>CAKXYN010000123.1:0-5362234 GCA_935064755.1 Tragelaphus eurycerus
CTAGAAAACAAAATTTAAAATAGTCATAAAAGTCTTAATAATAAACAATAGCTCTCGGGAGAAATAATATGCAGAGAACAAGAATGGACAGGGATACAAGGTAGCAATTGTCATATATGCTTTAACCACTGGTTTAGAACCAGTCTCAGAATGAAATTGACATGCTTTAAACTTAAATCAATCAATTTAAAAGATTTGCTCTAAAACAGTTTTTCTCCTGAGGAGAGTCAAATTTTAACAGCAGAAAAAAATTCTACAATAGAAAGCTTCTCAAACTCTGGCCATCTTCCCCTTTGATTATCCTTGTCCTACTTATACTTTTGTGAGTAACTCTCTTCTGTGACTTCTGTGTAGATTTGGGCAAGGAAAAAAATTCCCCTTCACTTTTGAATACTTGAGTGCAATGCCTGTTAAAGCAGAAAGAACAATCAACTCTATTTCTTTTGATTACTTGCAATTTGGTAGCCAATTTTATTACAAGCCCAACATGAGAAGCACCAGGAAGCCCTGTTTGCTGACTATATCAATTCTTTTTCAAATTGTTCAACACATTTCAAAGTCTCAGCATACAAATTACTTGGTTTTTTTCAACATAAGAGTGAGGAAAGGGTACATAAATCTTTAGGAAATGAGGCCCTTGAAACAGCCAGAATAACGCTATTGTCAACATAGTAAAATATCACTTTAAAACTCCTATAAAATCCTTACAAAAGCAAAAATGTCTTTAATAAATCCAGTGACCCTGATATAAATACAAGATTACTATATACATACCTTTTCAAATGTTCTAAAAAGCTTTATGCCGAATTGCACTAATTCAAGTGATCTCTGTAATAATGGAATCCAGTTATTTTATTATCATAATTTTATTGCTGACCCATCAAAGAAAAGATAGTAATGAATGTTGGAATTATCTTAGCTCTCTAGTATTCATCAAGGAAAGGATTCAAAACAGTGCCATTTCAGAAGTGCTGGTCTCTCAGTAATAACAATTTCAAGCTGACATGACTTAGTTTCATTTTTGGTCTAGATGCCATTTTGAACAGAAAATAAAACCCAATAACTTAGGAAAAAGTGCTAAAGAAATATCTTACATGGGCAAAAAGTTTGCCCATAGATATGCAAACAAGCAAAGATTATAGTTGAGTTGACACCCAGATAAAACAATGTCCAAGTGGTCAAAATGATCTAGTAATTAGAATGATCTAAATTTTCAATTTGAAGATGTCAGTTCAATGCAAACATAAGGAAAATGTAGCATTTATATATGAGATAAATATATTAACTCAGAATTTTCACTATGAGTTTGGTAGTATTAGTATCTCCACTGTACAGTTGGGGAAACTCTAGTGTTTTAACTTCCCAGACTCCCAGAGCTCTCTCAGACTCAAGGAGACAGCTGGAGTCCACTTGAGGGAATCATCCCCACATGAGAGCTAGGGTAATCAAAAGATTTACATCTGTTTCATGACAATGAAGGAATACTGTACTCTGTTACATAACATCCAGCATCTTGAAAACTGTTGTTTCATATATATTGTCAGTTTTGTTACATCCTACCACTTCCTCTTGGCTGCAAGTGGTAGACACTTAGTAACTTCCACATAAGATGATATCATTCTTGGCTTAAAAATCTTCAATTCCTATTTCACTCAGTAACAGCCAAGTCCTAATGTAGGTCTACAGGTCCCTATGTTGTCTGGGTTCTGTTATCATTCATAACTCATTTTACCTTTGCTCTCCTATTCATATAGCTCTAGCCACAATTAGTACCTTAGCTTTGGTTAAATAAGTTAGCCATGCTCTCCTCTCAGAGCCCTTGCCCTTGATGTTTCCTCTGTCTGGGGTGTTCATGTGACAATCACATGGCTGGCTCTTCAAATATTACTTTCTTATCAAGGTATGCTGTAGTGGTCCATCTAAACTTAAAATCTAATGTGAGGGTCCTTTCCCCTTTTCCTCATTTTTCTTCTGCAGTTCAATTCAGTTCAGTCCAGTCCAGTTGCTCAGTCGTGTCCGACTCTTTGTGACCTCATGAATTGCAGCACGCTAGTCCCCCCTGTCCATCACCATATCCCGGAGTTCACTCAAACTCACGTCCATCGAGTCGGTGATGCCATCCAACCATCTCATCCTCTGTCATCCCCTTCTCCTTACAGCCCCAATCCCTCCCAGCATCAGAGTCTTTTCCAATGAGTCAACTCTTCACATGAGGTGGCCAGAGTCCTGGAGTTTCAGCTTTAGCATCATTCCTTCCAAAGAACACCCAGGACTGAACTCTTTTATAATGGACTGGTTGGATCTCCTTGCAGTCCAAGGGACTCTCAAGAGTCTTCTCCAACACCACAGTTCTAAAGCATCAATTCTTCGGCGCTCAGCTTTCTTCACAGTCCAACTCTCACATCCATACATGACCACAGGAAAAACCATAGCCTTGACTAGATGGACCTTTGTTGACAAAGTAATGTCTCTGCTTTTTAATATTCTATCTAGGTTGGTCATAATTAGCACTTATTAATATTATTGTATATACTATATTTCTAAGCATATGCATATATATACGTGTGTGTGTGTGTATATATATATATATGTATGTATGCTTAGTAGCTTCAGTCATGTCCAACTCTTTGTGATCCTATGGACTGTGGCCTGCCAGGCTCCTCTGTCCATGGGGATTCTCCAGGCAAGAATACTAGAGTAGGCGGCCATGACCTCCTCCAGGGGATCTTCCCAACCAAGGGATAAAACTCCTATCTCTTGCTTTACAGGCTGATATTTTACCCACTGAGCAACCTGGGAAGCCTATATATATATATATATATGCATCTTATTGTACCAAATCCAACCCTGGCTTATCTTTTACAGATTACATTCTAAGTCAGGTATATTTTTCCCCATTTTATTTGTATTCTGATAATGCAGTAAGAATATAAGTGGTAACTGAAATGACTAAAAAGGTCAATAGAAGTCAACAGTTAATACAATGTAATCTCAATTATTTAAAAAATAGAATAGATACTTCATCCAGCAGGTTAAAGAGTGCTGATTATTTTATCCACTGGGACTTATAGGTATGTATAAAATTAACTATATGGCAACCTCTTACCATTCTCTGGAATAAAATAACAGGAAATTACAAGAAAAATACCATAAAAGCTACTGAGATATATAAAAACCTATCCCCTTGTTCACATATAAGCATAATTGCTTTCAGATACCCATGTAAAAGGATTTAACTTAATGTAATTTTAGGTTTTCACAAAATTAGCTCAGTTTAAGAAAGTACTATGACATTAAATTTGCTTTTGATATAAAGAAAAGTCTCAGTATCCCAGAGTAACATACCACAGTTTGTTTCTGATGAAGAGTAATCATTCAGCTACTAGTATTTTCATCAAGTCTATTTGTACTTTTGGTTGCAATCAGAATGAGCAATAATTTTGGCAGTATGACAAATCAAGAATGGAGTATTAAAAACTAGTTATGAGATGAAAAAATTTCAAATTGTTACCCTAAAACCTTAATCTCTTAAAAGTTGAACAGAAATAAATACTTAAAATAACATGTCTAAATCATTTCTTGAGATAATGACATAGCACTTAAGCAACAGAATGGGCCTATCAAACCAATCCAGGTACTGAACATCAATCGGGTTAAATTTAGTCTATTACACTCATATCAGAGTGGGTTAAACCTAGAATAATCATATACATCTCTTCACAATCAGTGTGATTTGTAAAGGCATTAATATTCAAATAAAATTTCCATACTTACTGCCATGTCTGTGCACCAAGCTTTAGCATTGTTCAAGTATAAACATAAAACATGTGCCCTTAAGATTTAAAAAAAAGGCAGGAAAGATGGGATATGGGGTGAAGGAAAATAAAGATAGAAGGCGATGCAAATAGATTTTGACATGTATACAAGAAACAGCAAATAACTATACTGTGTTTTTAAAAATATCCTATTTTCTAAGCAGAAAATTATTCTCTTATTTAGTAAATTAAATTTCAAAGCGAAAGAGGTACCAGAAAATGCAATAATCAAATATTAATAGTCTAAAATTTGTAACTCAAAACAGTGCTAAAAATATAAAAAGTACTCTAAATCTTCCCAAAGTATTAAACATGATTGGAGTTTAATATCTTATTTTGTAGTAATGATTTAGATGATTCAGAGTGCTTTTGTTGTTGTTTTAACAATATTAGTTGCAGAGGTCAATTAAGGGCAAGAAGTTTGTCTTAGAAGTCATCCATGCGAGATTTGCTACTGAATGTGTCTGCAAACTTTGCCTTCCCCTTCTGCCTTGCAAAGTTACTGTAGGTTATCAGCTAAAGTCTTATGGAGATTCCCTGTACTCACATTCAGTACCAAATGTGGCATTGCCTAACTGAAGTTGGGATGAAAACTGATATTTTCAATCTTGTGGCCACTGCTGAGTTTTTAATTTGCTGGCACTGTTAGTGTAGCACTTTCACAGCATCATCATTCAGGATTTGGAATAGCTCCACTGGAATTCCATCACCTCCACTAGCTTTGTTTGTAGTGATGCTTTCTAAGGCCCATTTGACTTCCATTGGATGTCTGGCTCTGGTCAGTGATCACATCATCATGATTATCTGGGTCTTGAAGCTCTTTGTACAGTTCTTCTGTGTATTCTTGCCACCTCTTCTTGATATCTTCTGCTTCTGTTAGATCCACACCATCTCTGTCCTTTATTGTGCCCATCTTTGCATGAAATGTTCCTTTGGTATCTCTGATTTTCTTGAAGAGATCCTAATCTTTCCCATTCTGTTGTTTTCCTCTATTTCTTTGCATTGATCCTGAAGAAAGGCTTTCTTATCTCTTCTTGCTATTCTTTGGAACTCTGCATTCAGATGTTTATATCTTTTCTTTTCTCCTTTGCTTTCCTTCTCTTCTTTTTCAGCTGTTGTAAGGCCTCTGGACAGCCATTTGCTTTTTGGCATTTCTTTTCCTCCATGGGGATGGTCTTGATCCCTGTCTCCTGTACAATGTCACGAACCTCATTCCATAGTTCATCAGGCACTCTATCTATCAGATCTAGGCCCTTAAATCTATTTCTCACTTCCACTGTATAATCATAAGGGATTTGATTTAGGTCATACCTGAATGGTCTAGTGGTTTTCTCTACTTTCTTCAATTTCAGTCTGAATTTGGCAATAAGGAGTTCATGGTCTGAGCCACAGTCAGCTCCTGGTCTTGTTTTTGCTGATTGTATAGAGCTTCTCCATCTTTGGCTGCAAAGAATATAATCGATCTGATTTCGGTGTTGACCATCTGGTGATGTCCATGTATGAGACATATATTATTAATACCCTTTTAAGATGAGGAAACCAAAGCATAGAGAAAGTGAATGATTTGTTTATCATTATGTTTCCATCTTATGATGGAATTAATTAATAACATCATATGATTTATATATATATATTATACCACTGAAATTATTGTAAAAGTAAGATGCTTTAAAATTATATTGAATTTCATGGTAAAAGTCTTTGCTATATAGTCTTATAGTTACAAAATTTCCTGATATTAAGAGACTTCCACATCTGGAGAATTAAATGTAAAAATGGGGAAAAGTTCATTGAATTCTATAGTAATGAAATAGAACTAAGGTAGTAATGCTATCAGTGATCTTAAATAGGTAGATTAAAATAGTTTTTCTGCATTTACTGCTGTTGTGGAGGAAGAAATTTTCCTCTACCCTTTTAGGTTCTTCTGGCTGTTCAAAGAATTGCATTGACATGAAATGAATTAATAAGGGAAGATGGTGGCTCAGGTGGTAAAGAATCTGCCTGCAATGCAGATTTGATCCCTGGGTTGGGAAGATCCCCTGGAGAAGGGCATGACAGACCACTCCAGTATTCTTTCCTGGTGAATCCCATGGACAGAGAAGCCTGGTGGGCTACAGTCCATGGGGTTGCAGAGAGTCAGACATGACTGAGTGAGTAAGCACAGCACAACAAATAAACAAAAAAAATATTAATAATATGTGTATATGTGAGAGATCCAAGAAAACTAAGTAACCTGCTATAATGGCTGAAGCTTTTAATACCATCTTCAACTAAAGACAAAAAAGTAGTGAAGTGAGGGTAGTGGCTTTAGCCTTCAGAAAGGAGGAAGGCAGTTTATGTGGAGATGCAAAAAAGCAAATGTTTGGAAGGAAACATTTGGGTTATGCAAAGACAGTGGGAAACAGAGAGGAAATTGGAAAGACTTTGCCAGGTTCCTTCCTGACCACCATATCTAGTTCATACTGTACTTATCTATGGTGATATCTCCCTTCCTGGAATTGGTCCTCTATGATTATATTAATAATATTAATGAACATTAATGTTAATTTCAAGGCCGGAAAGTGAAAGTTGCTCAGTCATGTCCTACTCCTTGTGACCCCAGGGACTATACAGTCTATGGAATTCTCCAGACCAGAATATTGGAATGGGTAGCCATTTTCTTCTCCAGCTGATGTTCCCTTCTCCAGGAGATCTTCCCAACCCAGAGATGGAACCCAGGTCTCCCATATTGCAGGTGGATTCTTTACTGGCTGAGCCACAGGGAAGCCCAAGAATACTGGAGTGGGTAGCCTGTCCCTTCTCCAGGAGAGCTTCCCAACCCAGGAATTGAACCCAGGTCTCCCTCATTGGAGGCAGACTCTTTACCAGCTGAGCTACCAGGGAAGCCCTAATATTGATGAGCATTAATGTTAATATCAAGCCTTAAGGAATAATTTAAATGCTTTAAATATGTATTATTATAGTCTATAAATATAAAGCCTGAAATTTTTTTAATATTTTAGAATATTTTTAGAAAATTTCTAATATCTTATAAATGAAACACATTTTTTTTAAAATTATAGGTTCCAAAGATGTACAGTGGGAATTTGTACATGGTTTGCTTGAAAATGCTATTTATGGAGGACGCATAGATAACTACTTTGACCTTAGAGTTCTTCAATCATACCTGAAGCAATTTTTTAATTCTTCAATAATTGATGTATTAAGCGAAAGGAACAAGAAAAGCGTTTTTCCATACTCCATATCTCTGCCAAAATCCTGCAGCATTTTGGTAGGTAACATTAATTGTTTTCAATTTATTACCAGATTGAAACTTGCACAATTTCTTACATTGTTAAAATATGTTGTTGCTTCTTTTCACAACTACAAGCAGTCATCACTCACAAATACGGATTATTATTTATTATGCTAATATGCAGCCCGATTCTCTAAACTCTAGTTAGGTGTCCTATTGCTTTTGGATATTTACTGAGCACTGATTGATGATAATAGTATTGATAGATAGACAAATCTTGAAAGTGGTGGCCTAGGAAAATTTTTAAATTGTAGGGCAGCTGTGAAAATCTATAATGGGTGGATATACTACTTGTTTGTAATTATGAGAGTGCTCTGATACAGTAAATTTGAAAAAAGCAAATATTGTTCAACAGATGTCTATTTCATACTCTGGTTTATAAATTTAAAGTAGTTCTAAAGCTACAAGAGATATTAACCTAAAAAGATTTCATAGCAACATTTTTGTTTATATGAATTTACTTTATTTGACTGTAGCCTTTTGCTTTGAGTCATTTTATAGAGGTTTCCTAGAATGCAGTCATCTTTTCCAGAAAATAGTACAAAATGTAGTCCAAAGATTTCAATTATTTTGCTACCAATTTGTATTTGTATAAATGCCCCCCCAAAATGTTTTTATTGCCTAGAGTATTTAAATTACATGTTTCTTCATCAATTACAAAATATGCATATATTTAATTATATACTTCTTTCAGTATTGTGCCTTTCCTCTCATTCAAATATTTTTCAAGAAAATGCCTTTGTTTTAGTAACATAAATCAAAAAATAAAATCTTGACTACCAATATTAAATATTTTACTCTTATTGAATATCTTATCTTTTTTTTAGTATTCCATCTATTTCCTTTTTCAGTTTCTTCCATTCATTTAATCATTCAACAATACTCATTGAACATTTGCTCGATAATAACCCTGTTCAAGAATTGTGGATCTCTTGATGCATTGGTAGAGTTTACGTTGTAGTAGAAGAAACTTGGAGTCAGTGTGCAGATAGAAATATCACAGATATTTATTATTATATATTTATTTCTGATAAATATATAGTACACATGTTAGCATACCCTGACAAGTCTTTTGTCTCTATTGTTTGAACTTTAAGTTTAAAAATAATATATATAGAAAAGTAGACGTCTAAGTGCACAATTCAGTGCGTGCTTGTACATTGAACCCGAGTATAACTAGGACTGGAATCAAGAAACCACATTATCAGCTCCCCGGAAGTCCTTCCCCTTTTAGTTACAATCTCCTCGCACAGGATACATTAACCTAATTTCCAACAACCTGTGTTCAGTTTTGCCTCTCTCTACTTCATGTAAAGGATATCATTGGTATACATTCTGTTGTGTCCAAGTGAGAATAAATCATTTTGGATGTGTAGAGGTCTGTTACTTAGGAAACATGTTCAGAGTAGAGAAGATTCCCCAGTCTCAATGAGAAAGTTTCACAGATATTTAAAAATGAACCAAGTGTATAAGTACAAAGAAAACAGTAGTTTTAAAATTATAAGATGGTTATGTGAATTCTCTGGTGGTCCAGTGGTTAGGAATCCATGCTTCCACAGGCAGCGGACATGGGTTCAATCCCTGGTCAGGGAACTAAGATCTCACATACTGCAAGGCAGAGCCAAAAAAGATGATAAAAAGAAAAAAGAGAAAACAAGAAAAAAATTTTTAATTAAAAAATTATAAGATGATTCACTAGAGTCAATGTTTAGCTTTTTATTTAATTGAGTTACATAGAGAAAGCCAAAGTGTCCCAGGAGAGGAGAACACTTTGACATACACACACACGTGCACAAATGCATGTATATACACAAGTATACACTCACATATAATACATATATATTTATGCATATCTATTAATATGATGTGACTGAACACCTTAAGGAAGTTTACTGCACTATAGGAGAGAAAAAATTTCAGAGAACAGCATTTCTTTTCAAACTTTGACATACTTCCTGGAGTTTAACTCCAACACTTGTGTCTTGGAAATTCTTGAGAGGCAGCTGCGAGGGATGAGAAAGGATGAAGAGGGTGGGGGCAGAAGATGAGGCTGCTCCGTTAAAAACAGTTTATCCCACTTCAGCAAGAATAGTTTAGATGCATATAGAATACCTGCCTTAAAATAAACTTGTCTCTTCATGAAAACAAACAAAACAATTCCCATCTTTGGACCAAACTGAATAAATCATCTTGGTATATTCTTAGTTTCCTATCTGGCATCTGAAGTGGAAACTGTTTGGGTGAATGCTTGACAAATCAAGCCTTTGTAGTGCTTACAGTAAGTCTTGGGATGAAAGGATAAGATTATCGATGCACTTCATCACACCTCATCATTGAAGACTAACTGGAATTGCTTTATAGTAAAGCAATTTACAAAGCAGTTCTTGTGCCTCAGACTGTGTATATGTTTCTGAGAGTTCTATAAGTTTTAAAAAAAAAGATTGTTAAGAGTATTTATTTCATTATAAGCAGAGCTACACTCTGCTGATTAGTCTTTGGTAGGTTACAGGATTCCAGCTAAGCTATTTAAAATCTTAAAGGATGATGCTGTTAAACTGCTGCACTCAATATGTCAGCAAATTTGGAAAACTGAGCAGTGGCCACAGGACTGGAAAGGGTCAATTTTCATTCCAATCCCAAAGAAGGGCAGTGCCAAAGAATGCTCAAACTACCATATAATTGTACTCATTTTGCATGCTAAAAAGGTTATGTTCAAAATTCTTCAAGCTAGGCTTCAGCAGTACATGAACCAAGAACTTCCAGATGTACAAGCTGGATTTAGAAAAGGCAGAGGTACCACACAGTGGTAAAGAATCTGCCAGTGCAGGAGACACAGGAGATGAGAGTTTGATTCCTGGGTCAGGAAGATTCCCTGGAGAAGGAAATGGCAGCCCACTCCAGTATTCTTGCCTGGGAAATTCCATGGACAGAGAAGTCTGGTGGACCACAGTCCGTGGGGTCACAAAGAGTCGGATATGACTGAAGCAACTGAACACAAAGGAACCAGAGATCAAATTGCATTCATTGGATCATAGAGAAAGCAAGGGAATTTGAAAAGAAACATCCACTTCTGCTTCACTGACTATGTAAAAGCCTTTGACTCTATGGGATCACAACAAACTGTGGAAAATTCTTAAAGAGATGGGAATATCAGACCTTACCTGTCTGCTGAGAAATCTGTATGCGGGTTAGAACCTTAAATAGAACAACAGACTGGTTCAAAATTGGGAAAGGAGTACGACAAGGCTGTATATTGTCACCCTGCTTATTTAACTTCTATGCAGAGTACATTATGTTAAATGCCGGGCTGGATGACTCACAAGCTGGAATCAAGATTGCCAAAGAAATATCCACAACCTCAGATATAATAGCAGAAAGTGAAGAGGAATTAAAGAACCTCTTTTTAAAATTTTATTTTGCTGTTTTTAAATTATTTTTCATTTTTAAACAATAAACTTTTTTCTTCTACAAACCCTTGTGTCGAGGGCTGACTTTCAATAGATTGCAGCGAGGAAGCTGCTCTGCTACATATGAAACCCTGACCTAAAAACAGGTCATCTACAAATAGTTTAGCACCAGGTTCCCCATATGCCATTTGTGATGGGTTGAGAGAGTGACTGCCTTTCCAGTTTAAAGAGCCTGTTGATAAGGGTGAAAGAGGAAATTGAAAAACCTGGCTTCAAACTCAGCATTCAAAAAAAAAAAAAGATCATGGCATCCAGTCCCATCACTTCCTGGCAAATAGAAGGAGAAAAAGTGGAAGCAGTGACAGATTTTCTATTCTTGGGCTCCAAAATCACCTTGAATGGTGACTGCAGCCATGAAATTAAAAGACACTTGCTTCTTGGGAGAGAAAATCTATGACAAACCTGGACAGCATATTAAAAAGCAGAGATATCACTTTGCCAGCAAAGGTTCATATAGTCAAATGACTATGGTTTTTCTAGTAGTCATGTATGGATGTGAGAGTTGAACCATAAAGAAGGCTGAGTGTTGAAGAATTGATGCTTTTGAACTGTGGTGTTGGAGAAGACTCTTGAGAGTCCCTTAGACTACAGGTAGATCCAACCAGTCCATCCTAAAGGAAATCAACCCTGAATATTCATTGGGAGGACTAATGATGGAGCCAAAGCTCCAATACGTGGACCACTTGATGTGAAGAGCCGACTCATTGGAAAAGACCCCGATGCTGGGAAAGATAGAAGGCAAAAGAAGAGGGCAGCAGAGAGATGGTGAGATAGCATCACCAACTCAAGCAAACTCCAGGAGATAGTGAAAGATAGGGAAGCCTTGCATGCCACAGTCCATAGGGTCAGAGAGATTCGTACACGACCTAACAGCTGAACAACAGCAGGCATAGCCACTCATATATGTTTGCTTTAATCAATTCAGGGTCCCTTCAATTATGAGAAATGTGAGATAAGACAGTATAATATCACCTAATTTAAGTATGAAGAAGTCATGACAAAGAGAATTTCCATTAGATAACTGAGTTAATACTATACACACTGAAAGTGAGGTTTACCTAGACAGTGTGACGTGAGTAACTAGTAATTTAATACTTAGTGATATTCTGGTTCTTTCTGATTTCATTGGTTGTAAACTTGATTTTTAGTGAAAAATTGTTTTTTACTTCTCTATATTTAGGACTATCGTGCCATCATTGAGAAACTTCCAGAGGATGACAAACCTAGTTTCTTTGGTCTACCTGCTAACATTGCTCGCTCATCTCAGCGCATGATCAGTTCTCAGGTAACATAAAATAGATCTACATTTTAGAAACAATGTTGCTACTGAGCCTGAAAGAAACATTACATTTTATTTAATAGTACAGATCCACATGTTTTATTTAGTTTTTAAATTTTATGTAATATAATAGATTCTGTCTTAAACGAATTTAAAATGTTTCTATCTTAATACATTTGTTAAAATTAGTAAAATAACACTGAATGCTATCCATTTTATCCAAAAACATTGGTTTTACTCCTGTAATTTATCTTATTAAGGGTATTTTAAATTTAGTTTAAGAAATTGAATATATCATTAAATTTAATATTGTCATCTGTGTATTGTTTGATAAAAGATAAATATTTATTTAATGATTGAATATTGCAAAAAACATTGAGGGAATATGGATTTTTAAATTATTGAGACACAGAAAAACATAAGCCAAGAACACTATATACATTCTGGCTTCTGTTTGGACCAAGAATAAGTTGGTCCAATAATTAAGAGCTAACATTTATTGACATTTAACTGTGTGCTTGGTGTTTTAAATGCTTTATACTCAGAAACTTTAGTCTTCATAAACTCTGTGAGGTAAGATCTATCACTTTTCCCTCACAATCCATGAGGAAACTGGTGGAGAGAATTGTTACTTACCGAAGATCATAGAGCCAGTAAGAGGCAGGACTGATATTTAAATTGTCTCCAACTGCTCCTCAGGCACGATTGTACTGCTAAGCTATGTGCACCAAATTGTGAACTGTTACATAGGTTCATTGTGGGTCAGTGTATGGAAAATTCTTATGGCTCTTAACAATTTGCTTTTGGTAATTTATGGGCATCCTAGCTAGATTGTTACCATATTTAGCTCCACAGTTTTGTATTTTTTACTATTTTAGCCAACATTTATAAAATTGATAGTTTTCTCTCTTATTATTCACTAATTTTTTCCCTCTAATTATTTGCTGAAATGTTGCTTGTGTAATTTTAATGTTCATTTTCACATCTTTGTAAAAAATGTTCAAGTATATAAATATATACTCATTTGCATAATATATAAATATGTATAACTGCTTTCTGGAACAAATGAGATCTTAACAACCTCTCTTCACCTATGCTAGCTGAAGACACTGTCTGGTTCCTTTTCCTTTGTCATCCAAAGTGCTAAGTCAGATAGTCCACGAGAGAGTATCAACTCCTACATGTTCCTTAGCTTCATAACATATTTGATCACACTCTTTTCTTCTCCCTCCATCCTTTTTGTTGACCTGAAATAGTTATTTTTTAATAAGTCCACCAATAACATAAGAATTGTGTATGTACATTTGAGCCTGTGTGTGTGTTGTATATAATTTTGTATATTTGTGTATAATTTTACAATGCTTAAGCAAAAAAGGTTAAAAGAATTAAAAGGTCATTAAAAGAATAAAAGTTTATTTTATAGAATCCAAGAGAGTATTTGCTTTAGGAACCTTATAAATAGAAATTCAAGAATCTGTCTTTAACTTCCTGTTATTAACATAACATGGCTTTCACAACTTCTTTCTCAGTATCATTCAGCTTCTGAAAGAATTTAATTTAGCTCTGCTTGGATCAAATGTCTAATGAAGGCAAAGAGTAAAGTAGGATAGATATAGCCTTGGAGACGTCAGGGAAGAGATGAAAAGACAAGAAATAGAGAATACTGAGCATCTTCATCGTATGGAAGGGCCCACCAACCACCTTCTTTTTGTACCTTCTTTTTCTCCTGGACCATGGATGGCTGCCACTGATGAGAGCTCAGAGTGTGTGGACTTGGCACTAAATCATAGCCTTGAAAAGTGAAAGTGAAGTTGCTCAGTTGTGTCCGACTCTTTGTGACCCCGTGGACTATAGCCTACCAGTCTCCTCAGTCCATGGAATTTTCCAGGCAAGAATACTGGAGTGGGTTGCCGTTTTCTTCTCCAGGGGATCTTCCTGACCCAGGGATTGAACCTGGTTCTCTCACATTGCAGGCAGACGCTTTACCATCTGAGCCACCTGGGAAGCCCAGTCATAGGCTTGCTGCTGCTGTTGCTGCTAAGTCGCTTCCACAAATCTTCTACTACATTTTAGTCACATAGGTCCAGGGTATGCATGTTATGCTAACCTGAAGTTCATCAGTCTAAGTGGAATCTCAAGAATTAGGGATTTCAAAGCAAACTATGCAGACAAACATTTTACATTTATCTTAACTCTGTGGTTTCTAGGGAAGTAGGACAGGAACCTGGTGAGCTACAGTCCATAGGGTTGCACGGAGTTGAATGTGACTGAAACAACACAGTACTGTAGGAAGATAGACCCTAATCTCATTTTCCCAGATAGTCCTGAGACAACATAGGCTTCATTTTTGCTTTTTACTTATTCTAGTTAGTATACCAAATAGTTCTCCAAAAGTTATTTAACTATGGTTTAATCTCTGGTGTTTTTCCTTGTGTTAGTATTTTATTAAAATTTTTATAAATATTTATTAAATGAAAAGAGGATAACATGTTCTTCCTTGATGTTTTTTGGTGACATACTCTCAATATTTATATTTTAACTGTCAGTCTGGTTTACTGTTAATTTATTTAACTATTTAAAAGTTCTTAATTATAATTTTTATACTTAAACAGCTTTCAGAGTACATCAATTACTACAACATCTCTTCTTTATAATTATGAACATTTATATATAAACTGATAAAAATTTCTATATTTAGAGCATATTTAGAACTTTTAGACTACAAGTCACATTTGTAGCTATGCTTAGAATGCTTGTTCTTCTTGAAAGTGAATGTTTAGATATGAAGAAGCCTGACCGACACTGAATAGATATAAGAATTCCTTTATTGATCATATACAAGTTCAGGAATATGGAACTGATATTAAAGCAGGTATTTGATGATTTGGCATTTTAAAATGAACTGAGTGCATCCCTCTTAGGCATTTACCACATCTGGTTTACAAGAGTGTTAGTGATACTTATTTACAGGTGCTGTGAGTCAGCTGTTACTAGCTTTTTTTTGTTTGTTTGCTGATAGGGATATTTATTATATTACATATTTATAGTATGATATTAGTACTTATGAGGCTTATTAGGTGGTGCTTGCCAATACAGGAGACATGAGAGATGTGGGTTTGATCCCTGGGTCAGGAAGATCCCCTGGAAGAGGAAATGACAACCCACTCCAGTATTCTTGCCTAGAGAATCCCATGGACAGAGGCATCTGGCAGGCAACAGTCCTTAGGGTCACAAAGAGTCAGATATAACTGAAGTAACTTAGCACATTATTGCTTATATTCATTATACTGTGCATTAGATCTCTACAGCTTATTTACTTGTTGTAAGTTTGTACCCTTAAACACTCTTATCTCCACCACCCTTATCCCCTGGTAATAGTCACTTTACTCTGTTTTTCATTTTGACTTTTTAGATTCAATAACTTGACTTTATCTTTCTGACTAATCTCAAATAGCATGTGTGCATGCTAAGTTGTTTCAGTCGTGTCCGACTCTGTATGACCCTATGGACTGTAGCCAGCCAGGCTCCTCTCTCCATGAGATTCTCCAGGTAAGAATACAGGAGGGGGTTGCCATTGTCTCCTCCAGGGGATCTTCCTCACCCAGCGATTGAGCCCATGTCTCTTAGGCTTCCTGCATTGTCAGGCAGGTTCTTTATCACTAGCACCATCTGGGACGCCTGTCTCACATAGCGTCATGTGTTTAATTGACATCCATGTTGTCACAAATGGAAGGATATCCTCCTTTGTCATGGCTGAATAACATTCCATTGTGTATACGTTCTACATCTTTTTTATTTATTCATTCATTGATGGGCACTTGGGTTGTCTTCATATCTTGGCTATTGGGAATAATGCAGCAATCACCATGAGAGTGCATATATTCTGCTGAAATTCTGTTTTCATTTTGGGGGTATATACCTAGAAGTGGAATTTCAAGATCGTATAATACATCTATTTTTAATTTTTAAAGGAAATTCCACACTGTTTACTACACTGGCTGCACTAGTTTACACTCCCACCAATGGTGCATGAAGATTCCCTTTTCCTGACATCCTTCCCAACGTTTGTTATTCTTTGCCTTTGATGATAGCCATTATGACAGGTGTTTGGTGATATCTTGTTGTGGCTTTCATTACCATTTCTCTGATTAGTGATGAGCATCTTTTCACGTGTCTGTTGACCGTTTTGATGTACTCTTTGCCTCTTGTTCTTTAGCCTATTTTTTAATCAGACTTTGTGTGTGTGTGATGAAGTTGACTAAATTCTTTATACATTTTGAATGTTAACTCTTTATCTGATATATGGTTTGAAAAAGTTGTCTCACATTCTGTAAGTTATCTTTTCATTTAGTTAATTGCTGGTTCTGCTATTCAGAAACTTCTGATTTTGATGTAGTCACATGTGTTGATTTTTGTTTTTGTTGTTTGTCCTTTTGGTGTCATACTAAAAAAATCACTGCCAAGACACTGCTTCTTCCCTACGTTTTCTTCTAGGAGTTTTATGGTATCGTCTTATGTCTTTGATCTCTTTTGAGGTAACTGTTGTGAGTGACGTGAGACAGTATAATTTCATTGTTTTGCTTGTATTTTTTCAGTTTCCCAGCACCATTAGTTGAAGAGACTACTCTTTCCCCATTGCATATTCTTGGATCTCTTGTCAAATATTAGTTGACTTTATCTACTGGAATTTAATTCTGGACTTTCTATTCTGGTCCATTGGTCAATATGTCTGTTTTGTGTGAGTACAATACAGTTTGGTTCTTTTTTAGAATTTCAGCCTCTTTGGTAAAATACTCCTTATTTTATTCTTAAGGTCATCGTATTGTCATTTTGAGTTTTCTTGTAGCTCACTGAATTTCTTCATAACAGCTATTTTAAATTCTTCATCAGTTAAATTGCAATATTCTGTGCCTTTAGGTTTGGCTGCTAGAAAATTGCTTTTTTCTTTTCGTAATACTTTATTGCTGGAATTTTTCATGGTGTTTGATAAAAAAGTGCCTTTGCCATATTGCATTTGAGTTAGTGATTGTCTTTCTCACTTAGGCAAGAGTTTGTTTACTGTGGTTCTAACTGTTCAATAGGTTGGTAATTAGGAGCCTTTTTGTTTCCCAGAAGGTGGCAGTATAGCACAAGTTTTTGGTTTTTCTTATAGAGAGGACTTGGCTGCTGCTAAGCTGGGGGACAAGAGCATGGTTTAAAAAAAAATGTAAAAAGGTGGCAGCTAAGTTGGAGGAAGTGTGTCCTTAGATCAGATCAGATCAGATCAGTCGCTCAGTCGTGTCCGACTCTTTGCGACCCCATGAACTGCAGCACGCCAGGCCTCCCTATCCATCACCAGCTCTCGGAGGTCACTCAAACTCACATCCATCGAGTCAGTGATACCATCTAGCCATCTCATCCTCTGTCGTCCCCTTCTCCTCCTGCCCCCAATCCCTCCCAGCATCAGAGTCTTCTCCAATGAGTCAACTCTTCGCATGAGGTGGCCAAAATACTGGAGTTTCAGCTTGAGCATCATTCCTTCCAAAAGCACTTGCGTATTTGGCTTACCCATGGCCCCATAGGGGGCGTTTCAGTCGGAGGGTTCCCAACCGTCGGAGGGCCATCATCCTGGGGCAGACAGCAGGAAGTTCTTCCCTCATATCTCTTTGTCGGCTGCGTCTGTCTCCCTTCCCCAGTCATTGCCCTCTGTCCTCAGAGAGAGGGGTGAGCTCTTCTTACTGAAGAGCGTGAGGCACTTGCTGCCTAGCCTTCCGCTCGCTCCGCCTCCTCCACCAGGAAGGTCACGCGGTTCCACTGCCGGACGCTCCGCTCCCACCTCAGCGCCACCTCCGCCCTCTCAGCGCCACCTCCGCTTCCTCAGCGCCACCTCTGTCCCCTCAGCGCCACCTCCGCCTCCTCAGCGCCACATCCGCCACCTCCGCGCCATCTCAGCCACCTCCCTCATCCCCGCACCACCTCTGCCATCTTACGGCCACCTCCGCCACCTCAGCGCCACCTCAGTGCCACAGCCGAACTCTCGTTCTGCTGTCTGCTCCCTTCCCGTACACATGTGTGTGGGTCTCACAAGTGTCACGATGTGACGTACAGAGTTGCTTTTTTTCTTTTTTTTTTTTCATTTAGAGATGTCCAATTAGTTGTAAATCAAAAAGGAGAAGAAAAAGGAGTGATTCATATTTTCATGAGACTGGTGGTCACCTTTCTGATTTTTTGTTTTAATCTGTTGCAGTATCTCCACAATAAGGTATTTCATCGACACTAGCTATTACACTGTCTCTTTTTCCTTCAATTCTCCCACCATCTTATAAATATTGTACGGATATTGTAGCAGTAGTCAAATTGTGAATGTCAAAAGGAAGAAAGTTCTTTAATTGGTTTATGATTTTGGATGCCTCGGGTCTTCAGTCGCTGTGTGGGCTCTCTCACCGTGATGAGCAGGGCTCCTCTAGTTGCCCTGTGCGGGCTTCTCATTGCCCTGGCTTTCCGTGTTGTGGAGCAGGGGTGTGCAGGCAGCTTCAGCAGTTGTGGTATGCATGCTTGGTTGCCCCATGGCATGTGAAATCTTCCTGGACCAGGGATTGAACTTATATCCCTTACACTGGCAGGCAGATGCTTTACCACTGGACCACTGGGAAACCCCAAAAGGAAGAAACTATGGGTTTTACTTTACGTTGTTTTTAAGTTATTTTTTTATTGGAATACTGTTGCTTTGCAATATTGTATTAGTTTCTACTGTATAGCAGTGGATCAAGAGACTACCATACAGAGTGAAGTCAGAGAAAAACAAATGTCATATATTAACACCTATGTGTGGAATCTAGAAAAATGGTACAGATGATCATATATGATCATTTTATTTTTGATGATGGGGTGGGGAAGATATCATGATATATTAATTTGATACATAAATGAATATTATTTCTAATAATATTTATTTGAAGTGTCCATGTAAAATATCTAGTTTGAAATGTCTACTGGGAATTTTGACTAAATAAACACAGGAGAGAATTCAGATATAGATATGATTTAAAAGGGGTTGACAAACAGCAACATGTTTGTGGTAGAGGAAGTCATGGGAATCAGAGATTATTAGAAAACATTGATAGAGCAAAAAGCGAAGATACCTGAAGGCAGAACCCTGGGAAATACCTACATTTAACATATGTGTGAACCTGGAAAGATTTTAGCAAGAGTAAACTGCAGTCGGAAAATAAGACAATCAGAATTTTAAAGGCAGGTTCCAAGGTGATGGTAGTGTGTGGCAGAAGATTTAAGCAGAATTGAGGAGGAGTTATCAATGTTAAAGTTGGTTAGAACTGAGAGTAAGTCATGTGGCTTCCCAGGTGCCTCAGTGGTAAAGAATCGCCTGCTAATGGGAGAGTTGAAGGTTTGATTTCTGGGTCAGGAAGATACCCTGGAGGAGGAAATGGCAACTCACTCCAATATTCCTGCCTGGAAAATTGCATAGACAGAGGAGCCTGGCGGGCTACAGTCCATAGGGTCGCAAAGAGTCTGTCTGATATGACTGAGCACATACCATGCACACACACATGGGCTTTGACCAGTTTTTGAAGACTTCCTAGAGCCTCTTCCTGTAGAAATTTAGAGGATAGATATCAAATTACAGTGAGTGGGGAGGTGGAGAGAGGGGAAGTTGTGCAAGTGAATATTATTGTTGTTCAGTCCCTAAGTCATGTTTGACTCTATGACCCCATGAACTACAGCACACCAGTCTTCTCTGTCCTTCACTACCTCCCTGAGTTTTCTCAAACTCATGTCCATTGAGTCAGTGATGCTATCTTACCATCTCATCCTCTGCCACCTTCTACTCCTCAAAGATTGCCCTCAATCTTTCTCAGCATTAGGGTCTTTTCCAGTGAGTCGGCCCTTTGCATTAGGTGGTCAAATTATTGGAACTTCAGCTTCAGCATCCGTCCTTCCAGTGAATATTCAGGGTTGATTTCCTTTAGGATCCACTGGTTTGATCTTCTTGCAGCCCAAGGGATTCTCAAGAGTCTTCTCCAGCACCACTATTTGAAGGCATCTATTCTGTGGCACTCAGCTAGCAGCCTCCTGTTTTAAATTCAGGGTTCAACTGAGATTTTCCTTCCTCTAGAAGATGTTTCCTTATCCCTTCAAATCTGGACTTGCTTCCCTGGTGGCTCAAATGGTAAAGAGTCTGCCTGCAGTGTGGGGGACCTGGGTTCGATCACTGGGTCAGGAAGATCCCATGGAGAAAGAAATGGCAACCCACTCCAGCATCCTTGCCTGAAAAATCCCATGATGGAGGAGTCTGGCAGGCTACAGGCCATTGGGGTCACAAAGAGTCAGACACGACTGAGTGGCTTCACTTTCACTTGTTTCTGTGGTATACTGTTCTTAGTTCAATAGAGCTCTTACTCTATACTGATTTTTAACTGTTTACATGTGTATTTCCCCAAGAACAGAGGGACATATGTATAAGACTAGATTGCTAGCTACTGCCAGGAATGCGGTAGGCTTTCAACAAACATTCACTTACTGAGTGGTACCTGAAACTACCAAATGGAAAGCATCAATTCTTCAGTGTTCAGCCTTCTTTATGGTCCAACCCTCACATCCATCCATGACTACTGGAAAAGCTGCAGCTTTGACTAGACAGACCTCTGTCGGCAAAGTGATGTCTCTGCTTTTTAATATGCTTATCTAGGTTTTCTTTATCATAGCTTTTCTTCCAGGGAGCAAGTATCTTTTAATTCCGAGGCTGCAGTCACTGTTTGCAGTGATTTTGGAGCCCAAGAACATAAAGTCTGTCACGGTTTGCATTGTTTCCCCATCTATTTGCCATGAAGTGATGGGACCGGATGCCATGATCTTAGTTTTTTGAATGTTGAGTTTTAAACCAAATTTTTCAGTCTTACCTGCCTCCTGAGAAACGTGTATGTAGGAGGAGAAGCCACAGTTAGAACCAGACATGAAACACTGACTGGTTCAAAACCAGGAAAGGAGTAGAAGGCTATATATTGTCTCCCTGTTTATTTAATTATATGAAGAGTACATCATGCAAAATGTCAAGCTGGAAAACTCACAGGCTGAACTCAAGATTGATGCAGGAGTTACCAGTCTAATGGTAGAAAGCAAAGAGAAACTAAACAGCCTCTTGATGAGGGTGAAAACGGAGACTGAAAAAGCTGAGAATATTGAGCAGAGTTCCTTGTGCTATTAATATATTAGCAGGTCCTTATTAGTTATCTGTTTTATAAATAATAGTGTGTGTATGTCAACCCCAATCTTCCAATTTATCCCTACCTCCCCCTCATCCTCTGGAAACCATAAATTTGTTTTCTATATCTGTAATTCTATTTGTGTTTTATAGATAAGTTCATTTATACCCTTTTTTTTTTAAAGATTCCACGTATAAGCGATGTCATATTATATTTATCTTTCTTGGCCTGCCTTATTTCACTCAGTATGACAATCTCTAGGTCCATCCATGTTCCTACAGATGGCATTATTTTGTCCTTTTTATGACTGAAATTTATCTTTTTTATTGTTAAAAATAAGTTCTAGTTGATACAGCTTGTTTTGTTAAACAGAAGTTTTTTATATGAGAAAATGAAAGCTAAACATAATTAAGTTTAATATTTAAAATCATGTTCTTGGGACTTGTAGTCCATTTGGTTGGGAATCTGCCCTGCAGTGAAAAGGATGTGGGTTTGACCCCTGGTCAGGGAACTAAGATCCCACATGCAGTGGAGCAGCTGGGCACGTGGGCAGCAACTCCAGAGCCCATGCACCACAGCTAGAGAGTCCATATGGCACAGTGAAAGATCCCATGTGCCACGACTAAGACCTGACCCAGTCAAACAAATAAATATTTAAAATAATGTTCTTTAATCAATAAGTCCCTAAATTGTTATCATTAGTGTGTGTCCTTGTTTACCAAGGTGGGGCAGTATCTTCTGGGGACATATATTGATTTTTGTCTGTCCAGATACATGATATACTTAAAATAGCACTCAGGAAATTGTTAATCCCATTATTTTGCTTAGTTCTGGTAGAATTGTTAATGACAATGCCATTTCTCCATCCATCTCTTTCACATCCCTTCTCCCCTCAAACCAAAACTGAGCAGAAAACAATTCTCTTACATCCTTAGTGGAAGTGCATCAGCAAAGTCACTCGTTTTTTCCCTGGATTAATATTTAGACGCTAAGACCAAACAGGCGGTCTCTTCATTGGATTAGATAAATGGAAATATTAGAAATCTATTCTTGATTATGGCCATACCTGGAGTGAAAGAAGGATCAATAATAGATTAACCTCAGAGACAGAGTGATGAAAAGAGCATTATTTCTCTGCTTACAACAAAAGAGTCCAAAACAAGTTCATGACTTTTCTTGAACCTGTTGAAGAGATGAGTTCGCAAAACAATGAACTGAAATCTAAGGAGAGACAGGTGCCTACAGGGGATTATAAGATACAAGGGTTTGTCTATCTGGAGCAGGTGCAAGCAGGCACTGGTAGGAATTAAGCTTAGTGAATTGGTCAAGGCCACAGGCAGGCTGGTAGAGAATGAAGGCCACAGATAACAGAGTTCTATTCATGGTCCTCTATATGGTGAGAGTACTTAGAAAGCTTCCTTTGTGGTGGGTGGCCCAAGGGCAGAGAAGAGTTCAGTTGGGAAGGAGGAGAGCCCTGGAACTCTGTCCCTGTATACTTCATGGGGCAGAAGCCTTCATCTGCGGGGAGATAAGAAGAAACACAACGAGAAGGATGAAAGCCACTTTTGACCTTATAGTACTGAATAAAACTCAACTACCCCTCTGTAGTATAGAATAGGGAAAACTCTCTACCCCTCTGTTAGGGAAAGGAATGTATGCCTGAGTTATAGTTCAGAGGGGCTACATTCCTGAGCTCTGTAGGCACAGTATCCACCTATGACTGAAGTCAAATCAGGACAACAAGAATGCTGTCATCCCTTCTCCACCATCAAGAAAGAAGTGGCAGTGATTTCAGTGCCAGGGGATTATCATCAATGCAGGCAGACCCTCTCTGAGACACACTGGCAAACAGAAAAAATTCTCCATCCCTGTGGGAAGGGATGGAAATCTGTGCAGAACTACACCTGGAACAAGGGAAGGGGCTCTGAGAAGGCCACATCTCTTAAGACCCAGGGACACACAGCATCTACCTAAGATTGTTAGTTGTACTTATATAATGCAAGATCAGATGGTTTCAACTGTGATATAGAAATTATAAACATGGATAAAATGAAAGTGCTAGAAATACAGTGTACACTAACAGAGGTATAGGATGTCTTTGATAAGATAATCAATAGACTTGAAACAGCCGTGGAGAGAATCAACGAAACTGAAGGTAAATCAATAAAAATTACCCAGACTGAAACAGAGGAGAAAAAAGAGTGAAAAAAAAAAACATGGAAGAAAGCATCCAATATTGTGGAATAATATGGAGCAGTGTAATAATTATGTAGTTGGGATCCACAAATCCAGGAAGGTCAAAGAGCACCTTGCTGGATAAATCCCCATCCTACTAACACCAAGAAAAACAAGCCCACCTAAGCATAGAATTTTGTTTTCCTGTTGAAAACAAAAGGATAAAATACTGAAGACAGTGAGAGGGGGAGAAGACACATTACATATAAAGGAACAAAGACAAGTAATAGAGCTGCCTTTTTCTCAGAAGCTGTTCAAGGCAGAAGATAGTAGAATAGTGACTGTACAGTGCTGAATGAAAAAACTTTCAACCCTGAGATCAATGCCTAGCAAAATATCTTTCAAAACTGAAGTGTTGAAGTTTTTCTTAAATAAAACCAGAATTTATTGGTAGCAGATTTACTCTACAAGGTTGTTACAGGAAGTTTTTCAGGCATAAGAGCTGTGGTTGCAGACAGAATGTTGGTTCGATACAAACAAATGAAGAGCTCTAGACATGGAATAAAGTGAGTTAAACTAAATTTTTATTTCTTTGAAAGATAACTAACAGCCTAAAACAGAAAGTATTAATAGTTTCAAACTCCTGTGGGTCTGTAGTGTATGTAAAAATAAAACAGACAATAACAAAAGCACAGAAGTTAGGAGGAAGGAGTTCAGAGTATACGGTTTAACTTCCTTAGAGAACATGTGGAGCAGTATGTACATTAGTTGCTCAGTTGTGTCTGACTCTTTGTGATCCCATGGACTGTAGCCCTCCAGGCTCCTCTGTCCATGGGATTTCCCAGGCAAGAATACTGGAATGGGTTGCTATTCCCTTCTCCAAGGTATCTTCCCAACCCAGGGATCGAACCCAGGTCTCCCACATAGTAGGCAGATTCTTTACTAAGTAAGCTACTAGGGAAGTCCTGTGGAGCAGTATAATATTTGAAGGCTGACACTGATTAATTAAAGGTGTAGAGTATAAACTGTAGGGTAACCACTATTTTTTAAACAAGTTGTAAATAATAATGTGGACATAAATTAACAAAAGTGCTCAAGACTAGGCTCCTCTGTCCCTGGGATTCTCTAGGCAAGAATACTGGAGTGGGTTGCCATTTCCTTCTCCAATGCATGAAAATGAAAAGTGAAAGTGAAGTTGCTCAGTCGTGTCTGACTTGTAGCGACCCCATGGACTGCAGCCCACCAGGCTCCTCCATCCATGGGATTCTCCAGGCAAGAGTACTGGAGTGGGTTGCCATTGCCTTCTCCAGAATTGAAGATTAGAGTTAGATATTAGCATATTTTATGACCATTGAGAACAGAGTATTTTTATCCAGAGTGCAAATAATGTGATGTACAGAATGAACTGTATGTATAATACTATAGGGGAGGAAACAATTTTTTTTTTCCCCAAATCTTCTAGATTCTCAGCTGTGACTTTATTAGAAAAGACAGGTTAACAAGAGAAGAGCCTGCAAATTCATGTTTTACATACCATAGGAACCTTCACAAGAAAACAAAGAAGCTGTTAAACTTGAGCGATTTTAGGCCAGGTCTGATGAAGGATGGAAGATCATGGAAAAATGTGAATAGGACACAGTGGTATGAGCTAAGAATTACAAGCTGGGGGAAATTTAGCATGGCCTGCTTGTTAAGATTTTTCTGTGTCCTTCTGACTTTAAGGATCTGACTTTAAAGTATGCACCTTCCCTCCAGATTATAGTGAGGATGCCTCTCACTTGAGGGTGTTATCACTGTTCAAGAGAAGAAAGTCTATCCTGTATCAGCTGTTTCTCAGATGCCTGTAACTTACAATACCCGATATGCCAAGGTGCCATATTTAGGGGTGGTGTCCTGAATCCCCGCAATACTCTTTTGTTAATATTAGTGGTGAATGTGTCTTGAGTAAGCTATGGGTTTACGACAAATTTTAAGGTGATGGGCAACTTAAACATGTTTATGACTAAGATAAAGCAACCAGTGTAGAGGTGGAGATTGGATGTACAATAAATGGGTTGATACAAGCAAACAAGGAGACTTGGGCAGGTATGCTAGCCTTGTAAAAACAGAAAGGAGAATTGTTCCTTAAAGATGAGATGAAAAAGAACACAGGTCACAAAATGAGGTATTTTGAAGCAGAGAGGAGAAATTTGAGGATTCTCATGTCCTTGGTTTTCTAAATCTTTTCATTAAAGGGTAAGGTTAGAAGTTTAGGAAAGTGGGAAACGTTTAGATAAGTGTCTGTGTTGATGGTTTTTTCAGAAAGAATCAGTGATGCATCAGATAATGTTCAGTGAGAATGAATAGCATGAATTTGTAGTAAAATGTGTTATCCTGTTTCCTTTCTTAAATATCTAATTGTTATCTGGTTGTTGATAACGTCTACTTTTTGTCTTGTACTGAGTGGATGATAAAGATATTTTTAATCTTTTTGGATCATTAGCTTTAATTTTATATATAGAAAATTTTAGTGCTTACCTGAATTATCTTGCTACTGAGATGTATTAAAAGCTCATCTCTAAATGTACTAGCATTGCCTGTCTTTTAGTATTAGCCATTCTGATGAATATGAAATGATATTGCAGTATTGTTTTAATTTATACTTTTCCCATAACTAATATATTGAGCAACTTTTAATATGCTTACTTTAATATGCATAACTTTAATTAGTATGTCTGATCAAATCTTTTGCATGTTTTTAAAAAATTCAGTTATCAGTTATCTTACTATTGAGTTGAAAGTGTTCTTTATTGTTTTCCCAATTGAATTACTTTGGCTCCTTTGTAGAAAATTAGTTGACCATATATTTAATGAACTCAGTACTATAGTGTTCAGTAGATCTATATGTCTGCTGCTGCTGCTAAGTCACTTCAGTCGTGTCCAACCCTGTGCGACCCCACAGATGGCAGCCCACCAGGCTCCCCTGTTCCTGGGATTCTCCAGGCAAGAACACTGGAGTGGGTTGCCATTTTCTTCTCCATTGCGTGAAAGTGAAGTCGCTCAGTCATGTCCGACTCTTGGCGACCCCATGGACTTGCAGCCTACCAGGCTCCTCCATCCATAGGATTTTCCAGGCTAGAGTACTGGAGTAGGGTGCCATTGCCTTCTCCATATATATATGTCTACTGGTGTGTTAAAATAACTTCTTTAATATTGTAATTTAGCAGTGAGTCTTTATACCTTATAGTCTAAAGTTCTCTAAGTTTTTTCTTCTCAAATATTATTTTGGGTAATATTGGACCTTCCATAGAAATTTTAGAATCAGTTGCTGTCAGTTTCCACACAAAAACACTTACTGGAATTTTGATTAGGATTACATTGAAACTTGAGATCAATTCAGGAAGAATTGAAATATTAATATCAGTTTTACTGACCTATACATAGAGGATCTTTCAAGTTTTCAGTTCAGTTCAGTCCCTCAGTCATGTCCGACTTTGCGACCCCATGAATCGCAGCACGCCAGGCCTCCCTGTCCATCACCAAATCCCGGAGTTCACTCAGACTCACGTCCATCGAGTCGGTGATGCCATCCAGCCATCTCATGCTCTGTCGTCCCCTTCTCCTCCTGCCCCCAATCACTCCCAGCATCAGAGTCTTTTCTAATGAGTCAACTCTTCGCATGAGGTGGCCAAAGTACTGGAGTTTCAGCTTTAGTATCATTCCTTCCAAAGAACACCCAGGGCTGATTTCTTTTAGAATGGACTAGTTGAATCTCCTTGCAGTCCGAGGGACTCTTATCTTCTCCAACACCACAGTTCAAAAGCATCAATTCTTCAGCACTCAGCCTTCTTCACAGTCCAACTCTCACATCGATATATGACCACTGGAAAAACCATAGCCTTGACTAGATGGACCTTTGATGGCAAAGTAATGTCTCTGCTTTTCAGTATGCTATCTAGGTTGATCATAACTTTCCTTCCAAGGAGTAAGCGTCTTTTAATTTCATGGCTGCACTCACCATCTGCAGTGATTTTGGAGCCCCCCAAAATCACTGACACTGTTTCCACTGTTTCCCCATCTATTTCCCATGAAATAATGGGATCAGATGGCATGATCTTTGTTTTCTGAATGTTGAGCTTTAAGCCAACTTTTTCACTCTCCTCTTTCCCTTTCATCAAGAGGCTCTTTAGTTCCTCTTCACTTTCTGCCATAAGGGTGGTGTCATCTGCATATCTGAGGTTATTGATATTTCTCCTGGCAGTCTTGATTCCAGCTTGTGCTTCTTCCAGCCCAGTGTTTCTCATGATGTACTCTGCATAGAAGTTAAATAAGCAGGGTGACAATATACAGCCTTGACATACTCCTTTTCCTATTTGGAACCAGTCTGTTGTTCATGTCCAGTTCTAACTGTTGCTTCCTGACCTGTATATAGGTTTCTCAAGAGGCAGGTCAGGTGGTCTGATATTCCCATCTCTTTCAGAATTTTCCACAGGTTATTGTGATCCACACAGTCAAAGACTTTGGCATAGTCAATAAAGCAGAAGTAGATGTTTTTCTAGAACTCTCTTCGTTTTTCAATGATCCAGCAGATGTAAAAATACAAAAAGGCAAAATGGCTGGCTGAGGAGGCCTTACAAATAGCTGTGAAAAGAAGAGAAGTGGAAAGCAGAGAAATGGAAAGATATAAGCAT
The DNA here is from genome assembly GCA_935064755.1 of Tragelaphus eurycerus. NCBI lineage: Eukaryota > Metazoa > Chordata > Mammalia > Artiodactyla > Bovidae > Tragelaphus > Tragelaphus eurycerus. The sequence continues at coordinate 27,902 of CAKXYN010000123.1, forward strand.
CTGAATGCAGAGTTCCAAAGAATAAGAAGAGATAAGAAAGCCTTCCTCAGTGATCAATGCAAAGAAAGAGAGGAAAACAACAGAATGGGAAAGACTAGAGATCTCTTCTAGAAAATTAGAGATACCAAGGGAACATTTCATGCAAAGATGGGCTTGATAAAGGACAGAAATGGTATGGACCTAACAGAAGCAGAAGGGACGTAACAAAAGCAGAAGATATTAAGAAGAGGTGGCACAGAAGAACTGTACCAAAAAAATCTTCATGACCCAGATAATGATGATGGTGTGATTACTCACCTAGAGCCAGACATCCTGGAATGTGAAGTCAAGTGGGCCTTAGAAAGCATCACTACAAACAAAGCTAGTGAAGGTGATGGAATTCCAGTTGAACTGTTTCAAATCCTGAAAGATGATGCTGTGAAAGTGCTGCACTCAATATCCCAGCAAATTTGGAAAACTCAGCAGTGGCCACAGGACTGGAAAAGGTCAATTTTCATTCCAATCCCAAAGAAAGGCAATGCCAAAGAATGCTCAAACTACTGCACAATTGGACTCATCTCACACGGTAGTAAAGTAATGCTCAAAATTCTCCAAGCCAGGCTTCAGCAGTATGTGAACTGTGAGCTTCCAGATGTTCAAGCTGGTTTTAGAAAAGGCAGAGGAACCAGAGATCAAATTGCCAACATTCGCTGGATCATCACAAAAGCAAAAGAGTTCCAGAAAAACATCAATCTCAAGTTTTAGGTGTTTTAAAATATATTTCTGTGATCTTTTTGAATTTACTTATCTTTTCTGATGTGATTTTAAATGATATTGTTATTCTGTGACCTTGCTAAGCTAAATTACTCATTTTAACAACTTCTATTTTTTAAATATAAATTTACTTATTTTAATTGGAGGCTAACTACTTCACAATATTGTATTGGCTTTGCCATACATGGACATGAATCCCTAATGGGTGTACACGTGTTCCTCATCCTGAATCTCCCTCCCACCTCCCTCCCCATCCCATCCCTCTGGGTCATCCCATTGCACCAACTCCGAGCATCCTGTATCATGCATTGAACCTGGACTGGCGATGCATTTCACATATGATATTATACATGTTTCAATGCCATTCTCCCAAATCATCCCACCCTTTTAACAACCTCTTTTGTAGCTCCCTGAATGGGAAAGACTAGGGATCAATTCAAGAAAATCAGAGATACCAAAGGAACATTTCATGCAAAAATGAGCTCGATAAGGGACAGAAATGGTATGGACCTAACAGAAGCAGAAGATATTAAGAAGAGGTGGCAAGAATACACAGAAGAACTGTACAAAAAAGAGCTTCACGACCCAGATAATCACGATGGTGTGATCACTGACCTAGAGCCAGACATCCTGGAATGTAAAGTCAAGTGGGCCTTAGAAAGCATCACTATGAACAAAGCTAGTGGAGATGATGGAATTCCAGTGGAGCTATTCCAAATCCTGAAAGATGATGCTGTGAAAGTGCTGCACTCAATATGCGAGCAAATCTGGAAAACTCAGCAGTGGCCACAAGACTGGAAAAGGTCAGGTTTCATCCCAATCCCAAAGAAAGGCAATGCCAAAGAGTGCTCAAACTACCGCACAATTGCACTCATCTCACACGCTAGTAAAGTAATGCTCAAAATTCTCCAAGCCAGGCTTCAACAATATGTGAACCATGAACTTCCTGATGTTCAAGCTGGTTTTAGAAAAGGCAGAGGAACCAGAGATCAAATTGCCAACATCCGCTGGATCATCGAAAAAGCAAGAGAGTTCCAGAAAAACATCTATTTCTGCTTTATTTACTATGCCAAAGCCTTTGACTGTGTAGATCACAATAAACTGTGGAAAATCCTGAAAGAGATGGGAATACCAAACCACCTGATCTGCCTCTTGAGAAATCTGTATGCAGGTCAGGAAGCAACAGTTAGAACTGGTCATGGAACAACAGACTGGTTCCAAATAGGAAAAGGAGTACGTCAAGGCTGTGTATTGTCACCCTGTTTATTTAACTTATATGCAGAGTACATCATGAGAAATGCTGGACTGGAAGAAACACAAGCTGGAATCAAGATTGCCGGGAGAAATATCAATAACCTCAGATATGCAGATGACACCACCCTTATGGCAGAAAGTGAAGAGGAACTAAACAGCCTCTTGATGAAAGTGAAAGTGGAAAGTGAAAAAGTTGGCTTAAAGCTCAACATTCAGAAAACGAAAATCATGGCATCTGGTCCCATCACTACATGGGAAATAGATGGAGAAACAGTGGAAACAGTGTCAGACTTTATTTTTCTGGGCTCCAAAATCACTGCAGATGGTGACTGCAGTCATGAAATTAAAAGACGCTTACTCCTTGGAAGGAAAGTTATGACCAACCTAGATAGCATATTCAAAAGCAGAGACATCACTTAGCCAACAAAGGTTCGCCTAGTCAAGGCTATGGTCTTTCCTGTGGTCATGTATGGATGTGAGAGTTGGTCTGTGAAGAAGGCTGAGCGCTGAAGAATTGATGCTTTTGAACTGTGGTGTTGGAGAAGACTCTTGAGAGTCCCTTGGACTGCAAGGAGATCCAACCAGTCCATTCTGAAGGAGCTCAGCCCTGGGATTTCTTTGGAAGGAATGATGTTAGAGCTGAAAGTCCAGTACTTTGGCCACCTCATGCAGAATTGACTCATTGGAAAAGACCCTGATGCTTGGAGGGATTGGGGGCAGAAGGAGAAAGGGACAACAGAGCATGAGATAGCTGGATTGCATCACTGACTCGATGGACGTGAGTCTCAGTGAGCTCCAGGAGTTGGTGATGGATAGGGAGGCCTGGCGCGCTGTGATTCATGGGGTTGCAAAGAGTCGGACACTACTGAGTGACTTATCTCTCAAATAAGGGTTGGCTTCTGGAAAAAGACTTCCTTATTTTAGGCCAGTCAAACTCTAGCTGGGAAATAAGGTCTTCTAACAAAAGGAATGACATTTTCCAATTTATGAATGGTGATAGCAATAGTTATTTTCCTATGGTCACTTCCCACCTAACTCAGAAGAAAAACATTCATTACAAAGGTCTCCCAGCACCTGCTTGCTCAGGCCTTCCACTCCCTCTCTGCCTTGTCTTTGAATCCTTTGTTCTTGCTCACTCAGGGAAGGCCACACTCACCTCACTTGTCTTGAGCTTCTACCTTCTGTTTCCTTTGCCTGGGGCATTTATCCCCTAGATACCTGCTTGGTTTACTCTTAACTCCCTTCAGGTCTCTAAGTGTTAACTTATCAAACAGGCCTTTATTGACCACTTACATAAAGCAGCCACTTCCCTCAACAGTTCTTATTGCTTATTCCCTTAACCTGTTTTTCTTCTTAAGACTTAATGTGCTGTAGGATTTATGATCCAATGGGACATTTACATATTTCTCTCTCAAAATGCAATCTTTGATACATATAAGAGATGATAGATTTAAAATTTAAATATTGATATATGTAAACATTAAGAGCATGATGATATAATGAAAATTGAGCCACTAATGACTCAACTATATAGAAACTTGTATCAAATTAATATCTTCAATCCTATCCCCCCAACTGTCTGCTAATGGAGCAGACTTTTATTTACAACTTTTTTACAGCTTTATACTTTTTTAATAGTTGTGTTCCATGCATGTTCTTACACAGACACATTTGTGCCTAAAAATTTATTATTTCATTTTTGAACCTTATAAAACAGTATATTATGTTTGATATTCTAGGATTTATTTCATTCCACTTTTTCTAAGATTGTTCATGTTGCCGGTTTAGCTAATATTTCATCATGTAAATATAACACAATTTGGGGGGTTGTGGCTATTATAGATATTGTTATTGTAAACATTTGTGCGCTTGTCTCCTGGAATGTCTGGGAAAGAGTTTCTCTTGGTTATTTGTTAATACTCAGGAAGAGAATTGTGTCAAACTGGCTTCAGTAACTGTACTAATTTACCCTATCACCAGAAGTAGGTAATATCTATATCCTTTTATCCACGCCAGTACTAGGTATTTTGAGATGTCTTCATATTTAACAATCTACTGAGTTAAAATGGTATTTCACTGCAGTATTAATTTGCACTGTGATAACTAATGAGATTGAACATCCTTTCACACGTCTGTGGGCCGTCCCTGCTGTTTTAATTGAAGGGACAGCAGTGAGAGCTGTGGCTGAAGCACAGTGAGGGAGACGCAGAATGTGGGTATGATGTGGGTAGGGTTGGTGGGGTAGGGGGCCCTGGATAACCCCCAGCCTCGTGAGCGAGCTGTGGTAATGACGAGGTCAGTCTGGGGCCGTGTGACTTACAGAGAATCGACAAGGGGTTGAAGACTTGAAGCAAGTTAGAAACGATTGCAGTAGGCTGCTGTATTGCTCAAAAATGGTAGCGAATTTGTAGAAGGAGTTATTATTGATCATTTTTCTTGTTTACTTTAATTTTTCTGTAAACAAGAAGTTCTGTAAGAGTAACTTTTATTTTTCTATTAAAGCTACATATTCACTTAATTTTTTTTTGAAAACCATACTTTGAAGTTCTAAAAGTTTCTTATTTTTTTCACAGACTCACTAGTAGTTTCATAGCAAAATTCTTAAAATGTGTTATATTTATTCTTAAAATGTAACGATGGCTTTTCTGTTGCCAAAGATGGAGGATTAATTGCTAGTGTAATAATTTTAGCAACCTTGCGTTGAATGGCTTTTATGAAGTCAGCAGCTGTGGTTACTCAGACTCAGCAGCTGCAGTTATCCTGACTCAAATGGTTTTGCATCAGTTATTAGAGAAGTCACAAGTTCCTGGTAGATTCATTTTTTGAAATCAGGAAGCTTTAAGATAATCTTTTCTTGCAGATATCCTTCTATTTGAATATATTAACTCATATTTCAGGAGTATTTATGATTTACAGCTTTGCCAGTAGCACCACTGGCAAAAAGAAGTAATACAAATATACTTTTATACAGCATGTATATGTAACCTTCTGGCTTCTAACTGTAAGCAAATCTAAGTTTGAATACTTGTAACATTTTGAGTTTTATGAGCATAGCAAGACAAAAACAAGTGGATTGGAAGACTTTATCAGTCTGCTCAATTTTGTAGCATACACAGTGATTTTGTATTTATTACTTTTGAGTGCTTATAAGGAAATACTAAGGTCACTAATATTGTATACTTAATTTTTTACTTCTATAATTGATCATTTAGTTAAAAAAAATATCTCTTAGTTTGAAAAACTGGCAATTAAAGAGAAAGAATTAAGCATTATTTCCTCTTTCCTTCGTGAATTATATTTTATGGCAATGAAAGAAAAGTTGATAACAGAAAATTTTTCTTTATTGAATAATTCTATATAATAAATGTAAAAGGAATGAAGAAGTTGAAAAGTCACTATTTTACCAACCCTAATAACTGATTCAGAAAATTATTATCAAAGGTTGAAACCATTAGATGGAAAATTGATGGGGAAATGTGCATGAGGGATCAGCTCTCACCATGTGTCCCCAGCGACCAGTCTTTGCATCACAGGAGGAGTTCTCAGACTCTGTGTGCCTCCTGATGTGATACACTGTAAAGAGTGCTTTCCACAAATATTCTTTCAGCAAAGTGAACCTGAGTTCAATCAAGCCTTTAGAAATAATTTCTACCTAACAGAAAGCACAGAGGGTAAAAGAACAATATAAATAACACCGTTCATTCCAGAATGTGGGACATCATGCAGGATAACTCAGTTTTATCAGCAGTTGAGGGCATGCAAAAGAGGAAGGGCAGAGACTCCTCTGCATTAAAGAGACTCAAAATACAGAACAACTGCATACCTTTTCTGTGGATACTGAGTTGAACAATCCAATTTAAACAACTTTTGAGACCAATCAGGGAAATTTAAATATGGGCTGTGTATGATATACACCCATGATTTTTTATTAACGTTTTCTGGTTATGTTCTTTTTTTTTTTTTTGAGCTGCATATTTCTAATAAGAGAAGTAAATAACATGCCTGGGGTCTTGTTTTGCGGCTCTGCCGGGTCTTTGTTGCTGCACTTGGGCGTGTTCCGCTAGCTGTGGAGACTGGGGGCCCTCTGTGGTCACACTGATGGGCTTCTTATTGCAGAGCATGGTTCTGGGGTGAGCAGCTGTCAGGACTTGTGGCACGTGGGCTCAGTGGTTGTGCCTCATGGGCTTAGTTGCTCTGTGGCAGGTGGAATCCTCCTGGATCAGGAACTGAACATGGGTCTCCTGCATTGACAAGCAGGTTCTGGACCACCAGGGAAGGCCTTGAATTTGTCTGAAAACACTTAAGGAATAATGCCAAAGTAAAAGAAAATAAGTTAGAGATTAGGGAAGCAAGTTCAGGAAAATCTTGACCATAGTTGAATCTGGATGCTGCTGCTGCTAAGTCACTTCAGTCGTGTCCGACTCTGTGCGACCCCATAGACGGCAGCCCATCAGGCTCTCCCGTCCCTGGGATTCTCCAGGCAAGAACACTGCAGTGGGTTGCCATTTCCTTCTCCAATGCATGAAAGTGAAAAGTGAAAGTGAAGTTGCTCAGTCAGGTCCAACTCTTAGCGACCCCATGGACAGCGGCCCACCAGGGACCTCTGTCCATGGGATTTTCCAGGCAAGAGTACTGGGGTGGGGTGCCATTGCCTTCCCCATGAATCTGGATAGATATCTTTTAAAATATTCTTAGTAAAATAAACTTCTGTATATCTTTGAAAATGTCCACAATAAAATTAATTGTACAAAGTTTCAATAAATGTGATAGATATTTATGGGTCTTCTTCACCTTATCACCCAGTTAAAATGGAGACAGCTTTCAGTACTTACTTCCAAAATATACTTGGGAGTAGGCAGCAGATCACTCCATGGTAGATGTTGGAAAAAGCAAATGTTCTGAGCCCGCTTCTCATTGAAGCGCAGGCATGGCAGGCACCAGCAGCAGCCTGTGAGCACAGATCTAGTGAATCAAGGAGGCAGGGACACTTGAGGCAAGCTCTGGTTCGTGAGCCAAGGCCAGAGACGAGAGTGAGAAAAGTCACATCCTCTGTGTGCACCAGAAGAGACAGCTTTTCCTTACTTATCCTGACTGAAATAACCCATGTTTTCACTGGCCCTAAATGCCGACTTTTCTACTTTCCTGTTTATTCTGTGAACTCCCAAACACTGTTTTAATGATTATCATGGTTCAGGTTCACTTCAGTTCAGCTCAGTCGCTCAGTTGTGTCCAACTCTTTGTGACCCCATGAATCACAGCACGCCAGGCCTCCCTGTCCATCACCAACTCCTGAAGTTCACCCAAACTCATGTGCATCGAGTTGGTAATGCCATCCAGCCATCTCATCCTCTGTCGTCCCCTTCTCCTCCTGCCTCCAATCCCCCCCAGCATCAGAGTCTTCTAATGTGTCAGCTCTTTGCATCAGGTGGCCAAAGTCTTGGAGTTTCAGCTTTAGCATCAGTCCTTCCAATGAGCACCCAGGACTGATCTCCTTTAGGATGGACTGATTGGATCTCCTTGCAGTCCAGATCAGATCAGATCAGATCAGTCGCTCAGTCGTGTCCAACTCTTTGCGACCCCATGAACCGCAGCACGCCAGGCCTACCTGTCCATCACCAACTTCCGGAGGTCACTCAGACTCACATTCATTGAGTCAGTGATGCCATCCAGCCATCTCATCCTCTGTAGTCCCCTTTTCCTCTTGCCCCCATCCCTCCCAGCATCAGAGTCTTCTCCAGTGAGTCAACTCTTCGCATGAGGTGGCCAAAATACTGGAGTTTCAGCTTTACCATCATTCCTTCCAAAGAAATCCCAGGGTTGATCTCCTTCAGAATGGACTAGTTGGATCTCCTTGCAGTCCAAGGGACTCTCAAGAGTCTTCTCCAACACCACACTTCAAAAGCATCAATTCTTCAGCGCTCAGCCTTCTTCACAGTCCAACTCTCACATCCGTACATGACCACAGGAAAGACCATAGCTTTGACTAGGCGAAACTTTGTTGGCAAAGTGATGTCTCTGCTTTTGAATATGCTATCTAGGTTGGTCATAACTTTCCTTCCAAGGAGTAAGCGTCTTTTAATTTCATGGCTGCAGTCACCATCTGCAGTGATTTTGGAGCCCAGAAAAATAAAGTCTGACACTGTTTCCACTGTTTCTCCATCTATTTCCCATGTAGTGATGGGACCAGATGCCATGATTTTCGTTTTCTGAATGTTGAGCTTTAAGCCAACCTTTTCACTCTACACTTTCACTTTCATCAAGAGGCTTTTTAGTTCCTCTTCACTTTCACTTTTTTTTGTAGTCCAAGGGACATTCAAGAGTCTTCTCCAACACCACAGTTCAAAAGCATCAATTCTTCGGCACTCAGCTTTCTTTATAGTCCAACTCTGACATCCATACATGACCACTGGACAAGCCATAGCTTTGACTAGATGGACCTTTGTTGGCAAAGTAGTGTCTCTGCTTTTTAATATGCTGTCTAGGTTGATCATAGCTTTTCTTCCAAGAAGCAAGTGTCTTTTAATTTCATGGCTGCAGTCACGATCTGCGGTGATTTTGAGCCCCAAAATATAAAGTCTCTCACTGTTTCCCCATCTATTTGCCATCAAGTGATGGGACCAGATGCCATGATCTTAGTTTTCTGAATGTTGAGATTTGAGCCAACTTCTTCACTCTCCTCTTTCACTTTCATCAAGAGTCTCTTTAGTTCTTCTTCGCTTTCTACCATAAGGGTGGTGTCATCTGCATATCTGAGGTTATTGATATTTCTCCCAGCAATCTTGATTCCAGTTTGTGCTTCATCCAACCCAGCGTTTCCTATGATGTATTCTGAATATAAGTTAAATAAGCAGAGTGACAATGTACAGCCTTGACATACTCCTTTCCCCGTTTGTAACCATTCTGTTGTTTGTGTCCAGTTCTAACTGTTGCTTCTTGACCTGCATACAGATTTCTCAGGAGGCAGGTCAGGTGGTCTGGTTAATCCCATCTCTGTAAAAATTTTCCAGTTTGTTGTGATTCACACGAAGACTTTGACGAAGTCCATAAAGCAGAAGTAGATGTTTTTCTGGAACTCCCTTGCTTTTTTGATGATCCAATGGATGTTGGCAATTTGATTTCTAGTTTCTCTGCCTTTTCTAAATCCAGCCTGAACATCTGGAATTTCATGGTTGACATACTCTTGAAGCCTGGCTTGGAGAATTTTGAGCATTTCTTTGCTAGTGTGTGAGATGAGTGCAATTGTGCAGTAGTTTGAGCATTCTTTGGCATTGCCTTTCTTTGGGATTGGAATGAAAACTGACCTTTTCCAGTCCTGTTGCCACTGCTGAGGTTTCTAAATTTGCCGGCATGTTGAGTGTAGCACTTTCACAGCATCATCTTTTAGGATTTGAAATAGCTAATTGGAATTTCATCACCTCCACTAGCTTTGTTTGTAGTGATGCTTCGTAAGGCTCACTTGACCTTGCATTGCAGGATGTCTGGCTCTAGGTGAGTGATCACACCATCGTGGTTATCTGGGTCATGAAGATCTTTTTTGGATAGTTCTTCTGTGTATTCTTGCCACCCCTTCTAATATCTTCTGCTTCTGTTAGGTCCATACCATTTCTGTCCTTTATTGTGCCCATCTTTGCATGAAATGTTCCCTTTATATCTCTGATTTTCTTGAGGAGATTTCTAGTATTTACCATTCTATTGTTGTCCTCTATTTCTTTGCATTGATCACTGAGGAAGGCTTTCTTATCTCCCCTTGCTATTCCTTGGAACTCTGCATTCATGTCTGTATATCTTTCTTTTTCTCCTTTGCCTTTTGTGTCTTCTCCTTTGTCAGCTATTTGTAAGGCCTCCTCAGACAACCATTTTGCCTTTTTGCATTTCTTTTTTTGGGGGGATAGTGTTAATCACTGCCTTCTGTATAATGCCACAAACCTAGGTCCATAGTTCTTTAGGCACTCTGTCTAGCAAATCTAATCCTTTGAATCTATTGTCACTTCCACTGTATAATAGTAAGGGATTTGATTTATGTCGTACTTGAATGGTCTAGTGGTTTTCCCTACTTTCTTCAATTTAATTCTGAATTTGTCAATAAGAAGTTCATGATCTGAGCCACAGTCAGCTCCCGGTCTTGTTTTTGCTGACTGTATAGAGCTTCTCCTGGAGAAGGTAATGGCAACCTACTCCAGTACTCTTGCCTGGAAAATCCCATGAACAGAGGAGCCTGGTGGGCTGTAGTCCATGGGGTCTCGAAGAGTCAGACATGACTGAGCCACTTCCCTTTCACTTTTTACTTTCATGCTTTGGAGAAGGAAATGGCAACCCACTTCAGTGTTCTTGCCTGGAGAATCCCAGGGACGGTGGAGCCTGGTGGGCTGCTGTCTATGGGGTCGCACAGAGTCAGACACGACTGAAGTGACTTAACAGCATAGAGCTTCTCCACTTTTGGCTGAAAGAATATAATCAGTCTGATTTCGGTATTGACCATTTGGTGATGTCCATCTGTAGAGTCTTCTCGTGTTGTTTTAAAGGGTGTTTAATTCACAGTGGCTAATTTAATGAACTGCACGTTTGGTTTTTATGATTTAATGAAGTTTGGCATATGTTGCATTGTGAGAACATCACAATATAGCAAACATCTCCATCACCCCCAGAGTTTTCCCTCACACTTTACAGTCCCTTCGTCTTCTCTTCCCTCCCCTATCTCAGGCAACTCTGATTTCTATTTTGTCAGTTTGAGTGAGGTTTGCATTTTCTAGAGTTTTACATAAGAGTAAGAGTTAAGTACTCTTTTTGGTTTGGTTTCTTTCTCATTCAACATTATTATTATAAGATTCATCTGTGTGATATTATTGGGACTATGGGTTTTTTAATTGCTGATTAGTAGACCATTGTATGGAGAAGGCAATGGCACCCCACTCCAGTACTCTTGCCTGGAAAATCCCATGGACAGAAGAGCCTGGTAGGCTTCAGTCTATGGGGTCGCTCAGAGTTGGACACGACTGAGCGACTTCACTTTCCCTTTTCACTTTCATGCATTGGAGAAGGAAATGGCAACCCACTCCAGTGTTCTTGCCTGGACAATCCCAGGGACGAAGGAGCCTGGTGGGCTTCCGTCCATGGGGTCACACAGATTCAGACACAACTGAAGCGACTTAGCAGCAGCAGCAGCAGACCATCGTTTGGATGTACTGCTGCTAAGTCACTTCAGTCATGTCTGACTCTATGTGACCCCATAGACAGAAGCCCACCAGGCTCCCCTGTCCATGGGATTCTCCAGGCAAGAACACTGGAGTGGGTTGCCATTGCCTTCTCCAATGCATAAAAGTGAAAAGTGAAAGGGAAGTCGCTCAGTCACGTCCGACTCTTCGCGACCCCATGGACTGCAGCCTACCAGGCTCCTCCGTCCATTGGGTTTTCCAGGCAAGAGTACTGGAATGGGGTACCATTGCCTTCTCTGATGGATGTACTACAGCTTGCTTATTCATTCACTTCTTGAAAGACATTATATTGTTTCCAGCTTGAAGCTACTAAGATTAAGTTAAGTTATGAACATTTGAACCTTTTTGTTTTTTATGAGCACATGCTTTTATTTTTCTTGGACGAATACTTAGGAGTGAATGGCTGGATCATATGATAGGTACATGTTTACTTTTTAATAAACTTCCAAACTGTTTTTAAATGTCAGTTAATAAATTTTTCATAATAAATATATGAAAGTATTAGAAAACATGAAGTTTTTTGTATCTGTATGTATAGGTATGTATATGTGATGTAAAGCATTCATATATTCTGTGTCCATCTAAAAAAATAACGAAGTTCAATTTTACCCCCAGCAAGCTGGATTGTTAGAGCCACTAATTATATGAAAATTTATGATTATACAAAAAATTATCACTCTATAAAACATCATGATTATATCTCCACAAGGCAGAGATGGTTCCAAACATTTCATATAGTCTAATGATTAATTCCAGATTTGAGTTATTTAATATTAACCAGAGTTATACATAAAACATTGATATATATGATTTATACTGAAGTGTTCAGGCTATCACTCCAAATAATTTATACCCCAGTATTTGAAAACTGATATAACTAGTTTTAGTAAAACTTAAATGTCTTTTGATGAGAAATTCATTCTTAATTTGCTTGTTAAAATTGAAAAAGCTAGGAGATCTCCTTATATTTATTTCAGGCTTTAAATATCATATTGCTTAGAAATATGAGAGAAAAATGGTGATGTGAGTACTTGACATGGTAGATTGCCTGCACATTTCACTTTGGATCTTGAGTGCAATCTTATCTGTCAAATCACCAACATAAATTACAGTTTGGTCTTGAATGTGACCTGCATAAATATTATTATTGAGCACAAGAAGGGCATAGAGAAAGGATTCTTCACCCTTTATCTTGCATATTTTAACATTGGAAAGATAAACCTCTGGATTTTCTCCTATATCTCACTTTAACAGGTTAATCTACTGTTTTCCTTTTACAGTATGTAGCAAGATTTAATATAATTTGTTACATCCTGATATTTTTGGTAACACAGTGAAACATATTGTACCTAGCCAGGCACCCAGACAGAAGATGACAATGTCAGAGAGTGAGTGAAGAGAGAATATGAACTAAGTAAACTTTTACGGGCACCCAAATAGCTATTGAAAAAGGAAATATTAATAATACTTGAGCTGAAATTAAAAAATAATATTATCTAATGAATTTTTATTTATTTCAAATACAAATAGAAAAATATAATGTATGCATATAAAATGTTACACATTATATGAAATGTTTTATAAATTATTTTTCTCTAAATTGTTGTTGGAAGAAAAGATGATTTAGCTATTTTTCTTTCTGATATGCATACGTTTAATGGCTTTTAGCATGTTTTGGGATTACTAGATATTTTTGTGTAAATTAGTTCCATTCAGTCTCTCATTCATGTTCGACACTTTGCGACCCTACGGACTGTAGCACGCTAGGCTTCCCTGTTCATCGCCAAATCCCAGAGCTTGCTCAGACTCATATCCATCGAGTCAATGATGCTATCCAACCATCTCATCCTGTGTCATCCCCTTCTCCTCCCGACTTCAATCTTTCCCAGCATCAGGATCTTTTCCAGTGACTCCCATCTTCCCATCACGTGACCAAAGTATTGGAGTTTTAGCTTCAGCATCAGTCCTTATCCAATGAGTATTCAGGACTTATCTCCTTTAGGATGGGCTGGTTGGATCTCCTTGCGTCCAAGGGACTCTCAAGAGTCTTCTCCAACACCACAGTTCAAAAGCATCAATTCTTTGGCGCTCAGCTTTCTTTATAGTCCAGCTCTCACATCCATCCATGACTATTGGAAAAACCGTAGCCTTGACTAGATGGACCTTTGTTGGCAAAGTAATATCTCTACTTTTTAATATGCTGTCTAGGTTGGTCATAGCTTTTCTTCCAAGGAGCAAGTGTCTTTTAATTTCATCATCTGCAATGATTTTGAGCCCCCCAAAATAAAGTCTCTCACTGTTTCCATTGTTTCCCTGTCTATTTGCCATGAAGTAATGGCACTGGATGCTATGATCTTAGTTTTTTGAATGTTGAGTTTTAAGCCAACTCTTTCATTCTCCTCTTTCACTTTCATCAAGAGACTCTTAATTCTTCTTCGCTTTCTGCCATAAGGGTGGTATCATCTGAGTATCTGAGGTTATTGATATTTCTCCTGGCAGTCTTGATCCTAGCTTATGTTTCATCCAGCCCAACATTTCACATGATGTACTCTGCATATGAGTTAAATAAGCTGGGTGATAATATACAGCTTGATGTTCTCCTTTCCCAATTTGAAACCAGTCTGTTGTTCCATGTCCAGTTGTAACTGTTGCTTCTTGACCTGCCTACTGATTTCTCAGGAGGCAGGTAAGGTGATCTGGTATCCCATCTCATTATGAATTTCCACAGTTTGTTGTGATCCACACAGTCAAAGGCTTTACCTAAGTCAATAAAACAGAAGTAGATGTTTTTCTGGAACTGTTTCATTTTCTATGGTCCAACAGATGTTGCAATTTGATCTCTGGTTCCTCTGCCTTTTTGAAATCTGGCTTGAACATATGGAAGTCCACTGTTCACATACTGCTGAAGCCTGGCTTGGAGAATTTTCAGCATTACTTTGTTAGTGTGTGAGATGAGTGCAATTGGGCAATAGTTTGAGCATTCTTTGGCATTGCCTTTCTTTGGGATTGGAATGAAAAACTACCTTTTCCAGTCCTGTGGCCACTGCTGAGTTTTCCAAATTTGCTGGCATATTGAGTGCAGCACTTTCACAGCATCATCTTTTAGGATTTGAAATAGCTCAACTGGAATTCAGTCACCTACACTAGTTTTGCTTGTAATGATGCGTCCTAAGGCCCAGATTAGGAAGCATCCTATCTGGGAAGCATCCTTCACATTCCAGATGTCTGGCTCTACATAAGTGATCGCAGCATCATTGTCATGAAGATTTTTTTTGTATAGTTCTTCTGTGTATTCTTACCACCTTTTCTTAAATATCTTCTGCTTCTGCTAGATCCATACCATTTCTGTCCTTTATTGTGCCTATCCTTGCATAAAATGTTCCCTTGGTACCTCTAATTTTCTTGACTAGATCTCTATAGTCTTTCCCATTCTATTGTTTTCCTCTATTTCTTTGCATTGATCACTGAGGAAGACTTTCTTATCTCTCCCTGCTATTCTTTGGAACTCTGCATTCAAATGGGTGTATCTTCCTTTTCTCCTTTGCCTTTCGCTTCTCTTCTTTTCTCAGCTATTTGTAAGGCCTCCTCAGACAACCATTTTGCCTGCCTTTTTGCATTTCTTTTTCTTGGGGATGGTCTTGATCACTGCCTCCTGTACAATGTCACGAAACTCTCAGTTCTTCAGGCAGTCTGTGTAGCCGATCTCATGTCTTGAATCTGTATGTCACTTCCACTGTATAATCATAAAGGATTTGATTTTGGTCAACCTGAATAGTCTAATGATTTTCCCTGCTTTCTTCAATTTACATCTGAATTTGGCAATAAGGAGTTCATGATCTGAGCCACAGTCAGCTCCCGGTCTTGTTTTTGCTAACTGTATAGAGCTTCTCCATCTTTGGCTGCAAAGAATATAATCAGTCTTATTTCAGTATTGACCCTCTGGTGATATCCATGTGTATAGTCTTCTCTTGTGTTGTTGGAAGAGGGCGTTTGCTGTGACCAGTGCGTTCTCTTGGAAGACTCTGTTACTCTTTGCCCTGCTGCATTCTGTACTCCAAGGCCAAACTTGTTTGTTACTTCAGGTATCTCTTTACTTCCTTCTTTTGCATTCCAGTCCCCTATAATGAAAGGACATCTTTTTTTGGTGTTAGTTCTAGAAGGTCTTGTAGGTCTTCATAGAATCATTCAGCTTCTTTGTTCAACTTCATTAGTAGTTGGGGCATAGATTTGGATTACTGTGATTTTAAATGGTTTGCCTTGGAAACGAACAGAGATCATTCTCTCATTTTTGACATTGCACCCAGCTACTGTTTTGAACTCTTTTGTTGACTATGAGGTCTGCTCCATTTCTTCTAAGGGATTTTTGCCCACAGTAGTAGCTATAATGGTCATCTGAATTAAATTCAACCATTCCAGTCCATTTTAGTTCACTGATTCCTAAAATGTTGATGTTCACTCTTGCCATCTCCCGTTTGACCACTTCCAATCAGCCTTGGGATTTCTTTGGAAGGAATGATGCTAAAGCTGAAACTCCAGTACTTTGGCCACCTCATGCGAAGAGCTGACTCATTGGAAAAGACTCTCATGCTGGGAGGGATTGGGGGCAGGAGGAGAAGGGGACGACAGAGGATGAGATGGCTGGATGGCATCACTGACTCGATGGCCTTGAGTCTGGGTGGACTCCAGGAGTTGGTGATGGACAGGGAGGCCTGGCATGCTGCGATTCATGGGGTCGCAAAGAGTCAGACAGGACTGAGCGATTGAACTGAACTGAATTTACCTTGATTCATGGACCTAACATTCCAGGTTCTTATGCAATATTGCTCTTTACAGCATCAGACTTAATTTCCACACCAGTCACATCCACAACTGGGCATTGTTATCACTTTGGCTCTGTCTCTTCATTCTTTTTGTAGTTACTTCTCCAGTATTCCCCAGTAGCATACTGGGTACCTACCCACCTGGGGAGTTCATCTTTGTATCATATCTTTTTTCCTTTTCATGCTGTTCATGGGGTTCTCAAGGCAAGAATACTGAAGTGATTTACCATTCCCTTCTCCAGTGGACCAGCTTTTGTCAGAACTCTCCACCATGAGCCATCCCATCTTGGGTTGCCCTACACAGGATGTCTAATTATATTCCTTGTAAAATTTGAATTTTAAATACATTTTTGCTTTCTCTTATTTTATCATGTAGCTATATATCGTTCAATCTAGTTAGAAGTCTCATAATTTTATTGTCTTTAGTTACTTTAAAAAATTTTATCTCTTTTATATCTGTTTTCTATGTTATTAATTTTGGTCTTACTCTTTTCTTCCATCTACATTCTCAACTTTATAAGTTGTTGTTTGGCTTGGTTTTCAGAATTGCTTCTGTTTGAGCATAAGTGGTTTCTGCTTTAATTTTCCTCTGTAAATCTCATTCACTGTAGTTCTATCAGTTTTGATTTGTAGAATTTTCATGATTGCAGTGTGTGGAGTGTAGTTTGAATTTTGATCACTGTATTTAGACAGATCATATTATCACCCAAAAGCCAAGATAACAAACAGCAAGTGTCCCTTGCTCTTTCCCTCTGCAAGGCAGTTTGTTTTCTAACTAGCCTATTGAGTACTTTTATTGAAAGTTCTGGAGTTCTGTTTTCTCTCTTTGAAAATTTGAACCTTATGAACTCAATGAGGGACATTTTACAAAGTAATTGACCAGTGTTTTTCAAAAGTGTCAAGATCAGAAGGAAAAAGAATGATTGTCACAGTTTTGGGTGAGACTATGATAAATAACAGCTAAATGCAATGTGTTATTTTCCTTAGAGAATAATAGGAAGTCTGTGGGAAAACTCGTAAAATTCGAACATGGTTTGTAGTAGATTAGTTAATAGTATTGTACAGTGTTAATTTCCTGGTTTTGTTAATTATACTGTGATTATGTAAGATGTTACTGTCGTTAGGGGTTAAGTGTACAATTGGAATTTTCTGTACTATTTTTGCCACTTTTATATAAATCTAAAAATAGTTCACAGTAAAAAGTAAACAGACAAACCAACCAAGCTGTAGGCCCCTTAGGCACATACCCCAGGGCAAATGCTGGCTTAAGAGCCTACCAGGTCTCTAGGTCCTCTCTGCCTCTTTGGCTCTACCATTTAACGCTTTCCAAACTCAGTTTCCTTCACATTTCAGTGATAAATTTTAAAAGTTTTTTTTGTTGCTAATATTTTTATTTATGCATGATTTTAAATCGCAGTTATAAAATTTTCTCCAGGTATTTAATCTGCTGCCATATACCCCGAGACAAACATGTAATTTGCTTAATTTGTTTGACAAATCCATTTTCTCGCCTGTAATTTGAGAAGGAGCATTCATTTGTAAGGTCTATATTCTTTCTCATTCCAAGAAGGACTTTACTGGAGGTGACTTACAGAAATAAAAATAATCTATTTGTGTAAAATCAATAGTTGAGGAAATCGAAGAGAAAATTAGGAAAGGAAAACTAGGGAAACAGTTTATGCCAAAAGAAGACACAACAACTCATGCTCTCAGGTTTTGTAAAGCTGTTGTTAGATTAGAAGTTCTCCTGTGTGCTTTACAACATTGAAAAGAAAGGAAAAATAAAATTGTAAGATTTAGTATGCTGCAATAAAGACACAGCTGCTCAGGAGAAGCCTAGGCGTTCCGAGTTGTCTCTCGTCGCTTTTAGTGAGAGCGGGTGGAGAGCAGTGGCGGCGCCTCCTGCCGGCCCCACGGCCTTGCCGCTGCCCCGGAGCGTGCCAGGGGCATGGTGTGAGCTGTGCAGTACGGTTAGCACATGGAAGAAGTGATGTGCTTTTCATGGGAAATTTCTTTCCCTTTGACACCATTCTAAAGGACTGTCATTGAAAAAAGTATTTTTAATTTGTTTAACACACAAGTAATGAAAAGATATTTTATCATCCGTACTTTGTAAAAAGATAAATGTGTCAGATTTTATAAAAACAAAAGATGGTCCATTGTTACAACTTATAACCCCATCCTCGTTATACAATATTTTTATTATGCATTTGAACTCCCTTTTCATTACTATTTATTCGTTAAAGATTATATTATAATTGTGTTATTATGAAAAGCAGTGCTCATATGTTATTTTTCTGGGAAGTAAACCCTTTTGGGCTGGTAAACATTTTATTTTAAAATAGTTTTTAACATCAACTGTAAAAAACATCATGTGTAGAAAAATACTTGAACCTTTTTTCCTTTAGACATCTCTTTGCATTCTTATTTTGTTTTCTGTCATGTTTGACAAATTTTAAACACAAATAAGTGATAGCAATTGTTACCAGAGTCAAAATAGCACTTCTTCTGACTGCCAACTAGTGATGTTTTGTGGTCTAGCAGAGCTGATGAATTAGATGCTGTTGTAGGGTTCAGCTAGAGCAAATGAAAATAATTTACCAGAAAAACAAAGAAAATGAAACAATGAATCAGTACAATTTTTTCTAGATTAGAGAATCAATAAAAGACTCTAGAAGGAACTTGAGTTCAACAGCAGGAATCTGTATGTTTATCAGTTAATTAGTGCATTTATTTTGAAAGATTTATGGTCCTTATTTTATTGTGAACTTTAATAGTATAAGAACCCCCAGAATATATTAAAAAGGAAAAACAGCTTATATTTCTCAAAAAGTAAAACAGAAAAAAATAATTGATACCCAGCAAATGTTGATGTATAAAATATTAGCTTAGGAAAGCATATTGTTTGGATTTGGGGATTTATTTTGTTTCTGTCAGATAAACAGTGAGCTAGCACAGTTTTAATATTCAGTTGAAATATTTATGAAGAACCATCAAAAGATACTTAACTGATTTTATACACCTACTCTAATGTCTGTAATATAATATATAGAATACTTAGTGATATCCTGGATCATTCTTAGTAAATGATTAAGACTTATTGATATTATTGAAATGGAAGCCATTATATACTGTGTTGAAAAGAAAATGTGATTGAATTGATTTTGATGAGAATGAGGATGTGTGTGTGTGTTAGTCGCTCAGTCGAGTCCAACTCTTTGTGACCCCATGGTCTGTCCATGGGATTCTCCAGGTAGGAATGCTGGAGAATTGGGCTGCCATTTTCTTCTCCAGAGAATGGTGACAGAGAAGCTGATAACTTGCTCAGTTGCGTCCGACTCTTTGCAACCCCA
Source organism: Tragelaphus eurycerus (assembly GCA_935064755.1). NCBI lineage: Eukaryota > Metazoa > Chordata > Mammalia > Artiodactyla > Bovidae > Tragelaphus > Tragelaphus eurycerus. The sequence continues at coordinate 47,294 of CAKXYN010000123.1, forward strand.
GGGACTGTAGCCTACCAGGCTCCTCGGCCCATGGAATTTTCCAGGCAAGAATACTAGAGTGTGTAGCCATTCCTTTCTCCAAGGAATCTTCCCCACCCAGGGACCGAACCCAAGTCTCCTGCATTGCAGGCAGATTCTTCACTGTTTGAGCCATCAGACACCTTTCACAGAAGTGAGAGCCCTAAGTAGGAAAGAAGAATTTACTTTGCTTGATTTTTACTAATTGATCTATAACTTCTTTCATTTGAGTCTTATATATAGAAGAAACATTGAGATGGCAACTTAAAATCAATATAGAATCCTAAGAGCTTAGATTTATTGTAATGAGTACCAACAGTTACTTAAAATTGTTTTACTATTTCATAGTTTGCTATACTATTTACTGGGCTTCCCTGGTGGCTCAGATGATGAAGATTCTACCTGCAATGCAGGAGACTCTGGTTCCACCCCTGGGTTGGAAAGATCCCCTTGAGAAGGGAATGGCTACCCTCTGCGGTATTGTTGCCTGGAGAATTCCATGGACAGAGGAGTCTGGTGGGCTTCAGTCCATGGGGTTATAAAAAGTAGGACACAGCTGAGCGACTAACGCTTTCACTTCACTTTCATACTATTTACTATCTTTTCTGTCATTTCATCTTTTCAAAAAATGATATCAGCATTTTGAGGTTGTATGATTTAAATCATTCCAATTGAAAAATATTTTTATTTCAGAAGTGAACAAATAGGTTATTAAGAATGGATCTAACTAAAGAAGTAGCTTTTCAAATGAAGAGTCATTATAATATATACATAAATACACACACACACAGAGTCTTTATAGGCTAAATATGGCTGTTTTTGTATCCTACTGAATGGTCATGTTCATTTATTGCTTTTTCTTTTCTTCATTCAGGTTATTTCACAGTTGAAGATCTTAGGCAGATCCGTAACAGCTGGTTGCAAATTTGATAGAGAAATCTGGTCTAATGAACTTTCTCCTGTCCTCAATCTCTGGAAGAAATTAAATCAGGTTAGTAGTAGAACATTCTTTCTTTGTTTTTTCTTTTTTCCCCATATCCTTTTTTTTTTTTTCCAGTTTTATCTCCAAATTGTCCATGTTGATAAATATGTTGGTAAATTTTGGCATTGATATGCCCTTAATGTATACAGTATCCTGGAAAAAGATGAAGGAAATAATAGTAATAGAAGGAGATCAGCCCAAGAAGTAGTGTCACCAGTATAATTTGTCTTATCCTGGTAATGTACTGTGACATCCTCTGTGGCGGATACATATTTTGCTCACTCTTTGTTTTCTCTTCCCTCTTTCTGTAAAGTCAATGACTGCTCTTAAATGTGAAATTTTTAAAAGGAATCCCAAGTGCTAAGAAAAAGCAATTCATCGACTAGAATTGACTTATGTCTATATTGCAGAACAGTTATAGATTATAGATGGTTGCTTGCTCACTAGGCAAAACCATTACAGTATTAATGGTTACTATTCTAATTGAATAAGGACTTGCTTTCTGAAATTAAAAAATATAATTTTATAACATATGTTTAGTAATGCTATAAAATGTTTATATATCAATCAGATCAGATCAGATCAGTTGTCCGACTCTTTGCGACCCCATGAACCGCAGCACGCCAGGCCTCCCTATCCATCACCAGCTCTCGGAGGTCACTCAGACTCACATTCATCGAGTCAGTGATGCCATCCAGCCATCTCATTCTGTGTCGTCCCCTTCTCCTCCTGCCCCCAATCCCTCCCAGCATCAGAGTCTTCTCCAATGAGTCAACTCTTCGCATGAGGTGGCCAAAATACTGGAGTTTCAGCTTTAGCATCATTCCTTCCAAAGAAATCCCAGGGCTGAGCTCCTTCAGAATGGACTGGTTGGATCTCCTTGCAGTCCAAGGGACTCTCAAGAGTCTTCTCCAACACCACAGTTCAAAAGCATCAATTCTTCGGCGCTCAGCCTTCTTCACAGTCCAGCTCTCACATCCATACATGACCACAGGAAAGACCATAGCCTTGACTAGGCGAACCTTTGTTGGCAAAATGATGTCTCTGCTTTTGAATATGCTATCTAAGTTGGTCATAACTTTCCTTCCAAGGAGTAAGCGTCTTTTAATTTCATGGCTGCAGTCACCATCTGCAGTGATTTTGCAGCCCAGAAAAAGAAAGTCTGACACTGTTTCCACTGTTTCTCCATCTATTTCCCATGTAGTGATGGGACCAGATGCCATGATCTTCGTTTTCTGAATGTTGAGCTTTAAGCCAACCTTTTCACTCTCCACTTTCACTTTCATCAAGAGGCTTTTTAGCCCCTCTTCACTTTCTGCCATAAGGGTGGTGTCATCTGCATATCTGAGGTTATTGATATTTCTCCCAGCAATCTTGATTCCAACTTGTGTTTCTTCCAATCCAGCATTTCTCATGATGTACTCTGCATATAAGTTAAATAAACATGGTGACAATATACAGCCTTGACGTACTCCTTTTCCTATTTGGAACCAGTCTTTTGTTCCATAGCCTTCTCCAATAAGGGAAGTCAAAATTAGACTTATTTCAGAACCTATAAAATTTCAAACCCTCAAATCTTACCATTTTCAAGTTATTCTTAGTGTCAACAATTGGTGATTGTTGGAAATCTGAATAAATAATGACCTCAGCTAACTGGAACTGCCACTTTATTTTGACCATCAGATTGGTAAAACTTGCTTGAGGAGGAATTAGAGAGTGAAAAGATACGCTGCATTCCTTGGCGTCCCAAACCCAAACTCTCCACTTGTGCCTGAGGCATTCAAGTAACCACATTGCACAGATTCCTGACCATGAAGTCATGGCCCTGATTTCCATACTTCGTATCAATTCATGTTGAAGTTATTATTCTTTAACCTTTTTTTTTTTCTTAAACCAACCTTTGTTATACTTTAAATTAAAATCAAATTTATTGAGGAAATTTGCTGTTAATCTGATTCTTATTTCTTTGTAACTCATTAGTTTTTTGCCTGCTAGAATATTTTGTATCTGATTTCCCTAAATTTCACCACATTAAATACAGGTGTGGATTTTGTTTTGTTTTGCATCTACTCTGTTTGATACTCTGAGAACTTGCAATTGTAAAAGCCAGCCTTCCCAGCTATACCTGTTTCAATGTATTCCTCACATAGCTGGGCTGCATGCTGTGAAATATTGAGTACTGTGTTGTCATTGGTGGGTGCTTAATACTGCTATTTTCAGCCCTGAAATGGTAAGATGGTGAGCAGTATTCTTTCCAGAGAAACATGAAAAGATAAGTTTGTAACCCAAAATTCTCCTAGCTTGACCTCAGCCATGCATCCAGCCCTCAGCTATTGGTTACCATATTCTCTACTTGCCTGTTACCCAAACCCTTTCTGTCTTCCAGATGTTTTCCATTCTTTTTGTGCCATCTTCTAGGTTCAGTATCCTCTTGTTTTGTCCAAGACAGAATGCAGAAGTGGGAGATAGGTTGCCCATTTTGTCCAGAACCAAGCATAACTTTTAAAATGTCATTTTAACTTTTATTTGTAAGATAAATATAGATTCATTAAAAGATAGTTATTATTCTATTATATTCATATATTATAGTCAAATTAATCTTGCAAATATCATGTGCTTCATCCTGTTATAATGTTTTATTTTTTTATCTCCCCCATTTCCTTCCTGAAGCTATTGCCATAATTTAGGCTTTTATTCTTTCTCATACATATTATTGCAGAAAACAGCAAATTTGACTCTCCTTATAATATGTCCATCCTCGAAGTCATATTTCAGATTATTACATTAATTTTCCTAAAGAAAATCATTTTTCACAGCATGGCTCCATATCAAACCTAAACTGTGAGCCTTTTCCATAGTGAGGCAGACCTCAGTGGTTCTGTCTATGAGGAATTTCCAAATGCTGTTTCCTTCTACTTCAATGTCCTGGCTGTGCTAAACCAGGGATGGGCAGGTAAAGTCCCAGAAGCTTCCAGAAGCCTTCTCAGCTGTTACTCATTTCCCTCTTCATATTTCTGTAGTATGGACTTATCATTTGCATAATCAGATCAGATCAGATCAGTTGCTCAGTCGTGTCTGACTCTTTGCGACCCCATGAACTACAGCACGCCAGGCCTCCCTGTCCATCACAAACTCCCGGAGGTCACTCAGACTCGCATCCATCGAGTCAGTGATGCCATCCAGCCATCTCATCCTCTGTCGTCCCCTTCTCCTCCTGCCCTCAATCCCTCCCAGCATCAGAGTCTTCTCCAATGAGTCAACTCTTCGCATGAGGTGGCCAAAGTACTGGAGTTTCAGCTTTAGCATCATTCCTTCCAAAGAAATTCCAAGGCTGATCTCCTTCAGAATGGACTGGTTGGATCTTCTTGCAGTCCAAGGGACTCTCAAGAGTCTTCTCCAACACCACAGTTCAAAAGCATCAATTCTTCGGCGCTCAGCCTTCTTCACAGTCCAGCTCTCACATCCATACATGACCACAGGAAAGACCATAGCCTTGACTAGGCGAACCTTTGTTGGCAAGGTGATGTCTCTGTTTTTGAATATGCTATCTAGCTTGGTCATAACTTTCCTTCCAAGGAGTAAGCGTCTTTTAATTTCATGGCTGCAGTCACCATCTGCAGTGATTTTGGAGCCCAGAAAAAGAAAGTCTGACACTGTTTCTCCATCTATTTCCCATGTAGTGATGGGACCAGATGCCATGATCTTCGTTTTCTGAATGTTGAGCTTTAAGCCAACCTTTTCACTCTCCACTTTCACTCTCATCAAGAGGCTTTTTAGCCCGTCTTCACTTTCTGCCATAAGGGTGGTGTCATCTGCATATCTGAGGTTATTGATATTTCTCCCAGCAATCTTGATTCCAGCTTGTGTTTCTTCCAGTCCAGCATTTCTCATGATGTACTCTGCATATAAGTTAAATAAACATGGTGACAATTTACAGCCTTTACATACTCCTTTTCCTATTTGGAACCAGTCTGTTGTTCCATGTCCATTTCTAACTGTTTCTTCCTGACCTGCATACAGATTTCTCAAGAGGCAGATCAAGTTGTCTGGTATTCCCATCTCCTTCAGAATTTTCCATAGTTTATTGTGATCTACACAGTCAAAGGCAATAATTCCCATAAAAAATCATATTGTAAATTAAGCAAGTTAAGATTGGGCACTGAGGAATAGGCCTTCTCTTATTTGGAAGCAGTGAAAGTGAAAGTCGTGTTGCCCAGTCATGTCTGACTGTGACCTCCATGGACAGTAGCCCGCCAGGCTCCTTTTCAATTTAGAGTGTAGGAGTAGGCTTTGGTTTGTGTTAAGATAAGGATTATGCTCCTTTCAAATACTTGGTGATAGCACTAGTTTGGAACCATATAAATTAAATTTTCTTCTTGAAATTTATTGGAAATTCAAAGGGAGTGCATACAAACTAACATTAAAGTTTTGATTGTGGCTATTTTTTGACAAGAGATTCTGACACATGTCCAGTTAGTACCAGATTTCAATGGAGGCAGTTTTCCTGTAGTCCCTGAGGCACAGGTGATGGGTGGAAGGCAGGTTGTTTCTATTTCAGTCTTTTATCGAGTCTTTTATCACGTTTTTTGGATGTATCATTTTTACCTCTCCACCTTGAGCAGATATTGGACATTATCCCTGGTCTCCCAAGCCATGTATATGAATACCTAAGCTCAGGTTCACCAGTGACTTTGAACTTCAGTGGCTTGTTTGCTACTCTCTCATTCTTAGTATGGTGAAATAAGAACCTTTCTGGATGTCTTGTATTCTCATAAAAAAAAAACAAAAACCAGCCTTATGTGACTCTTCATATACTATGGAAATCAACTTTGTAACTATTTATCCAGCTAAGTGCTATATTCAAAAAGGATAATAAAACTTGTATTATCTGTCTGAGAGCAACATATGTGACAGCTGTAAATTCCTTCTAAGCCTCAGGGCACTGGCAAGACTAGAGCATTATCTTTATAGGTATTTACATGACAGAAGGATAAAGCCCAGACTTGTAAGCATTTCTAGATCACTGTGTGAATCACAACCAACTGTGGGAAATTCTTAAAGAGATGGGAATACTGAACCACCTTACTTGCCTCCTGAGAAAACTGTATGCAGGTCAAGAAGCAACACTTAGAATCAAATATGGAACAATGGATGGGCTCAACATTGGGAAAGGAGTCTGTCAAGGCTGTATATTGTCACCCTGCTTATTTAACTTGTATGTAGAGTACATCATGCAAAATCCAGGCTGGATGAAACACAGGATGGAATCAAAATTGTTGGGAGAAATACCGATAATCTCAGATATTCATATGACACCACCCTAATGGCAGAAAGTGAAGAGGAACTAAAGAGCATCTTGATGAAGGTGAAAGAGGAGAGTGAAAAAAGCTGGCTTATAACTCAACATTCAGAAAACTAAGATCATGGCATCTGGTGCCATCACTTCATGGCAAATAGATGTGGAAAAAATGAAACAGTGACAGACTTTATTTTCTTGGGCTCCAAAATAACTGGGGCAGATGGTGACTGAGCCATGAAATTAAAAGACGCTTGCTCCTTGGAAGAATAGCTGTGACCAACCTAGACAGCGTATTAAAAAACAAGAGACATCACTTTGCCGACAAAGGTCTGTATAGTCAAAGCTGTGGTTTTTCCAGTGGTCATGTATGGATGTGAGAGTTGGACTATAAAGAAAGCTGAGCGCTGAAGAATTGATGCTTTTGAAGTGTGGTGTTGGAGAAGACTCTTGAGAGTCCCTTGGACTGCAAGGAGATCCACCCAGTCCATCCTAAAGAAATCAATCCTGAATATTTATTGGAAGGACTGATGCTGAAGCTGAAGCTCCAATACTTTGGCCACCTGGTGTGAAAAACTGACTCCTTAGGAAAGCCCTGATGCTGAGAAAGATTGAGGGCAAGAGGAGCAAGGGGCAGCAGAGGATGAGATGCCTTCATCAGCAATGAACATGTTTGAGCAAACTCGGGTGATAGCAAAGAACAGGGAAGCCTGGGGTACTGCAGTCCATTGTATAGCATAGTCAGAATGACTGAGCGACTGAGTAACAAGTAGACCATTTGGGTCCTGAAAAAAGTTTTATTTACATACTACAGGATTGGTTAGACTTCCTAGGGCATCCTCTTTGGAGGGGAACACAGCAGCGTCCTTCTTCCTCTTTATAAGCAGAGAATAACCTCTTCACCCATCCTTTGCACACCTTGCTCACCGAGTGTGTGGGTACTTGCGTAGGATGACTGATGTGGTTGTCATTTAGTCACCCCAAAGGTAAGACCTGGAGCAAAGGTGTAGGAGCAGCACATTATTTGCTGTGAGATGATAAATAATCTCTCTCTAATCCAGAATACTTTGTATTAGCATTCAGGATGAAATTAATAAAAATGAAGTTTTAAAATTCAACACTCACTTGTTTGAATAATTATTTATCTCTTCTCAGATCATGGGCTTCTCTGGTGGCTCAGACAGTAAAGTGTCTGTCTGCAATGCGGGAGACCGGGTTTGATCCCTGGGTTGGGAAGATCCCCTGGAGAAGGAAATAGCAATCCACTCCAGCACTCTTGCTTGGAAAATCCCATGGACGAAGGAGCCTGATAGGTTACAGTCCATGGGATCGCAAAGAGTTGGACACCACTGAGTGACTTCACTTTCACTTTTCTCAGATCATAATTGTAATTGAGTGTATTTAAGAAGTTGCTTTACTATTTTACTAAACATATTTAGTTGTTTTCAGCAGTATCTTAACTCTGCGAAAAACAGAAGCTGAAAGTCTGCTTCTGATTTTGAAAACATTGTAAGTTAACATTTGTCTCTTAAGTGATTATGCGTTGTAGACTCTCTTTTTTTGTTAAGTAGTATTATGCAGTGTTGGACTTCAAAGTTTTTTTTTTTTTCCTCAGTGAATATCTGCACTGACTGTTGAAATGCTGACTGTTCCTTTTAGTCTTAAAGTTATGAACCAGTTTGCTCACTATATTAGAACAGTTGGTCACTTCTCAAACTTTTAAGCAACACACTTGCACACGCATACATACACAGAAGCATTTTATGCTGTCGCATTTATTGTGTTTCTAACAGTTAGTTGAACACACAAGAATGCCAGAAAGCATGCCACCGTCATGAAAATATATACATCATTCTTTAGGATGACATGGAAGGAAAGATAAGCTATTCATTTTGGGTCCATTTTATAAAATGTGCTCTAGTGTTTCCTCTAAACAAGTATAAGTTTTCTAATTTGTGACATTTCTTAACATTCTTCATAATCTGCTCTTCTTACTCCCTTTCTTTATATTGCTGAAACTGTTAAAAAAAAAAAAGCTTCATATGAAATTCATGATGTGCCTGGCACATAGTAGTATTCTCGAATGTTATTCATTTTTCCATTTAACTATCATGATCTGTGCAGATCTTTTAAATTGAGATTTTGTTATTACTCTGTTACTCTGCTGTGTGCTGTGTCTTTAGCTCAGTCGTGTCCGACTCTGTGCGACTCTATGGACTACTGTAGCCCCACCAGGCTCCTCAGTCCATGGGGGTTCTCCAGGAAAGAATACTGGAGTGGGTTGCCATGCCCTCCTCCAGGGGGATCTTCCCAACCCAGAAAGAATTTATGCTACTAAATTACCTCTTTTCTTGGTAGTTTGACAGAGCAGCAGAATCATTCCTCTTACCAAGTTATGGAGCTGCTGCTGCTAAGTGACAAGCTTCAGTTGTATCCAACTCTTTGTGACCCCATAGACGGCAGCCTACCAGGCTCTTCTGCCCCTGGGATTCTCCAGGCAAGAATACTGGAGTGGGTTGCCATTTCCTTCTCCAATAGATGCATGCATGCATGCTAAGTCACTTCAGTCGTGTCTGACTCTGTGCAACCCTGTGGACAGCAGCCCACAAGGCTCCTCTGTCCACGGGATTCTCCAAGCAAGAATACTGGAGTGGGAGTTATGGAGCAAATAGCCTATTAAAGTTCTTCCCTAGAAATAAATGTGGTTTTATTAATATGCCATTTATATATTTATCCATGTTTTTTTTCATTGCCATTTTGTTTTACATACCCAAGTTATATATGAATAATGACTTTCTGTTAGAGACCCGAGAGATATAGACAGATTTTAAAGGTCCTGTTGAGTGAAGACTGTCAATCTTATACTTGTCTCTCTAGGGGTACTGTGTTTGGTATATATTAATATCACAGTATTATAAGTAAAAGTTATGAAATTCTCAGACATGTAAACTTAGTAATTTGTATTTAATGCAAAAGCTTCTTTCTATTAGCACTTACTAGCTTCATTTCAATTTTTCTTTTAGAAAGGTATAATAGCTGCTTCAGTGTAGCTTCAGTGTAGCAACTCATAGTACTCCCCTCTTCTGGGGTGCCATTTCCTTCTCCAGTGCACAAAAGTAAAAAGTGAAAGTGAAGTCGCTCAGTCGTGTCCGACTCTTAGTGACCTCATGGACTGCAGCCTACCAGGCTCTCCGTCCATGGGATTTTCAAGGCAAGAGTACTGGAGTGGGTTACCATTGCCTTCTCATATATATCAGTTCAGTTCAGTACAGTCGCTCAGTTGTGTCCGACTCTTTGCAACCCCATGAATCGTAGCACACCAGGCCTCCTCGTCCATCACCAACTCCCGGAGTTCACTCAGACTCAAGTCCATCGAGTCAGTGATGCCATCCAGCCATCTCATCCTCTGGCATCCCCTTCTCCTCCTGCCCCCAATCCCGCCCAGCATCAGAGTCTTTTCCAATGAGTCAGCTCTTCGCATGAGGTGGCCAAAGTATTGGAGTTTCAGCTTCAGCATCATTCCCTCCAAAGATATCCGAGGGCTGATCTCCTTCAGAATGGACTGGTTGGATCTCCTTGCAGTACAAGGGGACTCTCAAGAGTCTTCTCCAACACCACAGTTCAAAAGCATCAATTCTTTGGCACTCAGCCTTCTTCACAGTCCAGCTCTCACATCCATACATGACCACAGGAAAAACCATAGCCTTGACTAGACGGACCTTTGTTGGCAAAGTAATATCTCTGCTTTTGAATATGCTATCTAGGTTCGTCATAACTTTCCTTCCAAGGAGTAAGTGTCTTTTAATTTCATGGCTGCAATCACCATCTGCAGTGATTTTGGAGCCCCCAAAATAAAATCCCTTATGATTATACAGTGAAAGTGAGAAATAGATTTAAGGGCCTACATCTGATAGACAGAGTGCCTGACGAACTATGGAATGAGGTTCGTGACATTGTACCGGAGACAGGGATCAAGACCATCCCCATGGAAAAGAAATGCAGAAAAGCAAAATGGCTGTCTGGGGAGGCCTTACAAATAGCTGTGAAAAGAAGAGAAGCAAAAAGCAAAGGAGAAAAGGAAAAATATAAGCATCTGAATGCAGATTCCAAAGAATGGCAAGAAGAGATAGGAAAGCCTTCCTCAGTGATCAATGCAAAGAAATAGAGGAAAACAACAGAATGGGAAAGACTAGAGATCTCTTCAAGAAAATTAGAGATACCAAGGGAATATTTCATGCAAAGATGGGCTCGATAAAGGACAGAAAAGGTATGGAACTAAGAGAAGCAGAAGATATTAAGAAGGGGTGGCAAGAATACACAGAAGAACTGTACAAAAAAGATCTTCACGACCTAGATAATCACAATGGTGTGATCACTAACCTAGAGCCAGACATCCTGGAATGTGAAGTCAAGTGCACCTTAGAAAGCATCACTATGAACAAAGCTAGTGGAGGTGATGGAATTCCAGTTGAGCTATTTCAAATCCTGAAAGATGATGCTGTGAAAGGGCTGCACTCAACATGCCAGCAAATTTGGAAAACTCAGCAGTGGCCACAGGACTGGAAAAGGTCAGTTTTCATTCCAAACCCAAAGAATGTTCAAACTACAACACAATTGCACTAATCTCACATGTTAGTAAAGTAATGCTCAAAATTCTCCAAGCCAGGCTTCAGCAATATGTGAACTGTGAAATTCCTGGTGTTCAAGCTGGATTTAGAAAAGGCAGAGGAATTAGAGATCAAATTGCCAACATCCTCTGGATCATGGAAAAAGCAAGAGAGTTCCAGAAAAACATGTATTTCTGCTTGATTGACTATGCCAAAGCCTTTGACTGTGTAGATCACAGTAAACTGTGGGAAATTCTGAAAGAGATGGAAATACCAGATCACCTGACCTGCCTCTTGAGAAATTTGTATGCACATCAGGAAGCAACAGTTAGAATTGGACATGGGACAGCAGACTGGTTCCAAATAGGAAAAGGTGTACATCAAGGTTGTATATTGTCACCCTGCTTATTTAACTTATATGCAGAGTACATCATGAGAAATGCTGGACTGGAAGAAACACAAGCTGGAATCAAGATTGCTGGGAGAAATATCAATAACCTCAGATACGCAGATGATACCACCCTTATGGCAGAAAGTGAAGAGGAACTAAAAAGCCTCTTGATTAAAGTGAAAGTGGAGAGTGAAAAAGTTTGCTTAATGCTCAACATTCAGAAAACGAAGATCATGGGATCCAGTCCCATCACTTCATGGGAAATAGATGGGGAAACAGTGAAAACAGTGTCAGACTCATATATATATATATATGTGTGTGTATGTGTATATATATATACATATATATTTATATATATATATAGTTGTTGTTGTTGCTTAGTCACTAAGTCATGTCCAACTCTTTTTAGTCCCATGGACTATATCTCTCCGGGCTCCTCTGTCCATGGGATTTCCCAGGAAAGAATCCTGGAGTGTGTTGCCATTTTCTTCTCCAGAGGTTCTTCCTAACCCAGGGATTGAACCCACATCTTTTATCTGCATTGGTAGGTGGATTCTTTATACTTAGCCACCAGAGAAGTCCCACCATATGTGTATGTGTATACATGCACGCACATATGTGTGTGTGTGTGTGTATTGTGCTAAGTTGCTTCAGTCATGTCTGACTCTTTGTGATGCTATGGACCATAAGCTGCTAGGCTACTCTGTCTACAGGATTGTCCAGGCATGAACACTGGAGTGTGTTACTATGCCTTTCTCCAGGGAATCTTCTCAACCCAGGGATTGAACCTGTATCTCTTACATCTCCTGCATTGCAGGTGGTTTCTTTAGCACTAGCTCCACCAGGGAGGTGTTATATATACACCCATATATATATAAACGTACATATACACACACATATATACACATATATATAATTATTATAATATACATGGTGTGTATATTCTGAAAGGGCTGATGCTGCACTGAAACTGGTATGATATATGTGCTCCTTTTTTATATAGCCTCTCTCTTTATTGTGAAAAAATGACTGCATTGGTTCTCTACTTCATGATGTCTTCAGTTCAAGTGTAGTGAAAAGGAAGAGTTATCTGTTTATCAGAAGATGCAGGCAAGATTCTTACTATGTCTTGTTATCTCTGGTAATCTGCCCATCTCTCAACCAGTGACTATGGTCAGGAGTGGAATGCTCTGATTAGTTAACTTCTAAGTCATATAGTTAGAAGTTGGTGGCTCAGACGGTAAAGATTCTGCCTGTAATGCGGGAGACCCAGGTTCGATCCCTGGGTCGTTGCCAAAGTCCAGCCCCGGCTGATCCAGGGAGTTCAAGGTGTAGACGACTTCGGTGAGGGTCAGGAAACAATTGCTTAAATAAATATTAATTAAAGATATAAAGAATAATAGAATGAGGATAGCTCAGTAGGAAAATTCAGTGAAGAAAAGCGGCTGAAATAAGGATAGCTCGGTGAGAACATTTAGTGGAGAAAAGAGGCTGAATAACTCAGCCAGAAGGTAAGAGAGAGAACGACATGGGGAGACCAAGTTTTGGTGAACAAGGCCCGCACTTTATTTTCCAAAGTAGTTTTTATACCTTAAGTTATGCATAGAGGATAATAGGGAAGGGGTGGAGTCATGCAAGGACAGCAGTCCCTGAGCCAGGCTTTCAAACTTACCATATGCAAAAGTTTAGGTGATTTACATCATCTTCTGGCCCAGAGGCCTGCCAATATCTTAAGACCCTTTCAAACATCTCAACATCTTAAGACCCTGCCAAACTTAAGACCCTTAAGTTTAAGAAGAAAACTTATCCTTCTCCAAGGGTGATGAGTCTTAAAACAGACTCCACCAGATAAATTTACATTCCTATAGGGTGAGGGTGTACTGGGTTTTAATTAAAGAAAGAACTTAGCCTAAGGTCTAACGTGATTAATATCAAAGGCAGAAAGTGAAGAGGAACTAAAAGCCTCTTGATGAAAGTGAAAGTGGAGAATTAAAAGGTTGGCTTAAAGCTCAACATTCAGAAAACGAAGATCATGGCATCTGGTCCCATCACTACATGGGAAATAGATGTAGAAACAGTGGAAACAGTGTCTGACTTTATTTTTCTGGGCTCCAAAATCACTGCAGATGGTGACTGCAGCCATGAAATTAAAAGACGCTTACTCCTTGGAAGGAAAGTTATGACCAACCTAGATAGCATATTCTGGAGAAGGCAATGGCACCCCACTCCAGTACTCTTGCCTGGAAAATCCCATGGACGGAGGAGCCTGGTAGGCTGCAGTCCATGGGGTCGCTAAGAGTCGGACACGACTGAGCGACTTCACTTTCACTTTTCACTTTGATGCATTGGAGAAGGAAATGGCAACCCACTCCAGTGTTCTTGCCTGGAGAATCCCAGGGATGGTGGAGCCTGGTGGGCTGCTGTCTATGGGGTCGCACAGAGTTCAGGACACGACTGAAGCTACTTAGCAGCAGATAGCATATTCAAAAGCAGAGACATCACTTTGCCAACAAAGGTTCGCCTAGTCAAGGCTATGGTCTTTCCTGTGGTCATGTATGGATGTGAGAGCTGGACTGTGAAGAAGGCTGAGCGCCAAAGAATTGATGCTTTTGAACTGTGGTGTTGGAGAAGACTCTTGAGAGTCCCTTGGACTGCAAGGAGATCCAACCAGTCCATTCTGAAGGAGATCAGCCCTGGGATTTCTTTGGAAGGAATGATGCTAAAGCTGAAACTCCAGTATTTTGGCCACCTCATGCGAAGAGTTGACTCATTGGAGAAGACTCTGATGCTGGGAGGGATTGGGGGCAGGAGGAGAAGGGGACGACAGAGGATGAGATGGCTGGATGGCATCACTGACTCGATGGATGTGAGTCTGAGTGACTTCCGGGAGTTTGTGATGGACAGGGAGGCCTGGTGTGCTGCGGTTCATGGGGTCGCAAAGAGTCGGACACGACTGAGCGACTGATCTGATCTGATCTTATCTGAATACCTATTTCTTCTATATATTCATTAATGCATGTAAGGGCAGGCGATGTGAAGACTTAGCAGCAAACATTGGCTCAACAAATGAAAAACCGTTAACCAATACAATTTCTAATCAGCCCACTATTAGTTTCCTAACTTCTCTAAAGAACCTGTTTTTAGAAGGTTAAAAGCACCTCGTGCCTCCCACGGTTGGGAGGCTGTGAGTAATCACATGTGGCCAGACAAGCCTGTCAGGTACCTTCAGAGGAGTTTATAGGTTAAAACACTCCTGTCACGCCCAGGAATTTTTATTAGTTGGAGCTGTAAATTAACTCTTTTTTTCAGAGAGAGGTAGTGGGGGACAGCCCCCTGTAAAGTCAGAGGTGTAGGTGAGAGCACAAAGTAGTAAAGTAGGCAGGCTCTGGTTATGGGAGTAGATGCTTGAGGATTCCCAGGGGGACTCATGAGGCTAGATTCCGCCTTTGCGTATGTCGAGCCTCCTTCCTCATGACCTTTGCCATGGGTGGAGGTCCTTTCGCTGGCTCCCGGCAGGTCGGGAAGATCCCCCGAAGAAGGAAATGGCAACCCACTCCAGTGTTCTTGCCTGGAGAAGTACATGGACAGAGTGGCCTGGTGAACGATAGTCCACTGGGTCACAAAATGTCGGACATGACTGAAGGGACCTCGTATACACACAAGTCATATACGAGAGTCAACTCTACCAGAGCCATTTGGACTTAGAGCTCGGAAAGTTTGTTTCTTCCCAGAGAAAGATTAGGAAATTATTATCTGAAATGGAATGAAGGATTACTGGAGTGCATAAGTAGAATTCCTGTCACATGGAAATGAAGATATTGCCCCCTTTTCTGTAACTCAGGGCCACCCCACCTTTCTTTCTGATGTTTCTCACTTCTTTTTTCACTTTTTAAAATGACTGTATCTTTTAGTATCTTTTTATCATAAAAAACATATCTTCAACGAAGACATGATCATATGACAAGAGGAAAAATACTTCTGTCCAATTGTTGATTATCGTTCGAATAGTCATGGGTAAATACACACATAGAAACTACAGTTCACATCTTACTAATTTCATTGAACTGCAGATCTGGAAGGTATTCTCATGTTATCTAGAGCAATATGTGAATCTCCATAAGGCTTTGAATAAGTGGTAGTGCACCGGAGATGTTGGCGAACTACAGCACATGGGCCAAATCTAAACTGCTGCCAGTTTCTGTAAATACAGATTTATTGAAAGTCATCCATGCCTGTTTGTTTATATATTGCTGCTCAGTCGCTTCAGTCGTGTCCGACTCTGTGTGACCCCAGAGACGGCAGGCCACCAGGCTCCCCCGTCTCTGGGATTCTCCAGGCAAGAACACTGGAGTGGGTTGCCATTTCCTTCTCCAATGCATAAAAGTGAAAAGTGAAAGTGAAGTCGCTCAGTCGTGTCCGACTCTCAGCGACCCCATGGACTGCGGCCCACCAGGGTCCTCCATCCATGGGATTTTCCAGGCAAGAGTACTGGGGTGGGGTGCCATTGCCTTCCCCTGTTTATATATTGTCTGTTGCTAAATTTAGACTGTAACAGCCAGAGTTGATTTGTTGCAACAGAGATTTTATGTCCCACAAAGTCTGACATTTGCTATCTGAATCTTTATAGAAAAACTTGCTAACCTTTACTCATTGCTTGAATTTCCTTTAGTGGCAAAAATTCTCTCTGAGAAGGAATCATTTTCCAAAAGCTTTAATTATTAAAAGAACAGAGAGAGTAGTACTTCTATGTGTTGTCTGTTTTACTTATGTCTAAACTGGTATCTCGCTTTAGAAACTATTCTAGTTAAAACACAAAAATTCTGGATTAATACCTAAATTGTACCAAAATTAGACTAGTTTTTTTTTTTTTCTTGCCCAAAAGATATTTCTTGCTTAATAAGTAAGTTTTTAAAAATCCACAATCATTTCTTCTCCAGCAGCTTCATAATTAGATAATGATACTTTATGAATACACTCAGTTTTTTAATAAGATGAACTTTAAAATGTCAAAGATGTCCTTCCAAAGTACATGATTCAGCCAATTATATTTATTCATAAAAAAGTTTTTCTTATAATCAATTTACTAAAGCTATGACTGCCATCCCTAGGTAGTTCCATTGAAAAATGTCTTATAGTGATGTAAAGCTCATGGCAATTTTAGCTACTTGAATTATAAATAATACTTAATTTGAGATTGTTTTGAGATGAATGTAACACTTTAACATGTTTCTATTGCTATAAATCTCTATACTTAACTCAGAATGTATAAAATACCTATATTCTTATAGTCAAAGTTGTATTAATTTTTTAATAAAGCTTTATGAAGGCTTGTAGGAAATGAATTATGTTATAAAATATAATATTCTTTGATCTCTTCTGCTGTATTTCAGTCATTGATATATCACAATTTATATAACTTTGGAGCTTTTTACTATTAATTTTTTTCATAATTTTTTTCATCTTTAATTAATCAAACACTTGTTAAGACCCTACTGTGTGCTGTTTTCTTCCATGTTCTTCTGTTCTTATTGCTGAACTTATATCTTGATATTTTCTAGACCAACACTATACAATAAAAATATAATGTGAAACACAAATAGATGCCATAATTGTAATTTTAAATTTTCTAGCAGCCATATTCAAATGAGTATCAAGAAATAAAATTAATAATATATTTTATTTAACCTTATATATTCAAAATATTAGCATTTCAATGGGTGATCAATATAAAATTATTAATGTGGTATTTCACATCCTTTTATTCATATTAAGTCTTTGAAATTCAGTTGGTATTTTACACTTACTGCACGTCTCTAGATCATATTTCTTACCTGAACTCTCTTTCAATTGAAGTAGTTTTGATAGGTCCTCTCTCAAATCAACTTTTTAAAAAGTTCAGTATACTAGGTTTTCTATTTTAGTGCATCATAAATAAATGGAATCTTGTTTGAATGATATAAGATTCCATTTTTGTGTGTTCTTCTTCTATAAAGTGTGAACAGTGCAGATTTGAACTCATCAGTTTAATAGAATGGATAAAAATCTATAAACTAAGTTATTATTCAGTAATCTTTACCAAGAAGCTCTTGATGAAAATGAAAGAGGAGAGTGAAAAAGTTGGCTTAAAACTCAACATTCAAAAAACTAAGATCATGGCATCCGGTCCCATCACTTCGTGGCAAATAGATGGGGAAACAATGAAAACCGCGACAGACTTTTATTTTCTTGGGCCCCAAAATCACTGCAGATGGTGACTGCAGCCATGAAATTAAAAGATGCTTGCTCCTTGGAAGAAAAGCGGTGACCAACCTAGAAAGCATTAATATGCTTTTTAATAAAAGCAGAGACATTTCTTTGCTGACAAAAGTCCATCTAGTCAAGGCTATGGATTTTCCAGTAGTCATGAATGGATATGAGAGTTGGACTATAAAGAAAGCTGAGTGGTGAAGAATTGATGAAGACTCTTGAGAGTCCCTTGAACTACAAGGAGATCAAGCCAGTCCATCCTAAAGGAGATAAGTCCTGAATGTTCATTGGAAGGACTGATGCTGCTGCTGAAACTCCAATACTTTAGCCACCTGATGCGAAGATTTGACTCATTGGAAGAGTCTTGATGCTGGGAAAGATTGAAGGTGGGAGCAGAAGGGGACGAAAGAGGATGAGATGGTTGGATGGCATCACTGACCGGATGGACATGAGTTAGAACAAGCTCTGGGAGTTGGTGATGGACAGGGAGGCCTGGCGTGCTGCAGTTTCGGACATGATTGAGTGACAGAACTGAACTGAATCTTTACCAGTCTTAGTGTAAGATTGATAAAGATTTAAGTACCACATATTATTCACTTCCAGGAATGGTTTTTACTGTGAGGAATTATGGAAAGTCTACAATGTAAATTTTATATCAGTTTTATAACTTGATTAAGGTTGGAGGTGTGTTGAGTATTATTTATTTCATGCTCTGGTTCAAATAATCCCAATCTAAGGGATAATATTTATAGTTAATTTTAACAATATACTCTTTTTCTCTTCTAGATTTAGAATTTACCACTGTGTACTTTTATAGGTACATTTATGTGCATTTTTTGTCTATCAAAGATGATTCCAACAGCTTTAATATTTTAAATGTAGTATTAATACAAATAAAATGCCTAAATTTGAACTCATAGCCTGAATCTATTTTCAGGAATGACCTCATGCCAGTAAAATTTGTTTCATAATTATTTAAAATTTATTTCATAATTATTTATTTAATGGCTAGATCTTCATATTATGATATTAAATCATCATACCAAAAACATGAAAAACAATGCTCTCATAGAATATGGGAATGTGACAAGCACTAGAACGAGAAGAGGGGACCCTTCTTTAGGCCTGTAAGCAGAACATACAGAGGAAGTCAGGAAAATGGACAGTAGGTAAGAGTGCAGACTTCCCAGTGCTGTCTCTTTGACAGGTTTTTGACACTTTTAGAATACTAATGAGGTGAATTTTTTTTTTCTTCTTAAGCTATGTAGACTGTTTGGAAATGGCTGGGATTCCTTGACTTTTTTTAAACAATTTGAGAAGCCCAAGTTCCATGTATCAGAGCCTCTCTTAAAGTGTAGATGTAGAAATAAATACTAAGATACAATATTCACTGGTACCGATCTTTAATGTAATTTTTTAAGTTTACATACAGGTAATTTTCAGATTGAAATAAGTATTTGCTCACATATTTTTCAAAGGCATGATTCCTTCTGCTTTCCTTGTAGTAATCGAGTGGTAGTTTAGCTGAGCTGCTCTCTCTGCGTTGGCTTACAGCGTGCTGTTCTTACACTTTCCAGCCATATTGACTGCTGCGTTCCCCTTCTCAGTTCCCACTCTCACCCCATTTAAGTTGGTGAAGTCCAGAATTCTTTTCCTGTGTATTTACGGGCTTAATACATTTGGCCATTCATAAGAGAGTATTTCAAAACAAGTATACCAACAAAAGGTTTAAATAACTTTTGAATGTTTTGATATATTTGTGTTACTTTTCAGCACATATTACATGATACATTATTCTTTTAGAATTCAAACCTGATTCATCAGAAATTGTTGCCTCCTAATGATCGACAAGGATCTCCAATATTATCCTTCATCATTCTTGAACAATTTAACGCCATCCGCTTAGTACAGAGTGTCCATCAGTCTCTTGCTGCTCTCAGCAAAGTCATCAGAGGAACCACCTTACTGAGTTCAGAAGTACAAAAATTGGCAAGTGCTTTGTTAAACCAAAAGGTAAGCCAATATTAAATATATGTGTTTTATTTTCATTAATGTAAGTGACTCCTCCATCTTGTATACCTCTGTTAGAAGTCTTACAATTTACGGTAACAGAAAATCAGAGTTAAACTAGCTTCGTGTGAAAGTCTCTCAGTTGTGTCCAACTCTGTGACCCCATGGATTATACAGTCCATGGAATTCTCTAGGCCAGAATACTGGAGTGGGTGGCTTTTCCCTTCTCCAGGGTAAACTAGCTTAAGCCACATAAAATTAATTGGCTGTTGTAACTGAAGGATCCAAGGGTAGCTGCATTAAATCAGCTTGATGGAGCTTAAAATTGTCATTAGGACCTCAGCTTGTGTTATTTATCTACTTCTTTAGTCATAGTGTGTGTGTCTCTGTGTGTGTGTGTGTGTATGCATCTTCCATAAGAACTTCATTTTTGGGTGGGTCTTCTACACATGGTGGTCTCCCAGGAGTTCAAGTCTTATGTTGTCTAAGTCCAAGAGAAAGAATACCTGTTTCCTGGCAACTCAAGCAAAAATCTTGGGATTCACTTTGCTTCAAACTGAATGGCTTGTGTTTTATGCCTAGTCCTTTACTAGTTCTGTGAGCAGCTTATGCGGAGGTCTCACTGGTTGGGGCTTAAGCCAAATGCATCTCCCAGAATCTGGGGAGAGATTCTACTCCATCTATAATACATACACTACAAGGGAAGGATCCTTACCAAATAGAAACATCATAAGCAGAGGAAAAGGAAATCAACACATCTCTTGATGAATAATTGGACCATTATAAATGACATTAAAATCCATGTTATTTCCTATCTCTTGGATAAAGACAAAGCATTCAGAGTATCTTATGTAGAGTCACTTTAGCTAATTTGGAGAATATAAACTTTGCAGAACCTGGCATTTGGAAAAGATGTCAATAGGGCTCTATAGGAATTTAGAAAGAAAAAATGTGGTGTTGTTTTTTTTTTCCTGCTGTTTACCCTCAATATAGAGAAATTAATAGTCAACCTAAAAGTCTTCTCTGTTTGAAAATAAAAGTTAGGCTTCCTAAAACTGCCTGTATCTTACTCCCTAACATAAAAAAGATTTCTGTTTTAATTCAGGCTGCTATAACAAATTAACATGGAATGGATGGCTTAAACAACAAATATTTATTTCTCACAATTCTGGAGGCTGTAAAGTTGAAGACTGAATTACTCTTAGATCTGGGGTCTGGTGAGACCTGCTTTCTAATTTGCTGATGGCTGTCTTCTTGCTGTGTCCTCATAGGGTTTAGAGGACAAACGCAAACTCTCTCCTGTCTCTCCTTCTGAGGACACTAATTCTATTATGAAATCTCCACTCACTCTTACAACCCAATTACCTCCCCCAGACCTCACCCATGTGACCTAATTACCTCTCCCAGACCTTAGCTTCAGGACCATGACAGCAGGGTTTAGGATTTCAACTTACATATTTTGGAGGGATAGAAATTTTCAGCCCATCTTAATATTCTTTATTCACATATATAAAAAGATCTATTCCAGGGGCTTTATTGGAGATCCAGTGGTTACAACTCCCTGCTTCTACTGAAATGGGGACAAGTTTGATCCTAATAAGATCCTGCATGCCACAGGGTATGGCCCCCAAAATTCAACATAAATCAATAAATTAAATAAAATTTTTAAAAGAAGACGTAGCAACTGTATGTTCCTCTTTTCTTTACCCTGGAAAAAAGAGTCTCAGCTTTGCATTGTTGTTTTTTTTTTGTGTGTGTAGATTACTATCTCTATTAATCATTTGTGGTTATCAGAGTGATGTCATACTGTTCTATATGACAAATTGTAACTAATTTGTTTCTAATTTAAAGTAGATATATTATCAATCATGAAAGCTTAATGACATAGTGAAGGAAACAGTGGTAAAGTGTTCTAAAAACTTTAAAATTACATTAATTAACTCATTTAATCACCACATAAACAGTACGAGATGGTGCTATGTTAGCCCCATTTCACTGTGAGGAACCTGGGGCAGAGGAGCATTAAATAATTTAACCAGTCACACTAGAGTAATTTACACAGTCAGGATTTGAATCTAGACAGGTCTGATTGTCATAATAAATGTAAATGAATTTAAACTTATTTGTGAAAAGATAAATACTCATGCGAGTGTATATCTTTAAATCGAACTCCATGCTGTATATGGGTAAAATGTATGGTATAGACAGTTACAGTTGCATCAAGAATAAGAGGAGACTAGTGATGCTGGAAGAACATGACTTGTGTAGAAGAGAAACAGTAAGTCCAGTGAAACTGGTATACAACAAAGTGTGGTAAAACTAAGGTTACATCAGATTTCTGAGGTCTTTAAAGCCAAAGAAAAGAGTTTGGATTAAATGTTATAGGAAATAAGAATATTTTCATGTAAATATAATGTAATAAAGAAGCTAGGAATGTGGCTTCTAGAATAGGTCTGCCTGTTTCATTCTGTTCTGCCAGTTAATAGCTGTGTGACTTTGGAAAGATCACTTAAACCTCTTAAACTTTCTTTTGTGTCAGATGAGAATAATAAAGGGACCTACATCATGTGATTGTTGTGAAAGTTAAATTGTTATCATGGATAAAGTGCTTGAGGATTCTATGTGATATTAATGAAAAATATGAAAGGTAATGACGAATGTGATTTCTTGTTTCTGCTGTTAACCATTTGGGTAATCTTTGACATACACATTCAAAAAAATGGATAAATTATTTTTATGACTGTAATGTAATATGGTTTACAATAGTTCTTATTGAAAGATAGCAAATGAAACATGTTCCTTGAATAACACCAAAGAATGATATTTTAGGGAAGGGTTCTAGATTATTAATTGTTCATAACATTTCTTATCTTCACCTTAGCCCATTAAGCTCTGCTAAGTGTTTCTGTCCTTGATACAGGCTCTGATGACTTATTTCCTAAAAATATGTTTATGTAAGATATGTGCAATCTCATTGCTAATTATTGTGTTCTACATTACACTTTGACTTAAGAAATATAGCCTCTAAAATATCACTTTTTAAAGTATTTGTATAATTTGCCTAAAAGTGAATTTGGTGCACTGAAATGACCCAGAAGGATGGTATGGGGAGGGTGGAGGGAGGGCGGTTAACACGTGTATACCTGTGGCGGATTCATGTTGATGTATGGCAAAAAATACAATATTATAAAGTAATTAACCTCCAATTAAAATAAATTTATATTAAAAAAATTCTTTCTAAGGATAAAAAGTGTGCTTTGTGAAGCACATTTAAATTATATCACAGATAGTATCTTTGGAAATATTTCAGGGTGTTTGGTAAAACTCAAATAAAACAAGGCTGACTTTCACTGGGATAAGATCAGTAAAATAGTTTCTGACATTTACTTTCTAATGCATTTTACCAAAAATTTGAATCTAGTACTATCCCATTTATTTCAGGATAAAAATTTAATGTTTTATTACATTTGAATGTGACAAGTTCTGAATTATGTGATATGACTTAATGTAATTTAGGAAATAGTTCAGTACTTGACATTTTCTTTACAGTCTCTGAAATGACTGGAGTAAGAATTTTTCTAGGGAGAATTATGACATTTTTTCCTTGACACATTTCTGGTGATCTACTGAAACTTTTTTGTAAAAAAATCACTGTACTTATAATATGCTAGTTAGGACATGATATTGTAAAATATTGTTATTCTTCTTTTATGTATTAGGACGTAGGCTTTTAATCATAATTTAGAAGATAAGCAAAAGTTGGAAAGATACAACACTAAATTACCTTATATTTCTTGCTAAATAATCACTACATGAATTACCATTTTGCAGAAATTAATAGATTGGTATTGCTTTAAAAAAGATTATTTTAATAGTATCCCTTTAAAGGCAATGTAGATATTTCCTGTATACTTCAGTCTATCTTTAACATATTAGGTGGTAACACTAAAGCTCTTTAATCTTTTAAAGCAAGGAGTCACTCAACAGTACAGAAAAATTGCTAATAAATCTTGACTCATTAAGTTTCCAAACAACTGATGTTTAACCTTTTATCAAATTAGTGACACTTCTAAAACTTGAAGGAAAGAACTACACTTTTAAAAAATATGCATGCACACACACACACACACAAGCTTTATTAAGATTTCCTCTAAGAGTTGCGAGCTCCTCTGCTAGACAGGTTTTTCCTTTCACTCCTTTCTCTGCCATGGTCTTTAAGCAGTGTCTCTCAAAGTAGTGTCTCCAGACAATAACGTCAGAATCATCTGAGAACTTGGTAAAATTACAGATTCTCAGGCCCCACCCCAGACTAATTGGTCATAAATTCTGAACGTGTCGCCCTGCAGTCTGTGTTTTGTCAGTCCCTTGAGAGAGCCGGCTGCATGCCGAGGTTTCAGAAACGCTGCTCTGTAGACAGTCTCATCAGAAAGGGCAGCGGCAGCTGCTGCCTCTCCTTTGTGCCATCCTCACACCACTGTCACCATCTGTGCGACTTCCGTTATCCATCTTCCAGTTGTTGGGAGAAAAGAAAAGATTAAATGGTTCTTATTAAATGGTTAGAGACCTCATCTTTTCTTAAAGGCCTCCCTTTTCAAATTTACCTACCCTCATACAAATAAGTTCTAAGAAAAGTCACATACAAACTATTTTACCGAATGATAATTATTCATGTTGAGTAATTTGCATTTGTCCATTAGAATAGAGTGGCAGCTTATGTTTCATGTAACACTGCCAGTTACGGAGCCCTTGTGTACCCTCATCTGATTTTCTGCCCTTATCATCTCCCTTTTATTTCTGTTAGAAAACCAAAGCTGGAGGGGGTTGCTAACCTGGCAAAGCATCAGAGCCCATACTGCAGTCCTGATGTTGTGTTTCCTGCCTCAGTGTTCTTTCTTTTTCATCTCTCATTGAATGTTTTGTTAATTTGACCATGCAGCTAAATGGTAGTCTTTATTATGAGAGACTACCCATCACTACATGGGAAATAGATAGTCCCATCACTACATGGGAAATAGATGGAGAAACAGTGGAAACAGTGTCAGACTTTATTTTTCTGGGCTCCAAAATCACTGCAGATGGTGACTGCAGCCATGAAATTAAAAGACGCTTACTCCTTGGAAGGAAGGTTATGACCAACCTAGATAGCATATTCAAAAGCAGAGACATTACTTTGCCAACAAAGGTTCGCCTAGTCAAGGCTATGGTCTTTCCTGTGGTCATGTATGGATGTGAGAGCTGGACTGTGAAGAAAGCTGAGCACCGAAGAATAGATGCTTTTGAAGTGTGGTGTTGGAGAAGACTCTTGAGAGTCCCTTGGACTGCAAGGAGATCCAACCGGTCCATTCTGAAGGAGATCAGCCCTGGGATTTCTTTGGAAGGAATGATGCTAAAGCTGAAACTCCAGTATTTTGGCCACCTCATGAGAAGAGTTGACTCATTGGAGAAGACTCTGATGCTGGGAGGGATTGAGGGCAGGAGGAGAAGGGGACGACAGAGGATGAGATGGCTGGATGGCATCACTGACTCGATGGATGCGAGTCTGAGTGACCTCCGGGAGCTGGTGATGGACAGGGAGGCCTGGCGTGCTGCGGTTCATGGGGTCGCAAAGAGTCGGACACGACTGAGCGACTGATCTGATCTGATCTGATCTATTATGAGAGGCAGTGATCAGCTTTATGAAGAATGAACTCCACATACTCATCTCCAAAGGCTTACCAAATATTAGCATAGAATTCCCCCCATCTCCTCATTTCTAGCTTTATTTATAATCAAAAATTAATTAGATGTACTTATATTAATAAATGGAAATCAGTTCCTGTTGATCTATGTAAGAACAAAGGGGCCTTTATATACCCTATCTCTTAACTTATAACCTTCATTTGCCATAATACAATATACTTAGATGAACTTAGATGAAACATAGAAATTCCTTGAAAGATACAAATTACCAAAGGTCAGTCAAGAAGAAATAGGTAACCTATGTATCTTTCTATTACGGAAGTTGAATTTGTTAATAAAAACCTTTCCACAAAGAGAGCACCTAGAATTCACTGGTGAAATCTAACAAAAACATAAGGAAGAAATAATATCAATTCTGTAAACTATTTCAGAAAATAGAAGAGGCAGGAATACTTCCCTGCATTTTTGTGAGACTAGCATCCCAGTACTTTTGCCTGGAAAATCCCATGGATGGAGGAGCCTGGTAGGCTGCAGTCCATGGGGTCGCTAAGAGTCAGACATGACTGAGCGACTTCACTTTCACTTTTCACTTTCATGCACTGGAGAAGGAAATGGCAACCCACTCCAGTGTTCTTGCCTAGAGAATCCCAGGGACGGGGGAGCCTGGTGGGCTGCCGTCTATGGGGTCGCACAGAGTCGGACACAACTGAAGCGACTTAGCAGCAGCAGCAGCAGCAGCATCACCTGATAATAAAACCTAACAAAGACATCATAATAAAAGAAATCTACAGACTGAGTTCCTTCATGAATATATATACTAAAATTGTCACCAAGATATTAGCAAATTGAATTCAAAATAACGGATAACCAAGTGGAGTTTATCTTAAATTTGAGTTAATGAAAAATCAATATTATTTACCATTTTAATAATTAATTTTAGAAATCATTATTAATAGATGCAGAAAAGGCATTTGACAGAATTCAGCATCCAGTTATGACAAAACCTGTCACCAAACTGGAATTTTAGGAGAACCTTCTTAACCTGAGAAAAGGCATCTATGAACAAACTATAGCTAATATGGGAGTAAAAGATTGAATGTTTTTCTCCGAAGATTGGGCATAGGATATTGAGGTCCTGTCTCACTGCTTTTCAGCATTATATTGAAGGGGCTGCCTAGTGCACCACGTTAAGAAAAAGAAATAAAAGGCATGCACACTGGAAAGGAAGAAGGACGCCTGTCTGTTTTTTGCAGAGGATATGATCAACTACTCTCAAGATCTTAAGAAATCTAAAAGGCTAGGAAGAGAGTTTAAGAAAACACAATAAAAATGTAGTGTGTATCCTGGAAACAAACTATTGAAAATTGAAATGTGAAAGTATCATTTGTAATAATATCAGGAAGATGATATATCAGGATAAAATTGACAAAAGATTTGTAAAGCTTCTATACACACTGAAAACTATAAAACACTGATGAGTGAACTTAAAAAGACCTAAATAAAGGGAAACATGCCCTGAAAGGGGTGCTATGCTCACACAGCAGGTTACCCAGTGCTGTTAAGATGTTAGTCTTTTCCAGCTGATCCTGAGATTCCACACAGACACAATAAAAACAATTTTAAAATAACCTGTTTAGAACTTTTTTTTTAGTGATGGAGAATTTGATTCAAATAAAATGCAAAAGACCTGGTGTAGTCTACACAATTTTGAAAACAAAGAGCAAAATGCAACATCTTTTCATGATTTCAAGACTAATTAAGATATTATAATCAAGTCAGTATGCTAATGGTATAAAGATAGATATATAGCTCAGTAAAATGGAATACGGAGTTCAGAAATAGACTCAGAGATAATCAGTTGATCTTCACTGATTTAATTCTAGGGCAATTAAATGAAGAAATGAAAATCTCTTTAACAAATGGTAGTAGAACAATTAAATAGCCAAGAGCCTAATAATAATAATGCATACACTTGTACCTCCAAACGTATAAAAAAATCATCCCCAAATTGATCACACTGTTAAGAATGAAAAGTAAGCCACAGACTAGGAGAAATTATTTGCAAGACATACATCCAACCAAAGAACATGTATATGTATGGAAATATTAAAAATAAATCAATTAAAAATGTAAAGACAAACATCCCAATGTTACGAGAAAAAAGATTTGAATAGACACTTTATCAAGAAAATATACATATATTTACATATACCAACATGACATTAGCCTAAATGAATTTATCACAGAAAACAATACAGAAAGAATCCATGAAATCATAAAATCTTAATGAATGTAAAAGGATAAAGTTTATTATTGAGCATTATTTTGAAATAAATTCCACAGAAATAAATATACATTTGATCTGCTTTTATTAGATTTTATTAGATGAAAAAAATTTTAGACTGTCTCTTTATGTACTGAATATACTTGAAGATAAGCTTAATCATCTTTCCCAAAACTTCATTATAAATATTTTTAATACTTGCAAGTGTATGTGTATGCCATGCTGGGGATACTGTGAGTCTGTTACATATTGGAATGACAGATATTGAACAACATTTGTTTTAAAATGTATGTACATTTTGAATAGAGTTTATCTTTCTCCACCAATAGCCATTTTTGATCATCAGGTGCCTCAAGGTGTCTTTAAAATTATTTTGGTATGCTATACAAAACCATCCCCAAGAAAAAGAAATGCAAAAAGACAAAATGGTTATCTGAGGAGGCCTTACAAATAGCTGAGAAAAGAAAAGAAGTGAAAAGCAAAGGAGAAAAGGAAAGATATAACCAACTGAATGCAGAGTTCCAGAGAATAGCAAGGAGAGATAAGAAAGCCTTCCTAAGTGAACAATGCAAAGAAATAGAGGAAAACAATAGAATGTGAAAGACTAGAGATGTTTTCAAGAAAGTTGGAGATACCAAGGGAACATTTCATGCAAAGATGGGCTTAATAAAGGACAGAAATGGTATGGACCTAACGGAAGAAGAAGAGATTGAGGAGACATGGCAAAAATACACAGAAGAACTGTACAAAAAAGATCTTAATGACTGGGATAACTTCGATGATGTGATCACTCACCTAGAGCCAGACATCCTGGAATGTGAAGTCAAGTGGGCCTTAGGAAGCATCACTACAAATAATGCTAGTGGAGGTAATGAAATTGCAGCTGAGCTATTTCAAAACCTAAAAGATGATGCTCTTAGAAGCATTGCACTCATATGGCAGCAAATTTGGAAAACTCAGTAGTGGCCACAGGACTAGAAAAGGTCAGTTTTCATTCTAATCCCAAAGAAAGGCAATGCCAAAGAATGTTCAAACTATCATATAATTGTACTCATTTCACATGCTAGCAAGGTAATACTCAAAATCATTCAAGCTAGGCTTCAACAGTATGTGAACCGAGATATTCCGGATGTACAAGTTGGATTTAGAAAAGGCAAAGGAACCAGAGATCAAATTGCCAACATCCATTGGATGGGCTTCCCTCATAGCTCAGTTGGTAAAGAATCCGCCTGCAATGCAGGAGACCCCAGTTCAATTCCTGGGTCAGGAAGATCTGCTGGGAAAGGGACAGGCTACCCACTCCAGTATTCTTGGACTTCCCTTTTGGTAAAGAATCTGCCCACAATATGGGAGACCTGAGTTCGATCCTTGGATTGGGAAGATCCCCTGGAGAAGAGAAAGGCTACCCACTCCAAAATATTTGAGTCACAGGTGGCATGAGTGGTAAAGAATCTGCCTGCCAATGCAGGAGACATAGAGATGTGGGTTTGATTGCTGGGTTGAAAAGATAGCCTGGAGAAGGGCATGGCAACCCAGTCCAGTATTCTTGCCTGGAGAATCCCATGGAGAGAGGACCCTGACAGGCTATAGTCCATAGGGTTGCAGAGTTGGACATGACTGAAACAGCTTAGCATGTGTGCATGAGTCACACCAGGTCCAATCTTTGGGGGTATTTAGTATCAACCTAAAATACTTTCCTGGTAGCTTAGTCTGTAAAGAATCTGCCTGCAGAGCAAGAGACCCAGATTTGATTTCTAGGTTGGGAAGATTCCCTGGAGAAGGAAATGGCAACCCACTGCAGTATTCTTGCTTGGAGAATCCCATGGATAGAGGAGCCTGGCAGGCTACAGTCATGGGGTCACAAGAGTCAGACATGACTTAGTGACTAAATCATTATTGGATCATAGAAAAAGCATGGGAATTCCAGAAAAGTATCAGCTTCACTGACTATGCTAAAGCTTTTGACTATGTGGATCACAACAAACTGTGCAAAGTTCTTCAAGAGATAGGAATACCATATCACCTTATCTGTCTCCTGAGAAACCTGTATGCAGGTCAAGAAGCAACAGTTAGAACAGGACATGGAACAACAAACTGGTTCAAAATTGGGAAAGGAATATGACAAGGCTGTATATTGTCACCCTGCTTATTTAACTTAGCTGCAAAGTACATCATGCGAAGTGCCAGGCTGGATGACTCACAAGCTGGAATCAAGATTGCCAGGGGAAATATCAATAACCTCAGATACACAGATGGTAGCACTCTGAAGGCAGAAAGTGAGGAGGAACTGAAGAGCCCCTTGATGAGAGTGAAAGAGGAGGGTGAAAAAGCTGGTATAAAACTCAACACTGAGTAAACGAAGATCATGACGTTCAGTCCCATCACTTCATGGCACATAGAAGGGGAAAAAGTGGAAATAGTGGCATATTTTATTCTCTTGGGCTCCGGAATCACTGTGGATGGTGACTGCAGCTACAAAATTAAAAGATTCTTGTTCCTTAGAAGAAAAGCCATGGCAAACCTAGACAGCATATTAACAAGCAAAGACATCACTTTGCCAAGGAAGGTCCATCTAGTCAAAGCTATGGTTTTTCCAGTAGTCATGTACGGATGTGAGAGTTGGACCATAAAGGAGACTGAACACCAAAGAATTGATGCTTTTGAACTGTGGTGGTGGAGAAGACTCTTGAGAGTCCCTTAGACAGCAAGGAGATCCATCCAGTCAATCCTAAAGTAAATCAACCCTGAATAGTCATTGGAAAGACTGATGCTGAAGCTGAAGCTCCAATACTTTGGCCACCTGATGTGAAGAACCAACTCATTGGAAAAGACCTTGTTGCTGAGGAAGATTGAAGCAGGAGGAGAAGGGAAAGATAGAGATAAGATGGTTCAATGGCATCACTGAATCAGTGGACAGGAGTTTGACTAAATCCAGGAAATAGTGAAGGACAAGGAAGACTGGCGTGCTGCAGTTGTGGGGGTCACAAAGACTTGAACACGACTTTGCACCTGAACAGCGACAGTACCATCATCACGACAGCTCCGTGTTTCACAAATTACCCACTTTGTTTATTTCCTTGCTTGTCTTCTTTCCTTCTTTATTTATTTTTGGTAATTCTCATTTAGTTAAATTTTTGTGCTGATAATGTCAGGATTCAAGCCCTAAAATGAACTCTTAACTTCAAGTTGTTACTGAATGATATATAAAGAACATATGTTTATTGACCCTCTACCATGGACTCTCTATACCATGCTGGGCCCTGGAGATAGGAAAAAATGCATAGGGCATGGTCTCTGTATTCAATGAACTCAGTGTGGGTAACAAATAAATTATCAAGCATACAATACTGCCATAGACTCAGGAAGGAAACTGGTTTCTTCTTTTTCCTTTTGCATGTTTTCTAATGAAGTTTTTAAATTGTGGCAATATACATATATAATTTATCATTTTAAGCATACAGTTCAGTAAAGTTAAGTACATTCATGGGATTGTGCAACCAATCTCCAGAACTCTTTTCCATTTTACAAAATGGAATGGAAACACTACCCACTGAATACCTTCTCGTTCCCCCACCACCCAGCCTCCAGCAGCCACCATTCTACTTTCTATCCCTATGAAGTTAAATATTCTAGGTGCTTCATATAAGTGGAATCATAGTTATTTGACTGTATCACTAAGCATATTATCCTCAAGGTTCATTCATTTTGTAGCATGTGTATTTCCTTTCTTTTTAATGCTGAAAATTTTTCCATTTTACATATATGAAAATAGTCCCTAACTTAAGGTGGTTTACACTTTAGGATGGTGCAACAGTGATATATTCAATAGAAAGCATACTTTGAATTTTGATCTTTTCTCTGGCTGGCATATGTGGTACCTTTCTCCTGAAATGCTGGGCAACAGCATTGAGCTGCAGCTGTCACTCAGCCACAGTCATCAGGGTGAGCAACTGATACAGTTCATTCTGTACCCCTACAGCCATTCTGTTTTTACTTTCAGTGCAGTATTCCATAAATTACTTGAGATATTATATACTTTATTATGGAACAGGCTTTGTGTTAGATGGCTTTGCCCAACTGAAGACTAACATATGAGTTCTGAGCACTTTTAAAATAGGTTGGTTAAAAGCTACGATGTTCAGTAAGTTAGGTCCATTAGATGCATTTTCAACAGGATATTTTCAACTTGGAGTGGGTTTATTTGGACAAGACTCTTTTTGGGTCAAGTTAGTTCTGTGTCAGATTTCGTTTATCCATTCGTTCATCAATGGATTGCTTCTACCTTTCCAAACTTTTTATATAACTTAGTGTAATCTCTTATATATATTTTATAATTTTTAATGAAAGTGTGAAAGTGAAAGTCACTCAGTTATGTATGAACCTTTGTGACCCCATGAATTATACAGTCCATGGAATTCTCCAGGCCAGAATACTGGAGTGGGTAGCCTTTCTCCTCTCCAGGGGATCTTCCCACCCCAGGGATCAAACCCAGGTCTTCCACACTGGAGGTGGATTCTTTTCCAGCTGAGCCACCAGGGAAGCCCAAGAATACTGGAGTGGGTAGCCTATACCTTTTCCAGGGGATCTTCCCAACCCAGGAATTGAATTGGGGTTTCTGCATTGCAAGCAGATTCTTTACCAACTGAGATATCAGGGAATTTTTAATGGCAAACTGAAATTACATGTCCCGAGAAAACAAATAATATAAGACTTGTAAAAGAAAAGACACAAATAAAAAGATTTTTTAAAATAACACTCATATTTGAAAAGAAAGTAGTTCAATTAATTAAATCTCTTGGATCTGAAAGTCTTTAGTTGGTTCTGGTGATGGTTTATAAATTGTTTCTCGGGTAAGAAAATTGAAATCCTTGGAGCTAAATAAAGGTCTTAGAAAGATTAAATCAGAATGTATTCTCTTTTATCACAAGCTATCTTCTGAGTTGTACTTTCTCTACTGTATAGATGGTAAGGGTTCTATCATTAAAGTGCTTTACTCTGAAGCTATATTTATCCTTCTGAAAAATATTCTCTCATGATGTATATGTGTATGAAATGGATTTTAGCTAATTTAATTAATTGTAGAAAGTTGTAAGTTATGGCTAGTTTAGGAGTTAGTGATAAACTATACATATGGGGTAAGCACTTCATATAAAATTGAAATCACAGTGAATTATATTTTTGTTTTTCCTTTTTGCTTTCTCCTTTTCATTAAAATATGCAAACTGAATTCTTTTCTTTCCACATACTGTGAAATCCCAATGCAACTTCTAGTGCTCAAAATAAATAGCAATTACAAAGCTTGCTCCCTGTTTCAGACCCTGCAGTAAGCTTGAATCAAATGAGAGTCAGTTCATTTCCATACACTACAAGCCAGTGTTGGTTTAACTTCAGCAGTGTGCAGATGATGGATTACCAGTATCCCACTCAGGTGTGAGGGCCAGCATCAGTTTAATCTGTAGGGTAGAGTTTGTCAGTAGGAGAGACAGTTACGTCTATTAAATGAAAAGGAAAAAGAGTTACTAACAGTGGTCCTTTTTTTTTAAAGTTCATATAATATACATATTAAGGTTTTAGAGTGGAAATCAAACATCCAAGATTACATACTGGAATGTTTTCTGGTACAAATTACTTAAGCTTTCTCTACCTTAATTTACAGTAGTAAAGAACCCGCCTGCAATGCAGGAGACTTGGGTTTGATCCTTGGGTCAGGAACGCTCTCCTGGAGAAAGAAATGGAAACCTATTCCAGTATTTTTGCTTGGGACGTCCCATGGACAGAGGAGCCTGGTGGGCTACAGTCCATGATATCACAAAAGAGTCAGACACAACTTAGCAATTAAATACCACCACCTTAGTTTCTAAATGTTCCTAGTAGGAATAATAAAACTATCCATCTCAGAAGGTCCATGTGAAGTCTAAAGCGTTAATGTAAGTAAAATGCTGAGAACAGGCCTGCACTGGTAAGTGCTGC
Organism: Tragelaphus eurycerus; assembly: GCA_935064755.1. Lineage (NCBI taxonomy): Eukaryota > Metazoa > Chordata > Mammalia > Artiodactyla > Bovidae > Tragelaphus > Tragelaphus eurycerus. Next base: position 80,777 of record CAKXYN010000123.1, read on the forward strand.
AGAGGTGTTTCTGTTATCCTTATTCTTACTGATGCATGTCCCCTTTGATTCATGCCTGTGTTACAGCACCTTCCAAATTCACCTCTCTGACTGCAGTTTCCTCACTCTAGTGCCTGTTGTCCCTACTTCTACTAGGATAATCTTTCTAAAATCCAAATAGGATTATGTCACTTCCCTAATTAATGTTCAGTTTTATCATCTCTTTCTAGACTAAGCTCCTCAGTATTAGTATTCAAAAGCTTCTGGCCATCAGCCTAGTTCGCGCATGTCTTTTTTATTAATGCCCCTTCCTTTTCCTACTTTCCATGTCTTTCTCTACTGTAAGCTGTTTTATCTTTTGAGTCTCACCTCAAGCATTATCTCCTCTAGAAAGCCATTCCTGACTTGCCCATATGCACAGTGTAGATTTGGTGTACCTCACATCCATGTTTCACAAGTGCAGTGCTTATTGTTATCAGGGAAGTCACTGTATTGTCTGTAGCTGCCTTCTTTTATTATCTTTCTTCACCTATAGCACTAGGATCGTGTTATATCTGTATCCCCAGGACCTAACAAATGATTGACAAATAGCAGCTATTTAACGGATGATTGCTGAGTTATCAATTAATTAATTGATGCTTGAAAGAGTCTGCTGTTATCCTGTTTTGGTTTTATGACATCTTGAAAAACATGGGATAACAAAAAATATTACTTTTAGAGTTAGACCTTGATCCAAGTTCTCTACCATTTAGATTTATTTTAAAAGTTTAGTTAAGTAAAACTACTCTGAGCCTTAGTTTTCCCATTATTAGAACTTTAATTCCCAATACATGATTGTCTTATATTGAATCTTCCCAAGGCTACGAGCAACCTTTTGCAAAATAAGTGCTTGATTTCATGTACTGCCCCTTCACCAATTTCAGAAATATACTGACCTTCCACGCCTAACTCTTCGGAGCAGTTTTTCAAAGCTACATGAAATGCTGTCTCCTGGGCTATAGTTCTCATTTTGCCACAAATAAATCTTAACACACAACTCTGACGTGGTATATTCTTTTACAGTTGACAGATCTCAAATGTTGCATTTATACGGTATAGAAAGATAAAATACATTGGAGACAGTATTGATGCTGCAGACAGACTCTAGAGTTAGATTACATGGGTCCAAATCTTAGATTTGTCATTTACCAGCTCAGTGATTTTGGACAGGCTATTCTCTTTGTTTTTTTTCTGTATTTTTTCCTCTGTGAAATGGAAATTATAATAGTATCTGCTTCTGAGGAGTATTGTGAGGAGTATATGAGATGATGCCCATCCAGCACTTAGCACAGATACTAACACAATGGTTGTTTAAACAGTCCCGTCTAGTTGTCTGCCTTTATCAAAATTCAGTACAACTTTCAAAACTTAACAGATACTTCCTTGATTAAATCACTGTTGCACTAAGCTCCAGAAACATGTTATAAAGTCATTTTTAAAACACCATTAGGGACTTTAGCCATCTGTCTCTTTTATTGGTTGCTAATGCTCTTTAGGATAAAGAATATACTTTATTCATTTTTCATTCCCTCTAATCTTCTATCATCAGATCAGATCAGATCAGTTGTTCAGTCGTGTCTGACTCTTTGTGACCCCATGAATTGCAGCACGCCAGGCCTCCCTGTCCATCACCAACTCCCGGAGTTCACCCAGACTCACGTCCATTGAGTCAGTGATGCAATCCAGCCATCTCATCCTCTGTCGTCCCCTTCTCCTCCTGCCCCTAATCCCTCCCACCATCAGAGTCTTTGCCAATGAGTCAGCTCTTCACATGAGGTGGCCAAAGTACTGGAGTTTCAGCTTCAGCATCATTCTTTCCAAAGAAATCCCAGGGCTGAGCTCCTTCAGAATGGACTGGTTGGATCTCCTTGCAGTCCAAGGGACTCTCAAGAGTCTTCTCCAACACCACACTTCAAAAGCATCAATTCTTCGGCGCTCAGCCTTCTTCACAGTCCAACTCTCACATCCATACATGACCACAGGAAAAACCATAGCCTTGACTAGGCAAACCATTGTTGGCAAAGTAATGTCTCTGCTTTTCAATATGCTATCTAGCTTGGTCATAACTTTCCTTCCAAGGAGTAAGCATCTTTTAATTTCATGGCTGCAGTCACCACGTGTAGTGATTTTGGAGCCCCCCAAAATAAAGTCTGACACTGTTCCCACTGTTTCCCCATCTATTTCCCATGAAGTAATGGGACCGGATCCCATGATCTTCGTTTTCTGAATGTTGAGCTTTAAGCCAACTTTTTCATTCTCCACTTTCACTTTCATCAAGAGGCTTTTGAATTCCTCTTCACTTTCTGCCATAAGGGTGGTGTCATCTGCATATCTGAGGTTATTGATATTTCTCCTGGCAATCTTGATTCCAGCTTGTGTTTCTTCCAGTCCAGCGTTTCTCATGATGTACTCTGCATATAAGTTAAATAAACAGGATGACAATATACAGCCTTGATGTACTCCTTTTCCTATTTGGAAACAGTCTGTTGTTCCATGTCCAGTTCTAACTGTTGTTTCCTGACCTGCATACAGATTTCTCAAGAGGCAGATCAGGTGGTCTGGTATTCCCATCTCTTTCAGAATTTTCCACAGTTTATTGTGATCCACACAGTCCAAGGCTTTGGCATAGTCAATAAAGCAGAAATAGATGTTTTTCTGGAACTCTCTTGCTTTTTCCATGATCCAGCAGATGTTGGCAATTTGATCTCTGGTTCCTCTGCCTTTTCTGAAACCAGCTTGAACATCAGGAAGTTCACGGTTAACATATTGCTGAAGCCTGGCTTGGAAAATTTTGAGCATTATTTACTAGTGTGTGAGATGAGTGCAATTGTGCAGTAGTTTGAGCATTCTTTGGCATTGCCATTCTTTGGGATTGGAATGAAAACTGACCTTTTCCAGTCCTGTGGCCACTGCTGAGTTTTCCAAATTTGCTAGCATGTTGAGTGCAGCCCTTTCACAGCATCATCTTTCAGAATTTCAAATAGCTCAACTGGAATTCCATCACCTCCACTAGCTTTGTTCGTAGTGAGGCTTTCTAAGGCCCACTTGACTTCACATTCCAGGATGTCTGGCTCTAGGTCAGTGATCACACCATCGTGATTATCTGTGTCATGAAGATCTTTTTTGTACAGTTCTTCTGTGTATTCTTGCCACCTCTTCTTAATATCTTCTGCTTCTGTTAGGTCCATACCTTTTCTGTCCTTTATCGAGCCCATCTTTGCATGAAATGTTCCTTTGGTATCTCTGATTTTCTTGAAGAGATCCCTAGTCTTTCCCATTCTGTTGTTTTCCTCTATTTCTTTGCATTGATCGCTGAGGAAGGCTTTCTTATCTCTTCTTGCTATTCTTTGGAACTCTGCATTCAGATGCTTATATCTTTCCTTTTCTCCTTTGTTTTTCACTTCTCTTCTTTTCATAGCTATTTGTAAGGCCTCCCCAGACAGCCATGTTGCTTTTCTGCATTTCTTTTCCATGGGCATGATCTTGATCACTGTCTCCTGTACAATGTCACGAACCTCATTCCATAGTTCATCAGACACTCTATCTATCAGATCTAGGCCCTTAAATCTATTTCTCACTTCCACTGTATAATCATAAGGGATTTGATTTAGGTCATACCTGAATGGTCTATTGGTTTTCCCTACTTTTTCAGTTTAAGTCTGAATTTTGTAATAAGGAGTTCATGGTCTGAGCCACAGTCAGCTCTTGTATCATATCACTATCATTTCATATTTTTTCCATCATACCAGTTTTTCAGTGCTAAGTCATGTCTGACTCTTTAGGACCCTGTGGACTAAAGCATACCAGGCTTCCCTGTCCTTCACTGTCTCCTGGAGTTTGCTCACACTCATTTTCATTGAGTCAGTGTTGTTATCCAGTCTCATCCTCTGTCATCCCCTTCTCCTCCTGCCTTTAATCTTTCGCCGCAACAGGGTCTTTTCCAATGTCAGCTTTTCACATCAGTTGGTCAAATTATCGGAGCTTCAGCATCAGTCCTTTTAACGAATATTCAGGATTTCATTGAGGATTGACTGATTTGATCTCCTTGCTGACCAAGAGAATCTCAAAGAATCTCATATCACAGATCCTGTTATAATTCTCTACATAGGGTTTAACACTATGTAATCTTTTTTTTATAATACATTTTTGCCTTTATCCCTCAGTAAAATGTAGGTTCCATAATAGCAAGCACCTTATAATGCCTGCACCTTATAAGCTCTCAGTAAATGCTGAATGAATGGACAATGAGGATTTAAATATTTATGAAATGAATGTATTACATCAGACACTGATATATAATAGCTCCGTTATTATCTATTGCTGCATAATAAATTGCCCTAGAACTTAGTGACATAAGACAGCAAAACTTTATCACATCAGTTTCTGTGAGTCAGGAATCCAGGTGTAACGTAGCTGGGCATGTTGTTCTAGGGTCGCTCGCAAGTCTTCGACCAGGTGTCACCAGGGCTGCAATTGCTGGAGCCTCTCAGATCACATATGGGAGGGCTGTTGGCAGCCCTCGGGCTCTTCCTGATTGTTGACTGGACAGACCATTTCATTGCTACATGAGCATTCCATAACGCAGCTCACAGCATACTTTTCCACTTCAAGTGAACAAGGAAGAGATGCAGAGAAAGTGAGCTAGACAGACGTCACAGTATTTGTAACCTACCCTCAGAAGTGGCTTCTCATCCCTTTTTCCATATTCTTTCATTAGAAGCAAGTCCCCAGAAGCAGTTCATACTCAAGGTGAGGGAATTTCATAAGGACGGACAGGAATAGCAAGTGGCAAGGATCATTGGGACCAATCACGCACCGTAGGAACTTATTGTCTCGAATAAACTCTAAAGGAGCTGTCTTTCTACAACAGGAAAAGCATAAAACTGAGAATGTGAAAGCCTGATCTATCAGCTATCTATAGCTGTGTAATAAACTACCCTGAAGCTTAATGGCTAAAAACCAGAGCAGTCTTTTATTTGGCTCATGGGTGTGCATTTTGGGCACAGTCTGGTGCAGTAGACTAGTCTTTTCTCCATGTGACACCAGCTGAAAAAGCTCATCTTAGAGCTTCAGGATCTACTTAACGCACTCAGTCACAGCACTGGCTAGTTGGTGCCGATTATTGGCTGGTATTCATCGGGACTGATGACTAGAGGCCTTGGTTGCTCTCTGGATGTCTCTACTTGGGCCTCTCTGTATGTACTGCTTGGCTACCTCACAACATGATATCTTGGTTCTAACAGTGTATACCCCAGGAAAGGAAATGAAAGATGTGAAGTTGTTAAGGCCTAGATCTGACAACTTACACAGCGCCACTTCCCCCTCATTGTATTGGTTAGGTTGTCAAGGGCAAGGGGACACAGACCTCACCTCTCAGTGGGAAGAGTGCCAAGTTATTTGGGGGCCATACTTTGAAGCTGCTGCAGTCTGCCCTCTGGGCACAAATTGTTTGCCTTTCTCCCCCGTGTAAAATGCAGTCATCTCCTTTTAAGTTTCCCTAAAAGTCTCATTCCATTCAGGCTCAGGCCAGATGTCATCTAGATCAGGTGGAAGGATGCATGAGGCTTCTTAGATGTGTTTCCTAAAAAGCTCTTTGTCAAGTATGGTTCTCACCTGAGGACCTGTGGACTGCATAGATGAGTTATCTGTCCCCTACAAATCCAGTATAAAATGGTAGGGTGCTGCTGCTGCTGCTGCTAAGTACTTCAGTCGTGTCTGACTCTGTGCGACCCCATAGACAGCAGCCAACCAGGTTCCCCCATCCTTGGGATTCTCCAGGCAAGAACACTGGAGTGGGTTGCCATTTCCTTCTCCAGTGCATGAAAGTGAAAAGTGAAAGTGAAGTCGCTCATTCATGTCCGACTCTGAGCGACCCCAGGGACTGCAGCCTACCAGGCTCCTCCATCCATGCGATTTTCCAGGCAAGAGTACTGGAGTGGTAGGATAGGTAACTGCAATAGACATTCCCACTTAAAAAGTTCGGAAATAGGAGGCTCATGTGTCCTTAGCAATTCAGAAACCCGAGCAAGCTTATATCTTCAGTGGTTTTGTTAGAATTCCATGTTGATCACTGGGTATGAGTGTACACGGCTCTTGGCTTTGAACTGCTGATCCTCACCTCTTAATTATGCATACGTTTCGGTAAGATGGAGCTATGTTTGTGGCTGAATGGTTTTCTCAGCCTGCTTCTTGCCTATAGCGATTCTGGGGTTCTAAATTCTCTTTTAATTGCACTCTCTTTTCTCCATTAATCCAAAACAGATGAAGCTTAGAACAGTTTTCTTAAAATCTTAAAGAGTTTGACTTTCACTTGAGATTCACAACATTAGACAAAAGCCCTGACCATAAATCTCATCAAGACAAGTCTTTCTTTCTACCTTAGGCTTCTTATGCATTGGCTGTGGCACAATACCCTTAAGATTCACTGAAGCCTTTTTGTTTAAGAGTGTGCAGGGCATGACCTTTAGTTGCTGAGAGTACTTCTGTCTGTCTGAGATTGTTTCCTCCTTTTAAGTTCTCAAAGTCCCTGCAGTTCAGTTCAGTTTCTCAGTCATGTCCGACTCTTTGTGACCCCATGAATTGCAGCACGCCAGGCCTCTCTGTCTATCACCAAATCTCGGAGTTCACTCAAACACACATCCATCGAGTCAGTGATGCCATCCAGCCATCTCATGCTCTGTCATCCCCTTCTCCTCCTGCCCCCAATCCCTCCCAACATCACAGTCTTCTCCAGTGAGTCAACTCTTTGCATGAGGTGGCCAAAGTACTGGAGTTTCAGCTTCAGTACCATTCCTTCCAAAGAAATCCCAGGGCTGATCTCCTTCAGAATGGACTGGTTGGATCTCCTTGCAGTCCAAGGGACTCTCAAGGGTCTTCTCCAGCACCACAGTTCAAAAGCATCAATTCTTTGGCGCTCAGCTTTCTTGACAGTCCAACTCTCACATCTATACATGACAACTGGAAAAACCATAGCCTTGACTAAGCAAACCTTTGTTGGCAAAGTAATGTCTCTGCTTTTCAATATGCTATCTAGCTTGGTCATAACTTTCCTTCCAAGGAGTAAGCGTCTTTTAATTTCATGGCTGCAGTCACCATGTGTAGTGATTTTGGAGCCCCCAAAATAAAGTTTGACACTGTTTCCACTGTTTCCCCATTTATTTCCCATGAAGTGATGGGAGTAGATGCCATGATCTTAGTTTTCTGAATGTTGAGCTCTAAGCCAACTTTTTCACTCTCCTCTTTTACTTTCATCGAGAGGCTTTTTAGTTCCTCTTCACTTTCTGCCATAAGGGTGGTGTCATCTGCATATCTGAGGTTATTGATATTTCTCCCGGCAATCTTGATTCCAACTTGTGCTTCTTCCAGCCCAGCGTTTCTCATGATGTACTCTGCATATAAGTTAAATAAGCAGGGTGACAATATACAGCCTTGACATACTCCTTTCCCTATTTGAAAGTAGTCTGTTGTTCCATGTCCAGTTCTAACTGTTGCTTCCTGACCTGCATATAGGTTTCTCAAGAGGCAGGTCAGGTGGTCTGGTATTCCCATCTCTTTCAGAATTTTCCACTTCCTTATGTCTCTACTATTCTCTTAGAAGTCCTTTAGGTTTCCACTTACATTCTTCTGAAGGCCCTTCCAGCTTCAGCCAACCACCTAGGCTCAAATCCAAAGCCATGTGTTTCAGGATTTTGTTAAGGTAGGATCGTACTTCTGGAGACCAAAGAACTTTAGCAGTTAAGTCTTACTGTACAACAGATTTCACCAAAAGTTAATAGATTAAAACATTATAATTTTAAAAAAATCATTTATTTTAAGCTTCCATATATGAAATTTGGGTACACCTTGGTAGAGAAATCTTGTGTCTTCCACTCTACTCACTCATGGCCTGGCAAATCAATGCTGCCCAAGAGGTGGGAAGCTCAGTTCGTCTCCACATGGGACTCTCCAAAAGTTGGGCTTCACAGTATGCTGGACAGATTCCAGGGTTAAGAGTCTCAAAAGACAGGAAATAATAAGAAACCAATTCCTTAAGACCTGGACCTGGAAACTGGCACCCCATCACTTCTGTTACATTCACAGGACTCTTATTTCAGATGAGCAGACTTCATCTTCACCAGCAAAATGTCAGAGGTTCTGGGGTCATGTCTTAAAATTCCCACATCTATCCACAGTCCTGTAAATGTAGCAGAAGTGATGGCAGAAACCAACACAACATTGTTAAACAGTTATCCTCTGATTAGAAATAAATTTTTAAAAATTTAAAATAAGCATAAAATACCACACTTGTTTCAGTTCACAGCACTTAGCTACATATTCCTAAGAAAGCTTACTTCACTCATCAAGAGTATTGAACTAAATGTTTTCTAAGATCCTTTCCACTGTAAGATTTGTTATCTTATAATTTCTATTTTCCATACATTGTTAATATACTCTAGTGTGGGTTAGTTGTTCAGCTATATAATCAGACAGTGTTTGGGGTTAAGAAATTGATGGCTTCTCCTTATTATTTCCACTTCAGAAAAGTAAATATTAAGTTTGAATGACATTTGCATAATATTTGGATAAAATATAAAACTCTCATGGGGCTTCTCTGTTGGCTTAGACTATGGTAAGGAGTCCACCTGCAATGCAGGAAACCCGGGTTTGATCTCTGGGTCGGGAAGATCCCCTGGAGAAGGAAATGACAACCCACTCCAGTATTCTTGCCTGGAGAATCCCATGGACAGAGGAACATGGTGGGCTACAGTCCGTGGGGTCACGAGGAGTTGGCCATGACTGAGCAACTAACATAAAGCTTTCACAAAGAAGGTATATTATAATGAATGTATTAATGGAGAATGTCAGTTAAAAGAAGATCAGATATTTAAAAGATAACTTTTTAGAAAGCTTTTAATTATAATATTTATTTTCTTTTTATTCTCTTTTTATAATATATCTTGGTGTGGTTTGGGAGATAAAATTTCCATTACAATGCTTTAGTTATAATTTAAATTCTGTAGGGACACAAGACTGGTTGTTTTTTTGCCTTTTATCACTTATAAAATGAACTTGTCAAATTTAGTTTCGTTTTATTATACATTAAATGTTATTTCAAGAAAACATGATTTGCTACTTTCCATATACTCGTTTAAGTTTATTTGTTTATTCTTTCAAGAATTTTTACTTAACAATATTTCCTTTTTGGAAAACAGATTAATGTGTCTGACTGTCATTCAGTTTTAATGATATAAGGTCAAAGATACAGACATATCTTAATGAAATTAACTCATGATACACATAATGTGAATTCAGATCAGATCAGATCAGTCCCTCAGTCGTGTCCGACTCTTTGCGACCCCATGAATCACAGCACGCCAGGCCTCCCTGTCCATCACCAACTCCCGGAGGTCACTCAGACTCATATCCATCGAGTCAGTGATGCCATCCAGCCATCTCATCCTCTGTCGTCCCCTTCTCCTCCTGCCCCCAATCCCTCCCAGCATCAGAGTCTTCTCCAATGAGTCAACTCTTCGCATGAGGTGGCCAAAATACTGGAGTTTCAGCTTTAGCATCATTCCTTCCAAAGAAATCCCAGGGCTGAGCTCCTTCAGAATGGACTGGTTGGATCTCCTTGCAGTCCAAGGGACTCTCAAGAGTCTCCAACACCACAGTTCAAAAGCATCAATTCTTCGGCGCTCAGCCTTAATGTGAATTATGCCAAAATATTTTCCACATCACACAAATGTTGAAAGGTCTTTTATATGTAATATTATAATGTGTAACCTTAATTTTTATCCTTTCAAAATTGCAGTGTCCTCTCACATGGCAAAGCAAATGGGAAGGTCCTGAAGACCCATTACAATACCTTAGAGGTCTTGTAGCTCGTGCCCTTGCAATACAGGTAAGATGAAATTATTTAGTACTTGTATTAAAGGACTACATGACAGTTACATTATAATATTGTTAACCATTCTGCTAGCAACTAGTAAGAGTATTATGATTTTGTACACAAAGCACCATATATTCCTTTCTTGTTCTGTCATCTGATTTTATATAGCACTCGAAAACAAAACAAAACAAAACAAAAAACTGTGTTCTTTCTGTGTAGTGTGGGTTTTCATAATTTTTGAGAATTAGAGAAAAAGCCTACAATTTTAATTTAGATGGAATATAGAGATGTCAACTGAAACTCATTCATAACTATGACTAATTGCTTTAGGGTGTATCCCCTTTATAGGGAGCTGCTTTTTCTATTTGTTTGTTTTTTTTTTCCAAATTGATCAGATGTTTTCAGAATGACCCAGTCAGATAACTGAAGGAAAATTGAACAGAATAAGGAATGAGATAGAAGGATAAAGACAGGGTGATTTTTTTTTAGATAATAACAAAATAGTCAGTTGGTACATGCCGTGTACCCCTTTTCCTGTGTGGTTTTTGCACTGTCTTATTGCCTTCTCTGCTTATTACACTGCTTCAAAAATAATCTTCTTTGTCACATCAACTTATTACAACTTATTAAGAAACTTGATCAGTGTCCTTCTAGATACAATAATCTTCAATTTTTTTTCAGCTTTTTTAAAATTTAAATTTATTTATTTTAGATCAGATCAGATCAGATCAGTTGCTCAGTCGTGTCCAACTCTCTGCGACCCTATGAAACACAGCACGCCAGGCCTCCCTGTCCATCACAAACCCCCAGCGGTCACCCAGACTCACATCCATCGAGTCAGTGATGCCATCCAGCCATCTCGTCCTCTGTCGTCCCCTTCTCCTCCTGCCCCCAATCCCTCCCAGCATCAGAGTCTTCTCCAATGAGTCAAATCTTCGCATGAGGTGGCGAAAAATACTGGAGTTTCAGCTTTAGCATCATTCCTTCCAAAGAAATCCCAGGGCTGATCTCCTTCAGAATGGACTGGTTGGATCTCCTTGCAGTCCAAGGGACTCTCAAGAGTCTTCTCCAACACCACAGTTCAAAAGCATCAATTCTTCGGCGCTCAGCCTTCTTCACAGTCCAGCTCTCACATCCATACATGACCACAGGAAAGACCATAGCCTTGACTAGGCGAACCTTTGTTGGCAAAGTAATATCTCTGCTTTTGAATATGCTATCTAGGTTAGTCATAACTTTCCTTCCAAGGAGTAAGCGTCTTTTAATTTCATGGCTGCAGTCACCATCTGCAGTGATTTTGGAGCCCAGAAAAATAAAGTCAGACACTGTTTCCACTGTTTCTCCATCTATTTCCCATGTAGTGATGCGACCAGATGCCATGATCTTTGTTTTCTAAATGTTGAGCTTTAAGCTAACCTTTTCACTCTCCACTTTCACTTTCATCAAGAGGCTTTTTAGTTCCTCTTCACTTTCTGCCCAAAGGGTGGTGTCATCTGCATATCTGAGGTTATTGATATTTCTCCCAGCAATCTTGATTCCAACTTGTGTTTCTTCCAGTCCAGCATTTCTCATGATGTACTCTGCATATAAGTTAAATAGACAGGGTGACAATATACAGCCTTGACGAACTCCTTTTCCTATTTGGAACCAATCTGTTGTTCCATGACCAGTTCTAACTGTTGCTTCCTGACCTGCATACAGATTTCTCAAGAGGCAGATCAGGTGGTCTGGTATTCCCATCTCTTTAAGAATTTTCCACAGTTTATAGTGATCCACACAGTCCAAGGCTTTGGCATAGTCAATAAAGCAGAAATAGATGTTTTTCTGGAACTCTCTTGCTTTTTCCATGATCCAGCGGATGTTGGCAATTTGATCTCTGGTTCCTCTGCCTTTTCTAAAACCAGCTTGAACATCAGGAAGTTCACGGTTCACATATTGCTGAAGCCTGGCTTGGAGAATTTTGAGCATTACTTTCCTAGCCTGTGAGATGAGTGCAATTGTGCGGTAGTTTGAGCATTCTTTGGCATTGCCTTTCTTTGGGATTGGGATGAAAACTGACCTTTTCCAATCTTGTGGCCACTGCTGAGTTTTCCAACTTTGCTGGCATATTCAGTGCAGCACTTTCATAGCATCATCTCTTAGGATTTGAAATAGCTCAGCTGGAATTCCACCATTTTACTAATGCTTCTTAATGCCCCCTTGACTTCACATTTTGGAGAAGGCAATGACACCCCACTCCAGTACTTTCTCCTGGCAATCTTGATTCCAGCTTGTGTTTCTTCCAGTCCAGCATTTCTCATGATGTACTCTGCATATAGGTTAAAAAAACATGGTGACAATATACAGCCTTGACGTACTCCTTTTCCTATTTGGAACCAGTCTGTTGTTCCATGTCCAGTTCTAACTGTTGCTTCCTGACCTGCATATAGGTTTCTCAAGAGGCAGGTCAGGTGGTCTGGTATTCCCATCTCTTGCAGAATTTTCCACAGTTTGTTGTGGTCCACACAGTCAAGGGCTTTAGCATAGTCAGTGAAGCAGAAGGAGATGTTTTTCTAGAACTCTCTTGCTTTTTCGATGATCCAGCGGATGTTGGCAATTTGATCTCTGTTTCCTCTGCCTTTTTTTAAAACCAGCTTGAACATCTGGAAGTTCACAGTTCACGTACTGCTGACCTGGCTTGCAGAATAGTGTGTGCTGCTGCTGCTGCACACTAAGTTGCTTAGCAACTAAGTTGCTTCGGTTATGTCTGACTCTGTGCCACCCATAGACGGCTAGTGTGTGAGATGAGTGCAATTGTGCGGTAGTATGAGCATTCTTTGGCATTGCCTTTCTTTGAGATTGGAATGAAAACTGACCTTTTCCAGTCCTGTGGCTACTGCTGACTTTTCCAAATTTGCTGGCATGTTGAGTGCAGCCCTTTCATAGCATCATCTTTCAGGACTGGAAATAGCTCGACTGGAATTCCATCACCTCCACTAGCTTTGTTCGTTCTGATGCTTTCTAAGGCCCACTTGACTTCACATTCCAGGGTGTCTGGCTCTAGGTCAGTGATTACACCATTGTGATTATCTGGGTCGTGAAGCTCTTTTTTGTACAGGTCTTCTATGTATTCTTGCCACCTCTTCTTAATATCTTCTGCTTCTGTTAGGTCCATACTCTTTCTGTCCTTTATTGAGCCCATCTTTGCATGAAATGTTCCCTTGGTATGTCTAATTTTCTTGAAGAGATCTCTAGTCTTTCCCATTCTGTTGTTTTCCTCTATTTCTTTACATTGATTGCTGAGGAAGGTTCTCTTATCTCTTCTTGCTATTCTTTGGAACTCTGCATTCAGATGCTTATATCTTTCCTTTTCTCATTTTCTTTTTGCTTCTCTTCTTTTCACAGCTATTTGTAAGCCCTTCTCAGAAAGCCGTTTTGCTTTTTTGAATTTCTGTTTCGTGGGCACGGTCTTGATCCCTGTCTCCTGTACAATGTCACGAACCTCTGTCCATAGTTCATCAGGCACTCTGTCTATCAGATCTAGTCCCCTGAATCTATTTGTCACTTAAACTGTATAATCATAAGGGATTTGATTTAGGTCGTACCTGAATGGTCTAGTGGTTTTCCCTACTTTCTTCAATTTAAGTCTGAATTTGGCAATAAGGAGTTTATGATCTGAGCCACATTCACCTCCCAGTCTTGTTTTTGCTGACCGTATAGAGCTTCTCCATCTTTGGCTGCAAAGAATATAATCAATCTGATTTTGGTGTTGACCATCTAGTGATGTCCATGTGTAGAGTATTCTCTTGTGTTGTTGGAAGAGGGTGTTTGCTATTACCAGTGTGTTCTCTTGGCAAAACTCTATTAGCTTTTGCCTTGCTTCATTCCGTACTCCAAGGTCAAATTTGCCTGTTACTCCAGGAGTTTCTTGACCTCCTACTTTTGCATTCCAGTCCCATATAATGGAAAGAACATCTTTTTTGGGTGATAGTTCTAAAAAGTCTTGTAGGTCTTCATAGAACCGTTCAACTTCAGTTTCTTCTGCATTACTGGTTGGGGCATGGGCTTTCACTTCAGTTCAGTTCAGTCTCTCAGTCATGTCCAACTTTTGCGACCCCATGAATTGCAGCACGCCAGGCCTCCCTGTCCATCACCAACTCCCGGAGTTCACCCAGACTCACATCCATCGAGTCAGTGGTGGCATCCAGCCATCTCATCCTCTGTCGTCCCTTCTCCTCCTGCCCCCAATCTCTCCCAGCATCAGAGTCTTTTCCAGTGAGTCAACTCTTTGCATGAGGTGGCCTTGGATGACTGTGATATTGAATGGTTTGCTTTAGAAACGAACAGAGATCATTCTGTCATTTTTGAGATTGCATCCAAGTACTGCATTTCAGACTCTTTTTTGACCATGATGGCTACTCCATTTCTTCTCAAGGATTCCTGCCCACAGTAGTAGATATAATGGTCATCTGAGTTAAATTCACCCATTCCAGTCCATTTTAGTTCGCTGATTCCTAGAATGTTGACGCTCACTCTTGGCATCTTCCAAGTTTGACCACTTCCAATTTGCCTTGATTCATGGACCTGACATTCCAGGTTCCTATGCAATATTGCTCTTTACAGCATTGGACCTTGCTTCTATCACCAGTCACATCCACAACTGGGTATTCTTTTTTGCTTTGGCTCCATCCCTTCATTCTTTCTGGAGTTATTTCTTCACTGATCTCCAGTAGCATATTGGGCCTCTACTGATCTGGGGATTTCCCCTTTCAGTATCCTATCATTTTGCCTTTTCATACTGTTCATGGGGTTCTCAAGGCAAGAATACTGAAGTGGTTTGCCATTCCCTTCTCCAGTGGACCACATTCTGTCAGACCTCTCCACCATGACCCGCCTGTCTTGGGTGGCCCCACATGGCATGGCTTAGTTTCACTGAGTTAGACAAGGCTGTGGTCCATGTGATCAGATTGGCTAGTTTTCTGTGATTATGGTTTCAGTGTGTCTGCCCTCTGATGCCCTCTCGCAACATCTACCATCTTACTTGGGTTTCTCTTACCTTGGATATGGGGTATCTTTTCACAACTGCTCCAGCAAAGCACAGCTGCTGCTCCTTACCTTGGAGGAGGGGTATCTCCTCAGGGCCTCCCCTTCTGACCTTGAATGTAGAGTAGCTCCTTTCAGCCCTCCTGCACCTGCGTGGTCACTGTTCCTTGGACGTGGGATAGCTCCTCTCGGTGCCTCCCCTGACCTCGGGCCTGTGGTAGCTCCTCTCGGTGCCTCCCCTGACCTCGGGCCTGTGGTAGCTCCTCTTGGCCGTGCCCTGACCTCCGGCGTGCAGCAGCTTGTCTCAGCCACCGCCCCTGACCTCGGACGTGGAGTAACTCCTCTTGGCTGCCGCCCCTGACCTTGGGCGTGGGGTAGCTCCTCTCCACCACTCCTGTGCCTACACAGCCTGGCACTGTCGGTCACCGCCCCTAACCTTGGGCAAGGGGTAGCTCCTCTCGGCCACGCTTTTGCGTGGCCCGTCGCAGCTGAGTCCGTGTTTTGAGGGTCGGGGAGGAGGCAAGAATACTGGAGTGTGTTGCCATTCTCTTCTCCAGGAGATCTTCCCGACCCAGGGATTGAACCCGGGTGTCTGGCATTGTAGGCAGACGCTTTACCCGTGGAAATCACAGTAAGACTTAACGTGAACAAAATTGAAAAAGTAGTCTGTATGTGGTCAAAATTCTCCAGCATCTTTATTTTTATGTACTATACTCACCTAACAGAGCTACCTTATGGATGTTTTTTATTCATATTCATTAATTTGTTCATCATTCAGTGAGCATTTACTGAGTTTTTATTATGTGCCATTTATTGTTCTGCCAATAAGAATTTCTGCATAGTGAAGGAGATATATAATAAATAATTACATTAAATTTTAATAGCATAGAAAAATATACCTTTGCCAAAATTCTGAGATGTAAAATTAATATACAGCCAAACTTTAAACTGGTTTATCACCATTATAGAATGAACTTAGGATATAGTATATCTCAAATTTTATCCACTAAAATATAGCTGTTACTGTAGCAGTAGAATTATAGAATTTTAGGAGTCAAATTTTGTAGAAGATAGTAATTTCTCAATGCTGTCAACTGATAAATTCTGCCTGTAGTCAACTGTCTCGCACATTTGGAATACTAAACAGTAGTCTATGATGATCTGTGGTTTTATAGAAGCAGTCCTATAAACCATGTGACAATATAGCAACATAATTGACTTTCAAGATAACAGAATCTTCCCTGAATTTTTATCTGCATCTCAGCTTATATTACATGCATACCAATTTCAGCATAGTAGGAGGATCTTTACAGCTGAAAACATGCAGAGAATTTAAACTCTGAAGACAGTTTGGTTTTTTCTCTGCAAGTAACCAGTGATAGTAATATCTGCTCTCTTGGTACCCTTATTTTCCAAACAGTGTTTCAAGGCTTTCCTTGGTTCATGAAGCCATTTTTTACCATTTAAAGAGTTCTAGTACATCTTGTTGGAACAGAGTTTAGTAATATATAGTAAGACAATTGCAAAATGTTTTTTATGTCATATAGTTTTATCTTTGGTTAAAGAACAGTGAAAGTAGTTGACAGTTTTTCTACTATAGTTAATGTCTGTCCTATCAAATACTGGTATTATTTCTGAAAACCTAGTGGAAAATTGCAAAAAAAAAAAAAAAAAAAACGTATAATTTTGTTTCCTAAATCATTCATAGTCTTCACCATATGTATTCCATTGTCAGTGATAATTGCATGCTGATTTTCCATTTGGTAATATATCTTCTATCAGGTTCACTTACTTTTCTTTTAGCTATCTGCAACTGGAAAAGTTTTCACAAACAAGAAAAGCAGCGATTGGTTTCATTCCTAATTTACAAATTGTCATACTTTAAAAGAACTTTCATATGTTTGTGCATATATGTACTAACTTGTCTATTGCACATATTAAAGTATACTTAATGATACTTGTAATAATATTAGCTTGTTTGTGAATAGTAAAAATAGTTTAGGAAAGTATATTTCAGTAATATGTTTTTTAGGAAGAACCTTGAAAGTAAGAACCACAGCTTAAAGAAATCTCAAAACTGACCCTTGTCCTTCGTGTCCTGAAAATGATTGTTAATCTATATTAAAGACTTTGTCAAGCTTTTTTAAACTTCACAAATTCAAAACCCCAATGAAAAATTGTTCCTAAATAAATATTTCTTTTAATGTCTATTGTTTTGTATAAGTGAAAAATATTTGATTATATAGTTTATTTTCTATATTTTAAAAAATTTGATCAAAGATGATTTATATTGAATTTTTTGTAAATAATAATAGGGCATTTTTTTTTCTTGAGAAAATTCAAGATGGCATAGATGATATTGCATTCTCACAAGATAGAAAGTATTCGAAGTAGGACTTCCCTTTGAAGGACTCATGTTTAAACACTACTAAATAACCTACAATTAAATTTTGTTCTTAAAAATAATTTTATTTAGTGTGCAAATGCAAATATGTCAAACAATTTTACAAAGATTTAGATTTTAAGATAGTCAAATATGTATAATATACTTTACATTAGTTTAATTTTTATTAATGTGTTTTGATGAAAATGCTTTCAATATTTTCCTTAAACTTTTCTAGCTATTATTAATATACTCTCTGTTAATATTTGTAATTTTTAATTTCTCTATTAAGCTATCAGATCAGATCAGATCAGTCAGTCAGTCATGTCTGACTCTTTGCGACCCCATGAATCGCAGCACGCCAGGCCTCCCTGTCCATCACCAATTCCCGGAGTTCACTGAGACTCACATCCATTGAGTCAGTGATGCCATCCAGCCATCTCATCCTCTGTCGTCCCCTTCTCCTCTTGCCCTCAATCCCTCCCAGCATCAGAGTCTTCTCCAATGAGTCAACTCTTCACATGAGGTGACCAACGTTCTGGAGTTTCAGCTTTAGCATCATTCCTTCCAGAGAAATCCCAGGGCTGATCTCCTTCAGAATGGACTGGTTGGATCTCCTTGCAGTCCAAGGGACTCTCAAGAGTCTTCTCCAACACCACAGTTCAAAAGCATCAATTCTTCGGCGCTCAGCCTTCTTCACAGTCCAGCTCTCACATCCATACATGACCACAGGAAAAACCATAGCCTTGACTAGACAGACCTTTGTTGGCAAAGTAATGTCTCTGCTTTTGAATATGCTATCTAGGTTGTTCATAACTTTCCTTCCAAGGAGCAAGCGTCTTTTAATTTCATGGCTGCAGTCACCATCTGTAGTGATTTTGGAGCCCAGAAAAATAAAGTCTGACACTGTTTCCACTGTTTCCCCATCTATTTCCCATGAAGTGATGGGACCGGATGCCATAATGTTCGTTTTCTGAATGTTGAGCTTTAAGCCAACTTTTTCACTCTCCACTTTCACTTTCATCAAGAGGCTTGTTAGTTCCTCTCACTTTCTGCCATAAAAGTGGTGTCATCTGCATATCTGAGGTTATTGATATTTCTCCCAGCAGTCTTGATTCCAACTTGTGTTTCTTCCAGTCCAGCGTTTCTCATGATGTACTCTGCATATAAGTTAAATAAGCAGGGAGACAATATACAGCCTTGACGTACTCCTTTTCCTATTTGGAACCAGTCTGTTGTTCCATGTCCAGTTCCAACTGTTGCTTCCTGAGCTGCATATAGGTTTCTCAAGAGGCAGATCAGGTGGTCTGGTATTCCCATCTCTTTAGAGTTCTTCATTTTTTATTTTAAATTTTCAGTTGTCATGATTATTTGTAAAACATTACTCTTAATATACATTTACAGTTAGACTAAGAGAATTTCAACCTACAGAGCACATAAAGAGTTATTTTCACTCAAAGTGGCATATAAAATGCCCATTTATATGTGATAGTATGTAATCTAATATATATCTAAATATCATACCTTTTTGGCATTTGTAATGTTGTTACACTTATTAGATAGGGTAGTAACATCTGTTTATATTATTCATTTCTGGAAATATCAAGACAGTTTTAAAGTAAGCATCTGTCTATTGAGCCTACCAAAAGTTGAAGGCAAATAGTAAATCTTGGCTAAATATTGAAGCTGAACTGAACTTTATTTCTAATAAGTATCAAGATGCTACAGAGTAGATTGATAAAGATTAAAGATGTTAGAAAGGAAGTAGGTTGAAGGGTGAGACTTCAGCATGAGTGGTCAGGTAGGACTTTTCTTAGAAGGTGATGTTTAAATAGAGACTTGAATGAAGTTAAGAAAGCAAACCATGAACATATTTAAGGGAAAATCAACTGTAATCAGGAAACAGGCTCACTAGTTAAGAAGTTATTGCTGTAATCCAAGTGATATTATGTTGGTGTTATGGATCAAGATGGTGGCTGTGGAAATGAAGACATGCTAAGATTTTTATATCAGATCTGTGAATTTGGCTGTGGGACATAGGAGAAAGATGCAAAAGTGATTTCAAGGTTTTGGCCTGAACAATCAGTTGAATTTTTCACTGAGCTGAAGGATTCTGGTAGTAGAGCAGATACCTTAGGGAAGAGGAGGGTGGTCTTGCATGTTAAGAGTTCTGATTTGAACATGTTTCAGATCAGATCAGTCGCTCAGTCGTGTCCGACTCTTTGCGACCCCATGAACTGCAGCACGCCAGGCCTCCCTATCCATCACCAGCTCTCGGAGGTCACTCAGACTCACATCCATCGAGTCAGTGATGCCATCCAGCCATCTCATCCTCTGTCGTCCCCTTCTCCTCCTGCCCCCAATCCCTCTCAGCATCAGAGTCTTTTCCAATGAGTCAGCTCTTCGCATGAGGTGGCCAAAATACTGGAGTTTCAGCTTTAGCATCATTCCTTCCAAAGAAATCCCAGGGCTGATCTCCTTCAGAATGGACTGGTTGGATCTCCTTGCAGTCCAAGGGACTCTCAAGAGTCTTCTCCAACACCACAGTTCAAAAGCATCAGTTCTTCGGCGCTCAGCCTTCTTCACACTCCAGCTCTCACATCCATACATGACCACAGGAAAGACCATAGCCTTGACTAGGCGAACCTTTGTTGGCAAAGTGATGTCTCTGCTTTTGAATATGCTATCTAGGTTGGTCATAACTTTCCTTCCAAGGAGTAAGCGTCTTTTAATTTCATGGCTGCAGTCACCATCTGCAGTGATTTTGGAGCCCAGAAAAATAAAGTCTGATGCTGTTTCCACTGTTTCTCCATCTATTTCCCATGTAGTGATGGGACCAGATGCCATGATCCTCGTTTTCTGAATGTTGAGCTTTAAGCCAACCTTTTCACTCTCCACTTTAACTTTCATCAAGAGGCTTTTGAGTTCCTCTTCACTTTCTGCCATAAGGGTGGTATCATCTGCATATCTCAGGTTATTGATATTTCTCCCGGCAATCTTGATTTCAGCTTGTGTTTCTTCCAGTCCAGCATTTCTCATGATGTACTCTGCATATAAGTTAAATAAACATGGTGACAGTATACAGCCTTGACGTACTCCTTTTCCTATTTGGAACCAGTCTGTTGTTCCATGACCAGTTCTAACTGTTGCTTCCTGACCTGCATACAGATTTCTCAAGAGGCAGATCAGGTGGTATGGTATTCCCATCTCTTTCAGAATTTTCCACAGTTTATTGTGGTCTACACAGTCAAAGGCTTTGGCATAGTCAATAAAGCAGAAATAGATGTTTTTCTGGAACTCTCTTGCTTTTTCGATGATCCAGCGGATGTTGGCAATTTGATCTCTGGTTCCTCTGCCTTTTCTAAAACCAGCTTGAACATCAGGAAGTTCACGGTTCACATATTGCTGAAGCCTGGCTTGGAGAATTTTGAGCATTACTTTACTAGCGTGTGAGATGAGTGCAATTGTGCTGTAGTTTGAGCACTCTTTGGCATTGCCTTTCTTTGGAATTGGGATGAAAACTGACCTTTTCCAATCTTGTGGCCACCGCTGAGTTTTCCAAATTTGCTGGCATATTGAGTGCAGCACTTTCACAGCATCATCTTTCAGGATTTGGAATAGCTCCACTGGAATTCCATCACCTCCACTAGCTTTGTTCGTAGTGATGCGTTCTAAGGCCCACTTGACTTCACATTCCAGGATGTCTGGCTCTAGGTCAGTCGTCACACTGTCATGATTATCTGGGTAGATACCTTTTAAACATCCTGGTGGAAGTGTCAGAAGAGTAAGTGACAGGAAACAGGTCAGAGTGGGAATCATGAGCGTAGAAAGCTCATCTTTAAGACTGTAGAATGAGTGGTCCTTAGAACACTCCAGTATCAGGAAGTCCAGGAAAGGAAGAGGAGCCAATCATGGACACCAAGAAGTGACAGTCAGGAAGACAGAAAAAGAGGAGGTGCTTGCGGTGATTGAGAAGCCAAGAAAATAAGTGTTTTAAAAAGGTCCAAGTCATCAGCTATCTCAAATACTGTAGAGGAGATTAGACAGTTTTTTTAGAGAGCGTTGTTATGAAGTGACACAGATAAATAGGATAGTAGCTGATGAGGAGAAAGACCAAGGGAGTGTTTTTTGGTTTGCTTTTTAATGGGACCTGTTTCACCATGTCGGTATCCCATATAAGAGGGAAAATAATGGTGCAAGAAGGAAGGAAATAATTTAAGAAATACAGTTCTTGGAAAGACAAGAGGAAATCGGTTGCTGTGTATATGTGAAGGATTGGTCTTAATAAGAACTTAGAATAATCATAAATTATAATTGATTATTAAGAAGGGGCCTATAAATAGGGTACACTATCACATTTTATGAATACATTTTATGAGCACAGTAGGTTAATTGACCAACTCAAGGGTTATATTGTTAAGTTTCTGTTGAAGCTAGGTTTTAAGCCTCTGGTCCAATGTTCTTACTCTAATCTTGTGCCTAAATTGTTAGTATTATAATTTAGCATTATGTACAGTCATTTGAAAAGGATTTGGTTTTCAATTCATGTCTCTATAAAAGCTTACATACTGTGCCTTCCTCTTTTCCAGAGATTAAATGAAAAATACTGATTCTGATTATTTACTGAACATGTTTTTATTCAGTATTTTTGGAGAGCCTGTGATGAGAACTCTTGAAGAGTTGTTATCTACCATGAAACTTAGTTTAATAGATGGTATAAGTCTTGTCGGAGAAGGCAATGGCACCCCACTCCAGTACTCTTGCTTGGAAAATCCCATAGACGGAGGAGCCTGTTAGGCTGCAATCCATCTCACACGCTAAGAGTCGGACACGACTGAGCGACTTCACTTTCACTTTTCACTTTCATGCATTGGAGAAGGAAATGGCAACCCACTCCAGTGTTCTTGCCTGGAAAATCCCAGGGACGGGGGAGCCTGGTGGGCTGCCGTCTATGGGGTTGCACAGAGTCAGACACGACTGAAGTGACTTAGCATTAGCATATAAATTACTGGCTTGCCACACTAAAAAATAAGTATATGTAAAAGATGACATTGTTTCTCACAGTAATTCAGATTCTGCCTGAATTCTGTAAGAGTTGACTCGGTCTTGCCTTTGGAAGAGTCAGGGGAAGCCATCAGTGACTGAAAAAATGTTAGATAATCAAACTGTTTTTTCCAAAATTTTCTCCACAAGAGTATAAAGGAAAACCACGAGATTTTATTGAAAAATAACACTTCCTTGTGTCAAATATTAAGCCTAGAAACTCAGATTTATGGTTTCTATTTTTTCAAATTAAAAAATACTATAGATTTAAATAGACTTCTCAGTATTCTAAAAGATAGATATATTAAGGATAGAGGAAGAGTAAAGATTTCCCTTTTTAAGTGAAGTCACTTAATTGTTTCTGACTCTTTTGGACCCCGTGGACTATAGGCCACCAGGCTCCTCCATCCATGGGATTTTCCAGGCAAGAATATTGGAATGGGTAGCCATTTCCTTCTCCAAAGGGTCTTCTTGACCCAGGGATCAAACTCAGGTCTCCCACATTGAAGGCAGACTCTTTACCGCCTGAGCCACCAGGGAATCCCTTTTTAAAGGTAAGGGGAGGTCTATTCTATTTCTTTTTAATTTAATTTATTTATTTGGCTGTGCTGGGGCTTAACTGCGATGCACAGAAGCTTCATTCTTCATGAAGCATGCAGGATCTTTAGTTGTGGCATGCCAACTCTTAGTTGTGGCATGTGAGATATAGTTTCCTGATTGAACCAGAGCCCCTGTGTTGACAGTATAGAGTCTTAGCCATTGACATCAGGGAGTCCCTGGTCTGCGTGTTGCTCAGTCAGTCATGTCTGACTCATTGTGACCCCATGGAAGCAGCACATCAGACTTCCCTGACCTTCACCATCTCTGAGCATGCTCCAACTCATGTCCATCGAGTTGGTGATGCCATCCAACTGTCTCATCCTCTCTTGCCCCTTTTCTTCCTGCCTTCAGTCTTTCCCATCGTCAGGGTCTTTTTCAATAAGTTGGTTCTTTGCATCAGGTGGCCAAAGTATTGGCGCTTCACTGATTTCCTTTAGGATGGACTGGTTTGATCTCCTTGTAGTCCAAGTAACTCTTAAGAGTCTTCTCCAACACCACAGTTCAAAAGCATCAATTCTTTGGCACTTAGCCTTCTTTATGGTCCATCTCTCACATCCATACCTGATTACTGGAAAAAACATAGCTTTGACTAGATGGACCTTTGTTGACAAAGAGTGTCTCTGCTTTTTAATATGTTATCTAGGTTTGTCATAGCTTTTTTTTTCCAAGGAGCAAGCATCTTTTAATTTCATGGCTACAGTCACCATCTGCAGTGACTTTGGAGCCCAAGAAGATAGCTTGTCACTGTTTCCATTGTTCCCCCATCTATTTGCCATGAAAATATAGGACTGGATGCCATGATTTTAGTGTTTTGAATTCTGAGTTTTAAGCCAGCTTTTTCACGTTCCTTTTTCACTTTCATCAAGAGGCTCTTCAGTTCTTCTTCACTTTCTGCCTTAAGGGTGGTGTCATCTGCATAAGTTGTTGATGTTTCTCCCAGCAGTCATGATTCTAGCTTATGTCTCATACAGCCCAGTGTTTCTCATGATGTACTCTACATAGAAGTTAAATAAGCAGGGTGACAATATACAGCCTTGACATACTCCTTTCCTGATTTGGAACCAGTCTGTTGTTCCATGTCCACTTCTCACTGTTGCTTCCTGACCTGCATACAGATTTCTCAAGAGACAGCTCAGGTGGTCTGGTATTCCCATCTCTTTAAGAATTTTCCACAGTTTGTTGTGATCTACACAGTCAAGGGCTTTAGCATAGTCAGTGAACAGAAGGAGATGTTTTTCTGAAATTCTCTTGCTTTTTCTGTGATCCATCGGATGTTGGCAATTTGATCTTTGGTTCCTCTTCCTTTTCTAAATCCAGTTTGAACATCTAAGAATTCTTGGTTCACATACTATTTAAGCCTGGCTTGGAGAAATGTGAAATGAGCTAGCTGACTTGCTGGCGTGTGAAATGAGTGCAATGTGCAGTTGTTTGAACATTCTTTGGCATTGCCTTTCTTTGGGATTGAAATGAAAACTCACCTTTTCCAGTCCTGTAGCCATTACTGAGTTTTCCAAATTTGCTGGTGTATTGAGTTTAGCACTTTAACAATATCATCTTTTAGGATTTGAAATAACTCAGCTGTAATTCCTTCAGCTCCACCAACTTTATTCTTAGTGATACTTCCTAAGACCCACTTGACTTTGCACTCCAAGATGTCTGGGTCTGGGTGAGTGATCACACCGTTGTGGTTATCTGGGTCATTAAGATCCTTTTTGTACAATTCTTCTGTATATTCTTGCCACCTCTTCTTAATATCTTCTGCTTCTGTTTAGTCCTTGCTGTTTTTGTCCTTTATTGTGCCCATCTTTGCATGAAATGTTCCCTTGGTATCTCTAATTTTCTTGAAGTGATCTCTAGTCTTTCCCATCCTATTGTTTTTCTCTATTTCTTTGCATTGATTGCTGAGGAAGGCTTTCTTATCTCTCCTTGCTATTCTTTGGAACTCTGCATTCAGATGCTTATATCTTTCCTTTGCTCCTTTGCTTTCCGCTTCTCTTCTTTTCACAGCTATTTGTGAGACCTCCTCAGACAGCCATTTTGCTTTTTTGCATTTCTTTTTTCTTGAGGATGGTCTTAATCCCTGTCTCCTCTACAATGTCATGAACCTCCTCCCATAGTTCATCAGGCACTCTGTCTGTCAGATCTAGTCCCTTAAATCTATTTGTCACTTCCACTGCATAACTGTAAGGGATTTGATTTAGGTCATACCTGAATGGTCTAGTAGTTTCCCCCACTTTCTTCAATTTAAGTCTGAATTTGGCAATAACGAGTTCATGATCTGAGCCACATTCAGATCCTGGTCTTGTTTTTGCTGACTGTATAGAGTTTCTCTATCTTTGCTGCAAAGAATATAATTAATCTGATTTCAGTAATCACCATCTGCTGATGTCCATTTGTAGAATCATCCATTTTGCTGTTGGAAGAGGGTGTTTTCTATGACCACTGCATTCTCTTGGCAAAACTCTGGTAGCGTTTGCTCTACTTAATTTTGTACTCCAAGGTCAAACTTGCCTGTTACCCCAGATACATCTTGACTTCCTACTTTTGCATTCCAGTCCCTTGTGATAAAAAGGACATAATTTTTTGATGTTAGTTCTAGAAGGTCTTGTAGGTCATCATAGGTCATTCAACTTGTAGGTCATTCAACTTCAGCTTCTTCGGCATTAGTGATTGGGACATAGACTTGGATTACTGGGATGTTGAATTGTTTGACTCGGAAATGAATGGAGATCATTCTGTTGTTTTTGAGACTGCACCCAAGTACTGCATTTAGGACTCTTATTGACTATGAGGGATACTCCATTTCCTCTAAGGGATTCTTACAAGTAGATATAATGGTCACCTGAATTAAATTTGCCCATTCTGATTCATTTTATTTCACTTATTCTTAAAATGTCAATATTCACTCTTGCCATCTCCTGTTTGACCACTTGCAGTTTACCTTGATTCATGGACCTAACATTCTAGATTCCCATGCAGTATTTGTTCTTTACAGCATCGGACTTTACTTTCACCACAGACACATCCTCAACTGGGATGTTGTTCCCAGTCTGGCTCAGCCTCTTCATTCCTTCTAAAACTATTTGTCTGCTCTTCTCCAGTAGCATATTGGGCACCTACTGACCTGTGGAGTTTATCTTTCAGTGTCATATCTTTTTACCTTTTCATACTGTTCATGGGGTTCTCAAGGCAAGAATACTGAAGTGGTCCCTTCTCCAGTGGACCATGTTTTGTCAGAACTTTCCT
Source organism: Tragelaphus eurycerus (assembly GCA_935064755.1). Classification (NCBI taxonomy): domain Eukaryota; kingdom Metazoa; phylum Chordata; class Mammalia; order Artiodactyla; family Bovidae; genus Tragelaphus; species Tragelaphus eurycerus. Next base: position 106,957 of record CAKXYN010000123.1, read on the forward strand.
CCATGTCCCATCCATTTTGGGTGGCACTACATGTCATGGCTCATAGTTTCATTGAGTTAGACCAGGCTGTGATCCATGTGATCAATTTGGTTAGTTTTCTGTGATTGTGTTTTTCATTCTGTCTACTCTCTGATGGACAATGTCTATTAATTCATTGAAGTTGAAAAAGCTAGCAGTATCATTTTATTCAAGATGACTATAGAGATTAATTTCATTTACATGTTTATACACCTTGAATTTTTTTTTTAAGTCCAATATATGTGTGAGGGATCATTCAATTCAGTTCAGTTCAGTCGCTCAGTCGTGTCTGATTCTTTGCGACCCCATGAATCGCAGCACGCCAGGCTTCCCTGTCCATCACCAACTCCCGAAGTTCACTCAAACTCACGTCCATCGAGTTGGTGATGCCATCCAGCCATTTCACCCACTGCCGTCCCCTTCTCCTCTTGCCCTCGATCCCTCCCAGCATCCGAGTCTTTTCCAATGAGTCAACTCTTCGCATGAGGTGGCCAAAGTACTGGAGTTTCAGCTGTAGCATCATTCCTTCCAAAGAACACCCAGGACCAATCTCCTTTAGAATGGACTGGTTGGATCTCCTTGCAGTCCAAGGGACTCTAAGTTCAAAAGCATCAATTCTTCAGTGCTTAGCTTTCTTGACAGTCCAACTCTCACATCCATACATGACTACTGGAAAAACCATAGCCTTGACTAGAGTAGAACCCAGTTAAAAAGAAATTCAGATTTTCAAAATTAGACTGGTTGACTTTATAGAGTTAAAAGCAAGCCTCTAGATATCTGTCATGCAATTCTTTTTGCTGCTGTTGTTTATTCACTAACTGTGTCCAACTCTTTTGTGATTCCATGAACTGTAGCACTCAAGGCTCCTCTGTACATGGGATTTCCCAGGCAAGAATACTGAAGAGAGTTGGTTTTTCCTTCTGCAGGGAATCTACCAGACCCAAGGGTCGAACCTGCGTCTACTGCACTGGCAGGCAGCTTTTTTATGACTGCCACCAGGGAAGCCCCATTATGCTCTTACCAAATTCATGTTTGAAAGTAGTTTGTCCCTGAATTCTTATCCATTACCAAACTACATGGCCAGATACTGTTTTTCTAAAAGTTTTATTGCAGCTAAGTTTTTTTTTAGTTGAAATATAGGTGGCATACAATATGTTATTTTCACATATTATATGTTTGTATACATAATGAAACTACCCCGATAAGTCTAGCAATCCTCTATCCCCATCCAAAGTGGTTACAGTATTATTGACCATATATCCCATATAGTGAATATTATAGACAAGTCACTTCTTTATTGTATAACTGGCAGGTGGAACCACTTAATTCCATTCACCTGTTGTATATACTACCTCATCCCTTGCCCTTCTGACAACCACCTACTTGTTCTCTGTATCTATGGCTCTGTTTTGTTTGGATTTGTTTTACTTTTTAAATTCTACCTGTGAGAAAATACAGTATTTATATTTCTTAATCTGACATGTTTAATTTGCAGAATGCCTTCTAAATCCATCCATGTTGCAAATAGCAAAATTTCATTTTTTATGACTGAGTAATAGTCCATTTTCTCAACATACCACATCTTCTTTACCCATTCATCTCTTGATGGACTTAGGTTGCTTCCATATCTTTAACTGTTGTAAATATTCCTGTAGTGAACATTAGAGTACAAATATCTCTGTGAATTAGCATTTTTGTTCCCTTTGAATAAATACCCAGAAGTGAAATCGCTGGATCATATGGCAGTTCTGGTGATACTTGGTGGCTCAGATGGTAAAGAATCTGCCTGCAATTTGATTTCTGAGTTGAGATGATCCCCCAGATAAGGAAATGGCTACCCAGTCCAGTATTCTTACCTGGAGAATTCCATGGACAGAGGATTCAGGCAGGTCACAGGCCATGTCAGACATGACTGACCAACTAACATTTTCACTTTTTCACATGGCAGTTCTATTTGTACTTTTCTGAGGAATCTTCACACTGTTCTATATGTATCTATAATGGCTGCATCAATTTATAATCCCACCCATAGTGCATGAGTGTTCCCATTTTTTCCAATCCTCATCACCAGTCATTCTCTCTTTAATGAGGCTCTTCTGACAGGTGTGCAATAGTCTCTTATTGTAGTTTTTTGATTTTTATTTCCCTGATGATTAGAAATGTTGAGCATCTTTTCATATGTCCACTTGCAATCTCTGTATCTTGTTTGGGAAAATGTCTATTCAGGTTCTCTGCCTATTTTAAAATAATTTTTCTGTGTTGGGTGGTATGAGTCCTTTGTATATTTTGGACATGAATCCCTTATCAGATGTATCATTTGCAAATATTTTCTTTCCTTTCTGTAGGCTGCCTTTTGGTTTTGCTTATACTTTACTTCACTGTGCAGAAGCTTTTTAACTTGATGTAGTCTCATTTATTTAGTTTTGTTTTCCCTGCCTTGAGGAGACAGACCCCCAAAATACTGCTAAAAATGATAGCAACTAGCATACTGCCTATGTATTATTCTATGTTTTGTGATTTCAGGCTTTGTATTTAAGTTATTAATCCATTTTGAGTTTATATTTGTATATGGTATGAGAAAGTAGTCTGGTTTGATTCTTTTGAATGTAGCTGTCCATTTACTGAAGAGGTTGTTTTTTCTCAATTATTTATTTTGGCATAGATTAATTGTCCATGGAAGTATGAGTTTTTAGATTTTTCTATTCTATTCTATTTCTGGGTTTTCTATTCTGTTGCATTTGAATTATGTGTCTGGTTTGTGCTAGTACCATACTGTTTTGATTACTGTAGCTTGGTAGTATAGTTTTAAATTAGGGAGTGTCATAATTCTAGCTGTATTCTTCTTTCTCAAGATTGATTTGAGTACTCAGGATCTTTTGTTTCCATACAAATTTTAGAATTTTTTGTTCTAGTTCTGTAAAAAAAAAAAAAAAAAAAAGTGCCATGGGCATTTTGATAAGGATTGCATTGAATATGAAGATTGCTTTGGGTTTTGTCAATATTTTAATAATATTAGTTCTTCCAATCCATGAGACTGATATTTGTTTCCATTTGTTTCTGTTGTCTTCAGTTTCATTCATCAGTGTCTTAGTTTTCCAAGTACAAGTCTTTTAACTCCTTAGTTAGATTTATTCCTAGTCATTTTATTCTTTTTTATGTAATTTTAAGTGGAATTGTTTTCTTAATTTCTCTTTCTGATACTTTATATAAGTGCATAGAAACACAGTAGATTCCTGCATATTAATTTTGTGTCCTGCAACTTTACTGAATTCATTGATAACTTCTAGCAGTGTTTTGGTGTTGTTATTGGGTGTTATTAGCATAATCTATATATAGTATCATGACATCTGCAAACAGTGACAGTTTCCCTTCTTTTCCAAATTGGATTCCTTATATTTCTCTTTCTTGTCTGATTGCTGTGTGTAGCACTTCCAATACTATATTGAATAAAAGAGAATGGGCACTGTTGTCTTAACCCAGATCTTAGAGAAAATGCTTTCAAATCTTCACCATTGACTATGATGTTAGCTGTGGGCTTGTCATATATGGCCTTTAATATGTTGAGGTATTCTCTCTTTGCCTACTTTGTTGAGAGTTTTTATCATAAGTGGATATTGAATTTTGTCAGAAGATTTTTCTTGGTTTACTGATATTGTCATATGGTTTTTTATTGTAATTTGTTAATGTGTACCACATTGATTTATTTGCAGATGTTGAAAAACCCTTGCATCCTGGGATAAATCCCATTTGATCATACTGTAAGACCCTTTTAATGTATTGCTGGATTTGGTTTCCTCCAATTTCATTAGTGATATTGACTTGTAATTTTCTTTTTTGTTGTGGTGTCTTTGCCTGATTTTTTATATCAAGATGATGCTAGCCTTATGATGTATTCAGAAGTGTTCCTTCCTCTACAATTTTTTGGAATAGTTTGAGAAAGATAGGTGTTAACTCTTCTTGACATGGTTGGTAAAATTCACCTGTGAAGCCTTCTGGTTCTGGAGTTTTGTTTTTGTATATATTTTTTTTCACTGATTCCATTTCATTTACTGGAAATTGATCTGTTTATATTTTCTGTTTGTACCTGGTTCAGTCTTGGGAGATTGCATAGTCCAGGAATTTGTGCATTTCTTCTAGGTTGTTCATTTTATTGGCATAAAATTGTTTCTAGTAACCTCTTATGGTCCTTTGTATTTCTGTGATGTCAGTTGTAACTTTTCCGTTTTCATTTTTTATTTTATTGATTATACACTCTCTTTTTTCTTGATACTTCTGGCTAATTTATCAATTTTATTTATCTTTTCAAAGAACCAAGCTGTTTCATTCATCTTTTCTGTTGTTTTCTTTTAAGTCTCTATTTTGTGTATTTCTGCTCTAATCTTACTGATGTCTTTTCTTCTACTAACTTTAGATTTCTGTTTTCCTTTAGGTAGTTCCTTCAGGTGTGGAATTAGATTATTTATTTGAGATTTTCTTGTTTCCTGCAGTAGGCTAGTATTGCTATAAACTTGTCTGTCTTAGAACTACTTTAGCTGTGTTTCATAGATTTTGGATTTCAGTTTTTATTTGCCTCTCAGTTCAGTTCAATCACACAGTCTGAATCTTTGTGACCTCATGGACTGCAGCACGCCAGGCTTCCCTGTTTATCACCAACTCCTGGAGCTTGCTCAAATTCATGTCCATTGAGTTGGTGGTGCTATCTAGCCATCTAATCTTCTGCCTCCCCTTCTCCTTTTGCCATTTAACATTTTTCAATTCATATTTGCATCTTTTTCTGTGTATGTCCTTTAACTCCTCCTTGTGGATATAGGTGATTTTACTTCTTTTGTGTTTTAACATTCCTATTAGCTTTATAAGTGATGGATCCACTGCCTTTATTCCATGTTTGCCTTTACCAAAGAGATTTTTCCTTTCATAATTTTATGTTTCTAGTTGTGTTTTCTTTTCTGTTTAAAGAAGTCCCTTTAATATTTATTGTAACACTGAGTTAGCGGTGCATGAACTATTTTAGCTTTTGTTTTTCTATAAAACTCTATCTATCCTTGTAATAGCTTTGTCAGATAGAGTATTCTTGATTGTAGGTTTTCTTCCTTCATCAGTTTGAATATATCATGCCACGCCCTTTTGGCTTGCAAAGTTTCCACTGAAAAGTTAACAAATAGACTTATGGTTCCTTTTTGTGTAACTAACTGCTTTTCTCTTGCTGCTTTTAAAATTCTCTCCTTATCTTCATTTTTTGCCATTTTGTGTTAATTTTTAGTATGACTATCTTTGAGCTCATCTTATTTGTGATTATGTCATTCCTGGACTTGGGTGCTTTTTTCCTTTGCCATGTTAGTGGAGTTTTCAGCTATTATTTTTTCAAATAAGTTCTCTGCCCCTTTCTCTCTATTTTCTACTCCTGTAACCCCTGTAATATGAAAGCTTGTATGCTTGATGTTGTCTCAGAGGTGTCTTAAGTTATTCTCATTTTTTAAATTTCTTCTTTTCTGTTCAGATTGTGTGATTTCCATTACTCTGTCTCACAGTTCACTGTTCTGTGTTTTTTTTTTTTTTTTTATCGATTTATCTTTTGTTGACTGCTTTTAGCTTATTTTTATTTTACTCATTGTATTCTTCTGCTCTGTTTGATTCCCTTTTATATTTTCCAACTATTTGTTAAACTTTTGTATTCTTCCATTTTTATGCATTTTTTTGAGCATCTTTGTGATCATTACATTGAATTCTTTCTTATATTGCTTATTTATACTTCATTATCCTTTAGTTCTCTTTCTGAGGTTTTGCCTTGTTCCTTCATTTGGAACATATTCCTTTGTCTCCTCATTCTACCTGATTCTCTATGCTTATTTCTGTTTATTAGGTATGCTGGTTACATTTTCTAATCTTGTAGATATGGCCTTATAAAGGAGATGTTCTGTGGGGCCCAGCAACAGATACCTCTCTGGTCATCAGAGTTAGATGCTGTAGGGTGCCCCGTGTATGGGCTGCCGGATCCTTCACTGTGTCAGGACCAGTTACTGTGGACATGCTGGTGTGCAGGAGTGGCTCTGGCCTGGTTGGCTGCCAACCCCTGTCTCAGACTGTAGTTGCCAGTGTTGATAGTGGCCAATAAATGGACCCTGCACAGGTGACTGCAGTAGCCAGTGGGTCCTAGGACTGGTTCCAGCTACCGATGGCATGTAGTTCAGTTCAGTTCAGTCGCTCAGTCATGTCTGACTGTTTGCAACCCCCTGGACTGCAGCACGCCAGGCCTCCCTGTCTATCACCAACTCCCGGAGTCTACCCAAACTCATGTCCATTGAGTCCGTGATGCCATCCAACCATCTCATCCTCTGTCATCCCCTTCTACTCCTGCCTTCAATCTTTCCCAGCATCAAGGTCTTTTCCAATGAGTCTGTTCTTTGCATTAGGTGGCCAAAGTATTGGAGTTTGAGCTTCAGCATCAGTCCTTCCAATGAATATTTAGACTGATTTCCTTAGGATGGACTGATTGGATCTCCTTGCAGTCCAAGGGACTCTCAAGAGTCTTCACCAACACCATAATTCAAAAGCATCAATTCTTCAGTGCCCAGCGTTCTTTATAGTCCAGCTCTCACATCCATACATGACTACTGCATAAACAATGGCTTTGACTAGACAGACCTTTGTCATCTAAGTTATGTCTCTGCTTTTTAATATGCTGTCTAGGTTGGTTATAGGTTTTCTTCCATGGAGCAAGCATCTTTTAATTTCATAGCTGCAGTCACCATCTGCAGTGATTTTGGAGACCCCAAATATATAAAGTCTGTCACTGTTTCCATTGCCATTTATTTGCCAAGATGGCATGTAACCTTGTAGCAATAATGGATAGGATAGAGTTCTCCAATATGGAGCTTCCCAGAAGTGTTCCATTGTAGAAAGGGCACCCCCAAAATGGTGCTGCCAATGTCTGTGTACCAAGGAGTTATCCCAGTTACCTCTTCCCTCTCCAGGAGGCTCTCATAGATCAGCAAGTGGATTCACTTCAGGCTCCTTTCTAATTACTGCCTCTGTGCTGGGACTTAGAGTGTGGGGGATTTTACATGTGCCCTTTAAGAGCAGCGGGGGAGGCAATGGCACCCCACCCCAGTACTCTTGCCTGGAAAATCCCATGGACGGGGGACCTGGTGGGCTCCAGTCCATGGGGTCGCTAGGAGTTGGACACGACTGAGTGACTTCACTTTCACTTTTCACTTTCCTGCATTGGAGAAGGAAATGGCAACCCACTCCAGTATTCTTGCCTGGAGAATCCCAGGGACAGAGGAGCCTAGTGGGCTGCCATCTATGGGATCGCACAGAGTTGGACACGACTGAAGCGACGCAGCAGCTTTAAGAGCAGACACTTATTTCCTGTAAACCTCCAGTTCTTCAAGCCCCAAGCCTGGCTGGTATTGAAAGCTAGATATTTGAGGATTCATCTTCATGTTGCAGGACCAATGGACTGGAAAGCCAGTATGAAATTTGGACCCCTCATTTATTTGGCAAACCTCTGTAATTATTATCTTCCCTGTTATGGGATGCCTACATGGTGATGTGGGTCTTGATTAAACTGCATCTCAACCCCTCCTACCTGTCTCATTGTGGTTCCTTCTTTATATTGTTACTTGTGGAATATCTTATGTTAGTCTTCAAGTCATTCTTGTAGATAAGTGTTCTATAAATAGTTATAATTTTGTTGTTCCTATGGGAGGTGTTGAGCTCAGTGTCTCCCTACTCTGCCATTTTTGCCATAGATATGTAGCTAAGTTTTTTAAACAATGAGAAATATATAACATATAAGAGAAATATATAATAGCATGTTCTCTCTTTTATAAGCACCAGGTTTTTGCTACGAAGGTTTCATTTTTCTGTGTATCTCAATAATCTGGGTAAGATTTTTTGGTTTGTTTTTTTCTGTACTTTGTTAATTCAAGATTTGTTATTTTGATATTTTTGAAAATTCAGATAATAACCTGTAAGGTGGAATCCAAAAGACTGTAAATTTTTGTTTTCATTCTTTATATTACTTGCAATTGTCCAATAGATACTGAGACAATAAACCTTACTCTTTTAATATACTACAGGCAGAATTATAAAGAATGCCTAACAAGTAACAGGTCTCTTATAAGAGAATCTTTAAGAAATGTTCTTTTTTACATCCATGGAGATAGATTGTGTTCATTATGCCAAGGGTTCGAACAGGAAGAAAATATTAACTTAATGTATAAATATTAGGATGTTAATTTTCAAGCAATAGTAAAGCAAAGCAGAGAGCTTACTCTATTCAGTCAGTTCAGTCACTCAGTCATGTCCAACTCTTTGCAACCCATGGACTGCAGCACACCAGGCCTCCCTGTCCATCACCAACTCATGGAATTTACTCAAACTCATGTCCATTGAGTTGGTGATGCCATCCAACCATCTCTTCCTCTGTTGACCCCTTCTCTTGCCTTCAATCTTTCTGAGCTTCAGGATCTTTTCCAATGAGTCAGTTCTTTGTACCAGGTGGGCAAAGTATTGGAGTTTCAGCTTAAGCATCAGTCCTTCCAGTGAATATTCAGGACTGATTTCCTTTAGGATGGACTGGTTGGATTACTCTGTTATCTGAAGGATTTTCCACTAGAATAAATGTGGATGTTCAGGTTGTATACTTATTTTTTTTCACAGTTTTTCACAATGTTCATGTTATGTTCTCTCTTATTTATTTATCTTTAATTGATGGATAATTACTTTACAATATTGTGTTGGTTTCTGCTATACATCAATATCAATCAGCCAAAGGTACATGTGTCCCCTCCCTCTTGGACCTCCGTCCCACCTCCGACCCCTTCCCATAGCTCTAGGTAGAAGAGTATAACAGGCTCTAAGTTCATCCACCTCATTAGAACTGACTCAAATGGGTTCCTTTTTGTGACTAATATTTTGTTGTGTATATGTACCACAGCTTCTTTATCCATTTATATGTTGACAGACATCTAGGTTGCTTCCATGTCCTAGCTAGTGTAAATAGTGCTTCAGTGAACATTGGGGTACATGTGTCTTTTTTAATTTTGGTTTCCTCAGGGTATATGCCTAGTAATGGGATTACTAGGTCCTTTGGTAGCTTTGTTCCTAGTTTTTTAGGTAATCTCCATACTGTCTTCCATAATGGCTGTATCAGGTTACTTCCCCACCAAGATTAATCCTTTGTCAGTTGTTTCCTTTGCTATTATTTTCTCCCATTCTGAGGGTTGTCTTTTCACCTTGCTTATAGTTTTCTTTGCTGTGCAAAACTTTTCATCAGATTCCATTTTTTTTTAATTTCCATTATTCTAGGAGATGGGTCATAGAGGATCTTGCTGTAATTTATGTCAGATAGTGTTCTGCCTATATTTGCCTTGAAAAGTTTTATAATTTCTGGTCTTATATTTAGCTCAAAATGGTTTGAGTTTATCTTTGTGTGTGGTGTTAGAAAGGGTTCTACCTTCATTCTTTTACACATAGCTATGCAGTTCTCCCAGGACCACTTATTGAAGACGCTGTCTTTTCTCCACTGTATATACTTGCTTCCTTTGTCAAAGATAAGTTGCCTTTAGGTACTTGGGTTTATCTTTGGGCCTTGTATCTTGTTCCATTGATCAGTATTTTTGTTTTTGTGCCAGAAATATATATGGTTCTTATTTTTATATCCATTCATCCAGTCTGTCTTTTGGTTGGAGCATTTTATACATTGTATTTAAAGTAATTATTGATATATATATATGTTCCTATTGATATTTTTTAATTGTTTGGGGTTTGTTTTTTGAAGATAGTTTCCTTCTCTTTTATTCCTGCCTATAGAAGTCCCTTTAACATTTCTTGAAAGCTGATTTAGTGCTGCTAAATTCTCTTAACTTTTACTTGTCTGTAAAGCTTTTGATTTCTTCATCAGTTTTGAATGAGATCCTTGCCAAGTAGAGTAATCTTCGTTATAGATTTTTCCCTTTCAGTACTTTAAATTTGTATCCTGCCATTTCCTTCTGACCTTCAGAGTTCCTGCTGAAAGATTTCAGCTGTTAACTGTATGGAGTTTCCCTTGTATAACTTGTTGCTTCTTCCTTGCTGCTTTTAATATTCTTCCTTGTGTTTAACCTTGATTAGTTTGATTAGTGTGTATCTCAATGTGTTTCCGGAGAAGGCAATGGCACCCCACTCCAGTACTTTTGCCTAGAAAATCCCATGGACGGAGGAGTCTGGTAGGCTGCAGTCCATGGGGTCGCTAGAGTCAGACACGACTGAGCGACTTCACTTTCACTTTTCACTTTCATGCATTGGAGAAGGAAATGGCAACCCACTCCGGTGTTCTTGCCTGGAGAACCCCAGGGATGGGGAAGCCTGGTGGGCTGCTGTCTGTGGGGTTGCACAGAGTCAGACACGACTGAATCGACTTAGCAGCAGCAGCAGCAGCAATGTGTTTCTCTTTGGGGTTATCCTGTGTGGGATACTCTGTGCTTCTTGGACTTGATTGACTATTTCATTTTCCATGTTGGGGAAGTTTTCATCTATAATTTCTTAAAAAATTTTCTCTGAACCTTTCTTTTTCTCTTTTTCTGAGACCCCTGTAATTCACATGTTGGTACATTTAATATTGTCCCAGAGGTCTCTAGGCCTGTCCTCAATTCTTTTCATTCTTTTTTTCTTTATTCTGCCCTTCACCAATTATGTCTACCGTTTTGTCTTCCAGCTCACGTATCCATTCTTCTGCCTCACTTATTCCACTATTGATTCTTCTAGAGTGTTTTTAATTTCAGTAATTATGTTATTCACCTCTGTTTGTTTATTCTTTATTTCTTCCAGGTCCTTGTTAAATGTAATTGATTCTTGCATTTTCTCCATTCTGTTTTCAAGATTTTGGACCATCTTTACTATCATTACTCTGAATTCTTTTTCAGATAATTTGCCCATTTCCTCTTTGTTTATTTGGGCTTAAGAGTTTCTCCCTTGTTCCTTCATTTGTGCACTGTTTCTCTTTTCATTTTTTTCTAACTTACTGGTTTGAGGTCTTCTCTTCACAGGCATTAGGGCCATATTCCTTCTTCCTTTTGTTTTCTGCCCTCTGTGGGTAAAGTTGGTGCAGTCATTTTTGTAGGCTTCGTATTGGGGATGACTTGTGCCTGCATTCTGGTAGGAGGTGAGTTTTTTTTTTTTTCCCTCTGATGAACAGGGTTGTGTGAGGTGGTATATTTTGGAGTGGCTGTGGAAATCCTGTCTGCTGATAATTGGGTTTGTGTTTTTATCTTGCTGTTTGTTTGAGTGAGGTCTTCTGCACTGGGTGCTACTGGCAGTCAAGTGATGCTGGTCTTATATCCAGATGGAGCCCTTCCTGGGAGTTCTCACTAGTACTCCCTGGGGTCAGGAGTTCTCTGACAGCCTAGGGTCCTGGACTGAGTGCTCCCACTCCAAGGCTCAGGCCTGATCTCTGGCCAGGTGACTGAGATTCTACAAGTCATTTGCTATGGCATTAATTTCTATTAATAGCATGTAGAGCACTATATATAAATGTAAAATGTATATAAAAATTACTTGTATTAAAATGGTAGAATTTTGGAAGAAATCTTTGGTATGGTGGTATTTGACAAGGTCCTAAAGAAGTTAAGGGAATTGCACTGCAGATAAGAGACCTACTAGAAGATAGTTTCAGGCAGAGGAAACAGCAAGTAACCTGAGGCAAAAGATTATTTTGAGAAAGAGAAGCCAGTGTGACTGAAGGCTGGTAAATAAGGAAAAGCTTGTCAGAGAAGTAAAAGGTTAGAATGATATGGTTGGCAGAAAGACGTTGGACTTGGGGTTAGGGACAGACAATGGGACAGAAAACAAAATGGTAGGGACAGAAATGGTAGGGATAGGAAAAAAAAAGGACAGACAATGAAGATCTGTTTTAAGGGCATTAATTTGTGTGAGTGAGATACATGTGATACATATTATGTTTGTTATTATGTTACTAATGTGACAATTACTATTATTAAAGCCATCACTTTACTCACTGAATTCTTTTGCTCAGCCTAAACCGTTTACAATATGTAGTTATTTATAAGCTCATTTCTTCCCTAAATAATTTTAAAATAAATCATTAAATACTATTTTTACATTGATACATATTTTCAAAATTACCAACTAAAAGTTTTGGCAAAATTTGTCAAACTGCATACAACAAAATCCAGCTAAGGTGCCATTATGCATCCAGGCATTGCACTTTAAATAAGACAGAAATAGGTTGAAAGCAAGATAATAGAAAAAGAGATGCCATGATTGTGCAGCTATATTAATATCAGGGAAAGCAAGTTTCAAAGCATAGACTATAACAAGGGATAATGAAGGTTATTTTATAAGGATAAAGTTATCAAGTCATCAGAAGACTATAACAATACTAAACTGTTATACATCTAAAAGCAGAGTTTAAAAATACATGATGTACCTCCCTCAACAGTTGACAGAATACTAGTGAGAAAAGCAGTAGCAATATAGAAAACTTGAACAGCTTTATTAAATAACTTAGTTATAAAATTACTTGATTACATTCTACAACAGCATCAGAGATCAGATCAGATCAGTCGCTCAGTCGTGTCCGACTCTTTGCGACCCCATGAACCGCAGTACGCCAGGCCTCCCTGTCCATCACCACCTCCCGGAGGTCACCCAGACTCACACCCATCAAGTCAGTGATGCCATCCAGCCATCTCATCCTCTGTCGTCCCCTTCTCCTCCTGCCCTCAATCCCTCCCAGCATCAGAGTCTTCTCCGATGAGTCAACTCTTCGCATGAGGTGGCCAAAATACTGGAGTTTCAGCTTTAGCATCATTCCTTCTAAAGAAATTCCAGGATTGATCTCCTTCAGAATGGACTGGTCGGATCTTCTTGCAGTCCAAGGGACTCTCAAGAGTCTTCTCCAACACCACAGTTCAAAAGCATCAATTCTTCAGCGCTCAGCCTTCTTCACAGTCCAGCTCTCACATCCATACATGACTACAGGAAAGACCATAGCCTTGACTAGGCGAACCTTTGTTGGTAAAGTAATGTCTGTGCTTTTGAATATGCTATCTAGGTTGGTCATAACTTTCCTTCCAAGGAGTAAGCGTCTTTTAATTTCATGGCTGCAGTCACCATTTGCAGTGATTTTGGAGCCCAGAAAAACAAAGTCTGACACTGTTTCCACTGTTTCCCCATCTATTTCCCATGCAGTGATGGGACCAGATGCCATGATCTTCGTTTTCTGAATGTTGAGCTTTAAGCCAACCTTTTCACTCTCCACTTTCACTTTCATCAAGAGGCTTTTTGGCCTTTGGAAAAGGGAAAGGGGGGGGAAAAAAAAAATCAGAGTTTTTGAAAAAAAAATCTACTTTCATATCACCAACCCCCCTCCAACAAAAAGAAAACATACATATATGGCACCCCCCAATCGACACCAACAAAATATAAACCCGATTATATTCTTTGCAGCCAAAGATGGAGAAGCTCTATGCAGTCAGCAAAAACAAGACCAGGAGCTGACTGTGGCTCAGACCATGAACTCCTTATTGCCAAATTCAGACTGAAATTGAAGAAAGTAGGGAAAACTACTAGACCATTCAGGTATGACCTAAATCAAATCCCTTATGATTATACGGTGGAAGTGAGAAATAGATTTAAGGGCCTAGATCTGATAGATAGAGTGCCTGATGAACTATGGAATGAGGTTCGTGACATTGTACAGGAGACAGGGATCAAGACCATCCCCATGGAAAAGAAATGCAAAAAAGCAAAATGGCTTTCTGAGAAGGGCTTACAAATAGCTGTGAAAAGAAGAGAAGCGAAAAGCAAAGGAGAAAAGGAAAGATACAAACATCTAAATGCAGAGTTCCAAAGAATAGCAAGAAGAGATAAGAAAGCCTTCCTCAGCAATCAATGCAAAGAAATAGGGGAAAACAACAGAATGGGAAAGACTAGGGATCTCTTCAAGAAAATCAGAGATACCAAAGGAACATTTCATGCAAAGATGGGCACGATAAAGGACAGAGATGGTGTGGACCTAACAGAAGCAGAAGATATTAAGAAGAGGTGGCAAGAATACACAGAAGAACTGTACAAAAAAGAGCTTCAAGACCCAGATAATCATGATGATGTGATCACTGACCTAGAGCCAGACATCTTGGAATGTGAAGTCAAATGGGCCTTAGAAAGCATCACTACGAACAAAGCTAGTGGAGGTGATGGAATTCCGGTGGAGCTATTCCAAGTCCTGAAAAATGATGCTGTGAAAGTGCTGCACTCAATATGCCAGCAAATTTGGAAAACTCAGCAGTGGCCACAAGATTGAAAAGGTCAGTTTTCATCCCAATCCCAAAGAAAGGCAATGCCAAAGAGTGCTCAAACTACCGCACAATTGCACTCATCTCACACGCTAGTAAAGTAATGCTCAAAATTCTCCAAGCCAGGCTTCAGCAATACGTGAACCATGAACTTCCTGATGTTCAAGCTGGTTTTAGAAAAGGCAGAGGAACCAGAGATCAAATTGCCAACATCCGCTGGATCATGGAAAAAGCAAGAGAGTTCCAGAAAAACATCTATTTCTGCTTTATTGACTATGCCAAAGCCTTTGACTGTGTAGATCACAATAAACTGTGGACAATTCTGAAAGAGATGGGAATACCAGACCACCTGATCTGCCTCTTGAGAAATCTGTATGCAGGTCAGGAAGCAACAGTTAGAACTGGTCATGGAACAACAGACTGGTTCCATATAGGAAAAGGAGTACGTCAAGGCTGCATATTGTCACCATGTTTATTTAACTTATATGCAGAGTACATCATGAGAAATGCTGGACTGGAAGAAACAGAAGTTGGAATCAAGATTGCCGGGAGAAATATCAATACAACAGCATAGTACACATCTTTTCAAGTGCACACAGAATTATAATAATGTAGGTAGATCAAGGAGAATGCAATGGCACCCCACCCCAGTACTCTTGCCTGGAAAATCCCATGGATGGAGGAGCCCGGTAGGCTGCAGTCCATTGGGTCAAAAGAGTCGGACATGACCGAGTGACTTCACTTTCGCTTTTCACTTGCATACATTGGAGAAGGAAATGGCAACCCACTCCAGTGTTCTTGCCTGGAGAATCCCAGGGACGGGGGAGCCTGTTGGGCTGCCGTCTATGGGGGTCACACAGAATCAGACACGACTGAAGTGACTTAGCAGCAGCAGATAGATCAAACTTGTCTCAAATAATCTATAAGTATTTATAATCGTTAGAAATTAGTGGCAAAAAGATTTTAGGAAATTTAAAATACTTGGAAGTTAACTATCTGCTTTTAAATAAATATCTACTTTTAAATAAAACATGGGAGTAGAACTATGGATGCAGGTTCGTGACATTGTACAGGAGGCAGTGATCAAGACCAATCCCCAAGAAAAAGAAATGCAAAAAGGCAAAATGGTTGACTGTGCCCTCCAAGATCTTGTTTCCCAGTCTGGTTTAAATCACATCCCTTACAATTATATAGTGGAAGTAAGAAATAGGTTTAAGAGACTAGATCTGATAGACAGAGTGCCTGATGAACTATCAATGGAGGTTCGTGACATTGTGCAGGAGACAGGGATCAAGACCGTCCGGAAGAAAAAGAAATGCAAAAAAGCAAAATGGCTGTCTGAGGAGGCCTTACAAATAGCTGTGAAAAGACGAGAAGCGAAAAGCAAAGGAGAAAAGGAAAGATATAAACATCTGAATGCAGAGTTCCAAAGAATAACAAGGAGAGATAAGAAAGCCTTCCTCAGCAATCAATGCAAAGAAACAGAGGAAAACAATAGACTGGGAAAGACTAGAGATCTCTTCAAGAAAATTAGAGATACCAAGGGAACATTTCATGCAAAGAGATGGGCCACAGTAAAGGACAGAAATGGACCTAACAGAAGCAGAAGATATTAAGAAGAGATGACAAGAATACACAGAACTATCTAAAAAGATCTTCATAACCAAGATAACCATGATGGTATGATCACTCACCTAGAGCCAGACGTCCTGAAATGTGAAGTCAAGTGGGCCTTAGGAAGCATCACTACAAACAAAGCTAGAGGAGGTGATGGAATTCCAGTTGAGCTATTTCAAATTCTAAAAGATGATGCTATAAAAGTGCTACACTCAATATGCCAACAAATCTGGAAAATTCAGCAGTGGCCTCAGGACTGGAAAAGGTCAGTTTTCATCCCAATCCCAAAGAAAGACAATGCCAAAGAATGTTCAAACTATGGCACAATTGCACTTACCTCACACAGTAGCAAAGTAATGCTCCAAATTCTCCAAGCCAGGCTTCAATAGTATGTGAACCGTGAACTTCCAGACGTTCAAGCTGGATTTAGAAAAGGCAGAGGAACCAGAGATCAAATTACCAACATCTGCTGGATCATAGAAAAAGCAGGAGTTCTAGAAAAACATCTACTTTTGCGTTATTGACTATGCCAAAGCCTTTGATTGTGTGGATCACAACAAACTGTGGAAAATTCTGAAAGAGATGGGAATACCAGACCACCTGACCTGCCTCCCGAGAAATCTGTATGCAGGTCAAGCAGCAACAGTTAGAACTGGACATGGAACAACAGACTGGTTCCAAATTGGGAAAGGGGTGTGTCAAGGCTGTACATTGTCACCCTGCTTATTTAACTTATATGCAGTGTACATCATGAGAAACGCTGGGCTGGATGAAGCACAAGCTGGAATCAAGATTGCCAGGAGAAATATCAATAACCTCACATACCCAGATGATATGACGTTTATGGCAAAAACAAGGAAGAACTAAAGGGCCTCTTCATGAAATTTAAAGAGTAGAATGAAACAGTTGGCTTAAAGCTCAACATTCAGAAAATTAAGATCATGGCATCTGGTCCCATCACTTCATTGCAACTTGATCAGGAAACAATGGAAACAATGAGAGACTTTATTTTCTTGGGCTCCAAAATCACTGCAGATGGTGATGACAGCCATGAAATTAAAAGACGCTTACTCCTTGGAAGAAAAGCTATGACCAACCTAGACAGCATATTAAAAAGCAGAGACATTACTTTGCCAACAAAGGCCCGTCTAGTCAAAGCTATGGTTTTTCCAGTAGTCATGTATGGATGAGAGAGTTGAACTATAAATAAAGCTGAGCACAGAAGAATTGATGCTTTTGAACTGTGGTGTTGGAGAAGACTCTTGAGAGTCCCTTGGACTGCAAGAAGATCCAACGAGTCCATCCTAAAGGAAATCAGTCCTATATATCCATTGGAAAGACTGATGCTGAAGCTGAAACTCCAATACTTTGGCCACTTGATGCAAAGAACCAACTCATTTGAAAAGACCCTGATGCTGGAAAAATTGAGGGCAGGAGGAGAAGGGGGATGACAAAGGATGAGATGGTTGGATGGCATCACCGACACAATGGGCATACGTTTGAATAGGCTCTGGGATTTGGTGACCTACAGGGAAGCCTGGCATGCTGCAGTCCATGGGGACGCAGGTTGGACATGACTGAGCGACTGAACTGGACTGAACTGAACTGATAGGAGAAGAGGATATCAAAAAGAAAATTAGAAATTAATTTAGCTGAGTAAAAATCAAAACACAGTACATCAAAATTCTGAGATACTATGAAGAGTTAAAATCTATGTAAATGGTTAGCAGAATATAAATGGATGGAATCTAACTGCAGCACATTTAATACACTTTTAGAAAAACAGTTCTCTAAAGTTGATATGCAAGGTAACTTTATTAGTGGAGTACATGAGGCAAGAAATTATCTTTTTAAGGATCATAACTCAAAATGATTAGATCTCCAGAAAACTTGTCCATCAGTCTTGTTCTCTTGAACTCCAGGTTTTACATCTCAGTCTCACAAGGTACTTAAAGTAATGACTTGAAATTGAAACTTGGGGAGCTTACTTAATTTATCTTTTCTCCCATGCTTATATTACTAGTACTAATTACTTATATTACTAGTATATTACTTATATTACTAGTACTAATGTATAAGATTTGATAAATCTTATAAATGTTGATGAAAACCTAGGTTTGCATTTAGCAAAAATTTAGACTAAAAAATGGCAAATATCTAGTAGTACACCCACTACTTTTTGAAGTTGGCATAGCAAGTCTTTCTAGGAAGAACTATGTGATTTGTCTTTAAACTAATTCTGAAGTTTTAATTCCAGTATAATTCCTGATAATCTACCTGTTTATGCGCTGCAGTTTATTACTATCTTTTTGTCCAATAAACTGAGAAACTTCTTATGTACAGAGTTGTCAACCTGCTAATCACTTTTAATGTCTTGTTTACTCCAGTTAATGACTGGTTGTACTTAATTTCATTCCACATATATTAGATTTTAATTCTAGGTGAATTTGTTCTCAAATCCTTAAATCTATAATTTATACTAAGTAATTTTGAGAAAAGATGAAGAAGCATAAAAGATGTCACACTGAGAAAAATGATTGCCTGAATTATGTTATTTGCCTTAAACCATTTTTTGAAGAAACACAGTTCATTAAAACAAAATAAAAATGTCATAGTTTATTAATGTATTTCATCTTATACTAAATAATTGCTATAAAATATCAGTGAAGACAGTCATTAGTAGAGTTTAGGCCAGACCCAGTTGAAATGACGTAAGTTGATAATGACTTTCATCAATGTTTTTTATGTGCTCAATTATTTTTACATAATTAGGCTAATACTATGTATACATTTTGATAAATATATTAAGTAATGAACACTTTCCAATGTCATCAAATATTTTTCAAATACTAGTTTTTATTGTTATATAATATTTTATTGTATTCATGTACCATAATTTAATTAGCTAATTTATATTATTTTATGTACATTATCATAGGGTCTTCCTGGTGGCCCAGTCGGTAAAGAATCTACCTATAGTGCAGGAGACCTGAGTTTGATCTCTGGGTGGGAATATCCCCTGGAGGAGGGCATGACAACCCACTCCAGTATTCTTGCCTGGAGAATCCCATGGACAGAGGAGCCTAGCGGACTGCAGGCCATGGGTTGCAAAGAGTGGGACATGACTGAGCAAATAAGCACAGCACATATACATTATAAATAATTTCTATTTTTAATTAAAGGAAAAAAATAGAGGATAACATTGAATGGGAAAGACTAGAGATCTCTTCACGAAAATTAGAGATACCAAGGAAACATATCATGCAGAGATGTGCACAATAAAGGACAGAAACAGTATGGTCCTAACAGAAGCAGAAGGTATTAAGAGGAGGTGGCGGCAACCCACTCCAGTATTCTTGCCTGGAAAATCCCAGGGACAGGGGAGCCTGGTGGGCTTCTGTCTGTGGGGTCGCACAGAGTCGGACACGACTGAAGCAACTTAGCAGCAGCAGCAGCAGGCAAGAATACACAGAAGAACTATACAAAAAGAAGTCTTAATGACCCAGATACCGCAATGGTGTAATTACTCACGTAGAGTCATATATCTTGGAGTGTAAATTCAAGTGGGCCTTAGGAAGCATCAATATGAGCAAAGCCAGCAGAGGTGATGGAATTCCAGCTGAGCTATTTTTTTTTTTTTTTTACTTTGCTATCTTTATTTTTATTTTTTTTTAGTATAAATTTATTTATTTTAATTGGAGGCTAATTAGTTTACAATATTGTATTGGTTTTATCATACATTGACATGAATCCACTATGGGTGTACATGCATTCCTTTCAAATCCTAAAAGGTGATGCTGTTAATGACTACACTCAATATGCCAGCAAATTTGGAAAACGGAGCAGTGGCCAAAGGACTGGAAAAGGTACGTTTTCATTCCAATCCCAAAGAAGGGCAATGTCAAAGAATGTTCAAACTACCACACAATTGCACTCATTTTTCATGCCATCAAAGTAATGCTCAAAATTCTCCAAGTTAGGCTTCAACAGTATGTGAACTGAAAACTTCCAGATGTTCAAGATGGGTTTAGAAGAGGCAGAGGCACCAGAGATCAAGTTGCCTACATCTGTTGGATCATAGAAAAAGCAAAATAATTCCAGAAAAACATCTACTTATGCTTCATTAACTACGTTAATGCCTTTGACTATGTGGATCACAGCAAACTGTGGAAAATTCTTCAAGAGATGGGAATACCAGACCACATTAACTGCCTCCTGTGAAATCTGTGTGCAGGTCAGGAAGCAACAGTTAGAACTGAACATGAAACAATGGACTGGTTCCAAATTGGGAAAGGAATACATCAAGGCTGTGTACTGTCACACTGCTTATTTAATATCTGTGCAGAGTAAATCACGAGAGTGCCAGGCTGGATAAAGCACAAGCTGAAATCAAGATTTCTTGGAGAAATATCAAAATGTCAGATTTGAAGATGACACCACCCTTATGATAGAAAGTGAAGAAGAACTAAAGAGTCTCTTGATGAAGGTGAAAGAGGAGAGTGAAAAAGCTGGCTTGAAACTCAACATTCAAACAACAAAGATCATGGCATCCAGTTCCATCACTTCATGGCAAATGGATGGGGAAACAATGGAAACTGACAGACTTTATTTTTTTGGGCTCCAAAATCACTGCAAAGACATTACTTTGCTGACAAAAGTCCGTCTAGTCAAATCTATGGTTTTCTAGTAATCATGTATGGATATGAGGGTTGGACTATAAAAAAGGTGAGCCCTGAAGAATTGATGCTTTTGAACTATGGTGTTGAAGAAGACTCTTGAGAGTCCCTTGGACTGCAAGGAGATGAGAGCACTCAATCCTATAGGAAGTCAACCCTGACTATCCATTGGAAGGATTGATGCTGAAGCTCCAATGCTTTGACCACCTGATACTGAAAAGACCCTGATGCTGGGAAATATTGAAGGCAGGAGGAGAAGGGGACAAAAGAGGATGAGATGGGTGGATGGTATCACCGGCTCAAGGATCTTGAGTTTGAGCAAGTTCCAGGAAATGGTGAAGGACAGGGACGTCTGGCCTGCTGCAGTCCATGGTGTTGCAAAGAGTCGGACACAACTGAGTGACTGAACAACAACAACGAATTTCTTCATACTGCAAATAATCTTAAATGAGCAAACCTTAATAATCTCTTGATTAGTCCCTTAATTACATCCCAAGAAAAGGAATTACTGAGTAATATGGCTTGAATATTTTTAAAGCTTTTGGCACATTAATCAAATTACTTATAAAAATATTGCACCAGTGTATACTCTACAAAAATTTTGTCCATGTAGTGTACTTGCCAGCACTTGAGCTTTATCATTTCTCATTCTGCTATTCTGAAGGACTAAAAGCATATCTTACTTTTTTAAATTAACATAACTATTAAGGATGATACTGTCTTTTATGTTTCAGTAAGCGTGTATGCAATCTATATTTATTTTAATATTACCAATTCATTTCCATATTTGTGAAAAATTTTTTCCAAATTTAATTCCAGTGGCTTTTAGCTTTTTTATGATAATTTTTATATACAGAATTTTTTATAATCTAATATGTTTTTCTAATTAGACATAATCTTATTTTTCCTTTGTCTTGAATTGGCTCTCTCTTTTTCAATATTAGTTCAACTCTGAAAGCAATTAATGTAAATTTAAGCTGGATAAGAATTAAAGTTTAAACTTTTTTCCTCCAAAAAGTTAATAATTTTCCACAAGCACCATTTATTGAACTTTTCCATTCCCCAGTGGTCTATGATAACCACCATTTAGATTTATTTCTGTATTTAAATGATTTAACTTACTCCTACATCTTTAAAAACCTTAGTTTTGAGTAATATATAAAACAGTTGGAAAACATTTTTGAGTAGTATTTACAAGAAAAGAAGATACAGAGGTATGGTTTATTTTCTGAACGCTGGCATAAAGAATGATACTCATCTATATTTACAAATGAATAGTAAGTTAACTAGATGTTAAATTCTTACAGAACAGCCTTTTCCTTCAAAATTCTATATGTTTTGGTCCATATAAGAGTAGATCATTCATGATACATTATTCATGTCTAGTATGAGCAGCCATGAAATTAAAAGATGCTTACTCCTTGGAAGGAAAGTCATGACCAACCTAGATAGCATATTCAAAAGCAGAGACATTTCTTTGCCAACAAAGGTTCGCCTAGTCAAGGCTATGGTCTTTCCTGTGGTTATGTATGGATGTGAGAGCTGGACTGTGAAGAAGGTTGAGCGCCGAAGAATTGATGCTTTTGAACTGTGGTGTTGGAGAAGACTCTTGAGAGTCCCTTGGACTACAAGGAGATCCAACCAGTCCATTCTGAAGGAGATCAGCCCTGGGATTTCTTTGGAAGGAATGATGCTAAAGCTGAAACTCCAGTACTTTGGCCACCTCATGCGAAGAGTTGACTCATTGGAAAGACTCTGATGCTGGGAGGGATTGGGGGAAGGAGGAGAAGGGGACGTCAGAGGATTAGATGGCTGGATGACACCACTGATTCGATGGATGTGAGTCTGAGTGACCTCCGGGAGTTGGTGATGGACAGGGAGGCCTCGCGTGCTGCAATTCATGGAGTCGCAAAGAGTCGGACACAACTGAGCGACTGATCTGATCTGATTTGATGATTTTTCCACTTACCTCTTTTAGCACAGTGATTTATGCATGTTTGGTCTCTCCTAACTAGATGATAAGCTCCTTGCCTTCAGCAAGTGTTTCTGAATGAGTGAAGGAATGCCCTTTCTGTTTATGCATTCTACTTCATCATTAGCCTTTTTAAAATAAAATCTTGCAGTATTTTTAAACTGTCTTGTATCACCTGGGAAAAATCATTTTCTGTATATTATAGTAAGGAAATGATGATCTCTGTGGTTCATCCTAGCTTAGAAGTTTTTCTGTCTATGAATCTTGGTGTGTGTGTGTGTTTATAGTATTTAAGAAATTGTCCAACCCCACTAAGTTATTCAGTTCTATTATTTGTTTGCTTACATCCATAATTACCTTTATTACATAGCATTTGAAGAATTACAGATATGCAGTCTCATAATCCAGAGAAGGCAATGGCAACCCACTCTGATGGAGAGACTTCTCTTTCACTGTTCACTTTCATGCATTGGAGAAGGAAATGGCCACCCACTGCAGTGTTCTCACCTGGAGAATCCCAGGGACGGGGGAGCCTGGTGGGCTGCTGTCTATGGGGTCACACAGAGTCGGACACGACTGAAGTGACGCAGCAGCAGCAGCAGCAGCAGCATAATCATAGGAGAGGCACAGGTCTTATGTTTAGTCTCAAGTATACTTGAGACTGGCCTGTAATCTGGAGTGGAATAAAGGAGAAATGTTTACTGAAAAGTAAATGCCAGTAATGTCTGTAACATTGTTGAAAGCTCAGTCCAAAGCTCATTAAAGATTATGCTGTTTGATTGTCTTTATTTCTGTTCTTTTAAATGAATAGAAATGTCATTTTTTTTAAATGACTATTTCTTAGACCAATCTTAGGCTTACAACAAAAGATGAAGGTACAGTGATTTCCCATATATTCCCTGCACCAACACATGCGTAGACTCCCTCATTATCAACTCTGAAGAACTGTACATTTTTATCAAGGGTGAATCTGTGTTGATGCATCTAATCACCCATGCCCATAGTTTGTCTTAGGGTTCACTCGATGGTTAGCATTCTGTGGATTGGGCAAACATACAGTGGCATATACCCATTATTTTAATAACATACAGAGTGTTTTGACTGCTCTAAAAATTCTCTGTTCTTCCTGTTTATTATCTCTCTCTTCTCCCTCATCCCTGTTAACCACTGATCTTTTTACTGTCTCCACAATTTGGCCTCTTCCAAAATGTTAAATAGTTGGAATCATATAGTATGTAAAGTTTTTATCAGAATGATTTCTTTCACTTAGGTGTATGTGTTTAAGTTTTCTCCATGTCTTTTCATGGCTTGATAGTTCATCTGTTTTTAGTACTGAATGATATTCAATTGTCACAATATACCATAGTTGATTAGTCCATTCACCTACTAAAGGATATTTTTGTTGCTTCCAACTTTTGGCGATTATGAATAAAAGCTTCTACAAACATGCATGAGCAGATTTAATGTAGTTATTAAAAATTTAAAGGGCTTTCCCAGTGGCCCAGCTGATAAAGAATCTGCCTACAATGCGGAAGACCTGAGTTTAATCCCTGGGTTGGGAAGATGCCCTGGAGAAGGGAACTGCTACTCACTCCAGTACTGGCTCTTTATTTTTTGTAGTTTCTTGTTCAAAGATATTATTATACATTAAAAGAATCTTTTTTATTTAAACCTTATCTTATCAAATATACCTTTGTTTTAGTTTAATAGACTAGCAGGTTATTTTTACTATAGATTAATAAAAACATTTTTACTAAAGAAACTTATTCTTGACTAATTATTTTAATTTAAACTTTAATGAAGTAAAATTCTGACTATCAGCCACACTCTAACTTTCAATTAATTTGTACATATGCACATCCATTGTTAGCAACAACTCTTGGAGTTTTCAAATTCAAAATTAAAGGATTTTTTGAAATAATAGTATAATTTGATATATTTATACAGTAAGTGATTATTTTAAAATAGTGGTTTTTAAATAAGTTTTATTTAAAATAGTGGTTTTTAGATAAGCAATTAATATTTATAGTAAAAATGGGTCATGGAAGTATAATTTGTTGTCTGTGGTTAGATAATGAAAATAGAAGGCAGATATAAAATATTTGATAAGGAGTAAATAATCTTTGTTATGTGTAATTTTAAATTATTTAATTGAAAAATAAATGCTTTATGGTATATCTACTTTATGGACCATTATTTAAAAGTGTCATTATTAAAAGGATAATATATAAGGAAAAAGTAATTATACTTTGTTAAAGAGATATCTTTTTAATCTTCTATATTTTAAAAAATCCATATATATCTATTTATATTTATATTTTGGGGAGTTGAGGAATAATAGAATAGAAATGAATCTAGGCTTTAGGTTTTATTTTAATTAAGAATGTTTTCCTCCCAAATAGGTAATTGATTTATCTGTAAATTTGTCTTGACTGAATGATTTATTTTAGTAACATGTGTTTTAAAATTTTAAATAATTCCTCATAATTAACTTTATATGGGTAGTAGTCTAAAATCTTAACATTAACATAATTCATTCTGAACATATTTTCGTCAAATATTCTGTTTGTGTCTTTTTTAGTAATAAATTATGAAGTCTATGCTTTTTTTTAAATCTAAAAAAAGATGAGTGGCTATACATAGTATATGTGTAAGGATTCACCTTGCTGTACACCTAAAACTAATCCAACATTATAAATCAACTATACTGCAATAAAAATTTAAAAGGAAAAATGTAGTCTTTTCTAATTTTAAAATCAACATATTATCAATTGGTAGGATGGACATAGGAACGTTTTTTCTACTCATTGTAGGGTAGGAATAGTAGTCTAATGCATGAAGATATTAATTAATGCAAGCACACTAGCTTTGGAGATTTTAATTTCTCCTATTCTAGACCTGCTGATGGATATAAATTCTTGGATGGATAACAGAGTGTTATAGGACATGAAACAGCCTGTCTACACAATATAATCTTATAGTTGCGAAGTCATGTCTGACTCTTTGCAACCCCATAAACTGTAGCCTACCAGGCTCCTCTGTCCATGGAATTTCTCAGGCAAGAATACTAGAGTGGTCCCAGTGGAGGAGTCCCTTCTCCACTACACAGTAATACATTAAATAAAGCATTTTTCCTAGACTTTATACATCATGCAAAATGAATTACTGAGGAAATGAGAGTTCTGAAAGTTGCTGTAGTACCATCACTGTGTACCAGCTGAAATAGCAAACTGATTAAGAAATTGTCAGTAAAGCTGTCTATCTCTTAAGGCACAGTAGCACCACCAGGAAATATTACAGGGAAACAAATCATCTGAGTTTATTATCTGACTCCAACACTGTGTGACCTTGGGCAAGACCCTTAACCTCACCATGCCTCCATTTTCTGATTGTAAAATGGGAATATTAACCAACTTCAGGACTGTGGTAAGCATAAAATAATTGGCCAATACATGGAAACCATATAAAAAATTTGCACATGACTTTGTTGTTTTTATTTTTCCCAAATATCAATCTTTCATTATACTTATCAAACATACTTTATGATATTGTTTCTTTCTCCAAATGGAATATAAATTGATTTACAAAGTGGCAGATAAGACTATTTAAAAAAGTGGCAGAAAAGACTATTAAAAAAAACATGTTTTAACAAAAAAATTATTTTTTTTTGTACATTACTCTCCACTATACTTGATTAGTAAAATGGCAAATTTACTAATAAATCTGGAACACAAATCCAGTTTGCCTTGCCAAGAATTAGCAACCTTGGGAACTCTAGTTTTAGACCTAGATGCTCAGTATTTCCAGAGCACACTTTGAAAGGTGAGTCATCAGTAGAAGAAATACTAGTCCAGACTTAAATGCCATATATAAGATTAAATGTCATATTTTGCACTTTTTATTCTGAGTAGATCTCTACTAACAAAAAGATCCCCTGGAGAAGGTAATGGCAACTCACTCCAGTTTTTCTTGCCTGGCGAATTCCATAGACAGAGTAGCCTGGGGGGCTACAGTCCACAGGGTCGCAAAGAGTTGGATGCAACTGAGCAACTAACGCTAACTAAGTACTAACAAAAGGTTGTGCAAAGAAGCTTTTTTGTGTGATAGATGGATATTATGCCAAAAAGCTACAGTAGATTTCATAACATACAGTGGAAGTTTTTTCCCTACACATCATTTCGGAGCATTTGGAAATTGCATAACTTCCTCATTGAAAATGATTTCTGCATAGTTATTCTTTAATAGATCTTTATCTTTCAAATCTGCAAAGTTTTTAAATGTGTATTTGTGTATTTCCCTCCTTCTAGAACTGGGTAGAGAGAGCTGAAAAACAGACTCTTCTCTCTGACACACTTGACCTATCAGAACTCTTCCATCCAGACACGTTTCTCAACGCTCTTCGCCAGGAAACTGCAAGGTAAATAGAGTGAAGTACTTATTTGTCTGAGAGGTTAATTGCACACTTTGTTCACTTCTGATCACATTTGCTTGATTGTCAAGAAATAAATTTATTGTTGAATCCAAATAGTTGTGTTATTTCTTAGTACTTTACTGTCAATAACAGTTAACTTTTAGAGAACATTGCTTTTGAAATATGATGTGATTTTTTTTTATTAGAATTCAAATAAACAAACTCTAATTTTTAACATTTTGGTCATTTATCTTTCTAAACCTATTATGTCCAGTATGGTAGGCAGAAGTCAAATAGAGCAATTCAAATTTTAATGAATTAAAATTAAATAGGATTAAGGCTGCCATCTATGGGGTTGCACAGAGTCTGGCACGACTGAAGTGACTTAGCAGCAGCAGCAAGGAGACCAAGATGGTGGAGTAGGAGGATGTGGACCTCACATCCCCCCATGAACACTTCAAAAATAATCTATGTGTGGAACAATTCTCACTGGAAACTGGTAGAAGAACTCCTTTATAATCAAGCCTGTAAGAAAAAAACACATATAATTGGGTAGGAAGGAAAGAAAAGCAGTCAAGTCAGGACCTGTGACCCTGAGAAGGAGACTCAGGGAAAAGGGGATTTTATGGGCAGACCCTCATACTACATCAAACTACAGACTGGGCATCCCATTCCTGGGGTCTTGCATGGAGGAGACAAACCCCCTTTGCTGGTTGGAGGACTGTTGGGACAGACAGAAAGCATGGGAAGGTGGGACTCCATGCAAGGCAAGTGTGTGCACCCTGGTTAGCTCTGAGGCAGGGTGGACAGAGGTCTGCTCAAGCAGCTGCTGGGCTTCCCGTGACTGCTTGATTGTACACCCCAACCCGAGCCAAGCAAATCTCTGGCCCCACATGCTCCGTGCCACAGTGTGGCCCTGGATCTGAGGTGACCAGGACCTGGAAAAAGACTGTGCCTTAGGAGGCAGAGGAGACTCGGTCCTGAGCTGGACCCTGGAGGGTCAGTGGTGGCCATTGTTGGCACCTACTCAGTGGTGCCCCAGAAGCATTCCAGATTTCTGAGAGCAGCTACTATATCCTACAGCTTAACTTCCCACCCCACAGGGGTGAAAGAAAACCACACAGGCCCTGCCTCCCCTGTGGAACATAGAGGTGTTGAAGATGTGATCAGCTGTGAGAGACACAGAGGCCTCCACCACAGGGCAGAGAGAGGACTGCTATAGCGGATGCATGGTCTGCTGCAACCACCTTATCACACGCCACAGCCCAAGCTAAGCAAACACTCTGGCCTCCCTCAGTCCATGCCTCAGCACAGCACTGGATCTGGGCAAGTGTGAGGAGGGAAAGTCTTGACCATGAGCTGTATCTGAGCGGAACCACAGATGCCTACACAGCCAGCACACTGGGCAGCTTTATGCACAGGAACCTCACTTGCTTCAGCACTCCCTTCCAGGGACAAAATTCCTGGTGTGGGGAGATGGGAAGACATACGCTTAATGGGAATGGAGCCAGCTCATGCCTGACGCACAGGTCTTCCACTCCAGCCACAAAGGATCAGACCCTTCCCTTAATAGGGTGGGGATGGCCACTGACCAGAGAGGAAGTTTTTGCTTCACACCCCGGGCCAACTCTGTCTTCAGATTCAAGCCTTACCAAAGTGATAGCTGACAGCATACTCTGAGGAAAGACGTGATTGGCACCCGCATCAGATCTCGCTCTCCCATAAAAAGCATTGAGCACATGGGGTCTACATCAAGATACTCCCACATACGAATACCCTTTCAAGATGTAATAAGTAACTGTTTCACCTAAATTCATAGAGGCAGAGAACAGTAAGTAAAATGAAAAGGCCAGAGGAGCTACTCCTAACTGAAAAGAGCAAGAGAAAACCCCTGAAAAAAATAGATAATGAAAGAGAAATAAACAACTTATCAGATGAATTATTAGAAATATTGAAAGTGAAAATGTTAACTGAATTAGGAAAGGAATTGATCTAAAATATGAGCTTCTTCACTAGGAACCAGAAAATAAAAAGACCCAGTCAATTCAAAAGCTGAAATTAAAAAAAAAAAAAAAAAACACGCACACACATTAAAAGTAATGAATAGCAGACTAACTAATACAGAGGAACACATAAGCAATCTGGAAGATAAAATAATGGAAATCATCCAGTCAGAACACCAGAAAGGAAATCAAAAAGCAAGTCAAGAAACAAATATCTCTGAGAACATTATGTCCTTACTTTTGCATTATATTAGTTTCAGAAGGAGAAGAGAAAAGAATGGAAATGTATTTGAGGAAATTATGTTGAAACTTCAAAAACCTGAAAGAGAAAATAGATATCCAAGTTTTGGAAGCACAGAGGGTCTCAAACAAATTGGACCTCATTAAGCTTAAAAGCTTTTGTACAACAAAGAAAGCCATCAACAAAATGGAATGGGGGAAAATATTTGCAAACAGTGCAATAATGGCCAAGGAGTCAGTATCCAAAATATATATATATATAAACAGCTTGTTCAGCTTAATATCAGAAGAAATAAACAATCTCATAAAAAGGGGTCAAAGGAAAAAATATGATTTCTCAATGTACTAGCCACATTTGTAGTTCTCAATAGCCGAATGTGAGTAGTGGCTGCCATTTTGAACTGAATGAAAATATTTTCATCTTTTTTGTAGAAATTTCTCTTAGACAATGCTGACTAGGCTTCTTTGTGGGAAACAGTATTTGATGGTTAAGATCAAACTGTTTTAAGACATAGATTATCATGTCATATATAGTCTGTAATTTTTAAGTTGGAATGTAATGAAAGAGACACTTCCAAAAATACACTGGGAAAAAATGTCGTTGTTTTTTGTACTTTAGGGGATCTTCAAAATGTTTGCACCTTGAGATCTTATTCTAAATATCAATATTTCAGTTGAGCCTGTAAATATTTATTGAACCCCCCTCATATACCTGCATTAAGAGTGATAGTCAATATATTCTATAGCTCCTGAAAATTATTGCTTTCTGACATTTGACATTTCACTTTTACAGAGCTATGGTCTGTTCTGTGGATAGCCTCAAATTTGTGGCATCATGGAAAGGTCGCCTGCAGGAAGCAAAGCTTCAGATTAAGGTATTAGACTGATTTTACATATTTATCTGAGTCAAAGATTATATAAGTACCAACTATGATAAAGGAATTCTCCTCCAGTCCCAAAGTCACAAGAAATAGATTGTATTACCTATGTGAAAAATCGAAGTAAGTTAAGATTTAACATGAAGCAAGCTATACAAAATACAACCTGTTCTAATACAAAAATAAGAATATTGGGAATATAACATATTTGACGGGGAAGGCAATGGCACCCCACCCCAGAACCTTTGCCTGGAAAATCCCATGGATGGAGGAGCCTGGTAGGCTCCAGTCCATGGGGTTGCTAAGAGTTGGACACGACTGAGCGGCTTCACTTTCACTTTTCACTTTCATGCATTGGAGAAGGAAATGGCAACCCACTCCAGTGTTCTTGCCTGGAGAATCCCAGGGACAGGGGAGCCTGGTGAGCTTCCGTCTATGGGGTCGCACAGAGTCAGACACGACTGAAGCGACTTAGCAGCAGCAGCAGCAACATATTTGAAAATATAACTCATTAAAAAATGATATAAATCTTGAAGTTCTATTACCTCTTCTAACATTCAAGTTAATAAATACTTGCTATACAGTAAAGTATATGATAGCTTAGTTGGTAACGAATCCGTCTGCAATCCAGGAGACCCCACTTTGATTCCTGGATCTGAAAGATCCACTAGAGAAGGGATAGGCTACCGATTCCAGTATTCTTGGGCTTCCCTTGTGGCTCAGCTGGTAAAGAATCCAACCACAATGTGAGGTTTCGAAGATACCTTGGAGAAGGGAAAACTAGCCACTCAAGTATTCTAGGCCTGGACAATTCCATGGACTATAGTCCATGGGGTTGCAAAGAGTCAGACACGACTGAGCAACTGTCACTTTCAAAGTATGTGTAAATGTATATTAAAATTTTAAATTAAATCTTGTCCTTAGATAGTTTACAGTTTGTTAATGCATTAGGTGTCTGCTAAAATCAAACCTACCATGTTAAAAAAATTAAACCATCTTTTGCCATATAAATTTTCATAGCAGCTTTACTGCTAAAAGTGCATTCATTACTCTTGCAATAATAGATAATAATATCCATTCAAATATAATGACAAAACTAATGAAATCCTTTCCCTAGCAACTCCAGCCTTCTTCTGCATCATCTTCTTCACGTCTCTACCATTCCTCTTTCACATTCTCACACATAGAATTGCCTTCTTGATGCGAAAAACTGACTCATTGGTAAAGACCCTGATGCTGGGAAGGATTGAGGTCAAGAGGAATAGGGGATGACAGAGGATGAGATGGTTGGATGGTATCACTGGTTCAATGGACATGAGTTTGATCAAACTCAGGGAGATAGTGATGGACAGGGAAGCCTTACATGCTGCAGTTCCTGGAGTCTCAGAGTCAGACATAACTTAGTGGCTGAACAGCAGTACGTGCTGCTGCATGTTTTAGTATGGTTATCTCTATATATTGGTCTGTCTTAAGAGACTGAAATGTCACTGAAGACAAAGACTGTCTTATCTACAGATCCTCAGCATCTAGTTCAATGTTTTAACATATAATTAAAGTAAGGGCTTTCTCCATGACTCAGTGGGTAAAGAATCTGCCTGCAACACAGGAGACAAAGGGGATGTGGATTTGATCCTGGACTCAGGAAGATCTGCTGGGAGGAGGAAATGGCAATTTGTTCCAACATTCTTGCCTGAGAAATCCCATGGACAAGAAGAGCCTGGAGGGCTACAGTCCGTGCAGTCACAAAGAGTTGGACATGCCTGAGCATGTGTATGTGCGCGCACACTCACACACACACACACACACAATTAATGTAAGACTCTATTTCTTTAACTTAGTTAACCTTAGGCAAATGACATATCAGAAATTCTGTTTCATCATCCTAGTTTCCAGGCCAATGATTTTCTTTTCATATCACTACTACTTTCTAACATACTATATAATTTATTATATTTGTTATTTGTTGTTTGTCTTACTCTATTAGAATGTAAGCCCCATGCGAATAGTCTTTTTTTTTTTTTTTTCAGTTTTCTTGTATCTCAAATACCTCCAGCAGTACCTCATACATAATAAACACTCAATTATACTCTAGTTGAACTGTGGAGTAGAGCACCAACAATAGGAGAGGTACTACAATAGGCCTTATTAACATCAACTGTAACGGTATAGTGTGCCAGAAATTTGATCATTGGCAATAAGTTAGGTCTTTTCCTTTAGGCTTTATAGATGACAAAAACATTCTCCCTTGAAGCAAAATCAGCAGGTTCTTGTTCATCCTTTGCATTTTAACCTTAACCTCTAGCCCATAAAAGCTACCTTAATTATTATTGGTACACATAAACTGTGGCCTCGTCATTAAGGAGAAGGAGGAAACCCATGAATCGTGCACTTTACCTGATTGTGTGGTCTCTTAGCATACACACAGAATGTAGTATCATTATTTAGGTAAACTACTATAAAAAACAAGAGAAACAAATTTTATTTTATTCTGTGTCAAGGTGTAGTTATATTTCCCGAACTATTATCCCCCTGTTCTTACAAAATGAAATAAAATTATCTACAATCAGAAAATCCCAAGTGTATATGTTTTGTTTTATAAATGAGAGGGGGAAAGGCTGGCAGTAAAACACAATTCTAATCTTAAGTCACCCAAAACAGAGCCATGTGACTTTTTAAAGTAATTAATAGAGCAGTCTGAGCCTTTGTTGTCTCTTTTATCATGGATATAAATAATAATTTCCTTGACATGTTTATTACAAGGTCTCTGAAAACCTAAATATGTGTGTGTATTTTTATTTATTTCTTTAGATTTGGATTAGGTTTTATTAGGCAGTATGTGTTTTTTTAACTAGAAACAAAAGTATGTTTTAGTATAAAGTTCTCTGCTTTTATCTAGTAAAGCAGAATTATTTCATTTGAAATTTTTTATAAAAGGAACTTTATTGTTAAAAACTAAAATATTTGTTGGTCAGTACAAGACCAGGAGCTGACTGTGGCTCAGATCAGGACCTCCGTATTACCAAATACAGACTTAAATTGAAGAAAATAGGGAAACCCACTAGACCATTCAGGTATGACCTAAATCAAATCCCTTATAATTATACAGTGGAAGTGAGAAATAGATTTAAGGGCCTAGATCTGATAGATAGAGTGCCTGATGAACTATGGAATGAGGTTCGTGACATTGTACAGGAGACAGTGATCAAGACCATCCCCATGGAAAAGAAATGTAAAAAAGCAAATGGTTGTCTGGGGAGGCCTTACAAATAGCTGTGAAAAGAAGAGAAGTGAAAAGCAAAAGAGAAAAGGAAAGATATAAGCATCTGAATGCAGAGTTCCAGAGAATAGCAAGAAGAGATAAGAAAGCATTCTTTAGCGATCAATGCAAAGAAATAGAGGAAAACAACAGAATGGGAAAGATGAGAGATCTCTTCAAGAAAATTAGACATACCAAGGGAACATTTCATGCAAAGATGGGCTCAATAAAGGACAGAAATGGTATGGTCCTAACAGAAGCAGAAGATATTAAGAAGAGGTGGCAAGAATACACAGAACTGTACAAAAAAGATCTTCATGACCCAGATAATCACGATGGTGTGATCACTGACCTAGAGCCAGACATCCTGGTATGTGAAGTCAAGTGGGCCTTAGAAAACATCACTACAAATAAAGCTAGTGGAGGTGATGGAATTCCAGCTGAGCTGCTTCAAATCCTGAAAGATGATGCTGTGAAAGTGCTGCACTCAATATGCCAGCAAATTTGGAAAACTCAACAGTGGCCACAGGACTGGAAAAGGTCAGTTTACATTCCAATCCCAAAGAAAGGCAAAGCCAAAGAATGCTCAAACTACCACACAGTTGTACTCATCTCACACACTAGTAAAGTAATGCTCAAAATTCTCCAAGCCAGGCTTCAGCAATGTGAAGTTCACTTCAGAAAGTGAACCGTGAACTTCCTAATGTTCAAGCTGGTTTTAGAAAAGGCAGAGGAACCAGAGATCAAATTGCCAACATCCGCTGGACCATGGAAAAAGCAAGAGGGTTCCAGAAAAACATCTATTTCTGCTTGATTGACTATGCCAAAGCCTTTGACTGTGTGGATCACAATAAACTGTGGAAATTTCTGCTACAGATGGTAATACCAGACCACCTGACCTGCCTCTTGAGAAATCTGTATGCAGGTCAGGAAGCAACAGTTAGAATTGGACATGGAACAACAGACTGGTTCCAAATAGGAAAAGGAGTACGTCAAGGCTGTACATTGTCACCCTGCTTATTTAACTTCTATTCAGAGGACATCATGAGAAACGCTGGGCTGGAAGAAGCACAAGCTGGAATCAAGATTGCCGGGAGAAATATCAGTAACCTCAGATACGCAGATGACACCACCCTTATGGCAGAAATTGAAGAGGAACTAAAAAGCCTCTTGATGAAAGTGAAAGTGGAGAGTGAAAAGTTGGCTTAAAGCTCAACATTCAGAAAATGAAGATCATGGCATCCGGTCCCATCCCTTCCTGGGAAATAGATGAGGAAACACTGTCAGACTTTATTTTGGGGGGCTCCAAAATCACTGCAGATGATGACTGCAGCCATGAAATTAAAAGGCACTTACTCCTTGGAATGAAAGTTATGACCAACCTAGATAGCATATTCAAAAGCAGAGACATTACTTTGCCAACAAAGGTCCGTCTATTCAAGGCTATGGTTTTTCCTGTGGTCATGTATGGATGTGAGAGTTGGACTGTGAAGAAGGCTGAGCGCAGAAGAATTGATGCTTTTGAACTGTGGTATTGGAGAAGACTCTTGAGAATCCCTTGGACTGCAAGGAGATCCAACCAGTCCATTCTGAAGGAAATCAGCCCTGGGATTTCTTTGGAATGTATGATGCTAAAGCTGAAACACCAGTACTTTGGCCACCTCATGCGAAGAGTTGACTCATTGGAAAAGACTTTGATGCTGGGACAGTTTGGGAGCAGGAGGAGAAGGGGACGGCAGAGGATGAGATGGCTGGATGGCATCACCGACTCGATGAACTTGAGTCTCAGTGAACTCCGGGAGTTGGTGATGGGCGGGGGAGGCCTGGCATGCTGCGATTCATGGGGTCACAAAGAGTTGGACATGACTGAGCGACTGAATTGAACTTATGTTTAGGAATAAGTATTATAGAATTATGCCTTAAACTTTAAGTTAAAACATCCCTTCATATGGGATTTGAGTTGATTCAACAGAAATTTTCCTCTCTGGCCCCTCATTCATGTAAAGAATAGGAGCACATTTCCTAATTTCTTACCTTCAGTTTATATTTCTCAAAAAGTTTTTATAACTTTTTTATAGGTGTAACTGAAACCCCTCACTGCAGTTGGCATAATCAGTAAGTTTTAATTAATTGATTTAGGTTCCTTTTATCAAATTTTCAATGAAAGCATTGTTTTGATAGGAAAATTTTGGATTTGAATTATATTTGAATTTTTGTCACTGTAAAACTTAACTGGCTTTAAATTTTTTCAGTCTACCACCCTAGACTGAATTCAACTAGTGAAATCTTCAAGCAAGGCTATAGTTCCCACATAAGTCAATATCTCAAACCCCTTAGACCTGCTTAAAAGAATATGTATGTATATTGATTTTTTTAGATCCTGAATGTGGCCCTCTAAAATTTCCTCACTTCCATTATTGATTTGTTATTTGTTAATAGCAGTTCTGAAACTTAGTACTAGAAAATACATCAATCAAACACCTGTTCAGCCTGCATGCTTGATCTTGTCCAAGGCTGTGAAAGTTTGGATCTGGCAAACCTGGGCCGCTTCCAGTTCCCTTTACTGGCAATGCTGCCAAACACAAAGGGCAAAATCAAGTTTTCTACCTTGGCAAATCAGGCTTATTAAACAAGTTATACTCTTGTTAATAATGCACAGTTCTCTGAGATACCTGAAAGCTGCTGCTCCTTTGGGACCTAGTAGCATGTTAAAGCCACTTATGCTTGCCAGGTCGTTTGGGCTGCTTCATGCCAGGCTAGGGTTGGCCCATTTACCAAGTGGTTATTATACTATTTGTATTTCAACTCCCTCTCTTTTAGAGCTTACCAGGAAATAAGAGTTAAAACAATGAGGAAATTGGAGATTTAGACGTTTGAGGTTTCATGAGGAGAATGGGCTCATCAGAATTGGGAGTTACAAGCTTCAGATACGTCTTCCCCAAAAGAGTGTGAGCTGCCAGTTGTAGCTTATCAGTCCAGCAGTGGAAAAGTTACCCAAAAAGAAAAAAAAAAACCTTAAATAATAATTTTAACTGACATTTTGTAATAGTTTATTGGCATTACTATGGCCTTATGTCTACCAAATATGATAATTATAGTCCAGAGGAAAATACAAAATACAACCTCTCTGTCTTCATCTTTCCACTCAAATAGACCAACCAGTATTCAGTGACAGGACCTCTTTTTTTTTTTTTATTGAAGGATAGTTGCTTTATAGAATTTTCCTCTTTTCTATCAAACCTCAACATGAATCAGCCATACGTATACATATATCCCCTCCCTTTTGAACCTCCCTCCCATCTCCCTCCCTAGCCCACCCCTCTAGGTTGATCCAGAGCCCCTGTTTGAGTTTCCTGACCCATACAGAAAATTCCCGTTGGCTATCTATTTTACATATGGTAATGTAAATTTTCACATTACTCTTTCCATGCATCTCACCCTCTCCTCCCCTCTCCCCATGTCCATAAGTCTTCTCTCTGTCTGTTTCTCCACTGCTGTCCTGTAAATAAATTCTTCAGTACCATTTTTCTAGATTCTGTATATATGCGTTAGAATACGATATTTATCTTTCTTTTTCTGACTCACTTCACTCTGTATAATAGGTTCTAGGTTCATCCACCTTATCAGAACTGACTCAAATGTGTTTCCTTTCTGTGGTTGAGTAATGTTCCTTTCTATAATTGAGTAATATTCCATTGTGTATATGTACCACAATTTCTTTATCCATCTGTCTATGGACATCTAGGTTTTTTTGCATGTTCTAGCTCTTATAAACAGTGCTGCAGTGAGTAGTGGGATACATTTTCAATTTTGATCTTTTTCAGTTTTGGTTTTCTCCGAGTATATGCCTTAGAGTGGGATTGCTGGGTCACATGGTGGTTTTATTCCTAGATTTTTTAAGGAATCTCCATACTGTCTTCCATAGTGGCTGTATCAATTTACATTCCTACCAACAGTCCAAGAACATTCCCATTTCTCCTCACCCTCTCCAGCACTTATCATTTGTAGACTGTTTGATGATGGCCATTCTGACCAGTGTGAGGTGATATCTCATTGTAGTTTTGATTTGCATTTCTCTAATAATGAGCAGTGTTGAGCATCTTTTCATGTGTTTGTTAGCCATCTGTATGTCTTCTTTGGAGAAATGTCTGTTTAGGTCTTTTTCCCACTTTTTGATTGGGTTGTTTGTTTTTCTGGTATGGAGTTATAGGAGCTGCTTATATATTTTGGAAATTAATCCTTTGTCAGTTTCATTTGCTATTATTTTCTCCCATTCTGAGGGTTGTCTTTTTACCTTGCTTATAGTTTCCTTTGCTGTGCAAAAGCTTTTAAGTTTAATGAGGTCCCACTTGTTTGCTTTTGTCATTTTAAGACATATATTTCTAATAGTTTTCATTTTTAAAACTGAGCACTTAATGTGAATATCCTTATATTGTCATTATCAAGTAGATATTATTTTTAAATCATGGGGGAACTTTAAGAATGCTTAGCAATATGATTTTCTTTGAAAGTCAATCTCTAAAATGATTTGGTGTTTGCAAGATAATGTGATATAAAACTAGGTCAACAAAAAATTATTTTTTTTAAAAACTTAAATGACTGCAGCAATCAAAAGTTTTAAATCTGATACTCTTGTAGCATTAAGTGCTTTGAATGTCTTATTATATTTACACCAGTTTAATGGGCTTTCAGAGGCTTCTCTCGTGGCTCAGCGGTAAAGAATCTGCCTGCCAGTGCAGGACACACAGGTTTGATCCTTGATCCCAGAAGATCCTACATGCTAGGAAACGACTAAGCCCATGCACCACAACCATTGAGCCTGCACTCTAGAGCCTGGGAGCTGCAACTGCTGATCCCACGTGCCGCAACTACTGAAGCCTGTGCTCCAGAGTCCATTCTCTGCAACAAGACAAGCCACTGCAGTGAGAATCCTGAACAACACAAGTAGAGGGTAGCTTGCGCTTGCCACACTGAGAGAAAAGCCCGTGCAGCAACAAAGACCCGGCACTGCCAAAAATAAATAAGTAGATAAAAATTCTCAAAAAGAAAAATAAAAGCTTTCTAATTCTTAGTTGACTATACTGTTTCATAGCCTGGCCAACTTAATGCTATCTTTTCATGCCCTCCAAATACAGTAGGAGGCTGGAAACTGGCTGCAATTTCCTGTTTGGAAAGTGTCTCTACTCTAAAACCTCTGACTTTCCTTGACACCTACTGAAAAAGATTCAGAATGCTGGGATTATGTACTAAGTTCCATTAACTGTTCTAGTCCTTCCCCAGCTTTCAAAAACTTCTAAGAAACCTGTTTGTATTTCTTTCTGGAATATAACTTTCCCTAGCATATTCTCCTTTCTTCAACCTACATCAAGCCACATACATAATTTTATATTTTCTAGTCGTGACATTAAAAATATAAAGGAAACAGATAAAAATATTCTTGGTGTCCTTTTATTTTACCTAATATATACAACATATTGTTGTTTCGGCATGTAATAAATATTTTTAAATTATGCATGACATATTTCACTTTCTCTTTTCTTATATAAAGTCCTTGAAATCCATCATATATTCTGTATTCATGGCACATCTCATTTCAGACTTGTAACATCTCAAGTGCTCAATAGCATATGTGACCTTGACTACTCTATTGGACAGTAGCTCTAGACAGACAAGGTAATTCCCTAGAGAAAATTAAACATTTTCTGGCATTCAAGTTTATCCCCAATCATTTTTAGTTATTTTGCTTATTAAACAATTGCAAACAAATAACAGAAGAGGAAAGAATAGTAAAATGAATCTCCATATTCAAAGTTTTCAAGATTTAGAGATATTTCTTCTTTTTCTCTTTTTTTATTGTCTTTGCTGAAGCAAAGTCCAGGCACTTTACTTCTCCATTTCTCAAAAAAAAAAATTTTTCTTATATAAATGTAATATATTATCACACATACAAAAATTAACAATATTTCCTTGGCATCATTTAATAGCCAGTTCACAGCAATATTTACCACTGTCTAAAAAAAAAAAATAATTTCCAATAGTGTGTTCAAAGTCAGGTCAAAGTCCTGACACTGTGTTTGGTTATTGCGTGCCTTATGTCTTTTCACATCTAGAACAATTTCATCTTTTTATTTTATACCACTGTTTGTTACAGAATCAAGGTCACCTCTGCTGTAGAATGATGTTCTCCTGGAATTCTCTTGATTTATCTATGACCCAACGGGTGTTGGCAATTTGATCTCTGGTTCCTCTGCCTTTTCTAAATCCAGTTTGAATATCTGGACGTTCTCAGTTCACATACTGTTGAAGCCTAGCTTGGAGAATTTTGAGCATTACTTTGCTAGCATGTGAAATGAGTGCAATTGTACAGTAGTTTGAACATTCTTTGGCATTGCCTTTCTTTGAGATTGGAACGAAAACTGACCTTTTCCAGTCCTGTGGCCACTGCTGAGTTTTCCAAATTTACTGGCATATCCAAATAATTTCCAATAAAACCTTTATTTTGTCTTATTTAAATGGATGGGCTATATAAGATAATTCTCAATGTCTAGAAACTAGTAGATGGATTAGCTTAAATGAATAGCAATAGTTATTCATTGAGCACTTATTGTATGTTGGGCAGTTTTCCAAGTATTTTAAATATGATATTAGAGAAAACCTTTTATTTCCCTTTCCTGTAGTTTTTCCATGTGGAGGAATATTTACTGATGTTCATACTCCTAGACACTCTCTACCTTCTACCTGACTCCTCCCTTTCCAGGAAAGGTGTCACTTTATCTGATTATGAGTTTGAGTCAGGAACCCAGGGCTGAATACTGTGCCTTCCTATGCCTTTCTCTTGGGTTACATATTCTGCTCCCCCGCTTCAAGGTAGTCCCTGCATCTGGTGTATCTGGCTCCTTAGCATAGTACTGTCATAACTAGGAGTTAAACCTTCCAAATTCTTGTGTTTAGTATTAGCAAGTACATTTGCCTGGAGATTTATCACATCCATCAAACTATCTTTTTCCAGGAAAAAAAGTAGTATTTTAGGCCTCTCTGCTTTTTCTCATTCCACTGATGCAGAATTGCAGACGAAACAGGGCACCATTTGTTGATATCACTCCAATCTCTGATATATCAATATTATCATTTTATTATATAAACCATAGATATTTCTTTTTGAAAGTCCATGTTTTAATTTTTTAAATTAAATTTTATTTTGCTTAACTTTACAATATTGTATTGCTTTTGCCATACATCAAGATGGATCCGCCACCAGTATACACGTGCTCCCCATCCTGAACCCTCCTCCCTCCTCCCTCCCCATACCATCCCTCTGGGTCGTCCCAGTGCACCAGCCCCAGGCATCTGTTATCAGGCATCGTACCTGGACTGGCAACTCGTTTCAGATATGATATTATACATATTTCAATGCTATTCTCCCAAATCATCCCACCCTCTCTCGTTCCCAGAGTCCAAAAGTCTGTTCTATACATCAGTGTCTCTTTTGCTATCTCTTAAACAGGGTTATTGTTACCATCTTTCTAAATTCCATATATATGCATTAGTATACTGTATTTGTGTTTTTCTTTCTGGCTTACTTCACTGTGTATAATAGGCTCCAGTTCCATCCACCTCATTAGAACTGATTCAAATGTATTCTTTTTAATGGCTGAATAATACTCCATTGTGTATATGTACCAAATTCTGGAGTTGGAGAACAATAGAGGATGAGAGAGAAAACAACAAATTTAGAGGATTTTATTAGAGGTAGTGGCAGCCATTGTTAGTTGATGGTATATCAGAAGTTCAGGAGATGGAACCAAGAATGTCTCCCATGTGTATGATCAAGCAACTACATGGTCAGTTATTGAAATAAGGCTCTAAAGGACAGTATTTAACACCCCACCAACCCCCTGGTTAAAAGAGGAAAAGAAGAAGGGGGTGGTAGAGGATGACTTGTTAGGTAGTGTCACCAACTCAATTGAACTTGAGCAAAATCTGGGAGACAGTGGAGGATAGAGGAGCCTGGCACGCTGTGTAGTCCATGAGGTTGCAAAGAGCTGGACATGACTTAGTGACTTAACTACAATATACATATCACATAGTCAAGTTGTGATGCTATCAGTGGAGACTACTTTTACAAATTTCTGTAGAGACCAGTTGAGCTCAAAGCTCAATATATATCTCAGTTTATATCTCTGTACATGAACATTGAAAAATCAAATCACCAGCATTCGTTGGATCATGGAGAAAGCAAGGGAATTTCAGAAACACGTCTATTTCTGCTTCATTGACTACCATAAAGCCTTTGACTGTGTGGATCACAGCAAACTGTGGAAAATTCTTAAAAGAGATGGGAGTATCAGACCACCTTACATGTCTCCTGAGAAACCCATATGTGGGTCAAGAAGCAACAGAAATGGACATCAGACGACAGACTCGTTCAGAATTTGGCAAGGAGCATGACGAGGCTGTAGTTATCACCCTGCTTGTTTAACTTAAATGCAGAGTACATCCAGTCTTCCCAGGTGGCTCAGTGATAAAGAATCCACTGCCAATGCAGGAGACATGGCTTCAAACCCTGGGTCAAAAAGAGCCCCTGGAATAAGAAATGACAACTCCAGTTGTCACTTGTCCAGTTGCCACTGCAGTATTCTTGCCTGAAAAATACCTTGGACAGATGAACCTGGTGGGCTACAGTCCAAAGGGTCACAAAGAGTCAGACACAACTGAGCCACTGAGCACGCATGCACTCAAGGTACATCTTGTGAAATGCTAGCCTGGATGAGTCAGAAGCTGAAATCAAGATTGCAGAAGAAATATCAACCTCAGATATGCAGATGATAGCACTGTAATGGCAGAGAGCAAAGAGGTACTAAAGAGCCTGTTGATGAGGGTGAAAGAAGAAAGTGAAAAGGCTGGCTTAAAACCCAACATGCAAAAAACTAAGATCATGGCATCCGGTCCCATCACTTCATGGCAAAGAGATGGGTAAAAAGTGGAAACAGTGGCGAATTGTATTTTCTTGGGCTCCAAAATCACTGCAGATGGTAACTGAAGCCATGAAATTAAAGGTAAATTCCTTCCTTGGAAGGAAAGGTATGATAAACCTAGACAGTATTAAAAAGCAGAGACATCACTTTATCAACAAAAGGCCCCTATAGTCAAAGCTGTGGTTTTTCTAGTAGTCATGTACAAATGTGGGAGTTGGGACATAAAAGAAGGCTGAGCACCAAAGAATTGATGCTTTCAAATTGTGGTGCTGGAGAAGAGTCCCTTGGACAGCAAGGAGATTAAACCAGTAAATCCTAAAGGAAATCAACCCTGAATATTCATTAGAAGGATTGATGCTGAAGG
Source organism: Tragelaphus eurycerus (assembly GCA_935064755.1). Lineage (NCBI taxonomy): Eukaryota > Metazoa > Chordata > Mammalia > Artiodactyla > Bovidae > Tragelaphus > Tragelaphus eurycerus. The sequence goes on from CAKXYN010000123.1 coordinate 149,667, forward strand.
TGAAGCTTCATCACTTTGGCCACCTGATGCAAAGAGCCAACACATTGGAAAAGACTGACACAGGGAAAGATTGAAGGCCATAGGAGAGGAGGCAGCAGAGGATGAGATAGATAGCATCACCAACTCAGTGGATATGAATTGGAGCACACTCTGGGAGGTAACACACAGAAGAGCCTGGCGTGCTGCAGTCCATGGAGTCACAAAGAGTTGAACATGACTTAGTGGTGGAACACTGACAATAGCATATATACTATACATATTACATGGTCATGTTGTGACACTATCTGTGGGGACTGGTTTTACAAATTTCTATAGAGACCACTTAGCTCAAACCTCAGTGAAATTTCTGAAAGAGGCCTTAGAAGAATTATGTTGCCTAGGGACTTTCTAGGGCTTCCCTAATAGCTCAGTTGGTAAAGAATCTGCTTGCAATGCAAGAGACCCCAGTTTGAGTCCTGGGTTGGGAAGATCCCCTGGAGAAGGGATAGGCTAGATAGGGATTTTCTAGCACTGAAATTAGTAAACACTTAAATTTAATCAAAAAATGGACCAAAGAACTAAACAGACATTTCTCCAAAGAAGACATACAGATGGCTAACAAACAACATGAAAAGATGCTCAGCATCACTCATTATCAGAGAAATGCAAATCAAAACCACAATGAGCACCATCTCATGCCGGTCAGAATGGCTGCTGTCAAAAAGTCTACAGACAATAAATGCTGGAGAGGGTGTGGAGAAAAGGGAACCCTCTTACACTGTTGGTGAGAATGCAAACTAGTACAGCCACTATGGAGAACAGTATGGAGATTCCTTAAAAAAATGGAAATAGAACTGCCATATGACCCAGCAATCCCACTCCTGGGCACACACACTGAGGAAACCATAACTGTAAGAGACACGTGTACCCAATGTTCATCGCAGCACTGTTTACAATAGCCAGGACATGGAAGCAACCTAGATATCCATTGGCAGACGAATGGATAATAAAGCTCTGGTACATATACACAATGGAATATTACTCAGCTATTAAAAAGAATGCATTTGAATCAGTTCTAATGAGGTGGATGAAACTGGAGCCTATTATACAGAGTAAAGTAAGTCAGAAAGAAAAACACCAATACAATATATTAATGCATATATTTGGAATTTGGAAAGATGTTAATGATGAGCCTATATGCGAGACAGCAAAAGAGACACAGATGTAAAGAACAGACTTTTGGATTCTGTGGGAGAAGGCAAGGGTGGGATGATTTGAGAGAATAGCATTGAAACATACATATTACCATATGTGAAATAGATCACCAGTCCAAGTTCGATGCATGAAACAGCACTCAAAGCAGGTGCACTCAGACAACCCTGAGGGATGGGATGGTGAGGGAGGTGGGAGGGGATTCAGGATGGGGAACACATGTACACCTGTGGCTGATTGATGTCAATATATGACAGAAATCACTACAATATTGTAAAGTAGCCTCCAATTAAATTAATTTAAAAATTTTTAATTTACTTTTCTTTAAGGCTATATTTAAGCAACCCTTAAAGTGGCCTTATAACATCATATCAGTGGTACAGAAAGAATATTAAACTTAGGGATTCAGTAATTCTGTTTTTATCCCAACTCTTTCACTGACAAACAAGTTGTTTATGTTTTCATGGTAAAGCAACTAATCAGAACTGTTTGTCAAGGCATACTCTACTAGTATTCTTTCCATAACCATCCCCTAACTGTAATGTAGTTGAAAATGATTTCAGCTCTTTGAAGTTCATGCATTCCCTTACCTCTAAAATTCTATAGTATGTTAAAACTTCAAAGGCACTAAACAATATAAGATTGTTTTATTTTCTATCAAGTTCAAATTGTGAGAATATAGATATGGATCTGAATTTAAAATGCAGACTCTACATTTATTGTCAGAAACTGAAAGAATGAACTTAAGAAATATGAAACTAACATTACCAAAATATTTATATTTTTATTTTCAAACATAAATTTACACTAAGGTTAATTTAGAGTAAGAGATGAACTCCTTTTTTGTTTGTTTGTTTGTTTAATATATTTATTTTTGGCTGTGTCTCTAGTTGGAGCTGGAGAAGGAAATGGCAACCCACTCCAGCATTCTTGCCTGGAAAATCCCATGGACAGAGCCTGGTGGGCTGCAGTCCATGGCGTCGCAAAGAGTCAGGCATGACTGAGCTACTATCACCTACACTAGTCGAGGCATGTGAGTATAGTTGCCCTGTGGAATGTGGAATCTTACTTCCCTGACCAAGGATTGACCCCATGAAAGACAGCTTGTTTTTTTTTCTTTTTTTAATTTATGAATTAATTTTAACTGGAGGATAGTTACTTTACAATATTGTGGTGGTTTTTGCCATACATCGACATTAATCAGCCACAGGTGCACATGTGTCTCCCCGTCCTGAACCCACCTCCCTCCCACCCTATCCGTCTGGCTTGACCCAGAGCACTGGCTTTGGGTGCCCTGCTTCGCGCATCAAACCTGCAGTCGGGAAGACAGGTCTGAACCAGTGGACCACCAGGGAAGTCCCCAAGAGATGAGCTCTTTTTTTCCTTTTTTTCATTCTTCTTTCAGCTGTGTGTGACATGCTAAAAATTATTTTGCATTAAACTTTCTGAATTTTGTTCTGTTCTTTAGAAGATGATGTCAGAATTCCAAGCAAGGAGCACTTGTTTTTTCCTCTAGCCTGCTTGTCTTTCCCCCTCCTGGAAAGAGAGTAACATTTTGGCTTTTGTCATTATATTTCTATTATTCTAGTGCCAAGGCACATGCAGTTGTATAACTGATGACATTTGTAAGTATTTTTTTCTCACATATTTGCTAAAATTCAGGACTAAGCCTAAAGGAAGCTCACAGTGAGCACTGATCCAGGCCTTCTCCTTCATTATTCTCACATAAAATACCATAGTCTTTGTTTTAACCCTGTTTGAAATGTTTGAATGTATAGTTACAATGGAAATTGTCGCCTTCCTTCTAAAGATATAATTGAGTAACTCCTGTCGTTTCAGACCATAATATGTATTTTAATGGTTTGTATATCTCTATGACAGATCAGTGGCTTACTGCTGGAAGGATGCACGTTTGATGGAAATCGACTTTCTGAAAATCAGCATGATTCTCCTAGTGTATCGTCCGTTCTCCCTTGTTTTATGGGCTGGATTCCACAGGTAATACATTTTTAACAGGGACAACTTTAATCAATTCATTTTTGAATGATATCTTTTTAATAAGATATTCTTGGTCTATGAATTTTTTTTTGCTTTTTAATCTCACCTGCCTTTGAACAAACTTGTACTCAAAATACTGTGTCCTTTATTATATCTAAGATGTATAGGACTTTTTTTTTCTTTGAGGGGGTATTAGTTCTAGAAGGTCTTGTAGGCCCTCATAGAACCATTCAACTTCAGCTACTTTAGCATTACTTGTCAGGGCATAGACTTGGATTACTGTGATATTGAATGGTTTGCCTTGGAAATGAACAGAGATCATTCTGTTGTTTTTGAGATTGCATCCAAGTACTGCATTTTGGACACTTCTTGACTATGATGGCTACTCAGTTCTTCTAAGGGATTCTTACCCACAGTCATTATAGGGGACAGGAATGCAAAAGTAGGAAGTCAAAAAATGTGTGGAGTAACAGGCAAATTTGGCCTTGGAGTACAGAATGAAGCAGGGCAAAGGCTAACAGAGTTTTGCCAAGAGAACACACTGGTCATAGCAAACACCCTCTTCCAACAACACAAGTGAAGACTCTATACATGGACATCACCAGATGGTCAATAGCAAAATCAGATTGATTATATTCTTTGCAGCCAAAGATGAAGACACTCTATACAGTCAGCAAAAACAAGACCAGGAGCTGACTGTGGCTCAGGTCATGAATTCTTTATTGCCAAATTCAGACTGAAATTGAAGAAAGTAGGGAAGGCCATTACACCATTCAGGTATGACCTAAATCAAATCCCTTATGATTATACAGTCTAAGGGACAAATAGATTCAGGGGACTAGATCTGATAGACAGAGTGCCTGATGAACTATGGATGGAGGTTTGTGACATTGTACAGGAGACAGGAAGCAGATCATCCCCAAGAAAAAGAAATGCAAAAAGGCAAAATGGTTGTCTGAAGAGACCTTACAAATAGCTGAGAGAAGAAGATAAATGAAAGCAAAGGAGGAAAGAAAAGATATACCCATTTGAATGCATAGTTTCACAGAATAGCAAGGAGAGATAAGAAAGTCTTCCTCAGTGATCAATGCAAAGAAATAGAGGAGAACAAGAGACTGGGAAAGACTAGAGATCTCTGCAAGAACCAAGAGACCACGTCAGGCAAAGATGGGCTCAATAAAGGACAGAAATGGTATGGACCTAACAAAAGCAGAAGATATTCAGAAGAAGTGGCAGGAATACACAGAAGAACTATACAAAAAATATCTTTATGACCCAGATAACCATGATGACGTGGTCACTCACCTAGAACCAGACATCCTGGAATGAGAGGTCAAGTGGGCCTTAGGAAGCAAGAGTATTAACAAAGCTAGTGGAGGTAATCGAAATCCAGTTGAGCTATTTCAAATCCTAAGAGATGATGCTGTGAAAGTGCTTCACTCAATATGCCAGCAAATTTGGAAAACTGAGCAGTGGCCACAAGACATGAAAGGTCAGTTTTCATTCCAATCCCAAAGAAAGGCAGTGCCAAGGAATGCTCAAACTACCACACAATTGCACTCATCTCACACACTAGCAGAGTAATGCTCAAAATTCTCCAAGGAAGCTTCAACAGTGCATGAACCGCGAACTTCCAGATGTTCAAGCTGGATTTAGAAAAGGCAGAGGAACCAGAGATCAAATTGCCAATATCCATTGGATCACAGAAAAAGTGAAAGAGTTTCATAAAATCATCTACTTCTGCTTTATTGACTATGCAAAACCTTTGACTGTGTGGATCACAACAAACTGTGGAAAATTCTGAAAGAGATGGGAATACCAGACCACCTGACCTGCCTCCTGAAAAATCTGTGTGCAGGTCAAGAAGCAACAGTTAGAACTGGACATGGAACAACAGACTGGTTCCAAATTGGGAAAGGAGTACATCAAGGCTGTATATTGTCACCCTGCTTATTTAACTTCTATGCAGAGTACATCATGAGAAATACTGGGCTGGATGAAGCACAAGCTGAAATCAGGATTGCCAGGAGAAATATCAATAACCTCAGATATGCAGATGACACCTTATGGAAGAAAGTGAAGAGGAACTAAAGAGCCTCTTGATGTAAGTGAAAGAAGAGAGTGAAAGAGCTAGTTTAAACCTCAACATTCAGAAAACTAAGATCATGGCATCTGATCCCATCACTTCATGACAAATAGATGGGGAAACAATGGAAACAGTGGCTGACTTTTATTTTGGGGGCTCCAAAATCACTGCAGCCATGAAATTAAAAGACGCTTACTCCTTGGAAGAAAAGCTGTGACCAACCTAGACAGCATATTAAAAATCAGAGACATTACTTTGCCAACACAGGTCTGTCTAGTGAAGGCTATGGTTTTTCCAGTGGTCATATATGGATGTGAGAGTTGGACTATAAAGAAAGCTGAGTGCTGCAGAATTGCAGCTTTTGAACTGTGGTGTTGAATACTCTTGAGGGTCCCTTGGACTGCAAGGTGATCAAACCAGTCCATCCTAAAGGAGATCACTCCTGAGTATTCACTGGAAGGACTGATGCTCAAGCTGAAACTCCAATACTTTGGCCACCGGATGTGAAGAAGTGACTCATTTGAAAAGACCCTGATGCTGGGAAAAATTGGGAGTGGGAGGAGAAGGGGATGACAGAGGATGAGATGGTTGGATGGCATCACCAACTCAAGGGACATGAGTTTGAGTAAACTCTGGGAGTTGGTGATGGACACGGAGACCTGGCGTGCTGCTGTCCGTGGGGTTGCAGAGTCGGACATGACTGAGTGACTGAACTGAACTGATAGGACATTTTAAAGCCTTTATTTTGTTATGAAAAGAATAACATCATAGTTTTAATTTCTGTATAAGCTTTAGTCTAAAAAGAAAAAAACGCTAAATGGTTATGTGAACTACCAATGTTCCTGTTATTTTCAGCAATGTGCTAAATGCTTTATATACTTTACCTTGTATACTTTTCTGAGTAGCCCTGAAAGAGGAAATAATGTAGTCACATAACTTAAATGTGTTTCATATAGCTAAGCATGCAGAAATTGAAAGCAGCACAATGTTAATATGCATCTGGCTTTCATATCATACCTTGTCATTATGCTCCTGATTGGCAAATGAAGAAAACTGTCTTGACAGAGACTTACTAAGTTAATTTTTCCCTTTTGAGGGGCTTCCTTTGTGGCTCAGCTCGTAAAGAAAGAATCCTTCTGTAATGCGGGAGACCTGGGTTCGATCCCTTGGTTGGGAAGATCCCCTGGAGAATTCAATGGACTGTTGTCATAGGTTCCAAAAGAGTCAGACACGACTGAATGACTTTTACTTTCCCTTTTAAAACCTTCAATTTTTTAACAATGAAACTTGAGTGATATTTGTCTTTAAAGTAGGACATATTTGTAGGTGAAGTGTGTGACTTTTGCTTAACAATAGAATTTTTAAATGTAAGTATAAATACATGTAAGCTTAAAATTTTGATTGTATAGTCACCAACAAAACAATTTCTTATACCGTTTATTGTAAGAAAAAATAATTTTATAGTTGGGAAATATTTCATTGAATTTTCCAATTATTATAATTCCTTTTGTAAAGTAAAAAAATAAAAACAATCAATCAAAATATGTATTTTAAAATAGAAACTATTAAAACCATAGCAGTTACTGCTCAGAGATATATAAGAGCATCTTCTGACCTAAAAGAACATACGTTTCTGAGAAACTCTCCATTTCCCCTCCCCATATAAGCTTCATTTTCTCTTATGAAATAAGAGGAAGTGAAATTATTTTATTTCTATTAAGCTTTTGATTCATGTAAGAAATTGGTATATCAAGCAATTATGGATTACACACATTAGGTGTATGAACCAGATTGAAAGTTATGTATAAAAGTTAAGGTTAAGATAACATATAAAGTTGTATATGGTGCCAATTTTTTAATTATGTAAAGTGTTAATTCTTTGTCAAACAAAATTAAAAACCATATGGTGACCTTGATGAAGAGGGAAGGTAGGACATGTATAAACTGGTTCACTTATGGAGCTGCTGCTACTGCTAAGTCACTTCAGTCGTGTCCGACTCTGTGTGACCCCATAGACAGCAGCCCACCAGGCTCCCCCGTCCCTGGGATTCTCCACGTGAGAACACTGGAGTGGGTGGCCATTTCCTTCTCCAATGCATGAAAGTGAAAGTGAAGTCGCTCAGTCGTGTCCAACTTTGCCACCCCATGGACTGCAGCCTACCAGGCTCCTCCATCCATGGGATTTTCCAGGCAAGAGTGTACTGGAGTGGGGTGCCATTGCCTTCTCACTATGGAGAAATCCCAGCAATAAAATAGAGACCATGGAGAATACCTGAGTAGGCATAAATGCAGAAGACAATGACCTCAAGCAGTACCCACATAGCTGACTATTATCTGAATGCAAATCAAAAATGCAGTGTTGTACTGGGCTGTATAAAAAGCAACATAACCTTGTAAGACTTGGAATTTATCCTTCTACAACATTGTGCTCTGAGTATCATTTCTAAACCATTTTACTTACCATACTTTAAAAAAACAGGACTGGAATGGAAAGCTAAAAATAATTTAATTTGAAAAACAGCTCATGTAAAGAGAGATAAAATGAATTGGCACAGTCAATAAAAGAGATTATTGAGAGATAAGACGAATTTATTATTTTGTAAAAGGGATTTCCTCCAAGGCTTTTGCACTTTTTCCTGACACATAATAGAAGGATTTAAGGTGCTTCCCCTCCTTTTTCCCCTCCTTCCTTAAGTGAGGCTCATTGTCCCATATAACCTTACTGCTTTGACTGCCTCTCCTGGATCAACTAAGAGGGGAGAGAATATGGGGCATGTTGCTAAATGTTTCAGAACACAGAATTTTGGAGTCTAATAGACTAAATCCCATTCTCAGCTCTCAGCTCTCAGCTCTCAAACTTGTGATCTGGGTGATTTGGGGCTAATTGCCCAGTCTCAATGAGCCTTATTTGAAAGTGGAGACTGGCGTTTCCTATAGAACCATGTTAAGGCCCTGTATCTGTGAAGTACTCAGCATGAAGTACTACTTACATGGTTAGTTAGTACACATGGTAAGTCTGACTTATCCTGATGTGAACATTTTAAAATATTTTTATAATAGTATTGTATGGTACTTTATAGTACACTAAGTGCTTTCAATCATCATTCAGTACTTAAGTTCCTGTTAGATACCATGTTCTGAAGAGTAGGTAAATTTCTTCCTTCAAAGAGTCTTCTGTTGAGTCGAGACAAAGGGGAAGAGAAGCTATTCAGGTCAAAGTTACAGAAGTACATTTATGGAGGGTTACAGAAAATGTTTTGGCAGATGAAGGGAGACGTCAGCTCTATCATGTGTAAGCAGAAGAGGGAAAGTCCAATGATCTCACAGGGAAAGGAAGAATCTTCCCCAAACTGTATTCACAATAGAAGTATGAAAAGGTCAAGGACAAATTCAAAAATGGTAGGACCAAGGCATTCCATATAGAAGGGGACGTAGTTTTGAATGCATGGAGATATGAAACGAATTTAGGTTGTTCTGGGAACTGCAAGTATAGTACATCTGGAATGTGCTACTGCTGCTGCTAAGTCACATCAGATCAGATCAGATCAGTTGCTCAGTCGTGTCCGACTCTTTGCGACCCCATGAACTGCAGCACGCCAGGCCTCCCTATCCATCACCAGCTCTCAGAGGTCACTCAGACTCACATTCATCGAGTCAGTGATGCCATCCAGCCATCTCATCCTCTGCCGTCCCCTTCTCCTCCTGCCCCCAATCCCTCCCAGCATCAGAGTCTTCTCCAATGAGTCAACTCTTCACATGAGGTGGCCAAAATACTGGAGTTTCAGCTTTAGCATCATTCCTTCCAAAGAAATCCCAGGGCTGATTTCCTTCAGAATGGACTGGTTGGATCTTCTTGCAGTCCAAGGGACTCTCAAGAGTCTTCTCCAACACCACAGTTCAAAAGCATCAATTCTTCGGCGCTCAGCCTTCTTCACAGTCCAGCTCTCACATCCATACATAACCACAGGAAAGACCATAGCCTTGACTAGGCAAACCTTTGTTGGCAAAGTGATGTCTCTGCTTTTGAATATGCTATCTAGGTTGGTCATAACTTTCCTTCCAAGGAGTAAACGTCTTTTAATTTCATGGCTGCAGTCACCATCTGCAGTCAGTTGTGTCCAACTCTGTGCCACCCCATAGATGGCAGCCCACCAGGCTACCCGGTCCCTGGGATTCTCCAGGCAAAAACACTGGAGTGGGTTGCCATTTCCTTCTCCAGTGTATCAAAGTGAAAAGCGAAAGTGAAGTCTCTCAGTCTTGTCCGACTTAGCGACCCCACGGACTGCAGCCCACCAGGCTCCTCCGTCCATGGGATTTTCCAGGCAGAATACTGGAGTGGGGTGCCATTGCCTTCTCCGCTGGAATGTACTGGAATGGTTCAAATCGAGAATGATAGAGGATGTAGTCAAAAAAAAAAGGCTGAGCCCAAGTATGACAAGCCTTAGAGCCATGCCAAGGAGTTGAGCCTGTCTTATGATCAATAGAAGGTCATTAAGAATTCAGAACAGGTATATGGTAAGATCAGATTTTTAGTTTTAGAAAAGTGGTCTAGCGCTGAGAGAACTGAAGATTGACATAGAGTGAAATACAATCACATATGTTTTCACAGTAATCCTCTGAGTTTGGTAGAGCAGTTTTTCCCTATGTTTTGTTGAGAAAGAAACTGCAAATCTGGTAAACTAAGTGATTTGTTATGGGTCCCCCAATAGTAGCATTAGTGTTTGAATAATAGCAGTGAATATTTATCTGTATTGATTATGTGTCAAACACTGTACAGAAAGTTTAGAATGTAAGATAGTTAGGCCTTCCAAAAATATTTGAAATAGGAAATACTGAAATAGGAAAATATTGTTATAAAAACATTTACAAACATTAAAAATGTTATCATCTCCATTGTAAACTCAGAAAAGGTTAAGTTTAAAAGACTGTGTAGCTTGATCAAGGAAGGCAACTAAGTTTCAAATTCAGGTTATTTCTCTTAAATCTTGGGCCTGATACTAAGTCAACCTACAGTATAAACTAGCGTTTAGGAAACTACAGTCCACAGGCCAAATCCAGTGCACTGCTTATTTTTGTGCAGCCCACAGTAATGTGATCATGAATGACTTGTAGATTTTTAAATAGATGAAAAACTCAGAAGGATAGTATTTTATGACATGTAAAAGTTAACTGAAATGAATTAAGTGAATTTTGGTGTCCATGAAGAAAATTTTGTGTAGAAAACACCTCTGCTCATTTATGTAGATGCTTCCAGACTGCTGCAGCGGAGTTAAAGATACAGTTACATCCAAGACATATAGCCCATAAATCCTGAAATTATTTACTATCTGGCCTCTTACAGAAAAGTTTGCTGACTCTGTATAAACTGTCAAACTCTCCAAGTTCTGCTTGAGTTAAGTATTATTTTGTTCAAGAAATTATTTTTTATGCCAGCTGTATCTGTCTTTAATAAGCTTTTCAGAATTTGGTGGGGATCATCATATTTTAATGCATTTTTACCAAGAGGGTAGGAACCAACATAAAATCGAAGGAAGCATCAACATCAACTTACATAAACAAGTAAACGAGTTCCTTTTCCACTTACTCTTATAGCTACTTTATTGCAGAAAGTGCAGAATCATTTAGTAAGCTTAAATAAAATAATGAAGTTCAGAACTTTGGTAGGTAATTCCTTTTGGGCCTGAATAAGGTTATTCCACAAACTATTTGCATCATATTATCTGATACCTAAGGACAAAGATGGAGAAGGCAATGACACCCTACTCCAGTACTCTTGCCTGAAAAATCCCATGGACAGAGGAGCCTGGTAGGCTGCAGTCCATGAGGTCGCCAAGAGTCAGACACGACTTCACTTTCACTTTTCACTTTCATGCATTGGAGAAGGAAATGGCAACTCACTCCAGTGTTCTTGCCTGGAGAATCCCAGGGACAGAGGAGCCTGGTAGGAGGCCGTCTATGGGGTCGCACAGAGTCGGACATGACTGAAGCGGCTTAGCAGCAGCAGCAAGAAAAAAGAAAGACGTCCCCAGTGGCTCAACAGTAAAGAATCTGCCTGCAGTGCAGGTTCCACAAGAGATGCAGGTTTGATCCCTGGTTTGGGAAGATCTCCTGGAGGAGGGCATGGCAACTCTCTCCAGTACTCTTGCCTGGAGAATCCCATGGATGGAGGAGCCTGGCGGACTGCAGTTCCTGGGGTCACACGGAGTCGGACAGCACTGAGCGTGCATGCACACATGCATCTGACATCTAAAAGTCCTGAACAACTCTATTTCAGCGGAAACAGGCCCAGTAACCCAGTCATTTGCACAGCATTGCTGAGAGGTGATGGTGTTTAGATTGTAAAAGAACATTTTATATTGTGGAAGACTGAAGAACTTATGTGCTAATACTTAACAAAGGATCAGTTCAGTTCAGTTTAGTCACTCAGTCATGTCCGACTCTTTGTGACCCCATGAATCGCAGCACGCCAGGCCTCCCTGTCCATCACCAACTCCCGGAGTTCACCCAAACTCACGTCCATCGAGTCAGTGATGCCATCCAACCATCTCATCCTCTGTCGTCCCCTTCTCCTCCTGCCCTCAATCCTTCCCAGCATCAGGGTCTTTTCCAATGAGTCGACTCTATGCATGAGGTGGCCAGAGTACTGGAGTTTCAGCTTTAGCATTATTCCTTCCAAAGAACACACAGGACCAATCTTTAGAAAGGACTGATTGGATCTCCTTGCTGCCTCTTGAGAAACCTATATGCAGGTCAAGAAGCAACAGCTAGAACTGGACATGGAACAACAGACTGGTTCCAAATAGGAAAAGGAGTACGTCAAGGCTGTATATTGTCACCCTGCTTATTTAGCTTATATGCAGAGTACATCATGAGAAACGTTGGGCTGGATGAAGCACAAGCTGGAATCAAGATTGCCGGGAGAAATATCAATAACCTCATATATGCAGATGACACCACCCTTGTAACAAAGGATCAGATCAGATCAGATCAGTCGCTCAGTCGTGTCCGACTCTTTGCGACCCCATAAACCGCAGCACGCCAGGCCTCCCTGTCCATCACCAACTCCCGAAGGTCACTCAGACTCACATTCATCGAGTCAGTGATGCCATCCAGCCATCTCATCCTCTGTCGTCCCCTTCTCCTCCTGCCCCCAATCCCTCCCAGCATCAGAGTCTTCTCCAATGAGTTAACTCTTTGCATGAGGTGGCCAAAATACTGGAGTTTCAGCTTTAGCATCATTCCTTCCAAAGAAATCCCAGGGTTGATCTCCTTCAGAATGGACTGGTTGGATCTCCTTGCAGTCCAAGGGACTCTCAAGAGTCTGCTCCAACACCACAGTTCAAAAGCATCAATTCTTCGGCGCTCAGCCTTCTTCACAGATTATGAACAGCTGATTCTTAAGACTTTTATTGAGGAAAGTAGGAGGTTTACTATTGCTTCTGTTATATGTAATGTACTTTGTCAGCTAACAGAATTCTAATTAGAAATGTCCAAAAGAATTAAAATGTAGTAAAATGCTGGTCGGAGAAGGCAATGGCACCCCACTCCAGTACTCTTGCCTGGAAAATCCCATGGACAGGGGAGCCTGGTGGGCTGCAGTCCGTGGGGTCACTAAGAGTCGGACAAGACTGAGCAACTTCACTTTCACTTCTCACTTTCATGCATTGGAGAAGGAAATGGCAACCCACTCCAGTGTTCTTGCCTGGAGAATCCCAGGGACGGGGGTAGCCTGGTGGGCTGCCGTCTGTGGCATTGCACAGAGTCGGACATGACTGAAGTGACTTGGCAGCATCAGCAGCAGCAAAATGCTGCTGCTATTTTCCTAGTATTTCTGTTTACCATTATCTATGTTCAGCAAGTAATATATCCTACACTCACATGATTCATTTATGTGTTCATTCATTCATTCATTCATTCATGATGCAGATTCTTAAGGTTCTTCCAGTTCCAACTCAGTACTGGGGGTTAAATTAACATAGGTCCAAATTAAGATTCCCCTAAGGGATTTTACCCAAAAAAGCATTCACTTTCTGAAAAGTGTTCTACACTGTATTTTTCCATAATGGTTCTCAGAAAACTTATTCAGTATACAAATTTTAAATTTAGAAATTCATGGTGTTTTTGAGAACGTTAAAAACTGAGAATCCCCAAAAGTTTCCTAACACACAACCCTTTTCCTGCACCTGCACCCCACCTCCATCAGGATCTAGTGTTCTACATAACAGTTAGGGCAATACTGCCTCTTGAGGTAGGTCATTCTTTATAATGCCCTGTTCTTACATTCCATAGGAAGTCAGTTTGCCTTTCATCTATTTTTCCAGTGAAGAGCATTACTTAGGGTCTGTCAGCTCCACAGTAACATAGAAATTCTGGGCCAGCCTGAACCCCACACGTCTATACCTTCCAAGAGGTGTCACAGTTGCCAGTTCAACTTTAGAAACAATTTCATTCCCAGGAAAATTATGACTATAAAATGATTATGCCACTCACAGTATGAAATGATATATGCTGAAAACTCTGCCTTTTATATACTCTGATTTAAAAATACTAAGTATTAAATTACTATTTTTTTCTATGTGACTTTTTTTTCTTAAGGACTTTCTCTGAAAGCAATGTTGTTAGCATTGTATTATTGAAAAACAGTGAAGTAGTTCTCTACCAAAATACATTTTAAAGAGTGGCTAGACATTCTTGACAGAACAGAGTCTTTCAAATTATTTATTGTTGGCAGGTTGTTTAATTTCCTGTTCTGAAATAGTTATCTTTTTCAGGGTTGCATTACTTATAATGTCACTTTTATGTACATTAAACTTCTGATTTCCTCACATCTTTTTTTTTTATATATATATATATTTTTTTTTATTTTTTAACTTTACAATATTGTATTTCTTTTGCCATATATCAACATGAATCCGCCATAGGTATACATGTGTTCCCCATCCTGAACCCTCCTCTCTCCTCCCTCCATGTACCATCCCTCTGGGTCATCCCAGTGCACCAGCCCCAAGCATCCAGTATCATGCATCAAACCTGGACTGGCGACTCGTTTTGTATATGATATTATACATGTTTCAATGCCATTCTCCTAAATCATCCCATCCTCTCCCTCTCCCACAGAGTCCAAAAGACTGTTTTATACATCAGTGTCTCTTTTGCTGTCTCGTATACAGGGTTATTGTTACCATCTTTCTAAATTCCATATGTATGCATTAGTATACTGTATTGGTGTTTTTCTTTCTGGCTTACTTCACTCTGTATAATAGGCTCCAGTTTCATCCACCTCATTAGAACTGATTCAAATGTATTCTTTTTAATGGCTGAGTAATACTCCATTGTGTATATGTACCACTGCTTTCTTGTCCATTCATCTGCTGATGGACATCTAGGTTGCTTCCATGTCCTGGCTATTATAAACAGTGCTGTGATGAACATTGGGGTACACGTGTCTCTTTCAATTCTGGTTTCCTCAGTGTGTATGCCCAGCAGTGGGATTGCTGGGTCATAAGGCAGTTCTATTTCCAGTTTTTTAAGGAATCTCCACCCTGTTCTCCATAGTGGCTGTACTAGTTTGCATTCCCACCAACAGTGTAAGAGGGTTCCCTTTTCTCCACACCTTCTCCAGCATTTATTGCTTGTGGACTTTTGGATTGCAGCCATTCTGACTGGCGTGAAATGGTACCTTATTGTGGTTTTGATTTGCATTTCTCTGATAATGAGTGATGTTGAGCATCTTTTCATGTGTTTGTTAGCCATCTGTATGTCTTCTTTGGAGAAATGTCTATTTAGTTCTTTGGCCCATTTTTTGATTGGGTCGTTTATTTTTCTGGAATTGAGCTATAGGAGTTCCTTGTATATTTTTGAGATTAGTTGTTTGTCTGTTCCTTCGTTTGCTTTTATTTTCTCCCATTCTGAAGGCTGTCTTTTCACCTTGCTTATAGTTTCCTTTGTTGGGCAGAAGCTTTTAAGTTTAATTAGGTCCCATTTGTTTATTTTTGCTTTTATTTCCAGTATTCTGGGAGGTGGGTCATAGAGGATCCTGCTGTGATTTATGTCAGAGAGTGTTTTGCCTAGGTTCTCCTCTAGGAGTTTTCGAATAGCTGTTCATTGACTTGGTTCATAATAGAAGTTAGTTGGACCTTATGCACAAATAAGTTGGACCTTATGCATAAAGCTATTTCTCATCATGTGAAGTTTGCCCTCACATGTTTTATTATAGTGAAATTTGAATTGATATTGGCAAAATAGTTATCATGATTCACCTGGGGTTAATTTGGGTGTTTTTTGTTGTTGTTGTTCTCTGGTGTTATTTTGTTATTTTCTTTGGTTTGTTGGCTCAGTGATACCTAGTATCACCATTTGACTTTGTAAACAGCAAGCTTCTTTCACTTGTTAGCATGTTGCCTTCTATTTGCGGTACATATATACTTTTAAGTCACTTTCCCTGGGGCCTAGGCATGAGTGTGAGTAATCACAATATATAGGTTTTTATATGTTTAATTTTAATAATTTCAAACTAACTTGTTTATGTAATATAATATGAAATATCTGAAGTCCTTCTAATTTATCTCTTTTTTTTTGCATTGAGCTCTTAGTATATTTATTAATAATTAATAAAATTTTAGTTTCATCCAAATATTTATGCCCAGCAGGGTCTTAGGCTTTTTCTATTAAGATAAACATATTAAATAGGGAGTTGTGCCATAAGAATTTAATTCAGTTAACAATATTTATGAAACCGCTGTCTGCATAAGATATGCTGAGTAAGAATGACAAAGCACTCAGCTCCCTGGTCATTTATTTATTGGTTACCTAAGAGCAAGTCCATTTAGCTTTTTTACAGGAGGTTTTAACATTTACCATGTACAAGATTTTGAGAAGTTAAATGTTAAGAAGCAACTATGGTACTTTGCTTTTAAAACACTGTGGGTTTTTGCTGGGGAGATTTGTACCCTCACTTAAACATAAAGCCTACAACCAAAAGCAGATTTGAAAGGATTTGGAAATATATACAAACACTAGTAAATTGATAGTGAATATTCAAAGAATCAACTTTGCATTAGTCTTAGATTCTTGATTTAAAGAGAAAATTGCTTGGTGTTAAAATGAAGAAATGTAAAGGAATCTCCTGAATAGAAAGTGATAGCATTATAAAACATTTCAATGTGATGTTTTATTTTCATTTTTGACCATAGAAGTTAGATGAAACAAAGCAAATATCAGGTGGCAGAGAAAGATAATTTAAGACCTTTCCTGGGATTATAAATAGACATTCAAAGATTCACATCATTTCAGTTCAACAAATATGTAATGTTTGTCTGCTCTTTGCTGAAGAATTTAAAGGCAATACCAAAAGAAAGCCTGCACTAGGTAACTTTAGGAACGGCTAAGGTGTTATGAAAATTACAGGAATTTCTGAATCCTAAAGCTTTGCCATTTAAGCAGAATTGGAAAAGAGGGAAGAGATTAGGCAGTGACTAATAATGATTGAAAATTCTCTTTACTCCAAGTTCCATATTTTTTCTGAGGCCCCACTCAGGATTCATTCTCTCCATTAATCCTTGTTAGGTTAATATATCCCAGAGTAGTTACTTTGATTTTGTAAAGTACTAATTTTTCCAGAAATTGCATTCTAAATATTTGATGTGTATGCTGTTTCCTAAACTAAATTATAAGTTTCAAAGATGATTATTCTTTTCCCTATTTGAGTATATATTGAAATTCTTAACCTTTATAATTCCGGAGAAGGCAATGGCACCCCACTTCAGTACTCTTGCCTGGAAAATCCCACGGACGGAGGAGCCTGGTAGGTTGCAGTCCATGGGGTCGCTAAGAGTCGGACACGACTGAGCGACTTCACTTTCTCTTTTCACTTTCATGCATTGGAGAAGGAAATGGCAACCCACTCCAGTGTTCTTGCCTGGAGAATCCCAGGGACGAGGAAGCCTGGTGGGCTGCCGTCTCTGGGGTCGCACAGAGTCGTACACGACTGAAGTGACTTAGCACTAGCACTTATAATTTCAGGGACAATGTTAGCACATACATGCTGGTAAATGAGTGGATGAATAACTGACAGAATCATCAATACAAACATAGAGAAAAAAATTAGAAAGATTCAAGGCAGATTGTTTTTTTTTTTTATCTATTTAGATAATGATTCTTCATAAAGAATACATTTTCTCATGTACATTTCTTATGTTATTGTTTAGAAATGAATGAGTTTTAAAGGGACTTAACTGATTTGTATCAAAGACTTAGAAAAGTTAGAACATTATTTTCATGTTTGTTTGAGTAATAGAGATGAGGCTTGAAAAAGATAATCAAAATTCCATATGATACCACTCCTAAAAACAGAATGTTTTAAATTTTTTCATGAAGCAAAAAATATTTTTATTTCTCTCTATCCTAGCACCATCCATGACATGTAGCAGATGGTAAAAAGCTGGGACTTTTCTTAAATTGATTTTAGAATTAGTAAGAATTAAAGAAAATGTAGGCATATGTAGTCCTAAGACTTGAAGATATGTGGATAAATACTTTCAACTCCTAAATATATCATTGGATTCAAGTGTTGTTTATATCCCTTTTATGATAGGGAAACTGATACTCAGAGAATAATCTACACTGTAGGGTCAGGAGTTCCTAGACAAGCTAATATTCAAATGCCAATTTTTTTTTCAACTATACTACCTATGACAACTTTGCCACTTGCTTAACCAAGTTATCATGAAAAATTTTCCATAAGTTTCTAATTTATCATTTGTAGAATTCTAGAATGAGTCCAACTTTGTCTTATGTTTCATTCTAACTCTAAACATAATCCATACTTTAAATAAAATTATGTATTCAATAAATAACATTAATCCTAAATTTGAACTGGAATTATTATGAACTTCTGATAATTTTCTTTAAAAAATACATATTTCTGAGCTCCAGTCACTAAAGAATACTAGAAGGAAAATGATAAATCATTTCTAGCACCCAGATGGTGGTCCCTAGTACCATCCCAGGTGGCTCAGTAGTAAAGAATCACCTACTAATGCAGGAGATGTAGGTATGATCCCTGGGTTTGGAGGATCCCCTGGAGGAGGAAATGGCAACCCACTCCAGTATTCCTGCCTGGAAAAAAATCTTACAGACAGAGGAGTCTGGCGGGCTACAGTCTATGGGGTCACAAAGAGTTGGACAGGACTCAGCAAATGAGCATGCATGCAGGCACCATATTTTCATTAAAGGATCTGAGGATCCTCAGAGTAATGACTGTCCTTTATTTCTGAGACAGCAGATAAACAAGATGAACTTACAGCGTCTTGAAACACTAGAAGGAAACAAAGCTTTTGAAGATGACAAGGACATGAGTCAGTTAGGTCAGGCAGTCATGCCCGACTCTTTGCAACCCCATGGACAGCACGCCAGGCTTCCCTGTCCATCACCATCTCCTGGAACTTGCTCAAACTCATGTCCGTCGAGTCGGTGATGCCATCCAACCATCTCATCCTGTCATCCCCTTCTCCTCCTGCCCTCAGTCTTTGCCAGCATCAGGGTCTTTTCCAGTGAGTCAGTTCTTCACATCAGATGGCCAAAGTATTGTAGCTTCAGCTTCATCAATCAGTCCAATATTCAGGACTTATTTCCTTTAGAATTGACTGGTTTGATCTACTTGCAGTCCAGGGGACTCTCAAGAGTCTTATCCAACACCACAGTTCAAATGCAACAATTCTTTGACTAGATGGACCTTTGTTGGCAAAGTAATGTCTCTGTTTTTTAATATGCTGTCTAGATTGGTCATAGCTTTTCTTCCAAGGAGCTAGTGTCTTTTAATTTCATGGCTGCAGTCACCATCTGCAGTGATTTTGCAGCCCAAGAAAATAAAGTCTCTCACTGTTTCCATTGTTTCCCCATCTATTTGCCATGAAGTGATGGGACTGGATGATATGATCTTCTTTTTTTTGAATGTTGAGTTTTAAGCCAGCATTTTCACTCTCCTCTTTAACTTTCATCAAGAGGCTCTTTAGTTCTTCTTTGCTTTCTGCCTTAAGGGTGGTGTCATCTTCATATCTGAGGTTATCGATATTTCTCCTGGCAATCCTGATTCCAGCTTGTGCTTCATCCAGCCTGGCATTTCACATGATGTGCTCTGCATATAAGTTAAATAAACACGGTGACAGTATACAGCTTTGATGTACTCCTTTTCCTATTTGGAACCAGCCTGTTATTCCATGTCCAGTTCTAACTGTTGTTTCCTGACCTGCATACAGATTTCTCAGGAGGCAGGTAAGGTGGTCTGGTATTCCCATCTCTTTAAGAATTTTCCACAGTTTATTGTGGTCCACATAGTCAAAGGTTTTGGTGTAGTCAATAAAGCAGATGTTTTTCTGGAACTCTTCTTACTTTTTCTGTGATCCAATGGATGTTTGCAGTTTGATCTCTGCTTCCTCTGCCTTTTCTAAATCGAGCTTGACCATCTGGACATTCTCGGTTTACATACTGTTGAAGCCTCACTTGGAGAATTTTGAGCATTATTTTGCTAGCGTGTGAGATGAGTGCAGTTGTGGTGAAGTTTCAACATCCTTTGGCATTGCCTTTCTTTGGGATTGGGATGAAAACTGACGTTTCCAGTCCTTTGGCCACCACTGCGTTTTCCAAATTTCCTGGCATGTTGAATGCAGCGCTTTAACAGCATCATCTTTAGGATTTGAAGTAGCTCAAGTAGAATTCCATCACCTTCGCTAGCTTTGTTTGTAGTGATCCTAGGGTGCTAGGGTTGCTTCTTAAGATTAGATACATGTAGAAACAAAACCCTCAGGGGCCAAACTAATGAGTTCCCACTGCACAAAGATTGACAATTTGAACACCAATAAAATAATGGTTACATTACATTGAAACACATTGAATATGTTTAAATTTACGAGTTCATAATGATACTTCAAAAATAGGTAGTCACTGATCACCTTTTCAGAATAACAGGAAAAAAAATTCATTGTTCTAAAAGCACATAAATAAAGGGAAATTAGATAGCATTTATCTAGCCTTTCCTCCCTCCATGGTAATCATATGATTGATACATGGAATTTCCTCTTTATAGATATGTTTCTGTTTGGAAATGAAGAAGAAATAATGTAATTAGATCATCATTTTGTAATCTTAAATATAAACAAGATTTATATCATTATCAATGGCACGTAAGGTCTATGGGAATTTGCTTTATGTTTCCATGAACTCAAACAGGGGCTCTATATCAACCTAGAGGGGTTGGATGGGGAGGGAGATGTAAGAAAGGTTGAAGAGGGAGGGGACATATGTATACCTATGGCTAATTCATGTTGAGGTTTGATAGAAAACAACAAAATTCTGTAAAGCAATTAACCTTCAATAAAAAATGAGAGAGAGAGCCACACTTTATTTGCTTCTTGATTGAAGTATACACTATTACCTATGCAGTGTTTTTACCAAAAGTTTAATCTGAATCTGAACTCACCTCCAGATCCCCTTTACAAGAATAAAGAGAACAAAAGAACAAGATACCATGGGATGTAGCCAACAAAAGTTAGAAGATGGTAAACTCTTTGGTATAGTACTTTAGCAAACAAATTGCAAAGAATAAAGGAGGGAAAACTTGTAAATTTCAGAGATATAAGAGATAGCAAACCACAAAATGAAGGCTCTATTTGAACCGCTGTTCCTAGAAAAAAGTCTTTTTAAAAGTATGGGTTAATGAGGTGGGTTATTATATAAGGTTATTATATGGGTTATTATATAAGGCTATATAATATCACCTTACATAATGGATATAAGGTGATATTAAGGTATTATTGTTAATATTTTTATGTGATCATATTGTAATTATATTTTATTTATAGACATATTTTACTATTTAAGGTAAAATTTTTTGTGTAGGATTTGGTTCAAAATACTGTAATATTTGTTGCTGGGGGAAGGTTGTAAATGAAATGCAATGAGTTGATAATTATTGCAGCTGAGTGATGGGGTTTATTATGCTAATCTTTATTTTAAACATTTTATAATAAAATGTTAAATACATAGTGTTATTTGGGAGGGTTTCATGTTTATATCTTTGGTTATCTAATAATCTGCTTCAACACAGTATATTGCTGTATTTTAAAACAAAATTAATTCTTTTAAACAGGCTGCATATGGTCCGTATTCCCCTGATGAGTGCATATCTTTGCCTGTTTACACAAGTGCTGAAAGGGATCGTGTGGTGATCAATGTCAACATTCCATGTGGGGGCAACCAAGACCAGTGGATTCAGTGTGGAGCAGCTCTATTTCTCAAAAATCAGTAGAACCTAATGTCAATAAAAACTGTCTTAGCAAGAAGAAACATTTATTAATTAAGCTTTGAATAAAATATGTAATGAGTCATGGTTCACAATATGAGCATATAGTTGTTCTGTGTTGTTTATCTCGAGTTTTTACTTTACTGGATAATGATAGCACCTTGTACCTTTTAAAGTAATAACTTAAGTCAATGTTAGAATAGAGTATTCCTTATATAATACAGTAAGTCCCCTGCATACAATCAGGTTCCATTCTGAGAGTGCATTTGTAAGTCCAGTTTGTTCATAAGTCCAACAAAGTTTGCCCAGGCTACCTACTCCAGTATTCTTGGGCTTCCCGGGTGGCTCAGAGGGTAAAAGAATCCGCCTGCAATGTAGCAAACGTGGGTTTGACTCCTGGGTTGGGAAGATCCCCTGGAGGAGAGCATGGCAATCCACGCCAGTAATCTTGCCTGGAGAATCCCATGGACAGAGCCTGGCAGCCATGGGGTCAAAAAGAGTCAAGCATGACTGAACGACTCAGCCCACAGCACAGGTCCCAACTAACAGTCTGCTATATAGTACTGTACTGTAATAGGTTTATAATACTTTCACACAAATAATACATAAAAATAAAACAGAGAGAGGACATTTTTAATATACTGTAGTACCTTGAGAAGCACAGTAGTCCACCATGATGGCTGGCATACAGAGCTGGCATCAAGTGAACCAGCAAGCTGTGTTACGGGTGAGGAGGAGGAGGTGGGAGACGACAGAGCTGAAGGATCATCAGCAAGAGGAGACGGAGGGCAGACTGCAGCTTCACTCACGCCTGATGGTGATGCAGTGCACGTTCGCTTTAAGAGTTTGCAACTTGAAGGTTCACATGTAGAAGACTTATTGTATTAAGCATTTCTGTGAGGCACTTCACTTTCAGTGGCTCAAAAATTTAATGTTTTAAGTTAATAAGAGTTTTAAAATATTTACTTAAGGAATCTAATATTTTGGCTATCATTTTTGTATCATGATTATTTAATGACATATAAGATATTAATAGCCATGAAATTAAAAGACGCTTACTCCTTGGAAGGAAAGTTATGACCAACCTAGATAGCATATTCAAAAGCAGAGACATTACTTTACCAACAAAGGTTCGCCTAGTCAAGGCTATGGTCTTTCCTGTGGTCATGTATGGATGTGAGAGCTGGACTGTGAAGAAGGCTGAGCGCCGAAGAATTGATGCTTTTGAACTGTGGTGTTGGAGAAGACTCTTGAGAGTCCCTTGGACTGCAAGAAGATCCAACCAGTCCATTCTGAAGGAGATCAATCCTGGAATTTCTTTAGAAGGAATGATGCTAAAGCTGAAACTCCAGTATTTTGGCCACCTCATGCGAAGAGTTGACTCATTGGAGAAGACTCTGATGCTGGGAGGGATTGGGCAGGAGGAGAAGGGGACGACAGAGGATGAGATGGCTGGATGGCATCACTGACTCGATGGATGCGAGTCTGAGTGACCTCCGGGAGCTGGTGATGGACAGGGAGGCCTGGCGTGCTGCGGTTTATGGGGTCGCAAAGAGTCGGACACGACTGAGCGACTGATCTGATCTGAAGATATTAATGTTTCAGTCTTTCATGGTTTTACATATATATAGCATATATGTACATATATATATGTAAAATGTATTTTTAAACAGTGAAGGATGCATTATATTTTAGTTCAATAACCCAGCATCTCAAAGTAATGCAAAAGAAATGGGGAATAATTGCACAGAATCCAGGATAAGAATTTTACAAATAGAATAATTAAATGATGAAAAGTTGTAATTTCTCCTGCATGTGGCTTTTTCTTGTGTTTCTGTGGAACAGTAAAATTCTACAATGGCTGAAAGTTTTAAATAAACAGAAAGGGAAAAGCAGGAAGGAGTATACAGGGAAGGTTTTGTGGGCTGTGTCTGGAAATGTCACGCACAGCTTATGTTTACATTGCATTAGAACTGAATTGCATGGCTGCACCGCTTTCTAGGGCGTGGGAAATGCGGTCTAGCTGGGAGCTCAGAGAAGGGAAGCAGAGAGGGGCTCGCTAGCCTTCCTTGCCCCTCTCATCCAGCAGAGAAAGCTCACCCCTAAAATGCCTTCAAGACAAGGCATAAAATAACTGAAAAAATATTAAAGAAGCATAAGGCCTTTAATTGATCTTCTCATTCCAAACCTTGTGCTTGTGAATTGTAACACTTTGAGCAATAAAATAACATGATCCAGATACTGGCCAGATCCCAGGATTACAAAGATGAATACACTGTCCGTGCTTTTGAGAGATTTAAGACCTAATAAGATAGTGAGAGGTAAAAACAATATTTCTGTAAATTCTTTTAATGATGGTCATATTACTGCTGCTAAGTCGCTTCAGTCGTGTCCAACTCTGTGCGATCATATGGACAGCAGCCCACCAGGCTCCTCTGTCCATGGGATTCTCCAGGCAAGAATACTGGAGTGGGTTGCCATTTCCTTCTCCAGTCACATTTTGTATTTAATATATAACACATAAAAAGAAGATATAGAAAAAAATTATAGTACAATGAAATCTATTATGTGACATACCAGCAAAGGGCTATAGGATTTCAGAGGATGGAGTGACTAATTCTACTTCTATGTATGTTGTTTAATCAAAGCTTATCAAGATTGGGCTAATTAGCTGCTTTCTTTCTGGAAAACTAACTTTGAAAATTTAAGTTACAAAGGATAGGAAAATACATTTATTGGTCTTCCAAAATGAACAAATATTAGCATGCTGTGGTGTTTACTTCAGATTTGTTTAAGAAATTTTTAAAATTTTAAACAATTTCTAAACCGGTGAAACCCTTCATGTTCCTTTTACAGTCGCACTTTCATCTTTCCCAGTTCAGAGGCATGCATTCATTGTGTACTCAAGCCATTAGTATTATGACAAAATGTATGGCCAAAAACAGTACAGGAGAAGTTGTTTTTTTTTTTTTAATGAATGGGAACTCTGAAACTTCAAAAAACACAGTGAAATTCTCATCAGTAGAAGCAACAAACAATAGTTGTAGATTCCCAGGCCCAGAGATGTTGAAATGGCCCAATCAGGACAATGTTTTTAAAAATAAAAACTTCAGTAAATCAGGAATAGAAAGGAACTTCTTTTCATGGATAGTGAATATCTATGGGGGCAAAAAAAAAAAAAACAGCAAAAGTCATTCTTAATGGGGAAATAGAAACATTCTCTTTAAAATGAAGAAGATACAGCTTATCACATCTATTCAAAATTCTTCAGAGATTCTGACCAGCACAGAATGACAAGAAAAATAAAAGTGGAATTGAAAAGTCAAAGCAAATAAGAAAAAACAAAAAACCATGTTTAGAAACAAGACATTGGCAGAAATGAAAATAAAGGCAGAATTAAAAGGGCAAAAGCAAGTAAGAGAAAAATATGCTCAGGAAGAAGCCAGCACCCCCTCCCTCCCATCAGTCCTTTGTTCATCTTTTAACTTTTGTAATTTTTAGCACCTGGACATACAAAAATAAAAGTTTAAATGCAGAAACTGAGTTTAACAGTGTTAAGCATTTCTCCAGAAATCTGTGAACGTTTTATTTTTTTGTTCTGAGACTTTGTGCTGTTAAGTCCTAAAAGACAGGTGGAAACAGAAATGACGATCACTTCATGTGATTGAGACACGTGGAGCGTTTCCAACATTTGACTTTCGTTCACTCATTTCCATTTACCAAAATAAAATGTGTATCAATTATTACTTGCCACCCATCTCCTCAGGAAAGTGTGAGTACAAAGGGATCTGACCAGTAAACTCCCAAACATGCCCGGGACAAGACTGCAGAGGGCCCTGGGGACACACTGGAAACGTACAGAATGAAGTACATTAGACTCAGAATCCACTACCTTGCCCCTTGGTTTTGGCCCTCTTAAACGTTAAGCATCTCGAGAGTAGGAAGTGTACTTCTCATACATTGCTGGGTTTGTTTACATTGGAGCTCAATACATATTTATTAGGTCAGTGACTAAAACCACTTCCAGACAATCATCAGGTATGTCTCAAGTTTAGATTGTTCCCAAAATCAAGTGCATGCTCAAACTGTGTATTTCCCATCATTAAGGATAGTTAAGACTATCCAAAAGTCCTTAAGGAAATTTGAGAGAGAAGTTCTAAAAATATTTGAGCAAGGGTAGCCTCAACTTCCCTATATAACTATGAAGAAGATAACATTTGGATATGTAGTTTTAAAATCAAAATTCTTCAGAAATTATAAGACTTGTTGGATAGAGACTGGTTGGAATTTTGTTTATGCTGTTTTATTTTTGCTTCATAGTCCTACCTTCCTAAATGCTTCTCGTTTATTGGGAACTTGAGATTTTCTAACATTGCAGCTAGGAGGAAAATTAATACCATGAATGAGGTGGATTCTGTGATTGGCACCAGAGAATCTGTGCTATAAGGAGTAGAGGTATACCTGTCAGGGTCCAAAACCTCAAACCAGTTCACCTCTTAGTTTATCTGAAGCTCTTCCAAATGTTAATACTGCAAACCTCTCACACAAGACATATTCAGATAGTTAAGTCATTGGTAGAAGGACAAGAAAAATAAGCCTAAGCTAAGGAAAAAAAAAAAAAAGCCTGTTGAGATAGGGTAAACGTCTCTACTTATGTTGGTAATTTTCCATACATGTAGACATGATGATCAGCATTTTTTTTAACTGAAAAGGGAAAAACAAGTATCAGCCAAAGTACTGTGCTGGTGGTATTACTTCTGATTATTCTATGCCTGATTTATCTTCCTCCCTCTTTTCTTGAAGGAAAACAGTTCCTGAAAACCATTTCAAAGTTTAAACCAGTAGAAAATAAGAGAAAAGCAGAGACAGGAGGGTGGATGGATAGATAACCTTTGATTTCTCCTTGTTTTCAAAGGGGACTAGTTATTGGTCCCCTTCCTCCCTCTTTTCTTGAAGGAAAACAGTTCCTGAAAACCATTTCAAAGTTTAAACCAGTAGAAAATAAGAGAAAAGCAGAGACAGGAGGGTGGATGGATAGATAACCTTTGATTTCTCCTTGTTTTCAAAGGGGACTAGTTATTGGTTAGCAAAGTAAGGGTAGAGAATAAAACATGAAGTTTGCATTTTATAGAAAGCTCACATGGCAATGAAGATACCGACTTAAACCACACAGAAAGAATAATGGAATCACATCATAGCCTAAATACAGTATCTGAATGTTTATTAAAGTCAGTGACACCCATATGATTTGGAAGTTGCTTTATTTCCATTTTAAATATCAACCAGTTATTAAAATAGGAATTTGGCTGAACAGAGCTCGTTCTGCTGTAGTTGTTATATCCTTAACAATGCTGCATTTGCTAACTGGTTTATAATTTCAATCACAACTCTTCCCATGTTAGACAGAGACTGCTACTTATTCTCCTGAGGAGAAGAGGATGACAGAGGATGAGATGGCTGGATGGCATCACCGACTCAATGGACATGAGTTTGGGTAGACTCTGTGAGTTGGTGATGGGCAGGGAGGCCTGGTGTGCTGCAGTTCACAGGGTCGCAAAGAGTCAGTCGGACACGACTGAGCGACTGAACTAAACTGATTGCCATAATACAACGTTTGTCAGGGTACTCAGAATAAAATCAATTCCAAATATCTCTTAGATTCAAGTGTGACCATATGACTCACTTCTGCCCAAAAGATTGTGAGCATAGATACCACATGGCAACTTCTAAGAGCCTTCTTCATGGGACAGGATCAATATGTCATTCTCTGGCTTCATTTCTTCCTCTCTTCTGCCGGGCACAGGGCCACTGTCATTCTGAGACGTGTTTATGGCCACAACAGGAGGAGCAGCAACACGGAAGGACCCTGGTTCTCTTGTTGGAGAGTAGATGCTGTCCCTGAATCATTTCACTCTGCACTTCATTTACTTCATTTATCAAGAGAGACTACAAACCCTCAATGGAGTGTATAAAAGCCACTTGACCAGTGGCATGGACAAATAGAACAGGACTCAATCCCTCCAAAAACAAGGACTTGACTCTAACTCTCAAACTGAACTGAGAACCCTGAGTTGGAAGCACTTAACAACCTGAGCTCTCTGACTGAGGCAGGACCCAGCTGGGTGGGCAATGGCTGTAAACAAACCTGTTTTTCCAGTGACACCAGGGGTACCTTTGGGACTGCACGCCTCATGTGAAAGTCAGACATTAACCTGCCTTCCTCCAAAGGCACTTGCACTTCTGGCCACTTTTTGGGTGGCCACAGGAGAACTGCTGCTGCTGCTGCTGCTAAGTCGCTTCAGTTGTGTCCAACTCTGTGCGACCCCGTAGATGGCAGCCCACCAGGCTCACCCATCCCTGGGATTCTCCAGGCAAGAACACTGGAGTGGCTTGCCATTTCCTTCTCCAGTGCATGAAAGTGAAGTCGCTCAGTCGTGTCTGACTCATAGTGGCCCCATGGACTGCAGCCCACCAGGTTCCTCCATCCATGGGATTTTTCCAGGCAAGAATACTGGAGTGGGGCGCCATTGCCTAGGAGAACTGCAAGTATATAGAAAAGCACTATGCTATGCTATCCTAAGTCACTTCAGTCATGTCCGACTCTGTGTGACCCCATGGACGGCAGCCCCCCAGGCTTCCCCGTCCCTGGGATTCTCTAGGCAAGAACACTGGAGTGGGTTGCCATTTCCTTCTCCAATGCATGAAAGTGAAAAGAGAAAGGGAAGTCGCTCAGTCATGTCCGACTCCCAGCGACCCCACAGACTGCAGCCTACCAGGCTCCTCCGTCCGTAGGATTTTCCAGGCAAGAGTACTGGAGTGGGGTGCCATTGCCTTCTCCGATAGAAAAGCACTACCTGTAGGTTATTTATCCCTCAGACAGTGATCTTTATCTGATCCATAAGATCTTTGTGGATCTTTCCAAAATGAGACTGCCTAGGCAACCCACTCCAGTATTCTTGCCTGGAGAATCCCAGGGACAGAGGAGCCTAGTGGGCTGCCGTCTATGGGATCACACAGAGTTGGACACAACTGAAGCGACTTAACAGCAGCAGCAGCAGCAGGATTACTTAGTGGAGAATAACTGCTTCATTATTTATGTGCTCCTTGTGGACAGTTTTCCCTATATGGGGAGTCATCTAACTAAATGGTGGTAGGAAATATGTTCTATCTTCAGCTGAAGTGATCAATGACATCCATCTTGGCCTTGGAAGGCATTCAGGCCAGCCTCAACTCACCATCCGTGGTGACTGTGATAAGCATCCTCGACTAAATTGTGTTTGGCCTTCGTATGATAATTTTAAAAAGAAATGTTTATGACATAATGATAGTGGGAAAAGATATACCATATGTTATATCATATAATTTAATGAGTAAACGTGTATATGGCATATCTCTGATTGAGAGGGAGGTATTTAAAATATTTAATTATATTTATCTCTGGGTAGAATGATAGGTAATTTTTGCTTTATACTGGGTATATTTTTAAATTTTTCAAATGCTCTGAGACTATATTGCTTTCATAATTAAAACACTAGGTTTTTAAAATTAAAGGAAATAAAAATATAAACGAAACAATGTGTGAACATTAGCTTTTCACATACTGAGATAATTCCTTTCAGAGTCCCTTTATTTGCAAGCTTTCTAGTCTATTTTGTAGTACTGTTGCTGTAGAAATTATTTTATTCAACTTTTTATAACCTCAAGTATAGGTTCATTGGGATTTGTATATAACTGGTATATGATTAATTATTTTAAATCAAAAACAAACAGGGCATTTCTACTTTGCATATAGCTGCAATCAGATATGTAACTTTAAAGTTTGATATCTATAGTGGTAAGAGAAGTTGTGAGTCAAGGGAGAGCTTACTGAAGTCAGTTTAAAGGCTTATATATAACTACAGAGTGGCAAGAGTCCTGGACGTGGGGTTAGGACCCCAGGCTGCCAGTCTTCAGGTTACCCCAAATTTGCCAAGATATTGGATCCTTCTGAGCTTAGGTTTCTTCATTTATGAGATGTGAATCACTGTTCTCATTCCAAAGTGTAATTTGGAGAGCAAATGAAATGTCACATCATAACATTACATAAACTAGTATAAATTTAACTTTGAGTTGCTGTTTTAACATCTTGATACTGGATGTGAATTTAGACGCTAAAATAAATTATAAATCACAATCTATGTAACCATTAATTCACAATTTAGAAATAACAAGCTGCTGCTGCTGCTGCTAAGTCGCTTCAGTCGTGTCCGACTCTGTGCGACCCCATAGACGGAAGCTCACCAGGCTCCCCCGTCCCTGGGATTCTCCAGGCAAGAACACTGGAGTGGGTTGCCATTTCCTTCTCCAATGCATGAAAGTGAAAAATGACAGGGAAGTCGCTCAGTCGTGTCCGACTCCCAGCTGAGAATGATTTAATTGTAGTATTCTCAAGTTTTCCACTATCTGGCTTATTTGTGACTATTTTTCCAGTGTTAAAAATCCATTTTGTGTTCACAAGATGAACCACAGTTTAATCAGATACTGTCATCTGTAGCATTTTGTTCAAAACCAAGTCTGTATATGACCAATGTATCAATATAATAACAATAACTAAGACTTAGCACTGACTGCAAACTAAGCACTGCTCCAAATGATTGATAGATGAAAGAGAAATAGACAGGTAATTATATTCATTTGTGATGAACATTTTCCTAATGAGAAAAACAAGGCCAGGCTGGAGATGACTTGCTCAGCTAACAAACTGGTAAAATGCAAGGGAGAAAACTCATTCAGCCCTCCCTCCCCTCAAGGAAAGAACAAAGTCAGCAAAGTTGAATTCTTTCGCGAGTTTGTGAAAAGGAATGAGCAGGGCCACTTCAGCACCACAGGTTGGGCAGTTCTTCAACCTGATAAATATTTGCTACAGCAGAGTTTCTGGCAAGAAGAGGAGAAGAATTGACAGTACCAGTCAAAATACTTGTTACATTATGTATTATCATTGAAAAGTCACCTCCATAAAACTTAGGAAGGGAATATGGGAAGGAAATATTTTGAATTGTGAACTCAGCTCTCAGAACTCAGCTCTCAGTCTGTACTCCTAATTCTGAGTGTCTTTTGCATGCACAGTACAGTTCAAGGGGCCTTGAGGGCTTTCCCTTAGTGATGATATAAGAGTGATAGTGAAATCAAGAACATGTTTTTATTTTTCTTATAAAGAATCCTGTGAAATATGTCACACATACAGATATGCACAGTGTATGTATACAGCATAAAGAATAACAGAATGATTGCCTGTACTAACACAGCTTAAAAAAAAAGGACATTAACTAGCACCACTTAACCTCCTTCATATGTTTTCAGTATCTCATATCCTACTCTGCGTTCAAGAAAATAACCCTTTGTTTTTTTATAATTCCTTTGGGACTCTTCATGGATGTCCAACTCTCCCATCCATACATGACTACTGGAAAAACCATAGCTTTGATTAGACAGACCTTTGTCAGCAAAATGGAGATGCTGTCTAGGTCGATCATAGCTTTTCTTCCATGGAGCAAGCATCCTTCAATTTCATGGCTGCAGTCACCATCTGCAGTGATTTTGGAGCCCAAGAACAGAAAATCTGCCACTGTTTCCACTTTTTCCCCAACTATTTGCCATTAAGTGATGGGCTGGATGCCATGATCTTTGTGCTTTAATGCTGAGCTTTAAGCCAAAATTTTCACTTTCTTCTTTCACTTTCATCAAGAGGCTCTTTAATTCCTCTTCACTTTCTGCCATTAAAGCAGTATCATCTTCATATCTGTGGTTGCTGGTAATTCTCCAGGCAATTTTGATTCCAGCTTGAGCTTCATCCAGGCTGGTATTTTGCATGATATACTCCGCATAGAAACTATGACAAACCTAGACAGTGTATTAAAAAGCATAGACTTTACTTTGCCAATAAAGGTCCATATAGCTGAAGTTATGGTTTTTCCAGTAGTCATGTTTGGATGGAGAGAGAGTTAGATGATAAAGAAGAATTGATGCTTTTGAGCACTGTGGTGTTGAAGAAGAGTCTTGAGAGTCCCTTGGACTGCAAGGAGATGAAGCCAGTCAATCCTAAAGGAAATCAATCCTAAATATTCATTAGAAAAACTGATGATAATTGAAGCTCTAATACTTTGGCCACCTAATGCGAAGAGCCAACTCATTGGAAAAGACCTGATGCTAGGAAAGATTGAGGGCAGGAGGAGAAGGGGATGACAGAGGATGAGATGGTTGGATGGCATCAATGACTCAATGGACATGAGTTTGAGCAAGCTTGGGGAGATGGGATTTTCCAGGCAAGAGTACTGGAGTGGGGTGCCATTGCCTTCTCCGAGGAAAAGGCCTACTTTGAGCCTAATCTCTTTCCTCATCTTTCCTATACCCCTAATTTGGGCTTGGACTGTTCAGTTCCAGGGCCCTAAGTCCAGCCTGAGTTCACATGGGAAGGAAACCCTTGGGGAAGAGGACATGAAATGAAGCCATGGGGTGAAGGCTAAAAGAGGTGTGGGAAGATGAGGTGAAGGGCCCCGTTTGTATCACCAAGCTCGCCAGGACCTCCAGGCCCCACTCTTCTCCTGGCTGCAGCGTCTGCCTTGTTCCCTGCAGCGGCCTGGGCAAGCACACTACAGAGAGCGGCTCTCCACCAGAGTTCTACTTTCAGCGACAGCCTGGACTAGAGGCATCCAGAAAGTTCCTCCCGTTGCCCTAACTGTCATATAATCCCCTTATTTTGTTGTCACTGCATCACAAATTTCCAGATTTAACTTTTATTCAGGAAGCCTTTGCTCATGAATGCAAGTTATACGAATGACTTGCTTTACTGCTGCTGCTAAGTCACGTCAGTCGTGTCCGACTCTGTGTGACCCCATAGATGGCAGCCCACCAGGCTCCCTCCCTGGGATTCTCCAGGCAGCAGTACTGGAATGGGTTGCCATTTTCTTCTCCAGTGCATGAAAGTGAAAAGTGAAAGTGAAGTCGCTCAGTCCAGTCCAACTCTTCACAACCCCATGGACTGTAGCCTACCAGGCTCCTCCGTCCATGGGATTTCCCAGGTTCTATCTACTCACAAATCTGCTGTTCAACTCTTGTGTCTAGAAGATAAGTAAAATAAGAGACTTTGCATAATCAGAAACTCACTCACTGCTACTAATTCTGGTCACTCCTCTGAGAAACGAAGCTGTCTTGCCAAGTGTCACCCACGCTTTCCAGGTGAACTCATTGGTAAAGAATCCACCTGCCAATACAGGAGCTGCAGGAGGCGTGGGTTCAATTCCTGTGTCGAGAAGATCCCCTGGAGGAGGAATGGCAACCCACTCCTGTATTCTTGCCTGTAAAGTCCCATGGACAGAGGAGCCTGAAAGGGTCCATGGGGTCACAAAGTGTCAGACACAACTGAGTGATTGAGCAAGCACAAGTTTCACGTATACATAGGTGTCTGCAGGTGTCTTTTCTTTTGTCACTTTACAGGTTTTTTTGTTATCACTAGAACAAATATGTGCATAGCTTAGAAATCCACCAATCGCACATCATCATTAGATAGGAAATTTAGATAGTGTGTTTCACAATACCAAAAGTCTTTAGAGTTATGCTGAAAATACATACAATTATCTAAGAGCCAAAGAAATGAAAACCCTCATCACGTCCAAGAGTTGAACAGCAGATTTGTGAGTAGATAGAACCTGGGAAATCCCATGGACGGAGGAGCCTGGTAGGCTACAGTCCATGGGGTTGTGAAGAGTTGGACTGGACTGAGCGACTTCACTTTCACTTTTCATTTCAATGCACTGGAGAAGAAAATGGCAACCCATTCCAGTACTGTTGCCTGGAGAATCCCAGGGACAGGAGCCTGGTGGGCTGCCATCTATGGGGTCACACAGAGTCGGACACGACTGACGTGACTTAGCAGCAGCAGTAAAGCAAGTCATTCGTATAACTTGCATTCATGAGCAAAGGCTTCCTGAATAAAAGTTAAATCTGGAAATTTGTGATGCAGTGACAACAAAATAAGGGGATTATATGACAGTTAGGGCAACGGGAGGAACTTTCTGGATGCCTCTAGTCCAGGCTGTCGCTGAAAGTAGAACTCTGGTGGAGAGCCGCTCTCTGTAGTGTGCTTGCCCAGGCCGCTGCAGGGAACAAGGCAGACGCTGCAGCCAGGAGAAGAGTGGGGCCTGGAGGTCCTGGCGAGCTTGGTGATACAAATGGGGCCCTTCACCCCATCTTCCCACACCTCTTTTAGCCTTCACCCCATGGCTTCATTTCATGTCCTCTTCCCCAAGGGTTTCCTTCCCATGGAACTGAGGCTGGACTTGGGGCCCTGGAACTGAACAGTCCAAGCCCAAATTAGGGGTATAGGAAAGATGAGGAAAGAGATTAGGCTCAAAGTAGGCCTTTTCCTCGGAGAAGGCAATGGCACCCCACTCCAGTACTCTTGCCTGGAAAATCCCATGGATGGAGGAGCCTGGTAGGCTGCAGTCCATGGGGTCGCTAAGAGTCAGACACGACTGAACGACTTCACTTTCCCTTTTCCCTTTCATGCATTGGAGAAGGAAATGGCAACCCACTCCAGTGTTCTTGCTTGGAGAATCCCAGGGACGGGGATGGATCCCTGGTGGGCTTCTGTCTATGGGGTCGCACAGAGTCGGACACAACTGAAGTGACTTAGCAGCAGCAGCAGGCCTTTTCTTAAGAGAAAATAGGTCTTGTGTCTGCTCACTTCTCTGGGGCAACACCTCCAAGCTGGGAAAATAGGACATTTAGTTACATGTGGCAGAGGCAAAGGGACCTTGCAGGAGGTTAAATAGAATGGCTCTGTAAGAAGAGATTTGTATAAGATTAGACTCTGAGATCTTCAAGAATCCATTTTTAAGGTCCAGTACTCCAGCTGGCCTGCAGTCCTTACAAGGTTGTGATAAAGTATGTAAAGCACTTTGCAGCATTATATATGTGATTTTACATATATTATTAGGACTTCCCTGGTGGCTCAGATGGTAAAGCATCTGCCTACAATGCTGGAGAACCAGGTTCAATCCCTGGGGCAGGAAGAGCCTCTGGAGAAGAAAATGGTAACCCATTCCAGTACTCCTGTCTGGAGAATCTTATGGACAGAGGAGCCCGGTGGGCTAAAGTCCATGGGGTCACAAAGAGGTGGATACAACTTCACTTTCACATACATTATCACAACCCTGTGAGAACTACAAGCCAGTTGTAGAATCTGAGATTTTGGGGGGTTGAGCAGAATGTTCAAGCTCAGGACCCCAAATTCCCACCTGTAAAATCAACTTAAAATGCTTCTATCTCTCACTGAACCCAATGACAAAGAGCCACTGCTATTCCTATGGATGAATAGAATGGATTTTGATTCCCTTGCTAGGAACCTTCCTTCTGAGAGC
This sequence comes from Tragelaphus eurycerus, assembly GCA_935064755.1. Lineage (NCBI taxonomy): Eukaryota > Metazoa > Chordata > Mammalia > Artiodactyla > Bovidae > Tragelaphus > Tragelaphus eurycerus. The sequence goes on from CAKXYN010000123.1 coordinate 184,636, forward strand.
TCTGTTTGCTGAGGATTGCTCTAGCAATACATATTTTCCTGAGACTGTGGACTTAGGACTTCCTGGGAAGAAGAAATTAAAGTCAACCCTTGGAGAACACAGGACTGAATATGCAGGATCTATTCAATACATACACCATTTAATGTGCTATGAATAACTTTAAGCCTTGTATCAAGTGTGTGTGTGTGTGTGTGTGTGTGTGTATAGTTATCTATATATGCCTGCTCTCTGAGGACTTATGCTCTTCAACTTTTCAGCCCCCTTGCCCATTCACACTCCCTTTATTGTCAGAGGTCTTTCTGTTCAGAAGAGCTTCTCCAAGAGGCTCGAATAAAGACTCTGATGGGTCCGAAACTCCTGCAGCGGAGACACTCCATGTCCCAGCACACTTGGTGCCTCCAGGGTCCCCATAAGCCAAGCAGCTGTGCCACCTTCATGCTCAACCCTCACTGGGGCGGAGCAAATCTGAAAGCATTCCCTCTAAGATCAGGAACAAGACAAGGGTGTCCACTTTCACTGCTGTTATTCAACATAGTTCTGGAAGTCTTAGCTACAGCAATCAGAGAATAAAAATGAATGGAATCCAGATCTGAAAGAAGAAGTAAAGCTGTCCCTGTTTTCAGATGACATGATACTGTACATAGAAAACCCTAAAGAAAATTACTAGAGCTAGTCAGTGAATTTAGCAAAGTTGCAGGATAAAAAATCAATATACAGAAATCATTTGCATTTCTATATACTTACAATGAAAAATTAGAAAGAGAAATTAAGGAATCAATGCCATTCATCATTGCAACAAAAAGAAATAAATATCTAGGAATAAACCTATGCAAGAGACAAAAGAACTGTACTCAGAAAATTATGACACTAATGAAAGTCCTGGGTGTTCTTTGGAAGGAAAGATGCTAAAGCTGAAACTCCAGTACTTTGGCCACCTCATGTGAAGTGTTGACTCATTGGAAAAGACTCTGATGCAGGGAGGGATTGGGGGCAGGAGGAGAAGGGGACAACAGAGGATGAGATGGCTGGACAGCATCACTGACTCAATGGACGTGAGTTTGAGTGAACTTTGGGAGTTGGTGATGGACAGGGAGGCCGGGCATGCTGCAATTCATGGGGTCTCAAAGAGTCAGACACGACTGAGTGACTGAACTGAACTGAACTGAATGAAAGAAATCAAAGATGACATAAACAGATGAAGAGATATTCCATGTTCTTGAGTAGGAAGAATCAATATTGTGAAAATGACTATATTACCAAACACAATCTACAAATTCAATACGATCCCTATAAAATTACCAATGGTACTTTTCACAGAATTAAAACAAAAAAATTTCACAATTCATATGGAAACACAAAGGACCCGGAATAGCCAAGGCAGTCTTGAGAAAGAAGAATGAAGCTGGAGGAATCAACCTTCCTGACTTCAGATTATACTGCAAAGCTACAGTCATCAAGACAGTACGGTACTGGCACAAAAACAGAAATATAGACCAAAGGAACAAGATAGAAAGCACAGACATAAACTCATGCACCTATCAGATCAGATCAGATCAGATCAGTCGCTCAGTCGTGTCCGACTCTTTGCGACCCCATGAACCGCAGCATGCCAGGCCTACCTGTCCATCACCAGCTCCCGGAGGTCACTCAGACTCGCATCCATCGAGTCAGTGATGCCATCCAGCCATCTCATCCTCTGTCGTCCCCTTCCCCTCCTGCCCTCAATCCCTCCCAGCATCAGAGTCTTCTCCAATGAGTCAACTCTTCGCATGAGGTGGCCAAAATACTGGAGTTTCAGCTTTAGCATCATTCCTTCCAAAGAAATCCCAGGGCTGATCTCCTTGAGAATGGACTGGTTGGATCTTCTTGCAGTCCAAGGGACTCTCAAGAGTCTTCTCCAACACCACAGTTCAAAAGCATCAATTCTTCGGCATTCAGCCTTCCTCACAGTCCAGCTCTCACATCCATACATGACCACAGGAAAGACCATAGCCTTGACTAGGCGAACCTTTGTTGGTAAAGTAATGTCTCTGCTTTTGAATATGCTATCTAGGTTGGTCATAACCTTCCTTCCAAGGAGTAAGCGTCTTTTAATTTCATGGCTGCAGTCACCATCTGCAGTGATTTTGGAGCCCAGAAAAACAAAGTCTGACACTGTTTCCACTGTTTCCCCATCTATTTCCCATGCAGTGATGGGACCAGATGCCATGATCTTCGTTTTCTGAATGTTGAGCTTTAAGCCAACCCTTTCACTCTCCACTTTCACTTTCATCAAGAACCTTATTTTTGACAAAGGAAGCAAGAATATACAATGGGGCAAAGACAGACTCTTCAATAAATGGTGCTGGAAAAACTGGACAGCTCCATGTAAAAGAATGAAATTAGTACACGTCCTAACACAATACACAGACAAACTCAAAATGAATTACAGACCTAAATGTAAGACCAGAAACTATACAACTCTTAGAGGAAAACATAGGCAGAACACTCCATAACATAAATCAAAGCAAGATCCTTTATGACTCACCTCCTAGAGTAATGGAAATAAAAACAAAAGCAAACAAGTGGGACCTGATTAAACTTAAAAGCCTTTTCACAGCAAAGGAAACTATAAATAAGGTGAAAAACAACCCTCAGAATGGGAAAAAATGATAGCAAATGAAACAACTGATAAAGGATTAATTCCCAAAATATACAAGCAGCTCATACAATTCAATACCAGAAAAACAAACAACCCAATGAAAAAGTGGGGAAAAGACCTAAACAGACATTTCTCCAAAGAAAACATACAGATGGCTAGCAACCCATGAAAAGATGCTCAACAGTGCTCATTATTAGAAAAATGCAAATCAAAACTACAATGAGATATCACCTCACAACAGTTAGAACGGCTATCATCAAAAAATCTACAAACAGCAAGTGCTGGAGAGGGTGTGGAGAAAAGGGAACACTGTTGCTCTGTTGGTGAAAATGTAAATTGATACAGACACTATGGAAGATGATATGGAGATTACTTAAAAAAACTAGGAATAAAACCACCAGTTCAGTTCAGTCGCTCAGTCGTGTCTGACTCTTTGTGATCTCCATAAATTGCAGCACACCAAGCCTCCTTGTCCATCACCAACTCCCGGAGTTTACTCAAACTCATGTCCATTGAGTTGGTGATGCCATCCAGCCATCTCATCCTCTATTGTCCCCTTCTCCTCCTGCCCCCAATCCCTCCCAGCATCAGGGTCTTTTTCCAATGAGTCAACTCTTTGCATGAGGTGGCCAAAGTATTGGAGTTTCAGCTTTAGCATCAGTCTTTCCAATAAACACCATTTGACTCAGCAATCCCATTCCTAGCCATGTACCCAGAGGAAACCAAAATTGAAAAAGATACATGTATCCCATTGTTCACTGCAGCACTATTGACAATAACTAGAATATGGAAGCAACCTGGATGTCCATCGACAGATGAATGGATAAAGAAATGGTGGTACCTGTGCACAATGGAATATTACTCAACCATAGAAAGGGATGCATTTGAGTCAGTTCTAGTGAGGTGGTTGAACCTAGAACCTGTTATACAGGTTGAAGTAAGTCAGAAAGAGAAAGATAAATATTGTATTCTAATGCATATATTCAGAATCTAGAAAAATGGCACTAAAGAACTTATTTACAGGGCAACAGTGGAGAAACAGACATAGAGAATAGACTTATGGACATGGGGAAAGGGGAGGAGAGGGTGAGATGTATGGAAAGAGTAACATGGAAACTTACATTACCACATGTGAAATAGATAGCCAAGGGGAACTTACTGTATGGCTCAGGAAATTCAAACAGGGGCTCTGGATCAACCTAGAGGGGTGGGATGGGAGGGAGATGGGAGGGAGAGTCAAAAGGGAGGGGATATGTGTATACCTATGGCTGATTCATGTTGAGGTTGGACAGAAAACAGCAAAATTCTGTAAAGCAATTATCCTTCTTTAAAAAGAAAAAAAAAAGCAACTAAAAAAAAAATTTCTCCATACACTTAGCATTTCTGGCACTGACATACATGGCTTGATTCCAGTCCTAACTGGCCGTATGTAAAACCACTGTAAAGTTTAAGCAAAGATAAGCTCTGAAAAAAGAATTTCTGCTTGAAAATAAGGGGTTATTAGAAAATGGGCCACTGATTGTATTCTTCAGAAATATTAATGTCTTGTAAGACAGAGCAAGCTGGAGAACTGTTCCAGATTAAAGGAGGCACAAGAGGTAAATACAACATGTGTTCTTGGCTGCATCCTGTACTGGAGGGAAAACTGCTAGAAAGGACATTACCATGTTGGTAAACTGGCAAAAGTGAAATAGACAATTATATTTGATAATTTTACTGAGTTAAATTCACTGAAGTTGATGACCAAACTGTTGCTATATAAAAGACCATTATTTTTCTTAGGAAATGTACATTGAATTGTCTAAGAGTGAAAAACCATGATGTATGCAACTTATTTTCAAACGTTCAGGAAAAAGAAAAACTTGCGTTTGCATACAAAGAAAGGAAATGGACAAAATACTAATGATAGATACATCTGGGTAAAAAAAATAGTGTGTTCTTTATCATTTTTGTAGCTTTCATTGAACAAATAATGATTTTATTATTTCCATATACAAAAAAACCTTAAGAGTTTAACTCAATGACATCATCCCGCTGAGGGTAGGCTCCCCTTTGAGAATCTCTGACTTTGATTCCCAATGATGTCACCACCACTGCTACCTCCCATAAGTGTGCAAAAACCAGAACAACTTTGCAGATGTATTAAATTAAAAAATTGTAATTGCTTTATATTTTCTCCCAGACAAAAGCTGAAAAGAAAATGAAATAAATAATAGTCTTAAAAATAAAATGTTTATAAAATGTTCTAACAAAAACATGTTTACAACATGTAGGTTTCAGATCTAAAGTATCAACTTTTTGTTTTTAGTTAGAAACATAAAGCCCAAACTCTTGCTTTGTTATGTGACAGCTGTATGCCTCACGATGGTCATTTTGGCTCTTTGTTCTTAAGTTTCTGCATCTGTTATATGGAGATAAATATCCTCAGCTCAGGTTGCAGTTGGTATAACAGATAATATTGTGATAAGTCTCTAGTACATATCAGGAATTGAAGAAATAGAAGCTATGTTAAGCATTTGAAAACACCCTGAGGCTAGGAAAGATTGAGGGCAGGAGGAGAAGGGGACAACAGAGGATGAGATGGTTGGATGGCATCACTGACTCAATGGACATGAGTTTGGGTGGACTCTGTGAGTTGGTGATGGACAGGGAGGCCTGGCATGCTGCTACTCATGGGTTCGCAAAGAGTCGGACATGTCTGAGTGACTGATTGAACTGAACTAAGAATATGAAATTAAAAGACGCTTACTCCTTGGAAGGAAAGTTATTACCAACCTAGATAGCATATTCAAAAGCAGAGACATTACTTTGCCAACAAAGGTTCGCCTAGTCAAGGCTATGGTCTTTCCTGTGGTCATGTATGGATGTGAGAGCTGGACTGTGAAGAAGGCTGAGCACCGAAGAATTGATGCTTTTGAACTGTGGTGCTGGAGAAGACTCTTGAGAGTCCCTTGGACTGCAAGGAGATCCAACCAGTCCATTCTGAAGGAGATCAGCCCTGGGATTTCTTTGGAAGGAATGATGCTAAAGCTGAAACTCCAGTATTTTGGCCACCTCATGAGAAGAGTTGACTCATTGGAGAAGACTGATGCTGGGAGGGATTAGGGGCAGGAGGAGAAGGGGACGACAGAGGATGAGATGGCTGGATGGCATCACTGACTCGATGGATATGAGTCTGGGTGACCTCCGGGAGTTTGTGATGGACAGGGAGGCCTGGCGTGCTGCGGCTCATGGGGTCGCAAAGAGTCGGACACGACTGAGCGACTGATCTGATCTGAAGAATATGAATAGGGTTATCAAAGAACTTCACTAGATCTCAGGTATCTTTATTGAAAAATAGCTAAACTCTTACATGTGCTGTGCTTAGTTGCTCAGTCATGTCCAATCCTTTGCAACCTCAGGGACTGTAGCCCACCACACTCCTATGTCCATGGGATTCTCCAGGCAAGAATACTGGAGTGGGTTGCCATGCCCTCCTCCAGGGCAGCTTCCAAACCCAGAGGTAGAACCCAGGTCTCCTGCATTGCAGGTGGATTCTTTACCGTCTGAGCCACCAGGGAAGTCCAAGAATACTGGAATGGATAACCAATCTCTTCTTCAGGGGAGCTTCCCAACCCAGGAATCAAACAAACGTCTCCTGAATGGCAGGCAGATTCTTTACCGTCTGAGCTACCAGGGAAGCTTCAACCACTTGTATAGGCAGACCTTGTTTTATTGCACTTTGCAGATAGTGCATTTTTCACAAATTCAAGATTTGGGGCAGCCATCCATTGAGCAAGTCTATCCACTCCATTCTTCCAGTAACATTTGCTCATTTTGAGTCTCTGTGTCACATTTTGGCAATTCTTATAATATTTCAAACTTTATTATTATTATTACTGTGTTGTCAGGGTGATCTGTAATTAATGATACTTGATGTTGCTGTACTAATTGTTTGGGGTGCAACAAATCATGTAAGATGGCGAACTTAATAAATGTATGTTCTGACTGTTCCATTGCCAGCTGTCCCACTTCTTTCCCTCTCTTTGGACCTCCCTATTCCCTGAGATACAACAATTTTGAAATTAGGCCAGCTAATAACACTACAATGGCCTCTACATGTTCAAGAGGAAGGGAGAGTCACAGGTCTCTCACTTTAAATCAAAAGCGAGAAATAATAGGAAAGCTGGATGGCATCACCAACTCTATGGACGTGATTATGAGTGAACTCCGGGAGTTGGTGAAGGACAGAGAGGCTTGGCATGCTGCGATTCATGGAGTTGCAAAGAGTCAGGCACGACTGAGCAACTGAACTGAACTGAACTGAATAGGAAGGCATGTCAGAACCCTAAGACAGAATGAGAGCTGTTCTTCTTGCACTGTTAGCCAAGCTGTGAGTGCAAAGGGAGACTCTTGTAGGAAGTCAAACATGCTACTCTTGTCCATAAACATATGATAAGAACATGAAACAGCATTATGGCTGGTGTGGAGACAGTTTTGGAGGTCTGAATAGAAGTTCAAACCAGTCACAACGTTCCCTTAAGCCAAAGTCTAATCCAAATCAAGACCCTGACTCTGTTCAATTCAGTGACTATTAAGAGAGGTGAGGAAGTGGCAGGAGAAAAGTTTGAAGCTAGCAGAGGTTGGTTCATGAGGTTTGAGGAAAGAAGCCATCTCCATAACCCAAAAATGCAGGGTGAAGCAGCAAGTGCTGACGTAGGAAAGTAGGAACTGCTGCAAGGTATCCAGAAAAGCTTGCAAAGATAATTCACGAAGGTGGCTATGGCTACACTAAACAACAGATTTTTTAATATAGACAAAACAGATTTTTTAACATAGACTAAACAGTCTTCTGGGCTCTCTTGCTCGAGAAAAGTCAATACCCAGATTCGAAGTTTAAAGAACAGGCTGACTCTTTTGTTAAAGGTTAATGCAGCTGGTGACTTCTATAAGTTAAAGCTCACTCACCATCCTGAAAATCCTAGGGCCCTTATGAATTATGCTAAATGTACTCTGCCTGTGCTCTAGAAATAGAACAACAAAAGCTGGATGACAGCACAGCTGTTTACAACACAGTTTACTAGACACCTACTGCTCAGGAAAAAAGATTCCTTTCAAAATACGACTGTTTATTGACATTCTATCTGGTCACGCGCGAGCTCTGACGGAGATGTGCAATGAGATTTGGGTTGTGTTCTTGCCTGTTAACAGAGTATCTGTTCTGCATCGAGTGGATAAAGAAAAAATTTCATCATTCAAATCCTTTTATTTAAGGAACACATTTCATAAGACTATAGGGCTGAAGATAGTGACCCATCTAATGGATTTGGGCAAAATAAACTGAAAACTTTCTGGAAAGCATTCACCATTCTAGATGTCATTAAGGACATTTGTGATTCATGAGAAGAGGTCAAAATGTCAACTTTAATAAGAGTTTGAAAAAGGTTGATTCCAACCCTCATAGATGACTTTGAGGGTTCAGGATTTCAGTGGAGGAGGTAACTGCAGGTGTGGTAGAAATAGCAAGAGAACTAGAATTGGAAGGGGGGCCTGCAGATGTGACTAAATTGTTATAATCTCGGATATGAATTTCATGGATGAGGAGTTGCTTCTTAGGGTTGAGCAGAGAAAGTGGCTTCTGGAGATAGAATATGCTCCTGGTGAAGATGCTGTGAAGATTATTGAAATGACAATACATGATTCAGAATATTACATAAACTTAGTTGGTAAAGCATTGGCAATGTTTGAAAGAACTGACTTCAATTTTGAAATAAATCTGTTGTAAGTAAAATGCTAACAAATAGCAGTGCAAGCTAGAGAGAAAATTTTCATGAAAGAGTCAATCAATACAGCAAACTTCACTTTTGTCTTATTTTAAGAAGTTGCCACAGCCACCCCATTCTTCACCCTGAATATTGAGGCCGCATTCTTTTGACACATTGTATGCTATGCTAAGTCACTTCAGTTGTGTCCGACTCTGTGTGACCCCATAGACAGCAGCCCACCAGGCTCCCCCGTCCCTGGGATTCTCCAGGCAAGAACACTGGAGTGGGTTGCCATTTCCTTCTCCAATGCATGAAAGTGAAAAGTGAAAGTGAAGTCGCTCAGTTGTGTCCGACTCTTAGCGACCCCATTGATGTATACCTAGTTGCAAATGCATCCTAACATATAGAAGTGGTTTTGGATGAGTTTATCATAAAACATATAGAAAAAACATTTTTTCTCAAATTTAAGTAAATTTAGATTAGATTTAATCTAAATTTCAGATTATGGTCTTAAGAAATAACATATAGACTTAGAATTTTCTAGTCTACATTTGCTACATTTGTGATGTGGCAAAATCACAGATGGGAACCAAGAAAACCTTTTCAAAAAATAACTAAAAAATAACATGATAACCAATATTTTGATTCTTTGATTCCCTTACCAAAATGAGAATGAATTAGTCGCATTTCCTTGTAAATATTCAGAGGAAAGATTTCAAAAAGGGAGCATAAAATTAAAAAAATAAGCAGTGTTAGACCTGAAGGTGCTCATAATTGAATGTCAGCTAAGGCACTGCTTGCTGGCGGTTCTCCATGGTGACCCTCAGAACTCAAACATACCTCTCAGTTCAGATATACCTATTTGTACTATTTGAATGTTCTACAAACTGTTTTTAGAGACCCAATTTTTAGAAACCCCATAAAATCCAACAAACAAGAATAAACTCAGAAGATGAAAGAGGCATCATTAACTAAGGACAAGTATGAACAGCATAGAAAATAGAAATGCATTATGCAGACTGAAGCTAGGGGCTGGTGGGGAACATTCACACCAGCTTAAAAGGGCTTTTAATATTCTGTTCAGAGCAAGGAGGGGAAAAATCTACTTGGGACTTGTGGCCATGTAGTAGATAATTCACTGTGGACTGTTAACTTCTATTGTGATTATTCTTTATTTATCAAAAAGAGTGATAGAAATATTTAAAATAGGAGAATTAACACTAACACAGCTGAAGTACAGAATTCATACAAAGCTGCTGTGATATCACTCATCTGCTCCAAATGAATCTTGTCCTCTGGAACCAGCTTGTGGGCAGTGTAAGAGGAATTTGCCAGAGCAACACAGGACTATTACAGAGAATAATCAAAAAGGTAAGAGATATTGGGGGAATGGTAGCCATCAGTACTACCAATTTTTTCCCAGAGAGAACATAAGTGGATTTAATTTACCAGAATTATCCAATAGTAATATTTGGCTACCTCATGAGAAGAGTTGACTCATTGGAAAAGACTCTGATGCTGGGAGGGATTGGGGTCAGGAAGAGAAGGGTACGACAGAGGGTGAGATGGCTGGCTGGCATCACCGACTCGATGGACCTGAGCTTGAGTGAACTCCGGGAGATGGTGAAGGACAGGGAGGGCTGGCGTGCTGCAGTCCATGGGGTCGCAAAGAGACCCGACTTAGAGACTGGACAACAACAACAATGAAATCCAGCATTAAAAAGTCCTTTTCACTCTTAGTTTTGAAGGAAATTTCCAGTAAGTGTAGATTTCTGTATTGATACATTTTTTTTTTTTTCTTTCCATTCTTTAAACCTGTGTTTCACTAGCTCTTGTTGGCACTGTTGTCTGTGAAGGACTTTTTCCTCTAGCTGCTCTTAACATTTCCACCTTTTCTCTGATTTTGAGCAGATATATTGTGATATGCCTTGATTTTATTTTCTTCGTGCTTCTCGTGCTCAGCATTCATTGAACTTCTTTGATCTATGGATTACAGTTTTCATCAAATTTAGAAGAATATTGGCCTTAGGTTCTTCAGATATGTTTTCTACTCTGGCCTTCTCCTCTCCTTTAGGGACTGCCTACACATCCATGAGGCAGACTGAAGTTGTCTCACAGCTCACTGATGCCCTTTTCAGTTAATTTTTTTCAGTATTTTTTCTGTTGATGTTCACTATCTGCTATTGCTATGTGTTCACTGATCTCTTCTGCAATATCTAATCTACAGTTCATCTCTGTTTCATTTCACACATTGTAGCTTTTGTTTTTTAAGTTCTTGTTTGTATTTTCCAGTTTTATTTCTTTAATGTCTTTCATAAGTGAAAGCGAAGTGGCTCAGTCGTGTCTGACTCTTTGCAACCCCATGAACTGTAGCCTACCACACTTCTCCGTCCATGGGATTTTCCAGGCAAGACTACTGGAGTGGGTTGCCATTTCCTTCTCAATGTCTTTCATATCTCTTCTTAAATTATTGAACATGTGGAGTACAATCATTAACTGTTTTAACGTACTTATCTGCAAATCCTCGCATCTGTTCTCAGTTCCGTGTCATTTTTTACTCCTATCGCTTCTGATCATGGGTCATATTTTCACACTTATCCGCATGCCTGGTGATTTTTAATTAAAGACCAGACATAAGATTTACCTTCTGGGGTTCTGATATTTTTAAAATTCCTGTAAATATTCTTGGACTTTATTTGGGATTCAGTTAAATTACTTGCAAACAGTTCGATACTTTCAGATCCTACTTTAACATTTGCTGAGTAGGAAAGAATGCTGCTTATTCTAAGGTGAATTATTCCCCACTACTGAAGCCAGTGCATTCTTCCAACGTGTGCTCTACAAAATGCTCTGTGAATCTTCAGGTTTTCCCAGTTTTGTTGGTGAGATCAGGTACCATCCAGGCACTGTTACCTCTAATTCTTTTGAGTATTTTTTGTTTTTTCCCTTGGCCTTGAGTATGAGCTCACACACATGAGCTGACCTGTACTCAGCTGAATACTGAACTGTTCACGTATTTCTGGGGTTTCCTTTCATGCATTCTGCTCTCCCCAGTGCTCTCTCCCCAGAGCACTTGGCTACCTTGACCATCAGGAACATCTCTGCAATTATAGAGTTTATCATCTCTGCTTGGGGTTTCTTTCCTTATGCTATATCCTAGAAACTCTCTCAAGGCAGTAAGATAGGGAAATCATAGGGCTAACTGTTATTCCATAGATTTTGTCCATTTGGGGGTTGTTTTAGATGGGAGAGTAAATGAATTGCCACTCCATCTTGGTGGAAGCAAAGATTCTATACAGTTAATACAGTACTTTCACTGAGCATCCACAGTGGTACAGGGTCAAATGCATAGAGTCATGTCCTCATGATGGTTTGATGGTGAAAAAGGAAGGCGTATAATCAGGAAATGGTGAGAATTATGTGCTGTGTTAGTTGCTCAGTCATGTCAGAGTCTTTGCGACCCCATGTACTAGAGCCCACCAGGCTCCTCTGTCCATGGGATTCTCCAGGCAAGAATACTGGAGCGCATAGCCATTCCCTTCTCCAGGAGATCCTCTCAACCCAGGGATTGAACCTGGGTGTCCTGCATTGCAAGCAGATTCTTTACCATCTGGGTGACATGAGAAAGAGAGATGATTTGGAAATTTAAAGAAGTAGCAAGTAAGAAGTCAAGAGCTGGTTTGTAAAGATTTCTGAAGAAAGTCCATTTCTGAGTGAACGAATGATTAAAAACCGAAAGCTTAACTATAGCAACATTCCATCTGTGCCCAAATACGTGAAGTCTTGAAGGACTTGTTTAGTTATTCCTGACACAAGCTTTTTGCTCATGTCTCTCCTTGGAGGCAGAAGCCACTAAGTCTTCTTTATTTTATTTTTCCTGTCTTTTCCCACCTACTGGTTGGGAAGAGAAGGCTGAGGACTGATCTCTGAAAGTAGAGGGGTGTCCCTCCTATCTTCAGGACCAGAGTGTGGAAGTCCTTCCCCTCCCCTTCTCCCTCTAGTCTCTCACGTAGACCCACCACTCTCCAAATTACACATTTTCCCTCCCACCCATGAAATACATCCTTGTTTAATCAACTCCGCTCCTTGTGCTCAAAGCACATGGGTGAGAAACCCACATCAGGTTTGTACTGGGTCCATTTTATTAGTTTTGCTACTCATAGTGATTATATACTTTTCTTAATATATGACAAATATAGAAGGAGTAAATAGAAGGGGAAAAAATGAAAGCATTGACACATTTTATTTTGTTAAGCTCCAAAATCACTGCAAATGATGACTGTAGCCAAGAAATTAAAAGACACTTGCTCCTTGGAAATAATATGAGAAACCTAGACAGTGCATTAAAAAGCAGAGACATCACTCTGCCAACAAAGGTCTGTATAGTCAAAACTATGGTTTTGCCAGTAGTCAGGTACGGATATGAGAGCTGGATCATAAGAAGAGCTGAGTGCTTAAGTACTGATGCTTTTGAACTGTGGTGCTGGAGAAGACTCCTGAGAGTCCCTTGGACTGTAAGGAGATCCAACCAGTCCATCCTAAAGGAAATTAGTCCTGAATATTCATTGGAAGGACTGATGCTGAAGCCAAAACTCTAATACTTGGGCCATCTGATCCAAAGAGTAGACTCATTGGAAAAGACCTTGATGTGGGGAAAGATTGAAGGCAAAAGGAGAAGAGGGTTGCAGAGGATAAGATAGCTAGGTAGCATCAGCAACTAAACAAACATGAATTTGAGGAAAATTTGGGAGATAGTGAAGGACAGAGAAGCCTGATGTGCTGAAGCACATGGGGTCACAGTAAATACGACTTAGCAACCAAACAACAATAACAATCACAGGTGACTTCCAAGGTTACTTTGTTTACAAAGAATAGCTTTCTTTAGCTATTTGGTGCCCACAGTTGACAAATACCAAGACTAAGAAATGGAAATTTTTACAAACTCAGAGATCAAGAAGGAATACTACAGTGGCTCTAAGCATTGGTTACACATTAGAATCACTTGCTTTTTAAAAAGTCCTATATTTTCCTGTACCCATCTCAGCTCGGTGGAGATGGTCCCCAGGCACTTATATCTTTTAAAAAGCTCAGTAAGTCCTTCTAATGTACACCAGAGGTTGAGAATCACCAGAGTATTGAATAAATTGGGATCACAGTTAAGTGTTCAGTTCAGTTCAGTCGCTCAGTCGTGTCCAACTCTTTGTGATGCCATGAATTGCAGCATGTCAGGCCTCCCTGTCCATCACCAACTCGCGGAATTCACAAAACTCATGTCCATCAACTTGGTGATGCCATCCAGCCATCTCATCCTCTGTCGTCCCCTTCTCTTCCTGCCCACAATCCCTCCCAGCATCAGAGGCTTTTCCAATGAGTCAACTCTTCGCATGAGGTGGCCAAAGTACTGGAGTTTCAGCTTTAGCATCATTCCTTCCAAAGAACACCCAGGACTGATCTCCTTTAGAATGGACTGGTTGGATCTCCTTGCAGTCCAAGGGACTGTCAAGAGTCTTCTCCAACACCACAGTTCAAAAGCATCAGTTCTTCAGTGCTCAGCCTTCTTCACAGTCCAACTCTCACATCCATACATGACTACAGGAAAAACCATAGCCTTGAATAGAGGGACCTTTGTTGGCAAAGTAATGTCTCTGCTTTTCAATATGCTATCTAGGTTGGTCATAACTTTCCTTCTAAGGAGTAAGCATCTTTTAATTTCATGGCTGCAATCACCATTTGCAGTGATTTTGGAGCCCCCACAAATAAAGCCTTACACTGTTTCCACCGTTTCCCCATCTATTTAACATGAAGTGATGGGACGGGATCCCATGATCTTCGTTTTCTGAATGTTGAGCTTTAAGCCAACTTTTTCACTCTCCACTTTCACTTTCATCAAGAGGCTTTTTAGTTCCTCTTCACTTTCTGCCATAAGGGTGATGTCATCTGCATATCTGAGGTTATTGACATTTCTCCCGGCAATCTTGATTCCAGCTTGTACTTCTTCCAGCGCAGCGTTTCTCATGATGTACTCTGCATAGAAGTTAAATAAGCAGAGTGACAATATACAGCCTTGACGTACTCCTTTCCCTATTTGGAAGCAGTCTGTTGTTCCATGTCCAGTTCTAACTGTTGCTTCCTGACCTGCATATAGGTTTCTCAAGAGGCAGGTCAGGTGCTCTGGTAGTCCCATCTCTTTCAGAATTTTCCACAGTTTATTGTGATCCACACAATCAAAGGCTTTGGCATAGTCAATCAAGCAGAAATAGATGTTTTTCTGGAACTCTCTTGCTTTTTCAATGATCCAGCAGATGTTGGCAATTTGATCTCTGGTTCCTCTGCCTTTTCTAAAACCAGCTTGAACATCTGGAAGTTCATGGTTCATGTATTGCTGAAGCCTGGCTTGGAGAATTTTGAGCATTACTTTACTAGCGTGTGAGATAAGTGCAATTGTGCAGTAGTTTGAGCATTCTTTGGCATTGCCTTTCTTTGGGATTGGAATGAAAACTGACCTTTTCCAGTCCTGTGTCCACTGCTGAGTTTTCCAAATTAGCTGTCATATTGAGTGCAGCACTATCACAGCATCATCTTTCAGGATTTGAAATAAGTCAACTGGAATTCCATCACCTCCAGTAGGTTTTTTCATAGTGATACTTTCTAAGGCCCATTTGACTTCACATTCCAGGATGTCTGGCTCTAGGTCAGTGATTACACCATTGTGATTATCTTGGTTGTGAAGATCTTTTCTGTACAGTTCTTCTGTGTATTCTTGCCGCCTCTTCTTAATATCTTCTGCTTCTGTTAGGTCCATACCATTTCTGTCCTTTATTGAGCCCATCTTTGCATGAAATGTTCCCTTGGTATCTCTAATTTTCTTGAAGAGATCTCTAGTCTTTCCCATTCTGTTGTTTTCCTCTATTTCTTTGCACTGATTGCTGAGGAAGGTCACACTAAATAACCTAAGTAGAAAATAGAACATGTTTATACCTTTGAAATAAAAAGAGTGAGGAAATTTCACCCATAAGTCTTTTTTTCTTCCTGTGTTGCAATGTTATGTAATCCCCCTTCACTCTCTTCCTACCCAAAACTTTAGCAAAGTTTGCTACATTTCTTTTAATAGGTATACTTTTAAGAGAGTGAAGATCAAAGGTTTACCCAGTAGGGTGACAAGATATAGAAAACAGACACCAAGCATAGGAGCTGTAGTCAAAAGAAGCAAAAATTTGGATTAGAGGAGACAGGAAGTCTAAGTGCCTTCCACATTACCTTCTTTTATCCCCAAGGAATACCTAGAAATACTGATTAGAAAGCATATTTTATTTCAATGTCAATGAACAGCCTAACTCAGAACGACTTTTCAGTTATTACAGCAATAAACTTTTGAGATATCTTGCAATTGAAACAACAACCAGAAGATACTTGAAAGCATTTTAACTTTTTCTGTCCAGAAGAAAAAAAAAAAAAAAAAAACCTGATGGGAACATTATTTCAGCCTTAGCCAAAACGCAAAGAATGTCAGTCCAGGTCAAATTAAAATCAATATTTTCTTAAAACTTAATACAATTTTCTCAACTGGAACATCAGTTTTTCAAGGTTCAACTCCAGGGACAATATTGGTGAGAGCTAAAGCCAAACAATATGATTAAATGTGTTTATTACAAATATGGATTAGATTGGTCATGCCTAAGTCACCAAACTACTTCAAATTAGCTCTTTGGTGCATAGTTTACAAAGAAAACTCTCTAAATACAGGACAAACTTTTTTTTTTTTTTGATACTACTTAACCATTTTCATGTCATAATGTTAAACAATTTTCATGTCAAAAGGTTATATCTTTTTCAAATGGAAAGCAGTGAGCATTAATGAGGATGACAAGGAGACCGAGTGAGAAAAAGTTGAGGGGTGTGACTAAGAGAAAATCAAAACAAGTGGATTCAGACCATATTAAAAAAAAAAAAATTTAGGATGCTAAAGCCAGTTATCTGCCCAGGAGATCAAGGAAAGAAGAGGTCAAAGGTAGGTAAAGACACATCCACAGTGGGCTGGAATGGTTTCACGGTCAAGGGGAACTTCAAGTCAAGGCGAGTCTGCTGTGTGGACCGAGCGGGTGTGTGCTAGAGCGGAAGGCGCTGGGTGGAGTGGGGCCGGGCACGTGGCATCCTGGCAGCCGCAACTTGAGAGGCGTGAAAGTCACACCCAAGCTCTCTTCCTTTGTGAGATGTTTCCAGATAGCCCCTCAGCCTCAGTTAGACTCCTTGTATCACACGCTCTCCCATGTGCATAATTCACTGTAGTACTTATGCAATGGGCAAAGAGGAATTTATCTGATGATGGCTTTGCTGGATGGGGAGGAAGCTGAGGTGTCCATCTTGGGTGACAGGTGCTGTTTCTGCTTGAGACAGAGCATACAGGAGAAGCAGCAGGTTCAAAGGAGTGATACTAATGAGTCTGGCTTTGGATACAGGAATTTTGAGGTTACAGCAGGATATTTTTGTGTAAATGTCCAAAACACAAGAAGCCATTGACTGTATGGGAGTCGGTGGAGTCCCACTGAAGAGAGGAGAGTCCCAGCGGGGTAAGCACTGAACCGCAAAGACAACCTGTGTTCAGGAGGCTGGTGTGGAGGAGCCCAGGAGAGAATGGAGTGAGAAGTAGCTGTGCAGCGGGACATCCACAGGAATGTCCACGGTTGCAGATGTACCTGTTTAAAAACTCGGATACTAGGTCCTGATCAGAACTTTATAATCAGGGTCTCTGCGAGTGAGACCTAGGAATTTATCAATAATTCCTAATGAATTTCTCAGGTTATTCTTATGATAGTCACTATAGTAGATGAGATGGTTGGATGGCATTACTGACTTGATGGACATGAGTTTGAGCAAGCTCCAGGAGTTGATGGACAGGGAAGCCTGGCGTGCTGCAGTCCATGGTGTTGCAAAGAGTAAGACATGACTGAGTGACTGAACTGAACTGAGCTGATAGTAGGAAGAAGTGTTGATAAATCTAAGGCAGAACATATTCTCAAGAAACAAGTGAGCAATACTTTCAAATTATAAAGATAAATCAAATTCCATGAAAAAGTCAAACCCTGGAGTAAAAACTGATCACTGGATTTTACATTTAGGAGATTATTGGAGTCTTGAGTGAGAACAATTTTTGTAAACAGTGCAGGTAAATGCTACATTGTTTCCTAGGTTGTAACTCACTTTTTTGGATATTTTGACAAATCTATGTCTTTCTGCTACTTTGAGAAATGTCTTTATTTTTATTTCTTTAGCACTGTGGTGTCACATTCTCCCCTCAGAAATGTCAAACGTGTTTCTTCTAGCAATTTAGCTAAATATGTCAAGATTTCTTTTTAAAAAGGCACTGTTGTAAATTTTTTTCCCTTCCATTTAGCTCAAAGATAAGGATTTTAGTTCTTAAAGATTAAGAAAGCCAGTATAATGTGTTCTGATGCTAGAGCCTGCTTATTATTTGTCTACTGAAACCTAGATATCAATTTTAAGTTTTTAACTTTTCAGATTTTTTTTAAGTTCTGAAAAGTTTTATTCAATTACACTCTGATAAACTTATTCCACTTGTTCTGTATTCTCCTTTAGGGAATTTAATTAATCTTACATTGCTTCTTCGTGTACTGTCATCTATAATTTTGTCATCCTCTCTTGAATTGCCACTTTTGTTATTTTCTTCTGTGGTTTTGTGTGTGCTTACTGAGTCTATTTTCAGTTCTATTAGTTTGTTTCTGTTTCATTAATTCTACTACTCAAAATTTCAATGAGCATTTGTTTAATCAGAGAATTTGTCCTTGTTTCATAACTTTGTTGCTATTCTCTGTCTCCCTAAATATAGAGTGTAGATATTTCCATTAGATTAGATGTTTTTATTTTTCCATTTCATGAGGAAAACCTACGTGATGAATTAGAGCTGGCAGAAATACAGGTTTGTTACTGCATCTTCTGTCTCCTCTGCACCACTGCGTCTGGACTACTTTTCCTTCCTTGCTCACACTCCCTCTAGCTTGCTTTGACAATCCGTGGCCACCTGGCCAGGGCCACTGCCTCTGATTGTGCAGACTGTGCTGGCTGAGGGGTAAGGCCTAGAATCCAGCTTGCACCCTGCTTACCTGTCTGAGCGCCCTAGGGTGGAACTGCAGCCCCTGGAGAAAGAGACACATCTTTCCAATTGCTACAAGTACCAACAGTTGTTGCTGTTGGCCATTTGGAAAGCTGGTTGAACATTACATTCTGGTCTTTTGCTTTCAGTAGAGGACTCTGTGCATCCAAGGTTGAGAACCCCTACAAACTTCGTAGCTTCATAATGACCAGGATAATGCAAGACAGCCATTCGCTTCCACTGTCACCTACTCTGTTGTCAATTCAGTGATTTCTGGCAGATTTTACTCTAGAAGGCACTTTGAGGTTGTCTGTTTTAAAAAATGTGTTGCGGTTTTGCTGTTCAGTTGCTAAGTTGTATCCAGTTGTGGATGTGACTGGTGATGGGAGCAAAGTCCGATGCTGTAAAGAGCAATATTGCATAGGAACCTGGAATGTTAGGTCCATGAATCAAAGCAAATTGGAAGTGGTCAAACAGGAGATGGCAAGAGTGAATATCGACATTTTAGGGACCAGTGAACTAAAATGGACTGGAATGGGTGAATTTAACTCAGATGACCGTTATATCTACTACTGTGGGCAAGACCCTTAGAAGAAATGGAGTAGCCATCATAGTCAACAAAAGAGTCTGAAATGCAGTACTTGGGTGCATTTTGGTACTCAAAAACAACAGAATGATTTCTGTTCATTTCCAAGGCAAATCGTTCAATATCAGAATAATCCAATTCTATGCCCCAACCAGTAATGCAGAAGAAGCTGAAGTTGAACGGTTCTATAAAGACCTACAAGAACTTCTAGAACGAACACCCAAAAAAATGTCCTTTTCATCACAGGAGACTGAAATGCAAAAGTAGGAAATCAAGAGATACCTGTAGCAACATGCAAATTTGGCCTGTACAGAAGGAAGCAGGGCAAAGGCTAATAGTTTTGCCAAGAGAATGCACCAAGAGAGTACATAGCAAACATCCTCTTCCAACAACACAAGAGAAGACTCTACACATGGACATCACCAGATGGTCAATACTGAAATCAGATTGATTATATTCTTTGTAGCCAAAGATGGAGAAGCTCTACACAGTCAGCAAAAACAAGACTGGAGCTGACTGTGGCTCAGATCATGAACTCCTTATTGCCAAATTCAGACTTAAATTGAAGAAAGTAGGGAAAACCACTAGACCATTCAGGTATGACCTAAATCAAATCCCCTATGATTTTACAGTGGAAGTGAGAAATAGATTCAAGGGATTAGATCTGATAGGCAGAGTGTCTGAAGAATAATGGACAGAGGTTCATGACATTGTACAGGAGGCAAAAATCAAGATCATCCCCAAGAAAAAGAAATAAAAAAGGCAAAATGTCTAAGGAGGCCTTACAAATAGCTGAGAAAATAAGAGAAGTGAAAGGCATAGGAGAAAAGGAAGGATATACCCATTTGTATGCAGTGTTCCAAAGAAAAGCAAGGAGAGATAAGAAGCCACCCTCAGTGATCAATGCAAATAAATAGAGGAAAACAATAGAATGGGAAAGACTAAAGATCTCTTCAAGAAAATCAGAGATACCAAGGGAACATTTCATGCAAAGATGGGCACAATAAAGGATAGAAATGGTATGAATGAAACCAGAGAAGATATTAAGAAGAGGTGGCAAGAATATGCAGAAGAACTATAGAAAAAAGATTTTCATGACCCAGATAATGATGATGGTATGATCACTCACCTAGAGACAGACATCCTGGGATGAAAAGTCAAGTGGGCATTAGGAAGCATCTCTACACAAAGTTTGTGGAGGTGATGTAATTCCAGTTGAACTATTTCAAATCCTGAAAGATGATGCTGTGAAAGTGCTGCACTCAATATGCCAGCAAATTTGGAATACTTAGTAGTGGCCAAAGGACTGGAAAAGATCAACTTTTAGTCCAATCCCAAGGAAAGGCAATGCCAAAAAGTGTTCAAATGAAAGCGAAGTCGCTTGACTGTAGCCTACCATGCTCTCCTACCCTTGGGATTTTCCAGGCAAGAGTACTGGAGTGGGTTGCCATTTCCTTGTCCAGGGGATCTTCCCAACCCAGGTATCAAACCCAGGTCTCCCACATTGTAGACAGACGCTTTATAGTCTGAGCCACCAGAGAAGCAAGATTATTCAAACTACTAGACAACTGCACTCATCTCACATGCTAGCAAAGTAATGCTTAAAATCCTCCAAGCCAGGCTTCAACAGTATGTGAACCAAGAGCTTCCAGGTGTTCAAGCTGGATTTAAAAAAAGGCAGAGGAACCAGAGACCAAACAACCAACATCTTTTGGATCATCAAAAAAACAAGAGAGTTCTGGAAAAACATCTCCTTCTGCTTTACTGACTACACTAAAGCCTTTCACTGTGTGAATCAGAACAAACTGTGGAAAATTCTTAAAGAGATGGGAATACCAGAACACCTTACCTGCTTCTTAAGAAATCTGTATGCAGGTCAAGAAGCAATAGTTAGAACCCAACATGGAACAACAGACTGGTTCCAAATATAAATGGAATACATCAGGTTTGTATACTGTCATCCTGCTTATTTAACTTATATGCAGAGTATATCATGCAAAGTGTGGGTTGGATGAAGCACAAGCTGTAATCAAGATTGCCAGGAGAAATATCAATAACCTCAGATATGCAGATGACACCACCCTTAAGGCAGAAAGTGAAGAACTGGTCAAGGCTATGGTTTTTCCAGTAGTCATGTATGGATGTAGGAGTTGGACTATAAAGAAAGTTGAGGACAGAATAATTGATGCTTTTGAATTGTGGTGTTGGAGAAGACTCTTGAGGCTCCCTTGGACTGCAAGGAGAGCAAACCAATCAATCCTAAAAGAAATAAGTCCTGAATATTCATTTGAAGGACTGATACTGAAGTTGAAACTCCAATACTTCGGGCACCTGATGGGAAGAACTGAGTCATTGGAAAAGCCCCTGATGCTGGGAAAGATTGAAGGCAGGAAGAGAAGGGGATGACAGAGGATGAGATGGTTGGATGGCATCACCTACTCCATGGACATGAATTTGAGCAAGCCCCAGGAAGTGATGATGGACAGGGAAGCCTGGCGTGCTGTAGTCCATGGGGTCACAAAGAGTCAACTTAACAACTAAACTGAGGTCGAATCCAACTCTTTGTGACCCCATGGAGTGTAGAAGGCCAGGTTTCCCTGTCCTTCACTATCTCCCTAAATTACTAAGTCTCATGTCCATTGAATCGATGATGCCATCCAAACATCTTATCCTCTCTTGCCCCCTTCACCTCCTGCACTCAAACTTTCCCAGCATCAGGGTCTTTTCCAGTGAGTCAGCTCTTCAGTCAGCTGGCCAAAGTATTGTAGCTTCAACTTCAGCATCAGCCCTTCCAATGAATATTCAGGGTTGATTTCCTATAAGATTGACAGGTTGGATCTCCTTGCTGTCCAAGGGACTCTCAAGAGTCTTCTCCAACACCACAGTTTGAAAGCATCAATTCTCCAGTGCTCAGCCTTATTTGTGGTCCACCTCTCACATCTGTACATGACTACTGGGAAAATCATAGCTTTGTGAGGAGCATTCAAAAAAAAAATATCACTTTCTGCATGGTTAAATCTCTTTGCCATAAGCCTTTAGGATGCAGCTGTGAGTCATGTGGCTGTGAGAGCTCCTGTCCGTCTGCTGCTAGAGTTGATCTGACAGATCTGGCTGCTGAGCAGGCGATCCATCCTCTTATCCTGCTTCACGTGTTCCTACAGAAGCTGCATAATTATCGTGGGGAATGGCTTTCTCAAAATAAATTTTATTCAGGGAAAATATATCAGAAGACTGATTTTGGGTGAGAGGATTTGGATTAGATTATTTTTACAGTATCCCTCAGTGGATCATGTACCCACGCCCCTTTGCTATATGATATGCTGCTCCTGGCATCAGGAGGGGTAGCCTGTTCCCATCACCTTCCCGTTGAATCTGGTCTGGCCTCATGACTTATTTTGACCAATGCTGCTGCTGCTGCTGCTGCTAAGTCGCTTCAGTCCTGTCCGACTCTGTGCGACCCCATAGATGAAAGCTCACCAGGCTCCCCCCGTCCCTGGGATTCTCCAGGCAAGAACACTGGAGTGGGTTGCCATTTCCTTCTCCAATGCATGAAAGTGAAAAGTGAAAGTGAAGTCGCTCAGTCGTGTCTGACTCTCAGCAACCCCATGGACTGGAGCCTACCAGGATCCTCCGTCCATGGGATTTTCCAGGCAAAAGTAATGGGGTGGGGTGCCATTGCCTTCCCCGATTTTGACCAGTAGAATGTAGCAAAAGTGATTTCATGCAGCTTCTGAAAGTAGGCCTTAACAGAGTGCATAGCTCCCTTTTTCCTTCCTTTAGGTCTTTGCTGCCTATGGGCAGCCTGGATAGCTTCCTTTCTCTGCCTAGAAGAGAAATCACAGGGAGAAAGACCAAGTGGAGAAAGAGATACAGGAGAACTAATTGAAATCTCTCCTGCCAAATGAATGTAACCTCATGAGTTCACTCAAGCTTTAGCGCCCTGCCAACCCACAGAATTGTGAAATCTAGTAATCATTGCTGCTTTAAGCACTAACTTTAGCAATGGTTTCTTACACAAACATAGAAAACTGTTTAAGATTTAGCCCAGATGCCCCAGAAAGTACCTCAGTTTAGTTCAATCACTCAGTCGTGGCTTACTCTTTGCAACCCCATGGACTGCAGCCCGCCAGTTGTCCATCACCAACTCCTGGAGCTTGCTTAAACTCATGTCCATTGAGTCATGGATGCCATCCAACCATCTGATCCTCTGTCATCCCTTTCTCCTTCCATCTTTAATCTTTCCCAGCATCAGAGTCTTTTCCAGTGAGTCAGTTGATTCCAATGAATCAACTGGCCAAAGTATTGGAGTTCCAGCTTCAACATTGGTCCATCCAATGAATATTCAGGACTGATTTCCTTTAGGATGGACTAGTTTGATGTCCTTGCAGTCCAAGGGACTCTCAAGAGTCTTCTTCAACACCACAGTTCAAAAGCATCAATTCTTCAGTGCTTAGCTTTCTTTATGGTCCAACTCTCACATCTATGCATGTGAGAAAGTAGAGTTTAAGGCAAAAGCTTCCTTGTAGGTAGTTTCCATAGGAGCAGGGAGGAGGATACAGGGATGAGTCAGGGAAGGAGTAGAGCAATGCAAGAGTGTGTTCCTGAGGAGGCAATCGTTGCCATTGCCATTGAGCACTACATTTGGGGAAGCATCTTGTAAGGGGTCATTCAAATGGTTGCATTTAAGGAAAGGCTGGTTGTCCAGGGAAGGGATAAAGGAGAAAGCCTTAATCAGCTGACCTGTGTCTTCCAGCAGTCAATTATTTGTAAAATTTACAACCTTCACTTAAGCTGAAGATGGTGGAGTGAAGGACATGCACTCATCTTCTGTGAGAACAACAAAATTGCAGCTAGCTGTTGAACAACTGTTGACAGGAGGATTCTGGAACCCACCAAAAATAGACACCCCACATCCAAAGACAAAGAAAAAGCCACAGTAAGATGGTAGGAGGGGTGTAATCATGATAAACTCAAATCCTATACCCACCATGTGGGTGACCCACAGACTTGAGAACAATAATACCAAAGAAGTTCTCACATTATTGTGAAGGTTCTGAAGCTCACGTCAGGCTTCCCAGCCTGGGGATCTGACAAAGGGATTGAGGATCCCCAGGGAATCTGCCCATGAGGTCTAGCCGAGTTTGGTTTTAGGCCTTCCAGAGGACTGAGGGAAACAGAGACTCCAATCTTGGAGGGCACAAACAATATTTTGCACGCACTAAGACACAGAGAAGAGGAGCAATGACCCCACGGGAGACTGAACCAAAACTACCTGCTAGTGTTGGAGGGCCTCCCCCTGGGGTGTAGGTCAACAGGGGCTCACCACAGAAACTGGAACGTCCCCATTGGTGTAAATCCTCTAGGAATTCACCATTAACCCTATGATAGAGCCTCAGGCAAACAACTACCAGAGAGGGAGTGCAACCCCACCCATCAGCAGATAATTGGATTAAAGCTTTACTGAGCAAGGCCCTGCCCTCCAGAAAAAGGAAAGGGAACTTGCTTAGTCATGTCCGACTCTTTGCCACCCCATGGACTGTAGCCCATCAGGCTCCTCTGCCCATGGAATTTTCCAGGCAAGAATAATGGAGTGGGTTGCCATTTCCTTCTCCTGGGGAATCTTTCTGACCCAAAGGTCGAACCCAGGTCTCCTGCATTGCAGGCAGACCCCCTCCAGAGCAAGACTCGGTTTTCCCTATCACCAGTCCCTCCCATCAAGAAGCTTACACAAATGTCTTAGCCTCATCCATCAGAGGGTGGACAGAAGATGCAAAAAGAAGCACAGTCTCACAGTGGCTAAAACAAAAACCATATTACAGAAAGTTAATCACGATGAAAAAGCAGAAAGTTATGTCCCAGATGAAGGGACAAGATAAAACCCCAGAAAAACAACTAAATGAAGTAGAGATAGGCAACCATACAGAAAAAGAAATCAGAATAATGATAGAGAAAATGATTCAGAATCTCAGAAAAAGAATGGAAGCAAAGATTGAGAAGATGCCAGAAATGTTTACCAAAGACTTAGAACTAAAGAATAAACAAGCAGAAATGAATAATACACTAGAAGAAATCCATAGCAGAATAACTGAGGCAGAAGCACAGATAGATGACCTGGAGGATAGAATACTATAAATCACTTCCACAGAACAGAATATAGAAAAAAGAATGAAAAGAAATGAAGACAGCTTAGAGATCTCTGGGACAACATTAAATGCACCAACACTTGCATTATAGGGGTCCCAAAAGGAGAAATCAGAGAGAAAGGACCTGAGAAAATACTTGAAGAGATAATAGCTGCAAACTTCCCTGACATGGGAAAAGAAATAGTCAACCAGGTCCAGGAAGCACAGAGACTCCCAAGAAGGATAAACCCAAGGAGCAATACACTGAGACACACAGTAACCAAAATGACAAAAATTAAAGACAGAGATAAAATGTTAAAAGCAACAAGGGTAAAATGACAACATACAAGGTAACTTTCATCAGGCTATCA
Organism: Tragelaphus eurycerus; assembly: GCA_935064755.1. Lineage (NCBI taxonomy): Eukaryota > Metazoa > Chordata > Mammalia > Artiodactyla > Bovidae > Tragelaphus > Tragelaphus eurycerus. The sequence continues at coordinate 210,208 of CAKXYN010000123.1, forward strand.
GCTGATTTCTCAACAGAAACTCTACAAGCCAGAAGGGAATGGCATGATACATTTAAAGTGATGAAAGGGTAGAACTTACAACCAAGAATACTCTACCCAGCAAGACTCTCCTTCAGATTTGATGGAGAAATCAAAAGCTTTCCAGACAAGCAAAACTTAAGAGTTCAGCACCACCAAACCAGCTTGAGCGTCTGCCTACAATTCAGGAGACCTGGGTTTGATCCCTAAGTTAGGAATATCTTCTGGAGAAGGAAATGACAACCCACTCCGGTACTCTTGCCTGGAAAATTCCATGGACAGTGGAGCCTGGTAGGCTACAGTCTATGAGGTCGCAAAGAGTCGGACAAGATTGAGCGACTTCAATGTCAATGTCACTGTCAAACCAGCTTTACAGTAAATGCTAAAGGAACTTCTTTAGGCAGGAAACACAAGAGAAGAAAAAGACCTACTGAAAATAAACCCAAAATAATTAAGAAAATGGTAGTAGGATCATACATATCAATAATTACCTTAAATGTAAATGAATTAAATGCACCAATGAAAAGACATAAACTGGCTGGGTGAATGCAAACATGTGCACATGTGCACTTCCAGTTAACCACATCACTCTGCTTGAACCCACAAAACTGTATGTAATTGTTTTATATTGTTAAGTTAATCATGTTCCCATTATGGCTTGCAACTGTAATTGTCTTTTTTATTTTTGTTTAGATATTGATTGTGAAAACTGATAAACAACTTTTACTATTGCTATTATGTAACTATTACTCTTAATACCATTGTACCATGATTGGTCAACAGAAAAATAATAGAACTCTATATCACCAGAACTAGGATCTAATAGGAAAACCTGTAATCACTTTTTAAAATCCAGAGGCATATCAGAATTAGCTTGAAATTTTTTGGAAAATATAAATTCTCAGGTATTACTTTTTTTCTGCAGAGCTCCAGATACGCTTCTAATGAGCAGTTGTGTTTAAAAACAACTGGATGAGATGATGATCTTTCACTTTTTTCTAGTTTCACTTTTTCTATTTCATATTCAGTGCTCCCATTTCATTTATGTTCTCCAATTTCTCCATCTCTTTTTTTAATGTTCTTTCTCAAGCCTTTATCAAGTGTATTAGAAAAGCTTTTGTATACAAATATATATAAATATGTATAATATTATATTCTAGAAAACATGAATTTTTGCCCAACTAATAAAATTATGCCATTTTGATTCCATTTGTTTGACTTAGCATGAATAGAATGCTAGATTTCTAATTAAAAATAGATATGCAACAAGCAACAAAGGTTTACTGTATAGCTTAGGGAACCATGGTCAATATCTTATAATAATCTATGATGGAAAATTACTTCAAAAATAATATATGTGTATTTGTATAACTGAATCACTGTGCTGTGCACTGGAAGCATTGTAAGTCAACTATACTTCAACAGAATATATATATTTATAAAAAATTGTGCAGTCTTCAGGATGTAAACTGCTCTGCACTCTTGGCTTCATATTTCTAGGCACTGAGCAGGACTTGGGGAGTCCCACCGTTGGGTCCAGTGGGGATGCCTCAGAGGGAGGCAAGTGGCCCACAGTGCTGCCAATTGTGCCATTTGCTGGGAGTGGGCACCTGTAGCAATATCTGGAACAGCAGGTCAGAGTCAGGCAGAGCTGAAGAGATCTCACGTTGTGGGTGTGTTTGACTTAAAACTCATTATGTGTTCGTACTTTAATGCTGAGTGAACTCATAATCAATATCCTGTTCTTCTTATCTAATGTAAGCCTGTAATAAGACTATAAACTACCTATGCACAAAACTCTTAAATGATTACAATAATATGACTTTTGTTGGTGTGTATTTAGGTAATATTTAAAGTATTTTCCTTCTTCAAAATTTTTATGAAGTGTTTTTCACTGTAAAAGTAAATTCATGTTCACTGTAACAATTCAAATCATTCCGCAATTACCTCCTCCCTGATATAATTTATATTATATAGCAGACTTTCCCATGCTTTCCCTTAGCATTATATTTGTGCAGTTTTAAATAGAGAGATGCACAAGCCCATATGCACATTTGTATACACAGATTTACATTTTTCAACAAAAATGAGATTTGACTATTACAGTAACTTGTTTATTTTCATTTTTAAAAGTGTACCATCATGCAGCCACTTTGGAAACCATTTGGAAGTTCCTCAATATATTCATATAGAGTTCCAACATGACCTAGCAATTCTACTTGTACCCAAGAGAAATGAAAAAGTTGTTCACATAAAAACTTGTAAACAAAGTAGCACTATTCATAACAGCTCCCCCCGAAAAAAACTGATTTTATATAAGCTAATGTATGGGGATTTTTTAATGTGGTCTATTCATACAATGAAATATTGTTTTTTCTTGTTCAGTCCCTAAGTCATATCTGACTCTTTGTGCCCCCATGGACTGCAGCAGGCCTTCCTGTCCCTCACTATCTCCCAGAGTTTGCCCGAGTTCATGTCCTTTGAATCAGTGATGCTCTCCAACCATCTCATCCTCTGCCACCCTCTTCTCCTTTTGCCTTCAATCTTTCCCACTCAGAGTCTTTTATGATGAGTTGGCTCTTCACATCAGGTGGCCAATATATTGGAGTTTCAGCTTCAGCATCCGTTCTTCCAATGAGTATTCATGGCTGATTTCCTTTAGGATTGACTGGTTGGGTCTCCTTGCAGTCCAAGGGACCCTTAAGAGTCTTCTGCAGCAACACAGTTAAAAAGCATCAGTCTTTGGTGCTCAGTTTTCTTTATGATCCAACTCTCACATCCTACATGACTACTGGAAAAACCATAGTTTTGACTATATTGACCTTTGAAGGCAAAGTGATGTGTTTACTTTTACATATGCTGTCTAGGTTTGTCATAGCTTTCCTTCCAAGAAGCAAGTATCTTCTAATTTCATGGCTGTAGTTACCATCTCAGTGATTTTGGAGATTAAGAAGAGAAAATTTGTCATTGCTTCCACTTTTCTCCCTTCTATTTGCCACAAGGTGATGGAACCAGATACAAAGATCTTAGTTTTTTGAATGTTGAGTTTTAAGCCAACATTTTCACTCTCCTCTTTCACACTCACCAAGAAACTCCTTAGTTAATCTTCACTTTCTGCCATTAGAGTGGCTATTATTCACATATCTGAGGTTGTTATATTTCTACCAACGATCTTGATTCCAACTTGTAACTCATCCAGTCTGGCATTTCACATGATGGACTCTATATAAGTTGAATAAACAGAGTGACAACATACAGCCTTGTCATATTCCTTTCCCAATTTTGAACTAGTCAATTGTTTCATATGAGGTTTTAACTGTTGCTTCTTGACCTGATATAAGTTTCTCAGGAGACAAGTAAGTTGGTCTGGTATTCCTATCGCCTTAAGAATCTTCCAGGTTGTTGAGATCCACACAGTAAAAGGCTTTTGAGTACTCAATGAAACAGAGGTTTTTCTGGAATTCCCTTGCTTTCTCTAAGATCCAACGAATGTTGGCCATTTGATCTCTGGTTCAGTTGGCTTTTCTAAACCCAATTGTACATCTGGAAGTTCTCAATTCAAGTATTGCTGAAGCCTAGCTTGAAGGATTTTGACCATAACTTTGCTAGCATGGGAAGTGAGCACAACTGTCAGGTAGTTTGAATATTCTTTAGCACTGCCCTTCTTTGAAATTGGAATGAAAACTGACCTTTTCCAGTCCCATGGCCACCGCTGGATTTTCCATATTTGATGATATGTTGAGTGCAGCACTTTAACAGCATCATCTTTTAGGATTTGAAATAGCTCAGCTAGAATTCAATCACCTTCACTAGCTTTGTTGGTAGAAATTCTTTCTAAGGGCCACTCGACTTCACACTCCAAGAGGTCTGACTCTCAGTGAATGACCACACCATTGTGGTTATCCAGCATATTAAGACTTTTGTGCAGTTATTATTTGTATTATTGCCACCTCTTTTTGATCTCCTCTGACTCTGTTAGGTTCTTACCACTTCTGTGCTTTATTATGCCCATTCTTGTATGAAATGTTCCTTTTGTATCTCCAATTTTTAAAAGATATCTAGTCTTTCCCGTTCTATTTTTTTCCTCTATTTTTTTGCATAGTTCATTGAAGAAGGCTTTCTTATTTCTCCTTGAACTCTGCATTCTCTAGAACTCTGCATTCAGTTGGGTATATCTTTCCCTTTCTCCCTGCTTTTTGCTTCTCTTCTTTCCTCAGCTATTTGTAAAGCCTCCTCAGACAACCACTGTGTCTTCTTGCATTTCTTTTCCTTTGGGATGGTTTTGGTCACTGCCTCCTATGTGAAGCTCTGCCCATAGGCCTTAGAACCTCTGACATAGTCCTCTGTTCCTACCAAATCTAATCCATCAAATCTATTTGTCATCTTCACTACATAATTGTAAGGGATTTGATTTAGGTCATACCTGTATGTGAAGAAGGCTGAGCGCCGAAGAATTGATGCTTTTGAACTGTGGTGTTGGAGAAGACTCTTGAGAATCCCTTGGACTGCAAGAAGATCCAACCAGTCCATTCTCAAGGAGATCAATCCTGGAATTTCTTTAGAAGGAATGATGCTAAAGCTGAAACTCCAGTATTTTGGCCACCTCATGCGAAGAGTTGACTCATTGGAGAAGACTCTGATGCTGGGAGGGATTGAGGGCAGGAGGAGAAGGGGACGACAGAGGATGAGATGGCTGGATGGCATCACTGACTCGATGGATGCGAGTCTGAGTGACCTCCGGGAGCTGGTGATGGACAGGGAGGCCTGGCGTGCTGCGGTTCATGGGGTCGCAGAGAGTCGGACACGACTGAGCGACTGATCTGATCTGATCTGATCTGTATGGCCTAGTAGTTTTCCTTACTCTCTTTAGTTTAAGCCTGAATTTTGCTATGAGGAGCTGATGATCTGAGCCACAGTTAGCTCTGGGTCTTTGTTTTTTGACTGTATAGAACTTCTTCATCTGTGGCTACAAAGAATGTAGTCAATCTGATTTTGGTATTGATGATATGGTGATGTCCATGTGTAGAGCTGTCTCTTATGCTGTTGGGAAAGGGTGTCGCTATGAGAGGTGCATTCTCTTGGCAAAACTCTGTTAGCCTTTGCCCTGCTTCATTTTGTACTCCAAGGCCAAACTTGCCTGTTACTCCAGGTATCTGTTGACTTCCTACTTTTGCATTCCAATTCTCTATGATGAAAAGGATATCTATTTTTGGTGTTAGTTCTAGAAGTTCTTGTAGGTCTCATTGAACCATTCAACTTCAGCTTCTTAGGCATCAATGGTTGGGGCATAGACTTGGATTACTGTAATATTGAATGGTTTGCCTTGGAAACGAATTGAGATCATTCTGTCGTTTCTGGTGTTGCACTCAAGTACTGCATTTTGGACTCTTTTGTTGATTATGAGGGCCACTCCATTTCTTCTATGGGATTCTTGCCCACAGTAGTAGATATAATGATCATCTGAATTAAATTTACCCTTCCCCTCCATTTTAGTTCACTGATCCTAAGATGTCAGTGTTTACTCTTGCCATTTCCTGTTTGACTATGTCCAGTTTACATTGGTTCATGGACCTAACATTCCAGATTCCTATGAAATATTGTTCTTTATAGCATTGGAATTTACTTTCACCATCAGACAAATCCACAACTGAGCATCGTTTCCGCTTTGACCCAGCCTCTTCATTCTTTCTGGAGCTATTCAGCAATATGAAGGATGTAGCTGATGTAGGTTATCACATGACTGAACCTTGAAAACAAGTATACTAAATGAAAGAAACCAGTCACAAAAGATCACATATTATGCAACCATTTACATAAAATGCCCGGAATCAACAAACCCATAAGTCTTAATTCATTTGGACTGCTGTAACAAAATACCACGTATTGGGAAGCTTATAAACAATAGCGATTTATTCTTCCCAGTTCTGGAAGCTGGTCCAAGGTCAGGGCAGCGTAATGACTCTTTCAGGGTCACAGACTTCTAGACGCATCCTCACATAGTGAAAGGGGCTAGAAAGCTCTCTGGGGTTTCTTTTTTTAAGAACACAAAACCCATTCACAGGGCCCCAGGCTCATGATCTAAGCATCCCCCACGGACTCCACTTAATATAGTTACACTGCACATTAAAATTTCACCATATGGACTTTGGGGCAACACAGACATTCAGACCACAGCATCAGAGTACATTAGTTACTGCCTGGGGTTCAACCATGTTGGGAGGGTAGGAAAGCGATGAGTGACCACTGATAGGTACAAGGCTTCTCTTCAGGATGATAAAATGTTTTGGAATTAATGGTGATGGTTGCGCAAGTTTGTAAATATAGAAAACCCCTAAACTGTATACTTTAAATGAGTGAATTTTGTGGTTTAAAGCTGCTAAAACTGTATCATGGGCATTTTGCAGATCATTTCATACAAAACTCATGTAGTTACAAAACAACATTCCATAGTCTGCATCTAGCCTAATTTATTTCATCATTCTTATTTGATTGGACTCATATTTTTCATTTTTTTCTTTTTTACTATTAACAATAATACTCTACTAAATACTACTCTAAATATATGTTTTTACTTTTCTAAGTTAGATAACTACAGATAAAATTGTTGAACCAAATTACATGTACCTATTTAATTTGAACAGATGCTGCCAGATAAATTTATGAAAAGCAAATAAATTCATCCTTTTACTGGTAGTAAATGAGACAATTCATTTTCTTATAGCCTCACCAGCACTGAATGCAATCAATCTTTTTAACTGTTGCAAAAATGGAGATAACAATAATCAGTCATTATTGTTTTAATTCAGAGAAGGCAATGGCACCCCACTGCAGTACTCTTGCCTGGAAAATCCCATGGATGGAGGAGCCTGGGAGGCTGCAGTCCATGGGACTGCTAAGAGTCAGACACGACTGAGTGACTTCACTTTCACTTTTCACTTTCATGCATTGGAGAAGGAAATGCCAACCCACTCCAGTGTTCTTGCCTGGAGAATCCCAGGGACGTCAGGGCCTGGTGGGCTGCCGTCTATGGGGTCGCACAGAGTCAGACGCCGCTGAAGTGACTTAGGAGCAGCAGCAGCATTGTTTTAATTTGGATTAAAATGACTGTTAGTGAGATTAAGCACATTTTCATATATTTATTAGGTACTTGAATTTAACCTTTTGTTTATTTTCTTTCCAACAATTTGCCAGGTTTTTATACGAAGGGCTTCATTATATGGTCATGCAATTAACCCTTTCCCTGCCATATTTTTTTTTTCTCATCCTTTCTTTTGTTCTTGGTTTGTGGGCTCAGATGGTAAAGAATCTGCCTGCCATGCAGGAGACCTGGGTTTGATCTCTGGGTCAGGAAGATCCCCTGGAAAAGGAAATGGCAACCCACTCTAGTATTCTTGCCTGGAGAATTCCTTGGACAGAGGAGCCAGGCAGAGTACAATCCATGGAGGTCGCAAGAAGGTGAACATGACTGAGCAACTAACACTTTCACTTTGCTTTCACTTTCAGTGGTCTGCTAAGTTGCTTCAGTCGTGTCCGACTCTGTGCAACCCCATAGACGGCAGCCCACCAGGCTCCCCCGTCCCTGGGATTCTCCAGGCAAGAACACTGGAGTGGGTTGCCATTTCCTTCTCCAGTTCATGAAAGTGAAAAGTGAAAGTGAAGTTGCTCAGTCGTGTCCGACTCTTAGCGACCCCATGGACTGCAGCCTAGCAGGCTCCTCCGTCCATGGGATTTTCCAAGCAAGAGTGCTGGAGTGGGGTGCTATTGCCTTTTTGCCTTATGAAAATCTTCAGTTTTTATGAGATAAAATCTATCAATATTTTCCTTAATGGTTTCTGAGCTTCCTATGTAAATTAAGGACCACTCTCTCTCTGCACCTCAACCCCCAAGAATATAGTAACATAAACATTATACTGTTGTAGTTTGATTTTTTACAATTAGATAATTAACCGAATTGTTTTATATGATAAAAAAAAAAAAATCTTTATATGATAAATCTTTATATGATAAAAAAAATTTTATATGATGTGGAGTACCTAATTTTTATTTTTTTCTAGGTGATATTCTCTTCTACCCAGTAAGCAATCAATTCAGCTTTGTCTTATTAATAGGTCATGCTGGTGCTAACAAAAAGATGTTCAACTTTGCAAAATCCTAAGACTCCTTCTTGTTCAGTCTTCTGGCTGCATTTAATAGATTAATCATTCTTTTTCTCTTTTATTCTCTTGGCCTGAGGAATAATAGAGGGAGGCTCTGGGCTTTTATCCCACATCTCAAATCCCACATCCAATCTATAAGCAGTCCAGGAGGCTCTGCCTGCAAAATATATTAAAAATCCAACCACTTTTCATGATCTCTAGCAGTTAGCCCATGTCAATCTTTTTCTCCTGGAACGTTGCATGAAATTCCTAACTTGGTTCCTCATTTACACCCTTGACTTCCTATAGTCTACTTGCCATAGAGCTGTCAAACGGATTCTTTTGCAAAATATCAAATTTCCTGTATTCAAACCACCCCTGAAGCTTCCCATCTCACTCTGAGTAAAAGTCAAGAAAACATGACATTTTTTTTGACCCTGGGCAGCATTTCAACCTCATCTCCTATGATTCTTGCCTGCTCTTAATTCTTTTCCTGGAGCATGACAAGATTCATCCCTTCTGGGTTATAGTACTTACTTTATTCTATTTCAAAAATACTTCTTGCTCAAATATGTGTAAGAATTTACTTTTCTCTTTACTCAGATGTGTTATATGTCACCTTCCCAAAGAAACCATTCTGACTCCTTTGTTACTCTCAGTTGTCTTAACATGCTCTATTTTCCTTCATAGCGCTACCTGGTAGTATTTTGTGTATCTGTTTGTATAAAGACCTGATGCTGGGAAAGACTGAAGGCAGAGGAGGGCAACAGAGGATGAGATGGTCAGATGGCATCACCGATTCAATCGACATGAACTTAGGCAAACTCTGGGAGGAGGTGAGGGACAGGAAGACCTGGTGTGCTGCAGACGATAGGGTTGCAAACAGTAGGCCACGACTTGGCGACTGACCAATAACAGCATAATTAATTAGCTACTTAACTCAAATGTCATCTTTTTTATCCAGTAAGTTACCTAGGTATGTTTCTGGACACTGTGACCTGTTCCACTCATCTATTTCTACTTCTGGATCATATTCTTTTGATTTCTGAAAAACAATAGTAAATTTTAATATTTGACATAATAACTCTCCTTTGACTCTTTGTGTTTTTATAAATTTTCTTGTTAATTCTTCCATATTAATTATCAAGTATGGTCTTTGGTGTCATTTTAAAAAATTTTATTGGAATATAGTTGATTTACAATGTTATGCTAGTTTCAGGAATACAGTAAAGTAAATCAGTTTTACATATTAATATATCCATAGACCATTACAGAGTATTGAGTAGAACTCCCTGCACTATACAGTAATATTTTGTACTGTTATATAAAAAATGTTTTGAAATTGTTAAATTTATCTATTAATTGAGAAAGGCGTAATAATTTTTTAATGTCAAAGCTTCCCCTTCAGAAACATGGACAATAGTCAGTATTTTCAGAGCTTCCTAGTTTTATAGATTTCACAATTTTTCCTGGACATTTTTAGTAGTTATTTCCACTATTGTATGTGGATTTGATTTTTATTGTTAATATTAATAAAACTCTTGATTTTTAAATCCTTACCCTTATGTTCATCCACCTTAGCAGTTTTTTATTAGTTCTTATAGGTTTTATAAAAATAAACTTTTAATTTTCGAATACCCTTAGGTTTACGGAAAATACACACATCCCATATGTGGTTTATCCTACTGTGAATTGCTTATATTGCCATGGTCAGATCAGATCAGATCAGATCAGTCACTCAGTCATGTCCGACTCTTTGCGACCCCATGAATCACAGCACACCAGGCCTCCCTGTCCATTACAATCTCCCGGAGTTCACTCAAACTCACGTCCATCGAGTCAGTGATGCCATCCAGCCATCTCATCCTCTGTCGCCCCCTTCTTCTCTTGCCCCCAATCCCTCCCAGCATCAGAGTCTTTTCCAATGAGTCAATTCTTCGCATGAGGTGGCCAAAGTACTGGAGTTTCAGCTTTAGCATAAGTCCTTCCAAAGAAATCCCAGGGCTGATCTCCTTCAGGATGGACTGGTTGGATCTCCTTGCAGTCCAAGGGACTCTCAAGAGTCTTCTCCAACACCACAGTTCAAAAGCATCAATTCTTTGGCGCTCAGGCTTCTTCACAGTCCAACTCTCGCATCCATACATGACCACAGGAAAAACCATAGCCTTGACTAGATGGACTTTTGTTGGCAAAGTAATGTCTCTGCTTTTCAACATGCTATCTAGGTTGGTCATAACTTTTCTTCTTTACTTTGTCACAATAAAGAAACTAATGTACAGACTTTGTGTGGCTTCACTAGTTTTTCCATGAATGTCCTATTCTGCTATAGGAGCTAATCCAAGATAACACGTCATGCTTAGATATCATGTTCCCAGTCTCCTGTGGTCTATAAGTGTTTCTCCTTCTTTTCTTGTTTTGAGAAGCATTGGTCAGGTATTTTCTGGAATGTTCCTCAGTGTGCCTTTGTCTGATGTTTTTGTCATGATTAGGTTGGGGTTGGTGTCCTTCTGATGCTTTCCTATGAGGAGGTACATGCTGTCAACATGACATATCGCTGCTGATGTTGATCCTGATCATCTGGCTGAGACAGTGTTTGCCAGGCTTCTCCCTTCACCTCTTTCCATATACTGTTTGTTTTGTTGTTTGTTTGTTTGTTTTAGATAGAGGTTGCTAAGGCCAACCCGCAGTCAAGGGGGAAGGAGGATAATTAAGCTTAATCTTTTTGAAGAGAGAGTGTCTACATATCTTATTTGTAATTCTTCTGTAAAGAAGATTATTCTCTTCTTGTTTATTTATTCAGTCAAACAACCATTTACTTATATAAATATGTCCTCAAAAAGTAAAATTTGCCTCATTTTTTCCTGATTTTAATGGCTATTTTTCCTAACCTGTCTACACTTTATAAATGTTAGTGCATCCTAGTTTCCTATGTTGCAGATGAGAAATTTAATGCTATTTCAATTCTCTTACCTTTTTAGGTAAACCATTCTCACTGGTTGGAAACTTGCAAAACTTTTTCTTTATTTTTGGAGTTTAGGAATTTCACCGGGATAGCTAGGTCGGTCAGTTCAGTCGCTCAGTCATGTCTGACTCTTTGCAACCCCATGGACTGTAGCACGCCAAGGTTTCCTGTCCATCACCAACTTCCAGAGCTTGCTGAAACGCATGTCCATTGAGTCGGTGATGCCATCCAAACATCTCATCCTCTGTCATCCCCTTCTCCTCCTGCCTTCAATCTTTCCCAGCATCAAGGTCTTTTCCAATGAGTCAGCTCTGATCATCAGGTGGCCAAAGTGTTGGAGTTTAAGCTTTAGCATCAGTCCTTCCAATGAATATTCTGGACTGATCTCCTTTAGGATGGACTGATTGGATCTCCTAGCAATGCAAGGAACTCTCAAGAGTCTTCTCCAACATCACAGTTCAAAAGCCTCAATTCTTGGGCACTCAGCTTTCTTTATAGTCCAATTCTCACATACATACATGACTACTGGAAAACCATAGTTTTGACTAGACGGATCTTTGTCAGCAAAGTAATATCTCTGCTTTTAAATATACTATCTAGGTTGGTCATAGGTTTTCTTCCAAGGAGAAAGCATCTTTTAATTTCATGGCTGCAGTCAACATCTTCAGTGATTTTGTAGCCCGAGAAAATAGTCTATCATTGTTTCCATTGTTTCCCCGTCTATTTGCCATGAAGTGATGGAACCGGATGCCATGAACAGTATGAAAAGGATATCTAGGTAGGTATCTTATTTTCCATTTGACTTGATGAATTAAGCTCTAGAAAATTTTCTTCTATTCATTCTTTGTGTATAATGGGTGTCTCTGTGCCTCAAAGTTTCTATTCTCACATATTACTTTTTCTGAATCCATCCTTTATGATCCTTGTCTATCTAACAACTTATCTATCTAAAATTGTTGAAAACATTTAAACACATTTTTATAATTATAAATTGTAAATGGAAGCAAAATAATCTACTCAAATTACAATCAAACACAAAACTACAATTAACATACTGGTGTATTTATTTCCTATATTCCCTTTATGCAAATTTATTTTGTTTTGTTTATAGGCTTTCTATATTGTGGATATTAAATCATTCATTATTGCATCCCTGGGATAAATACTACTTGATTATGATATATGGTTCATTTAATGTACTGTTGGATTCAGTTTGCTAATATTTTGTTGACAATTTTCATCAGTATTCATCAGTGATATTGTCCTGTAATTTTCTTTCTTTGTGATACTTTTTCTGGCTTTGGTATCAGGATTATGTTGGCCTCACAGAAGGGATTTAGAAGTGTTTTCCCCAGTTTGTTGGAGTAGTTTGAGAAGGATAGGTATTAACTTTTTAAAAAATGTTGGATTGAATTTACCTGTGAAGCACTTGGTTTTATATTTTTATTTGTTGAAAATTTTTTGTTAGGCTACTTACCCAATTTCATTACTAGAAACCAGTATGCTCATATTTCCTATTTCTTCCTGATTTACTCTTAGTAGATTGTTCTTTTCTAGCAATTTGTCAATTTTTTCTAGGTTGTTCATTTTCTTGGCATATAATAATGCTATGCATATCTGTGGTGTTGGTTGCTAGTTCTCTTTTGCACTTTTGATATTATTTATTTGGACCGTCTGTTTTTTATGCACCTTATCTTTTTCACTCATGCTTTCTATGACATTTAATTTATATTCTTTGTTGTGCTATATTTCTTCTGTTTGACCTTTCAGAATAATACAGCAGTTTTTCAACAATGATCATTCTTTTTTTAAATCTCTTTATCTTTAAAAATTTATAAAATATTTCAAAATCCTCAGAAAGTCTTTTGTGTTCTCTATTTGAGAACCTTAATGTAAATATCTTCAGTGTGTCTACTTACTGTTTATTCTCTTGATTCTGACTTCATAGGAGCCACTCCTCCTCATTATTTGGCTTAGCGTCCTTTGAGCTTTCTTCTCTTTACTGTCATCACTCAGCTATTGTTTGTAGACTCCAAGGCGAGCCTTCTATTATTTCTTTGTGAACTGGGGACTGGTGGGCCTCCGCAAACCACGTTTTCTTCTTTGTCAGGTGGCTCCCTGTGCAGTTCTGCCAACAGGACCCCAGAGGGAGACAGGAAGAGTGGAGTAGGCAGATGGACGCCCTCCTTCCTGCTGCTGCCTTGTTTCTCTCAGGGCTGGGACCACCGTTTTCCCAACAGAGAAGATTGGTTTCAGATCTCAGTTATTCACACTCCCATCCACACTCTCATGGGCCCTCAGAGATTCCAGTACTAGCTCTATAATGCTCTTCTCTCAGCAGTCTGAGTCTGAGTTCCTCAGGGCGCCTCTATAAGCTGTTACTGTGTTGACTTACAGGAAACTGCTGATATATGAACATTTTTATCTGTAAACAGAGTGACTGTGTAAGATTCAAACCGTGTGGCAGAACCAATACAATATTGTATTTAACCTCCAATTAAAATAAATAAATTTAAATAAGAAAAAAAGACCAACTCTGTAAGTTGAGGAGGCTTGTGCAAACTGAAAATGAGGAGGTTGTTGAAAAATTATTAAGGATTACAAGAAGGTGAGAGCAGAGCAGTAACCACGCCTGGCACCCTTCTGACTGTGGGATGCCATGTGGCTGCATAAGTCTATCCACGAACCCCTGGTTGGAACTAACAGGTCTGATGGGCCCAGCTTCCTCCCTTACTTCCCCTGACCCTATGAAACAGTTAGCTGCCTTTGGTAATTACTGCTCTGTGTTACCTTAGTCTTCTCCTTTTTGCTGGTTTGTTCTCCAGTACCTGTTTAAATGTTTAACTACAATAACAGGTGCAGTTTCTCTTTTTCCTGAGTGAACTCTGACTGATTGTTCTTAAATTTCTTGTGAGCCTTATTTGACCTCTCATATTAGCAGTTGTATAAGCAGGAGCCCTTTTATTAGGGTTGTATTGACTTTCAGGGGATATCAGGAAAGTCCAGCTGTTCTTTTAAGGAAAGGAAGTCAGACGTCAAAGTCAGAAACTTATATCTTGAGCCATGTTCAAAACAGTTAAAAAATAGGATGTAAATACTGTCTTGTTCTTACCTGGTTCAGATATTAGTATTCTGTTAGCATGCGTTTGGGAGAAGGCAATGGCACCCCACTCCAGTGCTCTTGCCTGGAAAATCCCACAGATGGAGGAGCTTGCTAGGCTGCAGTCCATGGGGTCGCTAAGAGTTGGACATGACTGAACGACTTCACTTTCACTTTTCACTTTCACACATTGGAGAGGGAAATGGCAACCCACTCCAGTATTCTTGCTTGGAGAATCCCAGGGACAGTGGAGCCTGGTGGGCTGCCGTCTATGGGGTTGCACAGAGTCGGACATGACTGAAGTGACGCAGCAGCAGCAGCATGCGTTTCCTACAGAAATTATTCTACCCAGTTGGAGACTTTATTTTTGATTAAGTGGTATTGGTACCACATTCCAGTGTATGCATAAGGCTGGCAGCACTACAAACTTTTTAAAGACTTTGCTAAAATCTGCACACCTTCACCAAAAATCTTGTTATGTTAAAACAGCACTGTTATTCTATAGGGAAACACTAGTACCTGTAGACTGTTGGTCATCTGTGTTCTATAGGACCATAATGCAATATTTGATTTTGCTTTTAAAGAAAACTTTAACTTTCAGAGCATTATATGGGGTCTATGTTTGATGCTAAACAATTAGGCACATGTTGGCATATATTTCCAGGCAAGCCCCACATAAATCACAGCCTGTTGTAATCTAACTGCTGATTGTTTCAAAGGATAAGGAGAGTGCGTCTGTGTTTCAGTGAATCCCATGCATTCAAATTGCCCTTAAAACAATAGAAGTCAAGTCAAAGCAGCTAAAATGTGGCAGGTATACTGGGAACACTAATGTGCATAAGCATAACCCCCCGTATGGATATATTTGGTGGAGAAATGTTTTTAGCTTGTTAGGGAGCTCAAATTAATGCAAATTTGAGAATGAGAAGTTATAATCACTAAAGGCAATTTTGTTTCCGAGCTACTCACAGAGACAGAAAATATTACATGACCGTTATAAAATTGTAAATTACATCTGATTTGAACTTCATTTGAAACTCTAGAGTGTGAGAGAACTTGCATTAAATACAAAAGCTTAAATGAAAAGTCAGCACCCAGGAGACAGCTGACTGACAATGCACAATCTCGCTGAAGCTTGAGTGGGTACACACCAGCGCAGTTAATCAAAACTCCACTCAGCTGCCAGCTCTTTTTGCACTCAGCAGAGCCCAGCAGAGAGCTTTGGGGACAGGTGATTCATTGTCAAGAATTCAGCTCTGCTTTCCTTGACACTCCAAGCAAATTAGTGCATGACAGATTTGTGCAGCCCAATAACTGGTGGAGATGACAAGCAAAGCTGTGGCATCGAGTGTCGTGGCCTTTTGTTCCATCAGAACTGGTAAGGCTGCCACCAAGGTCATTGGAGTCAAGTGGTTTGGAGAGAAGTATTTCTTTTAAGCATGTGTCGGGAGAGAGAATGATTCTTCTGATACTTATAGAAGGACACTTATCAAGCTTTCACCCCCCAGTAACACCCACTGCTCCCCTGACACTTATTCATAGTATGTGTGTTTTAGGAAAACAATAAGTATATTTTTGTTCCTACCTAATTAAATCTAAAGTCTACTTTGAGTTAAAATTCACTTACAAAGGCTGCTACACCTAGATATTCCTAATAATATTGTCCAACACTTGCAAATACCTCAACTTCTTTGAAAGCAAGTGCACATTACCTTATAAACACATGGTATTTGTACATCCACACAATGGTTTTTTAGTTGCTTAAACATAATTCAAACAAAATTTAAAATTTTAGTTGAATGTAGGATTCAAATGAGGCATGGATTCAACTGAGCAGTGAGCTTTACCCAGAATCTGCATTTCCCTTGCTTTGTAAACTCATTACAAACAAGTCTTATGTGTCTTGGCTGATAGTCAACTTGTTAAGGTTTTGTTTCAGATTAGGTGTCCTGTTAAAGCCTTCAGCTCAGTTCAGTCGCTCAGTTGTGTCCGACTCTTTGTGACCCCATGAATTGCAGCACGCCAGGCCTCCCTGTCCATCACCAACTCCCGGAGTTCACTCAAACTCACATCCATTGAGTCAGTGATGCCATCCAGACATCTCATCCTCTGTCGTCCCTTTCTTCTCCTGTCCCCAATCCCTCCCAGCATCAGAGTTTTTTCCAATGAGTCAATTCTTCGCATGAGGTGGCCAAAGTACTGGAGTTTCAGCTTTAGCATCAGTCCTTCCAATGAACACCCAGGGCTGATCTCCTTTAGGATAGACTGGTTGGATCTCCTTGCAGTCCAAGAGACTCTCAAAAGTCTTCTCCATCATCACAGTTCAAAAGCTTCAATTCTTCAGTGCTCAGCTTTCTTCACAGTCCAATTCTCACATCCATACATGACCACTGGAAAAACCATAGCCTAGTTGACTAGATGGACCTTTGTTGGCAAAGTAATATCTCTGCTTTTGAATATGCTATCTAGGTTGGTCATAACTTTCCTTCCAAGGAGTAAGCGTCTTTTAATTTCATGGCTGCAGTCACCATCTGCAGTGATTTTGGAGCCCAGAAAAATAAAGTCTAACACTGTTTCCACTGTTTCCCCATCTATTTCCCATGAAGTGATGGGACCAGATGCCACGATCTTCATTTTCTGAATGTTGAGCTTTAAGCCAACTTTTTCACTCTCCTCTTTCACTTTCATCAAGAGGCTTTTTAGTTCCTCTTCACTTTCTGCCGTAAGGATGGTGTCATCTGTATATCTGAGGTTATTGATATTTCTCCCGGCAATCTTGATTTCAGCTAGTGCTTCCTCCAGCCCAGTGTTTCTCAAGTTATGTCCTTGGAGACCTGCTTAATTCTAAGAGAGGCTGAAAAGTGGACCACTGAGGGCCCCTCCCTTATTTTCCCAATTTATCTTTCTTGAAGGCTGAAAAGTAGCATAGTGAATTTGAGAAAGCTGAGGGAGACATCAAGAAAAAGAGAAAACAATTCCTTTTTTGTTGAATAGATAAAATAGAAATTGCCATAGTTTTCACAATGCATGAAATTCTATCAGCTGCCAGGAATGTGTGGGTTGCCTTCTGTTTCATAAGAACTATTTAAGATAAATAAGTAACATTAGAGAAGGCAATGGCAACCCACTCCAGTACTCTTGCCTGGAAAATCCCATGGACGGAGAAGCTTGGTAGGTACAGTCCATGGGGTTGCTAAGAGTCGGGCACGACTGAGCGACTTCACTTTCACTGTTCACTTTCTTGCATTGGAGAAGGAAATGGCAACCCACTCCAGTGTTCTTGCCTGGAGAATCCCAGGGACAGAGGAGCCTAGTGGGCTGCCCTCTATGGGGTCGCACAGAGTCGGACACGATTGAAGTGACTTAGTAGCAGCAACAGCACTGATGACATTTCTTTCCAAAACGGAGAATCTTGCATTCGAGCCATGTCTTAGAAATGTGCTTACAACCATTGTTGGACTGGACCCTAGGGAATCCACAGAGGGGAGGAAACATATACCACAGAAAAGAGTAGAATGTGTTTTATTCATGCAATGAAATCAAGAGCATTAACTATATTATTCTAAACAAGCTCTATTTTACTATAGCAGATGGTAAGTAATTTATGTAAGTTATGAATGTATTGTTAGAAATTCATCACACAAAGTGTATTATAGATCATCTTTTAACCTTTACATGTTTAAAAAATGAAGGTATTTTATTCTAGTCCCTTGAAGGAACTACATGGTATCATATATGTTAGCAATTCCATTTAGAATTAATTTGAAAGAAAGACTAAAAGCACAGAGTTTTAATATAAAGGTATATTATATGGTATACAGTATATGATGGAGGGAGTAGGGAAGTGGAAGGTATGAGTAACAGAATTCTGAAGTGAGTGAGAGTGGGGAAGCCCATGGGATTAATTTTACTTATATTAAAAATACTTTATTTTTTTTTCAGTCCTTTTTTATTCTTTTTTTTTTTTGAATTTTATTTTATTTTTTTTATCAAGAATCTCTTTTATTGATTATCAGAAACATTACAAACATCTAATATGAACAAATTGTAACATGACAGTGATTAGTTTGAACAATTAATACATTTCAGATATATTATTATACATATTTCATATTTCCTACATTGAAACTATTACCAAAAAAAAAAAAAAATCCTATAAGCAGCACTGTTTTTGACTGGGAAACAGATTAGCATAGTGGTTAAGAAAGCTGGTTTGAAATCAAACTAGACTTGCCAAATCATTCTTTGGTTTAATAGTACTTAGGAGAAATATCCAGTCTTTAGAAAAGGCAGAAGAACCAAAGATCAAATTGCCAACATCTGCTGGATCATTGAAAAAGCAAGAGAGTTCCAGAGAAACATCTATTTCTGCCTTATTGACTATGCCAAAGCCTTTGACTGTGTGGATCACAATAAACTGTGGACAATTCTGAAAGACATGGGAATACCAGACCACCTGACCTGCCTCTTGAGAAACCTATATTCAGGTCAGGAAGCAACAGTTAGAACTGGACATGGAACAACAGACTGGTTCCAAATAGGAAAAGGAGTATATCAAGGCTGTATATTGTCATTCTGCTTATTTAACTTCTATGCAGAGTACATCATTAGAAACGCTGGGCTGGAAGAAGCACAAGCTGGAATCAAGATTGCTGGGAGAAATATCAATAACCTCAGATATGCAGATGACACCACCCTTATGGCAGAAAGTGAAGAGGAACTAAAAAGCCTCTTGATGAAACTGAAAGAGGAGAGTGAAAAAGTTGGCTTAAAGCTCAAGACTCAGAAAACGAAGATCATGGCATCTGGTCCCATCACTTTTCATGGGAAATAGATGGGGAAACAGTGGAAACAGTGTTAGACTTTCTTTTCTGGGCTCCAAAATCACTGCAGATTGTGACTGCAGCCATGAAATTAAAAGACGCTTACTCCTTGGAAGGAAAGTTATGACCAACCTAGATAGCATATTCAAAAGCAGAGACATTACTTTGCCAAAAAAAGTCCATCTAGTCAAGGCTATGGTTTTTCCAGTGGTCATGTATGGATGTGAGAATTGGACTGTGAAGAAAGCTAAACGCTGAAGAATTGATGCTTTTGAACTGTGATGTTGGAGATTAATCTTGAGAGTCCTATGGACTGCAAGGAGATCCAACCAGTCCTTTCTAAAGGACATCAGCCCTGGGTGTTCATTGGAAGGACTTATGCTAAAGCTGAAACTCCAGTACTTTGGCCACCTCATGTGAAGAGTTAACTCATTGGAAAAGACTCTGATGCTGGGAGGGATTGGGGGCAAGAGGAGAAGGGGATGACAGAGGATGAGATGGCTGGATGGCATCACCAACTCAATGGATATGAGTTTGAGTGAACTCTGGGAGATGGTGTTGGACAGGGAGGCCTGGGGTGCTGCAATTCATGGGGTCACAAAGAGTCAGACATGACTGAGCGGCTGAACTGAAGTGAACTGAACGAAGGCTTTTTACCCCTTCATTTTCTGATGGTCTGGTTGTTTGACAAGTGGTGCTATTGGTGTATATGTATACTAAGCATATTACTATATACTTATGACACACTCTATATGTATCCTCTTACTTAATTTATAACCTTGTGGACTTTTATGATTCCCATTTAACAGTTCAGTTGTCAAAATATGTGCAAGACACTTTCACAAGTATACAAATGATTCTTGACAGAAACTGAAGAACAGCCCCAAAACAGTGCCATTACTATGCTTAGTGGATTGGAAGATTTGATATCTAAGATGTTAATTCTTTCCAAACTGAAACTTGCAGTCCTAACTAAAATACAAGTAGACATTTTGAGGTAGGAATTTTAAAAACTTATCCTAAAACTTGTGTAGAAAATCAAAGAACTTATAACAGTTTCAACAAATTAAAAAATAAAAATAAAACATCATGTTGGACCTGTTGTATTACTCACTTTTAAGATGACTTATGAAGCTTTAGGATTTCCCAGGGGGCCACCTGCCAATGCATGAGACATAAGAGATTCAGATTCAATCCCTGGGTGGGTAAGAGTCCCTGGAGGGGAGGGCATGGCAACCCACTCCACTATTCTTGCCTGGAGAATCCCATGGACAGAGACACCTGCTGGGCTACAGTCCATAGGATCGCAAAGAGTCAGACAGGACTGAAGTGATTTAGCACTTTCTGGATTTGTAGTTTGTTCCAATGATCTATACATTAGATACACAGAATTACTCTCTCTCTCTCTCTCTCTCTTTAACAAACTGCTCCTGCTACTGCTGCTAAGTCACTTCAGTTGTGTCTAACTCTGTGCGACCCCATAGATGGCAGCCCACCAGGCTCCCCCATCCCTGAGATTCTCCAGGCAAGAACACTGGAGTGGGTTCCTTTTCCAATGCATGAAAGTGAAAAGTGAAAGTGAAGTCGCTCAGTCGTGTCCGACTCTTCACAACCCCATGGACTGCAGCCTACCAGGCTCCTTCATCCATGAGATTTTCCAGGCAAGAGGACTGGAGTGGGTTGCCATTGCCTTCTCCGGGTGGAACAAACTACAGATCCAGAAATAGACACACAATTATATAGCCAAAAGGTTTTCAACAAAGTTATCGAGGCATTCAATGAAGGAAGAAAAGTCCTTTTAATGCATGGTGTGGGACCATTGGACAGCCATGTCCAAACATAGTGTTGATCTTTAGATCTTACCAGAGACTTACCAGAATTCATAGACTGAGACATAAGTTCTGAAACTATAAAAATATATAATAAAACAAACAGAAGATATTCCCAGTAGTTTTGAGTGTGACAAAGATTTTGTAAAAAGGACACAAATATCTTGAACTGTAAAAGAGAAAAAATCCTTACATTGGGCTTCATAAAAATTTAAAATTTTGTTTGTCATAAGACATCCTTACAAAAATGAAAAGACAAACTGAGACCTCAGATAAAATATTTGGAAAATATTAATCTGAAAAAGGACTTAAAACATTATGTAAAGAACTTTTCTTGTTTTCTTACTGAAGAAAGAATATAAAAATAGATAAACTATGTGAACAGACACTTCTCTAAAAATACAGATGGCAAATAAGCACATACAAAGATGTTCAGCATTTTTAGTTATTCAGAGAATTTTAATTAAATTCACAATGAGACACCTAGACTACATTAGAAAGTCTCAATTTATAAGGACTACTCAACAAATGATTTGAAGATGAGAAGTACCTAAAATTGTTACAAACTGCCAGTAAGGTTGTAAATTGGTACAACCATTTTGGAAAACATTTTGACTTTTCCTTAAAAAGTTCAGCATAAACCTACCAAATGACCCAGCCATTCCATTCCTAGATATTTACCCAAGAAAATGAAAACACGTGTCCACATATAGGCTTGTACAAAAATTTTTATAGCAGCCTTGTTTGTAATAAGTACAGCTAACGTGTCCATCAAATAGTGAATAAATAAGTGAATTGTGATACATCCACACAATGGAGTAACACTCAGCAATAAATAGGAATGAGCTATTGATACTTGCAACAACATAGATGAATCACAAAATAATTACACTGATTTAATAAATCAAACAAAAATACATTTATGTGATTTCATTTACATAAAATTCTAGAAAATATAAATTAATCTACAGTGATATAAAGCAGACAGTTGTAGTTTTGGGGTAGTGGTGCATGGAGTGATGTAGGAAGGAATGGACTTTAATGGGCAAGAGGGAGATTTTGAGTGTAATGCATGTGTTCATTATTTTGATAGTGTTGGTTTCACAATTGTATATATACGTCAAAACTTATCAAATTATATACACTTTAAAAATGTGAAGGATTTGAACTTCAATTATTCCTAAATCATTAAATTTTTGAAAAAATCGGAGAAAATAATTCATTATAATTTTGGCAAAATCTTATTTTGTGAATCTTTAAAAAATAAATTTGTGTTTATATGATTTATTTAATAAATTTTCTGCCTTTCTTTTTTAACACTATGAGATATTCCTAGTATCATTATAAATTCTTTATAAACATTCACATTGAAAGCATCATACTATAAAATTTGCATGCTCTGAAACACACAGGTCTTAAATGTCTGTTTTGATGAGGTTGACAATTGCATTTAGCCATCTGAGCATAATGCTGTCAAGATACGGAACATTTTATTACCCCAGAAAATTCTTCAAGCTTCTTTTTGATCAGCCTTTACTTTATGCAAGTAATGACCTTTTTGATTTCTATAACTCTAGATCAGTTTCATCTGTTTTTAAGCACCATGTGAAAAGTGAAAGTCTGACTCTTTGTGACCCCATGGACTGTATAGGCAAGAATACTGGAGTGGGTTGCTATTCTCTTCTCCAGGGGATCTTCCCAACCCAGGGATGGAACCCAGGTCTCCCACATTGCAGGCAAATTCTTTATCAGCTGAGCCCCCCAGGGAAGCCCCTTAGACACCATATGAATGGGTATAATCTCTTACATTGTCTTCCAGCATAACAGTGTTTTATTCTTTCCCTCGAGCTGGTGGGCAGGCCTCTGTAATACCAGAAGCATCCCGTCCTGGAGCTGCTGCTTTCTGCTTCACACTATTTCTTCCCAGACTCCAGCTCCACACCCTCAGGGTGAGACCAAATGTAGATTCTGGTGATTTAGACCAGTCCACAAGATTCTGACCTAAAGTCCTTTCTGTCTCAGCCTAGGTGAGCCAGCCCTTCTTAAACTGGTAACAGTGTTATGTAAGAGTGTTGATAGACCCTAAGTGCAAGAGAAAATGCACAGAAGGTTTTGAATCTCTCCCTATGCCTACAGGGAGAGAGCAGCAGATGCCATTTGAAAGGGGCCTGATTAGAGAACATGTTTGCCAACAGTGTACCTGATTGGCATCTGTGGCTCTGCAGCCAGACCATCTGTTTTTGCTAAAGCAGCCTCAAGTGAGGTGAGGATCAGGACTGCGCTGCTCAAGTCCGTGTCCGATGTGTATCGCCTCCAGCTTGGGACACAGTTGGGGGGCTCTACCAGGACCATCAGGGCAGGGGAAGCTTCTCTGCAGAAATGTGACAGGAAAAAAGGGATAATGGGCTCTGTTTGTGTCTCTCCAGGGGGATCTCTGGAGAAGGAAATGGCAACCCACTCCAGTATTCTTGCCTGGAGAATTCCATGGACAGAGGAGCTGGCGGGCTACAGTTTGTGATGTTGCAAAGAGTCAGACATGACGGAGCAACTAACACACACACAGGGGGATCATAGGTATGAAGAATGCAGAGCTAGAGCAGCAGTATATAGGCAGAGAGAGGGCAAGGGTGTGAGGTTCAGTAGTTAAAAATAGGTGGTTTCACAAGTGGGAAGAAAAAAGTCTAAAAATAAAGAAAAAAATCAAGATGGAGTAACAGGAAAAGAGGGAGACAGACAGAAATATTTATGACTCTGTTGCACTATTTTGGCATTTATACAATGGAGACTCCCCTACTCCCAACCCACTCCCAGCTCATTAGAGTGGCTTTGTTCAGAATGTGGTAGAAGAAGGCATTTTAGTCTAAATATAACCCAAGTACCTCTGTATTTATGATGATTCCTTCTCATCCTTGTACTCCCTGAATTTCTGTCTTTATGCCAAAACCTGGGTAAGAATCCTGGTTCATTTAAACAATTTCTCTGCTTAAGTTTGGCTGCAGAACTAGATTTAAAGTAGGTTATTTGACATTTGCATTTTATTCTTGCCCTTACATAGTATATTACATAAAATGTGCCCTTATCAAATTTTATGCAACTTAGAAACACCTCCCAAAGGGTCACTGTTTGATAATATTTACATAGGAGTAGTGTTTCTCAGCATCAGCAGTTCTTAATACTAAGTTCTGGTATGTCCCTCTACATAGGTAATTCAAAACCTATCCCCAGGAGCCCAACAGCTTCTGACTTGAAATCCAGTGGATTAATAAGTAAGGCATCCAATGCAGGTGTGTGTGTGTGTGTGTGTATATATATATATATATATATATATATTTTTTACAATTTATTTTTCAGGGTTCCATACTAGGTTAAGCCTTTATATTAGTCTTTCCTGGGTTGATCAATATATGTTTTTTTTTAAGAAAACTATATTCTGAATGTGTACAGCTCTGATCTTTTTCTTAAAGTATGTTTCTGTCATTCAGATTAATCATGGCCGGAGGAGGTTTGCGCTATTGAAGTAAAAACACTTGACACTCCCTGAATATTCCCCCAACAGCAGGTGTACCTTCCTCGTGGACTGAGGGCGGATTATGACCTATGATGGAGCAGCTCCCTGGATCCTCCTTGTCACGGCCTTTTAAACACCTGCCCTTTCACACATGCACACTGATACCCACCTGCTTCTTGTTGAAATTCAAACTTGGCCCTGAGTGGATGAACATTTTGAGCTAAAGCATGGTTTGCTGTCTTTGCTTGGTAGTGTTTGTGTATTTGCTGGATATTTCAATGTCTTTACCCTTGTTAACTTATAAAAATAAGTGATTATGGGGGAAATGAAAGTTCTTACACCAGCATTAAACAGCAGAGAACTTATAAATTCAACCTAATTGAGGCCATTAATAGATGAGCTGAAGCTGTGACTTTTTAGCCTCAATTAGATGCTTAATGAATTAAGCCAACTGGCTATATTAATTACGAAAAAAGGAAAAAAAGTTAAAATTTAGAAAAAGTCAATTGTTGCAAATACTTGTTGATGATTATTTCTTTCTTTTTTTCTTTTTTTTTGCCCTCAAAACACTTTCAATTTATTAGGATTAGAAAGATACTGCAGGCCCTCAAAGAGGGCCAATAATACAAGATAAAATGTAAGAGACTTGAAAAGACAGGCTCAAAGAGATGGCAATAATGCATTCATCTCTTTAAAGAGATTAAATATTTGAATATATCTTCAATAATACAATAAAAACCAGTGGAGGAGATTCACTTATCGTAACTAGGCCACAAAAGTATTTGAATTCCAAAAGCAAGAGATGTTTATATCAAAATTTCTTCACAAATGACACCCTACTAAGTAAATTTCCTAGAGATTTGAAAGAATTAGTGTAACTTTGAAAATAGCTTCCCACGGTCTGACTGTGAATTAAATGTAGGAGACATGGACAGGTTTCCATATCTGTACTGGAGTCTCTCCACTTACAAACCACTAATAACAAAACTAACTTGAAGCATGTGTTGACATGAGAATTGTCTAGTAGAAACCACTTCGGAAATCTTAAGATGCTGTGGAACTAGGTCAATAATGGGCGTTGGCTTGCCTCCAGTTGCTTCTGAAAGGGAAAAGGAGTTCGATGACAGTTGAGTGACCATTTAACCTGCTATTCAGGCAGCTTGGCTGGCAGGATGCCTGGTGATAAACAGAAGAAGAAAATTTACAGAAGACAAAAGTAGGAGCTGCAAAAGAGATCAGATACCCTGCTTCTCATCCTGGGCACTGCAGGCTTTCTGAACAGGACAAGTCTTTGTTGTACAGGACTGCTGTGTTGAGGGAGTTTGGCATCTCCTCTGGTTGAACATGAATGAGGGTTCCCCAGTGGCTCAGTGGTAAAGAATCCACCTGCCATTTCAGGAGACACGAGAGACACGGATTCGATCCCTGGGTCAGGAAGATCTGGAGAAGGAAACGGCAACTCACTCCAGTATTTTTGCTGGGAAATTCCATGGGCAGAGGAGCCTGGCGAGCTACAGTCCATGGGGTTGCAAAAAGTTGCACATGCCTGAGCGACTGAGCACACACACACTCTGAACATCACTGAGACAGAGAGCTAGGAGCCCTTAGGAAACAATGTTGCCAGGGGGTTTAGAGGGAGCAGAGTCTGAAGATGCCAGTTAATGGAGAAACTGAAAGATTTAATGAGTGGCAGCCATACTGAAGCAGCAGCACCAGTCAAGTTAATCCATTTTGAGCAGGGCTTCCACACTATTCTCTTTTTTGGCTGCACGTTATGGCTTGTAGGATTTTAGCACCCCAACCAAAGATTAAACCTGGGGTCACGGCAGTGCAAGGCCTGAATCAACCACCAGGCCACCAGGGAACTCTCTAGACTATTTTCAAAAATTTGCTTTCATCACATCATGACTCTATTCTAAAGCCTGAGATGACTCACTATGGCTTACAAATGTAGAACACATTCCCAGGCTTAACATTTGCCTTCTCTCCAAAACTCATCTTGGGAGAGGACCCAGAGATGAATGAGTCCCAAATTTCTATCATAAATGAAACATCAAGTTTGATTTATGCACTAGAAATCCTAAGAGTATTTGGATTTATACAACAGGTTTTCTATGCAACATTGCAGATAATTTTAAGACAATACTTGCCAACATCCGCTGGATCATGGAAAAAGCAAGAGAGTTCCAGAAAAACATCTATTTCTGCTTTATTGACTATGCCAAAGCCTTTGACTGTGTAGATCACAATAAACTGTGGAAAATTCTGAAAGAGATGGGAATACCAGACCACCTGATCTGCCTCTTGAGAAATCTGTATGCAGGTCAGGAAGCAACAGTTAGAACTGGACATGGAACAACAGACTGGTTCCAAATAGGAAAAGGAGTACGTCAAGGCTGTATATTGTCACCATGTTTATTTAACTTATATGCAGAGTACATCATGAGAAATGCTGGACTGGAAGAAACAAAAGCTGATTATTTCTATAAGACAAAGTATTAAGACTTTCACAATGTTTGCTTTCAATGGAATATCTACCTTCCCCCACCCACAGGACCTCCCAGGTGGCGCTGTTGGTAAAGAACCCACCTGCCAACGCAGGAGACAAGAGATGCGGGTTTCATCCCTGGGTTGGGAAGATTCCCTGGAGAAGGGCATGGCAACCCACTCCAGTATTCTTGCCTGGAGAATTCCACGGACAGAGGAGCCAGGTGGGCTACAGTCCACGGGGTCACAAAGAGTTGGACATGACTGAGTGACTTAGCACACATACATGCACCCCTACCCACAGACACACACACACACCAAGTTTTTCCCTTTGACTTTCAAAAAATCACTTTTAAAATATACTTTAAGGACATATTGCATACCAAAGATAGGAATTACTTGTACATTTTTCTCTTTAAAAGTTAGTCTGAAAAAAATCACAACCTAATTTGTGTGCTTGGTGTAGGAGTATCTGCTGCAGAACACATTATAAATAAATAGATGATCTCACCACTTGTACTTTCTGTTTGCCAAAAGTGATATTCAATGTTTTCAGCAACTGATATACTCATACTGGTTCTATGGTTCTATTGATTTGGAGAGAAGAAATTACTTGAGGTGATACTATGGTATATTGCTATCTTACAAATATCCTTAAAATACAATCTAATTATTGCACTCACTATATTCTCAATAAATAGTATAAAAATATGCTAAGAGTTTTGTGTATGGTTCTTTACCAGATGAAAATATTTCAAATCAATTCTATGCTGCAGGAAATTGCAATTTTTAATCTAGTCTCTGTAATTTTGGCTATAACACTTGGACTGGGAACTTCCAGATGTTCAAGCTGTATTTAGAAAAGACAGAGGAGCCAGAGATCAAATTGCCAACATCTGTTGGATCAAAAAATAAAGCAAGAGAATTCCAGAAAAAAATCTTCTTCTGCTTCATTGACTACACTAAAGTCTTTAATGTGTGGATCACAACAAACTGTGGAAAATTCTTAAAGAGGGGAATACCAGACCACCTTACCTATCTCCTGATAAATCTGCATGCAAGTCAAGAAGCAACATTTAGAGTCAGATATGGAACAACAATAAACTGTGGAAAATTCTGAAGGAGATGGGGATACCAGACCACCTGATCTGCCTCTTGAGAAATCTGTATGCAGGTCAGGAAGCAACAGTTAGAACTGGACATGGAACAACAGACTGGTTCCAAATAGGAAAAGGAGTATGTCAAGGCTGTATATTGTCACCATGTTTATTTAACTTATATGCAGAGTACATCATGAGAAATGCTGGACTGGAAGAAACACAAGTTGGAATCAAGATTGCTGGGAGAAATATCGATAACCTCAGATATGCAGATGACACCACCATTATGGCAGAAAGTGAAGAGGGGCTAAAAAGCCTCTTGATGAGAAATCAAGAGTGGAGAGTGAAAAGGTTGGCTTAAAATTCAACATTCAGAAAACGAAGATCATGGCATCTGGTCCCATCACTACATGGGAAATAGATGGAGAAACAGTGGAAACAGTGTCAGACTTTATTTTTCTGGGCTCCAAAATCACTGCAGATGGTGACTGCAGCCATGAAATTAAAAGACGCTTACTCCTTGGAAGGAAAGTTATGACCAACCTAGATAGCATATTCAAAAGCAGAGACATTACTTTGCCAACAAAGGTTCGCCTAGTCAAGGCTATGGTCTTTCCTGTGGTAATGTATGGATGTGAGAGCTGGACTGTGAAGAAGGCTGAGCGCCGAAGAATTGATGCTTTTGAACTGTGGTGTTGGAGAAGACTCTTGAGAGTCCCTTGGACTGCAAGGAGATCCAACCAGTCCATTCTGAAGGAGATCAACCCTGGGTGTTCATTGGAAGGACTTATGCTAAAGCTGAAACTCCAGTATTTTGGCCACCTCATGTGAAGAGTTGACTCATTGGAGAAGACTCTGATGCTGGGAGGGATTGGGGGCAGGAGGAGAAGGGGACGACAGAGGATGAGATGGCTGGATGGCATCACTGACTCGATGGATGTGAGTCTGAGTGACCTCTGGGAGTTGGTGATGGACAGGGAGGCCTGGCGTGCTGCAGTTCATGGGGTCGCAAAGAGTCGGACACGACTGAGCGACTGATCTGATCTGATGGAACAACAGATTCCAAATTGGGAAAGGAGTACGTCAAGGCTGTATATTGTCACCCAACTTATTTAACCTGTATGCAGAGTACACCATGTGAAATGCTGGGATGGACAAAGCACAAGCTGGAATCAAGATTGCCAGGATAAATATCAATAACCTCAGATATGCAGATGACACCACACTTATGGCAGAAAGTGAAGAACTAAAGAGCCTCTTGAGGAAAGTGAAAGAGGAGAGTGACAAAGCTGGTTTAAAACTCAACATTCAAAAAACAAAGATCATGGGATTTGGTCCCATCACTTCATGGCAAATAGATGGGAAACAATGGAAGCAGTGAGAGGCTTTATTTTTTTGGGCTCCAAAGTCACTGCAGATGGTGACTACAGCCATGAAATTAAAAGATGCTTGCTCCTTAGAAGAAAAGCTATGACAAACCTAGACAGCATATTAAAAAGCAGAAACAATATGTTTTCCCATTAGTCCTGTATAGATGTGAGAGTTGGACCATAGAGAAAACTTGAGCGCTGAAGAATTGATGCTTTTAAACTATGGGGTTGGAGAAGACTTTTGAGAGTCCCTTGGATTACAAGGAAATCAAACCAGTCAATCCTAAAGGAAATCAGTCCTGAATATTGATTGGAAGGACTGACGCTGAGGCTGAGACTCCAATACTTTGGCCACCTGTTGAGAAGAACTGACTCATTGGAACAAACTCTGCTGCTGGGAAAGTTTGAAGGTGGGAGAAGAACGGTGACAGAGGATGAGATGGTTGGATGGCATCACCGACTTGATGGACATGAGTTTGAACAGGCTCTGGGAGTTGGTAATGGACAGGGAAGCCTGGTGTGCTGCAGTCCATGGGGTCGCAAAGAGTCAGACATGACTGAGTGACTGAACTGAACTGATATCACTTGGAAGGATTCTCTTCCCTTTGCACAATTTGGCTGTTTAAGAGAATAATGAGGCTACAATATTTTCCTTTTCTCCGGGAAATAGCTTATTCCTAGAAGCTATTTCTTCTGCCTCTCTCTCTTCATCGCCATTGAGTCTTGCATGTTCTCTAAGTTCTGGGTTCTTAACTCTTTCTAATCACAATATCAGAACTAAGTTTCAACAACTCAATTCATGGATTTGGTTTCCAGAGGCTTTCCTGTGGGAAGACTGTGGTTATGACATTGAATGAATAGAGTGTTTAGTTACCAAAAGTACTTATCAAATGGGAAAATGATTGTTACTTTTGGGTGTCTACTTGACTGGGCCACAGCATGTCAGATATCTGGTCAGACACTATTTTGTGAGGCAGTTTTGGAATGAGTTGAGCATTTAAAAGTTGACAGGCTGAGTAAAACAGATTGCCTTCCCTAAGATGATTATGCCTTATCCAATCAGTTGGAGGCCTAAATAGAACAAAAGGTTGACTCTTTCTTCAAATTTGAGGGAATTTCCTCGTCTTTGAGCTGAGACATTAGTGTATCCAGTTTTTGGACTTTAACTGAAGCATCAGCTTTCCTGGCTCTTGAGACTTGTTTCCTTCACTAATTGTATGAGCCAATTCTTAATAATATATCTCTTTCTACATATTATACATCTTATTGGTTCTGTTTCTCTAGAGAATCCTGATACTCCAACATCGGCAGATATGAACAAATTTTTTTAGTTCAGAAACTGTTTACAAATCCAAAGACCAGACAACTTGAAGATGATAGCAATCATTTATTTCCACTAGAAGTTCTTCTTCAAGCATGAGATCAGTTCCCTGCTACTACAGCTGCTACTGTGGACATGGCCACATTCCACATAGTTTTCAGCCTCAAAAAAAAAAACAAAAAAACACCTGAGCCTTATTCAGTGGCTCTCATTTTTAAACCAGAAAGTGGCTTTCCTTGTCTTGATGAGTAAATATGCTGCATTTCAGGCTAGAGCTATCCTGGGAGTGATCATGAGACCCACCTCCTATTAACTTCTCTTTTTACACTTGGGATCTCTGAGGTAGCTGTCATGACTTTAAGGCATTACTATATTTTTACCAGAAAAGGAAATTAGAACTCTTTGGGAGAGAAACACATGTAGACATCTGGGATTGTCAAGGAGGAAGCTTGAATACATAAAATTTTACGGTTCTAAAGATTGTTTACAGTTTTAAAATTATCAAGCTTAATATCTAATCTTTCTAGCCACATAATGTCCATATTGTGCCACTGTTGTGGAACAGTATGTTACAGGTTCATTGAGATATGAGTATCTTTTATCTTTCTCCAACTTCTTGCCTCAGACTCAAAAACACCCCTCACTGTAAATATTTCTTAAACTTAGCTTTGAAACTTTAATTTCATCTTTGATTCAACCCTTTCATTAATCCCTCACATGATCAGTTCTACTGATTTTTCTGTCTTTTAAATGACTCATTTTATTCCATTTGACTCTGCAATGAGTGTTGGTGGATTAACGATTTAAAAGTGTATCTGGACAAGTAGATCCCGAGTTAGAATGGTGAGGCCAAACACCATAAGCTGTGTGTGTGTGTGTGTGTGTGTGTTGTGTGTGTGATCTCCCACATCACATTGATGATTACATGGTTCAGATCAGATCAGTCGCTCAGTCGTGTCTGACTCTTTGCGACCCCATGAACTGCAGCACGCCAGGCCTCCCTATCCATCACCAGCTCTCGGAGGTCACTCAGACTCACATTCATCGAGTCAGTGGTGCCATCCAGCCATCTCATCCTCTGTTGTCCCCTTCTCCTCCTGCCCTCAATCCCTCCCAGCATCAGAGTCTTCTCCAATGAGTCAACTCTTCGCATGAGGTGACCAAAATACTGGAGTTTCAGCTTTAGCATCATTCCTTCCAAAGAAATCCCAGGGCTGATCTCCTTCAGAATGGACCGGTTGGATCTCCTTGCAGTCCAAGGGACTCTCAAGAGTCTTCTCCATTCGATTACATGGTTAGAACACCATAAAAACTAAAAAAAAATTATTTTAGAGATGTATTAAAATGGCCACTAGGCCCACAGTTCTGTTAATACATTACATAAGCAGTAAGCCCAGATCTAAAGGACCTGAAGTGAGGCCTGCCTAATTATGAGACAGAGGGCCTAGAAATCGCATAGAAAAATGTCTAATGCTCTCTAATTTATAATGGTTAGGTCTGATTTAGCTAAATATTTCACTTATAAATTAATGATGATAAGCAACGGTCACTTTAAAATCACAAAGCACCTCTTGAGTCATTAGCGATCAATACAATTGTATTTAATGGGCAATTTAGACTTAATAGAGTTTTAATTTCATTTTTTATGCGCTATAATTCTCAGAAAATTTGGAACCTACAGTTAGCTTGCATGGATTGTCTCTAAAAGGAATGTTCCTGAGTGTCTCATTCATAAATCTCTCTGGACATATATTTCTTTGCTCATCCAAATCAATAGATCCTATATTTGTTCATAAATAAAAATGCATCATAGAAATGCAGTTCCTTTTGACTACACCATTAAGAGCAAAGCTTAGTGGTCATGGCTTGGCCCAGAGAAGCTATACTAGGGGGAGGCAGGTCCAGGCCCTCTGTCCTCTCTCCTGAGTGACAGGTGCTGGGCTGCCAGTAGGGGTGGCAGGTGACATTTGCAGGGTAAGGAAGGAAAATGACATGAGAAGCACATCCACAGAGGAAGAGGTCACCCAGACTAAGGCAGGGCTCCAGGTTGTAACCA
The DNA here is from genome assembly GCA_935064755.1 of Tragelaphus eurycerus. Classification (NCBI taxonomy): domain Eukaryota; kingdom Metazoa; phylum Chordata; class Mammalia; order Artiodactyla; family Bovidae; genus Tragelaphus; species Tragelaphus eurycerus. The sequence goes on from CAKXYN010000123.1 coordinate 242,917, forward strand.
GAACTGGATGAGGAAATCATATTTTTTTTTGAATGGAATGAGAAACCCAATTATAGAACCAAGGCACTTTGCTGGGGGCCAGGCCAGGTTTGTCTGAGGTTCAAATGTGCTTAGAGAACCTATTAACAACCGTTGCTGTCTCCTGTATGTATATCATGTGCTCCCCACCACGCTAATTATTTTGTATATATTAACCTCTTTGATCTTTGCAAAGGCTCATAGAGTACAGAGTCCATTATATGGATGAGTAAACTGAACTTCTGTGTGCACACCTTCCTGCTGCTGCTGCTGCTGCTGCTGCTGCGTCGCCCCAGTCGTGTCCGACCCTGTGCGACCCCACAGACGGAAGCCCACCAGGCTCTCCCATCCCTGGGATTCTCCAGGCAAGAATACTGGAGTGGGTTGCCATTTCCTTCCTGAGGTCATACTAAATGAAAGACTTGAGTCAGAAAGCCCATGCCTCCAGAGCACCACAGGGCAGGTGTGATATGAGCATTCGTACGCTTGAGAGTATGTGTGAGGGCATGTGTGAACCAGGGTGAGTGTGTGTGATAGTATGTATGTGAAAGTGAGCTGAGTGTGTGTATGTGTGTGGGGGTTGTGAATGCACATATAGTGTAGAATGGAAAGGAATCCAGCTTTTCCCTTCTGGTTACTGAGAGACTGAAACTCAGGAACAGAGCAAGGACCCCCTGGGTACCTTGACCTCAGATCAGACTAAGGGCAAGAATGATCAGTGGCCAGGGAGCTGGGGTGACCTGCGCAAGAGAACTTATCTGTGCTTTACTTCTTGTCAGAAGTCAGGGTGGGTTTGGGAACTGGGATGTGAAGAACTGTGTGCCTTGCTCGTAAATGGCTACACCCAGTCACATAGGCAGTTCTTCATTCTAGAATAATTTCAATAGGAAACTATGGCTTTGGATTATAGCTTCCAGAGTCATAACCAACCCCATTTCTGTGATTTTCCAAGTTGGCTCTAGGCTTTTGAAATCCTACAAATAGAGATCTAAAATGAAATGAAGCAGAAAAAGGAAGAAATGCTATAATCTCACTCAAACAAAGGCTCCTGAGGACTCAAATCACTTTTTATGTCTGGTACAGCATCTAGCACATAGTGGGACACATTAAAGACTCACTATAAACTTTCTTGCTGTATGTGGTTTATATATAACCTGTTCTCATTTGAGAATGATGAAGGCCTAAGAGTTGGTGCTGATGATTTTATAGAAACAATTTCCAGGCTTGATTTTTTTTTTTTAAACTAAAGTAAAAACCTGAATATTCAAGTGGTATAAATACTGCCTACAGCAGATGTTTGGTATAAATTAAAAAGTTATCCCCAAATCATAAAAAAACCCACTTGAGTTTTATATGATTGTAATGAAATCCAAAGCTCTATCAAACACCCAAATTTATTAGTATCTGAAACTGACAGTGTGCCAAGGATGCTGATTAATTAACATGGTTTTGCAAGCCAGGCATGGGTTATGAGTGACTCTCTTTGACAATTTACGTAAAGATTGCAAAAAAGAAATCTACCTTAGTTCAGTGATCTGCCCTATGTCAGAAGAAGCTCAAATGGAACTCATTTGAATTATGGTAGTGTGCACTGTCTCCTTCCCATTTCATTCTTCAAATTTACTCAGATATAACTAGAATCTAGAAACATTCAGGATCTATAAATTCTTTATTCTTATTATTTCACCTCTTGTTTGTACTTCGGATAATTCAAAGAAATAAATTTAATTGGAAGTTTGACACTGCTTTGGTCATTATTAAACAATTTGAGTATCTATATTATTGAAATGGAATTCTTTTTGATGAGTAAATAAGGCTAATATTAAACATTTGATGATCTTGCAAACTCCAGGACTAAGTTAACTGGAACATGCTTACTGATTTGACATTATTATCTAAACCACAAGTAGTTTAAGTAGCTTATGGAATGTAAACAAGACTATTATATCCTGCAGATACATCATGAATTGTATTTCTAGCCATTTAGATTTCTATGTTATCATTCGCTGTTTTATGACAAGGAGATTCAAGGTGTTTTCTGGTTAAGAAGACTTTTCAGAAACAAAAATGGTTCCAGAATTATCAGATCAGATCAGATCAGTCACTCAGTCATATCCAACTCTTTGTGACCCCATGAACTGCAGCACGCCAGGCCTCCCTGTCCATCACAAACTCCCTGAGTTCACCGAGACTCACATCCTTCGAGTCAGTGATGCCATCCAGCCATCTCATCCTCTGTCGTCCCCTTCTCCTCCTGCCCCCAATCCCTCCCAGCATCAGAGTCTTCTCCAATGAGTCAACTCTTCACATGAGGTGGCCAAAGTACTGGAGTTTCAGCTTTAGCATCATTCCTTCCAAAGAAATCCCAGGGCTGATCTCCTTCAGAATGACTGGCTGGATCTCCTTGCAGTCCAAGGGACTCTCAAGAGTCTTCTTAAACACCACAGTTCAAAAGCATCAATTCTTCGGCACTCAGCCTTCTTCACAGTCCAGCTCTCACATCTATACATGACCACAGGAAAGACCATAGCCTTGACTAGGCGAACCTTTGTTGGCAAAGTGATGTCTCTGCTTTTGATTATGCTATCTAGGTCGGTCATAGCTTTCCTTCCAAGGAGTAAGCGTCATTTAATTTCATGGCTGCAGTCACCATCTGCAGTGATTTTGGAGCCCAGAAAAATAAAGTCTTGACACTGTTTCCCCATCTATTTCCCATGAAGTGATGGGACCGGATGCCATGATCTTTGTTTTCTGAATGTTGAGCTTTAAGCCAACTTTTTCACTCTCCACTTTCACTTTCATCAAGAGGCTTTTTAGTTCCTCTTCACTATTATAGGCTTTGTCAATAAATGCAATGGTGTTGGGGTGTGTGTGTATGTATGTGTGTGTGTGTGTGTGTGTGTGTGTGTGGTGAATCAGAATGCTCTTCTTTGGAATCTATAACTTGCCAGGCAGAAGGGATACATGATGAGCAGCATGTCCTGTATCAATGCCTAGTGGAAGACATGGATGATCAATCTTGAGTACCAGTCTTCAGTGTCTTCTGTACTTCTTAAAGACAAAAGGCTCTGAAAGATGGTAGATTTTTTTTTCTATTTCTATTTTTAGAATTTATCACATTAATGTAAATATTTACATAATTTATTGCTAAAATATTACTGTATTGATTACAAGGTGCTGCTACAGACACCGCTGCAAATTTTATATAATAGCCAATATTTGTACCATATTTTGCTATTGTTGTTTAGTTGCTAAGTCGCATCTGAATCTTTGTGACCCTATAACTGCAGCACTCCAGGCTTCCCTGTCCTTCACTATCTCCTTGAGCTTGCTCAAACTTATGTCCATTGAGTCGGTGATGCCAGCCAACCATCTCATCCTCTGTCATCTCCTTCTCCTCCTGCCCTCAATCTTTCCCAGCATCAGGGTCATTTCCAACGAGCTGGCTTTTTGCATCAGGTGGCCAAAGTAAAGGAACTTCAGCTTCAGCACCAGTCCTTCCAAGGAATATTCAGGGTTGATTTCCTTTATGATTGACTGGTTTGATCACCTTGGGGTCCAAAGGACTCTAAAGAGTCTTCTCCAACACCACAGTTCACAAGCATCAACTTTTCAGTACTCAGCCTTCTTTACGGCCCAACTCACATCCGCACATGACTACTGGAAAAATCATAGTACCACATTACCCATCTAAAATGTGAAAAAATTAAAAGTGCCAAAACACATTTGGCCCTGAAAACTTCAGATAAGATTTAAAGATCCGGAAACATGATAAGTGGTTCACACAGCGTTACAAAACAGAGAAGGGAGATCTTCCCAACCCAGAGATCAAGCCCAGGTCTCCTGCACTGCAGGCAGAGGCTTTATCATCTGCGCTACCAGGAAGCCATATGTATCTCAGATGCGGCAGGGAAAAGGGTGGGGAGAAGGAGAAAGTAACACTGTAGAGGTCTCTTTGGGAGAAGGCAGTGGCACCCTACTCCAGTACTTTTGCCTAGAAAATCCCATGGACAGAGGAGCCTACTAGGCTGCAGTCCATGGGGTCGCTAGAGTCAGACACGACTGAGCGACTTCACTTTTACTTTTCACTTTCTTGCATTGGAGAAGGAAATGGCAACCCACTCCAGTGTTCTTGCCTGGAGAATCCCAGGGACAGGGGAGCCTGGTGGGCTGCCGTCTGTGGGGTCGCACAGAGTCGGACACGACTGAAGTGACTTAGCAGCAGCAGCAGCAGAGGTCTCTTTAAGAGCTGCACGACTTAGAACTGGAAGACAATGTGAAGGGGAAGTGGTGCACTTGCCAAGATAATAGTTTGGGCGTTAACTGTGGTGAGGTTGTGGGGAAGGGGCAGGGAGAGTGTCTGATTATTCACTGCTGCGTACACAACCATCTCAACACCTGGTGTCGGAAAACGATGATCATTCCCTTTGTTCATGTATGTGCAAATTGGCGAGGATGGCTTGGGGATAGCTCATCTCTGTGTCACGTGGCAATGGCTGGAGCAGTTCCCTGGGGCTGGGGAAGCTGCTTCTAATAGGAGTCCCCGCAAGCCGGCACCCCACTCCAGTACTCTTGCCTGGAAAATTCCATGGACGGAAGAGCCTGGTGGGCTGCAGTCCATGGAGTCTCGAAGAGTAGGACACGACTGAGCGACTTCACTTTCACTTTTCACTTTCATGCATTGGATAAGGAAATGGCAACCCACTCCAGTGTTCTTGCCTGGAGAATCCCAGGGACGGGGGAGCTTGGTGGGCTGCCGTCTATGCGGTCGCACAGAGTCGGACACAACTGAAGCGACTTAGCAGCAGCAGCAGTAGCAGGGAGGTGCCGGCTGCTGAACGAGGCTGTGGACTGGCAGGGCTCTCCGGCGGTTCTCTCACGCGGCTCTTCCTGGGGCTGCTTGGGCTCCCTCACAACATGGCAGGTGGGTGCAAGAGCAAGTGTTTCCAAAACTAGGAAACGAGAGCCGTTCCTCTCTGACAGCTCAGGCTCGGAAACTGGCACGGCCTCACTTTGACCATATTCTGTGGTTAAGCTGTTATGGAGGAGACGAGTCATAGATCCCACTTCTCAGTAGGAAGAATGCTGACAAATTCACAGCCATCTTTACTGCTTGGAGCTTAAAATAAGAACTTGAAATAGTGGGGGCGGGGTGCAGGAGTTCATTCTCAAGATTCGGCTCCACCACCAAGAGGATACATTCTTAACAGAAGAAAAAAAAAAAAGGCAAAATAAAATTAATGTTAATTCTATTCTTATGGTTAAACTCTCTCCCTTCTATTTACATCCCTGCTCTCCACACACACACACAAAGGGCTGGGGATGAAGAAAGGGGGTGGGGTGGGGAATTGTTTAATCAAGTTTGAGAAGACACCTATAAATTGAATTCCTTACATTCCTACCATAGAATTTTATCACAGAAATGCCACTGTAAGTGGTATATATGTTAGACGTGGTGCGCACCAGTTGGCTTGTGAGAGCTGATTGTGTACACTGCTGCTGAATTCCACACTCAGGGATGTCACACTTGTAGCTGCACTCCAGTTGTGAATGTGGTGTTTATACTGCAGAGAGTACACATCATTCACACCCTGCAAATCAGGAGCTTTATTCCCTCTGGAGGATGAATTAACCAACATACCACTCTATCTATTTCAGCCTGACCCTGTCTAGGGAGCAGGAAAGCCAAACATAATAGAGTCTTGCCTTTGTAAATATAGGAATCCAGTTTGCTGAATGACTATTACTTACTGAAAAAGAAATGGAATGCAAGAATGAATAAAATAATTAGTTTCAGTGTCAAATGGACAGCATGGATATGGATAAATTACATAAGATAGAAAACACAGAAAGGCAATGGAACAGTATAATAGAGGCTAAAAGCAAACCCCATCTGGACTGTAGAGGAATCTGGTCTGGTGCTTGAGGAAGTAGGGGTGCTGAGGGGGAGTGGGGACCCTTTTTCAGAGGCTGGGAGTGGAGAAGGCCTGCTCCATGCGAGCTGCAGCCACGTGGCTTAGAACTAGCACTTCTTTAGGAGCACAGTGGGCTCTCCCCCTTATTTTGGAATTTCCCAGAAGCATCCTCTCACTTGCATGCTCCCCCAGGTGTCCTTGACTATAGAAGTTCCTTCCTTCCTTTCTCAGAAGAGGCAAGAGAAGATTCAACACTGTGTTTTCATGAAAAGAACAAGATGGTATTTGGAACACTTCCAGCTAAAAGAACAGCTCCTAGCTGTAAACTGGGAACTGCGATGTCAAAACAGATTTCCAGGAGCTGGAAGCTGCAGCAGCCAGAGTGCTTGCTAAGCTAGTAGGGAGGAAATTGCACCAGGCTGCATCAGCAGAGAGTCTGGCTATATTCGTGGGGTCTGGAAGCAGAAGCAATACCAGCTATAAAGATAAGGCTTTTCACTTAGGTGGTATTGTTTTGAAAAGCAATTACATTAGCATTTTTCCTACCTCGGCTCTCAATGGGACTTGACTTTTCATCCCTGGTCACACCAGCCTTATCAACTGTGCCATGGCTCCTAGGGTTGCAGTGAGTCTTTCTCTGAGAAGCTGTATTAAGTAACACTTCTTCCTCCAAACAGGGGTCTCCTACAAACAAGGCTGTACTGGGAAGCATTAAGCCTCCTGTTCTTCAGTATCCCTTTGATGTGAATCTTATATTCTGCATATTTACTTAAACTAAAAATTTGCAGAGTCTTCAGTTTACCCAGGAAATTTGTATAACCTATTCCCTCCTGCTCTTTGCCTTCTTCTTAATTCCCAAACATAAGAGGAGGTTCTGATTGCAAAATCCAAGGCAATGTACGTTACATGAAGCATTTTCAAGTTTATGTTTTGCTTCAGGAGAAACTTGAAGCAGATGTCAGGGGAAGCAGAAAACAGTGACTGGTTTGGGGAGGGCTTGCAATGGGCAGGTGGTTGTTAGAAGCAGGGCCCTCACTAGGAGCAGACCCCAGGGTCATAGGGCATTTGCTGTCACGTATCCATGTCATTAGGCACAGCTGACTTGTTCTCTCTCCAAGTCACTGGTGACATGTCTGAGCTTTTCCCTAGCAGGTGACCAGTGGTGTGAGGGTGAAAGGAGAGGTGAGAACGTCTCCTTTGTGTGATTTGGGATATGGGACCATGGCCATCAGACTCATGGAAAGAAGGGACTCTTGTGACTGTTTTTCCTAAAAGAAAGTCATGAGTCAGGAAGAAATAGCTTAGTTATCAAGCTATAATCTCTGTCTGATTTATGGCAACTTAAGATAGAGGGGGAAAAGACTCTTTCCCCTTTGAGGACTTCCGGCCCTGCTGTCTGTTTCTGCCCTGGGAAAGTCACACCAGCCATATGGAGTCTCAATGAGCTCACCTAGCCTTTCTGGCGGAGAAGGCGATGGCACCCCACTTCAGTACTCTTGCCTGGAAAATCCCATGGATGGAGGAGCCTGGTAGGCTGCAGTCCATGGGGTTGCTAAGAGTCAGACACGACTGAGCAACTTCATTTTTCCCTTTCATGCATTGGAGAAGGAAATGGCAACCCACTCCAGTGTTCTTGCCTGGAGAATCCCAGGGATGGGGGAGCCTGGTGGGCTGCCATCTATGGGTCGCACAGAGTTGGACACGACTGAAGTGACTTAGCAGCCTTTCTGGTGATGAAGATAAAAGGAGTTCCCTCGAGTCCATTAATTTTTAAAGTTTGTCTTATAATTGTGTTATGGAATAACATCAATCAGTTCAGTTCAGTCACTCAGTCGTGTCTGAATCTTTGCTACCCCATGGACTGCAGCACACCAGGCCTCTCTGTCCATCACCACATCCCAGAGTTTACTCAAACCCATGTCCATAGAGTTGGTGATGCCATTCAACCATCTCATCCTCTCTTGTCTCCTTCTTCTCCAGCCTTCAATCTTTTCTAGCATCAGGGTCTTTTCCAGTGAGTCATTTCTTCCTATCACATGGCCAAAGTATTGGAGTTTCAGCTTCAGCATCAGTACTTCCAATGAATATTCAGGACTGATTTCCTTTAGGATTGACTGGTTGGATCTCCTTGCAGTCCAAGGGACTCTCAAGAGTCTTCTCCAACACCACAGTTCAAAAGCATCAATTTTTCGGCGCTCAGCTTTCTTTATAGTCCAACTCTCACATCCATACATGACTACTGGAAAAACCATAGGTTTGACTAGATGGACCTTTGTCAGCAAAGTAATGTCTCTGCTTTTTAATATGCTGTCTAGGTTGGTGGTAACTTTTTTCCAAGGAGCAAGTGTCTTTGAATATTATGGCTGCAGTCACCATCTGCAGTGATTTTGGAGCCCCCCAAAATAAAGTGTCTCACTGTTTGCACTGTTTCCCCATCTATTTGCCATGAAGTGATGGAACCAGATGCCATGATCATAGTAATGTCAATGTCACTCCCCAAATCAGATTTCAAAAAAGAACATAATTAAATCACTCACCTTTCTGCATTCTATGCATCTGGGTGGGCAGACACAAGTAGGTTGTTGGCTATAGCCAAGAATAAGGTGCTGCAAAAGAAAACCTGTGTGGAATACAAATGACTGAGTAGAAACATGCAAAAGGAGAATAAAGCAGCTGGGTGTCCAGGGATTTGTGATCTGTGCAGTGATGGCTAGAAATATCTGGGAGCTCAATAATCAAGATAAAGTGCTTTTCTCTATCCTGCCAACTCTAAAATAAAACTTAGAAAAAAAGGAAAAAGGAAAGGAGGGAAGGAGGAGAGGAAGGAAAGAAAAGGAAAGAAGAGGAAAACCAGCTTTTGTCTGTTTGTTTCCAACTCTTAAATAGAAATGTCACAGTATCCATTCAGAATCTTTACACAAAACCTCAACCAAAAGTTTGGAACCACAGCTTTTCTAATTATGATGATGAACCTATTTGCAGGGCAGCAATAGACATACAGTGTATGGGATGAATTGGGAGAGTGGGATTGATGTATGTGCACTCCCGGAGGTAAAACAGGCAGCTAGTGGGAGGGAAGTTACTGTATAGTGCAGAGAGCTCAGCTCGGTGCTCTGTGATGACCTAGAGAGATGGGATGAGGGGGTGGCAGGGAGGTTCAAGAAGGAGGGGATATATGTACACATATAGCCATTTCAATTCATTGTACAGCAGAAATTAATACAATGTTGTAAAGCAAGTACACTGCAATCTTTTAAAAAAATTATTTCTCTGCTTCTTGCCACAGTCAACACACAGACTGTGCTAGAAGTGAGGTTTATACCTCCAGCACCAAAGAGCAGGACCCGCAGTTCTGAAGGGTGAGGCAGGTCAGCCCATGCAAAGGCACTCAATGGTACCTCTTTTAAACACAGAACATTTCCCATAGCTGGAGCGCAGGGCTTCAGGCCCAGGCAGCTATTTATGTGACAGTGTTCATCCAACCACCATTTATTTTGTGCCAGCATCATTAACTTAGGGGAAAACAAAATTTTGTGTGGTTAATCTTCATGGAAGAGAAAGATAGGCAGGAAATAAGATTTGAAATTAGGCAGGGTCTTATATGCTATGCTAAGGAATTTAGAATTTTGATATAATCTTTCTTTCCACCTTCTCAACCACATTTTCTTCCAAAAATATTTTCTAATATCCCATTACTGTGCCACCAAGGTTATATATGGGTCATGGATGGAGTTGCTGAAGGATTCAACCATGGAAATGACACAATCACATAGCAATTTGAAAATAATATTCTGGGACTGGTGTGATGAATGGATGAGGGGCTGCAAGATTAGATGCAGTAGATCCGGATGGCCAACTCCGATCATGGCCAAATGAGAAAGAAGGGCCTGAGGTAGGGAGATAACAGAATTTAAATCGACAGATAGGGCACTTGGATTGACATGGAGGAAGCCAATGATACTTGCTAGTTCTAATCTAGGAGGCTCAGACTGTCCTCTCAGCCTATATTGCTTTGAGCAGCCAAACATCGTCCTCATGATCATACTCTTTCTGGACGACAGAAGAACGCCCAAGGGTTGTCCAAGGCACCCACCTGGGACCCATTTCACATTTACCCAACCAACTCCAGAACTAGGCGCCCCGCTTGTGACAGGGTGATGATCTTCTTGAACGTGCACCTCCATGGGCCCTCTGGTGCTCTGGGTGTGGCCTGCAGACCCAACTCTGTCTCTCAGTGCTCTTGAGAGGGCTGCATCCTGGCTCTGTTTCTGGGGGTCTTCCCATCCCACTCTACTTAGGGGGCTCTTTGCTCTACTGTGAGCTCCTTGGAATCTACCTCATGAACCAGGAAAGGGGCTGACGTCCTCCCTAAGCAGGGGCTTCACACAGAGAAAAGGGAAGGAAGAAAAGTGATCATAAGGTTATTTTAGGTTTGCTGCCTTTGACATGCTGGTGGGGCTGGTTCCCAGGGAATGAGCTGGTCTGGTGACATCAGTGCAGAAACACTGACACCGAGGCAATAGATGAGATCAGCCTTCGAGAGTGTCTGAAATGAGAAAAGAAGAAAGTCAAGGAAGAAGCTAGGGATGCTGATGCAAGAGGAGACAGCAAAGGAGAGAAAGAAAACCATGTTGGAGAGTTATCATGTGTGCTGAATATCGGAAAAGTTCAGTGGGAAAGGACAAGATAGAGTCTTAGAACGGAGAAGGAAATGGCAACCCACTCCAGTGTTCTTGCCTGGAGAATCCCAGGGCCGGGGGAGCCTGGTGGGCTGCCGTCTATGGGGTCACACAGAGTCGGACATGACTGAAACGACTTAGCAACAGCAGCAGCAGCAGAGTCTTAGAATGAGTGTTAGTACCTAAAATGGACAAGTTCAGTTCAGTTCAGTTGCTCAGTCATATCTGACTCTTTGTGACCCCATGGACTGCAGCACGCCAGGCCTCCCTGTTCATCACCAACTCCCTGAGCTTACTCAAACTCATGCCTATCGAGTTGATGATGCCATCCAACCATCTCATCCTCTGTCATCCCCTTCTCCTCCCACCATCAATCTTTCCCAGGATCAGGGTCTTTTCTAATGAGTAAGTTCTTCGCATCAGGTGGCCAAAATATTGGCGTTTCAGCTTGAGCATCAGTCCTTCCAATGAATATTCAGGACTGATTTCCTTTAGGATGGACTGGTTGGATCTCCCTGAAGTCCAAGGGACTCTCAAGAGTCTTCTCCAACATCACAGTTCAAGCATCAATTATTCAGTTCTCAGCTTTCTTTATGGTCCAACTCTCACATTCATACATGACTACTGGAAAAACCATAACCTTGACTAGATTGACCTTTTTGGCAAAGTAATGTCTCTGCTTTTTAATATGCTGTTTAGGTTGGTCATAACTTTTCTTCCAAGGAGCAAGCGGCTTTCAATTTCATGCCTGCAATCACCATCTGCAGTGATTTTGGAGCCCATCAAAATAAAGTCTCTCACTGTTTTCAATGTTTCCCCATCTATTTGCTGTGAAGTGATGGGACCAGATGTCATGATCTTCGTTTTCTGAATGTTGAGTTTTAAGTCAACGTTTTCACTCTCCTCTTTCACTTTCATCAAGAGGCTCTTTAGTTCTTCGCTTTTTGCCGTAAGTGTGGTGTAATCTGCATATCTGAGATTATTGATGTTTCTCCCAGCAGTCTTGATCCCAGCTTGTGCTTCATCCAGTCCAGGATTTCTCACGATGTACTCTGCATATAAGTTAAATAAGCAGAGTGACAATATACAGCCTTGATGTACTCCTTTCCTGATTTGGAACAAGTCTGTTGTTCCATGTCCAGTTCTAACTGTTGTTTCTTGAAATTCATACAGATTTCTCAGGGGGAAGGTCAGTTAGTCTGGTATTCCCATCTCTTAAAGTATTTTCCACAGTTTGTTGTGAGCCACACAGTCAAAAGCTTTGCCATAGTCAATAAAGCAGAAGTAGATGTTCTTCTCTAAGTCTCTAACTTTTTCAGTGATCCAATGGATGTTGGCAATTAGATCTCTGGTTCCTCTGCCTTTTCTAAATCTGGCATGAAATTCTGGAATTTCATGGTTTGTGTACTGTTGAAGCCTGGCTTGGAGAATTTCGAGCATTACTTTGCTAGCGTGTGAGATGAGTGCAATTATGTGGTAGTTTGAGCATTCTTTGGCATTGCTTTTCATTGGGATTGGAATGAAAACTGACCTTTCCCAGTCCTTTGGCCACTGCTGAATTTTCCAAATTTGCTGGCATATTGAGTTCAGCACTTTCACAGCATCATCTTTTAGGTTTTGACATAGCTCCACTGGAATTCCATCACCTCCACTAGCTTTACTTGTAGTGATGCTTCCTAAGGCCCACTAGACTTCACATTCCAAGATATCTGGCTCTAAGTTAGTGATCACACCATCATGGTTATCTGGGTCATGAAGGTCTTTTTTATGTAGTGCTTCTTTGTATTCTGGCCACCTCTTCCTAATCTCTTCTACTTCTAGTGTTTATGCCTAAAACCTCTGTGAGGATCTGAACTTGGATGCCACTCACTTCTCTAGCTTTGAGTTTCTCCTTTATCCATGGAACTAGGAATTTCCCTTTTTGGTTTGAACTCAGTGCTGTATTTAACTGAGAGAAAGTGAAAGTGCAAATGTTAGTTGCTTCAGTCTTGTCCCACTCTTTGTGACCTCCATGGACTGTAGCCCACCAGGCTCCTCCGTATGTGGAATTCTCCAGGCAAGAGCACTGGAGTTGGTAGCTATTCTCTTCTTCAGTGATCTTCGTGACCCAGGAATTGAATCCGAGTCTCTTGCATTGCAGGCAGATTCTTTACCTTCTGAGCCACCAGTGGGAAGGTTATATTTTATTCGTAGTTCTTATGTTTGTACATACATTAGCCTCCCAAATTGACTGGAGTACCCTCTGATTATACAATCCTTAGATATTAAAACATTCAAAATAAGCTTGCTGATCACTTTTATTTTTCCCACACCATTACTTAAGGGGTTCCTCCACAAAAGCAATGGAAATGAAATATGACACTGTTTCCACATTTTCCCCATCTATTTTCCATGACGGGAGAGGACCAGATGCCTTGATCTTTGTTTTCTTAATGTTGAGTTTTAAGCCAGCTTTTTCACTCTCCTCTTTCACCTCATTAAGAGGCTCTTTAGTTCCTCCTCACTTTCAGCCATTAAATTGGTATCATCTGCATATTTGAAGTTGTTCATATTTCTCCACGATAGTCTATAAATCACTTTTCTTAATTGGAAGCACTTTCAAAACCATTATATTTGTTAATCTGAGAAGGGAGATTTGGTGGGTCTTTTAATTCTCATGTGAATGGAAATGAAATTGGGAGGAGCCTGTCGTGTAACTGTGGATGATGGAAATGGGTACACCAACATTTAAGTATTATGGTATTACACCAACATTTACAGTGTTACACCAACATTTACAGTACACGAAGTAGAGGAGGATGCTGTGAGGATGAGTTAGGGGGAGAGCACAGGGGTACAAGCAGGACCACCAGACAGTGGCTGCTTGGCTTGAAGGTAAGGAAACTATTAAGAGGGAAAAGCAGAAAATGTAGATGAAAGAAAAGATTACTAATGAAGTAGCTTCCCATAGGAAGCATTATGCCTGAAACAGAGATGCTCAATAAATATTTGGATGGATGAAAAAGAAAGAAGGGTGGAGCTATATGTTGCATATTTTAAAACTAGATAAGTGAGGAGGGCATGGAGAGGTATGGAGAAAAAATGCTACGTGTACCAGTTCACCTGCTTTCAGCTTTAAGTGCAGATCTTTCTATTCTCACATAACAAAGCGATAGGAGTAAGGCTGATTAATTCAGCATTTCAATGATGTCCTTAGGGTCCTTGGTGTTGGGGTTTGTGGAGAAAACAAAAATTGAACTCTTTATTCCTTATTGAGTTTTTAATTCATAGAGATATACTTGGGAGTAGGGCTAATGGAGATAAAATTTCAGCTTTAGTATTGATAGTGGTGTGGAATGTGCCTTACATTCAGACTGTTGTGGATTTCTTAACAATGGCCACTAGATCAGATGGCCTTACCACCGTTCACTGAAGAAGCCCAGGCTGTGACTCCAAGAGTGGCCACCTCACAAAAAGAGGATGCAGAGCAGAATATCCCATTATTTTGTAATTTCAAAAATTAATTTTTGAGAGAGGGAGAGGGTGGGATGATTGGGAAGAATAACATTGAAATATGTATAATATTATATCTGAAATGTATTAATTGTTCAAACTAAATACTGTCATGTTACAATTTGTTCATATTAGATGTTTGTAATGTTTCTGATAATCAATAAAAGAGATTCTTGATTATGTGAAAAAAAATTAATTTGCTTGGAAAAAATAATCAGAGCTTATTAAAAGCATATGCATAATCTTACATGGAGAAGTATAATTGAGATATTTAGTTACTTTGTACTTCAGTATATTAATATTTATTTCTGAAAACACATTGGATTCCTAAAATCTCTACTTCTGAGCAGAGTGAACACATTCAAGACCACTTCTTTCTGCATATCCTCTGCTTGAGTGCTAGAGACAAACAGATTACATTTAGAGAGGCTCTCTTTTTCCATTTAGTTGAAGATTTTTTTCCTGTTCACATAATTGAAAATGAAAACTAATGAATCATGTCTTCTCATCAAGACCCATGTCGGAAATCATTGCCTTGACCTTGAGAAACTTAGTCTGTGTAAATTCAAGTCTCAACAAAGGGAAAATAAATATATATATATTTTAAAATAATTTTATTAATTTTTTATTTACTTATTTATTTTTGGCTGTGCAGGGTCATGTTGCATATGCCCTCTTCTCTAGTTGCAGTGCATGGGTTTCTCATTAGAGTGGCTTCTCCTGTTGCAGAGCATGCACTCTCAGGCACACAGCTTCAGTAATTGCACCGCGTGGATTTAGTACTTGCAGCTCCTGGTTCTAGAGCACAGTCTCAGTAGCTGTGGCACAGAGGTTTAGTTTCTTGAGGCATGTGGGATCTTCCCAGATCAGAGATCGAACCTATATCTCCTGTGTTAGCAGGTGGATTCTTTACCACTGAGCCACTAGGGAAGCCTGTTTTCTTTTATAGAAAACAGAAAGGTTTTGCTTAGTGAAATCTAGGAAATCAGTCATCAAAGAGACAACTTCCAAATCTTTGATTTACATTTTTTTTTGCAAAAAAAATTTATTAAGTTTTCTTGTGGTAAATAAAGAATGTTAAAAAATGTTCAGTTCTTCCTGGAAACACTGAGAGCATAGCAAGTATATAAAGTTTTCTGACAAATGCTGATGTGAATGCCCTTTGAAAACATCTGCTTCTCTTCCATGGCAACTGATAACATTACAATTGTGGCTTGAGAGTAAACAGAGAGATTAATTTTCTTTTTCATAAAGCCTTTAGCTTCAAATACATGGGATATATGGGAAGACTTGGCCCAGAATACCAGTTATCAGAGAACACTGAACATTTGGGGATCAGATCTTCCTAAGGAGAGCTGGGTTCAGGTCCTACTTCTGACACCTTGTCAACACAAAGCCATCTTGATTCAATCTAAGTCCCCAAATTCCTTCAGTTCAGTTCAGTTCAGTCGCTCAGTCATGTCCAACTCTTTGCAACCCCATGAATCGCAGCACACCAGGCCTCCCTGTCCATCACCAACTTCCGGAGTTCACTCAAACTCATGTCCATTGAGTCGGTGATGCCATCCAGCCATCTCATCTTCTGCCATCCCCTTCTCCTCCTGCCCCCAATCCCTCCCAGCATCAGAGTCTTTTCCAATGAGTCAACTCTTCGCATGAGGTGGCAAAAGTACTGGAGTTTCAGCTTTAGCATCATTCCTTCCAAAGAACACCCAGGGCTGATCTCCTTTAGAATGGACTGGTTGGATCTCTTTGCAGTCCATAGGACTCTCAAGAGTCTTCTCCAACACCACAGTTCAAAAGCATCAATTCTTCGGTGCTCAGCTTTCTTCACAGTCCAACTCTCACATCCATGACCCCTGGAAAAACCATAACCTTGACTAGACGGACCTTGTTGGCAAAGTAATGTCTCTGCTTTTCAATATGCTATCTAGGTTGGTCATAACTTTTCTTCTAAGGAGTAAGCATCTTTTAATTTCATGGCTGCAGTCACCATCTGCAGTGATTTTGGAGCCCAGAAAAATAAAGTCTGACACTGTTTCCCCATCTATTTCCCAGGAAGTGATGGGACCAGATGCCATGATTCCTTACCCAGCCTGAATTAACAATTTGGTACATAGAGATGATTGTCCGACTAAAGGGCTAAAGTGTTAAGAGCAAACATGTACTGAATGATTATTATGTGCAAGCCATTGTTCTAGACACTTTCCATTTATTAACTTAGTTGTTCCTCACAATACCAAAGCCATGATTTGAAAACCACACACAGCCATCAGAAAGGCTATCAAATTATAATACCTGTAGTGTACTAATACATACTATGTGCTTCTTTACATATTATGTCACATGCTTTATACAGATTACACTATTTAATCTTCAATCAGATATTTAGCTGCAAACGGCAGATGCTAATTGACTGACTCTGCAAAAAGGATGCCATTATAAAGAGATCCACCTTTTTGGCCATTCCACAGAGATGTTTGGAGGGTTGGAAAACAAGGTTCAAGGCTGAGCCATCTAGGGCAATACCTACACCACCTAAACTGGTCTGATGAGAAAAATCACAGCTTCTACTACAAACTAGAGTGATGCACCACTGTCACCTTCTATGCTAGAAAATAAACTTTATAGCAGATGCTTGTACCATTAATATTATTGCTATTTTTGCCTCCATGATGTTTTAAGTGTTGTACTGGTGATACAATACCAGTTTTTGAGACAATGGAAATATGTTGAAGAGCTGACATCATTTGGCTCTACACTTGCAGCAAAGATGTTTAGAAAAATAACTAGCAAGCATTTTCAGCTCCTACCCAGAGGACAGTTTTTATTTCCTATCAATTTATTAAACATGGAAAGGAGTTCAGAGGAATGACAAATGTGCACATATAGTAATTTTACAAGGAAAATTTTTGCTGTCCTCACTTTAATGGACCATGGGACTAAGATTCAGAGAGGCTATTTTAGATTGTGTTCTTGAAAACAACTTTGAGATGGAAAATTTTGTGTAGAAGGGTCATTAGAGAGTGATTTCAGGAGATACTTCTCTTAGGAAATAAGAGCAGAATTGGCCTAGGGAAAAGATAACTTTCAATGCCTCAGTGCGACTGAGGCCTTGGTCAGTTCTATAGGGAACACCATTGCTGGGTTGACAACAGAATTCTTCCAAATTATAGTAAGGGGGCTAAGTATACAATTTTGGACCATACGATGCCTTTTGGATGGGGCAAAGCCTCAGAAGAGGTCATTCTCTGTAGCTTAAAGGGAATAAATTACTTTTGCTTTTGTAATGGTAATAAAATAACCATTTCAATATTGATTAATTGTTATAAAATATTAGTAGAGAAAAATTGTACACATTTCTCTTCCTATGGTGGTATCTAAATGAAGCATATTTAAATATTTTAAAAACATAAGATTTGAAACTAAAGATGGACTATGTAAAATGCTGTTGAGAATGTAGGAAAATGAGTTCTCATTCAGTGCTGTGTAATGGAAAAAGATAGAGTTGCTTTGCAAAAGTTTGACAGTTCTATATACTTGAAGCCCAGGAATGACCTTCTAGCTCACTCTCCTTCAACAGTTCTAATTTCATAATATGTAAACCCCTTTCTACTAAACTATATGGGATTATTTTTAGTTTCACGCACTTGATACCTGACTGATATTAGCTGTAATACCTAGAACTAGGGTGGTAATATTCATTCTTTGCCTAGACTACCTCTTTTAGTTCTGGGTATTATGCACTGAGGAAAATGGATCATTGAATCCATCCCATTGAAGGTGGTAGGAAACTTGAAATCATGCCAGTTGAGCAAAAGTGGAAGGTACTGTACAAAATTTATGAGGAACATAATTGCTATTTTCAAATACTTTAAGTCTTTCAAATACTTCAAAACTGTGTAGTATACAGAAAAAAACTAGCATAATTTTGGGGACAAATGAAAGAAAGAAAGTTCTAGCAGTCAGTTTGCCTTGCCAGGCATTAAAATTCCTATTTCAAGAGGAGTTAAAGTAGAGGCTGGATAACCACTTGGTGGAAAAATCATGAAGGAAATTCAAGGATTCTGAAGTAAGCAGTTGTTAAACCAGATCAACAGCTCACAGCCACTCTGGCCTACATGATGCTATAACAGATGGGTTTAGTTGTGAATATTTATGATTCAAGATTTATATAGATCAGATCAGATCAGATCAGTCGCTCAGTCGTGTCCGACTCTTTGCGACCCCATGAACCGCAGCACGCCAGGCCTCCCTGTCCATCACCAGCTCCCGGAGGTCACTCAGACTCGCATCCATCGAGTCAGTGATGCCATCCAGCCATCTCATCCTCTGTCGTCCCCTTCTCCTCCTGCCCTCAATCCCTCCCAGCATCAGAGTCTTCTCCAATGAGTCAACTCTTCGCATGAGGTGGCCAAAATACTGGAGTTTCAGCTTTAGCATCATTCCTTCCAAAGAAATTCCAGGATTGATCTCCTTCAGAATGGACTGGTTGGATCTTCTTGCAGTCCAAGGGACTCTCAAGAGTCTTCTCCAACACCACAGTTCAAAAGCATCAATTCTTCGGCGTTCAGCCTTCTTCACAGTCCAGCTCTCACATCCATACATGACCACAGGAAAGACCATAGCCTTGACTAGGCGAACCTTTGTTGGTAAAGTAATGTCTCTGCTTTTGAATATGCTATCTAGGTTGCTCATAACTTTCCTTCCAAGGAGTAAGCGTCTTTTAATTTCATGGCTGCAGTCACCATCTGCAGTGATTTTGGAGCCCAGAAAAACAAAGTCTGACACTGTTTCCACTGTTTCCCCATCTATTTCCCATGCAGTGATGGGACCAGATGCCATGATCTTCGTTTTCTGAATGTTGAGCTTTAAGCCAACCCTTTCACTCTCCACTTTCACTTTCATCAAGAGGCTTTTTAGCCCCTCTTCACTTTCTGCCATAAGAGTGGTGTCATCTGCATATCTGAGGTTATTGATATTTCTCCGGGAAATCTTGATTCCAACTTGTGTTTCTTCCAGTCCAGCATTTCTCATGATGTACTCTGCATATAAGTTAAATAAACATGGTGACAATATGCAGTCTTGACGTACTCCTTTTCCTATTTGGAACCAGTCTGTTGTTCCATGACCAGTTCTAACTGTTGCTTCCTGACCTGCATACAGATTTCTTAAGAGGCAGATCAGGTGGTCTGGTATTCCCATCTCTTTCAGAATTTTCCATAGTTTATTGTGATCCACACAGTCAAAGGCTTTGGCATAGTCAATAAAGCAGAAATAGATGTTTTTCTGGAACTCTCTTGCTTTTTCCATGATCCAGCGAATGTTGGCAATTTCTGATATTTCAGGTTTTCTAGGGGAAATTTTTCAGAAATTACAACACTGGGCCTGCGTTCTCATTTGGCAGTAGTTGGTGCTGCAAAGAATAGAACTTCCAAGGTATCCCTACTGATAAAGAACCCGTCTGACAATGCAAGAGACTTAAGAAATGTGGGTTGGATCCCTGGGTCAGAAAGAGCCCCTGGAGGAGGGCATGGCAACCCACTCCAGTATCCTTGACTGGAGAATTCCATGGAGAGAGGAGCCTGGTGGGCGACAGTCCATAGGGTCACAAAGAGCTGGACATGGCTGAACATGCACAGGGAACTGATTCCACTTGCCACAGAGAATGACAAAAAATAAAGCCAACAAACACACAAAAGAACAGATTACTTCCTTTAGACAGGTCAAGCACCTCCTAGTTCACCACAGTCCCGATATTCCCAATTATTTTGGCTTTAGCTCACATGTTTAACTTTTACTACCTGCCTGGAATCTGAATTTGCACCTTGGATCTCCAGATCTAAGATTCTTTCATTCTTTGATGCCTTGATTCAAAATTCAGTCCAAGTGCTAAATCTACTAGGAAGTTTTCCTACTCATTTTAGGTAAATATTCTCACTCTCTTCGCCAAGCTTTTTTCACTCATATGGCATTTACCAAAACTTTCTTGAGTTTTTCTTGCAACTTCCCAAGAAGATAGCTATATTCTTAAGGTCAGGGTTCTCATATAGAAGAGGTCTCCATAGTTATTTGTTCAACAAATGTCTTGCATTCCCTGTTAATGCTGCCCTTTGACAAGCTGACTAATTTCACTACAGCTCAGAAACAGCTTGTTCTACACAAGGGAAAACTTGTCTGCTTTCCCTTTAAAATGCAAAGTTTATTTTTGAAATTGGGTTTTATTTCCCCGTGGAATTCAGGAATCTTGAAACAAGTATGAAAAAATAATTTAAAGTATAGACTAAGGAACTTTATAATTGTTAGTCATTTTATTAGGCCTCATCAGAATGTACCTTTATCAGGCAAAACCACTTTTCTTTTTCATTGATAAATTAAAATTTAAGACTGTATTATTCCACTATACCAAAAGTTTACATATAAATTTATAATTGCAAGTCAATTTTAGTGTTGTATGAGGCATTATTTTATCTAATCACAATCATTATTGTGGAGAGAGGTAAATAGTTTGTTACCTTTGATCTAATAAGGACTATTGATAATAATAGTACTAATTTAATTCTTGGTAGTGTTCTTTATATCATGAATACAACATCTACATATTTGCATATACAAACTTTGTCCAGAATACATTCTACATAAAACTATTTCTTGAAATGCCCCCTAAGAAAGGTCACAAAATATATATTATACTCCATTGACTCTCTTTCTTTTTAATTTTAATTGAAGTATAATGGCTTTAAAGTGTTGTGTTAAGTTCTGTTATACAACAAAGTGAATCAGCCATGTGTATACACACATCTCCTCTGTCTTGAACCTCCTTCCCACCTCCCCATTCTACCACTCTAAGTCATCACAGAGCACTGAGGTGAACTCTCTGTGCTATATACAGCGGCTTCCCACTAGCTATCTACTTTACACAGGGTAGTGTGGATATGTGGGATTTCCCTGGTTAACCAGTGGCTAAGACTCTGGGCTGTCAATAAGACTCTGGGCTCTCAATTTCAAATCCTGGAAGATGATGATGATAAAGTGCTGCAGATCTTCATGATCCAGACAACCACGGTGGTGTAATCACTCACCTAGAGACAGACTTCCTGGAGTGCGAAGTCAAGTGGGCCTTAGGAAGCATCACTATGAACAAAGCTACTGGAGGTGATGCAATTCCAGTTGAGCTATTTCAAATCCTAAACGGTGATGCTGTTAAAGTGCTGCACTTAATATGCTAGCAAATTTGGAAAACTCAAAAGTGGCCACAGGATTGGAAAAGGTCAGTTTTCATTCCAATCCTAAAGAAAGGCAGTGCCAAAGAATGACTGAACTACCATACAATTGCACTCATCTCACATGCTAGCAGAGTAATGCTCAAAATTCTCCAAGCCAGGCTTCCACAGTACGTGAACCAAAAACTTCCAGATGTTCAAGCTGAATTTAGAAAGGGCAGAAGAACCAGAGGTCAAATTGCCAATATCCTGTGGATCATAGAAAAGGCAAGAAAATTCCAGAAAAACATGTACTTCTGTTTCATTGACTATGCTAAAGTCTTTGTGTTGATCACAGCAAACTGGAAAATTCTTCAAGAGATGGGAATGCCAGACCACCTTACCTGCCTTCTGACAAATCTGTATGCAGGTCAAAAAGCAACAGTTAGAATTGGAAGGGAACAATGGACTGATTCCAAATTGGGAAAGGAGTATATCAAGGCTGTATATTGTCAACCTGCTTATTTAACTTATATGCAGAGTACATCATGCAAAATGCCAGACTGGATGAAGCACAAGCTGGAATCAAGATTGCTGGGAAAAAATGAACAACCTCAGATATGCAGATGAGGCCACCCTTATGGCAGAAAGTGAAGAGGAACTAAAGATCCTCTTGATGAAAGTAAAAGAGGAGAATGAAAAAGCTGGTTGAAATCTCAACATTCAAAAAACTAACACCATGGCATTTGGTCCCATCATTTCATGGCAACTTGATGGGGAAATAATGGAAACAATGACAGACTTTCTTTTCTTGGGCTCCAAAATCACTGCAGATGGTGATTGCAGCCATGAAATTAAAAGACACTTGCTGCTTGGAAGAAAAGCTATGACAAACCTAGACAGTGTACTACAGGCAGAGACATTACTTTACCGACAAAGATCCATCTAGTCAAAGCTATGATTTTTCCAATAGTCATGTATGGATGTGAGAGTTGGACCATAAAGAAAGTTGTGTGCCGAAGAATTGATGCTTTTGAACTGTGGTGTTGAAGAAGACTCTTGAGAATCCCTTGGACAGCAAGGAGATCCAACCAGTTCATCCTAAAGGAAATCAGTCCTGAATATTCATTGGAAGGACTGATGCTGAAGCTGAAACTCCAATACTCTGGCCACCTGATGCGAAGAGTTGAGTCATTTGAAAAGACCCTGATGCTGGGAAAGACTGAAGGTAGGAGGAGAAGGGGACAACAGAGCATGAGATGGTTGGATGGCATCACCACCTCGATGGACATGAGTTTGAGTGAACTCCGGGAGTTGGTGATGGACGGGAGGCCTGGTTTGCTGCTGTCCCGAGTTGCACATGACAGAGCGACTGAACTGAACGGACACATGCATGTCAATTCTGCTCTTCTCCCCACTCCTCCTGAAAACTTTAAAAAAGTGCTAAAACAGTTTCTGCTTCCAAAAGGACTCTACCATTATTCTGAAAACTACTTACCACCTGCACTTCCTTTTAATTATGCAGTTAAACAAGTCTAGTTCCTAATTATATTTATACTTGAAATACCAGGAAGTTGTTAGATAACTTGTCTCTGCCACATAAAGTTTGGCCCATGCAAGGAGCCCCTCAGTAATAAATTCTGAGGTTGGTTCTTGTAGTACAGGCTTTCAGCAGAGCTCTTATGATGGTAGTTGCCATGCCTTATGAACAGTGTATGAGTGAAGAACAGAATTCTCTCCTTGAGGCTGGAGTAGGGCACTAGTATTATTGCCATTAATACAGAGGCAGCAAATGGATTATATAAAAGACAAAACCCTCAAGGAAATAAAGTGCAAAAAATGGCAGAGAAATTAAAAATTCTACCTAGAGAATGTCAACGGGATATTCCATCATAAAATTAGAATAAGACTTCATAAGAAGGAAAACACTAGAGAAAAACTTGAAAATCTAACACACATACACAATTGCCACCCATCACCCCACCTCAGACTCATTTATACAAAAGAACCCCAAACAAAGGATGTAAAAAGAATAGACCTGGCTAGACATTGGAAAATAATACTGAGGAATGCTCTTCAAAAGTAGTACAAGTAGATAGATTTTAGTTATATGAGGGAAAATTTTAAGGATAATTTCTTGATTGACTGAAGGAGGAGTTCTGTAAATTTACTCACCAAAAATCAATGATAAAATGGAATAGATACAAATAATTAAGGACTCTGAATGTCCTTAAGGACTCTGAATGTCCTCTGACTCAATCATACAACAAATTGAAAGAATTTTAAAGAAAAAATAGTAAACCTTGGTAAGAACAATGAGAATCCTCACTGTTTTAACTAAGGATGCCTTTATCCTCATTCTCCTCCCTCCAGCTCTATGGTGCAGTAGTTGTAACCAGGGAAGAGCAAGCCATGAGCACGGCAGCTTCACTTCTCTGCAGGGTTGACTTGGAAAAAGACCCACGTTCAGGGACATTGTTAAAAACAATAGTTTTATCTTAGATGGCAATCAAGGCCATCTAATATTGCAGCTAACCTGAGACTCTTATACTTTGAGACAAGCAGCAGACTGAAGACCAGTCAAAAATTAAACAACAATATTTGAGCTCTGATAAGCTCCTACATATCCCTGGTGGTCTGGGAGCTAAAAATATGCACAAGGCTGCATATATGCACAGGAGGGACTGAAGAGGTCTCTAGATACTTATGTATCCTTGGCTCAATGTGATGGCTCAAGCACAGAAAGAAAAAAAAAATAGAGGAAACTTGAAAACTGTTTGAATTCTAAATGTAGTCAACCCAAACACAGATCCACTAGTGCAGAGTGGAAGGTTTACTGGTTCAACGTGTTTAAGCACACAGTCTGACCAATCATTGTGGATCACTCAGCTAGGCTAGCCCTACAGTGACCACTTGAATGTCAAACTTAAAATCTTAACAAAAGAGTTACAAAACTGATTGAGGCTTCAGAGGCCATACACAGTGTGGGAGAGAGAATCTAGAGACTTAGTTCAGCTAAGTCACCAAAGGAATAAATGCTGCTGCTGCTAAGTCGCTTCAGTCGGTTCCGACTCTGTGCGACCCCATAGAAGGCAGCCCATCAGGCTCCCCGTCCCTGGGATTCTCCAGGCAAGAACACTGGAGTGGGTTGCCATTTCCTTCTCCAATGCATGAAAGTGAAAAGTGAAAGTGAAGTCGCTCAGTCATGTCCGACCCTCAGTGACCCCATGGACTGCAGCCTTCTAGGCTCCTCAATCCATGGGATTTTCCAGGCAAGAGTACTGGAGTGGGGTGCCATTGCCTTCTCTGAAGAAATAAATAACAAGTGATAAAAATCCACAGTTGCTATGATAATTTTCAAAGGTCCAGTTTTCACCAAGGTATGAAAAAAATCTCATGAATAAGTGTCCAACATAAAAGCAGAAAATAGAAATTATCTCTGATTTTCCCCTGATGTTCAACTTAGCAAAGACCTCAAAGTAGTATAATAAATATGCCCAAATAACTAAATAAAAGCATTCTTAAGTTTTAAACAAAAGTATTATTACAAATAGGGAGTATCAACTAAGAGATATTATTTTTAAAAGGATCAAATAGAAATTCTGGTATTAAAAAGTAAAATAACAAAAATGAAAAATTTACTATACTGGTTTTTACAGTAGATTTCAGATGACAGAGGAAAGAATCAGTAGACTTGAAGAAAGATCAATCAAGACCATGTAACTTAAGAACATAGAAAACAATGATTGAGGAAAAATGAAGTGAAATAGGGGGCAGCATTATGCTTCCCAACAAACACATAGTGACAATCACAGAAGAAGATGAGAGAGGAAAATGGAAAAAAACATTCAATGAAATGATGGCTGAAGACTTCTGAAATTTGATGAAAACATCGATCAACACATTGACAAAATTCAATGAGCTCCAAGCAGGATAAACACAAAAATATATAGAAAACCTGAATATCTTCACTCAACATGGCTCAACAGAATGTTCAACAACAGTAGGACGCAAATGCTTTTAATACATACACAGAACAATTTCCAAGTTAGACCACATGCTCGGCAATAAAAATTCTCAATAAATTTAAAAGAATTGCAAGCATACAAAGTATATTCTCTGACCACAATGGGATTAAATTAAAAATCAATACCACCATAACGACTTAAAGGAACAATCCAAAAAGAAGTTATAACAATGATAAATATATATGCACCCAACATTGGAGCATTGATATATCTAAGACAAACACTAATTAGTATGATAGAAGAAATATATAACAACACAATAATAGTGGGAGACTTTAATACCCCACTCATACAATCTGGCTATAATAGACAAAGTAAAGAGGAAAACATATTCACTTATGAGCCTCAAAAAATTCAGTTCACTCAGGAGAGTTTAAAAAAAATATAGACTTATTTGTTCATTCTGTAAATGTTTATGGACTGTTTTATGGGTCTGGTACCACTTTGGGTATTAGGGAGGAAGAAGTGACAAATGTGATCCTGTCCTAAATAATATATTGTTGTAAAGATAGACCTATCAATACAAAATACCAAGATGTGCCTAAGAAGAGGACACCCAAAATGGACTTTTAGTTTCCTGAACTTTTCATTTCCAGATCAAACCTCTTAATATAAGGTGAATTCAATATGATTTTTAAAAATGTTCTTTGTGATTAAAAACAGAAAGCCATTAGTTAAGAAATTACATATACTCCTCCCCACCATCACTCCCCTTCTTCCTTCCCATTTCCCTCCCACCCTCATTGATCCGTTCCTCTGTCCATTTTCCCCTGCAAAACAAAACAAAATAATACCAGAAGAAAATCTGTGAAATCCAAAATATTTGAAAAGTAAACATCATATTCTCAAAGAAGATCAGTTCAGTTCAGTCACTACATTGTGTCCAACTCTTTGCGACCCCATGGACTGCAGCACGCCAGGCTTCCCCGTGCATCACCAACTCCCGGAGTTTACTCAAACTTATGTCCCTTGAGTCGATGATACAATCCAACCATCTCATCCTCTGTCGTCCCCTTCTCCTCTTGCCTTCAATGTTTCCCAGCATCAGGGTCTTTTCCAGTGAGTAATTTCCTCACATCAGGTGCCAAAGTATTGGAGTTTCAGCTTCAGCATCAGTCCTTCTGATGAATATTCAGGATTGATTTCCTTTAGGATTGACTGTTTTGATCTCTTTGCAGTCCAAGAGACTCTCAAGAGTTTTCTCCAACACCAAGTTCAAAAGCATCAATCACAAGAGAATTAGAAAATACTTTAAATTGACCAAAAATGAAGACACAACATATTAATTTATGGGGTGCAGCTGACACAATAACTAGAAGGAAATTTATAGCTTTAAAGGCATTTATTAGAAAAGAAGAAAGATTCTGAAACAATAACCCAAGCTTCTGCCTTGAGAAAGCAGAAAAAGAAGAGCAAATAAAATCCAAATCAAGTAAAAGGAAGGAAACAACTTTGATCTGAGTAGAGATCAATGAAATAGAAAATAGAAAAACAATGGAGAAATCAACTAAACTAAAAGTTGTTTCTCTGGAAATATTTTTTCAAAGGAACAAATATTAGCAAGACTGACCAAGAAAAAAAATGACACAAATTTCCAAAATCAGAAATGAAACTGGGGACATAATTACTGACAAAAATTAAAATTAAATGGAATATTACAGACAACTAATATCAATAAATTTGACAACTTAGATGAACTTTCTAGAAGGATGGAGAGAAGTTTGAAACCAAAATGGTGTTTCACTGGTGAATTATATCAAACACTTAAAGAATAAATCTGATCAGTGCTCCACAAATTCTTCCGGAAAATAGAAAAGGAAAAGTTTTCAATTCATTCTCTGGAGCCGTTAATAACAAAGTCAACTCTACAGATCAATGTCACATGTAAAAATTGACACAAAAATATTCAAAAAAATATTAGCAAATGGAATCCAGAAACATATGGTGAAGTAGCATTTATCTCAGGAACACAAAGTTGATACACTATTTATACCCAAGTAAGAATATTACCATAGTTTTAGCAGCAGTTTATTTTAATTATCCCAGTTTGATTTGTTATCTCACAGGTTTTGTGGGTCAGTTTATTTGGGCCCCAGGGTTAGCATCCCACAAGGCTGCAATCAGTAAATATCTGGAGCTGTACAAGGCTCAGCTAAAGATGAATCTTCCTACAAGCTCACTCAGGCTTCTGGCAGTTCCTGATGGCTATAGGACCTCAGTTACTTCCTGGCCGTTGACTGGAGACCACTCTAAGCTTCTGGAAACTGCTTCCATTTCCTTACTACTTGAAATTCCTCAGTGTAGCCCCTTGCTTCTTCAAAGCCTGCAAGGTACAAAGAGACTCAAGGTATTACAATCTTATGTAATCATGTAATTTCATATATACAGTCATATTTACTGTATTCTATTTATCACAAGCAAGCCACAAGTTTTGCTCATCCTCAAGGGGATGGCGCTTAGTATCAGGATATAGAGACCATGGGGGTCACATTAAGATTGATGTCACATTAAGATGTCCACCATAGTCAGTTTAACACCTGAAAATCAATTAATATAATACTCCATATTAACAGATTAATATACCCAGATCAATTGTATTTCTATATCTTTTAATGAACAATCCAAAATTGAAATTAAGCAGACAATTCTATTTTTTATAGTGTCAAAGAGAGAAATATAATCAAAAATAAATTAAACAAATATAAGGACAAGGTATGTATGCTGCAAACTACAAAATATTGCTGATGGAAATTAAAGATCCAAATAAAAACAAAGAGGCATTCCATTTTTATGGACTGGAGAACTCAATATTATTAAGATGGCAATTTTTCTCAAATTGATTTTTAGATTCTGAGTAACAAACTTGAAAAGGAGTACCTGAAATAAATTAGTTCCTTTGTTTATCTCATTTAATGAGAACTCCGGAAATGAGCAGCCCAGGGTCAATGGCAGCTCCACAAGGTCATCAGGGGCCAGCCTCTTTCCGCCGTTGCTTAAAAATCCAACCAACCAAACAAAAATCAGTTTAGTATCTGATACAGTTCCATGAACATGAGATAGCTGTTTTTTTTACCCATCATCATACTTGAAATTCATAAAGGAAGAAAGGGTGAGAAAAAGGCAAATCTGAGAGCCATTTAAGGTAGCCTACTCTTTAAGTAACCTTCCCCAGAAGTCCTGTCCAGTGACTATCACTTACTTCCCACTGACCCAAACTGGGTTACTTGGCTATTCCAGCAGCAAAGAAAGCCAGGAAACACAGTTCCTAGACAGGCATCTTGCCTCCCAGAATGTAAGTACATTCTGTCGTTCTAAAAAGGGGAGGATAACTATTAGGTGGGCAAATAGTGTCTGGGACAACATGTGTTCAATTCAGACTGAACCATATTATTGAACCTTATTGAACCAGGGACATCAGCTAAAGTGAGTCACGCCACAGATATAGAAAGCAAAAGTAGTTCTTTTTAGAACAAAATTAATCTATTGTCATTTCATTAATAGAACATGGAAATTACTGTTCTTTTCTGTTGTTTAAATGAAATAATCGGGTCCATTACAGGTTTAGAAGGTGGATCTTTGGAATGTTTTGAATTGACAAGTTTTAAATTAATTCTGCTTTAGTAGCATTTTACAAAAATGAATATAAATCAGAAGAAAACCTGTAGGATATAGCAGGTTTCAAAGTTTCTTTACAGAAATAGTAATGCACCAGTAACCACAGAGCAATAAAGAAAAATTAGAGAGGTATATTATAAGGGAAGAAATAATGGAAACCATTAGAGAGTCAAGGAGAGCAAATGTGCCAAGACAAGATGGATGGCTCTAAAATTTTTATCACAGTTTCCAAAAAATATTACAATAATCTACCAGGTACTGAAGCCATTTAGTGAAATTATTGGTATAGACCAATTATGCCCCCAAAGAAATGACATGGTCATTTCCTTCTTACTGGATTCAAAGAAAGTTGTAGAACATAGACACATCCTGCTAGTGAAAACTTGGAATGGTGATTGTAAAATGTTCTTCAGAATGAAATATGAGCTTGATTGAGACTCAGTCAATTGAGGTTATACACAGTGAAACAAACTTTATTGACATTGCAGCTGTAGGAAGCTCTGCGGTCACTGTGACACCAGACATTCTCTGTGCTGTGTTTAAGCAAAAATGGTTGACAGACTGGTGAATTTCTTCTTCCAGATCCTCATGGTTAGATTTAGGAGCAGAAGAACAGTGCTGCCAAGATTCTGGAGATATGACTGGACAAATTCATGGGATATAATAAAAAGCCTTCATGGTAAAGGAAAGAATGGAGACCAGATGGACTTCTGGGCATGATTGCCTGATTCTGCATTTATAGTAAAATAACCCAAACAAAGCCCTAAGCAGTAGGCCCAATATGGGGATGAAAAGTGTTGGTGACCTTAGAGGGGTACCCAGGAAAGAGCAGCTCCCAAGCTGTCTCCCTGCAGACAGAGGGTACTTCTGCCCTTCCATCAGGCCAGGCCATTCTTCTCCTCTGTCTCCATGCCTGGTGCATGGCCCCCTCCACATGAGCCTAAGGAACTTACATGAAGCGAAATGTGAGCCAAAATGACATGTGTTAATATGTTGCTCCTGAGAGGAAATATTTAATGACCAGTGAAACCGACACTATTCTCTTGCTGAGTTGATGTTGGAGTTTAGAGATGGTGTCACTCTGAGGCTCTCCCACATAGCACCATGAGCCAGGCTCCCTGTGAACAAAGAGGGAACTGGTTTGTTACTGTAGCATAACCTCCTAGCCTATCCTGACTGACACACTTCATAGTGAATTAAATTGTTTGTTTACAGTGTACTTCATAATTCGTAATCTCTTTATGGATTTTTTGCTCTTGAAATGTAACTTCTATGTGGATAGGGACCTTATCTCTCTTATTCATTGATATTTCCATAGAACCTAAGATATTATCTGGAAAACAGTGAAAGGTCAGTAAATATTTGTTCAATTAATAAACATAGTCTTTAAATAAGAAATAAGGATGCCTTTAGCCAAGGAACTAACATTTAATTTTTTTTTCCCTAGATGCATCCCTGGGTCAACATTTCTAACAAATTCAGCTGCATGACCTTGGAGAAATTACTTCACCTTCTGTATCTGATGTCTAAGCTCACCTATTAAAGTGGAACTACTCGTATAACTATCTCTCAAGGTTGTTGTGAGTATTAAATGTGTTATGAAATAAAACAGTGCAGCGTACTGTATATTTCCTACTTAAAATGATACAAAATAGACATTCAGGGCACTATGCCATGTGCCAGCATGACTAAGCCTAGTTTCTATCTTATCACTAAATATAGTTAAGTTATTATGACCCGGCTAATAAGATGTAAGTTGAAATACTGAGTGGTATGTTTGGAAGGATGCTTTCAAAGGGAAGATGCAAACTCTTTATTTTCTTCTTGTCAACTTAAAAAAGACACACAACATCAGAGTCACAAGTTAAGTTTTATGGGCAAAATGTGGACCATCACCCAGGAGATAGCATTTCACATAGCTCTGAGATACTGCTCCAAAGAGTTAGGGAGGGAAGGTCAATATATGTAATTTTGGTGAAAGAGGAGTTCACGCAACTAAGCGTTTATCTTTACAAAGTTTTCTGCTAATCGTGAAGAGTTGATGTCACCATGAAGTGATTTAGCACCATCTGGGGAACCTAGACTTTTCTTACTGTATTGTTGTTGAATTAGTTAATTCTGTAAGTTTTGACTGAGAAATTATTAAATACTAGGCTCTCATTGAGCACTAGAGGTCAAAACTGAAAATGTTTGCTCATCCTTAAGGATGTTAGAACCTAAAGACAAAGACAAGATTAACTGGTTGATAGTTGTGTAATGTAACTAATGTTACCAATGAACTATAATAGCTACTGTGATAATACATAGAAAGAAAATATTTGCCCTAAAGGGTTAAAGATTGGAGTGTATTATAAAGGATATTATAAAGAAGATGGCATCTTCAAACATTCAATCAAAGGTTGAGGAATGTCAAGGACACAGAGTGAAGAGAGAAGACAGAGTATTCAGAGAAGTGTAAGAAGTTCAGTGGAGCTAGAACATGACATGCAAATTTTCAAGAGATAAAACCAGAGAGGTGAGTAAGGACAATTAAGTATAATCATTTCAGATTTTGTTCTGATGAACCCACTGAAATATCATACAGAGGGAAGGGGAAGAAGTGATATGATCAAATTTTAACTCTAGAAAGATCAGTTTAATTGCAATGTAGAGGAAATACCAGAGGCAGATAAGGTTAGGGGCAGGGAGATTAGTTTGGAAATAAGTGCGAAAATCTAAGTCACTAAGGAATAGAGTCGGAGAAGGCAATGGCACCCCACTGCAGTACTCTTGCCTGGAAAATCCCATGGATGGAGGAGCCTGGTGGGCTGCAGTCCCTGGGGTCGCTAAGAGTCGGACATGACTGAGCGACTTCACTTTCACTTTTTTGCTTTCATGCATTGGAGAAGGAAATGGCAACCCACTCCAGTTTTCTTGCCTGGAGAATCCCAGGGGCAGGAGAGCCTGGTGGGCTGACGTCTATGGGGTCACGCGGAGTCGGACACGACTGAAGTGACTTAGCAGCAGCAGCAGCAGCAAGGAATAGAGTGGGCCTGAAGGAAAGAAATCGAAGTAGGCGATGACAGTGTTGCCAGAGCTGCCCCAGGTCCTTGCTCAGAATCCATCAACCCCACCTTTAGCAGGAGTGTCCTTGCTGAAAACCTGCCAACTCCCAGTTTTCACTTTCATGCGTTGGAGAAGGAAATGGCAACCCACTCCAGTGTTCTTGCCTGGAGAATCCCAGGGACAGGGAGCCTGGTGGGCTGCCGTCTATGGGGTTGCACAGAGTCGAACACAACTGAGGTGACTTAGCAGCAGCAGCAGCAGCATAAATCTTAGGGCTTCCCTAGTGGCTCAGATGGTAAACAGTCTCCCTGCAATGCAGGAGACCTGGGTTCAGTCCCTGGGTCAGAAAGATCCCCTGGAGAAGGAAATGGCAACCCACTCCAGTATTCTGGCCTGGGAATTCCATGGACAGAGGAGCCTGGCAGGCTACAGTCCATGGAGTCACTAAGATTTGGACACGACTGGAGTGACTAACGCTTACACTTCAAGTTTTCAGCATAAATCTTTAAGTTAAAGAGTCCAAAGACAAGAAAGGAAGCTATAAACAAAAAATTCAAATGGAGCCAGCTAGGATCAAGATGACAATGACTCTGACCTCCAACAGACCCTGAGTTATACACTGATTTTTACTATCTGGAGTCAGGGCTTAGCCATGTCTGACTCTTATCAACCCCATGGAGTGTAGCCCACTAGGATCCTATACCCATGGGGTTCTCTGGACAAGATTATTGGAGTGAGTTGCCACTTCCTCCTCCAGGGGAATCTTTCTGACCCAGGAATCTAGCCTGCATCTCCTGCATTTCAGATAGATTCTTTACCATTGAACCACCAGGGAAGCCCATCAGCATATTAAATGACACATCTACCAGCAGCCTAGACCAGGCATTGAAAATCAAAAAAGGATAGAAAGCTGTATCGCTGATCACTCTCAGAGCGCCAACTGTCTCACTGTATCTCTTGGTGCACACTGTTTACTGAACCCACAGTAGACAAGTCACGAGCTAAGAGGTGGGAAAAAAATGTGAGGAGCCATAGGAACTGCAGATGAGTTTATTTTCTCCTGGCTGGTGCGGCAGCCATAACACAACATAACCACCCACAACCCTTCTGGGCTTTTCCAGGTGGAACTTACATGGGTGTACTGCACAAAGTAGCCCGTAACCAAGTGAGTACCTCATGATGCACACACACAATGTTATAAATGGTCTCAGCTGTTACATAGTCACTATTTAGAAAATGTGGGGCGAGAGAGCCTGAACACGCCATCTGGGCTAATTTTGTCTCCCCACACTCCACCCCTGCAGGGTCTCTCACCTCACATCCTGTGTGCAGTCCATCGTCTGCAATATTCCCTTGGTGAGTAACACTGACCCATAGATTTACATCTTGCAACAGCAATAGCTACAACAGTCACATCCCCAACACACAGCACAACCCAACACCAGGTATCACCTGAAACTCATGTTGTGGTCCTCGTCTTCATGGGGCTAGTACCCACTGCACGTGGAGTGCCTTTATCTGCCTTGACCAAGTCCACTCTCTGTCCTTGTGAGATTGCAGAAAAACCTCCACAGAGGCAACTCCACTCCTACACGGTTTTATTTAGCACCCTCAAAAGCGCCCAGAGGTGTCAAGTCCACCCCTTCCAGGAGGGGATTTTTGCAGCCTTCAG
Organism: Tragelaphus eurycerus; assembly: GCA_935064755.1. Lineage (NCBI taxonomy): Eukaryota > Metazoa > Chordata > Mammalia > Artiodactyla > Bovidae > Tragelaphus > Tragelaphus eurycerus. The sequence continues at coordinate 276,583 of CAKXYN010000123.1, forward strand.
AGCCCACCCATATGGTCACACTTTTCTAAATATGAGGCCACAGCCTTTACAGGACACTGTTCCAAACCTACACCATAGGACACAGCCTGAATCTACATCCCTTGTCTGCCATAGCCATCAGAGTATGCACTAGGACTGGAAAATGGCTCCGGCTTGCCGTAAAAAAGGCTGCATTCAGCGCCGGTGTCAACCAGAGCCCTTCCTCTCTGTATATCAGCAAGTGACCAGTGAAGTGCAGGTTCTGTGTGGGCCTCCTGTCCCTGCTTGGGCTCTTCAGGACGACACGTTGGCCTTAGCCCCATTCAAAGTAGAAAAGGGCATCATCTAAAGGAACATCCTTGGGCACCACGCAATCTTCTCACTGAATCACCTGTACCTCTTGCTGTGGGTGCTTCCCAAGCTTGGTAAACTGCTGCTCTGGTCTCATTTGCCTCCACAGCTCTAGGAGTTTTATTTCTGCCTACTCTTGCTGCCAGCAAACCAGCCCACACTTGCATGCTCATCACCCAGATGCAGCCTTTACCAGCTCAGGTGCCCTTCAGGGTCTTCATCCTTCTAATCCCCTTTGCCTGCCACCGTCCCTCTATTTCTCCCAAGCTAGCCACCATCGAGGTCAGCTCATAGATGGGGCGCCCCACATAGGGTGCAAGAATATAAGTCTGGGATCGGAAAGTGGTAGACGGGGCATTGTTTAAACTGGCATCTCAAATGCTGCCAGTAAAATGCTCATCATCTGGGCCTCAGGTATTTGGGTTAAACATCGACAGCTTCATGCCCAGTTCCTCACCATGTGGGGCAACTCGGCATAGGCATACCATTTACTCACAGTATCCAGGATATCTCCTGTGTTCGCCCACACGATGCAGATCGCAGTTAATCCATTCCATGAGGGTGTGTGCTTGGTTGGCGCCCCCTGCAGGAGTCGCCTAGCATTCTGCACATTTGTCTGAATGACAAAGGGCTTCCCTGATGGCTCAGATGGTAAGGCGTCTGCCTGTATGTAATGCAGGAGACCTGAGTTTGATCTCTGGGTTGGGAAGATCCCCTGGAGAAGAAAATGGCAACCTACTCCAGTACGCTTGTCTGGAAAATTCCATGGATGAAGGAGCTTGGTAGGCTACAGTCCATGGGTTCACGGGTTCACTGGTGTCCCAACGAGGGGTAAGTGGTTATTGATGCCAGCCATTTCACCTCGCCCCCAGCACACAGGATACTGTCCACCCCTGGGTACCAAAGTTGCAAGAGCCATGCTGCCAAGCATTCACCTTGCTTTTGCTGAAATTGCCTACACAAGTTGACCAACTCCGCTTGAATATATGGTTGATATATCATGAACTCAGTCACATTGGGGGCCCCTTGAAGATGTTCCCCACTGGGCCATAGACTGCTCATGCTTAACTTTCCACTTCACAACAGGCCTCTCTACCAAGCAGGGACCTGCAGTCTCATCAGGTTCACCACCATCATCCTTGGTCTCATAATGTTCACCATCACCGTAACTTACCACCTCACTGTCTGGGATGCTGGATTCTCCAGGGCCATGGGGTTCTTGCCCTAATACCAATATATGCTGCTCTAGTTCTTCCAAGAGTCTCTGCACACTGTGCCCTGGAGCATCGTGTAGGGCACTATCCATATTCGCTTTCAGGGCAATCAGGAAAATCCACCCCATAGTGCCAGTGACAGATCATGCCGCTTTGTTCGGCAAATGGGAACTCACCACCTGCAATACCTTTTCAATGCCATCCCGGGACATGTCCACTGCCTCCCAGTCTTCCACTGGAGCCCACGCCGAAAGGATCATGGCCGCATGGTACCACACGCTGTGAGGTGACCACTGGCTCCCTCCATCCAGCGGAGCCTCAGGCTCCGCTACCTGCTGGGTATCTTAACGACTCTGCCAATAGTATCTCCAATCCTGTTCATGATGCCAGGTGTCTCCCTGTGCGCACTGCTTGCTGAACGCATGGTAAGCAAGGCACAAGCAAAGAGGCTGGGAGAGAACTTGACCAGTCACAGGAACTGCAGATGCGTTTATTCTCTCCTGGTGGGCATAGCAGGCACAATATAACACACACCCTTCTGGGCTTTTCCAGGTGAAGCTTACACAGGTGTACTGCACAAAGTAGCCCCTGGCCAAGTGAGTGCCTTATGAAGCACGTGCTTGCAGTGCTACAAGCAACCTCAGCTATTACATGATCATTATCTACAAAACGTGGGCAGAGAGCTTGGACATGCCATCTTGGCTAGTTTACTCTCTTCACAAAGTGCTAGAACAAGCCCTGCTCCTTCTCCGGTACATTAATGTGCATGCCTCCCCATCACTAACCCCATTCCTCTTCCCTTTGTCTTCAATCTTAAAAATAAAGTCCCTCTTGCAAGGTGAGTGAGAAGTTTATCTATACACTTAGTTACAGCTTCTCTACTCTTTGGCCACTGAATAAAGCTTGTGCTGTGTCAGTTACAGCTTTATTGTTCAGCTGCTTAAATGGAAAGGAAAAAGAACTCTTCCCCATTAAGGCAGAGAGCCTTGGCTGGGTTAGGCTGTGAGAGCAGGGTCCATATGGCTTAATTCAGTTAACAAGAGGAGGGAAAGTATTAAGTGCTCTGCAGAATGTGGCATATACAGGCCTTGGTGGAAGATTTAGTGTGTGGGAGAGATGGCTAGAATAATAGCTTGATTACTTGCTAGGAATAAATGGTGCTATTTACCAAGATGGAGAATGCAAGAAAAGTTCAAATTTATGCGGTTGGGGTAGGATATGAAATTGAGTCTCTTGCCTCAAAAGAAGAATTGCAGCAAAAAATCTATTATCATATCTTCCTTCCCTCTTTCCTTATTTATTGCTTGTATTTATTTAGTGATCTAAAATGGAAAATTCAGGCCAAGTCCAAGGTTAGGTTAATATCCTCTGCAGGGAACAACGATAAACACATTTACAAACTGTTGTTTACAAGTCAAACTAGGCAATTGTCAGTGGAAGAGATTATGAGCTTATTTTAGGTCACTAGTGTCTATTACTCAGTTAAATTATGTTTATATTCTGTAAATCTTTAATTTTACCAGAGGAAAGAAATTCAGCCTACATTTTCTGTCAGAAACTCCCTAAGAAGACAGAGAATGACTTAAAAATTGGAAATAAGAATAAGCAGTGGATTAAGGGATTTATTATTTGCCATTTAAAACTTTGATTATTACCAAGAATTCAGTATTGAGTAATGTAATGGGCTGCCTGATTTGATAGACTTTTTACAATTTTTTTTTTTTTTTTTTTAAATAAAGCTTCTATACAAAAGTTGCCAGCTGCATCATCATCTGGGTGCTGTTTCTAGAGTCCTGGTCAGGGCCCTCTTGTTGAGGCAAATGTGAGATAAATAGACTCTTGTGTTCCTCACACTCATAAATTCTTAGGCAAATTGATACAGGTCCTGGAAACTTCCTGCCAGAAGTCCATTTGAGACTCCCAAGTTCTTTATCTCTGAAATGCTTGAAATCAATGCTGTTAGAGAGTCTTTTGAGTTTAGAAGCTCCTGGTGAGGTTGAAAGGCCGAAAAAAAGGAGCCCCAAGAGGAAACTCTCCCTGGCCTCAGTGTCTTGGCTGGGTTGCTAACCAGAAAGTCTTACTTTTAGTATCGGTAACTGTGCTTAGCAGGCCCAGCCATCCTGGAACTGGGGTTCCTTTTGTGAGTTGTATCTGAATATGTAACAGTAAGGGTAGAATTTTTGAAGGTTCAATGATCCAGTTTTCACAGAGACAACATGTGGAAGTGGCAGAAGTAAAAGCAGGTGGAAAGAGGCGGCTTAGATCTACATTCTAGTTCCCTAAAGCATTTGCAGATAGAACAGCCTCCTAATAAAGGCAAAATAAAGATTAAGAGGCCAGAGATGAAACACTGAATGGGAAAAATTTTACTGCTGAAGAGTCAGTCCAATTCAACAGAAAGTCTAGGCGATGGAAGATGAGGTTGGCAGGGTGGAGGGGATTGGGTAGGTCTTCTAAAGTCGAGTCGCCTACCACCTGCCAGGGTTGGTTTGCCTAAGAAGCAGTCTGATATGGAGATTTGTGTTCAGAGCCATAGAGCAACACAAGCCAACAGAAGTGAACAGCGGGAGGTGATCTGTGATGCAGTTCATGCTATCAGGGACTTGAAAACTGAGCTGCCCTCGGAGGTGTCCTGAATTTAGCCCTGGGGGCTGGATCTTGGCCTATCCTTGCCTGATCAAAGACTCTCTGAGTGCAAGGTTACTGGAGGGGAAAGTGACTATGCTAAGAAAGAAGACACGCTCCTCCTGGGCAGGGACTCAATCGAGAGCCCTCAGCAGACAGCACTCTGGGTAGCTGAAGAAATCGGGGAATTTGGTCAGAATAAGGACATCTAGGGTACACGATAGGCCAGCCACTGCACTCTGTGTCTGATCTTAGAGTGACTGAGGTCTCTGCGGCTGACTGTCTGCTGATAGTTGGGCTTGGACATTAAGTGTTGGGCAGGAGTGGCTGGGGGTCACTCTGCCCCAGAGGAGGAACACTCAGCTTGAGAACAGGGTCGCATCACCTTGTCAGCATCCAGATGTCTAGTGGGTGCTCTGACCTCCAGACCGCCTGTGTCGCTGTCAGCAGGCCAGGTGCCAGGTCAGGGTCTGTCATTCCTGCGGACCAGGTTCCCCTGTGCTGTGCTCAGTCACTAGTTGTGTCCGATTCTTTGTGATCCCATGGACTGCAGCCCATCAGGCTCCTCTGTCCATGGGGATTCTCCAGGCAAGAATACTGGAGTGGGTTGCCATGCTCTCCTCCAGGGGATCTTCCCAATTCATGGATTAAACCCAGTTCTCCCACATTGCAGGCAGATTCTTTACTGTCTGAGCCACTAGGGAAGCCTAAGAATATTGGAGTGGGTAGCCTATCCCTTCTCCAGGGAATCTTCCTGACTCAGGAATCGAACTGGGGTCTCATGCATTGCAGACAGATTCTTTACCAGGATTCTTTATAAGAGCTACTAGGGAAGCTCTTCAGGTTCCCATAGTCCTTGCATAATTGCTAAGGGAGATCCTGGATTTTCTGTTAATTTGACCTATGAGGCTTTGATTAATTGGAATTTGATTAAAAATAATGAAAGATAAGTAAGATTGAGGGATACCCAAGTTATTCAATTTTGTGCAACTTGTAAATGGCCATAACACTGACAAAAATAGGGAAATTGAGAGAGCAAGCTGGTTTTAATAGGAAGGAATAGACGATGGATAAAATAAAAATTTGGTAGTGGTTACAAGGCTGTAGGCAGGCCGATGGGTAAAATAAGTGTTGTCCTTGGCTGGACATGAAGTGGGAGAGGGACTGTTCTTTCTTTTGCATCTCCATCACACTTGGATGCATTATCTTTTGTCGTTGGTGTGTTTGACTCATGCGAAGAGTTGACTCATTGGAAAAGACTCTGACGCTGGGAGGGATTGGGGGCAGGAGGAGAAGGGGACGACAGAGGATGAGATGGCTGGATGGCATCACTGACTCGATGGACGTGAGTCTGAGTGAACTCTGGGAGTTGGTGATGGACAGGGAGGCTTGGTGTGCTGCGATTCATGGGGTCACAAAGAGTCGGACATGACTGAGTGACTGAATTGAACTGAACTGAACTGAACTAAACAGTGAACAGCTTAAGGTTAGGTGCGAGGCATTTTTTTACACTTGGAACCTGACATCATGGTCAATGTATGGAATAGAGTGGGTTCCCACTATTTGTTTGTTGAATGAAATTGGAAATGAAAGAATGAGCAAAAGTGAAGGAGAATTGTGTGTATGTGTGCATGAGTGTGTGTGTGTGTGTGTGTATTTGTGTGGTGAGTGGGACTGATACAAGCTTTATATATTTGTAACATTTATTCCTAAAAGCTTAAAACGAGTATTAAGCAGCAGTTCAGCTACTTAACTGATTTAGCAGTTCAAACCCAAATCTTGCTGGGTTTGAAAAGCCTCCAAGTCAGAGTCCCATCAGCATACTCTCATGCTTTTTCCCAGGACAGGAGAACGCTGGAGTAGAGAAGCAGAGGAGACTGACCCATGATTTTCTACCGCCCTTTGACTCGTGGCTCCATTAGTAAATTGAAAAGAGGCTAAATATTTGGCATATCCCTTCTCTCTTGCCATGTGTGGATGCTGGGAGGCTTGTTGTGACATAGTGTCAAGGTGATCCAAAAAGACCCACTGAACTGAGGAGATGTCTGTAAATTAATTTTTGCTTCTTAAAGAATAATCCTAAGCACACCATATAATTTATATTACTATTTGATGGGACTGTGTTAATTCCCTGAGATATTTACTATTTCCTTTTCGATTCCATTATCTTCCCAGGCACTGAAGTCTAATTTACATATTAATAGTTTTACCTAATCACCAGCTTATAGACACTTCTGAGTATGTGTCCTGTGTTCCAACCTCTTGAAACTTTTGGAGCTTCTTTACTCACCCCACACTCCTCCATGTCTCAGACTAAGTAGTTCACAGTTGTCAAGATGCATTTATAAATTTTCCTGATTGTAAATTTACATAGCACATTCAAATATGCAGAGAAAGTATAGCTTCTGTACTTTTCATAATTCATCTAATCATCTCAAAAGAGGCCCTTCCTTATTTGGTAGCAGGTGCAAGAGGATACTAAATTTAGTCCAATTCGGTAAACTCAGTTGCTAATTTAAATAGTGTCTGATATTCAGTCTCTTTTGGATAGATTTGTTTTTATGTTTCCCCAGTTTCTGCTTCTCTCCAATATGGATCTTGAAATATGCAGGAGGGAGATTAGGTGACCACGTCGGGGCAGGGAAGGGGAGACGTCCCAGAGCTAAGTGCCTAGGTCCTTGGAGGATCTTTGTGGCTCCTCTAGACCCAGGCCATGTCATTTTTCCTCTGGTCAGCAGCGCCTTGCTGACGTCTGATGGTTAAGTCTACAGCTCATAAACTTGGGAAATTTTCTTTCTTGGTTGAGTCAAATCCTGATGAAGTCAAAGACTAAGGATTCAGTTCCCCAGCTTGGTCCTGGATTAGGCTGAGTATCTCATTGGTGTCAACATTTTGCTGTAGTCCTCACCTTGGGACCACTTGGTCCCAGTGTAGTCACACTTCGTATAAGTTCACCAGCCAGCATGATCAACTACTTTCCTTACAGGTTCACCAACCAGCATCATCAGCTACTCTCCAAGTCTGCCCCAGAGCATGCAGAAATTCTGGAAGCCCTTCTACATCACATAGGATTTAAAGATTTTTCTAATTATGTCAGACTTCTGTTTCATTCTGCTTTGGCTACTTAACAAAATTTGAGTTCTCAAATTTCTTCTCTTGCCATCCTGTATTTACTCCTTTGGAGATATTCAGTTCAGTTCAGTCACTCAGTTGAGTCCGACTCTTTGCGACCTCATGAATCGCAGCATGCCAGGCCTCCCTACCCATCACCAACTCCCAGATCTTATTTAGCACCAAAACTGTAAATACCACCTGTGAGCTAATGGTTCCCAAATATGTGTCTACATCCCAGACCTTCTGCTAGATTCTATGTTTGAATAACCAGTTACCTATTCAACATCTCCACTTAGCTGTCTAATATGTCTTTTAAACTTACATGTCTGAGATGGAACTATTTCTCTTCATCCCAAACTTTCTCCTTTATCAGTCTTCCTCGATTCAGTAAATAGCATCATCTCTCTTTTAGATACTCAGCATAATATGTTAGCATTATCCATGATTTTTTCACAACCATACCCAGTCTATTGGGACATTCTCTGACTTTCTTTTTAAAATAAACACAGGATATCACATCAAAAAAGAATAAAATATCCAGGAACAAGTTTAACCAAGGAAATGAAAGAGCTATACTCTGAAAACTATAAGACATTGATTAAAGATTTGAAAATGATAGAAAGAAATGAAAATATACCTTGTTTTCTTAGATTTGGAAGAATTGACATTGTTAAAATGTCCATAGCACTCAAAGCAATCTTTGAGCAATCACAAATTTAATGCAATCCCTATCAAAATACCCAAGACATTCTTCACAAAACTAGAACAGCTAGTTGAGTTTTAGAAAACTAAAATTCATGTGAAACCACAAAAAAACCCAAATTGCGAAAGTGATCGTGAGACAAAAAATAAAGCTGGAGGTATCACATGCCCTGGTTTTGATACTACAAAGCTACAGTAATCAAAATAGCATAGTGTTGGCATGAAAGCAGACACACAGAACAGAATAGAGAGCTCAGAGATGAACCCACACGTATATGGGCTGTTAATCTGCAACAAAGGAGACAACAATATACAGTGAAGGAGAGACAGCTTCTTTAATAAGTGCTGCTGGGAAAACTGGATAGCTACACGCAAAAGAATGAGATTATAACATTTTCTCATACCAAATACAAAAATAAACTCAAAATGGATTAAAGACCTAAGTGAAAGATCTGAAATCATAAACTCCTAGAAGACAACCTAGGCATAACTCTCTTTGATATACATTTTAGTAGTATTTTCTTGGATCATTATTCAATTATTTCAATAATTATCAATTATTTTCTGAGGCAAAATAAATAAAAGCAAAAATAAGCAAATAGGGTTTAATTAAACTTAAAAGCCCTTTGTACAGCAAAGGAAACCAATGGCAAAATGAAAAGACAACCTACAGAATGGGAGAAAATATTTGCAAATGATATGACTGATAAGGGATTAATATCAAAAACATATAAACATTGTATACAATTCATGAAAAACCAACAGACAACCTAAGTTGGCAGAAGATCTGAATAGACATTTTTCACATAAGACATACAGATGGCCAAAAGTGACATAAAAAGATGTTTAACATTGTTAATAATAGAGAAATCAAATCAAAATCACAATAAGATATTACCTCACACCTGTCAGAATGGCTGTCATCAAAAAGAACACAAATAACAAATGTTGGAGGGAGTATGAAGAAAAATAAACCATAACACACTGTTGGTGGGAATGTAAATTGGTGCAATCACTATGGATAAAAGTATGGAATTTTCCCAAAAAGCAATATATATGATTTGAAAAGATACATGCAGCCCAAAGTTCATAGCAGAATTATTTACAATAGAAATATGGAAGCATCCTATGTGTCCATTGATGGATGAATGAATAAGAGATATTATAGATATGCAGTGGAATATTACTCAACTATTAAAATGAATGAAATGCTACCATTTGCAACAATGTATATGGACCTATTATGCTTAGTGAAATAAGCATATTAGTGACATAGTGAAATAATTAGTGAAATAAGTCAAAGACAATTACTGTATGATGTTACTTACACATAGAATCTAAAAAATTAAACAAAAGAATGTATCTAATAAAATGCAAGCAAACTCACAAATATAGAGAAAAAACTAGTGGTTACATTGGGGAATGGAAAAGTGGGAGGGGAAAGATAGGGGGAGGCAATTAAGAGGTACAAACTCCTGAATATCAAATATGAGCACCAAGGGTATATTGTACAGCAGAGGAAAATATAGCTAATGTTTTATAATAACAGTAAGTGGTGTATAATCTATAAAAATATTGAATCAGCAAATGTACAACTGAAACTAATAATATCGTAAATCAATACTTCAATTAAAAAATGCTTTCAGACTGTGTACATCTTAACATCTTTCCCACTGCTACCTTGAGCCATGATACTGTCTCTTTTCTCTTGGATTAGCTTCACAATTGGTCTCCCTGTTTCTGACCTTGATATAAACATCTACTCTCAATATAGCATTTAGAGAGATTTTTAAGACATCATCTAGAAAGATTTTAAAAACATCATGTCACACCATTTACTCTTCTGTTCAAAATTTTCCAAAAGCATTTGCTATTTTGCCTGGCACCCTCTTCCCCCAGATGGCTGTTGGCTGTTCCCTCACTTTCTTTAGGTCTCTGCTCAAGTATCATCATTTAGTGAGGCTTTTCTGTCCATTTTAAAGGTCATCTTAGAATGACATGCTCCTTGCTTCCCCTGCCAACTGAAATTCCCTGCTCTATTTTACTTCCCTTTGTAGCACTTACCTTGACAGATCTGTGCATTCTTTGCCTCTTTCCTCAACTGAAGGGCAAGATCTACAGTGTCGAGAACTTAATTCTGTTAATTGCTTTACTTCCAGTGCCTAGAATGGCACCTGACGTGGAGAGGGCACTCCACACATTTGTTGATATAACATCTCTACTACGTTGCTTCCATTGTGATGTGAGAGAAGTCCAATAGCTTTTGCAACCCAGCTTTCGCTCCTGCTCCCTATCCTGAGTCCCTCTGTTTGGTGGCCCTAGCAGGACTGTCTAGCGTCTTCCAGGGAGCTTCCTCTACATTTCAGTCTGTGGGTTTATTTTGCCATCTGAAAGTGTTAAAGTGTTGGTTGTTAAGTCATGTCCAACTCCTTGCGATGCCATGGACTGTAGTCCACCAGACTCCTCTGTCCTTGGAATTCTCCAGGCAAGAATACTGGAGTGGATAGCCATTCCCTTCTCCAGGGGATCTTCCAGACTCAAACTCAGGTTTCCCATGTTGTCGGCAGAGTCTTTATCATCTGAGCCACTGGGGAAGCCCTTTTGCCATGTGAGATGTGAAGAAAACAGTACTTAATATTACAAATTCCAAAGTATATGAAATTTGTTATTACTTGAAAGATTTAACTAAAAGTTAAGGTTAGGAGAATTCCCAGAACTGCTTGTTACAAAGAATGTGACAGAGAACCTGGCTTGTTAGATGTAGGTCTAGATTTGAAGAAAGAAAAGAGGTAATAATCATAATAAAACAAATCATGTTCAGAGTTATTACTTACTGTGTGCCGACTTTGTCTCCAAACCTGTGTATATTACCTTCGCAACAGCCCTAGAAAATAGTACCTCTCTTTCCCAGATGAGAAATCCAGGGCCTGAGTCATTGCTAACATGATTAAAAGTCACAGATTTAATAAGCGGCTGAGCTGGGATTGTTAACTAGATTTTTTCTGCTATAGCACGCTGCATTCACAGTTGTCTTCAAAAGGATGTTGGCAGCCTATGCCTTTTGGAAAACTATCTGCAGCGCTGTTTGAAAATTATCTTAAAAGCCTTTCAAAGAACCATAGTGGGATAGCTTCTTATATTGGGAACTAAAAGAGCCCACCATTTTTGTGACTGTGCATGTCATTAAGCTTATTTGTCTGGGATTATGTGCAGGCTAATGATCAGCAATTACCATGATTATAGAACGATCTTTCATCTGGAACAGTGAGGTGGCCTTCGGCAGCACAGAGAGGGGAGAGTGGACAACACAGGGCATCCTAACGAGAAGCGGGTGACCTGTCTCCACCCGGAGCTTCCGCAGAAGCAGCAGGACGAGGAAGCGAGAGGAAGCTAATTGCCTGTGTATGAGTGATGAGTGCTGAAGGCCGTCCTGCCCACAGCAGCCGGAGCCTGGGTTTGACGGCTTCTGCATCAGCACGGGGCCCCTGCATCAGCACGGCAGGACCGGCCGCTGATAGCGTGAGGGGAAAGCCTCATCCTCCGCCTTGGTGCTCCTGCCTCCGCTGCACTGCTCACAGCCCTGCTGCGTTTCTTAAATGTCCCGTGGGCCTCACCCATCATGGGGGACTGATCCTGCCCTCTCATAACTAGGCCTGTTCCCTCGGGTCATATCACACAGCTTCTCTGAAGTCACATAATAACCTTATTTCTTTTACCGGGTGCTGTTCATCTACTTCGTGATTCCACGCTCAATGACACTGTTGTAAAGGTAGCCTGCTCTTTCCTGAGGTTGTAAGCTTATGCTGGCCAAACCATAAAACTGGGAAAAAATGAGCTTCACAAGTCACTCTGTGTGGTGATTTTGAAAATAACAGTGTGACACATTAGTATTCACAGGTGGAAAACAGTACCTGTTTTTGTGTTCAGTAATCAAAGCAGTGCAGAGGTCTTCTGTAAAAAAAAAAAGGTGGAGGTGGCCTCCAAAATCATTTTCAGGTGCTACATCCTTCCCTAATTACCATCAATTGTACATTCTACTGTCTATTCCCCCAGCACTGTGGTTGCATTTATTATAATCTTGTTTGAGGAGGAGGGCGGTGATTGACACCAATTCTCTTTACAAATCCCATGTGAAGTATGATTTGGTTTTCTAATTGTGCACGCTTGCACAATCTGCTTCCTATCCCTGCTAGATTATTATGAGATGAAAGGCTCATCAGTGTGGAATTATGTTTTCTCAACAAGGTCTTGGGTCTGCTGCTGTGCCTCTGGTGATGACAGAATTTGAACATTCTCAGCATTATGGATTTCTCACGTATCATAAATGCTTCAGTAGCTGTACCAACAGAGGGCAGTGGAAGCCAGGTGGAAGTTGATAGAAGCTTCTCTGACAAAACACTTGAGTTGGGTCCTGAAGGGTGAGCAGGAGTTTGACAAGCCAAGAGGAGGGAGAGAGACACATGTTTTAAACAGCATGAATGGCAGATGGAAAATTCCATATGGCACAGCAAGCCCTGTTTAGAAAATGGTGATCAGTTTGCTGTGCTACAGCAGTTAAGTTATCTTTATCGTGTTATTCTCTCTCTAGCTGGAGCTCTTTGTTTCTTGAGTTATGTGGAATTTGATGTGTCGCTTACACCCAGATGATAGTTCTACAGTACTTATGGGACGGTGTGTACTGGGACTGAGGCAGCCCAAGGCTTACAAAGAGCAAGAAGCGACTTCCATGTGAGGTTTGAGACTGGGGATGAATTCTCTTCTTGCTCTGGGACTCATTTTCCCCACTAATAAACCAAAAGCATCAACCACCCTCTGTCTGAAGGTAATCACTGAGTTAAATGTGATGGACCCACAGTCGGTAGATTAACCCTCTGACCTGTCAGCTTATCAGTGTTTCCGGGGAAAGAGGAGGCAGAGAGGTGACTGGGAGTTGTTACTGCCATCTCTCTAAGATGTACACATGATCTACATGCACTCTAGAGTGTACACTCACATAAGAACCTCAAGGCTCTGGGAAAACAGACTGTACCTTTTCCCAAAGTGTGGGGAACCCATCTATATGGAAAGTGCTTGGAAACCTTTGGAAGTCTAGGGTGTCTATATTATCCTTTTACATGCAGTCACAGGGGATTTGGTGTCACTAATTTTAGGAAAGAAAACCATCAGGAAAGTACACCTACACGTCTTCACAGTGTCTTACAAACAGATAATCTATGAGTTAGATGGAGTGAATTTTATGTTAAAGAATAAGTGATTCTCTTGAGGGGAGAGAAGAAGAAAAAGAACAAGAAAAGGAATCTAGAGACCAAGTGAAACCATAAACCCTTTCCAACGCTTCTTCCTGCATTTTCTGTGACACTGGCTAGAGGCTGATGTTTTGTACCATGGTTTCCTTGCTGTAAGTAACTGAAGTATCCCAAAAGGTCTGACAAAGTAACTCATGGAAGAATCCAAGGGTCCTGTTCAACGACGGCTGGTGACGTGGGCTGGAAGGGAGCAGAGAGCCGGGGCCCCTCAATCCGGGCTGTAGGCAGGATGCTGCAGCCCTTCCTTCCTGCTGGCTTCCTTCACACTTCACAGTGCGAGCTCTGCATTTCACATGAGCAGAGGACCTTAGACTCAGCCCTCAGACAGAAGGTCCATTTCTCCCTCTGGCCATCCTGTGTATAGCTTTCAACCTGGAAGGAGAGACCCTTGAGTTTAGCACAGAAGCAGCCCCTGGGTGAGGCCAGCCCCTTGCTTTCCACCAGCCTTTTCCATGCACAGAGAAGGCTGGGCCCCTTGATGAGAGGCAACATAAATTGATCAGAAAATCATCGAAGAAGAAAAATTGTAAGGAAAAAAATAGCTAATTTACCTGATTTATGAAGGTCATTATCAACCTACTAGACTGTTCTGATTCACTTGAGACAGTAAATTTTATGTGACAGAAATGACAATTGGAGAAAAATAAGTGGAGAATGCAAAGGAACAAACCTTTTGTTTTCTCCTTGTCCTCACATTACACCTTCCCCGCTTCTTATGGTAGAAACTCCTACCCTTTCCTATGATGTATGCCTTGACTCTTTTCCAGGTTGAAATTGAGTCATGCTGTCTTGCCCTTCATTTGGACTGAGGGGTGTGATTCAGTTCTCTTAATAGTCTTGTAGTTTCAATTTCCTTGCTGTAGCTATTAATAATAATCTCTATTATATGCTGGTCAAAGAACTGACTTTGATATTAGAGGAAATCTTCCATACTGGGAGATAAAAGTTTACATGGTTTTGGCTCCTCTAACCGAAAAGGAAGTCATAAAGAGATTGAACAGCTAAAGAGTCCTTATTTCATACTATCTTTTGTTTATTTCTTTTCTTTTCTTTCAGACATAGCTGAAATCTGTGAATTATAAGGAACTTAAGTGGTCACTGGGCTTCCTCGGTGGCTCAGACAGTAAAGAATCTGCCTGGAATGCAGGAGACCCAGGTTCCGTCCGTGGGTCTGGAAGATCCCCTGAAGAAGGCAATGGCTACCCACTCCAGTATTCTTCCCTGGAGAATCCCATGGACAGAAGAGCCTGGTGGGCTATAGTCCATGAGGTCATAGAGAGTCAGACATGACTCAGCGACTAACTCAGTGGTCATTTAGTCTAATGTTTCCCAAAGAGTACGCAGTATGATTCTAGCTTGTACAAGAAGGAATTGTCTTTAAATTTTTCACAAATTTTATTTTAATATGCACTAATAAAGTTTTAAATATGCACTAATAAAGTGCAAGGAAACCATGATTTCAAGGATACCATTGTATAGGATGAATATCTATATGGATATGTCAATAATTGTAAGGTTCTTGTGAGTGACTAAAGTTTGGGGAACACTGATATGTCTATTCTTTCTTTCAATGGCTGGGGAAACTGAGACACTGAAGACAAGTGACTAGTATAAGGTTGCATAGCTAATTCCTAGTAGACTCGGGTTTTTTAAAAATTAATTTTTGTTGAAGTATAGTTGCTCTACAATGTTGTATTAGTTTCTGCTGTACAGAAAAGTAACTCAGCTATACTTATACACATATGCCCTGTTTCTTGAATTTCCTCCCCATTTAGGTCACCACTGAACATTGAGTTGGGTTCCCCGAGATATACACTAGATTTTCACTATCTGTCTGTTTTATACATAGTATCAATAGTGTATGTCTGTCAATCACAGTCTCCTAGTTCATCCTACCCATTTCTCCTTCTTGGTGTCCCTACACTCATTCTCTATGTCTGTTGGAGTTGGGGGTTAAACCCAGGATGTGAAACTCTTCGTCTTTCACCATTTTCTTCATTTTTATAAATGTGTTCTTTGTTATAACCACAAATTCAGGGTTTTTTTGTGTGTTACTAAAACATGCATCTAATTTCAATGCATCAGACATAAAAATATAATTTGCAAAAATGTTCAATGTAGTATCTAATGAATATTGAAAAGTGATTTTAACAGCGTGGCTGTGAAGTCCAAGGGCCTTTGCTCCCTTCGTGTCTTGTAGCACGTATAACCCTCTCTAGCATGCTTGTCAGTCTGTTTGGATTGTAGTCCACAGTTAACTGAGGACAGAGAACTTTTATTAACTAATTTGGATACCACCATTTTCTATGAGACCATACCTGCCATCCACTATTCTGATTCTGTCTTTTTCTTTCATAATTCCGAACCCCATGTCTCTTCTACCATGGACTGTGAACAACAGTAATCATAGCTCATTAAGCTCTCACTCTGTGCCAGGCAGTTTCCTAAGTGTTTTCTACTCAGGAGTAAAATGTTTTTTTCTCAGCCCAGACACACAAAGATTAAGCAACTTGCCCAGTATTAGAAAGTGAGTGAAGATTGAAAGTAGGAGGAGACGGGGGTGACAGAGGACGAGTTGGTTGGATGGCATCACTGACTCAATGGGCATGAGTTTGAGCAAATGCAGGGAGATAGTGAAGGACTGGAAAGTCTGAAAGAGTGCAAGTGAAAGTTGCTCAGGTGTGTCTGACTCTTTGTGACCCCATAGACTATACAGTCCATAGAATTCTCCGGGTCGGAGTACTGGCGTGGGTAGCCTTTCCCTTCTCCAGGGGATCTGCCCAATCCAGGGATCGAATCCAGGTCTCCTGCATTGCAGGAGGATTCTTTACCACCTGAGGCACAAGGGTAGTCCAAGAATACTGCAGTGGGTAGCCTATCCCTTCTCCAGCAGATAGATCTTCCTGACCCAGAAATCAGACCAGAGTCTCCTGTATTGCAGGTGGAGTTTTTACCAACTGAACTATCAGGGAAGCCCATAGGGTGCTGCATTCCATAGGGTGGCCTACAGTCAGACATGACTTACAGACTGAACAATCAAAGAGGTTTTGTCCCAGGTCACCTGTTCCAGTGTCCCCACTCTTGGTCTTGTATTCACAGCAAACCCAGTAATCTTTTTTTTAATTATTATTAAATTTTATTTTGCTTAACTTTACAATATTGTATTGCTTTTGCCATACATCGAGATGGATCCGCCCCAAGTATACACATGCTCCCCATCTTGAACCCTCCTCCCCCCTCCCTCCCCATACCATCTCTCTTGGTTGTCCCAGTGCACCAGCCCCAGGCATCCATTATCAGGCATCGTACCTGGTCTGGTGACTCGTTTCAGATATGATATTATACACATTTCAATGCTATACTCCCAAATCATCCCGCCCTCTCCCATTCCCAGAGTCCAAAAGTCTGTTCTATACATCAGTGTCTCTTTTGCTGTCTCGAAAATAGGGTTATTGTTACCATCTTTCTAAATTCCATATATATGCGTTGGGATATTGTATTTGTGTTTTTCTTTCTGGCTTACTTCACTCTGTATAGTAGGCTCCAGTTTCATCCACCTCATTAGAACTGATTCAAATGTATTCTTTTTAATGGCTGAGTAATACTCCATTGTATATATGTACCACAGCTTTCTTATCCATTCATCTGTGGATGGACATCTAGGTTGCTTCCACGTCCTGGCTATTGTAAACAGTGCTGCGATGAACATTGGGGTACATGTGTCTCTTTCAATTCTGTTTTCTCAGTGTGTATGCCCAGCAGTGGGATTGCTGGATCATAAGGCAGTTCTATTCCCAGTTAAACAAATGGGAACTAATCAAACTTAAAAGCTTCTGCACAACAAAGGAAACTATAAGCAAGGTGAAAAGACAGCCTTCAGAATGGGAGAAAATAATAGCAAATGAAGCAACAGACAAACAACTAATTTCAAAAATATACAGGCAACTCCTACAGCTCAATTCCAGAAAAATAAATGACCCAATCAAAAAATGGACCAAAGAACTAAATAGACATTTCTCCAAAGAAGACATACAGATGGCTAACAAACACATGAAAAGATGCTCAACATCACTCATTATCAGATCAGATCAGATCAGTCGCTCAGTCATGTCCGACTCTTTGCGACCCCATGAACTGCAGCACGCCAGGCCTCCCTATCCATCACCAGTTCTCGGAGGTCACTCAGACTCACATTCATCGAGTCACTGATGCCATCCAGCCATCTCATCCTCTGTCGTCCCCTTCTCCTCCTGCCCTCAATCCCTCCCAGCATCAGAGTCCTTTCCAATGAGTCAACACTTCGCATGAGGTGGCCAAAGTACTGGAGTTTCAGCTTTAGCATCATTCCTTCCAAAGAAATCCCAGGGCTGATCTCCTTCAGAATGGACTGGTTGGATCTCCTTGCAGTCCAAGGCACTCTCAAGAGTCTTCTCCAACACCACACTTCAAAAGCATCTATTCTTCGGCGCTCAGCCTTCTTCACAGTCCAGCTCTCACATCCATACATGACCACAGGAAAGACCATAGCCTTGACTAGGTGACCCTTTGTTGGCAAAGTGATGTCTCTGCTTTTGAATATGCTATCTAGGTTGGTCATAACCTTCCTTCCAAGGAGTAAGCGTCTTTTAATTTCATGGCTGCAGTCACCATCTGCAGTGATTTTGGAGCCCAGAAAAATAAAGTCTGACACTGTTTCCACTGTTTCTCCATCTATTTCCCATGTAGTGATGGGACCAGATGCCATGATCTTCATTTTCTGAATATTGAGCTTTAAGCCAACCTTTTCACTCTCCACTTTCACTTTCATCAAGAGGCTTTTGAGTTCCTCTTCACTTTCTGCCATAAGGGTGGTATCATCTGCATATCTGAAGTTATTGATATTTCTCCTGGCAATCTTGATTCCAGCTTGTGTTTCCTCCAGTCCAGCATTTCTCATGATGTACTCTGCATATAAGTTAAATAAACATGGTGACAATATACAGCCTTGATGTACTCCTTTCCCTATTTGGAACCAGTCTGTTGTTCCATGACCAGTTCTAACTGTTGCTTCCTGACCTGCATACAGATTTCTCAAGAGGCAGATCAGGTGGTCTGGTATTCCCATCTCTCTCAGAATTTTCCACAGTTTATTGTGATTTACACAGTCAAAGGCTTTGGCATAGTCAATAAAGCCAAAATAGATGTCAGAGAAATGCAAATCAAAACCACTATGAGGTACCATTTCATGCCAGTCAGAATGGCTGCGATCCAAAAGTCCACAAGTAATAAGTGCTGGAGAGGGTGTGGAGAAAAGGGAACCCTCTTACACTGTTGGTGGGAATGCAAACTAGTACAGCCACTATGGAGAACAGTATGGAGATTCCTCAAACCCAGTAATCTTGCCCCAAATCTTTACATCTTCATTAGCTTTTAAACCATATGACATTGAAAACCTCAGTGTAGTCTGTGTATAATTGAACAATAAAAGATTTTAAAAAAGGCTTTGTTTTCAAACTGTCATGTTGTGTATAAAAATGGCATCACACATGATTTAACAAAATCCCTCAAAGAGTATAGGGGGCTGGAAATTGGTAGGATAATTAAAATGTATTTTATGCAAACTAATTTCAAAATTATACAAAGCAGGATGGAATAAGTGAGGAAGTGCAATGAGAAGGATGATTCAGAACGAAAACCACAATAACAATGGTGGATAGCAATTATTGCATCTAAAATGTGCTAGAACTTAATATGGCCTAGCATTATGTTGAATACTTATATATTTAAATGCTCACAACAATCTCTGAGGTAGTTGTCATCATTCTAATCTTATAGATAAGGCAATAGCCTCCAGGAGGTTGTGCTGAGTTGTGTGTCCCTGTGACCAGCGAGCGGGTGATAGCAAAGCCATGATTGCCACATTTCCCCTCGTTTTATTCCCAGGAGCTCAAAGAGCATCTTTGGTAGGAGACTCCATATTGTTTTGTTCTGTCTTGGTTTGAGTCATGGAAGAGGAACGTACTGATTTTTTTTTCCTTCTGAGTAATAGCTGACCCACTATTCCCCCAGTTAGTCAGCAGGATTCAGGAGACCTTTGGGAGCCTTAGCAAGAATGCATTTTAGAAATATCCTACATGCCTCCATCTCAAATGTTAAAGTACCACTTTGATTTTGACATTCTGATTCCTCAAAAGTCTCATCACCTGCATTGTTCACTTCATTTGTGGGAGAGATAAGGGTCAGAATACCTTTTGACCAATTCAGGAATCAACAGTGGTGGACTGGCCATCACAAAGACGTTTCAGGAGAAAATGGTCCACAATTCAAAGAGGTGTTCTAATCTCTCCCTGGTCAAGGGCAGCCTCTCTGGAATAACTAAATTTCCAATGTGGCCATTTTAAAAGCAACTTATTCAGGTGAATGCTTGATTTATTTGGTAAAAAATCCTCCAAATCTACAAAGTCAATGCTATAAAGCTTTGCATATAACCAGTAAGAAAAGTTCAACTTTTGAAGAACAGATTCCTTTTTTTAAAATTCCAATTTAGATTGGATTGAGACTTGTCTTCTTGTAATTCTGAGATTCTGACTTATGTTTTCAAACATGACCTTGCAGAGCAATAGAAGTCAAGTTCCTTCCCTCTTCTAAATGACTGTCTTCACGTATTTAAAAATAGTTCTCTTGTTCTCTCTGAATTGTCTCTTCTTCAGGTTAATCAAAGTTTCTTTAGAGCTTCTTTCCTCTGTGAAAGACTAATAAGAGGATATTTCCTTCATAATGGTTTAGTGTCCTAGATAAAAACAGCCTAGTTCATTTTTGGTGTAAAAAAATAAGAGATGCACAATGATAGAATGCCACTTGGCCTGTTTCCTCTTTGCAAGGCAGGCTTTAGGATGATGATAAATATTTGTCTAAACTGTGCAGCTGAGCCATATGTAAATTTGCATAATGGCACTCTAGGTGATGTGCTGCATGATAATTACTTGTTACTTGTAACTTGATAAAGCTGGATTTTAGCAACACAGTCCCTGTCAGCAAATCAGGAGCCCCCTCTTGTCTCCTTGTCACCTTAGATGACATTCAGGAAGAAGGGAGATGTGGCAGGAGACAGTGGGAGACTCATCCAAGGCCATCAATATGCGTGATTTCAAGCTATTTGTTTATAGTGCAAATGTTTTGATGCAATCAGTCCAAAATTTCAGAATCTTTGCCAACACTGATTCAGCTGGCCAGCTGGGTGAAGAAGAACGTGTATCAAACACATGTCACAGGTCACGTCCTGCAGTGTTGCATGAAATAGACATCCAAGCTCTGGAAACACACTTCCTGCTCTTGTGAGGAGCATCAGTCTCTCTGGAAAAATACTTCCTGTTAGGCAAGGATTCTGTACTTTTCTACAGAGATCTAAGGAAGTCGATCAAATCAAATCAACAGATTAAACAATTCCAGGAAAAAGCATCATGTTAGGTTTTGGGAGAAGGAAATGAATAAGACATTCCCTATTACTGCTCCTTTTGAATAGGCATTTGGATTTTGAAATGGTTTATATTGTTTTAAGTAAAAACTCCTTTTTTAAGGATAATGATATGGCAATGTTATGTCAGGCATCAAAGGAGCAGATTACAAAGATTTGAGACGCTGTGTAGAGGATGAGAAAACACAGCTTTAGAGTCTGATTTCTTACCCCACCACTTATCTTGGCACATTATATAACTTACCTGAACTCCAGTTCTCTTTATTTCAATGAGAAAAAGAATATAAAGTCCTTCAGAGAACACCTGGCCCATAGTTCAACATATATCAAATATTAGTGTGGTATCTGTACAATAGACAATATATAACACTGTAAAGTTAGTAAAAATTTGGAATTAAGCCAAAAAGTCCAATGGAAAATAAATAACTGTTTAATTAATATGAAAGGATTGGAAGGTAATCTTTCAATTTATCTTGAAAGAATGTGATAAGTACAGATTATACAGTAAAAAATAAAATTACTAAATAAAAATAAGTTGAAACACAAACCAAAGACACAGTCTCCACCCTCAGGGAGACCTTATGACATAATTATGGGAACAAAATGTAAGTGTAGTTAACCCTGTTGGAGTAGGAAGGAAATACCCTGAAATAGTCCCTAGAACCCATAATGTCTGAAATGTAGTCAGAGGAGCAATAATGGTTGTGGGGTTGCAGCTCAGAGAAGGAGGTCATTGGAGGCAGAAACTCTCCATGTAACTATCTAGTGAAACCCCATGTACAGGGCTATGAGGTATGTGTGTGACATTCAGCATGACATATGTTGTACTGGATTGTGGAGAGTCTTAAACATCATATCAGAAATGAGGGCTTTGCTATTTAGTCTGTGAGTTCATTCCTCCAAACACTAGTTGGAAAATGTATATGCTGTGAGGATGTATTAGGTATCCTGACATTTTCCTCCAATGATTAGATTCTCAATATATTTTAAAAAATGAGAATGGTAATGTTTTAAATAAGATGACTATTGAGGTAAGATAACAAACAAAAATATGCTAATCAGGAATGGCGGTGTTTGAGTCACTAAAAACGTGCCTCTTTACCCATTTTAGAAGGACCTGTGACCTTCTGCATCATATGGCCAACAGCAGCCTCACATGGAAATTAGCATGACCAACCAGCTTTCAAATTTCTGGGTAAAGTTGAAAAAAATGAATAACATTTTAAGGCACAGTAAAGTTTATCTTGACATTGTACAGGAGTCAGTGATCAAAACCATCCCCAAGAAAAAGAAATGCAAAAAATGCAAAATGAATGTCTGAGGAGGCCTTACCAATACTTGAGAAAAGAAGAGAACTGAACGTCAAAGGACAAAAGGAAATACATACCCATCTGAATGCAGAGTTCCAAAGAATAGCAAGGAGAGACAAGAAAGCCTTCCTCAGTGATCAATGCAAAGAAATAGAGGAAAACAATAGAATGGGAAAGACTATATGGGAAAGCAATAGAATGGGAAAGATCTCTTAAAAAAAAAGTAGAGCTACCAAAGGAACATTTCATGCAAAGATGGGCACAATGAAGGGCAGAAACGGTATGGACCTAACAGAAGCAGAAGATATTAAGAAGAGGTGGCAAGAATATACAGAAGTATACAAAAAAGATTTGATGACCCAGATAACCACCACAGTGTGATT
Source organism: Tragelaphus eurycerus (assembly GCA_935064755.1). Taxonomy (NCBI): domain Eukaryota; kingdom Metazoa; phylum Chordata; class Mammalia; order Artiodactyla; family Bovidae; genus Tragelaphus; species Tragelaphus eurycerus. Next base: position 299,020 of record CAKXYN010000123.1, read on the forward strand.
ATCATGGAACCAGACATCTTGGAGTGTGAAGTCAAGTGGGCCTTGGGAAGCATCACTATGAACAAAGCTGGTGGAGGTGGTGGATTCCAGTTGAGTTATTTCAAATCCTAAAAGATGATGCTGTGAAAGTTCTGCACTCAATATGCCATCAAATTTGGAAAACTCAGCAGTGGCCACAAGACTGGAAAAGGTCAGTTTTCATTCCAATCTAAAGAGAGGCAATGCCAAAGAATGCTCAAACTACAGCAAAATTGCACTCATCTTACACGCTAGCAAAGTGATGCTCAAAATTCTCCAAGCAAGGCTTCAACAGTATGTGAACAGAGAACTTTCAGATGTTCAAGCTGGATTTAGAAAAGGAAGAGGAACAAGAGATCAAATTGCCAGCATCTGTTGGATCATACAAAAAGCAAGAGCGTTCTAGAAAAATATATACTTCTGCTATATTGACCATGCCAAAGCCTTTGACTGTGTGGATCACAACAAACTGTGAAAAATTCTTTAAGAGATGGGAATACCAGACCACCTTACCTGCCTTCTGAGAAATCTGTATGCAAGTCAAGAAACAACAGTCAGAACCAGACATGGAACAACAGACTGGTTCCAAATTGGGAAAGGAGTATGCCAAGGCTGCATATTGTCACCCTGCTTATTTAACTTATATGCAAAGTACATCATGGGAAATGCCAGGCTAGATGAAGCACAAGCTGGAATCAAGATTGCTGGGAGAAATATCAATAACCTCAGGTATGCAGATGACACCACCCTTATGGCAGAAAGCAAAGAGGACTTAAGAGCCTCCTGATGAAAGTGAAAGAGAAGAGTTAAAAAGCTGGTTTAAAGCTCAGCATTCAAAAAATGAAGACCATGGCATCATCATTTCATTGTAACTTGATGGGGAAACAATGGAAACAATAAGAGACTTTATTTTCTTGGGTTTCAAAATGACTGCAGGCGGTGACTGCAGCATGAAATTAAAAGACACTTGCTCCTTGGAAGAAAAGCTATGACCAACCTAGATAGCATATTAAAAAGCAGAGATATTACTTTTCCAACAAAGGTCTGTCTAGTCAAAGCTATGGTTTTTCCAGTAGTTATGTATGGGTGCGAGTTGGACCATAAAGAAAGCTGAGTGCTGAAGAATTGATGCTTTTGAACTGTGGTGTTGGAGAAGACACTTGAGAGTCCCTTGGACTGCAAGGAGATCCAACCAGTCTATCCTAAAGGAGATCAGTCCTGAATATTCATTGGAAGGACTGATGCTGAAGCTGAAACTCCAATACTTTGGCCACCTGTTGCAAAGAACTGACTCTTTGGAAGAGACCTTGATGCTGAGAAAGTTTGAAGTCAGGAGGAGAAGGGGTCGACAGAGGATGAGATGGTTGGATGGCATCACCGACTTAATGGAGACAAGTTTGAATAAAGTCTGGGAGCTGATGATGGACAGGGAGGCCTGGCATGCTGTAGTCCATGGGGTCTCAAGAGTTGAACACGACTGAGTGACTGAACTGAACTGAAGTAAAAGTTTATCCTTCCCCTGCAAAAATAAATCACTTCACCTTTAGTTACTGACATAAAAATGGACTCAGGAACAAATAGCTTAAAGTACCCTGGGGTTCTTCCACTTCAAGTGAACTAGAGTTCCAGGGATACAGAAAGTACCAAACTTGACTTTAATGCCTTGAATTCATTTTATCAGACATACCACAGTGGTGATAGGACTTGAGACTGGGAGGTTTGGTGGGAGGAACCCTAGCTTTCGGAGGGAGCAGCCAGTCCGTGTCCTGAGTTTGCCTTCACAGGTCTGTGTTACATTAGGTGGAGTCCTAGGGCAATCCGAGCCTCAGGCTCCACAGATGTAAAAAGAGGATTAAAACAGTGCTTCTTCAACAGGGTGCTCTTAGAGACTGATGGGGAAACATCCCCCTGCTTCCTGCTTTTAGAAGTTAATCAGGGATCATGCAGTGACATGAAACCACTCCACTTATACCACATTACTAGCAGTCTTTTTATGTTGAACATCACTTAGGAAGATTCCTCAGTTATTTGAAGCAAGATGCACCCTTTCATTTTCCATGAAGCACCAGGGGTTCTTGGTCCATCTTTCATTTTTTCACGAACAATGGGAAAATGACTGTGTGGTCACTGTACGGCTTATTGCGTCCATGCTTCATTGCTTAGTTGGGTCTTACTCTTTGTGACTCTTTAGCCCTCCAGGCTCCTCTTGCCCGTTTTACAGGCAAAAAATACTGGAGCAGGTTGCCATTTCCTTCTCCAGGGAAACGTCCCAATCCAGAGATTGAACCTGCATCCCTGTGTCTCCTGCACTGGCAGGCAGACTTTTTTTTTTTTTAACCACTGAGCCATCAGAGAAGACCCTGACCTAATCTTATCAGCACAAGTTTTCTGATTTTTTCCAACAAAAGCTGGAACTCAAAATTTTAAATGTGTTCTATTGATTTTCGGATGCTTCAAACTAACTACAAAATTTTAAGAACTCAAAACAAGCTACCAGGGATTCACAGAACAAGTTTGTGGTGTTGGTTGAGAGGCGTTAATTGCATTGTGGTTATAAGAACAGTCTCTGCAGCTAGACTTTGAGTTCAAAACCCATCTCATTTCTCATGAGGGAGTAAGTCATTCATTTGCCTCAGTTTCCTTGCCTGTAAAACCAGGCTTATGACATAAATGAGGATATGTGCCTCAACTTGGGCTTCTAGGGGATGCTAGTTATAAAGAGCCTGACTGCCAATGCAGGAGATGTAAGAGACGTGGATTTGTTCCCTGGGTTAGGAAGATCCCCTGCAGGAGGGTAGGGCAACCCACTCCAGTATTCTTGCCTGGAGAATCCCATGGACAGAGGTGCCTGGTGGGTTACAGTCCACAGAGTCACAAAGAGACTGAAGCAACTTAGCATGCACGCTCTTGCCTCAAATTCTTTGAATGAAGATTGAATGAGTTAATATAAATACAGCTCCTGAACATGTGCTCCCAGGGCATGGTAAGCACTGCTGCTGCTAAGTCGCTTCAGTTGTGTCCAACTCTGTGAGACCCCATAGACGGCAGCCCACCAGGCTTCCCCATCCCTGGGATTCTCCAGGCAAGAACACTGGAGTGGGTTGCCATTTCCTTCTCCAATGCATGAAAGTGAAAAGTGAAAGTGAAGTCGCTCAGTCGTGTCCAACTCTAACGACCCCATGGACTGCCTCCCACAAGGCTTCTGTGCCAGTGGGGTTTTCCAGGCAAGAGTACTGGAGTGGGGTGCCATTGCCTTCTCCAGTTGGAACTTATTATTAGTTCTTATTATCAGTCTGCCCCATGACATGAAATCAACTATCCACAATGGATGAGAAACTTGCACAGATCTGGGTGGTAAGCGAAGTAGGAAATAAGTTAACCTTCCTTGGAGAAGAATGTTCTATGTGGCCATCAAATGACTAATGTTTAAAAATTACCAAATTTCATAATGTTTTTACCTCTATTTCACTCCCAATCTAGATTCTACCTCAATTTCCATCAAGGGGAGTCTAGAGAAAAATAAAACAAGTAACTGATTTCTCATTTGGATTTCTTTCTTTCTAGTTTTATCCTTGTTTTAATTACATTTCCTCTTTGTGATTTTCAGGGAAAAAAAATTAGTAGAAGAGGGAATAACACAAATTGAGTTCCCACAGTGCACAGAGAGAAGTGCTTAATTCTACAGGAAATAATGACATAATTAGATGACTCTTTCTGGAAAGAAAAATAGAAAAAAAGAGAAAGAAAAATAAAAGAAGGAAAAGTTCATCAGTTTCTGAATATGACAGTAATTATACTCTGCTAAATATTTACCAAGAATGGCGTTTTGTACAGATGACATTAGAATATGAATTTTCATCAGATGAGGTCCCAAAGATTTTTGCAGTGGCTCTCAGTCTTTAATGTGCTAAAGAATCATCCAAGAGCTTGTTAAAATGCAAGTTCTTGAACTTTACCCTGGAGAGTCTGCTAATTTAGGTTTGAGTGAGGCCCAGGCATGTGTTTGTATTAATCAGAACACTAGATTTGTGGACTGACCTTGAGGAACACTGTTCTCAAATAAGAGTTTAGGCTATTGGAATACATAGTTACCTATCGAACAACTCTAGCTGCATTTTTAACTCAAAGATTCTTCAGTATTATAGGCCCTTTGTCAGTTCAAGGGGATGAATGTTGATTTGATTAAATCAGTAACTGTAATTTCATTCACTTGACAGGTATAGACATGAGATGTCACTCTGGTCAATATGGTAAAATGGTAAGCCTTTTGGGAAAGACTTTCACTTTGATTGAAGAGAGAAATACTCCAATGCTTTTATTTTCTTTGCCTGTGGGATGAAGCTGTGTGGGAGATAGTACTTGGAGCCCCTAAAGCTAGATACTAATGTAAGGAGAGTAGCTAGCACATTAAGGCTGATGGAGAAGAAATATGAGCTCTTGGTAGCATTGCTAATGATTACAATAACCTTTGAAATATCTTGTCTCTGGGTTTGTTGAGATAATAAGTCTCATATAATTTAAACTACTTTTAATTAGATACTCTGTTATTTAAAGCTTGGAGCAGATATATGATACACAAATTTTGTTCCACAGTGCTATAATTATGGAACAGACCATAAAATGTAAAACTTGCAGAGTGAAGTAGACAGAACAAGGACAGTGGTGGCTAGAGCCTTCCATTTGGGAAGTGGGTAACACCTGTTATGCAGTCACAAAATACTTGATCCGACTACCAGTTGTTTCTTGGGTTTCAGACTATATTCTGATCTAATTTAGAAGAAAGAGAAGGAAAAATTCAGTGCATGGAGATTTATTGGCTCTCTATAGACTCCTTCACTAAGGTTCTATAAGAAAGAGACAAAGTGTCTGCATGTGGCCTCTGTGAGATTAAGGAGAAAGAAAACAGGCTTTGCTAAGAGAGGCATTTTTTGAGCATAGGTTGAAAGTTGAGTTGACTGAGAGTCTTTTAATTTGAAGTCTTGCAGTGCTGGAAAATCAGTTTCTGCCCTCCAAGCTAAAGCTAGTTTATAAAGCAGCAGGGAAACAGGGGATTTATCAGAAGATAAAATTAATAAGCTGGGTGCCTCAGGCCACTTGCAGATATCCCCCATTGTTAATTATTTCTAAGTGAAAGAGAGGCAAGGCTGTGTGCAAAGACTGGCAACTTCTCCAACGAAGACTATACGTTTCAGAATTGAAAGAGGCACGTGTACCCCAATGTTCATAGCAGCACTGTTTACAATAGCCAGGACGTGGAAGCAACCTAGATGTCCATCCACAGATGAATGGATAAGCAAGCTGTGGTACATATACACGATGGAGTATTACTCAGCCATTAAAAAGAATACATTTGAATCAGTTCTAATGAGGTGGATGGAACTGGAGCCTATTATACAGAGTGAAGTAAGCCAGAAAGAAAAACACAAATACAGTATACTAACGCATATATATGGAATTTAGAAAGATGGTAACAATCACCCTGCTTATGAGACAGCAAAAGAGACACTGATGTATAGAACAGACTTTTGGACTCTGGGACTGGGAGAGGGTGGGACGATTGGGGAGAATACCATTGAAATATGTATAATATCATATCTGAAATGAGTCAGTCCAGGTACGATGCCCTATAACAGATGCCTGGGACTGGAGCACTGGGATGACCTGGAGGGATGGTGTGGGAGGGGGGAGGGAGGAGGGTTCAGGATGGGGAGCATGTGTATTCTGGTGGCGGATCCATCTCGATGTATAGTAAAAGTAATACAATATTGTAAAGTTAAAAAATAAAATAAAATAAAATTAAATTAAAAAAAAAAAAAAAAGTCTTAAGGTAGCGACCATTAAACTAAGGGAGAGGAAAAAGGTCAGAGGGCAGAAGTCAAACGACAGACCTCTGCACTTGTTCAAATGCAAATTTTGAAAAGGTGGGGTTAAAAAGTACAGAATTAAAGACCACATTGAATCAGACATTTTACCTGTAGTTACTAAACCATGAGAATGACTGGACAGGTGTGACGAGTTTGTGCATCACTGTTGCCAAGGAAAATATGATCCTGGCCAAGCACAGTTTCTGGAAGACTAAACCCAAAGTAAAACTGCAGGTTTGTACACCTGGACCAATAAGAATGGGGCAGCTAACTCAGTGCGTCCTTCAGAAAAGCTGTTTCACACTGTCCATCTTAGATGTAGTCAGGGAGGATGAATCACCGGAGAGCAGGACCAGTTTTGTGGAGGATAAGAGGCAAGGGAGACCCTCTCCGAGGCAGAACCAGGTCTGTGGAGGATAGGGGACAAGGGCTGGTCCCCAGGGACAGAAGCAGGTCAGTCCACTGACAGCGAGCAAGAGCATCTTCCCGGGGTAGAACCTGGACTTCTAGCTGCTGTTCTGGGGCTGACCGTGCCACTGGAGCGGAGTCTTCACCCTTCTTGTGCAGCTGAGTAAGAAGGAGTTTGCACCTCTCTGCTTTGCCTCTGTTTGCACTCTGTCCACCCACATGTTGCTGTGGCACTTACCTTCTTCCCTTTCTTCCAGTGCACGTTGTCATGTTATGGGCAGGTAATTGGTCTTTTAATCACACTTTTGCAAACATGGACCCAGTGAAGAAAACTGTGCCTCACTCAGATGTCCAAGACCTGGAGCCAGAGGCTGGATGATCCTTGAGGGTTGTTTTCTTTAAGAAACGAAAGAATGAGTACTGTGTAAGTGTGAGGCTGCTATTATAGCCTCACACATGGGTAAGATGGCACATATGGGTATCAGGTGACCAGAGTGGAAGGTGTGAACTATTGTTAAATACCTAGCAACTCTCTCTGCCTCCTGGCTCCCACTACATACTGCCTTATTCAGAGACTTTAATTTCTGTCGAGTGTTAGGAATGCGTGTGGTTCATGGGGCTTCTCTTCAGCCTTCAAGGGGATTGACAAGACAACGCCAATCAGTCGTTACCAACGACAGTCATCAGTTGAAGCGTGGGCTGTGTCTACACTATAACCAATTAGATGGCAAGGAAACTCTTCTGAGAAGGACTGGAAGGCTCTGTGTGAGGACAGAGTCTGCGGCAGCCATTATCCGGCAGCTCCACTGGACGACAAAGCAGAAAGATGGAGCAGACAGACCCCCAGATGGCAGTACAGGGTCTTAGAGCCAGCCCAGAGCGGCTTGGTGGGCTACAGGCCATGTGGTTGCAGAAGACCTGAATGTGACTTAGTGACTAAACAACAGCTCTTCACTATGACCTTATTGATAAAGAATATTCTAGTTTCACCTTGGTGTAGAAGCTGTTGTTAGCATAGCAGCACTCGATTTGAAGAGTGTTCCTGCATTTTAATTTCATTTAAATTTTTAAATTGAAATATATTTGACTTATAATATTATGCTTGTTTCAGGTACGCTATATAATGATTTGACATTTGCATACATTATGATTACCATGATATCTAGTTACCATCTGTCCCCATAGAAAGTTATTCCAATATTACTGACCTAGTCTTGGTGCCATATATTACATTCCTATAATTTATTATATAACTGGAGGTTTGTTCCTCATAATCCCCGTCACTTAGTTTACTCATCATCCCACCCTGTTTCCTTCCACATTTTAAATAAAACAAAAATGCCACATAGTCCACGCTTCACTGCATCAGAATTAGAATGCTAATAAAACCAGGAGCAAGTTTGTTTTGCTTCAGTGGAACATCCTTGACCCTGCCGTCTTAGCATCTCTGGTTAAACAAGTATAGATGCTTTCCACAGTGATCCAGGGGTCTCAGCTGGAATATGTGATTTCTTGCTGATCTGGTAATTGATGGAGAATAGGAGATATCTAAATAGGGATACTTAATTACTTTCACTGTGGGAATAGATTGTGTTGGCATTGCTGTTGCTTAATTTATTTAAGCCACATAATCATTTTTGCCATTCTCTCTGCTCTTAGGAATTGGATGTGTCTCTATCTAGGATGGTATTTCATGCCTTCATGGACCATGCTGAAGATTTAAGTCCAATCAAGGACCAGAGATGAGATGGACATAGGGATGACTGAAGCTGAGAGATAAAAGAAAGGTGATATTCTCACATATTTTACAATTTCTAAAAAGTTGTATTATGAACTCACAGAGCATATTTTTATGAGGAAAATTAACATAAATTCAATAAAAACTGCTAATTTGTTCACTATAACTCTCTGAAAGTGTCTTGTACTGATCATGATGACATTTCACTTCAACCAGTATTTCCAGATTTGTTGCAACAGTCGGTCTCCAACTAGTGGAGAATAACTAGCCCCTCATTATAGTACTATAGCTAATACTGGAAACTATAAACCCAATTTCTGCTTCAGCTACTATTTCAGATGTAACCCTAAGCTAAGGGGATCCATTTGAGGATGTTGGTGAAGGGGAGTGGATAACTGAATTCACTCACAAGAATTTCAGGTCATTACTGCCAACAAGTTACTTGATCTTCCTGAACTATTGTCTCCCCCATCATTTCCTCAATCATAAAATAGGGCTGTTAGTACCTTTACCAGGGGACTGTTACTAGAGTCAAAACTGTATAAAGAAAATGAAGCTTGTGTTGGTTGGTTTGTTACCACGTCATGTGAAACTGGTTAGGCAGATTATTACCCAAGATGGGGTGTATGTTCAGGAAAGGTGTACTCAAAGTATAAACTCTATGGGGTGTGCAAAATTCACTTGGAGGGCCCACAGAGGTCACCCCAGAGTCAGTTTTCTTTCAGACTAGCTGAAACTGAGGTTCAATGAAGACATACTGTTTGTACATTGAAGCAGAGTATCGGCTTCAAATAAGAGCTCACCTATCATTCCTGGTAGCTCAGACGGTAAAGCATCTGCCTACAATGCGGGAGACCTGAGTTCAATCTCTGGGGTGGGAAGATCTCCTGGAGAAGGAAATGGCACCCCACTCCAGTGTTCTTGCCTGGAAAATCCCATGGACCAAGGAGCCTGCTAGGCTACAGTCCATGGGGTCGCAAAGAGTTGGACACGACTGAGCGACTTCACTTTCACTTTACAAGTCTTGACGGCAGGTGCTCTGGGTTACAGAGGTTCATTGTCCACGAGCCATTAGAATCCTTGTGAAGAAGTAATTAACCTCCAATTAAAATAAATAAATTTATATTTAAAAAAATAAAAAATAAACAATAAAAAAAAAAGAGTGAGTAGGGGCAGGACCTACCTTTTGCACTACAATGGCCTTGGTTACAGAAGACAAGGCGTGGCATTCTTTCTATCCCTTGTGTCTGGACTAAGTTTCTCTTGGCTCATAATTAGAAAAAGCCACTTATTTCCTTGGCTAAATTCTGCTCTTCTTTCACATCTCAGCATAGGTGACACCCTGAGAAGTTTATCTTGACCCTGCTGTCCACTCCAGTTCTTGGCTAGGTGTTTCCTACTGTGAGAGCCCAAAGCATCCTGAACGTGCCCACTGCTGAACTCTTTATGCTCTTCTGTCATCGCCTGCCCTCTCATCTCCACTCCTGCACAACTGTGAGCTTGTGACACCAAGGGCCTGGGCCAGCCTCTGTTCCCTAGAACACAGCCTGACGTGCAGGACGTGTGAGTATCGGCAATAGGAAGTCATGTCTGAATGTATATCTAATTGTTACGACACTCTGAGGTCTCACCTCTGGGAAACACATTCACTTAAAAATTCGCTGTGAGACTTTAGGAAAAATACACAAGATTATAAGGAAATCTCATATAGTCATAATACATATTCGGCAATGATCAAGATCGATATCGTCACCTTTGCTTTGTATTTCCTCTTTAGTAGTTTTGTTGCAAATCCCAGAACTCATGACACTTTACCCCTGAATATTCTAGGACACAGTTCTAAAATCACGATTATTTTCCTATGTAAGCACAACGCCACACTTTGTTTTAGTGTTGTTTGCGTAACCATTATTTGGATTTCCCTATCTTTATAATTAGTTTATTCCAATTAGGGAAAAAATCCCATGAATTATTGGGTAGTTGTTTTTATTTTATTTATTTATTTAAAATTTATTTATTTATTTTGATTGGAGGCTAATTACTTTATAGTATTTTTGTGTTTTTTTGCCATACATTGGCATAAATCAGTCACGGGTGTACATGTGACCCCCATCTTGAACCCCCTCCCACCTCCCTCCCCATCCCATCCCTCTGGGTCATCCCAGTGCACCGAGTTTGAGTGCCCTGTTTTATGCATTGAACTTGGACTGGTGATCTGTTTCATATATGGTAATATACATGTGTCAAGCTATTCTCTCAAATCATCCCACCCTCACCTTCTCCCACAGAGTCCAAAAGTCTGTTCTTTATGTCTGTGTCTCTTTTGCTGTCTTGGATATAGGGTTGTTGTTATCGTCTTTCTAAATTCCATATATATACGTTAATATAGTATATTGGTGTTTTTCTTTCTGACTTAGTTCACTCTGTATAATACGTTCCAGTTTCATCCACCTCATTAGAACTGATTCAAATGTGTTCTTTTTAACAGCTGAGTGCTATTCCATTGTGTATATGTACCACTGCTTTCTTAGCCATTCATCTGCTGATGGACATCTAGGTTGTTTCCATGTCCTGGCTATTATAAACAGTGCTGTGATGAACATTGGGGTACACGTGTCTCTTTCAATTCTGGTTTCCTCGGTCTGTATGCCCAGCAGTGGGATTGCTGGGTCATATAGCAGTTCTATGTCCAGCTTTTTAAGGAATCTCCACACTGTTCTCCATAGTGGCTGTACTAGTTTGCATTCCCACCAACGGTGTAAGAGGGTTGACTTTTCTCCACACCCTCTCCAGCATTTATTGTTTGTAGACTTTATGATGGCAGCCATTCTGACCAGCGTGAGGTGGTACCTCGTTGTGGTTTTGATTTGCATTTCTCTGATAATGAGTGATGTTGAGCATCTTTTCATGTTGTTTGTTAGGCATCTGTATGTCTTCTTTGGAGAAATGTCTGTTTAGTTCTTTGGCCCATTTTTTGATTGGGTCGTTTATTTTTCTGGTACTGATCTGCATGAGCTGTTTGTATATTTTTGAAATTCTTTGTCAGTTGCTTCATTTGCTATTATTTTCTCCCATCCTGAAGGTTGTCTTTTCACCTTGCTTATAATTTCCTTCATTGTGCAAAAGCACTGTTTTTACTTTCGTCTTACCACTTTTTCCATTTCATGCCATTGCCCCTTTAAGAGCTGAATTTATTGTCCTGGAGGATGTCCCATAGTCTGGATTAGTCTGTTTTCTCGAAGTGTCATTTGTTTGTTCCTGTAGCCCCATATGTCCTATAAATTGGAAGTTGATTCTACAGACTCAATAAGATTGAGGGTCAACTCTTTTTGACAAGGATATTTCACAGGTTGTGCTGTATACTTGGTGTCACATAATACTGAGAAGCATACAGTATCTGAATGTCCCAGAGTAGTGTCTTGTTCAGGCACTGTGCTTTATTCAATTAGTTCTCTATTAGTAGACATTTTATTTTATTCTCAATTGTTTGCTATCACAAATCCTGTCACAATGAATAACTTCATGCATAAGATATATCTTTCATACTGTGTATCTTTAATAGGATTTCCTAAGAATGAGTTTATTGCTTCTTTATGCTAATTTATATTTTTACCATGACTGTTTTACAAATTATGTTTCTATTTTTGAGTCTCAGTGCTTTCACCATGATGTACCATGGCAGGTTTAATCCCACTTAGATTTATGCTGCTTGGGGTTAGAATTCTTCTTGAATCTGTGATTTGATGATTTTTGTCAGTTTGGAAAATTCTCAGCATCACATTAAGTAGGAGCTATCCCACGTTGAAGGTCAGGAAGTGTGGTGATGAGGAGATACCCCTCATCCAAGGTAAGGAGCAGTGGCTGCACTTTGCTGGAGCAGCTGTGAAGAGATACCCCAGGCCCAAGGTAAGAGAAATCCAAGTAAGACGGTAGGTGTTGCAAGAGGGCATCAGAGGGCAGACACACTGAAACCATACTCACAGGAAACTAGTCAATCTAATCACACTAAGACCACAGCCTTGTCTAACTCAGTGAAACTAAGCCATGCCCGTGGGGCAACCCAAGACAGACGGGTCATGGTGGAGAGATCTGACAGAATGTGGTCCACTGGAGAAGGGAATGGCAAACCACTTCCGTATTCTTGCCTTGAGAACCCCATGAACAATATGAAAAGGCAAAATGATAGGATACTGAAAGAAGAACTCCCCAGGTCAGTAGGTGCCCAATATGCTATGGAGATCAGTAGAGAAATAACTCCAGAAAGAATGAAGGGATGGAGCCGAAGCAAAAACAATACCCAGCTGTGGATATGACTGGTGGACTCTGATGCTGGGAGGGATTGGGGGCAGGAGGAGAAGGGGACGACAGAGGATGAGATGGCTGGATGGCATCACTGACTCTATAGACGTGAGTCTGAGTGAACTCCAGGAGTTGGTGATGGACAGGGAGGCCTGGCGTGCTGCAGTTCAAGGAATCGCAGAGTCAGACACGACTGAGCGACTGAACTGAACTGACCTGATGCTCATTCTCTCCTATCTATCTAGAACTCCAAGTACCTTTATGTTAGACTTAACTGTATCCCCTTTACTCTGTGTCCTTTCTGCATTTTATTCGCTGATTTCTCTGTGCTTCTGTACTTAATATTTGGGATATTTACATCCTACTCATGTCCCAGTTCCCTAAATCTCTATTCAGCTGTGTCTAACAATGCTTTTAAACTCATCCATTGTACCTCAGTTGATCAAGAATCCACCTGCATTGCAGTTCGATTCCTGGGTCAGGAAGAACCACTGGAGAAGGAATAAACTACCCACACCAGTATTCTTGGGCTTTCCTTGTGGCTCAGTTGGTAAAGAATTTGCCTGCAATGTGGGAGACCTGGGTTTGATCCCTGAGTTGGGAAGATCCCCTGGAGGAAGGAACGGGTACCCACTCCAGTATTCTGGCCTGGAGAATTCCATGGACTGTATAGTCCTTGGGGTCACAAAGAGTCAGACAAGACTGAGCAACTTTCACTTTCACTTTTTTTCATTGTATTCTTGGGCTTCCAAGGTGGTGCAGGAATAAAGAATTCACCTGCAATGTACGAGGTGCCAGAGATGCGAGTTTGATCCCTGGGTCAGGAAGATCCCCTGGAGGAGGGCATGGCAACCCACTCCAGTATTCTTACCTATAAAATTCCATGGACAGAGGAACCTGGTGGGCTACAGTCCATGGGGTCACAAAGAGTCTGACATGATGGAGTGAGTGCAAGCTTCCAAGAACAAGCAATGTATTCTTAATTTCAGTTACTGCATTTTTCTAAAGTCAAAAGCATCCATTTGATTTTTTAAGAAAAATTCCTGATGTATTTGCCCAATTTTCATTTTTTCTTTTTCATTTCCTTGAAGTCATACTTGTTTTAAAAGCTATACTTAGTAACCCTTATTCAGAGTCTCTGATGTATTTCTCTTGTTTTTGTTTACAATTTCTTACATTTTTGTGTGATTTGTATTTGATAGAATACCATTCATAATTCAAGACACAATTTAAGGTTCTGAATGATATAAATTTTCTCTATGTAGGATTTACATTTACTTTGGTAAGGTAAGTTGAAGTATTGGAGAAGGAAATGGCAACCCCCTCCAGTGTTCTTGGCTTGAGAATCCCAGGGACGGGGGAGCCTGGTGGGCTGCCGTCTATGGGGTCACACAGAGTCAGACACGACTGAAGTGACTTAGCAGCAGCAGCAGCAGAAATTTAAGATGGTTCAAACTGGGCTTCAATCATAGCAGAGCCATATGATTTCCCCTTATTTCTAAGTGGTGCCCTTCTGGGTCCCAACCTAAAGCCTGAGGAATGTACCAGAGTCCTTCCTGGATAGCGGACCGGGATATCAAATTTTCCTCGTGCTCTGTTTGACCATTACAGGTATTACTTAGTTTCTCATCGTCTCAGTCATGTGTTCCAGAATTGAGTCATCTCTGTGGGGAAAGCAGTCTCCACTGCAGTTTTCCTTTCTCAGTTTCCTTCTTTTTTTTTTTAAGTTAATCAGGGGATAATTGCTTTACAATATTGTGTTGGTCTCTGACATGAATCAGCCATCAGTCCAGCTCAGTCACTCAGTCGTGTCTGATGTTTTGTGACCCCGTGGACTGCAGCAAGCCAGGCTCTCCTGTCCATCACCAGCTCCCAGAACCTACTCAAACTCATGTCCATCGAGCCGGTGATGCCATCCAATCATCTCAACCTAATTGTCCCCTTCTCCTCCTGCCTTCAATCTTTCCCAGCATCAGGGTCTTTTCCAATGAGTCAGTTCTTCACATCAGGTGGCCAAAGTATTGGAGTTTTGGCTTCAATATCAGTCCCTCCAATGAATATTTAGGACTCATTTCTTTAGGAAGGACTGATTGGATCTCCTTGCTGTCCAAGGGACTCTCAAGAATCTTCTCCAACATCAAAGTTCAAGAGCATCAATCCTTTGGAGCTCAGCTTTCTTATGGTCTAACTCTCACGTTCATGAATGACTACTGGAGGAAATCATAGCTTTGACTAGACGGACCTTTGTCAGAAAAGTAATGTCTCTGCTTTTTAACATCTGTCTAGGTTGGTCATAGCTTTTCTTTTTTTTTTTTGGAGCCCAAGAAAATAAAGTGTCTCACTGGTTCCACTGTTTCCCCATCTATTTGCCGTGAAAAGGTTGGCTTAAAGCTCAACATTCAGAAAATGAAGATCATGGCATCTGGTCCCATCACTACATGGGAAATAGATGGGGAAACAGTGGAAACAGCGTCAGACTTTATTTTTCTGGGCTCCAAAATCACTGCAGATGGTGACTGCAGCCATGAAATTAAAAGACGCTTACTCCTTGGAAGGAAAGTTATGAGCAACCTAGATAGCATATTCAAAAGCAGAGACATCACTTTGCCAACAAAGGTTGGCCTAGTCAAGGCTATGGTCTTTCCTGTGGTCATGTATGGATGTGAGAGCTGGACTGTGAAGAAGGCTGAGCGCCGAAGAATTGATGCTTTTGAACTGTGGTGTTGGAGAAGACTCTTGGGAGTCCCTTGGACTGCAAGGAGATCCAACCAGTCCATTCTGAAGGAGATCAGCCCTGGGATTTCTTTGGAAGGAATGATGCTAAAGCTGAAACTCCAGTATTTTGGCCACTTGATGCTAAGAGTTGACTCATTGGAGAAGACTCTGATGCTGGGAGGGATTGAGGGCAGGAGGAGAAGGGGACGACAGAGGATGAGATGGCTGGATGGCATCATTGACTCGATGGATGTGAGTCTGAGTGACCTCTGGGAGTTGGTGATGGACAGGGAGGCCTGACGTGCTGCAGTTCATGGGGTCGCAAAGAGTCGGACACGACTGAGCGACTGATCTGATCTGATCTGATCTGTTTTACACATAGTAATGAGTATGTTTAAATGCTGCTCTCTCAGTTTGCCCCAGCCTCTCCTTCCCTGATTGTGTCCACAAGTCTGTTCGCTATGTTTGCATCTCCACTGCTGCCCTGCAAATAGGTTCCTCCATATCATCTTTCTAGATTCTTTTTTTTTTCTAATTTGTCACTGTGAAGTTTGTGTGCTTTGTTATTCCCAATGTATTAAAATATTTGAAAAATTTTCTCCATATTTTCCAATTGTTTTGCTGGGAAAGTTGACTTAAATAGTCTAGCCTGCTATTAGTGAAAGAAGAAGCACCCTCATTAATTTTTAAAAGGAAAATTGTTGTAATGTTTGAGATTCTACTTAATGTTTTTTTTTTTTTTTCTAAATTAAGGTATAGTTGCTGTGCAATGTTTTGCTAGTTTCTGCTGTACAACAAAGTGAATCAGTGATACGTGTACACACGTCCCTCCCTCGTGGGCCTCCCTCCCACCCCACCATTCCATCCCTCTAGGTCACCAAGGAGCACTGAGCTGAGCTCTCTCTGCTATATAGCAGGTTGCTGCTAGCTATCTATTTTTTACACATGGTGGTGTATATATATCAACTACTTACTGATTTGATACCTATTCCTTAAATTTAAAATTTTGATTTCCTGTATATTTGTGCCATCCTCACAGTGGAATCACTGACTTCTCATACATAGATAATCAGTTGTAGATATCTCAGTCAAAAGCATTGCTATGTTCCTGAGGAGATGTTGGTTAAAAGTCCTTCTCAGGTCTGTATATTTGAACAATTTTAGAATCCAGTGCCAAGCTGCATAGGTAAAAATTTCTCATTAGTGTAAATAAATCTTCTCATAATCAACTTATTGAAAATTTTTTCTTCCTTTAAACCAATTGAAATGAATCTGTCACTATGGCATCATACTTGATTAATAGCTTTGTGAAGCTTAAAAATTGTGTGTGTTAAAGTTCCCCTAAAGGACATGCTCATTACACTAATTGTGCATCTGAAAAGGGAGCTATGCCCTTTCCTTCTTTATTAAGTATCCTGTAATTGTTTGGACAGGGAATTTCTGTATCTACTTTTGTGTTATGCCTAAATTATTCATTGTTGCTATGCTTGAAGATATTGTATTGGGCCATGTTTTCATGTAACACAAGAGAATACTCAGAGCACATTGTAGAGACATGTCAAGTCCTTCAGATTATAACATGATAGTAAGGCCATGCCTAGAGTGTGCTTCCAACATGGGATTACTAACCTAAGTATTCCCATCATCTTACTTCCTGTGTTCTTGGTTTCCTTTAACCTCCACTAATGCCTAGTGGAAAGGTCTTGAACTGTGAAGTCAGCATGGCATGAACTTCCCTCTCTACCTCTAGCAAATTGAAGATAGCATTGACTAAATCAGTTGTAAAGATTGGGCTACGCCAGAAAGCAGATCGTGGTATATCATCACTGGCTCATCTGTGCAAGCCATAGACACTACGCTGACAGACACTGGTACTATTTGAACAACGGGAAGAGACTTGGAGAAAGCTGTCAGAGTAGAAGTAAGGGCCTCAGGGGGGTTGTCTGCTTACCACTTCACCACTTCGTGTGTGCACAGAGAACTTGAGGTTCAGTTAGACAGTATAGAATGTAGCTGATGAAGAGTCATTTTGCTTTCCAAGAGAGTCAGCTTTGAGACAAGTCTTCTTGCCCCAGTGCCAAAAGGTCAATGATTATACTCTGGAGGGGCAGGAGAAGAAGCTTGAAAGAGGTCAGTCTGGAGCCAAATTGTATGCTTTTCTGTGTGTTACATGGAGTTTGCTGAAGTACTTTTCCACATCTACCCCTTTCCCTAGCCATGCCGTTTGCATGCCTGCCACCAAGAGGATGTCAACAGTTAGTCAATACTGCCATGGAAACCAAAGCCAGTCAAAACTAACAGAGAGGAAAAAACCAGTGGCTTGTAAAATGATGGACACCTGCCCCTTTTTTTCAGTCACTGTTAAAATTATTTGTGAGACCAAGGACAAGTCCTGGTATTGATATTTTTTCGAGAGTCTTTGATGATGCTAGTGAGAAACTAGAGTTAATAATGTCTGAAATCCTTTAGGAGGGGATACAAGAGGTGTTTCAGGAGTAGACCAAAGTCCTTCTTCTACTTCAAGGTGACAGACAGGAAGAATCAAAAAGCAGACCCACACCCCACTACCAGGTCATGGCCCTCAAACCACATGTCTGGACACACAGGGGAAGATTTGAATCAGTGGAATTAAGCATAAAATAATTGGGAAGTTGATGTTTTCCATGTAAGACATGTGGGGAAATTAACAAGATGGCACCAGTCAGGCTCCCTTGCCCCATGCTCTCACGTCCCACATTCTGTGACTACTTTGCACGGTTATGTAAAGGCTGAGGTCACTTAGAGCGATGTGCATGCACGTCACAGAGCACTCTCTTGGTCACGGGCTATTTGTGCGGTATGTCTATAGGAGCTCCATCATGAGAGCCCTGGCTGCTACTGCACCAGGGCTACACTGGAGTGACATCATGGTTATGTTATGTGAGGTTCTGCGATGGTTATGTTATGGCTACATCATGATTGTGTTGCGGCTGCTGCTACAGCTGCTGCATCAGCCAGGAGAGAGGCTGTGTTATGGCCGCTGCACCAGCCAGGAGACAATGAACGTGTCTGCAGTTCCTACGGCTGGCTCTTTGAGTCTCCTTCCAGCCTCTTAGCTCGCGCCTTGCCTACTCTGGGTTCAGTGAACAGTGTGAATAGCAAGACAATTGGCCTCACAGACAGGATCAGGGATACAAGACATTGTTGAAAGGTCTACAACCATGACAAGAAAAAAAAAATCAACACGGCATTTGTTGGGATGGTCATTAGAGAAAAATAAAACCGCTTCATGTTTGTGTACCACTGATAGTACACTAGATACAATAATAATAATCTCGAGCAGAGAAGAAAATTCCATAATGAAGTTCTGATAAATTGTAATAGTAAAACTTAAGGAACTATATGTCATTCTCTCTGGAGTAATTTCCTCCTGAGTCCCAAGTTTTGAGCCAATGAGCAATAGACAAAATTCAGGACTACGATTCACTTTTTATTTTGGGTATAATCTGTGTGTTCAGCTGCCTCTTAAGAATGAGGTTAACTTTGCTGTTAGCTTTTTTTCACCTCTCAGTGCCTCATTCTACATTTGGAAAATAATTTACACACTATCACCCTTCCTAGTTACACTTCCATTTTCCTTTGTTTTTTGCATTTCAGGTGACGTATTTATAATTCACAAGTTTCTTTCTCACATTAAGAACAAAGCATCACCTCCCTATCCCCACACCTCCAGAGATTCTTTTATCAGCAGAAAAGTTGGTACCCTTTGTCTAAGGCAAACCTATATTCCTGATGTGAACGTGAAGTCGCTCAGTCGTGTCCAACTCTTTGCGACCCCATGGACTGTAGCCTACCTGGGCTCCTCTGTCCATGGGATTTTCCAGGCAATAGTACTGGAGTGGATTGCCATTTCCTTCTCCAATATTCCTGATGAGTAATATTTAATTATCCTTGCTCTAAGTCCTTCGCTCTTTTCAGACTACTTCTTAAACCTCAACTGTCTTGTCTTGCATAGCCATTCATATTCAGAATGGATCTTATAACCTCTTGTGAATTTAAATTTCCTTTGCTAAACCTCAATTTTTGAAAGCAGACCTTCAGCTTTTACATCATTGTCAGCTTCTCTATAAGGGTAATACTTCATTTTAATAAACTTTAATTGCTACACTAATTCAATTCATTATCCATGTGGATTGCCATTTACTGCTCTTTTAAAAATCTTTCCATCTGACTCTGTTTACAAACCTGTAAACAAAGGCAGCTGCTGAATTTCTTCAGACTGTTACCATTTGGGATGTGCCCTCTACCTTTTGTTCCCAAATTAATTAGGGTAGATGAAACTGCTTGCTTCATAACTGATGGGGCTGGAGTCTATGTAGGAGACATCTTACAGAAAACACATGTATACTGGCGGCGGATCCATCTTGATGTATTGTAAAAGCAATACAATATTGTAAAGTTAAGCAAAATAAAAAAAATATATATAAAAAATAAAAAAAAAGAAAGTTTATCATTTTACTCTCAGAATGGCCCATTTAACTCAACATCATAACTATGTTTTCCAGGTCTGGCAGTGACTAATTATTTAGAGCCTAATGTTTTCAGATGATGATAGATCAACTCTTGATGATTTTGCTCACATTATAGATTCTCTTTCTCCTCCATGGAGTAACTTTAATCAGACACTAGGGGTGCAGGATGGCAGGCAATTCTACGTGATATGAAATATCAAAACTAAAAGCAGCTACACAGATGCCTACTGAAAGGATTGCAGATGTATATATCACCAAGGACAAGAAACTCTCTTCAAAGAGATTGTAAATTGAATTTTGTACAGCAATCATTATGGGAATATTCTGCTTAATGAAATTTATTAAAAATAAAGACATACAGAATGGAGAGGGATAAAAACTCCATATTAATATTTTTTCTGCAGAGATGTTCAAGTGATATCCTTAACCAGAAACAATCAGTATCAGGGTTCAGGTAGCATATTCCCCCTTACAGCCCGATAAATTTCCCCAACCATCAAGAAGCACTATTATCACCCAGAGCTTTAGTAAGACATGAGGGGATTCTAACCATAATTTCTTAAGTTACTCTTAAAATATGCATGAAAATGTCATTTACGGTTAGAATTTAGTTGCAGAGATTAAATGTTTATTTTTTTTCCTCTTTCCTTCACATCCCTATTTCTGTGAAGGACCTATCTTGACAGGTCCTTCTGTGGGATGTATCTTGATGGATGCTGATGTCAGGAAGATTCTGTACTTGTGGGAGGTTGAAAAACAGTAAGAAATGAAATCGTTGTTTAGTTCATAAGTTGTGTACGACTCTTTTTTGACCCCATGGACTGTAGCCTGCCAGGCTCCTCTGTCCATGGATAAGGGTAATAAAAACAAACCTCAATCATTTTGGTAGTTTTATTGGACTGGTTGCACCACTCAAAAACGGAAATTTTCTCATTGGAGAAACACTGACATGTGATGGCCTTTGGTGGCTGCATGTTAATCTGGCAAGAAGCTTTCTTCTCTTTTTTTCTTTCTAGGCAGTTGGTTACAGCTGCTTGAGTACTCTTTTAGGAAGCATGTTTAGGGAAACCAGGGCTTAGCAGAAAATGATACCATAATATTTTAGTAATGTTTGTGATTAGATCGAAGATTAAATCATGAGCTGCTGCAGCTGCTGACCTTTAATTTCCCCTAATAGGAGTTTAGGGTGAAGTTCAGGAATGAGGCCTTCTGTGTTCTGGGAAAAACTAGCAGAACAGGTCTTCAGATAGTTAGATATTTTCAAGAGAAGATCTTATGAGCCTAATTGTTGGATCTCCTCATATTTAATGTGAAATGAAATGTTTTCTGCTCTGCACTCTACCAGAAAACAAGCCTTTTCCAAATGCAAATTTCTGAGCCCAGGTGAAACAAAGCCATCAGCTAAACCCAGTAAGTGTGAGGATTAGGGGGATGCGAGAGGTGGCCATTCACTACATCTGCCATCTCTTACAGTAAACAAGGAAATGGGCTGTCAACAATAAAGAAAGCAGGATTGGCCCCAGATAGTTAGATGTATATGAAAGAAATGATTTCAGCAAGCCCAGATGCTTACATCTTCCCATACATAGAAGATCACTACATCTTTTCACGTGAGAGATTTCAGATCAGATCAGATTAGTCACTCAGTCGTGTCCGACTCTTTGCGACCCCATGAACCGCAGCACGCCAGGGCTCCCTGTCCATCACCAACTCCGGGAGGTCACTCAGACTCACATCCTTCGAGCCAGTAATGCCATCCAGCCATCTCATCCTCTGTCGTCCCCTTCTCCTCTTGCCCCCAATCCCTCCCAGCATCAGAGTCTTCTCCAATGAGTCAACTCTTAGCATCAAGTGGCCAAAATACTGGAGTTTCAGCTTTAGCATCATTCCTTCCAAAGAAATCCCAGGGCTGATCTCCTTCAGAATGGACTGGTTGGATCTCCTTGCAGTCCAAGGGACTCTCAAGAGTCTTCTCCAACATCACAGTTCAAAAGCATCAATTCTTCGGCGCTCAGCCTTCTTCACAGTCCAGCTCTCACATCCATACATGACCACAGGAAAGACCATAGCCTTGACTAGGCCAACCTTTGTTGGCAAAGTGATGTCTCTGCTTTTGAATATGCTATCTAGGTTGCTCATAACTTTCCTTCCAAGGAGTAAGCGTCTTTTAATTTCATGGCTGCAGTCACCATCTGCAGTGATTTTGGAGCCCAGAAAAATAAAGTCTGACACTGTTTCCACTGTTTCCCCATCTATTTCCCATGTAGTGATGGGACCAGATGCCATGATCTTCGTTTTCTGAATGTTGAGCTTTAAGCCAACCTTTTCACTCTCCACTTTCACTTTCATCAAGAGGCTTTTGAGTTCCTCTTCACTTTCTGCCATAAGGGTGATATCATCCGCATATCTGAGGTTATTGATATTTCTCCCAGCAATCTTGATTCCAATTTGTGTTTCTTCCAGTCCAGCGTTTCTCATGATGTACTCTGCATATAAATTAAATAAACATGGTGACAATATACAGCCTTGACGTACTCCTTTTCCTACTTGGAACCAGTCTGTTGTTCCATGACCAGTTCTAACTGTTGCTTCTTGACCTGCATACAGATTTCTCAAGAGGCAGATCAGGTGGTCTGGTATTCCCATCTCTTTCAGAAATTTCCACAGTTTATTGTGATCTACACAGTCAAAGGCTTTGGCATAGTCAATAAAGCAGAAATAGATGTTTTTCTGGAACTCTCTTGCTTTTTCGATGATCCAGCAGATGTTGGCAATTTGATCTCTGGTTCCTCTGCCTTTTCAAAAACCAGCTTGAACATCTGGAAGTTCATGGTTCACATATTGCTGAAGCCTGGCTTGGAGAATTTTGAGCATTACTTTACTAGCGTGTGAGATGAGTGCAACTGGGCGGTAGTTTGAGCACTCTTTGGCATTGCCTTTCTTTGGGATTGGGATGAAAACTGATCTTTTCCAATCTTGTGGCCACTGCTGAGTTTTCCAGATTTGCTGGCATATTGAGTGCAGCACTTTCACAGCATCATCTTTCAGGATTTGGAATAGCTCCACTGGAATTCCATCACCTCCACTAGCTTTGTTCGTAGTGATGCTTTCTAAGGCCCACTTGACTTCACATTCCAGGATGTCTGGCTCTAGGTCAGTGATCACACCATCGTGATTATCTGGTCGTGAAGCTCTTTTTTGTACAGTTCTTCTGTGTATTCTTGCCACCTCTTCTTAATATCTTCTGCTTCTGTTAGGTCCATACCATTTCTGTCCTTTATCGAGCTCATTTTTGCATGAAATGTTCCTTTGGTATCTCTGATTTTCTTGAGGAGATCCCTAGTCTTTCCCATTCTGTTGTTTTTCTCTATTTCTTTGCATTGATTGTTGAAGAAGGCTTTTTTTAATCTCTTCTTGTTATTCAGTTTTTCTTAATTAAGAAAATTAATTAATATTCAGATTACCTGCCCTTGCTGCAAAGTTGTGTATAGCCTGGCTCCTCCCCCATCTCCTTGGAGTCAGCTTTCTTGCAATCACCTGAAATACTCCCAGGCTCTAGTCCTAACATCCCCACCAAATAAAAACTAACTCTCAACTTTTGTGCTGAGTGTATATTTTTAAGTCAACACTAGAAAAGCACTAAATCCTTCATGGTGAGGTCTGGTCCTCATCACTAGCAGAAACCTCCATGAGACTAGCAGCAAGTTTCTGCAAAAAAAAAAATATGTGCTTTATTGTATATACTCCTCTTTCACCAAAGTCATAAATGTATTGACCTTCCCCTCAACCTCTTTGGAGCTATCTGAAATTCTGTCTCCCATACCATAGTCCTCATTTTGCCCCCCAATAAAACTTAACTCACAACTTTCATGTTGTGCTTTTCTTTTTCCTTGTTGCCGCCATTCACATGGCCTTTTCTTTAATTGTTTACTCTTTACTCTTTGGTGGCTCAGTTGGTAAAGAATCTGCCTGCAGTGCGAGAGACCTGGGTTCAATCCCTGGGTTGGGAAGATCCCCTGGAGAAGGGAAAGGCTACCCACTCCAGTATTCTGGCCTGGAGAATTTCATGGACTGTAGGGGTCACAAAGAATCAGACATGACTGAGCAACTTTCACTTCACCCTTTAACCAACTTCATATTTAGTAATTCCAGCCCCTAGTGAGAACAGAATGAGTCTCTTAGAGGTCTTAAGTCTCCCTGAAACTCAACAAAGCCTAAACATTTAGAATACTGCAAAGAGGATGTTCTGGAGCATTGATAATAGGATTTGAAAGACAGACCTAGGCTAAATCTTTTGGACAGGTGTAATCAGTCCAGGGAAATTGCACAACACTTGGGAGATGAGATGAAATGCAGAAGATAGCATGCACTAAAGTGGAGCATGGGGGTTAGAAATGGGTAAAGACTTTCACCTAGGATTGACACTGATTAAAGCAAAAAGAGGGAGGGAAAAATAAAAACAAAATCTCTAGGCTAAAGTTACTTTCTGCTCTGAGAACAGGAAAAAGAATTAAATGGAAATGCCTGAAAGATGGTTGGTTTGTTGAAAATTCACAGTTGAGTGTTGGCAATAAAAGATCTTGTCAGGTAGCTGCAGAGCACATTTCTCCCTGGACGCTTCCATATCAGGAGTCAGCTAAATCTTGTAGGTTATTTAGTAAATTCTCATTGGCTTCCTTGTATCCTACCATTCTATCTTTTTTTTTTTTTTAGCAGATGACAATAATGCTAGGAGTCTCTAATATTTTTAAAAACATTCAATTTCTTCTATTTTTAAAAAATTTAAATCAATTATAGAATGTATTCTCTCACAGTATTAGTTTATACTTTTATATTCATAGCTACATGAATATCTGTATGAAGAGTAAGATCACTGCAAAAGGGAAAGAATGTGGTCATTCAGAACCATCATTTGTCTAAGGTTTACTCAACTACTTGTGAATGTAAAATGAGTTCTACTGCCCTAAGGTATCCATTATATGTATCTCAATGCATCTTGAATGGTATTTGTTCTGGTTATCATTGCTATAGGATAAACCACTTGACAATTTTTTGGCTTTAAACAAGGACATGCATTTCACTCACAAATGTGCACCGACGCAGTGCTCAGTGGGAACAGTCTGTCCTTACTCCACTCCGCATCAGCTGGAATAGCTCAAAAGTTTGGAATTTGGACCTTCCTAAGCCCTCACGTGTCTGGGGCTCAGTGCTGACTGTTGGCCAGAATCTCAGCTGGAAACTCAGTTGAGACTGTGACCAGAACACCTATCTGTGATCTTTCCATGGTTCCTTGGTTTCCTCACTACGTGGTGATTGGGTTCCAAAGGCAATCTTCCAAGAGGATGGGGAAGTTAGCTGAAAAGGTGAAGAATGGTTTTATGACTTAGCCTCGTCACATTATAAAAAAATGCATATAGGATAGGATAGATTTTTCCATCCCTGGAAAATAAAATAATCTGTTATACTACTAATTGTGTACCACCTTTTGGAAGGTGGAAATAATAAGGACTCCAATAATGTTCTGCATTTTGTGGCTTAGATGAGGAGTCTACAATAGGAAAGATTAAGGCAAATGCCTTAGACTTAACTAAAGTAATTTAAGAAAATTTTCCAATTTCTCAGAGTTTATCTGAGATGGTTTAATTGAGCCTATGGGGTTTATAATCAAAATTACATAGGTTCTAAATTTGACTGACATTTTGTTGTTATGACATTGCAATTAATCACAGTAATGATTGTAATAGCTACCATTTATAGAATATTTATTCTGGGCTAGATATTTTGCTAGGAAATTTGCATGCATGCTTTAATATTTTTTCCCAGTGATCGTAAGGTAGACACTATGCTGTTGCTGTTCAGTCTCTCAGTCATGTCTGATTCTTTGCAACCCCATGGACTACAGCACCCACAGCTTCCTTGGATTTTACTATCTCCAGGAGTTTGCTCAGAATCATATTCATTGAGTTGGTGATGCCATCTAACCATCTCATCCTCTGTTGCCCCCTTCTTCTCCTGCCCTCAACATAGCAGGCATTAAATCCTAATTTCTCTTTAGGGATCAAGAGCTCAAGTCATGAGCTGGATGGCCTAGGCACTAACTATTATTGCCTGATTTAAGCAATGTCTGTATCTTCAGTAGCTATTGATGGCCAGGGTTGGAAGGGACCTTATAGCTAGTTCTCCTCTTTGTTTTGCAGCTGAACAAACCCAAGATTTAGAAGCTTCCCTGGTGACTCAGATGGTAAAGAATCTGCCTGCAATGCAGGAGATGTGGGTTCAGTCTCTGGGTGGGAAAGATCTGGAGAAGGAAATGGCAACCCACGATAGTATTCTTGCCTAGGAAAATCCCATGGATAGAAGAGCCTGGTGGGCTAAAGTCCGTGGGGTCACAGGGTCAGACATGGCTGAGTCACTAACATTTAGAAAGTTAAATGACGTACCCAGTGTCATGGACACAGTAAAAAACAGAGCGAGGAGCAAACTCCAAGACCAGTGCTCTGCCAGTGTATCATGCTGCCTATTATGCTTATCATTTTTTAAAGTTTTTAATATTTTAAGAACATGAAAAAATAAGCTAATGATTATATAAAGTTTGCTGATACATCATGGTTTATATTGATAATTTATAATTAAATTTAGTATTTTATTAAATAATTATTAGTAATTCACTTTTATATATATTTATGAATGTTTGAAACTGAAATTCAGTGATTGCCAAGTTGCTAGTCAGTACTTCACCCCACTAGGGTTACTTATTACACCTAATAACACTCATGCTGGAAACTTCTTCTTAGACTAATTACTCTCATAAATCTCTTTAGAGAAGTGTAAAATTCTCATTACTTAAATGATAAACCAACTAATCTTTGCTCCTTGTCCCTCTGAGATAATAAGATTGCCGAGACTGCTACAGTTGAATGATGTTTTAAGGTAATTAATAATACGACAGGAACCAAGGTCCTAAATAACTCACAAAGATGCCTGCAAACAGAGAAATGGAAATCTTGGAGACAGAGAAGGGACTGTGGAGGATCCATCCTTAATTTTTAAAGGGATTATTGTGTTCACTTTATTGGAGAGGAATATCCTTGAACTTGTTAAATCTGCTGTCACCTAAAATTGCACTGTGTTTAATTTCCATCCATTCATTTATTCAGTAAATACACACAGATCAGATCAGATCAGATCAGTCGCTCAGTCGTGTCTGACTCTTTGCGACCCCCATGAACCGCAGCATGCCAGGCCTCCCTGTCCATCACCAGCTCCCGGAGGTCACTCAGACTCACACCCATCAAGCACTGGATAAAACCATGAATGGACAGACACCATGCCTGCCCTCATACAACCTCATCCCAGAATACAGCATATGGTTTGGGAAGCTTTTGCCCGGCTTTTTGACTTGACTGCATTTTACCATGAAATTCTTCAGGTACTGCACAGCTGGTGACTCACAGGCATGATATTTCCTAGTAAAATCACCACGTTCATAGCTCCAAAAAGTGTGTCAATAACTTTTGGTGCATCTTGTGTCTCTGTTCATTGTCATAACCACTTCTTAAGTATGCCAGTCAAGAGACAGAAACCAGTTATTTGAATAAAAGAGAATTTAACATAAAGGATGGTTAACTAATGTAAAGTGGTTAATGGGCAACTAAAGGAGTGAAAAGGAAACTCGGGTGTCATGGAAATGACAACTGCAAGAAGCAACGACAACCCTTACCATTGTAGGAACAGAAAGGGTGTAGTTATTTAGAACTTAGAAACTTAGAAGTGCGGTTCTGTGGACCTGAGTTCCAGATCTGCAGCTTAGCTCGTGTTCTTTGCTCTAGGCAGAGGGAGAGCACGGTGCAGCTGATCCTGAAAATTTGGAAAAACCCAAAACGGATTCAGTTGCTGCTGGGAACTGCTCCTATACTGAAGATCACTCCTGAGGTGACTTTAATTGTGACAGGAAGGCTGCAGAACCTTCAGGGAGAAAGCTGAAAGCAGCATGTCTTCCCTTCCACCAGCACTCGCTGAAGCTGTCTAGCAGGGCATCAGATGGCAAAGCAAAAGTGTGGCTTTCTGATCTAAGCTCCAGCATCAAAACTGGAGTACTCAAACTGGACAGCTACATGTAAAATAATGAAATTAGAACATTTTCTCATGCCATGTATAAAAATAAACTCCGAATGGATTAAAAACCTAAATGCCTAAATATAAGGTTGAAAACTATAAGACTCCAAGAAGAAAACACAGGCAGAACACTCTAATATAAATCGTAGCAATACCTTTTTGAACCAGTCTCCTAAGGCAGAAGAAACAAAAGCAAAAATAAACAAATATGACTTTCAAATATTTAAATTTGAAAGTTGTGCATAGCAAAGAAAACCATCAACAAAATAAAAAGACAACCTACTGAATGGGAGAAAATATTTGCAAATAATGTGACCAATAAGAGGTTAATACCCAAATATTTAAACACTTCATGCAACTCAATGTCAAATCTCTCCCACAAAACAAACAAAAAAGTGGATTGGAAAAAAAAAGTGGATAGAAAAACTGAACAGACATTTTTCTAAAGAGAAAATGCAGATGGCCAAGCGACACATGAAAAGATACTTGATATCACTAATCATTGGAGAAATGTAAATCATAGCCACAATGAAATATCACCTCACGCTTGTCAGAATCAGTTCAGTTCAGTTGCTCAGTCATGTCTGACTCTTTGTGACCCCGTGAACTGCAGCACGCCAAGCCTCCCTGTCCATCACTCATGTCCTTCGAACCAGTGATGCCATCCAACCATCTCATCCTGTGTCATCCCCATCTCTTCATGCCTTCAATATTTCCCAGCATCAGGGTCTTTTCAAATGAGCCAGTTCTTTTGCATCACGTGGCCAAAGTATTGGAGTTTCAGACCTTCCAATGAACACCCAGGACTGATCTCTTTTAGCATGGACTGGTTGGATCTCCTTGCAGTCCACGGGCTCTCAAGAGTCTTCTCCAACACCACAGTTCAAAAGCATCAATTTTTCAGCTCTCAGCCTTCTTCACAGTCCAACTCTTACATCCATACATGACCACAGGAAAAACCATAGCCTTGACTAGATGGATCTTTGTTGGCAAAGCAATGTCTCTGCTTTTTAATATGCTATCTAGGTTGGTCATAAATTTCCTTCCAAGGAACAAATGTCTTTTAATTTTATGCCTGCAATAACCATCTGCAGTGATTTTGGAGCCCCCCAAAAATAAAGTCTCTCACTGTTTTCACTGTTTCCCCATCTATTTCCCATGTAGTGATGGGACCAGATGCCATGATCTTCGTTTTCTGAATGTTGAGCTTTAAGCCAACCTTTTCACTCTCTTCTTTCATTTTCATCAAGAGGTTCTTTGGTTCTTCTTTATTTTCTGCCATAATGGTGGTGTCATCTGCATATCTGAGGCTATTGATATTTCTCCCGGCAATCTTGATTCCAGCTTGTGCTTCTTCCAGTCCAGCGTTTCTCATGATGTACTCTGCATATAAGTTAAATAAGCATGGTGACAATATACAGCCTTGATGAACTCCTTTTCCTATTTGGAACCAGTCTGTTGTTCCATGTCCAGTTCTAACTATTGCTCCCTGACCTGCATATAGGTTTCTCCAGAGGCAGATCAGGTGGTCTGGTATGCCCATCTCTTGAAGAATTTTCCACAGTTTATAGTGATCCATACAGTCAAAGGCTTTGGCATAGTCAATAAAGCAGAAATAGATTTTTTTCTGGGACTCTCTTGCGTTTTCTATGATCCAGCAGATGTTGGCAATTTGATCTCTGGTTCCTCTGATTTTCTAAAAGCAGTTCGAACATCTGGAAGTTCATGGTTCACATATTGCTGAAGCCTGGCTTAGAGAATTTTGAACATTACTTTACTAGCGTGTGAGATGAGTGCAATTGTGCAGTAGTTTGATCATTTTTTAGCATTGCCTTTCTTTGGGATTGGAATGAAAACTGACCTTTTTCAGTTCCATGGCCACTGCTGAGTTTTCCAAATTTGCTGGCATATTGAGTGCAGCACTTTCACAGCATCATCTTTCAGGATTTGGAATAGCTCAACTGGAATTCCATCACCTCCACTAGCTTTGTTTGTAGTGATGCCTCCTAAAGCCTACTTGACTTCACATTCCAGGATGTCTGGCTCTAGGTCAGTGATCACACCATCGTGATTACTGGGTCATGAAGATCTTTTTTGTACAGTTCTTCTGTGTATTCTTGCCACCTCTTCTTAATATTTTCTGCTTCTGTTAGGTCCATACCATTTCTGCCCTTTATTGAGCCCATCTTTTCATGAAATATTCCCTGGGTATCTCTAATGTTCTTGAAGAGATCTCTAGTCTTTCCCATTCTATTGTTTTCCTCTATGTCTTTGCATTGATCTCTGAGAAATGCTTTCTTATCTCTCCTTGCTATTCTTTGGAACTCTGCATTCAGATGCTTATATCTTTCCTTTTCTCCTTTGCTTTTCACTTATTTTCTTTTCACAGCTATTTGTAAGGCCTCCTCAGACAGCCATTTTGCTTTTTTGTATTTCTTTTCCATGGGGATGGTCTTGATCCCTGTCTCCTCTACAATGTCACAAACTTCCGTCCATTGTTCATCAGGCACTTTATCTATCAGATCTAGTCCCTTAAATCTATTTCTCACTTCCACTGTATAATCATAAGGGATTTGATCTAGGTCATACCTGAGTGGTTTAGTGGTTTTTTCCACTTTCTTCAATTTAAGTCTGAATTTGGCAATAAGGAGTTCATGATCTGAGCCACAGTCAGCTCCTGATCTTATTTTTGCTGACTGTATAGAGCTTCTCTATCTTTGGCTGCAAATAATATAATCAATCTGATTTCGGTGTTGGCCATCAGGTGATTTCCATGTGTAAAGTCTTCCCTTGTGTTGTTGGAAGAGGGTGTTTTCTATGACCAGTGTGTTCTCTTGGCAAAACTCTATTTGCCTTTGCCCTGGTTCATTCTGTACTCCAAGGCCAAATTTTCCTGTTACTCCAGGTGTTTCCTGACTTTCTACTTTTGCATTCCAGTCCCCTATAATGAAAAGGACATCCTTTTGCGTGTTAGTTCTAAAAGGTCTTGTAAGTATTCATAGGACCGTTCAGCTTCAGCTTCTTTAGCATTACTGGTTGGGGCATAAACTTGGATTACCATGATATTGAATCGTTTGCCTTAGAAACGAACAGAGGTCATTCTGTCATATTTGAGATTGCATCCACGTACTGCATTTCAGACTCTTTTATTTACCATGATGGCTCTTCCATTTCTTCCGAGGGATTCCTGCCCACAGTAGTGGATATAATGGTCATCTGAGTTAAATTCACTCATTCCAGTCCATTTGAGTTCCCTGATTCCTAGAATGTTGACATTCATTCTTACCATCTGTTGTTTGACCACTTCCAATTTGCCTTGATTCATGGACCTGACATTCCAGATTCCTATGCAATATTGCTCTTTATAGCATCGGACCTTGCTTCTATCACCAGTCACATCCACAACTGGGTATTGTTTTTGCTTTGTCACCATCACTTAATTCTTTCCTATTTCTCCACTGATCTCCAGTAGCATATTGGGCCTCTACTGACCTGGGGATTTCCTCTTTCAGTATCCTATAATTTTGCCTTTTCATATTGTTCATTGGGTTCTCAAGGCAAGAATGCTGAAGTGGTTTGCCATTCCCTTCTCCAGTGGACCACATTGTGTCAGACGTCTCCACCATGACCTGTCCATCTTGGGTGCCCCGCATGGCATGGCTTAGTTTCATTGAGTTAGACAAGGCTGTGGCCCATGTGATCAGATTGGCTAGTTTTCTGTGATTATGGTTTCAGTTTGTCTGCCCTCTGATGCCCTCTCTCAGCGCCTACTGTCTTACTTGGGTTTCTTCTGCATACTTACCTTTTTAAATGCTAGAATTTTAGTGGATGTGCTCAAGAAATCAAAATATTAAAATATTCCAGTCAAACATACGTGGTGTCAGTAATCACAACTCTGCTGCAGTATAACAGTGTCTCACAAAAGGATCTATAGTAAACCCACTAGGCACTAATTTGCCATTGGGCACCATGTTAGTGTTTAAGTTCACTACTCTGAGGACCGTATTTTCAGCTTCAGCTGACCATCGTCCTTCTTGGTGCCAGCCTGATGCTGTGGCACAGCTCTGATGTCCTAGTCATGTCAGCTTATGTTTTGCTCCACCTTACCTTGTGAGATACCCAGTCTAATGCTCCAGCTCACAGGTATCACCACAATAGGCAGTTTCCTCAGTTGTAGTTTCCTCAAATATAATAAAATATACATTTTGCATATCAACAAAAATTTCAGTGCATTCCTGTGTGTTCACTTTAACAGTGTGATGATGGGTAGCTAAGGCATTTGTCCTAAAATATTGCCTGACCTTGTAAGCACTATGTATGTGTCAATTTAAGAAAATATTAAGATAGTGAGTTATGGTTAGGGAACAACAGTGGCAGTTGTAGGGGTGTATCAAGAAAAGAATGAAGGGTAAGGGCAAGAATTTATTTTTCCAATTCTGTCACTTGGACCCAGTGATTTAAGTATACCTTACTTCTACCAGCAAACACTCTCATATGAAAGTGAAAATGAAAATTCTAGTAAGTTTGATTCTGAAATATTGATATTGATGTCAAATCTTGTAAACATGGCAAAATGACATGATCCTATTTGGGATATTTCTGCTTAGAAATGTGGTGGTTGTATTGAACAATAACCATATTTTGTCTGTAAAACCTTGAGGTCTAGAGCAATTTAATAGATAAAACAAAAAGCAATACATGAATTCTTTGCCAGCATCACTAGTCTTTCTTTGCTTTAGGGTTTCAATCTTTAAGGCAAACCTCATCTACAGTGCAGACCCAGACTGTCCAAGAGAGTAGACACCAATTACACATGGCTAGTAGCTACCACACGGGACAGCACAGATATTAGAACAGTCCATCTCTGCAGAAAATTCTATTATACCTGTAGTCAAGAGCACCATTCATTAAGGCTCAATGCTAGGTGGATCTAATTATTTCTAGAATTTTTCTAACAGAGGCATTATAAAATCAAAGAAAATAAGAAGGAAAGGTAGTGATTTTAATTTATTTTTGTTTCCTAATATTACATTTAAAAGAAGAATATTCACAATGATGTATCTGTTTCTCTATTATTTTTATTTACAGTTTGACTGTATGGCAGGAAGGTGTTGGAGGAGGTCATGGAGAGGACATGACTGTTGCTTGACCTGTGAGCTGGACCTGGGCAGTCAGAGGCTTCTCTCTCCTCTGACCTTGAAATATTCTGCCCTTTGCTCCCACAGCTGAGCTGATTTCAAGGGTGCAGCATTGAGAGAACAGTGAGTTGAGACTATCAAAACTGAATATGTGACTGAACCCAGTTAAGGCTTGTGTCCAGACTCTTAAGATTTTGGCAGCAGTTACAGAGAGCTCCTCATCTTATACCGCTGACACAAGCGTTGTGTATAAGTTCCCATGCTTATTAGAACTGCCATCTGCTAATCTGGAGTGGTCTTCTCTTTCTTCTCTCTCTCCTTAACCTCTGTGTACGGGGCCAGTTTTGGATTTCACCCGGGGAACTCCCAAGATTGGACACCAACCAAAGTTTCATCCTGAGGTACCTCTAGAGTACCTAGGACAAGACGATGGTGGATCCCAAGAGATTCACGTGGAATCTCCTCTGAAGACGAGTACAGTTTCAAATAAGGGTACAGAGAATGAGTTACAAAGATTTTCCAAGGTCCATGATGTATAGCGTCTACTCAGTAACTCATCTCGCAGGAGTTAAATAATCATTAGATCAATAATCAGTGCTGCATTTCCAGGCCCATGGGGAAGAGTTAGCTTGCCCTGCTCCAAAAGGACCAGACAGAACGACCAGCAGGTGCCTCTGTTTCCACATACACTGCAGAGGTTCCTCAAGAGCCGATTATTTGGTACTGATGGCATCTGGGACAAGAAGAAGGCAACAATTATTTTCAGCATCTATCAAATGTTACAACATCCTAGAAAAGTAACTCATTTTACTTCCATTTTACACATTGGAAACAGGTTCATCAGGTTCGGATGACTTGCCTAAGGTCTCATAACTAGTAAATAAATCTGAGATTTGTTAAAAAAAATAAAGGAGGAGGAGGGTACTTTTTCTCTCTGTACCACACAACCTCCCAAACAGCCCAAGCGATTTTTCTGTAGGGATTCAGACCTTGCTGTTCTGCTGCCAGTTATGTTATTTTGAGACATCTTGCATCAGTAGATTAGGATAAGTACCTTTCATGAGCTGAAGAGATCATACACTTGAGAACTGTTTTCCTGCACCATCCTGTTCCCACCAGCGCTTAGCTCTGAGCCACAGGGAGTGCCAAGAGAGGCAGCTGTGTCGCTGATATTTGGTATGTTAGCAGACACCTGCATAAAAAGAGAACTCAGAGAAGCGCTGTTACTTCTCAGTCTATCTGCTGTTCCTAACTCACCTTTCTTTTCTAGGTTGCATATGAGTCATCCAAGTCCAGTGCTCAGAAAGCAGCCTTGCTGCCCTTCCCTGGAGGTGACAGACCACATCTACGGCTGAGTTGCAGCAACAGCAAAGTAGGACAGCACAAAATCACGGAGATGTAGCAAACCAAGGTCATGTGGCTCTCACTTGTCGGGCTCACAAGCGCAACGAATGCTCACGTAGTGAAGAATGGCTACACACATCACAGGGATGGAAGCTGCCTCCTCTTTGAAGCTTGTTTTTGACTCTGCTGTGGTGAGGACAACTTGGCAGGCCTAAGAGCAGGCACCAGCTCCTTGGAGCACCTTTGCAGTCCTTTGTAGCTCACATTCTGGTTTTGCACACTGAAATCATTTTATCTGAACCAGAGTAAGACACCAATTTTTTTTAGGCGTGAGAATGTCAAAATCATCAAAGTAAGTTAAAGATCCTTGGAAAATTTTCTTACAAGCCTAAGACTCAGGTTTTTTTTTCCCTCCTAGATTGTGAGCCCAGAACTCTACATGTATATTTCATAAAACATGATTTTCCTTTCTGACTGCTTCTGAAAATTTGACTTCAATGAACTCCTGTAAAATTGCACAGCTCAGTATTACCCATGCAGCATGTGTCTGAAGAATTTCTACTGAGTTGTAACAAGAGAAGATGTTGTATTATTCAGCAGCCACTAGTTATAAATCATGTGGCTTTGTGCAGTTAGAGAGAGAGAGACAGACAGAGAGGGTATGAAGTGCGTAAGTAAAATAAAAACTTATAATGTGTGTGAAAGCTAATTTGCTATATAGTAAATGCAATATGTTTTGATTCTATTGAAGCCAATTATGCAGTGTTTTGTGAAATCTTATTTGCAAAATGAATTTAAATTGTCTTAAAAGAGGGCTGACTGGAGGACTGTAAGCAGGGGTAGCGATACTTGACAGAATTCCAAGGAGCAGCCTGCAGTCAGCAAGGGTGAAAGCCACCTCTCCTGGCAGACTGGAGAAGGTAGTGGTTCAAGGAAAAATGAAGGGAGGCAGGGTGCTTGACTTATTTAAAGGTCAGAACGAAGCTGATGGTAGAACAGATTCTCAATATTTCATTCTCTCCCATCCCTAACCATGACCAGCATCATTTTTGTTTGCTTTTGTAATAGAGAAAGGAAGCCATTTTCTCTGCCTTTGTCACAGCCTGCAGTGGAATTCTTCCACACTCCCCAGATATCCTCCTAAGAGGCAAGGACCCCAGATCCCTCCTACCTGTCCTGATCTAGTGGTTACATACGTGACAGTCTAGCACTGCTGAGTCTGTCAAAGGACATCAGTGACGTATGCTGGAGCTCCAAGCATAGGGAAATAAGAAATTTCAGATGTCTGAAAAGCATATAAACTGAGAGCACATTCGTATTAACCACTATTTAGTTTCATTAGAAAATGACTCTTTCCATCACACTCTACTCCAGTCGTGTTGTGTCTCATCAGAGCCTCACATGTTGTGAAAGTTTGCCCAAGAGAAACATTCCACTGGACACTATTTTAAATTAAAGTACTAGAGGTCACAGAGCTCTGAATCACCATAAACCATATGCTCTCCTTGCAAGAATTTAGATGGTAAGGATTTATGTTTACCATTTACAAAAACGGTTTATGGATTTTTACCCAATTGACATATTCAGGCTCAGCTATGCTGCAATCTGCATTTTAACTTTCTGTGATTAAAGCTAGTAAACCACTCAAATAGCCAAGGTCAGGTTAAGAACAACTGTTAAGTATACAACTAAATCCATCACTTTCCTAGCAAGTGCTTAATGAGCTTTAGCTGAAAGTGAAAGTCGCTCAGTCATGTCCAGCTCTTTGCAACCCCATGGATTGTACAGATCACAGAATTCTTCAGGCCAGAATACTGGAGTGGGTAGTCTATCCCTTCTCCAGGGGATCTTCCCAACCCAGGGATCGAACCCAGGTCTCCCGCATTGTAGGTGGATTCTCTATCAACTGAGCTATCAAGTAGTTCACATAGCACCTCCTTCAAGAGATGCTCCTTCAAGGACCTGTCCAAGTAGTAGGACCCAGTTCTCTTCTGGTTCCTCATTGGTGATCTGAAAGGTAGAGGCTTTCATTAAAGGTTTGCCTAATGAATGTATTGGGATTCCCAGGTGGCTCAGTGGTAAAGAATCTGCCTGCCAGTGTAGGAGATGCAGGAAACACAGGTTCGATCCTTGCGTTGGGAAGATCCCCTGGAGGAGGAAATGGCAACCTAGTCCAGTATTCTTGCCTGGAAAATTCCATGGACAGAACAGCCTGTCCATGGGGTGACAAAGAGCTGGACATGATTGAGTGACTGAGCACACACACGGTGAGTGTATTTCCCAGCCTTGCCCTGAGAACTCAGCAGCTACTAAACCACCAATACTTACAACTAGCATTTCCTAAAGGGAGAGTATTGGTGGCACGTCTTCCAGGAAGTCGTCTGGGAATCCTGCAGACAAGGAGGGTAGTGGAGAGATGGGTGGGGAGAGGTGTTCCTCTGGACAAGGATGAAAAATGCTTTGGAGGCCACAGCCCATAGACGGGCCCACTGGAAAGCTGAGACTTACTCAAAAGCTGATAGAACACTCCCTCTCCTTCATACTGTACCATCGTACCATGTTGGTTCCCATATAATAACAGTGGATTTAAGCTGAAAGGGCTGCAGGACAGAGTTCCTCTGAGTGGAGAGCACAGGAAGGACCAAGAACCTAGGCATGAGACAAAAAGAAGGCCACTGGAGGGATCTAAAGCTTTTAATATTTACAGCAAATATCAAACACAGCCACACTCCTCATCAGATTAACACAAATTCTTGTGCTAGGTCTATTTTCCTCAGCTTCTATTACATAAATAGCATGTCTAGCTTACAACCATGACAAGTCATGTCAAAGGCCAAAAAAGGAAGTCTGAAAAGACAAAACAATCATTGAACCAGATGTGACTGCAATTACCAGATTTATGAGATATTTATTAGCACTATTAGATGTTAATGTTATCAGATCATTTACAATATTGAATTTAAAATAATTATGATTACTATGTTAAAGATTCTAATGGAAAAAATAACATGCAAAAACTGATGTATAATATAAGCAGAGAGATGGAAACACTAAGATAGAATTAATTCCTAGGAAATGCTAGGAATAAAAAGAACAGTAACAGAAGCAAAGAATGCCTTTGATGGGCTCTTCAGTGGACCTGAGATTGCTGAGGAAAGAATGAGTCAACTTGAAATGGGTCAACAAAAATACCCCTAATTGTAATGCAAAGAGAAAAAATAATGAAAATACAGAGCACTAAGAACTGTGAAACATCATCAAAAGGTGGGCCATACATGCAATTTTAAT
Organism: Tragelaphus eurycerus; assembly: GCA_935064755.1. NCBI lineage: Eukaryota > Metazoa > Chordata > Mammalia > Artiodactyla > Bovidae > Tragelaphus > Tragelaphus eurycerus. Next base: position 336,458 of record CAKXYN010000123.1, read on the forward strand.
ATTAAGAGGAAAAGAAGAACAAAACAGGAGAGATACTTGAAGAAATCATGGCCAGAAACCTTCCAAAATTAATAACAGACAACACAAAAGTGACCTGGGAAGCTCAGGACAAATACCCCAAACAAAACAGGAACACATACAAAAATAAATAACCAAACAAAAACAAGCCCACACTTAGGTACATTATATTCAAACTGCAGAAAATCAGACAAAGAAAAAACCTTTGGAGGAAAAACCTTTGGGAGGAATAAAACACATATAGACAAAGATGAGAATTACGGCATAACTTTTTCAGGGATCATGCAAATAAGGAGTGTGGTGAAAGGAAGTTTAGACTACCAGATTCTATGCTCATTTTCCCAAAACTCAAACTTCGTGTACACCTACTTTTAAGAAATATTTCTCATACTAAAAGGTCTTGGTCAATAATCTGAAAACCTAAAATTTGCAGTTACTATTAGTTTGTGACAGTCATGGATGCTATTTGTTGTCTACAACGTGAAAATAAAAATAACCCTTCTCATTCACAGAAAGTTACTACTTTCTGTGAAATAAAGTAATAACACATATGAACCTATTGCCATTTGCTTAAATGGAACCTGCCATTTTGTGATGACTATAATTAATTGAGGCATTTTTCTTATGAAGAGCATGTGCTTTTGGTTGCAAGTAAAATGCGTTTTTTTAAACTAACAAAATTTTTGAGAAGAGATATACTAGTTCATAAAAGAAAAAAAAAATCAGATTTGATTTAGGCATGAGGCATGGTTTGATACCAGCTCTATTTCCCTGTGGTGATTCTCTCAGCTCTGCTCACCTCAGTATATTATCATTCTCAGGCCAGTTCTCCTCAAGATGGCAAAGTAGCTGCCATACATTGATTTACTTAAGTCTGCGCTTCTGGTGACAAGGAGAATAGATCACCTTCATTAGGTAATAACTATCAAGACCATTTCTAAAGCTGGATAAGGAGTCAACTACATGTCAAGTGTATTGTACTTGTGTGTGTGTGTGTGTGTGCTCAGTCTCACAGTCATGTCCAGCTTTTTGCGACCCCATGGGCTGTAGCCCATCAGACTCCTCTGTCCATAGGATTTTCCAGCAAGAATACGAGAGTGGGTTGCCATTCCCTCCTCCAGGGGATCTTCCTGTCCCATGGATGGAACCACATCTCTTGTGTCTCCTGCATTGCAAGCAGATTTTTTACTGCTGAGTCACTGTGTATTGAGGGATATCGAAATAAAGATCTCAGTGCTCTTATGTAAGGAGATGAGTGAAATGGATGCAGGAAAGTTCAGTTCAGTTCAATCCCTCAGTTGTGTCTGCCCCTTTGCGACCCCATGGATTGCAGGACTCCAGGTTTTCCTGTCCATCACCAACTCTCAGAGCTTGTTCAAATTCATGTCCATCAAGCTGGTGATGCCATCCAACCATCTCATCCTCTGTCATCCCCTTCTCCTCCCACCTTCAATCTTTCCCAGCAGCAGGGTCTTTTTTTGATGAGTCAGTTCTTCACATCAGGTGGCCAAAGTATTGGAGTTTCAGCTTCCATATCAGTCTTTCCAAAGAATATTCAGGATTGATTTCCTTTAGGATTGACTAGTTGATCTCCTCATAGTTCAACAGACTCTCAAGAGTCTTCTCCAACACCACAGTTCAAAAGCATCAAGTCTTCAGCACTCAGCTTTCTTTATGGTCCAACTCTCACATCCACACATGATCACTGGAAAAATCTTACCTTTGACTAGAGGGACCTTTGTCAGCAAAGTAACCTATGCTTTTTTTTTTTTTTTTTTTTATCTGCAAAGACCCTATTTTCAAATAAGGCCACAGTCCCAGGCACCGGTGGTTAGAACTCCAGCATCTCTTGTGGACTTAGGTTCCTCCCTGCACATACTTTCTAAACCAGCAGCGGAATGTTTGATGAGCAAGAGTCAGGAGGACTGAGTCCTGGAGCCATTGCTGCCGTCTTGGAATCAGCACGTCTTGTGCTTTTTAATGCTCTGTCTAGGTTTTTCATAGCTTTTCTTCCAAGGAGTAAGCGTCTTTCAATTTCGTGGCTGCTGTCACCATCTGTAGTGATTTTGGAGGCCAAGAAAATAAAATCTGTCACTGTTTCCATTGTTTCCCATCTATTTGCCATGAAGTGATGGGACTGGATGCCATGATGTTCATTTTTTGAGTGTTGAGTTTTAAGTCAGCTTTTCCCCTCTCCCCTTTCATCTTCATCAAGAGGCTCTTTTGTTCTTCACTTTCTGCCTTATATAAGGGTTGGTCATCTGCATATCTGAGGTTATAGATATTTCTCCCAGCAATCTTGATTCCAGCTCGTGCTTCCTCCAGCCCAGGGTTTCTCATGATGTACTCTGCATAGAAGTTAAATAAGCAGGGTGACAATATGCAGCCTTGATGTACTCCTTTCCCAATTTTGAACCAGTCTGTTGTTCCATGTTTGGTTCTAACTTTGGCTTCTTGACCTGCATATAGATTTCTCATGAGGCAGGTCAGGTGGTCTGGTATTCCCATCTCTTGAAGAATTTCCCACAGTTTGTTGTGATCCACACAGTCAAAAGATGGAGGAAAGCAAACCAACAAATGTCCACTACACTCATAAAAACACAATTTAGTATTGTAAAAATTCTGCCACATAGTACACTGGATATGAGTATATATTAAGTTACTTTAGATGAGCCCAACATCAGAACAAATGACTCAACAGAATTTCAAGAATTCAAATGGTACATTCCACAGAAAATAGATGTACATATAAAGACTTATGGACCAATGAAGAGAATTATGAATTTTGTTGTTGAAAATATATAAGCACCTAAAGATCCTTGGATAATTAGTACCAGATTTAAGTTTTCTATTGCAGATACAAGTCCCTCAGGAAAGAAATGTGAAGCCATGGTTGTAACCATAAATAACACTCACAAGGTTAGAGCTGACCAAATATGCATATTCCACTTACAAAAAATTTCTCTGAAGGATTTTAATGTATATGCAATAGAAAAAGTCCAGAAACACCTTATACAGAAATTTGCTTTCTTCCATAATTGGTTTAGACAGAGATTGCATGGAGCAGTGAAGAAGAGGATGGGAAGAGGACAAAATAAGAGAAAATATGCAAAGCTGTATTTTCTCCATGCTCAAATGGGAGTAACCTCCAAACAAGCTCATTCCCTTCTGTTTTTTTTTCCTCATTTCCTTCTTTATAAGAGCTTTGGGTATAGTGCAAGATCCGTAGGCACCGGAGCCTGTGGCAGATCAAGTATTGCTACAGAACACTTTGCATCACAGAGCTTGGTGGCCTTTGCTCGGAGTCTGTTCTCTCTGCCCTGAAGGAAACCCGCCCCACCAGTGTTGCCCCTGCCCAGCTCTCCTTGGCTCCATCAACAAGGGCTCCAAGTTTCGGCTCAGGGATAAGTGTTCTTCAGGGAGATCTCCAGAGGCCCGGGACCTTTCATCTGCGCCTTCTCTTTCCAGTTCCTTCATCACAGGGCTCATCAGAGTGCCATTTGGTCTATTCATTCCTTTCCTTTTCTGGAGACTGAGATTCTCTGTGCTCCCAAATCAGCAGTACTTATTCACTTAATAATGCTCAATTAGCATTTGTTGAAATGAATTGGTGAAATGAAACAACTTTAGTTTTAATGGCTGCTGCTTAGCTTGAGGCTTCTTATTGTGTCGGATAGGAGGCAGCTCTTGGAACAATTATGTTGTGATTATGAATCTTCTTTGTTCTCTCTTCCCTCCCTTTCACTTCCTCTTCTTCTTCTATTATACACAATGACCATCAGAAAATTCCAAGTATACCTGAATACTGATATTTCACGTGATCTGACCTTAGAGTTTTGGAAATAGATTGTTTCATTTGAGGCTTATATTAACTTAAAGCCTGAGAATTTTTGGCTGCATATTTTGGGTCTGACACCTACTCATTAACTGCTGTGCATTCTGAAGCACTTGAAATTTCTTAATGAATACATGATTCGCATGCATTTGAATTGCAACTAGTGCCTAAGAGCCCAGTCTGCTTTGATTCAACTCCCAACTCAGCCTCTAACCACTTGTATGACCTTGAGCAATTTACTTAATCTCTTGATGCTATTTCCTCATTTGAAACAGAGTTGTTGTGAAGATTTAATGAGATAATAAATACAGAGAATTTGGAATACTTCTATGTGTGATAAGTGCTCAATAAACATGAGCTTATATTTCTATTATAAAGTAAAATAACTGACTCTACATAACACTCAAAGTGTCACAATTTTGAAATGATGCTTGCATATTATATTGTAATTTTTGCTGAAACTTGAGTCATTTGCATCTTCAGGCTTTTTCATATTCATATCTATTTCATCTTGTTATTTCCTCTATGCATGCCCTTATTAGATGGTTGATTAATTTTATTCATTCCTTCATGGCAAGGCTACATATCAAAGTCTTTCTTGCAAGTTTTCTTTAGAGTGTAATCTCTCCCATATCTGCTTTCTTACTAGTATTTTGAGAGGTATCTTACTAGCACTTTCCTAGCTCCTACCAAAACACAGATAAAGATTCAAAGAAGCCCTTGGTCAGAGAGTGAGAAAGAAGGATTTGAAGGCATGCTAGCAAAGTCAGTCTGTGTTAGTCACTCAGTCATGTCTGACTCTTCGCAACCCCATGGACTGTAGCCTACCAGATTCCTCTGCCCATGAAATTCTTTCTCCAGACAAGAATACTGGAATGGATAGCTATTCCCTTCTGCAAGGGATCTATCTGACCCAGGGATCAAACCCAGGTCTCCTGCCTTGGTGGCTCAGATGGTAAAGAATCTGCATGCAATGAAGAACACCCAGGTTTGATCCCTGGAGAAGGGAATGGCTACTCATTCCAGTATTCTTGCTTGGAGAATCCGATGGACAGAGGAGCCTGTGTGGCTACAGTCTATGGGGTAGCAAATTGCTGGACATGACTGAGTGACTGACACTTCCACTTTTCAGCAAAGTTGGATACATACTGGCTCATTTAATCCATATCATAATCCTATGAGTTAGGCAATATAATTAGTCCCATTTCACAAATGATGAAATTGAGGCAAAGAAGGATTAGGTAAATTGACTGAGGTCAAGCAGTTAGAAAATGGAAGAAGTAGAAATCAAATCCAAGTGTTCAGACTCTTGAGTCATATAAAAATCATCTAATCCCTTTCCTGGAAGAACTCATGACACAGGCAAGAAGACAGACTTACCATGCATAAATGTTAAAATACAGACTAAAAAATGTGCTGAGTGGAAGGCATGGCCAACCAATAGGCTGAAGGAGCAAAGAAATGTCATTAGGCAGAGGCAGCCAGTCCCATTTTGAAGGATGAATATATTTCCCAAGTGGAGAAGGCTATGAGACTCTGAGCTGCAGGAGCAAAGTGTGCAAAAACTTGCAGGGATGGAAGTACAGCTCTGTTTGAGGAGTTGGCTGGTTGGTTACACAGAAGGAGACATTCAAAGGATTGTCATTTGGTGCAAAACTGGAATGATAGATTAGACTAAACTGTCTTGTGCAAATGAGCTTCAGATTTTAGCCTGTAGGAAATGGTGGCATACTGGAAGTTTTGAAAGTATGAGAGAAGCATAATCAGATTTGTATTTTTTTAAAAAAATCTTTCTGGGATTGCGACAGAGTAAGGTATAAAGGTCGGAGGAAAACAACAGAATGGGAAAGACTAGGGATCTCTTCAAGAAAATCAGAGATACCAAAGGAACATTTCATGCAAAGATGGGCACGATAAAGGACAGAGATGGTGTGGACCTAACAGAAGCAGAAGATATTAAGAAGAGGTGGCAAGAATACACAGAAGAACTGTACAAAAAAGAGCTTCAAGACCTAGACAATCATGATGATGTGATCATTGACCTAGAGCCAGACATCTTGGAATGTGAAGTCAAATGGGCCTTAGAAAGCATCACTACGAACAAAGCTAGTGGAGGTGATGGAATTCCAGTGGAACTATTCCAAGTCCTGAAAGATGATGCTGTGAAAGTGCTGCACTCAATATGTCAGCAAATTTGGAAAACTCAGCAGTGGCCACAGGACTGGAAAAGGTCAGTTTTCATCCCAATCCCAAAGAAAGGCAATGCCAAGGAGTGCTCAAACTACCCAACAATTGCACTCATCTCACACGCTAGTAAAGCAATGCTCAAAATTCTCCAAGCCAGGCTTCAGCAATATGTGAACCGTGAACTTCCTGATGTTCAAGCTGGTTTTAGAAAAGGCAGAGGAACCAGAGATCAAATTGCCAACATCCGCTGGATCATGGAAAAAGCAAGAGAATTCCAGAAGAACATCTATTTCTGCTTTATTGACTATGCCAAAGCCTTTGACTGTGTGGATCACAATAAACTATGGAAAATTCTGAAAGAGATGGGAATACCAGACCACCTGATCTACCTCTTAAGAAATCTGTATGCAGGTCAGGAAGCAACAGTTAGAACTGGTCATGGAACAACAGACTGGTTCCAAATAGGAAAAGGAGTACGTCAAGGCTGCATATTGTCACCATGTTTATTTAACTTATATGCAGAGTACATCATGAGAAATGCTGGACTGGAAGAAACACAAGTTGGAATCAAGATTGCCGGGAAAAATATCAATAACCTCAGATATGCAGATGACACCACTCTTATGGCAGAAAGTGAAGAGGGGCTAAAAAGCCTCTTGATGAAAGTGAAAGTGGAGAGTGAAAGGGTTGGCTTAAAGCTCAACATTCAGAAAACGAAGATCATGGCATCTGGTCCCATCACTGCATGGGAAATAGATGGGGAAACAGTGGAAACAGTGTCAGACTTTGTTTTTCTGGGCTCCAAAATCACTGCAGATGGTGACTGCAGCCATGAAATTAAAAGACGCTTACTCCTTGGAAGGAAAGTTATGAGCAACCTAGATAGCATATTCAAAAGCAGAGACATTACTTTGCCAACAAAGGTTCGCCTAGTCAAGGCTATGGTCTTTCCTGTGGTCATGTATGGATGTGAGAGCTGGACTGTGAGGAAGGCTGAACGCCGAAGAATTGATGCTTTTGAACTGTGGTGTTGGAGAAGACTCTTGAGAGTCCCTTGGACTGCAAGAAGATCCAACCAGTCCATTCTGAAGGAGATCAATCCTGGAATTTCTTTAGAAGGAATGATGCTAAAGCTGAAACTCCAGTATTTTGGCCACCTCATGCGAAGAGTTGACTCATTGGAGAAGACTCTGATGCTGGGAGGGATTGAGGGCAGGAGGAGAAGGGGACGACAGAGGATGAGATGGCTGGATGGCATCACTGACTCGATGGATGCGAGTCTGGGTGACCTCCGGGAGCTGGTGATGGACAGGGAGGCCTGGCGTGCTGCGGTTCATGGGGTCGCAAAGAGTCGGACACGACTGAGCGACTGATCTGATCTGATCTGAAGGTATAAAGGTCGGAGAAGGCAATGGCAAGCCACTCCAGTGCTCTTGCCTGAAAGTCCCATGGATGGAGGAGCCTGGTAGGCTGCAGTCCATGGGGTTGCTACGAGTTGAACGCGACTGGGTGACTTCACTTTCACTTTCACTTTTCACTTTCATGCATTGGAGAAGGCAATGGCAACCCACTCCAGTGTTCTTGCCTGGAGAATCCCAGGGATGGCAGAGCCTGGTGGGCTGCCATCAGTGGGGTCGCACAGAGTCTAACACAACTGAAGCAACTTGGCAGCAGCAGCAGCAGGAGCAGCAGCAGCAAGGTATAAAGGTATAGGCCATAGGTAAGGATGGAGTGAGGTTATGAAACTAAGCATGAGCCTGCAGGGACCTCCTCAGGACAGACCTCATCTAAGCCCCTTGCTGCTTGTTTATAGAGAAAGCTACAGCAATACGTGAACCGTGAACCTCCAGATGTTCAAGCTGGTTTTAGAAAAGGCAGAGGAACCAGAGATCAAATTGCCAACATCTGCTGGATCATCAAAAAAGCAAGATAGTTCCAGAAAAATATATATTTCTGCTTCATTGACTATGCTAAAGACTTTGACTGTGTGGATCACAATAAATTGTGGACAATTCTGAAAGAGATGGGAATACCAGACCACCTGACCTGCCTCTTGAGAAACCTATATGCAGCTCAGGAAGCAACAATTAGAACTGGACATGGAACAACAGACTGGTTCCAAATAGGAAAAGGAGTACGTCAAGGCTGAATATTGTCACCCTGCTTATTTAACTTCTATGCAGAGTGCATCATGAGAAACACTGGGCTGGAAGAAGCACAAGCTGGAATCAAGATTGCTGGGAGAAATATCAATAACCTCAAATATTCAGATGACACCACCCTTATGGCAGAAAGTGAAGAGGAACTAAAAAGCCTCTTGATGAAAGTGAAAGTGGAGAGTGAAAAAGTTGGCTTAAAGCTCAACATTTAGAAAACGAAGATCATGACATCTGGTCCCATCACTTCATGGGAAATAGATAGGGAAACAGTGGAAACAGTGTCAGACTTTATTTTGGGGGGCTCCAAAATTACTGCAGATGGTGACTGCAGCCATGAAATTAAAATGCTTACTCCTTGGAAAGTTATGACCAACCTAGATAGCATATTGAAAAGTGGAGACATTACTTTGCCAACAAAGGCCCATCTAGTCAAGGCTATGGTTTTTCCTGTGGTCATGTATGGATGTGAGAGCTGGACTGTGAAGAAGGCTGAGTGCCGAAGAATTGATGCTTTTGAATTGTGGTGTTGGAGAAGACTCCTGAGAGTCCCTTGGACTACAAGGAGATCCAAACAGTCCATTCTAAAGGAGATCAGCCCTGGGATTTCTTTGGAAGGAATGATGCTAAAGCTGAAACTCCAGTACTTTGGCCACGTCATGCGAAGAGTTGACTCATTGGAAAAGACTCTGATGCTGGGAGGGATTGAGGGCAGGAGGAAAAGGGGATGGCAGAGGATGAGATGGCTAGATGGCATCACTACTCGATGGACGTGAGTTTGAGTGAGCTCCAGGAGTTGGTGATGGACAGGGAGGCCTGGTGTGCGGCAATTCATGGGGTCACAAAGAATCAGACATGACAGAGCAACTGAACTGAACTGAACTGATAGTCTCTAAGGCCTTCTCTGAGTTACAAAGGGCAGACTCAAGCCATTAATAATTAGAGTGGTAGAAAATGCCAAAATAAAAGAAAGTGGTTAAGCCAGAAAGGTAATAATAGATTGAACAATAGTTCAGCCATGAAACAGAGTTGGAGGCCTCCCAGTTCTTCCTCAACAGATGTAGATAATGGTCTGAGGCATATCTTTGACTTGTTTTACAGAAACCAGGACCCCATGTGATAGAAACCTCTGACCAAAGCACATAAACTCCAGACTGATTGGAACCAGAGGCTGATGATTAAGATACCCAAAACCTTACCCTATCACGTCAACAACCAATCAGAAAATGTCAATGAACTGATCATGTACTTTTCAACCGCACATTAAATGTTGCTTTTAAAAGTCTTTTCCCAGAGAAAAATAAATATCATATATTAATGTATGTATAGGGAATCTAGAAAAATGGTACTGATGAACCGATTTGCAGGGTAGGAATGTACGTTCTGTACGAAGATGTACAGAATGGACTTGTGGACAAAGCAGGGAAAAGAGAGGGTGGGAAAAATTGAGAGAGTAGCTTTGACATTTATACATTACCATGTGTAACATAGATAGCTAGTGGGAAGCAGCTGTTTAACACAGGGAGCTCAGCTTGGGGCTCTGTGATGACCTAGAGGGCTGGGACTCTAGAAGGAGGGGGAGGGAACCTCGAGAGAGAGGGCATATATGTACACTCGCAGCTGATTCATGTTGTTGTGCAGCAGAAACCAACAGAACATTGTAAAGCAATTATCCCCCAACTAAAAATAAAGAAATGAAATTAAAAAATAAAAACCTTTTCCCAAAAGCCATGAAGAAGTTCAGATCTTTTTAGCATTAGCTACCCATTCTCCTTGCTTTGCACCCTGCAAATAAATGCTGTAATTTCCTTCACCATAACCTGGTGTCTATAGACTGGCTTTGTTCCATATCAGGTGAGCAAATCTGAAATTGGTTCATTAACAATTAGAGGTTGCAGTCATCCAAATAAGAGATGATGAGGGTATAATTTAGGGTAATGTCAATGGGCAGTGGATTTTAAATATCATCTTGTTGATTAAAGCTCCTAATTCTGACTTGTCAGTTTGAATTCTAATTCTGTCCTATGAAATGCTGACAGATATCAGCTATATGTCATCTATAAACTTGATATGTTGTCTCTGATGACTTCATTTGGATCAATAACCAAAATATGTAACAAAAGGAATAAGATGACTTGTGTATAAAAATCATTTTTTAATTTAGCATCAAACTCCTTTTCTCTCCATTGGGATACTTTGGAAAATGGACACAGAATCAACCAACTTTAGGGTTTCAAATTCACCCTGAAATGCTGCCTTTTTAGAGTCTCTGACCACAAAAGCATGCCCAGTTTTTTTCTGAAATGTCTATAAACTCTTTTCCTACAGCCAAGTGTAAGGGTCAGGCTATGCCCAAGGTTCTTTTAGCTCCAGAACTGCTGAAATGATACTTCCGGGGATGGCAATAATACACTGGTCTACAATTACTTTCAGGGTTCTAACGTGTACTCTATCTGGATCTGGATTCTTAACCTTAGACAAAGAAATTAAGTGATGTCTCATTATCACCTCACTATTTTGAATTTTAAATACTTCTGATGAAATCTAGAAAGATGGTACAGATGAATCTCTTTTCAGGGCACCAGAGGAGACGCAGACATGGAGAACAGACTTGTGACATGGTAGGGGGAGGAGTTCAGTTCAGTTCAGTCGCTCAGTCGTGTCCGAGTCTTTGCGACCCCATGAACTGAGTCTTTGCGACCCCATGAACTGCAGCAGGCCAGGCCTCCCTGTCCATCACCAGCTCCCGGAGGTCACCCAGACTCGCATCCATCGAGTCAGTGATGCCATCCAGCCATCTCATCCTCTGTCGTCCCCTTCTCCTCCTGCCCCCAATCCCTCCCACCATCAGAGTCTTCTCCAATGAGTCAACTCTTCACATGAGGTGGCCAAAGTACTGGAGTTTCAGCTTCAGCATCATTCCTTCCAAAGAACACCCAGGACTGATCTCCTTTAGGATGGACTGAGAGGGTGGGACAAATTGAGAAAGTAGCATCAAAACATATATATCACCATATGCAAAACAGACAGCCAGTGGGAATTTGCTGTGTGATGTGGGGAGCTTGAACCTAGTGCTCTGTGACAACCTAGAGGGGTAGGATGGGGCAGGAGGTGGGAGGGAGGTTCACGAGGGAGGGGAAATATGTATCTCTATGGCTGATTCACGTTGATGTGTGGCAGAAACCAACACAATATCATAAAACAATTATCCTCCAATTAAAAATAAATCAATTAAAAACAAATTCTTGGATCACGTTAATTTGAAGGTCATTTTTGTATAGTGGACAATTAAAAAGTAAAGTGGCAATGAGTAATTTCTTTTTCTCTTTGCAAAATAATACAAAAATAATTTTTTTCATCCATCAATTTTCTTTCAAGATTTCTGTTATCTCCTGAATAAGTTAAAGACTCTTTTGGTTTGCAAGTGACAGAAATTCAACTCGAACTAGCTTAAGCCATTAGGGAGTTAGCTTGTATTACCTGGAATGGCAAGGTAAAACTTATTAATTTCCATGGTAACAGGGCACACAAAAAGCTAGAAACTAATGAAAAGCAATAGCTCTGACACTTTCATTTTACCAAGTGCCTCCTTTTTGTCAGTTAGAATTAGAAAAAGATAAAAATTTATCTCTGCTTTCATCTATCTTTTGAAAATGAATTGCTAGCAAGTCATGTGAACAAGGGGCTTCCCTCATAGCTCAGGTGGTAAAGAATCTGCCTGTAATGTGGGAGACACCGGCTCAATTCCTCGGTTGGGAAGATCCGTGGAGAAGGGATAGGCTACCTTCTCCAGTATTCTTGGGCTTCACTGTGGCTTAGCTGTTAAAGATTTTGCCTGCAGTGCAGGAGACCTAGGTTTGATCCCTGGGTTTGGAAGATTCCCTGGAGGAGGGAAAGGCTCCCCACTGCAGTATTCTGGCCTGGAGAATTCCATGGACAGTACAGTCCATGGTGTCGGCAAGAGTTGGATATGACTGAGCGACTTTCACTTTCACTTTATGTGAACTGCTGTCAGGCGGCCTATTCTAGAAGCTAGGTTATCACTGTCTACACCATCTTTATGGAGTCCTGCCCCTTATCCATTCTCTTTTCTAACTCTAATCTAGAAACGGTGAGATTTTTCTCAGTGTCAGAAGTTATTGTGTAAGAAAACACACAGTGTAGTTCCCTATGGCAGAGAGCTAAGGGTGCCTTGAGATTTGGCAAGCATCTTAAGGGTGAAAAAACTGGATTTTGGAGCCATATTAGCCTGAGCTGGAGGCAGGATTTTATCATTTAGCGGGTATATGACTTTGGACAAGGTTACTAATGAATATCTGACTTAGCTTTCATATCTTTAAAATGAGGATAGTAATAATGCATTCTTCAAAGGATTTGTTGACTGCTAATTGCTAAGGCAATGCCAAAGAATGCTCAAACTACCGCACAATTGCACTCATCTCACACGCTAGTAAAGTAATGCTCAAAATTCTCCAAGCCAGGCTTCAGCAATATGTGAACCGTGAACTTCCTGATGTTCAAGCTGGTTTTCGAAAAGGCAGAGGAACCAGAGATCAAATTGCCAACATCCGCTGGATCATCGAAAAAGCAAGAGAGTTCCAGAAAAACATCTATTTCTGCTTTATTGACTATGCCAAAGCCTTTGACTGTGTAGATCACAATAAACTGTGGAAATATCTGAAAGAGATGGGAATACCAGACCATCTGATCTGCCTCTTGAGAAATCTGTATGCAGGTCAGGAAGCAACAGTTAGAACTGGTCATGGAACAACAGACTGGTTCCAAATAGGAAAAGGAGTACGTCAAGGCTGTATATTGTCACTCTGTTTATTTAACTTTTATGCAGAGTACATCATGAGAAACGCTGGACTGGAAGAAACACAAGTTGGAATCAAGATTGCCGGGAGAAATATCAATAACCTCAGATATGCAGATGACACCACCCTTATGGCAGAAAGTGAAGAGGAACTCAAAAGCCTCTTGATGAAAGTGAAAGTGGAGAGTGAAAAGGTTGCCTTAAAGCTCAACATTTAGAAAATGAAGATCATGGCATCTGGTCCCATCACTACATGGGAAATAGATGGGGAAACAGTGGAAACAGTGTCAGACTTTATTTTTCTGGGCTCCAAAATCACTGCATATGGTGACTGCAGCCATGAAATTAAAAGACGCTTACTCCTTGGAAGGAAAGTTATGACCAACCTAGATAGCATATTCAAAAGCAGAGACATTACTTTGCCAACAGAGGTTCACCTAGTCAAGGCTATGGTCTTTCCTGTGGTCATGTATGGATGTGAGAGCTGGACTGTGAAGAAGGCTGAGCGCCGAAGAATTGATGCTTTTGAACTGTGGTGTTGGAGAAGACTCTTGAGAGTCCCTTGGACTGCAAGGAGATCCAACCAGTCCATCCTGAAGAAGATCAGCCCTGGGATTTCTTTGGAAGGACTTATGCTAAAGCTGAAACTCCAGTACTTTGGCCACCTCATGCGAAGAGTTGACTCACTAGAAAAGACTCTGATACTGGGAGGGATTGGGGGCAGGAGGAGAAGGGGACGACAGAGGATGAGATGGCTGGATGGCATCACTGACTCGATGGATGTGAGTCTGAGTGAACTCTGGGAGTTGGTGTTGGACAGGGAGGCCTGGTGTGCTGCGATTCATGGGGTCGCAAAGAGTCGGACATGACTGAGCGACTGATCTGATCTGATCTGAACTGTCTAAAAATACCACCAAAATAACCCACAGATTAAGCAGAGCCAAGTGGTTTACCCCCTGCAAGGGGAAAGAACACCACTTTGACTCCGTGGTCAACATCTGGGGAAGGACAAAGAGGGGTATTTACGTCTAGGGGTTAGTTACATTGGTAATGCAATACCTAGGACCTGAGATTAGATAAAGTTCAAAGTGTAGTTTTGAATTGGTGGACATAGGGAAGGGAAGGTTTTGAAGTGCATTTTCATGAATAAACAGTAGTTTGCCCAATTGAGCAATCTATTGTTCTGAAAAGAGAGCTCCATTCCAACAAAAATTCTATAACACTTATCCCTGTGTCCTATGATTCAATTAAATTCTGATGTTACCTGGGGTCATCACAGACCCTACAGTTTAAAGGGCACAACACTGCACCCACTTCAGACACAAGCTGCAAGTCTCAAATATCCTGTCTGCTTGAGCCTCTTCTGGGCTGGCTACAAATTTGGGATTCCCTGATGGCTCAGTGGGTAAAGAATGACTACAATGCAAGAGACAGGGAATGCAGGTTCAATCCCTGGGTCGGGAAGATCCCCTGGAGGAGGTAATGGCAACCCATTCCAGTATTCTTGCCTGAAAAGTCCCATGGAAGGGAGCCTAGTGGGGTATAATCCATGGGGTTGCAAAGACTTGGACACAACTGAGAGACTAAGCACATTACACAAATTTAACAGTTTCTCCAACTCTACCTCAGGTTTGATAATGCACTAGAATGACTCACAAGATGAAGAAAGCACTCTACTTAGTAATTGCCAGTATATTATAAAGGGAATGACTAAATAGCCAGATGAAGAAATGTTTACGGCAAGTTCTGGGGGAAGGAGATAGAATTTCCATGACTCTCTGGGTACTCCATGTCCCAACACATCAATGTGTTCACCAACCAGGAATTTCTCTTAACCTCATTGTTCCTGGGTTTTTATATGGAGTTTCATGACATGGGTATGACTGACCAAATTTTTGGCCAGGTAATTGAACTCAATTTTCAGTCCTTAAGTAGAAAAGGAAAGACATTCCCACTTGAATGCAGAGTTCCAAAGAATAGCAAGGAGAGATAAGAAAGCCTTCCTCAGCAATCAATGCAAAGAAATAGAGGAAAAGAACAGAATGGGAAAGACTAGAGATCTCTTCAAGAAAATCAGAGATACCAAGGGAACATTTCATGCAAAGATGGGCTTGATAAAGGACAGAGATGGTATGGACCAAACAGAAGCAGAAGATATTAAGAAGAGGTGGCCAGAATACACAGAACAACAGTACAAAAAAGATCTTCGTGACCCAGTTAATCATGATGATGTGATCACTCACCTAGAGCCTGGAATGCAAAGTCAAGTTGGCCTTAGGAGGCATCACTACAAACAAAGCTAGTGAAGGTGATGGAATTCCAGTTGAGCTATTTCAAATCCTGAAAGATGATGCTCTGAAAGTGTTGCACTCAATATGCCAGCAAATTTGGAAAATTCATCAGTGGCCACAGTACTGGAAAAAGTCAGTTTTCATTCCAATCCCAAAGAAAGGCAATGCCAAAGAATGCTCAAACTACAGCACAATTGCACTCATCTCACATGCTAGTAAAGTAATGCTCAAAATTCTCCAAGCCAGGCTTCAGCAATACATGAACCATGAACTTCCAGATGTTCAAGATGGTTTTAGAAAAGGCAGAGGAGCCAGAGATCAAATTGCCAACATCTGTTGGATCATCAAAAAAACTAGAGAGTTTCTAGAGAGTTTCAGAAAAATATCTATTTCTGCTTTATTGACTATGCCAACGCCTTTTACTGTGTGGATCACAATAAACTGTGGACAATTCTGAAAGAGATGGGAATACCAGATCACCTGACCTACCTCTTGAGAAACCTGTATGCAGGTCAGGAAGCAACAGTTAGAACTGGACATGGAACAACAGACTGGTTCCAAATAGGAAAAGGAGTACGTCAAGGCTGAATATTGTCACCCTGCTTATTTAACTTCTATGCAGAGTACATCATGAGAAACACTGGGCTGGATGAAGCACAAGCTGGAATCAAGATTGTTGGGAGAAATATCAATAACCTCAGATATTCAGATGACACCACCCTTATGGCAGAAAGTGAAGAGGAACTAAAAAGCCTCTTGATGAAAGTGAAAGAGGAGAGTGAAAAAGTTGGCTTAAAGCTCAACATTCAGAAAACTAAGATCATGACATCTGGTCCCATCCAACTACATGGGAAATAGATGGGGAAACAGTGGAAACAGTGTCAGACTTTATTTTGGGGGCTCCAAAATCACTGTAGATGGTGACTGCAGCCACGAAATTAAAAGATGCTTACTCCTTGGAGGGAAAGTTATGACCAATCTAGATAGCATATTGAAAAGCAGAGACATTACTTTGCCAACAAAGGTCCGTCTAGTCAAGGGTATGGTTTGTCATGTATGGATGTGAGAGTTGGACTGTGAAGAAAGCTGAGCGCCAAAGAATTGGTGCTTTTGAACTGTGGTGTTGGAGAAGACTCTTGCACGTCCCTTGGACTGCAAGGATGTCCAACCAGTTCATGCTAAAGGAGACCAGTCCTGGGTGTTCATTGGAGGAACTGATGCTGAGGCTGAAACTCCAATACTTTGGCCATCTCATGTGGAGAGTTGACTCATTGGAAAAGACCCTGATGCTGGGAGGGATTGAGGGAAGGAGAAGGGGACGACAGAGGATGAGATGGCTGGATGGCATCACCAACTCGATGGACATGAGTTTGGGTGAACTCTGGGAATTAGTGATAGATAGGGCTGTGCTGCGATTCATAGGGTCGCAGAGTTGGACATGAATGAGTGACTGAACTGAACTGATCTGAACAATAGATAAACGTAGAACAATTACAAAACAATTATTATAGTTCAGGAGACAATTTGTACATGGCCATGGGATGGATAGGAGAGATGTACAGAAGAGATATTAGAGTTTATACCTCAGAGAGTTTTGTAGCAGACTGAGTGATCAGAGTAAGGAGAGAGAGCGCTTTCCTCTCTCATAGAGAACTACTATGGGTGACTGATGTAACCAGTCATACAGATACAGAACGCAGGCAACAAGATAGATTTGGAGGAGTGAGTTTAATGTTGGACACCTTATTGTTGTCTGACGTGGGCAGGAATGAGAAGGAAGCTGTATTTTTAAATTAATAAATAATTGGATAAGGTCTTTGCTGGTGACATTAGGAACACATGTCTGGAGCTTGGGATAGTGGTAGAAACTGAAGGTCAATGCAGAATAAAATCAAGCTGACAGGCATAATGGATTACAGCATCTGTCCTTAGCCTGACCTTGTGCAGGATTGTACATGGTGTCTGAATATTAAAGCTTTCAGTGCATTGAGACTTGTTCATCTTATTAATTCAATAAAATTTAATCAGGCATCACCATGGTAAGCAACCCTCAGTATAAACACAGACAGGGAATTTCCTCATTCCAGGCAGAACACAGTAGCCATAAATTTGCGCCATGAATTATAGAAGAATGCAGAAACTCTAAACCAGCCCTTCACTGAACAGCCACAGGAGGCCTATTTGTCTGCAAATATCTTTCTTCCTTATGCTCAAGGTCTGGAACTAATTTCAGTTGCTGATTAAAATGGTTCTGTATTTGAGTGCTAATGATAACATCCCTAGAATTCCACAAATTCCGTGAAGTGCTGGGAGTGATGGAATTAGATAATCAGGAAAAGCCTTCCAATCAGTACTGAATGACACAAAGCTAAGGATGGACAGAAAAGGATGTAAGAAGTATGCTGAAAAATTACATGCTAGAGTGACTAGATGAGTTTTACCACAGTATATTAACTGATACTCCAGCCCAAGGAGAAAGTTTGTCCATTTTTAAACACTTGCTTTAAAATAAAAGCCAGGAAGCTTCAAAAACATTTATGAGCCTTTGGAATACAGTTCAAAGTGGGTCTCAAATATGTTAAAAGATTCCTGAGAACCTGGTGTTAAGTATAGATGTCTTATTTAACTCAGAGTCTAGTATAAAGCAGATAGTGGCAACCTAATCTTCAAAATTCACTGTCTTTCTGAATATTCCCATAGACCCCAGGTCAAAGCAAAGGGATTTTTTTAAATAGATTCTCTAGACCTACAAAGCCTTGATAATGAGATAGAAGAGAAAATTAAACAGAGCCAAGCCAAAATGAGGTTTAGTTTGTTTCTATGAGTCTTGATCTATGATTAAAGTTAAAGAACTATTCACATGTAAAGGCCTAAATGCCCTCTAGAAAGACTAGCTGCAAAAATTTCATTTAACTTATTTACTATTGTTGAAGTAGCAGAAAGAAGATTGGTTTCAAAGGCAGATAATATGAATTTAACTTTAGCATTTAATCCTTCAGCCAACCAACATGTTTTGCAAATCCGTGTGATACTGGGCTTAACTTCTGTGAGCCCCAATTCTTTCTGTGTAAAAGGAATGAATTAGACTAGATGACACTGAGGAGCAGAATATGCCACCACAAAATGTGCACTTTGACATGTGGATTTCTTTGAACTGAAGGCATTTAAGACTCAGCCGACTTAGGAAAAGCTTTTTAACCTCTCCTTTAACTACCTATAGCTGACCTATCCCAGGAAGAAAGCTATTACGAGACAACTGTCTATATCAGAAAGACTTATCTGCGCAGCATGGCAAACGTGTATTTACCAAACACTTCTTCTTTTCATCTTTCTATTACTTGTCTTCCTCTCCATCAAAGTTATAGAGCCCTACTTCTTCCTCCTTAGCTCAGAGTGGCAGATAAGCCTCAATTGTTTGCCTGCTTTGGAGTATGTGTGTCTTTGTGGGGCTCCCATACATACATAATTAAATTTGTTCTCCTGCTAGTCTATATGATATCAATTTGGTTATTAGAACAACCAAAGAAACTAGAAGGGGAGAAGGAAAAAGCTTTCTGTCCCGACAATGTTTGAGTGCATTTTAGCTTTAATATTTTTTTATAAAATTGAAGATAAGTTCTATAAGGAAGAAATATGCCTACTGGGTTGTATTTACCCTGTAAAAATTAAATGTCACATACATAAAGAAAAATGGTGCAGTGATGAAATATTAAAAATACCAAGGCAGGGAGAAGTGGGGTATAATGATAGATGCTACAAATGCAAGTTGTTGCCATGGAAATTCCAATTCTTCTAGTCTTAGTGATGCCATTCTTATATCTGAAATGGTGACTGACTTAACTCTTATAGGATTCTTATAATTGGAATTATATTAAAGGGGTAGTGGAGATTTTCGATCTCTAAAGTCTTGATGATGAGACAGGGGAGAAAATTAAATAGAACCAGAGCCAAAATAAATATCAGGAATAATGTTTTGCTTAAACATGTATCTTCTTTTAACAACCATTTTTCTACTTCACTGCAAGTTGTATAGCCAACTAAGTTCTAAAAACAATAAGAATTGCAACTGCTTACTGAGCACAAACACTGTGTTAAGTACTTTAAACAATTTCATATGCTGAATCCTCACACTAATTCTATGAGAAAAACACTATCATCACTCTTATTTTGCAGAGGAAGAAACTGAGATTTTAGGTACTCTTTATTAACTTGTGTAGGGATACACCGTGTAGTTAGTGAGTGTCAGAACTGGAATTCAAATCCAAATCTATTTGTGTCTTAAATCAGAGTCTTTGATCTGAAGGGTAGCAAAATACACTACCCCAAAATATGCTGCTTTTGTGTATTAAATTTTTGTGCTATAGGCACTTGAGAAACAGCTGATGCTGAAGTCTTCCATCTGCCTACAGACAGATCCTCCAAAGGAATTCAATTGTCTTAAAACCATGCCACATGAATTTCCTCAATCAGGAAAGATTCACTCATCGCAAGAGAGTATACTGGATTACACCCACACAAACTTTGTCACAAATTATCGTTCATTGTTGTTCAGTCACTAAGAGGTGTCCGACTCTGTGACATCACTGCCTGCAGCATGCCAGACTCCTCTGCCCTTCACTGTCTTCTCCCATCTATTCCTTAAGGACCCGTTCATCTTTTCTAAAACTCCTTTATTCTCCCCTGAGAGGCTTACACTTCCTCTCCACTTATTTGTTAAGATACCATTTAATCCTGAATTATAAGCCACCTTGAAAAGTTACTCATTTTCTGATGGGTGTTTCCCATGTAAACATGAGGCATACATGTTAATAAACTTCTGCTTTTCTCTTGTTAACTTGTCTTTTATTACAGGGATCTCAGCCAAGAACTCAATGATGGTGGAGAGAAAATTATTTTTTCTCCCCTATAACTTCTATGCAATATTTCCTACTCTCTCTTCCTTATCTCTCCATGGTATTAATAATTGGTGTTGTAATGATTAGAGATGACTGAAAGGGGGAGAGGGAAGACGTCTAGGTATAAATTTAGGGACATAGAACTCTTAAGAGACCTTATCAGCCAGATATCTGTTGACTGATGTGTGTGATTTGAAGTCATTATAAAGTTATTCCTGAGAGGAATTTACTAACTAGAATTTTACTGGTGATTTAATCCAATAGCAAATGCTAGGATTGTTTCCCAGAATGAACATGCAGGCTTCAGTCCTAGCCTGTAGTTTGAGTCTGCTGAAGTTCCTACGTGCATCTCTTCTTCCTATGTGTTTACCACTCACCTTTCTGAAATACTCACCCAACATCTAAGTTCACGAACTACCTCCTGTCCTTACTGTGGATGTCTCAGCCCTGGTCAGACCCCCTCAGTCCTCTGAAACCCGGTGGAATGTATGGTCCATATTTTATTGTGTGCTGCTTTAGGTGTGTGTATCTATATTGACTCTATGATCTAGTGTTCCACTTTAATGATATCCCTTGATGGAAAGAGCCAACATTTCTGATAAGTATTTTCTGCAAGCTTTAGAAAAAGTCTAACTCAAACTAGGCTCTCAACAAATGTTTAATAATAGTAATAATCTCATGTGAGTTAAAGCCAATCTCTGCTTTCCTCTCACGTATCTTGAAACAAGGAATTTCAGAATAAAGTATCTTCTCTGATTTATATGTAATTTAGAAATTAAAAGACAGTACAAACTAAATCTCTCACATCTGTCCATGACTACTGAAAAAACCACAGCTTTTACTATATGGACCTTTGTCAGCAAAGTGATGTCTCTGCTTTTTAAAAGCTGTCTAGGTTTCTCATAACTTTCTTTTCAAGGAGCAAGGGTCTTTTAGTTTCATGGCACAGTCACTGTCTGCAGTGATTTTGGAGACTAAGAAAATAAAATCTGTCACTGCGTCCACTTTTTCTCCTTCTATGGGTGTGAGAGTTGGACCATTAAAAAACAGAGACATCTCTATGTGGACAAAGGTCCATATAGTCAAAGCTGTGGGTTTTCTAGTGGTCATATATGGATGTGAGAGTTGGACTGTAAAGAAGGCTGAGCACCGAAGAACTGACGCTTTGGACTGTGGTGCTGGAGAAGACTCTTGAGAGTCCCTTGGACTACAAGGAAATCAAACCAGTCAATCCTAAAGGAAATCAATTGGAGGGATTGATGCTGAAGCTGAAGTTTCAATACTTTGGCCACCTGATGCTGAGCCGACTTATTGGAAAAGGCCCCAATGCTGGGAAAGATTGAGGGCAAAAGGAGAAGGTTGCAGCAGAGGAAGAGACTATTAGATAGCATCACTGATACAATGGACATGAATTTCAGCAACTCCAGGAGATAGTGAAGGACAGGGAAGCCTAGTATGCTCTAGTCCATAGGGTCACAAAGAATCAGATCCGAATTAGTGACTGAACCACAGCAACAGCAAAACCTTAAGTGCTGCCATTTGAGAATATGCAAAACAAGGAGATCTACACAGTCTCAATCTACAGATGAAAAGACTCACTTTTCCCCACCCAAGCAGGTTCTTATGCTGACATTTTTTTTCTCTCTCTAATACTTTAAAAAAATTCTGAAAGGTCTTAAGCAAAATAATATGTAACAAACTTAATTAATTTGCATCACCGTCAAAGTGTGTTAGAAGCTATGGAGGATAGAAGGCACTCATTCATTTACTCATTGATTTGTTCAATAAGTATTTATTTTTTATTAACTAATTATTACATTCAAGTATCATGCTAAATGGGCTTTCCTAATGGCTCAAGGTAAAGAATCCACATGCCAAGCAGGAGATGTGGGTTCAATCCCTGGGTCAGGAAGATCCCCTGGAGAAGGAAACAGCAAACTCCAGTATTCTTGCCTGGGAGATCCCATGGACAGAGGAGCCTGGAGGGCTACAATCCATGGGGTCACAAAAACTCAGACACAACTTTGTGACTAAAGAACAACAACTAAATGTGCTATGTTATGCTATGCTATGCTATGCTGTGCTAAGTCACTTCAGTCGTGTCTGACTCTGTGCGACCCCATAGACGGCAGCCCACCAGGCTTCCCCGTCCCTGGGATTCTCCAGGCAAGAACACTGGAGTGGGTTGCCATTTCCTTCTCCAATGCGTGAAAGTGAAAAGAGAAAGTGAAGTCGCTCAGTCATGTCCAACTCTTAGCGACCCCATGGATTGCAAGAGTACTGGGGTGGGGTGCCATTGCCTTCTCTGACTAAATGTGCTAAATCATGCTAAATGCTAGGATTACAGATAGAAAATTTTAATGCTATGACAAATTAGTTTATGCTATGGAGGCATGTGAACACAATATGTGATAAGTGCTTGATAGATGGACAGGATGCAGTGAGGGAATAGCCAATGGGAATCAGTATTGACTGAATCGTCAGAAAGTTTTTGATGAACTTGTTAGACGGGCAAATAAGAGGACAAAGATCATTCTTATCAGAATAATGCAAATAAAATTTGACCCAATCTTCATATTTCCTGCACTCAAGTGTTGTGTGTTTGTAAATGCTTGACATCAAAATCAGAAACTTAAAGAGTTAGTCAAGTACTGAGAGACACTGAATAGCTCAAACTCCTCTTCCAAAAGGGATGGCAACTGATGGCCAGAGAAGTTTCATATGTGAATCTGCAGAGACAAGGCAGAAATCTGGTTCAGCATAAGGCCACCTGGCCTTTTAGACTTACCACTGCTCTGCAAAAATAGAAGGTGATTCATTGTCCAGCCACTGTTCTTCTTACGTGTGAATTAGGAAATATTTGAGGTTGGTGAGTACAAGTGGTGAGGAGCTGATTGTTAAGATGTAAAAATTGATTCTAGGCTTCCCTGGTGGCTAGGAATGTGGATAGGAATTCACCTGTCAATGCAGGGGACATGGGTTCCATCCCTGGTCTGGGAAGATTCCACATGCCATGGGGCAACTAAGCCTACGAGCCATGACTACTAAAGCCGGGATGCCTGGAGCCTATGCACCACAATTAGAGAAGCTGCTGCAAAGAAGTCCATGCACTGCAGTGAAGGGCAGACCCCAGCTCACAGCAGCTAGAGGCCTGTGTGCGGCAACAAAGACTCAGCACAATGATAAATGAATGATTGATTCCGTGCATAGCTCACATGTTAGCTGTCTTTCCTGACCTTTGAGATTTAGATAAGATTTCCATAAACAACCATTTAATGAAATAATCCCAACCTTTGCTCCTCAAAAAATATGCAAAATCTTGAAGTGCTTATAGCCTCACGACTTCCTATGGCTATGAGCTTCAGAGTTTGTGTCATCCCAACATTTTGACTCTCCTAATTTTACTCCACATCACACTGAAACAAAACGTAAAATTTAGACCTTTTATCAATTTCTATTTTTAAAAGAAGACTCATTCACAAGGGTGAGTGAAGCAGATTTTGTAGAAAATTTGGAAGTGGGCCGGTGACAGAATAAAGGTGTACAGCTGGGCAACATAAACAGCCATAAATTGAACATTAGACATCTCTGTTCATAAAATTCCACAAGTCATTTTGCTGCTAAGGGTGTTAATTTGCTGTTTCAAAGATGTCATTTGTGCTTGTATTGTTTCTTCACTCCAATTTTACCTCCCTGCCTCCTCTGATCCTGATATATCTATTCTTTTCTCATGTAAACACTGTGTATGCAGGCCTGAAAACCAATGGTGGGAACCTGTTTCTCTTTGCCTGAGGGCTTTCTCTGATTTCTGGAGCCCGATGTATCCATGCACTTGTGCTCTGTCAAGCCAGGAGTGTTGGGACATATCCCCTCCTCAGCCAATCCTCAACCAGTGACTGATGGACGTCAGTATTTAGACACCGTAGGTATCTCATCTCTTGGTGGACGACTGTCAGTGTGTGTTCGACACAGGCTCTATGAATTCCCAGCAGGTTGAAGCTCCAATTGCTATGCTAAGTCACTTCAGTCGCGTCCGACTCTGTGTGACCCCATAGACGGCAGCCCACTAGGCTCCCCGAACCCTGGGATTCTCCAGGCAAGAACACTGGAGTGGGTTGCCATTTCCTTCTCCAATGCACGAAAGTGAAAAGAGAAAGTGAAGTCGTTCAGTCGTGTCCGACTCTTAGCAACCCCATGGACTGCAGCCTACCAGGCTCCTCCATCCGTGGGATTTTCCAGGCAAGAGTATTGGAGTGGGGTGCCATTGCCTTCTCCGGAAGCTCCAATTGGTGACACACAATTGATTGGTTCCATCGACTTACCTTCTTCTGGTTCCACACCGCTACCAGTGCTCTATGAGTCCACCTCTCAAATAAATCACTTGCTCTCAAAAATCTGTTTCCAGGTCTGCTCCTGTAAGAATCCAAAATAAGACACCTAAAGACTTATAGATTTATAAGTCTCTTCCCAAAAGACTTATGTTATTTCCTGAAACATAGTTTTATCTCTTCATATGAATATTTGTTAGAAAGTTTTTTCCTCTAGTATACACTTAGCAGGAAACTTCCCTAAAAGATTTTACCTATTACTTGGGAGTAGGGTATAAAAATAACAATAACTCTGAAAGTGTCAAATAACCAAAGCATGCTGATTTATCCTGATCTTTTAACAAAGATGGCATCTTATTTACAGCTTTACTATTCTTAGGAATTAAATGTCTGGCAAGAGATATCAAGAATTAAGTTGACAATGCCACTAGGAATTCATTATGAACTCTGTTTCTCAAGAAAGTCCATTTTTTAAAAACTCACTTATTTATTTTTAAATTAATTTATTTTTTATTGAAGGATAATTGCTTTACAGAATTTTGTTGTTTTCTGTCAAACCTCAACATGAATCAGCCATAGGTATACATATATTCCCTCCCTTTTGAACCTCCCTCCCACCTCCCTCCCTATCCTACCCTCTTGGTTGATACAGAGCCCCTGTTGGAGTTTCTTGAGACATACAGCAAGTTCCTGTTGGCTATCTATTTTATATATGGTAATATAAGTTTCCATGTTACTATCTCCATACATCTCACCCTCTCCTTCCCTCTCTCCATGTCCATATACCTATTTTCTATGTCTGTTTCTCCATTGCTGCCTTGCGAATAAATTCTTCAGTACCATTTTTCTAGATTCAATATATATGCATTAGTATTCAATATTTATCTTGCTCTTTCTGACTTACTTCACTCTGTATAATATTCTCTAGGATCATATACTCTCATTAAAACTGACTCAAATGAGTTCCTTTCTATGGTTGAGTAATATTCCATTGTGTATATGTACCACAGCGTCTTTATCCATTCATCTGTCAATGGGCACCTAGGCTGCTTCCATGTTCTAGCTATTGTGAATAGTGCCACAGTAAACAATGGGATACATGTGTCTTTTCCAATTTTGGTTTCCTCAGGGTATATGCTTAGGAGTGAGATTGATGGGTCATATGGTGATAGATGAACAGTATGAAAAGACAAAATGATAGGATACTGAAAGAGAAACTCCCCAGGTCAGTAGGGGCCCAATATGCTACTGGAAATCAGTGGAGAAATAACTCCAGAAAGAATGAAAGGATGGAACCAAAACAAAAAGAATACCCAGCTGTGGATGTGTCTGGTGATAGAAGCAAAGTCCGATGCTGTAAAGAGCAGTATTGCATAGGAACCTGGAATGTTAGGACCATGAATCAAGGCAAATTGGAAGTGGTCAAACAAGAGATGGCAAGAGTGAATGTTGACATTCTAGGAATTAGCGAACTAAAATGGACTGGAATGGGTGAATTTAACTCGGATGACCATTATATCTACTACTGTGGGCAGGAATCCCTCAGAAGAAATGGAGTGGCCATCATGGTCAACAAAAGAGTCCGAAATGCAGTACTTGGATGCAATCTGAAAAACGATAGAATGATCTCTGTTCATTTCCAAGGCAAACCATTCAATGTCACAGTAATCCAAGTCTATGCCCCAACCAGTAACGCCGAAGAAGCTGAA
Source organism: Tragelaphus eurycerus (assembly GCA_935064755.1). Lineage (NCBI taxonomy): Eukaryota > Metazoa > Chordata > Mammalia > Artiodactyla > Bovidae > Tragelaphus > Tragelaphus eurycerus. Next base: position 362,693 of record CAKXYN010000123.1, read on the forward strand.
AGGTTCTATGAAGACCTACAAGACCTTTTAGAACTAACACCCAAAAAAGATGTCCTTTTCATTATAGGGGACTGGAATGCAAAAGTAGGAAATCAAGAAACACCTGGAGTAACAGGCAAATTTGGCCTTGGAATACGGAACGAAGCAGGGCAAAGACTAATAGAGTTTTGCCAAGAAAATGCACTGGTCATAGCAAATACCCTCTTCCAACAACACAAGAGAAGACTCTATACATGGACATCACCAGATGGTCAACACCGAAATCAGATCGATTATATTCTTTGCAGCCAAAGATGGAGAAGCTCTATACAATCAGCAAAAACAAGACCAGGAGCTGACTGTGGCTCGGACCATGAACTCCTTATTGCCAAATTCAGACTGAAATTGAAGAAAGTAGGGAAAACTACTAGACCATTCAGGTATGACCTAAATCAAATCCCTTATGATTATACAGTGGAAGTGAGAAATAGATTTAAGGGCCTAGATCTGATAGATAGAGTGCCTGATGAACTATGGAATGAGGTTCGTGACATTGTACAGGAGACAGGGATCAAGACCATCCCCATGGAAAAGAAATGCAAAAAAGCAAAATGGCTGTCTGGGGAGGCCTTACAAATAGCTGTGAAAAGAAGAGAAGCGAAAAGCAAAGGAGAAAAGGAAAGATATAAACATCTGAATGCAGACTTCCAAAGAATAGCAAGAAGAGATAAGAAAGCCTTCTTCAGTGATCAATGCAAAGAAATAGAGGAAAACAACAGAATGGGAAAGACTAGGGATCTCTTCAAGAAAATCAGAGATACCAAAGGAACATTTCATGCAAAGATGGGCACAATAAAGGACAGAGATGGTGTGGACCTAACAGAAGCAGAAGATACTAAGAAGAGGTGGCAAGAATACACAGAAGAACTGTACAAAAAAGAGCTTCAAGACCCAGATAATCATGATGATGTGATCACTGACCTAGAGCCAGACATCTTGGAATGTGAAGTCAAGTGGGCCTTAGAAAGCATCACTACGAACAAAGCTAGTGGAGGTGATGGAATTCCAGTGGAGCTATTCCAAGTCCTGAAAGATGATGCTGTGAAAGTGCTACACTCAATATGCCAGCAAATTTGGAAAACTCAGCAGTGGCCACAAGATTGGAAAAGGTCAGTTTTCATCCCAATCCCAAAGAAAGGCAATGCCAAGGAGTGCTCAAACTACCGAACAATTGCACTCATCTCACACGCTAGTAAAGTAATGCTCAAAATTCTCCAAGCCAGGCTTCAGCAATATGTGAACCGTGAACTTCCTGATGTTCAAGCTGGTTTTAGAAAAGGCAGAGGAACCAGAGATCAAATTGCCAACATCCACTGGATCATGGAAAAAGCAAGAGAATTCCAGAAAAACATCTATTTCTGCTTTATTGACTATGCCAAAGCCTTTGACTGTGTGGATCACAATAAACTATGGAAAATTCTGAAAGAGATGGGAATACCAGACCACCTGATCTGCCTCTTAAGAAATCTGTATGCAGGTCAGGAAGCAACAGTTAGAACTGGTCATGGAACAACAGACTGGTTCCAAATAGGAAAAAGAGTACGTCAAGGCTGCATATTGTCACCATATTTATTTAACTTATATGCAGAGTACATCATGAGAAATGCTGGACTGGAAGAAACACAAGTTGGAATCAAGATTGCCAGGAGAAATATCAATAACCTCAGATATGCAGATGACACCACTCTTATGGCAGAAAGTGAAGAGGGGCTAAAAAGCCTCTTGATGAAAGTGAAAGTGGAGAGTGAAAGGGTTGGCTTAAAGCTCAACATTCAGAAAACGAAGATCATGGCATCTGGTCCCATCACTGCATGGGAAATAGATGGGGAAACAGTGGAAACAGTGTCAGACTTTGTTTTTCTGGGCTCCAAAATCACTGCAGATGGTGACTGCAGCCATGAAATTAAAAGACGCTTGCTCCTTGGAAGGAAAGTTATGACCAACCTAGATAGCATATTCAAAAGCAGAGACATCACTTTGCCAACAAAGGTTCGCCTAGTCAAGGCTATGGTCTTTCCTGTGGTCATGTATGGATGTGAGAGCTGGACTGTGAAGAAGGCTGAGCGCCGAAGAATTGATGCTTTTGAACTGTGGTGTTGGAGAAGACTCTTGAGAGTCCCTTGGACTGCGAGAAGATTCAACCAGTCCATTCTGAAGGAGATCAATCCTGGAATTTCTTTAGAAGGAATGATGCTAAAGCTGAAACTCCAGTATTTTGGCCACCTCATGCGAAGAGTTGACTCATTGGAGAAGACTCTGATGCTGGGAGGGATTGGGGGCAGGAGGAGAAGGGGACGACAGAGGATGAGATGGCTGGATGGCATCACTGACTCGATGGATGCGAGTCTGAGTGACATCCGGGAGCTGGTGATGGACAGGGAGGCCTGGCGTGCTGCGGTTCATGGGGTCGCAAAGAGTCGGACACGACTGAGCGACTGATCTGATCTGATCTGATCTGATGGTGATTTTATTCCTAGTTTTTTAAGGAAACTCCATTCCATCTTCCATCATGGCTGTATCAATTTAACATTCCCACCAATAGTGCAAGAAGTTTCCCTTTTCTCAACACTGTCTCCAGCATTTATTGTTTGTAAACTGTTTCATGATGGCCATTCTGACTGGTGTGAGGTGATATCTCATTGTAGTTTTGATTTGTATTTCTCTAATAATGAGTGATGTTGAGCATTTTTTTAACATGTTTGTTAGCCATCTGTATGTCTTCTTTGGAGAAATGTCTGTTTAGGTCTTTCCCCCACTTTTTAAAGAAAGTCCATGTTAATCATAAGGTGAATTTTAGAGTCATGATTTTTCTCTCCTCAACTTTATGGTAGTTTAGAAAACAGGAACTTAGCATTAACACTGGTCAACACTATGTGAAAGCCATGGATGATTGAGACAGAAGAAACAACTTAGATGTCCACATTTTGATGGAACAACACACTCCAATCAGATATTTTGATTCAGTGTGATAGGAACTCTACTAGAAGGATGCCTAAGCACTATGATAGCAGGCAAGATGTCCAGTTTTTCATGAAATGAATATTTAACCGCACTTGTGTAAATGGAAGAGCAAAATAGAGGCCCTTTTAGGGGATGGATGATATTTCTGGACTCTCCTAGATGTTTCTGAAATTGTCCTGAGAAACTTGTGTCCATACTCTTTGTGGACAGAAGTCAAAATGAAGGACTCAAGTTCTGTTTTTTACCTTTAGTTTAATTTTTTAAATTATAGTTTATTTACAACATCAGTTTCAGGTGTACAAGATAGTGATTCAATATTTTTATAGATATTATTAAATTATACTTGATTTGAAGGTATTACAAAATAATGGCTATATTTCCCTGTGCTGTATAATATATTCTTGTTTATGTATTTCAAAAATGGTAGTCTGTGTCTCTTAATCCCACAGTCCTAATTTTACCTCTTTCCCCTTCCCTCTCACCACTGGTAATCATTATTTATTCTCTATATCTGTTAATATGTTTATTTTAGTGTTAGATAGACTGTTTTTTTTTTTTTTTTTTTAGATTACACAAATAAGTGATAACAGAGTATTCGTCTTTCTCTGCCTGGCGTATCAGTAAGCATTATATTCTCTAGGTCCAGTCACATTGTTGAAGATGGCAAAATTCCATTCAGCTTCTTAAGAATATTTTAGAACATCAGATCCAGGAGAGATTTAGTGTTCACTTACTTAGTAAAGAAGAGAGAAGTTAATGATATATGCCAGGGCCATATAATAAAATCAGATCAGATCAGATCAGTCGCTCAGTCATGTCCGACTCTTTGCGACCCCATGAATCGCAGCACACCAGGCCTCCCCTCCAACACCAACTCCCAGAGTTCACTCAGACTCACATCCATCGAGTCAGTGATGCCATCCAGCCATCTTATCCTCTGTCGTCCCCTTCTCCTCCTGCCCCCAATCCCTCCCAGCATCAGAGTCTTCTCCAATGAGTCAACTCTTCACATGAGGTGGCCAAAATACTGGAGTTTCAGCTTTAGCATCATTCCTTCCAAAGAAATCCCAGGGCTGATCTCCTTCACAATGGACTGGTTGGATCTCCTTGCAGTCCAAGGGACTCTCAAGAGTCTTCTCCAACACCACAGTTCAAAAGCGTCAATTCTTCAGTGCTCAGCCTTCTTCATGGTCCAGCTCTCACATCCATACATGACCACAGGAAAGACCATAGCCTTGACTAGGCGAACCTTTGTTGGTAAAGTGATGTCTCTGCTTTTGAATATGCTATCTAGGTTGGTCATAACTTTCTTTCCAAGGAGTAAGCATCTTTTAATTTCATGGCTGCAGTCACCATCTGCAGTGATTTTGGAGCCCAAAAAAATAAAGTCTGACACTGTTTCCACTGTTTCTCCATCTATTTCCTATGTAGTGATGGGACCAAATGCCATGATCTTCATTTTCTGAATGTTGAGCTTTAAGCCAACCTTTTCACTCTCCACTTTCACTTTCATCAAGAGGCTTTTTAGTTCCTCTTCACTTTCTGCCATAAGGGTGGTGTCATCTACATTTCATATAAAGGGCTTTCCCTAGACACACACACATGCACGCACACGTGTACACACACACATACACACATGCACACACCGAACAACTTCCACCACCCATACTTCATCATACTCTTATACTCCATCAAATAAGTAGAAAATTTGGATTAGAAATAATTAAAGCACCATATCTGATGAAAGTTTCCCTCAATTTCTCCAGGAAAAGAGAAACTAGTATAAATAAATCATTTAAAATATTATGAAAACAACAGCAACAACAACCAATTTTAGAGTTTTATTCTGCAGTTAACTTAAAGGGGAGATAATGTAGTAAAATTTTTAATTTAAATTGTAGCATTTGGAAGTGCAGGGGCTAAGACTGCATTCTATCAAGAGGAAAAGTCTTTCTTGCTTTGGAAAATGAGGAGTAACTGATTACCAGATTTTTGTGAAAACACCTATTTGACAGTAGCATGCTTTTTGATATAGATTTCCATCTACTTGAACAACTGGCGTTTTTTGCCCAATATGATGGGATATTGATCAAGAAGTATGGGCAGAAATATGGAGTAGGAGGAATGGACAAATAAGGATTATCAAAATGAATGATTGGAGAGGTCAAATAAGATTTTTCTTCATTTATGAAGAAGATGAGAGTTACAGCTCCTTAAGGTGGCCCTATATTTTTTCTAATAAATGACTTGAATGATATACCAGAATCTAGAAAAGAGTGCTGGTTTCAGAAGGTTTCTGGTGTTAAATCCAAATGGAATGGAAGCAACTGAACTGATGAGCACTAAACACAAGATGAATGTGTGAGTCTGGCAGCAGAGAACCCAGGGGTTAACATACTAATAAAATAACTGATTTTGGCAGAGAGAGGTGAGCATTTTTTTTTTTTTTTTTGTCTAGAGGTAATTGTGGATGATGTCTTAAAAGGTTTTACTTGCAAGTTTAAAGTGATAACAGTTTCATAAATCACATCTCCAAGGATCAGAGTTGTTTTGAGCAAGCAAGTGGCAAATCTTGAGTTTGAAAGTTCATGCTACCAAGTGGATGTCAGCAAATAGAGAATACAAATATCTAGAAAGTCAGAATCAGGACTTATTTATCCTCTTATTCCTTCTAAGCTGTACATACATAAGTAGACAACAAGATTCTTGATGAATTCATTTAGCAGCTACTGAGTGTTGACCATGTGTCAGATTATGCTCTGGGATGAAGACACAAAAGAGTTACATTCTGGTAAAGAGACACATTTAAGTTGAACTAATACATTAAATGCAGACAGAATATGCAATATCATAATACCATGACTGGTACACCTAGGGAGTGTGTTAGTGAAAGAATGATCTGAGCAAGTGGATTTGAGAAGCCTTTATGAAGGAGAAAATCATTGATCAGTATTTTGAAGGGGCAGTGGATAATGAGATAGATAAAAGCAACTCTATATTGCCAAAGAGAGGAATGTAAGGGCAGGAGAATGGGTAGGGAATTAATTTCTGCAAGATGTATGGATGGAGAGTTAGGTTGGAGCCAGATTACAGAATTTCCTTGGTAGTTGAAGCTTTTTAGAAAGTGTAAATTTGCCTAGCTGGCTTTGCTACACCATGAAATCTCAACACAATTTCTGTGGCTTGCTGCATTTTGATGGATCATTTTAAGAATTTGGAGCTGTCAGATTGTCCAGAAAATTGAATTCTGACAGTGAGAAGAAAGGAGTGAAGAGCTCTAAGCTACAGAACTCTTAAAGGAGATTTTAGACATACATAATGAGCTCATCCTAAATTAAAAAAGATGATAGTGAACCTTGCCTAACACTGCAAGACAGAGGGAAGCAATCTTAGGCCAATAGTGTGTTCTGATATTATGAAATGTAAATTAGTTTCTTTAAGTTACATGTGAGCTTTATCTTTAGGTGAAAGTTCCAGGTGCTTTTAGTGAATCCTACAGTGTTCCCCCAAAATTTGTGTCCACCTGGAACCTCAGAAAATGATCTTATTTGTAAGTAGTCTTTGTAGATGTGTTTAGTCAAGAGGAGGGCATATCAGCTTAGGATCCTAAATGAGCTCTAAATTCAGTGACTGCTGTCTTTATAAGAGAATGAGGAGATAACACAGAGAGACAGAAGAAGCCATATGAAGACAGAGGTATAGAAATTGCAGTGAAGTATCTACAAGCCACGGAATGCCAAGGATTACTGAGAGCCAAGAGGAGCTAGGACTGGGGCATGGGACCAATTTCTCCCTCAGGGCTTCTAGAAGAAACCAACCCTGTCAGCAGATTGATTTTGGACTTTAGCTCAGCCTCTTGAACTATGAAAGAAGAAGCTTCTGTTGTTTTAAGCTGCCCAGTTTATGTTAATCGGTACATGAATCCCAAGAAACTAATACAGTGATATAATAGTTTAATAAATTGGGACAATTAAAATTATTTGTTAGGAATTCTACCAGTTCTTCATGAGATTTTATCATTATTGATGTTCAGTTGCAAAGTTGCTTTTGACTCTTTGCAATGCGTGAACCAGGGAAGGCAATGGCACCCCACCCTAGTACTCTTGCCTGGAAAATCCCATGGATGGAGGAGCCTGGTAGACTCATCCATGGTGTCGCCAAGAGTCGGACACGACTGAGTGACTTCACTTTCACTTTTCACTTTCATGCATTGGAGAAGGAAATGGCAACCCACTCCAATGTTCTTGCCTGGAGAATCCCAGGGACGGGGAAGCCTGGTGGTCTGCCATCTATGGGGTCGCACAAAGTCGGACACGACTGAAGCGACTTAGCAGCAGCAGCAGCAGCAGCAGAATGCGTGAACTGCAGCACACCAGGCTTCCTTGTCCTTCGCTATCTCCTGGAGTTTACTCCTACTTGTATTCATTGAATCAATGAGGCCATCCAAACATTTCATCTTATGCCACCCCCTTCTTCTCCTGCCTTCAATCTTTACCAGCATCAGGGTCTTTTCCAATGAGTCTGCTCTTCGCATCAGGTGCCTAAAGTATTGGAGCTTTAGCTTTACCATCAGTCCTTCCAGTGAATATTCAGGCTTATTTCCTTTAGGATTGAGTGCTTTGAACTCCTTGCTGTCTGACGGACTCTCAGGAGTCTTCTCCAGCATCACAATTGAAAAGTATCAATTCTTTGATGCTCAATATTCTCTAGGGTCCAGCTCTCACGTCAATACTTGACTACTACAAAGATCATAGTTTTGACTATATGGACCTTTGTTAACACAGTTTTGTCTCTACCGTTTAATATGCTGTCTAGGTTTGTCATAGCTTTACTTCCAAGGAGCAAGTTTCTTTTAATTTCATGGCTGCAGTCATCATCTGCATTGATTTAGGAGCCCAATAAAATAAAATCTGTTACCATTTCCACTTTTTCCCTATCTATTTGCCATAAAGTGATGGGACTGGATGCCATGATCTTAGTTTTCTGAATGTTGAGCTTTAAGCCAACTTTTTTACTCTACTCTTTCATTTTCATCAAGAGGCTCTTTAGTTCTTCACTTTCTGCCATAAGGGTTGTGTCATCTGCATATCTGAGGTTATTGATATTTCTCCCTGCAATCTTGATTCCAGCTTGTGCTTCTTCCAGCCCAGTGTTTCTCATGATGTACTCTGCATATAAGTTAAATAAACAGGGTGACAATATACAACCTTGGCGTACTCCTTGTCCTATTTGGAACCAGTCTGTTGTTCCATGCCCAGTTCTGCAACGTCTACATCTGTTGCAGAAGTAGACATTTTTCTGGAACTCTCATAGTAGCTTTTTCTGTGATCCAATGGAGTTTGCAGTTTGATCTCTGTTTCCTCTTCTTTTTCTAAACCCTCTTCCTTGGACATCTGGATGTCCTCAGTTCACCTAGTTTTGAAGTCTAGCTTGAACGATGTTGAAAATTACTTTGCTAGCCAGTATTCTTGTCTGGAAAATCCCATGGACGGAGGAGCCTGGAAGGCTGCAGTCCATGGGGTCGCTGAGGGTCGGACACGACTGAGCAACTTTACTTTCACTTTTCACTTTCATGCATTGGAGAAGGAAATGGCAACCCACTCTAGTGTTCTTGCCTGGAGAATGCCAGGGACGGGAGAGCCCAGTGGGCTGCCATCTATGGGGTTGCACAGAGTCAGACACGACTGAAGCAACTTAGCAGCAGCAGCAGCAGCATGTAAAATGAGCCAAATTGTACGATAGTTTGAACATTCTTTGGCCTTGCCCTTCTTTGGGACTAGAATGAAAAATGTCTTTCCCAGTCTTGTGGCCACTGCTAAATTTTCCAAATTTGCTGGCATACTGAGTGCAGCACTTTCACAGCATCATCTTTTAGGATTTGAAATAGCTCAACTGGAATTCTACCATTGTAATAATGCTTCTTAAAGCCCCCTTGACTTCACACTCCAGGCTGTCTGTCCATAGGTGAATGACTACACCACACCATTGTGATTATCTGGATCTTTAAGACCTTTTTTGTAGAGTTTTTCTGTATATTCTTGCAACCTCTTCTTAATCTTTTCTGCTTCTGTTAGGTCTTTACTGTTACTGACCTTTATTATGTCCATCTTTGCATGAAACAGCCTGTGCTATCTCTAATTTTCCTGAAAAGCTCTCCAGTCTTTCCCATTCTAATGTTTTCCTCTATTTCATTAAATTGTTCACTTAGGAAGGCTTCCTTAACTCTCTTTGCTGTTCTTTGGAACTCAACACTCAGATGGTTATATCTTCCCCTTTCTCCTTTGCCTTTTGCTTCTCTTCTTTTCTCAGGTATTTGTAAGGCCTCCTGAGACAACTATTTTGCCTTTGGGCATCTCTTTTCCTTGGTGATGATTTTGGTCACTGCCTCCTGTACAATGTTATGATTTTTTAAAATTTTATTTTATTTAACTTTACAATATTGTATTGGTTTTGCCATACATCAAAATGAATCTGCCACAGGTATATATGTGTTCTCCATCCTGAACCCTCCTCCCTCCTCCCTCCCCATACCATCCCTCTGGGGGCGTCCCAGTGCACCAGCCCCAGGCATCCGGTATCAGGCATCGAACCTGGACTGGCGACTCGTTTCAAATATGATATTATACATATTTCAATGCCATTCTCCCAAATCATCCCACCCTGTCCCTCTCCCAGAGTCCAAAAGACTGTTCTATACATCATTGTCTCTTTTGCTGTCTCGTATACATGGTTATTGTTACCATCATTCTAAATTCCATATATATGCGCTAGTATACTGTATTGGTGTTTTTCTTTCTGGCTTGCTTCACTCTGTGTAATAGGCTCCAGTTTCATCTACCTCATTAGAACTGATTCAAATGTATTCTTTTTAATGGCTGAGTAATACTCCATTGTGTATATGTACCACAGCTTTCTTAGCCATTCATCTGCTGATGGACATCTAGGTTGCTTCCATGTCCTGGCTATTATAAACAGTGCTGTGATGAACATTGGGGTACATGTGTCTCTTTCAATTCTGGTTTTCTCAGTGTGTATGCCCAGCAGTGGGATTGCTGGGTCATAAGGCAGTTCTATTCCCATTTTTTTGAGGAATCTCCATACTGTTCTCCATAGTGGCTGCACTAGTTTGCATTCCCACCAACAGTGTAAGAGGGTTCCCTTTTCTCCACACCCTCTCCAGCATTTATTGCTTGTAGACTTTTGGATCACAGCCATTCTGACTGGCGTGAAATGGTACCTCATAGTGGTTTTGATTTGCATTTCTCTGATAATGAGTGATGTTGAGCATCTTTTCATGTGTTTGTTAGCCATCTGTATGTTTTCTTTGGAGAAATGTCTATTTAGTTCTTTGGCCCATTTTTTGATTGGGTCATTTATTTTTCTGGAATTGAGCTGTAGGAGTTCCTTATATATTTTTGAGATTAGTTGTTTGTCAGTTGCTTCATTTGCTATTGTTTTCTCCCATTCTGAAGGCTGTCTTTTCACCTTGCTTATAGTTTCCTTTGTTGTGCAGAAGCTTTTTAAGTTTAATTAGGTCCCATTTGCTTATTTTTGATTTTATTTCCAATATCCTGGGAGGTGGGTCATAGAGGATCCTGCTGTGATGTATGTCAGAGAGTGTTTTGCCTATGTTTTCCTCTAGGAGTTTTATGGTTTCTGGTCTTACATTTAGATCTTTAATCCATTTTGAGTTTATTTTTGTGTATGGTGTTAGAAAGTGCTCTAGTTTCATTCTTTTACAAGTGTTTGACCAGTTTTCCCAGCACCACTTGTTAAAGAGATTGTCTTTAATCCAATTGTATATTCTTGCCTCTTTTGTCAAAGATAAGGTGTCCATATGTGCGTGGACTTATCTCTTGGCTTTCTATTTTGTTCCACTGATCTATATTTCTGTCTTTGTGCCAGTACCATACTGTCTTGATGACTGTGGCTTTGTAGTAGAGCCTGAAGTCAGGCAGGTTGATTCCTCCAGTTCCATTCATCTTTCTCAAGATAGCTTTGGCTATTTGAGGTTTTTTGTATTTCCATACAAATTGAGAAATTATTTGTTCTAGCTCAGTGAAGAATACCTTTGGTAGCTTGATGGGGATTGCATTGAATCTATAAATTGCTTTGGGTAGTATACTCATTTTCACTATATTGATTCTGCCAATCCATGAACATGGTATATTTCTCCATCTATTAGTGTCCTCTTTGATTTCTTTCACCAGTGTTTTATCATTTTCTGTATAAAGGTCTTTAGTTTCTTTAGGTAGATATATTCTGTATATAGGTCTTTAGTTTCTTTAGGTAGATATATTCCTAAGTAAGGCAATGCCAAAGAATGCTCAACTACCGCACAATTGCACTCATCTCATATGCTAGTAAAGTAATGCTCAAAATTCTCCAAGCCAGGCTTCAGCAATATGTGAACCGTGAACTTCCTGATGCTCAAGATGGTTTTAGAAAAGGCAGAGGAACCAGAGATCGAATTGCCAACATCCGCTGGATCATGGAAAAAGCAAGAGAGTTCCAGAAAAGCATCTATTTCTGCTTTATTGACTATGCCAAAGCCTTTGACTGTAGATCACAATAAACTGTGGAAAATTCTGAAAGAGATGAGAATACCAGACCACCTGATCTGCCTCTTAAGAAAGCTGTATGTAGGTCAGGAAGCAACAGTTAGAACTGGTCATGGAACAACAGATTGGTTCCAAATAGGAAAAGGAGTACGTCAAGGCTGTATATTGTCACCATCTTTATTTAACTTATATGCAGAGTACATCATGAGAAATGCTGGAGTGGAAGAAACACAAGTTGGAATCAAGATTGCTGGGAGAAATATCAATAACCTCAGATATGCAGATGACACCACCCTTATGGCAGAAAGTGAAGAGGAACTAAAAAGCCTCTTGATGAAAATGAAAGTGGAGAGTGAAAAGGTTGGCTTAAAGCTCAACATTCAGAAAACGAAGATCATTGGGTTCTTAAAGGTACAAAATTGGTAACAAATACTTAAAAGCAAAAATTAAAAATCTAGAGTAGAGTTTGGAGTTTCAAAAATACAATGTTAAGAAAAGAAGAAGAAAAAGAAAGATAGAAAAAAAAGAAAAAGAAAACAAAAACAAAACCAAAAACAAAGTCACAAAAATTATAAAGAAGATATAGGTACAAATTGATAAAAAATACCAGAAAGCATAAATTAAAGATCTAGAGTAGAGTTTGGAATTTCAGGAATACAATGTTAAAGAAAAGATGAAGAGATAGAAAGAGAGATGAAAAAAGAAGTCACAAAAATTATATAAAAAAATAGGTACAAAATTGATAACAAATACTAAAAAGATAAAATTAAAAACCTAGAGCAGAGTTTGGAGTTTTGAAAATACAATGTTAAAAAAAAAGAAAAAAAGGAAAAAAAAGGGTCACAAAAGTTATAAAAAATATATATATGAAGTTTGGTTTTTTTAAAAAAAGGGCCTTTTATTTATTTATTTTCAAAGTAATAGTAGGTTATAAAAGTGAAAATTAAAGGAGTAATAGAGGATAAAAAATTTTTTTTAAAAAAATTAAAAAAAAAGAAAGAACGAATGATCATAAAAATAGTAAAAATATATATAGGACTTTCTCTGATATTGTTGTGGGTATTGTGGGTTCAGTTCATTTTTGACTAGTTCCTTGTTCCAGCTTATATTTCTCAAGATCTATAGGCCCCTTCCTATGTAGTTGTTACTAACCATGCTGTTTTAGTTTATTGCCTGTCGCTTCCAAGGCGGTTCCCTCTGTTATAGCTTCTTCTGTTTGTTGGTCTCTTCAGTGTCTGATTTCCGCCCTAATACAAAGGGGGCAGTGGTGGACACCATTTTTTTTTTTTTTTTTTAGGCTCACTTTTTCAGTCGCGCTGTGGGGAGGGAGGGACGCTGCAAATAAATAACACTGGCGTGTGCACACAGTGGCTCACCCACACTGGGCCTGCCCCCGCTCACGGCGCGTGTAGCCTCCCTGCCCACTCTGCTCAGGCTCTTGGTTTCCCCGCCGGGAACCATCCATGGCCAGCCCTGGGCTGCTTGTCCCTCCCAGGTCTAAGCCGCTCAAGTTCAGGCACTCGGGTAGTCCTCAGAGGCCCAGACTCGGTTGGGCCTGTGTTTTGTGCCCTTCCCAGGTTCCAGCAGCGCAGGTGATGAGGTGTTTAGCAAGCTCAGCTTCTGCGACTTATCGCCTCCCCACCGCTCAGTTTTCTACGTGTACAACTGGCCCACCTTCTCAGGCGAATGTTGACCATCCAGAGCCCCAAGAAGTCTTAGTTAGCAAAAATGCCTGCTTACAGTTTTGTAGATAATGTCTCCCTGGGGCTGCGATTGCCTCCCTCCGGCTCTGGCTGCCTGTCACCTGAGGAGAACGGTCTGCAGCCGGCTATCTCTGTACAGTCCTTTGTTCCGTGCACAGGCCTAGTGGTGTCTTAGATTAGGGCTGGCTTTTCGTGTGGTAGATATCTCACAGTCTGGTTTGCTGGCCCAAATTATTTCGCTCAGGTAGCGCTCGGGATATTCAGGCCAGATGCTTACTCTAAGCGATGCAGCCCACGCCGTGCCTCCCTGCCCAGCCCCCGCTTGCTAATGGTGGATGCAGGCGTCTGCGCTGCTTCTCCGCTGGGGAAGTTACCGTAGGGCTCGTAATCTGTGGGTTTTAATTGTTTATTTATTTTTCCTACCTGTTATGTTGCCCTCTGTGCTTCCCAGGCTCGGCACAGACTCGGCAGTGAGAATGTTTCCTGGTGTTTGGAAACTTCTGTCTTTTTAAGACTCCCTTCCCTGGACAGAGGTCCGTCCCTCCCTCTTTTGCCTCTTTTTTTTTTTTGTCTTTTATATTTTTTCCTACCTCCTTTAGAAGGCAATGAGTTGATTTTCTGGGTGCCAGATGTCCTCTGCTGGCATTCAGAAGTTGTTTTGTGGAATTTACTCAGCGTTTAAATGTTCTTTTAATGAATTTGTGGAGGAGAAATTGTTCTCCCCATCCTGTTCTTCCACCATCTTGGCTTCTCCCTCCAGAAGGCTCCAATGTTATGATTTTATTATGAAGGTGAAGGTGAAGTCGCTCAGTTGTGTCCAACTCTTTGCAACCCCATGAATTGCAGCACGCCAGACCTGCCTGTCCATCACCAACTCCCGGAGTTCATCCAAACTCATGTCCATAGAGTCGGTGATGTCATCCAGCCATATCATCCTCTGTCATCCCCTTCTCCTCCTGCCCCCAATTCCTCCCAGCATCAGAGTCTTTTCCAATGAGCCAACTCTTTGCATGAGGTGGCCAGAGTATTGGAGTTTCAGCTTCAAAATCAGTCCTTTCAAAGAACACCCAGCACTGATCTCCTTTACCATGGACTGGTTGGATCTCCTTGCAGTCCAAGGGACTCTCAAGAGTCTTCTCCAACACCACAGTTCAAAAGCATCAATTCTTCAGCCCTCAGCTTTCTTTATAGTCCAACTCTCACATCCATACATGACTACTGAAAAAACCATAGCTTTGACTAGATGGACCTTTGTCCATAAATTAATGTCTCTGCTTTTCAATATGTTGACCAGGTTGGTCATAGTTTGTTTGTTTTTTTTTTTTTTTCAAGCAGCAAGCATGTTTTTATTTCATGGCTGCAGTAACCATCTGTAGTGATTTTGGAGCCCCCAAGAAATAAAGTCACTCACAGTTTTCATTGTTTCCACTGTTCCCCATCTATTTGCCATGAAGTGATGGGACTGGATGCCATTATCTCAGTTTTTTGAATGTTGAGTTTTAAGCCAACTTTTTCACCCTCTTTTTTTCACTTTCATCAAGAGGCTCTTTAGTTCTTCTTAGTTTTCTACCACAAGGGTGGTGCTATCTGCAAATCAGAGGTTACTGATACTTTTCCCAGCAATCTTGATTCACATGATGTACTCTGCATAGAAGTTAAATAGGCAGGGTGACAATATACAGCCTTGACTTACTCCTTTCCTAATTTGCAACCATTCTGTGTATCCATGTTGGGTTATAACTGTTGTTTCTTGACCTGCATATAGATTTCTTAGGAGGTAGTTAAGGTGGTCTGGTGTTCCCATCTCTTTCAGAATTTTCCACAGTTTATTGTGATCCACACAGTCAAATGCTTTGGCATAGCCAATAAAGCAGACATAGATGTTTTTCTGGAACTCTCTAGCTTTTTTGATGATCCATTGGATGTTGGCAATTTGATCTCTGGTTCCTCTGCCTTTTCTAAACCCAGTTTGAACATCTGGAAGTTCAAGGTTCATGTATTGGTGAAGCCTGGCTTGGAGAATTTTGAGCATTACTTTACTAGCATGTGAGATGAGTAGAATTGTGTGATAGTTTGAACATTCTTTGGGATTGGAATGAAAACTGACCTTTTCCAGTCCTGTGACCACTGTTGAGTTTTGCAAATTTGCTGTCAATTGAGTGCAGCACTTTAACAGCATCATATTTTGGGTTTTGAAGTAGCTCAACTAAAATTTAATCACCTCCACCAGCTTTGTTTGTAGTGATGCTTCCTAAGGCCCACTTGACTTTGCATTCCATGATATCTGGCTCTAGGTGAGTAATCACACCATCGTGGTTATCTGGGTCATGAAGATCTTTTCTGTATTGTTCTGTGTATTCTTGCCACTTTTTCTTAATATCCTCTGTTTCTGTTAGGTACATACTGTTTCTGTCCTTTATTGTGCCCATCTTTGCATGAAATGTTCCCTTTTGTATCTCTAATTTTCTTGACAAGAAATGTAGACTTTCTTGTTCAATTTTTTCCCTCTATTTCTTTGCATTGATCACTGAGGAAGGCTTTCTTATATCTCTGTGCTATTCTTTAGAACTCTGCATTCAAATTTCCTTTTCTCCTTTGCCTTTAGCTTCTCTTCTTTTCTCAGCTATTTGTAAGGCCTCCTCAGACAACCATGTTGCCTTTTTGCATTTCTTTTTCTTGGGGATGTTCTTGATCATTGTAGCCTGTACAATGACATGAAACTCTGCCCATAGTTCTTCAGGCACTCTATCTATCAGATCTAATCCCTTGAATCTAAATTATCACTTCCATTGTATAATTATAAGTGATTTGATTTAGATCATACCTGAATGGTCTAACAGTTTTCCCTACTTTCTTCAAATTTTGTCTGATTTTGCAATAAGGAATTCATTATTTGAGCCATGGTCAGCTCCTAGTCTTGTTTTTGCTAACAGTATAGAGCTTCTCCATCTTTGGCTGCAAAGAATATAATCAGTCTGATTTTGGTATTGACCATGTGGTGATGGCTGGATGGCATCACTGACTCGATGAATGTGAGTCTGAATGACCTCCGAGAGCTGGTGATGGATAGGGAGGCCTGGCGTGTTGCAGTTCATGGGGTCGCAAAGAGTCAGACACGACTGAGCGACTGATCTGATCTGATGTGGTGATGTCCATGTGTAGAGTCTTCTCTTGTGTTGTTGGGAGAGGGAGTTTGCTATGACCAGTGTGTTCTCTTGGCAAAACTCTGTTAGCCTTTGCCCTGCTTCATTCTGTACCCCAAAGTCAAATTTGCCTGTTACTTCAGGTGTCTCTTAACTTCATACTTTTGCATTTCAGTCCCCTATGATTAAAAGGACATCTTTTTTGGGTGTTAGTTCTAGAAAGTCTTGTAGGTCTTCATAGAAACATTCAGCTTCAGTTTCTTCAGTATTACTGGTTGGGGCATAGACCTGGATTACTGCAATATTGAATGGTTTGCCTTGAAAACAGAGATCATTCTGTCATTTTTGAGATTGCACCCAAGTATTGCATTTTAGACTCTTTTGTTGACTATGCTGGCTGCTCCATTTCTTTTAAAGGATTCTTGTACACACTAGTAGATATAATGGTCATCTGAATTAAATTTGCCCATTCCATTCCATTTTATCTCCCTGATTCCTAACATGTCCGTGTTCACTCTTGCCATCTCCTGTTTACCTTGACTCATGGACTGAACATTCAAGGGTCTTGTTCTGATGGGTGGGGCCATGCTCAGCAAAACTTTAATTCAATTTTCTGTTGATAGGTGGGCCTGTTTCCCCTCCCTGTTTTTTGACCTGAGACCAAACTATGGAGGGGGTAATGAAGATAATTGCCACCTCCTCCAAAAAGTCCCATGCAGGAACTGCCACATCAGTGCCAGATACCCCACAGAAGTCCACTGCTGACCTCCACTGGAGACTCCTGGACACTCACAGACAAGTCTGGATCAGTCTCTTGTGGGGTCACTGTTCCTTTCTCCTGGGTCCCGGTGCACACAAGGTTTTGTTTGTGCCCTCCAAGAGTCTGTTTCCCCAGTTCTGTGTAAGTTCGGTAATCAAACCCCACTGGGCTCCAAAGTCAAATTCCCTGGGGATTCTTAGTCCCTTTGCCCAATCCTCAGGTTGGAATATCTGTTGTGAGTCTAGTAACTTTTAGAGATACTATATTGTATTGTATTATATTATTAGTTGCTCAGTTGTATCTGTCTCTTTGAAGCCCCATATACTGTAGCCTTCCAGGTTCCTCTGTCCATGAGATTCTCCAGGCAAGAATATTGACATGGATCACCATGCTCTTCTCCAGGCGATCTTCCCAACCCAAGGATTGAACCCAGGTTTCCTGCACAGAAACAAACATATATTATGTTAGAAACAAAGGATGAATCTTAGTGTTCTAATGTTCATTTTATTGAGTTAGACAAAGAATAATAAAATAAAAAATTAAGGCTTTTCCACTCACTAAATAGAGATTCACAGCAATTCTTTGGTGAAGCATCAATGAAAAGGACCTGAAAGTACAGTGTGGTAATATGACTCTCCCCCAGCCCCTGCCAGAAAAATAAATTCCCGGGAAACAATGGTTTAGATAGTACCACTTTCATTCAGGAGTCTTTGGGAGAATTAAGAGTGGGGACCAGGGCTAACCTCATCTGGGGGAAAGGCCTTTCTGAAGAAATGGGGTTCAAATGAACTCTCAAAGTCTAGTGGATTTAACCCAGGCAGAAGGAACCCCTTACTGCACAGTTCTGAAGGAGATAATCACCAAGTTATGAAATTTGTTTCCCTTTTCTGACTTTAGCAACGTTAGGGACACAGTTCAGCATGAACCCTGTGTATCAGGGCCTCTGGAGAGCTGACTGGCACTAATCAACCCTCCTCAGATAGAAGGCCTTTTTGGCTTTTTCACTGCTGTGAATTTATGAGTCAAAGATGCTTGTCTCATTAATCCCATGTTCAGGAGAAGAAGATGAAAAGGATTTGATCAATCAGGAGTCTATTTCATAACAGCTGATTACAATCATTCAGATACATATACCTCGTTGAAATTGTTTATGATTGAAGACTGGAGAGCTGAAGCCTTATGGTCCCATGGAAATCTGATCAAATGTTTGATGTAGTGAAAAAATATACTGAACTTGGAGACAGGAGACCTCAGTTCTAGACTCCAGTTCCTCACTAACAAGTCATGCATTCTAGGGTGAGTTTGTGTGTTTGCTTAGTTGTGTCCAACTCTGTCACCCCAGGGACAGCATTCACCCCACCCTCTCTGAATCCCTTAATTTTTCCCTCACACTGCAGGGATACATGGAGGCAGGAGGTAGAAATCAGCATTCACAGGGAAAACATTTTAATATGTTTAATAAAGAAAAAAAAATTCAGAATTTAAAGTTCATTTGTTCAAGAGAGTTATTTTCTTATTAATTCATAAAGACACACACAATCCCAATTGTTTCAGACCCACTGGTATAAAGAAACCTGATCCTTTCTTTTCATAAATAGGATATATGAAAAATGTGTACGAATTCTAAGCTCTGTTTGGCTTATTTACCCAAGAACATGTTGGTCTCTCTCGCAAGGTGAACCTTCTTAGAAGACTACAGATTTTTCCCTCTGTAGTTTACAGGACTTGTTCTAGTCATGGATCACAGAAATTTAAAATTAGCGTACAAAGGGCATTTGAATTTAAGGAGAGGAGATATATAACAGAATGTCTAGAGAGTTGAAATAATTATACTCTTGTCACAGGAGTATTTATAACTTGTTTCTGCACAAAAAATAGGAAAGGCCGCATACTTCAAATCTTTAGGCCTTTGGGAAACCAGTAGTCTTTGTCCAGCTGTGCTGGTTTAACTGGAGTCAATTTTCTTGGGTTGTGCTAATCATATTATCATGCCTGCTCCATCACAATCCTGCTGATTAAACAATCTTAGGCAGTTATCTTGGCAACAGGAAAATAAACATGATTTATATAGTTATACTTTCATAAGAAGAATGCCAATCAACAAAGAAAGGATCAGTTGTGGCAGAATCATCATTCATTTATTCACATGTTTGTGGGTGAAGAATGTCACTTGCCATATCAGTAAACAGAAGATGCTGCAGCCATTGAGCCAGCAGCCATTGCAGTGCCCCTTTGTCTTCAGCTTCTTACAGCGCACCCTCGGGGGGCTCTGGATGAAGGAAACAAGGTACTGACCCTAGATAGTTATCAAAGGAATGGCTCCAGTGAGCCCAGTCTCTTGCATTTTCCCATACACAGAAAAGCGCTAAGTTCCTTACCTTGAGATATCTGGTTTTTCTTTAGTTAACAGCAATGTTTTGATGTTCTATCTGTAGCTCCTTTTTTTTTTTTTTTTGCAAAAATTCCTGGCTCTTCTCTTACTTCTTCCAAACAGCTCCTCAGAGCTATCTGAGAGCACGGTCTCCCAGGCTTAGGTTCTGAGTGTGTGCACCCAATAAAACATTAATTCTCCACTTTTGTGTTGTGTATTTCTTTCCAGTCAACATACCTATTTGCTTATTTATTCACTCATTGGTACTTTTACTAACATAGTGTAGTGATTAAAAGTACTATGTTTAGAATGAGACAGAAAGTGAAAATCGCTCAGTCGTGTCAGACTCTTTGAGACCCTATGGGCTGTACTGTCCAGGCAGTTTTCCAGGCCAGAATACTGGAGTGGGTAGCCCTTCCCTTCTCCAGGGGATCCTCCCAACCTAGGGATTGAACCCAGGTCTCCTGCATTACAGGCAGATTCTTTATCAGCTAAGCTCCCAGGATGAGACAGAGCTAGACTTAAATTTAGGTCGGTAATTTTCTGTGTGACCTTGGGCAAATTATTTAATCTCTTAACCATAGGTCTCCTTGGTATTAATAATAGTACCCAGTTCATACAGTCATTATGAGGGTCAAATAAGACATGATATCAGATCAGATCAGATCAGTCACTCAGTCGTGTCCGACTCTTTGCGACCCCATGAATCGCAGCACGCCAGGCCTCCCTATCCATCACCAGCTCTCGGAGGTCACTCAGACCCACATTCATTGAGTCAGTGATGCCATCCAGCCATCTCATCCTCTGTCGTCCCCTTCTCCTCCTGCCCTCAATCCCTCCCAGCATCAGAGTCTTCTCCAATGAGTCAACTCTTCGCATGAGGTGGCCAAAATACTGGAGTTTCAGCTTCAGCATCATTCCTTCCAAAGAAATCCCAGGGCTGATCTCCTTCACAATGGACCGGTTGGATCTCCTTGCAGTCCAAGGGATTCTCAAGAGTCTTTTCCAACACCACAGTTCAAAAGCATCGATTCTTCGGCACTCAGCCTTCTTCACAGTCCAGCTCTCACATCCATACATGACCACAGGAAAGACCATAGCCTTAACCAGGCGAACCTTTGTTGGCAAAGTGATGTCTCTGCTTTTGAATATGCTATCTAGGTTGGTCACAACTTTCTTTCCAAGGAGTAAGCGTCTTTTAATTTCATGGCTGCAGTCACCATCTGCAGTGATTTTGGAGCCCCCAAAATAAAGTCTGACACTGTTTCCACTGTTTCCCCATCTATTTCCCATGTAGTGATGGAACCAGATGCCATGATCTTTGTTTTCTGAATATTGAGCTTTAAGCCAACCTTTTCACTCTCCACTTTCACTTTCATCAAGAGGCTTTTTAGTTCCTCTTCACTTTCTGCCATAAGGGTGGTATCATCTGCATATCTGAGGTTATTGATATTTCTCCTGGCAATCTTGATTCCAGCTTTTGTTTCCTCCAGTCCAGCATTTCTCATGATGTACTCTGCATATAAGTTAAATAAACATGGTGACAATATACAGCCTTGATGTACTCCTTTTCCTATTTGGAACCAGTCTGTTGTTCCATGACCAGTTCTAACTGTTGCTTCCTGACCTGCATACAGATTTCTCAAGAGGCAGATCAGGTGGTCTGGTATTCCCATCTCTCAGACATGATATAGTAGAAACTCAATAATGTAAGGTATTAATGAAATTAAAAAAATATCTTTATATGTCCTAGAGAAACAGAAGTTTGGTGAATAATATAGTGTAAGTTCAAAAATAAAATGAATATATTTGATTTACATTAAGGCTCACTTCTTATTGAGGCAAGAAAGAAATGGAAAGATATACCCAACTGAATGCAGAGTTCCAGATAATAGCAAGGAGAAATAAGAAAGCTTTTTAAAATAAAAAAAATGTAAAGAAATAGGGGAAAACAATAGAATGAAAAAGACTAGAGACTTCTTCAAGAAAATTAGAGCTATCAAGAGAACACTTCATGCAAGAATGGGCACAATGAAGGAAAGAAACAGTAAGGAATTAACAAACAGAAGAGATTAAGAAAAGGTGGCAAGAATATATAGAAGACTATAGAAGAAAGTTCTTAATGACCCCAGATAACCATAATGGTGAGGTCACTCACCTAGAACTTGACATCCTGAAGTGTGAAATCAAGGGGCCTTAGGAAGCATTACTATGAACTATGTTAGTGGAAGTGATGGAATTCCAGCTGAGCCATTTAAAATTCTAAAAGATGATGCTGTTGAAGTGCTACACTCAATATGTCAATATTTGGAAAACTCAACAATGCTGCATAACTGGAGAAGGTCAGTTTTTACTCCAATCTCAAAGGACAATGCCAAAGGATGTTCAAACTACTGTACAGTTTAGGTCATTTCACATACAAACAAGATTGTGCTCAAAAATCCTTTAAGTTAGGCTTCAGCAGTATGTGAACTGAGAACTTCCAAATGTACAAGCTGGGTTTAGAAAAGGCAGAGGAACCAGAGGCCAAACTGCCAACATTCCTTGGATCATGGAGAAAGCAAAACAATTCCAGAAAAAACATCTATTTCTGCTTCATTGATCACACTAAAGGTTTTGATTGTATGGATCATAAAAGATTGTGGACAAGTCTTAAAGAGATGGAAGTATCTGACCATCTTATTTGTATCCTGAGAAACCTGTATGCAGGTCAAGAAGCAGCAGTTAGAACTGGACATGAAACAAGGTATTGGCTCAAAATTAGGAAGGTGGTATGACAAAGATGTATATTGTCACCCTGCTTATTTAGCTTCTATGCAGTGTACCTTATGTGAAATGCTGGGCTGAATGAGTCACAAGCTTGAATTAAGACTGCTGGGAGAAATAACAGCAATCTCAGAGATGCATATGATACTACTCTAATGGCAGAAAGTAAAAAGGACCTAAGGAGCCTCTTGAGAGTGAAAGAGGAGAGTGGAAAGACTGTCTTGAATCTCAACATTCAAAAAAATAAGATCCAATACAATATTGTAAAGTTAAATAAAATAAAATTTAAAAAAAAAAGGAAAAAAAATAAGATCATGGCATGCAGTCTCATCACTTCATGGTGAATATTAATAGAAGGGAAAAAAGTGGGAGCAGTGATAGATTTTATTTTCTTGGGCTCCAAAATCACTGTGGACAGTGCTGTCACAAGCATATCTAAAGTCAATCTCACATTTGGTTTAAGAGAAAACTACAAACTTTTTCATAGCATAACATAGAAATGTGCAAGAAAAAGATATGAAAGTGTGACTACAGGTAAACTCTCCTGGGAAACTGCAATGGTTCTCTCATGTTTATAAACCATTTCTTAGGAAAAGCTGTGCAGGATGAAATAAATAGCAATTCTTATAGCCTAACAAAGGGGAGAGGGAATTTCATAGGACTTGAAAGAAATTCTAGTAACTTATGTGGAATTGAATTTGAGATAAGGTGTGTATGTCTTAGACTTCATGTATAGGTATTATTATTTCTGCTGAACTACTAAAATAATCTTTTTATTAGTTGGTTTTGAAGCATAGAGTCCAAAGAGAGAATTAGAGTTAAGCAGCTATGTATAAAGAAGGGACAGAGCAAAGGACACTGTGACAGCTTTAGAAAAAGAACACAAAATTATTATTTTATCTTCCTTGTGTTTTCAGACAATGTTGTTTTTCTCAATCTTGTCTGCCCACACTCAACTAAACTATAACATGAAGTGCTAATGAGATCCTGAAAATAATAAACAGTGCGATTTTACATTCAGTGCTGAAAATTGGTGAACTTCAAATTCTCTCCTTATCATATAGAACAATGACCTTTGTAAATTGCTCATTCCATCTTGCATGTAGTTTTTGTAACTCAATATAATGTTGAGCCAAAATATCAAATGTGCTTATCTTATCTTGCTCTGATGGGAAGGCTCCCTTCTTTCCTGAACCCATGTAAAAACTCCCAATTCTCAACAGCATTGGCTAGGATAGTAGGAGCAAGGATGCAAACCTGGCTGCTATCCCTGATATAGAGGAAAGAAAGTGTGCTGTGAGGACACACAGCCTTGAGTTTGAATTTTTATTGTTACTAGTTGTAAAACTATAAGCAAGTTAACTAGTTTCTTTGAGTAGCAGTTGCTGATTTATAAAGTGATGGATCTGCTTTGCAAAGAGTTTGCAAGGATGTGAAAAAAGTACATAAAATGTCACTAGTAAGAGTCACTCAAAAATAACAGCCTTTATTATTTCTGTTGATAAAAGTAATTTGGTTTAAGAAATAGTCACTGAGTGTTCATATGGTACAAGGCACCAATCTAGACACTGAAGCTTGTAGTATTAGGATAAAACAATCTCCCCATGCATGGCTTAGGAGAGAAAACATTTAATGAAAAACACTTCCTCTTACTAATCATATAGTTAATTTTATGTGTCAATTTGGCCAGGCCACACTACCAAGATGGTTTGGGAAATATTCTTAAGAATATTTTTGTGAAGGTGTTTACTGAATGATATTAATTTTAAAATTGGTGACTTTGAGTAACTGCTGCTAAGTCACTTCAGTCGTGTCCGACTCTGTGCAACCCCATAGACGGCAGCCCACCAGGCTCTGCCATCCCTGGGATTCTCCAGGCAAGAATAGTGGAGTGGGTCGCCATGTCCTTCTCCAATGCATGAAAGTGAAAAGTGAAAGTGAAGTCGTTCAGTTGTGTCTGACTCTTAGCGACCCCACGGACTGCAGCCTACCAGGCTCCTCCATCCATGGAATTATCCAGGCAAGAGTACTGGAGTGGGGTGCCGTTGCCTTCTCTGGACTTTGAGTAAAGAGGCATTCATTTTTCTAGTTGGAATAATTATCAATAGTAAAACATTCAAGGAATTCTTTGTTCCTCTTTATTAAATATGGATACACAAAATTTTTAGAAAGTCAATCTTGTTTTATCAGTTGGTCAGACTGATTCCATAAAGTTGCAGTTCTTATAAAGCAGAAAAGTTTCATTTCACTTCTAAAAGTGAAATTTTGCAACTTCTTCAGTCTGCAGAGGTATTTATGTACAAGAATATATTTTTGCAAAAGTAAAATTGAGTGCTCTCAATGGCCAAAGCTGTAAATAATCTTATAAATAAAGTATTTTGGACTATAATTTAAGGCATACAATAAATATTCATGAACCCATATGGATATAAATAAATTATTGAATAAGTACATAAATGGAAGAGAGGAATTTACTCTTCCTTACAAATGGTTCCAGATAATTTATGTAGGTACTCCCCATTCCAAGAGTGGAGCTCCCTTACTCCAGTGCAGTTGAGTGTGGGCTACACTTAGTAACTTGCTTCCCAAAGTAGAGTATGGACAGTCTTGGGAAGTGTGGCAACTTTATAGTACATAGACTTGGTAAACATTACCTCAACAAGGATATTGATGATCATTTAAACATCAAAGGTGAGTCATGTTGATAGCATGTCCCCTTGATGTGATATGATGAGAATTATACTTTACTTCTATGATTTTCCTCCCCAAACTCCAAGATTCTAGCACAAACATGAAAAAGACATTGAGGTACATCCGCAAAAGCTTTGACCAGTGTGCCTCAAAATTTTCAGGTCATCAATGACAAGGAAATTCTGGGAAAATGTCATGCATGGGCCAGAAGATTCTAGGAAGACATAATAGCTAAATGTAATATAGTACTCTGAATGAGATCCTGGGACAGAAAAAAGTTATGAAGGCGAATACTGGTGAAATTGGAATAAAGTGTTGGATTCAGTTAATAGTAACATACTAATGTTGGTTTCTTGTAACAAATGGATCATGGTGGAATAGGGTAACACCTGGAGTAACAGGCAAATTTGGTCTTGGAATATGGAATGAAGCAGGGCAAAGACTAACAGAGTTTGGCCAAGAAAATGCACTGGTCATAGCAAATACCCTCTTCCAACAACACAAGAGAAGACTCTATACATGGACATCACCAGATGGTCAACACCGAAATCAGATCGATTATATTCTTTGCAGCCAAAGATGGAGAAGCTCTATACAATCAGCAAAAACAAGACCAGGAGCTGACTGTGGCTCAGGCCATGAACTCCTTATTGCCAAATTCAGACTGAAATTGAAGAAAGTAGGGAAAACCACTAGACCATTCAGGTATGACCTCAATCAAATCCCTTATGATTATACAGTAGAAGTGAGAAATAGATTTAAGGGCCTAGATCTGATAGATAGAGTGCCTGATGAACTATGGAATGAGGTTCGTGACATTGTACAGGAGACAGGGATCAAGACCATCCCCATGGAAAAGAAATGCAAAAAAGCAAAATGGCTGTCTGGGGAGGCCTTACAAATACCTGTGAAAAGAAGAGAAGCAAAAAGCAAAGGAGAAAAGGAAAGATATAAGCATCTGAATGCAGAGTTCCAAAGAATAGCAAGAAGAGATAAGAAAGCCTTCTTCAGAGATCAATGCAAAGAAATAGAGGAAAACAACAGAACGGGAAAGACTAGGGATCTCTTCAAGAAAATCAGAGATACCAAAGGAACATTTCATGCAAAGATGAGCTCGATAAAGGACAGAAATGGTATGGACCTAATGGAAGCAGAAAATATTAAGAAGAAGTGGCAAGAATACACAGAAGAAATATACAAAAAAGATCTTCACGACCCTGATAATCATGATGGTGTGATCACTGACCTAGAGCCAGACATCCTGGAATGTGAAGTCAAGTGGGCCTTAGAAAACATCACTATGAACAAAGCTAGTGAAGGTGATGGAATTCCAGTTGAGCTATTCCAAATCCTGAAAGATGATGCTGTGAAAGTGCTGCACTCAATATGCCAGCAAATTCGGAAAACTCAACAGTGGCCACAAGATTGGAAAGGGTCAGTTTTCATCCCAATCCCAAAGAAAGGCAATGCCAAAGAATGCTCAAACTACTGCACAATTGCACTCATCTCACACGCTAGTAAAGTAATGCTCAAAATTCTCGAAGCCAGGCTTCAGCAATATGTGAATCGTGAACTTCCTGATGTTCAAGCTGGTTTTAGAAAAGGCAGAGGAGCCAGAGATCAAATTGCCAACATCTTCTGTATCATGGAAAAAGCAAGAGAGTTCCAGAAAAACTTCTATTTCTGCTTTATTGACTATGCCAAAGCCTTTGACTATGTAGATCACAATAAACTGTGGAAAATTCTGAAAGAGATGGAATACCAGACCACCTGATCTGGATCTTGAAAAATCTGTATGCAGGTCAGGAAGCAACAGTTAGAACTGGACATGGAACAACAGACTGGTTCCAAATAGGAAAAGGAGTAAGTCAAGGCTGTATACTGTCACCCTGTTTATTTAACTTATATGCAGAGTACATCATAAGAAATGCTGGACTGGAAGAAACACAAGTTGGAATCAAGATTGCTGGGAGAAATATCAATAACCTCAGATATGCAGATGATACCACCCTTATGGCAGAAAGTGAAGAGGAACTAAAAAGCCTCTTGATGAAAGTGAAAGTGGAGAGTGAAAAGGTTGGCTTAAAGCTCAACATTCAGAAAATGAAGATCATGGCATCTGGTCCCATCACTACATGGGAAATAGATGGGGAAACAGTGGAAACAGTGTCAGACTTTATTTTGGGGGCTCCAAAATCACTGCAGATGGTGACTGCAGCCATGAAATTAAAAGACGCTTACTCCTTGGAAGGAAAGTTATGACCAACCTAGATAGCATATTCAAAAGCAGAGACATCACTTTGCCAACAAAGGTTCGCCTAGTCAAGGCTATGGTCTTTCCTGTGGTCATGTCATATATGGATGTGAGAGCTGGACTGTGAAGAAGGCTGAGCACCGAAGTATTGATGCTTTTGAACTGTGGTGTTGGAGAAGACTCTTGAGAGTCCCTTGGACTGCAAGGAGATCCAACCAGTCCATTGTGAAGGAGATCAGCCCTGGGATTTCTTTGGAAGGAATGATGCTAAAGCTGAAACTCCAGTACTTTGGCCACCTCATGTAAAGAGTTGACTCATTGGAGAAGACTCTGATGCCAGGAGGGATTGGGGGCAGGAGGAGAAGGGGACGACAGAGGATGAGATGGCTGGATGGCATCACTGACTCGATGGATGTGAGTCTGAGTGACCTCCGGGAGTTGTTGATGGACAGGGAGGCCTGGTGTGCTACAGTTCATGGGGTCGCAAAGAGTCGGACACGACTGAGCGACTGATCTGATCTGAACAGAGGACAATGGACGGAGTTTATATAAAAGCCCTTATACTAACTTTGCAACTTTATGTAAAATAATTTTAAATTTTTAAAAAATTAATGAAATAAATAAGCTATATGAACCATAGATAAATATGCAAAATGCAAATAAAATAATGTAATTTGAAAGTGTCAGAAAGCAATGGCTAAATATATTGGAATTGCTTTTGTTCTCCCTATGCTTTGGGACCTAGAGAAGCAGTCCTTTGGGGTTCACAGTATGGATTATTTTAAAAGATTATTGCATATTAAATTTTATATAACAGAAACATTGAAAAGTTTATTTTTTTCATTAATTATATCAGTATTTTAACAAAATGAATCAAGCAAATCATTTTATTTATCATATTTTTCAGAATCCTTGAGAGAAAGGAAAAGTTCAACAAGTAATTATGATGTGCTATTCCAAAAAAAGTATCCGTGATTTTTGACTCAAAATAACAGGTGCTAATTTTCATCTTATTTTGAATTTCACTTGAATATTATCTTTTGAAAATGTGTAATGAATTTCTATTGCATTTTTTTTTTAGGAGTTGGAAAGGGAAGGGTTAGCTAGGATAGGAGGACATCAACACTGTCATAACATACCTAGACTTTCTATTTAAAGTCATCTGAAGCACCATCCAGACAACTTTATAGGGATTACTAAACTTTATAGCTTTGACTTAGCATCTTTGAATATTAAATGCTCTTTCTTTTCTGAGGCATTGAGTTTGGATAAATAATAGAAAAAAAATTTGTACACTTTAGATGGTTTTCCCCAAATTTCCTTTTTTAATGTTTTTATAATTGATTGTAGTGGTCTTGATTTGTAGTAGTTTTCCGATTTCCATGGAGTAGATATTTCTTATCTGACCTATTTCATGCTACCAACAGGTTGTTATGAAACATGGCTGCTGCTGCTGCTGCTAAGTTGCTTCAGTCATGTCTGACTCTGTGCGACCCCATAGACAGCAGCCCACCAGGCTCCCCCATCCCTGGGATTCTCCAGGCAAGAACACTGGAGTGGGGTGCCATTGCCTTCTCCTGAAACATGGAGCTGGGAAGAAATGTGCACTTTCAGTTTCCTCAAGCCAGGTAAAGCACACCTCCAAACAGTACTCAAGTCCAGCACACCACCAAAGAGTTCTTCACTTCTGTAAATGAGTACCAATGAGAGATTTGAATGAAAACCACCACTTTTCACAGTTTATTCTATGAAGAAGGTTGCTATGATCAGTTATGAGGGCAGAACTCTGCAGAAGTCTTGGCTAAGGACTGCAAGGAGATCCAACCAGTGCATTCTGAAGGAGATCAGCCCTGGGATTTCTTTGGAAGGAATGATGCTAAAGCTGAAACTCCAGTATTTTGGCCACCTCACACGAAGAGTTGACTCATTGGAGAAGACTCTGATGCTGGGAGGGATTGGGGGCAGGAGGAGAAGGGGACGACAGAGGATGAGATGGCTGGATGGCATCACTGACTTGATGGATGTGAGTCTGAGTGACCTCCGGGAGCTGGTGATGGACAGGGAGGCCTGGCGTGCTGCAGTTCATGGGGTCGCAAAGAGTCGGACAGGACTGAGCGACTGATCTGATCTGATCTGATCTGAATGAGCAATCATATAAATGTGACACATGTCAAAATCTGCACAGCTGTCTAATGTGTAAGAATGATATTTAATCAAATATCCAGACTAAAAATTTAAAAAAGAAGAAACCGATACATTATTTTATTTTTTCATGATATAATAGCATCTAAAATGAAGATTCAGTTCAGTTCAGTTCAGTCGCTTAGTTGTGTCCAACTCTTTGTGACCCCATGAATCGCAGAACGCCAGGCTCCCTGTCCATCAACAACTCCTGGAGTTCACTCAAACTCACGTCTGTCGAGTTGGTGATGCCATCTAGCCACCTCATCCTCTGTTGTCCCCTTCTCCTCCTGCCCCCAGTCCATCCCAGCATCAGAGTCTTTTCCAGTGAGTCAACTCTTCACATGAGGTGGCCAAAGTACTGGAGTTTCAGCTTTAGCATCATCCCTTACAAAGAACATCCAGGACTGATCTCCTTTAGAATGGATTGGTTGGATCTCCTTGCAGTCCAAGGGACTCTCAAGAGTCTTCCCCAACACCACAGTTCAAAAGCATCAATTCTTCGGCGCTCAGCCTTCTTCACAGTCTAACTCTCACATCCATACATGACCACTGGAAAAACCATAGCCTTGACTAGACGGACCTTTGTTGGCAAAATAATGTCTCTGCTTTTGAATATGCTATCTAGATTGGTCATAACTTTTCTTTCAAGGAGTAAGCATCTTTTAATTTCATGGCTGCAGTCACCATCTGCAGTGATTTTGGAGCCCCCAAAATAAAGTCTGACACTGTTTCCACTGTTTCCCCATCTATTTCCCATGAAGTGATGGGACCAGATGCCATGATCTTCATTTTCTGAATGTTGAGCTTTAAGCCAACTTTTTCACTCTCCTCTTTCACTTTCATCCAGAAGCTTTTTAGTTCCTCTTCACTTTCTGCCATAAGGGTGGTATCATCTGCATATCTGAGGTTATTGATATTTCTCCCAGCAATCTTGATTCCAGCTTGTGCTTCTTCAGCCTACATTAATGTCACTCAAATTTATGTTTCAGTGTTTTAAATCTTCATGGTAATTGAATTTATATGGTTACTAAAATGACTATTAAAGTACATTGCAAATTATATCACTTCATATAAATATTCAATTAAAGAAAGTTTCTATGGATCAAGTCCCAAGTCCCAGTAATCCACTTACAAAAATGATCACCCTATTTGAAATATCATACAAATTATATTCCAGCATTAGTAGCAAGTAATTGAGGGAGGTTTGTTTTTAAGGATGACTACAACTTTAAGACTCAATTTGCATGTCAGGTCGTACTTTGTTTATAGATTCACTTCCTGGAAAGAACTGGTAGACTTTAGGAAGGCCTTGCTAAATAGGAAACAATTATACAGCATATATTGCAGAGACAATGAAAATGAAACCCCCAGAATCACAAATAAGCTTAGGTGTGAGAAAGTTCTGGGCTTTCCTTGGTGGCTCATTGGTAAAGAATCCACCTGCCAATGCAAAAGACAGGTTTGATCTCTGGGTTGGGGAGATCCCTTGGAGAAGGAAATGGCAACCCACTCTAGTATTCTTGCCTGGGAGATCCCATGGACAGTGGAACCTGATAGGCTACAGTTCATGGGATCACAAAGAGGCAAGCATAACTTAGTGACTAAACAATCACAAGATGTTGATAGCAGAAAGGATTCGTTTGACACCTTAGATATGTCCGCCCCAATCCAACCTTTTCAGAATAACAAGAACAGGGATTGGAATTGGTTGGCTAAAGCTTGATAGAAAAGTTGAGAAAATAATTTCTAGAAGCTAAATTTAAATTACTTCTTCTCCAGAATCCATTTCTAAAAAATTGAATACCAATAATGCAATTAAAAGGTGAAAATGTTGCTATAGTTGGAAATCTTTGTAACTAAATTTCCTGATATTTTCCTTATAGGATTTTGGTCTTATCTGTAAACTTAAACTAGCCTTGCCCATACCAAGAAAGAGAGAAATATTTATCTGTGTTAGTTCTTTTGTGTCTTCTTTTCCCCTTAAATCTTTAAAGAACTTGAAGCTAATTTTGACTATTTTGATGATTAATTTTGTGTCAACTTAACTAGGCTGCAAGTTGTCCATATATTTCTTCAATTCTGGGTGTTTCTGTGAGAATGTTTTTGGTTGAGTTTATCATTTAGCTTGATAGAATGCAAAGTGGATTGCTCTCCCTAATGTAGGTGGGCCTGTTCCAATCAATTGAAGGCCTGAATAAAACAAAACTACTGACCACCCCTCCAATAAAACAGAATTCTTTCTGCTTGACCACTTTGAGCTGTGACATTAGGTTTTTCCTGCCTTTTGACTCCAACTAAAACATTGGCTCTTCTGGGTCTTAAGTTGCTGGTCTCTGGGCTTGAGCTATATTATTGGTCCTCCTTGGTCTCCAGTTTGCCAACTGCAGATCTTGGCAGTTATCAGCCTTCATAACTGTGTAATCTAATTGCTTAGAATAAAGCTCTCTCTCTTGTTCTCACTCTTTCTTACATACCTATATCTATATATTTATTTATAAATATATATTTCTTATTGGTCTTTTTTTTTTTTTTTTAAGAATCTTGACTAATTCAACAATTAATAAAGATCTGGCTGTATTCCCTACTCCCACGGTTTAGTCAATTATCTCAACTTCATCAAGATCCTATTTTAATTTGACTTGATTTATGGATTTATATTCTATTCATTAATCTATGTCTAAGCATAACTATCAGTACACATTATTTTAATCATGATCACTTGACAAATGCTTTAATATTTAGTAGGGTTTGTTCCAATCAGTTCAAAATTTTTATGCTACTACAGTGAAATAAAGATGAGAGCTGGGCTGAGGTTTGACAAGTAGTATACTTTTCTATTTAAAATTAGCAAAGACAAGGCTTTTCAACTTTCCTTCCTTCTTTCCTCTGTCTCTGCTTTCTTTTCTTCCAGGGAACCCCTTCCTCATGATGAAATCTATAGAATTCAAATACATATTGCATTACAAATCAAGCTGACTTGGGTGGGTCAAAACTCCGTTTACTTCTGCCTTCCCCCAATTAACCCTCCAGATGTTTTTTTATGTTCCAGAAAGCCCTTTTAGAAAACTGCCTTCTTAAACTTTTATTTGCAGTTCCAAGGTATGTTTTTATTCTTTCTGTTTTCACAAATCACGGCATTTAAATGGCATTGTTAATATCACCATTTACCTAATGCATTTTCAATGTCCTCTTTAATTCCTCCAAACCAGTGGAAAAGCAAGATGAAAAGAGATTTATAAAAATTGCTGTGTATTATGTTACCTCCTAACTGAGTGGTTTATTTGCTTACTAAATGGCCCTACATTTATAGTCAGTTGTCATCAACAGATAACACATCAAAAGTAAACTTCAATTTCACATTGCAGAGTAGGTGATTCTGATTTGAATGTTGTTTATCATAGAGAATATGTTACTAAATCTAGTTTATGGGAAGATTATGCCATTTAATTTACTTTTAGAGAGAGGAATATGCTTTCATGAAAAGCTGCATTAGCTATTAGAAAAGTAATATAGCTGCCGGCCTGTGCAATTTCCAGGAAGCGTGAATACATTGTATTGACAAAAACAAGCCAGACATTTTTCTGATGTGGTTTGATGAAAAGAGTACTGGACTGGTAATGAGGGCTAGGTTCAAGACCAGATTTGACAGTAACAAGCTGAGTAACTGTGAGGAGACAGATGTGTCCTGGAGGAGATGTCTCAGTGTACCTGGTGTCTCACCTATAACATGAAAAGATGTAACATGTGGTATATTATGAATTATATAATAAATATATAATAAATTTTACTACATAATAAAATTATAATAAAACATACATAATAAATATAAAATAAAATCTGGAAGCCACAATCTAATAAGACTTTATGATCAAGAGGAACTACTTTCATTGTCCCAGCTGTCCTGATATAATTGGGGAAGATGAAAATAGCTGCAGTAAAGTTGTATAGAAACAAGAGGAAAAAAAGCCCCTTTCAGGGCCAACTTCATGGGTGGGTATGTGTATATTCGTCTACATTTGTGGGCAGTCTGTATGGTGGTAGTACCAGTTTGAAGATCCAATGGGTGAGATTTCTTAATTTTTAGAGTGATTCATATCAGGGTTAAGTTAAACTCAGTTTATAGAAATGTTGAAGCATTCAGTTTATTTTTACAGTGTGAACTATATAATTCTAGGAAATCAGATTCCTTAGGGACAAGGACGACACAGTAATCACTCCTGCACAGTGACTGCCCATGGCGGCATTTGGGAATCTTGGCTGACTGACTCACGGATTTTCCTGGGAGGACCCAAGCTTAACTATTTCATGCTATTAAAAATTATAAGAAATTCTATAAAATACAGTTAGCAGTGATGTAAAGGGAGGCTTTGGTTTTTAGGTTTAACTCATTTATACTGTTCAAATGTTCTCAGCTTGATTATATAAGCTTTAAAGACTGCACAGGTGGAATTCCTGGGTGGCTCAGCGAGTAAAGGATCTGCCTGCAATACAGGAGACACAGGAAATATGGGTTCAGTCCCTGGGTCGAGAAGATCCCCTGGAGAAGGAAATGGCAACCCACTCCAGTATTGTTGCCTGCAGAATCCATGGACAGAGGGCCTAGGGGGCTATAGTCCATGGGGTCACTAAAGAGTCGGACACAACTTAAAGACTAAACATGAGGTGGGATTGGCTAATATCTGGAGGTTATGAGTTCTTTTGGCCTTCCTCTTGTTATTTCTATGTGAAGTAATAAATATTAATATTCATTTATAAAAATTCAGTTCTGTTTCCAAAACATGGGTCCACACTAAGTCTTGTGATTTTCAGTTCTGCAAACCTAATAGCCATTCCAAGGTTTCCCTAAATATGAAATTCTATGCATTAAACCCAAGGGCAACACTAGAAGCAGCAATCATTGTCATAGTGCACTTAAACAGGATTTGGGAGTTCTAGGAGAGGGAATGTCAGTTACAGATGTTCTATTTTGGCCAGAGGAAAATTTGCGTTTTCACCCAATAAATATTCAAGGAGTTATTTATGTTCATCCACCATAGGACAAGCATTATATTCAGGCACTAGGAAAACAGAAAACAAAAATGCAGTCAAAAAACTAAGTTTTACTAAAATCTGTTACATATTTTAATAAAATTATTATTAATTTTTATAATAATTTAAAAAAGTGGGCTTCCTTGGTGGCTCAGATGATAAAGAACCAGCCTGCAACACAGGAGAGCTAGGTTTGATCCCTGGGTTGGGAAGATCCCCTGGAGGAGGGTATGGCTACCCACTCCAGTATTCTTGCCTGGAGAATCCCATGGACAGAAGAGCTGGTCAGGCTACAGTCCATGAGGTTGTAAAGAGTTGGAGATGCCTGAGCAACTAACAAAACTATTACTAATATTAATAGAGACTTACCTTGTTCTTTAGTTTGGAATGTTTCTTCATTTTCCTGGATTTCTGTCTGTCGTTATATGCACATGAGGTATTATGTATATTTCCCATTCTTAACTAAGTGATCTCATGTAGGAGATTAGCCTCATCAGAAGGCCCTGCTCAAGCTTCTCATTGTCTCTCAAACCTTTATGATTGTCCAAGCTGCCTTCTTTTTCCATTATGGCTCCTTGTATTGTAGGATGTGCCAAGATACATCCATGTTCCAAAGGGGTGAATTGTACTCAGCACCTTGATGAAGGCTGATTGGAAATTAGATGCTGAGGCAGCAGCTGGAAATGTCTGTAGCGAAGCCCATTCCAATTAGAAACTGGGAGATGGGTGTTTTTGCTTGCTCTCTCTGTCTGTAGCCATGGGGGTATGGTGATGGTTTGATGATAGTGGTGGTGGTAGTGTGTATGTGCTCCTGTGCCTGTTTAGAACTGCTTATTTATTTGCTCCACAGGTCTCATAAATGGAAGCCTCATTGCTTATCAGAGTGATCTGAGGCTTTTTCCTTGGATACTGGCTATAAAAGATGGACACAGATATGTTCAAGCTCCTTTCAGGAAGATACTAGAGACATGGGGTGGGCTAGAGGGAGGAGATGGGGGAAATATCAGCCACCTTTTCCTGTTCCTGGGGAGGATCAAAGCTGGCCTGTAAGGCTGTGCTAAATTAGATGCCTGATCCTCAAGCAACAGCTTTAAGTGTGTAGATGGACCCTGAAAAGACCAGCACTTGGACATTTTTGCCTCCTCCTTCTGTGATGAACTCTAGGGGAATAGCCACAGCAAGTGCTCTGCACCCATTAACAATTTCTTCTTTGTTGCCTATAGTCTTGTCAGTCTTATGGATGGACATGTGCTATTGGCTTTCAGAGTATTGGGGAGCCATCTCATGAAGGGGATTCTTAAAAGTTGGGGGACTAAATGTGTTTTTTAAACCCTATACTGCTCAGGAGAAGCTGGGAGTTAGGAGTTTCCTCTGGATTATTTGGTACTATAATGGGGCTTATGGATAGAGGGTGTCTCAGCCTTTCCTATTGGTTTTGATTTGTGTATTTTCTCCTTTGCCCAATATGTAGGAGTGCTTAGCTAGAGTTGGGGTATCTTTCAGAGGTAATTACTTTGTGTGTAGCTGTAAATTCATTATGTCCAAGGGAGAAGTGGAGTTCACAAGCCTTCTATGTTGCCATCTTGGTTGACCCTTTTCTACATTTTTAAAAAAAAATCGGTTAGGATTTTAAGAAAAAAGGAAACTGTGGCCATAGACTATAGCAGTTCTGACTTTCTTAATAATTCCTGGAGTATCACAGCTGGTAGCCTGGTAGCCTTTCTGGTCTGTTCCTTTTCTTTTCTGGGTGCTGAATCTGATAGCAGTGAAGTGACTTGCCCCAAGATTACTTTCTCGGGGAGATCCTCTGTTCCCTCCACCTCCTTGCTTTTCCTCTTTGTACTCCAGCAGCACTTTTACATACAGCTGCTAGATATCCCTTTATGCATTCATGCATCTGTATCATCAACCCAACTGCAGGCTCTTTGGTGAAAGAAATCGCTTCTGAAGATCTGTATTTACTACAACATGAGGATCCAATATTTCTATAGGGAAGAAAGAGTATCTTATGGTTACTTAGGAGGTCTTCAGAATTCATTAAATAATGTTGTCTTAATGTAGAGATTTGGATTACTGTGACATTGAATGGTTTGCCTTGGACACGAACAGAAATCATTCTGTCATTTTTGAGATTGCATCCAAGTACTGCATTTCGGACTCTTTTGTTGACCATGATGGCCACTCCATTTCTTCTGAGGGATTCCTGCCCACAGTAGTAGATATAATGGTCATCCGAGTTAAATTCACCCATTCCAGTCCATCTTAGTTCGCTAATTCCTAGAATGTCGACATTCACTCTTGCCATCTCTTGTTTGACCACTTCCAATTTGCCTTGATTCATGGACCTGACATTCCAGGTTCCTATGCAATATTGCTCTTTACAGCATCGGACTTTGCTTCTATCACCAGACACATCCACAGCTGGGTATTCTTTTTGTTTTGGCTCCATCCTTTCATTCTTTCTGGAGTTATTTCTCCACTGATCTCCAGTAGCATATTGGGCCCCTACTGACCTGGGGAGTTTCTCTTTCAGTATCCTATCATTTTGTCTTTTCATACTGTTCATGGGGTTCTCAAGGCAAGAATACTGAAGTGGTTTGCCATTCCCTTCTCCAGCGGACCACACCCTGTCATATCTCTCCACCATGACCCGCCCATCCCAGGTTGCCCCTCGGGCATGGCTTAATTTCATTGAGTTAGACAAGGGTGTGGTCCTTGTGTGATTAGATTGACTAGTTATCTGTGAGAATGGTTTTAGTGTATTTGCCCTCTGATGCCCTCTTTCAAGACCTACTGTCTTACTTGGGTTTCTCTTACCTTGGGCGTGGGGTATCTCATCCCGGCTGCTCCTGGCTGCTCCCGGCCAGCGAAGCACAGCCATCGCACCTTACCTTGGACGAGGGGTCTCTCCTCACCGCCGCCCTTCCTGACCTCGGTCGTGGGGTAGCTCTTCTCGGCCGTGCTTAGTGAGCTGGCCCGCACTGCCGTCCTTCCTCGGTCGTGGGGTAGCTCCTCTCGGCCGCGCTCTTAGTGCCCGACGCAGCCGGCGGGGCGCTCTTAGTGCGCGACGCAGCCGGCGGGGCACTCTTAACTGGCGCGCCGGTCGCGGGCAGGCGAGGTCGCTCTTAAACGGCGCACCATTCAATGTCACAGTAATCCAAATCTATGCCCCAACCAGTAACGCTGAACAAGCTGAAGTTGAAAGGTTCTATGAAGACCTACAAGACCTTTTAGAACTAACACCCAAAAAAGATGTCCTTTTCATTATAGGGGACTGGAATGCAAAAGTAGGAAGTCAAGAAACACCTGGAGTAACAGGCAAATTTGGCCTTGGAACACGGAATGAAGCAGGGCAAAGACTAATAGAGTTTTGCCAAGAAAATGCACTGGTCATAGCAAATACCCTCTTCCAACAACACAAGAGAAGACTCTATACATGGACATCACCAGATGGTCAACACCGAAATCAGATCGATTATATTCTTTGCAGCCAAAGATGGAGAAGCTCTATACAATCAGCAAAAACAAGACCAGGAGCTGACTGTGGCTCGGACCATGAACTCCTTATTGCCAAATTCAGACTGAAATTGAAGAAAGTAGGGAAAACTACTAGACCATTCAGGTATGACCTAAATCAAATCCCTTATGATTATACAGTGGAAGTGAGAAATAGATTTAAGGGCCTAGATCTGATAGATAGAGTGCCTGATGAACTATGGAATGAGGTTCGTGACATTGTACAGGAGACAGGGATCAAGACCATCCCCATGGAAAAGAAATGCAAAAAAGCAAAATGGCTGTCTGGGGAGGCCTTACAAATAGCTGTGAAAAGAAGAGAAGCGAAAAGCAAAGGAGAAAAGGAAAGATATAAACATCTGAATGCAGAGTTCCAAAGAATAGCAAGAAGAGATAAGAAAGCCTTTTTCAGTGATCAATGCAAAGAAATAGAGGAAAACAACAGAATGGGAAAGACTAGGGATCTCTTCAAGAAAATCAGAGATACCAAAGGAACATTTCATGCAAAGATGGGCACGATAAAGGACAGAGATGGTGTGGACCTAACAGAAGCAGAAGATATTAAGAAGAGGTGGCAAGAATACACAGAAGAACTGTACAAAAAAGAGCTTCAAGACCTAGATAATCATGATGATGTGATCACTGACCTAGAGCCAGACATCTTGGAATGTGAAGTCAAATGGGCCTTAGAAAGCATCACTACGAACAAAGCTAGTGGAGGTGATGGAATTCCAGTGGAGCTATTCCAAGTCCTGAATGATGATGCTGTGAAAGTGCTGCACTCAATATGCCAGCAAATTTGGAAAACTCAACAGTGGCCACAAGATTGGAAAAGGTCAGTTTTCATCTCAATCCCAAAGAAAGGCAATGCCAAGGAGTGCTCAAACTACCGAACAATTGCACTCATCTCACACGCTAGTAAAGTAATGCTCAAAATTCTCCAAGCCAGGCTTCAGCAATATGTGAACCGTGAACTTCCTGATGTTCAAGCTGGTTTTCGAAAAGGCAGAGGAACCAGAGATCAAATTGCCAACATCCGCTGGATCATCGAAAAAGCAAGAGAGTTCCAGAAAAACATCTATTTCTGCTTTATTGACTATGCCAAAGTCTTTGACTGTGTGGATCACAATAAACTATGGAAAATTCTGAAAGAGATGGGAATACCAGACCACCTGATCTGTCTCTTGAGAAATCTGTATGCAGGTCAGGAAGCAACAGTTAGAACTGGTCATGGAACAACAGACTGGTTCCAAATAGGAAAAGGAGTACGTCAAGGCTGCATATTGTCACCATGTTTATTTAACTTATATGCAGAGTACATCATGAGAAATGCTGGACTGGAAGAAACACAAGTTGGAATCAAGATTGCCGGGAGAAATCTCAATAACCTCAGATATGCAGATGACACGACTCTTATGGCAGAAAGTGAAGAGGGGCTAAAAAGCCTCTTGATGAAAGTGAAAGTGGAGAGTGAAAAGGTTGGCTTAAAGCTCAACATTCAGAAAATGAAGATCATGGCATCTGGTCCCATCACTGCATGGGAAATAGATGGGGAAACAGTGGAAACAGTGTCAGACTTTGTTTTTCTGGGCTCCAAAATCACTGCATATGGTGACTGCAGCCATGAAATTAAAAGACGCTTACTCCTTGGAAGGAAAGTTATGACCAACCTAGATAGCATATTCAAAAGCAGAGACATTACTTTACCAACAAAGGTTCGCCTAGTCAAGGCTATGGTCTTTCCTGTGGTCATGTATGGATGTGAGAGCTGGACTGTGAAGAAGGCTGAGCGCCGAAGAATTGATGCTTTTGAACTGTGGTGTTGGAGAAGACTCTTGAGAGTCCCTTGGACTGCAAGAAGATCCAACCAGTCCATTCTGAAGGAGATCAATCCTGGAATTTCTTTAGAAGGAATGATGCTAAAGCTGAAACTCCAGTATTTTGGCCACCTCATGCGAAGAGTTGACTCATTGGAGAAGACTCTGATGCTGGGAGGGATTGAGGGCAGGAGGAGAAGGGGACGACAGAGGATGAGATGGCTGGATGACATCACTGACTCGATGCATGCGAGTCTGAGTGACCTCCGGGAGCTGTTGATGGACAGGGAGGCCTGGAGTGCTGCGGTTCATGGGGTCGCAAAGAGTCAGAGACTGAGCGACTGATCTGATCTGATCTGATCTGATAATGTAGAGAACTGCCTAGAGAAGTGGCCCAGGGCACTGATTAGGAAGGGAGTGGAACAGAGCACTTTGAGGTCTTTTGATTCCTTACTTTCCACCCTCTATCTTTGCTGTCACCCTCTATCTTTGCTGTCCCATTTGTACCTTGAAGATTTTTTTCCCTCAAGGAAGTATTCAGGTAATGTTAACGTGACCAATACCCTATAACTGAGTAGACATTTTTCATTAAGAAATAGACCAAAAAAACCTAAAATTCTTGCTGAAAATTGGATGACATAAGCTATCCCATCATGTAAATTGCTTTACTATTTCAATAGCTCAGACTTTTTAAACCAGCTCCGTTTGAAATGTATAAAAATTGCAAATAAGCATCAGCATAGAAATCCTTACAATGTCGAAGGAGCGTTGGCTTGGCTACAAAAAAGAAATCTAAGCTTCTTAGGCCATTAATCTAAATTACAACCATAATCTGCTTTGAAATTCCTTATCCAAATAAAAACCTCAAGTATGGCAATCTTTTTTGTTTATATGTATTCAGAATCTATCATTGAAAGGCTCTAGCATTGAAATGGTAAAATTAGTATTATAATTATATATAGAATGCAATAAATTGGCTTTAGTAGTAATAAGAGTTAACATTTATTGATAGTTTACCATGTAAACTTTATATATATAAAGTGTGTCAGACATTTGTGTTAATTACATAACATGCTTGTGTTAATTAATTTAATCCTTGCAACTTATTCTGTATGGACTGATGTTATGCCCTATTTCACAGACCTGGAAATAAGAGGTAGAAAAAGGTAAAATAACTTGCCAACACATCTAACTTTCATGTGGGAAAGTCAAGATTAGATTTTAGGCCAGCATAATTCAATAGAAACATAATGTGAACCATCTAAAATTTTATAGTTATCCATATTAAGTAAAAGTAAATGAAATTGGTTATATTAATTATGTTTGATTTAAGCCAGTATATCAAAAATGTTATCATTTTGACAGTTGGGTAATATAAAATTAATTACATTTCTTTTTTTGTATTGTCTTTTAAACTTGGTATGCTTTGGACATTAAATTTGCACTTGAAATACCTGATTTCTATTTAGATTTTATGAATTTATAGTTGAAAATGTAGATTCACATACCCACAATGCTCCTAATGCCCTTGAATATTTTGAATACCTGAATTACTATATATAATTATCTTTTAAAGTGTATAATTTATTTAAAATTAACTAAAATTTAAAAAATTCCATTCCTCAGTCACACTAGTCACATTTTAAGTGCCTACCATCCCCTTTTGGCCAGTGCTCCTTCCTATATTAGACTGTACAGAGCTGGGCAGTCTTCCTCAAGAACACTCATTCTAACCTAATAAATAAATAAATAGTTAATAAGAGCTGTTGAATTGATGCTGAACCATTATGCTATGCTGTCTCAAATAAGACAATAGAAGTCATCAGTTAATTGTATTCAATATTCATTAAACAAGTATTTTTCAGAACCATGAGAACAATGTAAGTTAACACTGATGCTAAGGTAATATTAACCATTAGAACCTACACTTCTAACTGCTAGACTGGCTGGACTCTAACATTACTTATTAGCAATTTGACCTTAGCAAGATAAAGAAGAAGATGATATATCTTAATAATCAAAATGGATAGTCAAGTGGGCACCCAGAAGAAGGTTTGATCAAGGTAATAATTTCTCCATAGGCACAAATAAAAACCAGACAGGGACAATTTTGAGTCATTATCATTTTTCTTAAAAAAATCATACCCGCATCATTTGGCATCCTACTATATTTTTATTAGCAGGACTTAAGCAGACATGCCTCGTGTTTCCAGGTACAATGCTAAATCACTGATAGAGTGACATTATGGTAGGCATACTGAACTGTAAAATAGGCATGTGTTCTCTTCTTTCTTAGTTCTGCTGCTGCTAAGTCGCTTCAGTCGTGTCCGACTCTGTGCAACCCCATAGATGGCAGCCCACCAAGCTCTGCCATCCCTGGGATTCTCCAAGCAAGAACACTGGAGTGGGTTGCCATTTCTTCTCCAGTGCATGAAAGTGAAAAGTAAAAGTGAAGTCGCTCAGTTGTGTCTGACTCTGCTGCTGCTGCTGCTAAGTCGCTTCAGTCGTGTCCGACTCTGTGCGACCCCATAGACGGCAGCCCACCAGGCTCCCCCGTCCCTGGGATTCTCCAGGCAAGAACACTGGAGTGGGTTGCCATTTCCTTCTCCGCTACTAAGACACAAACTCTGCTACTGGGACACAAACCTTGTGAAACTTCTCGGAGTCCTTGAATCACTTCTTCCTTGTTATCTCTTGAGGACTATGCATAGCATGAGCATGAGTGACAATTCTGAGCCCCAGTTCTAACCATAACCCATATCAGCCATGTCAGTGCTCTAAGCACAGTCCATGCTCCAGAGAGAGCCAACACATCCTATCAACAGCAGTGTACTGCTGCTGCTGCTAAGTCGCTTCAGTCGTATCTGACTCTGTGCGACCCCATAGATTATGGCTACATATTTTCTCCTAATATGTGCAGCCAGATAGACAGACTAGCAGAGCTCACATGTCAGTGAAACAGGTAGGACGAACATTTTAGAGGGGCCTCATTGTACATCTCTCAAGAAACACATCTCTGGATATCAGTCCAGAAGGGGAGTTTCTCCTACAGAGAGCAAGAACCCTGGCCTTATGTAACTCAATGGCATTTGTTTCCACTAAGCATCCGCTATTCCTAGGCTCTCCTAACATTTGAAGGTGGACACTCTGGTGTGATTGTCTGGCAGAAACTGCCTAGACAGCCTATGAAGAGAAAAAGAGGGATTCAGGGAGATAAAGAAAGATTGATTCTGTCCTCATAGAATGACAGATTATCATAGACACCCAGCTAGAATTTAAGATATGGTAGCCTTTTATTCAAAGGAATATGCATATGTGAGAATATGTGTGTGAGTGGGGTTTGGTGGCGGTGGTGGATGCGGTATGTGGAGGGTGTAGCTTGGTATTAAGGAAATTTAGTTCACATTACCTTATAGAATTTTTTGTTATGGGAGATATACCTCAAAGTAATTTGAAAAGGTAGTTCTGGTTGGTTTTCAAGCCAGTGGAAAGAATGTTAAGTTGTATGCTGTTAACCCTCGACCCCTCCATCCTTTTGATAGCACCCTGTCCATGCCACATAACTTTTGGGCTTGAATAAAATGCAGTTGTGGACTCACCACATACTGGCTCTGGTTTCTGGGGCCAGATGATACAATCTGAAAGTTCAAAGGAGTTAGCTCTCCATATGGAGAACCTGGATCTTTGTGAAGCAAGAGATGAGACAAACCTGAGCAGATAGCCTCCTCCCCACTCCTTTTTCTCTTTCATGGACTAATGCATTGTATCTTCCTTCCCTGTGTATCCTGAATGTGAAGGAAACAGGCCTGATAAGCAGCCTGCTGTGTTGCTGCAACCTGCTGCAGAGCAGAAGCCCATGTGGTAATGTGTCGTGTTGCTTTTCTTCTTCCGTCACTTCCCTTCATCCTCACTTCCCTGGGCTTGGCCATTCCAAACAGAGAATTAGTGCCTTAATCCTCTCTCAGGGGCAGGATTTAGGGGCCTGATCTAAACCTAACTCTAAGCCTGCTCCTGGACCTTTGCTGAGAGAAAGATGGAATTCAGAGTTTCCTCCTTTGTACCTGTGTCTTTTCAAATATGCTCTAATTTTCTTCACAAACTCTTGGTCTTAGATCACATAAAGGGGTGGTGATGGTTCTAGAACAGCTTCTGGAGCTCTGCAGTGATTAGGTAGGAGACAGGATAGACATCCGTTTTTCCTATTCATTCATTTGGCCCAATGTAATCTGGCTGTAGTGATATTAGGGAAAGGAAACCTGGAAAAGAAATATCTGTATCCAGGTGCAGAGAATATAAAATATGCCATGTCCCCAGACAACCTCACAAACCACACTTCAGAACTGCCAGGCCCAGCTCTCTCTGCCAAAGTAAGGGAAGTATCTTCTTACTCTATTTATACTATGCTATGTGAACTTCCCTAGGTTTTTCACACTCACCCTGTAATTGTCTTAACCATCAGATGACCTTCTGTAATCTAGGAAATAATTGATAACCTTGCCATCCTTGTCAGGAGACTGATGTGGGAAGAACTAGCAGTAACCTAGTTCTCTGTGATATGCAAGGCACCAGAGGACCTTGAGAAAATTCTCCTCATAAATTTATTTCAAATAACCAAAAGAATGAATATTTGTTGAGCACTTACTAGGCCAGGCACTATGCCAACATTCTGACACATATTACCTATTTACTCTTCTCAATAACAGTTTAACATAGACTCTGCTGTTGTTGCATTTTACAGATGAGGATACTAAGGCAGTGTGAACTCAGGGAACTTAGCTATGGTTACTCGGTTGGTAAAAACTGATTGTGGGGAGAAACATAAACAACCTCAGATATGCAGATGATACCACTTTAAAGGCAGAAAGTGAAGAGGCACTAAAGAGCCTCTTGTTGAAAGTGAAAGAGGAAAGTGAAAAAGCTGGCTTAAAATTCAGAATTCAGAAAACTAAGATCATGGCATCGGGTCCCATCACTTCACGGCAAATAGATGGGGGACATGTGAAAACAGTGACAGATTTCATTTTCTTGGGCTCCAAAATCATTGCAGATGGTGACTGCAGCCTTGAAAT
This sequence comes from Tragelaphus eurycerus, assembly GCA_935064755.1. Classification (NCBI taxonomy): domain Eukaryota; kingdom Metazoa; phylum Chordata; class Mammalia; order Artiodactyla; family Bovidae; genus Tragelaphus; species Tragelaphus eurycerus. The sequence continues at coordinate 407,556 of CAKXYN010000123.1, forward strand.
TAAAAAGACGCTTGCTCCTTGGAAGAATAGCTATGAGAAACCTAGACAGTGTATTAAAGAGCAGAGACATCAGTTTGCTGACAAAGGTATGTATAGTCAATGCTATGATTTTTCCAGTAGTCACGTATGGGTATGAGAGTTGACCCATAAAGAAGGCTAAGCTCCTAAGAATTGATGCTTTCAAACTGTGGTTCTGGAGAGGATTCTTGAAAGTCCCTTGAACTGCAAGCAGATCAAAGCAGTCCGTCTTAAAGGAAATCAAGCTTGAATATTCATTGGAAGGACTAATGCTGAAACTGAAGCTCCAATACTTTGGCCATCTGATGCGAAGAACTGACTCATTGAAAAAGACCCTGATGCTGCGAAAGATTGAAGGTGGGAGGAGGGGACAACAAAGGATATGATGGTTGGATGGCATCACTGGCTCAATGGACATGTGTTTGAGCAAACTCAGGGAGATAGTAAAGGACAGGGAAGCCTGGCATGCTGCAGTCCACGGGGTCGCAAAGAGTTGGACACGACTTAGCAACTGAATAACAATAACAACCGAAACCATGTAGCCAGGGTTCAATCCCAGGTCTTCAGATGACAGGACGGGAGTGCTTAGCCATCAGACTGGCCTGTGTCCTCTACATTATACTGATGTGAAGCAAGTCCCGTTTCACAAGCTGATGTAGCTGCTTATTGTTTCCCTGACTTTGAATTGCTTTTCTCTTTCTCTGAAGCACTTTATTATTCTTGAGGACTTCCTCTCGGAAGCCTGATGACCCTCCTTTACCCCGTTGCATGCATTCCCCCATCCCTCCCCTTTCTTGGGCATCACCAATTCAAAGCTGCATGAATAAGAAGATTCACAGAAGGTTTGGGGCCATGATCTAACCTCGTGGCTCAGTTGATAAAGAGTCTGCCTGCAATGCGGGAGACCCAGGTTCGATGCCTGGGTGGGGAAGATCCCCTGGCGAAGGAGATGGCTACCACCCCAGTACTCTTGCCTGGAAAATTCTGTGGACAGACATGGGGTCACAAAGAGTCAGACACACTGAGTTACTAACACTTTCACTTTCTTTCACTTCGGGGCTGTGAAAGGATATGTGTGTTTGTAGGGACAGGAGCATAACCCCAAATTACACTATTAGCCACACCTCTCCTTAAAAGGGTCTTGGCCATTCCTGCCCTGGTAGAGCCTCCACACAGAGCTCAGACAATACTCTGGGCTCCCCTCCACTCCAGCCTCCCAGTAAATACTGTTTCTTTCTTATATGTGAGGATGCCAGGCAGAAACCCAAAGTTTGTCTTTCATTACATTAAGCAATGTGGTTCTTGTGTGTAGCTCCTGGCTCATCTCAGGACTATTTTTCTTCAGTCAAGATGATGCTTCCACACATTGTGTTTCCCCAAACAAAGGTGGTTTGCTTGTCCTTTATGAAGAAATCTGCTTTTGGTTTCTAAACTAACTTCTATTTTCTGCCCACACCACATGAATCATTCACACATGAATGATCAAAGGTGTAACAATGTAGAGGTTTTTGTTTATCCAAAATACGCCATGAGAATTTCTTATGCAAAAGCAGTCGAATGAGATCTAGCCTTTCTCTGAAGCACTTCATTATTTTTGAGGACTTCCTCTGGGAAGCCTGATGACCGTCCTTTGCCCCATTGCACACATTCCCCATCCCTCCTCTTCTGGGGCAGCTTTGAGGGCTTCTGCCTGTGGGGAAAAAGACAGGACAGAGCCTGGAGTTCCAGAGACAAAGAACATGGTTGGTGGGAACAGCAGGATTCCAAGGGGCCACTTCCAGTGGGTGGGTGGCTGTAAATCAGGGAGGGTGGAGAAGCAATGCTTCTGAGTACAGCAGGTCTAGAGAGCTGAGAGAGAGGGAACACACCGGTGCATGGGAGAAAATTGGAGAGGAGAGGAGTTTTTAATTTTAGTCATGGCTCCATGGGTCATAAATTAGATTTCCATTAATATCTTCAAGTGAGTACCTTGGGATTAAGTTTAATTACTTTTATTTGCATGTATGTGTATGTTTTGTTGTGTGTGTTTATGTACCATAGATCTGAAACTGGATCCTCTTGGGCTAAATGATCTATTTAGTTGACTGACAAAATAAAGGAATAAGTCAGAAAACCTGAGTAGAAATCCAACATATAGCATTTACAAGTCTTCTTTTTCTTTAAAAATTTATTTTTTTATTGAAGGATAATTGACAGAATTTTGCTCTTTTGTGTCAAACCTAAACATGAATCAGCCATAGGTACACTATATCCCCTTCTTTTTGAACCTCCCTCCCATCTCCCTCCCCATGCCACTCCTCTAGGTTGATACAGAGCCGCTGTTTGAGTTTCCTGAGCCATACAGCAAATTCCCGTTGGCTATCTATTTTACATATGGTAATTTAAGTTTCCATGTTACTCTTTCCATGCATCTCACCCTCTCCTCCCCTCTCCCCATGTCCATAAGTCTATTCTCTATGTCTGTTTCTCCACTGTTGCCCTGTAAATAAGTTCTTCAGTGCCATTCTTCTAGATTCTGTATATGCGTGTTAGAATACGATATTTACCTTTCTCTTTCTGACTCACTTCACTCTGTATAATAGATTCTAGGTTCATCCACCTCATCAGAACAGACTCAAATGCATTCCTTTTTATGGCTGAGTAATATTCCATTTTTGTGCATGTATCACAACTTCTTTATTCATTCTTCTGTCTATAGATATCTAGGTTGCTTCCATGTTCTAGCTATTGTAAACAGTGTTGCAATGAACAATGGGATACATGTGTCTTTTTCAATTTTGTTTTCCTCAGGGTATATGCCTAGGAGTGGGATTGCTGGGTCATATTGAAGTTTTATTCCTACTTTCCTAAGGAATCTCCATACCGTCTTCCATAGTGGCTGTATCAATTTACAGCTCCACCAACAGTGCAAGAGTGTTCCCTTTCCTCCACACCCTCTCCAGCATTTATCATTTGTAGACTTTTTGATGATGGCCATTATGACTGGTGTGAGGTGATACCTCATTGTAGTTTTGATTTGCATTTCTCTAATAATGAGCGATGTTGAGCATCTTTTCATGTGTTTGTTAGCCATCTGTATGCCTTCTGGGAGAAATGTCTGTTTAGGTCTGTTCCCCACTTTTTGATTGAGTTTTTTTTTTCTAGCATTGAGTTGTTGAGGCTACTTGCATTTATTGGAAATTAATCCTTTGTCAGTTGTTTCATTTGCTATTATTGTCTCCCATTCTGAGGGTTGTCTTTTCACCTTGCTTATAGTTTCCTTTGCTTTGCAAAAACTTTTAAGTTTAATGAGGTCCCACTTATTTACTTTTGTTTTTCTTTCCATTACTCTAGCAAGTGAGTCATAGAGGATTCTTACTTTGATGTATGTCATCAAGTGTTCTGCATATGTTTTCCTCTGAGAGTTTTATAGTTTCTGGTCTTACATTTAGGTCTTTAATCCATTTTGAGTTTATTTTTGTGTATGGTGTTAGGAAGTGTTCTAATTTCATTCTTTTACATGGAGCTGTCCATTTTCCTAGCACCATTTATTGAAGAGGTTGTTTTTGCCCCATTGTATATTCTTGCCTCCTTTGTCAAAAATAAGGTACCCATAGGTGCATGGGTTTATTTCTGGGCTTTATATCTTGTTCCATTAGTCTATATTTCTGTTTTTGTGCCAGTATCATACTGTTTTGATGACTATAGTTTTGTAGTATAATCTGAAGTCAGGAAGGTTGATTTCTCCAGCTCCATTCTTCTTTCTCAAGACTGCTTTGGCTATTAGGAGTCTTTTGTGTTTCCATATGAAATGGGAAAATTTTTTGTTCTAGTTCTGTGGAAAATGCCATTGATAATTTGATAGGGAAGACACTGAATCTGTAGATTGCATTTGGTAGTATAGTCATTTTCACAATATTGATTCTTCTTACCCAGGAACATGGAATAACTTTCCACCTGTTTATGTCTTCTTTGATATCTTTCATTAATGTCATAATTTTCTGTGTACAGTTCTTTTGTATCTTGAGGTAAATTTATTCCTAGATATTTAATTCTTATTGTTGCAATGGTGAATGGAATTGATTCTTTAATTTTTCTTTCTGACTTTTCATTGTGAGTATATAGAAATGCAAGTGACTTCTGTGTACTGATTTTGTATCCTTAGACTTTGCTAAATTCACTGATTAGCTGTAGTAATTTTCTGATACTATCTTTAGGGTTTTCTATATACAGTATCATGTCATCTCCAAACAGTGAGAGCTTTACTTCTTCTTTTCTGATCTGGATTCTTTTATTTCCTTTTCTTCCCTGATTGCTGTAGCTAGGACTTCCAGAACTATGTTGAATAGGAGTTGTGAAAATGGATATCCTTGTCTTGTTCTTGATCTCGGGGAGAGAGAGGGCTTTCAGTTTTTCCCCACTGAGAATAATGCTTGCTATGGGCTTATCATATATGCCTTTATTGGTATTCCTTCTATGCCCATTTTAAGTTTTAAATATTTTCGGTCTGATGTTGAGTTCATATGTCTTCAGGTATGACTTATCGGATATATAACCTGTTATGTGTTGAGCTAGGTCCTTCTATGCCCATTTTTTTGAAGAGTTTTAATCATAAATAGGGTATTGAATTTTGTGAAAGGTGTTTTCTGCATGTATTGAGATTTTCATATAGTTTTTATCTTTCAGTTTGTTAATATGATCTATCACATTGATTGATTAGTGTATATTGAAAAATTCTTGCATTCCTGGAATAAACCCACCTTGATCATTGTGTATGAGTTTTTTGATGTGTTGCTGAATTCTGTTTGCTAAAATTTTGTTGAGGATTTTTGCATCTATATTCATCAATGATATTGGCTTGCAGTTTCCTTTTTTTGTGTTGTCTTTGTCTAGTTTTGATATCAGGGTGATGGTGGCCTTGTAGGATGGGTTTAGAAGTGTTCCTTTGTCTTCAATTTTTTTGAAAGAGCTTTAGAAGGATAGGCATTAGTTCTTCTCTAAATGTTTGATAGAATTCTCTGTTGAAACCATATGGTCCTGGGCTTTTGTTTTTTGGGAGATTTTTGTTCACAACTTCAATTTCAGTGCTTGTAATTAGGTTGTTCATAATTTCTATTTCTTCCTGGTTCAGTCTTGGAAGATTGAACTTTCCTAAGAATCTGTCCATTTCTTCCAGATTCCCATTTTATTGCCATATAGCTGTTCATAATAGTCTCTTATAATCCTTTGTATTTCTGCATTGTCTGTTGTAACCTCTCCTTTTTCATTTCTAATTTTGTTGATTTGATTTTTCTCTCTTTTTTCTTGATGAGTCTGGCTAAATGTTTGTCAATTTTGTTTATCTTCTCAAAGAACCAGCTTTTAGTTTTATTAATCTTTACTATTGTTTCTTTCATTTCTTTTTCATTTATTTCTGCTTGGATCCTTATGATTTCTTTACTTCTACTAATTTTTTTTTCCTTCTTTTTCCAAGTGTTTAAAGTATAAAGTTAGGTTGTCTATTCAATGTTTTTCTCATTTCTTGAGGTAGGATTGTATTGCTATAAACTTCCCTCTTAGAAATATTTTGCTGCATCCCATAAGTTTTGAGTTGTCGTGTTTTCATTGTCGTTTGTTTCTAGAAAATTTTTGATTTCCCTTTTGATTTCTTCAGTAACCTGTTGGTTATTTAGAAATGTGTTGTTTAATCTCCATGTGTTTGTATTTCTTACAGTTTTTTCTTGTTAATTGATATCTAGTTTCATAGCATTGTGGTCAGAGAAGTTGAGGTTTGATTTATGACCCAAGATGTGGTCTATCTTGGAGAATGTTCCATGGGCACTTGAGAAGAAGGTGTATTCTTTTGCGTTTGGATGGAATGTCCTGAAGACATCAGTAAGATCCATCTCATCTAATGTATCATGTAAGACTTGTGTTTCCTTACTAATGCTCTGTTTTGGTGCTGTGTCCGTTGGTGTGAGTGGGGTGTCAATGTCTCCTACTATGATTGTGTTACTGTCAGTTTCTCCTTTTATGTCTGTTAGTGCTGATGATTGGGTTTGTGTTTTTGTCTTGTTTGTTGTTTAGATGAGGCGTCCTGCACAGGGTGCTACTGGTGGTTGGCTGATGCCTGGTCCTGTATTCAAGTGGTTTCCTTTGTGTGAGCTCTCACTATTTGATACTCCCTAGGGTTAGTTCTCTGGTAATCTCCAGTCTTGGAGTCAGTGGTCCCACTCCAAAGGTTCAGGGCTTGATCTCTGGTCAGAAAGAAAGGTTCTACAAGTGGTTTGTTATGGCATTAAGTGAGGGTAAAACAAATGTTCAAAAACAAGAAACCAAAGATGAACCCCAGAAAAATGGCAGTTACAAAATCAGGCAAATAATAATTAAAATAATGGAATATACACATATACATATACACTCATGAGCAGAGTCTAAACAGTACACCAAAAATAAAGTACAGTAGGTTGACCACAAGAACAAAGGAAATAAAAAATTATATTTATCAGTTAAAAACAAAACTAACTAAAGCACAAACTATAAAACAAAACTAAAGCAAAATGCCAAGTGGGGAATAAAGCAATGAAAACAAAACTAACAAATATGTTGAGAAGAGAAGAAAGAAAGAAAAGAAAGAAAGAATAGATATGCAAAGTTAGACAGAAGTTGATAAAGAAGATTTATATACATTAAGGTTAACTATAAGGGGAAAAGAACAGTAGGAAAAATAAACAAAGGAATAAGTGTAGAAAAATAATAATAGGTTTAAAAAATAAAAATTAAAATTAAAAAGAAAAGGAAACAAAAATTAAAGGAATACTCCACAGAACTACAAAGGCCCAACATGGAGGCAGAGGTTTATAACAACAATAAAAGTCCTGCATGAGGGGGTAAAAAAAAAAACTCAAAAGCTTAATTAGATTTGATAGTGCCAATATAATTGACAACTACAACAGAGGATGAGGGGAAAAAAAGAAAAAACCCAAAAGAATCTACAGAACAAGTCAAAACATAAGAATAATAAATGCTTTCCTTAAGTCACTGCTGTTAGAGTCCTTTCCCTCTATGGGAGTCACAGTCCACCTCACCTCCCCAGGATGCCCTCCGACACTGTACTGATCTCTGGATCTGCTGTGGGAACAGCTCAGATTCTAATCTGGTCCTACTTCTGTGGGTTCTTGCCTCCAGTGTCCACAGCTATCAGAACTAGTGCATTTTCTTTTGTGGGAATGCTGAATTACCTTTTATATATTCCAGAGACACAGTGTGTGCCTAGTTGATCATGTGGATTTAATTTGCAGCTTGTACAGCTGGTGGGAAGGTTTTGGGTCTTCTTCCTTAGCCACACTGCCCCTGGGTTTCAATTGTGGTTTTATTTCCACCTCTGCATGTGTGTCGTCTACTGGGGTTTGCTCCTGAGGCTGCCCTGGAGGACTTGGGTTTGCCCCTGTGAGGGCCAGGTGTGGAGGTGATGCAGCTGCTTGGGTTGCAGGGGTTCTGGCAGCAGCCAGGTACTCAGGAGTTGGTGGCTAGGGCAGCAGGAAATATAGTGCTCTAGAACGGTATGGCAACCAGTGTTGGCCAATATGCTCCAATATTCTTGCCTGGAGAACCCCACCCCCAACCCCACCCTACAGAGAAGCCTAGCAGGGCACTGCCTACGGGGGCGCAAAGAGTCAGACACTACTGAAGCAACTCTGTGTGCATAGATGTAAGATTTTTGCCTGTGGCACCTCTGCCCCAGTGAGAGTTGAGCATGAAGGTGGTGCAGCTCCTTGGCTTGCAGACCCAGGCGATGCCAAGTGTTTGGGGACACGGACTGCCTCCACCACAGGAGTTCTGACCCTATCAGAGTCTTTTTGAGCCTCTTGTGGCTGGTGATCAGAAGGCCTCTTTGGCCAGTCTTTCTCCCTAGCTCCACCTGTTCAGGCACTTAGAGGGCTCCCTTGCCTGGGGTCCTACTCTGTAGTTCAGTTAGGCACTTAAAGGGGCATCCTGGGTGAGGTCCTACCAATTGATGGCCTGGCAATTGATGGCCCAGCCTCTCTTCTGTTCAGCTGCTAGCACTGTTGTGTGTCTATGGTGATGGCTCCACCACCTACACATGACTCAGCAGTAACTCCCTGCTTCCATGGCTGCCTGGCTTTCCTCCACTGGCATTTCCCACCACAATCTCCTCCTTCACACCCCCTCGATCTGTCTCTCCACAGTCAACAGAAGCCCTCACCCTGAGATTGCTCCAAACTCCAGCTCCCAGCTGCTGAGCCTTCCAGGGGACCAGCATTCCTGTCCAGGGTATATATAGCTGTGGCAAGGACTGTCTGATTCTCATTCCATTTAGGTTGCCACAGATCAGCTGTTTCACTCTCAGCCTTAAATGTTTATCCCCTGACTCAGACAATTGTCCCAATGTGGGGATCAGACCCCTGTTTCAGGTCCCCTACCCGTCAAGGGCAGATCCAGCCCTACCAACAGTCTTGCTTTCCCCCTAGTTCCTTCATCCTCCTGAGTTTTGTGTGATTCTATATATTCTTTTCCACTGGTCAGATACTCCTGTCCACTCTCAGCTGGTGTTCTGCATGCACTTCTGTGTCTAAAGGTGTGTTCCTCATGTATCCATGGAGAGAGAAGTACTCCACCTCCACCTACTCCTCCACATCCACCTACTCTACCATCTTGTTCTCTAAAACTACAAGTCTTCTTACTACATGTAAATTGCTTTACCTCTTTGTCACATCTAAAATGATGATGCCAACTCTACAGAATTATATAAGGAGTAAGTGGGCTACTGTGGAAGATTCAGATTGTCAAAAATGGCACAGACGCTGATCATTCAGGGATAAGTATATCTTTCTGATTGCCCAGAGGTCTCAGGCAATTTCATCTTGTGTGTGTGTGTGCATGTGTATGTGAGACTTCTCCAGGCCCCAGTGTATGCCCTTAACTCTGAAAGAAAGGAAAAAAGGTAAGTCACTCAGTCGTGTCCAATTCCTTGTGATCCCATGGACTGTAGCCCACCAGGCTCCTCCGTCCATGGGATTTTCCAGGTGAGAGTACTGGAGTGAGCTGCCATTTCCTTCTCCACCTAGGAATCAAACCCGGGTCTCCTGCACTGCAGGCAGACATTTTACCATCTGAGTCACCAGGGAAGTCCAACTCTGAAGGGGTAGCCAATGCATTATACCAGCGCTTAGGAGGAAGTTCATACCTCAAGGTAAATCTCACTGTTATTCACCTCATGGAAGTTGGATAAATAGGAATGACAGTTAATTCACAATGCAAATAGTGGGGAATCCCACTTTACAGACAATGGTATTGTGTCCTGTAGATTAGAAGTCAATTTACAATGTGAAAATTACTTACTGGGTACAGAGTGTGAATCAGATGTTTAATTATGTCAGTCTGAGATAGATAATGTCTAAGATAGATAACTCTACCTCAGGGATCAGCCATCACGATTGAGTGTGCAGAGTCCTTGGTCTCATTCAGACCTAGATTTTCATTTTTTGATGTCCCAGATAGACCAATCTTTTTGATGATCACATTCTTCTCTTTTTTTGAAAGAAGAAAAAAAAATTAATCTTCATTCTAAAATAACTCTAGGTACATACTAATAGGATGAGTGTGCTCACTGGAATATCGCATACTTTTTCAAACTTCATATTCAGATTGCTGTCCTACATTTATTTTCAAAAATGAATTTTTTTTTATTATAGCAACTGCCAAAGAATCAACTTTGCAAAGAGGTATAACATCACTGAAAAGAATGTAGCACACTTTAATGTTGAAAGTGTGAATTACCTGGATATAGCAGTTCATATTATTTCTAATAGAACTTGCTAGTCCTTTGCTCTACTCTATCAGTCTGACACTGTAACAGGCACAGAAAAAGTAGGCAGAGTCCTAAAATAAGCACTCACTGCTGAGTTCCTGCTGGGAGTGGGATAGGGCAGGGATGTTATGGAGAATTCAACTCAGTTGATTAAGGGCTATGATAGCAAGCCTTTCACAGGTTTGTTAGGAAACAAGGGGAAACTGTGACTTTTATTTGCTCATTTGCTCACCTGTTACCATCAATAGAGACTGAGAACTCATCACATAGAAATGCTGCTCTAGTGTCATCCAGTGTCATTTGCATTAATTTTCTCTCTATTGGATCATTCTCACTGGTGTGCAAATGTACTACAAAATTTCTCAGCCTAAAACTAACTCCCCACACCAGTGGGGGGGGGGGTGGGGGGAGCAACTATTTTCTCTCTTGAATCTACTTTATTAAATTTTCCCTTTGGTTAGTTCTGCTTGATTTTTTATTCTCAAACTTCTCAAAAATGTCTTCACTCACTGTCTTCATCTTTCCCTGAATGATCACAATATTCTAATCGGTAATTCATCTTTCTTAATCTCTCAGCAGCATTTGAATGATCATCTCTCAATAGCTGCTTGCTGCTAATCCAGGGTGAATTTATCTTTTCTCGGGTAATCTCTCAGCAGCATTTGGTCAACTGATCATCTCTCCATGGGATTTTCCAGGAACTGCTTTCCCTTAGCTTAGATCCTAGGTTATGATAATCTTCTGGTCGCCTGGATCCAGACTCATTCAGCCTCTTCCCATGGTGCTCACTGGGCATGACTGGGCCAATACAAACTCTGAAGGCTCTATAAAGGTTAAAAAAGAAAATTTAAAGAACCAGAATTCTTGTGTATTTTGTTTGCTCAATTCTCCAAATTAAATATAATTTCTAGGGAGGAAGAAATGTATTATTTGTTCTTCTCTGCACCCTAGTCCTTAGAACTGTGCTTAGCAATCTATAGGTACTTGAGAAACATTATTGTGTAAATGAATGTGCACACCTTTTAAGTAAATTTATTTTGTCCTTGATTCAAAAGATATGAAGAGTTTTTTTCACCAAAATTCTCTTGAACTCTTTTACCATTCTGTATTTGCCTAGTTTATTCCTTTGTTGGTCTGGACATGGCAATCTTAATCTCTTTTGCATTTTCATTGATTGCTATTGGATGACAATTTAAAATTTGAGGCCAGATGTTCATTTTCAGCCACCCCAGTGACACATATTTGATGTCAGATTAACTTATTAGACTTGTGGTCCTAGTGGCAGAAGCTTCTCTTCTGCAGCTTACTTTCTGAATATGAATAAGATGTCTGCACTTTTATTAACTTATAACAGGGTTATGTTTAACCACAAGAGGAAGAAAACACGCCAATTATTCTCTTGTGCAATTTTAAGCAAGTATGAATAAAAAAGAGTTTTGTGGCATGAGTGACTTGAATTGGTGAATTGGTCTCTGCACGCATCTAAAGGAAAGTCATAATTATATATTCATTAAAGGGGCTATCAAATGGCAGGGTGTTAAATTTGCAACCCATGGGCTTTGTTATAAGTGGTGCAGAGTGTATTGTCTGCTAATTCATAGGCCATCTTAGTCATTTGGAAGTTTTTTGCAGAAAAAGTAATGGGTTCAATTTTTAAAATGTGCAGTTATGGATTCTGTCAATGCTTTTAGCCATTCAGATATTTATTTATATGTGTCACTCAGTAGGGCAGTTTGCAATTCTAGATTAGACTGTACAGCTTAAAGTTTCATGCCAATCTTTCTCCACCCCTCAAAATGGGATGGTGACAGGCTTATCTATTTGTTTTGTTTTAAATGAATCCCTAATGGGGAGAAATGTTTTTTTTTGGTAAGACAGACACAATTCAATTAACAATGAACCTCTATTGGATTGAAATAATCTGGAATTGAGTTTTTGGTTACAAGGGAGGAAATGGATAAGATAATCCCTGCCATCAGTAGGTATGAAGTGGCCTCAGTGACCCAGACAGCAGGTTTTCTGAGGAGCCTTGAGAATGGCATTCAGGAGGGGGCATTTGTGAATTGATGGCACTGTCTGGGAGTGATTTGGCATCCTCCACCTTCACACCATTCTCTTTGGATCTGATTTGATATAAGTCAGTCTCAGAGTCCTGGTGCCCTCCAAGACAATCCAAGCACAGGGAGTCTGGCTTCAACCCTTTCTGTTTTGCTACTGACTTTTGCCCTATTGTAGACCTTTCTACAAAAACTGCTGTTGATGATCTATGTTGAGGTTCTCAGTTTCTTAAATAGAATACTTTAAATTGAAAAGCCACAGCAGAATCTCACATTGCACAGTTTTGTTTAGCTTTATTTTTCCTTTTATTTTCCCCTCAAAGAAAGAGAATACTGGTAATTACTTAAAAGCAAAGATTTTATCCTGGGCATTGTGGCTGCAGAATATTGTCTCTACCAAATAGCTCCTTGATATTACCCTCCTACTTTTAGATTCATCTAAAATGATGGACTTCTCAAATTATTTGAAAATAGACACAGGTTTTTTTTTACAGACACTTGTTGGCAATTGTGTCCTTCCTATGTAAAGGAAATATCAAGAAATGAACTCTGATTTTTCATTTTATTTTTTACTTCAAGGTAAATGACTCAGTTTGAAATTATAATGGTGCAAATATAGTATAGTCAAGTCATGGGTCTTACGCTGACCAAGTTTATGTAGACAAGAAGTTATACTCTTCAAGGTATAATTGCTATTTGAAAGATGGATGCAGTAGCATAGAAGGCTGCTTTTTATAATGAAAGTTATCTTGGTTCAGAACTTTGAAAGAGTAACTTACTATTTTTGAACTTCAGTTTCCAGTGTACAAGAACACCATGAAATTAAAGTTTAAAGAGGACATAAAATCCTTTGTGGACTAGTAAGTTCTGTGCCAGTACAGAATTACATAAGCACTATCTTAATTGACTTAAATATATGTCTTTAATTTATAACCTCAGAAGCCTCAGACAAATGGGATTGACCCCATATGATTTTTTAGGTATGTATTTTTAGGGATTTATGTAGTAAACATACATATTCAAAGCACACAATTTGACATATATACCCAGCGAATAAACAACCACTACATATTTACTACTCCAGGAAGTGTCCCTTGCCCCTTTGTAGTCTCTCTTTCCTGTTCTTAACTTTAAAAGAAGTTATATACATCTCTGTTAGTCAAGTCTTGATTTTCTGAAGTATGTTACTTTTATCATGATTTTTAATTTGCTACAAGCCAAATAATGACCCTCTTTATCTCTGCTACAGAAGCTTCTGACAATGCGTTTTATCCCTCTTTTACCTAGTGGTAATTATGTGGGTGACTTCTCTCAAAGGACATTTAGTGGTATCTTTTCATATGTCTGTTGGCCATCTGTATGTCTTCTTTGGAAAAATGCATATTCAGGTCTTCTGCCCATTTTTAAATCAAGTGTTTTCTTTTTTTTGATATTGAGTTGTAGTTCTTTTATATAATTTTAGATAGTAACCCCTTATCAAACATACCCTTTGCAAATAAGTTTTTCCATCCAGTAGGCTGTCATTTTGTTGGTGGTTTCTTTCACTAATTGAGAGGATTTTAAGTTTAGGTTCAGTTTGTTTACTTCTATTTTATTTCCTATGTTGTGGAGACAGATTCAAAAAATATTGCTAAGACATGTCAAATAGTGTACTTCCTGATTCCTTCTAGGAGTTTTATAGTAAATTGTCTTATCTTTAGGTCAATCTATTTTGAGTTTATTTTTGTAAATGGCATGAGAAAATGTTTTAACTTCATTCTCTTACTTGCAGCTCTCCAGTTCTTTCAACACCACATATTAAAGATGCTGTCTTTTCCCCATTGTATATTTTTTCCTCTTTGTCATTGATTAATTGGCCACATGTGTATGACTTTATTTGGGAGCTCTTTTTTCTGTTCCGCTGCTCTATGTATACTTTTGTGCCAGCATCATTCTGCTTGATTGCTGTAGCTGTGTAGTATAGTCTGAAGTCGGAGTATAACACCTTTAGCCTTTTTCTTTTTCTCAAGATTTCATTGCCATTTTTTTGAGTTCCATAGAGATTTCAAAATTATTTTTCTCAGATTTGTGAAAAATATCATGGTATTTTAATAGTGATTGCATTAAATCAATATATTGCTTTGAGCTATATGGACATTTCAACAATATTAATTCTTCCAATTCATAAACATGATATCTTTGCATTTACTTCTTTCATTTTCAATTTCCTTCACCAATGCTTTATAGTTTTAAGACTATAGGTCTTTCACCTCCTTGGTTAAGTTTATTCCCAAGTATTTGATTATTTTTGATGCAACTGTAAATGACATTGCTTTCTTGTTTTTTCTTTCTGATGGCTTGTTATTAGGGTAGGAAAAACAACAGATTTCTGTATATCAACTTTGTATTCTGCAATTTTACTAAATTTGTTTATTAGTTCTAAAAGTTATTTTGTTGAAGATTCCAGGGTTTTCTTTATCATGCCATCTGCAAATAGTGACAGCTTTACTATTTCCTTTCCTATTTGGGTGCCTCTCATTTCTTTTCCTTGAGTGTCTGCCATGACTAGAGCTTCCAATATTAATTAAACAGAAATGGCAAGAGCTGGCATCCTCCCCTCTTCCTGATTCTAGAGGGAAGGCTTTCAGGTTTAATACTATATTAAATAGAAATGGCAAGAGTTGGCCTCCTCCCCTTTTCCTGCTTCTAGAGGGAAGGCTTTCAGGTTTTCACCACTGAGTATGGTATTAGCTGTAGGTTTGGTATCAGATCAGATCAGTCACTCAGTCCTGTCCAACTCTTTGCGACCCCATGAATCGCAGCACGCCAGGCTCCCTGTCCATCACCAACTCCCAGAGGTCACTCAGACTCACGCCCATCGAGTCAGTGATGCCATCCAGCCATCTCATCCTCCGTCATCCCCTTCTCCTCTTGCACCCAATCCCTCCCAGCATAAGAATCTTTTCTAATGAGTCAACTCTTTGCATGAGGTGGGCCAGTGTACTGGAGTTTCAGCTTTAGCATCATTCCTTCCAAAGAAATCCCAGAGCTGATCTTCTTAATGATGGACTGGTTGGATCTCTTTGCAGTCCAAGGGACTCTCAAGAGTCTTTTCCAACACCACAGTTCAAAAGCATCACCACAGTTCATCTCTCCCCAGAATCCAAAAGACTGCTTTCTTCCATTACAGCTTATAGTTACCTCCAAATTCTACATGTGTTAGAACAATGTGTCTTCTGCACTTCACTCTTAAATAGGCTCCAGTTTCATCCCAAGCTGAAAATGTATTCTTTTAAGCGATAATACCCCAGTGGGGGCCCAAACGCGAATCAATGTCGCGTCACTCAGCCCTCTTCTTCACAGGTGGTATAAATGATCTTTATTATGTTGAGATTAGTTTTTTCTAAAAATTTTAAAGATTTTTTTTTTTTTTTATCATGAATGGATGTTGGATTTTTTATCAAATGTTTTTCCTGCCTCTATTGAGATTATCTTGTGATTTTTATACTTCACTTTGTTAATGTGGTGTAACACATTGATTGACATGCAGAATTGAAACATTCTTGCATACTTGGGATAAATATCCCTTGGTTATAATGTATCATGCTTTTGTATAAAAATATAGAAATTGTTGAATTCACTATGCTGATATTGATATCTTGCTGTGCACTTTTGCATCTATATTCATCAGGGATATAATTTCTTTATTTTTTTGTAGTGTCTTTCAGTTACATTCTCCAATGAGTCAACTCTTCGCATGAGGTGGCCAAAATACTGGAGTTTCAGCTTTAGCATCATTCCTTCCAAAGAAATCCCAGGGTTGCGCGCTTCAGTTCATGGGGTCGCAAAGAGTCAGACACGACTGAGCAACTGATCTGATCTGATCTGATCAGTTACATTAGAGTAGCAATGGCTTTGGAGATTTACTTTTATTTGCATTTATTTTTTGCAGCATTTATTCCTGGGCCATAAGTTTTTGTTTCTTCAGTTTCTTCTGGAATATCTTTTTCTTCTGTGCAACCTCCTCTTCTGGTTTATGAACAATCTATTCTTTTATTGTTTGTTTGTTTTTTTATT
Organism: Tragelaphus eurycerus; assembly: GCA_935064755.1. NCBI lineage: Eukaryota > Metazoa > Chordata > Mammalia > Artiodactyla > Bovidae > Tragelaphus > Tragelaphus eurycerus. The sequence goes on from CAKXYN010000123.1 coordinate 423,477, forward strand.
TTATTTAACTTTACAATATTGTATTGGTTTTGCCATACATCAACATGAATCTGCGACAGGCATACATGTGCTCCCCACCCCAAACCCTCCTCCCTCCTCTCTCCCTGTACCATCCTTCCAGGTTGTCCCCATGCACCAGCCCCAAGCATCCAGTATTGTGCATCGAACCTGGACTGGCGACTCATTTCATATATGATATTATACATATTTCAATGCCATTCTCCCAAATCATCCCACCCTCTCCCTCTCCCACAGAGTCCAAAAGACTGTTCTATACATCAGTGTCTCTTTTGCTGTCTCATATACAGCATTATAGTTACCATCTTTCTAAATTCTATATATATGTGTTAGTATACATATTGGTGTTTTTCTTTCTGGCTTACTTCACTCTGTATAATAGGCTCCAGTTTCATCCACCTCATTAGAACTGATTCAAATGTATTCTTTTTAATGGCTGAGTAATACTCCATTATGCATAGGTACCACAGCTTTCCTATCCATTCATCTGATGATGGACATCTAGGTTGCTTCCATGTCCTGGCTATTGTAGACAGTGCTGCAATGAACACTGGGGTACACGTGTTTCTTTCAATTCTGGTTTTCCTCAGTGTGTATGCCCAGCAGTGGGATTGTTGGATCATAAGGCAGTTCTATTCCCAGTTTTTTGAGGAATCTCCATACTGTTTTCCATAGTGGCTGTACTAGTTTGCATTCCCACCAACAGTGTAAGAGGGTTCCCTTTGGAGAATGAATTTTGATGTGTTCCCTTCTCTTCAATGTTTTGGAATACTTTGAGAAGGATAAGCATTAGATTTTCTTTATATATTTAGTAGAATTTCCCTGTGAAGATATTCAGTCCTGAACATTTGTTTATTGAGAGCTTTAATTTCAGTAGTAGTAATTGGTCTGTTCAAACTATTTGTTTCTTCCTGATTGCGTCTTGGAATGCTGTATGTTTCTAGAACTATTTTCATTTCTTCTAGGTTATCCAATTTTTTTGGCATATAACTGTAGTATTCCTTTATGATTATTTATATTTCTGTGATATTGACTGGAATTTCTCTTCTTTAATTTCTTATTTGTAGGTTTTTGATTTGTGGTTATTATGAATTCATATATATTGATTTTGCAATTTTTATGTTTTAAATTTTATACTAGTTTATTTAAGTTGAGCCTTTACCAGTGGGATTTTCCCCTTTGTATAATTTCTTATTTCTTGTTGTATTTTCTTTGTCACTTTTTGTAAGACCAGCTTAGTGGTGATGAAGATTTTTACTTCTTCATTTATCTAGGAAGCACTTTACCTTTCCTTCAGTTCTGAATAACATTGCTGGGTAGAGTATCCTGGGGTGTAAAATTTTTTTCCTTTTGGTACTTTAAATATATCATGCCATTCCTTTCTGATAGAAAATCTTCTGCTGAAAAATCAGCTGATCACCTTATGGGGATTTTTTTTTTTTTAACGTGAGTCTTTGTTTTCTCTTGTTGCCTTTAGGATCTCTTTAACTTTTCAAATTTTAATTATAAACTAGTCAATCTAATCACACTAGGACCACAGCCTTGTCTAACTCAATGAAACTAAGCCATGCCCATGGGGCAACCCAAGATGGGCGGGTCATGGTGGAGAGATCTGATAGGATGTGGTCCACTGTAGAAGGGAATGGCAAACCACTTCAGTATTCTTGCCTTGAGAACCCCACGAACAGTATGAAAAGGCAAAATGATAGGATACTGAAAGAGAAACTCCCCAGGTCAGTAGGGGCCCAATATGCTACTGGAGATCAGTGGAGAAATAACTCCAGAAAGAATGAAGGGATGGAGTCAAAGCAAAAATGAAGGTATTACCCAGCTGTGGATGTGACTGGTGATGGAGGCAAGGTCCGACGCTGTAAAGAGCAATATTGCATAGGAACCTGGAATGTCAGGTCCATGAATCAAGGCAAATTGGAAGTGGTCAAACAAGAGATGGCCAGAGTGAATGTCGACATTCTAGGAATCCATGAACTGAAATGGACTGGAATGGGTGAATTTAATTCAGATGACCATTATATCTACTACTGCAGGCAGGAATCCCTCAGAAGAAATGGAGTGGCCATCATGGTCAACAAAAGAGTCCGAAATGCAGTACTTGGATGCAGTCTCAAAAACGACAGAATGATCTCTGTTCATTTCCAAGGCAAACCACTCAATATCACAGTAATCCAAGTCTATGCCCCAACCAGTAACGCTGAACAAGCTGAAGTTGAATGGTTTTGTGAAGACCTACAAGACCTTTTAGAACTAACACCCAAAAAAGATGTCCTTTTCATTATAGGGGACTGGAATGCAAAAGTAGGAAGTCAAGAAACACATGGAGTAACAGGCAAATCTGGCCTTGGAATATGGAATGAAGCAGGACAAAGACTAATAGAGTTTTGCCAAGAAAATGCACTAGTCATAACAAACACCCTTTTCCAACAACACAAGAGAAGACTCTATACATGGACATCACCAGATGGTCAACACCGAAATCAGATTGATTATATTCTTTGCAGCCAAAGATGGAGAAGCTCTATACAGTCAGCAAAAACAAGACCAGGAGCTGACTGTGGCTCAGACCATGAACTCCTTATTGCCAAATTCAGACTGAAATTGAAGAAAGTAGGGAAAACCACTAGACCATTCAGGTATGACCTAAATCAAATCCCTTATGATTGTACAGTAGAGGTGAGAAATAGATTTAAGGGTCTAGATCTGATAGACAGAGTGCCTGATGAACTATGGAATGAGGTTCATGACATTGTACAGGAGACAGGGACCAAGACCATCCCCATGGAAAAGAAATACAAAAAAGCAAAATGGCTGTCTGGGGAGGCCTTACAAATAAATGTGAAAAGGAAGAGAAGCAAAAAGCAAAGGAGAAAAGGAAAGATATAAGCACTTGAATGCAGAGTTCCAAAGAATAGCAAGAAGAGATAAGAAAGCCTTCTTCAGTGATCAATGCAAAGAAATAGAGGAAAACAACAGAATGGGAAAGACTAGGGATCTCTTCAAGAAAATCAGAGATACCAAAGGAACATTTCATGCAAAAATGGGCTCAATAAAGGACAGAAATGGTATGGACCTAACAGAAGCAGAAGATATTAAGAAGAGGTGGCAAGAATACACAGAAGAAATATACAAAAAAGATCTTGACGACTCAGATAATCACAATGGTGTGATCACTGACCTAGAGCCAGACATCCTGGAATGTGAAGTCAAGTGGGCCTTAGAAAACATCACTACAAATAAAGCTAGTGGAGGTGATGGAATTCCAGTTGAGCTATTCCAAATCCTGAAAGATGTTGCTGTGAAAGTGCTGCACTCAATATGCCAGCAAATTTGGAAAACTCAGCAGTGGCCACAGGACTGGAAAAGTCAGTTTTCATTCCAATCCCAAAGAACGGCAATGCCAAAGAATACTCAAACTACCACACAGTTGCACTCATCTCACACGCTAGTAAAGTAATGCTCAAAATTCTGCAAGCCAGGCTTCAGCAATATGTGAACTGTGAACTTCCTGATGTTCAAGCTGGTTTTAGAAAAGGCAGAGGAACCAGAGATCAAATTGCCAACATCCGCTGGATCATGGAAAAAGCAAGAGAGTTCCATAAAAGCATCTATTTCTGCTTTATTGACTATGCCAAAGCCTTTGACTGTGTGGATCAAAATAAATTGTGGAAAATTCTGAAAGAGATGGAAATACCAGACCACCTGATCTGCCTCTTGAGAAATTTGTATGCAGGTCAGGAAGCAACAGTTAGAACTGAACATGGAACAACAGACTGGTTCCAAATAGAAAAAGGAGTTCATCAAGGCTGTATATTGTCACCCTGTTTATTTTACTTCTATGCAGAGTACATCATGAGAAACGCTGGAGTGGAAGAAACACAAGCTGGAATCAAGATTGCTGGGAGAAATCTCAATAACCTCAGATATGCAGATGACACCACCCTTATGGCAGAAAGTGAAGAGAAACTAAAAAGCCTCTTGATGAAAGTGAAAGTGGAGAGTGAAAAAGTTGGCTTAAAGCTCAACATTCAGAAAACGAAGATCATGGCATCCAGTCCCATCACTACATGGGAAATAGATGGGGAAACAGTGGGAACAGTGTCAGACTTTATTTTTCTGGGCTCCAAAATCACCGCAGATGGTGACTGCAGCCATGAAATTAAAAGACGCTTACTCCTTGGAAGGAAAGTTATGACCAACCTAGATAGCATATTGAAAAGCAGAGACATTACTTTGCCAACAAAGGTTCACCTAGTCAAGGCTATGGTTTTTCCTGTGGTCATGTATGGATGTAAGAGCTGGACTGTGAAGAAGGCTGAGCGCCGAAGAATTGATGCTTTTGAACTGTGGTGTTGGAGAAGACTCTTGAGAGTCCCTTGGACTGCAAGGAGATCCAACCAGTCCATTCTGAAGGAGATCAGCCCTGGGATTTCTTTGGAAGGAATGATGCTAAAGCTGAAACTCCAGTACTTTGGCCACCTCATGCGAAGAGTTGACTCATTGGAGAAGACTCTGATGCTGGGAGAGGGATTGGGGGCAGGAGGAGAAGAGGACGACAGAGGATGAGATGGCTGGTTGGCATCACTGACTCGATGGATGTGAGTCTGTGTGAACTCCGGAAGTTGGTGATGGACAGGGAGGCCTGGCGTGCTGCGATTCATGGGGTCGCAAAGAGTCAGTCACGACTGAGCGACTGATTTGATCTGATCTGATCTGATAGGTATTTTGAGTTCATCTTACTTGGATCCTGATTCCTGAAGCTGATTATCTATTACATTCTTTTGGTTCAAAAAGTTTTCAGCCATAATTTATTGACTGCATTTTTACCCTTTCTCTCTTCTTCTTCTGGGACTACCTATAATGTGAATATTAGTATGCTTGATGTTATTGAGATGTCCCTTATCTTTATTTAAAAAAAATACTTTTTTCTCTTTGCTGTTTTTATTGGGTGATTTTTATTATTCATTTTCCCAGATCACTTAGGCATTCTTCCGTAATGCCTGATCTCCTGTTAATTCCCTCTAGTGCATGTTTCATTTCAGTTATTACATTCTTTAATTCTGACTAGTTTGTTTTCATATTTTTTAGTTATTTGATACAATTCTTACTGTAATCTCCCAATTTCAGTTAGCAGTATTATTGCTGTTGTATTGGATTCATCAATGGGTTATTTATTTTTTTGTTTCATTAAAGTTTTTGTTTGTTTCATTACATCTGTTTTATCAAAGTGTTTTCTTTTTCTTTCATTTGAAACATATTCTTCTGTCACCTCAGTTTGCTTAACTTTCTCTGTCTCTATGAAATTGGTGAAAAAGTCACATATCCCAGTCTTGAACACATGTTCTTGTGTTTGAGTGTTTCTGTGCAGTCTATGTGTGGCCAGTGGCTTTGTTGGAAAAGCTGGATCTGAAGTGGGCATGGGCCACGTCTTTCTGCAGGTGAGCTGGTAGCCATGGCCTTGCTGGGGGTTAGACTAGAGTTGAAGGGTCCAGAGCCAGACGTAGTAACAAGTTAGGGCTTCTCCTTTGTGCAATGTCTATATCACCCCATCAGGAGTGGGACTGGAGCCTGAGGGGCTAGAGCAGGATTCCCTGGGGGACTTGGTTTTCTCTTGATTGTGTTGGCAGTCTCCTGCTTGGTTTGGAATGTACCAGGTCCTGAGAGCTTGGGACTGCAATTCTGTGCTGGCTTCACTTTTCCCCAGTGCACGCCCCTTGGTTAGAGGCTGGGTCAGGACTGGAGGGGTTGATGTTACACCACTGAGCTGGAGTCACCTACTCTCAAGTGTGCGTAGGGACTTGTACTCCAACGACGTTAGTCTCAGCCCTGGAGACAGCCTCACTCCTCTCCAAGAGTGCACAGAGATGGGAGCTCTGGCCATAGTGATCTCATCCTGGGGATAGTTTTGCTTCCTCCTGAGTGTGTGCACCAAAGCATGCACTGGCAATGGTTGACCCTACTCTGGTCAGAGATATGGTTGGGTCTGAGCCAGCTTCTTACCCCCGCAAGCATGTGCTCCACATGCTAGAGCAAGAGGGGCTGAAGCAAGAGTCTGGCGTGGGTATGGAGGAACCAGTGTGCTCTTGGAAGGCCATCCAGAGGCCCTGGCAGTTTTTAATCTGCTGCCTCTGCTCTGTGACAGGTAATAAGAAAGACTTTGTGAGCTCCTCAAGAGCAGTGTCTCAGATTCCTACAGCCTTCCTGTAAGCCCATTCTTGCAGTGTTAGAACCTAGGGCTGGGGTGTCTATTACGTAGCTTGACCTTCTTATTCCCAGGGAGGACCCCTGAGCTTGTGATACCCTTCTTCTTCTGTGTCCCCTGCTAATGATGCAGGCCCTAACCACCAGATTCCTTTATCTCCTTTCCTATCAGATTCCATGTGGATCTTTACAGCCTTGATTGTAGAAGATCTGTCTTGCTACTTCCCAGGTCAATTTCAGTGAGAATCATTCTACATGTAGTTGTAGTTTTGATATGCTTTTGAAATGGGATAGCCCAGAGTTCTCTACTGTGCTGTCTTGATCATTCCATTCACCCTGCTGATTTTAAAGGGGGATGAAAACTATTGATCTAAAAAGCTTTACCTTTTTTTTTTTTTAACACCAATTTAACTGTTAATGGAAGTGAAAAACATTCAGCAATACAAATCACTTTTTATTAAATAACTAATTACATTTTTATGGTAGTTCCATAATGTATAGGCTACTTAAAGTATCTAGAAATGTGAGCTTTGGAGTTACGGAGATCTGAGTTTTCATTGAGTAACCCTGGGCAAGTGACTTAACTCTGTTAGCCTCAATCTACTCATCAGTAAGATGTATATACTGATAGCACCTATTTCAAGGAATTGTGAAAATTAAATTGGATATGCCTTTACAAACTTAGCATGGCACACATAGTAGTCATTTCATACACATTATTTTAATGATGCAGATGATTATCTCGCTGTAAAAACCATCACAAAGCTTATAAGATTCTAGCCAAAAGAGCTTTAATTAGTTCATCAAACATTTATTGGTACCTCTTATGTCTTAGATCCTTTTCTAGTCATGGGCTGATTAGAGGATAAGTACTCAGATGCTTGTATTCCTGTGTTCTACTCAGATACCACAAAGGCCTCAGCCTTTGCTTTTGTTTCCCATAAGATCACAAGTATTGTCCATGAGGAAACTTTAGGTCAGTGGACCAATGGCCCCTCAACACTTGGGAGCTTACAAGCTTCAGTCTATGTTTATTTTCTCTAGCATTCTGTTCATTTTGGGACCAACATAATATTTATTTGAAATGGGAATTTTATCAGTACTAACATTATTTTGGATGCATTAGCTGGGTCAGTCTATATAAAAGAATGAATGGATATGACTAAAAATCCAAAGCCAAAACTCACATAAAATAGTTGTTGAACCAGTCTAAGTCTTGTGACTTTTTCAAGCTGCTGTTTCTGAATGGTTTGGAGGATCTGGAGAGAGAGAAACAAGTGAGCAGTCAATTTAGCTAGAGAAGACTACTAGAATGACTACTTATGGTTAAAAGAGATGACATAGCTATTAAAAGGAATCCCAAGGGCAAAATCTACACCCTGGGCAGTTTCAGCCTCATTCTACAGCTCCAAGGTCAGGCTGCCCCAGAAACCCGGCAGTCAGAAAGCACATGTATATTTCATGCATTCGGAGCCCCAAACAGACAGCAAAGGCCTCATGGCTTCCTCAACAAGGCATATTTTAGCTGAAGGGGGTAGCTCTTGAGCCTGGCTGCTACAGACTACAGAGAGGAACAGGATTTGAGTCTAGGCCCTGTTCTCGTCTCAACCTCTAGCGTTAAAAGGTGTCTTTCCTTTACATGCACCACTCACTGCTGAGCAGAGGCTTTCAGAGGGGTTCAGAGACTTATTTGGCTGTACTAACAAGTGCTTACCGGCCCTGAAGGTAAGGAAAGACAGACATGGCCTCAGCTCTACTGGAGCTGACATTCAACACCGAGGCCACACACGTGAAAGTATGCTGAAGAGACACACGTGAAACTAGGAATCAAAGGCTCAGAGTAGATCAGTGCAGCAGAGGCAAGACGGATGCTTTCTGAGAGCATAAACAAAAGGACTCTAACCACAGCCAGAGATCAGAGGAGGCTTTCATGGGGAAGTGACATGTGAGCAGATATGTGAAGAATGAGTAATGAGAACTGACATCTATTCATCTTTACTGTGTTCCAGATACCATTCTAAGTGCTAAACAGGTATTGTCATGCAATCCTCACAATTCCTTGAAGTGATAATAGGAGCAACATTTACAGATAAAGAAAAAGGCTCAGCAAATAGAAGTAAATTGGCCAAAGCACACAGCCAATAGCTGGGGTACCAGGAATGAAACAGGAACTCTGATTTCAGAATGGAAAATTCTGACCACTAAGAGAAAATCATATGGAAGTATGAGGGGTTAAAAAATGCATTCTAAATAGAACAGGATGTGTAAAGGCCCCACAGCAGAGGCAGCCTGGTATGCAGAGGAACGGAATGAGACTAGTGTGGTTGGAGTGAGGGGGAAGATGAGTAAGACGAAGTAGAAGACGTAGCGCCGGCTCCAGACCTGTCCACCTCTGGGGGTCCCAAGGAGCAGGATCCACATTCTGTGCCTTGTGTGCTGTGTGTCTCAGTGCACCTGGAATCCGAAGCAGAAATAGCAACAGCAACCGAAAATGGAAGTTACTTTTTAGCTGTTTAGTTAAGACTGAAAGCAGCTGGAGATGCCACAATTTATGTATTAATGCCAGGAAATAGGCATCCTAATGTAAGAAATAGACAAGGAAAACGTGACTCAAGACACAGAGCCAATATGGCAATGGTATTCTGGAACAGTACCAGGAGACATTCCTGGGGGAGGCGACCCTCAGTACTTGAGTGATGGGAGATTAGTGGCTAAAGTCAGATCCAGGCTCTGGTGGTAATTATCTACCTAAATCTATAGCTTGATGTATAAACAGAATATGATCCAGAAACTTTTAGTAAACTACCCATGGTTTGTTTTCAGATGGCTTTGTTCCTTTCAGCCATCCTTTGAGCGAGCACTGTGAGGCCTGCCGCCGTGGATACAATCCCCAGCGGGTACTGCCCCAGCGGCCCCCAGGGCATCCTCACAGCACGTCCCCCCCACACTCAGCTGTGTCCTGTGCTGCCTGAGTGCCCGGCACTCCAGCACTGATTCAGCATCTGAAAGGTTCTCATCTTTTACGTCCTAGGAGATGACTGGAACATTTTGATGGAGAAGTCTTGCCTCACATCTGCGCTCTCTCCTCTCCTCTGCTCTATTGTTCACAGGTTAATTTATGTAGTGGCAAAATCTCTTGGATTTCTGACGTAGGGCAGTCTGAGTTGATCAATCCACCTGTCCTTTCACTGATTTGCTTTGAAGTGACACAAAGGTCAGATGCTATTGCTGTTCCACAAACCCAACACCAGGGGATGATCAAGGCACATCACACTAATTACCACTTCGATACTGAGCTCTACACCAGTGTACCCAGAACAGGAAGCGCAGGAGCTGGGCTCACTGAAAATCTGGTCAGTATAACTCACAGTAAGTAGAGGCTTCAGCAATGGCACCACCCTGTACGCAGGCTCAGTACAAATTTTATAGCCTCAATGGACCTGCTGCTGAATGCCCAAAGGGAGAAAAACACGACATCTCATAATTGCAAACAGTTGCATAGCACACAGAAGGCAGAGAATTGTCCTGCCTCGTGCCCCATGCTGCTGCTGCTGCTAAGTCGCTTCAGCCGTGCCCCATAGTGCTGGGTAATTTACAGGTGCCCCTGGAATCTGATGTTCCTTTTCTGGAAGCACACAGCCCCACACACTGACTTAAGTGTTCCGCTAATGTACTAATTTCTATGGCAACTCAAGTGTCAAAAATCCTCCAGGCCGACAGTATTTGAGATATTGTGACTCTCCAATTCTTAGCAAATGCTCCCATGGCAAAGTACCTCCTGAAAAGAATGTGAAAAGTAGAAATTCAATGCAATTCTCCTGAAATTGCTCAGTGGCTGCGATTGCCTTTTCATGTTCAAAATGCAAATGATTGTTCCTTCAGGGCTATATTTTCCCATTAGCAAACACCAGTCTCTTTCTACTACTCTGAAATGTGTTTGGTTAAATTTCTGTTTCTGCTTTGTAGAGCATCACTCCGTCTTGGATCATATAGTAGTGTTACAGAGGCAAGGACATATGGCTAAACAGCGTTACTGAAAGTTCATGGAAATTGACTTCTTATATTTAAAACACTTCATTTTATGTATTTATTTCTGGCAGTGCTGGGTCTTTTTTGCTGCTGTGCTGGCTTTCTCTAGCTGTGGTGCACGGGCTTCCCATCTCCATGGCTTCTCTTATTGCCGAGCACAGACTCGGGTGCTCGTGCTCGGGCTTCAGTAGTTGTGGCATGCTGGCTCCGAATTTGTAGCTCCCAGGCTCTAGAGCATAGGCTGAACAATTGTGGTGCATGGGTTTAGCTGCTCTGGGGCGTGTGGGCTCTTCCTGGACCAGGGGTCGAACCCATTTCTCCTGTATTGGCAGGCGGGTTCTTTACCTCCGAGCCACCAGGGAAGCCACTAAGTTGATTTCTTCTTACACAGGGTAAGAAGAGCTCCTAAACAAAGGTAATTGGAGCTCCTAAATACAGCATACACACATCAGTGTCCTTATGCAAGGGGGGTTGCTTAAATGGAAATGAGCCACACATCCCTTATTTTCTCTCTTTATAAAATAAATATTTTATTCAATTATGACTCACTGAAATGTACACGAATTATAAATTTCATAAATCCCACATAACCACCACCAATATCAAGAAGCAGATATGCTATAGGGTAACTTTCTAAATAAAAATAAGCTTTCACATATTATTTAAGTGCAAATGCTGCATTCTGCAGTCTGCATCCTGTGACAGGAGGAATTTTACTCAGCAATATGTCCCTCCTAGTGCAGTGGTATTCAAAGTGTATGCTGTGAACCATGGCAGGCGCTTCACTGGGGAAACTCTCAGAAATGCAGATTCTTGATCTCACCCCTGACCTACTGAGTCAGAAATTCTAGGGTCAGGGCTTGGCCATCTGGGTTTTACCAAGTCTCCCATGTGATTCAGAGGCACCCTAAAGCCTCAGAAACTTTTTTTTAAATAGTGCAGCATCCATCTTTTAGCTTAAAAAAATTGTATCATAGCTGAGTTCTACATAAACTAGGGTATAAAGTGTTATATTATAATAGTGGTGCCAAGGTATCTTACCTTTTTTCCCCTAACATTTTGGTAATTTAAATTTATTTACTGTTAGTTTTACTGAGGTGTAATTTACATACAGTAAAATTCATCAGTTTTTAATCTTCTATTCAGTGGGCTTTGATATTTACAGTTGCTTCCCTTTCTACACATCTCCATTGCAGTCTCCCCAAACTCTACGATCCTTGCTGGTCTGCTTGTGTCTCTCCTATGTTTGACCAACATTTCCCTACTGCCCTCACCTACTAATTCTGTGAGCAGAATTCTTGAGGATGAAACTGTGCCTTGTTCATCACCGTGTTTCTTTTCACCAAATTAAGATTTCACAAATATTTGCTGAAGTAATGAGTGGAACTGATTAAATAAAAATAAACCCACGGAGAAGACTAGCCGGGTTGTAGGATGTGGGGAAGAGGTGAGTCCAAGAATTCTGCATAAATTTGAGGTCCAGAGTGGAGCAAACTAGACTAATGATATAACAATGTTTGGACAGCACTGGGCTTTGCTCTCTAACACACTCGTGCCTGTGTGGCAGACCGTTACTGTCCCGGCAATACTGAGACGGCCTGCCCTGAGGCAACGTCCAGTCAGTCCCCTCTCAGGCGAGAATGCTTCCTGTGTCTCTCTGATTTGGGGCTTTCTCTGGACCTCACAGCATCTCTGTCCGCAGGTGGGGCCTGACAGAGGTGTCAGGAAGGTAAACCTTGAGCAGTGAGGCCGGTTGTTGGTGGGGAAATTTCCTAGCTTCCTGGGGGGGTGAGTGGGAATCCCTGAACTGTACTGCACACACGTTCTCCGTGACTGGCTCCCAGGGGGCTTGAGCTGCAGTTGCCCGCAGCAGGGACCCTTTCATTCATGGATTCTTCACTGGCTGTCCTGCCTTTTCAGCTTCTCCTCACTTCCTCACAGTGCTTCCTAGGATCATCTTGTCAAAAAAACTGCTGCTCACAACCACATCTTTGGGAGTTAAGGAAGATAGTGACAGGGATTGGGCATGGAGGCACTTATTTTTATAGGATATCAGGGAATCCTCTCTGCTAAAAGCATTGTGCAACTCTGCTGCTAAGTCACTTCAGTTGTGTCCGACTCTGTGCGACCCCATAGATGGCAGCCCACCAGGCTCCCCGTCCCTGGGATTCTCCCGGCAAGAACACTGGAGTGGGTTGCCATTTCCTTCTCCAATGCATGAGAGTGAAAAGTGAAAGGGAAGTCGCTCAGTCATGTCCGACTCTTCACGACCCCATGGACTGTAGCCTACCAGGCTCCTCCATCCATGGGATTTTCCAGGCAAGAGTACTGGAGTGGGGTGCCATTGTCAATATAATTGACATATTACATTGTATAAGTTTAAGGTGTACAACATGGTGATTTGATACACAAATACATTGAAAAATGACTACAATGATAAGGTTAATTAACACACCTGGCACTTCACATAAATACCGTTCTTTGTGGAGAGAATTTTAATGATTTATTCTCTTAGCAACTTCCAAGTATATATTACAGTATCTTTAGCTATAGTCACTGTGCTGTATATTAGATTCCAGAACTATTTTGATTTTTATCTGGGAATTTGTATGTTTGACCAACATTTCCCTATTGCCCTCACACCTCCACCCACCCTGCATTCTCCAACACCACCATTCTACTCTGTTTCTATGAGTTTAGAATCCATGTACAAATGAGATTATGTAACATTTATCTTTCTCCACCTGGCTTATTTCTCTTAGCAGAGTATAGGATACACTCAGAAAGAAAAGGTCTATCCATGTTGTTACAAATGACAGGATTTCCTTCTTTTATGTATATGTATTGTGTCTTTTATGTATATGTATTATGTATGTCAGACTTTGTTTTTCTGGGCTCCAAAATCACTGCAGATGGTGACTGCAGCCATGAAATTAAAAGACACTTGCTCCTTGGAAGGAAAGTTATGACCAACCTAGATAGCGTATTCAAAAGCAGAGACATTACTTTACCAACAAAGGTTTGCCTAGTCAAGGCTATGGTCTTTCCTGTGGTCATGTATGGATGTGAGAGCTGGACTGTGAAGAAGGCTGAGTGCCGAAGAATTGATGCTTTTGAACTGTGGTGTTGGAGAAGACTCTTGAGAGTCCCTTGGACTGCAAGGAGATCCAACCAGTCCATTCTGAAGGAGATCAATCCTGGAATTTCTTTGGAAGGAATGATGCTAAAGCTGAAGCTCCAGTATTTTGGCCACCTCATGCGAAGAGTTGACTCATTGGAGAAGACTCTGATGCTGGGAGGGATTGAGGGCAGGAGGAGAAGGGGACGACAGAGGATGAGATGGCTGGATGGCATCACTGACTCGATGGATGCGAGTCTGAGTGACTTCCGGGAGCTGGTGATGGACAGGGAGGCCTGGCATGCTGCGGTTCATGGGGTCGCAAAGAGTCGGACACAACTGAGCGACTGATCTGATCTGATTATGTATATGTTCTTTTATGTATTATGTATATCTTTTATGTGTATCTGTGTCTTTTGCTTCTGATTCTATACCACTGAGCCACCTGGGAGGCCTATATATATATAAGTATACACACACACACACACACACACACACACACACACACGCCATTTCCCTTATCTATTCATACATCAACAGACATGTTGTTGCCATGTCTTATTTATTGTAAATAATACTATAATGAACATGAGATTACAAGCGTCTCTTAGAGATACTGATTTCATCTTTGAATATGTACTCTTAAGTGAAATTGTTGCTATGTAGTAGTTATATTTCTAATTTTTTGCAGAACCTCCATATTATTTTCCATGGTGGCTGTACCAATTTACAATCCTACCAACAGTGCACCATTTCCTCCTTTCTCTACATTCTAACAAGCATTTATTGCAATAAGAGCATTTTTGAATAAAGAGAGTAAGGAAGGCAGTCATAGGATATCTCCAGGAAGATCCAGACAAGCAAGAGGAAAAAAGGAAGGAATATTCTTTGCATGTTCCAGAAGTTGCAAGGAGGTCAGTAAAACAAGACTGAAGTAAGCAAAAGAGTGAGAGTAGACTGTTTTTACCATCACTAAGGCAGCAGGGACAAGATTACCTTGAATTTTGTAGATTATAGCATGGGCTTTGGATTTTACTTAAAAAGGGAGAGTATTGAGCAGAAGGATAATGTGATCTAAACTATGTTTTTAAAGGATCATTCTGCCTGCTATGTGGAGAACAGGCTGAAGAAGCCAGAATGAAAACTCATGGATCAGTTAGGAAGCTAGAGGAGAAGTAACTGTGGTTCAGTGCAAGTAGTGGTAGAGTTGCTGAGAAAGTGTTGGATTCACCCTGAAGGATTTGCCTATGGAATGAACTACAGAAGAAAGAACAGACTCAAGGACTGGCTAGTATTTATATTATACTAAGTAACTGGTAGACTGAGTATATCATTTACTGATTAGGGGAAGATTTAGAGAGGAATAGGCTTTTTGGAAAACTAAGATGGTGGAATCCAATCTCATTACTTCATGACAAATAGATGGGGGAAAATGGAAATAGGGGCCTATTTTATATTCTTGGGCTCCAAAATCATTGTGGATGGTGACTGCAGCCATGAAATTAAAAGACACATGCTCCTTGGAAGAAAAGCTAAGACAAACCTAAACAGAGTATTACAAAGCAGAGACATCACTTTGCAAACAAAGGTTATATAATCAAAGCTATGTTTTTTCCAGTAGTCATGGTATGGATGTGACAGTTGGACCACAAAGAAAGCTGTGCACCAGAGAATTGATGTTTTCTAACTGTCGTGTTGGAGAAAACTCTTGAGAGTCTTTTGGACTGCAAGGAGATCAAAGCAGTCAATCCTAAAGGAAATCAACCCTGAATGTTCATTGAAGGGACTGATGCTGAAGCTGAAACTCCAATAGTTTGGCCACCTGATGATGCAAAGAACTGACTCATTAGAAAAGACCTTGATTCTGGGAAAGATTGAAGGCAGGAGGAGAAGGGGACAACAGAGGATGAGATGGTTGGATGGCATCACCAACTGGATGGACATGAGTTTGAGCAGGCTCTGGGAGATAGTGAAGGACAGGGAAATCTAGCTTGTTGCAGTTTATGGGATCTCAAAGAATCAGACACAACTTATCAACTGAACAACAACAGCCAGGTTTTTTGGATTAAAGCAAGTGAGTTTTGCATATGTTAAGATTGTAATGTCTATTATTCAACCCAGCAGAGGACAATACAGTGTGTTCATAAAGAGCATAGACTCTAGAGACTGACTTTTTGGTACAAACCCCATATTTACCACTTACTCGCTGTGTGACTTTCTGATATTTACTTTACCTATCTGCCCTCAGTTTACTCGTTTGTAAAATGAGAATAGTAATAAAATGTTAAGATGATTTAATGTGTTAATGCATGTAAAGTACTTGGTATGGTGCATGGAACAAAGTAAACCCATGCAATTGCTTGCTTGCTAAGTCACGTCAGTCATGTCCGACTCTGTGCGATCCCATAGACGGCAGCCCAACAGGCTCCTCTGTCCCTGGGGTTCTCCAGGCAAGAACACTGGAGTGGGTTGCCATTTCCTTCTCCAATGCATGAAAGTGAAAAATGAAAGTGAAATCTCTCAGTCGTGTCCGACTCTTAGTGACCCCATGGACTGTAGCCTACCAGGCTCCGTCCATGGAATTCTCCAGGCAAGAGTACTGGAGTAGGTTGCCATTGCCTTCTCCAAAATCTATGTAATAGTATGTCAATAAACTGATAATGTATACTTAACTATGTGTGTTGCCTCCCAAGGGGGATACTTTGAAGGCTGACACTCTTTTAGCTATATGTTAAATAACATGTTGAATAAGCATATATATGAATTTGGAGTTGAGGATAGAGGTCTGGGCTGTAAGTGCAGAGTCATCAAAGCACAGACACTATTTCAAGCCATACGACCAGATGAGGTAACCTAGGGAGCAAATGGAAAAGTGACATCCCTGAGGGTGGGGTCCTGGGGCCCTGCAAGGTTTAAAGTGAAGAAAAGGTGAAAGAATCTAAATCTACAGGTTGTTGATATACTTTTGTGCACCTTCATATTATCACTTGAAAATTCAGCTGAGTTGCTCATAAAGAGCAACATTCATCTGAAAAAGTGACTATAGTGGAGCCTACAGCAGAGTCTATCTTGGAATAACACTTGTTATTCTCGGAAGGTGGCTGGTGTGCCAACCGTGCATTACACATCTTATTCCTAGGAATAAGCAGGGGCAAAGTGTGGAGATTTGATAATTTTTTCAAGAGTAGGATTCCCGTATTATACAGTAGGTACTTTTTGATATTCTATATTATATGTCAGTCAGTTCAGTAGCTCAGTCATGTCTGACTCTGCGACCTCATGGACTGCAGCACACCAGGCTTCCCTGTCCATCAGACAGGGCTTACTCAAACTCATGTCCATTGAGTTGGTGATGCCATCCAACCAATTCGTCCTCTGTCGTCACCTTCTCCTCCCACCTTCAATCTTTCCCAGCATCAAGGTCTTTTCAAATGAGTCAGTACTTTACATCAGGTGGCCAAGGTATTGGAGTTTCAGCTTCAACATCAGTCCTTCCAATGAACACCCAAGACTGATCTCCTTTAGGATGAACTAGTTGGATCTCCTTGCAGCTCAAGGGACTCTCAAGAGTCTTCTCCAACAGCACAGTTCAAAAGCATCAGTACTTTGGCTTTCTTTAGAGGTCAGCTTTCTTTATACTCCAACTCTCACATCCACACACTGGAAAAGCCATAGCCTTGACTAGATGGACCTTTTTGGCAAAACAATGTCTCTGCTTTTTAATATGCTGCCTAGGTTGGTTATAGCTTTTCTTCCAAGGAGCAAGCGTCTTTTAATTTCATGGCTTCAGTCACCATCTGCAGTGATTTTGGAATCCCAGAAAATAAAATCAATCACTGTTTCCATTGTCTCCCCATCTATTTCCCATGAAGTGATGGGACCAGATACCATGCATGATCTTAGTTTTCTGAATGTTGAGTTTTAAGCCAACTTTTTCACTCTCTTCTTTCACTTGCATCAAGGGGTCCTTTAGTTCTTCATTTTCTACTATAAGGGTCGTGTCATCTGCGTATCTGAAGTTATTGATATTTCTCCTGGCAATCTTGATTCCAGCTTGAGCTTCATCCAGTCCAGTATTTCTCATGATGTACTCTGCATATAAGTTAAATAAACAGGTGACAATATACAGCCTTGACGTACTCCTTTTCCTATTTGGAACCAGTCTGTTGTTCCATGACCAGTTCTAACTGTTGCTTCCTGACCTGCAAACAGATTTCTCAGGAGGCTAGTAAGGTGGTCTGGTATTCCCATCTCTTGAAGAAATTTCCACAGATTGTTGTGATCCACATAGTCAAAGGCTTTGGCATAGTCAATAAAGCAGATGTTTTTCTGGAACTCTCTTGCTTTTTTGATGAGCCAATTGATGTTGGCAATTTGATCTCTGATTCCTCTGGCTTTTCTTAAACCAGCTTGAACATCTGGAAGTTCTTGGTTCACATACTGTTGAAGCCTGGTTTGGAGATTTTTGAACATTACTTTTCTAGTATGTGAGATGAGTGCAATTGTGTGGTAGTTTGAGCATTCTTTGGCATTGCCTTTCTTTGGGATTGGAATGAAAACACCTTTTCCAGTCCTGTGCCCACTGCTGAGTTTTCCAAATTTGCTGGCATATTGAGTGCAGTAGTTTCACAGCATCATCTTTTAAGATTTGAAAGAGCTCAGCTGGAATTCCATCACCCCTACTAGCTTTGTTCATGTTCCACTATCTTTGATGCTTCCAAAGGTCCACTTGACTTCACATTCCAGGATGTCTGGCTCTAGGTGAATGATCACACCATTGTGGTTTTCTGGGTCATGAAGATTTTTTTTTTTTTTTGAATAGTTCTTCTTTGTATTCTTGCCACCTCTTCTTAATATTTTCTGCTTCTGTTAGGTCCATACACTTTCTGTTGTTTACTGAGCCCATCTTTGCATGAAATTCTCCCTTGATATCTCTAATTTTCTTGAAGAGATCTCTAGTCTTTCCTATTCTATTGTTTTCCTCTATTTCTTTGCATTGATCACTGAGAAAGTCTTTCTTATTTCTCCTTGCTATTCTTCAGAACTCTGCATTCAATGCAATCGCTTTGGAACTCTGGATTCAATGCAATCCCTATCATATTACCAATGGTATTTTTTGTAAAATAGAACAAAAATCTTAAAAATTGTATGGATACACAGAATATCTGAATATCCAAACCCATCTTGAGAAAGAAAAACAGAACTGGAGAAATCAGGCTTCCTGACTTCAAACTATACTATCAAGGCATTATAATCAAAACAGCATGGTAAAAATGAAAGAAAGAAAGACAAAAATAAAACACTATGGTATTGTCACAAAAACAGAGATATAGATCAGTGAAATAGGATAGAAGGTCCAGAGACAAGCCCATGCATCTATGGTCACCTAATCTATGACAAAGGAAGCAGAAATATATAATGGAGAAAAGACAGCCTCTTCAGCAAATGGTGCTGGGGAAACTGTACAGTGACATGTAATAGAAGTTAGAATATTCTCTTACCCCATGCACAAAAATAAACTCAAAATGGATTAAAAACTAAATATAAAACCAGATACTATAAAACTCTTAGAGGAAACCAGGCAGAACATGCTTTGACATAAATTGCAGCACTATCTTTTTTTCTTTTTTAACTCTTTATATTGGCGTATGGCTGATTAACAATGTTGTGATAGTTTTAGGTGCACAGCAAAGTGACTCAGCCGTACATACCTGAGTATCCATTCTCCCCCAAACTCCCCTCCCATTAGCAATATCTTCTGTGATCCATCTTCCAGAGTAATAAAAATAAAAGCAAAAATAAACAAATGGGACCTGATTAAACTTAAAAGCTTTGTTCATCAAAGGAAACTTTAAACAAAATGAAAAGACAATCCACAGAATGAAATATTTGGAAACAAATTGAACAACAGCAGATTAATCTCCAAAATATACAAACAGCTCATGCAGCTCAATATACCACTTCTTCTTTATCCATTTGTCTATTGATGGGCATTTAGGTCACATCCATATATTAGATACTGTAAATGATGCTACAGTAACATTAATGTGCCTATATGTTTTCACATTTAGTGCTTGTGTTTTCTTCAGGTGCACACCTGGAAGTAGAAGCTGGATTGTATGATGCTTCTTTTTTTAACTTTTTGAGGAAACTCCATGTTGCTTTCCATGGTGGTTGCATCAATTTACAACCCCAACAGTGCCTCAGGGTTCTCTCTCCTTATCCTTGTCAACTCTGGTTAGTTGTCTTTTGGATGATAGGCATTCTCACAGGTGTAGGTGATATATCACTGTGCTTTGCGCTTTTGAGTTGCATTTTCCTGATGGTTAGTGATGCTGAGTTCGTCTCATGTATCTGTTGGCCATCTGTTGTCTTCTTTAGAAAAAAAAATGCCTTCTCAATTACTTTGCTGATTTTAAAATCAGTTTGTGTGTCATTTTGATGTTGAGTTGTATGAGATATCTGTACTGCTGCTGCTGCTAAGTCGCTTCAGTCGTGTCCGACTCTGTGCGACCCCATAGACGGAAGCTCACCAGGCTCCCCCGTCCCTGGGATTCTCCAGGCAAGAACACTGGAGTGGGTTGCCATTTCCTTCTCCAATGCATGAAAGTGAAAAATGAAAGTGAAGTCGCTCAGTTGTGTCCGACTCTTAGCGACCCCACGGACTGGAGCCTACCAGGCTCCTCCGTCCATGGGATTTTCCAGGCAAAAGTACTGGGGTGGGGTGCCAATGCCTTCCCTGGAGATATCTGTACAGTTTGAACATCAATTCCTTAACTGATATAGTCTTTGCAAATATATTCTCCCCTTCAGCAGATTGCCTTTTTTGTCTCTGAATGGTTTTCCTTGCTGAGTTAAACCTTTTAAGTTCAGTGTAGTTCCAATTTTCTATATTTTGCTTTTGTTTCCCTTGGTTGAATAGACAAACCAAATAAAATAAAATAAAATTGTGATGATCCCTGTCAAAGAGCATACTACCTATATTTTCTTCTAGAAGTTTTATGGATTCAGGTCTTATATTTTATTCTTTAATCCAGTTTGTGTTTATTTTTGTATATTAATGTGAGATAGTGGTCCATTTTGATTCTTTTGCAAGTTGCTGTCCAATTTTCCCTGCGTCATTTATTAGACAGGCTTTTCCCCTATCATGTTTTCCTGCCTCCTTTGTCATAGACTAATTGATTATATAAATGGATTTATTTCTGTACTCTCTATACTGTCACATTGATCCATGTGTCTGTTTTTGTGCTGATTCATACTGCTTGATATATTTACTGTAACTTTGTAGTATAGATGAAATTAAGAGGCATGATACCTCCAGATTTGTTTTTGTTTACAAGATTGTTTGGCTTTTCATAGTCCTTTTGTATCCATGCACATTTTTTTTTTTTTTAATTGAGGTATAGGTGCTTTAAAATGTTGTACTGGTTTCTGCCATACAATGCAATGGATCAACTATAGGTATACATATATTCCGTTTCCAGGGCTAAAGGGGCAGGGCAGATACCAGTCATGTTCTTCTCCAGTACCCCTCAGGGATGAAGGTCCCTTTTCATCCCCAAGACTTTCAACGCCCCTGAGTGGGTCACTAGGAGTGTGGGAACCTCTCCTGTCCCCCATCCCCAGCTCAGAGGCACTGATCCCATACCACCTCCAATGTTTTTCTCCCCCTCCTTCCCTTACATTTTCTACCTGGTCACACAGGGATTTCTCCCATCCCCTTGGGTGTCAGTGATCCTCCACGAGCGCCAAGCAGGTGCCCTAGTTGTGAGGAGACACAAACTCTGTCTTCCTATTCCACCAGCTCGACTCCACCCCTCTCCATACACATTTTAGAACTATTTGTTCTAGCTCTGGGAAAAATAGTGTTGATATTTTGATAGCAATTCCACTGAAACTGAAGATTGCCTTGTTGTCTTATTATTGTTTTTTTATTATTGCTATTACTGTTATTTTGACTATTAAATCTTCCAGACCATGAACATGGTATGTGGTTCCATATGTTTGTGTCATTTTAAATGTATTTCATTAATGTCACATAATTTTCCAAATTTGAGACTTTTACCTCCTGTTAGATTTATTCCTAGGTATTTTATTCTTTTTTGAATAAATAATTGTAAATTCAGTTATTTTCTCAATTTCTCTGATAATTTGTTATTAGTGAATAGAAATACAACAGATTTCTATTAACTTTGTATTCTGCAGCTTTATTGAATTCGTTTATTAGTACTAATAGGTTTTTGGTGGTATCATAGGATTTCCTATATATAGTAAATGTCATTTGAAAATAGTGACAGTTTTATATCTTCATTCCAATTCATATTTCTTTATTTCTTTTTTGTCTGATAACTGTGTCTGGAAATTTCCAATACAGTATTGAATAACAGTGGTGAGTGTGGGCACCCTTGTTTTGCTCTTAATCTTAGAGGAAATGCTTTCAGCTTTTCACTTTTTAGTATGATACTGGCTGTAGGATATGGCCTTTGTTATGTTGCAGTTTAGTCCCTCTATACCCACTTTGTTGTTAAGAATTTTATCATAAATAGATATTGAATTCTGTCAAAAGTTGTTTCTGCATCAGTTGAGATGATCATAAGATTTTTTCCCTCCAGTTTGTTGATGTGAAGTATCATATTGCTTGATTTGCAGATACTGAACCATTCTTGCATCCTGGATAAATCCCATTTGACTCTTTAAATACGTGGTCCTTTAAATGCATTGTTGAATTCACTTTGCTAATATTTTGTTGAGGATTCTTTGCATCTGTGTTCAAACTGGCTTACAATTTTCTTTTTTGTGGGGTATCTTTGAATGGTTTTGGTTCCTTGATGATGCTGGCCTCATAATGTGTTCAGAAGCATTATTTTCTCTTTAAATTATTGTAATAGTTTGAGAAGGATAGGTATTAACTCTTCCCTCAATGTTAGGTAGGATTTACCTGTGAAACTGTCTGGTTTGGACATTTTTGGTAGTTTTTGATTACTGATTCAATTTTATTACTGAAAATCAGCCTGCTCCTTTCTTGTATTTCTTCTGGATTAAGAGATTGTATTTCTAAGAATTTATCCATTTCTTTTAGGTTGTCTATTTCTTTTTTTTTTTAATTGGAGGATAATTTTTTTATAGTGTTGTGTTGATTTCTGCTAGGATGTTCATTTCATTGGAATGTAATTGTTCACAGTAATCTCTTATGATCCTTCTAATGTCTGTGGGTTTGGTTGTAATTTCTTCTCTTTAATTTCTGATATTATATATTTGGGTTTCTCTCTTTTCTTTTGGGGTCTGGCTAAACATTTATCACTTTTGTTTATCATTTCAAAGATCTAGCTATTACTTTTTTGATCTTTTCTATTGTTTTAGTCTCTGCTTCATTTATTTCTACTCTGAGTTTTATTCTTTCTTTTCTTCAACTAATTTTGGGTTTCACTTATTCTTCTTTTGCCAGATCTTTTAAATATAGTTATGTTTGTCTATTTGAGCTTTTCCTATTTACTGAGGTAGGATTGCATCATCATAAACTTCTCTCTTAGAAATACTTTTGCTATATTAGATTTCAGATCTTTATGCTTGCATTTTTTGCTTGTATTCAGATAGCTTTTGACTGTCTCTTTGATTTCTCCAGTAACCCATTAGTAATTTAATAGCATATATTTTAGCCTCCATGTGTCTGTGGGTTTTGCAGCCTTTTTCCTTTTAGTTAATTTCTAATCTCACATCACTCTAGTTGAGAAAGATATTTGATATAATTTCAATCTTATTAAATTAATTGAAACTTTGTGTGTGGCCTAGGGTATAATCTATACTAAAAAATATTCCATGTGCACCTGAATGTTATTTTGCTGCTTTGGAAAATTCTTCTTTATACATTTATTATGTTCATATCTAATGTATCATTTAAGGTCAGGCTTTCCTTACTGACTTTCTGTCTAAATGATCTGTCCAACGATGTCAGTAGGGTGTTTGTGTGCATGCATGCTAAGTTGTTTCAGTTGTGTCCTTCTCTGTGTGACCCTATGGACTGTAGCTTGTCAGGCTCCTCTGTCCATGCGATTCTCCAGGCAAGAGTACTGGAGTGGCTTACCAGGCCCTATTCTAGGGGTTCTTCCTGACCCAGGGATCAAACCCACATCTCTTAGGTTTCCTGCATTGGCAGGCAGATTCTTTACCACCAACACCCCTTGGGAAACCCCAGTAGGGAGTTAAAGTCCCCTTTAACATTGCATTACTGTCAATTTGTCCCTTAACCTTTCTTAATAATAAAGCACATGCTCTATGTATTTAGATGCTTCTATGTTTGGTGTATATAATTACAACTGGTACATCATCTTGTTGAATTAATCTTTTTATCACAGTGTAAGGTCCTTTGTTTCTTGTTACAGCCTTTGTTTTAAAGTCTCATTTGTTTGATGTAAGTATTGCTGTACTGACTTTCTATCATTTCTTTTTGCATGGAATATCTTTTCTCTTTTTAAATTGAAGTACAGTTGATTTAAAATGCTGTGTTAATTTCAGGTGTACAACAAAGTGATTCAGTTATACATACACATATCTATTTTTTCAGATGAATATTTTACCATATAGGTTATTACAAAATATTGAGTAAAATTCCCTGTGCTATACAATAGGTCCTGTTGGTTATATATTTTATATATAGTAGTGTATATATATTAATCCCAAGCTCCTATTTTATTCCTCCACCTCACCTTTCCACTTTGGTAACCATAAATTTGTTTTCTAAGTCTGTGGGTCTATTTTCATTTCTGTGTATAATTTCATTTGTATCTTTTTTTTAAAGATTCAATATATAAGTGATAGCATATGAGATTTGTCTTTCTCTGACTTACTTGATTTAGTATGATAATCTTTAGGTCTATCCACATTGCTGCAAATAGCAGTATTTCATTCTTTTTGTGGCTGAGTAATATTCAACTGTAAATATGTATCCCATTTAAAAATATCTTTTAAATTTCCTCCACTTTGAGTTGCATGTGTCTTTAAATCTGAAGTGAGTCTCTTGTAGGCAGCATATATATGATTCTTGATGTTTTAATCCATTCAGTCACTCACTGTCTTCTAATTGGAACATTTAACACAAATACATTTTTTAATTGAAGTATAGTTGATTAATGATGTGTTAATTTCTTCTATAAAGCAAAGGGATTCAGTTATACATATGTATACATTCTTTTTGTATTTTTCCATTATGGCTTATCATAATGGAATAAGTTAAGCCATAAGTTATTTCATTATCATAATGGAATAAGTTATTAATGGAATAATAATGGATATGGAATATAGTTTTCTGTTCTATACGTATTAGCTTGTGGTTTATCCATTTTATATTAATATTTTGCATCTGCTAACTCAAGACTCTCATTCCACCCCTCCCCCAATTGCTTGGCAACCACAAATCTATTCTCTGTGTCTGTGAGTCTTTTTCTGTTTTGTAGATAAGTTCATTTGTATCACATTGTAGATTCCACATATAAGTGATGTCATGTGGTATTTGTCTTTCTTATTTCACTTAGTATGATAACCAGCATCCATGTTGCTGCAAATGGAATAATTTCATTCTTGTTATGGCTAATATTCCATTGTATACATGTACTACATCTTCTTCATCTATTTATCTGGACATTTAAGTTTGTTTCCATGCCTTGGCTATTGTGAATAGTGCTACTATGAACATAGGGGTGCATGTATCTTTTTAAATTACAGTTCTGTCTCAGTATGTTCCCAGGAGTGGAATTTCTGGATCACATGGGAACTCTATTTATTATTATTTTTTTAGGAAACTTCATACTGTTTTCTGTACTGGCTGCACCAACTTACATGTCCTTCAGTAGTGTAAGAGGGTTCCCTTTTCTTCACATCCTGTCTGGCATGTATTATTTGTAGACTTTTTAATCATGACCATTTTAACTGAGGGCTTCCCTGGTGGCTTGGATGGTAAAGAATCTGCCAGAAATGCTGGAGACCCAGGTTCAATCCCTGGGTCAGGAAGATCCCTTGGAGAAGGGAGTGGCTACCCACTCCAGAATTCTTACCAAGAGAACTCCATGGGGAGAGGAGCCTGGTGGGCTATAGTCCGTGGGGTGACAAAGAGTCAGACGTGACTGAGCAACTTTTTGAGAGAGAGATTCTAATTAATGTGAAGTGATATCTCATTGTAGTTTTGATTTTCATTTCCATAATGTGTAGCAATGTTGAGACCACCTGTATATCTTCTTTGGAGAAATGTTTAATTAGGTCTTTTACCCATTTTTTGATTGGGTTGTTTAGTTTCTTGTTGAACTGTATGAGCTGTTTGAATATCTTGGAAATTAAGACTTAATCAGTTGCATCATTTGCAAATATTTTCTACCATTCCATAGATGGTTTTTCATTTTATTTATAATTTCCTTTGCTGTGCAAAAGGTTGTAAGTTTTATTCAGTGCCATTATTTTTGCTTTTTATTCCTTTTGACCCAAGAAAACATTGGTACAGTTTATGTCCAAGAAATTTTTGCCAGTTTTCTTCTAAGAGTTTTATAATGTCACGTCTTATACTTAATTCTTTAAGCCATTTGAGTTTATTTTTGTGTGTATTGTGTAGATGTGTTCTAACTTCGTTGGTTTACATGCAGCTGTCCAACTTTCCCAATACCAGTTGCTGAAGAGATTGCCTTTTTCTGATTGCATATTCTTGCCTATATTGTTGAAGAATAATGGACTATATGTGTGGGTTTATTTCTGAACCTTCTATTCTGCTCCATTGATCCATATGTCTTTTTTGGTGTATGTGTTAGTATCACCTATTTTGATTACTGTAGCTCTGTAGTATTGCCTGAAGTCTGGAAGTTTTATGACTCATAATTTGATCTTTTTCTTCAGGATTGCTTTGGCAATTCTGGATCTTTTATGGTTCCATATAAATTTTAGGATTACTTGTACTAGTTCTGTGAAAAATGCCATGGGTAATTCATTAAGGATAGCATTAAATCTATAGATTGCTTTGGTAGTACAGTCATTTTAGCAAAATTATTTCTTACAATCCAATAGCATGAGATATCTTCACTTTGCTTTGACTCATCTTCAGTTTCCTTTGATAGTACTTTGTAGTTCTCAACATATAAGTCTTTAACCTCCTTGGCTAAATTTATTCCTAAGCATTTTATTTTATTTTTTGATTCAATTGTTAAAAGTTTTTCTTTCTTTTTTTTTTTTAGTGTTCCCTTTCTGATATTTCATTATTATCATAAAGAAGTGCATTCCATTTTTGTATGTTAATGTTGTGTCCCAGTACCTTGCTGAATTTGCTTTTCAGTTCTAATAGCTTTTGTATAGAATCTTTAGGGTTTTTCTATATATACTATCATGTAATTTGTATATAATAACAATTTTACATCTTCCCTTACAATCTAGATACTTTTTATTTCATTTTCTTTTCTGATTGTTATGGCTAGGGCTTCCAATACTATGTTAAATAGAAGCAATGAGAGTGGGGATCTTTGCCTAGTTCTAGATTTTAGCAAAGGGCTTTCAACTTTTCATAATTGAATATTACTTTGGATAGGACTTTGTCATAAATAGCTTTTATTATGTTGGGAGAAGATCACTCTATAACCATTTTGGTAAGAATTTTTATTATGAATGGGTGTTGAATTTAACAAATGCTTTCCCCAAAACTATTGAGATAATCATGTGTTTTTTTTTTTTTCTTTTCTTTTGTTTATGGCATTGATTGATGCAATTGATACCACTGATGGTATGGTATCACACTGATTGATTTGCATATGTTGAACCACCCTTGCATACTTGGAATGAATCCAAATCGGTTGTGGTGAATGATCTTTTTAATATGTTACTGGATTCAGTTAGTGTATTTATATTTAAAGTAGATATTGACAGATATGTACTTATGCCAATGTTGTTTTCTGGTTGTTTTGTTACTCTTTTTATATCTTTTTTTTATCTTTCCTTGTGATAAGATAATATTTTTAGGGTTATACTTTTAGGTTATGTTATATGATGTTTATCCTTTTGTGGTGTTTTCTATTATAGGGTTTAGGTTTCTGATTACCATGATATTCATCTAAAATAACTATATATATATATATATATATATATATATATATCATCTTATAATATAGCATATCATTATATCATCAGATCAGATCAGTTGCTCAGTCGTGTCCGACTCTTCGCGACCCCATGAATCACAGCACACCAGGCCTCCCTGTCCATCACCAACTCCCGGAGGTCACTCAGACTCACATCCATCGAGTCAGTGATGCCATCCAGCCATCTCATCCTCTGTCGTCCCCTTCTCCTCCTGCCCCCAATCCCTCCCAGCATCAGAGTCTTCTCCAATGAGTCAACTCTTTGCATGAGGTGGCCAAAGTACTGGAGTTTCAGCTTTAGCATCATTCCTTCCAAAGAAATCCCAGGGCTGATCTCCTTCACAATGGACTGGTTGGATCTCCTTGCAGTCCAAGGGACTCTCAAGAGTCTTCTCCAACACCACACTTCAAAAGCATCAATTCTTCAGCGCTCAGCCTTCTTCACAGTCCAGCTCTCACATCCATACATGATCACAGGAAAGACCATAGCCTTGACTAGGCGAACCTTTGTTGGCAAAGTAATGTCTCTGCTTTTGAATATGCTATCTAGGTTGGTCATAACTTTCCTTCCAAGGAGTAAGTGTCTTTAAATTTCATGGCTGCAGTCACCATCTGCAGTGATTTTAGAGCCCAGAAAAATAAAGTCTGACACTGTTTCCACTGTTTCCCCATCTAGTTCCCATGTAGTGATGGGACCGGATGCCATGATCTTCATTTTCTGAATGTTGAGCTTTAAGCCAACCTTTTCACTCTCCACTTTCACTTTCATCAAGAGGCTTTTTAGTTCCTCTTCACTTTCTGCCATAAGGGTGGTGTCATCTGCATATCTGAGGTTATTGATATTTCTCCCAGCAATCTTGATTCCAACTTGTGTTTCTTCCAGTCCAGCGTTTCTCATGATGTACTCTGCATATAAGTTAAATAAACATGGTGACAATATACAGCCTTGACGTACTCCTTTTCCTATTTGGAACCCGTCTGTTGTTCCAGGTCCAGTTCTAACTGTTGCTTCCTGACCTGCATACAGATTTCTCAAGAGGCAGATCAGGTGGTGTGGTCTGGTATTCCCATCTCTTTCAGAATTTTCCACAGTTTATTGTGATCTACACAGTCAAAGGCTTTGGCATAGTCAATAAAGCAGAAATAGATGTTTTTCTGGAACTCTCTTGCTTTTTCCATGATCCAGCGGATGTTGGCAATTTGATCTCTGGTTCCTCTGCCTTTTCTAAAACCAGCTTGAACATCAGGAAGTTCACGGTTCACGTATTGCTGAAACCTGGCTTGGAGAATTTTGAGCATTACTTTACTAGCGTGTGAGATGAGTGCAATTGTGTGGTAGTTTGAGCACTCTTGGGCATTGCCTTTCTTTGGGATTGGGATGAAAACTGACCTTTTCCAATCTTGTGGCCGCTGCTAAGTTTTCCAAATTTGCTGGCATATTGAGTGAAGTACTTTTAGAGCATCATTTTTCAGGATTTGGAATAGCTCAACTGGAATTCCATCACCTCCACTAGCTTTGTTCGTATTGATGCTTTCTAAGGCCCATTTGACTTCACATTCCAGGATGTCTGGCTCTAGGTCAGTGATCACGCCATCATGATTGTCTGGGTCGTGAAGCTCTTTTTTGTACAGTTCTTCTGTGTATTCTTGCCACCTTTTCTTAATATCTTCTGCTTCTGTTAGGTCCATATCATACATTATAATATATGTATATATATAAAATTTATATTATATAATACACAATCGCATAATATATAATATTATAAATCATATAATGCATATGAATATATAATAATAATATATGCATGCTATATTATTAAAATTAGTATAGATATTGTAATATTATATAGTATACTATATATTATATATATGCTCATATAGTATAATAATTATATAATACATATTATAATATATATTGTTTTTTAAGTTGATGAACTTTTAAGTTAGAATACATTCTAACAAACCTGCATTTTTAGTATTCTACTCTTCATTTAATGTTTTTAGCATTATATTTTCCATCTTTTTGTTTTTTGTATCTCCTAAGTACTTCTGGATGTAGATTTTTTTACTACTTTAATCTTTTAACCTCTCTACTAGCTTTATGGGTTTTCCTGGTGGCTCAGTTGGTAAAGAATCTACGTGCAATGCAGGAGACCACCTGGAGCACAGAAGATCTGGATTCAGTCCCTGGGTCTGGAAGATCCCCTGGAGAGGTAAATGGCAACCCAATTCAGTACTCTTGCCTAAAAAAATCCCATGGACAGAGAATCTTGGTGGGCTTCAGTCAGTGGGGTCACAAGAGTCAGATTGACTTAGCAATTAAACCACAACCACCACTAGCTTTATAAGTGGTTGATCTTCTATCTTTACTGTAACTTTGGTAAATTGTAAAAAAGGTAAATTACTTTTACCAATGATAATTTTCTTTTCATAATTTTCATATTTCTAATCATGGTCTTTTCTTTTCTACCTAGTGATGTCTCTTTAATGTTTCTCATGAAGACAGTTAAGAGATGATAAACTATTTTAGTTTTTGCTTGTCTGTAAAACTCTGTGTCTCTTTCAAATTTGAATGATATTCTATGTAGAGTATTCTTGGTTTTCTTTCATTACTTTGAATATATTGTGTCACTCCCTTAGGGCTTGCAAAGTTCCTGCTGAGAATAAGGTGACAGTCAGTTTCCTTGTACACAGCTACTTGTTTTTTTCTTGTTGCTTTTAAAATTCTCTCTTCATCTACTTTTTGTCATTTTAATTGTAATGTATCTTGTTGTGGACCTCTTTGGATTTATTTTGTTTCAGATTCCCTGTGCCTTCTGGATTCAAATATTTGGTTTTTTCCTCCAGGTTAGGAAAGTTTTCAACTATTATTTTTTTAAAATAAGTTTTCTATCCCTTTTTCTCTCATCTCTTCTGAGACCCCTATAATACAAATGATGCTGCTGCTAAGTCACTTCAGTCGTGTCCGACTCTGTGTGACCCCATAGATGGCAGCCCACCAGGCTCCCCCAACCCTGGGATTCTCCAGGCAAGAAAACTGGAGTGGGTTGCCATTTCCTTCTCCAATGGATTAATGTGAAAAGTGAAAGGTAAGTCGTTCAGTCGTGTCCGACTCTCAGCGACCCCATGGACTGCAGCCTACCAGGCTCCTCAGCCCACGGGATTTTCCAGGCGAGAGTACTACAAATGCTATTCTTATCTCAGAAATCTCTTAAATCACCCTCCTTTTCAAAGATTCTTTTTTTTCTGTTTAGTCTGGGTGATTTCCACTACTCCATTTTCAATTCACTGATCCATTTGTTTGTATCATCTAATCTGCTGTTCATTCCTTTTATGTATTTTTTAATTTCAGTTACTATAGTTTTTAACTATGTTTTGTTCTTATTTATATTTTCAACTTGTCAAATTTCTCCTTGCATTAATCCATTCTTCTGAGTTCAGTAAGCATCTTTACGATCATCACCTTTAAAATTTTTCATTGGGTAAATACCTTGTTTCACTTTGTCTATTTTTCTGATGCATTTTACTATTAGTTCATTTGGAACACATTTCTCTCCCCCTCTCTATTTTTCCTAATTTTCTGTGTTTTATTCTATTTATTAGAATAGATAATGTTGGTTCTGTTTTCTGGTCTTGGGGAAGTTTCCTTACATAGGAGATGTACTGTGGAGCCCAGCAACACTGTACAGTCTGTTGATCAGAGCTATATGCTCTAGAGGTGCCCTCTGTATGGGCTATGTGGGCCATTCTGTCATGTTAGGGTCAACTACTGTGGGCATGCTGGTAGGTGGGGTTAGCCCCGGCCCTGTTGGCTCATGCAGTGACTGATGGGCCACTTATGGGCATGGAGGAGTCTTGCTATTGGTGGATAGATGGTGAAGGGGTCTTGGGGATGGTGCTAGCCTGCTGGTTGGTGGGTAATCCCCCAGCATAGAATAGGTTAGAGAGATGACTCAAAAACAGTGTTTATTAGCAGTACTGTCCTGGTTGAATGCATTCTCAAAATGGTTACCACCATCATCTGTCTTTCCAGGCAGCGTCTATGTCCTGCTTCTACGGGGGGCAGGGAGGAGGGATGTTCCATCATTGGCAAGTATGTCTGACCCAAGCTTCTTTCAAATTGCTTTCTCTGCACTGGAACTTAGAGCAGATGAAATTTTGCATACACCATTTAAGACTGGAATCTCTGTTTCCTATAGCTCTCAAGTTCTTTTGTATGTAAGCCCCTATGGCCTTAAAAATTCAGATTTTTGGGGGGTTCATCTTTCCAGTGCAAGGTTCCCAGAGTTGGGACTCCTGATGTAGGGCTCCAATCCTTTTCTCCCTATGGAGAACCTCTGCAATTGTGATTACACTCCCATTTGTGGGTTGCCTACCTGAAAGAAAGCATGGATCTTGACAATACTATATCTGTCTCCCCATCACTGTGGTTCCTTTATATCTTTAGTTGTAGAAGGTCTTTTCTGCTAGTTTAGTTTGTTTTCAAAGGGAGATGCTCTCTATATAGTTGCAATTTAAGTGTGCCATGGGAGGAGGTGAGCTCAGGATCATACTACTAAGCCTTCTTGACTACAATCATTGCTGTAAGGCTTGAAATCAGAAAGTGGAAGTCCTACAACTGTTTTTCTTTCTTGGGATTTTTTTTGGCTATTCTGACATCTTTGCAATTCCATACAAATTTGAAGATCAGCTTTTCTATTTGTGCAAAAGAAGGCTGTTAGAATTTTGGTAAGGGTTACTTTGAATGTTTATTACTTTGACCTGTATTGATATCTTAATAATATTAAATCACACTATTTATATGCAAGGGCTAGATTTCCACTTATTTTTGCTTCTTTGACTTCTTTCGACACTGTTCTGTAATATTCAGTGTATATCTTTCATCTCCTTGGTTAAATATACTCCTAAGTATTTTATTCTTTTAGATCTTATTGAAAATGGAATTTCTGTCTTAAATTCCTGTATAGATTGTTCATTGCTAGTGTTATTGTTATTGTTCAGTCACTCAGTTGTTTCTGACTCTTTGCAACCCCATGGACTGCAGCATGCCAGGCTTCCCTGTCCCTCACCACAATCTTCATTCCAGCTTTAAATTCATCCAGTCTAACATTTCACATGATATACTCTGCATGTAAGTTAAATAAGCAGGGTGACAGTATACAGCCTTGATGTACTTCTTTCCCAATTCTGAACCAGTTCATTATTCCTTGTCCAGTTCTAACTGTTGCTTCTTGACCTGTTCTAACCTGTTGCATGCAGGTTTCTCAGGAGGCAGGTAAGGTGGTCTGGCCAGTTTGTTGTGATCCACACAGTTGTGAATTCTTTGTGATTTTCTGTATATAGGATCATGTCATCCCTGAACAGTTTAATATCTTTCATTTTGATTTGGATTATTTCTATTTCTTTTTCTTATCAGATTTCTTTGGTAGAACTTCCATTAGAGTGTTGAGTAACATTGGCAAAAGTGTGCATTCTAATTTTCTCCCTGATCTAGGAAGAAAGTTTTCAATCTTTTACCATTTGGTATCATATTAGCTTTTTTGTCAGTTTTTAATAAATATCCTTTATCATGTTGAAGATATTATCTTCTATTCCTAATTTTCTGAGGGCTTTTGTCATGAAAAGTTGGTGAATTTTGTCAAATGCTTTTTTTCTGATTCAATCAAAATAATCAGATGATTGTTTTCCTAGATTGTATTAACATAGTGTATTATATTCATTAATTCCCTTATATTGAATCACTTTACATTCTTGGAGTAAATTCCACTTGGTCATGATAAACATAGTTTTGTTATGCTGTCATATTATGTCTCCTAGTATTTTGTTGAATATTTTTACATCTATAGTCATAACAAATATTTTCTGTAGGTTTTCATGTCTTTGTTATAGAGATAATGTTGGCTTTATAAAATGAGTAAGAAGATGTCTTCTTATCTTGTTTATTTTGGAAGAGTTTGAGAAAGATAGTTAATAATTCTTATTTAAATGCTTTGTAGAATTCACCAGTGAAATCATCTGGTCTTAAACATCTCTTTGTTTAAATAAAATTATAATTTTAAGTCTTTATTCTCTTTAATGTAGATATTTTGGCCACAAATTTCTCTTGGAGCACTTTTTTGATGCATCCCATAAATTTTGGTATGTTATGTCATAATTTTTATTCATTTGAAAATAGTTTATGATTTTCTTTGTGATTTATTCTTTGGGCCCATTTGCTGTTTAAGAATGTGTTGTTTAATTTCTACTAATTGTGAATTTTTCAATTCTGTTACTTCTCATTTTATTTTATTGTACTCAGAGAAGATACTTGGCATAATTTAAATATTTTTAAGTTTATTGAGACTTGTTTTGTGGCACGACATATGGGCTTGTTGGCTGAGTGTTTCCTGTGTACTTTAGATAAATATACATTTTGTTGTTCAGTAAAATGTTCATACACTGTTGATCTTCTATTGGGATGTTCCATATATCCCAATTAGCCTACCCACTAGAATTTATTTACGACCCTTAAATTAATACTCATTATGGTTTTCAGTCATTTGTAAGCATGTGCATAGAAAAAAAAGTGAAAGATGTATTGCCTGAAGTGCATATTCCCATCTCAGTTGTACAAGATGATGCTCTGCTTTCTTGTTTCAGCTCTTACTATAAACTAGTGTCCTTTTCGTGATATAATGTCATAGTTTTCACCTTTTTCTGCTTTTTATTAATGATTTTTCTGTTTAAAATGACTTTCAAGCATACTGCAAAGTATTATATAGTGGTTTTAATTGCAAGAAGTATATGATGTGCCTTACCAAAAAAATGTGTGTTAGATAAGCTTCATTTAGGTATGAGTTATGATGTTCTTGGCTGTGAGTTCAAGTTAATAAATGAACAATACATATTAAATGAAGTGTCCTTAATTCAAAATACACATAAAGTCAGATTTTGTATTGATCAGTTGTTGAAAATGGTGTTACAGGCTCATGTAGAAACCAAACCCTGTATTTTTCCTGAGAGTAATGATTCAATATTTGTTAACTCAGTGTTCATGAAATTTTGTAGGTATAATATCTGATAATAAAGATAAACAACTGTATGTCTCTTATGTCTATTTGGTTTATATTTTTCAACTCTTCTATTCCCTTATTGATACCTGTCTAGATATTCTATTAATAAAAATGATCGAACTTTTATTGCAGAATTATTTCCCCCTTCAATTCTGTCAATATATTCCATATGTTTTAGAATTTTTCATATATTTGGAGTTCTGTTGCTTGGTCTATATATGTTTACAATTGTTATATCTTCTTGATAAATTGACACTTTTATCACTATATAATGTCCTCCTTTGTCTCTTGTAATAGTTTTGGCTCAAAATATATTTTGTCTGATATTATGATAGCCATTTCAGCTGTCTTTTGCTTAGTATTTGCATGGAATACCTGTTTCTATTATTTCACATTCAAGCTCTTTGTGCTGTTGGATTTAATGTGGGTCTTTTTGCCATATATATGGCAAAACCAATACAATATGGTAAAGTTAAAGACTAAAATAAAATATTAAAAAAATAAATAAATGCAATCAACATGTCAAGTGCAAAAAAAAAATAAAGTGGGTCTCTTTTTTTTTTTTTTATAACATGTAGTTAGATTATGTTTCTTTTTTTAACCCATTTTCCAATATTTACTTTTTTTATTGGAACATTTAATTGATTTATATTTGAAGTGATTATTGACAAGAAAGGACTTACTTTGTTTATTTTTCTCTTTGTTTTCTATATGACTTATAGCTTTTATATTGAGCAAAAAGGAAATGTTAAGTTCAAAAAGAAGAAATTTAGAGAGGAAAAAGGCTTATAATTGTTCTAAATTAAAAAAAAAAAAAACAAAAAACTATCTTTATAATTATTATGAGAATACCTAAGTAAATTAGTTTAGAAAGATCCGCTTTGTAAGCTCCAGATCCATGGAGCTGTAGCACTATCACTTACCCGCTAACTGACTAGTTCTAAAGCTAAAAGGTGAAAGGAAGAGTAATTTCCACTAGTTTAATTCAACATCTAGCTATGTAATTTTCAAATCAGATCAGATCAGATCAGATCAGTCGCTCAGTCGTGTCCAACTCTCTGTGACCCCATGAACCGCAGCACACCAGGCCTCCCTGTCCAACACCAACTCCCGGAGGTCACTCAGACTCGCATCCATCGAGTCAGTGATGCCATCCAGCCATCTCATCCTCTGTCGTCCCCTTCTCCTCCTGCCCCCAATCCCTCCCAGCATCAGAGTCTTCTCCAATGAGTCAACTCTTCGCATGAGGTGGCCAAAATACTGGACTTTCAGCTTTAGCATCATTCCTTCAAAAAGAAATCCCAGGGCTGATCTCCTTCAGAATGGGCTGGTTGGATCTCCTTGCAGTCCAAGGGACTCTCAAGAGTCTTCTCCAACACCACAGTTCAAAAGCATCAATTCTTCAGCGCTCAGCCTTCTTCACAGTCCAGATCTCACATCCTTACATGACCACAGGAAAGACCATAGCCTTGACTAGGCGAACCTTTGTTGGCAAAGTGATGTCTCTGCTTTTGAATATGCTATCTAGGTTGGTCATAACTTTCCTTCCAAGGAGTAAGCGTTTTTTAATTTCATGGCTGCAGTCACCCTCTGCAGTGATTTTGGAGCCCAGAAAAATAAAAATCTGACACTGTTTCCACTGTTTCTCCATCTATTTCCCATGTAGTGATGGAACCAGATGCCATGATCTTCGTTTTCTGAATGTTGAGCTTTAAGCCAACCTTTTCACTCTATGTCTTAAAAAAAAAGTAAAAAGGAACTAACATATGTAGAGCTTCTGCTACTGCTGCTAAGTCGCTTCAGTCGTGTCCGACTCTGTGCGACCCCATAGACAGAAGCTCACCAGGCTCCCCCTGTTCCTGGGATTCTCCAGGCAAGAATACTGGAGTGGGTTGCCATTTCCTTCTCCAATGAATGAAAGTGAAAAGTGAAAGTGAAGTCGCTCAGTCATGTCCGACTCTTAGCGACCCCATGGACTGGAGCCTACCAGGCTCCTCCATCCATGGGATTTTCCAGGCAAAAGTACTGGGGTGGGATGCTGTTGCCTTCCCCGATGTAGAGCTTCTAGTGGGTTTTAAACTAGATGCTTTCTTTTCTCATTTTGATGAAGTCATATTCAGAAGGTAATAGCCATCAACAGTCTCATCTTGAGGAGCCTTAATACATTTTGTTTCCTAAGGAACCCTTCAGTCATTGACCTTCATTTACATATATAGTCAGTCAGCTTTCTTAGAAGTTCAAAAAGTCTTCACTATTCCTGAGCAAGTTTCTTTATTCCTTTTCCAAAATCTTTTTTTCCTTAAATCATTCTTGAGTGCTTGAGAATAGGACAGAAGCATCCTATCCTCTCCAAGGCCTCCCTTGGATAGGATAGATTCACTACTCGGCTTTTATCTGTGTATTTATCTTTGTGATATATTAGTCATAAAACAAACAAAATAAACCAAACATGAAGCCAGACATGGAGAAGGATATGTTTGTCTTTTGCATTGGAGCAGTGGTTTTTAAACTTTTCTTTTAAAAAGGAAAATTTTTCTTTAAACAAAAAAGAGCAATAAGCTGATTCCCAAGGCATAAAGCATAGACAAACAGAACTATTCAGTTTGAAGTTTTAATGGAAGGGAGGGTGTGGGACCTGGAGCTGTAGCTGCTCTCTTAAGTCTTTATTCCAGAATTCTGCCTGCTGGTAATTTTCAGCCATAACTGTATAATAGAATCACTGGGGCATTTTTAAGAATCCCGCTAAGCTTCTCCCTAGATCATTCAAATTAGAATAGCTAGGAACAGGACTGAGGTATTAGTATGTTTGAAAAGCTTGCAGGTGATTTCAATATGCAGCCAAAGTTGGAACCATTGCAAGAAAGAGAGAAAGTAATTGAAAGAGTCTATTTTTTTCTATAGCTGAAATTGTCAATTTTTTTCCTACCAGGTAGAACAGCTGGGAATGGTAGATTTCACAAGATAGCTGCATTAATATAATTTCTTTTGCTTGTTGTCATTTTGCAAACAATAGAGTTAGAATAGTTTTTCTTTTTTAGGCCATGAAAATGTTAGCCAGCTTTATATTTTAAATTAAAAAGCCCATGTTTGCAACCAACTTGATTTGTAATTTGACTCCTTTAGGAGATTATTTTTCAGAGGGAATTATGCCAGAGGGCATAAGAAAGAAAAATAAAAATCATCCTATTCCCTACTTTGAAAAGTTAAGTGATTAGAGAAAAATCCATGGGGAGTATTTCATTCCTCTCATTATGTCTATCCTCTATTCTATTAGGAGAGAACAAAGGGAATTAATTAAGAGGCTGTCTGTAGCATCATTAACAGAAACTTCTTTTTGTTTGATTATGAGCCACAGAGATCAAAATATTGCTCCTTCTTAAGATCAGCTTTGTAAAGCCTTCCTTTCCCACTCCATTTCAATGAGCTCTCATTGTCCTCACTGGGTATATTTGAGATGAAGTAGAGATTCCCAATGAACATAGGTATTAAAAAAATCAAATGGAGAATCAAAACACTATAGAAACATCTAAGTTGTATGTTAATAATGAACATATTTTGGAAGGAAAAGTTCAAAATTAGTGCAATAAAAGTATGTTGAGGGCAGGTAGTAAATGACTATTTAGACTGAATAAATATAAACATAGTGATTTCCAAAGGAAACAGACTTGAGGTCATTCTAATTTTTAAGGCTTCTTACATTTTGCTTTAAGTGAATTTAATTCCTGCAAAACAATTTTTATAAGGAAAATCTTTGTCCTTTTTTGGAAGTTGAGAAAAAGTAGAGAATGGAATCCTGGGAACGGAATTTTCATTCCTACCCAGTGAAGTCAACTGGTCAGTGATTATCAGCAGACATTGAAGATATTGTGGATTTGTTTCCATGCCACCACAATAAAGCAAATATTGCAATAAAGTGAGTCAAATGACTTTCCTTTTTGGGGTTTCACAATGCATATAAATGTTTTTATATAGTAAACTGGAGTTTATTTAATGGATAATAGTATAATGTCTAAAAAATGTACATACCTTAATTTAAAATACTTTATTGCTAAACAATGCTAACCATTATCTGAGTTTTCAGCAAGTTATAATCTTTTTGCTGGTGAAGGGTCTTCCCATGATATTAATAGCTGCTGACTGAACAGGTTAATGGTTATTGACAATTGGGGGTGGCTGTGGCCATTTCTTAAACTAAGTCAACAATGAAATCTGCCATATTAATTGACTCGTTCTTTCATGAAAGATTCCTCTGTAGCATGCAATGCCATTTGATAACATTTTATCCACACAACTCTTAAAATTCAAGTCACTTATCTAAATTCTTTGTTGTCATTTCAACAATCTTCACAGTATCTTTAACAGGAGTAGATTCCGTCTCAGGAAATCCTTTTCTTTGCTCTCCCACATACTCTGCATCTATCAAAGTTTTACCTGTATTTTCAGATATTCAGTCACATCTTTAGGCTCAGTTTCTAATTGTAGTTCTCTTGTTATTTCTATTACATTGACGATCCCTGTCTCCAGTAAAATCTTGAGTCTCTCAAAGTTATCCGTAAGGGTTGAAATCAACTTCTTTCAAACTCCTATCCATGTTGATGATATTGTGACCTCTTTCCATGAATCACAAATGTTCTTTCTTAGTAGCATCTAGAATGGGAAATTCTTTCCAGAAAAATTTCCATTTATTTTGCCAAGATCCATAAGAAGAATCACTATATATGACAGAAAGAGACTTATGAAATAATAAAACTTGAAATTCAAAATTATTTCTTGATCCAGGGGTGGCAGCATATGCAGCATATATAGCTCAACCTCATGTTTTTAGGACTTTGTGGTTTTTCATTATACAAATGTATTTAATGGCTTTCAGGTTGATACTTTTTTGAAAGTATTCATTCTGATTTCCAAACAACTATATTAAAAATGTACTTTGGGGTGGGGGTGAGTCTGGACTAGTTCTTCTCTCCCCGCTCTCAATAGGACAGAGCTTGGCCATTTCTACTTATAAACACAGAACTGCCTCTCTGTGCTGTTTAACTTGAAGAGCACTAATATGTTCCACTACTGTTACCCCTCCTTCTTACCAGCCTGACATCACTGACACTCCCACCATTAGAGCCCCTGAACTAGAACAGCACAAATATCTAGGTGTCGTTATGGTACAGAAAATTTCACCTGAAAATTTGTAATGTTATGAAGCATCCCTAAAAGCACTCATTGGCTATTAAATGAACGATTTGACTGACTCCTGGTCCCTGAGATGATAAGACAAGACGCAGGAGAAGGTAACACATAATAGAGTTAAGACTTGAGTAGCCCCAGTGGTGGGAAGGTAAAACAGGGTAGCAAAGTGTGATGGAAAAACAATAGATGAGCCCTTGAAATTTAAAAATCTAACCTCAGATTTACCCCAAATGATCTGTGGCATCAATTCAATTGCATATCTTTTTAGTCTCACAGTCTTGTTTGTAAAATGCAAAAAGTAACCCTTGCCACGTTAGTTTGTTGGGAGAATGAAATGTATATACTGTTGCCTGCTATAGCACCTGGCAGAGAGAAAATGCACAGTTAAAGTTAACTGAATTGAGAGGTACAGATATGAGGAGTAAATAGGGCCATAGTGGGTAGGCTTATGAAAGGAAGGTTTCTATAACTGAAGAAAGAACGTAATCACTTCTTTTGTAATGTAAGCTCCCAAATGGCCAGAACTTTACCACTCAGTTCACTGACACACAGTAGGTGCCCTTAAATATTTGGCATTTTGTTTTCTTAATCTCCAGAAAACAAGAGTCTATAATCTCCATTAGTAATCATCTTAGCATTTAACAACCCTGTTGGGGACTGCTTCCCAACAGCTTTGCTAACTCTCTTTTGTTGCAGCTAGAAATTATTCATCTCACTCAATTCTCAGTGCAACATTTCACCTCCCATGTATTTGAAAGGTGTGCTCATTCTGCCTTAGCTGTTGTTAATTTTGAGTTCCGTTAATAATTAATATCAGATCTCACTCCAACCAAGCTGACAGACAGGTTCCCCTGTCTCTCCTCTTGTTTTTTTAATTGGCACCTTGTGAGCTGCAAACTGCCCAGTGCAAATGAGTTAAATACCAAGCTCGGCTGACATTTCCATGTTGACAAAATTCAGCAAGCTCAGCTTCAGGAATGTTCCAGGAGGAACTACAGAAAGCACTGACCGAAGGGGCAAAAATGGTCCCATGATTTTCTTCCTATTGATTTTGCAGTTGCTCAAAGGGCTAAAATGTAGATGAGATTAGAGAACAGTGATTCCCAAGTGAAAAAGACAGAGGTTTATTATTGATTCTATAGCCAAGACTGCACATTTACTAGACTGGTCTAGCATAGTCCCTTCAGAGCCACAGTAAACAGTGATAAAAATCAAGTCTGTAAGGTCACCCAAATATTTATTGAATGTTAATGTAAGTACCTGGGCCAGTTGCAATCATAGATCAACAATGAAACACTGTAGACATAGACAAGAAAAATGGAGAGTATGAGTAGGAAAAAAAAGGTTCAAAAGCAGAAATTTCTCATATGTTTATGTGTGTAGGTATCCATTGCATGGGAATTTTAATCAATTGCATGCTGAAAGAACTAAGTGACTGTCAGTGGAAAAGGCAAAATTTCAAAATTGTGTACATACTTAAAAGGATTTTAAAATACTCATCTAAATGTACTCTCACATTCAGTTTTTTTTTTAATTCTGTTTTGGATGATTGTCATGGTAAACATGGCTTTTCAAAGTAGAACGATATAGATTTTTATGTTATTTGAGTTAAGGTAAATATCAACTAGGGCTTCCCAGATGGTTCAGTGGGAAAGCATCGCCTGCCAATGCAGGAGAAGCAAGTTTGATCACTGGGTTGGGAAGATCCCCTGGAG
The DNA here is from genome assembly GCA_935064755.1 of Tragelaphus eurycerus. NCBI lineage: Eukaryota > Metazoa > Chordata > Mammalia > Artiodactyla > Bovidae > Tragelaphus > Tragelaphus eurycerus. The sequence continues at coordinate 464,908 of CAKXYN010000123.1, forward strand.
AAGGAAGTAGCAACCCACACCAATATTGGGTTGCCTGAGGAATCTCGTGGACAGAGGAGCCTCGTGGGCTACAGTCCATGGGGTTGCAAAGAGTCAGATCCTACTGAGACACTAAGCATACACACAGAAACACACACAGAAACACACACACAGACACACACACACAGATATCAACTAGCCATTTAGGCTAATGATTCATGTTTAACATAGGGCTTATCACACAGAAAGTATCTATGGGATAAATAGTTTTGAAATATTTAATAAATATTTTAAACTGCATATTGCCCAATATATAAACCGTTTCTTTGAAGACTATCTATACAAATTTTGAAAAGAATATATACTCCCACTGATCCCCCTAGAATAATTAGCAAGTAAATGAAATTTTTACCTTTAAAAGAAGGAGGAAATCAATTGTCATATAAATGAATATTGCATTTTTTACAAATACAAATATCACAAGTAGAAAAACCTATAGCTCCTTTGAATTAGGAAAAACCTATTTTCATATTCATGTACTCCCAGCATACATTTTTTTCTCAGAAGTCATTCTTGGTATCTGCATCAGCAAATTTTGCTGTGATGATTCATGCTTTAAACCTCAATGACTTTCAGTCATAAACATTCTTTTTGCTGATATTACGTTGTGGTGGCTGCAGTCCACATGTCTTCTTGTAATGGAGATAGAGGCTGAAGGAGCAGTCCCTACTGGGTATATGCCATTTTTGTGGCAGAGAAAAATAGTCAGAGAGCTGGTTCCTGCTGCCTTTCAAAACTTCTGCTTAGAAATGGTGTATATCACATCCATTTCCATTCATTTGGCCCAAGAATGTCACATGACTAAACCCAAGGTCAATGAGGCAGCAGTATGTACGGCTCCTGTGGTGGGCACTCTGAGTGCCGGGGCCAGGACCAGGGGTTAGAATATATGGGTGAAAGGTTGAACTTTCAAGTGAAACTTGAATTTCAGTAAAAATTTAGTATGTGTATGTGTGTGTATCAGTTTCAGTTTAGTCACTCAATCGTGTACAACTCTGCAAAATCTGGCAGCACGCCAGGCCTCCCTGTCCATCACCAGCTCCCGGAGTTTACTCAAACTCATGTCCATCGAGTCAGTGATGCCATCCAATCACCTCATTCTCTGTCGTCCCCCTTCTCCTCCCACTTTCAATCTTTCCAAGCATCAGGGTCTTTTAAAACGAGTCAGTTCTTCGCATCAGGTGGCCAAAGTATTGGAGTTTCAGCTTCAATATCAGTCCTTCCAATGAATATTCAGGACTGATTTCCTTTAGGATGGACTGGTTGGATCTCCTTGCAGTCCAAGAGACTCTCAAGAGTCTTCTTCAACACCACAGTCCAAAAGCATCAATTCTTCAGTGCTCAACTTTGTTTATAGTGCAAATCTCACATCCATACATGACTACTGGAAAAACCATAGCCTTGATGAGAAGGACCTTTGTTGGCAAAGTAACATGTTTGCTTTTTAATATGCTGTCTATGTTGATCATAACTTTCCTTCCAAAGGGGTAAACATCTTTTAGTTTCATGGCTGCAATCACCATCTGCAGTGATTTTTGAGCCCCGCCCCCACCCCCCACAAAGTAAAGTCAGCCACTATTTCCACTGTTTCCCCATCTATTTGCCATGAAGTGATGGAATCAGATGCCACAATCTTAGTTTTCTGAATGTTGAGTTTTAAGCCAACGTTTTTACTCTCCTCTTTCACTTTCAAGAGGCTCTTTAGTTCTTCACTTTCTGCCATAAGGGTGGTATCATCTGCATATCTGAGGTTATTGATATTTCTCCCGGCACTCTTGATCCCAACTTGTGCTTCATCCAGCCCAGTGTTTCTTATGATGTCCTCTGCATAGAAGTTAAATAAACAGGATGACAATATACAGCCTTGACGTGCTCCTTCTCCTATTTGAAACCAATCTGTTGTTCCATGTCCTGTTCTAACTGTTGCTTCCTTACCTGTATACAGATTTCTCAAGAGGCAGGTCAGGTGGTCTGGTATGCCCATCTCTTTCAGAATTTTCCACAATTTATTGTGATCCACACAGTCAAAGGCTTTGGAATAGTCAATAAAGCAGAAATAGATATTTTTCTGGAACTCTCTAGTTTTTTTGATGATCCAACAGATGTTGGCAATTTGATCTCTGGTTCCTCTGCCTTTTCTAAAACCAGCTTTAACATCTGGAAGTTCATGGTTCACATGTTGCTGAAGCCTGGCTTCGAGAATTTTGAGCATTACTTTACTAGCGTGTGAGATGAATGCAGTAGTTTGAACATTCTTTGGCATTGGAATGAAAACTGACCTTTTCCAGTCCTGTGGCCACTGCTGAGTTTTCCAAATTTGCTGGCATATTGAGTGCAGCACTTTCATAGCATCATCCTTTAGATTTGAAATAGCTCAGCTGGAATTCCATCACCTCCCCTAGTGATTTGTTCATAGTTATGCTTCCTAAGGCCCACTTGACTTCACATTCCAGGATGTCTGGCTCTAGGTGAGTGATCACACCATCATGATTATCTGGGTCATGAAGATTTTTTTTGTACAGTTCTTCTGTGTCTTATTGCCATCTCTTCTTAATATCTTCTACTTCTGTTAGGTCCATACCATTTCTGTCCTTTATTGAGTCCATCTTTGCATGACATTCTCACTTGGTATCTCTAATTTTCTTGAAGAGATCTCTAGTCTTTCCCACTCTAGGGTTTTCCTATATTTCTTTGCACTGATCAGTGAGAAAGGCTTTTTTATCTCTCCTTGCTATTCTTTAGAACTCTGCATTCAAATGGGTGTATCTTTCCTTTTCTCCTTTGCTTTTCATTTCTATTCTTTTCACTGCTATTTGTAAGGCCTCCTCAGACAGCCATTTTGCTTTTTTGCATTTCTTTTTCTTGGGGATGGTCTTGATCCCTGTCTCTTATACAATGCCACGAATCTTCATCCATAGTTCATGAAGCACTCTATCAGATCTAGTCCTCTAAATCTATTTCTCATCCACTGTATAATCATAAGGGATTTGATTTAGGTCATAACTGAATGGTCTAGTGGTTTTCCTACTTTCTTTAATTTAATCTGAATTTTGCAATAAGGAGTTCATGATCTGAGCCACAGTCCACTCCCAGTTTTGTTTTTGCTGACTGTATAGAGCTTCTCCATCTTTGGATGTAAAGAATATAATCTACCTGATTTTGGTATTGACCATCTGGTGACGTCCATGTGTAGAGTCTTCTCTTGTTGTAAGAGTGTATTTTCTATGAGCAGTGCATTCTCTTGGCAAAACTCTATTAGTCTTTGCCCTACTTCATTCTACACTTGATCTTAGCCAAAAGGCCGAGAAGCGATGCCCTACTTCATTCTGTACCCCAAGGTCAACTATGCCTGTTACTCGAGGTATTTCTTGACTTCCTACTTTTGCATTCCAGTCCCCTATAATGAAAAGGACAACATTTTGGGGTGGTAGTTCTAGAAGATCTTGCAGGTCTTCATAGAACCATTCAACTTCAGCTTCTTCAGCATTATTGGTCAGGGCATAGACTTGGGTTACCCTTATATTGAATGATTTGCCTTGGAAATGAACAGAGAATTCTGTTGTTTTTGAGATTGCATTCAAGTACTGCATTTCGGACTCTTGTTTACTATGATGGCTACTCCATTTCTTATACGGGATTCTTGCCCACAATAGTAGATATATGGTTATCTGAGTTAAATTCACCCATTCCAGTCCATTTTAGTTCACTGATTCCTAGAATGTCGACATTCACTCTGGCCATCCCTTGTTTGACCACTTCCAATTTGTCTTGATTCATGGACCTAACATTCCAGGTTCCTATGCAATATTGCTCTATAGCATCAGACCTTGCTTCTATCACCAGTCACATCCACAACTGGGTATTGATTTTTGCTTTGGCTCCATCTCTTTATTCTTTCTGGAGTTATTTCTCCACTGATCTCCAGTAGCATATTGGGCACCTACTGACCTGGGGAGTTCATCTTTCAGTGTCCTATCTTTCTGCCTTTTTATACTGTTCATGAGGTTCTCAAGGCAAGAATACTGAAGTGGTTTGCCATTCCCTTCTCCAGTGGACCACATTTTTTCAGGACTCTCCACCATGACCTATATGTCTTTGCTGGCCCTACATGGCATGGCTCATAGTTTCATTGAGTTAGATATGGCTGTGGTCCATGTGATTAGATTGGTTAGTTTTCTGTGATTGTGTGTTTCACATGTGTGCATGGAGTATACTTATTTCATATTATTATTTGTTATACATCTGAAATACAGGCAGCCTGTATTTTGACTTGCTAAATCTGGTGACCCTAACAAGGATGAATAATCCTTCTATAGAGAAAGGGGTCATGAATCATTGGGAAAAACAGTACAATCTACTGTTGTACCTCTGTATTACTACCCTTCTATAATTAATTAATTAACAATTAATTAATTACATCTCTGGAAATCTGCTTGCTTCTCTCTACTCCATGAAATTTCCTCTGTACTAATCCAACCTAATGCCAACTGACTTTATGTTAATGATAAAACTTATAATGACCTCCAGGCCTCTTTCCAAGGATTTAGCTTCCCTACCAGTGTTTATAATTTATTCTCACCTGGGTCCAAAATAGGTGTGGAGTAACACCCTTGATATTCTTCTCCTCTCCTCCTGCAGCCCTCACTCACTGATCCCCTCTGTGTCAGAGCCATTTGAAGGAGCCTCATCATTACTTCTCTGTTAGTGCCTCACCCTGAGGACACTGAATCCAAGGGGCTTGGTCTCAGTGCCCCTAAACTGCTATTCCTCAGAGCACCAGGAAGAAGATGGGAGCTAGCTCCATGAGAAGATGGGAGAGCTGTCCTCGCCCCGCTCCCCATGATTGCAGCTTATGCCCCGGGTTCCATGAAAGCAAGTTTGCCAGCTTCTGACCTTAAAGTTCTAACCATGCATCTCAAACACAGTCCCTGGGACCTTGGACTTGAGAATCTACAGTGGAGTTATTGGGGATAAAAGCCGACTGGATGTTTTGTGTGGGCCACTGTGCACACCCATGGTGCTTGCCCTGCTTGCATCTGGCATGCTAACAATGCTACTTACTTTCTCTTCTTTGCACAACTTTGCCTGTGTTTGTCTTTCCCATGTTTTCCTTTGCCTCCAGGAGTTCAGAGATATTGATTCTTTCTCCTGGAATTTTTTTCCTGGTACATTTTTTTCCCCAACTCCCACCTTGCAGTAGACTTGGTGGTTGGTTCCCTAATATCGATTCTACCTGTTCCTCAATTACCTAAAGGTAATCCAATCTGTATTGCCTGTGGTTGGTTACATACCTAGTTCTGGGCAATGTGGTACAGGAGAGGTTTGCTAGAAGCTGCTGGGAAAGGTCTTTATTACTCTTTAGCAAGAATGATAGAAAGTTATCATCTTTCTCTCTTCAGTTTGAGTGAGGTAACATACAGCAGTAAAATGCTATGACCACCATCCTGTAGTCATAAAGGGAACCAGAAATAGGATGATGCCAACGCTGTGGGCAGTAGAACAGAGAGGTGGCAAAATCCTATGTTTCCGTGACATGTCTTCACCTATGATTCAATCAACTTTGAGGTGCATCCTACTTTCAGATTGCCTTTTTGTGATCTAGCAAAAGTGCTTGGTGTTTAAATCAGTCTTTATTTTCCATTTCTTACAGCTGAAGGCATCCTAACACCGTTTTACCTTTGCTTCCTCTCCTGCCGACTCCTGATAGATCAGGATTGAGTTTAAGTGTTATTTTCTTAGGATTTCCTGAGTCTGAGTCAGGGCCTTGTACATCTGCTCTCATTGTCTGTAAGATGCTTCATCACTGCATTGTAACAGCCTGCACCAACTGCTAGCAGATAATTCCAAAAGGGCAGAACTATTTCTGTCTTGTCACTGTCACAGTGCCAGCCACAGAGCAGATGCTTATTAAAGACTTGCTGAAAGAGGGGGCTGCAAGGCCTCATGCCAGCGTCATCACATGTAGTCATTTAGGCCCTTCTCACCTTCGCTGCCAGGCTCCTGTCTCCAGCTGGCTATGGCAGTGCTGTGTGCCCTCCTTATGTAATCCATTCTCCCACTGGAAGGCATGCCTCTCACCCTTTAACTCTTCCACCCAGCTAGCCATTTTATTGACTTTCCTCACCTTCTGCTTGTCCCTGTGGTGATGGCCAGCCCAGTACTGCTATCCTGTTCTCACTTCCCATGCCTCCCAGACCTGCTGAGACTTCAGCTCTTCCTTCCTGCCACCCACCAACAAAGGCCAGGGTAATTGTCAATTTCTTACTTCTGAGGGAACTGCAAGATATGAAATAAATAACAACATTCATATGGATGTTTGATCTCTTCCTTTAAACCTAATAAAGAGAAAATAAACTAATGGGATCAACAGGGCTCAGACACCAGGGGCCTAGGAATTTGTGGAACATTTTATCAAGAAGTTATGGCATGTTTGTGTAGCCCAGATGGAAAATTGAAGATATATTTGTAAACAAAAAGCTAAAACCAGAAGTTAGCTTGCATCTTTCTCTTACACATGGAAATTGAGAGGTGGCTGCACTGTGACAGACTGTCAGACAATTTTTGGTTACATGCATAGTGTGAAAAACTGGTCTGTTTTTCCTGAGCTCACTATAATGATTGTAATAGAGTTATCAGAATGATACTGTGAGAGCAAATACCTACTGGTTTCCATTTCCTTATTTATCTCAGAGAAAAATCACATGTGAAAATATTTGTAATTCTTGCAAAGCATGGAGACAAATAATAAGCAATATTCATGGCTTCATTTTCAGGAGGAAAATTGAAGTTGTTTTTATCATACATTCACTTAGGTCAATAATAATTCTTGCCTTCTTCCTAATGCCTTCTATTTATCATCTATACTTTTTAAATTTAAATTTTCCTTAGTTACTAATCCAAAATAAAGAGTATCTTACAATAAACCCTATCACTGTTTCAAAAGAGCAAAATACAATCAGCCTTGCTTCACTGGTATTTCTCTTATATTTTCCCCCTATATTTTCTTTATATTCTCAGTATATTTTAAGATTTTTGATGTGGACCAATTTTTAAAGTCTGTATTGAATTTATTACAATATTAGTTTTGTTTTATATTTTGTTTTTATGGGTGTGAGGCATGTGGGAATCTTAGCTCCCCAACCAGAGATCGAACCTACACCCCCCTACATTGGAAAGTGAAGTCAAGCAGTGGGACCATCAGGAAGTCCTCCCACATTTTTTTATTTAATTCTCTCAGTGAGAGAGGTACTATTGCTAGCTCCATTTAGCACAGGGAAATGAAGTTCTGAGGGACTGAAGAATACCTGGTTACATAGTGGGGTAATACATGGAAAAACCAGTACTGAACAAAAGTTTGAATAACATCAGGGTCATAGCCTATACCGAATTTTAGCAAAGGTACCAGATGTATGACGATCTTGTAGTGATTTATCAATACCTTGAATGAATCAAGAAATCAATTGGCTAATATGTTTCCATCTCGAGGACTTCCCTGGTGGCTCATATGGTTAAGCGTCTGTCTACAATGTGGGAGACCCAGGTTCAATCCCTGGGTCGGGAAGATCCCCTGGAGAAGGAAATGGCAACCCAATCCAGTACTCTTGCCTAGAAAATCTCATGGACAGAGGAGCCTGGTAGGCTACAGTCCATGGGGTCGCAAAGAGTCAGACATGACTGAGTGACTTCACTTGTTTCATCTCTGACTTTACACCTACACTGTACTGGCTATGGTAATGGTAAAAATTAAAAAGAAGATTCATTAGAAATTGGGTCTCTCAATGACAGTAATTTTTAAACTTTATTGATGAGAATTTAAATATCATAAAATTTACTATTTCAAGTGTAAGATTCAATGGGTTTTAGTGTATTTACAGAATTGTACTGCCATCATTCTCATTCATCTTTAACTGTTTAAATCTGCTTTATCCTCAGTGCCTAAAACCAGTGCCTGATATTATGCATTCAATAAATGTTTGTTGATGACATGATATTATACATAGAAAATACTAAAGATGCCACCAAAAAACTACTAGAGCTAATCAATTAGTAAAGTCTCAGGATACAAAATTAACACAGAGAACTCTGTTGTACTCCTATACACTAACAACAAAAGATCAGGGAAAGAAATCAATAAAAGAATCCCATTTACCATTGCAACAAAAGGAAGTAAATGCCTAGGGACAAACCTATCTAAGGAGGCAAAAGACCTGTAGGCAGAAAACTATAAGATACTGATGAAAGATAACAAAAAGGACTCAAAAATGTGGAGAGATATACCTTTTTCTTGGATTGGAAGAATCAATTTTGTACAAATGACTGTACTACCCAAAGCAATCTACAGATTCAATGCAATCTCTATCAAACTACCAATGGTATTTTTAACAGAACTCGAACAGAAAAATTTGCAATTTGTAGGGAAATTCAAAAGACCCCAAACAAGCAAAGCAATCTTGAGAAAGAAAAATGGAGCTGGAGGAATCAGGTTACCTGACTTCAAACTATACCATAATATAAAGCTACGAGCACAAAAACAGAAATGTAGACCAATGAAACAGGAGAGAAAGTCCAGAGATAAACCCCCACACACCCAGGGTCATCTAATCTATGACAAAGAACAAAAGACTATACACTGGAGCAAAGACAACAATTGGTTCTGGGAAAATGGCACAACTGCATGTAAAAGAAGGAAATTAGAATTCTACCTAATTCCCTGATTTGTCTGAGGAGGCTTTACAAATAGCTGAGGAAAGAAGAGAAACAAAGGCAAAGATACACCCAAATGAATGAAGAGTTCCAGAGAATGGAAAGGAGGAAAAAATAAGTCCTTAAATGAACAGCGCAAAGATATCAAGCCAAACAATAAAATGGGAAAGACTAGAGGTCTCTTCAAGAAAATTGGAGAGATCAAGGGAAAGTTTCATGCAAGCATGGCAGGATAAAGGACAGAAATGGTAAGGCCCTAACAGAAGCAGAAGAGATTAAGAAGAGATGGCAAGAATATACAGGAGAACTATACAAAAAAAGATTTTAATGACCTGGTTAATCATGATGGTGTTGCTGCTTACTCAGAGCCAGATATCCTGGAGTGTGAAGTCAAGTGGGCTTTAGGAAGCATCACTATGAACAAAGCTGGTGGAGGTGATGGAATTCCAGCTGAGATATTCAAATCTTAAAAGATGATGCTGCGAAAGTGCTGCACTTAATATGCCAGCAAATTTGGAAAACTCAGCAGTGGCCACAGGACTAGAAAAGGTCACTTTTCATTCCAATCCCAAAGAAGGGAAGTTTCAAAGAATATTCAAAATACCATACAATTCCTCTCATTTCACATGCTAGCAAGTTTATCGGAGAAGTCAATGGCACCCCACTCCAGTACTTTTGCCTGGAAAATCCTATGGACGGAGAAGCCTGGTAGGCTGCAGTCCATGGGGTCACTAAGAGTCAGATACGACTGAATGACTTGACTTTCACTTTTCACTTTCCTGCATTGGAGAAGGAAATGGCAACCCACTCCAGTGTTCTTGCCTGGAGAATCCCAGGGAAGGGGGAGCCTTGTGGGCTGCCGTCTATGGTGTCACACAGAGTCGGACATGACTGAAGTGACTTAGCAGCAGCAGCAAGTTTATGCTCAAAATCCTTCAAGCTAGGCTTCAGCAGTATGTGAACAAATAACTTCCAGAGGTACAAGCTGGAGTTATAAAAGGCAGAGAAATCAGAGATAAAATTGCCAACATTTGTTGGATCATGGAGAAAGCAAGCAAATTCCAGAAAAACATCTACTTCTGCTTCATTGACTACACTAAAACCTTTGACTGTGTGGATCACAACAAACTGTGGAAAGTTCTTAAAGAGGTGGGAGAACCATATGGCTTTATCTGTCTTGTGAGAAACCAGTAAGCAGGTCAAGTAGCAAAAGTTAGATTTGGACATGGTAAAACTGACTGGGTTACATTTCTCCAAAGAAGACAAACACTGGGATTGAACCTGTGTCTCCTACAATGGCAGGTTTATTCTTTACCACTGATCCACCCTACAGATGGCCAACAAGCACATGGAACGAAGCTCAATGGCACTATTAGAGAAAGTCAAAGCTACAATGAAGTATCACTTCATGATGATCTGAATTTGTTGTTCAGTCACTCAGTCATGTTCGATTCTTTGTCCTGCCATCAACAGCAGCACTCCAGAATTCCCTGTCCTTCATTATCTCCTGGAATTTGCTCACTCATGTCCATTGTGTTGGTGATGCCATTCAACCATCTCATCCTCTGTGATCTCCCTCTTCTTCTCAACCTTCTGCAAATTCAGGGTCCTTTCCAATGAGTCAGTCCTTCTCATCAGGTGGCCAAAGTATTGGAGCTTCAGTATCAGTCCTTCCCGTGAATATTCAGGGTTGATTTCCTTTAGGAGTGACTGACTTGATCTCTTTGCTATCCAAGCGACTCTCAAGAATCATCTCCAGCACCACAGTTTGAAAGCATCAATTCTCCAACACTCAGCCTTCTTTATGGCCCAACTCTCACGTCTCTACATGACTACTGGGAAAATCATAGCTTTGACTAGGTGGACATTTGTTGGCAAAGTAATGTCTCTGCTTTTTAATATGCTGTCTAGGTTGGTCATAGCTTTTCTTCCAAGGAGGAAAGGAAAGGAAAGTGAAAGGAGAGTGAAGTCGCTCAGTCGTGTCTGACTCTTTGCAACCCCATGGACTGTAGCCTATCAGGCTCCTCCATCCATGGGATTTTCCAGGCAAGAGTGCTGGAGTGGATTGTCATTTCAAGGAGGAAGCATCTTTTAATTTCATGGCTGCAATCTCTGTCGACAGTGATTTTGGAGCCCAAGAAAATAAAGTTAGTCACTGTTTCCATATTTCCCCCCATCTATTTGCCTTGATGGTGAAGGACAGGGATGCCTGGCTTGCTGTAGTCCATGGGGTTGCAAAGAGTTGGACAAGACTGAGTGACTGAACAGCAAAATTTCCCTTGACGTGATGGGACCAGATGCCATGATCTTAGTTTTTAGAATGTTGAGCTTTAAGCCGGCTTTTCCCACTCTCTTCTGTCATCTTCATCAAGAGGCTCATTATTTCCTCTTCACTTTCTACCTTTAGAGTGGTGTCATTTGCATATTTGTAATTTTTGATATTTGTCCCAGCAATCTTGATTCCAGCTTATAATTCTTCCAGCCCAACATTTCACATGATGTACTCTGTATATAAGTTAAACAAGCAATGTGACAATATACAGATTTATCATATTCCTTTCACAAATTTGAATCAGTCCATTGTTCCATGTCTGGTTCTAACTGTGGCTTCTTGACCTGCAGGTTTCTTGCGAGATAGATAAAGTGGTCTGGTACTCCCAGCTTTTTAAGAATTTCCCACAGTTTGTGGTTATCCATACAGGCAAAAACTTTAGCATAGTCAATGAAGCAGAAATAGATGTATTTCTGGAATTCATTTGCTTTCTCCATCATCCAACAAATGTCGACAATTTGATCTCTGGTTCCTCTGCCTTTTCTGAATCCAGCTTGTGCATCTGGAAGTTCTTTGTGTGCTACTGACACCTAGCTTGAAGGATTGATTTTGAGCATAAACTTGCTAGCATGCTGCTATGTGCTGATATCTTGAGTGCTGAACTTTAGCAGCATTATCTTTTAGGATTTTAAATAGCTTAGCTGGAATTTCATCACCTCCACTTTCTTTGTTGGTAGTAGTGCTTTCTAAGGCCCACTTGATTTCACACTCCAGGAAGTCTGGCTCTAGGTGAGTGACCACACCATCATGGTTATCTGGGTCATTAAGGCTTTTTAAAATACAGTTCTTCTGTGTATTCTTGCCTTTTCTTAATATCTTCTGCTTCTGTTAGGTCCATATAGTTTCTGCTTGGTCCACATCATTTTTTCTGCCTCTGTCAGGTCCATCCCAGATCAGAAAAGCCATTATCAAAAAATCTACAAACACGGGGAGGAGGAGCTAAGATGGCGGACGAGTAAGACGGGGAGAATACTTTCTCCTCCACAAATCCATTAAAAGAACATTTGAATGCTGAATAAACTCGATAAAACAATTTCTGAACGCCGGCAGAGGACATCAGGCACTTAGAAAGACAGCTCATTGTCTTCAAAACGAGAAAACGAGCCCTGCGGTAACTCCTTTTGCGGAGAACTGGCGCGGACACCAGCATTTGCTATTGGCAAGTCGGGGCTGGGCTAGGAGGAGCGGCGAGGCCTGCATTGCTTTGAGAAAGGATTTGGCCTGGCTATCTTGGGCGCTATCTGAGCGAAATAACCAGACTGTCGGTTGTCTACTACATCAAAAGCCAGCCCTAACTTAGGACACCACCAGGACTACCTATGGAACAAAGGGCTGCACAGAGTTGGCCGGCTGCAGGCCGTCCCACTCCGGTGACAGGCAGCCAGGGCCAGAGGCGGGCAAATATAGCCCTAGAGAGACACTGTCTAACGGAACTGTGAGTAGGTTTCTGTGCTGACTCACGCTTCTTGGGGCTCTGGATGGTCAACATCTGCCTGAGAAAGTGCGCTGTTTGTATACCCAGAAAACTGAGTGGCGGAGAGGCGATAAGTTGCAGCACCTGCGCTCGCTGAACATTTCATCACCTGCGCTACTCGGATCTGGGAAGGGCATAAAACGCAGACTCAACCAAGTCTGTGCTTCTGAGGATTATCTGAGTGCCTGAACCTGGCCGGTTTAGATTTGGGTGTTCATCTCCGCCCCCTCTGTAACAGGGCAGAGATCAGATATTGAAAAGACCTGTAAACCGCCTCAATAAAGAGAATTCAACAAACTACCAGAATATAGTAAGGACACTCTAAACTTGGCAATTTTAACAAAATGAAGAGACAAAAGAATACACAGCAGCTAAAGGAACAGGATAGATGCTCACCAAACCAAACCAAAGAGGAAGAGATAGGGAATCTACCTGATAAAGAATTCCGAATAATGATAGCGAAATTAATTCAAAATCTCAAAATCAAAATAGAATCACAGTTAAAGAGTCTGGAGACAAGGATTGAGAAGATGCAAGAAAGGTTTAACAAGGACCTAGAAGAAATAAAAAAGAGTCAACACATAATGAATAATGCAATAAATGAGATCCAAAACACCCTGGAGGCAACAAATAGTAGAATAACAGAGGCAGAAGATAGGATTAGTGAACTAGAAGATAGAATCCTAGAAATAAATGAATCAGACGAGAAAAAAAGAAAAACGTATCAAAAGAAATGAGGACAATTTCAGAAACCTCCAGGATAACATCAAACGCTACAACATTCGAATCATAGGAGTTCCAGAAGAAGAAGATAAAAAGAAAGATCATGAGGAAATACTTGAGGAGATAATAGTTGAAAACTTCCCTAAAATGGAGAAGGAAATAACCACTCAAGTTCAAGAAATCCAGAGAGTCCCTAACAGGATAAACCCAAGGCGAAACACCCCAAGACACATATTAATCAAATTAACAAAGATTAAATATAAAGAACAAATATTAAAAGCAGCAAGGGAAAAACATCAAATAACTCACAAGGGAATTCCCATAAGGATAACAGCTGATCTTTCAATAGAAACTCTCCAAGCCAGGAGGGAATGGCAAGAAGTAATTAAAGTGATGAAGGAAAATAACTTACAGCCTAGATTATTGTATCCAGCAAGGATCTCATTCAAATATGAAGGAGAAATCAAAAGCTTCACAGATAAGCAAAAGTTGAGAGAATTTTGCACCACTAAACCATTTCTCCAACAAAAACTAAAGGACATTCTCTAGAGCAATACAATAATAGTGGGAGACTTTTAACACCCCACTCATATAATCTGGCTGTAATAGACAAAGTAAAGAGGAAAACATATTTACTTATGAGCCTCAAAAAATTCAGTTCACTCAGGAGAGTTTAAAAAAAAAAAAAAAAAAAAGACTTATTTGCTCACTCTGTGGAGGTTTATTGACTATTTTGTGGGTTTGGTACCACTTTGGGTAGTAGGGAGGAAGAGGTGACAAATGTGATCCTGTCCTAAATAATATATTGTGGTAAAGATAGACTTACCAATACAAAATACCAAGATGTGCCTAAAGATGAGGACACCCAATCTGGACTTTTTGTTTCCTGAACTTTTCATTTTGAGAACAAACCTCCTAATATAAGATGAATACACCATGATTTTTTTTAAGTGTTCTTTGTGATTAAAAACAGAAAGCCATTGGTTAAGAAATTACATATACTCCTCCCCACCATCACTCCCCTTCTTTCTTCCCATTTCCCTCCCACCCTCATTGATCCTTTCCTTTGTCCATTTTCCCCTGCAAAAAAAAAAAAAAAAAAAAAGAAAAGCATGTATTTCCCTAACTAGTAACGACAGTAATGTCTCTGTCTATAAAATAGGAATGTTGATAAAAAAAAAAAAAAAAAAATCTACAAACAATAAATACTGGAGAGGATATGGAGGACAGGAAACTCTTTTGTACTGTTGGTGAGAATGTAGATTGATATATGCACTATGGGGAACAGTATATGTAAGCTACCTAAAAAAAAACCCAAAAAACTAAAAATAGAACCACCAAATGGCCCAGAAATCCCATTACTGAGCATATGCTCAGAGAAAAATTGTAGTTCAAAAAGACACATGCACCCCAATGTTCTGTGCAGCACTATTTACAGTAATTGTTGGTTTACTACACTGTAAGCTTCAACAATGGAAGCAATGTAAATATTCATCGATAGAGGAATGGATAAAGAAGATGTGGTACATATACACAATGGATATTACTCATCCATGAAAAAGGAGTGAAATTGGGTAATTTGTAGAGAAGTGGATGGCCTAAAGACTAACATATAGAGTGAAGTAAATTAGAAAGAGGAGAATATCATATATTAATGCATATATGTGGAATAGATAAAAATGGTATGGATTATCTTATTTGCAAAACAGAAATAGAGACATAAATATAGAGAACAAGTGTATGGGCACCAGTGATGGAAAGGGAGTTTGGGATGAATTGGGAGATTGGGGTTGACATATATACACTATTGATACCATGTATAAAATAGGTAACAAGAAATCTGCTATACAGCTCAGGGAACTCTACTCAGTGTCCTGTGGGAACCTAAATGAGAAGAAACTCCAAAAAAGAGGGGATATATGTGTATGTATAGCTGATTCACTTTGCTGTACAATAGAAACTGACAAAACTTTTGAAGCAACTCTAATCCAATAAAAATTAATTAAAAAAACTAAGAAATGTTTGTTGAATAAATGAATGGTAAGATTTAAAGAGCTTACTGTAGAGTTGGGTAGACAAGATATACACACATGAACAGCTGGAAAATAAGATACTTCACATTACCACACTGAAGTTATTTATGTATTTATTTATTCATTTAAAAGATACTTAATGAATTTGTACCCTGTCCCAGGTGGGATTGCTATTGGAAGTTTCTTTCTTATCCTAGAGAAACCCAGCACATTTAAAAAAGTGATTCCTGGTTTTTGTTTAAAGACACTGTCTTTTAAGATCTACATAAAAATATGTCACTGTTGTTCGACTTTGCAAAATTAGCATATAGTCTATAGTCCCTATTCTAAAGTAAGGAAATTTAATGACATTATTTGCATCATGAGACTTATTTAGATGTTAGATTGATGTGGAAACAGGTCAAGAAGCAACAGTTAGAACTTGACATGGAACAACAGACTGGTTCCAAATTGGGAAAGGAATATGTCAAAGCTGTATATTGTTACCCTGCTTATTTAACTTCTATGGAGAGTACATCATGTGAAATGCCAGGCTGGATGAAGCACAGACTGGAATCAAGATTACCTGGAGAAATATCAATAACCTCAGATATGCAGATGACACGACCCTTATGGCAGAAATTGAAGAGGAACTAAAGAGTCTTTTGATGAAAGTGAAAGAGGAGAGTGAAAAAGTTGGCTTAAAGCTCAACATTCAGAAAACTAAGATCATGGCATCTGGTCCTATCACTTCGTGGCAAATAGATGGAAAAACAATGGAAACAGTGAGAGATTTTATTTTCTTGGGCACCAAAATCACTGCAGATGCAGATATTGACTACAGCCATGAAACTAAAAGACGCTTTCTCCTTGGAAGAAAAGCTATGACCAACCTAGATAACATATTAAAAAGCAGACACATTACTTTGCCAACAAAGATCTGTCTAGTCAAAGCTGTAGTTTTCCTAGTAGTCATGTGTGGATGTGAGAGCTGAACTCTAAAGAAAGCTGAGCATCGAAGAATTGATGCTTTTGAACTGTGGTGTTGGAGAAAACTCTTGAGAGTCCCTTGAACTGCAAGGAGATCCCAACCAGTCAATCCTAAAAGAAATCAGCCCTGACTATTCATTGGAAGGACTGAAGCTAAAGCTGAAATTCCAACACTTTGGCCACTTGATTTGAAAAACTGACTCATTTGAAAAGACCCTGATGCTGGGAAAGATTGAGGGTGGGAGGAGAAGAGGACGATAGAGGATGAGATGGATGGATGGCGTCAGTGACTCAATGGACATGAGTTTTGAACAAGGTCCTGGAGTTGGTGATGGACAGGGAAACCTGGTGTGCTGTAGTCCGTGGGGTCACAAAGAGTCAAACACAACTAAGCAACTGAACTTGATGTGGAAAAATATTTCTAGAAACAGAAGTCATAATTTGAAATTAGGGTCATGAGGTATGAATTCTCAGTAATACTCAGAGCTTGAGTTTTCAAAACATACTTCTTTTTTTTTTTAATGAGATAAAAGAAAATCTGGAAGTATTCATTGAATTTCATAGGGTAAAGAGAAACTAGTTTTCAAACTTCATGATAATCTTATTAAGTAATATATGCTATGCTATGCTAGGTCACTTCAGTCGTGTCCGACTCTGTGTGACCCCATAGACGGCAGCCCACCAGGCTCCCCCGTCCCTGGGATTCTCCAGGCAAGAACACTGGAGTGGGTTGCCATTTCCTTCTCCAATGCATGAAAGTGAAAAGAGAAAGTGAAGTTGCTCAGTCATGTCTGACTCTTAGCGACCCCATGGACTGCAGCCCACCAGGCTTCTCTGTCCGTGGGATTCTCCAGGCAAGAGTACTGGAGTGGGGTGCCATTGCCTTCTCCAATTAAGTAATATAATAATATGCTAAAGTAAATTATTTTCCAAAAGTGTGAGTTAGTGACTGGAGTAGGACTATGGCTTAAGGTTTATTGATCTTTGACATTTGAAAAAGTCTGATCTTTAACCATCTGGAGGTATTCTAACTTTGTATTATATCCCTTTATTGTGGAGTGAACAGTTGTGATGGAAAAGAGTTTCATCCAAAAGAAGCAGGATGAGCAAAAAAGAAAAACAAACCAAGCTTTTCTGAGTTAGATTTCGGTAGTTGTTTGGCTCTATATGCATTAAGGAAGGGCTAAGTTGGGCCCACACTGTTCGTGCACTTACAATCTAGGCCTCTCATAAAATTCTAACCATCACTATATTTTTCCATGGCCTTCTAAATGGAGCTATTTACTAAAAACACTACTGCTATGACCGTTTTTTAGATCTTTCTCTCTGTTGCAGTAACTGTCTCTGTCCATTGCCTGTTTCCAGCCAAGTCCATTAGTTTTAAACTATCCAGGTCCATATCTAAGCCTTATCTAAGCTTCAGCAGGGGATCCCTGGCTGTGGCTAGAGCAGAGCAATATGCTTCCCTAAGTTGAAGAGCTCTCACTCTGTCATTAAGCATGGCAGCAGATACTCTGAAGTGCCATTTTGATGGATATACAAAAAAGCCATGCTGTGGGTGATTGATTATCTGGGTTTCTGAATTACTGGTCATGAGAGCTATTGCCATCAGCCAGGAAAGGCCAGGTCCCTAGGAACATTTTAAATTATATATTTTGAAATTACTAGACTACGCACACTTTTTTTGTTTCCTGAAGCAATTCTCTACTAACTGTATGCAGTTATTGAGCTGATATATCTTTGGGGAACAGTCAGTCATCTTTCTATCCTCAGTTTCTGAAGCCTTGCCATATAATCAAGGGAGACTATAGAGCATAGTGAGAAAAAACACTGACTTGAAATCATACAGAACTGGGTTTGAAATCTAGCTCCACTACTTACTAGCTTGGGCACTTAGGAGAGTTTTTCAACCTATGTTAAATAGGGTTGATAATAGTATCTATACGCTGGGGTTCTTGAAAGCCATAAATGAGATCATAATAATTATGGTGCTGAGTGCATGATCTTACACATGGTAGGCCCATAATATATGAAGCTTACATCATATTATTATTATTGCATTAGTGTTCTTATCATAAAGATGAATGACAAAATGGGATCCTCAATGTTCCAGTTAACATCTAGGTGATGACAATCAATTCAATTCACTCCATTTTTAAAGACATGGAATAAAGTGCTTGAGAAGTGAGTAGGACAGTTTCTGACTTGAAAAAAATTTTGTGTGCAAGACCAACATACTTGTATTTACTTGTATTACTAACCAGGATACAATTAACTGGTCTAAAGCCTTGCTAGTCCAAGTGGGATCTGTGACCAGCAGCAGCAGCATCACCTAGTAGATTACACATCTCAGGTCACATTTCAAGCCTTCTGAATGAGAATCTACATTTAACAAGATCCCCATTTAAATAACAGGCACAAGGAAGTTTGAGAAGCAATGGTCTAATGTGTTACATTAGAAACACATTTAGAAAAGGCAGAGGAACCAGATATCAAATTGCCAGCATCCATTGGATCATCAAAATAGCAAGATAGTTCAAGAAAAATATCTAATTCTGTTTTATTGACTATGCCAAAACCTTTGACTATGTGTAACACAACAATCTGTGGAAAATTCTTAAAGAGATGGGAATATCAGACCACCTTACCTGCTTCCTGAGAAATCTATATGCAGGTCAAGAGGCAACAGTTTGAATCAGACATGGAACAACAGAGTAGTCCCAAATCTGGAAAGGAGTACATCAAACCTGTATATTTTCACCCTGCTTATTTAACTTCTATGCAGAGTACATCATGAGAAACGCTGGGCTGGATGAAGCACAAGGTGGAATCAAGATTGCAGGGAGAGAAATATAACAACCTCAGATATTCAGATGACACCACCCTTATGGCAGAAATCGAAAAGGAACTAAAATGCCTATTGATGAAAGTGAAAGAGGAGAGTGAAAATGTTGGCTTAAAACTCAACATTCAAAAAGCTAAGATCATGACATCTGTTCCCAGCACTTAATGGCAAATAGATCGGGAAACAGTGGAAACAGTGACAGACTATTTTGAGGGCTCCAAAATCACTGCAGATGGTGGCTGAAGCCATGAAATTAAAAGACACTTGCTCCTTGTAAGAAAAGTTATGACCAACCTAGACAGCATATTAAAAAGCAGAGACATTACTTTGCCAACAAAGGTTTGTCTACTCAAAGCTATGGTTTTTCCTGTAATCATGTATGTATGTGAGAGCTGGACCATAAAGAAAGCTGAGCAGTGAAGAATTGATAATTTTGAATTGTAGTGTTGGAGAAGACTCTTGAGAGTCCCTTGGACTGCAAGGAGATTCAACCAGTCAATCCTAAAGGAAATCAGTCTTGAATCTTCATTGGAAAGACTGATGTTGAGGTTGAAACTCCAATACTTTGGCCACCTGATGCAAAGAACTGCCTCATTGGGAAAGACTCTGTTGCTAGGAAAGATTGAAGACAGGAGGAGAAGGAGATGATAGAGGATGAGATGGTTGGATGGCATCAGCGACTTGATGGGCGTGAGTTTGAGCAAGCTCTGAGAGTTGGTGATGGACCAGGGAAGCCTGGCGTGCTGCAGTCCATGGGGTCACAAAGTGTCAGACATGACTGAGGAACTGAACTGAACTGAACTGAACTGAATGTGTTACAAACTAAGTCTTGTGGTGACGATTAGTTCTGATAGGAAGATTGGAGGGCTTGCTGATGAGGTTTGATTTATGTTGTGCTTGGATGGCAGATTTCAAAGAAGGCCAGAAGGTACATTCATGGATGGGATACAATAAACATAAAGGCATGAAGATTTTGTCTTTCTGTAAAAATGTATAATGTTTAGAGAAAGCACTAGTAGTTTCACAAACTAAATTACAGGGAATACAGAATGAAGTAGTAGGAGATGAGGCTAAAACGCTTGGTTGGTAAAAGAATCATGACCTGTCTTCAATGCCATATTATACAGTATGAATATCCTATATAAAATGAGAGCACAAAGTTTAGTTATTTGGGGGAAATAGGGATGCCTTAGTAACTGAGTTGAGGAGGACTTATGTTTGTAATTGAAATGTTGGGCTGGAAGATCAAGAGATCAACTGGGATTGGATCACCAGAGAAGAGATTAGAAGGAAGATAACTAATTTAGTTTTGAACATATGTGGTTTGAAGCATCTAAGGGATGTTCATGTGGAGGTGCACAGAAAGGGCAATTTGGGCTAAGAAAAGATCAAGGCAGAGAGGTGGGTTTTGGAGGCATTTCTAGGTCGATGTAAATGGAAATTATGGCAGCATATGAAATTAACCAAATAATGTGTGCATTTTATTACGGAAGAACATAACCCAGCATTAAACATTAGTGATGATTTAAAACCTAAGGGAAAAGAGAAATGCTAATATTCACTAACTGTAGAATATTCTTTACTTATACACAGAACACACCAGCCCCCACTCTGCAATATTACTTTTATTCTTTAAAATTGCATCTGATATTAATGAAAACCTGCTTCCAAATCTCCAGGGATTTTTCTAGACTCTTCATTTTGCTAGAAATGGCTCTAAACTCCACCCAGTTCTGCCAGGAAGAAGACAAACTTAAAATAGACACAGTAACTGTCTACATCTCCTCAATGACTAGAAGCTGCTTTTATATTAATAAACTACCCAGAACTCATAACAATAATTTATTAACATTTCCTTTGCTTATACTTCACTTTGTCCCCTAAAAGTCTAAGCATGTAAATAACTTGTGTTTTTTTTTTTTATGGTGCTTTTCTGTTCATATGATGATTTCCCACCAGTTATGTTCTTTATTTCTCAGAATAACCTCTTGAGAGAAGCACTCTTTCTTTATCCCAATTTCAAAGCTAAGGCAACTGAGGCTCAGTGGTCTTTCCTAACATCTCAGAATTAGAGTATGATCCAACCTAGGCTTTTAGATTCTAAATACTATGCTACTTTTGCACTTTGTGCTCTTGCCTTTAGCCTGTTAACCGGACAGATTATAGCAAGCTCAGGGTGTTAGTGTATTTGGGCTGCTACAACAATGCCATAAACTAGGTGGCTTATGAATGACTGAGATTTATTTATTGCTTGCTGTACTGGAGGCTGAGAAGTCTAAGATTAAGATGCAGGCAGATGCAGTATCAGGTAAAAACCTATTTCCTGGTTCACAGACAGCCATCTTCTTGCTTTACCTCTTGTGGTAGGAGTAAAAGTTATTTCTGGGGTCTCTTTTTATAAGACACCTATTTATGGGTGCTATGACTTCATGACCTGATTATCTCCTAAAAGCCTCACCTCCTAATACCAAAACCTGGTTTTAACATACTAATTTTAGGGAAACACAAACAGCAGAACCATAGCACTCGATTACATGATTTATTTCCTTCAGATCAAAAATAATGGTCCAGTCACCTCATCTGCTAGAAACTAAAAAAAGTAAATATATTACTTCCCTGCTTATGCAAGAGGATACTTGATCTTCACTTTAGATGTTACCGCTGCTATAAACTTTACTCTTTCTCCTTGATGTGTTTCATTGATTGGCATTTGGTAACCACATAAGGCAAACAAACTGCTAATTGGAAGCAGCAATGCGTATAAAATTGTTTTTATTTCAAAACTATATTATAATAAAAAATAAACAAAAACTTTGCCTAGTCAGAATGTCAGAACAAGATTTGCTTTTCATTAGAAATCATGAATTTGTCAACTAAGAAAACACAGCAGCCTCAAGAGTTGTCTGAACAAGAGGAGTTGGGTAATGTCCAAATACTTTTAAGGACAATGAAAATTGTCATACTAATAGATTGGCCAAAAAATCTGTTTACTAAGAAAAAAATAAGTTATATCTGGAGGGGTTATTTGAGGCACACTATGGTTTGTCCTGTCATACTTATAAAAAATTCATAACAATCCTTTTTTCACATCTTAAATTTTGATGATGGCAACAGAAAATGACTGTGTACAAGGCTGTGTTGGTCTATACATTTAAAAGATATAATATACACATACACATGGGAAGAATTTTAGAGCAAAGTGTATAGCTTTATGTAAAATTGCAGTATACTTTGTAAACAAAGTATTCCACAGGATGTGTTCTAGTGGTGGAGATGAAACAGAATCCTACAAATAAATTTTAAATACTCATTGCAGTTTTGTTGCTGTTCAGTCACTCAGTTATGTCTGACTCTTTCAATCCCATGGACTGCAGCATGCTGGACTTCCTCCACTATCTCCTGGAGCTTGCTCAAATTCATGTCCATTGAGCAATGAAGCCATCCAACCATCTCATCTTCTGTCACCCGCCTTTTCCTGCCCTCAGTTTTTCCCAGCATCAGAGTCTTTTCCAAGGAGTTGGCTCTTCATACCAAGTGGCTAAAGTATTGGAGCTTTAGCATCAGCCATTCTGATGAATATTCAGGGTTGATTTCTTTTAGGATTGACTGGTTTGATCTCTTTGCAGTCCAAGGGACTCTCAATAGTCTTCTCTAACACCACATTTTGAAAGCATCAGTTCTTCAGTGTTCAGCCTTCTTTATGGTCCACCTCTCACATCTGTACATAACTACTGGAGAAATCATAGTTTTGACTGTATGGACATTTGTTGGCAAAGTTATGCTTCTGCTTTTTAATAGGCTGTCTTTGTTGGTCATAGCTTTTCTTCCAAGGAGCAAGTATCTTTTAATTTCATGGCTGCAGTTACTGTCCACAGTGATTTTGGAGCTCAAGAAAATTAAGTCCATTGCTGTTTCCATTTTCCCCCCTCTATTTGCCATGAAGTGGTGGGACCAGATGCAATGATCTTCATTTTTTAAACTCTAAGTTATAAGTCATCTTTTTCACTTTTCTCTTTCACCATCATCAAATGGCTTTTTAGTTCCTCTTCGCCTTCTGCCATTAGGGTGGCATCATCTGCATATCTGAGTTTATTGATATTTCTCCTGGCAATCTTGATTCCAGCTTGAGCTTCATCCACCTTGGCATTTCATGTGATGTATGTTGCACACAAGTTAAATAAGTAGGGTGACATATACAGCCTTGATATACTTCTTTTCCAATTTTAAACCAGTCCATTGTTGCAGCATCTCTGGCAGGTATGAGGTTTGATTTTAAATGTGATTGTGCCCTGCCCATGGTCTTATGGCTTCTTCTTTGCTCTTGGACATGGGGTATCTTTTTTGGTGAGTTCCAACATTCTCTTGTAGACAGTTGTTCAGCAGCTGGTTGCAATTTTGGTGTTTTTGTAGAGGAGGAGCTCATGCATTTCTACGCAGTCATCTTGAGTTCTAGATGGTTTAAGAGTGGTTTTAGTATTTCATAAACAGTATTCTTTTTTCATCTGAGAGTTAAACACTGCAATAATGCATTATTATATATGATTATCATAGCAACCCATAGGTTCAGAGATACTGAGTAAATTGTTTAAGATCATAAAGCTCTGGAGTAGTGACAAAGGAGAATAAGAGTCATAGGTCAATGGGCTCCTAAGTCACCCTACCTAACTATCATCCTGCTGCTTTGCTTAAAATGACCTTGCACCAGCAAGAACTTGAACTGTCTCTTGAGTCTGCTAAGTCCTTTCCTAGAATTTTTTGTCTGTTCTGTTCTCTTTTCAAATAGCTAAACTGACACTGGAGGTTAGTGTTAATTTAGACTCTAGACACCTAAGCAAATGTTTCCAAGCTTTCTTTCACAAGCTGCAAGCTGGGATTCCTGGAACCGCTGCATATGTCACTTGGCCGCATGGAGTACTTCTATTCCTAGAACTTCAAACATCACCGGACTTCCAAGATAAATCTTATGCAAAGGTCAAGTTCTACTGACCCCAGCAGGCTCCTGATGAAGCTGCTACAGGCAGTTGGGCATATTTCACTTAGTGAAAGCAAATAGGGAGCACCTGGACAAGGAGTAAAACACCCTCCTGAGGAAAGACCTGGCAAGAAGACTGATGAAGGTGGTTAAATCCTCTCACTGTGCTTGACATGGCTGAGCAAGACATGGAGGGCAATTAAATCCACCGCAGGCGTGGTCCAGACCTAATTTGGACATCCAGTGGATACCCAAGGAAAGAAGAAATGTGACCAGAGTGTCAAGGGAAAGGACAGTATGGCCTAGATACCAGGTCTAGAATTATGGTCTTAATTATTAATCCTAAGGTATTTATATATGTGTGATAAATTGTATACATACATCTTATATATATATATAGGAAGTAAAGTGAAGTTGCTCAGTCGTGTTTGACTCTTTGCAACCCCATGGATTGTAGCCTGCCAGGCTCCTCTTTTCATGGGATTTTCCAGGTGAGAGTACTGGAGTGGGGTGCCATTTCCACTGGAGTGGGGTGGAGAAGGCAATGGCAACCCACTCCAGTACTCTTGCCTGGAAAACCCCATGGATGGATGAGCCTGATAGGCTACAGTCCGTGGGGTCACTAAGAGTCGAACACAAATGAGCGACTTCACTTTTCACTTTCATGCATTGGAGGAGGAAATATCAACTCACTCCAGTGTTCTTGTTTGGAGAATCCCAGGGACGGTGGAGCCTGGTGGGCTGCCATCTATGGGATTGCACAGAGTCGGACATGACTGAAGCGACTTAGCAACATATATATATATATGTGTGTGTATATATATACACATACATATACATATATATATACACATATATTATATATAAATGTATATACACATACACATATATAGCTACATGCTAGCAAAGAAATGTTCAAAATTCTCCAAGCCAGACTTCAACAGTATGTGAACCATGAAATTCCAGATATTTAAGCTGCATTTAGACCAGATATCAAATTGCCAACATTCATTGAATCATTGAGAAAGCAAGAGAGTTCCAGAAAAACATCTACTTCTGCTTTATTGACTACAACAAAGCCTTTGACTGTGTGGATCACAACAAACTGTGGAAAATTCTGAAAGAGATGGGAATATCTGACCACCTTATCTGCTTCCTGAGAAATCAGTATGAAGGTCAAGTAGTATGTATAAAGGTCAAGTTTGAACCAGACATGGAACAACAGACTGGTTCCAAATTGGGAAAGGAGTATGTCAAGGCTGTATATTGTCACCCTGCGTATTTAACTTCTTTGCAAAGTACATCATCCGAAATGCCAGACTGGATGAAGCACAAGTGGAAATCAAGATTGTAGAGAAAAATATCAATAAGCTCAGATATGCAGATGACATCCCCCTTATGGCAGAAAGTGAAGAAGAACTAAAGAGCCTCTTGAAAGAAGAGAGTGAAAAAATTGGCTTAAAACTCAGCATTCAGAAAACTAAGATTATGGCATCTGGTCCCATCACTTCATGGCAAATAAATGGGGAAACAATGGACACAGTGTCAGACTTTATTTTGGGGGCTCCAAAATCACTGCAGATGGTGATTGCAGCCATGAAATTAAAAGACACTTGGTCCTTGGAAGAAAAGCTATGATTGACCTAGACAACATATTAAAAAGCAGACACATTACTTTGCCAACAAAGGTCCATCTAGTCAAAGCTATGTTTCTTCCAGTAGTCATGTATGGATGTGAGAATTGGACTATAAAGAAAGCTGAGTGCTGAAGAATTGATGCTTTTAATTTGTAATGTTGGAGAAGACTCTTGAGAGTCCCTTGGACTGTAAGGAGATTCAACCAGTTCATCCTAAAGGAAATCAGTCCTGCATATTCTTTGGAAGGACTAATGGTGAAGCTGAAACTCCAATACTTTGACCACCTGATGCGAAGAACTAACTTACTGGAAGAGACCCTGATGCTGGGAAAGATTGAAGGCAGGAGGAGAAGGGGAGAACAGAGGATGAGATGGTTGGGTGGCATCGGCGACCTGATGGATATGAATTTGAGCAAGCTCTGGGAGTTGGTGATAGATGGGGAGGTGTGTTGTAGTACATGGGGTTGCAAAGAGTCATACATGACTGAGCAACTGAATTGAACTGATAGTTGGAGAAGACTGAGTGAATAACACACTTTCACATATTGCAAATAACTACACATACAGACAGACGGACACACATGCACACTCATCACATACTCATGGAGTGGAAGACACGAACAATCTGCATCCAGTCCAAAGGGGTAGTTGAATAACCAAGGTCACATCGTTAAATGTCAATATTGCTAGAAGTATCTGGAGTTCCATTTAAGTTCATGAGACCATGTTATGGAATCAGACAGAATCTGGGATGGAATTCTGTTATCTGTTACCTCCATCTGTTATCTGCTATCTAATCTGAACTGTGGTTTTATTTGCAGAATGAGATAACAGTCTCCACCTTAAATGGAGCAGCATAAATTTAAGTGAGGTCACTTATGACCAACATACATCCCCATACTTGATACATAGAGGCTGCTCAGTAAAGAGTCCTCTTATCTCATCTTTGTCTGCAACTATGTAAGAAGGCAATGCCAAAGAATGCTCAAACTACTGCACAATTGCACTCATCTCACATGCTAGTAAAGTAATGCTTGAAATTCTCCAGGCCAGGCTTCAGCAATACGTGAACCATGAACTTCCTGATGTTCAAGCTGGTTTTAGAAAAGGCAGAGGAACCAGAGATCAAATTGCCAACATCCACTGGATCATGGAAAAAGCAAGAGAGTTCCAGAAAAACATCTATTTCTGCTTTATTGACTATGCCAAAGCCTTTGACTGTGTGGATCACAATAAACTATGGAAAATTCTGAAAGAGATGGGAATACCAGACCACCTGATCTGCCTCTTGAGAAATTTGTATGCAGGTCAGGAAGCAACAGTTAGGACTGGACATGGAACAACAGACTGGTTCCAAATAGAAAAAGGAGTTCATCAAGGCTGTATACTGTCACCCTGTTTATTTAACTTCTATGCAGAGTACATCATGAGAAATGCTGGGCTGGAAGAAGCACAAGCGGGAATCAAGATTGCTGGGAGAAATATCAATAACCTCAGATATGCAGATGACACCACCCTTATGGCAGAAAGTGAAGAACTCAAAAGCCTCTTGATGAAGGTGAAAGTGGAGAGTGAAAAAGTTGGCTTAAAGCTCAACATTCAGAAAACGAAGATCATGACACCTGGTCCCATTACTTCATGGGAAATAGATGGGGAAACAGTGGAAACAGTGTCAGACTTTGTTTTTCTGGGCTCCAAAATCACTGCAGATGGTGACTGCAGCCATGAAATTAAAAGATGCTTACTCCTTGGAAGGAAAGTTATGACCAACCTAGATAGCATGTTGAAAAGCAGAGACATTACTTTGCCAACAAAGGTTCGTCTAGTCAAGGCTATGGTCTTTCCTGTGGTCATGTATGGATGTGAGAGTTGGACTGTGAAGAAGGCTGAGCGCCAAAGAATTGATGCTTTTGAAGTGTGGTGTTGGAGAAGACTCTTGAGAGTCCCTTGGACTGCAAGGAGATCCAACCAGTCCATTCTAAAGGAGATCAGCCCTGGGATTTCTTTGGAAGGAATGATGCTAAAGCTGAAACTCCAGTATTTTGGCCACCTCATTGAAGAGTTGACTCATTGGAGAAGACTCTGATGCTGGGAGGAATTGAGGGCAGGAGGAGAAGGGGACGACAGAGGATGAGATGGCTGGATGGCATCACTGACTCGATGGGTATGAGTCTGGGTGATCTCCGGGAGTTGGTGCAGGACAGGGAGGCCTGGCTTGCTGCGGTTCATGGGGTCGCAAAGAGTCGGACACGACTGAGCGACTGATCTGATCTGATCTGATCTGATTCTTTTTTCATCTGAGAGTTCAAAGCACTGCAATAATGCATTATTACATATGATTATCATAGCAACCCATAGGTTCAGAGATACTGAGTAAATTGTTTAAGATCATAAAGCTCTGGAGTAGTGACAAAGGAGAATAAGAGTCATAGGTCAATGGGCTCCTAAGTCACCCTACCTAACTATCATCCTGCTGCTTTGCTTAAAATGACCTTGCACCAGCAAGAACTTGAACTGTCTCTTGAGTCTGCTAAGTCCTTTCCTAGAATTCTTTTCTCTGTTCTGTTCTCTTTTCAAATAGCTAAACTGACACTGGAGGTTAGTGTTAATTTAGACTCTAGACACCTAAGCAAATGTTTCCAAGCTTTCTTTCACAAGCTGCAAGCTGGGATTCCTGGAACCGCTGCATATGTCACTTGGCCGCATGGAGTACTTCTATTCCTAGAACTTCAAACATCACTGGACTTCCAAGATAAATCTTATGAAAAGGTCAAGTTCTACTGACCCCAGCAGGCTCCTGTTAAAGCTGCTACAGGCGGTTGGGCATATTTCACTTAGTGAAAGCAAATAGGGAGCACCTGGACGAGGAGTAAAACACCCTCCCAAGGAAAGACTTGGCAAAAAGAATGATGAAGGTGGTTAAACCCACTCCCTGTGCTTGGCATGGCTGAGCAAGACACAGAGGGAAATTAAATCCACCTCAGGGCTGATCCAGACCTAGTTTGGACATCCAGTGGACACCCAAGGAAAGAAGAAATGTGACCAGAGTGTCAAGGGAAAGGACAGTATGGCCTAGATACCAGGTCTAGAATTATGGTCTTAATTATTAATCCTAATGTATTTATATATGTGTGATAAATTGTATACATACATCTTATATATATATAGGAAGTAAAGTGAAGTTGCTCAGTCTTGTTTGACTCTTGGCAACCCCATGGATTGTAGCCTGCCAGGCTCCTCCTTCCATGGGATTTTCAAGGTGAGAGTACTGGAGTGGGTTGCCATTTCCTTCTCCTATATATATATATACACATATACATATATATATAAATCTTGCATTTGCACATGTAATTTATATATATATATATTTACATGTATATATATTTACATGTATGTGTATATATATACACATATATATGTTCATATATGTGTGTATATATGTACATATATACGTGTATATATATATATACACACGTGTGTGTGTGTGTGTGTGTGTATATATATATATATATATACACTGAGAAGGCAATGGCAACCCACTTCAGTACTCTTGCCTGGAAAACCTCATGGATGGATGAGCCTGATAGGCTGCAGTCCGTGGGGTCACTAAGAGTCAAAGACGACTGAACAACTTCACTTTTCACTTTCATGCATTGGAGGAGGAAATGGCAACTCACTCCAGTCTTCTTGTCTGGAGAAACCCAGGGACGGGGGAGCCTGGTGGGCTGCCATCTATGGGATTGCACAGAGTCGGACATGACTGAAGCGACTTAGCAGTATACATATATATATACACACACACACATATATGTATATATAAATATATACACACACACATATATATAGCTACATGCTAGCAAAGAAATGCTCAAAATTCTCCAAGCCAGACTTCAACAGTATGTGAACCATGAAGTTCCAGATATTCAAGCTGGATTTAGAAAAGGCAGAGGAACCAGATGTCAAATTGCCAACATTCATTGAATCATTGAAAAAGCAAGAGAGTTCCAGAAAAACATCTACTTCTGCTTTATTGACTACAACAAAGCCTTTGACTGTGTGGATCACAACAAACTGTGGAAAATTCTGAAAGAGATGGGAATATCTGACCACCTTATCTGCTTCCTGAGAAATCAGTATGAACGTCAAGAAGTATGTATAAAGGTCAAGTCTGAACCAGACATGGAACAACAGACTGGTTCCAAATTGGGAAAGGAGTATGTCAAGGCTGTATATTGTCACCTTGCGTATTTAACTTCTTTGCATAGTACATCATCCGAAATGCCAGACTGGATGAAGCACAAGTGGAAATCAAGATTTCAGGGAAAAATATCAATAAGCTCAGATATGCAGATGACACCACCCTTATGGCAGAAAGTGAAGAAGAACTAAAGAGCCTCTTGAAAGAAGAGAGTGAAAAAATTGGCTTAAAACTCAGCATTCAGAAAACTAAGATCATGGCATCTGGTCCCATCACTACATGGGAAATATATGGGGAAACAATGGACACAGTGTCAGACTTTATTTTTGGGGGCTCCAAAATCACTGCAGATGGTGATTGCAGCCATGAAATTAAAAGACACTTGGTCCTTGGAAGAAAAGCTATGACCAACCTAGACAGCATATTAAAAAGCAGACACATTACTTTACCAACAAAGGTCCATCTAGTCAAAGCTGTTTCTTCCAGTAGTCATGTATACATGTGAAAACTGGACTATAAAGAAAGCTGAGTGCTGAAGAATTGATGCTTTTAATTTGTAATGTTGGAGAAGACTCTTGAGAGTCCCTTGGACTGTAAAGAAATTCAACCAGTTCATCCTAAAGGAAATCAGTCCTGCATATTCTTTGGAAGGACTGATGGTGAAGCTGAAACTCCAATTCTTTGGCCACTTGATGCGAAGAACTGACTTACTGGAAAAGACCCTGATGCTGGGAAAGATTGAAGGCAGGAGGAGAAGGGGAGAACAGAGGTTGAGATGGTTGGGTGGCATCAGCGACCTGATGGATATGAATTTGAGCAAGCTCTGGGAGTTGGTGATGATCGGGGGGAGGTGTGTTATAGTACATGGGGTTGCAAAGAGTCATACATGACTGAGCAACTGAATTGAACTGATAGTTGGAGAAGACTGAGTGAATAACACACTTTCACATATTGCAAATAACTACACATACAGACAGACGGACACACATGCACACTCATCACATACTCATGGAGTGGAAGACACGAACAATCTGCATCCAGTCCAAAGGGGTAGTTGAATAACCAAGGTCACATCGTTAAATGTCAATATTGCTAGAAGTATCTGGAGTTCCATTTAAGTTCATGAGACCATGTTATGGAATCAGACAGAATCTGGGATGGAATTCTGTTATCTGATATCTCCATCTGTTATCTGCTATCTAATCTGAACTGTGGTTTTATTTGCAGAATAAGAGTCTCCACTTTAAATGGAGCAGCATAAAAGTTAAATGAGGTCACTTATGACAAAGGTTGGCTTAAAGCTCAACATTCAGAAAACGAAGATCATGGCATCTAGTCCCATCACTACATGGGAAATAGATGGAGAAACAGTGGAAAGAGTGTCAGAATTTATTTTTCTGGGCTCCAAAATCACTGCAGATGGTGACTGCAGCCATGAAATAAAAATACACTTACTCCTTGGAAGGAAAGTTGTGACCAACCTAGATAGCATATTCAAAAGCAAGGACATTACTTTACCAACAAAGGTTCACCTAGTCAAGGCTATGGTCTTTCCTGTGGTCATGTATGGATGCGAGAGCTGGACTGTGAAGAAGGCTGAGCGCCGAAGAATTGATGCTTTTGAACTGTGGTATTGGAGAAGACTCTTGAGAGTCCCTTGGACTGCAAGGACATCCAACCAGTCCATTCTGAAGGAGATCAATCCTGGAATTTCTTTGGAAGGAATGATGCTAAAGCTGAAACTCCAGTATTTTGGCCACCTCATGCGAAGAGTTGACTCATTGGAGAAGACTCTGATGCTGGGAGGGATTGAAGGCAGGAGGAGAAGGGGACGACAGAGGATGAGATGGCTGGATGGCATCACTGACTCGATGGATGTGAGTCTGAGTGACCTCCGGGAGCTGGTGATGGACAGGGAGGCCTGGCGTGCTGCGGTTCATGGGGTCGCAAAGAGTCGGACACGACTGAGCGACTGATCTGATCTGATCTATGACCAACATACATCCCCATACTTGATACATAGAGGCTGCTCAGTAAAGAGTCCTCTTATCTCATCTTTGTCTGCAACTATGTAAGAACGCAATGCCAAAGAATGCTCAAACTACTGCACAATTGCACTCATCTCACATGCTAGTAAAGTAATGCTTGAAATTCTCCAAGCCAGGCTTCAACAATACGTGAACCATGAACTTCCAGATGTTCAAGCTGGTTTTAGAAAAAGCAGAGGAACCAGAGATCAAATTGCCAACATCTGCTGGATCATGGAAAAAGCAAGAGAGTTCCAGAGAAGCATCTATTTGTGCTTTATTGACTATGCCAAAGCCTTTGACTGTGTGGATCACAATAAACTATGGAAAATTCTGAAAGAGATGGGAATACTAGATCACCTGATCTGCCTCTTGAGAAATCTGTATGCAGGTCAGGAAGCAACAGTTAGAACTGGACGTGGAACAACAGACTGGTTCCAAATAGAAAAAGGAGTTCATCAACGCTGTATACTGTCACCCTGTTTATTTAACTTCTATGCAGAGTACATCATGAGAAATGCTGGACTGGAAGAAACACAAGCTGGAATCAGGATTGCTGGGAGAAATATCAGTCACCTCAGATATGCAGATGACACCACCCTTATGGCAGAAAGTGAAGAGGAACTAAAAGCCTCTTGATGAAAGTGAAAGTGGAGAGTGAAAAGGTTGGCTTAAAGCTCAACATTCAGAAAATGAAGATCATGGCATCTGGTCCCATCACTACATGGGAAATAGATGGGGAAACAGTGGAAACAGTGTCAGACTTTGTTTTTCTGGGCTCCAAAATCACTGCAGATAGTGACTTCAGTCATGAAATTAAAAGACGCTTACTCCTTGGAAGGAAAGTTTTGACCAAACTAGATAGCATGTTGAAAAGCAGAGACATTACTTTGCCAACAAAAGTTCGTCTAGTCAAGGCTATGGTTTTTCCTGTGGTCATGTATGGATGTGAGAGTTGGACTGTGAAGAAGGCTTTTGATGCTTTTGAAGTGTGGTGTTGGAGAAGACTCTTGAGAGTCCCTTGGACTGCAAGGAGATCCAACCAGTCCATTCTAAAGGAGATCAGCCCTGGGATTTCTTTGGAAGGAATGATGTAAAGCTGAAAGTCCAGTACTTTGGCCACCTCATGCGAAGTGTTGACTCATTGGAGAAGACTCTGATGCTGGGAGGGATTGGGGGCAAGAGGAGAAGGGGATGACAGAGGATGAGATGGCTGGATGGCATCACTGACTCAATGGACATGAGTCTCAGTGAACTCTGGGAGTTGGTGATGGACAGGGAGGCCTGGCGTGCTGCGATTCATGGGGTCACAAAGAGTCGGACACGACTGAGCGACTGATCTGATCTGATATGATGTAAAAAGGATTTTCCTGTAAATTTACTGATAAGTTAATTCATTTGATTGAACAATTATGCCCACATTATTTTTAAATGACGTGGAGTAGGTGGTTTGTTGTTTAGACAGATAGACATGGATTTTGAATAACCCAGAGATGACAGTCATATACTAAAATGAACCCATAATTTAGGGGTGTCCACATCACTTTTAGCCTTCCACACTCCATGGGGCTGCTTTCTATTACATTATCTTGAATTATCTTACATTATCTATGAAGAAACACTGCTTTTCTTGGTGCAATCATACAAATATAAGGATAATGTGAATAAAACCCTCAAAGAATTCAAGTCTCATCTGCTTTTTAAAATCCTGTTTCACAATTTTATTTCACTTAAATCACACCTCTTGATCTGCCCTGAAAATTCATCTCTGCATTTCAAAGCCTATGAATCATAAATAAATATTTCTATCTATTGTAAAAGTTCACAAAATTCCTTAAGGGAGAAGGAGTGGATCTCTAATCTCATTTTGTTGGTATCCATCTAAGGAATTTCAAATCAGACAAATTTTCCTAAAGATGAGTGTGTGTTGTTTCTTGTTTCAGTTTGACTTCCTGAAAAAATCAGTTGCAAACACATGTGAACATTAAATGGAGGCACAAATAACTGATCTCCCCAGGGTAAAATTAAAAAAATACAATGAGTGCATGATATAAAAATATCATGGATAGCCTGTGGGTTGAATTAATGTTTATACTCCATTTCTGAGAAGTTGAAGATCGTTCTTCTATCCCTTGATTTTTCCTTTTGTTCTGTCTTTCTATCTTTTGGGAAACACATTGAACAAATATTTATCTCTATCCCAGGCATTGGGCATTGCAGTTATAGAAGTAGATGTTCCAGCTTTCAAAATATCTGTAGGCCAGCAGGGGAGAAAAAAATTATAACCATAAACCAGAGTGGATATTCACTCTTGTCTCACAAAGTTAACTGCTGAAATAAATTTAGTTTTTCAGATAGAATTTCTGGTGGGAAGAGACCATAATGACCAGTTGACAAGAATGTTCTAGTTTCCTTGGTATAAGTGAATAAACTGATATGTTGGTTTACAAATAAGTCTCTTGGATTTTGATGAGTCATTTCCTAAGATCCCAGTACAACAGAGTGAAGTGAAACGGTGAAACCACAGGGCCGAGTGAGCCCTTCTGAGAAAGTCCTCTGAGCTCTCAGTGATTCTAACAAGGAGGTGTCACCTACAGAATGGTGATCTCCTTGGTTCTTGCCTTCTCAAAGGAAAGGATTCAGTTAAGAGGCATAGAGCAGTTTTAAGTAGCAAGAGTTTCATTAAGCAAAAGTGGAAGTACACTCCAGAGACAGTATGAGAGGGGACTGTCTGGAAAACAGAAGTAGCCATGCAATGGAGTAGGGCTGGGTTTTTAGAGTGATGGTCCCTCCCCATGTCCTGTGTCATTTGACTGACAAGCTGATTGACATCTTTGATTACATAACTTTTCTCCTAGTACACAGGTGCTCACCCACAAGCACCAAGGCAAAACTCAGTGGTGGGAGAGGTACCAAAAAACTGCAAGGCTAATATATTGCAAATATGGCATAATGAACCCTGGGCTTCTTTGAGTTACCTTTTAGGTTCTGCTACACTGGCATCAAACTGCAGTGGCAGTTTTATCTTGCTTGGTCCTTATATGGCTGGAAACAATGGTGGTAGTCCTTGAGTACATTTCTGGGTGTGATCTGACCACCACTGTCCATCCAGGATGGGGTGGGAACTGCTCATGTCTGACTAGCTGACTAACAGAGGCACCCACCTTAAGATTCAGCATAAGGTATTCACCTCTCTTATCACATCCTAGTAGTAGTACAAAATAGGATGAGTAGTGTTTGGGGCTGTCAAGAATTGAAGTAACTCTCTAGTTGAAGTAACATTTGGGCAGAGAGAAAAGAAAGGAAATACTTTTTAAGTCTCTACTACATTTCTTCATGTGCTTAGCTTACAGTAGCTGTTAATTACCCCACATTACACATTCAGTAAAGAACAGGTATGAAATTTGAATTTAGATGCACATTGTGCCTATTTATTTTTTCCAAAAATATTATGAGTTAATATATTAAGAGCTGCAAGTTCTTTAGGCTTTTTAGCATTTCATTTCCATATCTAAGTACTCCTGGAAAATAATCAGATATGTATACAGATGATACCAAGAATGTTTATTTGTGTGTTATATACATTAAAAAAAATGGAAACAACCAAGAAAATCAGCAAGGGAAATACAGTTCAATAAATGACAATGCAATGTATGATGGAACATTATACAAAAATTTTTAAATAAAAATTTAAAGACAATTTGTTATTTCAATAAAAAAGTAGAACTCAAAATTGCAGTTATTTCACTATTATTTTTAAATGCACAGAAAATATACTCGAGGAAAATAAGTGTTAATTTCTAGATAATAAGCATATAATTAAATTTCTTTTCACTTTTCAATAAGTTCAAATTTTCTAAAATTGAACATGAAATATTTTTACTTTATAGTGCTATTTTTTAAAATAATTGTATTAACTGATGTTTTTCATGTGTTTTCAAGCTTTAGAAGAGTTTTCATATACATTATATTTAATCTCATAAAGTACTAATAGTCTATGGAATACTGCTATTCATCTTCATAGATGAAGAAACAGGCTCAAAGAGATGGAAAATAATTTGGCAGAGTTCACATAGTGACACTTGAGACTTGAACTCTGGTGGTCTTTTCTTTCACATTCTTTCCCAACCATCATGTCCTATTTCTTTTAAGAGCCTACATGACTGCATGGTTAATTCAGAATCTGCTATAGTCTCTTCTACTTGGTCTTCCATTTGCTCAGCAGTAAAGAATCTGTGTGCAATGCAGGAGATGTAGGTTTGATCCCTGGGTCAGAAAGAGAGACCCTGGAGAAGGAAATGGCTAATCTAACCCAGTATTCTTGCCTGGAAATTGTATGGGCAGAGGAACCTGGTGGGCTACAGTCCATGGGATTGCAAAAGAGTCGGACACACCTTAGTGACTAAACAACAGCAATAATCTCTCCTATGTAACCTCCCCTCAGCCTGCTCCCCACCTTTTTGGTTTCTAAAGAACATTCTATGATTGATAAGAACTGGTTCCTCATGCCTTTTTGGTATTTAGTTGCTAAGTCATGTTCCACTCTTTGCTACATCATGGATTGAAGCCTGCCAGGCTCCTCTGTTCATGGGATTTCCCAGATGGAAATACTGGAGTGGATTGTCATTTGCTTCTCCAGGGGATCTTCCCGACTCAGGGATCGAACTCCCGTCTCCTGCATTGCAGGCAGATCTTTACCACTGAGCCATCAAGGAAGCCTTACCCATGTCTACACGCAGTCATTTACTTTCTCTGGTGAAATATTATTTTCTAACTTGTAGGCTAATTTATGGACAAATAGGAAACCACACTGCTCTGATTATGGTAACCAAATTCTGACCTATTTGTGAGCCTCAGAGTTCAGTCTGTGGGACTTTGAAGTGGGGTCTCTAGAGTGGAGGGAGGGACCACATTCACAGACTGCACCTTTTTCCAATCTGAAAACTCCACAGTTGAATTGATAGCTTGAGTTGCTTTCTCTTTTTAATGCTTTCCTTATTTCATTATTCCAAAGCTAATCTACTTTAAAAGAAGCATTTAATTTTATCTATGAGCCAAGGCTTAATATCACTAGATATCTTTTAACAAGCTAATTGAATGATATCTAGTCACTGTTAAATTCTTCAAAGGACCTAAGTGATTAGTGGTCTGCATAAAGGCCAGTAATTACTAGAACTTATTGCTTATTCTTTTTTTTTTTTTCCAACCAGAAGATAAGGAAACAAGGCCTCTGACTCTTTTTTAATGATGGAAAATTAAGCTAACCTACCCAATTAATGTCAATGCTAGGTCAAAATTTGAATTTTTTGCCATAGTACAAAATATTGCTGGGAGAAATATCAACAACTTCAGGTATGCAGATAATATCACTCTAATGGCAGAAAGTGAAGAGGAACTAAAGAACCTCTTGCTGAGGGTAATAGAGGAGAATGAAAAAATTGTCTTAAAACTCAACATTAAAAAAACAAAGATCATGGCATCTGGTCTCAACACTTCATGGCAAATAGAAGGGGAAAAAGTAGAAGCAGTGACAGATTTTCTTTCTTAGGCTCTAAAATCCAAGGACTGAGGATGGTTACTGCAGCCATGAAATTAGAAGACAATCGCTTCTTGGAAGAAAAGCTATGACAAACCTAGACAGCATGCTAAAAAGAGAAAGACATCATTTTGCTGACAAAAGTCCATATAGTCAAAGCTTGTTTTTTTCCAGTAGTTGTGTATGGATATAACAGTTGGACCATAAAGAAGGCTGAGCACCGAACTGATACTTTTGAATTATGGTGCTGGAGAAGACCCTTGAGAGGCCCTTGGAAAGCAAAGAAATCAACTCTGAATACAAATTGGAAGGACTGAGGCTGCAGCTGAAGTTCCAATATTTTGGCCACCTGGTGACTCATTGAAAAAGACCCTGATCCTGGAAAAGATTGAAGGTAGAAGGAGAAGAGGGCAACAGAGGATGAGATGGTTGGATATCATCACTGAATCAATGGACATATACTTGAGCAAACTCTGGGAGATAGTGAAGGACAGGAAATCCTGGTGTGCTGCAGTTCGTGGGGTCACAAAAAGTCAGATACAACTTAACAACTGCACAACAACATATCTAAGTTTGTCTAGTGAAGAATTAATTAAGCAATTATGTTCTTCTGGATTAAGGAAAAAGAAAGTTATGCATTTTGGGGGAGAATACAATGCAATGTCTTCAATGTTTTCCTACTAATTTCCTCTGGAGATCAAAATTTACATGATGAAATGCACTTTTGCACATGGAATCAGTGTAGTCTGCCATGTTGCTTTTCTGAAAAGCACAATAAAAATGTGAACTAGGCATTCTGTTCTTGATAATAAGGACTTTCAGGCAAAAACCTCTGCACTTCAACTAAGAGTTCGCATGCTGCAACTAATGATCCCACTTTCCACAGAGAAGATGGAAGATCCCTTGTGCTATAGTCAAATAAATAAATATTTTAAAAAATCTGAATTTTAGAAAGGACATATCTTAGCTGAGGATTCTATAACAAAATACCATTAACTGGGTAGTTTAAACCATAAAAAAATATTTCTCGCAGTTCTGGAGGCTTCTAAGTTCAGGATCAAGGTTCTGGCAGGGCTTGGTTCCTGGTGAGAGGCCACTTCCTGGCTTGCTGATGGTTACTTTTTCACTTAATCGGTGCAACAACTCTCCTTTGTATAAGGCTGTTAATTCCACCATAAGGGCTCTGCTCTCATGATCTAATCCAACCCTAATCAACCCCCAAAAGCCCTATCTCCAAATACTATCACTTTAGGGTTAGGACTTTAACATAAGACTTTAGGGAGGCAAGGGGCACAAATATTCAGTCCATAACAACTTACATGGATTATGCAGAAGCAACTGGATTTTTAAGAGTTGGTAAATCCTAGGAAATAGAGAAAGAACAAATGTTTCTTTCACTTGAGTGGAGATGAGGGAAGCATCTGTTCCTGCTTTCCTGCTGGCTGGAAGGAAATAGATTGTGCTTGTTCTGCAAAGAAAGAGTTATGCTTGCTGCACCTCTGCTTTCCAGCTCAGAGATTTGCTTCCTGGAGACAGCTGAGCCCTGTGGCCTTTAACGCCTGTCAAACGATGGTACCTAGATCCTGACAAAGGGGCAGGAAAGCAAGAAAAACAAGGACATTCACAAAGTCAATTGTCAAGAAGAAATCAAGATCAGTTGTCAGTCCCAGAACTAATTCCTAGGTATCCTTGAATAAATCATAAATGATTTATTCATTTGTATTCTATGCAGCAACAGTCCTAGCTCTATTATCATAGGAATTTGAAACAGCTCCATAATGTCTATTGTTTTAACTTTTAAAATTTTAATTTATTCATTTTTTTTTTTTTTTCTGAAAGCATCTTGATAAAATCGTGGCCAGTTAAAACAATTTGCACAGTCTCTTCCATGAAAGAAACAACACGATTTATATTAGCAAATGCCATTTGGGCTATTTTTTTCCTTAGTGCATTTTGTTTATGAAGCACCACAGTGGGTATTATCTCTAGTTAGATGACTCATGCTTTGATCAGGCTAAGTTCAAGGATATTATGCCTTCTGGCAAATGAATCTGTATTGGTGCATTTTTTTTTCTAAAAGAATTAAGGACTCAAGCATGCTTTCCTCAGATTTTCAATACTAATTGGAGTAAAGA
Source organism: Tragelaphus eurycerus (assembly GCA_935064755.1). Lineage (NCBI taxonomy): Eukaryota > Metazoa > Chordata > Mammalia > Artiodactyla > Bovidae > Tragelaphus > Tragelaphus eurycerus. Next base: position 504,531 of record CAKXYN010000123.1, read on the forward strand.
TAGGAAAACAAATGTTGATCTTCATGTTCCCAGAATACCTCAGTAGAGACTCTATCTGTGATTAACAGAATATGTGGATATTGAGTATTTGCAAGATGAAAATTTTCACTCAGCAGTCTTGGAAAGTAGATCAGTGTATAATGGTACAAAGCAAACTATATACCTTATGAGAGAAGGCTGAGTAGTCTAAATGCATCCCTCTCAAAATTCATATGTTGAAGCCCAATCCCTAATGCAATGGTTTTTGGAAGTGAGATATTTGGAACATTTTTAGGTTATGAGAGTAGAACCCTCATTAATGGTATTAGTCCTCTTTTGAAAGAGACCCCAGAAAGCTCTGTCCCACCTTCCACTAGTGAGAATATACAAACAAAACAGCCTTCTATGAACCAGGAAGCAACTCTTACCAGATAGCTACTGTGCCAGTAGCTTGATCTTGGACTTCCCAGATTCCAGAACAATGAGAAAGATATTTCTGTTGTTTATAAACCACACAGGTCTATGTATTATTAGTCATGAAAACTCAACGTACATTGTGGTTTTGCTACTTTGGTTGCATGTTAGTATCACCTGGGAAAATTCTTTAAAAAAAATAATTTATTAATTTTAATTGGAGGCTAATCACTATGAACAAAGTAGGTGGAGGTAAGGGAATTCCAGTTGAGCTATTTCAAATCTTAAAAGATGATGCTGTGAAAGTGATGTACTCAATATGCCAGCAAATTCGGAAAACACAGAAGTGGCCACAGGAATAGAAAAGGTCAGTTTTCATTTCAATCCCAGATAAAGGCAATGCCAAAGAATGTCCAAACTACTGCACAATCACATTCATCTCAAATGTCAGCAAAGTAATGTTTGAAATTCTCCAAATGAAGCATCAACAGTACATGAACCGTGAACTTCCAGATGTTCAAGTTGGTTTTAGAAAACGCAGAGGAATCAGAGATAAAATTGCCAACACCCATTGGATCATCAAAAAAGCAAGAATGTTCCAGAAAAACATCTACTTCTGCTTTATTGACTACATCAAAGCCTTTGACTGTGTGGATCACAACAAACTGTGGAAAATTCTGAAAGAAATGGGAATATCTGACCTCCTTACCTGCTTCCTGAGAAATCTGTATGAAAGTCAAGAAGTATGTATGAAGGTCAAGTTTGAACCAGACATGGAACAACAGACTGGTTCCAAATTGGGAAAGAAATATGTCAAGGCTGTATATTGTCACCCTGCTTATTTAACTTCTATGCAGAGTACATCATGAGAAATGCTGGGCTGGATGAAGCACAAGCTGGAATCAAGATGACCAGGAAAAATATCAGTAACCACAAATATACAGATAACACCACCCTTATGACAGAAATTTAAGAGGATCTAAAGAACTTTTTGATCAAAGTGAAAGAGAAGAGTGAAAACGTTGGCTTAAAACTTAACATTCAGAAAACAAAGATCAATGGCATCCATTCCCATCACTTTGTGGCAAATAGATGGGGAGACAATGGAAATGGTGACAGATTTTTTTTTGGGGGGGGGGGCTCCAAAATCACTGCAGATGGTGATTGCAGCCATGAAATTAAAAGACAATTGCTCCTTGGAAGAAAAGTTATGACCAACCTAGACAGCATATTAAAAAGCAGAGACATTGCTTTGCCAAGAAAGGTCCATCTAGTCAAAGCTATGGTTTTTTTCCAGTAGTCATGTATGGATGTGAGAGTTGGACTATAAAGAAAGCTGAATGCCAAAGAATTGATGCTTTTGAACTGTGGTGTTGGAGAAGACTCTTGAGAGTCCCTTGGACTGCAAGAAGATCCAACCTGTCCATCCTAAAGGAGATCAGTTCTGAATACTCATTGGAAGGACTGATGCTGAAGCTGAAACTCCAATACTTTGGCCAACTAATGTGAAAAACTGACTCATTGGAAAAGACCCTGATGCTGGGAAAGATTGAAGTCAGGAGGAGAAGGGGATGACAGAGAATTAGATGGTTGGATGACATCATTGACTTGATGGACATGAGTTTGAGTAGGCTCCAGGAGTTGGCAATGGACAGGAAGCCTGGTGTGCTGCAGTCCATGGGGTTGAAAAGAGTCAGACATGACTGAGTGACTGAACTGAACTAAATTACTTTACAGTATTGTGGTGGTTTTTGCCATACATTCACATGAATCAGCCATGGATGTACATGTGTCCCTCCATTCTGAAATCCCCTCCCACCTCTCTCCCCACCCCATCCCTCTGGGTTGTCCCAGAGCACTAGCTTTGAGTGCCCTGCTTCATGTATTGAACTTGCACTGGTCATCTGTATTACATACAGCAATATATAGGCTTCAATGCTATTCTCTCATATGGTCCCACCCTCACCTTCCTCCATGTAGTGCAAGAGTTTGTTCTTTGCATCTGTGTCTCTTTTGCTGTCTTGCATATAGAGTCATCGTTACTATCTTTCTAAATTTCATATATATGTGTTAGTATATTTTATTGGTGTTTCTCTTTCTGGCTTACTTCACTCTGTGTAATAGGCTCCAGTTTCATCCACCTCATTAGAACTGAGTCAAATGTGTTCTTTTTTTATAGCTGAGCAATATTCCATTGTGTATATGTACCACAACTTCCTTATCCATTCATCTGCCAATGGACATCTAGGTTGCTTCCATGTCCTAGCTATTGTAAACAGTGCTGCAATGAACATTGGGGTACACTTGTCTCTTCAATTCTGGTTTCCTCTGTGTGTATGCCCAGCAGTGGGATTGCTGGGTTGTATGGCAGTTCTATTTCCAGGTTTTTTTTTTAAGGAATCTCCATAGTGGCTGTAGTAGTTTGCATTCCCACCAACCATGTAAGAGGGTTCCCTTTTCTCCACACCCTCTCTAGCATTTATTGTTTGTGGACTTTTTGATGGCAGCCATTCTGAAATGGTACATCATTGTGGTTTTGATTTGCATTTCTCTGATAATGAGTGATGATGAGCATCTTTTCATGTGTTTGTTAGCCATCTGTTTGTCTTCTTTGGAGAAATGTCTGTTTAGTTCTTTGGCCCATTTTTCAATTGGGTCAATTATTTTTCTGATATTGAGCTGCATGAGCTGCTTGTATATCTTTGAGGTTAATTCTTTGTCAGTTGCTTCATTTTCTATTACTTTCTCCCATTCTGAAGGCTCTTTTCACCTTGCTTATAGTTTCCTTCATTGTGTAAGAACTTTTAAGTTCAATTAGGTCCCATTTGCTTATTTTAGTTTTTATTTCCATTACTCTGGGAGGTGGGTCATAGAAGATCTTGTGATTTATGTCAGAGAGTGTTCTGCCTATGTTTTCCTCTAGGAGTTTTATAGTTTCTGATCTTACATTTAGATCTTTAATCCATTTTGATTTCATTTTTTTGTATTGTATTAAAAAATGTTCTAGTTTCATTCTTTTACAGGTGGTTGACCAGTTTTTCTCCTGGGAAAATTTTTAATGCCCATTTTTGTTGTTGTTTTTCAGTCACTGAGTTGTGTCCAACTCCTTGAAACCCCATGTAGCCAGGTTTTTCTTTTCCAATGCCCATATTGCACATTATCAATTACATCTGAATCTCTGGGGGTGGGATCCAAGCATTTGGATAGATGATTCCCATGTACAAGCAAAGTTAGAAACTTCTACACAATTAGTTTTTCATTTCAAGCTGCTTTTGCAGCAATCCGTGCTATTGACAAGTCTGTGCATATAAGCAACAAGGGACACACTTTGATTAAAACTAAACAATTTCCCCAGCAATTTTTCCTCTTCTAAGTTTAACCTTAGGACACAACATGTGAGAATGTGTTAGCAATTATCAAAGTCAAGGCTACTTGAATACTGGGATAAATAAATTATTATTTAAGTATGAATTTTCAGTTCCAATAGTCTGTTTGAAATTATGGGAGCATGAAAAAAACCTTAACTTTAATTTCAAATCTATAATATTACTATCAAATTTTAATATAAATCTTATATAGTTATGAGATTCACATTCCTGAGCTCTAGGTGGGCATTTTAATAGATACCTGTATCACTGGTCATCCTGTTCACACTGTTCACTGAACCCAGGGTAGGCAAGGTGTGAGCTAAGAGGCTGGAAGGAAAGTTGAAGGGTAGTAGGAATTGCAGACACGTTTATTCTCCCCTGGCTGGCTTGGCAGCCATAACATAAGCTAGCACAACACACCCTCTCTCCTGGCTGACACAGCAGCTGTAGCAGTAGACAGGTTCTATTCTCTCCTCTCATGGCTGACCCGATGGACACAGCCAAGATGCAGTAGAAAATCTGCCACTTTCGTAGGTGGAGCTCATACATGCGTACCACATCCAGTAACCCATGACTGAGTAAGTACCTGGTGATGTGTTTGTGCAGTGCTATAAATCATCTCGGCTGTTACAGACTCATTACTTACAGTGTGGAGCGAGAGAGCCTGAACATACCATCTTGGCTAATTTGCTCTCCCCACAATCCACCCCTTCAGGGTCTCTCACCTCACATTCTATGCTCACTCCATCTGTGATAACACTGACCCTTGGATTTACATATTGCAACAGCAGTAGCTACAACAACAGTGACATCCCCAGCACATAGCAAAACCCAACACCAAGTATCGCCTGGAACTCATGGTGCAGTCCTGCCCTTGTGGGGCTAGAAGAGCCACCCACTGCTTGTGGAGTGGCTTCATCTGCCTTGACCAAATCCAGTCCACCTCCTGTCCTTGTGAAATTTCAGGAAAGCCTCCACAGGGGCAAATCCACCCTTTCAGGACTTTATATTCAGTTCAGTTCAGTTCAGTCACTCAGTCGTGTCCGACTCTTTGCGACCCAATGATTCACAGCACGCCAGGCCTCTCTGTTCATCACCAACTCCCGGAGTTCACCCAACTCATGTGCATCGAGTCATACTGCTAAGCTAAGTCACTTCAGTCGTGTCTGATTCTGTGCGACTCCATAGACCGCAGCCCACCAAGCTCCCCCGTCCCTGGGATTCTCCAGGCGTAAAGGACCCGCAAAAACCCCCTACAGGGGCCAGGCCCAAATCTTCGAGGAGGGGATTTTTGTGGCACTTTCAGCCCACCCATAAGATTGCAAGTGGCTTCACTCTGTTCTAAATCTGCAAGAGACTCAGAGATCAGTAGCACGTCACAGGATGTCTTTTCAGCACACCATTCTAAATCTATATCGTAGGACACAGCTTCTAGCATACAGTCTACATCATAGGATACAGCCTTTAAAAGACAATTTTCTACATAGGGCACAGCTTTACAGTATAACTCTGCACAAATCCGTGCATATTTGCATCTGCATAGCCTGGATGGGACCCCTGTCGGCTTAGAGGTCTTCACACTTTCAAAATGGCGTCTCACATGCTTTCCCTGTACTTGTCCCAGTAAGGACCTGCAAAGCCTCCCAGAGGTGCCAGGCCCACTCCTGTGTCCCAAAGTCACAAAAGCCATGCTGCCAAGGGTTCCCCATGCACTTGTCGAAACTGCTTACCCAAGTCAACCAACTCCACCTGAGTATGTGGTCAATATGTCATGAACTCAGTCACATTGGGGGTCCCCTGAGGATGCTCCCACCCCGGGCCATAGTCTGCTCATGCTTCACTTCCGCTGTACAATGAGCCTCGCTAACAAGTGGGAACCCAGAGTCTCATAACATTCATCATCACCTTCACTTACCACCTCACTGTCAGAGATGCTGGATCCTTCAGGGGCATGGGGTTCTTGCTTTAATGCCAATATATGTTGCTTTTGTTCTTCCAAGCATTTCTGCACGTTAAAACTGGCAGGGCATCACAGAGAGTACTATCCATATTCATCTTTAGGGCAGTCAGGAAAATCCACCCCACAGTGCCAGCGGCAGTCCATGCTGCCTTGTTTGGGGAATGGGAACTCACCACCTGCAATGCCTTTTCAATGCCACTCGGTGACCCATCCACCACCTCCCAGTCTTCCACTGGAACCCACGCCAACAGAATCATACCCACATGGTACCACATGCTGTATGGTGGCAACTGGCTTCCTCCATCCAGGAGCATCTCATGCTCTCCCCGACTGTGTATCCCGCTGACTATGTCAATTGTATCGCTGATCATCCTGTTTACACTGTTGGCTGAACCAGGATAGACAAGATGCAAGCTAAGAGCCTGGAAGGAGACTCAGGGAGCTATAGAAAATGCAGACAAGTTTATTCTCTGCTGGTTGGCATGACAGCTATAACATAACCTAAATCACTGCAGATGGTGACCGCAGCCATAAAATTAAAAGACGCTTACTCCTTGGAAGGAAAGTTATGACCAACCTAGATAGCATATTCAAAAGCACGTGGCTGCGCGGGTGCAAGAGGGCCTAGAGGAGCTATCCTACGTTCAAGGTCAGGAAGGGCGGCGGTGAAGAGATACCCCTCGTCCAAGGTAAGGAGCAATGGCTACACTTTGCTGGAGCAGCCGTGAAGAGATACCCCACGCCCAATGTAAGAGAAACCCAAGTAAGATGGTAGGTGTTGCAAGAGGGCATCAGAGGGCAGACACACTGAAACCATACTCACAGAAAAGTAGTCAATCTAATCACACTAGGAACACAGCCTTGTCTAACTCAGTGAAACTAAGTCATGCCGGTGGGGCAACCCAAGATGGGCGAGTAATAGTGGAGAGATCTGACAGAATGTGGTCCACTGGAGAAGGGAATGGCAAACCACTTCAGTATGCTTGCCTTGAGAACCCCATGAACAGTATGAAAAGACAAAATGATAGGATACTGAAAGAGAAACTCCCCAGGTCAGTAGGGGCCCAATATGCTACTAGAGATCAGTGGAGAAATAACTCCAGAAAGAATGAAGGGATGGAGCCAAAGCAAAAACAATACCCAGCTGTGGATGTGACTGGTGCTAGAAGCAAAGTCCAATGCTGTAAAGAGCAATATTGCACAGGAACCTGGAATGTCAGGTCCATGAATCAAGGCAAATTGGAAGTGGTCAAACAAGAGATGGCAAGAGTGAATGTCAACATTGTAGAAATCAGCGAACTCAAATGGACTGGAATGGGTGAATTTAACTCAGAGGACCATTATATCTACTACTGTGGGCAGGAATCCCTCAGAAGAAATGGAGTAGCCATCATGGACAACAAAAGAGTCCGAAATGCAGTACTTGGATGCAATCTCAAAAACGACAGAATGATCTCTGTTCATTACCAAGGCAAACCATTCAATATCACAGTAATCCAAGTCTATGCCCCAACCAGTAACGCTGAAGAAGCTGAAGGTGAACGGTTTTGTGAAGACTTACAAGACCTTTTAGAACTAACACCCAAAAAAGATGTCCTTTTCATTATAGAGGACTGGAATACAAAAGTAGGAAGTCAAGAAATACCTGGAGTAACAGGCAAATTTGGCCTTGGAATATGGAATGAAGCAAAGACTAATAGAGTTTTGCCAAGAAAATGCACTGGTCATAGCAAACACCCTCTTCCAACAGCACAAGAGAAGACTCTATACATGGACATCACCAGATGGTCAACACCGAACTCAGATTGATTATATTCTTTGCAGCCAAAGATGGAGAAGCTCTATACAGTCAGCAAAAACAAGACTGGGAGCTGACTGTGGCTCAGACCATGAACTCCTTATTGCCAAATTTAGACTTAAATTGAAGAAAGTAAGGAAAACCACTAGACCATTCAGGTACGACCTAAATCAGATCCCTTATGATTATACAGTGGAAGTGAAAAATAGATTTAAGGGCCTAGATCTGATAGATAGAGTGCCTGCTGAACTATGCAATGAGGTTCGTGACATTGTAAAGGAGACAGGGATCAAGATCATCCCCATGGAAAAGAAATGCAAAAAAGCAAAATGGCTGTCTGGGGAGGACTTACAAATAGCTGTGAAAAGATGAGAAGCAAAAAGCAAAGGAGAAAAGGAAAGATATAAACATCTGAGTGCAGAGTTCCAAAGAATAGCAAGAAGAGATAAGAAAGCCTTCTTCAACTGGTCGAACACTTGTAAAAGAATGAAACTAGAACACTTTCTAACACCATACACAAAAATAAATTCAAAATGGATTAAAGAGCTAAATGTAAGACCAGAAACCATAAAACCCCTAGAGGAAAACATAGGCAAAACACTCTCTGACTTACATCACAGCAGGATCCTCTATGACCCACCTCCCAGAATATCGGAAATAAAATAAAAAATGAACAAATGGGACCTAATCAAACTTAAAAGCTTCTGCACAACAAAGGAAACTATAAGCAAGGTGAAAAGACAGCCTTCAGAATGGGAGAAAATAATAGCAAATGAAGCAACAGACAAACAACTAATCTCAAAAATATACAAGCAACTTCTACAGCTCAATTCCAGAAAAATAAACGACCCAATCAAAAAATGGGCCAAAGAACTAAATAGACATTTCTCCAAAGAAGACATACAGATGGCTATCAAACACATGAAAAGATGCTCAACATCACTCATTATCAGAGAAATGCAAATCAAAACCAGTATGAGGTACCATTTCACGCCAGTCAGAATGGCTGCGATCCAAAAGTCCACAAGCAATAAATGCTGGAGAGGGTGTGGAGAGAAGGGAACCCTCTTACACTGTTGGTGGGAATGCAAACTAGTACAGCCACTATGGAGAACAGTATGGAGATTCCTCAAAAAACTAGGAATAGAACTGCCTTATGATCCAGCAATCCCACTGCTGGGCATACACACTGAGAAAACCAGAATTGAAAGAGACACATGTACCCCAATGTTCATAGCAGCACTGTTTACAATAGCCAGGATGTGGAAGCAACCTAGATGCCCATCCACAGACGAATGGCTAAGAAAGCTGTGGTACATATACACAATGGAGTATTACTCAGCCATTAAAAAGAATACATTTGAATCAGTTCTAAGGATGTGAATGGAACTGGAGCCTATTATACAGAGTGAAGTAAGCCAGAAAGAAAAACACAAATACAGTATACTAAGGCATATATGTGGAATTTAGAAAGATGGTAACAATAACCCTGTATACGAGACAGCAAAAGAGACACTGATGTATAGAACAGACTTTTGGACTCTGGGACCGGGAGAGGGTGGGATGATTGGGGAGAATAGCATTGAAATATGTATAATATCATATCTGAAACGAGTTGTCAGTCCAGGTACAATGCCCGATAACAGATGCCTGGGGCTGGAGCACTGGGACGACCTGGAGGGATGGTGTGGGGAGGGAGGAGGGAGGAGGGTTCAGGATGGGGAACACGTGTATACTGGTGGTGGATCCATCTCGATGTATGGTAAAAGCAATACAATATTGTAAAGTTAAGCAAAATAAAATTAAAAAAAATAAGATACCATCTATCAGAATGGCTATTATAAAAAAGACAACACATAACACGTGTTCATGAAGATGTGGAGAAAAAGGAAGCTTGTCACACTGCTGCTGAGGATGTAAACTGGTGCAGCCACTGTGGAAAACCATGCGGAATGCCCTCAAAACTCTCCAGAGAGGACGACCATAGGGCGTGCCAAGGCTGCGCCTGCGCATCCAGCCAGAGAAAATGAATACACCAATTAGAAAATGTTTCTGTATTCCTATGTTTGCAACAGCACAGTTAACAATAGCCATAATAGGGAAGCAACTGCTCATCAATAGATAAGTGGATTAAAAGGATATTGTATGTACATCCACACACACGCATACACGCACACACACAGAGAGGAGTATTCACCATAAAAAATAAAAGAGAGGAAAAAGAAATCTTGCCATTAGGGACAACATGGATGGACCTAGACGGTATTATGCTAAATGACTTCCTTATGTGAAGACTCTAAAAAAAGAAAATCCCCCCCCTCAAAAAAAACAAAGCCTTCTTCAGCGATCAATGCAAAGAAATAGAGGAAAACAACAGAATGGGAAAGACTAGGGATCTCTTCAAGAAAATCGGAGATACCAAAGGAACATTTCATGCAAAGATGGGCTCGATAAAGGACAGAAATGGTATGGACCTAACAAAAGCAGAAGATATTAAGAAGAGGTGGCAAGAATACACAAAAGAACTGTACAAAAAAGATCTTCATGACCCAGATAATCACAATGGTGTGATCACTGACCTAGAGCCAGACATCCTGGAATGTGAAGTCAAGTGGGCCTTAGAAAGCATCACTACAAACAAAGCTAGTGGAAGTGATGGAATTCCAGTTAAGCTATTCCCAATCCTGAGAGATGATGCTGTGAAACTGCTGCACTCAATATGCCAGCAAATTTGGAAAACTCAGCAGTGGCCACAAGATTGGAAAAGGTCAGTTTTCACTCCAATCCCAAAGAAAGGCAATGCAAAAGAATGCTCAAACTACCGCACAATGGCACTTATCTCACATGCTAGTAAAGTAATGCTCAAAATTCTCCAAGCCAAGCTTCAGCAATACGTGAACTGTGAACTTCCAGGTGTTCAAGCTGGTTTTAGAAAAGGCAGAGGAACCAGAGATCAAATTGCCAACATCTGCTGGATCATCGAAAAATCAAGAGAGTTCCAGAAAAACATCTATTTCTGCTTTTTTGACTATGCCAAAGCCTTTGACTGTGTAGATCACAATAAACTGTGGAAAATTCTGAAAGAGATGGGAATACCAGACCACCTGATCTGTCTCTTGAGAAATCTGTATGCAGGTCAGGAAGCAACAGTTAGAACTGGTCATGGAACAACAGACTGGTTCCAAATAGGAAAAGGAGTACGTCAAGGCTCTATATTGTCACTCTGTTTATTTAACTTATATGCAGAGTACATCATGAGAAACACTGGAGTGGAAGAAACACAAGCTGAAATCAAGATTCCCGGGAGAAATCTCAATAACCTCAGATATGCAGATGATACCACCCTTATGGCAGAAAGTGAAGAGGAACTAAAAAGCCTCTTGATGAAAGTGAAAGAGGAGAGTGAAAAAGTTGGCTTAAAGCTCAACATTCAGAAAATGAAGATCATGGCATCCGGTCCCATCACTTCATGGGATATAGATGGGGAAACTGTGGAAACAGTGTCAGACTTTCTTTTGGGGGGCTCCAAAATCACTGCAGATGGTGACTGCAGCCATGAAATTGAGAGATGCTTACTCCTTGGAAGGAAAGTTATGACTAACCTAGATAGCATATTCAAAAGCAGAGACATTAACTTTGCCAACAAAGGTTCGCCTAGTCAAGGCTATGGTTTTTCCTGTGGTCATGTATGGATGTGAGAGCTGGACTGTGAAGAAGGCTGAGTGGCCAAGAATTGATGCTTTTGAACTGTGGTGTTGGAGAGGACTCTTGAGAGTCCCTTGGACTGCAAGGAGATCCAACCAGTCCATTCTGAAGGAGATCAGCCCTGAGATTTCTTTGGAAGTAATGATGCTAAAGCTGAAACTCCAGTATTTTGGCCACCTCATGTGAAGAGTTGACTCATTGGAAAAGACTCTGATGCTGGGAGGGATTGAGGGCAAGAGGAGAAGGGGACGACAGAGGATGAGATGGCTGGATGGCATCACTGACTCAATGGACGTAAATCTGAGTGAACTCCGGGAGTTGGTGAGGGACAGCGGGGCCTGACGTGCTGCTATTCATGGGGTCGTGAAGAGTCGGACACGACTGAGCAACTGAACTGACCTGAACTGAACCCTGCACAACCTCTCTCCCTGCTGACACAGCAGCCATAGCAGTATTTTCTCCTGACTCATGCAGTAGCTGTAGCAGTAGTCTTGCTATATTTTCTCTTCTCATGGCTGACCCAACAGACACAGCTGTGTTGTAGCAAGAATGCTACCACTTTCTAGGTGGAACCCATACAGGTGTACCACATGCAGTAACCCCTAACCGATTGATACAGGTGTACCACACGCGGTAACCCCTGACCGAGGGAGTACCACATGTATGTGCAGTCTCTAAGTGGTTTCAGCTGTTACAGAGTCATGATTTACAAAACATGGGATGAGAGAGCCTGAATGCGCCATCTTGGCTAAATTTCTCTCTCCCCACAATACTCTTGGAAATTCTGATGCAGGTGGTCATTTATCACTTGGAGGGATACTAGTCTAGCACACTCATCAGTTCCAGTGACTTACAAGGAACACTACCATGGCAGGAGGAAATTCAGGCATTATGTAATAGCATACTTTAGGTAGAAAGATATATGCCTGAAAGGATAATGCTTGCTCCTTATAGGTAAACGGCAGCTGCCAGAAATTAGTTCTTTGTCTTTAGAACAGAAAATATAGCTTTGAGTAGGCAGTCTTAGAAGAAATTTTGACCTCCTGCAGATTATATTCATCTCAAGGGAGTTATTCAGTTTACCTAGATCTCCTCAAAATGTGCAAAAAGATGTTCAATAAAATACAAATTGTATAATGAAATTTGGATTTTTCCCCAAAACCCACTCTATGGGTTGGAGTTTCTGCTGGGAGAGCAAGGAAGGATGTGCCTGAGATGTACTTCTAACTCTTCTAACAATTTTGTGGAGACTTTGGTCAGCTCACTTCATCTTTCTAGGCTTCACTTGATCAAAGTTTGATCAGATGATTCCTTAGGTTTCATATTACTAAGAATGCCTTGAGTGAGTGAGTGAGTGAAGTCACTCAGTCATGTCCGACTCTTTGTGACCCCATGGACTGTAGCCCACCAGGTTCCTCTATCCATGGAATTTTCTAGGCAAGAGTACTGGATTGGGGTGCCATTTCCTTCTCCAGGGGATCTTCCCAACCCTGGGATTGAACCCGAGTCTCTCACATTGCAGGCAGACCCTTTACCGTCTGAGCCACCAGGGAATCCCAAGAATGCCTTGCTGCTGCTACTGCTGCTAAGTTGCATCAGTCGTGTCCGACTCCGTGAGACCCCATAGACGGCAGCCCACCAGGCTCCCCCGTCCCTGGGATTCTCCAGGCAAGAACACTGGAGTGGGTTGCCATTTCCTTCTCCAATGCATGAAAGGGAAAAGTGAAAGTGAAGTCGCTCAGTCGTGTCCGACTCTTAGCGACCCCATGGACTGGAGCCTACCAGGCTCCTCTGTCCATGGGATTTTCCAGGCAAAAGTACTGGAGTGGGGTGCCAATGCCTTAGTACAGGCCAAATCTGACTGAACCTGATACAAACCCACAGATCATGTGCGTTGTAGTTTCGTCACTTGGTTGTGTCTGACTCTTTGGAAACCCATGGACTGTAGAATGCCAGGTTCTTCTGTTCACGGGGTTTTCCAGGCAAGAATACTGGAGTGGGTTGCCATTTTCTTCTCCAGGGGATCTTCCGATCCAGGGTTCAAACCCAGGTCTCCTGTATTGGCAGATGGATTGTTTACCACTGAGCTGCTAGGGAAGCCCACAGATCATGTATAGCTAAAAATAATATAAGATGTATGTGTTAACTCAGTCAAAAGCCCACTGAATATCAGTGTTATATTATATGCCTATATGCTTGTCATTGTTTCTTATACTCACGTGTCTGGCAATAGGAGGAAGACTAGGCTGATATGGATATTACTAGACACTTTATAGTCAGTAATCAATAGAACTTGTAAAATCAGTTATTTAGTCAACTGAACAACCCATCCACTTAGGGTGATCAACTGTCCTAGTTTGTGTGAAACTGAAGAGTTTCCTGGAACAGAGGACTTACAGTGCTAAAAGCAGGAAGAATTTGTCACCCTACTCTTTATTCACCAGGTATTTCTGGGATATTTGCTGTGAGTTAATGATCTAGTTCAGATGGAAAAAGTAGCACAGGCCAAAAATTGAAGAAGAATTCTGTGCTAAATTGGCTGACACTATCTCTAAGTACAATAAGAATTCTGGGAAAGATCAGTGTCGGCTGCAGTTACTGTTGAGTTTTATAAATTAGGTGGGACTGGGTCCAAATTTGGTGACTTTCAATCCTGCTTTCTCATTTACGAGAAATGTTGTCATGCTTTTTGTGCTCAGAAATATGAGAATGACTTAGAATATACATTTCAAAATTAACAGAAAAGGGCAAAGAATAACAGATTAGTTTAAAACTAAATTTTTAAGTTGATTCAAAAACTTTTCATCTTTTAACCAATCAATGTTTATTTATTCTTACAATAATAGATGCTGAAAGATACAAAAATGAATAAAATAAAGTTCCTGCCCTTGATGTGTTTACTCTCTAGTATATAAAAAGTTAGTAAGTTAAACTCTATGTGTGGAAACCTGTAATAGAAATACCCACCAAGAATTAAGGAAAGGGAATTCATGGCCTAGTGCAACTTCCAAATATGCAAAACACTGTATTATTGGGTATAAATGAGATAAGTATAGGGATAAAAATGATGAAATGAGCACTGAACCTGGAATCAACTAGCTTCATAATTCAAAAGAAAGGATGAGCAATTAAATTTGGAGATCAGTGAGTATGACAGATATAAAAGCCATGAAAATTGAATCTCAGCTCATAGACGTGGATGATATTTTGGATAATAAATTGTCAGTGACATTATCTCTAAATAAAATACCCTATAAAACACTAAACAATCAAACAAAATTCAAACCAGCTCAGGGAGCTTGAATATATCACATAGGCAGCCAAGAACCAATATGACTGTACATTGTAAAAGGTGGGGAAATCAGTCTTCTCACCTCAGAAAGAGGTATTGCTATATCCTCCTAAGCTTCCTAAGGGGCCAGGATCATGGCCTGATGCTATCCAGCATTTATCTTCCTGCCTGTGAGAGCTGACCATTTGTGTACTGGAGAAGAGGAAGTTAAGAGGGAGCAGTGATCACTTTTCCCAACTGCTCCTAAAACCTGTGAAATATGTTCCTTGTGTGGGTCAGGGATTTTCTACCAATGGTAGCCAACTCTGAAAAATAGTGTGATCGAGCAAGATGTGATTGCATCAAGCATTTAAATTCATTTCTTGAAACCTGGCTTTTGGGATCTGTTCCTTGATTCCATACTCGTGTGCATCTTGCATTGTGACCTCCAGGGGGAGGCAACCTGATCTCTAGAGGCTAATCCTGCTCTCTCTACCTGGGTGTGCATGCCTGGTGGTGGCATTCTGTGTATAACACTCCAAAGATTTAGAGGTCTGACAGTGTGGGTCAAATCCTGTCTCTGCCACTAAACACCTCTGCCACACTAGACAAATTATTTAACCTTTCTAACTTTGTTTTGTCTTAGGAATATTAACAAGAATATGCATCACAGAAGGCTGAAGTAAGGATTGAAGAAGTTTATGTATGCAAAGTTATGTATGCAATTATACCCCAGGGACCAGAACACTTTAGACTAGGGCTTCTGGGGTATAATTTTTTGCAATCTGCCTCTGAATAAGGCTCCTGGTGTAGATTCTGAGAGTCAGATACAGGCATTAGACAGGGTGCTCATGGACATGTTTGCAGAGTAATGGGCCAGAGTAAGTGAACATGTGTGGTCCCAGCCTGTTATAAGTAACAATTGAATTACCTCTTCCAAAGTATTTCCCAAACCCAAAGAGCGCATACCAGGCAAAGTGCCTTGCTTTTAAATTTGGAAGCAAGCTATCAAGGCTGTTTTATCAGCATTTCCTCTGTTTTTAATATTTATTTGGAGAAAAAAACAAAACTAAAATCTCTTCACTGGTTTGTCCCATAGCTTTTTGTGTTTGCATAAACATGCCAATCAGTTCAGAAGCTTCTGTTTATATCTGTCAGAAAGATAAAGGATATAAAAAACATCTCCCATCTCCGCCTCCCAACCATCTCCCTGTGTCTGAGTTTCAAGCCTCAGCATCTGACTGCAGGGAATCTTATCTGTTCTAGTCCTTTGCTCATTGTAGATCTAAAACTGTTCAAGCTATAACAGCATTCCCTAGGCCTTCTGCACAAATAATTCACATTTGCAGCCAAAGTCACAAAGTGTGGTGTTATAGAGACTTCAATTTTGCAAGAGGTATTAAATTCAAAACCAGCCCTTCAGGGGCTGAAAGCCACAGCTCAGTCCTTTGCAGAGAGACTAATTTAATTAAGATATTTTATGTTCAGTTTTACACTTTTAAATGTAGGATTTTAAGCATCTAATACTAAATAATTCTGTCTTTAGAAGCATATTTTTCCCAATAAACAGAGTGGCAGATTTTCATTTACACAAAATATGGTTCAGCATCACGAACCATCTCATTAGCTATCAGGCTTCACTTTGTCTCAGTAAATTAGCAAAATGTAAATGAGCTGAGGTCCATGAAAAATCTCCTTGACTTCTCCTTCTGATTTTGCCTCAAACCCTTCAGGCATCAGCTATTTGACACTACACTGTCAACTTATGCATATTTGCATGAAACTGACAGCAATGTTTTTTTTTTTTTTTTTTTTTTAAGTGCCTAGAAATGCTTGCAAGACATTTTGACAAGTTATAGGCCAGTCTTTTTTTTTTTCCAGAGATGTTTGCTTTGAAATGGTGAACAACAATTAGACAGGAATGTACTACTTTAGGTGAGGGTTGGCATTTTAGAGCTTGGGAGCTCCTGGAAGGAAGACCTTGGCAGTAATTGCTGGTGCTATATTATGAGAAGCCTTTCTGAAAATGTGGCCAAAAAATATAGGTGGACCCATCCTGGCCCAGTTTAGCCCTCGTCCCATGCTGCTAAAACCAGCTTTCTGACTATGACTGTAAAAGCTGCATCTTGGGTAGGAAAGGGTGACAGGTTGTCATAGAGCTAAAAAATAATAATAATATCCCTAGACTAGGGAATTAGGATCTACCTCTAGTACTGATTATGACCCTGTATGGCCTTGGACAAGTCACCATTCTTGACAGTAACTTCCTCTGGGCTTCAACACAGAGAGATTTCTTGTTGGTGCAATGAACAGAGATGCAAGGATGAACTGATTTCTCATAGAGATAACTTTGAAGCCAAGCACATTTATTTTTTAATGGTAAATTGCTTGCAAGTTTTGGTACTTTATCAATAAATTACTTATGACACTCCCAAGGTTGATGGAAATAAACCAGTGTACCAAAACTGCATGGAATGGGCTGAGACCTCCTCCTTGTGCTGGTTGCTTCCCTATAGGGGAGAAAGTTTTCCAAGCAATAATTTGATGAAGAAGTCTGACCAAAATATGTAAAAATTGAATTCTATCTCATCTGTAAAGGGAAGTCAATAATAATGACTTTTCCTTAAGGATTTGTCATAAGGAACAATGAAATGCAACTGAATATACAGTGCTTTGTATGGACTTAAAGGAGGGTCCATGCTGGTTGCAGACACCACAGAGAGAGCGTGAGCAGATTTGTATAACATTGTGAGATGAAGTGGCTGAGACTTGTGCAGAGAGTTGGGACCACACTTGCTAAAACCCAGAAAGCTGAAAGAATGAATGAGTGAATTCTTGAATGAATGAGTGGTGGAAGAGAGCTGCACAGCAGGATTCTTTATGATGAGATCCAGAATGATGGTGTGAATTGAAACCTGGTACATACAGCCCAGAGATACGTGTGTGCATGCGCTTGGTTTGAGAGGAGATGGTCCCGTGGCCGGCATCCAGTGGGCCTTTCTCAGAAGTAGGAAAACAGTGTAGGGAGGAGGAGGGGGCCTTGGCTCAGATTTCCTGGGTCCCATCTTAGATCTGTTATGAGCTATTTGTCAGTTTGTCTAACACTTCTGGGCCTCAGTGTCCTCATCTGAGATATGGGTAAGGATGGTGATGATGAGAGTGAGGGTGGTGATAACTACTTCATAATATTCTTATAAGTTTTAAATGAGTCAGTGCATGCAAAGCACTAGATAATGCTTGGATCATTAGCTCTCAATAAATATTAGTTATTACTTTTGAACAATGGAGGATCATTGGGACCTATTTGTTGTAGCATATTGATAGTACACATACTATGTACAGTTTACTGAGAGCTTGGGTGGGAGGTCAAGCTCCCAGAAATAAAAATGCTCAGTATTTGAAGTCAGAGAAACAAGACTTGAAAATATGCTTTGATTCTTCCTGAGGACACTCAGACAATTCATTTATCCCACCTTTTTCAGTTTAAGCTTTTATTAAAGTATATAATACACACATATGTACATATATAAAATACACTTAACATTCACAACTAATTTTCACAAACTTTACATAACTTGTAAAAGTGAAAGGCATAAAGATCACAAAACAGAACCATCCATACATAAGACCCACTTTCCCATGGCTTGTTCTAGTCAATAACTGCTCCCTCCTCACAAGGTTAAACACTATATTGACTTTAAACACAACTGATTCATTTGCTAGTTTTCAAGCTGCAAAATGAGTCACATACTATGTAGTCTTTGATCTCTGTTTTTTCATTCATATTGTGTTAATGAAACAATTTTTGGATTGCATTATAGACTATTTATTGTCATATACACTATTGTATTATTTGTGTACAGTACAATTTATTTTCCCATTCTACTATAGTTAAACATTTGGGGGAATTTCTAGTTTTGGCTATTATTTTGAGGCCTGATTTCCAATATTTAAAATGAATAGTGTGTTAGTTAATTCCTACTGCTATAATGAAAGTACCATAGCCTACCTAGATGGCTTAAACAACAGAAATTTATTTCTCACTATTCAGCAGGTTGTGAAGTTCAAGGTCAAGGAGTACACCAAATCAGTTCCTGATGAGGGACCTCTTCCTGGTTTGAAGGTCTTATTGCTGTGTCCTCTTGTGTTTGAGAGAGAGAGATCTCTGTTGGGAAGTTAACGAGATGGAAGCAGTCAGTCTCTCCTGCCCCGTGCTTTCATACCCTCTCACCCTGAGCTCTCATGCCCTCTCACTTTGCACAGTTGTGTAACAGCTGAGATCACATATAGGACTGCTCATGCACACCACGAGGTAATTGCTTGGCTGCTTTGTGTGGTTCGCCCGTGTAAGCTTCACCATGCAGGTCCTGGCTGCTGCTGCACCAGGGCTACGCTGGAGTGACATCATGGTTATGTTAGGTGAAGTTATATTATGGCTACATTATGGGTATGTTATGGCTGCTGCATCAGCCAGGAGAGAGGCTGTGCTATGACTGTGTTATGACTACATTCCAGCCAGGAGAGAATAAACGAGTCTGCAGTTCCCATGGCTCCTTGAGTCTTCTTCCAGCTCCTCTGCTCTTGCCTTGCCTACCCTGGGTTCAGTGTACACAGGCATAGCAAGATACAGTGAGACAGTTGGCTGAGCAGGATCAGCAAGACAACTGGCATCATGAACAGGATCTTATAAGGGCACTATTCCCATTCATGAGAACTCCACCCTCATGTCCTAATTACCACCCCAAAGTTCCGTGTCCAAATACCATCACATTGAGGCTTCAACACGAATCTGGGGTGACATCAGGTCTACCTCAAGTCATCAAACATTAGATTACAGAGGCTGGGGACCCTTGTGCAAAGTACCTTTACATTTTATTATTTGGCAGGTGGACTAGACTTAGCTGAGTGATTTTCACTGAGAGTCTCTCAAATGGGTACAGTTAGATCTTGACTGTGGCTTGAGACATCTAAATATAACACTGGGCAAGATGATCAAGATGGCTTTTAGACTAGGACTAGGATGTGTGGTAGCCAGGCTGGGATGGCTGGAGTAGAGTAACTGAGGGTGGACTGATCTCTTTCTCCCTTCTGCTTCTTCTTGTAGCTAATCTGGGCTTCCTCTCAGTGGAGGATCGCAAAGTAGTGACTTTCCATGCGGGAGCTGACTCCCAGCAGAATGAGTGTTCCAAGAAACCGAGGCAAGGACTGCAAGGCTTCTTCTGAATTCACCTCACTATCACTTTTCCTTCATTATATTGGGAACCAGATGAGACTTGTAGAAAGAGAACCGCACAGGGCATGAATTCCAGAATGCATGGTTCACTGGGAAGCTACTGTTGGAAACAAGCTGTTAGAAGTACACAAATAGTAGTTACTTGGCATATGATTCCCAAATTTTCAGAAGTTCATTCTATATAAGAAACACCTTCTTCTTTTAGATTTTTTATTTGCTTGAAGACTGCAGAGATAGATCATACCTATAAATGTACTCAAAATTAAAAGAAACATTATAAAAAATTATACATTATCAGATCAGATCAGTCAGATCAGTCGCTCAGTCGTGTCCGACTCTTTGCGACCCCATGAACCGTAGCACGCCAGGCCTCCCTATCCATCACCAGCTCCCGGAGGTCACTCAGACTCGCATCCATCGAGTCAGTGATGCCATCCAGCCATCTCATCCTCTGTCGTCCCCTTCTCCTCCTGCCTTCAATCCCTCCCAGCATCAGAGTCTTCTCCAATGAGTCAACTCTTCACATGAGGTGGCCAAAATACTGGAGTTTCAGCTTTAGCATCATTCCTTCTAAAGAAATTCCAGGATTGATCTCCTTCAGAATGGACTGGTTGGATCTTCTTGCAGTCCAAGGGACTCTCAAGAGTCTTCTCCAACACCACAGTTCAAAAGCATCAATTCTTCGGCGCTCAGCCTTCTTCACAGTCCAGCTCTCACATCCATACATGACCACAGGAAAGACCATAGCCTTGACTAGGCGAACCTTTGTTGGTAAAGTAATGTCTCTGCTTTTGAATATGCTATCTAGGTTGGTCATAACTTTCCTTCCAAGGAGCAAGCGTCTTTTAATTTCATGGCTGCAGTCACCATCTGCAGTGATTTTGGAGCCCAGAAAAAGAAAGTCTGACACTGTTTCCACTGTTTCCCCATCTATTTCCCATGCAGTGATGGGACCAGATGCCATGATCTTCGTTTTCTGAATGTTGAGCTTTAAGCCAACCTTTTCACTCTCCACTTTCACTTTCATCAAGAGTCTTTTTAGCCCCTCTTCACTTTCTGCCATAAGAGTCGTGTCATCTGCATATCTGAGGTTATTGACATCTCTCCCGGCAATCTTGATTCCAACTTGTGTTTCTTCCAGTCCAGCATTTCTCATGATGTACTCTGCATATAAGTTAAATAAACATGGTGACAATATGCAGCCTTGACGTACTCCTTTTCCTATTTGGAACCAGTCTATTGTTCCATGACCAGTTCTAACTGTTGCTTCCTGACCTGCATACAGATTTCTCAAGAGGCAGATCAGGTGATCTGGTATTCCCATCTCTTTCAGAATTTTCCATAGTTTATTGTGATCCACACAGTCAAAGGCTTTGGCATAGTCAATAAAGCAGAAATAGATGTTTTTCTGGAAGTCTCTTGCTTTTTCCATGATCCAGCGGATGTTGGCAATTTGATCTCTGGTTCCTCTGCCTTTTCGAAAACCAGCTTGAACATCAGGAAGTTCACGGTTCACATATTGCTGAAGCCTGGCTTGGAGAATTTTGAGCATTACTTTACTAGCGTGTGAGATGAGTGCAATTGTTTGGTAGTTTGAGCACTCCTTGGCATTGCCTTTCTTTGGGATTGGGATGAAAACTGACCTTTTCCAATCTTGTGGCCACTGCTGAGTTTTCCAAATTTGCTGGCATATTGAGTGTAGCACTTTCACAGCATCATCATTCAGGACTTGGAATAGCTCCACTGGAATTCCATCACCTCCACTAGCTTTGTTCGTAGTGATGCTTTCTAAGGCCCATTTGACTTCACATTCCAAGATGTCTGGCTCTAGGTCAGTGATCACATCATCATGATTATCTAGGTCTTGAAGCTCTTTTTTGTACAGTTCTTCTGTGTATTCTTGCCACCTCTTCTTAATATCTTCTGCTTCTGTTAGGTCCACACCATCTCTGTCCTTTATCGTGCCCATCTTTGCATGAAATGTTCCTTTGGTATCTCTGATTTTCTTGAAGAGATCCCTAGTCTTTCCCATTCTGTTGTTTTCCTCTATTTCTTTGCATTGATCACTGAAGAAGGCTTTCTTATCTTTTCTTGCTATTCTTTGGAACTCTGCATTTAGATGTTTATATCTTTCCTTTTCTTCTTTGCTTTTCGCTTCTCTTCTTTTCACAGCTATTTGTAAGGCCTCCCCAGACAGCCATTTTGCTTTTTTGCATTTCTTTTCCATGGGGATGGTCTTGATCCCAGTCTTCTGTACAATGTCACAAACCTCATTCCATAGTTCCTCAGGCACTCTATCTATCAGATCTAGGCCCTTAAATCTATTTCTCACTTCCACTGTATAATCATAAGGGATTTGATTTAGGTCATACCTGAATGGTCTAGTAGTTTTCCCTACTTTCTTCAATTTCAGTCTGAATTTGGCAATAAGGAGTTCATGGTCCGAGCCACAGTCAGCTCCTGGTCTTGTTTTTGCTGATTGTATAGAGCTTCTCCATCTTTGGCTGCAAAGAATATAATCGATCTGATTTCGGTGTTGACCATCTGGTGATGTCCATGTATAGAGTCTTCTCTTGTGTTGTTGGAAGAGGGTATTTGCTATGACCAGTGCATTTTCTTGGCAAAACTCTATTAGTCTTTGCCCTGCTTCATTCCGTATTCCAAGGCCAGATTTGCCTGTTACTCCAGGTGTTTCTTGACTTCCTACTTTTGCATTCCAGTCCTCTATAATGAAAAGGACATCTTTTTTGGGTGTTAGTTCTAAAAGGTCTTGTAGGTCTTCATAGAACCTTTCAACTTCAGCTTCTTCGGCGTTACTGGTTGGGGCATAGATTTGGATTACTGTGACATTGAATGGTTTGCCTTGGAAACGAACAGAAATCATTCTGTCATTTTTGAGATTGCATCCAAGTACTGCATTTCAGACTCTTTTGTTGACTATGATGGCCACTCCATTTCTTCTGAGGGATTCCTGCCCACAGTAGTAGATATAATGGTCATCCGAGTTAAATTCACCCATTCCAGTCCATCTTAGTTCGCTAATTCCTAGAATTTCAACATTCACTCTTGCCATCTCTTGTTTGACCACTTCCAATTTGCCTTGATTCATGGACTTGACATTCCAGGTTCCTATGCAATATTGTTCTTTACAGCATCGGACTTTGCTTCTATCACCAGACACATCCACAGCTGGGTATTCTTTTTGTTTTGGCTCCATCCTTTCATTCTTTCTGGAGTTATTTCTCCACTGATCTCCTGTAGCATATTGGGCCCCTACTGACCTGGGGGAGTTTCTCTTTCAGTATCCTATCATTTTGTCTTTTCATACTGTTCATGGGGTTCTCAAGGCAAGAATACTGAAGTGGTTTGCCATTCCCTTCTCCAGCGGACCACACCCTGTCATATCTCTCCACCATGACCCGCCCATCCCAGGTTGCCCCTCGGGCATGGCTTAATTTCACTGAGCTAGACAAGGGTGTGGTCCTTGTGTGATTAGATTGACTAGTTATCTGTGAGAATGATTTTAGTGTATTTGCCCTCTGATGCCCTCTTTCAAGACCTACTGTCTTACTTGGGTTTCTCTTACCTTGGGCGTGGGGTATCTCATCCCGGCTGCTCCTGGCTGCTCCCGGCCAGCGAAGCACAGCCATCGCACCTTACCTTGGACGAGGGGTCTCTCCTCACCGCCGCCCTTCCTGACCTCGGTTGTGGGGTAGCTTTTCTCGGCAGTGCTTAGTGCGCTGGCCCTCACCGCCGTCCTTCCTCGGTCGTGGGGTAGCTCCTCTCGGCTGCGCTCTCAGTGCTCCACGCAGCCGGCGGGGCGCTCTTAGTGCGCGACGCAGCCGGTGGGACGCTCTTAGTGCGCGACGCAGCCGGCGGGGCGCTCTTAAATGGCGCGCATATAAAATGTTTTATACATTTTTATACATTATAGAAATGTATTAAACATTTTATACATTATAGAAATGTCTCAAGTTCCTTCTATCAACTCTTTAAGAGCTGTGTTGCTTATAAGGTAAGTATATATGAAATAGCCACTGTGTGCAAAATGTATACAAGAAAAGACAATTCACACAATTTCTTCTCAAGGAAGATAAACAGGTTTGAGGCATGATGTAGTCAGTGTCCAGTAGCCTCCATCAGTGCCCTGGAGCCTGAGGCTGCTGGAAGACCCAGGGCATACCCTGAAGCTCTGGGATGGGGCAATGTCTAGAAGACTTTCTCCAGGACACAGAATTCTACCTGGAGGAACTCTTCTGGTCATTGCCACTGAACTGACCTCGAACAACTCACCAGTTTATTAATCCCATTTTTATTCACATGAGTATCTTAAGCACTGATTTAGCATCATGCAGCATTAACCTGTGTGTTGTGTGTGTGTGTTTATGCACTTGTGAATATATATGTTAAAGTAAACCTCCCAAGAACAGTTTCCACAAAGTTCAGCTTATTGAAATTATTCATTTATTTTAGCCTCCCAAAGTTTGTACTGTGCAAGTTTTATTACTTACTGTCCATATAATACTTTCTGCTCTCCAGCCTCTAAGTCATTATGCCATCTTTAATTCAAATATGAGTTCAAGGTCCACTTCTGTCATGGAGATGGAGACTCTCCTTGAATATTGCAACCTGCAATCATCTCACGCTCCCTTCACTCTCAAATGATCATTTGTCTATTCTTTTCATTTGCCTACATTATGCTTTGATTTCCACATTTATCAAAATTAATCTATTAATAGCTAATACTGAAAAGCCTTCTCCATCACTCTCTTTCATGCCTTATTTTTGTCTACTGGGTTTATTGTTATATATATTTATTTGCTTATTTGGATTGTATGTATTTAACCCAACAGTATACAGGTAACTTAATGGCAAACATTTTGCCTGTTTTATTCAGATGTATCTTCAGTGCCAACCAAAGGGTCTGATGCCATAGGGAATCGATCTTTATTGAATGAATGACTGTCCAAGTTCATGCCCTTGGCAGTCATGCACAAGAGTTGCCAGTGGATAAACCAGCATGTTGCTCATTCCTCAGCTGTTCTGTGGCTAAATGGACAATAGGCTTCTTCCTTCCTATCTTGTAGAGACTTTGTGAAGATGATTGAGTGGTATCCAAATTCATTAGTAGCTGATTAGTAGTTCAGGGGTTCCCAGAGTACAGTCACAGTTTCAGTTTGGAAATTGTCTTGTGGCTACTTGAATTTTTTTAAAGTGTATAATCAGAAGCTACTTGAGCCAAACGTAACAGTGTGAAATGTGTCAGCTTAATTACCCCCTGTAACAGGCAGAACAAATTAACCTTCACTGTTATCATCCCTCAGTGATCCTGTTCCTTCCTACTGCCAGTTTGTTCATCTAATCTTTTACAAACTGTGAACCTGGACAACTTGGGGTGCCCCCAATTTAACTGGGGCCACAGGGGTTGATTTCCTTGTCCCTCTGTCCCTGCTGGACATCATTGCGGCTCCCCAGCTTTGAACCTCAAGCTAGGCCAGAGTGGCGTGACACTGAGCAGGGCTGCGGCGTGAGCCCGCGCACCATTTGCAGTATCTGTGGGCTCCTCAACCCTCCAGGCCTCGGCTCTCTGCAGACACAGCAGGCTGACTGCACTGAAACAATTCCATCCAGATATTTTATATAAACTCCAACCAGCAGGCTCATTTCCTTTGGCAGAACATTGGACATTTTCTCAACAGGAAAGGTAAGCAGGGCAAGGACCACAAAAAAACTGGGATGCAGAGAACATTGACTTTTCATGGACTGTCTGTTTTCTTTGTATCCCTTTCTTTCCTGGGGCTATTTTATGGTACCTCTCCATCTCTATGTTTCCATATTTACCTATTCACCTTACACTTACACGTTCACTCACTTACTCACTCATTCATTCCTTTACTCAGCACATGTTGATGGGATGCCCACCATGTGCCAGGACGCAAGGGCTCAGACAGTAAAAGCGTCTGTTTGCAATACCAGAGACCTGGGTTCAATCTCTGGGTGGGGAAGATCCCCTGGAGAAGGAAAAGGCAACCCACTTCAGTACTCATGCCTGGAAATTTCCATGGATGGAGGAGCCTCATAGGCTACAGTCCATGGGGTCGCAAAGAGTCGGACACGATGCAGCAACTTCACTTTCACTTTTCACTTTCATGAATTGGAGAAGGAAATGGCAACCCACTCCAGTGTTTTTGCCTAGAGAATCCCAGGGACGTGGGACCCTGGTGGGCTGCTGCCCATGGGGTCGCACAGAGTCGGACACGACTGAAGCGACTTAGTAGCAGCAGCAGCAAACTAGATAAAGCTCCTACCATCGAGACTTTGAGGTGTAAAACTGAGTAGCTCTGTGGTGCTCCACTGACTGAAGGCCTATTTTTAGCCAGTTCAGTAAGTCCCCTACATACAAAGCTTCTTCAATTTACAAACTTTCAAAGATGCAAATGTGCATTCCATCAGCATCAGGCATGAATGAGATTGCAGCTTGCCCTCGGTCTCCTATTGCTGAAAATCCTTCAGCTCTACTCTCTCCTTCTGTCTCTCCTTCTCCACTAAGCAACTTCTTGCCTGTTCACTCGATGCCAACCCCTGAATGCCAGCTGTTGTACTGTACTACTGTACTTTTCAAGGTACTGTATTATAATATTACAAAAGCTTGTTTTTGTTTGTGTTTGCTTTTTATGTATTATTTGTGTGAAAAGTATTATAAACCTATTATAGTACAGCACTGTATAGCCAATTGGGTTAGTTGGGTATCTAGGCTAACTCTTTTGGACTTATGAATGCTGTCTTGGAATGGAACTCATTTGTATGTAGGGTACTTACTGTACTAAGTAATTCAGTTTGTTTCATGAACATGAGGTCTGATCATGGAAGTGTCTGTGTGGAGAGCAGGGCTATGGTGGTTGTTATGTGAGTGGGTGAAAGAGCCAAACAACAACACGTCTTTGTTTCTCAAGAAGATCACGACTAAAGGAGAAGGGGTTGTGAAAAAATAAACTAGTATAGTAGGAAGGAGAGCAAGATTAAGTTCAGTGGTTGAAATAAAAACTAGATGCTATAGATATTTAGGCAAAGGAGAGTTTCCATTCAGGGGCTGAGAATAAAGAAAGAAATCCCAGGGAACATTTCTTGAAGGAGGGGATAATTTATCTGGAGGTTAAAAGATGGTCAGGCTTTCTTTCAGCTGACAAGACCACTTCCAGAACTAGGAAAAAAATGTGACAGAGAGAAAGCATAGAATCTTTAGCAGGGATGGCTTTAAATACCCAGTTGAGAGATTTGTGCTTCATTGAGTCCCAGAGAGGAGTCCCTGGAGGTCTTTGAACTGATTGATGCCTGGTTGCCTGAAGCTTCTCTTAAGAAGAACTGTTTTCAGTGTGGGGTGGGATGGGCTGGAACCAGATGAGTCTGAGTTACTCAGGGAGTGTAGGACAGAAGTAATGACCTGGTGGTAATAGAACCAGTATCAAGAGATAGGACTCAAGTTCTGCATGCTTATGGAATTAGCATTTTCAACTCAGTGAATGGTTGGGGAGAGACTGAATTGCAACAAAGTTTTCTGGTAACAGCCAAATGCTTGCTCTTCCTGTCTGGAATGACATTTGCATCTTACGAGTCCGCCTTTCATCAGAATGAAGCTGTCAGTCCTGGCTAAATTTGTACTCTGACTTTGGGCATTAAAAAAAAAACCACAGTTCTTATATGTCAAAGCATTTGAAGAATTGCTAAATGTCTTTGTTCACCGCTTCGTTTCTGACAAAGCTTCCTTGAGGATGTGGGTCTTTTTGTTTTTGTCTGATTGGTTGGTTGGTTGGTTAGGTTTAGGACTTTCATTCTACTTCCTGAGCATTTGCAATCACCTTGTCCATCCATAGATGCGCAACTTATTTGCATGAGACTGTCATTCACTGACTCTCAGCTCCGTTTCCTTTAGCCACGCCTGCGAGAGCAATCACTTGTTTTTGCGCTGTTCTCCTGGATCCTGCATCACAATAATGCTTGTCAAGTGGTTTTCTAGCAGCAGCTGGATGAAGCTGTGTGGGTCCTTCTGCTCCTTCTTGTACAATCCCCTCCTGGGGTCATAGGTATGGATGTTAGGTCTGGCCAGATAGAAAGGACTAGGTGGCCCCATAAATTCAGAGGATGAACACTCCTCCAGGTGGACCACCATGTGAGTTGCAGGTTAAGGAAGCAGCCCCCTCAGGGTGCTATCTGAAGGGCAACTATAGGGTCATATATTCCAAAATATCTCTCCCCATAACCTGTTGATATGAGAATAACCCCACTATCCTCTTATTTATTCATTAGTCTATTCATTCATTCAACAGATATGTATTTTTCTCAGGCTGACACTGACCCAGTACACACAACACTACCACACCTACTGATGGAGCACACAAATACAGCCCCAGGAGCCCTAGCTCCTCCTCCAGGAGCATCTACTGCAATTCAAACACGTACTTCCCCTGAGAACCATAACTAAGGCTTAAAACTCCTGGCACAGTCCTGCAGGCAGCATCCATTGTTCTGGTTGGTTGGTACCCTCACTGTGTGCTGAGTCACTTTGGTGACTGACGCTTTACCACCCTATGGACAGTGAACTGCCAGTCTCCTCCATCCATGGGATTCTCCAGGCAAGAATATTGGAGTGTGTTGCCATGCCCTCCTCTAGGGGATCTTTGTGACCCAGGGATTGAACCCTATCTCCATGTCTCCTTCATTGGCAGGCAGGTATTTTATCACTAGACCACTTGGTTGTTAAAACTTTGGATGACACTCCTGATTTTACTCCCTATCAGGTGCAGAGTGACATGTTAGAATTTTTGGAATAACTAGACTGTGATTTTGCCTTCAGGTAGCTTCCAATTCTTGTAAGGCCTCTGAGCAAACACATGAATTATTGGCAAGTAGGTACGGAAGGCGTGGTAGACTAAATAATGGCCTCCAAAGATTTGTCTCTGACCTAATCCCCAGAAATAGATTTAAGGGATTAGGTCTGAGAGTGCCTGATGAACCATGGACGAAGGTTTGTGACATTGTACAGGAGACAGGGATCAAGACCATCCCCATGGATAAGAAATGCAAAAAAGAAAAATGGCTGTCTGGGGAGGCCTTACAAATAGCTGTGAAAAGAAGAGAAGCCAAAAGCAAAGGAGGAAAGGAAAGATATATCCATTTGAATGCAGAGTTCGAAAAAATAGCAAGAAGAGAGAAGAAAGCCTTCCTCAGCAATCAGTACAAAGAAATAGAAGAAAACAATAGAATAGGAAAGACTCCAGTATTTTGGCCACCTCATGCGAAGAGTTGACTCATTGGAGAAGACTCTGATGCTGGGAGGGATTGAGGGCAGGAGGAGAAGGGGACGACAGAGGATGAGATGGCTGGATGGCATTACTGACTTGATGGGTGTGAGTCTGAGTGACCTCCGGGAGCTGGTGATGGACAGGGAGGCCTGGTGTGCTGCGGTTCATGGGGTCGCAAAGAGTCGGACACGACTGAGCGACTGATCTGATCTGATCTGATCTGAGGGATCTCTTCAAGAAAATTAGAGATACCAAGGGAATATTTCATGCAAAGATGGGCTCAATAAAGGACAGAAAAGGTATGGAACTACCAGAAGCAGAAGAGATTAAGAAGAGGTGGCAAGAATACACAGAACGGTACAAAAAAGATCTTCACGACCCAGATAATCACGATGGTGTGATCACTCACCTAGAGCCAGACAGCCTGGAATGTGAAGTCAAGTGGGCCTTAGGAAGCATCACTACAAACAAAGCTAGTGGAGGTGATGGAACTCCAGTTGAGCTATTTCAAATCCTAAAAGATGATGCTGTGAAAGTGCTGCACTCAGTATGCCAGCAAATTTGGAAAGCTCAACAGTGGCCACAGGACTGGAAAAGGTCAGTTTTCATGCCAATACCTAAGAAAGGCAATGTCAAAGAATGCTCAGACTACTGCACAACTGCACTCATCTCACACAATAGCAAAGTAATACCTAAAATTCTCCAAACCAGGCTTCAAGAATACGTGAACCATGAATTTCCAGATGTTCAAGCTGGTTTTAGAAAAGGCAGAGGAACCAGAGATCAATTTGCCAGCATCCATTGGATCATCAAAAAAGCAAGAGAGTTCCAGAGAAACGTCTACGTCTGCTTTATTGACTCTGCCAAAGCCTTTGACTGTGTGGATCACAATAAACTGTGGAAAATTCTGAAAGAGATGGGAATACCAGACCACCTGACTTGCCTCTGAGAAATCTGTATGCAGGTCAGGAGGCAACAGTTAGAACTGGACATGGAACAACAGACTGGTTCCAAATAGGAAAAGGAGTACATCAAGGCTGAATATTGTCACCCTGCTTATTTAACTTATATGCAGAGTACATCATGAGAAACGCTGGGCTGGATGAAGCACAAGCTGAAATCAAGATTGCCGGGAGAAATAGCAATAACCTGAGATATGCAGATGACACCACCCTTATGGCAGAAAGTGAAGAAGAACTAAAAACCCTCTTGATGAAAGTGAAAGAGGAGGGTGAAAACGTTGGCTTAAAGCTCAACATTCAGAAAACGAAGATCATGGCATCTGGTCCCATCACTTCATGGCAAATAGATGGGAAAACAGTGGCAGATTTTATTTTTGGGGCTCAAAAATCGCTGCAGATGGTTACTGCAGCCATGAAATTAAAAGATGTTTATTCCTTGGAAGAAAAGTTATGACCAACCTAGATAGCATATTAAAAAGCAGAGACATTACTTTGACAACAAAGGTCTGTCTAGTCAAGGCTATGTTTTTTCCAGTAGTCATGTATGGATGTGAGAGTTGGACTATAAAGAAAGCTGAGCAGCAAGGATGCTTTTGAACTGTGGTGTTGGAGAAGACTCTTGAGAATCCCTTGGACGGCAAGGAGATCCAACCAGTCCATCCTAAAGGAAGTCCTGAATGTTCATTGGAAGGACTGATGCTGAAGCTGAAATGCCAATACTTTGGCCACCTGATGTGAAGAGCTGACTCACTGGAAAAGACCTTGATATTGGGAAAGATTGAAGGCAGGAGGAGAAGGGGACGACAGAGGATGAGATGGTTGGATGGCATCATAAACTCAATGGACATGAATTTCAGTAAACTCCATGAGTTGGTGATGAACAGGGAAGCCTGGCATGCTGCAGTCCATGGGGTCACAAAGAGTCGGACATGACTGAGACATTGAACTGAACTGAACTAATCCCCAGAACCTGTGAAGAGGGATTAAATGGTTGAGACTTTTAGATGTGACTAGGTTAAGAAACTTGGGAGGAAGAGATGATATTGGATTATCCCTGTGGGCCTAAATGTAATCACATGTCTATAAGGGATAAGCAGAGGGAGATTGCACATGGAAGAGGAGGATGAAATCTGGCCACTGAGGCAGGGGCCAGAGAGATTCAGCTTCAAGCCAGGAGTGCTGGCAGCCCCATCCTGAAAGACTCAAGTAATGCATTCTCTCTTAGAAATTCTGTAGTGTGTGTGGCTGTGCTGACACCTTGATTTCAACTCAGTGACACAGCTTTTGGATCTTCTGGCCTTAAGACTGTGAGAGAAAGCATTTATCTTTTAAATATTGTTTTAAACCACTCAGTTTGTGGCAATTTCTTCTTGTAGCCGAAAGGAACTAATACAGAAGGGAACTGCCCTTGCGTGGACACGGACCACTCTATGGGCAGTAGAGGAGGGAGAATTTGGTTTTCCTGGGAGTGTCAATCAGAGGTGGTGGCAAAGGAGTTGGGCCTTGAAAATGAAACTGAATTGGGCACGTGGTGATGTGTGACAAAAAGAACAGTGTCCTTCAAGAGAGTCACCTCTTTACCCTGGACAAAGATGTAGATATGCTGTTTCCAAAAAGTCACTTCAAAAGGAATGGAAAGAAAGGGAAAGACCATGGGAAAGAAAACTTTCCATACAAGCACAGACTGCAGAATGGTCACCTTGGAACTGCAAAGGCTGGGCCTCAGTGAGAGAGAGCTGATAAGTGTCAGGGGGAGATAGAGGCAGGATCTCAGTGGAGACACATCTCTGTGTGGCCAGATCATGTTAGCACTGAGGAAAGGTGACAATAAGTCCTCCAGAGACATGGTTTTTCTTTCATGAACACCTAGTTACAGCTACTGGAGCCAAGCCCCAGAGACCCCATCCTTGGAATTGCCTCCACAGTTGTCCAAGGTTTGTTGCAATCAATTGTAAAATTATGTCAATGTCTTTATTTTCCAGGACAGTGAGAAGGAAATTGGGGCTGACCGTATATGTCTGGGTAGATTTTTTAAAATTGATTTTAGAGCACTATCTTAAAAATTGCATCTCAACCAAATGATTAATCACATCAGAGATGTTTATCATGCCTTTCTCATCCACTTCAGATTGCAATTATTATTATTATTAGTTAGATTTGTATGCTCTAAGAACTCATAATCGACTTTTAATTAAGTGCCAAACTGTTTCCAACTGTTGTACATACCCTAAGGATTTCTACACCACTTCTAATTTACTTCAGTTGCCTTCCTAGCACATAAAGCAATGCAGAAATGCACTTGATTATCGAGCTGCAAAGGGTGGAAAATCATGGTACGCTTTTAATGAGGCTGCTAAAGAAAACCAAAGCATTTTTCTTAAAACAATTGCTTAGATATATCCTGATCTGGCTGAGCACCGAAGAATTGATGCTTTTGAAGTGTGGTGTTGGAGAAGACTCTTGAGAGTCCCTTGGACTGCAAGGAGATCCAACCAGTCCATTCTGAAGGAGATCAGCCCTGGGATTTCTTTGGAAGTAATGATGCTAAAGCGGAAACTCCAGTACTTTGGCCACCTCATGCGAAGAATTGACTCATTGGAAAAGACTCTGATGCTGGGAGAGATTGGGGGCAAGAGGAGAAGGGGACGACAGAGGATGAGATGGCTGGATGGCATCACTGACTCGATGGACGTGAGTCTGAGTGAACTCTAGGAGTTGGTGATGGACAGGGAGGCCTGGCGTGCTGCGATTCATGGGGTCGCAAAGAGTCGGACATGACTGAGCGACTTAACTGAACTGAACTGAACTGATGTGTGTTACCAGGTAGTTACTTGAGGATCATAGTTAAAGGTTCAGTGCAAAAGTCAGTTCATAAAATGAAATTTATGTGCAGAAAAATTATCCTTGGCCTTCCTTGATGTTCTCCTGAATAAAAAGTAATTGATGCAAGTAAATGTATAATGCACACTAAACTGTCTCCCTCCTCCCCCCACACTCCTCTGTCCCCCCTTCCCAACGCTCCCTCCCCTCGCCTTTGTTCCCCACCCCATTCACCTCCCCACTTCCCTTCTCTGTCCCTCCTCCTCTTTCCCTCTTTCACCCCCTTCCCATCCTCCAATCCTCCCTTTCCTCTCCTATTTCTTCCCCACCTCTCTCTATATATATTTATTTATTTTTGGTTTGGGAGAGAAACTCTTCAGTCATCCAGAAGCCTTAACATGGCTTTTCCAATAGACAGAAGATACTGTTTAAACAGACACTATTTGTACGATGTTTGCTGTTCATCGAACATTATGCTGAACCTCTTCCTTACATCATCTTATTTAAATCCTCATGATTCTACATGACAAATATATTTACATAGTCTGAGGATGATCCACAATAAAAGTGTTTTATTGATCTGACAAAATTAAATTCTCTTCCTGAGTGATCTATGGGCAAATGAATCTTCTGGAAGCTGCCAAACAGCAAATAGTTCTCATACAAAATACTGGAAATGTTTACCTAACAGAGATGTGTTATTTAGAGATGCTGAACTTATTAAGAAAGAAAGGAGATGCTCTCAGCTTTATGAATTTTTCATAGACAGTCCTGGTTACTTTTAGCACCCTTGATATGAAAAGCTCAGTGGGGTTGACAATATTTATGGAGTTTTAGTGTGTAGCAACTTTAAGATTAGGAACGTTTGGTTGTATTTTTCTGCATTTTGCTGCTATTATATGGAACAATAACTTTGCCTGGTGAATATATGAAAGCTTGTTTTTGCTTTACATTTTACATTTAAACTTCAGTCTGCACTTATGCCTCTAAAGTGTGATAAAGTTTACTAATTGTTTTTAAGTATCATTTATTACTTTAATTCATTCCATTTTTAATGAGATTTTGACACTTAAAAAGACTTTTTACATGTTAAGAGAGATTAAATTCCTCCCCCGCCCAAACACCACGCTATAAATCAAGATTGAGATTGAGATTTCCTTATTTCAAGCCCAGTACTGCTTCTTCAGCAACATAGCTGTCAATGTTACCTACCAAACAGATGAAGAGTTGCATATGTAGCTACGAATTATTTTTGATTAACACTTAAAATTGTCTTCCTATTTAAATTTTTAATGTTTTTTTTTTTTTTTGAAAAGCAATTCATGAAACTGGTTGAAGAATACCTGGTTGCCAATAATGCAGGGTGAAAAGCCCCTTCTTTCCTGGTGCCCAGCACACTCAGCTCCTTTTCCTGGGAGAAACAACTCTGCTGTTGCTGTTTAGTGGCTAAATTGTATCTGACTTTTTTGCAACCCCATGGACTGTTGCAGCCCTCCAGACTGTTGTAGCCCACCAGGCTCCTCTGTTCATGGGATTCTCCAGGGAAGAAAACTCTTGTGGTTGCTATGTCCTCCTCCAGGGGATCTACCCAACTCAGGGGTTGAACCTGCATCTCCTTATTGGCAGGTGGATTTTTACCACTGAACCACCAGGGAAGCTGGACAACTTTATTACTAATTTTTATGTATTTTCTGAAAACATTTTCTGCATTTATAAATATATGGAAATATTTTTTTGTTTTTATAGCAAAGGTATTTGTCATATAAATATAAGGATCACATTTTAAAGACTCTTGATATGCTTGACATATTCCATAAGCTGCCATTGGAAGTCCCTGTGACCCTTTATGACTAACTCCTGTTGAGCTGGCAGAAACTTGAATTTCCAGAGAGGACCCTAGAGGAGACACTCCAAGTGTGTGACAGAACAGCCACGCTGCAGCTTACTGAGATATATGCAGTATATTTTAGTTTAAATTTTAAGATGCTGGTTTTTTTTTTTTTTTGTTGTTGTTGTTATACAAGCACATAAAGTGTCAACTAACTCTACAAGAGTTTTTTTAAAAGAAGGAAATAGTATATCACTTCCTGCCCTATTTACCTCCTCCCAAGGACAATTAGGAGAAGGAAATGGCAACCCACTCCAGTGTTCTTGCCTGGAGAATCCCAGGGATGGGGGAGCCTGGTGAGCTGCTGTCTATGGGGTTGCACAGAGTCGGACACGACTTAGCGACTTAGCAGCAGCAGCAGCAAGGACAATTAAATTCTTCCTTTTTCTCTGGTTATGTCTCCTTTGCATTGGTACTTTTCCTGGCAGTCCAGTAGTTAAAACTCCAAACTCTCAGTGCAGTGGGCACACGTTCATTCTTCGTTGGGGAACTAAGATCCTAAGTCGCATACCATGGCCAGAAAAAGAAAAAGAAAAAAAAAAAAAAAACACGTTTATATTACTGCTTGATTTCTCCTTTTATTTTCCCTTGAGTAATTTTTTGGCCTCTTTTTTTGTTGTTGTTTATTTTTCTGTACACTAGTTCTTCATCTAACAGTTAACTCTTGTCAAATGTCTAAATGTCCTCTCAAGGTGTCAGAGAAATCAGGGTTTTATGGTTGGTTCCCCAGAAGAGTTTTTTCTGGCCTGCTCCAGTCTAGCCTTGTTTCTCCCTAGGCTTGGGGTTCAGCTGCCATTCTGAGGTTTCTTTTTATATTAATCCAGAGGATTCTCTGCCTTCTCCTCTATGTTGCATTTCCTGTATTCTAATTCTCATTCTTTCTTATTGTTCTCTTTTATTTGAAGGAACGGAGCACGTTCTCCATTAACTGAGAACGGATGCAGGAAGGCAAAAAAAATTTTGAGACGTTGCCTTCCTTAATGTCTGCATCCTATTCTCTAACTTGATTGAAAATTAGCTCGCTATAGAATTCTAGGCTGGAAATTATTTTCCTTCAGAATTTTGATGGCATTTTTATACTGCCTTTCAGGACCTCATCTTGCTGTTGAGCAGTTCCATGTCATTTGGATTCCTGGTCTTTTGTAGGGAATCTATTTGGTGCTCTTTGGTAACTTGAGAATTCTGTCCTTTTTCATGATGTTTGATAATTTCATGGTGACATGACTCATAAAGTTTATGTTTATGCATAAAACAGAGTAAACAAGGGGTTTCTTCATTCTGGAAACCCTCATCCTTTAGTTTGGGGACATTTCCCTGTAACTTTTTATTTTATATAAAGGATATTTATTTTGTGGTTTATCCTCTTCTGGTAGTACTTTTCCCTTTATAGTCATTTTAGTGACGTTTTAGAAGGAAAAGTAAATGCTTTACTGACCCTGACTTCTCTATCCAAAGGTTGCAATTCTGTTTTTATATAGTTTTTTCCCCCTTAGTGTTCAAACTTATGAATTATTAATTCAAATGTAATTTTACAGCTGTCATGTCTACCTATAATGTTTCTCTTATGTTTGAAGCTTTATAAAGGATAAAATCTTAGGTGAAATCATAAAACTGATATTAAAGAATAGTATTTTGAAGTGATATTAAGAGTGATAGTTGGAAAGAAGACTTAACGATTACACAAATCCCTTCTTGGTTTAGCTGTCCATCTTCCCCTTCCTGAAGGAGATACATGCATGGGGGAAAGGAAAGTGAAGGTAATATTTTATTACTGGTTGGAAATTTGGTCCC
The DNA here is from genome assembly GCA_935064755.1 of Tragelaphus eurycerus. Lineage (NCBI taxonomy): Eukaryota > Metazoa > Chordata > Mammalia > Artiodactyla > Bovidae > Tragelaphus > Tragelaphus eurycerus. The sequence continues at coordinate 541,019 of CAKXYN010000123.1, forward strand.
AGATCTTGAATTAGAACTTTAATAAGGCTAGAATACAGCAAAGACTCAATCTTTCTCATTAACTATGCTGAACAAACTAGAACCTTTTCCATTTCCACTAATTCTCAGATCACCCTCATTTCTGAGGCTTAATCATTTACTAATGGAAAGAATGGCAATTCCAGAACATACATACCCAATGCAATAGGAAAGAACCAATATAGGTAAACTTTGAGAGTGAACGTTTTCCCAAGACCTTACTTGCTTAGGAGAGTAGTCCTGGCAGGGAAGCACTGTGTAAGAAGAATGAAGAATGAAATGGAAAGGGTAACAGATTTGTTTCTGGTATCCCTGGCTGCTTGCATGAATTTGCCTTACCTGGAAGGAAGAGAGATAATAGAAAAGAGAAAATTTTTCAGATCTTGTTTGATCCAAGCAAGAATGAGTCCCTCAGACAGGCAAATGCCATTCCAAGTGCTATCAGCTGATCGTTGTCCTTCAACTTGTCAGGTCCTTACACCTGATACAGATCCACTCTTCTAGGAGCTGAAAAGTGGCAGAGACCATACATACTGGGTTTTGTCTTAAGATGCCAATATTTCTGGCACAATTATGATTCAGTGGGGCTTCCCTGATAGTTCAGTTGGCAAAGAATCTGCCTGCAATGCAGGAGACCCCCAGTTGGATTCCTGGGTCAGGAAGATCTGCTGGAGAAGGGATAGGCTACCCACTCCAATATTCTTGGGCTTCCCTTGTGGCTCAGCTGGTAAAGAATTTGCCTGCAATGTGGGAGACCTGGGTTTGATCCCTGGGTTGGGAAGATCCCCTGGAGAAGGGAAAGGCCACCCAGTACAGTATTCTGGCCTGGAGAATTCTATTGACTGTAGTAGTCGTGGGATTGCAGAGTTGGACACGATTGAGTGACTTTCACTCTCACTGTTGTTCAGTAAGTGGTATTCTGAGCCTTTGTGATGCCCTTTCAACTCAGTTTTCTCTATTCTTTATCTTTTTCTCCAAACCTAATGCAGTCCCACTTCTCTTTGGTCAGGGGCAAATAACATTAGGTGTGAATAAGCTTTATGTGTACAGATATCAAGACAATATTTATTTTTAAAAAGATGACCTTAAAGGGGAGGAGGCAAGGAAAAAAGAGACAAGGAAGAGGAAGAAAGGAAAGTCAGCAAATATTTATTGAGCACCTACTATCTGCCAGACACTGTGCATCTTGGTTTCACAAACTTCTCAATCTTGTTAACATTAGTGCAAAATAATTTCCTTTTTTATGAGTGAGGTGACTGATTATCTGACAAGGGTCAAGTGACTTGCATAAGGCCCTGTGGTGAGGAAATAGTGTGAGTGGAAGATGGACATCCAGCCTGCCACACCCACTCCATTTCAGAGGTACCAGGGCCATGCGGGGTGCTCTTTTCCTTCACGTGCATGCGTACTCAGTAGCTAAGTCATATCCAACTTAGCAACTCCAAGGACTGTAGCCTTATATCCTCCCACAAATGACTTTTTGTTCCTGGAGAGTCTGCCTGTATTAATACTTCTAAAAGCACTAAACAACTGAGAGGAAATCACTTGGTGTTGAGAGCCATCACCAAAAGGAATCTCAATAGATATTTGGCAGAAAAACAAAAGTAATTACATGAGTAAAAATAAATTCTCATTCTCAAACAATTTTTTTTTATAAATATCTACACTTAATGAGATTTGATGTTAAACTGAAGCATATTTTAATTATTTGTTGTAGCTAGTGAGTAAAATGTTGTGCTCCTACTTTCTGATTAATTTTTTCCCTTAAGAGATCTTGAAATTTATCTTGACATTTAAATTGTTAATCCAGGAAGAAAATATTAGAGGCTAGAGGGAGGAGCTAAGATGGCAGACGAGTAGGATGGGGAGAATACTTTCTCCTCCACAAATCCATTAAAAGAACATTTGAATGCTGAATAAATTCTACAAAACAACTTCTGAATGCCGGCAGAGGACATCAGGCACTTAGAAAGACAATTCATTGTCTTCAATAGGAGATTACGAGCCCTGCGTAACTCCTTTTGCAGAGAAGCGGCGCGGACACCAGCATTTGCTATTAACAAGCAGGGGCTGGGCTAGGAGGAGCGGCGTGGCCTGCATCGCTTTGAGAAAGGATTTGGCCTGGCTATCTCGAGCGCTATCTGAGCGAAATAACCAGACTGTCGGTTATCTACTACATCAAGAGCCAGCCGTAACTTAAGACACCACCAGGACTATGTAAGGAACAAAGGACTGCACAGAGATGGCTGGCTGCAGGCCATCCCACTCCGGTGACAGGCAGCCAGGGCCGGAGGCAGGCAATCACAGCCCTAGAGAGACACTGTCTACAGAACTGTAAGTAGGTTCTGTGCTGACTCACGCTTCTTGGGGCTCTGGATGGTCAACATCTGCCTGAGAAAGTGCGCCGGTTGTATACCCAGAAAACTGAGCGGCAGGGAGGCGATAAGTCGCAGTAGCTGCGCTCGCTAAACACTTCATCACCTGTGCTACTCGGATCTGGGAAGGACATAAAACACAGACTCAACCGAGTCTGTGCTTCTGAGGATTATCCGAGTGCCTGAATCTGGCCGTCTTAGATTTGGGTGTTCATCTCCACCCCCTCTGTAACAGGGCAGAGATCAGATATTGAAAAGACCAGTAAACCGCCTCAATACAGAGAATTTAACAAACTACCAGAATATAGAAAGGACACTCTAAACTTGGCAATTTTAACAAAATGAAGAGACAAAAGAATACACAGCAGCTAAAGGAACAGGATAGATGCCCACCAAACCAAACCAAAGAAGAAGAGATAGGGAATCTACCTGATAAATAATTCCAAATAATGATAGTGAAATTAATGCAAAATCTCGAAATCAAAATGCAATCACAGTTAAAGAGTCTGGAGACAAGGACTGAGAAGATGCAAGAAAGGTTTAACAAGGACCTAGAAGAAATAAAGAAGAGTCAACACATAGTGAATAATGCAATAAATGAGATCCAAAACACCCTGGAGGCAACAAATAGTAGAATAACAGAGGCAGAAGATAGGATTAGTGAATTAGAAGATAGAATCCTAGAAATAAATGAATCAGACAAGAAAAAAGAAAAACGAATCAAAAGAAATGAAGACAATCTCAGAAACCTCCAGGATAACATTAACGCTACAACATTCGAATCATAGGAGTTCCAGAAGAAGAAGATAAAAAGAAAGACCATGAGGAAATACTTGAGGAGATAATAGTTGAAAACTTCCCTAAAATGGAGAAGGAAATTACCACTCAAGTTCAAGAAATTAAGAGAGTCCCTAACAGGATAAACCCAAGGTGAAACACCCCAAGACACATATTAATCAAATTAACAAAGATTAAATATAAAGAACAAATATTAAAAGCAGCAAGGGAAAAACATCAAATAACTCACAAGGGAATTCCCATAAGGATAACAGTTGATCTCTCAATAGAAACTCTCCAAGCCAGGAGGGAATGGCAAGACATAATTAAAGTGATGAAAGAAAATAACTTACAGCCTAGATTATTGTATCCAGCAAGGATCTCATTCAAATATGAAGGAGAAATCAAAAGCTTCACAGATAAGCAAAAATTGAGGGAATTTTGCACCACTAAACCATTTCTCCAACAAAAACTAAAGGACATTCTCTAGATAGGAATCACTAAAAGAGTGTATAAATTCAAACCCAAAACAATAAAGTAAATCCTATTTATCAATAATTTCTTTAAACGTTACCATTAACGTTTGAATGCCCTAATTAACAGACAAAGACTGGCCGAATCGATACAAAAACAAGACCCCTACATACCTTGTCTATAAGAGACAACCAAAAGACTAAAATGGGTCAAATGGATACAAAAACTAGACCCCTATATATGTTGTCTACAAAAGAACCACCTTAAAATAGGAGATATATACTGACTGAAAATGAAGGGCTGGAAAAAGATTTTCTATGCAAATATGGACCAAAAGAAAACAGGAGTAGCAATACTCGTATCAGATAAAATTGACTTTAAAGATCCTGAAAAGGAGACAATCAAGGTTATACATAACGACTTAAAGGAACCATCCAAAAAGAAGTTATAACAATTATAAATATATATGCACCCAACATTGGAGCATTGATATATCTAAGACAAACATTAATTAGTATGATAGAAGAAATATGCAACAATACAATAATAGTGGGAGACTTTAATACCCCACTCATACAATCTGGCTGTAATAGACAAAGTAAAGAGGAAAACATATTCACTTATGAGCCTCAAAAAATTCAGTTCACTCAGGAGAGTTAAAAAAAAATAGACTTATTTGTTCACTCTGTAAAGGTTTATTGACTATTTTATGGATCTGGTATCACTTTGGGTAGTAGGGAGGAAGAAGTGACAAATGTGATCCTGTCCTAAATAATATATTGTGGTAAAGATAGACCTACCAATACAAATTACCAAGATGTGCCTAAGATGAGGACACCCAAACTGGACTTTTAGTTTCCTGAAATTTTCATTTCCAGATCAAACCTCCTAATATAGGATGAATTTAACATGATTTTTTAAAAGTGTTCTTTGTGATTAAAAACAGAAAGCCATTAGTTAAGAAATTACATATACTCCTCCCCACCATCACTCACCTTCTTTCTTCCCATTTATCTCCCACCTTCATTGATCCTTTCCTTTGTCCATTTTCCCCCCCCCAAAAAAATAAATAAATACATAAAAAATAGAGGCTAGATCTGTGTTTTCTCCATTAAAAAAGTTTGTAAGTTTCTGAACTTATGAACAAAGTACTTGAAAATATACTCAAAGTGCACACAAACCAAGTCAATTTGCATTCAGTTGGAGTTCCTGGTTTGTGATGCATGTGGGACTGTGAGAGAGGAGAGCTGAGCTGAGCAATTCCTAATTTTTCACAGCTCTATTGATTTGCCTTCAGGCAGCAATTATCCTTCAATTGCCTCACTTCATCCTTTTTAAAATGATCCAACCTTCCCCTTTTAAAAAATATTATGCTACACAATTCACCTCAAGAACAAAATAGCACACCACTCCAAAAGCCTTAGGCAGCCTGGACAAAGGAATACCAGCTGTGCTTCTGTCTTTTCCAAATGAATTGTGTCTGGATGCAACAGAGTTGTTGGCGCATAGTAGGAAAGCTATGATTTTTCCAGTAGTCATGTACTATGGATGTGAGTTGGACCATAAGAAGGTTGAGTGCCGAAGAACTGATGCCTCTGAACTGTAAGTGTTGGAGAAGACTCTTGAGAGTACCTTGGACTGCAAGGAGATCAAACTAGTCAGTCCTAAAGGAAATCAGTACTGAATATTCATTGGAAGAACTGATGCTGAAGCTGAAACTCCAATACTTTGGCTACCTGATGCGAAGAGTTGACTCATTGGAAAAGACCCTGATGCTGGGAAAGGTTGAAGGCAGGAGGAGAAGGGAACAACAGAGGATGAGTTGGTTGGATGGCATCACTGACTCAATGGGCACGAGTTTGAGCAAGCTCTGGGAGATGGTGATGGAGAGGGAAGCCTGGTGTGCTGCAGTCCATGGGGTTACAAAGAGCTGGACATGACTGAGTGACTGAAGGACAACAAATGTGTATTTTTAGTGATAATCCTACCCCCAGCTCCACTGTGGTAACATAAACCAAGCTGGTAAAAGAAAGTGCATGCTCATATTGGCTTTGTTGGTATATAACCTTGTTTTCTTTGGAATCCTAACTGTATAATTACAGTCACTAAAATCTGCCTGCAATGCAAGAGACTTGGATTCAATTCTTGGATTAGGAAGATACCCTGGAGAAGGAAATGGCAACCCACTCCAGTTTTCTTGCCTAAAACATCCCATGAATGCAGGCATGGCTGAAACAGGGTGAACAGGGTGGTCTACAGCCCATGGAGTTGCAAAGAGTTGGAGAAGGCTTAGTGACCAGAGAACAATAGGTCCTCAATTAGTGTTTTCATCACTCGTTTCATCATCATTATAGTGCAAGTTCACTATGGAGAGGCTGGGCAGCTGTTCTATATCACCAGTCAGTGCTGTAGAAACCAAGCTTGGAAAATTTACCAATATTTTGTAATTATTTAGCTGAAAACTAACCTGCTGTTTTTGAAAGACTCCAAAATGTAGTGGCTTCAAGACTCTAAAAATGCATTTTTTTAGTACTCTAATTCTTTATTATTGAATTAATACACATATTTTGGCTGCTCTCCAACTTCTACTTTTTATGCCTTGATAAGCACACTGGGGTAACAAGCACTGATAACGATAGTTTCTTGTTGAGAACTTGCACTGTACTGAAAGTTTTGCCCTGGTTTTTCTTAGAGGCTCCTTCCAGGCCCCTGGTGGGCTGCTGGCTGCTGGGCAGCCCTAAGTGTAATTGCCCGCACTGAGAAACCCTGCTATGCCACTCCCTGTCTGCACATGCCTTCTGTACCTGGGTGCCCTCCGTTACGCTGGGGTTCTCTCCCTCTGAATTTCTTTCTTCTCTACTAGTTTTGAAATGAGCAGTCCAAGTTTCTTCTTTGTGATCATCACAGGACTTGGGTTCCTTTCAACATATGGTTGAGCCAAACCCTAGTGAATTTCTGTCTTGCTCTTCCAACCCCTAAGGACTGGTTGAAACAGGGTGAAGGCAGATGACAGGTGAAACGTGGTAGAGACACACCAATGTCTCACATGCTTTTACTCACAATCCTTTGGTGAGAATTTAGTCAGAGCTGACATCCGATTGCACAAGAGGGTAAGTGATGTTGACAAGCTGGGCAGCTATATGCCTAGCCTCACTGGGAGAGCATGAATGGATTCTGTGCACAGCTAGCAATCTCAACTCCGTAATCTTTATAATTCATCTTTTTAAAGCCCCACCCCCACCTTTAAAAAAAAATGATTTATCTATGGCTGCCTCTGGACTTGGCTGCTGCCTGAGGGATCCTTTGTTGCAGTGCGGGCTCTTCCTTGTGGCACTAAAGCTCTTCTCTAGCTGCCGTTCATGGCACAGTGGGTCTCTAGTTGGGGTGTGTGGCTAAGTAGTTGTGGCGGGAGGGCTCAGTTCTCCTGCAGCATGTGGGGTCTCAGTTCCCTGACCAGGGATCGAACCCATATCCCTTTTATTGGGAGACAGAAAAGTCCCTGCATTTTCATTTCTACCAAATAATAAATTATCAGATACTGGGCACTGAGTTAACCTGTGATAGAGGATGATTTGAAGGTTTTCATAGGCCAATTCCTGCCTAGAAAAAAGCTCTCTGCTACTTTAAGAGAGATAGCCATGCTAATGTTTCTATATGGCTAAAACCAATTTAAACCCAGCCTCTCACATGGAAGTGTGTGAATGAGCATGAAAGAGCCTCTGGGGCAACCACTTAGATGTACAGAAGAGCCTTTCTGGAATTCCTACTTCCAAGGCAGGTAGGTTTTTCAGAGTGGCATGACCTGAGGTAGATGGCAAAGCCAGGGCTGGATCCACAGTGGGTGGAGAAGAACTGATACAAGGACCATCAGGAGAGCATGGGGGCCATGAATAGCCCAGACTCTTCATGGCTCAAGAAGAATACCTTTCTGAGAACCCCTAGGCTAAAGTGGTGCTCAGGTGTAAATGGCCTCTCATCCAGCATTCATTCCATCACTGTAGGAGTGGGAGATCCTGAATGGAAGCATCTGCTACCCCCATCTCAAAAAATATTGCCCCGGATGGACACAACAGATAAGAAAAGTTTTTGCAATAGGGATAAAGGCCACAGCAGTAGGGGTGAAGGAGGTGATCTAGTATTGGACTGATCTAGTGGACAATTACTAGAAGATACTCAGGGGGAGGTTGGTCAATGTGATTAGGCCATCTGTGTTTCCCTGTTGACTCGGCTGGTAAAGAGTCTGCCTGCAATGCAGGAAAACCCAGGTTCGATCCCTGGATCGGGAAGATCTCCTGGAAAATGGATATGACTAACCACTCCAGTATTCTTGGTTTGTTAACAGCTATGTAACCCTTATCAGGTGAGGCTTATGGAAAACCTCAGGTCCCTCTTATGGAAAAAAGGGGAGGGGAGGGAATAGAGACTATATTTTTCTTGATGATTACATTTCAAAGGGATGGCTTCCAAGTCTTGAGAAAGACATTCCTGGATTTTAAAACTGGGAAGAGGCTGGGGAAGATTTACATCTCAATGGAAAATTTAAAAAAATTACATTTATAAGTTTTCTAAAGTAAATGCTCCCAGACCAGTGAGGGCAGGTCTTCTACAGTCAAGCTGTGGGGAACACTGTCTGTCCTGATCACTGCCAGGTAGATCTGTTGCTTCCTCCAGCTTATACCATAGGTCTAGGGGGTGGCATCTTGTGTTTGCTTCTTCAGTTAAGACTCTACCAACTGTTGCCCAAGTTCTAGTAACTGGTGGAAATCTCTTATTAGGATTACCTTTACCTCGTTCCCTTTGATAACTGCAAGACTTTTACCTTCACCTTTATGTTAATGAATCTGTGAAAACGAGGAATTGTAAATGCATCTGTTTTGCAAACTGAACTGCTGCTGCTGCTTCTAAGTCGCTTCAGTCGTGTCTGACTCTGTGTGACCCCATAGATGGCAGCCCACCAGGCTACCCCATCCCTGGGATTCTCCAGGCAAGAACACTGGAGTGGGTTGCCATTTCCTTCTCCAATGCATGAAAGTGAAAAGTGAAGTCGCTCAGTCATGTCCGACTCTTTGTGACCCCAGGGACTATAGCCCACCAGGCTCCCCCGTCCCTGGGATTCTCCAGGTAAGAACACTGGAGTGAGTTGCCATTTCCTTCTCCAATACATGAAAGTGAAAAGTGAAGTCGCTCAGTCGTGTCCTACTCTTTGTGACCCCATGGACTATAGCGGTAGGCTCCTCCGTCCATGGGATTTTCCAGGCAAGAGTATTGGAGTGGGGTGCCATTGCCTTCTTCAGCAAACTGAACTAGATGTCTTCAAATATTACCATTTTAACAGCTAAAAAGCATTGGTAATTTTTTTTCACTGTGTATCCTATTCACTAATCAAATAGCTAAATTGTAAAAGGTATATATTACCATATATATATATATATATATATATATATCATAAGTGTATCATCAGATCAGATCAGATCAGATCAGATCAGTTGCTCAGTCATGTCCAACTCTTTGCGACCTCATGAGTTGAATCTCAGCAGGCCAGGCCTCCCTGTCCATCACCAACTCCTGGAGTTCACTCAGACTCACGTCCATCAAATCAGTGATGCCATCCAGACATCCAGCCATCTCATCCTCTGTCGTCCCCTTCTCCTCTTGCCCCCAATCCCTCCCAGCATCAGAGTCTTTTCCAATGAGTCAACTCTTTGCATGAGGTGGCCAAAGTACTGTTAATTCCCTTATAAGAATCACTAGAGATGATTTAACTTCAATTTGAATTAATATGTAATTCATAAATATTTTATTTTTCCTTAAATTAGCCATAAAAATATATAATAATGCTGTTCCTTACTATATGCATTTAATTGGTGAAAAGTGTGAGTTGTCAGAAGGTTCTACTCTGTTTAAATTAACATATTCTTTCTTATAATTTTTTCCCATTGAGCTTATATTTGCCTTCTTAAATAATGATTCTACTTCTTCTAGGAACTAATTTTGTTGCATAGACTAGCTCTGGGACATGAGGCAAAAATATGCACAACAGGAGACAGGGGTCTAGAAAAGGGGAACTGAGGCAGGTATTATATCTGAACAGGACAAAAATGGTAATAAAAGTTATGGAAAAACCTGATTAGTTGGCTTATAGTAACTGCCTGACTCTTTAAGGGCATCTTCCCTTTCACCAGGCCTGTTTCCAAGCACACAGAATACTGGGTCCAGTGCAATAGAGCTTGTCACTCCATAGACAGGTGGAGGGAAGGCTCCATGGCAGATCGAGATTAGGTGGGCCTAAATCAGCATAATGTAAGGGCCTCAAAGATAACTGACATCTGTGTTTACTAGGAAATAACACTGTAAGTCTAGTTAACATGTCACCATACATGGGTACAGAATGTTTTTCCTGTGATGAGATCTACTCTCAGCAACTTTTAAATTTTCAGTGCAGTATTATAACCATAAGTCATCACAGTATATATTACAGCCCGATGACTTATTTCATTAATGGAACTTTGTACCTTTTGACCTGTTTCATCCATTTTGGTCATGTTTGTTCTCTAAATCTATGCTTTTTTTTTTTTTAACTCCACAGATAACTGAGATCATATGGTATTTGTCTGATATATTTAACTTAGTATAATGTCCTCCAGGCCCATCCATGTTGTCACAGATGGCAAAATTTCATTATTATTTTTATGACCAAGTAGTATTTTATTGTGTATGTAGCTATGTATCTTCCATTTTCTTCATTGATTCATGTGCCAATGGACATTTAACTTTTTTCTGTATCTTGGCTATTGTAAATAATGCTTCAATAAGCACAAGGAGGAGGGCTTCCAAGGGGGTTCAGTGGTAAAGAATTCACCAGCCAATGCAGGAGACACAGGAGACATGGGTTTGATCCATGAGTCTGGAAGGTCCCCTGGAGGAGGAAATGGCAACCCACTCCAGTATTCCTGCCTAGGAAATCCTATGAACAGAGGAACCTGGTGGGCTACAGTCCATGAGGTCACAAAGAGTAGGGCATGACTGAGCAACTGACCAGCTGCAAACATGAAGGGGTGAATATATGTTTTTTAATTAGTATATTCATTTTTTCCAGATATATTCCAGTAAGTTAAATGACTAGATCGTATGATAGTTCTATTTTAATTTTTTATTTAATTATGTTAAATTAAAAAAAAATTCCATAATATTTTCCATAGTAGCTGTATCAATTTACATTCTAACCAATAATACACAAGGATTTCTTTTTCTACACATCCTTGCCAACATTTGCTACTTGTCTTTTTGATAACAGCCATCCTACCAGATGTGAAGTAATATCTTACTGTAGTTTTGATTTGCATTTCATTAATGGTTAGTGAGGTTGAGCATCTGGTCATTTACCTGTTGGCTACCTATTTGTCTACTTTGGAAGAATGTCTATTCAGATTCTCTGCCCATTTTTAAATCAGTTTGAGTTTGGGTTTTTTTCTTATGTTGAAGTATATGAGTTTTTAAAATATATTTTGGATATTAACCTCTTAGCATATCTATAATTTACAAATATTTAATTCCATTTAAGTAGGTTGCCTTTTCATTTTAGTTTGATAAAGTCCCACTTGTTTATTTTTGTCTTTGCTTTTAGAGTCATATTCAAAAGATCATCATCAAGACTGGTTTAAAGACCTTACTGTTTAGGTTTTCTTCTAGGAGTTTTATAATGTCAGATGTTACATTTAAGTCTTTAGACTGAAAGTGAAAGTCACTCAATCATGTCTGACTCTTTGAGACCCCCATGGACTGTAACCTGCTAGGCTCCTCTATCCATGGAATTCTCCAGACCAGAATACCTGAGTGGGTAGCTGTTCTTCTCCAGGGGATCTTCCCAACCCAGGGATTGAACCCAATTCTCTCATATTGCAGGCAAATTCTTTACTGTCTGAGGCATCAGGAAAGCCCAAGAATAGCCTATCCCTGCTCCAGCAGATTTTCCTGACCCAGGAATTGAACTAGGATCTCCTGCATTGCAGGTAGATTCTTAACCAGCTGAGCTACCAGGGAAGCCATAGCCTTTAATGCATTTTCAGTTAATTTTTCTGTTTAGCCAGATGGTAATCTAGTTTGTCTTTTGAATGTGGCTATCTGATTTTTATTCATTGAAAACACCATCCTTCCACCATTGCCTATTCCTGTCTTCTTCCTTACAAATTAATTGGTCATACATACATGGATTTGGGCTTCCCAGGCAGTGCTATTAGTGCAGGAGACATAGGAGATGTGAGTTCAGTCCCTGGGTTGGGAATAAACCTTGGAGGAGGAAATGGCAACCCACTCTAGTATTCTTGCCTGGAGAATCCCATGGACAGAGGAGTCTGGTGGGCTACAGTCCTTAGGGTCACAAAGAGTCAGACACAACTGAAGTGACTTAGCATGCCAGTATATGGGTTTATTTCTGAACTCTCGATTCTGTTCTAGGGATCAGTGTGTCTGTTTTTGAGCCAATACCATGTTGTTTTGGTTACTTTAGCTTTGTAGTATAGTTTAAAATCACAGCGTGTTGCCTCCAGCTTTGTTCTTTCTTAAAATTGCTTTTGTTTATCATTTCCCAATATGTGCAGAATGTAGTAGTTTGACAACCACACAACCCTGAGGAGGAACCTGTAGCTATTAGCCATTGATCTATCTTTTAATGGCAACCCACTCCAGTACTCTTGCCTGGAAAATCCCATGGACAGAGGGGCCTGGTGGGCTGCAGTCCATGGGGTCGCTAGGATTTGGACACGACTGAGCAACTTCACTTTATTTTTTCACTTTTATGCATTGGAGAAGAAAATGGCAACCCACTCCAGTGTTCTTGCCTGGAGAATCCCAGAGACAGGGGAGCCTGGTGGGTTGCCGTCTATGGGGTCGCACAGAGTCGGACACGACTGAAGTGACTTAGCAGCAGCATTAATGAATGTGCATTTCTACCTCAGAAGTCCTTCACCAGAATTGTTCCTTTGAAAGTGGGATCATCATGGGACCTGTTTATTTAGCAGTGAGCAACTAGTGTCGGATTCTCAACACTTTGTAATGCTCTCAAGCAGCTTATTCCTTGCCCCTTCTCCAGCTGTTTTATTCTTCCACATCTATCTTGGAAAATTAAGCTCTATTTCTTTTCTTTTAAGTTAGATATCAAATATATTATTGTATTATAATATTATGTATGTCACTGATTAGAAACTAAAGAGATCATAATTTACCTTTGTGTTTTAAAAAGTATCTTATTATTCACTATTTTTTTCCCTCACATGCATAGAACCCAATGTCTATAAACATGGATAGTGCCTCAATATGTGTGACTCGTATCACTGTGAGTTCCCCCATGGAGGGAAATAAATGTGTATGAGAGTAATAAATCAGTTTCTTCCATTACAATTATACAAATTAGAAATTAAACTACACAGCATTCACACCCGGGAGTATAAGTACCAAGATGGACCAGAAATAAGTATTGTCCATTCATTCATTATCGGTACTAGCTGAGTCACCAATATGAGCCAGGCCTTGCACTAGAGTCTGTGGCTACAACAATGTGGTCCTTCCTTGCAGTTGACGTTAAGACAGACAATGGACATGTCTGAAGAGACAGTGGAAAGGACAACATTATGATGGAAGTTATTGACATGTAAAAAAATTGTTAATCGTTGTAATCTTACTCTCGTAACATATAAAATAAAAATGTATCCAGACTTAATTATGTGTAATTAATGAAGGCTATATACCCAATGTAAATTCCTTCTGTTTTAATATCTTTTTTTAACATTTCAGAGAATGTCTCCACCAGGTAAACTTTGACCTCTTTCTCCATACTAACTCCAAATTGAATGCAAGTTTTACATCATTTTATCTAAGAAATCCAAAGCAATTCAAAGTAACCTGAATTAACAATGGCATAAAAGCTGAGGGTTTGTCTTTGTACATTCTGTTCAGTTCAGTCAGTCATGTCTGACTCTTTGTGACCCCATGGACTGCAGCATGCCAGGCCTCCCTGTTCATCACCAACTCCTTGAGTTTGCTTAAACTCATGTCCATTGAGCTGGTGATGCCATCTAACCACCTTATCCTCTGTCATCCCCTTCTCTTCATGCCTTCAATCTTTCTCAGCATCAGGGTCTTTTCCAATGAGTCAGTTCTTCACATCAGTTGGACAAAGATTCAGAGTTTCAGCATTAGTCCTTTCAATGAATCGCCTTTAGGATTGACTGGTTGGCTCTCCTTTCGGTCCCAAGGGACCTCAAGAATCTCCAACACCAAGTTCAGAAGCATCAATTCTTCGGCACTTAACTTTCTTTATAGTCCAACTCTCACATCCGTACATGACCACTGGAAAAAACACAGATTTGACCTTTGTCAGCAAAGCAGTGTCTCAGCTTTTTAGTGTGTTGTCTAGGTTGGTCATAGCTTTTCTTCCAAGGAGCAAGTGTCTTTTAATTTCATGGCTGCAGTCACCATCTGCAGTCATTTTGGAGTCCCCCAAAACAAAGTCTATCACTGTTTCCACTGTTTCCTCTCTATTTCCCATGATCCCCATCTATTTCCCATGAAGTGATGGGACCAGATGCCATGATCTTCATTTTTGAATGTTTTAAGCCAACTTTTTCACTCTCCTCTTTCACTTTCATCAAGAGGCTCTTTAGTTCCTCTTCTTCTGCCACAAGAAGAAGTTTCTTCTCTCATCTGCGTTTCTGAAGTTATTGATATTTCTCCTGGCAATCTTATTCCAGATTGTGCTTCATACAGCCCGGCATTTCACATGATGTACTCTGCATTAAGTTAAACAAGCAGGGTGACAATATACAGTATTGACTTATGTCTTTCCCAGTTTGGAATCACTCTGAGGTTCCATGTCCAGTTCTAACTGTTGTTTCTTGACCTTCATACAGGTTTCCCATAAGGCAGGTCAGGTGGTCTGGTATTTCCATCTCTTGAAGAATTTTCCATAGTTTGCTGAGATCCACACAGTAAAAGGCTTTGGAGTAGTCAATAAAGCAGTAGTAGATATTTTTTCTGGAATTCTCTTGCTTTTTTGATGATCCAGTGGATGCTGGCAATTTGATCTTTGGTTCCTCTGCCTTTCTAAATCCAGGTTGAACATCTGGAAGTTCACAGTTCACGTACTGTTGAAGCCTGGTTTGGAGAATTTTGAACATTATTTTGCTAGTGTGTGAGATGAGTGCAATTGTGTGGTAGTTTGAACATTCTTTGGCATTGCCCTTCTTTGGGATGGGAATTAAAACTGACCTTTTTCAGTCCTGTAGCCACTGCTGAGTTTTCCAAATTTGCTGGCATTTTGAGTGCAGTACTTTAACAGCATCATCTTTTAGGATTTGAAGTAGCTCAACTGGAATTCCATCATCACCAGTTTATTTGTTGGTTGTGATGCTTCCTAAGACCCACTTCACTTTGTATTCAAAGATGTCAGGCTCTAGGTGAGTGATCACACCATCATGGTTATCTGAGTCATGAAGGTGGTTTTTGTAGAGTTCTTCTGTGTATTCTTGCTTCCTCTTCTTAATATCTCCTGCTTCTGTTAGGTCCATACCATTTCTAGCATTTATTGTGTCCATATTTGAATGAAATGTTTCCTTGTTATCCTAATTTTCTTGAGGATATCTCTAGTCTTTCCCATTCTATTGTTTTTCTCTATTTCTTTGCATTAATCACTGAGAAAGGCTTTCTTATCTCTCCTTGCTATTCTTTGGAACTCCACATTCAGATTCATTTATCTTTCATTCTCTCCTTTACTGTTTAATTCTGTTCTTTTCTCAGCTATTTGTAAGATCTCTTCAGAAAACAATTTGTCTTTTTTGCATTTCTTTTTGTTGGGGATGGTTTTGATTACCACCTCCTAATACCAGACCACCTGATCTGCCTCTTGAGAAATCTGTATGCAGGTCAGGAAGCAATAGTTAGAACTGGTCATGGAACAACAGACTGGTTCCAAATAGGAAAAGGAGTACGTCAAGGCTGTATATTGTCACCATGTTTATTTAACTTATATGCAGAGTACATTATGAGAAACGCTGGACTGGAAGAAACACAAGTTGGAATCAAGATTGCCGGGAGAAATATCAATAACCTCAGATATGCAGATGATACCACCCTTATGGCAGAAAGTGAAGAGGAACTAAAAAGCCTCTTGATGAAAGTGAAAGTGGAGAGTGAAAAGGTTGGCTTAAAGCTCAACATTCAGAAAACGAAGATCATGGCATCTGGTCCCATCACTTCATGGGAAATAGATGGAGAAACAGTGGAAACAGTGTCAGACTTTATTTTTCTGGGCTCCAAAATCACTGCAGATGGTGACTGCAGCCATGAAATTAAAAGACGCTTACTCCTTGGAAGGAAAGTTATGACCAACCTAGATCACATATTCAAAAGCAGAGACATCACTTTGCCAACAAAGGTTCGCCTAGTCAAGGCTATGGTCTTTCCTGTGGTCATGTATGGATATGAGAGCTGGACTGTGAAGAAGGCTGAGCACCGAAGAATTGATGCTTTTGAACTGTGGTGTTGGAGAAGACTCTCGAGGAGTCCCTTGGACTGCAAGGAGATCCAACCAGCCCATTCTGAAGGAGATCAGCCCTGGGATTTCTTTGGAAGGAATGATGCTAAAGCTGAAACTCCAGTATTTTGGCCACCTCATGCGAAGAGTTGACTCATTGGAGAAGACTCTGATGCTGGGTGGGATTGGGGGCAGGAGGAGACGGGGGACGACAGAGGATGAGATGGCTGGATGGCATCACTGACTCGATGGATGTAAGTCTGAGTGACCTCCGGGAGTTGGTGATGGACAGGGAGGCCTGGCGTGCTGCAGTTCATGGGGTCGCAAAGAGTCGGACACGACTGAGCGACTTATCTGATCTGATACAATGTTATGAACATCTGTCCATAGTTCTTCAGGCACTTTTTTTATCAGATGTAATCCCTTGAATATATTTGTTACTTCCATTGTACAATTGTAAGGGATTTGATTTAGGGCATACCTGAATGATTTAGTGATTTTCCCTAGTTTCTTCAATTTAAGTCTGAATTGGGCACTAAGGAGTTCATGTTCTGAGCCACAGTCAGCTCCAAATCTTGTTTTTTGCTGACTGTATAGAGCTTCCCCATCTTTGGATGTAAAGAATATAATCAATCTGATTTCAGTGTTGACCATCTGGTGATGTCCATGTATGGAGTCTTCTCTTGTGTTGTTGGAAGAGGGTGTTTGCTATACCAGTGCATTCTCTTGGCAAAATTCTATGATAGGATACTGAAAGAGAAATTCCCCAGGTCAGTAGGGGCCCAATATGCTACTGGAGATCAGTGGAGAAATAACTCCAGAAAGAACGAAGGGATGGAGCCAAAGCAAAAAGAATACCCAGCTATGGATGTGTCTGGTGATAGAAGCAAAGTCCGATGCTGTAAAGAGCAATATTGCATAGGAACCTGGAATGTCAGTTCCGTGAATCAAGGCAAATTGGACAAGGTCAAACAAGAGGTGGCAAGAGTGAACATCAACATTCTAGGAATCAGCAAACTAAGATGGACTGGAATAGGTGAATTTAACTCAGATGACCATTATATCTACTACTGTGGGCAGGAATCCCTCAGAAGAAATGGAGTGGCCATCATGGTCAACAAAAGAGTCCGAAATGCAGTACTTGGATGCAATCTCAAAAACGACAGAATGATCTCTGTTCGTTTCCAAGGCAAACCATTCAATGTCACAGTAATCCAAGTCTATGCCCCAACCAGTAATGCTGAAGAAGCTGAAGTTGAACGATTCTATGAAGACCTACAAGACCTTTTAGAACTAACACCCAAAAAAGATGTCCTTTTCATTATAGGGGACTGGAATGCAAAAGTAGGAAGTCAAGAAACACCTGGAGTAACAGGCAAATTTGGCCTTGGAGTACAAAATGAGCAGGGCAAAGACTAACAGAGTTTTGCCAAGAAAATGCACTGGTCATAGCAAATACCCTCTTCCAACAACACAAGAGAAGACTCGATACATGGACATCACCAGATGGTCAATACCGAAATCAGATTGATTATATTCTTTGCAGCCAAAGATGGAGAAGCTCTATACAATCAGCAAAAACAAGACCAGGAGCTGACTGTGGCTCAGATCATGAACTCCTTATTGCCAAATTCAGACTGAAATTGAAGAAAGTAGGGAAAACCACTAGACCATTCAGGTATGACCTAAGCCAAATCACTTATGATTATACAGTGGAAGCGAGAAATAGATTTAAGAGCCTAGATCTGATAGACAGAGTGCCTGATGAACTATGGAATGAGGTTCGTGATATTGTACAGGAGACAGGGATCAAGACCATCCCCATGGAAAAGAAATGCAAAAAAGCAAAATGGCTGTCTGGGGAGGCCTTACAAATAGCTGTGAAAAGAAGAGAAGCGAAAAGCAAAGGAGAAAAGGAAAGATATAAACGTCTGAATGCAGAGTTCCAAAGAATAGCAAGAAGAGATAAGAAAGCCTTCTTCAGTGATCAATGCAAAGAAATAGAGGAAAACAACAGAATGGGAAAGACTAGGGATCTCTTCAAGAAAATCAGAGATACCAAAGGAACATTTCATGCAAAGATGAGCTCAATAAAGGCAGAAATGGTATGGACCTAACGGAAGCAGAAGATATTAAGAAGAGGTGGCAAGAATATACAGAAGAACTGTACAAAAAAGAGCTTCACGACCCAGATAATCATGATGGTGTGATCACTGACCTAGAGCCAGACATCCTGGAATGTGAAGTCAAGTGGGCCTTAGAAAGCATCAGTACGAACAAAGCTAGTGGAGGTGATGGAATTCCAGTGGAGCTATTCCAAATCCTGAAAGATGATGCTGTGAAAGTGCTGCACTCAATATGCCAGCAAATCTGGAAAACTCAGCAGTGGCCACAAGATTGGAAAAGGTCAGTTTTCATCCCAATCCCAAAGAAAGGCAATGCCAAGGAGTGCTCAAACTACCAAACAATTGCACTCATCTCACACGCTAGTAAAGTAATGCTCAAAATTCTCCAAGCCAGGCTTCAGCAATATGTGAACCGTGAACTTCCTGATGTTCAAGCTGGTTTTAGAAAAGGCAGAGGAACCAGAGATCAAATTGCCAACATCCGCTGGATCGTGGAAAAAGCAAGAGAGTTCCAGAAAAACATCTATTTCTGCTTTATTGACTATGCCAAAGCCTTTGACTGTGTAGATCACAATAAACTGTGGAAAATTCTGAAAGAGATGGGAATACCAGACCACACCACCTAATCTGCCTCTTGAGAAATCTGTATGCAGGTCAGAAAGCAACAGTTAGAACTGGACCTGGACCAACAGACTGGTTCCAAATAGGAAAAGGAGTGCGTCAAGGCTGTATATTGTCACCCTGCTTATTTAACTTATATGCAGTGTACATCATGAGAAACGCTGGACTGGAAGAAACACAAGTTGGAATCAAGATTGCTGGGAGAAATATCAATAACCTCAGATATGCAAATGACACCACCCTTATGGCAGAAAGTGAAGAGGAACTAAAAAGCCTCTTGATGAAAGTGAAAGTGGAGAGTGAAAAAGTTGGCTTAAAGCTCAACATTCAGAAAATGAAGATCATGGCATCTGGTCCCATCACTATGGGAAATAGATGGGGAAACAGTGGAAACAGTGTCAGACTTTATTTTTCTGGGCTCCAAAATCACTGCAGATGGTGACTGCAGCCATGAAATTAAAAGACGCTTACTCCTTGGAAAGAAAGTTATGACCAACCTAGATAGCGTATTCAAAAGCAGAGACATTAGTTTGCCAACAAAGGTTCGCCTAGTCAAGGCTATGGTCTTTCCTGTGGTCATGTATGGATATGAGAGCTGGACTGTGAAGAAGGCTGAGCGCCGAAGAATTGATGCTTTTGAACTGTGGTGTTGGAGAAGACTCTTGAGAGTCCCTTGGACTGCAAGGAGATCTAACCAGTCCATTCTGAAGGAGATCAGCCCTGGGATTTCTTTGGAAGGAATGATGCTAAAGCTAAAACTCCAGTATTTTGGCCACCTCATGTGAAGAGTTAACTCATTGGAGAAGACTCTGATGCTGGGAGGGATTGGGGGCAGGAGGAGAAGGGGACGACAGAGAATAAGATGGCTGGATGGCATCACTGACTCGATGGATGTGAGTCTGAGTGACTTCCGGGAGTTGGTGATGGACAGGGAGGCCTAGTATGCTGCAGTTCATGGGATTGCAAAGAGTTGGACACTACTGAGCGACTGATCTGAACTGATCTAAGCCTTTACCCTGTTTCATTTTGTACTCTAAGGTCAAATTTGCCTGTTATTCCAAGTATCTCTTGACTTCCTACTTTTGCATTCCAGTCCCCTATAATGAAAACGACATCTTTTTGGGGTGTTTTTTCTAGAAGGCCTTGTATCTGTATCAGATCAGATCAGTCGCTCAGTCGTGTGTATCTTTATAGAAACATTCAATTTCAGCTTCTTCAGAATTACTTGTTGGGGCATAAGCTTGGGTTACTGTGATATTGAATGGTTTGTCTTGGAAACAGACAGAGATCATTCCATCATTTTTGAGATTGCACTCAAGTACTGCATTTTGGAATCTTTCATTGACTATGAGGCTTACACCATTTCTTCTAAGGGATTCTTGCCCACAGTAGTAGATATAATATTCTTCTGATTTAATTTCACCCATTCCAGTCCATTTTAGTTCATAAATTCTAAAATGTTGGTGTTCAGTCTTGCCATCCCCTCTGCTTTAGTTCTGTCTCATCATTCCTTCTGGAGGTATTTCTTCACTGATCTCCTGTAGCATATTGGGCATCTACCAATCTGTGGAGTTAATCTTTCAGTGAGTTAATCTTTCAGATATTTCAAAAAATATCTTTTTGCCTTTTCATACTGTTCATGGGGTTCTCAAGGCAAGAATTCTGTGTACATTAGAAAGTGTTCTTTCTGTACAAGGAATTAGGGCCTAGGGACTTCACTTGCAGCTATGGCTGTGGGAGTTTAAGCAAGTTCTTTAGCCATTCTAGTCCTTGGAATGAAACATTATGCAGATGGATTATAACATTTTTAATTTCCTTGCCATTCTAAAAATCAATGATTCTGTGACTTTTAGGGTCTTGAAGATGCAACAAGAAATGCAACTTCATAGCAGAGCAAAAACAACATTGTCAATATTTTCTCTTGGGAATCTTGAGGTGGTGCTATGATGTACTAAGAAAAAAGTCTCCTCACTCAAGTCTTTCTATCATTTCTTCTTGCCTTTACTTTCTGATTTCAGAACCCAATGCAAGACCTATCTCTTGATAACAGTTACCCTTCTGTGCTCCAGATGGCTAAAAGAACAATGTGATTTCTAAGTAATTTTCCTTTCTCAAAAGAAGGTATTCTTCCTAAGAGATGTGTCAGAGTAAGAACAGTATACTAGGTAGATGGGTTAGAAAGCTCATATATTTTTTAGACCTCCATGGTAAGACTTATTCTGTCTTCATACTTATTTAGAGAAATCATACCCTAAATGTTTTTCTTTCCAGCCTTTCATCTGCATAATGTAAATAATCTGCTTTCATCAGGATCAACAATATCTGTTTGAATCTTGATTTTTTAATCCAGTGTATTAATTTCACTTAATCTTTGTTTCTTGTGTAAGTTTGGTCTTCTGTTTTATATCTGGCAAAATTTCATCATATTTAAGGCTCTTGGAGGATAATGTAAGGGCAAACTGGGCATGTATTTCTAGCTTAAAATAAGTGAAAACTTTTGACTTGTGAGATTAACCTTATTTTAACATTTTGAAGCTCTATTCCCAATAGAAGTGCTACTTTTACATAATGTTTGAGACTGAATAAACTCATGGAGTCTTCAAGTATATTTCTAAGCCGTTACTATGTGTTCGGCACTGTTCTAAATCTGAGTATAGAGCAAACAAGGGCTCTACCTTCCTGATACCTAATATCCTACGTCAGGGGTCAGAAAGGCACATCTCACAGGCCAAAACTGTCTTGTTGCCTGTTTTTGTACTACCCGTGAATAAGAATTATTTTTTCTATTTTAAGATACTTGAAAAAATCAAGAGGAGAATAATTTCTTGTGGTGTGAAAACTATATAAAATTCAAACTGGTGTCCATAAATAAAGCTTTATTGTAAAATAATCATGCCTATTTGTTTACATATTGTTCAGCACTGTTTTATTGAAATGGCAGAGTTGAGTAATTCTAACAAACTATATTTAGCCTTCAATGCCTAAAATAGTTTCCCTTTTTTTGTTTGTTTGTTTGCCATCTGCTGTTCTAGGGGTAGGACAGATAATAAACAGGTAATCAGTTAAACAAGATAATTATGGATATTCATTTCTGTTAAACCATTTTTCTGTTTTCCCTTTTTCTCAAACACAGTTTTGAATGCCACTTTTTTAAACTTTCCATTTTTAAGAGCTGCATAGCTTTCCATTTTATAATTTATTTTATTTTCCCTGTAATGCTTAATGTCGTTCATTTTATGTGTTCTGACATATAGAAGAAAAAAAGAAAGATGTAGGTGATACTTCCAAGGACCTTTACTGAGTGGGAAGCACAAACTTATCTCACAGAGTTGCAAAGAGTGTTGAAGAGAAGGTACTGTGTCTTTATGTGGCAGGTTCACAGCTGGTGTTCTATAGGAGGTGACTAGGTTATAAGAGGTAGCATGCAGAGTGAAAAGAACATGGTCCTTGGAAGCAGCCCGATCTAGGTTCGAACACAGAGTACTCTGCTATATGGTCTTGGTCAATTTAGTTAACATCTCTACTTGTTTGTGACAATTACAGAGGACATGCGTAGAGTAGAAACCTAATAAATGGCAGTTATTATTATTACTGTTAGTCTAGAAAATTATGATTATACTGATAGTTATTTTACACACAAACATCAAACATGGCTTCTGCCCTTGGGTGTGAGGCATGTTTGTGCAGGTGAGTAGGTTGGTGAATAAGATTTACATATTTGTAAATTGTGTAGAAACAGATAGTAGAGCGGAGAAGGCGATGGCATCCCACTGTAGTACTCTTGCCTAGAAAATCCCATGGACAGAGGAGCCTGGTGGGCTGCAGTCCATAGGGTCACCAAGAGTTGGACACTACTGAGCGACTTCACTTTTCACTTTCATGCATTGGAGAAGGAAATGGCAACCCATTCCAGTGTTCTTGCCTGGAGAATCCCAGGGATGGGGGAGCCTGGTGAGCTGCCGTCTCTGGGGTTGTGCAGAGTCGGACATGACTAAAGCGATTTAGCAGCAGCAGCAGCAGATAGTAGAGGGAAGGAGAAAACAATTACTTCTACTTAGCCATTTTTATCTGCAATGATTTTACCCCCATAAATGACTGGGGTAAGCTGCGTAGGGGAGAGAGCCTGGGAGAGGGATGGATGAGACCACGAAGCCAGGGTCCCAGGCACCGCGGGTTAAAGGGCGGGACACACATGTGCTGCTTTCCGCTTCTGTTTACAGCAAGGTCTATGGCCCACTTCTTCATGACTCATTTGCCATATTAATAACCAGGCTTCATTTGGTGGAGGCAGCAATGACCAATACTAGTACGTGCTATATTTACAGACTTCATCAATCCTCAGGTGTCTTTAATCTTTGCTGGGTAATGCAACTTTGACTCTTAGTTCACACAGAAGGCTGAAAAAATGCAAAATAAAGTATGCCAACTCCTGTGTAGGAAAGAAGAAGACATTTTACAAACAGCAATCATCTTGCCACTTCATAGTGTAGTAATAATCCTTTTTAGGAGCAGATATTTATATTTGTCTAATTGGGGATATAGTACTGCACTTCACTGACTGATGTGTTAAAATTATCTATACTTTTCACTTTTCTGCATGGAAACCTAAATCCTGGATTAAGCCAGAATTAAGGGCAGTCTTGACAAATGCGTTATGTTTTGCAATGAACAAAAGCAAACCAACCAAGAAACAGGCTTTAGCGTTAGAGAGAGAGTCCTCAGTTCTGCTCATACCATTGGCTAGCTTTGCAGCCTTGAGAAATCTGCGGCTCAGTTTCTCATCTGTAAAAATGAAACATATTTAAAAGTCCCCCGTAAGATTGTTGTAAAAATTATGTATAAGGTAACTTAGCACAGTGCCTGGTCCACAGAAATTTCTCAAAAAATATTATCTTCCTATTTCACGCTCCCTCCCCTCCTTCCTTGCAACAATTTCTACATGTAAGGCCATTTGTCTACCAGCAGAATTGAATAGCAATATTCTCCGTGGCAGCAGGCACTGTTTTGCAACGTGTTACCATAGTGGACGTGGGTCCATTAATTATCTCTTTTAATTTTCCTTTCTATAAAAAGTGGAAACAATACCATAGTGTCTGGCAACCTAATTAAGAAGAAATGAATGACAAGGTACCTTTTAAATGGTAAAGTCATGATTGCTGTGACTTTTTAAGTAATCATCCAGGCACTATAAAAAAAGTAGCAGATCTTTTCTCTCATAATCTGTTATAGACTGAATGTTTGTGTCCCTCTGAAATTGCTATGTTGAAGCTATAACCTCCAATGTCATGGTTTTGGAGGTGGGCCTTTTGGGACATAATTAGGGTTAGATTAAGTTTTGAGGGTGGGAGCCTCAAGATAGTGTGAAAGTGAAAATCACTCAGTCGTGTCCAACTCTTTGTGACCCCATGGACTATGCAATCCATGGAATTCTCCAGGCAAGAATACTGGAGTGGGTAGTCTTTCCCTTCTCCAGGGGATATTCCCAACCCAGGGATTGAATCCAGGTCTCCGATATTGCAGGCAGATTCTTTACCAGCTGAGCCACAAGGGAAGCCTAAGAATACTGAAGTGGGTAGCCAAACCCTTCTCCAGTTTATCTTCCCAACCCAGGAATCAAACCAGGGTCTGCCGCATTGCAAGTGGATTCTTTACCAACTGAGATATCAGGGAAGCCCCATGACAGTATTAGTGCCCTTAAATAAAGAGGAAAAAAGAGATATATATCCTCCACTCACACATGTATACTGAGGAAAGGTCAAGCGAAGGCATACCCTGAAATCTGCAAGTCAGGAAAACGGCCTCAGCAGGAGCCAAATTGGTGGCACCTTGACCTTGTACTTCCCTACTCTAGACCTGTGAGAAATAAATTTTTGTTGTTTAAGTCACCCCAGTCTGTGGTGTTTTGTTATTGCGGCCCAAACTGACTAATACATAGTTTATTAAATTGCTATTCATTTCCAGTGAAAATTCTTCCAAGGGAAGCCCCTGATGTTTAAGTCTCTAGGGCAGCAATTCTTAACTTTAGCTGTGCACTGGAATCACTGGAGTGCTTTAAAACAAAACAAAACAGAAAAACCAAAACCATTACTTGGGTCCCAGTTCTAGTGATTCTGATCTGAGTGGTCTGGGTGCGCCCTGGTCATGGAGCCATGTAAGGGCTCCTCAGGTGACTACCACGCAGGCTCAGCTGAGGAGCTTGTACTCAGACAGTCTGACCTGTTGCTTAGACAAGTGCTTTTCAAACTTTTAATGTGCTTACAAATCACCTGAGCATCTTGTCAAAATTCTGATTCTGTTTTAGAGTGTCTGTAGCAATGCCTAAGATTCGGTATTTCTAATAGGACCCCAGGCATTATCCATGTTGCTGGTTTGTGGACCACACCTTGAAAGGCAAGAATTGCACAGAGGTTGGCTTAAAGCTCAACATTCAGAAAACGAAGATCATGGCATCTGGTCCCATCACTACATGGGAAATAGATGGGGAAACAGTGGAAACAGTGTCAGACTTTGTTTTTTGGGCTCCAAAATCACTGCAGATGGTGACTGCAGCCATGAAATTAAAAGACGCTTACTCCTTGGAAGGAAAGTTATGACCAACCTAGATAGCATATTCAAAAGCAGAGGCATTACTTTGCCAACAAAGGTTCGCCTAGTCAAGGCTATTTGGTCATGTATGGATGTGAGAGCTGGACTGTGAAGAAGGCTGAGCGCTGAAGAATTGATGCTTTTGAACTGTGGTGTTGGAGAAGACTCTTGAGAGTCCCTTGGACTGCAAGGACATCCAACCAGTCCATTCTGAAGGAGATCAATCCTGGAATTTCTTTAGAAGGAATGATGCTAAAGCTGAAACTCCAGTATTTTGGCCACCTCATGCGAAGAGTTGACTCACTGGAGAAGACTCTGATGCTTGGAGGGATTGAGGGCAGGAGGAGAAGGGGACGACAGAGGATGAGATGTCTGGATGGCATCACTGACTTGATGGGTGTGAGTCTGGGTGACCTCCGGGAGCTGGTGATGGACAGGGAGGCCTGGCGTGCTGCGGTTCATGGGGTCGCAAAGAGTCGGACACGACTGAGCGACTGATCTGATCTGATCTGGCAAACTAGGGCCCATGGGCCAAATCCAGCCTGCTGCCTGCTTTTTGTGGCTCATGAGCTGAGAATTCTTTTTACACATAAATAATGTTTTAAAATTTATTTATTTTTAATTGGAGGATAATTGCTTTACAATACTGTGGTTTTTTTCTGCCATACATCAGCACGAATATACATATGTCCCTTCCCTCAATCACAAGAATAAGAATATTTCTTGGCACATGAAAATTATATGCCATTCACATTTCAGCATCCTTAAATAAAGTTTTATTGGAACCTATTGACTTTACCCATTTTTGTGGGGGTACACATGCTTCTGTGCTGTAAAAGAGTTGAATTGCTGCAACAGAGACCAAATGATCTGCAAAGACTGAAATATTTACTATCTATCTGGCCCTTTGCAGAAAATGTTCACTAGTCCTTGGATTAGGGGGTAACTTGGACTCATAGAGGATAAATATTATCCTCCTTTTTTTTTTTTTTTTCCATTCTCCATCAGGTTCTCACATCGTCAACCTTCTGCTTGCTGACAGTAGGTCTTGAAGATACTGATCTTTTATCTTCTGGGCTCCTTGATGGGCACATCAGGTGAACAGGTCTGGAAAGATATGTCAAGGTATCTGCAAAGTCTCCTCTCTGGGGAATGATTGATCAGATTGAGTTACTCTATCTTGCTCGTGGTCAGCCTCATACCATGGTGTCGTCTGAATGTCTGTGTCTCTCCAAAGTTCATATGTTGAAATCCTAACTTTAAATGTGACGTTATTAGATAGGGGGTCCTTGGGAGGTAATTAGGCCACAGGGGTGAAGGCTGCATGAAAGGGATTAGTGCCCTTATTAAGAGGACCCTGGCCACCAGCTCATCCCTTCCACTGTGTGAGGGTGCAGGACACAGTCAGCATCTGCAGCCTGGAAGAAGGCCTTCCCCAGAACCCTGTGTGCTGGCATCTGGAGCCAGATCCTGGGCTCTCAGCCTCCGAAACTGTGAGAAATAAACTCATATTTTTATAAGCCACTGAGTCTGTGTCATTTTGTTTGAGCAGCCTGAACAGATTAAGATGTACCTCATATCATGTAAGACATTCTCTTACAATGAGACTTGTCTAGTACACAAAGGAAAACTTTGACAACAAAAACAAATACTTCTATCTACTAATCTACAGTCTCTTAAAAACAGACACTAAAATTTATGTCTTTCTGCCTAAAAACAGATTAGCCTAACCTGCTTTGAAATAAAATGATATAACAACTATGGGGATTTTTCATCATATGGGAGCTTGCTGACCTCAGACAGGACCCTCAAAATCAGTTCTTTCTTCAGCCTAGATTCTTGGTTTTTCACCACCATGGTAGGCAATGATTTAAGGCTTCTCACTAATATCTTAGTAAATAATATATTTAGAGAAATTTGTAAGTCAGAATTGCGAAAGAAAAGATTACTGTTAATAAATAAGTGAAAAATAATCTGTGAAGTAGAAATGAGGAAAAATACTGTGTTCCTTAAGTCACAGAACTGGCTACAGTCACACAAACAGTTTCTCTTTTCTATATCAAAAGGGATGAAAATGCTATGTTTTACAGTGTGGTTACCTTGAAAGTACCATAAAAACTTGACTTATGAAAAATCTTGAATCACACCAAAGCAAATAAACCTGTTTTAGACATTCTCCCTAATGGCTCCAAGTCAAATCAACATGATCATCTCTGGTTTCGAGGATTGTCAAGAAACCATTTCTGCAGCCTTCAAGGGTGAGTTCTCTATTATTTTTGGCTCTCAACAGCCATAACTAGTCCCAACATGTTGACTTAAGCTAGCCATAACAGGGCAGCTTCCTTCCAGCTGAATCACTGTGAGATTTAATGTGTCAAGAAAGATTTAGTACCCCATGTTTTCCTCAGAATCCTTGGTTTCCTAGGCACACAGTGTTCTTTCTTTGTTTCAGGTACTTGCACAGTTAATAAAAATAGTCATTAAAAAAAAAAAAATCATTTATTAGGTAATTTAGGCATGCATTTATAATGATGATCCTCTGTAATAAATGCAATTATTCACATAGTAGTTTAATGACTTGCCCAAGCCATACAGTTATTTCATGGTAGGGGTAAAATTCAAACACCACGATCAAATGACTCCATAAATGAAACCTTTAATTTGAGTCTGTGCTTACCCCATCTCACAGAATAATGCTCAAATCCTATTGGAGCCTATTGCCACACTTGGGAAATTCTATGGTCTCTGTCCCCCTCTTGAAGATTATAGCCTAGTAATGGGTCCAAGATTGGAATGGCTTCTCTATATAAATATATTTACTTAACTCTGCATTTCTTAAATTTGTTTTCCTATGGGGCCTACTCCTCTCTCTTACTTTTTTTCACATAGTGACTATTAACAATCTGCACAACACACTTGGGGAAATGCTGCCCTGTATCATTTAGGTCCTGGTGTTGATGCTGTCAGCATTTGAAATCAATTGAGAAAATATGTCAAGATGAAAAATTAAAAGAGAGGAGACAGAGAGAAGAAAAGACAAGTCATTGTGTTTTCCACAATGACTACAGCAATTTACAGTCCCCTCAACAGCTCACAGTAGTTCTCTTTTCTCATATTCTCTCAATACTTGTTTCTTGCCTTTTTGATGATAGCCATTCTGATAGCTATGAGGTGGTATCTCATTTGGTTTTGATTTGCATTTGCCTGATGATCAGTGATGTTGAGCATCTTTTCATGTAACTGTTGACCATCTGTATGTCTTCTGTAGAAAAATGTCAATTCATGTTGTCTGTCAATTTTTAATCAGGTTTTTTTTTTATATTGAGTTGTATGAGCCTTTTAATATATTTTGTATATCAACTCCTTATCAAATATATCATTTGGCAAATATCTTCTTTCATTCAGCAGGTTGCCTTTTTGTTTTGTTGGTGATTTACTCTGCTGTGCAAAAGCTTTTCAGTTTCAAGTAGTCCTATTTGTATATATTTTTTATTTTATTGCCTTTGTCTAGGGAGACACATTCCTCCAAAACATTGCTATAACCAGTGTTAAAGAGCATACTACCCATGTTATCTTCTAGGAAGTCTATGAATTAATTTTAATTTATTTTTGTATGGTATAACAAGGGGTCCAGTTTCATTCTTTTTCAGTTTTTCCAACATTATTTATTCCCAATTCTGACCTCCTTTGAGTAGTCTTACTTCCTTTGTCAAGGATTAACTGCCTGTATTAGTTTTGAGTTTATTTCTGGACTCCCTGCTAAGTTCTATTGATCTATTTGACTGTTTCTGTGCCAAAACCATGTTATTTTGATTATTATAGCCTTGTAGCATAGATTCAAGTTTGGGAACATGGTACCTCCAACTTTATTTTTCTTTTTCAAAATTCCTTCTGCTATTCAAGATCTTTTGTGGTTCCATATAAATTTTAGGATTATTTGTTTCAGTTCTGTGAAAAATTCCATTGATATATTGATAGAGATTGCATTGAGTCTGTAAATTGCATCAGGTAGTGTGAACACTTTAACAATGTTGATCCTTCTAATCTACAAGCACAGTGTAGCTTTCCACTTATTTGTATCGGTTTCTTTCTTCAATGTCTTATAGTTTTCAGAGTTTGGGTCTTTTCATCTCCTACTTTTCTATTCTTACTGATTAAAGGGGATTGTTTTCTTCATTTCTTTTTCTAATAGTTTATAAGTGTATAGAAATGTAACAAAAATCTGCAATATTAATTTTATATTTTGAAACTTTACTGAATTCATTTGTTGCTGCTGCTGACAAACCATTACCTGACTCATCAACAAAAAAGAACTCATATAAATAAACTCAGAGATGAAAGAGAAGTTATAAGTGACACTACAGAAATACATAGGTTCATAAAAGAATATGATAAACAATTATATGCCAACAAATTAGACAATCTAGAATAGGTGTATAAATTCTTAGAAACATACAGTCTTCCAAGACCGAATCATGAAGAAAATCTGAATAGATCAATCACTAGCAAGGAAACTGAATCAGTAGTCAAAATGCTCCCCCAAAGTAAAAAATCAGGTCCAAATGGCTTCACAGGTGAATTCTATCAAACATTTAAAGAAGAGTTAATACTTATGTTCCTCAAATTATTCTAAAATATTAAAAATGAAAAAATACCTTCAAACTCATTTTATATTACCCTGATACCAAAGCATGCAAATATACCATAAGAAAATTATAAGCCAGTGTCCCTGATAAACACTGATATAAAACTCTCAACAAAATATTAGCAATCCAAATTCAACCACACATTAGACATATCACATACCATGATCAAGTGGAATTCATTACAGGTGATGCAAGGACAAGGATGGCTTTAATCTATAAATCAATGTGATTGGCTCTAATCTGTAAATCAATCAATCAGTGGCAGATAAAAATTCTATTATCATCACAACAGATGCAGAAAAAGCATTTGACAAAAGTAAACATCCATTTATGATAAAACTCTCAACAAAGTGTGTTGTGCTGTGCTCAGTTGTGTTCAGCTCTTCATGACCTTGTAGATTGCAGCCAGCCAGGCTCCTCTGTCCATGGGGTTCTTCAGGAAAGAGTACTGGAGTGGGTTGCCATTTCCTTCTCCAAGGGATCTACCAGATCCAGGGATTGAACCCCGTCTCTTGCGTCTTCTGCATTGGCAGATGGATTCTTTACCACTGCGCCACCTAGGAAGCCCCAAAGGGAATATACTTCAACATAATCAAGGTCATATATGACAAGTCCACAGCTAACATACTCAGTGGTGAGATGCAGAAAGTTTTCCTCTTAGTTCAGGAACAAGACAAGTGTGCCCACACTCAGCACTTTTCTTCAACATTATATTGAAAGTTCTAGCTAGAGCATTTTGTCAGAAAAAGAAATAAGCAGCATTAGAATCAGAAAGAAGTAAATTATTTGCTATTTGCAGATGACATAATATTATATATTAAAAAACCCAAAGACTCCTGCAAAAGAATATTAAACTGAATTTTTAATATGCCAACACTTTGCTACAACAAAAGATTTTGCTAAGTGGCCAAAATACCTTTCATCATGTTTTGAGTTCCTGATGGAGGGCAATAAAAATTCAGAAGACACTGTCTCTCCCCTTCAGATCAGATCAGTCGCTCAGTCGTGTCCGACTCTTTGCGACCCCATGAACCGCAGCACGCCAGGCCTCCCTGTCCATCACCAGCTCCCGGAGGTCACTCAGACTCACATCCATCGAGTCAGTGATGCCATCCAGCCATCTCATCCTCTGTCGTCCCCTTCTCCTCCTGCCCTCAATCCCTCCCAGCATCAGAGTCTTCTCCAACGAGTCAACTCTTCGCATGAGGTGGCCAAAATACTGGAGTTTCAGCTTTAGCATCATACCTTCCAAAGAAATTCCAGGATTGATCTCCTTCAGAATGGACTGGTTGGATCTTCTTGCAGTCCAAGGGACTCTCAAGAGTCTTCTCCAACACCACAGTTCAAAAGCATCAATTCTTCGGCGCTCAGCCTTCTTCACAGTCCAGCTCTCACATCCATACATGACCACAGGAAAGACCATAGCCTTGACTAGGCGAACCTTTGTTGGCAAAGTGATGTCTCTGCTTTTGAATATGCTATCTAGGTTGGTCATAACTTTCCTTCCAAGGAGCAAGCGTCTTTTAATTTCATGGCTGCAGTCACCATCTGCAGTGATTTTGGAGCCCAGAAAAACAAAGTCTGACACTGTTTCCACTGTTTCCCCATCTATTTCCCATGCAGTGATGGGACCAGATGCCATGATCTTTGTTTTCTGAATGTTGAGCTTTAAGCCAACCTTTTCACTCTCCACTTTCACTTTCATCAAGAGGCTTTTTAGCCCCTCTTCACTTTCTGCCATAAGAGTCGTGTCATCTGCATATCTGAGGTTATTGATATTTCTCCCGGCAATCTTGATTCCAACTTGTATTTCTTCCAGTCCAGCATTTCTCATGATGTACTCTGCATATAAGTTAAATAAACATGGTGACAATAAAGGAGTACGTCAAGGCTGCATATTGTCTCTCCCCTTCAGTGTATCATAAAATGTTGGAGTATAAAAGACAAGGGTATGGATGATATCAATATTATGGCATACATTATATGTACCCCTGGAAGTGTACAAAAGAGCAAGCCACAGTAGTTTAGAGGAGATTTGTTTGGGCTTGTGGCTATGGAGGCCCACAATAGAATTCTGGTTCTTAGAAATTGTAGCTTAGAGCTCTACTTTCAGGGTTCAATCCACGGTTTATCACTTCTTAGCTATGTGTCCTTAGGAAACTTACTTAACCCCATTTGTGCCTCAGTTTCCTTATCTGTAAAATGGTGATAACAAGAGAACCAATCTGATAGGGGTGATGTAAAGGCTAAAGTGCTTAGAATATTCCTGGCACATAGTATGCTTTATAAATATCAGTTATTATGTTTTAAATTACAATTTTAGAGTAAATTGGTTTAAAAAACTGAAATTTGAGAAAGAAAAGCCTTGGGAATGCCATAACAAAACTAAGATGCACAAAGCTGTAAGTCACATTTTGTCCCAACCTGGGAGGAATTCAGTGTTTGAATGGCATGTAATTCTAGAACTGCAATATGGCAACTCATAGAACATAACCAAATGACCAAGTTTCCCCAGTATTGTAGCTAGAGCTGTGAGTAAGTTGACCAGGAACTTACTGGTCAGTTAACTCCTGGCCAGATAACCAGGAACTTAATGGGTAATAGGCCAGTAAGAAATATCACTTTTATGAGTCCAAGCTATTGAAATCACCTACTTTTAACTTTAAGTCCAGCAGCATTGTGCTGATTCCAGCTAACTGCATTTGTGTAAGAAGAAGTGAAGGAGAAATGTAGAGCTTCTCCCGCACACCTCACCTCCCCCCACCAAAATACAAATGCTGTCAGAGGGTGCAGATTTGGAAGAAAATTCATCCTCTCAGAAATGGAGGTTGTCTTGATTTTATTTCAGAAATCAAGAAATATATTCAATCAAGAGGAAATTCTGTTTGTATCTTTTGTTGGCAGGGGGTGACTTATCATTGTTTGTCCCACAGATGTGTCTGGAAATTGCCCACCAATTAAAATGCACAAAATGAGCAAAACTGGTTACTCATTTTCCCAAAAATGTATACTGAATGTGCTAAATGAGCTTGTTTTCAAAAGTTCAGTGAAGTATACAGATTCCAGTTACTGGTAATGACTTAAAGCAATAAAAATGCCACAGCTGAGTGTGGTTTTTATCCTTTACTTAAGGTTCTTGATGTGGCTCACTAAAAACTATAATTGAAATGACTGGTTGAGTTATGAATTCCAAAATCTGCCTTTGTTAACATGGAAGTAAGAGAAGGTATGGTGTTAGGGATCAGGAAAAAGGTAGGAGCTGACGGAGGGAGCAGACTGCTATGGATGAGAGAGAAGATTTCCTTATTTCTGGATTCCTCCTCGAAATTCAGTTCAGTTCAGTCACTCAGTCATGTCTGACTCTTTGTGACCCCATGAATCGCAGCCTGCCAGGCTTCCCTGTCCATCACCAACTCCCAGAGTTCACTCAGACTCACGTCCATGGAGTCAGTGATGCCATCCAGCCATCTCATCCTTTGTCGTCCCCTTCTCCTCTTGCCCCCAATTCCTCCCAGCATCAGAGTCTTTTCCAATGAGTCAACTCTTTGCATGAGGTGGCCAAAGTACTGGAGTTTCAGCTTTAGCATCATTCCTTCCAAAGAAATCCCAGGGCTGATCGCCTTCAGAATGGATTGATTGGATCTATCTTGGGGGCTCATCTAGGATCCTTCAGGACAAGATGGGAGCTAACAATTCCAGCCTCACTCCTTTGAACTATATCTGCCGTAAGCTATTAAAATGGGTGTATGGACCAAATCCCAAGTCCAAGGAGCGGTGGCTGCGCGGGCACAGGAGGGCCTAGAGGAGCTATTCCACGTTCAAAGTCAGGAGGGGGGCAGTGAGGAGATACCCTCATCCAAGGTAAGGAGCAGTGGCTGCACTTTGCTGGAGCAGCCATGAAGAGATACCCCACGACCAAGGTAAGAGAAACCTAAGTAAGACAGTAGGTGTTGCAAGAGGGCATCAGAGGGCAGACACACTGAAACCATAATCACAGAAAACTAGTCAATCTAATCACACTAGGACCACCTTGTCTAACTCAATGAAACTAAGCCATGCCCATGGGGCCACCCAAGACAGGCGGGTCATGGTGGAGAGATCTGACAGAATATGGTCCATTGGAGAAGGGAATGGCAAACCACTTCAGTATTCTTGCCTTGAGAACCCCATGAACTGTATGAAAAGGCAAAATGATAGGATACTGAAAAAGGAACTGCTCAGGTCAGTAGGGGCCCAATATGCCACTGGAGATCATCGTAATTAGTGGTTGGTAAATTCCTAGGGTTTCTTGACAATCTGTCTGTGTCAGAAAGATTGAGATTCAGTTCAGTTCAGCTCAGTCCATGTCATGTCAGTTCACTTCCGTCAGTCATGTCCAACTCTTTGCGACCCCATGAATCGCAGCACGCCAGCCTCCCTGTC
This sequence comes from Tragelaphus eurycerus, assembly GCA_935064755.1. Taxonomy (NCBI): domain Eukaryota; kingdom Metazoa; phylum Chordata; class Mammalia; order Artiodactyla; family Bovidae; genus Tragelaphus; species Tragelaphus eurycerus. The sequence continues at coordinate 575,589 of CAKXYN010000123.1, forward strand.
CATCACCAACTCCCAGAGTTCACACAAACTCATGTCCATCGAGTTGGTGATGCCATACAGTCATCTCATCCTATGTCGTCCCCTTCTCCTCTTGCCCCGAATCTCTCCCAGAATCAGGGTCTTTTCCAATGAGTCAACTCTTCTCATGAGGTGGCCAAAGTATTGAAGTTTCAGCTTCAGCATCAGTCTTTCCAAAGAAAAACCAGGACTGATCTCCTTTAGAATGGACTGGTTAAATCTCCTTGCAGTCCAAGGGACTCTCAAGAGTCTTCTCCAACACCACAGTTCAAAAGCATTAATTCTTCAGTGCTCTGCTTTCTTCACAGTCCAACTCTCACATCCATACATGACCACTGGAAAAACCATAGCCTTGACTAGATGTAACTTTGTTGGCAAAGTAATGTTTCTGCTTTTCAATATGCTATATAGATTGGTCATAACTTTTTCTTCCAAGGAGTAAGTGTCTTAATTTCATGGTTGCAGTCACCATCTGCAGTGATTTTGGAGCCCCCAAAATAAAGTCTGACACTGTTTCCACTGTTTTCCCATCTATTTCCCATGAAGTGATGGGACCGGATGCCATGATCTTAGTTTTCTGAACTTTGAGCTTTAAGCCAATTTTTTCAATCTCTTGTTTCACTTTCATCAAGAGGCTTTTTAGTTCCTCTTTGATTTCTGCCATTAGGGTGGTATCATTTGCATATCTGAGGTTATTGATATTTCTCCCAGCAGTTTTGATTCCAGCTTGTGCTTCTTCCAGCCCAGTGTTTCTCGTGGTGTACTCTGCATAGAAGTTAAATAAGCAGGGTGACAATATACAGCCTTGACGTACTCCTTTTCCTATTTGGGATCAGTCTGTTGTTCCATGTCCAGTTCTAAATGTTGCTTCCTGACCTGCATATAGGTTTCTCAAGAGGCAGGTCAGGTGGTCTGGTATTCCCATCTCTTTCAGAATTTTCCATGTGTCTCTAATATCAGCTAGTTCGCTCTGCAATTGCATTCCATTTTAAAATATCTCCTCTTGAGCAATGTTACCAAGACTTGCAACATAAAATGTGCAATAACTGTAAGAGAAATTTGACTGTTTCTCTTTCTACATAGGTCCATGTATCCATAGAACAGAGTAAAGAGAAATTCATCCCAGGGGGGTTTTAAAATAAATTACTGAGAAAACTGGAACAGAATGCTGGAAAGTAAGACAATGGAAAACTCCAAAAATTATACTTGAAGAATGCTCCTCCAAAAAATTGTAACCAGAGCAAGCAATGCCTCCAGTGTTCATCTCTTTAAATGAATGTTTATCAACTGTTAGTCCCACTGGGGGCAAGGAGTGTTACTAGAATCTATCAGGCAGAGGGTTGACATCAGAGATGCTGCTATCCACAGGACAGCCTCTCACAACAAAAATTAATCCAATTATCCAGTCCAAAATGTCAACTATGCCAAGGTGGAGAATTCCTGTTTTATATTATAAAAAATTTCTCCAAATCCAATGTTCTTCTTGCCACGCTGCGCTCAGTCGTGTCCAACTCTTTGCGACTCCGTGGACTGTAGCCTACCAGGCTCCTCTGTCCATGGGATTTCCCAGGCAAGAATACTGGAGTGGGTTGCCATGTCCTTCTCCAGGGGATCTTCCCGACTCAGGGATCGAACCCGTGTCTCCTGTGTGCGTGTGTCTCCTGCATCAGCAGGCAGATTCTTTACCACTGCACTACTTGGGAAGCCCACAGGGAACTCACTGAATCCTCATAAAAATCCTGAGGGGCATGAACTGTTTTATTCCCCTTTTACAGGTGAGGACAATGACCCTTAGCAGAAGGTAAGAATTATAGAGGAAGGAAGTGGCACAGCAGCTGGCCCCGGTGAGGCAGACTGGACTGCTTCTCGGCATTGCCACAGGAACATGGTAACCCCTGCCCCGGGTAAACCCTTGGAATTTAGCCTAAGTGTCACCAGCCCCAGAGGGTCCTGCTGAGGCGGGTCAGACACAGGCCTCGAGGGGGAAGCCGGAGAGCAAAGAGGGAGGAATATACCCGGACGGCCAGAAGGAGGGGAACCAGTCTTTCCTCAAAGGAATCTGTGATCAGAAGACACGAAAAATGAAACAAAACAAAATCAGTGCAGGCTGGTTTGAACCAAGATTAATGATGAGCTTCAGGACAATGGAAACTCTTCGGTTCACCACCGATGTGCATTTCTCACCCTGGACTTTCTAGATGGAGCTGTGCCCTTGACAGTCTGGGTGCCCACATCTCAGAGCCTGCGGTGGTATTTCTCATCATCTAGGCTCACTCTGGCCCAGACCACAGCCCAGGCACAAGGCCAGAGCCACTCCGGCATAGCAGGTGGCTGGCCGGCAGGCTTGGTTACTGGCTTGGTTAATGTTCTTCTAGGTGGAGAAAAATTATTGCAGCCATATTGTGCAGGTCATTCATAGAATTGTTTCCTTCTCTCTATTTCTTACTTTTAAACAGAACTGGGTAGTATAATATTATATAGAAATTGCTTATTATAAAGAAACTACACAAACTGGCATTAATGAATTACTGTGTAGTGGACACTTACATAACCACCACTCAGGTCAAGAAAAAGAACTTTGCCAACAACGTAGAACCTTACCCCCTACTCCCAGTGTTCCTTGCTGGGCAGGATCTCTTCTCTCCCCTCATTTTTCTGACTCAGCTCCTCAGTTTCATTTGTAAATTCTGACCCAACTAGTCACCCCTAACCATTTTAATTTTGCCAGTTTTTGAGCTTTGAACTTTATAATGAAATTATATAGTATGTATTCTTTTGTGTCAGTCTTCATTATTTTGGTGAGTTCCATTTACACTACTCAATGTAACAGTAATACATTCACTTTCATTGCTGTGTGATATTCTTTTGTGTGATGGTAATTCATCATTCTTTTGTTAATTGGACATTTGGGTTATTTTCAGTTTGGGACTATTACAAATAATGTTGCTGAGACATTCTTGTCTACACACTCTGAAATATATATGCACACTGTTTAGACTTAAGAATAGAACTTCAGGGTCATAGGGTATAAGATATTTAACATTAGTAGATAATGCCAAGTTCTTTTTGTCAGTGGTTGTAAAAATGTGTGCTTCCACTTGTACTTGAGAGCACCAACTGTTGCACATTTTCTCCAGCACTTGGCATTGTCAGTCTTTTTTTTTTATTTTTTCATCATAGCCATTCTGATCATATGCAGTGGTATACTATTATGACTTTAATTTGTATTTCTCTGATTACTAAGAGAGTTTAGTAACTTTTAATATATTTCAGTTCAGTTCAGTTCAGTCATTCAGTCGTGTCTGACTCTTTGCAATCCCATGAATCGCAGCACACCAGGCCTCCCTGTCCATCACCAGCTCCCAGAGTTTACTCAGACTCATGTCCATTGAGTCAGTGATGCCATCCAGCCATCTCATCCTCTGTCATCTCCTTCTCCTACTGCCCCCAATCCCTCCCAGCATCAGGGTCTTTTCCAATGAGTCAACTCTTCGCATGAGGTGGCCAAAATATTGGAGTTTCAGCTTCAACATCAGTCCTTTATCGATCATTTAAGAGTCCCTTTTTTGTGAAATGCCTTTTCATGTCCTTTGCTCCCATTTTATAGCAATGTATTTTTCTTTGTAATAATATATATATTCTTGATATGAATGAGCTCTTTGTTTCTTATTAAGCTGCATATATTTTCTGCTCATCTGTGGCTTGCCTTTGCACTCTCATAATGTGTCTCTAATGAATAGAATTTCTTAACTGCAATGTCATCAGTAAAATGTATATATGTTTATATCCATTTAACCAATTATTCCTACTTTGCAATCATGAGAATAGTCATTCATATTATTTCACGAAACTGTTATTATTTTTGTCCTTCATATTAGGACTGTAATCCACTTTGAACTGATTCATGTATGATGTGGGATAGGTTTGCTTGTTATTTATTTTATTGCACAGCCTCAGCAAAATTCATTGAAATAATTGTCCTTTCTCCACTGCTCTGCTCTGCCATGACAAGGCTGTCATAAATCAAATGTCCATAAATATGTAGATATGTTCTTTTAGCTCCATTTCTATTTCAGTGGTGCATACATTTTAGAGCTAACCCTATACAGTCTTAATGACTACATCTTTATAGTAATTTTAATATCTGTAGTGCAAGCCATGACACTGTCTTTTCAAGAATGTCTAAAGCTCTTCTTAGCTTTTTTACTTTCATGTGAATTTTAAAATCAGTTTTTTAGTGTTTGCACACATATACAAACTTAGAAATGTTGATTCTACTGCATTTAACCAATAAATTTTGAATATTGAGCTTTCCAATCCATAACACAATAAATCTCCATTAAGAATGTTTTCTTGAATTTATCTCCATCTTTTATAGTTTGTTGTACAGAGGCTTAATATAAGGATAGAATTGTCAACTCAGACTCACATGAATTGTATATCTTAATAGCAAACATTACTAATAATTCAAAGGATATAAGATAAAGAATATAAGACTCAGGCAAAGTGTTCTTCCTTTGGATGAATCCAAAAACCATCATCACAGCTCTCCAAGGATTTTTCCTCTTCTGTGGTAAGGTGTGTTCTGGCTCAGATTTAAAATTAATGTTTAAAATTGATGTGGAATAGTGCATATGCAGAAGGGACCATTTTGGTCAAAGACCATTCTCATTTTATATTCAACTGATTTCAGCTTATGTAACATTTTCCAGTCTGACATTCCCTTAAAAAGCTGTTTCAGATTTTATTTACAATTACTAAATAATGATAAAAAGCATTTTATTAGAAAAGTATTCTCAATTATCTTTCTAATAAATACCAGTATCATATTTACCAGGAGGTAGGAGTACTACTATGTTTACAAGGGGATTTATACAGTCATTCCCTTTTTGCTGGGCTTCCCTGGAAAACAGAATTGTTAACAGGTCTGAATGTGAAAGTAAAAGTCTCTTAGTCATGTCCAATCCTTTGCAGCCCCGTGGATGATACAGTCTATGGAATTATCCAGGCCAGAATACTAGAGTGGGCAGCCTTTCCCTTCTCCAAGAGACCTTTACCAGCAGGTAGATTCTTTACCAGCAGAGCCACAAGGGAAACCCAAGAATATTGGACTGGGTAGTCGATCTCTTCTCAGTGGATCTTCCCAACTCAGAATTGAACCAGGGTCTCCTGCATGGCAAGCAGATTCCTTATCAACTGAGCTATCGGGTCTACTATCACTATTTTATTCCTAAATATCTTTCTCAGACATACATCTAACTATTTGATGGTTATGGTGCTATTTTGGAGAAGGCAATGGCAATCCACTCCAGTACTCTTGCCTGGAAAATCCCATGAATGGAGTAGCCTGGTGGGCTGCAATCCATGGGGTTGCGAAGAGTTGGACACGACTGAGCTACTTCAGTTTCACTTTTCACTTTCATGCATTGGAGAAGGAAGTGGAAACCCACTCCAGTGTTCTTGCCTGGAGAATCTCAGGGATGGGGGAGCCTGGTGGGCTGCCATCTATGGGGTCGCACAGAGTTGGACACGACTGAAGTGACTTAGCAGCAGCAGCATGGTGCTATTTTAAATTTTATATTTCTTTTAAATGGCATTTCTAATTCACTGTTAGCATATAGAAATACAATTTATTTTTATATTGATTTTTTCAGTAATTTTAAAATTTATTAATTCAAATTATTTGTAGATTGTTAGATTTTCTACTATGTGGTCATATCATTTGTTTCCATTCTTTCTTCAATTTTTACTTTTTTCGAATTTATTTTTCTCATTTTATTTTACTGACCAGGGCCTCTAGGACAATGCTGAATAGAAGTGGTGATAGCACACATCATTGCTTTCTTCCTGATTACAAAGGCAGATATGTCAATGTTTCATTACTCACTGGGTATTATATTTGCTGTAGTATGTTTGCAGATAGTATTTATCAGAGTAAGGAAGATCCCTAATATTCCTAATTTGCTAAGCGGTTTATAGAGTGCAGAGTAGAAAGACATGCACTCATCTTTTCCTGCAAGAACTCCAAAATTACAATCCGCTGCTGAACAACCATCAACAGAATGTTGGATCCCACCAAAAAAAAGATACCCCATATCCAAAGACAAAAGGAGAAACCAGAACAAGATGGTAGGAGGGGTGAAATTACATCTAGAATCAAATACCATACCCACCAGAGACACTCAGAGGGCTCAAACAAAGTCTTGTGTGCACCAGGGGATCCCACAGACACTGAGTCAGACCTGCCTTTGAGTGTTTGAGTGTCTCCTGTGGAGGAATGGGTCAGCAACGGCCTGCCGCAGGGACAGGGGCTCTGGATGTGGCATACTTGGGTATGGCATAAGCCATCTTGGAGGGGGTTGCCATTAACTTCACTACAGAACTACCAGAAATTGCACAGGACTGGGGAAATAGACTCTTGGAGGGTACAAACAAAGCATTACAAGCACCAGGACCCAGGAGAAAGGAGCAGTGACCCCACAAGAGACTGACCCAATGGTGGCCTGCTGCAGGGTTGGGGCACTGAGTGCTGCAGTCCCTGCATAGGACCTTTTGAAGGAGGCCTCCATTATCTTCATTACCTCCACCATAGTTTGGCTCCAGGTAAATAACAGTGTTCCCACCCTTCAACGAAAAACTGGATTAAAGATTTACTGAGCATGGTCCCACCGGTCAGAACAAGACCCAGTTTCCACCTCAGTCAGTCTCTCTCGTTAGGAAACTTCCATAAGCCTCTTATCCTTATCCATCAGAGGGCAGACAGAATGAAAACCACAATCACAGAAAACTAATCAAACTGATCACATGGACCACAGCCTTGTCTAACTCAAAGAAACTATTAGCCAAGGCTTGTAGGGCCACCCAAGACAGACGGGTCATGGTGGAGAATTCGGACAAAACATGGTCCACTGGAGAAGGGAATGGCAAACCACTTCAGTATTCTTGCCTTGAGAATCCCATGAACAGCATAAAAAGACAAAAAGATAGGACACTGAAAGATGAACTCCTCAGGTTGGTAGGTGCCCAATATGCTACTGAAGATCAGTGGAGAAATAACTCCAGAAAGAATGAAGAGATGGAGCCTAAGCAAAAACAACACCCAGTTATGGATGTGACTGGTGATGGAAGTAAAGTCCGACGCTGTAAAGAGCAATATTGCATAGGAAACTGGAATGTTAGGTCCATGAATCAAAGTAAATTAGAAGTGGTCAAACAGGAGATAGCAAGAGTGAACATTAACATTTTAGGAATCAGAGAACTAAAATAGACTAGAATGTGAGAATTTAACTCATATGACCATTATATCTATTGCTGTGGGCAAGAATCCCTTAGAAGAAATGGAGTAGCCATCACGGTCAACAAAAGAGTCTGAAATGCAGTACTTAGATGCAATCTCAAAAATGACAGAATAATCTCTGTTCATTTCCAAGGCAAACCACTCAATAGCACAGCAATCCAAGTCTATGGGCCAAACAGTAATGCTGAAAAATCTGAAGTTGAATGGTTCTATGAAGACCTACAAGATTGTCTAACACCCAAAAAAGATGTCTTTTTTATTATAGGGGACTGGAATGCAAAAGTAGGAAGTCAGGAGATACCTGGAGTAACAGTCAAATTTAGTCTTGGAGTACAAAATGAAGCAGGGCAAAGCTAAGAGAGTTTTGCCAAGAGAACACACTTGTCGTAGGAAACATCCTCTTCCAAAACACAAGAGAAAAAACTGTACACGTGGACATCACCATATGGTCAACACTGAAATCAGATTGATTCTATTCTTTGCAGTGAAAGGTGGTGAATCTCTATATAGTCAGCAAGAAAAAAAAAAAAAAACACTGGGAATCAACTGTGGCGCAGATCATGAACTATTTACTGAAAAATTCAAGCTTAAATTGAAGAAAGTAGGGAAAACCACTAGACCATTCAGGTATGACCTAAATCAAATCCCTTATAATTATACAGTGGAAGTGACAAGCAGATTCAGGCAATTAGATACGATGATAGAGTACTTGAAGAACGATGGATGGAGGTTCGTGACATTGTACAGGAGGCAGTGATCAAGATTACCAACCAGAAAAAGAAATGCAAAAAGGTAAAATGGTTGCCTGAGGAGGCCTTACAAATAGCTGAGAACAGAAGAGAAGAGAAAGGCAAAGGAGAAAAGGAAAGATATATCCATTTGAATGCAGAGTTCCAAAGATTAGCAAGGAGAGATCAGAAAGCCTTCCTCAGTGATCAATGATAAGAAATAGATGAAAACAATAGAAGGGGAAAGACTAGAGATATCTTCCCATTCTAGTCTTTCCCATTCTATTGTTTTCATCTATTTCTTATCATTGATCAAAAGACTAGAGATATTTTCCGGGGAAGGCAATGGCACCCCACCCCAGTACTTTTGCCTGGAAAATCCCATGGACGGAGGATCCTGGTAGGCTCCAGTTCATGAGGTCGCTGAGAGTCGGACACGACTGAGCGACTTCACTTTCACTTTTCACTTTCATGCATTGGAGAAGGAAATGGCAACCCACTCCAGTGTTCTTGCCTGGAGAATCCCAGGGACGGGGGAGCCTGGTGAGCTTCCGTCTATGGGGTCTCACAGAGTCAGACACGACTGAAGCAACTTAGCAGCAGCAGCAGCAGAGATATCTTCAAGAAAGTTAAAGATACCAAGGGAACATTTCACGAGAAGAAGGGAAAGTAAAGGACAGAAATGAATGGACCTAACAGAAGCAGAAGATAGTACGAAGAGGTGACCACAGTACACAGAGGAACTATACAAAAAAGATCATCATGACTCAGATAACCATGATGGTGTGATCACTCACCTAGAGCCTGACATCCTGGAATGCGAAGTCAAGTGGGTCTTAGGAAGCATCATTATGAACAAAGCTAGTGGAGGTGATGGAATTCCAGTTGAGCTATTTCAAATCGTAAAAGATGATGCTGTGAAAGTCCTGCACTCAGTATGGCAGCAAATTTGCAAAACTCAGCAGTGGCCACAGAAGTGGAAAAGATCAGTTTTCATTCCAATCTCAAAGAAAGGCAATGCCAAAGAATGCTCAAACTATCGCACAATTGTGCTCATCTCACCTGCTAGTAATGTAATGCTCAAAGTTCTCTAAGCCAGCTTCAGCAGTATGTGAAACTCAGAATTCCAGATGTTCAAGCTGGATTTAGAAAAGTCAGAAGAACCAGAGATCAAATTGCCAACATCTGTTGGATCATGAAAAAAACAAGAGAGTTTCAGAAAAACATCTACTTTTACTTTATTGAGTATGCCAAAGCCTTTGACTGTGTGGATCACAACAATTGTGGAAAATCCCTAAAGAGGTGAGAATACCAGACCACCTTACTTGCTTCCTGAGAAATATGTATGCAGGTCAAGAAACAACAGTTAGAACTGGACATGGAACAGTAGGCTGGTTCCAAATTCGGATAGGAGTATATCAAGGCTGTATATCGTCACCCTGCTGATTTAACTTATATTCAGAGTATGTCATATAAAATGCGAGGCTGTATGAAGCACAAGCTGGAATCAAGATTGACAGGAGAAATATCATTAACCTCAGAAACGCAGGTGACACCACCCTTATGACAGAAAGTGAAGAAGAACTAAAGAACCTCTTGATGAAACGAAAGAGGAGAGTGAAAAAGTTGTCTTAAAACTCAACGTTCAGAAAACTCAGATCATCACATCTGGTCCCATCACTTCATAGCAAATAGATGGGCAAACAATGGAAACAGAAACAGTGAAAGACTTTATTTTCTTGGGCTTGAAAGTCAATACAGATGGTGATTGCAGCCATGAAATTAAGAGACACTTGCTCCTTGGAAGAAAGCTATGACCAACCTAGAGAGCATATTAAAAAGCAGAGACATTACTTTGCCAACAAAGGTATGTCTAGTCAAAGCTATGTTTTTTTCCATTAGTCATGTATAGATGTGAGAGTTGGACTGTAAGGAAAGCTGAACACTGAGAATTGATGCTTTTGAACTGTGGTGTTGGAGAAGTCTCTTGAGAGTCCCCTGGACTTCAGGGAGATCCAAGCAGTCAATCCTAAAGGAAATCAGTCCAGAATGTTCATTGGAAGGACTGATGCTACAGCTGAAATTCATATACTTTGGCCACCTGATGTGAAAAACTGACTCCTTGGAAAAGACCCTGGTGCTGGTAAAGATTGAAAGTGGGAGGAGAAGGGGACGACAGAGGATGAGATGGTTGGATGGCACCACTGAATCGATAGACATGAGTTTGAGCAAGCTTCAGGAGTTGGTAATGGACAGGGAAGCCTGGTGTGCTGCAGTCCATGGGGTGGCAATGAGTCGGACATGACTGAGCAACTGAACTGAACTGAACTGAAGACATTTATAATGAAGAAATATTGAGCTTTTTCAACTGTTTTCTTTTTGTATTTGCTGAGATGGTCATATAATTTTTCTTTAGTTATGTAACATATCACATTGATAGATTTTTGAATATTAAAGATATAACATTTTTGAAGTAGTTTAACTTGACCGTGATATATTCTTACATAATATGTACTCTAAGTTAATATTTTAATTAGCATTTTTGCATCTGCTTTCATAGCCTATAATTTTTCTTTCTTATATTACTCTTTTTGGTGTTATGGCAAGCTTGTACAATGAATGGATAGTATCTTTTCTTTTTTTTTAAAAAAAATATGGTGGAAATTGTTTACATTGCTATTATTTCTTCCTTATGCTGTGCTAAGTCACTTCAGTCGTGTCCAACTCTGTGCGACCCCATAGACGGCAGCCCACCAGGCTTCCCCGTCCCTGGGATTCTCCAGGCAAGAACACTGGAGTGGGTTGCCATTTCCTTCTCCAATGCATGAAAGTGAAAAGAGAAAGTGAAGTCGCTCAGTCGTGTCCGACTCTTAGTAACCCCATGGACTGCAGCCCACCAGGCTCCTCTGTCCATGGGATTTTCCAGGCAAGAGTACTGGAGTGGGGTGCCATTGCCTTCTCCTTAAATGTTTGCAAAACTAGCTGGAGAAACCATCTGGGTTTCAGACTATTTAGTCCAAGCTTCCTAGTGTCAAGTGACTTCAAGGTTAAACCAGTGAGGCAAATATACAAAGCAGTAGGAACAGACTAAGAACATTTTAAAAGACAGTTTGCTATGATTAGTGTGAAAACACCACAATGTATTCAAAACAAATAAATTTACACATACGCCCATATGCACACAGACTGATGGACAAACAATCACATTTGCTGGTAGCCAACATTATCTAAGTTCCCACTTTAAGGCTTTACCATACAGTGAATGCTATAGAATATTGGGCATTCAACAACCTCTTAAACTCTCTTCAGCTTTAGTCTTCAACTATTTGTTTCACTTCACTCTACATAATACATTTTATTCTATTCCTAAACCTATGTACTTCCTAAGAAATTTCATTCTTAGTGACTTCTGTAAGATTGAGGCTGCTGTGAATGAGATCTTCTATGACTTTATTACTTTTTATGTGAGAGATTGGAACCAAAGCTGAGCAGGTAAAGAACTTTGGAGTATTTTGAGCCAAGTTTTTACAAATGACTTTAAAAAAGAAAACGAATGCCTTCTCAATGGCCTTCAATGATTAAGCCATATTTGGTAACTGGAGCCCTCAAAGACTAATGTTTATTTTGTTCAGGGATGCCAAAAACATTACTTTATATAATGAATTGTACTCATCAGCTAATGAACACAGGGAAGAATAACTGAGATAAAGAGTAAATTTAATTATTTGCTATAAACTGTATAATTAATCTAATTAAAAACTATATAATTATTTGTTGATTTTTTTTAAGTTCTTTCTCTAAACCTTTCCCTTATGGTGGGTCTTTAATTCCAAATATTTTCACTGAATGTAAATACTGACATTTGTGAATTTAAATTACACCTACCCTACCGTACAGATTCAGCTCAAATTCTGTTTTCTTCTTAAAGCCTTTCTAGGTTACCAGTGCCATGATCTCTTCTGAGCCTGCTATCTATATGAACCACAGTAATGCCCATGCTACTGACATATTCTTCATACCTCTGAGACAGTGTACACCAAACAGCGAGTAAGTGATGCATGAGACTAAAACTCAAGTCATTTGACTCAACCCAACAGTCTTTCCAATAGGATCCTACTGCTTCGTTGACTTTCTTAACCTAATACCTTTAGAGGCCATCAACTTGCTTAGTAGAAAGTTAGTCCTGACAGGACGTTCAGAGGCATTCTTGTGTTTTGTGTGTACAGATGATGCTTTATGTTTTCCATGGTACAAAGAAAGAATTCAAAAGTAAAGAGACTTCTTTCAATCCTGATGAATGCACTTTCTCACTTGCCCCAGGGTTTACCTCCCCACTGGCAACAAAGTTATTAACCCCAAATGAGGCCAATACCCTCTCAGAATTGAAGACAATCATCTTCATGGTGATAAGCACCTGGATTTAAGGGCAAAATTGTGTCTTTTACCCTCATACGTAACAATTTTTAAAATAAAATCAGGTTGTACTAACATACAGGACTGTGTGGCTCTCCATGTTAAGCTCGCTTCTGCAGCTTTCTCTTTAAATAGTCACATCAGTGAGTGGACAAAGAAGGTAGGTACAAAGACAGCTCACTGTTTTGCTGATGCATCTCTCATAAATAATCAAGATTTAATCACAAAACACATACAATGAGGGTTTTAAAGAGCCTATTCATGAATTTGAATCTTTGTTCACCGGATTCTTTTACCAAATGGTGCAGCAGGCAGTGAGGAGACTATATTTATGGCTCATTAATAAAGATTGCTTTCTGAAAAGCATATCTTTCACATAATCATGAAGATGAGGGAATTTTTAAAGGAATTATACCATTGAAAAATGATTGATGTGCGATCAGCAGTGATTCCTTTCTTAACTCAACTGAGATTTTATATTTGAATAATTCCTGTAAGTATATCTTTTGTGCAAATACATTTTTGATTGGTAATGAACATTACTAGTTATTTCATTTTCAGCCTACAGACTGATCTGATATGATCCTGTATCTTTTATATGTGGCCTTGATTGACAATCCAAAAATTCATGTTGGGAGACTGCAAAAGAAATTGTCTAGCATACCACCTGAGGGGATAATGTGAAGAAACTGCAGACAATAGATGAAATAGTCACTCTGGCAATTATGGAATGTGAGAAAAATTTGCTTTTTCCCTGTGTCTAAGAGCAGTGAGAGAAATTTATTCTGCTTTCTACATGATTTATCAAAAATTGATCCAAAAACCTCTTTAAAAACTCCTGTTTACCATTTTATAAAGTAGTAGTGTTAAGGGATGGTATGGGGAGGGAGGAGGGAGGAGGGTTCAGGATGGGGAACACATGTATACCTGTGGCAGATTCATTTTGATATATGGCAAAACCAATACAATATTGTAAAGTTAAAAAATAAAATTAAAACAAAACAAAACAAAAAACCATTATGGATATTTCCAAAGATGTATGAGTTTCTGAAGAGTATTCCCAAGCTCAAAAAATACATATGTGATTATCGACCTTAACAATTGATTGTAAGGCTGCCAGGCTATTAATGAGCATCTTTAAAATTTTCATAGTCTCCTGTCATTATTACTACTGTTGCTACCATGTACAGGACCATTATCAGCTGCCATTATTGGAGGCTCACCATGGACCAATGTGATTCACACTGTCTCATTTAATCCTCATCACACATGAGATATGTATTCTACGAACCCTTCACATGTGAGAAATCAGACTTAGATAAGTAACCTGAGTAAGGTATTCAAGTTGACAGTGCCAGAGACTAAAATAAAGGATTCTGATTTCAAAACCCAAGGTTTTTACCCACTAAAATGGGAGTAATGTGGTATAGAGTTGAAAACTAGCTCCGTTAGAATGAGCTCATTAGAATCATGTCTAATGAGTATAAAATACGTAACTGCTGCACTAGGTTTAAGAAATTCTCCTGAAAGCAATATCTCTGAGCTTTAGAATGGTGAATTCCAGACAGTGTTGAGGGAAGCAGAAGAGTTAGGTCTGTGAAACTGTTACTGGAAAACTGGGTTCTCCTGTTGGTGGCCAAAAGACACGACCAAGCCAAAAATAAGAGAAGGAAGGATTTATTACTTGAAGCAAATAAGGAGAACACTGAAGATCTTTCCCAAAGCAGTGTCTCATTGAACAACAAAATTGAGAAAATTTTAAGCCAAGGTTACATGCATATTCAAGGGAGCCTGAGCAAAGGAGAATTCAGCAAAGAATTGGGGCAAAGGTGGACCTTGGTTAAGGTGATGAGGGTCAGAAAAGGTCAACATCATCATTCCTTAGGTTCAGGTTGATCTGGCGATTGAACACTTAAGGGATGTTGGATGCTGCCAAACAGCTCAATAATGTGCTGCAGTCTAATCTTTTCCATTGTATCAGAACTAGGAATCTTTACAACTGATTTATTGTCTTTGTTATTATTACTTCTCTTGCCTGATAACCATCACTTGTTCTTGCTTTCTCTTTTTCCTTTAAGATTATTAATTACTGAGATGTATTTAAGAACAAGCACTGTGGCCGGGATTAGATCACAAAATGGTTTAGGCCAAAAACATTTTCTAGTGTCAAAAAAGCCATGCTGGGCAATTTCTTGGAGGCCTTCCTGACCTCTCTGCTTAAAAATCTACATGCAAAAGAATACAAATATTATTAGGTTGGTGCAAATGTAATTGCAATTTTGCATTGTTGAACTTTGCCATGTATTCAAATATATTCTTAAATAAATGTGGTTATATTACATATCATTTTAATCCAGATTTCTCATTTTAGTAATGATATTTTGCTAATGATATTACTTGCTGTAACCAACAATGCATTTGACCCAGGAACTGCTAACAAATGTCCAGAGCATTGGTGGTTCAAAAAGTTTTTCAAAGGAAATGAGAGCCTTGAAGATTAGGAGACCAATGGCCAGCCATTGGAAGTTGTCAATGACCAATTGAGAGGATCACTGAAGCTAACCCTCTTAGAATCACAGAAGTAGCTGAAGAACTCAAGATTGACAATCCTATGGTCATTAGGTTTTTGAAGCAAATTGAAAAGCTGAAAAAGCTTGATAAGTGGGTGCCTTATGAGCTGACCAAATATATAAAAAAAAAATGTTATTTTGAAGTGTGATTTTCTCTTATTCTATGCAAAAACAACAAACCATTTATTGATTGGATTATGATGCATGGAAAAAAAGTGGATTTTATATGACAATCACCTACTTGATGGACATGAGTTTGAGTAAGCTCTGGGATATGGTGATGGGCAGGGAAACCTGGCATGCTAAAGTCCATGGGGTCACAAAGAGTTGGACATGACTGAGCAATTGAGCTGAACTGATATGACAATTGATGACAACCAGCTCAATTGTTGGACCAAGAGGAAGCTTCAGAGCACTTGCTACTGCTGCTGCTGCTAAGTCACTTCAGTCGTGTCCGACTCTGTGTGACCCCATAGACAGAAGCCCACCAGGCTCCCCCGTCCCTGGGATTCTCCAGGCAAGAACACTGGAGTGGGTTGCCATTGCCTTCTCCAATGCATGAAAGTGAAAAGTGAAAGGGAGGTCACTCAGTCATGTTCGACTCTTAGCGACCCCATGGACTACAGCCTACCAGGCTCCTCTGTCCATGGGATTTTCCACTTCCCAGGGCCAAAATTGCACCAAAAAGAAGTCATGCTCACTGTTTGATGATCTGTTGTTGGTCTGATCAATCCACTATAGTTTTCTGAATAGGCAAAACCATTACATCTGAGAAGAATGCTCAGCCAATTGTTGAGATACACCGAAAACTGCAATGCCTGCAGCCAGCATTGGTCAACAGAAAGGGCCAATTCTCCACAATGACACTGACCCCAAGTCACACAATGCTTCAAAAGTTGATGAATAGGGCTATGAAGTTTGGCTTTATCTACTGTATTCACCTGATGTCTCGCCAATGGACTATCACTTCAAGCATCTCCACAATTTTTTGCAAGGAAAATGCTTCCACAACGAGCAAGAGTCGGAAAAGGCTTTCCAAAAGTTCCTAAAATCCAGAAGCATGGATTTCTATGCTACAGGAATAAGTAAACTTATTCTTGTTGGCAAAAATGTGATGATTGTAATGGTTCCTATTTTGATTAATAAAGATATGTTTGAGACTTGTTATAATGAGTTAAACTTCACGGTCCCAAACTGCAATTACATTTGCACCAACTAATACATATCTGTATTTAAGAATATTAATAGCAGTTAATTTAAATGTATTAACTAATTCATAGTCTGTTTTATTTATTAGCAGAAGGAAGCATAGTATAGCAGTGTGGTTAAACACACAGACTCTGGGGCCAGATTTCCTAGGTTTCAGTTCCAGTTCTTACTTTCCAGCTGGGTGGCCTTGGTTAAGTTGCCTAATTTCTCTAAGTCTCAATGTCCTCTTATGTAAAATGAGTTTATAATAGTAAGTATCAACCTCATAGGACATTTGTGAGGATAAAATAAATTAAATTTCTAGAACACTTCCAAGTTCTTTAGTAAGGATTTCTTTGGGTGCCAAGTGCTTAATAAGTAACAAACTATTCTAGGAAGCCTGCAACTATTGTTTGAATTAAGCTGAAAGCAGTGAGAAGCACTGCTCTAAAACAGATAATTTGAGACATCTTGCTTGGTTGCTTAAGATACCCTATTTGCATCCTTTCCAGGTGATTATTTCTGTCCTGGATAGTTCAGAATGCTGGAAAAATATCCTGTTGTGAGACCCTACTCTACAGTGTGTTAGGAACTTACATGCATATGATTTGTACTTAGGACCTGAATCAAAGTCAGTAAAAAAAATGACACCATCTGTGAAGGTTAGCTTTTAATGTTGTAAGGACAACATTGCAGACATGATCTAAACACAATGGACAAAAAAAAAAATTTGAGGAAATACATCTTTTTTCTGCTTTTACTGTTTTATGTTTATATTTGTCGTAGTAGATCATTATCCTCATTTTTAAACTTCACTAATTCAGTTTATATAATGTACTTCAGCCCATACATACATGGAAGTAAATCTCTCATCAAGTGAATCTTGAACTTAGACTCTACACAAATTATTATTTTTACTCAAGTGGAAACTGGTCTATGTTCTGAATGCTATTCAATAAGCTCCTGTATCTATTTGTATTCAAAGATTCTGTTGCAGTTTCCTAAATTCTTTTCTTGGCAGCCTTGAGTAATTACAGTTAAAAAGACTGTGAGAGTAATTTTTCCCTTACAGGAAAATGAGAAAGAATACTACTATCTTGAGGTATGGCAAAAGCAATACAATATTGTAAAGTTAAGCAAAATAAAATTTAGTTAAAAAAATAAATAAATAAAACCAGCTTGAACATCAAAAAACAAAACAAAAAAAAAAGAATACCACTAACATACACGCACAAAGCTAGGTAGAAGGATTCCAATCCAGGCAAATAAGGAAATTATTAAAGACAGGAAAAACAATTTGACTATATCACATCTTAAGAAAATTAGTGGGCCCTAGAATTGTCTAAGACAATAAAACTTCATTCCATCACCACACACACACACACACACACACATCCCAGCCCAAATCTCAAGCAGAGATAACTCAGACATTAGCACTCTGAAGCCTGAGAAATGAAGCATCAGTTTGTACAGTCCTCTCTGGGGCAAACCGAGAGTGTCTTACGGGATTTGGTCACAAGCCTGAACAATGAACAGGATCTCTGTTCAATTGAGTTCAGTTGTTGAGTCCAGTTGTTCAGTCCTGTCTGATTGTTTGTGACCCTATGGACTGCAGCACGCCAGGCCTCCCTGTCTATCACCAACTCCCGGAGCTTACTCAAATTCATGTCCATTGCATCGGTGATGCCATTTAACCATCTCATCCTCTGTCGTCCCCTTCTCCTCCAGCCTTCAATCTTTCCCAGCATCAGGGTCTTTTCCAGTGAGTCAGATTTTCACATCAGGTGGCCAAAGTATTGGGGTGAACACTCAGGACCAATTTCCTTTAGGATGGACTGGTTGGATCGCTTTGCAGTCCAAGGGGCTCTCAAGAGTCTTTTCCAACACCACAGTTCAAAAGCATCAATTCTTTGGTGCTCATCTTTATAGTCCAACTCTCACATCCATACATGACCACTGGAAAAACCATAGCCTTGACTATACAGACCTTCATTGACAATGTCTCTGCCTTTGGATATGCTGTCAAGGATCTCTGTGAGGTAATGCAAACATGATGCTGAACTTTTCCTACTAACATTTCCTCTCATATAAAGGACAATGCACTCATCTATGGTGCAGAAACAGAAAACAAAACTGTGTGTCTGACGTACATTCTTAAAGAATGTCCAGTCCATGGCATGTGGAACCCAAAGTGATGGCGCCAACACCTCCTTGTCCCCCTAGTGTTCTTCACAGTGCACATCATGGTTACGCTGATGCTATCTGCAGGCTCCCAAGGATATTTACTTTTCCACCTCCCACATACGATGAGAACAAAAAAGAGGATGAACTACTTCCAAACAATGTCTCTAATACATCATCAAAATGCTCTTTGTTTTTTAGAATAATGGTTCTGAAAATTGAATGTGCTTTCATCACCTACTGCGTGCAAATTCAGTCCTTTTAGTCATGTCTGACTCTTTGCAGCCCCATGGACCACAGCCCACCAGGTTACTCTATCCATGGGAGTCTCCAGGCAAGAATACTGTAGTGGGTTGCCATTTCCTCCTCCAGAAGATCTTTCTGACCCAGGGATCAAGCCTGCATTTCTTATGTTTCCTGCATTAGCAGGTAAGTTCTTTACCACTGGCGCCACCTCAGAAGCCCAGAATCTGAGAATTTGTATTTTTAACAGATTCCCTAGAATTGACATGAATGCTGGCTAGGGGACTGCACCTTGAGAAATACTGCTGTAGAGATTCCAGCAACAGCCCCAATGGGTTCCAAATGTTTCTGCATTTTGGGATCATCTAGAAACCTTGAAAACTACTGAAACTTGGCACAACACCCATCAATACTCATTTCATTAGTATGGAGTGTGACATGAACACTGGGCTTTTACAAAGCTCCCCATGTGATTCTGATACTGCTGCTAAGTCACTTCAGTCGTGTCCGACTCTGTGTGACCCCATAGATGGCAGCCCACCAGGCTCCCCCGTCCCTGGGATTCTCCAGGCAAGAACACTGGAGTGGGTTGCCATTTCCTTCTCCAATGCATGAAAGTGAAAAATGAAAGTGAAGTCGCTCAGTCATGTCTGACTCTTAGCGACCCCATGGACTGCAGCCTACCAGGCTCCTCTGCCCATGGGATTTTCCAGGCAAGAGTACTGGAGTGGGGTGCCATTGCCTTCTCCACCATGTGATTCTAACAGGTAGCAAATTTTGGGACCTGGTATATTAGGCAAAAACAAGACCAGGAGCTAACTGCAGCTCAGACCATGAACTCCTTACTGCAAAATTCAGGCTTAAATTGAAGAAAGTAGGGAAAACCACTAGACGATTCAGGTATGACCTAAAACAAGTCCCTTACCATTATACAGTGAAAGTGACAAATAGATTCAAGGCATTAGATCTGGTAGACAGAGTGCCTGAAGAACTATGGGCAGAGGTATTTTGTGACATTGTACAGGAGGCAGTGACCAAGACCACCCCCAAGAAAAAGAAATGCAAAAAGGCAAAATGGTTGTCTAAGGAGGCCTTACAAATAGCTGAGAAAAAAAGAGAAGCTAAATGCAAAGGAGAAAAGGAAAGACATACCCATCTGAATGCAGAGTTCCGAAGAATAATAAGGAGAGATAAGAAAGCCTTCCTCAGTGAACAATGCAAAGAAATAGAGGAAAACAATAGAATGGGAAAGACTAGATATCTCTTCAAGAAAATTTAAGATACCAAGATAATATTTCATACAAAGATGGGCACAATAAAGGACAGAAACAGTATGAACCTAACACAAGTGGAAGATATTAAGAAGAGGTAGCAATAATACACAGAAGAACTATACAAAAAAGAGCTTCATGATCCAAATAACCATGATGGTGTGATCACTCAACTAGAGCCAGACATCCTGGAATGCAAAGTCAAGTGGGCCTTAGGAAGCATCACTATGAACAAAGCTACTGGAGGTGGTGAAATTCCAGTTGAGCTATTTCGAATCGTAAAAGATGATGTTGTGGAAGTGCAGCACTCAATATGCCAACAAATTTGGAAAACTCAGCAGTGGCCACAGGACTGGAAAAAGTCAGTTTTCATTCCAATCCCAAAGAAGTATAGTGTCAAAGAATGCTCAAACTACCACATAATTGCACTCATCTCACATGCTAGCAAAGTAATGCTCAAAATTCTCCAAACCAGGCTTCAACAGTATATGAACTGTGAACTTCCAGATATTCAAGCTGGATTTGGAAAAGCCAGAGGAACAAGAGATCAAATTAACAACATTGTTGGATTATCAAAGAAGCAAGAGAGTTCTAAAAAAACATCTATTTCTGCTTTATTGACTATGCCAAAGCCTTTGATTGTGTGGATCACAAAAACTGTGGAAAATTCTTAAAGAGATGGGAATACCAGACCACCTTACCTGCCTCCTGAGAAATCTGTATGCAGGTCAAGAAGCACCAGTTAGAACTGAACAAGGAACAACAGATTGGTTCCAAATGAGGAAAGGAGTACATCAAGTCAGTATATTGTTACCTTGCTGATATCAATTATATGCAGATTACATCATGTGAAATGCTGGGCTGGATGAAACACAAGCTGGAATCAAGATTGTCAGGAGAAATATCAATAACCTCAAATATGCAGATGACACCACCCTTATGGCAGAAAGCAAAGAAGAACTAAAAAGCCTCTTGGTGAAAGTGAAAGAGGAGAGTGAAAAAGTTGGCTTAAAATTTAACATTCAGAAAACTAAGATCATGGCATCCAGTCCCATCACTTCATGGAAAATAGATGGGCAAACAATAGACACAGTGACAGACTTTATTATCTTGGGCTCCAAAATCACTTCAGATGGTGACTGCAGCCATGAATTTAAACGCGCTTGCTCCTTGGAAGAAAAGTTATGACCAACCTAGACAGTATATTAAAAAGCAGAAACATTACTTTGCCAACAACTGTCCATCTAGTCAAAGTTACAGTTTTTCCAGTAGTCATGTATGGATGGATGTGAGAGTTGGACTATAAAGAAAGTTGACTGCCAAAGAACTGATTCTTTTGAATTGTGGTGTTGGAGAAGACTCTTGAGAGTCCCTTGGACTGCAAGGAGATCCAATCAGTTCATCCTAAAGGATATCAGTCCTGGGTGTTCATTGGAAGGACTGATGCTGAAGCTGAAACTCCAATACTTTGGCCACTTCATGCAAAGAGTTGACTTATTGGAAAAGACCCTGATGCTGGGAGGGATTGGGAGCAGGAGGAGAAGGGGACGACAGAGGATGAGATGGCTGGATGGCATCACCGACTCGATGGACATGGTTTTGGGTGGACTCTGGGAGTTGGTTATAGACAGGAAGGCTGGCTTGCTGCAATTCATGGAGTCGCAAAGAGTCGGACACGACTGAGTGACTGAACTGAACTGAATTGAACTGAGGAATGAAATAGGGACTATTATTGCAGATCGTGCATGTATCAAAATGCATAGTAAGGAAATACTATGAACAGCTCTACATGCACACATTTGACAGTTTAGAGGCTGTGAACTAATTCCTCAAAAACACAAACTGGTACAATTCACCTAATATGAAATAGATAATTTGAATAGACCAGCAACCATAATGATAATTGAATTTATAACTTTAAAACTTCCATAAAAGAAATTTTGAGACACAGATAGTTTCACTGGAGAATTCTCCCAACCCTTTAAAAAATAACTAACACCAGTTTTACACAATCTTTTCCAGAAAACAGAGAGGAGGAAATACTTTCCAATTCATTTAATGACACTATTATTACTCTGAAACCAAAACTAGATACAGACATTTATCTCTTTCCCCACAAAATGCGAGAAAAATGCAAGAAAAATGCAAGAAAACCATAGACCAGTATCTAGGATGTAAATTAGTATTGAAATCCTTAACAAAATATTAGCAACAGAATTTAGTGATATATTAAAAAGTATATATACACCATTGCTAAATGTGGTTTATTTCACAGATGCAAGGCTAGTTCAGTATTTGAAAATCAACCAATGGAATCCAACACATTAACAGGCTTAAGAATATGACCATATCAGTCAATACACAGAAAACGCTGAATGATATTTAATACTCATTCATAATGAAAATTATCAGAAAAGTATAAAAACAGAAAATTTCCTCAACTTGATCAAGAACAAATACAAAAATCCTACATTCTTATAACTAAACATTATACTTAATGTTGCAAAACTGAATATTTTCCCACTTAATATAAAAAATAAAATAAGGATATAATTCTCATCACTCTTATTTCACACAATACTGAATGTTCTAGCCAGGGATTAAAGCAAGAAAATTAAATAAAAGACATACTAACCAGAAAGAAAGAAATGGTGAATGATGCTATTGCCTCAATAAAAAAAAAAAAAAAGCTCAGAAAATCTAGCAAAAACTCCAAGAAATAAGTGGGTTCAGTAAAGGCACAGTATGGAAGATCAACACACAAAAGTTCAATATATTTCTATATACTATCAATAAATGCATTGAAACCAATATGAAAAATATGTAACATCTTCAATTGCTCAAAAATTAAATACTTCGCTGTATATGTAATAAAGTATGCACAGGACTTTTATACTGAAAACTACAAAGCACTTATAAAGAAAAATAAAAGATCTAAATAAATGTAAAAAAATACAGTGTCAAAGGATTGGCTGCTGCTGCTGCTGCTAGGTCGCTTCAGTCGTGTCCGACTCTGTGCGACCCCAGAGACGGCAGCCCACCAGGCTCCTCCGTCCCTGGGATTCTCCAGGCAAGAACACTGGAGTGGGTTGCCATTTCCTTCTCCAATGCATGAAAATGAAAAGTGAAAGTGAAGTCGCTCAGTCATGTCTGACTCTTCGCGATCCCATGGACGGCAGCCTACTGGGCTCCTCCGTCCATGGGATTTTCCAGGCAAGAGTACTGGAGTGGGGTGCCATTGCCTTCTCCCAAAGGATTGGAAGACTTAATATAGTAAAGCTGTCAACTGTCTCCAAATGGCATACAAATTGATCACTGCTGCTAAGTCGCTTCAGTCGTGTCCAACTCTATGCGACCCCATAGATGGCAGCCCACCAGGCTCCCGCGTCCCTGGGATTCTCCAGGCAAGAACACTGGAGTGGGTTGCCATTTCCTTCTCCAAGGCATGAAAGTGAAAAGTGAAAGTGAAGTCGCTCGGTCGTGTCCGACTCCTAGCGACCCCATGGACTGCAGCCCACCAGGCTCCTCCATCAATGGGATTTTCCAGGCAAGAGTACTGGAGTGGGGTGCCATCGCCTTCTCCAAAATTGACCACATCTCTTATCAAAATCCTAGCAATGAACTAATTTTTGTAAATATACACAAGAGTATTTTAAAATTAAAATGGTAACCCAAAGGAACCAGAATAGTTAAAACAATTTTGATAAGAGAAAAATAGAAGGATTTACCTAATTTTAAGAGTTATTATATAGCTACAGTAATCAGAACTGTATGATACTGGCAGAAAGATAGACACACAGATCAAAAGAACAGAACAGAGAACCCAGAAATAGACCCACTTCAAGTGATTTTTTGACAAAGATGCAAAAGCAATTAACTGGGAGAAAGACACTTTTTTTCAACAAACTGGTATTTGACCAATTGGACTTCCATAAGAAAAAATATTAAAAAATACTCAACCTATATATATAAAAAAAATTAACTCAGAATGGATCACAGACTTAAATACAAAATATAAAGCTACAAAACTTTTGGAAGAAAACAAGAGATCTTTGAAACCTAGGGCTAATCAGATAGTTTTAAAACTTGACATAAAAACCATAATCCATAAAAGAAAAACTAAAAATTGACTTTATAAAATTAAAGAACCCGTGAAAGACCTTGTTGATAGTATGAGAAGACAGGTACAGATAAAATATTGTAAGCTGCATATTTGATAAAGGACTCTCATCCAGAATATAGAAAGAAAATTCTAAACTCAATAGCAAAAAACCAAACAATCCAATTTGAAATGGACAGAAGTAATAAAGACATTTCATCACAGAGCATATACAGACAGCAAATAAGCACATGGAAAAATGTCCGATGTCATGGTCATCAGAGAAATGCAATTCAAAATCACAATAAAATATCAATTTATACTGTTTCTATTGTTTAGTTGCGTGGGACATTTTTGTGACTCCACAAACTGCAGTCTGCCAGGCTCCTCTGTCCATAGGATTTTGAATACTGGGGTGGGTTGCCATTTACTTGTCCAGGGGCTCTTCCCAACCCAGGGATCCAATCCATATCTCCTGCTTGGCAGGCAGATTCTTCATCACTGAGCCACCTGGGAAGCCCTAATATCAATATACACTAGGATGGCTTAAATAAAAACCTAGTATCAACACTAAATGCTGGGAAGATGCAGAGACCCTGGATCACTCATACTTTGATGATGTAAATATAACTGGCACAGACACTCTGGAAAATAGTTTGGAATTTCTTTAAAAACTAAATGTGTAACTTCCATATGACCCAGTATTTTAACTTCCAGGCATTTATCCAAGAGAAATAGAGATGTGTTCACACAAAAGAACCAGTGAAATAATTTTTATAGCAGTTTTACTAATAGTAGTCTCCAACTGGAAACAACCCAGTTCCAGTTCCAGCTCAGTCGCTCAGTTGTGTCTGACTCTTTGCGACCCCATGAATCGCAGCACGCCAGGCCTCCCTGTCCATCACCAACTCCCAGAGTTCACTCAAACTCATGTCCGAGTCGGTGATGCCATCCAGCCATTTCATCCTCTGTCGTCCCCTTTTCCTCCTGCCCCCAATCCCTCCCAGCATCAGAGTCTTCTCCAATGACTTGACTCTTCACATGAGGTGGCCAAAGTACTGGAGTTTCAGCTTTAGCATCATTCATTTCAAAGAAATCCCAGGGCCGATCTCCTAGAATGAACTAGTTGGATGTCCTTGCAGTCCAAGGGACTCTCAAGAGTCTTCTCCAACACCACAGTTCAAAAGCATCAATTCTTCAGTGCTCAGCTTTCTTCATAGTCCAACAACTCTCACATCCATACATGACCACAGGAAAAACCATAGCCTTGACTAGACGGACCTTTGTTGGCAAAGTTATGTCTCTGCTTTTGAATATGCTATCTAGGTTGGTCATAACTTTTCTTCCAAGGAGTAAGCGTCTTTTAATTTCATGGCTGCAGTCACCATCTGCAGTGATTTTGGACCCCCCCCCAAAATAAAGTCTGACACTGTTTCCACTGTTTTCCCATTTATTTCCCATGAAGTGATAGGACCTGATGCCATGATCTTTGTTTTCTGAATGTTGAACTTTAAGCCAACTTTTTCATTCTCCCCTTTCACTTTCATCAAAAGGCTTTTTAGTTCCTCTTCACTTTCCTATTTGTCCTTAAATGGGACATCTGTTGGACAAGTGGTGAAATGCTATTCACCAACAGCACACACAACCTGGACGGATCTCCAGAGAACATCAGAGAACACTGTGGTTCACCTCCTCCTTCTTCCATCCCTGCAGGCTGGTGCAGTAGTAGTGCCCAGGATTGCGGGCTTCACACCTGTGCCTGCAGCACCAGGAGGAAATGAGAGAGGAAGTGGGACACTGAGAAGAGAAGGAAGGGGAGACAGAGTCCATGCACTATAGTAGCCACAACCAAGCCGCAGCCCAGCAGGACTACGGAGCTTCCACCAGCCACCTCACTCAAGGATGTGCCCAGACCACCTGGGCATATGGGCAATGAAGCTATGGGCCCTTTGAACAGCCCCTTGATGTCACCCATATTCAGGATCAGACCACTGCGCCCTATGTGCAGACCACCTATGAAACTTGTTACGGACAGACTCTCCCTGGGTGCTCAGGCGCATTGTCAGCCCGTTCAGGGGCATGGCACCAGGGCTTGTGATGCCACCATGGCTACAGTTACCAACCCCTGCCCCCACCCCCGGGCTTCTTACGCAGCTCAGTCTGCATATGGCACTCAATCTGCTCATCCAGCCTATGGGCAACACCTGGCAACCACAGGGCCTGCAGGACTGTAGGATGGTAACAACCTCCCTGAGACAAAATCAACCTGAGTCTAGCACGAAGGGTTACAAGCAGCCCAGCCTTCCCCAGGTACCTGGGAGCTATCCCATGATGCCAGTCCCATCCCCACCACCCTATCCTCCCACCAGCTAGTCCTCTGCACAGCTGACTAGTTTAGGATCAGAGCAGTTCCAGAAGAACATCTGGGGGCAAACAAGCAACTATGGAAGCGCTGTAGCTGCTATGGTTGACAAAGCAGCTCCAGGGCAGCCCCAAATGGGATCCCATAGTCAGACTCCAAGTCAATAGCCAACTTAGCGGCAG
The DNA here is from genome assembly GCA_935064755.1 of Tragelaphus eurycerus. Taxonomy (NCBI): domain Eukaryota; kingdom Metazoa; phylum Chordata; class Mammalia; order Artiodactyla; family Bovidae; genus Tragelaphus; species Tragelaphus eurycerus. Next base: position 602,141 of record CAKXYN010000123.1, read on the forward strand.
CTAGGGATGGCAGAGTTCATTCCCACGGGACCACCCCAGGAACAAGCGTGTTTATGGTCAAGAGTCTGGAGGATTTTCTGGATTAGAAGAGAACCAGAGCATGAGTGACCTTGATAACCCATGCAGGGGAAGCAGGGGATTTAGTTGTGGAGGTATGGGCAGAGGCAAGTAGGGAGGAGCACCCCAGGGAACAGGGAAAAGTGCAAACCTTTCCCCTTATGTAAGACATTTTTTTCTTCATTTCCATGAATAATCTGATAAGCCCAAGCTGTCCTCCAAAACGTGGAAATGTCATCTCTGTGGCATGTCTATAGCGGCAGATTGCTTTCTTCCTTGCCAATATACTTGGTTGTGTCGAAGAGAATAAAGAATGCTTTTGAAACTAGAGCTTTCTGTTCCCTTCATAGCTTCCAGAGGTTGAAATCCTCTGTGGGTAATAGACTTGGGGAAGAACACACAGAACCCTTCTAACAACCCCAAGTTTTTAACAAATTGCTTCTGAATGGCTGTCTTGAAATTCCTGGAGTGTATACTGCAGATAAGGAGTGCAGCTGTTTTCCACAACGTCTGTCCTCAACTTCTGTCTGTACTTGGGACTGTTGAGAGTAATGATGAAGATCTCGATCCCATCACCCTTCAGCTATGGCCTGAGGTGCACCTGGTACACAGAAAAGCCCAAAAGGTTTGCTATTTTTTTTTCTTTTAAAAATTAATTAACTTATTTTAATTGGAGACTAATTACTTTACAATATTATAGTGGTTTTTGCCATACACTGACATGAATCAGCCATGGATGTACATGTGTTCCCCATCCTGAACCCCTCCTCCCACACTCCCCATCCCATCCTCAGGGTCATCCCAGTGCACCAGCCCCAAGCACCCTGTCTCATTCATCGAACCTGGACTAGTGATCTATTTCACATAAGCCCAAAAGATTTTTACAGAGTATATATATATACATATATACACATATATATATGTATATAAATACATATATACATATATATGTATATAAATACATATATATGTATATAAATACATATATACATATATATGTATATAAATACATATATACGTATATATGTATATAAATACATATATATGTATATAAATACATATATACATATGTATATGTATATGTATATATATATGTATATATATGTAAATAAATATAATATATGTATATACATATATGTATACATATATACATATATATAATGTAAATAAATATAATACATATTACACATGATATGTATACATATCCCCATTGGGGATTTTGAGAAATCTAAATTGGTTTGACCATTTTGATTGATAGCATAATCTGCTTTAGAAAATTTTGTTTAGATCAGTAACATAACTTCTGCCTGTGCCTGCCCTTCCCCTCCATCCTCCCATACCTTCTCCCCCTTCTGGTGTCTATACTCTGATGAAGGTGAAGTATAATGTTGTTTAACATAATCCAGAAGGTTTCATTCTATGTGTGTTTTGTCCCTATATAAACTAGTAAAACATTGTGCAGAATGTTAATATAAGTATAAATTGTATTTGATGCCATGATTGGTTTAAGGAAAAACTGAATAGAATTTCTTTAAAAATGTACATCAACATTAAATACATTAAAAAGTTGGTCTTTTCTAAAAAGCCAGTGTCAAAAACTTACCTGAGGAATCTGTGTGGTGTAAATGTATCATATCTTGACAGTATCAATGTCAACACCCTAGTTGTGTTACTGTTCTATAGCTGTGCAAGATGTCACCACTGTGGAAACCAGGTAAAGGATTCCTGAGATCTCTTTGTATTATTTCTTACAACTACATGTGAGTCTCCAATGATTTGAAAATAAAGTTTAATTTTAAAAGTATTGATCTTCATGTTAACATATGGATAGAAGAAGGCTTGCCTTCTGTTTAGCAGAGTGATTAGGTAAAGAGTTCCCTGCTCCACAATCCTCTGCCATATATGATCTACCTTTTATTTTATTACTTTTTTATAATGAAATATAGTTGATTTACAGTATTATGTCAGTTTCAGATATATAGCATAGTGTTTCTGCAGATTATACTCCATTATAACTTATTATGAGATAATGGGTATAATGCTGTGTGCCATATAATATATCCTTGTTTCTTATCTATCTTATGTAATATATAGTTGTTCATATCTGTTAATACCACACTGATAGTTTTGTCTCTCCTCCCTTCCATCTCCTCTTTGGTGACCATAATTTGTTTTCTATGTAACCAAGACATTGTTGCTAACCAATTGTCTATTGACAAATGAATGGATACAGAAGATAAACACACACACACACACGACCTCCCTGGTAGCTTAGATGGTAAAGAATCCGCCTACAATGCAGGAAACTCAAGCTCGATCATTGGTTCAGGAAGACACCTTGGAGGAGGGCATGGCAACCCACTCCTGTTTCTTTGCCTGGAAAATTCCATGGACAGAGGAGCCTGGCAGGCTACAGTCCAAAGGGTCCCACAGAGTTGGACATAACTAAAGCAACTTATTGGGCATGCACATGCATAGGTATAGATGTGTATATTACAGAGACATACATGCATAGGCATACTCTGCAGCCTTAAAAAAGGAAGGAAACCCTGCCTTTTGTGACAGCTGTGATGGAAAGAGGGCATTATGCTACATGAAATAAGATAGTGTAAAAATATATATGAAATGGTATCACTTATGGGCTTCCCAGGTGGCACTAATGGCAAAGAACCCATCTGCCAATGCAGAAGACTCAAGAGAAGAGAAAATGGCAACCCACTCCAGTATTCTTGCCTAGAGAATCCCATGGACGAGGCGCCAAGGGGTCGCAAGAATTGAACATGATCTAGCAACTAATCTACCAGCATACACACATACACAATTCTGTCATTTGCAGCAACACGCATGGACCTAGAGATTACTATACTTAGTGAAATAAATCAGACTAAGACAGGTACTGCGTTTTATCACTTATATGTGGAAATTAAAAAAAAATACAAATGAATCTATATGCAAAACAGATTCAGTGTACTTTGAGATGCTTCTCTACTGCAGTTCCTCCACAACTATTTATTGCCTTAAACATCAAAGGCCACATCAGCTATTGTGAGATAAAATTTTGCACAACATTATGATAATTTTGCTAAAAATTGAGGGAAAATTGTGAAACAATTGTTCATTTTATTTAGGAATTCCTGACCTCATTTTTATTGACGTTTCGTTTTTGGTATCATACTCTGAGGAAATTGTCAGATATTTTGAAAGATGATAAATAATAATGATATGATACTTAAACCTAAAAAAAATACTTACTAAAACCAGAGTATAGTCTGTGTTTTTAAAGAAAATGAGTGTAAGGGTGTTTATTTTTGGAAGGACTGAGGTTGTCCAGATGATGGTGCTAGAACAGTGTTTTTAAATCATGTGAGAATTGGAAACTCATTCTAGGTCATTCAATGTCATTGATGGATCCTTATTAAACACATTTTAAAATGATTTTTCCAGGCCAATCATCATTGCCATTGTTTTCATCATCAAATACATATGGGAAAGTTCACAGTCTTTGTGGCTTTCACAGCAATGGCAGAAATCCTTAAAAGGCCAAGCAACCCTGTTCACACTAGGAATTATTAAATTAATTTCATTTATTCATGAAGTACCTGTTTAACTTATTAAAGGGACATACTCATAAATAGAAGAGCTTATTAAGAAGGCCAGCTGGGCATCCCTACTACAATGTAAATATCTTTTAATGAGGTTGTCAGACAGGTTCATAGCCAAGAGATTTTTTATATGTTGTATGTAGAAAATAAGTATTTTTTAGTTATAATCATTAACATGTGGATTAAATTAAATGACTGAAGAGGAAGTTGATTTTTACATATAAGAAAAGTAACATCTTACTAGTAGTAAAAGAAAATAAAGGATATACATGTTTTATGTAACTGTAGTGAGAAACAACATGATCAGACATCTGACTAACACTCAATGTAGCCATGATTCCACTTTGGTTTATGAAAGAAAGTTGACCTTGAGACTTTCAGAATTGGAAAAAATAAAACCACACAGAACAGAGAACAAATAATAGGAAGAAAAGTCTTTTTTCTTGAGTGTCTTTACGCTTGTAAAATGTACTTTATCGTTTCTCACCTGGGTATTAAGCCTTATGTCAAGCTGAAGAACTATCAGAAGAAAGCAAAGAAACGGCTTCCCAAAAAGTGCAATTTTATTGCATACATCTGAACACTGTCTTGTAGGTGTCAGATTACAAAGTACAGCATATAAAAGTAACCCTTCTCAAAACATGAACTTTTTCCAACCCTCAGAATAAAGAAAAATTGATGCATTTTCACACTGAGTACTGAAAAAAATAAATTCATATTCCCTCATTCTCTCTCTGTCTCTCTCTTACACACACACACACACACACACACACACACACCACTGTGAATAATTTAATCTCTTTTTAATTACCATTCTAGTCTCCTATTTCCTACTTGCCTATGATCCAGAACAGAGCTATAATTATCAATTTACACTGTACATTTACAGAGACTTTCATATGTTTTAAAGGCTTCATAAATGTATTTTATTGTTTGCTTTTAGCACATGTGTTAGAGCTGAAAATGCTGATGATCTAGTTCCTGGATGTCAGTAAAAGAGAAATGAAGTAAATCGTGCCTCCTGCAAAGTGTAGGGACCTCCAAAGAGGAAAATCCAGAATTGCAGGTATTGTTTCTATGAAGATGACCCTCAGGTTTCTACCCTAAGCTGCCTAGGAGAGGCCCAGCTTTAGCAGTGTGTGCTGAGTAGTCCCATCTGCATGTTTCATTTGCACTTGACCCGTGTACCTAAACTCAGTTAATATCTCTTCCCCGGTGGTTTCCATATTGTGCTAATTTTTGATATCTTTCTCCCTAGGACCCAAATGGGACGCTCAGACCCTTCTTGCACTCTCTCTTGGAGCTGTTTCTCACATTTCATCCAGTAGTGGGCTAATTCTGCAGATTTTATTCTTTCTCTACAAAATATCTTGGTTGCTTTTCTCTTTGTCATTCCAATGTTACCTGCTATCATCCAGGTCTTATTGTTTCTCAAATAGATTGTGGTCATAGTCTCCTGTACTTTTTTCCTCCTGTTTCAGGACATTCACATGCTGTTGATCACTCTCCTAATCAATACCTTCAGCATCTCTCCATCAACTACTGAGTTAAGCCCCAAATCCTCATCTTCATCATCAGTGTGCTGGCTTATCTTTCCTTTAGACTGAGTTATATGTATCCCAGCCTTGCTGTCTTGACTTTTCTGAAGACACCCTAAATTTCCTGCTGGCTCCTGCTCTTTGTAGATTAACCTACAAAACCCAACTCCTGTTGAAATCCGCTTCAGTCTTAGACACCTGTTTCAAATGCCACATTCTCAAAACACCCTCTTCTGCCCACCGTTTGGTCCCTGTCATGCCATGGGAGTTTTCCTCTAATCGTACCTTCCTTCGTATTACTGTCATTTGTGCAGATGTCTTCCCTGTCCTGGATTGTAAGCTTTCTGAGGACAGAATCTTTAATTTATCATCAAATTTTCCAAATATCCAGGTCTAAGAATTCAGTGAAGTGAAGAGTATGTATTTATTTAACTGAAGTATTAATAAAATGAATTTAAATGGAAGTAAAACTGAATATTTTTGTTGTTAATTTTATCATGAAATTACTTTTCCCTTACCCAGCTTTCAAATATTGCTTCAAAAAGTGTTGCTTAACAAAAACATATTTTAGTTTCCATGAAAGATTTTTATGCTTGAAAGTGAAGGTGAAGTCACTCAATCGTGTCTGACTCTTTGCAACCCCATAGACTGTAGCCTACGAGGCTCCTCCATCTGTGGGATTTTCCAGGCCAAAATACTGGAATGGGTTGCCATTTTCTTCTCCAGGGGATATTCCTGATCCAGAGACTGAACCCGGATCTCCCGCATTGCAAGCAAATGCTTTTACTGTCTGAGAAGCTTGAGAAGCTTGAGACAGTAAAAGCGTTTGCTTGCAATGCGGGAGACCCGGGTTCAATCTCTGGATCAGGAAGATCCCCGGAGAAGGCAATGACACCTCACTCCAGTACTCTTGCCTGGAAAATCCCATGGATGGAGGAACCTGGTAGGCTGTAGTCCATGGGGTCGCTAAGAGTCGGACACGACTGAGCGACTTCCCTTTCACTTTTCACTTACATGCATTGGAGAAGGAAATGGCAACCCACTCCAGTGTTCTTGCCTGGAGAATCCCAGGGATGGGGGAGCCTGGTGGGCTTCCATCTATGGGGTCGCACAGAGTCGGACATGACTGAAGCGACTTAGCAGCAGCATGTATTTTTTATAAGTTGGCTAAAGCTCAGATATCAGTAATATCAGTAAAGGACAGGAAAATATTACAAATGCAAGTACTAACTTGTATCATCAGCAAATACTTATTTGTTAACAACACTAACCCAAGCAGGGTATCAAATGTAAATCAATGCTTGACTTGGGAATAAAATGAACATGTGTACACCCGTGGTGGATTCTTGTTGATGTATGGCAAAACCAATACAGTATTGTAATTAGTCTCCAATTAAAATAAATAAATTTATATAAAAAAAGAAATAAAATGAAAGGACTCCTCAAGTTTTTTCTATTGTACTACTACAGTTTTAGTTTTCACCAGTGGTAACAATTTCTATCCTTAATGTTAGAGAACAGCTTCACAGTTGTTTAACTATCATTCACTTATTCTTTCTTCTTGCTATTTAATAAATATTTATTGGTCAATAGGGCATAGGGGATCAAAATTATCTTTATTTTGCTCTTATGTCTACTACTATAGCTTGATGGAAATGTGGACTGAAGCTCACCATAATACATGTTAAATTCTCCCTGGGCCTGTAAGTCCTGAAAGGATTGTAATTTGTGGGAGGAGAATGTAGGTTTTGGTAGGAAAGACGGAAGACCTTTTGAAATGCTGAAACATTTGAGTAGGGAATTGAAAATTTTCTAGTTGTCCACCCAGACAAGGAAGGTAACAGCATCCTGGAGAGGAGTAGGTGCATGTGAACAGAAGCAGGGTGGGGAGGAGCCAGGTCAGGTTGAAGACTGTGGCTTTGCACAGCTAGAGCAGGAGTAAGTGAATGCCAGTCTGGCACAACCTGCCAAGACTTGGGGATTTTAAGAGGCCTGCAGATATGGGGAGGTAGGTGCCAAGCAAGGGGATGCTTCAGGTTTTATCATAGGAAGAGTTTGGGTAACAGAACAGAAGGATGTAAATGGACAAGCCCACATGTTAGTGGTGAGTCAATGGAAAGTTCATGGGTCAGTGAGATCAACAGATAAACCCTTTACTTAAGATGTAAGAAGGACTTCTATTCAGACCAAAGCTTTAAGGCAGAAGAGAATAAGTTACATCAAAGTGACATCTAATAATATTTATAGTCTGAAAATATTCACGGATTTATCCCCTTTGGACTATGTAGAATTCATCCCAGATGGGTAAATGCCTCCTGTCTGTTCCCAGACGAGGTTAGGGGAGGAAATGCCACAACCACTCAGGCTTGCAATGTTGCACAGACCTTAGTCTGGAAGTCCCTTTGGTCTTGCCTAAATTTATTTTCCTGTAGTTTAAGCTCATTTCCTCTTTTCCATCCTTAGGGGAGGTAAAGAACAGATGGTCATAAACCACCAGATAATGACCCTTTATAGACTGGAGACACATATTAAATCATCTCTCAGCCCTCGCTTTCCTGAGTTAAAACAATAGGAGCTCTCTATCAGTCTTACTCTTAGGTTTGCTATTCTAAATCTATATCTTTGTTTTCTTACAGTGACCAGCTTTTTCTCATCTCACTTAGATGTTCAATTACAGATAAGATGAGAGTCTTTAACAAATGCATAATTATTTCCAAATACATATTTATATATTCCAACTATACATTCCATATGGAAGCATTTATTCTGGGATCTCTGATTCTGTAATAATTGAATATCATGTTACATTAAAAGAACAAAACAAAATAGCCTCAGCTTGTTACTGACATCCCAACCACTAGGATTCCACATACTTTTGGTAAACTTGTACTGAGTCAATCTTCTCATTTATGTTTGTAAATTCTAACTTTTAAAAAAATTGCAGTAGTAATTTGTTTCATTTCTTTGAATCCCTCTGCTCCTTGCCATTGAAATTTTTTTTCCATTTCTGGCATTTTCTCCTTCTTTGGCATTGCTTGACAATTATTATTTATTTTACCTCAAATAACAGTCAGAAATAGCTCAGATTTCTGCATCTCCTAACTTTTAAAGGTTTTACAACTCTTTGCCCTTTTGAAAGTATTACAAACTTCCGTTTGTACCAGGCTTCTCCAAGAAGATGGGGGCCTTTGCTGTGTGCTATTCCTCTGCCTGCCCCACACACTTACTGAAAGAAGTGCTGTGTGTCGAGTACTGAGCGCTCCCTTTGGGCCAAACTCTGGGTGGGCCCAGGGACAACTGAGAGTCATCCTGCCCTGCTCTCCGGGGGCTCTGGGCCCTGGGTGGAGGGACTTCTCTGGCACATTCTTCACAGGGACTGGATGCAACCGAATATCTCAGAAGTTTGAACTCTAGGTGATTATGTGAAATATGGTATTATTCTTGAAGTTATTTGCAGATCAAGAAAATGTTAGATTTCCACTGATTGTTCCTTCTGAGAGGTTCAAATGCATGCCTCCTTTCTAGTTTATGGTTTGCTGTTGCTGTTCAGTGACTAAATTGCGTCTGACTTTTTGTGACCCCATGGACTGCAATACGCCATGCTTCCCTTCCCTTCACTATCTCCCAGAGTTTGCTCAAATTCATGTCCGTTGAGCCAGTGATGCTATCTAACCATCTCATCCTCTGCCACCACCCTTCTCCTTCTGCCTTCAGTCTTTCCCAGCATCAGGTTCTTTTCCAATGAGCCGGCTCTTCACATAGATGGCCAAAGTACTGGAGCTTCAGCATCAGTCCTTCCAATGAATACCAGTCTATTAGCTATGATTTAATAATAAGTTAAACTAATTGTCTCATAATATCAGTGTTTAATAAATAGGAGGTTAATGCTGGGGTGGATAGTTGAAATATGCTAGGAATAAACCCTAGAGCCTCTACGTGACTACTGACTGGTACTGGAAAAGAAAACCAAAATGTGACCTTTCCTTTTGTCTCCTCAATCCTCACCGTCTCTCTGGATCCTAGAAAGTTCAGACATCTGAGAAGAGACTTTGAACAATTCTCAGAGAACAGCATTTTCCCTGGTCTTCCATTCACATGAGCCACGTTTCCAGGTGGACAATGAGATCCACAGCTTTCTTTCCCACAGAGCCTGACATAGGCAGGCAATGTGACTTTGCATCTACAACCAAGATTCATGCTCAGTGGAAGTCCAATTACACGAAGGACTGAGGATTCTCTTAGTCAGGAACTCACTCTAAGGGAAGATGAAGTCCAACACAAGCGTTTTGATCTGGTAACCAAGTGTCACAACTGAAGAAAGTGTTAGTCACTCAGTCGTGTCTGACTCTTCGCAACCCCATGGAGCCTCATGGAATTTTCCAGGCAAGACTACTGGAGTGGGTTGCCATTTTCTTCTCCATCAGAACTGAAGGGGGCAGTAATTAAAACATATAAGGGTTGTCTCTGATCTGAAGCTATTTCTAGTCTTGTCTGATGGAATCATATCTATATTCTAGGAAAAGAGAGATCAGTAAATATAACTCTAAATGGTTAAGTCTGTAGAAAAATCTCTAAGAATTTAAAAGTAAGCAGCCCTAATACAGAAGCTGAAAAAGAGGCAATAAAACAATTATTATAATCTCATTTGGACCAGAGCCCCAGAGAAACTGAAGCATATAATCATGTCATTAAGCTATACCACAGATTCTGAAGCAAGAACAATGAATTCCATTTTACAGATGAGGGTTGGCGAGTGATTATTGCATCGCTCCAGGGGCACTTTCACTGTATTCTATCTAGAACGGTGCCGCACCCTCAAGAACACAGCTGGGAGGTCTAGATTTGGATTCCAAGTTTATCCTGCTAAAGGGCCAAGATCTGCCTGATCTAAGCCACCTAGTTCGTCTGGCGCTAACAGATCCAGAAAGCTAACCAGGTCTTCACAGTCAATGGGTTCATAAGGTATTTGTCAAATCACTGCTACTAAGGAAGGTCTCTGTTTCCTCTGGTCTCCTATTTTCCCCTAGAAATGGCTTCGGTGCAGGGCTTTTGTTTTGGGCGATCTCAGCCTTGAGCTTTGTTTGCTTGTTTACTTCCTCCGCTGCATCCTTGTTTAGGTTCCCAGCCGCATTTTTCCCCTCTGCTTATTTGTTTGACAGTGACTGCCTGTGTCATTTCCTTCATCCTTGGCTTGTACTTTGCCTTTTTACGACCTGCGGAGCTGGAAGGGCCTGTGATGAGGGGATGTGCAGGCCAGCGATCAGTGGGCTGGGGACGCCAGGGAGCAGGCGTGCTGCCAGCAGTGGGGCACCAGCTCAGCTCAGGAAGGCAGCAGGGGCTCGGTTCCTGAATAAAAATAGGCCTGAGTTCCTGCTGCCGCCGCCGAGGCGCTGCCCGGCTCAGGGAACGGAAGCAGACGCCACACAGGCCTGCACGCTGTGTTTATGTGTTTGGTGCCCTCACTACTCAAGTGCACGTTCCCACTGGGCCACTTTACACCCGCATTGTTGTGATTGCTGTTTGTTTTTTAAGGTTACATTTTATTAAGACAAGAATAACTGGGTTTTTCTAAACTCTTAGCTCACCCATTCTTCCTCTGTTTTGGGTGTTCAGCTTAATGTCTTTTAAACATCAATTTTAAAATGATCTTTTTCTTAAATATAAAAATGTTCATTATAGAAATTTTGAAGAAGTAGGTGTATAAAGAAAAAAAAATTCCCTTTGATTCCACCACCCGAATATAATAACTACCATATCTATATGCTTATATACTTCTAATTTGTTTTTAAGGCACAGGCAGGTACCTTAGTAAAGAATGAGAAAGTTTTCATGGTTTTGTTTCAGAAGTTTACTTGTTTTAAAAGTTGACATTTTAGCTACTTAGAAAAAACATTTTATAGAAAATACTATGCAAAGTTTCACTCTGTAGTTTTGAGTAAAGTAGTATTTTCATACAATAAAATGCACCAGTTCCCAGTGTTCAAATGCATTCACTTGTGTAACCATCATAACCAAGATGAAAGCATCTGGGTCACTTGAGCAAGGTGCTTTGAGCCCCCCCCTGCAGTCCACCTCCATCCCTGCTCCCTGTTGCAGGCAGACACTGCTTTATGTCACTATCAACTAGACGTGCTGTTTCCAGACTTTTGTATAAATGGAATCACAGTCTGCACTCCTTTGTGTCTAGCTTCTTTCTCTCAGCATATTTCTCACACATGGTAATAATCACATATGCTTATACTCACATGTACTTTAAAATTTGCTTTTCTTCATTTCATATAAGCATTTTCCACATCACTAATTATTCCCTTAAAATTTAATTTCCCATGACTATACATTAATTTGTTTTAGGGATATACAATAATTTATCTCATAATTAAGATCTTGTTGTTAATTGCTTCTTTGTTTCAACAGTTTGATTTTATAATCAAGAATGATTATTTTTGAATATATATGTTGGTATACATGACCTCATTTCTGAGGGATAAATTTCTATAAAGGGACTTGTTAAGCTAGAAGGTAGGCAAATTAACAAGGCTTTTAATATATATTGTGCTAGTTTAATTTCTCACAAGCAATATATACAAATATGTGAAGACAAATAACATTTTGAAGTTGGGTGGGAACCTGCAAAAATATCCGGTTTGGTGGTCCTTAACCAATGGGTGGACACACCTATGGAGTTCTTTTAACACGCACATGCATTTTATCTAACTTGGCATGTATTTATGAGGCTCAGGTAGTTGTTGTTTTCATTTTAATTTCCTCAGATGTTTCTATTGTACACTCCATGTTCAGAAGCACCTTATTTTTACAGATAAAGAAAACGAATCCAAGATAGGCTCATTAAAGCCTCTTGATTGCCCTGTGTTGTTTTTTTTTCACTGGGTGAACTTGCCTTTACATTGAATACCCATTACCTGGAAGACAATCAGGATTAAGCAGCTAGGTCTCTCCATGGTAGACCTGTACCTTAAAAGAACTCTTTAAGGTGATGAAGTTCATGAAAGTGCCAGGACCACCTCAGAGTTGAATTGCTCAGTCACATCCAACTCTTTTCAAACTCCATGGGCTATAGCCCTCCTGGCTCTTCTGAGCATGGAATTTCCCCTGGCAAGAATACTGGAGTGGGTTACCATTTCCTCCTCCAGGGGATCTTCTCGACACAGGGATTGAATCCATGACTCCTGATTCTCCTGCACTGCAGGTAGATTCTTTACCGCTGAGCCACCAGGAAAGCCCAGGGTCACCTCAGATGACTCCCCAGTTGAAAGGGATCTCAAACAGAGTGTAACTCAAACATTTACTTGGGTGCACTGCTCAGATTTGAAGTAAACTTTCCTTGACTTTGTCCCCACTCCACAATCCCCAACTATGCCTTTTCACATTCCTCTTAGAGGAGACAGAGAAGCAGAGGACTGGCTCACTTGAGCTCAAGAAGGAGTCCTTTAATTCACCACATATATTGCCCTGGGCTAGTTGCTGGTTTTCCTCTGCATTCCAGCTCCCAGAGTGATGACTGTCTGTTTCTGCCATCTTCTTTCACAACCAAAAGGGAACAATGGAAGCAAGACACCTTCTACAGCTTCTCATCTCCAAGCACAGACTGCCTCAGCTTGCTGCCCAGGCTACCATGTCTATCCCATAATTTCTCTGGGTTCCAACAGTCTACCTTCAGGGAGGGCAAGTGCCTTTCACCCAGTTGTCATTACCTAAGCCACAACGTGGCTTCTCTGGTAGCTCAGCTTGTTAAGAATCTGCCTGCAGTGTGGGAGGCCTGAGTTCAATCTCTGGGTTGGGAAGATCCCCTGGAGAAAGGAACAGCTACCCACTCCAGTCTCTGGCCTGGAGAATGCCATGGACAGAGGCGCCTGGAAGCCTACAGTCCATGGGGTCACAAAGAGTCAGACACCTCTGAGCGACTTTCACTTTCAAGCCACAAAGTATTTCTTCATTGAATTGTTGATGTCTAACAAAGATTTTAGTGAGTTGATTCTTTGAGATTGTATCCACTATTGTCATAGTCCCTCACCCTGTGACTAGGTGAGTCTGGAGAGCCACCTTGTAAATCTGGACCATTCTTTTTTTTTTTTTTAAGCTGAGCCACATGGCTTGCAGAATCTTAGCCTGCTGACCATGGACCAAACTTGGGCCAAAGCTCTGAAAGCACCAATGGACTGTTTTCCCTTAGAGTGAGTACCTTCTCTGGACCCCCTAAAGTAGCACCATATTCAACAGACAGTTGGTCCATCCTCGAGAGTTCTCTGGGCATGCCTGCTTCCTGGGGGAAACAGTGAGATGTCAAGGTGGGAGTCCTATTTTCACCTGCCTAGTCATTCCTAGCGGGGAAGGCAATGGCACCCCACCCCAGTACTTTTGCCTGGAAAACCCCATGGACGGAGGAGCCTGGTAGGCTCCAGTCCATGGGGTCGCTAAGAGTCGGACACGACTGAGCGACTTCACTTTCGCTTTCCAGTCTCATGCGGTGGAGAAGGAAATGGCAACCCACTCCAGTATTCTTGCCTGGAGAATCCCAGGGACAGGGGAGCCTGGTGGGCTTCTGTCTGTGGGGTCGCACAGAGTCGGACACGACTGAAGCGACTTAGCAGCAGTAGCAGTCATTCCTAGACATGATTTTTAGCGTAGTGTCATTTCCCATAGCCACAGCACTCCATCTGCAATACATCAGGATTTCAGTTATAAATTATTAAAAAGCAAAGCAAAAAAAAAAAAAGAACGCCTCCTAAAGAGGGACTTTTAAGTTTTTGCAAATAAAATTTACAAAGAGAAAAATGTCAAGTCAAATTATACAAGGATCCTAAAGCACTTTTCAGCACCTAGAATGAAGATAGAGTAATTTTTCTCACATAAAAGTCCCTAGAAATTAGTTTGTTAAAAGTACACATCTTCATAAATCATGAAAGGAAGAGCCATTTGCAACAACATTATCTCAGGAGACAGTTCCCTTTTAGAGAGTACATTTGTCTCTCCTTCCTGCAACTCTTTCATTACTGGGGACCCCAGATCTCCGAGTATTGATATATAATCCTCTTTTATAGGTTCACATAGGAGAGACTCTGATAATCAATCACTGGGCCTTTCCGATTGATTGAAAAATTAATCAAACATTAATAAAAGTTCCTGTTATCCAGTGAACTCAGGGCTTCCCTTGTGGCTCAGCTGGTAAAGAATCTGCCTCCAATGTGGGAGACCTGGGTTCTATCTCCAGGTTGGGGAGATCTCCTGGAGAAAGAAAAGGCTACTCACTCCAGTATTCTGGCCTAGAGTGAACTCAAGACCCTGTTAGTAGAATGAAACACATATTATACTAAAAAAAATTTGAGGGCATCAGAAAACAGATGAAAAAAACTGGGGGCTCTGGATGTCCATGAAATCACATATGGTCCCCAACTGACCTTTGAAAGTAAGTTTAGCTCATATAACTTCCTCAAGTCACAAATTCTGGTGTGGAAAAAAAAAAAAAAAAGCAAAACATGCTTTTCTGTTTTCCTAAATTGGACTTAATTTCTACCTTGAGCCCTATTTCTGTAGGTTTCTCTAGAGTGACTCAAGTCGCTCAGTGATTTCTTTACCATTTGAAGTGCAGGTTCAGACAAATTTATGAATTCTATCTTGTCCTAGCAGCAGATCCAAACTGAAACATCGCAGCATTGGTGAGAAGAGGAAATAACCAGTTTACCAAGCAATTTGCTCTAAAATATTTATATCTCTCACTTAGACCAAAGCATTTAAGCTTCAAATTGAGACTATAAATTTTGGGACTTGGGGATTTTGGTTCCCCTTCCCTCTACCATTGGATAGCATCAGCCTCACATCTCCCAGCTAAGGAAAAGGGGGCAGGGGGTGGAGAATGCTGCAGCATTAAGGAATTACACATTTTTGTTGGGTCTGCATTTACCTCATCATTTAAGCCTGGTCAAGGCTTATGAAGCTGACATGGGGATGAGTAAGCAAGTCTATTATATTATTATGTTAGAGGTGTCTGCGGCCTTTCCTGCAGCTTCCCTCAAGTCTCCCCACTTCTCTGCTGATTCCTTGGGGAAGAGACTGGGACTCTCCCAGAGGTGTCTATGGACAGGAGAGTTTGTGTTTTCCTGTCCCCAGTTTTCTTGGGGATGTGAAATGTGCTTTGTCCTAAAAGCATGGGAAGGCAGTTTCCCTCCCAGACTTCCTCCCCTGTAGCTCCTCTCCACCTGTGTCTTCCCTCCCAGGTCTCTGCTCATCTCCTCTGCTCTGTCGGATTCTTTGCTGCACCTCCTTTTGCATCAAGAGTATCACGTATAAATTCGGTATTCTCTAGGTTATTATTATACAATAGATTTTTATTGTATAACCCTTCTTATCTAACTTTGGGTATATTACCATATTTCCCACATTATTTCTTCTGGTTATGATGCCTCCAACAAAGAATATGGAATGAATACTGAAATTAGCTGTGGATACAAAAGACAGGAGCCAGTACCCGATGCAGCACCTAATGTGTAGCAGGTATGCAACACATATTTAGTGAATACGTAATGAATGTATCCTTTTGCTAATAAAGGATGTCAGATTTCCTTTTTAAAGACTCATCTGCTTACGGTACATGTACTCAAGGAGAAAGCCAAAGGCAGTCTGCAGTCATTTAAATAATTTATCATTAATTACTGATTTACTGTAAAATGAGGCATTGTTTAATCTTCTTCCAAGCAATGATTCAAAGCCTGCAGATGGAGAGACCTTAGATTTCTACAATAAGATAAGACCCAACTTCCTGCTTGAGACTGTCAGAAGCTACCGATTTATTAATATTACAACAGCCACAACAATACTGTTTCCCAAGTAATACTACAGTTTTTTCCCCATCATCTGGAATACATAACAGTATAAATTAATTCTCTACTTGCTATGCATATAACACAGATATCAAAAATGAGAAATCAAATGGATAAAATATCAAAATATCACAATCTTCTACCTAATATTTGCATTGCAATTTGATTAAAGGATGTGAAGAAAGCTGAATGCCGAAGAATTGATGCTTTTGAATTGTGGTGCTGGAGAAGACTCTTGCGAGTCCCTTGGACTGTAAGGAGATCCAACCAGTCCATCCTAAAGGAGACCAGTCCTGGGTGTTCACTGGAAGGACTGATGCTGATGCTGAAACTCCAATACTTTGACCACCTCATGTGAAGAGTTGACTCATTGGAAAAGACTCTGATGTTGGGAAGGATTGGGAACAGGAGGAAAAGTGGACGACAGAGGATGAGATGGCTGGAGGGCATCACCGACTAGATGCATATGAATTTGTGTGAACTCCAGAAGTTGGTGATGGACAGGGAGGCCTGGAATGCTGCAATTCATGGGGCTGCAAAGAGCTGGACACGACTGAGCGACTGAACTGGACTGAAGAAGTTTGTGTGTTTACATTTTGAATTCCTTGAATTATATTTTAACTTCTAGTTAGAGTTGAATAAAATAACACCTATTTCTTAAGAAATTTGTCCAGCGTTACATATGGTAGGTAGTTGAGAAAGAAATAGCATCTAAATTCTAAAAATCTAAAATTTGCAACCTAGAACCCTCTTTGTCTGATTTATGTTGTAACAATGATAAAAGCTTTAGCAGTACTTACCAGAAGGGATTAAAAATGGCTAAGTCAATTTCCCAAATGCAGTTCATTTCAGAATCCAGAACAACTAACTCTCACCAGCTCCAAAGTTATAACAACTGTAAAATCTATTGCAAATACTTAGAAGTCATGTATTTCATTGTGTTTTTATTTTCACATTTAAATAGTCACTGAACATCACTGATTTCAGTGATGATGATTTCACACAGTGTGATGATGAAATCACAAAATGATTTCACATTCATTTTGACTTCCTGAAAATAACCAAAAGATGTGACTCAATGCCAAACCAAAACTATAGTCAATTTAGCTGATGAAGTCTCACTAAATAATGTTGGTGAAATATCATCCACATTAATAAATACCAACTGGCCTTTACTAGGTTGAAGTTAGAGAAAATAAGGTTAAATATTAATGATTTTCTTCCACTAATGAATTGAAACTAATGCTTACCAAATAACATAACATCACTAAGAACTGAAATTTTAGTTTCAGTGTTTAATAATTTCTCAGGCTATGTCAACAAAACAGTCAAAGCAATTGATATTTGTGTGGCTGTCAACAATTTGGACATTTCCTCAATAGTCAAACCCCTAAAATGCAATACCATTACTCACTCTACTGAACTTTACTGTTAGGACTTGTCTAATCTGATCATGCTAGCTTATGGGAATATTCAGCCTCCTCTCCCAGAACATTGCAAGAGCATGGATAAGGCTGAGCTCAGTGGTTTGGAGCTTGGGCTTTAATCCTAGCTCATCATTTTATTGGCTTTGTGGTTATGAGCAAGCTGCTTAATCTCTTTGAACTCTAGTTTCCTAACCTGTAAAAAAGACTCTGTTCCTCTCTGAGAATTAAATAAAATAATATAAATGAACTGCTCAGCATGGGGATAATTTATCACTCAATAAATGATATTTAGAAAGCAATTTTTTATCTCATGATATGCTTCTCATTCCATATCACTAGAGACAAACATGACAGGGTTTGGTGTTAGCATGAGAAGCCAAGAGTGGTGTAAATGACTCAGTAATGATTTGAGAACAGTCATGTTAGGTAGACAAGGTCAGTATCAGAAGGCAAATAACAGGCATGGAGAGGGGTAAGGGGTAAGCATTTTGTAAATATCCAAGAAGATTTTAATCTAAAAATCTTTATGGAAGACAGTCTCATAGAACCAGAAGAAGTATTTATTGGGACCGTCTACAGGCAAGGCCAGATGCCGTTAGAGACATACAGAAATTCACTGATTACTTACTTTGGTTACTACCTGCCAGCTGGAGTAAGAACAGTGAATAACAGAGTCAGATTCTCTGTTCCCATGGAGTTTATATTCTAGTGTAAGAAATATACAAATACCATTCCTTTCTTCAAGGCATTTACTATTTATTTAAGGAAACATGAATTTTTGCACTAAAAATGCATAAAAGTAATAACAACAACTATAACAAAGGAAACAAAAATGTTACTAGGAGCCTATGTGGAGCAGTAAAAGAACTTATGGTGTCCAAGAAACCTAAATTTAATCCAGGTCTGATAATACTTTGGGACCTAGGGACAATAAGCATTTAGCTATTGTCATATTCTCATCTGTAAATAAGCATAAAATAATGACTTAATATGGTTCTGATTACTAAATAAAATTACATGTGTAAATCCTAATATACTACATGAATATGTATATGCCTTCATTGAGGAGGAGGCTTGCCTCAAAAGAACAAGTAGTATTTGGCCAGACAGAGAAGAAGAGCAAATGCATTCTAGGCCAAGGAAAGTGCGTGATGAAAGACATGAATTTGGAAAAGTGCAAGGTGTATTTAGAAGAAAGTGAGTTGAACAATTTGGCTGCAGCAGAGTTCATGCAGATAAGCAGGTAGGGAAACAACTCATATGATAGATGGGCCTTGGATGACTCGCAAAGGAATTTCTGAGTGTTAGAATAGCTCTCATACATATGTTGACATCGAAACACAGAATGATTAAGTGAATTACACAAGGTTATGTCATTAGAAGTGGAAGTAGAATCCCACACATCCATCTGGCACTCTGTCTCCTTAATGGCCTGGCCAGTGGTTAAGACAATACCTTATCATCTTTCTCGTCAATTCATATCTGAAAGCTTATAGTCTGTTAGACATTTTTTCATACTACACTGCAGGTGTCTTACCCAGCCCTCCAGTTTAAGTGCTGCATTTATGGCAAGAAAAAACAATTCTGAAACAACCAAGGGGAATGAAAAACAAGGGTCTGTTTCTCAAAAATGAGATGGTGCTTTGCAAAAATGAACTGACTTTATGATGCCATCTGGAAAATGCTTTTGTATTCCCGATACAGTGCGCTAAGCATAACTTAAAGGTGACTAACCAGCTCTGAAACGCTTTCTTCTGCTTCTTCACATGTGGATGTAGCTGACAGTAGCAAATGTTATTAGTCCTTGGACAGGACATCTGGTGTGGCTTCCTAGCAGCAAGGTGTGCAATTCTTGGGTGAATTTCAACAGAACACATAAGCCTCACTTGGAAAATTTTCAGAATTGAGCAGATCCCTGGTGATTGACTTTGTTCAGAAACTAGTGCTTCCAAACCAAATTGGAAGGAGGGAATATTTTTCCAAACCAAAGGAGGAGATTTTTTTCCCCCTCTTTCCCTATTTCCTTCCCGGCTTCCCTCCCTTTCTCCTTCCCTTTCTTTCTTTCCTTTTATTTCCCTCTTATTTCTGACATTTAAAGGTTGTCTGTGATGGGTAATGCCCTGTGGTATAATTTGGACAAAATTATAGTCAGACCTGTCTTCTCTTAGTGTTGGCAGATGTTCCTCACAGTTTCTTCCAAAGTAACAACAATCTTTTCACATAATTTATGGAACTGGATAATGGAATTATGTACAGAGAAATTCTTCTCCTCTCTCAACTTTAGTAATAGAACCTAATTAGCACCAGTAGAAAAGATTTAGAATGTCATAAATAAAAGAAACCTTCATTAATCTGGATAGGAATTAAGCAGAAGCTAACTTCGTTTTATAAAAGAGTTGCAAATAAAATAGCCTAACACTCGCATAGGGGAACATTTAATTTGTTGAAGAGAACAAATTGCTTTAAAACAAATAAAAGCACCAATTTATGAATGAACAACAAGTATGCTAAATACAAATCATTCTTCTCTATTTGGAAGTAGCTTTCCAACTCCTTTTCTTGACAATACTTAACTAGCCTCACTTGAATTGCTTTATTTACTTGAAATTAGTAGATAATGTTTCCTTTTAAAATTATCATTTTATTGAGACTGATTCCGATATTTGGTATTTGTTGTTCAGTTGCTAAGTTGTGTCTGACTCTGCAACCCCGTGGACTGCAGCACTCCGGGCTTCCCTGTCCTTCACTATCTCCTGGAATTTGCTCAAACTCATGTCCACTGAGTCAGTGATACTATTTGGTATACAGAATTTGGTATACATAGTTAAAATTAATAAACATGCTTTTTAAACAATTATTTTATTTTTTAAATTAATAATAATGGTCAATACATTACATTCTTACATGTGTTTGTATTCACTCACTTTAGTCGTGTCTGACTCTTTGCATCTCTATAGACTGTAGCCCGTCAGGCTCCTCTGTCTGAGGGATTCTCTAGGCAAGAACGCTGGAGTGGGTTGGCATGCCCTCCTCCAGGGGATCTTCCTGACCCAGGGGTCAAACCCGAATCTCCTGTGTCTTCTGGGCTGCAGGCTGATGCTTTCCCCACTGAGCCACCTGGGAAGCTCATATTTACATGATACCTGATTATTAGGTTAGCTAGTTTTTTTTAGTGTTTTTGCCTCATTCCAACTCTGACTGACCTTTTTTTTTTTTTTTGAGGGGGAAAGTTGTATACTTAATTACTCCATAGACAAGACAGAAAGTAAATTGAGTTTGCTTAATATTCAGCATCCCATAATAAGATTTGATTGGGGGCAATGAAGGTTGAAATGCTATCTGAAATGCTGTTGCTGCTGCTAAGTCGCTCAGTTGTGTCTGACTCTGTGCGACCCCATAGACGGCAGCCCACCAGGCTCCCCTGTCCCTGGGATTCTCCAGGCAAGAACACGAGTGGGTTGCCATTCCCTTCTCCAATGCATGAAAGTGAAAAATGAGAGTGAAGTCGCTCAGTCGTGCCCGACTCTTATTGACCCCATGGACTGCAGCCTACCAGGCTCCTCCGCCCATGGGATTTTCCAGGCAAGAGTACTGGAGTGGGTTGCCAGTGCCTTCTCCATATCTGAAATGAAATATTAATATTTCAGCTTCCACACTGTGGCACCATGGTTGATTAAAAACAATAACTAGGTCATAAGTCAGTTTATTTTAAAGATCCTAAATTAAAGGAACTGATTTGGTATCAGTTATTTTAGCCTTGATTCCACCATTTCTAACTCTTAATATTTCACGATTCAGACTTGTCTGACCGTCACTTAAATGTGAAAGGCAGATAATAGTTGCTGTCTACCAATTGCCACATCATGTTTATTGGGTGTTTAATACATAACAGGCACTGTTCTAGGGGTTTTACACGTATTCATCCATTTAATCCAACTATCAAGCCTGTGAGGTAAATATTTTTATAAATCCATTTTACAGATGAGGTAACTGAGTTATGGAGAGGCTAGCTGACTCGCCTAAGGTCACACAGCTGGTCATGGAGGGGCTTAGACAGACTTCACTTTCTAACTAGCTCTGAAAGTTTAAGGTTAAAGTGATTAGCCTGCATAACGATTTCACCGTGTGGAATATTTTTTAAAATGACCAAACCAAGCCAAACAAAAATAGACACAGATGCAGAGAACAGAGTAGCAGATACCAGAAGAGGAGGGGACTGGGGAGGAGAGAGAAACGTGTAAGGGGGTCAACTGTATGGTGACTGATAGAAGCTAAACTTTTGGTGTTAAACATGCCGTAGTGTATACAGAAACAGAAATATAATGTCATACATTGAAACTTATGTAATGTTACCTCAATGCATTAATTTTTTTTAATTAGCACATGAGCTTGCATATGATAAGGGCTTATTAAATGTGGTTGCTTCACATTTCTGCTCAGTTCTCATGCTCCTTTTCCTCTTCTTGGCTTCAACATGTTAGGGTATCTCAAAGGTCTTTCCTGGTTTGTTCATCTCTTCTTATCCACACCATCTCCTTGGAGCCTCCTCCACTCCAAGCATGCAAATACCAGCTCTGTGCAGATGACTACTGCGAAAAACCAGCAAACCAACTAAACAGAAGCAACAAAAAAGCATACTCCTTCTCTGTTTTTCTCTACTCGTAGTACTTCTGACTCCAGATGAGTGGGTTTTCCACTCATCAAGCAGTTCTGTCACACCAGCTGGATGTCCTGCAGTTTCACTCAATTCTAGCACTGTTTGCTGCTGGAGAAGCATCATTACCCACAGGTTAAGGGCTCAGTCTTGGAAGACGGCCTCTCCCCTTGTCCCGCTTCAGATGCCAATAGCAAGTCCCACTTTGTCACCGGTACTCCAACCCAAAGGATGTAAACTGACATTCCCACAGCCTCATCCCTGAGCTTGACCATTTGCTAGAGCAGCTCACAGAACGCAGAGAAACACCTACTTATACTTATCAGCCTGTTTTATAATGAAGACTATACTACACAATCGGGGAAGGCAATGGCACCCCACCCGAGTACTCTTGCCTGGAAAATCCCATAGACGGAGGATCCTGGTAGGCTCCAGTCCATGGGGTCGCTAAGTCGGACATGACTGAGCGACTTCACTTTCACTTTTCACTTTCATGCATTGGAGAAGGAAATGGCAACCCACTCCAGTATTCTTGCCTGGAGAATCCCAGGGACGGGGGAGCCTGGTGAGCTTCTGTCTATGGGGTCGCACAGAGTCGGATACGACTGAAGCGACTTAGCAGTAGCAGCAGCATACTACACAATGCAGATAAACATCCAGATAAAGAGATACATATGGTGAGACTTGGAAAGGTCCTGTGCACAAGGGCTTCTTACCGCGTGAAGCTGAGGATAACCACCCTCCTGGCATGCAGCTATATTCATCAGCCCATAAATTCTCAGGATTCCGCAATTTCCGAATTTTTATGTAGGCCTCATCACCTCCATCGGGGAAGGCAATGGCACCCCACCCCAGTGCTTTTGCCTGGAGAGTTCCATGGACAGAGGAGCCTGGTGGGCTCCAGTCCATGGGGTCGCTGGGGGTCGGACACGACTGAGTGACTTCACTTTCACTTTTCACTTTCATGCATTGGAGAGGGAAATGGCAACCCACTCCAGTGTTCTTGCCTGGAGAATCCCAGGGACGGAGAAGCCTGGTGGGCTGCCGTCTGTGGGATCGCACAGAGTCGGACACGACTGAAGCGACTTAGCAGCAGCAGCATCACCTCCATGACTGATCATTAACTCAGTTTCTAGTCCCTCTCGCCTTTCAGAAGGATGGGTGATGGGGCTGAACATTCCAAATGTCTGATCATGGTTTGGGCTTCCACGGTGGCTGGGTGGTAAAAAACAAACAAACAAAAACCTGCTTGTCAATGCAGGAAGGAAGATCCTGTGGAGGAAGAAATGGCAACCCACGCCAGTATTCTTGTCTGAAAAAACCCATGGACAGAGGAGCCTGGTGGGCTATGGGGTTGCCAAAGAGTCAGACATGACTTGGTCACTAAACAGCAACAAATCATGGTTTGGTCTTTTTGATGATCAGCTCCCATCCAGAAACTATCCAGGAGACTGCCAAGGGTGACCGCATTAAAACAAAGGACACTTATATCATTCAGGAAGTTCCAGGGGATTTAGGAGCTCTAGGTCAGGAACCAGTGTCAAAGCCTAACATATATTTTCTCTCTTAGTTCGTGGCTTCCAGTGCTTTATCTCCAATCCTTATACCTCCCAGCCCTTCAGATTCACCTACCCCACTGCCTACTCTCTGTAGTTACATCATGTTTAACAGGCAACTCAAGCATACAAGCCAGAAAATCACACTCAGAAGATGATACTATCATGGGTCCTTTTGCTCCTTATAGAAATCTAAGATTGATGATCCCACATCACATCCTTCTGTAGGTCCTGCAGATTCTCCACTTTTTTCTGCTTTCCACACCTCCAGTTTTCTACATGTGTTTACATAGCCTCATGCAAAGCACCCTCCCTTTTGCTTGAATACCTGGTAGCCTCCTAAGGAGTCTCAGCTGCTTCTCAGGACCTTCATACACATTCATGTCTTCCCAGAGGCACTGTGCTCATTTACAAATATAACTCAATCAAGGTACTCTCTCCTTAAAATCCTCAAATGCCTTTGTATTGTGTTTAAACTCAAACTCTATCACGATTCATAAAGCCACTCAAGATGAAGCTTCCGACAAAGTTGCCAGCCTTGTCTAATCACTGCTTTCCTGTTCTGTATCTCCAACCACTCTGATCTGAATCGCAGATCCTCAGGCGCATTCCTGTTTTGAACCTTTGCCCAGTTTTTCCTCTCCTAGAAATGTGTCCTCTTTGATCAGCCAATGGCTGGCTCCTTTATGTCACTTCAAATGTCTCCTCCACAGAGAGACTTCCTACCTCCCAGTTTGAACTAGCTCTTTAAACTCTCTACATTGTGTTACACTGTGCTATTTATAACATGATGCTGGTTTTTATTGTCCTTCTTTTCAACAACAACATACACATGAATGCGTGCATGCTTGCCTGAAAATATAAGCTCTGTGAGAATGGGGATCCTGTCTTTTTTGTTGTTGTTGCTCTGGTTCCAACATTTAATGTGTAGGAGCCAAGAAAAGATAATAATTGAATAAATAAATGTATTAAATTATAGTTGCTGCTATTAATCTTCCTTCTTAAGGTCAAGGACAGCTTGTATCTCCTACCCATCTTACATTCCATTACAGAACTAACCTTGGCCGAGTTAACTGCTCTAGGTAGATTGAAAGATGAAAAGGGAAAAACAACTTATTTGTGGAAGCTGAGAAACCACCTACAACATCACACAGAATTCAACATTTGGTACAAACAGCTCGGAATCACAAGTGTTGCTAGTAAACAATTAGCATCTGTTTTCTGACTTGAAGCATATCAGTGGCAATTTCAGCTCAGTTCAGTTCATTTCAGTCACTCAGTCGTGTCTGACTATATGCAACCCCATGGACTGCAGCACGCCAGGCTTCCCTGTCCATCACCAATTCCCAGAGCTTACTCAAACTCACGTCCATCAAGTCAGCAATACCATCCAACAATCTCATCCTCTGCCATCCCCTTCTCCTCCCACTTTCAATCTTTCCCAGCATCAGCGTCTTTTCCAGTGAGTCAATTCTTCACATTGGGTGGCCAAAGTATTGGAGTTTCAGCTTCAGCATCAGTCCTTCCAATGAACACCCAGGACTGGTCTCCTTTAGGATTGACTGGTTGGATCTCCTTGCAGTCCAAGGAACTCTGAAGAGTCTTCTCCAACACCACAGTTCAAAAACATCAAAAGTTTAGTGGCAGAGTTTAGTGGCAGAGAATTAGCACTAGGTGACGCTGGGATGTGCAGGCGGACAGGCGGGACAGTCTTTAAGCAGGCGCCCAGCCATCCGGGGTTCAGAGGCCAGCCAGACACCAATGGCAAAGCCACATTTCTAGAAGAAATGGGCATTTAATCTGCTGAGACATTTGAGAAACACAATTCGAGGAGCAAAGTGGGGTTCTGTGCATTAGCATAGCGCACACAAGAGATCTGTTACTCTGCAGGCAGGAGCCCACCACATTCAGGGCAGGAGACACCACGGTGACTTATGCCGAGTTCCAGGCTAAACGTGGACCAGGGGGTGGGGAGGTCGTCACGTGAGGCTGTGTTCAAAGCAGGGGGCAGTCCAGTCACACAGGAGGGCTCCATCGATTGCCTTCTACCACATCATAGCGCTGTCAGATGTGACCGAAAGCCCATCTTTCTGCTGGCTGCTCTTGATCAATGTGATAGATCTGCCCCTCAGAGGCCTGTCTAAATCCTATTATTCTGCCTACACGCATGTGAGACTAAATTAATGATGATGACTCATGGGCTTCCAAGCATCTGTAAACTGTTATTATCATCATCCACACCAGCACTTTATTGATCTCTTGTATTAGGCACTGACTCCTTGATTCTTTTTAAGGAAGCCAAAAGTTTAACCGTTTTTTCCTTTCTACCAATAGAGTAAATGTAGATCCAGTCTTTGCCCAAGGCTAGACTAGTGACAATGATTATTAAAACTGTGTGGATTTAAACCTAAACCTGCTTCATAGTCTTTCCTCAAATGCTCCAGGCAAAAAGGAGTTTGCTGGAGATAACTTCATCACGCTGACACATGAACTGAATCGGTTGTCATTGTTTAGTGGCTAAGTTGTGCCCAACTCTTTTACCAAATAGCTAAATAAAACATTACAACTCATTTTTTTTTTAACACCAAAAACATTTTGTATTAGGGTATAGCCAAATAATTGGAGAAGGCAATGGCACTCCACTTCAATACTTTTGCCTAGAAAATCCCATGGACGGAGGAGCCTGGTAGGCTGCAGTCCATGGCGTCGCTAGAGTTGGACACGACTGAGCGACTTCACTTTCATGCATTGGAGAAGGAAATGGCAATCCACTCCAGTATTCTTGCCTGGAGAATCCCAGGGACGGCAGGGCCTGATGGGCTGCTGTCTATGGGGTCACACAGAGTCAGACATGACTGAAGTGACTTAGCAGTTTAGCAGCATAGCAAAATAATAATGTTGTGATAGTTTCAGGTATAAAAGTGAGATCAAAAAAATAAATAAATGGAGATGTGCTGTAAGAGTAAAATTCACATCACATTTCAAACACTTACTGTGGGAAGTAAGGAATATATAATATCTCAAAATAAAAAGTAAATAAAGAAGCCTCAGAGAGCTTCCTTGGCTTCCCAGGTGGCTCAGTGATAAAGAATCTGTCTGACAATGCAGGAGACATTATGCAGAGGGTGAACATATTCTTGTTTTGAGGGGGCCAAGGGCAGTGGAAAAGTGAGACACTTGCTTTTAATTCTGGCTCATTAGTTCCGGGGATTCGGATATTTTCCCTTTTTTTTTTTTTTTTTTTAATTGAGATGTAATTGACATATAACATTGTGGGAAAAAAAGAAAACCACATTAAAACTAATTATGAATATGTAAGAACAGGTTTAATTTTGACCATTGATACTCCTGTTTAATATTCTGTAATCAGGATGATCAGAAATCTACTTCAGTACTGCTCTTCTGAGTTGCTATAGCCTTTATTTGGTGTTTTTCTGTGCGGTTGACTGGGCTGACTGACTTCTTCTAATAACTCAGGGCTTAGGTATTGAGATTTCAGTCAGGTGCCACCTCTGCAGCCTTGCCTGTCCCCACGCTCATATTGGGCCTCAATCAGTATCTGGCATGAAGGGAACACTGAAGAAATAATACTGAAAGAGTAAATGAGTGTTCTTTTCTTGGGACCATTAATCCTCTACTAACATCACCGACTTGATGGACATGAATTTGAGTGAACTCTGGGAGTTGGTGATGGACAGGGAGGCCTGGCATGCTGCAATTCATGGGGTGGCAAAGAGTCGGACACGACTGAGCAACTTAACTGAACTGAACTGAACCATACATAGGCCTTCTGTAATCATAGGCCTGGCCTAAGGTTTTCTGAGCATTGTAGAAATGGAGAAGGCCTGGTGGCTGCAGTACAGGAAAGTTTGACAAACAGATCTGTAACAACCATTGAATAAAACATAAGCTCATTAATACTGTGAGGCACAGATCAGATCAGATCAGATCAGTCGCTCAGTCGTGTCCGACTCTTTGCGACCCCATGAACCGCAGCACGCCAGGCCTCCCTGTCCATCACCAGCTCCCGGAGGTCACTCAGACTCGCATCCATCGAGTCAGTGATGCCATCCAGCCATCTCATCCTCTGTCGTCCCCTTCTCCTCCTGCCCTCAATCCCTCCCAGCATCAGAGTCTTCTCCAATGAGTCAACTCTTCGCATGAGGTGGCCAAAATACTGGAGTTTCAGCTTTAGCATCATCCCTTCTAAAGAAATTCCAGGATTGATCTCCTTCAAAATGGACTGGTTGGATCTTCTTGCAGTCCAAGGGACTCTCAAGAGTCTTCTCCAACACCACAGTTCAAAAGCATCAATTCTTCGGCGCTCAGCCTTCTTCACAGTCCAGCTCTCACATCCATACATGACCACAGGAAAGACCATAGCCTTGACTAGGCGAACCTTTGTTGGTAAAGTAATGTCTCTGCTTTTGAATATGCTATCTAGGTTGGTCATAACTTTCCTTCCAAGGAGCAAGCGTCTTTTAATTTCATGGCTGCAGTCACCATCTGCAGTGATTGTGGAGCCCAGAAAAACAAAGTCTGACACTGTTTCCACTGTTTCCCCATCTATTTCCCATGCAGTGATGGGACCAGATGCCATGATCTTCGTTTTCTGAATGTTGAGCTTTAAGCCAACCTTTTCACTCTCCACTTTCACTTTCATCAAGAGGCTTTTTAGCCCCTCTTCACTTTCTGCCATAAGAGTGGTGTCATCTGCATATCTGAGGTTATTGATATTTCTCCCGGCAATCTTGATTCCAACTTCTGTTTCTTCCAGTCCAGCATTCCTCATGATGTACTCTGCATATAAGTTAAATAAACATGGTGACAATATGCAGCCTTGACGTACTCCTTTTCCTATTTGGAACCAGTCTGTTGTTCCATGACCAGTTCTAACTGTTGCTTCCTGACCTGCATACAGATTTCTTAAGAGGCAGATCAGGTGGTCTGGTATTCCCATCTCTTTCAGAATTTTCCATAGTTTATTGTGATCCACACAGTCAAAGGCTTTGGCATAGTCAATAAAGCAGAAATAGATGTTTTTCTGGAACTCTCTTGCTTTTTCCATGATCCAGCGGATGTTGGCAATTTGATCTCTGGTTCCTCTGCCTTTTCTAAATCCACAGATAGAGACACACAGATAACAAATGCACAGACAGTAAAACAAGCATGGGGCTTTAGTGAACGTGTGCATGCCTGTCCAGTCCATCTCAGTTCACTGATTCCTAAAATGTCGATGTTCACTCTTGACATCTCCCGTTTGACCACTTCCAATTTGCCTTGATTCATAGACCTAACATTCCAGGTTCCTGTATAATATTGCTCTTTACAGCATCAGACCTTGCTTCCATCACCAGTCACATCCACAACTGGGTGTTGTTTTTGCTTTGGCTCCGTCCCTTCATTCTTTCTGGAGTTATTTCTCCACTGATTTCCAGTAGCATATTGGGCACCTACTGACCTGGGGTGTTCATCTTCTAGTATCCTATCTTTTTGCATTTCCCACTGTTCATGGGGTTCTCAAGCAAGAATACTGAAGTCCAGTGTATGTACTTCATCTAAGTGGAGGACTAGGACAGTGTGACGTTCGTCCTTGTTACGACCTCTCTTCCACACAGCAAAGAGTCATAGGTTGTAATCCAGTTCACCTGCAATGCTCTAGGGAAGAGCATTGTTCTTCTTTTAAGCTTGTTCTTTTTATGTATATCTTTACTCCTTCCCCTTTTCAAACACAGGAACTATAATCTATATTCTCAAAATTCAAACATTTGTGCAACTTTGTTTTGGAGGAGAACCAACTAGTACATATGCTAATATATAGACATACTAAAGTGTACCTGACTGTGAGAAACATATAGGGTGTTCCCATGAGTCAACAGGATGTGAAATGCATGGGATGCCTTTTTTGTGTGTGTGGATGAGGCAGAGTGAATGCAATGACATCAGCAAATAAAAGGATCCACATAGCAGGAGACGTAAAAGTGGTTTTCAACATAAGCTAGATGTAGTTATCTAGCCAATGTCCTACTTTATTAAGATATCACCTCTTATTTAACAGGTCATTTAGACATTTTCCTCTTTTTAAGGTACTTCCAGTGTACATGATAGATACAGAGGTTAGAATATTAGGAAAACATATTTTTCTCTTGAGATTTTTTACGTTGTTAAATTTGCATTGTGAATGGTAAGTAGGGAGCTTCATTCTTAAGCATCTGTTCAGCCAATATGTGATTAAATATTATAATCTGCTTCAATCACATTTGCTTCACCATTAATCAAAACCCCCAAATTCTGCCTTGCACAATAGTTTCAGTGTATTCATACTTTGAAAGAAAAAGCATAGTTAAATAATTGCTGGGTGATAAGTCCTTATGAAAGCTTCTGTTGAGAAATGTCTAAAACATGGATTAAAAGGTATTAATCATTACCAAAAATAACCTGAAAAATGGGAGAAATGAAAAACAGATAGTTATTATATAACTACTCTTTCCCTCTTGTTTAAATATTAAAAATGAAATTATAAATTATGTGATAAGGACTACTGGATAAAAATAAGCAGAATACAGTCATTCTTCATCTCTTTCTTTCTAATTTTTTCTTATATTAAGAATATTTTCTTTAAGTCTATATACTTTGAAAGTTTTCATTTTATGCTGTTTTGAAGAAAGTAAATTGTCAGTATCTTAATTTTGAATTTTCATCCTTGCTTACTAGTCAATATTGATAGTGAAGGGGTCTCATGGTTAACCCAAATGACAGTATTCTATTAAAACATCAATAGCCATCAGCCCTTTATCAATCATCAATTTCCAGATTTAGCAAATCAGGTGTCTGGTTTTTTCTTTCCTATTACTTGGGCTTGCTTCTTCGGTAAATTTCTGCAGGAATAATAACAGCTTCTTTTGTCACTTTCTGCATAGATTTTTCTAGTTTCTTGGAGAACAGGGGAATCATTTTATGCTGAAATTCTCTGGGAACTTATAGGAGTGTGACAGCAAAGGGGAAGAGACAGGAGCCTGCTCCAGGCAGGGACACCTGCATGCAGATGGCTGACTCTGCTGTGGAAAGGGAGTCGACGGCCTTTAACAGAGGAGCCCAAGAGAAACTGACAACCGAAAAGCAAACCTAAACATAAACCTTTTATCAAATTTGCATTGAAAGAAAAATGTTTGTATATCTATTTGAAACACATTTTTTAGAATTGGAGAGCCTGTGGAATTTATTTCTCTTGAAGATGACTGAGGATTTGGGGCAAAGTATCTTCAGACTGAATCCTTTCTGCTCTTTCCTACCTGTGAAAACAGATAGTGCTCGCCCATCAGAAAAGGCCTTAATGCTTTGTGAGCTCTATAAAGTTTCCTTAACTAAAGGTCAAATTATCCAGCATTTAGTTTTAACCAAGGATCATTTTATTTTCTCTTTAAAGAATCATTTTCTCAAAAGTAGAGAACAAATTGCATATAGCATTGATAAATACTGCTTCTCTCCCAAACGCCTCCTAGTTTCTCAAGTATGGTGTGAATGACTGATTAATCCCCACTACCAGCAAGGGGAATAAACAAAGAAAATTTATGTACACCCATAGATTATACACACACACCCTTGGACACAAATAACATTGTGCCTGTATAATCCATTTATTGGATAATCAAAACTTGCTCAGATGAAAACAGAGAGCTTCACCATATTTTCAAACCTTTTGCTTTAAGCCCACTTGGCAGACTCTTCCCTGTCTTTGTCTGGGTAAAATCTTAGTTCCCACTGCACTTGCAGTCCTAATTGGATATCTACTAATCATGTAAAAAACCCAATCATTCTAATATCTACCACCAGAGTTTCATGGATTTAAAGTTCCCTGAGCTCAGAAGATCAGCCCTGGGATTTCTTTGGAAGGAATGATGCTAAAGCTGAAACTCCAGTATTTTGGCCACCTCATGCGAAGAGTTGACTCATTGGAAAAGACTCTGATGCTAGGAGGGATTGGGGGCAGGAGGAGAAGGGGACAACAGAGGATGAGATGGCTGGATGGCATCACTGACTCGATGGATGTGAGTCTGGGTGACCTCCGGGAGTTGGTGATGGACAGGGAGGCCTGGCGTGCTGCCATTCATGGGGTTGCAAAGAGTCGGACATGACTGAGTGACTGATCTGATCTGCGCTCAGAAGGCTCCTGGCCTGCTGAGGAAGGTGGGGTGGCAGTCTCTCTCCCCGGACCTGCTCTCCCAGTTCCCTGTCCATCCCTGCTATCTCTGAAGGAGGGAGGGAAGGGCTGGAGAGGACTGTATCTCCCTGGGACAACTGTGCATCTGACTCTGGAGCCCTCTGTACACAACCAATTAGTATTTGGGCCAAATTAGTATTTGGACCCTTCTTCTTAACTGGGTGGATTTTTATGACCATGACCATTGAAGGTCTTGTACATAAAGTTCTGTCAGCTCCTGTCTGACTTTTTGCAACCCCATGGACTGCATCACACCAGGCTCCCCTGTTTTACTCTCTCCTGGAGTTTACTCAAATTCATGTCCATTGAGTGGGTGATGCTGTCTAACCACCTCATCCTTTACCACCCCTTTCACCCTTTGCTTCAATCTTTCCCAGCATCTGGATCTTTTTCAATGAGTCAGTTTTTCGAATCAAGTGGCCAAAGTATTGCAGCTTCAGCTTCCGCATCAGTCTAAATGTCTAACTGAATCTAAAATGGAGATGTTTCATGACTGAAACAATAGCTTTCTATGTAAGTAATATCTCTGCATACACAACTCAGAAACCTCCTAAAATAAGCTGAACTGAGTGTGTCTTGATTAAGGGAGAAAGGGCCTGGGGGCCTGCAGTGGTGGTCCTGGACTCTCTCTGCTTTGACTCTGCTGTGTGGTTACTCATATCCTTACAATTATCACTAAAGCTTGAATCTGCATGAGGTCTCAAATTCATGAGAGTCTGACCTGACAAATTATCACCTATGTTATCTCTGACAGCCTAACCCCTTGCATTAAAAGGTAGGGTTGCTTTAAATCTATTTTCTCAAGTTTTGTGCCTAACACCTTTTTTTCACTGCTGCTGCTGCTGCTGCTGCTCGGGGAAGGCAATGGTACCCCCACCCCAGTACTTTTGCCTGGAAAATCCCATGGACGGAGGAGCCTGGTAGGCTCCAGTCCATGGGGTCGCTAGAGTCAGACATGACTGAGCGATTTCACTTTCACTTTTCACTTTCATGCATTGGAGAAGGAAATGGCAACCCACTCCAGTGTTCTTGCCTGGAGAATCCTAGGGACGGGGGAGCCTGGTGAGCTTCCGTCTGTGGGGTCGCACAGAGTCAGACACGACTGAAGCGGCTGCTGCTGCTAAGTCGCGTCAGTCGTGTCCGACTCTGTGCGACCCCATAGACGGCAGCCCACCAGGCTCCCCGTCCCTGGGATTCTCCAGGCAAGAACACTGGAGTGGGTTGCCATTTCCTTCTCCAATGCATGAAAG
Organism: Tragelaphus eurycerus; assembly: GCA_935064755.1. Taxonomy (NCBI): domain Eukaryota; kingdom Metazoa; phylum Chordata; class Mammalia; order Artiodactyla; family Bovidae; genus Tragelaphus; species Tragelaphus eurycerus. Next base: position 635,281 of record CAKXYN010000123.1, read on the forward strand.
TGAAAAGTAAAAGTGAAGTCACTCAGTCGTGTCTGACTCTTACCGACCCCACGGACTGCAGTCTACCAGGCTTCTCCATCCATGGGATTTTCTAGGCAAGAGTATTGGAGTGGGGTGTCATCACCTTCTCTGAATAATAGAGTATAGAAAATTTAAATTTCTTTGGTTTTCTTTGGGGGTTCAAATCTGACAGGCACTCCCTGTATGTAAGGTTTTTCCATCTTAAAGGTGGTTCTTTATTTCCACTATGTGACAAATTCCTTAAGGGTAAAGACCATGAATAACTCACTTGCAGATCTGTGTGAATGTACACCTAGCACAATGTAGGTGCTGAAATAAGTGAGTGGTGCTGATATAAGTTTTTGGCCTTGTCATTTGCTGGAGTTTGGTAAAAAGTCTGCCTGCGATGCAGGAGACCCCAGTTGAATTCCTAGGTCATAAAGATCTCCTGGAGAAGGGGTAAGCTACCCACTCCAGTATTCTTGGGCTTCCCCCTGGTGGCTCAGACGGTAAAGAATCGCCTTCAATGCAGGAGACCTGAGTTTGATCCCTGGGTTGGGAAGATCCTCTAGAGAAGAGAACAGCTATCCACTCCAGTATTCTTGCCTGGAGAATTCCAAGCACAGAGAAGCCTGGTATGCTACAGTTCATGGGGTCACAAAAAGTCAGACAGGACTGAGCGACTTTCACTTTCATGAATGAGAGATGCGCCTGAGTTAACATTTACTTTTGTCTCAGGGCTTTATTTTGGGGCTGCAGGAGAAGATTGCAGCACAAGCTCAGAAGGAGAGAAGACAAAAGGCATTAGAGTAGCTGGTATATACTCCCTTGTCAAATACCGTGCATAAATTTCAGCCTCTTACAGAGAAGGGGCTGTCATCAGGAGGCTCTGGTGACACATGGGGCTTAAGTCATTTTGCTTGAGTCATACATCATGTCACAGGTTAAAGGAGAAAGGCTTTCTCTCCTTTATTCTTGGAGAAGTTATTTTCCAACAGTGTGACAATCAAAGGGATTATAGCACTTTGAGGACTGGCTACTTTGGAAACCCACAGAAACCCCAGCCTTGGCAGGGATCAGTGTTCACGTGTAGGCAGCAGTGGTCATGGGGAAGGTGCTGTCCTCAAGTAGCATGGAAGACAGGCGTCTATAAAAACAGCATATTGAGAGAATACAAGAGGATTGTTCATGACGAGGTAGAAAAAAAAGCCTGAGAATTCAAAACACAAATGAATAGATTAGAGGGAGTTTTAATGGGTGGTGCGGGGTGGGTGGGTGGGGTGCAAGGTCCTGCATTAAATAGACTGAAGCAATGGAAGAGTAAACAGTGCATGTTCACGTCCAAGTGTCCTTAGCTGTTGGTGTAAGGTGGCGAAAGAGGCCATGCATTTCAGTGGGTATGCTACAGTAGAGCTACACTGCAGACAGTAGTTTGTACAAAAAATAGGCTTCTTATGATACACTGGGAGACTTCCAAAATCACTGGAGGCTGTAGAAACAGGCTCTGGATTGAGCCTCCAGGAACTCCTACCAGTGATGGGAAAGCTTCCACTTGAACTGTAACAAGCCATCAAATTAGGAAGCTGCTAGCTCCAGTTTTCTTGCCTGGAGAATCCAAGGGGCAGGAGAGCCTGGTGGGCTGACATCTATGGGGTCACGCAGAGTCGGACATGACTAAAGTGACTTAGCAGCAGCAGCAGCTACAGTTTTACCCTGCCTCTCACAGTTTACATCAACAAAACGGAGGCCTCTTAACTCTCCACTTGACAGAGTTTCAAATTCAAATCCCATAATGATTTCACCAGGTTGGTGGAACCTAAGTGATATCTATAATATCAATTGCAAGGAAATCTGGGAAATACAGTTGTCAGCCTTCCAGGCAATAGATTTGATGAAGACACAGAAGAAAAAGATTAGAATGGATACCAAACAAACCAGTAAACAGAAGCCACCATAACTGCATTTAGAAAAGCCACTACTTCATCCTCTACTTAGTATACTTATTCAACTACATTTGTTGAACGAGTGCTGTGTTTTAGACACCATTCCTTGGCTCCAAAAATGAACAAGATAAAAACGTAGAGAAAGCAATTTGGATTCTTTTCCTTTTATTTCTTTTCTTCTGTTTTTTTTTTTTTTTTTTTATTCTTTATTCTACTTTGGAAGCAGGATTTGGGGTAGTACGATTTGGAGCTGAGTGTGTCTTCTGCAGGAAGTGCCTTTGTCTCTGAGAAGGAGGACAGGCTGGGACAGTCCAGCAGAACCAGAGGCTGGGGACTGGCTGCTCAGAACTGGTTGTGTTCTCAGCCTCAAGGGGGAGGATGGCAGGGATGACGAGGCTGCTGCGTTTTCTAGCTCTGCTCACCAGGGTAAAGAGGAGAAAGGGATTTGGACACAAGCCCTCCTTGCAATAAAACTTACTTGACTATAATGCCTTTTCATTTTATTTCAGAAGATAAGTCTGGCCATAGCAGCTAAAGGGAAGAAACTGAAACACTCAATTGAGCAGAAATGCAAACAAAAACCAGAAGCAACTGGGCAACTGTATCGAGGAAAACTGACTCCAGACTGGGTGGTTTAGAATGGCTGTAAGAGGCGGAGGGGAAAATTGCAGGTGCAGCTAACTCACTGATCCATTCAAATATACACAGGCTTTCAAAAGGTACAAGGAAGCCAATTATTACAAAGGAAGATTCTCCCCCCAAATGTTTCCTTTTTTATATTTTCTGATTTGAACTGGAAATACTATGAAAAAAATGTGGATACTGTAAACATAAAAAATATGAGAAAAATAGCAAAGAAATAGTCACAGCTTGGAAATATTTTAAAGTTTGGATAAAATGAATGGTTATTTAAGGAAGACCAGCTTATTTATTTATAACTAGATTGATTTTCTTTTAGGGGCTGGGGCCTGGGGACAGGACTCTGAAAGAACTCTGTTTAATGGAATTGTCCAAAATGTCAACCAAGTGCTCAAGCTCATTTATACCTCCACAGACTTTTTGTAAGATAGAAGAGTTTTTTTGTTCTTTAGTTTCCATTTTATAGATTAGAAAACTGTAGAGAGACAGAGATCCAGTGCTGAGTCTAATGTCACATAATGATAATTGCTCCTTTTACTGAGGGTGTTTCGTAGGGTGGGTGTTGAAAAACTTTTACTTTCATTATAGTTAATCCTCATAACACTGCCACAGTAGTGGCTTTCCCTCCTTTTACAAATTGGAAACTAAGACCAAGAGAGCTAAAGAAACCACTAGCAGTTGCAGCACCAACGAATGCTGGAGCCACCATGCGAAACTAAGCTCACGCGCTTTCAGAGCCCATGTGTTTTCAGTACCTTGCGCAGCTGTCACCAGTCTACCACCCTGCTAGCACTGGAACTGCTAATAGAGTCAAAGCCTTGACATTCAGCTCAGCGCTTCGCTGAATAATAAATAATAAATGAATACACAAGCATCCCTTTTGGCCCTCCTATGCCACACTTGTAGCTTGCATTCTTCTCTCCTGGATTCCCTTCTCACAGTCTTTTTCCTGTCTTCTTCAATTATGAAATCAGCTATAAGACTGTTCCTTTACTTAGAAAAATATACTCAGCTATTTGGCTTGTGGATATGATTGTTCTGTCAGGATACTAAACTGTCTCACTGACAATTCATGTTTATACAGTATCTGGATGCATATAGAAAGCTGAGCGCCGAAGAATTGATGCTTTTGAACTGTGGTTTTGGAGAAGACTTTTGAGAGTCCCTTGGACGGCAAGGAGATCCAACCAGTCCATTCTAAAGGAGATCAGTCCTGGGTGCTCTTTGGAAGGAATGATGGTAAAGCTGAAACTCCAGTACTTTGGCCACCTCATGCGAAGAGTTGACTCATTGGAAAAGACTTGATGCTGGGAGGGATTGGGGGCAGGAGAAGAAGGGGACGACAGAGGATGAGATGGCTGCATGGCATCACGGACTCGATGGACATGAGTTTGAGTGAACTCTGGGAGTTGGTGATGGACAGGGAGGCCTGGCGTGCTGCGATTCATGGGGTCACAAAAAGTCAGACACGACTGAGCAACTGAACTGAACTGAACTGGATGCATATAGGCTCAGCTGATCAAGAGTTAGCATGGGCTCTGAATTGCAACACCCTGGAAAGACATGGGGTAGGTTGAATGGCCTACTAAGCAAGAACAAGAGTCTACTCATTGCCACAGGCTACTTTCCTAGCCACAGAAATCTGGACCATGAGACTCTGTTTAAACTGTATAGTAGGAATTCAGAAACCATTACTTAGTCTCATCGTCATATTCAAGTACTGCCAATAGCCAAAGCAGGAATGGAAAAGAACAACTCTTGGCGGTGCAGAGAAATCCTCCAGGAATCTCCCTACCCTATGGTAGGGTCCAGTATTCCTTTGGTGGGTCTTCCTTTCAAGGGAGTCGTGCTATGAAAGCAACAACCTAATCCATCCATTGAATTTTTCTTTGATTGGTTCTGCAAACAGCAGCTTCATAGAAAAAAAAAAAAAAAAAAAAAGGGCCTTTTATTTATTTAAATTTAAGATACCAAAATTACACCATTAAAGACAATGTTTAGTTATCTCAAGAGCTCTAAACCTAATCTATATATTGACTTTCAAAAAGTTCACCAGTCCACTGAATTGAAAGGAATGTGAATGTGAAGTCGCTCAGTCGTGTCCGACTCCTTGCGACCCCATGGACTGTAGCCTACCAGGCTCCTCTGTCCATGGGATTTTCCAGGAAATAGTACTGGCGTGGATTGCCATTTCCTTCTCCAAGGGATCTTCCCAACCCAGGGATCGATCCCGGGTCTCCCACATTGTAGACAGACGCTTTACCATCTGAGCCACCAGGGAAGTCATCTGTGTAGATATGGGTGGGCAATGAGGAGAAAACATTAAAAGGTCTGAAATAAAAGAAGTAATATAGAGCTTAAAAATACAATCCTGTGATAAATCAAAACAAGTATGAACTGTGCAAAAACAATTTTGATTTACAGAGAAAAACAAAAACAACACTGAATTATTTGATAGCAATAGTATTAAATATGGGAAGAAGATGATAGGAGTTAAAGCAATCTAAAGTCCTTTTGGTTTTCTGAAAGAGGACAAAAATACTAATTTTAGATCATGTAAAGTTAAATGAGCACCAGAATGTTTTAGGATAAACAATAAAAGAAGAGAAATAGAGAGTTTAATATCCAAATTGTAAAGAATTAAGAATAAAAAGCAAACAATCAAAAAAAAAAAGTAGTTTAATAGACACAAATAAGATTGCATCAATGAAGTCAAATAATTACAGCAAATAAAAGAGAATAACTGTTTTGGTGAAAGGCAAACTTGTCAGTCTAGACAAAAAGATAAAAAAATCTCACTGTGTTCTTTCTGAGAGGTACATCTAAATCAGAACAAAGAAAAGCTGAAAGAATGAAAAAAGATACACTGCAAAATTATTAAAATAAAGAAGGCTGGTATGACTGATCATAGACTTTAAAGCAAAAATAATTGCTAGAAAAAAAGAGTGAGCATGTATTGGTAAAAAGTGGAGTTTTCCAGGAAAATGTAACTATTTCAATATTGGAGCTTATGGATACCTAAAATTTTTCTTTAAAATAAATGTATATAGTAAACATTGACTGACTCCAATAAAAATGTGGTAAATTCACTATTGTGGTAAGCAGGTTCAAGCTATCTCAGTTATCAATATATGAAGCTGATCAAAACTCAGCAATACTACAGAAAATATTAAAAAATGCAAGCAATACAAATGACCCAATGGACACATAAAAATACCTATTTGTTGTACAGTTCTTTCTGGCACACAAGAATCTTTTGCTCAAATGTATCATGTATTAAAAAAGCAATGTGGACAGAGACTACAGCCATGAAATTAAAAGATGCTTGCTCCTTGACAGAAAAGCTATGACCAATCTAGACAGCATATTAAAAAGTGGAGACATCACTTTGCTGACGAAAGTCTGTATAGTCAAATCTATGGGAAAATTAGAGATACCAAAGGAACATTTCATGCAAAGATGGGCCCAATAAAGGACAGAAATGGTATGGACCTAACAGAAGCAGAAGATATTAAGAAGAGGTGGCAAGAATACACAGAAGAACTGTACAAAAAAGAGCTTCATGACCCAGATAATCATGATGGTGTGATCACTGACCTAGAGCCAGACATCCTGGAATGTGAAGTCAAGTGGGCCTTAGAAAGCATCACTATGAACAAAGCTAGTGGAGGTGATGGAATTCCAGTGGAGCTATTCCAAGTCCTGAAAGATGATGCTGTGAAAGTGCTGCACTCAATATGCCAGCAAATTTGGAAAACTCAGCAGTGGCCACAAGATTGGAAAAGGTCAGTTTTCATCCCAATCCCAAAGAAAGGCAATGCCAAGGAGTGCTCAAACTACTGCACAATTGCACTCATCTCACATGCTAGTAAAGTAATGCTCAAAATTCTCCAAGCCAGGCTTCAGCAATATGTGAACCGTGAACTTCCTGATGTTCAAGCTGGTTTTAGAAAAGGCAGAGGAACCAGAGATCAAATTGTCAACATCCTCTGGATCATGGAAAAAGCAAGAGAGTTCCAGAAAGACATCTATGTCTGCTTTATTGACTATGCCAAAGCCTTTGACTGTGTAGATCACAATAAACTGTGGAAAATTCTGAAAGAGATGGGAATACCAGACCACCTGATCTGCCTCTTGAGAAATCTGTATGCAGGTCAGGAAGCAACAGTTAGAACTGGTCATGGATCAACAGACTGGTTCCAAATAGGAAAAGGAGTACATCAAGGCTGTATATTGTCACCATGTTTATTTAACTTCTATGCAGAGTACATCATGAGAAATGCTGGACTGGAAGAAACACAAGTTGGAATCAAGATTGCTGGGAGAAATATCAATCACCTCAGATATGCAGATGACACCACCCTTATGGCAGAAAGTGAAGAGGAACTAAAAAGCCTCTTGATGAAAGTGAAAGTGGACAAGGAGAGGGCGGGATGATTTGGGAGAATAGCATTGAAATACGTGTAATATCATATCTGAAACGAGTCGCCAGTCCAGGTACGATGCCTGATAATGGATGCCTGGGGCTGGTGCACTGGGACGACCTGGAGGGATGGTATGGGGAGTGGGGAGGGAGGAGGGTTCAGGATGGTGAGCACGTATATACTGGTGGCGGATCCATCTCAATGTATGGTAAAAGCAATACATATTGTAAAGTTAAGCAAAATAAAATTTAATTAAAAAAATATTATAGAATGAGAAAAAAAAGGAAGTGAAAGTGGAGAGTGAAAAGGTTGGCTTAAAGCTCAACATTCAGAAAATGAAGATCATGGCATCTGGTCCCATCACTACATGGGAAATAGATGGAGAAACAGTGGAAACAGTGTCAGACTTTATTTTTCTGGGCTCCAAAATCACTGCAGATGGTGACTGCAGCCATGAAATTAAAAGACGCTTACTCCTTGGAAGGAAAGTTATGACCAACCTAGATAGCATATTCAAAAGCAGAGACATTACTTTGCCAACAAAGGTTCGCCTAGTCAAGGCTATGGTCTTTCCTGTGGTCATGTGTGGATGTGAGAACTGGACTGCGAAGAAGGCTGAGCACCAAAGAATTGATGCTTTTGAAGTGTGGTGTTGGAGAAGACTCTTGAGAGTCCCTTGGACTGCAAGAAGATCCAACCAGTCCATTGTGAAGGAGATCAGCCCTGGGATTTCTTTGGAAGGAATGATGCTAAAGCTGAAACTCCAGTGTTTTGGCCACCTCATGCGAAGAGTTGACTCATTGGAGAAGACTCTGATGCTAGGAGGGATTGGGGACAGGAGGAGAGGGGGACGACAGAGGATGAGATGGCTGGATGGCATCACTGACTCGATGGATGTGAGTTTGAGTGACCTCCGGGCGTTGGTGATGGACAGGGAGGCCTGGCATGCTGCAGTTCATGGGGTCACAAAGAGTCGGACACGACTGAGCGACTGATCTGATCTGATCTGATGGTTTTTCCAGTAGTCGTGTATTGATGGGAGAGTTGAACCATAAAGGAGTTTTTTCACCCAAGAATTGACTCTTTCAATTCAATTCTTGAAGAGAATTGGAGTTAGTGAGTTAGTGATGCCTCCAACCATCTCATCCTCTGTCATATATCCTCTGTATATATTTTTTTTTTCTGTAAATAAGAAAAAATAAGAAATTTTCAATTCTTCTGAAAAAAGCTATTTTTAATCTTAATAGCTATAGAAGAAAGGAGCACATCAAAAATAAGTAGACCAATAACATTCACAAGCATACATGCAAAATTTTTAAAATATATTTGGAGACTGATTTCAGGCTTTCATTTTTAAAAAAGACTTTATGATGAATATGTATTAATTCCAATAGCAGAATGCATCCTTTATGATTTTATGTCTTCTGATTTCCATCATTTTTTGTGAAATCAACTCAGTCTTTCCTTGCTAGTTTGAAAGTATATCTCCCCCCCCCCCCCCCCCGCCTCTGCTGCTACCGCTTGCTGCTAAGTCGCTTCAGTCGTGTCCAACTCCGTGCAACCCCATAGACGGCAGCCCACCAGGCTCCTCTGTCTCTGGGATTCTCCAGGCAAGAACACTGGAGTGGGTTGCCATTTCCTTCTCCATTTCCCCTTCTAGATGGTTTTAAAATTTTGTACTTACTTTTGGAGTTTTGTGGTTTACTGTGACAAGTCAAAAGTGGAAATATTTTGTATTTATGTTGCTTAGGGTCTTTAGAGCAGTTTGATTGGGTAAGTTAACTTTTGTAAATTTGTTTTGGAGAGTTTTTGGGTACTATATCTTCAAATGTTACTTCTTCCCCATTTTCTCCCTCTATTCCTTCTTGGGTAACCAACCATAGATGTCACACGTTTTCACTATGTATTAAGTGTCTTTAATGATTTTTTTTTCTTTGTCCTTCAGTGTAAATATTTTCTACTGGGAGGAAAAATCTGGAAGCTTGTGCCTGGTTTCTCCTGGACCTTCCCATGTGCCTTTTCTCTTTGCTGGCTTTGATTTGTGTTCTTTTTCTACAATACATTATAACTATGAATATAATAACTTCTAAGAATTTGAAGTCCTTCAAGAATAAGGGAGGTCTAGTCCATTCTGAAGGAGACCAGCCCTGGGATTTCTTTGGAAGGAATGATGCTAAAGCTGAAACTCCAATATTTTGGCCACCTCATGCGAAGAATTCACTCATTGGAGAAGACTCTGATGCTGGGAGGGATTGAGGGCAGGAGGAGAAGGGGACGACAGAGGATGAGATGGCTGGATGGCATCACTGACTCGATGGATGCGAGTCTGAGTGACCTCCGGGAGCTGGTGATGGACAGGGAGGCCTGGCGTGCTGCAGTTCATGGGGTTGCAAAGAATCGGACACGACTGAGCGACTGATCTGATCTGATCTGATCTGATCTGAAGACCTCCAATACAGACCCCATTAACACAGCAACAAATCTAATAAATCGAGGGAGAAATCTAAGATGTTAATACCTCTACACATAAAATTATAAAACTTTAAAGAAAAACATCGAACAATATTTAATTAAGTTTAAAGATGTTTCACCTCATGAATAAGAAAATTCAGTCATAAAGATGTCATAAAATTTTGAAGAATTATCAATAGTCATGGTGAAATCCTGATCTAAATTCCAATAGATTTTTAAACAAAATTGATGATTTGGACTTTAATGTGCAAGAGCAAAGGGTTGAGAATGTCCAGAATGATAAACACATTGAGGGAAATTGGCACACCAAAATAGAGTTATAAATTTATATCAATTAGGACTGGGAGGTTGTGATTCAAGAATAATCTAATTGATCAAAGGAGCAAGAATAGAAAACTCACATGTGAAGCTGTTAATTCTCATCTGATTAATAATTCAAAGTATATGACAAAACTTCTAAATTTTTAGAAGAAAACATTGGAGAATATTTTTTTTTAGGCTTTGTATGACAAAACTTCTAAATTTTTAGAAGAAAACATTGGAGAATATTGTTTTAGACTTTGTATGAAAAGGTTCCTAAATTAAAATAATAAACACAATTCATAAAAGAGAGTATTGATAGGTCTACTTTATGACAATGAAGAGCTTGTGTCCATCAAAACAAATTATAGAGGAAGTGAAAATGTGAGCCATATTGCCAAACACATGATCAAGAAAATACTAGTGTCTAGAATGTACACACAACTACTAGAACTATTAGAAATCAATAAGAAGAGGACTGTATCAAGATGGTGACATGGGAGACTTTCCCACTTCCCACAGGGATATCTGATATACAACTAAACATGGATCAATTCTGTCTGAGGGAAATCTAGCAGCTACTTAAGTTACTTCTACATATCAGGCAAGTGGGAAAATACCACATTGACTTGGGTAGGTATTTGCCATAAATCCTATTGCCATAATCCCATACACAGCACAGAGCCTTACAAGTGGGAAGGAACTCCCAATATCTAGCTTCTTCTTAAGGAGTAAAGGGTTTGGAACATACATCTAGTGACCCATCATTTAAGGATGCTGTTCTAGGAACGGACCCTCACATCACATTAGCCCTCACTACAGGCCTATAGCAAGCAAGAATCAATTGCTAAACAGATGCACAAAAAATTCTATGAGGCTATCCTCCCCAGGCTTAGTGCAAAGGGAGGAGATGAAAATATCCATCTTCCTACTTTTCCCTGAAAGAGGTTTGGCTACATATTTACTCAGCTACAGACTGAATATCTGGCTTCTAATCAGCCTGCAGCTAGGTTCTGAGTAAAGCCAAACAATACCTCCGCGGACACTTCACCCTGGTTCTTTCTCCCTCCGTCTTGCTCCAACAATAAAACCAGGTTGCTATCTTCTTAGAAGGAGCTTGTTCACACATCTAACTTTTATGATTGCTACCCAAGCAACAGGACTGTAAATTTTCTAGCTCTGATGGTAAATGGAGTTCAGCATTTACAAACACCACAGAAGCTTATTAAACAAAAAACAAATGAAAATAATTTTCAGATCCGCACACAAGCACATTCTGAAGCTCTCCTCCTGAACTCAGCACAAAAGGAGCAGGCAGAATGTCCATCACTGTCTTCTAATTTATCCCTGGAAGAAATAGGACTCTGTACTTTCCCAACTACTGCTTGAGTTTCTGGCTCCTAATCAACTTGCTGACTGGGATTCTCCCAAGGGCCTGAGAAAACTATCTCCTCTGGCTCACTCCAGCAGTAAAAGCACACTTTCAGCTTCTCCGTGGAAGGAGCTTGTCCATACATCTAGTACCCCAACTGTTAAGGCTGCTACCTTAGAGACTGGCTCCCAGATCACACAGCTCTGGGAGATGATGAGGCCAAGCATTGATGAGTTCCTCAAGACCACACAAAACAGAAGTGGTTCTATTTGGGCACACAAGCACTTCTAGCATCTATTCCTTCTGGCTTAAAACAGAGTAAGAAGGTAAAAACAACCATCACCAACTTTTTTCCTAATAGGAGCTACACTGCCTATCTAATCCCCTGACGTTCCCATCTCATACTGATGTTGATCTTCAAATTAGCTTTCACTCAGGAGACGACGGAGAAGGCAATGGCACCCTACTCCAGTACTCTTGCCTGGAAAATCCCATGGAGGGAGGAGCCTGGTGGGCTGCTGTCCTTGGGGTCGCTAAGAGTTGGACGCGACTGAGCGGCTTCACTTTCACTTTTCACTTTCATGCATTGGAGGAGAAAAGGGCAACCCACTCCAATGTTCTTGCCTGGAGAATCCCAAGGACGGGGGAGCCTGGTGGGCTGCCGTCTATGGGGTCGCACACAGTTGGACATGACTGAAGCAACTTAGCAGCAGGAGAGGAAGGGTCAGGCAATCGATAGTCCTTCAGGAGCCCAACAGGTATATGGGTATTTGACCATGCTATTAGGACACTGAAGGACTTCCCTGGTGGCTCAGACGGTAAAGCGTCTGCCTACAATGCAGGAGACCCAGGTTCAATTCCTGGGTCAGGAAGATCCTCTGGAGAAGGAAATGGCAACCCATTCCAGTACTCTTGCCTGGAAAATCCAATGGACAGAGGAGTGTGATAGGCTATAGTTCGTGGAGTTGCATAGAGTTGGACAAGACTGAGCAACTTCACTTTTCTTTCACTTTAGGACACTGAAGGGTCTTGGCACACCATCATCTACTGGGAGCAAGTAAGAACAGGGATGGTGGCTTGAACAATCACAAAGGTTTGAGGGAAATCCATGAGCATAGGTTGTGTTGATAGAAGAGATTCATCTCTTATATGAGGAGAGTCTGTCAAGTATAAGAAAGATGGATGTTTTATCTAATGCATAAATATCAGAACAGAGTCAAAAAAAGAAAAAAATGCAATAAATTACTTAAATCTATATCTCAAGGAACTAGAAAATGAAGGAAAAACTAGGTTCAAAGTTAGTTGAAGGAAGTAAACCAAAATCAGAGCATAAATAAATGAAATAGAGACTAGAAAGACAAAAAGATCACTAAAGCTAAGAGCTGATATTTTCAAAACTGACCAAACTTTAGCTTGACAAGTTCACTGCAAAATCAGACTCAATGGTGAAAAATTGAAATATTTTCCTCCATAAATGGAACAAAACAAGGTTATCCACTCTTGCCATTTTTTTCCTCGTAGTACCAGAAATTGTAGTCAGAAAAACTGGTCAAGAAAAAGAAATAAAGACAACCAAATCAGAAAGGAAGAAGCAAAATTGGCTCTGTCTGTAGGTAACATAATCTTAAATATAAAAATACCTAAAGAATCCACCAAAAATCTATTAGGACTAGTGAATAACTTCAATAATTTTGTAGGATGCAATATCAATATCAAAATAAATTGCATTTCTATATGCTAATAATGAATTATTTAAGAAATTAAGAAAGCAATCCTATTTACAATTGCATCAAAAATAATAATATATTTAGAAATAAATTTTACCAAGGAGGTGAAGTAACTGTCACTGAAAACTATAAAACACTGACAAAAGAAATTGAAAAAGACAAAAATAAGATCGTTCATCTTCAAGGACTGAAATAATTAATATTAAAAATATGTGTACTACTCAAAACAATCTGCATACTCAATATAATCTCTACCAAAATCTTAATGACATTTTTTTGTTGTTGTTCAGTCACTCAGTCATGTCCTGCTCTTTGTGGCCCCGTGGACTGTCACATGTCAGGGTTCCCTGTATTTCACCATCTCCCAAGACTTGCTCAAACTCATGTCCGTTGAGTCTGGATGCCATCCAACCACATCATCCTTTTGTCATCCCCTTCTCCTCCACCTTCAATCTTTCCCAGCATCAGGGTCTTTTCTAATGAGTCAGTTCTTCTCATCATATGGCCAAAGTATTGAAGCTTCAACTTCAACATCAGCCCTTCCAAGGAATATTCAGGATTGATTTCCTTTAGGATTGACTGAATTGATCTCCATGAAGTCCAAGGGACTCTCCAGAGTCTTCTCCAACACAACAGTTCAAAAGCATAAATTCTTTGGTGTTCAGCCTTCTTTATGGTTCAACTCTCACATCCATGCCTGACCACTGGATAAACCATAGCTTTGACATTATGAACAGTTTTTGGCAAAGTAATGTCTCTGCTTTTTACTATGCTGTCCACGTTGGTCATAGCTTTTTTCCAAGGAGCAAGTGTCTTTATTTCATGGTGCAGTCACCATCTGCAGTGATTTTGGAACACAAGAAAATAAAGTCTGCCACTGTTTCCACTGTTTCCCCATCTATTTGCCATGAAGGGATGGGACCGGAAGCCATGATATTAGTTTTTTTTTGAATGTTGAGTTTTAAGCCAGCCTTTTCACTTTTCCCTTTCACTTTCATCAAGAGGCTAGTTCGTTTCTATTTGCTTTCTGCCATAACGGTGGTGTCATCTGCATACCTGAAGTTATTGATCTTTCTCCCTGCAATCTTGATTCCAGCTTATGTTTCATCCATTCCAGCATTTCTCATGATGTACTCTGCATATAAGTTAAATAAGCAGGGTGACAGCATACAGCCTTGATGTACTCCATTTCCAATTTGGAACTAGTCCATGTCCCATTCTAATTGTTGCATCTTGACCTGCATACAGATATCTCAGGAGACAGGTAGGGTGGTCTGGTATTCCCACCTCTTTAAGAATCTTTCAGTTTGTGAAAGGCTTTGGCATTGTCAGTAAAGCAGAAGTAGATGTTTTTCTGGAATTCTCTTGCTTTTTCTATGATGCAATGGATGTTGGTAATTTCATCTCTGGTTCCTCTGCCTTTTCTAAATCCAGTTTGTACATCTTGAAGTTCATGATTCACGTACTATGAAGAATAGAATAGCAAATAATAATAGGATAAAAGAATAGAATGGAATTAGGATAGCAAGATAAATTAGAAGTGGTCAAACAGGAGATGGCAAAAGTGAACATTGACATTTTAGGAATCGGTGAAATAAAATGGACCGGAATGGATGACTTTAATTCAGATTAACTTTATATCTACTACAGTGGGTGAGAATCCCTTAGAAGAAATACAGTAGCTCTCACAGTTAACAAAAGATTCCAAAATGCAGTACTCATGTGCCACCTCAAAAATGACAGAATGATCTCTGTTCATTTCCAAGGCAAGCCATTCAGTATCACAGTAATCCAGGTCTATGCTCCAACCACTAATGTCGAAGAAGCTGAAGTTGGACAGTTCTATGAACACCTACAAGACCTTCTAAAACTAACACAAGAAAAAAGATGTTCTTTTCTTTTTTGATTGAAATGCAAAGTAAGAGGTCAAGAGATACCTGGAGTAACAAGCAAGTAAGGCCTTGGAGTACAAAATGAAGCAGGGCAAAGGTTAACAGAGTTTTGCCAAGACAACACACTGGTCATAGCAAACACCCTCTTCCAAAAATACAAGAGATGACTCTACACATGGACATCACGAGATTGTCAATACTGAAACCAGATTGACTCTATTCTTTGCAGCCAAAGATGGAGAAGCTCTATACAGTCAGCTAAAACAGGACTGGGAGCTGACTGTGGCTCAAATCATGAACTCCTTATTGCCAAATTCAGACTGAAATTGAAGAAAGTAGAGTAAAACAAGAGACCATTCAGATATGACCTAAATCAAATCCCTTACAGTGGAAATGGCAAATATATTCAAGGGATATGAAGAGTAGCCCCTGCTCAATGCAATTAGAGAAAACCCATTTGCAGCAATGAATTAGCACAACCAAAAATTAAAAATAAATAATTAAAAAAGTAAAATATGACATGCATATGTATGAATATTATTCAGCCTTTAAATAAAGAAGGAAATCATGACATTTGTGACAACATGATTGAATCCGGAGAGCATAATACTAAGTGAAATAAGCCAGCCAGAGAAACACAGTTACTGCATGGTGTCATATGTGAAATAAGTCAGACTCATAGGAGCAATAGAACAGTGATGACCAGGGGCTGGGGTAGGGGTGGGGTTGAAATGGGGAGAGGTTGGTAAAAGGGTAAAAAACTTCCAATTATAACATGAGTAAGTTCTGAGAATCCAGTGTAGTTCATGGTGATGATAGTTTATAGCCCTGTAACATATAATTGAGATTTGCTAAGAGTATAGATCTTAAGCAATCTTACAAAAATAAATAAATAGGAGAGGGTTATGAATGTGTTAATTGATCTGGCGGAGGAAATCTTTTCACAATGTATACATATATCAAGTAATCACATTGTACACTTTAAATATATTATAATTTTATTTGTCAGTTTTACCTCAAGATAGTCAAAATATCAATAAAAAGAAGATAACATCCCACTACACAACAAGAACAGAAATTTCCACAATGAACCTATGAATATATGACCAATCTCACTATTAACCAGAGAAACCCATAAAATAATGAGACGTCATTTCATTCCAAAGAGATTGGCAAAAAATTAAGTTGTCTAAAATATTAGGTTCCTTAGAAGATACAGATCAACTGGATTGCATTTTTGGTGGAGAGGCAAGGACAGCCACGTTGGAGAACAGTCTCACAATAACATGTGAAGTTGAACTTTTATATACTCTGTGACTCTATCATTCCAGTATTAGTTATATACACTAGAGAAAATTTTTGTACTTGGGTTTAGGAATCATTCACAAGAGTTTTTGTTGGTTTACTGTTCATAATATTAATAGCAAAACCTAGAATCAAAACAAATATCCATTTATTAGAAAGTAGCTATATAAATAGATTTCTTATTTGCAATATTGCACAATAGAATGTTATATAGCTAAACTCAACTCACATGGCTGATTCATATGAAGTTAATTTTAGTGGGAAAAAAATCAATTTCCTGAAGACTATAAACATATATGAAGCTCAAAACAAGCAAAAATAAATGGCATACTGTTTAGACTTTAAAACACATGTGGTTAAACATTTTTTAAAGGAAAGAATTGATGTATGCACAAGATAATGGATGCCAGGGCAAGGAGTAGAATTGTCTGGCATAAGACAGCAAGGTAACAGCTTGTGTTCTTTTCTTTTTGGTGGTTGGTGAGTACATAAGTTTGTTTTAAAGTTGTTTTCCAGTCTGTACATGTGTTTATATATACTTATTTTAGTAGGATATATTTCAAAACAAATGAAGAAAAGTATTCTCATAACCGCCATTAAAAAGATTAAATGTGGCTAATTTTCTCAATAATGAACAACTCTCCAGAACAAGGAAATACATTATGAATTAGAGAAATTTCTGTCTATGTTTCTATTGTCTCATTTATTTTATACTATCAAGACTTTCTGACATATTTTTTGAGATTTTGTTTTAATTTCTTTTTCTTTCTTAAATGCACCAAGCAATCTTTTCATATTCTGACATTCAAAATTTTTGCCTAAGATATATTTAGCTTTAAAATTGCTATTTTTCCAAATACAAATACATGCACACAATGTCCTGCAAATTACTTATATGATATTTTCAATCATCTTTTCACTATTTTTTAAGCTAGGGTTATTTAAGTGTCTTAAGTCAAAGGCATTTTTTTGGCAAAATATTTCGTAACTAAAGATAGCTTCATCAACAGGAAGAATCACAAAGTTTCCAAGACTCAAAGATAAAACTAATAAGGTTTTTGGCTATCATTACCTGTCCTCCCAAGTGACAAGGCATTTAACAATGAGACAGTGGGTGGTCCTTGAGCACTATTTTCAAACTTTCTCCTCCATGACAGGATTTGCTTCTTTGTCAAGGAAGATTGTGCTGAAATGTTAGTCACATGGATGCATTTATTTTTTACTTTAAGATTACTGAATAGAACATATACACATGTTGAGTTGCCTCAGTGCTTTTCCCTCATTGCTGTGTAAGGCAGGAAAAAGTGCTCTTAAAGTGATATTCACACGAGGTTTCTGGAAGGATCAGGGGAAGGAAACTGTCACAAGAGATCTGTTCTGAAGACTGGCCACTTTGACCCTCTGTGGCTCATTTGCCTCAGTGACACTTATTCAACTTACTTGCTGGCCCTCTAATCGGGAAACAGGCTAAGACTGCAGGAGTCCAGTAGAAGATACATTCACTACCACTCTTAAGTTTTCTGAAACAGAAACTTGTCCTTCTTTGAATGATTATCCCATTTTCCGTGGTAGTTAACAAAGTCATCAGGGGATCATAACATCCTCACGTTTGGCTTTTGAGGGACTTACATAGCAGTGCGCAGGGATACAAAAGCCACAGAATAAACACAGCACATTATATTTATATATGTTTAACTTCACCCAAAAACTTAGAGGTGAAACTATGGGTAATTTAATCTGGTATGAAAGTCAAATCATTTTTACAGTGAAACAGATAAAGACTTGTTACAGGAGGGTAGTCACAATTTGCATTCTGTTTTAAAGATAAAGCTTCTGGCTTCAAAAAATTTTCTGTTTTATCAAATTCCTTTAGGGATTATGCTCTCAGACCCCCTTAAGCAATCTCCTGTGGTTATGCATGTCCTTTCCTCTGCTTTGATGGGGAAAGTTTGAGATATACTACTGTAAGTTATTTTCAGGATTAGACAAAACTAGATTTTTTTTTAAGGAAAAATCTATGTTAGTGTGTAACAAGACAAGCCAAAGTACTTCAAAGTGTTGATCCTACTGGGAAATTGACTTCAGTCAGTTCAGTTCAGTTAAGTTGCTCAGTTGCGTCCGACTCTTTGCGACCCCATGAATTGCAGCATGCCAGGCCTCTCTGTCCATCACCAACTCCTGGAGTTCACACAAACCCACGACCATCGAGTCTGTGATGCCATCCAGCCATCTCATCCTCTGTCGTCCCCTTTTCCTCCTGCCCCCAATCCCTCCCAGCATCAAAGTCTTTTCCAATGAGTCAACTCTTCACATAAGGTGGCCAAAGTACTGGACTTTCAGCTTTAGCATCATTCCTTCCAAAGAAATCCCAGGGCTGATCTCCTTTAGAATGGACTGGTTGGATCTCCTTGCAGTCCAAGGGACTCTCAAGAGTCTTCCCCAACACCACAGTTCAAAAGCATTAATTCTTCGGCCCTCAGCCTTCTTCACAGTCCAGTTCTCACATCCATACATGACCACAGGAAAACCATAGCCTTGACTAGATGGAACTTTGTTGGCAAAGTAATGTCTCTGCTTTTCAATATGCTATCTAGGTTGGTCATAACTTTCCTTCCAAGGAGTAAGCATCTTTTAATTTCATGGCTGCAGTCACCATCTGCTGTGATTTTGGAGCCCAGAAAAATAAAGTCTGACACTGTTTTCACTGTTCCCCTATCTATTTCCCATGAAGTGATGGGACCAGATGCCATGATCTTCATTTTCTGAATGTTGAGCTTTAAGCCAACTTTTTCACTCTCCTCTTTCACTTTCACCAAGAGGCATTTTAGTTCCTCTTCGCTTGACTTACTACTATAAAATACCTTCCCCCGCCCTTGCACTAAGAATCATTGTGCTTCCAAAATTCTATATACATGGACTGATGAATAATTATCAGGAGATTAGAGACAATTTTTACTTCAACAGAAAGCACAGAGAGAATGAAGACTTTTTTTTTTTTTTTAATTCATTGAAGTTGTCACAACAACTCTTCTTAGGAAGTGAACTGAAAGAAAGAGGGTAGAGAGACAGTACACCTTTCAGGCAAGGCGAAGCGACCCATGACACATTTTATGTGGAGAGGGGAGTGATTGACATTAGTCCCGCAGAGGCAAAAAACTGTATTTGGAAGAAAATAGGGTTGTCGTATGGCAGGGAATAGCAAGATACCACCTGTCATTGGTCAGGGTCAGGAAAGAGACGTCACACATGAGCCAAGAGGATAAACTGACAGACAAAAGTGACTTAGAGAAGAAGCAGTGCCTGAAAGAGAAGGACAAGTGCCTATTTATTCAAACAAATTATTCAAGATGAATGACAAGGTTTGGGGCAGAATATGATGTAGTGCTCTCCATGTCTTAACTTCCTCATTTATGAAATAGAATAATATCACAGTTCAGGGCCATGTGATTTAAAGAGATAATTTAAATCATCTGGGAGAGTGTCTGGTATTAAGCAGACACTCCATAAATGGAAGCTACTGTCATTGTCATTGATATTTACTTGTATGAAACCTACATTGAATTCTCTGGGTGAAATAAACCCAAGAGTTTAATGATGTATGTAGAAATGTGTGAAATTCATCAGTAAGGTACCAGCTGAGCAACCAGGAGGGCTCTGTAAGATGCAACAGGGACTGCTCACTTGCATGTCTGGTGTGGCCCAGTGTGTTCAGTTCAGTTCAGTTCAGTCACTCAGTTGTGTTCGACTCCTTGCGATCCCATGAATCACAGCACACCAGGCCTCCTTGTCCATCACCAACTCCCGGAGTTCACTCAAATTCATGTTCATCAAGTTGGTGATGCCATCCAGCCATCTCATCCTCTGTAGTCCCCTTCTCCTCCTGCCCCCAATCCCTCCCAGCATCAGAGTCTTTTCCAATGAGTCAACTCTTTGCATGAGGTGATCAAAGTATTGGAGTTTCAGTTTCAGCATCATTCCTTCCAATGTACACCCAGGACTGATCTCCTTTAGGATGGATTGGTTGGATCTCCTTGCAGTCCAATGGACTCTCAAGAGTTTTCTCCAACACAACAGTACAAAAGCATCAATTCTTTGGCGCTCAGCTTTCTTTATAGTCCAGTGTGTAGCCACAAGTAAACCAGAAGATATTTCCTTCTCTTTTTTTTCTTAGATGCTCAGCCCTCAAGTGGCTTCCAGCAATCGCCTCCTCTGAACCTCAGTGATAGATATGTTCTTTAAAAGTTCCAAAATCTAAGAATAGTTTTAACTACAAGTAAAGTTTCCCTTTTACTAAAGTTGTTGCTGCTGCTGCTGCTAAGTTGCTTCAGTCGTGTCTGACTCTGTGCGACCCCATAGATGGCAGCCCACCAGGCTCCCCCGTCCCTGGCATTCTCCAGGCAACAACACTGGAGAGGGTTGCCATTTCTTTCTCCAATACAGGAAAGTGAAAAGTGAAAGGGAAGTCACTCATTCCTGTCCGCCTCTTAGCGACCCCATAGACTGCGGCCCACCAGGCTCCTCCGTCCATGGGATTTTCCAGGCAAGAGTGCTGGAGTGGGGTGCCATTGCCTTCTCCCCTACTAAAGTTACCTGCCTATCAAGTTATATAACCCCTGTGAACTCCTTCTTACCAAGAAGTCTTTTGATGACTCATCTGTTATTTGCATTTGCTTTCAGTTGCAGGTCATTATGCCACTCCTTTGATATTTTGCCCTGTTCACAAAGATGGTCTTGAAAGCCCAGGCTTGTGGGCACAACATTCTTAGACAAGTCCTTGTCAAACTTGCCAGTGCATATGAGGATTCCATGAGCTCCAGCTGAAATGCAGATGTGACTCAGGAGATCTGGGGACCTTAGAGTCTCTGATTCTAACAGGAACCCAGGCACTACTGAAGCTGCAGGTCTGCAGAGCACTCATTGGAGAGTAAGACTCTAGACTTGGAGAAGGCAGGCTGAGCCAGGCTGGCTTGTTGATTGCTTCCTACTTCTTGATTTTATGTCATTTGTGAGCAGCTCAGCAAAGCCCCATCACCGCCTTCCCCAGAGTTCTTCCTAGACATGCTGCAATGCTTCTTAGCCAATATTTAAAGGCCCAGCTAACTCATGCTGCAGGGAATTCTAGATGCACACTGGATTAAAGTAGTGAGTATGTGGATTTTATTAATTGGTAAGGTCTGACAACATTCAGAAAATGAAGATCATGGCATCTGGTCCCATCACTTCATGGGAAATAGATGGGAAAACAGTGGAAACAGTGTCAGACTTTGTTTTTCTGGGCTACAAAATCACAGCAGATGGTGACTGCAGCCATGAAATTAAAAGACACTTACTCCTTGGAAGGAAAGTTATGACCAATCTAGATAGCATATTCCAAAGTAGAGACATTATTTTGTCAACAAAGTTTCGTCTAGTCAAGGCTATGGTTTTTCCTGTGGTCATATATGGATGTGGGAGTTGGACTGTGAAGAAAGCTGAGCACCGAAGAATTGATGCTTTTGAACTGTGGTGTTGGAGAAGACTCTTGAGAGTCCCTTGGACTGCAAGGAGATCCAACCAGTCCATTCCAAAGGAGATCAGCCCTGGGATTTCTTTGAAAGGAATGATGCTAAAGCTGAAACTCCAGTATTTTGGCCACCTCATGTGAAGAGTTGACTCATTGAAAAAGAGTCTGATGCTGGGAGGGATTGGGGGCAAGAGGAGAAGGGGACGACAGAGGATGAGATGGCTGGATGGCATCACTGACTCGATGGATGTGAGTCTGAGTGACCTCCGGGAGTTGGTGATGGACAGGGAGGCCTGGTGTGCTGCGATTCATGGGGTTGCAAAGAGTCGGACATGACTGAGCCACTGATTTGATCTGACCTTATACCTGTTTACAGAGAAAATGACATGCATATTGTACAAAAGCACATTTTGTATCTGTGGTTACAAAAGATCAAGAAGAAAGCTATTTCCAAATAAAATTCTGTTTGTTAGCTACCAAGAATTGAGCTGACTCACTTCATTCCTTTTCTCCTTTTGGAAAAACTTGCCCAGCTAACCACAAAATGGCTTTGGGAGACACAGGTCCCAGCAGGACAAGAGACAAATATCCTCCTCTTCACAAGAAAGCCCCTTCCTTCAAAGGTATTTACTTGAAATTTCTCTTTGCTGTTTTCACATCAATCCTGAAGTAATTTTCCAGCAGAGTGTATATACATTTTAATCAGCATTATCTCAAGAGGAAATGCTATACTATAATTAATGGCTCAAGAATTGTGATAAACGCAATTGCCTGACAGTCATAGTTTTGTGTTAACTGTATGAATGCTGTTCATGCTTTGTTTATTCAACATGTTATTATCATCTGCAGATAATTAGCATTTACTTCCAGTATTCAGAGCATAAGCAAGGCAGTGCCATGCTGGCCAGTGATTTTGTCTGACATGCTGCATTACAGCCCTCACTGCAAAGAGGTTGTGCCTACTCAGTATTTCTGTGTGATGGAGATTAAGATGATGAAAGGTTACCTTCAGTGATGCCTTAGAAAAATGTAGCAAATTAAAGGGAAATCAAGAGTTGCTCAATATATTCTACAAAACACAGCACTTGCTCTGTCCTTGTTCTTATTCTTCCTATATTTTAGCTTCACACAAGAGAAATCACCTCTGGCTTATAGTGAATACTACATTAAAAAAAAAAAATTGAACCATAAAACGTCAGAAGGCAGTATTGTTTACCAGTGTTGTGTTGAGCCACAGAGAAGCCCAAGGCAGAAGAACTCAATAGTACTGATACTGTTTCTGCTTAAAATGTTGCTACTTTATTCCCTTTTGTAAGGGTTTTGGCATTAGTTTAATTTTTAAAAATATCATATTAAAATATTATTTATCTTGATTGCTAGTTTTTTAACATCCACTTAAATTTTGTGCCAAGACTAGGACCTTACCCTAGGCTTGGCCTTGTCATTAGAGAGGTGATGATCTATTTAACAGCTAAGAAAAGAAGACCACTTATAAAGAAAAGGCTGAGTTGATGCCACTGTGTTTTGAGAAAAAGGGGAAAAAAGTGACAGGTTGGATTTTCATGAATTGGAAATCAAAGCTAATAGGATGTGGATGTGGAGCTGACTCTTGAAGCTGCAGGGAGCAGGAAGAGTGCTGTGAGCTTTCTCAAAAGGTTCTTCTCTTTCTTAAAATCATCTTGTAAAAGAGAAGCCTTTGCTACAATTCAACATTATTAGTTTAACTGGATTTTGTTTTAATACATCTTTTATATAGTAATTCACAGCTTGTATCAAAGGTGACTTTTAATGCCCATGATTTAGAAGCTGAGAACCAAGTGAGGTGGTAGCTATTCTTCATAAATGCCTGGCAATAGGATTGCTGTGAGCTTACTTTCAAACTAAGACTTCATCCTGGGAGTGGTGGCTTCTTTTTCATTTTCATCTTGAGGCCGTCCTTAGCACGAGCTTAGTTAGGAAGCTGGCTTCGGGGGAGAAACCACAGACTTCTGACTCACAGTTCATGTGATACTGGGCAAAGTAACCTCTAAGTTCACTGTGTCTGTTTTCTCTTATGTTAAGAGACAGGAATAATATGTTTCTGACACACATACCTCATCAGGTTGTTTGCAAAGCAGATCACATGAAGTTGCTTTGTAAATTATGCATGGTCTTATTTATGATCGTGGGATGACCTTGAAGTCACTAAGTCATACATAGGAAAAGCTCACATACATTTATCCATATGAAGTAATCTGTAGTTAAGGAACACATGTAGTTGCAATAAATGTATTGTAATTTTAAATACCATCACTCACCACCTCCTCTCTCTATTTAGTCAGTAGAGATACAAATGGGCCCAATCAAACACAGTCGATCTATACCCAGTCAGTTCAGTGACCAAGCCACCTACCCTGAAGTGTGTTATTGCAATGGCCTCCTACCCGGTCCACCTGGCTGCACTCTTGACACACACGCCTCTTCCCACGCCCCAGTCTCTGCCTCTGCTTACAATTTCCTTTCAGTCTTGCAGCCAAAAGAATGATTTTCAAATGTAAGTCAAAATGCATCATTTTTCTGCTCAAAACCTGCCAATGGTTGACCAATTCACTCAGCATAAAAGTCACATTTCTCACAAAGCTTATAAGATTCTCCAGAATCTTATCCCTCACCACTTGTCTGCACTGATCTTCCATCATCTCCCACTTGCTTCCTACATCCCTGCCACATTGACCTCTTCTCTGCTCTTTGTTTCCATGTTTCCCTTGCATCAATTACTTAAGTTCTCAGTTCCTCGATTTCCTCATCTTTAAAATCGGCTTAATAATAGTCTGAACTTCAGGGGATCATTGTTAGGGTTAAGTTAGTTAAAATACCTAAAACAATGGTTGCACACAGTATTTAAAATATTCAGTATTAAAGTTTTTGTTACCTCCATCTGGTCTTTTTCAGAGTATCTAATGATTTAACTCCTGAACTGACAATAATCTCTGAAAGGGTCATATTATCTTGCTGCTTATTCATATGTAGCATCTTTTAGTCTCCATTACAGGTAAATACAACTCAGAAACTTCAAATGCAATAAGGTTTTCCCGGCCTAACTCTTTCTGCTGTGTCTTATGTGCTCATAGTTTTCCCTGAATTCCCTTTTCTTTATTCTTTGGAAAAAGTTTTTTTATTTTTCTTTTCTATTTTCTCTTGTATTTTTTCTCTCTAGTTCTGTTCAATGCTATTTTCCATTTTGCCTTCATATTTATAACCAAGTTTCCCCTACATGTACCTTGCTTTCCACTCTCTGTCTTCAATTTTTTCCCACAATTTTCACTATACCTTCTTACTATCTCACATGAGAGCAAGGGCCCATGCATTTAGACTCTCTGGAAATCTTATATTTTGATAGAAAAAGACTGATTTTCTGGGAGTGTTAAAAATAGAGTAATTCCTTGAAGGAATGCATGATGGGGCCAGAATATAATCTGATAATTGAAACTTGAATGCAAGGTAAAGATGTAGTCACAAGAAAAACAAAGACTCATCCCCTGGTTCAGGATTCTGGGTCAGAATAACTCTAGCAGCCACACTGACTAGATTATAAGCTTCAAACCACGGGTCCATCTGTTATGTTTTCTCAGCCGGGGATGGAGATTGGAATCCGGTAGGAACAAAGACTCCAGGTGGCCCTGAAGCATCCCAAAGTGGGATAGGCAAGACTGGGAAAGGCAGTGAGTGCTGGCAGGGGCAAGGCGGTGAAACTGGGCAGGACTTTGTGAGGCCTTCCCAGGGACAGATCCCCCATATTCCCCACCTCCTGCTTACAAAAAGAGCTTCAGTCTCCCAGGACTTCCAAAGGGTAAATTTAATCAGAAAAGTGAAAAAATAAAAGAAGAAACAACAACAATAAAAAATAACAATGAAAACAAAAATAAAAATAAGAGAAAAACACAAAAGAAAAAATCAAGCAAGGCAATAATAGTTTAGCCACAAAACAAAGTCAAGGACTTAAGTTCATCCTCAAAGGCTATTGACAATATCCTGAGCCATATCTTTAAGTTACTTTACAGATGCTAAAACCTCCACCAGATGGAAGATGCTAACTGCATTATGATCATGAGCACACAGCCCTCAGACCATCTCAAAACTGAAGACTGAATAAGCTGACCTCCATGACATCACCCGGTTACCTCACCATCAACCAACTAAAGACTTGCTCATGAATTGACCAAGCACTTTGCAAACCACACCCTTCACCTTGCCTTCAAAGCCTCTTCCCTGAAAGCATTGGGGAGTTCAGGTATTTGAACATAAGCTTCCCATTCTCCCTGCTTGATGCCTTGTACTAAATGCTATACTTTACTTCACCACAGCCTGGTGTTAGTAGATTGGCTTTATTGCATGTTGGGCAGATGGATCCCAGTTTGGTTCAATAACAGAGGCAGCAGTAAGCCAGTATGTTCACTCATTAGCCTTTTCTTGTTTTAATAGGAAGGACAGATCTATCTCATTCCATTTATATTTTGTGAAAGAGTTTAAGCTTAATAATTTTAAATCTCAAGTCTGAATTCACCTTTCAAAAGCACAATTAAATAGAAATTAACCTTTTCTGGGCTCCAAAATCACTGCAGATGGTGAATGCAGCCATGAAATTAAAAGACGCTTACTCCTTGAAAGGAAAGTTATGACCAACCTAGATAGCATATTCAAAAGCAGAGACATCATTTTGCCAACAAAGGTTCGCCTAGTCAAGGCTATGGTCTTTCCTGTGGTCATGTATGGATGTGAGAGCTGGACTGTGAAGAAGGCTGAGTGCCGAAGAATTGATGCTTTTGAACTGTGTTGTTGGAGAAGACTCTTGAGAGTCCCTTGGACTGCAAGGAGATCCAACCAGTCCATTCTGAAGGAGATCAACCCTGGGAATTTCTTTGGAAGGAATGATGCTAAAGCTGAAACTCCAGTATTTTGGCCACCTCATGTGAAGAGTTGACTCATTGGAGAAGACTCTGATGCTGGGAGGGATTGGGGGCAGGAGGAGAAGGGGACGACAGAGGATGAGATGGTTGGATGGCATCACTGACTCAATGAATGTGAGTCTGAGTGACCTCCGGGCGTTGGTGATGGACAGGGAGGCCTGGCGTGCTGCAGTTCATGGGGTCGCAAAGAGTCAGACACAACTGAGCGACTGATCTGGTCTGATCTGATCTGAACCTTCTCTGAGTTGGTATCTACAGAAAGCCAAGTGGTTTGGATCAAAATACTTTTACCAATGCACCAGCAACAGTCCGTATCAGTAAAATGATAGGGAGAGAAAGAGAAATTCAGAGGAAAGAGCATAGCTTGGGGATCAGTTCAGTTCAGTTCAGTAGCTCAGTCATGTCTGACTCTTTGTGACCCCATGAATCGCAGCACACCAGGTCTCCCTGTCTATCACCAACTCCCGGAGTCCTCCCAAACCCATGTCCATCAAGTTGGTGATGCCATCCAGCCATCTCATCCTCTGTCATCCCTTTCTCCTCCTGCCCCCATCCCTCCCAGTGTCAGGGTCTTTTCCAATGAGTCAACTCTTCGCATGAGGTGGCCAAAGTATTGGAATTTCAGCTTTAGCATCAGTCTTTGGGGATAGGTCTTAGAAATACAGAATAAGTGACAGTGAAAACTGAAATATTTAAGGATCCAGTCTTCCCCTGTTCACTGAGCCAAGCTTCAGTTTTCTTGTTCTAATGATGGACATGCTGTGCTAAGTCACTTCAGTCGTGTCCGACTCTGTGTGACCCCATAGATGGCAGCCCACCAGGCTCCCCGTCCCTGGGATTCTCCAGGCAAGAACACTGGAGTGGGTTTCCATTTCCTTCTCCAATGCATAAAAGTGAAAAATGAAAGTGAAGTTGCTCAGTCGTGTCCGACTCTTAGGGACCCCATGGATTGCAGCCTAACAGGCTCCTCCGTCCATGGGATTTTCCAAGCAAAAGTACTGGAGTGAGGTGCCATTGCCTTCTAATGATGGACATAGTAATTATTAAAATCTCAAGAGCTACTATAGGAATTAGATGAGATAGTATAGGAATGCCTTCACTGTAATGTCTAGTACATGGTTGAGTGCCTATATCAGTTTTCTATTTATGTATAACCAATTGCCATAAACCTAGTGTCTTAAAACCACAGGCATTTATTATCTCACTATTCTGTCAGTCAGAAAACCAGACACTGTGTGGCTGATTTCTCTTCTCAGGGTCCCATGAAGCTAAAATCAAGGTGTTGATTAGCTGCATTGCCCTGTAGAGACTTGTCTAGAAAATAACTCAGGTCCTCACTAGTTTCACCTGGGAATTGTTCTTGGAACTAGAGGCCACGCTCAAGGATAAGGATGACATGGTCCCTTTCAAATTCAAAGGCCAATCAGAGAATACCCCTCATATAGAATCTCTCCCATACATTCAAGCTCTGTGTCTTCAGAGAAGGCTCACCTGATTAGGTAAACCACTAGATTCTTCTCCATTTTGGGTACTTCAAAGCCAATTAAGTAGTAACCTAATCACAAAAGTGCTATTTTGTCATGTTCACAGGTTGACCCACACTCAAGGAAAAGAGATTATATAGGCAAGTATGAGGGAGGGTGTGGCAGTGGGCAGTCATCTTAGGAGTCTGCCTACAGCATTGCCCATTAAAGGATTGTTACTGTTGTTTTTATAAATTAAGTAGACTCCCTAGATAGGAACAGTGCTTCCAGTTGATAAAAATTCCATATTGGATGAGGAGGTATTCCATAGAAGTAAAACATGTGTATAACAGATTCTCATAAGTAACGATACCTGGAAAATTTAAGGGGATTAGCACTTCCTAACTTAGAGTTCTGAGGGGTGACTTAATGCTGAGCCCACAACCAACTGTAAATCATATTTGGCTTCAAATACGCTGTGGGCAGGAAAGGAGAAAACGTAAACTAGAGCACACAGGTATTATCTGAAGCATGCTGGAGGGGGAGGTAAAGCCAGTTTTATAAAGACTATAAAACTAAATTTAGATGTCAAAGGGGCTGTTCAGTCTCTGAGTCTGGAAATCTTCTAAACTAGGGTAAATTGTCCAGTATTTGAGGTGTTTTGGGTAAGGTGCTACCTGAAGCTGAGAGGGGGACTAAATGCTGAATTCATTCCTCCAGGACTCTGCACCTAAGGGAGCAACATACCTATTGAATCAGCACTCTCCCCAGGATCCATCCTAACAGTGGATTGTGTCTGGAAAAAAAGGAGGTTAAGTCAGGATTCCCTGACTAAAACTAGTTAATGCAAACACTGAAAAGCCCAACTACTACTAACACAGCTTTTGGAAGCAATAACAGAAAGAAGAGCTTTAAAAGAATAAGAAGGAAAAGAACTTCTGAGCCTGTCTTCCCCTGCCCCTCAAATCCCATTTGGTGATATGAGGGTCAGAAGTGCGCAGGACTGGGATGTTTTTCTCCCACATGTCAGTGTTGTATTGAGCCCTTCCAGGCATGTGCAGATCTCGTCCTCAGAAGATTAACTTTCCAAAGTCAAAATGCTTGACCAACTTGAAATCTATTTGTGGAATTTATTGTTATTTTCAACACTGAACTGTGAAAAATAAATTCAACAAATACATTTCTAATACTCTCACCCATCATGAAATATCTCTAAACTTCGCAAACTGTCCAAGAACTAGAGAGAACTGGGGAATGTATCATTATCCTAGTCTACTTACATATATTCTTTTCTTTGCTGTATCTTGAATTTCTGACCCGAGAAAGAGGAGTTGTTGTTCTGATTACTGTCAGTATCTCTGGATAATGTGGTTTTCTCACCAGGAGAAGCCTTGAATGCTTTTCTTTGAAACTTGTTAGCAAAGAGAAATATAGTTTCCTTTAACATGACTTAAACAAAATCCATAAAGTAGTAGAACAAGAAGAAGAAGACATTGGGTAAAAGGAACAACTTTTTTTTTTTTTCTTTTCTCAGGTAGAAGACAAAAAAATTAATTTGTTCCTCCTGAGAATTTTTAGTATTTGGAAAATGAATGGCCACTCTTAGATGGATATTGAGAATCATCTTTAAAGGGAAAATTTTATAGTCATTTTATAAATAAGATGTTTGCAAAGATGAAAGTGTATATTATATACATATTTAATTAAAACGTAATGACATCTTACATTTGTTTCAGATATACAACATAATGATTCAATACTTGCATATACTGTAAAACAATCACCAGAATAAATCTTCTAATTAACACTTATCACCATACATAGTCACAAAACATTTGATCTTGTGAAAGAACTTTTTAAGATCAAAGTTCTCAGCAATTTTCAAGTATGCAGTACAGTATTATTAACTACAGACACCATGCTGTACATCTCCATGCCATATTTATTTTACGACTAGAAGTTTGAAATTTCTGCCCTCCTTCATCCATCTCACTCATCCCCCACCCCCTGACTCTGGCAACCACCGGTCTGTGCTCCGTGTCGAGTTTGTTTGTTGTTTTTTTATATGCCATGTGTAAGTGAGATCATGTTTCTCTATGTTCTTGATTTTAATGAGGTACATGGTTTTCTCCCACCATTGAAATTTCAAATATCTCATCATAAATTTTAGCAAGCATTTATAACTTCTTGAACTTACAAAGGTAAAAGAATATTCTAGCACATATTATCTCTGCCTTTAATTAACCCACCAAAGAAAGAAAATGGAACATTTTAACATTTCATCAAAGAAAATGGAACATTACTGTGAACATGAGAGTAAGAATTTGTGAACACTTAGGAAAAGACTCTGAATAAATGAATTTTTCTCTAAGCGTTCACAAATTCTTACTGACTATCGTGTTCATTGGATAAATGATCCAATAACAAAAGAAGGATTATGAATGTACCTCAGACTAATGATTGACTGGGAATACACTATTGTAGGACTGTGAAGAAGGCTGAGCGCTGAAGAATTGATGCTTTTGAACTGTGGTGTTGGAGAAGACTCTTGAGAGTCCCTTGGACTGCAAGGAGATCCAACCAGTCCATTCTGAAGGAGATCAGCCCTGGGATTTCTTTGGAAGGAATGATGCTAAAGCTGAAACTCCAGTATTTTGGCCACTTCATGCGAAGAGTTGACTCATTGGAGAAGACTCTGATGCTGGGAGGGATTGGGGGCAGGAGGAGAAGGGGACGACAGAGGATGAGATGGCTGGATGGCATCACTGACTTGATGGATGTGAATCTGAGTGACCTCCGGGAGTTGGTGATGGACAGGGAAGCCTGGCGTGCTGCAGTTCATGGGGTCGCAAAGAGTCGGACATGACTGAGCGACTGATCTGATCTGATCTGATCTGATTCTTGGAATACACTACTGGGGACAATGGGTTCCAACGGAAAAATAACTAACATTGGTTAAATGTCTACAGCTGAAAAATCTCTTTTACTTAGACCATCTCACTTAATTGAAAGATGGTAGAGATAAGGAATACTTATTAAGAGTCAGGGATGTAGAGACACATTGCAAGCACCATCCAGGTACCATCTCAGGTGTCACCAGTGTCTCACAATGATCCTGAAGTGTTTTTGGCTTTGATAATCTCTCAGAGCCTCAGAGTTTTTAAGTGACTTATTGGCTCTGATTATTATTGCTGTATAAGAATTTGTCCCCAAATGTAGGAGTTTAAAAAACCCTCTCTCTCTTCAGATTTTTTGGTCAGGAATTTGGAAGACAATGGCTAGTGTTTCTCATGGTCTCTGAGGTGGTAGCAGCCAGATGTCAGTGGGGCTGAAGTCCTGTGGCTTCAGTCCTGGCCTGCCCAGGTGGCTCAACTGTAGGACTGGCAGAGGCTGCTGGCTCTACGCTGAAAGCTCAGTTCAGTTCAGTCGCTCAGTCACGTCTGACTCTTTGCAACCCCATGAATTGCAGCATGTCAGGCCTCCCTGTCCATCACCAATTTCTGGGTTTACCCAAACTCACATCCTTCGAGTCAGTGATGCCATCCAGCCATCTCATCCTCTGTCGTCCCCTTGTCCTCCTGCCCCCAATCCCTCCCAGCTTCAGGGTCTTTTCCAGTGAGTCAACTCTTTGCATGAGGTGGCCAAAGTATTGGAGTTTCAGCTTCAGCATCAGTCCTTCCGATGAACACCCAGGACTGACCTCCTTTAGGATGGACTGGTTGGATTTCCTTGCAGTCCAAGGGACTCAAGAGTCTTCTCCAACATCACAGTTCAAAGGCATCAATTCTCTGGTGCTCAGCTTTCTTCACAGTCTAAAGATGTCCTTTTCATTGTAGGGGACTGGAATGCAAAAGTATGAAGTCGGGAAACACCTGGAGTAACAGGCAAATTTGGCCTTGGAATACAGAATGAAGCAGGGCAAAGGCTAAGAGAGTTTTGCCAAGAGAATGCACTGGTCATGGCGAACACTGTCTTCCAACAACATAAGAGAAGACTCTACACATGGACATCACCAGATGGTCAACACCGAAATCAGATTGATTACATTCTTTGCAGCCAAAGATCGAGAAGCTCTATACAGTCAGGAAAAACAAGACTGGGAGCTGACTGTGGCTCAGATCCTGAATTCCTTATTGCCAAATTCAGATTTAAATTGAAGAAAGTAGGGAAAACCACTAGACCATTCAGGTATGCCCTAAATAAAATCCCTTATGATTATACAGTAGAAGTGAGAAATAGATTTAAGGGACTATATCTGATAAACAGAGTGCCTGATGAACTATGGATGGAGTTTTGTGATATTGTACAGGAGACAGGGATCAAGACCATCTCCATGGAAAAGCTGAGAGCTCAGAGGGGACCAATGACCAAAATACCTGCATGCTACTGCTGCTGCTAAGTCGCTTTAGTCATGTCTGACTCTGTGTGACCCCATAGACGGCAGCCCACCAGGCTCCCCCATCCCTGGGACTCTCCAGGCAAGAATAGTGGAGTGGGTTGCCATTTCCTTCTCCAACGCATGAAAGTGAAAAGTGAAAGTGAAGTCGCTCAGTCGTGTCCGACTCTTAGCGACCCCATGGACTGGAGCCTACCAGGCTCCTCCATCCATGGGATTTTCCAGGCAAGAGTACTGGGGTGGGGTGCCATTGCCTTTCCTAAAATACCTGCATATAGCCTCTTTAATCATGGCGGTCTCAGTATAACTGGTCTTCTGCCACCATGGCTGGCTTCCCATGGAATACATGCTCCATAGGGCTAGGCAGAAGCTATAATACATAGCCCTTTCTGACTAGCCTTGAGAAACACTCGCATCACTTCTGCCTTATCCTGTTGGTTGAAGCATCAGAAGCCCACCAAGACTCCAGAGAAGGGGACATAAATCCTACATCTTGATGAAAGACATGTCAAAATATGTAAGGGCCATGGTTTAAAATTGCCATACCTGTTCAAAAACAGAAAGAATCCACTAAAAGTTGTTATAAACAATAAAACTTTTGATTGCAATTCAGGGTGAGTGTATGATGAGATTCTTTAAATTTTAAAATAATAGAAATTTATTGCTACTAAGGGTGAGACTAAAATAAGATAAAGGTCTGTGAATCAGATCACAGGAAAAGCAAGATGACTCTGACTTTAGTTAAGAGTGCTACCCAGTACCACTGTGGGAGTTTTATCCTTAAACTACATCAGCTTCTCTGTGCATGCTGGCTGTTGTCAAGCTCTGCAGACCATTATCTTCACAATACTCCTAGTACCAGCCAGAAGAAGTGGCTCCTGATCCTTGGTTCATATTTGAAATATTTTGGAGAATGATTCAGGTATTCAGTTTTTGTCACATGTACACACTAGTTCAATGACAGGTCTTAGTTGGAGAAGACTCTTGAGAGTCCCTTGGACTGCAAGGAGATCCAACCAGTCCATTCTAAAGAAGATCAGTCCTGGG
This sequence comes from Tragelaphus eurycerus, assembly GCA_935064755.1. Lineage (NCBI taxonomy): Eukaryota > Metazoa > Chordata > Mammalia > Artiodactyla > Bovidae > Tragelaphus > Tragelaphus eurycerus. The sequence continues at coordinate 668,710 of CAKXYN010000123.1, forward strand.
ATTTCTTTGGAAGGAATGATGCTAAAGTTGAAACTCCAGTACTTTGGCCACCTCATGCAAAGAGTTGACTCATTGGAAAAGACTCTGATGCTTGGAGGGATTGGGGGCAAGAGGAGAAGGGGATGACAGAGGATGAGATGGCTGGATGGCATCACTGACTCGATGGATGTGAGTCTCAGTGAACTCCGGGAGTTGGTGATGGACAGGGAGGCCTGGCGTGCTGCGATTCATGGGGTCGCAAAGAGTCGGACACGACTGAGTGACTGAACTGAACTGAACTGAGTTGAGTCATGTGGCTAGAACAATCATTACTAGAAAATTGAGAGGTGGATAGAATAGGAAGAAAAATAGTGAAAAATTGTTCACTCTACAGAAATCAAGAGAGTTTACAGTAATTAGTGAGCTACCAAATTATTTTGCAGAGAAATGCTTTGGGAAACTTCTGTAAACCTTGCACATTAAAAAAAAAAAAAAAAATCAGTCTTCAACTCTCAGTAAACATTTTGTTCTTTAGAGAATCTCTTGAAAGCTGAGTGGGAGGCAAATTTAGCTGGTAGAGTAACAGCCAGAAGGTAGAGCTGATGATCACCCTTCATCACCTTCATCTACAAAATGCCTATCAGTTATTTTCACTTGATGATCTCATTTATCCACACATCAGCTAAGGACAGGTTTATCTTCAGTTTCCAGATAAGAAAACTGAGACCTAGAGATTTTAAGTGACATCATCCCAGTCACACAGGAAATGAATGGTAGAGGTAGGGTTTAAAACTCAGATTCACCCCCTCCTGCTACTGCTGCTAAGTTGCTTCAGTAGTGTCCGACTCTGTGCGACCCCATAGACGGCAGCCCACTAGGCTTCTCTGTCCCTGGGATTCTCCAGGCAAGAACACTGGAGTGGGTTGCCATTTCCTTCTCCAATGCATGAAAGTGAAAAGTGAAAGTGAAGTTGTTCAGTCGTGTCTGACTCTTAGCGACCCCATGGACGAGCCTACCAGGCTCCTCCGTCCATGGGATTTTCCTGGCAAGAGTACTGGGGTGGGGTGCCATTGCCACCCCCTCCTAGTCCAGTATAATTTTTACTTTGCCACAGATTCTCCTGATGGATGACTTCAGACTCTTTGATGGCATCATAGATAGAAAAAGAATCTTCTACTGGAGATAAGTAGAGATACTCAACTACTTAACCTTAGAGTAGCTGCCAATTGGAGCAATTTTGGCCTCTGCTGCTGCTGCTGCTGCTAAGTCGCTTCAGTCGTGTCCGACACTGTGCGACCCCATAGATGACGGCAGCCTACCAGGCTCCCCCGTCCCTGGGATTCTCCAGGCAAGAACACTGGAGTGGGTTGCCATTTCCTTCTCCAATGCATGAAAGTGAAAAGTGAAAGGGAAGTCGCTCAGTCGTGTCCGACTCTTAGCAACCCCATGGACTGCAGCCTACCAGGCTCCTCTGCCCATGGGATTTTCCAGGCAAGAGTACTGGAGTGGGGTGCCATTTGGCCTCTTTAGATTAGATCAAATCTGCCATTTTTTTTTACTTAATTTTTTTTTTAATTGAAGGATAATTGCTTTACAGAATTTTTTTTTTTTTCTGTCAAGCTTCAACATGAATCAGCCACAGGTATTCATATATCTCCTCCCTTTTGAACCTCCCTCCCATTTCCCTCCTCCATCCTATACCTCTAGGTTGATACAGAGCCCCTGATTGAGTTTCCTGAGCCATACAGCAAATTCCCATTGGCTATCTATTTTACATAGGGTAATGTGAGTTTCCATGTTACTTTTTCCATACGTCTCACCATCTCCTTCCCTCTCCCCATGTCCATAATGGAGAAACAAACCTGCCATTTTTATAGATGCAAATTATAAAAGTGAATTTCTCTTGCCAAGATTATTCTTCTCAGATATGTAGACACCTTCTACAGCCTCCCATCACATACATGGTAGAGTTCAACCCCCTCAGCAAAGTTTACAAAGCCCTTTATCATCTGATTATCATCATTGTCAAGTTTGTTCTTATCCTCAATTCACCCTCTTCAGTGGGCCAATCACACATTCTAACTCTCAAGGAAAACTCAAGCCTTCCTCTATATACCCTGTCAAACTCCTCAGCTCAACCACCTAGGAAAGAGGCCTCTTTATTTGTCAAGAATTGAATAGACTTCCAGGAAAAACACTGGATACCATGTTTTCAGAGAGGTCTTCTAGTAGGAAGAGTAAGAATTTTACTATTAGAATTGAGGGCCATGCTTCTTGATTCTTGTGGCTTGCCTTACCTGCTCATTTATTTTTTGTTCACATTTGACTAAGGTGGTGAGATATGCCTCGGATGCCTGCTGCCTAGAATGGACACCTGGATGGTCTACTAGGATCAGAAGAGGACCTAGAAGAGAAGGCATGGAGAATATATCTTAAGCTAGCTTTTTCTAGGCCTCACAGAAAACATAAATGAATAAGCCTTTCTTTCTCCATTCCTTTGACTTTTCTTTTCTCACAAAAAGAGAGGTAATATTCAGAGGACCAAGCTCAGGGTGTAAGCCCCAAAAGAAGAGCCCCAGTTGAGGTCGTTCAGTCCTGTTCTAGTTATATACTCTGCTAAAGGGCTGAAAGGAGTCCCATAGGTGTTTGCAAACAGAAGAGCTCATGAGCTTTGGAAACCCAAGAGGGCAGTAAGGGCAAATGCAGAGCTGGACATAGAACAAATTTTCATTTTCCAATGTCCTGTGTACATAAGTGGAAAATACAGAAGCATTTGGATTTTTAAAAAATATAACAAAGAAATATTCAGCAGCTTTGGTTCATGGAGGGTTTATGATTCCAGACACCCAGTGTTTTGATGGGGGTCCCAGAATAAACTCTAAATCTGATATTTGTGTGACTTATAAATGTTGGGTATATGAATCAACAAATAAATAAATTGCACTAACTTCAACTTCTTTTGCCTAGTTCCTAAGAAAACCAGATTTGGTCAGCTGGGTTCCATGGCAAGGGGAGGAACTGGCTTTGGGCAGACCTCACGAAGTGTCTGTAGCTCTTGATGTGATTGGCGCAGGGCCACTTTGTAGGCTCTTAGATCCTCAGCTAAAAATGAAACCAAGAGGTCCTCAAAAACCTCCTATGCCCAAATCAAGAAACAAGGTCTAAAAAACACTTCATCTGCTTGTGAAAAACTCAATGAAAAGAATATATAGCCACTTTAGCTTCCATGGTTTATATAAAAACATAAGCTATGTATTGTTTTCCTTTTGAAAGATTTCCTAAGAATTAAATGATTGAAAAGTGATTGATGGCAACTTTGATATAAACGTAACTGTCATTGAGAGTTTCTTAAATTGAAATGATTTTATAAAAATTTCGATCCATGCATCTATAAGAGTTTTGGTTTGGTTAACATAAGCCACACTAATCATCTGCCAAACTATAAAGGATGAAGTTTTTCTTTGGAGATCCAAACCTCCCTTTTTTACAACCCACTTGCTTTCTTATTTCCCTCGTCCATTACTGCAGGACCATCCTCCCTGGGAAGAAACTATTCCAATTAAACTCATGCACAGAAGTGATGATAATGGTAACAACTACTATTTGTTTAGAGCTTACCATTGACATATTATCTCCTCAAAACTTAGGAGCAAGGTCAGGCTTTACCTGCAGAATTTCATTTACTCTTAACTACCCTATGAGATTAATATTTAATTTTTCATTTTACAGATGATAAAACTGACACTGCCAGATGGAAACTATATGTAAAATGTCCCACAGCTGATGAGTGGTGAGCTGAGATTCAGTCCCCTATTTATGCAACTCCTCAGTCTATTTCATTTCTTATTCCAATGAATGTAATAATAGGCTGCTAAACCAGTTACCTCTCCTTGAAAAGCTTTCATTTTAAAAGAGAACTTCCCTCAGATGGTAAAGAATCTGCCTGCAATGTGAGAGACCTGGGTTCCATCCCTGGGTTGGGAAGATCCCCTGGAGGAGGGCATGACAGTCCACTCCAGCAATCTTGCTTGGAGAATCCCCATGGACAGAGGAGCCTGGCGGGGTACAGTCCATGGGGTTGCAAAGAGTCGGACACGATTGAGCGACTAAGCACAGCACAACAGCAGTAGAGAGTGGTGCTTAATAGAAAGTTAAGAATTAGAATCAGTGTGGCTTCGAGCATGAGTAATAGCTAGTGCAGAAAATATTTTCAAATTGCTGAGAAAGGGCTTTCCAGAATCTCCCAAATCACAAACCATTCCATGCAGAGAAATTTTCTGCACTTTCTGTGACTAAAACGGGGATTATGTGACTCAAATGGTAGCAACAGTTATGCTGTTACCTAGCTCCAGGCTTTGAGTGTCTCATCTGTAAAATGAAAACAGGAGACTGGATCACCTACAGTGATTGTTCCATCCCTAACACCCTGTTTTTGAAGGCTTGATTGCATATTAAATGAATATAGGGAACCAATCTTAGAGTTATTTGGTAGTCCTAAAATCCTCATTTTTTTTTCCCCTTTCAGAACTCCAGTTTCTTAGGCCTTATATAAGTCTTCTCTGAGGTGAAAGATACCCTGTAAAACACAGTGAAGGCAATTCTTCAGTGAATGTCATTACAAATTACAGCCCTGAAATTAATTCATTTCTCAACTGACACCTAGGAATTGGTAGTAAAGACTTATTGCTTTTTCCAGCCTCTATCATCTTCAAAGCTCTTACTAAAACAACTAATTCATCTTCAAAATGTCACTAAGGTAGGCACGATCCAAGTGTTTCTCTTGCATTCCTGTCATAATTCCTTGTCAATCATATTCTTGGAGTGATGGCATCAGAGGGTACCCAAGAGATCATTTAGTTGAAAATCACATCTGGTGCTTGATTCTCAAAAATATTCATTCTTGCCAAGGGCTTGTGCGGTGTATTGGATAATCTGGTGTTGTCTTCTCAGCACAGGGACCAAGAATTTTCCCCTCTATCTATAAATTGCCATTAAAACCAAGTAGAACCCAAGTAGCTCAGTAAGTACACCATGAATCCTTATCTAGTTGATGCTGATTGGACTTTAGTTGAATACTTCCAGGAGACAGAGCCAGAGTACCCTCCTCCTTAAGAGAAAATGGGCATGAAGCTACTACAGCCTCAGTCTGACTGTTTTCTTGAATGGGGTTGATAATCTTGGAAGTGGTAGTACATTTACCTTCTGTGAGCCAATCTGCCAAAAGTAAAAAATGAGGCAGGGGTACAACAAGGTAGAGATGTAATATGGAGAGAAAAGCACTCCCTGAATTTCCCATCAGTTTTCATTTACTAGTTACAACCCTTGCCTGAACTTCTGCATTTGTGTCAAATTAGTATCTCCATTCATATCTCCAGTCTATGCTTGAAAATCTCTGGTGACAGATGTCACTAGATTTTCTTCTACCATCTCTCACAGCTTTTTATTCTTTCCTCCTGAAACTCTTTGTCTGTAGAGTATGACTTTTCCCCCTCTTCTTCCAATTGGTGTTGGGTAGAAGAAGAGATGAGGGAAAGGAACTGAGTATTTTTCTTTTTCTTTTTCCAAGGGGCTTCTTTTCATTCATTTCTTCCTGATGAACATTATTTCTTGTCTCCTTTCCAAGATGACTGCCACAGAATTATATCTACTCCCTGCAGTATTGTAATAGGAAATGTAACAACATAAACCCACAGCCTAATTGATTTGCAGGTGGGCATATGAGTGGAAAGACAGGAAATTTTAAAATAGCGATGAGTGCTAATATTTTCTCACATTTCCAAATTTATGCTTTGACCTTTCTAGTTAATTGACTCAATCCTTTACATTTTTAGATTGTGCCCAACCATGTCTTAAAATCATGGACTGCCAGACTGAATCAAAAGAAGAATGTTATTTAAAGTCTGCACAATTGTAAATAATTCCTTTCTGAGTCCCCTGTCTGATGTGACTTAGAAATGTCTATCAATAATGCCTGAAGAATGGGTCTGCAATTGGTAGCACTGACACATTAATGGAGTCTGGAAATTTGCTACTTAACCCATGGCTAGGTGTTGAAATGTCCTCTTGCCTGACTGGAGTAAACTGTCTCCCCATGTCTGTTTTGCCACCTCCATTCCCATCCTACCTCTGAGAGTGGCCTGGGAGACTAGATCTGGGTGGTTCCATGCTAGAAGGGACTGGGTAGCATGTGGATAAAGGATAGCAGGAAAAGTAGGGGATGGGAGGAGAGCTAAAGAAAAGAGGCCACTGGAGCCAAGTTGAGATCCAAGCTCTGTCACAGTTGTGCTTTGCCCTGGGGAGGGGACAGGCATCAGAGCTCTGCTGTTGCCCACATCCGTCTGAGATGTGTCTCCTTGCACCAGGCAGGAGAAGCCTGAGCCTACTCGTGTGGATAGTGAAACACTCCTTAAAAAGACATAGGAGAGGACATTCACCTGTAAAACCCCACTTAGCATGTACCCACTAGCTGATTTGGCCTTCACCTCATTCACTCACTCACTTCATCAAAATATTTTTATTTTTTTATGGGTACTTGCTACAGGCACCATTGTCTTATTGTTTGTATAAGTGTCTTACAGTCGTTCTTAACGTGTTTTCCTATTTTACAAGTAGTCCTGTTGTCTGGAATTTATTAGAAATACAATTTATTGGGGCCCATCTCAGAAATTCTGGGTTTGGGGTTGAGTAATCTGTGTTTCAACAAGCCCTTCAGGCAATCTTGATACCCACTGAAGTAGGGGAACCACTGCATGCTCTGGAGCCCATCAATTTCAAACAGGAAGTTAAATGCTACACTTCCTCCTTACTAGTGCAATGATGAACTATAGTTTTAGACAGCTTCAAGCAAAAGTTAAAATCAATAAATTGACTCAGCCTTTATTTATTTATTTTTTTTTCATTTCTCCCCTTTGCCTTGTTTCTCTAAAAATATTTTTATTAAATATCTAGTTAAATATTTTGTTAGCTATTAAGTAGAATTTTCACTGCTACTTTTTTTTTTTTTTTATGGACAAAGGAAAGGATCAATGAGGGTGGGAGGGAAATGGGAAGAAAGAAGGGGAGTGATGGTGGGGAGGAGTATATGTAATTTCTTAACCAATGGCTTTCTGTTTTTAATCACAGATCAGATCAGATCAGATCAGTCGCTCAGTCGTGTCCGACTCTTTGCGACCCCATGAACCGTAGCACGCCAGGCCTCCCTGTCCATCACCAGCTTCCGGAGGTCACTCAGACTCGCATCCATCGAGTCAGTGATGCCATCCAGCCATCTCATCCTCTGTCGTCCCCTTCTCCTCCTGCCCTCAATCCCTCCCAGCATCAGAGTCTTCTCCAATGAGTCAACTCTTCGCATGAGGTGGCCAAAATACTGGAGTTTCAGCTTTAGCATCATTCCTTCCAAAGAAATTCCAGGATTGATCTCCTTCAGAATGGACTGGTTGGATCTTCTTGCAGTCCAAGGGACTCTCAAGAGTCTTCTCCAACACCACAGTTCAAAAGTGCTACACTCAATATGCCAGCAAATTTGGAAAACTCAGCAGTGGCCACAAGATTGGAAAAGGTCAGTTTTCATCCCAATCCCAAAGAAAGGCAATGCCAAGGAGTGCTCAAACTACCGAACAATTGCACTCATCTCACACGCTAGTAAAGTAATGCTCAAAATTCTCCAAGCCAGGCTTCAGCAATATGTGAACCGTGAACTTCCTGACGTTCAAGCTGGTTTTAGAAAAGGCAGAGGAACCAGAGATCAAATTGCCAACATCCGCTGGGTCATGGAAAAAGCAAGAGAGTTCCAGAAAAACATCTATTTCTGCTTTATTGACTATGCCAAAGCCTTTGACTGTGTGGATCACAATAAACTATGGAAAATTCTGAAAGAGATGGGAATACCAGACCACCTGATCTGCCTCTTGAGAAATCTGTATGCAGGTCAGGAAGCAACAGTTAGAACTGGTCATGGAACAACAGACTGGTTCCAAATAGGAAAAGGAGTACGTCAAGGCTGTATATTGTCACCATGTTTATTTAACTTATATGCAGAGTACATCATGAGAAATGCTGGGCTGGAAGAAACACAAGTTGGAATCAGGATTGCCGGGAGAAATATCAATAACCTCAGATATGCAGATGACACCACCCTTATGGCAGAAAGTGAAGAGGGGCTAAAAAGCCTCTTGATGAAAGTGAAAGTGGAGAGTGAAAAGGTTGGCTTAAAGCTCAACATTCAGAAAACGAAGATCATGGCATCTGGTCCCATCACTGCATGGGAAATAGATGGGGAAACAGTGGAAACAGTGTCAGACTTTGTTTTTCTGGGCTCCAAGATCACTGCAGATGGTGACTGCAGCCATGAAATTAAAAGACGCTTACTCCTTGGAAGGAAAGTTATGACCAACCTAGATAGCATATTCAAAAGCAGAGACATTACTTTACCAACAAAGGTTCGCCTAGTCAAGGCTATGGTCTTTCCTGTGGTCATGTATGGATGTGAGAGCTGGACTGTGAAGAAGGCTGAGCGCCGAAGAATTGATGCTTTTTTAATCACAAAGAACACTTAAAAAAAATCATGGTGAATTCATCTTATATTAGGAGGTTTGTTCTTGAAATGAAAAGTTCAGGAAACAAAAAGTCCAGTTTGGGTGTCCTCATCTTTAGGCACATCTTGGTATTTTGTATTGGTAAGTCTATCTTTACCACAATATATTATTTAGGACAGGATCACATTTGTCACCTCTTCCTCCCTACTACCCAAAGTGGTACCAAACCCACAAAATAGTCAATAAACCTCCACAGAGTAAACAAATAAGTCTTTTTTTTTTTTTTTTTTAAACTCTCCTGAGTGAACTGAATTTTTTGAGGCTCATAAGCAAATATGTTTTCCTCTTTACTTTGTCTATTACAGCCAGATTATATGAGTCGGGTATTAAAGTCTCCCACTATTATTGTATTGCTCTAGAGAATGTCCTTTAGTTTTTGTTGGAGAAATGGTTTAGTGGTGCAAAATATTCTCAACTTTTGCTTATCTGTGAAGCTTTTGATTTCTCCTTCATATTTGAATGAGATCCTTGCTGGATACAATAATCTAGGCTGTAAGTTATTTTCCTTCATCACTTTAATTACGTCTTGCCATTCCCTCCTGGCTTGGAGAGTTTCTATTGAAAGATCAGCTGTTATCCTTATGGGAATTCCCTTGTGAGTTATTTGATGTTTTTCCCTTGCTGCTTTTAATATTTGTTCTTTATATTTAATCTTTGTTAATTTGATTAATATGTGTCTTGGGGTGTTTCGCCTTGGGTTTATCCTGTTAGGGACTCTCTGGATTTCTTGAACTTGAGTGGTTATTTCCTTCTCCATTTTAGGGAAGTTTTCAACTATTATCTCCTCAAGTATTTCCTCATGATCTTTCTTTTTATCTTCTTCTGGAACTCCTATGATTGGAATGTTGTAGCATTTGATGTTATCCTGGACGTTTCTGAAATTGTCCTCATTTCTTTTGATACGTTTTTCTTTTTTCTCTTCTGATTCATTTATTTCTAGGATTCTATCTTCTAGTTCACTAATCCTATCTTCTGCCTCTGTTATTCTACTTTTTGTTGCCTCCAGGGTGTTTTGGATCTCATTTATTGCATTATTCATTATGTGTTGACTCTTTTTATTTCTTCTAGGTCCTTGTTAAACCTTTCTTGCATCTTCTCAATCCTTGTCTCCAGACTCTTTAACTGTGATTCTATTTTGATTTTGAGATTTTGAATTAATTTCGCTATCATTATTCGGAATTCTTTATCAGGTAGATTCCCTATCTCTTCCTCTTTGGTTTGGTTTGGTGAGCATCTATCCTGTTCCTTTAGCTGCTGGGTATTCTTTTGTCTCTTCATTTTGTTAAAATTGCCAAATTTAGAGTGTCCTTACTATATTCTTGTAGTTTGTTGAATTCTCTTTATTGAGGCGGTTTACAGGTCTTTTCAATATCTGATCTCTGCCTTGTTACAGAGGGGGCGGAGATGAACACCCAAATCTAAACCGGCCAGGTTCAGGCACTCAGATAATCCTCAGAAGCACAGACTTGGTTGAGTCTGCGTTTTACACCCTTCCCAGATCCGAGTAGCACAGGTGATGAAATGTTCAGCGAGCGCAGGTGCTGCGACTTATCGCCTCTCCGCCGCTCAGTTTTCCGGGTATACAAACAGCGCACTTTCTCAGGCAGATGTTGACCATCCAGAGCCCCAAGAAGCGTGAGTCAGCACAGAAACCTACTCACAGTTCCGTTAGACAGTGTCTCTCTAGGGCTATAATTGCCCGCCTCTGGCCCTGGCTGCCTGTCACTGGAGTGGGACGGCCTGCAGCCAGCCAACTCTGTGCAGCCCTTTGTTCCGTAGGTAGTCCTGGTGGTGTCTTAAGTTAGGGCTGGCTTTTGATGTAGTAGATAACCGACAGTTTGGTTATTTCGCTCAGATAGCGCCCGAGATAGCCAGGCCAAATCCTTTCTCAAAGCAATGCAGGCCTCTCCACTCCTCCTAGCCCACCCCCCACTTGCCAATAGCAAATGCGGGTGTCCGCGCCAGTTCTCCGCAAAAGGAGTTACCACAGGGCTCGTTTTCTCGTTTTGAAGACAATGAGCTGTCTTTCTAAGTGCCTGATGTCCTCTGCCGGCATTCAGAAGTTGTTTTATCGAGTTTATTCAGCATTCAAATGTTCTTTTAGTGGATTTGTGGAGGAGAAACTATTCTCCCCGTCTTACTCATCCGCCATCTTAGCTCCTCCCCTTCCTCAGCCTTTATTTAAAATTTAGTTATTTTGTTCACTATAAAATTTTTACCTTAGTTTTGATTTTTAAAAATATTAGTTTTGATTACTGAGTTTTCTCAGTGACCCTGTAAATTCTGTCCCTGAAGTGAATGCCTAACTCATATATCCTGGCCCTGCACTGTGAGAAGAGAGTTGCAGCTGGGAGAGAGAACAGACCTTCAGGGCAGTCAACTTGATGTGGCCCTGGATTGCAGAGGAGAGCAGGACGGTGGTTCTGGGAGCGGGTTTGGAGGCCTTGCACCTGGTTACATAGCAGATTCCCTTGTGCACACAAACCTCAGAAGGCCCTGACTGCAGGCACTCGGTTGGAACTTAGGTAGAATTGCAAGCTTCAGAGATATATTTTTCCAGGTACTTAAATAGTACTTTCTATTTCTTTTTAATTTTTTTAAAAAATTATTTATTTTAATAGGAGAATAATTACTTTACAGTATTGTGCTGGTTTTTGCCATACATCAACATGAATCAGCCATGGGTGTACACGTGTCCCTCCATCCTGAAGCCCCTCCCACCTCCCTCCCCACCCCATCCCTCTGGGTTGTCCCATAGCACCAGCTTTGAGTGCCCAGCTTCATGCATTGAACTTGCACTGTCATCTATTTTACATATGGTAATGTACATGTTTCAGTACTAATCTCTCAGATCATCCCACCCTCATCTTCTCCCACAGAGTCCAAAAGACTGTTCTTTTCATCTAAACAGTACTTTCAAATGCGGTCATGACATCTTTCAGACAGCCTTGATTTTTTTTTTTTTTTAATCAAGAATCTCTTTTATTGATTATCAGAAACATTACAAACATCTAATATGAACAAATTGTAACATGACAGTGTATAGTTTGAATGATTAATACATTTCAGATATAATATTATACATATTTCAATGTTATTCTCCCCAATCATCCCACCCTCTCCCGGTCCCAGAGTCCAAAAGTCTGGTCTATACATCAGTGTCTCTTTTGCTGTCTCGTAAACAGGGTTATTTTTACCATCTTTCTAAATTCCATATATATGCATTAGTATACTGTATTTGTGTTTTTGTTTCTGGCTTACTTCACTCTGTATAATAGGCTCCAGTTCCATCCACCTCCTTAGAACTGATTCAAATGTATTCTTTTTAATGGCTGAGTAATACTCCATTGTGTATATGTTCCACAGCTTGCTTGTCCATTCATCTGTGGATGGACATATAGGTTGCTTCCACGTTGTGGCTATTGCAAACAGTGCTGCTATGAACATTGGGGTACACGTGTCTCTTTCAATTCTGGTTTTCTCAGTGTATATGCCCAGCAGTGGGATTGCTGGATCATAAGGCAGTTCTATTCCCAGTTTTTTGAGGAATCTCCATACTGTTCTCCATAGTGGCTGTACCAGTTTGCATTCCCACCAACAGTGCAAGAGGGTTCCCTTCTCTCCTCACCCTCTCCAGCATTTATTGCTTGTGGACTTTTGGATAGCAGCCATTCTAATTGGCGTGAAATGGTATCTCATAGTGGTTTTGATTTGCATTTCTCTGATAATGAGTGATGTTGAGCATCTTTTCATGTGTTTGTTAGCCATCTGTATGTCTTCTTTGGAGAAATGTCTATTTAGTTCTTTGGCCCATTTTTTGATTGGGTCATTTATTTTTCTGGAATTGAGCTGTAGAAGTTGCTTGTATATTTTTGAGAGTAGTTGTTTGTCAGTTGCTTCATTTGCTATTATTTTCTCCCATTCTGAAGGCTGTCTTTTCACCTTGCTTATAGTTTCCTTTGTTGTGCAGAAGCTTTTTAAGTTTGATTAGGTCCCATTTGTTCATTTTTGATTTTATTTCCAATATTCTGGGAGGTGGGTCATGGAGGATCCTGCTGTGATGTAAGTCAGAGAGTGTTTTGCCTATGTTTTCCTCTAGGAGTTTTATGGTTTCTGGTCTGACATCTCTCAGACAGCCTTGATTATTAGCACAGTTTTAGTCAGAGGTGGGTGAATGCTAATTTATTTGCTTCTGAGTGAGCCAATGCTAATTAGGATGAACTAACTTGATTTAATGTGTTGCTACTGCTAAGTCACTTCAGTCGTGTCCGACTCTGTGCGACCCCATAGACGGCAGCCCACCAGGCTCCCTGGTCCCTGGGATTCTCCAGGCAAGAACACTAGAGTGGGTTGCCATTTCCTTCTCTAATACATGAAAGTGAAAAGTGAAAGTGAAGTCGCTCAGTCGTGTCCGACCCTCAGTGACCCCCATGGACTGCAGCCTTCCAGGCTCCTCTATCCATGGGATTTTCCAGGCAAGAGTACTGGAGTGGGGTGCCATTGCCTTCTCTGTCACAAAACCTAGCCAGGCCTAATTCCGTGGCCCCAGCCCTTGCCCTCAGCAATGGTTCACACCCTAAAGTGTGGCTTCTCTCTGGATCCTAACAAATCTACCTCTTATCGCTTTGTCTCTCAATGAATTTTTGCAATGAGACATCGGAGCCTGAGTTTCATTAGTTTTGGCCGGGCTTGAGTCCCGGGAGACAGCTGAAGGACAGGAGGAAAAAGCAGTGAGAAAAAACGTGCCAAGGAATCCCCTTCATAGCCTGCTGGAAAATTTGCTAAATATCTGACCGGTGTTCACAGTTTCATTGGTCTGATCCTTGGCACAGAGAAGAGAAAGGACAGAAGAAACCCCACCGGCTTGGGTAACAGCCACTGGGGCTCAGCAGATAGCACCTTTGGGACATGCTGAGGAGTAGCCTCTCCATTTAATATGTTATGTGGGCCCATATGCTCGTGCTCAGTTGCACTGTCATGTCTGACTCTTTGCGACCGTATGGGCTGTAGCCCACCAGGCTCCTCTGCCCATGGGATTTTTCCAGACAAGAATATTGGAGTAGGTTGCCATTTCCTCTTCCACGAAATGTTACTTCCCATTTTCTTCTACAGTTACAGCTGATTTATCACTGAACTGTGACAAGAGGGAGGCAATTCATGTTGTGGGCCTGGAACCCACATCCATCTGTATTTTACCTGCAAAAGAACAGAGTTGCCAAAGATAGGGCTTGATAGCCCTATGCTCAATAAGCGAACCACCTTCCTTCTGTCTTCTTTTTTTCATTCTTTTTTCATTCCAAACAGCAGGAGCAAAAAGAATACAAAAGACACGCATGTAAAAACTATGGTTTAATTAAATGAATTAAATGATCCTTTCTAAAGACGCTTTTAGCTTGGAATAGATACAAGCTGTGAGTATGCCCTGTCCCAACCCCCACCATCCCCCTCACCCTCCCACCATCCCTCCCCCACCCCTCACCCCTCCCCCACCCCCCAGCCACACTGTTACCCAGTTAAGCTCATCTGCTTCCCCAAGGGCATGAAACCTACAGGCTTATTCTGGAAACATTTCTGATCCAGACTAGCAGTAAATTTAGTAGGATCTGACTCAGCAGCTATTGGAGCAGTAAGTATGGTGGTGCTCCTCCCAGATCCCTTGTTTAGATCTGATTCATGCAGTCCCTGAATTTTGGGACTATCAGCTGTTAATGGCTTCAGCTGTATTCCTCATTGGAACCCTCAGTATCCAGGTTCAGACTTGTCTCAAAGCTTCACCATTTACCCAGGAAGCATTCTACAGCCAAAAATATGTGGAGGTAGAGAGACAACCTTCTGGAAACCCAATTTAAGACACTCTGAAAGACACCTCAGCTCCAGAAATCAACAGAATCAGCCAAAGTCTTGGTTGCAAATAAGAAACTCTCTTTCTGCCCATCTCACCTTTCTCACTTTCTTAAAATCTGTCTCCGGAGAGCCCCCATCTTTCCTGCCTCCAGCACCCCTGACTGACTGTCCATCTCACTGCCTCAGTATCTGTTGCCAGAGAATCCAGAAGTGGATTCTAGGAAGTGGTTCTGGAAAGGGGAAGAACCTGGGAATCTGGGAAGATTGTAAAGGGACTTTGAAGATGGATCTGGCTGACTGGCAATGAGGAATCCTTCACTAGTGGTAGGCAGAGAATGAACAGTCCCTGAAGTGTTGTAACAGGGCAGTTGTTAAAAGTCTCACTAGTGGTAATTTGGGATAAGATTGTGGTCTAAGAGGATTCATAAAGTAACATAATATTTCTGATGCTGAAGGAAGATAAAGGAAATGATAACCATGAGAAAGAACCATGGAGTTGGGGGTTGATATTAAGCACCAATAGTTAATTGAAGAGCTATGTCAGGCTCAGGGTGATAAATCACCAATTAAGACAGACTGAAGGCAGGAGAGGTCTCAGTGGCAGCACTTAAGTCATCTTCTGTGACCAGAAGAGTGGACTGAACATCAGGCTGAGGACTTAGTCATGGAAGTAGTGGAAATAAGAGAAAATCAAACTCTACCACAGCAGGGTTCCTGGGACATAATTAGGACTCTAATAGGGAAGAAGTGGGAACCCGAGCTTTGGGACAGGGATATCTGGATAGATTCATTTGAGAACTTTGAATTCCCAGATTTCTCTGAGTGTTCTGGGTGTGCAGAAGTGACTCACATTTTCCTTAGAGACAACACAGAACCCTAAAATGAGGAAAATGTCTTAGAAGACAAAATTCACTTGCACCCTCCCAGAAACCAGACCTAGAAAAAGAGTCTAAGACTAAGCCTGTGCTGGGTCTGCTAAGGGAAGAGAGGAATTATACTCTGAAGGAGCTGCAGAATTTGGCTAATACATTCTTTCAGGAAGTAGAAAAATAAATGGAACTGAATCTTGAGGGTTCTAGGTCAAGGAAAATTAAATACAAGGCTGGTTAAGCTGCTGCTGCTAAGTCGCTTCAGTCGTGTCCGACTCTGTGCGACCCCATAGACGGAAGCTCACCAGGCTCCCCTGTCCCTGGGATTCTCCAGGCAAGAACACTGGAGTGGGCTGCCATTTCCTTCTCCAATGCATGAAAGTCAAAAGTCAAAGTGAAGTCGCTCAGTCGTGTCCGACTCTTAGCGACCCCACGGACTGGAGCCTACCAGGCTCCTCTGTCCATGGGATTTTCCAGGCAAAAGTACTGGGGTGGGGTGCCATTGCCTTCCCCGCTGGTTAAGCTAGAGTTTATTAATATGAATGTATTCCCCCAAAATATGGGTTATAACACCCTAGCAAGGCCCCTAGGAAATGGTGCTAATACACTCCTAGAATGGCTCTTGAAAACTTGGAAAAAGTGACATAACACAGTAAATGAAGTAGAAATGCCAGGTTGAGTATAGAATAAGTGAATAAAAGGCTTAGAGAACATTCGAGAGTGGATTTACTGTGTAAAGTTGAAACACCCTCTGGCCAGATAAGTGCCTCAGAGTGCTTCAGAGGACATTCCATTTATCTAGGCAAAATTCAATTTATTGAGTCTGATTATATGGAGCTCACTTTCCAGCAGGATGGTGGAAAGCTGGAGATGTGTTATGTCTGTAGGGAGGGTTAAGGTGAGCTGGTCACCCAGCTAAGGCATAATCAGTGAACGTGTAAGGAATGCCTGCTCTGGGCAAGCAGTCATAGTGGAGTGCCACTGGGTGTTTACCTTGGGGACTGTTGGAAGCCTTATGGTAGAAGCAAGAAGATACAACATCCCAGAACCAAGAAGAAGACTCCTTTGTCTTGCAATATCCCTCCTTCACCCTCTACTAACAAAATTTAACATCGAGCTTGCTCCAAAGGAGAAATGCTTAAAGGGGTCAACTGCATTATCACAGAGCAGATACTGTATGATAGAATCTATTGTTCTTGTTTAGTCGTGTCTGACTCCTTTGCAGTCCTTTGGACTGTAGCCTGCCAGGCTCCTCTGTCCAAGGGATTTACCAGCAAGATTAATAGAGAGGGTTGCCATTTCCTTCTCCAGGGGAATCTTCCCGACCCAGGGATCAAACCTGCATCTCCTGCATTGGCAAGTGGGTTCTTTACCACTGAGCCACTAAGGGAGCCTGGATAGAATAAATCTATTAAAAAGCAATAAGTTCATTGAAGTCACAAGCCACCTTTCAATAACTCAGATTCCATATCTACTCTTCTCCGCACGTTTGAAATTCCATGCAATATGTAAACAACTCCATATTTCAACCCCCAAAATGCCACACCTATCCATATTAAAGGTGAAAAATTCTCATCCTTTCCTAAAGGGGAGAAGATGCACTGTTTCAACAGTCATTGTACTCTATGTGGCTATATTCAGATCAGATCAGATCAGATCAGTCGCTCAGTCGTGTCCGACTCCTTGCGACCCCATGAACCGCAGCACTCCAGGCCTCCCTGTCCATCACCAGCTCCCGGAGGTCACTCAGACTCACACCCATCAAGTCAGTGATGCCATCCAGCCATCTCATCCTCTGTCCTCCCCTTCTCCTCCTGCCCCCAATCCCTCCCAGCATCAGAATCTCCAATGAGTCAACTCTTTGCATGAGGTGGCCAAAATACTGGAGTTTCAGCTTTAGCATCATTCCTTCCAAAGAAATCCCAGGGCTGATCTCCTTCAGAATGGACAGGTTGGATCTTCTTGCAGTCCAAGGGACTCTCAAGAGTCTTCTCCAACACCACAGTTCAAAAGCATCAATTCTTCGGCACTCAGCCTTCTTCACAGTCCAGCTCTCACATCCATACATGACCACAGGAAAGACCATAGCTATATTAATAACCCCCAAATTCTATCACAGTACCACCTGATATTCTGTAATTTTTAAATTTAAAGAGCAACATTTAAAATTAACCACAACTGGTATATAAAATAAAAATGGGCGAGAGGAAAATAATTAATTTCTGTAAATAAACAAAATAAAATCAAATAGAAAATATGACAGGTACTATAATTCTTATTCTTGTAATTGGTTACAGGGCTTCACTTGATATTTAATTATTCCTTTTCTCACTGTGAATTCTGTATTTCCTCCAACTTCAGAATGTCAGCCAGTTGGGCTTTACCTGGTACAGTGACCAGGTAAACATTAATTTCCAAAGGGTCTAAGTTATCAAGAGACCTGCCTTTTTTTTGCTACTATCGTTTTCATTGTTTTTCTATTCGATGTGGAAATAGTAAAAGGCACTCCCCAAAGTCCACTGGATTGAAAATAAAATCCTCTTTGATTTCATTGTGTAGTAACAACCCAATTTCCCCCTGACATTCAGGATTTGTAACACCAACAAGTAGAATCACTTCTGCCTGTTTGTTCAAGTGGTATAAGGAGCCCAAAATGGTCAGGTCTCATCTTCCAATTCATTGGAAGCACCAGTGTGTCCTCAAGTAGAATCACTTCTGCCTGTTTGTTCAAGTGGTATAAGGAGCCCAAAATGGTCAGGTCTCATCTTCCAATTCATTGGAAGCACCAGTGTGTCCTCTGACAGAAATATTGTCCCTTTAGATATTAAAGACCTCCAAATTCACAGAGCTCAAAGTCTCTCAGTTGAGATATTGCTTCTAGCTGACAATCTTGATAAGGATAGGGGGTGTTCCAGGGGTTTTTACTTCACCATTCCTATTAAGATGATCCTCACCATATGGTCAGAGAATGAATTTAGTGATTAAGCTGAACCCACTGTAAGTCAAATATGAAATAAAGCCCCATCTATTTTTTGACCACTATAAGTCTCAACTTTGATTGTTGGACCATAAAGGTATTTTGAGTCCCCAGGAATTAGCATCAATTTGGGACTATTATATGATAATCCCTAAAGATCAGGGGACATTTCCCCAGAGCACTCTCACTGTAATGCATAGCTGCAGGATTCTTTATACAGTAGATACTTTCAGCAATGGCATAGGATTCCTCATCAAGTTTATTGGCCCCTCTTTCAATCAAAGGACTCTGGGTCTGTGACTTAACTATGGTCTGGAAACAGTGAGAGGCCAAGATTATTCACTGTGGTTACTCAGTTCAGGGTTTTTACTCCAGAGCAATAATCTTTTCCTATTATATCAGTCAAGAAGTATACTAATAGTTCACCAGTGCATTTAACTTCTAGGCATACTCTGATAAATTATCCAAATTATCTGAATATCCTGTGGATCAAAGCATTTTGATTACCAATATATCTATGATAGACTTTAAGGTAAGGATTTTCATCTTTTTTTTTTTTTTTAATCAAGAATCTCTTTTATTGATTATCATAAACATTACAAACATCTAATATGAACAAATTGTAACAGGACAGTGATTATGACAGGTACTATAATTCTTATTCTTGTAATTGGTTACAGGGCTTCACTTGATATTTAATTATTCCTTTTCTCACTGTGAATTCTGTATTTCCTCCAACTTCAGAATGTCAGCCAGTTGGGCTTTACCTGGTACAGTGACCAGGTAAACATTAATTTCCAAAGGGTCTAAGTTATCAAGAGACCTGCCTTTTTTTTGCTACTATCGTTTGTTTTTGTAGCTAAGTGCTGCACTTGGTCTAATACACTTAGAATTCACCATTGTACATCTTCCCCTCAGTTTCTACACATAGTTATAACAAAGTCTTGCAATTCTTTGGTATTTTCTCCTGGATTGTAGTATGTCCTGGGCCCTAAGAATATGGAGAGATTAGACCAAGGATCTGGTGGCACTAGAGTATGGCTGTGGTGTGTTTTAAGGGGAATAAGAGTTCATTTTTCAAGGTTTCTGTCCCAGGTGAGGTTATCACAGGCTTTTCAGGCAAAGGTATGTTATTCTTCTCAGACATGAAAGAGGAAATTAATTCCCTTGAGAAATGAGAGTCAGGATGACATGAGGATTAATGATTGCCAATTTTATCTGGATCCAACCAGTAGTCCCCATTCTGAGTTTCATGATTCCATTCTTTCCTAATCAATGTCTTAAATTTCACGTGAGAAACTTGACATGACTGAATTTAACTATTGTTGTAATTCAACAGCTCACATAATGAAGTGCTGCATTTTATTTTCAGCTATAACATCCCTGTAGCTATAAGAAAAGGGAACCTTTTCAAAAGGCTGTCATAGATGTGCTCAGACAATAACTTAAGCTAAAAGTCAAAGGAATGGAGCATGCTATTTTCCTTTGATAAATGCTAAAGTGCATTGAAAAAAAAGTCAATCCTAAACCACAGTCTTTGTAGTCATCATTACTGCCATAAAAGTCAAATGCAGCAACCATTTGGGATCCTGAGGCACTTGTTTCAGTTGGCACTTTATCAAACTCAAACACAGGTTATGACTTAAGGAATTACAGTGTCACTGTAAGGCACAGATTACTAGTATCCTATTCCCTATTCTCAAGGAGCTCCACACTACACTTCAGCCTAAGGGCATGACCAAATGAAGTCACTCAGTTGTGTCCAACTCTTTGTGACCCCATGGACTGTAGCCCACCAGGCTCCTCCATCCATGGAATTTTTTAGGCAAGAGTACTGGAGTGGGTTGCCATTTCCTTCTCCAGGGGATCTACCTGACCAGGGGATCGAACCCGGGTCTCCTGCATTGCAGGCAGATGCTTTGCCATCACATCTCATCTCCAAATCCCATCTTTGTGAGACTACTACCTCTGCAAGTTCTTTATCAACCAGATTCTGGTTAGGAGGCAGAAAACACACAAGTAAAGTTTAATGCAAGGCATTACTCACTATAATAGAGGAGTGACTATAATTATGGTAAAGAGAACTCTAAACAATTCCCTAGGGCTGAGAAAGAATGCCTAAAGAAAAATGAACCTGGAAGGGAGGTCCCTTCTCCCAGGTTGAGATTTAGACCTTGTTGGAGGTTGAGGGGTGGTTTCCCTATTTGATGGAGAAGTTTTCTGAGTTGCTCCAGTACCAGGCAAGCAGCAGACAACTCTTTGGGGTACTGAGGGATGATGGTGGGGATAGGCAGACAAAAGTCTAGAAGAGGATCCCATGTTGGGTCTCATGTTGTCCACACTCAAAAGGGCATGGAGAGGTAGTCACGCATGAGTCAGGGTAGGTGCTGCCAACTTGACAGGGACCCAAGAGCTCCAGGAAAGTGGCTGGGAAAAAATGCCACTGAATTTTCCTTATACATATCACTAGCGGCTAAGTGATACAAACAAGAAAGAAACAAAACAGCAGCACTCCAGACCTAGAAGGAGAAGCCTTGCCTTCTGCAATACCGTCACACACCCGTGCTCTCTCAATAAAGTCTAATTTGTGATGTCTGTAAAAGGGACACGCTTAATGAAGGTCTAGTTCCATTACTCCAGAAGCAGGTAATAAATGGTGGACTTAGAGCTGAGAAGCAATAAATTGACAAGTAGGGCCGATCTCCATCTTTGAGTCTCTTTTCCTGCTTTGAACTTGACCTTTCAGACCTTCCTTTGCTTCCCTCTTCCCCTAGTCCACTCCACTGTGACTTAGTCAAGCCACACATGCAAAAATATCAATGATCTAGTTTTCTGAGTTCAATAAGCCCATTACCTGAAAGGAGACAGGAAGTTGAAGGAGGGAGGCTAAACATATTACTTTTTTAAAAATATTAATATATAATTTCATTAAGTGATACTGAAGCTAAAGTGAAAGTGAAAGTTGCTCAGTCATGTCCAACTCTTTGTGACCCCATCAACTACACAGTCCATGAAATTCTGTGGCCAGAATACTGGAGTGGGTAGCCTTTCCCTTCTCCAGGGAATCTTCCCAACCCAGGGATCAAACCCAAGTCTCCCTCATTGCAGGGGGATTCTTTACCAGATGAGCCACAAGGGAAGCCCACTAAAGCTAAATCCAGTAGTAAAAAAATTGATTGCAATCTTAATTATCTCTTTCTACAACTTTCCTCTACCGCAGATAATAAAATTCTAAAACCCCGAGGATGTCTTTTCCATTCTTTCTGATTTGCAGCAGGAATGATTGGGATTTAGCCCAAAATACTGTTACAATTGGGCTTCCCTAGTGACTCAGACAGTAAAGAATCTGCCTGCAATGCAGGAGACCTACATTCAATCAGTTAGGAAGATCCCCTTGAGAAGGGAATGACAACCCATTCCAGTATTCTTCCCTGGAAAATTCCATGGACAGAGGAGCTTGGAGAATTACAGTCCATGGGGTCGCAAAGAGTCAGACACCACTGAGTGACCAACACACACACACACTGTTACAATTACCTGGTTCGGGCTGTCCTGTGGAAATGTTATCAGTTTAACAAGAGGAATTCTCCTAATTCTGGTTGACTGTTTAAGTAAGTCCCAGAGGACTGGGAGGAGTATTCACCCTGCAAAATCTGCACTTGAATCTTCCCTAACACAAATTACTCATAAACCTTATAAGAATTATTTGTGGGAGGTCGTGATCGAGAAAAGTTTGCAGAAGATTTCTGTGACAGGTCTTTTCTGTTAAACGGTGTTCAATTTGAACTACAAGTAAGCAATTTTCAATTCTGAGTCAATAAGCAAACTGGTTTTCTAGCAATAGAAGCCATTCTCTCAGATGCCCAGCTGAACTCTTGCTATTTCTACGTGAGAAAATTGGGTAGTGATTTTGAAGCCATGCTTACTTCAGTAGATGCTATCTGGTAGAGTTGCTCTGGAAGGTGAAAAAAAAAAAAAAAAATTGGACTCTGGGTGCTGTCTTTTGGCTTTTATGGTTGTGGTACCAGTGAGGGTTAAATGCATAGCCATTTTCTTTCTCTGGTCTTTTATTTCAAGGGACTCACGCAACTTATATGTGTCAGAGTTTTTGACTGCAATCTGCAGAAAATGTCTAGCAATCTTAAGCCAAAAATATGTTGGAAGAGTAACAGGGACTCACAGAACTGAGACTGGAAACCCAGAATGGGAATGTGGGTGGACACCACAGTGCTCTGGGGCCTGCAGCTAAGATCATGCAGCAGACACAAACTGGTCTGCTGCTACCGGGAAGAAGACACCCTCCCCCGCAGCCTCCCAGTTAGATCCCAGGTCACTCACTTCAGACTTGCATTCCAGGAGAGTGAGGCTGGTGGACTGAACTTAACACACAAGCCTGCGACTGATTCAGGAAGTGGAGAGAGCAAGGGGACTCACTGTCTTCCTTTGGAGACAAGGGCACTTACTCACTCAGATTGTAGCCCATGTGGGGTTTCCGAGAGATTTCAGGTGCTGATAGGAATGAAGGATTGGATGTGAAATTGTCAAAGAACGACTAGGCTCCTCAAGCAGTTTACATCCACTTAACTCCCTTTCAGGTTATGTTCACTGAGGCAGAGGTGTGGTATCCACGCGAAGGTTGGCTGAGGTGAAGTGATTCCTCATAAGGAATCGCTTGTCCATTAAGTCAGTCAGTCATCCATTGAACATGTGTGCAGTCAACATGGACACAGTGTCCGATCCTGTCCTGGGTCAACTGAGTCCCGAGGCACACGTTTACACGCGTGCCTGCCCTTCTCCCTTCATTCTTCTCATTCCTGCTCTTAGACTTTCACAAACTCATATAATGGTGCCAAACACTCAGTTACTCAGCCTCTCATGGATATAATTAAACTCTCTCTGTTCCCCAGCAGCCTCCTCAGCCTCCCCCGTGTCGTCCAGATTTGGTCATTTGGGAGTTGGTTTGAACCTCTGTTCCAGGAAGGACGGGAAGGGAGTGAAGCCAGACACATCCACAGGACTACTTTAAACAGTTTGGGCAGGGTATTTTTACACAGCAGATTGCAAAAAATAGTTTTGAGGGCTTATTTTTGAATTTCAGTGACCTGTGTTCTCCCTGACCCCAATCATGAGCTAATTGAAAGCTAGTGTTGACACAGAGCCTGTTGGTTAAAGAGGCAGCTGCAGTCCTCAGGAAGGCAGCCTTAATGTTATAAAGAATACAGGGCCTAATTCAACTCTTGCTGTGCCTCTTACTAACTGCATGAGGTGTTTTATTGGCTTCAGAAAGACAATAAAGTATGGTGTGCACAGACAAACATTCATGTGCATGCTTATTTTGGTTCAAAAGCAGTAGAGGGTAGCAGCTGAGCTTGTGGGATCTGAATTTGGATGGATCCAAGGCTATGCAACTGCAGGCAAGTTACTTACCTTTCATTTCTGCAGATATAAAATGGGAATAATTGCAGCACATTTTTCATGAAGACATTTCAAGAATTATAAGATATAATGCATATGAAGCTCTTAGCAATTGCTTAGCATATAATAGACACTCAGCAAAACCAGTATATATTGTTACATACATATTTATATGCATATCCTTGAATGACTAACTTCTAACCTTGAACAATTCTCTTAACTTTTCTGAGCTGCCTTTATAATTTGACATTCATATCTCCCTCTCGGGCTTCTTGTAAGAATTAAAGAAAAGGGTAGCTAATGTTTGTTGAACTACTGTATATGAAAGAGAGTCACACAATACAAAGTGCTGGAAGGTAGAAAATATTATTGTGCTCAGCAGCTGGTTATAGAAGTCTCAACAGAAGAATGAAAATCACATTTATTTCAAAATCACCTCTGATTAAAATGGCACTTGGGAAGTACAGACCTTTTATCTGAAGTCATCCATGTTCCAAACAAAAGGTTAAATAGCAAGTCACCACTCTGACTTCACAATCAAATGTAAGATCAATCTGTCAGACTGTATTTATGAAGAAAGAGAGGGAGCAGTGACAATACTCTGAAATAAAGTTCACCTTGTTCAAAAGACATTTTTTGTGGAACATTGAAAACCAATGCTGTGAAATCTGGCATGCTGAACTCTCCCTACAGGTGGCAGTGGACCCAACACCACTCAGGAGCAGAGCACAGATCACAGTGGGCCTGGCAGAAAGATCCTAAAAAAAAAAATAAAGTCTTTAATCCAGTAACTCAACAGTCATGAAGTACTGTTATGTGCCAGGTCACAGAGCTGAGCCTTGGGGCTGGAGGTGGGGTCGGATACAGAGGCTGTTCATGGAAACTATGGATTAGACCTGCAGTTAGGAGAGCTATGCAGTGACTGTACAAAGAATAAGCAGCCCACAGGTGCTGGGAGAAATCCAGAAAGATTGCTGTGTTTGCAGAGAAAGCCATCTTCCCCTTTTACTTAAAGGTGTTAGGGAGAGGGCATGCCTCTTGCTTGCCTAGATGGTCCTCCTCTCCACCCTGAGGAGAAGGCCAGGGGACTGAGGAGTTGCTTCCCACTCCACTCTAGGGATAAAGGACATGCTGTATTCACTTGGAGAACTTTCTCTTCTCCAAGTTGTTCCTCATCTTAACTCTAAGCTAAATAAAACTCAAGTGTGTAATTCAGGATTCTCCAAAAAAACAGAACAAACAGTATATCTATCATGTACACATATACAAATATATACACAAACACGTGTATATGGACTTCCTGGTGGCTCAGTTGGTAAAGAAACCACCTGCCAATGCAGGAGACATGGGTTCCATCCCTGGGTTGGGAAGATCCCCTGGAGAAGGAAATGGTAACCCACTCCAGTATTCTGCCTGGGAAGTCCCGTGGACAGAAGAGTCTGGCAAGCTGCAGTCCATGGGGTTGCAAGAGTCGTACACGGCTTTGTGAGCAAACCACTAACCATCATATGTATATATAAATGGGGGTATATATATGTGTGGTAGAGGATTTATTTTAAGAAATATTCTCACACAATTATTGGGGCTTGAAAATTTGAACTCTGTAAGGTAGACTGTGACCAATACCATCCCCAGTAAAAAGAAACACAAAAAGGCAAAATGATTGTCTGAGGAGGCCTTAAAAATAGCTGAGAAAAGAAGAGACACTAAAGGCAAAGGCTTAAAGGAAAGATATACCCATCTGAATGCAGAGTTCCAAAGAATAGCAAGGAAAGATAAGAAAGACTTCCTCAGTGATCAATATCAGGAAACAGGGAAGCAATAGAAGGGGAAAGACTAGAGATGTCTTCAAGAGAACTGGAGACACCAAGGAAACATTCATGCAAAGATGGACACAGTACAGGACAGAGATGGTATGGACCTAACAGAAGCAGAAGAGATTAAGAAGAGGTGGCAAGAATACACAGAAGAACTGTATAAAAAAGATCTTAATAACCCAGATAACCATGATAGTGTGATCACTCACCTAGAGCCAGAAACCCTGGAGTGTGAAGTCAAGTGGGACTTAGGAAACATCACTACAAACAAAGCTAGTAGGGGGATGAGCTTTTTCAGTTGAGCTATTTCAAATCCTGAAAGATGATGCTGTGAAAGTGCTGCACTCAATATGCCAGCAAATTTGGAAAACTTAGCAGTGTCCACAGGACTGGAAAAGGTTAGTATGCATTCCAATCCCAAAGAAAGGCAATGCCAAAGAATGTTCCAACTACTGCTTAATTGCAGTCGTCTCATACCCAGGCAAAGTAACACTCAAAATCCTCCAAGCCAGACTTCAACAGTACCTGAACCATGAACTTCCAGATGTTCAAGCTGGATTAAGAAAAAGCAGAGGAACCAGAGATCAAATTGCCAACATCCATTGGATCATCAAAAAAGCAAGATATTTCCAGAAAAACATCTACCTCTGCTTTATTGACTGAGCCACGGCCTTGTGGATCACAATAAACTGTAGAAAATTCTTAAAGAGATGGAAATACCAGCCCATGTTACCTGCCTCCTGAGAAACCTGTATGCAGGTCAAGAAGCACCCGTTAGAACCAGACATAGAACAACCATCTGGTTCCAAATTGGGAAAGGAGAACATCAAGGCTGTATATTGTCATTTGCTTATTTAAATTATATGCAGAGTACATCACGCAAAATGCCAGGTTGGATGAAGCTCAAGCTGGAATCAAGATTGCTGGGAGACAGTGTTCATCACAGCACTGTTTACAATAGCTAGGACATGGAAGCAACCTTAATGTCCATCAGCAGATGAATAGATAAGAAAGCTTTGGTACATATACACAATGGAATATTACTCAGCTATTAAAAAGAATGCATTTGAATAAGTTCTAATGAGGTGAATGAAACTGGAGCCTATTATACAGAGTGAAGTAAGGCAGAAAGAAAAACAGCAATACAATATATTAATGCATATATATGGAATTTAGAAAGATGATAATGATGACCCTATATGTGAGACAGCAAAAGAAATACAGATGTGAAGAACAGACTTTTGGACTCTGTCGGGGAAGGCAAGGGTGGGATGACTTGCGAGAATAGCATTGAAACATGTATATTACCATATGTGAAACAAATCCCGCCAGTCCAGATTCGATGCATGAGACAGGGTGCTCAGCACTGGTGCACTGGGATGACTCAGAGGGATGGGATGGGGAGGGGGTGGGAGGGAGGTTCAGGATGGGGAACACATGTACACCATGGCTGATTCGTGTCAGTGTATGGCAAAAACCACTACAATATTGTAAAGCAATTAGCCTCCAATTAAAATAAATTAATTAATTAAAAAAAAGATTGCTGGGAGAAATATCAATAACTTCAGATATGCAGATGACACCACTCTTATGGCAGAAAGCAAAGAGAAACTTAAGAGCCTTTTGATGCAGGTGAAAGTGAAGAGTGAGAAAGCTGGTTCAAAACTTAACACTCAAAAAGCTAACATCATGGCATCTGGTTCCATCACTTCATGGCAAATAGATGAGGAAGCAATGGAAACAGCAACAAAATTTCTTTTCTTGGGCTCCAAAATCAGTGCAGATGGTGACTGAAGCCATAAAATTAAAAGATGCTTGCTCCTTGGAAGAAAAGCTATGACCAACCTAGACAGCATTTTAAAAAGCAGAGGCATTACTTTGCCAACAAATGTCCATCTAGTCAAAGATATAGTTTTTCCAGTAGTCATGTATGGATGTAAGAGAGTTGGACCATAAAGAAAGCTGAGCACTGAAGAATTGATGCTTTTGAGTTGTGGTGTTGGAGAAGACTCTTTAGAGTCCCTTGGGCAGCAAGGAGATCCAACCAGTCCGTCCTAAAGATCAGTCCTGAATATTTGCTGGAAGAACTGAGGCTGAAGTTGAATACTTTGGCCACCTGATACAAAGAACTGTCTCATTGTAAAAAGACCCTGATGCTGGGAAAGATTGAAGGCAGGAGGAGAAGGGGACAACAGAGGATGAGATGGCACCACTGACATGGACGTGAGTTTGAGCAAAATTCGGGAGTTGGTGATGAACAGGGAAGTATGGTGTGCTGCAGTCCATGGGGTCACAAATAGTTGGACATGACTGAGCATCTGAGCTGAACTGAAGGCATTCTGGCAAGGCTGAAAATTCAGATAAGCATTGATATTTCAGTCTTGCATCTGAAATCTGCAGGAGGAACCTCCAGCCTGGAAACTCAGACAAGATTTCCATGCTGCAATTCTAAGGCAGAATTCCTTTTCTAGGAAATGTCAGTCTGCTTTTAGGCCTTCAACTGATTGGGTGAGGCCTACTGACACTGTAAAGGCTAATCTGCTTAAGGCCAACTAATTGTAAAAGTTAATCACATCCAGAAATACCTTCATAGCAACATCTACACTAATGTTTGACCAAACAACTATATCCTAACCAAATGGACACACAGAATTAACGATTATCCAGGGGAAAAATAGTGACTAACATTGCTTGCTGTGTTTAAGAAATCTCACAGAATGATACATCAAGAGGTAGTCGAAGTTTTTTCTGTAAGAAAACAAAAAAGTTACACGGTCATGTCCAACTCTTTGTGATCCCATGCAGTGTACCCCGGCAGGCTCCTCTGTCCATGCAATTCTCCAGGCAAGAGTACTGGAGTGGGTTGCAATTTCCTTTTCCAGGGGATCTTCCCAAACCCAGGGATCAAACCCCAGTCTCCTGCATTGCAGGCAGATTGTTCATCAACTAAGTCACTAAGAAAACAAAGAAAGCAAAAAAATCTTGTCAGAAGGAGGCACAAATCCACAGAGACATGACCATAAGATTGTGCTGAAGCCAAAGGCAATTTCTCAATATGTCTGAGCAGCAAGCATGTGAGGTGGGGCAAGAAGATGTCAGAGACGTTGTATAGCAGCTGCAATTGTGAGTGACGTGGAAGGCCATTTTTACCAGTTAGAATTTGTTTCACACACAACCAAATATCATTTATAGTCTTTAAGTATGAGAGCACCACACGATGATCTAAGGTCTAGAATAATGACTCTCAGTGGAACACATACAAGAGTCACTTAACAGTAGATCACAATGTCAGTTCTCAGCATGTTCACCCAGATGATACTAGTCTATAGGTCCTGTTCGTGGTCTGGCCATTGAAGAGATTTTGAACAAGCATCTAATGATTCTTATGCAGCTGTTTTGAAGGTCACACCTTGAGTAGCATTATTCTAGAAAGACAACTCTGGCAGTGGAGTGTGGAATGAACAGAAGGGCGCTCAGAGCAGGCTGAGCTCAGTAGATGGGCTTGACTCCTGTGAGGGATTCTGCTCATGTGCCTCCAGCCTTTCAGGGTTCAAGGGCAGGGCAGCTTTCTCAGGAGGCAGCCCCTTTCTCAGGGGCTCACTGACCACTTCTTTCCTCACCTGGCTATCATTTTGTAACATATTAATGGTAAAATATAGTGCTTCTTTTGCTTCAGTATTTTACAGAATGTTCAGTAAAACCATCTTTTGACCTTTTACTTAAAACGTAAACCTCAGACATAAATTCTCAGAAGGACCAGGGAGGGAGGCAAATGCAAGTGACAGAAAATATTCTGAAAGCACAATCCCTACCCACCTCCATCCAACTTGTCTCATGCTACATGGATCAGCAGAACTGAATGACTTGATTCTCTTTTTATAAAACCAGATTGCTCCCAGATTTTTTGACTCCTGATACAAGTAACTTCCTGATGGGCCTTTGCTACTAGTTTATCCAAAATGACCAGATGTTTCTGAATCCCAGTGGGGAAAAGGCTTACACCCTGGTGGCAACTCCCAGACCACTTAAATACCATAATTCTGTACAGTGTGTGATGAATGGGTTTGTCCTCCCGTATTTTCATATATATTATCCTGTCTTTGCTTTAGCGCTGAGCTGTTCTAAATATGAGTCTAGGGCCAGACCCACCATCAGAGTCCACCTTGCCACCCTCAGTATGGCTTGACAGACAATCTGGAACTTCTCCCTGCCCCTCCCATGGACACCAGTGCAGCTTGGCCTTGGGTTGCTGAGGAGCTCTCCAGTTTCTTCCTTGAGACGGCAGCTCTCCCCTGAGTGAGGGCCACTTACCTGGGGCCTGATTCACAGCCTAGCTCTCTCCAGTTCCCTTCCTCACAGGCTGCACTCTGCTCAAAGCTGAGGAGAACACCCAAGTCTCCACACCATGATACCCGCTCCATGCCTGGTTCCTGTCTGGAGCCACACCAGATTACGGCTCTTGGATGATGATGTTGGTCTGGGTGAAGCTGTTTGTTTATTTAGTGCCTTAGGACATTCTAACTCGTATTTTGCCCCACTTGATAGTCCGGTTAGTCTGTAGGACAAGCACTACCTTTGCCAGCTCCATCCCTCATGAAAAGATGGAGCTGATGGATTTCACTTCTAAGACTAAGTAGGATGTGGCATTGTGTGAATGATCAAAATGCTGCCATAGTTTGATATATTAAAGTTTAAGATTATATTTTAAGTAAACTTGTCATTCAAAGCCACAAAAAATTTCATGAAATACACTGAAGAGAATTCAAATCCTTATATTATTTTCTGGAGAGACTCAGAGCTATCTATTGCTGCTTCTCCCTTTGAAACTGGGCAGGCCTGTGAGGTCAGCGCAGCATGCGTTGTGCAAGCCTAACTGTCTTAAAGTCAAGGGAGGAGGAAAGGGCTGAGCAGTCAGACTTCCTGGTTTTGATCAAGTGCTTCAGCACAGATATTGCTAATAAAAGGGCACTTTCCTTTCTGTTTGGTGATTGTTCCTTGTTGTATCCAGCTCTTTGGGTTGGATTGTAGTGAGAGAGATGGGATCAGTGATAGGATTTAGGTACCAAAATCCATCTCTGAACTCTAAGATTCCAGAATATTCTTCAAACTGTGATGTCATAATTATTTCAGACTCAACATAAAGGCACCAAGAATGGCCAGTCTGTCCCTGTGATATAGCCTATTCATTGTCTCTGCAAAGTTTTGTCTGTGCCCCTTCAGTCAGTCTTTAGGAGACAGAAGATCATCATTTCCCATTGAGTCCTAGAGAGGGTATGGAGCAAGGTGACATTGTTAATAAATGCTATGAACTCTTTGGCTGGAAGCTACCATCTGAACACAGAGCTTCATTATTACTTTGCAATGTGTACAAAGGAAGTGCCTTTACACTATCACCTTAGAGGCAAAGAATGAACAACCATTTTACTGGCATTTGGGATGCTCTGCCACAGACTCTCTAGAAAAGCTGTCGCATTTTGATAGACCATCAATCACAGCTCTCAGGCGATTGGCTCCCACCTACGCTGATGTGGAAAATCAATCTTGATTCCCAGAAAGCAGAGCAACTGTTCCAAAGGTCACAAAACAATTGCAGTTGCTTTTCTGCAGCAGTACATGTAAAAGTACTTCTAGTGGCCTTGGATAAATTTATTTCTCTGTCCTACCCTATGCTCCTGGCCAAATTAAAAGGAGGAATGATGGAATCCAAATCTCTGATAATGGAGAAGTCAAGCAAAAGGGCTGTCATTAAAAAAAGAAAAAAACCAAAACTGTAACAGAGGTTAAACTGAACTTAGAAATACAGAAGGTAATGCTATTTCAAGTTTCCCTCATATATGTCATGGATTCAGCCTAAAGCCAAATTCAATATACTTCAGTTCCTTCAATACTCTGATTTCTGACAATAGACAGTGTCATTCCAGTAGGGCACCTAGAGTCACTTGGGGCTTCATCGCCATGCTTCCCTTACTCGGTCCAAATGACTGCCAATTTCTATCATTTGCTATTTCTTCTTCAGAACATCCCTCCCATCTATCTCTATTTTTTCTTTTCTTTCTGATGAAATAATAATCTATAATTACACTTGAATTATTGAAATAACTTGTTTAAAGAATCCTAGTTTAACACGTTCCCTTTTCCAATCCATTCATTTAATTCACCATTGCAGGCCTGCTTTGTACCAGGCATTTTTTCCCATACCTTGACTCAGCAAGTTTAATTGTGTAAAACACGCACAGTCACACACCTAACACTCGGCAAGTCCGAATTGGAACCAAACTTGAGGGGTCCAATTCTGCTGCTTTCTGCTCTCACAGCCCTGCCCATTCCAGCTGACTCCCCTGCTGACGCGCACGTCTCTCTCAGCGCTCTCAGGATCTCCAACAGCCAGTCTCCCTTGCCAAGACCCTGTCTGCCGTTACTACAACCCAAACTTGCCCAGAAATCTTGTATTCTTTTCCTCTTTCTTAGGAACTTTTCACCTGAAAAGTTTGTCTATAAATTGCCACATTGGATATCTTTTTTGCCAATTTCTGGACCATTGTTCATATAGTCAATCTGTAGTTTGAAAAGTTTTCTAAGTTTCTTTCTACCTATTAAACTCACACTCATCCTGGAAGCTCAAGCTTCTTTTCCTATCTCCCTAGAAGGTTCTATAATTTTTCTGATTCCTAATGACTTCTTCTTGCTCTGAACTGGAAACACTTATTATCTGTGCAGAGGGCTGGATTCAGTTTCCACAGACTGGCTTTCACTATTGGTCCCTCTTGGGGACCATCTTGCCCACAGACCTTCAGTGCCCAGAAGGTGCCTCGGTCTGGACAGCTTGATGTTACCTGACATAATGTAACTAATGATTTCCTAAATCCTACTCCCTACATTTCTACAACGTGCTCCTTTTCTTGTGGTATATCTTTCACTCATTTCCATGAGGCTCACTCAATTATAAAAGAAGGGCCCTGGATATCCCTCTTCCCTTCCATCACGTAAGAATACAGCAAAGAAGACCGCCACTTGTGAGGACAGTCTTTCCCCAGACACGGGAACCTGACAGGGCTGTGATCTGGGACTTCCTGGCTGCCGAAACGGAGAGAGATGTTCATTTTTGTTGTTACAAACCACCCAGATAATGGTAGTTTTGTTATTAGCAGTCCAAATTGATTAAGACACTGATGTTTCAAACAGGATTGCAGTGGTGTGTTTGTTGCTGGTAATTCAAAGACAAAAATAATTGCAAACCATAGTGGAAGCTGACAATGCAACATAAGCACACAGATCAAGAGGTGTCAGAGCTTTTATTTTATGTATGTTTTCTGATAGCTCAATTTTAAAATGTAAGAATTGACAGTTGGCTCACGAACTGAATCCTCAAACCTAGCAGAGCAGAGTCACGTTTTCACTCGAGGGTTGGTTTTAGAGACAGCATGTAAGGTGGAAACTATGTAGAACATTCCTTAGAAAATGTTGGACCTCATGGCTATTTTTTCCTTCTTCTTTTTTTTTAAAACTGGCAACTAGATGAAGTAGTTGGCTTGAGTTTAGGACACACGTTGTAGAAAAAAAATTGCAACTTTAAATAACTTGCAACATTCAGCTCAGCAAAATGCTACATTATGAAAGTCACATGAGCAGTGATATTGGCCTTGGGAAGAATAGATTTACATTTGTTTTGGAGCATAAATTCATTTTCCTTCTCCCAAAGCCCCATGTAGGTCACACAACAGGTACTCAGTAACTGCTTGTGATTAAATTCTTTAGTGGCACTCTTGCATTTGAGAAATTAGATCCCTTCTCAGTCTCTCCTTTTCCCCTCCTTCATCTCCCCTTTGGCACCCTCATGCACCTGAGGGCAGTAGAGACCTTCATTGCCACAGCCTTCACGGCAAAGCAGAGGACTTGGGCCCAAGTCAGGCATGAGATTTCCTCTGTGGTCTGAGGTGACACGGACATTTGCACTCATTTTCTTCATTCAAAGGCAGAAAAAAGAAGGCTTGCTCAATTAAACTCTGTCAGAAAGTGCTTACTAAGAAAAGAACAGTTTATGGAACTGCTGCCTATTATAAAAGTCTTTAATAATATCACTAGTGTGTGGATCTTAGAAAAAGCACATTACCCTCATGTGAGTAAGAAAAGCCCATGGAAACTTTAAATGTCCTAACGCTGAGCCATGTTCATATCATGGTCATGCCCTTAAATTTTCATTACGGTAGAAATAATTGTATTTTCTTGTAATATCTATATCAGTTCAGTTCAGTCGCTCAGGCATGTCCAACTCTTTGTGACCCCATGAATTGCAGCACGCCAGGCCTCCCTGTCCATCACCAACTCCCGGAGTTCACTCAAACTCATGTCTATCCTGACCCCAATCCCTCCCAGCATCAGAGTCTTTTCCAATGAGTCAACTCTTCACATAAGGTGGCCAAAGTACGGGAGTTTCAGCTTTAGCATCAGTCTTTCCAATGAACACCCAGGGCTGATCTCCTTCAGAATGGACTGGTTGGATCTCCTTGCAGTCCAAGGGACTCTAAAGAGTCTTCTCCAACACCACAGTTCAAAAGCATCCATTCTTCGGCATTCAGCTTTCTTCACAGTCCAACTTTCATATCCATACATGACCACAGGAAAAACCATAGCCTTGACTAGACGAACTTTTGTTGGCAAAGTAATGTCTCTGCTTTTGAATATGCTATCTAGGTTGGTCATAACTTTCCTTCCAAGTAGTAAGCATCTTTTAATTTCGTGGCTGCAGTCACCATCTGCAGTGATTTTGGAGCCCCCCACAATAAAGGCTGACACTGTTTCCAATGTTTCCCCATCTATTTCCCATGAAGTGATGGATCCAGATGCAATGATTTTAGTTTCCTGAATGTTGAGCATTAAGCCAACTTTTTCACTCACCTCTTTCACCTTCATCAAGAGGCTTTTGAGTTCCTCTTCACTTTCTGCCATAAGGGTGGTGTCATCTGCGTACCTGCAGTTACTGATATTTCTCCAGGGAATCTTGATGCCAGCTTGTGCTTCTTCCAGCCCAGCGTTTCTCATGATGTACCTTGCATATATGTTAATTAAGCAGGGTGACAATATACAGCCTTGACATACTCCTTTTCCTATTTGGAACCAGTCTGTTGTTCCATGTCCAGTTCTAACTCTTGCTTCCTGATCTGCATATAGATTTCTCAAGAGGCAGATCAGGTGGTCTGGTATTCCCATCTCTTTCAGAATTTTCCACAGTTTATTGTGATCCACACAGTCAAAGGCTTTGGCATAGTCAATAAAGCAGAAATAGATGTTTTTCTGGAACTCTCTTGCTTTTTCCATGATCCAGCGGATGTTGGCAATTTGATCTCTGGTTCCTCTGCCTTTTCTAAAACCAGCTTGAACAACTGGAAATTCTTGGTTCACGTATTACTGAAGCCTGGCTTGGAGAATTTTGAGCATTACTTTATTAGCGTGTGAGATGAGTACAATTGTGTGGTAGTTTGAGTATTAGTTGGCATTATCTTTCTTTGGGATTGGAATGAAAACTGACCTTTTCCAGTCCTA
The DNA here is from genome assembly GCA_935064755.1 of Tragelaphus eurycerus. NCBI lineage: Eukaryota > Metazoa > Chordata > Mammalia > Artiodactyla > Bovidae > Tragelaphus > Tragelaphus eurycerus. The sequence goes on from CAKXYN010000123.1 coordinate 703,745, forward strand.
TGGGCACTGCTGAGTTTTCCAAATTTGCTGGCATATTGAGTGTAGCACTTTCACACCATCATCTTTCAGGATTTGAAATAGCTCCACTGGAATTCCATCACCTCCACTAGCTTTGTTCATAGTGATGCTTTCTAAGGCCCACTTAAGTTCACATTCCAGGATGTCTGGCTCTAGGTCAGTGATCACACCATTATGATTATCTTGGTCATGAAGATCTATTTTGTACAGTTCTTCTGTGTGTTCTTGCCACCTCTTCTTAATATCTTCTGCTTCTGCTTAGTATGAAAAGGCAAAATGATAGGATACTGAAAGAGGAAATCCCCAGTTCAGTTGGTACACAATATGCTACTGGAGATCAGTGGAGAAATAACTCCAGAAAGAATGAAGGGATGGAGCCAAAGTAAAAACAGTACCCACTAGTGGATGTGACTGATGATAGAAGCAAGGTCTGATGCTGTAAAGAGAAATATTGCATAGGAACCTGGAATGTTAGGTCCATGAATCAAGGCAAATTGGAAGTGGTCAAACAGGAGATGGCGAGAGTCAATATCGACATTCTAGGAATCAGTGAACTAAAATGGACTGGAATGGGTGAATTTAACTCAGATGACCATTATATCTACTACTGTGGGCAAGAATCCCTTAGAAGAAATGGAGTAGCCATTATGGTCAACAAAAGAGTCCGAAATGCAGTATTTGGATGCAATCTCAAAAATGACAGTATGATCTCTGTTTGTTTCCAAGGCAAATGATTCAATATCACTGTAATCCAAGTCTATGCCCCAACCAGTAATGCTGAAGAAGCTGAAATTGAATGATTCTATGAAGACCTACAAGAGCTTTTAGCACTAACACCCAAAAAAGATGTCCTTTTCATTATAGGGGACTGGAATGAAAAAGTAGGAAGTCAAGAAACACCTGGGGTAATAGGCAAATTTGGCCTTGGAATACAGAATGAACCAGGGCAAAGGCAAATAGAGTTTTGCCAAGAGAACGCACTGGTCATAGCAAACACCCTCTTCCAACAACACAAGAGAAGGCCCTACACATGGACATCACCAGATGGTCAACACCAAAATCAGATTGATTATATTCTTTGCAGCCAAAGATCAAGAAGCTCTATACAGTCAGGAAAAACAAGACTGGGAGCTGACTGTGGCTCAGATCATGAACTCCTTATTACCAAATTCAGACTTAAATTGAAGAAAGTAGGGCAAACCACTAGACCATTCAGGTATGCCCTAAATCAAATCCCTTATGATTACACAGTGGAAGTGAGAAATAGATTTAAGGGCCTAGATCTGATAGATAGAGTGCCTGATGAACTATGGATGGAGGTTCATGACATTGTACAGGAGACAGGGATCAAGATCATCCCCATGGAAAAGAAATGCAAAAAAGCAAAATGGCTGTCTGGGGAGGCCTTACAAATAGCTGTGAAAAGAAGAGAGGCAAAAAGCAAAGGAGAAAAGGAAAGATATACCCATTTGAATGCAGAGTTCCAAAGAATAGCAAGGAGAGATAAGAAAGCCTTCCTCAGAGATCAATGCAAAGAAGTAGAGGAAAACAACAGAATGGGAAAGACCAGAGATCTCTTCAAGAAAATTAGAGATACCAAGGGAACATTTCATATCTGTATAGGCGCTCCCAAATTATGAATGGAGATGTCCCCAGAATTTACTTGGAAGTCACTTTTGAATGTGGAACTATTTCCCCACAGCAACAGTGTAACTCATGGTATTCAGGTCCTAGGCAAGCCCACAGTAGCCTCTTTAATCCATGATGTAGAATTCCAACAGATTTCACACCCTACACCTTGAGTAGTGCTAGGCCCAGCCTTAGAATTGAGGATGAATGCTTGGAATTCAGCCTCCAAACTCCTATTCCTGAGCCTTGAGTTCTAAGGAGGATAAGATTGGAAACAGGCTGAGGTGGGGGGTGGGGGTCCCTCTGCTAGATCTCAAGGCAGCCAGAGTAAAAGCCTAATACAAATCTGGCTGTAGAAGCTGCTGGGAGGATCTGGTAAAATGTCCATGACTTCTCTTGCATATGACAGATACTTCAAGTTGCACAATGGAAAGGAATCTCCAATCCTTTCTTCCTATCTTTCCATGTTATTTTTGTTTTCCTGAAAGAATAGATTTTGAAATCTTCCCTTTCTAGTGGGGTGGTTACCACTTGGTTACCACCTTGATGTTTGTGTTTCCTCTTATGGCAAATTATAAAAAAATTTAGTTAGTTCATAGCAGTCTTTTAATACATAGTGTCTAGTGTTATTAACGGAGAAGGCAATGACACCCGACTCCAGTACTCTTGCCTGGAAAATCCCATGGATGGAGGAGCCTCGTAGGCTGAAGTCCATGAGGTCGCTAAGAGTTGTACACAGCTGAGCGACTTCACTTTCACATTTCACTTTCATGCATTAGAGAAGCAAATGGCAACCAACTCCAGTGTTCTTGCCTGGAGAATCCCAGGGACAGAGGAGCCTGGTAGGAGGCTGTCTATGGGGTCGCACAGAGTCAGACACGACTGAAGTGACTTAGCAGCAGCAGCAGCTGTGTTATTAACATTATGCCTATCTACAAAATTACATAAGAATGTTTTAAACCTAAGCAGCTTTCACAGGCAGGCAGCTTCACTATTGTAGTATTTCTTCAAGGTTGATGTATTAGTTACTAAAGTAATACACTGGCAGCCCTGAAGAGAAAAGGGCAGACTCACTTGGAATAAAAATGTGTGCACTTAAGTAGCCTTACTGAGGACAACCCTGCTATGTTGCTCATGATGAACAACCTTTCCAAATGAAAGAGACTGTCCTAGTTGGAATACAGGTTCTGAGTTGTTCCTCCATTAGGAGTTGGGTTGACCAGAACTTTCTATCTCTGTGAGGTGGCCTATGTCTTAGGTCACTTGTGAGATGAAGGTGTGAACCCATGACCCTGTCTCATTTATCCTTGACATGATCTCACTTCCAGTGTTCACCTCCTGGAGTGCTGCCCACATCTGCCATCTACACGCTGTATTTATCCTCACGGAATTTTTGATTTGGCTTTTTTTTTTTTTATAGGCTTATCAAATCTCTCATAGAAATAAAACTTTTGGTTCTGATTGTCCTGTATCAGGCAGTCCATAGAACCTAGTCCTAGAACCTAGAAGTCATACTGTGTAGCTTCTTGTTTTCTGTGGTACTGTGTCTGCTGCTCAGAATTCTAAATCTAGCTCTCTTAGCTCTCAATCATCCTGGTCATTCCCACTAACCACAGAGACAGGAACACTGCCAAGAACAGCAAGACCCCTAGGGATTGATTAATCCTCATAGCTGAAGAGGATAAACCAGTCACTTTCACTGTTAGCTTTTGCAGTTTATAACAGAACATCATGTGGCACACAGATGACTGAGAGGTGGCAGGTCTAAGCACGAGGTGGTACCAAGGAACAGGCAGCCCACAGCCCACGGGCAGGTGGGCTCCATTAGAAATGGTAATAACTGCTCCAACTATCTCTGTATCGTCTCCTGAATCAAATTTAAATAGGTAATAATATATTTTGGAAAGCATGTGGCATATTAAGCAAATACAAGGAATTACAAGGTTGATCATCACAATCATTTTAAGCCTATTTCATAGCCTTTTGGAGAAGGAAACGGCAACCCACTCCAGTATTCTTGCCTAGAGAATCCCAGGGATGGGGGAGCCTGGTGGGCTGCTGTCTATGGGGTCGCTCAGAGTCGGACACGATTGAAGCGACTAGCAGCAGCCGCAGCATAGCCTTTTATTTTCTCTGAAGATGAATGTCATGCTGATCTCCACATACACCAGCTACTTGTCCAAAGAATACACTGACCTTTTTGAAATAGTTTTCTATTTCTTGATCCACAGTAGCCCCTGTTTATTGGCCTATGTCCTGCCTTCTCAGCAGTAATCTGGTTTCAGCTTTGTTTGTAAACTTCTAATTCCACGTATTTTTCTTTTACCATATATTAGCATCAATTTATAAATGTTTATTGAGCATCTACCATATGTGTTGAATACTTTACTGGTTCTTGGGACTTCAAAGATGACTAAGGCACAGCCTTTGAACTTAAATTGATAGTTACTCTAAGGTTGGCCAGTGAGAGAAAGAAAAATAAGAAGCTTATTGGGATATCCTCAAGGGTCATGTCTGAGACTTTTATTGCTTCCATTAATACCCTATTGACTAGGAGTCAGAATTTGACCCCAATACAGCAATAAAGGAAGTTGGGAAATATATTTTCCTGTGTGTCCAGGAAATGAAAACTGATACGATGTGCTGACTACTTAGTATCGTCTCTGCCATATGATCATCTAATAAAATATGATAATTGGCTATGGGGTCTGCATAGTGTCAAGGAATTAGAAATGGTGCAGTCACTTAAGTCTGCTGAGGAGTTGGGGAAATTGACATTAAGGTGACGTCTTGAACAATGAGTGTGCTTTGCTAGCTGAGCAAAGTGGAGGGACACTGCCTGTCACAGGGGAATAGTGTGAGGCCATTGCTGAGGCGCGGAGATGCATGTGCTTTTGGGAGAACAGAAGACTTGTTAAGTCGAATTGCATAGCTTCATAGAATACAGGAAAAAATAAAATGGGAAAGACAGGTTGAAAGTAGATATCTAAGGTCCTTGAATGTCAGGTTAGAATTTATTTTATCCTACCATGGGAAGCTATTAAAGATTTTTAATGAGAAACTTTGACATAAGTTGAAAGAAAAAGTCCTCTGATGGCAGAGTTCAGGGGAAATTATAGTGTGGAAGACTGATTAAAATGTAAGCAATACTGATGGTTTATAAACCAAGTGACACACTAGAATTTCTTGAGAGGTTTTAAAAACACAGATGTATGGTCTCCTCACTGGACCAATTTAATCAGCATTTCTGGGCCAAGTGCAGTATTTTTCAAAGCTGCCTAGTTCAGTTCAGTTCAGTCGCTCAGTCGTCTCCGACTCTTTGCAACCCCATGAATCACAGCACGCCAGGCCTCCCTGTCCATCACCAACTCTCAGAGTCCACCAAAACTCATGTCCATTGAGTCAGTGATGCCATCCAGCCATCTCATCCTCTGTCGTCCCCTTCTCCTCCTGCCCCCAATCCCTCCCAGCATCAGAGTCTTTTCCAATGAGTCAACTGTTCACATGAGGTGGCCAAAGTACTGGAGTTTCAGCTTCAGCATCAGTCCTTCCAATGAACACCCAGGGCTGATCTCTTTTAGGATGGACCGGTTGGATCTCCTTGCAGTCCAAGACTCTCAAAAGTCTTCTCCAACACCAGAGTTCAAAAGCATTAATTTTTCAGCACTCAGCTTTCTTCATAGTCCAAATTTGACATCCATGCATGACCACTGGAAAAACCATGGCCTTGACTAGATGGACTTTTATTGGCAAAGTAATGTCTCTGCTTTTGAATATGCTATCTAGGTTGGTCATAACTTTCCTTCCCAAGAGTAAGGAAGTGAAGTGAAGTGAAGTGAAGTGAAGTTGCTCAGTCATGTCTGAATCTTTGTGACCCCATGGACTGTAGCCTACTGGGCTCCTACGTCCATGGGACTTTCCAGGCAAGAATACAGGAGTGGGTTGGCATTTCCTTCTCCAGGGGAACTTACTGACCCAGGGATCGAACCCGGTTCTCCCGCATTGTAGGCAGACGCTTTACTGTCTGAGCCACAAGAGAAGCCCTCCAAAGAGTAAGCATCTTTTAATTTCTGGCTGCAATCACCATCTGTAGTGATTTTGGAGCTCCTCAAAAATAAAGTCTGACACTGTTTCCACTGTTTCCCCCTCTATTTCCCATGGAGTAATGGGACCAGATGCCATGATCTTAGTTTTCTGAATGTTGAGCCTTAAGCCAACTTTTTCACTCTCCTCTTTCACTTTCATCAAGAGGCTTTTGAGTTCTTCTTCACTTTCTGCCATAAGGGTGGTGTCATCTGCATATCTGAGGTTATTAATATTTCTCCCTGCAATCTTGATTCCAGCTTGTGTTTCTTCCAGTCCAGTGTTTCTCATGATGTACTCTGTATAGAAATTAAATAAACAGGGTGACAATATACAGCCTTGACATACTCCTTTTCCTATTTGGAACCAGTCTGTTGTTCCATGTCCAGTTCTAACTCTTGCTTCTTCACCTGCATACAAATTTCTCAAGAGGCAGATCAGGTGGTCTGGTATTCCCATCTCTTTCAGAATTTTCCACAGTTGATTGTGATCCACAGAGTCAAAGGCTTTGGCATAGTCAATAAAGCAGAAATAGATGCTTTTCTGGAACTCTCTTGCTTTTTCCATGATCCAGAGGATGTTGGCAATTTGATCTCTGGTTCCCCTGCCTTTTCTAAAACCGGCTTGAACATCAGGAAGTTCACGGTTCACATATTGCTGAAGCCTGGCTTGGAGAATTTTGAGCATTACTTTACTAGCATGTGAGACGAGTGCAATTGTGCGGTAGCTTAATTATTCTTTGGCATTGTCTTTCTTTGGGATTGGAATGAAAACTGACCTTTTCCAGTCTTGTGGCCACTGCTGAGTTTTCCAAATTTGCTGGCATATTGAGTGCAGCACTTTCACAGCATCATCTTTCAGGACTTGGAATAGCTCCACTGGAATTCCATCACCTCCACTAGTTTTGTTCGTAGTGATGCTTTCTAAGGCCCACTGGACTTCGCATTCCAGGATGTCTGGCTCTAGGTCAGTGATCACACCATCATGAGTATCTGGGTCATGAAGCTCTTTTTTGTACAGTTCTTCTATGTATTCTTGCCACCTCTTCTTAATATCTTCTGCTTCTGTTAGGTCCATAGCATTTCTGTCCTTTATAGAGCCCATCTTTGCATGAAATGTTCCTTTGGTATCTCTGATTTTCTTGAAGAGATCCCTAGTCTTTCCCATTCTGTTGTTTTCCTCAATTTCTTTGCACTGATAACTGAAGAAGGCTTTCTTATCTCTTCTTGCTATTCTTTGGAGCTCTACATTCAGATGCTTATATCTTTCCTTTTCTCCTTTGCTTTTCACTTCTCTTCTTTTCACAGCTATTTGTAAGGCCTCCCCAGACAGCCATTTTGCTTTTTGCATTTCTTTTCCATAGGGATGGTCTTGATCCCGGTTTCCTGTACAATGTCACGAACCTCATTCCATAGTTCATCAGGCACTCTGTCCATCAGATCTAGGCCCTTAAATCTATTTCTCACTTCCACTGTATAATCATAAGGGATTTGGCTTAGGTCATACCTGAATGGTCTAATGGTTTTCCCTACTTTCTTCAATTTCAGTCTGAATTTGGCAATAAGGAGTTCATGATCTGAGCCACAGGCAGCTCCTGGTCTTGTTTTTGTTGACTGTATAGAGCTTCTCCATCTTTGGCTGCAAAGAATATAATCAATCTGATTTTGGTGTTGACCATCTGGTGATGTCCATGCATAGAGTCTTCTCTTGTGTTGGAAGAGGATGTTTGTTATGACCATTGCATTTCCTAGTGCAGGTTAGTGTAAAATCTTGGTCTGGTTCCATTCCCAGGCATAAATGACTCTGGAGAGTACTTTTTGGAGGGTAGGAGAAGAGTTTACCATGTGCAGGCATTCACTAGGCATCCTCACATACTATTATTCTCATTCTTAAAGGTTCATTCTGTGTGCATTCTTAGATATTATTAAGCATAGGATTTATTAATAGTATCCAGACAGTTCTGAAGTCTTGTCTGTTTTGAAATACTTCCTTCAATAACAATAACACAAAAGACTCATTGGCCTACCTCCAAATCATTCTGACACTTCATCAACTTCACAGTTTCTCCTCCCAGGGCTTTATGGGGCTGCTCCAGTTCACGTCCTTTACAACTCCCCCAGATTTTTGGATTCCCAACACTCCTGATCACCATCCACCACTTCATGGTGGCACAACTTCTACCCTCCTCCTGGTTGACCACAATCAGGAAGAGCTGACCTGTATTTTCCCCTTAAGAATGGGGTCCTCTAAGTCTGGCACCCACTCTGGAAAGTCCCTAAGCAGATGAGGTCCAGGTGTTCTTGAAGTGTGTCATTTTTCCTTGGATGCCCCTTAATGTCTTAAACTTGGCTCTTTGGAGGGCTTCCTTAGTGGCTCAGATGCTAAAGAATTTGCCTGCAACACAGGAGACTTGGGTTCGATCCCTGGGTCAGGAAGATCCATTGGAGAAGGGAATGGCAACCCACTCCAGCATGCTTGCCTGGAGTGGATGGCTCTTGCTACATTTTTTGACTGTGTGCTTTATCACAGGACCCAAGCTCACTTAGAGTTCTAAATAGTCCCAACATTCCTCTTACCATCTGGTCTTAGAAGGTCTCTTTTTAGCAATGACTCATTTGTGATTAGCCTGAAGTCTCACTCTCTCAAAAGCAGTATCTCTAAAGAGTTCTTAGGGACAGTTGCAGGGCTACACAGCTTTCAAATAATAAAATTCTGCTAAGCTTCTATCATTTTCCTGTGGAATCCAGCCTGTGTTATACCACAGGGGATCTCTCATTAAGGGCTGTCTCTTCAGCATCAGGCTGCTGGGTGCTGGTGTGGCAGAAGCAAGTCCTTGACATCTGTATGAACTGCAAGCCAAAACAGCAAGCACCACATTTCTCCTCTAATATTTCCCACAGGTCACAAAGCATGCACATTTTGGCTGCTTGGAAAACCAACAAGCATCTCAAGTTTCCCCACAGCCAACAGGCAAATTAACATTCAGTAATAGCCCTGGTTACAGCTGTATTTCTCTATTCACATGCCATTTTCTTTTGCAAGCCTGTTGTGCATCTTAAACTCTATAGTATAGGTCCAAAGCATGGGACTTAAGGAACAGGTCTTAAATAAAACGTGGTCACTAAATTTCTTACCTTTTTCTGTCAACAATCCCTGGGGAACTGTATTTGCTTTATGAAGATGGCCCCTGATGCAGCTTAGGCTGCAGGGTTTGGAGCTAAGCGTTAGTGCTCAGTAGCTCGTGGCTGGTTTGTCACTTCCCTTTGGCTTTCTTTCCCCCTCCCAGGAGGGTGAACTACAGGAAGGAGTTGCAGCTGTCCTGTATCTGGAACTAAGAGGATGCACTTCACGACACTGCTGTGTCAGAGGCTGCCTCCCAGCTGCAGGGCTGAGCAGCTGGAAACGAGGCTGCTGAAACTCTGACGATGGTTTTCCAAAACGTTATGGGGCTCCGAGTCCTGAGTCTTTTGAGGAAATATGAGAGGAATACAAATAGTTGACATCACACTTACATCTCCTGCAATCTTTCAACACTGCTTTCAAAGCAAAAAATTTCCACTTCACAGGAATGTGAAGCTGCCAAGTGTGAAGCCTGGTGTTCTTATTTGCATATCAGTCCCAGAAGGCTTTTCTAGCCTCAGTTCTCCTGAGTCTGCTGCTTTGGGCAGAATAAAAAGAAGGTTGATGCGCCCTTCCGCTTTTCCAGCTCTGTGTAAGTCCCACCTCTGATATGCACACAAGAGAAGTGGAAAGTTCTCCCTTTGCCCCAAGCTGATTGTAACTTCAAATGATAAACTCAGTTTGGAATAAGCAGAAATGGTTTTATGTTCATCCATCACCCCTGCGTAATCTTTTAGTCCTTGGATTCTAATAACTTCCAATCTTAATAATCCTAATAAATAATAGGATTACTTATCCTATTAATAATATAATAATAATAATTTATATATCCAATCTGTTTTATTTTTTTTTAATCTCTCATTCTAGCTATGTATCTCCTAGATGGAGATTTGCTGAGAACCGGGAAGGAGTTTCAAATATTCTAATGTAGCTCATCTGCAGTGGCTGATCCGTCTTCGTCTGAGATCACCCGAATGGTTGCTGCTGTCACCTGTGTTCTCTCTGAAGTGCCCTTGTTGACCTTTGTCTGCAGTGACAGCCAGACTGAGACTGCTGTCGGCCAGGGGCCTGTCTCACAGACACGGGCTCAGCAGCCAGTAAGTACTTTTGATCAGTTCACCACCATCACTTGCCTTGTGAATGTACAGCTTTAGAGACATGAAATCCTACATCTCTATGAGACAGAAATCTCCTGTTTGTATTTCCACATGCATAAAGCATACTTTTCTTGAACTCCATTGCTATTATAAAGGGAAGAAAACTGAGGCCAGGATGGATCAGGCCTCCCCAAAACTTCATGGAAAATTAGCAGTAAAGATGGCAATCCAGGCCTCTACTCCTTAGTTGAGAACTGACTCTCGGCTCCATATAAAGTGGCTGCCAGTCCTTACCATGTTCCAGTTGCTGCCCCAGGTCTGGAGACATCGAACTGGCCAAGAAAGGGAGGAAAAGAGCTCTGCCGTCAGAGAGCTGACACTCCAGCGGCAGACACAGACGCTGGTCACAGGCAGTTTCAGTCAGTGGTGGAGAGTGTTATCACAATTGAAATGAATTGATGTTTTTAATCCTCTTACTTCCAAGTAAAAAATGGAAAATCCCTCTGCAGTTATTTTTCTTACAGATGTCTAGAGTAAGCATGCAGTCCGTGAAATATAATCCTGGGACTCGAGTGCCAAGAAAGACAATGAGTTTCAGGACATTTAATTGATTGTTTAATTAATTCAGCTTATTGGACACTTTTTTATTTGTCACACACTGTATTAGGCGTTAGGAATTCAAGGACAAGAAAGACAGGATCTCTAGCTTAGGGGGCACAGAGCATAGCAAGTTATATAAATGAATGGATGAAATGCCATGAAAGCTACAGGAATGAAAGGTTGAAAGAAAATACGACGGCAGTGTGAATGAAAGATCAATTCAGGAGGTAGGGATAGAGGAGACAAACAGGACTTTGTAAGGTACTGGCATTCAGGAGGGCTTTGAAAGATGGGAAATGCTCTCACCAAACAGAGAAGGGTTAATGGACATGAGCTGGACTTCAAAGCAAGAGACAGCACTCACAAAGTATAGATGTGTGGGGTTTGTTCATGGCTCTCAAGTTTTCTCTGAATTCTGCTGTTCTAAATCCATCTGTGCATATTCCTAAGTAAGGAGCAGAAGCAGGAGGAACAGCGTTTTCTCAGAGGTGTGTGTGGCAGGAAAGCGTGTTGGTCACAAGCCCAGAAACCAGACTTCTTGCATTTAAATTCCTTGAAGCCTTTTGGCTTGTGATGGAAAATCTTCTGCCTCTCATTTTTCTCATCTTTAGAATGTGCATGGTGAAAGAATGAGATTTCTGTAAGAGTTAAATGGCGGCGTGATGTGAAGTGCTTAAGACAGTTCATAGCACACACTCCATGCAGGTTAGCTATCAGTGCTTGGGCCGTGAGAGAATTACTAGTAGTAAACGTTTATGGCTCCTGTTCACAGAGGATGTGTGCTGTGGTCTCCTCTCCCAGGGCCCCGAAAGACAAGGCATTGTCGTTGAGATGGTGGATCAGCCAATGCAGTCTGTGGGGGAAGGGGAGAAAGGCTCCTTGCTGCTTGCAACTTGCTGCTTCCACCTGGGGTTGGGGCAGAAGATGTGGGAACGTGTTTCTCCTCTTCCCCACCTCTATTTTAACTCATTTCCTTACCAACATCTGTTTACAATGTGTCATAGATCTGACTAAGACCTGTGGGCAGCTCAGACGGACGTTGGGAAGCAGCAGGCCCCACGTGGCTGCTGTTGGCTCTGCTCAGCTTCAGGAGCGGCCGAGGGTCCCCTCCCTCTTCTTGTCCTGCCAGCCTCTCCAGAATAAGGTTTTGTTTGGTTTGGTCTATGGCATTCTTATCCCACCTCTGACTGTCTTCAGCCCATGAGAGAGAAGATTCTGTTTTTCCATCTGTCAGAACCCTGGATTCCTCCCTAACTTCAGAACAAAAGTGTCAGCACAACGTCCATACAGAGCCTCCTTCAGGTCCGTCTCTTACTCACCTCTTGCTCAGGCTCCTCACTCAGTTCCCATTTTCACTCCTTTACTCAGAGCTCCTTTGTTCCTTCCTCCCCACATCACCATTCACTGTGCGGATCTAAATTTTCACCTGACACAAACATGGCATCCTATGAAAATTATATTGACAATAATCTCCCTGCATCTCATCACTTTCACGTAGTAAAGCTGCTTCTCCTTACTCAATTTAAGATTTTCATAAACCCATCTATTACCAAAGAAAAACAAACTATGTTTTAAAAGAAAGAAAATTCACAACAATAATTTCCTTCTTTGGACAGGACACCTAAAACCTGATAGCCCAGCTCTCCTTAATGGGCTGTCCACTTCCCTGTGCCTTTGGTCCCTACCCGTTGGTTCCTGTCCTTCTCGGATTAAGTTTTAATATAACCATTAGCCCTTCTATAAATTAAATGCTTGGTTTTGGCCATTTGGGGGATAACTCAAAATTTTTGAAAATCGAATATTTGTCCTTTTAGAGCATTTTAAGCCTGGCAATGGCAACCCACTCCAGTACTCTTGCCTGGCAAATTCCATGGGTGGAGGAGCCTGGTAGGCTGCAGTCCATGGGGTCGCTAAGAGTCGGACACGACTGAGTAACTTCCCTTTCACTTTTCACTTTCATGCATTGGAGAAGGAAATGGCAATCCACCCCAGTGTTCTTGCGTGGAGAATCCCAGGGACGGGGGAGCCTGCTGGGCTGCCATCTATGGGGGTCACACAGAGTTAGACATGACTGAAGCGACTTAGCAGCAATACAATAAAAGATTGGTTGACTATGAAATACTGACAGTTTAACACAACTGCATTTAATCAGTAATACAGAAAAACACACTCTAATCCTATACATACAGTCTGCCGGGAGAGATAACCTTGCTTTGTGTTTTATAGAAAGTTGACCAGTTTATTTTCCTTAAAAATTATGAGTACTATCTCACAGAAAGATTGCAACACTTGGTACAAGATGAGTTTTGAAGACAGAACTTCTTTGAAGCAGTGATGAATCATATAACTGGTGAGAAAAGTGGTTAAAGGACTCAAAAATAATTTAAAAACTCCTAAAGCCTAGTAGTTCTCAAGAGAGGTTTGTTTTGTCAAACAAATAAACAGCTTCAGCATTCAGTGTTATTGTTAACATTTCTAAAGGTGACTTTGAACATTTACTTTAATAGCTTTTCCCAGGTAGGTGAGGGGCCTTACCCTGGCCCGTGAAGTCAGATCTCTTTCTTTCTCTCTCACACATACACAATGTACAAAACAAAACAAAAACAGACAAAGAACTCTAGCACATAGGCCCTCAGATTCCCAGGACTTGACTTGCCCAACTTTCTTTCTTATGACTAGCAAGTCTTATTTTCTGATTTTCAGACCCATCACTTTATGTTCCTGGCATATAATTTTTCAGAAGCTCTCAGGCTTTTGTGATTTCCAGTTCTGATGTAAAATTATAGTCAATGCACGTGTTCAGGCAATTAATTCAACTTATACATTTTAAAGTTGGTACAGTACTCGGTAAGGGCAGTTTTGGGTGGGTCACACAGCAGACCTACACTCAGATTTTCTGGGACCCTGATCCCACTCTGGCCTTTACTTCCTGTCCACCTGTGAGCTGTTCAATTAATTCCTCTCTTAAATGTGATTTTTTTTTTTTTTTTTCCTACTGCAAAGGAGACAAAAATTCAATGTTCCTAACTGCCAACACCAGTTCTGCCACAAAATGATTAGTGAGAACCCTGGTAAGTTGTTAAATACATGCTCTCATGTTGGGACATGGCATGCTATATCTAGTCATGCACAGATACACATTTTTGGATGTGTTTATAAACTTCAGAAAAATATGTTAAAGTCTTGATTTTATTTATCTCTATAAAAGTTCTTGTACCATGGAAAGAAAAAAAATAAAAGCAAGGAATTGTATTACAGAATTTATGGCTTCACACAATTGAATCCTGAATGCAGGATTTACCACTCCTTGTGACCTTGTTAGGTCACTGAAATATCAATTGAAAGTGAAAGTGTCAGTCAATCAGTCTTGTCCAACTCTTTGTGACCCCACGGACTGTAGCCCACCAGGCTTCTCTGTCCATGGGATTCTCCAGGCAAGAATACTGGAGTGGGTAGCTATTCCCTTCTCCAAGGGATCTTCCCGACCCTGGGATCAAACCTGCATCTCTTATACCTCTCGCATTACAGGCAGGCTCTTTGCTATCTGAACCACTAGGGAAGCCTTAAAATATCAATTAACCAGGGAACATATTGCTATAGTTTTTTTGATTTTTCTGGTTAATAACTAAAAAGTATTTTTTGCTTATTGAAATTCTTACTAAAATGCCCCCATTTTTGACATAATAGAGGATCTTCTACTCATTATTTAACACAGTGTGGTTGAGGGCTTGTTCTCCTGGGCCAGGAAAGTGCTGCGCCCTGGAGACACAGACCCTGGAGACGCAGACCCAAGAGACCTAACAACTTGTCACTGCAAGGTGGGGGCTACAGGGTCAGAGCTCTCTAACCTCCAGGGCCTGTCAGGGGATCACCTAGGAGAGGGAGGTGTTTGCTCAGGGAACTGGAATAAGTGAGACTCTTAGGAAAGAAGATAGGAAACATCCAAAGATCAGAAAATGTCATGTATGAGGTAGAATTGTATTCAGGGGATAATTCAGCATCTTCAGAGTATGATAAGAGTTGGGGAGATGGTAAGAGGCGGCAGTGAAGGGTTAGGCTAAGGAGTCTGTCTTTTTTCCCCAAAAACCGTGGCCATGGAACCCTGTGTGATGGACAAGGAAGTGATATAATCAAATTTATATCTTAGATCTCTTAGCACAGAGCAGACGCACAACCAGAAACAGAAGGATGGCTTGGAGTGTGGGTGGTAATACAGGCAAATGTCATCTAAGACTGGACTGGCTGTGGATGGAAAGAAAAAGTCGGATAGGAATGATCTCCAACAGAGGAGTGATTTCTCATGTGGGTCCCATTACCAGCCACATTAACCTGACCTGGGAGCTTGTTAAAAATAAAAATGGCTGGGTTTCATCCCAGACCTACTAAATAAGAACTCTGAGGGAGGGTTCATCCCTCAGGCTTAACAAGCATGCCAGTTGATTCTGATGTATCCCGTAGTTTAACAACCATTGTTACAGATTGATTTATAGGATGTGTGCATGCGTGAGTGCTGAGTTGCTTCAGTTGTGTCTGACTCTGCAACCCTATGGACTGTAACCTGCCAGGCTCCTCTGTCACGGAATTCTTCAGGCAAGAACACTGGAGCGGGTTGCCATGCCCTCCTCCAGGAGATGTTCCCCACCCAGGGACTGAACCCACATCTCTTGTATCTCCTACATTGGCATGTGGCTATTTTACCACTGGCATCACCTGGGAGGCCCTGATTTATAGGATGTCATGTCATGTGAAAGTCGCTCAGCCATGTCCAACTCTCTGTGACTCATTGGACTAAACAGTACATGGAATTCTCCAGGTGAGAATACTGGAGTGGGTAGCCTTTCTCTTCTTCAGGGGATCTTCCCAACTCAGGGATCGAGCCCCTGGGTCTCCCACATTGCAGGTAGATTCTTTACCAGCCAAGCCACAAGGGAAGATTGATTTATAGAATAACCATGGCTAATTGATTTGACTTAAGGAGAAGAGGGGTATAGGGCGCCTCATGGATATCTGAGCAACTGATTCAATGCTTAGCAAATTCAAACATGGATGACACAGGCCCTCACAGTCATTGTCTTCAATGTTAGGATCTTTATGAGAACTGGCTTAATTTGCAATATATACCTCCACCACTCTTTCTCAAATGCACCCCAATCAGCCTTTGTCTACAACATTCTATTATTGTTGTTTAGTCGTTCAGTTGAGTCCTACTCTTTGTGATCCCATGTACTGTAGCCCCCAAGACTCCTCTGTCCATGGGATTTCCCAGGACAACATTCCATAATGACCTCCAAATGCTGAATGCAATGGTCATTTCTAAATCTTTCTCCTATTTGTCTCTTTTACATCATTTGACTCAGTTGATCACATGTGCCTTTTAAAAGTACTATTCATTCATCTCCACGACCCTATATCAGTGATACTGGTGACTCACTCACTTTAGGATAATTCAAGGAGGGTGTTTTTGCAAAGAGACTAATTACCAAGATCTGAGTAGGGTACAGGAAAGAATAGAAACTTGAGGCCATCAAAAATGGAGCCATTATAGATCTTTAAAAAGTTGAAGGCAGGAAAAAAAAATAATTATTACAACTTCAGAGATAATAAAATCATGTAGTACAGGTCATCTGGGAACCTTATGTTGAGGGTTACCAAGGCTGATGAAATCTTTCAGGGAAGAAATCAGAGGAATACCTAATCTAACCTAGTAGTTCTCCAAGTGTGGTTCCCAGACCAGCAGCATGAGCATCTCCTAGGAATGTGAAAATGCAAATACTTATCTCACCCAAGAATCAGATAAAAATCAGAAACTCTGAGGATGGGGTCCAGCACTCAGTATATGAATTGTTGCAAGTGATTTCAATGCATCCTTAAAGTTCAAGCACTGATGAGATCTTAGCTTGTAATTGCTTTACTTCCAAGGAGTAAGCATCTTTTAATTTCATTAAATTATTTCATTAAATTTCATTAAATTGATTAAATAAAATTTAATTTCATTAAATTAACTAAATGAAGTTTAATTTCATTAAATTAAAATTGTTGCATTAAACATCTGCAAAACTGAATCACTTGGTTCCAAATTAGGAAAGGAGTACATAAAGGCTGTATATTGTCACCCTTCTTAATTAACTTATATGCAGAATACATCATGTGAAATGTCAGGCTGGATGAAACACAAGCTGGAATCAAGATTGCTGGGGTAAATCTCAATAACCAATAACCTTTATAGCAGAAAGCAGAGTATCTAAAGAGCCTCTTGATAAAAGTGAAAGAAGAGAGTGAAAAAGCTGGTGTAAAATTCAGCATTCAAAAAATGAAGATCATGGCATCTGGTCTGATTGCTTCGTGGCAAATAGATTGGGAAACAATGGAAACAGTGACAGACTCTATTTTCTGGGCCCCCAGATCACTGCAGATGGTGACTGCAGCCATGAAATTAAAAGACACTTGCTCTTTGGAAGAAAAGCTATGATCAACCTAGACAGCATATTAAAAAGCAGAGACATTACTTTGCCAACAAAGGTCCATATAGTCAAAGCTATGGTTTTTCCAGTAGTCATGTAGAGATGTGAGAGTTGGGCCATAAAGAAGGCTGAGTGCCGAAGAACTGATGCTTTTGAACTGTGGTGTTGGAGAAGACTCTTAAGAGCTCCTTGGACTGCAAGGAGTTCAAACCAGTCCATCTTAAAGGAAACCAACCCTCAATGGAAGGACTGATGCTGAAGCTGAAGCTCCAGTGCTTTGGCCACCTGATGTGAAGATCTGTCTCATTGGAAAAAACCCTGATGCTGGGAAAGATTGAAAGAAGGAGGAGAAGTGGAGGACAGAGGATGAGATGGTTGGATGGCATCACAGACTCAAAGGACATGAGTTTGAGCAAGCTCCAAGAGATGTTGCAGGACAGGGAGACCTGGGATGCTACAGTCAATGGGGCTGCAAAGAATGGGACATTACTGAGTGACTATAGGACAACAACAACCACCACTGCCAAATTTGTCTCCTGGTCCTGCCCCTACCCCTTCAATCTAGTCTTAACATAGCTAGAATTGTTTACATCTAACTCAAAACATGTCCTTTCTCACCTCAAAATCCTACAGTGACTTGATGTATCAGCCAAGATAGGTTATAGTTTAGTATCAGAAACTGAAACAAAAACAGCTAATAGCACAGATTTTTCTTTCTTTCTTAGGGTATAAATCTAGTGTGGGTCACAGGTGCTCTGCTAAACACAGTCACTCAAGGTACCAGCGCAATACTCAGGGTACTGAGGCTGTGACTTGACATGTACTTCATCATCCCTGCAACAATGAGAACATAGGCAGTGGCTTTTAAGGATTCCACTCCTACCCGGAAATGTCACATTCCACTTCCACTCCCATTTCTTTGGCCAGAAAAGTTGCCTTGATTTGTAACAAATCACTACAAGATTTCAGTGGCATGTACCAAACAAGGCATAAAGGCAGACTGGCTGATGTAAATAAATGCTGTCAGCTGCTGCAGCCTTCGCTAGTCTGGGTGGCCTGCTTTAAGTTACAGTTCATCTGGGACAGCTCTGTTGAATATGTTTCCCAATCTCCTCCTAAGGTGATGGGCAGGTAGGACAGGTTTTTCTCATGGAGATGGCAGAAGAGCAAGCCCATCACAAGTTTTCGTCTACATCATATCTACTTATATCTTACTGGCCAAAGCAAATCATGTGACCAAAATCCACAGCCAATAAGTAGAGACATATAGTCCGTCTACAGAGGAGCCAGGGGATGCGCCTGGGTGCAAAGAAGTGCAGGCTTGGGCCAAACAACAGAAAATATCACACGTGGCCACACCTGGCTTTAAAGAATCAAGGGAATATAATCCTCCTTGGGTGCCTAGAAGGATGATTGAAAACATTTGTTAAACATCACTAAAATCATCAGTGGTGTGAGTCAAAGTCCCTACAATGGCCTAAAGGTTGGATAGAATCTGGCATCTACCAGCTTCTTAACTTCATCTCCACCACTCAGTTCAGTTTATAGCATTCCAGTGCTACACCAAACAAGCTTTTACCTCAGGGCCTTTGCACTTATAGTTTATTCTGCCAGGGATATTCATTTATTAGATGTTTGCATGACTTTCTCCCTTCTGTCCTTTGGACCTTTAATTTAGATGACTGCCTTATCTAAAACTGAGTTTCCCTATGCTACTGATCCCCTTTCCTTGTGTTTATTTATCTGTAGTCATAACTCTTATTTCCTTCTCATGCACATATATACATTTTACTTGTCTCGCCTCGCTCCATAAGGACAGGAATTTTGATCTGTTTTGTTCACTTTCCCTAAAATCTATAATTTAATCTGGCATATAGACATGTATGTATTTAATAGCTTTTTATGAAGTAAATGAATGACTATCTTAGAAGCTGATATTTTTGTCATCAGAAACAGTCATTGCCTTTGTATTTTAAAAGTTGACTGAGGGGTCCTGTTGCCTTTGTGGTTTCATTCAGCCCAGTGTGACAGGC
The DNA here is from genome assembly GCA_935064755.1 of Tragelaphus eurycerus. NCBI lineage: Eukaryota > Metazoa > Chordata > Mammalia > Artiodactyla > Bovidae > Tragelaphus > Tragelaphus eurycerus. Next base: position 722,786 of record CAKXYN010000123.1, read on the forward strand.
TGGCCCCTCTGCATTAAGCACACTCTCTTCTCCAGGCAATATCATTTGGTAAAGGCAAGTTTACAGAATAAGTGGGACACTTCCCAGAAAGCCAGGATCTTGTTGCAGTTCTCCAACAGGTATGAGTATTTCCTCTGAGGGACATTTGGCAGTATCTGGAGACATTTTTTTGGATTGCCACTAATAGGGGAGAAGTGCTGCTGTTATCTAGTAAGCAGAGACCAAGAATGGTGCTAAATAACCTGCAATACTTCCCTGATGGCTTAGATGGTAAAGAATCTGCCTCTAGTGCAGGAAACCCAGGTTTAATCTCTGGGTCAGAAAGATCCCCTGGAGGAGGGCATGGCAACCCTCTCCAATATCCTTGCCTGGAAAATCCCACGGACAGAGGTGCCTAGAGGGCTACAGTCCATGGGGTTGCAAAGAATCAGCCCTGACTGAGCAACTAACACACACCATAGCCTGCAATGCCTGGGATAGCCACCTCCCTGCAACTCCCTCCCAACAAAGATTACCAGGCCCCAAGTGTCAATAGCCCTGAACTCGAGAAACTTTGTTTTAAGGGAAGTAGAGTGACTGATCACATTTGTTCTGAAACTTGCTTCAGATAATCAGTGTTTGACTACATATCAGTATTAGACTAGAAGAAACACAAGGGTAACAGTTGAAATGGTACTATTCACTGACATATTCCTAGCACTTTTATACAGTGTCTGAAATATAGTAGCTTCTTGAATATTAATTGTTGAATGGGTTAATGAGAAAAAGGTGTCATATTAAAGTGCTAGATATATTTTAGACCCAGTAAGTACTATGATGATGATTAAGCTGTGCCTGGCTCCCTTTATTCTAGTTTATGTTCAGATTTAGACCTATACTATTCACAGCTCTGTGGCTTTTAGTCTACTTTCAATATCCATGAAAGGAAAAAGGAAAGTCGTATTAGTCCCAGCCTTGTGAAAACATTTATATATTTTGTTAAAATGTCTGCTGAAGAAATGTTTGCTCCTATGGATGAAACAGGAAATGAGTTTAGTTACTGTGGAAATTAGAGGTGAGCTTGAGGTATTAGAATTCAGAGGATTATTTTTAGTTTGGATAAATAGTTGACCAAAATATTTCCTTCTATTTTTTTCTTTCAGTTTATACACTTGCTGACTTGGCCCATGCTTTTCTCTACTGCAGGCTTCAGATGCATGCCAGATGTATTTCTCAGCAAAACCAGTTTATCAATCTGCGTGCCATTTCCTGTCAGAGCTTTATGCTCAAGTGTCTCTACTTAGGCATGTGCATATATAGGGTGAGTTAGTTTATCACACCAATCTTCATTTTAATTATGTAACAACCAAGATCTATTTGGTGTTCAGATAAGGTTTGCTTGGGGTAAAATCAGTTGTTGTTTTTTTTTTTTAAGAAAATGAGGCTTTCACAGCATAACCAAGGTGATTGACTCCTACATATTGAAAGCATCCTTTGTCCAGAGACATAGAAATGAACTTAAAAAATAATCTCAATCCTGAAATCTAGGATTTAGTAAAAGATTGTGAGTTTGAAGGAAAATACTAGATCTCCCATCCCCCAACCCTCTTTCCTCCCACCCTCCCATCCTCCAACCCCAACCTTCCCTATTGAGGCGAAAGATTCTAATATTCACCTGGAAGTTCTGGATCCCTAGAGACATCCTCTTTTTCCCATATGCTCTATATTTAAAGCTGCACTTTTCAAATATGGCCTGAAACTGTCTGCTTATCATATCTCTATGTCAGCCTCCCTAGATGGAGCCTCCTACCCCTCCTGAGTCTGCTTAATTAAATAATGGTCTATTACCTTCAACTCTTGTTTTCCTCTTTCCACTGAATCTTTTGCTCATCCAACTCTCGCCCTTTTGCTATTCCTCACATCTTCTCTAGACTATCTCTGCCTTGGTGTTGGAAGTGCTCTTTCCTTTGCCTAGAATATTCTTCCCTGTTATTTCCTATTATTTCCCCACCTCCTTTCAGTTCAGTTCAGTTCAGTTCAGTTGCTCAGTTGTGTCTGACTCTTTGCGACCCCATGAATCGCAGCATGCCAGGCCTCCCTGTCTATCACCAACTCCCAGAGTTCACTCAGACTCATGTCCATTGAGTCAGTGATGCCATCCAGCCATCTCATCCTCTGTCATCCCCTTCTCCTCCTGCCCCCAATCCCTCCCAGCATCAGAGTCTTTTCCAATGAGTCAACTCTTCGCATGAGGTGGCCAAAGTACTGGAGTTTCAGCTTTAGCATCATTCCTTCCAAAGAAATCCCAGGGCTGATCTCCTTCAGAATGGACCGGTTGGACCTCCTTGCAGTCCAAGGGACTCTCAAGAGTCTTCTCCAACACCACAGTTCAAAAGCATCAATTCTTCGGTGCTCAGCCTTCTTCACAGTCCAGCTCTCACATCCATACATGACCACAGGAAAGACCATAGCCTTGACTAGGGGAACCTTTGTTGGTAAAGTAATGTCTCTGCTTTTGAATATGCTATCTAGATTGGTCACAACTTTCCTTCCAAGGAGTAAGCATCTTTTAATTTCATGGTTGTAGCCACCATCTGCAGTGATTTTGGAGCCCCAAAAAAAATAAATTCTGACACTGTTTCCACTGTTTGCCCATCTATTTCCCATGAAGTGATGGGACCGGATGCCATGATCTTCGTTTTCTGAATGTTGAGTTTTAAGCCAACTTTTTCACTCTCCTCTTTCACCTTCATCAAGAGGCTTTTAGTTCCTCTTCACTTTCTGCCATAAGGGTGGTGTCATCTGCATGTCTGAGGTTATTGATATTTCTCCCAGCAATCTTGATTCCAGCTTGCACTTCTTCCAGCCCAGCATTTCTCATGATGTACTCTGCATATAGGTTAAATAAGCAGGATGAAAATATACAGCCTTGACGTACTCCTTTTCTATTTGGAACCAGTCTGTTGTTCAGGTCAGCAAATATTTCACCTCCTTAGGACAGAGATTTTCCTTGCCTAATGTGCTTTTTATTTTTCTTACAGCACTTACTATATAAAATTTTAAAAATTTATTTGTTTTGACTGGAAAATAATTACAATACTGTGATGCTTTTTGCCATACGTCAACATGAATTGGCCACAGGTATACATGTGTCCCCCCATCGTGGACCCTCCCCACCTCCTTCCCACCTCATCCCACTGGGTTGTCCCAGAGTACCAGCTTTGGGTGCCCTGCTTCATGCATCAAACTTGCACTGGTCATCTATTTTACATATGGTAATATACATGTTTCAATGGTATTCTCTCAAATCATCCCACCCTCACCTTTTCCTGCTGAGTCCAAAAGTCTGTTCTTTACATCTGTGTCTTCTTTGCTGCCCTGTATGTAGGCTTACTGCTACCGTCTTTCTAAATCTCATATATATGTGTTATTATGGTATATGTCTTTCTCTTTCTGATTTACTTCACTCTGTATAATAGGCTCCATGTCCATCCATCTCATTAGAACTGACTCAAATGTGTTTCTTTTTATAGCTGAGTAATATTCCATTGTGTATATGTACCACGGCTTCCTTATCTATTCATCTGTCAATGAAGATCTGGGTTGCTCCCATGTCCTAGCTATTGCAAACAGTGCTGCAATGAACACCGGGGTACATGTGTCTCTTTCAGTTCTTGTTTCCTTGGTGTGTATGCCCAGCAGTGGGATCGCTGGGTCATATGGCATTCTATTTCAAGTTTTTAAAGGAATCTTCACAGTATTCTACATAGTGGCTGTACCAGTTTGCGTTTCCACCAACAGTGTAAGAGTGTTCCCTTTTCTCCACACCCTCTCCAGCATTTATTATTTGTAGACTTTTTGATGATGGCCATTCTGACTGGGATTACCAGACCACCTTACCTGCCTCCTGAGAAACCTGTATGCAGGTTAAGAAGCAACAGTTACAACTGGGCATGGAACAATGGATTAGTTCAAAATTGGGAGAGGAATAGGTAAAGGCTGTATATTGTCACCCTGCTTATTTAACTTATTGCAGAGTACATCATGAGAAATGCTGGGCTGGATGAGGCACAAGCTGGAATCAAGATTGCAGAGAGAAATATAAATAACCTTTGATATGCAGATGACACCACACTTATGGCAGAAAGTGAAGAGGAACTAAAGAGCCTCTTGATGAAGGTGAAAGAGGAGAGTGAAAATCCTGGTTTAAAACTCAACATTTGAAAAACTAGGATCATGGCATCCAGTCCCATCACTTTAGGCAAATAGATGGGGAAATGATGGAAGCAGTGAGAGACTTTATTTTCTTGGGCTCCAAAATCACTAAAGATGGTGATTGCAGCCATGAAATTAAAAACTTGCTCTTGGGAAGAAAAGCTATGACACCTAGAAGGCACATTAAAAAGCAGAGACAATACTTTGCCAACAAAGTCCCATATAGTCAAAGCTATGGTTTTTCCAGTAGTCATGCATGGATGTGAGAATTGGATCATAAAGAAGGCTGAGTGCTGACAAATTGATGCTTTTGAACTGTGGTGTTGGAGAAGACTCTTGAGAGTCCCTTGGACTGCAAGGAGATCAAACCAGTCCATACTAAAGGAAATAAATCCTGAATATTCATTGGAAGGACTGATGCTGAAGCTGAAGCTCCAATACTTTGGCAAGCTGATGATAGAGTGGACTCACTAGGAAAGACCCTAATGCTGGGAAAGATTGAAGGCAGGAGGAGAAGGGGACAACAGAAGACAAGGTGGTTGGATGGTATCACTGAGTCAAGGAACATGAATTTTGAGCACGCGCTGGGAGATGGTGAAGGACAGGAAAGCCTTGTGTGCTGCAGCCCATGTGGGCGCAAAGTGTTGGACACAACTAAGCAACTGAACAACAATTCTGACTGGATGGAAATGATACCTTATTGTGATATTTGCATTTCTCTAACAATGAGTGACGTTGAGTATCTTTTCATGTGTTTATTAGCCATCTGTATGTCTTTGGAGACATGTCTATTTAGGTCTTTTGGCCACTTTTGATCGGGTTTTTCTTTTTTTCTGGTATTAAGCTACATGAGCTGCTTGTATATTTTGAAGATTAATTCTTTGTTAGTTGTTTTATTTTCTAACTTGTAACAAATTTCCTGAAAGCTAGAACATTTTGTTGTTCATTATACCTGGTGCCTAGAATTGTACCTAAGTGTAGCTGCTCAGTCGTGTCCAACTCTTTGTGACCCCATGGACTGGGGCTCCTCTGTCCATGGGATTCTCCAGGCAAGAATAATGAAGTGGGTTGCCATTTCCTTCTCCAGGGGATCTTCCAGACCCAGGGATCGAAACTGGGTCTTCCGCACCACAGGCAGATGCTTTACCCTCTCAGCCACCAGGGAAGTCCAGAATTGTACCTACCATATGCTCAATTATGATTAATTAAATGAATGGAGCTGGACCAGAATGTTCAATGATGACTTCAAGGTCCATGTTTGGGATTATAATTGGGAAGACTTTATGAAGAAAGTATTAAGTATTTCCTGAGTTGGACAAATAGTGTTGCAGTGTGATTAAGGATGTGGGTTGCAGAGGAACTGCCTGGAGTTTACCACTTGTTGACCTTGGGTGAAAGTGAAAGTTGCTCAGTCGTGTCTGACTCTGCAATCCCATGGACTATATAGTCTATGGAATTCTCGAGGCCAGAATACTGGGTGGGTAACGGTTTCCTTCTCCAGGGGATCTTCCCAACCCAGGGATCAAACTCAGGTCTCCTGTGTTGCAGGAGGATTCTTTATCAGCTAAGCCACTAGGGAAGCCCATTGACCTTGGGTAATAATACTTAAACTCTCCACGCTTCACATTTTTTTTTGTCTTTATGAAACATAATAGACATAATATTGTTTTTCAGAGGGATGGTATGGGGAGGGAGGTGGGAGGGGGATTCAGGATGGGGAACACGTGTACACCAGTGGCGGATGCATGTTGATGTATGGCAAATCCAATACAATATTGTAAAGTAAAAAAAAAACAATAAAAAAAATTTTAAAAAGTTCAGTTTGGTATCAAAAAAACAAAAAAAAAATTACAGAGTCAAAAAATGTTAAATGTATTCATTTTTAATTTTATAAAACTCATTTATCACTAGATTATTATGAGAATTAAGCAAATACATATAAGCATCAGAAAAATTCTTAGCACATTGTAAACACTCCATAAGTGGACATATTACAGTCAATATCCAGTATTTGTAGCTTCTGTGTTTGCAAATTTACCCACTCCCTAAAATTTAAATGTAACTCCAAACTTAATACATGAAGTATTTTTGTGGTCAGTTGCAGACACATGCAGAGTGGTGAAAATTTTGAGCTAACACATATTTCCAGATGAAGTTGATCAAGGGAACACTCTGCCCTCTTGTTCCAGCTCTCAGCCTATAAACAAGCATCCTTTTAGTGACACAGTTTTCACATTTTTGTGCTGTTGGTTTTGTCATCTAAAATGGCCCTGAAGTGTAGCTAAAGCGCTTTCTGGTGTTCCCAAGAAGAAGGCAAATAAGTGTGTTAACTAAGCTTCATTTAGGCATGAATAATAGTGCTGTTGGCTGTGAGTTCAATTTAATGAGTTAATAATATTTGTTAAAAGAAGGTTCTTAATCATAAACACACATAAAATAAGGTTATACATCTATCAGTTGATGAAATAGTAGTGATCAGAGACGCTCCTGGGAACCTAAGCTTATATGTTCCCCAGGAGCCGTGATTCAGTATTTGCTAACTCAGTGTTCATGGTGACAAGGACTGACTGTTTCTCTCCTTCTAATCACTAATCATCCTCTCCAGCAAGTAGTTTTCATTCTGAAACTTCTTCCATTTCACCACAGCTTTCCCTGTACAATATTTCTCCATCTGATTCGCATGTCCGTCACTAGGTATTCCGAGAGAATCCAAAAGAGGGATTTGTCCAGAATCAAGACCCACAAGAATGAGGGACTCCTTCAGGACCCTCAGCTTTCTTCTCTCTGCTGATGTCTTTCTTCCCTCTCTCTATTTGCAATATGACTTTTTCTGGTCTTTTTGGTCTATTTGGAAAGAGTGTGGCTGCCAATAGCCAATGATTTTTATAGCGTACCTTCCAAATAACCAAATAAACACTGTCCAGATCTCTTCTCAGCTTCATACACACAGAGAAACACTTAGATTCCTGCTTGTATAAGGTGCCACAACCCTAGATATTCAGCTGAGGCATGCACATGCACGGTGTGTGTGTGTGTGTGTGTGTGTTGTTATGAAGTGTTATTGCAGCTGCAACTTTGTGGGTGATGTCTGGAGTCTAGAGCTGCACTGTCTGATACAATAGCCACTAGTCACATGTAGCTATTTACATTTAACTGTAAATTAATTAAAATTAAGTACAATTAAAAAGTCTTCAGTTATTCAGTCACATTTCATGTGCTTAACAAGCACATATAGCTTGTGGCTACAGCCTTGAACAGTGCAGAATTAGAGCACTTCCATCACCACAAATTTATATTGTACAGCGCCTCTACAGATAAAGTGGTTTTTCCCAGAAACAGGGTGGAGGCGGGAGTAGGGAGGAGTGTTTCTGGGCTGATGTATCAGTAGGTTTCTCCAACATCTTCCCTGCAATGCTTGATAAAATTTGTCCCTTGGAACAATTTCTCCCTCTGGCATTCAGGAAGGATATTTTTATACTCTTTCAATTGCCCTGTGATCCTTTTTCTCCTCAATCTTCACCCTCCTCTAAGTGACTCAACCATGCCTGTGGCTTTTAATAGCTACACGTTGATGATTCCTAAATTTACGTCTTATTCCCAACACCTCTTCTGAGCTCCAGACCCACAGACCTAACTGCCTACTTCATATCTTCAACTGGACATGTCAAGGACCATTTGGCATTAATATCTGACATTGAGTTCTTGATATAGTCTTCTTCTCTTTCCCTATCTCCAGACTCAACAAATGGCATCTCTATCTGCCTAGTTTGTTATGCCAGAAGCCTTGGAAAAATTCATGACATCCTCTTTCACTTCTCTCTCAACACCCAATCCATCACCAACTGGTGAATTAAACATTCAAAATATTTCTCTAATCTAGTCACACTTCTTTTCATTTCTAATGCCACAATCTCCTTCTACTTTCCCCTCAGTTAATATTATTTAACATTTTTTTTGTGTGTGTCTGTATACAAAACCGTGTATATATATATATATATATATATATATATATAAAAAAAAATATATATATTTTTACCGTATATATAGGAAAAATATATATATTTTTTTACCGTATATATATGGTAAAAAATATATATATATTTTTACTTTACAATATTGTATTGGTTTTGCCATACTTCAGCTTTCGGTTTCTGCTTCAATGTCATTTTCTTAAGGAATCCTTTTGTGCACCTGATCTAAATTCCAACTTTTAATATCATCTTGCATTACATTTTATTTTCACAAATACAGTGGATCATTTACTTACCTGTTCAATATCTACCCTTTCTTATCTAGCTTGATAAGCACAAGAAACATAGCTGTTTTATTATACTTTAAATCTGTTGTATCTGGCACTTAATGAGGGCTAGCTAGCTCTTGGTTAGTATTTATCAAATTTTTGGAACATATATTGTGAGCTTTGTGAATTCCTATTTTCTTCTTGTCTGTGGTCATGGATGTCCTTTGAATTCTGCTCTTTATCTTATGAATTCAGGCTTGGCATTTTAAGAATGACTCCCAGTCAACATTACAAGCCCTGGCTCTTCTGGGAGACATCTCTTCTCTCAAAATTAGCCTCTTTCCTGCCTTCCTAGTTTTCTCAGAATACTGTGAAAATTCTAACCCACATGATTCTTTCCTTCAGGATACCACCCAGCCTGCACTGCCATTCTCATTCAGCAATTAAGACCCTTTATTGAATAATCTTGTTAATTTCTCTTGTAGTTTGTTGATCCTACTCTATGGAAATAGCACCTCCTAGTGATGGCCTTATTATCACTTCCTACTTTTGCATTGCATTTGATGGAATGCAAAAGTAGGAAGTCAAGAGATACCAAGAGTAACAGGCACCTTTGGCCTTGGAGTACAAAAGGAAGCAGCATAAAGAGTAACAGAGTTTTGCTAAGAGAACACAATGGTCATAGGAAACATCCTCATCCAACAACACGAGAGACAACTCTATACATGGACATCACCAGATGGTCAACACTGAAATCAGACTGATTATATTCTTTGCAGCCAAAGATGAAAAGCTCTATACAGTCAACAGAAAAAAAGACTGAGAGTTGACTGTGGCTCAGATCAGGAACAACTTATTGCAAAATTCAGACTTAAATTGAAGAAGGTAGGGAAAACCACTAGTCCATTCAGGTATGACCTAAATTAAATCCCTTATGATTATACAGTGGAAATGAGAAATAGCTTCAAGGGATTAGATCTGATAGAGTGCCTGAAGAACTACGGATGGAGGTTCATAAAAATGTACAGAAGGTGGTGACCAAAACCATCTCCAAGAAAAAGAAGTGGAAAAAGGCAAAATGATTGTCTGAGGAGGCCTTACAAATAGCTGAGAAAAGAAGTGAAAGGCAAAGGAGAAAAGGAAAGATATTTCCATCTGAGTGCAGAGTTCCAAAGAATAGCAAAAAGAGATAAGAACCCTACCTAAGTGAACAATGCAAAGAAATAGAGGAAAACAACAGAATGGGAAAGACTAGAGATCTCTTCAGAAAATTAGAGATACCAAGGAATATTTCATGCAAAGATGGGCACAATAAAGGACATAAACAGTATGGACCTAACAGAAGCAGAAGATATTAAGAAGAGGTGGCAAGAATACACAGAAGAACTATACAGAAAAGATCTTAATGACTGGGATAACCATGATGGTGTGATCATCACCTAGAGCCAAACATCCTGGAGTGCAAAGTCCAGTGGGCCTTAGGAAGCATTACTATGAACAAAGCTAATGGAGGTGATGGAATCCCAGTTGAGCTATTTCAAGTCCTGAAAGATGATGCTGTGAAAGTGCTTCATTCAATATGCCAGCAAATTTGTAAAAATCAACAGTGGTCCTAGCACTGGAATAGGTCAGTTTTCATTCCAATCCCAAAGAAGGGAAATGCCAAAAAATGCTCAAACTACCACACAGTTGAGCTATTTTCATATGCTAGTAAGGTCAGACTCAGAATCCTCTAAGCCAGGCTTCAACAGTATGTGAACTGAGAACTTCCAGATGTTCAAGCTGGACTTAGAAAAGGCATAGGAACCAGAGATCAAATTGCCAACATGCATTGGATCATAGACAAAACAAGAGAATTCCAGAAAAAAAACCCATCTATTTCTGGCTCATTGACTATGCTAAATCCTTTGACTGTAGGGATCACAACAAAATGGAAAATTTTTAAAGAAAGGGCTTATCAGACCACCCCACCTGCCTCCTGAGGTACATCAAGGCTGTATATTGTCACCCTGCTTATTTAACTTATATGCAGAGTACATCATGCAAAATGCCAGGCCAGATTAAGCACAAGCTGAATTCAAGATTGGGAAATATCAATAACCTCAGATATGCAGATGACACCACCCTTATGGCAGAAAGTAAAGGTGAACTAAAGAGCCTCTTGATGAAAGTGAAAGAGGAGAGTGAAGAATCTGGCTTTAAACTCAACATTCAAAGAACGAAGATCATGGCATCTGGTCCCATCACTTCATGGCAAATAGAAGGGGAAACAATAGAAACAGTGACAGACTATTTTCTTAGGCTCCAAAATCAGTGACTGCAGCCATGAAATTAAAAGATGCTTGCTCCTTGGAAGAAAAGCTATGACCAACCTAGACAGCATATTCAAAAGCAGAGACATTACTTTGGTGACTAAAGTCCATGTAATCAATGCTATGGTTTTCCAAGTAGGCATATATGGTGGTGGTTTAGTTGCTCAGTCGTGTCCGACTCTTGCAACCCATGGACTGTAGCCCTCCAGGCTTCTCTGTGCATGGGATTTTCCAGGCAAGAATACTGGAGTGGGTTGTCATGCCCTCCTCCAGGGGATCTTCCTGACCTAGGGATTGAACCTGGGTCTCCTGCACTGCAAGCAGATTCTTTACCAATTGAGCTTCCAGGGAAGCCCTTAGTCATGAAGGGATGTGAGAATGTCACCAAAAAGAAGGCTGAATGCCAAAGAAATGATGGTTTTGAACTCTGGTGTTGGAGAAGACTCTTGAGACTCCCTTGGACTGTAAGGAGATCAAACCAGTCAATCCTAAAGTAAATCAACCCTGAATATTTGTTGGAAGGACTGATGCTGAAGATGAAGCTCCAACACTTTGGCCAAATGATGTGAATAGCTGACTCACTGGAAAAAAACCCTGATGCTGAGAAAGATTGAAGGTAGGAGGAGAAGGGGTGACAGTGGATGAGATGGTTGGGTGGCATCACTGACTCAGTGCACGTGCATTTGAGCAAACTCCAGGAGATGGTGAAGGACAGGCATACTGTGCCAGCGTAAGGGGTTGCAAAGAGCCAGACAAGACTGAGTAACTGAACAGCAACAACGACAGAAACAAGGTCCTACACACCTTCTAGTGTCTGAGGTCTCATTTTTGTCCTGTCTCACTCCTAATGTTGTCATGCCCAACTTCGTGTGCCTGACATAAACTAAGACCAAACAAGCCAACATGGATGAGTATGGAGCCAAGAAAACTTGGTTATAGAACCATGCAAGGAGTAAGGGGCCGCTCTCATTCAAAAGATGTGAACTCACTGATAAGTTTTAGGGAAAAAGTTTTAATAAGCACAATTGGGGGAGAGGGAGCACTGCAGGGTGTGGAACCCTCCTCTGATTTGGTGATGGTGAGGTAACAGGGATCTCAATCATCAGCCTTCTGGTTCCAACCAGTCTTAGGTCCAACTGTTTACTTTAAGCCTGACGTAATCATCCTCCACCTGGGTGGGAGCCTCAGTTCCAGCAGAGCTCAGAGTTATGTATTAAACTGTTACACACATTCCCCCAGGAGGAACCAGGCTCAAGTCCCATACTGCACGACCATTCTCCCATCATTCCCTCACTCCCCTAAATAGTAACTGTTTGAATCTGCCCTTTGGAACACAAGGAAGGTCTAGGAGATGGAAACCTTTTACCTGTAAACAGGAAATGGGGGACAAAGAAAGGTATCTGTACCTGGGGTGGAGGGACAAACACAGGATCCTGCGCAGTTTCAACCCCTCATATTCTGATACTTCTCCATCTTGAGGGGTGGCAGAGGACTTCAGTTTTAGGGGGACTTGGTTTCACTACAACTTTAGGAGGTTTATCATTTGTATCCTCTGTCCTTCCTGCAAATTGCCACTTTCCAAAATACAGAACTGCAGAACTGATCTATGGGAAGGACCTAGGAAACATCTTATCCTGCCAATTTGTAAATAAGAAAACACGTCCAGAAAGTGGCAGACTTGTTACTATACCCCAGGCCTTCAACTCTGTCTCTGATGCATATGGCACTTGAAGCCCACACCATGCCCAGAAGCCTCCCTGGCTTCCTCTCCCACGTGTAAAAGACAGAGTTTTTGCTAATCCACAGATTTTGCATAATCAGGTACTTATCTACCTTTTCAAACATATCATCCATTGTTACTATATATAGATTCCTTTCCTTTCTGATACTTTACTCACTAGTCTTTGAACCGTCCACATTTACCTCATGTACTTTTGCTGGGGAATCTTTAGTTTTTTTATTTGTTTATTTCACCTAGACTATCTTTCTCTAGTTTTATCCCCTGCTGTAGATCTTGCGTTTTGAAGTCTAATGCATGCCTCATATGAATATGTTAATCATTTAACCAGTTTACCCCATATTGACTATGACCAAATTTCTTTTGATAGAAGTCATAAATATCTACACCATATTCTCAAGTTTATATAAAAATGGAAAATATTGGGAAATATTCACTTAATGTATTCAACTCCCACAACAGTGATTTCTTAACAGCTGGCAATTTTAGCCTATTAATTTCTCACTTGGTAAACCATGCATTGGATCTGATCTCCTCAAATGACCCCACCTCCTGTGCCTTTTAAAGTACACACCCATCCTGACTTTCTCTGAATTGAAGACTGGGGGATAGAAATTGGTTAGAAGAGGAGAGATGTGGAAGTCGCAAAGAAAAAAGGAAAGGCTGGAAGATACCAAAAGAGAATGAATTTGTAATATTTCCTCAACCAAAAATGGAGATTAAGGAATAGGACCTAAAGACTTTAGTTCTTACAAGAGAATTTGCATGCCAGGGATTATTTAAAACATAAATTGAACCCAAGGGTGATTTTAACATTTTGTTCCTAGCCACTAAGCCTGGAAACCAGCACTTAGCCATTTAAAATAATTAGAAAATCAAACGCCTTTATTGGAAAATGAAGATTTCTTGGCCCATGACTTGCTGCACTGAGTATATTAGCATTTATTATGGACTCATCTCCATACTCTCTTCTAATGTGTTCTGCTAAAGAATTCTTAGAGATATCTATACAAATACAGTTTACTTAAAAATATAAAGATTAACTTGTAAATTCTGAACGTAAGAAGAACAGAAAGCTCAAAATCTTAAATTAAGTGGTTAGCTGCTTATCCATTGCTGATGTTTAACTACAATATTCAGGAGATATCTCAGCATGTTAAGTTTTAAAGGCCTATGTAGTTTTTAAGTTGATCATTAAAAACAGCAGAATTTAAGTGAATGCCAATAAAACCAGTGAATTATAAATATTTTATCTTCTAGCATATTTGATCAGAGCTATCAATAAACAAAATTGTATTTCCTAGGATTTCAGGCATGAATACTAATCTATGAACATAATGTTCTACCAGAGGACCCTAGGAGAATATGAACAATTTGGATATCTATTGTTACTCTTAATAGAAAACTGGACATGTGTGCATTTCAGGAAATAAAATAACATTCTTAATGTATCTGCATTAAAATACTGCTTATATATCTATGACTAGTACTATTTTTGTCATTAAAATCCAAGTTATATAAGTAGTCTACCTATCCTTGTCCCATTTTTTCCCCATACTTTGACTCCACGTAAGCTGATGTTTCCAGTGGTAAAATTGATTCTTGCCACAAAATACATGTTTCTACTCCCTTTTCCCCCAAACCCAACACTGCTGCTGCTGCTAAGTCGCTTCAGTCATGTCTGACTCTGTGCGACCCCATAGACGGCAGCCCACCAGGCTCCGCCGTCCCTGGGATTCTCCAGGCAAGAACATTGGAGTGGGTTGCCATTGCCTTCTCCAAAACCCAACACTACTGAACTAAATAAAGCGGCAGAGTTTCACCCAACACTATGCAGTTGCCATCCTGTCTTCAGTGGGATGGTGAAGACCAAGGCTACAAGAAAACACAAAAGTTCTTACAGTAAGATGAGCTCTCTTTAGGCTTTGTCTCTCTGTCTCCGCAACCAACAAGGCACACCCCAAACTCTATAGGAGAGTAGCCCCTAAGCAGGTCCAGAAAGTATCAGATTTGTCACCATATCCAAGGCCTTCTAGCTTTCTCTCTGATGTACTAAGACACTTTCAGCCTCCACCTGCTGGGAGGAAAAGCCCCCAGCTCCCAGAGATCACTTCCCAGGAGTCCTTACCAATGCTACCAGATTGATCATCTGCCTTCAAATAATTTTACGTGGTTTGGTTTGTAATTTACTGAAAGCACTCATGTTATGAGGGAAAACTATACATGATCTTCAAATCTAGTATTTTGAAATATTTGGGATCATTTTAAAGTATCTTGCAGGTTTAGGCATTAGGTTGAAGGCATTGGTTCTAAATAATGAAATAAACTCATATGGCAAAAAAAAAAAAAAATCTGGTTAACACTGACCCACCAGCTGTGGTGTTCATCTAGATGGGTGAAGCTATGAGGGTGAACATAATGTTATTGATTTCAGGCCCGAAAGGAGAGAGCCTGTGGACTCTCCAAAGCAAAGAATGTCAGAGGAGGATATCTTCTACTAAAAGCCTGCAGGGAAACAAACAGTCAAACAAAGAAGCACCAAGAGCAGCAAAAAAAACACAACTCAAGTCCCACTCCATTTCCGGTTTCCGATGGCTTCCAGGAGGGACAGGGTAAAAGCCTGTTTTCAGGGAACAATGTTCTAAAACCAGGCCCGCAGAATGCCCCCAACCTTGTCAGACAGCTGCATGTATTTGGGGAAGTAAGTCTGTATCATTGTGCGCCTTTTAAAACTGCAGTTGAGTACTAAATAATGGAGTAGCTTTGTTTGTAAGCAGTATTTATTTTTCATGAAAATAAGAGGCAAATTACATTTGTTACAGAAAACACTATGAAAGGAAAAAGCTGCATGTTACCAATATGACAAAAAAAAAAAAAAAAAAAAAAACAGAAAAAATTCTACTTATGAAAGTGCTCTGCCCTATAACATATTGAACAGAAGGCATTATTCCAGGTGAGTGAGCCACACAGAAATGAGGATTTATTAGGATTTGTTTTGAAATGTAATTTGTATGGTGAGCTTTTTATTCCTTTGATGGCAATGAAGCAGATTTATTGCCTACATGTTGGAAGTGCAATAGATAACAGATAACCAAGGGAGAAGTTTTAATAAAACACTCAGAAAAGAAAAAAAAAAGAAGTGAGTGAGACTGCATGCTTACATGGCAGCTAATAAATAAGAAGTCGAGATAGGGCTTTAACTGAAAACCATCCTGGTTATTGCAGCTTGGAAGGTTTACTGAAAATTGGGTAGAACACTCTAATTTTTCATACTTAACAGCTGAACAAGTTAGAGTGATATAACTCAAATTTTGGTTTTGGTCCAGGAATCCTATGTTTTCACAGGAAGCTTGCAAGAGGCTTTCAGGGGAAGAATGGTTACTGATTATTAAAGGGTCTGGCTGTGCTCTTTCTGACTGCGCTCTGGATTTTGGACAACTCAACAACAGAGTATATATTTTTACCAGTCATCTTTTGAGGTAAAAACACAGGACACTTTCAGGGAAATTTTGAAGGAATATCTTCAATAAGCATTGACCTTTCAAAGAGCTGAGCAGAAATGAGCTCCTAAAGATACTTGAGAACTTGGTCTTGAAAGCATCATGCTCAGAAATCCAAATATATATAGGCTGCTCATCTGACACTGAGACTTAATGAGCCCCAGTTACACATCCCTCATTCGACTTGTCTGTGTTCAGTAGGGCCCTGGGCTCAGGGAAGAACCCAGCTCTCCTTTTTTCTTTCAAGGCGAGAAGAAAAATGTCCTTCTCTCTGAGTGGCTCCAGAGCTATCTTGATTTCAGTATTGCTCTCTTAGAGTCTTGTTTTGGAGAATGATGAATCACTTCCTACGCCTGCAGTCAGTCCCTGAGGCCTTAACAGACATTTAGGAGCCAAGGAGGAAAAATTACTCTAAGTACCAATAATAACTACCAATGCAAAAACCATTTCCTAGGGTAGAGCAGGGCCAACCTTGTGCTCTCACAATTTTCAGTAAGGCTTCTTAGAACAAGTGCCATAGATTTGGCAAGAACCAGAGACCCAGGTCTCCTTGCACTTGGTTCAGAAACAGGAATTCAACTGAATTGAACAGTGAGTACACAGTTAGGAATTTACGTCAATGAAATTGGGTTGCTTTAATGCACAAAAGCTTCTGGGCTATAAGTAATCCACGATGACTTGCCAAATATAAAATGCCATTGTATGTGTATATATATATATACATTGTCTCATTTAATAATGACTCATAAACATATATATATATATATATATATATATATATATATATATATATAGAAGAGATAGGAACACAAAAGCAAGATACATAAAATTAATTGGCATAATCTGGAGAGTATGAGTCATTATTAAATATGGATCCCAATCAAATATTCCATCCCACTCCCAGTTATGCTAATATTTCAATGCTCACATTTTTTTTTACTTTCAACTCCTCAAACTTTTCAGTGAGCATTATTTTGAAAGGCTCATACAGACTCCCCATTACATTCTCCAAAGGAGTTACTTCTGTGGAGAGGTTTTGAGAAAAAACAATTCAAAATTCTGCTTCAGATTATACATTTTCCCTCATAGGATAATAATAATAAACCTTGTGAGAATTTTTTAAAGACAGGTGTTAATGAGTTTGCATGCCTCAGCAAGATACACTAAGAGAAGACTTAAGGGCTTTATTTCTAAAGCACCTATATTATGATGACATGGTTTTAGAGACAGGTAATTATTGTCTATATAGGTAAGTATGTAGTACATCTCATGAGACAAACGGCTAGGAATGTATCTTTTCCCAGAAACCATATTTCCCTCTTTTTATAATTAAGATGTATGCACAAGAAATTCTCATTTATTGGATTTTTAATATAAAAGGTGCTTTCTTTAAAAGAGCAAGATCCAACATTGTTTTGTGATTCAAAACTTAAAAATAAACAAATTAATCTTTCAAATCTTCCAAAGACATGTTTAATGTATTTACTATGTCCCTTATTTTGTCAGATTTTAAGAGTCTAAATAATTAAACCATATGTAAGCTCTGGTGTACCTGGTTATATATACTGACTAAATCATTTGGTCTATTTACACAGAGACACGGAGATGACACATAATATATATATATATATGACAGACTTAGGTGGCTTACAGCATAAAGCGTCTGCCTGTGATGCAGGAGACCCAGGTTCGATCCCTGGGTCGGGAAGATTCCCCTGGAGAAGGAAATGGCAATATCCTCAGACACTATTATTAAATGCAATCCTATATTCTTGGATATAGAGGTTGATGATACGCCTTTCTACTTGTCATGGCACTAACAAAGCTAGGTTGAAAGTCAGCAACCACTTGTATTCATTGCTTTTCAGGCTAATAGTAAGTTCGGTTGCTGGTGGGAAAGGGGTCTCTTACCACACCCTCCTTAAAATAAAGGTTCTTTTGTGTTTAATGAAAGTACATGCACATTCTCTTATCGAGGTGGTCTTGAGCTGCAAATACAGTCGCACCGCTCATGATGATCCAACTGGATGTCAACGAGAGCCATATGCTTTGCTCTGCCCCTCCTCTTGAAATGGCCAGGTTCAAACTTTAACACCTAGGACAAGAAGCATTTCCTGTTAGAAAGTACCTGGGATTTAACTCAATTACATACCACTTATTGTCTTTATGACAACTGGTTCTTAAGCCTTTGAGCATCCAGTGAAATCTATGGGCTCACTATGAGAATGCACACGTACAAATATTGTTATAGACAATCATCGACTCCTTAAAGTAATGGAATCCACTGATCACAGAGTAATGCCTCCTGCATTACCTACCTGCAGTCATGAGGACCGCAGGTGTCTGAGCAGGTGTTGACTGATAACTTTCTAAGGGCCTGCTTTGTGCCAAGTGCTGTCCCAAATATTATTAATACCACAAAGAGTCTTCTGACTAAAGCATGTGTTATGGATAAATACAATGCTGAGACAATCCTCTGCAGACAGGACAACGAATATAGTTGTGACCTAATATGCTGGTATGGGGACTTCCCTGGAGAGGGGTTAAGAATCCGTCCGCCAATAGTCTGGGAAGATCCCAGGTTCCACAGGGCAACTAAACCTTGTGCCTCCAACTGTGGAGCCCGCGACTGGAGCCAGCACTCTGTAAACAAGAGGCCACCACACTGAGAAGCCCTGGCATCACTGAAGAGCAGCCCCTGCTCACAGCTGGAGAAAGCCCGTGTGCAGCAGCAAAGACCCAGTGCGCTGCCCCCGCCCCGCCCAGCAAAAATGCTGGCGCGGCTAAACACGCGGGTGAGGTAAGATATTTTGCCTCCTTAGTGGTCATAAATAACTGAAAATGTGTGTATGTGCTTACATATCTGTTAAGCTATACCAAATAATACCCTTTACAATTCAAAACAGATCATGTTCCACTAAAATGTTTGCATATTAATACCTTTAAAACAATCCGACATTACTTGAATAAATCACATCCTTAAATTTTTACATTAATAGGTGTAAATGTGATTTAAAAAAAAAAATTAAGTTTAAATAGAAGCTAACCCTTCTTCCCTAGTGTGGCCTTCACTGAAGTCAATATTTGCCATCATATACATAAATACTTGTTTTCCATATACAGTCAACTTAATTGCTTCTTTATTTTTATTCTTAGGCTCCTGTTAGCTTTCATTTTTGATTCTGTTCTATTTTCCCTTTTAGACTTTAAACTCTGCATGATACTACCATACAACTATGTAGAATTTTGTAGTTTTAAAAAAAATTTGCACATATGCACTATTTCGTCTGTCCCAAGACAAACCTTGTCACACAGTGGAGAAGGCATCTTTACTCACAGTGTATAGGCTGGAGAACTGAGATTATAAGGGAGGCCAGGTGCCAGGCCTTCTGTCAGCCGGGACCTGAGAGCAGTACATTGTTCTCTAGGTTTCAAGCACACTAGGACCCAAGGACCAATGCATCTCTAATGTGGCTGCAGCTTCCTGCCATATCTCAAAGGTATGGCAGGCACACATGTGAACTGAAATGGGGCCCTGATGCTTGGTATGCTTTGCTCCGAGATGAAGATAAGATGCGAGGAAACCTTATTTTCTAGGCTGTATAACTTTTCATGGCACACCCACCACCCCCAATTTTTCTACTGGATTGTCTTCCTAGCAATGTCCTCATCCTTATGTTACCTGTTTCAAGTTATAAGCAAATTAAACAAAGGTTTAATTTGCCAACAAAGGTTTGTCTAGTCAAGGCTATGGTTTTTCCTGTGGTCATGTATAGATATGAGAGTTGGACTGTGAAGAAGGCTGAGCGACGAAGAATTGATGCTTTTGAACTGTGGTGTTGGAGAAGACTCTTGAGAGTCCCTTGAACAGCAAGGAGATCCAACCAGTCCATTCTGAAGGAGATCAGCCCTGGGATTTTTTTGGAAGAAATGATGCTAAAGCTGAAACTCCAGTACTATGGCCACCTCATGTGAAGAGTTGACTCATTGGAAAAGACTTTGATGCTGGGAGGGATTGGGGGCAAGAGGAGAAGGGGACGACAGAGGATGAGATGGCTGGATGGCATCACTGACTCGATGGATGTGAGTCTGGGTGAACTCACAGGGAGTTGGTGATGGACAGGGAGGCCTGGCGTGCTGCGATTCGTGGGGTCACAAAGAGTCAGACACGACTGAGCGACTGATCTGATCTGATCTGATCTGACTAGGAAAACAGGCCTAGAGCCTTCAGTCCCCATGCATCCACTTTACTTTAGCGTTTGCCTTTTTAAAATATTGAGGGGGTGATATTTATTTATTTGGCTGCATTGCATCTTAGTTGTGGCATGTGGGATCTTCACTGGGTCCTGCAGGAGCTTTCTCTGGGGTGCACAGACGCTCTAGGTATGGCACATGGCCTCCAGAGTGCACAGACTCAGCAGTTGTGGCTGCTGCTGCTAAGTCGCTTCAGTCGTGTCCAACTCTGTGCGACCCCATAGACGGCAGCCCACCAGGCTCCCCCGTCCCTGGGATTCTCCAGGCAACAACACTGGAGTGGGTTGCCATTGCCTTCTCCAATGCATGAAAGTGAAAACTGAAGTCGCTCAGTCCTGTCCGACTCCTAGCAACCCCATGGACTGCAGCCTACCAGGCTCCTCTGTCCATGGGATTTTCCAGGCAAGAGTACTGGAGTGGGGTGCCATTGCCTTCTCCGAGCGGTTGTGGCACGCAGGCTTAATTACTCCACAGCATGTGGGAACTTAGTTCTTTGACCAGGGACTGAAGCTGTGTCTCCTGCATTGCAAGACATATTCTTAACCACTGGACCATCAGGTAAGTCCCAACATTTAGCCTGTTCTTCCATAAGATGGAGCAGGTCATTTGTTCAATGTTCAGTAAAGTAAGGAAACTGGGCTCTGATAACACAGGGTGAAATACCTTGTCCCATTTGGAGAAGAGCTTCAAAAGGATATTTGTACTTTTGTGAGTACAAACTGGGGTTGGCGGATGGGGTGGGAAGGGATGGCCGAGAAGAGTTCATGAGGGAGGCACAAAAATACCGGATTATGGTAAAGCTAGTCGCAGTGCCAGTTTTGATAGCTAATTATATTATCCTCTTTACCTAAATTCCACTGAACATACACTATGAATCACATAGTTTCATATGACATATGCTTTCTCTCTATTAACAAATGCTTTGAGGGCAAGGATAGCAAAAATAATGACTAACATTTTTGAGTATTTGTTAGATGCCACACACTGTTATGACTGGAAGTATTAAACGTTTTGCGTATCACTGTAACACTATGATATAGGTACTTTTCTAATACTGTTTCAGATAAGGGAAGAGAGAGACTAAGGTTGCAGAGTCAGTGACTGGTGTCACCGGTGTTTGTCTCCACGTGGCACAGCGCGTGTCCTTACCGGCAAGGTGGAGTTTTGTCTGTTCTGGTCAGCAGCGTTGGGAACACAGTAGGTTTCCAGTGGGATGCACTACGGTGGCCGTGGTGGGTAACGCTGCCACGTTGTGATAGGGGAACCTATGTTCACGGCCTCTTTCCTGTCTCTACATAGCTTCTACCCCAACCTCCAACAAGAGGAGGGACACAAACCAAACCAAACCAAACCAGAGGCCAAAATGAAGTGGCCTATGCTTTGCATCACTTGCAAGTCTTTTACGATTTTGAAACAGAATTTCAAGTACTGAGAGCAGAGTGACAATGATATTTTCTTTCCTTGCTCCCGTGTTCACTCCTGCTTCATCTCTAAAGAAAATAAAAACTGTTTCTCTACATAGCTTCTACCCCAACCTCCAACAAGGGGAGGGACACAAACCAAACCAAACCAAACCAGAGGCCAAAATGAAGTGGCCTATGCTTTGCATCACTTGCAAGTCTTTTACGATTTTGAAACAGAATTTCAAGTACTGAGAGCAGAGTGACAATGATATTTTCTTTCCTTGCTCCCGTGTTCACTCCTGCTTCATCTCTAAAGAAAATAAAAACTGTTTCTTCTCCATGAAAAACTAAGTAACCAAAGCATGGATGCAGTGTATATTGCATTTTGGGATATTAAATACCCTGCTACGATAGATAGGAAAGCCCTCCTGTGCCACACTTGGTCAGAGCTCCCCGGAAGAGCTTAAAGCTCAGTTTCCTGCAACTTTGCCAAGAATTTCTCTAATATTAGTCATTGTTTTCCAACCCTAATAAACCAGATCTGGAGGTTGAACTATTCAGGGGAAGAAAATGATTCCTAAGAAGCTGAGCAGATGATAAATATTCTCTTTTTTAAAAAGACCATTATCAAAGCCTAATAAGTTGCCATGACTGACATCTATAAAATCAGTGCTCCATTGATTTGCTTCCTCATTTGATGAGAAATGAAAGTGTGTGCTTTGGGGTGAAAGCCGCACCTGGCCAGTTTTTTCTAACTGGTCTCCTGATTGTTCAGGGATTTTCCCTGTGTTTTATATTAAGCCACGTTAGTCCAATATATATGTGTTTTGCTGATAAGAGGAGAAAAATGAATTGGCAGACACTTTTCCAGACAAGACAGGAAAGCACTGTTTGAACAAAGTGGAAATTGGACTGCTTTACTGGCTGATCACAGCACTGATGTTCAAAGCTTTCAGACCATGTAATCGTCTTAGGTTCAGGTACACAGCATTGAAAGGAGGAAGAAAGCAAAGCTGATTTGAGAGAGCATAAAAAGTTAAAAGAAAAATGAAAAGCCTTTATCTGAGAAAGCAAACTGTCTCTGGGTTATCTGGTCACCTTTAAAGGGAAAGAACCATTGAATTAATTACAGTCGCTGTAGGACACTCACTAATGGGTACCTTCACAAAATGCTTTCCTATTTTCTGCTCTATGATTCACTGCTGCAAGCACACACACTGAAATAAAAATCCATGGAGGAGCAGCCAGCCATTTCTTATCACCTATGGGTGAAAATGGCATTCTTGACCCTTCTCCACCATCTGGAAAACCACATGAAGCCAGGGAAAGTTGATTTTTATTAAATGGAGAATGACTGAAGCAGTTGGTAGCTTTCATACCACTACACAGAATCAAAGATGCTCAGTTTGCAAATTACCGTATCACAAAAGATATTTACTACAATTACTCTCTTTGTTGCCAATAAAGCACTGAATGAATCATTGCCATGAAGTTATTACAGTAATAAAACAGTACTAGACAGAAAGGCTACATGCTGAGTTGGGCTCTTGTTTATTGGAAATATTAAAGAAAGGTCGTTAAGGCCTTGTAACAGTTTTCAAATTAATGGCTGATGTAGGATCACAAATACCTATTTTAGGACATGTGCACTGTATAAACCCGAATCATTAAGGGTTTACTTAAGATTCACCCAACTTCTAAAGCAGGCAGCATTCAGTATACACACTTTCTTAAAAAAACAGCTTCATGTTTTTCCTTACTTTATGATTTCTTTCATGCTTATAGACTTTATAAAAATGTACATACAGTTAAGATTTTTAAGGTCTTGTAGTCAACCTTTCTGAAACCTAAAGTGACTGCAAGCAAAAATATTTTGAGAGGAGAAAACATATTATTTTCTACCTGGGTAATTGCATAACATGAAAGTAATAGTTTCAAGGGAGATTGAGAGTTGGAAGGAGTGATACCAAGTCCTGAGATACAGTCCTCAATAAGAAAGACACAAATAACAGCGTTCAGCAACGTTTCTCTGACAAGCTAGGTACGAAGGCAACTAAAGGCTGAGCTTATAATGTGGGTCTATACAACCCTCATGAATTTTGAAAATGCAATCTTGACATCTGTGGACATTTACGTATAATTGAAATTTTCTTGTGAGCACTCGGGTGTATTCAACCGCAGTTCTTCCTTTAGAGGACTTAACTAGGTAAATGATTTTGACAGTATTTTAGAGGATTAATGACCATATGTTCAGCCCACGAATTGCAGAAAACATGATGGAAGCTGAGCTGGGCACCAAGTTTCAGAGCACGGCATTACCATTGAGTATCATTCGTGTCACAAATGGGTCTTTGTCTAGTTGGGGAGTATCATGCCTGAAGGCAGGTTTGCTCAACGTTGACAAGAAGGCCTAATATGAAACCATATCTACAAGGAAAAGGATGTATGCACTTTGCTGTACTTAGAGGGTCCCGGCACCAGTAAGTCATCAAGGCTCTAAGGGAGTCAGAAGGGGAGCGAGCCTGACCACACTCTCAGGATATTCCATCCACATCTGTCGAGTACTTTACAGCCTTCAGAGGCTTTCATTGTCCCAGGATCCCCAAGAGATAAGCAGCACAGGTGTTACTAATGATGAGTGGATAACTTTTTTATACATAGTCTATACACATTAATGGAGAAGGCAATGGCACCCCACTCCAGTACTCTTGCCTGGAAAATCCCATGGATGGAGGAGCCTGGTAGGCTGCCGTCCATGGGGTTGCTAAGAGTCAGACACGACTGAGCGACTTCACTTTCACTTTTCACTTTCATGCGTTGGAGAAGGCAATGGCAACCCACTCCAGTGTTCTTCCCTGGAGAATCCCACGGATGGGGGAGCCTGGTGGGCTGCCGTCTATGGGGTCGCACAGAGTCGGACACGACTGATGTGACTTAGCCGCAGCATATACATTAAATGTTCCAGATCATATCTTTGTTCTTTTGTATTTTCTTAGCATTTCAACCACCAACTTGTTTATATTCCTAACAATTTGGGCAAGATAAGATTTAGGGAGTGGTGAACAGATATCATATAATTTCAGATCTGTCTGGGAACTCAAAATTGTAGGTTATCATAGGGAGTAAAAGAGGAAACCCGAGGCTCTGGGGAGTTTTAGGTGGCTGGTCTGAGGTGGCCTCTCATGTGACTCCACATATTCTCTCTTCAGTTGTGTGATTTGCTTTGTCTCTATTGTCTTGTCTCTCTCTTATAGGAACTAGAAAGGGCTGCAAGAGAATTTTCTCAAGGTCTCACTCAAAGAGGGAGAAAGAAATAGGAAGAGTCTACATAAGCTCTAGAAACGCTGTTTCTAGAAAAATAATAAAAGATTTTTGTGACTTTTGTTATAATCATAACCCTCAAATTCATTGCCTTTGCCATAGAGTAGAAACTTTTGGAAAAATATTGTTTTCCTTCTTGGTCGCAATTTGAGATTTTAGCTAAATTTGTTTTAATGACAGATGCTTAAAACATGTAAAAATTAAAAGTACCATTCTTTTATCTCAAGTCTAAATCTCAATATTTTATTATCTCCAATCAATCTTTTGTTTCATATATAAATATCTGCTTATATCTTCTACCTCTTATGTTTGCTGCTGCTACTAAGTCACTTCAGTCATGTCCGACCCTTGCGACCCCATAGATGGCAGCCACCAGGCTCTCCCGTCCCAGGGATTCTCCAGGCAAGAACACTGGGGTGGATTACCATTTCCCTCTCCAATGCACGAAAGTGAAAAGTGAAAGTGAAGTCGCTCAGTCGTGTCCAACTCCTAGTGACCCCATGGACTGCAGCCCATCAGGCTTCTTCGTCCATGGGATTTTCCAGGCAAGAGTACTGGAGTGGGGTGCCATTGCCTTCTCCACCTCTTATGTTTAATGGGCAACAAATTTTTAATACAAAATTCTTATATTTAATGTAAAGTTAAAAAAGTCATTCACAGTAGTTTTTCCATTATTCAAGTGACTGGAATGGTTTAGATGCTGTAAGTGCCAGAGACAGAGTTGTGTCTCGGCTTATGCTGTTCACTATGGGAGCCCCTGACCATGTGCAGCTATTTAAATTCAAATTAGTTTAAATTAAATAAAATTTACAAATTCCGTTTCTCATTTGCATTACACACATTGCAAGTGCTCTGTAACCACATGTTGCTAGTGACTACCAGATTGGATAGTACAGATATGGAACTCTCTCATCACTGCAGAAAATTCTAACAGATAATGCAGTTGTGCCAGCATTGGGACAAAATCATGAGAGGTAGGACAGTGAAAATTAACTTGTCTTTCTCTGTTGCCTCCTAAGCTTTTGGCTGTTGACTGAATGGACATAGCCAGGAGACCAAATGCTTAAAAGAATACAATAGTTAGTTTTAATCTAAAAGGTCAATCTATTTCTAGGGAACATCCCTTCATTATACACTAACAAGGGAAGATAAGAACTAAAATAATAGCATCCTCTAATTGTCTACAGAGTATGTTTTCTAGAATTTTCTCTTTTGAAAAATCCCCACCGAAAGTATTTTTTATATTTTATATATTCCAAGAGAAGGAACCGTTGCTAGGAAAGAGGAAAAATACTTCAGCAGGATACCTACAAACTTTTCAGAAGAGGCAATTGTACAGATGGAGCATTTTATTGCATAGTGCAAAATGCTCAGATCTCTACAAGGAGAAGGCATGTGACTTGGGGAAAGAGCAACAGTCTTAACTTCCTTTTATTTATAATTTCTAATTATTGATAATTTTATAATTATACAGTTTAATTTCTTGGATTTTATTCCTTAAATGTTGAGCCTTGAAATATCTGTGGAGAGTCACAGAGGCCTGCTTAGGTGGCAAGTTCTAGTCACCCCCTTAAGGGTGCTCATCTCTCTTAAAAACTCATTTCCCATCTTATCAATTATAACCAGGAGGTGGGGAGAAACTCGGGGAGACTAGTTTCTCATTTCTCTGAGTTAAGAGTATAGGCAGTATTATGCCCAAGGTCCGAGTCCCCAAAACTGAGAGAATAAGACGTCCACAGCAATGCAAAAGCATAAAGGGGTTTTTATTGCTAGCTCAAGCTAGGGCTCAAGTCTCATCCAACGCAGTGGAGTCTCGACAAGAGCCTCGAGCTCTGAATCACAGCTGCTTTTATACAGGCGGGTGATGATTGGCTAAACTGTGTGCCCCTGTGAATTTTGAATCCCGCATCCCCATACAAATTGGTTCAAGTTTGGCGTGAATGGGGACTGTCCTGATTGACTCGGGGGTATAATTCCCAGGATCACGACCCAGGTCTATAAGAATCTGAAACTTTAGGCCTAGTGTAGCTTGCTGAGCCTGTCATGGCTCAGGTGGGGTCCTAACATTCCCCCCTGTCTTTTGATCACACAGAGGAATCTTCCTCTGTAGGCACAAAACTAACAGAAGAGAGAACAAGGATCCTTCCATCACAAGACGGAGCCCAAGCAACCCCTATTTCTGGAGATGGAACGAGTCTCCTGCTCTTTTCCAGGGGACTGGACAGAGTGATCCCTGGGACATACTTCAGGGTATTTTAGGAGGCTGGGGAAAACGTGCCAGCCACACACGTTACAGGTGTGCAGTCACTGACGGAGTGATCGATGCTCTTTTGTCCTTTTGTCCACAACTCAGCAGAGTGATTTTGCACAGAGCTCAGCAGACTCCGAGAAGTAAAAATATCACGACACATTTCACAGAGATGCTTTAGATAGCAATTTCAAAAAGATTCCACATTTTAGACCCACTCATGTGACTGAACAAAGAGATCAAGGGCTTTGTCTCCTAGATATTAATTGTGAATAGAAATTTATAGGCAACAGCCTCTGTGCAGAGACAATAGACCTAACAAAAGGACCTTCAGATTCTTTCAGAGTTAACTGTCTGGGAGGTGAGGGCCCTTTTCGGTGTGTGTTTAACTCTGTGTTTCCACAATAAGCAATTAAAAAAAATCAAACTACAACTTCTCTCTGAGAGGAGAGTCAAGATGAAAATAAAGCATCAAAGGCCTGAATTTAATTTTTCCTCACAGTAAAGACTGGGTAAAGATCTTGTCACTTCTTGGCTTATTTTAACACAAACCAAATTATTGCATTCTGCATTTGTCCTCAGTGTATGACTCAACATTACAAAATTCAGATTCTTCGACACAAAGGACAAAGTCCAATCTAGAGTTCATCAGGTCATACAAAAATAAAACACAATGAACACAGACAACAGCATTCTCTGGATATGAGAACAGATTTTTTTTTTTTTCTTTGAAAAATGTGAGGTGGAGTAAGAAATTCTTGTTACTAAGAAAACATACTCTATGTAGGTCTCAAATCGGGTCTGCATCTATCTGAGGTAAGCAGGGTTATTGTGGCCTCCAAGCTCCTACTTTTCCCACATTGAAAATACCACTTATGACGAATTCCTTTTCATTCAGCTCAGTAATTACCTCTTAACTGATTATTGTTTTATTGTTTTCAAAGTAACAAAGTGGTTATGTAAAGTAGGAGATCTAATTTAGGGAGCACCATCTATTCTTTTGTTTTGATGGATACTGATGAAAAAGCAGCTCAAACAATAATTCCTAACAATAGTGTTTGGCTCATATTTTATATTGTAAACATATTTCAATATGGTATTTTACCTCTTACAAAATGTACTTCATATGCACTGCTTTGATTCCCCAGAGCCACCCTGTATGGGGTTATCATATAATTTCTTAAATCCTATTTCACATACATGAAAACTGGCTCTCTAAACTTTAGTGACTTGCATAATCATGAAGTGATAGAGTTGCTGTCAATGTCAAGAGCAGCTCTAACTCCCCTTGAGTCCATTCTTTCTTTAATCTTCAATAACGTGCTGTATATTTAAAATGAGAGCACTCAGTGTTACGGTTGGTTAAGTATATAGACTTTAGAAACAGTGAATCAGTTTAGGTCCCATCTCTCTGAGATACTGACCAAGTCACACTGGTCAATCCACTGCTTTCTTTGGCTTCAGTTTATTCATCTATAAAAAGGGAATACAAGTAGCACTCCCCTGACAACATGTGAAGAAACTGCCAAGTGAGCTCATGATCGCTTACAATGATGTCTGGTACACTGTAAAGGCTTACGTGTATTTCCTTTTATTATTATTAAAAGTTGCTGCTCTCCTTAAATTTTCATTTCTCTTGCATCTCTATGTTTACTTTTGTTTACTTTTGCATAATTTCAGAGCTGATTCCCCAGAGCACTCAGTTATATTTAGGAAAAATTAGTACTTCTGGAAGAATATTTCCATATTTAGAGATTGAAAAAGTCTCTGACAAAATATCTTTTCTGACAATTTATACTTTGCTATTTTTACCCTGATTCATTTTTCAATGAGTTGACTGAATTGAAGATTAGCTCTTAGTATTCTATTAAAGTAACCTAGATTTGCAGTCATATGCTGTAAATCCATCATATGATATGTATCCCATCATATTTCTGTAAGTAAGCTCTCAAATTATTGCATCATGCATTTGATTGTGTATACTAACAAGACTGTTGTCAACCCACATATGTATTATGAATAAGGGTTAGAAAAAGGAATCCCTACTTCAGGATGGACCTACACCCTCCCCAGGGACTTGCCTTTGCAAGTTAAGCTCAAATATAATTACGCAGTCATCTCACTGGGAGGTGCTCCTGTGCAGTGAAAAACCTGAACAAACAATGCAGTGGCCCAGTTTCCCAGCACCCTAGAGATGACAGGACTTTTGTAGCTGCTAGAGGACCAAGTACAGCACTGCAACAAAAAAATTCTGAAAACGGCATACCTCGTGATACTTTTTCACAGTTTTCCCTGAATTGCACGCACAGGACTTCCAGTTGACAGTTCCACAGCCACAGTTGCCTCCGCAGCGTTGCACAAGGAGGCAGCGTGGAAAGAAGACCACATTGGTAAGCTTTAGCTCTTCTCTCAAGTTGACGGAGTAATTCCTGGGAGTGCAACTGTAACGCTTGACATCATCATTGAGCCTGTCCAGGTCAACTGTAAGAAACACACGCATTGGGTAACCAAGTGCACGACTGCGGCATAAACACTCACCACGCATTTTGGGAGCAGGGTGGGGAGATTCTGTGAGAACAGCCTTAACCCAGGGATTGACCCTATTCATGGGACCTCAACTATTACCCCAAATACCAAAGGTAAGTGTGAGTGTCGTATGCTCAGTCATGTCCGACTCTTTGTGACCCTGTTGACTGTAGCCCACCAGGCTCCTCTGTCCATGGGATTTTCCAGGCTAGAATACTGGAGTGGGTTGCCATTTCCTTTTTTAACACCAAAGGTGGAAAATCTAATTTCTCTTTTGATCCTATCTTCCCCTTCGAAAAAGAAAAGAATCAACAACAGCAAAGAGAAAACAAAAAGACCTTCAAAAACTTAGCTAAATCTTGGTTCAATTTGTCTTGCACCTTTCTAATGCAAAAAAAAAAAAAAAAGTTCCAATGAAAGAATATAAAACATTCAGCAATTTAAAATAATTGTCTCTACCTTAAAAAACGTATATAAATGAGTGTGTGTCTGTGCATGTGCAAATATATATATATATACATATATATATATATATATATATCTTCTTGACTTTAAACAACTCCTGACACCATTACTTAATATAATTTGAATTATATTAGGGACACGTTAGGGAGAATTATTCTGATTTATTGATCTGACAGTGAAATTCTACAAGTAAATGTGATGAATAAAAAGTTTTAGCTTCACTGTAACTCCAAGGTTAAGCAAAATGTCAAAGGACAAGGAATTTGGAGGTTGTGAATATGATGCATATTTGTGCATTGCATCCTAGATGGCAGTATAGCATAGTGGTTAAGTGCTTGGGCTCTGCAGTTAATCTACAACAGCATTTAAATCATAGCTATGTGTCCTTTTAGTTTGTAAGTTACTTGACTGCTCTATACTCTGCTTCTTCATCTATAAAATGTAAGTAGTGTAACTTTACTATTTCAGCAATATTTGGAGTATTGAATGCAGTGTGCCTGGTATTCAGTCTGGTTATTATTATTCATCTTGGTTCAGTTTCTCCAGTTTTTCCCTTTAAAGTCAAATGGTCAATAATTAAAAAAAAATTTTTTTTCAGATCTGTCTCTTCTATTTCTCTTTTGGCCATTATTCTATATAAATAATTATCTGGGGGATTGGCTATCAGGACTTCTTTGACTTAAGAGCATTGCACTAAATTTTCAGATTTTGCTGCTGCTGCTAAGTCGTTTCAGTCGTGTCTGACTCTGTGCGGCCCCATAGACAAGCTCACCAGGCTCCCCCGTCCCTGGGATTCTCCAGGCAAGAACACTGGAGTGGGTTGCCATTTCCTTCTCCAATGCATGAAAGTGAAAAGTGAAAGTGAAGTCGCTCAGTCGTGTCTGACTCTTAGCGACCCCATGGACTGGAGCCCACCAGGCTCCTCCGTCCATGGGATTTTCCAGGCAAGAGTACTGGAGTGGGGTGCCATTGCCTTCCCCGTTTCAGATTTTAGTCATTAATATTTTACTTGAGTTAAATGTGTATCATTGTACTATATAAATTATATTTTAACTTGTGGTCTCGAAATCCATCTAATCATCCATCTATTTGGCATTCAAATCCTCTGGTGGGTGAGCATGTACATGACTATCTTCTCACAAGAATGCAGTTAGAGGAAAGTCTTCTGTCCTTTCCCGGCTTCCATCCCATTTCTGAATGCACTTCCCTTGTCACCAGTGAGGCGACTGCAGGAGGAATCCCACAGATGCCAGGCAATTGTCATCAGACTTACTGTGATTTTAGCCCCATTAAATGTCTTAGTCCTAAACCAAAACTGCTTGAGGAGTAGTAAGGAGTATTCTTTTGGGATAGAGGTCAAAGGCTAAGGATGGTATCAGTAGAATGCATCTGAATGAGACAGAAATGAAAGAAGGCACAAATGGATGAAGATTCCACTTAACCCCATGAAGTCAGCTAAAATGCTGGCCATATGGTCGATGACCCCCTTGAATAAGGAATTAAATGGCAAGTGGACTCATGCTCGGCCCTGCGTGCCTTTGATTCTCAAGGGCATGGATTTTACCCCAACTCTTACATGCTGAGCCCAGGACACTGTGGGAGCTGCATAAATGCTAAATAATTACTGTGCATAATTGATGGCTGTTTTTTTTTCTTCCTTCGCAAAGACACATCATAAGTTTAGCTATAATCAATCCAGTTTTAAATTAAATGAACTCTGTCTTGGGAAAGGAACCATTTCATTGCTGCTAAAACCCTGAAAATAACTGCAAGCAAAGCAGAGAGGATTACATAAATGGATTAAGAAGTGCTGCAATCATCCATTACAAGTGTCACCTTGAGATAAATACTGATGCTGGCTGTGCATTACTGGGCTACAGCAGGGCTAATGCAGAGGGCCAAAGCTGCTGATTGTGCTGCTGGGAATACATTTTGTCCACCATCTAGGAGCAAGAGGCGCTATTTGCAGGAAGGGATTGTAACGTGTGAGGTTTCCCAGGTGGCTCAGTGGTAAAGAGTCTGTCTGTCAATGCAAGAAGATATCGAGGGACTCAGGTTCCACTCCTGGGTTGGGAAGATAACCTGGAGGAGGACCTGGAAACCCGCTCCAGTCTTCATGCCTGGAGAATCCCACGGATAGAGGAGCCTGGCAGGCTACAGTCCATAGCGTTGCAAAGAGTTGGATATGACTGAGCCACTGAACAGGGTGTGTTCAGTAAAGCGTGGTAGGCCAAGAGGGATGGGAAGGAAGTGACAGACTGAGTGTAGGTGGGTTCAGCCAGTCCTCTGCCAGGCACCTGACACACAGGACTACTTATTGCTGCTCCCCACCCTTTTGAGATGTGTGTTACTTACTCAAAGTGAATACTAAGTAGGAAAACTGGGCTTGAAGTCATTCTCCCTCTTGCTGCCCAGTCTCTGCCACATCAGGCAGAATGCGGGGGTGGGGGGGGGAGGGGGCTGGCAGGCAACCTGGAGTTGAAGGGAGAAGACTGATCTCCCTGGCATGATATTAAGCTGTCCTGTATGACAGTGTACTAGGACTGGGGTGGTGAATGGCTCCACCCTTATGTCCAGAGTATGTCCAAGCCAAATCATAGTGTGCTTTCTAGTGGGAACTCAGCTGATCGCCTAGAGGGCCCTCCACAAATCAGGATAGGCATGCATGCCTTACTTGTCTTGGAACAAAACTCTTCACTTTGTATGACTGTTTTACTGACTCTCACTGGTTACTTCCGTTTCCTACCGGCCATGAAGAGATTTACAATGCTGTCAGTTATTTATGTGTGACTGCTGCAGAATCCAGCTGCCCTGCTTATCGGGGGGACTGAAACCACAAAGGCACTCAATTTAGAACTAGAACTAAAAACATTCCTCAGAGTGGATGCAAATAACTTGAAAGCGCCATTGCAGACTTTCTGCAGGGGATATTGAATTTCAAGTCAAAGAAGACTGATTAGGCAGTGCAGCAGAGCGGGGAGCCAGACAGGGGACTGAGTGGCAATTAAGGCTTCTGGAGCCCTGGTCTGAGGGGGGCTCTGGTGTGAGCTCCTGTAGGGGGCGCCGGGTGCAGGCCACCTGGTACAAACCCGGGGAGAAGAGCAACCCTTCCCATTCCTGATTCAGCCTCCACAGTGGAATCTTACCGAGAGCGAGGATGTACCAAATTTAATTCAAAGGCCCATTAATTTCATCTAATTGCCCTTATTTCACTCAGCTGTACATAATGTCATCATCCCTCTTTCGCTGTCCTTTTGAATTTGAGTCCTGCCTTCTCATGGATCTTTGACGTCATTTCCATTTTTGTGTTCTGCACCGACAGCCTGCTGCAAAGGCTGACAGGGCTCCGGTGTTGTCAAAGCCTTCCTTCGGACACAGGAATCCAATGTGGGCCATTGCACCCAGCCGCGGGAAGCACCATTTTTCCTCAGTGCTGGCCTCAGCGTGCAGCCTAGTTACAGAGGCTCCTGGGCTGTGGGATGAGCTCTGCGATCTGAGCCCTGGGGTGGGGATGTGTAAAGCAATGGGATATTGTTGAATGCACACCCTCATCAGTTTCTAGCCTATGAAGGCTCAGATTTGGGAGGAAGGAGAGTCAGCCTGTTCTTTTTGATACTGGCCATCCCAAGAATCACGTAATATAGAAGTTCTTCATGAATATGATTGCATGAAATCCCCATCAATGCTATGAATTATATACTATTGTTACCCTTGGATTTATACTTGAGACAATTGAGCCTCTGAGAGGGAAGGGAAAAACTTGTCCACAACCACACACCCAGTCAGTAGAAGAGCCAGAGTCTGAATCTAGCCTTTTCATCACTCTTGCACTTTGAAGCTCCAGTCTGAAGATTTGAAGAAGGGTGCAGTGAGCAGATTCTATGAGCCCTGCTGGAGCTTTCCTACTAGAGGTCTATTTCCTGTCAATGACCTGGCTTGCTAGGTGCATTGCCAGGCACTGACCTGTCACTTTTAAGATGTTGTCAGTTACATATATCCAAGCATGTACTTCTGTGCACAGACATTCATCTATCAGATTCTACCAAAACAGTACAGCTGACCATAGTCTTGCTAATAAAGCAGGCAGCTGCACAGAACCTAGTGTTTTCCTTTAGTATTGCAAAATAGCACCTGATGCAAACAGGTGGCTCACTGGAAAAGACTCTGATGGTGGGAAAGGTTGAGCCAGAAGGAGAAGAGGGAGATAGAGGGTGACATGGTTGGATGGCATCACCGACTAGATGGGCATGAGTTTGAGCGAGCTCAGGGAGTTGGTAATGGACAGGGAAACCTGGTGTGCTGCAGTCTATGGGGTCACAAAGAGTCGGGCATGACTGGAGTGACTGAACTTCCTTGAGTCAGTCTCTTCTGGGTACCAAGTTTATCATGCTGTTCCCTCATCAATCCATCAATCTTTATCCTGTCATGTGTGTCACCAGTCTTGAATATTCTTGCTATTCTCCAGTTAAACCTCTACATATTCTTGGAGTTAGCCAGTAATCATTTTTTATGCATGCATGCTAAGTCAGTTCAGTTGTGACCAACTCTTTGCAACCCTATGGACTACAGCCCACCAGGCTCCTCTGTCCGTGGGATTCTCCAGGCAAGAATATTGGAGGGAGTTGCCATGCTCTTCTGCAAGTAATCATTTTAGTATAATCCAGTTAAGGCCTTCGCAGTGCTGAAATCCTTTAAGGATTCTCCTAGCAGGCAGCCTCTGTTCGTGCAGATTCAGCACATGGCAATGGCGCTCGAAGAGCAAGTGCCTGAAGGAGGGCCATGCTTTTCTAACTTCAAGCTTTTATCAATCTAGTTTACCTTCTCGGACATCTCAGGCCACTGTGTCATTTTAATCTTCTTAGTCAAGAGGCACATTCACCCTACATCTTCTCTAATCCCTTCACTAAATACTCACCTCGCATTCTCTGCCTTCTATTGTAGCACTTACTTTGTAGAACTTGCTTTATCCTTTTCTTTTTAAAATTAATTTAATTGGAGACTAATTGCTTTACAATATTTTTATGGGTTTTGACACACCTCGACATGAGTCAACCATAGATGCACATGTGTCCCCCATCCTGAACCTCCCTCCCACCTCCCTCCCCATCCCATCCCTCTGGGTTGTCCCAGAAGATTGGTTTGAGTGCCCTTCCTCATGCATTGAACTTGGAACTGGTCATCTATTTTATATATGGTAATGCTCGTTTCGGTGCTATTCTCTCAAATCATCCCACCCTCGCCTTCACCCACATAGTCCAAAAGTCTGTTCTTTACATCTGTGTCTCTTTTGCTGCCTTGCATAAAGGATCATTTTTACTGTCTTTCTAAATTTCATATATGTGTGTTTATATACAGTATTTGTGTTTTCCTTTCTGACTTACTTCACTTTGTAGAATAGACTCCAATTTCATCCACCTTATTAGAACTGACTCAAATTTTTTCCTTTTTATAAGTTGAGTAATATTGTGTATATGTACCACAACTTTCTAATATGTTCACTGCAGCACTATTTACAATAGCTAGGACATGGAAGCAATCTAGATGTCCAGTGTCAGGTGAATGGATATCCTTTTCTTTATTTAGGTGTTTCTCGTCCACTAAACCATAAGGTTCTTGGAATCAGAGGTAATCATCTTTTAATTTCCCCTCTCATAGTGCTTTGCCATTAGTGGAAGAAATATATATAGGTCAATTAAGTGCACCACTCCTAAAACCGTTTAGTTTCAACAATTAGAAGCTGCATAGTACTGAAAAAAAATACATTTTTTGGTAGTCTTAGAGTGTGTGCCATTTCAGGATATTTGAAATAATTAAATCCAATAAAAAACAACAGGAATCACTATGGCTTTACTTAGGCAAACATTTCTGATTTTCTTTAAACATCTATCTTTTGTGGGATATCAATCAACTTAAAGCCAAAATTAGAAAATGTTTAGGCCATTTATAGACCTACTAATCAATCCAAGTTTTCTTTATAAGGCATAGGTACTCCATAATGACTAAATGAATAAAATTACTGATTGTTGTTGGGTTAGAATTGAAAAGCTAGGATTCTAGAACCAGTTCAATGACAGATGAACTGTAATGCATGAAGATTGGCACCAAGACCCATGGGTTCTAGAAGCTTTTCCACATCTTTTACATGGGATGAAAGATGGCATCCAGGAGGCTGGCTCTCTGATATATATCTCAAGGTGCTCAGGAATATGTCTTTTGCCAAATGGGTGATAGTCCCACAGCCTGCTACAAAAAGTGCTATAAACTTGACTTTGATATTACAAGACAGATTTATAGTGCTTTAGGTAGGGGTGGGAGGTAAGGGGAGTGGATGAATAATTGTAGTATTTTTATACCAAGAAACTAGGGGCTCTCAGCCTTCTTTAAGGTTCATAAATTTCCTAGGAGGCATCTATTCATCTTTATGAGCATTATAGCCTCACTGTGATTTTCAGATTCCCACTTCTATAAATTAGCACTTAATTGTGAAGACTGTTTCCACATCTCAACCCAGTTTTCAAGTGTAAATGAGTCTGGAAAGAGCAATTATTTTATAACTTTTAATGAGCGAATATCAGGGTATTTTAAACTTAAAATCATGAATCTCATGACTCCATTTGCTGGTTTAACTGCTCAAGAATGGAAACATTCACCACTTGTATTTATAGAAATGAACCTAAATCATAGTAAAATATTCCCAGTCAGACAATTCCTAATTGTCAGGGTTTAAAAACATTGTTAAGCAGTGAGTGAATGGAAATTTATTGAGCAGCTACTATATGCAGGGTACTATGTGAGATGCTTTTACGAAGTTAAGTCTCGTGGAATTCTCATAACAAACCTTCATCTTAGAGACTACTTTTCCCATGTGATGGATATGGAAACTGAGATGCAGAGGAGTTGAGTAACTTGCCTACAGCCACTGGGTATAGTAGACATTTGGCAAATATAGGCTGGAAAATGAATGGGTGAATACATGGATATCTACAAGGTATTGGATTAGGCATGAAAGCAGCTGACACTGTCATAAGGCAATTCTCTGAACTCTAGAGAATGTGCATAAAATATATCTATAAAATGGAAAATAAGAACAAGGTTAGGAGATGAATAAGAGTCAAGGAGTCCTTTAAATGTTTGTCTTTCTCTCATTTACTAGATTATGAGTCTCTCAGTTTTAAGCACCACTGGGTCCCTTACAGCACTGACCTCGCAGTCAACGCACCCAGGTTCATGTCATGGCTCTCTATTTTATAACTGTCAGTAAACCTTTCTGCATTTCTTTCTTTTATTAGATAAAATGGAATAACAGTACTCTCCTGCCAAGAAATTCATTAAGCTTGAACAAGTTAAAAGTGTGTGAAGTGCGGTCCAAACCCTCAGCTCCCAGTAGGTTATGCTTCACATTAATGTCGAAATGAGTAAAACAGATCAATGAAATAAAGTTAAGAACAGAATCACCTAAAATCAGAACTAGTCAAGACTCTGCAATTGGTGATCGCTAAGGAAAGGAAGCTACCCCATGTCCAAGGAGAAGAGGCTCTGAGGGCGCAGGAGGGCCGAGAGGAGCTACTCCACGTTCAAGGTCAGGAGGGGCAGTGGTGAGGAGATATCCCTCATCCAAGGTAAGGAGCAGCAGCTGCACTTTGCTGGAGCAGTGGTGAAGAAACACCCCATGTCCAAGGTAAGAGAAACCGAAGTAAGATGGTAGCTATTGCAAGAGTGCATCAGAGGGCAGACACACTGAAACCATAATCACAGAAAACTAGCCAATCTTATCACACAAACCACAGCCTTGTCTAACTCAATGAAACTAAGCCATGCCATGTGGGGCCACCCAAGATGGGCAGGCCATGGTGGAGAGGCCTGACAGAATGTGGTCCACTGGAGAAGAGAATGACAAACCACTTCAGTATTCTTGCCTTGGGAATCCCATGAATAGTATGAAAAGGCAAAATGATAGGATACTGAAAGAGGAACTCCCCAGGTCAGTAGGTGCCCAATATGCTACTGGAGATCAGTGGAGAAATAACTCCAGAAAGAATGAAGGGATGGAGCCAAAGCAAAAACAATACCCAGTTGTGGATGTGACTGGTGATAGAAGCAAGGTCCGATGCTGTAAAGATCAATATTGCATAGGAACCTAGAATGTTAGGTCCATGAATCAAGGCAAATTGGAAGTGGTCAAACAGGAGATGGCAAGAGTGAACATCAACATTCTAGGAATCAGTGAACTAAAATGGACTGGAATGGGTGAATTTAACTCAGATGACCATTATATCTACTACTGTGGGCAGGAATCCCTTAGAAGAAATGGAGTAGCCATCATGGTCAACAAAAGAGTCTGAAATGCAGTACTTGGATCCAATCTCAAAAACGACAAATGATTGTTTGTTTCCAAGGCAAACCATTCAATATCACAGTAATCCAAGTCTATGCCCCAACCAGTAATGCTGAAGAGGTTGAATGGTTCTATGAAGACCTACAAGACCGTTTAGAACTAACACCCAAAAACAGATGTCCTTTTCATTATAGGGGACTGGAATGCAAAAGTAGGAAGTCAAGAAATACCTGGAGTAACAGGCAAATTTGGTCTTGGAATATGGAATGAAGCAGGGCAAAGGCTAATAGAGTTTTGCCAAGAGAAAGCACTGATCATAGCAAACACCCTCTTCCAATAACGCAAGAGAAGACTCTACACATGGACATCACCAGATGGTCAACACTGAAATCAGATTGATAATATTCTTTGCAGCCAAAGATGGAGAAGCTCTATACAGTCAGCAAAAACAACACTGGGAGCTGACTGTGGCTCAGATCATGAACTCTTCATTGCCAAATTCAGACTTAAATGGAAGAAAGTAGGGAAAACCACTAGACTATTCAGGTATGCCCTAAATCAAATCCCTTATGATTACACAGTGGAAGTGAGAAATAGATTTAAGGGACTAGATCTGATAGAGTGCCTGAAGAACTATGGACAGAGGTTCGTGACATTGTACAGGAGACAGGGATCAAGACCATCTCCAAGAAAAAGAAGTGAAAAAAGGCAAAATGATTGTCTGAGGAGCCCTTACAAATAGCTGTGAAAAGAAGAGAATTAAAAAGCAAAGGAGAAAAGGAAAAATATAAACATCTGAATGCAAAGTTCCAAAGAATAGCAAGAAGAGATAAGAAAGACTTCCTCAGCAATCAATGCAAAGAAATAGAGGAAAACAACAGAATAGCAAAGACTAGAGATCTCTTCAAGAAAACTAGAGACACCAAGGGAACATTTCATGCAAAGATGGGCTCGATAAAGGACAGAAATGCTATGGACCTAACAAAAGCAGAAGATATTAAGAAGAGGTGGCAAGAATACACAGAAGAACTGTACAAAAAAGATCTTCATGACCAAGATAATCACGATGGTGTGATCACTGACCTAGAGCCAGACATCCTGGAATGTGAAGTCAAGTGGGCCTTAGAAAGCATCACTACGAACAAAACTAGTGGAGGTGATGGAATTCCAGTGGAGCTAGTTCAAATCCTGAAAGATGATGCTGTGAAAGTGCTGCACTCAATATGCCAGCAAATTTGGAAAACTCAGCAGTGGCCACAGGACAGGAAAAGGTCAGTTTTCATTCTGTTCCCAAAGAAAGGCAATTCCAAAGAATGTTCAAACTATTGCACAATTTCACTCATCTCACATGCTAGTAAAGTAATGCTCAAAATTCTCCAAGCCAGGCTTCAGCAATATGTGAACCGTGAACTTCCTGATGTTCAAGCTGGTTTTAGATAAGGCAGAGGAACCAGAGATCAAATTGCCAACATCCACTGGATCATGGAAAAAGCAAGAGAGTTCCAGAAAAACATCTATTTCTGCTTGATTGACTATGCCAAAGCCTTTGACTTATTGTGTGATCCACACAATAAGGCCTTTATTGTGTGGATCACAGTAAATGGTGAAAAATTCTGAAAGAGATGGGAATACCAGACAACCTTACTTGCCTCTTGAGAAACCTATATGCAGGTCAGGAAGCAATATTTAGAACTGGACATGGAATAACAAACTGGTTCCAAATAGGAAAAGGAGTACATCAAGGCTGTATATTGTCACCCTGCTTATTTAACTTAGATGCAGAGTACATCATGAGAAACGCTGGACTGGAAGAAGCACAAGGTGGAATCAAGATTGCTCGGAGAAATATCAATAACCTCAGATATGCAGATGACACCACCCTTATGGCAGAAAGTGAAGAGGAACTAAAAAGCCTCTTGATGAAAGTGAAAGTGGAGAGTGAAAAAGTTGGCTTAAAGTTCAACATTCAGAAAACTAAAAACATTCATGGCATCTGGTCCCATCACTTCATGGAAAATAGATGGGGAAACAGTGGAAAGTG
Organism: Tragelaphus eurycerus; assembly: GCA_935064755.1. Classification (NCBI taxonomy): domain Eukaryota; kingdom Metazoa; phylum Chordata; class Mammalia; order Artiodactyla; family Bovidae; genus Tragelaphus; species Tragelaphus eurycerus. The sequence goes on from CAKXYN010000123.1 coordinate 763,363, forward strand.
TCAGACTTTGTTTTTCTGGGCTCCAAAATCACTGCAGATGGTGACTGCAGCCATGAAATTAAAAGACGCTTACTCCTTGGAAGGAAAGTTATGACCAACCTAGATAGCATATTCAAAAGCAGAGACATTGCTTTGCCAACAAAGATTCGACTAGTCAAGGCTATGGTTTTTCCTCTGGTCATGTATGGATGTGAGAGTTGGACTGTGAAGAAGGCTGAGCGCCGAAGAATTGATGGTTCTGAACTATGGTATTGGAGAAGACTCTTGAGAGTCCCTTGGACTGCAAGGAGATCCAACCAGTCCATTATAAAGGAGATTAGCCCTGGGATTTCTTTGGAAGGAATAATGCTGAAGCTGAAACTCCAGTACTTTGGCCACCTCATGCAAAGAGTTGACTCATTGAAGAAGACTCTGATGCTGGGAGGGATTGGGGGCAGGATGAGAAGGGGGCGACAGAGGATGAGATGGCCGGATGGCATCACTGACTCGATGGACATGAGTTTGAGTGAACTCCGGGTTTGGTGATGGACAGGGAGGCCTGGCATGCTGTGATTCATGGGGTTGCAAGAGTTGGACACGACTGTTGACTGAACTGAACTGAAGGAAAGGAAGATTATGCTCACTTTGGTCACAATGTCAGAAAGCAATGATGATGTGTGTTTAGTTTAATTCAATGAGACATAGCACTGAAGCACTGTCCCTTGCAAGTAAAGACACTTATGAGCCAGATCTCCCAGCACCAGCACTTTCCACATGAACATGAGTTCTAGGAATGGTGAGCTGTCTCCTTAAGTCCATCAGTACACTGAGCACAAGGATGCTGTTGGGTTCCTCAATTCAGCACAGGTAAAATTTGGTATAGGAACCACAAGGCAAACCCACTCAGAGTAACAAAAGCGACCATTGTGGAAAATGCACATTTGTCCACCAAGACATTGAAAGATGGTTTTCTACTGTGAAATGGATTTTCCTATTAAAATGCACTTGTCATATGTCTAGACATGAGGAATGTTTGATAATGAAAGTGGGCTTAGGATATCCACAAAGATAGACACCCATTATTGGAGAAAAGCAGAGGTTGCACTGGCACTAAAAGAATAAAGGAGCAAAAAAAGTCCTTGATCCTGTGCTGATTTTCTTCAAACTTTTATGTGTGTGCCCTCGTAGATGCATGCAGCACTATATATGACAATATGGTTTTTATTAATGGTTGCAAGCAAACTGAGTGAGTGGGGCATCTAGATACTTTCAAATCATATGGGTTATAGACAGTGGCTAAAGCGATGTTCAAGCTGGATTTAGAAAAGGCAGAGGAACCAGAGATCAAATTGCCAACATCCGCTGAATCATCGAAAAAGCAAGAGAGTTCCAGAAAAACATCTATTTCTGCTTTATTGACTATGCCAAAGCCTTTGACTGTGTAGATCACAATAAACCGTGGAAAATTCTGAGAGAGATGGGAATACCAGACCACCTGATCTGCCTCTTGAGAAATCTGTATGCAGGTCAGGAAGCAACAGTTAGAACTTGGACATGGAACAACAGACTGATTCCAAATAGGAAAAGGAGTACGTCAAGGCTGTATATTGTCACCCTGTTTATTTAACTTATATGCAGAGTACATCATGAGAAATGCTGGACTGGAAGAAACACAAGCTGGAATCAAGATTGCCGGGAGAAATATCAATAACCTCAGATATGCAGATGATACCACCCTTATGGCAGAAAGTGAAGAGGAACTCAAAAGCCTCTTGATGAAAGTGAAAGTGGAGAGTGAAGAGGTTGGCTTAAAGCTCAATGTTCAGAAAACGAAGATCATGGCATCTGGTCCCATCACTACATGGGAAATAGATGGAGAAACAGTGGAAACAGTGTCAGACTTTATTTTTCTGGACTCCAAAATCACTGCAGATGGTGACTGCAGCCATGAAATTAAAAGACGCTTACTCCTTGGAAGGAAAGTTATGACCAACCTAGATAGCATATTCAAAAGCAGAGACATCACTTTGCCAACAAAGGTTCGCCTAGTCAAGGCTATGGTCTTTCCTGTGGTCATGTATGGATGTGAGAGCTGGACTGTGAAGAAGGCTGAGCGCCAAAGAATTGATGCTTTTGAACTGTGGTGTTGGAGAAGACTCTTGAGAGTCCCTTGGACTGCAAGGAGATCCAACCAGTCCATTCTGAAGGAGATCAGCCCTGGGATTTCTTTGGAAGGAATGATGCTAAAGCTGAAACTCCAGTATTTTGGCCACCTCATGCGAAGAGTTGACTCATTGGAGAAGACTCTGATGCTGGGAGGGATTGGGGGCAGGAGGAGAAGGGGACGACAGAGGATGAGATGGCTGGATGGCATCACTGACTCGATGAATGTGAGTCTGGGTGACCTCTGAGAACTGGTGATGGATAGGGAGGCCTGGCATGCTGCAGTTCATGGGGTTGCAAAGAGTCGGACACGACTGAGCGACTGATCTGATCTGAAGGCCTAAAAACTAAGCTTTCAAGAGGAAACGTCTAAAAAGCAAAATGGGGCCAGAAATTTCTCAGTAAATAGTATCATAGAACAGAGAAGGCACTGGCTACCCACTCCAGTACTCTTGCCTGGAAAATCCCATGGACAGAGGAGCCCAGTAGGCTGTAGTTCATGGTGTTGCTAAGAGTCGGATGTGACTGAGCAACTTCACTTTCACTTTTCACTTTCATGCATTGGAGAAGGAAATGGCAACCCACTCCAGTGTTGTTGCCTGGAGAATCCCAGGGACGGCAGAGCCTGGTGGGCTGCCGTCTCTAGGGTCGCACAGAGTCGGACACAACTGAAGTGACTTGGCGGCAGCAGCAGGAGTTGGACATGCTGCTATTATTAAGCCTAATACAACTTTGCAAAGGGGTTGTAATTAGCTATTTTACTAAATGCTGAGATCTGCATATAACTTCTCCAAGGCTACTATCAGGAACTGATTTAGAATTTTTGTAAGTTTACTTGACTCCAAAGTCTGTGATCTTCCCACTATCACATTCTTTCTTTTTGCTCTATTTCTATCAAATTTATGGTAAACAATTTTAATATTGATAAAAAAAAGCTTTTACTTGGTACATACCACATTGTTCAGGAAACTCAAAGAAGTTAGCCCTTACTGAACATAAGAAATTAGAAAAATCCATTTGATTTAATGTCTCTTGTATGCCTGTTTAATTTACCTATAGATAGTTGCAGACGGATGACATCTCAAGACTGCCTTACCCAATTCATCTGTAGAGTCAAGGACTTTCTGCAAATTCTTACTCAGATATCAAACAGGCAAAGAGAAAGTTGTAAGCATTTGATTTACAATTGACTAGCTCATTTTTAAAATATGTTCATATCTTAATACACTGAAATTATTTCCTACATTCTAAATCATTTTTAGAAGAGCGAGTAACCTCTTTCTAGTTAGTATGCAAGGGCATGACAAAAAACAACACTAAGTGACTAATTTAAAAATAAAAGATATTTGCATCTAAAAGAATTCAGAGCCAGTTCTAACATTTTATATGAAACATATCTATTTAATTTAATCCTCAGCTTCTTATGCCAGTTATTTACCAATAAATTATTTTAATATTAAAGAATGTTTTAAATCTTATAAAAAAATAACGTCATGTAAGAAATCATGAATTCTTATATCACAGAATTGAGATAAGATCCTGGGGAATGGGTTGATAACTGTCCCAGAACTACAACATCTAACCATTTAGAATCTGTGAAAATCATTTATTTCAAACTCTGTCATCTAGAATCAATTTAATATTAGTATGCTTGATTCACTCAATATTAACTTACTGATTTTTAAAGAGGAGTGCACATCAAATTCAGCTCATGTATCAATAAATGGCAAATCTTTGGGGAAAAAATATTTTTGTCAAGCATTATTGTTCAGAACTACTAAGTTGGAATGCCTCAACAATTATATCCATATTTCAATCACAACACAAGCTATTAAAATAGGTTTCCCTCTTACTATTGGGTTTTCTATGGCAAAAGTGAAAGAAAATTTTGCTCAGTCATGTCCGACTCTTTGCGACCTCATGGACTACACAGTCCATGGAATTCTCCAGGCCAAATTACTGGAGTGGGTAGCCTTTCCCTCCTCCAGGGGATCTTCCCAACCCAGGGATTGAACCCAGGTCTCCCACACTGCAGGTGGATTCTTTACCAGCTCAGCCACACAAACACACCATAATTCAGGAAAGTTGTGCTCTCCTGGAATAAAAAAAAAAAAAAAAAAAAATGGATCTCACATTGTTAATTCCCATAAGTCACTTCTCAATGCCCAGTCTAGTAGAGAAAAAAGACCGACAGTTTTTCCATGTTGAGATGTCAGATTTTGTGCTATATACTTGAGTAAATACACTGCCCATAAACTCAAAAGACTTTTTTTTTTTTAAGGAATCGTATTATAATTTCTGTTAACTTCAGTGGTCATACTTCCTTGACTTTCCTGGTGGCTCAGTGGTAAAAATCCACCTGCCAGTGCAGGAGATATGGTTGATCCCTGGATTGGGAAGGCCCCCTGGAGAAGAAAATGGCAACCCACTCCAGTATTCTTGCCTGGGAAATCCCATGGACAAAGGAGCCTGGCTGGCTCCATGGGGTCACAAGGAGTTGAACATGACTTCGTGACTGAACACAGGTATAGGCACATAGTGGTTATGCAAGGATTCAGAGAGTAATTGCATGGTTTGTAGAACATCCATATAATTTTTTTACCTAATGATGTGCAAATTTGCTGTTATTAGCATGTTCATCAGAGGAAATAAATGCAACTTGAATTTCAAATGACTTATTTTAAAACTTTAAGCAGCTTTAAGGTTGAAATTGTTGGCAAAAATTGGGCTTTGGAACCGCAGTTATTTACAGATTTCAATTATTCATTGTACCCTTTTCTCCATTACCCCTAGGAAACTAAAAGTTGGATATATTAACTTGTCCTAATATCGTCAGTCCAGAAGCTTTTACAGACAAGTTTTTGCTTATCTATTACTTGTGAATTTGAAAAAAAAGTGGACCTTATGCACTGAAATTCTGGCTTCAGTACTTGGCGATGTTATGTCTCCTTTCCCTCCCTCTTCTCTCTAAACTTTTAATATCCTCATACTTCTCATTTTCAAGTCTCTTCTTAAGGAGAAGTAAAACATCACTGTCACCTAATCTCCATTCAAATAACAGTAGAAGCAAAGCATAAAATTTAATTTAAATATATTAACTCTTTTCTACTTTACAAGTTCTTCACCTAGTGTATTTATATTTTATTTTAGTGTTTATAAAATTTTGTGATCTATATATTCACATTCAATTTTAGAATCTTATTCTTTGATATCATGAAAAATTTAGATTTGATATCATGAAAAATTTGATATCATGAAAAATTCCACTTTTGATCCGTCTGGGCTAATCAGAAAAAAGGATGGTCAATAGATATTCACAAATGGCAAGTTTGTTTCTACATAGCATCATTAAAAGATTATCATAGGGGCTTCCCAGGTGGCTCAGCGGTAAAGAATCAGCCTGCCAATACAGCAGATGCAGGCTGAATCCCTGGGTTAGGAAGAGCCTGTGGAGAAGGGAATGGCAATCCACTCCAGCATTCTTGCCTGAGAAATCCCACGGACAGAGGAGGCAGGCAGGCTAAAGTTCAGGGGGTCGTAAAGAGTCAGACATGACTCAGCGACTAAAGAACAGCAACAAATACTGGCAGTAGAAAACGTTTTAGAAATCCTATGAAGTTCATATTTTATTTGACATCTAGTGGACCTCCATCAACTATAACCATTTTTCGGTTTTCACTCTTGTATTCACTATCCCATTTCTTATACATCAGGATAAACACCATGGATTTATATTGTTAAGTTGCAAAAGCTGACAATAACAGCTGAAATATTAAATGTGACTTCCTTTGCTTCTGTGATACACGCAGGTGGTTCAGTATCAGGGGAATGATAAACAATTAAATCAGCACAGTCACACAAGTGTAGAGACAACAGTGACTTGCCAGTGTTCAATGAAAGGGTACAGATCTGCCTTAGAGCCATTTTAAATAAGAGATTGAGAAATGGAATTTAAGCCAACAGGGGAGATAAATGTTTGATCTGTCAGAAATCAGCAGAATGTTGCCTTGAATACTCTAACAAGGTTATTTCAGTAACCAAAGGCATTCTTAGTAAAGGCACAAGCCTAACTCTATGGGGTGGGTTTCTATAAACTTTAGAAATATACTAAATTATTAATATCTCCGATTGTACAAACACTAATTGAGCAGCTAAAATGTGTCAGTTGTTCAGTCACTAAATCATGTCTGACTCTCTGCAAGTCCATGGACTGCAGCACATCCACTTCCCTGTCCTTCACAACTATCTCCCAGAGCTTGCTCAAACTCATGTCCATTAAATCAATGATGCCATCCAACCATCTTGTCCTCTGTCACCCCCTTCTTCTCCTGCTCTCAATCTTTCCCATCATCAGAGTCTTTTCCAATATGACAGAGATTGTAACAATTTACTGAAGATAGAGGATGAACAATCCCTCCACCCTGAGTGCCTCTGAGGATCTGTCTCAATCTCCTGAAAGTGAAAGTCGCTCAGTTGTGTCCCACTCTTTGTGACCCCATGAACTACAGTCCATGAAATTCTCTAGGCCAGAGGGAATCTACTCAATCTCCTAGGAGCCATAAAATAATATCAATGCCCCAGGCTTACCCTCAGAGTTTCTGAGTCTGTGTGACTGGGACGGCACTAGGCACCTGTATTTTGTTAAAGCTCCCCAGGTGACGTAACATTCAGCCACAGTTGAAACGCTTAGATCCTAGGATCTCACATTGCTCAGTCATATCTAACTCTTTGCGATCCCACGGACTATAGCCTGCCAGGCTCCTCTGTCCATGGGATTCTCCAGGCAAGAATACTGGAGTAGGTTGACATTCCCTTCTCCAGGAAACCTTCCCAACTGAGGGATCAAACCAGGTCTCCTGCATTGCAGGCAGATTTTTTTTTTTTTTTTTTTTTTTTTACCATCTGAGTCACCAGGGAAGCTCTCTTAGAGAAAATACAGAGATACAACAGCAATGCAGTAGTAGGACAAATAAATGCTGTAGCATCTCATGTACTCCAAACTTGAGAAGTCTGGAGTGGTGGGCTTCACAGAGAGAAAACAAGGGACAATAAAGGCTCCATCAAGGAGGTGAAGCAGGCATTTCAGTATATCTCAGTAAACCACAGCTGGCTAACATCTCTTGAGCTGGTACTATGTGTCACATGCTTTGGATGGCACCCGACAATTCCTGAAAGTAGGTATTATTATACCCACATTGCCAATGAGGATTTTCCAGGCAAGAGTACTGGAGTGGGGTGACATTGCCTTCTCCGAACTGAGGCTCAGGAACAATTAATGATTAGCTGAAAATAATCACAAAATTTGTAAGTGGCAGGGTTAGGATTTGAACCAAGATGCCTTGCTTCTGACTCAACATAATATCTGGGGAAAAATAAGTATCATTTAGGTGATTTTTAAATGTTAGTATTTCAAAAAAAATAGGTGTCAAGTAGGGCTGACTCTCGAATAGCTGTCATGGTTAAGATACTTGAAGATATAGTCAAGTTTTATCGTTTCTTTGTCCAATGCCATTTTAATATTTTTTTTCTGGGGTTCTTAAAGCATCATGAATATTTTTTTCAAGTTGACCTAGTAGAGATCCAAAGACAACAATGCCTTATAAAAAAAGCATTTTCTTTTTTGTGTTGGATACAAAGTGAGCGCTGAGGAAATTTGATTTGAGAGTTACTCTATCCTGTATGTGACATCCTAGGTGGTGCTAGTGGTAAAAAACCTGCCTGCCAGTGGAGGAGATGCAAGAGACTTGGGTTCCATCCCTGGCTCGGGAAGATCCCCTGGAGAAGGAAATGGCAACTCACTGCAGTATTCTTGCCTGGAGAATCCCATGGACAGAGGAGCCTGGTGGGCTACAGCCCATAGTGTCGCAAAGAGTCGAACACGACTAAAGTGACTTAGCACTCACACAGGCATGCGCCATGTCTCCATAACATCAGGCCCACCAGTGACTCTGTTGTCCCCACTTAGCTGTGCAATTTAAGTATATAAGATTATGACCTAAGCCATAAGTAGCAGATTTAGGCAGGAGTTAACTAGTTAGTTGCTTCAGCCTACATGTTCTAACAGATTGCCCTCACCAACACAAACATTATCTGTAAAAAGGCCCAGGTTCACAATTCCTGAAAGTGAAAGTCGCTCAGTCAAGTCCCACTCTTTGCAACCCCATGGATTGTGGCTGGCTAGGCTCCTCTGTCGGAGAAGGCAATGGCAACCCACTCTGGTTCTCTTGCCTGGAAAATCCCATGGATGGAGGGGCCTGGTAGTCTACAGTCCATGGGGTCGCTAGGAGTCGGGCACGACTGAGCAACTTCACTTTCACTTTTCACTTTCATGCATTGGAGAAGGAAATGGCAACCCACTCCAGTGGTCTTGCCTGGAGAATCCCAGGGACAGGGAGCCTGGTGGGCTGCCATCTATGGGGTCACACAGAGTCGGACACGACTGAAGTGACTTAGCAGCAGGCTCCTCTGTACATGAAATTTTCCAGGACAGAATACTGGAGTAGATAGCCTTTCCCTTCTCCAGGGGATCTTCCCAACCCAGGGATCGAATCCAGGTCTCCCACACTGTAGGTGGATTCTTTACCATCTGAGCCACCAGGGAAGCCCAATAATTCTGGAGTGGGCAATCTATCCCTTCTCTTTAAAAGGACCTCTGTTACGACAAAGAAACAGGGTGTACTGTATTAAATATCTTTACATCTGTGATGCAAGTCAGCCTTATAAGACTTCCAAAAATATGTTAATAATTACAAATCTTATCAAATGAAGCAAGAACATAACAGACTAGAAATTACACTTTTATTCAATAAGAGGTAATTACAAACTATTTCTCTACTAATTTGAGTTAAACATTCAAATAAACACTCACATCCTAAAAACGTATTACCCAGATGCAGCATCTTATTTTTTAATAGCTTAAGTACTATGGTTTTAACTCATGATGTTTAAACTCTGCTGAATATTCTTTGCTCCTCCCTTCACTGTGTTTTTCTGAACCTTCCAGATGAATGTGTGCCCTCACACTTGTGCAAAATGTCCTGGATCTTTGTTTCTTTCTTGGGACCTTTACATCCTATGAACTACCAAGGATGCCAAGCCTATGGTAGGACCTTATGAAATTTTTTGGAATGGACACTGAATGAGTAGAGTTGGAATCTTCCAGAGTTTTGAACACTGCTTTACTAGGAGCCTCTCCTGCAAACACTGACTGAGTCCTGGGCTAATTCAACACTCACATCCATCAGAGAGACACAGAGGACTGTTACACACGCACTGCCATTGGAGGCAAGAGACCATGATTCTCCTTTCCTCTCCATGGCCATGCAGCCATTGAAGAGTTATCCAGCTCCCCTGACTTTGGTCACCTCTACTATTTATGGTGGGACTAAAAATACCTTGTTTGCCAAGAAGCACAAAGTTGATCCAGATGATTTTATAAGGTCTTTTCTAGCTCTGAACTTTGACTGACTCAAGTCTTTCTTAGTCCCATACAAACAACACAGTTTGGGCAAAACACAGAATATCATTTGAAAGTTCTGTGAAAAAATATATAATAATGGGCTAACAATACTCATCTGATTTAAGTGTATTAAATATATCACATTGCAAATTCTTACTTGTTACTATTAGTACTTGTATCTGCTTACGAAGAACTGTATCTGTTTCTTACCTTTGGACTTCCTGTCATGATACGATCTGCCTCGATGATGAGGGGTATCCAAATACAGATTCTCAAGATCTTCTTGCCATGATTCTGGATTGAAGTGCTTGAGCAGCTCTTCCACAGTATCAAATTCTGCAATCGTTTTGTCCAGAGCATCCGCAGTGAGAGTGGGGTCCGTTACTGATGGAGAGTGATAGGATACCCCCTAAGAGTGACATACAGCTCAGTGTACTCAGAAAAAGTGCATTGCTATGAAATACAAGTCACACAACCTTATGGAAGGAACACAGACTTCCGATTATAAGACATCACGTATATAAATATCATGCTAAGCCCCTATGCCATAGTCTTGCCATATTCCTAAATAATTACTTGGTAAATCATAGTCATTTGTTTTACTGCAAATCGAAAACAGGAAGATCATAAAATACCCAGCTTATCTGAACTGTAATCATTAAAAAATGATACCAGATAAATGGAAATATCAAAATAAGTCATTAAATTTCTTGGTTCAAAGTCCCAAATCATCATATCCATATCAACAAATAATGGTAATAGGTAAATTAGGAACTCCTTTCATCTTCCATGTAAACTGTGAGTAATCCATTTCATCTCCCTTGCTTAGCCGCAGTGCTCCCTCTTTATAGCTCACCTACCACAAGAGATGTGAGCAGTGTTTAAATTTACTCTGGAAATATCTTGATAAAATTTGGTACTTTAAGCATTTTATTGTCAACAATAATAATAAACCATGAAACTAGCTCCCTTGACTTAAGACTGGAAGATTCACCTAGGTGTGTATGTGTGTGTGTATATGCATTTTATGTGTGTGTGTATGTATGTGTATGCACTTTCAGTGCTATAGTTGCTAGAGATCCCTGTTGCCATTAAAACATTCTCAGGAATACTCTTTAAGTGGGGAATGCAACATCATAGAAAGTCTGGAAGGGATTATGCATTTTGCCATGGAATATATTTCCATATAAATTTCTAAGCACTTACTTCACTAACCCTTGTACAATCTTGAGGTAAATGAGCCATGAGTCAAATATCTCTGTAAAAATTCATGACCCATTAACAAGGGAATGGAAAGCACAGTTTCCAATGTTTTCTAAATGTCTTTTAAGAAACTGCTAAACAAATAATATCCCCCAAGTGCAAGTATCTCATATCTCTATAGGAAAATAAAAATTAATGAAAACTTACATTTCTGAAACTTAGCTGTATTCCTAAAGAGAAATAATATGCATATGCATTATAAAGTCCCAGACAGCAAAGCCCACAATTATTTTCAGACTTTCAGGTGAATGCTTTTTAAAAAATCAAGATTCAAAGATTCCCAAGTGACACTTACTCTTGGGGAAAATTATGAGGTTTCAGTTTAGTTCAGTTGCTCAGTCATGTCCGACTCTTTGCAACCCCATGGACTGCGGCATGCCAGGCCTCCCTGTCCATCACCAACTGCCGGAGCTTACTCAAACTCAGGTCCATTGAGTTGGTGATGTCATCCAACCATTTCATCTTTTGTTGACCTCGGCTCATCCCAACTTCAATCTTTCCCAGCATCAGGGTCTTTTCCAATCAGTCAGTTTTTTGCATCAGGTAGCCAACTATTGGAATTTAAGCTTTAGCATCAGTACTTCCAATGACTATTCAGGACTGATTTCCTTTAGGATGAACTGGTTGGATCTCCTTGCAGTCCAAGGGACTCTCAGGAGTCTTCTCCAACATCACAATTCAAAAGCATCAATTCTTTGGTGCTGATCTTTCTTTATAGCCTAACTCTCACATCCATACATGACTGCTGGAAAAACTATAGCTTTGACTAGATGGACATTTGTTGACAAAGTAATGTCTCTGCTTTTTAATATGCTGTCTAGGTTTGTCATAACTTTTCTTCCAAGGAGCAAGTGTCTTTTAATCTCATGGCTGCAGTCATCATGTGCAATGATTTTGGAGCTCCCCAAAATAAAAACTATTTCCATTGTTTCCCCATCTATTTGCCATGAAGTGATGGGACTAGACATCATGATCTTAGTTTTCTGAATGTTGAGTTTTAAGCCAACTTTTCACTCTCCTCTTTTACTTTCATCAGGAGGCTCTTTAGTTCTTCTTCGCTTTCTGCCATAAGGGTGGTGTCATCTGCATATCTGAGATTATTGATATTTCTCCTGGCAATATTGATTCCAGCTTGTGCTTCATCCAGCCCAGCGTTTCTCATGATGTATTCTGCATACTCTGCATCTAAGTTAAATAAGGAGGGTGACAATATATAGCTTTGACATACTCCTTTCCCAACTTGAAACCAGGCTGTTGTTCCATGTCCAGTTCTGTTGCTTCTTGGCCTGCATACAGATTTCTCAGGAGGCAGATAAGGTAGTCTGATATTCCCATCTCTTTAAGAATTTTCTACTGTTTATTGTGATTCACACAGCCAAAGGCTTTGGCATAGTCAATAAGGCAGAAGAAGATGTCATTTTGAAACTCTCTTGCTTTTTTGATGATCCAATGGCTGTTGGCAATTTGAACTCTGGTTCCTCTGCCTTTTATAAATCCATCTGGAACATTTGAAAGTTCACGGTTTACATATTGCTGAAGCCTGGCTTGGAGAATTTTGAGCATTACTTTGCTAGCATGTGAGATGAGTACAATTGTGTGGTAGTTTGAGCGTTCTTTCGGATTGCCTTTCTTTGGGACTGGAATGAAAACTGACCTTTTCCAGTCCTGTAGCCACTGCTGAGTTTTCCAAATTTGCTGGCATATTGAGTGCAGCACTTTCACAGCATCATCCTTTAGGATTTGAAATAGCTCAGCTGGAATTCCATCACCTCCACTAGCTTTGTTTGTAGTGATGCTTCCTAAGGCCCACTTACTTCACATTCCAGGATGTCTGGTTCTAGGTAAGGGATCACACAATCATGATTATCTGGGTCATGAAGATCTTCTTTATAATCTTCTGTGTAATCTTGCCACCTCTTCTTAATATCTTCTGATTCTGTTAGGTTCATACCATTTCTGTCCTTTATTGTGCCCATCTTTGCATGAAATATTCCCCTTGTATCTCTAATTTTCTTGAAGAGATCTCTAGTCTTTCCCATTCTATTGTTACATTCAATTTCTTTGCGTTGTTTACTGAGGAAGGCTTTCTTATTGCTCCCTGCTATTCTTTGGAACTCTGCATTCAAGTGGGTATATCTTTCCTTTTCTCCTTTGCCTTTAGCTTCTTTTTGATTCTCAGCTATTTGTAAGGCCTCCTCAGACCACCATGTTGCCTTTTTGCATTTCTTTTTCTTGGGAATGGTCTTGATCCCTGCCTCCTGTATAATGTCACAAACCTCTGTCCATAGTTCTTCAGACAGTATGTCTATCAGATCGAATCCCTTGAATCTGTTTGTCATTTCTATTTTATAATCATAAGGGATTTGACTTAGGTCATCACTGAATTTTCTAGTGGTTTTCCCTACTTTCTTCAATTTAAGTATGTATTTGGCAATAAGGAATTCATGATCTGAGCCATAGTCAGCTCCTGGTCATGTTTTTGCTGACTGTATAGAGCTTTTCCATCTTTGGCTGCAAAGAATATAATCAATCTGATTTCATTATTGACCATCTGGTAATGTCCATGTGTAGAGTCTTCTCTTGTGTTGTTGGAAAGGGCGCTTGATATTATCAGTGAGTTCTCTTGGCAAAACTCTATTAGCCTCTGTCCTGCTTCATTTTTTACTCCAAGGCTAAATTTGTCTGTTATTCCAGGTATCTCTTCACTACCTATATTTGCATTCCAGTCCCCTATAATGAAAAGGACATCTTTTTTTGGTATTAGTTCTAGAAGGTCTTGTAGTTCTTCATAGAACCATTCAACGTCAGCTTTTTCAACATTACTGTTTGGGGCATAGACTTGGATTACTGTGATATTGAATGGTTTGCCTTGGAAACCAATAGAGGTCATTCTGTCATTTTTGAGATTGCATCTAAGTACTACATTTCAGACTCTTGTTGACTATGAGGGCTACTCCATTTCTTCTAAGGGATTCTTGCCCACAGTAGTAGACATAATGGCCAGCTGAGTTAAATTCATCCATTCCAGTCCATTTTAGTTCACTGCTTCCTAAATGTTGATGTTCATTTTGTTCCTGTTCAACCACTTCCAATTTACCTTGACTCATGGACCAAACATTCCAGGTTCCTATGCAATATTGTCCTATGCAATATTTCTATGCAATATTGTTAAGAGGTTTTATAAGAACATTCAGTTTAGTTCACTTCAGTCGCTCAGTTGTGTCTGACTCTTTGTGACCCCATGAATCGCAGCATGCCAGGCCTCCCTGTCCATCACCATCTCCCGGAATTCACTCAAACTCACGTCCATCTAGTCAGTGATGCCATCCAGCCATCTCATCCTCTGTTGTCCCCTTTTCCTCCTGCCCCCAACCCATCCCAGCATCAGAGTTTTTTCCAATGAGTCAACTCTTTGCATAAATACCTGCTATTGGTATAATTTGTTGTAATTCAAATACACCCTGTATGGAAAGGGAGTAAGTGGCAGATGGGGTTTGGAGTGTAAAGTGAGAGACATGAGATAAATTGGTGAAGGTACCAGTCCAGCTATTTAATCTAGGAGTGTATTTGTGTTTGTGTATGTGTGTGCATGGCTCATAGAAGCTGAACCCTGATTAAGGCACATTACTTCTGTCTTTCACAACCCTCTTGGTACACTATGCTTAAGGCAGCTAAATTTATGATTCAGTAACACAAGTCCAAATTCCCACTCAACTTTGTGTCGTCTGGATCTACAGTCTACTTGGCTCTTACTTACCACATGATTTACAATTAGCTTTGTATCACAATAATGTGGTCTAAGATCCACAAAATCAAAATTAACTGGCCAAATTTAGGTGCATGACACCATATGAAAGCTTTGGAATTACATTTTTCCCTCTTTTTTTGAGACAAAAGCAGGTACATCAATCAAGCCATCCCACCACAAGCAAAGCTACCTAAATGATTCTGAGGATCTCCTGGCAAGGAGACTCCTGGGCTTTGTCTTAACAGTATCTAAGGTGTAGGGTGTATTCGGATGTCTCTCCAAGAGAAAGCTGTGGAGGTGCTTTAGTCCCTGCGGATGAGGAGGGAATCCCAGCTCTTCTAATATTAGTTTGAAGAGCAAATACAAACTATAGGTACAATGTAAAAGAGAACTTATGTATGAGTTTTGCTGCTTTTTTCAAGTTTTGACTTGAAATACTAATGATGGTTGGGGATTCGCTGGTGGCTCAGATGGTAAAGAATCTGCAATGCAGGAGACCTGAGTTTGATCCCTGGATTGGGATGATCCACTGGAGAAGAGAATGGCTGCACGCTCCAGTATTGTTGCCTAGAGAATTCCATGGACAGAAGAGCCTGGTGGGCTACTGTCCATGGGGTCACAAAGAATCAGACATGACTGAGCAACTAACACATTAGTAATGGTTAAGAAAATATTTATGACTTGACTAGGTGACTTAAGCAACAAAGGAGAACATTTTTGTTTCTGAGGCAATTATTTCAAAACTATTTTTGAATAGTTTTGAAACTAGGGAAATACTAGTTGATTGTGCTTCTTTCAGTGGCACTATAAATTTGATCTCATTCAGATTCTGTTATATGTTCATAAAAATCAAACTAAAAGCTGGATGCTTGGGGCTGGTGCACTGGGACGACCCAGAGGGATGATAACAGGGAGGGAGGAGGGAGGAGGGTTCAGGATGGGGAACACGTGTATACCTGTGGCAGATTCATGTTGATATATGGCAAAACCAATACAATATTGTAAAGTTAAAAAAAGTTAAAAGAAAAATAAAATAAAATGATAAAAATTTGTTTTAAAAAATGTTCTGAAAAGTGTAAACCAGTCTCAACAGAAGCAAAGAATGGTTTACATAGAAGTTAATGGGCGATCCAAAGGCTCTTGCTCCTGCTTCAGAAGGTTCTTGAAAATCAGAATGCTGAGAAAAGAAGTGAGGTCTCCCTCATCTTCCAAGCGGATTCAGCAGAACCTGGACTTAGAACTCAATCTGGAAGAGTTTCCAGTGGATTCAAACATAAGGCTGAGCTTGCACAGATGCACCAAATGGATGGGAAAATCCTTCTGTTTCAGAGGACCTGGGCTATCCTGAATTAGAGGGGGACTTCAAGTTTATTAATTTCTGCCCTTGGGGCAAGGACTGATGAGACAACCCTGAGCAATCACCCATAAGATACTTGAGCAGCCAGAGGATCTCCTGACAGAACAGAACTCTCGGTCCTGGTGGAAAAGCTGCCACTGTCATGTACCTTAAATTGTCAGTCAGGCACTAACTGCCCACACCTCCTGCCTAGCCTCTTAATTTCCCAGTACTCCAGCATTATTTTAATTGTTTCCTACCTGACAATAATTGCCTATACCCAGCTAATTTCAGAGCATGCATTGCCAACTGTCAGAGATGAACAAAGTTTCTGTAAAATCACCATTAGAGACTGGTGATCTCCATCAGATCATATTCTAGTCCAGCAGCCACACTTGATGAATTAAAGAGTCACAGAGTCTATAGATGAGGAAATCTTGGCATCTCAGGATATTTTTTAAAACTCCCCCCAAGAACAAAAGATTGATTATCACTTTAGGGCCAAAAAAAAAATCAACGTTGACTCAGCCACACTAACATACTTTCGAACCATAGCCAAGTTTTCTCCATGCTCTTCATCTTATAAGGAACAACTGCATTTATCATATTTTAGTTTATTGCTACACAAGTGCTACCCACAGGATTGGTGAAAACAAAGCCTGCTCTTTCTGTACAAAGTAGATAAGTAGACAGAATACTGAGAAATGACTAAATTTGGAGGAAAACAAATGGAGCACGAACCATTTTAAGTTTCAGGGTGAGTTATGTTTTATTTCTAAGACATACAGAACACAAGTCTGGCTTGCACTTAAGTTTTATCTTGTGATAAACTAACACTGGGGCTTTTTCACATATGAAAAGACCATTGAAAATGCAAAGGTTAACAGCTTCCCCTGGAATATTCAAAAAACTATTTCAAAATTCCCCACTTGAGCTTGGGCCCTGGACCTGTTTCATATATTTTATAAGGCTGGATAGTCTTTTAGTTGGAATGTTCTGCTTTGAAATTCATAAATACTTAAGTCATTGCCTCCCGTGTTCCTACAATGGCTACTGACATTTCCTGGAAACCTTTCTGAAAGAGAAGGCAAAAGGGCATCTGACATAGCCCACTATAACCTAAAGGAAAGGGAAGAACACATCATGCTTGAGATCTGGCTTTGGATCAAGCCATAGATCCTTCATGCAGCTGAAGTCATCCCAGGATTGACCTTAGCTACTACTCCATCAGTTGTTTTTGCAGGCAACAGAAAAATAAATTACTTACTGAGATAGAGCTTGTGACTGATTCCCAATTGGTCTCTGAGGCTGCTGCAGGTTGGAAATCTTCCTAGAAGGCAAAGAAACATCCATGCGAGTCAGGCAAACCCCTGTTCAACTCATTACATGCACAGTTTCATCTCAGCCGTCTGAATCGGCTTCCAACTATGTGACAACGGGAATACAGGCTACAGGCCTGCTGAACAGATCACCATCTGCCTTAAGCACCTCTCTTCAAGAGCCCTTGTCATTCAAGACATGGACAATTGCATTCACATATTCTTATAAACACTGGTGAAATGAAAAAAATGTGAGGATAGGAGTTCAAATTTTAACTCAGTCATCCATTGGCCACGTGGCCGCTCCTCTCCAATCCTTCTCTTCCTCTCTGCAAAAGGAATGTGCTTTTACACCGTGATGTGCCGTACTATGCTCAGTCATGTCTGACTCTCTGTGACCCCGTGGACTGCAACCCGCCAGACTCCTCTGTCCATGGGGATTCTCCAGGCAAGAATACTAGAGTGGGTTGCCATTTCCTCCTCCAGGGGATCATTCCAACCCAGGGATCAAACCCTCATCTCCTGCACTGGCAGGTGTATTCTTTACCACTGAACCACCTGGGAAGCCCTGTAAAAGGCCGACATCAGATGGTTAAATTACAGGGCCATTTTGAGGACTGACTGTATTAATGATGTAATTATAACTAGAACCTAATAAAGATTAACAATAATTATTATCAATGTTAATGTTTACTTGGTTTGAACTAAGTTCTATAATATGTTCATTTCTGCCAAGCTAGTCTATGATAATCTGTGACCTTTTAAAGATGAACAAAATGCTATTCCTGATTCTATCAAGAAATGTCAGGAAGACTGGCAGGAGGAAGGAAATGGCTATGGGAGTGACAAAGCACTACCCACTCAAGGAAAGAAAGTGAAGAGCAGACTCAAAGTCTTAAAGGGTTTGTGATCTCAGAGAAAGAAACTTCTCTTATAAGGCAAAGTTCTTTCTGATTTGTCTGTTCATTATTCCAGTACCCGTAAGTTTTATAAACATAATGGGAAGGAAAGCTGACTCTATCATTTTCACAAGTCACACGTGATTTCTTGACATTGCTAAAATAAATCACTTTGGTTAATTTCTTCTAGCCTGATCAGGGAGTAGGAGGTATTTTGAGATAATGCTGAGAAAAATTCAGCCACTCAAATTTGACAGCTTATTCACCCAAGTATGCTTACTGAATGATAGCTAAGAATCACGTTTAAATTTCATTAACATTTTGAAGAGCTGGAAGTGTATTTGTTAACTGCTGATGATAAAATTGGTTTATATATAAATGTCTACATAGAAGAAACTTTGTTTTCCAGAGGGAACTAAGACAAATGTAGGGTTCAGGAATGAACATCTATTAAAAACTGGCTGGGCATCATTATTCTAATCTCAATCTCAAGGAAGAGAGGAAAAAGAAAAGTCTCTGCACTCTGCAAGACAGAATGTACATGAAAAGAACACTGATATCTCATGGAAGGATGGGAGCAAACAAACGAAGGTAAACATTTATATGAGTCTTCATAAACTGGTAAACAAGTCAAAATAAGCAAGAAAGCCAATGGCTTCTCCCTGTCTTAAGAGATGCTATTAGTGTGAGAATATATTTCAGATTAAAAAATGGGATATGAGCAGTTCTCAGATCAGAGAATTTTCATTTTTATTCATTTATGATATATTTGTTAATCATCGAATGTGATATATTCTAAGCTGAGCATAGAATCACAAGGAAAAAAAAAACTATAATTCCTCTCAAGGAGTTCAAAATGCAGACAAATAAACAGGTGAACAAACTCAGGCAGGTGCTCTGATATTACTCAAGATACCACAGGCCCTAAGAAATTCTTCTTGCCTAGGAAGTGGGCTTAGAAAAAATTTGCATAAGAAGGTAACTCGAGCTGAGTCTTGTAGACTCAGATAAGTAGAGAAGTAAGCAGATGGTTATTTGCTAGAATGGTATAGTAGAAGACAATCAAAGAGAGAGCAACCTAAACAATATGAGGATGGTATACAGAAAAAGGAACAAGTTGATGGGAAAAGTTAATCAATCAGGCATGCTGAACATAAAGTATATGTAGTACTGATAACATCCAGGTAGACATGTTCAGGAAGCCATTTGTTATATGAGAATAAACCTCATGAACTTGAGATATAAAATAAATCCTGAACTTGAGATATAAAACTAGGAAATTATCAGCAAAAAAATGGCTGACATAGATCAGATCAGATCAGATCAGATCAGTCGCTCAGTCATGTCTGACTCTTTGCCACCCCATGAATTGCAGCACACCAGGCCTTCCTGTCCATCACCAACTCCCGGAGTTCACTCAGACTCACGTCCATCGAGTCAGTGATGCCATCCAGCCATCTCATCCTCTGTCGTCCCCTTCTCCTCTTGCCCCCAATCCCTCCCAGCATCAGAGTCTTCTCCGATGAGTCAACTCTTCTCATGAGGTGGCCAAAGTACTGGAGTTTCAGCTTTAGAATCATTCCTTCCAAAGAAATCCCAGGGCTGATCTCCTTCACAATGGACTGCTTGGATCTCCTTGCAGTCCAAGGGACTCTCAAGAGTCTTCTCCAACACCACAGTTCAAAAGCATCAATTCTTCGGCGCTCAGCCTTCTTCACAGTCCAGCTCTCGCATCCATACATGACCACAGGAAAGACCATAGCCTTGACTAGACTGACCTTTGTTGGCAAAGTAATGTCTCTGCTTTTGAATATGCTATCTAGGTTGGTCATAACTTTCCTTCCAAGGAGTAAGCGTCTTTTAATTTCATGGCTGCAGTCACCATCTGTAGTGATTTTAGAGCCCAGAAAAATAAAGTCTGACACTGTTTCCGCTGTTTCCCCATCTATTTCCCATGAAGTGATGGGCCCGGATGCCATGATCTTCTTTTTCTGAATGTTGAGCTTTAAGACAACTTTTTCACTCTCTACTTTCAGTTTCATCAAGAGGCTTTTTAGTTCCTCTTCACTTTCTGCCATAAGGGTGGTGTCATCTGCATATCTGAGGTTACTGATCTTTCTCCTGGCAATCTTGATTCCAGCTTGTGTTTCTTCCAGTCCAGCATTTCTCATGGTGTACTCTGCATATAAGTTAAATAAGGAGGGTGACAATATACAGCCTTGATGTACTCCTTTTCCTATTTGGAACCAGTCTGTTGTTCCATGTCCAGTTCTAACTGTTTTCACTTTCAGTATTCAATAAATTTCATGAGATAGTAAACACTTTATTATTAGAAAATAGGCTTGGTATTAGGTGATTTTGCTCAAGCATAAGCTAACATGTATTCTGGAACATGTTTAAGGCAGGGTGGGTTAAGCTATCAGAGAAGGCAATGGCACCCCACTGCAGTACTCTTGCCTGGAAAATCTCATGGACAGAGGAGCCTGGTGGGCTGCAGTTCATGGGGTCGCTGAGGGTCGGACATGACTGAGTGACTTCACTTTCACTTTTCACTTTCATGCATTGGAGAAGGAAATGGCAACCCACTCCAGTGCTCTCGCCTGGAGAATCCCAGGGACGGGGCAGCCTGGCGGGCTGCCATCTCTAGGGTCACACAGAGTCGGTCACGACTGAAGCTTCTTAGCAACAGCTTTGTTTAGTAGATGAGATGTATTAAATACATTTTCAATGTAATATTTTCAATAGGTTTATTGTGATGTAATCTTGTCATAAGCTGAGGAAGATCTATAGTTTAATAGTCAAGGTCCTTTCTGAACAATTGGTGCCTTTGTCATTCTATTTGCTCAGTTCAGTTCAGTCATGTGACCCCATGGACTGCAGCACACCAGGCCTTCCTGTCCATCACCAACTCCTGGAGTTTACTCAAACTCATGTCCATTGAGTCAGTGATGCCATCCAACCATCTCATCCTCTGTAACCCCCTTCTCCTCCTGCCTTTAATCTTTCCCACTTCAAGGTCTTTTCCAAGGAGTCAGTTCTTCACATCAGGTGGCCAAAGTATTGGCCTTTCAGCTTGAGCATCAGTCCTTCCAATGAATATTCAGGCCTGATTTCCTTTAGAATTGAGTGGGTTTGATCTCTTTGCAGTCCAACGGACTCTCAAGAATCTTCTCCAACACCACAGCTCAAAAGCATCAGTTCTTTGGCACTCAGCTTTCTTTATAGTCCAACTCTAACAACCATACATGATTACTGGAAAAACCATAGCTTTGACTAGATGGACCTTTGTCGGCAAAGTAATGTCTCTGCTTTTTAATATGCTGTCTAGGTTGGTCATAACTTTTCCTCCAAGGAGCAAGTGTCTTACATGTTTTTAATATCATCCTGGGGAGACCGCTAGTTTTCCAAACTGTAGGCTAATTAAAAACAAACTCTTTTTTATGGGTGTTCTCAGCAGTGCAGTGCCCTTAGCATTACTTTAAGAAATGCTAAAACGGAACAGTGACCAATCATTGAAAATGTATTAAACAGTCCAGCTTACAAAAACACATTTCTGTTCTTTGTTACAGCAAAGTCAGATAAGTGCTTTAAAAGCCATGTCCTATTCATCTGAGGAGAGAGAATTGTTCGAAGAAGTTAGGACAAACTTAGCCCTTGATTTCCTTAGCGCATGCTCCTGAAAGTTGGTGCATTCCATCCTAGAAGAAAGAAGCTGATATTTTGGCTTTATTATTCCATTAGTCCATGTAGGAATCTTAGGTTCTGTGGGTACCTTACTGAGGTCATCTAGAAGTCCAATGCCCTCACTTGAGAGATAAGCGAACTGATGCTCAAAGAGAAAAGGAACTGGCCATCACCTCAGACCGAGTATTACTGAAGTCAGGACTAGAACCCAATAAGCTACTTTATCTCTTAGTCACTTTTTTTTTTCCAATTCACCAAATAATGACATGTATCATTTTATTATTATAGGCATCTTAATCTGCTGTGTCTTAATCTAATGAGAATTAATTTATATCATTAAAATTTTAACAAATTACTCTCAGTTCATGTCCTCACATTAAAATAGTTCCTAATTATATTTTGGCAGTGAAACTCATTATTTGGCATTTTGAAATGAAACTCCCTCACTCTCTGCATTATACTATTTGGAGTAATTCTAAAAACATAGATATGATTCTCAGATGTTCACTTTTTAAACAGTTTAGTATGTAACGTCTGGTTTGGATGAGAAAAACATTACAGACAAGAATGTTGGAAAGGCATATGAAAGTAAAATCTTAAAGTACCACATAAAAGGCAGGCAGATATTTATATAATTGTAGTGTGGAATAGTTGTTTTTAAATATGAGTGCTAAAGTCAGAAAATGTAAAACCTAATACACCTCACATACACAAATCTTGTATAAATCCCCAAAATACCAAAGACAGAATGGAAAGCATAATGACAATTAGCAAATATACCAGTAGCAGATTCAACAGATAAAAAGTTAATATCCTTAAAATAAAATAAACTCCTAAATCAAAAGGGTAAAAAACAGCATGTTCTATATAATACAGTTTGCTAGAAACCTGTACAGATTATCTGACTGCACCAGGACAGAAGCAGCAGTGAGGAAGAAAACGTGGATTGGAGGGTTGGTGCTTCCATTTACCTGGACTGACGGTATCACCTGTGTATCCCCTGGTGGAAAATAAAAGCCTGTTTTATAGAAATGTTTCTCACAAATTACTAAATATAGAATTGTTCAAAGATGAAACAATAAAGGCTGTTCTAGAATGATCATATTTGGTTGCACCTAAAACATGGCTGCTCACAAACTTCGATGTTTTAAAAACAGTCACAAAAATATGTAGGTATTTTTTCAAGCAGTACCATTTTATCTTATTTTTTGGTTGTTTTTTCTCTTTTATTCATTATTTCCCTTTCCGTTATGTTTTATTACAGGATATTGAATATAGCTCCTTGTGCTATACAATAGGACCTTGTTGTTTCTCAGAAACATGCAGTGTTTTAAAACAGCCACAGAAATATGAAATCAGTTCAGGATCAGACAGGCATTTTTCTGGCTCTATTTGCAGACAGTTTATGCACAGGCTGAAAGCAAATACAGCTGGGGACAAAATAGCATTATAAGTAATGAATAGTTTCAATACTAACCCCCTATATTTAAAGTCCACAATATGAATAGAAATTTCCATTTCCAGAAAAGAGATCTCCAGATAACCCTTACTTGCCATCAGTCCCCTTGAGCTCATCCCACAGGGCAAGTGGTATATCACAAGCTAATAAGTAAATAATCTACTTGTTCCTCTACCAAGGCAAGCCTGCACACATTTATTCATTGAATGCCTACACTGGATGTGCAAAAGAATCCTTCTCCTGTTCCTTTATAGTGGAGCTAGGTCACTTGTCGTTTGAATCTGGTTGCTACGACAGTGTTCCAAATATTTGGGATGATTATTTGTAGCACCTGTTTCTGGAACTCTTGGAGGATGGCTGTTCATTTTTATCCTAGGTGATTATGCTGTACGTGAGCAGATGAGCCATGAACTATTCATTGCTCAGTGACTGTACTCCACCATCTCTTAAAATATATGCTATTATGTGGGGTTTTTAAAAAGCATTCAACCAAAACAACCTTTAACTTACCAAGGATGATTTATTTTAGAAAAGCTTTAAAAGACATTTCCCTAATTAAAAATAAATGTTTCTTCTATTTGCTGTTTTATATTTACTCCACACAAGCAAAAAATAAAGAAATATCTCTCCTAATTGTGTCTGTGCTTTTTGACTGAACTTTAATGCTTAAAGGTGTTTCTTTTGAAATGGAAAAGAAACACGGAGGGATTTGACATGATTCAGAAAACAATAATGAGCAAACATTCTACAACATTTATTCGTTCAGTGTATTCTTCATTTCATGACACTCTGCTCAGTTCATGACCCACTGAGGGAAATGCAAATAATTCTAAACTTGGAGCCCTGAGTCTTAGGATCACTCTACAGATGAGACCATTTAAAACAAAGACCTTGATATTCCAGTACATGGATTTCTGGCATATAATCCAAGTGATATACGTGGAAATGATACACTGATGTCTTAATGTCTATAGGAATAGAATGAAGCAAGTATTGAGAACTCTTAGGTTCAATCAAACTCTGTGGTCCATCCAAATCTTTCCAAGTATAATTCATTACATGCTCATCATCAAACCAGCTCTTTTACAAGTATTAAGTGAAAAGCCTTGGCTTGAGGCCAGCTTTTATTGGCAACAACATTTAACATAAGGATATCAAGAATTCAAGGATCAATAATTAATAAGAATCAAAGAAAATGTTTCAAAGTTAGAGAATTTTCCTGTGAAATTTAATGACATATGTTCTTAGAGCTATAAGAAGCCATGGGCATGAATCATCTATTATTGGAAATATAAGATATATATTTAATAAAACAAATATATCTTTAGTAAAAATAAAATATTCCTTGTAGATAAGACACACTTGCAGATTTCCACTGGCTTAAGATTTAATTTTATCACCTTTTCACTTATCATTATTGATGATAAAGTATGTACAATGTTTTAATTTAAAACTCCTAGGATTCATCCATGTATTTTTTTAGCTTTTTATTTTTTAATTAATTTATTTTTTACTGAAGGATAATTGCTTTATAGAATTTTGCTGTTTTCTGTCATCCATGTATTTTTAATGCTAATGTCAAGATTTTTTTTAAGTTCACTTTTATTCTTATAAGAAACATTTTATACTTGTTAGTTTCTGATTTCTTCAGATGGAATTTAGTCTGGGAAGCTGTTCTCAACAGGATAAGCAACGATTGAGCAAACATCAGTCCAATGGGCAAACAAGAAAGTCCCTCTGACAAGCAGAAAAGAGATCATCAATTTAGAGGTTGTCATGGGAGTCGTCTTGAGAATTAAAGAAAGTCCGATCTGTGTTTGCAGACAGAGAGAAAGGGTCTATTCAAATAGAAAAAGGATGAACAACAAGCAATTATCGTCTGTATACAATAATTAAGTTGAGGAAAACATGAGGATCCTGGAGAGGAGAGACAGATGAATGAAGAAGTGGTTAAAGCCTTTGTTTGCCAAGTAAGGACATCTCAGCAAAGGGCTGAACAGAAAATTGAAAATTGCAAAACACAACCTTGCTAGTAGCTTTCATTGTGTTTGATACACACAAAGATACGCGAACAGTTAATTTACATCTCAAAAAGTACTGCCAGAGGTCTCTCTACAATGTGTTGCTGAAAAGCTACTGCAGGTTTAAATTTTGTGATTAGCTCTTATAAACACAATAAAATTGTTTAGCATGAAGAAAACTATGATTAATTGTCTGGCAGTAACAGGTGCTTTTTATGGAGCATAGAATATGTGACCAGCATTATAGGAAACCCTTCCACACATCAGGGGCTTCCCAGGTGGAGCTAGTGATAAAGAACACGTCTGCCAATGCCAGAGACATAAGACATGCAGGTTCCATCCCTGGATAGGGGAGATCCCCTGCAGGAGGAAATGGCAACCCACTCCAGTATTCTTGCATCCCATTCATCATTTCTGTAGCTTTAAGAGATGAGAAAGTAGGGAGAAAAGATGCTTAAGAGGAACCTGCCTGTGGAATTAAGCGTGGTTTTAAGAGGCTCCACAAACACCTGAACTCTTTTGCTCTTTCATCTCTGCTGAACTAGTCCTCTTTTCATTTATACAGAATCCTTTTATAACCTAAACAAATACCCTTGATTTATACTAAGTATAGGTTTTCATACATTTCTTAAATGCATTTCAAAAAAAATATTTGGCTTAGATCATCAGTAGTCTGAATATTATTAAAGATTGTGTTTTTGATAGTGCTAAGTTAATCTTAAAGATTATTTACACTACCAAGCTAAAATGGATGGCTGAGGAAATTACTTTGCTACGTTAGAAAAATTACAAGTTTGAAATGAAGAAGAGAAATATTGACCTGAATTATTCATGTTTTCTTTTCTTTGCATTCAGCACAACTCCTGGTACATAGTGAGCACTCTGTTTTTTGCTTTGTTTTTGTTGGTGGGGGAAGTAACGCTTCATACTCAAAATTCAACAAACCATTTCACTTTGTCTGGATGACTCTGTGCTGAAATCCACACCCCTAAGAACTACAAAACTTCTCTCTACTCTGAAAGTGAAAAATGAAAGTGTTAGTCGCTCAGTCTTGTCTGACTCTTTGTGACCCTGTGGACTGTAGCCTGCCAGGCTCTTCTATCCATGGAATTCTCCAGGCAAGAATACTAGAGTGGATTGCTGTTCCTTTCTCCAGGGGATCTTCCCAACCCAGGGACTGAACTCTGGTCTCCTGCATTGCAGGCAGATTCTTTACTGTTGGAGCCACCAGGGAAGCCCCTCTCTACTTTAATGGCATTCTATAAATAGACTATCCTCATGGTGGCAAAAATCTAGTTATATTATTAAAACAAATAGTTGGGAAAATAGCAGTTACAAACACTATGAAGATTAAGGCCATGTCACCAAAATCCTTTAGCTAAAATCATTTCCTCTCTGAACTAAAATGATTGCATTGCTAATTAAAACTCCTAATATTTTACTTTAGGGAGAAAATACCATTTAAAGTCCAACAGTCAACATAGCTTGTCATACTTACCAGGAAAAAAAAAATCACTCATTAAATGTTATTCAGCGAGTGATAGGTTTATAAAGGGGAACACCTTATTAAAAACTCAGGGGCAATATAAGCATAAAGCATTTAAAAAGCTGTTCATTCTTTTTAAAAATGCAAATATTGCCTAGGGAGGTGATTGTGCTTTTGTGACACATTTTATCCTGTATATATTAATCTTCATCCTCATACCAGGCCTGCATGCTTTCACTAGAGCTGCAAACCATCATAATTATCATTTGGCACTACAGGTTACATTGAATATAAAATATTTAATAAACATGTTTATATCCTAGTACTATGTAATTAAATAACAGTTAATTCAAAGGACAAGCTTTTTCTTGAGCTGACTGTAAGGGGGTTTCCACACTCTTTTATGTGGTTAAACTGGAGAACTCATTACAGTAAAGTCTGAAGCAGAAATGTAGCACCCATTCTACTGCAAATCACACTTTAAAAAAAAAGGTTGAGATTAGCAAATTCTTGACCTTGCAGTTCCTCTTTCCACTCTGCACCTAACTAGAAATTAATCAAAGCAGTTTGCAGGTTTCAGGTCTCTAAACAGAGCAGGCTTACTGTCTGGGTTCATTAGCTGAGCTGCTTGGAGCAGAGTGCATTGGGGACTTCATCCTGTTGACGCTGATAAAGCTTCATCCTGAGAAGAACTAAACACTGTGGCCAGACTCTGGCTAAAGCCAGTGAAGGAGCCGTCCTAGGAACAGATGTGTGCCTCAGTCCATATAAGCAGACAATGCCAAGTCTTCTCATACTGGTTGGGGAAATCATTCTGAATAGGATAAATGGTATTGAGGTGAGAGAGTCTGCAATTTGAACCCTATTAGTTAGCATTCTGGAGAAGGCAATGGCATCCCACTCCAGTACTCTTGCCTGGAAAATCCCATGGGCAGAGGAGCCTGGTAGGCTGCAGTCCATGGGGTTGCTAAGAGTCGGACACGACTGAGCGACTTCACTTTCACTTTTCACTTTCATGCATTGGAGAAGGAAATGGTAACCCATTCCAGTATTCCTGCCTGGAGAATCCCACGGACAGAGGAGCCTGATGGGCTGCTGTCTATGGGGTTGCACAGAGTCGGACACGACTGAAGTGACTTAGCAGCAGCAGTTAGTATTCATGGGGTTTTACAATTCTTTTTTCACTTTGGTTATCATCAGTTAACTTTTGCCTGTCATTACATTACCAATATTCATCAGCAGTTTCCGTGAGTGAAAACACTAGGCTTTGCAAGCAAAGTCTTAATCCCAGATTGGCTCTCCTTGGCTTCCTGCTATACTTTCTTTGGTATTATCACATGCTGTGTACTTTAAGAATTCACTGCTGCATTCATCTAAGCCAAATATAATTACAAAGGTATTTTTGTTTCCAAAGGAAAAAAAAAAATACAATGCATTCCAAAGTCAAGGGGAAAATACTCTAGGGGTTGGGTAAAGTATTGCTTCTCCTCTACAGGATTGGAAGAAGTCAGAGCAGACTACGTTGCTGCTGCCCAGACCCAAGGATTAGCTGAGATATCCCCTGGATATTTTTTGTTTTTAAGGTAAATTTCATGTTGTACACGTAAACCTTCTACCTATTTCGTACTCTCAGCAGCACAGTTTTAGAGCTGAAAGGAACTTTACAGATCTCTAGGTTCAAAGTTCTCTGACAATTTTGAATGGCCAGAGCACGTAACTCACCGTGCTGGGCACTGGATAACGCATAGTTGCCTAAGATGGAAAACTACCCCTGAGGAACTTATTTAATATCACCTGGATTAATTCTAATTCCCCACTCTTGTTACTCCCTTTCACATCAGCAGCTTTTAGCTGCATAATTGCTTACCACTATGTGACATTATCTTGTTCATTTATTGCTGTACTTGTTTCCCAAGTTTGCATCTCTCCATTAGAATATAAGCCCTGGAAGGTGTGATGTTTTCTAATGTTTCCACTACTCAACCTTTAGCATTTACAGCAGGGTCTGCTAACTAACCGGGGAAGGCAATGGCACCCCACCCCAGTACTCTTGCCTGGAAAATCCCATGGACGGAGGAACCTAGTGGGCCGCAGTCCATGGGGTCGCTAAGAGTCAGACACAACTGAGCGACTTCACTTTCACTTTTCACTTTTATGCATTGGAGAAGGAAATGGCAACCCACTCCAGTGTTCTTGCCTGGAGAATCCCAGGGATGGGGGAGCCTGATGGGCTGCCATCTGTGGGGTCGCACAGTCGGACATGACTGAAGCAACTTAGCAGCAGCAGCAGCTGCTAACATGTGTTCAATAAATGCTGGTTAAAGGAAAGAATAAATGGATATTGGATTACTGTGAGGATCAAATGAGGTGATTCATGTAAAGCCCTAGCAGGAAGGCTGCTACACAGTTGAATGTTAATAAATATCTGTGGAATGAATAAATGAATAACACAAAATCTATAGAAACAAATGTCTCAGAAGTGGCCTTGGAGTTGACCTTCAGATGATGATCAGGGCTTCTGACAGGGGAGTAGGCAGGTGGGAAAAAGGGCATGAACAGAGTGGTGCGATCCTGGACCTGTGAGCCTGCCATGTGTCCAAAGTACCAAGCAGAAAATGAGGTTGAAAAAGTAAGACAACTCAGAGAGTCTTAAATGTCAGACATCGCTCTTTCTTTTCCATTTTCTTTCTTTCTTTGCTGGGGGGTGGTGGGAGGTAGAGCATTTAACCATTCGTTCAACAGGTCCTTGTGGACTTTCACTATTAGTGACTACATGACTTAAGTTATGGCAGATACAGAAATGAAAAAAGCGTCAAGGTCACCATTCTCAGAGAGTTTTCAATCTGACCATCCTCTGCCTACATGTGAGCAGATCAACCCCTCAAAAGCTCAAGTGTCAACAACATCAGCAGATCTGAAGCCTGCAGTGGGGGTCTCTGGACATCCTATAGTGCAAAGCACTAACTCGTAGGAAGCTGGTTACTAATACAGCCATGTCTCCCTTGCTCCTGCTTACATGCATTGCTTTCCTTGTATATAAAAAAAAAAAAAAAAAAAGAGAGAGAGAGAGAGAGAAAATTCCTCTGGATTCAAGTGATCTTAAGCAACATAATAAAATTCCTAGAGGATGAATAGTAAAAGGTAGATGGCTATTCTGAGAGATGAGAATAGTGGAGAAAATTGAAGATCAGAAATCCACTGCTTTGGTTTAAAAAGCTTTTTGGAATGTTGATAATCTTCTAAGCTTATCTTAGAATCGGGAGGCATTCCTTATTTTGGTAATCAAACCCCTAAAATGATAACAACATTTTCTACTCAAATACAATTTAGTTCTATCTTATCCCTCAGCAGGATGCAAAATTACCTTTTTTTTTTTTTTTAAAGAAGAGTTAGAATGTTTGCCTGATGAGATGATTCAATAGATGAGAATTCCGTAAGTATTTTATGATGACCCCTGGGGCTGGTCAGCAGGGATTGATTTGGTGGGATTATTAAAAGCTAGGTCTAAACCCAGTAGGGATCACAGAGATGCTAGAACACAAATAAGCATGGACAGGTTTCACCAGAGGGCCTGTAAGTGCAAACAAAAGAAAAGCAAACCACATGCCTTTAAGTGAAGAGCAAGGAGGTTGAGATGCTCCTTTGCTATTCACCTTGCTGAATAAGGATTGCCAACATTTTTGGTTGATACAAGGGATTTGATAATCATTTCTTAAAATGTTGCTTTGGAGACACAGCACTCACAATCAAATTCTACTTGGGCACTGACTGTGTGACCTTGGGCAAGGTAAACTCTCTGTGCTTGAGAGCCCTGATTTGTAAAATGGAAAAATACCTCCCCCGCCCCCACAGGCTTAGTTGAGTATTCAATGAGATAACTCGTGTGAAACTGGCCCACGTGGACTCTTAATTGCACACTTTCTGAAATTAGTACAGCCTTTCCAATATATTATCTTTGTACTGGAAAGATGGCTCTGCAAAAATGGAAATCAACTAGTAGTTACAAATTCTGGAGTCTGACTGGATTCAATCTCAACTCTACCGTGTACTGGCTAGAGTCCTTGTACCACCTACTACGTTTCTCTGTGTCTCGATATTCTTATCTGAAAGCAGAGTCATTGTAATTCCTATCTCAAAGAGATGCTCTGAGGATTAAACAGACCACTCTAAGTAAAATCATGAAAGTGCCTGATACATAGAAGAAAATCTGTATCCTTAACCCATTTTTTCCCTTGGAAGAAATGCTGATTGGTCTATCCAACAACATACAATGGTCCAATATATTATTGCCTAAAATGTGCATTAGAAGTTTATAATTTTCAAAAAAACATCTCATCTCAATTCACTCTCTCCACCACAACATGAGGGCTTCCCAGGTGGCACCAGTCATAAAGAATCCACCTGCTAAAGCAGGAAACATAAGAGATGTGGGTTTGATCCCTGTGTTGAGAAGATCCTATGGAGGAGGGCATGGCAACCCACTCCAGGATTCTTGTCTGGAGAATCCCATGGACAGAGGAGCCTGATGGGCTACAGTCCATAGCGTCTCAAAGAGTTGGACACGACTGAAGTGACTTAGCACACATACACCACCATGTGAACTGAGCACAGATACATTCAGCTCAGTTCAGTCGCTAAGTCTTGTCCAACTCTTCGCAACCCTATGGACTGCAGCATGCCAGGCCTCCCTGTCCATCACCAAACACTGGTGCTTGCTCAAACTCATGCCCATTGAATCAATGATGACATCTAGCCATCTCATTCTCTGTTATCCCCTTCTCCTTCTTCCTTCAATCTTTTCCAACATCAGGGTTTTTCCAAGGAGTTAGTTCTTCACATCATGTGGCCAAAGTATTGGAGTTTCAGCTTCAGCATCAGTCCTTCCAATGAGTATTCAAAAGGGATTTCCTTTAGGATTGACTGGTTTGATCTTGCCATCCAAGGGACTTTCAAGAGTCTTCTCCAACACCACAGTTCAAAAGAATCAATTCTTTGGTGCTCAGCTTTTTTTTATAGTCCAACTCTCACATCCATACATGACCACTGGAAAACCATAGCTTTGACTAGATGGGCCTTTGTCAGCTAAGTAATGTCTCAGCTTCTTAATGTGTTGTCTAGGATGGCAATAGTTTTTCTTCTAAGGAGTGAGTATCTTTTAATTTCATGTCTGCAGTCACCATCTGCAGTGATTTTGGAGCCCCCCAAAATAAAATCTCTCACTGTTTCCATTGTTTCTCCATCTATTTGCCATGAAGTAATGGGACCAGATGCCACGATTTTCAGTTTTTGAATGTTTTAAGCCAGCTTTTTCACTGTCCTCTTTCAATTTCATCAAGAGGTTCTTTATTTCCTCTTTGCTTTCTGTCATAAGGGTGGTGTCATCTGCATATCTGAGGTTATTGATATTTCTTCATGCAATCTTGATTTCATCTTGTGCTTCATTCAGCCCGGCACTTCACACATGTAAACGAATGTTATTTATGTATTAATCAAAATATCAAACAAAAATTTTTGAAAGGCCAGGAACTTGCTTTCAAAATAGTTTAAATAATTTAAAACTAAAAACCTATATATGCATATATAAACTACTGATTCATGCAGGTGCTCTGCCCATTCTTGGATTGGGCTATTTTAAAAATTAGTCTCTTATCTCCTGGTAAAATATCTCTACAACCAAAGGAATTGTTGCTATTTCTAATTCATGAATTAAAATGTGTAATTTTGGAGCTGGAAGAGGCTTTACAAATCGACCAATGCTTTCAACTTCTAGGCACTGTGCTGCCCCTCTCCCCTGGGTCTGCCTTCTCAGAGCCTCTCCTGGGTGCTCTGCTTATAGGAGGAGTATATTTCCTTCCTCTTGAGGGAGGTTAGGCCATGTGACTGCCTTTGACCAATGGAATGGGAGGCGAAGCTTTAAACCACATTATGCTGTTCTTCCACTGTTCCTTTCCCTCTGCTGCATGTTCCATGTGAAGCTGATCCTTCAGACCTCGAACCTTAAGCAGAGCATAGCTTCAGGTAATGAGTAGCTAACAGAATTAGCCACTGAAATTTTGCAGTTGTTTGCTACTGCAGCATAGTTTAGTAAACTATGACTATTTTCAATCCCTGTGTCATGAAGATCCCCTGGAGGAGGAAATGGAAACCCACTCCAGGATTCTTGCCTGGAGAATCCCATGGACAGAGGAGTCTGGCAGACTACTGTCCATGATGTTGCAAAGAG
Source organism: Tragelaphus eurycerus (assembly GCA_935064755.1). Classification (NCBI taxonomy): domain Eukaryota; kingdom Metazoa; phylum Chordata; class Mammalia; order Artiodactyla; family Bovidae; genus Tragelaphus; species Tragelaphus eurycerus. Next base: position 796,402 of record CAKXYN010000123.1, read on the forward strand.
TCAGGCATGCCTGAACAACTAACACACACACAACTAACACACACATGACTATTTTCAGGAATCAATGTCCAGAACTATTCATTTTCAATGGGGACACATCTAACTCAGGAGAAAGGTGCAAGTAAATCCCATGTCTCCTGACTCCTAGTTCAGAGATTTCTCCACAGTAGTACATGCTTCAAGGAAAGCTTGTTGTCGTTGTTCAGTCACTAAGTCATGTCTGACTCTTTGTAACCCCAAGAGCTGTATCAGTCCAGGCCTCCCTGTCTCTTACTGTCTCCAGGAGTTTGCCCAATTCATGTCCATTGAATCAGCGATGACATCCAACCATCTCACTCTCTGCTGCCCTCTTCTCTTTGCCTTCAATCTTTCCCAGCACCAGGATCTTTTCCAATGAGTTGGCTCTTCCCATCAGGTAGCCAAAGTATTGGAGCTTTAGCTTCAGCACCAGTCCTTCCAATGAATATTCACGGTTGATTTCTTCTAGGATTGACTGGTTTGATCTCCTTGCTATCCAAGGGACTCTCAAGAATCTTCTGCAACACCATAGTTCAAAAGCATCAAGAAAAGTTAGTCCTTTTCTAAGTAGTTCTTCAGACCTCTAGAGTAACTTCTAGTCACACATTTTTTTCTTCCCCAAATCCTCCAGTGGCAACCCATGCACACTGTATTACTCTATAGTTCTCTCCCAAATTCTACTCAGCTTTATCCCCAATCTATCACTATTGAAGGAAGACAATGAAATATTTGCTGTTTTCAGGGGCAATTGATGATTTTGGAGGGAGCAGTGGCTGTCCTTTATAACGTATGCTGGGAGCAGGCAAGGCTCCCTTGCCTACGGCTGGCGGCAGTGGCGCTCTTGTTTGAGGGTGGGATCTATTGAAAGCCTTACCCCGGTCTTTGTGCTCCGATCCCATTATTGTTGCAGTACAGTGTATACTTCTCATGATATTTTGGCCACTATTCTCTCAGGTGATATTTACATTTATATTTTAAAAAGACAGAAAATTTCCCAAGGGTGGTACATTGGGAAGTGGTTAATCCCATACAAGATGCACTTGAAAAACTCTGTCCTTTTCCAATATTTTATCAACAGTATACGTGTAAGTTCTCTCAAGGGAAAAAAATAGGCATTTAAACTAATTCCTGTGTATAGGAAAACTTGATTTTGTGTAAAATGATTTGCACACCTCGATACACAGAAACTGAGCTGCATTCATTCTGGTCCTTCTGAATTTGACATGTGAGAAGCCAGGGGAAACTTTGTACAATTTAGCTTGTCTCTTTAACAATCATCCTTTAAGTAATGTTTTGCAGATGCAATAAACACATCCTATATTAGCATATAATATTTCCTTTTACATAAAGTAATAGGTTACGGGGGATATTATGGGTCATTTAGTTCACAGTCTACAAAACGCAACAATGTTCATAATCATCAAAAGCAGCAGCCAGTGGCCTTTATTAAAGTTATGAAAGCTCCATTTTCAAATAAATACAACTACTGTAAAATTGCCCAATTTTATTTGAATTGGATGCAGTGTTTTGCACAATACTATGTATACTGCTATTTAATAGGATTTTTATGGCTAGATATTTAGGCTGCTTTGCAGGTGGCTCAGATAGTAAAGTGTCTGCCTGCAATGTGGGAGACCCGGGTTCGATCCCTGGGTCAGGAAGATCCCCTGGAGAAGGAAATGGCAAGCCACTCCAGTACTCTTGCCTGGAAAATTCCATGGACGGAGGGGCCTGGTAGGCTACAGTCCATGGGGTTGTAAAGAGCCAGACACGACTGAGCGACTTCACTTTCTTTCACTTTATGGCTAGAAATAATACAGCTGAAATTGACACCTTCATCTACAGGCAGGAAAGAACCCAGTGCCTATGGGGGAAGGTGGGTTGGGAATTGTGTATAAGTAATGGTCCAGCTCCCAGCATCTATAGTGTTCAAATGCTGATCATAGTAATCTTAACCCTAATGTGAAGTCCATTGCCTTTCAGAGGTCTCTGGTGAACTGTCATTCTGACTGACAGGTTTAGAGGAAGCTTCTCAATAATAGGAACATCTCTGCTGAACAGAATGGAAAACCCTGACACTTCAACAACTTCTTGATATTCAGGTTGGGAGAAAGAAAAGCCTCCTGGCCTCTCTCCCAGCAGACTGGGAAGGAAATAGTGGCAGCACCTGCAGACTCTCACAGAACCTGATTCAGCAAGCTGACAGTACTGAGCACTTCTGTCTTTAGCACATAGCTATTCTCAGAGAACAAGAAAAGGGAGGGGACTTGTTCATATTTCCTTGTGATGTGAAGAGAGAACTGTGCAATAACATTTCATATACAAAAGCCAAAGATGATTTAGGTCGGGGAAGTACCATCTAATTAGAATCACTTTATTCCCAGCTATGTCTGGGATGCTTCCTATTGAGAATGGAGGGTAAAAGGGAGGTGGAGAAGGCAGGAAGAAAGACTGCTCAGAGCAAAGCAATTTTGAATTTAGCCACAGTGTCAAATTAAGCTACATTAAAGATGCTAGATATTTGCTTTACTGCTTTCTACAGCTCCATTTATTTTTGCTCATCCTCGCTAGGGCGAGTCAGCTTCTACAGTCACTATTCAGTCAATGCATACATCAGATTTCATCAGGATAAAGAAGACAAAAACACCACCAAGTCTCTTGCGTCAAGTGCAAGATACTATCCTTTCAATAGCAGCAATAACCAAAGAAAGCCACAAACTTTTACAGAAGATAAGAACATAGGTTAACAAGAATCTTTTCTCTCATGAGAACACTACATTATCTTCTGCCAGCTTCTTTAGTTTACTGATGGGATAGAAAGCTGATGATTTATTGTACACAGTAAAGAATATTGCTTTTGGGAGCTGTGCTAGCCTGTACTCCATATTCTCTTCAAAAATAAAAAAGGAAACTTTAAATTGGATTTCTGACACTGGTTGAATGGTTTTAGTCTAAAAACTATTGAGTAGATTAATCTTAAAATGGGGCACCATAAGCACAGAATCACTTCTGATAGACTTCAGTTTTGCAATGTCATTTAGAGCTATGCATCACTGTGGACCAACAGCCTCAACACCTTCAAAGCCCTCACTGATCACTCTCTCCCTTTCTACCCTCAAGACAGTACTTCCCTCCAGGCCTGACTAACGAGAGCCCCCACTCTGAAACCCTGCTAGGCTAGGCACATGGCTGTGGGTTACCTTTCTTCTGACTCCATTCTGAAATTTTCAGAATGATAGTTTTATCATTTTTAATTTTATCATTCATCAGTATGACTTTGCATTATTTGTCATTGATAGTTTTAATACAAAACATTCATACTGCCCCCGGTCTAACAGAAAAGAGATGCCACTCAGAGGCAATCAACATGACGTTTCTTACATATTCTTTTAAAGACATGGTAGGCATAGAAGAAGGCAATGGCACCCCACTCCAGTACTCTTGCCTGGAGAATCCCATGGAAGGAGGGCCCCGGTAGGCTGTAGTCCATGAGGTCGTGAAGAGTCGGACATGACTGATCGACTTCACTTTCACTTTTCACTTTCATGCACTGGAGAAGGAAATGGCAACCCACTTCAGTGTTCTTGCCTGGAGAATCCCAGGGACGGGGGAGCCTGGTGGGCTGCCGTCTATGGGGTCGCACAGAGTCCGACACAACTGAAGCGACTTAGCAGCAGCAGGCATAGGTAAGCAAACTTAAAATCAGCCCCTTTGAAACACAAGTCACTCACCTATTAGTCCCTGCTTTCTCTCTATGCATTGTTACTGCTACTAAAGTCCTGGCCACTTCCCCATATTTACTAAGGGCCACAGCATCTGTCTTCTGATATTTCATCTCCTCTACTTCATCACCACCATCCTGGATGACGCCAGATAGCACAGAAACTACCCTTGACTCTCAACTCGTGTCCCTTTTTACCTACCCTCACTTTAGCCACTCCCTGTGGAATCTGAAATGGACAGTACATTCTGTAGCCATGCCTTCCATATCCTTGCAGGCCCTTGAATTATCTGCTGCTGTCGCTTCATTTGCTTAGACTTCCACTAAATATTTACATCTTCTGCCAACGTACCAGTCTCCTGTAGATGTTAGAGACCTCACAATCTATCACTTCAAGTCCTCTCTTATCAATAGTCTCTTCCCACCCAGCTGTCCTCTGGTGCCCATCCTACAAAAGCCCTATTCTAGAGCAGTCCAATCATTCTTCACCTGGATTTCTGCTTGAGTAAAATTACAAACTCATCACACTATGTTAGCTTTCTTTCTCATGTATCTTTAACCTTTCCTCTACTTACCAGTCCCATGTAACCTATAAAAAATGTTTGCATCTCTGCATCATTTAAAGAGGTATTTTCTTCATTTAACCTCTCTAGGTATCATTTCTTAAAATCTGTGTACCTTTACGCTGGAGCTTCCTAAAGCAGTCATTTACATTTGTTGTTAACTGAAAATTTGATTCACTCTTCATCTCAAGTCAGCCCGATTCTTGCTCCACCACCCTAATGAAACGACCATAAACATTTTTAATAGCTCCTGAGTTGCCAAAGCCAATGTATCCTTTTTAGCCTTGACTTGACTTTAACAATAGTTTATACGTGAATGATGGCTCAGATCCCTGGTGGCTCAGGCGGTAAAGAATCTGCCTGCAATATTGGGGACCAGGGATCGAACCCTGGAGAAAGATCAAACCTTGGGAAGATCCTCTGGAAAAGGGGATGGCAGCCCACTCCAATATTCTTGCCTGGAGAATCCCATGGACAGAGGAGCCTGGTGAGCTACAGTCCATGGGGTCACAAAGAGCTGGACAAGACTGAACAACTAACACTTTGATTTTTCATACGTGAACGATGCCTGACTCCATATACCAGGCCAAGAAATCTCTGTTGAAATCGTTCTGCTCAATTTCTTCTGGTCACCTCCTATTGGATATCCCATAATCTCCACAAACTCAGCATGTTCATAACGGCACTCATCAGTTTTTCCACAAAACCCGCTCATCTTCCTATGTTTCCTTTCCCATAAAAATAAAACCACCTTCACTTAATTGTGTACATCATGTATTTAGGAGCCATGTGGAAATATTCCCCAATTAGTCACTAAATCCTTTAGATTATATTTTCTAAATTTTTCAAAACTATGTCTTCTATTCTATGCTTTAAGTGTTTGTCATATCTCTCCTGGATGATTATGTTACCCTCCTAATTAGTCTTTCTCCATTCTTGCTCAACTGCTATCTGTCCTCCACTGACCTGCCATATAGGTCTTAAAACGTAAAATCAAAACAATATGTGACTTCCAAACTCCAAATCTCTGAGTCTCTGAACAACTTGCAGTCCTTTGACAAGTACAACAAAACCTTTATGATCTGACTGCTACGGTCCTCTCCAACAGCTTTTCAGGCCAGTCACTCATTTTTTCCCCAAAAAACTTCAGAATTATTTCATGCTTTATCAGCTGTCTCAAATTTGAAGAGGCTGTTCCACTTGCTTGGAAAATTCTCCCATCTTTCCCATTTAGCTAACTCTACCTCATCACTTAGAACACAAATTGAATCACTCCCTTTGAGAAGCATTGTTAGGTCTGATGCAGATGCTCCCACTTCTGTGTTTCCAGAGTATACGAATATTTTTACGATGTACTTTTTGCTGACTTTAATGCTTCCACAGGAGCCAGTATGGTGCCTGGGACATATTAGGCTCTCAATAAAGACTCGAAAACTAATTAGGCTTCTAGGACATAATGTGACAATGTCCTAAGATTCTTAAGGAAGATCAATTATCTATCAGTGGGGAATTTAATTTTTAAGTTTAAAGACCATATATTCAGGTGACCAATTCGTTTTTAAGCTATCTTTATACCAGACCACCTGATCTGCCTCTTGAGAAATCTGTATGCAGGTCAGGAAGCAACAGTTAGAAACTGGTCATGGAACAACAGACTGGTTCCAAATAGGAAAAGGAGTACGTCAAGGCTGTATATTGTCACCTTGTTTATTTAACTCATATGCAGAGTACATCATGAGAAATGCTGGACTGGAAGAAACACAAGCTGGAATCAAGATTGCCGGGAGAAATATCAATAACCTCAGATATGCAGATGATACCACCCTTATGGCAGAAAGTGAAGAGGAACTCAAAAGCCTCTTGATGAAAGTGAAAGCGGAGAGTGAAAAAGTTGGCTTAAAGCTCAACATTCAGAAAATGAAGATCATGGCATCTGGTCCCATCACTACATGGGAAATAGATGGAGAAACAGTGGAAACAGTGTCAGACTTTCTTTTTCTGGGCTCCAAAATCCCTGCAGATGGTGACTGCAGCCATGAAATTAAAAGACGCTTACTCCTTGGAAGGAAAGTTATGACCAACCTAGATAGCATATTCAAAAGCAGAGACATCTCTTTGCCAACAAAGGTTCGCCTAGTCAAGGCTATGGTCTTTCCTGTGGTCATGTATGGATGTGACAGCTGGACTGTGAAGAAGGCTGAGCGCCGAAGAATTGATGCTTTTGAACTGTGGTGTTGGAGAAGACTCTTGAGAGTCCCTTGGACTGCAAGGAGATCCAACCGGTCCATTCTGAAGATCAGCCCTGGGATTTCTTTGGAAGGAATGATGCTAAAGCTGAACCTCCAGTATTTTGGCCACCTCATGCGAAGAGTTGACTCATTGGAGAAGACTCTGATGCTGGGAGGGATTGAGGGCAGGAGGAGAAGGGGACGACAGAGGATGAGATGGCTGGATGGCATCACTGACTCGATGGATGTGAGTCTGAGTGACCTCCGAGAGCTGGTGATGGATAGGGAGGCCTGGCGTGCTGCGGTTCATGGGGTCGCAAAGAGTCGGACACGACTGAGCAACTGATCTGATCTGATTCACACTAGTGACTTAAAGATTGCTTATGAGTTAATGACTATTTCTGTTCTCAAACATTTTAAAATGTGTAACAATTAAAGATTCTCTAAAGCCACTTTTTTGGCAATGAGAGAGCTGTTGACATTTAGTTTTATCTCCAAAAGTGGTTTCTTCTCGGTAAACTATCCTTAACATAAATACTATGAAGGTTGGGCAGAAGGTGATTAATTCAATTATTTTAAGGCCACTGTGAAAAAAAAAATTCTCTCTATTTCTGTCTTTTGATATCAAAACTACTTATCCAGGGGCTTTTAGTACTGAAATTCAAGATACTTCCAAGATTCTTGCAGATTCACTGGTAACAGGCTCAAAATATTTTAAAATTTATTAATTACCCATATTTGATTTATTTTAAGATTAAAAAATGCAGATTATGATAACAATAAAATACTCAGACAAAACAACAATAACTTTCATAGTAATGTTAATTCTGGAAGTGGTGAACTCTTTTTTGTTGTTAATTTTTTATTGAAGGATAATTGCTTTACAGGATTTTGCTGTTTTCTGTCAAACCTCAACATGAATCAGCCATAGTTACACATATATCCCCTTTCTTTTTAACCTCCTTCCCATCTCCCTCCCCAGCCCACCCCTCTAGGTTGATACAGAGCCCCTGTTTGAGTCTCCTGAGCCATACAGCAAATTCCCATTGGCTATCTATTTTACATGTGGTAGTGTAAGTTTCCATGTTACTTTTTCCATGCATCTCACTCTCTCCTCCCCTCTCTCCATGCCCATAAGTCTATTCTCTATGGCTTCTCCATTGTTGCCCTATAAATAAGTTCTTCAGTACCATTTTTCCTAGATATATGCATTAGAATATGATATTGATCTTTCTCTTTCTGATCTACTTCACTCTGTATAATAGGTTCTAGGTTCATCCACCTCATTAGAACTCAAATGTGTTCCTTTTTTGGCTGATAATATTCCATTGTGTATATGTACCACAACTTCTTTATCCATTCATTTGTTGATGGATATCTAGGTTGCTTCCATGTTCTGGCTACTGTAAATAGTGCTGCAATGAACAATGGGATTCATGTGTCTTTTTCAATTTTGCTTTTCTCAGGGTATATCTGGAGAACTCTTAAACTTGAATGATGTGAAAAGGGAAGATCATCTTATAAGATATGTAACACTTAATATTAAAAAGAAAACCTTAGAAATTTAAAAGAAAGTAGAGTCTTTCCAACACAGATGATCATGCAGAATCAATCTGAAAGAAACAGAAAAAATGGCTGTGCTAACTATATACACTATATGTTTCGGAGGAATTAAATTATTAACCTGACAATGGTCCCTCAGTAACTCCAATAACTTGTATAATGTACATGAATAGGGTCTTTGTGGGGGCAGATTTTGCAGCATATTTTAGACTTCTTTATGTGGAAATGTTGATATTGCATTTAGATACAGATTATCTCAGAGCCGAAAGAACATGGAAATTACTAAATCTATTTCTCTATCAATAATTGTTGCAAAGCTATTCTATCACATGGCTACTATATCACGTGTAGTACAGATTAAATGAGTTTTAATATAAAAAAGTTGTTAGAACTCCTTTAATATCATGGATCTAATATTGGAATTACTTTACCTAAAAATTCAGTGGAGAAATTCTTATGAAACACAGCAAGTGATAAAAAGCTACGGAGGGAGCTGTTGCTGCTGCTGCTGCTAAGTCGCTTCAGTTGTGTCCGACTCTGCGCAACATCAGAGACGGCAGCCCACCAGGCTTCCCAGTCCCTGGGATTCTCCAGGCAAGAACTCTGGAGTGGGTTGCCATTTCCTTCTCCAATGCATGAAAGTGAAAATTGAAAGTGAAGTCGCTCAGTCGTGTCTGACTCTAGCGACCCCATGGACTGCACCCCACCAGGCCCCTCCGTCCATGGGACTCTCCAGGCAAAAGTACTGGAGTGGGGTGCCACTGCCTTCTCCAAGGGAGCTGTTAAGATATTGCAAAGATGTCAAAACACAAAAGCACTCCAATCTGAACTAGGAATCAATTGTTGATCTCTGCCGTGCAGTGGTGAGATGGAGAGAGATTACCAAATCATTTTGCAAGTATTTTCCTAGAAGATTTGACAAACTCGTGGGGACTTACAGAAGAGCTGATTGATTAACAGGCTGAGAAAAATGACTTATGAGACAAGATTCTAAAAACTAAATATATTGTGTATTGACAGAAGAATTAAGTACTTTGATGTACACTACATATAAAGTATTTTAGAGAATGACTTAGGGGTATGATGCCAATTTCTAAGAATCCAAAATGTGTCACCATGAAAGGAAAGAATTATTTACCATGTTCCCTGAGGGCAATAACTAAAAGTCAAGGCATGAAATTGAATAACAGAAAATGTAGCCTCTGAATCTACAAAGTTTCCCCAGTAGTGATATCTATTATATTGTGAAATGGCCTCACAATGGAAGTAGCAGAAAAGCCATCCTGTAAATCATTTCACACCAGAGTGGACAAAGTATTCAAAGATATACCTTTGGAAAGAATTCTACCCCACTGCTGTGATGGAGGGTATAATGAATGACCCACAAGTGTTTTCCATTTCTGTTTTTAGGAGCATTACAACTGTTTCACTGAGCATCTATCTTCTATCTTCATAGCTTCAGTTTTATGTTTATTATTTCAATATCTTTTAAATTTTATTTTCCTAAAAGGCCTATAGTTTGTAAATCTTTGGTTTGCCTGGACTATCTGTTGTGAAATTCATGTTTATCATTAATATCCTGAGTCTCTGTAAGGAAATTGCTCTGAGGAAAAAGCAACAAAGACAGTGGGAATTTTAATCCATTTTATAATGTATCTTTAAATGTATACATCTAATCCTAAACTTGCAGCCTCTGAAAGATGATTAGACAGCAGAAAGAAATGTTTCTATTTTATTTATTGCTAAAGTAAAAAAAACAAATCCAATATTAGAAATTTTCTCTTTTAACCATTCATAAATTAAATACTTTAATTTATGAATTACTTATGAAATTATGTTCCATATTTTATTAAATATGAATCATTATCAATTCATAATTAATTATTATATTGCTTATTATATTATTATAATTAATAATATGATAATTAATATGAATTATTATATTACTTATTATAGTATATTACTTATATTATTGTGAATTATTATAATACTTATAACTACTTCATAATTACTTATGAATTATTTAGTCATAAATTAAATACTTTAATTTATGAATTACTTATGAAATTTCTTTCCATATTTTATTAAACCCCAATTCTTTTGCTCATGGGCATTTAATTGATGAGGAATGGATTAAAGACAATGAATATTGAGTAGAAATATTTGATAGTTTTTGCATATCAAAAATAATTGTTGAGTCATTTATACTAATCTCTTATTGAGATTATTCCCTCTTACTGAGAATGTGCTAGTGTTAAGTTTGGACACTCAGCAGTAAAGAATCTACCTGCAATGCAGGAGAAGTGAGATTGCAATACAGGAGATGCAGGTTTGATCCCTGGGTTGGAAGATCCCCTGCAGAAAGAAATGGGAACCCACTTCAGTATTTTTGTCTGGGAAATCCCATGGACAGAGGATCCTGGCAGGCAATGGAGTATGGAGTCACAAAAAAGAAATGACTCATCAACTAAACAGGTGATAAGTCCACATCTAATCCTATGAGCCAATAATGGAAGCTGAATTGAAATGGTGCAAATGCTAATGCACATTAAAACATACATACTTATAGAGAAATTTATCACCTAACAGTATAAATGTGGATATACTTCTATTTCATGGATACAGTGGTTCTCAACTGCAACATGGGGATGTGGTGTGGAGAATTCTAAACACTGCTTCTAGTTTTTATCTGTTGATCTTAAGTGAACTGGCCAATATCAGAAGAAACTTTTACAAAAGTCTGGCACCAACATTTCATTCATTTGACCAATACAGATATACTGTGAAAGTGTTAGCCGCTCAGTTGTGTTTGACTCTGCAACCCCATGGACTGTAGCCCACTGGGCTCCTCTGTCCATGGAATTTTCTGGGCAAGAGTACTAGGGTGGGTTACCATTTTCTTCTCCATGGATCTTCCAGATCCAAGGATCGAACCTGAGTCTGCTGCACTGCAGGTAGCTTCTTTACTGTGAACCAGTCCAAGATGTACTGTGAGTGTCAATTATATGCAAGGAATTTTGGCTGGGGTTTGGCCTAAAGAAATCAATAAGACAGGGCCCCTGCTTTCATGGAATTTAGGGGTTAGACTAACATGTAAACAAGTGTCACGCATTGTTATAGATGCATTTCAAAAGAACAAAAGTGTTGTACACATGAGTAGAAATAAGCCCAACTTAAGAGGTGATGCTTAGAAAGGAGCTTTGAAAGGTCAGCAGCAGGTGATAATCCTGCACTCCTACTAAGTGTAAACCTCTGCACCAGGACATATTATCTCCAGTCTTACCAAGGACACCACAACTCACTATTTGCATTTTAGGAGAATCTTTAGGCTTGGAGAGCTGAAAGCCTCACTGATGGTCTACAATAAATAAGCAGCAGAGTCTGCATTCAAATTCCAGAGGCTTGATGGATCCTCCTCTAAGAAAGGAAGCACAAATTAACTAGCAGAGTCTATGAACATGCCACAACTATTCCTAGAACTCTATTATACTCATTGTGGCTGGAGGCAGGATGGGACATAAGCCAGGGTTAAAGATAAAGCAAACGAACAGAGACAAACCACAGAGTGCTCTGTCGCCATGCTGGGATTTGGATTTCATCACACGTCATGGAGAACCACTGAAGGGTTATAAAAAGAGGAATGGCAGATTTGTTTGGGTATGAGCTTTATAAAGGTCTCTTGGCTGCTCTGGGGCAAAGAGGTTCAATGACCAGCTTACAGGCAGAGAAACAAGGGAGGAAAGAGATTCTTGTGTATTGCCCAGGGAAGAGATTCTGGTAGCTATATTCAGACTAACATGAACAGGGAGGAAAAAAGGGTCTCATAGAGAAAGATATTGAGGCAGTAGGGAGGTAAATGGGAAGTGCTCGTTAATGAAGAAAAGTCTTAGCACTTTTCCACATGCAAAGAGAAAAATGCCTAGACCCTCCCAGGGTTTCCTTCCTGCCCAAACTGCACCAGGGTGGATGACGCTAAAAAAGCACATCTGAGCTCTCTTAATGAATGCTCCTCTTTCCTGACTGACTGCCGCCTCCAACAACAAAGCGACTGACCATATAGCACTTTGCCATGTTTCTTTCACAACCTTTATTCCACCCTAAGTGTTAACATTGACAAGTGTTTTTTCTTCAAAAGTTGGACCTGGATTAAGGTCCACTGAATCCCCCACAGTACCAAGCATACAACAGATTCTGCATAATTATATTTGCTCAATCAGCTGCTTCAATTCCTTCCTGGAGTTATAGTATATGAGTGAGTATACATAGACAAATCAAATGATATATGTATTACTTTGTTCTATTTTGATTACGTTTCACTCAAATATGCCAAGTGTGTATAGACGTAAATCTTACCATCAGTCCTACAAAATTAGGGCAAGAATGGGAGGGCTAATTGTTAGTTATTATATGTTTGAGGATTTAAATCTAATTTTTAACCTAAATAAAATCCCTTATGACTATACAGTGGAAGTGACAAATAGATTCAAGGCATTAGATCTGATAGATAGAGTGCCTGAAGACCTATGGAGGAGGTTCATGACATTGTACAGGAGGCAGGGATTAAGACCATCCTCAAGAAAAGGAAATGTAAAAGACCAAATTGGCTGCCTGATGAGGCCTTACAAATAGCTGAGAAAAGAACAGAAGCTAAAGGCAAAGGAGAAAAGGAAAGATATATTCATCTGAATGCAGAGTTCCAAAGAAGAGCAAAGAGAAATAAGAAAGCCTTTCTCAGCGATCAATGCAAAGAGATAGAGGAAAAACAATAGAATGGGAAAGACTAGAGATCTCTTCAAGAAAATTAGAGATACCAAGGGAACATTTCATGCAAAGATGGGTACAATAAAGGACAGAAACAGTATGGACCTAACAGAAGCAGAAGATATTAAGAAGAGGTGGCAAGAATACATAGAAGAAATATACAAAAAAGCTCTTAAAGACCTAGATATCCATGACAGTGTAATTACTCACCTAGAACCAGGTGAAGGTTGGAAGGTGAAGTCAAGGGGGCTTTAGGAAGCATCACTACAAACAAAGCTAAATTGCTTTGTTTAGTGGAGGTGATGGAATTCCAGCTGAGCTATTCCAAATTCTAAAAGGTGATGCTGTTAAAGTACTGCACTCAATACACTAGCAAATTTGGAAAACTCAGCAGTGGCCACAGAACTGGAAACCATAACTTTTCGTTCCAATCCCAAAGAAGGCCGATAGCAAAAAATATACACATTTGCACAATTGCAATCATTTCACATGCTAGAAAACCAATGCTCAAAATTTTCCAAGAGAGACTTCAACAGTACATGAACCAAGAAATTTCAGATGTTGAGCTGGATTTAGAAAGAGATTTAGAACCAGAGATCAAATTGCCAACACCAGTTGGATCAGAGAAAAAGCAAGAGAAATCCAGAAAAACATCTACTTCTGCTTCATTGACTACACTAAAGCCTTTGACTGTGTGATTCACAACAAACCATGGAAAATTCTTAAAGGGATGGGAATACTAGACCACCTTACCTGCCTCCAGAGAAACTTGTATACAGGTCAGGAAGCAACAGTTAGAAACAGACATGAAAAAATGGACTGGTTCCAAATTGGGAAAGGAGTGCCTCAAGGCTGTATATTTAACCCTACTTATTTAACTTATATGCAGAGTACGTCATGTGAAATGGCAGGCTGGATGAAGCACAAGCTAGAATCAAGACTGCTGGAGAAATATCAATAACCTCAGATATGCAGATGATATCACCCTTATCACAGAAAGCATAGAGAAACTAAAGAGCCTGTTGATGAAAGTGAAAGAGGAGAGTGTGAAAACTGACTCAACATTCAAAAAACTAAAATCATGGCACCTGGTCCCATCACTCCATGGCAAATAGATGTGGAAACAATGGAAACAGTGACAGACTTTCTTTTCTTGGGTTTCAAAATCACTGCAGATGGTGACTGCAGCTATGAAATTAAAAGATGGAAGAAAAGCTATGATAAACCTAGACAGCATTTTAAAAAGCAGAGATATTACTTTGCCAGCAAAGGTCTGTATAGTCAAAGCTATTTTTTCCAGTATTCATGTATAGATGTGAGAGTTGGACCATAACGAAGGCTGAGACCAAAGAATTAATTCTTTTGAAATGTGGTGTTGGAGAAGACTCTTGAGAGTCCCTTGGACTGCAAGGAGATCCAGCCAGTCAATCATAACAGAAATCAACCTTGAATATTCATTGGAAGGACTGAAGCTGAAGCTTAGCTCCAATAGTTTGGTCACCTGATACGAAGAGCCAACTCACTTGAAAAGACTCTGATGCTCAGAAAGTTTGAGAAGAATGGGATGACAGAGGATGAGATGGTTGGATGGTATCACTGACTCAATGGACATGAGTGTGAGCAACGTCTGGGAGATAGTGAAGGACAGGGAAGCCTGTCACGCTGCAGTCCACAGGGTCGCAAAGAGTCAGACATGACTGAGCAACTGAACAACAATAAATATATTTGAAGATAATGGAATACATTATTGTGATTTTGTTACAATAAACATATACTTGAGCATTCAGATGAGTAAAATACATTTCTCATATGCTCTGTGTCCACAGTTTTTGACTCACAGCTTCTTCCCAAATTCCGGAGTCTCCTAATGTGGACAGTTATAAAGGAGTAATTCTTCTGTTACATTAAAAATCTGACCTTTTTTTTAACCACACCTAATGGAGGCTGGCAGAGAAGGCAATGGCACCCCACTCCAGTACTCTTGCCTGGAAAATCCCACGGATGGAGGAGCCTGGTAGGCTGTAGTCCATGGGCTCGCCAAGAGTCGGACATGACTGAGCGATTCACTTTCTCGTTTCACTTTCATGCATTGGAGAAGGAAATGGCAACCCACTCCAGTGTTGTTGCCTGGAGAATCCCAGGGATGGGGAAGCCTGGTGGGCTGCTGTCTATGGGGTCACACAGAGTCGGTCACGACTGAAGTGACTTAGCATAGCATAGCATAGCAATGGAGGCTAGTCACCTGGAGAACCAAGAGAGTTGGAATATTCAGTTCCACTCCTGACCTCCAGGGAGGGAAAGGGGCTGGTTGTTGTGGTTTAGTTGCTGTCATGTCTGACTCTTTTGCAACCCCCTGGACTGTAGCCCACCAGGCTCCTCTGTCCATGGGATCTTCCAGGCTAGAATACTGGAGTGGGTTGCCATATCCTTCTCCAGGGGATCTTCCCGACCCAGGGATCGAATAGGGGCTGGAGGTGGAATCAGTTGCTAACAGCCAAAGATTCAATGAATCATAACTATGTAATGAAAGCTCTATAAAAACTCAAAAGGACAGGGGTCAAAGAGCATCTGGGCTAGTGAGAGGTAGGGAGAGTGGTGCATTGGAGGAGGACATGGAACTTCTTTGCCCCTTTCCAAGTACCTTGCCCTAGGCACCTCCTCCATTTGGCTGTTCGAGAGTTACATCCATTTATAACAATTTGAAGTTTGTGAGGGAGGAGGATGGGAGAATCTTGTGGGATGAGCCCTTAACGTGTGAAATCTGATGCTTTCCCCAAGTAGACAGTATCAGAACGGAGTTGAATTCTTGAGTACTTTGTTGGTGTGCAAGAACTGTTTGCCAGTTTGGGGAATCCTCCATTTCATACTGGAAACTGTGTTTCAATATACCTAAAATAATTGTGGTCAGAAATTTTTATTTTCTGTGAAAAATATGGTTACTGAGACCAGCAGTCTAAATAATAAAGTGAGGCAGTAGTCATTGAAACTGGAATGTGTTGGGCAGCAGAGTTTGTAGAATTTTAAGTAGAGGTTATAGAATTATTACCAAGGCTTGCCTGGTGGCTCAGAGGTTAAAGCATCTGCCTGGAATGCGGGAGACCCAGGTTCGATCCCTGGGTCAGGAAGATCCCCTGGAGAAGGAAATGGCAACCCACTCCAGTACTCTTGCCTGGAGAATCCCATGGACCTGGTAGGCTACAGTCCATGGGGTTGCAAAGAGTTGGACATGACTGAGCGACTTCACTTTCACTTTCTTTCTATGGAATTACTAGCACATGGGGAAAGAAGGCTGGTACTGTATAGCAAGTCACTGGAAACAAAGTCACGGCACTCCGCAGCCCAGGGGAGGGTGAGACGTAAAAGATGCAGGCGCCAACAGCATTCTCATCACTAAAGTTGTCATTCTCATTGTTAACAGCTGAGCAAACAGACCCTGTTAGGTGTATTTTCTCTGTCATAGAAAACTATTGTTTCAAAACAGAAATTGAAGACATTTTTTTCTTAACAGAAGACTGGAACAAAAGTGCCTTCAAAATGCATCTGGTTTACTGAGAGAAGAGATGGGCTATGTGAGAGATGCTATGCGTAAGGTAAGGAAGTTGCTTTGCTTTCTTTTTTCATGAATAGATCACAACATAAATACTGTCTTTGAAACAGGCCACTGTGCATGCCTCTCCTATCACCTGCACACAGAACATGGACTAAAGGAAGATGTGAACTAGCAGGCTGTTGATGTGAGGAATTAAGAAAACTAATTAATTTAGAGGTCTCTTTTCATGGGGCTTAAATATATTTACATTGATGTAAAAGTGTGAATTCAGCCTAATGAGTTTTCAATGAAATTAAGAAGCATACTTGGTAGTCCGTTACAATATTTGGAAACTGCGATGCATTTACATTTTACAAAAGACTTTCCCACATCTTATTTCAGTCAGTCCTGCTATGTCCTTGCTACATAGTAGGTGCTTTAGATATGTTTGTAATGACTTCTGGAAGTTTACAGAATGTTAATTCATCCAGGAATACTTAATAAGTAAATGCCATACTACTAAGTGACATGATTAAGCAACAGAACATATAATTAAGGTTGTAGTTGTCTCTTTTAAAGTGCTCCTGCTGCTGCTGCTAAGTTGCTTCAGTCTTGTCTGACTCTGTGTGACCCCATAGACAGCAGCCCACCAGGCTCCCCTGTCCCTGGGATCCTCCAGGCAAGAACACTGGAGTGGGTTGCCATTTCCTTCTCCAATGCATAAAAGTGAAAAGTGAAAGTGAAGTCGCTCTGTCCTGTCTGACTCTCGCGACCCTGTGGACTGCAGCCTACCAGGCTCCTCTGTCCATGGGATTTTCCAGGCAAGAGTACTGGAGTGGGTTGCCATTGCCTTCTCCAAAGTGCTCCTAGTCCAGTTAAAACCAGAACAAGAAATGTCAACACATAAGTGCTGCAAAAAGCTGTGGTAAACTCAGTGCTACTGAAGTGGTGAATTGAGTGGCAAACATAAGTTGAAGATAGTATCCTTAAAGAATAGTATAGACTGGGGCTCTGCTTATAAATTAAGAATTCTTAGCAAAAGAGACATAGATGTACAGAACAGTCTTTTGGACTCTGTGGGAGAGGGAAAGGAAATAGTTCTTATCAGGGCAGCACATTCGAATCAATTGAGGCACATTTTAAAAATAGTGTTGCAGGCCCTTTCTCTGAGATTCTGATTCACTAAGTCTGGGGTAAATTCTCAGCACCTATATTAAAAAAAGAAAAAGCCTGAGATGGTTGTACTGCAAACACTTGATTCAGAATCATTTTCTTTGAACTGTGACGCTTCATGCTGTCTAAATTATATTCTATGGTTTAAGCCTGAATTGCTTTTGGCCAATTTTCTTCCTTTTAGCTTTAGGATTTATCACTTTTAAATGCAAATAACTTGGGATGGGTAAGGCTTTTAGTGGTTATCAGTCAGTGACTCATGTTGTTCCCTCAGCCTGGATTGAGTGATTCCCCACCTCTTCTTGGGTCAGTCTCTGCTTCCTCTGTGAATCATTTCCTGACCACCTTCTCTTCCCCTGAGACACAGTTATCAACTCTCTCCCTGTCTCCCCTCTCAGGACTTCTCGGCTATGTTTCTGCTATCGCTGATCACTGCAGGTCTGTTTAATTTTATGCTCTTGAGGGTAGGTGTCCCATCTTATTTGTATTTTCAGGAATTGGAATTTGACATAGAGATGGAGATAACACACACACACACACACACACACACACACACACACACACGTAGAAGGATCACTGCTTTACAGAATTTTACTCTTTTCTGTCAAACCTCAACACGAATCAGCCATAAGTATACATATATCCCCTCCCTTTCAAAACTCCCTCCCACCTCCCTCCCCACCCCACCCCTCTAGGTTGATACAGAGCCCTTGTTTGTGTTTCCTCAGCCATACAGCAAATTCCCATGGGCTATCCATTTTACATATGGTAATGTAAGTTTCTATGTTACTCTTTCCATACATCTCACCCTCTCCTCCCCTCTCCCCTTCAATAAAAAATAGACACATTTAATATATATATATATATATATATATGTGTGTAGAATGAATGAGAGACTGAATTTAGAAGATTCCAAAAGGAAACAGAACACATGGAGTCAGATCTGCTTTGCCATTCTGCCCGCAAGAGGACTTAGAAACAATCATTTTATTTTCATATTCATAAATAACATATATTTTTGATACCCAAGGGAAGTTTCTACAAAAGGAACAGTAGAAAATAGATCATTGATAGTTGTTTATTCTAATTGTACCATTAAATAAAAATGAGGTACTGGTCTTAAATTTTAGTTTAGAGCTCTACCGTTACAATAGATTTTCCTGCAGTACTGATTTTTTTGGTTAAGATTTTATATCCACATTTCTGTTCTTTTTTGATTTAAAAATACCTTCCCTGTCTAGGTTGTCTCGCATGGCTAAAAGAAATGTTTCTATTTCAAATTCATATTTCTTTGTTATCTGTTGTAGAGAGATATATCACAGAGATTAAAATACTAGGACATTTTAGTGTCTTTTTCTCCTTGTAAAAATAACTGTTTTTAACACTTCAAGAAAAATAAAAGCCAGAATATGACATTGAGTACTCATAGCCTGAAAAACTATAGACTTCAGAGACCTAGCTTGTCTTTGAGCCAAAGAGGCTATTGCACAGTATTTTGTAGGTGAGGAAGGAATATCTTTTTACAATATTGACATCAAGGAACTTTTAAACTCCAAATATACTACTAAAATTAGAATCTTCACATTAAAGTTATAGTTCAAGACATTTTACTGAGCATTTCAAAAGGGATGAAAAGAATATACATTTAATGTGGTTTAGCATAACAGAGCTATTAGGTTTTGGCTTTCTCTCCTCTCAACTCTACCTCAGGGTGTGGGTTTACTCGGAATCAGAATCACACAGCAGAATTGTTCCTAGGCCTGACCTTACTCCAAGTCCCCGGTGCTTGTCAGGTTCCAACATGCTATAGAGACTGACTGGTGTGTCTCCCCAAAATTAATATGTTGCAACTTAAACCTCAGTGTTAGTTTCAGGAAGTGGGGCCTTTAGGAGGTGAGTAGGTCATGAAGGGGGAGATCTCATGAATGGGATGAGTGTTCTTAGATTAATAAAAGAGGCCCCAGAGAGCTCCCTGCCTGCTTTTGCAATGTGAGGTCATAGCAAAAAGAGGACTGTCTCTGAACCAGGAAGCAGGCTCTCACCAGACACTGAGACTCCTGGTGCCATGAACTTGGACATCCCAGCCTCCAAAATTGTGAAAAATAAATTTCTGTTTCTTATAAGCCATCCCGGGGAAGGCAGTGGCACCCCACCCCAGTACTTTTGCCTGGAAAATCCCATGGATGGAGGATCCTGGTAGGCTCCAGTCCATGGGGTCGCTAAGAGTCGGACACGACTGAGCGACTTCACTTTCACTTTTCACTTTCATGCATTGGAGAAGGAACTGGCAACCCACTCCAGTATTCTTGCCTGGAGAATCCCAGGGACAGGGGAGCCTGGTGAGCTTCCATCTATGGGGTCGCACAGAGTCGGACACGATTGAAGCGACTTAGCAGCAGCAGCAGCATAAGCCACCCAGCCTATAATATTTTGTTATGACAACCCAGATGAACTAAGGCACAGAATCTCTTAAAGGACCTGAGATATACTTAATTGGATTCTAATTCTCCAAAGACATTTAGATGGTAACAGTAATAAAAACAGTTCCATCTGTTGTACATAGTTTATCAAATCCATATATTTGAAAGGTAATCCTCAGGCAGCTCTATGATGCATGCGGTTCCTTTTCATTTTATGAATTTAAAACAGCAGCTTGTACAGTTTGAATGATGTGTCCTATGTCTCACAGATACATCAATTCATAGATTTGAATTTGAGTGTTTCTGACTCATATATCCTCAAACCTATACAAAAAAAAACTCAAAAAACAACAAATAAACAGTTCTGGAATATTTTAAAAACCTGAAAGCTCCTGAGGCCTCAGCAAAGACCCATGCTGAGACAGACATGAGGACCTCAAAGACCTTTTGCAATTAATAAGAAGTCCTGATGGGCTTTCCAGATGGGGTCAGCAGTAAATAACTCACTTGCCAATGCAGGAGATGCTGGTTTAATCTCTCCAGGGTCAGGAAGATCCCTGGAGGCAGAAATGGTAACCCACAACAGTGTTCTTGCTTGGGAAATCCCACGGACAGAGGATCCTGGTGGATGACAATCCATGGGGTCGCCAAGGGTCAGATGTGACTGAGCAGCTGAGAGCAGTAGAGCACATAAGCAGTTCTGAGTCTTTCAAAGCTGCTGACTTTCTTCATGAGGTATGACAGCTCAGAAGCTGCATCAGTAGAGGATCTGAACCGCATCTGCAATGGTATCACTATTGCATAGTCTGATATAAGAAATGCTGAGGTCAGGCTGTTACACATGCAGTCTGTTACATATGCAATTAAATATAGCAGAGGCAGATTTTAGAATAAGGATACCTGGTTCCATTCCACAATTCCCCTGACATTTGACCCCTCTAGTGGCCACTACTCCTCCATTCACACCCCTACCCCTTCCAATGCCCAGTGAATCTTGGACCAAACTGCTGAGGTTCGTTGGTAAATTGATATGACTATAACAATAGAGTGAAAGCAAGCGAGTTTTTCTGGCCCTAAGTCTGAAAAAAGACAATCAATTGTCTCTTTATAGATCATTGGGGATTACTTTTATATTGGGTTGGCCAAAAAGTTCATTTAGGCTTTTCCTTAGCAGCCTACTCAAAAACTCAAACAAATTTTTTGGCCAGCCCCATATATTGCTTCTACTCCAAGCAATCAGATGCATCACAGGTACTCAATGGATACTTGTTGGTTCAGCTAAATAAAACATGTTAAGACCTACTTAGTACAATGCCTTGTGATAGACCTACAGGAATAATGTGCTCCCAACCCTCCAGGAGCTTTCACTCCAATGGAGACATTGAGACCTGTGCATAGGTTTCTATGGGTTAAGAAAACAGCTGGAAAGAAAGATCCACAATATCCACAGTGGTTGTACTTGATGATGGGAGCTATTGGTGGGTTTTAATTTTCTTTTTGCTTTTCTATGTATTTTCAAAAACAGCTGGGATATCTACACATTACTTCTTTGAAAAACTATAATGTTGACAAAGACTAGCAAGACGGGTGCCTGACAAAGGGAAGGCATATTTGTGGGTGAGGAGCTAAGGATAAGTGGTATCTTTGACATGAATATGTCTGACAGAGAGAGGAGGGCTTGGATTCTTGAGGAAGTATTTGTGGGAAAGTTAACTGCAGAGATTAGAGGAGGACAATCATGAAGCAACCACCTGGTCATAAGGCTGCAGGTCTGGACTGAGCAATCTGAGGAAGGAGAGGGCAGAACCGAAGCTAGAACATGAGGAGGATCAGAACACAGACGGCTGGGTGTCTGAGTGAGGCATCTGCACAGTGCTCCACAGGAAACTGAAACTCATTCACAAGTGTTCAGCTGAAAATGCCCTGATTACAGCTTTGCTTCTTCCTCTGGCAGTCACGTGCAGCATGGACTGAAGGCAGGGGGACAGGGGTGGGAGATCAGTCAGGAAACGGTGAGCAGGGCCCAGCCAAGGAGCACTGATCACCTGATCAGGTATTCATGTCTCTCTCTTTTTCCATGCCTTTTCAATCTCTAATTTTTTTTTTTTCCTGCCTGGCTCCTATTTTCAATTGCAAAATAAGGGAAGAGTCATTTTGAATATATAATGTGATTTTCTCACAGGTGAAAGAAGCAATGTTGAATGGAGGTCAGCCTTAATCCACCACGTTCCCACTGATAAAGGGATGTCACGAGTGGTTATTTTCAAGGCTAAATGAGTCCTGTCTGTATGATTGATTAATCATTCTTTGGTTCACCTGGGAGAGAAGACTAGCATCTCCCCAGTGTTCCAGGAATCTTCAATTTCCCAGACGAAATGGCTGATTCTTATATAGAGGAAGGGGGTCGCCCAGTTCTTCTTAGGACCAGAGGTGGGTAGGACTGAGACCCCAAGGACTGCTACCAAAGATGACTGATTGAAAAAAAAAAAAAAAAAAAAAAAAACAGCAACACAAAAATCACTGTGGGTTTGGACCCTTCAGGGGCACAAAGAGCTCTGCTTGCTCTTCTGGAGGAAGAAGAGCATGTTCCTGCCTCAGTCCACAGATATAAAGATATCAGCAGACATTTTTGTTTGTCTCCTTCATAGATTCCTTCCCTTCATCACTTCTTTTGTCTTGCCTCCCATCTCCATCCCCTCTCCCCTTTGCTCTTTGGGGTGGCCTGTTTCTGATGTCAGCCCCTGGAAAGGGTCTCAGCTCTCCTCCACTCCGTCTGCTAAGCATGGCTGGGCCTGGAGTCAGCTGTCCTGTCCTCAGTGCCTTCTCCCCACTGCTGGAGACTATCTGTAACCAGGCCTGTGATCTTCCCTGCGGTTGGAGGGGCACATAAATATATCCCCTAGAGCCCTGGAAAGAATCCTTGATCCTGAATTTGTATGACAGTATTGGTGCACCCATACTTTGGCCTTGGGTCACAGCCTAATTTTCCACTCTAGTTTTACAAGGAAGTCCTGAGCTTCGGCATTTTATGGACCACCATTAATAAAGTTGCTTCTTTGATCATCTTTTGACTTCTTTTGTTTTCTGGGCTTCCCAGGTGACTCTAGCGGTTAAAAACAAAACAAAACAAAACAAAAAAAAACACCTGCTGATGCAGGAAAAGTAAGAGATGCGGGTTTGACCCCTGGAGTGGGAAGATCTCTTGAAGGAAGCCATGACAACCCATTCCAGTATTCTTGCCTGGAGAATCCCGTGGACAGACGAGCCTGGAGGGCTACAGTCTATACATTCGCAAAAAGTCAGACATGACTGAAGCAACTTAGCATGCATGCATGCATCTCCTTTCTACTGGCAAGAATAAAGAAAGGTAGTAAATGCTTGGCAGCCTCAAGCTGAAACCCTTTGAATTAGTTCATCAGAATACTCTGAAATGCCTGGCTTCTCTGACTTCGTGCTTTTGTTTAGGCAGCATTCTCTTCTCAGGGTCTGCTCCCCTCCCTGACACAGTCCAGAGAAGCGTAGTGGAATACACCACGCTCAAATATGCCACTTCGGCCTAAGAATTATATTGAGCTGAAGGCAACTGAGAAGCAGGCTCAGGAAAGGTCTCTGTTCCCCCGCTATGTGCCTAAAAGCATATAAGTTCATAAAGGTCGCACCTCTGCCCTCATCAGAGACGACTCTGCACCCTTAGCAGCCTACCGAGGCACCAGAGGAGTCCACATAACACATTTTTCTCACTAGCCCTTTGCTTCCATTTGTTCGCTCATATATTTACCTTTCCAAAATTTTCTGCCCTAGAATCTTCAAAGTCCTTTTCCATTGTCTTGTCACTTCTCCGAAAATGTATTATCCTTTGGTTGCTAAGTCGCTTCAGTCGTGTCCTACTCTGTGCGACCCCATAGCAGCCCACCAGGCTCCCCCATCCCTGGGATTCTCCAGGCAAGAACACTGGAGTGGGTTGCCATTTCCTTCTCCAATGCATGAAAGTGAAAAGTGAAAGTGAAGTTGCTCAGTCATGTCCGACTCTTAGTGACCCCATGGAATGCAGCCTACCAGGCTCCTCCGCCCATGGGATTTTCCAGGCAAGAGTACTGGAGTGGGGTGCCATTGCCTTCTCCTTTGGTTAAAATGTTATATAAGCTCAGGTTCTAACCACCACTCTGAGTTACTCAACACTGAGTAACTCCCGTGTGTGTGTGATATGTATGTGTGAATAATCTGTTTGCTTCTTTCTTGTTGATTTGGTTTCTGTAAGTCTAATTTACACAGTTGAAAGCAGAACCTAGGCGGGTAGAGGGGAAAAAAAATACTTTTTTTTTTTTCTTTCCTTAGAGCAGCAAGTCCCATTTTTGTGAGATTAAGCATTCTTCTTCCTTGTGTGCCCAGAATATTCCATGCACATTTCATCACTGCAATTCACAGTGTTTTATAATTAATATGTCTTTCTCCCTCAAAGGAATATAATTTTCTTCTTATTATCCACAGTGAGTTCTCAGAATCATCTGTTGAATTGATAAGTGGACATTAGGTAAAGATATTTTCTTACTGAGATTCACTTCTTCAAAGCTTTTTAAGAAAGAAATACTGCTCTTGCTTTAAGCATTTTTTAATAGGCAAATCACTTTCTAATATAATTGAACAGCTTTTTCCTTCTTCAACTTCCTCACTTTCTTCATCTACCAAAATATTAGTACATCAAAAAGCACAGTTATAGAGAAAAAATGATATGTATATAAAGAGGTCCGGTTATTTAATATCAGTGCATCTTTATGATTTTTAGGGATAAAAAGTTTACTTGTGACAAGTCCGTATAACTTAATGCTAGATAGACAGGATACTGGACTGTCCAGGTGTCATTATACAGCATCCCTTGCAAGGTTGGAAATGTGTTTACTCAGCACCTGGGGAGTCATCTGCTCATGTGATTAGTGCATGGGTTTTAGGAGGAAAATTAATTAAAGTAATAAAGTACTATTTCAAACACTGCTTATGTTGGGGAGGACATTCCCCAAATCAGAGAACATGCAGAGGCAATATGTGTGGGGTTCTTAACTGCATCTAAGGGCCATCACAGGTAAGATTTAGGGGGTTTCCCTGGTACTCTGTGCAAACTTTAGATATATTTATTTTTCTTTGGATAGGGTCCACAGCTTTCATCTCTTGGATAACACATATGTGTGAGCTCTGTGATCACAAATTCACAAGCTGTGTTCACTGTTTCACTAGTAAAGTTACCCAATCTGAGTTTGCTGCCTCACTTATAAAAGAAGAGGGTTGGTCTAAGCATTGGTTCTCCAAGATTCTGTATTTTTCTTACAATCAGTCTTCATGCAATGCATGGTTTAATAGAAGCAGATTATAATACGCCACATGCTGCATTAAACACTTCACAACATTGCCCTGTATATTTATTCCTCACAATAAACCAGAGTTATATGATCTTATTATTATTTTATAATATATTTTTATCATCATCAGGACTGTGTCTACCAAACTGTAAGTTCTACAAGGGTAGGAACCTTGTTGTGTTTTGTTCACTACCCAGTATTTATCAAAGTGCATGAAAAATAATAGGTGCCCCATAAACAGCCCTTTGAATAATACATTGAGACTGATATACAACTAGCAAAAATGCCCTGAATTCCACAGGGGAAAATACTGTCATAGGATTTCATTCTACCTCACTTTCTTATCTTCTCCTGCTTCCTTAATCCTATTTTTACCCCCTCCTCTTCTGTTCCCCACTCCATCTGCAAGAGCCCATTGCCCTTTATTCTCCTCAATCACTATCCTTTGCTTCTAGACCTAGCCATGCTCCTTGTTAAATTATCCTTTGCCCCAGGACTATATTGAATTTTGCTTTTTACTCTCTTAAGAACTCAATCAAAGTTCTCATTATGTATTCAGGTTTTCTGAGCACAAGTTGATTAAAATAACTGATTCACTTAACCTTCCCAATGAGACTCCTAGTTTATCAAAAAATGTTCTCTGTAATTGGTGAAATTTTAGAACATCTTAAATAAGAATACTTATCTACCTTTACATAAGAAATGTTGCAACAAGACTCTGGCCTTAGGAATGATTGCTTCAACCAGTACCCTTTGACGGCCCTGGGCTTGCCAACTTGGCATCCTACTGCTCCGACCCTCACTTGGGGCCTTAGGGGTATGCGTGTACCCTCATCCTGTCTGACACAGACCATGACCTTGGGTTTTCTTTCTGCTCCACACTTTGTTATCTTGTTGATCTTTTCTTAGTATCTGCCCTGAGCTAACTCTGATTTTAGCTACCTCACCTGGTCTAAGTACTAAAAGATTTGAGAAACATACAAAACAGGATGGGGTCAGATGAGGATAAGAAAACCTTCTGACACTTGGCTGAGAGAGGAATCAGCTACTGTTTTACTTCCCTCTTATGTTTGCCTCCTTTCAGTGGCTGGAATCCCAAGATGCCAAGAGATTCACTGCTATCAAAGAAAAGATTCTTCTTTTTTCTGTTTCAGGGTTTAGCATTTGTTGTCTTTTTTCTTAAAGTTTTTCTCACATACTTCCACATGGTGTTTGTGCTGCTGGCTCCTCTTTTGGTATGAGCTCAAATTTTACACACACAAATCTCCTTTGACTCTCTAAGTAGAGTGGGTCTTTTTCCAGTCATCCTCTGTTAAAATATTCTCTTTTATCCTCTTTCTAGTTACTATTGAATCTCAAAAAAATTTATGTTTGTATATATGTACTTACTTTCTTGTTTACATAAATGTTTATTGTTTGTTTCTACCAGACCACCTTACCTGCCTGCTGAGAAACCTGTATGAAGGTCAAGAAGCAACAGTTAGAACTGGACATGGAACAATGGACTGGTTCAAATTTGGGAAAGGAGTACAACAAGGCTGTGTATTGTCACCCTGCTTATTTAACTTATATGCAGAGTATATCATGTGGAATGACAGCCTGGATGATGCACAAGCTGGAATCAAGATTGCAGGGAGAAACAGTGATAACCTCAGATATGCAAATGAAACCACCTTTATAGCAGAATACTAAGAGGAAGTAAAGAGTCTCTTGATGAAGGTGAAAGAGGAAAATGAAAAAGTTGCTTAAATCTCAACATTCAAAAAAAAAAAAAAAAAAAAACACACACTAAAATCATGGCATCCAGATCCATCACTTCATGGCAGATAGATGGGGAAACAATGGAAACAGTGACAGATTTAATTTTCTTGGGCTCCAAAATCATTGCAGATGGTGACTACAGCCAAGAAATTAAAATGTTTGCTCCTTGTAAGAAAAGCTATGACAAACCTAGACAGCATATTAAAAGGCAGAGACATTGCCAATGAAGTATAGTCAAAGCTATGGTTTTTCTGGTAGTCATGGATGGATGTGAGAGCTGGACCATAAAGAAGTCTGAACATTGAAAAATTGCTGCTTTTGAACTGTGGTGTTAGAGTAGACTCTGGAGAGTCCCTTGGACTGCAAGGAGATCAAGCCAGTCCATCCTAAAGGAAATAAACCCTGAATATTCATTGGAAGGATGGATGCTGAAGCTGAAACCCCAATACTTTGGCCACCTGCTGCATAGAGCTAACTCATTAGAATAGACCCTGATGCTGGGAAAGATTGAAGGCAGGAGGAGAAGGGGACGATAGAGGATGAGATGGTTGGATGGCATCACTGACTCAATGGACATGAGTTTGAATAAGCTCCAGGAGTTGGCGATGGATAGAGAGCCCTGGCGTGCTGCAGTCCATGGGGATGCAAAGAGTTAGACACGACTGAGTGACTGAACACCTATGTGAGATCCTGAGGACAGAGATCTGCCTATCTTTCTCACAGCTGTATTTCCAGGACCCTAGACTGAGCTTGGTCTAGCATACAGTAGGTATTTAATAAATAATACTGCATCTCTCTTATTGCCAAACCTTCAGTAGGATATACTGAAATGAAGTGGAGGGAAACAGGATCTGCCATGTAACAACCATCCTCATCTTGACGATCCTTGGCTCTATAAATAGTCCTGGCTGATGTGATCAGAACAACCAGGGATGTTCAAAAACCTTCAACAATTTTGATCTGGCAATGGAAATAAACATGGAATTTCTGCATTTTGTAGAGAAAGTGAATAAGGTCTTTTAGTTTCTAGCTTTGAGAATTTAGTTTATGGGAATAATAATGAATTGCCCATCATTATTTTGTTTTTGTTTCACCAACTGGCAAGTTTTAGGTGAGCAAAATTAGAATCAGTGAAAGCTGTTACAAATCAGAATCTTCATTATTAACTCATTGGCCTTATTCTTCCTTTTTTTTTGCAACCTCATCTTCTTTTCTATCCCCTTCCCTTTCTGCATCTATTTTAAATAATTATTTATAATGCAAAACCATGATGCATGTGGAGTTTAAAACTCAATGGAAATTTTAACTGTGCTACTTGAAGTTGATTCAAACTACGGAGGTACACAGTTAAGTAACGGATAAAAGTGCTTTTTTAATCTTAGAAACGGGGAAGGCAATGGCACCCCACCCCAGTACTTTTGCCTGGAAGATCCCATGGATGGAGGAGCCTGGTAGGCTCCAGTCCATGGGGTCGCTAAGAGTCGGACACGACTGAGCGACTTCACTTTCATTTTTCACTTTCGTGCATTGGAGAAGGAAATGGCAACCCACTCCAGTGTTCTTGCCTGGAGAATCCCAGGGACAGGGGAGCCTGGTGAGCTTCCGTCTATGGGGTCGCACAGAGTCGGACACGACTGAAGCGACTTAACAACAACAACAACAAAATCTTAGAAAATGTTTATAATGTATTATGAAATTCAATTTAAAAAATAAACTAGAGTTTGTTAGTAAAACAAAAATGTTTGGGCTAGCTTTCAAGTAATTTAATTTTTACTTTAATATTTAATATTTTAATGTAAATCATCTATATTTCAATACAAGTTTTAAAAATAATTCTTTGAATTAAAATACACTTTTCATTAAACACAGGCTGCCCTGGTGGCTCAGAAGGTAAAAGCCTCTACCTGCAATGTGGGAGACCTGGCTTTGATCCCTGAGTCAGGAAGATCCCCTGGAGAAGGAAATGGCAACCCACTCCAGTATTCTTGCCTGGGAAATTCCATGGATGGAGGAGCCTGGGGAGGCTACAGTCCATGGAGGCACAGAGAGTCAGACACGACTAAGCGACTTCACTTTCATTAAACACATATAGACAAATAAAGGCTTTTTTAATGTTTGTCACAATATGAAATAAAATGCTTTTACTTTGGAGGTCAGAAGTGAATTATGGTCAGAAGTATGTGTATATGTGCATACATACACACACACAATGACAACTGGGCTGTTTGTATAGGTCTGCCAAGTTCACTTATCACCTGATATACATTAATAATTACACCAGTGATAATGATAACAATAAGAGCAGTAGATATTTGTATAATTTTACCAAGTTCCAGGAAGGGTGCTTTACAAACATTACTTAACCCAATAACTAGTCAATTGTATATCAGACAGCATGATCACAATCTTACAGATGACAAAATTGAGCCTTTGGTCAGTAAGAAGCAGAGCTGAAATTCACACACATGCTTGCAGATTTCTTAGCACACCACACGCTTGGAGTCTAATAATGAACATCTTTCCAATAATCTACTTAATGGTCTTCAAAAAGATTCCTAACAATCCAATCAATCCATTCATTCACCAGTAAACTAAATTTGCGATGGCAGAACCTAATTTTTTAGACAAACACATTTTGCTTACAGTTTGATAACATTATCCATTCTGCTTCATTACGCTCTCTGATGGTATCTGTTATTTTTACTGTGTTGCATGGTCTGTCGTGTCCGACTCTCTGTGACCCCATGGACCATAGGCCATCAGGCTCCTCTGTCCATGGATTTTGCCAGGCAAGAATCCTGGAGTGGGTTGCCATGTCCTACTCCAGGGGATCTTCCCAACCTAGAGACTGAACACATGTCTCTTGCACCTCCTGCATTGACAGGCAGACTCTTTACTACTGTGCCACCTGGGAAGCGCTGATGGTCATCTATTCTCCTCAACTGAGTGAAATTAGGAAAGAAAACTCAGTAGGAGAGAAAAAATTGAAATATGAAATTGAATCATTTTCTCAGTAGGAGTCAATTCAACAAAGATCATCACTAGCCATATATAAGGCACGTGTAGAATACATACAGGACACTTGTCCTACCTTCAAATAGTTCATTGCTACCGATCACATCTGGAGGAGACACATACACACACACACTTAGTGATGGCAAAGATAGGATCATTATCACCATTATTTATTGAGCACTTCCACTATATCCTAGGTGCTATTATAAGTATTTGCTATTAATTTAAAATTTCACACCAACTCCAATTATTATCCCCATTTTATGGTTATACAACCAAAAGGTAAGAGACTCATTCTACATGACATATTAATAATTGGGGAAACATTCTTTGAATCAAAATTAGCTTTGTAGCAATGTGGTCCCCTAGGGTTATGCTGCCTTGCCCTAGGAAAGAATGTGATAGGTGTTGGGAAAAAAAGGTAAATGATTGAATGAGCACATCAGACAAAATTGTAGCAATTATAAGAATAATTGTTAACCAAAACTAAGTGATCATGATGTTATGCCATTAGTCAGTCTCCCATACTTTGCTGGTGTGAAAAATAGACTAAAAATGCACACCAGACTTATTCTAAAAATGTTATAAGCATGGGAACCATGTAGATGTGATTCCCCTGCAGTGGGCTCTTATGGTCCTGGGCACCTGTAACTTACAGCCTCAAGGGAGGCCCTTGTACAACAGGAGAGTCTTGAGGTAGGAAGAAGAGAGGTGTTTGATGGAAGGCTGAGAAGTAGAAAGGTAGAGAGGAGAAGGGAGGTGGTTTTGACTTATTCAAATAGCTATGCACCATTTTCTAAGAGCACGGTGATTGCTCAGGAATTATTATCAGTCCAAATTTCCCCAGCACCTGCCATACCTTAAAGGAGCAATTGCAAAACAGCTGCCTCCAAATTCGAGAGGCTTTGTAGGTCTGTACAACATTTTAAAATTCATTATTTAAATACACCTAAAGGAGGCTTGTCATTTTTTCTAGTTTCATGAGATATAATTGACATACAGCACTGTATAATGTGGGAAGCATAATGATATGACTCATATACATCAGAGCTCACTATTTTTAATCCCACTGTCTCTCTCTAATTTTATATAGGGTAAGCGTTTTTTTTTTTTTCACTCAGAGTTTTAAATTTGGTCTCTGTAGCATTTGATTTCCTAAACTCTGCTTTAAAGTTTTTCCAAGAAAAATTTAAGCATAAATAAAATGACCTTTCCAAAACACTGGTCAAGCCATAAATGATCTCTGTTGAACAAGGTTCAAATAGAAGAGTTTATCAAAAACTCACACAGATCTAGAGTTTACATACACCTGAAGGTTACACTCTACCTCTTGGAATTCAGCCACCAAAGCACTTTGGCCCTAATTGATCATATTTTGTGCCAGAAGCCTATTAGGAGCGAAAAGAGAGCCTGGAGCTATTTGCAATGAATGCAGACCAAGAGGCTGGTATAACAAAAAAATGTACGACAGCCATCATTTCTAAAAAACACAACTGAATGTACTAGTGGAAGTGAATAAGTGAGTGAGTGGAGTCGTGCCAAAGAGTTTACATCCAAACTATAGTCTGTCCAATACTCCACTTAACAGCAGCCAGGAAATGAGTGACAAGCCTCGACTATAAGCCAAAACACCTCAAACGAAAATACTCCCTTTTCCTTAAATCCACATCTGCACTGCCTTTTTCAATGAAAAGGAGTTATTTTGCCTTAAAGACATACTATTAGAGTTAGTGTGTTTCTAACTGACTTATGGATCATTTAACTTAGTCATAACCAAAGCATCACAAAAAGCATATACACGAGCACTAACGGTCCTTGATACGTTAAGGGAATAAAACAGGTCCTTAACTAAGCCATTCTACCACATCACCATTCCAACATGCTGAGACCGCTTTGTCCATGAAAAATTGAGAACAGATGCCTCACTGAACACATTAAAAAATAAATGCAGAAACCAAAGGTTCATACTTCCATTTTAATGCTGAGCAGCACTGCATGAGTATGCAATAATGTATATCATACTTGATGGATTATTCCCAAATTAAAGTAGAACCAGGATCACCACATGCTATTTTTGCATTTATAGTATTCCGATGTAGAATTCACTTGGTATTTAATAACTTATCATAACGCAAAAACAAACAAAAAAAAGAAACCACATTAGATTTTTAAAAATCATGATTTTTTCCTACTCTAAATTTAACTCATATGAGGGAAAAATCCCACAAATTGACTCCATTTGTAGTACTGTGTTCCATTTTGGCAACCACATTTTGAAAAGGGGTAGCAATAAACTGAATGAGAGTTAGTGATGCTGCCAGGTGAGCAAGAGGCAACATGCTATGAATGACCCAAGGATTCAGAGATATTTAATCTATCCTAAAGGTAACGGCATCCCACTCCAGTACTCTTGCCTGGAAAATCCATGGACGGAGGAGCCTGGTAGGCTGCAGTTCATGGGGTAGCTAAGAGTCGGGCATGACTGAGCAATTTTACTTTCACTTTTCACTTTCATGCATAGGAGAAGGAAACGGAAACTCGCTCCAGTGTTCTTGCCTGGAGAATCCCAGGGACAGAGGAGCCTAGTGGGCTGCCGTCTATGGGGTCGCACAGAGTCAGACACGACTGAAGCGACGCAGCAGCAGCAGCAGCAAAGGTAACACATAGGCAAAATTATCCCAACTTCTCCCTGCGCTTCATCTGTAACACCCAGTCCTTCTGTCTCATTACTCAGCATTAGTTACTGCTTTTTAACTGTCATTTCCACCAGACTATCAACTCCAGGGGGTTCAAGGACCCTGTCTTCTTGCTTGCCTTTTATCTACTACACCTATCAGAGTGTCTGATAATAAGCAGGAACTTTACATGTGGGCATGTGCTCAGTTGCTTTGTGACCCCATGGACTGTAGCCCACCAGGCCCCTCTGTCCATGGAATTTTTCAGGCAAGAATATTGGCGTGGGTTGGCATTTCCTCCTCCAAGGAACTTTATATTGTTTTACTAATGAATGACTGAGTAAAGAAGATCCATGACCATGTATGACCCAAGAACTAGATTTAACTACAAAGTAGATTATACATCAATATGAGGTTGAACATCTTCTAACGGAAGCATTTAAAGTTTAAAACAAAAACACAAATACAGTATACTAACGCATATATATGGCATTTAGAAAGATGGTAAAAATAACCCTATTTACGAGACAGCAAAAGAGACACTGATGTATAGAACAGACTTTTGGACTCTGGGACCGGGAGAAGGTGGGATGATTGGGAAGAATAGCATTGAAATATGTATAATATTATATCTGAAACGAGTCGTCAGTCCAGGTACGATCCCCGATAACAAATGCCTGGGGCTGGAGCACTGGGACGACCTGGAGAGATGGTGTAGGGAGGGGGAGAGGGGAGGAGGATTCAAGATGGGGAACACGTGTATACTGGCGGCGGATCCATCTTGATGTATTGTAAAAGCAATACAATATTGTAAAGTTAAGCAAAATTAAAAAAAATAAAATAAAATAAAGTTTAAAATGGCTGCCGTGGTGCTTAAGCAGACGTGAGAGCAAAAATAAACATGGGTAGAGTAAGCAAAAATCAACCTTTGGGTCCTGAATTATATTCCAGTCTTTAAGATGCTTGCTAACTCTGAGGTTCTATGATTATAACATAGGTCATTCCCAAATTTGGGTCATAATTTAAACTAAAATCATTGGAACTCTTCTATGATTGGAATGACATAGACAATTTCTCAAATATCACATACCTTCTCTTTGGCTGTACATTTATTTTGCTGAATCAAAGGGAAAATGATATATGCGTTACTGTAAACAATTTTACTTTT
The DNA here is from genome assembly GCA_935064755.1 of Tragelaphus eurycerus. NCBI lineage: Eukaryota > Metazoa > Chordata > Mammalia > Artiodactyla > Bovidae > Tragelaphus > Tragelaphus eurycerus. The sequence goes on from CAKXYN010000123.1 coordinate 830,348, forward strand.
TCTATTCACTGTGCTTTCTCTCAAAATGCTTGGGCCCCAAGCATTGATTTAACAGATCTAAAATGGCATTCCTCACTAAAGAAAGTTTTAACATTTTGGCCACAAAGCAGGGACAAAGCATACCACAGACAATTAACACCGTTCAGTTTCACACCACTGAATTTAATCACAGAAAATGATCTCTAAACTTCATTTAACCAGTGTCTGCTTTTAATCATAGGGTGGTTAAGCTACTTACCACAAAAGAATAATAAATCTTGAATCCAGGTTTAGCCACAAAGTAGTCATCAGACTTGAACGTTATTTTAATCTGGTTTGTTCTTGATGTTATCCTTGGAGGAACTTCCTTGTGTCCACACCATCGTCCTCTAATAACAGTACTGGTTTCAGATATGTCTTCAACTTCTACAAAATCATACCTGGTACCAATTTAACATAAATAAGTTTTGATTAAAATAGACTTTGAAATTCATACTTTCACTGAGAAATTAAAACTAACGTGTGATTTCTCATGACCTATTATCTGAAATGAAGTTTAGAAGAAAAACCAGTTCTTGGATTAGATTTCTCAAATTCAAACTTCAATAATCTATTCTGAGGAAAAACTTTTATACACTTTAAGCCTATCCTCCTTGAGTGAGTGAAAGTTGGTCAGTCGTGTCCGACTCTTTGTGACCCCATGGACTGTAGCCCACCAGGCTCCTCTGTCCATGGGATTCTCCAGGGCAGAATACTAGAGTGGGTCGCCATGCCCTCCTTCAGGGGATCTTCCCAACCCAGGGATCAAAACCCAGGTCTTCTGCATTGTAGGGAGATTCTTTTTTTTTTAATTATTATTTTAATTGGAGGCTAATTACTTTACAATATTGTAGTGGTTTTTGCCATACACTGACATGAATCAGCCATGGGTGTACATATGCTCCCCATCCTGAACCCCCCTCCCACCTCCCTCCCCACCCCATCCCTCAGGGTCATCTCAGTGCACCAGCCCTGAGCACCGTGTCTCATGCTCAAACCTGGACTGGCGATCTGTTTCACATATGATAATATACATGTTTCAATGCTACTCTCTCAAATCATCCCACCCTTGCCTTCCCCCACAGAGTCCAAAAGACTGTTCTTTATATCTATGTTTCTGTTATCTCGCATATAGGATCATCATTGCCATCTTTCTAAATTCCATATACATGTGTTAGTATACTGTAGTGGTGTTTTTCTTCCTGACTTACTTCACTCTGTATAATAGGCTCCAGTCATCCATTTCATTAGAACTGATTCAAAGGCATTCTTTTTAATAGGTGAGTAATATTCCATTGTGTATATGTACCACAGCTTTCTCATCCATTTGTCTCCTGATGGACATCCAGGTTGCTTCCATGTCCTAGCTATTGTAAACAGTGTGCAGGGAGATTTTTTACCATCTGAGCCAATAGGGAAGCCCAAGAATACTGGAATGGGTAGCCTATCCCTTCTCTAGGGGATCTTCCCAACCCAGGGATTGATCAGAGGTCTTCTACATTGCAGGCAGATCCTTTACCAGTTGAGCTAACAGGGAAGCCTCATAACTCTTCTTAAATTGTCAAAAATCAAAATAGGCTACTTTCTGAACATCTAGCTTATAAAGGTTTTCCTGGAGAAGCCAATAAATATAATCTCTTGTCATATTTTAGGAGATGTAGCTCCAGTTATGTGCGTGCATGCATGCTCAGTTGCTTCAGTCATGTCCCCTCTTTGTGACCCTATGGACTGTAGCCCTCCAGGCCTCTGTCCATGGGATTCTCCAGGCAAGAACACTGGAGCCGGTTGCCAGGACCTCCTCCAGGGGATCTTCCCGACTCAGGGATTGAAGAAGCATCTCCTGCATTACAGGCGGATACTCTACCGCTGAGCCACTGGGGAAGCCTGTAGCTTCAATTATATACCCACATGTTTACTATATCAAATTTTTAAACAAATTCCCACTTGGAATTAATTTACCACATCCAGCATTTCTGTAGGAAAGGAAATGGTCTATACCTACACAGCATAAAAAATCAGCAATTTCACTGTAGAAAATAAATGGTGAAATTATAAAATAAACAACTATTTGCTCTTTATGGAACCTATATTTAGGAAGGATTATATCATAAACAATGACATTTATCATAATCAAAAGCACATGCCTTTAGCAGTGATGTGCCCTAGCCAGTACTGAACGTATCTGGGCTGTGTGTGAATGAGGGTAAGACTATGGTTCATCATTGACACTGGTCAGAGAAACAGAAAACTGCAGGATTGAAAAAGACAGGAGAGGCATTTTAGATATTCCATGGAGCCATTAGATCCTCAAAGTCCCTGCACAATATTCCACTCTTTCGTTGCAGAGTAAAACACGTTCAGAGACAGAATCACTTCTTCTGAGATACCCCACATCTTCAAACATTCTACTTGAGAGCTGAACTGTGTGCCTTTCAGTTCTGGTCATCAGCGCCCCACCCTTCAGTCGCCTCTTCCCCATATGACTTCAGATGCTAAAGTCGCAGTGCACACGACGAACACTCAGGGCACACACTCAGGGTGAACTGTGGCAGAAGTCTCATATCGACTTTATATTTTCCTGTCATGATTACCAAAAGGAGTCAGCATGAAAACCATCACATCTGAATATGAAGAAAACCCAATACAGTTTAACTAGTCTTCATACACCTCAGAGATCTTATTGGATGGGGCAGGGTGATCTAAGAAGCAGGTAAGTATAATAAAATGCTGACTCAATTTCATTGAAAATAGTCTGTGGGGCCTTTATCTCCTTTGCCTCAGTTTCCTAGTGAACAAAATAAAAAGGTTTATGTAATTTTACCAGCTGAATATCTCTTGGGCGCTATGCAAATTAACTACTTGATATATGGTGGTTGGAAAGTGAAAAGTACTAAGACAGAATCATCATTAGAGCAATGAATATTACAATGTAGACATCAAGGGAGTTTTGCAACAGATGGGAAGAAACAACTTCATTTCGTTTTATATACAATGTATGTGAATCATATTCACTACACTAAGCAAAAGTACACTTGAAACTTTAATAACACAAGAGGTCACTTTTTGTTTTTTAGACAACCTATTAGCACATTTTCATTCTCAAAGCTCCATTTTGGTTTTCAAGGAGGGTCCTGATCTCTTCCCCGTCTTCCTTTCTCCTCTACCTCTTACTTATCTACCTCCCTCTATAAATTTTTAGGAGCAACTTGATTTGATGAATGACTGGGGATCCTTTGCTGCTGCTGCTGCTAAGTCGCATCAGTCGTGTCTGACTCTGTGCGACCCCATAGACAGCAGCCCACCAGGCTCCCCCGTCCCTGGGATTCTCCAGGCAAGAACACTGGAGTGGGTTGCCATTTCTTTCTCCAATGCATGAAAGTGAAAAGTAAGGGAAGTCGCCCAGTCGTGTCCGACTCTTCGAGACCCCGTGGACTGCAGCCTACCAGGCTCCTCCATCCATGGGATTTGGAAATCAACCCTGAATACTCATTGGAAGGACTGATGCTGAAACTGAAGCTCCAATACTTTGGCCATCTTATGCAAAGAGCTAACTCATTGGAAAAGACCCTGATGCTGGGAAAGATTGAAGGCAGGAGGAGAAGGGGGCGACAGAGGATGAGATGGCTAGACAGCATCACCGACTCAATGAATTTGAGCAAACTCTGGGAGATGGTTAGGGACAGGGAGGCCTGGTGTGCTGCTGTCCATGGGGTTGCAAAGAGTTGGACACCACTTAGCATTGACCAACAACTGGGGGAAAAGTCGTCCTTAATTTCCTCTCCTATTTTTAAGGTCAGGATGCCCAAAGGGTTTAGTCACTACCAGATCAAAACCCTGCGTGGAAGTGGAGACCAGTATCTCTTCAATGACATTATCTTTAATAATCTTTTAACACTGGCCTTGTTGTTTGTTTACATGATCTCTCTCTCTCTCCCTTTTTTTTTAGCACAGAAAATGAATTCTCCCTTTCAAGGTTGAAAAGACACAAGGTCTCCTCAAGCTTATTCTCTGTGTAAATATTAACTGGCTCTTGCTTCATGTATTCATCTTTACTTTCCGGCATACATTACCCTCTATGGTCCTAGAAAGTAATAGTGAGTGCTATTATTCTTGAAAAAAATAGCAACATAATAAAAACTGTCAGCGTAATAAACATGCAACAGAGGACAGCCAAATTTGAGGCACCTGATTTTTATTATTCAAAGTAAAATAAACCTGCTGAAAGGATTTAGCAGTTTAGCAGTAGTTCATCGGCAATGCAGAACAAGTGCACGCAGTAAAGTACAGGGAAGAAAAAAAATCCTCCACATCTTACATATGCTAATTAAAGGAATAAGATGCTGTGAGCGGACAATTTGAAGAACAGCAGCCAAGACTTGCTCTAAAAAATATGCTCAAAAGGGAGAAGACTATCTCAGTGCAGCTTTCATTTTCTGCTGACCCCGAAACTGCAGGAAGGAACAGACCTCTGAGGAGGAGCACACTGGCCTTGGGAGCTTGCCTTCTCTTTCTTTTTACATGCATCTGAGGCCTTAAAATGACGATTTCAGGTAAGGGCCTGGCAGGGTCCTCGCCATCACCCTCTCCCAGTGCTGGGTCAGTTCCTGGATCCCAGCAGCAAGTACACTCCTCAAGTCCTGGGAAGCTCACACTTGAGCCATGGGACATGGTTGCTGGTGACCTGGGAGACCGGATGTGTCCAGCTGCTTACAAAGGTGGTTCTAGGCTTGGCCCAGAAAAAAGAACCACCCAGATCCCCCTTCTCTGGAAATCACACAGCCTGGCTCTGCCAGCTGCAGGAGTGAGGTTTTGTGAGTCGTGCCAGGTTACCAGGCCTCCATAGAGACTGTGCTTCAATTTATGTCATACATTAGGATGGACATAAAGGCTTTTTGAAAAAGAAGTCACGTATTTTGGATAGGGCCCAAATGAGAACTTTGATGCAATGTTTTAAATCTTTTCTTCACCTTGGAATTTTACCCTAATATGGATTTCATTTCACACTCACCTACAGATATCGTTTTCTGCTTCCTCTAATCCAAACTGATTGTCAAAGGCTAGCTGAATCCTTGTTTTCTCCTGGGAGTGGAGCCGCCAGGTCAGAAGCAGGTTGCGAGGGTAGCTGTTTGGGAAGCGGGGACTCTGCACGTGGCCATGTCCTGTCACCTGGATGGTCTCGTCTCTTCGGTACAAGTCTGTGAGGTGATTGCTCTCTGTTAGTAGTCACAACTTGTAGAAATTAGTATGTTGCTCCAATTACAGGAAAGCAAAAAAAGAACAGTTTAAAACAAATCACATTGCAAAGCACTTCTTGATTTTGTTTAAAAACATTAAGGCCAAATGGCAGCTTTGTGGTTAAACAAACAACATCCATATTTTTTTATACTACTCCTGTCTCCTCAATTCTTCATAAATCTAGCTTGACTCCTAATATTTGATACTTTGGGAGCTCTCTTAACGTTATTTTTGACCAGCAAAATTAACAATTATATCAGAACTCATACTCATTTCAATTGGAATTAAAATGAGCAAGTAATTTCAAACAGTTCATCTTTCCTTTTTTCCATGTAATATAGCTGACGCTTGAGCAACACGGGTTTGAACTGTGTGGGTCTGTGAATTTTTTTTTGATATATATATATACACGCACATATAGTTGAAACAGGAGGGAAGTGGGGGAAGCAGGCAGGGCATGATATAACCATGATGAAGACTGGTTAGAACTAACTTTGTCCAAGATGTCGGAAGCGCCAACTTGCGGTAGACCTAGTGCATCATCTCACGCTTGTTAGCAGGCTAAATGACATGCCCATTGGCACCATGACAGTTCTGAGGCCAACCATAAAAGGTCAGATATTGTGCTGTGACCTAATTCCTGGAAATCCCTGCCTCTTCCCCCAAATAATTGGAATAATCGTCTCACTAATTAGCCTATGAAATTACCCAGTCCACAAAAAGTATCCACACTGTATACTGAGGCTCTCTTTTTGCTTTCTGAGATGGCCCACACTCTGCGAAGTATGTTTGCCTTTAAAGACATCCATTTACTATCACTTCATCTCTGAATCCTTTCATGACAAAGCAAGAACCGTAAATTCATCAGCAACATTGTAAATGCATTTTCTCTTTTGACTTTAACATTTTTTTTCTAGTTCACTTTATTGTAGAATATATTATACATAAAACATACAAAATATGTGAATCAACTGTTAGCAGTAAGGCTTCTGGGGACTTCTGTTGTGGGCCAGTGATAAAGTACCCACCTTCCAATGCAGGAGACATGGGTCAATCCCTGGTCAGGGAACTCAGATACCACATGCCATAGTAACTAAGCCCACGCAACAACTAGAGAAGCCTACATGGCACAGTAAAGACCTAACGCAGCTCAAAACCAACCAACCACACAAACAAAAGCCAAATGGGGGGGAAAGTAATGTTTTTGGCCAACAGTGAAGTATGAGTAAAGTTTGGTTGTGGGGGGAGACAAAAGTTATATGTGGATTTTTGACTGTAGGGTGTGCGCGTGCGCACGCGTGCATGTGTCTAGTTGCGCAGTGGTGTCTGACTCTTTGCCATCCCATGGACTGTAGCCCACCAGCCTCCTCTCTCTATGGGATTTTCCTGGCAAGAATACTGGAGTGGGTTGTGTCAACTACAAATTGGCATTTGCCAAGAGCATTTGCCACCTGCCTCTGCAGAGAATGAATCCTGTGCTGCTGCAACTGTTCACACTCAACATGCCCTGAAGGCAGTTCAGGGTGGAGAGTGAGGCACTCTGTGCTCCAGGGAAACTGGGGAACAGGTCTTTAGATAGTCAGATATTTTCAGAAACTGATTTCATGATCTCAATCCATGCATCTCCTCACATCTAGAAAAGCACTAAATCCCTTCATGGTGACATCAGCTCCTTGTGACTAACAGAAAACCTTTTGTAAAGTAAGTACTTGAAGTGAAGTTGCTCAGTCATGTCCGACTCTTTGCGACCCCATGGGCTGGGGGCTGCCAGGCTCCTCCGTCCATGGCATTTTCCAGGCAAGAATACTGGAATGGGTTGCCATTTCCTTCTCCAGGGGATCTTCCCAACCCAAGGATTGAACCCAGGTCTCCCGCATTGTAGGCAGATGCTTTTACCGTCTGAGCCACCAGGGAAGTCCAAGTAAGTACTTGACTGCTCTGAATTCCCCCTTCACAACATCTTATATATTGACCTTCCCCACTGCCTTTTTTTTTAACAATTCCTTAGAGGTATCTGAGATGCTGTCTCCTGGGCTGCAGTCTTCATTTTGACCCATTAAAACTTAACTTGCAAGTCTCATTTTGCATCTTTTTAGTCAACAGTTGCCATGCCCTTTTCCTGGGGACCTTTCTGACCCAGGGATCAAACCTGCACCTCCTGGGCTGCAGGATTCTTTACTGTTGAGCCAGAGGGAAGCCCCGGTAAGGTACTGGCATCCCTAAACCTTACTTTGTTCACGGATCAACTGTACAAATACATTTTTTTTTTCATTGACAGAGTAACAGTCTATCTTCAATGATTAGCACAGGAGGTACTCAATAAATATTGCTGAATGAATGAACAAATGAGTGAAACAAGTGAGTGAAAAGCAAATTAAAGACTCTAATGATATTTAATGACCATGTATTTTTTAATCAAATGGCATTTTCCAGTTGTTTCTCCATCATAAAAGATCATAATTTTTGGCCTTCATTGTTGCTGACTTAAAATAGTTCCAATTCTAATTCTAGTTTCCGTATATTGTATAATAAAGAACTTGTCTGATCCTTGGCCTGTGTTTCTAAAAGGGAACTTCTAATCCCTTAGAATTCCAAAGTGTCTTTATTATTTATAGTATGCCCTTGGGGCCAAACCTTGTTTTATGCTGATGGGATGATTCACTGTGGGCCCCTAAGTAGTTTCAGGATGGGGACTGGCTATGATAGACTAAACCCGTGATTTCCAGCTCTGATATCAGTCTGACTTCCCAACCTCCCTGGAGGTAAGGTGTCTTGGAGTCTTAGCCTATTGCCAGTGAGCCAATCAATCATATCTACAGAATGAAACTCTTATACAAACTCTGGTCACTGTGGCTTGAGGGAGTTTCCTGTTCATGACACACAGGTATGCTGGGAGGATGATATGTCCTGAGGACATGAAGCTTCATGCTTGAACCTTCCCCTAAGTGTCTGTCTGTTTGGCTGCTCCTGATTTGTATCCTTTATTGTAAAACTATAGTTATAACTGCAGTGTTTTCTTGAATTCTATAGGTTTTCCTAGCAAATTATCAAATCTGAGGGGCTTATAGGAAGCCCTCGGTTTACTGTGAATTGGTAAGGAGTATGGGTAACCTGGGTATCTCACAATTTTCAGCAGGTGACTGAAGATCAGTCTTGGCACCTGGGCTCTTAACCAGTGACATCTAACCTAACGGCAGGTGGTCTGTATGAGAACTGCACTGCTCAGTGGGCCCATTTTTCCTATCTCCCAGTGTCCAGAGTTCTTAGCATTTTAGAGTTTGACATTTTAGGCCCCTCTGTAAGCAGAACTGCAGCCACAGTCTATTTGCGTCCTCCCACAGAGAGTTGACTCCGAAGCCTATAATTCAGGGAGCCTGGTCAGGGAGGCCTAAATTGCTGGTGGAAACCACTGAAAGATTGGGCTGCAGAGGGTGGTTGTTAAAGCTTCCAAAATAAGACAAAGGGGATGAACAAGGAGTCAGCATGTGAGATGCAAAGGCTTTTCTCCCTTTCACAAACGTTCTAATATGGATGGGAATTTCAATTTTTCTTTCCTTTTTTTTTTTTTTTTGACTAATTCAGTGTTTAGTGTTTTGTGTTTGCCCGGCTAGCTTTTGTGTGGGAGATAGCCTTAGGAAGAGCAAAGATAGCTAGAGGAGCAGACGTCCCTAGTTCCAGCCTCTCGACCAGGTGACCAGACCACCAGCTCTGCAGTCGTGTCCCACACTCTGGTCCCAGGTTTGATGCTCTTAACTATCTGTAACAGAAGGTAGTTTTCCTTCTTAGCCTGAAATTTGCTAGAGGCAATTTTAGATCCTTTGCTATCTATAATCACTTTGACTTCTGAATCACATTGTTTATATATAATTTATAACCTCATGCCAAACTCAGGGCTATTCTTGGCAGAAGAGCTGTGATGAATTATAGATACAGAGAGCAACCTATCAGGTTAAACCTAAGATAACTCCAAAGTGTTATATACAAAGTCACATTCCTCAATGAAGGCATTTACTTTGGTGTTCCAGTAATAACTAGCACGGTATGCCAGGAACTCCAGTAAGTTGTTTAAATTCATTACTTCATTTAATCCTCACAACAACTGTATGCACTTAGTAATATCCCCACTTTGCAAAGAAGGCTCAGAGAGGTCAAGAAACTTATGACCTCAGGGCACAAAGCAGGTCGTGAAATCAATATCTGATCCTAGACTATCTTCAGTGGAGAAGGCAATGGCACCCCACTCAAGTACTCTTGCCTGGAAAATCCCATGGACTGGAGCCTGGTAGGCTGCAGTCCATGGGGTCCCTGAGGGTTGGACACGACTGAACGACTTCACTTTCACTTTTCACTTTCATGCATTGGAGAAGGAAATGGCAACCCACTCCAGTGTTCTTGCCTGGAGAATCCCAGGGACGGGGAGTCTGAGGGGTTCCTAAATATGGGGTCGCACAGAGTCGGACACAACTGAAGTGACCTAGCAGCAGCAGCAGCAGACTATCTTCAGAGCACACATTCTTAACCAGAACACTATATGAGTTGTTAAACTACAAAAATATGAAATATATCATTTTTCATAAAGAGGAATAATTTTGACTTATGTTTTACATGGCAAGAATATAAGTTCTTATTTTACATTTTAATACAGAAAGAGGTTCACATAGTCATTACTTTAGGTTATGAATTTGATGCTTTTAAAAAAGTGAACTAAAATGAAAGAAAAAGTCAAAATGTTTTTATTCTGTCCCTAACTCTTTGGCAAACTGAGTTCGCCCAACCAAGTATCCCAGGAGCTCATTAAATCCCTGGAGGCACTATCACTTACTTTGGGATTCATCTTGAACAACTGTTCTCAGAGTGTGGTCCCCAGATCAGCATCATCAGCTGGGAATTTGTCGGAAATGCAAATTATCAGACCTTATCCCAGACCCTACTGAAGCAGAAATGCTGGGGGTGGAGCCCAGCACTATTATTTTAATAAGCCCTCCAGGTGATTCTGAGCTCCCTAAACTGTGAGAACCACTGACCATATCATTCTTTCTACTCTTCTGCTTGTCATTCCTGACTTCCCAGGCTCCTTCACTGCCTTGCTTGACTCTGTATCTCATATATGAATTTTCATCTTACCTCCCTGCCTGATGACCTGTCTTGGGCTCACTTTTGTGTCTTTGACCTTGAAACATTCTTGAGGACATCATACTATATAAAGAATGAACTAGGGTAAGAACTATCTACTTTGGAAATTACCTTATCTAACGTTCCCCATTTCATGGAATAGTTGTTTTTGGTCCCAACAGACACATCTGGTAACCTACTGCTTCAAGTTGTGTTTAAGGAGGAATGAAATCACAAATAATGGTTTATTTTTTCTTCTCAGATCATAATATTATCTATGACAGCATGTGATCCAAATGGTAAATGCTCAGTTATTAAAAAATTAAAATATTTCATCAGTGATTCCATAGGAATAAATGGTGATCTCTGCAAACTGTGGCACCTCACACAAGTTCAGGGGAACATACAGGCACACTCATTTGCTCCACTGTCTCTCTAAGACATCCAGGAGCCAGTATCATGACTGTTAGCCACAAACCCGATATACTACAGCTATAAGCCAAAAGAAAAGAATGGTTATTGGTTCAGGAAATTCTCAATTTGCAAAGGGATTTATTATAAAATTTCATTTGTAAAATGGTTATTTCACAATCATACAATATATCATATGAACAATGTTTGATGAGCATGTAATTAAGTGTTATATAAACCAAACTTCTGCTGCCAACAACCACATTACAACCACTTAATTTTTGTGGGGTGCAATATACTTTAAAGCATCCAACTTTGTAAGTCTACCATAAGTTGATAAAAAAGTAAATATTGCAGTAATTACCACTGCTTTCATTTTGCTTTTTCTTTTAAATTTAATTTTGTTATATTACTTTAACAGGTAATGAAACCAACACACAGAAGTTAAAGTGATTTGTTGTAAGTGAAGAGAATGGAAGGCTGGCTGGTATATGGAAGAGTGAAGTTTTGAATGAGGCTACATCATGTTGGTGACTTTCTTCACTATAATCAACAGCAGCATCAGACACAACATGTCATCTTTCTGGCTTCTGTTTCCTAGACTAATAGTTTAGGGGCTGAATAATATGACATTTAAGATTCTTTTCAGGTCCAAATGACAGGACACCTCAAGGATTTTCCTTCAAGAAAGCAGAACTGGCAGTGGTTTGACTGACAGATGCAAGGCAATAATGAGGCCAAGGAATCTGAAATCCAAAATCTTCAGCGGGATAAACACTTTTCCCATCTATCAGTGATTGTATATATAGTCATATACTATCATCTAAAATAGGTGTACAAATGGATATTTTATCAATTGTTGTTCAAACATATATATGAAAATCTTTCTTATTAACAAGAAAAGTGCCCCAGGCACATAACTGGCCACTTAGCCCATCAACTTGTGCTGAATGCATTATGGAGGAATGTAAATAAATCCTTTAAAGTAGAGACAATATATTCTATCTTGCTTTTTTAAAAAATAAAGGTTTCTGCCTGAAGCTGGTTGGGTACAGGGACTTAAAGTTACTAAAAGATGCTTTATAATTTCTTTGAAAGTTTCACAGAAAAGTTAAAAAAAATCACATGCAGAATATTATATATCTTGAGGGAAAGGACAATTTCTTGTTTACCAAGGTAACCTCAGAACCTCACCAGTCTGGGCATATGGAGACTTTTGAAACAGAGCTGTTAAATACATACATGGATGAAAGGTTACTGTGAATAATGAATAGGCAGAATTCCTAATCACTGAAAAGCATTTTGAAGTAAGATAATAAATAAAAGGCAGTTTGAAATGCCCCAATAGTTTATTTCTAAGTGTGCCTGATGTTTGTGGGAACACATCTTGCAGGAACGTTAAAGGACTATTTTGTAAAGAGTTACATTGAAATGATCCTGCTTGCTGTCCAGTTCAGACATTAATTTTGAAAGAACCGCCTCTTTTTCTGCACTATTTTCAGCAAGACATGTACCACCAAGCTCAGCAGAGTCGGTCCACACCACTCTTCAAAAACCTGAGACCAAGAAAGAAGAACAATGCTGGGCAAAAGCGGGAGAGTTTATTGCTGTAGTTGGGATCTACTCTCAGATAGAGCAAGCGGTGGATGAAAATCGGGTGACTGATAGGTCTCCCAAAGTTCTCGTCTTATGCAGCCATCTAATTTAGAATAGAAAGTTCAGCAATGCTAATCGACAGTGAGACCTGTGACTGACTAATGCATGATTATTATTACTACTAACTACCTCTAATCATTGTACTCTCCCTCAACGAATCACAGCATCGTATACAAAAGTATCTTAGAACACAAATTAGTACCTTCATCAGTGAGACAGTGCACAATGTATTGCTGAAAAGGGAAAAAGAAACCAGGGAGTGATGGAGAACATAAAAAACATAGGGCAGGAGTCCCTAATTTTAAAATGAATGTCAATTAGTAGAACAGGCCTTAAAACATAATTATTAGAACAGGCCAACTGGGATTAAACTGAATTTTGGTGGATACTTTTTCATAAATTATCCCCTAACTTAAAAAGCACAGGGTTGGCTCACTCTGTGAACTGCTAAAGGTGAAAATTAGACTTTGTTAACAATGTTAGTCTAAAAATCAGTGTGAGAGCATTTTCAACATTCTTTTTCCTCAATGTTTAAGGCACTGAAGCTTGCAATCAATGAACTAATTTCCTCTAGGGACTGCTAGTGGGCCAGTTTTCATTAAGGAATTTTTGGGTTAATATCTGAAACATGGTCTTGGAAAGAACCAGTCTTCCAAAAGCCTATATAACAGCTCTAAAAACAACCGTCCCCCATGATCACTCTGCTTTTAAGCAACTCAAGGGCAAAGCCGATTAAGCATCAGGATTTATTTAGAATTCTCTAGCAGAGATTTTTCTAAGAATTCAGTAGTAATACAAAACCTTTCTGTTTATAAAGATTTGAGGATGAGGGAGTTGGTTGTTTGCTTCTTACATATCCTTTTTTAAAATTATAATTCCTTTTCACACAAAGTATTAGTGTTAAATAAACAACATTCCTTAGAGTAACAATGTGGAGATAATATTTTTGTAATCAATTGAAAATTCCCTGAACTCAAAATTCTTTAAAAATCTGAGTCCATCAAAAAGAAAGAAAGAAAAAAAAAAGAGTATCACAATGTCCTTTTGAATATTTTCCAGTTATAATTACCAGGGGGTATGCTATGCTATGCTATGCTAAGTCACTTCAGTCGTGTCCGACTCTGTGTGACCCCAGAGATGGTAACCTACCAGGCTCCCCCGTTCCTGGGACTCTCCAGGCAGAACACTGGAGTGGGTTGCCATTTCCTTCTCCAATGCATAAAAGTGAGAAATGAAAGTGAAGTTGCTCAGTCATGTCCGACTCTTTAGCGACCCCATAGACTGCAGCCTACCAGGCTCCTCTGTCCATGGGATTTTCCAGGCAAGAGTATTGGAGTGGGGTACCATTGCCTTCTCCGTACCAGGGGGTAGTAATGCCCATATTGGTGCTTATTATTCCTCACCTCTGAAGAAGGAAATGGCAACCCACTCCAGTGTTCTTGCCTGGAGAATCCCTGGGAAGGTGGTGGCCTGGTGGACTGCTGTCTATGGGGTCGCACGGTTGGACACTACTGAAGCGACTTAGCAGCAGCAGCATTCCTCACCTCACAAAATCTCTTAATGAACAAGGGTTTGTCTTATTATTGTACAACAGTGAGCAATTACACTCTTTCTTTCAAAACCACTTGTATTTTATAGGTAGGCTAGAGAAGTGGTTGAGGCTTTATTGGGAGCTCAGATGGTAAAAAATCTCCCTGCAATGCTAAAGACCTGGGTTTGATCCCAGAAAAGAAGGACATGGCAATGCACTCCAGCATTCTTGCCTGGAGAATTCCATGGACAGAGGAGCCCAGTGGGCTATAGTCTATGGGTTGCAAATAGATACAACTGAGTGACTAACATACACGCATGTAGAAGTGATTATCAAATTACATTGAAATGGAAATTATTTTTGGTTTAAATTTTTTAAAAATTGAAATCAGTGAAAATAATGATTGCAGTAAAATAAACATGCTATATTTTATCACACTGTTGTTCAATTACTAAGTCATGTCTGACTCTTTGTGACCCCATGGACTGTAGCCTGCCAGGTTCCTCTGTCCATGGGATTTCCCAGCAAACATACTGCAATGGGTTGCCATTTCCTACTCCAGGGCATCTTCCAGACCCAGGAACTGAACCTGTGTCTTTTGCATGTCCTGCATTAGCAGGTGGATTCTTTACCACTGAAGCACAAGGGAAGCCATTTTTATCACTTTAGGATAATTCAAATTAATTAATTCTCTGGTAATTCTTCTTATGCTATAGTCTCTGTGTTGGGATGTTGTTTACCATGTAAAGGATGTGAAAAAAATGAGACAGTAACGTTCAGAACCGTGGCAGAGGGAAGGGACTGTAGAGCAGGATGACAGAAAACACTATAGATGAGGCTGCTGAAGAGCAAGATCTTTTCAACCATACCAACTTAACACCCAGAAAACAAGACAACCCTAATGACAAAAATATCTGCTTTCCCCAGTGCCAACATAACAAAGAATCAGACATGACTGACTGAACTGAACACAGTTCTGATATATAGGAAAGTAGCAGGCAAAATTAAAAAAAAAAAAAAAAAAAGTTCCCAGAAAGTAGATTTAGTGTTTTTTTCTAGAAAACACTTATTATAGGAAAACTAACACTTTTACATGGAGAAGGAAATGGCAACCTACTCCACTGTTCTTGCCTGGAGAATCCCAGGGACAGGGGAGCCTGGTGGGCTGCCATCTATGGGATCACACAGAGTCGGATACGACTGAAGTGACTTAGCAGCAGCAGCAACACTTTTACAAACATTGTGAAGGAAAGCTACTTAAAGTATGACCTTTGTTTATTCACAAAAAGTGAGAATTTTCTGAAGTTATTTTACAGGGTAAGTTTCTGGAGGAAGTAATCAGTTCAACAAAGCTGATATGGAACGGAATAGTGTGTGACAGAGATGATATTGCAATACCTTAATAATTAGAAACTTGATTTGTATTCAAAGACAAAACAGTTTGTTAATCACACCTGACTATAGAGCTCATCAATTCTTAAGAGAAAACTAATTGAAAGTTAATATAAGAATCACATGGTTTATTATCTGGGTTTATATATGTAGATATATAAAATTGTATTATCAAAATATAAATTAACCTATTACTTAACTTGTATATTAGTTATATCTAATATAATATATACATATTAAAATATACACATCAATGTATGCATGTGTACTAAGTCTCTTCAGTTGTGTCTGACTCTTTGCAACCCTATGGGCTGTAGCCCACCAGGCTCCTCTGTCCATGGGATTCCCCAGGCAAGAGTACTGGAGTGGGTTGCCATGTCCTCCTCCAGGGGATCTTTCCAACCCAGGGCTCAAATCTTCCTCTCTTAAGTCTCCTGCACTAGTAGGCAGTTCTTTACCATGAGCACCACCTAGGAAGCCTCTCTATATATCTATAATTGAACTTAAATGCTTATTAAACTATACGACTGTCGTATTATTTATAGATTCAGTCATTTTTCAATATCAAAATTCACTGAATTCCAGAACACTGAATTCACATATTAATATTTCAAATTGGAGATATAACTTATGAATACTGTTGACGGTGACTGTCCAGGTGTTAGAACATAAAGCAAATTGGGACACAACTGTCATAGCCTTTGTGTGTGCGAATCTAGCAACATATAGGAGATAACTGTTAATCTGATTTCAGTCTCAGATATTTTCACTGGTAGCACCATATGTAGAGATGAATTATAGCTTATATTTGGATATCTCATTGTCATTCAATGTTGATAAAAACTTTATCAACATTGCACTATGATGCATCACTAAAATAAAGTTTTTATGTATATAATTGAGTACAAAAAAGATATTAAATGTAAATAAAATAAAGTAATGGTATCTCATCCTCATTCTCTTGTAAAGAAAAATCAAGTGCTTTAGAGAACCAAAGCTGAGAAGATGTATGCAAGTAAATAAAGCTGAATGTTGATTTGTCATGGAGATTCAAGGAAACAAATTCTCTTCTCACTTCAGACGATGAAAATAAAGACAGGAATTACTATATATCTCAGAATAGGTCAAAGAATTGTCAAAGCTATGAGATATTAATGCAAACAATTCACACACTCTGATGTTGATAAACACCTATATGTTAAAAGCTGGTGGCTTTTAAGACAATTGTTTAACATACATAAATCATTTATATTAAAAGTTCTTCAAGCTAGGCTTCAGCAGTATGTGAACCGGAAATTTCCAGATGTACAAAATGGGTTTTGAAAATGCAGAGAAAAGAGAGATTAAATTACCAATATTCATTGGATCATAGAGAAAGAGAGGGAATTCCAGAAAAAATATCTACTTATGCTTCATTGACTACACTAAAACCTTTGGTTGTGTGGATCACAACAAACTGCAAAATTCTTAAAGATATGGGAAAACCAGACCACTTTATCTGTCTCCTGATAAAGCTGTATGTGGGTCAACAAGCAATAGTTAGAAATGGACATGGAATTACTCATTGGTTAGAAATTGGGAAAGGAGTACGTCAAAGCTCTATATTGTCACCCTGCTTATTTAACTTCTTTGTAGAGTACATTATGTAAAATTCCAGGCTGAATGAATCAAAGCTGGAATCAAAATTGCTAGGAGAAATATCAACAACCTCAGATATGCAGATGATACCACGTTAATAGCAGAAAGTAAAGAGGAACTAAAGAGCTACTTGATGAAGGTGAAAGAGGAGAGTGAAAAAGCTGGCTTAAAACTCAGCATTCAGAAAACTAAGATCATGGCTTCTTGTCCTACAACTTCATGGCAAATAGAAGGGGAAAGAGGAAGCAGTGACACATTTTTTTCCCCTGGACTCCAAAATCACTGCAGACGGTTACTGCAGCCATGAAATCAGAAGATGTTTGCTCCTTGGAAGTAAAGCTATGACAAACCTAGACAGCATGTTGAAAAGCAGAGACATCACTTTGCCAACAAACATCTATATAGTCAAAGCTATAGTTTTTCCAGTAGTCATGTACGGATGTGAGAGTTGGGCCATAAAGAAGGCTGAGTGCTGAAGAATTGATGCTTTTGAATTATGGTGCTGGAAAAGACTCTTGATAATCCTTTGGCCTGCAAGGAGATCAAACCAGTAAATCCTAAAGGAAATCAACCCCGAATATTCACTGGAAGGACTGGTGCTGAATCGGAAGCTCCAAGAACTTGACCACCTGATGCAAAGAGATGACTCATTGGAAAAAACCCTGATGTTGGGAAAGATTGAAGGCAAAAGAAGGGGGCAGCAGAGGATGAGATGGTTAGATAGTATCACCGACTCAATGGACATGAATTTAAGCAAACTCCAGGAGACAGTGAAGGAAAGGGGAGTCTAGTGTGATGCAGTCCACGGGGTCTCAAAGAGTCAGATGGGATTTAGTAAGTGAACAACAACAAGAAAAACTCATATGAAAAATGATACAATTTATTAAACAAAAAATGTACATTAATGCCCAGTATTCAATATTTTTAAAATTCTTTTGGTTCCCTAAAAGTAGTAAGCTAACCATGTCAAGACCTTTCTTTATATCTCTCTTTTACACACACATACATACACACACACACAGACACATTACAAGAAAGATCAAGTTACCTTGAAACTATGTATCTATGTGGAAGGACTAATAATTTGAAGACTTTTGAGACAATAAAAAGAAAGCCTTGTGGTTAGATAATAAGTAAAATAGATCTTTTACTTTAATGGATAAATTCATGCTATTATTATTTTTAAAGAGTTTTTTCTACTTTCAATGTGAATCTCTTTTCCCCACAAAAGCTATTACTAGATCAATGTTGGGTCTGACAATGGACAGATTTTAGAGTGGTTGAGACTTTGGTTTCCTAATCAAATCTCATACTATAGATTCTCTTCAATATTGTTACTGTTGAGAAGGCTCACCAAGGATTCTTCCCTTGACCAACACATAGTAATAGAGTAGTATTTGTCACGAAAGGTGAAATCATGCTGGTATAAATCTCAGTGGTTTTAACAATAAAATTGTATTTCTTGCTCATATTTCACATCCACTTTGGGTCAGTGGGGCCCCGTTCCTGTGTTCTTACTCTGGGACCAGAGCTAATGAGGCTCATTATAAAATTAACATTATAGCAGCGAGAAATCAGGATATGAAGAATTGCCCATTGGTTTTTTAAATACTTCTGTTTACATATCACAGACTAAAGCTAATCACATGGCCAGACCTTAATTTCTACCAGAGTGGGTAACTGAAAAAAAGGAGAACTGGAAATCAATGAACAATGCCAGTCACCACTGCAGTGTTTACTTGGTGCCCATACACTGACGTGATGGCTTGACTCACCTTGTTTTCCAGCTGGGAGCACTATCTATGCATGTCCTAAATAATATCTCATTGTTATTTTACTCTAAACCATTGCAGTGATTGTGGGAAATATGGTCAGTAGGGAAAGATGAGTAAATGATTCATAGAGGACAACTTTATTAATACAAAGGAAGAAAAATTGTTGTGAGGTGCCAGAAAACATATTTGAGTAAGCAGTCTTGATTTTCTTTAGAACGTGCCTGTTAGAGATGGCAAATAGTTTCCCCAGTAGGTAAATTAAAAGGTGATGGCTTCCTGCAGCACTATCTTAAAAGGAGTTCTGAACTTGTTTCTGTAGTAAATGGGAAAAAATGGAAATGATGAACAAAGTCTAGTACAGGGACAGAGACAGAACGGCATCCCTCGCTTTGTGCATGTCTGCTCAGTCACTCAGTCATGTCTGGCTCTTTGTGACCCTATGGACTGTAGCCTGCCAGGCTCCCCTGTCCATGGGATCCTCCAGGCAAAAATACCAGAGTGGGTCTCCATGCCCTCCTCCAGGGGATCTTCCCAACCGAGTTTGAACCCACATCTTCTGCATTACAGGTAGATTCTTTACTGTATGAATGAACAGGGAAGCTGCCCTTGTTTATACCATTCACTTTAACACTGAATCATATTTTAAGTCTCCTTATTATCCTATATTTAGCTTTTCTCTTGCTTGCAGATGGTGACTGCAGCCATGAAATTAAAAGATGTTTACTCCTTGGAAGGAAAGTTATGACCAACCAAGATAGCATATTCAAAAGCAGAGACATTACTTTGCCAACAAAGGTCCATCTAGTCAAGGCCATGGTTTTTCCAGTGGTCATGTATAGATGTGAGAGTTGGACTGTGAAGAAAGCTGAGTGCTGAAGAATTGATGCTTTTGAGCTGTGGTGTTGGAGAAGACTCTTGAGAGTCCCTGGGACTGCAAGGAGATCCAACCAGTCCATTCTGAAGGAGAACAGCTCTAGGTGTTCTTTGGAAGGAATGAAGCTAAATCTGAAACTCTAGTACTTTGGCCACCTCATGTGAAGAGTTGACTCATTGGAGAAGATTCTGATTCTGGGAGGGATTGGGGGCAAGAGGAGAAGGGGATGACAGAGGATGAGATGGCTGGATGGCATCACTGACTCAATGGACGTGAGTCTGGGTGAACTCCGGGAGTTGGTGATGGACAGGGAGGCCTGGCATGCTGAGATTCGTGGGGTTGCAAAGAGTTGGACATGACTGAGCGATTGAACTGAACTGAACTGAACTTACTTGTTCAAAAAGATTAGGAATTTCTGGATAGCACTATCATTCATAGTGGGGACCTGATAAATACTACTTGAATGAATATTTGCTTGGAAATAATGTAGGAAAACTGTGTGGTTTACCTGTCCAGAAGCAAAGAAATCTCCGGGCAAATTAAAGTTATATAGCACATCATTTACATATTATTCAGAATATCAATGAATGTTAGGTTAAAATAATATTTTTCACAAAGCTGGCATTTACTAAATATATCCCCAGAGAGTTGAGGTGACAAATAGATTCAAAGGACTACATCTGATGGACAGAGTGCCAGATAACTATGGATCGAGGTTCATAACACTGAACAGGAGGTAGTGACAAAAACCATCCTGAAAAAAAAAAAATTCAAGAAGGCAAGGTGGTTGTCTGATGAGGCCTTACAAGTAGCTGAGAAAAGAAGAAAAGTGAAAGGCAAAGGGAAAAAGGAAAGATATACCCATTTGAATGCAGAGTTTCAAAGAATAGCAAGGAGAGATAAGAAAGCCTTTCTCTGTGATCAATGCAAAGAAATACAGGAAAACCACAGAATGGAAAAGACTAGAGATCTCTTCAAGAAAACTGGAGATACCAAGGGAATATTTCATGCAAAGATAGGCACAATAAAGGACAAAAATGACAAGGATGTAACTAGAAGCAGTAAAGATTAAGAAGAGGTGGTAAGAATACACAGAAGAGTTGTACAAAAAAGCTCTTAATGACCCAGAAAACCATAATGGTGTGGTCACTCACCTAGAGCCAGACATCCTGGAGTGTAAAGTCAAGTGGGCCTTCAGAAGCATTGTTATGAATAAAGCTAACAGAAGTGATGGAATTCTAGCTGAGCTATTTCAGATCCTAAAAGATGATGCTGTTAAAGTGCCATACTCAATATGCCAGCAAATTTGGAAAACTCAGCAGTGGCCACAGGACTAGAAAATGTCAGTTTTCAATCCAATCCCAAAGAAAGACAATGTCAAGGAATGGGAAAATTACTGTACATTTGCACTCATTTCACATGCTAGCAAGATTATATTCAAAATCCTTCAAGCTAGGCTTCAGCAGGACGTGAACTGAGAACTTCCAGATGTACAAGGTGGATTTAGAAAAGGCAGAGGAACTGGATATCAAATTGCTAACATCCAATGGATCATACAGGAAGCAAGGGGATTCTAAAAATCATCTATTTGTGTTTCATTGACTATATTAAAGACCTGTGAGGATCACAACAAACTGTGGAATATTCTTGAAGAGATGGGACTATCAGACCACCTTACCTGCCTCCTGAGAGACTTGTATGCAGGTCAAGAAGCAATAGTTAGACATGGAACAATCAATTGGTTCAACACTGGGAAAGGTGTGTTATGCTATATATTGTCACCCTTGCTTTTTAATTTATATGCACAGTACATCATGTGAAATACTGGTTAGATGACTCACAAGCTGGAATCAAGATTGTTGAGAGAAATAACAACCTCAGATACACAGATGGAACCACTTTAATGGTATTTATTGGCAGAAAGTGAAGAGGAACTAAAGAGTCTCTTGATGAATGTGAAAGACGAGACTGAAAAAGCTGGCTTAAAACTCAACATTCCAAAAACTTATGAAATCCGGTCCCATCACTTCATGGCAAATAGATGGGGAAAAAGTAGAAACAGTGTCATATTTCATTTTCCTGGACTCCAAAAATCACTGTGGATGGTGACTGCAGCCAAGAAATTAAAAGAGACTTGCTCCTTGGAAGAAAACCTATGACAGACCTAGACAGTGTATTAAAAAGCAGAGACATCACTTTGCCAACAAATGTCCCTATAGTCAAACCATGGTTTTTTCAGTAGTGATGTATGGATGTGAAATTTGGACCATAAAGAAGGCTGAGCACAAAGAATAGCAGCTTTCAAATTGTGAAGGGCTCTTGAGAGCCCTTTGGACAGCAAGGAGATCAAACCATTCAATCCTAAAAGAGATCAATCATGAATATTCATTGGAAGGACTGGTGCTGAATGTGAAGCTCCAATACTTTGACCACCTGATGTGAAGAACTGTCTCACTGGAAAAGACCATGATGCAGGGAAAGATTGAGGGAAGGAGGAGAAGCCGGCAACAGGATTAGATGTTTGGGTGGTATCACTGACTCAAAGGACATGAGTTTCAGCAAACTCAGAGAGATAGTGAAGGACAGGGAAGCCTTGTGTGCTGGGGTTTGTGAGGTCGCAAAGAATTGAACATGACTTGGCGTCCAAACAGCAACAATACTACATAAATACTTAATGTTTATTAGTCTTAAAAGTCAAGGGAACGTTGTGTATTCATCTTCATTATTACCACTTCTTCCAAAACAGGAAGTTACTTGCTTATTTGTAACAGAGATAAATTTTGTTCTTTATTTATGACATCATGACTTACTTGTATCACCTACTGTAACTTTAATAGTAGACAACCAGGTTTATCTAATCAGTTATTTAGATCAAGAGGGAAGAAATGAACAAATGAGGTTAATATTCATGGGATCTTTTTCTTATGTCAACCCTTTATACATCCAGTTGTTCTGGTGCTGGTCACCACCATAGGCAAGCTTCTCTTTGGTGCTCGCACCATGCACAATCCCTAATATTTGGAAGTCTTAGTTGCGCAGTCGTATCTGACCCTTTGTGAACCCACTGACTGTAACTCATCAGGTTTCTATCTCCATGGAATTCCCCAAGCAAGAATATGAGAGTGGGCTGCCATTCCCTTGTTCAGGGGATCTTCCCAACCCAGGGATCAAACCCAAGGGGCCCTGCCTTGCAGGCAGATTTTTTAACCATCTGAGCGACCATCCCTAACATTTAGCAGATGTTAAATGAATAAAAAGATTGTATGAGCTGATAGATAATACTTCACAAGATACCGTTTCCCATCATTAAAAATGCTTGTAAAATCTGTAAAGGTAGTAAAAAAGTACAAACTTCCAGTTATAAAATAATAATGTATAGCATGGTGTCTATAATTAATAATACTTGCACATTTGGAAGTTTCTAAGAAAGTAGGTGTTAAAAGTGCTCACCACACAAAAAAATTGTGACTATGTGTGGTGATGGATGTTAATGAGACATGGTAGTGATCATTTTGCGGTATATACAAATATCAAATCATTGTGTTATAGACCTGAAACTAATATAATGTTATCAGATCAGATCAGTCGCTCAGTCGTGTCCAACTCTTTGCGACCCCATAAATCACAGCACGCCAGGCCTCCCTGTCCATCACCAACTCCCGGGGTTCACCCAGACTCACGTCCATCGAGTCAGTGATGCCATCCAGCCATCTCATCCTCTGTCATCTCCTCCTCTTGCCCCCAATCCCTCCCAGCATAAGAGTATTCTCCAGTGAATCAACTCTTCACATGAGGTGGCCAAAGCCCTGGAGTTTCAGCTTCAGCATCATTCCCTCCAAAGAACACCCAGGGCTGATCTTCAGAATGGACTGGTTGGATCTCCTTGCAGTCCAAGGCACTCTCAAGAGTCTTCTCCAACACCACAGTTCAAAAGCATCAATTCTTCAGCACTCAGCCTTCTTCACAGTCCAACTCTCAC
Organism: Tragelaphus eurycerus; assembly: GCA_935064755.1. NCBI lineage: Eukaryota > Metazoa > Chordata > Mammalia > Artiodactyla > Bovidae > Tragelaphus > Tragelaphus eurycerus. The sequence continues at coordinate 853,969 of CAKXYN010000123.1, forward strand.
ATCCATACATGACCACAGGAAAAACCATAGCCTTGACTAGACAGACCTTTGTTGGCAAAGTAATGTCTCTGCTTTTGAATATGCTATCTAGGCTGGTCATAACTTTCCTTCCAAGGAGTAAGTGTCTTTTAATTTCATGGCTGCAGTCACCATCTGCAGTGATTTTGGAGCCCAGAAAAATAAAGTCTGACACTGTTTCCACTGTTTGCCCATCCATTTCCAGTGATGGGACCAGATGCCATGATCTTCATTTTCTGAATGATGAGCTTTAAGCCAACTTTTTAACTCTCCAGTTTCACTTTCATCAAGAGGCTTTTAGTTCCTCTTCACTTTCTGCCATAAGGGTGGTGTCATCTGCATATCTGAGGTTATTGATATTTCTCCTGGCAATCTTGATTCAAGCTTGTATTTCTTCCAGTCCAGCATTTCTCATGATGTACTCTGAATATAAGTTAAATAAGCAGGGTGACAATATACAGCCTTGATATACATCCTTTTCCTATTTGGAACCAGTCTGTTGTTCCATGTCCAGGTCTAACTGTTGCCTCCTGACCTGCGTACAAATTTCTCAAGAGGCAGATCAGGTGGTCTGGTATTCCTATCTCTTTCAGAATGTTATACATAAACTATTTCTCAATAAAAATGATGGTAATATGTTTTGGCTTATACAATATATGTCAATATAATTTGAGCTTGTTTTCTTGTCAGACCACTCCTGTTATAATCTAGAATCTTTTTTTAGATGAAATAGAAAGAAAAGTGTAGCTTTTAATAAAGAGCAATTCATACTCGTATCTAATGAATATTGAGAATGATGCAATTGCGTTTGTATAAATCTATCTGTTAACCCAAATAGGCATTTTCAGACTCCAACTCTAATTTATGCTAGAAAACTAGAAGACTATATGGCAAACAGTGACAGACTTTATTTTCTTAGGCTCCAAATCACTGCAGATGATGACTGCAGCCATGAAATTAAAAGACGCTTGCTCCTTGGAAGAAAAGCTATGACCAACCTAGATAACATATTAAAAAGCAGAGACATTACTGCGCCAAGAAAGGTCTGCATGGTCAAAGCTATGGTTTTTCGAGTAGTCATGGATGGATGTGAGAGTTCGACCATAAAGGAGGCTTAGTGCTGAAAAATTGATGCCTTTGAACTGTGGTGTTGGAGAAGACTCTTGAGAGTCCCTTGGACTGCAAGGAGATCAAGCCAGTCAATTCTAAAGGAAATCAATCCTGATTATTCATTGGAAGAACTGATACTAAAGCTGAAACTCCAATATTTTGGCTACCTGATGCAAAGAACTGACTCATTAGAAAGGACCCTGTTGCTGGGAAAGATTGAAAGTAGGCAGAGAAGGGCACACCAAAGGATGAGAGTTGGATGGCATCACCGACTCAATTCAGTTCAGTTCAGTCACTCAGTTGTGTCTGACTCTTTGCAGCCCCATGGACTGCAGCACGCCAGGCCTCCCTGTCCATCACCAACTCTCAGAGTTTACTCAAACTAGAGTATAAACAAGCTCTGGGAGTTGGTGATGAAGAGTGAAGCCTGACGTGCTGCAGTCCATGCGACTTCAAAGAGTTGGACACGACTATGTGACTGAACTGAGCTGATACGGCAAACAAGGACTAATGGTATACCAGCATCTGTCTGTCTTCCCTGGGAACTCACATATTAATAATAATCAGCTAATCTTTTACATGAAGAGAAAAGAAATCTGAAGTTATTTTCTGTGTCAAGACTTACAGTGATCCACCATTCTACAAGCACTGGCTGAAATCTTAACAAATGATAGATGGAGCTCAAAAGCAGCCGTTTAGACAGTAGAACTCTCTGTGTAATGTTTTCACATTAAGTATGATGTCACTGGGCAGGGAAGCAAGTTCTAGGTTCTTCTGTTACTACTGTTTTTGCAAAAGAAAAGATAGAATGCTCTGCTCACATCATCTCAAGTCTTTCTTGCCCATCATCTGTTGCTCTGAACTGTTATTTTATATTTTTTAATTATAAACCATGAGTGTTTTAAAATCTTACTAGTTTTTATTCTGAAACATACACAATAAAATGCTAACTTTTAAATTGAGCTAAGGAAAAAAATCACTGCAGATGGTGACTGCAGCCATGAAATTCAAAGACGCTTACTCCTTGGAAGGAAAGTTATGACCAACCTAGACTGCGTATTCAAAAGCAGAGACATTACTTTGCCAACAAAGTCCGTCTAGTCAAGGCTATGGTTTTTCCTGTGGTCATGTATGGATGTGAGAGTTGGACTGTGAAGAAGGCTGAGTGCCGAAGAATTGATATTTTTGAACTGTGGTGTTGGAGAAGACTCTTGAGAGTCCCTTGGATTGCAAGGAGATCCAACCAGTCCATTCTGAAGGAGATCAGCCCTGGGTGTTCTTTGAAGGAATGATACTAAAGCTGAAACTCCAGTATTTTGGCCACCTCATGCGAAGAGTTGACTCATTGGAAAAGACTCTGATGCTGGGAGGGATTGGGGGCTAGAGGAGAAGGGGACGACAGAGGATGAGATGGCTGGATGGCATCACTGACTCGATGGATGTGAGTCTGGGTGAACTCCGGGAGTTGGTGATGGACAGGGAGGCCTGGCATGCTGCGATTCATGGGGTCGCAAAGAGTCAGACATGACTGAGTGACTGAACTGAACTGAAAGTTACTAATCTTCTTTGAGATTTTTACAAATGCCATGCTATGAGAAGCCAGTGACTGAATTTGAGCTTTTGTTTCCCTCTTAGATTGACAGAATACTGCTTGAAAAAGAAATGCAGATTTTATTTATTCTCAAAGGGTCTCAGCTTTGAACAAATCTGCATTTTAAGTTAGAAAAATACCAATTTCAGAGGAAGGAAGAACTACAGGTCATCTCTTTTGCTACTGTAGGATAAAAAAGAGAAGTAAAGACAGCAATGCCTTTGCATCTGGAATATAAAGAAACAGCATTTTAAAACACCTGTTCACATAGGATAATTATCCATTTAACATTTTCCTTAAATTAAATAGCATATTCAAAAGCACAACTTTTTAAATTCTCTACATTGGACATATATATAAATAAAATAGGTTTTGGGAAGTGCAAAAACTGAATAAATTTAAAAGTATCAGAGTAATAGTATTCATTAAACTATGAGGATGGCATGTTTCATAAAATTGCAATATCATGTGAGAATTCTGCATGGTTATCCAATTTAGCTATTTCTATTTCTCACTTTTGGCTTAAAAAAGAGTCTCAAAGACAAACCTTTCATGCATATAAAGAACTTGCATGGAAAATACAGTGAATACCAACTGTTTTTTTACTATCCATTTCAGGTTTGTGCTAGAGTCCCAAACCTCAATAGAATCAATTTATCTCTTCATTTATCAGTTTGTGAAAATCAGTAAGCTCTGAGAAATATTTGCTGAATAAGTCCTTCTGAGATTCTGCACACAGGGAGAGAGGTCTTTTACTTCATTTGCACCACAGTACCATATGTTTAATTAATCCACTGATCTTACAGGCTAATCTAGGCTGCAAGTAACAGATGACCACACTGAAAAATAACTTAATAAACAAACCGTCATTCCCCCCTCTGCACTGACAAGTTCATTCTCTATGTCTGCATCTCTATTCCTGCCCTGCAAACAGGTTCATCAGGACCACTTTTACAGATTTCATATATATGCATTAATAGATGGAGGATTAACTGAGGAAGTAGTGTTGATATATATACACATCACCATGTGTAAAATGGCTAGTAGGAAGCTCCGTATATCACAGAGAACACACTCATGCTCTGTGATGACCTAGAAGGGTGGAATGGTGGGTTCAGAGCGAGGCTCAGGAGAGAGGACATATATGACACATATGGCTGATTCTTGACGTTGTAGAGCAGAAACTCACACAACACATTAAGCGATCATATTCCAATAAAACATAAAACACCTTTAAAAAGGTAAGAAAAAAGAAACTGTATCCTGTCACAAAGGCAATGAAGAGTTAGAATATATTCAGGGCTGGTTAATTCAATGTTCTGCAATGTAGTTATGCTGCTGCTGCTGCTAAGTTGGTTCAGCCGTGTCCAACTCTGTGCGATCCCATGGACGGCAGCCCATCAGGCTCCCCCGTCCCTTGGATTCTCCAGGCAAGAACACTGGAGTGGATTGCCATTTCCTTCTCCAATGCATGAAAGAGAAAAGTGAAAGTCAAGTTGCTCAGTCGTGTCTAACTCTCAGCGACCCCATGGACTGCAGCCCACCAGGCTCCTCCGTCCATGGGATTTTCCAGGCAAGAGTACTGGAGTGGGGTGCCATTGCTTTTTCTGGCGATGTAGTCATGGGCATCTACTTTACTGCGGTGCCATCCTCAGTGTGTCGTCTGTTCTCAAAATATTCTTTGCCAGCTATCTCCTCCTCACAGGGTGGGATTCAGAGGCCAAAGTGGGGACATCTCTCCATGGGCATGTCTTTTTAAGAAACCAGAAACCTTTCTGCAACCCTGATGCCCACCCCCAAGCTGGCATTCCCTCCTTCCTTACGTCTTACTGGGCACATTCTCAGACTTACTCCACTCCCAGTGGAGTTACCATGACTGGCTCACAAGCACACAACACACTCCCTGGGCTGGAGGCAGCTGACAGAGACGGTTTAGTTGCTCAGTTGTGTTGAACTCTTTTGTGACCCCCACGGACTGTAGCCCACCAGGCTCCTCTGTCCATGGGATTATCCAGGCCAGAATACTGGAGTGCGTTGCCATTTCCTTCCCCAGGGGAGCTTCCTGACTCAGGGATCAAACTCAGGTCTCCTGCACTGCGGGCAGAGTCTTTACCCTCTGAGCCACCAGGGAAGCCTGGGGAGCAGCTGAGCCTCCCTCCCCTGAAGCCCATGTCCACCCATTATCATTCAGTGAGTAACCAAAGGGGGCAGAAAAGCAGCTGGAGTGGCCACTGATGTCAGTGATCTAAGAATTAGTATGCTTGTCTATGTTTTTATCAAGGTATATAAGGCCACTGGTAATATACATTCAGTCAACATTTCCTGAGTGCATGATACTTCAATGCGGACAGGGAATCAGAACCACTGTTGGAATGAAGAAATTACTATGACAGTTCCTGCTCTGAAAAGTGTTGTTTATAATCTGTTTGCTGGGAAGGGATGTTTGTAGAAAAACCTTTCCTTCCACACACAGCATGTAATTCCACCCAAGAATGTAGGTCATATTAAACTAAATTTTGTAAGGAAATCTCTGACATTTTCAGCCCTCAGCAATCTCTCTCACCTTAAAACAATCTGTTAACATTCCTTGGGTGTTTTTCCTATCTATTTTATTATTCAGTATATCGAAACAAATGTGAGGGACATCAGATAGGAAAGAAGATTGACTTTATTCATTGGAAACTGTTTTGGTCCATGTAGCCAAATATTAGCCTTCATCTCCTATTAGTACTTTCTCAGTTCAAGTTTCTAGTCTAGCATTCAGCATAGCTTTCATCACCTTCCTGTCCAACCACTCACCTAAAGTTAGGAATTTTCATAAACCCCAACTGCTTAATCACCCAAGTATTCAATAAGCAATAACTTAAGTTCAGAAGCTTTGATCTTTTCTCTCACCTGCAGGATTTTTTTTGAGGGGGTGACCGACATATGTCTTACAAAGACTTGTTCAGCTAACATGACTACATCTTTATCTTATTGTATTTATCAGGATACTAACTTTGGTGAAGAAGAGCCGAAGTCTTATACAGCTACTCATGAGAGCCTTACAGAAAGTAAGTACAAAATATGTAATTGTTATGGGTGTTACAGACAGGATCCTTGGCATCTGCTGGTGGGCCATTTGGTACAGGTGCTTCACCATCATTTATAGCTCCAGAAAGATTTGAAAGCTACTGGGACAGCTGCTGTTCTCACTGGCAATTATGGAACAGAGAGGTTTTTAGATTTTAAAAAATGCATAGAGTGCCTCATGATGATATGGTGGGTGGGGATGGGGGAAGGGAAATAGCATTTCTTGGGTCAAGCACTGTGACAAAAACCAGCATGTGCTGCCTTACTGCCTTTGCCTAAAACATTCATTTGTTTCCTGTCTTCCATTTCCTAGAGTGAAAGCTCCCAGAAAATAATGACTGCATCTTATTCATTGCTATATCAGGACATAATAGGAGCTAATAGGAGGCTTTCAATAAATATTTTTTTGAGTGAATGACATTAAGAGTATTCTTGCAGCAAGATATTTATGCACATTTATATATGAGGAAGCAGTACAAGAGAAGACAAGCAGTTAATCCATCTGATGACTGAGTACGTTCATTTGCAATTTTGAAACCAGAATTTCAAACCCTACAGTCAAAGCTATGACATGTATTCCTGCTAGTCTGCTTCTGTAAACTAAGATGTATTTTGGGGGTCCAGCCACTTGTGATACCCTTTTCTTTGTGAATAGCAATCCAGCAGGTGCCCAGGCAGCCCCCACTCCCCAGTGGTGAGCTACATCCAGAAACGTTTGTAACTCATCATTGCGCAGACATCCTGTCTGCTATGGGACGTCCTTTTCCGTCTCCCCTTCAGACCCCAGTGAATGAATTAATCCTTGAGTCTCAAATGCATAACTCAGTGCCTGGCACAAGATGAGGTCGAGTAATATCTAGAAATAAATTATTCAATGATAATAAAAGAAAAGATTCTTCCTTACAGTAAATCAAATCCTACCATGTTATGACTTATACCCATTTAACCATAAATTATTTAGTTCAGTTCAGTCACTCAGTAGGGTCTGACTCTTTGCAACCTACCCCATGAAATGCAGCATGCCAGGCTTCCCTGTCCATCACCAACACCTGGGGCTTACTCAAACTCATGTCCATCAAGTCGGTGATGCCATCCAACCATCTCATCTTCTGTCATCCCCTTCTCCTCTGCCTTCAATCTTTCCCAGCACCAGGGTCTTTTCCAATGAGTCAGTTATTTGCATCAGGTGGCCAAACTATTAGAGTTTCAGCTTCAGCATCACTTCTTCCAATGAATATTCAGGACTGATTTCCTTTAGGATGGACTGATTGGATCTCCTTGCAATCCAAGAGACTATCAAGAGTCTTCTCCAACACCACAGTTCAAAAGCATCAATTCTTTGATGCTCAGCTTTCTTTATAGTCCAACTCTCACATCCATACACAACTACTGGAAAAACCATAGCTTTGACTAGATGGACCTTTGTTGGCAAAGTAATATCTCTGCCTTTAAATATGCTGTCTAGGTATGTCATAGCTTTTCTTCCAGCATAGTTATTTAATCTTTATTATTCTGTGTAATGTACAATAGTAGATATTATAGGACACCCACACAAAAGACATAAATCCTAACAAAGTAAGATAAAGAGATGGAAATCAAATATATTTAATCTTGAATGCCATCTCCAAAACAGTTTTGAGTCTTTTCCTTAAGAGCTTTGAGGAGGTTTCTAAGACTGCAGGTATGCTCTAGGGGAAAACTACTATGTATAATTATTAGCACCTACCCTGAGTAAAACAAAAACAACACCCAGTTGTGGATGTGACTGGTGATAGAAGCAAGGTCCGATGCTGTAAAGAGCAATATTGCATAGGACACTGGAATGTTAGGTCCATGAATCAAGGCAAATTGGAAGCAGTCAAACAGGAGCTGGCAAGAGTGAATGTCGACATTCTAGGAATCAGCGAACTAAAATGGACTGGAATGGCTGAATTTAACTCAGATGACTGTTATATCTACTACCATGGGCAGGAATCCTTTAGAAGAAATGGAATAGCCATCATGGTCAACAAGAGTCCGAAATGCAGTACTTGGATACAATCTCAAAAATGACAGAATGATCTCTGTTCGTTTCCAAGGCAAACCATTCAATATCACAGTAATCGAAGTCTGCTCCAACCAGTAACGCTGAAGAGGCTGAAGCTGAATGATTCTATGAAGGCCTTCAAGACCTTCTAGAACTAACACACAAAAAAGAAGTCCCTCTCATGATAGGGGACTGGTATGCAAAAGTCAGAAGTCAAGAAACACCTGGGGTAACAGGTAAATTTGGCCTTCGAATACAGAAGGAAGCAGTGCAAAGGCTAATAGAGTTTTGCCAAGAGAACACACTGGTCATAGCAAGCAGCCACCTCCAACAACACAAGAGAAGACTCTACACATGGACATCACCAGATGGTCATCACCGAAATCAGATTGATTATATTCTTTGCAGCCAAAGATGGAGAAGCTCTTTACAGTCAGCAAAAATAAGACCGGGAGCTGACTGTGGCTCAGATCATGAACTCCTTATTGCCAAATTCAGACTGAAATTGAAGAAAGTAGGGGAAACCACTAGACCATTCAGGTATGACCTAAATCAAATCCCTTATGATTATACAGTGGAAGTGAGAAATAGATTTAAGGGCCCAGATCTGATAGATAGAGTGCCTGATGAACTATGGATGGAGGTTTATGACATTGCACAGGAGACAGAGATCAAGACCATCCCCATGGAAAAGAAATGCAAAAAAAGCAAAATGGCTGTCTGGGGAGGCCTTACAAATAGCTGTGAAAAGAAGAGAGGCAAAAAGCAAAGGAGAAAAGGAAAGATATACCCATTTGAATGCAGAGTTCCAAAGAATAGCAAGAAGAAATAAGAAAGCCTTCCTCAGCAATCAATGCAAATAGAGAAAAACAGCAGAATGGGAAAGACTAGAGATCTCTTTAAGAAAATTAGAGATACAAAGGGAACATTTCATGCAAAGATGGGCTTGATAAAGGACAGAAATGGTATGGACCTAACAGAAGCAGAAGATATTAAGAAGAGGTGGCAAGAATACACAGAAGAACTGTACAAAAAAGATCTTCATGGCCAAGATAATCACGATGGTGTGATCACTCACCTAGAGCCAGACATCCTGGAATGTGAACTTAAGTGGGCCCTAGAAAGCATCACTACAAACAAAGCTAGTGGAGGTGATGGAATTCCAGTGGAGCTATTCCAAATCCTGAAAGATGATGCTGTGACAGTGCTGCACTCAATATGCCAGCAAATTTGGAAAACGTAGCAGTGGCCATAGGACTGGAAAGGGTCAGTTTTCATTCCAATCCCAAAGAAAGGCAATGCCAAAAATGCTCAAACTACCGCACAATTGTACTCATCTCACACGCTAGTAAAGTAATGCTCAAAATTTTTCAAGCCAGGCTTCAGCAATACGTGAACTGTGAACTTCCAGATTTCAAGCTGGTTTTAGAAAAAGCAGAGGAACCAGAGACCAAATTGCCAACATCTGCTGGATCATGGAAAAAGCAAGAGAGTTCCAGAAAAATATCTATTTCCGCTTTATTGACTATGCCAAAGCCTTTGACTGTGTGGATTACAATAAACTTTGGAAAATTCTGAAAGAGATGGGAATACCAGACCACCTGACTTGTCTCTTGAGAAACCTATATGCAGGTCAGGAAGCAATAGTTAGAACTGGGCATGGAACAACAGATTGGTTCCAAATAGGAAAAGGAGTACGTCAAGGCTGTATATTGTCACCATGTTTATTTAACGTCTATGCAGAGTACATCATGAGAAACGCTGGACTGGAAGAAACACAAGTTGGAATCAAGATTGCTGGGAGAAATATCAATAACCTCAGATATGCAGATGACACCACCCTTATGGCAGAAAGTGAAGAGGAACTAAAAAGCTTCTTGATAAAAGTGAAAGAGGAGAGTAGAAAAAGTTGGCTTAAAGCTCAACATTCAGAAAACTAAGATCATGGCATATGGTTGCATCACTTCATGGCAAATAGATGGGGAAACAGTAGAAACAGTGTCAGACTTTCTTTTTTTGGGCTCCAAAATCCCTGCAGATGGTGACTGCAGCCATGAAATTAAAAGACACTTGCTCCTTGGAAGGAAAGTTATGACCAACCTAGATAGCATATTGAAAAGCAGAGACATTACTTTGCCAACAAAGGTCCATCTAGTCAAGGCTATGGTTTTTCCAGTGGTCATGTATGGATGTGAAAGTTGGACTGTGAAGAAAGCTGAGCACAAAAGAATTGATGCTTTTGTACTGTGGTGTTGAAGAAGACTCTTGAAAGTCCCTTGGACTGCAAGGAGATCCAACCAGTCCATTCTAAAGGAGATCAGTCCTGGTTGTTCTTTGGAAGGACTGATGCTAAAGCTGAAACTCCAGTACTTTAGCCACCTCATGCGAATAGTTGACTTATTGGAAAAGACTCTGATGCTGGGAGGGATGGGGGGAAGGAGGAAGGAGAAGGTGACGACAGAGGATGAGATGGCTGGATGGCATCACTGACTGGATGAACATGAGTTTGGGTGAACTCCGGGAGTTGGTGATGGACAGGGAGGCCTGGTGTGCTGCAATTCATGGGGTCACAAAAAGTCAGATACGACAGAGAACCTGAACTGAACGGAATCCTGAGTATGAAAGAGGGATAAATGATCACACACATGTTATATTTGCCACCTCTATGTGCCAGGAGACCCAACCAGGCCATCCTAAAGGAGATCAGTCCTGAATGTTCATTGGAAGGACTGATGTTGAAGCTGAAACTCCAATACTTTGGCCACCTGATACTAAGAGTTGACTCACCGGAAAAGACCCTGATTCTGGGAAAGATTGAAGGCAGAAGGAGAAGGGTATGACAGAGGATGAGATGATTGGATGGCATCACTGACTCAATGAATATGAGTTTGGGTAAACTCTGGGAGTTGGTGATGGACAGGGAGGTACGGCGTGCTGGAGTCCATGGGATTGCAAAGAGTCAGACACAACTGAGCAACTGAACTTAACTGTTAAAGGGATAAAGTGAATGAGCTTTCAATAAGTGTGTTTGAAGGGAGCGTTCTGGACTACTTTCTAGCTCTGTGTCTTTGAGGAGATTACCTAATCCAAAGTGACAGTTTCTTTGTCTGGAAATAATGAGGCCATTGTCTACAGGATTCCAAGAACCAAAAACAAACAAATAAGCAAAAAGACATATAGCGATGCTTTATGAAATCTAAACCAGAAATGAAAGAAATGCCACTTAGTTAAACTGATGCACAGAGTAATAACATAAAGAAGTAAACAATTATTTCTAGGCAGCAAACATTTTAGGAAAATTTGGAGGATTATGAAGCACAGTCCAATTTATTATTTCAAAGAGAAGAAATAACATATGTAACAAAATGTAGAGATGGAGATATATACTTAATATTATAAATCTCACTTTTTTTGACACAATTTCTAGGAATGTTAGGTCCCAGAGCTATTTCATTAATTTTTTTTCCTAGTAAGTCTGAGATAACTGTGACTGTTGACATAACACTGAAAATATAAACCTCATAAAGTATGAACTTACTTTATCCATTTAATCTCCCAAGGATATTACAAATGATTTATTGATAGCTCCTAAATTAAAATTAAAGAATGGAAAAATATTTCAATAATATGAATGAGATCATATCTATGACAAAGTATGTAAGTAAAGAATCCGTCTGCAACTCGAGAGACCTGGGTTCAGTCCCTGGGTTGGGGAAATCCCCTGGAGAAGGGAATGGCTCTGGCCTGGAGAATTCCATGGACTGTATAGTCCATGGGGTCACATGACTGAGCGACTTTCACTTCACATTTTATTATATCACAGCTGTATTCTGATAGGTACCTTATACAAAATCAGGAAACACAATAAATGTTTCTAGAATATGTTGAAAAGGCAATTGAAAGCATATTTTTCAATTTAGATCTAGAAAAATGACTATATTTTAAGAGCATAGGATATGGTCATATTTTAAACTCACTTTTTCTTATGCCTTTACATAACTGTCAAGTTTCATATCTATCCTGCTGCTAAGATGCTTCAGTCGTGTCCGACTCTGTGCAACCCCATGGATAGCAGCCCATCAGGCTCCCCTGTTCCTGGGATTCTCCAGGCAAGAACACTGGAGTGGGTTGCCATTTCCTTCTCCAATGCATGAAAGTGAAAAGTGAAAGTGAAGTTGCTCAGTCGTGTCCGACTCTTAGCGATCCCATGAAGTGCAGCCCACAAAGCTCCTCCGTCCATGGGATTTGCCAGGCAAGAGTACTGAAGTGGGGTGCCATTGCCTTCTCCATCATATCTATCCTAATATTATATTATTTCATGCATGCATTTGTATTATTAATGGAATAGTTTTAAAAAGATATGACCATCAACGCCAATATACAGATGTTGAATTCATTATGTTTTAACTTCAGTTCTGGATCTATAATTAGCGGGAGAATCAAAATCTTAGATTAAGGGATTCATTTTTCTAAACAAGTTCAAGGCAAGGCTATTCAAAGTGCTTGTCTGCTATGTGATGAGGAGCCTGAACTTGGTTGAAAATCAACATACTGCTTCCTTTGTCTAAAATGTCTTGCTATTAAAAAAAACAATTTTACCAAACTAAACAATGCACTCAGGGCCATAGTTAAACTGCACCAAGTGTAAATTATGAACAAAATTTTCCTGGAATGGCAGCAGGTCCATGGATCACATTTGAGCTGCACTGGTCCAGGGAAACTTAAAACTAGATTGATTCTCTCAAGTCTGACATATAGAATCACTAGCCTCAATTAGTTGGAGTGCTCTGCAACAGTCCCAACCCTTTGGCACCAGGGACTGGTTTCATGGAAGACACTTTTTCTACAGATGAAAGTGGGGGGTGAGGGGTGTGTTCAGGGGGTAATGCGAGTTATGGAAGCAACTGATGAACATTCACTCACTAGCCTGCAACTGACTTCCTGCTGTGTGGCCTGCTTCCTAACAGGTTAAGGACCAGCTGGTTGGGGATCCCTGCTCTTGAGTCAACCGCTTCATTTTACTGTCCCATTTATACTACATTTGGGAATATGACTTGACTGAGATGGTAGAATTCAGGAAGATGTGCTAGTGTGCTGATTCTGAGCCTGGGCCTTAGGAGTCATCCTTTGTTTCTATCTGGGGGGTTCCCTCATGGCTCAGATGGTAAAAGCATCTGCTTGCAAGGCAGGAGACCCAAGTTCGATCCCTGGGTGGGGAAGATCTCTTGGAGAAGGAAATGGCAACTCACTCCAGTACTCTTGCCTGGAAAATTCCATGGATGGGGGAGCCTACTGGACACGACTTCACTTTCACTTTTGACTTTGTTTCTATTCAGCCATCTCTGCTTCTGCTACTTCTCAAAGAAACACATGTACTGGGCAGCCTGTTAGGCTACCAAGGCTGAGAGACAGATGTAGATCCAAGCTGAACTTAGGGGATAAACACCATACAAGCTTAGTCTACGTATGTCAAGATACATCTGACCCCAGACACACGATGGAAAATAAATAATTTTTGTTTTAAGCTGCTGAGTTTGGGGATAGTTATTACATAGATTATTCTGCAAATAGCTATTTAATGTCTATACAGAGGGAAACTTTTAAGAATCAAGGTGGAGGAGGGCTGCTGAGATGAACAGTGTTGGAAAGAATATACTCACAGTGTGAGTAGAAAAGGTATTAATGACTATGTTTATGAGTAGCTCATTCAACAGATTCTAAAAACTCCTGATTTCACAAGTTCTGAGGATCCCTGTCAGGGCTCTGATACAAGGAAGGACCATTCTTCCTTATTTTCTTCCCCGGTGAATATAGCAAGGAACAAAAACAGAATGTAATGCACAAAGACCAGAAATCTGTTAATGAAAGAAGAATGTTTTGAACTGAAATATAACAGATCTCAACCACTTACTAAAGAAAAAATTTCAGCTAATAATAGACATATATAAAGTTATAGACATCTTCAGTTTGCTTCCTTAAAATAACCACTCTAAATAAGATTCAACTGACTTACTATTTTCTTTGTATTTTTCTTTCAAGTTCTAACTTAATGGATGCCATGTCCAAAATAGATAGCTGGACTCAACAGCTGAGAGAGACAACTGCATTAATATATGTAGCTTCTTTGAATAGACTGAAAAACAGGACTGCTTATAGAAATTGCTTTCATAATTATTATTTAGAGTGAGATATTATAATAACATATACTTTCTGTAGCACTAAGAATGAAATAGATTTTACCCCTCCAATTTCCTAAGTCAATTTCCAAAACAGATGGCTCTGACCACTCCACAAGTAAAGAAAAATATGACCTTAAGATTTTTAAAAATGTGAAACAATATTTTGTCTAGGTTTTTGTTTTTATAATGTTAAGCTAAAATTTAGTGTATATATCTGAACCTTATCAAGTATTTAGGTAAATTTAGGTATGTATACATACGCTAAATTTATAGGCCATTTTTGTTGTTAAAGTTTCCTGTATACTATTCAATACTATTTGGGTAATAACTATATAAAAATGTAAAAACTTTTTTTATTTCTTCAAAGGTTTATTTGTTTGTACATCCAGTTAGTCAAAAATGAAAGCTATGGAACAAGTATTGCCCAAAGGAATAAAACATAAGTAAATAAATAAAACCTTTGATTTAGCAACCAGAGCAAACTGTAGCAGCTCACTTAATAAAGTGGCTCCAGCCATTCTGGGGTGTTCCCCAGGGTGAAATGTTCCACTTTGTATAGCTTTGTATATAATTAAAAATCTGCCGCAACTATGATCTTGAATATCTTCTGGAATAAAGTATACTTAAATAACCAAAATCTCAAGTAAATAACAGCTGCAAGTAAGCAACAAAAATGTCTTCGGAGCAGTGTTTTATTTACATCTTTCTGAACTACAAACTGCTTTGTTCTAATGCATTTCAAACAGAATCCTGTCTTTTCAGGAAGCTCTTGATCTCAACATATCCAATCATCCTTTTTCAATTAAGGCAAAGTTTCTTTCATCTCACTCAACTCACCTAACACAGATATATAATCATTCAAGAAATGCTCCTACCTCTTGGGGAATATTGTTGAATTTGAGTACAAGGGGGAAAAAGATGACACTAACTATTCTTTAATCAATAGTTCTGGTTTTTTTTTTAAACAAAAAAGCACACTACTGATTCATTCTTGGTAAATTTCACAATTTCTCCTAATGTCTAGTCTTAATATTATGCAAAGACAATTCATTGTTAAGAAATGTTACCTATCTTTTCCTTGAAACACATTATGTAGCCATAGACCAGATATTATATAAAATGATCTAGAGACACGCTAAACAGATGCTCAGCATTTCTTTTTCAACAACAAATGAGTATAGCCACGATGGACATTCAAATAAAATTTTATATGTTGGCTAAATGCCTATCACAACTTATACATTTACTGCAGAAATTCTCTTTGAAATGATTTTCCTATTATATCTAAAAGCCATATTCAGAGTGAAATTACCACACTGGGCATGTTTTATACAAATATTACTAACCTAAGAAAAAAAGATTGTACAAACTTGTGACAAGTGTTATCTCAAATGTACCTTCAACATCTTTGCTTTTGACAACCTCATAAACTTGAACACATGTATGATACTATAACACTAACTAAGGCTATGAGGATTAAAAATCACTTGAGTGAAGAGATACTTTCCACTATGATTCTTCTTGTGAACAAAAAGTTTTCACAAAATACATGATTTGGCATTTAGTGTCAGGGAACTTTCATCTTGGGCCAAAAATTTTGATGAAAATAGCTAAATCAAAAGAATATTTTCAAATATATGTTTTAAGAATACATTTGAACATGATCATATGATAGAAACACAAAAGAAACAACACTTTTATTCATTACCTATCATTCTGCTATTGTATCCATATTTCAAATATAGAACAAATTGGTCAGAGAATACGAATTTAATCAAAGAACCACAGGAAGTCTCCTGGATTGCATACAAATAACTGATACTTAATCAGTGTCTCTAATGTTTACTAATATTGTCAAAACAACGAGAAATACACATAAGACCTCTGTCAAAAATGTGCATACAAATTACCAATTTGCAAACATAAGTATCAAATCTGTATAATCTCTACTGAAGAACTGATCTCAAGGATTTGCAAGTAGAATATGGAACACATCCTTAGTCAAGTATCATAATGTGATTGATGCTTAAAAATAAGCCCACAAACCAATGCTAGGTGTGCTTCTCAGGAGTCAACAAGATATCAACACTAAGACTCTTGTTTAAAATATAAATAAATTTATGCACAGAAGTAAAAGCTTCAAAGTGGGGAACTGAATCTCAGTACATGGGCAGTGCATGCCCTTAAGACTTACGTCAAACTGTCTACATTTTATTATATACTGTAATTACCAAATAGATAAAACTGACAGAGCACTTCTGAATCTGAATCAGACAATTTAGAGCAACAATTGATAACACCATTACAGAATATGTAGAAATAGTAAAAACTCCACATCCACATTGAACCCAGATCTAGGAAGCAAGATTTTGACCCAATGATGTAAGGTGTAAGTCCATGGTGCTTATATTTTTGTAAAATGTACTTGGATTTTTTTTTTTTTTTTTTTGAGAATCCAGAAGAAATGGCTGAAATAAAACCACAGAGAATTTAACAGATAAATATTTAACCACCACCAATCCCCCAGCTCAAATTCATTTACGGTTGTTTCTCCTTGGACTTTAACACTGAGACAAGGTTATGGGTGCAGACAGTCCTCATCTGGAAGTGTATTCCAGGAGGCATCTTTTTTTTTGGGGGGGGGGGGTGTTAGTTCTAAAAGGTCTTGTAGGTCTTCATAGAACCGTTCAACTTCAGCTTCTTCAGCGTTACTGGTTGGGGCATAGACTTGGATTACTGTGACATTGAATGGTTTGCCTTGGAAATGAACAGAGATCATTCTGTCGTTTTTGAGATCGCATCCAAGTACTGCATTTCGGACTCTTTTGTTGACCATGATGGCCACTCCATTTCTTCTGAGGGATTCCTGCCCACAGTAGTAGATATAATGGTCCTCTGAGTTAAATTCACCCATTCCAGTCCATTTTAGTTCGCTAATTCCTAGAATGTCAACATTCACTCTTGCCATCACTTGTTTGACCACTTCCAATTTGCCTTGATTCATGGACCTGACATTCCAGGTTCCTATGCAATATTGCTCTTTACAGCATCGGACTTTGCTTCTATCACCAGACACATCTACAGCTGGGTATTCTTTCTGCTTTGGCTCCATCCCTTCATTCTTTCTGGAGTTATTTCTCCACTGATCTCCAGTAGCATATTGGGCACCTACTGACCTGGGGAGTTTCTCTTTCAGTATCCTATCATTTTGCCTTTTCATACTGTTCATGGGGTTCTCAAGGCAAGAATACTGAAGTGGTTTGCCATTCCCTTCTCCAGCGGACCACACCCTGTCAGACCTTTTAGAACTAACACCCAAAAAAAGATGTCCTTTTCATTATGGGGGACTGGAATGCAAAAGTAGGAAGTCAAGAAACACCTGGAGTAACAGGCAAATTTGGCCTTGGAATACGGAATGAAGCAGGGCAAAGACTAACAGAGTTTTGCCAAGAAAATGCACTGGTCATAGCAAATACCCTCTTCCAACAACACAAAAGAAGACTCTACACATGGACATCACCAGATGGTCAACACCGAAATCAGATCGATTATACTCTTTGCAGTCAAAGATGGAGAAGCTCTATACAATCAGCAAAAACAAGACCAGGAGCTGACTGTGGCTTGGACCATGAACTCCTTATTGCCAAATTCAGACTGAAATTGAAGAAAGTAGGGAAAACCACTAGACCATTCAGATATGACGTAAATCAAATCCCTTATGATTATACAGTGGAAGTGAGAAATAGATTTAAGGGCCTAGATCTGATAGATAGAGTGCCTAATGAACTATGGAATGAGGTTCGTGACATTGTACAGGAGACAGGGATTAAGACCATCCCCATGGAAAAGAAATGCAAAAAAGCAAAATGGCTGTCTGGGGAGGCCTTGCAAATAGCTGTGAAAAGAAGAGAAGCAAAAAGCAAAGGAGAAAAAGGAAAGACATAAACATCTGGATGCAGAGTTCCAAAGAATAGCAAGAAGAGATAAGAAAGCCTTCTTCAGCGATCAATGCAAAGAAATAGAGGAAAACAACAGAATGGGAAATACGAGGGATCTCTTCAAGAAAATCAGAGATACCAAAGGAACATTTTATGCAAAAATGGGCTCGATAAAGGACAGAAATGGTATGGACCTAACAGAAGCAGAAGATATTAAGAAGAGGTGGCAAGAATACACAGAAGAACTGTACAAAAAGGAGCTTAACGACCCAGATAATCATGATGGTGTGATCACTGACCTAGAGCCAGACATCCTGGAATGTGAAGTCAAGTGGGCCTTAGAAAGCATCACTACAAACAAAGCTAGTGGAGGTGATGGAATTCCAGTTGAGCTATTCCAAATGCTGAAAGATGATGCTGTGAAAGTGCTGCACTCAATATGCCAGCAAATTTGGAAAACTCAGCAGTGGCCACAAGATTGGAAAAGGTCAGTTTTCATCCCAATCCCAAAGAAAGGCAATGCCAAAGAGTGCTCAAACTACCACACAATTGCACTCATCTCACACGCTAGTAAGGTAATGCTCAAAATTCTCCAAGCCAGGCTTCAGCAATATGTGAACCGTGAACTTCCTGATGTTCAAGCTGGATTTAGAAAAGGCAGAGGAACCAGAGATCAAATTGCCAACATCTGCTGGATCATCGAAAAAGCAAGAGAGTTCCAGAAAAACATCTATTTCTGCTTTATTGACTATGCCAAAGCCTTTGACTGTGTGGATCACAATAAAGTGTGGAAAATTCTGAAAGAGATGGGAATACCAGACCACCTGATCTGCCTCTTGAGAAATCTGTATGCAGGTCAGGAAGCAACAGTTAGAACTGGTCATGGAACAACAGACTGGTTCCAAATAGGAAAAGGAGTACGTCAAGGCTGTATATTGTCACCATGTTTATTTAACTTATATGCTGTGTACATCATGAGAAATGCTGGACTGGAAGAAACACAAGTTGGAATCAAGATTGCCGGGAGAAATATCAATAACCTCAGATATGCAGATGATACCACCCTTATGGCAGAAAGTGAAGAGGGACTCAAAAGCCTCTTGATGAAAGTGAAAGTGGAGAGTGAAAAGGTTGGCTTAAAGCTCAACATTGAGAAAACGAAGATCATGGCATCTGGTCCCATCACTACATGGGAAATAGATGGAGAAACAGTGGAAACAGTGTCAGACTTTCTTTTTCTGGGCTCCAAAATCACTGCAGATGGTGACTGCAGCCATGAAATTAAAAGACACTTACTCCTTGGAAGGAAAGTTATGACCAACCTAGATAGCATATTCAAAAGCAGAGACAGCACTTTGCCAACAAAGGTTCGCCTAGTCAAGGCTATGGTCTTTCCTGTGGTCATGTATGGATGTGAGAGCTGGACTATGAAGAAGGCTGAGCGCCGAAGAATTGATGCTTTTGAACTGTGGTGTTGGAGAAGACTCTTGAGAGTCCCTTGGACTGCAAGGAGATCCAACCAGTCCTGGGATTGAAGGAGATCAGCCCTGGGATTTCTTTGGAAGGAATGATGCTAAAGCTGAAACTCCAGTATTTTGGCCACCTCATGCGAAGAGTTGACTCATTGGAGAAGACACTGATGCTGGGAGGGATTGGGGGCAGGAGGAGAACGGGATGACAGAGGATGAGATGGCTGGATGGCATCACTGACTCGATGGATGTGAGTCTGAGTGACCTCCGAGAGCTGGTGATGGACAGGGAAGCCTGGCGTGCTGCAGTTCATGGGGTCGCAAAGAGTCGGACACGACTGAGCGACTGATCTGATCTGATCTGATTCCAGGAGGCACAAGTGAGAATTGGTTACACTCAGACAAGGAAGGGAGAAAATCTTGTGAACACATCATTACCATGGGCCACTGTAGTTCAAACCCTCTGAGGAAGCCTGAGGAACATACTTCAGAATTACCCCACTTCTGTGGAGATGGAGAATCTGGGGCATTTATCCACCAAATCCCATGAGCTGGAGTTGCAGCACTATGTTCAAAAGGACAAGAATTACAAAATCACAGCTTTTGTTTATTCAGCAGTGTGTGCAAACCTGCTAAACAGCTTCAGTTGTGTCTGACTCTTTGTGATCCTATGGACTGTAGTCTGCCAGTCTCCTCTGTCCAAGGGATTCTCCAGGCAAGAATACTGGATTGGGTTGCTGTGTCCTCCTTCAGGGGAGCTTCCCAGCCCAGGGACTGAACTTGCTTCTTTCTAAAGCACTGATAAACTTTCCCAGCCACTGAGCAGCAAAGGCAGACTTTCAGAATCTGCCCTCCTCATCTTTCTCTTTTCTCTTGAATCTTCATTATCTGCCTGTCACTTCACACGTGGACTCTCTAGAGTGGCTTTCAACTGTCCTTTGCATTTTTGCCCCCAAAGTCAGTGGAGGAGGTGGGAAAACTAGGACAGGCAGAGCTGTGTTCCAGTTGCTCCTGACTCAGGGGCTGTGGCTGCCACGTTGTCTTCTCCTGACCTCTACCTACTGGTCACTCTCTTAGGAGAGGTTGGTCTCAGCCCATGAAGTGGCATTACATATGTGATTCTCTGCAATCTCTCTTAAGACTAGGCTTTCTTTGCATTCTTGCCTTCCTGTTTTGCTCCTAACCTATGCCAACCTGAAAGGAAGCCTGCTCCTTGGGTATATTCAAAGCATCAGAGACTTAATTGTTTTCTGAAAGTCTCAAAAGTAAAGTTCTTACACTTCAAGATGCATGGGTGAGTGTAGACAAGTAGTAGATCAATTTAAAATATCTATCCCTTTAATATTTTATAAAGTCATATAGTACTACATATAGTTTATAAATATATATACACATATTGAGAATGTGATAAAAGTTTCTTGCTGATTCTTTTTAACTAATGAGGTGCACCATCAAAAGATTTGCTCTGAAAGACTGCATCTGCTGTTTCATGGCCAGAGGGCCAATGACCACTGTCAAACAGCAGGTTCTTCAAGGGAACTTTTAGAAGGCTGCAATCAATTGTCCTGAGGAGACACCTAGGTTTGCAAACCTCATGGCCTCATGGTTCTACACTTCAGTCCAAATGACTCTGTGCATTCACCCGGGGTGAGTATTGATTTGCTTAGCTCTGTAAATTGCATTGAGGGTTTGGTTTTTTAAAAAAGGCCTTTAAAGAAGGTATGTGGAATGAAGCTCTCTTTACTGTTCCATCTAACACATGACCTTCCACAATAATAATTCCAAGTCGTAATTTATGGGAAAAACCAAACTCTTGGCATCCACCTCAACAATTCAGTTGCCTACTAACTAGACTTAATTTGCAACCCTTTCAATTATGGTGAATGGATTGTCTTTTCATATGTTCCATCTGCTCAATAATTCTGTAAGCACCTTACAAGCAGACGCTCGTTGTCTACTTCCTTTAACCTGCAAGAACAGCTCACAGACTGCTTTGGTTCAAAATGACAGTGAATAAATTGTTGAAATAAAGAACTCTGAATGGATTTATTTTCAACTCTTAAAGGTTACTTTTTGGGATTTTTAAACAGGCTAGTGACAGACTCTTGCTACTATCTTGGGAAGCCTAAAGTGCAAGTTGAAGAGAGTAGGGATAGTTCTAAAAGCGCAACAGCACCCAGTTTGAGTCAATTAGCAGTTAAAATTAATCTGCATATCATCTTCAGGATATATAAATTCCATTCTCCTTGACTTTTCTGGGTTGTTAAGTATTTCTTCTACTCATTGAGGGAAAGATAACTTTGGTGGAGTGTTTTTCTATTTACAAGACAAATTCAAGTTATCCATTAAGCCCACAGCAAAATCCTATGGAAAAGAGATCATTGCCATCATCCCCATTTTATATGAGGATAATGAGGCTCAGAGGAATAGATACTTTGTCCAAGGACATTCAGAGAATGTGACAAATCCAATGAGAATAAGCCCTGGTTTCTTTATTTCAAAGAAAGTAAAGGCTTTCTATCTTACTGTGTATCCAACCCAGTTTGTGAGTGTGTGTGTGTGTGACTATTACCCTAGATATAGAATACTATTGCTTTATAAAATGATAGAATAACATGATTAAATTTTTGATACTAGTTTTTTTTTTTTTTAATGCTTGTGCTTTGATGTTTTTTGGTCACAGAGGAAGAATGAGTTAATATTTTCAAAGAAAAGAGCTTGCAGCCTTGTTTGTAAGAAGTGATTCCCAAGAGCCTATTTTATTATAAGATAAATTCTTTTTCTTTTATTGAGGTATCTTATATCTAGGATGATCTCAGATATTTTAGATGAAGGATTCAATACCATAAAGAAATGATCTACTTAAGACTATAAAAAAGAACATAGAGACCTGATGCTAACTCCTAGATAAATTGGCTACATATCCATCCCAACAAATGCAAAGTATACCTCCTACCTGAAACTGTCATTGCTTGTTTATTCAGGCTAGTTTACTACAAATTCAGGATTTTACAATCCTCCTTGATTTAAATTTTTCTACAAAGACATAATATGAGAGTTTAACTTTAATATCAGAAACCATGATTTCAGTGGGGATCCACTCTTTGATGTCAATCTGATGTCAGTATATTTCATGTTGTATAAGCAGTAATTTATGAGTTATCCTTGGAACATTTGGTCTAGTGTCTCTTAGCCACAGGCATGAAGGGCCCACCAGAATTTTACATTCCAGATGAAACATACTACAGTAAGAACATGAAATCAAACCATGTCTTTGTTCAAGATTAATAGTAATGTAAGTTGTTTTGAAGAAAAATAAGGAAATACAGAAAAATAAGCCTGAAAAACAATTTAGTTAGGGTTGCCACAGACCTTTCTGTTTCACGTCATGTACAGTTTGTAAAGAAAAAGAAAAATCAACGATCTGATCTTTTTTTCCTTTCAGCATCTGAAATTGGGTCTCTTATTTGGAAATCCAGGGTATGTGGTTTTTCTGATCGGTTCACGTCCTTTGGAGGGTTCCAAAGAGAGACTGTTCATGCTCTGTGAATAAGCAGCACTGACATACTTTACCAACATATAAGTAAACAAAAGCATATCAGCAGTTAAACACATTTTATGAGCTGAGTGAAACAGAATATTCCTAAGTGGAATGGAAATGAAAATGGAATAGAGGACAGGGCTGGGAGCTTCACGTCTCTCAAAACAGAGAAAGA
Source organism: Tragelaphus eurycerus (assembly GCA_935064755.1). Classification (NCBI taxonomy): domain Eukaryota; kingdom Metazoa; phylum Chordata; class Mammalia; order Artiodactyla; family Bovidae; genus Tragelaphus; species Tragelaphus eurycerus. Next base: position 877,088 of record CAKXYN010000123.1, read on the forward strand.
GCCGAGGGGGACAGTCACACCTCCAAACCATTTTGATAATAAGGAGGGAGATTCTCTGAGCCTGACATCATTTAGATGGCCTAAGAAAGAAGTCTTCTTGTAGCTAACCTGCTAAATTTAATTTATCTGGGAAAAATAGGTGAGCTGATTTCTCTTTTATTTGCTATTTTTTTTAACTGAAGCTTTTGTTTGTCAGACTTTCTCATTTTCATGGTTGGAATACAATTAAATTCTATAGACAGATGGGCTTCAGCTGTGCTAATTACCATGGTTATCAATTAACTCAGCTGCTGTTTAGAATAGAGAAAGCTACATAAACAACAACCTAGAAATTTTCTCCAAGACAGTTGTAGAAACCTATTAAGCATATGATTCATAAAATATCCAAATAGCCATGTTGTTGTGGTACAATGGGCTTCTTTATTTGAGATCTTTACCATATACCTCTGTCCTAATAGGAAACATGCATCCAATCAATCTAGCCCAGAAGGTCATTATAAATGAAGTGGCCTGCTACACAGCTAGCTTTTGGGGTGGCATGGCTGTTGACTGGCGGCATCTTCAGATCTTTCCTACCAGGACTGCATGCGAGTACTGGGGAGTTAGATGTTTCATGTATCAGAGTGAATATATGTGGACAATGCAGAAACTGGCTACTTTCAGAACAGTTTGCACTATATTATCCATGTATGTGTATAGCATCAAGACATTTAAAAAATTAAACTATAATATTAACTAATTATACACAGCTACATTAAAAGCACTTACAAGGGCATTTGGAAATTCCTAATGCAGCTGCTACACATTTCTAATGAAATATCTCTACAGGCTAGATAGTAACATAAACTAAGACTGACAGGCAACACAATGTCAAAATATTGAAAGAATCTTCACTAACTCTAAAGCAGAGGAAGAAAAGGATCTATGCAGATGTCAACCCAGGAAGTGCATTGGTTTTTCCTCATGATAAAGACTGACTGTTAGCTCAACCAGCCAGGCTCTATACAGAAACAAACATGGACATTCATTCTGTTTGTTTGTGCGGGTACCTTTGTGAATGCTAGTGGTGGGGAGAAAGCTAGACTATTATTCCTTCCCTGCACCAGTCCTAACATCCTACTGTATCCTTCCATTAATACCATCTACAAGGGGAGACAATGAACAGCAAAATGCATGTGTGTTAGAGGAGAAAAAAGTCAAGTGTATGTTATGATACTCCTGGAGAAGGAAAGGGCAACCCACTCCAGTATTCTTGCCTGGAAAATTCCATGAATGGAGGAGCCTCATAGGCTACAGTCCATGGGGTCACAAAGAGTCAGACATGACTGAGTGACTTCACTCTCTTTTCACGTTCATGCTATGACACATTGAGCAAAGCATTATTCCTCCAAGTCAGCTGGGTAAAATTTAACTATGGCTGTGACCAAGTCATGTTTCAAGTTGAATTCAGGAGCAATTTCACCAGTGAGCTTTCTACATATTCCTACTCATTCCTTGTACCCCTCACCCAAACAAGTAATCTTTGTCTTCTCTGAGCAAGCACAGCATTTTATTCACACATCTATTACAACTTCTACTACATTCTGTTATATAAAATGATCCAAAGTGCATGAGTCTTATCTGGCCTACTAGCCACCTAGTTCTTTGGAGAAAAGTGAGTCCTATTCATCTTTGTCCTCAAAGCCCCAAGCCCACTGACGTGCTCATAGGATGTAGTCATTAAATATTTACTATGAGAAATTATTAACATGTTTCTGAGCTCATCTTCAAATGGTAGAAAACTAAACAAACAAATCTGTAACTTTCTAGACACATATTTTTTGTAACTAAATGGACTGAGTCAAGACACTTCCATGGTTTCCCATTAGGACTAACTGTATAGGAAGGACAAAACAAAAAAGTATAGAGATCACAACTAAATTACAACTATTGAAGTATATTTGAACTTATAAATAGATCCCAATGGTATTTCTAAACTACAGTGACATTGTTTTTGAGATGAGTTGATTACAAGTTACTGTAAAAGAATAAACAATAACAACAGTTTGAATAATTTTCCTCAATCACAGATGAATTCAAAACATAAGATCCTATTTGTCATTTCTGTTACATTTTGTTTTACAGGATTATTCTCACAGCAGAAACAGGAAAATAAAAACATTCCTTATTTAAGGTACAGTGAAATTGAAGAAAAGTAAGTGTGTGTGCTCAGTTGTGTCTGACTCTTTGCAGCACCATGAATTGTAGCCCGCCAGGCTCTCCTGTCCATGGAATTTTCCAGGCAAGAATACTGGAGTGGGTTGCCATGTTCTTCTCTAGGGGATATTCTCAACCCAGGGATGGAACCCACATCTCCTGCATTAGCAGACAGATTCTTTACCACTGGGCCACCTGGGAAGTCCCAAGATAAGTAACTATCAACCCACAAAGTTATATTAATAAACTGTTTTTCTCCTGTTTTTAACTTATTACACTAACTTTATTTAATCTATAAACAATCATAAAATATAAGTAATCTTCAAAACTTCAATAAACAAGGTGGACATCCCATAGATCAGAATATTTTTTCATATTCTTAACACATTGAAAGGGACCATAAAATACAAAATTGTAGCAGCAAATTTTCTTAAAAATGAAAATATACAAGTGTATATACAGACTTGGAAAGTATATGTATTGAAAACACTAAAAGTTAACAAGAGATTATATTACCTTCAATACACAGTATACACCTTAAAATGCATCTCTTTATACGATAAAATGTTATGCTATAAAATAAAGTAATAAATAAAGGCGTGATAAAGTATTCCCTGTTGGAAAGTGACATCATCTTCATTGCATTCTCAAAATAATTGAAAACGTGTTCTGAGTGTGCGCTTGCTCTATGTTCTCACTGAGTGTGCACTTGCTCTCTGTCTCCAAGCATGTGCATGTGTGTGTACTATGTGCGCAAATGCATGTGTAGATTTTCTGTTCATACTCTTTATTTTTCTTACAATAAAGAAAAACCACTGTCTGAGTTCCCAGCAGGTTGAGTTATGCTAATTTCTCACAGTTTCTTCAATTATATATCTGTTTATATATATAAGAGGTCTTGTGGTCTTTAGGTTTCAAAAATGGGTAATGCGAAGCCTTTTTACTAGGGAAAACCTCCAAACAAACTAATAAAAGCTTGAACTTCCATGAGAGCAGCATTTTAATGTATCTATTAAATGATTAGCTTCCTGAAGAAGTTAATGTTATTCATTACTGGCAGTTCTGGCACAATATTGTATTGCAAACAGAAAAATGGGAAAATTAGTTGTTTAACTTATGAAAACAGTGGGGAAACTCAGTTGTTCAGCCAATGAATACAGCTTTAAAAATTCTGTATCTTTCCTCAAATGGCATTGAAAAAATCTCAAGTGATGATGTAACTGTTTTAATAAATCTGTTACACTGTATTTTAATTTTTTAAATTTAATTTAATTTTATTTAACTTTACAATATTGTATTGGTTTTGCCATATATCAAAATGAATCTGAATTCCCCATCCTGAACCCTCCTCCCTCCTCCCTCCCCATACCATCCCTTTGGGTCATCCCAGTGCACCAGCCCCAAGCATCCAGTATCATGCATTGAACCTAGACTGGCGACTCGTTTCATATATGATATTATACATATTTCAATGCCATTCTCCCAAATCATCCCACCCTCTCCCTCTACCAGAGTCCCAAAGACTATTATGTACATCAGTGTTTCTTTTGCTGTCTCGTATACAGGGTTATTGTTACCATCTTTCTAAATTCCATATATATGCATTAGTATACTATATTGGTGTTTACTGCTGGGCACACACACTGAGGAAACCAGAATTGAAAGAGACACGTGTACCCCAATGTTCATCGCAGCACTGTTTATAATAGCCAGGACATGGAAGCAACCTAGATGTCCATCAGCAGATGAATGGCTAAGAAAGCTGTGGTACATATACACAATGGAGTATTACTCAGCCATTAAAAAGAATACATTTGAATCACTTCTAATGAGGTGGATGAAACTGGAGCCTATTATACACTGTATTTTAAAAGTAACACCAGGCATAATATTTAAAGGAAACAAAATATAGCAAGCTAATATATTTGCTTAATTATTACATAATGACACTCATGTTGCTGTATTATTGTTTCAGATAGAAAACATTTATTTTGCTCTGTAAAGCAAGAGATGGTACTTTGAATATCAACTCACTGTAGTAAGTGGAACCATTAATCATCTGGATTTTTGCTGCATTACGTTTTTTAAAAGAAGCAAATTATAAAATGTACTATTATGGATTTACTTCAAAAAATAATTTTGGGGTTATTTACTGGCCAGTATGAAATGAGTGTCATCTTTTCTATTTTATGGGTATTTAGGCTGTACAATGAGAATTGATTTTCTGAGTGATAGCCCTGAGACCTTGCAGGAGTCTCACTTATCAAAGAAAGATTCAATTATGTTCCTACATTGTACTTACCAGGGAAGAAAAGTAAAGGACTATACTTCACAAAATCTCCTAAAGAAAAGTTGCAATAACCTTCAGTTACCCAGATAAGCACACCTAGATAATTCAGAGCTCCCATTTCCAAGTGATCTGTGCAATAAGGATTATAGATTTTAAAATATAGAACAGTCTTTTGGACTCTGGGAGAGGGGGAGGGTGGGATGATTTGGGAGAATGGCATTGAAATATGTATAATATCATATATGAAACAAGTCGCCAGTCCAGGTTCAATGCCTGATACCAGAAGCCTGGGGCTGGTGCACTGGGATGACCCAGAGGGATGGTATGGGGAGGGAGGAGGGAGGAGGGTTCAGGATGGGGAAAACATGTATACCTGTGGCAGATTCATTTTGATATATGGCAAAACCAATATAATATTTTAAAGTTAAATAAAATAAAATTAAAGAAAAAAATATTAACAAAGAAAAAAAATATTTTACATTTATGAGCATTTTTATATATTCCAGATTATTCCCCAATTTATTACATAATTAGAAGAGGTTTTTAATTAAAATTTTGAGATAAGAAAATTATACATTTAGTATTTGAATCACCAGTAATACTGAGTAAAATGAAAAAAAAAATTAAAGAAGATACAAACTGAAGTACTAAACAGGAGGCTGTATTTATCTTTTCAGATTCCAGATTATTTGGCAACCGAGGTTTAAGATCTGAGTGAGTGACTGGACCATAGAATCTGAAGGCTCCCTGCCAATCTTGACAGCCTGTGATCTATAGAATGATGACAGTTAATTGGTCAGACCTTGAGTCTCTTTGTTTTCTACTGTGTGTTCTCAGTAAAAGGTAAAAAAGCACATAAATTCAAAATGCCACCAAAAATAAAGAATTACAAGATAATAAAAGATACTATATAAAATTTAATAACATTCAGTATCAAGGCACGGTAACATGAAAAAAGATGCTGGCTGATTTTGACATGAATTCTGAATACTTGTTTTGCTAAAAAAAAAAAAAAAAAGACTTATTATGCAAAAATAGTTTTATTCACTGCTTAAAAAAACAAAACCCTAGTATTACCTTCATGACTTATCAATATTTTAACAACCACGGTTCAAAGATGGTTGGGTAGGGGGAAAGGGATATGGAATGTGAGCCCTACTAACTTCTCATCTGCTCCTTAGCAGAGTAATTTGCATATGAACATGTCTCACATTATGTGTGTGTGTGTGTACTTAGTCGCTCAGTCATGTCTGACTCTGTAACCCCATGGACTGTAGCCCGCCAGGCTCCTCCGTCCATGGGGATTCTCCAGGCAAGAATACTGGAGTGGGTTGCCATGCCCTCCTCTAGGAGATCTTCCCAACCCAGGGACTGAAACCAGGTCTCCCACTTTGTAGGCAGATTCTTTGCCTTCTGAGTCACCAGGGAAAACCAGGAATGCTGGAGTGGGTAGCCTATCTCTTTTCTAGGGGATCTTCATTATAGTTGTTCCCAAACTTAGGAGAAACCATTACTGATCTCTGATGGGCTTATCTGGACACTAAGAACCACAGAAGTTATTTATTAACTTATTATTTTTAGGCCAAAGGGCCATCCATCTCCATAAAGAGTGAAAGATGATTCTAAATAATTCATGATTTTCTACAAGAACATTATGATGCTAGGTTTTTTACCCTAAATTTTTGTAAAGTCCTCCTTGTCACGAAGCCTTTCCAGCTAAAGGCTCTTAAGTCAGGCAGTCTTCTTGGCTTGTGCTCCCTGCTAGCCTACTCCCACATGACCAACTTGTCACTGTCATAAACTCAGCTCTTCCAGGAAGCCTTCCATGCCCAATAGTCCTATCCATATTCTGCATTTGTTCTACAGATACTACTAATATCTCCCACATTCTGCCAGATTCTGTGGTATTTTTAACTCCCAATGTGTAGGTATATGTGTGTATGTCCTTTATTTTAGACCAAGTTCCTTTAAGAACAGAGCTTGTATTTAACATTATTTATGTGCACCCCTCAAACTTTGCACATTCTCCACACACAGTAGGCATTCGGCCAACATTCTCAACGTAAATGAATGTGAGCATGAGACCTTAGGATAATTAGAACGATGAGTGCAGATATAGTCTTCCATCTGAGACAGACTCATGAAAAACAGAACCCCTCTCCAAATTCTTCAGACTGATGTAACGCCTTTCTCTAAGTAACAACACAGGTCTTCTGACAAGACTTGAAATAAGGAGAGGAGATGAGACAGACGATGTCAGCTATCTTTTGGCTCATAAAAAAAGTGCACTTGGGAAGACCAAGCTAGGAAGACACGATTTCTCTACAGTGGAAACACATAGTGAAACACAAAGAAAAACAACTCTTAGAGGCTTTCTACCTGATCTCCATTGCCTTGAAGGACCATATTACCCCTGCCTTTGGGTCTCGAGCCTGGCATGGAGTGGGGCGGTGCCCTCAGGTCAGAGTGTGAGGCAGTGTGGTATTTGCCCTGGCTTTTCCTACGGAAAGAAAGGGAAGTAGCTCAGTTGTGTCTGACTCTTTGCAGCCTCTGGGGTGTAGCCCACCAGGCTCCTCCACCTATGGGATTCTCCAGGCAAGAATACTGGAGTGGGTTGCCATTTCCTTCTGCAGGGGATCTTCCCGACCCAGGGATCAAACCCGGGTGTCCCACATTATAGGCAGGCACTTTACCATCTGAGCCACCAGGAAAGTTCTTTCCTACAGAACTGATGGCAAATCAGTCTCCTCTAGGTTCTCCTCTTGGAGAAGGCAATGGCACCCCACTGATGGCAAGTTGGTCTCCTCTAGGTTCTCCTCTTGGAGAAGGCAATGGCACCCCACTCCAGTACTCTTGCCTGGAAAATCCCATGGATGGAGGAGCCTGGTGGGCTGCAGTTCATGGGGTCGCAAAGAGTCGGACATGACTGAGCAACTTCACTTTCACTTTTCACTTTCATGCATTGGAGAAGGAAATGGCATCCCACTCCAGTGTTCTTGCCTGGAGAATCCCAGGGGCGGGGGAGCCTAGTGGGCTTCCGTCTATGGGGTCGCACAGAGTTGGACATGACTGAAGCGACTTAGCAGCTGCAGCAGCAGGTTCACCTCACTGATCTGTTCAAAGTAATGACTTATTTCTAACCAGTCTCTCGTTTTAGAGAACTTCTGTATTTTCCACACAATTCTGCTCCCACATCCAATGGGTAACTACATTCTACTCAGGAAAAACTATAATTCTAGACTGCCTCTTACATTTTCATATTCCAGCAACAGCTCCCTCTTTGAGCCACTGAGAAATCCTCTAGCTGACCCTCCTGCCAAATTACATCTTTCATTTGTTGTGAGAAACCTTTCTTAAATCAATTAATAAAACAGGTAAACATCACAAAGATCTGCTTTAAATCCTTTCCATATCCTTTCTTTTCTCTTTTTTCCTCTACCTTTTTTTGGAGCGGTGTTGGGGAGGGGAGGATTCTTGTTTATTGATAATGCTTAAATTCCTTGGGTTCATATATGGCTCTTTATAAATTGGTTCCAATGAATTTTTTCCAGCTTCACAGCCTGCCATTCAAATTCACAGACACTTTTCTCCTATTACATTTAATGTACCATGTTTCTCTGGAAAGAACAGACCTTGTTATGAATTGTTGCTTTTATGCATACAGTTCTTTTTGTCTAGAGTGACCTCCACATTTCACGTGGGAAATATTCATCCTTCAACACCCACCTGTCTCTTTAGAGAGACATCCTCTGTTCCATTGAATCCCTCAGTATGCTGAACACGTCTGAAAGTACTGACCTCCAGAATCGTGATTTACTCATTTCCCATCAGTCTACCGTACCTAGAATATGAGATCCTCAAGGGAAGGCACCACGTCCCATCCATCATTTTTTATACCAACCACTTAGCCTGATACTTGCCATGTAGGAAACAAATACTCATTGTTCGGGGGGTAAGTAAAAGTACATAGAATACAATTCTCAAATGAACAGAATGCTAATATGTTGTTTAGGGAAAAGCTGAAACAATCTTTTTCAGACCGCGGGTCAAATAGGCTTTGAAGGACTAGCCTTAGAACCAAATGGACTGGAGTGACTTTGTTTCTATGGGAACAAGCGGTCTAAGTTCCAAGCAGCACACACACGAATGGACTTTGGAACACAAGTGCCCCTGCAGGGTTCCATGCGGCCAAGCAGCAGGCACCGAGGCTGGCAGGCAGCCCCCAGACCGGTGAGTGGCTGCATCTCCCGGGGAAGTGAATGCACAAGACACCAAGTCACCACAAGCAGCCCAGCCATCCACGGAGACCAGCTCCAGTCAAGCCAGCGAGCTGCCCGATGCCCTGTCCATTTGGCCGTCCCGGGCCCGGGCTATGCTGCTCACGGTCTACTGCGTGCGGAGGGACCTCTCCGAGGCCACCTTCTCCCTGCAGGTCAGGCCCGACTTTGAACTTCACAACTTCCGTGTGCTCTGCGAGCTGGAGTCCGGCATCCCTGCTGAGGAGACCCAGATAGTCTACATGGAGCGGCTTCTCGTCGACGACCACTGCTCCCTGGGCTCCTACGGCCTCAAGGACGGCGACATGGTCATTTTACTGCAGAAGGAGGCCACGCGGTCTTGCTCCCCAGAGCGGGCAGCCAGCCTGTGCCGCATGGACCCGGCGGGGCCCGCCCTACCCGGGACGTCCGGCTCCCGGCCGCACCAGCGCACCCAGTCGGCCCAGCACTCCGGCCGCCGTGGCTCTGGGGAGAAGGCAGGCCTGGGTCAAGGGCTGGACAGCCCGGCCCTGGTCCGGAGCATGCTCCTGTCCAGCCCGCATGACCTGTCCCTGCTGAAGGAGCGCAACCCTGCCCTGGCCGAAGCGCTACTCAGCGGAAACCTGGAGAGCTTCTCCCAGGTCCTGATGGAGCAGCAAAGGCAGAGGGCGCTGAGAGAGCAAGAGCGACTGCGCCTCTTCTCGGCTGACCCGTTCGATCTGGAGGCCCAGGCCAAGATAGAGGAGGAGATCCGGCAGCAGAACATCGAGGAGAACATGAGCATAGCCATGGAAGAGGCGCCGGAGAGCTTCGGCCAGGTGGCCATGCTCTACATCAACTGCAGAGTCAACGGGCATCCTCTGAAGGCCTTCGTCGACTCGGGGGCCCAGATGACCATCATGAACCAAGTCTGTGCCGAGAGATGCAACATCATACGGCTGGTGGATCGGCGGTGGGCTGGGGTCGCTAAAGGCGTGGGCACACAGCGAATTCTCGGCAGAGTCCACCTAGCGCAGATTCAGATCGAAGGCGACTTCTTACAGTGCTCTTTCTCTATACTGGAGGAGCAGCCCATGGACATGCTTCTTGGGCTGGATATGCTCAGGAGACATCAGTGTTCCATCGACCTTAAGAGAAACGTGCTGGTGATTGGCACAACTGGCACACAGACTTCCTTCCTTCCTGAGGGAGAGTTACCTCCATGTGCTAAGTTGGTAAGTGGGATGGGGCCAGAGGAGTCTTCGGATAAGGAAATAGCAAGTGCAATTAAACATTCAGTCATGGATTCGGGGCGGAAAAAGCATTGAAACAGGCTCTATATATGCTATCACTGTGAGGGAGTCTCAGGTCTCCGGAAATCATAAGACATGAGCTCACTGGCAATGCAATCATTAAAAACATCAGTAACCACTAAACCTGGCCTTGGGACTAAGTTCTCAGAGCCATCACTATGTAAACTGTGATTGATTGATCTTGGTCCATCCATTTCCCTTATCCAAAAAATCACTGAACCTTATCCTGAGAAGGCTCTGGAGGCTCAGACTGATTTTCAGATAATCCATGAAAGGAAAACGAGCCTCTTGGGAGATGCTGTCTAAGGAAATTATAGGATGGCTTGTCCAAACCTGTTGTTCTTTTGAAGAATTTCCTGGAAAAAGCCATTGCTGCAGATGCTACAATGCACCTATGCAAAATTATTTTAAATCACCAGTAACGATTATATATTTAGGGGAGTACATTGATTTTCATAGACCCACCCCACCCTCCCCCTTTTTTTTTTTAGGAAAGGTACTAGAAATGGTTGGTCAATTGTACTCAAGTTGATTAATACATATAAATGTCTGGGGACATTTCTCACTTCTCATTTCTCATTTCTCCACATTCTCACATGTGGAAGCATGTTCACTGCAATTCATTCTAAAAGGCTATTTCTGCCATACTTGAGAGAGTGAATTTTTCTCCCAGGATGTCCTAAAATAATTTCCTCTCTCCTCTATATTCCAAGAAATTCTGGTCATAAAAGAAAGGCAATCAAGTAGTTTTTTTTTAAAATTATGCTTCTTGGGAACCTAGTGGTTAAATTGTGGTGGGAATTAAAGTCAAGGGTAGGCAGTGTCTAGGTCCCTGGATTCTCTTTCTGGCTTTATATATTAAGCTGTTACAACATAAGTATGGTTTGAACAAAGGGCTTCACTTTTAAAATAACATCTGAAAATTTCTGAATGAGATCTCTAAGGCCACATTCAGCAATACGGTCCATTCTGACAAAGCCACTCTCCATTACTGCTGATAGTGGGAAAGGGAATATTCCAGACTTAATTACAATCCATGGCTATAACACCTCAGAGAAAAGCTTCAGCTGCCTGCGGCCATCAGACTCACAGAAAATGTATGAGGGCAGTACCCCATTAAGGAAAGATTGAGGCCAAGGGGAAGAAGGGAATGAGAGAGGATAGGATCGTTGGATGGCATCACCGGCTCAATGGACATGAATCTGAGTAATCTCCAGGAGATAGCGTAGGACAGGGAAGCCTGGCGTACTACAGTCCATGGGGTGGATACGGACATGACTTAGCAACTGAACAACAACAATTCATTAAGACTAGTATTATTAATAGAACACAGAGTTCAAAGTAAAAAATATATTCTGATCTTAGCTCTATATTAATTAGGCAAATCAGTTCACATATAATACACTTCAAATATCTCATCTATAAGCTCTTTCAGATGGGAGAGTCATTTTTAGCTACTAAGACTACATTAGGAACTAGGATATCCTTTATTTGTTTTCCCAACAAGATCTAGAGCCACCCAAAGCCCTTCCAAAGGCTATGGAAAAAAAAACTCCTACCCTGGACGTCTCCCTTTCTTGATTGGCTTCTTCATTATGTTCTTATAGACTCTCCTCTTTCCTTCAGCTATTATCAATTTGCCTCCCAGTATTCTTCCTTATTCTCTGGAGAAGGCAATGGCACCCCACTCCAGTACTCTTGCCTGGAAAATCCCATGGACGGAGGATCCTGATAGACTACAGTCCATGGGGTCACAGAGAGTTGGACGCGACTGAGTGACTTCACTTTCACTTTTCGTTCTTCCTTATAGAATTCCTGTGCTCATATCATTTTCCCAACCTTGTCTACATTTGCACCAAGGCTTACATCTGGGCTTCCCTAGTGGCTCAGTTGGTAAAGAATCTCCCTGCAATGCAGGAGACCCAGGTTTGATCCCTGGGTTGGTAAGATCCCCTGGAAAAGGAAATGGCAACCCACTCCAGTATTCTTGCCTGGAGAATTCCAGAGACAAAGCTGAGCAGTTAATGAGATTGCAAGAGTTGGACACGGCTATGCGACTAACTTTCACTTTCTCTTTACATCTAGTAGAGTTACTAAAAATGACCAATGAGTAGACTTCTTTTCTACTTTTCTTTCTAATTAAGTACTAAAGACAAAAGTAGGTGACAAAGTGAAGGAAGACATTCAGAGTACAGCCAGGGATCAGCAGTTAAGTGCCAATGAAAATTGGGAACTGACCTGATAAATGCTTGGATTCGTTCATGGATAAAAATTTGCAAACTCCTCAGTATTTTCTGCAAGACTCAGTTTTCAGATCCTTTTATACGAAAAAGATATCTCATTTGCACATGTCACATGGGGCTGACCAAGGTTGAGTATACTGTGTATCAGGATACCTAACCCATGAAAGTCAATCAAGAATCACCAAGTATTTAAATTAAAAAGACATTTTGCATGATATCAAATCTCATCACACACACTTGCCTTTCTCAGAGCAAGGTCACTTCTAATGTAACTATGATGTTTTTTAGGACCAGACTCAAGTCTTTGTTTTGAGTTTTGGTTTGAATTGAACTCTATTAATCCATAACTTCCAATAAATTGGTCTTTATTCTTCCCTTTGTCAAGAATACATTTCTCTGGCATGAGACAACCTTTTTAATATGGAAATAAATATTATCTGAAATAGTCTTTTATAGGCTTTCACTAGATTCCTTAACTGTTCCTCACTGGATAAGTTTGGAACCACTTAAAAATTTCTGTTGCATTCCTTTGGATATATTCCAGCTCTTAAAAATATTACTTGACTAGGTGGACTGGTAAATTAAAAATACTTTCATTGAACTGAAAATAAATTATCTCAAGGAAAAATCAATAAAGAGTTAATTAAGCAATGCCCTTGCTGGTATATTTTTTAAGATCATTATCTTTTAGATCAGAAAGTATTTTGAAAATTAGTTTTATGGATTTAAAATCTTGACTCAATCCTGTGTACATGTGAATAAATCCCAGTCAATTAAATTTTAAATGGACTAGTTTTAGGAAAGGGCAACTCATTTTGCATGTTTCCTATGTAAATCAGGAGCTATGTAAGGTACTTTACATATACTAGTATTCTTAGCCCCTAGAACTGACCTTCAAAGAGTTATCATTGACTGTATTTTACAAATAAGAAATTAAAGGCTCAGAATTATTGTGAAATATTCAAATACCTAAAGCTTACTTTTTTTTAAAGCTTTTTAAGGCAGCAATCTACATTTTAAACTGTGATCCCGTTTCATATTACACACACACACACACACACACACACACATGCAAAAGCACACACACATCTATCTTTGAAACAAAGACACTTAAAAAAAAAGAAACAAAGAGACTCTTGAAATAGTATGAAATGTTTAGTCTTTTCTTAGTCTATTTCTTTAAAAAGTTGTATTTTATTATTTTAAAAATATTTTGGACATGTCCCACTAACTATACCCAAGGTATCCTGATTTGCAATTTGAAACACACTGACCTCCTAGACTGTCTGATTCAAGTCTGATTTCAAATGTCACATTCTTTCTAAAATGTGACCTTCATATGATCCATTTTAATTCTAGATACTGGTATAAACTGTTAAAAGTTTCATTTTATAAAGACTACCAAAACACTACCAGTAAAGATGGAAACACAGTAGTAGTAGTCAGAATACACTCAGCAATATTTACTGAATATGTATGAAATAAGCCCTGAGCTAGGCTTTTATAAGCGTGAAAATGAATAAGGTAGTCTTAGACTTCAAGGGGATTACAACTTGGTGTAGGGGTAGGAGAGACAATCTTGTAATCAACTTAAGAACAAAAAAGGTAGACATGTAATCAGTACTATTTTGGTGTCAATGAAGGAATACATTTTAACTGGGGGGTTATTTTTAATATAAATAAGCAAGCCAGTGAAATGTACTTTTAATATGTCTAAATGGCTAAAACTGATGCTGGAAAAAACAAACATAACTTCCCTCCCAAAGTTCAGATTCCTATAATATACAATTTATAAATATTTACTCTTGGGAATTTACTACCCCCAAAATGAACAGTTCTTCATTTTCTTTCTTCCCATTAGAAATCATGATAAACTAGACCACATGATGAATCAGACATAACATCTTTAAAATAACAAGCCATTTTAAAATTCCATCAAGCTCTTGCTTTCTCAATGCCCAAACACTCATCCTACCTAAAAGAAAATCCCTCTTGTTAATAAGCATGCATTTGAATTACAGCAATGCATTCTTCTGCAGTTAAACTGGAAGACTGATAATATTTGATATTAGTAGAGCTGGTAGGCTGCAGTCCATGAGGTCACTAGAGTCGGACAAGACTGAGCGACTTCACCTTCACTTTTCACTTTCCTGCATTGGAGAAGGAAATGGCAATCCACTCCAGTGTTCTTGCCTGGAGAATCCCAGGGATGGGGGAGCCTGGTGGGCTGCTGTCTATGGTGTCGCACAGAGTCGGACACGACTGAAGTGACTTAGCAGCAGCAGTAGCAGCAGAGCATCTATATTAACAAAATTCTAACTTCTTTCTTAAAGTATCAGGTCATAAAATTTCTCTTGCTTCTGGAAGAAAATCCACTCCCCCAAGAGAGAAAGGCAAGTGAATATCTGCATGTATGACTTCATCTTAACTGCGGGTGTTAAATGTTGCCTTTTTAAAGAGAACATTGCACTTCTTTCAGAGGTCATTTGCTGACATCCAACATTCCATAAAGAAACACTTGAGTAAAGGATGAGAAAGTCATCTGGGATTCACACCAGAAAACTGCTGATGAAGATATTAATCAATGCTAACATTTATAGTTATTCTTTGAGATAAACAAGAGCCTGGAAAACTAAAGAAGAGGAACAAAGGTAAAGAGAAGTAAAGGAGGAAGAAGGGGAAAACCCACAGAAATCTGGGCTGCTTTAAATAATTCTCTCATAGTTTAAGTACTCTTTCATTAAGTAGGTGGGGACTGGGCTGAGATTAAGGATTGGCTATATTTCCATAAGTCTTCATCTATCGTTGGCAAGTTACCTAAAAATGAAAATATTTACACATTAGAGCTTGAGTCAAACTTGCTTTTGAACTCCACCTTGTTTGCATATTTGGGTCCATCTGTTAGAATCTTAGAGTTTCTAGGGTCTATTTTCAGGAAAATGGGGTTCCAGGTCCTGCTGTGCCCTCCGTGTACTTAGCAGCCTGTCCTGATAGGCACACCGGGTATGGCTCTTATTCCTGCACTGAATGCTTCTGATGATTGTGGCTGCTGCTTCCTCATCCCCATCCCTCCCCCTCCTCCTTTAGAGAAAGACTTGTATCAATCCAGCTTTTATATGTTCTAATGAGTAAGGTTTATTTTAAGAATATCATTAGAAATATCACAAGGTGATTTCTTCCTGTGTTAAAGTCCACAGGAGGCAACATGGGTTTTGCTCCACACAAAAGTGAAGTGCATATTTTCCTACTGTTGATATATTGATGCTTTGTCCAAATAAAATAGATGATAATTACCAGCATAAGCATATTCTAAGTAAAATAATCACTTAAATCCATCAAATTCTTACTCTACAACATCAGTCACCACTCTAAAAGCTTATTCTACTGGTACTTTGCTACAGAAACCCATTCAGATGAAGAGAAAAAATAATTTAAAATTACATCAATTCACCTATTCGCTCTCCCAAACTCATGTCATGTTTAGGGATTTGATTGATTTATCATTCAAACAGTATCATTCTTTGCATTCACTGATGTCATTAAAAATCTGATATAGTTTTTCAAGAGTCTTGCCATTGTCCTCTATCATTAAGAGAGACAAAGGAAATGTAAATTATAGCCTTAGCCTTCAAATTTTTTTTTTTTAAAGTCCTGTTAGAGGAACTGGAAAAAGAATACAAAGTAAGTAATACAGAAATATTTAATTTAGTGCTGAATCATGAGATACAGAATGTGAGTTCAGGGGAATGGACTGCTTCTCACTTAAGATGCTGACTATAACAGGGCAGGAGGTATTGGACACAGTTTTATTGAGCAGCTGCTCTATGGAAGGCACCATTTTAGAGACTGGATTGTCTTGATGCAGGAAGAGTCTTCTGATTATCACCTGGTACTCTGAGATGCAGTCAGACATGCAGGAAAATCTGTCACCTCCCATCTTTGACCCAGCTAACAAACCAAAGGGAGCCCAATTCTCAGGCTGAACCTGAAGGTGAAATGTATGATCTGTCTCTGCCTTGACTCATGTGGCACTGAGCCCCACTTGCTTCCTATTAAGAGCTTAGTCTTGGAACTTCATTTGGCCACCATAAACAAACACTTCTCTCAAAAAGATGGAGGGCTTACACAACAGATGAACAACTCGTGACACAGGGAGAAGAAGCTAACACCCAGAGACGAGTTAACTCAGTGGAGTATTGTCACATACTTTAACTCCAGGGCGTGAAAGGACAGGGGATCTCATAAACAATGAGATGTAAACCAGATGGCAATTAAATTCATGTTTGGGCATTTAGAAAACCTAGAATGGAGCCCCAAATTACTAACAATAATTACTAAAGTGCTGGGATTCTCTGGAGTGATTATAATCTTGTTCACAATTTTTTTTTTTAGTATTTTATGTGATGCAAACAGTATTTGCTTAATAAAT
Organism: Tragelaphus eurycerus; assembly: GCA_935064755.1. Taxonomy (NCBI): domain Eukaryota; kingdom Metazoa; phylum Chordata; class Mammalia; order Artiodactyla; family Bovidae; genus Tragelaphus; species Tragelaphus eurycerus. Next base: position 893,794 of record CAKXYN010000123.1, read on the forward strand.
TACAGATTATTTGAATGAAAAAAGAGACAAAGTTCCACTGTTATTAATAAGCTGATATAGAGAAGGTGTGACTTTTTATTTAGCTTAGTTTTTATATTAAAATATGTAAAGTAAAACTAAATCATATCTAGATTATCTTTCTATAAATTATAAAAAATAGGTTTGAGTTAACTGCATAGCTGATATTTTTGTGTATAAATTTAAGTCAAGTGACTTAAATTAGTCACTTAGGTGAGTCAAGAAATAAACCCTTAACCTGGTAAGGTGGGCTTTCCAGGTTGGGCAGTGGTAAAAATTCTGCCTGCCAATACCAGAGACACAAGAGACCTGAGTTCAATCCCTGAGTTGGGAAGATCCCCTGGAATAGAAAATGGCAACCCACTTCAATATTCTTGCCTGGAAAACTCCATGGACAGAGGAGCCTGGCGGGCTACAGTCCATGGATTGACCAGTTCTTGCAGATCACTAGATCACTCCAGTTTGTCTGGGACTGCCTTCATTTTAAAACTAGCTCAGCATGCTGGCAACTCCCTCAGTCTAAGGAAAACCAGAAAAGCTGGTTATCCTATAAATATTGGAAGTGGATTTTTCATTTCTAGCCCATGAATGAGCAGTTGGCACCACCAAACAAGCTGTACTTTTAAAAATAGGCCTGAATGATCAATATTCCAGGTTATATGCTCAAATGTTGAAAGTAGAATTTCTTTTTTTTTTTAAATTTTATTTTATTTAAGTTTACAATATTTTATTGGTTTTGCCATACATCAAAATGAATCCACCACAGGTATACATGTGTTCCCCATCCTGAACCCTCCTCCCTCCTCCTTCCCCATACCATCCCTCTGGGTCGTCCCAGTGCACCAGCCCCAGGCATCCAGTATCAGGCATCGAACCTGGACTGGTGACTCGTTTCATATATGATATTATACATATTTCAATGCCATTCTCCCAAATCATCCCACCCTCTCCCTCTCCCAGAGTCCAAAAGACTGTTCTATACATCAGTGTCTCTTTTGTTGTCTCGTATACCAGGTTATTGTTACCATCTTTCTAAATTCCATATATATGCGTTAGTATACTGTATTTGTGTTTTTCTTTCTGGCTTACTTCACTCTGTATAATAGGCTCCAGTTGAAAGTAGAATTTCTTAATCTATTTTGTATAGGAGAAATAACTTTATTTAAACTCATGCATTAAGTATTTCTACACTGAAACGTTAACCATTTAAAAAGTATATGAAAATCTTTTTAAAAGAAATATTAAAAGAATTTAATGAGGAAAATCTTATAATTTCTTTCAAGAAAGTGTACAATATAACTGAAGTCCATGAAACTTTTTCAATTTTCAAGATTCCTTGGAAGTGGTATAAATTTATGCAACTAAAAAAATAAAATAAGTGGAGACTGACATCAGAATATGGGGGCATGAGATAAAATATTTAAATTATCTGGGAATTTAGAGTATCCTGAAAAAGCACTGATAGAGCAAACTACACCATTTTTTACACTTAGAGTGAAGACAGAGATAGATTAAATCTAAGTTTCAAAGTAAATCCTAAGTTTTGAATTTTTAAGGGAATATTTGAACAAAGGAACAGAAAAAAAAACTTCAGAAAGAAGCACACATAAATAATGACGTCACCTCCACGTTTACTTTAAACTGTCAAAATACAATGAATAGCACGTCAAACAGGTCTGTACAATGGGGGACAGTAAAAGATGAGCAGGTTTTTGATAAAGAGCTGTCCTTATAAACTGTGGATGAGGCCTAGAAGAAGCAGCTTTGCTGAGTACATGGTTGAGGCCGAGACGGAGAACCCAGGGTTCTCGGGTAGAAAGCTGTGCAGTGTTGAGGGGCTGGGAAGCAGGAGGGGAAGATGGCCAGATTGTGATGCTGCCGTGGAAGCAGACGTCGGAGGAGGTGCTAAGGGGAAACAAGTCAGCCACTGACAGCGGGTGCCCCAAATAATTTGAGGAAAAACAAAATGGTAAAGTGCCGCCGGAAAGGACAATACAACCTATGATGAGGGTAGCTTTTGCAGAATTAGAAAAGTTGATGGCATCAATGAACATCAGAAACATATAGAAGGCAACTTTTGCTATGAGTTGAATCAATTCATTTGTTTAATAATTTTGATGTTTAATAACTTCTCTCTTACCCATATTATCAAGAATTTAGAAATGAATAACAGTAAGAAAAAATTAACATAAATATACTGGAACCAGTGTTTTAAGCTTCATTCTGTCAGAAATGATTGCATAAAGTGAAAGCAACAGATGAGCAGTTAGAGTAAGACAGAAACAAAGATATTATCTGTTCAAAAACTGCCAACTGCCAACACTTTGTCTCCAGAGCAGTAACTGACACAAAGCAATCTCATTGACATTCCATAAGCTATAGGAGTTTATGTTCCCATATGGCAAGGTTTCTTCTGTCAAAGCCTCATTATATAATAATTCTGGAGGATCTGGTCTGAAACTGTCTTCATTAATTCAAGAAACTAAAACAGTATTTGCTCTTTTTCTCTAAGTGTTCAATAACTAGCAAACCTAAGTTTTACGAAAAGTGCAAAACATTTCACGTTATCTAATGTTATCTAAACATTCTGTTATTCAGGTTAATTAATTTTTAAAAAGTGATTTAGAAAAAATTCAAAAGCACCTTGAGTATACACTATTATATGCTTTTTCCTTTTGAAAAACATTCTAAACATAATTCACGTTGTAGCTAAGTGCTATAAAGACACATACAGAAGTCTAAGATTTCCATTTGCACTATAACTTTCCATAGTTTGTGAGATTTAAAAAAACCTGGCAGTCAACAAAATGAATGGGTTTACGTCCTGCAGGAAGTTCAGAGAATAGGTTAGTGATCAGTCTCCTTGGATGAGATGCTGTGGGGAACAGCTGAGGCGGTCAGATTGAACGCAGTATGCTCACTATGTTCATGGACAGTTGGCCCCAAGGGTTCTACTGCATAGCCAAGGTAAGTTTGCTTTAGTTTTGATAGTGCTTAGGAAGCACTGACTTATTTCAGTCTGCTAAGTCACTTCAGTCGTGTCTGACTGTGCGACCCCATAGACGGCAGCCCACCAGGCTCCCTCGTTCCTGGGATTCTCCAGGCAAGAACACTGGAGTGGGTTTCCATTTCTTTCTCCAATGCATAAAAGTGAAAAGTAAAAGTGAAGTCGCTCAGTTGTGTCAGACTCTTAGTGATCCCATGGTCCTCCATCCATGGGATTTTCCAGGCAAGAGTACTGGAGTGGGGTGCTACCAAGATACAAATGAACAAATTTAGCACATATTTCTGAGAGGACTACAGAGGCTTTTGAACTCCATGTATAATTTCTGCTGCTGCTACTGCTGCTGCTAAGTCACTTCAGTCGTGTCCGACTCTGTGCGATCCCATAGACGGCAGCCCACTGGGCTTCCCCATCCCTGGGATTCTCCAGGCAAGAACACTGGAGTGGGTTGCCATTTCCTTCTCCAATGCAGGAAAGTGAAAGTGAAGTCACTCAGTCATGTCTGACTCTTAGTGACCACATGGACTGCAGCCTACCAGGCTCCTCCATCCATGGGAGTTTCCAGGCAAGAGTACTGGAGTGGGGTGCCATTGCCTTCTCCAGTATAATTTCTAATCAATGAAATTCAGGGAGTATTTCTCTTAAAAGAACACTTTCAGAATTAGATTTAGCTATATTTTAATAATCTTACTTGATCCTTTACATAGGCATTCAACAGCTCTGCTTCTAAGAGACTCTGTCTTTATCTTGAGGGTGACTTACTCAGAGGAATCTGTTCAACTAGACAGAAAGAAAAATACAACTCTAAATAGAAAATATTAAGGGACAAATTGTTAAGAGAACATTTAAAATAATATAGCAGCAAAATGGGTAAAGCCAAACATTAGAATTCGTATTCTTATTCTGTCATGCATTTACTTTTCTGCTCTTCTTTAAATAAGCAAAGCTTATGCTTTTAATGTATCACTAGTCGGACTGCAAGGAGATCCAACCAGTCCATTCTGAAGGAGATCAGCCCTGGGATTTCTTTGGAAGGAATGATGCTAAAGCTGAAACTCCAGTATTTTGGCCACCTCATGCGAAGAGTTGACTCATTGGAGAAGACTCTGATGCTGGGAGGGATTGGGGGCAGGAGGAGAAGGGGACAACAGAGGATGAGATGGCTGGATGGCATCACTGACTCGATGGATGTGAGTCTGAGTGACCTCAGGGAGTTGGTGATGGACAGGGAGGCCTGGTGTGCTGCAGTTCATGGGGTCGTAAAGATTCGGACACGACTGAGTGACTGATCTGATCTAATCTGATCTGAGTTGTTCTGTCTCCTGCTTCACCTCAAACATTTTGTACCTCCTTGTTCTTCCTATGGTGTCCATGTAAATGGAAACCAGACTAAATGGAAGGTCATCAAAACCTTAACTGATAGCTAGGGAGATGTGGGTGTTTTACTTTATATAAGTATTCCAACTCACTTTCAGCTCCTGAAAGACTATCCTTTGCTACTGATATAGGCCATTCTTAAAGTTACCTTGTTTTCAGACCATACAAAGCTCATTTGAGAGGATACTGAGACCCAAATCCAATTAGCTGCAAGTCATTCTTTTGTGCATTCAGTAACTAGATATTAAGAGCCATAAATGCACCAGGTATTGTCACTGCTCCAAGAGTTAGAAAAATAGTGGTACACAAGAATTACAAAGTAGCTGTCTTCCTGAAGCTTATTTTCCATTGGAAGTTTCAAACAATAATAAAACATAACAATGTTAATACCTAAAATTTACATAGTACTAGGTGACTGATTTATCCTAAGCATATGGTTTAGCTCATTTTATCTTTGAAACAATATATAAGTACCAAATAATATCTCCATCTTAAAGGTTAAGACTCAGAGGGAAAGAAAGGTTAAGTTGTCCAAGGTCACAGAGGTATACAGTCCCTGCATCTAGGAATTTGGGATTCATAATCTATATATTAAATCATTCTACCATATTACCTCTCGATGACAGCAAGTAAAATATAAAGTGTAGTAGTTCATTATATGAACATAAGAGTAAAGTATCAAAAAAAAAAAAAAAATAGAAAGCTATGGAAGAGGAGAGGGTTCTACTTTAGATAAAACTGTCAGGGAAGATCTTTCCGAGGAGATGATATTAATATTTGAGGAGGAACCTGAGTGATGAGAGAGAGGAACTCTTAAAAAGATCTGGGCAGAGAGCATTCCAAGACGAAACACCCAACACAAAGGCCCCAAGACAGAAGTGAACTAGGAGTGTCAAGAAAGGGCAAGGAGGTCAGTGGTTGGGGGGAGAGGGAATAACCTGAAGGGGTTGGTATGCAAGGCCTTATGGTCTGAATGAAGGGTTTTGGAGTTCATTTGAGGCCACTTACAGGCTTTAAACTAAGGGAAGACTTTTGGTTTATTTTTTAACTCTTCTTTGGTTGCTCTGTTAAAAATATAAGAGGTGAGGCCTGGGCCCTTGTGGAGGCCAGGATCTGCAGGCAGAGCTGAGGTTGAGGCAGCAAAGGAACCAAGGGAAAGAAAGAAAGTGAGTGAAGTTGCTCAGTCATGTCCGACCCTTTGAGACCCCATGGATGGAGGAGACACCAGCCTCCTCCATCCATTGGATTCTCTAGGTAAGAGTACTGGAGTGCGTGGCCATTTCTTTCTCCAAGGGATCTTCCGGACCTGGGGATCGAACTCAAGTCTCCTGCATTGCAGGCAGACGCTTTACCCTCTGAGCCACCAGGGAAGCCCCTAAATAGTAAAGGTAGGAGGAAAATACAGAAATCACATCTAAGAAGCCAGATGAAGAAAATGCTTCCTGAAGAGTGATATAATCACTGTGTCCAACACTGCTGGAAGGTTAGGAAGAGGGCTGGGAACTCATGACTGGATCTGGCAAGGGGAGCTTGTCAGTAATGAGAGCGTGTTTGTGGGTGTGGTGGGTAAAGAAAGCCTAGTCTGAGGAGGCGGGCCAGCCCACCGAACCAGCGGAAGTGGAGAGAGCAAGTGCTGCCAGGTCTCTTAGGAAACAACGCTTTCAGGGAAGCAAAGAAACACGGCAGTAGATGAAGGGGCCACAAGAGCATCCCTTTTCCTGTGAAAGTAACTGCACCTCTGGATATGGTGAGAATGACCAGTGGAAGGAAAACTGAGGGAGCAAGAGAGAACAAGGGTAACTCAGTCCTCAGATTCAGGGAGGAAGTGAGCCTTAGAGCAAAGAGTCCACTGTTTGTGACGCGAAGCTAAGCAGAGCACACACGTGCAAGATGGGCTCGCAGATTTGAGGGTGTGAAGATGATCTGTTTCTCCTCTATCTTCCAGTTTCACAGTGAATTAAGGGCCCTGGTTAGGGTGAGATGAAGGCAGAGAGTGTCAAAGGATGAAGTTGGGAGAGAGTATGAAATAGTCATTTTATAGCATGACAGAGTTCCTTAGCAAGCAAACTGGACAAGGAAAGTGGACATTTTGATTCCAACACCACTTTTGCCTCTTATTGGATATGTACTTGGATGCAAAACACCAAATCCCTCTCTGGGTCTCAGTTTGCTCATAAGTGACAAGGTGTAGATGAGCACTACTTAGAGGCACCCACAAAGGTATGGGGTACTTTGGGTTGTTCTGGTGACTAGTGCCATTTAGAGCTCCATGTCCAGAATGCTTCAACTTCCTTAGTGCATGGAATAACCCTGTAAGAAAAATGACTCTCCCTCCCAAATCTCCAGTGATGCCCACTTCTGGTGAGAAACGTGGGGGGCCAAGGATCACACCAGGTGTTGTGCCGAGTCTAAGACACTAACTGTAACGTTAGGTGTTGATGTCAGGGAGAGCCAGCTCACTGGGATGGATGAAACCATGTGTGTGCTCAGTCACTCAGTCGTGGCTGTCTCTGCAATAGACTGTGGTCTGCTGAGCTCCTCTGTCTGTGGAATTCTCCAGGCCAAAATACTGGGGTGGGTTGTCATTTCCTACTCCAGGGGATCTTCCCAACCCAAACATCAAACCTGTGTCTTCTGTGTTTCCTGAATTGGCAGGTGGATTCTTTACCACTGAGCCATGCATATATCCACCTGATTTATCACCGACAGTCATTGCTCTTACCTTTGAGGTGTTTCTAGATTGTAAACAGGCTACTAGCCAGACAAAATGAAAACATGTTGAATTTGCCCTTGTTACGTAAGCCTGTTTAAGGTACTAATGAGCACTGACAGAATCTACAGATTACAGCCAGAGAAAGGAAGAGCCAGTGCAGGGTGATCCAGAGATGAAAAATCAGCGCTCTGTAATTACAGAAAGCAGTGTCATTTGCTGTCACAATAATTAAAAGTTCTGCCAGTAACAGTGTCCAATAGTAGCAAAGAAAGCTTGATACCCACATATTGTGTTTGGCAGTGGCATCTCACTACCATTAAATGAGAAAAAGTGATTTTGTTTGTATTGACCATTAAGGCCCCAACATGAACTGAGAATTAGTTGACAAGGACAAGGCAGTATTACTAAAGGTAATATATCAAATTCTACTCAGATGATCATGGGGTGCTGCAGGCATGGCTGCTAGTGACCTTTCTGGTTGACACCTTCGTTAATGATTTGTAAGAAGAAAACCAGCATGTAGATGGATTTGCAAAACTGATTCTACCTTGGGAGTTTTTCCAAGTGCAAGCTTCCAGCATCACAGTAATAACTTAGGTAGAAAAGAATACAGAGTTTCCTCGTAGGATTTAAAATTCAAGGCAGGCAATTATGCAGACAGATAACACAGACAGATAGGGAACATTCTAGGTGAAAATCTTAAATAGTATGATGGCGATTCCTCGGGGAAAAAAATTAGTGATTACACAGTTTCTCAAATAGTTTTATCACTGACATTTGTCATAAGAATGCCTGCCAGATATTATAACTACTGCTTCATCTATAGAATGTAATCAATATAGTAAAAGAATAGAAATAGCCAATGTGCTTTGTTTGACCTTTCAAAAACATAAAAAACATTTTTAGTGCAACTCATATAATATAAAATTCATATAGCATAAATTAACCGTTTTAGTAGAATTATTCAGTGGCAGTTAGTATAGTCTCAATGTGGTGCAACCACCAGCTCTACCCAGCTTCAGCTCCAAAAAGAAAGCCTATGCATATTAGTGGTTGTTCTACCTGTCCACCCTTCCCTAGCTTCTGGTAAACACCAATCCATGTTTTGTCTCTATGGACTACTCCATTCTGGATATTTCAGTTAAATAGAATCATACAATATGCGACCTTTTCTGTCTGGCTTCATTCACTTAGCATAAGGTTCCCAAGGCTCATCCACCTTGAAGCATATATCAGTATTTCATTTCTTTTTGGCAGAAGTCTATACTTATAATTACAATGTCAATTCAAAACATGGCATGGAGCTACCTCTCAGTTCTGAGGTAACTGAGATCCAACAATAAGCAGAACCCAGCAGAAATCCAGCAAAACCTACCTTATCTTAATTACTGTAAGTCTTAAGGATAGAAGAGAAAAGAAAAGAGCTTATTTTGTTAATTTTACTATTAGGAATTCATGAAACAGAAGATGGTACTGTTAGAAAGTTTTTTCTTAAGTGACACTTAGACATAGTGCTGCTAAGTCACTTCAGTCGTGTCTGACTCTGTGTGACCGCATGGATGGCAGCCCACCAGGCTCCCCCGTCCCTGGGATTCTCCAGGCAAGAACACTGGAGTGGGTTGCCATTTCCTTCTCCAATGCATGAAAGTGAAAAGTGAAAATGAAGTCACTCAGTCGTATCCGACTATTCGCGACCCCATGGACTGCAGCCTACTAGGCTCTTCCATCCATGGGATTTTCCAGGCAAGAGTACTGGAGTGGGGTGCCATTGCCTTCTCTGAATAAGACATAGTAAACATGCATTAATTATTGATGAGCTGAAAGCTTTGGAATTCCCTAGCTAGGATGCAGAAGATGCTCAGTAAATAGTTGTTGAGTAAATTGCAATAAGAATCAAAGGGGGTATGTGGGTCTTTGGTGTTTTTTAATTTGTTCTTTTCTATCCAACTAGGGCTAATGATGGCAAGCCACTCCAGTACTCTTGCCCAGAAAATCCCATGGATGGAGGAGCCTGGTTGGTGGGCTGCATTCCGTGGGGTCACTACGAGTCGGTGGCAACTGAGCGACTTCACTTTCACTTTTAACTTTCACACAGTGGAGAAGGAAATGGCAACCCACTCCAGTGTTCTTGCCTGGAGAATCCCAGGGACGGCAGAGCCTGGTAGGCTGATGTCTATGGGGTCGCACAGAGTCAGACACGATTGAAGCGACTTAGCAGCAGCAGCAGCAGGGCTAATGAAAGGTGGCTGACATGAGCAAGCAGAGAGAATTCTCTTTCTGGTGTCGATCAGATTGATTCTCAAAGTTATCATGACCCTGCTTCTAAACTGGCAGCCTGATTCACACAGGGGCTGATGGAACAGGTTGCTTTTGTATGAAATGTCCTGAGTATGCTATAGAAAAAGTCAGAAAGGATTTTTCTTCTTTTTAAAAATCTCCATCCATATCCTGTGGGATCTCCATTCAACCTATATCTAGCACAGAATTTCAATATTTTTTTATTCACTGTCAGTCACAGTGAGGTAATTTATGAGACAGAATATTGTTCTTAACTGTGATTTTCCAACCTATTATTTTAAATCAAACATTTCCGATTATTTGGTTTATATGCTTTTGAATTAGTTGAATGAATACTTTATTATGAAGTATGGAATGGTGACTTGCTCTTAAGGAGCTCAGGTAAGATAGTAATCTAACTTTGGTTCTTAATGATACGTTTGAGGGATAAGAAGAGCCCTTTTTGTATTGCAAGAGTCTCAGAAAGAATACTTAGAAGTTGAGAGTCCATTTACAATGTATAAATTTTCCTCCAAGGAGACATTATTTTGTTCTCTCTTGTATTTCAGTTAGGGAAAAACACTATGCAAAATAACTGAAATATAACTCTTTGTGTCTGTCTTTCAAATATCTATTTTTAAAACTGTGACCACTTTACTCACTTAAGTGAGATGATAAGTTATTCCTGCAGAAATTAATAGGTACTTGAAAAGCTTGTAAGAATATAATTAACTTATTACAAAAATGGTCCAGGTTTGGTATACTGTTCCTATGGAAATACGTTAAATAGCTGTCATAGGTACAAGCTGAAGATAAATTATTTGCATCCTTTAATTGCAGTCATCTGTAAAACCAATTTCAGCCACAAAAAATGAACTTTTGAACCACATCAGTTATTTGGAATATAGTTTGTAATGGACAATACAGAACAAGAAGCACATATATTCAATATATCAGGATATTATAAACACTTGCATAATCCAGAGAAATCAAACCAGATATAATTCTGAGACACAAAACAACACAGGTCAGTGTAAAATTTGATGGATCTATAAAATTGCTTGGAGCAATGCCATACTCTTTGGAAGCTTCTAAATTGAAGGGCAGTCTTGGTTATAATAGTACTTTGCCACATAACAGAAGTAAAAGACACCTACAGTATAGCATGAGTCAGAGCATATAATGTCTCTACATTTATCAAGGTAAATGATACACAAATTATGAAAGGAGCAAAAGAGGCCAGCAAAAGAGGAGTCATGGCGCTTTTCATGAGATCACTTGCTGGAAGCCCACACGTCCGCCACTCCAACACAATACAATGAGGCAAACAGGTAGTCTCCAGGGAGCTTTATATCAAATACTGCAGGGGCAAACACTGCCATGCATGGGCTACATGTTTACTTCATAAATGGACTCTGACTAATGGGACATAGTTACTGAGAAGGAGGAAGAAAGCTTCATGTTCCCGGGAAATAAAGCTGCTTATTTGCATAATATCCTTCATAGTCTATTTGTCCAATGTTCTTAACCATATATATACTGTTGGCCTTTAATCAGTGATGTTGTTTCAGCTTCTTAATTCTACCTGATGTTGGTCAAAAGTGATTCAATAATCTACTTCCCCTATTAAATATGTGGTAATTTAAAAGAAATAGGGCAATCATAATAAAATAAGCATATACTTTGAGCAGGTAATTCAAACACATATGTGAGAAATGGATAAAAAACATATTCAATCATATTAGGAATAAATTAGACACATGAGCAATGAGGTATCAATTACAACATTTGGCTGGCAAAGTCTTTGGTGAGGGCACTTAGAGCAGAAATGGAGAAACAAGATTAAGATGGTGAAGATTAAAGAGGCAAATAGAAAGAAATGACAGCAAATGTAGAGAACGTTTTCAGGTTGTTTAGATTCAAAGGAAGAGTAGCCCCTGGAGAGGAATAGATGGGCAGAGGAAGAGCATTTATCTGCTTTCAGATGGGAGACACCAGAATAAGTTAAAATGTAGAAAGAAGCGACCAGTAACTTTGAGAGACAAAGGATTGTGATGTGAGCATCTTGGAGAGGCGGAGATGACAAAGAAGGCCTTAGGCAGCCAGGCCTCGAGAAGAGCAAGTACCTTAACATTCCAAAGCCCAGTTTCTTAACTTTAAATTAAGAACAACAATATCTGTAATTTAGAAAAATTATACAAAGAACATCTGACATATAAAAGTTCATTTCAATTAAAAAAAATCTAACACAATCACAACCTGTTACTACACAGTAGAAATGGCAACCCACACCAGTAGTCTTGCCTGGGAAATTCCATGGAGGAGCCTGTTGGGCTATAGTCCATGTGGTCACAAAGAGCTGGAAACAACTGAACACACACATGCACACGCCTATCACTACCAGTAGCTTTTATACAAATATTATATGTATATATATTCAAAAGCAAATTTTCTGGTAGCAATTCATTTAAAAGAATTAATAATAAGGAATTGGATGCTTGGGGCTGGTGCACTGGGTTGACCCAGAGGGATGGTATGGGGAGGAAGGTGGGAGGGGGGTTCAGGATGGGGAACACGTGTACACCCGTGGCAGATTCATGTTGATGTATGGCAAAACCAATACAACATTGTAAAGTAATTAGCTTCCAATTAAAATAAATTTTTATTAAAAAATATAGCAAGTAGAAAAAAAAGGAATTAATATATATATATATATATATAAACTATCTCATCAAAGGATGAGATGGTTGGATGGCGTCACCAACTCAATGGACATGAGTTTGAGTAAACTCTGGGAGTTGGCAATGGACAGGGAGGCCTGGCGTGTTGCAGTTCATGCCGTCACAAAGAGTCAGACACGACTGAGCTACTGAATTGAACTGAACTGAATATATATATCATGTTATTTAATATAAATAACATTTATATGTACATAAGATTAAAAATATATATATATATACACACATACACACACACATATAAACAGTCTGGAAAGTGGAGCAGACTCAGCAGCAGGTATTTATCAGGAAGAATGTAGATGTTAGTTAGAATGTGGGTTTGAATTTTGCACTCTCAGTTTCCAGCTCTTCCTTATTCATTCACTGCTCTATGTCTGACATTTAGAATAGTGGCTGGCAATAAATATTGTTGAAGGAATACATGAATACAGTTTTCTTAACTTTTTATCTGTGCATACTAAGTCACTTCAGTCATATCCGACTTTTTGCGGTCCCATGGACAGTAGCCCACCAGGTTCTTCTGTTTGTGGGATTCTCCAGGCAAGAATACTGGATTGGGTTGCCATGCCCTCCTTCAGGGGATCTTCCCAACTCAGAGATCAAACCCACATCTCTTATGTCTCCTTCGTTGGCAGGTAGGTTCTTCACCACTAGAACCACCTACAAAGCCCAATAATACTTCTAAGTCAAGTGTGATACAAGGAATAGAAATAACATATTAAAGTAGTACTGTGTCTGGGACATAATTGGAGCTATGAGGCAATATCAATCTTTAGTAAAAATAAAAAGTAATTTGAGGAGTTAACAGAAAGGTTTAATGAATCAGAACTTTATTATTGAAATCTAAAATATACCATTAATGTGATTACTTGAAAATATTTTTTACTTGAAGAAATTTTTCCAGTTTTTACTAAAGTGACGATATTGATGTGTTACTTGCTCACTTTAAGTCCTTTGGAGGTGCCAACTACAGTGATCCAACGTGCTACAGAAATTACGACTGAAGCACAAGTATAATAGCACCGTTGCCATGGAAATGACATTTCTCTCCTTTGAGTTTGAATGTGCTTCCTTCAAGAGAGAAAACACATATTCACTTACATACACATAACACTGACAGTAATTTCTATTTTTTATTAATTTACTTTTGCCTTTTAAAACAATGTGCCTAATAAAAAACAAAAATCAACAAGCAGAGCCAGATTATTCACCACAACCTCCAAGTTAATAGATTATAACATGATATAAAATTGGTAAAAACACACTTATTCAAAACCTGACTGCTGTTTTTACATATGTAAATCTATTAAAAAATAAAGATTTTTTCAAATGTAGATGGAAAAGAGGGAGAAAATAATCCACATACATGTCAGATTATCTACAAATATGAACCCCTCACATACCCCATCTGTGTCTTTTCCATATTCTTTCATTTTTCACCTTGTCCTGTGCCATCATGACAGGCCTAGAGGATGCAAGGCAGCAGCTGGTAGAGCTCTGGTGGCAGACCTTAGCCACGCCCGGCCCACTGTGGCTTCCCAGCTGGTGCTTTGTGGGTGCCACTTTTTGATATTATTTACTTATGTTGTACATAACAGTATTAAATATTTCTTTGCACCATTAATTTTTATCTGCACATTCGTAATGAGTTGCATAGTAACCCCAGAACAGATATGTTCAAGTCCAACCCCTCAGGGGCTGTCAATGTGACCTTATTTGGAAATAGGGTCTTTGCAGATATAATTAACTTAACAATCTTTGAGTTCAAGGTGAGCCCTGAGCTTAACAACTGGCATCGTTATAAGAGTAAGGAGGGGAAGACCTGGTACACAGATACACGGGGGATGTCCATGTGAGAACACAGGCAGTCACTACATCCTGGAGGGATGCAGCCACAAGTTCAGGACCACCAAGGACTATGCAAGCCGCTGCGACAGGGCCATGAAATAGATGCTCCCTCACAGTCTCTGGAAGGAATCAACCCTGATGACACCTTGCTTTCAGACTTCTGCCTTCCAGAGAGAGTAAATTTATTTTGTTTTAAGCCAACAAGTTTGCGGTAATTTGTTATAGTAGACCTAGGAAACTAACACAGCCTTCAACAAGGTAAAGAAAGTGAAGGGAACTGACTTTTGTTGAGCACTGACTATGCATCAAAATCCACATTGTTTTGCATTTAATCTCATTTAATCTCTCAAAATTCTGAATAAAAAAAAAATTATTCCCTTATCTAGGGGACAAATTTAAGGCTCAGCAAAGTAACTTTCTCTAATATTATTACCACTCTTAGATTCTAACAGCACACTAATTCTAAATAATTATGGATTAAAGTGAGACATTGTTCAGTGACATTATAACCACTATGCAAAAGTGTTAGTCGCTCAGTCATGTCTGACCCTTTGTAACTCCATGGACTGTAGTCTGCCAGGCCCCTCTGTCCATGGAATTCTCCAGACATGAAGACTAGAGTGGGTGCTGCTGCTAAGTCCCATCAGTTGTGTCCGACTCTGTGCGACTCCATAGACGGCAGCCCACCAGGCTCCCCCGTCCATGGAATTCTCCAGGCATGAAAACTAGAGTGGGTAACCATTCTCTTCTCCAGGGGATCTTCCTAGCCCAGGGATTGAACCTGGGTCTCCTGCACTGCAGGAGGATTCTTTACTGCCAAAAGCCACTGGGGAAGCCAGTAACTACTATACACTTTAGTAAAAATATTTTTCCTCTACACTATGACAGGAACTTCTAAGAAAATTCACCAAAATTGAATTTTAAAAGTGATTTTTTCCCATATTTATATTTTAACAAAAAATTTAAAACTATTATTTAATACAAAAGTCAACTTCATATTTATGTACTATTAATAAACATTTGGAAATCAAATTTTAAATTGCTTAATATTATCAAAAACACAAAGTTCATATGGATAAATCTAATAAAATATGTATAAGATGTGTATGCAGAAAACTATATAACATTGATAAGAAAAATTAAATACTAGAAGATTCAATATTGTTAAGATGTCAGTTCCTCATAATTTAATACATGGAACCAAAGTAATTCCAATTCAAACCCAGTAGAAAATTTTTGTGGGTAAAAATTAGCAATCTGATTTTATAATTTATATGTAAAACAAAGGACTTAAAATAGTTAAAATGAATTTAAAAAGAAAGATTGTTGAAAATCTCATAATACTTGATTTCAAGACTTACTGCAAAGCTGCAGTAATCAAGGTGATTTGATTTAGCACACAGTCAGACCATCATATACATCCATACATAGGGAGTCATATATAGGGTCCAGAAATAGATCCTTACATATGTGGTCAGCTGATTTTCAAAAAAGATGCCAAAGTCACCCAGTGCAGAAAGACCTATCTTTTCAACAAATGATACTAAAACAGTAATGCATCCATACACACACACACACACACACGCAAACACACATACACAAACACACACACACAAGTGGATCACAGAAGTTAATGTAAAGCCTTAAAACTTCTAGGAGAAAACATAGGACAAAATTTTCTTGGCGAAGATTAGGCAAAGATTTCTTAGGTAGAACACAAAAAGCATGAACCATAAAAAAATAAAATTTGGCCTCATCAGAGTTAAAAAACAAAAACATATTTTAAGAAACCAAAAAGATAAATTTCAGACAGGGAGAAATTATTTGTAAAATATATATCTGATAAATATTCAATTATATATATATATATTTAAACTTTTACAATTTAATAACAGGAAATAGAACCCAATACAAAATGAGCACTAGATTTGAGACACAGTTCACTACAGAGGTATGAGTGGTACACAAGAGCTTTAAAAAAGATGTTCAATATTATTAGTCATTAGGGAAATGAAAACAAAAATCACAAGAAATCAAGACACATCTACTAAAATGGCTAAGATTATACAACAATGTCAACAGCAATACACTGCGTGTTGGCAAAGATGCAGAACATCTAGAACTCTGATACACAAAGGGGCAACTACTGTGGAAAATGGTTTGGAGTTTCATACAGTTAAACAAATACTAACCACACTAACAGATACTTGTACCAATGAAATAACATTACAGACTTGTACACAAGTGTTCACAGTAGTTTTACCTATAGCAGCCAAAGGCCAGAAATACTCAAATGCCTGGGCATTTAGATGAATACACCAATTATAGAATTTCCAAGCAATGGAACCACTCAACAATAAAAGTGAATATTGGATACATGCAAGAACAGGGATAATCTGCAAAGCATTTGCTACGTGAAAGAATCCAGACACACAAGTGTAAATGCTGCATGATTCCATTTATATGAGATTCAGGAAAGGCACAGAAAGTAGATCAGAAATGGACAGAACATGGGGTCGTGGCGAGAGGACTGACTACAGAGAAGCATCAGAAAATGCCTTCAGGTAACAACAAAGTTCCGTATCTTGATGATTGTGATGGCTACAGAGCTGTTTATATTTGTTAAAACACAACCCATATAACCAAAAAGGTGGATTTTATTATGTGCAAATTATACCTCAATAAATCTAACTAAAAAAAGTATTTCAGTGGCAAAGGGGAGGATTTAAACTAGGGAGTTTCAGAGTAGCTGTACAACAGCATTTGTTCTTCTGGAGCTATATTAACACGGGTATGTTCTTCAAAAATACTAATATTTCCAAGCAAATACAAATTTGAAACATTCCCAAACAAATACAATATCTATATGTATCTTCTCCTAAAAAAGCCATTAAAAATAACCATCAGTGTCTCTTTTGCTGTCTTGTATACAGGGTTATTGTTACCATCTTTCTAAATTCCATATATATGTGTTGCTGCTGCTGCTGCTGCTAAGTCACTTCAGTCGTGTCCGACTCTGTGCGATCTCATAGATGGCTGTCCCTGAGATTCTCCAGGCAAGAATACTGGAGTGGGTTGTCATTTCCTTCTCCAATGCATGAAAGTGAAAAATGAAAGTGAAGTCGCTCAGTCGTGTCCGACTCTTAGCGACCCCATGGACTGGAACCTACCAGGATTCTCCGTCCATGGGATTTTCCAGGCAAAAGTACTGGGGTGGGGTGCCATTACCTTCCCTGTTAGTATACTGTATTGGTGTTTTTCTTTCTGGCTTACTTCACTCTGTATAATAGGCTCCAGTTTCATCCACCTCATTAGACCTGATTCAAATGTATTCTTTTTAATGGCTGAGTAATACTCCATTGTGTATATGTACCACAGCTTTGGACTCTGGGAGAGGGAGAGGGTGGGATGATTTGGGAGAATGGCATTGAAATATGTATAAAATCATATATGAAATGAGTCGCCAGTCCAGGTTCGATGCCTGATACCAGATGCCTGGGGCTGGTGCACTGGGACGACCCAGAGGGATGGTATGGGGAGGGAGGAGGGAGGAGGGTTCAGGATGGGGAACACATGTATACCTGTGGCAGATTCATTTTGATACATGGCAAAACCAATACAATATTGTAAAGTTAAATAAAATACAAATAAAATTTAAAAATAAATAAATAAACTCACTCCCACGTGAAAAAAAAAAAATAACCATCAGCATTACCAATACCACACTATTTTTAAATGTCCTGTTTTGATAAACTAAGCACAAAGTACCTCTTTACAAGTGAAACAATGGCTCCAAGGTGAAAATAGCCCAGAGTTTTAGCTCTACTTTGTTATGGTTATTATATAAGTTAATTCAAATCTAGTTCTCTAATTTACTGAGCTTTTCTAATTTATCTTGTAAAAATTCCCACTTTAGAGCAGTTTCTCACATGCTATTGCATTTTTGTTTTTTCTTCTGAGACTTTGTCTGCCTAAGGAACTACAACTAATCCCTCAAGATGGCCCCAGCAGTCTTCCTCCCTGAACACTGCTGCTGTGTCAGGCTGATTCACCGGTTTCTCCCTAAGCTCCAGGGCATGTAATCTGTTTCCAGGATAGCACTCCTTTGACATTTATTTGTCTCTTCTACTAAAATGAGAACTAGGAATTCTAGTTTATATCTTTATTTGCCCAACTCTTAGCAATGTGTCTAACATCTAGAAGGTGCTAAATACAAGTCTAGCTTTGAAAATACATCATATCTTGAACATCAGTTGTCATTTCACTGTATGGGAGACAGCCCCTGCAAAAGACTGGCCTAAATGGACCATAGCCCAAGAAGGGATTTCATAATGAAATGGCATTTGAAGGACAATAAACTAAATCCTAATTTGACTTAGCTTGCTGACTATTTTTTCTTTTTCATAAAGACACTGTGTCATCCCCAGAGACCTACTAATGGGGTGTTGTATCAGAAATGTGCAGTGCTAGAACTGTAAATGAGTATACAGATCTGCTATGTTATGAATAACATTCTGACCATGTTCTGGCATCTTACTTCTAGAGCAAGGTTTTGTCCAAGTCAGCAACCAGCAAGGCCCTAGGTATCAGGTACACTTGGGTGTAACTTGACTTTTCAGACCCTGCATATGTAGAGTGACAGCATTCTGACCCATGTGGCTTCCCCCTCTGTATTCCAGGTTTCATCAGCTTCTATGGACCAAGTAGGTATGGGCCACAGGGCAGGCCTACAAGCCTGGATGAGCACAGTCCTGTTATACTTGGCCTGGGTCCCCGTCTGCATGTGATGAAGGGAGAGAGGCATCACTACTCTCTCATTACTTACTCCTCTTCCCAGCAGGGTGGGAGGAGCTGAAAGACTGCCTCTGAGTCGCTAAGTCAGACCTAAGTATACTGCCCATGACTGTTGGCTGCTATGGGTAATTCTACAGAGGTAAGTCAGACACAGAAAGATAAACATCCCACGATATTGATTATATGCAGAATCTAAAAACAATGATACAGGTGAACTTATTTATAAAACTGAAATAGATTCACAGAGTTGGAGAAGGAATTTATGGATTCCAGGAGGAAGAGTGGGGAGGAGGGATAGACTGGGAGTTTGGGACTGACACGCACACACTGACGTGTGTCTGTGCTCAATTGCTCAGTTGTGTCTAACTTTGTGACCCTTTGGACTGCAGCCCACCAGGCTCCTCTGTCCATGGGATTTTTCCAGGCAAGAATACTAAAGTGGGTTGCTATTTTCTCCTCCAGGGGATCTTTCTAACTGAGGTATTGAACCCATGTCTCCTGCATGGCAGACAGATTCTTCACCTGCTCAGCCTTTGGGGAAGCCCTGACATGTACACAATACTATATTTAAAATGCCTTTTAATGATTAATACATATATATAGAATTTAGATAGATGCGAACGATGATCCTATATGCAAGATAGCAAGAGCCACAGATATAAAGGGCCACAGATGTAAAGAACGGACTCTTGGGCTCTGTGGGAGAAGGCCAACAGAGTGGTACGATCTGAGAGATCAGCATTGAAACATGTATATTACCTGTGTAAAATAGATGGCCAGTGCAAGTTCAATGCATGAAGCAGCGCACTCAAAGCTGGTGCTCTGGGACAACCCAGAGGGATGGGCAGACACATGTGCACCCATGGCTGATTCATGTCGATGTATGGCAAAAGCCATGCATGTCGATGTACGGCAAAAACAGTATGTAAAATAATTATCCTCCAATTAAAATAAATTAATAAAAAGATAAATAATCAATTAAAAAATCAAAGCTAAGCTTTGCTAATGCAGAGGAGGAGGGGATGGGGAAGTTTTTCAGTGACATTTTGTTGGGCCTGAAGAAAACGAGCTAGCAACTGCTGACTCCCTCCCCAGCAGTTCCCAGATAGCTCCTTGTGTTCTCTCTGTCACTCGTAAACAAATACCTTTAACCAGTATCCCACTTAGAATCTTGTACCAGTTCTCCCTGGGATGTTTCTCATCCCTGTTGCTCTTCTTGGCCACAGAAGAGGCAAAAGCTCTCTTCCTGCTCTTCCCTAACGTGCCATTGGGTCTGGACCTGTGCACTGTTGCTCACTTGACTCCATCTAGTAAAAAGACTTTCCTGAATTCAGATAAAGTATGTGAAAATGAATAATCAGTGTTATCAACATAGGTAACAGTCCATTTACGCTTTGAATTAAATTATGTTTTTCTGGTTATATTGAAAAATATATCCAGGTGGCAGCTCAACACTTCAGAATAGCTTAGAAATAATTACCTATATTAAGTAAATATGCTTATCCATCCGAGTCAGCTGTGAATTGACATTAAAAAAATGAATAGATTATTGTGTTACTACAAATATCCTTTAAATAACTGCAATAAAATAGTCAATTCAAACCTATTTCCTGGGGACAAGGGGCCATGTTTGAAAAAGCATGTTAAGGGGAGAAAATAAAAATGCCTTCAATCAGATTAATCACTGGTATCCACAACAGACATGCTAATGAACTTGCTGATCAGATAACACAGCTTTCTCTAGAGATACAGACTATCTTTCAGGGCTATTATTTTTTTCTCCCACATAGTCTCATCAAATTTTGTGAACATTTATCATCTCTGAACAAAAACCAAAACAAAATCCTCTTCTTTCAAAGCTCCATGATTGTGGGTTATGTAAATACTTTATGAGGAGCTTCTCCTGAGATCCAGCAAACTAGGGCAACTGCCCCAGATCCAAACTTTGAAAAAGACTAATAGACATCCACTCAATTATGCTGCTAAATATTATAGAATGAAAGTGAAGGGGAGCAACCAGTAACGAAGGTATTTTTCTCCTAAAGCAAAAGATCTTGAGGCCTTTTTATAAGTACACATACTCAAGAGACAGACCCCAGCATCATCACCAGCATGAAGAAACATGGGATGCTTCCAGGATGCTTCCTGTAATGATTTGTCTTCGAGCCTTCTATGATGTTTTAGATCTGTGTGTGTGTGTGTGTGTGTGTGTGTGTGTGTGTGTGTGTGTGTGAGAGAGAGAGAGAGAGACAGACAGACAGAGAGATTTTGATAAAGAAGCAGAGGAAGAAGAGTAATGACTCTGAGTTCTGCAATAATTAGATGCAGGATCCTTGGGGACATTACTAAATCACAGAATCTTCATCCTTAAAAGTTCTTTTTTTTTCTAATCACTAAGCCCAATCCCATCAAAAATTCTTTGTTGCCTCAAAGAGCAGAGGAGGAGGAGAATAGAGTACCAGTGGAGGAGTGGGAGGAAGAAGAATGAAGCAGGCAAGTTTAGAAAATGTGCATAACTTGCTTGGGGCCTTATGGTCAGTGGAGAGTCTAGATTTGAGTCTAGCCGCTAGGCTTCTAAGACTTAGCTCTGAACCTACTCCATTAAGGCCATAGTTTGTGATTTTCAGCATAAAGTCAGTGATAAAATGCATGTACATTCATAACATCAAAATATAACCTTCATGGTGAATTTGACAATGTGTTTACAAGACAGAAAATAGAATAAGTGTTGTTTTTACAACATGTTCTTTCTCACTGAGATCAAACAGTTCAGAGAGATCACCTAAAACTATATTAATGTGTTAGGGTGATTCATCAAACGTTATATGAGAAATGCCCTGACCAGGGCTATGAGGCAACCCATTGGCGGTGCTGCTGAACATACCTTAGACAGATGCCTGCCGCACCTAAGAAGCACATGTTGACAGTTACATAACTATCCTTTCTTCAAGGCCACTAGACATACTCATACTACCCTCAGACACAGAGTCACTTAAGATTCCTACGAGGTCAGCACAGTACATAAAAGAAGCAGGCCAAACACTGTCTACAAAGGAGGGGTTTCATTTTGTCTCACTCTTCACACTGTTCACTGAACCCTGGGTAGGCGAAGCGTGAGTGGGGAAGCTGGAAGAGAAAGGAGCCATAGGGGTACAAACATTTTTATCCTCTCCTGCCTGGCACAGCAGCCATAGCAACAGACACGCTGCATTCTCTCCTGGTTGACCCAGAGGATGGAGCCGATGCAGCCATGATGCAGCCTCAACAACACACCCTACGGCTTTCCAGGCAGAGCTTCTATATGCTTACAGAACAAAAGTAGCCTGTGTCCAAGCAAGAACCTCCTGACATGCATGTGCAGTGCTATAAGTAATCTCAACTATTACCTAATCACTGTTTACAAAACGTGGGACAAGAGTGAGAGGACGTAGAGCCAGAGAGCCTCACCACACCATCTTGGCTAATTTGCTCTTTCCCTAAACATTTCCAAGGAAGTATATTGGATTTTAAAGTTTATAAAATTGTTATATATAAATTAACATGAAATAGAGAAAAAGAAGGTGGAAATGAGTGTTTCCATTGGAGACGTCACTGCCCCAACAGTCATGTTCCAGTCACTCTGCATTTTCAAACTTAATTCTGTAAATTTTACCTCTTTGCACATTTCATATTCTGATTTTGACTTGAAACTGACATATATATAACTTGTTCATTCTGCAAATTAACAACACCAAAATTTAATATAAATACAATTACTGGGGCACTATTTCTAGACTGCAAATGTGCATTTCTTTAACTTAGCTTTTTTTTTTGTGTGTGTGTGAGAACAAACTACTGTTATCACAGCACACCTTACAAAAGTTTTAGAATTTTTAGCAAGTTTTTAGTATTAAAAAATTCTTATCATGGAGCATGAGATTTTAAACTACTGTCTATTTCTCACAAAGAACTGATCAAAGGTAATATAAAATAAGAATGAACATAAAACTCCTTAAAATAAAATTGGCTCTTAAAATTATATCCAAAAATTAACTGGCAATGGAAAATTCTTACGTCAAATTCAATATGGTGGTGATTATTCAGAATCAACCTCTTCATGAATTAACCATGAAGACATGGTTAATGCTTGTGTAATTCTTTGTTCCACCTTCTATATCAAGGGTCCGTGGACAAAGACCCTAAAATCATGTGAAAGCATAAAGCACCAACTCTTCAATATATCGTACCTTGTATATTTGCTACAGCAAAATTTTATTAAAGTTCTGGAGATGTGTTATTCCATCCTGAAGGAACTGCAGCATATTTTTAATAATTACTGAAGACATGGGAAAAGCAAGTCACTATGACCAGTAAATAAGAGTGTAGAAATTCAAAGACAAAAATCGTTCCAACAGTCTAAATGAAACAACTGTCTGGTGAGCTGAAATATTTCAATTTTATTTGGAAAATATGGCATCATATATACAAATTAACAAGCTGATAAGATACAAATCATGTTAATTGTTGAAACATAAAGAAGCAACAGCAGCATTGTCTACTGCAAATGTAGGGAAATGATTGACTTTTGTACAAGAATGCTGTACCTTCCTCATCTTCTAGAACTTTTGATATACTTGAACAGGAATTATAAGCTATGATTTGTTAAACAACAATCCTTTTTCTGGGATTCTAAAATAAAACCACAAAATAAGTTTTAAAAATACTGGAAAAAGACCCAGTTGAATAGAATCAGATGGTACTGTATGCCAAATATAGTTATAGAGGTTAGAAATAACCAGATTCTTCAATGATAGAGAAGTACTATGTGTTACCTTCAGGCTGAGTGTTGTAAAACCTGAAAAATGCACACTTGTAAAACCTCTAAGTGAGATGACACAAACACTGTCTTAGTAGCTTTAAGACAACTAAATAGAAATATCTCTACATAGTATATATTCCTTTAACTAACATCCAGAAATAACACAACATTAAGCATTTGGATACATTATTACATGTTATCGACAGTTCCTAAAGGATGCTGAGGGTATTTGGAACACATTGTTAAGCATATATCAGAAGGAAATGATATAAAATTGCTGGTGCCATGGTATAAAATTCTGGGTTCAGTGACCATCACATCACTGACTGACCCCAGATGGGGCAGTGCATAGGAACAAATCATATGATCGAATTCTACTCACCCTTTGATGAGTGGAGGATTAGCTCCAATATGCCCCTTCACTGAAGTCTTGAAGTAAAAGTACTTACACTACTAAATACCAGGAGAATGTGAAGAATCTCCAAATACTTTCTCCTCCATCATAAGTTATACTCTAATTCTTTCCATGGTTATTTAACACTGAAGATGGGTCCAGCATCATGCAAGGCACTTGTGGGTTAAGGTGAAGAAAGTACAAAGACGGCATATCTCATCTCAAGACTTAGAAGGCAAGGATTATGCCATTTATTTAGTCTTCACCATAGCTCAGTTGGTAAAGAATCCGCCTGCAATGCAAGAGACCCCGGTTTGATTCCTGGGTCGGGAAGATCCCCTGGAGGAGGGATAGGCTACCAGTCCTGGGATTTCCTTGTAACTCAGCTTGTAAAGAATCTACCTGTAATGTGGGAGACCTGGGTTTGATCCCTGGGTTGGGAAGATTCCCTGGAGAAGGGAAAGGCTACCCACTCCAGTATTTTGGCCTGGAGAACTCCATGGACTGTATAGTCCACGGGGTCACAAACAGTCAGACACAACTGAGCAACTTTCACTCACTCACTCACTCATAGAATATATATAGTCCCAGGAGGCACTAGTGGTAAAGAACCTGCCTGCCAATGCAGGAGACTTAGGAGATGCAGGTTTGATCCCTGGGTCTGGAGGAAATGGTAAGCCACTCCAGTACTCTTGCCTAGAGAATCCCATGGACAGAGGAACCTGGCCAGCTACAGTCCATGGGGTCACAAAGAGTCAGACATGAGAGAGCAACTTACACACACACACACACAGTAAGTGAAATGAAATGTGTACATTAGTGCCATTTCTGCTCCTATGATATACAGAAGTGCAGACACTTCTCTAGACACAAAAATTTCTTAAAATAAGAGAGTTACTTCCCTGTATGAATGGTGTGGGAAATGTAATTCATTTTTGGCTGTTTATTTGATTTTTGAAGCGGAATCAAAAAAGTCCTTGTGGTTCTCAATTACTCATTTCTTTGAAAATAGTAGATGCTTGCTAAATATTTAAGACTGAATAATTGTTCTAACCATACTGAGACAGCCAGTTGAAAAGTATACAAGTAAGTCTTGTTTCATATATATTATGAGATAAAAGTTACTTCAAAATTGAAATTCAATCAACTATACACACATACATGCAAGAATCTTAAAATTCTATTCAAAGTATTGCCAAACGTATCATAAGAAATATCCTGTTTTCCTATTGATAAGATATGAGGCTAGAAGAAAACAAGGTGTGCTGTCTTCTTTAGTAGGCCAGAATAATTCTAGAGAACATTAGATTCAAATAGCAAAGCATACATTTCAAGATGTTTTGAAGGATAAATGGCCTCTGTTCATGCCTGTAACCTCACCAGAACTAAATGAATTTCTAGCCTTGAATTTCCTTTCTTTGATCAACTAAAAGATTCTGAATACACTGAGCAGTTCTGCTCAACTGGTATCTGCAGTAATGGCAGATAAGGAAAACACATTAAACCTGAGTTAATTAAAATGCTTTGGTTGTTTCATGGGAATAATGCTAATAAGATTGCAGGGGAAAGAGAATGATAAATGTGAGATGGACATAAACATTTCAGTTAGGTGAAAGGAACCATGTGTTATCACACTTAAATGTTAACACATTAAAGAGTAAGGTTTTTTCCCCCACATAATTATTTTTAACCTATGAGATAAAACAGCTAGCTTGACTGTATCACTTCACTTTTTAGAAAACTGGAGCAGTAACACTAATGACGACATTGTACCTCTTTAGGTTATCTTGTTAAACCAAACCTACACCCTATGTGGTAGAAATCAAAGTCACCATTTCACAGATTAAAAACAGAATTGGAATTGAACCCAAATCTATCTGGCTCCAGAGTTTTTGTAACCAAACAACAAACTGCTTTGTATCTGACTATTTTCTATAGGTAGTAGACACATACTTAAGCCCAAATGAGAGAGAATATACATTTTCATTAAAGTATAATCAAATGCTAATAATTATTTTCTTCTTTTACTGTTACTACCTCTTTTCCAAGTAGTTTTATAATTTAGGATTAAAAAGGTCTTAAGATTTCATTGCATACAGCCATGCGTTATTTCCAAAGTGGGGATGAATCTATAGTACAACTTAGTATCTCTTTTAAGTTTCCAATATAACGATACCACAAACATCTTGGTATATTCATAGAGAAGCCATTACCTATACACTGATTATGATTTACTCAAGTGTTTGACCTTCAAAACTCTGTGCTTCTGTGCATATTCTAGCAATGACTAGTAGTCATTTTATAAGTCATAAAACAAGTAGTTTTAGCAGGAAGGGATTCTGGGGAATTACCAACCCTACTCACTGACACAAAGTCATCTCACTCCAAAAATAGAAAATGGCCAAGATCTGGGTGCTAATTAATTCAATTCATTTCAGTTCAGTAGCTCAGTCATGTCAGACTCTTTGTGACCCCATGGACTGTAGCACTCTAGGCTTCCCTGTTCATCACCAAGTCCCAGAGTGAGTTTACTCAAACTCATGTACATTGAGTCAGTGATTACATCCAACCATTTCATCTTCTGTCATCCCCTTCTCCTCCCACCTTCAGTCCTTCCCAGCATCATGGTCTTTTTCACTGAGTCAACTCTTCGCATCAGGTGGCCAAAGTATTAGAGTTTCAGCTTTAACATCAGTCCTTCCAATGAATATTCAGGACTGATTTCCTTCAGAATGGACTGGTTGGATTTCCTTGCAGCCCAAGGGACTCTAAAGAGTCTTCTCCAATACCACAGTTCAAGAACATCAATTCTTCAGTGCTTAGCTTTATTTATAGGCCAACTCTCACATACATACATGACTACTGGAAAAATCACAGCTTTGACTAGACAGATCTTTGTTGGCAAAGTAATGTCTCTGCCTTTTAATATTCTATCTAGGTTGGTCATAACTTTCCTTCCAAGGAGTAAGGGTCTTTTAATTTCATGACTGCAGTCAGTATCTGCAATGATTTTGGAGCCCCCCAAAATAAAACCTGTCACTGTTTCCACTGTTTTCCCATTTATTTGCCATGAAGTAGTGGGACCAGATGCCATGATCTTAGTTTTCTGAATGTTGAGCTACCTAAATTGGGACCAACTAAAATCCCACTCTTCAGTTTAATATTGCTGGTAATCAGTAAATAGCTACCCTAGGTACTATATGGTTTCCTCATGTCATATACTATTTAATTGTGATTGAACAATATGTATTGATTCATTAATGATATTGATGAGCAATGGGAAAATACATGTGTATATATTTTTGGTGACTAATCACTTTCCAATTATTTGGATATAATTTGAAAATTGTAAGTATAGTACAAAGAATTTGTGAATGACCCTCACAGAGGTGTTGGCATTTCGTGACAGTTATTTTGCTTTCTCTCTCTCTTCCCTTTTCCCTTTATGCATATGTGTGTGTGGTGCAGAAATAATATCCCTTTCCCCCATCTCAATCTGTGTTTACCAAAAGCAAGGGATTCTCTCATATAATCATGAAACAATTTTTAAAATCAGGAAAATGACATTGATATCATACTGTCTTTTAATCTACAGATGTTACAAACCTTACTCAGTTTCCAAGTTGTCCCGATAATGTCCCAAGATCATACATTGCATTCAGTTGTCATGATAATTTTGCTCCTTTTAATCTGATATAGTTTCTGAGTCTTCTTCTTTCATGATACTGACATCCCTAAAGAGTGCAGGCCAATTATTTTGTATAATAACCATCAACTTTGGTTTGTCTGATGTTTCTTCAAAATTATATTCCATTTCCGCACTTTTGGCAGGGATACCACAAAAGTACTGCTGTGTTCTTTCCCATGCATCATAATCAGGAAGCTCATGCTTTCAATTAGACTCACAGCTGACAAAGTTATTATTATGTGGTTAAGGTGGCATCTGCTATGCTTTTCTACTGTGAAATTATTTTACCTTTTAAAATAACTGAACATATACCATATGAGAGATATTTTAAGACTATATTAAGTGTTCTGCTACTTCTTAAACTTTCACCCATTTCTTTTAGCATCCATTGATATGTCTTGCCTAGACCAATAATTATATTATGACTGACAAATGGTGGCTTTCTAATTTCATCATTCCTCCCACATTTATCAGATGGATTTCTACTAAAATAAGAGCTTCCCCAGACAGGCTTCTCAGTTCAGTTCAGTCACTCAGTTGTGTCTGACTCTTTGCGACCCCAAGGACTGCAGCACACCAGGCTTCCCTGTCCATCACCAACTCCTGGAGCTTAGTCAGACTCATATCCATTGAGTCGGCGATACCATCCAACCATCTTATCCTCTGTCATCCCTTCTCCTATGGCCCTCAATCTTTCCCAGCATCAGAGTCTTTTCCAATGAGTTAACTCTTCGCATCAGGTGACCAAAGTATTAGAGTTTCAGCTTCAGCATCAGTCCTTCCAATGAACACTCAGGACTGATCTCCTTTACAATGGACTGGTTGGATCTCCTTGCAGTCCAAGGGACTCTCAAGAGTCTTCTCCAACACCACAGTTCAAAAGCATCAATTCTTTGGCACTCAGCTTTCTTTATAGTCCAACTCTCACATCCATACATGACTACTGGAAAACTCATAGCCTTGACTAGACAGACCTTTGTTGGCAAAGTAATATCTCTGTTTTTTAATATGCTATCTAGGTTGGTCATAACTTTTCTTTCAAGGAGCAAGCTTCTTTTAATTTCATGGCTGCCGTCACCATCTGCTGTGATTTTGCCAAATTCAAACTCAGATAGGCTCCTAGATTATATTTATTTGTTTACTTAGTTTTGGCTGTGCTGGCTCTTCCTTGTTGCATGGGTTTCTCTCTAGTTGTGGTGAAGGAGACACTAGTTGTGGCGTGCAGGCTTCTCATTGCTGTGACTTCTCTTATTTGGGAGCATGGGCTCTAGAATGCACAGACTTCTGTAGTTGCAGCACACGAGCTCAGCAGTTGTAGCTCCTGGCCCCTAGAGCACAGACAGGCTCAATAGTCGCGGCACATGGGCTTAGCTGCTCAGTGGCATGTGGATCTTCGCAGATCAGGGATTGAACCCATATCTCCTGCATATCAGGTGGATTCTTTACTGCTGAGCCCTCCCAGATTATAATTTTATTAAATAGTTACAATCCTACAGATTCAAGATTTTGGCATTCATATTATACCAGATTTGTCAGTGGAAGCTCCTTCACATTGGCCCCTGTGTCCTTTTGATATATATCCATCTTTCTTTGAACACTTCCTAAACCTTTGGCATATAGGATTTTCCAGGTTAATCTTGGACTTTCCTTGCCTCAGTCCTGAAATCAGCCATTTCTCCAAGGAGCCCTGGTCCTTTATAGTGGAGAATGGTTAAGTAGAAATCAAATACTAGGTACTAAGTGTATTCATTCCTAATGTAGTGTCATGGATTCCATGACTTCTCAGAGAACAAAGCTAGGATAGCTATCAAACAACTGTATATTAAATCCTTTATTTCACAGTAATACCTTAAACAAATCTAACACCACAGGGTTCTTTCTGCTCTTCTGTCTTTCTATGTTTGTTACTTCCTTCTCCAATAATGAGAAACTTGGATCCCATTATCTGCAATATAGTTATTTATTTTCTCAATTGTATACTGAATACAAAATAGTTTCATAAGGCAAAGAAGAACTACTATCTGAATTTTAAACAATTGTAGCAAACTGATAGCATTAATGGCTGCAACCTCTCTTATAGTGTTAGTCAGTGGACCCTGCCCCCAGTGGCTCTTGCTTTGTCAGTGAGCTAATAGCAAATTCGACATAGCAGAAGTATGGAAAAGAGATGGCCCATCTCCATTTCTTCTTTTGGATTCCTGCTACTATCATGACAAGAAGCCTGGGCTTGTTTATAGGGGGATGAGTTGAGTAGTCCCAGCAGATTGGGTCTAACCAGTCAATCCTAGGAAACCCATCATTTGGCCACAGACTCCTGCATGAGGCCAGCTTAGAGCAGTCAGTCCAGCCCAGGTCAGCATGAGTACCCAGGTGACCAGTGAGCCTGTGAAAACAATAAATGGTTGTTGTCTTAAGCCTTTAAATTTTGAGGTAGTCTATATTGTTAATATTGATGTAGCACTATATAAATGATAGAATATGCTTACAATTTCCTTTAAGAAAGGTCACTTTAAATGTTCTCTGGGGTCAGGAACTCAAAAACACTCTGCTATTTCCAACAGATTTTTAAACAGAAATTGATAACACAATTATAAAATTTAATCGTATCAGTGTGTGCTCAGTCTTTTCAGTCATATCTGATTCTTTGCAACCCTGTGGACTGCAGCCCACCAGGCTCCTCAGTCCATGGGTTTTTTTAGGCAAGGATACTGCAGTGGATTGCCATGCCCTCCACCAGGGGATCTTCCCCACCCAGGGATCAAACCCATGTCTCTTACATCTCCTGCACTGGCAGGTGGGTTCTTTAACACTAGTGCCACCTGGGAAGCCCCAAACAGATAAATAAGGAATCACAAATATACCTATAAAGAAAAGCAGATACCAAGACTGATTAAAAATAAGTACATAGTAGCTCATACAATTAACCAAAGAAGAATAAGTCACAGTGCATTCACAGGTGTCAGTGTGAATGAACAAATAAAACGTAAATGTGAAGTCGCTCAGTCGTGTCCGACTCTTGGCCTCCCCGTGGACTGTAGCCTACCAGGCTCTTCTGTCCATGGGATTTTCCAGGCCATAGTACTGGAGTGGATTGCCATTTCCTTCTCCAAGGGATCTTCCCAACCCAGGGATCGAACCCGGGTCTCCCACATCGTAGACAGACGCTTTTTCGTCTGAGCCACCAGGGAAGTCGAAAAAATAAAGCAACAGACAACAACATAGTTGAGTCTTAGTAAAATAACAGAAAGTGAAAACGTATGTCCACAGAGAGTATCCAAAGTGTGATCATAACAAAATTATGTAAAAAAGTAAGCAAGGCAATGATGAGCAGGGGATTGAGAATGCTGCTTCCTTGGGATGGAGTAGGATGGCAGATGGGGAAATACAGTTAAATGTACTTCATTATAAAACATAGCTTTTGTTTTGTGTAGTGGATTCATAAGTTCTTATTTCATTATTAAAATTTATATACCTGTGGCAGATTCATGTTGATGTATGGCAAAACCAATACAATATTGTAAAGTAATTAACTTCCAATTAAAATAAATAAATTTATATTAAAAAATTTAAAAAATTGAATAAAATAATTTAAAATAAATAACAAAACCAATCCACTCATGGATTAAAAGTGCTCTGCTATCTAAGAAGCTGGGAAAGTGTGCTATGATATACAACATACATTGTATGTTGCCTACCATCTAACTTTCTCTTAATGAACCAGGGTCATCATTTTGCAAGGTGGAGAAGATTCTTGAGAATCCATTGGTCAGCAGAGATTATACCAGTCAATCCTAAAGTAAATCAAGCCTAAATATTCATTGGGAAGACTGATGCTGAAGATGAAGATGAAGCTCCAATACTTCGGCCACCTGATATGAACAGCCAACACAGTGGGAAAGACCCTGATGCTGGGAAAGATTGAAGACAGAAGGAGAAGAGGGTGAGATGGTTGGATGGCATCAAAGACTTAATGCACATAAGTTTGAGCAAGCTCCGGGAGACAGAGAAGCCTGGCATGCTGCAGTCCATGGGGTCGTAAAGAGTCAGATACAACTGAATGACTGAACAACAACATAAAAACACAGCTTTCAAACATGGCTTGGATAAAAATGGTCACATAATTAAGGGTGCTGTAATGTGCTCTCTTTAAAGAGTTCATATATCTTGATCACTTCATTCTCATACACAAAGCAAAGTATGCTACTGATGAATTTGCAAAACTTTTTGCTTTGATGAACCATTAGCTGCATTTGGCGCTTTTTTTTTTTTTTTTTTTTTTTTGGAGTTGGCTTTACAAACAGATGCTTCTGGCAAAATACATAATAAGCCTATTATAATTTACCATTCCATTTTCAAGCTTTTCAATTTTAATTGAAAATTTTAATTTAATTTAATTTTAATTTAAGTCATTTTTTCCCAGTTGTTACTTCATATGAGATTGTGATTATGTAAGAGAATAATTTTGATATTTAAAAAATATTGCTGTATATCTACAGTCTGAGTTGTCTACCACCTGCCCCTCTATTTTGCTGTCATTATACGCAGTTTGTGTTTCTCCCACACTCACTGCCCAGGCACCATGATGTTCTCACTCTACTAGACTATCTCCATGGTGATTTCTGCATGCCTTATCTATCTTCAAATTAAGTCTTAATCAACCTGATTTCAGTATTGACCATCTGGTGATGTTCATATGTAGAGTCGTCTCTTGTGTTGTTGGGAAAGGGTGTTTGCTATGACTAGTGTGTTCTCTTGTCAAAACTGTTAGCCTTTGCCCTGCTTCATTTTGTACTCCAAGGCCAAACTGGCCTGTTACTTCAGGAATCTCTTGACTCCCTACTTCTGCATTCCAGTCCCCTATGATGAAAAGGACATCTTATTATTATTATTTTTTTTAATTTTGGTGTTAGTTCTAGAAGGTCTTTAAGACCTAGAAGGTCTTGTAGGTCTTCATAAAACCACTCAAATTTAGCTTGTTTGGCATTAGTGATTGGGGCATAGACTTGGATTACTGTGATATTGAATGGTTTGCCTTGGAAATGAACAAAGATCATTCTGTTCATGATTTGAACAGAGTTGTTGAGATTGCACCCAAGTACTACATTTTGGACTCTTTGGCTGACTATGAGGACTATTTCATTTCTCTTAAGGGATTATTGCCCACAGTGGTAGATATAATGTGTTGTGCTGTGCTCAGTCACTCAGTTGTATCCGACTCTTTGCAACCTCATGAACTGTAGCCCGTCAGGCTCCTCTGTCCACAGGGATACTCCAGGCAAATATACTGGAGTCAGTTGCCATTTCCTTCTCCAGGGGAACTTCCTAACCCAGGAACCAAACCAGAGTCTCCTGCATCACAGCAGATTCATTACCAGCTGAGCAACCCAGGAAACCTACTAGATAGAAACAATGGCCATCTAAAATAAATTCACCCATTCTAGTCCATTTAGTTCATTGATTCCTAAAATGTTGATATTCACTCTTATCATCTCCTGTTTGGATGTTAGTTGCTCAGTCATGTATGACTCTGTGACCCCATGGACTGTAGCGCACCAGTTTCCTCTGTCCATGGGATTCTCCCGGCAAGAATACTGGAGTGGGTTGCCATTTCCTTCTCCAATCTTCTGTTTGACCACTTCCCATTTACCTTGATTCATGGACCTAATATTCCATGTTCCTATGCAATAGTGTTCTTTACAGCATCCAACTTCACTTCCACCTCCAGACTCGTCCACAACTTGGGCTCCAAAATCACTGTAGATAGTGATTGCAGACATGAAATTAAAAGACGCTTGCTCCTTAGAAGAAAAGCTATGACAAACTTAGTGTATTGAAAAGCAGAAGCATCACTTGGCCTACAAAATGGTCTATATAGTCAAAGCTATGGTGTTTCCAGTAGTTGTGTATGGATGTGAATATTCGACCATAAAGAAGGCTGAGCAATGAAGAATTAATGATTTTGAACTGTGGTTTTGGAGAAGACACTTGAGAGTCCTTTGGATTGTGAGAAGATCAAACCAGTCAATCTTAAAGGAAATCAGTCCTAAATACTCATTGGAAGGACTGATATTGAAACTGAAACTCCAATATTTTGGCCACCTGATATGATCAACCAACACCCTGGGAAAGAACCTGATGCTGGGAAGGATTGAAGGTGGGAGGAGAAGGGGATGACAGAGGATGAGATGGTTGGATGGCATCACCAACTCAATGGACATGAGTTTGAGCAAGCTCTGAGAGATGGTGAAGAACAGTTAAACCTGGCATGCTACAGACCACTGGCTCTCAAGAAGTCAGACACGACTCAGCAACCAAACAATGTAACAATATCTTCACATCAACAGGATTTCACACCTGGATTATTGAAGGACATCCTCCTAAGAGCTCTGGGTTGTCTGTATCCACCATTACAATTACTCCCAGAATTCCTACTACTGCTACTACTATCACTATTATTATTTTGTATGATTATATCACTCTTTGGCTTAAAAATTTTCAAATGTTTCCCATCCAAGGATACAAAAGCGTCTCTCCAGCTCCTTGCCAAAAACAGGTCTTGAGTCTTTAAGTTGTATGTCAATTTTTTTAATTTTGTATTTTCAAATCAGATCCATCTTTTAAAAAATATGTTATGAATTATTGGATCATTTTTTTCCTTTAACCTTACATTACACTGGAATCTCTAAGGAAGCTTTGAAAAAATTTCGATCCAAGGAGGTTTGAACCAGATATTCTGATATATTTGTTTTGAAAGGCTGAGACAGCCACCAACACTATGCTTCAGGAAGCCAGCCACTAAGGACCAAGTTCTCAGATTCGGCCTTTACTAAGGAGGCTGTTTCTAATCTGATGGGTTTTCCTACCTTTTCCTTCTTACTCATTCCCCTATCCTATCACTATCCCTGACCAGATTTCCTTCACTTCCCACTTATATCTTATTAGGTGCTTTCCCTACCTCCTTCCCAGGGTGGTGTTTTCCCTACTCCCTCTCCAGGACAATAATGCATATGAGGTACAGGAGGAAAAACAAACATTCATTAAGGATATAAAAATATCCTTACCATCTTCACAATAAATTTATAAAGTTAAGTATTTTAGTTCTCTTTTATAAATGAAGCAAGTGAGACTTAACATGATGAAGGAACGTTCCACTTTCCCAGAGCAGAAGTTTCAGAAATGAAACTAGATACAGGAGATGGCAAAGGTGACTCATCCCCCTGCTTCCTGCTGAGTCTGCCGGACCACTGAAGGAGGACATGGCTGGCTGTGTTGCTCTGGCTTGACCACACGGAGAAGGAAACAGCACAGCTTCAAAAGGACTTTATTGCAGCACTTGCCACTGCCCCTCTTACGTGACCAACTGCTATGTAGGCAGTGTAAAGATGCCTTTGTGGCCCTAGCATTTTAGTGAACATCTTTTCTTTCTTTTGACTGCTGCACTACTTTGAAAGTATCTATTTCTTATTTCTTTTTTTATGGGTAATGTATTCATTATGTATTCCATGTGGTTTATTCCCACAAACTGAAAGCTCAACAAAAGTCATTCAAAAATGCTTTCAAGTATGTAAATGTCAGGAAATCAATAGGTAATCCATGTTACTCTTGGAAGAAGTCCACCAAAATAGTATTTTATTCTAATAAACTGGCCATATTTTGGCAAACCTGGACTTTAAACTAAATGCTCCCATAAAGCATTTAATGTTAAGCAGTTAGCTGTTTACCAATGAGTGCAGAAATATGACAAATTACATTGTTCTCTTTATGTATTTTATTATATTTCCTAAATAAGTATAAGACTGAACATTATCTAGGCTTACTTGTTCTTTAAAAAAGCTTTTCTTTAGCAATTTGGTAAATTAGGAAATGTTTTTCCCTTTGATGTCTCTTAATATCTACTTGGTATATTGCTAAAAATAACTGATTAAATTGCTATTTTCACTTTAACAGATACCAATAATTTAATTTTCTCAATTCTGACAATAACAATCACAGATCTGAAGATCTGGAAAAACAACAACAGCTCATCCAGTTAATTTAAACCAATGTAGATGTACTCATTCAATAATTCAGGATCCATTACCCAGGCAAGTGAAATAAGTAGTTTGCTTTAGTATCTTTCTATCTGTAATCACTTTAGCACAATTTGTAGGTGATAATATTGTATTTACTAAAGAAAGATCTGTGGAATTACAATAAGCCTGTCACCCCACTCTCCGAAAATGATTATCATGTTGGTACCCTGAATACTTTGAATTAGATTGCTGATTTGGGCCTAAGGACCACTTTCAATTTCCATTGACAATTCCTTTTGTGAATGCTCTTCCAGTTTTCCCAACATGTGCATAGTGATAGAGTAGTAGTAATCTAAAGCCTTAATCTTTAAATAAATACATACATATATATTATGTACATAAATATATACCACATTCATAAATGAATTATTAATGGCAAGAATATGAAGAAAAAGGCTGAACATGATTTGATATCATTTATGCACAACATAAATGTACATTTATAATATTTATTTATACTAAATTCATTGCTCTGTGATGAATCTCTTTAAATTTATATGTTTTGTACATGCTCCGAGGTGTATGTCATATTCTTTGATTTAAAAGGTAATGCTACTGACAGTATTACTGTCTACGCATATAAATGTGGCTGAAAACCTGCTAAATAACTCTTCATTTTCCCCACTAATTCTACAGTAATTGGGATTAAATAAAGTGAAGAGGGGATTGGTATATATATCTTCTACCAAGAGAAAAGAGAGGATTTTCTAGGTCTGAATCACTAAAATCTGTTGTTAGCTAGCACTGTCCTGACTTGAAAGCACAGTTTTAAAAGAATGAGTTTCATGGCCCCTTTGGTCTTTCAACATTGCTTCCTTTTGATACTACCAGCAAGAGAATAAGTTATGAGATATATACTTATCAACGGTAAATAAATAATGCTTAAGCCAAACAAAACACCTTTCATGTAATATCAACCATCACCTATAAGGCCAGAAATTCAAGAGCTTTAAAATCACATATGACACTCAATTTTTATGTATGACCCACTTAATTCATTCATTGAGCAAATATTTATAAATGTCTGCTTTATTCAGGCATGATGTTAAGAATATAATATTGTACTAAACACAATTTGAGCAGCTGTGGCTCAGATAGTAAAGAATCTGCCTGCAACATAGGAGACACAGATTTTATCACTATGTCAGGAAAATCCCCTGGAGAAGGAAATGGCAACCCACTCCAGTATTGTTGCCTGGAGAATTCCATGGACAGAGGATCTTGGTGGGCTACAGTCCACTGGGTCACAAAGAGTCAGACACAACTTAGTGACTAACACTTTAAAGCACAGTTTTGTTAAAGAAGCTTACAAACCAATAAGTTTCCATAACTGAAGCAAAAAGGGCCAATTGTGACCATAAATTATTTAGCTTAAATATGAAGAAAAGATGAGAGGAAAAAAGGAAGGAGGGAAGTCGGGAGGGAGAAAGAAGGTAAAAGAGAGAGGACAGAAGGGAGAGGGAAAGCAGGGAGAGAAGTTGATTTGAATAAGGCCATTTTAAAAAAATAGAAAAAAGGTTTTTAGTAAGAGAATTATACTGTTTTGGTAATTCACAACTTGCGCAATCAAATGAAGCAACTAAAATGTAATATGTTTTGGTGCTTCAGGAAGTCTAGAGAATAACCGTGTCTTATAATACTTTACCATTTAATTGGGAAAATAAGAATTAATCCAGGCATTATTCAATTTAACTTTTAAAATGGGTGGTACAAGTGGCATGTTCTACAAAAATAAATGAGTAATCACTAGTGTTCCTTTTTCATAAGTACAGCAGTATGACTAATATTTTTGTCAATGAAAGCAATAATACTGAGAATCATATGAGAATGAAGAACCAAAACAGAAAATCTTCAATGTATAAAAACCAATGACATTCTAAACTAAGATCAATGAATGATAAATAGCAGATCTGAACTTTTTAATTGGTGAATTTTCTCTTTCTCAGAGAGAATATAAAAAGCATCACACGAAAGCCCTGACTTTCATATCATGATAACCAGTGTAAAGTTATTTATTGAGCACAGATTTATTTCAAGAAACATAATTCAACAAATCATTATTGAGTCTCTTATTATGACTATGATATTATAAGACATACTTTCAGAACTGACATGAAAGTACCATAGTAAAAGCTACTATGGGAGTAATCTCAGACCACATTGTTGTTACTTCTAATTTATCACCAAACTCCCTCTCTCTTCACAACTCCATACACTCTATGGCCTTCACCCCACCCATGGTGGATAGGAGTCAGTAAGCTAGAGAGGTTTATGGAGGCCAAATGGAAAGTCTCTGTGGAATACAAAGCATTTAATATTGGTTTTGAAATATGGAAGGATTTAGGCATGTATAGATGAGAGCTGATAGAAAAAAAGCTTAGGTTACATAAAAATGCAAAAAAAAAAAAGACATTTTATAGAGAACGTGTTCAAGAACTTAAGCACTAACAAAAAACAGGCTGACACTGCACCTTTTTATCTCAGATATTTAGAATTAGTTATGCAGCCAACCTGTCTTACGAGTTCCCTAAAGGAAAATGCTTCTCAAACTTCCCTACCAAAGAAAGTCAGTTTTTATTGTTTAGTCACTAACTCATGGCTAACTCCTTGTGACTCCATGGACTATAGCCTGCCAGGCTCCATTGTCCATGAGCACTGAAGAACTGATGCTTCTGAATTATGGTGCTGGAGAAGACTCTTGAGATCAAGAGTCTTGATCAGAGCAAGGAGATCATACCAGTCAATCCTAAAGGAAATCAGCCCTGAATATTCATTGAAAAGACTGATGTTGAAACTGAAGCTCCAATACTTTGGCCACCTGATGTGATGAGTTGACTCATTGGAAAAGACCCTGATGCTGGGAAAAACTGAAGGCAGGAGGAGAAGTGGACATTAGAGGATGAGATGGTTAATGGCATCATCAACTCTATGGACATGAGTTTGAGCAAGCTCTAGGAGATAGTGAAGGACAGGGGAACTTGGTGTGCTGCAGTCCATGGGGTCACAAAGAGTTGGTCCCAACAGCTACTGAAGAACAACAAAAAATATCTAGCCAGCTTGACCTAAATATGATCTAGTTTTAAAATTTCCTAGAAATTTCATTTAAAATTTTAATTCAACTTCATAATATATTAATTATGTCTTAATATTGATATGATGGCTTAAAATACTTTGTGGAAAACAACAGAAATTTTGATATCATTTGGGTTAAAATGCAAGATAAACTTGTACTGAGTTTCAAAGATCTGAAAATTGAACTGAATTAAATAGATAGGACATTCACTGTGCATTAGTTTCAGCCTCTAGACAATTTCTTGTCTCCATATTGGCATCACAATGTTTCATGTGGTACTCTGACATGGATGGGAGTAGACAGCTTCCACTTGGCCCCTCCAACATGATCCTTGCTTGAAACTCTTGGGTAGCACCTTCATACATTGCAAAAGGGTAATCTGCATGACAAACACATACTGAGGAAGCAATGGTGTGTGACTTCACAAAATATGCCAAAAAGGAACTGCCATTCTCATGCTGGCCTCTTGGACTGCTCACTCTGCAAGAAATCAGCTGTCCTATCATGAGGTGCCCACTGTGGAAAAGTCCACATGGGGAAAAACTGAGGCCTCCAATCAGTGACAAGCAACAGCCATAACAATGGTTATGTGAGTGAGTCACAGTCCACATGGGTAAAGACTGAGGCCTCCAAACAACAACCAGCAACAACCATAACAAAAGTTATGTGAGTGAGTCACAGCCACATGGGGAAAAACTGAGGCCTCCAATCAACAACCAGCAACAACCATAATAATGGTTATGTGAGTGGGTTACAGTCCACATGGGTAAAGACTGAGGCCTCCAAACAACAACTAGCAACAACCATAACAAAGGTTGTGTGAGTGAGTCACAGTCCACAGGGTAAAAAACTGAGGCCTCCAATCAACAACCAGCAACAACCATAATAATGGTTATGTGAGTGGGTTACAGTCCACTTGGGGAAAAACAGGCCTCCAATCAATGACCAGGAAAAACCATAAAAATGGTTATGTGAGTGA
Organism: Tragelaphus eurycerus; assembly: GCA_935064755.1. NCBI lineage: Eukaryota > Metazoa > Chordata > Mammalia > Artiodactyla > Bovidae > Tragelaphus > Tragelaphus eurycerus. Next base: position 933,567 of record CAKXYN010000123.1, read on the forward strand.
GTCACAGTCCACATGGGTAAGGACTGAGGCCTCCAATCAACAACCAAAAACAACCATAACAATGGTCATGTGAGTGAGTCACAGTCCACATGGGGAAAAACAGGCCTCCAATCAATGACCAGCACCAACCATAAAAATGGTTTTGTGAGTGAGTCACAGAGAAACAGATCCTCTAGCCTCAGGTAAATTTGCTGGTGACTGTAGCCCTAGATGATATCTTAACTGCAACTTCATAAAAGAATCAGAGTCAGAAAAGTCCAGCCAAGTTATTCATAATTCTTAATTTACAAGATCTCTAGGATAAAAATGCATATTTCTTTTTTTTTAAGGCACTAAGTTTTGGGAATATTTTGTTATACATGATAAATTAATAATATGCAAGTGGATATAGGCAATGAATTATTTTTACTTCTTCATGAACTATGTGAAGAAAAACACCTGAAAAAAGCATGTGCATGGTCCTGACAATAATTTGGTGGAGTTAAATATTCAAGCTACAGCTAATAGAAAATTTATTGAGTTCATCTTCTTGGTAACAGTAAAATTGCTTGTTTTATGTGACACATTGAAATATTCTCTGAATCGCTATTCAGTTTGTTTTTTAATGTCTTAGAAAAGTAAGTTATGAAAAGCTATTTTTCTTTCACAAAGAAACCTATTTCTGTCAAATCCAAATGAATAAAGAGTCACAAAGAATATAATATTCCATACGATCAACTCCATCTTTGAGATGGAGTTGTTTGCAGAGTTTGAATGCAGAGTTCCAAAGAATAGCAAGGAGAGATAAGAAAGCCTTCCTCAGCAAACAACACAAAGATATAGAGGAAATCAAGAATGGGAAAGACTAGAGATCTCTTCAAGAAAGTTAGAGATACCAAGGGAACATTTAATGCAAAGATGGGCTCAATAAAGGACAGAAATGGTATGGACCTAACAGAAGCAGAAGACATTTGAAGAGGTGGCAAGAATACACAGAAGAACCGTACAAAAAAGATCTTCATGACCAAGATAATCACGATGGTGTGATCACTGACCTAGAGCCAGTCAGTCTGGAATGTGAAGTTAAGTGGGCCTTAGTAAGCATCACTAGGAACAAAGCTAGTGGAGGTGATGAAATTCCAGTGGAGCTATTCCAAATCCTGAAAGATGATGCTGTGAAAGTGCTACACTCAATATGCCAGCAAATTTGGAAAACTCAGCAGAGGCCACAGGACTGGAAAAGGTCAGTTTTCATTTCAATCTCAATGAAAGGCAATGCCAAAGAATGTTCAACCTACTGCATAATTCCACTCATCTCACATACTAGTAAAGTAATGCTCAAAATTCTCCAAGCCAGGCTTCAGCAATACGTGAACCATGAACTTCCTGATGTTCAAGCTGGTTTTAGAAAAGGCAGAGGAACCAGAGATCAAATTACCAACATCCACTGGATCATCGAAAAAGCAAGAGAGTTCCAGAAAAACATCTATTTCTGCTTTATTGACTATGCCAAAGCCTTTGACTGTGTGGATCACAATAAACTGTGGAAAATTCTGAAAGAGATGGGAATACCAGACCACCTGACCTGCCTCTTGAGAAACCTGTATGCAGGTCAGGAATCAATAGTTAGAACTGGACATGGAACAACACCCTGGTTCCAAATAGGAAAAGGAGTATATCAAGGCTGTATATTGTCACCCTGCTTATTTACCTTATGTGCAGAGTACATCATGAGAAACACTGGGCTGGAAGAAGCACAAGCTGGAGTCAAGATTGCCGGGAGAAATATCAATAACCTCAGATATGCAGATGACACCACCCTTATGGCAGAAAGTGAAGAACTAAAGAGCCTCTTTGTGAAACTGAAAGAGGAGAGTGAAAAAATTGGCTTAAAGCTCAACATTCAGAAAACTAAGATCATGGCATCTGGTCCCATCACTTCATGGCAACTAGATGGAGAAACAGTGGAGGCAGTGGCTGACTTTATTTTTGGGGGCTCCAAAAAAATCACTGCGGATGGCGATTGCAGCCATGAAATTAAAAGGCCCTTACTCCTTGGAAGGAAAGTATGACCAACCTAGACAGCATATTAAAAAGCAGAGACATTACTTTGCCAACAAAGTTCAGTCTAGTCAAGGTTATGGTTTTTCCAGTAGTCATGTATGGATGTGAATGTTGGACTATAAAGAAAGCTGAGTGGCAAAGAATTGATGCTTTTGAACTGTGATGTTGGATAAGACTCTTGAGAGTCCTTTAGACTGCAAGGAGATCCAACCAGTCCATCCCAAGGGAGATCAGACCTGGGCATTCATTGAAAGGACTGAAGGGAAGTCACTCAGTCGTGTCCGACTCTTTGCCACCCCATGGACTGTAGCCTACCACGCTCCTTGGTGCATGGAATTTTCCAGGCAAGAGTACTGGAGTGGGTTGCCATTGCCTTCTCCAGGGGATCTTTCCGACCCAGGGATCGAACCTGGGTCTCCCGCATTGTAGGCAGACGCTTTACCGTCTGAGCTACCAGGGAAGGCCATGAAAGGACTGATGTTAAAGCTAAAACTCCAATAGTTTGGCCACCTGATGGGAAAAGCTGACTCATTTGAAAAGACCTTGATGCTGAGAAAGATTGAAGTTAGGAGGAGAAGGGGATGACAGAAGATGAGATGTTTGGATGGCATCACTGACTCAATGAACATGAGATTGGGTGAACTCCGGGAGTTGGTGATGGACAGGGAGGCCTGGCGTACTGTTGTTCATGGGTTTGCAGAATCAGGCATGACTGAGCGATTGAATTTAAGTGAACTGAACAGAAATTTTGTCTGTTCTCTAGGTTTTCACACAACCAAAAGCAAACAAACAAACAAAATATGGTATTGTTTCAACATAGGGAAACTGGATTGTATTTATTTAATTAGAGTATGCATATGACAAAATCTTGGAACACTGCAAAATCTTAAAATGCATCCTCAAATGAAACACTGACAGTGCAGGAAGTGTATCATATTGTTCTGAGTTTCATACATTAGCTGACATTCTACCACTCAAACAAATCAGTCCATCCAGTTTGAGAAGAAGGAACACAACGTAATCCAGCATCCAGCAGTTTTAGATAAAATACAGAACAGGTAAATTGGAATTTCAGACAAGTAATTATTTAAATTGTATTCTGAATATTACATGGGATATATTTGTACTAAAAATCACTCACTATTTATTTGAAATTTATATCAGCTTTCATAATCATATAGGCCAGTTCCTCCCAACTCTCTTTATATGTAAATGTACCCTGTTGGTTCTGTTCATCTGGGAAACCTTGACTAATACCATTTGAATGTCTTGTATTTTTATTTGCTAAATCTTGTGCTCCTATCTCTGGATTTGCATTTTCTTCAGTAGTTCTAAGATTTAGAATAATACTAATATTAATAATATTGATACTTCTATTAATAATGAAATTGCTTTTCTTTTTCAGAAACCAATAATATATTCATATACTCTAAAGAATTATTTTATTCAGTTGCTCTGGGCAAAATGTTTTGCTATATGACCTTTATTTTCCTAAGCTACATGTTCATGAATACTTGAACTCCAGCTCACAATCACTTATGTGCTCAGTCATGTCTGACTCTCTGCAACTCCTGCAAGGCCTGCCAGGCTCCTCTGTCCATGGGATTTTTCAGGCAAGAATACTGCAGTGGGTTGCCATTTCCTCCTCCAGGGGATCTTTCTGACTCAGAGATCAAACCCACATCTCCTGCATCTTCTGAATTGGCAAGTGTATTCTTTACCCCTGAGTCACCTGGGAAGCTCTGAACTCCAGTTATTGAATTTGAGTAGCATGGAGGTCTACCATTTTCTAATTTTAAGGGTACTTTTTTTTTAAAAAAAATCCTGGACTCCAGATGTAGGATGTAAAAAAATGTACCCATAAAAGTAGAAAATGGTAGACCTCCATGGTACACCCCATGGTACTCAAATTTGAGTATTATCAACAGATGGTTTGGGATGGAGAAAGGCAACTTTCCCAACATCTTGCTAGATATAAAAATTTAAAGAAAAGGATCTAGTCAGGGAATATCCTGAAAAAATGCAATTCAGTTCTAATTCAATATAGCTCAACTAACAACAGATTTCCCTCGTGGCTCAGATGGTAAAGCGTCTGTCTACAATGCCGGAGACCCGGGTTCGAACCCTGGGTTGGGAAGATCCCCTGGAGAAGGAAATGGCACTCCACTCCAGTACTATTGCCTGGAAAATCCCATGGACAGAGGAGCCTGGTAGGCTACAGTCTGCTGCTGCTGCTAAGTCGCTTCAGTCGTGTCCAACTCTGTGCGACCCCATAGACGGAAGCCCACCAGGCTGCCCGGTCCCTGGGATTCCTCAGGCAAGAATACTGGAGTGGGTTGCCATTTCCTTCTCCAATGCATGAAGGTGAAAAGTGAAAGTGAAGTAGCTCAGTCATGTCCGACTCTAGCGATCCCATGGACTGCAGCCTACCAGGCTCCTCCATCCATGGGATTTTCCTGGCAAGAGTACTGGAGTGGGGTGCCGTTGCCTTCTCCGGGGTTGCAAAGAGTCAGACACGACTGAGCGACTCCACTTTCCACTGAACAACGACCACACTGACTCAATTCTAAGCTGCACTTTGTCTCAATTTCCAAAGTCACAGTGCTTGTTGCAGACAGCATCAAAACAAACTTGCCCGATAGCAGGCATGTGAGTTGTGACCCAGTGGAGACTGACTAGACAGATGTGGATTTAACTATATAAATTTATTGTTGCATGGAAACTATTAAATTATTTCCATTAGGAGTGTCACATAAATTAAGATAATTAATGCATAATATTTCAAATTCATTACTCACTAAACTAGCACTGGAATAAAAGACAAATTCATTGATAGCAATAGAATATGCTAAGTCTCTTATAATTAGTCACTGGATTCTGAAACTAGAAGTCGGACCAAATGATTTATACATCAAAGAAAAAAATGTATTATTCAACCACCAGATCTTTTTCAATGAAAATTTTCCATATTATTTTCAAAGTACTTGTGTTTTCTGCCAAGTATATATAGTTACAGTCACAATGTAGAAAACAAAACCCATAAATTTAATACAGAGACTATAATTGAAGCAACCATAAAATCTGATACATAGGTACATGTTATTCTCCCCACATAGCTTTTTCTAAAAATTTAATTGACAATATTCTAAAATTAATATATTTCTACAGAATTCTAGGTTCTTGACCCTGATGAGGAATCTAACTATTATGATCATCTCCCTATGGTGACTTTGGTCCTGCTCTCCTGGAATCCATCCTCCAAAGTATTCTCAATTTATAGAGACTGCTTGACAGGCATTTGGGTTGTATTTCTGGTTTTACAAGAGAGAATGCAGTTATAGCTTTGGAATTCTTTGCTGTGTCTCAAAAGTACACTGAAAATTCTGAAGGTGCCAAAGAGTCAAGATTTCACATTCAGGTTATGAAAAGCAGTCTAATACCTGAAAACTGACTAAATGAACCCTTCAGACTTAGAGATGCATGTGAACAAACTGCAGCTTCAAACTCTGATGTGACAGTGCAGAAGAACCTGTATGTACCAGTGCATTCACTTAACAAGTATGTATTTAGTTCCTATGCTATTTCAAGTATTTGATGCACTGGGAACAGTAGTGAAAGCTCAGAGAAGATGCTTGCACTCATGAGCTCACAGCCCAGCTCATGGGCAACAAACCGATACATAAACAAGAAATGTCAGGGGGTGGAAAGCATTAGGGTGAAAATCAGAGTGGAGGGCACAGTGCCTGACTGAGCAGCTGCTCCATTCTGCACAGTCAGGGAAGCTCTTTCCACTGAAATGATGTGTAGGCTGAGGCTGAGTCACAGAGAGAAGCAGCACTGAAGAGATCTGGGATGTGATTTCCGGGGAGAAGCAAGAGCTGATACAAAGACCCTGAGCACCAGATATTGAAGGAACAGAAGAAAGAGGAGTGAAGTTGAAATGTAATCAGTAGAAGGAGAAAAAGTCTAAAAACCAGGCAGGTCTTAGATTTATTCATGATAATGTTTCTCCATTTTTTTTTTCCTATGAGCTCATTCACACTATTTAAAAAAGAAAAAATATATATATAATACGAACAACATATTTTATATTATATAACATATTAAATAATATATAATACTGATAATATAAATACAAAATATATAGTGTGTGCGTTAGTCACTCAGTCGTGTCTGACTCTTTGTGGCCCCATGGACTGTAGCCCGCCAGGCTTCTCTGTACATGGGACTCTCCAGGTAAGAATACTGGAGTGGGTTGCCATTCCCTTCTCCAGAGGATCTTCCCAACCCAGGGATCAAACCCAGGTGTCCCGCATTGCAGGCAGACTCCAGTATTTTGGCCACCTCATGCGAAGAGTTGACTCATTGGAGAAGACTCTGATGCTGGGAGGGATTGAGGGCAGGAGGAGAAGGGGACGACAGAGGATGAGATGGCTGGATGGCATCACTGACTCAATGGATGTGAGTCTGAGTGACCTCCGGGAGTTGGTGATGGACAGGGAGGCCTGGCGTGCTGCAGTTCATGGGGTCGCAAAGAGTCGGACATGACTGAGCAACTGATCTGGTCTGATCTAATCTGATCTTTACCGTCTGAGCCATATGTTACCCTTCCCCCTTGCTTACTTACATACCATAGTACATTTCCAAACAAAGAAATCTGTGTTGGTAGAATACTATTAATTTAAATGCAAACCTTGCTCAGATTTCACCTGTTGGAATATTTTTTTGGTATGTATTTCTATTAGGTTTTATCACATGTGTCAGATCAGATCAGATCAGATCAACATCATGGTCAACAAAAGAGTCCGAAATGCAGTACTTGGATGCAATCTCAAAAACGACAGAATGATCTCTGTTCGTTTCCAAGGCAAACCATTCAATGTCACAGTAATCCAAGTCTATGCCCCAACCAGTAACGCCGAAGAAGCTGAAGTTGAACGGTTCTATGAAGACCTACAAGACCTTTTAGAACTAACACCCAAAAAAGATGTCCTTTTCATTATAGGGGACTGGAATGCAAAAGTAGGAAGTCAAGAAACACCTGGAGTAACAGGCAAATTTGGCCTTGGAACACGGAATGAAGCAGGGCAAAGACTAACAGAGTTTTGCCAAGAAAATGCACTGGTCATAGCAAATACCCTCTTCCAACAACACAAGAGAAGACTTTATACGTGGACATCACCAGATGGTCAACACCAAAATCAGATCGATTATATTCTTTGCAGCCAAAGATGGAGAAGTTCTATCCAATCAGCAAAAACAAGACCAGGAGCTGACTGTGGCTCGGACCATGAACTCCTTATTGCCAAATTCAGACTGAAATTGAAGAAAGTAGGGAAAACCACTAGACCATTCAGGTATGACCTAAATCAAATCACATGTGTAGATTCATGTAACTACCATCACCATCATTACAGAACTGTTCTATCAGCCCCCTACACACAAATAGCTCCCTGGAAGCCAGGGACATGTTTTCTATAATATCACATAAGTTGTTTCTTTTTCATTGGAGTATAGTTGCTTTACAGTGTTGCATTAATTTCTGCTGTAAATGAAGTGAATCGTCTGTGTGTATACACATCCCCTCCCTGATGGGCTTCCCTTCCCTCCCCCATCCCACCCATCTGGGTCCCCATAGAGCACTGAGCTGAGCACCCTGTGGTACACAGCATATTTCCACTGGCTATTTGTTTTATACACAGCAGTGCACATACATCAATCCCAATCTCCCAATTCATTTCACCCCCACCATGTCCACGCATCTGTTCTCTATGTTTGCATCTCTATTCCTGTAAAATTATACCATTTTTCTAGATTCCACATATATGCATCAATATACGATATTTGTTTTTCTCTTTCTGACTTACTTAACTGTGTGACAGACTTCTTGATTTAACTCAGCATAACATCCTTGTGATGCATCCAAATTGCAGGCATGTTTCAACAGTTCATTCCTTTTAATTCTAAGCAGTGCTCCAGGTACGGCTGGACCACAGCCTGTTTTCCAATTTACACACTGAAGGACACCAGAGTTGCTTTACACTCCTACTAAAAATTACTGAAAATACCTAATAGTTTTTGTTTATGCATATTACATACAGTGATATATACCATGTTAGGGGTTCAAACAGAGGCATTTCAAAATATTTATTTATTAATTGACTTAAAATATCAGTAAGAAATCTATTATAGGTTCATAGAAAGATACTATTTTATGAGAAATTTTTCCTTCAAAAAATCAGTGAGAAGAATGGCACTGTTTTATATTTTTGCAAACTTATTTAATATCTGGCTTAATAGAAGACTGCTGGATTCTCATATGCATTTCTCCATTCAATGTGTTGTGATATCATATGCCATGTGACCTCTGGAAATCTCCTCAAAACATACGTGAGAGAGCGAGAGAGAACCAGTCAATACCGTCGTGGTTTGATGATCAAGTGCTTTTGACCTTGTGGACCATCTGGAAAGGTCTCCAGGATTCTCAAGACTTGCTGAATTACCAGGTTAATGTCTTGGGTAACATAAAAGCTGGATTTTAAGGGAAAAGAAGTTCTTAGAAAAGAAGTTCTAAGTTCATGCTTAGAGTTTAAGCATGCAGTGGCTTGATTTGATTTATACCTTTCTGATATATCACTCCTCTGGTGTCTCTGTGCATAACGAATACCTGGGGTGGCTCAGCTTAGTTCAGTCACTCAGTTGTGTCCAACTCTTTGTGACCCCATGGACATGGCAACTTAGCAGCAGCAGCAGCAGCAGCAGCAGGACATGGTGCATGCCAGGCCTCCCTGTCCATCACCAACTCGCAGAGTTTACTCAAACTGATGTCCATTGAGTCGGTGATGCCATCCAACCATCTCATCCTCTCATGTCAATGGGGTGGCTAGTGACAGCAAAGAACACGGGAGGGTTTATGGAGGGATTGGCTAGGAGGCTCCTGGTAAGACACCATGTACTCTGGAAGAGGGTGGCAGTGAATGCAGCACTAACATAGTGTCTTTAAGATCTTGATCATGAAGCAGATGTGGAAGATGAAACAGAGTGGAAACAGGAACCCCTCACATATTTTGCACCTAATCACTAGTGTGTAAGAGTGTGTTAGATAAAACCAGGAGGAGCAACAACTTTTAGGGTGAATTTGGCAAAAGATAAAAGTGTGTGCATTTAATGAGCCATATACTTTCGATTTTTTCCTCCCTCTTCCGAAGCCGCTATTCAATTGGGGGTGCATCTTAAATTTGATGACATTTCATACATAAGGAACTACACATCTTTTCTATTCTAATGTTGTTTAAATACACATTAGAACTAAGTATAGATTCCCCCCAGCCTGCATCTTCTTTTATTTATTTTTTATTGAAGGATAATTGCTTTACAGAATTTTGCTGTTTTCTGTCAAACCTCAACATGAATCAGCTATAGGTACACATATATACCCTCCCTTTTGAACCTTCCTCCAATCTCCCTCCCTACCCCACCACTCTAGGTTGATACAGAGACCCTGTTTGAGTTTCCTGAGCCATACAGCAAATTCCTGTTGGCTATCAATTTTACATATGGTAATGTAAGTTTCCATGTTACTATTTCCATATATCTCACCCTCTCTTAACCTCGCTCCATGTCCATAAATGTCTATGTCTCCATTGTTGCCCTGTAAATAAGTTCTTCAGTACCTTTCATCTAGATTCTGTATATTTGTGTTAGAAAACAATATTTATCTTTCTCTTTCTGATTCACTTCACTATGTATAATAGGTTCTAGGTTCATCCATCTCATCAGAACTGACTCGAATGCATTCCTTTTTATGGCTGAGAAATATTCCATTGTTCTACTGTATATATGTACCACAACTTCTTTATCCATTCATCTGTCAATGGACAGCTAGATTGCTTTCACATTCTAGCTATTGTAAATAGTGCTGCAATGAACAATGGGATACATATGTCTTTTTCAATTTTGGTTTCCTTAAGGTACATGCCTAGGAATGGGATTGCTGGGTCATATGGTGCTTTTATTCCTAGGTTTTTTAAGGAATCTCCATACTGTCTTCCATACTGGCTGGATCAATTTACATTCCCACCAATAGTGCAAGAGCGTTCTCTTTTGTCCACACCCTCTCCAGCATTTATTGTTTGTACACTTCTTGATAATGGCCATTCTGACTGGTGTGAGGTGATATTTCAATGTAATTTTGATTCACACTTCTCTAATAAACAGTGATAGCATATTGAAAAGCAGAGACATTACTTTACCAACAAAGGTCTGTCTAGTCAAGGCTATGGTTTTTCCAGTGGTCATGTATGGATGTGAGAGTTGGACTGTGAAGAAAGCTGAGTGCCAAAGAATTGATGCTTTTGAACTGTGGTGTTGGAGAAGACTCTTGAGAGTCCCTTGGACTGCAAGGAGATCCAACGAGTCCATTCTGAAGGAGATCAGCCCTGGGTGTTCTTTGGAAGGAATGATGCTAAAGCTGAAACTCCAGGACTTTGGCCACCTCATGCGAAGAGTTGACTCATTGGAAAAACTCTGTTACTGGGAGGGATTGGGGGCAGGAGGAGAAGGGGATGACAGAGGATGAGATGGCTGGATGGCATCACTGACTCGATGGATGTGAGTCTGAGTGAACTCCAGGAGTTGGTGATGGACAGGGAGGACTGGTGTGCTGCTATTCATGGGGTTGCAAAGAGTTGGACATGACTGAGCCTCTGAACTGAACTGAACTGAATAAAGAGTGATGTTGAGCATCTTTTCAGGTGTTAGCCATCTGTATGATCTTTGGAGAAATGTATGTTAAGGTCTTTTCCACACTTTTTGATTGGGTTGTTTGTTTTTCTGGCATTGAATTGTATGAGCTGCTTGTATATTTTGGAAATTAATCCTTTGTCAGCTGTTTCATTTGCTATTATTATCTCCCATTCTGAGGGTTGTCTTTCCTCCTTGCTTATAGTTTCCTTTGCTGTCCAAAAGCGTTTAAGTTTAATCAGGTCCCACTTCTTTACTTTGGTTTTATTTCCATTACTCTAGGAGGTGGGTCATAGAGGATCTTGCTTTGATTTATGTCATTGAGTGTTCTGCTTAAGTTTTCCTCTAAGAGTTTTATAGTTCCCAGTCTTACATTTAGGTCTTTATTCCATTTTTAGTTTACCTTTGTTTATGGTATTAGGAAGTGTTCTAATTTCATTCTTTTACATGTAGCTGTCCAGTTTTCCAAGCACCATTTATTGAAGAGGCTGTCTTTGCCCCATTTTATATTTTTGCCTCCTTTGTCAAAAATAAGGGACCCATAGGTGCATGGGTTTATTTCTCGGCTTTCTATCTTGTTCCACTGGTCTAGATTTCTGTTTTTTGTGCCAGTACCATACTGTCTTGAGGACAGTAACTTTGTAGCATAATCTGAAGTCAGGAAGCTTGATTCTTCCAGCTTCATTCTACTTTCTCAAGACTGCTTTATCTATGGGGTCTTTTGTCTTTCCACATGAATTGTGAAAATTTTTATTCTAGTCCTGTGAAAAAGGCCATTGGTAATTTGATAGGGATTGTATTGAATCTGTATATTGTGTTTGGTAGTGTAGTCATTTTCACAATATTGATTATTCCTACCCAGGAACATGGAATATCTCTATAATGTCATCTTTGATTTCTTTCATTACCGTCTTATAATTTTCTGTGTACAGTTCTTTCATCTCCTTACATAAGTTTATTCCTAGATATTTAATTATTTATGTTGCAATGGTGAATGGGATTGATTCTTAATTTCTCTTTATGATTTTTCATTGTTAGTATATAGAAATGCAAATGATTTCTGTGTTGATTCTGTATCTTACAACTTTGCTAAATTCACTGATTAGCTCTAGCAATTTTCTGATACTATCTTTAGGGTTTTCTATGTACAGCATCATGTAATCTGCAAACAGTGAGAGATTTACTTCTTTTTCCATCTGAATTCCTTTTATTTCTTTTTCTTCTCTGATTGCTCTGGCCAGGACTTCCAAAACTATGTTGAATAATGGTGAAAGTGGACAATCTTGTCTTGTTCCTGACCTTAGGGGGAATGCTTTCAGTTTTTCACCATTGAGAATAATATTTGTTGTAGGCTTAGCATATATGATTTTTATTATGTTGAGGTAGATTCCTTCTATGCCCATTTGTTGAAGAGTTTTAATCATAAATAGGTGCTGAATTTTGTCAGAGTCTTTTTCTGCATCTACTGAGATTATCATATGATTTTTACCTTTTAATCTGTTAATATGGTGTATCACATTGATTGATTTGTGTATACTGAAGAATGCTTACATTCCTGGAATAAACCCAACTTGATCATGGTGTATGAGCTTTTTGATGTGTTGCTGAATTGTTTGCTAAAACTTTGTTGAGGATTTTTGCATCTATGTTCATCAGTGATACTGGCCTGTAGTTTTCTTTTTGTGTGGAGTCTTTGTCTGGTTTTGGTATCAGAGTAACAGTGACCTCATAGGATGAGTTTGGAAGTGCTCCTTCCTCTGCAATTTTTTTAAAGAATTTTAGAAGGATAGGCATTGGCTCTTCTCTAAATGTTTGATAGAATCCTCCTGTGAAGCCATCTCATCCTGGGTTTTTGTTTTTTTGGGAGATTTTTGATCATAGCTTCCAAAATAAAGTACAATAGCTTGACCCGGCGTAAACTAAGTATAGATCTTTAAAGCAGTTTTATAACAAGTTTTATAAGTAGGAATGCACAAATATTTAATGATTCCATTTTCCTCTCCATGTTGTTGATACCTTAGTTAGAAATAAACACGGCAGAGTCAGACCAAAGGATGTTAACTCTAGGCAAACATATCATTCAAGTAGCATAATAATACTCACTTTTTTCAGATACTCATCTTGCTCAATTCCCCCAGAGGATACTATATAAACAAAATTATTTTACTGAAGTAAAAACTGAGGTATATATTTAGACCCAGATATAAACAGAGATGTCTCAGTATCAGCAACAGATAATTAGAGTGTTCCTTGAGTGCCAAGGAATGTTCCTATAACAGATTCCAAGTCATGGGAGAGGTACTATCTAAATCCTTCAAGAATAAATTATAAACACAAAGTTAAAATGGTAGGCTTCATCTTATAATGCATGACCATCATTCAGTTGGGAGAAAGACAGACAGAAAGAGAGAAAGCAATTTTATTTTTGCACCTCAACTATTAAGGTTCTTCTTTCCCTTCATCTTTTCAACATACCTCAAATCTAACACATGGTATTAGAAAACAAAATCTACTCCTAGATTATGAGATTATGACCACACAGAATCCAAAGGCAAATCCATTTACCCACAGATTACTGTTTATTCACCACCACTTCTGCATCTTTTCCTGAACAATGATTCAGTACAGTCTTTGGTTCAGGATGTCCAAGGACAATTTTTTAAATATTTTATCCCCAACACAAACTTTGCTTCCATTTGGGTGTTTGGCTGATACCTTGGTGTTATGATTCAAGGAGGTAGATTATTAGTTACCTGTTAAAAAGATACCTACACTTTTTTTTAATTTTTTATTTTAACTTTACAATATTGTATTGGTTTTGCCATACATCAAAATGAATCCGCCACAGGCATACATGTGCTCCCCACCCCGAACCCTCTTCCCTCCTCCCTCCCTGTACCATCCCTCCGGGTCGTCCCTGTGCACCAGCCCCAAGCATCCAGTATCATGCATCGAACCTGGACTGGCGACTCGTTTCATATATGATATTATACATATTACCCTGTTCTTTATTTGGAATAAAGGCAGCGAGGCCTGGGCTACTTAATAATTCAATTCTATGATGAGGCTTCTTACATACTCCCTGGTTCAGTGAGACTGAAGAAACTATTCAGTCTCTTCATGAGACTGAATAAATGTTGTATAGCTTTCCACACATTACTCTTGAAAAAAAGTGAAACCTTATTTAACTGAATTTAACTTATTTAACTGAAGCTTCACATTCTTTGTGAAGACATCTCTTCCTTCACAAAATTAGTCAGTTTTTTTCTTTTTTCTGTGCTTCCCTCACATTGTGCTAACAACTGCCTCTTGGCTATATTCAAATGAGCAAGTGAATAGACGGGGTTCCTTTATGGCAGAGCCCGTGTCTAGTTTGCTTCTGTGCTACTTGCAGCTCGTGCAAGCACTTGTGCATGGTGGGTGCTCAGTTTGCTTTCACACATATACATACACTCATACATGCTAAGTCACTTCAGTTGTGTCCAACTCTTTGCGACTTGATGGACTGAAGCCCGCCAGGCTCCCCTGTCCATGGGATTCTCCAGGAAAGAATACTGGAGTCAGTTGCCATGCCCTTCTCCAGGGCATATTCTTGACCCAGGAATTGAACCCTTGTCTCTTAAATCCCCTGCATTGGTAGGTGCATTCTTGTGCACATATGTACACAGGCAATTTTACAAATGTATAGCTACATTTCATTAAATAATAATGTTTATTCTGTCATACTGAAAGTCCTCCAAAGGTGAGAATTATATAAACCACATCACAATGCAGGTCAATTTCACTTATTTGTTTACTGCTTATCAATTAGTTCCAAGTACCCGATTAATTTCTTCATATTTAAAACCTCCATCATCTAGAATAACACAAAGTGTAAATGGATGGACACATAGATGCATCACATAAAAGATTTCTGAAATTTAAGGGATATCATGTTTTTTAAATGACATTCCAAATGAAAACTCTTGAGTTTGGACCCTTTGTCTGGATACTATTAATATAACTTGTTATTCAGGGTTGCCTGAATAACAGATGCCTTCTCTCTGGGAGAAGGGAAGGCAGACTGCTCCAGTGAAGTGGTAACTGTTGGAAGCACTCACAGGGAACAGTGAAAGAGAATGTTTAGATTTTCTTGGATGAACAACTGAGTCAGCCACATCGGCATTGAGGAAGAGTGAGGCTACATGATATCAGAGCAGCCAGATCACTCTCTCAGCCAAGAAAGCACTCCTAGTACTCACAGATGCAAAAGTCCTCCCTCTACATCCAGGTTGGGAAGATCCCCTGGATAAGGGAATAACAATCCACTCCAGTTCTCTTTCCTGAAAAATCCCAAGGACAGAGGAGCCTGGCGGGCTAGAGTCCATGAAGTTGCAAAGAGTTGGACATGACTGAGCGACACACACACACACACACACACGCACGCGTGCGCACACACACACAGCATTCTAAGTGCAAGAGATTATGCCTTTTCCTAAGCAGTTTTGAGTTGGAAAGCCCAAGTTTATACAAAGTAAAAATTCAACTGCAAGAATAAAATAAAATCACATAGTCATATCAGCTCAGAATTCAGAGTTTACAAAGTGCTGCTGCAAAAATCACATCAGTTGATCCTCACCAATCCTCATGGAGAAACCCTGTGTAGAAGTGAGTCTTGGCAAGGTGAGGATGATGTCTGAGACTGGCCAGCCACTGAGAGCACCAAGACTTGACATTGTATTTACTTCCTACCACAAGACATGGGCCTCTTAACTGTAAGAGTCTACCAAAGAAGGCTCTAACAAAGCCTCCCTGACATAGCTGATGGATAATCCAGCTGTTACAACAAAATCAATACACATTATCAGTAACATACTTATCATAGCAAAGGATGCAGAACTAGTACAGGTGCTCTCTAGATACAGAGATTTAAGAGGCAGTTTCCCTGCCTGAGATGCAGACAATAGAGAGGAGAACATCTTAATACAAGTCTCTGCCCCAAATTAGTTAAGATCAATATTGACAAGTTACTAATGTTTCTATCAATCAAAACTATAATTTTAGATTTATTGCAGTGTCATCTCTTTTTCAAAATACAGTGTGGAAGGTAGAAAAGGAAAAAGACATCTTAAATTATATTTCCTTTCTTTTTTCCGCTCAAAACATTTGGAACCATATGTGGAACTATTCCAACCATATTTGGAACCATTACAACACCAGCAGTAACAAGCTATGAATCTTACAAAGATTGATTTTTCCATTTTCACATTTGGGCTTTCAAAATTTCCAATTAAAATTCAACATTAGTTAGATGACTTTTAGTACTCAGTCATGGAGAAGGCAATGGCAACCCACTCCAGTACTCTTGCTTTGAAAATCCCATGGACAGAGGAGCCTGGTGGGCTGTAGTCCATGGGGTCGCTAAGAGTCGGACACGACTGAGCGACTTCACTTTCACTTTTCACTTTCATGCATTGGAGAAGGAAATGGCAACCCACTCCAGTGTTCTTGCCTGGGGAATCCCAGGGACAGGGGAGCCTGGTGGGCTGCCGTCTGTGGGGTCACACAGAGTCGGACAGGACTGAAGCGACGTAGTAGTAGTAGTAGTACTCAGTCAATGCCTTTCCCTTCTTAAAAAAGGATCTACATAGTAGAATATATATATATATATATACATACAATATTAAACTTTAGATTCAACTATGAATTGCTTTTAAGACATAGGTACAGCAGAACAAACCGTTGTGGAAAATTTTGCATTAATTGAAAAGAAAAAACCACAGGACTATTTTTAAAAATATAATGTTTCAAGAACATTTTCTCGCAATGGACAAAGACATCTAAATGGAATAAATGACTCTTGCTGTTTGTGCCACATTTCTGAGGCAGGCCCAAGGCTAAGCCAGCACCTTCCTCCAACTGCCTGGAATGTGCACTTTATTGATCTGCTGGGTCTCACCCAGGAACTGTGCCTGTGGAAGTTGGAGCAGTCACTGTGACCATGACGGAGCTTATATTAAGGCTTTAAAATAGATGTAGTAACTTGGCCCATGACTAGTCTCTCAGAAACCCCTTGGGCAAAATAACGGGTCTAATGTTAAAATCCTAAAGCTTTCCCTAGGGCCTCTAAGCCAGCTGAAACAGTGTAATTTCCACAGATATAAAGCTGATGCCTCCAGTGTGGAAACAAAGGAGCACTGTAAATTAAAATAGACTGTCTGACAGTCTTTAGCCAAAATGAAGCTTGCTTATATGTGTGTAAGCATAGCATAGAAATAGTTTTGTAAATGGTTTTTCAGTTGAACATATTTAAAAATTAAAATCATGTTACTTGCTTTTCCTCTCTTAAAAAGGTTATACATTATATATATATATATATATATATACATACATACATACATACAGTATTAAACTATAGATTCAACTATGAATTCCTTTCAAGACATAGATACAATAACATCCTTAATTGGTATCTAAAGAAGAGACATGTCCTCCATTCCATACATTTCCAAATTCAGCCCTTCTCTATTTTTACATGACCCAGATAGAGCTAGTCACAGGAAACACTTGGCCCAGTGTGACTGAGCTTACAGCCTCTAGGGTATGTATCCTAAACTGATTCACACTTGATTCACTGCCACAACAACGCTGAGGGAGATGGTACTGTACACTTGCTGGAGGTAGGCTACCAAGTTGTCTTAAATGAGTCAGTTTTCACAGCTGCTGAAAGGGTCCCAAGATTGCCCTTGAATGAGAAGTAAGCTAAGACTTACTCCTTAGGAGTTACATTTTATGTACTTTAGAATAAAGCCTCTGCTGCTTATATAAAACAAGATGACAATCACCATTATACAACTAATGGCTTCATAATTTTGATTTTGACTTTTTCGAAAATCTATACCCTGTTGCAAAAAATGATCTAATATTTAGAGACTTGTAGGTGCAACAGACTGTGAGAAATGAATAAGCTGTCAGAAATAACTACAATCATATCTGTCAGGATGGAAGCGAATCTGGCCAGCAGTAAAGGAGAGGCTGACTTATATAAGCATCCCCAGCAACTGTCAAACAAACCTTACATGTAATATTTTTCCATATATTTTCTACACAATATCCCCCATAACCATCACATCAATCCAATGAAAGAAAAATGACTATTGGTAATTTAGAGATGAAAAAAGCTACAGCTTAGAGAAAAACAGGGGGTCACCAAGTTACTAAGATTAAGCCAAGGCTCAGACAGCAAGGTGATGTTCCCAAGACCACACAGCTGATACATGACAGCACCAGAATTTGAATCCCTACAAGTCTGACTCAAAGACAGAATTTTCATCAATATCATGTGGCCTCATGGTGGGTTCTGTAGCTTCTTCACGTGTCTAAACTATTCAGGGTATGGTTACTGTTTATCAGGCAATAGCTAGGTGTTTTGGGTATATCAACTCATTAAATTCACAGAACAACCTTGTGAGAAAGGAGATTTTATAACTTGCATTTTACTAAAGAGAAAAGTGACTGTGCTCACACCCAGCAGAGCCCTGGGGATGGTGTACTTCTAAGTACAAAAACAGCAAAACAGACGTCAAACTTATTATTTTCACCATTTTAAAATCAGTTAGAATGATAAACCATAAATAATAGCTTTCCTTACAGATTAGAAATCATCACTGCCAAAGGACATGTTTTTTATAATTAATACAGCTTTACCATAAGTAAAAATAAAACTAATACCTTTTCTTATAACTAAATGTTTACTCATTAAAAAAAAAAACACAAAAAACCCCCAAAACACTAAGTCTAATCTTCCTAAAAGAAAATCATATCACTGGTACATGCATAAGTAATTACTGAAAAAAATTTGAGAAACCTAATCCCCTTTTTATAAAAGGTCCTTCACTGGTGTTACCTTTTTCTGACAAGACAAATGTGTTGACTTACATAAGTAGTAGAAAATCAATACTGGTTATGGGAAAAAAAACAAGAGAAGATCATATTGGGATTTAAAAAAACGTGTCATGCATTCTCATCCCCTCTCATTGACCCAAGGAGAGAATGAGTCACTCCACAGGTGGGCTGAGAACATGCCAGGGCCAACATCTTCCTCTGAATTCAGCCTACTACAGAATTATAAAGTAGATGGAGTTTGTCTTGGTTCCTTTCCCAGTGCTTTCTGAGTGGCTCTCTTCCCCACTCTGTGGTCGCCCACGTCCCAGGTACAGGCATTCACCTTGCTTTCTGTCAGTTAAAACCTAAATGCTTCTGAGTTTCACAAGCCAGCAGCTCTTCCAGAATTTGATTTCACTGAGAATTCTGTTTGCCTTGCCAGGAACATTTTCCCCAATGTCAGTGTTTTCAAATGAAGAGCTCTGGAGCCCGAGAGTTCCTCTGGGGCTACCCCTGTAGTGCCAAGAAAACTGAAAGGGCAAAACAATGTTCCTCCTCCTCATCACGAAACAAAACATCTCTTCTTTTACCAGCTTTACAGATCAAGATTCTGTGGAGCAGTTTTCAAATGGGTGAAGTGAAGGCTCTTATATGGGTATACTTTTCATAATATTCTCTTAGTAAGCTTGCTTTTTTCTTCCTCAAACCTCCCAAACCCTTTACCCCTTACCTAATTACATCACCAAATTACAAAATGTTATGGGTCTCCAGCCCTCTTCTCTTTCTCCTTTCTTAATAAAGTCCAAGCCCTTATGTGCCTCTGACTCTCATTATTTAATCTCTTTGCAAGGCCTTTGCTGTATGGGTTAACCTCCCTCTTTTCATTCTAACATCTCCCATATTTTAAAAAAATCCTCTCAGTCTCACCATCTCCTTCAGCTACTGCCACGTTTCAATTCCTCAACTGCTTTTCAGAGAGAAAAAAAAAAAAAAAACCTTTGAAGAGTTATCTACACATGCTGTCAGATCTCTCCCACCTTGTTCATCCTTGACTTCCCTGCAGCCTTGCATCAGTCAACTTAACTTCACCAGTTCTCCTTATGTTATACACAAAGTGATCTTCATGTTGTTAGACGTGATTGGACCTGCTTTGATTCCTGGGTCCCCAGCCTTCTCAGCAGCATTTGGCACATCAACCACCCCCCTACCTTGATGTCATCTTGTTCACTGACTCAGCTCAGCTTCTTGACCACGCGCTCACCTCTCTTGGCTTCCCATAGCCATCCTTCAGTAGCACCTGCTGGCTCTTCTTCCTCTAACCCAGCTCTCGATGTTGTAATTCCTTGGTCATCAGTCCTGGATCCTTCTATCTCTCTCTCTGAATATAGCCTTCTTAGGTTGCCTTATCCATACAACATAATTTCTGTGCCAAGAGTGCCAAAATTTATACTGGAGGATCAGGATAATATATCCCAAAATCTACTTGACATACAAGCATCTCAGATATACCTTTTTCTAAACTGAACTCTTCACCTTTCCCCTCAAAGCATGTCTTCCTGTTCAGTAAATAGCATGAATCTAATCTTCAACACTGAGAGCTCCCTTCTCTCTCACCTTCCTCATCCAATTGTTTGCCAAATCTCATCCAGTCTGTTACCTATCCCTATATCCATACATTCCTTTTTTTCAGTCTTACTTTCTCCATCTGTACTAGCAAAGCTTCAGCTGTGACATACTCCTTTATGTGGACAAAGGCAAGAGTCTCCTGGCTGCTTTCTCCATGCACCTCCCCCTTCCAATTCACACTGTTGAGTAACAGTCTTAAAAAGTACATCAGATTATGTCACTCTCCTTTTTAAAGTTCACTAAGACATTTTACTAAACTGAAAATAAAGTTAAAATTCCTAAACATGCCCACAAATTTTTGTATGATCTGTCTTCCTCTAGGAGTTGGTGATGGACAGGGAAGTCTGGCATGCTGCAGTCCATGGGGCAAAGAGTCAGACATGACTGAGTGACTGAACTGAACTGTCTCCTGCCTAGGTTTCTAATTCTCTTTCAAGCTCACAGCACACCAGCCAGACGGGTGCCCTGTCAGTTACTCAAATGCATCAAGATTATTCCTAGCTAATATTTCTTTTTCTTGTAGATTCCTCTACCTTGAAATATCTTCCCTCTCTTGTTAACCTCACTCACCTCTCCTTACTCTTCAGATCTCAGTTCAAATATCACACCCTCAAATATCTTGTCTGACAATCCACATAACCTGTTAATCCCACTACTCTCTTATTTCAGTGTTATTTATTCATTTTTTGTTTGCTTTTTGTCACCTAACTAAACTACAATCTCCATGATTGAAAGAAGTAGATATTTCTGAAATGCTGTATATCCAGCACCTATGACAGTACATAGGGAGAAGGAAAATGGCAACCTATTCCAATATTCTTATCTGGAGAATCCTGTGGACAGTGGAGCCTGGAGGGCAACTGTCCATAGAGTCGCAGTCAGACACGACTGAAGCGACTTAGCATGCATGCATGCATGACAGTGCATGCAGGAGGTGATAGAGAATTACATGCAAATTAGGAACAGAAAAGATTTTGACTATTTAAAATAACTCTTCCCACTGCAGTGGCCACCCCCTCAACCCTAATATGGGCCCTATAAAAAGGAGGCTGGTGGGAGACTTACAAGCTCCTGTTTTCATTCACAGCAAGACTTCTTCATCCACACCTACAATTCCTATTACAATATCTATTTTTGTCATATCATCACTGACTGCTTGGAGATGAAAAAAGACAAAGAAAATGAGAGGAGGATAAAGAGAAAAAGATTTCATTTTCATCGCTAAAGCAGATTTGATATGTAAGAAATATCCTCACCATTTTCTTTTAAGATTCTGCCTATAAAAACACACTCCGTAGAAAAGCCTATTGTCTCTATAATGAATACTTGCACATGCAATCTCCATTACTGGTAATGTTTGCAAAGACCAGATATATAGCTCCAATCTTTAGAAGGAAGCATCCTACAAAGTCTAGTATCATATTTATCTCCTCATGTATTTAGCATTAGAAATGAAATCCTACTTACTGATATATGAAAAGATAAAAATGTGAGTTAGCTCTATTAGTTCTGAAGCAGATTATTTCACAACCCATACTTTGAAACAATAACTCATTCAATACTCTCCCATTGGCATGGAAAAAGTAATACAATCTGCAGATGTGTCTAAGCATTTCCCAAGAGAATTACTAAGGCACTTAAAGAATCTAACATTAAGTTCTAAAACTCCAGTTATTATTGCAGTTAAGTTTTTATAATGGGTACCTTGAAAAATAATAATTTCAATCTAAAATTACTAATTGAAGTTATAAAATGAGTCACAATTTCAACTTTCCCTAAGCACTTGTTGAAGACTCTAAATGTTCAATAACTATCTTATTTTTCCTGAAAAGAAAAAGGTTATATGGTTGTAAAAGAAAAAAAAAATGACAAAAGAAATTCTCTTATCTATAGCTACTATAATATGGGTATTGGTCAAAATATTAAGAGTGATGGGAAAACTGCAAATGGAATACACTGAATTTATTGTGTAACTTAAAAGCAAATGGTAATGAATAATAAAAAAATGTGAGTGATGTATTGATTCAACTTGATTTCATCTGAGAATGACAAAGAAACAATGGGCAGGGTTGCTCAATGGTAAGGGATCCCCTGACAATAAAAGGGACATGGGTTTGATCTCTGATCCATGAAGATCCCACATGTCCTAGAGCAACAAAGCCAGAGAGACAAGACTGTTGAGCCCGTGTTCTAGAGCACAGAACTACTGAGTCCTTGGGCCACAACTTGAAGCCTCATGCCCTAGAGCCCACACTCGGCAACAAGAGAAACCACTGCAATGAGAAATCTGTGCACACAACTAGAGAAGAGCCCTCATAGCAACAAAGACCCAGCACAGCCGCAAATAAATAAGTAAATAATTTCAGGAAAGGTAAAAAAAAGTTGCCTTTAAAAAAAGAAGAAGCAATGGCAATTATAGTCACTAATAAGTCTCCAAAATCCATTTACTCATTCAATAAACATTCTCAGACTCTACAAAACACAAGGCACTCAGCTTGGAATGAAAGAGGATACAGGGAAGGTACATATCTTCTTTCATTCAATACATATCATGCAAGCAGTCATTCAAAAAGCATCTCTTACAAATGTCTTATTCTGAAGAGGATTCTGGGATCACTAATCAAGCTGCCTCATTCAAGAGTGGTCAATATTTAATAACTTGGATAACAATTCAAGCTATCCTTTAGAACTACGCACATTAGCATATGGGACTGGTGTCAGATGTAATTATGGGAGAAAAAAAAAATCCATGGTACAGTTTATCCAATGACTTAAAATCCTCCAAAAGGCATAAAACTCCAGTTGTGTTAAGGAGTAGTGATGTGATCAGACAGCCTAAAGGAGATGCATTAAACATTTCATGCAAAGATGGGCACAATAAAGGATAGAAAAGGACTGCACCTAACAGAAGCAGAAGATATTACAAAATGGTGGCAAGAATACACAGAAGAACTATACAAAAAAAGATCTTCTTGACCCAGATAACCATGATGGTGCAATAATTCACCTAGAGCCAGACATCTTGGGATGTGAATTCAAGTGGGCCTTATGAAGCATTGTTACAAACAAAGCTAGTGGAGGTGACAGAATTCCACTTGAGCTATTTCAAGTCCTAAAAGATGATGCTGTGAAAGTGCTGCACTCAATATGCCAGCAAATTTAGAAAACTCAGCAGAGGCCACAGGACTGGAAATGTTAGTTTTCATTACAATCCTAAAGAAAAACAATGCCAAAAAATGCTGAAACTACCACACAATTGCACTCATCTTATAAGCTAGCAAAGTAATGCTCAAAATTCTCCAAGCCAGGCTTCAGCAATATGTGAACCAAGAACTTCCAGATGTTCAAGCGGGTTTTAAAAAAGGCAGAGGAACCAGAGATCAAATTGCCAACATCCACTGGATCATTGAAAAAGCAAGAGATTTCCAGAAAACATCTACTTCTGCTTTATTGACTATGCCAAAGCCTTTGACTGTGTGGATCACAACAAACTGTGGAAAATTCTTCAAGAGATGGGAATACCTTAAATGCCTCCTGAGAAATCTGTATGCAGGTCAAGAAGCAACAGAAATGGACATGGAACAATGGACTGGTTCCTTATTGGGAAAGGAGTACATCAA
This sequence comes from Tragelaphus eurycerus, assembly GCA_935064755.1. NCBI lineage: Eukaryota > Metazoa > Chordata > Mammalia > Artiodactyla > Bovidae > Tragelaphus > Tragelaphus eurycerus. Next base: position 957,461 of record CAKXYN010000123.1, read on the forward strand.
GGCTGTATATTGTTACCCTGCTTATTTAACTAATATGCAGAGTACATCATGAGAAACACTGGGCTGGATGAAGCTCAAGCTGGAATCAAAATTGCTGGGAGAAATATCAATAACCTCAGATATGCATTTGACGCCACCCTTATGACAGAAAGTGAAGAAGAACTGAGAAGCCTCTTGATGAAAGTGAAAGAAGAGAGTGAAAAAGCTGGTTTAAAACTCAGTATTCAAAAAACAAAGATCATGGCATCTGGTCCCATCACTTTAGGGCAAATAGGTGGGGAAACACGGGAAATAGTGACAGACTATTTTCTTGGGCTCCAAAATCACTGAAGATGGTGACTGCAGCCATGAAATTAAAAGACACCCGCTCCTCAGAAGAAAGGCTATGACCAACCTAGACAGCATATTAAAAAGCAGAGACATTACTTTGCCAACAAAGGTCTGTATAGTCAAAGCTATGGTTTTTCCAGTAGTATGTATGGATGTGAGAGTTGGACTATAAGGAAAACTGAGCACCGAAAAATTGTTAAAAAAATGTATAAGGTTTATAAAAGAGTTACTTTAGAAATTTTGTTAAAATATTTGCTTAAAAATGACACCAGCAACATAGAGATTTTAAAATTATTCATATATTAAAAACATAACAGTTTTTGCTCTGAGAAGAATAAATCCTTGATAGATAACTTAAGGCATTCAGACAATGTGCCTTAGCAAATTGTGGAATCTCAAACTTCCATGAAGCCCAGTTGTAAACAAGATGAAGTAATTCTGATTTTTCCTCATGAGTCCACTAATTGATGGCATATGCTTACATTTTTCAGCTCTGAACAATGTAATACCACCAGGAAACACAGCCAGAATTACATCATAACACATGCTTTTTTTTTAAGTGACAAAATAACTATCTCTGCATTAGCATAACTTTCAAACAGTGTTGGTAGAGACCTCTGTTTCTAAAAATAGGCATAATTTATATTAATAAAGTTCATATACCAATAAGACTCTGGGTGAATTACTGGAATTGACATTCATAATATAAAAATCTCACTCATTCAGTGAATTTAGTTGATATTGATTGCCTATTCCCTGCAAGACATTTTGCTGTGTGTAGCAGGCGAAATAAAAACTGCTAGTTCTAGGCCTTTTGCAAGCTTCACACAGAGAAGCAGAAATGCAAAGAAGTCCTCCTTATTACATAAGTAATTGTATTCAGAATTCTAAGCCATGCTTTTAAATCATTTATTCATTAAAACAAAATTACTGAGCCCTTCACAATCCTTTTCATCACAGTGCTCTGGGCAGGTATTTGCTCTTGGCATTTGAGATGAAACTGAGATATCATGCTGGAACTAGAGACCAGACTGAGATAGGAAGCCTAGGAAAGCTTCAGAACATTTGAAGGGCCCAACAAGAGCTTGGTGTGTTTTTTTTTTTTTTTATGGGCAAAGAAAACTGTGAACCAAGCCATCCCTGTGCTATGCACTCTGTCACTTCTGCTGTGTCCTATTCTTCGTGAACCAAGCCATCCATACTATGTCTATTTCCCAAGCCCTTACCTGCTTCTTCCTAAAATTCACTATAGTTATTTTACAGGTTGCTTCCTGAGGATCAGGCTTCTAATTTAGCATGCATTTAGGGACTACTGGAAGTCAGGAAAGCCGGAAGGCACCCTCTAGCTCATTCCAAGTTACCAGTGTCTCCCTGAGAAAAGCTTGTTCACACATCTGGCACCCCAGCTGTTGTGGCTGCCACTTGAGAAACAGGATGCTGGGTCACCTGGCTTTGCCAACAGGACTTGCATTCAGGAGTTCCGTAGGACTGCAGCAAATAAGTAAATTCTTATGGGCTCAGGAGCATCCTCCTCCCCATATATATACACAGCCAGGCTCAGCTCAGAAGGAATAGACAAAAATGCTCATCTCCCATCTTCTCCCTAGAAGTGGCCTGACTACATACTGTCCTAGGTGCTACGTGAATGTCCAGATTTCAACCAGCCTGCATCTCGATGCTGAGAGTAAACCTCCCCTTTGAGACACCAGTGGGTCTTGGTACACTCTGAACTACTGAAAGCCACTAAGAATAAAAAGTCAGCTTAGGTGATCCAAAAGGTTTGAGAAACAAGGAGAAGCACAGGTTGAACAGATTGACAAAGTCTGTTTCCCATATAAAACCACTAGGCCAAGTCAGGAGAGGCACCTGTTTTATCTAACATGCAGAAATAAACATGGAGAGTTAAGGAAAATGAAGAAACAGAGCCATATATGACAAGGAAAAGAACAAGACAAAATTCTAGACACAGGTCTCAATGAAATAGAGATAATGAATGACCTGATAAAGAGTTTAAGAATAAGTCATAAAGACATTTACACAGGTCAGGAAAATAATGAACACAGAAAATGGATAGAAATAAAAAAAATACAAGACAGTCACAAACAGAAATCACACAGCTGAAGAATACAATAAATGATTTGAAAAATTCTACCAGGGGACTGAGCAGAGACATTACTTTGCCAACAAAGGTCCATCTAGTCAAGGCTATGGTTTTTCCAGTGGTCATGTATGGATAGGAGAGTTGGACTGTGAAGAAAGCTGAGTGCCGAAGAATTGATGCTTTTGAACTGTGGTGTTGGAGAAGACTCTTGAGAGTCCCTTGGACTGCAAGGAGATCTAAACAGTCCATTCTAAAGGAGATCAGCCCTGGGTGTTCTTTGGAAGGAACGATGCTAAAGCTGAAACTCCAGTACTTTGGCCACCTCATGCGAAGAGTTGACTCATTGGAAAAGACTCTGATGCTGGGAGGGATTGGGGGCAGGAGGAGAAGGGGACGACAGAGGATGAGATGGCTGGATGGCATCACTGACTCTATGGACATAAGTCTGGGTGAACTCTGGGAGACGGTGATGGGCAGGGAGCCCTGGTGTGCTGTGATTCATGGGGTCGCAAAGAGTTGGACATGACTGAGTGACTGAACTGAACTGAACCAGGGGATTGATAGTGGAGTAGATCAAGTGTAAGGAAAGATCAGCAAATTTGAAGACAAGGCAGTAGAATTCATCCAATGAGAGGTGCAAATGAAAAGAAAAAACAACAACAAAAAAACAGAATGGAAAGGAGTGAAGATAGCTAAGGAACTTACGAGTACATTATAAAATGGATCAATGTGCACATTACCATGATCCCAGAAGGAGATGAGAGAGCTAAAGGGACAGAGAGCTTATTTGAAAAAAAAAAAAAAAAAAGACAATGGCTGAAAACTTTTAAAACCAGGGGAAAGAAATAGGCATCTAGAACCAAGAGGCACAGAGAGTTCCAAAAAAGAAGACTCCAAAGAGACCCATGCCAAGACACAGCTTAATTAAAATGTCAAAAGTTGAAGACAAGGAGAGAACCTTAAAAGGAGTAAAAGAAAAGCAACTTGCTCTGTACAAGGGAGCTCTCATAAGATTAACAGCAGATCTTTCTTTTCAAAAAGATTCGAGCATAACAAGTATTGTGGAGGCTGTGGATAAAAAGGGTCCCTTGTGCACTGTTGGCAGGAGTGCAAATTGGTAGTCACTGTGGAGAACACCATAGAGCCTCTTCAAAAAGTTAAAAATGAGAATTATCATATGATCTAGGAATCTCACTTACAGATATATAGCCAAAGGAAAACAAGATTTTGAAGAGATATCTGCCCTTCCAAGTTCAATGAAGCATTAACCACAATAACCAGGATATGGAAACAACCTAAATGTTTCCTTAATATACATATATACATACACACACACATATATAAAGATACATAAATATGTACACATATGCATATATATGTATATATTAAACATATAAGATATATATGAAAGTGAAAGTCACTCAGCGGTGTCTGACTCTTTGAGACCCCATGGTTTATACAATCCATGGAATTCTCCAATCCAGAATATGGGAGTGGGTATCCTTTCCTGATCTGATCTGATCCTTTCCTTTCTCCAGGGTATATTCCCCATCCAGGGATCAAACCCAGGTCTCATGCATTGCAGGTGGATTTTTTTTACCAGCCATCAGTTCAGTTCTGGCGCTCAGTCATATCCAACTCTTTGTGACCCCATGAATCGCAGCACGCCAGACCACCTTGTCCATCACCAACTCCTGGAGTTCACTCAAACTCACATCTGTCAGATCAGTGATACCGTCCAGCCATCTCATCCTCTGTCATCCCCTTCTCCTCCTTCCCCCAATCCCTCCCAGCATCAGAGTCTTTTCCAATGAGTCAACTCTTCGCATGAGGTGGCCAAAGTACTGGAGTTTCAGCTTTAGCATCATTTCTTCCAAAGAACACCCAGGGAGTTACCAGCCATGGTGAAGCCCGAAAGTACTGGAGTGGGTAGCCTATCCCTTCACCAGTGTATTTTTCTGAAATAAATTGAACCAGGAATTGAACCAGGGTCTCCTGAATTGCAGACAAATTATTTACCAACTGAGCTATCAGGGAAGCCCATATATATGTGTGTGTGTGTGTGGGGGGTGTGTGTATACACATATACACAAACTATGAGAATTAGGGAAACTCTGCCACTTGTGACAACATGTATGGACCTTGAGGGCATTATGCTAAAAAAATCAGTGAGAGAGAGACAAATACTGTATGAAATCACTTATATGTGAAATCTAAAGAAGTCAGACTTATGGTAAAAGAATGGTGGTTACCAGGGGCTGGGAGGTGGGGTAGAGGATATGGGAGATGTTGGTCTGAGTATAAAAACCTTCAGCTCAAAGTGAATAAATTTGGGGCATTAAATGTATAGGATGGTGATTGCAGTTAATAACACTCTATTATATAACAAAGTAATTCTTAAATGTTCTTACCACAAAAAAGAAATAGTAATTAGGTGACATGATGGTGATGTTAGCCATGTACCACGGTGCTAATGATCTGGCAATATGTAAACATATAAATCAATATTTACACCTTAAATCACCACAATGTTATTTTCCATTATAGCACAACAAATATGGAAAGAAAAATAAACTAAAATTTACATAAGTGGTGTTGTGATGGCAGCATCGATGAGGTTAACTGTGTGGTCTATTTTTGTCTCACTTATCAATGGTAAGAAGATTATGAAAGTTTTAGGAAAGATTCTAGGGATAACTAGAAACTCAGGATAAGATATTTTGAAAAAAACTGGAATGGAAGAAGGTATAAAGGCAAAATAAATCCTCTTTCACTACTACTTACATCACAAAAAATGCTTTATTTTATCCTAGTCTGAACAGTTTCAATTTAAGAAATATATTCCTTCTGTTTATTGAGTGAAACTCTATGGGAGGAAAATGTTCAGTGGTTATTATTTAAAAGTAGAAGAATTCTAAGTATCTATTCATATAACAGTAACAATGACTATAACCGTATGCACAGCATAATTCCTAATACACTCAATGTTTATTTCCTACCTTTCTCCTTCTTAAAATTCTCATGCAGGAGAAACTAAAATTTTACACATAAACAGCATTAGTAACAAATCCATTCTATAAGCTCTATATATTAATTACTTTTCCATGAATAATTAGATCCCATTCTCTACAAACCTACATTCTGGATAACTTAGGCAATAATCTACTGAAAGAAACTAATAAGTTTGGGGAAAAAGTCAAGAAATGCTGATGATGATAAGGAAAAGGTAAATTTTAGACATATGCTCATTTTACAGTTTAGATAAATTATCCATTTCATAGGGAAGCAGGATAAATAATAAATGACTTCATAAAATAAAGAATTCATAATTAAGTAGGAATTATAAAATTAAGTATGTTATGTCAGGGTAAAACATCTCACATATTTATACATCTGTTATTACTACATCTAAGTCTTCTCCAAAAAGCAGCTTGTAATCTGTTATAACTTGCTACAGAAAAAAACATTTCCATAAATTTCAAGTCTTCAGACTAATGCTTTTATTGCTAAAATGCTAATTACATTTGAATTTCAAATAAGAACTTATACCCTTTTTCAAACAGGCTTTGTCATTTGCATGATGGCTGTCATTTCATAAAATTATAAATGTAAAGGTATTTATTATATTTCCTAATTAATTCAATTAATGAAAAAATATAAAGCAGGATTAGAATTTGAAGGATAAGAACCAATCATGAGACTTAAAAAATTAAGAATAGGACCCATACCTGAAAGAGGCCCTGTTCAGTTGAAATGTTTGGCCAGTATTGACAGTCTGTCAGAAGGGGCAAGTTACCAAAATTAATTTAACAAGGGAGAGTGTCTATACCAAAGGTTACATAACTTTCTCAGACTTATTTTTCAATCATTAAAAAAAAACTGACTGAGCATTTCCTTTTTGCTTGACTTCATAATACAATGAGTACTGGGGATGCAGGCCATGCTCAAGACAAAGCTCCTAACCACATAAAGCTTATGCTCCACTGAAGGAGACAGATAATGAGTCTGTAGCCCAGTGGCAGAATATAGAGAGGGATACATGTAATTTGGAAAAATAACACAAAATAAGAGGGTGGAGAGTAAAGAGTGATTGCACAAAAATTGGGTAAGAAAATGATGGTTGGGCAAGACCTGTCTTAAGAAAGTACTAAAATCTGTAAATAAATAAATACTACGTAACCTTACAGATCAGTCAACTAAACCACTGTCTGACTTAATTTAAGTAGATTTTATACAACTTCACTTTTGTCAATATAGAAAAAAATATATCTTACAGGATTAGGCCTACTAATGATATATACCAAGAATCACATTAATGTGAGGAGTTGCTAAAGTCTACAGAACAAGACGGGGAAGGCAATGGCACCCCACTCCAGTACTTTTGCCTGGAAAATTCCATGGACGGAGGAGCCTGGTAGGCTCCAGTCCGTGGGGTCCCTAAGAGTCGGACACGACTGAGCAACTTCACTTTCACTTTTCACTTTCATGCATTGGAGAAGGAAATGGCAACCCACTCCAGTTCTTGCCTGGAGAATCCCAGGGACAGGGGAGCCTGGTGGGCTGCAGTCTATGGGGTTGCACAGAGTCGGACACGACTGAAGCGACTTAGCAGCAGCAGCAGCAACAGAACAAGACTAAAATTTTACAAATCAAGGAACATACCACAGATTTAAGGATAAAATATGAGCATAATTTAATTAATGCAGGATCCAATCGATTAAATAAGTTTCATTAGGTGGACATTTCTGTCTTTGTGGTTCACTGCTATGTCTCAAATACTTAGAGTTGTACCTGGCAAATAGTAGGTCCTTGATAAACACTTGTTGAATAACAAAACAGGCAAAAAATTTGACCTTTTATGTATCCCAATCACTAAGGAAGGGTAAAGCAAAAAAAAAACCCAGGAAGCCATTTCTTTCATTGTGTAGCATACAGGCCAGTCAGGAGAAGCAGTAACTCTTTATAAAACATGGCAGAATGAAGTAAGGATGGTTCTTCAAGCATGGGGAAGAGAATAAGCAAAAGGGAGGAACAATGTGCATTTAGTGGTTGATTCTAACAGTGAAAATCAAGAATCACTTCAAAAGGGAGATAGCTCTAAAGTAATCTGGAAATGGTAGGATTTTAGAAAGCATTGTGGGAAGGACAAAGGGTATGATAAAAACCCTTTCCTTGACCAAACAATTTTTCTTTATCAGATATTAGTATACCAAATAGAACAGGAATTTAAAAACACAGAGAAGAATTTGCTGTAGACACAGGGAGCTCAAAACAAAACAAAACACCCAGGAAGCCATTTCTTTCATTGTGTACATCTGCTGCTGCTGCTGCTGCTAAGTCGCTTCAGTCATGTCCAACTCTGTGCGACCCCATGGACTGCAGCCTACTAGGCTTCCCCGTCCCTGGGATCCTCCAGGCAAGCACACTGGAGTGGGTTGCCATTTCCTTCTCCAATGCATGAAAGTGGAAAGTGAAAGTGAAGTCACTCAGTTGTGTCCGACTCTTAGCGACCCCATGGACTGCAGCCTACCAGGCTCCTCCATCCATGGGATTTTCCAGGCAAGAGTACTGGAGTGGGGTGCTATTGCCTTCTCCCATTGTGTACATCTATTTTGTATTAAAGGTACAACATAGTCTAGAAAACTTCCAAGTGATTAATGTCATATCTTGCTCCCATCTAAAGGTTTCAAAAACATCATACCCTGAGACTGACAAATGTTCCCATGACTTTTCCATGTTCCACATCACCCTTCCACCAATGAAAACAAAAAACGTCAAATACTCTAAGTGACACCATCAAACCTGGGAAAGTCTATCTCCTAGGATTAAAAATTTCAGCAAATTAGTTACTTCCTTACACATACGATCAACAGATGAAAGTAGGAACATTTAAAAATAATCATGCAAGCTCTACCAATCCAGAGGGGAAATACCTATTCAGAAATGACAGCACATTTTCCCTTTCTGGGCTCATTTTCCTTAGCAGTGAAAAGTAAGAACTACTCTTGATGTTCACTCAGCTATGTAAGCCACCAGTTCTGTGAAATCTCCTTCCCATGGCTAAATGAAAGCTCTAATCCATTCCTTCTGCTCTAACTAGAAATCTTGGTATATTATTTTTCCCCCCATTTTCCTTCATATTTTTAGAATTTCTAATGCTTATTAACTTTAGCCAAATGGCAAATAAGTAGGAATCTGCAAAATGACCAATTTTAAATCAAACCTAGCCACAATAAAATTAATGAAAAATAAAACCCAACAAACAAAGGGAGATACATGTTTTAAGGATATCTATTTTAGTTGACTCCACAGAAGGCACATAAGGAAGCTTCTTCAAATAGAAATAGGTCCAAAAGCTTAATCCTAGTGTAAAGCTGGGTCTCTCAAGGTCAACAAAGTAGCCTATGGGAATAAATATTTTAACGGGATATGGCCTGTGCTTCTCAGTTACTTCTATATGTGGAATTTCAGAATGATGGATTGGAAAATGTCAAAAATAAAAGAATTACAGAATCCAGCCAGTGTATGGGGCTATGTCCTATCAGAGATGTGTTTACTGGGAAGCCAATTAAGCTTCAGGATCCCTCCCTTGCAAGGGCTCTTTCCAAGGCCCTGGGGAGTCTTAGTAGTGTGTTTACCAAATCAAATGTTTTAGCAAAATTTGCAAAAGAAATATACATTGAATGCAATCAATTAAGATCATTGTTTCTTTCCATTCTTCCTTAAGCTCCAGTAGGCTCCCTCTCAGGTTGGATGGTGATGGAGTGTGAGGAGGCACTGAAAGTGCTGTTAAAGAAAGTTGCTGCTGCTGCTGCTAAGTCGCTTCAGTCATTTCCGACTCTGTGCGACCCCATAGACAGCAGCCCATTAGACTCCCCCGTCCCTGGGATTCTCCAGGCAAGAATACTGGAGTGGGTTGCCATTTCCCTCTCCAATGCATGACAGTAAAAAGTGAAAGTGAAGTCGCTCAGTCGTGTCCGACTCTTAGAGACCCCATGGACTGCAGCCTACCAGGCTCCTCTGTCCATGGATTTTTCCAGGCAAGAGTACTGGAGTTGGGTGCCATTGCCTTAGCTGGTAATAAATTTAGTTTGGGTTTAACAGCTATACTTATGTGGTCCATCTACAGCCACGACCTTGTATAGTCAAATCATTGATAACTGTCCTCCTATCCTAATGCAGGAATGGCTTCCAGAAATATCCTACCACCTACTGGGTTGACTCCCCCCACATGACTGTCAGGACACTGCAAAGCTAGAGGTACTTCTCATGCCTGTAACCAGAGGAACAGAGGTAGTGGAGAAGTCCAGTTTGAAATGCACGGAGCCAGCAACTGAACTACAAAAAAAGCTTCTACATCTTTAAGCTCATATATGAAAGACATTCGGGGAAGGCAATGGCACCCCACCCCAGTACTTTTGCCTGGAAAATCCCATGGACGGAGGAGCCTGGTAGGCTCCAGTCCGTGGGGTCGCTAAGAGTCGGACACGACTGAGCGACTTCACTTTCACTTTTCACTTTCATGCATTGGAGAAGGAAATGGCAACCCACTCCAGTGTTCTTGCCTGGAGAATCCCAGGGACAGGGGAACCTGGTGAGCTTCCGTCTATGGGGTCGCACAGAGTCGGACACGACTGAAGCGACTTAGCAGCAGCAGCAGCAGCATGAAAGACATTTGATGGTGGTTTGAAACACTCTTAAAATTTTCATGTCATTGCTAACTAAAAGTTATGACACTGAGAGGAAATTTTGCAAATTATCAATAAAAGAAAAAAAATTAATTAGCCATGCTACAAGATAGACTGCTTGACCTTTCAATACTCTTTACAGAAAAGGAATGACAAAAAATCATAGTCATATGAAGAAATAATTCAGTACACATAGTCAAAATATACATTCAGTTCAGTTCAGTCACTCAGTGGTGTCTGACTCTTTGTGACCCCATGAATCACAGCACGCCAGGCCTCCCTGTCCATCACCAAATATACATTAAAAGATTATAAAGACATATCAGACATTTAATTCAAAAATTGCATATTATTTTCCTAATTTTTTTAATGTTAGTGGTGGTACTTATTAGCATTTTCATTTTTCATTTGTTCTCATCCCAAATACATATTCACTTTCATTTAACTTTCTATTTTTTTCTTTTAAATAACACCCCCCTCCAAATTGTATAAGCTTACAGCTACACAAACCCTGGATTACACTGTGTCAATTTATGGTTCATATTTCTCATAATGACTTCATATAAAAAATCTGATGAGTAATTTTAAGAATCATGTTTAATTCATATGTAAACTGTAGAAGGATGGCAGAAAGGGAGAGATTAGCTCATTTCTGCAGCTCTTTTCTCTGTGATTTATCAAGTAACAAACATTTTGGAAAGACAGCATTGTCACTGCGCTCAGAGTGGTACATCTCCTCCTGCTGGGCTGGTAGCCCCACGCGAAGCCAGAAAGGTGGAGCCGATAGCCGTGCCTCTGGTAAATACCAGGCTGCATTTGTTTTCTATGGCTACTGTAACATACTACCATGAACTCTGGGCCTTAAAAGAACACCCATTTATTATCTTATAGTTCTAGAGGCTGGAGGTCCAAAATAGGTGACGACAGAGTGACGATAGAGCTACATTCTCTTGGGGGCTCTGGGGGAACGTTCTCCAGCAGCTAGAGGCCTCCTACATTCCTTGGCTGCCAGCCCTCGTCCTCCAACCTCAAAGCCAGCGATGGATGTTGGGCAAAAAGGTCACGCTATTGTCCCTGTGGTTCTCACTCTTCTAACTCCTCCTTCTACTTACAAGGACCCCTGTTACTACACTGGGCCCGTGAGAGACTCTGCGTAAAGCTCCGTTTGAAAGGCAGCTGATTAGCAACCTTAATTGCATCTGGAACCTTATTTCCAAACTAACTAACTGAAGCAGAACATTTTCTTTGCAATCCCATGGACTGTAGCCCTCCAGGCTCCTCCATCCATGGAATTCTCCAGGCAAGAGTACTGGATTGGGTTGCCATTTCCTTCTTGAGAGGATCTTCCCAACCCAGGGATCAAACCCAGGTCTCCCACATTGCAGGCCTTACTATCTGAGCCACCAGGGAAGCCCATTTAATTATAAGCAGTGGTTTATAACACTCCAGTCTAACAGAAGCAATGGGTGACACACTGTGACAGCACATGTCACCATCACTTTGTAATTCCCCTCTGCTTTTCATTAAAAACAAGTCTTTGAATCCAAATAAATTAGATTTTAAAGAACAAATTGAAAGTTTAATTTGATTGCCAACAATGCAGACACATTGCTCTTTTCCTCAGGCCACCTATAAACATCTTTTTAAATCCAAGTGACAATGTGAATAAATATTAAGGAGTACATGTTTGAATTTAATTTAGTGGAACTATTTTCACTAAATGAAATATCTTTAAAAACATCTATATTCGTTGTGAGTATATTTCATAGTACTTTGAAAAAAATTGTTTAATTTATCCAGAATATTAGAAATTTAGAGCTAGAGAGATTATCTCAGAGGCTATCTAATCCACCGGTACTCAAACTACCTCTACATCTTGCATTGTTTTTCTATCTGCCACTGATTTTGTAAAATATAATAAATATCAATGTAAAACTAAATCTACAATAATAAAAAGAAGAAAAGTTTCCATTTTTAATCATTAGTTGCAACAGACATAAAATTACTTTGGCAAATTATGTAAAATTTGGAACAAACACTCTCAATCTGTACTTATTTTAAATGAGATGGTTCATTGGTCATTGTCAATTGATTTTAGTTGTTAAATCATGTCAACTCTTTGGACTCCACGGACTATAGCCTGCCATGCTCCTATGTCCCTGGGATTTTTCACGCAAGAATACTGGAGTGGTTTGCCATTTTATTCTCCACTCTGGGTCATCACTGGTTAGCAAATTATACTTGGAGTGTCACTTGTAAGGTCCCTTTATTTTATAGATGAATGAAGTGAGAACCATAAAAATTTTTTTTTTTTTTTTTAAACTGACTGTATAACAATGATCTAGATTCTTCACATAATTTACTTAGTCCTCAAAAAATCTTTACCTGTTAAATATCATCCTTATATAGCTCAAGATACTAATGCCCATAAAAAAGACACATCTAATAATATCTAACACATCTAACAATGAAGTCTCACCAATGGAGCGGACATGCTGCCTGAGACCTTTTCCCAATGGGGACTCCAGATGTGCTGTGACATGGTACTTCACAGTGCTGATTAAGTCTGGATGTCGGTCAAAACCCAATTTGAAGGACATGTGCTTACTGATGAACAACCATCAACAGGAGAATGTTGCTGCTGATATCTAAAACATCTAACACATCTAATAACAAAGTCTCACCAATGGAGCAGACATGCTGCCTGAGACCTTTTCCCAATGAGGACTCCAGATGTGCTGTGACATGGTACTTCACAGCGCTGATTAAGTCCGGATGTCGGTCAAAACCCAATTTGAAGGACATGTGCTTACTGATGAACAACCATCAACAGGAGAATGTTGGATCCCACCAGAAAAAGATGCCCCATATTGAAGGGCAAAGGAGAAGCCCCGACAAGATGGTAGGTGTGGCAAAATTGTGTTTAGAATCAAACCCCATACCTGTCAGAGATGCTTAGAGGGCTCAAATAAAACCTTGTATCCACCAGTCCCAAAGACCCCACAGAGACTGGGCCAGACCTGCTTTTGAGCGTCTCCAGTGAGGTATACATCAGCAGTGGCCTGCCGCAGGGGCAGGGGCTCTGGCTGCAGCAGACCTGGGACATGCGGCATGCAGCATAAGTCCTCTTGGAGTAGGTCACCATAGCCCCACCACAGAACCATCAAGCAGACCCACAAACTGCAGAATTATTACACCAAAGAAAATCTTTCACTGTTAAAAGAAGTTCTAGGACCCACAACAGATTTGCCAACCTGGGGGTCTGGCAAAGGGACTGAGAACCCCCTGGGAATTTGACTTTGGATTTGGGATTTGACTACAGAACTTCTACTGGACTGGGGCAACAGACACTTGGAGGGCACAAACAAAACCTTGTATGCACCAGGACCCAGGAGAAAGGAGCAGTGACCCCACCAGAGACTGACCCCGACTTGCCTGAGAGTGTCCAAGAATCCCTAGAGGAGGCGTGGTTGACAGCGGCCTGCGGCAGGGTCGGGGCACTGAGTACAACAGTGCAGGTACTAGTCCTTTGGAAGGAGGCTGCCATCACGCCATCACCCCTACCATAGTTTGCCTCAGGCCAAACAACAGAGAGGGAACATAGTCCCATCCACGAGAGAAAGCTAGATAAAAGATTTATTGACCATGGCCTCACCCGTCGGAACAAGATCCAGACTCCCCTAGAGTCTGTCTGTCCCATCAGGAAGCTTCCACAAGCCTCTTAACCTTATCCATCAGAGGTCAGACAGAATAAAAAACACAATCATAGAAAACTAACCAAACTGATCACCTGGATCACAGCCTTGTCTAACACAATGAAACTATGAGGGCCCCCAAGATGGATGGGTCACGGTGGAGTGTTCTGACAAAATGTGATCCACTGGAGAAGGGAATGGCAAACCACTTCAGTATTCATGCCTTGAGAATCCCATGAACAGTATGAAAAGGCAAAAAGATAGGACACGGAAAGATGAACTCCCCAGGTCTGTTGGTGACCAATATACTACTGAAGAAGAGTGGAGAAATGACTCCAGTAAGAATGAAGAGATGAAGCCCAAACAAAAATAATGCCCAGTTGTAGATGTGAATGGAGATGTAAGTAAAGTCCAAGGATGTAAAGAGCAATACTGCATAGGAACCTGGAATGTTAGATCTATGAATTAAGGTAAATTGGAAGTGATCAAATAGGAGATGGCAAGAGTGAGCATCAACATTTAAGGAATCAGTCAACTTAAATGGACCAGAATGGGTGAATTTAATTTAGAATACAATTATATCCACTACTGGGAGAAGGCAATGGTACCCCACTCCAGTACTCCTGCCTGGAAAATCCCATGGATGGAGGAGCCTGGTAGGCTGCAATCCATGGGGTCATGAAGAGTTGGACACGACTGAGCGACTTCATTTTCACTTTTCACTTTCATGCATTGGAGAAGGAAATGGCAACCCACTCCAGTGTTCTTGCCTGGAGAATCCCAGGGACAGAGAGCCTGGTGGGCTGCCGTCTCTGGGGTCGCACAGAGTCGGACACGACTGAAGTGACTTAGCAGTAGCATATCCACTACTGTGGGTAAGAATCCCTGGGAAGAAATGGAGTAGCCCTCATAGTAAACAAGAGTCCAAAATGCAGTACTTGGGTAAAATCTCAAAAATGATAGAAAGATCTCTGTCCATTTCCAAGGCAAACTACTCAATATTACAGTAATCCAAGTCTTCTCCCCAACTACTAATGCCAAAGAAGCTGCAGTTGAACAGTTCTATGATGACCTATAAGACCTTCTAACACACAAAAAAAGATGTCCTATTTATCATAGAGGATTGGAATGCAAAAGTAGGAAGTCAAGAGATACCTGCAGTAACAGGCAAGTTTGGCACTGGAGTTCAAAATGAAGCAAGGCAAAGGCTAACAGAGTTTTGCAAAGAGAGTGGACTGGTCATAGCAAACACTATCTTCCAACAGCACAAGAGATGACACTACATATGGACTTCACCAGATGGTAAATACTGAAATCAGATTGATTATATTGTTTGTAGCCAAAGATGTAGAAGCTCTATACAGTCAGCAAAAACAAGACTGGGAGCTGACTGTGGCTCAGATCATGAACTTATTGCAAAATTCAGACTTAAATTGAAGAAAGTAGGGTAAACTACTAGACTATTCAGGTACGACCTAAATCAAATACCTCAGGATTATACAGTCTAAATGACAAATATATTGAAGAGATTAGATTTGACAGAAATAGTGCCTGAAGAACTATGGATGGAGGTCCATGCCATTCTACAAGAGACAGTGATCAAGACCATCACCAAGAAAAAGAAATGCAAAAAAGGCAAAATGGTTGTCTGAGGAGGCTTTAAAAATAGCTAAGTAAAGAAGCAAAGCTGAAGGCAAAGTAGGAAAGGAAAGATATCCCCATCTGAATGCAGAGTTCCAAAGAATAAAAAGGAGAGATAAGAAACCTTTCCTACGTGATCAATGCAAAGAAATAGAAGAAAACAATAGAATAGGAAAGACTAGAGATCTCTTCAAGAAAATTAGAGATAACAAGAGAACATTTCATGCAAAGATGGGCACAATAAAGGACAGAAATGGTAGAGACATAACAGAAGCAGAAGATATTAAGAAGAGGTGGAAAGAATACACAGAACTATATAAAAAAGGTCTTCATGACCCAGATAACAATGATGCTGCAATTTCTCACCTAGAGCAAGATATCCTGAGATGTGAACTCAAGTGGCCTTAGGAAACATCACTAAGAACAAACCTAGTGGAGGTGATAGAATTCCAGTTGAGCTATTTCAAATTCTAAAAGATGATGCTGTGAAAGAGCTGCACTCAATATGTCAGCCAATTTGGAAAACTCAACAGTGGCCATAGGATGGGAAAATGTCAGTTTTCATTCCAATCCCAAAGAAAGGCAATGCCAAAGAATGTTAAACTACTACATAATTGCACTCATCTCACACATCATCAAAGTAATGCTCAAAATTCTCCAAGCCAGGCTTCAACAGTACATGAACCGAGAACTTCCAGATGTTCAAGCTAGATTTAGAAAAGGCAAAGGAACCAGAGATCAAATTGCCAACATGCATTGGATCATATAAAAAGCAAGAGAATTCCAGAAAAAAATATTTCTGCTTCATTGACTATACCAAAGCCTTTGACTGTGTGGATCACAACAAACTGAAAAATTCTTGAAGAGATAGGAATTCCAGACCACCTACTTTCCCACTGAAAAACCTGTATGCAGGTCAAGAAGCAACAGAACTGAACATAGAGAAATGGACTGAATCCAAATTGGGATGTATACTGTCATCCTGCTTATTTAACTTGAATGAAAAGTACATCTAACTAAATGCTGGGCTGGATGAAAAGCAAACTGGATCAAGATTGCCAGGAGAAATATCAATAACCTCACATATGCAGATGACACCACCCTTATGGCAGAAAGTAAAGAGGAACTAAAGAGCCTCTTAATGAAAGTGAAAGAGGAGAGTGAAAAAGCTGGCTTAAAACCCAACATTCAAAAAACGAAGATAATGGCATCTGATCCCATCACTTCATGGCAAATAGATGGGGAAACAGTGTCAGACTTTATTTGGGGGGCTCCAAAATCACTGCAGATGGTGATTGCAGCCATGAAATTAAAAGACACTAGTTCCTTGGAAGAAAAGCTATGACCAACCTAGACAACATATTAAAAAGCAGAGACATTATTTTGCCAACAAAGGTCCATCTAGTCAAGGCTATGATTTTTCCAGTAGTCATGTACGGATGTGAGAGATGGACTATAAAGAAAGCTGAGCACAGAAGAATTGATGCTTTTGAACTGTGGTGTTGGAAAAGACTCCGGAGAGTCCCTTGGGCTGCAAGGAAATTCAGCTAGTCCATTTTAAAGGAAATCAGTCCTGAATATTCATTGGAAGGACTGATGCTGAAGCTGAAACTCCAACACTTTGGCTACCTGATGAGAAGAACTGACTCACTGAAAAAGACTCTGATACTGGGAAAGATTGAAGGCAGGAGAAGAGGGCAACGGAGGATGAGATGGTTGGATGGCATCACCAACTCAGTGGACATGAGTTTGAGCAAGCTCTGGGAGTTGGTAATGGACAGGACAGACTGGCATGCTGCAGTCCATGGGGTCGCAGAGTTGAACATGATTGAGCAACTGAACTGAACTGAAAAACATAGTTAGTAGCAAAACCAAGGGTATCCATGTACCTTTATTTGTGTTCTATGTGATACAAAACACAACCTTCAATAAACAATTTTTTGCTTTTTTACAAGTCTGTGAAATAAAAAATAGAGCTGCCCTTAATTTCAGCTTTCAGACTTTTTAATATTAAAATTTACACTGCTTAGAACTATACCTTGGTTGATGATTTTGTCTATATAAAGGGAACATGGAACAAAAGATTACACAGACCAAAAAACCTGATACAAAAAGGAAAAATTACTCTTAGTACCAGCTGGGGACCCTAGATCTGCTCCAAACTCCATGCAGCTGTGTTTACATTTTTTTTCTTCTAATGTGAATCTCAACAATATAAACCACTGCAAATTTTGTTAAGCTTTATTTCTCTCTTTTTTAAAAGAATGTTTTCCTGGGAACTTCCACGGTAGTCAATATTTATTAAAAATGGTATTGTATTTGGAAATTCACTTAAAAAATACAAACATAAAATAAGTGTAAAACTAGCAGCATAACACGTTTAAAACTTCTGACTGTAACAGTGATTGTATGATGTCTGAGAAAGAATGCTCAGGTCCTTATTATTAGCCTGGGTGCCAGTTTTGAACGTGAAGATTTTTTTTTTTCCCTCTATAAAATGCTCTTTAAAAGAGAAAGAAAACTTTACATTCTATCTCTTTGCTTGCTCATGAAAAGCAAATAAGACACCAGGGCAATTATCTAGACAATTCAAGTAAAAAGTTCTCGAAATGTCTAGTTAATTGCCTCAAACCACAGCTTTATTTGTCTATGGAGACAACACTACGGTTGCTTAGTGAATGTTAAATAATGCGTACAAGTATCTATTATTAATAAGTCTTCTATCAATTCTTAAAGCTAGTAAACTCTGAGTCAATAATATCCTGAAGTCATGAATTCAACTAATTAAATACATTTGAAGTGGTATCCGTCTTTATTCTGAATTCATGAATTCAAAGGAAAAATAAAGAACTTGCTAGCAAAGCTTGCAATTTTAATGTAGACTTTGAAAAAATTTTCAAATGTCCTTTGTTTTATACATACCCATATTCCTTTTTGTTGTATTCAAATCCCATTCCTCCTGAGATTTGAAATTTTTCTACAATATATTTCCTTTTATCTATCTTAGTATCTATAAAGTCACCGGGTGCTGACTCCAGATGATAAAGAAAAATAATTAAAAATTTGCTTATATTTGGCAAAAGTCCAACTGGCACAGTTCTGTATTCTTTGCATCAGACTTTGCAGTCCTCACCTCTGCTTAGTAAGGCCAAATCTATCCATCAAGGCTCAGTTCGAAGACTGACCCTTTATTTACTCACAAAGAGTCACTGACTGCCTAGTCTATCCCAAACTCCCTGCTGGGAAACAGTGGAGAAAAGGTTGTCCTTCACTCACGGAGCTGACAGCTTAAATCTAAGAAAGCAGCCACTGAATTGTAATTGCAACTGTGGGAGCGGTGAGGGGCACCTAGAGCCAGTCAAGGCAGATGGAGAGTTTCTGCAGAGGAAAGTGTGTATAAAAGACCTAAGTTAGAAATATGCAGGGAACATTCGAGAAGAGGGCATGCAGAAGCATCATGCAGGTTCCGCAGTGATGCAGGCTAGAGGTGATAGGAGCTTAGACCAGGGTGGCTACAGGGGGAATGGAGAGAGAAAGCTTGGAGAGCTATTTAGGAGGTGAAAACCAGTTTACTGATAGATAATAGAGTGAAGTAGAGGGAAGAAGCAAGCAGCCCTCTCAAATGTCCATCTCAAGTGGTTGAGCGAACAGTGAAAAAGTCAAAGTGTTAGTCGTTCAGTGTCCGACTCTTGGTGACCCCATGGACTGTACACTGCCAGGCTCCTCTGTCCGTGGAATTTTCCAGGCAAGAATACTGGAGTGGATAGCCATTTCCTTCTCCAAAGAATCTTCCCAACCCAGGGATCAAATCCAGGTCTCTTGCATTGCAGGAATATTATTAACTGTCTGAGTTACAGCTGCTCAATGAGATAGGAAAAAAAAAAAAGGAGGAGAAACATATTTGGCAGGAAAAGATGATTGCTTTTTTCTGTGATCATTTATATGATATGGTATTCACATGACGCTGGTGAAATACAAAAATAGGGGTGCCCAGTAAGCAGTTAGACATAAAAGTTCAGTGATGGAGGAAGAGCTCAGAATCAGTAATCGATAGAGGGTAATTACAGGGATAGGTATTAATAAGAGTACCCCTAAAGAAAGTATGCAGAGTGAAAGAGAAGAGGGCTTAGACTCCTGGAGAAAAATGACCTTGACTTTATCAAACCTTTTTCCATATGATATCAATAGTGCTTTCAAGTAGACCTTATCAAGTTCCAAATGCTTTGCTTTCCCAGGTATTTTGTTTTCAGGCTCAAGCTAACAAAAATCCTTACCTTCCTTCTCCCCTCCCACCTCAGCCACAGAGAACCTCTGTGCTTCGCTCTTGAGCATAAACATAACAAGCATAAAAGGCAAAGAACAAAATAAACACCAGTATATTTTAGGAGTTGTCAGGATGAAGGAAAGGGTAATCTTGCATATTCATCTGTTAAATCGGAACAATCTGGGTGTATTTCTAGGAAGTAGATTCCACTTTAAGGCATGAAAAGACTTTATTCCTCTGAAGTCAAGAGCTGTGAATGGGCATGTGTGGTGTTGAGTCTCCTGCACTTAAAGTCCTGAATCAACATCCATCAGAGAGGTCACAGATGAGACCTCCATGATTAGAAGACCAGCAGATAATCTTTAAGACCCTCATTGTCACTAATTATTAGTATCAGATCGGATCAGATCAGTCGCTCAGTCGTGTCCGACTCTTTGCGACCCCATGAACCGCAGCACGCCAGGCCTCCCTGTCCATCACCAGCTCCCGGAGGTCACCCAGACTCATACCCATCGAGTCAGTGATGCCTAAATGTGTATATTCATCAAATCTAGTGTGTTGTGTTCATTTGTTTCTCATTTATTCAGAAAAGATTCTTAAAATTATGAATTTTATCAAAATGGCTAGAAAAAGTTTAGAGCTTTGTACTGGTTTATAATGAAGCAAAGTTTTGATAGGTAAATATATGTATATTAATGATGTAATGAATCCTTTTCAGTATTGTCTCCTGTCCAAACCATACCCTTTCCTGAAACCTCTACAAAAAATGAGGGTTAAAAAATGAGAGTTTCCCATTCTCCAGAAAAGATGCACTATATTCAGGCTTTCCTCCTCCATAAACTATTTAAAAATTTAAAATAAAGGATCTTGAAGAGAACGGATGAGTCAGTAACATAACATATACACTGTCAAGCAGAAATCAATAAAAACAATCATTTAGCTGCATTTCTTTTAAAGAAGATGAAATAGAAACACTAATTTTAGACTGATAATTCCCTTTTACTATTAAAATTCCTATAGCAAAGAAATACTCTGATTATCTTCATTACTAAACAAATTCCAACTTCTTCCATAGGCAGTCCTAAGTTGCAGGAGTAGCCAGGACTTTTAAAGTTAGTGGAAGAGAATGATTGGTATGAACCAACCTACTGGTTGCTTACAAGCCTTAGGGAGGGTTAGAAACGTGCCTTCTTCACAGCCTGGCTTAAACATAAAGAAGTACCTGCTTTGGTACCTGAATTTTCTGCTTAACATCTAATTGACCTTGAACAACTACCTAAATTTATTACTTTGATAATAGGGCTAAATGTGCACCTCATAGGGTTGTTTTCTGGATCAAATAAAATAATACATATAAAGGGTAGCACATATCAAGAAAATATTCATGTATTCTTTTATTATTATTATTACATTATACTGAGAGACTTTCTACCTTAAATAAAGTGTTTATGAGAGTTCTGAATTTCAGACTTTTAAGTTGTTCACATGAAAATTATCACGGACACAGTTAATTTAAGATAGTAACTACAGATTACATCGGAGAAGGCAATGGCACCCCACTCCAGTACTCTTGCCTGGAAAATTCCATGGACGAAGGAGCCTGGTAGGCTGCAGTCCATGGGGTCGCTACAAGTCGGACACGACTGAGCGGCTTCACTTACACTTTTCACTTTCATGCACTGGAGGAGGAAATGGCGACCCACTCCAGAATTCTTGCCTGGAGAATCCCGAGGACGGGGAAGCCTGGTGGGCTGCCGTCTATGGGGTCGCACAGAGTCAGACACGACTGAAGAGACTTAGCAGCAGCAGAGATTACATGTATTCAGACCTGGGTTCAATTAAAGGCACATGATTTTATTCCCAAATGGATCTTGTTTACAGACTTTCAAGAACATTCCACTACTGGGAACACTTTAAGAATCAAATTACATGTTATTATACTGCTGTGTATTTACCAACAACTCTCCATAACAGCAAAAATATTCTCATAATTTTATCTGCAAAAATATAAAATTTCCTATAATTTTGTTAGCAAATGCATAGAATGAGTACTCTTGATGCTGAGTTAGGCAGTGGTAAAACTGTTCATATTATGGCCACAGATGGCACTGTCGCTGTATAATTAAGGTGCAAATGTTCATTTCAGGACCTAGAATAACAGAGCAGTACTCATAATCTCATACATGTTGCAGAATGAAGCCTAAAGCTCATTGTCTGAAGGTACAGCATTGCAGAGTGGCAGAGTACGGTCACGGTGGTAATGAGGTTTTGCAGGAGGGATCCTTTTCCACCTGACTCTGAGTGTTTCTTTCCAAGTGGAGAGAGCTCCAGGAGCATACTTCTAGCCTCTAGCACCTCCCTTGAGTGCATGCGCGCTGAGTCATGTCTGCCGCTTTGCAACCCCATGGGCTGTAGACCTCCAGGCTCCTCTGTCCCTGGGATTTTCCAGGCTAGAATACGTGTGTGGGTTGCCATTTCCTTCTCCAGGGGATCCTCCAGACTCAGGGATCGAATCTGAGTCTCCTTCATTGGCAGGCTAATTCTTTGCGCATCTCCCTCGGTGATTCTCAAAGAAGAGAAAATGGGTCAACACTTCGCGAGTTAAGAATGGAAAGCTGGGCCTTCAGCAAGTATTCCCACTGCCTAGAGTTCACGGGGGGAGAAGGCAATGGCACCCCACTCCAGTACTGTTGCCTGGAAAATCCCATGGATGGAGGAGCCTGGTAGGCTGCAGTCCATGGGGTCGCTAAGAGTTGGACGCGACTGAGCGACTTCACTTTCACTTTCCATTTTCATGCATTGGAGAAGGAAATGGCAACCCACTCCAGTGTTCTTGCCTGAAGAATCCCATGGATGGAGAAGCCTGGTAGGCTGCAGTCCATGGGGTCGCACAGAGTCGGACATGACTGAAGCGACTTAGCAGCAGCTTAGCAGAGTTCACGGAAGCAGCACTGGAGAGGGGCCCCTCACCCAGCCCTGCAGAGCTAGGGTGTGTGACTGGGGTGCCATAGGCAGCAAGAAACCCACACTAGAAGACATCCTTCAATATCAGTTTTATCAAAAACCAGGTGGGATGGGCAAGTGTTTTCAATGGGCTTCTTTAAACTCAAATAAACTCAGTTGTTAATTCAACTAATTTTTAAGGAGAAAAACAGCCTTTGCTGAGCACTTCCTACCTCCAGGCATTATGTGAGATGTGAAAGAAACAACCAAAGGCAATTAATTTGTGTTCTTAAGGAAGTTAAGGTCCAGTAAAGGGGCAGACATACACAAAGCATATTAATGCAACATGGCAAGTGCTGTACATCTGCTACACTGTGCCAACCCTTAGAACAATATAACACGGTGTGAGTCTGCTCAGTTACAGGCACCTGCTACAACTCCCCTCTTCCTCCCACGCAGTAAGGAACTCTGCAATGCAAATAAAAGGAGTTACAGAACTGTGAAATAACTCTAATTGAGAAAAAAAAAATTGCAAACTATAGAATCCTTGGAGTAAGAAATTACAGGAGCTGTCCCAACTGCACATGAAGCTTTTATTTGAAACTGAAAGTGCTAAAGCAATGGAGTTTGAACTCTGCTCTTTGGAGTTTGTTGTTGTTTGCTTTATTTTGGTGGAAGAGGGGGAGCTTTACAGACCTTCAGGGGCTTGAGACCCTCTGACAGCACCAATGCCATTATCACCTCACAAGCTCTGTTTTCTTTCCTATTTTATATACTGTGATTCCAAAAAAAAAGTTATTCTGACTGCCCACCCCCCCCACAAAAAAAAAAAAAAAAAAAAAGCTGGAGAACGATAGAAAAGCACTGTATAAGAACTGAAGTATGAGAAAGGAAAGGGCCAGAGCTGAGCCTGGAATGGGAGACAGAAGCCAGAGAAGGAAACCAAAGGTTTATCTTTTAGGCAAGTAATTCCCAAATTCTGCTGCAATTCTGCTGCAATTTGGAGTTGCTTGGGCATCTTTGAAAACTACTGATGCCAACATGGCACCTTCAGGCTTTCTAAATTAATTAATATGGGTACAATCTGGACTTTGAGATATCAGTTTCTAGGTGGTTTTAATATGTAGCAAGTCAAGGGCAATGAAGTAACAAAACCAGATTCACTTGTCAAAAATGTCACATTTATGCTGGGTAGAAGACTAGATTCTAAATTAGTTCTAACAAGTACTTAACATTAAACATTTATTAAATTTTAAATTATCTATACAAAGGTAACAATAAAGAACAGCTTTTAATATCATGTTCCAGTCCTGGGACAATTGTGTATTAGCCAGTTTTGTTTGCTGGTTTTTCAAGCAATCATTATAGTTCAATTAAAAATATGTGCATGCATATATAGAATACACATATATACACACAGAGCTCCAAAACTGAAAGAAGAATATGAACAACTAACCAATACTGGCAAGAATAGGATCCAGGTAAACTGAGAACTTTGGCACAAAAATGCATGGACTTTATCCCAGTGAGCAACACTGCTAGTTATTCATTATTTAGATTTAGTATTTGTATTAGCCCTATAGTATTTTAGTATATTTGGTCATTGTGCCTCTCTATCGATTTCTGTTACAAATTCTGAGAAGGAAGATGATAGCTCATCTGGGTTCTTAGGAATTCACATGAATTCACTCATGACCAGGAACTGCTATCATTAGCTGAGTAACAACCAACCTCCCAAAATTCCCCTCCGCAGTTTCTGTCCATTACAACTCCTTTGGTGTTAAATCCACCCTGGTACCCCTGAGAAGAGTATCAGAAGGACACGGGGAGGCTACCTGTGCTCACTGATCAAGCGTGGTATGCGTGCACGCTCAGTCGTGCCCGATTCTTTGAGATCCCATGGACTGTAACCACAAGGCTTCTCTGTCCATGGAATTTTCCCAGTAAGAATACTAGCCTTCTAGTCATTTCCTTCTCACTGGGATCCTCCTGACACAGGGGATCAAACCCACATTTCTTGTGCCTCTTGCATTGACAGGAAGATTCTTTACCACTGAGCCACCTGCGAAGTCCCTTAAAACATGGTTTAGGTTGATCATACCTCAGTCAAGCCTCTGACATTCTGAATAAAGGGAAAGGAGAGAGATTAAATGCTGGTCTAGAAGGAAATGGCTTAATCTATCAAAATGTGCTACAGAGTTTCACTTAAAATTCGTGCCCAAACCCATCCCCATGGAAAGCAAATGCCCTTTTCCTTGGTCCACATTCACTAAACACCTCTATTCATCATAGCAACCAAAACATCTCTAGCATAATAATGTCACTCCCAGTTGAGACTCTCTTGGTACATGGAAAGGCTGTCACAAATGGCTAACTCCTCGAATGATTAAGGAGAATCATTAAGGAATTAAGGATTATAATCATTAAGGATTAAGGAATGTACTTCTCCTTTCTTTTGTAAGTCTGCCATAAACAATAAAGGAGAGACGTTTGCTATTAGAAAAATGCCAGTTTAGAAGAGGCGCTATAGTGTTTTGTTATGAGAAAAATCTGTTTTGAAAGTGTGGTTTCTCTTTGGGGAAATTTCATTTATTGAACTCTAAATTGAGGGCAAAAATTGCAGGTTATTGAGAAGATTTACTGTGTGGATTTAATGAGATAAAATACATGAGGTCTTTGGCACTGTCCTACTACATGAAAAATGCTCAATAAATGACAAGAATTATTATTTTTGATGTTGCTGCTATATTGTTGCTCATAATTCTTAATGACAATACTGGATTCAGAAATTAAATTATCCTCATGGTGACCTAAAAATGCAAAGTCCAAACATCCAGTGATTCAGTAGTTTTCAAATAAACTCTGTGACCACCAGTTTTACAGTCAACATTGAAATGTTTGTCAAGTGTATCTTGAAATGTTTGAAATTAAACTGGAAATCTACATAAATCTTAAAAAAAATGCAAGAAACTTGTCAGAGAGCTGCCTCCAATTCAAACTATATTTTCCTGACAAAGAGGATCTCAGTCATTGTCTTTTTTTGTTTTTTCTTTATCCTTTTGGTAACTTCAAATAATTGTGTTTATCTTTCCAGGTAGCATTTGTGGCAGCAATTCAGGCACCCTGGAGAGTGGTTTAAAGATGAGGAATCCCAGACACATTTACTTTCCATCTCCTGAAATAATAAGCATGAAAATTTTAAAGCATTTCTTGTCAACTTTTCCCCTAACCTGCAACATTTCCTCCTGCTATCATTCTGAGTCATGAGCAGATACATGGAGGTAAATACATGCTTATAAATACATATTTTCTCAGTCATGTCTCCTAGGAACACACTATTTTTCTTTTTTACTTACACAGGGAAAGGGAAAAGGAGTATAATAAAACCTTGCTATCATGAATCTCGCATACCAGTATCAGATGCATCCTTGGAGCAGAAAGGTATGGAATTTACCATCTTAAAGGTCGGTACCAGAGTTCTTCTTGAGAAGAAACCTCACATAAAATACTTAGATCAATTTCTTAAGAGGTGGAAGGTGAGACATGAAGGTAAAAGCTGAAGGGACATAACAAAAAGAAGAAATAGCCAAACCACTCAGCACAGGAAAATAAAGGGGGGCTGTGGGTGGGGCAACAGAGAAAGAAAGAGACAGGTGGGGCCTGAGAAGCCTAATAGGAGGCTGCAGTCTGCAGAAAGGCAGGCGGATGGGGGCTCACAGGCATAGAAGATGAGGCAGAAAGACCATTGAAATCCTAGAGACTCTTTCAGTCCCTGTTTTCTCTACAAAAGTCTTAGGTAAAATCAAATGTAGTCAGTCATGTCCTCCAGAGACTGGGCTGTGCAGGGGACACAGACATCTCCAGAACACAGCAGGAATGTCGGTGGGCCTCTGTGTGGCAATACGACACAAAGTGGAACTAACTGGAAGAGGATATGTGATGAGATCACTGTTCTCCAAATGCACAGACAGGTGACCTCAATTACTAGGAGAGGGGGAACATCTGAATTGCATAAGTAACTCTCCAGCTGATGAAATAAACAGGACATAAAAATATCATTACATCAGCCTTCGTTGTACTCAAGAATACTAGCCTTCTCTGCTGGCTGAAGATGCCATACATAATCATCCTCAGGGCCTTTGAACTTGCTGTTTCTCTCCTTGGAATGCTCTTCTTGGAACATGACACATTTTCGTCATCCGGGTTTTGGCTTACACATCCTCAGAAAGACCTCAGAGCACCTCTCTGAAGTACCTCACCTCCCCTGGGTTCAGTCATTTGCTAGCACCTCATCCTATTTTCATAATCCTTATAACCACTCAATGTTTTCTGGTTTACTAATTGTATTAATTGACTCAGAAGCCACCAATCACAAGATGCACTATTATTTTGTGTATTCCTAACAAAGCAAAATGCTGTCAGTTAAAATAAGACACATCCCTCTGGGTTGTCCCAGTGCACCAGCCCCAAGCAACCAGTATCATGCATCGAACTTGGACTGGCGATTCGTTTCATATATGATATTATACACGGTTCAGAAGGATAGTACGGGGGAGGAAGGAGGGAGGGGGTTTGGGATGGGGAACACGTGTATACCTGTGGCGGATTGATGTTGATGTATGGCAAAACCAATACAATAGTGTAAAGTAATTAACCTCCAATTAAAATAAATAAATTTATATTAAAAAATAAAGATACAATATACTCTTACCATTTTGAATTCTGAATGTAGAGATAATTTTAAAACGGTTCTTATAGACTTATTTAGCCATTGACTTTCATCATCTATCACACTTCTACATAAACAGGAAAATGTAAATAAGACCTGTTCTTTACTGTTTTCAGTAAAATATTAAGTTGTAGTCATTCTTTCAAAAAAAACTTCATTAATATTAAATTTAAGTGCTCTTTTCTAGGTTTTCTGTAACAACTTTCTGTTTTAATGTCAAATCACAGAGTAATCTCAAAGACATTTTAAATGGCACTATTAAACTAAACCTGATCACTGACCTAGAGCCAGACATCCTGGAATGTGAAGTCAAGTGGGCCTTAGAAAGCATCACTACGAACAAAACTAGAGGAGGTGATGGAATTCCAGTGGAGCTATTCCAAATCCTGAAAGATGATGCTGTGAAAGTGCTGCACTCAATATGCCAGCAAATTTGGAAAACTCAGCAGTGGCCACAAGATTGGAAAAGGTCAGTTTTCATCCCAATCCCAAAGAAAGGCAATGCCAAGGAATGCTCAAACGACCGCACAATTGCACTCATCTCACACTCTAGTAAAGTCATGCTCAAAATTCTCCAAGCCAGGCTTCAGCAACATGTGAACTGTGAATTTCCTGATGTTCAAGCTGGTTTTAGAAAAGGCAGAGGAACCAGAGATCAAATTGCCAACATCCACTGGATCATGGAAAAAACAAGAGTTCCAAAAAGACATCTATTTCTGCTTTATTGACTATGCCAAAGCCTTTGAGTGTGTGGATCACAATAAACTGTGGAAAATTCTGAAAGAGATGGGAATACCAGACCACCTGATCTGCCTCTTGAGAAATCTGTATGCAGGTCAGGAAGCAACAGTTAGAACTGGACATGGAGCAACAGACTGGTTCCAAATAGGAAAATGAGCACGTCAAAGCTGTATATTATCACCCTGCTTATTTAACTTATATGCAGAGCACATCATGAGAAATGCTGGACTGGAAGAAACACAAGCTGGAATCAAGATTGCTGGGAGAAATATCAATAACCTGGGATATGCAGATGACACCACCCTTATGGCAGAAAGTGAAGAGGAACTAAAAAGCCTCTTGATGAAAGTGAAAGTGGAGAGTGAAAAGGTTGGCTTAAAGCTCAACATTCAGAAAATGAAGATCATGGCATCTGGTCCCATCACTTCATGGGAAATAGATGGGGAAACAGTGGAAACAGTGTCAGACTTTCTTTTTCTGGGCTCCAAAATCCCTGCAGATGGTGACTGCAGCCATGAAATTAAAAGACGCTTACTCCTTGGAAGGACAGTTATGACCAGCCTAGATAGCATATTCAAAAGCAGAGACATTACTTTGCCAACAAAGGTCCGTCTAGTCAGGGCTATGGTCTTTCCTGTGGTCTTGTATGGATGTGAGAGCTGGACTGTGAAGAAAGCTGAGCGCCAAAGAATTGATGCTTTTGAACTGTGGTGTTGGAGAAGACTCTTGAGAGTCCCTTGGACTGCAAGGAGATCCAACCAGTCCATTCTGAAGGAGATCAGCCCTGGGTGTTCTTTGGAAGGAATGATGCTAGTACTTTGAAACTAGTACTTTGGAAACCTCATGCGAAGAGTTGACTCGTTGGAAAAGACTGATGCTGGGAGGGATTGGGGGCCAGAGGAGAAGGGGACAACAAAGGATGAGATGGCTGGATGGCATCACTGACTCGATGGATGTGAGTCTCAGTGAGCTCTGGGAGTTGGTGATGGACAGGGAGGCCTGGAGTGCTGCAATTCATGGGGTTGCAAAGAGTCGGACAGGACTGAGCGACTGATCTGATCTGATCTGAATACTAACAATATAATGACCCAACACAATTGGCAACAATGTGTCCATATTTTAACAAGTTTGTTCATAAGCAGGAAATGACAGATATGTCAGACTGCTTTCTGGCCAGTGGTACGGAAGACATATTGAATTGTGTGTTGCATCTGAATTCAAAACTTCTAAAATGTGGACTATAATGTGTATCTTACCACAACAAGCTAACTGATAATTTACCATCTCTCACATAACCTCTTTGTCTTTAAGAAAATGCAGTCTTGCCTATATATCTCTAAAACCCAGAAAATAATAGGTATTCAACAAATATTTATTCAAAGATTGAGATGTACTGCTATTTCACCATCCAGAATGATGTAGGACAATATAAACACTAAAAATGCAATTTCTCTGTCAACTTAGAACAATAGTTGGCATTTGTCTGGTTTGCTGTCACCAACGAGAGAAATGTTCTATAATCTCCATAGACAGAGAAACTGTCCTATTGTCTCCCTCTGACTCGATGGACGTGAGTCTGGGTGAACTCCGGGAGTTGGTGATGGACAGGGAGGCCTGCTGTACTGAGATTCATGGGGTCGCAAACAGTCAGACACGACTGAGCGACTGAACTGAACTGAACTGAAGTATATTAGACTACAATGAACTTTTTTTAAAAAATGGGCTTCTTTGTGATTAAACCATCTGATGAAATTACCAATGGGCTACAATTCTCATTTGCAGAAGCTTCAGTTCAATTCAGTTCAGTTGCTCAGTTGTGTCCAACACTTTGTGACCCAATGGAGTGTAGTATGCCAGGGTGTCCTGCCCATCACTAACTCCTGGAACTTGCTCAAACTCATGTCCATTGAGTCAGTGATGCCATCTGATTATCTTATCCTCTGTTGCCCTCTTCTCCTCTTGCCTTCAATCCTTCCCAGCATCAGGTTCTTTTCCAATGAGTCAGTTCTTTGCATCAGGTGGCCAAAACGTTGGAGCTTCAGCTTCAGCATCGGTCCTTCCAATGAATATTCAGGACTGGTTTCCTTTAGAATGGACTGGTTTGATCTCCTTGCAGTCCAAGGGACTCTTAAGAGTCTTCTCCAACACCACAGTTCAAAAACATCAATTCTTTGGTGCTCAACTTTTTTATGGTTCAAGTCTCACATCTGTACATGATTACAGGAAGAACAACTGCTTTGACTAGACGGACCTTTGTTGGCAAAGTAATGCCTCTACTTTTTAATATGCTGTCTAGGTTGGTCATAGCTTTTCTTCCAATGAGCAAGAGTCTAATTTCATGGCTATAGGCACCATCTTCTGATTTTGGATCCCAATAAAATAAAGTCTGACACTGTTTCCATTGTTTCCCCATCTATTTTCCATGAAGTGATGGGACCAGATGCCACGATCTTAGCTTTTTCAATGTAGAGTTTTAAGCCAGCCTTTTCACTCTCGTCTTTCACTTTCATCAAGAGGCTCTTTAGTTCCTCTTCACATTCTGTCATAAGGGTGGTGACATCTGCATATCTGAGGTTATTGATATTTCTTCCTGCAATCTTGATTCCAGCTTGTGCTTGATCCAGTCTGGCATTTCACATGATGTACTCTGCATAGAAGTTAAATAAGATAAGTGACAATAAACAGCCTTGATATACTCCTTTCCCACTTTGGAACCAGTATGCTGTTCCATGTCCAGTTCTAACTGTTGCTTCTTGACCTGCATACAGATTTCTCAGGAGTGAAATTATATGATCACTCCCTAGAGCCAGACATCATTAGATGTGACCTCAAGTGGGCCTTAGGAGACATCACTACAAACAAAGCTAGTGGAGGTGATGGAAGTCCAGCTAAACTATTTCAAATCCTAAAAGATGATGTTGTGAAAGTGCTACACTCAATATGCCAGCAAATTTGGAAAATGTAGCAATGGCCACAAGACTAAAAAAGGTCAGTTTTAATTCCACTTCCAAAGAAAGACAATGCCAAAGAATGTTCAAACTACCACACAATTGCACTCATTTCACATGCTAGCAAAATAATGCTTAAAATTCTCCAAGCCAGAATTCAACAGTACATGAACTGAGAACTACCAGATGTTCAAGCTGGACTTAGAAAAGGCAGAGGAACCAGAGATCAAATAGCTGACATTTGTTAGATCATCGAAAATACAAGAGAATTCCAGAAAAACATCTACTTCTGCAGAAGCTTAGTAGAGATAAAATCAACAAGTGAGACCAGGATGAATCTTTGGATGTACATACCACAGAAACTCCATTAAAAATATAGCATCCTCTCTGGTACAGGAAATATAGAGATCTAAATAACATCGGACATTGTAAGCATGCCAAAGGACAGGAAATTATCAGAAATTGAGGCAGTCCTAGGTACAATTCTCATCCTCTTATTCACTTGAATAATTTAATTAAAATCTTTTATTCTTAAGTCAAATTCTTGTTGCTTTCTCTGTTGCTCTCCCTCTGTAGTTCCCTCATTGTGATATATGGAATAGATAAGAGTTTCAATAAAATTCAACAAAAACTATGCATCTTTTTTCAAAATTCTGCACAAATAACATAATCTTGACAGGTAACATACCCAGATTAATTTCCGGTATTAGTACAAGAACTTCATGTTTTCTTTTTCTTTTTTCCTTTCTTTGTACTGAAATGTAACAATATGCTTAGCTACTTACCTACAGCTAGACATAAAACACTCAGTGGCCTCAGTTTGGGTTTCCACTAACCTTTTTTGCAACCTCTTTATACAAAGGTTTCTCTTCCATGGTAGATTTTTTTCCTAGTATCACATATCTCTATTATCTTTTGTTCTCTTTATAACATGAGGTAAAGCAGTGTTACAGAACCCTTTTATAAGGAAAGTTATCTAATGAGTCAGTTAGTATAGATAATATTCTGTGTAGCATTATTTTACATAATTATTTATGCTGAATATTATGTTCTTGTTGAAACCATTATCGTTTTGTGTAACCAACAATTAGTCTTATATGGAGACTTTAAGATTTGTCACAAAAATAAAATATATATCTTTACTACCAAACTCACCATTCCATTATGTTCCAAGAGGATGCCAAATGAACAATGTGACTGCATAACATACTATTATTAAATGTAAGATAGAAAAGAACATACTGTATAACAAAATAACCTTGACATCTCAGTAGCTTAAGTTAAACTTGTTTCTTGTACATATACAAAGCAGTTTTGGTGACCCTCTTGTAGATGCCCCATTTGGAACTCCACAGTTACTAAAGTAGGCAGAAGAACTTGATGCAAAAGGCACATTTGACTTTTAACTGCCTCAGCTCAGATTTGACAAATGCCACTTCAACTACTGTAAATTAGCTAGAATTAGTAATGAAGATTAAATAAATAATAACTCATAAGGTAATACTTAGCCCACAGTAACATTCACTGATATTGAGCTACTAAATTCATATTATATTTAGGTTTTATTAATTCAATTCATTATTATATTAATACCTGAATATTACCATTTTATTATTATTAAATGATTTGGTTTCGTAGATTGAATTTGAACCCTTGTCATTTTACACATTATTTTCCTAAGTAATGGAAATTGACTATCGTGGATAAAATTTTTCTGGACATCAATAATACATCCTATTTGGATAATTAAACATAAGTTCCTCAGTTTTACTGTTTGTTAGTGAACTACAACAGAGAAAAATAAGTGCTTTTAAATAGTAATATTGAGTATTAAACGTTGATCAACTGTTTCTGTCAGTCAGCCACTCCCAGCACAATGCTGGGTTATCACCAAATAATGGCAAAATGTGAGATGAAATTGTGCTCTAATTATCCTTGTAATATCTGCACCACACATACTTTTAATCATGTAGGGACAAAGAGATTCTAAAAGCTTCAAAACAAGGAGTCATGCTAGTATCTTCAGGGAAAGAGTGCAAAGACTGGTACATTCCACAGTATTCTCTAACACATTTCCTCAAAACGCATCAGAAGAGGCACTTTCTCTGCTTATCACTCTTATACACAAGCAGTTTTGTCTTCTAATTACAGTGAGCTGAAGACTGCTAAGATAGCTTAGGAAAAGTCCTTAAGATACCCATTTCATACATAATTTAGTTTATTTAAAAATAAAAGAACTGTTAAAATTTATCAGGTTGTATTTACTATAAACAGGATGAACAGTTATTTTGTCCTTAACTTTATAATTTTACTTTTATTCAGATCAAGGTACCTCTGTCTTTAGGTTCCACAACCAATCCCTTAGTGAGTTTTGTTCTCTAATTCTGAAACATTATCTGAATTTACCTATTTCTCTCTGTTTCTACTGCTTCTCTCCTCAACCAAGACACTGCTTAGATGACTGCAACTGAATCCTAACTACTGTCTTTCCACTCTGTTCATACCCACAACCTTTCCCCACCATGATCTATTTCACTTTGACTGCCAGAAGCCAAACTGATACTCTTAACATTACGCAATGCAGAACCATTTCTCTGCACATAGAAAACAATCAAATTCAGTTTACAAGCCCTTTATTACTCTAGTTCTCACTCATCAAGTATATTAGTTTTCTAAGTTTGCTGTAATGCATGATTTCAAATTTAGTGGTTTAAAATAATAGAAATTTATGTTTCACAGCTTTGGAGGCCAGAAGGCCAACATCAAGGTCATATAGGCCATATTCTCTCCAGAGACTCTAGTGGAAAATTCACTATTTGCTGTTCCAGCTGCTATGGTCGCCAGCATTCTTCTGCTTGCGGTTGCCCCACTCTGACCTCTGCATCCATCTTCACATCGCTTCCTCCTCGTCTATAGGTCTGTGTCTAATATCCTGCTGCCTGTCTCTTATAAGAACATTTTGTGATGCATTTAGGAGCCTACTTGCACAATACAAAATAATCTCTTCATCTCAAAATCCTTAATCACATCTACATCACTATATCAGGTAACACCCATGGGTTCCAGGGATTAGGACCTGCTGTCCCTGGGTGGGAGCTGTTTGGTCTACTATATCGAGACACAGTGCACTCACTGGACCCCCTTCTGTCTGCCTGCCTAGAAGTGTTTATACTTGTTCCTCCTGCCTGGGATGCTCCTTCTCCCAATTATCACAAAGCCTATTTTTTTTTATATTACTCAAACATCACTTCCTGAGAGTTTATTTTTCTACAATCCACGTAATATTGCCACCTATCTACCCCATTCACTATCAGAGCTCCCTATTTATTTTTTTCCAAGGTGCTTCTAAACGTTGGAGACCATCCCGTTTATCTAATAATACTTTGCCTCTTCCCTAATTCTATGAGAGAAGGGATCTGCTTTTATTGGTCATTATTATATTTCCAGGACTTAGAATAGTGCTTATGGTAAGCACTCAAATACCTGTTAAATAAAAGAAGATTAAGTCATTGCCAGCATCTAATAAATGGCATGCAACAAAGATCATTTGTCTGCTGCTGCTGCTAAGTCACTTCAGTCGTGTCCGACTCTGTGCGACCCCATAGACAGCAGCCCACCAGGCTCCGCAATCCCTGGGATTCTCCAGGCAAGAACACTGGAGTGGGTTGCCATTTCCTTCTCCAATGCATGAAAGTGAAAAGTGAAAGTGAAGTCGCTCAGTCGTGTCTGACTCTTCGCAACCCCACGGACTGCAGCCTACCAGGCTCCTCTGTCCATGGGATTCTCCAGGCAAGGGCACTGGAGTGGGGTGCCATTGCCTTCTCTGTCATGTGTCTACTTTTGATTAATTTGAATTGCTATAACTCACTAACAATGAAATAGGAATTGTGAATAACCTTATCAACAAGACTTTAGTAGGATTTTATAAGCTAAGGCTTATGAGGTATAAGTGAAGTTTTGAAGTTCTCAGCATTCTTTCAGTCTTTGCACTGAAGAGAATCAAGCAAGGATGCCCAAATACATTTACACACTTAAGAGCTGTCCCACATGCAAAGGAGACATTCTTCATGTTCAAGTGTGATGGTGCTATCTGCTACAAATGCTCCAGTAGTCTGCAAATGCTATCCTGACTGACATGCTTCACTATGTTATTCAAGTTTTAATTGAGAGTAACAAATGAACTTTGAGTTAAACAGCAATAATAATCATTAGCATTTATTGAGATGCTACTACGCATCATATAATGCACAAGACTATATAGATGAGTCATTTGATATATGATTGCAAGATCAGTGTCATGAATTCCGTGCAATTTTTTTTAAAAAAGAAAACAAAACAAGAAGGAAACTGAGGCTCAAAGAGGCTGTGTAACCTATTATTACATAGCCTAAGGCCTGGTGTATCTTGTAACCAGAGTCCATCTGTGCATGCTGTTCACTAGGGACAGGATCTGGGAAAACCTGAAGAGACACAGTAGCCACCAGAATGGGTAAGTAAGTAAGTAAGTGAAGTCGCTCAGTCGTGTCCAACTCTTTGCGACCCCATGGACTGTAGCCTACCAGGCTCCTCTGTCTATGCGATTCTCCAGGCGATAGTCCTGGAGTGGATTGCCATTTCCTTCTCCAGGGGATCTTCCCCACCCAGGGCTCAAAGCTGGGTCTTCCGCATTGTAGACAGATGCTTTACTGTCTGAGCCACCAGGGAAGCCTGAATGGGTACTTCTTAATTATTGACAGGGCCCTGTGTTAGGACAGACATCTGTGCAGATCACACATATGCTTACATCTTTATTCTTCTTACTTCTTGAATCGCTGACAACCACATGCATTTCTGTAATATTAATCATCTTGATCACCCACTAGTGAAGTATACAGGGAGCATGAAAGTACCAATTAAAGGTCTTAAGAATTCTGTTTCTGTTATCCTTATAAGTAGAAATTCAAATGTGTGCACATAAATGGGTGTTTAGAGATTACACATACACACACACACACACATTTAATACCATCTTTGGAATACTAGATTCCAGGTAACTACTGTAAAACCAACAATGGATTGCACACATTAAGCATTAGCCTTAATTTTTTCAGATGCTAAGCAGCTCTAGGAGGTACAGCCCATTAATCATAGTTAGAACATCCTAAGTATACTATTAAAAAGAAATGATTGTGTTAGATTAGAAAATTTATCACATATACAAAATGAAACTCTAAACTGGAGTAATAAGCTTCACAAAAAGCCTTATTCAAGTGGTACAAGCCCAGGAACACCAGCTATAAGAAGCCACACTGGCTTTATCTATCTGAAGGTACCCAGTCCACACTCCATGTACTTAAAAGGCTCATAGTCAGTATTGTGGTAAAGATCAATACCTTAATTAGGAACACTTTAATTTCAAGCAACAGAATGCAGTCATTTAGCTTAGGTAAGAAGGATAATCTAGGGGCAGACACACAGAGATCTCCTGGACCCCAAGGAAGTATGTTTACTAAGGCCTCATGAGGGGCCGAAACCATCAGGTTGAAGTCAGAACCAGAGGTCTGCTCTCTGCCTCCCCAGGACCCATGGGCTGCAGAGCTCCAGTCTCCTTTCTGCTTGGGCTTATTCTGCACCCACAGGATGAAAAGTAGTCATTCCTCTCAGCTGAGCTTTTAGTGGCCTCCTATATCATTCAGAGTCTAAATTCAAGATTTCAATAATAGAGAATTCGGTTGACCCAGACTGAATCAAGTGTCTGTCCTACCCCAATGCACTGAGGCCAGTGGGGCAGGCAAGGGATCTACTGCTCTCTCATCAGGGACGATGGCTGGTCTCCAAGGAGGGTCACGTGTAAGGCAGGTAAACCGACAACTATGTCTGTTATATTAGTAACAAAATAATCACACTTAGATGGCCTGCTCTCCATAAAACACTTCTTACAATTCCTTGATCAAATAATCCAGATAAACATTGGCTATGCTTCTTAGTGTCTATTACAACACACAGTGTCAGATGTTATGCATAAAGTAAGCCCAGAGACCCAAGGCAGCCCATTACAGGGGCACCCATCTCAGTTTGAGGGATCTCAGAAAGGCTTGTGAGATGAGCTGGTGAAAGCGGAGGAGGAACTATAAAGGTGATGATGGGAATTTTCTAGGAAGTGAAGGTAAAGGGGTTTTCCAAAATGGTGCAGTAAATATAAAATCCCACATAAGAGAAAAATGCTATCTTCTAGAAATCCTGGGTGGTTCAATATGCCAAAGCCAGGGTGTATGTCTGTGCAAAGGCTTGAGGGGTTTGAGTAAGTCAATACATGAGCCTTACTCAAGGCTATTTATTTATTGCACAAATGGGTGTTGCATAAATGAGTATTTTCAAAAAGGAGGGACCTGCTCTGATTTCTCCTTGTAGAGGTGGAGGACTTCAGATTGGATAACAGCAGGAAGGGAGTAGGGGCTCTCCTTAGCAGGAGTGTCATTCACCAAGATACAGAGTGCTGAAGGGAAAATGACTTCAGGAAAGCTAGAACGAGCTTAGCTCTGTGCCCAATGAATTTGAGGTACCTGAGAGACATATATAGGTGTATGTAAGAGAATTAATGTTAAAGATGTGCACGCAAGAGAGTGGTCTAGGAGATGCATGGAACACTAAAAAGAAAGCACATAAAATAGGCAAAAATATACACCAAGAGTTGTGTGAATTAGAGATGGAGCCATAAACCCTTGGAAAGGCTGGGCAGTGCTCTCAGACAGAGAAGGTGAGCTACTATTGGATTTGCAATGGAAGAAAAAGGGTCTCCAGGCAGACGGGCGCAATGGGATGGTAAGGGAGAGAGAGGCATTTCCAAGAGAAGGGAGGTAAATGCAGAGGCAACTCCATAAGCCTCCTCTTTGGAATCTGAAGGAGGAGGAGATCAGGTACCACTCAGCTCTCATGTACACAGGAGAAGACCTCGAACTGTCTACACAATTCAGTTTCTGAAGACTAGACATCTAAGAGGGTCAAGGCTGTCTATGACTTAATGATCTTGCTACTGTTCATAATGATTCTACAGAAACAAAAATAAAACATCTCTGAAGGCATGGCAACCCACTCCAGTATTCTTGCCTGGAGAATCCCATGGACAGAAGAGCCTGATGGGCTAGAGTCCATGGGGTCGTAAAGAGTTGGACACGACTGAAGTGACTTAGCACGCATGCACACAAAGGCAAATGAGCAGTATTCCCACTAAGCACAACAGATTGAATAAGCCTGTTTATTTTTACTTCCTCTCAAAACTTATGAATCATCTCCTCTCAGTATAAAAAGACAGCAAATGGTGCCTAAAATTGACAAATCTAGAAACAGAAATATATGCAAAGAAAACAAACAAAAGTCGATTAAACAAAACAAAAGTCGATTAAAGAAAAAAACAGAGTGCTTGGGGAATTGGGATTTGTGCATAAGAAGGGATTGGAAGGACCACTGTTCATTATTGTAAACCCTGGGGGATTTCCATTTGATTATTTAACTATATATATATGTACCCCTGGCAAAAGTAAACATTTTATAAATTACAACATCAGTGACACGAGAATGACATTCAGCTGGCATGTAACGTTTCACAAATATACCTCTTCCAGTAATAAATCACATGAAAAGCATGATTATATCACACTAGGTCTATGTCAACATTTGCTCTGTCAGGCACATTCAGCCCGCACCAACAGCTATCTGTCATCACTTTTATGCTTTATTGCAGATAAAATATAAAGCATTATCCAGTCTGCCAGACCAAGTGCTTTTAAGAAACACTCAAACATTGGGGTCACCCTCCTAAAATACTTTACAGTGATATTTCACTTGCACACACCATAAAGTTTTAGAACCAGAAGAGACTTAGAGTGTAATTAGCCCAAGGTCCTCATTTTGCATATGGAAAAGCTAAGTGCCATACTAAGGAATTCGCCAGATGCCAAACAGTTCAGCAGTGCCGCCCTTAGAGTTCCTTCCTTCCATTCTTTGTTCCACTGACCTAGCATTTCTCCAGCTCTGTCTACTGTGCACTAGAGCCCATTATACCAAAGAGTCTGCACAAAATATTAACACTATTGTAGATATTAAGTACATTTTAAAATTTGTCTGTTTAGAATTTCAGTAATTAAAAGGACCTTTAAACATGGACTAATACAGGACTGCATTCCTAATGAATAATATGCTCCAGCACTCTCCTCATTATATAGCTGTAAATAAGAGATTCGATCCTTGCCCTATAACTTGTCAACATACACTCTAGCAGGAGAAAATGGGATTAAGCCAAAAAATGTAATGAAGTGTGATGGCCAACACAGGATGATCTTCATGGGAACTGGAACATTCTGCTGAAATCACAAATATGCCAACAGATACAAAATTTATAGCATGGTTTCTAGAATAAAAGAAAAGCTTATTTGACAAATTTTATCAACAGCAGAAGGAGAAGCTATAGTGTTCCAGAGAGTTCTGAGCCGTTTTAGTACTCCATATTTGAAAGTTACAATCAATTTAGTAATCTCACTTTGTTGCCATAGACCATCTTGACTTGTTGACTTGGTCACAGACTGACTGGCTGACTTCCATGCAATAAATTCTGTAATGACTGATTATGATCTTCCACTGTACCTAAAATTATTCAGCTAGCAACGAACATTATCTTTTTCTGCCTTCTTACTTACTGGTTGTCTAGAATTCTCTGTCTGGCATTCTGCCTTCCTTTCCTGCCCTTCCAAATAGGCCCACTTAATACCTAGCTCAAGATGCTGTCTGCCAAAACCAAAC
Organism: Tragelaphus eurycerus; assembly: GCA_935064755.1. Classification (NCBI taxonomy): domain Eukaryota; kingdom Metazoa; phylum Chordata; class Mammalia; order Artiodactyla; family Bovidae; genus Tragelaphus; species Tragelaphus eurycerus. The sequence goes on from CAKXYN010000123.1 coordinate 997,316, forward strand.
TTCCTCCTGACATCCACCCTTGTCCAGAGCACATAGCTTCTGTTTTGCAGACAGGTGCTAGGGTTTTGTCAGTGCTGGTACACAAATGCTTGGGTCTCCCCAGAAGAAAATGAGCTCATGAAAGCAAAAACCAGGCTCATTCATATTATATCTACCACATTTAGCTAATTCTTGACACACTGTAGGCATCCCATAACCTGGCCTATGTTACAGAGATTCATATTTTATGAAAATTTTCTTATTAAGAGCAAATTATATAAATCCATGATACCTAATCTAGTATAATAATTCTATGTGTTAAAAGAAAAAAATGAAATGATATAACTATTAAAGTTATCATATTTATTGAACAGAGAAAAATAGACAACAGATTCTAACATACATTAACTCTTCTTTTTAAAAAAAAAATCCACTTTAAGAAACTCAATGAGGAAATCCATGTTTACAAAGCAATTATGTGAGATAGAAACTCACATTACAAGAGGTATCATTACAAAGTTTTTTTTAACAGCAAAATCCCTAGTTAGATTAATTTTCCAGTTTTTAAATGCTTTTTTATTCTCCAGTGAGATTAAAAATTTTCTTATGCTTTCTCACAGATCTATGTGTATTATCAAGAATGCATCTGAATCCACAATATATATATATATATATATATATATACACACACACACACATAAGTTTATACCATTGATTAATAAAGAAAACTCCCTTCCCTGAAAACCAGTGTTAACACAACACACAGTAACAAAACTTTGGACCCTTGCCATGTCTTAATAAATAACTTCCCTGAACCAAAAAAGCAAAAGTAATATCAGGATAGATAACTCAGGCTGGTAAGCAAATTAAATACTAATTAAAGCATTTGAATATCAGAACAAATATAGAACAAAATTGTAACATCAATTAGCATTTTTTTGATCAGTCATTACCATAAAACAAAAAGCAAATATAACCATGTTTCTTTAATAAGGTCATAATTAGAGTAAATAACTTTAACACAAAATGCAAAGAATCATAGCACAGTTCACATAACAGTATTTCAGTAGACACAACAAAGAGAGATCGAGTTCACCTACAATCAGTGTGTGAAAAATCCTGTGCATTAAAGAACCCACTGTGTCAAAAGTGTACATTTTAAAACATAATGAAAAAAAGGAAGCTTAGTTCCCCTAACCTCTGAAGGAAGGAGGTCTCCGAGATGGTAACATTGGAGACATTCTCTTTTTCTCTTTCTTTCTTTGGGAGTCTCACCCTTCAATGTGGATAACTCCCATGCCGAACACTCTGGAGATCAACTCCACATTTCTAAGTGCACCTTCCTCCAGATGTCATGCTGGAAACTGAAGCAATACATCCAAACCCAAACATCATTTCTGTCTTCTAATTTCCCTATTGTTGTTAATGTCCTAATCTCCTCCCAATTAAACAGGCATTTGGAGTTCTCTTCAATGCTTCCTATTCTCATGGCCAACATCTTCACGCAGGGTTTGGCAAGGTCTCACATAAGAAGCTCTCGGGGCTTCCCTGATGGCTCAGAGGGTAAAACGTCTGCCTGCAAGGTGGGAGACCTGGGTTCGATTCCTGAGTCAGGAAGATCCCCTGGAGAAGGAAATGGCAATCCACTCCAGCACTCTTGCCTGGAAAATCCCATGGACGGAGGCGGCTGATGGGCTACAGTCCATGGGGTCACAAAGAGTCGGACACAACTGAGCGACTTTACTTTCACGTCGGCTATGTTAACAGAATCCTCTCTGGTTCTCCACTCATTTTAACATGGCTGCCCAGGGGCCAAGGGCTCCCCAGTTCCCTGACCCTCGTTCACCTCCCTCTCCTCTCTCTGCACGCTGCTGCTCCCCAACGCTCCTTCTTGTACCCAACATACCTTCTTTATCCGACCTGTACATCTCTGCTTAGTCTAGTTTCTCAGCCTGTGATGCTCTCCTCAAACTCAGCCTTTGAAGGGTCTGACCTATAGGTAGTTGAATAGTGGCCTCTTACTGCTATTGCTGCTAAGTTGCTTCAGTCGTGTCCGACTCTGTGTGACCCCATAGACGGAAGCCCACCAGGCTCTCCCGTCCCTGGGATTCTCCAGGCAAGAACACTGGAGTGGGTTGCCATTTCCTTCTCCAATGCATGAAAGTGAAAAGTGAAAGGGAAGTCGGTCAGTTGTGTCTGACTCTTAGCGACCCCATGGACTACAGTCTACCAGGCTCCTCCATCTATGGGATTTTTCAGGCAAGAGTACTGGAGTGGGTTGCCATTGCCTTCTCTGGGTGGCCTCTTAAAATACGCCCAAAGACTAGTATCTGAGCCAAAACTTGTGACTTGTAGAATTAAGTGTAAGATCTTGAGGAATTTTCCTGCATTATTCATGTAATCCTATAAAAACTCAACTGTCCTTAGCAGTCAAGAGGTAGTGGACACATAGGAGAAGGCAGGGTGGCCAGGCAGGCAGAACTTGGAGTGATGTGTGAAAAGCCAAGGACAGCCAACAGCCAAAAGAAGGCAAGGAACAGATTCGCCCTGAGAGCCCCCTCTGGGTGTATCACCCTGCTGACATCTCACTGTTGGGCTTCTGGTTTGCAGAACTGTGAAAGAAACAATTACTGTTGCTTTAGTCAAGAAGGATATAGAAATTTGACACAATAGACTTAGAAAATATATCACCTTTACTGTCTTGTTCAAACATCATTTTCTATTCCATAAAAGGATTCATGATTCTCTGGGGTTGGTTCAGTTCAGTTGAGTTGCTCAGTCATGTCTGACTCTGTGACCCCGTGGACTACAGCACATAAGGCTTTGCTGTGCTTCACTGTCTCCCGGAGCTTGCTTAAACTCATGTCCATCTTGTTGGTGATGCCATCCAACCATCTCATCCTCTGTCATCCCCTTCTCCTCCTGCCTTCAATCTCTCCCAGCATCAGGGTCTTTTCCAATGAGTTAGTTCTTCACATCAGGTAGCCAAAGTATTGGAGCTTCAGCATCAGTCCTTCCAATGAATATTCAGGACTGATTTTCTTTAGGATTGACTGGTTTGATCTGCTTGCAGTCCAAGGGACTCTCAAAAGTTTTCTCCAACACCACAGTTCAAAAGCCTCAATTCTTTGGTGCTCAGCTTTCTTAATGGTCCAATTCTCACATGACTACTGGAAAAACCATAGCTTTGACTAGACGGACCTTTGTCAGCAAAGTAATGTCTCTGTTTTTTAATATGCTGTCTATGTTGGTCATAGCTTTTCTTCCAAGGAGCAAGCATCTTTTAATTTCATGGCTCAAGTCACCATCTGCAATGATTTTGGAGCCCAAGAAAATAAAATCTGTTACTGTTTCCATTTCCTCCCCATCTATTTGCCATGAAATCATCGGACCAGATGCCATGATCTTTGCTTTTTGAATATTGAGTTTTAAGCCAGCTTTGTCACTCTCCTCTTTCACTTTCATCAAGAGATTCTTTAGTTCTTCTTCACTTTCTGCCATAAAGGTGGTGTCATCTGCATATCTGAGTTTATTGATATTTCTCCCAGCAATCTTGATTCCAGCTTTGTGCTTCACCCAGCCCAGCATTTTGCATGATGTATTTTGTATATAAGTTAAATAAGCAGGGTGACAATATACAGCCTTAGTGTACTCCTTTCCCAATATGGAACGAGTCTGTTCCATGTCCAGTTCTAACTGTTGCTTCTTGACCTGCACACTGATGTCTTAGGAAGCATGTACGTTAGTCTGGTATTCCCATCTCTTTAAGAATTTTCCACAGTTTGTTGTGATCCACACAGCCAGACATTTTAGAGCAGTCAATTAAACAGAAGTAGATGTTTTTCTGGAACTGTCTTGCTTTTTCTATGATCCAACAGATGTTGGTAATTTGATCTCTGGTTCCTCTGCCTTTCCTAAATCCAGCTTGAACATCTGGAAGTTCTCCATTCATGGACTATTGAAGCCTAGCTTGGAGAATTTTGAGCATTACTTTGCTAACATGTGAGATGAGTGCAATTGTGCAGTAGTTTGAACATTCTTTGGCATTGTCTTTCTTGGGGGATTGAAATGAAAACTGACCTTTTTCAGTCCTATGGCCACTGCTGAGTTTTCCAAATTTGCTGGCATGTTGAGTGAAGCACTTTAACAGCATCACCTTTTAGGATTTGAAAGAGCTCTTCTGGATTCCATCACCTCCATTAGCTTTGTCCATAGTGATGCCTCCTAAGGCCAAGTTGACTTTGCATTCCAGGATGTCTGGCTCTAGGTGAGTGATCACATCACCGAGGTTATCTGGGTCATGGAATCTCTTTTGTATAGTTCTTCTGTGTATTCTTGCCACCTCTTCTTAATTTCTTCTGCTTTTGTTAGATCCATACCATTTCTGTCCTTTATTGTGTCCATCATTGCATGAAATATTCCCTTGGTCTCTAATTTTCTTGAAGAGATCTCTAGTCTTTCCTATTCTATCATTTTCCTCTATTTCTTTGCATTGATTACTTAGGAAGGTTTACATATCTCTCCTTGCTATTTTTTGGAACTCCACACTCAGATGGATATATCTTTCATTTTCTCCTTTGCTTTTCACTATTCTTATATTCTCAGTTATTTGTAAGGCCTTCTCAGACAACCATTTCGCCCTTTGAATTTCTTTTTCTTGGGGATGATTTTGATCACCATCTCCTGTACAGTGTAATGAACCTCTGTCCGCAGTTCTTCAGGCACTCTATCAGACCTAATTCCTTTTATCTGTCACTTTTTCACCATTTTCAAGTCCATAAAAGAATTCCTGACTCTGTATGGTTGGTAACTATCTCTAATTAGAGCTGTTACAGCTTCATGTTTTAACACTGTCACATTAATGATACCACATATATTTAGGTCATGCATGAGAATATTTATGATATGCAAAATATATAATGCATTTGAACAGATAAAAAAATGTACATGTATGTGCATACCTGTGTATATATTGAACACATACGTAAAATGTTATCATAGCATTAGGTATATGTATACATGTATGAATATATACATAATATATACATAGCATATAAGTGCATAATTGATCTAATTGTTTAAAAGTCTACCTTATCTACTTAACACAGTTCCTTACTAACAACAGATATTCAGGAAATATTTGTTAATCAAATTTTCAAATCTCCTGTGAGTTCTCTTACCACCAAATCTCCAAGTTTTTGATGCAATTAAATGAGAGTTTGAGATATGATTTACCATGCTTTAGAAAAATCTAAGGCCTAAGAACTATTTCAGTTGCTAAAGAATCTGTCTGCAATTCAGGAGACCCCAGTTTGATTCCTGGGTCAGGAAGATCTGCTGGAGAATAGATAGGCTACCCACTCCAGTATGTTTGGGCTTTTCTGGTGGCTCAGCTGGTAAAGAATCCATCTGCAATGTGGAAGACTTGGGTTCAATTCCTGGGTTGCAAAGATCCCCTGGAGATGGGAAAAGCTACCCACTCCAGTATTCTGGCCTGGAGAATTCCATGGCCTAAGTCCTTGGGAGTGCAGGACTGAGCGACTTTCACTTTCTTTTCAAAAGACTGACAACAATAACTAATGATAAAATAGAATAATCATAGCAATATAATAAAGATTATGTGAATGTGGTCTCTATCTTGATATCTTACTATACACATAGAATGTCTTTTCCATTTTAACTAAGCACTTATCATGTGCTGTGGCCTTAACATTCACAGTTTAAGATACAACAGTAAAGCCAGCAAAATTTCACTTTCCTTCTTCACAAGTTCATAGACAAGTCATGTCCTTACCATAGATCTTAGAAACTTCAGCATATGATTTTTTTTTTTCTTACATTGAGAAATTTCAACTTTTCACTTACAGGAAATACTTCAAGGCTGCTCTGGCATATCTGAATTGCCGGCATCACTATCCTTGGGCTTTGGGGCCATTGTTGAGCAAAATAAGGGTGACTTGAACACAGCACTGTGATATCTCAACATAACCTATGACAGCTACTGAGTGACTAATGTGCAGGGCATGTTGGACAAAAAGATGATTCACTTTGTCAATGGACTCCAGTGGGATAGTGTGAGATTTCATCATGCTACTCAAAGTGCACACAATTTAAAACTTGTGTTTTTTTTTTTTTTTTGGAATTTTCCATTTAATAATATGTTCTCACTGCAGTTGACTGTGTGCAACTGAAACCATAGAAAGAAAAATATTAGATAAGGGGGTAACACTGTACAACAGACCTGTGATGTGTGTGTGTATAAGTGTATATATATATGTGTATGTGTGTGTATATATATATACACATATATATGTTTGTGTGTGTGTGTAAGAAGAAATGCATACAAGGTAAGTAATACAAAAGAACTGCAATAACTGTGTTCATTAGTCTGCCAGACTGTTTTTGTTTTTATTTGAGTTCTTTTTTTTTATTTTAACTGTTTTAAATTATGACTAGACCATGTGGCTAAGCCAGATCTTGGGGTAATGGTTCCTTTTAATGAACAGTATTAATTTGCTCATCTAGTAGAAGATATTTTTACATTTCTTCAGAGCAAACCTCAAATGACAAGATATGTACCTTAACACCAGGGAATCATCCATATTTTGTCGAGCCTGATACTTATACTATTTGGGATGCTCTCTTTAAGAAAAGTAACAATTTATGTTATAAATATAAAATTAGGTACAGGACCTTGGAAGGGACCTAGTAAGGGAAGGACTCTGAAGTTTAAGCTTTATTAGCTTCACCATCAGCCTACCACTGCTACCCACAGACACCATGCTCTTGCTTCAAGACTGAGCTTCATCTGAACTGCACTCTGCTGATGTTCATTCAATCATTCAGCAAGTATTTACTGAGGATCTCCTATATTGCTGGTATTAGCTACATAGTATACAGGGATACAGTATGGAATAAAAGACATAAAGTATCTATCCTAACAGAGATTCGATTCTTGGGAGAAGGCAGAACATATACAAGTAAAAATGAATTATACAATTTCAGGTAGAGGTAAGTGAGAAGGGTGAACACCAAGGACTAGGACATGTTAAAAAAAAAGTCATTGTTTTCAAAACCACTCCTTCACTAAAAACAAAAAGAGCCTTATGAATGAAAGGTTTTCTGTAACAACAGTTATGCTGTGTCCTGATGTAAAGGGTTGCTGAAGAGATTCTGAGCTCATGAGGCAGTGCCTTTCTCAGCCTTCCTTAGCCTTTCTGATCTTGGGTGTTTGTTCTGAAAACGAGGCACACCGTGCTGAAGACTTCCTGGGATGAGGCGTCAAAATGGGAGACTCAGGTTGAGATTTCCAGTAAAAGAAAGACATTTTACAGCAAAAAAGAGTTTTACACGACAACATTACTTATAAGCTTCTCACAAGAACACAAGTTCAATGAGATGTTTCTAGATCAGTGAGGGAAAAACAAGATACCTTTACAAGTCATTTTACTTGGTAGAACACTTTTGCTTGTCAAAATTGCAAACAGATTAAAAGGCCATGCCAACCAACTGCCAACCAAAAGACTGGTAAAAATACATCACTTAGTAAAAGTAGAAATTATTTTTGTTTCTGTAACAACTTTTATTACTCACTTTTCCCTTGTGGGCCATGAAGTAAATAAATTATAGATCTGAGATTTTAAAATACAAAACAATTGTTTCATAACATTTAATTTTCCCCAAAATAGCATACACCAAATGTATGTATGCTGTCTAAAGCTTCTAAAACCAAGAAGATATCAGTAATTTAATAAAAATCTGAACCAAATATATAATAGGTTAACCTCCTCCCACACACATAACAGTATTTTTTTTTTCCAAAAATCTTTCACTGATCAGCCAGAAAGTGTACTTTTTTTTTTTTTAATGGTCAAGTGATAAAAGAGAATGGTGTCATTCAGTTGAGTTCAGTTCAGTTCAGTCACTCAGTCATGTCCGACTCTTTGCAACCCCATGAATTGCAGCACACTAGGCCTTCCTGTCTATCACCAACTGGGGAGTTCACTCAAACTCACATCCATAGAATTGGTGATGCCATCGAGCCATCTCATCCTTTGTCATCCCCTTTTCCTCCTGCCCCCAATCCCTCCTAGCATCAGAGTCTTTTTCCAATGAGTCAACTCTTCACATGATCTGGTCAAAGTACTGGAGTTTCAGCTTTAGCATCATTCCTTCCAAAGAACACCCAAGGCTGATCTCCTTTAGAATGGACTGGTTGGATCTCCTTGCAGTCCCAGGGACTCTCAAGAGTCTTCTCCAACACCACAATTCAAAATCATCAATTTTTCGGTGCTCAGCTTTCTTCACAGTCCACATCCATACATGACCACAGGAAAAACCATAGCCTTGACTAGATGGACCTTTGTTGGCAAAGTAATGTCTCTGCTTTTCAATATGCTATCTAGGTTGTTATTACCTAAGTCAAATTAAGGTGTAAATGAAAGAGACAACTGGTGCTGGTTAAACACAGCTTTCCCCCCCCCCCATTCATGACAGAGAAATGAAGAGCTAGCTGCTATTTTCAAAAGAAGCTTCTCAAAAATCAGAAAAATTTATAGCTGCATATAAACTGCGTAGCCTGGTTGACTGCAAGTTTATAAGATAACTGCATTTTTTAAAAAAGAGATTACATGAAAATAACCAGGAACATCAACTATAACAATGTTGATATAATAAGAAAACAAAATATAAGCCACATAAAACTTGCCTATGCTAGGTTATTAATCCCCCTAAAAACTGACATAGTTAATTTAAACATGTTGCAACAAAGAGAGGGAGATACAGTTTTCAGAAACTCAATATTTTTTAAGTTAAAAAAAATGATAACTTCTATTGGTTTAAATAAGTGATCTTAAGATAACTGCTGTTCAAATCAGTAATGCCTAGCATCATGTGGTTACTGAGACTTTGAAATGCACTAGTCTGAAATAAGATGTTATATGTATATATAAAATGCATATCATATTTGAAGGTTCAATATAATAAGGATATAAAAAGAAATCTCAGTATTTTTAAAATATTAAAAGTTGAAATAACAATATTTGGATACAGACTGGATTGAATAAAATACATTATTCAAATTAACTTCTGCTTTTTAGTTTCTTCTGTGGTTACTAATTTTTAAAATAACATTCATTTGCATTATATTTCTATTGGACAGTGATGGCCTACAGTGGTAAGAGTTGGGTTCAATTTGAGTTAAGGGAACTGGGCTCAGGTATTCAGCTGGAATTCTCTGATTCTGTCCTAAGCTCCAAATTTCTAATAAACCTAACATTTGCCAATATGTCATCTAGAAAGATCTATGTCCCATCACCTAACATATAATATCATGACTGTACTAACACATATAGTATTCTTATCAGCATACGATCTATACCAATAAGTACTCTGTGGATGGTAGCTACTATCACATAATTAACACATTGTTAATTAACAAAGTAATTATTATCACATCATTTTCACCACTTTTCCCCACATCACTTTCAACACTGTTCCCCAGTACAGAAAGTGACACATGACTGTCTCACAACAAAAGTTTGTGGCAAAAGCAAATGAGTAAACTATGAGCTAAAAATGCATAAATGACATGTTTGGGTAAAGGGAAATATTCAAGAATCAGTCAAAGTCTGATAAAATAGGATCACTGTGCTTTCCCATCATGTCAGGACTTAATCTTCTCTGAAAAATAGGTAAGATTTGGAACCAGAATTTCCTAAATATTCTGATATGGAAACAGAGTAGAAGTAAGGCTTATCTTACTAGAGAATTCTCAAGAGCAGGGATCTAAATTCATCATTTGTCAATACAGCTGTATTGGTCAATGAAATTTCATAAACAGAAAACTTGACTCAACAAATAGGCAGTTCAACCATTCATCTTTCAACTCACATACAGTTATTCTGTTAGAGTCTGGAAGTCAGAAGTGTAAGGTCAGTTCAGACAGCCAAAATCAAGGTGCCATCAAGGTCTTGCTCCTTCTGATGCTCTAGGGGGGAATCTCCTCCTCGCATCTTCCAGCCTCTGGTGGCGGCTGGCAGTCCTTGGCTTGTGGCCACATCACTGAAATCTCTGTTTCTGTGGTCACACTGCCCCCTCCTCTGCCTGTGTCAAATCTCCCTACATCTCTACCCTGTAAGGACATTTGTGATTGCATCATGACCCAACCAGATAATTCAGGATAATCTCACCATTCAAGATCCAAAGTAAAATCAAAATCCAAAGTAAGTGCCATATACTGTAGCACTTAGACACGCTAGAATTGGGACCTGAGGATGCCTCATACAGACCGCAATAAATAGTTTTCCAATATGCTCTAAAGCATTCACTAAAAAATAATCATTTTTGTATACCACTTTGCAATTTGGGGGCTTCCCTGGTAGCTTAGAGGTAAAGAATCTGCCTGCCAAAGCAGGAGACACAGGTTTGATCCCTGGGTCAGGAATATCCCCTGGAGAAGAAGACTGCAACCCACTCCAGTATTCTCGCCTGGAAAATCCTGTGGACAAAGGAGCTTTACAGTCCCTGGGTTCGTAAAAGAGTCAGATACAACTTAGTGACTAAAAAAAAAGCAAAAACAACAATGTTTTTTGGAATTTTTACTAAAACTGGATTAACTGCACCATTTCCTTAATGAAGCAATAATGCAACTATATGGGACTGATTAATGTTCTGCATCTGGAGAGACAGCTTTAGTTTTCATGGTCCTACACAGTTACATGCTCACCACTCTGCCCTGGGTCTCCTTAGGATTTCAGAAACTGCAGTATTTACAGATGACTTCTCCCTTCAGATATCATAATATTTTTTGTCCCCCAGAGTAACTTATTTATCTGACAAGTAATGAGGAGTCCACTGCAAGTCTAGCGTTGTCAACAAGCTGGCCATGTGCTCCAAGGAAATTTGTCAAGCAGTGGCTGTGCACATGCAACTATGAATCAGAAAATGATTTGCAACTAATGTTTCTACATTGGACTTTCAAGAATTTTATACATGCACACAAACTGGAAGAGTAAGGGTTGCTGTTGTTCACTCAGTCATGCCCAACTCTTTGCAACCCCATGGACTGTGGCCTGCCAGCCTCCTCTGTCCATGGGATTCTCCAGGTAAGAAAACTGGAGTGGGTTGCCATTTCCTTCTCCAGGGGATCTTCCCAGATGGAAGATCAAACCCACATCTGCACTGGCAGGCAGATTCTTTCCCACAGAGCCACCAGGATACAAAGCAGAAAATAGTCACATATTTTCAACATATTCTATTTTTACCTAAAATTTATTGAGCTCATAGGTAATAGTTATACATTAATGACAGATTACCAAGATTTGTAATTTGCTGTCTTCAATGTATTTGGAAAATATAAAATTTCCTTAGTTGAGCTGACATGCCCAACCAAGAAAACGGGTGAAAAAAAAAATAATAAGATGCACAAACCAGTCCTTTTTCTGTTGCCATCCAGTGGTCAAATAATCATAGTACATATCACATGTTAAAAAGTTAAGTTGATGCTGTTTTTCTTTTTATGACTTTACTCTGTATGACAGACTCTAAGTCCATCCACATCTCTACAAATGACCAAATTTCATTCCTTTTTATGGCTGAGCAATACTCCATTGTATATAAAAACCACATCTTCATTATTCATCCATCATTGGCCATTTAGGTTGTTTCCATGTGCTGGCTATTGTAAGTGAGAAAGAGAAAAACAAATATCGGATATTAATGCACATATGTAGAATCTAGAAAAATGATACAGATGAACCTATTTGCAGGACAGGAAAAAAGACGCAGACGTACAGAACAGACATGTGGACATGGGGATAGGTAGGGGAGGATGGGATGAATTAGGAAATTAGGATTGACATTTATACACCGTAAGATAGATAGATAGTGGGAACCTTCTGCAAAGTACTAGGAGCTTAGCTGGTGGAGTGTTGAGCAGCAGGTCCAAAAGGGAGGAGGCATATGTATACATCGTATAGCTGATTTGCTTCACTGTAAAGCAGAAATTAATGCAATTTTGTAAAGCAGTTATACGCTGAATGAAAAAAAAATGGTTAAGTCATACTGGGTTGCCAAGTGACCCTGTATATTTGCTTTTATGGTCCAAAAATATTTAGCCTAACATCTAAAATGAAGAACACATGACTCCCAGTCCTACAATTAAAATTACTTTTCTGCTCAAATCCTTGATATAATAATAGTAATATTAATAATCAATAAAGGATTTGTCTTTCAGTCTTCACACAGTACTATGCTCAACAGCAGCCTAATCAATATCATTTTTTTCTGAATTAAACATTAGATGACTTAGAGTCACAATTTGGCCAACAGGACAGCGTCTTAAAAAATATGTCACATGAGGGCAGCACACAGATGGGCCTGTCTTGTCCTTTGTTTATTCTCATGCATATTTTATCTCATCAACTAAAGTATAAATTTTAGCAGAGTAGAGAGTATACCTTAGGCTTAACCGTTTCTGCCTCAGTGGTTGATCCAGAGATTTGCATGCATATCAGTGTTCAATAAACATTTGTTCAACAAATAAGTTAAAACAAATATTTATTGTTTACAAAAAAGATCTTCATGACCCAGATAATCACAATGGTGTGATCACTCACCTAGAGCCAGACATCCTGGAATGTGAAGTCAAGTGGGCCTTAGAAAGCATCACTAGGAATAAAGCTAGTGGAGGTGATGGAATTCCAGTTGAGCTCTTTCAAATCCTGAAAGATGATGCAGTGAAAGTGCTGCACTCAATATGCCAGCAAATTTGGAAAACTCAGCAGTGGCCACAGGACTGGAAAAGGTCAGTTTTCATCCCAATCCCAAAGAAAGACAATGCCAAAGAATGCTCAAACTACTGCACAATTGCACTCATCTTACACGCTAGTAAAGTAATGCTCACAATTCTCCAAGCCAGGCTTCAGCAATATGTGAACCGTGAACTTCCTGATGTTCAAGCTGGTTTTAGAAAAGGCAGAGGAACCATAGACCAAATTGCCAACATCTACTGGATCATGGAAAAAGCAAGAGAGTTCCAGAAAAACATCTATTTCTGCTTTATTGACTATGCCAAAGCCTTTGGCTGTGTAGATCACAATAAACTATAGAAAATTCTGAAAGAGATGGGCATACCAGACCACCTGACCTGCCTCTTGAGAAATCTGTATGCAGGTCAGGAAGCAACAGTTAGAACTGGACATGGAACAACAGACTGGTTCCAAATAGGAAAAGGAGTACGTCAAGGCTGTATATTGTCACCCTGTTTATTTAACTTCTATGCAGAGTACATCATGAGAAACGCTGGGCTGGAAGAAGCACAAGCTGCAATCAAGATTGCTGGGAGAAATATCAATAACCTCAGATATGCAGATGACACCACCCTTATGGCAGAATCTTGATAAAGGTGAAAGTGGAGAGTGAAAAGTTGGCTTAAAGCTCAACATTCAGAAAACGAAGATCATGGCATCTGGTCCCATCACTTCATGGGAAATAGATGGGGAAACAGTGGAAACAGTATTAGACTTTATTTTTTTGTTGCTCCAAAATCACTGCAGATGGTGACTGCAGCCATGAAATTCAAAGACGCTTACTCCTTGGAAGGAAAGTTATGACCAACCTAGATAGCATATTCAAAAGCAGAGACATTACTTTGCCAACAAAGGTCCGTCTAGTCAAGGCTATGGTTTTTCCAGTGGTCATGTATGGATGTGAGAGTTGGACTCTGAAGAAGGCTGAGTGCTGAAGAATTGATGCTTTTGAACTGTGGTGTTGGAGAAGACTCTTGAGAGTCCCTTGGACTGCAAGGAGATCCAACCAGTCCATTCTGAAGGAGATCAGTCCTGGGTGTTCTTTGGAAGGAATGATGCTAAAGCTGAAACTCCAGTACTTTGGCCACCTCTTGCTAAAAGTTGACTCATTGGAAAAGACTCTGATGCTGGGAGGGATTGAGGGCAGGAGGAGAGGGGGACGACAGAGGACTAGATGGTTGGATGGCATCACTGACTTGATGGATGTGAGTCTGAGTGAACTGTGCGAGTTGGTGATGGACAGGGAGGCCTGGCATGCTGCGATTCATGGGGTCGCAAAGAGTCGGACACGACTGAGCGACTGAACTGAACAAATAAGTAGTGTTTATGTTGCTGCAGTTGAGTTTGGTGAAAAGTAGTAAACTAAAGACTTTAATCAAAACAATATGAAATCACAGTGGCTCTTCCCAGAGTATTCAAATAATCTTCAAATATGCTGCACTTTAAATTACAAATAGGTCTTATACCATCCTCTTTTGTGTTTTTTTTTTTTTAACAACTGTCTAAAAAAATGCTTTAATTCCATATTCCAACTTCATCTATGGACTTTTTGCTTTCATAGAAAATGTGTACTTTTAAAAAATTCTATTCAATAGCAACTCTCTTGTTAAATTCTCAGTAAAATAGTGTGAACATGCTCTCTGTAGATAAATCTTTAAACAGAATGGAGATGCATTACTTTTTCCTCAGCTTTCCCTAACCAATCATCCTGACTGAACCTCAAGATTTGTTTCGTGATCCGTAATTTATTTCTATCCTTTCTTTTGAACGTTTATTAAGTACTGGGAAATTCTGTGGCAGTGTTCAAATACTAATTTAGGAAAGGAAAGGTATACCAAAAAGGATTGATTCTAGTCAGAGTATGTGCGAGGCTTTTTGGTAGGAGAAGGCAGGCTTGGGGTGCAGGGCAAACTGTTGAAGATCCTCCACATTTCACTGATATTAGTCCAAAACTAATCTCTAATGTCATGTTTATGTCTAAGGCAGCAGTCTAAAAGAATATGTGATCTTGAAATTTTCCATAAAGTCATTTAGAAATGACCAAATCTTCACACCAAACCACTGTCTATAATGGCTATGAAAGCACTTTGCCATGTTTTAAGAACTCTGAGAATATCAGGTATTATTATTAGCTAGTTAGTGTTGAAGGCAATGGCACCCCACTCCAGCACTCTTGCCTGGAAAATCCCATGGATGGAGGAGCCTGGTGGGCTG
This sequence comes from Tragelaphus eurycerus, assembly GCA_935064755.1. NCBI lineage: Eukaryota > Metazoa > Chordata > Mammalia > Artiodactyla > Bovidae > Tragelaphus > Tragelaphus eurycerus. Next base: position 1,012,318 of record CAKXYN010000123.1, read on the forward strand.
CAGTCCATGGGGTCGCTAAGAGTCGGACAGGACTGAGCAACTTCACTTTCACTTTTTCACTTTCCTGCACTGGAGAAGGAAATGGCAATCCACTCCAGTGTTCTTGCCTGGAGATCCCAGGGGCAGGAGATCCTGGTGGGCTGACGTCTATGGGGTCACACAGAGTTGGACACGACTGAAGTGACTCAGCAGCAGCAGTTAGTGTCAGTCGCTCAGTCTGTCCAACTCTTTGCAACTCTAGGGACTGTAGCCCTCTGTCCATGGGATTCTCCAGGCAACAGTACTGGAGTGGGTTTCCTTCTCCATGGGATCTTCCCAACCCAGGGATCGAATCCAGGTCTCCTGCATTGCAGGTGGATCCTTTACCACTGAGCCACCAGGGAAGCCCGGATGATGATGATGATGATGATGATGATATACCCACAATCATGAATACCACTCACTTTGAAACATAATAGTACAGAGCTGATTACATCATGTTCACTGTGAATGCATTTCATGCAAATAAATGCTTCTCTTTTATCTCATTCCTCTAGATTTCCTCCACACAAATACTGCACAAGCTTCTAAAGCTTAAAGAAAGTGAAGTCACTCAGTCGTGTCCAACTTTTTGTGACCCCGTGGATGGTAGCCTACCAGGCTCCGCCGTCCGTGGGATTTTCCAGGCAAGAATACTGGAGTGAGCTGCCATTCCCTTCTCCAGGGGATATTCCCAACCCAGGGATTGAACTCGGGTCTCCTGCATTGCAGACAGACGCTTTACCGTCTGAGCCACCATCCGTCTTCCTAAAGCTTAGTGTCCACAAATTAATTTTCTATTTCCATGACCTTCCCTCATCTGTTCTTCCTCTTTTAGTCCTCATCCTGTTCAATAATACAAACAGCCATCCAGACAATTAACAGAAACTTTACAGAATTTAAACATCCTTGCTCCCATTCATTTACAATCTGATAGGGCTCACATGGCCTAAAGATCAGTCGTAAAAAGAAGACAGTGATTGGCTGATTTACTGACTCTTCAAACCTTGTTGAGGAGAAGTCCTGCATCCAAGTAATGGAATACACAGTGAGGATGCAAAGCTTCATTAAATGCAATGAGTATGCTCACATCAGCAGACGGCAGATATGGAAATAAACAGGTACCACAGAAATGTGGGGAAAATAAAGGAGTAGCCAGTTCTACCTGGAGAGGAGAGGAGAAGTGAGGAAAGGCTATGAAGGGTATACAGTTCCTGTCTAAAATGGGATGCCTGGTTAGCACAGTCACTCAACTGTTCATTCAAAAACAATCATGATGTGTCTGGAAGGAAAATAATAAAAGGATTAATACTGTTAAGGAATTCACTAGTGGATGTATAACCCAATATTTTAAACAATGAATCCTTTTATTCTGAGGCCTACTGAATTGGAGCATTTACTTTAGGTGCCAGTAGGATCACCCACTTACTAACCTCAAGAAGTAAAGTAAAAAGACAGATTGAGAGCTCAGAAAAGAGGCAGAAACAGTAAAAATAGATTTACAGGTCATTCACACATAAGAGCAACTGACACTTTGCACAAAAACTAAAATCCTCTAGAGACTACCAGTGAGAAAAATGAAGGTCAGAGCCTTGAAAACATACCAGTATTTAAAGGGCAGACAGGAAGATGAAGACCCAGCCAAGCAGACAAGATAACATAAATAGGTAAAGAGCACTCAGGGAGATGAGGGAAAGTATCTATGTGGTTATTCAATGTCATATTTCTATAGTTAGATGTATTTTGCCTTTTAAGATATTGTGTTTATCACATGTATATGTGCATGTGTGTGTGTGTGTTAGTTGCTCAGTCATGTCCAACTCTGTGACCCATGGACTGTAGCTCACCAGGCTCCCCGGTCCATGGGATTCTCCAGGCAAGAGTACGGAGTGGGTTGCCATTTCCTTCTCCTGTATATGTACATATCTACCTCCAAAAAACTGCAACTGTAGAGCTACACAGGTTGTACTATGAAATTATTTTTTAATTTTAAATGTTCTTTTTTTATATCAATAAGATCCCTATTTTAGTCTAAGATTGTTCCCACTTTTTTCACTGTTCATAATAGTACAGTGACAAAACATAAGATACATTTTAAAACCTTCTCTAATCTTGCTTCTCCAAAGAATCTAAAATAAGTACTGTGTTAATTTTGGCTGTATTTCTATCACTATTTCAAACATACATTTAGGAGTAGTTAAGGCAAAGGGGGCTAGTGTGAAACCAAAGGAAGAAATCATTTCTAGAAGAGGCCTGCCAATCACAGAGAAGACTAGAGTTCATAGTGACCTCACCCAGAGGGGTAGGGATGACTTTAAATCACAGTGAGTAAGGGAGACATGAAGTAGAGACAATGAGGCACAGTGAGACTAAAGAAGTTTGCCGCTACTGCTGCTAAGTCGCTTCAATTGTGTGCGACTCTGTGCGACCCCATAGACAGCAGCCCACCAGGCTTCCCCGTCCTTGGGATTCTCCAGGCAAGAACACTGGAGTGGGTTGCCATTTCCTTCTCCAGAAGAAGTTTATATAGTGATAAAATGAAAAAAAAAAAACTTTTTTATATAAAAATATTAAAACAGCTTTTATATGCTATGGAAGAATGCAAAGACACTTAAACATATGTGTTGGCTAACAGGAAGGAGCCAGTAAGAAGGGAAAGTTTAAATACAGAAGAGCAGCAAATTCTGAGTTTAGGGCATGGGTTTGAAGGAGTCAGAAGGAGGAAGAATTCTGCAGAGGACAAGAGCACAACACCCTCGTGCCCAGCTGGACAGAGTCTGCCTTGTAAGAGCACTGCTGCCTCCCTGACCCCAACAGGGTGTCAGCACTAATCTCAGTTTCACACTGCTGTTGCTTAGCAACTACACCATTTGCCGAAGCATCAGCTGTGTTCAACTAAATCAGTAAGGAGATATAGACATATCTCTATCTATCTAGAATAAACTGAAGTTAATTCAAGTTTTTCCAATCCATAATAATGCAGTTGTTTTTATTTTCCAGCTAAAGAGCTAGATTTTGCATTTATCCCTAAATTGTGCTTCTATAAGATTCAGTTCAGTTCAGTTCAGTTCAGTCACTCAGTCGTGTCCAACTCTTTGCAACCCCATGAATCCCAGCATGCCAAGCCTCCCTGTCCATCACCAACTCCCAGAGTTCACTGAGACTCACATCCATCGAGTCAGTGATGCCATCCAGCCATCTCATCCTCTGTCGTCCCCTTTTTCTCCTGCCTCCAATCCCTCCCAGCATCAGAGTCTTTTCCAATGAGTCAAGTCTTTGCATGAGGTGGCCAAAGTACTGGAGTTTCAGCTTTAGCATCATTCCTTCCAAAGAACACCCAGGGCTGATCTCCTTCAGAATGGACTGGTTGGATCTCCTTGCAGTCCAAGGGACTCTCAAGAGTCTTCTCCAAAACCACAGTTCAAAAGCATCAATTCTTCGGCGCTCAGCTTTCTTCACAGTCCAACTCTCACATCCATACATGATCACTGGAAAAACCATAGCCTTGACTAGACGGACCTTTGTTGGTAAGTAATGTCTCTGCTTTTGAATATGCTATCTAGGTTGGTCATAACTTTCTTTCCAAGGAGTAAGAGTCTTTTAACTTCATGGCTGCAGTCACTATCTTAGTAAATCATTTCAACCTAAGAGGCATGTAGATTCTCTAATTCAGTAAATTACAGCCTGAAGGCTCACTGTCTGTCCTTGTAAATAAAGTTTTACTGGAACACAGCCACACACATTCATTTATGCAATTCCTATGGCTGCTCATAATGGCAGAGTTGTTGAGTAGTTGTAATAGAAACCGCATGACTTTAGGAAAGCCTAAAATATTTACTATCTGGCCCTTTATAGAAAAGGATCAGCCAAACTCTGCTTCTAATCCAACCTATAAACTATTTTTTCCAAGTAAAATATGCAAGTAGATGTGTTTTCTGTGTCTTCATTCAAGTTATTAAGAATTCCAAATTCAACAGGGTCTAATCCACAATGTAGATTAAAAATTCCTGTTCACCTTCCTCTTGTTTAACACAAATCTATTAGTTATTACTAAAAGAATAAGAACAGTTCATTATTACCCAGATTACAATTGTTCTTTTCCACAAAGCTGTCATAGTGAGTGTTGGCAATCTTCTGGATGAAATCCATATATACCTCAGTTAATAACATGTCCAGTTTATGATCCTGATAAACCTACCAAACATACAATCTAAAATTTCCTTTATGATTCAAAAACATTCTCTAAAAATCATCAGTCTTACTAGGTTATAATATAGTATATCCCTGGTGACATACAGAGATAGGTTAAAGACCATCTGGGCTGCTATAAACATTTTCTACAGACTGAGTGACTTAAAACTACAGAAATGTTTTTCTTACAGTTTGAGAGGCTGGGAAGTCCAGCAGATTTCATGTCTTTTTGCTGCCTCCTCACGTGGCAAAAAGGGAAAGGATGTGTCTGGGATCTCTTTTATAAGTGAATTAATCTCATTCATGAGGACTCTGCTCTTGTGATTTAATCATATCCCAAGGACTCCACCTCCTGATATCATCACATTGGGGGTTGGGCTTTCAATATACAAATTTGGAGGGGACACATACCTTCAGTCCATTCCAGACTAGAACTACTCTCATGAGGCTTCTGACTGATTAGAAACCTAAGCCAGCTGTGGCTGCTCAGGTCTGAAAAAAGTAAGTGGAGGCAGGAAAGCTACTAGCTGTCCCTTCTTATTTTGGCTCACAGTGTGAGTATTTTGAGCCAGTCCTGTTCCCTCTCCTAACGCCACACTCTGGCTGTGCTGTGGACATGGAAGCCACCCATGAAAGTAAGATAGAGCTGCACGCTGCACGGAGGCAAAAGAAAGGAGTATTTAAGTTTCTACCATGGAACTTTGTGAGCTCATTTACACACGTTGTGATACAGATTTGGATTCTTTTAATTTTTTTTTTTTAATTGAAGGATGACTGCTTTACAGAATTGTGTTGGTTTCTACCAAACATCAACATGAATTTGGTTATTAAGTGGATTTGTTGCACATTTATTAGTTCATTTGGTTTCATTTTACATAGCTGAAGCTGCTGAATAGTGAATTCTGTAAAAGCATGCTGTTGCTATATTGCTTATTAAATGTCTCAGCAAAATGCTGAACTTATCAGCAGCTTCTCACACTGGGTCTGAAATGACTTGCTTAAAACTAATATGGCACTTCAACCCATTCTCAGAGCCCACACTTAGGCACTGTGTCACTGACCTCCTTCAGTCCAAAGGAGGCCTGCTAAATGTAAAAAATCAAGAGTCCTAATATACAAGGTTTCAAATCATGTTTGGCTTATATTTACAGGGAAAGCACTGCACCCAAAACTGACTGTTTTTACATTTCAAAAAAGTGTTCAAGTAAAAACTTCCAAACTTGGTAAAAGATCACTCTTCATAACTAAAGACAGTTCATGTGCTATGACCTCCCTGTCTGCACATGGCACAATCACAAAAAAACAGTATTAATTCATCAAAATTAAAGCGAATATATGAATGTCAGCATATCTGGGTGAACAGCAAAGATATATTACTATATGCATCATCAATGCTTGTAAGGAATAAGGCATGATTCATTCTTTTTCTGAAAAAGAAATTCTTGGAAGAAAATATTTCTTCCCGTCTGTGCACTTGTGCACTTCAGTGTCTCATGGGCTTATTTCTTTTTTTAGGACTTACATTTGGTCCTGAAATACTGTACAGGGAGCCAGAATATTTCTCCTGCAGCATTTGTCTTGGATTCTTTGCTTTTACTATTATGTATCATTCTCTCATAGCATTTTGTTGAAATGGTCCTTCACGTAAAAGTTACATAAAATTTTCCCTTAATAAAATTGCATAAATTCTGAAATGTAGAAGTTGGAAATAACTTAAAATGTTGTCAAACACCAACCAAGTCACTTTTGTGATTTACATTACCCTAATGAGACCTCTGATCCAGTTAATAAAATCTAATATCTAGTGTGCTTAGCTACAGAGGGGCTTCCAGGGTGATGAGACCTCAGTGATACTCAGGTTCTGGGAACTGTAAACTTAGAAATTTCAGACTAGGCTCCTATTTTAATATGGGCAGAATTTTATTTAAATGTTCAGCTAATGCCTTTTTACACTAATCATATCACTTCAGCAAAGAAAGCTTAAGAGTAAGTTCCAGAAGGAAGATGATTGGCGTTATGACTCAGCTCTCAAGGACAGAGACACAAATGTTCACATCCTCCAGATCCTAAGAATGAGGGGATTCTCTGAGACCACATGTACTCAGGAATCCCATGTAAGTGACTCTGGGGACATTGCTTCACTGTTTGACCCTATTGTACTAAAACAATAACATTTTGCTTTCATTTGCTAAAAGGGAAAAACCCTGTATTCAAAAATCACTGTCATTTAATGAATCAGTATAACTCACAGCCTTACGGCATCTTTCACGTCTCTCTCTCTCTGGCTAAACTCACCTTAAAAAATAAAAACTCTATTAAGTAAAATGACCTATGATGACAAGTCAAAGTCATGTTGCATTTAAAATATGTAATTTCCATTATTTCCTGTAAAATTATGAGTTTTTAATATACTTAGAGTGAAGATATAAGTACAGAAGAATATCAGATTTATCACTAATCCGATTCTCAGCTTTCACTTTAAAAGTAATTTGGCTATATTCTCATGCTTGTGCTCAGTTGCTCAGTTGTGTCCCACTCTTTGCCACTCCATGGATGGTAGCCTGCCAGGCCCCTCTGTCCCTGGAATATTCCAAGCAAGAATACTAAAATGGGTGGCATGGCCTCCTCCAGGAGATTTTTCTAACCCTAAGACTGAACCTGCATTTCTTGCTTCTCCTGCATTGGCAGGCAGAGTCTTTACCCTGTGCCACTTGGGAAGCCCAATTTGTTTATATTATCCTCTGTTTTTTCACCTTTCCTTTAAGCTCTGATCTTTGAATCAAAATCAAGGTGCTGTCATCAATGAGGACAACAGAAACTGATGTTATTTAAGAAATGAGCTCGACTACTTAAAAAAAAAAAAAATCTAAGACCACAATTGCTAAAATTGTAGGCCTCTTGCTAGATAATGATAATAGACAATACACAATTCAAATCCTGGCATACTAACCAAGCAGGTTAATATGAATTAACCAAGAACTAACCAAGCAGAATCATTTGCCACCCACACCTGTACTTTCTGAAAGCAAAACAGGGTCAAGAAAATGAAGAATACATCTGTAATCTTAACTGCCTAAGCAGGAAGCTCTATCTAGTTAGATTTAAAAATAAGTAAGCAATACTGCCAGTTAATTGCTACCTTCACACTTCTTGGTTCACGCTCTGAGAAACACCAGTTGTGGCCAGTTACTATAACAAAAGCACCAACTGCACAGACACTGAAATAAGAATATGTGGATGCTATTGTTAAAGGCAGATTTTCTCTGTGCCAAGAGGTGGATCAGGAATGGGTATCAAAAGTAAGTTATTTTGAGAAAGAATAACAAATATGATACAAAGAAGCATAGATACTCAATAAAGCACTGCCAATTATTACATTTTAATTCTTTCCAGCCGCAGAATCTCGTTTCCTCCTGGGGACAGAGACCAAATTCAACCACCGGCCTCCTTGGGTTACCTCTAGTCATTCTGCAAGTGCTGGCAAGGGCTCTCCAGACACCTCTTTTAGAGCAAGAATATAGAGTGATAAAGAGTTCTGGGAGGCCAGGATACTTCAGCAGAGAGGCCTCCTACACTGAGTAGATGGAGATTATCACTTACCAACCTTCACACTTTATCTCCAATTCATTTATTAACTACTCCAGTTATCTACAGCTACTTGGTACAGGGAGATCAAAGAACAAGATTTTTGTATCAGGCTGGACAGGATCCAACATGCCTCATGCCAAGGACTGGGGAGGCCTGTCCTCTTGATTCCCTTCTTAGTCCCAACATTAGGTGGCAGCTGACAGGGTCAGCAGGGACAAAACCATGGCACCCAAGTATAAAGACGCTTCCATCATTGGATAGTGGTTTCAAACCCCTATCAAGGGCCATATTTAATCTTTTGTTGTGATTTCCCACTTGTAATCTGAGGGCCAAATATTCTCAGGCTCCTAAATTAATACTTGGAAACACTTATCTTCATCTTTCCCCATACTGTATCCTCTGTGTGTGTCCTCCCCAAACTTACACCCTATTTGAATCGAATCAAGAATATTGTCCTCTGTAATGAGCCCCTAGGGAACTTTGAGAGAGCAAGTTTAAAATGTCTCAGATCAGAATAAGGATTTAATTTAATAAGTTATTAACTTCTCTGGTCAGCTCAGCTGTTGCCACATAAAATCTCTCAGATGATGTCTGCTGCTGCTGCTGCTGCTAAGTCACTTCAGTCGTGTCTGACTCTGTGCGACCCCATAGACGGCAGCCCACCAGGCTCCCTCATCCCTGGGATTCTCCAGGCAAGAACACTGGAGTGGGCTGCCATTTCCTTCTCCAAAGATGATGTCTAGACTATATCAAAACCCTTCATTATTGCTCTCACCAAAACGCTACGGTCTGTCAACCTTTTCTTTATTACTGCTCCTCCCCTCATTAATGAGTCTTTTTAGACATGTTTCCACATATACTCTATGAATTGTTAGTACTACAGATATACTGTATATCTGTTTATATGCACTGGGCCTTTGGAAGATCACAAACCACTGTGACACATAAAACTTTTTTTCACCACCTAAAATCCAATTACATTCCCTTGGGGCAATATTATTATTATTATTATTTTCTGAGAATGTGTGTCTATAACACTTAAGATAAGCTGCCTTTTGAAAATTCCCTGATCTAAGAGCCCATTATAGTGTTAATTATTTTCACTCTGTTTACAATATTTTTCTTTTAATCTAACAATCTTTCCCCCTTTCCTAGCCTTATTTATAAATGAGATTGACAGTGAGGAAAGTACTGAGCAGTCTGAACTAATCAAAATGTGTGGTATGTGTGTGTGTCTATTGTAACTACACAACAGTTCTAGTTCAAATATAATGGAATAAATCCAGAGTAGTTTTCAAACTTTAATAAATTAAAGCATTAGCACTTTTCATATAGACTAGATAGATGTACAAAGTTTTAACAACAACAACAACAAAAACAAAGATATATAAGCTGTGAGACTTGGTTTTAAAAGTCAGAATCTTGGGTTAATGGGAAATGGTTACATATTTTTCATTTTCTGTCCTTGACTTCTTGTAACTGATACTTGGGAAGTTAAGGATTACAAAATTATGGCTATGAAGTCATGCAAATTATAAATGGCCTTTTAGTCTATGCAGCTGACAGGGCACATGAAGTGCAAACATTAACAAATCTAAAAGCTCAATGAGTAGAAGAGTGTCCCTGGTGGAAACATTAATGAGTGAAACAAAACTGTAAAAATTTAGTCCTGAGCCTAAACCTTTTAAAAGTTTTATTTAAAAAATGTGTTCAAAATGAAGGCTTATCAAAAGTGCACTGCTAGCATATTTTACATAAAATATTATAATAAGGTAACTGAAATACAGGGTGACCGTCTGCCTGGAGGTAACTCTGTGGTTTCCCTATATTCCCTCCACTTCAGATGACTTCAGTACACTGAAATCCACAGTCTCCTTGCCATCTGAAAATATAACAAAGTTTTTGTTTGCTTGTTTCAAAGCTCAGAAGCTTTTTAGTGATATCCAAACTAAGGACAAGCCAAGAGAGAAACTGATAATAAGAAGGCTAATATGAATTTACCAGCAGTCAAATGTTGCCAGTTCAAAGAGTGAAACCTTTAAGAATAGTTTGGTGAGCTCCTCAGGGGATGTGTCAGAACTTTCAGTAAGCAGAAGGAAAGATATATCATCTGATGAAGGGATAACAAAACAAAACAAAACAAAACCCCTACGGGTCAGTTCAGGTAGGTGTTGAAAGCAGCTGCATTGGCAACATAAGTTGTAGTTGAGAATTGAGGAGTACATTAACTTCAGATCTTGGTGGAGGCCCAGATAGCAAACTCAATTAAAAGCTCTGGCATCCAGTGGCCCAGGTATCTTCCATAAAAGGAAAACAAGCCTTTCTGGGACTTTGCTTAATACTTGGCTGTTGAAGGAGCTTTGCTTCTTGCAAACAGTTGGAAAGACTTCTGTGAAAGAAAACTAATAGCAGGAGTCAGGTCCCCCTGGAATACACATGAAACTCCAAAAAGCATTTTCTCCCAAATTCTGAGTTTCTGAGCCATGCTGAATTCCACTTGGGAAGTCACTCTAGGGATGAACAGGCCAACAGGCTGCACACCTGGCCTCTCAAGATAAATAATATATAAACAAACTGTCCCTATGCTCCAGCTACCATTTCCTCTGAAACCAATCATTCCCTGTCCTCCCACTTAAAAAACAAAAATAAATCACCCAGAGAAGGCCACTCTTGAGTCCATCCACCTATGACAAATGCCCCATTTGTTTCCAGTCCACAAGATTAAGAACCTGAGCATGGGGAGGCGCAGCCTGCGACTTTCTCCAGCTCCGAGGTCCTGCAATCAGTGGACCGATGGACACCGAAATGACTTCTCTAGGGTCCTGGAGATGAGTCACCGGGGCTCTCCGGTCCTCTCCCGCACACCGCCGTCCACACCCTCAGTCCCATTCCCAGGAAGGGGCTCTCAGGGATGGAGGCAGGCAACGGACCCCCCTTCCTCTTCTGCACCCCCTCCCACACACACGCCACCAAGGTTCTTAGGAAAGAAACCGAAGGGGCGGGAGGTGGGGGAACCATAGTGATGACAACCAAAAAAGTAAGTATTTAATTGAAAAAATAAAATAAAATCTGAGTCTCTTACCATCTCGCCTGAGGTTGGCGTTACGCAAAGCTTTGATAGATGCGCTCTGCGGGGTGGCAGAAGTGTCCCGGTAGCTGCAAAAGTTTGCGCACACTAGCGTGTAGACAAGGATGAGCCGGTGCATTGGGATCAGAGACCCGGGGACAGCGTCACTCCAAGAAAAAGCCGGGACAGGCTCCCGGGACGCGCGCCCGCACTCGGTGGCCCTGGCCTCCGTGCTAGTCGCCGAGCTCTCCGCAAACTTCCTGCATGCCGCGCTCTCCGCGCGGGGGGCGGCCACACTTCCTCGTGGCGCGGAGAGTTGATCAATGATGACGGGACAAACAACAGGTTGACGTTTGTTCGCCCCCTCCGGTGGCCGACAGCTGCAGCACAGGCGCCCGGGCGCCGAGCGGAGCAGCAGCGGCCCCCGCCTGGCGGCGGCGCCCCGGGCTGCGCGCACTCGGGCTCCCCGCCGCGGCGCGACAGGCTCCCGGGCAGAGCCCCGCGCCGCCGCGGGGCCTGGCCGGGCGACCTGGGACGCGACTCCCGCACCTCTCGGGCCTCAGCCTAGACTTCAGACCAGACAGGCGAGGGGAACCAGGGAGGGGGGGGGGGGGGGGGGGCTGGGAGAAATGCGAGAGGGCGGAATCCCCAACTTCTCCGGAGGTGACGGGCTCATCCACCCCAAGACGTGGCTCCTGCCTAGTGATGGGGGCGGGCATTTGGGGGCCGGGGTGGGGGGAGCGATTTGAGGAGAAGGACTGCAATTCGAAAGTTGTCCTTTACAATAACCAAGGTCAGATTCTGCTCAGTCAAGATTTTGCTAACTGGAAAAAAAAAAAAAAAAAAAAAGGAAAAACTCAATAGCATGGAGCTTGATTCTGATCTTTACTTTGAACCCCAGTGAGGTGAAAGTCACTCAATCGTATCCGACTCTTTGAGACCCCATGGACCATACAGTCCGTGGAATTCTCCAGGCCAGAATACTGGCAAGGGCAGCCTTTCCCTTCTCCAGGCAATCTTCCTAACCCAGGAATCGAACCTAGGACGCCCGCATTGCAGGTGGATTCTTTACCAACTGAGCCACAAAGAAAGCCCTTGAACTCCAGTAGGTGTGGCCTTAGCCAAGTCAAGGTTAATTTCTCAGAGTGAAACTTGGCGTGTCCTAGGTGTGAGGGTTGTGTGCGATGAAGTGTAACAGTAAATTGTCAAGGGTGTTTGCATGTGTCCCACTGCCCACCTCCTGCACTGTAGAAAGATCTAGAAATTGGGTGGGGTTTGGCCAGTTGAGACTGGCAAGGTGAAGAAGTTGAGGGGGTATTGTCTTCTTGGTCCACAAAGAGAGGCAGGGACATCCAGGCCTTGGGGCCCCCCTACTCTGAGTATGTGAAAGCTCAGAGGTGCAGAGGAAATGCCCTTGGAGTCCAGGAACTTCTAAATCATGTCTATAGCCCCCAGGGGTAGGAGACTATATTTGGAAAGGGAGCAGTGAGTCAAGACTCTACTGGTCACTAGATTTGTCACCGTAAGTCGTTTGAGCTCCTGAACCTCAGTTTCTTTACTTTAAAAACAAACGAACAAACGAACAAACAAACAAAAAACACAAAAGGAGAGTAGTCATTCTTAAGTTTGCATGGTTGTGGTGATAGTTTTATGAAAGGACTTTAGTATCTTGCTTTGCTGTAACTGAATCCAAATCCAAATTAGTTAATTTCTCTGCTGCTCAAGGATGAGATCTAGAATAGACATTTTTTCATTTTCTTTCAGGCCTTCAGCTCCTGAAAGTCTGGGATATGAGAATATCTCTATATATGACATTCATGTATAGAGGGAGCCGGAAGCACTAAGACGCCTAGGAAGTTCAAGAAAATTAAACTCGAGATTACACCATCCAAGGCTGACTAGAATATATGTGTTCTTTCTACATACTCAGAAATTAATGTGGGTTCATCTCTTGGCATTTTTTTCTAAACAGTGTTACAAACTGTGGGTTTGTGCATTGTGAAATAAATTTCAAGACCAGCATTATTTTTTTAATTGACATTTCTTTTTTTTTTTTTAAGAGCCATTTTAGGTTCACAGCAAAATTGAGAGGATGAGACAGAGATTTCCCCTGTACCACCACAGAAACATAGCCTCCCAGACCAGCAGATCTACCCATCAGAGAGGCACATCTGTTACAATCGATGAACTTGGTGCACTCTTGGTTACATATGGTACACATAAAGTTTACATCATGGCTCACATTTGATGTTGCACATTCTGTGGGTTTGGACAAATAAATCATGGAATATTTGCCATTAAATATTGCGTATTTGCCAATATTCATACCACATTCATCATTATGGTATCATACAAAGTATTTTCACTGCTCTGAAAATCCTCTGCTACAGCATTATTTTTTTAATAGAATGGCATACAATAGTGTAGAAATTTAATTATCAGGGTTCATTACAGATAGTAACGTTGTGTTTTTTCATGACTGTGTTGCTTTATAGATACACAAACCTATAGGGATATAAAAGGCATTTCTGTGGGATGTGATCAGAAAGTTTGTATTCAATAAGTCACTGGGAAAAGAGGTCTCAAAATATAAACAATCCCTGGAAGAGGGACCAATGAGGGACTTAAAACCTAGACTGGCATTCATTTATTCACCCAGCAAGTTTTATTTAAGCTTTACCTATTCCCTTTTTCCATGCTCTAGTCTAAAAACTCTTGGGATAAAATAGTGAACATGAAATAGAAACTGTCTGCTTTCTGTGAGTACATTCTAATGGATGACAGATCATAAACAGGTACATATATGTATTAATAAGAGAAGAAGATTGGAGATTGATGGGCTGGGGATAATTAAAATATATGATGCTACTTTTAAAATGTGGTTGGAAATACTCATTAAATTTCACCCATAGCTCCTGACATGAGAATATAGGAAACATGAGAAAATGTACAAGTGGCTTATATTTTTATGACAAGTGTAAAAATACTAAAGAGATATACTTATCTAAATATCTTATATGAAACATTGAATTTAAAATATTCAAAGTAGTTTTTTCCAAGATACTAATACTGTGCTGTCTCAAGGCATTATTAATTTATCATATCAGATCAGATCAGTCGCTCAGTTGTGTCCCACTCTTTGCGACCCCATGAGTTGCAGCACACCAGGCCTCCCTGTCCATCACCAAATCCCGGAGTTCGCTCATACTCAGGTCCATCGAGTCAGTGATGCCATCCAGCCATCTCATCCTCTGTCGTCCCCTTCTCCTCCTGCCCCCAATCCCTCCCAGCATCAGAGTCTTCTCCAATGAGTCAACTCTTCGCATGGGGCTGCCAAATTACTGGAGTTTTAGCTTCAGCATCATTCCTTCCTATAATGTCAGATAATTACCTGAAAATAGTAAAGGACATCACACATGATCAACATATTCTTCATTTCTAATGTCAATAAATAAACTCAATCAACTACAAAACCAAAAATTAGGCACCGGAGACTAACCAATTATTTTGAATCTGGTTTACCTAACAATTAATTCTTCCTTGGTGGTCCAGTGGTTGAGAATCGGTTTTCTGATGCAGGGGAGGAAGATTCAATTCCTGATCAGGGAACTAAGATCACAAGTGCCCTGGGCATCTAGACCTAGGAACCACAGCTGCTGAGCCCATGTTTTCTGGAACTCACATGGGTGTGCACCACAGCTAGAGAGAAGCCTGTAAGCTGCAACAGTAACAAAAAGATCCTGCCAGTCGCAACTAAGACTGGGGGCAGCCAAAAATAAATAAATAATTTTTAAAAACCCTTATAAATTATGTTGATGATACCAACTAAGGTATCACTGTACACAGAATAGAACTTAATAAAAATGAATTGAGAGAATGGGGAAGGTCTGGCATCAAGGTAAAATTGTACCAACTTATTTTTTCCAGGTATCCTAAGCTAACTTACCAAAATATTGAATGTCACCACTTTTCAAATGTCTATGGATCAATTAGAAGAATATGAGGCCCCTCAATGAAAACAGATTTATAAAATTTACTCCAATAGTGTTTATAATAATATAAATCATCTATTTTATGTTTATTTGACTTTTGATGGCATTTAAGTATAAAAGAAACCTATATTATTTAGAAAAAATTTTCAAATGAAGGCAACTAATAATGTCATTGTTTTAGTTGCTAAGTCGTGTCTGATTCGTTACGATCCCATGAACTGTAGTCCACCAGGCTCCTCTATCCACGGAATTTCCCAGATAACGCTGGAGTGGGTTGCCATTTCCTTCTCCAGGGCTTCTTCACAACTCACGGATTGAACCTGTGTCTCCTGCATTGGCAGGCAGATTCTTTAGTGCTGAGCCATCAGGGAAGCCCAACCAGTGATAGGTAAAATGTATTTACCTTTTAGTATAAAGTGACATTTATCTCAAATATTCTAGCAGTGATGATTTGATAAAAGGGTAGAATATGATACTATTTTTATCATCTACTCTTCCTTTGATTAACAGACACAAAGAATGGTGTTTCCTATTACATTTTCAAATACACTTGGCTGCTTTCACTAACTCCTAACAAATCATGGTGGAAAAGTCATGAAAAGCGGTATGACCTTTCTGAAGCCTTTCAAGTGAATCACACCAGTGCTGCATTTAAAAACAAAACATCTACCGACTTTAGATGAAGACTACTTTATTCAAAGAGCACATCATTCTGTTGTTTATCTTCTATTCACTAGATCTCAGAAAAAGTGAAACAGTTCGACATAGTATCCTAATTTCTCCTCTGCTCCTAGCCTACTGAACTTGGTCAATATTGAATTTTATGGGGATTATATCCTTTCCTATGAAATGAGGGTATTATACTAGGTTATTAAATACACCTTTCAGAAATCTGAATGTTTTGTTTTATTTTTAAAATTTTGCCTTCTCACAATTTTTCACCATGTGGTATATATATATGAGCTTTATCAAGCTCAAATGAATTTTAAATAGTTGTAGAAAATTTTGTTATATACAAAAATAGAAGTTTTCTATAAATTTTAATAAGCTCATGTTTTGATATTTCAATAACTATAATAAAAGGATAACTCAAAGATTGGTTTATTATCTTTCTGGGCTCCAAAATCACTGCAGATGGTAACTGCAGCCATGAAATTAAAAGACGCTTACTTCTTGGAAGGAAAGTTATGACCAACCTAGATAGCATATTCAAAAGCAGAGACATTACTTTACCAACAAAGGTTCGCCTAGTCAAGGCTATGGTCTTTCCTGTGGTCATGTATGGATGTGAGAGCTGGACTGTGAAGAAGGCTGAGCGCCGAAGAATTGATGCTTTTGAACTGTGGTGTTGGAGAAGACTCTTGAGAGTCCCTTGGACTGCAAGAAGATCCAACCAGTCCATTCTGAAGGAGATCAATCCTGGAATTTCTTTGGAAGGAATGATGCTAAAGCTGAAACTCCAGTATTTTGGCCACCTCATGCGAAGAGTTGACTCATTGGAGAAGACTCTGATGCTGGGAGGGATTGAGGGCAGGAGGAGAAGGGGACGACAGAGGATGAGATGGCTGGATGGCATCACTGACTCGATGGGTATGAGTCTGGGTGATCTCCGGGAGCTGGTGATGGACAGGGAGGCCTGGCGTGCTGCGGTTCATGGGGTCGCAAAGAGTCGGACACGACTGAGCGACTGATCTGATCTGATCTGATGAATGCTTACTTTTATTTTCAAAATTTTGCTTTCATTTAAGGAAATCAATGGTTCAGCTCTATAAAAGCATAGGTAAGGATAAAATGTTTTAATGGTAGAAGGAACTAAATAGAAGAAACACCATTGACTAAAATTATGACAAATTTAGAAAAGAGATACAATTAACCCTGACACTTAAAGATATATAACAAAATGATTTTGACCTATGATTTGCCTCAAAATAAGGGTTAAATTCTCTATTAAAAAAAAAGTTTGAATATTTTAGGTGCCAAAGAATGAAATTAAATATTTATAAGTTGACAAATTTTGGTACATTTTTAAATAACTCTGCTGATTTTAAAGATCTGGAATACAGGGATGGTTATATAATATTTTATATCAAGTATGTGCAAAATATATTATTAAGTTTTATTGACTCATCAACAAATAGAACCCCATTTTAAACTAATCGAACAATTCTTTTAACAATAAAGTTATCTGTTAAACTCATATTCTTAACCAACTTGTCATGTGTATCGCATTTATCTTTTTATTCCCATTGTTATGAGAAATAAATTGTAAATAGACATTTAAGTGTATTTCCTTTAAATAAGGATTAAAGAGGAAATAAAGGGCTGTTTGGAGGACTGAAACTTGGGTTTATTTAATTTGCTTCAAAGCAGACTAATCTACTCTTTTCAATTACTGATGAGGGATCCCGTGTCCCAGACACAGTCTTTCCACAACAGGCCATGGCACTGAGATGGTTCTCGTTAAGTATTCATCTTTACAGCTCTGACTTCAGTGACACATACTAACTGTATACCATAAAAACATGTGGCAACTGATAGCAATATTTCTTTCTACTTGATAGACTCAACTGTGGGCCTATTTCTATTTTCTGCATCCTAACTTAAGAACATCATGGTATCAATACATGGTGATTCAATCCTCAGATGTGTTCATTTTACACTACACTTTGTAATTTACTTTATATATATATATATATATGAACTACATATTGTACTAGGTTTCTAATTAACAATGTCAAACACATTTGACATAAGGCTGATAGATTTTGAGCACTAGTTTCCAGATTTGATATTTTAACATTAGTGGTTGGTGAGACTGTCAACTTGACTTTTTGAAAACCAGTCAGTCAGTCAGGTAGGGTTGGTTTTCTGTTTTGCCAAATATTAGTTTACGTTTACTTCAGTGAATTAACCAGAGATACGGTTTAATAGAATGAGTTGCACAGTTACACATTTATCATATAAAAGAGTCCCTGCTGCTGCTAAGTCGCTTCAGTCGTGTCCAACTCTGTGCGACCCCAGAGATGCAGCCCACCAGGCTCCCCCGTCCCTGGGATTCTCCAGGCAAGAACACTGGAGTGGGTTGCCATTTCCTTCTCCAATGCATGAAAGTGAAAAGTGAAAGTGAAGTCGCTCAGTCGTGTCTGACTCTTAGCGACTCCATGGACTGCAGCCTACCAGGCTTCTCCATCCATGGGATGTTCCAGGCAAGAGTACTGGAGTGGGGTGCCATTGCCTTCTTCAAAAAGAGTCCCTACAAATCTATAATTCTTTTTCAGTTTAGTTATATTTTTTATGTCCATTTATCCTTTCCTGGGCTACATTATCTAAATTTAAGTTTTCAAAGGAAAATATGTTGTCTATACAGCAGGATTTCTTCCTTAAGTGATCTGGGATATCTGCCAATCTCCTTCAGAATTCTGCACTTTTATCTTTATGAGACTGGCTTATAGCCAGTGCATTGTTATTCTTTAAGTTTTCCTCTTACCTTGCTATTTCTTGAGCAAGAAATTGGCATTCAGGTCTTTAAATGTTCCCTTGGTTGACTGAGAGCTTAATTCAATCAAGAAAAAAAATATATATATATTATATTTATGTCTCTTTGGGTTCCATATTATACATTTCTTTCTCTTTTCAGTGTATCCAATAGTGAATTTATTAATAAGATGATATTTAAAATTTGAATAAGTATTTAGCTCTTATTAATGGACCAGATTCTTTTCTTTCTGTTTCTTTTTTTTTTTTCTTTTCAGCTACTTTAACTCATCTGACGAAACTGCTTTTAAGAGTTTGAAATCAAGGTCATTTTTTTTTTTTCTCTAAAGCCTTTCAATTTCAGATAGTATTTGCTGCTTTGTTTAAGCTCCATCTGCATCTGTTTGTTTATTGGTCCTGCCACCTGACTTGCTTGCAGGATCTTAGTTTCCTCACCAGGAGCTGAACCCAGGCTGTGCACTGGAAGCACAGAGTTCCAACCAGCAGACTACCAGGGAATTTCCAACTTCAACTTTTGTATCCTAAAATCTTAGTTATCTTATCAGAATCCCCTCCTTATGTTTAGTCTACCAAAGAAGATAAATTGCACAGTAGAAGACAAATAAGTGTTGAAAGTGTGCAAAATGAGTACTTTGAATAAATAACTTATAGTGAAATACATCACATCACTAGACACTGACCCTGATTGTTCCTTTTTTTTTTTTTGCAGACACAAGAAATTTGTTTCCTGAAGAAAGACTGGAAAACTCCCTCATTTGAAAAATTTAAACTTCTACAAAAAGAGACTGTTTTGATAAAGGATAGACAAAATTCACTAGTTTCATCAGCATAATCTTATATTTTCAGTACTATATACCGACTGACTAATTAAAGAATCCTCAGGTTACCCTAAAGTATAATCTGGAAAGTCATGCCTTATGTTCCATGATTATATTTGCTTGAGCATAGGCCATTTTGAAAGTGATGAAAAGTTATCTGTGTTCCGAATTATTTATTGTATTTTCCTGTTTTAAGTAGGCTATAGTGAAAGTTTAAAACCTTTCAGGAAGCTTTGAAGAAACAAGGAAGCTCAGCGTATTCATGTACAATAATCAAGGAGATGCAGTTTCAAGAATGGACTGGATAAAATGAAGAAAAATAAAAATGTGACAAAAAAGGATGTGGGAAACCAGAGGAAAGAAGTGAAGGTGAAAAGAGTCTGTCTAATTATAATCTGTGTGCTATATATTACATAAGTGCAGAAAAATTAATATTTGTACTGATGAAGATTCTTATACAAGAATAGTGATGTATCTGTGTAGAAATCATTTCTTAAGAATTATAAAAATAAAGATTTAAATGAGTGGGAGTGTAGGAAGAATTGAGGTGGGGTGAGGGTGCTGCTGCTAAGTCACTTCAGTCATGTCCTACTCTGTGCGACCCCATAGATGGCAGCCCACCAGGCTCCCCTGTCCCTGGGATTCTTCAGGCAAGAACACTGGAGTGGGTTGCCATTTCCTTCTCCAATGCATGAAAGGGAAAAGTGAAAGTGAAGTCGTGTCCAACCCTCAGGGACCCCATGGACTGCAGCCTACCAGGCTCCTCCATCCATGGGATTTACGAGGCAAGAGTACTGGAGTGTGGTGGGTGTGAGAGTTGTACTATAAGAAAGCTGAGTGCTGAAGAATCAATGGATTTTGAATTGTGGTATTGGAGAAGACTCTTGAGAGTCCCTCCTGAGAAACCTGTGTGCAGATCAAGAAGCAACATTTAGAACCAGACATCCAACAACTGATTGGTTCAAAATTGAAAAAGCAGCACAAGTCTGTATATTGTCACCCAGCTTGCATGTATGCTAAGTTGCTTCAGTTGTGTCTAACTCTTTTCAACCTTAAGGACCATAGCCCACTAGAGTCCTCTGCCCATGGGATTCTTCAGGCAAGAATACTGGAGTGGGTTGCCAGGCCCTCCTCCAGGGGATCTTCCCAACCCAGGGATCAAACCGTGGGTTCTTTACCACTAGCACCACCTGGGAAGCCAATCATCCTGCTTATTTAATTTATATGCAGAGTACATCATGCCAAATGCTGGGCTGGATGAAGCACAAGCTGGACTGTGCTTGCCAAGATTCAAGATTCAGGTTTGCCAGGAGAAATACCAACAACATTAGCTATGCAGATGATATCACTGAGGGTGAAAGAGGAGAGTGAAAAAGCTGGCTTGAAATTCAACATTCAAAAAACTAAGATTATAGTAAGCCACTTCAGTCACTTCATGGCAAATAGAAAGGGGAAAAATAGAAGCAGTGACAGATTTTATCTTCTTGGGCTCCAAAATCACTGCAGGTAGTGACTGCAGCCATGTCATTGACAGATGCTTGCTCCTTGTAAGGAAAGCTATGACAAATATAAACAGCGTTTTAAGAAACAGAGACATCATCTTGCTGACAAAGGTCCATATAGGCAAAGCTAGAGTTTTTCAAGTATTCATGTACAGATGTGAGAGCTGGACCATAAAGAAGTTTGAGCCGTGAGGAATTGATGTTTTTGAGTTGTGGTGTTGGAGAACTCTTGAGAGTCTCCTGGACAGCAAAGAGATAAAACTAGTTGATCCTAAAGGAAATTAACCCTGAATATTCATTGGAATAGAGGTGGTAAAAATACACAGAAGAACTATACAAAAAAGATTTCATGACCCAGATAACCATGATGGTGTGATAACACACCTAGAGCCAGACATCCTGGAATGTGAAGTCAAGTGGGCCTTAAGGAAGCATCACTACAAACAAAGCTAGTGGAAGTAATGGAATTCTAGCTAAACTATTTCAAATCCTAAAAGATGATGCTGTGAAAGTGCTGTATTCAATATGCCAGCAAATTTTGGAAACTCATCAGTGGCCACAGGACTGGAAAATGTCACTTTTCAGTCCAATCGCAAAGAAAGGCAATGCCAAAGAATGTTCAAGCTACTGCACAATTGCACTCATCTCACACGTCAGCAAAATAATGCTCAAAATTCTCCAAGTGAGGCTTAACAGCATGTGAACAGCTTCTCAAGCTGTATTTAGAAAAGGCAGAGGAACCAGAGATCAAACTGCCAACATCCTTTGGCTCATAGAAAAAGCAAGAGAATTCCAGAAAAGATATCTACTTCTGCTTTATTGACTGCGCCAAAGCCTATGACTGTGTGAATCACAATAAACTGTGGAAAATTCTTAAAGAGATGGGAATACCAGACCACTTTACCTGCCTCCTGAGAAATCTGTATGCATGTCAAGAAGCAACAGTTAGAACTGGACATGGAACGAAAAACTAGTTCCAAATTGGGAAAGGGGTATGTCAAGGCTGTATATTGTTACCCTGCTTGTTTAAATTATATGCAGAGTACATCATAAGAAATGCTGGGCTGTATGAAACACAAGCAGGAATTAAGATTGCTGGGAGAAATATCAATAACCTCAGATATGCAGATGACACCACCCTTATGGCAGAAAGTGAAGAAGAACTAAAGGGCCTCTTGATGAAAGTGAAAGAGGAGAGTGAAAAAAAAATGGCTTAAAACTCAACATTCAAAAAGCTAAGATCATGGCATCTGGTCCCATAATTTCATGGCAAATAGATGGGGAAACAATGGAAACAGTGAAAGACTTTATTTGGGGGCCCCAAAATCACTGCAGATGGTGATCACAGCCATGAAATTAAAAGATGCTTGCTCCTTGGAAGAAAAGTTATGACCAACCTAGACAGCATATTAAAAAGCAGAGACATTACTTTGGCAACAAAGGTCCATCTAGTCAAAGCCATGTTTTTTTCCAGTGGTCATATATGGATGTGAGAGTTGGACTATAAAGAAAGCTGAGTGCCAAAGAATTGATGCTTTTTGAACTGTGGTTTTGGAGAAGACTCTTGAGAGTCTCTTGGACTTCAAGGAGATCCAACCAGTCCATCCTAAAGGATATCAGTCCTGAATATTCATTGACTGATGCTGAAGCTGAAGCTCCAGAACCTTGTGAAGTATGTGAAGAACTGACTCATTGGAAAAGACCGTGATGCTGGGAAAGATTGTAGGTGGGAGGAGAAGGGGATGACAGAGAATGAGATGGTTGGATGGCATCACCGACTCAATGGACATGAGTTTGGGCAGGCTCTGGGCATTGGTCCTGGACAGGGAAGCCTTGTGTGCTGCAGTCCATGGGGTTGCAAAGAGTCGGACACGACTGAATGACTGAACTGATACTGAATGAACTGATATTGATTCTTTGGAAGATCTGATGGTGAAGCGGAAAATCCACTGGCCACCTGATGCAAAGAGCCGACTCATGGAAAATACCCTGACATTAGGAAAGATTGAAGGCAAAAGGAGAAAGGGGTGGCAGAGAATGAGATGATTAGATAGCATCATTGACACAATGAACATAAATTTAGTAAACTCCAAGAGACAGTGGAAGACAATGGAGCCTGGAGTGCTGCAGTCCATTGAGTTGCAAAGTCACACACACTTAGCAACTGAACAACAACAGCATACAATATATCCTGGGTTTCATAGGTGACAGAACAGTAAAATATCCACCTGCCAATGAGGAGATGTGGGTTCGATCCAAGGGGTCAGGTAGATCCCCTACAGGAGGAAATGGCAATCCACTCCAGTATTCTTGATTGGAAAATTCCATGGACAGAGGAGCCTGGTGGGGTACAGTCCATGCAGTCACAGAGAGTTAGACATGTCTGAGCTACTGAGGACACACACACACATACATACAGTATATCATCAACTCTGAGATGCATTTCCTTTTCTCATTTTAAACAGATCTAAAATCAGGATAAATCTTTTCTTCTCTCAAACATTCTTGGCCTTGTGGCAGTCATAACATGGTTGACATCACTTGGTACTTCTGGTAAGAGTAAGAAAGCCCAGGTATCAAATGTTACAGAATGGTGTTGATGGATAAGGAGAAAGCCTCAAAGACAATTGTAGAGCCCTCTCTTAATAAAGGCTGTATCATCAACACTCTTGATTGCCCAGAAAATAACATTATGTTAAAACACAAAGTTTAAAAATTCTGGTTGGAAGTTGTTTCAGGAACACTTAAACCAATGTGTTTTGCTAATATTTTCATTTTTATTTATTCATTGTAAAAATATATACACATTAATCAGTTCAAAAGAGTTCTTTGAATAAACATTTCTAAAGCTACCAAAGCATTGATTAATTCAATTAGTAGTATTGGGCAGATTTTCTTGTTCTTTTCTCAATGGTACACAAATAATAATGTTTTAAGACTCTAACATAGCTACATTTAACTATGTTAATTCTCCACTGGTTGCTAGAACTTTAAAATCTTCATATTGGTATAAAATTTCTCAAACTCTTTCAATACTATTTTTTACTAAATAGTTCTTATTTTCTACCAGATTAGTTTTTTTTTTTTTTTTCCTACATGTTGAACTTCTACATGTTCTCAAACTATTTTCAGGAAGTCATAGAAAACTAATCACCCTGAAAGATGTTTACACAATGGCTAAAGTGACAATACTTTGTATAAACTATTGATTTTTTAAAAAAATATGTTGTTTGACATGTATGATGATCAGAAAAATAATAAAGTTGACCAAAAATTCATTAATTAATTATTGTCATATGAATCTGCAGTTAACTGGTACCATCTTGGCTTAAAATCTGCTGCATGAGTTTCCTTCCTAAAACCTGTGATGAGATTTTTGTCTACACTGAAGTGCTGAATGACTGAATCTGCTTCCAGATTTTTTATTTTGTCATTTTTCCTCTTTATCTACTATCATTTTTGTTGTAGTTTAATAGATTTGATATTCAATAGTCGGACACGACTGAGCGACTTCACTTTCACTTTTCACTTTCGTGCATTGGAGAAGGAAATGGCAACCCACTCCAGTATTCTTGCCTGGAGAATCCCGGGGATGGAGGAGCCTGGTGGGCTGCCGTCTATGGGATCGCACAGAGTTGGACACGACTGAAGCGACTTAGCAGCAGCAGCAGCAGTAGAACAATTATGATCCCAAAATTGTATACACTCTTATTTATTATATATATTTTCTTCTCATAAATTAGTGGCTTTAACCTTTTTCCTTTTTACAAGGAGTTCTTAAAAAATGAAAAACCTATCATATATTAAAGCAGTTACGTTTCAGTGCAATATGACTATACAAATCCATCTTCATCCCTGGAGAAGGTAAATGAATTAATATAAATGCCTTCATAATCCAGTCTTTCACCTTCCCCACTTTTTTAATAAAAATGCACAGGGGATATTGTAAAGTTCAAGCTTGCTCTATAGAAAGTAGGGCTTTACAGAATATAACCTCAACAGACTATTTAGGAAGGAATGAAGCACTTATTTTGAAAGTCATGATCATTAAAATAAGAAGATTAGATCTTAATTAAAATATTAGAATTTTGTTTTGTTGAGGTGCTACTGTCTTTGTGAGCAATGTCTTAATAAAGTCAGTTTTAGCAGAAAGAACATGATTAATTTGTTAAAAAAAACTTATGTGTTTTTTTTTTTCTGGCAGTTTTTCCATTAATATCAGTACCTTATCTTAAGCCTTTATGATTAAAAATGAGACAGTTATCATTATATAAATATATAATTATATAAATACAGATGTCAGTGTCATCTAAAATTTGCATTGTTTTAAAATTTTATCTTAATGGTATCATGTGTATGGGTACTCTTACTCAGCAAAATTCAAGAAGAGATGCTTGGCACGTACGTTAATTTCACTTTGCAAGTAACTTTGCCAGATTAATGAGCCAATAATTCCATTTTGAAACAATGAGTTATCCAAATTTTCTGCTGACATTGGCTATAATTATTAACACTGGCATAATGCCACATTTTAAAATTGGGATTGAAATTTGAGATTTGTTTAACTATTGAGAGAGCTGAGGAAAGAAAATATATATAGAATGAATGAAAAAGGGAGAGAGTTTTTAAGTCAAATGGCATGAAAACTATATGGGTAGATAAAATCTTCCCTGCATCAGGAAATCTTTAGGAGAATTGCAAATGTAGGGTCAGTTTTAAGCTACAACTGTTAAGTGAAAGAACAAAGTTGGATGTTTATGAAATAAATTTGGGGAGGATAGTGCATCATAAGAAGAATTGGGAATGTTTCAGAAGTGGAATATTTACATGGAACAATATGATATGACCTTGGTGTGAGAGGGAAGAACATGATTTATGGAAAAATCCTAAGATCACTAACTGTGATCTCAGGCTATTTACTCACAGTACGGTATCCTCATTGGTAAAATGGGAGAATAGCATTGTATGTTAGTTGATTATAATTTCACACTATAGGCACTATAGAAATTAAGGTTACCATTTTAAAAGTAAAATAAGTTAAACAATACAGTGTAGCATACAGAGCATTTTATTTTGGTCACATAGGTGTATTTGAAATATGTTCTCTAGAGAACTAGAGAAAATTTTAGAAGTGGATTGGATGGATTGCAGGGCCCAAGGAATTAAACATTTATTCATTAAGTCATTCAACCAGTATTTACTGAATGCCTCTTATATTTCAGGCATTGTAGGTACTAGGGCTATAGCAATAAACAAAACACTCAAAGAAGAAGCATCCAAATATAGATGATATAAGTAATCTATCTGGGCTTCCCTGGTGCCTGCAATGCAAGAGACCCAGGTTCAATTCCTAGGTCGGCAAGATCCCCTGGAGAAGAGAATGGCTACCTACTCCATTATTCTTGCTTGGAGAATTCCATGGAGAGGGAAGCCTGGCAGGCTACAGTCCATGGGATTGCAAAGAGTTGGAGAAAATGGAGCGAATAACACTTTCACTCTTTTCAAATAATCTATCTAATAAGATATAGTAAAAGCTAAGAGTAGAAGATAAAGGAGAAAATGGAGTTATGATGTATTAATAGGTGAGGGAGAGCTTCCTAGGTGGCTCAGTAGTAAAGAAACTGCCTGCCAATGCAGAAGACATGGGTTCGATCCCTAGATTGGGAAAATCTCCTGGAAAAGGATGGTAACCCACTCCATTTTTCTTGCCTGGGAATTCCAATAGACAGAGGAGCCTGGAAGGCTATAGTCCATGGAGTCACAAAAGAGTTGGACATGACTTAGCAAGTAAAACAACAGAGGGATGGGGGAGTGTTAACCTTTAGATATATTATTAGCCAAGAAAGTTTTATCCAAAAAAGTAATTTTTTTTTAATTGGAGGATAATTTCTTTACACTGTTGTCTTGGTTTCTGCCATACAGCAACATGATATATATATCTATCCCCTCCCTGTTGAGCCTCCCTCCCCTCACCCAACCCACCCTTAGGTCATCACAGAGCACCAGACTGAGCTTCCTGTCTCATACAGCAACTTCCCACAATTATCTATTTTACACATGATAGTGTGTATATGTGAATGCTACTATCTCAATTCATCCTTCCCCCGCAATGTGTCCATAAGTCTGTTCTCTATATCTGCATCTCCATTCCTTCCCTATAAGTAGGTTCATCTGTACCGTTTTTCTAGATTCCATATTATATATATATATATACATTAATATACACTATTTGTTTTTCTCTTTCTGAATTAGTTTGCTCTGTATAACAGGCTCTAGGTTCATTCACCTCACTAAAACCAACTCAAATCCATTCCTTTTTATGGCTGAGTAATATTCCATTGTATATATGTACACCATCTTCTTTATCCTTTCTTCTGTTGATGGACATCTAGATTGCATCCATCACCTGGCTATTGTAAATAGTGCTGCAATGCATATTGGGATATATGTGTCTTTTTCAATTATGGTTGGAATTGAAATCCCAGAAATCCCAATCTCTGGGTCATATGAGAGTTTTATTCCTAATTTTAAAGGAATCTCCATACTGTCTCCATAGTGACTGTATCAATTTACATTCTTATCAACAGTGAAGTAGGGTTCCCTTTTCTCCACATCATCTTCAGCATTTATTGTTTTGTAACTTTTTTGATGATGGTTATTCTGACTGATGCGAGGTGATACCACATTGTAATTTTGATCTGCATTTCTCTAATAGTGAGCAATGCTGAGCCTCTTTTCACGTGTTTATTGGCCATTTGTATGTCTAAAAAAATATCTGTTTTGGGTCTTCTGCCCACTTTTTGACTGGGCTGTTTGTTTTTCTGATATTGAGCTGTATGAGCTGCTTATATATTTTGGAGATTAATCTTTTGCCAATTGTTTTGTTATCAATTGTTTCCTTCCATTCTGCGGGTTGTCTAGAAAGTGACTTTGTAAGAAGCTAAAGGAAGTGAGAGAGCAAGCCAAGCACATATCTGAGAAAAGCACTTCTCAGACAGGAAACAGAAGTTGCAAGGACCCTATGGTAGGAGTGTGGTGACCTATTCCAAGCACAGTGAGGAGGCCAGAAGGAATTAAGATGGTTGAAAGTGAATAAGCAGGCTTGTGGCCAGATTATTGTAAGGGCCTTTGAGACACAGAGTAGATTTGGGGCTTTACTTTAGTGAGATGAGAAGTCTTTGGATTTTTAGGAGTGACATGCTCAACTTATATTTTAACAAGGCCATTCTAGCTTCATAAGAACAGTTCAACAAAGGGAGGTATATGTGAAAGAAAGATCAGTGGAGAAGCTACGAGTTATACAGGTGAGAAATGGCAAGGACTCAGACTAGAGTGATAAAGATGGGGGTTTCAGGAAGTGTCAGATTGTAAATTTTTAAATAGAACCAATGGGGTTTGTTAATGAAATCAGTTTATAGTATGAGAGAAAGGGAAGAGTCAAACGTGATTTCAAGAATTTTGGCAACTGGATAGACGGAGGAGACTGAAGGAGAATCAGGTTTGGAGGGACATGATGGTCACGTTTTGGAGTTTGTTTTAGACATCCAAGTGAAGATATCAAAAGACAATTGAATACACAAGCCACAAGAAGGGTAAGATAACTCAGAGAGTGATTTTGATTAAAAAAGAAAAAGAAAATATTCAAGGACTGAGCCCTGTGAATATCGACATTAAGGGGCTGGGAAGTAAAGCAGGGACTTCCCAAAAAAGGCTACTGGGAAGGAGTGGCCAAGAGTGTTAGAGAAAAAGCAGACAAATATGTGCTCTATAAGCCAAGTGAAGAAGATATTTCATATTAACTCTATGAATTAGAAAAGCAAAACAGTGCTAAAAGTAGATAAGACATATCAGAGCTTTTAAAAAAAATAAGTGAAGGAAAAAGGTGTGTCCCTCCATTGAAAATAATAGAGGGAAGGATAAAGCACTGGCTGAGGGCCCCATTAGAAAGAATTAAGAAGAAAGAGCAGGGGACCTGTAGAAGTTTTTCATAACGTACTTGGGATAACCATCTGCGCCAGATCCCCTGAGATCTTCATTAAGACATGCAGATTCCTGAATTAAAATTTTTCATAACTGATGAGGCATTTTCAGCAAGTCCTACCTGTGATTCTTATATACATTTAACACATAACTAAGATTAAAATATTAAAATGGAGAAATATATTTCCATTAAGAGTCAAAATTATCGGTAAGTGCACGTATGGTTGTGAATACAGAGATGTGGTCCCCCGTCTGTGGTTTCCACACTCATGATGTATATTTTCATTCAAGAATAGGACTAGGTGATAGCCACCTGGAGAAGAACTATATATTGCCTTGCTTTTAAAGTTAATATTCCCTTTTCACCAAATGTTTTAGAAAGTTCAATTTGACAACATTTATTTTTCCGTTTCACTTCATGCTCCACTTCATGCTCACGGGAGGAGTCGAAAATTGAAATTTGCAAGGCTTCCCATAGTCGAAAATTGAAATTTGCAAGGCTTCCCATGGGTTTGCCTCTGCCTCTAAGGCACACTGGACAAGGAGTGCAGTAGAATCCACCATTACTTTGCTCATTATTCCTTTGATTCAGTCATTTTGCATGTCCAAAAGGATTCTCCTTTTCCTACATAAGCACATTACACACACACTTGCATGCACACGTGCGTGCACACACACACACACACACACACACACACACACACATCTGATATACAAGCAGGTATGGGAAGGCAATGGCACCCCACCCCAGTACTTTTGCCTGGAAAATCCCATGGACGGAGGAGCCTGGTAGGCTCCAGTCCATGGGGTCGCTGAGAGTCGGACACGACTGAGCGACTTCACTTTCAATTTTCACTTTCATGTATTGGAGAAGGAAATGGCAACCCACTCCAGTGTTCTTGCCTGGAGAATCCCAGGGACCAGGGAGCCTGGTGAGCTTCCGTCTGTGGGGTCGCACAGAGTTGGACACGACTGAAGCGACTTAGCAGCAGCAGCAGCAGCATGCTGCAAAACCCTGTGAGAGGATTTCATGTTGAGTTTGTGGAAATTCATTTCAGAGTTCCCTGGGCAATTTCAGTTTCTCCCAAGGTCAGATCAAGCTTTTACCCTCATTTTTAGGATTATGTAAATGTGCATGCTCAGTTGCTCAGTCATGTCTGACTCTGTCACTACATGGACTATAGTTCACCAAGCTCCTCTGTCCATGGGATTTCCCAGACCAGAGTACTGGAGTGGGTTGCCATTTTCTTCTCCAGGGGAATCTTCCCGACCCAAGTCTCGTGCATCTCCTGCATTGGAATGTGGATTCTTTACCACTGAGCCACTTGGGAAGTCCCTTTAGGGTCATGGAAGATCTAAAACTATTATAGACTTGGCCAGCAAGTACTGAATGTCCATGAGAGGAACAGCTTTGCAGAAACATCATTAAAAACATAAACTGGGCTTTTAGCTCAGTGAACTCTTATGCTTGGAAAGAATGGAAAGGGTGAAGGGGAGGAGGGTACACAGACAGAAGCAAAAATGATGGAAGAGCCTCTAATATTTACCTTGTGCCTTTTACTGTCCAAATATTCTCCCTGTGTTTTACATTCATTGTCTCATTTTATCCTTTCAGTTCTATTTGGTAAAATAGATTAAGAAACTGAAGCTCATTTACCCCAAGTTAATAAGTGACAAAATTAGGATTGTATGTAGGTCTGACAGATGGTATCTCTGGTATTTCAGCGTGCAGTCTTTTGGAATTCAATGTCACTACTGGATTATTCATGACAATTAGTGCACTGTTTAGATCCCAAGCATGTGGGAAATATCTACAAGGTATATCATGGGGTAAGTAAGTAGCTATGGTGAGCTACCAAAATATAGAGCCTTAAAGTATGAGAATAACTTACCTGTGTAAGGAATTTCAGTTTATAAAACCACAAGGAAATGAAGGCCAGTGTCCTTACAGATAGACTTTCTTCAGCTCACCACCTCTAGGCATATTGTCTGACCACTAACTATCCTTCCCTCTAGGTTCTAGGTTGTACAGTCTTGCTTTTCTGAAGAGTAGATAATCCCTAGTTAAGTTGCTCCAGGTAACAAACCTGGCTGAACTTGTTGGCATAAAAATAGATACTCTGACAGATTATTAGTCTGCTCACTGGTCACTGTCTCTCCACTCCCAGTGACTATTTTCTTTCTTTTCTGCTTTTAATTCTATCCACAAAAGGTTATGTTGTTAAAAGGGGTCATTTTGTCATCCTTATTGCTCTCTCACTATAGGTAGCTTTTTGCTTATACATTAGAGGTTTCCTCAGCCATAGGTTCCCTATTTTTCTGATATATCTTCTTTACTAGGAACATGGGTAATGCTGCTGTTAGGTTTGAAGAGGTGTTCTGGGATACAGGAAAATGGACTGAGAAGCAACAGGAAAATGGACTGAGAAGCAACATATATATATATATATATATATATATATATATATATATATATATATATATATATTTCCTAAGTTATTGGCAGATAGCATATCTTTCCTGACTTTCACTGTCCTTATCAGTGAAACAATGTATTTTAACTAAGTTATCTTCATGGTTCTTTTTAGATATAATATCACACTGTGATCATTCAACTATGCATTTTCCTTGGTTTTGTTATATATGTATGTATATACGTATATATGTGTGTATATATATATAAAAGCCAAGGGGGGTAAAATATAAAAAAAATACCCAAGGGGAATAAAAATCAATTATTTATAACAAAGTGCTCATCAGTGCTTTACACTGTAGTGAAATATTAATATATAATATGCTACATAGTTTGTATCATGAAAAATTGCTAGAATAGTCTGTGGATTTTTTTTTTAATTGGAGGATAATTGCTTTACACAGTTGTGGTGGTCTCCACATACTTCAATGGGAATCAGTCATAATTACATTTATATCACGTCCCTCTGGAGCCTCCCTCCCACCTGTATTTTAAAGATTATTAAATTATATCTATTTTATACATATACACGAATAAGCGACTTCACTTTCACTTTTCACTTTCATGCATTGGAGAAGAAAATGGCAACCCACTCCAGTGTTCTTGCCTGGAGAATCCCAGGGACGGGGGAGCCTGGTGAGCTTCCATTTATGGGGTCGCACAGAGTCGGACACGACTAATAGCATACATATACACTGTAATAAACATATATAAGAGCTATTAGTTTAAAATATGTGAAAAACAAAGCCCTCCATTCCTCCATGCATGAAAATAAATTTTTAAGCATGAAAAAAGATTTTAGTCTAATTCCCACCATTAACTCATTTCTGAGTCCTTGGCAGATAGCATATCTTTCCTGAGTTTGCTTATCAGTAATGCAAGGTATTTTAACTAAGTTATCTTCTTTTTTTTTTTTTTTAATATATAATACCTCATCAAATTGTGATAATTCTTTTAAAAAACACATGCATTTTCCTTGGTTTTCTTCTATGTATCGCCAAACAATTCACTATGGGGATAACCCATCTTAGGATACTTTTATAAAATGCAAGGCATCTTGGAGGGAAACTTTCTTAATAACATCTGTCTGTTTTTCTAATTATAAAATTTGCATATTACCATTGAACAAAAGTTGGGAAACAGAGTATACAGAAAGGAAGATCAAAATCACACATAGTTTTTCAACACAATGATTATCACTGCTTATATTTCAATGTTCTTGCTTGCTTGATTCTTTTCTCTGTTTTTTCAATAAAATTGGAGCCTTATTTTTCAGTACACTACTTTTTCTCTATTAACATATTATCCTGAGTCATATTTCACTAGTATTTGCAAATTTTTTACTTCTGCATAACATTCCTTATTATTGTTATATCTTATATACCAGTGTATTTTCAATATTGCATTACCTTGAATAATAATGTAAGAATAACTGTATATGTATGTATGCTCACCAACTTAAATTCCTATAATTAATTATCTGGTCAAAATTATAAATATGTATTAAGCATCTAAATATAGTTTTCAAATTGCTCTCCAGAAAGATGATAGGCATTTCCTTTCTCGCTAGGAAAATTGAGAATCCTGTCCTTCAGTTCTCCATTTTTCTCTCCAGCAATGTGCATCATCATTAAATAACTGCTTATTTGATCAGATCAGATCAGATCAGTCGCTCAGTCGTGTCCGACTCTTTGCGACCCCATGAACCACAGCATATTTGATAGTAAACTTGTTTTTACTATATTTTAATTTACATACATTATTATTCATGAGATTATATTGAAAATGTATTTGTTGCTTCAATTGCCTTGAGATCACACATGATCTTATTTCTTCTCAACCACATTTCCCTTTATTACTCTGTCTGGCTACATTGATCTTGCCATTCTTAGACTATGCCATGTTTGTTTCCATCTTGGAACCTTGACCTTGTACTTGATTTTCTCTACTTGCAGTGCATCCTTGTATCTAAATCCTTCCAAGTCTCACCTCTCTCCATTCATTCTGTTCTGTTCAAAGGCCACCTCCTCAGAGAAAGCTGTTATGTGCCAACATCGAAAATAACCTCTCCCCACATTATTTTATGGCTACTTCCCTTAGATTCATATAGTTTTTTTTTTTTTGCATGCATGCTCAGTTGCTAAGTCATGTCTGATTCTTTGTGACTTCCTGGACTATAGCTCACCAGGTTCCTCTGTTCATGAGATTTCCAAGGGAAGACTATTGGATTGGGTTGCCATTTCCTTCTATAGAGAATCTTCCTGACCCAGGGATTGAAACCACGTCTTCTGCATTGGCAGGCGGGTTCTTTACCACTGAGCCACCAGGGATGCCCTTATGTTGTTTGTTTATGGAATTGCCTCCTGTTTACTTTTTTAGTGCTTCTCATTAGATAAAAGCTTTCTGAGGGGTGAGAGTGTGACTATCATTTATTCTATTATTAATTCCCATCACTCAGAACCTTATCTAGTATATATTCGTTAATAAATATTTAGGCAATGAGTTATCTGAATTTTACACTTCCCATCTCTCTTAGTCTGTTAGGGTCGCTATAATGGAAATGCCATAGACTGAGTGGCTTATAAACAACAGAGACTTATTTCTTACAGTTCCAGAGATTGGGAATTCCAAGATCAAATCTCAGGCAGATTCAGTGCCTGTTGAGGATCCTTTTGTGGTTCTCATACAGTCATCTTGTCCTCATTGCATCTGCACATGCCAGGAGGTGAGAGAGCATTCTGGGGTCTCTTTTATAAAGACACTAATCCTATCCTTGAGTGCTCCTTAGTCACCTCCCAAAGGCTTCACCTCTTAATGCCATCACATTGGGTCTTA
The DNA here is from genome assembly GCA_935064755.1 of Tragelaphus eurycerus. NCBI lineage: Eukaryota > Metazoa > Chordata > Mammalia > Artiodactyla > Bovidae > Tragelaphus > Tragelaphus eurycerus. The sequence continues at coordinate 1,046,277 of CAKXYN010000123.1, forward strand.
GGAGCTCAACATATGAATTTTCAGGGGCACGAAAACCAAATCATTTTTACACTATTTTTCTCTTTGGATGTTTCTCTTTTCCTTAGAGAATGATGGCATTAGAGTAAGACTACCAGGCTTATCCCTCCTTTGTCTAATATCTGTGATATTCATAAGTTTCTTAGTTATTTATCTTTGGTGGAGGGTGATGAGTGGATGAATTAAACATTTGTGAAGAAATTTAAAAATTTTAGGAAGTTGTATTTATTAAAATTCTTTTCAGGTTTCCATTCTCTAACATGTTCATAAGGTCTTTTCATAGTCTTAGAAACTGATAGATATTCACATATCATTTCTTCTGTTTTTAAAATTATATTTATTACTTAATTCTTAAATTCTCAAATTTATTTTGATGTATGGTCACTTGTCTTTATCTCCCCTATTTATATTGAATACAGTGAAATTCAGAAAAAATATTTTAATAAACCATTTATCAATCTAGAGTTTCTCGCTGTGAATATATCTCTGCATTAGAGGAAAGAAAGCACTGTAGTTGGGAATGTTATTTTTCTTAATCTTAGCATATCTGATATTGATTACAGACATATCCCCTTCTCATTGGTAACCTCTGGAAACACGCTGATATATATGCAAGCACAGCATTTACCTATAAGACATAATTTAAATCTCTACTGCTGCTGCTTCTAAGTCACTTCAGTCGTGTCCGACTCTGTGCGACCCCATAGATGGCAGCCCACCAGGCTCCTCTGTCCCTGGGATTCTCCAGGCAAGAACACTGGAGTGGGTTGCCATTTCCTTCTCCAATGCATGAAAGTGAAAAGTGAAAGGGAAGTCGCTCAGTCATGTCCGACTCTTTGCGACTGCATGGACTGCAGCCTACCAGGCTCATCGGTCCATGGGATTTTCCAGGCAAGAGTACTGGAGTGGGGTGCCATTGCCTTCTCCAATTTAAATCTCTAAGACATACTAAAGCCTATTTTGTTTTTAATGTGTCTGCTATTCCTGTGAAAGTGTTTGAATATCATTTTTTTCTAAGTAAGCTAATATATCAAAACTAATAACACATATTGGATTACATATAAGCAGGCAGAATAATATTCAAACACTTGCTGAGTAACGAGATAAGTTATTAATTTCATTTTACAAATAAAGAAATCGATGCTTTACAAGTTTAACTAGTATTGTTAAGGCTATACAGATAGTATATGGCAGAATTGTGGTATATCTGACATCAAAGCCAGTGGTACAAACTGCAACTGATACGTGTAAATTCCTACTGTGAGTCAGTACTGGACTAAATATATTACTCAAATTGTTTTGTTCAATACTCACAGAAACCTACTACATCTATTTGACAGACAAGGTTATTAACATTTGGAGACTTTCTCAAGTTCACTCAACTACTATGCTGCACTTCTTCTAATAGTACTTTTTCAAAATGCCCTATCCTTTGGGTAAAAGTGATTTTTAGTTAAATATCTATATAAACCAGAGTAGGCTAATTCTTGCAACATTGAGACCTCCAAATTTATAGTGGCTCAAACTAAAGTTGTCTCTATGAAAACTCAGTGTATCCATTAAAAAAAATCACTCTTTCTACAAAATTGCACTCCAAGAGTAACAGAACTTCTCGAACAATAGAGTTGGGGAAGACCTTTCAAACCCATGAAGTTCACTAAACCACAACACTAAAAGATCAATAAAAATTCTAGTACTTTTAAAAAGATGTGTTTCCAACCATATGACACCCTGAAAAGGAAAAACTATAGAGACAGTAGAAATGTCAGTGGCTACTAGAGTTTTAGAGGAATAGTCAGGACTGCTTTTCTTTAGGATGGACTAGTTGAATCTCCTTGCAGTTCAAGGGACTCTCAAGAGTTTTCTCAAATACCACAGTTCAAAAGCATCAATTCTTCAGTGCTCAGCTTTCTTTATATTTCAACTCTCACATCCATACATGACCACTGGAAAAACCATAGCTTTGACTAGATGGACCTTCAGCTTAATACTATGATTTGGGAATAAATGTGACATGATAGAAAGAACATGAGGTTAGGTCATAGAAAATAGTACTCAGATTCTGACTCCACCATATTTCACCTGTGTGATTTGGGCAAAGTGATTGATTATCTTGAGCCTAAACTTCACCATCTATACAAATGGAGACAATAATACTTACCTCATAGGACTGTTGTATAAATTAAAGGAAGTCACTTTTATTAATTATAAACTCAATACAAAGCGGGGAAGGCAATGGCACCCCACCCCAGTACTTTTGCCTGGAAAATCCCATGGACGGAGGAGCCTGGTAGGCTCCAGTCCGTGGGGTCGCTAAGAGTCGGACACGACTGAGCGACTTCACTTTGACTTTTCACTTTCATGCATTGGAGAAGGAAATGGCAACCCACTCCAGTGTTCTTGCCTGGAGAATCCCAGGGACAGGGGAGCCTGGTGAGCTTCCGTCTATGGGGTCGCACAGAGTCGGACACGACTGAAGCGACTTAGCAGCAGCAGCAGCAATACAAAGACCAAGAATTTTGGAATTAGAACAAACGAAGGTCTTCATGCTGGATGTACCATTTATATTACATATAATCTTGGAAGAATTGTCTAATCTTTCTAATAGAATTTCAGTTTCATGATTACAAAACAGATATAATAACAATATGATATACCTATTCTTTGCTGTTCTTCAGTCAACCAGTTGTGTCTGACTCTTTGTGATCCCATTCCCTGTCCTTCACTGTCTCCCAGAGTTTGCTCAAACTCATGTCTATTGAGTCACTGGTGCTATCCAAACATCCCATTTTCTGTCATCCTTTCTCCTCCTTCCCTCAAACTTTCCCAGCATCAGGGTCTTTTCCAATGGATTGGCTCTTTGCATCAGGTGGCCCAAGTATTGGAGCTTCAGCTTCAGCATCAGTCTTTCCAATGAATATTCAGGGTTGATTTCCTTTAGGATTGAATGGTTTGATCTCCTTGCAGTCTAAGAGACTCTCAAGAGTCTTCTCCAACACCACAATTGAGAAATAACTCCCCAGCATTTTAACCTTGTTTATGGCCCAACTTTCACATCTGTACATGACTACTGGGAAAACTATAGCTTTGCCTATATGGACTTTTTTTGGCAAAGTGATGTCTCTGCTTTTTAATATACTGCCTAGGTTTGCCATAGCTTTTCTTCCAAGGAGCAAGCATCTTTTAATTTCAAGGCTGCAGTCACTGTCCTTAGTGACTTATGTTATACCTATTCTTAGGATGGAGGTGTGTCACCTAATAATGAGCCTGGTGCTTTCACCCATTTAATAAATAATCATCAATTGTCTGTGATGTGACTACTGTTCTGGGTGTTTGGGTGAAAATACTGAAGCATAATGTCCTTGTCTTTCATGGAGTTTACCTCCTACTTGTAATTGAGAGAAGCTGGAAGATAGAAAAATAAGCAAATATACAAACAAGTAAATAATACACCTTTTTATAAGACACATTAGCAGTTAGTAACTAAAAGAAAATAAACCAAGCAATAAAATGAAGAATGACTTGGGGTAGACTACAGCTACTTTCCATAGGAAAGTGATAGAAATCATCTTTAAGGAAGAGACATTTGATCTGAAAGCTGAATGATGTAAAGGATTAAAGTAAGTGAAATTCAGAAGAAGTGTTCTCCAGGGAGAGAAAAGAGTCAGTGTGATGCAGAGGTTGGAAGGAAAATGTTGATGTGGTAGAAATGTATTTGCCAGTGTGGAAGCAGAGAGATGAGAAAAGAGATGGCTCCTCCAGTCCAGGCAAGAAAAGATGTTGTTTTAGACAAGAAATGAAAGAGTAAAGAGATATAAGAACATGTTTGGGGGCTATTCCATGTGAAAAATGAAAGAAAGGGACAAATCAAGGATGACTATTAGCCTTTTTACTTGCTCAATGTGAAATTATATTAGATAGTACATTTTAAGTGGTAGTTACATCATAATCATACAACTGTTTTTTCATAAATGAAGACCTGATTAATCTGATGGTTGTTTTTATTTTCTGAGTAATTCCCCTCCCTCTCTTTCCTTTTATTTCCCCTTTACGTATTAAGGATCCTTAGACGCTTCTGGGGTCAAATGTTTGATTTTTCTTCCCCTTCTATTTCCTGTGGAGAATGAGGACATTGGACAATAAATATAAAGGATATAAAAGGGATTTAAGAAAAGAAGGATGGGCCCTTCTAAAGATAATAATGTCAGTGCCAGGTACAGTGGAGTGTGAATTCACTAACCCTCTTCACCTGAAGTTAAAAATAAAGAAGGGAAAAATGAAGTAGTTCTCAGATTTGCTCTGTCTTAAAAATTATGCTTCTAACTCTGAGTCTGTGTCAAAACCTAAAAGATTATGCTATTCTAGCAAAGTTCTTTCCCCACCATCTTTTTGATATTACACTATTGAAGGAGAAAAAGAACTCCTCTGAATATATAATGAAGAAATATACAGGGAAAATAATTGCAAGTGTTCATGATTTTTCCATTCTGCCAGTTTTCCATATAATTCCATATTTGTCAAAAGGAGAAAAGTGGCTCTAAATGAAGAACATTCAAGTCCCACAAAACTTGAAAAGTAGAATCCTTGCCTTTTGCTGCATATTTGTGGGCATTCTGTTTTCCTCAAAACAAATTCATTATGCTAAGATTTCCCCCTCTTAAAAGAAATGTTACAGTGTTCAGATGAATACAATGATAATTGAGTATGAGCGGGCAAAAGGGAACAAAATGTACTTACTTATATGGATTAGAATTTCCCTGTGACCTGAATTCTCCTCCCTACTAAGGAAAAACAATTGTAAATAACACTAACATTATTCAATTTGACCCTTCAGGATTAATATAAATTTAACCATAGCAAAACATCAAACTAACTTATTTTAGCAAGTTTAAATGGGAAATGAGAAAGCCCATTGTAAGTGACCATGCAAAAATAGCCAGATATATTTAACCATAAAAAATATCACCTCAGAAAATGAAAACAAAGCATTTGTCTGGTCCAGATAATTGTAGCACTTAACATGCCAGAGAATCAGGCATTTAATTTAGATGAAAATAAATTATTTATGCCTAACTCAATTACAGTCGTCCCACTACAGGCTTCATCTATAAAACTGTAGTTTCTTAGTGGGGGAAAAAAAAATGTGTTGGCTTCAAAGCAATGCACCTCCTAATGTGTTTGAATAGACTTCCATGTCTTCATTTTCTATAAGCAGTGAAAGCTTTTACCCTCAGGTAACTCTTCGGTTTTCCAGAATTTACTATTAGGTTTCTAGCCATGAAGCTTGGCAGTTGCTATTTATTTCAGAGAAGTTTATTCTCTATCAAATTGTAAACACAAGTGCTTCTCTTGGGAGTAATGATACTATTAAGTAACTATCATACTTTTAATAAGTTCAGAATCTATCATAAATATAAACCATTAAAGTTCAGAAGTTCAACATTCTAGGAATCAGCGAACTAAAATGGACTGGAATGGGTAAATTTAACTCAGATGACCATTATATCTACTACTGCGGGCAGGAATCCCTCAGAAGAAATGGAGTGGCCATCATAGTCAACAAAAGAGTACGTAATGCAGTACTTGGATGCAATCTCAAAAATGACAGAATGATCTCTGTTTGTTTCCAAGGCAAACCATTCAATATCACAGTAATCCAAGTCTATGCCTCAACCAGTAATGCTGAAGAAGCTGAAGTTGAATGGTTCTATGAAGACCTACAAGACCTTTTAGAGCTAACACCCAAAAAAGATGTCCTTTTCATTATAGGGGACTGGAATGCAAAAGTAGGAAGTCAAGAAATACCTGGAGTAACAGGCAAATTTGGCCTTGGAATATGAAATGAGGCAGGAAAAGACTAATAGAGTTTTGCCAAGAAAATGCACTGGTCATAACAAACACCCTCTTCCAACAATACAAGAGAAGACTCTATACATGGACATCACCAGATGGTCAACACCGAAATCAAATTGATTATATTCTTTGCAGCCAAAGATGGAGAAGCTCTATACAGTCGGCAAAAACAAGACCAGGAGCTGACGCTGGCTCAGATCATGAACTCCTTATTGCCAAATTCAGACTTAAATTAAAGAAAGTAGGGAAAACCACTAGACCATTCAGGTATGATCTAAATCAAATCCCTTATGAGTATACAGTGGAAGTGAGAAATAGATTTAAGGGCCTAGATCTGATAGATAGAGTGCCTGAAGAACTATGGACAGAGGTTCATGACATTGTCCAGGAGACAGGGATCAAGACCATCCCCATGGAAAAGAAATGCAAAAAAGCAAAATGGCTGTCTGGGGAAGCCTTACAAATTGCTGTAAAAAGAAGAGAAGTGAAAACTAAAGGAGAAAAGGAAAGATATAAGCATCTGAAAGCAGAGTTCCAAAGAATAGCAAGAAGAGATAAGAAAGCCTTCTTCATCAATCAATGCAAAGAAATAGAGGAAAAAAAACAGAATGGGAAAGACTAGGGATCTCTTCAAGAAAATTAGAGATACCAAGGGAAAATTTCATGCAAAGATGGGCTCGATAAAGGACAGAAATGGTATGGACCTAACAGAAGCAGAAGATATTAAGAAAAGATGGCAAGAATACACAGAAGGACTGTACAAAAAAGATCTTCATGACCCAGATAATCACGATGGTGTGATCACTGACCTAGAGCCAGACATCCTGGAATGTGAAGTCAAGTGGGCCTTAGAAAGCATCCCTATGAACAAAGCTAGTGAAGGTGATGGAATTCCAGTTGAACTATTCCAAATCCTGAAAGATGATGCTGTGAAAGTGCTGCAATCAATATGCCAGCAAATTTGGAAAACTCAGCAGTGGCCACAGGACTGGAAAAGATCAATTTTCATTCCAATCCCAAAGGAAGGCAATGCCAAAGAATGCTCAAACTACCACACAATTGCACTCATCTCACACGCTAGTAAAGTAATGCTCAAAATTCTCCAAGCCAGGCTTTAGCAATATGTGAACCGTGAACTTCCTGATGTTCAAGCTGGTTTTAGAAAAGGCAGAGGAACCAGAGATCAAATTGCCAACATCAGCTGGATCATGGAAAAAGCAAGAGAGTTCCAGAAAGACATCTCTTTCTGCTTTATTGACTATGCCAAAGCCTTTGACTGTGTGGATCACAATAAACTGTGGAAAATTCTGAAAGAGATGGGCATACCAGACCACCTGACCTGACTCTTGAGAAATTTGTATGCAGGTCAGGAAGCAACAGTTAGAACTGGACATGGAACAACAGACTGGTTCCAAATAGGAAAAGGAGTACGTCAAGGCTGTATATTATCACCTTGCTTATTTAACTTCTATGCAGAGTACATCATGAGAAACGCTGGACTGGAAGAAACACAAGCTGGAATTAAGATTGCCGGGAGAAATATCAATAACCTCAGATATGCAGATGATACCACCCTTATGGCAGAAAATGAAGAAGAACTCAAAAGCCTCTTGATGAAAGTGAAAGTGGAGAGTGAAAAAGTTGGCTTAAAGCTCAACATTCAGAAAACAAAGATCATGGCATCCTGTCCCATCACTCCATGGGAAATAGATGGGGAAACCATGGAAACAGTGTCAGACTTTATTTTGGGGGGCTCCAAAATCACTGCAGATGGTAATTGCAGCCATGAAATTAAAAGACACTTACTCTTTGGAAGGAAAGTTATGACCAACCTAGATAGCATATTCAAAAGCAGAGACATTACTTTGCCAACAAATGTTCTTCTAGTCATGGCTATGGTTTTTCCTGTGTTCATGTATGGATGTGAGAGTTGGACTGTGAAGAAAGCTGAGCACTGAAGAATTGATGTTTTTGAACTGTGGTGTTGGAGAAGACTCTTGAGAGTCCCTTGGACTGCAAGGAGATCCAACCAGTCCTTTCTGAAGGAGATCAGCCCTGGAATTTCTTTGGAAGGAATGATGCTGAAGCTGAAACTCCAGTACTTTGGCTACCTAATATGAAGAGTTGACTCATTGGAAAAGACTCTGATGCTGGGAGGGATTGGGGGCAGGAGGAAAAGGGGACGACAGAGGATGAGGTGGCTGGATGGCATCACTGACTCGATGGACGTGAGTTTGAGTGACCTCCGGGAGTTGGTGATGGACAGGGAGGCCTGGAGTGCTGCAATTCATGGGGTCGCAAAGAGTCAGACACGACTGAGCCACTGAACTAACTAACTAACTAAAGTTCATAAAATATCTACATGGGTTATCATAAAGCATATTATCTAAATGTAATAGCAATTGCTTTCCTGTGATTTTATTCTTTTACTTAAATTTCTTTTCAAATTAGAAAGTTTTGGGGGTGAATAGATCCAGAATTTCAGAATCAACATAAAAGCACCTCGGAGTCCCTGTGTGCTCATTCGCTCAATTGTTTCAGATTCTCTGTGATCCCATGGCCTATAGCCCATAAGTCCCTCTGTCAAAGAAAGTTTCCAGGCAAATATTGGAGTGGATTGCCATTTCCTTCTCCAGAGGATCTTCTGAACCCAGAGATCGAACTCACATCTCTTGAATTTCTTGCAAAGGTAGGCAGATTCTTTACCACTGCACCACTTGTGAAGTCCTAGGAGTCCCTGGGACATATGTGTGAAATACTTCTTGCTAATAGGGTCCCAGAGATAACAATTAAAACTACAGTTGATGATTAGTACGTTTAACAGAATCAATTTCTTAACAAGTAAAGGCATTCTCAGAAATTTCCTCATCTCATTCTAAGCTGATGTGACTAAGGAAACACTGGGCGAAGTAATTTATCATGACAGTTGTAAAGTTGAGAGCAGAACTGGCAACTCTAGACCTGCCTAATGTAGGAAGAGGCCTGCAATTTATGCAATGATTCTTGTGTAAATATAAATGCTTGCTTTGGGGCAATTTCTGTGGACATCCCCCTACAGATAGCTTGATAAGAAAAACTGCAGTTTTCTGACTTGAAATACAAAACTGGCAGTGCCAGTTTTCCTGCTTCTCTTGATATTTTTCTCATGTCATCAATAATATACTGCTTTAGAGTTGGTGTGTCTTTCTACTTACTCTCAAGCTCAGCAGGAATATTAACAGTGGACAACAACTACCAGAGGAAACAGCATGCCATCTTCCGACTTCTCTGTCCCTCCATGAACTGAGTGTGCACATGGGGTTAGACTACATTACCGTTGTTCACATTTTAGGGCACATGTTTGTCCTGATTGCGTATACAGACTTCATTGTCATGATTTTTTGGTTAAAATAAATTGCTGACATCTTAATAGACAGCAAATAGCCTCTCACACTTCTCTATTTCCTAATATCGCCCTCTCATCTTTAGAAATTGTGATGAACTTATATTTACAAAATTAAAACCATTTGCCTTTTTTTTTAATGGAAGTAAAAGATAACCAGAGAAAATACCTTCTCCTACCCACATATACAGATCTCAATGCTTAGGTAACTGTCATGTCCTAATTAGGGTATTCTTTTCAGTTTTAAGTTCTAGAGACTTATTCAGGCTTGCTCATGGAAAAGGAGATTTTTTAGAAGGCATCTAGAGAGTCCCACATCTATATAAAGTTGAAAGTGAACTGTGGTAGGGCCTCCCTAGATGGACGCTGGACCTCAGGAGTGAGGCCTGAGGCTGCCCAACCCGGGGGCTGAGGCCACCGGCCTGCATCTGCCTGGGTGTCAGGTTCCCGTCGTCACTTCCCAATCATCTCCCTCTGAGATGCTCCTCTTATATAGTTTTCAAAGGATTGCAGTCTTTTAATTGTCCCCCTAGACTCAGTTCTATAAACTTTTCAGAGCAAGTATTCATCACTGACTATACTTTCCCTCTCATCAAACTTTGGTCAGTGACAGTCTGATTGTTGCACTTTACTTTTTGGAACTGAATCTCTTACAGGTTACAGGTGGGGCCTATGTAGATGAGACCTATTGTTAAAGCCCCCGTATTGATCTATACAGCTGCAGAAGAGGTACTGGGTGGTGCGGGTGGAGAGTACGGTGAGTGTGGTGTGGAGGAGTGATGTGGATATTTGGCCTCCTGTTTGCTCCCCTGGGACAGTGGTCTGGAATTATTTCAGAAAGATGAGGTCAGAACAAGTAATAAGTTCTAAACTAAGTTTAAGTTTTTAATCTTATGCACTCAAAAATGCATCTTATGACAATTTTGACTTTTTTTATATTTCATAATAGAAATTTAAATTCATCTCTTATTTGATGTCCTCATTCATGGGGTAAGCCTAATCCATATCCATGAATATATTTTGGGGAAGTGGTAATGAAAAACTACTATTTTCCTTAGTTTTCATCAAAAATGATATTGATCTGGGCACATGACATCAGAGCATTTGCCAATATTTACAAAAATATAATACATAGATCAACTGGTATCAGTCTTAAAAAATAATAAGTTAAAACCTATTCCTATGCTTGCTAATTTGGAAAAATATATATTTTATATGTCTTGATGATAGAGCATAAGAGGGCAGTCAAGGCAGTATTAAATTAAATATTTGATAACATGTGCCAACATTGCTTTGAAAAAAACAATGTCAAGGTTTGTACGAATTCAAGTACTAGCATGCTGCACCAGCCCACAGAGTGCAATTGACTCCTATATATCTTAGGTATGCAGCTAATGACATATACTTGGAATTGTAAAAAAAAAAAAAAAAAAAAAAAATCAGGTTTGCGTTTTGATTTTTAACTTACTAGCAGTCTGATGTTGGACAATCAATTAAATATTCTGGATGTAAGCTTCTATATTTACAAAATGTTTCAAATAATTTGTTAATTTAATTGGTATATAAACTATAAAGCACTACTTAAATATTAATTCCTTTTCTCCTTTCCAGGTTGTAGATGGAGGGATAGTGGCGAAAGAGCCTGTTTCTGTCTAGGTCAATTCTGATGTTCTTGTATAGACATCATCTGCAAATAGATAGCTTAATGGCTTAAAGTTGTTAGAGGTCAAATACCATAATTATACCTGTAAGTTGTTGTGAACTCAGTTATTGTAGCACTTATTTAATCTTGTTTTGCTCAACAGAGGGATTTAAGGTATCTTGAGGTAATTTTCCAAACCTGATGCAATTGTTCCCACAATGTTTTGTGAGAAAAAAAGGAGCATCTAACAGGGAGGAAAAAAGATGTCTAGCACCTCATGCTGTAAAAGGCACCAGTGTTCCTTGCTAGATCAGGGGGATCAGGTAACTGTTACACACACAGTGCTTTGCTTGGTTAGCCCAGATTTAATCTTGCTTCTACAGAAACTGAGCGTGTTCAGATACATGGCTTTATTTATAAATTTCACATATATACATGAAAACCATCATTTATAAAATGATTATGAGAACACTCTTCAGAATTCTAGAATTCTATTTTAACTGATACTAGAGACTATAATATTCCTCTTAATACTATTACTTCCTCTGTATTTTACTAGTTGAGATAACCATCATTTGCTATTTTTAAGAATGTAATTCATGATATAAGACTATACAAGTGCTAATTCATTCTTCATGATTTGTTTAAAATGTCACTTCTGTGAACAATAAAACATAGGGTGCCAGGTGTGAGGAATTAATCACTGTTTTAACTTAGTATGAGCTGAGCTACTGTGGTGGGCTATACTTAGTTGGCCGTGGTAAGTCTCTAAATGAACATAGTGGAATTCTTAGGTTTTGCAGTGAAAGCTTAGAGAGAGAGATTGCCTCATTCAGAGGAGGGTAAAAATGTTAAGACCTTGTCAAAAAATGGCAGAAGACCTAAACAGACATTTTTCCAAGGAAGACATACAGATGGCCAATAAACGCATGAAAAGATGCTCAACATCACTCATGCAAATCAAAATTACAATGAGGTGTCACATCACACTGGTCAGAACGGGCATCATCAAAAAACGTACAAAGAGTAAATACTGGAGAAATTATGGAGAAAAGATAACTCTCTTCTAGTTGCCCTATTGGTGGGAATGTAAATTGATACAGCCACTTGGATAACAGCATGGAGTTTCCTTAAAAAACTAGGAATCAAATTACCATATGACTCAGCAATCCCACTTCAGGGTATATATATCCTAAGAAAACCATAGTTCTAAAATATACCCCAATGTTCTTTGCAGCACTCTTTACAATATCCAGGACATAGAAGCAACCTAGATGTCTATCGACAGATGAATGGCTAAAGAAGTTGTATATGCATACAATGGGATATTAGTCAGTCATAAAAAGGAGTGAATTTGAGCCCATTCTAGTGAGGTGGATGAACCTAGAGCTTGTTATACAGAGTTTAAGTTAGATAGAGAAAGACAAAAATCATATATTAATTTATATATATGGCATCTAGAAAAATGGTACTGATGAACTTATCTGCAGGGCAGGAATAGAAACGCAGACACAGAGAACAGAACTTGTGGACACAGTGATGGAAGGAGAGGGTGGGATGAGTTGAAAGAGTAGCATTGAAACATACATTACCATATGCAAAACAGAGATATATAGTGGGAAGTTGTGATATAATACAGAAAGCTGTACTCAGTATTATGGAACAACCAGAGGAGTGGGATTTGGTGGAAGGTGGGCAAGAGTTTCCAGAAAGAGGGGCCTATGTGTATTTATGGCTGATTCATGTTGTATGACAGAAACCAACATGAAACTGTAAAGCAATTATCCTCCAATTAAATTAAAAAAAATGTTAAGACCTATGATTCAAACATTTAGCCAATAGAGAAATGGCTTTTAGAGTTGTAAATCTAAGGTCTCACCCATTTCAAGAGACAGTCTCTGGTACTAATGCTACTTGTGGGTGTGTCCGGTAGAAAGCGCAGTCTCCTGTTGGTCTTTGTGATGGTGGGCATCTTCTCTGTGAGAGCTGCCGTAGCCCTTGAGCTTGGGGTTCTGGTCTTCAAGATACAAGAGGGCAACAGAGACCACTTTCTCTCACCCTCATTAGGGTATCATTACTTTCCTTTCTGTAACTTAATAGCCTCATTGGGAGTAAACTCTGAACTGAGTCCAAGTGGTGATTTTTACTCTTTTTGCTCCTGAACTCACATTCTGATTTAGTCTACCACAGTTTTTAAATATTTCAAGTGTATCCCTGTAAAGGAGGCAAAGAAAGAATTCCTGGAAATATTTTCCCCCATTCCCATCCCTCTCCTGCTCTCAGCTACTCTGCATGTCCCAGGCAAATTTATATTGTTTGTTTTTATTATGATATACATTTTCTGGTTCAAATGGGTCATGAAAGAAGTACATATTTTTTCAATAACATATTTTTCTTAAAGGCAGACATAATTCAGGTTTGTAAAGCATGATCAAGGAAACTATAGGCTAAGAAGAAATTATTGGGATACTTTACTTCATTTAGGCTGAGAATTTCTAAAAATATGGACCCATGGCTGACCTTTTCCTTTTGAATAGTGTCTTTGTTACTTATTTATTCAAATATGTGGTTTGTGTGGGCAATAGGGTAATATTTTTATTGGCTTGAAAACTGACAAACTTCTGAGATATGCTTAGCTCTATGTTGCTGCTTATTATTTCTATGTGGCCTGTGTCCCCTCTGTAACAATAAAGAAGTGGGGAAAAAAAAACCCTGCCTTTTCTATTAGTAATTTAAGACTCTAACCTTTATTCACAATCCAATGTGTATAGTGCAATAGCTTTTGAAAAAGACTGAAGAGAAGATATAAAAAGAACAGAAACCCCTTAAACCAGTCTCAGTTTAAAATGCTTCAGTGACTTCCCTTTGCACTTGAAATCAAAATTTCTTAATGTGGCCCAAGGCCCTGCAGCATCTGGACCCGACCTTTCTCTCCAGTGACATCTATTCTCTTTCATGCTCTCAACACTTCAGTCACACTGGCCGCCTTTTCTCTGCACAAGCACCCCAGTCTCTTATACACCTGGGCCTTCTCACATGCTGTTTGTTGTGTGTGGACCATTATTTCCCTGCTCTTTGTTTATCTGGCTTCCAATCTTTTTCATCTTAGCCTTACTGCAATATGAAAAAGTTCCCTGACCAGAATCTGAATAGATTCCAACTCTTTCCTTTTCTTTTAACTTTACTCTATTTTCATGATAGCACTGTCACTATTCATATTCACTATTTGTTTTCCTACTTTGTTGCATGTTTTTCCCCTCTGAGAGGTAGTACAGTGTAGTAGTTAATAGTGCTGCTGCTGCTGCTAAGTCACTTCAGTCATGTCCGACTCTGTGTGACCCCATAGATGGCAGCCCTAAAGGCTCCCCTGTCCTTGGGATTCTCCAGGCAAGAACACTGGAGTGGGTTGCCATTTCCTTCTCCAGTGCTTGAAAGTGAAAAGTGAAAGTGAAGTCGCTCAGTCGTGCCCGACTCCTAGTGACCCTAGCATACCAGGCTCCTCCATCCATGGGAGTTTCCAGGCAAGAGTACTGGAGTGGGTTGCCATTGCCTTCTCCAAGTTAATAGTGCTGGTTAGATTCAAATCCTAGTTTTATCATGTACCAGACATGTGATCTCAGGAAAGATTTTTAATTCCCTGGCCTCAGTTTCTTCATCTGTAAGTTAGGGATAATAAACAATCATCCTAATATTCTTCCATACTAATTTTTTTAAAGTTTTTATTACAGCATTAAAATTAAGACATTAAATTATAAATTCACATGGTATATATATAAATTGCAAAAATACAAATATCTTTGAGCATTACTTTACTAGCATGTGAGATGAGTGAAATTGTGCTGTAGTTTGAGCATTCTTTGGCATTGTCTTTCTTTGGGATTGTAGTGAAAACTGACTTTTCCCAGTCCTGTGGCCACTGCTGAGTTTTCCAAATTTCTGGCATGTTGAGTGCAGCACTTTCACAGCATCATCTTTCAAGATTTGAAATAGCTCAACTGGAATTCCATCACCTCCACTAGCTTTGGTCGTAGTGATGCTTTCTAAGGCCCACTTGACTTCACATTCCAGGATGTCTGGCTCTAGGTGAGTGATCACACCATCTTGATTATCTGGGTCATGAAGATCTTTATGTATAGTTCTTCCATATATTTTGCCACCTCTTCTTAATATCATCTGCTTCTGTTAGTTCCATACCATTTCTGTCCTTTATTCAGCACACCATTGCATGAAATGTTCCTTTCGTATCTCTAATTTTCTTGAAGATATCTCTAGTCTTTCCCATTCTATTGTTTTTCTCTATTTCTTTGCATTTATCACTGAGGAAGGCTTTCTTATCTCTCCTTGCTATTCTTTGATGCTCTATTCAAATGGGTATATCCTTCCTTTTGTCCTTTGCTTTTCACTTCTCTTCTTTTCACAGCTATTTGTAAGGCCTCTTCAGACAGCCATTTTGCTTTTTTGCATTTCTTTTTCTTGGGGATGGTCTTGATCCCTGTCTCCAAATCTCCATCCATAGTTCATCAAGCACTCTGTCTATCAGACCTAATATCTTGAATCTATTTCTCACTTCCACTGTATAATTGTAAGGGACTTGATTTAGGACATACTTGAATGGTCTAGTGATTTGCCCTACTTTCTTCAATTTAAATATGAATTTTGCAATAAGGAGTTCATGATCTGAGCCATAGTCCACTCCCAGTCTTGTTTTTGCTGTTAGAGCTTCTCCATCTTTGGCTGCAAACAATATCATCAATCTAATTTTGGTATTGCGCATCTGGTGAGGTACATGTGTAGAGTCTTGTTTTGTGTTATTGGAAGAGGGTGTTTGCTCTGACCAGTGCATTCTCTTGGGAAAACTCAATTAGCCTTTGCCCTGTTTCATTCTGTACTTCAAGACCCAATTTGGCTATTACTCCAGGTGTTTCTTGACTTCCTATTTTTGCATTCCAATCTTCTCTAATGAAAAGGACATCATTTTTGGGGTGTTAGTTCTAGAAGGTCTTATAGGTCTTCATAGAACCGTTCACTTCAACTTCTTCAGCATTGCTGGTCAGGGCATAGACTTGGATTACCATGATATTGAATGATTTGCCTTGGTAATAAACAGAGCTCATTCTGTCTTTTTTGAGATTGCATCCATGTACTGTGTTTCAGAGTCTTTTGTTGACTATTATGGCTACTCCATTTCTTCTAAGGGATTGTTGCCCACAGTAGTAGGTATAATGGTCATCTGAGTTAAATTCAGCCATTCCAATCCATTTTAGTTCACTGATTCCTAAAATGTCGATGTTCACTCTTGCCATCTCCTGTTTGACCACTTCCAATTTGCCTTGATTCAAGCCCTTTTCTTAAGATTTCTTTAAAAATATTTTTTTCTATACAATTATTAGGATTCTTTTTCTGTTTCTATAAAAAGTGCCATGAAACTTTTAATATGGATTGCATCAATCCGTAGATTACTTTGGTCAATATGAGCATTTAAACAATATTAGTTTTTCCAGTTAACAAGCATCTGATATTTTTCCATTTATTTGTGTCTTCAGTTTTTTAAAACACTGTCATAGTTTTTAGTGTACAGATCTTTCACCTCCTTGGTTAAATAGAATATATGGTTTTGAATGAGAAAAATGAATGAGAAATGATAGCAAGGGAGGAATTGACTAAATAAAGAACTTACTTTAAGGACAGCAGTTGATGAAAGTGAATTTTCAAAGAAAGGCAGAGCATCTATCTGCATTGAGTTCAATGACTCTCTAAATTCCCAATCTTCACTTAATCCATACCCACCCTTTCAGATGATTCTTGAGACTCATGCCAGATTTTCTATATCAGAATGTTAGAACTGAAGCAACCGAGAGTGTAATTTCAGTAAACACATTACATGGTTCTTACTTACACTATAATTTGAGATCCTATAATTTGAGTCTTTAGTTTCTTATTTTATTTTTCCCTTCCTTTCCCAATCCCATTCATCCTGACTCTACTTCCCATTTTACCCAGCTTTAAAGAAATATTTTATTGTATTAAAAGCTCTCTTGCCACTTCTTGCATTCAACATTTTGTCCTTTGTCCTTCTGTTTCATCCTATAATAAGTGTTATACCAATATCAGCAGCCTTGCCTTGCTCAGTCACCTGATCTCATGGATTTTGTTTGAGAAATTGCCAGTTGGGAGGATAGAACTCACTAATAAACCATGGTCACCAATAAAGATGTATTGTGAGAAAAAAATTTTGCATCCTTAACCTACTCGGCTCCATTAATTTTTAATGCAAAAACATTTCTAGCCTCTTAAAGCCACCTCCTCTCTGCTATCTTCTTATTTGCTAAAAGTGCTATGCTTGCTTGTAACCCTGAAAATTAGACTGTAATGCTCCCTCTGCCTGAGATATACAACCCTGTTCTTCCTTCCCTGGCTCTTAGCCACTTTCATTTCATGTTCACCTTAAATGTTTCCTATTTATGAAATATTTCCTGACTTCCTAAGGTAGACTTAATTGTTCTCTCCTTTGAGAAGCTATTAACACTTTTATCATAGCACTGAATTTATCATTCAACCTGGGACACTTTGGAAAGTAAAAGGATATTTGCAAAAGTTACATTATTTCAGGTTAAATTGAGACTGTGCTGAGAAAATTGGCATGTGTGGTCTTCTCCTACCAAGACCCTCATTGACAGCTCCATATTTATATTTTCCCCCCGATTCCTAGTATAGAACCTGGCATCTAGTCCCTGGTTAGTTAAGTGCATGATTAAATGAAGATTGAGTCTGTAAACACAATCAAAGGAAAAGGAAGTACAGGGCCCAAGCATACTGTGAATCAGGCTGATGAAATTTTCTGTTTCTGCCTATCCATTTTCTTGCCCTTCACCTCTACTCTGACACATGACTCATCCTATTCATTCTGCATCATTCCTTTTTTTGTTATTTTCTCTTAAGCTGGAGGCCAGAAGTTGAAAGAGATAGTCAGAAATAGCTTTTAAATGTCAAATTAAAATATTTCTCTCTTGAGAGTTTTCATAACACCGAATATTTTATTTTCATATTTTATTGTTCTCCTTTGACAAATATTTTAGAAGATCAAAGATATTTTCTCCCAAATTGCTGTGTCTAACTTTTTATTTATTATTATTATTACTTTGTATGCTTTGAAGCAAAATTGTCTAAAAATATGCTGCTGATCTTGGTCTCCTAATGCATTGACAATCATGCCAAGCTCAGTGAGTAATCATGAAATTACTTAAAATGTTGACGTTTCCCCCTCTTTTTTTGTGCTGCTGCTGCTAAGTCACTTTAGTCATAACCGACTCTGTGCGACCCCATAGACGGCAGCCCACCAGGCTCCCCTTCCCTGGGATTCTCCAGGCAAGAACACTGGAGTGGGTACCATACACTAATTCACTTTAGCTTGCATTGACTCTTGAAGGTAAAACACTGTTGTAGATGCTAGGAATTCAGAGATGAATGAGACATAAACCCTACCAGCAATGAGTTTATGATCAAACAACAATTGTGCTTGACCACTTATATTACTCACCCTAAAATGCTTAAAGAAGCATCTGTGCCAGCTTTATGCTTTACACACACATATATATCCATCACCTGAAACATTTGCCAAAACTTTCCATGGGGACTGATTAGATCACATGGTAAGTACATGTGCATTTGTTTAGATACAGGCTAAGATAACCTGACAAAAATGCCATAAAATATAGTGGCTGCTTAGTTATGAGTGGAAAGCTTAGGGGAGGGTCAACGAGGAAAGATTCCCAGGGGCACAAGGAAACTCTATGATTATGAGTTTATTCATTATTGTGACTGCAGTGACAGTTTCACAGGCATATCCATAAATTGAAACATACCAAACTGAATAGTTTAAATATGCACACATTTTTGTATGTCAATTTCATGTCAATAAAACTGTTAAAGCTTGTAGCATAAATACATATTTATTTCCCTCTCACATATGTTTGTTCTGTATAGACTATCACAGGAATTCTACTTCTCAGATCATCAAAGCCCCAGATTAATTTCATCTTCCTGTTTCTTCGTCTCCTTTAGGGTGTTGTCTTCATCTGTATAGTTAGTGTTGGGTTTCTGATATATCTTCTGATGTACTTCATGAGAAGAATAAAGGACTACACTCCAGAGGAAGTGCTGCTGCTGCTGCTGCTGCTAAGTCGCGTGAGTCGTGTCCGACTCTGTGCGACCCCATAGACGGCAGCCCACCAGGCTCCCCCGTCCCTGGGACTCTCCAGGCAAGAACACTGGAGTGAGTTGCCATTTCCTTCTCCAATGCATGAAAGTGAAAAGTGAAAATGAAGTCGCTCAGTCATGTCCCACTCTCAGAGATCCCATGGACTACAGCCCTCTAGGCTCCTCCGTCCGTGGGATTTTCCAGGCAAGAGTGCTGGAGTGGGGTGCCATTGCCTTTTCCGCCAGAGGAAGTGAGTAATCTTAAATCAGAGATTATATGGAATTTGCACTTAACCCTTGTACACATACTTCTTTCCCCAAATTTAATCATATAGCCTCATCTATCTGCAAAGAAACTAGGAAATATGGACCCTTGTCATATGGTTTTGTGTCTGACTTAAACTGTAATAGAAAGAAAGAACTTGAAGTGGGATTTAGCAAGACAACTAGTCATCTGCACAATAACTTTATTTATTGAGTGCATTCTTTACACTATGCCCTGTATTAATTGCTTTTATTACTCATTTATTCCTCCCAACTCTTCTATGAGAAAGATGTGATTTTGATCATATGTAAGGGATGAGTAAAACATATAGGGGCAAGGGCACTCAATTTGCATACAGTGTAATTTCATGGTTATCTATTCTACAGACTGTGGAATGAATGTTGCCTCTGGAGTTATGTAATGAATGGTCATCACAGATGAGCCTTGTGGCCCTGTCTAGGACTTAGGGAAGTTTATGAACCTTCTCAAGTTACTTGCACAGCTGCTAAGTGGCAGAAGTGAGATTTGAAAGTGCATTGATGGCTCCAGACCTTGTGCTCTTACTTGCCTCACAAAACTGTATGTTAGCTTGTTAGGTAATGACAATGACTGAATGCCTTACCCTTGTCAGCTGATTTTCATTTTAATTAGGCTTTGTTAGAAGAAAATTCACACTCAAAGTTTAGATCAGTGGTTGGCAACTTTTTTCCATAAAGGTCTGGATAGTAAATATTTTAGATTTGTAGCCCATATGGACTCTGTCACAGAAATGCAACTCTACCATTATAGTGTGAAAACATCCGTAGACAACATATAAATGAGTGAGAATGGCTTTATTCCAGTAAAACTTTATTTTCAAAAGCAGGCACTGGGGGCTGGTGCGCTGGGACGACCCAGAGGGATGGTGAGGGGAGGGAGGAGGGAGGAGGGTTCAGGATGGGGAGCACATGTATACCTGTGGCAGATTCATTTTGATATGTGGCAAAACCAATACAATATTGTAAAAAAAAAAAAAAAAAAGCAGGCACTGGACTTTAAAGTTGACTCACAGGAAATATAGTTTATAATTCAAGCATTAGATAGAAATGGTAGACCAATGCAGGATGAATTAGAGCAGGCTATTTTGGGCACTTCTTGTGTACAATGAGAATGACTTTTATCTACATCAAGCTGGTTTTAGAAAAGGCAGAGGAACCAGAGATCAAATTGCCAACATCTGCTGGATCATGGAAAAAGCAAGAGAGTTCCAGAAAAACATCTATTACTGCTTTATTGACTATGACAAAGCCTTTGAATGTGTGGATCACAATAAACTGTGGGAAATTCTGAAAGAGATGGGCATACCAGACCACATGATCTGCCTCTTGAGAAAACTGTATGAAGGTCAGAAAGCAACAGTTAGAACTGGACATGGAACAACAGACTGGTTCCAAATATAAAAAGGAGCACGTCAAGGCTGTATATTGTCACCCTGATTACTTAACTTATGCAGAGTACATCACGAGAAACTCTGGAATGGAAGAAACACAAGTTGGAATCAAGACTGCTGGGAGAAATATCAATAACCTCAGATATGCAGATGACAACACCCTTATGGCAGAAAGTGAAGAGGAACTAAAAAGCCTCTTGATGAAAGTGAAAAAGGAGAGTGAAAAAGTTGGCTTAAAGCTCAACATTCAGAAAACGAAGATAATGGCATCCAGTCCCATCACTTCATGGGAAATAGATGGAGAAACAGTGGAAACAGTGTCAGACTTTATTTTTGGGGGGCTCCAAATTCACTGCAGATGGTGACTGCAGCCATGAAATTAAAAGATGCTTACTCCTTGGAAGGAAAGTTATGACCAACCTAGATAGCATATTCAAAAGCAGAGACATTACTTTGCCAACAAAGGTTCGCCTAGTCAAGGCTATGGTTTTTCCTGTGGTCATGTATGGATGTGAGAGTTGAACTGTGAAGAAGGCTGAGCGTGGAAGAATTGATGCTTTTGAACTGTGGTGTTGGAGAAGACTCTTGAGAGTCCCTTGGACTTCAAGGAGATCCAACCAGTCCATTCTGAAGGAGATCAGCCCTGGGATTTCTTTGGAAGGAATGATGCTGAAGCTGAAACTCCAGTACTTTGGCCACCTCATGTGAAGAGTTGACTCATTAGAAAAGACCCTGATGCTGGGAAAAAATTGAAGGCAAGAGGAGAAGGAGATGACAGAGGATGAGATGGCTGGATGGCATCACAGACTTAATGGACATGAGCTTGAGCAAGCTCCTGGAGATGTTGAAGGACAGGGAAGGCTGGCATTCTACAATCCATGCATTTGCAAAGAGTTGGCCATAACGGAGTGACTGAAGAAAAACAAAAAAATAATTTTCTAATCCAATTCAAATTCTGTTGTTCATTCATTGCTTAGAATCCATTAGTGGTTGTTTATTCTCTCACCAAATGAGGATCAGAACTTTTAGCACCGAGGTTCTCAATAGAGGTTCTCAAAAGGCTGCACATTGGTATAAATTAGGGAGCCATTACAAGATGCCCATGCTTGGGTTCCAATCGGACCAGTTAAATCAAGTTCTCTGGGAGGAGATGAGAAGCATCAGAATAGTTTGACTCTCCTTAGGTGATTCCAATACATAGCCCAGGTTGAAAATCACAGAACATGAACTGTAGTTAAGGTTTTCACCCCTAGTTATTTTTCATGGTAAAAAGTGTGAATTTTAACTCTAATGAAATGGGAATCAACATGATCTTCATGTCTTAAAAAGACAGGTTGCTGTTGTGAGGCATGTAGATGGTAGAGGGGCAATAGTGGAAGATTAGTGGTCCAGTTAGGAGGCTACTGATGTAATAAGTTCTAATGCAACACTCAATGATTCTAGAGGGGAAAATGCTTAATTCTTAGTTTCCCATTAATTCAGTTAATGAGAAGAACACATTTTCTAAGCGTTAGAGTAATTGCAGTTTTATTGTGCATATATGTCATATTTGTCATACCATATAATCCTTTTTAATTATTGAAGGCCCTCAGGCACACTAAAATCAAAAGCTTTGCATAATTAGGTCTGACTTGCAAACATCTCATGTGTGTTCTCTGAGATAGCTACTTCCTTATAAATTAGATGCACTGCCTTATAAACATTTATGGTGCATTTTAAGGCATGTAAAATTTGAAATGATTTTGAATAATCACTTTTATCTAAAACTTCAGTAGTATATACACACAAATTAAAGTTCATTAAGATGGTAAATGCCTAATGAGCAGAGAGTCAAAATAAAATCTTGTTGAATTAAGAAAGAAACATTTTTATTACACATTTCTTTATGTTTCAGTGTTGTTATGAGACTTCAGCACATGGATGCTTGCAGCTGGTTCCCCTGATATTTAAAATTCTGTTATGATGTGTCACAGAGCTGCTGCTTGTCTTTCTCTCTAAATCTAAATGAGACTTTGTCTAATATAAGTATCTCCAAGGGTCAGTGGATGTCCTACCCACTTATTCATCAACCAAATATCTATTGAGTACCTACTTTGAGTGCTACCTTGCACAAGACCCTATCATTGACAAAATTAGCATAATATTTCCCAAATGGAGTACAGAATGTAAAGGATATATAGTCTAGTAAATTCATGTTTTCAACAAACATTTGATGAGCTTCTAGACATATTTCTAAAAGTTTGAGAACCTAAAATTGAACCTAGCACATACACATAACAGTCTTCAGATAATATGACAGGCAATTATAGCAAGTATATGAATCAGTGGTTTATAAAGTTAAAATTATTAATTATCCAGAGATATGAACATATCAAGTGCTATGGAATTATAACTGAGGGAATTATATCAACTGGAGACTTTGGGGAAATCAAGGAGGAATTCATGAAGTTGAAGGCATCGGATATAGATTCTGAAGGGTGAGATGGACTGTGTTTCCAGAGACAACTGGAGTAGCTTCTTTCTAACACACTCATGTGGACAAATGAAGGGAGAGAATTAAAGTGGAATTGAATATATTTCTAATAAAAAATGTGAAACTCAAAATGCACAAAATCCTCAAAAGCTTAGTGTCCGTACTTGAGAAATAAGTATAGGATAAGTGACAGCATTCTCTGATGGTCTGGCACTTTAAGGGATGCTGATACCAAAACAGTCATCCTTCAAGACAACACATGTTCAAAATCAAGAAAATCAGGCTCCTTTGCCCTTAAATTGTCATGGACATATCTGGATTTACTTAAAGTTAGTTTTTGACCATAATCTCATAATTTCCATGATGTGAAGGTTTTTTCCATTTTTGTATACTTGTCCTTTTTTAAAATATAAATTTATTTATTTTAATTGGAGGTTAATTACTTTACAATATTGTATTGATTTTGCCATACATCAACATGAAAATGCCACGGGTGTACACGTGTTCCCAATCCTGAACCCCCCTCCCTCCTCCCTCCCCCTACCATCCCTCTAGGTCGTCCCAGTGCACCAGTCCCAAGCATCCTGTATCCTGCATCAAACCTGGACTGGCAATTCATTTCATATATGATATTATACATGTTTCAATGCCATTCTCCCATATCATCCCACCCTTTCCCTCTCCCATAGAGTCCAAAAGCCTGTTCTATACATCTGTGTCTTTTTTGCTGTCTCACATACAGGGTTATCATTACCATTTTTCTAAATTTCATATATATGCATTACTATACTGTATTGGTTTTTTTTCTTTCTGGCTTACTTCACTCTGTATAATAGGCTCCAGTTTCATCCACCTCATTAGAACTGATTCAAATGTATTCTTTTTAATGGCTGAGTAATACTCCGTTGTGTATATGTACCAGAGCTTTCTTATCCATTCATCTGATGATGGACATCTAGGTTGCTTCCATGTCCTGGCTATTATAAACAGTGCTGCGATGAACATTGGGGTACACGTGTCTCTTTCAATTCTGGTTTCCTCGGTGTGTATGCCCAGCAGTGGTATTGCTGGGTCATCAGATCAGATCAGATCAGTCACTCAGTAGTGTCCGACTCTTTGCGACCCCATGAACTGCAGCACGCCAGGCCTCCCTGTCCATCACCAGCTCCTGGAGGTCACTCAGACTCACATCCATCGAGTCAGTGATGCCATCCAACCATCTCATCCTCTGTCGTCCCCTTCTCCTCCTGCCCCCAATCCCTCCCAGCATCAGAGTCTTCTCCAATGAGTCAACTCTTCGCATGAGGTGGCCAAAATACTGGAGTTTCAGCTTTAGCATCATTCCTTCCAAAGAAATCCCAGGGCTGATCTCCTTCAGAATGGACAGGTTGGATCTCCTTGCAGTCCAAAGGACTCTCAAGAGTCTTCTCCAACACCACAGTTCAAAAGCGTCAATTCTTCAGTGCTCAGCCTTCTTCACAGTCCAGCTCTCATCCATACATGACCACAGGTCAAGACCATCTTGACTAGATGGACCTTTGTTGGCAAAGTAATGTCTCTGCTTTTGAATATGCTATCTAGGTTGGTCATAACTTTCCTTCCAAGGAGTAAGCGTCTTTTACTTTCATGGCTGCAGTCACCATCTGCAGGGATTTTGGAGCCCAGAAAAATAAAGTCTGACACTGTTTCCACTGTTTCTCCATCTATTTCCCATGTAGTGATGGGACCAGATACCATGATCTTCGTTTTCTGAATGTTGAGCTTTAAGCCAAGGTTTTCACTCTTCACTTTCACTTTCATCAAGAGGCTTTTTAGTTCCTCTTCACTTTCTGCCATAAGGGTGATGTCATCTATTTCTCCAGGGAATCTTGATTCCAGCTTGTGTTTCTTCCAGTCCAGCATTTCTCATGATGTACTCTGCATATATGTTAAATAAGCAGGGTGACAATATACAGCCTTGACATACTTCTTTTCCTATTTGGAACCAGTCTGTTGTTCCATGTCCAGTTCTAACTGTTGCTTCCTGACCTGCATACAGATTTCTCAGGAGGCAGATCACGTGGTCTGGTATTCCCATTTCTTTCAGAATTTTCCACAGTTTATTGTGATCTACACAGTCAAAGTCTTTGGCATAGTCAATAAAGCAGAAATAGATGTTTTTCTGGAACTCTCTTGCTTTTTCTATGATCCATCGAATGTTGGCAATTTGATCTCTGGTTCCTCTGCCTTTTCTAAAACCAGCTTGAACATCAGGAAGTTCACGGTTCTCATATTGCTGAAGCCTGGCTTGGAGAATTTTGAGTATTACTTTACTAGCGTGTGAGATGAGTGCTGGGTCATAAGGCAGTTCTATTTCCAGTTTTTTAAGTAATCTCCACACTGTTCTCCATAGTGGTTGTACTAGTTTGCTTTCCCACCAGCAGTGCAACAGGGCTCCCTTCTCTCCACACCCTCTCCAGCATTTATTGCTTGTAGACTTTTGGATCACAGCCATTCTGACTGGTTTGAAATGGTACCTCATTGTGGCTTTGATTTGCATTTCTCTGATAATGAGTGATGTTGAGCATCTTTTCATGTGTTTGTTAGCCATCTGTATGTCTTCTTTGGAGAAATGTCTATTTAGTTCTTTGGCCCATTTTTTGATTGGGTTGTTTATTTTTATGGAATTGAGCTGTAGGAGTTGCTTGTATATTTTTGAAATTAGTTGTTTGTCAGTTGCTTCATTTGCTATTATTTTCTCCCATTCTGAAGGCTGTCTTTTCACCTTGCTTATAGTTTCCTTTGTTGTGCAGAAGCTTTTTAAGTTTAATTAGGTCCCGTTTGTTTACTTTTGCTTATATTTACAATATTCTGGGAGGTGGGTCATAGAGGATCCTGCTGTGATGTATGTCGGAGAGTGTTTTGCCTATGTTCTCCTCTAGGAGTTTTATAGTTTCTGGTCTTACGTTTAGATCTTTAATCCATTTTGAGTTTATTTTTGTGTATGGTGTTAGAAAGTGTTCTAGTTGCATTCTGTTACAAGTGACTGACCAGTTTTCCAAGCACCACTTGTTAAAGAGATTGTCTTTTCTCCATTGTATATTCTTGCCTCCTTTGTCAAAGATAAGGTATCCATAGGTGTGTGGATTTATCTCTGGGCTTTCTATTTTGTTCCATTGATCTATATTTCTGTCCTTGTCCCAGTACCATACTGTCTTGATGACTGTGGCTTTGTAGTAGAGCCTGAAATCAGGCAGGTTAATTCCTCAAGGTCCATTCTTCTTTCTCAAGATTGCTTTGGCTATTTGAGGTTTTTGTATTTCCATACAAATTGTGAAATTATTTGTTTTAGCTCTGTGAAAAATACTGTTGGTAGCTTGATAGGGATTGCATTGAATCTCTAGATTGCTTTGGGTATTATACTCATTTTCACTATATTGATTCTTCCCATCCATGAACATGGCATATTTCTCCATCTATTAGTGTCCTCTTTGATTTCTTTCACCAGTGTTTTATAGTTTTCTATACTAGGTCTTTAGTTTCTTTACGTAGATATATTCCTAAGTATTTTATTGTTTTTGTTGCAATGATGAATGGAATTGTTTCCTTAATTCCTTTTTCGATTTTCTCATTATTAGTGTATATGAATGCAAGGCATCTCTGTGTGTTTATTTTATTTCCTGCAACTTTAATATATCCATTGATTAGATCTAGTAATTTTCTGGTGGAATCTTTAAGGTTTTCTATGTAGAGGATCATGTCATCTGCAAACAGTGAGAGTTTTACTTCTTCTTTTCCAATTCAGATTCCTTTTATTTCTTTTTCTTCTCTGATTGCTGTGGCCAAAACTATGTTGAATAGGAATGGTGAAAGTGGGCACCCTTGTCTTGTTCATGACTTTAGGGGAAATGCTTTCAGTCTTTCACCATTGAGGATAATGTTTGCTGTGGGTTTTTTATATATAGCTTTTATTAGGTTGAGGTATGTTCCTTCTATTCTTGCTTTCTGAAGAGTTTTTATCATAAATGATGTTGACTTTTGTTAAAGGCTTTCTCTGCATCTATTGAGATAATCATATGGGTTTTATTTTTCAATTTGTTAATATGGTGTATTACATTGATTGATTTACAGATATTGAAGAATCCTTGCATCCCTGGGATAAAGCCCACTTGGCCATGGTGTATGATTTTTTTAATGTGTTGTTGGATTCTGATGGCTAGAATTTTGTTAAGGATTTTTGCATCTATGTTCATCAGTGATATTGGCCTGTAGTTTTCTTTTTTTGTGGCATCTTTGTCAGGTTTTGGTATTAGGGTGATGGTGGCCTCATAGAATGAGTTTGGAAGTTTACCTTCCTTTGCAATTTTCTGGAAGAATTTGAGTAGGATAGTTGTTAGCTCTTCTCTAAATTTTTGGTAGAATTCAGCTGTGAAGCCGTCTGGACCTGGGCTTTTGTTTGCTGGAAGATTTCTGATTACAGTTTCAATTTCCTTGTTTGTGATGGGTCTGTTAAGATTTTCTATTTCTTGCTGTTTCAGTTTTGGAAAGTTGTACTTTTCTAGGAATTTGTCCATTTCTTCCACGTTGTACATTTTATTGGCATATAATTGCTGATAGTAGTCTCTTATGATCCTTTGTATTTGTGTGTTGTCTTTTGCCATCTCTCCATTTGCATTTCTAATTTTATGGATTTGATTTTTCTCCCTTTGTTTCTTGATGAGTCTGGCTAATGGTTTGTCAATTTTATTTATCCTTTCAAAGAACCAGCTTTTGGCTTTGTTGATTTTTGCTATGGTCTCTTTTGTTTCTTTTGCATTTATTTCTGCCCTAATTTTTAAGATTTCTTTCCTTCTACTAACCCTGGGGTTCTTCATTTCTTCCTTTTCTAGTTGCTTTATGTGTAGAGTTATGTTATTTATTTGATTTTTTGTTTTTTGAAGTATGCCTGTATTGCTATGAATTTTCTTCTTAGCACTGCTTTTACAGTGTCCCACAGATTTTGGGTTGTTGTATTTTCATTTTTCATTCATTTCTATGCATATTCTGATTTCTTTTTTGATTTCTTCTGTGATTTGTTGGTTATTCAGCAGCATGTTGTTCAGCCTCCATATGTTAGAATTTTTAATAGATTTTCTCCTGTAATTGAGATCTAATCTAACTGCATTGTGGTCAGAAAAGATGTTTGGAATGATTTGAATTTTTTTGAATTTGCCAAGGCTAGACTTATGGCCCAGGATGTGGTCTATCCTGGAGAAGGTTCTGTGTGCACTTTAGAAAAAGGTGAAATTCATTGTTTTGGGATGAAATGTCCTATAGATATCAATTAGGTCTAACTGGCCCATTGTATCATTTAAAGTTTGTGTTTTCTCGTTAATTTTCTGTTTAGTTGATCTATCCATAGGTGTGAGTGGGGTATTAAAGTTTCCCACTAGTATTTTGTTATTGTTAATTTCCCCTTTCATACTTGTTAGCATTTGTCTTACATATTGCGGTGCTCCAATATTGGGTGCATATAAATTTATAATCATTATCTCTTCTTCTTGGATTGATTCTTTGATCATTATGTACTGTTCTTCTTTGTCTCTTTTCACAGCCTTTGTTTTAAAGTCTATTTTATCTGATATGAGTATTGCTACTCCTGCTTTATTTTGGTCTCTATTTGCCTGGAATACCTTTTTCCAGCCCTTCACTTTCAGTCTGTATGTGTCCCCTGTTTTGAGGTGGGTCTCTTGTAGACAACATATATAGATGTCTTGTTTTTGTATCCATTCAGCCAGTCTTTGTCTTTTGGTTGGGGCATTCAACCCATTTACGTTTAAGGGTAATTATTGATAAGTATGATCCCATTGCCATTTTACTTTATTGTTTTGGTTTCGAGTTTATACACCCTTTTTGTGTTTCCTGTCTAGAGAGGATCCTTTAGCATTTGTTGGAGAGCTGGTTTGGTGGTGATGAATTCTCTCAGCTTTTGCTTGTCTGTAAAGCTTTTGATTTCTCCTTCATTTTTGAATGATATCCTTGCTGGGTACAGTAATCTGGGCTATAGGTTATTTTCTTTCATCACTTTAAGTATGTCTTGCCATTCCCTCCTGGCGTGAAGAGTTTCTATTGAAAGATCAGCTGTTATCCTTATGGTAATGCCCTTGTGTGTTGTTTGTTGTTTTTCCCTTGCTGCTTTTAATATTTGTTCTTTGTGTTTTATCTTTGTTAATTTGATTAATATGTGTCTTGGGGTGTTTTGCCTTGAATTTATCCTATTTGGGACTCTCTGGGTTTCTTGGACTTGGGTGATTATTTCCTTCCACATTTTAGGGAAGCTTTAAACTATTATCACCTCAAGTATTTTCTCATGGTCTTTCTTTTTGTCTTCTTCTGGGACTCCTATGATTTGAATGTTGTAGCATTTAATATTGTCCTGGAGGTCTCTGAGATTGTCCTCATTTCTTTTAATTCGTTTTTCTTTTTTCCTCTTTGATTCATTTATTTCTACCATTCTATTTTCTAATTCACTACTCCTATCTTCTGCCTCTGTTATTCTACTATTTGTTGCCTCCAGAGTGTTTTTAATCTCATTTATTGCATTATTCATTATATATTGACTCTTTTTTATTTCTTCTAGGTCCTTGTTAAACCTTTCTTGCATCTTCTCAACCCTTGTCTCCAGGCTATTTATCTGTGATTCCATTTTGATTTCAAGATTTTGGATCATTTTCACTATCATTATTTGGAATTCTTTATCAGGTAGATTCCCTATCTCTTCCTTTTTTGTTTGGTTTGGTGGGCATTTATCCTGTGCCTTTACCTGCTGGGTATTCCTCTGTCTCTTCATCTTGTTTATATTGCTGAGTTTGGGGTGGCTTTTCTGTATTCTGGCAGTTTGTGGAGTTCTTTTTATTGTGGAGTTTCCTCGCTGTGTGTGGGTTTGTACAGGTGGCTTGTCAAGGTTTCTTGGTTAAGGAAGCTTGTGTCGGTGTTTTGGTGAGTGGAGCTGGATTTCTTCTCTCTGGAGTGCAATGAAGTGTCCAGTAATGCGTTATGAGATGTCAATGGAGTAATTTTAGGCAGCCTGTATATTGGAGCTCAGGGCTGTGTTCCTGTATTGCTGGAGAATTTGCATGATATGTCTTGCTGTGCAACTTGTTGGCCCTTGGGTGGTGCTCGGTTTCAGTGTAGATATGGAGGCGTTTGATGAGCTCCTGTCAATTAATGTTCCATGGAGTCAGGAGTTCTCTGTTGTTCTCAGGGTTTGGACTTAAGCCTCCTGCTTCTGGTTTTCAGTCTTATTTTTACAGTCTCAAGACTTCTTCTATACAGCGCTGTTAATAAAACATCTAGTTTAAAGATGAAAAGTTTCTCCACAGTGAGGGACACCCCGAGAGGTTCATAGAGTTACATGGAGAAGAGAAGATGGAGGAGGGAGTTAGAGATGACCCGATTGAGATGTGGTGGAATCAACAGGGTCAAGAGAGCAAACTAGCCAGTAATCACTTTCTTATGTGCACTCCACAACTGGACCACTCAGTGATGTTCACAGAATAGAAGAAGAGAAGAGGGAGGAAGGAGACAGAGGTGGCCAGGAGGATAAAAGGGGGTGGGGAATCAAAAGGAGAGAGACAGATCCAGCCAGTAATCAGTTCCCTAAGTGTTCTCCACCGTTTGGAACACACAGAGATTCACAGAGTTGGGTAGAGAAGAGAGGGGATAGGGAGGAGAAAGAGGCGACCTGGTGGAGAAAAAGGAGTGTCCAAAGAGGGAGAGAGCAGTCAAGCCAGTAATCTCGCTCCCAAACAAAAATGGGTACTGAAGATTGGGTTCTTAAAGGTACAAAATTGATAACAAATACCAAAAAGCAAAGATCAAAAATCCAGAGTAGAGTTTGGAATTTCAAAAATACAATATTAAAGAAAAGAAGAAAAAAAGGAAAGAGCCAAAAAACGTCACAAAAATTATAATATATATATATATATATGAAGTTTGCTTTAAAAAAAATAGGGTCTTCTTTTTTTTTTTTTTTTTTGCAAAGTAACAGTAGGTTACAAAAGTGAAAATTAAAGGAGTAATAGAGGACTTAAAATTTAAAAAAAAATAAAAATAAAGAATGATCATAATAATAGTAAAAATGTATCTAGGACTTTCTCTGGTGTTGTTGTGGGTATTGTGGGACCAGTTCATTTTCAGATAGTTCCTTGGTCTGGCTTATATTTCTCAAGATCTATAGGCCCCTTCCTATGTAGTCGGTACCAGTGACAGGGTTTTAATCTATTGCACCTGTCACTTCTAAGGCGGTTCCCTCTGTTTTAGCTTCTTCTGTTTGCTGGTCTCTTCAGGGTCTGATTTCCACCCTGACACAAAGAGGGCGGTGGTGGACACTTTTTTAATGCTCCCTTGTTCAGTCGTGCTGTGGGGAGGGAGGGACGCTGCAAACAAATAACACTGGCATGTGCTCGCAGTGCCTCAGCAACACTGGGCCTGGCCCCACTCATGGTGCGTGCAACCTCCTTGCCCACAATACTCAGGCTCTAGGTTGCTCCACCGGGAACCGTCTGAGGCCGGCCCTGGGCTGCATGCACCTCCCAAGTCTAAGCTGTTCAGGTTCAGGCACTTGGGTAGTCCTCAGATGCTCAGACTCGGTTGGGCCTGCGTTTTGTGCCCTTCTCAGGTCTGAGATTTCCCAGGTGGCTCAGAGGTTAAAGCATCTGCCTGCAATGCAGGAGACCTGGGTTCAATCCCTGGATCAGGAAGATCCCGTGGAGAAGGAAATGGCAACCCACTCCAGTATTCTTGCCTGGAGAATCCCATGGACGGAGGAGCCTGGGGGGCTTCAGTCCACGGGGTGGCAAAGTGTAGAACACGACTGAGCAACTTCACTTTCACTTTAACTTTCAGGTCTGAGCAGCTCAAGTGATGAGGTGTTTGGTGAGCGTGGTCGCTGCGACTTATCACCTCCCCCATCCCTGCCACTCAGTTTTCTGGGTGTACAACTGGCGCACCTTCTCAGGCGGATGATGATTGTCCAGGACCCCAAGAAGTCTTAGTTAGCAAAGAAGCCTGCTTGCAGTTTGGTAGATAATGTCTCTCTGGGGCTGCGATTGCCCCCTTCCAGCTCTGGCTGCCTGTCATGGGAGGGGGATGGTCTGCAGCTGGCTATTTCTGTTCAGTTTTTTGTTCTGTGTGTGGGCCTGGCAGTGTCTTAGGGCTTTTCGTGTGGTAGCTATCCCACAGTCTGGTTTGCTAGCTCACATTAGTTTGCTCAGATTGCCCTCAGGGCATTCAGGCCCGATCCTTGCTCTAAGCTATGCAGCCAGAGCCTCCCTGCCCAGCCCCCGCTTGCTAGTGGCAGGTGCAGGTGTGTACGCTGCTTCTCCGCTGGAGGAGTTACCGTTGGGCTTGTAATCCATGGGTTTTAATTATTTATTTATTTTTCCTCCGTTATGTTGCCCTCTGTGCTTCCAAGGCTCGCCACAGATTCGGCAGTGAGAGTGTTTCCTGGTGTTTGGAAATTTCTCTCTTTTTAAGACTCCCTTCCTGAAATGGAGCTTCATCCCTACCTCTTTTGTCTCATTTTTTGTCTTTTATATTTTTTCCTACCTCCTTTCGAAGACAATGGGATGCTTTTGTGGGTGCCTGATGTCCTCTGCCAGCATTCAGAAGTTGTTTTGTGGAATTTACTCAGTGTTTAAATGTTCTTTTGATGAATTTGTGGGGGAGAAAGTGGCCTCCCCATCCTTTTCCTCCGCCATCTTAGGACGGCCCCCCTTCTTTTTGTTTTTAAGTACCTGTCGATGTTGCATTTATCCCTTTAGGTAAGGTAGTCTTCTATTTGTTTCTGTTCTATATAGTCAGCATCAGTGGCTTGGAGAACTATGCAGGGGTCATACTCAATGGTGCTTAGTGCAGAGCTGATGGTTGGAGCACAGAGCATCATCAGGTAATCATAACTGGCACCTTTTGGTAGTGTTTCTACATCCCAGCACTCTCCAGAGAATTTGATACCCACAAACATATTCACTTCTGACCTCAGACAGGTGAGATAAATACTGTTATCTCTCTCATTTTACAAAGGATATTGAGGCTCAGATAGTTCAAATGTGTTTACCAGGGTCATATAACTAAGATAGTGTTACACTGGTGCTCAACCCCAGGTAATGAAAGCAAATGCTGACACTGACAATATCCTGCTTTCATGGGTTAAGACACTGTTCAAAGTTCCACTCATTTATCTCAGTCCATCTTCAGGCTCCCCTTATAGGCATAAGACTTATTAACTTCTACAGTCATTCAATCTAGATTCAGTATCTCTTGAGAATGGGACCTAAATAGGCTGGCTGTGTTTATGGCCATGAGGCTTTGAGAAGAATTTTAGAACTCATCTTAAACAAAAGAAGCCACAGTAAATCAAACAAACTGATGTCCTGGATGGGAGCAAAGTACAGTATTCTAGTGGAATTCCACAATATCAATTTTATTACACTCTGAAACAGATTGATGTCAGCAAGGTGAAATGTGAGATCTGAGAGGAGGGACACAGTGAATGTGGAGACGTGATAGCAATGGAATGCTGGGAAAACAGCAGTTGTCAGAAGCCAGTAGAGCCTTGGAAGATGGGGTTTTACAATTCTGCTCCCTGTTTCTGTAGGCCTGAAGCAACAGCTTTCCAAATAGTAGAGCTGGTTAATTAGTAAGAGGACACTAATAAGGACACATTGGAAGACAGCACACTGAGTCACCACAGTCATACTAAAAGGACGGCTGTGGCTTGGGATAGAGCAGAGTCCAACAGGATAGACTCATAGGGCCTGAGCTAGGAGATGGACAACCTGGACTCACAGGCTTACTGAATCATGGCCACCTGGTTCCGTGTGCAAAGGAAGCTCTTTTGGTGAACATTTCTGCTGTGCTATTCCCTCAGCTTCCACTTGCCTGGGCATCATGCAGTATGATTGCTCTATATAGCAAAGCAATTTAAAACAGTATACTCAGGACTCCACCATTTCTGACCAATTTGAGAGAGTGTAAAGGCTTTAGGGACAACATGATTCAGAAAAGAACTTTTTTTTAAGGGAAATTTGTCATTAGGAAAATATTTTAGAGTCTGAAGTCAATCTGGCAGCATAATAATAATCAGGACTTGAATAATTCTACATCAAAGCAGAATTCAAAGTAAATGAGGGAAATATGAGCCCATTTGTGTACTGCAATATTATTTAGCGAGCTAATAACTGTTTAAGAGAACAGTGAGTTCAACTCTAATTTCATATCAGATCTGAGGCTGAAGAAAAACAAAGACCTGGTAAAATGTTTTTAATTCCCTGGAAAATAATATTCCATACCCTAAAACTGTTTTAAATAAAATATTAGTGAATATGTAGTACTATACTAACATACAATATAACTTTTTCATATGCAATAACTAAAGTTTTTTTTAATGTGTTTGCACAATACTACAATATTTATAAAGAAGTGTTTTTAAATGTTTTCAAATATAAATGGACTGCCACAAAATGTTGTTACTTAAGTGGATAAACTTGTTAGTCCTTTTTTCCCTTAAAGCATTCTGGCATTTTTCTAGTATGGCAACTGTTGCAATATTTGCTTAATAGAAAATAATTATTCCTTGATAACATCTTAATAACCATATACAACCTCAGAGTTTAGTAAGTATTTATGTAGGAAAACACATGGTATTTTTAAAATATATTCACTTCTTTCTATAAGTATAGAAACTTAGAACTTCTATGATTTTAAAGTTTTAGTAAATACAGTTGTGAGAAAGACACAGATTTTGGTCTCAGGGTTTACTGCATACCAAGAAATATAGATAAGAAAACAAAAGGCAACATATAAGTTGGACATCCAGCATAAGTAAGGCATCTAACTCTGAGCAGATGGAATAGACATGGGTGACAAGGATATTTTAGGATCAATGTGAAAAGAATTGGATGGTTGGGTAGGAAAATAAGCTATCATTTTTGATACCTATGTACTGAAATAGAGAAATCTGTGTGTTCATGAGTTAATAATAGCCTTATTTTGCTGACCAGCATGTCACCAGTTTGAAGCAGAAGGCAACCTACTGCCTTTGCACATCCTTAGAAGATCCTTAAGTTCTTCCATGAGGAGCTGTAGACAGTGGCAGTGGTGAGCTACATGTGAGCTGGAAAGATCCTTACCTGGTGCTCCTCACTTTTCCCCTTCCTTCTGTATTCTTCACCTGAGTTGTTATTTAGTTTGAATTTTTGTAGTAACAATATGGAGCATGGCAAGGACATGGAAATGCCCAGGATTATAACACAAACATTGGTGAAGCATTGCTTACACTAAATTGGTCTATATTTTGTCTGTATGCATTGTGCACAAAACAGTATTTATGAATTTGAAATTGTAGCAGATAAGAATTACATATCACGTTTGATTGTTATCACATATGGTAATCAATCCATAGGTCAGAGAAACACATACTACTCTGCTTAAAAATTAGTTCTTTGTCTTGAAAAGAGACAATATGAAACAGAAAATGCAAGAATAAAAATAAATAGCATGAAAGCAACATTATTGTTTGTTCCAGTCAAGTGTTCATAATAATAAGAAGTATCAGATACCAATAATGAATGCAAAGCTATTTTGCTTTTGTACCCTAATTATTTTTAATGCTGCATAACTCATTAATAATGGGCAACTGGTATAAAATATTCAAATGACTATACCAGTGTTTATACATGAATCATAAGCTCTAATAATCTTGGTCTTGTGATTAAACAAGAGAAAATTTATTTCTAAATGATATTTCTTTAAAAAATGACCAAAAGTAATATATGCAAAGCAGACCCATCTAAAGTATAAGAGTGTCAAAACAACTTTTTCCAGGAGAAATAAGAATATATAAATGATTTGGCTGCAGTTGTTAAGAGTTATTATCTTTCAAGTCAAAGATGTTACAAAAAATGTAAATCCAGAGGACAGAACTTTAAATAAATTAATCCAATTGAATTTAAATGATATGTTAATTATGTGTTATGTGCTCAGCACTGAGCTCATGTCAGTATTTTTCTCTGTCCTTTCTTTAGATGATTTGGTTTTTAAATTTCTCCACAGCCTTACAAAAGCAGCAGAGATGTGGAGAGGCTGAATTTACTGTTTAAAGTAATGGAGAAACTCAAAATAATTGTGGGAAACTATACCAAATAGCAGAAAAAATATTATAGAAATGATGATGGTGACAATAATAATGATATAAATTGGAACTTGTTAGTGATATAATATTTTACTCTTATGAAACTAATTACTGTAGACTTGGCAAACTCACCTGAATATTTATGCATCAAAGAAACACAAAATCTTAAAGGATTTTGAGTCTCTCATTGAAACAAAATGCCCTGGTATAGACCATGTTCTTTCTCTCATCAGTTAATACAATCTCTTTTGCTGGAGCATTATGTTTGTGGTTTAGGATGCACTTTGCTGCTTTAGTGGGTATTGAAAATCCAGATGACTCCATTCCAATAGCTAGTGGACAAGTCAAGAAGGTTAAAAGCCCGATAGAAATGAATGGGAAACAAAACACAAAAACAGGGCAAAAGAGGTGGTTCAAGTTAATTACTCTGGGACCTGAATTTAATGAATTTAACTTTATAGTGGATCTTCCTTTCAGTGTTTCAGGTGTCCAGGCCTCATTTAAAGACAGTTGGACCCTGTATTGCTACTTTTCCCTATGAAAATCTTGTGCTGAAATTGGTGGTAATGAATTTCTTCCTGAAACCTTTTCAGAAATGAAATTTAGGTAGTCTGACATTAACAGTGAATTTCCTTCAAAACTTGAACACCTTGAGAATGGACCAATGGTTTTAAATAAAAAGATACGTTTTCTCATTCTTCATTAGTTAGTTTAACAAATACTTTAGTGCTTTCTCTGAGATTGGGTGTGGGCAAGGCCATTCTCCAGGAACTCAAGTCAGCTATTGAATCTTGATTAAGCATTCTTGTCCTGTGTTACTCTCAGGTCCATGATGTACATCAATTTTCTCTCTATAAAGTTAAAATTCTTTCCAAGTAAATCTGAACTTTATATACTCTATTTTATTGTTGCTTGTCAGTCAAAAAATTTGCTTAACATTTTTTCTTTGGGAAAACATACAGACTACTCATAAAGCAAAACTCATAGGATATGGTTGCATTTTCCAAACATCAAAGGAAAATTAAACTGAATATGCCCTAAGTTGTATTCCTCAGTTTATTTCTCAGGCTAATCTATAAGCTCTGCTCAAAGGTAGAATAACTTACTTATGGATCAGTAACAAGAAAGAGGGACATTAATGAAGCTGAAACCTCATTCTGGAAACCTCCAGAAAGAGGGACGTTAATGAAGCTGAAATCTCATTCTGGAAACCTCAGTAATGCTGTATATGTGAATAAAAGTAACATATTTTGTGGTGAAATGTATCAGTGAGAAGAATCGATAGATTGCATTTTTAAGTTATCATTATAAATTCCAGGTGTTGTCAGATAGCATTCAACATCAGTTCACTTCTTAGAAATATTCTGCTAGCCTATTTACTGTTACCAAAGAATATATACACAAAATCATCAAGCACAACCATACTTTTGCCTTTAACTGAATACCATTGTTGCATCCTAAGAATAGATAGGTACTAAAAAACACCCAAAGCATCAAAGAGCTCGCCACATATAAATGGGATATTCAGACTGAGACAATAAAGAGATGGGCATATCCAGAGGGGATATGTAGAGTGGTGTATGCCTGTTAACCTTATTTCATATTTTGGACTGTGAATGGCCTAAGCTCAGCTATCCCCCAAGAGCCTGTTACAGAAGTAAGACCAGGAGAAGTCCTTGGAACCCCTGAGTTAGGTAAGGGAACTATTTGGAAGAATAGCTTTCCTGAGGTTTCCCTGAAAAAAGAGTTTGGAAACAAGAAGCTTGAGAGGTGATTCTAGTAAACAAGAAGGGGAGTGGGCTAGAGCATCAGATAAGGGGACAAAATCAGAAAAACATGTGTTCTTTTGTACATGTTCCTGTGAGCACCTAGGTTCAATCCCACTGGGGATTCATAGGCAGTATTACAGAATATGCATCAGAATTACCCAACTAAAGGGTGAAAAGGGGTGAAAAAGTTTTTCCAGCTTCCCATCTGTCAT
Organism: Tragelaphus eurycerus; assembly: GCA_935064755.1. Taxonomy (NCBI): domain Eukaryota; kingdom Metazoa; phylum Chordata; class Mammalia; order Artiodactyla; family Bovidae; genus Tragelaphus; species Tragelaphus eurycerus. Next base: position 1,084,666 of record CAKXYN010000123.1, read on the forward strand.
TGATTTGATGGCTGCTTGCAAGGACTTAATTAATTTTCTGCCCCTTCCAGCCTACTCTGCATATAGGCCAAGCATACTTCCTTAGCCAACAAATTAAAAGAGACCTGAAGTAACTGCAGTAAGAAAACATCTTCATTTTGAGGTGAATACTGAGGGATTTGAGCAGTGATACCACAGTATTTACTATGAATGCACAGAGCTGAAATATTTTTATCCAGTAAAGTATAACAGGAAAATGATGGATTAGACCTGGATAGACCTGGGTTTAAATCTTTATTTATTTGCTTATCAGCTATGTGACCTCGGTGAAAATTCTTAAAATTTTGTGGACTCAGTGCATCTATTTGTAAACATAGACAACATCTATATTAAAGAGCAGATATAAGCATTGATGGAGAAAGAAAAGGCAACCTACTCCAGTATTCTTGCCTGAAGGATCCCATGGACAGAAGAGCCTGGCAGGCCATGGTCCATAGGGTCCATGACTGGAGTGACTAAGCATGCATAAGGATTAAATGGGACTAAAGATATAAAAGTTAACATAGAGAAAACTGGTCAACCACTTGTAAAATAATGAAACTAGAACACTTTCTAACACCATACAAAAAAACTCAAAATGGATTAAAGATCTAAACATAAGACCAGAACCTATAAAACTCCTAGAGGAGAACATAGGCAAAACATTCTCTGATATAAATCACAGCAGGATTCTCTATGACCCACCTCCCAGAATATTGGAAATAAAATCAAAAATAAACAAATGGGATCTAATTAAAATTAAAAAGCTTCTGCACAACAAAAGAAACTATAAGCAAGGTGAAAAGACAGCCTTCAGAATGGGAGAAAATAATAGCAAATGAAGCAACTGACAAACAACTAATCTCAAAAATATACAAGCAACTCCTACAGCTCAATTCCAGAAAAATAAATGACCCAATCAAAAAATGGGCCAAAGAACTAAATAGACATTTCTCCAAAGAAGACATGCAGATGGCTAACAAACACATGAAAAAATGCTCAACATCACTCATTATCAGAGAAATGCAAATCAAAGCCACAATGAGGTATCATTTCACACCAGTCAGAATGGCTGCGATCCAAAAGTCTACAAGCAATAAATGCTGGAGAGGGTGTGGAGAAAAGGGAACCCTCTTACACTGTTGGTGGGAATGCAAACTAGTACAGCCACTATGGAGAACAGGGTGGAGATTCCTTAAAAAACTAGAAATAGAACTGCCTTAAGACCCAGAAATCCGACTGCCAGGCATACACACTGAGGAAACCAGAATTGAAAGAGACACGTGTACCCCAATGTTCATCACAGCACTGTTTATAATAGCCAGGACATGGAAGCAACCTAGATGTCCATCAGCAGATGAATGGATAAGAAAGCTGTGGTACATATACACAATGGAGTATTACTCAGCCATTAAAAAGAATACATTTGAATCACTTCTAATGAGGTGGATGAAACTGGAGCCTATTATACAGAGTGAAGTAAGCCATAAAGAAAAACACCAATACAGTATAGTAACGCATATATATGGAATTTAGAAAGATGGTAATGATAACCCTGTATGCGAGACAGCAAAAAGAGAAACAGATGTATAGAACAGTCTCTTTGACTCTTTGGGAGAGGGAGAGGGGGTGATGATTTGGGACAATGGCATTGAAACATGTATAATATCATATAAGAAATGAATCACCAATCCAGGTTCGATGCAGAATATAGGAAGCTTGAGGCTAGTGCAGTGGGATGACCCAAAGGGATGGTATGGGGAGAGAGGTGGGAGGGGGGTTCAGGATTGGAAACACATGTACACCTGTGGCAGATTCATGTTGATGTATGGCAAAATCAATACAATATTGTAAAGTAATTAGCCTTTAATTAAAATAAATAAATTTAAATTTAAAAAATAACCTTAAAAAAAGTTAACATACTTTTTAATGGCTGAGTAATACTCCATGGAACACATGTATATTTGTGGCAGATCCATCTTGATGTATGGCAAAAGCAATACAATATTGTAAAGTTAAGCAAAATAAAATTTAATTAAAAAAATAAAATGGAGCAGATGTAAAAAAAAAAAAAAAGTTAACATAGAGTTAGGCACTTATTAGTGCCTAATGACTAGACATTTGTTTTTTATTTATTCACTCAGTAAATATTTATTAAATATGTACTATGTGCCAACCTGTGGTAGATGAGAGACATAGAGATGAATTAAGCAAATATAATACCTCCTGTAGCTATGTTCTATCAGTAGAGACCTAACAAATAAACACACGTAAGTGTTTAATCTGCTGTTATTCTGAAGATCCTTTCTTGTGCCCTCACTTAGCAGGCAAATGATTGCTGACTCTCTCATATTCCTCCTCTCCTAAGGTGCTTGTCCCTTTATTTGTCCTTTTGCTAGATCCTCTCTGTTATGCTAAAAGTAAAGTAAAGTCGATCAGTTGTGTCTGACTCTTTGCGACCCCATGGACTGTAACCTACCAGGCTCCTCTGTCCATGGGGTTTTTCAGGCAAGAGTACTGGAGTAGGTTCCCATTTCCTTCTCCAGGGGATCTTCCTGACCCAGGGATCTAACCCTGGTCTCCAGTACTGCAGACAGACACTTTACCGTCTGAGCCACCAGGGAAGCCCAAAGGCCAATCCAAATGTCTACTGTTCCTTCTATCAAAACACATATATGTTTTATTTTATAGGGAGGTACTTTCAAGTTATTTGTCATATCAAAAATGTTTGGAGAAACTCATTCTGACTAAGGTGTCAAAAAATGGTATGATTTAATGTACTGTCTTCCCTCCAGACTTTTCTGTCTTTAGAGTTTCAGGTCAGTAGAAGGGAATATTTTTGTCAGGAAGTCCTTTATGTTGATTGATGACTCTGTCTGAAGGGATAGGGAAGAGGGACATTTTAAATACTTTCCTCTGGATGGGAATTTTATATCTCTTAGCCCTCACAATCACCCTATGAGACAGATATTAGGTATGTATGGATGTGAGAAATGGACCATAACAAAGGCTGAGGGACAAAGAATTGATGCTTTCAAATTGAGGTGCTGGAGAAGACTCTTGAGAGTCTCTTGGACAGTAAGGAGATCAATCCAGTCAATCTACAGGGAAATCAGTGAACCCTGAATGTTCATTGGAAGGACTGATGCTGAAGCTGAAGCTCTGATAATTTGGCCAACTGATACAAAGAGCCGACTCATTGGAAAAGGCCCTAGTGCTGGGAAAGATTGAAAGCAGAAGGAAAAAGGGCTGGCAGAGGATAAGATGGTTAGATGTCATCACAGACTCAATAGATATGAATTTGAGCAAACTCCAGGAGATACTGAAAGACAGAGGTGCCTGGCATGCTGTAATCCGTGGGTCACAAAGAGTTGGACATGACTTAGTGACTGAACAATAACAATAAATAATATGCAGATAAAGAAGTTGGAATTTAGAGAGCCATTGATTTGCTCAAGGTCACTGAGCCTTAACCTTGAAAATAAGGTTTCAAAATCAGATATAACTACAAGGTATGTGCATTTTTCTAATGTGTATGACCACTTGCTCAATGGCACCTGATGAGAGCTTCCGTTTTAACTTAACTCCTTGAGTAAGATGATTATATGGCATGTATCAACATGGAAGCCGTGGAGAAAATTAGCTCTATGGCATGAGTAATCAGAGTGCTTGCACAGCTACCTCTGACCTCATATACTCTGAGTATCTATCAGATACTCTGTAAATCTAATAATATTCCTAAGTGCTCAGAAAATGACAGTCACCTTGAGAATGTAAAGAACTCTTCTTCTCTTGAGTTGGCATGGTTAAGAGAGGTCCAATATCAGGGGTCTTGACCCTCAACTATTACATAAATAATAAGTAATATATACTATCCATTACCCCCACTCCCACTCATTTCTCCAAAATCATACTTCCTAACTCCTTTGATATAACAGTAAAATGTGGCAAAGCCAGGATTCAAAGTCCAGTATGACTCATAGAGCCAGAATTCTTGTCTCTCAACACCACCTGCTTGACAGTTGTAATGCAGGACTTACCTCCAGCAACATAATGTAAAGGTTCACCTCAGAGACTCTGTTTATTCCCTCTAAGACCCAGTTCTGTTAGCCATGCTAGACTCCTACTCTCAAATCAAACCACTTCTTTTGCTGTGCTCCTATTCTTTCCAGCAATATCTTCTCTTTGTTGTTGTTGTTGTTGTTCAGTCACTCAGTTGTGTCTATTCTTTGCCACCACATGAACTGCAGCATGCCAGACTTCCCCATCCTTCACTGTTTCCCAGAGTTTGCTCAAACCAATGCCCATTTTCTCAAATCCATGTCATCCAACCATTTCATCCTCTGCTGCCCTATACTCCTCAGGGCCTCAATCTTTCCCAGAATCAGAGTCTTTTCCAATGAATTGGCTCTTTGCATCAGGTGGCCAAAGTATTGGCGCTTCAGTATCAATATTTCCAATGAATATTCAGGGTTGATTTCCTTTGGGATGGACTGGTTTGTTCTCTTACTGTCCAAGGGACTCTCAATAATGTTCTCCAGTACCGCAGCTTGAAAGCATAAATTTTTTAGCCCTCAGTCTTCTTTATGGTCCAATTTTCACATCCATACATGACTACTGGAAAAACCATAGCTTTAACTAGATGGACCTTTGTTAGCAAAGTGATTCTGCTTTTTAATATGCTGTCTAGGTTTGTCATACCTTTCCTTCCAAGGTGGTGTTGCTAATTTAGTCGCTAAGTAAGGAGCAAGTGTCTTTTAGTTTCATGGCTGCAATCACCATCTGCAGTGATTTTGGAGCCCAAGAAAATATAGTTTGTCATTGTTTCCATGTTTTACCCACCTAATTGTCATGAAATGATGGGACTGGATGCCATAATCTTATTTTTTCAAATATTGAGCTTTAAGCCAGCCTTTTCACTCTCTACTTTGAACTTCAACAATGGCTCTTTAGTTCCCCTTCACTTTTTTCCATCATGGTGGTGACACCTGCGTATGTGAGGTTGTTGATATTTCTGCTGTCAATCTTGATTCCAGCTCATGATTTCAGCCTGGCATTTCACATGATGTACTCTGCATATAAGTTAAATAAACAGCATGATGATATACAGCCTTGACATACTCCTTTCCCAATTTTGAACCAATCCATAGTTCCATGTCTGGTTCTAACTGTTGCTTCTTGACTTGCATATAGGTTTCTCAAGAGGCAGGTAAGGTGGTCTGGTAGTCTCATCTCTTTTAAGAATTTCCCAGTTTGTTGTGACCACACAGTCAAAAGCTTTAGGGTCGTCAGTGAAGCAGAAGTAGATGTTTTTCTAGAGTTCTTTTTGTTTTTTCCTATGATCCCACTGATTTTGGCAGTTTGATCACTGGTTCCTCAGCCTTTTCTAAATCCAGCTTCTACTTCTTGGTTCACATATTGTTGAAGCATTGCTTGAAGGATTTTGGGCATTACCTTGCTAGTATGTGAAATGAGCACAGTTGAAAACTGATCTTTTCCAATCCTGTGGCTACTGTTGAGTTTCCAAATTTGCTGGCATATTGAGTGTAGCACTTTAACAGCATCACATTTTAGGATTTGAAATAGGTCAGCTGGAATTCCATCACCTCTACTAGTTGTTCATAGTAATGCTTCCTAAGGCCCACTTGACTTCACACTCTAGAATGTATGGCTCTAGGTGAGTGATCACACCTTCATGGTTATCTGTGTCTTTAAGACCATTTTTTTTTTTTTTTTTTTTTGTACAGTTCTTTGTATTCTTGCCACCTCTTCTTAATCTATTCAGCTTCTGCTGGGTCCTTACTGTTTCTGTCTTCTCTTGACACTATTCAAATTAGAGTAACAATTCTCTTTTATACTGATTTTCAGTCTTTACATGCATCCCCCTTTCTCTAAGCTGTTTGTTGCATACATTGATTCTACATTTCCTTATGATGATGATGCTTCCCAGGATTAAATATTAGATTAAAAAAGAACACGTGATTCTACATTTCCTTATTATGATGATGATACTTCCCAGGATTAAATATTAGATTAAAAAAGAACACGACCCAGGACTCCAGAACTCTCCAGAAGCCAAAGTGAATCCTAGGATAAGGTGGTAGTTTAATTGCTAAATTGTGTCTGACTCTTGCGATCCCATGGCTTATAATCTGCAATGCTTCTCTGTCCATTGGATTCTCCAGGCAAGAATTTTGGAGTGGGTTCTGTTTTCTGCTCCATGGGATCTTCGCTACCCAGGGATCAAAACCAGGTGTCCTGTATTGCAGGAGAATTCTTTAAGACTGAGCTATCAGGGAAGCCCTTAGACACTAGAATCCATTTCTATTTAAGGTAGAAATTCTTACAATATCAGGAATCTTTCTGGATATATTTAATCTTACATACACAGTCAATTCCTGGACACACCCCAAGCAATAGTCATAAGAATCACATACAAAATTAAGATAGCTATGTTTTCTTTGCCTTAGGGTGTTTCTCTAGGTTTGGCTTCTAAGGCTTAACTTAGAAAGTTTGGTCTTTGTTTTCATCTGGTTGTCCCTCTTGATCCTTTTATTTTAAGCCCCAGAGGCTTTCATATTAACTTCTTGTTTGGACTGAATGCTTGCATTTTTTTTTTTTTTAATATCTCAAGTAAACTGCTTCTCCCTTATCAGCCACCCAACTCTTATAAACTATTGTAATCCAGACCACCAGGATAATAACAACTATCACTGTTGTTGCCATTATTATATATTACTATGCATCATCAACTGGTCTAATTATTCAGTCCACAAATCTGTTTTTTGCTTTTATCAACACTCCTCACTCAGCAACCTCTCTGGCTCTTCATTCATTTTTGCCTTAGTTCCCTAACTATTATTACTCCATATAAGCCATGAATTTGGCAACTAGATGTTAGGTTCCCTACTCTCCTTCTGCTGTATTCTGATTTCTAATTAACCTCTTAGACCAGGTGACTTAGACTTTTAGAATTTCCTCACACGTTGATGGTATCATGCAGTAAGAGTTTCTCTAACCCCTTCTCTCCCTACTTGAGGCAGGTATATACTTTGTTCCATATAATCAACCAATCACAGTATGCATTTGAAGAGCAAATGATACTTCCCAAAGTATCATATTTGATCCAGATCATGGCTTACAGTTTTTCTATACTTCTCTAGAATTGAAAGGAACCATATCAACATCTACCAGCTTCCCTGGTGACTTAGATGGTAAAGAAATCATCTGTAATGCAGGAGACTGCCTGTAATTCACGAGTCTTGGGTTGAATCTCTGGATCAGGAAGATCCCCTGGAGAAGTGAATGGCTACTCACTTGAGTATTCTTATCTGCAGCATTTTATGAACAGAGGAACCTGGCAGGCTAGAGTCCATGGGGTTGCAAAGAGTTGGACACAACTGAGTGACTAACACTTTCACTGCTTTGATATCAACCTCTAGCCCCTGATTTTTTCTCCAGCTTCCATCTGCTTTGATATCAACCTCTAGCCCCTGATCTTTTCTCCAGCTTCCATCTGCTGGGCTAGTACCCAGCTGAGACTAAGCTGATGTGCTTTAGGGAAGATTTTGATGATTGTCAATGGAAAATTTTGTGGACTTCCCTGGTACTACAGAGGAAAAAGAATCATCTGCCTGCCAATGTAAGGGATCATCCCTGGTCAAGGAGGGATTCCACATGCCATAGAGCAACTAAAGCCCATGTGCCAAAGCTACTGAGCACACTGTACCTTAACTACAGAAGCCAACACACCCTAGAGCCTCATGTCATAACTACTGATCCTGCATGCTGCAGCTACTGAAACTCATGCCTCTAGAGCCTGTGCGCCACAACGAAAGAAGCCACTGCAATGAGAAACCATACACTGCAACAAAGAGTAGTCCTCCTTGCCACAGAGAAAGCCCACGTGTAGCAAGGAAGACCCAGCACAAACACAAATACATGAATAAACAAATAATTGTAAAAAATAGAAAGCTTTGTCCTTGACATGGGAGAGGGGGAAAAGACAAAGATCTATGTGGCACAGTCCCAACCCCAAGGAACTTTCAACTTAATGAAAACCTAAGAGGACAAAATATTCTGAAATATTGGATGGGGTAAAGAGGAAAGTATTCCTTTCTCCTTCATTGGTAATTATGAAGGAAGATATTTTAAATGATCTTCAAAAAATAAGTAGGTAAGAGCAATAGTTAATGTAGATGGTATGTAATGCAGTAAAATTTGAATTCAGATGACCTGACATCCTATGCCAAGCTCTTAACCACTATTTTCTGATGTCCCTGTGTATTATTTAATAGGCAGAAGGAAAGGGGAATTTCCTCCAGGAACAGAGACAGATCAATGAAGACACACATACAAAGCACAGAGTATGTGCAATTTGATGGATATGAATGAGATGATTTGAAATGACAAGAGATGAAAATAAAAACATGTTTGAGATTTATTTTTGAGGCCTTTGAGTTAGATGAGAATTCTAAAAGTAATTTTATTCTTGATCATACAAGAGAGTTTTATTGAGCATCTAATAAGTATAAGACATTAAGTATGAATTATTGAATAAAACTGTTAAGAGGAGATTTTATTAGAGTAACTTTATTTCAATTGTTAAGAACAAAAACAAAATTTTAGAAAATTGAAGAGACTAAACAGAGACAATGACATGTTGTTTTCTTTAAAAATCAGTAATGATGGAAATTATAGAGTCAGGACAGTAGATTGATCAGACTAAAGGAAAAGAATGGAGAAGTGTAAAGATTTTGAGTGTGTTTGTAAGAGGAAAAAGACTGAGAAATAAGAGAAATTTAGAAGACAGAAATTGAATAAATGAGAATGACTCAGAGGACACTTTTATAGAAGATAACAATGAATAAATGTAAGATTGCAGATTTAACATTTAAGATTGAACAGATAGAATGTTTTACTTGGGAACAGGGTAGGGGAACTCCTTTACTGAGTTGGAGATGAAGATGGTAAAGACAGTAAAATTACACTTAAGGATATGATAATTTTTTGTGTGCATTTTGTTGTTTTGTGTGTATTTATTTTTTTAACTTTTTACTTATTTATTTTTATTTATTATTATTATTATTTTTTACTTTACAATATTATATTGGTTTTGCCATACATCAACATGCATCCGCCAAGAGTGTACATGTATTTATTTACAAAAGAAGCTAGCTCATTTGCTGAAACTGTAAGTTGAAGGGACAGAATCAGAGTCTGAGGAGACTTTCTAATAATTGCTCTGGAGGCTGAAATAGGGTCTCAGTAAGTTATGATAGAATTAACTGCTGAGACTTATCCTGGGCCCAGCTTCACAACTAAGGGTAGATATGAAGAACTTGCACAAAGTTTCATGAATACCACATGGACTACAAAGATAATTGAAAGAAAATAAATCTTGATGACTTGTTAGTATGTACAGAAACATAGGGTGGTTAGGCAAAGAAATATTTTTATCGTTCAAAAGAGCTGCAGGCAAGGAAAAGTAACCTAGAAGCAAAAATAATATGATGTATTATCACTTTGGAAAGTCAATGGTGTGTAATAGGGGATGGCTTTGACTTTTCTGCTTTTGAATACAGAGTGTAGGTTTTCCAGGTTTGAATTGTGAAGTTTTATATCAACATTATGTGGTTCTGAAAACTAGGAAGTTTTTTTACAGATGCCCCAGAGTTTCCAATTCTCAGCACTATTGATTAGGTAGAAACCATCAGAGTCATCACAGTATAATTGCAATTTCCTTTGCATTAAATACCACATCTTCTTCCTTTGCCAGTTTCTTTCATTTCTCCTTCCTAATTGTCTTTTTGCAGCTGCTAATATAAGATTCTTTATACATTTTTGTTATGCTGTGGTCATTATTGTGGAGGTTATAATTTCTTAATTTGGTAATGCTTACAGGATTATTTTACTATCACAGAATACTCACATGGCTTCACTTCTGGATACTGGATACTATCTCCAGACAGCTATATTCCTAAACCATCAAAAATCGTAAAATAAAAATTAAAGGAAAAGCAATAGATACATTAAAGTACAGAAGTATACATGACAGTATCAGGCCAATCTTATTGTGATTGTGAACATTGCTACGTTTTCATCTAAGGACAGTCTAAATTTAGTGCTATTTCTGTAAGCCAGAAAGAAAAATACCAATACAGTATACTAACACATATATATGGAATTTAGAAAGATGGTAACAATAACCCTGTATACGAGACAGCAAAAGAGACACTGATGTATAGAACAGTCTTTTGGACTCTGTGGGAGAGGGAGAGGGTGGGATGATTTGAATGGCATTGAAATATGTATAATATCATATATGAAATGAGTCGCCAGTCCAGGTTCGATGCATGATACTGGATGCTTGGGGCTGGTGCAGTGGGATGACCCAGAGGGATGGTATGGGGAAGGAGGAGGGAGGAGGGTTCAGGATGGGGAGCACATGTATACCTTTGGCGGATTCATCTTCATATATGGCAAAACCAATACAACATTGTAAAGTTAAAAAATAAAATAATATAATAATAAAAGAAATAATCCAGAATTTCTTAAGGATAATGTCATGCAGTTGTTTGTTTTTTTTTTTGGATGTGGATTATTAAATTATCTGGTTGACATGGAAAGAAAGAATGTAAGAAGAAAATTTATTGTAAAACGAAGTAGAGCTTGACTAATTAAAAAGTAGTAGAGAAAGACAGTAAAGAACAATAGTAGAGGTTATAATGGTAAAGATTACAGTGAATCAATATTTTAAAAGGTGTAAGTTTATGATGAATATACTAGGAGGAGCCATAAATTGCCCAGAAATCCTTTGAGTTATAGACAAAAAATTTCCCACTTTTAACACTGACTTGCCAAGATGATTTTTCATTCGCTACCAAGTTGATTCAACATTCTCACTAAATTTGTTTTTATTTCTAGACCACTGATCAGTCCAATTGGACTTAATGTTCTCTTTTTTAATAAAGATTCTCTACACTAGCAGTCATTACTATTAAACTTAATGTTCTCTTTTAATGATAATTACTTTTTATTTCTGCTTTAAAGTTGTGAAATGTAATTAATAAATAATAACCTATCTGCAAGCAACATTTTCAAAACTAAATATAATGATATACCCACACATTTCTGAATTTTAAAGAAAGTACAATATTGTAAAGTAATTAACCTCCAATTAAAATAAATACATTTATATTAAAAAAATAAAGAAAGTTTGTGTTTTACCTTATTTCAGAAAATTACACCACCAATGAAAATATTACTCATAGTATTTGAGAAGGCAATGAGACTGCAGCAATCTACTTTTGATGTCACATATTCAGGCATTTTCAGTTCAGTTGAGTTCAGTCACTCAGTCATGTCTGACTTTTTGCGACCTCATGGACTGCAGCACACCAGGCCTCCCTGTGCATCACCAACTCGCAGAGTTTACTCAATCTCACGTCCATCAAGATGGTGATGACATCCAACAGTTTCATCCTCTGTCATTCCCTTCTCCCCCTGCTTTCAATCTTTTCCAGCATCAGGGTCTTTTAAAATGAGTTAGTTCTTTACATTAGGTGGCCAAAGTATTGGAGTTTCAGTTTCAACATCAGTCTTCCAATGAATATTCAGGACTGATTTCCTTTAGGGTTGGATCTCCTTGCAGTCCAAGGCATTCTCAAGAGTCTTCTCCACCACCACAATTCAAAAGGATCAGTTCTTCTGCGCTCAGATTTCTTTATAGTCCAATTCTCACATCCATACATGACCACTGGAAAAACCATAGCTTTGACTAGATGGACCTTTGTTGGAAAAGTAATGTCTTTGCTTTTTAATATGCTGTCCAATTTGGTCATAGTTTTAATTCCAAGGAGCAAGGAGCAGCTCTTTTAATTTATTTCATGGCTGCAGTGACCATCTTCAGTGATTTTGGAGCCCCCAAAATTAACTCTCACTGTTTTCATTGTTTCCCCATCTATTTGCCATGAAGTGATTGGACCACATGCCATGATCTTTGTTTTCTGAAAGTAAAATTTTAAGTCAACTTTTTCTCTCTCTTCTTTTACTTTCAACAAGAGGCTCTTTAGTTCCTCTTTGCTTTCTGCCATAAGGGCAGTGTCATATGCATATCTGAGGTTATTGATACTTCTCTCACAAATCTTGATTCCAGCTTGTGCTTCATTCATCCTGGCATTTCACATGATATACTCTGCATACAATTTAAATTAGCAGGGTGACAATATACAAACCTGATATATTCCTTTCCCTATTTACAGCCAGTCTGCTGATCCATGTCCAGTTCTAACTGTTGCTTCTTGACCTAAATAGAGATTTCTCATGAGGTAGGTAAGGTGATCTGGTATTTTCATCTATTTGGAAGAATTTTCCACAGTGTCAGACTTTATTATTATTATTATTTTTTTTTTTGGCTCCAAAATCACTGCAGATGGTGACTGCAGCCATGAAATTAAAAGATGTTTACTCCTTGGAAGGAAAGTTATGACCAACTTAAATAGCATATTGAAAAGCAGAGACATTACTTTGCCAACAAAGGTCCATCTAGTCAAGGCTATGGTTTTTCCAGTGGTCAAGTTGGATGTGAGAGCTGGACTGTGAAGAAAGCTGAGCACCAAAGAATTGGTGCTTTTGAACTGTGGTGTTGGAGAAGACTCTTGAGAGTCCCTTGGACTGCAAGGAGATCCAACCAGTCCATTCTGAAGGAGATCAGCCCTGGGATTTCTTTGGAAGGAATGATGCTAAAGCTGAAACTCCAATACTTTGGCCACCTCATGCAAAGAGTTGACTCATTGGAAAAGACTCTGATGCTGGGAGGGATTGGGGGCAGGAGGAGAAGGGGACGACAGAAGATGAGGTGGCTGGATGGCATCACTGACTTGATGGACGTGAGTTTGAGTGAACTCTAGGAGTTGGTGATAGATAGGGAGGCCTGGTGTGCTGCGATTCATGGGGTCACAAAGAGTCAGACACGACTGAGCGAATGAACTGACTGAACTGACTGATAAAGTCAAAGGCTTTGGCATATTCAATAACGCAAAAGTAGATGTTTTTCTGGAATTCCCTTGCTTTTTTATAATCTAACAGATGATCCTCTTCCTTCCTTAGGAGTCCTTACAAACAGCTGAGGAAAGAAGAGAAGCCAAAGGTAAAGGAGAAAAGGAAAAATATACCCATCTGAATTCAGAGTTCCAAAGAATAGCATAGAGAGGTAAGAAAGCCTTCCTCAGTGATCAGTGCAAAAAAAAAAAAAAAAAATAGAGGAAAACAATAGAACAGAAATATTAGAGATCTCTTCAAAAAAGTTAGAGATACCAAGGGAACATTTCATGCAAAGATGGGCACAATAAAGGGCAGAAACTATATAGACCTAATAGATTTAGAAGACATTAAGAAGAGGTGGTAAGCATACACAGAATAACTACAAAAATGATCATCATAACCCACGTAACCATGATGTTATGATCACTCACCTAGAGCCAGACATCTTGGAATGCAAAGTTAAGTGGGCCTTAGGAAGCCTTAATACAAACAAAGCTAGTGGAGGGGATGGAAATCTATTTAAGCTTTGGAGAAAAATTTTTTTCAGTTACAGTTTTTATTTCTTTTATAAACTACTGCCTCTACTTTGACCTTTTTATACTTCTGGTGCTTTCTTTCATGTTTATTTTCTGTTTCTCTCTCTCTTTTTTTAATTTAAAATTTTTAAAGTCATTAAGACTTTTTCTACATCTATTCCTTTGTGTGCTTTTCCCACTGTCCTTTTCCCCTTGCAGTAAATCTTTAATATATATAAATCTTCTTTATCTATGTCTATTTAACTCTGCATTTCTATTCTTTCTTTTCTTTCTTTTTCTAACTGTATTTATTAGTTTTTCATGTTTTCTTTGCTTTTTTTCTCAACTAAAACAAATTGTCACCTTGTTTTAGTTTTGTTTTCCAGTCTCTGATTTAGTTTTATTCTTAGCTGGTGGATGTCATTTTTGGTTTCCTTTGTTCACCAGGTCAATCTAATCTATTATACTTTGTTTATTTGTTTGTTTTTCAACTGTTTTGATTTTTACTTATGGATGTATATGTATGTGTGTATATTTCATTATTTTAGTTATTGCCTGATTTTGTAATTGCCATTTGTCTGGGAGTGTGTCTTTTTTTTCTTGTTTTTGGGTATTTGCTTTAATCCCATTTAATGCTCAACAAACCACCTGTGTAATCTCTGTTCCTGGCCCAAAATCAAGTCCTGAGTATTTGGATTGGGAGTCCTGACTCCAAGACCCTAAACAACCAGAGAACTCCTAACCCTATGGAGTATCAAATAGTGAGATCCCCCACAAAGGCAACCACTTATATACAAGATCCGGAATCACCTAACTGCCAGGAGCACCCTGTGCAAGGTGCCTCATCCAAACAACAAAGAAGATAAAAATAAAAACCCAATATTCAGCATATAGGATTGCCACTTCACTCAGCCAAGCCTATCAGAAGAAAACAAAGGAGCAAACTTCACCTTCTTCCACCAGAACACAAGCACAAGTCACACCGTACATGCAGCTTACACAAACCATTGGGTAAATTTTATGAGGGCACAAACCAAAATGAAGAAATAATTCAACCCTGAAGCCCAGGAAAAGTAGACCTCAAACACAATAAGTTAAAAAAAAAATAATAATAAAAAGTGAAAGGGGAGAGAAATACTGCACAAATGAAGGAAAAATTTAGAAACACACAAGTCCAAATAAATGAAAAGGATATAGGCAAACTATCTGAAAAAAGAATTCAGAATAATGATAGTAAAGATGATCCAATAGTTTGAAAATAGAATGGAGAAAATGCAAGATACAATTAAAAAATACCTAGAAGTATTAACAAATAAACATACAGAGACAAACAATGCAATTTCTGAAATAAAAAATACTCTAGAAGGAATCCATAGAAGAATATCTCAAGCAGAATAGATCAGTGAGCTGGAAGATAAAATGGTGGAAATAATTGCTTAAGAGCAGAATAAAGTAAAAAGAATGAAAATAACTGAGGACAGTCCCAGAGCCCTCTGTGACAATATTAAATGCATCAACATTCAAATTCTAGGGGTCCTAGATGAAGAAGAGAAAAAGAAAAGATATTAGAAAATTTTTGAAGAGATTGTAGTTGAAAATTTCCCCAGTATGGGAAAGGAAATAGTCAATCACGTCCAAGTACAGAGTCCCATACAAGATAAACCCAAGGAAAAACAGGCCAAGGCACATACTAATCAAACTAACAAAGATTAAACACAAAGAAAGAAAATTAAAAATTAAAAGCAGCAAGGAAAAGCAAGTAAAATACAAGGGACATGCCATATGTTTAATTGCTGATCTTTCAGCAGAAACTCTGCAGGCCAGATGGGAATGACAGGATATATTTAAAGTACTTAAAGGGAAAATTCTCCAACTAAGATTACTCTACCCAGCAAAGACATCATTCAGAATTGATGGAGAAATCGAAAGCTTTACAGAGAAGCAAAAGTTAAGAGAATTTAGTACCATGAAGCCAGCTTTACCACAAACGTTCATGGGACTTATATAGTCAGGAAATACAAGAGAAGAAAAAGATCTACAAAAGCAAACTCCAAACATTAATAAAATGGCAATAGGATTATATATATCAGTAATTACTTTAAATGTAGATGGATTAAATGCTCCAATCAAAAGATACAGACTGGTTGAATGGATACAAAAACAAGACCCATATGTATGCTGTCTACAAGACACCCACTTCAGACCTAAAGAAACATAAAGACTGAAAGTGAGAGGTTGAAAAATATATTCCATGCAAGTGGGAAATCGAAAGAAGGCTGGAAGAGCAATCCCTATATCAGACAAAATAGGCCATAAAATAAATAATATTATAGGCTGTAAGGAAGGACACTACATAATGAACAAGGTGTCAATCCAAGATGAAGACATAACAATTGTAAATATCAGTGCACCCAACACAGGAGCCCCTAAATACATAAGACAAACACTAACAGGCATAAAATGAGAAATTTGCAGTAATGCAATAATAGTAGGAGACTTAACACCCCCACCATACCACTGGAGAGATCATCAAAACAGAGAGTTAATAAGGAAGCACAAGTCTTAAATGATGCATTAGATCAGATGGATCTCACTGATAGCCTCAGGATATTCTATACAAATGAAGAAGAATACACCTTCTTCTCAAGTGTACATGGAACATTCTCCAGGATAGACCACATCTTGGGTCACAAATCAAACCTCAATAAATTTAAGAAAATTGAAATTGTATCAAGCATCTTCTCTGACCACAAGGCCATGAGACTTAGATATCAATTGCAAGAAAAAAAGAAAAAGAACACTGTAGAAACCAAAAACACATGGAGATTAAACAATGCATTTCTAAATAATGAACAGGTTTACTGAAGAAATCAAAAGGGAAATAAAAAAATTTTCTAGAAAAAAATGACAATGAAAACATGAAAACTCAAACCTATGGGATGCAACAAAAATAGTTTTAAGAGGGAACTTTATAGCAATACAATCCTACATCAAGAAACAATAAAAACACTGAATAGACAGCCTAGTTTTACACCTAACACAATTGGAGAAAGAAGAACAAAAATTACCAAAGTTAGCAGAATGAAAGAAATCATAAAAATCAGAGCAGAAATAAATGGGAAAAAAAGGAGAGAAATATTAGTAAAGGTTAACAAAACTAAAAGTTGGTTCTTTGAGAAGATAAGCAAAAATGACAAACCTTTAGCCAGACTCATCAAGAAAAAAATAGAGAAGAATCAAATCAGCAAAATTAAAAATGAAAAAAGAGAGGTTACATCAGACAATGCAGAAATACAAAAGATTATAAGGGACCATTATGAGCAACTATTTGACAAAATAAATAAATAAATAAAAAGCATAACCTGGAAGAAATGGACAGATTTATAGTAAAGTTCAATCTCCCAAAACTGAAGCAGGAAGAAATAGAAATTATGAGCAAGACAATTAAAAGCACTGAAATTGACCAAAAATCTTCCAAAAAAACAAAAATCCAGTACCAGATGGCTTCGCAGGTGAATTGTATCAAACATTCAGAGAGGCGCTAATACCTGTCCTTCCAAGGCTCTTTCAAAAATTGCAGAGGAAGGAATACTTCATACTCATTCTATGAGGTCACCATCACCCTGACAACAAAACCAGACAAAATCAACAGAAAAAAAGAAAACTACAGGCCAATATCACTGATGAACATAGATAAAAAATCTTCAAAAAAATTCTAGCAAAGAGAATTCAACAGCATATTAAAAAGTTCATACACCATGATTAACTAGGGTTTATTTCAGGGATGCAAGGATTCTTCAGTATAAGCAAATCAACCAATGTGGTACACCATAGTACCACAAACTAAAGGATAAAATATGATAATCTCAATAGATGCAGAAAAAGCCTTTGACAAAATTCAGCACACATTTATGATTAAAGCCATTCAAAAATGGGCATAGAAGGAACCTACCTCAACATAGAAAATCCATATATGATAAGCCAAGAGAAAACATTATTCTCAATGAGGAAAAACTGAAACCATTCCATTTAAGATCAGAACAAGACCAGGAACCCCACACTCACTACTATTATTCAACATAGTTTTGGATGTCCTAGATATGGCAATCAAAGAAGAAGAAGAAGAAGAAGAAAAATCCAGATCGGAAAAGAAGAAATAAAGCTTTAACTTTTTGCAGATTACATGATACTGTACATAGAAAACCATAAAGATACTATCAGAAAATTACTAGAGCTAATCAGTGAATTTAGCAAAGTTGTGGATACAAAATCCATACACAGAAATCACTTGCATTCCTATATACTAACAGTGAAAAATCAGAAAGAAAAATTAAGGAAACAATCCCATTCACCATTGCAACGTAAGGATAAAATATCTAGGAATAAACCTACCAAAGGAGACAAAAGAACTGTATACAGAAAATTTTAAGACATCGATGAGAGAAATCAAAATGACATAAACAGATGGAGAGATATTCCATGTTCCTTGGTTGGAAGATTCAATATTGTAAAAATGACTGTACTACCAAATACAATCAACAGAATCAATGCAATCCCTATCAAATTACCAATGGCATTTTTCACAGTTCAGTTAAGTTCAGTTGCTGAGTCGTGTCTGACTCTTTGTGACCCCATGAATCGCAACACACCAGGCCTCCCTGTCCATCACCAACTCCCAGAGTTTACCCAAACTCATGTCCATTGAGTCGGTGATGCCATCCAACCATCTCACCCTCTGGCGTCCCCTTCTTCTCCTACCCTCAATTCCTCCCAGCATCAGGGTCTTTTCAAATGAGCCAGCTCTTCACATCAGGTGGCTGAAGTATCGGAGTTTCAGCTTCAACATCAGTCCTTCCAATGAACACCTAGGACTGATCTGCTTTAGGATGAACTGGTTGGATCTCATTGTAGTCCAAGGGACTCAAAAGAGTCTTCTCCAACACCACTGTTCAAAAACATAAATTCTTTGGCACTCAGCTTTCTTTGTAGTAAATCTCTCACATCCATACATGACTACTGGCAAAACCATAGCCTTCACTAGACGGACCTTTGTTGACAAAGTAATGTCTCTGTTTTTTAATATGCTGTCTAGGTTGGTCATAACTTTCCTCCCAAAGAGGAAGTGTCTTTTAATTTCATGGCTTCAATAGCTATCTGCTGTGATTTTAGAGCCCCCCAAAATAAAGTCAGCCACTGTTTCCACTGTTTCCCCACCTATTTGCCATGAAGTGATGGGAATCAATGTCGTGATCTTCGTTTTCTGAATGTTGAGCTTTAAGCCAACTTTTTCACTCTCCTCTTTCACTTTCATCAAGAGACTCTTTAGTTCTTCTTCACTTTCTGCCATAAGGGTGGTGTCATCTGCATATCTGAGGTTATTGATATTTCTCCTGGCAATCTTGATTCCAGCTAGAACAAAAATTGTCACAATTCACACGGAAATACAAAGAATTCTGAATAGCCAAAGCAGATTTGAAAATGAAGAATGGAGCTGGAGGAATCAACGTTCCTGATTTCAGATTATACTACAAAGCTAGTTATCAAGACAGTATGGTACTGGCACAAAAACAGAAATATAGACAAATGGAACAAGGTAAAGAGCCCTGAAATATACCCATGCACCTATGGGTACCTTATTTTTAATGAAAGGAGGAAAGAATATACAAAGCGTCAAAGATTGTGTCTTCAAAAAGTGGTTCTAGGAAAACTGGACAGCTACATGTAAAAGAATGAAGTTAGAATATTTCTTAACACCATACAGAAAGATAAACTTAAAATGGATTAAAGAACAGAACAGAAACAATAAAACACTTAGGAGGAAAGCATAGGCAGAACACTCGATGACATAAATCACAGAAAGATCCTCTATAACCCACTTCCAGAATAATGGAAATAAAAACAAAAATAACAAAATGGGACCTAATTAAGCTTAAAAGCTTTTTTGCACAGCAAAGGAAACCATTCTGCTGCTGCTACTGCTGCTAAATCACTTCAGTTGTGTCCAACTCTGTGCGACCCCATAGATGGCAGCCCACCAGGCTCCGCCGTCCCTGGGATTCTCCAGGCAAGAACACTGGAGTGGGTTGCCATTTTCTTTTCCAATGCATGAAAGTGAAAAGTGAAAGTGAAGTCGCTCAGTCATGTCTGACTCTTTGCGACCCCATGGACTGCAGCCTACCAGGCTCCTCCACCCATGGGATGTTCCAGGCAAGAGTACTGGAGTTGGGTGCCATTGCCTTCTCCAAGGAAACCATAAACAAGGTAAAAACACAATCTTCCAAATGGGAGAAAATAATAACAAAGGAAACAACTTACAAATATATTAGTTTTCAAAACATACAAGCACCCCATATCAGAAAAACAAACAATTCAAACAATCAAAAAGTGGGAAAGACAGAAACTACAATGAGATATCACCTCACACTGCTCAGAAACAGTTCAGTTCAGTTGCTCAGTTGTGTCTTTGCACCCCTAAGGACTGCAGCATGCCAGGCTTCCTTGTCCATCACCAACTCCCAGAGCCCGCTCAAACTTATGGCCATCAAATCAGTGATGCCATCCAACCACCTCATCCTCTGTCATCTCCTCCACCTCCTGCCTTCAATCTTGCCAGCATCAGGGTATTTTCCAATGAGTCAGTTCTTCACATCAAGTGACCAAACTATTGGAGTTTCAGCTTCAGCATCAGTCCTTTCAATGAACATTCAGGACTGATTTCCTTTAGGATTGGCTGATTGGATCTCCTTGCAATCCAAGGAACTCTCAAAAGTCTTCTCCAACACCTTAGTGCAAAAGCATCAAGTCTTCCATGCTCAGCTTTCTTTATAGTCCAACTCTCATATCCATACATGACTACTGGAAAACCATAGCTTTGACTAGATGGACCTTTGTTGGCAAAGTAATGTCTCTGCTTTTTTTTTTTTTTCCTTCTTTTTTTTTTTTTATTTTTTGATCAAGAATCTTTGATTATCAGAAACATTACAAACATCTAGTATGAACAAATTGTAACATGATAGTGTTTGTTTGAACAATTAATACATTTTAGATTTATTATACATATTTCAATGCTATTCTCCCCAATCATCCCACCCTCTCCCGGTCCCAGAGTCCAAGTCTGTCTTACATCAGTGTCTCTTTTTTCCATGGTTTTTTTCCATCTTCTAATTCCTTATATGCGTTATATACTGTTTTGTGTTTTTGTTTCTGCTTACTTCACTCTGTTAATAGGCTCCAGTTCCCCATCTCCAGAACTGATTCCGTATTCTTTTTTGGCTGAGCTACTCATTGTGTTTGTACCACAGCTTTTATCCATTCATCTGTGGATGGACATCTAGGTTGCTTCCACGTTTGCTATTGCAAACAGTGCTGCTATTAATATGCTATCTAGATTGATCATAACTTTTCTTCCAAGAAGCAAGCATCTTTTAATTTCATGGCTGAAGTCACCATCTGGAGTGATTTTGGAGCCCCAAAAATTAAGTCTATCATTGTTTCCATTGTTTACGTATTTGCCATGAAGTGATAGGACCAGATGTCATAATCTTAGTTTTCTGAATGTTTAGTTTTAAGCCAACTTTATCACTCTCCTCTTTCACTTTCTACAATCGACTTTCAGTTCTTTTTCACTATCTGTCATAAGGGTGGCCAGAATGGCTATCATCAAAATGTCTACAAACAACAAATGCTGGAAAGGATGTGGAGAAAAGGGAACCCTCTTGCACTGATGATGGGAATATAAATTGATACAGCCACTATGAAAGACAATATGGAGATTCCTTAAGAAACTAGGAATAAACTCACCATATCACCCTTCAATCCCACTCCTAGACATTAACCTGAGGAAACCAAAATTGAAAAATTCCCATGTATCCCAATTTTCTTTGCAGCATTATTTACAAGTGGTAGAACATGGAAGCAACCTAGATGTTCTTCAACAAATGATGAATAAAGAAGCTATGGTACATATATGCAATGGAATATTATTCAGCCATAGGAAGGAACTCATTTGAGTCAGTTTGAATGAGGTGGATGAACCTAGAGCCTACTATGACATAGTAAACTAAGTCATAAAGATAAAGATAAATATCATATACTAATGCATATATATGGAATCTAGAAAGGTGGTGCCAATGAGTTTATTTGCAGTGTAGCAATAGAGAAGCAGACATAGGGAACAGACTTATGAATATCATGGGGAGACGGGAAAAGAGGGTGAGATGTATGGAAAGAGTAACATGAAAACTGACATGACCATTTGTAAAATAGATAGCCAATGGGAATTTGCTGTATGACTCAGGAAACTCAAACAGGGGCTCTGTATCAACTTAGAGGAGTGGGATGGGGAGGGAGATGAGAGGGAGGTTCAAGAAGGAGGGGACATATGCATACCTATGGCTGATTCCTGTTGAAGTTTGACAGAAAACAACAAAATTCTGTAAAGCAATTATCCTTCAATTAAAAAATAAATCAATTTTAGAAAATAAATAGATATCAACATTTCATTTATGTTGTATTTGTTCTGCTTAGTTGCTGCTATTCAAATATTTCATAACATCTTTCAAGGAAAACGTGTAATATTTTCCTTGAGAGATCTTTTAAAAAGCTTTTTTTTTTTTTTAAAGCTCTTTCGAAAAGAGCTTTGGACTTCCTGAGTAACTTAATAAACACAAATGAGATATATTTTGGTGGAGTAAGTACTACACTAGCAGCCAAAATCTAGAGTTCTACTCCAGTGCTTCTTATTGCTGATTCACTCACTGGTCATGTTACCTTGAGCAGGACACGAAATTTTGTGGTGTTAAGTATAATGTGTATTATTATATATATGGACTTCCCTGGTGGTTCAGTGTTAAAAGAAGCTGCATGCAATGCGGGAGACACGGGGTAGATCTTTGGGTTGGGAAGATCCCCTGCGGAAGGAAATGGATACTCACTCCAGCATTCTTGTTTGGGAAATCCCATGTACAGAGAAGTCTGGTGGGTCCATGGGGTTGTGAGAGTTGGACACGACTTAGTGACTAAATAGCAACACTATTATTATATATATAACAAAAATATGATCTCTACAATATTACATATTAGATAGAGAGAGTGGTTGCCCCTGTTTCCTGACATAGAGTTCCTAAAATGCTTGTAATTTCCTGAGTGATAGGGTGCTAAAAACATCTTTTTTTCTAATATGCGTTCTCTGAAGCTGATTTCTGCTGTAGGAGCTTTTAAGACCTTTGGAGTCTCCAGAGTGATGAGTGTATTTCATATGCTAATGAGATCACTGGTGTCTGATGGCTTTAGATAACTTCAGATGGTGGCTGGTCAGCAGAAAGACAAAGCCAACATCAGAATTTGAAACTTTCAGCCCCACCATACATCCCCTGGGGAGAGGAGAAGACCATGAGATTGATTTATAAGCAATCTTGTCTGTGAAGCAGCATTCATAAGAAAAACCCTAACCTATGAGGTTTGGAGATCTTCTGGGTCAGCAAACATATCCATGTATCAAGCTGGTGTAGGAACAGAAGTTGTTGCCTTCAAGACCCTTTTGGACCTCAAATATGTCAGTCTTCATCTGGCTGTTCATTTATAGGTTTTATAATAAACCTTTTCCCCTGAATTATGTGAGCCATTATAGCAAAGACTTAAATCTGACGATGAAATATGGGAACTTCAGATTTGTAGCCAGCTGGTAAGATGTACACCTGATACCTGGGACTTGCTGGTGGTGTCTGAAGAGGGTGCCTGGAGGGAAGGGTAGTATTATGGGATTGTGCCTTTAATCTGTGGTGTCTGTGCTAATTTACATAGTGTCACAATGTAATTATAAGCCATCCAGTTGTTGTTGGTAGGGTTGGAGAACTAGTCAGAGTGGGAAAACTTCCACTTTGGGTTTCAGAAGTACTCTGAGGGTAGAGGAAAACAGACATTTCTTTTTAATCTTTGAGCCTGGTTTTGATCATTTATATACACCCACATAAATTCCTAAAGAATTTCTTCCAAGATGGGTGGGAAAATAGTTGCAAAGATACTTTGAAAACTGACATGTTGGACAAACTTAAGGGATTATTATTATACATATCATTGTTTTTGTGGGGGAAAGCCTTCCAAGTTCTAAATAACATTTATGCAAATAAACTTGAGAAAACAACCCATCTGTATAATGAGAATTTCCCATATTTATGAGTCATGTTTATACAGATAAAATTGTCTGAAGTAGTTCATGCACAGGTCCTGATAAGGAAACTGACATGGAAATACTTTTTACTCTGGTTAAATTTAAAAGTTTTCATGCGGATTAATTTTCAAATTAGTCTCATGCAGTTGAAACAGAGAAGAAAGAAGAAAAAGAATTCAAAGTCTGCTAGTACAAAGATTTGACTTCAGTATTGTAAGGATAGCACTGAGTATACAATAGGAAATTAATAAGCATCTTTCATGAAAGGCAGAACAAGTTTAAAGTTGCAACACTATAGAGCCACAGGAAATCTAATATGAAGTACAAAAGAAGCTATTGATTTTTCAGTTAGCTGAGCAACAACAAAAAAATGAAGCAATTAGGCAGAGGGAACTCTCAAGACAGCCTTACATACAGACAAATCAATGCAAATATTTGTTATTTCTCACTGTCCTCATTTTCTGAAAAAACAAAGTAAAACATTTTTAAGTGTTCATGCATATGATGTGCTGTGCATACCATAGATAAATTTCAGATATTATTCAATAATGAACCCCTCAAAATGCAACTATGCCAGTAAAATGAGCAGGATAAGCTTTGTTTAGTTCTGCAAAAATCTGTGTTAGGTCATTTGTGAAAACCAGCCTTTATCAATCTGAGCTAAAGTTTTAAATACTTTTGATGTCAAATATAAAATGTAAGTCTGGTTATCTACTCACTCTCAAAAATACAGAGTCCAGTGGGCTGTAAGATAGTGGCAGAGAGCAATGTATTAGCAATATTGGTCAAAATATATGTTAATAATTGTCCCAGTATTATGACCATGATCATCATTATCATTATCATAATTAATTACCATCAAATCAGTGAAGCAATACATTGTTGTTCTTTGTTATGCTAATAGACCTATTGTCTGAAAATCCAATATTAGTTTACAGAAAGATATTGATATGTAAACTTTGGAGATAATTAATTTATTTTAATAGGTACAAATTGAAGTGGTGGTGGAAGTCAAAAAGGATAATAAAATTTTAAAATTTAGCTTGTGTAGACCCACTCTTCCCAACGACTACTCATCTCTTAGATGGTTTCCTTTAAATCTTCAATCCCTTCTCTCTCTGTCCACACATGAAACATTAATATTCAGGTTCAGTATCTTATATTCTTCTTCCTCTATATAATTTATTTAATGAATTTCCATTAATTAGTTTGCATTTATATTTTGATAATGCCAAAATGTCTAGATCTATGCCAGGAATCTCTCAAAATCAGGATATTTCATTGGCTAGTGTTATTCTATACATCTTTCCTTTATTTGGATTCAACACATTTGCCTCTCCTACCTTGCCTTCTTAGAAATAACAAAAAGGCATTTTAAAACAGAATTGATCTATATTAATGTGAAAAATAAGAAAGCAGTCATCAATACTATTTGAGAAATTGTTGAAAGACTCTAGGTGGATAGCTTGAAATTTACAGAGTGATAGCTACTCTAGTGAATTGTTGAATAAGGCAAGGAAGATTCCGTTCAAAGGCAAAAAATAAAATGGAAAGAAGAAGGTCCAGCAACAATCTATATGATGATTTATTGAAGAATTCAATTGAGAATTGATGATACTACTGGACCTTTTAATCTCTTTTTCTGAATCACCAATCTCACCTTCCATGCTTGAGTCAAATGGTGAGCTTCATTTACATTCATACTGAAACAGTGACATAATTCTTGGCACTGAAGGAAGAATGAGAAATCCTTAGGGAAGATGGGCTAGTTGCATGACATGATTGCTCAGTCACTTCAGTCATATCTGACTCTTTGTGACCCTATGGACTGTAGCCCATGAGGCTCATCTGTCCATGGGATTCTCCAGGCAAGAATATTGGAGAGGGTTACCATTTCCTTCTCCGATTCCATCCCTTCTGCATAAAAACTGAAGGCAGGCTGTAGTAAACAGACAATATCCTTTAAATAATAGAAAATCTTATATTCATTAATTACTATAGAAAACCAGCATGTCAAAATGACTATAAGACTTTGAGCAAGCTCTGGGAGATGCTGAAGGACAGGGAAGCCTGGTGTGCTGCAGTCCATGAGGTCACAAAGAGTCAGCCATTGGACATGACTGAGTTACTGAACAACAGTAACAACAACCTAAGACAATCTACAGATGCAACACAATCCCTATCACCAATGGCGTTTTTCATAGAACTAGAACAAAATAATCTCAAATTATATGGAGACACAAAAGACTCTGGATATTAAAAGCAATCTTGAGAACGAAAAACAGAGCTGGAGGAATCAGATTCTCTGACTTCAGACTATACTACAAAGCTAGAGTCATCAAACAGTATCGTATTGTCACAAAAACAGAAATATAGGTCAGTGGAACAGGACAGAAAAACCAGAAATAAACCCATGCACCACTCTCTTCTCCAGGTGAAGGGAAGGGAAATAAAATGCTCCCTTCTTCAGGGGATGTTCCCAATCCAGGGATCAAACCCAGGTCTTCTGCATTGTGAATGAATTCTTTACCATCTGAACCACCAGGGAAGCCCTATGGTCAATTATTCTATGACAAAGGAGGCAAGACTACCAAATATTGGAAAAACAGTCAACAAATGGTGCTGGAAAATCTGGACAGCTGTCTCAGCTGTGTGGGTAGTGATAAAATAATCTACCTGCAATGCAGGAGACACAAGAGATGTGGATACTATCCCTGGGTCAGGAAGATTCCTTGGAAGAGGAAATGGTAACCCACTCCAGTATTCTTGCTTAAAAAATACCATGAACATAGGAGCATAGTGGGCTACAGTCCATATGGCTGCAAAGAGTCAGACACAACTGAGTGACTGAGCACACACATGTAAAATATGTGAAAATGGACCAAAGACCTGAATGTGAGACTGTATGCTATAAAACTCCTAGAAGAAAACATAGGCAGAACATTCTCTGACATAAATCACAGCAATCTTTTTTGATCCCTCTCCTAGAATAATAGAAATTAAAAAAAAATACACAAATGGGACTTATTTAAACCAAAAAGTTTTTTTCACAGCAAAGGAAACAATAGACAAAACTAAAAGCAACCCACAGATTGGGAGAAAATATTTTCAAATGATGTGACCCATAAAGGAATAGTCTCCAAAATTTATAATCAGTTCATGATGCTTAACAGCATCAAAATAAACAAACTGATCGACAAATAGGTAGAAAATCTAAATAGACATTTCTCCAAAGAAGACATACAGATGACCAAGAGATACATGAAAAGATGTTAAAAACTGCTTATCATTCAGTTCAGTTCAGTTCAGTACAGTCATTCAGTTGTGTCTGACGTTTTGTGTCCCCATGGACTGCAGCACACCAGGCTTCCCTGTCCATCACCTACTCCCGAAGTTTACTCAAACTCTTGTCCATTGAGTCAATGATACCATCCAACCATCTCATCCTCTATTGTCCCCTTTTCCTCTTGCCTTCAATCTTCCCAGAATCAAGGTCTTTCCCAATGAGTGAGTTCTTCATATCAGGCGCCTAAAGTATTAAAGTTTCAGCCTCACCGAAAGTCCTTCCAATAAATATTCAGGACTCATTTCTTTTAGGATTGACTGGCTTGCTGTCCTTGAAGTGCAAGGGACTCTCAAGAGCCTTCTCCAACAACACGGGTCAAAAGCATCGATTTATCCAAGCTCAGCTTTCTCTATGGTCCAAGTCTCACATCCATACATGACTACCAGAAAAACCATAGCTTTGACTAAACAGAACTTTGTTGGAAAAGTAATGTCTGATTTTTAATGTGCTGTCTAGGTTGGTTATAACTTCTCTTCCAAGGAGCAAGCATCTTTTAATTTCATGGCTGCAGTCAACATCTGCAGTGATTTTGGAGCTAAAAAAATAGTCTCTCACTGTTTTCATCGTTTTCCCATTTACTTGCTACGAAATGGTGGGACCAGATGCCATGATCTTAGTTTTCTGAATGTTGATTTTTAAGCCAACTTTTTAACTCTCCTCTTCCACTTTCATCAAGAGCTCTTCAGTTCTTCACTTTCTGCCATAAGGATAGTGTCATCTGTATATCTGAAATTATTGATATTTCTCTTGGAAATCTTGATTCCAGCTTGTGCTTCATCCAGCCTGGTATTTTGTATGATATACTTTGCCTATGAATTAAATAAGCAGGGTGACAATATACAGTCTTGATTTATTCCTTTCCCAATTTTGAACCAATCCATAGTTCCATGTCTGGTTCTAACTGTTATTTCTTGACTTACATAGAGATTTCACAGGAGGCTAGTAAGGTAGTCTGGTATTCCCATCTCTTTAAGAATTTTCCAGCTGGTTGTGACCACAGTAAAATAATTAGGCTTAGTCAATAAAACAAAAGTGGATGTTTTTCTGGAAATCACTTGCTTTTTCAATGATTCAACATATGTTGACAATTTGATCTCTTATTCCACTGCCTTTTCTAAATCCAGCCTGAACATTTGAAATTTCATGGTTCATGTACTGTTGAAGCCTGGTTTGGAGAATTTTGAGCATTACTTTGTTAGCATGAGTCAATCAGTCAGTTAGTTCAGTTGCTCAGTCGTGTCCGACTCTGTGACCCCATGAATCAGAGCACTCCAGGGCTCCCTGTCCATCACCAACTCCCAGAGTTCACTCAAACTGATGTCGATCTAGTTGTTAATGCCATCCAGCTATCTCATCATCTGTTGTCCCCTTCTCCTCCTGCCCCCAATCCCTCCCAGCATCAGGGTCTTTTCTAATGAGTCAACTCTTCGCATGAGGTGGCCAAAGTATTGGAGTTTCAGCTTCAACATCAGTCCTTCCAATGAACACCCAGGACTGATCTCCTTTAGAATGGACTGGTTGGATCTTCTTGCAGTCCAAGGGACTCTCAAGAGTCTTCTCCAACACCACAGTTCAAAAGCATCAATTCTACAGTGCTCAGCTTTCTTAACAGTCCAACTGTCACATCCATACGTAACCACTGGAAAAACCATAGCCTTGTGTAGACAGACCTTTGTGTGGCAAAGTAATGTCTCTGCTTTTTAATATGCTATCTAGGTTGGTCATAACTTTCCTTCCAAGGAGTAAGCATGAGAGATGAGTGCGAATGTTCAGTAGTTTGAGCACTTTTTGGCATTGTCTTTCTTTGGGATTGGAATGAAATCTGGATCTTTTCCAGTTTTGTGGCCACCGCTGAGTTTTCTCAATTTGCTGGCATATTGAATGCAGCACTTTAACAGCAATACCTTTTAGGATTTGAACACCTCAACTGGAAATCCATCACTGCCACTAGCTTTGCTCATAGTGATGCTTCCTAAGGGCCAATTGACTTTGCATTCCAGGATGTCTGGCTCTAGGTGAGCATAACATCGTGGTTTCTGGGTCTTGACGATTTTTTGGTATAATTTTTCTGTGTATTCTTGCCACCTCTTCTTAGTATCTTCTGCTTCTGTTAGGTTCATACAATTTATATCCTTTCTTGTGCCCATCTTTGCATGAAATGTTCTCTTGGTATCTGTAATTTTCTTGATAAGATCTCTAGTCTTTCCCATTCTACTGTTTTTCTCTATTTCTTTACATTGATCACTGAGGAATGCTTTCTTGTCTCCTTGCTAGTCTTTGAAACTCTGCATTCAGATGGGTATATATTTCCTTTTCTCCTTGGCCTTAGTTTCTCTTCTTTTCTCAGCTATTTTTAAAGCCTCCTCAGACAACCATTTTGCCTTTTTTGCTTTTCTTTTTCTTGCGGATAATCTTGATTACTGCCTGTATACAATATCATGAACCTCTGTCCATGGTTATTCAGGCACTCTATCAGATCTAATCCTTTGAATCTATTTGTTACTTCCACTGCACAATGGTAAGGGATTTGATTTAGGTCATACCTGAATGGTCTAGTGATTTTCCCCACTTTCTTCAATTTAAGTCTAAATTTGGCAATAAGGAGTTCATGATCTGTGCTATAGTCATCTTCTTGTCTTGTTTTTGCTGACTATATAGAGCTTCTCCATCTTTGGCTGTAAATAATATAATCAATCTGACTTTGGTATTGACCATGTCTATGTGTAGAATCTCTTTTGTTGTTGGGAGAGCGTGTTTGCCATGACTAGTGCGTTCTTTTGGCAAAACTCTGTCAGCCTTTGTCCTGCTTCATTTTTCACTCCAAGACCAAATTTGCCTGTTACTCCTGGTATCTCTTGACTTCCTATTTTTACATTCCAGTCCCCTATGATGAAAAGGACATCTTTTGGGGGTGTTAGTTCTAGAAGGTCTTGTAGGTCTTCATAGAACTGTTCAACTTCAGCTTCTTCAGAATTAGTGGTTGGGGTATAGACTTGGATTACTCTGCTTTTGAATGGTTTACCTTGGAAACAGATAGAGATCATTCTGTCATTTTTGAGATTGCCCCCAAGAACTGGATTTCAGAGACTTTTGTTTACTATGATGGCTACTCCATTTCTTCTATGTGATTCTTGCCCACAGTAGTAGATATAACAGTTATCTGAATTACATTCACCCATCCCAGTCCATTTTAGTTCACTGATCCCTAAAATGTCGATGTTCACTCTTGCCTCTGCTGTTTGACCACTTCCAATTTACCTTGATTCATGGACCTAACTTTTCAAGTTCCTGTGCAATATTGTTACTTACAGGATCAAACTTTACTACCGTCACCAGTCATATCCACAACTGAGTGTTGTTTTTGCTTTGACTCTGTTTCTTCATTCTTTTGGGGGTTATTTCTCTATTCATATTGGGCACCTACCAACCTGAGAAGTTCGTCTTTCAATGTCATATCTTCCTGCCTTTTCATACTGTTCTTGGGGTTCTCAAGGCAAGAATACTGAAGTGGTTTGCCGTTCCCTTCTCCAGTGGACCATGTTTTGTCAGAACTCTCCACCATGACCTGTCCTTCTTGGATGGCCCTAAGTGGCATGGCTCATAGTTTCTTTGTTAGACAAGGCTGTGGTCCAAGTAACAAGTTTGATTAGTTTTCTGTGATTATGGTTTTCATTCTATCTGCCCTCTGATGGATAAGAATAAGTGACTTATGAAACCTTCTTGATGGGAGAGAATATCTGTGGGGGAAATTGGATCTTGCTCTAATGTGCAAGACAATGCTCAGTAAATCTTTAATCTGTTTTTCTCTTGGTGGGCTGTGCTGTGTTCCCTCCCTGTTTTTTGACCTGAGACCAAACTATGGTGGAGGTAATGTAAATAATGGCGACCTCCTTCAAAAGGTCCCGGGCACACATGGCCACTCTCCGTGTCCCCAACCCTGCAGCAGGCCACCACCAACCCACACCTCCACCAGAGACTCCTGGACACACTCACAGGCAAGTGTGGGCAGTCTCTTGTGGGGTCACTGCTCCTTTCTCCTGGGTCTTAGTGCACACAAGGTTTTATTTGATCTCTCTGAGTGTCTCCAGTAGATATGAGGTTTGATTCTAAACATCATTTTGCTCCTCCTACCACCTTGCTGTGGCTTTCCTTTGCCTTTGAACATGGGGTATCATTTTTTGGTGGGATGAAACATTCTCCCATGGATGGTTGTTCAGAAGCTAGTTGTAACTTTTGAGTTATTGCAGGGGAAGATGAGCGGATATCCTTCTATTCCACCATCATTGTTGAGGTATTATGTTTGCTATTCTTTATGTAATGTATCTTCTTTCCATGGTTGCTTTTCAGATTTTCTCTTGTCTGTGTGTGTGTTTTTCCCTTTAAATGAAATTTCTTATTGGGATAATTGTAAATTTACATGAATTTTTAAGTAATACTAATCATCCTTTGTACTTTCTACCCAGTTTCCTTCAAGAGTAACATTTTCAAAATGACAGTATAATATCACAAAGGGTCAGTTGACATTTTAAATTTTATTTTTCATTGTAAAATAATTGTTTTATAATATTATATTTGTTTCTGCCACACGCCAACATGAATCAGCCATAGGTATACATTTGTCCCCTCCCTCTTGACCTCCCTCCCACCTCTCTCATCCCATCCTATCCCTCTAGGTTGTCACAGAGCACCGAGTTTGAACTTCCTGCATCTTACAGCAAATTCCCACTGGCTATTTATTTCAAATATAGTAGTATATATGTTTCAATGAGACTTTTTAAAATCATCCCTCCGTCTCCTTCCTTCACCGTGTCCATAAGTCTGTTCTCTATGTTTGCATCTCAATTGTTGCCCTGCAAATAAGTTCATTGGTATATGCATTAATATACAAATGTTGCATTTCTCTTTCTGACTTCCTTCATTCTTGTTTGTAGTACTGGTAGACTGCTTTATGATGGCCATCCTGACTGGTGTGAGGTGATACCTCATTGTAATTTGATTTGCATTTCTCTAATAATGAGCTATGTTGAGCATCTTTTCATGTGTTTATTGCTCAACTGTATGTCTTCTTTGGAAAAAAAAGTCTGTTTAGGTCTTCTGCCTGCTTTTTGATTGGGTTATTTCTCTGATATTGAGCTGAAAGTGTTGCTTGTATGTTATGGAGATTAATCCTTTGCCAGTTGCTTCATTTGCTATTATTTTTCTTCCATTCTGAGGGTTATCTTTTCACCTTGTTTGTAGTTTCCTTTGCTGTGCAAAAGTTTTTAAGTTTAATTAGGTCCCACATGTTACTGTTTTTATTTTCTTTTTTCTAGGAGGTAGATTATCGAGAATCTTGTTGTGATTTAAGTCAAGGAGTGTGCAGCCTATGTTTTCCTTTAAGAGTTTTATAGTTTCTTACTCTGGTTTTAAGCAACTTCATTATGAGTCTTAGTGTTGCTTTCTTTATATTTCTGATCCTAGGGCTTGTTGAGTTTCTTGAATCTGTGCCTTTATAGTTTTATCAAATTTAGAAAATCTTTGGATATTATTTCTTCAAATATTTTTTGTCTCTTTTTTCTATCCTAAAAGATCAAATCTTAAGGGATTCCAATTAGAAATTTATTTATCTATTTTAAGTTGTCCAAATGTTTATGAAGGCCTTTCCAGATGGCTCAGTGGTAAATAATCCTCCTGTCAAGGAGGAGACACAGGTTTGATCCCCTGGAGAAGGAGATAATAATCCATACCAGTATTCTTGCCTGGGTAATCCTGTTTGGCAGGCTATAGTTCATGGGGCTGCCAAAGAATCAGACTCAGCAACTAAACAACAAAGGTTTATGAGCTTCATTCCCTTCCCCTCGTCCCACCCCTCTAGGTCATCACAAAGTGCCAGGCTGGGAACCCTGTGTTACACAGCAACTTCTCACCAGCTATCTATTTTACACATGGCAGTATGTATGTGTATATATATATATATATATATATATCCCATATTGTACAATGGTAAAGAATCTGCCTGCAGCAGGCTTAAGAGACTGGCATTCTGTCCCTGGATTGAGAAGATTCCTTAGAGGAGGAAGTGACAACCCATTCCAATAATCTTACCTGGAACATCCCATGGGCAGAGAATCCTGGCAGACTCACCGAGTCAGACACAACTGAGCACACACACACACACACACACACACACACACATATGTTGATGCTATGTTGCTCCTATCTTCTCCCTTCGTCTCCCTCTTTCCTACTCCCACTGTCCAAAAGTCCGTCTCTCTATATCAGCGTCTCCATTCCTTTTCTGCAAATAAGGTTTATTAATACCATTTTTCTAGATTCTATCATTTCACTTCAGTAGCTTCAGTCATGTCCAACTCTTTGCCACCCTATCAATTCTAGCCCACTGGGCTCCTCTGCCCATAGGATTCTCCAGGCACAAATACTAGAGTGGGTTGCTGTGATGCATTAATATATAAAATTTGTTTTTCTCTTTCTGACTTGCTTCACTCTCTATAACAGGCTCCTTTCTATAACAGGTTCATCCACCTCATTAGAACTGACTCAAATTTGTCCTTTTTATGGCTAATATTCCATGATATATATGTATCACATCTTCTTTACCCATTTATCTGTACATGGGCATCTAGGTTGCTTTCACGTCCCTAACTATTGTAAATATTGCTGTGATGAACATTGGGGTATGTATGTCTTTTTCAATTATGGTTTTCTCAGGGTAGTAGTGGGATTTCTGAGTCATATGATAATTTTATTCCTAGCTTGTTAAGGAATTTCCATACTGTCTGGATAGTGGTTGAATCAATTTACATTTCTTACCAACATTGCAAGAGGGTTCCCTTTTCTTTACATCCTCTTCAGCATTTATGGTTTGTAGACTTTTTTCATGATGGCCACTGTGACTGTGTGAGGTGATACCTTATTGTAGTTTTGATTGGCATTCCTATAAGAATTAGTGATGTTGAGTATCTTTTTATGTGTTTATTGGCCATCTGCATGTCTTCTTTCAAGAAGTATCTGTTTAGGTCTTGGGTTCATTTTTTGATTGGGCTGTTTGTTTTTCTATATTGAGCTGTATGAGATGTTTATACACTTTGGAGATTAATTGTTTGTTATTTCATTTGTGATTATTTTCTCCCATTATGAAGGTTGTCTTTTAATCTTGTTTGTTGTTTACTTTGGGATTCTCTTGGTGGCTCAGATGGTAAAGAGTCTGCTTGCAATGTGGGAGACCAAGGTTTGGTCCCTACGTCAGAAAGATCCCCTGGAGAAAGAAATGGCAACACACTCCTGTATTCTTGCCTGGAAAATCCCTTGACTGGAGGAGCCTGGTGTACTATAGTCCATGAGGTTTCGAAGAGTCGGACAAGACTGCTCAATTTCACCTATTTTTGTTTACTTTGTTGTGCAAAAACTCTTAATTTTAATTCGGTCCATTTGTTTATTTTTGGTTTTATTTCTATTACTCTAGGAGGTGGGTCAAAGATGATCTTCTTTCATTTATGTCAGAGTGTTCTGCTTGTGTTTTCCT
Source organism: Tragelaphus eurycerus (assembly GCA_935064755.1). Classification (NCBI taxonomy): domain Eukaryota; kingdom Metazoa; phylum Chordata; class Mammalia; order Artiodactyla; family Bovidae; genus Tragelaphus; species Tragelaphus eurycerus. The sequence goes on from CAKXYN010000123.1 coordinate 1,119,279, forward strand.
CTAATAGTTTTATAGTTTCTGGCCTTATATTGGTCTTTATTCCATTTTGAGTTTATTTTTGTATATGGTGTTAGGAAGTATCCTAGTTTCATTTTTTTACATGTACCTATCAGTTTTTCCTTATTTTGGAGAAGGCAATGGCAACCCACTCCAGTATTCTTGCCTGGAGAATTCCATGGACAGAAGAGCCTGGTAGGCTACAGTCCATGGGATCACAAAGAGTGGGACACGACTGAGCGACTTCACTTCATTTTATCAGTTTTCACAGCCCACTTATTGAAGAGATTGTCTTTTCTCCATTGTATATTCTTGCCTCCTTTATTAAACACAAAGTGCCCATAGTTGCATGGGTTTATCTCTAGGAGTTCTGCCTTGTTCCATTGGTCTATATTTCTGCTTTTGTGCCAGTGCCATATTATCTTGATGGCTATAGCTTTGTAGTATAGTCTGAAGTCAGGCAGGTTGATTCTTCTAGTTCTGCCCTTCTTTCTCAAAATTGGTTTGGCTATTATATTTTGTTTTCATGTTTTATATTTTTTATTTTCATGTTTTATATGTTTCCATAAAAATTGTGAATTGTTTTGTTCTAGTTCTATGAAGAAGGAGAAGGCAATGGCAACTCACCCCAGTACTCTTGCCTGGAAAATCCTATGGATGGAGGAGTCTGGTAGACTGCAGTCTATGGGGTTGCGAAGAGTCAGATACGACTGAGCGACTTCACTTTCACGTTTCACTTTCATGCATTGGAGAAGGAAATGGCAACCCACTCCAGTGTTCTTGCCTGGAGAAGCCCAGGGAGAGGGGAGCCTGGTGAGCTGCTGTCTATGGGGTCGCATAGAGTCGAACATGACTGAAGTGACTTAGCAGCAGCAGCAGCAGTTCTGTGAAGAATACCATTGGTAGCTTGATAGGGATTGCACTGAGTCTATGGTTTGCTTTGGGTACAATAGTCATTTTCGCAGTATTGATTCTTCCAATCCAATCTAAGAACATGGTACATCCCTTCATATTTTTTTTTTTTTTTTCATCCTTTATGTCTTTCATCATTGTCTTATGGTTTTCTGCATACAGGTCTTTTGTCTCTTTAGGTCGACTTATTCCTAGGCATTTTGTTCTTTTTGTTGCAATGGTGAATGGGATTGTTTCCTTAATTTTTCTTTTTGATTTTTCATTGCTAATGTATAGGAATGAAAGGGATTTCTGTGTATTAATTTTATATCTTGGATTTTACTATATTCATTGATTAGCTCTAGTAATTTTCTGGTGGCATCTTTAGCATTTTCTATGTATAGAATCATATCATTGGCAAACAGTGAGAGTTTTACTTCTTCTCCAATCTAGATTCTTTTATTTCTTACTCTTCTCTGATTGCTGTGGCTTAGTCTTCCAAAACTGAACAAGTTTGGGAGTTTTTCTTTCTCTGCAATTTTCTGGAAGAGTTTAAGAAGGATAGGTGTTAGCTCTTCTCTAAACTTTGGGTGAGATTGCTGGTTGGATAGCATCACTGAATCAATGGACATGAGTTTGAGCAATCTCTGGGAAATAATGAAGGACAGGGAAGCCTGGACTGCTGTAGTCCATGGATTCATTGAGAATTGGACAAGACTTGGCAACTGAACAACAACAACCACAACTTTTGGTAGAATTCATCTGTGAAGCCAGGGCTTCTGTTTGTTGGAAGATTTTTTTTTTTTTTATTACAGTTTCAATTTACATGCTTGTAATTGGTTTTTGTTTATAACTTTTGATGTCTTGCTTTTCTCATTTGTAAGGCAACTCTTCTTATAGTGAATGGAGATGATGATTGGGTACTTTGATGTTGATTTATTTTTACATTTAGTTTGTATCTCTTTATAGTCTGAGATTAAAGGGAAGAGGTTATCTTGTTAGAATTCCCATACTGGAAATTCCTCTGAATTTTAGATTTTATTTATATGTGTAGTGAGTTACTCATCAGGTCAACTTTTATTAATTTATTCTAAAGTAATAAACACACTCACATGTTCTTATCTTACACTGATAACAGTTTTCTTTTTTCATTTATAGTACGGACAAGCCGCAGTTAACTACACTGCTGCTTCATATGTATTCTGCATTATGAAACAGATAATTAAGGAGGGGGTCTTATATAGGAATTGGAATTCTAGTAAAAGAGCTATAGAAGAGATAAAAGAACAATTCAATGGTTCTTAAAGTTTCTACTTCAAAATTTGTCCACTTCTGTTAATCTTTCATTGGCCAAATAAAATCAAATGGATTTGCCTATCATTAAGATATCAAGGCTTAGTGTAACCTCACATGGAGAATTGGTTAATGTTAACATTATCATTTAGTTACACTTTTTTAGAATTATTATTATTATTTTTAATTTAGGACTTGATTCAAAATGAGATCTGGTCCAAAGAGCCAAATTTGTCATATTACTCAAAAACAGGATGATTTTATCACTCTGGATAGTTTTAAAATTTGTGCTAAAATATAAATGGTATACAGATTAACATTTTAGCCATTTTAACTGTACAGGTAAATGCCTTGGTTAAGTTGACATTACTGTTCAACTATCATCACCTTCCATTTTCAGAGTATTTTTCATCTTGCAAAACTGAATCTATGAACACTTTAAACAGTAACTCCTCTTTTGCTAGGCCCTGACAACCAGGAGCAGCTGTGAAGAGATACCCCACATCCAAGGTAAGAAAAACCCAAGTAACATGATAAATGTTGCAAGAGGATATCAGAGAGCAGACACACTGAAACCATAATCACAGAAAGGTAGTCAATCTAATCACACTAGGGCCACAGCCTTGTCTAACTAATGAAACTAAGCCATCCCTTGGGGCCACCCAAGATGGGCAGGTCATGGTGGAGAAATCTGGCAGAATGTGGCCCACTGGACAAGGAAATGGAAAACCACTTCAGTATTCTTGCCATGAGAACCCCATGAACAGTACGAAAAGGCAAAATGATAGGATACTGAAAGAGGAAATCCCCAGGTCAGTAGGGGCCCAATATCCTACTGGAGATCAGTGGAGAAATAACTCCAGAAAGAATGAAGGGATGGAGTCCAAGCAAAAACAACATGCAGCTGTGGATGTGACTGGTGATAGAAGCAAGGTCCAATGCTGTAAAGATCAATATTGCATAGGAACCTGGAATGTCAGGTCCATGAATCAGGCAAATTGGAAGTGGTCAAACAGGAGATGGCGAGAGTGAACATCGACATTCTAGGAATCAGCGAACTGAAATGGACTGGAATGGTGAATTTAACTCAGATTACCATTATATCTACTACTGTGGGAAGAAATCTCTCAGAAGAAATGGAGTAGCCATCATGGTCAACAAAAGAGTCTAAAATGCAGTACTTGGATGCAATCTCAAAAACGACAGAATGATCTCTGTTCGTTTCCAAGGCAAACCATTCACTATCACAGTAATACAAGTCTATGCCCCAACCAGTAACCCTGAAGAAGCTGAAGTTGAATGGTTCTATGAAGACCTACAAGACCTTTTAGAACGAACACCCAAAAAAGATGTCCATTTCATTATAGGGGACTGGAATGCAAAAGTAGGAAGTCAAGAAACACCTGGAGTAACAGGCAAATTTGGCCTTGGAACACAGAATGAAGCAGGGCAAAGGCTAATAGAATTTTGCCAAGAGAATGAACTGGTCATAACAAACACCTTCTTCCAACAACACAAGAGAAGACTCTATACTTGGACATCACCAGATGGTCAACACCGAAATCAGAGTGATTATATTCTTTGCAGTCAAAGATGGAGAAGCTTTATACAGTCAACAAAAACAAGAGCAGGAGTTGACTGTGGCTCAGATCATGAGCTCCTTATTGCCAAATTCAGACTGAAATTGAAGAAAGTAGGGAAAACCACTAGACCATTCAGGTATGACCTAAATCACATCCCTTATGATTATACAGTGGAAGTGAGAAATAGATTTAAGGGACTAGATCTGATAGAGTGCCAGATGAATTATGGATGGAGGTTCATGACATTGTCCAGGAGACAGGGATCAAGACCGTCCCCATGGAAAAGAAATGCAAAACAGCAAAATGGCTGTGTGGGGAGGCCTTACAAATAGCTGTGAAAAGAAGAGAAGTGAAAAGCAAAGGAGAAAAGGAAAATTATAAACATCTGGATGCAGAGTTCCAAAGAATAGCAAAAAGAGATAAGAAAGCTTTCGTCAGGGACCAATGCAAAGAAATAGAGGAAAACAACACAATGGGAAAGACTAGAGATCTCTTCAAGAAAATTTGAGATACCAAGGGAACATTTCATGTAAAGATGGGCTCGATAAAGGACAGAAATGGTATGGACCTAACAGAAAGAGTAAATATTAAGAAGACGTGGCAGGACTACACAGTAGAACTATACAAAAAAGATCTTCATGACCAAGATAATCACGATGGTGTGATCACTGACCTAGAGCCAAACATCCTGGAATGTGAAGTCAAGTGGGCCACAGAAAGCATCACTATGAACAAAGCTAGTGGAGGTGATGGAATTCCAATTGAGCCATTTCAAATCCTGAAAGATGATGCTGTGAAAGTGCTGCACTCAATACGCCAGCAAATTTGGAAAACTCAGCCATGGCCACAGGACTGGAAAAGGTCAGTTTTTATTCCAATCCCAAAGAAAGGCAATGTCAAAGAATGCTCAAATTACCGCACAATGGCACTGATCTCACATGCTAGTAAAGTAATGCTCACAATCCTCCAAGCCAGGCCTCAGCAATACATGAACTGTGAACTTCAAAATGTTCAAGATGGTTTAGAAAAGGCAGAGGAACCAGAGATCAAATTGCCAACATCTGCTGGATCATCGAAAAAGCAAGAGAGTTCCAGAAAAACATCTATTTCTGCTTTATTGACTATGCCAAAGCCTTTGACTGTGTGGATCACAATAAACTGTGGGAACTTCTGAAAGAGATGGGAATACCAGACCACCTGACCTGCTCCTTGAGAAACTATATGCATGTCAGGAAGCAACAGTAAGAACTGGACATGAAAAAACAGACTGGTTCCAAATAGGAAAAGGAGTATGCCAAGGCTGTATATTGTCACCCTGTTTATTTAACTTATATGCAGAGTACATCATGAGAAATGCTGGACTGGAAGAGACACAAGTTGGAATCAAGATTGTTGGGAGAAATATCAATAACCTCAGATATGCAGATGACACCACCCTTATGGCAGAAAATGAAGAGGAACTAAAAAGCCTCTTGATGAAAGAGGAGAGTGACAAAGTTGGCTTAAAGCTCAACATTCAGAAAAGGAAGATCATGGCATCTGGTCCCATCACTTCATGGGAAATACATAGGGAAACAGTGGAAACAGTGTCAGACTTTATTTTTGGGGCTCCAAAATCACTACAGATGGTGACTGCAGCCATGAAATTAAAAGATGCTTACTCTTTGGAAGGAAAGTTATGACCAACCTAGATAGCATATTGAAAAGCAGAGACATTACTTTGCCAACAAAGGTTCATCTAGTCAAGGCTATGGTTTTCCCACTGGTCATGTATGGATGTGAGAGTTGGACTGTGAAGAAAGTTAAGCACCGAAGAATTGATGCTTTTGAATTGTGGTGTTGGAGAAGACTCTTGAGAGTCCCTAGAACTGCAAGGAGATCCAAACAGTCCATTCTGAAGGAGATCAGACCTGGGATTTCTTTGGAAGGAATGATGCTGAAGCTGAAACTTCAGTACTTTGGCCATCTCATGCGAAGAGTTGACTCATTGGAAAAGACTCTGATACTGGGAGGTATTGGGGGCAGGAGAAGAAAGGGATGACAGAGGATGAGATGGCTGGATGGCATCACTGACTCGATGGACGTGAGTCTGAGTGAACTCCAGGAGTTGGTGATGGACAAGGAAGCCTGGAATGCTGCGATTCATGGGGTCGCAATGAGTCGGACACGACTGAGCGACTGAACTGAGCTGAAAACCATACCATCATTCTCATTTCTGATTTTGAGCACCTTAAGTATCTCATATAAGTGGAATAATATAAATAATATCAGATCAGATCAATCGCTCAGTCGTGTCTGATTAAATAAAGCAGTAATAGATGTTTTTCTTGAACTCTCTTGCTTTTTCCACAATCCAGTGGGTGCTGGCAATTTGATCTCTGGTCCTCTGCCTTTTCTAAAACCAGCTTGAGCATCAGGAAGTTCGCGGTTCATGTATTGCTGAAGCCTGGCTTGGAGAATTGTGAACATTACTTTACTAGTGTGTGAGATAAGTGCAATTGTGCGGTAGTTTGAGCATTCTTTGTCATTGCCTTTCTTTGGCATTGGAATAAAAACTGACCTTTTCCAATCCTGTGGCCACTGCTGAGCTTTCCAAATTTGCTGGCATATAAACATATGTAAATTATATAAATTAATACAAATAATATTTGTCCTTTTTAGATACTTGTTTAACTTATCAAAATGTCTTCAAGGGTGATCTATGTTGTAGCACATGTAAAAAATGTGTTTTTTTTTAAAGGCTTAATAATATTCCTTTATGTATTATATATATCAGAGATCAGATCAGATCAGTCGCTCAGTAGTGTCCGACTCTTTGCGACCCCATGAACTGCAGCACGCCAGGCCTCCTTATCCATCACCAGCCCTCGGAGGTCACTCAGACTCATCAGCTGGGTATTCTTTATATTCCACATTTTGTTTATCCTTTCATCTGATGACAGATGAATTCCTGTTTCTTGAATTGAGCTTCCTTCATGTTTTGATTATTGTGAATACTGCTATTGTGAAAATATGTTTACAAATAGCCATTCCAGTCTCTACTCTCAATCCATTGGTATATATATTCAAAAGCAGAACTGCTGGATCTTGTGATAATTCTATTTGTAATTTTGTTAAGGAAACTCCTCACTGTTCCCCATAGTAACTGCACTATCTTACATTCCCACCAGCAACTGACAAGGATGTCAATCTCTTCCTATCTTCTAAAACACTTGATATTTTTTATAATAGCTATCCAAATGAGCACCAAGTGGTTTCTGATTGTTGTTTTGATTTGTATTGCCCTACTGATCAATAAGGTTGACCATCTTCTAATGTCATTATTTAGTCATTTGTAAACTTTTTTTTGAGAAATGTCTGTTAAAGTTCTTTGCCATTTATCAATTGAGTTATTGGTGTTTATGTTATTGACTTGTAGGCAATGTTTATATATTTTAAATATTAATCCCTTCTCAGATATATGTTTTGCAAATATTATTTTATTTCTTATTTCACTGATTGTCTTCTCATTCTGTTAATAGTGTTCTGTAATGACAAATTTTAAAAATTTGTATATAGTCCAACTTTACATTAAACTATATAATTAATTTTTATGTATTTTATTTTATCAATTTTTGTTGCTAAAGTGTTTTTCTAAGATAAAATTATTAAAAGGAAATTATTTCATTTATATAAGGTTTATTATACTCTTTTGTACCTATATCCAATATGTGCCTTGATTTAATCATATATTGTCTTCTTTGATAGTATTTAATATGATGAAAAAGAAAACCATTAAAATTCTTTTTTAAATTAAATTTATTTATTTTAATTAGAGGCTAATTACTTTACAATATTGTATTGATTTTGCTATACATCAACATGAAAACAATTAAAATTCTTTTGACATCACATGTTTACATTGTTGGTGTTCTGAAAAGACATACATATGTGAATATTATGAGGACGGGCATTCTCCAGAAACCTGAGTGTGTGTGCAAAGTCGTTTCAGTCATATCTATTTTTGATCTAGAAGGGCTTAATTTACTGAATTTTTTCCTTCATTTTCATATAGAAGTAAATAATTGATAGCTTACATAGTTGATATTTTGATTTTAGATCAGGCCGAGGACTCCATCACTTGCAGTTTTATTAAAAGGCCATGTGTGTGTGTGTGTGTATGTTTGTGATTAAGTTTATATTGTAGTTTTTTCCAGAAATAGAACAAAATAGGAAAACATTTGGTATTGTGATTGCATTTATTGGAAGGGTACTTAAAGCTAATGTTTCCTGCTGATAAATAAATAAAACTCAAAATTATAAGCTTTCTTATGTATTAAAAAAAAAAAAAAAGAACTGCTTCCTTGAGTTGTTTTTAGAAAGTATAGATATGAACACGCTATTTTGTATATTAAGGAGTTATAGAAAATATTACATTTTTGCCTAGAGTATACTTAAACATTTTACTGAAACACAATCTTTTATTCTTTTTGATATGTTGTTTTTTGCTCAAAATTTAAGCAATAATGTATATTGAAATGTTCTTAGTATTCCCATAATACACTTTATACTTCTCTAGACAAAGCTATAGTATTCACATAATACGTTTTCTATTCTTATGAGCCAATATATTGTTAGAGCAGTGAAGAATGGCAAGGATTAGAATAATTAGCATAACACATGTAACAGTCAGGAGGTAAAATGTCAAGTGGATATTCTTGTCTTTCTCCTACGTTAATCTTTATGCGTCAGAGCAGTTAGGTTAGTTAGGAATGGGAGTCAACAATAGCTTTTAACTTTTCATTTCATTTTTGTGTGTATTCTTCTGTTTCACATTTTATTTTCTTTTGTAAGGCACTTGCACATGTGATACATTTATAGTATAAGCTGACTTTTACTGCTCCCTCAGGAAATAATTTTGGACTTAAGAAGTAAGTTCCATGAGAAAATTGGCCTACTTACGTGCGATCTGAACCAGAAATGTTTGACTGGGTTCAATAGCAGGAGCAAGCAGTTTAATTATATTAATGTGACAATTTAATTCCTAAATTTTTCTCTTTTGTTTTTGTTAAGTCTGTATTTAAAAAATGACTTGCAGTATATGAACATTCCTAAAAATTTCTAGGAATATTTATTTGAATTCTTCAAATATTATATTTCACTCCCAGACCAATCATCATGCGTAGCTTTGATTAACATTGAAATATGTACATAGGTGTGAAAAAATCAAACTCATTTTATTTTAAAAATTCAATTGATTTGATACTATCAATCTAAAATAGATATTTGCTATTGTTAAGAGAAGGAGAATAATCCCCCAAAGAAGAATACTATTTTTTTTCCACTTAACACTTTGAAGTAAAGAAAATCAGTCACTCTCACCCTCACACACACACACACACACACACACACATATATATATATACACACATATGGTGTAATAATTCAAGAAATTACAGCTATTTAGCCCCAGTTATAAGTAGCTTAATATTAAATGAGTTTTATAATGAAATAGTGTTAATAAAACATCAAATATTTAAGATAAATTAATATATTGAGTATGAAAGAAACACATTACTTTAAAAAGACCATGAAAGCCTATAAGATTATTTTTAAGTGTTAAATACCATTTAAGTCAAAGTTGTAAAGCATTTAATATTAACATTTCAGAATTTAGGAAAGTTGGAAGCTGCAATTTATAGAATATTAAATATATTGTTTGAGATTATTTCATTCAACCGAATATTAGAAAGTGAAGTGAAGTGAAATGAAGTGAAGTGAAAGTTGCTTCTTCGTGTCTGACTCTTTGCAACCTTGTGGACTATACAGTCCATGGAATTCTCTAGGCCAGAATACTGGAGTGAGTAGCCTTTCCCTTCTCCAGGGGATCTTTCCAATCCAGGGATCGAACCCAGGACTCACACATTGCAGGAGGATTCTTTACCAACTGAGAAATAAAATGGACTGGAATGGGTGAATTTAACTCAGATGACCATTATATCTACTACTGCGGGCAGGAATCCCTTAGAAGAAATGGAGTAGCCATCATGGTCAACAAAAGAGTCTGAAATGCAGTACTTGGATGCAATCTAAAAAATGATGGAATGATCTTTGTTTGTTTCCAAGGCAAACCATTCACTATCACAGTAATACAAGTCTATGCCCCAACCAGTAACGCTGAAGAAGCTGAAGTTGAATGGTTCTATGAAGACCTACAAGACCTTTTAGAATGAACACCCAAAAAAGATGTCCTTTTCATTATAGGGGACTGGAATGCAAAAGTAGGAAGTCAAGAAACACCTGGAGTAACAGGCAAATTTGGCCTTGGAATACAGAATGAAGCAGGGCAAAGGCTAATAGAATTTTGCCAAGAGAATACACTGGTCATAGCAAATACCCTCTTCCAACAACACAAGAGAAGAGTCTACACATGGACATCACCAGATGGTCAACACCAAAATCAGAGTGATTATATTCTTTGCAGCCAAAGATGGAGAAGCTTTATACAGTCAACAAAAGCAAGAGCAGGAGCTGACTGTGGCTCAGATCATGAGCTCCTTATTGTCAAATTCAGACTGAAATTGAAGAAAGTAGGGAAAACCACTAGACCATTCAGGTATGACCTAAATTAATAATAGAAAACACATACCTAATGCTTACTTTGCCAACAAACGTCCGTATAGTCAAGGCTATGGTTTTTCCAGTAGTCATGTATGGAAGTGAGAGTTGGTCTGTAAAGAAAGCTGAGCGCAGAAAAATTGGTGCCTTTGAACTATGGTGTTGGAGAAGACTCTTGAGAGTTTCTTGGACTGCAAGGATATCCAACCTATCCATCCTAAAGGAGATCAGTCCTGGGTGTTCATTGAAGAACTGAATTTGAAGCTGAAACTCCAATATTTTGGCCACCTGATGTGAAGAGCTGACTCATTTGAAAAGACTCTGATGCTGAGAAAGATTGAGGGCAGGAGGAGAAGGGAACGACAGAGGATGAGATAGTTGGATGGCATCACTGACACAATGGACATGGGTTTTGGTGGATCCCAGGAGCTGGTGATAGACAGGGAGGCATGGTGTGCTGCGGTTTGGGGTCACAAAGAGTCAGACACGACTGAGCAACTGAACTAAATGCTTACTGTGTTCCAGATACTGTTTAAAGTGCTTAAATAGATAAATAATTTATTTTTTATATTGCATCCCTATGATGGAGGAGCTATCTTTATCCCCATTTTATGGAGGAACCTATCACACAGAGAGTTTTGATACTTTGCTTAAGAGGAACCAGGCAAAGGGCTACAATATAGGGTGGCATAGACTGCACCACACAGAAGTAGAGGCCAATAGTAATATGGAAACATTGGACACACGATTCAAATTATATGCTTTTAATATGTACATTAGGCTGCCTTTTATGAATGGTTTGTCAATAATTGAAAATCAATGAAATTACTGCTCATAGCGTATTACTTTCAAAAATATTATGGAACAAGCCTCCAAAATTTATTTGATATCTCAAAAGTTTTCTTGTTGTTCAGTCACTAAGTTGTGTCCTACTCTTTGTGACCCCATGGACTGCAGCATGCCAGGCTTCCCTGTCCTTCCCTAGATCTCATGATTTGCTCAAACTCATGTCCCTTGAGTCAGGGATGCCATCCAACCATCTCATCTTCTGTTGTCCCTTTCTCCTCTTGCTTTCAAACCTTTCTAACATCAGGGTGTTTTTCAGTGAGTCAGCTCTTCACATCAGGTAGCCAGAGTATTGGTGTTTCAGCTTCACCATCAGCCTTTTCAGTGAATATTCAGGACTGATTCTTTTTAGGATTGACTTGATCTCCTTGCAGCCCAAGGGAGTCTCAAGAATCTTCTCCAGAATTAATAAAAGCATTAATTTTTCAGTGCTCAGCCTCCTTTATGGTCCAACGATTACTGGAAAAACCATAGCTTTGACTATACAGACCTTTGTCATCAAAGTGATGTCTCTACTTTTTAATATGCTATCTAGGTTTTTCATAGCTTTTCTTCCAAGGAGCAAGCATCTTTTAATTTCACGGCTGCAGTCACTGTCCACAGTGATTTTGGAGCCCAAGAAAGTGAAATCTGCCATTCCTTCCATTTTCCCTCATTCATATGCCATGAAGTGATGGAACCTTCTTCATGTACATCAAAACCCAGAGAAAAAGAAAGGAAAAGTGACCTCCTCAAGATACTGAGTCAGATCTGCCTGTGTGTTTCTGAGAGGCTCCTGTGGAGGCATGGGCCAGCAATGGCCTACTGAAGGGACAGGGACACTGGCAGTAGCAGTCCTGGGAGGCATGGCATGTTGGCATAAGTCCTTTTGGAGAAAGTTTCCACTAGCCCCACCATGTAGCCTGTAACCTTAACATAGAGCTGCTGGGTGGGTGACTCACAAATTGGAAAACAATTATACCAAAGAAGTTCTCATACTGTTGTGAAGGTTCTAGGACCCCCATCCGACTTCCCAAATTTTCTTACAAATAAATAATTTCAACGTCCAAAGTGTCTAACATGAGGAAATGCAGTTATTTGGTGACATGCACAGGATATGACTATAAATCATGGAGATGACTTCCAAATTATGTCATAGATTTCTTCAAAATGCCAACTTGTACACACTTTCAAGTATGACCTAGAGTGTCAAATGTTTCTGAGAATATTTTTTAAGGAAATGTATTCATTTTATATTCCACATAGAATATATAAGATATTATTGCTGTTGTTTAGAAAATGATTATGATTTACTTTTCAATATAGATTTCACATGGAAAGGAAAAGACTCACCTCTGAAATTCAATTATCCTCTTATAAACCTACGCATTACTGTATTGTTTTGGTAAAAGTATATGAACACAAAAAAGTATATGAACAAACCTAAAAGAAGAAGAGATTAAGAATAAGTGACAAGAATACACAGAAGGAGTATATGAAAAAGTTTTGAAATATGTATAATATCATATATGAAACGAGTCATCAGTCCAGGTTCAATGCATGATACTGAATGCTTGGGGCTGGTGCACTGGGATGACCCAGAGGGATGGTATGGGGAGGGAGGAGGGAGGAGGGTTCAGGATGGGGAACACATGTATACCTGTGGCAGATTCATTTTGATATATGGCAAAACCAATAAAATATTGTAAAGTTAAATAAAAGAAAAGAAAAGAAAAGTTTTGATGACTTGTATAACCATGATTATGTGGTCACTCACCTACAACTGGATATCTTGGAGTGTGAAGTCAAGTGGACATTAGAAAGCATTACAATAAACAAATATAGTGGAGGTAATACCAGCTGACCTGTTTCAAATCCTAAAAGATGAAGTTGTTAAAGTACTGCACTCAATATTATAGCAAAATTAGAAAACTCAGTAGTCGCCATAGGACTAGAAAAGGTCAGTTTTTTTTACAATACCAAAGAAAGGCAATGCCAAAGAATGTACAAACTACCATAGAGTTGAGCACCTTTCACATGCTAGCCAGGTAATGCTCAAAATCCTTCAAGCTGGGCTTCAGCAGTACATGAACAAAGAAATTTCAGATGTACAAGCAGGATTTAGAAAAGGCAAAGGAACCAGAGATCAAAATGCCAACATTCATTAGATCAGAGAGAAAGCAAGGGAAATCCAGAAAAAGAAAAGCCACTTCTGCTTCATTAGCTAAGTTAAAGTCTTTGACAGTGTGGAACACAACTAACTGGAAAATTCTTAAAGAGATGGGAATACCAGACCACCTTGCCTGTCTCCTGAGAAATCTGTATGCAGGTCAAAAAGCAACAGTTAGAACCTAATATGGGAAAATGCCTGGCTCCAAATTGGGAAAGGAGTGCCTTAAGGCTGTATATTGTCACCCTGTTTACTTAACTTATATGCAGTGTACATAATGTGAAATCCCAGGCTGGATGAAGCACAAGCTGAAATCAAGATTTCTGGGAGAAGTATCAATAATCTCAGATAAGCAGATGATACCACTCTAATGACAGAAAACAAAGAGGAACTAAAGAACCTCTTGATGAGGGTGAAAGAGGAGAGTGAAAAATCTGGCTTAAAACTCAATAGCTAGGAGAAGGAAATGGCAACCCACTCCAGTGTTCTTGCCTGGAGAATCCCAGGGATGGGGAAGCCTGGTGGGCTGCCGTCTATGGGGTCACACAGAGTTGGACACGACTGAAGCAACTTAACAGTTAATGTGATAATAATATGCCATATTTTCTTCCAACAGCTTAGACCCCAGGCCTGAAACAGTGTTCTTTGCCAAAATAATGCAAAATTTAATCTTGTTGATCAATGGCATTATGGCAAGAAAAGTGCCATATATGTACTTTTACTTTCCTCAAGCATTCTGGATGTTTTACAGATGATGGTAAAGGAGTATATTAGCTCTTTGGAAGCAAAGTTTAGAGTCACGGTGATCCTGTTAGAGTTAGCAACAGAGGAAACAAGAAAATCATTCCCGAAACACAGTGTCAATCATTGCTCATGCAAAAATCATTTCAGTTGCTCTGTGGTTTATGTCGTTTTAGCCTTAGTTGAATGACACTAATTATACTCTTCTGGAGGGATTTTAGAAGTTCTCCTTTAGGTTCTTTTATCAAAGTTATATCTGTATAGAAAAGCTTATTTATACTTGTTCATACAGTTTTTATTATCTTTTCCAGTGAAGAGAGAACTTGGGACTTGAGTTCTATCTATAATATTCTATTTTTCAATAGTAAAACCCTTAAACAATATTATGAAATGACATTCAATAGAGGTGGGTGGAATGATGGGTACATAGGTTTTTATTGTATTTATTCTTATTAAATTTATGCTTATTAGATTATAAAAAAAAAAAAAAAAAACTCAATAGCTAAAAAACTAACACCATGGCATTCAGCCCCATCACCTCATGGCAAATAGAAGGGGAAAAGTGGAAATAGTGACAGATTTTATTTTCTTGGGTTTCAAAATCACTGTGAATGGTGATTATAGCCATGAAATTAAAGACATTTACTACTTGAAAGAAAATCTATGATGAACCTAGACAGTGATTAAAAAGCAGAATCCTCACTTAGCTGACAAATGTCTAGATAGTCAAAGCTTTGATTTTTCTCAGTAGTCATGTTCAATGTGAGAGTTGGACCATAAAGAATGCTGGGTGTTGAAAAATTGATGCTATGAACTGTGGTGTTGGAGAAGACTCTTGAGAGTCCCTTGGACTGAAAGGAGATCAAACCTGTCAATCCTAAAGGTAATCAACCCTGAATATCCATCGGAAAGGCTGATGCTGAAGCTGAAACTTTGGCCACCTGATGGAAAGAGTCAACGATTCGGCTCATTAGAAAAGACCCTGATGCTGGAAAGATTGAAGGCAAAAGGAGAAGGGGGAGATAGAAAATGAGATCATTCAATATCATCACTAATGCAATGGGCATAAGTTTGAGCAAACTCCAGGAAATAGCAGAGGATAAAAAAGCTTGGCATGCTGCAGTTCATGGGGTCATAAAGAATTAGACATAATTTAGCGACTAAACAGCAACATAACCAAAGGAATCACCTTTCTTGATCAAATTTTGTGGCTCATATGCTTTGATTATACATCCTCATCAAAGCATCTTTATTAATTGTTAAATAATGTACTTCTATCAGTTTTCTTTCAGAACCGTACTAGTCCCTACTAGTTTTCAGGTTTTCACTCAGCTCTTTTTTTTTTTTTTCCTAAGCCTTTAGCTCTAGAATCATATCTCATTTTAGGTCAAATATCCTGTAACATACCAAGTTCATTTTGATTACTTAGTTATTTCTAGTCCTTTTGGTTTTAGTTTTTTTTTTTTTTTTTTCACCTCCTTTGATTTTTTTTTTTTTTTTTTTTGGCCATTGTATGCCAAAAAAGTGGATAAGGAAATGGCAACCCAATCCAGTACTCTTGCCTGGAAAATCCCATGGATGGAGGAACCTGGTAGGCTGCAGTCCATGGGGTCGCTAAGAGTCAGACATGACTGAGCGACTTCACTTTCACTTTTTGCTTTCATGCATTGGAGAAGGAAATGGCAACCCACTCCAGTGTTCTTGCCTGGAGGATCCCAGGGACAAGGGAGCCTGGTGGGCTGCCGTCTACTGGGTCACACACAGTCTGACACGACTGAAGCGACTTAGCAGCAGCAGCAGCTGCATGCCAAAAAAAGAACTGAGGGTTATTAACTTAATAGTTTTAATTTTGAACTTCTGATTCCTCCTTTATGAAAGATAATCCCATTTATTTCATAGAGCTTCTGCAAGATTTGTTTGATACAATATGTTTAAAATATTCACTATAAATAAGACAATGCTACATTATTGTGTTAGTTGCCTTTGGCAACTGTAATAATTATCTCAGATGCAAAGGCCCAAAAAACCACAAATTAACTCTCTTCCAGAGATCAGAAGTCAAAAATCAATTTCACTGTGCAGATCATCAGCAGGGTTGGTTCATTCTAGAGCTCCAGAGTTCAGTATATTTCCTTGTCCTTTTAGTTTATGGGAGTCACCTGCATTCCTTGACTTGTTACTCCTTTGTATCAATCCAACATTTTGCTACCATTTTCACATCTTTTACTTTCTGTTCTATAGTAAAATCTTCTTCCACTTTTCTCTTACAAGAGTAATTGAGATTATATTTAAGATCAACACAAGTAGGACTTGATAATATTCTCATCTTATGATACTTAACTTAATCACATCATCAAAGTCCCTTTTGCTGCACAAGTAACATTTGTTGTAACTGTGCTTTGGGATGAATCTTTTCTGGGTCATTATCTAGTCTATTGTGAACAGTCTTTTCATATCTTCTCATTCTTTCAAATACAAACTCAGCTGAGCTGACTTTGAAATGGCACAAAGACAGGCCCATCTCTGAAAAGTGTGGCAGAATATTCCAACATAGCCCCTTTAAGAAAACCCTTAAAATCATATATAAGATGCCCATGATATGATCTGTTCTTATTTCAAAAGTTAGGAATACTTACTTCCAAAAATCTGTGTTCAGATCTTTAGATGGTACTCAATACATTTTTCCAAGGGGCTATTTGGTATCCTTATCATGAAACATATTAAAGGGAGAGAAGCCAGGGAAGATTATCTATCTTTACCATCAAAAACAGGGTAGTTTAAAGAGTAAAAGAGGAAACATTGATAATTATTATAGGGTAACAAACTTACACCAGGACAGTAGTAGACAAATTATATAGGTGCCTTATCTCCAAAGACTCTAAACACTGTAATCATTGGTGGCAAGAAGGAATAGGATTAGAAAAACCACTTTGCTCTCTCATTCTTTGGTTCTTTGGCATATTAAGCAAGGAATTCTTGCATACTATTTTGAATGGACTAACTGTAAATTTAAAAAAAAAAAAATGAAGGAGACTCTATAGCAAAAATCAACAAAACTAAAAGCTGGCTCTTTGAGAAAATAAATAAAATAGACAAACGATTAACCAGACTCATCAAGGAAAAAAAGGGAGAAGAATCAAATCAATAAAACTAGAAATGAAAAAAATCACAAGAGACAACATAAAAATACAAAAGATCATAAGAGACTACTATGAGCAATTATATGCTAATAAAATGGAACACTTAGAAGAAATGGACAAATTCTTAGTATATAACTTTCCAAAACTCAACCAGGAATAAACTGAAAATTTTAATAGACCCATTACAAGCACAAAAATAGAAGCTCTAATCAAAAATCTTCCAACAAACAAAAGCCCAGGACCAGATTGCTTCACAGGTGAATACTATCAAATATTTAGAGAAGAGCTAACACCTATTAGTATATACCCCATGTCCAAGGTCATAAATGCTGGCTGCACTTCGTTGCAGTGGCCATGAACAGATACTCCATGTCCAAGGTCAGAGAAACCCCAGCAAAATGTGGGCACTGGGGTAGCAAAGGAGAAGTCCCAGCAAGATGGTAGGAGGGGGCAAATTCACGTTGAGAATCAAAGCCCATTCCTGCCAAAGATGCTCAGAGGGCACAAACAAACCTTGTGTCCACCAGGACCCAGGGACCCCACAGAGATTGAGACAGAACTGTGTTTGAGCATCTCCTGTGGAGGTACGGGTCAGCAATAGACTGCAACAAGGACAGGTGCTCTAGGTGCAGCAGGCTTGTGTATGGCATAAATCCTCTTGGAGGAGGTTGCCATTAACCCTACCATGCTGCTGCTACTGCTAAGTCGCTTCAGTCGTGTCCGACTCTGTGCCACCCCACAGACAGAAGCCCACCAGGCTCCTCTGTCCCTGGGATTCTCCAGGCAAGAATACTGGAGTGGGTTGCCATTTCCTTCTCCACCATATGAAAGTGGAAAGCGAAAGTGAAGTCGCTCAGTCGTGTCCGACTCTTAGCGACCCCATGGACTGGAGCCTTCCAGGCTCCTCCGTCCATGGGATTTTCCAGGCAAAAGTACTGGGGAGGGGTGCCATTGCCTTCCCCAAACCCCACCATAGAACTGCTGTAACTCCACCATAGAACTGCTGTAACTTACACAGAACTGGGAAATAGACTCTTAGAGGGCACAAACAGAACCTTGTGTGCACTAGGACCCAGGAGAAAGGAGCAGTGACCCCATAAGAGACTGACCCAGACTTGCCCTGGAGTGTCCAGGAGTCTCCAATGAAGGCGTGAGTAGGCGACGGCCTGATGTAGGGTTGGGGGCAGTGTGTATAACAGTATATGCATAGGGTCTTCTGAAGGAAGTCGCCATTATCTTCATTACCTCCACCATAGTTTGGCCCCAAGTAAATAGCAGGGAGGGAACACAGCTCCACCCATCAAGAGAAAATTGGATTAAAGATTTACTGAGGAAGGCCTTGACCAGGAGAACAAGATCCAGTTTCTTCCTCAGTCAGTCCCTCCCATCAAGGAGCTTCCATAAGCCTTTTATTCTTCTCCATCAGAGGGTAGACAGACTGAAAACCACAATCACAGAAAACTAACCAATCTGATCACATGGACCACAGCCTTGTCTCACTCAATGAAACTATGAGCCATGCCATGTAGGGACACCCAAGACAGATGGGTCATGGTGGAGAGTTCTGACAAAATATAGCCCATTGGAGAAGGGAATGGCAAGCCGTTTCATTATTCTTGTCTTGAGAAACCCAAGAACAGTATGAAAAGGGGAAAAAAAAAAAAATAGGACACTGAAAGTTAAACACCCCAGGTCTGTAGGTTCCCAAAATCCTACTGAAGATCAGTGAAGAAATAACTGCAGAAACAATGAAGAGAAAAAGCCAAAGCAAAAATAACACCCAGTTGTGGTTGTGACTGGTGATAGAAGCAAAGTCTGATGCTGTAAACAGCAACATTGCATAGGAACCTGGAATGTTAGGTCCATGAATCAAGGCAAATTGGAAATGGTCAAACAGGAGATGGCAAGAGTGAACATAGACATTTTAGGGATCAGCAAACTAAAATGGACTGGAATAGGTGAATTTAAACCACATGACCATTATATCTACTACTGTGGGCAAGAATCTCTTAGAAGTGGAGTAGCCATCATAATCAACAAAAGAGCCAAAATGTAATCCTTGGATGCAATCTCAAAAACTACAGAATTATCTCTTCATTTCCAAGGCAAACCATTAAATATCACCATAATCCAAGTCTATGCCCTGACTAGTAATGCTGAAGAAGCTGAAATTGAATGATTCTATGAAGGCCTTCCAGACCTTCTAGAACTAACACCCAAAAAAGATGTCCTTTTCATTATAGGGGACTGGAATGCAAAAGTAGGAAGTCAAGAAACACTTGGAGTAACAGGCAAATTTGGCCTTGGAGTACAGAATGAAACAGGGCAAAGGCTAATAGAGTTTTGCCAAAAGAACACACTGGTCATAGCAAACACCAAACACAAGAGATGACTCTACACATGGACATCACCAGATGCTCAATAGTGAAATCAGATTGATTATATTCTTTGTAGCCAAAGATGGAGAAGCTCTATACAATCAGCAAAAACAAGACTGGGAGCTGACTGTGGCTTAGATCATGAGATCCTTATTGCCAAATTCAGACTTAAATTGAAGAAAGTAGGGTAAACCACTAGACCGAATCAGGTATGACCTAAATCAAATCTGTTATGATTATACAGTGGAAGTGAGAAATAGATTCAAGGGCCTAGATCTGATAGACAGAGTGCCTAAAGAACCATGGATGGAAGTTTGTGACATTGTACAGGAGACAGGGATCAAGACCATCCCCATGGAAAAGAAATGCAAAAAAGCAAAATGGCTGTCTGGGGAGGCCTTATAAATAGCTGTTAGAAGAAGAGAATCGAAAAGGAAAGGAGAAAAGGAAAGATATACCCATTTGAATGCAGAGTTCCAAAGAATAGCAAGGAGAGATAAGAAAGCCTTCCTCAGTGATCAGTGCAAAGATAGAGGAAAAAAATAGAATGGGACAGACTAGAGATCTCTTCAAGAAAATTAAAGATACCAAGGGAACGTTTCATACAAAGATGGGCTCAATAAAGAAGAGAAATGATATGGACCTAATAGAAGCAGAAGATACTAAGAAGAGGTGGCAAGAATACACAGAAGAACAGTACAAAAAATAATCTTCATGATCCAGATAGTCATGATGGTGTGATCACTCACCTTGAGCCAGACATCCTGGAATGTGAAGTCAAGTGGGAGTTAGGAAGCATCACTACAAATAAAACTAGTGGAGGTGATGGAATTTCAGGTGAACTATTTCAAATCCTAAAAGATGATGCTGTGAAAGTGCTGCACTCAATATGCCAGCAAATTTGGAAAACAGCAGTGGCCACAGGACTGGAAAAGGGCAGTTTTCATTCCAATCCCAAAGAAAGGCAATGCCAACGAATGCTCAAACTATTACACAATTCTATTCATCTCAGTTCAGTTCACGACACTCAGTCATGTCCCACTCCCTGTGAGCCCATGGACTGCAGCATGCCAGGCTTCCCTGTCCATCACCAACTTCAAGAATTACACAAACTCATCCATTGAGTCGGTGATGCCATCTAACCATCTTATCCTCTGTCATCCCCTTCTCCTCCAGCTTTCAATCTTTCCCAGCATCAGTGTCTTTTCCAGTGAGTCAGTTCTTCCCAATAAGTGGCCTAAGTATTGGAACTTCAGCTTACGCATGAGTCCTTCCAATAGATATTTAGGACTGATTTCCTTTAGAATTGAATTGTTTGATCTCCTTGAAGTCCAAGGAGTCTTCTCAGACACCATAGTTCAAAAGCATAAATTCTTCAGCACTCAGCCTTCTTTATGGTCCAACTCTCATATCCATACATGACTACTGAAAAAACCACACCTTCAACTAGATGAACCTTTGTTGGCAAAGTAATATCTCTGGTTTTTAAGGTGCTGTCTAGGTTGGTCATAGGTTTTCATCCAAGGAGCAAGTGTCTTTTAATTTCATGGCTGCAGTCACCATCTGCAATGATATTGGAGCCCAAGAAAATAAAGTCTTTCACTGTTTTCATTGTTTCCCCATCTGTTTCCTGTGAAGTTATGGGATCAGATGCCATGATCTTAGCTTTTTGAGTGTTGAGTTTTAAACCAGTTTTTTCACTCTCGTCTTTCACTTTCATCAAGAAGCTCTTTAGTTCTTCTTCACTTTCTTCTATAAGGGTGGTGTCATCTGCATATCTGAGGCTACTGATATTTCTCCCGGGAATCTTGATTTCAGCTTGTGCTTCATCCAGCCTAGTGTTTCTCATGATGTACTCTGCATATAAGTTAAATAAGCAGGGTGACAAAACTACCACACAATTGCACTCATCTCACAAGCTAATAATGTTCAAAATTATCCAAGTCACGCTTCAACAGTAGGTAAACCATGAACTTCCAGATGTTCAAGCTGGCTTTAGAAAAGGCAGAGGAGCCAGTGATTAAATTGCCAATATCCGCTGGATCATCGAAAAAGCAAGAGAGTTACAGAAAAAAGCATCAATTTCTGCGTTATTGACTATGTTTAAGCCTTTGACTGTGTGGATCACCACAAACTGTGGTAAATTCTTAAAGAGATGGGAATATCACGTCAACTGATCTGTGTCTTGAGAAATCTGTTTGCAGGTCAGAAAGCAACAGTTGGAGTTGGACATGGAACAATAGTCTGATTCCAAATCAGGAAAGGAACACGTCAAGGCTGTATATTGTTACCCTGCTTCTTTTGCTTATGTGCAGAGTACATCATGAGAAATGCTGGGCTGGGTGAAGCACACGCTGGAATCAAGATTTCCAGGAGAAATATCAGTAACGTCAGCTATACAGACGACACCACCCTTATCACAGAAAGTGAAGAAGAACTGAAGAACCTCTTGATTAAAATGAGAGAGGAGAGTGAAACAGTTGGCTTAAAGCTCAACATTCAGAAAACTAAGATCTTGGCATCTGGTCCCATCACTTCATGGGAAATAGATGGGGAAACAATGGAAGCAATGTCTGGCTTTATATTTTGGGGCTCCAAAATTACTGCAGATGGTAACTCTAGCCATGAAATTAAAAGACGCTTGCTCCTTGGAAAAAAAGTATGACCAACCTCGACAGCATATTAACAAGTAGACACATTACTTTGCCAACAAAGGTCTGTCTAGTCAAGGCTATGGTTTTTCCAGTAGCCATGTATGGATGTGAGAGTTGGACTATAAAGAAAGCTGAGCATGGAGGAGTTGATGGTTTTGAACTGTGGTGTTGGAGAAGACACTTGATAGTTGCAAGGAGATCCAACCAGTCCATCCTAAAGGAAATCAGTCCTGAATATGAATTGGAAGGTCTGATGTTGCAGCTGAAAATCCAATAGTTTGGCCCACTGATGCAAACAGCTGACTCATTTCAAAAGACCCTGATGATGGAAAAGATTGAAGGTGGGAGGAGAAAGGGCCAACAGAGGATGAGATGGTTGGATGGCATCACTGACTCAATGGAGTAAACTCAATGGAGCTTACTCATGAGTTTGAGTAAACTCCAGAATTTGGTGGTGGATTGGGAGGCCTGGCATGCTGCTGTCCATAAGGTCACAAATTGTCGAACACAACTGAGCCACTGAACTGAAGCGAACTGAACACCCAGTGTACTCAAAACTCTTCCAGAAAATTTCAGAGGAAGGAAAACTCCTAAACTCTTCTATAAGGCCCCCATAATCCTAATACCTGGAGAAGGCAATGGCACCCCACTCCAGTACTCTTGCCTGGAAAATCCCATGGATGGAGGAGCCTGGAAGGCTGCAGTCCATGGGGTTGCTGAGGGTCGGACACGACTGAGCGACTTCACTTTCACTTTTCACTTTCATGCATTGGAGAAGGAAATGGCAACCCACTCTGATGTTCTTGCCTAGAGAATCCCAAGGATGGGGCATCCTGGTGGGCTGCCATCTATGGGGTCGCACAGAGTCAGACACAACTGAAGTGACTCAACAACAATCCTAATACCCAAACCAAACAAAGCTGCCACACAAAAAAAGAAAAGTACTGGCCAATATCACTGATGAACATAGGTGCAAAAATCCTCAACAAAATTCTAGCAAACAGAATCCAACAACATATTAAAATGTTATACATCATGACCAAGTGCATTTTATTCCAGGGGTGCAAGGATTCTTCAGTATTTGCAAATCAATCAATGTGATACACCATATTATCAAATTGATATATAAAAACCATGATTATTTCAATAGATGCAGAGAAGGCCTTTGACAAAATTCAACACCCTTTTATGAATATCCTTAAGATTAAAAAGTGCTGCTCTTCAAAAGGAATTGTTAAGTAAAGAAAGCAAATCACGGGCTGAGAGAATATAGCCACAATACATATATCTGACAAAGGAATGGTTGTCTCATTATTAAAACAAAAACTCTCGCAAATTAATAGAAGCACAAACTCAAGCACAAATTTTAAAATGCACAGAGAATTTTAACTGACACATTACAAAGGTTGATATACTAAGGACCCGTACACACATGACTATATGCCCAGTATCATTAGTGATTAGAGAAATAACCTTATAACAAGAATGAGATACTACTACACACTCACTGGAATGCTTAAAATTAACATTGTCAGTATTAATTTTGTCAAGCATGCATAGCAACCAGAATACTCATACACTGTTGAAAAGTGTATAAAATTGGATGATAGTTTGTGAGTTCCTTCTTAAGTTGAATATACAGATACAACATAGCCAAGAAGTTCCACTCCTTTGCATTTTCACAAGAAAAAAATGAAAACATATCACACACAGATTTCATATATGTATTTTTGACAACATCATTCTTAATTATGTCAAATTGAGAATAATCCTAATTCTCATCATTAGGAGAATGCATGCTGAATCTGAAGCTCCAATACTTTGGCCATTTATGTGAAGAGCCAAGTCATTGGAAAAGACCCTGATGCTGAGAAAGATCCAGGGCAGGGGGGAGAAGGGGGCAACAGATTCTGTGATGGTTGGATGGCATCATTACTCAACGAACATGAGTCTGAGCAAATTACAGGAGGCAGTGAAGGACAGAGAAGCCTGGCATGCTGCAGGCCATGGGGTTGCAAAGAGTTGGACATGGCAGTGACTGAACAATAACAACAGCAAAGGAGGATGGATGAACGCAATAAGGTTTATTATCACAGTGAAGCACTCTTCAGAAATAAGAATGAATGAACTACTGAGAGGTGCAATGGCATAAATGAACTTTCCAAACATGCTGAGAGAAACCAAGCAATCAACCAACCAGAAACTTAGAAAAGAACAACCTTTGAAACTTAGAGGAGAACAATTCAGTCTCCAGTGATGAAAAGTAATGTGATGGTTACTTGAGGTTGAGGGTAGAGTTATTGTCTGGAAAGAGGCACAAGGGAAATTTTGGGGTGATGGAAGTGTTCTATATTTGAATTGTAGTGGTGATCACAAAACTGTATAATGAATTCACCAAAATTATTGAGATGCTCACAGAAAATAGATGCATTTTATTATATATGTATTATACCTCAATAAAATTTATTTCAAACCATATTACCAACTACTTTTGTTACATAATTTATACATATTCATTATTCTTCTGGAAAATTTTAAAAATATATTAAAAAAAGGGACTGTGAGAGAGAAATAATCTATCCTTCAGAATAAACACAGATGAAGTCTGATGGTATAAAATACTATGCCTAGGCACACATTTTGCTTTTCCTTCATCCCTCCCTCCTCTATTTTTAAGTTCCTGAATTGTCTTAAGTTTAAGTAATAACTTCCTGGGGTCAGAGACTTTCCCAGTTTTCCTATAGATGTCCTGTTTTCCCTTAGGAAAATAAAAACAAAGTCTCATTTACAGTCTTAATCCAAGTTTTACTCCCTCATTTGTGAAATATAAGTAGTGATACTCAGTTTATACAACTCAATTTAAATATACTTAGATTTGCTATCAGATAAACTCTTCTCCTTGGATTTCAACTTTGCACTTTGCTTCTAGACTTGCTTCTGTTTTGTTATGCTTTGTCTTAATTTTTGTTTTATCTCTCAGCATCAGTTCTTGAATTTGGTCCTCACCTTGCTCCCATTAGTCTCGTATCTCAGCTCCCTCCATTTGTTGCAGACATTGGAAAAAACTACACTGAAAACCTTTCATTGATATGTGGATGATTCCTGACCTAGTATTTTAATTTTAGAGTAGAGACTGGTCCAAATAATAAATCCCTTTTATCCTTAGAGAATTTCCTTTGAACTGCAATTCTAGATTTTCAACACATCTTTATCCCTGCAGGTATCTCTACTTCTTTCTTTCTAACACTAGCCTCCAATTTTAGAATCAAGAAACTTTTGAAAGTAACCCTTGAGATCCTTTAAGTTCCTTGGTGTCTGGTTCTGCATATCAAACATGATTCAATTGACACTGTTGCCAGGTGCACATACCTATCACCACGTTTACACTTTTAATTGCTTACTTGGTTGTTGTTCAGTCATTAGGCCATGTCTGACTCTTTGTGATCCCCACAGAACTGTAGCCCATCAGTCTCCTCTGTCTGAGGAATTTCCCAGACAAAATTATAGGAATGGGTTGCCATTTCCTTCTCCAGGGGATCTTCCCGACCTAAGGTTTGAACTTTCATCTCTTGCATTGGCAGGCAGATTCCTTACCACTGAGCCACCTGGGAAACTTACCTGGTCCTGGGCACTAATTTCACTAAGGACTCTGAGTTTATTCATGGCCTGAAAACAAATTATTTGCTGAGTAGTGTTTCTGACTCTTGACCTCTTCTCCCATTGCTCTTTCCCCTGAGCTTCATAGAACATGGCAACAGGAATCTCACAGTACTTTCTGGATACTTTATAACTAATTGAAAGCAAAATTGCTTTAGTTGAATGTAGTCATTAGAAAGGGGACTTCCTGGGTAGCTCAGGTGGTAAAGAATCTGCCTGCAATGTAGGAGACCCTGGTTCAATTCCTGGTCTGGGAAGTTCCCCTAGAGAAGGGTTAGGCTATCCACTGAAGTATTTTTGGGCTCCCCTGGTGGCTCAGACAGTAAAGAATCCACAGAAGTCCTGGGTTCTACCCCTGGGTTGGGAAGATCTCCTGGAGGAGGGCATGGGCACTCACTCCAGTATTCTTGCCTGGAGAATCCCATGGACAGAGGAGCCTGGCAGGCTACAGTCCATGGGGTCGCAAAGAGTTGGATAAGACTGGGCAACTAAGCACAGCACAGCAGCACTCATTAGAAAGTCTACTTCCCGACTTGCTATTTAATAATTGTTACTTTAGATTCCCTAGTAGCTCGGACAGTAAAGAATCTGCCTGCAATGCAGGAGACCCAGGCTCAATCCCTGGGTCAGGACGATCCCCTGGAGAAGGAAATGGCTACCCACTCCAGTATTCTTGCCTAGAGAATCCCATGGACAGAGGAGCCTGGCCGGCTACACTCCATGGGGTTACAGAGAGTCGGATAAGACTGACAAATGCTTTCACTTAAAATAGAAATAATGATCTTTTCCTAAAACTACACAGCTATGCATGAGGTTTTATAAGTCACTGCTTCAAGATCAGATTAAACTTTTACAAGCTGAAAGTTGATATTTAAATCTAGCTTTACTTTTTTTCCTTTAATAATATTCAACATTTTGATTCTATACATACAGAGTAGTTTTAAATAGTAATTCACAGCAGTTTTTCAATAATGCTATAAAAGAGCAAAATAAATGTGACAACCATATTTGTATTTGTATTTGAGGGTATA
This sequence comes from Tragelaphus eurycerus, assembly GCA_935064755.1. Lineage (NCBI taxonomy): Eukaryota > Metazoa > Chordata > Mammalia > Artiodactyla > Bovidae > Tragelaphus > Tragelaphus eurycerus. The sequence continues at coordinate 1,146,236 of CAKXYN010000123.1, forward strand.
TCATGGAAATAATATTGTAGACTAATAGCCAGATCTTTGTTTCAATTGAGAAGGCCTAGTTGTCTACTCTGTCAAAATAAAAATGGAAGAGAAAAAAACTTGCAAAGATTTTTTAGCTTCATTTTTTTTTTTTTTTGTTTGATTTTCAATACATATTAATAATATGTATAAAAATTTCTGAAAGCAGAAAAATGCTATAAATGCCATCTATTTTATTATATTTATTATGAAATATTTGATATTTTGAATTAGAACTGGGATTGAACATGGACATCACCAGAAGGTCAACACCGAAATCAGACTGATTATATTCTTTGCAGCCAAAGGTGGAAAAACTCTATACAGTCAGCAAAAACAAGACCAGGAGCTGACTGTGGCTCAGACCATGAACTCCTTATTGCCAAATTCAGACTGAAATTGAAAAAAGTAGGAAAAAACACTAGACCATTCAGGTATGACCTAAATCAGATCCCTTATGATTATACAGTGGAAGTGAGAAATAGATTTAAGAGCCTAGATCTGATAGATAGAGTGCCTGATGAACTATGGAATGAGGTTCGTGACATTGTACAGGAGACAGGGATCAAGACCATCCCCATGAAAAAGAAATGCAAAAGAGCAAAATGGCTGTCTAGGGAGGCCTTACAAATAGCTGTGAAAAGAAGAGAAGTGAAAAGCATAGGAGAAAAGGAAAGATATAAGAATCTGAATGCAGAGTTCCAAAGAATAGCAAGAAGAGATAAGAAAGCCTTCTTCAGAGATCAATGCAAAGAAATAGAGGAAAACAACAGAATGGGAAAGACTAGGGATCTCTTCAAGAAAATCAGAGATAACAAAGGAATATTTCATGCAAAGATGGGCTTGATAAAGGACAGAAATGGTATGGACCTAACAGAAGTAAAAGATATTAAGAAGAGATGGCAAGAATACACAGAAGAACTGTACAAAAAAGATCTTCATGACCCATATAATCACGATGGTGTGATCACTCACCTAGAGCCAGACATCCTGGAATGTGAAGTCAAGTGGGCCTTAGAAAGCATCACTAAGAACAAAGCTAGTGGAGGTGATGGAATTCCAGTTGAGCTATTCCTAATCCTGAAAGATGATGCTGTGAAAGTGCTGCACTCAACATGCCAGCAAATTTGGAAAACTCAGCCATGGCCACAGGACTGGAAAAGGTCAGTTTTCATCCCAATCCCAAAGAAAGGCAATGCCAAAGAATGCTCAAACTACTGCACAATTGCACTCATCTCACATTCTAGTAAAGTAATGCTCAAAATTCTCCAAGCCAGGCTTCAGCAATACATGAACCATGAACTTCCTGATGTTCAAGCTGGTTTTAGAAAATGCAGAGGAACCAGAGATCAAATTGCCAACATCCACTGGATCATGTAAAAAGCAAGAGAGTTCTAGAATAACATCTATTTCTGCTTTATTGACTATGCCAAAGCCTTTGACTGTGTGGATCACAATAAACTGTGGAAAATTCTGAAAGAGATGGGAATACCAGACCACCTGGCCTGCCTCTTGAGAAATTTGTATGCAGGTCAGGAAGCAACAGTTAGAACTGGACATGGAACAACAGACTGGTTCCAAATAGGAAAAGGAGTACGTCAAGGCTGTATATTGTCACCCTGCTTATTTAACTTATATGCAGAGTACATCATGATAAATGCTGGACTGGAAGAAACACAAGCTGGAATCAAGATAGCTGGGAGAAATATCAATAACCTCAGATATGTATATGATACCACCCTTATGGCAGAAAGTGAAGAGAAACTAAAAAGCCTCTTGATGAAAGTGAAAGTGAAGAGTGAAAAGGTTGGCTTAAAGCTCAACATTCAGAAAACGAAGATCATGGCATCCGATCCATCACTTCCTGGGACATAGATGGGGAAACAGTGGAAACAGTGTCAGACTTTGTTTTTCTGGGCTCCCAAATCACTGCAGATTGTGACTGCAGCCATGAAATTAAAAGACGCTTACTCCTTGGAAGGAAAGTTATGACCAACCTAGATAGCATATTCAAAAGCAGAGACATCACTTTGCCAACAAAGGTCCATCTAGTCAAGGCTATGGCTTTTCCTGTGGTCATTTATGGATGTGAGAGTTGGACTGTGAAGAAGGCTGAGTGCCAAAGAATTGATGCTTTTGAACTGTGGTGTTGGAGAAGACTCTTGAGAGTGCCTTGGACTGCAAGGAGATCCAATCAGTCCGTTCTGAAGGAGATCACCTCTGGGTGTTCTATGGAAGGAATGATGGTAAGCTGAAACTCCAGTATTTTGGCCACCTCATGCAAAGAGTTGACTCATTGGAAAAGACTCTGATGCTGGGAGGGATTGAGGGCAAGAGGAGAAGGGGACGACAGAGGATGAGATGGCTGGATGGCATCACTGACTCTATGGACGTGAGTCTGAGTGAAGTCCGGGAGTTGGTTATGGACAAGGAGTCCTGTGCTGCAATTCATGAGGTCGCAAAGAGTTGGACACGACTGAGTGACTGATCTGATCTCAATAGATTTATTTATAATTTAAAATGCCAATAAAGAGTAAGAATTCACGCAAAGAATTAGAAAGTAATTCAGTTATTGAAATCAAAGCTAAAAATGCATAGAACTTTCAGTGTAGCACTGCAAAAGTTAGGAACTTACTCTATTTAAAATGTAACATGTATAGATCATGTCAACGTATGTGACTGTTTATTAAAATAATTTCTATAATAGCAAAGATGGAACCCATCAAGTGTTCAGGTTTAGAGACTGGTTAAATTATTGTAATATAGTCATATTATGTAATTCTAACACTTTTTAAAGCATATAGTGACAAAAGTAGCTACAATCAATTTAGTTAAAAAATGTGTAATCAAAAATACATATGAACTCATTCATTTATGTTGATGATAGATAGGTGGATAAATAGAATTTCAGTCTCTCATATGTACAGAAAAATTGGAGAAAAGACAACTTTAGCATTTAGCTGGGGAATATGGAAGTGCGATGAAATATTTCACTTTTATCATTAAAATTTGTATGATTAGACTTTACAATGTAAATTTTATACCTTTATAAACAAAAACATTGTCAATAACCAGTTAAAAATGTGACTCTCAAATACTAAGCTATACTGTGTGTGTGCATGCTAAATTGCTCCACTCATGTCTGACTGTGACTCCATGGACTGTTGCCTGCCAGGTTCCTCTGACCATGAGGTTCTCCAGGCAAGAATACTGGAGAGGGTCACCACACCTTCCTGCAGGGGATCTTCCTTACCTGGGGATCAAACCCTCCTCTCTTGTGTCTCCTGCATTGACAGATTGACAGGTATTTTTTTTTCTTTGTTAACCACTAGTACCACCTTGAAATCCCCAGACTATACTGTATTTAATCATAAACCTTCAAATAGTGGCCAGATTAAAATTCATACTCTACAGTCTGGTATCTTGGACCTAAAGATATGACCTTAATCGTGTCCTGCCAAATCCCCACTTGAATCTGACTTTCCAGGCATCTAGAATACTTCCAAATACTGGAACAAATCCTATAATTCCATGCCATTTTGCTTTTGCTACTTCAGTATATTATCTTAGGAATTCCTTCTCCTTGTCTTTATCTATATAACTACTAATAGTCATTCAAGGTTGTGATTAAATTATCAACCTATGAAGGAAGAATATACTCAGTTTGTCCTAGAATGCTGAATTGGACTAATTCAATCCTGATTGTCTCATACTAACCAGGCATACATCCTTCACAGCACTTACCCCTACATTGTCATTATGCATGTGATTGCTCTTATTGCAACTATATTGCTGAGAGAAGGTAGTATGTATATATACATACATTAATTATGTATACCATATCAGTCTCAGTAAATATTCTAAAATAATTTAATGAAAATTTGTTAATATCTTGAATTTTTAATTTGCTTTCTTTCAGTTATTTAAATCAGTTTTTTAAATCTATAACAAGGAAGTTAGAAATAATCTTGATTTTCATAATAAGTTATACTATTAGATGTATACCTTTGAATGATCTTGTTGATGAAAATGTTGCTGGAAAATACTATGAAGTTCATGGAGGATCATGGAATAAAAGACCTATCCATGTATTTTTCTTGTTGATTCATATTAGCTTCTGTGAAATCAAAATAATAAGTATTGTTTTAGATTTCTTGTGTGGTTGAAGTGTTGAATCTAACAATAGAAACACTGTGCAAATTATAAAATAAATATTATTATATTATTAATAGTAATATAAATTTAAAAACTTAGCTATTACTTAAGACAATTTGGACAAAGTACAAATACATTTATTATTTAATCTAATCCTGTTCTGATAATTCTTTTCCCATTTCTAAAATTTAATTATCTAAATTGATATTCTTATAATACTGGATATTGAAACTGAATTGGACAGGAAATTGGCAATAATTGTCAGAGAAATGAAGGCTAATTATACTCCATATTTTTAGGACAGTGTTGAAAGCTCTGACAAAGCAAATTAGGAGGTTTTCTCATCACCATGGCAACAATTTTCAAGTTTGTTTCGCTTTTCTGAAAATATAACCAGTCAAGCACACTTCATTTAACTTGAGCAGAGTAAAAAATCAATTTTTATTAGTGATGCAATTAGGCTTTAAAAATCAAGTAAAATAATGATAAGCACAGATTAATTTGTTTCCAAACTTTTAGAAACTTTATTTTGAGTTATAGCAAACAAGGAGTTGATCATGAAATAAGAAAACCTTTTGGCCAATGAAATGTCTCCTTACATTTTGTTATTATCACTCATGTGAAATCAAAGATGGTAGGAAAAATAAGTAACATCCTTTGCTTATATTATTATGATCTCAATAAATGCTTGCTGACTATTTCCCAGCTATTAACATACTTAGTGTGATTAATTCGTCTAATCTAAAATAATTTTAAAGAAATATACAGTATCTTTGAAATTGGAATATTCAAAGATTTATTAACATTAATAACAGAATCGGCAACGATAAACAAAGAGCAAAGTTTGAACATTAGATGATGATATTTGAGCTCAAAAATTACTTCCACTAAAAATTTGTATGTGTGTTCTGGAACTGCAATCTTAAACTATGTGACAGAATATAAAACACAGAATATTTCTCATAAAATGACTATTAACCATGAAATAGTGAAATTCCACAGATATTTCAAGTTATATATTCTTATTTAAGTTTTAAAGCATTTTTCTACACTAGCCCTTCTGCTTTCTGACCTTTGCACTGTCCCCCCTGCCTGGAATATTCTTCCCTCAGCCCTTCAGTTTTTTATTCAAATGCCTTTTCTTTAGAAGTCTTTACTGAATTACACTATCCCAAATATCCCTCCTATCCCACCCCAGGTAATCTCTCATTACTTGTTAAATTTTTTTAATCATACTTACCATAATCTGTCAGCATACAGTTTCATTAGTGCAAGGGACAGAAATGACCCAAGAGTTATAGAATGAATGAATATGATAACTTATAATTTCCATTTGGGAGTATACATACCTATCTATCCTCTGAAAGAAGCAAATCAAATATTAGTGATATTATTGAGTACCTTCCAGGTATTTGAGTTATGGAGATGCAGAGGTCTCTTAAGTTTAAGAGAGTTCAGGGAAAGAGAAATCAGTGATGGCTGGTTTAATCATTGAAGGTTTCATGGAGAGTTTAAAGCATTGTCAACATCTTAAAGTATTGAGTGGATTCCATCATTTATATGAGCACTCAAATTTGGAGAGAATTAGCAATCTCTATTTTAAGATATAATTTTCTTTTTTATATGCCAAATTGCTTCATATAAGTTAAACCATGTGAGAGACAGCTTAGCTACATAATCCTCTGCCATTATAAATCTTGCTGAAGTCATTTAAACCAGCCATTAATGGTACAGTGTTCATCCTGGATGCATGAGGGACCAGTGACATACAAATGATACATTCTTATGCACTATTAGCTCAGGTCCAGGCTTAATGATGCAGACTATAGCCACTGCATGGTCCCTACATTCCCAAAGGAGTGCTCAGCACTTTGCATTTGACTATTAAAAAGTTCTAGATTTCAGTTTAACATTCTAGTCAGTATTAATACTTTAATAATTCATTTTATCAAGAGAACATGGAGCAATGCATTCATTATTAGTTTCAAATCATGGGAAATACTTATATAAATGCACTCAGTGATGACTTTTAACCAGTTGCACATATACTTTCTTTTGCCAACGTTGAAAAGAATTTCTGCATTTACCCTTGATTGTCCTATGAACAACATCCAGTACAGGGTACTAGAAGGACATTGGAATAGGAAGGGAATCAATCTTTTTTTCTGTTTTTGGTGTGTGTTTGCTGTTAGCAGGATCCTTGAGGGTAGAATACAGGAAACCTTCCAGTAGAAGATATCCTGGACCACAGAGGGCATATCATCAGGAAAATTCACCAGTGAAACACCTCTGCAAATATCCCTGCTATCAATGGAGCACTGTGTGGTCTTTCCAATGTTGTCTGGACTCTAACCCTAAGAGGGGGACTGGGATGGGTCTTCTATGTTGTTCTGTTTTTAGCTCTAACACTTGATGAAATTTAGTGGAATATACTCCATTCCTTTTTTTTTTTTTTTTCCCTTAGAGAAGTGTGTCTTATGCATATTTTTTAGGAAGTCAATACCTGCTGCACGTATAGGTTATTTTTGTTGTATTAAAGGGAGTAATATGACCCAAGACCCAAGGGAAAAAGGGACAGAAATGAGGTTAAAAACTGAGATGTATAAGCTTAGAGCAAAGTCTATTTTACTCGGAAATCAGGCCAATTGATTTAGATTGATAGTTCCCAAACCATGGTAGTTGAAATTATTATCTGGGAAATATTTGAATAAGAACTGTGTCCAAATCTTAACCCTGTTTGAATGAATCAACATGTCTGGGATTGGGAATTGGCCTATGATTTCCTTACACACCTCCTCATCCTAGTATAGAGCCACTGAAGGGTGAACCAAACTTCCATGAACAAAAACTTATGCTGAAGGAATTTGTTGTTCACTGGAAAACAAAGAAATAACTAATACAAACTAATTAACTAATACAAAGCTCCTTCAACTCTTTGTCAGACATTGAGCTATGCATTATACTTATATATCTCCTTTAGTTTTGAAAACTAAAATGAGGTAGGTCAAATTATTAAAACATTTATGGATAAGGAAACTGAAGCTCAGAGATCAATTTTTCACATTAGAGAAGCACACAGAGTGTTGTCAGAGTACAAATGAGGAAGAGAGAAAGTCCTTTATGAGGAACGTGGCTCTGAAATTGGAGTGCTGATATTTTTAAGCTCTCAAATATATTCTCCTAAGAAATTGAAAACTTATTTGAAACCAGGCTTGTTATCCTTTTCTTTAAATTTATGAACTTGTTTTATTTATTTTATTGGCATTCTCCTTGATTTTTTTTTTACTTTAAATATATAGATCAAATATTAAAAGACAACATGACCATGGGCCAGTGCAGATAAATGGCCGAAAGAGGCTAGAAATAAACCAAAGAGTGACTGGGATATGTGAATAAGATAGGACTATGTGAAGAGTACATAGTCTAGGCCTTAGATCAGATCAGATCAGTCGCTCAGTCGTGTCCAACTCTTTGCGACCCCATGAACTGCAGCACGCCAGGCCTCCCTGTCCATCACCAACTCCCGGAGGTCACTCAGACTCACATCCATCGAGTCACTGATGCCATCCAGCCATCTCATCCTCTGTCGTCCCCTTCTCCTTCTGCCCCCAATCCCTCCCAGCATCACAGTCTTTTCCAATGAGTCAACTCTTCGCATGAGGTGGCCAAAATACTGGAGTTTCAGCTTTAGCATCATTCCTTTCGAAGATATCCCAGGGTTGATGTCTTTCAGAATGGACTGGTTGGATCTCCTTGCAGTCCAAGGGACTCTCAAGAGTCTTCTCCAACACCACAGTTCAAAACCATCAATTCTTCGGCACTCAGCCTTCTTCACAGTCCAGCTCTCACATCCATAAATGACCACAGGAAAAACCATAGCCTTGACTAGACGGACCTTTGTTGGCAAAGTAATGCCTCTGCTTTTCAATATGCTATTTAAGTTGGTCATAAATTTCCTTCCAAGGAGTAAGCGTCTTTTAGTTTCATGGCTGCAGTCACCATCTGCAGTGATTTTGGAGCCCAGAAAAATAAAGTCGGACACTGTTTCCACTGTTTCCCCATCTATTTCCCATGTAGTGATGGGACCAGATGCCATGATCTTCGTTTTCTGAATGTTGAGCTTTAAGCCAACCTTTTCACTCTCCACTTTCACTTTCATCAAGAAGCTTTTTAGCCCCTCTTCACTTTCTGCCATAAGGGTGGTGTCATCTGCATATCTGAGGTTATTGATATTTCTTCCAGCAATCTTGATTCCAACTTCTGTTTCTTCCAGTCCAGCATTTCTCGTGATGTACTCTGCATATAAGTTAAACAAACATGGTGACAATATACAGCCTTGATGTACTCCTTTTCCTATTTGGAACCAGTCTGTTGTTCCATGACCAGTTCTAACTGTTGCTTCCTGACCTGCATACAGATTTCTCAAGAGGCAGATCAAGTGGTCTGGTATTCCCATCTCTTTCAGAATTTCCCACAGTTTATTGTGATCTACACAGTCAAAGGCTTTGGCATAGTCAATAAAGCAAAAATAGATGTTTTTCTGGAACTCTCTTTCTTTTTCCATGATCCAGCGGATGTTGGCAATTTGATCTCTGGTTCCTCTGCCTTTTCTAAAACTAGCTTGAATATCAGGAAGTTCATGGTTCACATATTGCTGAAGCCTGGCTTGGAGAATTTTGAGCATTACTTTGATAGCATGTGAGATGAGTGCAATTGTGCGGTAGTTTGAGCATTCTTTGGCATTTCCTTTCTTTGGGATTGGGATGAAAACTGACCTTTTCCAATCTTGTGGCCACTGCTGAGTTTTCCAGATTTGCTGGCATATTGAGTGCAGCACTTTCACAGCATCCTCTTTCAGAATTAGGAATAGCTCCACTGGAATTCCATCACTTCCACTAGCTTTGTTCGTAGTGATACTTTCTAAGGCCCACTTGACTGCACATTCCAGGATGTCTGGCTCTAGGTCAGGGATCACACCATCACGATTATCTGGGTCATGAAGCTCTTTTTTGTACAGTTCTTCTGTGTATTCTTGCTACCTCTTCTTAATATCTTCTGCTTCTGTTAGGTCCATACCATTTCTGTCCTTTATCAAGCCCATCTTTGCATGAAACGTTCCTTTGGTATCTAATGGTACCCAAATTCAAATGTATTTAAATCTATTTTAGAGAATCATACAAAAACTGCCTTCTCAAGTAGGTTCTCAGGTCCATGTTCTTGAGCATAACATTAAAAGAGTGTTTACAGAACTTCATTTAAGGTAGCCATTTCCCAGTATCAAATAAATTTTTATTTTTATTTAAAATTTCAGCTATTTGTAAGTTTCAGTTGTACATGATTCAAGTAAGAGTCTGCAGTAGAGGAAAAAGGATGAGATAAAGCTATTGAAATGTGGTGGAAACAGAACTGCATGAATATTCATGGGACAAGTTTGATCTGTATACTTCCTTTTATTTGAGATTTTCTCTTCTGTACTCAAGCATACAACCACTCATTGCAGAAGATATTCATATGTAGTTTTGTCTGGCTTCAACCCATATTCTATCCACTAAATGAACATGTAGTAATGTATGGAAAATTCTTTGTAGACTGAGGAAGGTTAAACAAACATGGATAGCAAGTAAAAAATGTACCCTGATATTTAGGGAAGATACCTACAGGATTCCTGAGTTGTGTAATTAAGAGCATACTGATTTAAATAACAGGAAAGTTTTAAAAAGAACATCTATTTAAGGAGATGGAGGAACATATTGAGAGAGAGAAGTTGATGAGCTTTGTTAGTGACACATTAAATTTGAAACACTATTGTAGAAATTTTAACAAAAGGCTAGAAATTTACATCTGGGGCTTGGAGAGCAGTGAGTAAGGTTGGAGGAGGGATCTTCAGCACAGAATAATTGACCAAATTCACCACAGCCTTTCAGATTATCAAAGAAAAACAGTTTAAAAAGACGAGATAAGGTGATAATTAAACTTTGAGAGTATGCATGTGTTAGAGGAAATGCTGACCAAAACTGCCCACCCTGGCCAGGCAAAATAGTAACCACTTGCAAGAGTTATCTTGCAATAGGAGGTCACACTGGAATGTGGAATTAACAAGCTACCACCAACCAGAAGAATTTGGGAAGGGTCGAAAAGATAAAGGAAATGCCAGCCATATGTCCTACTAACATCCCAGAATCCTTCTCACTGGAATCCACCCTGGCTGAGCAATGTAAGCACTATCAGGAATGACCCTGAGTCAGAATGATTGGCCAGATACAACCAGGCAACTAACCCAATCACCATAAAGCCCAGGACTGCAAACCACGTGACAGAGGGGATCTCCTGGGTCCCTCACCCTGCTGCTCTCCTCACCCTGCTGCTCTTCACCTGGGTGCCCTTTCCCAATACAGTCTCTTGCTTTGTCAGCCCATGCGTCTCCTCAGATAATTCACTGCTGAGTGTTAGACAAGTGTCCCTTTCACATCCTGGAAGGGGTCCCCTTTTCTGTAACATATATGTGAAAAATTAATAAGCAGCAACTTCATTAAATAGAACTGGGAGACCAGATGGGAGAGTGCTCATAGCCTGTGACATCAGAGCCCAGGGAGAAGAAGAAAGACTCCTCTTCTTTGCTGGCAAGGACTCAATACTTAAAAAGTGTTCTCCTTCCCTTGCAGTGAAGAGACTTGAACATGGCTCTATGATTGCAGATCCCAAATTGTAATTCTCAGCTGATCCTGAGTAAAAGGTCAGCCCAGATCCTCCAGAACTAAGCTGTCTTCTTAGGGCAGGCTGGGATTGGTTTGCAAGCTGTTTGAATTGAGCTGTTTGTGCCATAAGCTGCTGAAGCTATTTGAAAAAAAAATTTTTTTTAAACTCTAGAAGAAAAACCTCTAGAAAATAGGATTACAGTTATTTCAGTATTTTGAGGATGTCCCCACCCTACAGAGATTCTGACTGATTTTATCTTTAAAAACCTTAGTTCTTCCTTGAGTTCATTTCCAACTAAATGAACCAAATTGAGCAAAGGCAGTTTAGATTATCAGTGATCATTATGGGAACTTTTGAAATTACCAACCTTCATTTTCGTAAAACCGAATTGGCCTACAATAGTTCAAAAAATTTCAGAACTGTTATGGTCTTCTTGACAGACCGGGACCTGGGGACAGGAGTCGACAAAAAGAAAGCAACGAAAGGACACGGGGGACTCAAGTCTCTAGTGGAACAAGGGTGCTTTATTCATGGCAGCTTGTGCTTATATTTTGTTATACAAGGAAGCTTTAGGCAGAAAAATAAAGTTGGGTAAAAAACACTGAAACCAGACTTATAACAACAGTAACTAAGGGAATAACAATAGTCATAGGTCCATAACAACAGTAACTAGGGGAATAATAATCATCACAGGGCCAGAAGACAATCCATGTATTGGAAATAGGAACATGACTAGTAGTTTTATAGAAAAGTAAAAAAGGTTACTGAAAGGAATCCACGTATGTGTTCCACCTCAAGACCTCAGTCCTGAGAACTGCGTGCAGCTCTGCTCGTTCCTGTTTTCCAGGAACTGATAATGACCAGAGGGCCCTTGAGAAACAAAAAACAACGTATAGGATTCGTAAATGTTCCCTGACATAGAACCAAGTGAAATGCTTATTTTGATTGGTATTTTGAGGCTCCCCAGCATTATCAGGAATCTAGAATTGCCTCTCTGAAAAATAGGATTTTAATATTAACTAAGGCAGAAAGGCAATGGCACCCCACCCCAGTACTTTTGCCTGGAAAATCCCATGGATGGAGGATCCTGGTAGGCTCCAGTCCATGGGGTCGCTAGGAGTCGGACACGACTGAGCGACTTCACTTTCACTTTTCACTTTCATGCACTGGAGAAGGAAATGGCAACCCACTCCAGTATTCTTGCCTGGAGAATCCCAGGGACGGGGGAGCCTGGTGAGCTTCTGTCTATGGGGTTGCACAGAGTCAGACATGACTGGAGCGACTTAGCAGCAGCAGCAGCAAGGCAGAAAGGTAAGTGAAAGTGTTAGGTGCTCAGTAGTTTCTGACTTTTGTGACCTCATGGAGTGTAGCCCACCAAGCTCCTCTGTCCATGGGATTCTCCAGGCAAGAGTACTGGAGTGGATGGCCATTCTCTTCTTCAGGGGATCTTCCCAACCCAGGGATTGAACCTGGGTCTCCTGCACTGCAGAAAGATAAAGTGGCTCCCAAATTGGCTTCTTTGTCTCAGGCTCAGCTCTGACATTATCTTGTCTCTCTCTCCCTCAGCTCCTTGTCTCCCTCAGCTCCTTGTGAATAGACTCTGCCTCTGATGCCATGTTCTACCCTCCCTTCTAAACCTCCTATGCCTCCTCTGTACCCTCAGATCCCCTGTACTAATTCTATCACCAAACTTCCACTTTCTTTTCCTGAAAATCTCTCATTCCCTTTCCCTTAGAACTTGTCAGAACCTGTCCCTCTAAAATTAAGCCTTCTGAGGATTCAGAGGTTAAGCCCTTAATTTCTTATACTCCCTGGACTAAGGCTTATCTATGAACCACAGTCAAAGATTTCCATAAAGTAACTAAATATCTTCTTTATAGATTTTTGATGAATTAAACACAAACATTTAAACTTAGCAACATAGTGTCTCTGATATATCAGCCAGTTCATGTATTGATCAGTGAAGATCAGGCCAACAATTAGAAGAAAAATACTAATTAGGAAAATCCTGAAAGATATCTAGAATTACAAGAAGGAGTCCAGCCTACTAACTTATTGTACAATCAGGCTCAGCTAATTGTTAGGTTGCTTCATCAAGCAATACCTAAGATTTTCCAAAGTCTGATAATTGAGACAAAATTCAGGCTTGTACACAGAAATCTGACAAATCTGTTCAAGACTAATATAGTAGATTTCAGATTAGTTTTAAAGAAAATTCTGTTCTTCAAATGTTGATTTCATCCAAGTAGCTTTTAATACTATGCTTTTTAGTAGACTGAACCAGAAACTTTCCCTTCCAGGAAAAAAAAAAAAATGACCAAGATGGAATTAGAAAATATGTCCATTCCATATTCAATTATTCTGGCACATCAGCTCTCTTGCATTCTAGATGAGTTATCACCAAGAAAAACCACCAAAATCTTTAAACTTCAACTCCCTCCTAGTTTCTTCTATTATTGCAAAGACCCAAGGAAATAGATGTTTAAAATTAGAGCTTTAGGTGAATTTACCCTCTCACCATCCTTTCCATTGTCCTCCCAACTGTTGATGATAGATCAACGAGGAGCTACAGAGGCTCTTCTCAAGCTGCCCTCTTGTAGTTTCTATGCTTAGATAAACATTCTTTGGATTTGGAATGAATATTTTCTAGCCCTCTTGAGTCTGGAGCCACACTCCTGGTACTTAACCTCACTACTGTAAAACGGTTCTGCCTTGGAGTACTAAAAGAGATCAAACAATGGGGATCTCTAATGAATCTCAAAACATTCCTATTTCTGAATGTATTTCCTTTGGTTTAGGCCCATCCAGTTCTTTGGCCATGATTTTTAGAGAAGTATCTTGGAAGAATTTACTTCTCCCAAAAGGGGGAGGGATACTCCTAAAAACTGACAGTAATTATAAAAGTAACCCACCAGTTGAATTAAATGACCATTTGACATCTTTTATTTGTTCCACTTCTGGTGATGCTAGAGCAGATTTTGGAAACACTAATAATTTGTCTCTGTTGAATCAGCTATCACTTTCCTTATAGACATGATCTGCAACTTAAGATGGCAAAATTCACAGTGCACTTTCCATCAAGATTCAGATAGACTCGTCAAAACCTCTTCCCAGAATTAATCAATATTAAAGAAGACACTCAAAGCATAAAACATATAATAGAGTATTACAAGCCCCAAGACCGATTATCTCTTGTACTAGCCCTGTGACACTTGCATTTGAACATGAGAAAATCTAAGGGCCAAACGTGGAGGTTTGTTTAGCACCTCTCAACAATAAACTCTATTGTTGCCACTGGACACCCTGTTGCTCTTGACCCTCATTTGTTACTAACTGGAAGTGAATTGTTTATTGTAATTGATTTATGCAGTGCAGCCTTTAGTATTCCAGTTGGTGAAGATAGTCAATATCCTTTTGCTTTCACTTGGGAAGAAAAACAATTCACCTGGACAGTAGCATCTCAGGGTTTTAATGAGAGTCCTTATTTTCCAAAAATCGTGAAGGCTGATCTGGGAGGACATAAAGATGCCTAGAGGTTCTAGTTTCTTGCAGAATGTGGATTATTTGCTTTTTGCTTTCCTTCTCAAGCTTCCTCACAGAAAGACATCATCCATTTGCTAAAGCTTTTAGCCTTAAAGAGACATAATGTCTCCAAAACAAATTGCAGTAAACCCAGGTTTGACATTTAGAACATCTAATATCCAAACAAGGGGTGCACCTACATTCAGATAGGCTTCAAAGTATCATAAGTTTCCCCAAATTCAAACTTAAGTGTCAGCTGTTGAGGTTTTCTATTTGGTTATTGCCAAAATCAGATTGCAAATATCTCTCTCATGGCTAAATCTCTATAAGTTTTACTTAAAAATAACAAGCCTAACCGAATTTTACAGAAAGAAACAAAGGACATGGTCCTTAAGGTCTTAAAGGAGAGTTTGATGAAATCACTTGCCCTTGGGTATCTTAATTGTCAGATTCTTTTTTCCTTTTTGTGTATTAAAAGGAAGGGAATACTCACCCCAAAACACCCCCAAACATGGGGACAGCCATCGACTAAGATATTATAGCCAGAGACTGGACTATGTGTGGGTACCCCCTTGCCTTAGAGACATTACACCCACAGCCCTTTTGGTTAAGGACCCCAGGAAAATATTGTAAAATCTCCTTTAACCATTTCTTGTACCTCATGCAGTAGAAACTCTTCTGAATTCTTATCACACTCAACACTTCTCAGCCCACTATCTCACCTCCTGTAAACTCTTTGTTAATGGCTCTTCAAATGGCTCTTTCATGTTGTAAGAGCCTTAACTTTGCTACTCTCCTCCACTACATCACCAGTCCTTCATAACTGCTTAAGACTAATGGAGTGTCTCTTAACTCAATGTAATGATCTACATGAAATTTCTTTGGATAACAGTGATTTCTCTTGGTTCAATGATGGCTCTTATTTAAAAGTGGACAATAGAAAGTATTGTGTGGGAATGATATTGCAGCTCCTTTTGATGTTGTTGAGGCAGCATCTTTACCTTTGGCTGCTTCAGCCCAACAGGCTCTTCCTTGGGCTTGCAATTTAACCAAGGGAAAAATTGTCAATATTTATACTAATAGTATGTGAGCTTTCATAGTATCTCATAATTTTATCCTCTATTGTCTCTGTCTCCTCCTGCCTTCAATCTTTCCCAGCATCAGGATCTTTTTCAATGAGTCAGTTCTTCGCATCAGGTGGCCAAAGTATTGGAGTTTCAGCTTTAGCATCAATTCTTCCAATGAATATTCAGGACTGATCTCCTTAAGGCTAGACTGGTTTGATCTTCTTGCTGATCAAGGAACTCTCAAGAGTCTTCTCCAACACCACATTTCGAAAGCATCAATTCTTCACCACTCAGAGCTTTCTTTATGGACCAACTCTCACATCCATACACGAATACTGGAAAAACCATAGCTTTGACAAGATGGACCTTTGTCAACCAAGTATTGTCTCTGCTTTTTATTTTTTTAATTTAAATTTATTTTAATTGGAGGCTAATTACTTTACAATATTGTATTGGTTTTGCCATACATCAACATGAATCTGCCATGAGTATACACATGTTCTCCGTCCTGATGCTGTCTAGGTTTGTCATAGCTTTTCTTTCAAGGAGCAAATGTCTTTTAATTTCATGACTGCTCATCTTCATATCTGAGGTTATTGATATTTCTCTTGGCTATCTTGATTCCATCCTGTGCTTCATTAAGCCCAGAATTTTGCATTACTGTGTTTAAGTTAAATAAGCATGGTGACAATATACAGCCTTGATGTACTCCCCAATTTGGAACCAGTCTGTTGTTCCATGTCTGGTTATAACTATTGCTTCTTGACCTGCATACAGTTTTCTCAGGAGGCAGGGAAGGTGGTCTGGTATTCTCATCTCTTTAAGAATTTTCCACAGTTTGCTGTGATTCACACAGTAAAAGGCTATGGCACAGTCAATAAAACAGAAGTAGAAACATTTCTGTAACTCTATTGCTTTTTCAGTGATCCAACAGATGTTGGCAATTTAATCTCTGGTTACTCTGCCTTCTCTCAATCCAGCTTTAACATCTGGAAGTTCTCTGTTCATGTACTCTTGAAATCTTGTTTGGAGAATTTTGAGCATTACTTTTCTAGCATGTGAGATGAGTGCAGTCGTGCAGTAGTTTGAGCATTGCCTTTCTTGGGATTGGAATGAAAACTGACATTTTCCAGTCCCGTGGCCACATAAAATGATTTGTAAAGCTTTCTTGCCATTTAATATCTAAAGGTACTTTTATTGTTCTGAAAGCAAAGGTGAGGTTTCTAGATCGGAACCAAACTGTTATTGCTTATAACAGATGACTAGACCTGAATACACAGAAAGGGATATTTTACACTACAAGAGAGTAACTCTGGATTTTGAATCTTTGAGTATATATATATATTTTTTTACTGCCCAATTTACCTGCTCCTCCTATGTGAACTAAAGCTAACTAATTTCCATAACGTAAACAAATCCCTGGAAAACTAATAAAACGTTTCCTACTTTACCAGTATTTCGAATATAGAAGAGTAGCTCCACATCTCATTTCCCTCTGAAACTTTAGTTTAGGTAATTTTAAACCTAAATTAAGTGCTTAGTTTTAGGTTTAATACTCTTAAAATGATAATGTTTCTGGGGGAAAAGGAAACAGTCTCCTTTTATAATTTGTCAATTTCCATTATTCAGGATGTTGGGATCCTTTAGTAAGAAATAAGAGAAAATTGTCGTCCACATTTCTCATCCATTTTCTACAAGAAATTAAGTAAAATTGATACTATTTCTTCCTTAAATATTGTGCATATGTCTCCATTAATAGAATCACAGCCTGGCATTTTGTTTGTGGGAAGTTTTAAATTAAATATTTTGATCTTAATTTCTCAGTTATATGATTTATTTTTTTTCGCCTTGAGATGTAATTTACATGGCATAGAGTTCATCTGTTTATAAAGTATACAATTCCATGGTTTTTACCATGTTAACATAATGTGCAACATCACCATTATATAATTTTAAAATAACTTCATGATCTGTTGGATCATAGAAAAAGCAAGAGTTCCAGAGAAGCATCTACTTCTGTTTTATTGACTATGCCAAAGCCTTTGACTGTGTGGATCACACAAACTGTGGAAAATTATTAAAGAGATGGGAATACCAGACCACCTTACCTGCCTCCTGAGAAATATGTATGCAGGTCAAGGAGCAACAGTTAAAAGTGGACATGGAACAACAGACTAGTTCCAAGTTGGGAAAAGAGTAAGTCAAGGCTATGTATTGTCACCTTGCTTATTTAACTTATATGCAGATGAAGCACAAGCTGGAATCAAGATTGCCAGGAGAAATATCAATAACCTCAGATATGCAGATGACACCACTCTTATGACAGAAAGTGAAGAAGAAGAACTAAAGAGCCTCTTAATGAAAGTGAAAGAGGAGAGTGAAAAAGTTGGCTTAGAACTCAACATTCAGAAAACTGAGATCATGGCATCCAGTCCCATCATTTCATGGCAAATAGATGGGGAAACAATGGAAATGGTGACAGACTTTATTTTCTTGGGCTCCAACATCACTGCAGTTGGTGACTGCAGCCATGAAATTAAAAGATGCTTGCTCCTTGGAAGAAAAGCTATGACAATCCTAGATAGCATATTAAAAAGCAGAGACATTACTTTGCCAACAAAGGTCCATAACATCAAAGCTATGGTTTTTGCAGTAGTCATGTGTGGATGTGAGAGTTGAACCATAAAGAAGGTTGATCGCTGAAGGATTATGCTTTTTATGCTTTTGAACTGTGCTATTGGAGAAGACTCTGGAGAGTCTTTTGGACTGCAAGGAGATCAAACCAGTCAATCCTAAAGGAAATCAGTCCTGAATATTCATTGGAAGGCCTGATGCTGAAGCTGAAGCTCCAGTACTTTGGCCACCTGATGCGAAGAACTGACTCATTGGAAAAGACCCTGATGCTGGGAAAGTTTGAAGGCAGGAGAAGAAAGGGAAAAGAGAGGATAACATGGTTGGATGGCATCACTGACTATATCGACATGAGTTTAAGTAAGCTCCGTGAGTTGGTGATGGGCAGCGAAGCCTGGTGTGCTACAGTCCATGGGGTCACAAAGTGTCTGAGTGACATGACAGAGTGTCTGAGCTGAGAACAATTTCACCATGTCTCAATGAAGCCTTTAGCAGTCACTACCCACTTCTTTCCTCTACTTCTAGCCCTAGGAAGCCAGTAACCTACTTACCTTCTATGTAGATTTGTCTCCTTTGGACATTTCATAAAATGTGTTCTTTTTGACTGCTTGCACTTATGGTGTTTCTGAAGTTAATCCATGTTGCAGCATGTATCAGGATGCAAAATGCTATTCCATCATATACCACCTTTTATTTTTTTCATTCACCTGTTGGATATTGTATTGAATCAATCTTCCAACTGTTATGAATAATGCCACTTTGATATTTATGTAATTTTTGTGTGGACTTATTTTTCCACTTATCTTGGTTAGATACTTAAGTGTAAAATTGCTAGGTCATTTGTTAATTTTATGCTTAATCTTTTGAAGTACATCTAGATTGTTTTCCAAAGTGTTGTGTTCATTTACATTTTCAGCAGCAACATATGAGATTCCAATTTCTCAACCAATTCTCGTTAGTGACTGTCTTTTTTACTATATCCATCTTAGTGGGTTTGCAGAAACTCATTGTGACTTTGCTTTGTATTTCTATAAAGACTGATAATGTAGACCAACTTTTTGTGTTTATTAAACATTTTATAAATAATTAAATATTTAAATAAATATTAATAAATTTAAATAGAATATTAAATAAATAATAAAAATTGTGCTTTTATTAAATATTTTTGTAGAAGTATCCAAATCCTTTACTCATTCTAAAATAGAATTGTTAAAATGTTATTGAGTCAGAAGAATACTTCATAGATATTTGTATACAAAATTTTTACTGGTTATATGATTTGAAACTATTTTTTTAGTTTATGAGTTTATCTTTGTGGTTTCTTGATGTTTGTTGAAATATGAAAGTTTGAAATTTGACAAAGTCCAGTTTCACAGTCTTCTTTTATATCAATTGTGCTTTACATGTTTTATCTGAGAAATCATTGACTAACCCAGGGTCACAGAGATTTATCCTGTATTTTCTTTTAAGAAATTTACAGTTTCAGCTTATATCTTTAGGCTTTTGACCCACTTTGATTTAATCTTTGTGTATGTGTGAGTTAGGAGTCTAAATTCAATTTAGTGCGTGTGGACATATAGTTGTTGATATTTATTTCTTCTTGCATTTACTGTAATTATTCATTTCTTCTTAAGTAAGTTTTGGTAGATTTTATTATTCAAGAAATTTGTCTTACTTATTAAATTTGTTGGTGTAGAGTATTCATAACAAGTATTCACAAATGGCAACCCACTCCAGTGTTCTTGACTGGAGAATCCCAGAGACAGAGGAGCCTGGTGGGCTGCCATCTGTGGGGTTGTACAGAGTCAGACATGACTAAGCAACTTAGCAGCAGCAGCAGCATTCATAACATTCACTCATTGTTCTTCAACTGTTTGATCTCTAATGATAATCTTTTTTTTTTTATCCATGATACTGATAATCTGTTCTTTATCTTTTTCTTGATCCTTCTAAATAGACTTTCATGTTTTACTAGCTAAAAGAAAACTTCTGGCTTAATTTTCTCTATATGTTTTTATAATTTTTTATTTAAGAATTTTCTCCTTTTATCTTTTTCACTTCCTTGTTTTCCCTACAGTGAGCTTACTTTGTTTTTCTTTTTATGGCTCCTTAACGTGCATACTTAAGTGGATCATTGCCTTTGGACCATTTAATTATCTGAATGAAAATATTTTAGCTATAAATTTTCCTCCAATTATGGCTCTATCTGCATGCTGCAAATTTTGATATATTATTTATTTTTATTCAGTTCAAAATGTTCTTTGTGTACTCCATTTTGACATAGGGGTAATACAAACCTAAGTTTATATTTATTGTCCTACTGTTTAAGTTTTTCTAGATATCTTTGTGCATTAGTTTCAGATTCAATTCTTTGGGATTAGAGAAATATGTATGACTTCAATCTTTTAAAATTTATTTAAACTTGGTTATAGCATATAATGTATTTTCTACTTGGCTGACTGTTTTATTTATGTATACTTGAAAATAATATGCACCTTTGTATTTATGTGCTGCTGCTGCTGCTAAGTCGCTTCAGAGTGTAGAGTGGTCTATAGATGTCAATTTGATCAGACTGCTTGATAGTGTTTTTTCAATAATCTATTGATTTTCTTTCTATTGTGGTTTCCAGATTGTTTTGTTCTCCCCTACTTTACATCTATCTTTTCTTCCCTATTGCCAGATCTATGCATTTCAAGCTTCAGCATCAGGCACAAAGAGAACCATCTTGCAAAGACTTTTTATACTGTTCCCACAATTATATGTCCTTTTTTGTTTGAACACTAATTTAACACCTTTGGTTATTTTTCATGTTGTTTCATGGTTTCCATTCTTTTCTTTTTTTTTACTGTATCAACTGTGTTTTGAAAATTACTTATAAAATTAACCTGAAGTATGGGATGGCTCTCTCTATGTCTGTCTCTATCTCTGTCTATTTTTCCTAAACTGTGCCTGGAAACATTAACTGTGTTGCTGATCCTGCTCCTGACATGAATTGCCTCACTGTATCTCACTGTACTCACTATTCCTTGAAGCCAGAGTAGGCAAGGTGCAAGCTAAGAGGCTGGAAGGAGACTCAAGGAACTGTAGGAACTGCAGACTCGTTTATTCTCTCCTCAGCAGCCATAGCAGCAGACACGCTATATTCTGCCCATTTGTGGCTGATCCAACAGACAGAGCCGAGACACAGCAGCAATGCCATCACTTTTTAGGTGAAAGTGAAAATCTCTCAATCCTGTCCGACTCTTTTTGACCCCATGGACTATGCAGTCCATGGAATTCTCCAGGCCAGAATACTGGAATAGGTAGCCTTTTCTTTCTTCAGGGAATCTTCCCCACCCAGGGACTGAATCTAGGTATCTTGCATTACAGGCAGATTCTTTACCAGCTGAACCACAAGAGAAGCCATACCACACACGTATATGCCATACCATACACAACCAAGCCAGTACCTCCAGAGGCACATATGCAGTGTTATAAATGATCTCAGCTGTTACATAGTCATTATTTGCAAAACATGGGGTAAGAGAGCCTGAACACATCATCTGTTGTAATTTACTCTCTCCCCCACACACTCCAAGATCATGCCAAATCAATTCTGGAATTAAAATAATTCAAAGCTGAACTTCAATTCCTTGAATAAACTGCTCACTTCCATTTTGCTCTAATTCCATGAGTAAAACATTCATGTCCCATGTCCAGTTCTTGCACTGCATACAGGTCTCTCAGGAGGCAGGTTAGCTGGTCTGGTATTCTCATCTCTTTAAGAATTTTTCAGTTTGTCATGATTCACGTTCAAAGACTTTGGCATAGTCAATGAAACAGAAGTAGATGTTTTTCTGGAATTTTCTTGTTTTTTCTGTGATCCAATGAATGTTGGTGTTAACCTGATGGATACTCAGCCACTAATTTTGCCTTTTTGTATCTCAAGCTTTTAGTTAAGAAAATAAAGATTATAGACTAGATTAACAGTTCATGTATATTTTTATACTTTCCACCTACATATTCCATTTTTAAATACTTTCTTCAATAATAAAATTGCATTTAAGAAATAGCTTTTAATTTGTCTTCCATTTCTTAATCAGTCATAAGATATATAGCCTATGTAAGTATATAGAAAATATAATCCATAGATCAGAAATTATTGGAGTGAAATAATTAACCACAGCACTGGGAATTTTAAGTTGAGATTTAAACTAAGAAAACTGTCCTGTTACTTTATCTGTGCAAGGAACACCATGTAGCAAGTACGGGGCAGATCACGGGCCATTCTGTTTCCATTCCGATCATCGTATTCATCATCTTGCTCGGTTTCTGGTAGATTAGATAATCTCTTTCAGGATCATTCCGTGACTCCATACATTTCAGTGAAAGTCAGCAAACTTCTTTAAGATAAAAATCAGAAACAGAGAATGGAGACAGAGGGTAAGTGGGAGGTTATGTGCATTGTGAGAATTTAGAGGATTACACAATTTGGAAAATGTTCATCTGTAGTGTGAAGTGGCAAGAAATTCCATAGTCATGGAGTATGCTCAACATGAATGTTCCCATGTTGTTTAAAGAAACTTCCCAACAAATTTTATTTTTCTAAATGTACATTCTTCTCCTAGTCTATGGGATTAAAACTTTTTTTCTTATGATTTCTAGGAAGATGTTTTAGAAGGTGAATTTAAAGAAATCAGAGGTACAAACAAAAAGTAGAATATGAAAATTATCAACCTCACCAACTAATACTTCTACAGTAGCTTTAAAGAGGTAAAAAGCCTCCAAACACTACTGCTTGGACTTTCATTCTTAATCATTAATTCATTAAACACCTATTGAAACGTGAGCTTGTATATCAAGTAATTTCTTGTCCAGATAGATATTAGAAGGTACTTCTATCTACTCCTTTTGTATACTACCATAATACAATAATACACAATGATTGTCAATTTATATATGTATATTTCTTGCTGTAGAGTAAGTACCATGAAATACACATAGAACATAAGGACAGTTATTAATGCTTAGAAAATGATCAATGAAATTGAAAAGATTTATGGGTAACAAAGATCTGTGAACCCTCTTTGGGGCTATTAATATAAAGGACTTGACATGGATTTTCAGGCTCATATTTATAATAATCTACCTGTTTTTTAATGTTTCACATTTGAAGAATGACTATATGTGAATTTTCCCCCCTATTATGCATTTTGTTTATACTATCTACTTCTCACCTGGAGCCAGACATTTTGGAGTGTGAAGTCAAGTAAGTGGGCCTTAAGAAGCATCACTATAAACAAAGCTAGTGAAGGTGATGGAATCCTAGCTAAGCTATTTCAAGTCTTAGAAGGTGATACTGTTAAAGTGCCACACTCAATATATCAGCAAATTTGGAAAACTTAGCAGTGGCTACAAGACTGGAAAAGATCAGTTTTCATTCCAATCCCAAAGAAGGGCAATGCCAAAGAATGTTCAAAATACTCCACAATTGCACTCATTTTACATGCTAGCAAAGTAATCATCAAAATTCTCCAAACTAGACTTCAAGAGTATGTGAACAGAGAAATCCCAAACGTTCAAGCTGGATTTAGAAAAGGCAGAGGAATTAGAGATGAACTTTCCAACATCCACTGAATCATAGAAAAAGAAAGAGAATTCCAGGAAAACATTTACTTCTGCTTCATTGAATACACTAAAACCTTTGACTATGTGGATCAAAACAAACTGTGGAAAATTCTTAAAGAGATGAGAATACCAGACCTCCTTACCTGCCTCCTGAGAAACCTGTATGCAGGCCAAGAAATAAAAGTTAGAACTGGACATGGAACAATGAACTGTTCGAAATTGTGGAAGGAGTACACCTCCTTGCTTATTTAACTTAAATGCAGAGTATATCATGCAAAATGCTGGGCTGGATGAAGCACAAGCAGGAATCAAGGTTGCCAGGAGAAATATCAGTAACCTCAGATATGCAGATGACACCACCCTAATGGCACAAAGCAGAGAAGAACTAAAGAGACTCTTGATGAAAGTGAAAGATGAGAGTGGAACAGTTGGCTTAAAATTCAACTTTAAGTAAACTAAGACCATGGCATCCAGTCCCATCACTTCATGAAAAATAGATGGGAAAACAATGGAAACAGTGAGAGACTTTATTTTCTTAAAGGGCTCCCAAATCACTGCAGATGCTGAGTGCAGCCATGAAATTAAGAGATGCTTGCTCCTTGGAAGAAAAGCTATAACAATCCTAGACAGCATATTAAAAAGCAGAGACATCATTTTGGTGAAAAGGTCCATCTAGTCAAAGCTATGGTTTTGCCAGTAGTTATGTACGGATGTGAGAGTTGGTCCATAAAGAAAGCTGAGTGCTGAAGAATTGATTCTTTTGAACTGTGGTGTTGGAGAAAAGTTTTGAGAGTCCTTTCAACAGCAAGGAGATCAAACCAGTTAATCCTAAAAGAAATCATTCCTGAACGTTCATTGGAAGGACTGATGCTGAAGCTGAAACTCCAATACTTTGGCCACTTAATGCAAAGAACTGATTCATTGGAAAAGATCTTTTTTATATATATCTTTTTTTTTTTTTTTTGGTAGAGTTTTGCAGTCTTAACTTTCAATCCATGGGAAAAGATCTTGATGTGAGGAAAGATTGAAGGCAAGAGAGAAGGGGATGACAGAGGATGAGATGGTTGAATGGCATCACCAACTCCATGAGTTTGTGCAAACTCCAGAATATGATGATGGCACACGTTAATATGATAAAACTATCCCTGAAAATGTTTAACCACTAGCTGGTCCTTTTGCTGACTTGAGACCTGAAAGAATCAGGAAAAAAAGAAAAAAACTAAAATGAGATCTACAAATACTTGAGATTGTGAAATTATTTGGATAGACTATATAATCATATGGAGAAGGCAATGGTACCCCACTCCAGTACTCTTGCCTGGAAAATCCCACGGACGGAGGAGCCTGGTAGGCTGCAGTCCATTGCGTCACTAAGAGTCAGACACGACTGACCGACTTCCCTTTCATGCATTGGAGAAGGAAATGGCAACCCACTCCACTATTCTTGCCTGGAGAATCCCAGGGACGGGGAAGCCTGGTGCGCTGCCATCTATGGGGTCACACAGAGTTGGACACAACTGAGGTGACTTAGCATAGCATAGCATATAATCATATATTTAATATTATAAGTAAAAGAGGTATTTAAGAGTATGTGTAAGACAATATAAATAATAATTAACCTGGCACAACATTAAAACAAATCAAATACAAAATTAAAGAAATGGAAATTATAACAAGGTGATATGATGGTGATAAAAGTGTTCTAAAATGACTTATGGTGATGGTGTACAACTCCATGAATACTTTTAAGAGCCCTCGGTTGTATACTTTAGATGGATGAATTACATGGAATATGAATTACATCTTAACAAAATTGTTGCATTTCCTTTTGCAGGTTTATAGAAGGTGTTCCTCTATTGTTCAATGTGATGATCTGTTTCGCAAAAGAAAAACCTTGAAGTGAGAGATAGAAATGGAGAGACAGAAAACATTAATAAATTTGAGAGGAATTAGATTAATCTGCATTAGATTTTCACTACTACATAAGTTTGAAATTATTAGAAAGTAATGTGCTTTACAGAATACTCTTAATCTTCCTGGAAGATGAACATACCAGACCAAACCTAGAAAACTGGATATACTTTTGGAAAATTGAAAATTCATCTGGAAGCAGACTTTCTTATCAACACTTAAATTATAAATTATGTTGAATAAGTGTATCTTCCAAAATGAGAAAACAATTATATTCAGAATGTAGAATGGTTTATATACTGATTACATAGTTGGACTAATTTGCTGAGCAGACAGTTCTGTGTCATAGGGTTGCTCCTGCTGCTGCTAAGTCGCTTCAGTTGTGTCCTACTCTGTGCAACCCCATAGACGGCAGCCCACCAGGCTTCCCCGTCCCTGAGATTCTCCAGGCAAGAACACTGGAGTGGGTTGCCATTTCCTTCTCCAGTGCAGGACAGTGAAAAGTGAAAGTGAAGTCACTCAGTCGTGTCCGACTCTTAGCGACTCCATGGACTGCAGCCTACCAGGCTCCTCTGTCCATGGGATTTTCCAGGCAAAAGTACTGGAGTGGGGTGCCATTGTATGACATAAAAAAGGCTTCTTTTTCAATTTTTATAAAAATTTGAATCATAACTTCCATTCAAGGAAATGCACAAATATTAAGTTCATAGTTGATGAATTTTGACAGCTGCATGAATCTTTCACCCATATGTTAAGATATAGGTGATTTCAGGGACTTTCCTGGTGGTTCAGTGGTTATAATTTTATCTTCTAATGTAGGGGATACAAGTTCAATCCCTGGTTGAAGAACTAAAATCCCTCATGCCAGGAGACCAAAATACCAAAACATAAAGCAGAAGCACTATTGTAACAAATTCAATGAAGACTTTAAAAATGGTACACATCAGAGAATGTATTAAAAAAATGGTATATGATTTCCATTACCCCAGAAAGAACACGTGTGTCCTCTCTCAGTCAATCCTACCTTAGCCAGAGACAGCCATTACTTCAAAATATTTCACCATATTTAAACGTATAAGTGCTTTTGAGAGTCATCCATGTTGTTAGATAAACAATGACATTTGTGAGAAGCTACTAGACTGATTTCCAAATTTATTTAATCACTTTTACATTTTTACCAGCAACTGTAGGACTTTCAGTCGCTCCACACATTTGTTGTAACTTCGTGTTATTTTTTTCTACATTTAGCCATTATAGTTGGATAGATGATAGTGGCATCATCACATTGTGGCTTTAATTGACATTTTACTGATGACTAATGATATGGAATACCCTTATGGTTCACTAGCCCTGTTGCTGGTATATAAACCTTGGTGAAATACCCATTTTTTATTTGTAATTTTTTTTTTTTTTTTTTTTTTACCATACAGCTGTAGAAGTTGTTTATATATTCTTGATTAAAGTATTTTGCAAGTTATATTTATGGCTTATTTTACCCAGTCTGCAGTTTGTATGTTCATATTTTTAGCAATGTGAACGAAATGTTTTAATTTATATAACATTGATTGCCAGGAGAAATATCAATAACCTCAGATATCCAGATGATACCACCCTTATGGCAGAAAGTGAAGAGGAACTAAAAAGCCTCTTGATGAAAGTGAAAGTGGAGAGTGAAAAAGTTGGCTTAAAGCTCAAGATTCAGAAAACGAAGATCATGGCATCTGGTCCCATCACTTCATGGGAAATACATGGGGAAACAGTGGAAACCGTGTCAGACTTTATTTTTCTGGGCTCCAATATCACTGCAGATTGTGACTGCAACCATGAAATTAAAAGATGCTTACTCCTTGGAAGGAAAGTTATGACCAACCCAGATTGCATATTGAAAAACAGAGACATTACATTGCCAGCAAAGGTCCATCTAGTCAAGGCAATGTTTTTTCTTATGGTCATGTATGGATGTGAGAGTTGGACTGTGAAGAAGGCTGAGTGCCATAGAATTGATTCTTTAGAACTGTGGTGTTGGAGAAGACTCTTGAGAGTCCCTTGGACTGCATGGAGATCCATCCAGTCCATTCTGAGGGAGATCAGCCCTTGGATTGCTTTGGAAGGAATGATGCTAAAGCTGAAACTCCAGTACTTTGGCCACCTCATGCGAAGAGCTGACTCATTGGAAAAGACTCTGATGCTGGGAGGGATTGGGGGCAGGATGAGAAGGGGACAACAGAGGATGAGATGACTGGATGGCATCACTTACTCGATGGATGTGAGTCTCAGTGAACTCCGGGAGTTGGTGTTGGACAGGGAGGCCTGGCATGCTGCGATTCATGGGGTCACAAAGAGTCGGACACAACTGAGCAACTGATCTGATCCGATGTGATTTTTTGTTTATTTCAGTTTTTTTGTCTTGTTTATAAACACTTTTGTCCACGTCAATGAAAAATATAAGCTTTACAATGCAAGGTTTTACATTTAGATCTTTGCTCTATCTCATGTTGAATTTTTTATGATGGTGTGAGATATGGGTTAAGGACTGTCTTTTTCTCATATGTAGTACCAGTCTTCCAGCACAGTTTATTCCAAAATTTATTATAAAGATTGGCCTTTCCCCACTTTACTACTTTGATATCTTATTGAAAATGAATGGTTTGCAAGAGTGTTAGTCTTTTTAATTAAATTCTTTATTCTGTTAAATTGAATACTGCATTTTCTTGATTAATGTAGCACTCTAGTAAATTCTGAAATGTGGTAGTATACGACCTCCTCTTCTAAGATTCTTTTAGCTGCCCTAGGCCCTTTGCTGTTCCATATCAAAAATTATTTTCACAGTAATCTAAGTCTATCCCTCATTAACTAATGTCACAAAAGCTGAAGTTGAATTGTTCTATGAAGGCCTACAAGAAATTCTAGAACAAACACCAAAAAAAATGTATTTTTTTGTCATAGGGGAATGGAATGTAAAGTCAAGTGATCCCTGGAGTAACAGGCAAGTCTGTCTCTGTAGTACAAGTTGAAGCAACACAAAAGTTAACAGTTTTGCCAAGAGAACACATTGGTCACAGCAAACACTGTCTCCCAACAACAAAAGAGATGACTCTACACTTGGGCATCGCCAGATGGTTGATACCAAAATCAGATTGATTTTATTCTTTGCAGCTGAAGATGGAGAAGCTCTATACAGTCAGCAAAAACAAGACTGGAAGCTGACTATGACTCAGAATATGAACTCCTTATTGCCAAATTGATACTTAAATTGAAGAAAGTAGGGAAAACCACTAGGCCATTCAGTAAAATTCACTCAGTCATGTCTGACTCTTTGCAACCCTATGGACTAGAGTCCATGGAATTCTCCAAGCCAGAATATTGGAGTTAGTAGCCATTCCCTTTTCTAGGGGATTTTCCCAACTCAGGGATTGAACCCAGGTCTCCTGCATTGCACGTGGATTTTGTACCAGCTGAGCCACTAGGGAAGCCCAAGAATACTGGTGGCCATTCAAGGTATGACATAAATCAAATCCCTTATGATTATGTAGTGGAAGTGACAGATAGCTTCAAGGGATAAGATCTGATAGAGTGTCTGAAGAACTATGGATGGAGGTTCATAATATTGTACAGGAGACAGTGATCAAAACCATCCCCAAGAAAGAAATGCAAAAAAGTTATCTTAGGAGGCCTTATAAATAACAGGAAAAAGAAGAGAAGTAAAACACAAAAAAGAAAAGTAAAGATATACCCATCAGAATGCAGAATTCCAAAGAATGTCAAGGAGAGATAAGAAAGCCTTCCTCAGTGATCAAGGCAAAAAATAGAGGAAAACAATGGCATTGGAAAGACTAGAGATCACTTCAAGAAAATTAGAGATACCAAGAGAACATTTCATGCAAAAATGTGCACAAGAAAGGACAGAAATTGTATTGACCTAACTAACAGAAGCAAAAGATATTAAGAAGAGGTGGCAAGAATACACAATACACAGAAAACTGTACAAAAAATGTCTTAATGACCTGGATAACCATGATGGTGTGATCACTCACCTAGAGTGAGACATTCTGTAATGTGAAGTCAAGTGGGCCTTAGGAAGCATTACTATGAACAGAGCTAGTGGAAGTGAAGGATATCCAGGTGAGCTATTTCAAATCCTAAAAGATGGAACTGTTAAAGTGCTGTACTGTATATGCCAACAAACTTGGAAAACAGAGCACTTAACACAGGACTGGAAAAGGTCAGTTTTTATCCCAATCTCAAAGAAAAGCACTGCCAAAGAATGTTCAAAGTACTGCACATAGCACTCATCTCACATGCTAGCAAGATAATGCTCAAAATCCTTCAAGTTAGGCTTAAGCAGAACGTGAACTGAGAACTTCCAGATGTACCAACTGGATTTAGAAAAGGCAGACGAACCAGAGACTCAATTGTCAATATCTGTTGTATCATACATAGAAAAAGCACAGGAATTCCAGAAAACCTTCCATTCTTTGACTATGCTAAAGTACTTGTTTGATCACAACAAACTGGAAAATTCTTAAACAGATGGGAATACCAGGTCACCTGACCTGCCTCCTGAGAAACATGTGTGAAG
Organism: Tragelaphus eurycerus; assembly: GCA_935064755.1. Taxonomy (NCBI): domain Eukaryota; kingdom Metazoa; phylum Chordata; class Mammalia; order Artiodactyla; family Bovidae; genus Tragelaphus; species Tragelaphus eurycerus. The sequence goes on from CAKXYN010000123.1 coordinate 1,176,422, forward strand.
GTCAAAAAACAGCAGAATCAGACAAGGAACAGTGGATTGTTTCAAAATTGTGAAAGGTGTATATCAAGGCAGTATATTGTCACCCTGCTTATTTAAATTATATGCAGAGTACATCATGCAAAATAGCAGGCTGGATGAAGCTCAAACTGGAATCGAGATGGACAGGAGAAATATCAATAACGTCAGATATGCAGATGACACCATTCTATGGCAGAAGGCAGAGAGGAATTAAAGAGTCTCTTCATGAAGGTGAAAGAGCAGAATTAAAGACTTGGCTTAAAACTTAACATTCAAAAAATGAAGGTCATGGCATCTGGCTCCATCACTTCACAGCAAATAAATGGGGAAAAAATGGAAACAGTGATACAATTTATTTTCTTGGGCTGCAAAATCACTGCAGAGGATGATTGCAGCCTTGTAATTCAAAGATGCTTGCTTCTTGTAAGAAACACTATGACAAACCTAGACAGTGTATTAAAAAGTAGAGATAATACTTTGCTAACAGAGGTCTGTTTAGTCAAAGGTATGATTTTTCCAGTATTCTTGTATGGATGTGAGAGTTGGCCCATGAAGAAAGCTGAGTGCTAAAGAATTGATGCTTTATACCTGTGGTTGTAGAGAAGATTCTTAAGAATCCTTGGACAGCAGGGAGATCAAACCAGTCAATCCTAAAAAAATCAACTTGAATATTCATCGGAAGGACTGATGCTGAAGCTGAAGCTCCAATGCTTTGGCCACCTGATGTGAAGAGCTGACTCATTGGAAAAGATGCTGATTCTAGGAAGGATTGAGGGCAGGAGGAGATGGTGGTCGACAAAGGTTTAGATGCTTGGATTGCATCATCAACTCAGTGGACATAAGCTTCAGCAAACTCCAGGGGATAGTGAAGGACAACCGGTATCCAAGGGTTTGTAAAGAGTCAGACATGACCGAGAGACTGAACAACAAAAGTACATGTATTATTCACACAAAGAGTACAATGCATACATATAAAGAGAATTAGCATTGGAATGATATTATTGTAATTCATTGGCGTGTTATATTTCTGTATTGGTATTTTCACTTTTCTGTCTTTATTTCTTGTTTAGTCTATCTAGAGTTTTGTCAGTTAGAAATGATTGTTTTTCCTCATTTGTTTATTCATTTTTAAAATTTAATTTTCACTATTCTTTTTACTTTCCTTCATTTTGTTTATTTTTTTTTTTTAAATTTGGTCTTCTTTTTCTAGTATCTTAATGTGGATGCATGGATCATTGATATTGAACCATTATTCTTTTTTTTTTTTTATTAAAAACATTCCATTAGTTTTCTATTGCTGCTGTAAAAAAATGTACCCAAAACTGGGCAGCTTAAAGAACAGAAATTTTGTCTCATGATTTTTATTGGAGTCTAGAAATCTGAGATCAATGTTTTGGCAAAATGAATTCTTTCTGAGAGCTATGAGGTATAATCTGTTCTAGGTCTCTCTCCTATCTTCTAGTGGTTTTCTGGCAAATTTTGATATTCCTTTTATTGTACCAACATTATCCCAATCTCTGCCTTTGTCTTCATATGGCTTTCTTCCAGTGTGTGTGCTTGTGTCCCACATTCCATGTTTTTGTAAAGTCACCAGTTAAATTTGATTAGGAATTCACCCTCCTCCAGTATGATCTTAATTCCATGTGCAGAGACTTTATATCTAAATAAAGTCACATTCTAAGTTTTGTAACTTAGGACTTCCACATACAAATTTGGAGAAGCCCAATTCAACCAACAGCAAGCATGGAACTCTAAATTGCATTCTAAGTACTGCATCGAAAAGATATGTTGATATGTTGTATATTCACTGTTGGGCTTCTCTGATGGCTCAATGATAAAGAGCTAGTCTGCCAGTGCAGGAGACAAGGGCTTGATCTGTAGATCACAAAGATTCCCTGGTGAAGGAAATGGTAACTCATTCCAGTTTTCTTGCCTGGGAAATTCCACGGACAGAGGAGCCTGGCAGGCTACAGTTCATGGATTTGCAAAAGAGTCAGACATGACTGAGAATAAACAATAACAACAATATTCACTGTCCTTCAGTTTGAAATATTTTCATTATTTCTTCAATAATTTATGTATTTAAATTATTTGATGTTATAAATGTCTTTTATTTATTTTTTGCTTTTACTTGGAGGATAATTACTTTACAATGCTGAATTGGTTTCTGCCATAAAACAATGTGAGTCACTCATAAGTGTAAAGTAACTAACTTTTGTATTAGAAATGTGTTCAGTTTTCTTTGCTGATGAAGTCAGACTGTGATAAATTTCTATTTACACTATCTGGTGAAGTGATTTTAATTTCTTTTCCCCAATTTTTACTGGAGTGTTTGTTTCTCTAATTATTGAGTTTTAAGAGCTCTTTACATATTCTGGATACAAATAGTTTATAAGATATGTGACTCCCAAGTATTTTCTCTCAGTCTATGACTTTCCTCACTAGTGTTTTTAAAGAGCATAAATTTTTAATTTTAATTAATCAAAATTTATCAATTATTTTTCTCTTTTGGATCATGGTTTTGCTGTTGTAGGTAAGATCTAGATCACAAATATAATAGTTTTATATGAAATTTAATTTTTATTTTAATCTATGATTTATTTTGCATTAGTTTCTACCTGATGTGAGTTATGAATTGATTTTTATTTTTAACACAGAGATATCTATTTTTTCTAATTTATTTTAAATATTTTATCTTGCAGTATTATAGTACAGCCTTTGAAGTTTTTTTACTTCTATTTTGGGACTTTGTTGTTTTATTGACGGGTTCTGGCTTTGGTTCATTTATTTGCAGATAAGTTGTTCATATCCTTTCATGGGATAGATCTAGAGCTGAATTTACTGTAAGTCTAGATTAGCTCTTCTACCATAGGGGCTTTTTGTGATCTTTACTAAATGCTTGGATTATTTAATGAAACCTTTATTCCTATCTTGTGCAGACTCCCAAGTATAGCCTCTGTGGTCTTCTTTCCCTGGTAGTTATTTCTTGCTCATCCTTACTGAGACCTGCCCTAAGCATGTATATTTTAATGTTTAGCTGAAAATTCAAGGAGACATTCTATGAAGAGTCTGTAACCCATTTTCTGCACAATTCTCTTCTCTGTGGTACTCTGTTCCATAGATGCCAGCCTCTCCAGAAGAACAGAACTCTAATTTCTATCTACTGAATGCAGTGAGACACCTGTGCTATATATGAACTTCCTTGCACTTTAGCCTGGAGAGCGGCTTCAGGAAAAAAGCAGCAGTTAATGAAATTCAAGTATTTATCTCTTCTTTCCAGATTTGCCATTCTGTACTCCATGCCTTAAAACATCTAGAAATATTTACTTCATGTATTTGGTCCATTTTACAGCTGTTTACAGTTGGGGAGTAGTAACTTCATTGTGGCTAACAGCAGGTAAAAATCAAGTTTTAAAACAAATTGCTTGGTCTCTTCTATCTTGAACCAAATTCTCTGACTATACTTTCACTTGTCTAGTCTATTCTATTTCCTATTACCCTCTTCTTACAGTATTTTTTTAATCCTAATACAGTTCTTTTATGAATTTGAATATTTGTTTCATTTCCCTTTAATCAAGTTGCTATGTGGCCAATAGCTACCCTGAATAATTTTTTTTTTTAAATTTTTTGCTTTTGTTTAAGCAATTTGTACAGGTGACACCTCCATCAGGTTGGGGCCTAGAATGTAACAGATGAAAACTGATGTCAGGTAAATTTGTCTATTTAGATACTGTCTTTGAAAGATATTACCTTTCAGATAGACATTGTCTTTCAGATAGATATTGTCTTTGCAGCCTTTCCCTTCTCGAAAAGACCTTGCCATGGTAAGAGACAATAAGTAGTCCAATTTGGGATGGTCTTACAAACTAAGTATTATTAAACCCATTTATGGGATTTTCAGGGAGGGCTAGGAAAGAGGGGAGAGGTGGGCTAGAGTTAGTCATAGGATGGTCTTGGCAGGGATTGATAGGAAATTGTAAACCATGAAATTTCTGGAATATTTAATGATCTTATCTTTAAAATTTATGAATCTGCATGTAGTAAATGTTAGATCAGTTTGCTTGTAATATTATCTTGGGCCACATGGGCTTAATTGAACTGATTATTAAAGGAGTTTGCACTTAGCCTGGGATTTCCATCATGGTGTGGTCTGGCACAGCATATATGTTTTAAGAGTCAAGAAACACTTTACAAGTTTATTTCTTCATTTCACATAGCCCATATGCCAGCAGGGCTTTTTTTTTTTTTTTTTACTTTGTATACATGCAATAATTATCAACTATATTGTAGGTATTGCATAATGGAATTTAATTTCAAAGCTTAGAAAGAAATGGAGTATAACCAAATTCAGATTCTTAAGAAAATTTCTTTATGATTAATAATATACATTTTCTGAAAGCAAATCAGAATTATATTCTCAGTACCATACATTATTGAATTCATGGATGGATGCAATTTTAAAAAGGTTATGAGATGAGACAGGAATTGGTAATGTGCATAATCTTTTAGCCTTATAATTGAGTGAAACCTAATACAGACACCTGCAATCTATAGTGTAGGAAGCTATATAAAGTTAAGATATGTTAGATCGCTTCCCATGTAGTGCTTTGAATCCCTGGTAATGATCTACCTCTTGTTATAGTTTCACTGGAGTAGTAGAGAGAGGAAAGGATAGGGAATTTTTATAGGCACTTGTCATTAGCCTGGTAGTTCTATTATTAGCTGTGAGATTATTGGGAAAGAATGACTTCCCAAATATCAGTTCCTTCATCTGAAAAATTATTATTCATGGAAGAGACTTAAATGATTAACTGAATATGATAAACATTTTAGCTGCTCATAAAATATTACTTAGCTTCTCTTTCTCTTTTCATCATGGCAGTCCATAGATGCATATACTAAGGTAATAGTTTTTTTTATTAATAATAATTGTTTATTTGTTTCTACATTTAAGTGCAGAGGTCCGTACAAAATGTTAAACTTCTGAGGAAAAAGAAAAGGAGAAAGGGAGAAAGAGAAAGCAGAGAAGAAAAAAATACAATAAAGATAGGTAAGATATATTTCATGGGCCAAATCTTGAGCTGGGTAGAAATAAAAATTATTGGAGAGAAAAAGTAGGTAAGATTGTATTTTTGGTGTATGTAGTATTCATTCATTTGGTTTATTTGCACAGATTGAAACAGAGAGACATGAATGAAATTTAGTTCATGCGATGGTGGAGAAGGTGGAGAGAAGGTAGACAGGACATTTAACATGAGGCTGAATGGAGACCAGAATTAAATAACATAGGATCTAATCTGCTATCTTGAATATTTTTAATTTTTGGAGAAAAATGAAACCATTGAAAATTTTGAATTATTGCAATGCAACTGATTTGTACTGTAAGAAAATCTTTTTCTCCTCAGGTGGGATGAATATGTTTGAAGAAGAAAGACTGCTTATGCAGAAAAAGCTAGATCAGATCAGATCAGATCAGTCGCTCAGTCATGTCCGACTCTTTGCGACCCCATGAACCGCAGTATGCCAGGCCTCCCTGTCCATCACCAGCTCCCAGAGGTCACCCAGACTCATACCCATCGAGTCAGTGATGCCATTCAGCCATTTCATCCTCTGTCGTCCCCTTCTCCTCCTGCCCTCAATCCCTCCCAGCATCAGAGTCTTCTCCAATGAGTCAACTCTTCGCATGAGGTGGCCAAAATACTGGAGTTTCAGCTTTAGCATCATTCCTTCTAAAGGAATTCCAGGATTGATCTCCTTCAGAATGGACTGGTTGGATCTTCTTGCAGTCCAAGGGACTCTCAAGAGTCTTCTCCAACACCACACTTCAAAAGCATCAATTCTTTGGCGCTCAGCCTTCTTCACAGTCCAGCTCTCACATCCATACATGACCACAGGAAAGACCATAGCCTTGACTAGGCGAACCTTTGTTGGTAAAGTAATGTCTCTGCTTTTGAATATGCTATCTAGGTTGGTCATAACTTTCCTTCCAAGGAGTAAGCGTCTTTTAATTTCATGACTGCAGTCACCATCTGCAGTGATTTTGGAGCCCAGAAAAACAAAGTCTGACACTGTTTCCACTGTTTCCCCATCTATTTCCCATGTAGTGATGGGACCAGATGCCATGATCTTCGTTTTCTGAATGTTGAGCTTTAAGCCAACCTTTTCACTCTCCACTTTCACTTTCATCAAGAGGCTTTTTAGCCCCTCTTCACTTTCTGCCATAAGAGTGGTGTCATCTGCATATCTCAGGTTATTGATATTTCTTCCAGCAATCTTGATTCCAACTTGTGTGTCTTCCAGTCCAGCATTTCTCATGATGTACTCTGCATATAAGTTAAATAAACATGGTGACAATATGCAGCCTTGACGCACTCCTTTTCCTATTTGGAACCAGTCTGTTGATCCATGACCAGTTCTAACTGTTGCTTCCTGACCTGCATACAGATTTCTTAAGAGGCAGATCAGGTGGTCTGGTATTCCCATCTCTTTCAGAATTTTCCACAGTTTATTGTGATCTACACAGTCAAAGGCTTTGGCATAGTCAATAAAGCAGAAATAGATGTTTTTCTGGAACTCTCTTTCTTTTTCCATGATCCAGCGGATGTTGGCAATTTGATCTCTGGTTCCTCTGCCTTTTCTAAATCCAGCTTGAACATCAGGAAGTTCACGGTTCACATATTGCTGAAGCCTGGCTTGGAGAATTTTGAGCATTACTTTACTAGCATGTGAGATGAGTGCAATTGTTCGGTAGTTCGAGCATTCTTTGGCATTGCCTTTCTTTGGGATTGGGATGAAAACTGACCTTTTCCAATCTTGTGGCCACTGCTGAGTTTTCCAAATTTGCTGGCATATTGAGTGCAGCACTTTCACAGCATCATCTTTCAGGACTTGGAATAGCTCCACTGGAATTCCATCACCTCCACTAGCTTTGTTCGTAGTGATGCTTTCTAAGGCCCATTTGACTTCACATTCCAAGATGTCTGGCTCTAGGTCAGTGATCACATCATCATGATTATCTGGGTCATGAAGTTCTTTTTTGTACAGTTCTTCTGTGTATTCTTGCCACCTCTTCTTAATATCTTCTGCTTCTGTTAGGTCCACACCATCTCTGTCCTTTATCGTGCCCATCTTTGCATGAAATGTTCCTTTGGTATCTCTGATTTTCTTGAAGAGATCCCTAGTCTTTCCCATTCTGTTGTTTTCCTCTATTTCTTTGCATTGATCACTGAAGAAGGCTTTCTTATCTCTTCTTGCTATTCTTTGGAACTCTGCATTTAGATGTTTATATCTTTCCTTTTCTCCTTTGCTTTTCGCTTCTCTTCTTTTCACAGCTATTTGTAAGGCCTCCCCAGACAGCCATTTTGCTTTTTTGCATTTCTTTTCCATGGGGATGGTCTTGATCCCTGTCTCCTGTACAATGTCATGAACCTCATTCCATAGTTCATCAGGCACTCTATCTATCAGATCTAGGCCCTTAAATCTATTTCTCACTTCCACTGTATAATCATAAGGGATTTGATTTAGGTCATACCTGAATGGTCTAGTAGTTTTCCCTACTTTCCTCAATTTCAGTCTGAATTTGGCAATAAGGAGTTCATGGTCTGAGCCACAGTCAGCTCCTGGTCTTGTTTTTGCTGATTGTATAGAGCTTCTCCATCTTTGGCTGCAAAGAATATAATCGATCTGATTTCGGTGTTGACCATCTGGTGATGTCCATGTATAGAGTCTTCTCTTGTGTTGTTGGAAGAGGGTATTTGCTATGACCAGTGCATTTTCTTGGCAAAACTCTGTTAGTCTTTGCCCTGCTTCATTCCGTGTTTCAAGGCCAAATTTGCCTGTTACTCCAGGTCTTTCTTGACTTCCTACTTTTGCATTCCAGTCCCCTATAATGAAAAGGGGGGGAAGGCAACGCACAGAGCGGACACGACGGAGGATTGCATTCCAGTCCCCTATAATGAAAAGGACATCTTTTTGGGGTGTTAGTTATAAAAGGTCTTATAGGTCTTCATAGAACCGTTGAACTGCAGCTTCTTCAGCGTTACTGGTTGGGGCATAGATTTGGATTACTGTGACATTGAATGGTTTGCCTTGGAAACGAACAGAGATCATTCTGTCATTTTTAAGATTGCATCCAAGTACTGCATTTTGGACTCTTTTGTTGACCGTGATGGCCACTCCATTTCTTCTGAGGGATTCCTGCCCACAGTAGTAGATATAATGGTCATCTGAGTTAAATTCACCCATTGCAGTCCATTTGAGTTTGCTAATTCCTAGAATGTCCACATTCACTCTTGCCATCTCTTGTTTGACAACTTCCAATTTGCCTTGATTCCTATGCAATATTGCTCTTTACAGCATCGGACTTTGCTTCTATCACCAGACATATCCACAGCTGGGTATTCTTTTTGCTTTGGCTCCATCCCTTCATTCTTTCTGGAGTTATTTCTCCACTGATCTCCAGTAGCATATTGGGCCTCTACTGACCTGGGGAGTTTCTTTTTCAGTATCCTATCATTTGTCTTTTAATACTGTTCATGGGGTTCTCAAGGCAAGAGTACTGAAGTGGTTTGCCATTCCCTTCTCCAACGGACCACACCCTGTCATCTCTCTCCACCATGACCCACCCATCCCAGGTTGCCCCTTGGGCATGGCTTAATTTCATTGAGTTAGACAAGGGTGTGGTCCTTGTGTGATTAGATTGACTAGTTCTCTGTGAGAACGGTTTTAGTGTATTTGCCCTCTGATGCCCTCTTTCAAGACCTACTGTCTTACTTGGGTTTCTCTTACCTTGGGCATGGGGTATCTCGTCCCGGCTGTTCCCAGCTGCTCCTGGCCAGCGAAGCACAGCCATCGCACCTTACCTTGAACGAGGGGTGTCTCCTCACCGCCGCCCTTCCTGACCTCGGTCGTGGGGTAGCTCTTCTCGGCCGAGCTTAGTGCGCTGGCCCTCACCGCCGTCCTTCCTCTTGGCCGCGCTTAGTGCGCTGGCCCTCACCGCCGTCCTTCCTAGGTCATGGGGTAGCTCCTCTCGGCCGCGCTCTTCGTGCGCGCGCAGCCGGCGGGGCGCTCTTCGTGCGCGACGCAGCCGGCGGGGCGCTCTTCGTGCGCCACGCAGCCGGCGGGGCGCTCTTCGTGCGGGACGCAGCCGGCGGGGCGCTCTTAAATTGTGCGCCGGTCGCGGGAAGGCGAGGTCGCTCTTAAATTGTGTGACAAGTTAAATTGTGCGACCAGTTAAAAGCTAAGAAACTGGTAAATTCATGCAAGGCTGTTATAGCAATGATTTGTATTAGGGTGGTGGCAGTGGAGATGAACACTTAGATAAATTAGGAAGGTAGTTAAAAGTTAGTCTCAACAGGATTGTGCCCAGCAGGCTTATGCTACTTCAAAAGCCCTCCAAACCTCCTGAACCCAAATCCCTGGAGAGATTTTATGCAGTCTTTAAATTTAAACTCAAGTGCTACCTGCATTTTGATGACTTCTCTCCCACAGGCAGAGTTAGTGGATTATTATTTTAGCACCTGGCAAATGAATCCTTTAAGACAGTGAATACACATTCAAGTCATCTGGGGAACTTTTAAACATTTCTATTATCTGCTTCTTGTTCTAGATTGACTCTTTAATAGTAATGACAGAGCAAAAGTATTACTTAAAAGTTCCTCAGTTTGCTCAAGTGTGAATTTAGGAATGAGAACCAGCACTTAAAGGCATTTACCACACTGGCATTTTTAGTTGTCCTTTCCATGAGGCTGTTATTCATTGTGGACCAGAAATGTTGACTCATCTTTGTATCCTAAGGGTTTAGCACAGAAATGATGCATCTTAATTTACTGGTATGTATTAAAATATGCAAATTGGATTACTTGTATTAGCTAATTGAGGTTTTCCTGCTCATAAAGATGACTGGAAATAAGTCAGGGGAGGTTTATGAAAAGACTGCACTGGAAATGCTTTCCTAAATAATGATGGAAGCGGGCATTTAAAATCATAGGAAATAAAGATGTAAAATGTAGCTTTTGCAAAAATATAAATATTTCTGTTCATGGCATATGCCCTGTTTGGGATTCTGCCCAAAGATTTATTGTTTCTCATCTATAAAGAAAGTCACACTTTAAAAAATGTATATGTTTCAATAGATATACATTACTCTAAATTACCCAAGCTAATTTTCTTCTTTGACCCTAGTTTCTGATCTATTTGGAGGCATAGAGGCACTCTCTATTCTTGTGGATGTAGGGAGGGTACAGACTAATTTATTTTACCTATCCATATAGCTTTGAGAGACAAGAAAATCCTATTTCTCTGCAAGCTTTATTATATTACTAGTTTTGGAATGACATTGAAGCTTGTCTATTACCATAATTCATGGGGATGGATTTCACTGGCTTGTAATATAGCACCTGTTTACTTTTTAAAGAAGCCATTTGATCCCATCATAAACTGACTGAACAATTTAACATAAAGCAGAGTTAGCCTATGAGAAGGCCTGGATGAGCTCTGGGGGGACACTTTCCATCCTGACCATGGCTCTGGCTCCATAGCAAAGTGTCTGAACGCTTGCACAGCTTAGTGGTGAATTGAATCAATGCTATCATTTTCTTCCCCCTCATGTTAGCACAATGTATGTCTTTAGAAAATGATAGTTATATCAAGCAGGAGATGAAAAGACCAAATCAGACACTTTAGCTATACTGATCTCCTGTCTGGGAGGACAGAACTTGACCAGGGACTTCTAAATAGGGCTGAGTGTTGACAAAGACACCACAGGATTACACCCAGTAAAATAATAAAAATAATAATAATATAGCCTGAGACCAGGAAGTCAGGGAAAACTCAGAGTTTCAGTTGAAATGGAGTTACAGAAGGGTGTGTGTGTATGTATGTATGTTAGTCGCTCAGTTGTGGCCAACTCTGAGACTCCAGAGGGTGTTTGTGTGTTGGGGGGGAGGGGGGGAAACGGCGTTGATAGTATAGCTGAGGCCAAATGCAACAGAGAGAATCTAAGACAAGGGACAGGGAAGAGGCTGAGACTGAAGCCCAAATAGGGCTCCAAAACCATGTTTTGTAAACAAAATATAATCTGTACTACCTTTTCTAACCTTGCCAAAGTACACTTGGGATCCCTTTTGCTGCATTCTGCTCATACAAGTGAGTTCTAAACTTTTCCATATTTAAGAGGAGAAAAATTATACTCTACCCCTAGGGGTATGACAAATTATAAAAGAACATGGGCAGTGAAAATGGCATTGCAGTCATTGTTGTATGTATATTTAACTTTTGACTAAAACAGGTAAGTCATGATAAAGATCACTTTAAGGATTTAATGTTTTTATGAACATCATATTTATGGTAGTTGGTATAAATATGCCCTTGCTCCAATATGAGGTCTACATAGATTTGTATGGGCTAGTCCTGAAACAATGTTTATGGAATAAAACAGTGTTTATGGAATTAATAAATTCTATAAAAGACTGTTGCTTTGGACTATTTAGATGAAAACATCTAGAAGGAAATTGAGAAAAAAGGTAGAAAATAGGAGGGGAGCCTTAGCTTTTGGAACCTTCATTTCTCTTGTCTGGTTTGTCACTGATATAGGGCTGTCTGAGGTTGATTATCTGCATGAATGTGGTACATTATTTAGATGTTTTAAAAATACTGTTCAATTCTACTTATATGAGGTACTTAGAATAAAATAGTCAAGTTCAGAGTCAGAAACTACATTAATAGGTGCCAGGGACCAGGCGGAGAGGTGGGAAATGGGGAGCAAGGGTGGGGAGTCAGTGTTTCCTGATGATGGAGTTTCAGTCAAGAAGGTGAAAAGTTCAGGAGATGGATGATGGTGAAAGTTGCACAACAGTGTAAATGTGCTTGGTGCCACTGAACTGTACAGTTGCTGTGCTAAATCCTTTAGTCATGTTCAACTCTTTGGACCCCATGGACTATAGCCCACTAGGCTCCTCAGTAGATGGAATTTTCCAGACAAGAATAGTGGAGTGGGTTGCCATTTCCTACTCCAGAGGTTCTTCCCAAACCAGGGATCGAATCCATGTCTCTTGTGTCTCCTGCACTGGCAATTGGATTCTTTACCATGAGTACCACCTGGAAAGCCCAAACAGTACAGTTAAACATGGTTAAAACAGTATGTTTTATATTATGTGACTTTTTAAAACAATTAAAAAATTAAGAAATATATAGTATTTTTTGTCTATTATGAGGTGCTTATTCTATTTACTTTCCTTTCCTTTCCTTTTTTCCATTCAATGTCATAATAATTCTATGAAAGGCTATATCAAATCTAATGGCAGGCTGAACCCAAGCTCAAGTCCAGCTCCTCTACTGATTTAACTTCTCTTTGAGGCCAAAAATGGAGTCATCATATTCAGTTCAGTTCAGTCGTTCAGTCATGTCCGACTCTTTGAGACCCCATGAGTTGCAGCACACCAGGCCTCCCTGTCCATCACCAACTCCCAGAGTTCACTCTAACTCACGTCCATTGAGTTGGTGTTGCCACCCAACCATCTCATCCTCTGTCGTCCCCTTCTCCTCCTGCCCCTAATCCCTCCTAGCATCAGAGTCTTTTCAAATGAGTCAACTCTTCACATGAGGTGGCCGAAGTACTGGAGTTTCAGCTTTAGCATCATTCCTTCCAAAGAAATCCCATGGCTGATCTCCTTCAGAATGGACTGGTTGGACCTCCTTGCAGTCCAAGGGACTCTCAAGAGTCTTCTTCAACACCACAATTCAAAAGCATCAATTCTTCAGTACTCAGCTATTTGCTGCTGCTCTAAAATGTAGGCTGGAGGAAGCACAAGCTGGAATCAAGATTGCCTAGAGAAATATCAATAACCTCAGATATGCAGATGATACCACCCTTATGGCAGAAAGTGAAGAAGAACTAAGGAGCCTCTTGATGAAAGTGAAAGAGGAGAGTGAAAAAGTTAGCTTAAAGCTCAACATTCAGAAAACTAAGATCATGGCATCTGGTCCCATCACTTCATGGCAAACCAATAGGGAAACAATGGAAACAGTGGCTGACTTTATTTTTCTGGGCTCCAAAATCACTGCAGATGGTGACTCCAGTAATGAAATTAAAAGACACTTACTCCTTGGAAGTAAAATTATGACCAACCTAGACAGCATATTAAAACGCAGAGACATTACTTTGCCAACAAAGGTTCGTCTAGTCAAGGCTACGGCTTTTCCAGTGGTCATGTAGAATTGGACTATAAAGAAAGCTGAGCGCCGAAGAATTGATGCTTTTGAACTGTGGTGTTGGAGAAGACTCTTGAGAGTCCCTTGGACTGCAAGGAGATCCAGCCAGTCCATACTAAAGGAGATCAGTCCTGGGTGCTCATTGGAAGGACTGATGTTGAGGCTGAAACTCCAATACTTCGGCCACCTAATGCGAAGAGCTGACTCATTTGAAAAGACCCTGATCCTGGAGAAGATTGAGGGCAGGAGGAAAAGGGGCCGGCAGAGGATGAGATAGTTGGATGGCATCACTGACTCAATGGACATGGGTTTTGGTGGACTCCAGGAGTTGGTGATGGACAGGGAGGCCTGGTGTGCTGTGGTTCATGGGGTCGCAAAGAGTTGGACACGACTGAGCAACTGAACTGAACTGAACTGAAAGACCAAGCTTTATCTTGAATTCTGGCCTTGTTAGATATTGGCTATATGACCTTGGCCTAGTTATTTAATTTTTATGAGCCTGTGTTCTCATCTGTAAAATTGGGGAAAATATTACCTGACAGAAATTATATGAGATAGTGAATATGAAATGTAGGACTGTTCTTGGTACAGAGAAGTTAATCAATAAATAAAACTGCAATTTTCTGGCTCAGTCTGATTGTTAGGATGACTAGAGGGAAAAAAAAAGCACCAAATGTCTAGTTTGAATATCCTGGGCCATTATAAAAGGGGCCTTCAATCAACTGCGAGTTAATTTATAAATTGTGAAGTTTCACCTACAGTGATATAAACAAATTCCCCAGATTGGAAGAGTATATTTCAGGTCTATGTGTAACTACTACCTAAGTGAAATATTGAATAACTTAAAAAATGTTAAGTGAGCATTTTGTTTCACTGGTGTCAATGCAGATGAGACAAAATACCTGATGTGATCTCTGGTTGCATAACTATGCGATGCTAAGTCACTTCAGTCGTGTCCGACTCTGTGTGACCCCACAGACGGCAGCCCACCAGGCTTCCCCGTCCCTGGGATTCTCCAGGCAAGAACACTGGAGTGGGTTGCCATTTCCTTCTCCAAGGAAACTGCATAACTATACTGAGTCCTTAAAATTAATGCAGTGATATTTAAGGACCTCCTTCAGTTTTAGCTCACCTTTTTCTGAGATCTATAATTCCTCACGATAAATGTTATGTGCACAGAGTATTAGGGCATGCTTTTTTTGTGAAAGGATGCTGAGAGTGATTTAGGAAGCTTTTTGCATCTAGTTGACAATAAGCTGATACCATGGGTACCGCTCATCCTGTTTGTGACACCAGTTGTCTTGCTGTTCACACTGTTTGTACTCTTCGTTGAACCCAGTGTAGGCAAGGTGCGAGCTATGAGGCTGGAAGGAGACTCAAGGAGCCATAGGAACTGCAGACATGTTTATTCTTTTCTGGCTGATGCAGCAGCCGTAGCAGTAGCCCCTCTTGTGGCTGACCCAACAGACACAGCCGTGGCTCCGCAGTAATGCCACTGCTTTCTAGGCAGAGCTCTTATATGTGTACCACACAAAGAAGCCCATAACCAAGCAAGTGCCTCCTGACATGCATGCACAGTGCTACAAAAGATCTCAGCTATTACATAGTCACTATTTACACAACGCTGGGTCAGAGAGCCTGAATATGTCATCCTGGCTAATTTGTTCTCTCCCCATACTGTGTCGTCTTGTTACGATTTAAATCCCTTGATTAATATGAGATACTTTCACTGGTATAAACTATTTTCTCAGACAGTTTCCATAAAACATTGGCTCTTAGAAGGTATATATTTGCAGAAAAATGTTCTGCCACTAAGCAGCCTTAGAAAGATATTTTGAACAATTTACACATCAGTTTACTTATTAAACTGAGCCCACTAAGATTTTCCTTGTGGGCTCAGTTTTTAAAGAATCTGTCTGCAATGCAAGAGATCTGGATTTGATCCCTGGGTGAGGAAGATCTCCTGCAGAAGGAAATGGCAACCCACTCCAGTACTCTTGACTGGAGAATTCCATAGACAGAGGAGTGGAGCAAGTTACAGTACATGGGATCGCAAAGAGTTGGACACAACAGTGTGACTTTCACGTTCACTCACTTATTAAAAGAAAAATTTCTTCATGCATGTGATCTTTAAAACATTATATTTTCTGTGGTTCTAAGATACCCATTGACCAGAAAAACAAAGTTATAAGCAATGACATTTTCTTCATTAAATAGACTCATAAAATATATTGAGGGGTACATATTGTCTTCTCATTATGGTACATGTGCCTGCCTGCTCAGTCATGTCCAACTCTTTGCGACCTTATGGATTGTAGCCCGCCGGGCTCCTCTGTCTATGGGATTCTCCAGGCAAGGGTACTGGAGGGGGTTGCCATTTCCTCCTCCAGGGGATCTTCCTGATCTGACAGTCGAAGCCACATCTCCTGCCTCTTCTGCATCGCAGTTGGATTCTTTCCCACTGAGGCCACGGGGAAGCCCATCTTGTCATTAAATCTGAATAATTGCCGCAGGCTATCTCTAGATCTGGCTAGAAACAAACTTGACTGTTCGGTGAAACTTTCAGTGAATTCAGCGTCAAGGAACTGGAAACACAGGAGCGTAGAAGAGGAAGTAAGATTAGTTTAGAATTAGTAATGCCTATGTTAGAATCATAGCTTTATATGCCAGATAAGGAATTCTATTTTTAGAGAATTTGTTACTAACAGTATGCCTCATTATTTTAACTCCTATAAACATCAGCTTCCTCATCAAGTATGCTGTGTTGCTCAGTTGCTAAGTTGTGTTTGACCCCTTGTGACCACATGAACTATATAGCACATCAGACTTCTCCATCTTTCACTATCCTTGGGGAGTTTGCTCAAACTCATCATCTCGTTTTCTGTCACCCCTTATATTCTATCATAGACATTTCTCTCAGTGTAAATCACCCTTCCATTTCTCCCACTCCCAGCTTACTTTTAAAGAACAACTCTGTCTTTGGCTCTCTCTTTCTACACATAAGGAACACACCCACATGAGCAACAACTTGGTTCTTATTATTCATAGTAGTTTATTCTACAAAGTGGCTATGAGGCCTGAATTAGTGAATACTGATACTGAACCATTGATCCTAGGAAAAATAGAGTTATGATCCCGTACACTTCTGCTCACAATATTTCACCAACTGATTAGTACATATCCTAGTTTTATGTGTTTCTGATCAAGGACACCTTATTTAATATATGTTCTTGACTCACTAACATTGAAATCAAAGTCAGCAGCACCATCATTCATGACTTGATGAGCTTGTCTAGCACACAGATCTTCTCTGTAAGGCACATCACAGCCTTCTTGCACTTAAGGACGTTGAACAGCATTTCAGCACTATGCTTGGTGGCAATTTTATTTTATTTTATTTTTTAATTAAATTTTATTTTGCTTAACTTTACAATATTGTATTGCTTTTGCCATACATCAAAATGGATCCACCACAAGTATACATGTGTTCCCCATCCTGAACCCTCCTCCCTCCTCCCTCCCTATACCATCCCTCTGGGTCGTCCCAGGTGGCAATTTTAAAAAGCAAGTTCACTAAAACAAATTCACAAAAATGTGAAAAATATAAAGGATATCTATTTACAGTATGAAAGCTGAAAAAGGAAGGCTGAGTGTTGTTCAACCTCAGCTTCTGATTACATACACATGAGGTGACTCTGTGCATGTCCACAAATAACCATGAAAACATCATACATGTTGACTTTGGGGCTACAAATAAATGTTAAGGACTAGTTGACTTTACAAATACAAATAATGAAATTTTGTTGTATAGGTGTACACACACATACACACACACACACACACATATATATATATATATATGTTAAATCTTCATTAGCGTTCACTGTATTGTTTATGCTTATAAGAAATATGGGTAATGCAGAAAGACTGCATTAAAAATGTCTCTTTTTTTCCTGGACATGGAGAGGCAATGACCCCACCCACCTTGTGGATGACTAACTGGGTAAGGACAACAACTACCTAACTGACATACTTGACTATTGATTCCTCAATTCCTCCTCCTTGTTTATGGGTGGAATAGAATACTAGGGAAGAAGCATAAGGGAGAGAAAAGAAAATGTCCAACATCAATTACATATGTAGACAAAAACCCTTAACTAAAGAATGATCTACAATGAGTTTAAAGTAGAAAGAGAAGATTTTAATTTGTGAATTTTGATCTGAGTGATTAGCAACTTGAGTTACTATACCATTCACTGTCAAAGAATTATACAATAACAGATGTTGAATGGGGTTTTAAAAATATCTCAGATCTCATTTTATATCATCTAAGACTTCAGAGAATTATAATCATTAAAGCATGCTGAGCTGAAATTTGCTTTCCATTTGCTTCAGTCCTTTGGCCTTGTTTCTCTTCTTGGTTACTCTAAAGGTGAAACTAATCTCTTTTCTAAATGATGGCACATCATACATTTACAGAGTTCCCACTCTAAACTCCATATCTAAACTCCAAACTTATTCTCAACTAAAACCTTTCTTTAGCATGCACTTCTGTTATGTTATTTCATATCTATCTTTTATGTGAGGTTGAATTCTCAAAAAGAATAGTACTTGTACATCTTAATTTAAGTTTTATTAGGCTGTTCCACTTTGCCAAAGTCTTCTCAGGTTGAAAGTATTTACCTCCTTCTACCAGCTCTTTTCACCTGTGAATACTGTTATTAATATTTTAAACAAAATGTTAATTAAGAAGTTCTGTAGCATGCTACTGGAAACATGAATAATGCTAGCTCATATAATGTCCTGTGCAAACTTAAAAAATAGGTGCCCTTTCTCATGACAAAAAAAAAAAAAAAGTGCCCTTTCTCATGGCATAATTAGATGACTTTGAAAAATGATAACTGTAACAATGAGACACAGTTTTTTTAAAACTTTATTTAGTTTTAATTGAAGGATAATTGCTTTACAGTATTGTGTGGGCTTCTACCCAATGTCAACATGAATCAAGCATAGGTTTATCCATGTCCCTCCCACTTGAACATCCCCTCAACTTCCTCCCCATCCCATCCCTCAAGGTTGTTATTGAGCCCTGGTTTCAGTTCCCTGTGTCATACAGCAAATTCCCATTGATTTTCTATTTTACATATGGTAATATATGTTTCCATGTGACTCTCTGCATGCATCCCACCCTCTCCTTCCTCCCCCTCAAGCTATGTCCATAAGTTTACTCTCAATGTCTGTGTCTCCATTGCTGCTCTGCAAATATATTCATCAGTACCATCTTTCTAGATTCCATATATATGTGTTAGTATATGATACTTTTTTCTTTCTGACTTACTTCACTCTGTACAATAGGCTCTAGGTTCATCCACTTCAGTGTTGATGATGTTCTGTCATTCAGTCATCTCCAACTCTTTGAGACACAATGGACTGCAGCACACCAGGCTTCCCTGTCATTCACCATCTCCCAGAGCTTGCTCAAACTCATGTCCATTGAGTCACTGATGCCATCCAACCATCTCATCCTCTGTTGTCCCCTTCTCCTGCCTTCAGTCTTTCCCAGGATCAGGATCTTTTCTAATGAGTCAGTTCTTCACATCAGGTGGACAAAGGATTGAAGCCTCAGCATCAGTCCTTCCAATGAATATTCAGGACTGATTTCTTTTAGGATTGACTGGTTAGGATCTTCTAGCAGTCCAAGGGACTCTCAAGAGTCTTCTCTTAACACCACAGTTCAAAAGATAATCCTTTGGCAATCAACCTTCTTTATGGTCCAACTCTCACATTCATACATAATTAGTGGAAAAACCATAGCTTTGATTTTATGGACCTTTGTTGGCAAAGTAATGTCTCTGCCTTTTAATTCTGTCTAGGTTTGTAATAGCTTTTCTTCCAAGAAGCAAGGCTCTCAGTTTCATGGCTGGAGTCAACATCTACAGTGATACTTGAGCCCAAGAAAATAAAGTCTTTCACTGTTTCCATTGTTTCTCCATCTATTTGCCATGAAGTGATGGGACCCGATGCTATGATCTTCATTTTTTAAATGTTTATTTTAAGTCAGCATTTTCACTTTCCCCTTTAGCTTCTCTTCGCTTTCTGACATAAGGTTGGTGCGATCTGTATATCTGAGTTTATTGGTATTTGTCCAGGAAATTTTGATTCCAGCTTGTGCTCCATCCAGCCCAGAATTTCACATGATGTACCATTGCATACAAGCTAAATAAGCAGGGTGACAATATACAGCCTTGACGTACTCCTTTCCCAACTTGGAACTGGTCCATGGTTCCATGTCTGGTTCAAACTGTTGCTTCTTGACCTGCATACAGATTTTGCAGGAGGTAGATAAGGTTGTCTAGTATTTGCAGCTCTTTAAGAATTTTCCACAATTTGTTGTGATCCACACAGACAAATACTTTAAGCTCAGCCAATGAAGCAGAAATCGATTTTTTTTTTCTGGAATTCTCTTGCTTTTTCTATGTTCCAATGGATAGTGATGATTTGATTTCTGTTTCTTCTGTCTTTTCTAAATCCAGCTTGAAAATCTTGAATTTCTCAGATCATATACTCTTGAAGCCTAATTTGCAGAATTTTAAGCATTACTTCACTAGGATGTGAAATGACTGCAACTGTGTGGTGGTTTGAACATTCTTCAGTATTGTCTTTCTTTGGGACTGGAATGAAAATTGACCTTTTCCAGTCCTATGACCACTGCTGGGTTTTTCAAATTTGCTGGTATATTGAGTGTGGCACTTTAACAGAATTATCTATAGAATTTGAAATAGCTCAGTTTGAATTTTCCCATCTCCACTATTTTTGTTCTTAGTGATATTTCCTAAGGCCCACTTGAGTTTGCATTTCAAAGTGCCTGGCTCTAGATGAGTGATCACATCATCATGGTTATTTGAGTCATTAAGTTCCTTTTTGTATAGTTCTTCTGTGTTTTCTTGCCACCTCTTGTTAATATCTTCTGCTTTTGTTATGTACTTGCTGTTTTTGTTCTTTATTGTACCTATCTTTGCATGAAAATTTTCCTTGGTATCTCTAATTTTGTTGAAGAATTATCTGGTCTTTCCCATTCTGTTGTTTTCCTCTATTTCTTTGCCTTGTTCACTTAGGAAGGCTTTCTTATCTCTCCTTTCTTTTCTTTAGAACTCTTCATTCAGATGGATATATCTTTCCTTTTCTCCTTTGCTTCTCTTCTTTTCTCAGCTATTTGTATAGGCGTCCTCAGAAAACCATTTGGCCTTTTTGCATTATTCATTCTTGGGGATGGTTTTGCCCACTGCCTCCTACACAATGTTGCAAACGTCAGTCCATAGTTCTTCAGGCGCTGTATTTTTAGATGTAATCCCTTGAATCTATTTTTACTTCTACTGTATACTCCTAAGAGATTTGATTTAGGTCATACCTGAATTGTCTTGTTCCCTACTTTCTTCAATTTAAATATCAATTTGGCAAAATAGGGAGTTCACGATCTGAGCCACAGTCAGCTCCTGGTCTTGTTTTTGCTGACTGTGTGGAGCTTCTCCATCTTTGGATGCAAAGAATATTATCAATCTGATTTCACTATTGACCGTCTCGTGATTTTCATGTGTAGAGTCATCTCTTGTGTTGCTGGAAGAGGGTGTTTGTTATGTCCAGTGTGTTCTCTTGGCAAGACTCTGTTAGCCTTTGCCATCCTTCATTTTGTACTCCAAGGTCAAACTTGCCTGTTTCTCCAGGTATCTCTGATTTCCTACTTTTGCATTCTAGTCCCCTATGATGAAAAGGGCATCTTTTTTGGTGTTAGTTCTAGAAGGTCTTGTAGGTCATCAAAGAACTGTTCAACTTCAGTTTCTTTGACATTAGTGGTTTGGACGTCAACTTGGATTACTGTGATACTGAATGATTTGCCTGGAACTGAAGAGAGATCATTCTGTTGTTTTTGAGATGGAACCCAAGTACTGCATTTTGGACTCTTTTTTTACTATGATGGCTGCTCCATTTCTTCTAAGGGATTCTTGATCACAGTAGTAGATATAATGGTCATCTGAATTAAATTTGCCCATTCCAGTCCATTTTAGTTCACTGATTCTTAAAATATCCATGTTCACTCTTGCCATTTCCTGCTTGTCTACTTCCAATTTACCTTGATTCATCGACCTAACAGTCCAAGTTCTTAAGCAGTATTGTTCCTCACAGCATTGGACTTCACTTTGACTGCTAGACACAGCCAAAACTGGGCACTGTTTCCACTTTGGCTCAGCCTCTTCACTCCTTCTGGAGCTATTTCTTTGCTCTTCTCCTGTAGCATATTGGGCACCTACTGACCTGGGGAGTTCATTTTTCAGTGTCATATCTTTTTGCCTTTTCATGCTGCTGGGAGGGATTGGGGGCAGGAGGAGAAGGGGACGACAGAGGATGAGATGGCTGGACGGCATCACTGACTCGATGAATGTGAGTTTGAGTGACCTCCGAGAGCTGGTGATGGATAGGGAGGCCTGGCGTGCTGCAGTTCATGGGGTCGCAAAGAGTCGGACATGACTGAGCGACTGATCTGATCTGATGAGGTTCTCAAGTTAAGTGGTTTGCCATTCCCCTCTCCAGTGGACCACGTTTTGTCAGAACTCTTCACCATTACCTGTCCATCTTGGGTGGCCCTACACAGCATGGCTTATAGTTTCAGTGGTCAGTTTGGCTAGTTTTCCGCCTCATTAGAACTAACAAAAATGTGTTCCTTTATATGGTTAAGCAACATTCCATTGTGTATATCTACTACAAGTTCTGTATCCATTCATCTGTTGATGGATATCTAGATTGCTTCCATGTCCTAGCTATTGTAAATATGGCTGCAATTAAAATTGGGGTGCATTTATCTTTTCCAATTTTGGTTTCCTCAAGGTATATGCTAGTAGTGAAGTTGCTGGGTCACATCAGCGTTCTTGCCTTGAGAACCCCATGAAGGCAAAAGATATGACACTGAAAGATGAGCTCCCCAGGTCAGTAGGTGGTTTTATTCCTAGTTTATTTTTTTTAAGGCATCTCCATAGAGACTGTAACAATGTAAATTCCCACTAACAGTGCAAAAGGGTTCCTTTTCTCCACACCCTCCCAGAATTTATTGTTTGTAGATTTTTGAAGAGGCCATTTTGATCTGTGTGAGGTGATAGCTAATTGTAGTTTTGATTTGCATTTTTCTAGTGATGAACAATGTTGAGCATCTTTTCACGTGTTTATTAGCCATCTGCATGTTTTCTTAGGACAACTGTTTGTTTAGGTCTTTTGCCCATTTTTTTGTGGTTGTTTTTCTGGTATTGACTTGTATATTTTTGAAATTAATCCTTTGTTAGTTGTTTAATTTGCTATTATTTTCTCCCATTCTTAGGGCTTCCTGATAGGTCACTTGGTAAAGAATCTGCCTGCAATTCAGGAGACCCCGGCTCAATTCCTGGGTCGAGAAGATACTCTGGAGAAAGGATAGGCTACCCACTCCAGTATTCTTGGGCTTCCCTTGTGGTTCAGCTGGTAAAGAATCTATCTGCAATACAGGAGACCTGGGTTTGATCCCTAGGTTGGGAAGATCCCCTGAAGAAGGGAAAGGCTATCCACTCCAGTATTCTGCCTAGAGAATTCAAGGGCTGTCTTTTTACCTTGTTTTGAGTTTCCTTTGCTGTGCAAAAGCTTTGAATCTTAATTAGGTCCCATTTGGTTATTTTTGTTTTTAATTCATTACTCTAGGAGGTGGGTCATAGAGGAACTTGCTGTGATCTATGTCAGAGAGTATTCTGCCTATGCTTTCCTCTAAGAGTTGTATAGTTTCTGGTCTTACATTTAGGTCTTTAATGAATTTTGAGTTTATCTTTGTGTATTGTGTTAAGAAATATTCTAACTCCATTCTTTTACATGTAGCTGTCCAGTTTTCCCAACAGTACTTATTGAAGAGATTATCTTTGCTCTGTTATATTTTCTTGGCTCCTTTGTCAGAAATAAGGTATCCATAGGTGTGTGGGTTTATTTCTAGGCTTTCTATCTGTTCCATTAGTCTATATTTCTGTTTTTGTTCCAGTACCACATTGTGTTGATGTCTATAGCTTTGTAGTATAGTGTGAAATCAGGAAAGCTGATTCTTTCAGCTCCATTCTTCTTTCTCAAGACTGCTTTGTCTATTCTGGGTCTTTTCCATATGAACTGTGAGACTTTTTGTTTTAGTTATGTGAAAAATGTCATTGGTAATTTGATAAGGTTTGCATTGAATCTGTATATTACATTTGGTAGTATAGTCATTTTTACAATATTAATTCTTCTAACACTGCTGCTACTGCTAAGTCACTTCAGTGTCTGACTCTGTGCGACCCCATAGACGGCAGCCCACCAGGCTCCCCCATCCCTGGGATTCTCCAGGCAAGAACATAGGACTGGGTTGCCATTTCCTGCTCCTCTTCTAACACAGGAACATGGAATATCTCTCTATCTGTTTATGTCATGTTTGGCTTATTTCACGAGTATCTTATAGTTTTATCTATACAGCTCTTTTGTCTCCTTGTTGTTCTTCAGTCACCCAGTTGTGTCCTACTCTTTGCAACCCCATGGACTGTAGTATGCCAGGCCTCTCTGTTGCCATCTCTGAGAGCTTGCCCAAGTTCATGTCCATAGCATCAGTGATACCATCTGGTCATCTCATCCTCTGATGCCCTCTTCTCCTTCTTTTCCTCAATCTTTCCCAGCATCAAGAAGTTTTCCAATGGGTCAGCTCTTTATGTAGGTTTATTCCTAGGTATTTAATTATTTTTGTTGCAATGGTAAATGGGATTAATTCCTTAATTTCTCTTTCTGGTATTTCATTGTTTGTGTAGTAATGCAAGTGATTTATGTGTATTGTGTATTGATCTTGTATCCTGCCACTTTGCTAAATTCACTGATTAGCTTTAGTAATTTTCTGATGGTATCTTTAGGGCTTTCTATGTATAATATCATGTTGTGTGCAAACGGTGAGAGTTTTACTTCTTTTCCAATCTGGATTCCTTTTATTTCTTTTAATTCTCTGTTGCTAGGACTTCCAAAACTATACTGAATAGTGTTAAGAGTGGGCACGTTGTCTTGTTCCTGATCTTAGAGGGGATGCTTTCAATTTTTCGCTATTGACAATATTGTTTGCTGTGGGTCCCTTTAATATTTGTTGTAAGGCTGGTTTGGTGGTGCTAAATTCTCTTAACCTTTGCTTATCTTTAAAGCTGTTGATTTCTCCATTAGTTTTGAATGAGGCCTTTGCCAGGTATAGTAATCATGTCAGTAGATTTTTTTTTTTTTTCCTGTACTGTAAATACAACCTTCCATTCCCTTCTGGCCTGCAGAATGTTCACTGAAAAATTAGCTGTTTATTATATGATTTTTTCTTTGTGTGTTACTTGTTGCTTTTCCTTTGTTGTTTTTAATTTTTTCTTTGTGTTTAATCTCTATTAGCTTGATTAGTATATGTCTTGACATATTTCTCCTTAGGTTTATCCTGCATGGGCCTGAGAGACAAAGTTTTTACATAAAAATTATAAAATTAAATGATAGAAAATTCAAATTTTAATGATAGTAAATGAGTATTTTAAGTCATTTGGATTAAAATAATTTTTGTAAAACAATTACACTACCTGTTAATTTTTGTTTCAGTTAAATATAATTTATATATGAAAATTAACTCTTTGCAATTACAATTTAGAGGGTTTTTTAAATAAACATATAGAATTGTACAACTGTCATCACAATCCAGTCTTAAGACATTTTTATCCCCCAGCAAGTTCCCCCTTGACTGCTTGTAGTCAATCCATGTCTTTACTCTCAAGCTCAGGCAATCACTGATTTTATTTTGTCTTTGCAGAATATCATATAAATGCAATCATAGGTAGTTTTTTGTAGGTGATTTCTTATATGTAGATAGGGATCCACAATCTTTATCTCTAAAAAGTCAAATAGTAATTGCATTTGGTCTTGTAATCTATATGGTTCCTATTGGAATTCTGCCACTATAATGACTGATTTCAGGGTGAAAGTATTCAGTCACTAGTAAGTAGTATTTTAGCTGTAGGTTTTTGATATATACCTTGTATAAGATTGAGGATATATCCTCTATTTGTAGAATCTGAACATTTTTTCAGGTGAAGAAGTGCTTAATTTTGTCAGATGTTTTGTATTTGATGATTTTTATTAAATTTTTACCTTTTCCTATTAATATTGTATTTAATATTATTGGTTTTTTAATGTCATATTAATCTTGCATTCTTGGGATGAATTGAGCTTTGTAATGCTGTATAATGTTTTTTGTATGTTACTGACTATACTCACTAATACTTTGCTAAGGATATTTTTGGTATGTGTTCATGAGGGATACTACTTGCATGCATTGGAGAAGGAAATGGCAACCCACTCCAGTGTTCTTGCCTGGAGAATCCCAGGGACGGGGGAGCCTGGTGGTCTGCCTTCTATGGGGTCGCAAAGAGTCAGACATGACTGAAGCGACTTAGCAGCAGCAGCAGCAGCAACATGAGGGATACTAGGACTTCTGAGGTGAGGCTAGTGGTAAAGAATCCATCTGCCAGTGCAGGGGACATAAGAGACATGGTCCGATAACTGGGTTGGGAAGATCCTCTGGAGGCGGGCATGGCAACCCACTCCAGTATTCTTGCACAGAGAACTCCACGGACAGAGGAGCCTGGTGGTTCATAGTGCATAGGGCCCAAAAAAGTTGGACACAACTGAAGCGACTTAACATACATACAGGCATGAGGGATATTGGACTATTCTTTTCTTTTCCTTTGTAATGGCTTTGTCAGTGTCAGGATAATACTGTCCTTAAGAATTGGATTGGAAAATCATTCTTTCTCCATTTTTATAGAGATTGGGAAGGATCAGTAGTGCTTTAGCTTTAGTTTTTATTATTTTTAATAAATATTTTCCTATTTATTTATTTTTGGCTGCAATGGATCTTCTTTGATGTGAGCAGACATTTTCTAGTTGCATAGATTTCAGAGCATGGGCTTAAGTGTGCTCAATTTTCAGTAGTGGTGGCACATGGGCTTAGTTGCTCTGTGGCATGAGGAGTCTACATGGATGAAGGTTAGAACCTCAGATCCCTTGCATTTACAGGCAGATTCTTAAACTGTTGATCATCAGGGAATTTCTTGTTTTAGATTTTAATAACTGATAGAAATCAGTGTGCAATGATGGGTATATGCAAAGATAGCACAAGAAAGGACAGGAATGGCAAGGACCTAACAGAATTAGAAGAGATTAAGAAGAGGTGGCAAGAATACACAGAAGAATTGTATAAAAGAGGTCACAATGACCAAGATCACGATGGTGTGGTCACTCACCTTAAGCCAGACATCCTGGCGTGTGAAGCCAAGTGGGCCTTAGGAAGGATCATTACAAACAAAGCTGTGGTGATGATGGAATTTCAGTTAAGATATTTCAAATCCTAAGCTGATGTTTTTAAAGTGCTGGACTGAATATGCCAGCAAATTTGGAAACCTCAGTAGTAGCCACAGGGGTGGAAAATGTCAGTTTCCTTTCCAATCCCAAAGAAGACCAATGACAAAGAATGTTCAAACTACCACACAACTGCACTCATTTTACATGCTAGCAAAATAATGCTCAAAATCCTTCAAGCTACGCTTCAACAGTACATGAATTGAGAACTTCCAGATATATAAGCTGAATTTAGAAAAGACAGAGTAAAGAGATCAAATTGCTGAAATATTTTGAATCATAGGAAAAGCAAGAGAATTTCAGAGAAAGATCGACTTCTGCTTCATTGACTATATGAAAGCCTTTGACTAAGTGGATCACGAAAAACTGTGGAAAATTCTTGAAAAGATAGGAATACCAGATCACCTTACCTCCCTCTTGGGAAACCTATATGTAGGTCAAGAAACAACAGTTAGAAAGACATGGAACGGGTTCCAAATTGGGAAAGGAGTATGTCAAGGCTGTATATTGTCACCCTGCCTATTTAACTTATTTGCAGAGTATATCATGTGAAATGCCAGGCTTGATGAATCACAAGTTAGAGTCAAGATCAACAGGAGAAATATAACAACCTCAGATATGCAGATGATAGCATCCTAATGACAGAAAAGAGAAGAGAAGCTAGGGAACCTCTTGATGAAAGTGGATGAGGAGAGTGAAAAACTGGCTTAAAACTCAACATTCAAAAAACAAAGATCATGGCATCAGGTCCCATCACTTCATGACAAATAGATGGGGAAAAAAGGAAACAGTGACAGATTTTATTTTCTTGGTTACCAAAATCACTGCAGAGGGTGACTGCAGCCATGAAATTAAAACAGGTTGCTCTGTGGAAGAAAAGTTAAGACCAAACTAGAAAGTATATATATAAAAAATCAGAGACCTCACTTTGCCTAGGAAGATCTGTATAGTCAAATCTATGGTTCCAGTAGTCATGTACAGATGTGAGAGTTGTACCATAAAGAAAGCTGAGCACCGAAGAATTGATGCTTCTGAACTGTAATGTTGGAGAAGACTCTTGAGAGTCACCTGGCCAGCAAGGATATCAAACAAGTCCATCCTAAAGGAAATTAATCCTGATGTGAAGAGCTGACTCATTGAAAAAGATGATGATACTGAGAAAGATTGAAGGCAGGAGGAGAAGAGGGTGACAAAGGATGAGATGGTTGGATGGCATCACCAATTCAATGGACATGAATTTGAGTAAACTCTGGGAGATAGTGAAGGACAGGGAAGCCTGGTGTGATACAGTCCATGGGGTCACAATGATTTGGACATGATTTATAGAGTGAACAGTCAGAGAAACAAGAAATCAATGGTGAAGTCATATATTCCTAAGGCTTTCTTTATGTCACGATTAAAAAGAAAAAAACTATTTTGGCAAGATTGAAAAGAAAAACTATTTTAATTTCTTCACTTGCTTTAGGAATTTTGATATTTTTACTTCCTCTTCAATGCATTTTTAAATATTTGTCTACAATGAAAATTTTAAAGAATTTG
The DNA here is from genome assembly GCA_935064755.1 of Tragelaphus eurycerus. Taxonomy (NCBI): domain Eukaryota; kingdom Metazoa; phylum Chordata; class Mammalia; order Artiodactyla; family Bovidae; genus Tragelaphus; species Tragelaphus eurycerus. The sequence continues at coordinate 1,204,640 of CAKXYN010000123.1, forward strand.
TCTAAATTATCTAATTTTGTTCGAATATATTTCTTCACAGTGTTTCTTTATAGTACTTTTCATATTGGTGTGGTTGGAAATAATGAACATATTTAATCCCTGATTTTAATGTATGTTTTCTCCATTCTACATCTCTTTAGCTAAAAAAGCTTGTTAAATTTGGGATTCTAAAGAACCTTCTCTAATTTTTCTAACCTTCTTTCCAGTTCCAGTTCAGTCCCTCAGTCGTGTCCAACTCCTTGCAACCCCATAGACTGCAGCACGCCAGGCCTTCGTGTGCATCCACAACACCCCAAGTTTGTTCAAACTCATGTCCATCAAATAGCTGATTCCATCCAACTGTCTCACCTGTCACCATCTTCTCCTCCTGCTTTCGATCTTTCCCAGCATTAAGGTCTTGTCCAATGAGTCAGTTCTTCACATCAGGTGGCCAAAGTATTGGAGCTTCAGCTTCAGCATCAGTCCTTCCAATGAATATTCAGGGTTGATTTTCTTTATGATTGACTGGTTGGACCTCCTTGCAGTCCAAAGGACTCAAGAGTCTTCTCCAACACCACAGTTCAAAATCATAAATTCTTAAGCACTCAGCTTTCTTTATGGTCCAACTCTCATATCCATACATGACTAATGGAAAATGATAGCTTTGACTAGATGGACATTTGTTGGCCAAGTAATGTGTCTGCTTTTTAATATTCTGTCTAGGTTGGTCATAGCTTTTCCTCCCAGGAGCAAGCGTCTTTTAATTTCATGGCTGCAGTCACCATCTTCAGTGATTTTGGAGTCTAAGAAAATAAAATCTCTCACTGTTTCCATTGCTTCCCCTTCTATTTGCCATGAAGTGATGAAACTGTATGTCATGATCTTTGTTTTCTGAATGCTGAGTTCAAAGCCAACTTTTTCACTCTCCTCTTTCACGTTCATCAAGAGGCTCTTTAATTCCTCTCTGATTTCTGCCATAATGTTGGTGTCATCTGCGTATCTGAGGTTATCAATATTTCTCCCAGCAATCATGATTCCAGCTTATGCTTCATCCAGCCTCCCATTTTGCATGATGTACACTGCATATAAGTTAAGTAAACAGGGTGACAATATACAGCCTCTAGGTATTCCTTTCCCAATTTGAAACTAGTACCTTTTTCCATATTCCTTTCTAATATTTGCTTTTTGACATACATACATACAGATTTTGCAGGAGACAGATTAGGTAGTCTGGTACTTGCACCTCTTTAAGAATTTTCCACAGTTTGTTGTGATCCACACAGTCAAAGATTTTGGCATAGTCAGTAAAGCAGAAATAGATGTTTTTTGGGGGAATTTATTGCTTTTTCTAAGATCCAACAGATTTGGCAATTTTATCATTGATTCCTCTGCCTTTTCAAAATCCAGTTTGAACACCTAGAAGTACTCAGTTCATATACTGTTGAACCTTACTTAGAAATTTTGAACATTACTTGTCTAGTGTTTGAGATGAGTGCAATTGTGCAATATTTTAAACATCATTTGGCATTGCCTTTCTTTGGGATTGGAATGAAAACTGACCTTTACCAGTCCTGTGGTCACTGTTAAGTTTTCCAAATTTGCTGGCATATTGAGTGCAGCAATGTCACAGCATTATCTTTTAATATTTGAAATAGCTCAGCTAGAATTCCATCACCTCCACCAGCTTTGTTCATAGTGATGCTTTCTAAGGCCCACTTGACTTTGCACTTTAGGATATCTGGCTCTAGGTGAGTGCACCATCGTGCTTATCTGGGACATTATGATATTTTTATAAAGTTCTGTGTATTCTTGCCACCTATTCTTAGTATCTTCTGCTTCTTTTAAGTCCATAATGTTTCTGTACTTCATTGTGCCCACCTTTATATGAAATGTTCCTTGGTATCTCTAATTTTCTTGAAGAGGTCTCTAGTCTTTTCCATTCTGTTGTTTTCCTCCATTTCTTTGCATTGATAATTGAAGAAGGCTTTATTATCTCTCCTTGCTATTCTTTGGAACTCTGCATTCATATGGGTATATTTTTCCTTTTCTCTTTTGCCTTTCACTTCTTTTTTTCTCAGCTATTTGTAAGGTCTCCTCAGACAACCATTTTGCCATTTTATTTTTCTTTTCCTTGGGCAAGGTCTTGATCACTGCCTCCTATACAATATTATGAACCTCGATCCATAGATCATCAGGGACTGTATCAGATCTAATTCCTTGATTGTTTGTCACTTTCACTGTATAATCATAAGGGATTTGATTTAGATCATACCTGAATGGTCTAGTGATTTTCCCTACCTTCTTCAATTTGGCAATAAGGAGCTCATGATCTGAGCCACAGTCAGCTACCTGCCTTGTTTTTACTGGCTGTAAATGGTTTCTGTATATGTATTATTTGGCTGCAAATAATATAATCAATCTGATTTCAGTATTGACAGTCTAGTGATCTCCATGTGTAGAGCCATCTCTTGTGTTGTTGGAAGAAGGTTTTTGCTGTGACCAGTGTGTTCTCTTGGCAAAACTCTGCTAGCCTTTGTCCTACTGCATTTTTTACTCCAAGGCCAAATTTGTCTGTTACTCCAGGGATCTCTTGACTTCCTACTTTTGCATTCCAGTTCCCTATGATGAAATGGACATCTTTTTTTGATGTTAGTTCTAGAAGGTCTTGTAGGTCATCATAGAACCATTCAACTTCAGCTTCTTCAGCATTAGCGGTTTGGGCATAGACTTGGATTACTGTGATACTGAATGTTTTGCCTTGGAAACAAACAGATAATCCTGTTGCTTTTGAGATTGTATCCAAGTACTGCATTTTAGATCCTTTTGTTAACTAAGAGGGTTACTCCAGCTCTTCATAGGGATTTTTGCCCACAGTGGTAGATATAACTGTCATCTGAATTAAATTCACCCATCCCAGTCCATTTTAGTTCACTGATTCCTAAAATGTTAATGTTCACTCTTGCCATCTCCTGTTTGACCACTTCCAATTTACCTTGATTCATGGACCTAACTTTCTAGGTTCCTATGAAATATTGTTCTTTACAGCATTGGACTTGACTTCCATAACCAGTCACATCCACAACTGAGTGTTGTTTTTGCTTTGGCTCCATCTCTTCATTCTTTCTGAAGTTATTGTTCCACTCTTCTCCAGTAGCATATTGGGCACCCTCCAACCTGTGAAGTTCATCTTTAAATGTACTATCTTTTTGCCTTTTCATGCTGTTCATGGGGTTCTCAAGGCAAGATTACTGAAGTGGTTTGCCATTTCCTTCTCCAGTGGACCATGTTTTGTCAGAACGCTCTGTTATGACCTGTCCATCTTGGGTAGCCCTACATGGCATGGCTTCTAGTTTCAATGAGTAAGAGAAGGTTGTGGTTGATGTGGTCATTTTGTTTAGTTTTCTGTGATTGTGATTTTCATTCTGTCTGTCCTCTGATGGTTATGGGTACAAGGCTTATGGGGATGCTTCCTGATGGAAGCTACCCTTCTTTAGGTCTTGTAAAAATCTTCATAAAATTTATGACTTTAAAAGTTGTTTTTCTTTTTTCTGTTTTATTTCAATTTAAATCTTAACTATTTCTTTCCTTCCTACTGCTCTAGGTATGGCTAGTTCCTCTTTTTAAGTTTCTTGAGACTCATAGCTTATTTTGAGATATTTCTCTTTTTCAAATATAAATATTGGTATTTATAAATTTCTCTGGAAGACTAAATCAACTGCAGCCCACAAATTGTTATATCTTTTGTTTTCTTTTTAAGTCAGTTAAACATATTTTCTGAGTTCCCTTTACCTTTGATTGATTAATAGGTTACTGAGAAACTAAGCACAACAATGGTATTTCATAACAGTGATAGTTCTGTTTTCTTCAAATCATATTTTAACACTCAATGTTAAACTATTAGTTATAAGTATTTAATTTTAAAATGGATACATGTTTATGTATGACTGAGTCTCTTTGGTGTTCACCTGAAACTATCACATTATTGTTAATACTCTAATACCAAGTGTTTTATGGTAGTGTGGAGATTCCTTAAAAAACTGGAAATAGAACTGCCTTATGACCCAGCAATCCCACTGCTGGGCATACACACCAAGGAAATCAGAATTGAAAGAGACACGTGTACCCCAATGTTCATCGCAGCACTGTTTATAATAGCCAAGACATGGAAGCAACCTAGATGTCCATCCGCAGATGAATGGGTAAGAAAGCTGTGGTACATACACACAATGGAGTATTACTCAGCCATTAAAAAGAATACATTTGAATCAATTCTAATGAGGTGGATGAAACTGGAGCCTATTATACAGAGTGAAGTAAGCCAGAAAGAAGAACACCAATACAGTATGCTAATGCACATATATGGAATTTAGAAAGATGGTCATGATAACCCTGTATGTGAGACAGCAAAAGAGACACAGATATATAGAACAGTCTTTTGGACTCTGTAGGAGAGGGAGAGGGTGGGATGATTTAGGAGAATGGCATTGAAACATGTATAATATCATATATGAAACGAATCACCAGTCCAGGTTTGATGCATGATACTGGATGCCTGGGGCTGGTGCACTGGGATGACCCAGAGGGATGGTATGGGGAGGGTGGAGGGAGGGGGGTTCAGGATGGGGAACATGTGTAAACTTGTGGCAGATTCATGTTGATGTATGGCAGAACCAATACAATATTGTAAAGTAATTAACCTCTAATTGAAATAAATAAATTTATCTTTAAAATAAATAAAATCTTATGGAATCCAAAAAATACTTACTAAGCATATTTTATATGTGTAATGGGCAACCTTTATGGACACTTTTAGATTTAATTTTCCTTACCATCTTCATATTAAAAAATATAGAAAAAAAATTTTATAGAATACTAATCAAGACATTGCAATTTTCTTTACCTCTGAAATAGTTTGATGTTATTACATTTCTTAGAATTCTCATTTTGTCTTTCAGAAAGTTAAAACATTTTAATTGAATGTCTTAACATTTAATATAAATTTATATGGATATTTAATTGGACCTGAAATTTTTACCTTCTCTTTTATTCAATCATGCCATACCAGTAATTTAACACCTTCTTTACATGTCACATGTTTTATAAATATTTCTTGCTTTAGACTAGACCCATCAACTTCTCTATTTTCTGAATTTCTAAGAACTTACTACTTTCTTAACTTGGTTATTAACAGGCTACATGATTAGTAATTTTCCACCTTTATGTTTATTTCTCTCATTTTAACCATCAGCACCATTATTGTTACCAATTATTCAACTTTTTAAAAGTTTTTCACATGTATTACACTTTAAAACACTTTTCTTTGTTGCAGGTATGTGATTTTCAAAACATTTAAAAATTTGTAAATCATAAGCACTGACCAAGCAGAATCAATGCTGACCATAAACCTCTGAAAACCATGCTGAGAGGAAGATCAGAATAGCAACCAGAGGGTCATTAATATTATAGTTTGAATTTTATAGATTTGTTTCTTGAAAAAAACCTAGAGTACTTAGTCTATGATTGCAAGAATTCTTTGAAAATGAAAAGATAATTGAGAATAACAATGTCTTCACTCTCATGGAGTCCATATACTAGTTGTGAAGACATAAATAATAGCTAGCACTCTCAATTTTATCTTATTTCTAGACTTGGGATAATGACCTCTAAATAACAGACAACAGAAATATTTGTGATTATTGGCAGTAATTATAATGATGACATTGTTAAGAGTTATGCAGATCCTGAAGCAGCCACTTTCCGTATTAAAAAGTGTTTTGAAAATGTGCATCTAAGCCTGACGCTGTGTCTCAGTTCAGTTCAGTTGCTCAGTCATGTCTGACGCTTTGTGACCCCATGGACTGCAGCATGCCAGGCTTCCCTGTCCATCACCAACTCATGGAGCTTACTCAAACTCATGTCCATCGAGTAGGTGATGCCATCCAACCATCTCATCCTCTGTCATCCCCTTCTCTTCCCACTTTCAATCTTTCCCAGCATCAGGGTCTTTTCCAATAAGTCAATTCTTCGCATCAGGTGGCCAAGATATTGGAGTTTCAGCTTCAGCATCAGCCCTTTGAATAAATATTCAGGACTGATTTCCTTTAGGATTTACTGGTTGGATATCCTTGCTGTTCAAGGGATTATCGAAAGAGAAAATAAAGTCTCCAGTGTGAGACTTGTTTTCTGTTTAAGTGTCTCATCTCTAAGGAATTAGCAAAAATAGAAATTACATTAGAAAGAACATGAAACCTTGTTTTTCCAAATGGATTCCACTTACCACCCACATTATTAGATAGGAATGCCTGCTGAGGAATGGTATTACTTCCTCAGCTCTTATTCACATTTATAAAGATAATTAAATATTGTGTCAAATATTTATGTAACCCCATTAGAATGCTCATTTTTAAAATATTGCCATAAATAATCATTAACTAGTGTTTGTAGGCATCTTCATTCTGATCCAAACTGAAGCTCTTTAAGTATTAATTAAGTATTCAGCACCTAGTTAAACTAAATTAAAAATCCATCTCAAATTAAAATCTCGAGGCAATATTGTAGGAGCAAAAATACTATTTTAGGAATAGTACAATGAAGTGCTTTCTGGAGCAGTGACTTCAGTGCAGCGCATGCATTTCCTGGCACATCTTTTCTTTTTATTCAATAAGCACTTTTTCCATGAAGATTCTTTTGTTCTGGGCTCAATGATAGGCACAACAATAGGTAGGAAAAGCAGTCAGATCCACTTATTGCCATCTCAGAAGAGCTGTGATGATGGAAAAAAAAAAAAAAAAAAAAAAACAGATAAATAAACTAGATAAATGTGTCACATTATTTAAATGACATTATTTATTATATTTTTAAATACAATGATTATATGTTATACAGTCACCTATCATCTCATTTAATTTTTGTATCTCCCTAAAGTTAGAACAGAGCTAGGACTTAAAACTAGGTTTTATAATCCTAAAATCCATCCCATCCTCTACAAATGTATTCTCTCTAAGACATTTATTATCTGGCTTGGCTCATGGCAGAAAGCAGAGATTATATTTTTAAGATTTAAACAAAGCTTGTTTTAAGGAAATTTCATTTCCTTAAGAACTTTAGTTTCCTAAGGTTTGGAAAAACAACAATTAGAGATTAAGAATATTTTTGTCTTCCAATGAATTTCTAACATGACATAGGCATAGGTGTTTATGAGGCTATTTCTCACAAGTATAGTCATTTGCATCTGTAAACATGGTTGCCATATTCTATTCTTTTTTGGTACATAGTACACTACCATGAAACTGTGACAGGTAAACTGATTTCACTGTTTTTCAGTGGTTCACCTATACTCCTCTTGAATGGGGAAGAAATATTTCTCAAAGTAGGTTATAAGTTTTATTTTCCCAGAACGCAGTATTGGTTGTTGAGGGCAGTATGAAAGGCTGGCTATATTAGTTTCCTAACATTGCTCCAACAAATTATCACAACCTTGGTGCTTAAAACAATGCACCTTTATTCTCTTACACTTCTGGAGTTCACATGTCCCCAGACAGGCTCATTGGTCTGAGGACATGGTGTTATCCATGCAGGCTCCTCTTAGAGACATTGAAGGATTTGTTGTCTTTTGCACTGGCTAAAGTTTACCTACATTCCTTGGCTTATGACCCTTTCTTTCATCTTCAGTGCCAGCAGCATAGTGTCTTTAGTTTTCTCTTTCTTTCCCAATTCTTCTCTTGTTATTTCACCTTCTCTGCTTTCAACTCTCTTGCATCCTTTTCCTAAGTACCCACATGAACACATCATTAGGCCTGCCTGGAAAATTGTAACCCTCTATCTCAAGATTCTTAATCACAGATACAAAGTCCCTTTTGCCATGTGAGCAAATGTATTCACAGGTTCTGGTGATTAGGATGTACATCTTTTTTTTTTTTTTTTTTCTTTTTCTTTCTGACGGTGGCTGTTGTAATTATTTAGCTCAAAATAATGGTTGTTATTTCTATTTTGGAATTGTTTTCAAAATGTTTTGCTTTTAGAATTTCCACTGTCCACCAGATAAGAATTTCAAGTGTAAAAATTGTTAATTGCATACAGTTTTCTTCTAGTGAAAAGAGGAATCAAGGTTATGCCTCTCTGAAGGAAATAGAAAAACCTTGGTTCCACTGGGTCACAAAAGCATTCTTTTTATAATTGCATAATTAACATACAATATTATATTAGTTGCAGCTGTATGGGATAGTGATTCAGTATTTTTACAAAATATACTAAATTAAAGTTATTACAAGTCAATGAATATAATTCTCTCTGTTATACAATATATCTTCATTGCTTTTTATACATTATGCTACGTCACTTCAGTTGTGTCTGACTGTGTGTGACCCCATAGACGGCAGCCAACCAGGCTCCCCCATCCCTAGGATTCTCCAGGCAAGAACACTGGAGTGGGTTGCCATTTCCTTCTCCAATGCATGAAAGTGAGAAGTCAAAGGGAAGTCGCTCAGTCGTGTCCAACTCTTAGCGACCCCATGGACTGCAGCCTACCAGGCTCCTCCGTCCATGGGATTTTCCAGGCAAGAGTACTGGAGTGGGGTGCCATTGCCTTCTCCTTATACATTATAGTTTTATCTATTTTATACTTAATAGCTTGTATATCTTAATCCCATAACCCTATTTTGCCCCTCCCCGCTGGTACTTTGTTTTTATATCTGTGAGTTTACTTCTGTTTTGCTATATACACTTATGTGTTTTATTTTCTTAGGTTCCACATATAAGTGAAGTCACACCATATTTGTCTTTGTCTGACTTACTTTACTAAGCATAATATTCTCTAAGTCCATCCACATTGCTGCAAATGACAAAATGCCATTGTTTTTTTTAATGGCTGAGTAATATTACACACACACACACACACACACACACACACACACATATACAAATATGCATACACACCGCATCTTCTCTATCCATACAAATCAAATACAAATGGACACTTGGGCTTTTTCCATGTCTTTTTTTTTTTCAAGTGATAATTCACCACCAATATATTTTCTTTGGACATCATAGCATTTTTGTTTAAGTTACAAAAGATGTTCTTGCTCATTACATAACTAGACAAAAATACAGAAATATGTATATAATTAATAACCCCTCAACTCCTCCCAATACATACGTATGCAACTAGAGGTGCATGAACTCACCAGGAACATGCAAATTCTTGCCTCCACTCTTGAAGATTCTGATTTGGTAGGTCACCTATGGGGCATTTTGAGAAACCTCTAGGTAATTCTCGGAGAAGGCAATGGCAACTCACTCCAGTACTCTTGCCTGGAAAATCTCATGGACGGAGGAGCCTGGAAGGCTGCAGTCCATGGGGTCACTGAGGGTCAGACACGACTGAGTGACTTCACTTTCAGTTTTCACTTTCATGCATTGGAGAAGGAAATGGCAACCCACTCCAGTGTTCTTGCCTGGAGAATCCCAGGGACAGGGGAGCCTGGTGGGCTGCCATCTATGGGGTCGCACAGTCGGACAAAACTGAAGAGACTTAGCAGCTAGGTAATTCTAATGCAAGACCATTTCTGAGAGAGTCTACTCTTATTCTTGTCCTCCTCCAGTTTACAAAGAAAACTGAGCCTTGCAGTAGTGAAATAATGTATCCAAGGTAACACAACTAGGTGTATCATGATACTGTCTGAATGCAGAGCAGGAACTCATCCCTTCACTAGCTGCCTCCCACAGGTTGCCAAGGTACCAGCACAGGGGAGCTTGGCTGCCCTAGAATTGTATAGCCAGGATGGGAGACGCACCAGCTCCTGGACATGTGCCACCCTGGGGCCTCTGCTTCCATATTTCAGTTACTGTAACTAGTGTTCCTGTGAACACTGGGATGCATGTCAGATCAGATCAGATCAGATCAGTCGCTCAGTTGTGTCTGACTTTTTGCGACCCCATGAACTGCAGCACGTCAGGCCTCCCTGTCCATCACCAACTCCCAGAGGTCACTCAGACTCACATCCATCGAGTCAGTGATGCCATCCAGCCATCTCATCCTCTGTCATCCCCTTCTCCTCCTGCCCCCAATCCCTCCCAGCATCAGAGTCTTCTCCAATGAGTCAACTCTTCGCATGAGGTGGCCAAAATACTGGAGTTTCAGCTTTAGCATCATTCCTTCCAAAGAAATCCCAGGGCCGATCTCCTTCAGAATGGACTGGTTGGATTTCCTTACAGTCCAAGGGACTCTCAAGAGTCTTCTCCAACACCACAGTTCAAAAGCATCAATTTTTCGGCGCTCAGCCTTCTTCACAGTCCAGCTCTCACATCCATACATGACCACAGGAAAGACCATAGCCTTGGCTAGGCGAACCTTTGTTGGCAAAGTAATGTCTCTGCTTTTGAATATGCTATCTAGGTTGATCATAACTTTCCTTCCAAGGAGTAAGCGTCTTTTAATTTCATGGCTGCAGTCACCATCTGCAGTGATTTTGGAGCCCAGAAAAATAACTTCTGACACTGTTTCCCCATCTATTTCCCATGTAGTGATGGGACCAGATGTCATGATCTTCGTTTTCTGAATGTTGAGCTTTAAGCCAACCTTTTCACTCTCCACTTTCACTTTCATCAAGAGGTTTTTTAGTTCCTCTTCACTTTCTGCCATAAGGGTGGTGTCATCTGCATATCCGAGGTTATTGATATTTCTCCCGGCAATCTTGATTCCAACTTGTGTTTCTTCCAGTCCAGCATTTCTCATGATGTACTCTGCATATTATCTTTCTGATTTAGTGATTTCATTTTTTTTCAGGTGCATACACACAGGAGTGCAATTTCTGGGCCATATGGTGGTTCTACTTTTAACTTTTTAAGGAACTTCCATACTGTTTTCCAAGGTGGTTGCACCAATTTATATTCTTATCAATAGTGTAAAATAGTTCACTTTCTCCATATCCTCTTCAACATTTGCTATTTGTGATTTTTTTTGATGAGAGTAATTCTGAAGATGTAAGATGATATTTCATGTTTTGATTTTCATTTTTCTAATAATTAGCAAAGGCAATCATTCCATGTACTGTTAAGTGTTGTATATCTTGGGGAAAATGTCTGTGTGGGTCTTCTGCCTATTTTTTATTGCTTTTTATATTAAGTTTTGTGCAGTTTGTATATTTTGGAAATTAACCCCTTATTAGTGGCATCACTTGCAAATATTTTCTCCCATTCTGTAGGATAAAATGATTCAGTTTTACCTTCTTCAGTTTCTCTTATCAATGTGTCATAGTTTTCAGAGCATGTATAGGTCTTTCAGCTCTCTAGTTACATTTATTCCTTGGTATTTTATTCTCTGATGTGATTTTAAAAACAATTTTATTTTAGTTTCTATTACTGACAATTCATTATTAGTGAATTATTGTATGTTAATCTTGTATCCTTTACATTTTCTGAATTCATTTACTATGTTTGATAGATTTTTCAGGGAGAACTTAGGGTTTTCTAAAAAAAGTATCAATTCAGTTCAGTTCAGTCGCTCAGTCGTGTCCAACTGTTTGCGACCCCATGAACTGCAGCACACCAGGTCTCCCTGTCCATCACTATCTCCCAGAGTTCACTCAAACTCACATCCATCAAGTCGGTGATATCATCCAGCCATCTCATCCTCTGTTTTCCCCTTTTCCTCCTGTCCCCAATCACTTGCAGCATCACAGTCTTTTCCAATGAGTCAACTCTTTGCATGAGGTGGCCAAAATACTGGAGTTTCAGCTTTAGCATCATTCCTTCCAAAGAAATCCCAGGGCTGATCTCCTTCAGAATGGACTGGTTGGATCTCCTTGCAGTCCCAGGGACTCTCAGGAGTCTTCTCCAACACCACAGTTCAAAAGCATCAATTCTTTAGTGCTCAGCTTTCTTCACAGTCCAACTCTCTCATCCATACATGACCACTGGAAAAACCATAGCCTTGACTAGATGAACCTTTGTTGGCAAAGTAATGTCTCTGCTTTTGAATATGCTATCTAGGTTGGTCATGGGGAAGGCAATGGCACCCCACCCCAGTACTTTTGCCTGGAAAATCTCATGGACGGAGCCATGGGATCGCTAAGAGTCGGACATGACTGAGCGACTTCACTTTCGCTTTTCACTTTCATACGTTGGAGAAGGAAATGGCAATCCACTCCAGTATTCTTGCCTGGAGAATCCCAGGGACAGGGGAGCCTGGTGGGCTTCTGTCTGTGGGGTCGCACAGAGTCGGACACGACTGAAGCGACTTAGCAGTAGCAGGTTGGTCATAACTTTTCTTCCAAGGGGTAAGCGTCTTTTAATTTCATGGCTGCAGTCACCATCTGCAGTGATTTTGGAGCTCAAAAAAATAAAGTATGACACTGTTTCCGCTGTTGCCCCATCTATTTCTCATGAAGCGATGGGACCAGATGCTATGACCTTCGTTTTCTGAATGTTGAGCTTTAAGCCAACCTTTCACTCTCCTCTTTCACTTTCATCAAGAGGCTTTTTAATTCTTCTTCACTTTCTGCCCTAAGGATGGTGTCATCTGCATATCTGAGGTTATTGCTATTTCTCCTGGCAATCTTGATTCCAGCTTGTGTTTCTTAGAATCCAGCGTTTCTCATGATATACTCTGCATATAAGTTAAATAAGCACGGTGACAATATACAGCCTTGACGTACTCCTTTTCCTATTTGGAACCAGGCTGTGGTTCCATGTCCACTTCTAACTGTTGCTTCCTGACCTGCATATATGCTTCTTAAGAGGCAGGTTAGGTGGTCTGGTATTCCCTTCTCTTGAAGAATTTTCCACACTTTATTGTGATCCACACAGTCAAAGGCTTTGGCATAGTCAATAAAGCAGAAATAGATGTTTTTCTGGGACTCTCTTGCTTTTTCCATGATCCAGAAGATGTTGGCAATTTGATCTCTGGTTCCTCTGCCTTTTCTAAAATCAGCCTGAACATCTGGAAGTTCACAGTTCACGTGTTGCTGAAGCCTGGCTTAGAGAATTTTGAGTATTACTTTACTAGAGTGTGAGATGAGTGCAATTGTGCCATAGTTTGAGCATTCTTTGGCATTGCTTTTCTTTGAGATTGGAATGGAAACTGACCCTTTCCAGTCCTGTGGCCACTGCTGAGTTTTCCAAATAACCTGGCATATTGAGTGCAGCACTTTCACAGCATCATTTTTCAGGATTTGAAATAGCTCCACTGGAATTCCATCACCTCCACTAGCTTTGTCTGTAGTGATGCTTTCTAAGGCCCACTTGACTTCACATTCCAGGATATCTGGCTCTAGGTGAGTGATCACACCATTGTGATTATCTTGGTCATGAGGATCTTTTTTTGTACAGTTCTGCGTATTCTTGACACCTCTTCTTAATATCTTCTGCTTCTGTTATGTCCGTACCATTTCTGTCCTTTATCAAGCCCATCTTTGCATGAAATGTTCCTTTGGTATCTGTAATTTTCTTGAAGAGATCTCTAGTCTTTCCCATTCTGTTGGTTTCCTCTATTTCTTTGCATTGATTGCTGAGGAAGGCTTTCTTATCTCTCCTTGCTATTCTTTGGAACTCTGCATTCAGATGCTTATGTTTCCTTTTGTCCTTTGCTTTTTACTTCTCTTCTTTTTACAGCTATTTCTAAGGCCTCCTCAGACAGCCATTTTGCTTTTTTGCATTTCTTCAAAAAGTATCATGTCTTCTGCAAATGATGGTGGTTTTACTTCTCCCCTTACTATTTTGGTGCTTTTATTTCTTTGTCTGGTCTGATTATTGCAGCTAGGACTTCCAGAACTATGTTACATAGAAGTGGCAAGAAGGCACCATTGCTTTCTCCTAAATTTAAAGGAAAGGCCTTACTTTTGAATATTATGTACCTGTGGGTTTGTAATAAGTGGTCTTTATTATGTTGAAATATGTTTCTTCTATGCTGTCTTTGATGAGAGTGTTTATCATGAGCGGATGTTGAATTTTGGTAAATGCTTTTTTGGTGTTACAGAAATTATGGTGAGCTCTTTATTCTTCCTTTTGTTACTGTGGTTTATCTCTCTGGTTGATTTGTGAATATTGAGTCTTCCTTGAGTCCCTGAAATAAATCCAAAATAAATCCCTGAAAGAATGATGTCTCATTATTTTTATATATTATTGCATTCAGTTTGCTAATATTTTGTTGAGGAATTTTGCAGCTATATTCTTCAATGATATTTGCTTGTGATTTTTTTCTAGTGTTTTTGTCTATTTTAGGTATCAGTGTAATGGTCGCCTTCTAGAATGAACTGGGGAGTGTTCTATCCTCTTCAATTTTTTGTTATGCTTTGAAAATTGTAGGTATTAATTCTTCTTTATATGGTTAGTAGACTTCCCTTGGGAAGTCATCAACTCCTGGACTTTTGTTGGTTGGAAGCCTTTTTTTTTTTAATGACGAAGTCAATTTCTTTACTAGTATTTGGTCTCTTTATCTATTTAGTATTTGGTCTAAATTATCTATCTCTTCTTATTTCAGCCTTGGCAGGCTGTATGTTGATAGAAATTTATCTATTTATTCTAGGCTATCCAGTTTGTTGACATATAACTGTTCATAGTGTCCTTTTATCATTTTTTGTGTCTTTGTGGTATCAGTTGTTATTTCTGTTTCATTTCTTATTTTGCTTATTTGGATCCTCTTTGTTCTTGGTAAATCTGGCTAAAGGCACATCAATTTTGCTTTTCTTTTCAAAAAAGCGTACTTCATTCTATTGTTCTTTTGCATAGCTTTTAAAAATTTTCTATTTTATGTATTTCCTACTTCCCTTGTGGCTCAGCTGGTAAAGAATCCATGTGCAATGCAGGAGACCTGGGTTCAATCCCTAGATTGGGAATATACCCTGGAGAAGCCAATGGCTATCCACTCCAGTATTCTGGCCTAGAGAATTCCATGGACTGTATAATACATGGAGTCACAAAGGGTTGGGGACGACTGAGTGACTTTCACTTTCACTTTCTGAATTTAACTGTTTCCTTCTTTACTCTGACTTTAGGTTTTGTTTGTTCTTTTTCTAGTTCCTTTAGATGGAATCTTAGGTTGTTTGAGATTTTTCTTGATTCTTGAGGAAGCTGAGTGTCACCACAAACTTCCCGCTTATATCTACTTTTACTACTGCTGCTGCTGCTGCTAAGTCGCTTCAGTTGTGTCCGACTCTGTGCGACTCCATAGATGGGTCAGGCTCCTCCGTCTCTGGGATTCTCCAGGCAAGAACACTGGAGTGGGTTGCCATTTCCTTCTCCAATGCATGAAAGTGAAAAGTGAAAGTGAAATCATTCAGTCATGTTAGACTCTTTGCGACCCCATTGACTGCAGCCTACCAGGCTCCTCAGTCCAGGGGATTTTCCAGGCAAGAGTTCTGGGGTGCCATTGCCTTCTCCGACTTTTGCTGCATTACATATGTTTTAGGGTGTCTTGTTTCCACTTTCATTTGTCTTGAGGTATTTTCTGATTTCCTCTTTGATTTCTTGGTTGACCTACTGGTTTTTTAGTAATATTTTTTTTTATTATTATACACGTTTTGTTCTTTTCATATTTTCTTTTCTATGATTTATTTCTAGCTGTATACTGTTGCTGGAAAATATGCTTGATATACTTCTATCATTTTAAATTTGTTGATACTTGTTTTGTGGAATAGCATATGAATTATCCTGGAGAACATTCCATGTGCACTTGAAAATAATTTATATTCTGTTGTTTTTGGATGGAATATCCTATAGATACCTATGAAATCCAACTGTTCTATTTTTTCATTTCAGGCCATTCTTTTCATTGATTTTCCTTCTACATGATCTGTCTCTTGATGTCATTGGAGGTGTTGAAGTCTCCTACTGTGTTTGTATTATTGTCCATTTTACCTTTATATTTGTTCATATTTGCACTATATATTTAGGTACTTCTAAGTTAGGTGCATTTATGCTAACAAGTTTAATCCTCCTCTTGTATAAATCTCTGTATCATTCTGTATTGTCTTGTTTGTCTTTTGTCATAGCCTTTTTTTAAAGTCTATTTTATGTGATAAGTGTAGCTACTTCCACTGTCTTGTCATCTCTGCATGAAATATCATTTTACATCATTCAACTTTCAGTCTCTGTAGCTGGCATATTGAAGGGTCTTGTTCTTTTTGTACAATTAGCCACAATATGTCTTGAATGAAGCAGTTAATCTATTGACATTTAAAGTAATTAATGATATGTACTTATTGACATTTATTACTTGTTTTTTGGTTGTTTTTATGGTTCTTCTTTGTTTGTTACTTCTTTTTGTTTCTTACCTTGCAGTTTGATCATTTTCTTTAGTAGTATGTTTCTTTCTTTTTTGTTTTTGTGCATATATTGTAGGTTTTAAATTTGTTTTTCCCATGGAGTTCATATATGTTGATCTACAACTATATCTACTTGTTTAAACTGGCTGTCATTAAAGTTGAAACAAACCCTAAATTATCCACATTTTTCATTCCTCTCTTTCACATTTTGTGTTTTTGATGTCATATTTTACATGTTTACATTTAAACTTTAGTTATTTATTCCAATTATACTTTTACACGGGGAAGGCAATGGCACCCTACCCCAGTACTCTTGCCTGGAAAATCCCATGGACGGAGGAGCCTGGTAGGCTCCAGTCCATGGGGTCGCTAAGAGTCGGAGACGACTGAGCGACTTCACTTTCACTTTTCACTTTCACGCATTGGAGAAGGAAATGGCAACCCACTCCAGTATTCTTGCCTGGAGGATCCCAGGGACAGAGGAGCCTGGTGGGCTGCCATCTATGGGATCGCATAGAGTCGGACACGACTGAAGCGACTTAGCAGCAGCAGCATACTTTTACACTTTTTGTCTCTTAATCTTTATCTTGCTTATTTACATGGTTGATCCTCAGTCCTTACTTTAATTTGCCTTTCCTAATGGGATTTTCCCTTTTCTATAAATTCTTACTTGTTTTCCTTTTAGAGAAGGCTCTTTAACCTACCCTGGTAGGTTTCATATTGATAATCTCTCTTAGTTTTTGCTTGTCTGAGAATACCTTTCTCTCTCCTTCTATTCTAAATAATAATCTTTCTGACTAGAGTACTTAAGGTTGCAAGTTCTTCTCTTCCAACACTCTGCATAGATCATGCCACTCTCTTCTGGCCTGCAAAGTTTCTGTGGAGTAATCAGCTGGTAGCCTTATGTGGATTTCCTTGTATTTTCTATTTTCCTTCTATTTCCTCTTACTGGCTTCATTCTTTTTTTCTCTTACTTGTTTTGCTCTTACTGACTTCAGTTATTGTCTTTAACTTTTGCCAATTCTATTGCGATGTTTTTGTTTGGTTCTCTTTAGGTTATCTTCTTTGGCATGTTCTTACTTCCTGTACCTAGATATCTGTTTCTTTATTCAAATCTGGCAGTTCTAGACATATCTTCAGATATATTTTTGATCCACTTTTTCTCAATCTTCTATTTCTGGGACTCTAATAATGGGAATTTTGGTACACAATGTTATCTCTGATATAGCCTAATTTTTTTTTTTTTCATAAAAAAGTTTTTTTTTTCTGTTCTGAGCAGATGATTTCCATTGCTCATCGGCATCATTTTGTATGTCATTCATTCCTTATAGTATGTTTTATTTAAAATTTCAGCTACTGAATTATTTATTTATTTTTCCTTGACCTATTATTCCACCATCACAGTTGATGTCTGATTTTCCATTTTTTTTTTTTACCAAACACTCCAAAAATTTTAGGTAATAGTAATCACATAAGGAAGAAACAACAAAGGTACTTTTAAAAATCATTATCAAAATGTATTAAAATTGTTGCGATTGCTTCACCATTATCAAAGATTAAATACAGATTCAGAATTTTTAATTAATTTGTGTTGTAATGAGATAAATAGAAATAGAATTTAAAAGAAAAGTGATACCAATTTACAATTGTGTAATGTTCCATGTACTGCATTTCAGACTCTTTTTGTTGACTATGATGGCTATTCCATTTCTTCTAAGGTATTCTTGCCCACAGTAGTAGATATAATAGTCATCTGAGTTAAATTCTCCATTGCAGTCCATTTTAGTTTGCTGATTCCTAAAATGTCAGTTGGAGAAGGCAATGGCACCCCACTCCAGTACTCTTGCCTGGAAAATCCCATGGATGGAGGAACCTGGTAGGCTGCTGCAGTCCATGGGATCGCTAAGAGTCGGACACGACTGAGCGACTTCACTTTCACTTTTCACTTTCATGCATTGGAGAAGGAAATGGCAACCCACTCCAGTGTTCTTGTCTGGAGAATCCCAGGGACTGGGGAGCCTGGCAGGCTGCCCTCTATGGCGTCACACAGAGTTGGACACGACTGAAGAGACTTAGCAGCAACAGCAAAATGTCGATGTTTACTCTTGCCATCTCCTGTTTGACCACTTCCATTTTGCCTTGATTCATGGAACTAACATTGCAGGTTCCTATGCAATATTGCTCTTTATGGCATTGGATGAATCACATCCACAACTGGGTGTTGTTTTTACTTTGGCTCCATCTCCTTAATTTTCTCCACTGATCCCCAGTACCATATTGGGCACCTACCGAACTGGGAGTTTATCTTTCAGTGTCTTATATTTTTGCCTTTTAATACTGTTCTTGGGATTCTCAAGACAAGAATACTGAAGTGGTTTGCCATTTCCTTCTACAGTGGACCACATTTTGTCAGAACTCTCCATCATGACCCATTCTTCTTGGGTGGCCCTATATCAGATCAGATCAGATCAGATCAGATCAGATCAGTCGTTCAGTCATGTCCGACTCTTTGTGACCCCATGAACTGCAGCACGCCAGGCCTCCCTATCCATCACCAGCTCTCGGAGGTCTCTCAGACTCACATTCATTGAGTCAGTGATGCCATCCAGCCATCTCATCCTCTGTCGTCCCCTTCTCCTCCTGCCCTCAATCCCTCCCAGCATCAGAGTCTTCTCCAATGAGTCAACTCTTCGCATGAGGTGGCCAAAATACTGGAGTTTCAGCTTTAGCATCATTCCTTCCAAAGAAATCCCAGGGCTGATCTCCTTCAGAATGGACCGGTTGGATCTCCTTGCAGTCCAAGGGACTCTCAAGAGTCTTCTCCAACACCACAGTTCAAAGCATCAATTCTTCAGCGCTCAGCCTTCTTCACAGTCCAGCTCTCACATCCATACATGACCACAGGAAAGACCATAGCCTTGACTAGGTGAACCTTTGTTAGCAAAGTGATGTCTCTGCTTTTGAATATACTATCTAGGTTGGTCATAACTTTCCTTCCAAGGAGTAAGCGTCTTTTAATTTCATGGCTGCAGTCACCATCTGCAGTGATTTTGGAGCCCAGAAAAAGAAAGTCTGACACTGTTTCCACTGTTTCTCCATCTATTTCCCATGTAGTGATGGGACCAGATGCCATGATCTTCGTTTTCTGAATGTTGAGCTTTAAGCCAACCTTTTCACTCTCCACTTTCACTTTCATCAAGAGGCTTTTTAGTTCCTCTTCACTTTCTGCCATAGGAGTGGTGTCATCTGCATATCTGAGGTTATTGATATTTCTCCCAGCAATCTTGATTCCAGCTTGTGTTTCTTCCAGTCCAGCATTTCTCATGATGTACTCTGCATATAAGTTAAATAAACATGGTGACAATGTATAGCCTTGACGTACTCCTTTTCCTATTTGGAACCAGTCTGTTGTTCCATGACCAGTTCTAACTGTTGCTTCCTGACCTGCATACAGATTTCTCAAGAGGCAGATCAAGTGGTCTGGTATTCCCATCTCTCTCAGAATTTTCCACAGTTTATTGTGATCTACACAGGCCCTATATGGCATGGCTCATAGTTTCATTGAGTTAGACAAGGCTGTGGTCCATGTGATCAGATTTGTTAATTTTCTGTGATTGTGGTTTTCAATCTGTCTGCCCTCTGATGGAGAAGGATAAGAGGCTTATGGAAGTTTCCTGATGGAAGAGACTGACAAAGGGGGAAAATGGGACTTGTTCTGATGGGTGCTCAGTAAATCTTTAATCAATTTTCTGCTGATGGGTGGAGCTCTGTTCCCTCATTGCTAGTTCAGTTCAGACTTCCCTGGTGGCTCAGAAAGTAAAGTGTCCACCTACAGTGTGTGTGTGTGTGTGTGTGTGTGTGTGTGTGTGTGTGTGTGTGTGTGGAGGGGGGACCAAGCTCGATCCTTGGGTTAGGAAGATCCCTTGGAGAAGGAAGTAGCAACCCACTCAAGTACTCTTGCCTTAAAATCCCACGGATAGAGAGACCTGGTAGGATAAAGCCAATGGGGCTACAAAGAGTCAGACATGACTGAGAGATTTCACTTTCTTTCTTTCTTTCAGTTAAGTTCAGCAATTGAGTCATGTCTGACTCTTTGCAATCTGAGGGCTTCCCTGTCCATCACCAATTCCAAGAGTTTACTAAAACTCATGTCTATTGAGTTGGTGATACCACCCAACAATCTCATCCTCTATTATCCCCTTCTCCTCCTGCCTTCAATCTTTCCCAGCATCAAGGTCTTTTCCAGTGAGTCAGTTCTTCACACCAGGTGGCCAAAGTATTGGAGTTTCAGCTTCAGCATCAGTCCTTCCAATGAATATTCAGGACTGATTTCAACTATGGTGGAGGTAATGAAGATAATGGAGACCTCCTTCAACAGATCCCACGCATGTACTGTTACACTCACTGCCCTAAACCCTGCAGCAGGCCACCAATAACCCACATCTTTGCTGGAGACTCCTGTACACTCTTGGGAAAGTCTGGATCAGTCTCTTGTGGGGTCGCTGATCCTTTCCTGCAAAAGTAGGAAGTCAAGAAACACCTGGATCAGATCAGATCAGTCCCTCAGTCGTGTCCGACTCTTTGCGACCCCATGAACCGCAGCACGCCAGGCCTCCCTGTCCATCACCAGCTCCCGGAGGTCACTCAGACTCACACCCATCAAGTCAGTGATGCCATCCAGCCATCTCATCCTCTGTCGTCCCCTTCTCCTCCTGCCCCCAATCCCTCCCGGGCATCAGAGTCTTCTCCAATGAGTCAACTCTTCGCATGAGGTGGCCAAAATACTGGAGTTTCAGCTTTAGCATCATTCCTTCCAAAGAAATTCCAGGATTGATCTCCTTCAGAATGGACTGGTTGGATCTCCTTGCAGTCCAAGGGACTCTCAAGAGTCTTCTCCAACACCATAGTTCAAAAGCATCAATTCTTCAGCGCTCAGCCTTCTTCACAGTCCAGCTCTCACATCCATACATGAGCACAGGAAAGACCATAGCCTTGACTAGGTGAACCTTTGTTGGTAAAGTAATGTCTCTGCTTTTGAATATGCTATCTAAGTTGGTCATAACTTTCCTTCCAAGGAGTAAGTGTCTTTTAATTTCATGGCTATAGTCACCATCTGCAGTGATTTTGGAGCCCAGAAAAATAAAGTCTGTCACTGTTTCCACTGTTTCCCCATCTATTTCCCATGCAGTGATGGGACCAGATGCCATGATCTTCGTCTTCTGAATGTTGAGCTTCAAGCCAACCTTTTCACTCTCCACTTTCACTTTCATCAAGAGGCTTTTTAGCCCCTCTTCACTTTCTGCCATTAGAGTGGTGTCATCTGCATATATGAGGTTATTGATATTTCTCCCGGCAATCTTGATTCCAACTTGTGTTTCTTCCAGTCCAGCGTTTCTCATGATGTACTCTGCATACAAGTTAAATAAACATGGTGACAATATACAGCCTTGACGTACTCCTTTTCCTATTTGGAACTAGTCTGTTGTTCCATGGAGTAACAGGCAAATTTGACCTTGGATTGCAGAATGAAGCAGGGCAAAGGCTAACAGAGTTTTGCAAAGAAAACTCACTGGTCATAGCAAGCACCCACTTTCAACAACACAAGAGAAGTCTCTACACATGGACATCACCAGATAGTCAATACTGAAATCAGATTGATTATATTTTATGCAGCCAAAGATAGAGAAGCTTTATACAATCAGCAAAAACAAGACCAGGAACTGAGTGTGGCTCAGATCATGAACAGCTTATTGCCAAACAGAGACTTAAATTGAAGAAAGTAGGGAAAACCACTAGACCATTCAGGTATGACCTAAATCAAATCCCTTACAATTATACAATCAGATCAGATCAGATCAGATCAGTCGCTCAGTTGTGTCTGACTCTTTGTGACCCCATGAATCACAGCACGCAAGACCTCCCTATCAATCACCAACTCCTGGAGTTCACCCAGACTCATGTCCATTGAGTCAGTGATGCCATCCAGCCATCTCATCCTCTGTCGTCCCCTTCTCCTCCTGCCCCCAATCCCTCCCAGCATCAGAGTCTTCTCCAATGAGTCAACTCTTCACATGAGGTGGCCAAAGTACTGGAGTTTCAGCTTTAGCATCATTCCTTCCAAAGAAATACCAGGGCTGACTTTCTTTAGAATGGACTGTTTGGATCGCCTTGCAGTCCAAGGGACTCTCAAGAGTCTTCTCCAACACCACAGTTCAAAAGTATCAATTCTTTGACTCTCAGCCTTCTTCACAGTCCAACTCTTACATCCATACATGACCACAGGAAAAACCGTAGACTTGACTAGACGGATCTTTGTTGGCAAAGTAATGTCTCTGCTTTTCAATATGCTAACTAGGTTGGTCATAAATTTCCTTCCAAGGAGCAAGCGTCTTTTAATTTCATGGCGGCAGTCACCATCTGCAGTGATTTTGGAGACTAAAAAAATAAAGTCTGACCCTATTTCCACTGTTTCCCCATCCTATACAATAGGAGTCAGAAATAAATTCAATGGATTAAATCTGATAGAGAGAGTGTCTGAAGAACTACAGATGTAGGTTCATGACAATGTACTGGAGATAAGGATCAAGACCATCCCCAAGAAAAGAAATGCAAAAAAAAGCAAAATGGCTGTCTGAGGATGCCTTACAAATAGCTTTGAAAAGAAGAAAAATGAAAAGCAAATGAGAGAAAGAAAGATATACCCATTTGAGAGAAAGAAAGATATACCCATTTGAATGCAGAGTTCCAAAGAATAGCAAAGAGAGATAAGAAAGCCTTCCTTAGTGATTAGTACAAAGAAATAGAAGAAAACAACACAGTGGGAAATACTAGAGATCTCTTCAAGAAAATTAGAGATACCAAGGGAACATTTCATATAAAGATGGGCTCAATAAAGAACAGAAATGGTATGTTCCTAACAGAAGCAGAAGATATTAAGAAGAGGTGGCAGGAAAACACAGAAGAAGTATACAACAAAGATATTCACAACCCAAATAATCACAATGGTATGATCACTCACCTAAAGCTAAAAATCTTGGAATGCAAAATCAAGTGGGCCTTAGGAAGCATCACTAGAAACAAAGCTAGTGGAGGTGATGGAATTTCAGCTGAGCTATTTTAAATATTCAAATATGATGCTGTGAATGTGCTGCACTCAATATGTCAGCAAATTTGTAAAACTCAGCAGTGGCCACAGGACTTGAAAAGGTCAGATTTCATTCCAATCCCAAAGAAAGGCAATGCCAAAGAATGCTCAAACTATTGCACAATTGCACTCATCTCACATGTTAGTAAAGTAATACTCAAAATTATCCAAGCCAAGCTTCAATAATATGTGAACCATGCAATTCAAGATGTTCAAGCTGATTTTAGAAAATGTAGAAGAAACAGAGATAAAATTGCCAACATCAGCTGGATCATCAAAAAGCAAGAAAATGGGGAGGAGCTAAGATGGCGGACGAGTAGGACGGGGAGAACACTTTCTCCTCCACAAATCTATTAAAAGAACATTTGAATGCTGACTAAATTCTACAAAACGACTTTTGAATGCCGGCAGAGGACATCAGGCACTTAGAAAGACAATTCATTGTCTTCAAAAGGAGAAAATGAGCCCTGCAGTAACTCCTTTTGTGGAGAAGCGGCGCGGACACCAGCATTTGCTATTAGCAAGCGGCGGCTGGGCTAGGAGGAGCGGCGCGGCCTGCATCGTTTTGAGAAAGGATTTGCCCTGGCTGTCTCAAGCGCTATCTGAGCGAAATAACCAGACTGTTGGTTATCTACTACATCAAGGACCAGCCCTAACTAGGGACACCACCAGGACTGCATGAGGAACAGGGGACTGCATTGAGATAGCCAGCTGCAGGTCATCCCACTCCGGTGACAGGCAGCCAGGGCCGGAGGCGGGCAGTCACAGCCCTAGAGAGACACTGTTTGCAGAACTCTAGGTAGGTTTCTGTGCTGAGTCACGCTTCTTGGGGCTCTGGATGGTCAACATCTACCTGAGAAGGTGCGCCATTGTATACCCAGAAAACTGAGCAGCGGGGAGGCGATAAGTCGACAGCAGCTGCGCTCGCTAAACATTTCATCACCTGCGCTACTCGGATCTGGGAAGGGCATAAAATGCAGACTCAACCGAGTCTGTGCTTCTGACGATTATTCGAGTGCCTGAACCTGGCCGGCTTAAATTTGGGTGTTCATCTCTGCCCCCTTTGTAACAGGGCAGAGATCAGATACTGAAAAGACCTGTAAACCGCCTCAAGAAAGAGAATTCAACAAACTACCAGAATATAGTAAAGACACTTTAAACTTGGCGATTTTAACAAAATGAAGAGACAAAAGAATACCCAGCAGCTAAAGGAACAGGATAGATTCTCACCAAACCAAACCAAAGAGGAAGAGATAGGGAATTTACCTGATAAAGAATTCTGAATAATGATAGCGAAATTAATTCAAAATCTCGAAATCAAAATGGAATCACAGTTAAAGAGTCTGGAGACAAGGATTGAGAAGATGCAAGAAAGGTTTAACAAGGACCTAGAAGAAATAAAAAAGAGTCAACACATAATGAATAATGCAATAAATGAGATCCAAAACACCCTGGAGGCAACAAATAGTAGAATAACAGAGGCAGAAGATAGGATTAGTGAATTAGAAGATAGAATCCTAGAAATAAATGAATCAGAGGAGAAAAAAGAAAAACGAATCAAAAGAAATGAGGACAATCTTAGAGACCTCCAGGATAACATTAAACGCTACAACATTCGAATCATAGGAGTTCCAGAAGAAGAAGATAAAAAGAAAGACCATGAGGAAATACTTGAGGAGATAATAGTTGAAAACTTCCCTAAATTGGAGAAGGAAATTACCACTCAAGTTCAAGAAATCCAGAGAGTCCCTAACAGGATAAACCCAAGGCGAAACACCCCAAGACACATATTAATCAAATTAACAAAGATTAAATATAAAGAACAAATATTAAAAGCAGCTAGGGAAAAATAACAAATAACTCACAAGGGAATTCCCATTAGGATAACAGCTGATCTTTCAATAGAAACTCTCCAAGCCAGGAGGGAATGGCAGGACATAATTAAAGTGATGAAGGAAAATAACTTACAGCCTAGATTATTGTATCCAGCAAGGATCTCATTCAAATATGAAGGAGAAATCAAAAGCTTCACAGATAAGCAAAAGCTGAGAGAATTTAGCACCACTAAACCATTTCTCCAACAAAAACTAAAGGACATTCTCTAGAGCAATAAAAATGTGGGAGACTTTAACACCCCACTCAAAAATCGGCTGAAAGAGACAATAAAGAGGAAAACATATTTACTTGAGCCCATCGCACCAGAGAGAAAGACAGCCACCGAGAGGAGACGTGGACCACGGGAGAGGAGAGAGGGACAAGGATCCGAAAAAGGAAGAAGAACCAAACCAGAGCCAGAGAGGACACCCAACGGACGCGACCGACAACCCCAGATGAACCACCATGAAAGGCGGAAACAGAAGCCAGGAGAAACAAACCCCCCCACCATCACTCCCCCTCTCCCATCCCCCCACCCATGCCCCCGTCCCCCGCAAAAAAAAAAAAAAAAAAAAAAAAAAATAAATAAATAAATAAAAAAGAGAAATCGAAAAAAAGATATAATAATTATAGATATATACGCACCCAACATGGGAGCATTGATATATCTAAGACAAACATTAATTAATATGATAGAAGAAATGTGCAACAATACAATAATAGTGGGAGACTTTAATACCCCACTCATACAATCTGGCTGTAATAGACAAAGTAAAGAGCAAAACATATTTACTTATGAGCCTCAAAAAATTCAGTTCACTCAGGAGAGTTAAAAAAAAAAAAATTGACTTATCTGTTCACTCTGTAAAGCTTTATTGACTATTTTATGGGACTGGTACCACTTTGGGTAGTAGGGAGGAAGAAGTGACAAATGTGATCCTGTCCTAAATAATATATTGTGGTAAAGATAGACCTACCAATACAAAATACCAAGATGTGCCTAAGACGAGGACACCCAAACTGGACTTTTAGTTTCCTGAACTTTTCATTTCCAGATCAAACCTCCTAATATAGGATGAATTCAATATGATTTTTTTAAGTGTTCTTTGTGATTAAAAACAGAAAGCCATTAGATAAGAAATTACATATACTCCTCCCCACCATCATTCCCCCATTCCCCTTCTTTTTTCCCATTTCCCTCCCACCCTCATTGATCCTTTCCTTTGTCCATTTTCCCCTGCAAAAAAAAAAAAAAAAAAAGCAAGAGAATTCTAGAAAACATCTATTTCTGCTTTTCTGATTATGTCAAAGCCTTGAGTGTGTGAATCACAATAAACTGGAAAATTCTGAAAGAGATGGGAATACTAAACTACCTGACCTGCCTCTTGAGAAATCTGTATGCAGGTGAGGAAGCAATTGTTAGAACTGGATATGGGACAACAGACTGGTTCCAAATAGGAAAAGGAGTACGTCAGGGCTGTATATTGTCTTCTTATGCAAGGCTGCTTATTGAACTTCTATGCAGAGTACATCATGAGAAACACTCAGCTGGAAGAAGCACAAGCTGGAATCAAGATTGCCAGGAGAAATATCAATAACCTCATATATGCAGATGATATCACCCTTATGACAGAAAGTGAAGAACTAAAGAGCCTCCTGATGAAAGTGAAAGAAGAAAATGAAAAAGGTGGCTTAAAACTCAACATTCAGAAAACTAATATTATGGTATCTGGTCCCATCACTTCATAGCAAATAGATGGGAAACAGTGCAAACAGTGACAGACTTTATTTTGGGGGGTCTTCAAAAACCACTGCCGATTGTGACTGCTGTCATAAAATTAAAAGATGTTTATTCCTTGGAAGAAAAGTGATGACCACCTTAGAGAGCACATTAAAAAGCAGACATTACTTTGTCAACAGAGGTCTGTCTAGTCAAGGCTATTGCTTTTCCACCTGATTTGCCTCTTGAGAAATGGTCAGGAAGCAACAGTTAGAACTGGACATGGAACAACAGACTGGCTCCAAATAGGAAAAGGAGTACGTCAAGGCTGTATATTGTCACCCTGCTTATTTAACTTATATGCAGAGTACATCATGAGAAATGCTGGATTCGAAGAAACACAAGCTGGAATCAAGATTGCTTGGAGAAATATCAATAACCTCAGATATGCAGATGACACCACCCTTATGGCAGAAAGTGAAGAAGAACTAAAAAGACTCTTGATGAAAGTGAAAGTGGAGAGTGAAAAAGTTGGCTTAAAGCTCAACATTCAGAAAACGAAGATAATGGCAACTGGTCCCATCACTTCATGGGAAATAGATGGGGAAACAGTGGAAACAGTGTCAGACTTTATTTTTCTGGGCTCCAAAATCACTACAGATGGTGACTGCAGCCATGAAATTAAAAGATGCTTGCTCCTTGGAAGGAAGGTTATGACCAACCTAGATAGCATATTCAAAAACAGAGACATTATTTTGCCAACAAAGGTCCGTCTAGTCAAGGCTATGGTTTTTCCTTTGGTCATGTATGGATGTGAGAGCTGGATTGTGAAGAAAGCTGAGTGCTGAAGAATTGATGCTTTTGAACTGTGGTGTTGGAGAAGACTCTTGAGAGTCCCTTGGACTGCAAGGAGATCCAACCAGTCCATTCTGAAGGAGATCGGCCCTGGGATTTCTTTGGAAGGAATGATGCTAAAGCTGAAACTCCAGTACTTTGGCAACCTCATGCGAAGAGTTGACTCATTGGAGAAGACTCTGATGCTGGGAGGGATTGGGGACAAGAGGAGAAGGGGACGACAGAGGATGAGATGGCTGGATGGCATCACTGACTCGATGGATGTGAGTCTCAGTTAGCTCAGGGAGTTGGTGATGGACAGGGAGGCCTGGTGTGCTGCGATTCATGGGGTCACAAAGAATTAGACACGACTGAGCGACTGATCTGATCTGATCTGATTGCTTTTCCAGTAGCCATATATGGATGTGAGAGTTGGACTATAAAAAAAAACTGAGCATTGAAGAATTGATGCTTTTAAACTGTGGTGTTGGAGAAGACTCTTGAGAGTCCCCTGGAC
Organism: Tragelaphus eurycerus; assembly: GCA_935064755.1. Taxonomy (NCBI): domain Eukaryota; kingdom Metazoa; phylum Chordata; class Mammalia; order Artiodactyla; family Bovidae; genus Tragelaphus; species Tragelaphus eurycerus. The sequence continues at coordinate 1,232,968 of CAKXYN010000123.1, forward strand.
TGCAAAGAGATCCAACCAATGCATTCTAAAGGAGATTAGTCCTGAATAGTCATTGGAAGAACTGATGTTAAAGTTGAAGCTCCAATACTTCAGCCAACTTATAAAAAGGGCTGATTCATTGGAAAAGACCCTGATGCTAGGAAAGATTGAAGGCAGTCGGAAAAGGGGACGACAGAGTATGAAATTGTTGGATGGCATCAGCAGCTCAATGGACATGAGTTCAGTAAACTCCGGAGTTTGGTGATGGACAGGGAGGCTTGGCGTGCTGCAATACATGGTGTCACAGAGTCGGACACAACTGAGCAACTGAACTGAACTGAATTAAATGTTTCATGATTTTTAGTTTTTCTTTGTGTTTTAACAATTTGTTTTCAGGTATAGTGTATCTTTTCAAATCTGGGTAAAACTTTCTATTGAGATAAAAACAAGAATAACTTGATTTTCAAGATATTTTAAGATCATGTTTCCTATTGAAAGAAGATAACTGCATTGCAATATTGTGTTGGGTTCTACCATAATGTGTATATATGGAATATAGAAGTATGGTACTGATGAAGATATTAATATTCTCTGGGCAATAGTGAAGACACAAGCATATAGAACAGACCTGTGGACTGTGGTGGAAGGAGAGGGTGTGACAAATTGAGAGAATATCAGTGTATTTTTTTAATCCTTAATTTACAAAGTATGGTTTTCCACCTCTTGCCTTTGTTTTTGGTAATAAAATGCTAGGATGACTCCCAACATAAGGATACTTTTCCCTCTGCACTTTGCACTCTGCCTGAAAAGAATTGCTGAATCAGGCTATTCACATGGAATCCTACTGATTTAAACAGAGGTGCTCCTGTATCAAGGGAAGGTATTTCTTTTTTTTTGGAATTTTTCTACCTCAAATCCTGGGATACATGTATTCTTCAGTTCATATCCTTTCTCCTTAGGGCTTCAACCAAAATCTGTATATATGTACATGCAGTTAGTTATTACTCATAAATATTAATCCAGTTTATCTCTGTTACTCTTACCATAAATTATCATTGATTTCAAACAGACTTTTAATAGTGACACACACTTTGTTTTTATAGTCCTCATCAGTAGTCTTCACACTTATTGTAAAATATATAACATTTATTTCCAAATGATGACCATTCATCAGTGGATGCTTTGCTTAGAAGATAGAAGAAGCCAGATGCAAACTTTACACAAGAAACTCACTTATACCAGCTTCTTTTTGTTTCTTTATTTGTGAATTATGCACCCTTGTTTCTATGCAATATTGCATTATTGCTTGTCTTTTTTTTTTTTCTGCATAGTCATCATACTCCTATGATTTCCTTGTCCTTTATAATTTAGACTAACCAAGTCACAATCACCTTAAAAAATAAACCAAGAATAACAATATTGGTGATTAAGAACATGTATTCCTAAATCAGAAAATACAGATTTGAATCTAGACTCCACAATTGGGCAATTGATATAAACTTGACAATTTTCTCAGCCTACTTGTGCCTCTGTTTCCATGTAATTAACACTCAGAAAATTAGTAATTTTAGATACTATTCTAATTACCCAGTCCATGTTAAACACTCAGAAAATGTTTGCTGTGTTGTTGTCATCCTCCTAACTTAAATGTACTCCCATAGTTAGAGTAATTTGTAAATAAAAATCTATCCATGTTGCTCTTCATTAGCTTATTATTGCCCTTGGCATAGAGTTTCTGCATCATTTGATGCCTCACTACCTCTCAGGCTCATCGCATGCCACTCCATGTATTTAGATGGTTTGCCCCAGCAATACTGGAGCTTACTGAAACTGTTTCTTATTTTAATAATTCAAAAACAATTAAACAATGAAGTAAAAACTCAATCACTTCATGCAAACTACTGTCTGTTCTTTACTGTTACTATTATCAACAGGCTTTTCTTCTTGTCATTTTTTTTTTCTCAGTTACAAGTCATTCTCTTCTCAGAATGCTCATTTAAACTAGGCTGATTTCAACCTCTGGTAGTCTCGTCCTCTGATAAAGTGTTTATTTTCTTAGAAAAGCAAAAAAAGAAAGGAATGCGGATCTTTCAAGGTATTACATGTGTCGTATAATTTTTCTGACTTTATATACTTTTCTTTCCCCAGCTGCATTGCAATGTAATGGACAAAAAACGTAAGGTGAAATTACTGTATATATAATGTGATGATTTTGTACTCCAAGGCCAAACTTGCCTGTAACTCCAGGTATCTTTTGACTTCCTAGTTTTGCATTCTTATCCCTTATGATGAAAAAGACCTCTTATTTTGGTGTTAGTTCTAGAAAGTCTTGTAGGTCTTCCTAGAACTGTTCAATTTCAGCTTATTTTTCATTAGTGCATGGGCACAGACTTGGATTACTGTGATATTGAATGATTTGCCTTGGAAATGAACAGAGATCATTCTGTTATTTTAGAGATTGCATACAAGTACTGCATTTTGAACTCTTTTGTTGATTACGAGGGCTACTCCATTTCTTCTAAGGGATGCTTGTCCACAGGAGTAGATATAATGCTTATCTGAATTAAATTTACCCATTATGGTCCATGTTATTTCACTGATTGCTAAAATGTTAATGCTCAGTCTTGCCATCTTCTGTTTGACCACTTTCAATTTACCTTTATTCATAGACCTAACTTTCAAGGTTTGTGTGCAATATTGTTCTTTATAGCATCAGAATTTACCTTCACCACCAAACAAATCCACAACTGGGTGTTATTCGTGCTCTGGCTCAGTCTCTTCATTCCTTCTGGAGTTACTTTTCCACTCTTCTCTAGTAGCATATTGGGCACCTATCGACCTGGGGATTTCATCTTTCAGTATAACATCCTTTTGCCTTTTCATGCTGTGCATGGGGTTCTCAAGGCAACAATGCTGAAGTGGTTTGCTATTTCCTATTCCAGTGGACCACGTTTTGTCAGAACTCTCCACCAAGACCTGTCTGTACTGGGTGGCACTACACAGAATGGTCATAGTTTCATTGAATTAGATGAGGCTGTGATCCATGTAATCAGTTTGTTTAGTTTCCTGTACTATGGCTTTTATTCTATCTGCCCTCTAATAGATGAGAATAAGACGCTTGTGGAAGTTTCCTGATGGGGAGACTGGTTGTGGGAAAATTGGGTCTTGCTCTGGTGGGCAGGCCATGCTTAGTAAATCCTTAATCAGATCAGATCAGATCAGATCAGCCGCTCAGTCATGTCTGACTCTTTGTGACCCCATGAACTGCAACACGCCAGGCCTCCCTGTCCATCACCTGCTCCCAGAGGTCACTCAGACTTGCATCCATCGAGTCAGTGATGCCATCCAGCCTTAATCAATGGAGTGCAAAATGAATCAGGGCAAAAGCTAACAGAGTTTTGCCAAGAGAATGCACTGGTCATAGCAAAAAACCTATTCCAAAAACACAAGAGATGACTCTACACATGGAAATCATGAGATGGTTAATATCAAAGTTGGATTGATTATATTCTTTGTAGCCAAAGATGGAGAAGCTCTATACAGTTGGCAGGGAAAAAAAAAAAAAAGACTACGAGCTGACTGTGGCTCAGATCATGAACATCTTTTCGCCAAATTCAGACTTAAACAAAGTAATCACTAGGCCATTCAGGTATGATCTAAATCAAATCCCTTATGGTTATACAGTAGAAGTGAGAAATAAATTCAAGGATTATATCTGATAGACAGAGTCCCTGAAAAACAACAGAATGGGAAAGAATAGAGATCACTTCAAGAAAATTAGAGATACCAATGGAATATTTCATGCAAAGATGGACTCGATAAAGGACAGAATTTTTATGGACCTAACAGAAGCAGAAGATATTAAGAAGAGATGGCAAGAATACAAAGAAGAATTGTACAAAAAAGATCTTCACAACCCAGATAATCACAATGTTGTGAACACTGACCTAGAGCCAGACATCCTGGAATGTGAAGTCAAGTGGGCCTTAGAAAGCATCACTAAGAACAAAGCTAGTGGAGGTGATGGAATTCCAGTGGAGCTATTCCAAATCCTGAAAGATGATGCTGTGAAAGTGCTGCACTCAATATGCCAGCAAATTTGGAAAACTCAGCCATGGCCACAGGACTGGAAAAGGTCAGTTTTCATCCCAATCCCAAAGAAAGGCAATGCCAAAGAATGTTCAAACTACCGCACAATTGCACTCATTTCACACGCTAGTATAGTAATGCTCAAAATTCTCCAAGCCAGGCTTCAGCAATATGTGAACCGTGAACTTCCTGATGTTTAAGCTGGTTTTAGAAAAGGCAGAGGAACCAGAGATCAAATTGCCAACATCCGCTGGATCATGGAAAAAGCAAGAGAGTTCCAGAAAAACATCTATTTCTGCTTTATCGACTATGCCAAAGTCTTTGACTGTGTGGATCACAATAAACTGTGGAAAATTCTGAAAGAGAAGGGAATACCAGATTACCAGACCTGCCTCTTGAGATACCTGTATGTAGGTCAGGAAGCAACAGTTAGAACTGGACATGGAACAACAGACTGGTTCCAAATAGAAAAAGGAGTATGTCAAGACTGTATATTGTGATCCTGCTTATTTAACTTCTATGCAGAGTACATTATGAGAAACACTGGATTCGAAGAAACACAAGCTGGAATCAAGATTGCTGGGAGAAGTATCAATAACCTCAGATATGCAGATGACACCACCCTTATGGCAGAAAGTGAAGAAGAACTCAAAAGCCTCTTGATGAAAGTGAAAGTGGAGAGTGAAAAAGTTGGCTTAAAGCTCAACATTCAGAAAACGAAGATCATAGCATGTGGTCCCATCACATCATGGGAAATAGATGGGGAAACAGTGGAAACAATGTCAGATTATTTTTATGGGCTCCAAAATCACTGAAGATGGTTACTGCAGTCATGAAATTAAAAGACATTTACTCCTTGGAAGGAAAGTTATGACCAACCTAGATAGCATATTCAAAAGCAGAGACATTACTTTGCCAACAAAGGTTCGTCTAGTCAAGGCTATGGTTTTTCCTGTGGTCATGTATGAATGTGAGAGTTGGACTGTGAAGAAAGCTGAGTGCTGAAGAATTGATGCTTTTGAACTGTGGTGTTGGAGAAGACTCTTGAGAGTCCCTTGGACCACAAGGAGATCCAACCAGTCCATTCTGAAGGAGATCAACCCTGGGATTTCTTTGGAAGGAATGATGCTAAAGCTGAAATTCCAGTACTTTGGCCACTTCATCTGAAGGGTTGACTCATTGGAAAAGACTCCGATGCTGGGAGGGATTGGGGGCAGGAGGAGAAGGGGACGACAGAGGATGAGATGGCTGGATGGCATCACAGACTCGATGGACATGAGTTTGAGTGAACTCTGGGAGTTGGTGATGGACAGAGAGGCTTGGCGTGCTGTGATTCATGGGGTCACAAAGAGTCAGATATGACTGAGCGACTGAACTGAACTGAACTGAGCGTCCCTTAGGAGCTATGGACGGAGGCTTGTTACATGGTACAGCAGATGGTGATCAAAACCATCCTCAAGAAAATGAAACGCAAATAGGCAAAATGATTGTCTGAGGAGGCCTTACAAATAGCTGAGAAAAGAAGAGAAATGAAAGGCAAAGGAAAAAGGAATGATATACCCATATGAATGCAGATCCAAAGAATAGCAAGGAGAGATAAGAAAGATTTAAGTGAACAATGCAAAGAAAGGGAGGAAAGCTACAGAATGGGAAAGACTAGAGATCTCTTCAAGAAAATTAGAGATACCAATGCAGCATATAATGAAAAGATGGGTGCAATAAAGGACAGAAATGACGTGACCTAACAGAAGCAAAATATACTAAGAAGATATGATAAAAATATATAGAACAACTATATAAAATACATCTGAATGACTCAGATGACCACGAAGGTGTGATCACTCACCTAGAGCCAAATATCTTGGAGTGTGAAGTCAAGTGGGCCTTAGGAGGCATCACTACAAAGCTAGTGGAGGTGATGGAATTCCAGTTGAGCTCTTTCAAATCCTGAAAGATGATGCTGTGAAAGTGCTGCACTCAATATGCCAGCAAATTTGGAAAACTCAGCAGTGGCCACAGGACTGGAAAATGTCAGTTTTCATTCCAATCCCAACGAAGATCAGCTCCAAAGAATGTTCAAACTACTGCACATTTACACTCATTTCACATGCTAGCAAAGTAATGTTCAAAAAGCCTCAAACTAGGCTTCAATTGTACATGAACAGAGAACTTCCAGGTGTTCAAGTTGGATTTAGAAAAGGCAGAGGAACCAGAGATCAAATTGCCAACACCTGTTATATCATAGAAAATGCAAGAGAATTAAAAAAAAAAAAATATTATATATATATATATATATATATATATATATATATACACTTCTGCTTCATTGACTATACTAAAACATTTGACTGTGTGGATCACCAAAAACTATAGAAAATTCTTAAGGAGATGGGAATACCAGACCACCCTACCTGCCTCCTGAGATAACTGTATTCAGGTCAAGAAGCAACAATTAGAACTGGACATGGAACAGACTCATTCCAAACTGGGAAAGGAGAACGTCAAGGTTGTCATCCTCCTTTTTAACTCCTATACGGCATACATCATGAGAAATGCTGGGCTGGATGAAGCAGAAGATGGAATCAATATTGCAGAGAAAAATATCAATAACCTCAGATATGCAGATGATACCATCCTTATGACAGAAAATGAAGAGAAACTAAAGAGCCTCTTGATGAAGGTGAAAGAGGAGAGTGAAACAGCTGCTATAAAACTCAACATTCAAAAAACTAAGATCATGGCATCTGATCACATTACTTCATGGCAAATAGATGGGGAAACAATGGAGGTAGTGATAGACTTTATTTTCTTTGGCTCCAAAATCACTGCAGGAGGTGACTACAACCATGAAATTAAAGACGCTTGTTCCTTGGAAGAAAAGCTATGACAAACCTAGGCAGTGTTTTAAAAGGCAGTGACATCACTTCGGTGATTATTCATCATTGAAGAATTGATGCTTTTGAAATGTGGTGTTGCAGAAGACTCTTGGGAGTCCCTTGGAATGCAAGGAGATCCAACCAGTCCACCCTAAAGGAGATGAGTCCTGAATATTCATTAGAAGGGCTGATGCTGAAACTGAAGCTCCAATACTCTGGCCACTTGATGTGTGAAAATATGACTCATTAGAAAAGACCCTGATGCTGGGAAAATTTAAGACAACAAGAGAAAGTGATGACAGAGGATGACATGATTTTATGGCATCTCTGACTCAAGAGACATAAGTTTGAGCAGGCTCAGAGAGATGGTGAAGGACAGGGAAGCCTGGCATGCTGCAGTCTATGGAGTTCCAAAGAGTCAGACACGACAGAGTGACTGAATCACAAATGTGATGATTTAATGTACATATATGGTGAAATGATTACTATAATAAGGTAAGTTAATGCATTCTTTATCTCACATAGTTGCTTATTTTGCCCCTATTTATCTCTCTTTCATTTGTCTGCTTGATTTACTGAACTACTGCATAATCAGTACTTGACTCAACTGGGAGTTCCTACCTGGAAGACTTCCTTCTCTTTCTCCCAGTGGCTGTGACATATCCCTCTAATTAAAGCTCTATCACACTCTGTGGATTAGGCTGTTTCTTTAATAATTACTATTACCATTTTATTTAAATATATTCTCAGGTGTGGAGTTGCTGAATCATATAGTAGTTATTTTCATATTGTTCATGTGGTTCTCAAGCAAGAATACTGAAGTTGTTTGCCACTCCGTTCTCCAGTGGACCACATTCTATCAGACCTCTCCACCTTGACCCGTCCCTCTTGGGTGCCCCTGAATGGCATGGCTTAGTTTCATTGAGTTAGACAAGGCTGTGGTCCGTGTGATCAGATTGGCTAGTTGAATGTGATTATGGTTTCAGTCTGTCTGCCCTCTGATGCCCTCTCTCAGTGCCTACCCTCTTACTTGGGTTTCTCTTACCTTGGATGTGGGGAATCTCTTCACGGCTGCTCCAGCAAAGCACAGCTACTGCTCCTTACCTTGGACGAGGTCGCCCTTCCTGACCTTGGACGTGGGGTAGACCTAGATAATCACGATGGTGTAATCACTCACCTAGAGCCAGACATCCTGGAATGTGAAGTCAAGTGGGCCTTAGGAAGCATCACTACAAACAAAGCTAGTGGAGGTGATGGAATTCCAGGTGAACTAGTTCAAATCCTGAAAGAGGTTGCTGTGAAAGTACTGCACTTAATATGCCAGAAAATTTGGAAAATTCAGCAGTGGACACAGGACTGGAAAAGGTCAGTTTTCACTCCAATCCCAAAGAAAGGCAATACCAAAGGATTGCTCAAACTACTGCACAATTGCACTCATCTCACATGCTAGTAAAGTAATGCTCAAAATTCTCAAAGTCAGGCCTCAGCAGACATGAACCATGAACTTCCAGATGTTCAAGCTGGTTTTAGAAAAGGCAGAGGAACCAGAGATCAAATTGCCAACATCTGCTGGATTGTGGAAGAAGCAAGAGAGTTCTTGCTAACATCTATTTCTGCTTGATTGACTATGCCAAAGCCTTTGACTGTGTGGATCACAATAAACTGTGGAAAATTCTGAAAGAGATGGGAATACCAGACCACCTGACCTATCTCTTGAGAAACCTGTATGCAGGTCAGGAAGAAAAAAGTTAGAACTGGACATGAAGCAACATACTGTTCCAAATAGGAGAAAAGGAGTACATCAAGGCTGCTATTGTGACCTTGCTTATTTAACTTATATGCAGAGTACATCATGAGAAATGCTGGGCTGGAAGAAGAACAAGATGGAATCAGGATTGTCAGGAGAAATATTAGTAACCTCGGATATGGAGATGACATCACCTTTGAGGCAGAAAGTGAAGAAGAACTAAAAATCCTCTTGATGAAAGTGAAAGAGGAGAGTGAAACAGTTGGCTTAAAGCTCAACATTCAGAAAACGAAGATCATGGCATCTGGTCCCATCACTTCATGGCAAATAGATGGGGAAACAGTGGAGACAGTGTCAGACTTTATTTTGGGGGGCTCCAAAATCACTGCAGATGGTGATTGAAGCCATGAAATTAAAAGACACTTCCTTCCTGGAAGGAAAGTTATGACCTACCTAGACAGCATATTAGAAAGCAGAGACATTACTTTGTCAACAAAGGTCTGTCTAGTCAAGGCTATGGTTTTTCCAATAGTCATGTATGGATGTGAGAGTTTGATTATAAAAAAGCTGAGCCCAGAAGAATTGATGCTTTTGAACTGTGGTGTTGGAGAAGACTCCTGAGAGTCCCTTGAATTGTAAAAGATCCAACTAGTCCATCCTAAAGGACATCAGTCCTGGGTGTTCTTTGGAAGGACTGATATTGAAGCTGAAACTCCAATACTTTGGCCACCTGGTGTGAAGAAATGATTGATTGGAAAAGACCGTGATGCTGGGAGCGATTGGGGGCAGGAGGAAAAGGGGACAAATGTGATGATTTAATGTACATATACGGTGAAATGATTACTATAATAAGGTAAGTTAATGCATTCTTTATCTCACATAGTTGCTTATTTTGCCCCTATTTATCTCAGAGGATGAGATAGTTGGAAGGCATCACTGATGATGGACATGAGTTTGGATAAACTCCGGGAGTTGGTGACAGACAGGGAGGACTGGAGTGCTGCAGTTCATGGGGTTACAAAGAGTTGGACACTACTGAGTGACTGAACTGAACTGAACTGACTGACTGAATGACTGTAGTTCTATTTTTAAATTTTTGAGGAAAATGTGTACTGTTTTCCACAGTGGCTACACCAAATTACATTCCAACGAACAGTGTACAAGAGTTCCTTTTTTTCCTCATCCTTGCCAACATTTGTTTTCTGTGCTCTTTTTATACATAGACATTCTGAAAATTGTAAGATGATATCTCATTGGTGTTTTAATCTTCATTTCTCTAGTAATTGGCAGCATTGTGTCACTTTTCATGTATATGTCAGCCATTTGTATGTCTTCTTTGGAAAAATGTCTAATGAGTTCCTCTACCCATATTTTGTTTGAGTTGTTTGATATAGGAATGCATTATATAAAATAAGCTGCACATACATATGTGTGTGTGTGTGTATATATATATATATACACACAGACTAACACGTTGTTGGTCATATCATTTGCAAATATTTTCCCCCACATTGTAGTTTTTATTTTCATTTGATGGTGGTTTTCTTTGCTTTGCAGAATTTTTAAGTTTAATATGTTTTATTTTTTTTATTTATTTTTTTAAATCTTTTATCTTAAGGGACAGATCCAAAGAGATACTGCTATAATTTTTGTCAAAGTGTGTTCTGCCTATGTTCTCTTCTGGGAGTTTTATAGTTTCCATACCTACATTTAAATCTTTAATCCATTTGTATATATTTACTTTTGTTTAACAAAGCACACAGTCAGCCTTTGTATCCATATGTTCTGAATCTGCATAGTCAACAAATCATAAATCACAGTACTTGAGGAAAAAATTCCAGAAATTACCAAAAAGCAAACCTAAAATTTTCTACTTTCAGGTAACTATTTACATAGTGTTTACATTGTATTAGATATTGTTTAAGTAATCTAGGAATGATTTAAAGTATATGGGAAGATGTGTGTATGCTATGCTATGCTATGCTATGCTAAGTCACTTCAGTCGTGTCAGACTCTGTGCGACCCCATAGACGGCAGCCCACCAGGCTCCCCTGTCCCCAGGATTCTCCAGGCAAGAACACTGGAGTGGGTTGCCATTTCCTTCTCCAATGCATGAAAGTGAAAAGTGAAAGTGAAGTCGCTCAGTCGTGTCTGACCCTCGGCGGCCCCATGGACTGCAGCCTTCCAGGCTCCTCTGTCCATGGGATTTTCCAGGCAGGAGTACTGGAGTGGGGTGCCATTGCCTTCTCCGAAGATGTGTGTAAGTTACATGCAAACACTATTTCATTTTATATAAAGGAATTGAGTAGCATGGATTTTTATATCTGTGGTGGTCCTGGACCCAATCTCTCAAGGACACTGAAGGAATACTGTATATCATATCATTTTATGTCTGGATTCTTTCCTTACTAGACTGTAAGCTGACTGAAAAAATATCCTATTTTTTCCTCACCTTACTCTCAGTAGTCCCTATATCCATGCCCATAGATTGAAGTAAGTAATACTACAGAATTATTATGAATAAATAAATGAGTCAAGTTTGGAGTAGAAAGAACTCCATAAGTGGCTAAGTATAGAACAAGGAATAAAAACATGAATTCTTCCATTTCTTAAATGTTTATATGCCTTTCTCTTAATCATTCTAACAGTGTCACAGTGGCCATGAGATCTATGAATTTTACTCCTGATTTCTCAGAACTTAAAGGTGCTAAAATGTATATGCTCCTTATAGTAGCAAATTCTTTCCAGTGTGACACTTTGTGGATTGCCATTAGGGATTTTATGCAGTTATGTGACTATTTCATTCTATGGTGTGTGTGTGTGTGTGTGTGTGTGTTTGCATGTATGTGGTTTAAAGTCTCATAAGGACACCTATTTGTTGGGAAACATGAAATTGAGTAGAATATAATTGCTTTCTCATTCTGCCAGGTTCTTTTTAGGATCTTAAAACAGATACTAACCTGAGGGGAGAAAGGAAGCAATTATTATGATAGTCTAGACTAAGAAACTGTAGCAGAAAACAAAGCCAGCTATGCATTTTGAATTAACTCAAAGTCCACTGAAGAACTAATAATAAGCAATCAGAGGTCATGATTTTATAACTGAATTTTTGTAGCTTTTATTTATTCAAATTAAGAAAACCTAGTTCTTTGAAGACCTGTAAGATTGGATCAAGTTGGGAAGCCAAAAAAGCCTCTCTTTCTCTCTCATAAGGCACTTCTTCTTTTTTAAAAAATATATATATATATATATATATATTATTTGAGGGATAAATGCTTTATAGAATTGTGTTGGTTTCTGCCAAACAACAACATGAATCAGACATAGGTATACATATGTCCCCTCCTTCTTGAACCTCCCTCCCACCTCCCTTCCCATCACACCTCCCTCCCCATCCCAGCCCTCTAGGTTGATACAGAGCCCCTGGTTTGAGTTCCCTGAGTCATACATCAAATTCCCATTGGTCATCTATTTTACATATGATAATATAAGTTTCCATGTTACTCATTCCATAATCCCATTCTCTCCTTAATGAATAAACTTCCTAGATGGCTAAGAATCTGCTTGTAATGCAAGAAATATGGATTTGATCTCTGGGTTGGGAAGATCCCTAGAGAAGGAAATGGCAACCTACTCGAGAATTCTTTCCTGGAAAATCCCATGGACAGAGGATACAAGTCATGTTACAATCCATAGGGTCACAAAAGAATCAGATGCGACTTAGCAACTAAACATATTCTCCTCCTCATGTTCCTTTTCTTCTTGCCCTTTCTTCTTGTCCTTTAAATAATAAATCTCAAGAAAACTTTCAAGGAAAGCTCATTCAGCTAATAAAATGTGAATATGAAATGTTAAAAGTTATTTTACATGATTATCTCATCTACCTCATGCAAAGATTCCTGCTGGCATCAATTACATAGTGAAACCTCTGTGATATTTGATCAATTATGAATTCAATGGTCTCTACTGAGAGTATATATATATGTTAAACTTAAAGTTTAAAAAATTATGGAAATAATATTCTAGGGCATGAAGACCATTTTGTGGTAACTCTCTTTTGGGTCTTAAGGGTTGTTAAAGAAACACAGGGAAAGAAAATGAAAATAAATCTCCAGGGATGAAGGAATAAGGTGTTTCTGTTTCTTACAACTTGGGATAGATGACATTTTAGCACATGTCACTCTGAGAGTGTCTTTGTTGAAGAATGAGCTCATCCTTTATTAATGGTGAACTTTAAGGCACTTTTTATGGCTGAAGAACTTCTCTCCTGTCTTCTTACTTGTCCTAGATTCTTGCTGCTATACTATTCTCACCAGGGAAATATTTAGGTGGATGAAACTGGAGCCTATTATACAGAGTGAAGTAAGCCAGAAAGAAAAACACCAATACAGTATACTAATGCATATATATGGAATTTAGAAAGATGGTAACAATAACCATGTATACGAGACAGCAAAAGAGACACTGATGTACAGAACAGTCTTTTGGACTCTGTGGGAGAGGGAGAGGGTGGGATGATTTGGGAGAATGGCATTGAAATATGTATAATATCATATATTAAATGAGTCGCCAGTCCAGGTTCAATGCCTGATACCGGATGCCTGGGGCTGGTGCACTAGGACAACCCAGAGGGATGGTATGGGGAGGGAGGAGGGAGGAAGGTTCAGAATGGGGAACACATGTATACCTGTGGCAGATTCATTTTGATATATGGCAAAACCAATACAATATTGTAAAGTTAAATAAAATTAAAAAATAAAAAAGTGTACCATTTAAGACTTATGTCAATAATTATTTGAATATTATTGGGTAGAATGTAATATTGACCAGAAATTTTTCATTTTATTTTATGAATTATCTTAAATCCCATTGTTGATTTTCCAGGCAAGAATACTGGAGTGGGTTGTCATTTCCTTCTCCAGGAGAGCTTCCCAACCCAGGGATTGAACAAAAGTCTCTCCCGCATTGTAGGCAGAGGCTTTACCATCTGAGCCACCAGGGAAGTCCTATTGTTGATAAAAATATGTTCATATGTTTGTTTCTTGCTAAGATAGGGGGTAGATTTTACCATTAATTAGAGTAATTATTCTATACAATAATTTTTGTATGTATGATGGCAAACATGGATGAAAATTTAGTATGTAATATATCTTGTTATTCTACTATTTTAAAATATCTAAACTAATTTTAATAAGTGCATTAGTCAAATATTTTATTGCATTCAGTTTTAATTTCAAAAAACTAAAATAATTATTTTAAAATAAGTAGTGTGTATTAGAAATAACATAAGCTTGAGTGCAAACACCAGGGTGTTAATCCAAGTCTGCCAGCAACAACTGATTTATCTTTTGGATCCTCATTTTTTTTTTTTTTTTTTTTTTTAAGGTAAAACATAAACAACACTTACTATGCTTCAGGCTGTTAGACAGGGCTGTGGCATAGACTAAATGCAATCATGTGTAGCAAAAATGAATTTACATTGAGTTGTTATTATTATCCTCTAAATAATAAAGATAAAATACTGGGGATATGTTTGTTTGAAAAATTGCATTTGTATTTTCAGGAAAGAAAATTAAGCATTGTGTGAAACAAGATTATCTCCTAAAACTTACCCTGGGAGGACACCTGACATCCTAGAATTGTGAATCAATGGCTGATTCAATTTATTATAATGTACCTTAGGGAGAAATATTTTCCCCTTATTTTTATATCAGACTCTGTGGAGATTACAATCCCTGTTTCTCAAAGATTTTATGACAAAAGCTGTTGCTAGAGAATGATTCATTTTTAAAAGATAATAGGAAAATAATACAAGAAGATGGAATAATAATAGCATAGAAACTGGTTTTAAAATCAAACATCATGTTTAATCTCTGTTTTAAGGGCAGTACAATAAATAGTAGTCTGGCAAATAAGAATAACTGTGAAATACCTCTAAATTTTATTTAAATGTCTGTTGTAAAATGTCAGAGGTGATACAATTAATAGTCCTTACTGAAAGTTCTAATTATTCCTTTTTCAGTTTCCCACAAAACCTGCAGTTCATCTCTTCTGATCTTCCTCCTTCACTCACAAATCTGCAAAACTCTGATTTTCTTTTTGTTTCTTACTCTCACATTTTTATTATGAGTATCTTTTTGTCAACTGTGATTTCCTTAGTTTATTTTCTCTATTTTCTCTTTCTCTTTTCTCTTTCTTTTTTCTCTCTCTCTCCCCTGCAACTTTTCTGGGCTGAATCAAATTAATACTGAACACACAGATGTTCTCAATACCTCTTATGGATCCCTGAAGCTTTATAATTTAAATATGGAATTAACTCACATATTATATCCAAACCAAAGTAGTTGCATGATATCCACCTCACTCTGTTGTGATTAACCTCTTGTCTGATAAATTTGGAATTGCCTTGAAACAAATATAAAGATAGATGAGGATACAATCAAATTTAATCAAGTTACAGGGTCTTCCTAAGTTATTTTTTATGTGACTGATAAATTATTTTTAAAAATGAAGATGATACACACTCTTTGGAGTCATGTTTACTAAGTGAGGCATCCTTGTCCAGTTCAGAGCAGAAATCCTTAAGAAAAACCACAGAGTATTTCACATTCCATGGTATTTGTTTTCAATCTTGCTTGATAAAAACATAAACATGATGTTTACAATAAAAAGTATGTTATATTTGCAAAATAAATCAAACAATTTTGTTTAATTACATATAAATGTAATAATCAGTAAAAAGCATTTCTTTTGTCTTTTACTTGCCTACATGGGCCAAGCAAAAATTATCTTAACATACCTAATATTATTAGCATTCTTAATGATTTCTAATTTTACCTTTTAAAAAATAATTTTCACTTTTAAAGACATGAAAAGAAAACTCATAAATCATATACCTAGATACATATTTGATAAAAATATATTTGTCAAGATATTTGTCAAATACATGCACATCCATATATGTATGGTGTGTATGTACATGTATATGTGTATATGCTGCTGCTGCTAAATCTCTTCAGTACTGTCCAACACTGTGCGACTATGTAGATGGCAGCCCATTAGGCTCCTCTGTCCCTGGGATTCTCCAGGCAAGAATACTGGAGTGGGTTGCCATTTCCTTCTCCAATGCATGAAAGTGAAAAGTGAAAGTGAAGTCGCTCAATCATGCCCGACTTTTAGCGACCCCCCGTGGACTGCAGCCTACCAGACTCCTCTGTCAATGGGATTTTCCAGGCAAGACTACTGGAGTGAGGTGCCATTGCCATTGTATGTACGTATGTATGTGTGTGCATATATATATATATATATATATATATATGCACACACATATGGAATAATCTTTTTAAAAGTGGCACAGGCCAATTTGATGTCTGTTTGCAATACTTGAACTTTGTCCTATACTTTATGTGCTATTTAGATATAAACTTACAATGGATCATAGACCAAAATGTTAAAGATAAATTATAAATCTTATAGAAGAAAAGAGGAGAAAACGTGAATGTTCCTAGGTTAGAGAAAGACTGATTGCCAATCCTTGTAATATGTCTAGAATAATAAACAGATGTTATAAAGGCTTGGGAGATTCCATATAAGGGGTGTCGTATGATATTTTTTCTCTGTCTGATTTACTTCACTCAGTATGACAATCTCTAGGTCCATCCACATAGTTTCAAATGGCATTATTCATTTTTAATGGCTGAGTAACATTCCAGTATATATTTGTGTGTGTGTGTGTGTGTGTATGTATGCATATATGTGTGTGTATATATATATATATATATATATATATATATATATATGTTTATTTCTTCATATATTCCTCTGTCATTGGACATTTGGGTTGCTTCCATAGCTCGGCTATTGTAAACAGTGATGCAATGAATACTGGGTTACAGGTATCCTTTCAAATGATGTTTTTCTCCAGATATATGCCCATGAGTGGGCTTGCAGGGTCATATGCTACCTCTATTTTTAGTGTTTTTAAGGAACCTCCATAGTGTTCTCCATAGTGGCTGTCAGTTAGTTCAGTCTCTGTGCTGCTGCTGCTGCTAAGTCGCTTCAGTCATATCCGACTCTGTGCGACCCCACAGATGGCAGCCCGCTAGGCTCTGCAATCCCTGGGATTCTCCAGGCAAGAACACTGGAGTGGGTTGCCATTTTCTTCTCCAATGCATGAAAGTGAAAGGTGAAAGTGAAGTCACTCAGTCGTGTGCGACTCTTAACGACCCCATGGACTGCAGCCTACCAGGCACCTCCATCCATGGGATTTTCCAAGCAAGAGTACTGGAGTGGGATGCCATTGCCTTCTCCAGTTCAGTCTCTCAGTCGTGTCCAATTCTTGGCAACCCCATGGACTTTAGAACGCCTGGTTTCCCTGTCTATCACCAACTCGCAGAGCTTACCCAGACTCATACCCAAAGAGTCGGTGATGTCATCCAACCATCTCATCCTTTTCTGTCCCCTTCTCCTCCCACCTTCAATCTATTCCAGCATCAGGGTCTTTTCCAATGAGTCAGTTCTTTGCATCAGGTGGCCAAAGTATTGGAGTTTCAGCTTCAGCACCAGTCCTTCTAATGAATATTCAGGACTGATTTCCTTTAGGATGGACTGGTTTTATCTCCTTGCAGTCAAGGGACTCTCAAAGAGTCTTTTCAAACACCTCTGTTCAAAAGCATCAATTCTTTGGTGCTCAGCTTTCCGTATGGTTCAACTCTCACATCCATACATGACCACTGGAAAAATCATAGCTTTGACTAGACAGACCTTTGTTGGCAAAACAATATCTCTGCTTTGTAATATGCTGTCTAAGTTTGTCATAGGTTTTCTTCCAAGGAGCAAACGTCTTTTAATTTCATGGCTGCAGTCACCATCTGAAATGATTTTGGAGATCCAAAACATAAAGTCTTTCCCCATTTCCACTGTTTACCCATCTATTTCCCATGAGTGATGGGACTGGATGCCATGATCTTCGATTTTTGAATGTTGAGCTTTAAACCAACTTTTTCACTCTCCTCTTTCACCTTCATCAAGAAGTTCTTTAGCTCCTTTTCACTTTCTGTCATAACGGTGGGTCATCTGCATATCTGAGCTTATTGATATTCTCCTGGTGATCTTGATTCCAGCTTGTGCTTCATCCAGCCAGACATTTTGCATGAGGTACTCTGCATATAAGTTAAATCAGCAGGGTGACAACATACAGCCTTGATGCATTATTTTTCCAATTTGGAACCAGTCTGTTGTTCCATGTACAGTTCTGACTGTTGCTTCTTGACCTGCATACAGATTTCTCAGGAGACAGGTAAGGTGGTCTGGTATTCCCGTCTTCTTAAGAATTTTCCACAGTTTCTTGCGATCCACAAAGTCAAAGGTTTTGGTGTACCTATTTACATCCCCAAAAGAAATGTTACAAATGAATTTACTTGCAAAACAGAAAGAAACTCATAGACTTGGAGAATGAACTTATAATCGCCAGTGGGATGTATAGGGGGAAAGGATATTGGATGGTTATTTACACATTGCTATGTTCAAAATGGATAACCAACATAGAACTACTGTATAGTACATGGAACTCAGCTCAGTGTTATATGGCAGCCTGGATGAGAAGGGACTTTGGATCCAGGGCGCCTGGATGAGAATGGATACATTCATATATATGACTGAGTCCCTTTTCTATTCACTTGAATTTATCACAGCATTGTTGGAGGGGATTGGCTATACCCCAATGCAAAATGAAAAATTAAGGAAAAAAAAAAAAGAAAAACAACATAAAATTAAGGTCTTCAGCACATCTCAACTTATACTTACATACCAAAAAGAAAAAAAGCACAAAAACAAAAGAATCTCAGTGTGCATTCTCCCATCTTCCAGATCTAAGCTTTATTGAATAGCAAGAGCAATTTAGGGAAAAAAAAAATGAATACAAGATAAAAAGCTTGTTTTAATATATGAAAATATCTATCAAACAGTAAAGTTAATGGGACATTATTAGAATTTGTACACAATAATTTCTGAATTGTTTTACAACATGGTCAAGGGATATTGGGAAAAAAATTGTTAAGAATTGATGTGATTCATCATGGATGAATATTTTTGTGCTTTCCATTGTTGTTATAAATGGTTTTTAAAAATATTTTAATAAGCTGCTGCATTACTATGAAAAAATAAGGGATTGGGGAAAAAAGATGGCTAAAGATATACAATTGAACTCATCTCCCACGCTAGTAAAGAAATGCTCAAAATTCTCCAAGCCAGGCTTCAGCAATATGTGAACCGTGAACTTCCTGATGTTCAAGCTGGTTTTAGAAAAGGAAGAGGAACCAGAGATCAAATTGCCAACATTCGCTGGATCATGGAAAAAGCAAGAGAGTTCCAGAAAAACATCTATTTCTGCTTTATTGACTATGCCAAAGCCTTTGACTGTGTGGATCACAATAAACTGTGGAAAATTCTGAAAGAGATGGGAATACCAGACCACCTGATCTGCCTCGAGAAATTTGTATGCAGGTCAGGAAGCAACAGTTAGAACTGGTCATGGAACAACAGACTGGTTCCATCCAAATAGGAAAAGGAGTACGTCAAGGCGGTATATTGTCACCATGTTTATTTAACTTATGTGCAGAGTACATCATGAGAAACGCTGGACTGGAAGAAACACAAGCTGGAATCAAGATTGCTTGGAGAAATATCAATAACTTCAGATATGCAGATGACACCACCCTTATGGTAGAAAGAGAAGAGGAACTAAAAAGCCTCTTGATGAAAGTGAAAGAGGAGAGTGAAAAAGTTGGCTTAAAGCTCAACATTCAGAAAACGAAGATCATGGCATCTGGTCCCATCACTATATGGGAACTAGATGGGGAAACAGTGGAAACAGTGTCAGACTTTATTTTTCTGGGCTCCAAAATCACTACAGATGGTGACTGCAGCCATGAAATTAAAAGACGCTTACTCCTTGGAAGGAAAGTTATGACCAACCTAGATAGCATATTCAAAAGCAGAGACATTACTTTGCCAACAAAGGTTCGCCTAGTCAAGGCTATGGTTTTTCCTGTGGTCATGTATGGATGTGAGTTAGACTGTGAAGAAGGCTGAGCACAGAAGAATTGATGCTTTTGAACTGTGGTGTTGGAGAAGACTCTTGAGAGCCCCTTGGACTGCAAG
This sequence comes from Tragelaphus eurycerus, assembly GCA_935064755.1. Lineage (NCBI taxonomy): Eukaryota > Metazoa > Chordata > Mammalia > Artiodactyla > Bovidae > Tragelaphus > Tragelaphus eurycerus. The sequence continues at coordinate 1,252,819 of CAKXYN010000123.1, forward strand.
AAGATCCAACCAGTCCATTCTGAAGGAGATCAGCCCTGGGATTTCTTTGGAAGGAATGATGTTAAAGCTGAAACTCCATTACTTTGGCCACCTCATGCGAATAATTGACTCACTGGAAAAGACTCTGATGCTGGGAGGGATTGAGGGCAGGAGGAGAAGGGGACGACAGAGGATGAGATGGCTGGATGGCATCACTGACTTGGTGGACGTGAGTCTGAGTGAACTCCGGGAGTTGGTAATGGACAGGGAGGCCTGGCGTGCTGCCATTCATGGGGTCGCAAAGAGTCGGACATGACTGAGTGACTGATCTGATCTGAAGGATAGGCAATGTGTCTTTTTGTAGTAGATAGAATCTGTAAGACTTAGTCTTATTAGAAGATCTGATTTGAACAAGTATTATCAATTATAGAACATTTCTCTAGGCAAGAAACTGAACTTACTTTAGAAATGAATGGAGCAGATGATAAAATACAACATGTCTGACTGAAGCAAGGATGAAACCAAGGCTATTCTACTCAATAATAAATTGGTGGCGTTTTACTTATTCCATGGATGTGGATGGGAAGCAACTGCCTTGCTAACAGAGAACTGTGGCAAAATAATATATATATTATAGTGCCATATGTATATAATATGTGTATATATATATATATAATATTTATGTGTGTATATATGCTTATATATTTATACATATATATTTTCCTGGTATGTAAGTCCTGAAAACACTGGAATCTCCTGAGTAACAGGAGAGCATTTTGTGTTCCTAGATTACCAATGGGGCCTTTAGATAGCTTCTAGATGGGGCTGGGGGCCATAAAGACTAAGTCATGATTAGAAAAATGGAAATTTCAGGTCTTTACTCTACACTTCCTGACTGTGGAGAAGGTAGAACGACTAGAGACTGAGTTCAGTCACAGTAGTCAATGATTTAATCAATCATGCTTGCATAATGAAACCTCTGTGAAAACCTATAGACAGTAGAGTTTGAGAAGAATCCTAGTTGGTCAATGTGCACGTCAATGTGCTGGAAGGATGGCACATCTTGTGGGAGAACAGAGACTAAGCACTGCCCACCCCACCTCCCCCCGGAATCAACACCTTTCTCCTTCTCTTCCATTGCATTGTTTCTGATTTGTACCCTTTATAATAAACTGGTAAGCGTAAATAGCTTTGCTGAATTCTGTGAGTCATTGTGGCAAATTAATGAACCTTACAAAAGGGTTATAAGAACCCCAATTCATAGCTAGTTAACCAGAAATACAGTGGCCTCCCGTTTCAGGAGTTGTTACTGGTGCCTGAACTGACAGCAGAATTGTGAACCAAATCCTTAACCTGTGGGGTCTGCACTAACTCCAGAAATTGATGTCACAATTTAATTGAATTGTTGGACACCCAGTGGTGTCAAAGAATCTGAGAAAAAACATATCACTTTTTAAATCTGGCTACTTGTATTTTAGTCTATTCTGTTAGTGGTAGAAGGGGCAGAGATATCTACTATTTAAGGAAGTGATAAGTTTGCCTTTCATATTTGTGAGACTATCAGAGAGACTTGGATTGGGACATCCACTTTCCTCATTACCAGAGAACCAGAGCTTATTATGTTCCACCCCATTCCTTCTTTTCCCTCTTGTTTCAGGCTTTGAGGGGAGTAGGGCCAAGAGACCAGTGTGCACCTTGTTGAAGACTTGGAGTGCCACTCAAATTTGCAAGACAAGAACTTCAGTAATCTGTGAAAGGAAAATGGTAAAAAAAAAAAAATCTAAGGAAATGGGATTTTTCTCTGAAAGAACTGACATTTTTCTGATAGATGAAAGTAAAATTCAGAATAAAGGTGGAAAGAGGGAATGTCAAAGAGAAGCTAGATTAGGAATCAAGTAAGCATCCTCAGAGGAACTCCCTGTAAGAGGGTTCAATGTTGTCAAGTGTATCCTTTTTGATAGTCAAGAAAACTTCACATTGGAGTCTTTTTTTTTTCTCATTGAAAATCCCCTTAATCCTCTAGAAATTAAATTTTACATATACCTGCACACTCTTGGGGAGACAGAGAATTGATTTTTCATTTCCTCTTGAGGTCTCTGTGAAAAGAGATTCTGACCAATTAACATGGGTTATCATAAGAAATGCTGGACTGGAAGAAACACAAGCTGGAATCAAGATTGCTGGGAGAAATATCAATAACCTCAGATATGCGGATGATACCACCCTTATGGCAGAAAGTGAAGAGGAACTCAAAAGCCTCTTGATGAAAGTGAAAGTGGAGAGTGAAAAGGTTGGCTTAAAGCTCAACATTCAGAAAATGAAGATCATGGCATCTGGTCCCATCACTACATGGGAACTAGATGGGGAAACAGTGGAAACTGTGTCAGACTTAATTTTTCTGGGCTCCAAAATCACTGCAGATGGTGACTGCAGCCATGAAATTAAAAGACACTTACTCCTTGGAAGGAAAGTTATGACCAACCTAGATAGCATATTCAAAAGCAGAGACATTACTTTGCCAACAAAGGTTCGCCTAGTCAAGGCTATGGTCTTTCCTGTGGTCATGTATGGATGTGAGAGCTGGACTGTGAAGAAGGCTGAGCGCCGAAGAATTGATGCTTTTGAAGTGTGGTGTTGGAGAAGACTCTTGAGAGTCCCTTGGACTTCAAGGAGATCCAACCAGTCCATTCTGAAGGAGATCAACCCTGGGATTTCTTTGAAAGGAATGATGCTAAAGCTGAAACTCCAGTATTTTGGCCACCTCATGCGAAGAGTTGACTCATTGGAGAAGACTCTAATGCTGGGAGGGATTGAGGGCAGGAGGAGAAGGGGACGACAGAGGTTGAGATGGCTGGATGGCATCACTGACTCGATGGATGTGAGTCTGAGTGACCTCTGGGAGTTGGTAATGGACAGGGAGGCCTGGTGTGCTGCGGTTCATGGGGTCGCAGAGTCGGACACGGGTGAGCAACTGATCTGATCTGATCTGATTAATTGGAAATCCTAGTCAGATAAACACCCCATGATGAATTGAGGAGGGGATAAACAAGTCTATGATCACTGAGAAAGGGAAAGTGTAAGAAATTTAAAAAGAGAAATTCTGTTGGCTCAGTAAGCTATTAGATGTCATAGTCTCTAAGGAGAAGAGAGAGGACTTAGTGAATGTTCATGTTATACTTATTCTTTATGCTCTGCTTTAGAGAGTCAGTTTCTAGGCAGGTTGATAAGACGTCTGGGGTCCCCAAGGCGGAGAGAGGTATCTGGAATTTTCAAGAAGGAAGAAAGGACAAACGTCCAGAATTCGCCCCCACACCCCCCCCCCCCCCCCCCTACATTCCTTAGTCTTAGTAGCATTTTTTTTTTTCTTTAAACCAGAACTGGTGATTACTCAACAAAACAACTCAGTTTAAACTCTGTAATAAGGATTATATAGCAACAATGTAGCTTGCTGCTTGATAAGAGTTTCTCCTTGCTAAAAACCTTCTAACTAATCCTGTTATCTTAAAATGTTTATTATGGGAGTGGGTATGGTAAGATCTTTCTATTGTTATATTCTAATCCTGTTATCTTAAAATGTAAATTGTGGGAATGGGTCTGGTATGATCTTTACAACTTTGAGAGATTCTTTTGATTTATTGTAATAACTAATCAAAAAGATATATAGTTCCCTTGCTAAGACTGGGAGGGAGACACTTCTTATGTCTATGTCAGAATCTTACTCTGTCCCTTTCACTGTAATAAAACTTCTGCCACACAAGAACTCTGAGTGGTCAAGCTTGGTCTTTGGCCTTGAAGCTAAATCTTTTCAGAGATCACAAATTCGACTTCATTCACCATAAGCTAACATCTTGGGGTCTTGTCTAGGATCTTCAGGACAAGGTAAGAACACAGAGCTCTAGCCTGTCTGCTTCTCAGAATACACATTTTTTGTCTTACTTACTCTATGGTGTGCCTGTCTGTGTGGACATAGAATGAAAGAGACATAACAAAATGAATACAAAATAAGCCTTGAGCCCTGCTCTTCAGTTTTGCAGTGGCTTATAATGACTGAGTTCAGTTCAGTCACACAGTCATGTCCGACTCTTTGTGACCCCATGAATCCCAGCACGCCAGGCCTCCCTGTCCATTACCAACTCCCGGAGTTCACTGAGACTCATGTCCATAGAGTCAGTGATGCCATCCAGCCATCTCATCCTCTGTCGTCCCCTTCTCCTCCTGCCCCCAATCCCTCCCAGCATCGGAGTCTTTTCCAATGAGTCAACTCTTCGCATGAGGTGGCCAAAGTACTGGAACTTCAGCTTTAGCATCACTCCTTCCAAAGAAATCCCAGGGCTGATCTTCAGAACGGACTGGTTGGATCTCCTTGCAGTCCAAGGGACTCTCAAGAGTCTTCTCCAATACCACAGTTCAAAAGCAGCAATTCTTCAGTGCTCAGCTTTCTTCACAGTCCAACTCTCACATCCATACATGACCACCGGAAAAACCATGGCCTTGACTAGACGACACTTTGTTGGCAAAGTAATGTCTCTGCTTTTCAATATGCTATCTAGGTTGGTCATAACTTTCCTTCCAAGGAGTAAGTGTCTTTTAATTTCATGGCAGCAGTCACCATCTGTAGTGATTTTGGAGCCCAGAAAAATAAAGTCTGATACTGTTTCCACTGTTTCCCCATCTATTTCCCATGTAGTGATGGGATCAGATGCCATGATCTTTGTTTTCTGAGTGTTGAGCTTTAAGCCAACTTTTTCACTCTCCTTTTTCACCTTCATCAAGAGACTTTTTAGTTCCTCTTCACTTTCTGCCATAAGGGTGGTGTCATCTGAATATCTGAGGTTATTGATATTTCTCTAGGCAACCTTGATTTCAGATTGTGCTTCTTCCAGCCCAGCGTTTCTCATGATGTACTCTGCATATAAGTTAAATAAACAGGGTGACAATATACAGCCTTGACATACTCCTTTTCCTATTTGGAACCAATCTGTTGCTCCATGTCCAGTTCTAACTCTTGCTTCATGACCTGCATATATGCTTCTTAAGAGGCAGGTCAGGTGGTCTGGTATTCCCATCTCTTTCAGAATTTTCCACACTTTATTGTGATCCACACAGTCAATGGCTTTGGCATAGTCAATAAAGCAGAAATAGATGTTTTTCTGGAACTCTCTTGCTTTTTCCATGATCCAGCAGATGTTGCCAATTTGGTCTCTGGTTCCTCTGCCTTTCATTTTATTTTATTTTTTAACTTTACAATATTTTATTGATTTTGCCAAACATCAACATGAATCTGCCACAGGTATACACGTGTCCCCATCCTGAACCCTCTTCCCTCCCGTCTACTCTGCCTTTTCTAAAACCAGCTTGAACAACTGGAAGTTCACAGTTCATATACTGCTAAAGCCAGGCTTGGAGAAATTGAGCATTACTTTACTAGCAGGCGTGCTAAAGCGCAGGCGGCTGCGGCGGGCGCACTAAAGCGTGGCGGAAAGGAGCTACCCCATGTCCAAGGTTAGGGGCAAAAGCCGGGAGGACCCCATGCCCAAAGGGCGGCAGCCAAGAGGTGTTACCCCACGTCCGAGGTCAGGGGCAGCGGCCAAGAGTACCAGACTGCGAAAGCGCAGGAACAGCCAAGAGGAGTTACCCATGTCTGAGGTCAGGGGCAGCAACAAGAGGAGTTACCCCACGGCCAAGGTCAGGGGCCATGGCCAAGAGGAGATACCCTGCATCTGAGGCCTAAGGCCAGGGGATGTGGGCAGGAGGAGCTACCCCACGCCCCTAAGCCTGAGGCCAGGGGCAGCGGGCCGGAGGAGCTATTCCATGCCCCCACGCCCGAGGCCAAGGGCAGCAGCCAGGAGGATCAAGCCCACTCCCGAGGCTAGAGGTGGTGGCCGGGAGAACCAGCCCACGTACAAGGAGCTATGGCTGTGTGGACGCAGGAGGGCCTAGAGGAGCTATCCCACGTTGAAGGTCAGGAAGGGAGGTGGTGAGGAGAGACCCCTCATTCGAGGTAAAGAGCAATTGCTGTGCTTTGCTGGACCAGCAGTGAAGAGATATCCTACGCTGAAGGTAAGAGAAACCCAAGTAAGATGGTAGGTATTGCAAGAGGGCATCAGAGGGCAGACACACTGAAACCATACTCACAGAAAAGTAGTCAATCTAACCACACTAGGATCACAGCCATATCTAACTCAATGAAACTAAGCCATGCCCGTGGGGCAACCCAAGATGGGTGGGTCATGGTGGAGAGATCTGACAGAATGTGGTCCACTGGAGAAGGGAATGGCAAACCACTTCAGTATTCTTGCCTTGAGAACCCCATGAACAGTATGAAAAGGCAAAATGATAGGATACTGAAAGAGAAACTCCCCAGGTCAGTAGGTGCCCAGTATGCTACTGGAGATGAGGGGAGAAATAACTCCAGAAAGAATGAAGGGATGGAGCCAAAGCAAAAAGAACACCCAGCTGTGGATGTGACTGGTGCTAGAAGCAAGGTCCAATGCTGTAAAGAGCTATATTTCATAGAAACCTGGACTGTCAGGTCCATGAATCAAGGCAAATTGAAAGTGGTCAAACAAGAGATGGCCAGAGTGAATGTCAACAATCTAGAATCAGTGAACTGAAATGGACTGGAATGGGTGAATTTAACTCAGATGACCATTATATCTACTATTGCAGACAGGAATCCCTCAGAAGAAATGGAGTGGCCATCATGGTCAACAAAAGAGTCCAAAATGCAGTACTTGGATGCAATGTCAAAAACGATAGAATGACTTCTGTTCGTTTCCAAGGCAAACCATTCAATGTCACAGTAATCCAAGTCTATGCCCCAACCAGTAATGCTGAAGAAGCTGAAGTTGAATGGTTCTATGAAGACCTACAAGACCTTTTAAACTAACATCTAAAAATGATGTCCTTTTCATTATAGGGAACTGGAATGCAAAAGTGGGAAGTCAAGAAACACCTGGAGTAACAGGCAAATTTGGCTTTGGAATACATAATGAAGCAAGGCAAAGACTAATAGAGTTTTGCCAAGAAAATGCACTAGTCATAACAAACACCCTCTTCCAACAACACAAGAGAAGATGCTATACATGGACATCACCAGATGGTCAACACCAAAATCAGATTGATTACATTCTTTGCCGCTAAAGATGGAGAAGTTCTATACAGTCAGCAAAAACAAGACCAGGAGCTGACTGTGGCTCAGACCATGAACTCCTTATTGCCAAATTCAGACTTAAATTAAAGAAAGTAGGGAAAACCATTAGACCATTCAGGTACGACCTAAATCAAATCCCTTATGATTATACAGGTGCAGTGAGAAATAGATTCAAGGGCCTAGATCTGATAGATAGAGTGCCTGATGGACTATGCAATGAAATTCGTGACATTGTACAGGAGACAGGGACCAAGGCCATCCCCTTCGAAAAGAAATGCAAAAAAGCAAAATGGCTGTCTGGGGAGGCCTTACAAATAGCTGTGAAAAGAAGAGAAGCAAAAAGCTAAGGAGAAAAGGAAAGATATAAACATCTGAATGCAGAGTTCCAAAGAATAGCAAGAAGAGATAAGAAAGCCTTCTTCAGCAATCAATGCAAAGAAATAAAGGAAAACAACAGAATGGGAAAGACTAGGGATCTCTTCAAGAAAATCAGAGATACCAAAGGAATATTTCATGCAAAGATGGTCTCGATAAAGGACAGAAATGGTATGGACCTAACAGAAGCAAAAGATATTAAGAAGAGGTGGCAAGAATACACAGAAGAACTATACAAAAAAGATCTTCATGACCCAGATAATCACGATGGTGTGATCATTGACCTACAGCCCGACATCCTGGAATGTGAAGTCAAGTGGGCCTTAGAAAGCATCAGAACATATGTGAAGGATAGTCAGAGAGGAACAGCTACACAACGTACTGCCTCTTCAGGAGGAACTCACTGGAAAAAAATAACCGATCTATAAAAATGCATAAGCCCTTATCTTACCCAGAGTTACAACAGATATAGAGAGATCTGGGAGACTATGTAGAGGATCCATAAAAGTGCATAGAAACTTTTACAGGACTAACTTTACTTTATGAGCTTACTTGGAGACATGTAATGTATGTCTTTGGACAGAATGTATGACTTCTGACTTGAGAGCTCGACTTTGGGAGAAGCTACTGCTTTTGGAGATGAATGGCTTGAGTGTGAGGCAAGGGGAAAGAAGGAGCACACACACACAAAAAATACCTCTCCTCCCTATGGGTAGTCAAGTGGTTTCCATAGCAGAGCCAGACTGGGATTATCACAAAAAGAAAGAGATATGGGAGTAGACCCACTTTATCAATTGCATTATTGAAGGGCTTAAGAGACCTCAAACCAAGCCTCTAAATTATGCTAAGTTTATTGACATAGAACAAGGAGAAAGGAAACTGCTGGCGGATTCCCAGAGAGACTTTGGGAAGGTCTTTGAAAGTTCATTAATATTTCTTCTGGGAGTGCAGAGGGAGAGACAATAATAAAAGATAAATTTCTCATTCAGCTCCAGATAGCCACCATAAGTTACAAAAAGAGGCGTTTGGACCGAATCAATCTTTAGAGACATTTTTTGCAGCTGACTTAGACAGTATATTACAGTAGAAAATATAAGGAGGAGAAACAACAAGACAAAAGAACCAAAGAAAAGGCCCAGGCTCTAGAGATGGCTGGGAAAACTGCCATGAGTCAACCTGAAGAGAAAATTGTCCAGAGAAGCCTAGGTGAAAAAGGACTGGCTTGCTATTGCTGAGGAAAGGAGGGACATTTCAAGCGAAGTTGCTCTTAGGAGTCTAAGCACCTCCCCCCCTATCCCCACCCCGACTCTGTGTCCAGTCTGTAAATAGCCACGCTGGAGAACAGACTGACTCCAGATGTGTAGCTCCAGGGCTCAGACTCTCAGGGCAATCAGGACTGAAGGTGCCCAGGGGTTCCCACACAAGCTCCCATCTTAATAATATCTGAGGAACCCCGGGTATTAATAACCGTCGGGAGCCAATGAATCAATTTTTTTTTGGACACTGAGCCAACTTTCTCTGTGTTCACTGAAGCCCCTGGCCCGCTTTCCTCCCAATCCACTAGTGTAATGGGACTGTCAGGATGAGACAAATGTTATTATTTCAGTCATTCTTTAAGCTGCACCTGAGACTCTGTATTGTTTTCTTACAGTTTCTGAGTTTCTGATCATGCTGGGGTCTCCCTCACACCTTCTGGGGAGGAATATACTGAGCAAGATCTAGGCCTCTATTTTCATGAATATGGAGCTTGCTCTTTCTCTCTCACTAATTGAACAAAATGTAAATATTAAAGTGTAGGCTGATGGAAAAACTGTGGGTTGAACATAAAATGCTGTTCCTGTTATTATCAAGATCAAAAATCCTCACCTATTTCCACATAAAAAGTCATAGATGATACATTAGATAAGCTGGATTTCCTTGATAGCTTCAGGACATCCCATCCAAATACAAAAGAATACACCTTCTTCTCAAGTGTACATGGAACATTCTTCAGGAGAGACCACATCCTGAGTCACAAATCACACCTCAGTAACCTTAAGAAAATTGAAAGCATATCAAACATCTTCTCTAACTACAACACTATGAGATTAGATATCAGTTACAACAACAAAAAAAACAAACTGTAAGAAACAAAAACACATGAGAGATTAAACAATACATTGCTAAATAACCAACAGGTTACTGAATAAATCAAAAGGAAAATCAAAAAATTTCTAGAAACAAATGACAATGAAATCATTATGAATAAAAATCTATGGGATGCAGCAAAAATGGTTCTAAGAGGAAATTTTATAGCAATAGAATCCTACTTCAAGAAACAAGAAAAACATAAAATAAACAACCTAACTTTGCACATAAAAAAACTGGAAAAAGAAGAACAAAACCCCCAAAATTAGTAGATAGAAAGAAATAATAAATATTTGAGCAGAAATACCTAGATAGCATATCAAAAAGCAGAGACATTACTTTGCCAACAAAGGTCCATCTAGTCAAGGCTATGGTTTTTCCAGTGGTCATGTATGGATGTGAGAGTTGGACTGTGAAGAAAGCTGAGCACAGAAGAATTGATGCTTTTAAACTGTGGTGTTGAAGACTCTTGAGAGTCCCTTGGACTGCAAAGAGATCCAACCAGTCCATTCTAAAGGAGATCAGCCCTGGGTGTTCTTTGGAAGGAATTATGCTAAAGCTGAAGTTCCGGTACTTTGGCCATCTCATGCGAAGAGTTGACTCATTGGAAAAGACTCTGATGCTGGGAGGCATTGGGGGCAGGAGGAGAAGGGGACAACAGAGGATGAGATGGCTGGATGGCATCACTGACTTGATGGACGTGAGTTTGAGTGAACTCCAGGAGTTGACGATGGACAGGGAGACCTGGCGTGTGGCAATTCATGGAGTCACAAAGAGTCGGACATGACTGAGCAACTGAACTGAACTGAGCAGAAATAAATGAAAAAGAAAAAAAAAAAAAAAAAAACACAATAGTAAAGATCAATAAAACTAAAAGCTTGTTCTTTGAGAAGATAAAATTGACAGATTCATTTAGCCAGACTCATTAAGAAAAAGAGAAGCATCAAATCAACAAAATTAGAAATGAAAAATGAGAGGTTACAATAAACAGTGCAGAAATACAAAGGATTAAAAGAGTCTATTAGGAATAGCTATATCACAATAAAATGGATAACCTGGAAGAGATGGACAGATTTATAGTAAAGTTCAATCTTATCTTCCAAGACTGAAGCAGGAAGATATGGAAGTTATGATCAAGACAATTACAAGCACTGAAATTAAAGCTGTGATCAAAAATCTCCTGAAAAACAAAAGCTCAGGACCAGATGGCTTCACAGGAGAATCCTATCAAACATTTAGAAAATAGCTAATGCCTATACTTCTAAAACTCTTTCAAAAAATTGCAGAGGAAGGAACATTTGCAAACTCATTCTACAAGGCCACCATCATGCTGATAACAAAAGCAGACAAAGACAACACACAAAAGAAGGGAACTCTAGGCCAATGTCATTAATGAACACAGATGCAAAAATCCTCAACAAAATTTTAGCAAAGAGAATCCAGCAAAATATCAGAGAGCTCATATGCCATGATCAAGTTGGATTTATTCCAGCGATGCAAGGATTCTTCAGAAAATACAGATCAATGTGGTACACCATTCTAACAAATCGTAAGATAAAAACCATATTATAATCTCAATAGATGCAGAAAAAGCCTTTGACAAAATTCATCACTGACTTATGATTAAAACTCTTCAAACAATTGGCATAGAAGGAACTTACCTCAGTATAATAAAGACCATATATATTAAGCCTACAGCAAACATTTTTCTCAGTGGTGAAAAACTGAAAGCATTCCACCTAAGATCAGAAACAAGACAAGGTTGTCCACTTTCACCACTATTATTCAAAATAGTTCTGGAAGTCCTAGCTACAGAAATCAGAAAAGAAAAAGAAATAAAAGGAATCCAATCAGAAAAGAAGTAAAGTACTCACTGTTTGCAGATGACATAACACTGTATATAGAAAACCCTAAAAAGCCTCTTGATGAAAGTGAAAGTGGAGAGTGAAAAAGTTGGCCTAAAGCTCAGCATTCAGAAAATGAAGGTCATGGCATCCGGTCCCATCACTTCATGGGACATAGATGGGGAAACAGTGGAAACAGTGTCAGACTTTATTTTTTGGGGCTCCAAAATCACTGCAGATGGTGACTGCAGCCATGAAATTAAAAGACGCTTACTCCTTGGAAGGAAAGTTATGACCAACCTAGATAGCTTATTGAAAAGCAGAGACATTACTTTGCCAACAAAGGTTCGTCTAGTCAAGGCTATGGTTTTTCCTGTGGTCATGTATGGATGTGAGAGTTGGACTGTGAAGAAGGCTGAGCGCCGAAGAATTCATGCTTTTGAACTGTGGTGTTGGAGAAGAGTCAAGAGAGTCCCTCAAGAGAGACTGGCTGCAAGGAGATCCAACCAGTCCATTCTGAAGGAGATCAGCCCTGGGACTTCTTTGGAAGGAATGATACTAAAGCTCCAGTACTTTGGCCACTTCATGCGAAGAGTTGACTCATTGGAAAAGACTCTGATGCTGAGAGGGTTTGGGGGAGGGGAAGAAGGGGACGACAGAGGATGCGATGGCTAGATGGCATCACTGACTCGATGGACGTGAGTCTGAGTGAACTCCTGGAGTTGTTGATGGACAGGGAGGCCTGGTGTGCTGCGATTCATGGGGTCGCAGAGAGTCAGACAAGACTGAGCTACTGAACTGAACTGAACTGAACTGAAAGATAGTACTGGAAAATTATGAGACCTAATCCGTGAATTTAGGAAAGTTGAAGGATACAAAATCAACAGACAGAAATCACTTTCATTTTTATATACTAACAATGAGAAATCAGAAAGAGAAATTAAGGAAACAACCCCATTCACCGTTGCAACAAAAAGAATAAAATATCTACAAATAAACTTACCTAAGGAGACAAAGAACTGTACACGGAAAATTATGAAACTAATGAAAGAAATCAAAGACAATATAAACAGATGGAGAGATATTCCATGATTCCTGGTAGGAAGAATCACTATGTGAAAACGACTATACTACCAAATACAATCTACAGACTCAATGTGATCCCTATCAAATTACCAATAACATTTTTCACAGAACTAGAACAAAAAATTTCACAATTCATATGAAAATACAAAAGACCCTGAATAGCCAAAGGGGTCTTGAGAAAGAATAGAGTTGGAAGAAACAACTTTCCTGAATTCAGATTATACTGCAAAGCTACAGTCATCAAGACAGTATGGTACAGTATGGTATTAGAACAAAAACAGAAATGTAGACCAATGCAACAAGATAGAAAGCCCAAAAGTAAACCCATGCACCTATGAGTACCTTATTTTTGACAAAGGAGGCAAGGATAAATTCCTAACTTTATATTATGCAGGTCAGGAAGGTTTAACAGATACCACATTAGATAATTCTGACATGAATGTATTTATAGATGGCAGTTCTTTTATTCAGGATGGAAAATGGAAAGCAAGTTACTCTGTGGTTATGTTTGAACAAGATTTAGAGACAGTCTCTTCTCCCCAGTACAAGTGCCCAGTTGGAAGAGCTTGCTGCTTTAACCTGAGCCCTGATGCTGCTGCTGCTGCTGCTAGGTCACTTCAGTCGTGTCCGACTCTGTGCGATCCCATAGACGGCAGCCCACCCGGCTCCCCCGTCCCTGGGATTCTGCAGGCAAGAACACTGGATTGGGTTGCCATTTCCTTCTCCAATGCATGAAAGTGAAAAGTGAAAGTGAAATCTTCAGTTGTATCCGACTCTTTGCAACCCCATTGACTGCAGCCCACCAGGCTCCTCTGTCCGAGGGATTTTCCAGGCAAGAGTACTGGAGTGGAGTGCCATTGCCTTCTCTGGACCCGAGTCCTAGAGTTAAACAAAGGGCAGCGAATAAATATCTATACTGATTCTGCTACTGCTGCTGCTAAGTCGCTTCAGTCGTGTCCGACTCTGTGCAACCCCATAGATGGCAGCCCACCAGGCTCCCCTGTCCCTGGGATTCTCCAGGCAAGAACACTGCAGTGGGTTGCCATTTCCTTCTTCAATGCATGAAAGTGAAAAATGAAGTCGCTCAGTCGTGTCTGACTCTTAGCGACTCCATGGACTGCAGCCTACCAGGCTCCTCCATCCATGGGATTTTCCAGGCAAGAGTACTGGAGTGTGGTGCCATTGCCTTCTTCATACTGATTCTAAATATGCTTATTTGACTTTACATGCTCATGCTGCAATATGGAAAGAGAGACAATTTCAAACAGCAACAGGAGAAGCTATTAAACATTGCAAAGAGATTGAGAGACTTTTAACTGCTGTGCATTGTCCTAAAGAAGTAACACACTGGAAAGAGTAAGGCAGGGACAGGAGTAAAGCAGCCAAGGGAAATCAGTTGGTCAATTCCCAAGCCATAAAAGTGGTGCTTTATGAACTCCCTCTCCTACAAATGCCCCTAGTCTGGAAAGGTCCTGCTGAACAAGAAAAATCAAAATACACTGAAGAATTAGAAAGATATGAGAAAAGAGGAGCAAAAACTACTGATAAAGGATGGCTTCAGCCTGAAGACAGACAATTAATAATTCTTGAAAATGTTCAATGGAAAATTCTTAAGGGTTTACATCAGAGTTTTAATTTAGGTGTTGAGAGCACTTACCAGATGGCTTATAGCCTATTTGAGGGTAAAAATGTAATGAAAACTTTAAAGAATATTGTCAAGAGATGTTAGATTTGTCAGAAAAATAACCCAAAGACTGAAAAGTTAGCAGAAACTGGGTTACAATGAAATGAAAAGTATTCTGGAGAGGACTGGGAAACTGATTTTACTCAAATGCCAAAAACAAACAAATTTTATTCCTTACAGTTCTGGGTAGATACTTTTACTGGATGGATTGAAGCCTTTCCTTGCTGTAGTGGGCAGGCTAAGGAAGTTATAAACATTTTAATTCATGAAGTTATTCCCAGATTTGTGCTGCCATGGAGCCTCTGAGTGACAATGGCTCTGCCTTTAAAGCTGCTGTAACTCAAGGATTGTCAAAAGCTCTAGGAGTAGAATGTCACATTGTTCCTGGAGACCCCAATCTTTAGGAAAAATAGATAAGGCTAATGGCATTATTAAGAGACATCTGTGTAAATTAACTCAAGAGACCCAGGACAGTTGGTTTAAAGTTCTACGTATAGCTTTAATGAGGGCTCAGACTGCACTTAGAAAGGAGGGACTGTCCCTCTTTGAATGTATCTATGGAAGACTCTTCTTAAGCACAGGCATTGTTATAGACTCTGAAGCCTTAGAATTAGCTATGTGACTCAGCTTTCAGCCTTTCAATATACATTATGGAAACTCCAGAAGGTGACTCCTGATCCAGGCTCTGTGTCCAACAAGCCGCTATTTGAGCCAGGCCCTGAGGTCCTGATAAATACATTGAGATCTGGAGGGCAATCTCTTGAGCCCCTCTAGGAAGGCCCTTATCAGGTTATTCTTTCTTCTCCCACAGCTCTCAAGGTGCCAGGAATTGATTCCTGGATGCACACACAAGTTAAAAAGTGGCACCCTGACCAAAACTAAACAATGTTATTTTATGTCTTTATCCTCTATGCTTTCATCTTTTACTTTTCAGATGGGCCTGATAATCCATGTTGGCCTGCTTCTCCTGACTCCAAAAGTCCCAATTCTGCCATTTGACCCTTAAGACAATACCTTCCTGTCCTGGCTCATTATTATCCTGCAATCCACAATCGGTCTAATTGCTGGGTCTGCAGAGCACTCCCCTCTTCATCAGTTGAAAACTTCCCATGGTAAATTTCTCCATTTCAAAGAAAAGACTTTCTTCAACTCTGTGAATATTTTTACCAACAGCAATCACATGTTATGCCTGTCTTTAATCTGATGACATCTGTCAATTAACTGTGACTGGTGTAACACTTTGTACCTTAACTATGGACATAATGTGACTTTCAATTTTGAGTATGCATTATCTTGGTTTAATGACTACTTTGCTTCACATAAGAAGGTAAATGGATCTTGATGGTTTCCTACCTGATGTTTATCAGATATGGGAAGAGGTGATATGGCTAATTCCTGAAAAGGAATGTCTACTATCTAATGCTTCCATATGCTGGGAACAAATAGAACCATCCCCAGAAGTTAGCCAACAACTTAATTATAATTATTGGAAACAATTGGGATTTTTGCCTCAAGAACTATGCAACATACTCATACCTGTGCTTTCTAATCTGAGTTCAGTTCCTCATTCTGCCTGGCCAGGAACTCATGGGACTGGATCCCTCAATCACACTGGTTAGCTCCAAATGAGATCTACTGGATATGTGGCTCTTATCCAAGGACATGGCTTCCCACTGACTAGATAGGGAGATGCACACTAGGTTTACGTTTTACTCATGGCTTCATATTTTCAGAGCTTCCAGAGAAGACTGCTAATCTGCCACACCTTAAAACTCACTGGGCAAGGTCTGTATTTCACTGGTAAGATTATCTGACTGCAATATTGGTTCCTCTCTGGGAACTACAGATGTTGTGCTACAAATTGATGCTCTGACTAACTTTACTCAACAGACTTTACAAGATACTAAAAATGCTATTTCAGCCCTTAATGCTGAGCAAATACAAATTAGAAAGGTGGTTTTACAAAACAGCTTTGCCTTAGATATTCTAACAGCCACACAAAGAGGAAGTTGTACTATAATTAATAGCTAATGTTGTACATATATACCATATATGAGTACTACTGTTACTTTACTAAACACATGAACAAAATGATTCAGGCTATGGATTCTCCTGAAGCCACAGTCACCTCACTTTGGGAAACGTTAAGTAGTTCCCCATGGTGGAAAACTATCTTAATTACAGTAATTCTAATTGCTCTGTTTTTACTGTTTGCTCCCTGCATTTGTAACTGTGTAACTGGATTTGTTTCTAACCATCTGAAAGCTTTTAAGTTACAAATGGTTGTTCAGGCTCCTACAAGTGCCACAGCCTCTTCCAACACTTACCTGGGACCCCTGGGTCAGAGACCCTCCATATGAGTGTTAGGAGAATATATTGCCTTGACAGCTTAGGGATGATGCCCCTCAACAGCAGGAATTAGTTATGGAAAGAAAACAATACCCCTTTCCCTTGGCAACATAATTCTCCTAAAACAAAAAGGGGAGAGGGGATGAGAGAGTCCATTTCTAGGTAGGTTGATAAAAAGCCCGGGGTCCCCAAATTGGAGAGAGGGGTCTGGGGTTCTCAAGGAGGAGGAAAGGACAAACGTCTCCCTCCCCCTCCCCCTCCATTCCTTAGACTTAGTCGCATTTTTTTCCCCTTTAAATCTGATGATTACAACAAAACAACTCAGTTTAAACTCTGTACTAAGGATTATATCGGGGAAGGCAATGGCACCATGGACAGAGGATCCTGGTAGGCTCCAGTCCATGGGGTCGCTAAGAGTCGGACACGACTGAGCGACTTCACTTTGACTTTTCACTTTCATGCATTGGAGAAGGAAATGGCAACCCACTCCAGTGTTCTTGCCTGGAGAATCCCAGGGATGGGGGAGCCTGGTGAGCTTCTGTCTATGGGGTCACACAGAGTCGGACACGACTGAAGCGACTTAGCAGCAGCAGCAGCAGCAGCAAGGATTATATAACAGCATTGTATCCAGCTTGAGGACAGTTTCTCCTTCGTGAAAACCTTCTGACTACTCCTGTTATCTTAAAATGTATATTATGGGAGAGGGTCTGGTGAGATCTTTTTATTGTTAAGTTCTAATCCTGTTATCTTAAAATGTAAATTGTGAGAGTGGGTTGGTAAGGTCTTTACAACTTTGAGACATTCTTTTGATTTATTGTAATAACTAATCTTCTTCCTCAGAGATCATGAATCTGACATTGTTGCAGGAAAGGGGACCCCTTCCAGGGCCCAAAACTGGGCTCTTGTCTAACACTCAGAAATGAATTGTCTGAGGAGACACATGTACTGACAAAGCAAGATATTTTATTGGGAAAGAGCACCCGGGTGGAGAGCAGTAGGGTAAGGGAAACCAGGAGAACAGCTTTGCTGTGTGGCTCACAATGTTGGGTTTTATGGTGATGGGATTAGTTTCTGGGTGGTCTTTGGCCAATCATTCTAATTCAGTCTTTCCTGGTGGTGCACACCAAGATGGATGCTATCAAGAGGGATTCTGGGAAGTGGACGGACATGCGGTGTCTCCTTTTGACCTTTCCCGAGCTCTTCCGGTTGGTGGAAGCTTATTAGTTCCAGTTAGTGGTGGCATATTAGTTCTGTATTCCTTATCAGGATCTCCTGTCATAAAACAACTCATGCAAATGGTTACTATGGTGCCTGGCCAGGGTGTGCGGTTTCAATCAGTGTGCTTCCCCTAACAACATCATTCACTGTAAGCTATCATGCTGAAACATTTTACAATGTTTACTGCAAATTATTTAGAGATTGTTGCAGGGTTATTTCCATGGTTACAAAAGGCCAGTCTTAAAAAGGAATTTTGGACTTGCCATCCTAACTATTTGAAGGGGTTCATGCTTTGAATATGTGTTGTGTGTGTGTGTGTGTGTGTGTGTGTGTGTTGAAGGCATGAATCCAGTTTTCAAGCATATATTTGGGGGCCAGTAAAGAGATTGGACATTACTTTGCCAACAAAGGTCCGTCTAGTCAAGGCTATGGTTTTTCCTATGGTCATGTATGGATGTGAGATTTGGATTGTGAAGAAAGCTGAGTGCTGTAGAATTGATGCTTTTGAACTGTGGTGTTGGAGAAGACTCTTGAGAGTCCCTTGGACTGCAAGGAGATCCAACCAGTCCATTCTGAAGGAGATCAGCCCTGGGATTTCTTTGGAGGGAATGATGCTGAAGCTGAAACTCCAGCACTTTGGCCACCTCATGCGAAGAGTTGACTCATTGGAAAAGACTCTGATGCTGAGAGGGATTGGGGGCAGGAGGAGAAGGAGACAACAGAAGATGAGATGGCTGGATGGCATCACTGACTCTATGGATGTGAGTCTCAGTGAACTCCGGGAGTTGTTGATGGACAGGGAGGCCTGGCGTGCTGTAATTCATGGGGTCTCAAGGAGTCAGACATGACTGAGCGACTGAACTGAACTGACTGAAAGAGGTTGGAAAAGCCTAAATATGTGAACTGAGATTGAAGGGGAATTTATATTTTTGTATTTGTGTTGTGTGTTTGTCCAACCATGTAAATCCTTCAGTTCCTAATGATATAAATTCTACTTTTTTAAAAGTTAAGAGCAAGATGTAGGGCACACTGTAATAAATGGATTGATTTCTAGTTAGTTCAATTATATACTATGGAATATTCAAATGATCTTTTTCCTGGTGGGAAGTGGGAGGATTACTGTAAACTGAGAATTGCATAAAACTAACTCTGATGTAAATGTCTTATCTTTCTAAACTTACAGAATATGAGGGCCAAAGCTATGACTTACATATTTTTAAATATTTCTGTTACTTATTTACCATACTGGCACAGGATAGGCCTATAACTAGTTGGTTGCCTAAGTCAATAGCAGAAAGTATGTATATGAGAAGACTCAAATATTCAATATTTTTCACTTGATGGATAAGGCTTTTAAAAGGATGCAGACAATATTTCTTAGAATATCTAGGTTTTTAAGACAAATTGAATACATAAATTTGTCTGTGTATAAAATTGAAATTATGTTAATAAGATTAGTACTATTCATGTTCAACTTATTCCTGAAATTTGCATCATCTGAAAAGAAATAGAAAATCTGGAGTCTAAATAAAATATGATGATAAATTAAAAGGATACAACTGAACTTTAACAAGGAGTTAGTAATGTTTGATGAACCTAGACTACTGAAGTGAAGTGAAGTGAAGTGAAAGTCGCTCAGTTGTGTCTGACTCTTTGCGACCCCATGAACTATACAGTTCATAGAATTCTCCAAGCCAGAATACTGGAGTGGGTTACCTTTCCCTTCTCCAGGGGATCATCCCAACAGAGGGATCAAACCCAAGTCTCCCGCATTTCAGGCAGATTCTTTACGAGCTGATCCATAAGGGAAGCCCAAGAATACTGGAGTGGATAGCCTATCCTTTCTCCAGAGTATCTTCTTGACCCAGGAATTGAACTGGGGTCTCCTGCATTGCAGGAGACTTTAGCAATTCTTTAGCAACTGAGGTATCAGGGAAGCCCCAACTTCTTGTATCCTAATTCACTGAACTAACACTCTTTGTGAATCAGAACCTAAAATCCAGAGATTGCTTGCACTTGATTTCAAGCTTCGACACTCATTAGCTATATGACCTGGGCAAGATTCCTTACTTCTCTATGCCTCAGTTTCCACTCCACCATTTGGGTTGATTAAAGCCCCTACCCCTTAGGATAGTTGTAAGGATTAATGGATTGATTAATGAATTAATACATGCATGTGCAGACTTCCCTTGTGGCTCAGGGGATAAAGAATCTACCTGCAAATGTGGGAGATCTGAGTTCGATCCCTGGGTTGGGAAGATTTCCTGGAGAAGTGAAAGGCTACCCACTCCAATATTCTGGCCTAGAAAAATTCCATGGACTGTATAGTCTGTACAGTCGAAAAGAGTTGGATGCAACTGAGCGACTTTCACTTTCACATGAGTGTGCATATAAGCTTGATAAAAGTGATCAAAAATGTTATTTGTGAAGATTACAATTGTACTCATTCATTGTTGATCTTGTAACAAATTATCAAAACTTAGATGCTTAAACAGATAATTGTTATCTTACTATCTTACCTTCCTATCTTACAATATTACCTTTTATTAACTGTAGGCTAGAAGTTTGGTACAAATCTTTGTATTCTTGTTTAATTGTAAGCAAAGGTTCATTTCCAGCTTCTAAAAACTGCTGTATCTCTTGGATCATGATCCCCTTTCTCTGTCTTCAAAGTCAACAAAGATGGGTGAAGTGGCATCTTTCTATCCTTTTTTCCTGGTTGGAAATCCCAGCCAGGAATTATTCTTTACACTTAATGATTCATGTGATTACTTTGGGCCTTCCTAGGTACTCCAGGATACTCTCTCTATCTCAAAGTCTTTGCCCTAGTCATATGTCCAAAGTACATTTTGACATAAAAAATAGCATATTCATAGGTTCTGAGGACTGTTGCATATAGATCTTTCCTAGGGGTGGTGGGGATGGGTATGTACTATAGTGATGATAGCCTTGCAGTTGAGAGCAAGATTTGAGTCAGAAATCATTGCACTTTTTAGGGTGATCTGTGGGGGGATTTTTCAGTTTCTTTAATTTTTAAAAGTAGAAAATAATTAGTAACCAACTGCCCTGGAATCTCTGTCTAATGGAGTGCTTATAAGCTGTGTCCTCTAGAACACTTTTTTTGTGGAAAAATGGACATGAAATGAAAAACAAATTAGATGTGTATAGGAGGGCTCACATCTGTTTTCTAATAAGACAGGTGATAAAAACAAATTCAACCTAATTTTTTAATGACAGATTATTTCCTATGTCAATATACTAATATGCATGTGACTTCTCAAAAAGATTGTATAGCTTTTCCTGGAATTATTTGGTTATGAAACTTTTATTTTTATTTACTTCCTTAGGGATTCTGAATTAACTTCAGCAAGTGATGGTCCATGCACTTTGCATTCTAGTAATTTACTTGGCCAAAGTCTTTCATTGCTTAGAAGGCAGGTTTTCAAGACTACCATCTGACCATATTTAAATGTTGTCTTATCTATAGCATCCTCTTTAGAACTTATTTTGCTTTCAGAATTTAGGAAAGCATTTATACTACTCAGTGTATCGGGAAGCATTGCACTACTGAAAGTAATCAATGTATTTTATCATTGGTAAAATAATTATTGCTGTAATTAATATTTAATATGTTTAGTATTGCAAGGCACTAGCTAAGGATTTCATAAGTATCATTTCATTAATTTCCCATGACAAAACTTATGAGATAGGTGCAATAATTATGAAGAACCTGAGACTGAGTAAATACGGGTTTGGAAATGAAACCTAAGCTATATTTCTTCACTGCTACTGCTAAGCTGCTAGGTCACTTCAGTCATGTCCGACTCTGTGTGACCCCATAGATGGCAGCCCACCAGGCTCCCCAATCCCTGGGATTTTCTAGGCAAGAACACTGGAGTGGGTTGCCATTTTCTTCTCCAACAGTGTTTCCTTTTATTTACTATGTTGATTGCCATTGCTGTTGCTGCTGTTCAGTCATAAAATTGTGCCCAGCTTTTTGCATTCCATGGATTGCAGCATGCCAGGCTTCTCTGTCCTTCATTATCATACTGTTTCCTCAAACTTGTGTCCATTGAGTTGATGGACACAATGCCATCAAACCATCTCATCCTCTGTTGTCCCCTTCTCTTCTTGCCTTCAATTTTCCTGGAGTAAGGGTCTTTAGCAATGAGTCAGCCCTTCGCAGCAGGTGGCCAACGTATTGGAGCTTCAGCTTCAGCTTTAGTCCGTCCAGTGAATATTCAGGGTTGACTTCCTTTAGGATTGGCTGGTTTCATCTTCTTGCTGTACAAGGGACTCTCAAGAGTCTCCTCCAACACCACAGTTGAAAGCATTAATTCTTCAGCTCTCAGCCTTCTTTATGGTCCAACTTTCACATCCATATATGACTACTGGAAAAACCATAGCTTTGACTATATGGACCTTTGTGGGCAAAGTGATGTTTCTACTTCTTAATACACTGTCTATGTTTGTCAGAACTATTCTTCCAAACAGCAAGTGTCTTTTAATTTTGTGGCTGCAGTTAACACCTTCATTAATTTTGGAGTTAAGAAAAAAAAATGAAATCTGACCGTTTCCATCTATTTGCATGAAGTGCTAGGACTGGATGGCATGATGTTAGTTTTTTGAATACTGAGTTTTAAGCCAGCCTTTTCACTTTCCTTTTTCACCTTCAGCAAAAGGCTCTTTAGTTCCTCTTCACTTTCTGTGATTAAAGTGGTATCACCTTCATATCTGAGGTTGTCAGTATTTCTCAAGGCAATCTTGATTCCAGCTTGTGGTTCATCCAGCCTCGCATTTCTCATGATGAACTCTGCATATACGTTAAATAAGCAGGGTGATGATATACAGCCTTGATATATTCTTTTCCCAATTTGGAACCAGTCCTTTGTTTGATGTCTATTTCTAACTGCTTCTCATTATCCTGCATACAGGTTTCTCAAGAGGCAGGTAACGTGGTTTGGTATTCCCATATCATTAAGAATTTTCCAGTTTATTGTGATTCACACAGTCAAAGGCTTTAGTGTTGTCAATGAATCAGAGATAGATTTGTTTTTGAATTCCCTTGCTTTTTCTATGACCTAATAGATGTTAGTAATTTGATCTCTGGTTCTTCTGCCTTGTCTAAATCCAGCTTGAACTTGTAGAACTTCTTAGTTCATGGACTGTTGAAGCCCATCTTGGAGAACTTTGAGCATTATTTGCTAGCATGTGAAATGAGTGCAGTTGTACAGTAGTTTGAACATTCTTTGCCATTGCCTTTCTTTGGATTGGAATGAAAACTGACGTTTTTCAGTCCTGTGCCCACTGCTGAGTTTTCCAAATTTGCTGGCATATTGAGTGCAACACTTCCACAGCATCATCTTTTAGGATTTGAAATAGGTCAGCTGGAATTCCATCATCTCCACTAGCTTTGTTTGTAGTAATGCTTCCTAAGGCCCACTTGAGTTCACATCCCAGGATGTCTGGCTCTAGGTGAGTCACCACACCTTCATGGTTATCTATGTTATTAAGAGCTTTTTGTACACTTTTTTGTGTATTCCTGTCTCCTATTTTTAATTTTTTTCTGCTTATGTAAGGCCGTTGGTGTTTTTGTTCTTTTTTGTGCCTATCTTTGTATGAAATGTTTCCTTGGTATCTTCAGTTTTCTTAAAAAAAGATCTCTTGTCTTTCCCATTCTCTTGTTTTCCTCTATTTATTTGCACTGATTACCTAGGAAGACTTTCTTTTCTCTCTTTGCTGTCTTCTGGGATTCAGCCTTCAGTTGAGTATATCTTTCCCTTTCTGCTCTACCTTTTGCTTCTCTTCTTTTCTCAACGATTTGTAAGTCCTCCTCAGACAATCACTTTGCCTTCTTTCATTTCTTTTTCTTGGGGGTGGTTTTTATTATTAACTCCTATACAATGTTGTGAACCTCCATCCATAGATTGTCAGGCACTCTGTCTACCAGATCTATTCCCTTGAATGTAATCATTATAGCTCCATTGTATAATCATAAGATATTTGATTTAGGTCAAATATCACTGAAAGGCCTAGTGGTTTTCCATGCTTTCTTTTTTTCTTTTTTTTTTTTTCAATTTGAGCCTGAATTTTGTAATAAGGAGCTGATGATCTGAGCCACAGTCAGTTCCAGGTCTTATTTTTGCTGACTCTATAGGGCTTCTCCACATACAGCTGCACAGGATATAATCAATCTGATTGTAGTACTGACCATCTGGTGATGTCCATCTGTAGAGATGTCCCTTGTGCTGTTCAAAGATAGCATTTGCTATGACAAACACTCAAATATATGGGACATAGACTTGGATTACTGTGATGTTGAATGGTTCACCTTGGAAACAAACCAAGATCATTCAGTCATTTTTGAGACTGCAACCAAGATTTACATTTCAGACGTTTTTTTTTTTTTTTTTTTTTTTGACTATGAGGACTATGCCATTCCTTCCAAGGGATTCTTGCCAATAGTAGTAGATATAATGGTCATCTGAATTAAATTCTCCCATTCCTATCCATTTTAGTTCACTGATTCCTAAAACTTCGATGTTCACCCTCATCTTCCCCTGTTTGACCACTTTAAATTTAACTTGATGAGGTACCATTTCACGCCAATCAGAATGGCTGCTATCCAAAAGTCCACAAGCAATAAATGCTGGAGAGGGTGCGGAGAGAAGGGAACCCTCTTACACTGTTGGTGGGAATGCAAACTGGTACAGCCACTATGGAGAACAGTCTGGAGATTCCTCAAAAAACTGGGAATAGAACTGCCTTATGATCCAGCAATCCCACTGCTGGGCATATACACTGAGAAAACCAGAATTGAAAGAGACACGTGTACCCCAATGTTCATAGCAGCACTGTTTGCAATAGCCAGAACGTGGAAGCAACCTAGATGTCCATCCACAGATGAATGGATAAGCAAGCTGTGGTACATATACACAATGGAGTATTACTCAGCCATTAAAAAGAATACATTTGAATCAGTTCTAAGGAGGTGGATGGAACTGGAGCCTATTATACAGAGTGAAGTAAGCCAGAAACAGAAACACAAATACAGTATACTAACGCATATATATGGAATTTAGAAAGATGGTAAAAATAACCCTATTTACGAGACAGCAAAAGAGACACTGATGTATAGACCAGACTTTTGGACTCTGGGACTGGGAGAGGGTGGGATGATTGGGGAGAATAGCATTGAAATATGTATAACATTATATCTGAAATGTATTAATTGTTCAAACTAAATACTGTCATGTTACAATTTGTTCATATTAGATGTTTGTAATGTTTCTGATAATCAATAAAAGAGATTCTTGATAAAAAATAAATAAATAAATAAATTTAACTTGATTCATGGACATAAGATTCTAGGTTTCTATGCAATATTGTTCTTTACAGCATCGATTTACTTTCACCAACCATATACAACCAAAACTGAGTGTCCTTTCTGCTTTGGCTCAGTCTCTTCATTCTTTCTGTAGCTATTTCCCTGCCCTACCCCAGTAGTATATTGGACACCTATCTTCTTGGTGGGTTCATCTTTGAGCGTTAAATCTTTTTGCCTTTTTGTGCTGTTCATGGGGTTCTCAAGGCAAGAATACTGAAGTGGTTTGCCATTCCCCTCTACAGTGGATCATATTTTGCCAGTCCCTAACTAACTGGGACATGCCCTTCAACCACTCAATGTAGCTCAATGACATGCCTGGTGCCCTGGCTGTACCATATCTGGTCTTTGTTGAATGTTTAAATCTTCACTGGCCATCACATTTCAGTCAACATAAGGCCAAGGGTAGAGACAAAAGCCCTGCTGGAGTGGCTGGTGAGGCAGCCCAAGCCGAGAACACCCAGGAGAGCACACTGGCCTCACCACTGCCACTGGCTGCCCTGCAGCTGATTCATTTCCCAGGAGTTGCTGTCCACCATGGAACTGATCCACCTCCACCACCCAGGAGGGGACAGTACCCTGGTACTCCACTGCCACTGGTCACCACGGGGCCCATTTGCTGCCACCATAGGTCCTGCAATGGGAACTGGGTGTACTGGTCATGACCCTGTTCCCTCCTCCATCTCCAGGGTGATCTTCACAAAGCTGCTTCCCAGGCCATCAATGCCTCTTCAGATAGCTGCAGCCATCTTATCCTGTGGCCACCTTAGAAAACGATGGCCACTATAAGTGTAGTTATAAATATAACATAAACAGTGAATATAAGGGCATTTTTAAATTTGAAAGTGGACAGTGGAGACTAAGTGGATAATCTTGGGGTTAGGTAGGTATATCCAGATGCACCTGCTGCTGCTGCTGCTAAGTCGCTTCAGTCGTGTCCCTAGACAGGATCAGATCAGATCAGATCAGTCGCTCAGTCGTGTCCGACTCTTTGCGACCCCATATCTGTTCCTTTTCCTAAACATCAGCTGACTTTTTATATAATACCTTATTTCATTCCACAATATGACTGCCACATAAATAATTAACCCAATATAGAACCCTGACTCTCAAATAATCAGTATATTAACTGCTTTTTGCAAATTAGCTTATATCATGAGCTTCTGAGTTATTTGAAAATTGAGTTACATTAAAGAGTGCCTCAGAGAAGGTGATGACACCCCACTCCAGTACTCTTGCCTGGAAAATCCCATGGATGGAGGAGTCTGGTAGGCTACAGTCCATGGGGTCGCACAGAGTCAGACACGACTGAAGCAACTTCACTTTCACTTTTCACTTTCATTCATTGGAGAAGGAAATGGCAACCCACTGCAGTGTTCTTGCCTGGAGAATCCCAGGGACGGGGAGCCTGGTGAGCTGCCGTCCATGGGGTCGCACAGAGTCGGACACAACTGAAGCGATGCAGCAGCAGCAGCAGCAAGGAGTCCCCAGAGAGGACTCTAGTTAGAAGACCCATAGAGAGTTAAGGTGGGTCCCTTCTGGAAATAGCATTTGAAGTGGGTTTCTCCTCAAAATCTAAAAGCACTGAAAAGACAAAAACAAAAGAGTCTTGAGGTAGCTGGAGAATAAAGATTCCTAGAGTTGGACAATAAGATTGTACAATCCTCCTAAATGGACATAGAGTCCCCATTGACTAAAAAGTCTGGCCTATTGGTGAGAATTGCCTATTAGTTGGGAAGAGTGATTCATTGAGCTGCCATTGCTTGATTAAAATATCTTGAAAGTATTCAAATCCTCTTTGCTTTGATTTTTATATTTGCTGAACTATCTTCTGATCTTAATTTGCTTTCCCACAGAAGTTTCTTTAACAGGTGATGTGCTTTTAGGCTGACAGGAACATTACTCAGGGTAAATTAAAAATTTGTCATCTGATTTATCAATTAATCTCTCTTTAACTTGCTCAGGGTGAATCATTAGCTTTGATCACTTCTAGGTAAAGTAATGGTTAAGGACTCAGCATTCCCTGAGATGACTGGCCAGATCCAATTCACCATTTTGGAGGCCTGCACTGACAACCAGATGGGAACACATCTGTTAGGCTGCTAATTAATTCTTCAGCATATATTTGGTGGGTGCTTCCTATATGTCAAGAACTACTCTCAATGCCAGATACCCTGCTATAAACAAAGTAGAAGTGCACCTTGGCCTCAGAAAATTTATTAGATTTTAGATAAAAGAGACAGATGACAATTTGTAAAAGTAGCAAAAGTTTAATCACTCAGTCATGTCTGACTCTTTGCAATCCCATTGACTGTAGCCCACCAGACTCCTCTGTCCCTAGAATTCTCCAGATGAGAATACTGGAATTGGTAGCCATTCCATTCTCCAGGGGATATTCCAGACCCAGGGATAGAACCCAATCTCCTGCATTGCAGGCAGATTTTTTTTTATTACCATCTGAGCCATATACATACAAATGAATACATATGAAAAGTATCACATAGTGATAGATACTCTCAAGTAAATTAAAATAGAGTAATAGAGAGTAACTGGGTGGTAATTTTCTGAAATGCAGAATAATAAAGCTGTCAAAATAATGAAATTCAGATAAGAAGTCAAATTTATGTTCATTATTTACTAATGTCTGAACTTAGGCAATTTTTGTAGACTCTCTGTGCCTTAGTTTCTTCAACTGAAAATGAGGTTGATAACTATAGAATCCACTTTCAGTTCTTAGATCAGATCAGATCAGATCAGTCGCTCAGTCGTGTCCAACTCTTTGTGACCCCATGAACTGCAGCATGCCAGGCCTCCCTGTTCATCACCAGCTCTCGGGGGTCACTCAGACTCACATTCATCGAGTCAGTGATGCCATCCAGCCATCTCATCCTCTGTCGTCCCCTTCTCCTCCTGCCCTCAATCCCTCCCAGCATCAGAGTCTTCTCCAATGAGTCAACACTTCGCATGAGGTAGCCAAAATACTGGAGTTTCAGTTTTAGCATCATTCCTTCCAAAGAAATCCCAGGGCTGATCTCCTCCAGAATGGACTGGTTGGATCTCCTTGCAGTCCAAGGGACTCTCAAGAGTCTTCTCCAACACCACAGTTCAAAAGCATCAATTCTTCGGCACTCAGCCTTCTTCACAGTCCAGCTCTCACATCCATACATGACCACAGGAAAGACCATAGCCTTGACTAGGCGAACCTTTGTTGGCAAAGTGATGTCTCTGCTTTTGAATATGCTATCTAGGTTGGTCATATCTTTCCTTCCAAGGAGTAAGCGTCTTTTAATTTCATGGCTGCAATCACCATCTGCAGTGATTTTGGAGCCCACAAAAATAAAGTCTGACACTGTTTCCACTGATTCTCCATCTATTTCCCATGCAGTGATGGGACCAGATGCCATGATCTTCGTTTTCTGAATGTTGAGCTTTAAGCCAACCTTTTCACTCTCCACTTTTACTTTCATCAAGAGGCTTTTTAGTTCCTCTTCACTTTCTGCCATAAGGGTGATGTCATCTGCATATCTGAGGTTCTTGATATTTCTCCCGGCAATCTTGATTCCAGCTTGTGTTTCTTCCAATCGAGCATTTCTCATGATGTACTCTGCATATAAGTTAAATAAACATGGTGACAATATACAGTCTTGACGTACTCCTTTTCCTATTTGGAACCAGTCTGTTGTTCCATGACCAGTTCTAACTGTTGCTTCCTGACCTGCATACAGATTTCTCAAGAGGCAGATCAGGTGGTCTGGTATTCCCATCTCTTTCAGAATTTTCCACAGTTTATTGTGATCTACACAGTCAAAGGCTTTGGCATAGTCAATAAAGCAGAAATAAAATTTTTTTCTGGAACTCTCTTGCTTTTTCCATGATCCAGCAGATGTTGGCAATTTGATCTCTGGTTCCTCTGCCTTTTCTAAAACCAGCTTGAACATCAGGAAGTTCATGGTTCACATATTGCTGAAGCCTGGCTTGGAGAATTTTGAGCATTACTTTACTAGCGTGTGAGATGAGTGCAATTGTGTGGTAGTTTGAGCACACTTTGGCACATAGAGACATGTAAATACATAAACATGAGATAGTATGTATATAATATTCCACTTTATATATGTTCTGTTCTATATAGAATACATTATTCAGCCATAAAAATTGAAATCTTGCCATTTGTGACAACATGAACAGATCTCAAGATCATTATGTTGAGTGAAATAAATCAGAAAAAAAAATACCATATAATCTCTCTTATTTGTGGGGAAAAAAACCTCATAGATACAGTGAACAGACTGATGGTTGCCGGAGACAGAGGTTGGGGAGATGGAGGAAATGGTTGAAAAGTTATAAATTTCTGTTAAAAAAAATGTATGTAAAGCACTTTGGTGCTAGACACATGGTAAGTACTGTAAAAGTGTTGACTGCTATTGTCCATATTTTTATTTAAAGAAATTTGAGATTTGAATGAGAAGAAAGGTCAACCACATGAATCAACTGGGAAAGCTGGTGCAAAGTTTCAAAGACAAGAATGCACTTCACCCAGTTAAGAATTAGATTAAAGACTGGTGGGACTGCAGGGCAGTAGAGGGTGGAGGAGTGGTCAGAGAGGAAGTCTCTTGGTAAATAGAGTTGGGCAAGAAGGACTCCAAAGCAGAAGAAGGGATTTGTTAAAAAAAACAAAACAAAACAAAAAAACACCACTTACACTTGTGTTGCTTGGAGACTAGGTAGAGAATTATAGAGTGAGAATAAGAGCAAAGAGACCAGTCAGGAGACTATGCCAATAGCCAAGTGGATGCGTTATATTCACTTCAAAACCAACCGGTGTAGGGAAATTTACCAAGAAGCACCTTGCATATATGCTATTTAGCAGTGAAAAGGGAAGGCAGAAACAGACAAAATATCTGCCCTCATGGAACAATGATTATATTATTAATCTTAATTTCATACAGTGAAACTTTCCCTTTGGTATCTCACATATTTTCCTGAGGCCCATCCAAAAATAAATAAGTGATATTTGGGGTTAAGCCAGGCTTGTAATTTATATTTCTCTCAAAGATGCTTATAGCATATTGAAGTCATTCTTCCCATTTGAAAGGAAATTTCATCATCTTTTC
This sequence comes from Tragelaphus eurycerus, assembly GCA_935064755.1. Lineage (NCBI taxonomy): Eukaryota > Metazoa > Chordata > Mammalia > Artiodactyla > Bovidae > Tragelaphus > Tragelaphus eurycerus. The sequence goes on from CAKXYN010000123.1 coordinate 1,283,129, forward strand.
AATCTGCAGAATGATTGCATTGGGACCCACATCAATCACGCTGGTGATGTGTCAAAATGTGTGCCTCTATATCTGGATCAGAATTCACTGAATGCATACAATATGTAATATATACATAGAAAAAGTGAGATAATTCCAGAAAAACATCCACTTCTGCTGCATTGAGTAGGTTAAAGCCTTTGACTGTGTGGATCACAACAAACTGTGGAAAATTCTTAAAGATGGGAATATCAGACAACCTTACCTGCCTCCTGAGAAATCTGTATGCAGGTCAAGAAACCACAGTTAGAATTGGACATGGAACAATGGACTTTTTCCAAATTGGGAAAGGCATATGTCAAGGCTGTATATTGTCACCCTGCTTATTTAACTCATATGCCAAGTACATCAAGCAAAATGCCAAGCTGCATCTAGCACAAGATGGAATCAAGTTGGGCAGAAGAAATATCAATAACCTCAGATGTGCAAATGACACCACCTTTATGGCAGAAAGTGAAGAAGAACTAAAGAGCCTCTTGATGAAAGTGAAAGAGGAGAGTGGAAAAGCTGGCTTAAAACTCAACATCCAAAACAATGAAGATCATGGCATCTGGTCCCATCGCTTCATGGCAAATGGATGGGGAAACAATGGAAACAGTGACAGACTTTATTTTCTTGGATCCTGAAGTCACTGCAGATGTTGACTGAAGCTATGAAATTAAAAGACACTTGCTCCTTGAAAGAAAAGCTATAACAAACCTAGATAGCATATTAAAAAGCAGAAACATCACTTTGCCAACAATGGTCTGTATAGTTAAAGATGTGTTTTTTCCAGTAGTCATGTGCGGATGTGAGAGTTGGACCATAAAGAAGGCTGGGAGCCAAAGAATTGAAATTTTGAACTGTGATATTGGCTAAGACTCTTTGAGAGTTCCTTGACTGCAAGATCAGACCAGTTAATCCTAAAAGAAATCAGTCCTGAATATTCACTGGAAAGACTGATGCAGAAGCTGAGTCCAATACTTACTGATTCATTTGAAAAGACCCTGATGCTGGGAAAAATTGAAGGCAGGAGAAGAGGACAACAGATGATGAGATGGTTGGATGGTATCACAAACTCAATGGACATGAGTTTGAGCAAGCTCCAGGAGTAAGTGATGGACAGAGAAGCCTGGCGTGCTGCAGTCCTTAGGGTCACAAAGGGTCGGACATGCCTGAGTGACTGAACTGACATACAATATGTCATTAATAGTATAAGACAGGAATTGATAGGCTCTCTACTCCATTGTCCAGCTTGCTAAAATTTGCAATCTCAGTAGAGTTGGAAAGACCTCTAGCTAAATAAAATCAAGTTGGCATAGGTTTCTTTAGGCATGTTTAATAAGGATTCAAGGTGATCTTGTTTTTTTTTTTTTTTTTTATTTTTTAATCATCATACCTGAGACACAGACTCACTCTATTAACAACTATTTGTAATATTGTTCTGACATCTCAAACCAGAATTTTCAAACTGTTGTCCTATCTACCTTATAATATCCATCCCACCAGACTATGTATTCAACTGTGGTGATTTTCTTTCTGTTCACACCAAAACAAAAGCTATGTATAGTTATATATAGATATATTTCTGGTATTTTCCTGTTAGACATAACTTTTCAAGATTATGAACATTTAAATATTTAAAAATGTATTTTAATATATAAGAAGAGAATGTCATAAGCAAATTAGTTTCCTCTCTAGGGAGAGGTGATATAAGCTGGAAAATACTGAGATTGCCTTGTCTCCTTTAATTCTCTTCTTCACATAGATCTTCACAGATCTTAGAGGTTCTACATCTTCTAAATTAAAAAAATATATATACATCATATGGCATCACATATGTGGAAACTTAAAAATATGATACAAATGAAGGTATTTACACAGCAGAAATAGACTCACAGTCATAGAAGGAAGACTTGTGGCTACCAAGGGGGAAAAAGAGGTGATGAATTGGGATTTAGGAATTGACATACAGACACTGCTATGTACAGAGTAAATGGGCAGCAGGTGAAATATATATATGTATATATATATATATATATATATATATATATATATATATGCATATAGAAATGCAGTGCAGCTGAACTAACACAACATTTTAAATCAACCATACTTCAATTAAAATAAAAAAAAATACAAATAGAGATTAATTTATTTGGTTGCCTCTTTTTTGAGGTTTTGTTTAAAAATTAATCAGTACCATGAATAGCTAATTCTTACTGGCCTAATTTATGACCTTGTTGTGAAAAGTAGAGACAAGCATTTTTAAGACCTGATTGGAGCATGGATCTGAGTAAGTAGCATTCAAGAAAAAAGAAAATGGCAAAAGAAAGCAAGGGCAAGAGAAACACTCATTCACCTTTATCATGAAAATGATTTCCATTTCCCCAAATCACAGCCATCCTGTACCCACCCAACCCATGCAGTCCACAGCCTGGAGATGAGCAATGTAAATTAATTTCTGTGTTATTGAACAGGATTCCACAATAGACAGATAAAATTTGGGTTATTATAATATGTCATGACCACTGCACTCACCAAGATGTAATTGACTCTCCAGATAAATACAAACCAAAACTAAAACCATTTTGTGTATTTTCACTATTCTGGGCAGCTGAAAAAAACAAATAAGCCAAAAATATATAGCATGTGAACAGAAAGGCCATTTGATTTTATACATATACACATAAGAATTGCCCTCTGTGATATTCCAGCAGTTGTGGTCAGTGCTGTTCAGTACAATGAGGGAAGCTCTGAAACATTTTAGTAAAGCCTTCAATGCTATGCTATGCTATGCTAAATCACTTCAGTCATGTCCAACTCTGTGTGACCCCACAGACAACAGCCCACCAGGCTTCCCCGTCCCTGGGATTCTCCAGGCAAGAACACTGGAGTGGGTTGCCATTTCCTTCTCCAATGCATGAAAGTGAAAAGAGAAAGTGAAGTCGCTCAGTCATGTCCGACTCTTAGTGACCCCATGGACTGCAGCCTACCGGGCTCCTCCGTCCATGGGATTTTCCAGGCAAGAGTACTGGAGTGGAGTGCCATTGCCTTCTCTGCAAAGCCTTCAAAACTCTGGACAAATTCTTTAACCTTAAGTCAAATCAACCCTGCAGCCCACATTGCTTTAAGCTTCTGTAAACTCTTTATTGCTGTTAGAGCAGATGGATCAGAGGAGACAAATATAGTTTGCTGTTTTAAGGCATGCTGGCCTGTATGCCTATGCGCACACACATGCACACACACATACACACACACACAGACACACCATGCACCATATGGCACTGCCTATTGACCTTTGAAACATCAAGCGACTAAAGTGTTACATGCTTATTTTAGATATAAAACTTGTTTGCTTGACTTGTAATGAAAACTATTATCATACTCAAAAATATGTTTTAACTTTTGGTTTGATTCTGAGCCCAGCCTTACATATTTAGTACAACCTGAATGCCCTAAAATAGCCAGAAAACTTTCTCAGTAGAAGGTATTCTACTTACATCCAAAGAGGCAGTAAAATATGTCTTCAAATCTGTTCTTGCTTCCATCCTTCTGGAGAACATGCTCTAAGCTAGCTGTGTTGTAACTTCAGATTTGTATCAAATGTTGAGATGAACACTGTTCAGGTATCATGTGTTGACTCTCTGAGTCAGGTAAAGGGGAATTTATTGAACTCTAGAGGTGTTAGAAGCTTTATTGGACTGCCATAGTTGGGCCAATGGAATATAATATTTTGATAATTAGGTCAACATGGCAAATATGGTAGTTATGATATGTCTTCATAAAATTCTTGGCTTGACTTTATACAAATTCTTCCCATGTCATCAAAAAGCATCCTCTTATTACTATTCTCTTCTAATGAATCTTGTGAAATTAGGAAAATGATCCCTGTTATTCTGCCTTACATGAATAGTCTTTAATTATGTGCTCTGAAGGATGTCCTTTTGGATAACAAATCCTTATATCTGGGAGGACTCCAGAGCTTGAATTACTCTCTCTACATAAGCCAATATTGGGTGGAAACAGGGGCAGTGAGCAATTAGTCTCTGTAAATGATGTAGTTAATGAGCAACTGGATTAGTTTGGCTTGAGCCTACCTTACTGTTGTGCTTAAGAATTTGTGGGTAAAATTAAAAGAAAATGTGAGCCCAGGCAATTTCAGCTGCTTTGAAGAACTTCAAAAGAGCCTATCTATGAAGACAGCAATTTAGAACATAAAGGAAATTACTCTAGTTCTTCTATACAAGTGCTGCCTGCACTTGTTGGGAACTAATTTTCACTGTTGGGAAAGCTAAGGTCCAAGAATCTTTGCTGTCTAATCCATTTTATTTCTGGTTTGCCTCTATTTTTCTTCCTATTCTACCTGCTTTCTCTCTGACCATTCTTCCACTTCACAGGAGATACATAGAGTGGCAAAAAACTCCATTTTAGAACTAAAATTAAAGTCATGGCATTTAACCATGTTAACCATTTAACTCTAATATAAATGTTAGAGTCAAAAGGAAAACAGAGGCTCAAACTGTTCATTCATAAATGATTCAAGAACTTGAATTCAGCTATTTTGCAAATATATATGTACATTTAGTTGGGACTGGAAATAACAAATATGAAACCAATAGAGTATTTGCCAGTAATATATGTTGAATGCTTACAGTATGCAAGGACTCTGCCAGGTATGTATGACAGCTATATAGACAGATACTGTACCAAACTTGGCTGAGTTTATATTGGGTGAATATATGACATTTGTTATCATGAAGCTCACAGTCTGAATAAATAAGACATGTATAAGTAACCATGCAGCTAAGTAGTACAAGCACCACATAAACTCACAGACGCTAAAGGAAGTCATAGGGATTGGGGGAGGGGCGGGAGTCAGAGAGGGTAGAGGTTCTGACTTGAGATCTGAAGTGCTGAGCAGAGCCATAACATGCTAGGGTTGGAAGGAGAAAACTCAGTGGGGACGTGTGCATGCTAAGTCGCTTCAGTCATGTCTGACTCTTTGTGACACTATGGACTTTAACTTAGCAGTCTTCTCTGTCCATGAGATTCTCCAGGCAAGAATATTTGAGTGGGGTGCCATGCCATCCCCCAGGGGACCTTCTGGACCCAGAGACTGAATCGTGTCTCTTATGTCTCCTGCATAGGCAGCTGGATTCTTTACCACGAACACAACCTGGGAAGCCCATCAGTGGGTATGTGTCATCAAGTATGTATAAATTCTAAATCTAAGACATCACAGAAAATATCTCTACATTTTAGTGGGAGCAGAAGGTGTAGGCAAGAAAGCAGTGGGAGAATAATGCTAGGTCATATAATTAACAGGTGACTACTCTGTATCCAGGTATTATTCTATGCTAATATATGGTAGCAAAAATAATATGAACCTTGTGTTCTAGTAGAGGATCTGGTATGTAGGTGTTAAGTCGCTTCAGTTGTGTCTGACTCTTTGTGACCCCATGGACTGTAGCCATCCAGGCTTATCTGTCCATGAGATTCTACAGGCAAGAATACTGGAGTGGGTTCCCATACTCTTCTCTAGGGGATCTTCCCAACATAGGATCTGAACCTGGGTCTCCTGCATTGCAGGCAGATTCTTTACCATTTGAGCCACAAGGGCAGTCTGCAAAGTGGCAGTCTGCAATGAGCCCTATCTCCTGGAAATTATATGCTTATGTAATTCTTTCAGTCTTAAGTGTGGACTGGATTTAGTGATTTGCTTCTAATGATAGAACACGTCAAAAGTGATAGCGTGTCACTTCAGAGATTAGGTTTCCAAAATACTGTGATTTCTATCTTTCTTCTTTTCTTTCATTGTCTTCTTTGTTCAATGTCAGGGAAGCTAGCTGCCATGTGGTGAGTTATGTTATAGAGAGTCCCATGTGCCAAGGAGCTGGCCAGTGAGGACCTGAGGCTAGACAGTAGTGACTGAGTTTAGATGTGGCTTCTCCTCCACTTAAGCCTTGAAATGATTATTGTCCTTGCCAAAAAAACTGATTATAGCCTCTAAAACTCCCTGAGCCAGAGACTCCAAAACAATGCTTGGATTCCTACTTCATAGAATTTATGAGATAATAAAATGTTTGTTATTTCATGCTGTTAATTTTTGGTATATTTAGTTATTCCAGCATGTATAAATATAGAAGAGATAAATAATTCATTCTCTGTAGTCCCATAAATGCAACAACTTTGAAGAAAAATTATTCAGGATAATGGGGGCCATTTGGGAACTGGAAGCTCCAGGGAGCAGGCTGGATGACATGTATTACAATTTTGTATAGAGCGATCAGACAAGACCACAGGACAATGTAACGTTTGAACCAAATTCTGAAAGGAGGAGGGGGATTGGACTGTGTGGATTGCTGGGGAGGACATACTATATAAAGAAGATCTCAGATAGGAATATCCTTGGGCAGGAGTTTGTGGAGGTTTTTTCTTGAGGAAGAACAAGAAAGCCAGTGGGGCTATAGGGGGATAATGGATGAGGAAGGGGGTGGTTTTACATGAAGTCAAAGAAGTAGTAGGTGTAAAGAATACATATGGCTCTGAAGGATTTGGTAAGGCTGTTGGATTTAATACTGAGTAAACTGGGTAGCTTTTGAAGGATTATATCAAAGGAGTGATATCTATTCACACACACACACACACACACACACACACACACACACACACACATATATACTTTATAAAACGTACTATAGGAAGGCAAGGGAGGAAGGAAAGAATTAGTTAGGAAGCCATTATAATTATCTTGGTGATGAGTGTTTCAGACCATGGTGGTAGCATGCAGTAGAGTGAGAAGTAAATATATGCAGAAGGTAAAGAAGGTATGTTTACGGATGGATTGGATTAGATGCATGGTGGAAAGACTCTGGAGATGTGTCAAGAATGACACGAGTACTCTTGCCTGAACATCTATAAATGGAATTTCCATTTACTATGATGAAGAAGGCTCTTTACATTAGAGTAGGAATTGGTAGTCAGAAGAGGCATAAGGTGAAGGTGGGGTGCTGTCCCGTCAGAATTTTGGTGTTTTTACTTATAGAATTTGAGTTACTTCTTGGATATCTAAGTGAAGATGGCAAATAAATTTGAGGCAAACAATGAATTTAGAGGTCAGGGAACCCAGGCTTAAGTTATACATTTGGGGATTGTCAAGGTACAGGTGGCATTATGAGACTACTTCCTCCACACAGTGTACTTTTAAGGAGTACCACTTACTTTTAGTTCCTCAGAATAGTATTCACATGAAATGTCATAACAATTAAGACCACTGGAATTGTGAAAGACAATAACCCTGTAAGAGTCTGATGATGTAGCTAAGGCAAAGATGGTAATAAAGAAGGAAAGAGGTATATAGGCTGAATCTTGGAAAGTTAACATTTGGATGTAGTGAAGTTTCTGGAGGGCAGTAAGGGAAGCTTAAAAGAGGAAGTCAGCAATGTAGGTAGAAAGTATTAAGAGAGTTTGTCATATATAGCTTTTATTATGTTGAGGTATGTTCCTTCTATTCCTGCTTTCTGGAGAGTTTTTATCATAAATGGATGTTGAACTTTGTCAAAGGTTTTCTCTGCATCTATTGAGATAATCATATGGTTTTTATTTTTCAATTTGTTAATGTGGTGTATTACGTTGATTGATTTGCGGATATTGAAGAATCCTTGCATTCCTGGGATAAAGCCCACTTGGTCATGGTGTATGATCTTTTTAATGTGTTGTTGGATTCTGATTGCTAGAATTTTGTTAAGGATTTTTGCATCTATGTTCATCAGTGATATTGGCCTGTAGTTTTCTTTTTTTGTGGCATCTTTATCAGGCTTTGGTATTAGGGTAATGGTGGCCTCATAGAATGAGTTTGGAAGTTTGCCTTCCTCTGCAATTTTCTGGAACAGTTTGAGTAGGATAGGTGTTAGCTCTTCTCTAAATTTTTGGTAGAATTCAGCTGTGAAGCCGTCTGGACCTGGGCTTTTGTTTGCTGGAAGATTTCTGATTACAGTTTCAATTTCCGTGCTTGTGATGGGTCTGTTAAGATTTTCTATTTCTTCCTGATCCAGTTTTGGGAAGTTGTACTTTTCTAAGAATTTGTCCATTTCTTCCACATTGTCCATTTTATTGCCATATAATTGCTGACAGTAGTCTCTTATGATCCTATGTATTCCTCAATGGTGAAAAATTGAAAGCATTTCCTCTAAAGTCAGAAACAAGAAAAGGGTGCCCAGTTTCACCATTACTATTCAACATAGTTTTGGAAGTTTTGGCCACAGAAATCACAGCAGAAAAAGAAATAAAAGTAATCCAAATTGGAAAAGAAGTAAAACTCTCACTGTTTGCAGATGACATGATCCTCTACGTAGAAAACCCTAAAGATTCCACCAGAAAATTACTAGAACTAATCAATGAATATAGTAAAGTTGCAGGATATAAAATCAACACACAAAAATCCCTTGCATTCCTGTACATTAATAATGAGAAAATAGAAAGAGAAATTAAGGAAACAATTCCATTCACCATTGCAATGAAAAGAATAAAATACTTAGGAATATATCTTCCTAAAGAAACTAAAGACCTATATATAGAAAACTATAAAACACTGATGAAAGAAATCAAAGAGGACACTAATAGATGGAGAAATATACCATGTTCATGGATTGGTAGAATCAATATAGTGAAAATGAGTATACTACCCAAAGCAATTTATAGATTCAATGCAATCCCCATCAAGCTACCAACGGTATTCTTCACAGAGCTAGAACAAATAATTTCTCAATTTGTATGGAAATACAAAAAACCTCAAATAGCCAAAGCTATCTTGAGAAAGAAGAATGGAACTGGAGGAATCAACCTGCCTGACTTCAGGCTCTACTACAAAGCCACAGTCATCAAGACAGTATGGTACTGGCACAAAGACAGAAATATAGATCAATGGAACAAAATAGAAAGCCCAGAGATAAATCCACGCACATATGGACAGCTTATCTTTGACAAAGCAGGCAAGAATATACAATGGATTAAAGACAATCTCTTTAACAAGTGGTGCTGGGAAAACTGGTCAACCACTTATAAAAGAATGAAACTAGAACACTTTCTAACACCATACACAAAAATAAACTCAAAATGGATTAAAGATCTAAATGTAAGACCAGAAAGTATAAAACTCCTAGAGGAAAACATAGGCAAAACACTCTCTGACATACATCACAGCAGGATCCTCTATGACCCACCTCCCAGAATATTGGAAATAAAATAAAAAATAAATAAATGGGACCTAATCAAACTTAAAAAGCTTCTGCACAACAAAGGAAACTATAAGCAAGGTGAAAAGACAGCCTTCAGAATGGGAGAAAATAATAACAAATGAAGCAACAGACAAACAACTAATCTCAAAAATATACAAGCAACTCCTACAGCTCAATTCCAGAAAAATAAATGACCCAATCAAAAAATGGGCTAAAGAACTAAATAGACATTTCTCCAAAGAAGACATACAGATGGCTAACAAACACATGAAAAGATGCTCAACATCACTCATTATCAGAGAAATGCAAATCAAAACCACTATGAGGTACCATTTCACACCAGTCAGAATGGCTGCGATCCAAAAGTCCACAAGCAATAAATGCTGGAGAGGGTGTGGAGAAAAGGGAACCCTCTTACACTGTTGGTGGGAATGCAAACTAGTACAGACATTTTGGAGAACAGTATGGAGATTACTCAAAAAACTGGAAATAGAACTGCCTTATGATCCAGCAATCCCACTGCTGGGCATACACACTGAGGAAACCAGAATTGAAAGAGACACGTGTACCCTAATGTTCATAGCAGCACTGTTTACAATAGCCAGGACTTGGAAGCAACCTAGATGTCCATCCACAGATGAATGGATAAGCAAGCTGTGGTACATATACACAATGGAGTATTACTCAGCCATTAAAAAGAATACATTTGAATCAGTTCTAATGAGGTGGATGGAACTGGAGCCTATTATACAGAGTGAAGTAAGCCAGAAAGAAAAACACAAATACAGTATACTAACACATATATATGGAATTTAGAAAGATGGTAACAATAACTCTGTTTATGAGACAGCAAAAGAGACACTGATATATAGAACAGAATTTTGGACTCTGGGAATGGGAGAGGGTGGGATGATTTGGGAGAATAGCATTGAAATATGTATAATATCATATCTGAAATGAGTCACCAGTCCAGGTACGATGCCTGAAAATGGATGCCTGGGGCTGGTGCACTGGGATGACCCAGAGGGATGGTATGGGGAGGGAGGAGGGAGGAGGGTTCAGGATGGGGAACACATGTATACTTGTGGCGGATTCATCTTGATGTATGGCAAAAGCAATACAATATTGTAAAGTTAAGCAAAATAAAATTTAATTAAAAAAAAGAAAGTATTAAGAGAGCCAAATATAGAACTTATATCAAGAAGCATAGAGTAATCAACTGTGTCAAATGCTGATGTAAGATTTGTTGTTGTCATTCAGTCAATAAGTTATGTCTGACTCTCTATGATACCATGGACTGCAGCAGAGCAGGCTTCCCTGTCCTTCACTCTCTCCTGAACTTTGCTCAAATTCATGTCCATTGTGTTGGTGACTCTATCTAACCATCTCATCCTCTGCAACTCCCTTCCTCTTTTTGCCTTCCAACTTTCGCAGCATTAGGATCTTTTCCAATGAGTTGGCTTTTTGTATCAGGTGGCCAAAGTATTGGAGCTTTAGCTTCATCTTTCTAGGCAATGCCGATGGGTTGATGAATTTGTAAAAGCTGGTTTGTAGAATGGTATATGTGAGTGCATGCTCAATCATTCAGTTGCGTTTGACTCTTTACAACCTCATGGACTGTAACCCACCAGTCTCCCCTGTCCATGAGATTCTCAAGGCAAGAATACCGGAGTGGGTTTCCATGATCTCCTTCAGGGCATCTTCTGGACCCAGGGATTGAACCCATGTCTCTTATAGCTCCTGCATTGGCAGGCAGATTCTTTATCACTGAGCCACTTGGGAAGACCTTTAGAGAGATATCAGTTCAGTTCAGTTCAGTCGCTCAGTCGTGTCTGACTCTTTGTGACCCCATGAATCGCAGCAGGCCAGGCTTCCCTGTCCATCACCAACACCCAGAGTTCACTCAAACTGATGTCCATCGAGTCGGTGATGATCCATCCAGCCTTCTCATCTTCTGTCGTACTTTTCTCGTCCTGCACCCAATCCCTCCCAGGATCAGAGGCTTTTCCAATGAGTCAACACTTTGCATGAGGTGGCCAAAGTACCGGAGTTTCAACTTTAGCATCAGTCCTTCCAATGAACACCCAGGGCTGATCTCCTTTAGAATGGACTGGTTGGATCTCTTTGCAGTCCAAGGGACTCTCAAGAGTCTTCTCCAATACCACAGTTCAAAAGCATCAATTCTTTGGCGTTCAGCTTTCTTCACAGTCCAACTCTCACATCCATACATGACCACTGGAAAAACCATAGCCTTGACTAGACAGACCTTTGTTGGCAAAGTAATGTCTCTGCTTTTGAATATGCTATCTAGGTTGGTAATAGCTTTTCTTCCAAGGAGTAAGTGTCTTTTAATTTCATGGCTACAATAACCATCTGCAGTGATTTTGGAGCCCCACAAAATAAAGTTTGACACGATTTCCATTGTTTCCCCATCTATTTCTCATGTAGTGATGGGACCAGATGCCATGATCTTCGTTTTCTGAATGTTGAGCTTTAAGCCAACTTTTTCACTCTCCACTTTCACTTTCATCAAGAGGCTTTTTAGTTCCTCTGCACTTTCTGCCATAAGGGTGGTGTCATCTGCATATCTGAGGTTACTTATATTTCTCCTGGCAATCTTGATTCCAGCTTGTGCTTCTTCCAGTCCAGCGTTTCTCATGATGTACTCTGCATATAAGTTAAATAATCAGGGTAACAATATACAGCCTTGACATACTCCTTTTCCTATTTGGAACCAGTCTGTTGTTCCATGTCCAGTTCTAACTGTTGCTTCCTGACCTGGATATATGCATCATGAGAAAGTGGAAAAAAAAAAAAAAAAAGGACTCACTAAAGTTTTGTTTCTGGCTCTCTAAAACAGGAAGAAATCCAAGGGGACATATAGTTTTCCTCACAGTCCAAACTTGCTCTATAAAAATTCATAATCATGTGCATTTAAATGGTAAGGGATGCTCATATTTTCTCTAAAGTAATCTAAGAGATAACTTTTTAGTCTCTGAATATTAATCAAATTACATCATCAAAGTTTCATAAGCCATGGGATCTTGTAACTTGCCATGGGATCTTGGAAAAGACTTTCCATGCATTTTCTTTTAGATACATTATATTCTGCTTCTGTATGAAACAGTGGACATAAGATAAAAAAGAACTTTACTAGATGTGAGTAACACTCTAAGTTAACAGAATATTTGAACAATCTCAGTGTGAAAGTCCTAAAGTCCTGGAATAAACTGAATTCGTATTGTCTACTCCTCAGAATACTTGTGAAAAATTGTAAATAAAACCCTCTGTCAAGAAAGTGTTATAGTTACTATAACCCTTAATCCTACAAGAGTTAAAAGATGTAAGAGAAAGAGGAGACATAATTGGAAGAAGGGAAAGAGAAAGTAGATGATCAAGAACATTCATGAATGCCTTATCAAGAAAGATTTTCTTGATAATCTTTGATAATCTTGATAATTCAAGACACTGATTTTCAGTGTCTTGAATAAGAGACAGTAAAAGAGAGATGCATGCCAACACTGCAGTACCCTTGAGCTGATTCAATCAATTGGAGTAAGTTGAATTATATTTCACTTACCATTTTTCCCTCCTGGAGAAGTAAATGGCAACCCACTCCAGTATTTTTGCCTGGAGAATCCCATGGACAGAGGAGCCTGGTGGGCTACAGTCCATGGGATCGCTAGAGTCGGACATGACTTAAAGACTAAACCACCACCACCACCACCATTTTTCCCTAAGGACAGATATTTAGAAATGTATTTCATCTCAGATCAAATCCAGGAAGTTATTCTTTTTACCAAAAGGAACAGAGCATAATTGCCCATCTCTGAATATGAATACGAGGAAAAACTGGTAGAATGAAATTGCATAAATAATTGATGTTTGAATATGTAAAAGAAAACAAAAAGAAAATCCCAGTGCTGTCAATGTGGTTTAAAGCAGTACAGGAGAAGATCAACAGAAGTTGAGCATATACTACAACTACCAATATTGCTTGTCATGCTGCCATTGCTATTGCCTACAGAAACTTAGCACTTATTAATCAAGCACTGTCATAATATTTACATGCATTAATTATATAAATGAAGAGAGATTATAAGCCTCATGAGGAGAAAGACTAAACATTCACTTTGTAATCAAAGCCATTAAATACAGTACTTGACATATAGTAATCTCTCAATGAAAGTGAAAGAGGAGAGTGAAAAAGTCGGCTTAAAGCTCAACATTCAGAAAATGAAATTATAGCATCTGGTCCCATCACTTCATGGAAAATAGATGCGGAAACAGTGGAAACAGTGTCAGACTTTATTTTGGGGGCTCCAAAATCACTGCAGATGGTGACTGCAGCCATGAAATTAAAAGATGCTTACTCCTTGGAAGGAAAGTTATGACCAACCTAGATAGCATATTCAAAAGCAGAGACATTACTTTGCCAACAAAGGTTCATCTAGTCAATGCTATGATCTTTCCTGTGGTCATGTATGGATGTGAAAGTTGGACTGTGAAGAAGGCTGAGAGCTGAAGAATTGATGCTTTTGAACTGTGGTGTTGGAGAAGACTCTTGAGAGTCCCTTGGACTGCAAAGAGATCCAACCAGTCCATTCTGAAGGAGATCAGCCCTGGACTTTCTTTGGAGGGAATGATGCTAAAGCTGAAACTCCAGTACTTTGGCCACCTGATGCAAAGAATTGACTCATTAGAAAGTACTCTGATGCTGGGAGGGATTGGGGGCAGGAGGAGAAGGGGACCACAGAAGATGAGATGGCTGCATGGCATCACTGACTTGATGGATGTGAGTCTGAGTGTCCTCCGGGAGTTGGTGATGGACAGGGAGGCCTGGCGTGCTGCAATTCACGGGGTCGCAAAGAGTCAGACACGACACAACTGAGCGACTGAACTGAACTGAAGTGAACTGAAGCTCTCAATAGAAGCTCTTAAACCAAACTAAAAAATAACCCAGGGTAGATTAAGGCTTGATTTATCTTGCCCAACAGGCTTTCACCAGTACTTTAGTAAGGAGAAACAAGATTGTGTCATTAGTATATAAATATATACTAGTTTTTCAAGGTAAGATGAGCCCATGCTCTCATTAAAAGCATGGCCAAGTATGTTTCATAGTTTATCTCCTGAACTTGTGGCCATTCAAATTCATTTATTTTAGTTCTTAAATATCTCCTCAGTTACCTCTCTTTTTTTTTTTTTTTTTCCCCCAAGAGAGCTATATTATCCCTGGCTCTTTTATCTGTTTTCTAAGATGCCCTTGAGGGAAGGGAGTTTTGAAAAGCACAAGATGTCACTTGGAGTACTCAAGAGATACCATCCAAACTGTGTAGCAATGTTAGCCCTGGAATAAAGGCTGAAGTGGTTGAACATAATGACTTAAAACAAAGCCTTGATAAAACAAGATTTCCACCTAACCTCATTTCATTACAAATCTGAAGAATATTTAAAGGAATACAGTAAACGTCTGGCATAACAAAGTAAAATTCATAAAAGCTAGCATCCAATGAAAAATTAAGTGGCATGCAAGGAAAAAAAAATAATAATGAGGAAATCACATTTATTATAACTATATAAAAAAAGTGATACCAAATGCTAGAAAGGATGTGAAGAAAGGGAACTGTTATGCATAGTTGGTAGGATGGCAAATTGGGTACAATCACTATGGAAAACAGTATGGAAATTTTTCCACTTTTCATTTAAAATTTTTAATTAAAAAAATTAATATGATCTGAAAATTCCACTTCTGTGTATATATCAGAAGGAAACACTATGTTAAAGAAATATCTGTACCCCATGTTCATAGTACCATTATTTATGATAGCCAAGACGTGGAAACAACCTAAATATCCAATAGCACACAAATAGATATAAAAATTGTGATGTAATGGCATATTATTCAGCCATAAAAAAGAAGGAAATTCTGCCATTTGTGACAACCTGATGGAACTTGAGGACATTATGCTAAGTGAAATAAATGAAACCAAAAACAAATAATAAATGATCTCACTTAAATGTGGAACTAGAAAACAAATGCTTATAGAAAAAGAGATCAGATTTGTAGTTACCAAAGGTGGGTGTGTTGTAGGAAGAAGTATTAAATAAAGGCAATCAAAAAGAAAAAATTCCAGCTTGTAATTATAAGATACTTAAGTACTACAGATATAATGTAAAATATGGTGACTATAGTTAATACTGCCATATTGCATATTTGAAAGTTATTAAGAAAATAGATTCTGAGGTCTCATCACAAGGAAAATACTTTTTCTTTTTAATATCTATATGAGATTATGGATGTTAATTAAACTTAATGTGATAGTTAATATAAGCAATTGTTAATAATAATATAAGCAATAATTAATATAAGCAATATAAACAATTCAAGTAAATTTACTGTATATCTTAAACTTATACAATGACATATGACAAATATATCTTAATACAACTGAAAAATTAAATCATATTAAAAATGACACAGATAATAAAATTAGGTGACAAAGCTACTCAAACTACCATAAATATATTTCAGGAATTCAAGAAGATAAAAATGATGAGTTAAGGAAAGTTATGTGTAGAAGAATTAAAAAGTCTCTTGATGAAAGTTAAAAAGGTGAGTGAAAAAGTTGGCTTAAAACTCAACATTCAGAAACTAAGATCATGGCAGGCATCTGGTCCTTTCATTTCATGGCAAATAGATGGGGAAATACAGGAAACATTGACAGACTTTATCTTTTTGGGCTCCAAAATCACTGCAGATGGTGAATGCATCCATGAAATTAAAAGATACTTACTCCTTGGAGGAAAGGTTATGACCAAACTAGACAACATACTAAAGAATAGAAGCATTACTTTGCCAGCAAATGTCCATGTAGTGAAATCTATGGTTGTTCTAGTAATTGTGCATAGATGTGAGAGTTGGACTATAAAGAAAGCTGAGCGCTGAAGAAATTGATGCTTTTGAACTGTGGTGTTGGAGAAGACTCTCGAGTGTCCTTTGGACAGCCAGTCCATCCTAAAGGAAATCATTCCTGAATATTCATTGGAAGAACTGATGTTGAAGCTGAAGATCCAATACTTTGGCCACCTAATGTGAACAGCTGACTCATTTGAAAAGACCCTGATGCTGAGAAAGATTGATGGTTGGAGGATAAGGGGATGACAGAGGATGAGATAGTTGGATGGCCTCACCGACTCAACGGACATGAGTTTGAGTAAACTCCTGGAGTTGGTAATGGGTAGGGAGAACAGGTATGCTGCAGACCATGGGATCACAAAGAGTCAGACACAACTGAGCAACTGAACTGAACTGAAGGATAGTTATAGAAGATTTTAAAGGATCAAAAGATTATAAGTTAGAAGATATAGTAATAGGTATGATTCAAAATGAAACACAGAAATATAAATACTCAAAAAAGGAGAAAGCCTCACTGAGCTACTGAGAAACCTCAAATGGTCTAATGTATGTGACTGAAGTCCCAGAAGTGGAAGATCAGAAACAAATATTTGAAGAAAGAGTAGCTGAAAATTTGATTCACTGCATACTCTCATGGATTGAAGTGCAAAGAAACTCAAGCACAAGAAAAATGAACACATTATTAACTTACCCTAAACCATTCATAAAGTGAAAATCTTAAAGTCAGCCACAGGAAGAAAGACAAATTGCACAATGTACAGAGGAATAAAGTTAAAAATGACAGAAGATACTCAGTACCAAAAGTTTATATATGATGGAAGAGAAACAAATGGTTTGAAATCCATATCCCAGAAGCTGACTTGTGGAAAATTCATATGAAAAGTCATATGATGAGTAAAATATAAGCTGAGGACAACCAGTGGAAACCAGAAGCCAGAGTGACAATATGACAAAACAGAAAAAAATAAATACAAAATCTTGCAAACTAGAATCCTTTACCCAGTGAAATCTTCAAGATATACAGATTTTAAAAAGACTTTTTTGGCATATAAAGGTGAAAGAATTTGTCCCTAGCAGATTTGCCCTATGAGAAATGTTAAGGGAGATCCTTCCAGCAGAAGGAAAATGATATCAGATAGAAAGCAGGATCTACACAAAAGAAATGAACACCAGAATGGTAACTCTGCGAGAAACTTATAGTTAGTTTTTCATTACAGGAATGATTTCATTCTGATATCATACTGGATTTGTGACAATAAATCATAGTGTCAGATGTTGTATCTTGACATAAATATGCCTTATGACACTTAATACCAGAAGTTTATTGACAGTGGGAGAGAAACAGGATCTAAAAATGTTTGTGCTAGAAGCTGGTCCACAGAAAATTTGCTCAGTCTTCAAATGTGTAAAATATATGTGGAGAGTTAAGTCCTGTTAACTACTCAAATGGAAATTTCCTACTTGCAGTTATGTACTTGATACAGCAGTGTTTATAAATATAACAGGGAGACTGGCCAAGAGGGAAGAATAAAAAGACCCTGAGCTCAACTCCTCTATTAGGCACACCAAAACTATTTTACAGGAAAATTATTGAATAAAAAATTGGAACATCCAAGAAAATATCTTCTACAACTAAAGATATGAATAATACAATGAGGAGAGTAGGAGGGGCAGAGTCACTGTACAGTCAAGTCCTGTACTTCCAGGTAGGTGACCCACAAATGAGAGAATAATTACAATTGCAGAAGTTCCCCAAAGAAGTGAGGGAACTAAGCTCCACATTGGATTGGCAAGTCTGAAGTTTCACATCAAGAAGATAAACCTCCAAATCATGTGACTTTGTAGCCCACCAGGCTCCTCTGTTCATGGACTTCTCTGGGCAAGAATACTAAAGTGAGTTTCCAGGGTACTTTCCCAACTCAGAGCTTGAACCCAGGTCTCCTGCATCTCCTACATAGGCAGGTGAATTCTTTTGCCACTGAGCCGCCTGGGAAACTGAAAGTTTCGTAGCAGCCAATTTGCAGAGCTTGCTGCAGCATTTAGACACTGGTTGCTGGAATTCCCCCTCTAGTTTATTAGTCTTAGGATACACTGCTACCCTAATTCCCAATAGCCTGTAGGTACCAGTACTGGGACACCTCAAGCCAAGCAACTAACTGAAAAGCAGGCAAGCTTCTTGAAGGCCCACCAAGACTAAACAACAAGATAACATCTGTCCCATGGAAATTTCCAGGCAAGAGTAGTGGAGTGGGCTGTCATTTCCTTTGCCAAGGAATCTTCCTGACTCAGAGATCAAACCCAAGTCTGCATTGCAGGCAGACACTTTATCATCTGAGCCACCAGGGAGGCCCAGAAAGATCAAAAGTTTTATTGAAGCTTTTTAAAAAACAAACAAACAAACAAAAAAAACGATAAAGAACAACCAAGCAAAGATGAATAATACAATAACTGCAATGAAAAAGTACACTAAAAGTTGATTCAGGACCACCAAATCAGCTTTACAAGAAATATTAAAAGTAATGAAAAAGAAAAGGCCATAACTAGGAACAGGAAATTTATGAAAGTAAAAAAATACA
Source organism: Tragelaphus eurycerus (assembly GCA_935064755.1). NCBI lineage: Eukaryota > Metazoa > Chordata > Mammalia > Artiodactyla > Bovidae > Tragelaphus > Tragelaphus eurycerus. The sequence continues at coordinate 1,301,878 of CAKXYN010000123.1, forward strand.
TGGGTCAAAATAAATTAATTATAAAGGTAAAAATCAACCATATGCAGAGTGAGTAAGAATGTTAAAAGACAAGGGAAGTAAAATCATTGATATCCACAATAAGTAGCTATGAGATAATAGATGTAAAATACAGTGTCAAAAACAGAAATCATGAAAGGAGGAGAGTATAAATACAGGGTTCTTGAAATGCATTTGAAATTAATAGACCAACAATTTAAAACTATCAGAAACCTCATGGTGACCAAAATAAGAAAATCTATAATACATATGCAAACAAGAAAGGAATACAAGTATAACATTAAAGATAATCATCAAGTCACAAAGGAAGAAGATGAAAGAAGCAGGGAAAAAACTACAAAATCCCAAAACATTTAGCAAAATGGCAATAAGTAGATACAAATACTTAAAATATAAACTCTAATCAAAAGACATAAAATGGCTGAATGAATTAAAAAGAAGACCTGTATAGACACTACTTACAAGAGACTCACTTGAGACTTAGAAACACATACAGAGAGAAAATGAAGAGATGGAATAAAGATATTCCATGCAGATGGAAACAGAAAGAAAGGCAGTGTAGCAATACTTATCTCATAAAAAAGTCAATTTTAGGCTATTATAAGAGAAAAATAAGGGCATTACATAGCGACCAAGGAATGAATCTAAGAAGACATACCAAAATTGTAAATATACATGCAGCTATCATAGGAACACCTAAATACATAAAGGAAATTTTAACCTACAAAAACTGGGAAATTAACAGTAAAACAATAACAGTAGAGAACATTAACACGCCACGTACTTCAAAGGACAGAACTTCTAGGAAAAAAAGAAAACTAGTAAGGCAACAGTGACTTTAAATGACACATTAGACAAAAATGTGTATATATACATATTATATATATATAGTATATATAAAATGTGTGTATATATAAAATGTAAATGCATATATGTCTGTGTGTGTATACATATATATGTAAACATTCCATCCAAAGCCAGAAGAATGCACACTTTTTTCTAGTGTATATGGAACATTCTCCAGAAAAGATGACATACTAGGTCACAAAATAAGCCTAGGCAAATTTAAGAAAATTGAAATCACATCAAGTATCTTTTCTGAGTACAATGCTACAAGACTAGAAATCAACTTCAAGAAAAAACACTGAAACACAAACAACATGGAAGCTAAATTATATGCTACCAAACTATCAGTGCATTTCTGAAGAAGTCAAAGGGGAAATCAAAAAGTACCTGGAGAGAAATGAAAATGAAAACACAAAACCCAAAATCTAGGACATAGAAAAAGTAGTTTTCAAAGGGAAGTTTATAGCAATACAAACTTACTTCAGCAAACATGAAAAATCTCAAATAAACCACTTAACTTTACACGTAGACAAAAATAACAAAGCAAAACCTAAAGTTAGTAGATGGCAAGCAATCATAAAGATCAGAAGCAGAAGTAACTGAGACTAAAAAAAAATGATAGAAAAAGTCAATAAAATTAAGATCTGGTTCTTTTAAAAGATAAACAAAGTTGATAAATATTTAGCTAAACTCATCAAGGCAAAAAAGAGAGTGGGCCCAAATAAATATGATTATAAATGAAAAAGGAGAAGTAACAACTGACACTACTGAAATATATATGATTATAAGAGATTACTATAAATAACTATAGTTCAATAAAATGGACAGCCTATACGAAATGCATAAATTTCTAAAATGCACAATCTTTCAAGAAGAAAATAGAAAATACAAAAGAATCAACTGCTGGTAATGAAATTGATTCAATAATAAATGGACTTCAAACAAAAGTCCAAGATCACAGAATATCACATATGAATTCTATCAAATGTTTAGAGAAGAGTTGTTGCTTATGCTCAAACTATTCCAAAAATTTTTTCAGAGGAAAGAAATTTTCCAAACTCAATCTAAGAGGCCAGCATCACCTTGATATCAAACCATGATATCACACACACAAAAAGAAATTACAGACCAATATCACTGGTAAAACAGTCATAGAAATCCTGAAAAAAATATTAGCACATCAAATACAATACATTAAAAGGGTCATACATCATGATTAAGTGGAATATACCGCAGGAATACAAGTACATCTCAGTATCCCCAAATTATTCAATGTGATCCACTGTATTAAGAAATTGAAGAATAAAAAAGTATGATCATCTTAGTAGAAGAGGGAAAACTTTTGCAAAAAATTCAACATCCATTCATGATAAAAATTCTCCAGAAAGTGGGTACAGAGGGAACATACCTCAACATAACAAAGGCCATATGTTATAACCCATAACTAACATCATACTCAAGGGTGAAAAACCAAGAGTGTTTTCTCTAAAATCAGGAGCAAGATAAGGACACCCGATGTCACCAGTTTGATTCAACATAATATTGGAAATCCTAACCACAGCAATGAGGCAAGAGAAAGAAGTAAAAGGAATTTGAATTGGAAAGGAAACTGTAAAACTGTCATGGTCTGGACATGACATGATGAAATATAGAGAAAATTCTAAAGATGGCACCAAAAAATCCAAAACAAAACAAAAAAAAACCTGTTACAACTCATGGATGGATTCAGTGAAATTGCAGGATATGAAATCAATACACATAAATTTGTTGCATTTCTACACACTAACAGTGAACTGTCAGAGAGAGAAATAAAAGAAACAGTGCCCTTTACAATCAAATCAAAAGTAAGAAATACTTAGGAATAAACTTATTTAGGGAGAAAAATTGTGTTCATGACTTGAAGAAATAATTTTGTTAAAATGAAACCATACTACCCAAGGCAATCTACATATTCAATAAAATCTCTATCAAAATACCAGTGACATTTTCCCAAAGAACTAAGAAAAAAGTTAAATTTGCATGGAAACACAAAAGACCCTGAATAGCTAGAACATTCTTCAGAAAGAATAAAGCATAAGTTATCATGCTCCATGCCTTTAGTCTATACTATTAAGCTACAGCAATCAAAATGTACAGTATGGACACAAAAAACCAACACATAGATGAATGGAACTGAACATATAGCCCAGAGATAGAACCATGCACTTATAGTTAATTAATCTATGACAAAGGAGGAAAACCTATACAATAGAGAAATCACATTCTCTTCAATAAGTGGTCCCAGGAAAACTGGAGAGCCAAATGTCAAAGACTGAAATTAGAACAGTTTCTTAAATCATATATAAAAATAAACTCCAAATGGATTAAAAAATTAAATGTAAGACCAGAAAATAAAATTCCTCTAGCAGTATAGCAGACCTTGAGTACAATGAGCCTAAGTTTGAGAGAAAGAAGACCAACGAATGACATATGAAGGGAAAGATGAATGATATGACTGTATGCCCCAAAAGCCACAAACACAAGGGGAAGGTGAAGAAAAAGAACAAGTGGTAACAGATGAAAAGGTGCAACATCTCAATCAAGGGAAATGACAAAATGAAACACACTGAGAGTGGACCACCAAAGTGAAGAAGGAGGAAGTGACTGTGGTGGGAGAGTGAGCAGTGGAGAGAGGAGCCAAAAAAAAAAAAATGATGAGTGAGGAGTCCAGAAAGATGAACACAAAAAATGCTATCCTGCAACCAAATAGTGAAGAGGGAAGAACCCAAATGTCACAAGAAAAGGAGAGGTAATGAGGGGACGATGACAGGGGAAGGAGAGGAACAGAGACAAAGCCAACATCGCTGGACAGGAGCGAGAGTTCCAGAAAACATCTATTTCTGCTTGATTGACTATGCCAAAGCCTTTGACTGTGTAGATCACAATAAACTATGGAAAATTCTGAAAGAGGTGGGAATACCAGACCACCTGATCTGCCTCTTGAGAAATCTGTATGCAGGTCAGGAAGCAACAGTTAGAACTGGTCATGGAACAACAGACTGGTTCCAAATAGGAAAAGGAGTACGTCAAGGCTGCATATTGTCACCATGTTTATTTAACTTATATGCAGAGTACATCATGAGAAATGCTGGACTGGAAGAAACAGAAGTTGGAATCAAGATTGCCGGGAGAAATATCAATAACCTCAGATATGCAGATGACACCACTCTTATGGCAGAAAGTGAAGAGGGGCTAAAAAGCCTCTTGATGAAAGTGAAAGTGGAGAGTGAAAAGGTTGGCTTAAGGCTCAACATTCAGAAAACGAAGATCATGGCATCTGGTCCCATCACTACATGGGAAATAGATGGAGAAACAGTGGAAACAGTGTCCAGACTTTATTTTTCTGGGCTCCAAAATCACTGCAGATGGTGACTGCAGCCATGAAATTAAAAGACGCTTACTCCTTGGAAGGAAAGTTATGACCAACCTAGATGGCATATTCAAAAGCAGAGACATTACTTTACCAACAAAGGTTCGCCTAGTCAAGGCTATGGTCTTTCCTGTGGTCATGTATGGATGTGAGAGCTGGACTGTGAAGAAGGCTGAGTGGCCAAGAATTGATGCTTTTGAACTATGGTGTTGGAGAAGACTCTTGAGAGTCCCTTGGACTGCAAGAAGATCCAACCAGTCCATTCTGAAGGAGATCAATCCTGGAATTTCTTTAGAAGGAATGATGCTAAAGCTGAAACTCCAGTACTTTGGCCACCTCATGCGAAGAGTTGACTCATTGGAGAAGACTCTGATGCTGGGAGGGATTGAGGGCAGGAGGAGAAGGGGACGACAGAGGATGAGATGGCTGGATGGCATCACTGACTTGATGGGTGTGAGTCTGAGTGACCTCCGGGAGCTGGTGATGGACAGGGAGGCCTGGCGTGCTGCGGTTCATGGGGTCGCAAAGAGTCGGACACGACTGAGCGACTGATCTGATCTGATATATATATGTACATATATATATATACACACACATATGTGTTAATACATATATGCTGCTGCTAAGTCACTTCAGTCGTGTCCGACTCTGTGCGACCCCATAGATGGCAGCCCACCAGGGTTCCCCTTCCCTGGGATTCTCCAGGCAAGAACACTGGAGTGGATTGCCATTTCCTTTTCCAATGCATGAAAGTGAAAAGTGAAAGCAAAGTCACTCAGTTGTGTCCGACCCTCAGCAACCCCATGGACTGCAGCCTTCCAGGCACCTCCGTCCATTGGATTTTCCAGGTAAGAGGACTGGAGTGGGGTTCCATTGCCTTCTCCTTAATACATATATGCTGCTGCTGCTAAGTCGATTCAGTCGTGTCCGACTCTGTGAGACACGCTATAAAAAAGAATGATCTTGGAGGGTATTATGTTTAGTTAAATAAGTCAGAGAAAGACAAGCACTGTATGTTAACATTTATATGTGAAATCTAGAAAATAAAATAAACTAGTGAATATAACAAAAAAGAAACAGACTCACAAATACAGAGAACAAACTAGAAGGTATCAGTGAGGTTGGGAAAGATAGAGGAGCAAGATAGAATTAGGGGATTAAGAGGTACAAAATACTATGAACAAAATAAATAAGCTACAAGAATATATTGTACAGCACAGGAAATATACTTGATATTTTATAATACTATAAATAAAATACAATCTTTAAAAATTTTAAACACTATGTTGTACACCTGAATCTTATATAGTATCATAAATCAATTGTAACACAGTTAAACACATAAAATATGCTAAAAATAGAAATATCATAGTTTTTACAAGGGCATTTTTGAAAGAGTATAATTCTGTATCTAGAGTACAAACCTCTTGCACTTCTATAAATATCCAATATACATTTGTGTGAAGTGGCAAATTCTGTATGCAAATTATACCTTTGTATACTCAAGTGTTTATCTTTGTGTGAAGTTGCTAATTCTATATGCAAACCTACAGAATTTCTTCTTAGTATATTTGGCACAGCTTTGGGGGTGTGTGTGTGTGTGTGTGTGTGTGTGTGTGTGTGTGTGTGATTAAGTCTAGTACTTTCAGAGAAAACAGGCAAAATTACCATGCAATTAAATTATCTGAAGAAGCAAGGGGTCTGGTAGCAAAACTCCCAAACATAATAATCAATAAATCAATGTGTATAACATAAGAGTAATTTTATTCCATATTATGTAGCTCAATACATAACAGAAACAATTTGAAATGTTTTTGAATTACTCTTGTATGCCTCAGTTTCAGGTTAAGATTCTAAATTATCAATAAGTGAAAACAAATGACAATTAGGCATACTGAAGAATAGTTGAATCAACTTTTTTTCTCTATAGAAAATTATATTATGATATCATCATTATTTGAAGAGAAGATCAAGAGTGTTCAGCCAGAAAATGTAGGAAAGAGACTAGTATAGAGGGTATTAGAAATAAAATATTATAATATTTGTCCTTGAAATTTTATGTTGTATTTGTCAGCTTTTAAAATAGGTTATTTGTTGTCATTTTTACTAAACATAAATAATTTATTAATATAATGCATATATTTAATTCTATATATATATAATATATAATTTTACATTTGTGATTTTGTTTTTTTTTATACTTTTTAGAAATTCACCCTAATTTTTTATCCCCACAAAACCTATATCTCTGGACCATAGCATAGCCCTGGTAGACATTAAGCTTTGGTGTAGTAGTTCTTATTTTAGATACTCTGGGTAGAGGTTTTATTCTTTCTTCTCAAGGTAGTTAATTGTTGTGTAAGGTAGCTGGTCCCATCACTAAATGGGAAATAGATGGATAAACAGTGGAAACAGTGTCAGACTTTATTTTTCTGGACTCCAAAATCACTGCAGATGGTGACTGCAGCCATGAAATTAAAAGACGCTTACTCCTTGGAAGGAAAGTTATGACCAACCTAGATAGCATATTCAAAAGCAGAGACATCACTTTGCCAACAAAGGTTCGCCTAGTCAAGGCTATGGTTTTTCCAGTGGTCATGTATGGATGTGAGAGCTGGACTGTGAAGAAGGCTGAGCGCCGAAGAATGGATGCTTTTGAACTGTGGTGTTGGAGAAGACTCTTGAGAGTCCCTTGGACTGGAAGGAGATCCTACCAGTCCATTCTGAAGGAGATCAGCCCTGGGATTTCTTTGGAAGGAATGATGCTAAAGCTGAAACTCCAGCATTTTGGCCACCTCATGTGAAGAGTTGACTCATTGGAGAAGACTCTGATGCTGGGAGGGACTGGGGGCAGGAGGAGAAGGGGACGACAGAGGATGAGATGGCTGGATGGCATCACTGACTCAATGGACGTGAGTCTGGGTGACCTTCGGGAGTTGGTGATGGACAGGGAGGCCTGGCGTGCTGCAATTCATAGGGTTGCAAAGAGTCGGACATGACTGAGCGACTGATCTGATCTGATCTGAAGGTAGTTAAGGTTGTGTAAAGAAATCTATGCAACAGGAAGATATGAAAAAAAAATTAACTATTAGAGAAAGAAAGTTGAGTTAACAAGAGATCCTGGTTCTTGTTAAACTGAGTGGTGATTATTGGATGAAAATGTGGCTTAAAGGTCAACATTCAGAAAACTAAGATCATGGCATCCAGACCCATCACTTCATGGCAAATAGATGGGGAAAGAGTGGAAACAGTGGCAGACTTTATTTTGGGGATTCCAAAATGACTGCAAATGGTGACTGCAGCCATGAAATTAAAAGACGCTTACTCCTTGGAAGGAAAGTTATGACCAAGTTAGACAGCATATTAAAAAGCACAGACACTACTTTGCCAACAAAGTTTTGCCTAGTCAAGGTTATGGTTTTTCCAGTAGTCATATACGGATGTGAGAGTTGGACTATAAAGAAAGCTGAGCACCGATGATTGATGCTTTTGAACTGTGGTGTTGGAGAAGACTTTTGAGAGTCCCTTGGACTGCAAAGCTTTCCAGCCTGTCATCCTAAAGGAGATTGGTCCTGAGTGTTCATAGGAAGGACTGATGCTGAGGCTGAAACACCAATAATTTGGCCACCTGATGTGGAGTTGGTGATGGACAGGGAGGCCTGATGGGCTGCAATTCATGGGGTCACAAAGAGTCGGACACTACTGAGCGACTGAACTGAATTGATCCAAAAAATGACTCATTTGAAAAGACCTTGATGCTGGGAAAGGAAAAGACCTTGATGCTGGGAAAGATTGAAGGTGGGAGAAGGGGAGAACATAGGATGAGATGTTTGGACAGCATCACCGACCCAATGGAGACGAGTTTGGATGGACTCCAAGAGTTGGCAATGGACAGGGAGGCCTGGCAGTCCTTGGGAATAACAAAGAATCAGACACGACTGAGTGACTGAACTGAACTGAAGTGAATTATTGGATGAACTAATCATATGTGATGTAATTTAACAATTACTTACTCGGGAATCAAAGCAGAACTCTGTGACTCAAAATCTATTTTTATTTTCTTCCTAGCCATGAATCATGCTCTCTTCAGACAACCCAGGTGTTGTCCATAATCTCTGTCTTTTTGTCAATGCAAGCTTTCTCCAATATCCCCTCCTCCATTACCTACGGTTTCTCTGCCTTGGTAGACATTCTCGTGCAAGTAATCTCACTTTATCTCATATCAGTCAGGTAAAGTATGGCTCCTTTACAAATTTCCACACAATGTCCATTCATCACATACATTTAAAGAATCACCTTGCGGGGGCGGCGGGGGGTGGGGGGGGGGGTGCGGTGCGGAAAGGACATTGACCAGTTGTAATTCTAGTTTGTTCTTTCACTTGAGTGTTTTTTAAAATGGAAATTCTTTTACGTGTTCTAAGTAGCAAGATGGTTCAATGAAAAATTAATGGAGTACCTTGTTTTAAAGTCCTGCTGTGGAAATCTGCTTTTTCCCATTGCACCAGACATAGTGGGAGGAAATCTGTGGTTTGGCTCAGGGACATTGTTCTGGAATAACAGTTTCCAATGTGTACTTCTCTTGAGCTACCAGGAAGGTAACACTAAAGCTTATAAATGATTCTCTTGCTTATTCCTTATCTAGAACTAACCTTTACTGTGTTGATTTTCTGGTCAACTCAATAATTTGCCTAAAATCTCTGATTTATTTCAAATGGATAAAGTCACCAGATATGAATGGAAACAAAGCTTACTATATTCATAAACTAGTTAAGGTGAACTGGAAGTAGGACCTTTTTGGGTGGTTCCACGGTTCAGAGTAATGGATGAATTGTCATTTGCTGGGAGATGAGATGAAAATACATTTCTGGATTTATTTAAACTTAATTTCTGGAAAATAAATTTACTGGATAAGAGAAAATAAATTTCCTGCTGAGCTTAGAAGTTCAATCTCCTTTACAAAATAAAATTTGATGGTAATATTTTACACAAACACACAATAGATACTGTAAAATAGCTACTTTAGTGTAGCCTCTTTCTGTGTAAAAATGTTATGTATGGGAATGTTTGTGATTATGATGTGACATAGGAATATGTTATAATAGAATTTGTCCATGAATTTCCATTCTCTTCACATTTAGTACAGGCCTAGACCTATTAACTCATGGAATGGATACTATTTCTGAACCAAACAAATTCTTTAGTGAGTGAGTTCCATTTCCCATATAAAACACCTTCTGATGAGCCAGTTACAAAGATCTAAAGGAGTACATACATCAAGAGTTGAGTTTGCTAAACCTACTACAAGGGACATCTTGTGTGATGCATGGGTTGTGTATGCATTTATCATGAACGCACATCTAGAGAAGGGGGTAGTTATATCCTGATTTTTTAAAAGCTAGATGTGTTCAAGCTGGTTTTGGAAAAGGCAGAGGAACCAGAGATCAAATTGCCAACATCCTCTGGATCATGGAAAAAGCAAGAGAAATCCAGAAAAACATCTATTTCTGCTTTATTGACTATGCCAAAGCCTTTGACTGTGTGGATCACAATAAACTATGGAAAATTCTGAAAGAGATGGGAATACCAGACCACCTAACCTGCCTCTTGGGAAATCTGTATGCAGGTCAGGAAGCAATGGTTAGAACTGGACATGGAACAACAGACTGATTCCAAATAGGAAAAGGAGTTCATCAAGGCTGTATATTGTCACCCTGCTTATTTAACTTATATGCAGAGTTAATCATGAGAAACGCTGGACTGGAAGAAACACAAGCTGGAATCAAGATTGCTGGGAGAAATATCATTAACCTCAGATATGCAGATGACACCACCCTTATGGCAGAAAGTGAAGAGGAACTAAAAAGCCTCTTGATGAAAGTGAAAGTGGAGAGTGAAAAAGTTGGCTTAAAGCTCAACATTCAGAAAACGAAGATCATGGCATGTGGTCCCATCACTTCATGGGAAATAGATGGGGAAACAGTGGAAACAGTGTCAGACTTTATTTTTTTTTTTTTTTTTTGGGGGGGGGCTCCAAAATCACTGCAGATGGTGACAGCAGCTATGAAATTAAAAGATGCTTACTCCTTGGAAGGAAAGTTATGTCCAACCTAGATAGCATATTGAAAAGCAGAGACATTACTTTGCCAACAAAAGTCTGACTAGTCAAGGCTATGGCTTTTCCTGTGGTCATGGATGGATATGAGTTGGACTGTGAAGAAGGCTGAGCACTGAAGAATTGATGCTTTTGAACTGTGGTGTTGGAGAAGACTCTTGAGAGTGCCTTGGACTGCAAGGAGATCCAACCAGTCCATTCTGAAGGAGATCAGCCTGGGATTTCTTTGGAAGGAATGATGGTAAAGCTGAAACTCCAGTAGTTTGGCCACCTCATGCAAAGAGTTGACTCATTGGAGAAGACTCTGATGCTGGGAGGGATTGAGGGCAAGAGGAGAAGGGGGATGACAGAGGATGAGATGGCTGGATGGCATCACTGACTCGATGGATGTGAGTCTCAGTGAACTCTGGGAGTTGGTGATAGACAGGGAGGCCTGGCATGCTGTGATTCATGGGGTTTGCAAAGAGTCAGACATGACTGAGTGACTGATCTGATCTGATCTGATACAGATTTCTAGCTCTTCTCTTAGTAAGTATATTTATTTTTGTGATTTAAAATCAACATTAGATAATGTTTACTGCATACTCTATTCTTCTACTCCTTTCATGGGAGCTCGTATGGATTAAATAGCTATTGGGGAACTTGACACCCAGACAGAACTACTACTTTTTTAAGGATGGAAAAAGTATCATTTATCTCAAAATTTCTTTATTATCTGCTTACATTTTTTGCTTGAAATTACTGCAACAAGATTTAGTAATGGTTCAAACATATACTGATTTCTAACCAAAATATCCACCATTAACACAACTGTTAGCAGATTAGCCAGCAAAAATTAGATTAGTTTTTAAGTGTCTTAACTCTGTTTTTTTAAAGATGTTGGAACAGATGTTCTACTTTTCAAAAAGGTCATGATTTAGTCTGTGGCTATTACCTCATATATACTTGTACTCTTCTAATTACATTATTTTTTATCAGTACTGTCTGTCTTTGGCTTTGATTACGTTAATCCATCTGACTTTGAATTCTGCCTTGGCCCATTTTTTTTTTTTTTTTTCCAAATATCTCTCATTTCCTCTCTTCTAAAGGTCAATTCTCCAAGAACATTTTGACTTGTTTTCTGGCCATGAATTTGATGATGACTTGGCTCTCTTTTCTATAATCCCAGGGAGAAAATAACTGTAACAAGGACTGTTTCAGTGTCTCACACCTCCTGGAGTTTCACAAGGTTGCTGAAGTTATGAGAAGTGGAGAGAAATATATTAATTTAGAAAAAGTCTGGGAAAATACATGCCCTTTGTGAGCACTTTGGTATGAAGATGAAGAAAGAGTATTCAGCCTTTGTTCTGACAAAGTAAGAATCCAGAATACATTTTGTCAATTTGGTTACCGACAGTTAAAGTAGATATTGACCCTGCATAGTCAGAACTCACCCATGTGTCAAGTCCATAGCTCATGGGCACAAGTATCCAGGCTTACAGGATTTTCATATGGATAGTCAAATATTTCCAACCAATAGACTAGACCTGCAAGTGGATCCTGCAGCTGTGAATGGGCTACTTACAAAGGAGTCACTACCTCTGTTTACCCGCCTTATAGTTAGCTAAGAGAGTCTAATCTCCCTAGAGTACTCATCTGTCACTGGTGATCTGTGGACTTTGGGAGCTTCTGAAGTATTTCACAGTCTTCATAATTTTGAAGCAAGAATGAAATTCTTTTGTTGTTGTTGTTGTTATTCTTTTCTCTCATCAGCACAATTATTTACTGTTTCAAAAGTATCTTGACTTTTAAATTTTATTTTTATTACTTTTAAAATTAACCTATAATTTACAATATTATATTAGGTTCAGATGAACAACATAGTGATTCAATATTTTATAGATTATACTCAATTAAAGTTATTACAAAATATTGGCTGTATATTATATCCTTGTATATTATTCATGTTATATGTAGCAGTGTGTACTTCTTAATTGCATACCTCTATCTTGCCTATCAACTGATGAATGGATAAAGAAGATGCAGCATATCAGTATAGAATGGAATAATACTTTTTCATAAAAAGAATGAAGTTTTGCTATTTGCAATAACATAGATGGATTTGGAGGGGATTATGCTAACAGAAATAAGTCAGACAGAGATCCTTGACTTTTTCTAAGGCAGAATTAGGAATTTTATTTTCTTTCTTCCTCAGACCATGAACTCCTTATTGCCAAATTAAGATGAAATTGAAGAAAGCAGGGAAAACCACTAGACCATTCAGGTATGACCTAAATCAAATCCCTTATGATTATACAGTGGAACTGAGAAATAGATTTAAAGGCCTAGATCTGATAGATAGAGTGCCTGATGAACTATGGAATGAGGTTCGTGACATTGTACAGGAGACAGGGATCAAGACCATCCCCATGGAAAAGAAATACAAAAAAGCAAAATGGCTATCTGGGGAGGCCTTACAAATAGCTGTGAAAAGAAGAGAAGCAAAAAGCAAAGGAGAAAAGCAAAGAGATAAACATTTGAATGCAGAGTTCCAAAGAATAGCACAAAGACATAAGAAAACCTTCTTCAGCGATCAATGCAGAGAAATAAAGGAAAACAACAGAATGGGAAAGACTAGAGATCTCTTCAAGAAAGTCAGAGATACCAAGGGAACATTTCGTGCAAAGATGGGCTCGATAAAGGACAAAAATGGTATGGACCTAACAGAAGCAGAAGATATTAAGAAGAGATGGCAAGAATACACAGAAGAACTGTACAAAAAAGATCTTCACGACCCAGATAATCACGATGGTGTGATCACTGACCTAGAGCCAGACATCCTGGAATGTGAAGTCAAGTGGGCCTTAGAAAGCATCATGAGGAACAAAGCTAGTGGAGGTGATAGAATTCCAGTTGAGCTACTTCAAATCTTGAAAGATGATGCTGTGAAAGTGCTGCACTCAATATGCCAGCAAATTTGGAAACTCAGCAGTGGCCACAGGACTGGCAAAGGTCAGTTTTCATTCCGATCCCAAAGAAAGACAATGCCAAACAGTGCTCAAAATACTGCACAATTGCACTCATGTCACACGCTAGTAAAGTAATGCTCACAATCCTCCAAGCCAGGCTTCAGCAATATGTGAACCGTGAACTTCTTGATGTTCAAGCTGGTTTTAGAAAAGGCAGAGGAACCAGAGATCAAATTGCCAACATCCGCTGTATCATGGAAAAAGCAAGAGAGTTCCAGAAAAACATCTCTTTCTGCTTTATTGAGTATGTCATAGCCTTTGACTGTGTGGATCACAATCAACTGTCGAAAATTCTGAAAGAGATGGGAATAATAGACCACCTGACCTGCCTCTTGAGAAATCTGTATGCAGGTCAGGAAGCAACAGTTAGAAGTGGACATGGAAAAACAGACTGGTTCCAAATAAGAAAAGGAGTACGTCAAGGCTGTATATTGTCACCCTGTTTATTTAATTTTTTTTTTTTTTTTTAAGAGTTTTATTTATTTATTTATTTTCTTTCAAGAATCTCTTTTATTGATTATCAGAAACATTACAAACATCTAATATGAACAAATTGTAACATGACAGCGATTAGTTTGAACAGTTAATACGTTTCAAATATATTATTATACATATTTCAATGCTATTCTCCCCAATCATCCCACCCTCTCCCAGTCCCAGAGTCCAAAAGTCTGTTCTATACATCAGTGTCTCTTTTGCTGTCTTGTAAATAGGGTTATTTTTACCATCTTTCTAAATTCCATATATATGCGTTAGTATACTGTATTTGTGTTTCTGTTTCTGGCTTACTTCACTCTGTATAATAGGCTCCAGTTCCATCCACCTCCTTAGAACTGATTCAAATGTATTCTTTTTAATGGCTGAGTAACACTCCATTGTGTATATGTACCACAGCTTGCTTATCCATTCATCTGTGGATGGACATCTAGGTTGCTTCCACGTTCTGGCTATTGCAAACAGTGCTGCTATGAACATTGGGGTACACGTGTCTCTTTCAATTCTGGATTTCTCAGTGTATATGCCCAGCAGTGGGATTGCTGGATCATAAGGCAGTTCTATTCGCAGTTTTTTGAGGAATCTCCATACTGTTCTCCATAGTGGCTGTACCAGTTTGCATTCCCACCAACAGTGCAAGAGGGTTCCCTTCTCTCTGCACCCTCTCCAGCATTCATTGCTTGTGGACTTTTGGATAGCAGCCATTCTGATTGGCATGAAATGGTATCTCATAGAGGTTTTGATTTGCATTTCTCTGATAATGAGTGATGTTGAGCATCTTTCCATGTGTTTGTTAGCCATCTGTATGTCTTCTTTGGAGAAATGTCTATTTAGTTCTTTGGCCCATTTTTTGATTGGGTCATTTATTTTTCTGGAATTGAGATGTAGAAGTTGCTTGTATATTTTTGAGATTAGTTGTTTGTCAGTTGCTTCATTTGCTATTATTTTCTCCCATTCTGAAGGCTGTCTTTTCACCTTGCTTATAGTTTCCTTTGTTGTGCAGAAGCTTTTAAGTTTGATTAGGTCCCATTTGTTCATTTTTGATTTTATTTCCGATATTCTGGGAGGTGGGTCATGGAGGATCCTGCTGTGATGTAAATCAGAGAGTGTTTTGCCTATGTTTTCCTCTAGGAGTTTTATGGTTTCTGGTCTTACATTTAGCTCTTTAATCCATTTTGAGTTTATTTTTGTGTATGGTGTTAGAAAGTGTTCTAGTTTCATTCTTTTACAAGTGGTTGACCAGTTTTCCCAGCACCACTTGTTAAAGAGATTGTCTTTAATCCATTGTATATTCTTGCCTCCTTTGTCAAAGATCAGGTGATCATATGTGCGTGGATTTATCTCTGGGCTTTCTATTTTGTTCCATTGATCTTTATTTGTGTCCTTGTGTCAGTACCATACTGTCTTGATGACTGTGGCTTTGTAGTAGAGCCTGAAGTCAGGCAGGTTGATTCCTCCAGTTCCGTTCTTCTTTCTCAAGATAGCTTTGGCTATTCGAGGTTTTTTGTATTTCCATACAAATTGAGAAATTATTTGTTCTAGCTCTGTGAAGAATACCGTTGGTAGCTTGATGGGGATTGCATTGAATCTATAAATTGCTTTGGGTAGTATACTCATTTTCACTATATTGATTCTACCAATCCATGAACATGGTATATTTCTCCATCTATTAGTGTCCTCTTTGATTTCTTTCACCAGTGTTTTATAGTTTTCTATATATAGGTCTTTAGATTCTTTAGGAAGATATATTCCTAAGTATTTTATTGCTTTCATTGCAATGGTGAATGGAATTGTTTCCTTAATTTCTCTTTCTATTTTCTCATTATTAGTGTACAGGAATGCAAGGGATTTCTGTGTGTTAATTTAACTTATATGCAGAAGTACATCATGAGAAACGCTGGACTGGAAGAAACACAAGCTGGAATCAAGATTGCTGGGAGAAATATCAATAACCTCAGATATGCAGATGACACCACCCTTATGGCAGAAAGTGAAGAGGAACTAAAAAGCCTCTTGATGAAAGTGAAAGTGGAGAGTGAAAAAGTTGGCTTAAAGCTAAACATTTAGAAAATGAAGATCATGGCATCTGGTCCCATCACTTCATGGGGAATAGATGAGGAAACAGTGGAAACAGTGCCAGACTTTATTTTTCTGGGCTCCAAAATCACTACAGATAGTGATTGCAGCCATGAAATTAAAAGACATTTACTCCTTGGAAGGAAAGTTATGATTAACCTAGATAGCATATTCAAAAGCAGAGACATCACTTTGCCAACAAAAGGTCCATCTAGTCAAGGCTATGGCTTTTCCTGTACTCATGTATGGATGTGAGAGCCAGACTGTGAAGAAGGCTGAGCGCTGAAGAATTGATGCTTTTGAACTGTGGTGTTGGAGAAGACTCTTGAGAGTCCCTTGGACTGCAAGGAGGTCCAACCAGTCCATTCTGAAGGAGATCAACCCTGGAATTTCTTTGGAAGGAATGATGCTAAAGCTGAAACTCCAGTACTTTGGCCACCTCATGCGAAGAGTTGACTCATTGGAGAAGACTCTGATGCTGGGAGGGATTGGGGGCAGGAGGAGAAGGGGATGACAGAGGATAAGATGGCTGGATGGCATCACTGACTCAATGGATGTGAGTCTGTGTGACCTTTGGGAGTTGGTGATGGACAGGGAGCCTGGCGTGCTGCAATTCATGGAGTCCCAAAGAGTTGGACATGATTGAACGACTGATCTGATCTGATGGTAGAAACCAACACAATATTGTAAAACAATTTTCCTTCAAAATAATTAGCCTCCAATTAAGATAAATAATTTTTTAAAAAATAAGAAAAAAATAAGCTTATAACTTATCTAGTAATACTGGTATTCCATAAATGTGATACATATTAAAATGCTGATGTCACCAAAAATTATTTCAAGACACATTTCAGTTCCTACTTAATGTTTGGAATTTGCCTTTGTAGTGCTATTTCTTCTTTCGTGTTTATTTTTCTTGTAAGAAAAGCTATATATTGAAAACAAGCTCCTAGAATAACATGTTGATCTTTTGGTATTATTCAATAGAATATTAAAAAAAATTTATGACTAAAATATACTTTTAAAACTCTAATCATGCTCATTCAGTGCTAGTTACATGAATAAATTATTGGCACAGACAAAAGCACTTCCTCTTTAGTTAAACAATTGAATTTCATATTTTTAGGTTTAGAATGAAATGATATACCAATGCTTAATTTTTCAACTACATGCCTTAATATATATACTGCTAGAGACTGAATAACCCAAATGAAGATCCTGAGCAGCTGCCTGAACAAGCACTCTTTCCAAGGGCAAATTCTTCTAAACTATTATATTGATTTAATCTGCATTCAAATTGCTAAGAATTTTGGCAGTGTATTTTCATTTAATGATTTGTCATAAAATAGAGAATGAATAAATGACATGTGCAGACTCAAGTGTGGAGCTTAATTGTAAAATATTTACTGACTTTCAAAACCATATTAATAACCATATAAAAGAAAAACAGTGAGAACAAATTATGGTTTAGCATTATTTCTTAAATCCAAAATAATTTCTTTGATTGTGAATTGCTTGTGAATCGTCATGAATATAGTTTTATTCAGTATACAAATTCATTTTATGCTTTTGCCAATTTTATCCTGTTGAACTTAAATTCTTAAATTTTAAGCTGTAAAGAAGTTTTAATTTAAATGAGAAGTAGTTACGTTGATTCATATTAACCATATGGTTAATGTTTGTTGCTTAATCTGTGATATATGTTTAATATGTGATATATTTATTATTCCAACCATCTGACTGCTTAAAATAAAAATAGAAATAAAATAACTTGCATTATGTGTTTTGGCATTATTGACAATAACCAAATCTACCTTGGGTTCTACTGAAAATTTTGATTGTCAGTAAGATATGTATTCTCATTTGTTACCACATTTTGCCAAATACTGTACATGTAGCTGTTGCTTATAGCTTTTAGGAGTTAAGAAAATATGAGTGTTCCCTAGAGTACACATATTTAAATTACATATATATTCAGTGGATTGCACACATTCTAAGGTAAACCTTGTCTGTAGTAGTATATGTATTAATAAGTGGAGTGGATAATGGATTTTTCTTTTCAGGAACTTACTTCATTGTGCTAGTGTTGAGGAAATATGCTACAGAAAAAATGTCTCTGTTTTATGTCATGGAAGATGAAACAAGCACAGGGCTAACTATTTAACAGGTACTCAAATATTTTATAAATGAATAAAAGGAGGAAACATCAATAATAAATAGAGCTGAGATACATAGTGGAAATATACTAGGCTCCTGACTCTGTGGTAGAGAGACAGAAATCAACCTCTTCTTTCTTTTTCCTCCTCCAAGAGATTAAGATTAAAGTAAAAGAGGAGAAATAGGAACATTAAATCACTAAACAGTTGAAAGGAATAAATAAAATCACAACAATAAGTATTATTTATTTGGAATCTACAATGTGTGCCTGGAACTACACATTTAATCCTCAAAGACCTCTTTGTAACTCCCTCTAGTATTGTCCATTTTGTTGAATTTTGGAAGGTTGAAGATATTTCTTTGCCCTGGTTAATGCTGTACTTTTATTAGACTTGGAAACACATTGAGGTCTGCCAGTCCAGGGCACTCCTATATTGCTTCCTTTCTTCATAAACCACCTGAGCCTATATTTATGAGTTAATTTGTTAACTATAACTAATATACTCCTAAGAGAATACTGTTTTGAGTTGATTCACTTCCTGGTTCTATAATTATTCAGAACTGGAGGTAGATATAACCGTTTATCTGCTTTGACACTGCAAATAGAAAACAGACAAAGCAGTTACATGGAGGAACCATTGGACTCTCAAGTTTCAAGGAAAGAATGGATTCAAAGAGTACATGAGAGCAGTATGTGCTCAAGTAGTCATAGAATTATAAACATAACATAACCCAGCAGGGCATTTTGCAGAAGGATAAGTTGACTCAGTCTTTCTAGTATTTTTTTTTTTTAAAGCTTAAGAAATAGAAAGCTTAATTTTATTTTATTAATTTCTTAAAATTATTAGAATCATGAATTATATTGCTTAGTTCTTAAATTATTAAGAAATTTGGTTTAATTGAAATAAATATCTTTCTTTCCTAATGACTATACACACAATAAGAAGATGATTACATGATTATTGTTATCAATGGATAAAATCCATTGATTGATTATCAATGGGGAAAAAAAAAAAAAAAACTTGTGAAAAGATAAGAGCTAGTGAAAGAGATTCTAGAAAGGCATTTGTAGTGCCATAAGGATTTTGGAACCTGTAGTGAGGGGTGAGGTTGCTCATTTTGAGGCTGTTTCATTGTGGTACTGAAAGAAATGGGCAAACTGTTTAGGTGTGACTGCAAATAATTGGATCTTGTCTATATGTGGCTAAATTAATTTTTAGAAAATATTCATCTCAATATATCACAAATAAGATGGCATTCCAGGTGCAAGAAGTAGTCCAGAGATTTTATATGATTTTTGTTTGCATGCATGAGTAATACACTTCAAGAATAAAGGTATTCAGTTAATTGGAGAGTGGAGCTGGTAGGGTAGAAATGGGAACAAACACCTCAGAATGAACTAAATGAGTTGGGAAAATTTCACTAAGGAAAAGAACATTTTTATTGTAAGTTGTTTCCCACAGTTTCTTGTGATCCACAGAGTCTAAGTTTTTACAATAGTCAATAAAGCACAAATAGATATTTTTCTGAAACTCCCTTCCTTTCTCCATGATCCAATGAATGTTGGCAATTTGATCTCTGGTTCCTCTGCCTCTTCTAAACTCAGCTTGTACATCTGAAAGTTCTCAGTTCACGTACTGCTGAAGTCGAGCTCGAAGGATTTTAAGCATATGCTCAGTCACTCAGTCACGTCTGACTCTTTGTGACCCCATGGACAGTAGCCTGTCAGGCTCCTCTGTCCATGGGATTCTCCAGGCAAGAATAGTGGATTGTGTTGCTGTTTCCTACTCATAATCTTGCTATTAATAGCATGTGAAATGAGTGTAATAGTACGGTAGCTGGAAGAATCTTTGGCAATGACCTTCTTTGGAATTAGAATGAAATTAGAATGAAAACTGACCTTTTCTGATAAGTCTTCCAAATTTGCTGACATACTGAGTGCAGCATTTTAACAACATCATCTTTCAGGATTTTAAATAGCTCAAATGAAATTCTATCACCTCCACAAGCTTGTTCACAATTATGCTTCCTAAGGCCCACTTGCTGATTGTATAGAGCTTCTCCATATTTGGCTGCAAAGAATATAATCGATCTGATTTCAGTGTTGACCATCCGGTGATGTCCATGTATAGAGTCTTCTCTTGTGTTGTTGGAAGAGGGTATTTGCTATGACCAGTGCATTTTCTTGGCAAAACTTTGTTAGTCTTTGCCCTGCTTCATTCCGTATTCCAAGGCCAAATTTGCCTGTTACTCCAGGTGTTTCTTAACTTCCTACTTTTGCATTCCAGTCCCCTACAATGAAAAGGACATCTTTTGTGGGTGTTAGTTCTAAAAGGTCTTGTAGGTCTGGTGTAGATCACAATAAACTGTGGAAAATTCTGAGAGAGATGGGAATACCAGACCACCTGATCTGCCTCTTGAGAAATCTGTATGCAGGTCAGGAAGCAACAGTTAGAACTGATCATGGAACAACAGACTGGTTCCAAATAGGAAAAGGAGTACGTCAAGGCTGCATATTGTCACCATGTTTATTTAACTTATATTCAGGGTACATTATGAGAAATGCTGGACTGGAAGAAACACAAGCTGGAATCAAGATTGCCGGGAGAAATATCAATAACCTCAGGTATGCAGATGACACCACCCTTATGGCAGAAAGTGAAGAGGAACTAAAAAGCCTATTGATGAAAGTGAAAGTGGAGAGTGAAAAGGTTGGCTTAAAGCTCAACATTCAGAAAAAGAAGATCATGGCATCTGGTCCCATCACTACATGGGAAATGGAGAAACAGTGGAAACAGTGTCAGACTTTATTTTTCTGGGCTCCAAAATCACTGCAGATGGTGACTGCAGCCATGAAATTAAAAGATGCTTACTCCTTGGAAGGAAAGCTATGACCAACCTAGATAGCATATTCAAAAGCAGAGACATCACTTTGCCAACAAATGTTGGCCTAGTCAAGGCTATGGTCTTTCCTGTGGTCATGTATGGATGTGAGAGCTGGACTGTGAAGAAGGCTGAGCACCGAAGAATTGATGCTTTTGAACTGTGGTGTTGGAGAAGACTCTTGAGAGTCCCTTGGACTGCAAGGAGATCCAACCAGTCCATTCTGAAGGAGATCAGCCCTGGGATTTCTTTGGAAGGAATGATGCTAAAGCTGAAATTCCAGTATTTTGGCCAGCTCATGCGAAGAGCTGACTCATTGGAAAAGACTCTGATGCTGGGAGGGATTGGGGGCAGGAGGAGAAGGGGACGAAAGAGGATGAGATGGCTGGATGGCATCACTGACTCTATGGATGTGAGTCTGAGTGACCTCCGGGAGTTGGTGATGGACAGGGAGGCCTGGCGTGCTGCGGTTCATGGGGTCGCAAAGGGTCAGAGAAGACTGAGCGACTGATCTGATCTGATCTGAGGTCTTCATAGAACCTTTCAACTTCAGCTTCTTCAGCGTTACTGGTTGGGGCATAGACTTGGATTACTGTGACATTGAATGGTTTGCCTTGGAAACGAACAGAGATCATTCTGTCGTTTTTGAGATTGAACCCAAGTACTGCATTTCGGACTCTTTTGTTGACCATGATGGCCACTCATTTCTTCTAAGGGATTCCTGCCCGCAGTAGTAGATATAATGGTCCTCTGAGTTAAATTCACCCATTGCAGTCCATTTGAGTTTGCTGATTCCTAGAATGTCGACATTCGCTCTTGTCATCTCTTGTTTGACCACTGCAAATTTGCCTTGATTCATGGACCTGACATTCCAGGTTCCTATGCAATATTGCTCTTTACAGCATCGGACCTTGCTTCTATCACCAGACACATCCACAGCTGGGTATTCTTTTTGCTTTGGCTCCATTCCTTCATTCTTTCTGGAGTTATTTATCCACTGATCTCCAGTAGTATATTGGGCCCCTACTGACCTGGGGAATTTCTCTTTCAGTATCCTATCATTTTGCTTTTTCATACTGTTCATGGGGTTCTCAAGGCAAGAATACTGAAGTGGTTTGCCATTCCCTTCTCCAGCGGACTACATTCTATCAGATCTCTCCACCATGACCCGCCCATCCTGGGTTGTCCCACGGGCATGGCTTAGTTTCATTGAGTTAGACAAGGCTGTGGTCCTAGTGTGATTAGATTGACTAGTTTTCTCTGAGCATGGTTTCAGTGTGTCTGCCCTCTGATGCCCTTTTGCAACACCTACTATTTTACTTGGGTTTCTCTTACCAGGAGCTGACTGTGGCTCAGACCATGAGTTCCTTATTGCCAAATTCAGACTGAAATTGAAGAAAGTAGGGAAAACCACTAGACCATTCAGGTATGATCTAAATCAAATCCCTTATGATTATACAGTGGAAGTGAGAAATAGATTTAAGGGCCTAGATCTGATAGATAGAGTGCCTGATGAACTATGCAATGAGATTCGTGACATTGTACAGGAGACAGGGATAAAGACCATCCCCATGGAAAAGAAATGCAAAAAAGCAAAATGGCTATCTGGGGAGGCCTACATTAGCTGTGAAAAGAAAAGAAGCGAAAAGCAAAGGAGAAAAGGAAAGATATAAACATCTGAATGCAGAGTTCCAAAGAATAGCAAGAAGAGATAAGAAAGCCTTCTTCAGCAATCAATGCAAAGAAATAGAGGAAAACAACAGAATGGGAAAGACTAGGGATCTCTTCAAGAAAATCAGAGATATCAAAGGAACATTTCATGCAAAGATGGGCTCGATAAAAGACAGAAATGGTATGGACCTAACAGAAGCAGAAGATATTAAGGAGAGGTGGCAAGAATACACTGAAGAACTGTACAAAATAGATCTTCATGACCCAGATAATCACGATGATGTGATCACTGACCTAGAGCCAGACATCCTGGAATGTGAAGTCAAATGGGCCTTAGAAAGCATCACTACGAACAAAGCCAGTGGAGGTGATGGAATTCCAGTTGAGCTATTCCAAATCCTGAAAGATGGTGCTGTGAAAGTGCTGCACTCAATATGCCAGCAAATTTAGAAAACTCAGCAGTGGCCACAGGATTGGAAAAGATCAGTTTTCATCCCAATCTCAAATAAAGGCAATGACAAAGAATGCTCAAACTACTGCACAATTGCACTCATCTCACACGCTAGTAAATTAATGGTCAAAGTTCTTCAAGGCAGGCTTCAGCAATATGTGAACCATGAACTTCCTGATGTTCAAGCTGGTTTTAGAAAAAGCAGAGGAACCAGAGATCAAATTGCCAACATCTGCTGGATCATGGAAAAAGCAAGAGAGTTCCAGAAAAACATCTCTTTCTGCTTTATTGACTATGCCAAAGCCTTTGACTCTGTGGATCACAATAAACTGTGGAAAATTCTGAAACAGATGGGAATACCAGAACACCTGATCTGCCTCTTGAGAAATTTGTATGCAGGTCAGGAAGCAACAGTTAGAAGTGGTCATGGAACAACAGACTGGTTCCAAATAGGAAAAGGAGTTCGTCAAGGCTGTACATTGTCACCCTGCTTATTTAACTTATATGCAAAGTTCATCAAGAGAAACGCTGGACTGGAAGAAACACAAGCTGGAATCAAGATTGCTGGGAGAAATATCAATAACCTCAGATATGCAGATGACACCACCCTTATGGCAGAAAGTGAAGAGGAACTCAAAAGCCTCTTGATGAAAGTGAAAGTGGAGAGTGAAAAAGTTGACTTAAAGCTCAACATTCAGAAAATGAAAATCATGGCATGTGGTCCCATCACTTCATGGGAAATAGATGGGGAAACAGTGGAAACAGTGTCAGACTTTATTTTTCTGGGCTACAAAATCACTGAAGATGGTGAGTGCAGCCATGAAAGTAAAGGATGCTTAGTCCTTGGAAGGAAAGTTATGACCAACCTAGATAGCATATTCAAAAGCAGAGACATCACTTTGCCAACAAAGGTTCGCCTAGTCAAGGCTATGGTCTTTCCTCTGGTCATGTATGGATGTGAGAGTTGGACTGTGAAGAAGGCTAAGCGCTGAAGAATTAATACTTTTGAACTGTGGTGTTGGACAAGACTCTTGAGAGTCCTTTGGACTGCAAGGGGATCCAACCAGTCCATTCTGAAGGAGATCAGCCCTGGGATTTCTTTGGAAGGAATGATGCTGAAGCTGAAACTCCAGTATTTTGGCCAACTCATGCAAAGAGTTGGCTCATTGGAAAAGACTCTGATGCTGGGAGGGATTGGGGGCAGGAGGAGAAGGGGACGACAGAGAATGAGATGGCTGAATGGCATCACTGACTCTATGGATATGAGTCTGAGTGACCTCCAGGAGTTGGTGATGGACAGGGAGGCCTGGCGTGCTGCGATTCATGGGGTCGCAAAGGTTCAGACACGACTGAGGGAATGATCTGATCTGATCTGAAGGCCCACTTGACTTCATACTACAGGATGTCTGGCTCTAGATGAATGACCACAATATCATGGCTATCTGTCATTACAACCTTTCCTGTATAGTTCTTCTGTGTATTCTTGCCACGTCTTATTAATTTCTTCTACTTTTTTTTTTTTAGATCATTACCATTTCTGACCTTTATTTTGCCCAGCCTTATATGAAATGTTCCCTTGATATCTCCAATTTTCTTGAAGAGATCTCTAGTCTTTCCAATCCTGTTATTTTCCTCTATTTGCTCATTTAGGAAAGCCTTCTTATCTTCCCTTGCTATTCTTTGGAACTTTGCATCAAATTAGGTATATTGTTCCCTTTTTCCTTTGCCTTTTGCTTCTCTTCTCTCCTCAGCTATTTGTAAATCCTCCTTAGACAGTCATTTTGTCTTCTTGCATTTCTTTTTCTTTGAGTGGTTTTGGTCATTGCCTCCTGTACAATGTGACAATGTGACATCCATAGTTCTTCACTCTGTCTACTAAATATAATTCCTTGAATCTATTTGAATTAAATCATCCTTTCTGTCCATTTTAGTTCACTGATTCCTATGATGTCAATGTTCAATATTTTTGCCACCTGGGAAGAGCTGACTCATTTGAAAAGACCTTGATACTGGGGAAGACTGAGGATCAGAGAGGAAGGGGGTGACAAATGATGCTTAGTCGAATGGCATCACTGGCTCAATGAACAGGAATTTGAGCAAACTCCAGAAGATAGTGAAGGACAGTGAAGCATGGAGTGCTGTAGTCCATGTGATTGAAAGAGTGGGACATGGCTATCAATTGAACAACCACCCCTGTAATGAGATAACTGTAATGAAAAGGAAACCTTTTTAGAAGGTGTTTTGGGTCTTTATAGAAATGGTGAAATTCAGCTTCTTTGGCATCAGTAAGTGTGGTATAGACTTGGATTACTGTGAAGTGGAATGGTTTTCCTTGGAAATGAAGTGAAGTGAAAGTTAGTTGTAAAGTCGTGTCCAACTCTTTGTGATCCCATGGACTGTAGCCTGTCCAGCTCCTCTGTCCATGGAATTCTCCAGGTAAGAGTACTGGAGTGGGTTGCCATTTCTTTCTCCAGGGGAATGAATCTAGGTTATTCTGTCTTATTCAGACTGAACCCCAGTATTGCAGTTCAGACTCTTTTGCTGACTATGAGGACTACTTCATTTCTTTTAAGGGATTCTTGCCCTCCATAATAGATATAAAGATCATCTGAATTAAATGTGCCCATTCCAGTCTGTTTTGGTTCACTGATTCCTGAGATGTAGATGTTCACTTTTGCCATCTCCTGCTTGACCACATCCAATTTACCCTGATTTATGGACCTAAACTTCCAGATTCCTATGCAATATTGTTTTTTACTGTGTGGCCTATCAGACACATTCACAGCTGAGCATCACTTCCAATTTGGCCCAGCCACTTCATTCTTATGGAGCAATTAGTAAGTGCCCTCTGCTCCTCCCCAGTAACATATTGGGTATCTTATGACCTGGGGGGCTCATCTCCTAGGGTCATATCTTTTTGACTTTTCATACTGTCCATGGGTTACTCCAGGCAAGAATACCAGAGTAGGTATTCTTCCTTCTTCTCCAGGGGATCTTTCCAACCCAGGGATCAAACTTTTTTTTTTTTTTTTGGTTGGAACTCTTTACTATGGCTCATCCATCTTTGGTGGCCCTGCATGGCATGGCTTATAGCTTCACTGAGTTATGCAAGGTCCTTCACCATGACAGGGCTGTGATCCATGATTACTTAAAATATAGATGCAATTTGCTTACCGATATTGATCTAAGCCAGAGTTTCAAGTTGTGTTTCCTGCAACATCTGTAATTTCTTGTATTGGCATATTTGCATTAAAGTCTGGACTTAAACACACATTTGAAACAATTCAGAATCCTTCCAGATAGTATATTTTCCCCTGTTCTTTAATTGTTGCTTATCTAAAAGTTATCCAATGACAATAATAGTAGCAATTCTGTTTTTGAATCTTGACAAAGTATTCAGCTTAGTTCATAAAAACACTATCTTTCTCTTTGTTCTCATTTTATCATTTTGCATTACAAGAACAGACACATACATCAATTAGTGTAAGTAGTGGTGCATATGGATGAAACACAACTGACATTTGGTGAGCATACAACCCAGCTAGAAGGAGCATATGTAAGTGGGTATACTAAAGCAGTGCTGCTCAAATTCAGCCTGCTTAGAAGTTGCCTGGGGATATTGTTTGATTTGGTAAGTCTAGAGTGGTGGCCTGAGATGCAGCATTTTTAATGTTTTCAGATGTAACTGATGCTATTGGTCCTTGAATTACAGTTTGAATTACAAGATCAGTCTACTAACCACAACCTTTCACAATGTTATAACATTAGTGGTGATTTAGTGCCAAGTTGTGCCCAACTCTTGCCACCCCATGGACTGTAGCTTGCCAGGCTCCTCAGCCTATAGGATTTTCCAGGCAAGAATAGTGCAGTGGATTGCCATTTCCTTTCTCCAGGAGATCTTTCCAATTCATGGATCAAACCCCATTCTCCTTCATTGCAGATGGATAAATATTAGTAGTTATGTTTAAAGGAATGGAGAGTTAGCTTGTTAAGTGTAGGTTTATTTAAGAGAACTTCTCCTATATAATTATGTTTCTTAACCTGAGAACAGGGATTGAGACACTATCATCTTTGCTTTTTAGTGAATACACCACAAAGTCACTACAAAAAGAGTGTCAAGTCAATCACATGTAACCATGAACCTCATTAGGGTTATCAGTAAATATATGACCCAGAAATTGAGGTTAGGTATGATTCTACAAAAGTACCTCGAGTTCAGCACTTGGGACACCGAAAAAGGGTTCAATTCAGTTCAGTTCAGTCACTCAGTCATGTGTGACTCTTTGCGACCCCATGAATTGCAGCACACCACGCCTCCCTGTTCATTACAAACTCTCAGAGTTCACTCAAACTCACATCAATCAAGTCGGTGATGCCATCCAGCCATCACATCCTGTGTCGTCCCCTTTTCCTCCTGCCCCCAGTACCTCCCAGCATCAGTGTTTTCCAATGAGCCAACTCTTCACATGAGGTGGCCAAAGTACGGGAGATTCAGCTTCAGCATCATTCCTTCCAAAGAACACCCAGGACTGATCTCCTTCAGAATGGACTGGTTGGATCTCCTTGCAGTTCAAGGGATTCTTAAGAGTCTTCTCCAGTACTACAGTTCAAAAGCATCAATTCTTTGGTGCTCAGCTTTCTTCACAATCCAACTCTCACATCCATACATGACCAGAGGAAAAACCATAGTCTTGACTAGATGGACCTTTGTTGGCAAAGTAATGTCTCTGCATAGAGCTGTTTAAATAAAGAAATTTAAAATCAAAGACAATGTACAGGGAAAAAATACATAATGATAACAAAAAGCACAATTGTATAACACATTAATTTTTTGTATTATGATACCATGCTGCATGTCTTGTATACAAAAGCTTTAAGAAAAATTACAAGGCTTTCAAATCTTAGAATTTCAGGCTGTGATATTTGTAGCATAATTTTATCTTCTGGATTATAACATCTTCTAGCAATTTTTTTTAACCTCTTTAAGCTCCTTCGGACAGCCCCTCCCCTTTCTCTCTTTCTTTCTACCTCCTTAGAAGGCAGTAGTGCTCGGTCCGACGCCTCCAGCACTCAAGCTTTTGTGGTTTACTCGGCGCCCAGATGTCCCATATAATTTGTGGAAAAGAAAGCAATCGGTCCTAATCCTTCGCCATCTTAACCGGGCAATTTTTTTAACCACTGTAAACCCAAATCCAGATCAGAAATGAGAGGGAGAGTGAGAGAGTGAAGTTGTTTTTATGAGAGGCCTAAGAGTATTCTTGTCTTGAGAACCACATGAATAGTATGAATAGGCAAAACGATAGGGTACTGAAAGAGGAACTCCCCAGGTCAGTAGGTGCCCAATATGCTACTAGAGATCAGTGGAGAAATAACTCCAGAAAGAATGAAGGGATGGAGCCAAAGCAAAAAGAATACCCAGCTGTGGATGTGACTGGTGATAGATGCAAGGTCCGATGCTGTAAAGAGCAATATTGCATAGAAACCTGGAATGTCAGGTCCATGAATAAAGGCAAATTGGCAGAGGTCAAACAAGAGATGACAAGAGTGAATGTCGAAATTCTAGGAATCAGTGAACTAAAATGGACTGGAATGGGTGAATTTAACTCAGAGGACCATTATATCTACTACTGTGGGCAGGAAACCCTCAGAAGAAATGGAGTAGCCATCACAGTCAACAAAAGAGTCCGAAATGCATTACTTGGATGTAATCCCAAAAATGACAGAATGATCTCTGTTCGTTTCCAAGGCAAACCATTCAATATCACAGTAAACTAAGTCTGCCCCAACCAGTAATGCTGAAGAAGCTGAAGTTGAAGGGTTCTATGAAGACCTACAAGACCTTTTAGACTAACACCCAAAAAAGATGTCCTTTTCATTATAGGGGACTGGAATGCAAAAGTAGGAAGTCAAGAAACACCTGGAGTAACAGGCAAATTTGGCCTTGGAATACGGAATGAAGCAGGGAAAAGCCTAATAGAGTTTTGCCAAGAATATGCACTGGTCATAGCAAACACCCTCTTGCAACAACACAAGAGAAGACTCTATACATGGACATCACCAGATGGTCAACACCAAAATCAAATTGATTATATTTTTTGCAGCCAAAGATGGAGAAGCTCTGTACAGTCAGCAAAAACAAGACCAGGAGCTGACTGTGGCTCAGACCATGAACTCCTTATTGCCAAATTCAGACTGAAATTGAAGAAAGTAGGGAAAACCACTAGACCATTCAGGTATGACCTAAATCAATTCCCTTATTATACAGTGGAAGTGAGAAATAGATTTAAGGGATGAGATCTGATAGATAGAGTGGCTGATGAACTATGGAATGATGAAATGAGGTTCGTGACATTGTACAGGAGATGGGGACGAAGACCATCTCCATCAAAAAGAAGTGCAAAAAAGCAAAATGGCTGTCTTGGGAGGCCTTAGAAAGAGCTGTGAAAAGAAGAGAAGTGAAAAGCAAAGGAGAAGGGGAAAGATATAAGCATCTGAGTGCAGAGTTCCAAAGAATAGCAAGAAGAGATAAGAAAGCCTTCCTCAGCAATCAATGCAAAGAAATAGAGGAAAACAACAGAATGGGTAAGACTAGAGATCTCTTCAAGAAAATTAGAGATGCAAAGGGAAAATTCCATGCAAGGATGAGCTTGATAAAGGACAGAAATGGTATGGACCTAACAGAAGCAGAAGATATTAAGAAGAGATGGCAAGAATACACAGAAGAACTGTACAAAAAAGATCTTCACGACCCAGATAATCATGATGGTGTGATCACTGACCTAGAGCCAGACATTCTGGAATATGAAGTCAAGTGGGCCTTAGAAAGCATCACTACAAACAAAGCTAGTGGAGGTGATGGAATTCCAGTTGAGCTATTCCAGATTCTAAAAGATGATGCTGTGAAAGTGCTGCACTCAATATGCCAGCAAATTTGGAAACTCAGCAGTGGCCACAGGACTGGAAAAGATCAGATTTCATTCCGATCCCAAAGAAAGGCAATGCCAAAGAATGCTCAAAATACTGCACAATTGCACTCATCTCACATGCTAGTAAAGTAATGCTCACAATCCTCCAAGCCAGGCTTCAGCAATATGTGAACTGTGAACTTCCTGATGTTCAAGCTGGTTTTAGAAAAGGCAGAGGAACCAGAGACCAAATTGCCAACATCCACTGTATCATGGAAAAAGCAAGAGAGTTCCAGAAAAACATCTATTTCTGCTTGATTGACTATGCCAAAGCCTTTGACTGTGTGGATCACAATCAACTGTCGAAAATTCTGAAAGAGATGGGAATACCAGACCACCTGACCTGCCTCTTGAGAAATTTGTATGCAGGTCAGGAAGCAACAGTTAGAAGTGGACATGAAACAACAGACTGGTTCCAAATAGGAAAAGAAGTACGTCAAGGCTGTATATTGTCACCCTGATTATTTAACGTTTATGTAGAGTGAATCATGAAAAATGCTGGACTGGAAGAAACACAAGTTGGAATCAAGATTGCTGGGAGAAATATCAATAACCTCAGATATGCAGATGACACTACTCTTATGGCAGAAAGTGAAGAACTAAAAGTCTATTGATGAAGGTGAAAGAGGAGAGTGAAAAAGTTGGCGTAAAGCTCAACATTCAGAAAACGAAGATCATGGCATCCCATGCCATCACTTCATGGAAATAGATGGGGAAACAGTGGAAACAGTGTCAGACTTTATTTTTGGGGCTCCAAAATCACTGCAGATGTGACTGCAGCCATGAAATTAAAAGACGCTTACTCCTTGGAAATAAAGTTATGACCAACCTGGAAAGCATATTCAAAAGCAGAGACGTTGCTTTGCCAACAAAGGTCCGTCTAGTCAAGGTTGTCGTTTTTCCTGTGGTCATGTATGGATGAGAGATTTGGACTGTGAAGAAGGCTGAGTGCTGAAGAATTGATGCTTTTGAAGTGTGGTGTTGGAGAAGACTCTTGAGAGTCCCTTGGACTGCAAGGAGATCCAACCAGTCCATTCTGAAGGAGATCAGCCCTGGAAATTTTTGGAAGGAATCATGCTAAAGCTGAAACTCTAGTACTTTGGCCATCTTATGTGAAGAGTTGACTTACTGGATAAGATTCTGATGCTGTGAGGGATTGGGGACAGGAGGAGAAGGGGACAACAGAGGACGAGATGGCTGGATGGCATAATATTATTTATATATAAATTATGATATTGTATTTAATATGTTATATATTATATTATCGGAGAAGGCAATGGCAAGCCTGGAAAATCCAGAGTGGGGGGGGGGGGTACTCTTGCCTAGGAAAATCCCACGGACGGAGGAGCCTGGTAGGCTGCTGTCCATGGGGTCGGCTAAGTGACTACAGACACGACTGAGCGATCTTCCCAGTCTTTCACTTTTCACTTTCATGCATTGGAGAAGGAAATGCCATCCCATCTCCTCTGTGTTCTTGCCTGGAGAATCCCAGGCGGCCCGGACAGCATAAGGTGGCTGGTGGGCTGCTGTCTCCAAATGGGGTCGCACAGAGTCCCTGAGGACCGACTGAAGTGACTTAGCATAGCATAGCATAGCATATTATATTATAATGCATATACTATTATAATAATATCTAGTATATTATATATAATATTATTATAAAAATATAATATATAATTATTTGTGTTATATATAATCATATAATATATATTTTTCATGTATATATTTATATACAACATATAATATTATATAATTAATATAATATAATGTAACAATATAATATATAATAAATAATATGTAAATATAATATATATTATATGAGTGAATAATATATAAATATATAATAATATAGTATTGTAAGGTTATAATATAAAATATAATATCTATTATTAAATGCATTATAGTATATATCATATTATTTTATGTATTATATATAAGTACATTTTATCATTATATCATAATATTATATTATTATCATGTATAAAATTATATTATTTTATTATTATCTTAATATTCAATAATTATATTATATACTGTTATATATAATTACATATAATTAATATATAATATAATAATTAAAATTTATCATAAGTATAATATATATTATATACTGTATTGTATTATATAGTATATAATATATAAATTTCATATTATGTAGTATATAAATTATTATATTATAATATATAATATTAGAATATATATGTTATATATAAAACACATAATGTATATGATATAATATATTATATTATATATTAATTATAGCATTATATAATATATAATATTATATAATATTGTATATGAATACTTATTACACATAATATATAATAAATTTATAATATATAATATGTAGATTATAAAATTATAATATTTATCATATACAATATCATTATAATATTATATATTATAATTATAAAATTATGATATCCATAATATAATATTTTTTATTTGTATACGCTATGCTATGCTAAGTCACTTCAGTCGTGTCTGACTCTGTGTGACCCCATAGACCTCAGCCCACCAGGCTCCACCATCCCTTGGATTCTCCAGGCAAGAACACTGGAGTGGGTTGCCATTTCCTTCTCCAATGCATGAAAGTGAAAAGAGAAAGTGAAGTCGCTCAGTCATGTCTGACTCTTAGCGACCCCATGGACTGCAGCCTACCAGGCTCCTCCGTCCATGGGAATTTCCAGGCAAGAGTACTGGAGTGGGTGCCATTGCCTTCTCCGGAATAGCAGCTTGGGTGTTTGCAAAAAACTAAAAGTAGAACTAACAAATGACTTAGAAATTCCACTCAGGTAGATATCTGGAAAAAATGAAAACAATTGTTCGAAAGGATTCACCTCCATGTTCATAGTATCATTAGTTAAATTTGCCAAGATATAGAAGCAATCTAAGTGTCCATCAACAGATGAATGGATAATGAAGATACGGTACTACTACTACTCGTGTCTGACTCTGTGCAACCCCATAGATGGCAGCCCACCAGGCTCTGCCATCCCTGGGATTCTCCAGGTAAGAACACTGGAGTGGCTTGCTATTTCATTCTCCAAAGCATGAAAATGAAAAGTGAGAGTGAAGTTGCTTAGTTGTGTCCGACTCTTTGCGACCCCATGGACTGCAGCCCACCAGGCTCCTCCGTCCATGGGATTTTCCAGGCAAGAGAACTGGAAGATATGGTACATATATACAATTCAACACTACTCAGCCAGATAAAAAGAATGAAAATTTGCCATTTATAGCAACATGGATGGACTTGGAGGGCATTATGTCAGTGAAATAATTCAGACAGTGAAAGGTAAATACTCTATGATACATGTGGAATCTAAAATATACAACAAACTAGTGAATTAAAAAGAAAAAAGCTGATTCATAAATATAGAGAGTGAACTAGTCATTACCACTGGGAAGTGGTAGAAATGGTACTATAAGAATGGAGGAGTGGGAGAAACAGACTTTTTTGGTTTAAGATAGACCCAAGGATGTGTTGTAGAACACAGAAAATATAGCCAATAATTTGCAATAATTGTATCAATAACTGTAAAGTAAACTTTAAAATTTTAAAAAAGATTTAAACTTTTTTAAAATTGAAAAATATTTAATACATAATTGACATTAAAAAATAAGGGTCCACTATAAGTTATGTTGTTGTAGCTGTTGTTTTAATAAGTATATATATGAAGTTTATGAAACCTCATAGGTTGAAAGTAGAATAATTTCTTTTTGATAACATTTTGCATCAACCTAGAGAATTTATTTTAGTACTTCTTGTCTTGAAGTTTTATGAAAGATTAATTAGCTTTGAATTTTCATTTCTAAATATATTTCTATTCTACCTTAATTTTTGAAGGACTTTCTTACTGGTAGAATTCTAAGGGCTTGTTTTTGTTTTTAAAACTTCAACGTATCAAATATGTAATTTCATTGACTTCTTGATTTTATTTTTCCTGATGAGAAATTAGCTTAAGTTGTTACATTTGCTTCCCTCTATGTAATATGCATATATTTTTTTACTCAGCTGCCATCAAAAATTTATCTTCATTTTGATTTTAACATTTAAATACAATACACCTACATTTTTCTTTATATTCTTCCTATGAATTTATCTGAAACTCCAGTACTTTGGCCACCTAATGAGAAGAGTTGACTCATTAGAAAAGACTCTGATGCTGGGAGGGATTGGGGGCAGGAGGAAAAGGGGACGACAGAGGATGAGATTGCTGGATGGCATCACTAACTCGATGAACATGAGTCTGAGTGACCTCCGGAAGTTGGTGCTGGACAGCAAGGCCTGGCGTGTGGCGATTCATGGGGTCACAAAGAATTGGACACGACTGAGCAACTAAACTGAACTGAACTGAACTGAAGCTATTTAGATCTTTGTTCTCTTAAATTTAGCAAAAAATGGGACTTTATCTCTTCAAATATTTATTTTGTCCCATTTTTGATGTTCTATTTTGTCATATCTTTCTGGGACATCAAATACTCGTAGACTGATAATGTTCTAAAATCTCAGATCCTCTATTCTGTTTTGAATTTTTCTTTTCATCTTTTTTTGCTATAAGCGTGCACAATCTTTATTGATTTATTTTACTGATTGTAAATTATTTCTTCACTTGTGTGCTTGCATGCTCAGTCACTCAATCCTGTCTGACTCTTTGTCATCCCAAAGACTATGCCTGACCTTTTTTTTTTTTTTTTTTTGCCTCTGTCCATGGGATTTGCTAGACAAGAATGCTAGAATCTCACCATCTAGCAATCTTGCTAGAATTTTGCTAGAAAGGTTGCCATTTCCTTCTCCATCTCATGCGTACAGTATGTTGTTAATCCCACCATAGTCATTTCTCATTTCTGATACTGTGTTATTCATCTCTAGCATTTCCTTTTTTTATTGTTTGCTTCTCTCTAATGAAGTTTCCACCTATTCACACATGTTGGTCACATTTTCCTTAGATCTTTTAACATAACCTTAAAGTATCTACCTGTTTGATCACATTTGGAATCAGAAATTCTAGCCTAATTCTGATGACTACTTTATCTCTTAATAACAGAGGTATTTTTCTTGTGTCTTGTGTATTCAAATTTTCTGATTGAATTCTGAACATGTCATGTAAGAATAATAGAGATTGGTGTCAATAATGACTTTTCTGAACATTCCTATTTTCATGCCAAACTGAAGGACTGACTCAATTTTTTTTTTTTTTAATTTGAACTGAATTTGGCTTGTTGTTGCTTTAGTTACATTAAGGACATTACAGTTTTCAAACACCTCCTAGAGTGACTTGTAGCTGTTTTGAGCCTAAATGTGAGATCTAGGATGCTACAGGTTTTCTCTCAGTGTTTTTATTCTACCTTCCTATTACATCAGATTCTTTATTTCTTTGCAATACTCCTGTCACTCTTCCCAAGATATATTGCTAACACTTCATAGTCAATTGAAGTCACATTGTGGGGGCCAAGGTGTTTCTTAGTTATTCTGCTCCTGCCTTTGTCTTGGGTAGGCTATTTGCATGTAAACTCCAGGGAGAGACTTTTTTCAGCATTCTTACTTTTCCTGAAATGCCAGTAACCTCTATCTCTCACTCAGTCCAGAGTCCAGAGAACAAGCAAGTCTTCTACTCTTCCTCAGTGCAACCGATCTATATTTTATACAGTTGTAGGGGAGGGGATAGAGAGGATTTCAATTTTTTCTTCCAAAGCCTTTGACTGTGTGGATCACAATAAACTGTGGAAAATTCTGAAAGAGATGGGAATACCAGACCACCTGATTTCCCTCTTGAGAAATTTGTATGCAGGTCAGGAAGCAACAGTTAAAACTGAACATGAAACAACGGACTGGTTCCAAATAGGAAAAGGAGTTCGTCAAGGCTGTATATTGTTACCCCATTTACTTAACTTATATGCAGAAGTACATCATGAGAAATGCTGGACTGGAAGAAACAAATGCTGGACTGGAAGAAACACAAGCTGGAATCAAGATTGCCGGGAGAAATATCAATAACCTCAGATATGCAGATGACACCACCCTTATGGCAGAAAGTGAAGAGGAACTAAAAAGCCTCTTGATAAAAGAGAAAGTGGAGAGTGAAAAAGTTGGCTTCAAGCTCAACATTCAGAAAACGAAGATCATGGCATCCGGTCCCATCACATCATGGGAAATAGATGGGGAAACAGTGGAAACAGTGGCAGACTTTATTTTTCTGGGCTCCAAAATCACTGCAGATGGTGACTGCAGCCATGAAATTAAAAGACGCTTACTCCTTGGAAGGAAAGTTATGACCAACCTAGATAGCATATTCAAAAGCAGAGACATTACTTTTCCAACAAAGGTCTGTCTAGTCAAGGCTGTGGTTTTTCCTGTGGTCATGTATGGATGTGAGAGTTGGACTGTGAAGAAGGCTGAGTGCCAAAGAATTGATGCTTTTGAACTGTGGTGTTGCAGAAGACTCTTGAGAGTCCCTTGGACTGCAAGGAGATCCAACCAGTCCATTCTGAAGGAGATCAGCCCTGGGATTTCTTCGGAAGGAATGATGCTAAAGCTGAAACTCCAGTACTTTGACCACCTCATGTGAAGAGTTGACTCATTGGAGAAGACTCTGATGCTGGGAGGAATTGAGGGCAAGAGGAGAAGGGGATGACAGAGGATGAGATGGCTGGATGGCATCACTGACTCAATGGATGTGAGTCTGAGTGACCTCCGGGAGTTGGCGATGGACAGGGAGGCCTGGCGTGCTGCGATTCATGGGGTCGCAAAGAGTCAGACATGACTGAGAGACTGATCTGATCTGATACTGCAGCCTCCTCCCCACAAAAAGCAGCAGAAATCTGCTTTACATCAGTTTAGGATTCCAGGAATGAATACATTTCCTACTCCACCCTAGGGGAAGATGGAAAAGAAGGATTTATTTTGTCAAAAAAGGTGATAAACTCTTTTTCCGTGTATTAAGGTGACCTTCAGCATGAGGGGTTAGACAAATATAGGAGTCTGCAGAAATGCCAAATGACTTTTGTACAAAATGATGTTTTTTAACACTGATGAAGCAAGTATGGCAGCTTCATATGACTCTCAGATATCTATCTATCTATCTATATATATATATATATATATATATATATATATAGATGAGAAGTTAGCCAGCAAAACAGATTCTTTTGACCTACTTTTTAGATTTTCATAATTTCAACAGATAGTCTCATTAAACTAAAAATAGAACTGTTACATCTGTTTTCTTTTACTTTCTCCTTCTCTTTTACATTGAAGGCAACCAGCTTTAATTAAAAACAAACAAACAAACAAAAAACAGCTAAAATAACATGCCAACCATCAGTGGCTGTCTCATCTTTGTAAAATCACTTAGTATCCCTAAAGCTCACTTTCTTCATCCCTCAAATGAGATGATTTACCTACTCTAACAGTCTGATAGAGAGCTTGCAAAGAAAAAGTGTTAATTGCCAGGTGGCGCTAATTGTAAAGAACCAACCTTCCAATGCAAGAGACATAAAAGATGCGGGTTTGACCCCTGGGTCTGGAAGATCCCCTAGAGATGGGCATGACAACCAACTCCAATATTCTTGCCTGGAGAATCCCATGGACAAAGGAGCCCAGAGGACTACAGTCCAAAGAGATGCAGAGAGAGAGTTAGACATAACTGAAGTGACTTCTCATGCACATGCAAGTGTATTGAACAATAAATATGAGGGTTATTACCTACTTGTGTTTTCTCCTTAATAAAGATATATCTGATTTTCACATATGCTGTTCCAATAGAGTTTATTTTGGAGGCTTGACTGACGAACTACTGTTTTGTTTTGTTTTTTTTTTTTAAGTTTATGGCTTTTTAAGCATTCCCACTATTACTTTGTATATATTCAAATAGCTATGGACTGTTGTAATTAATGGTGTATCTCACATGTATTGCCATTTGAGAACAAATTTTTGTTGTTGCTGTTCAATCACAAAGTCATGCATGATTTTTTGTGATCCCATGGACTTTAGCATGTCAGGCTTCTCTCACCACCTCGATCTCCTGAGCTTGCTCAAATTCACATCCACTGAGTTGGTGATGCTATCTAAACATTCATCCTCTTCAGTCCCCTTCTCCTTTTGCCTTCAATCTTTCCCAGCATCAGTGATTAAGCACACAAATCTTGACTCCACCTTGTGATTCATCCAATGCAGCATTTCATATGTTATACACTTCATATACATTAAGTAATCACAGTGACAGTATGCAGCCTTGTTGCACTCCTTCCTGTTTTCAACCAGTCATTTGTCCCATGTCCATTTGTAACAAATTGTGATTACATTTAATTTAGAATTAGAGTTTCTTTCATTGCTTAATCTTATGGAGAGTTATAAATAGAAGGACATTAATAAGAATTTTATCAATAAAATTGTCTTAACATTCTTCTGTAGCTATCAAACACTCAGATCAGATCAGATCAGTCACTCAGTCATGTCCGACTCTTTGCGACCCCATGAATCGCAGCACACCAGGCCTCCCTGTCCATCACCAACACCTGGAGTTCACTGAGACTCACATCCATCGAGTCAGTGATGCCATCCAGCCATCTCATCCTCTATCATACCCTTCTCCTCTTGCCCCCAATCCCTCCCAGCATCAGAGTCTTTTCCAATGAGTCAACTCTTCGCATGAGGTGGCCAAAGTACTGGAGTTTCAGCTTTAGCATCATTCCTTCCAAAGAAATCCCAGGGCTGATCTCCTTCAGAATGGACTGGTTGGATCTCCTTGCAGTCCAAGGGACTCTCAAGAGTCTTCTCTAACACAAGAGTTCAAAGGCATCAATTCTTCGGCACTCAGCCTTCTTCACAGTCCAACTCTCACATCCATACATGACCACAGGAAAAACCATAGCCTTGACTAGAAGGACCTTTGTTGGCATAGTAATGTCTCTGCTTTTCACTATGGTATCTAGGTCGGTCATAACTTTCCTTCAAAGGAGTAAGTGTCTTTTAATTTCATGGCTGCAGTCACCATCTGTAGGATTTTGGAGCCCAGAAAAATAAAGTCTGACACTATTTCCACTGTTTCTCCATCTATTTCTCATGAAGTGATGGGGCCAGATGCCATGATCTTCATTTTCTGAATGTTGAGCTTTAAGCCAACCTTTTCACTCTCCACTTTCACTTTCATCAAGAGGCTTTTTAGCCCCTCTTCGCTTTCTGCCATAAGGGTGGTGTCATCTGCATACCTGAGGTTATTGATATTTCTCCCAGCAATCTTGATTCCAACTTCTGTTTCTTCCAGTCCAGCGTTTGTCATGATGTACTCTGCATATAAGTTAAATAAACATGGTGACAATATACAGCCTTGACGTACTCCTTTTTCTATTTGGAACCAGTCTGTTGTTCCATGACCAGTTCTAACTGTTGCTTCCTGTCCTGCATACAGATTTCTCAAGAGGCAGATCAGGTGGTCTGGTATTCCCATCTCTTTCAGAATTTTCCACAGTTTATTGTGATCTACATAGTCAAAGGCTTTGGCATAGTCAATAAAGCAGAAAGAGATGTTTTTCTGGAACTCTCTTGCTTTTTCAATGATACAGTGGATGTTGGCAATTTGATCTCTGGTTCCTCTGCCTTTTCTAAAACCAGCTTGAACATCAGGAAGTTCACGGTTCACATATTGCTGAAGCCTGGCTTGGAGGATTGTGAGCATTACTTTAGTAGCGTGTGAGATGAGTGCAATTGTGTGGTAGTTTGAGCATTCTTTGGCATTGCCTTTCTTTGGGATTGGAAAGAAAACTGACCTTTTCTAGTCCTGTGGCCACTGCTTAGTTTTCCCAATTTGCTGGCATATTGAGTGCAGCACTTTCATAACATCATCTTTCAGGATTTGAAATAGCTCAACTGGAATTCTATCACCTCCACTAGCTTTGTTTGTAGTGATGCTTTCTAAGGCCCACTTGAATTCACATTCCAGGATGTTTGGCTCTAGGTCAGTAATCACACCACGTGATTATCTGGGTCGTGAAAATCTTTTTTGTACAGTTCTTCTGTGTAGTCTTGCCATCTCTTCTTAATATCTTCTGCTTCTGTTAGGTCCATACCATTTCTGTCCTTTATCGAGCCCATCTTTGCATGAAATGTTCCTTGGTTATCTCTGATTTTCTTGAAGGGATCTCTAGTCTTTCCCATTCTGTTGTTTTCCTTTATTTCTCTGCATTGATCGCTGAAGAAGGCTTTCTTATCTCTTCTTGCTCTTCTTTGGAACTCTGCATTTTGATGTTTATATCTTTCCTTTTCTCCTTTGCTTTTCGCTTCTCTTCTTTTCACAGCTCTTTGTAAGGCTTCCCCAGATAGCCATTTTGCTTTTTTGCATTTCTTTTCCATGGGGATGGTCTTGATCCCTGTCTCCTGGGCAATGTCACAAACCTCATTCTATAGTTCATCAGGCACTCTATCTATCAGATCTAGGTCCTTAAATATTTTTCTCACTTCCATTGTATAATCGTAAGGGATTTGATTTAGGTCATACCTGAACAGTCTAGTGGTTTTCCCTACTTTCTTCAATTTCAGTCTGAATTTGGCAATAAGGAGTTCATGATCTGAACCACAGTCAGTTCCTAGTCTTGTTTTTGCTGACTGTAAAGAGCTTCTCCATCTTTGTCTGCAAAGAATATAATCAATCTGATTTTGGTGTTGACCATCTGGTGATGTCCATGTATACAGTCTTCTCTTTTGTTGTTGGAAGTGGGTGTTTGTTATGACCAGTGCATTTTCTTGGCAAAACTCTATTAGTCTTTGCCCTGCTTCATTTTGTATTCCAAGGCAAATTTGCCTGTTACTCCAGGTGTTTCTTGACTTCCTACTTTTGCATTCCAGTCCTCTATAGTGAAAAGGACATCTTTTTGGGTGTTAGTTCTAAAAGGTCTTGTAGGTCTTCATAGAACTGTTCAACTTCAGCTTCTTCAGCATTACTGGTTGGGGCATAGACTTGGATTATTGAGATATTGAATGGTTTGCCTTGGAAACAAACAGAGATTCTTCTGTCATTTTTGAGATTGCATCCAAGTATTGCATTTTGGACTCTTGTTGACCATGATGTTTGTTCCATTTCTTCTGAGGGATTCCTGCCTGCAGTAGTTGATATAATGGTCATCTGAGTTAAATTGACCCATTCCAGTCCATTTCAGTTTGCTGATTCCTAGAATGTCGACATTCACTCTTGCCTTCTCTTGTTTGACCACTTCTTATTTGCCTTGATTCATGGACCTAACATTCCAGGTTCCTATGCAATATTGCTCTTTACAGCATCATACCTTGCTTCTATCACCAGCCACATCCACAGCTGGGTATTCTTTTTGCTTTGGCTCCATCCCTTCATTCTTTCTGGAGTTATTTCTCCACTGATCTCCAGTAGCATATTGGGCACCTACTGACCTGGGGAGTTTCTCTTTCAGTATCCTATCATTTTGCCTTTTCATACTGTTCATGTGGTACTCAAGGCAAGAATACTGAAATGGTTTGCCATTCCCTTCTCCAGTGGACCACATTCTGTCAGTTCTCTCCACCATGACTTGTCCATTTTGGGTTGCCCCACGGGCATGGCTCAATTTCATTGAGTTAGACAAGGCTGTGGTCCTAGTGTGATTAGTTTGACTAGTTTTCTGTGAGTATGGTTTCAGTGTGTCTGCCCTCTGATGCCCTCTTGCAACACCTATGGCCTTACTTGGGTTTCTCTTACCTTGGACGAGGGGTATCTCCTCACCACTGCCCTTCCTGACCTTCAACATGGGATAGCTCCTCTAGGCCCTCCTGTGACTGCACAGCCCCATCATGGGGTTGGTCCTCCTGGCCACTGCCCCTGGCCTCAGGCGTGGGGTAGCTCCTCCTGCGTGCCGCCCCTGGCCTCGGAAGCTGGGTATCTCCTCTCAGCCGCCCCCCGTGACCTCGGATGCAGGGTAGCTCCTTTCAGCCATTCCTGCGACATTGCAGTCTGGCAGTCTCAGCTGATGCCCCTGACCTCCGAGATGGGGTAGCTCCTCTCGGCCGCTCTTCGTTTTGGTCGCAGCCGCCTGCGCTTTAGCGCACTGGTCGCAGCACTAGCTGACTGTATTAAGAATAATTTTTCTGTGTGTGTGTGCATTAGTCAGTCCAACTTGTTAGTCGTGTCCAACTCTTTGGAACCCCATGGACTGTAGCCCACCAGATTCCTCTGGCAATGGAATTCTCCAGGCACTAATACTGGAGTGGCTTGCTATTTCCTTCTCCAGTGAATCTTAGTTGTCTGCAGTCATTGAACCTGACATTAAGAGACAATAGAGTCAAATTCTTCATTTTACATTTTTTGAAACTTCAAATTATGCGCTTACAGTTGAGGTTGAATGTGTATGTTAGCGATCTCTTCTCTATGCAATCATTGTACTTTTAAAAATAAATATTTTGGTTGTTCTTTTTTTGTGTGGCATAATCATTGTCTTGTCTTCACTGTCCAATTCCACCTAGGACAAATAACATGGTTCTTTCCATTCATTCTGCCTGCATTTGTGCTAAGTTACTTCAGTCATGTCCAACTCTTTGTGATGCTATGGATTATAGCCCACTAGGCTCCACTATCCATGGGACTTTCCAAGCAAGAATACAGGAGTGGGTTGCCATGTCCACCTCCAGGGGATCATCCCAATCAAGGGATTGAACCTGTGCTTATGTCTCTTGCATTGTCAGGCAGGTTCTTTACCATCTGAGTCACCAGGGAAGCATTTTACCTGTGGCTAATTTAGGACACAGTTGGACTGATGCTGAGACTGACACTGCAATACTTTGGCCACCTCATGCGAAGAGTTGACTCATTGGAAAAGACCCTGATGCTGGGAGGGATTGGGGGCAGGAGGAGAAGGGGATGACAGAGGATGAGATGGCCGGATGGCATCACTGACTCCATGGATGTGAGTCTGAGTGAACTCTGGGAGTTGGTGATGGACAGGGAGGCCTCGCATGCT
Organism: Tragelaphus eurycerus; assembly: GCA_935064755.1. Lineage (NCBI taxonomy): Eukaryota > Metazoa > Chordata > Mammalia > Artiodactyla > Bovidae > Tragelaphus > Tragelaphus eurycerus. The sequence continues at coordinate 1,344,929 of CAKXYN010000123.1, forward strand.
GCAGTTCATGGGGTTGCAAAGAGTCGAACACAACTGAACAACTGAACTGAATTGAACTGAATACAGAGGAAGAGTGCACAGGCTTTGGAGTGTTATTTTTGTTCATCCACTCACATATTACTAGTTATGGAACTGAGGCAGGTTATTATCTCTAAGCTTCAGGTTATCCAACATTAAAATGGAGATAATAGTAACATTTTAGATTGTGAAGATTGGGAGAAATACTGCCTGTAAAGTACTTGGCATATTATTTTCAAGCTCAGTTGCTTAGTCATGTTTGACTGTTTGTGACCCCTTGGACTGCAGACCATCCGGTTCTTCTGTCCATGGAATTTTCCAGGCAAGAATACTGGAGCAGTTTGTCATTTCCTCCTCTAAGCAATCTTCCAGGCCTAGGGATTGAACCCATGTTTCCTGCATCTCTTGCATTGCAGGCAGATTCTTTTACTACTGAGCCACCAAAGAAGCCCTTGGCATATTAGTTAGCACGGACTACTAGCTCAACAAATGGCGCCAATAATGATAGAGGTTATTGTTTCTAATATTGCTATTATTTTTCTTAGAATCTAAGTTTCTGGAAGGCAAGAATGAATTTTATTTATGCACAGAATGTTTAAACTGCTTGTAGCTTAATGTCACTCAATCAGTACTTTGTTTTTGATGGTTTCCTTTTCCCAGGTAAGTGCTGTCAGTTCTAATTTGTAAACTCAAGTGATGGAGCTACATTTATATATCTTGCCCAATAAATACATGTCACTTTTTCAAATATTTCTTGATTATGCTGCTGATTCAGCTGTCCTGTCTCCCCTAATCTAGTTGAGGATATTTTGGCCTCCCCTCTCCTTTTGAACATGCTTTAATTCAAAATGAAAGAAAGACCATTGTTGGTTCAAGTAACTTGGCCTAACACACCCCTGAGATTAATTTCTGGATTAACACTGGCACTTTTGCCATTTCATTTTTCTCCTTTGGCTCCTTCTGCTACATATAATTTCAAGGTGACAATTCCCTTTGGACTTTTGGCTGAAGGAACTTGTCACTTCCAATTCATTATTTTCTTGATATTTTCTCAGTGCAGAGCATCTGTCTCCATGCAAACCATTTTGATAGAGGATGCACAACTTCCTGATGTTCAAGCTGGTTTTAGAAAAGGCAGAGGAACCAGAGATCAAATTGCCAACATCCTCTGGATCATGGAAAAAGCAAGAGAGTTCCAGAAAAACATCTATTTCTGCTTTATTGACTATGCCAAAGCCTTTGACTGTGTAGATCACAATAAACTATGGAAAATTCTGAAAGAGATGGGAATACCAGACCACCTGATCTGCCTCTTGAGAAATCTGTATGCAGGTCAGGAAGCACCAGTTAGAACTGGTCATGGAACAACAGACTGGTTCCAAATAGGAAAAGGAGTACGTCAAGGCTGCATATTGACACCATGTTTATTTAACTTATATGCAGAGTACATCATGAGAAATGCTGGACTGGAAGAAACACAAGTTGGAATCAAGATTGCTGGGAGAAATATCAATAACCTGAGATATGCAGATGACACCACTCTTATGGCAGAAAGTGAAGAGGGGCTAAAAAGCCTCTTGATGAAAGTGAAAGTGGAGAGTAAAAAAGTTGGCTTAAAGCTCAACATTCAGGAAACAAAGATCATGGCATCTGGTCCCATCACTACATGGGAAATAGATGGAGAAACAGTGGAAACAGTGTCAGACTTTATTTTTCTGGGCTCCAAAATCACTGCAGATGGTGACTGCAGCCATGAAATTAAAAGACGCTTACTCCTTGGAAGGAAAGTTATGACCAACCTAGATAGCATATTCAAAAGCAGAGACATTACTTTACCAACAAAGGTCCTTCTAGTCAAGGCTATGGTCTTTCCTGTGGTCATGTATGGATGTGAGAGCTGGACTGTGAAGAAGGCTGAGTGCCGAAGAATTGATGCTTTTGAACTGTGGTGTTGGAGAAGACTCTTGAGAGTCCCTTGGACTGCAAGAAGATCCAACCAGTCCATTCTGAAGGAGATCAATCCGGGAATTTCTTTGGAAGGAATGATGCTAAAGCTGAACCTCCAGTATTTTGGCCACCTCATGCGAAGAGTTGACTCATTGGAGAAGACTCTGATGCTGGGAGGGATTGAGGGTCAGGAGGAGAAGGGGATGACAGAGGATGAGATGGCTGGATGGCATCACTGACTTGATGGGTATGAGTCTGAGTGACCTCCGGGAGCTGGTGATGGACAGGGAGGCCTGGTGTGCTGCGGTTCATGGGGTCGCAAAGAGTCGGACACGACTGAGCGACTGATCTGATCTGATCTGCACAACTCTGTAGTAGTAAGATAAATACGATGCCTTGATTATAAGCTTAGGAAACTAAAAATACAGGATAATTATTTTAAGGTTTTTCAAAACTTTCCATGGATATATCTTATTTAAGCTGCTATTTGAGTTTCCAGCAGCTATATTGCTTATGACATATCTCTGTGGAACAACATCAGTCATGGAAAGCAAATCTGCTCTGCAGATGTTTTATCTAACATTGCCTGCCTACATTATGTGGTTTGACTAAAAAGGATATTAATAAATGGAAAGTTGCATATCTTTAAATAAACAAAGGCTTGCATTTCTTATAGGGAAAAATAAATGAACCAAAATAGTTGTGGAAATATTTTAGTGATGTTTTTGACTCCTGGCCCTTCTTGCTAAATCTTGTTTGTACTTTTTATTAAAAAGTGTTCAGAACTCCAGTGACTCTCTCCTCCAGCAGGTCAAAATCCAGAAGCTTCTAGCTTTCATATCAATTAGTTCTTCTAAAGACAAAATACTGAATAACTAGACAAATTATTACTGTGATGTCTGTGAAACCCAAAATAATTCAGAGTGCAGCATTTTATAGTAGGTAGGACAATAAACTCAGAGTCAAGAGACTGAATACTTCTATTTACTGAATATGTAACCTTTAGATAAGTCAATAAATTCATTTGGCCAATGAAGTACCTGCTTTCCCTGGATGATAGGGATATTGGAAAGTCTATAAGAAACAGTAGACATGAAAGTGTTTAATGTATGTAGCAAATTAGTTCTCTTGTTACCCATTGAATGAAATATTTCAGGTTTGTCTTTTTTTTTTTTTAATGTTACAGTTTCTATCCTGGTTTACACATTCCTTTTTCTTTACTTTTTGAGAAGATAGCACTCAATTATTCATTCAACAAATAGCTCTTAGTATCTTCTGGTTCTAGCACTGTGGAAACAGCAAATCAGAATAAAAAAGGACAAAACTAAACACAGAAAGGACCATTTAGCAAGAGATAGTAAGTTGATGTTGTCAAGTTTCAGTGCATTATAGTTTCATTAGTTTCAGTATTAATTCATTAATTTTAGTAAGGCTGAAATAGAGAAAGCCACAAACAAAATAGTAGTACAACAAAAATATAGTTAACTTAAAGAAGCTATTGATTTGAAATAAAAGTAGGAACATGATATTTATGTTGAGAGAAATGGACACGTCCTACATTATGAAAAAAATGTGGCTATAAATTGAGAAATTCAGTTCATCAGCCTGATTGATACATGTAGTGGAAATATCAATAAATCTGGGAACTACTGCCTTTGTCACATTCAGCTAGAGTTTTGAAAAGCTTGATGTCTGGAGGGATATGGAGCAATTAGCAAATGATTGAAGGGTGTTTTCCAATTTGCATTGATGCATTTAAATTTTCTTGAGAAGGCATATAAATAAAGGTTTACAATGAAAGACTCCCCTCCAAAATCTGTCCAGATGACTTTCACCCTGTCATTCCATCACTTAACATACATGAGTTTAACGGAAGTGTTTTTTCTCTTTTCCTTGTAAGAAAAGATGATAGCGAAGCTTGAATCCTCAGTTTTACTAGTCTCAGCCTCTTTGTACTGTAGATCATGTGGAAAATTAACTCAGAGTCACATCTCATTTGAAGAGGATCCCTTCCATTTGAAGGCTTCCCTGGTGGCTTAGACGGTAAAGCGCCTGCCTATAATACCGGTGGACCTGGGTTCGATCCCTGGGTTGGGGAAAATCCTCTGGAGAAGGCAATGGCAACCCACTCCAGTACTCTTGCCTGGAAAGTCCTATGGATGGATGGAGCCTGGTAGGCCACAGTCTGTGGGATCACAAAGAGTTGGACACGACTGAGCGACTTCCCTTTCTCTCCCATTTAAACAAAAGCTTCCAAAGAAATTTGACTTTTCCTGCTTACATATGGTCTTCAACAGAAACTTTAGAAGCATCTGGTGGATTCAGGGTGGGTGAACTTAAACATGACTTCTGCCATCTGGAACTTTCTGTTGTGGAATTAAGAGGTAGTGGCGAGTGTGTGCAGTCCACTACCAGTGACATCTTGTTCAAATATCCTGGTCTCTCTGACCTTCAGTTTCATTTTTTGTAAATGAATAAGAAGGACTAATGTATCTCTTAGATCATTTAACTCAGTGAGGATTTACTGAGCAGCCTGGTGCCAGGGGATACAAAGATGCCTGGAATTCTCTTAAGTCATCAACATGCTTTCAAGGGGATTAATAATTCTTCATTGGCACCCCACCTCAGTACTCTTGCCTGGAAAATTCCATGGACAGAGGAGCCTGGTAGGCTCCAGTCCATGGGGTCGCTAAGAGTCGGACACGACTGAGCGACTTCACTTTCACTTTTCACTTTCATGCATTGGAGAAGGAAATGGCAACCCACTCCAGTGCTCTTGCCTGGAGAATCCCAGGGACAGAGGAACCTAGTGGGCTGCCGTCTGTGGGATCGCACAGAGTCGGACACGACTGAAGTGACTTAGCAGCATTCTATTGAATATAGCTTCAGTTGAGTAGGGCATGTCACTATTTCTAACATACAACAACTTATTTACCCTCCTTGTGATTGTTATTATTATTATATTTTTCCTGTAGAATCTTTCTTTTCTGGCATGCCTACTTCATCCTTCCTAATTATCTAAATCCCATCCTACATCAGGGCACAGCTCACATCTTTCCCACTTTGGAGTATTCCACTCCACAAAACCAGACTGAATTTGTCACCTTACTCTTTAGTTTCTATTTAATTATTTCAGTTATGTGCTTTCCTAATTAGATTGTAAATACCTGTAGGTCATAAATTATATCCTATATCTCTTGCAGATTCATAGAACTTGCACGATAGATACCTAGAAAATGACAAACCTAATTACCTAGTTAATGTCTTAGCTTTCAGCACACCAAAATGATACAACAAGTGAATCAGATGTTTTACCCATAATTATATAATTTGTGAACTGCATCTATTTTACTTTTTCAGAGATAAAATATAATTTATTTAATATCCAAATTTAAAAAGTGACATTTATGGTTTTCTTTTGCCTGCTATATAATGAAATGCAATAATTAACCATTTTCCCTTAGCTGTTTCAATCAAGTAAAATTTTAAGTGTTATACTTCAAAGGATGATGGCATCATATTTTTGTCTAGTGAGAAATTGCTTGAAACTTGAGCCTCAATGAGAAATTTGCCCTTTCAGTAATTTTTATTTTTAAATAAATGCCTGCCTGCTAAGAAAACATTGTAGAAAATTGCATGAAGAAGGAAAGAAAATTCCTCACAAAGTTAACAAACAAAGCAAGTAGCAAGCACTTTTAAATAACATATTGAAGACATGAAAAAACTCATTTACAATGTAAGATTTGAGAACTGGAGAAAACCTAGACATCTCTTTAGTAGAAAGGCAACCATAAAGAAATGAACACAGAACAGAATGTGTGGGACAACAGAAGGAACTTTGTCTTGCTATCCTTAAAGTGAGCAATTCTCCATACTGCCCTGTCCCATCCTGAGACTTGTTATAGGTATGAATCTGTATCTGGGTGCACTCATCTATCAAGCCTATCAACAAATTTTAGGTAACAACTGACCTCAGAGGATGTATTTTAATAAGTCTTATTCAGCAAGCAGCACCTACAATTGTACAGCTTTTATTCTTGATTATGAGTCATATTTTTAAAATTTTATTTATTAATGCATTTATATTTTGCCTTTTTTCAAAATTAATTTGTGCTGGCCAAGTCAAGAAAACTGTTGCTTAATTTTGGCTCTGCTACAGACAAGAGACTTTGGGCAATTCAGTCAAACTTTGTTGGACTCTGTTTCCACATCTGAAAATTAAGAAATACAGTAAGATGATGCATGAAATCTCATCTTGCATTTCTTTATGCAATGCTTTTTTAAAAAATGTTTAGCAAGAATGACCAAAAAAAAAAAAAAAAAAAGCTTGTTGTGAATAAAGTTTCAGATTAATAAAGAGCCTATATAAGTGAAAAATAATAATATAAATGTCAAACTATAATTATCCCTGAGATCCAGTACTTTACTACCAGTATTGACATTGGTAGAATAATGATTCACAGAAGCACAAACTGCCATGATTAAGGCAATAATGAGAGTGACTTAAAAGAAGCAGAGCTAAGTAATCACAATATGAATAAGCAATAACTAAGTGGTGGCAAGCTATTTAAAAGTCAAAGCTATAAGGCAAGAATGAATTTATAGTATCCAAGAATAGGAAGCATAGCAGGGCATAATGAATAGAAATTTAGCATGTTGATGTATGGCAAAAACAATACAATATTGTCAAGTAATTAATCTCCAATTAAAATAAATAAATTTATATTTAAAAAATGTAGACTAAATAATATAAAATCTCCATAATAAAATAAAATCCTAGATTGTGGAGAGGTCCAAATTGTGCAAATTGCTTCATACTGTTTTGCAGGCTGAGACCACTGGAGAAACTTGCAAGATTCCACAAGTTAATCTGTACTCAAATAGGACTCTCCTTGCTAATATGCTTCCTTATCTCCATCAGAGCTTCAGTAGATCCTTAATGAGGGACCATAGCTGTTAACCTGGGACTGTAGTTAGGCTCTCCCTGAGGCTAACAATTCCAATGCTCCCACAATGACTTGGCTGTTCTGATTATTTTAGTTGATTGCCCTTCTACCCTTCCTCAGTCCTACAAAACACAATGGCAATCCACTCCAGTATTCTTGCCTGGAGAATCCCATTGACAGAGGAGCCTGCTGGGCTACAATCCACGGGGTCTCAAAGAGTCGGACACGACTGAGGGACTTCACTTTCACTTTCAGGCTTCAGTTTGCATGACTGCCTGCCACTGGGACTCCAGCAGGTGGGATTGAAGATGGTGAGGAGTGGAGGAATGAAAAGGAAGCAAATACATTAATTCTTCTTAGTATAATTAATATAAATTTTCTTAATACATCATAAGAAGCGCTGGGCTGGATAAAGCACAAGCTGGCATCAAGATTGCCTAGAGAAATATCAATAACCTCAGATATGCAGATGACACCACTCTTACGGCAGAAAGTGAAGAAGAACTAAAGAGCGTCTTGATGAAAGTGAAAGACAAGAGTGAAAGAGTTGGCTTAAAGCTCAACATTCAGAAAACAAAGATCATGGCATCTGATCCCATTACTTCATGGCAAATAGATGAAGAAACAGTGGAAACAGTGGCAGACTTTATTTATTTATTTGGCTCCCAAAGTACTGCAGCCATGAAATAAAAAGACATTTACTCCTTGGAAGAAAAGCTATGGCCAACCTAGACAGCATATTAAAAAGCAGAGATATTGCTTTGTCAACAAAGGTCCATCTAATCAAGACTATGGCTTTTCCAGTAGTCATGTATGGATATGAGATTTGGACTATAAAGAAAGCTGAGCACTGAAGAATTGATGCTTTTGAACTGTGGTATTGGAGAAGACTCTTGAGAGTCCCTTGAACTGCAAGGAGATCCAATCACTCCATCCTAAAGGAAATCAGTCCTAAATGTTCATTGGAAGGACTGATGTTGAAGCTGAAACTCCAATACTTTGGCCACCTAATGCAAAGAGCTGTCTCATTTGAAAAGACTGTGATGCTGGGAAGGATTGAAGGCAGGAGGAGACAGGGACGAAAGAGGATAGGATGGTTGCATGGCATCACCAACTCAGTAGACATGAGTTTGAGTAAACTCTTGGAGTTAGAGTGATGGACAGGGAGGCCTGGAGTGCTGCAGTCCATGGGGTCACAAAGAGTTGGACATGACTGAATGACTGAACTGAACTGAACTTTTAATATAATTATAATTAATCCCTCAAAATATAATCCTGTGTCATAAATAGCCATGAAGATGGAAATATTCTCTGCAGACTTTGAGGATGACAACCATATCAGCCTTGTCTACTTTAGATAAACAGAGTTGAAGAAGTATAGATTAAGAAGACATTTATTGGATGATCTTTGTGAGAATTCTCATAATAGTGTCTTTTTGCATGTTATCAAGTTATACATGTACTGTGATGTTAATTCCTGTTGTATCTTTTGTGTTTTTCACTTCAAAAAAACAGTTAGATGATGTTATTAAAGGCAGTTTAGTCAAGCTCTTGAATTTTTGTCTTAAATATGTCATGCATGTGTGTGTGTGTGCTCAGTCATGCCCAACTCTTTGCTATGCTATGAACAGTAGTAACCTGCCAGGCTCCTCTGTCCATGGGATTCTCCAAGCAATAATACTGGAGTGGGTTACTGTTTCCTCCTCTAGGGAATCTTCCCAACCCAAGGATCAAACCAGTGTCTCCAAAGTCTCCTGGATTGACAGGCAGATTCTTAACCTCAGAGCCACCTGGGAAGCCCAAATAATAAATAATTCATTCAATTCAGCAAAATATAATTAATTTAATGAGATTTGGTTAGATCACTATTTGGCAAGATTGGATAAAATGCCATCTTTGGTGGAAATTTTTACAGTTCATTTGATTGTTTTGGCATCTTGTAAGGCTAAATGGTTTAAATCAATGACAGCATTCTGTATTAAAAGTATGTAATTGCAACAGATATTAGGTCAATGTTCATATTTCTTCATGTTCTTTTCCAGATCTTTGGGAAATTAGTCATATGGTTTGAAGAAATGAGCTTCCCTAGTAGCTCAGTTGGTAAAGAATCTGCCTGCAAGGCAGGAGACCCCCAGGTTCAACTCCTGGGCCAGAAAGATCCCCTAGAGAAGGGATAAGCTATCCATTTCACTATTGTTGGGCTTCCTTGGTGGATCAGGTTGTAAAGAATCCACCTGCAATTTGGAAGACCTGGGTTCGATACCTGGGTTGGGAAGATCTCCTGGAGGAGGGCATGGCAACACATTCCAGTATTCCTGCCTGGAGAATCTCCATGGACAGAGGAACCTGGAGGGCTACAATCCATGGAGTAACAAAGAGTCAGACAAGACTGTGTGGATAAGCACAGCACAGCACTGGAAGAAATAGCCCCCTTTTAAAACCATTTATCGGGGAAGACAATGGCATCCCACCCCAGTACTTTTGCCTGGAAAATCCCATGGACAGAGGATCCTGGTAGGCTCCAGTCCATGGGGTCGCTAAGAGTCGGACACGACTGAGCGACTTCACTTTCACTTTTCACTTTCCTGCATTGGAGAAGGAAATGGCAACCCACTCCAGTGTTGGAAGAGCAAACAAAACCACATGAAGTGAATGTATGGTGAATCTAATTAGTCAAGAAATAAAACTTTGTCAGTCACTCTAGAAGCTCCCTTCCTGTGATCCATCCTAGATTTTACCTTTTTTCATCCCCATAAATAAACAGTATCCTGACTTTTATAATAATTGCTTTCATATGTGCATGCATATGTCTGTGTGCATGTGTGTCTGTGTATATTAAATCCAGGCATGCACTCATAGATACCGTACTTTAATCTTTCCATTTTAAAATTTCAATCTAACATATCCTTAAGTCTCCATCTGGTTCTTTATCTACAAGGTGTTATTATCAGTACAGTTTTCTACAACGTCTGTAGTTTACTCATTATTATTACAGTTGTTGTTTAGGCACTAAGTCATGTTCGACTCTTTGGTGACCCCGTGAACTGTGCCATTCAGGTTTCTGTGTCTACAGGATTTCTCATGCAAGAATACTGGAGTGGGTTGCCATTTCCTTCTCCAGGAGACCTTTCTGATGCAGGGATTGAACCCTCATCTCCTGCTTTGGCAGACGGATTCTTTACCACTGAGCCAAGTGGGAAGCCCCTATTACAGTATATACCAGAACACACACAAACTCTCTCCTCCCTTGTTCAGAATATGACTATTTTGTGAAAATCTGAGCCCTGTTTTATTTCTGTTTTCCTCCTTTTCTGTGGACATTGTCTTTCTTCTATCTCTGTGACCCTTAACTTGCTAAATTTTGAATCCACTCTCAGTAGGGTTTCCTCAGTGTTAAGTCCTATTCTGGAAAGGAAGTGACAAAGTAAGTTTTTAAGTTTCATAAAAGCTAGCAGACCTCTTTTCATCATATGGCCTTATTTTGGGTCCCCTGCACTCATCTGGCACCCCACCCCAGTACTTTTGCCTGGAAAATCCCATGGACGGAGGAGCCTGGTAGGCTCCAGTCCGTGGGGTCGCTAAGAGTCGGACACGACTGAGCGACTTCACTTTGACTTTTCACTTTCATGCATTGGAGAAGGAAATGGCAACCCACTCCAGTGTTCTTGCCTGGAGAATCCCAGGGACAGGGGAGCCTGGTGAGCTTCCGTCTATGGGGTCGCACAGAGTCGGACACGACTGAAGCGACTTAGCAGCAGCAGCACTCATCTACTGTTGGACTGGGGGAAGTTCCTCCCTTTTCAGTTGTCTTTCTCAAATTGACCAGGGATGCTTTCCAGTGAAGACATGATGCTATTTTGGTTTCTTCCATTTCAGGTCCATCAAGCTTCTTGTTTGATTTCCTGTTTTTTACCCATACAAATGTTAATAACTTTCAGGTCTTATAACTGAGAATCTACTTGAATTTTGATACCCTTTCCCCTAGTTTTGTTGTTTATGCTCTCCATGGAATTTTGTTTCCCTTTTCTACTTTTGTAGAAATTTACAATTTGTGCTGCCACCACTGACACCTTTCACATTCCATCAATATTGGTTCTTTAAGCTTGTATACTCTTTCAATTCTTCCAGTGCTTACTGTATTAGTACTGTATCACATACAGACATTTGGTTGTGTGAATTGTGTCAGATAATTATCTTTATTCCTATAGTTACTGAATATATTGTCCACTTAGTTATGAAGTCTTAGCATCAAAATAAACAGGGAAGGTGACATTGTTGCACAAAGGACAATAGATGGAATCTGGCTTAAAACTGGGAAACTATTTCTTGAATGAAATATAATAGACATGTAAGTATAATTTGTGCTTTGTGGAATTTTTTGGAAAAATAAACATACATAAACAGATGAGAGTTTTCAGCAGTGTTCATAATAGATGTTTAGAATAGTCTCTATGTTCATCACTAGGAGACTAAATGATGATAGATAGCTATACTCAATACCTAAGGGAAATAGCTCTACAATTATTTTTCCATAATCCTTAAACCAGAATGATGTTTTTAAAAGCTTTCAGTTCAGTCACTCAGTGTGTCAGACTCTTTGTGACCACATAGACTGCAGCACGCCAGGTTTCCCCATCCATCACCAAACTCAAAGCTCGCTCAAAGTCATGTCCATCCATTTGGTGATACCATCCAACCATCTCAACTTGTGACATCCTCTTCCCCTCCTGCCCTCAATCTTTCCCACCATCAGGGGCTTTTCCAATGAGTCAGTTCTTTGCATCAGGTGGTCAATGTATTGGTGTTTCAGTTTCAGCATCAGTCCTTTCAATGATTTCCTTTAGGATTGACTGGTTTGATCTCCTTGCAGTCCAAGAGATTCTCAAGAATCTTCTCCAACACCACAGTTCAAAAGCATCAATTCTTCAATGCTCAGTTTCTTTGTAGGCCAACTCTCATATCCATACATGACTACTGTAAAAACCATAGCCTTTACTAGATGGACCTTTGTTGGCAAAGTAATATCTCTGCTTTTTAATATGCTGTCTAGGTTGGTCATAGCTTTTCTTCCAAGGAGCAAGTGTCTTCTAATTTCAAGACTGAAGTCACCTACTGCAGTGATTTTGGAGACCAAAAAAATAAAGTATACCATTGTTTCCATTATTTCCCCATCTATTTGCCATGAAGTGATGGGACTGGATAGGATGACGTTAATTTTCTGAATGTTGAGTTTAAGCCAACTTTTTAACTCTCCTCTTTCACTTGTATCAAGAGGCTTTTTAGTTTTTCTTTGGTTTCTGCCATCAGATCAGATCAGATCAGTCGCTCAGTCGTGTCCGACTCTTTACGACCCCATGAACCGCAGCACGCCAGGCCTCCCTGTCCATCACCAGCTCCCGGAGGTCACTCAGACTCGCATCCATCGAGTCAGTGATGCCATCCAGCCATCTCATCCTCTGTCGTCCCCTTCTCCTCCTGCCCCCAATCCCTCCCAACATCAGAGTCTTCTCCAATGAGTCAACTCTTTGCATGAGGTGGCCAAAATACTGGAGTTTCAGCTTTAGCATCATTCCTTCCAAAGAAATTCCAGGGCTGATCTCCTTAAGAATGGACTGGTTGGATCTCCTTGCAGTCCAAGGGACTCTCAAGAGTCTTCTCCAACACCACAGTTCAAAAGCATCAATTCTTTGGCTCTCAGCCTTCTTCACAGTCCAGCTCCCACTTCCATACATGACCATAGGAAAGATCATAGCCCTGACTAGGCGAACCTTTGTTGGCAAAGTAATGTCTCTGCTTTTGAATATGCTATCTAGGTTGGTCATAACTTTCCTTCCAAGGAGTAAGCGTTTTTTAATTTCATGGCTGCAGTCACCATCTGCAGTGATTTTGGAGCCCACAAAAATAAAGTCTGACACTGTTGCCACTGTTTCTCCATCTATTTCCCATGCAGTGATGGGACCAGATGCCATGATCTTCGTTTTCTGAATGTTGAGCTTTAAGCCAACCTTTTCACTCTCCACTTTCACTTTCATCAAGAGGCTTTTGAGTTCCTCTTCACTTTCTGCCATAAGGGTGGTGTCATCTGCATATCTGAGGTTATTGATATTTCTCCCGGCAATCTTGATTCCAACTTGTGTTTCTTCCAGTCCAGCATTTCTCATGATGTACTCTGCATATAAGTTAAATAAACATGGTGACAATATACAGCCTTGACGTACTCCTTTTCCTGTTTGGAACCAGTCTGTTGTTCCATGACCAGTTCTAACTGTTGCTTCCTGACCTGCATACAGATTTCTCAAGAGGCAGATCTAGGATGGTGTTATCTGAGCATCTGAGGTTATTGATATTTCTCCTGGAAATCTTAATTCGTGCTTGTGCTTCATCCAGCCTGGCATCTCACATGATATACTCTGCATATAAGTTAAATAAGTGGGGTAGCAATATACAGCCTTGATGTACACCTTTTCCTATTTGGAACCAGTCTGTTGTTCCATGTCCAGTTCTAATTTTTGATTCTTGACCTGCATATAGATGTTTAAGGAGATAGGTAAGGTGGTCTAGTATTCCCATCTCTTGAAGAATTTTCCAGTTTGTTGTGATCCACTCAGTCAAAGACTTTGACATAGTCAATAAAGCAGAAATAGATGTTTTTCTGGAACTGTCTTGATTTTTTGATGATCCGGCAGATGTTGGCAATTTGAACTCTGGCTCTTCTGCTCTTTCTAAATCTGACTTGAACATCTGAAAGTTCATGGTTTACAAACTGTTGAAGCCTGTTTTGGAGAATTTTGAGCATTGCTTTGTTTTGCTAGTGTGTGAGATGAATGCAATTGTGTGGTAGTTTGAGCATTCTTTGGCATTGCTTTTCTTTGGGATTGGAATGAAAATTGACCTTTTCCAGTCCCGTGGCCACTGCTGACTTTTCCAAATTTGTTGGTAGATTGAGTGCATCACCACAGCATCATCTTTCAGGATTTGAAATAACTCAACTGGAAATCCATCACCTCCACTAGCTTTGTTGGTAGAGATGCTTTCTAAGGCCTGTTTGTCTTTGCGTTCCAGGATGTCTGACTCTAGGTGAGTGATCACACCATTGTCGTTTTCTGTGTCATGAAGATCTTTTTTGTATAGTTCTTCTGTGTATTCTTGCCACCTCTTCTTATTATCTTCTGCTTCTATTAAGTCCATACTGTTTCTGCCCTTTATTGTGCCCATCTTTACATGATATGTTCCCTTGGTATCTCTAATTTTCTTGAAGAGATCTCTAGTCTTTCCAACTCTATTGTTTTCCTCTTTTCTTGGCATTGATTACTGAAGAAGGCTTTCTATGTCTCTGTGCTATTCTTTGGAGAAGGCAATGGCAACCCACTCCAGTACTCTTGCCTGGAAAATCCCATGGATGGAGGAGCCTGGTGGGCTGCAGTCCATGGGGTCGTTAGGAGTCGGACACGAAACTCAGCATTCAAATGGGTATATCTTTTGTTTGTTTGTTTGTTTTCCTTTGCCTTCAGCTTCCTTTCTTTTCTCAGCTCTTTGTAAGGCCTCCTCAGACAACAATTTTGACTTTTCCATTTCTTTTTCATGGGGATGGTCTTGATCAGTGCCTCCTATACAATGTCACGAACCTCCATCCATAGTTCTTCAGGCACTCTCTCTATCAGACCAAATCCCTGAATATATTTGTCACTTCCACTGTAAATTGTAAGGGACTTGATTTAGGTCATACCTGAATAGTATAGTGGCTTTCTCCTTTCTATAAGTCTGAATTTGGCAATAAGGTGTTCATGATCTGAGCCACAGCTAGGTCTTGGTCTTGTTTTTGCTGACTCTATAGTGCTTCTTCATCTTTTGTTGCAAAGAATGTAATCAATCTGATTTTGTTATTGACTATCTGGTGATGTCCGTGTGTTGAGTCATCTCTGTGTTGTTGGAAAAATATGTGTGCCATGATGAGTACACTCTCTTGGCAAAACTCTGTCAGCCTTTGTCCTGTTTCATTTTGTACTCGAAGGCCAAAATTGCCTGTTACTGAAGGTATCTCTTGACTTCCTACTTTTGCATTATAGTCCCCTATGATGAAAAGGACATCTTTTTTGGGTGTTAGTTCTAGAAAGACTTGTAGGTCTTCATAGAACCATTCAGCTTCAGCTTTTTTAGCATTTTTGGTTGGAGCGTAGACTTGTATTATTGTGATATTGAATGGTTTGCCTTGGAAACAAACAGAGATCATTCTATCGTTTTTGAGATTGTACCCAGCTATTGCATTTTAGACTCTTTCATTGACTATAATGGCTACTCCATTTCTCCTAAGGGATTCTTCCCCACAGTAGTAGATATAATGGTCATCTGAGTTAAATTTGCCCATTCCAGCATATTTTAGTTCACTGATTCCTAAAATGCCGATATTCACTCTTGCCATGTCCTGTTTGACGACTTCCAATTTAGCTTGATTCATGGACTTACCATTCCAGGTTCCTATGCAATAATGTTCTTTATAGCATCAGACTTTCCTTCCATCACCAGTCACATCCACAACTGGGCATTGTTTTCACTTTGGCTCTTTCCCTTTATTCTTTCTAGTGTTATTTCTCCACTCTCTTCTAGTAGCATATTGGACACCTCCCAACCTGGGAAATTCATCTTTCAGTGTCATATCTTTTTGCCTTTTCCTAATGTTCATTGGGTTCTCAAGGCAGGAATATTGAAGTGGTTTGCCATTGTCTTCTCCAGTGGACCATGTTTTGTCAGAACTCTCCACCATGACCCATCTTGGGTGGCCCTACATGATGTGGCTTATAGTTTAATTGAGTTAGACAAGGCTGTGGTCCATGTGATCAGTTTGATTAGTTTTCCATGATTGTGGTTTTCAATCTCTCTGCCCTCTGTCTGATAAGGATAAGAGGCATATGGAAGCTTCCTGATGGGAAGAACTGCCTGAGGGGGAAACTGCATCTTGTCTTGATTCATGGGGCGATGCTCAGTAAAACTTGAACCTGGTTTTCTATTGCTGGGAGTGTCTGTGTCTCATTCCTGTTGTTTTACCAGAGACCAAACTATGGTGGAAGTAATGAAGATAATGTCAGCCTCCTTCAAAATGTGCCTTGCATGCACTGCCTCACTCAGTGTCCCCGACCCTGTAGCAGGCCACTGCTGACCTGTGCCTCTGCCAGAGACTCCTGGACACACACAGACTAGTCTGGCTCAATATCTTGTGGGCTCACTGCTCCTTTCTCCTGGGTCCTGGTGTGCACAAGGTTTCGTTTGAACCCTCCAATCATCTATGGCCAGTATGGGGTTTGATTTTTCTAAACATGACTTCACCCTTCATAACATCTTGCTGGGGCTTCTCCTTTGTTCTTGGATGTGGGGTATCTTTTGTTGGTGGGATCCAATATTCTCCTGTCAATAGTTGTTCAGCAATGAGTTGTAATTTTGGAATTTTCACAGAATAAGATGAGTTCACGCCCTTCTATTCCACCATTTAAGGGTAGATTTAAAAGCATCATGTATATATAAACATGGGCTTCCTAGGTATCACTAGTGGTAAAGAACCCACCTGCCAGTGCAAGAGATGGGAGAGACACAGGTTTGATCCCTGAGTCAGGAAGATACTGTAGAGGAGAATATGGCAACCCACTCCAGTCTTTTTGCCTGAAGAATTCCCATGGACAGAGGAGCCTGGTAGGCTACAGTCCATAGGGTCACAAAGAGATGGACATGGCTAAGGCAGCTTAGCAGATAAGCATACGCATATATGTATATAACAGAGAAGACTGAGGCAGGATGAGAAGGGAGTGACAGAGGATGAGACAGCTGGATAGCATCACTGACTCATGGACATGAATTTGAGCAAGCTTTGGGAAATAGAGAAGGACAGGGAAGCCTGGCACGCTGCAGTCCAAGGGGTCACAGAGTTGGATATGACTTAGTGACTAAACAACAACAGCTTATGTATATGTTGGGTTAATGGTGACCTCCATTATATATATAATGGCATCATTGCTTTCTGGTGATGAAATTTTATTGATTAAAATTTTTCTTAAAAATACTTTCTGTATGCCTTAATTTTTCTGCATGAGAGAGCATTACTTTTAAAGTCAAGGGAAAAATAAGCTGGAGAACAGAAAACTGATATTAAATACAGCCAACTTCACTATTTGTGAATACACCTACTTGCTAAAATGTATTTGCAACCTTAAAATCAATATTCACCACACTCTTAGGTCTTTTGTAGACATGTGAAGGGTGTTGAAAAATTAAGTTTTCTGCAAAGTATGATCCCAGCTGGGGTGGAACAAGGTGACACTCTGCTTTCTCATTTTATCTCACACTGTAATCAAATGTCCATTTTCTGGTCTATTTAGTATGGTCTATTTTTCTCATCTTGAGCTTTTTTCTGAGCACCTTGTTTTTTAGGCCCTAAGATAGTTCTCTAGGCTGTGATGTATCTTACACAGAAAACAAATGTTAGTTAAGGTATATTTCTTGTACTATTGGTTTTGAATTCAAAGGTAATGAGCCAATAATATGTTTTTAAGATGTTTTTAAATAAAAATTCATATAAAACCATGTTATATATAAATCAGTTGACAAAAATGTTGTGACTTGAGGCTTGTAGGAATAAAACTCTATTTCCCTAGTAGCAAGTGTTTGCTATTTGTTAATTCAGTGGTCACAGTAACTTTATAGAACATAACTCTTAATACATTGAATCATGGAAATCAACTATACTGATTCATAAATTGCTATTTAGCTTTTCCAGAACTGTTTTCACAAATGCAAAGTGCGTACAGTGGTACTTATCTCTTGCGATTGTTCTGAGTATTAAATGTTATTATATATGGAAGGCTCATGTTGTAGAGTGACACTAGGCCCATCTAAGACTTGACTTATCCTCTTCTTATGCTTCCTAACACTGTCATCATATTGAGGTTTTTTTTTTTTTTAAACCTTACATGCTCACACTCTAAATAATAGCTGCCAATAATACATATTGTCTTCTTTAGGACCTCTGAAGCTTCACACGCAGAACTTACTAGTCTATCTGTCAGATACTTTGAAAGTTATAGCACTTACTTATTTTGAATAAAGGTGATATAAAATATATTCTGGATTTAGGAAATCACTCCTGAGAACTGTCTCTTAATGAGAACGCGGCCAATAACTTTTTTTTTTTCTTGTTAAAATTCTGCCATAAAGTTTTGCATTTGCTGAGGATGACCCATTTCTTCTTTGTGGGCAGTTCTGAACCTTCAGTTTCAATGGAAGCAATTCTAGATGATGAGAAACAGACGTGTCTCTGAGCACAGATAGGGAATATAATGACTCAACTCTTAATAATCCTTAAAGATGAGATTAGAACTAAAGCTAAAATAAAGTACAATTTCTTCCTTACTATTCCTTCATGGAGAAGGAAATGGCAATCCACTCCAGTATTCTTGCTGGGAGAACTCCATAGATGGAAGAGTCTGGTGGGCTACCCATCCATGGGGTCACAAATAGTCAGACACAACTTAGTGACTCAACAACATTCCTTTGAGAACCTTTGTTAGAGACCAGCATCTGATTGAACTCTTGGTAGCAACTGATTTCAGGAATTCAAAAGCTGGTGTGATTTGGGATTAAAGATTCTGGGGATAGTTTAGTAAGTGGCATAAAAGAAATATGATCAGAATTATATCCCACTTTATAAATTTTAATGCCTGAAACATTATCTTTTAAAACTTCTTCTTTCACAAAGTGTCCTTAGCCAGTATCAATTGGACACACATATATAATATCATTTTCTTTTGGATCTAGGAATTTTCCTGAATTATTGCATGTTAAGGTGTATCTTTCCTTAGAGAAAAGCAGGGGATTAGAAAGTTTAACCATAGCCTAGGGCACAGCATATACACAGTGAGTTTGAACTCAGTACCAGCACACAGTGTTACAGCTTATTAAGACTTGTGTAGCTTTATAACTTGCCAAGTTTTTAATAGAATGGCACCCCACTCCAGTACTCTTGCCTGGAAAATCCCATGGACAGAGGAGCCTGGTAGGCTGCAGTCCATGGGGTCGCTAAGAGTTGGACATGACTGAACGACTTCACTTTCACTTTTCACTTTCATGCATTGGAGAAGGAAATGGCAACCCACTCCAGTGTTCTTGCCTGGAGAATCCCAGAGAAGGGGGAGCCTGGTAGGCTACCGTCTATGGGGTCACATAGAGTCGGACACAACTGAAGTGACTTAGCATAGCGTAGCATAGTGTAGCATAGCATATGCTTAAGAAAAGTCTTTTTTTTTTCCTATTTATTTTCAAATATAATCATATAGATTTCAAATATAATCCTATATTGTATAGGACTTTTATTGTTGTAAACTCTGAAAGTTTTATTTTTGATCAGTCAATATCTAAACCTCTGTTGAGATAGCTAATTCAGATTCATCAGATGAAGAAAATAGTAATTTAGAATTAAATATAAGGAAAGAGAATTACTTGGTACATGTAAAATGATGGACTTTTCCATGGGAAAAAAACGGTCTTGATATGAGATATATGTGTGTATATGTATAGAGCAAGGGGCTTCCGTGATGGCTCAGACAGTAAAGAATCTACCTGCAATGCAGGAGACCTGGGTTTGATCCCTGGGTGGGGAAGATCCTCTGGAGAAGAGAATGGCTACTCACTCCAGTATTCTTGTCTTGTCTGAAGAATTCCACGGACAGAGGAGCCTGGTGGGCTACAGTCCATGGGGTTGCGAAGAGCTGAATGTGACTAAGCAGCTAACACACACACAGAACAAGGGAAAGAACTAACTTTTAGAGTAAGGGGACAGGTGAGATGGGAAACTGGCAGGAATCAAAGGGTGTGACACAGTCAAATGCATCATGAAACTTTGAAATTGAATCTGAAACAGAGGAATGCAATAATAAAAATAATGCACCTTTAAGAAACTTTATTATAGTGAAGTAGTACCAACTGTTTTACTATTCGGAATTTTGGCCAGGATCATTCTAGAATGTTGGGATTTGTTTTCAGGTGGAAGCTATTTGAAATTGCTATTGAATTGTAGCAATATTGGCTATTTTAGGCTTATCTATCAAGTCATTCAAAGTACATTATTTAGCACTGTTTTTGCAGAAATAATTTTTAATTAGATTTTAGTAAGACAATCAGCTTTTAATTGTCACTAAAGAAATTCTTTCAAAAGTAATTGGTGAATCTGTCCTTTTACTGGATGGAAGTGCACCTAGCAAGAACTGTGAAGTCAGGATGTTTAACTAAGTCCTAGAGCAGAAGAACTGAGCTTCTCTGGTAGCTCAATTGGTAAAGAATCTGCTTGCAATGCGGGAGACTTCAATTCCTGAGTTGGGGATATCCCTGGAAAAAGGGATAGGCTACCCACTCCAGTATTCTTGGGGTTCTCTGGTGGCTCAGATGGTGAACAATCAACCTGCAATGTGAGAGACCTGGTTTTGATCCCTGGGTTAGGAAGATCTCCTGGAGAAGGGAACAGGGAATGGGTACCCACTTCAGTATTCTGGCTGGAGAATTCTATGCACAGAGGAGCCTGACAGGCTATGCAGTCCCTGGGGTCTCAAAGAGTCAGACATGACTGAGTGACTTTCACTGCACTTCAGTTCAGTCACTCAGTCATGTCCGAGCAGAACAAATACAAAGTACATTCTTAATTCTAGGAGCAATTGTCATTTATCATTAAATCAGAAGGATTTTTAATATATCCATTTTGCTGTAAACTCAGTATCAAGAGATTATATAAATGAAATAGAAGACAAAGTTGTGACTGCAATAAAGTTTACTACCATAGCTATTCTAAGACTTAAGAATGATGGACTTCAGCACACTAAGTAAGCAAGGTCACTCTGACCCTGAATCCTATTGAAACTATATTAAATGCCTGTCCAAGATTTACTATCATTCTCCAAGATTCTTTCTCTGTCTCTTTTCAAAAAATTTATGTGTATTTCTGTTTCACAGAGTAACTTCTGGTTAGCTTTCCCGTTTGCAGATTTCTCATTACTTAATTTACAACATACTATTCTAAGTTTACCATGCCCTATGTGTGAAATATCCATGAACTATGACCCTTTTCATTATGCTGATTCACTCTCTCTCTCCATTTTCATTCATGGAAGGATGTTGTGCTTGCATTTAAGGATATCCAGTGATAGTCATGGGGTTATCACAGATTCATAGAACAGATAAATTAAAATTGACTTTTAGATGTTTCAACATAAGAAAAGTAATGACAATAATGTAAAACTTTTTATTATAGAAAATCACAAGTAAAGAAAGGATAAAGAAGAATGATACTGAAATTTTAAAATACACTTTATTAGAACAGTTTTAGATTTACCAAAAACTTACAAAGATTGTACATAAACTGACATATGCCCCATACCCAGCTTCCCCTATTATTAACATCTTACATTAGTATGGCACATTATTACAAGTAAGAAACTAATATTAACTCATTGTCATTAGTTGAAGTCTATGCTTAATTTCTTTGCATTGATCACTGAAGAAGGCTTTCTTATCCCTTCTTGCTATTCTCTGGAACTCTGCATTTAGATGTTTATATCTTTCCTTTTCTCCTTTGCTTTTCGCTTCTCTTCTTTTCACAGCTATTTGTAAGGCCTCCTCAGACAGCCATTTTGCTTTTTTGCATTTCTTTTCCATGGGGATGGTCTTGATCCCTGTCTCCTGTACAATGTCACGAACCTCATTCCATAGTTCATCAGGCACTCTATCTATCAGATCCACGCCCTTAAATCTATTTCTCACTTCCACTGTATAATAATAAGGGATTTGATTTAGGTCATACCTGAATGGTCTAGTGGTTTTCCCTACTTTCTTCAATTTCAGTCTGAATTTGGCAATAAGGAGTTCATGATCTGAAACACAGTCAGCTCCTGGTCTTGTTTTTGCTGATTGTATAGAGCTTCTCCATCTTTGGCTGCAAAGAATATAATCGATCTGATTTCGGTGTTGACTATCTGGTTATGTCCATGTATAGAGTCTTCTCTTGTGTTGTTGGAAGAGGGTATTTGTTATGACCAGTGCATTTTCTTGGCAAAACTCTGTTAGTCTTTGCCCTGCTTCATTCTGTGTTCCAAGGCCAAATTTGCCTGTTACTCCAGGTGTTTCTTGACTTCCTACTTTTGCATTCCAGTCCCCTATAATGAAAAGGACATGTTTTTTGTGTGTTAGTTCTAAAAGGTCTTGTAGGTCTTCAAAGAAGCGTTCAACTTCAGCTTCTTCGGCGTTACTGGTTGGGGCATAGATTTGGATTACTGTGACATTGAATGGTTTGCCTTGGAAACGAACAGAGATCATTCTGTCATTTTTGAGATTGCATCCAAGTACTGCATTTCGGACTCTTTTGTTGACCATGATGGCCACTGCATTTCTTCTGAGGGATTCCTGCCCACAGTAGTAGATATAATGGTCATCTGAGTTAAATTCACCCATTCCAGTCCATTTTAGTTCACTAATTCCTAGAATGCCGACATTCACTCTTGCCATCTCTTGTTTGACCACTTCCAATTTGCCTTGATTCATGGACCTGACATTCCAGGTTCCTATGCAGTATTGCTCTTTACAGCATCGGACTTTGCTTCTATCACCAGACACATCCACAGCTGGGTATTCTTTTTGTTTTGGCTCCATCCCTTCATTCAAAGAAATAGAGGAAAACAACAGAATGGGAAAGACTAGGGATCTCTTCAAGAAAATCAGAGATACCAAAGGAACATTTCATGCAAAGATGGGCACGATAAAGGACAGAGATGGTGTGGACCTAACAGGAGCAGAAGATATTAAGAAGAGGTGGCAAGAATACACAGAAGAACTGTACAAAAAAGAGCTTCAAGACCCAGATGATCATGATGATGTGAGCACTGACCTAGAGCCAGACATCTTGGAATGTGAAGTCAAATGGGCCTTAGAAAGCATCACTACGAACAAAGCTAGTGGAGGTGATGGAATTCCAGTGGAGCTATTCCAAGTCCTGAAAGATGATGCTGTGAAAGTGCTGCACTCAATATGCCAGCAAATTTGGAAAACTCAGCAATGGCCACAAGATTGGAAAAGGTCAGTTTTCATCCCAATCCCAAAGAAAGGCAATGCCAAAGAATGCTCGAACTACCGAACAATTGCACTCATCTCACACACTAGTAAAGTAATGCTCAAAATTCTCCAAGCCAGGCTTCAGCAATATGTGAACCGTGAACTTCCTGATGTTCAAGCTGGATTTAGAAAAGGCAGAGGAACCAGTCATCAAATTGCCAACATCCACTGGATCATGGAAAAAGCAAGAGAGTTCCAGAAAAACATCTATTTCTGTTTTATTGACTATGCCAAAGCATTTGACTGTGTAGATCACAATAAACTATGGAAAATTCTGAAAGAGATGGGAATACCAGACCACCTGATCTGCCTCTTGAGAAATCTGTATGCAGGTCAGGAAGCAACCGTTAGAACTGGTCATGGAACAACAGACTGGTTCCAAATAGGAAAAGGAGTACGTCAAGGCTGCGTATTGTCACCATGTTTATTTAACTTATATGCAGAGTACATCATGAGAAAGGCTGGACTGGAAGACACACAAGTTGGAATCAAGATTGCCGGGAGAAATATCAATAACCTGAGATATGCAGATGACACCACTCTTATGGCAGAAAGTGAAGAGGGGCTAAAAAGCCTCTTGATGAAAGTGAAAGTGGAGAGTGAAAAGGCTGGCTTAAAGCTCAACATTCAGAAAACGAAGATCATGGCATCTGGTCCCATCACTGCATGGGAAATAGATAGGGAAACAGTGGAAACAGTGTCAGACTTTGTTTTTCTGGGCTCCAAAATCACTGCAGATGGTGACTGCAGCCATGAAATTAAAAGACGCTTACTCCTTGGAAGGAAAGTTATGACCAACCCAGATAGCATATTCAAAAGCAGAGACATTACTTTACCAACAAAGGTTCGCCTAGTCAAGGCTATGGTCTTTCCTGTGGTCATGTATGGATGTGAGAGCTGGACTGTGAAGAAGACTGAGTGCCGAAGAATTGATGCTTTTGAACTGTGGTGTTGGAGAAGACTCTTGAGAGTCCCTTGGACTACAAGAAGATCCATTCTGAAGGAGATTCCATTCAGTCCATTCTGAAGGAGATCAATCCTGGAATTTCTTTAGAAGGAATGATTCTAAAACTGAAAATCTATTTTTTTTCCCCCCCCCCCGGAAGAGTCTCAGAGTGAGAGAAGACGGGGTGGGGGGGGGGGGGGGGGGGGGGGGGAAAGGGGGGGAGAGAGGGAGAGGTGTGTGGGGGGGGCTCTGGGTGTGTGTGTGTGTGTGTGGGTGACCTCCGGGAGCTGGTGATGGACAGGGAGGCCTTGTGTGCTGCGGTTCATGGGGTAGCAAAGAGTCGGACACGACTGAGCGACTGATCTGATCTGATCTGATCTGATGCTTAATTTGGATTTCTTTAATTTTTGCTTAATGTGTCTTTTCTAGTCCATCTAGGATAATACACTATATTTAGTAATGCTGCTGCTGCTGCTGCTAAGTCGCTTTAGTCGTGTCCAACTCTGCGTGACCCCATAGACGACAGCCCACGAGGCTCCCCCGTCCCTGGGATTCTCTAGGCAAGATCACTGGAGTGCGTTGCCATAATGATGTGTCCTCAAAGCTGCAGTTTTTCAAGCTTTCCTTGTTTTTATTGATTTTGACAATTGTGAAGAACACTGGTGAAAGCAATTGGTAGTTGTCTAGTGTTGCTTTCTGACAGGACTGGGGTTTGAGTTTTGGAGAAGTATATCAGGGGGACCAAGTGTCATTTTCATCATATTATATAAGCATGTACATTGTCAACATGACTAAAACTAATGGACTCGTTCAAAACTGGGAAAGGAGTACATTGAGGCTATATATTGACACCCTGCTTATTTAACTTAAATACAGAGTACATCATGTGAAATGCTGTGCTGGATGAAGTACAGGCAGGAATCAAGACATCAATTGACTGACAAATTAATATCAGTAACCTCAGATATGCAGATGAGAGCACTCTTTTGGCAGAAAACAAAGAGGAACTGAAGAAACTCTTGACGAAAGTGAAAGAGGAGAGTGAAAAAGCAGGTTTAAAACTCAACATTAATAAAACTAAAATCATGGCATTTGGTCTCATCACTTCATGGCAAATAGATGATGAAACAGTGGAAACAGTGAGAGAGTTTATTTTTGTGGGCTCCAAAATCACTGCAGATGCTGACCGCAGCCATGAAATTAAAAGACGCTTGCTCCTTGGAGGAAAAGCTATGACAAACCTAGATCAGATCAGATCAGATCAGTCGCTCAGTCGTGTCTGACTCTTTGTGACCCCATTAATCACAGCACGCCAGGCCTCCCTGTCCATCACCAACTCCGGAGTTCACTCAGACTCACGTCCATCGAGTCAGTGATGCCATCCAGCCATCTCATCCTCTGTCGTCCCCTTCTCCTCTTGCCCCCAATCCCTCCCAGCATCAAAGTCTTTTCCAATGAGTCAACTCTTCGCATGAGGTGGCCAAAGTACTGGAGTTTCAGCTTTAGCATCATTCCTTCCAAAGAAATCCCAGGGCTGATCTTCAGAATGGACTGCTTGGATGTCCTTGCAGTCCAAGGGACTCTTGTACTCTTTTGAACACCACAGTTCAAAAGCATCAATTCTTCGGTGCTCAGCCTTCTTCACAGTACAACTCTCACATCCATACATGACCACAGGAAAAACCATAGCTTTGACTAGATGAACCTTTGTTGGCAAAATAATGTCTCTGCTTTTGAATATGCTATCTAGGTTGGTCATAACTTTCCTTCCAAGGAGTAAGCGTCTTTTAATTTCATGGCTGCAGTCACCATCTGCAGTGATTTTGGAGCCCACAAAAATAAAGTCTGACACTGTTTCCACTGTTTCCCCATCTATTTCCCATGAAGTGATGGGACCAGATGCCATGATCTTCGTTTTCTGAATGTTGAGCTTTAAGCCAACTTTTTCACTCTCCTCTTTCACTTTGATCAAGAGGCTTTTGAGTTCCTCTTCACTTTCTGTCATAAGGGTAGTGTCATCTGCATATCTGAGGTTATTGATATTTCTCCCAGCAATCTTGATTCCAGCTTGTGTTTCTTCCAGTCCAGCATTTCTCATGATGTACTCTACATATAAGTTAAATAAACAGGGTGACAATAAACAGCTTTGACGTACTCCTTTTCCTATTTTGAACCAGTCTGTGGTTCTATGTCCAGTTCTAACCACTGCTTTCTGATGTGCATATAGATTTCTCAAGAAGCAGATCAGGTGGTCTGGTATTCCCGTCTCTTTCAGAATTTTCCACAGTTTATTGTGATGCACACAGGCAAAGGCTTTGGCATAGTCAATAAAGCAGAAATAGATGTTTTTTTGGACCTTTCTTGCTTTTTCAATGATCCAGTGGATGTTGGCAATTTGATCTCTAGTTCCTCTGCCTTTTCTAAATCTAGCTTGAACATCAGGAAGTTCACGGTTCACATATTGCTGAAGCCTGGCTTGGAGGATTTTGAGCATTACTTTACTAGCCTGTGAGATGAGTGAAATTATGCGATAGTTTGAACATTCTTTGGCATTGCCTTTCTTTGGGATTGTAATGAAAACTGAACTTTTCCAATCCTGTGGCCACTGCTGAGTTTTCTAAATTTGCTGGCATATTGAGTGCAGCACTTTCCCAGCACCGTCTTTCAGGATTTGGAATAGCTCAACTGGAATTCCATCACCTCCACTAGCTTTGTTCCTAGTGATGCTTTCTAAGGCCCACTTGACTTCACATTCTAGGATATCTGGCTCTAGGTCAGTGGTCACAGCATCATGATTATCTGGGTAGTGAAGCTCTTTTTTGTACAGTTCTTCTGTGTATTCTTGCCATCTCTTCTTAATATCTTTTACTTCTGTTAGGTCCATACCATTTCTGTCGTTTATCGAGCCCATCTTTGCATGAAATGTTCCTTTGGTATCTCTGATTTCTTGGAGATCCCTAGTCTTTCCCATTCTGTTGTTTTCCTCTATTTCTTTGCATTGATCACTGAGGAAGGTTTTTTTATCTCTCCTTGCTATTTCTTGGAACTCTGCATTCAGATGCTTATATCTTTCCTTTTTTCCTTTGCTTTTCACTTCTCTTCTTTTCACAGCTATTTGTAAGGCCTCCCCAGACAGCCATCTTGCTGTTTTGCATTTCTTTTCCCTGGGGATGGTCTTGATCCCTGTCTCCTGTACAATGTCACGAACCTCATTCCATAGTTCATCAGGCACTCTATCTATCAGATCTAGGCCTTTAAATGCATTTCTCACTGCCACTGTATAATCATAAGGGATTTGATTTAGGTCATACCTGAATGGTCTAGTGGTTTTCCCTACTTTCTTCAATTTCATCTTAATTTGGCAATAAGGAGTTCATGATCTGAAACACAGTCAGTTCCTGGTCTTGTTTTTGCTGACTGTATAGAGCTTCTCCATCTTTGGCTGCAAAGAATATAATTAATCTGATTTCGGTGTTGACCATCTGGTGATGTCCATGTATAGAGTCTTCTCTTGTGTTGTTGGAAGAGGGTATTTGTTATGACCAGTGCATTTTCTTGGCAAATCTCTATTAGTCTTTGCCCTGCTTCATTCCATATTCCAAGGCCAAATTTGCCTGTTACTCCAAGTGTTTCTTAACTTCCTACTTTTGCATTCCAGTCCCCTATAATGAAAAGGACATCTGTTTTGGGTGTTAGTTCTAAAAGGTCTTGTAGATCTTCACAGAACCGTTCAACTTCAGCTTCTTCAGCATTACTGGTTGGGGCACAGACTTGGATTACTGTGATATTGAATGGTTTGCCTTGGAAACGAACAGAGATCATTCTATCGTTTTTGAGATTGCATCCAAGTACTGCATTTCGGACTCTTTTGTTGACCATGATGGCCACTGCATTTCTTCTGAGGGATTCCTGCCCACAGTAATAGATATAATGGTCCTCTGAGTTAAATTCACCCATTCCAGTCCATTTCAGTTCGCTGATTCCTAGAATGTCAACATTCACTCTGGCCATCTCTTGTTTGACCACTTCCAATTTGCCTTGATTCATGGACCTGACATTCCAGGTTCCTATGTATTATTGCTCTTTACAGCATCAGACCTTGCTTCTATCACCAGTCACATCCACAGCTGGGTGTTCTTTTTGCTTTGGCTGCATCCCTTCATTCTTTCTGGAGTCATTTCTCCACTAATCTCCAATAGCATATTGGACACCTACTGACCTGGGGAGTTTCTCTTTCAGTATCCTATCATTTTGACTTTTTGTACTGTTCATGGGGTTCTCAAGGCAAGAATACTGAAGTGGTCTGTTATTCCCTTCTCTAGTGGACCATATTCTGTCAGATCTCTCCACCATGATCTGCCCATCCTGGGTTGCCCCACAGGCATGGCTTAGTTTCATTGAGTTAGATAAGGCTGTGGTCCTAGTGTGATTAGATTGACTAGTTTTCTGTGAGTATGGTTTCAGTGTGTCTGCCCTTTATGCCGTCTTGCAACACCTACCATCTTACTTGGGTTTCTCTTACCTTGGGCGTGGAGTATCTCTTCACGGCTGCTCCAGCAAAGCGCAGCCATTGCTCCTTACTTTGGACGAGGTGTATCTCCTCACTGCCGCCCTTCCTGACTTTCAACGTGGGATAGCTCCTCTAGGCCCTCCTGCACCCGTGCAGCCACGGCTCCTTGGATGTGGAATTGACAAACCTAGACAGCATATTAAAAAGCAGAGGCATTACATTGCCAACAAAGGTCTGTTTTTTCAAAGCTCTGGTTTTTCCAGTAGTCACATATGGATGTGAGAGTTGGACTATGAAGAAAGCTGAGTGCTGAAGAATTTATGTTTTTGAACTGTGATGTTGGAGAAGACTCTTGAGAGTCCCTTGGACTGCAAAGTAATCCAACCAGTCCATCTTAAAGGAAATCAGTCCTGAATATTCATTGGAAGGACTGATGCTGAAACTCCAATACTTTGGCCACCTGATGAGAAGTGCTGATTCATTAGAAAAGATCCTGATGCTGGGAAAGATTGAAGACAGGAGGAGAATGGGGTGACAGAAGAGATGATGGTTGCATGGCATCATCGACTCGATGGACATGAGTTTGAGTAGGCTTCATGAGTTGGTGATGGACAGGGATGCCTGGCATACTGCAGTCCAAAGAGGTCTGGGGTCACAAAGAGTCGAACATGACTGAGCAACAGAACTGAACTGAACTGATTGATGCCAACTTTGATCACTTGGCTAATCATTGTTTGTTAGGTTTCCACAATTATAAAGATATTCTTTACTCCAAATTCATACTATAATCTTTAAAAGAAAAACAAGAACATTTTGTATCTATAAAGCTAAAAAATGAATGGTCAATAGTGTAGCAAATCAGAGGAAGTTTAATCCCAGTGAAGAAATGGAGATACATCCTAACTTGCATTGCAGAAATTTCCAAAGGATTATAAATTGGTGGAACCAGATAACTCTGGAAGCAAGATTATTGTGTGCCTGTTTGTTCCAAAATAATTGATACAACACTACTAACTTTCACTGCAGCCCATTATTCAAAAGCCCTACACGCGTACAAAATGTTAAACTACCTGAATTAGAATATATAACAAGAAAGAAGAAATGCCTTGATATGAAAAACAGAGAAATCATCATTTATTCAGAGAAATAAGAAAGGGTATTTTGACTCTTAAATTTGACTCTTAAAATAATAACAATAAGCTGCTAAAAGCAATAAGTAGAAGAACTATCAGAAACAAAAAATATACTTAAAAAAAACCCAATATGTACAGAAGAGAGATAAACAATTCAAGTAGAAAGTTTATGAGGAAGACTGAGAAGTTTTTCCAGAGGCTGCTAATACACACTATATATACATTCTTTTTCATTCTATTGTTGTTTAGTCACTGAGTCCTAACTCTGCCACTCTATTGACTCCAGCATTCTAGGATCCTTTGTCCTCCACTCTCTTCCAGAGTTTGCTCAAATTCATGTCTATTGAATTAATGAAGTTATCTAACCAACTCATCCTCTTCCGCCGCCTTCTCCTTTTGCCTTTAGCCTTTCCCAGCATCAGGGTCATTTCCATTGAGTTGGCTCTCTGCATCAGGCGGCCAAGTTCAGTTCAGTTCAGTCGCTCAGTCATGTCCCACTCTTCGTGACCCCATGAATCGCAGCACGCCAGGCATCCGTGTCCATCACCAACTCCTGGAGGTCACTCAGACTCACGTCCATCGAGTCAGTGATGCCATCCAGCCATCTCATCCTCTGTCGTCCCCTTCTCCTCTTGCCCCCAATCCCTCGCAGCATCACAGTCTTTTCCAATGAGTCAACTCTTCGCATGAGATGGCCAGAGTCCTGGAGTTTAAACTTCAGCATCATTCCCTCCAAAGAAATCTCAGGGCTGGTCTCCTTCAGAATAGACTGGTTGGATCTCCTTGCAGCCCAAGGGACTCTCAAGAGTCTTCTCCAACACCACAGTTCAAAAGCATCAATTCTTTGGCACTCAGCCTTCTTCACAGTCCAACTCTCACATCCATCCATGACCACAAGAAAAACCATAGCCTTGACTAGACGGGCCTTTGTTGTCAAAATAATGTCTCTGCTTTTCACTATGCTATCTAGGTTGGTCATAACTTTCCTTTCAAGGAGTAAGCATCTTCTAATTTCATGGCTGCAGTCACCATCTGCAGTCATTTTGAAGTATTGGAATATATCTATTATGGTTTATCACAGGCTATTATATATAGCTCCCTGTGAAAACTATGAATTAAATGTGAGTGAGGATAAACTAATGTAATTTTTTAGGGAAGAAAACTTCCAAACATTTAGCCTCCATACATTGTTCCTCAGAAAGTCATTGAAGAATACATTTAGTCATCCTTTTTTTTTTTTTTTTCTTTATTCACATGAAGACAAAAATACAGCAAAGAAACACCAAGTACTCATGAACACCCTCCAGAGCAGCTGCACGGTCTAAAATTCACCCCAGAGACTGTCTCTGCTTGTTCTTGGAACATTTGCCATGAAAAGCAGCCTCAGGGCATTCCTCTACTTCTGACAGAGCCCATCTATTAGCATCCTGTGTAGAGGGAAATGACCCTCTTAGCCAATCCTCTTCATCAGTGGTTATTCTGAATTGTGGAGATCATGGGAGTTGTCCCAGGGGAGGAGGTCTGACTTGGTTGGAGTGAATGAAGCATGAAGTTTCCTAGGAAGGCAAACAAGGTGCAGTTTCAACTGGCAGGGTGTGATACGTGATTCCCGGTGTTTGGGGAAGTAAGTGCTCATCCTGATGCAGGGGTACGGAGAGGATGGGCTAGGCTGCTCCGGGTCAGGAGGGCTCAGAGAGTGGAAGAACAAGGCTGAAGACCTGCAGCTACAACCCCTGTCCAGAGACAGCCTGAAACAGGGTATCTGAAGCTCTGTGGGTGGCAGAGGGGTCCTGGGATGAGAAACACCTGGGTGCCCCTGTGCCAAGGCCCTTCCTTCCTTACTTGTCCTTGGGGAGTTTGCTTCACACCCCTGAGCTCACAGTCCTCAGTGCCTTGGACTCTTCATTCTCCCCTCCAAAGGTAGATTCACTGTGGTATGGCATCTGGCACCAGAAGCCTGGCTCAGTGTGGAAGAAGCTCTGGCACAAATGCTGCTCATGGTGTGACCTTCAAGGAGCCAGAACTGTGAAGTGAACTATGCAAGTGCAGACCCCAAACCCTAGCCTTTTAAGAGCCTGGAAGTCCTGGTACCAGGACAGAGGCTTCTGGCTCAAAATCCTGGGGCCTCAATACAGTGTCTGCCACGATCTTAGGCCTGAGCAAAGCACTCACACTGAACCACATATTTATGCAAAACTCTGCATTATATAGTAAAAATAAATTTTTTACTCCACTCTACTATTTGCATTTCTACTCTTAAAATACAGAATCATTTATTTATCAAGATATATAAAAGAGAGTGGTTCAGGCTATTGATGAACAAACTTTCCCTTTTAGTTAATTTTCAATAGAGATTCACCAGAGATTTTACTAAATTTACTAATCATTCTTCTCTCACATATTGAGTGACTCTTATGTGCCAGCTAATGTTTCAGGCACCTGCAATGTGGAGGTAGATCATGTAGATATATAATATTTAAGACTTCAGAGCATGATAGGGGAGGCAGGATATAGATAATTCTAAACATGATCTAGCAGTTATAATAAAAAGGTATATGCTAGTTACAGAGGGTGTATAAAGAAGGAAAGGAGCCTCTCAAATTCAGGAGTATGGAGTTTTCAGAGAGTTTACAAAGCAACACTTACACAGTTTAAAAATTATCAGCAATTTTCCAGACAGATAAGGTAGAGAATTTTAACTGGAAAGATAGAACATGCACAAAAGGATGAAACAACTTGGTTCTTTAGTTAAATGCAAGTAGTTTCATATAATGCTTGCATACAAGTTGTACATTTGTGTGATTTGAGTCAGGCTCCAGGACAAAGAAGCATGGAAGGAAAGTTTAGATTTGTATATCAATCCTACATCTGTGAAATCATGCATTCTATAACGAATAAACCTTAAACCAAGCCTTGGATAACTAATGCTTCAATGTACCTATGTAATGTATCTAGACCTCTCTTGATCAATCCTAACCTGTATACGTTTTATTCTTATTCTGATTCAGTGTTCTAGATTCTTGCTTACTCTCTCATTTATAGTTTTCATAACAATGGTTCCCATTTTAACCCTTTGCTTCTTAAAAAAATGTTCATTTTGGATATATTTGACTGGATCTTCTGGATTCAGGGTATCTTGGGGCTGCTTTGAACATCAAGTGTTTAAGTTTGGTAACATCACTATTAAACTTTTTTGTTTGTATTTTAATATTTTTAGGATTAAATATGGCAAAGACAACTGCCACTGATATAAACAGGAGCCATTCATAAATGTTTGAAATTGATACTGTGTTTTCATCTCGTGGATATCAATAACAAACCTGGTCATTCCATTTCCAATTTACATACAAGGCAGAAATACAGATGTTGATTTAGACAAGGTTTCTTATTTTTCTATTCACTCAGTCAGTCAGTCCGTTCTATTTTCAAATTCTAAAGTATATTTTGATTAGCTTATGAGCTTTCTAAATGAAAACAAAGCTCAAAAGCTCTCAAATATTATCAGACATAGTTCCCATGTCAAAGCTGACATATAATGAACTTCATTTCGTTCTTTGTAGCATTTTTATACTCCACAGAATAAGATATACATTATTGCCAACTGAAAGCTAATAAATATAACTAATTAATTAAGAAAATCACTAGCTAATTCAGAAGTAAGACAGGAAATATCAGTTTTTACAATATATTTTCAATTAGCACAAAAACATAAAAAAGTCTTTTTAAAATTTTTCAAAAGATAAAGATTTTGTACTACTTGTATAATAATTCTCAATATTGTCAGTATCTTCATCACTGTTTTGAGGAACATATTCTTGTTTTAAGATCTGAAATCATTGGTGAAATTAGTGCAGTGTGCTGCTGCTGCTGCTAAGTCGCTTCAGTCGTGTTCGACACTGTGCGACCCCATAGATGCTGCATTTAGTGAAAGTTCAATAAATAGTAACTGACTGATGATGTGTCAAAGCAGCTTTCTTCCCTCCTATATGAGGTAGTATCTACATTAAAACAACTAATGGAAAAATGCAACCATTCAGTCATTATGCTACACCCATGTAAAAAATTAAATTCAAACACGTTTAAAAACTATTTTATCAGAGTTGAGTCAAATCGATTTGTATATGTAGATATCTCCGGAATATAGGACTACTTGTCCTTCATCAGGATGCATCTGGTTATTTAGGTTGCTTTATTACTTCCCAAATTGCATATCAACTTTTTATCCAGGAATTACCACTAGCCAATTGGGGTTAAACTTGGCAGTTCTTTAGAATTTATAGTAACTGTTATTCACAAAGGCTATGTCAAGGGAAATAAAAATTGTCACAAGGCATTGGAGATGACTGATTAATACTATAATTCTTTTCATCAGAATTTTAAAATGCTGACTTTTCAAATTATAGCCTTTTTTATCACTTTTTAAAGCTAAAGACTTTATTGAAATAATTTATTGAAGTAAGTTCTATATAACAGGTAGAAATATAGTCTTTGGAGCCAGATGCCTGGGTTTAAATCCTGATTCTGCCACTTTCTACATGTGTGACCTTGTGCAAGATACATAGCCTCTCTGTCCCTCATTTGTATATCATACAGCTATTGTATCGATTGTATAGATACATATATCTATTGTATATAACATTTCTAAGGAATGTGTATAATACTAATATTTATATTATAGATATAAATATAGAGTTAATGTTTGTAAGTCACTTAGAATGATGCTTAGAATATAGTAAGCACTATATAATTTTTACTTAAAATGAAATAAATCAATTAGTACATTCTCAGTGAAACATGCTTACAATACTGAACATAGGGAACAGAGAACCAGTGAATACAAACAGGCCAAAAAATAATAGTAATAAAGAAATCTCATCACCAAGAAATAACTTGTTAGCACTTTGTGAATATTATTTCAAAATTCATTTTTAAAGGTGTATGAAAAGAATAATCTTTATGGATCACAGACTTGTCATGGTGAGGGTCTTGCATAATTCAAAGAAGCTATGAGCCATATCATGAAGAGTCATCCAAGATGGACAGATCAGAGTGAAGAGTTCTAACAAAATGTGGTTCACTGGAGGAGGGAATGGCAAACCACTCTAGTATTCTTTGCAAGAATTCCATGAATAGTATGAAAATGCAAAACATATGATACTGGAAGATGAGACTCCCTGGTAGCAAGATGTCCAGTATGATGCTGGGGAAGAGTGGAGGGCATTAACTAATAGCTCCAAAAACAAAGAAACAGCTGTTCCAAAGCAGAAATGATGCCTGGTTATGAATGTGTCTGGTGGTAAAAGTAAAGTCTGGTGCTGTAAAGAGCAATATTGCACAGGAACCTGGAATGTTAGGTACATGAATCAAGGTAAATTAGATGTGGTTAAGCAGGAGAGGGCAAGAATGATCACAGACATCTTAGTAATCAATCAGTGCACTAAAATGGAAGGGAATGTGAGAATTTAATTCAGATAAAGATTATATTTACTACTGTAGGCAAGAATCCCTTAGAAGAAAAGAAGTAGCCCTCATAGTCAACAAAAGTCAGATATGCAGTACTTGCGTGCAATCTTAAAAGTGACAGAAGGATCTCAATTTGTTTCCTAGGCAAACTATTCAACATCACAGTAATCCAAATCTGTGCCCCAAACATTAATGCCAAAAAAGCTGAAATTGACCAGTTCTATAAAGACCTACAAAACATTCCAGAATGAACTCCAAAAAAAGATGCCCATTTCATCCTAAGGGACAGATGCAAAAGTAGGAATCCAAGAGATACCTCGAATAACAGGAAAGTTTGGTCTTTGAGTGTAAATTGAAGTATGACAAAGGCTAACAGAGTTTTGTCTAGAGAACACACTGGTTATAAAAATGCCATTTTCCAACCACCCAAGAGCCCACTGTACACATGAACATCACCAGATGGTCAATACTGAAATAAGATTGACTGTGTTCTTTGCAGCCAAAGGTGGAGATGTTCTATACAGTCAGTAAAATCAAGACCTAGAGCTGACTGTGGCTCATATCATGAGCTCCTTATTGCACAATTCAGCCTTAAGTTGAAGATAGTAGGGAAAACCATTATGCCAATCAGGTATGACCTAAGTTAAATCCCTTATGACTATATAGTGGAAGTGACAAATGGATTCAATGGACTAGATCTGAAAGATAGAGTGCCTGAAGAATTATGGATAGAGATTTGTAACATCGCACAGGAGACAATGATCAAAATCATCCCAAAGGAAAAAAAAAATGCATGAAGGCAAAGTAAAGCAAAGAGTCAGTGATGCTATCTAACCATTTCATCTTCTGCCACCTCATTCTCCTTTTCCCTTCAGGTCTACCCAGCATCAGAGTGTTTTCCAGTGAGTCAGCTCTTAGTGCCAGGTAGCCAAAGTATTGGAGCTTCAGATTCAACAATAGTCCTTCCAATGAATATTCAGAGTTGATTTACTTTAGGATTAACTGGGTTCTGGTTTGATCTCCTTGAAGTCCAAGGGATTCTCAAGAGTCTTCTCCAGCACCACAGTTTAAAAGCACCAATTCTTCAGTGTTCAGCCTTCTTTATGGTCCAACTCTCACATCCATACAAGACTACTGGAAGAATCATAACTTTGAGTATATGGAACTTTGTTGGAAAAGCGATGTTTCTGCTTTTTAATATGCTGTCTAGTTTGATCATATTTTTTCTTCCAGGTAGCAATCATCTTTAAATTTCATGACTGTAGTTAGTCACCAGCCACAGTGATTTTGGAGCCCAAGAAAAATAAAATCTGTCACTACTTCCACTTTTTCCCCTTCTGTTTGTCATGAAGTGATGGGGCCAGATGCCAAGATCTTTTTTTTTTTTTTTTAATGCCAAGTTTTAAGCTAGCTTTTTACTCTCCTTTTAACTAGAGGCAACTTAGTTCCTCTTCACTTTCTGCCATTAAAGTGGCATTATCTGCATTTCTGAGGTTGTTGATATTTCTCCTGGCAAACTTGATTCCAGCTTGCGATTCATCCAACCTGGCATTTCACATGATGTACTCAGCATATAACTTAAATAAGCAAGGTGGCAAAACTTCTCAATTTTGAACCAGTCAGTTGTTCCATGTCTGGGTTTGTTGCTTCTTGACCATTATACAAGTTTCTTAGGTGATAGGTAAGGTGGTCTGATACTCACATTTAAGAATTTTTCAGTTTTTATGATCCACCCAGTCAAAGGTGTTAGCATAATCAATGAAGCAGAATTAGATGTTTTTCTGGAATTCCTTTGCTTTCTCTATGATCCAACAAATGTTGTCAATTTGATCTCTGATTCCTCTGCTCCCTGAAACCCAGCTTGTACATCTGGAAGTTTTTAGTTCATGTTCAAGGCTAGCTTGGAGAATTTTAAGCATAAACTTACTAGCATGTAAAATAAGCACAATTTGTACAGTAGTTGAAAAATTCTTTGCAATTGCCTTTCTTTGGGATTGAAATGAAAACTGACCTTTTCCAGTTCTGTGGCTATTGCTGAGTTTTCCAAATTTACTGATATAATGAGTGTAGCACTTTAACAGCATCATCTTTTAGGATTTTAAATCGCTCAGCTGGAATTATGTCATGTCCACTAGCTTTGTTCATATTAAAGACTTATAAGACCTACTTGACTTCACACTCTAGGATGTCTGGCTCTATGTGAATGACCACACTATCATGGTTATCTGCATCATTTAGACCATACTTAATAGTTCTGTGTATTCTTGCCAACTCTTCTTAATCTCTTCTGCTTCTGTTAGGTCCTTACACTTTCTGTCTTTTATAGTACCCATCCCTGCATGAAATATTCCCTTGATAGCTCCAGTTTTATTGAAGAGAAATCTAGTTTTTCCCAGTCTAATTTTTACTTTATTTTTTCATTGGTAATTTAGAAAGGCATTCTTTTCTGCCTTGCTGTTTTCTAAAATTCAGCATTCAATTGGATATATATTTCCCTTTTGCCCTTACCTTTCACTTTTCTTTCTTTAGCTATTTGTAAAGCTCCTCAGACAACCATTTTGCCTTCTTACATTTCTTTTTATTTGTAATGGTTTTGGTCACTGCCTCCTGTACAGTGTTATGAACCTCTGTCCATAGTTCTTCAGGCACTCTGTCTATCATTTCTAATCCCTAGAATCTATTTGTTACCATCACTGGATAATTGAATGGGATTTTAGCTAGGTTATACTGAATAACCTACGGACTTTCCCTATGTTCTTCAATCTAAGCCTGGATTTTTCAAGAAGGAGCTCATGACCTGAGCCACTGTCAGCTCCAGGTGTAGTTTTTACTGACTGTGTAATGCTCCTCCATCAAATCCTCATGGCTGCTGCTACTGCTAAGTCACTTCAGTCGTGTCCGACTCTGTGCAACCCCATAGATGGCCTCCTACCAGGCTCCTCTGTCCCTGGGATTCTCCAAGCAAGAACACTGGAGTGGGTTGCCATTTCCTTCTCCAGTGCATGAAAGTGAAAAGTAAAAGTGAAGTCGCTCAGTCGTGTCCAACTCTTTGCGACCTCATGGACTGCAGCCTACCAGGCTCCTCCATCCATGGGATTTTCCAGGCAAGAGTACTGGAGTGGGGTGCCGTTGCCTTCTCCAATCCTCATGATGGTTATTTACTATTCATTAAGTGGAAGTGAATTATCATAAATATCTTCACCTTGACTTCACTGAGGAGGAGAAGCAGAGAGAAAGGGTGGTCTTGCTGTTTCAAGGTGGTAGAAGGTGAGAGGTGGAGGAGGTGGAAGGGAAGGCAGAAGACACAGGCACATTTGGTGTAAATTTATGAGAAATACATTGTAATTTCTCTGTGACATTTTTGTTTTTTCATTTTTCTAGAAATATTTCCATACAATACTAATCTTTCTTTCACCACTTTCTGTACTTTGTGCGCTCATGCCATAGCAGGGTCCATGTTGTAAAAGACCTCAAAGTTTTGAATCATCAGAACCCTTCTGTCAAACTGTCTAATGTCAATTTGTTTTCTGGAACTGCTTCTTCTCTATCTCTACCTCTTCATCTGGTTTGAAAACACTCATCTCCATCATGTTGTCTCCTACTAATCTCTCTAGTGTGGTATTTTGTCCTTCTCAGATGGCTCAATAGTAAAGAAACTGCCTGCTAATGCAGGAGACACAGGAGATGTAGGTTCAATCCCTGAAACAGGAAGATCCCATAGAAGAGGAAATAGCAACCTGCACCAGTATTCTTGCCTGGAAAATCCTATGGACAGATGAGCCTGGCAGGTAACAGTCCATGGGTTCACAACGAGATGGATACAATTAAATGGCATGACTAAACGCAGTGTTCATTATCTCTTGAATTTCTCTAGGATCCATATCTTGGCATCCTTCATTTCCTACTTTTTTTTTTTTTTTTTTTTTTTTGCCATATCCACAATGTCTTGCATGATTTATTTAATTAGCTCTGTAGTAAATCATGTGAAGTCTTGGACAACATCTGGACCCAGTTTTCTCCAACAGAAATATGCTATCTTGAACCTGATGGCTTTAATGGTTTTTTCTATAACAACAATGGCCTATTCAATGGTGCAATCATTCCAAACTTTCACAATTTTCTATAGTCTTATTTTCTATTGTGTTGACAGTCCTTTCCATAGAGTACTGTGTACAGTAAGCCTTAAAAGTCCTTGAAGCCCCCTGTTCTAGAGGCTGAATTAGAGACATTGTGTTTGGGGTCAAATAGTCACTTAAATGCCTTTGGTATTGAATCCATGGGTTTATGGGTGATGAGGGGTATTTTCCAATGTTAAAAGAACTTTAAAAGACAGTGCTTTACTAGGCAAATGCTTCCTAACTTCAGGGACAAAGAATCAATGGAAGCAACAGAGAAAAAGGGTTCTGGTTGTACAGATCTTCTTTTTGTGCAACCAGAAGACAGGCAGCTTGTGTGTATAATTTCCCCTCAACACTCAAGTGTTAGGAGCTTTATGGATAAGGGCAGTTCTGATCAGAATCCAACTACATTTTCAGAAAAAAATAGAGTTAGCGTGTACCTCCTTGCCTTAAATCCTAGTGCTCACTCCTCTTTCTTACTAATAAATGTCCTCTGTGGCATTTTTTTTTCCAAATAGGGAACTTATCTTTATTAAAACTTGTTCAGCTTTTGTAAATAGTGCTGCGATGAACAATGGGATACATGTGTCTTGTTAAATTTTGGTTTCCTCAAGATGTATGCCTAGGGTGGGATTGCTGGGTCATATTTTACAATAGCTAGAACACGGAAGCAACCCAGATGTTCCATCGACAGATGAATGGATAAAGAAATTGTGGTATATATACACAATGGAATATTACTCGGCCATAAAAAAAACCACATTTGAGTCAGTTCTGATGAGATGGATGAACCTAGAACCTATTATACAGACTGAAGTGAGTCAGAAAGAGAAAGGTAAATACCGTATTCTAACACATATATACGGAATCTAGAAAAATGGTACTGAAGAATTTATTCACAGGACAACAATGGAGAAACAAATATAGAGAATAGACTTAATGGACATGGGGAGAGTGGAGGAGAGGGTGAGTTGTATGGAAAAAGTAACATAGAAACTTACATTACTCTATGTAAAATAGATAGGCAATGGGAATTTGCTGTATGGCTCAGGAAACTCAAACAAGTGCTCTGTTTGAGTGAAAACAGAGGGGTGGCATGGGGAGGGAGATGGGAGAGAGTTTCAAAAGGGAGGGGATATTTGTATACTTATGGCTGATTCATGTTGAGGTTTGACAGAAAACAGCAAAATTCTGTAGAGCAATTATCCTTCAACAAAAAATTAATTAATTAAAAAAAAGCCTATTCAGGAAGATATCCGTTCTCCTTAATGATTTGCTTAATGGCACCTGGGAACTTGTCTGTTGACTCTTGGTCAGCAGAAGCTGCTTTTCTTATTTTCTTGACATTTTTTAAAACAAATGTCTTTCTAAATTATCAAACTATCCTTTTCTGGCATTTAGTTCTCCAGCTTTAGATTCTTCTCCTTCCTTTTGCTCTAAGTTTTCATGTAATGTTTTTTTTTTTTTTTTTTTTTTAATCATTTTAGTCTATAGGTATGTCCTGCTTATGTCAATTCTGCCAAAAGCTGCATTTTTAATATGAGATAAAAGTTATTTTACAAAAAATGCAAGGTTTTCACACCAGATTGTGTAACTGCATCAAATGTTTTTCTTTTATTTATTTCTTCCTCTTTTATTTAAACAATGAATTTGTCTTGAAGTAGTGGGCCACTGCATCTGCAGATCTCAATCTATAGTACATATCAAGCACTTTAACATTTTCTTATCATGCCGTGCCTTTTCTCTGCTCCTTGGGAACCCTTCCAGCATCACTGGTGGCACTTGCTATGGGTCGCATATTATTATTCACCATTATTGGTTAATTGAACTAAATACATGAAAAATATGTAAGAATCATAAGAGATCACTTTTTACTTTAATATACAATTTACCAGAGAGATGAACTATTCATGGCATCACATGCCATTTTAAGCAGATATAACACTTGAGTTAACCACAAAAGCAATAAAAGGATATTATGAAATTGTTTCTGTCGAATCATATGTACTAGAGTGATTTTCTGCAGTTGTGTTTTAATACTGCATCTTTACATTTGTGTATGTTTTTCTTGACTGGGCATGGTGCTGCTTATGGTTTGTAAGAGTTTGTGTGCCTAAGTATGTTTAAGCCTTAACTTTATAACAAATTTGTATATATTTTATGCTAGGGCATGATAAAATAGACTAGAATCTATACATATTTTATGCTATATATTATCATCCATCTTATTTAATTTATATACAGAGTACATCATGAGAAATGCCAGGCTAGAGGAAGCACAATGTTGAGTCAAAATTGCTGTGAGATATATCAAGAACTTCAGATATGCAGATGATACCACACTTATGGCAGAACGTGAAGTGTAATTAAAGAGCCCCTGGATAAAGGTGAAATAAGAGAGTGAAAACCTGGCTTAAACTCAACTATCATAAAATGAATATCATGGCATCTGGTCCCATAACTTCATGGCAAACAGATGGGAAAACAATAGAAACAGTGACAGGCATTATTTTCTTGGGTTCCTAAATCTGTGCAGATGGTGACTGCAGTCATGAAATTATAAAAAGTTTGCTCCTTAGAAGAAAAGTTATGACAAAACAAGATAGCATATTAAAAAGCAGAGACAATACTTTGCAAACAAAGGCCCATCTAGTCAAAGCTATATTTTTTCCAGTAGTCATGTATGGATGTGAGAGTTGGACCATAAAGAAGACTGAGCATTGAAGAATTGATGCTTTTTAACTGTGGTGTTGGAGAAGACTCTTGAGAGTCCCTTGAACTGCAAGGAGATCAAACCAGTCATTCCTAAAAAAAATCAACCCTGAATATTCATTGGAAGGACTGATGCTGAAGCTACAATATCTGGCCACCTGATGGGAACAGTCAACTCATTGGAAAAGATCCTGATGTTGGTAAAGATGAAGGATATAGGAAAATGGGATGACAGAGGTTGAGATGGTTGGATGGTATTACTGACTCAGTGGCCATAAGTTTGGGCAAACACCAGGAGATCAGAAGGACAGAGAAGCCTGGCTTGCTGCATTCCATGGCTTTGCAAAGAGTTGGACATGACTGAGGGACTGAACAACCCAATACTGCATTTCAGGTAGATTCTTTTTTTTTTTTTTTTTTTTTTTAAATTTGATTAATTTACTTTTTTGAGAGTCCCTTGGACTGCAAGGAGATCCAAACAGTCCATCCTAAAGGAAATCCCTCCTGATCAGGCAGATTTTTTTTAAATATTTTAATTGTAGGATAATTATTTTATAATATTGTGATGGTTTTTGTCATACAGGGATATTAATCAGCCAGAAGAATGCATGTTTTCACACCCTGAACACCCTGCCCTCGCATCCTTCCCCAATCCATCCCTCTGTGCTTTCCTTGAGCACCAGTTTTGGGTGCCCTGCTTCATGCATTGGATCTGCACTGGTCATCTATTTTAAATATGGTAATATATGCATATTCATTGCTATTCTCTGAAATGATCCCACTCTCAGGTGGATTCTTCATCACTGAACTATGCTGAAGTTTGATTGCCATGGTTTAAATAGTGGTTTGATCATATACTAGATGTGTGACTGTAGACTTCTTATTTCATCCTCTTGTACCTAGTGTCCACTTTGATAAAATAAGGATAACTGAATACCTATTTTATAGTG
Organism: Tragelaphus eurycerus; assembly: GCA_935064755.1. NCBI lineage: Eukaryota > Metazoa > Chordata > Mammalia > Artiodactyla > Bovidae > Tragelaphus > Tragelaphus eurycerus. Next base: position 1,387,806 of record CAKXYN010000123.1, read on the forward strand.
TTGTTGTAGAAATTGAATGAATATGTGTACATAAAGTGATTAGAACAGGGCCTAAGATGAGAGCTCAGTGAATATTAATAGTTTATAAAACAATTCTCTATTATTATAAAATTGAATTTGTAAATAAAAAGAAAATGGTAAATGGTATCACGATCTTATACACAAATACCAAAAGTTTAAAGTCCTAATTGCCATGGGCTATTAAAGAGAAGAGATTTCTCTATGACCAGAACAGAGATTTCATGTAAAAGCTTTTTTTTTTCTTTTTCTGGAAAGAGGTCATTTTTATTATTTAGAAATTATATAAACAAAGGTAAGTAAATTTCCTGTTTTTTTTTTTTTTTTTCCCATCTGCCCTCAAGCACCCTACTCAGACTCTCAAGGCTTTACTCTGATTACCCTAGATTGCCTTTCCCTATTATTAGGCTCTCCTGATATCAAAACTTAAACATTTTCCTAGAGAATTACTTTCTCCTATTGCATTCTTTATTGACTTCACAGATTGGCCTTTAGCAAACAAGAGACCCACTGCCTGTTTCAGTGTGCTGAGCTTTAATTTCACGCTCCACTAGGAAGAAGATTCCTTGATGTTATTCCTAGTAGCCATTTGAAATAGGGTGAAGTAGAGAGAACAGGGCAATAGAGGAGATTTAAGTTGACTTGCAATTTCTAATAGTTGATAACTTGTGGCAAACAATAATAGACAGTTCTTTAGTAAAACAATTTTAATCAAAAGCAAGGTGTATTACTCTCTGAATTTTTTCCTCCTTGAATATTCAATTTATATTCATTCTAGGCATCTATGAATCAGAATTTAAAATACTATAATTTTAAAAACTCATTCATACAACAAATCTCTCTTTTATCCATATGTATTTATAAATAACACAGTTTTTTTTTAATGAGCCAAAATAAGTGAATAATTTTGAAGGCAGAAATCATATCCTAGCATCTAGCACAGTACCTGGCATAGAACAGGCACCCTCAGTACATGCTTATTAAGTGAATAAATGCCATTTTTAAATCAGATTGTACATTCTTATTCATCTAACATTTATTCTACATTCTCCAGGTTGCAATCCCATTGGAAAGTAGCTTCTCAATCATTTACCAAATCAGTGTTTAACGTATTCTTCCCATGAATCAATACTGTAGGCCTCCTTTTATAGAAAGGGAAAAATAGATCATATAGTTTAAAATAACATCCCAAGAACATAAAATAGGGCAAATTCATAGATGAAAATGATGGAACCCAAGATTTCTTTTTTTTTTTTCTATAACATGAAAGAATTTCAAATGCTTACAGAAAAGGAAATCTCAATTAGAACTTTCATATTTGCACCACTTCCTGATGTTCAAGCTGGCTTTAGAAAAGGCAGAGGAACCAGAGATCAAATCACCAACATCTGCTGGATCATGGAAAAAGCAAGAGAGTTCCAGAAAAACATCTATTTCTGCTTGATTGACTATGCCAAAGCCTTTGACTGTGTGGATCACAATAAACTGTGGAAAATTCTGAAAGAGATGGGAATACCAGACCACTGACCTGTCTCTTGAGAAATTTGTATGCAGGTCAGGAAGCACCAGTTAGAACTGGACATAGAACAACAGACTGGTTCCAAATAGGAAAAGGAATACGTCAAGGGTGTATATTGTCACCCTGCTTATTTAACTTATATGCAGAGTACATCATGAGAAATGCTGGAGTGGAAGAAACACAAGCTGGAATCAAGATTGCTGGGAGAAATATCAATAACCTCAGATATGCAGGTGACACCACTCTTATGGCAGAAAGTGAAGAGGGACTAAAAAGCCTCTTGATGAAGATGAAAGTAGAGAGTGAAAAGGTTGGCTTAAAGCTCAACATTCAGAAAACGAAGATCATGGCATCTGGTCCCATCACTTCATGGGAAATAGATGGGGAAACAGTGGAAACAGTGTCAGACTTTATTTTTCTGGGCTCCAAAATCACTACAGATGGTGACTGCAGCCATGAAATTAAAAGACTCTTGCTCCTTGGAAGGAAGGTTATGACCAACCTAGATAGCATATTCAAAAGCAGAGACATTACTTTGCCAACAAAGGTCCGTCTAGTCAAGGCTATGGTCTTTCCTGTGGTCATGTATGGATGTGAGAGTTGGATTGTGAAGAAAGCTGAGCTCTGAAGAGTTGATGCTTTTGAACTGTGGTGTTGGAGAAGACTCTCGAGAGTCCCTTGGACTGCAAGGAGATCCAACCAGTCCATTCTGAAGGAGATCAGCCCTGGGATTTCTTTGGAAGGAATGATGCTGAAGCTGAAACTCCAGTACTTTGGCCACCTCATGCGAAGAGTTGACTCATTGGAGAAGACTCTGATGCTGGGAGGGATTGATGGCAAGAGGAGAAGGAGACGACAGAGGATGAGATGGCTGGATAGCATCACTGACTCGATGGATGTGAGTCTGAGTGACCTCTGGGAGTTGGTGATGGACAGGGAGGCCTGGCGTGCTGTGATTCATGGTGTCGCAAAGAGTAGGACAAGACTGAGTGACTGATCTGATCTGATCTGATTAAATAAATGAATACAAGAAAATTATGAAACATGCAATGTATCAAAATGAAAGGAATTAGTATTGTTGTGTATGTATGTGTATGTATATGTTTATGTGTGTGTGTGTGTGTGTGTGTATGTAGGCTTGCATGTATATTTTAGATGAATGGGCGTAGGTAAGTAAAAAACTGGATGGATCAGAGGGAGGTTCCAGTTGACATGTAATAAATGATGATGAATATACAGAACAAATGTAAATACAGATCTTAAGTTCTATTTTGAAAGATTATTATTTTATGAGAAAGAGTAAATCCAAAATTAATTCATCAGCTGTTTTAACGTAATGAATAATGCATCAGAGTAATGTTCTGATCCTTATGCACATGGTATGTCATGAGGGGAAACTTTTTTCATTCTGCTACTGCTTGAACTTTGTTTTTGGCCCAGTATAGTTCATAACACTATGCTCATTTAGCATGGAGGTCTTTCTTCTCTTGTATATCATTATTTCAAGTATTTGATAAGCTTTTACACATGTTTGGCCAAATATCTGCTGGAACTTGTATTTCCAGAACACAGTCATAAGCAATCAGTAATTTCTAAATATTTGTCTCAGGAATTTACAAGTATGCCCATAGCTCAAAGAGCTGGAAGAATTTCCTGGAGAACTAAAACATATTGTAAGACCAGCTTTCAGGATTCTTGTGGCTTGTCATGTATTCCTGAGAAAAACAGATTGCATAAAATTTTCACTTAATACGACCTTGCTTTAAGCCTTTGGAGAGGCTATAACCCACCGTAATTACTATTAGCAGATCAATTATCATACCACAAGTTTGATAACTAGAAAAGCAAATATAGAATAATAGATTTAAAATTGTAGCTTAAGTTTTGTCTCACCAAATCGTACAGTTATCAACAGACAGTTTTGAGGCTACAGAAAACCTGCTAAGCCATGTTACTCTACCAAGCGAGATTTCTATCCTTTTTTTGGCTCTTGAAGTTGTCATAGCAGTTGATGCCCTAGCATATTATCGTTCTTTCTGATTTACTCTTGTCCTATCACTTATTACTCTCCCTCACATTTTGTATCCCAGTAATGCCAACAAATTTGGAAAACTCAGCAGTGGCCAGAGGACTGGAAAAGGTCAGTTTTCATTCCAATCCCAAGAAAGGTAACACCAAAGAATGCTCAAACTACCACACAATTGCATTCATCGCACATGCTAGTAAAGTGATGCTCAAAATTCTCCAAGCCAGGCTTAAACAATATGTGAACCGTGAACTTCCTGATGTTCAAGCTGGTTTGAGAAAAGGCAGAGGAACCAGAGATCAAATTGCCAACATCTGCTGGATCATGGAAAAAGCAAGAGAGTTCCAGAAAAATATCTATTTCTGCTTGATTGACTATGCCAAAACCTTTGACTGTGTGGATCACAATAAACTGTGGAAAATTCTGAAAGAGATGGGAATACCAGACCACCTGACCTGTCTCTTGAGAAGTCTGTATGCAGGTCAGGAAGCACCAGTTAGAACTGGACATGGAACAACAGACTGGTTCCAAATAGGAAAAGGAGTATGTCAAGGCTGTATATTGTCACCATGTTTATTTAACTTATATGCAGAGTACATCATGAGAAACGCTGGGCTGGAAGAAAGACAAGCTGGAATCAAGATTGTCCGGAGAAATATCAATAACCTCAGATATGCAGATGATACCACCCTTATGGCAGAAAGTGAAGAGGAACTAAAAAGCCTCTTGATGAAAGTGAAAGAGGAGAGTGAAAAAGTTGGCTTAAAGCTCAACATTCAGAAAACAAAGATCTTGGCATCCAGTCTCATCACTTCATGGGAAATAGGTGGGGAAACAGTGGAAACAGTGTCAGACTTTATTTTTTTAGGCTCCAAAATCACTACAAATGGTGACTGCAGCCATGAAATTAAAAGACGCTTACTCCTTGGAAGGAAAGTTATGACCAACCTAGATAGCATATTCAAAAGCAGAGACATTACTTTGCCACCAAATGTCCATCTAGTCAAGGCTATGGTTTTTCCTGTGGTCATGTATGGATGTGAGAGCTGGACTGTGAAGAAGGCTGAGCTCTGAAGAGTTGATGCTTTTGAACTGTGGTGTTGGAGAAGACTCTTGAGAGTCCCTTGGACTGTAAGGAGATCCAACCAGTCCATTCTGAAGGAGATCAGCCCTGGGATTTCTTTGGAAGGAATGATGCTGAAGCTGAAACTCCAGTACTTTGGCCACCTCATGCGAAGAGTTGACTCATTGGAAAAGACTCTAATACTGGGAGGGATTGCGGGGAGAAGGAGAAGAGGATGACAGAGGATGAGATGGCTGGATGGCATCACTGACTTGATGGACGTGAGTCTGAGTGAACTCCGTGAGATGGTGATGGACAGGGAGGCCTGGTGTGCTGCGATTCATGGGGTTGCAAAGAGTCAGCCAAAACTGAGCGACTGAACTGAACTGAATACAATATAGAGATTTCCACAGCCTCCCTGCTGTTCCTTGCTTTAGCATTCATAATCATGCTGTCTTTTCTGCTGCCAATATTTTTCTTCTACTCATTATTTCAGATTCAACTCATTTTGTAATTTTCTCCAAGAAACTTCCATGAACACAGAAATTGGGTATCTACTCCCTGAACCCAATAGTTAGTTCTCACTGATATATTTGTAACTCTGTATACTGCTTTCCATGTGTATTTACCCTTTCAGGTCAGAGTCTGTATCTTATTCACATTTCTAGCTCTCAACGCCTCAAACAATCCAAGACACAGTATTGGGACTCAATAATTTTTTGTTGTTGTTGAGTCATTAGCTTTTGGTAGTTTGCAGAGAAGGTAGAAGTCCAATTTGAGTATTCACAGAAACATTTCTAGTAGATTTAAAAGGTAAAGAGAGCTTTTCATTTCATCTTAACCAATCAGAACCCAAAGATCCATTAGAGACAGGGGGTTATAACTTTTCAACAGAAGAGTAAGGTTGTTGTAATTTATTAGTTTTTAGAGGGGAATTATTAAGACAAATTAGCATATATGAAGGTCAGATAGTAAGCAAGTCTGTCATTGCACCAGTATTTAGTCTGGAAAATAAGATCGAGTCTTAGGGATTCTGGGGCCTCATTTGTGCATGATAACTGTAAAATTATTTTTAAAAAAATGAAGAAAAATGTGGCAGAATTTAATTGGGAGATAAACAAGGTGAACTCAATACATTTTTGTGGAGAGACCATTTTGAGCGATTTTTTTTTTTTTTTTTTTTAAGAACTAGCTTCTCGATTCTGAAGGGCTGAAAATTGCAGTGATCCAGGAGCCTCAGTCTGACAGGATTATGGCAGGCTGGAATTTGACAGAGCACTCTCCTTCAGGCCAAAGTAAGTTTAGGGTTCCATGGCCAGGGCTCCAGGGAAGTAGGAGTGCTGGCCTCTGAATGCTGACTTGAATGATTAATGTGGTAATCTGTGTTAGTGTGGGTCAAAGAGAGGAAATGATATTTCAGATTTATCCAGTGGTCATTTTCCTGGGTCCTGTACAGTATCATTGTTGAAAATGTGACCACAAGTAAGATTTGATAATGCAAGCAATACAAGAGCAGTTGAGACACAACTTGAGAGGTTCATTCAGCATGTGTTAGGGACAGTGGTAACTGATGGTACCTTCTTCATTGCTGAGATTTACAGTTATAGATAAATTGGCTTTCCTATCCCTTTGGTTTTTTAAAGTGATAATGAAAAATTCCAACCAGATTTAGAGCCAGGTTATGAAGGAAAGTCTCTAGCAAAACAATTTTACAATGTCACATGCAGATTATTTGAAAAGGTACTGTGGTATATTATATTTTATAAAAAATGATGGAACAGAAAATTCTTTTGAGCTTGAGGCTAACTAATTATTGCTTTACCATGTGTCTGTTGAAAAGAGGGAACTCCTCACTCTCATCTTACTGTTCTAGCTTTGACATCATCCTCACTTGCTTAGACTGTGGTGGTGGTTTAGTCACTAAGTTGTGTCTAACTCTTTGAACCCCATGGGCTGTAGCCCACCAGGCTCCTCTGTCCATGGGATTTCCCAGGCAAGGATACTAGAGTGGGTTGCCATTTCCTTTTTTAGGGTATCTTCTTAAGCCGGGGATAGAATCCAGGTCTCCTGCATTGTAAGCTGATTCATTACAGACTGAGCCATTTGCCTATTCAGTGACATTATTTCTTCAGTCTACCTCCCTATTTTAATTCATGCTCCAAATATTCTTCATAACTTTTGTGAACCTAATCTTATTCTACTAAGCAGTAGAAAAATTTTGATGACTACAGGTTGGATTTTTATTCACTTAACAAATCTCATTAAATATTGCTGCTTGATCACTTTCTACCACTCTCCTTCATCTTAGGACTACTTTTTTTGTAAGCTATCCTCCTTAGACAGGATTAAAAAGTCATAAACTAAAGAGAGTCTTGGGATGTTACTGATTTGTTGAAATCTAGATTAATTTTGATAATTAATATTTTGATAAGTTCTGAGAAATTGTCTAAAATATCCAAAGTACACTAAAAAATTAATATAAATGAGGAAGTGCAAAAAAAACTTTTGTGTAGTTTTTAAAGCCTTTTTAAAAAGTGCTTTCTTCTCCATGGGAAACACTGAGACCCAGATTTATTAATTGAGTTCTCCTGGACTGAGCAGTTATTCAGAATTAAAGGTAAACTGAGACAGCAGGTTCCTGTTTCCAAGTTCTATAACCAAAGAGGTAGCCAAGATCCCTTTGTATGTGTATTGTGTGTTTGAACTGATAGTGTGAAAGAAATTTCATTCTTCTAAATGAAAAAGCTTGTTTCCTTTGTATAATGTTACAATTCCTTTGTAGCTCTTAAGAATCAGTTGTAGAAAATATATCATTCCTGGTGGCAGAAGTATAAAAGATGAAATACATTTCATTGTAATGAGAAACCTAGAAACACATTTTCTAGGTTTCCTGAACAGTTGATGAGCATAATCGGAGTGGAATTGATCTTTGGGTTTAAAACTTTGTTTTTATAATATTCTTAGATTTTATGTGGCTCTTTCAGCTTTAAAGTACATAGTGCATATGTGGCTGCTGTTCAGTCGCCCAGTCGTGTTGTGACACTTTGCTACCCCATGGACTGCAGCATGCTCAGCCTCCTTGTCCCTCACCACCTCCTGGAGTTTGCCCACATTCACATTCATTGCATCAGTGATGCCATCCAGCCATCTCATCCTCTGACTCCCTCTTCTCCTTCTGCCCTGAATCTCTTCCAGCATCAGAAACTTTTCCAATGAGTTGCTTGTTCATATCAGATGACCAAAATACTGAAGCTTTAACATCAGTCCTATCAGTGAATATTCAGAGTTGATCTCCTTTAAGATTCAGTGGCTTGATCTCCTTGCTGTTCAAGGGACTTTTCAGGAATTTTTCCCATCATCACAGTTTGAAAGTGTCAATTCTTTGGCATTCTGCCTTTTTTACGGTCCAGCTCTCACAACCATACTTGACCACTGGGAAGACCATAGTCTTGACTATGTGGATCTTTGTTGGCAGAGTAATATCTCTGCTTTTCAACATACTCTCTAGGTTTGTCATTGCTTTCCTGCCAAGAAACAATCATTTTCAGCTTTCATAGCTGCAGGCACCATCTGTAGTGATTTTGGAGCCCAGGAAGAGGAAATCTGTCACTATTTCCACATTTTCCCATTTTCCGTTCTATTTTCCATGCAATAAAGGGGCCAGATGCCATGATCTTACCTTTTTTTTTTTTTTAAAATGGGTAGCCTTAACCCAGCTCTTTCACTCTACTCCTTCACCCTCATGAAGAGACTTTTTAGTTCCTCTTTGCCTTCTGTCATTAGAGTGGAATCATCTGCATATATGAGATTGTTGTATATATTAAGATGCATTTCTGTTCTTCTTATGACATGTTTCTCAAAAGGTCTTTTAAGACATTTTGAAGATGTTATTTCAGTAATTTAGGAAGCACATAGTAGTTTTGAAGATAGATTTGAAGATCATTAGAAATTTAATTTGTCATCAATTCACATACATGAAAAAAGTCTATGAAAAAAATGCCAAATAATCACACATCACACTATAATAAGGAGAAATACTAGTTGTTAAATAGTTTTAATTTTCATTTTATATTGCTCTTAGTTCAAAAGCAGTGTATCTTATGATTCAATCTATTTCTCTTCCTAAATGCCTTTTATAATTTGTCATCCTGTTTTCAAATGTTGGGCAAAAGAAGCACTAAATAGGCAGAAACACTGTCTTATTTGTTAAGCTTTATTAAGCCATAAAGCTTAACTGCCCTCAGTATATCTTACTTCATGCCTTGCTGCTGCTGCTGCTCCTAAATCACATCAGTCATGTCCGACTCTGAGACCCCATAGACGACAGCCCACCAGGCTCCTCTGTCCCTGGGATTCTGCTGGCAAGAACACTGGAGTGTGTTGCCATTGCCTTCTCCGACTTCATGCCTTAACCTGAGGCAAACAGGTAATGTGGGACTTTGCTCTTTTACTGATAATATACAATTGGTATATTTACAGGTTCCACATACAATCATATATAATGTTACATTATACAAAAAAAAAAGTAAAAACATAAGTTTTATATGTCTGCTGCTGTAGGACACAAAATAATCATTTATCTTGCATCTATAGTTATACCTTTGATTATAAAACAATGTTACTGAAATTGAAAAATTAATTTTTATGGTCTGTTGAGTTGTTGAATAGGATGTATGCTTTGTTTAATTAAAAACTCCCAGGATATCAGTGCATAATTTGTCTTCTTCTTTCTACAACCATCTTTGTGACTCTCCAAAAACTTACAGTCCTGCTTCCTAACCCCACAAATTACCCTTCACTCTTGCAAATGCACTAAGGTGGCTGTATTACTTCAAATATGGGTTATTGGGGTATTTTCAAAAAAATATTTTCTGTATAACGTATTTAACTAAAATGTTACTTTCCCATTATATAGATAGACTGCTTACATTGTTATATGTTAAAGCAACAATACAATGAAGTTTTAGGATCAAGACCCTATGTTATTAAGTATTTTAATATTGTGAACGTGAACGTGAAGTCGCTCAGTCATGTCCGACTCTTTGCGACCCCACGGACTGTAGACAGGTTCCTCTGTCCGTGGGATTTTCCAGGCAATAGTACTGGAGTGGATTGCCATTTCCTTCTCCAACAGATCTTCCCAACTCAGGGATCGAACCCGGGTCTCCCGCATCGTAGACAGACGCTTTACTGTCTGAGCCACCAGGGAAGTCTTAATATTGTAATAAGATGGAAATAATTTTATCATATACTGACTATACTATTAAAGTCAATTAAAAATTTAAGCTTGACCTATTCAGATATGACTATTTCAGTTGTCTCTTCATTATTTCCTAGTTTAGTTGTCTGTTTTAAGATCTTAAGTAACTTCTTATTGTTTCTATTAATGATTTTACAATGAAGCCCTAAGATAAAAGGAATAATGGAGATTTCTATTGAATGGGAAAGAATGCTAATTTTCAAAGGAATGAGAAAAGAAGTCTGTTATATTCATCCTAAAGCCAATTATAAAATAAAACAACAAATTTTAAATCACATTTTGTCAGGTTGTTTTGAAGGCTTTAGCAGTTTAAATATAATTAGCTATTTCCCTGTGTCTATATGCATGTCCATGGTTTATAGATTTTTACATATCTACTCCTGCTGTTTCTGGAAATAACTATTTACTTCAAAATGCATTCTAATCCCCTATCAAAATTCTTTAATTTAAGAAAATTCACAAAAGTAATAAAAAACTGAAGCTGCATTATGAAACCAATTTTCCTTCTTGAAGAGAAGCAGACATATGAGTAGGAAGTTACTCCAGTCATATGGGGTTTTTTAAATTATGGGACATAGACAAAGTTGACTTGCTGTAACTTTTAACCTAAATTGATGATACTGTTACTTTGTCTCAAATGCCCCTTCTTCATGCCAGACTACTCCACCAGCCCAAGCTAGGAAGAGACTCCAAACACTCTATATCTAGCTTACTTCTTCATGCTAACCAAAGATATTTTCAATATTTTATTATCAGATGTTATAATAGTTAGTTATATGCAAGTATAGCAAAAATAATTTAGTAAGCAATCATAATGTGTGGTCATTGTGCCAATCACTTTTGTTTTAATTAGCCATCACAAAAATTCTGTGAGATTCTCAAATTCTGCATTATTCTCATTTCTCAATGAAGAATCTTAGGAAAGGTAAAACAACTAGCCCAAGATCATAAGAATGTGAACTCAAGAGCTGGGGTTTGAATTTAGAACTGTGTACTCCAAAATCCATTTTCTCTTGATTTCTGATCAGTGAAACACTACGCTAATTGAATCCTCTAAAAGCTATGAATCGTTTTATGATATAAATGGAAAATGAGAGTTTTGGTCTGGTCTCTTAGATGGTGATTTGTAGACATGTGGATGACTTTTTGCTTGTGACAATGATTATAAGGGATGAATCTGATATTATAGCTATTGGTAGAAGGGAGTATTTGGCAAGGGTTCTAGAACTCCTGCAATTGTTGAGACAATTTCATGCAACAAAAACTTCCATGTGACCTGCTGAATATAAAAAATCAGACGTATGTAGCATGAGGTGAAACTCATTTTCTCTATTAACTGAACCAAAATCTAATTCTACTTCACATATAAGCCCAAAGTTTTTCTTTTTTTTCATGTCTTTGTTATACACTAAAAGTTCAAGAATGCAATGACCATACCAATGAAGGGATAGCATGCTTTTTTTGAGAGGCTGGGATATTGCCAAAGATTATCCATAGGTAGGAAGCCACTCATGACATTTAAGTTGTCAATGTGGCTCCTTTATATAATTCTACATTTGGAGCTGTCACATCCCTCTGACTCTACATGTAAGGGCAAGAATCTGACTGTTCCATCAGTTTGTTTAGGATAGTCATGCCTGATAATTTACACAATGTAATGCATATTATTTTTTCTGTTTTTTTTTTTTTTTTTTAATTTCTCCTCTAGTTTGCAATTGTTGTTCAGGCACTTATGTCATGCCCAGCTCTTTGTGACCCCCAAGTACTGTAGCATGCCAGGCTCTTCTCTCTTCCACTATCTCCCAGAGTTTGCTCAAAGTCATGTCCTTCGAGTCAGCGATGCTATCTAATCATCTCATTCGCTGTCACCACTTCTCCTTTTGCCTTCAATTTTTCCCAATATCAGGGTCTTTTCCACCAAGCTGGCTCTTCCCATCAGGTGGCCAAAGTATTGGAGATTCACTTTCATCAACAGTCCTTTCAGTGATGTTGCAGTAAGAGCATAATATTTATTTTCTTTGAAAAAAATGAAATGAGTAGTTATAATATGCTATTTAGTAATTTTATTTTGGCACAGGAAAAGAAAAATGTTATAAGAAATATCTGATGTGGTACAGAGTGCTGGGTCTCATTAAGCTGTTGTTGTTCAGTCGCCAAGTCATATCCAACTGTTCACAACCACATGGACTACAGTATGCCAGGCTTCCCTGTCTCTCACCATCTCCCAGAGTATCCCCAAGTTCATGTTCATTGAATCAGTGATGCCATCCAACCATCTCATCCTCTGCCATCCTCTTTTCCTCTGCCTTCAATTTGTTCCCAGCATCAGGGTCTTTTCCACTGAGTCCACTGTTCACATCAGGTGGCCAAAGTATTGGAGTTTTAGCTGAGAACCAGGCATTTCCTGATCAATTTTTCTATAGGAGGACCTGGAGTCAGGTAGTACTGGCCTATGATTATAAGCACAGTCTCTGTTTTGTCTTAAGCTCACTGGAGTCTACGTTGTTATTTTGATCTCCTTCCCTCTTAGGAATGTTTCAGGGTCCTTCAGTACCCCAGCTGCTTGCTCATTGTTCATCTGCTTTCCAGTGATGATGATGGTCCGAAGCCTGAGAAATAAGTTTAAATCCTGGTTCTCACACTTCACTTGGAAGGCTGCACAATACCTGCTGTTCTCACAAAGCTTGTGTTTTTCATTTCAAAGCTACTACTCAACATATATATGACAAGACTGTGGTGAACAGTTGAGGAGCTCTCTCTCTCTCTCCACATATATTTATATAGTGTGATACACATATGTTTGTATATAGATACACACACACACACACGCGCGCTTTTACTCTGAAAGCTCTAGTTGGTCATTGTTAATACATAATCTCTCTTGAATCCAAGGTATGGTTCTGTGTTTTGCTTAGTTCTAATTCATACATGGATTTTTTACTTTAGTACTAATTTCAACCTGCAGGCTGCGATTTTCTCTTGGATCTCATGAATTGCCTATCATTATTATGTTAATATGGCCAGCCCGTGCATTTGACTGTCCCTTTTGCACACATTCAGGCATTTGCTAATGTTTAGGCAACTGGCCCAACGCTTTTCCCCAAAACTCTGACATTTGAAAAATGGGAGGGCTTTTGTTCTCCTGACAAAGGAGAGGGATACCCTCTTCCTTGTTCCGCATTCCCAAGCAGGAAGGCCATTTCCTCAGGATTTAAAGTAAACTAATTGTGTCCAATGCACTTGACTCTCTAGGTCCAGGAAAGCGGCCATGATTTGAAGTCACTTATCGCATGTGAAAGGAAGATCTACAAGTGGGGCAGCAGACAGTAATTTTAGTTTTAAGCCTCTATTTCATGTGAGGAGAAAATATATAAAGTATCAGTCAACAACAAAAATAATGCAGTAACAATAAGGATAAAAATGTGATCCTTGATTGAGCCTAGATGTCAGGAGCTTGCTAATCACTGTAAACGTATTAGCTTAATTAATGTTTAAAATAATATATGAGACAATGCCATTGCCCTCAGTCTACTGCCTAAAGCCACTTGGTTTGTAAACTATAAAACTGAAATTTGAACACAAGTCTCTATGATTCATTTTGAAATCCAGGGTCTTCACAATCATAGTGAAAATACAGATATTATTTACTTTATAGTATTAAAAATTCAAATGTATAACTTTGGTCACATTACTTACAAATAAATAAATTCTTTCAATTACCGAGTTTGGGAAATAAATTGTTAACTGACCATTCATTGATGTCTCCCAGTGACATTACAGACATTTTTCAAAGAGTGGTTTTAAGTGAACAAAATTTCAAATGTCTCAGAAAAATATAGTGATAAAGCAGCACTTCAAAAACTCAATGCACTGACATAACAAAATATAAAAAAAATAATATATAAAAACAGAATATCAATTTTTATTGTTAAAGCATAAAGGAATGGAATTCAGCTTCAAAAGGATGCTCAAAGGACTTTAAGAGTACAACCATGATTTTATTAGACCACAGTGATCTGCTTTAGAAGTCTTTGAAGTTAAATACCCCTAAAAACCTTAAAAGCAATGCAACTTAGAACCCAGAATGAAACTGCTTAAGGCCTCTAATCATCGATTTATATGAGTTTTTGAATCACAAAGGAAAATCATATGAGGACGTTGGCATGTGCATTGTTTAGAACAAACCACAGAGAACTTAGAAACTGCTGAAACTTAAACTGGTCTTTCCATAAACAAACTAGTCTTGATTAGATAAAATATTATTATCTCCTTAAAAATGGAGACCTCTGTCTGAAAAGTATAGGCTTAAACCTTGTCTCTACAACTTATTGGCTGCATGGCTTGGGCAAATTGAACACTTAGAATCTATAAATTCACATCTGTAAACCATGGTACTTAATCCTACCTTCCAGTATGGATAGAGAGTAAGTGATATTAATAATGCCAAGTGCTAGGGATCATGACGACCACACAGTATATCTTCAATAAAATGCAAATTTTGCTTTTATCCTTAGAATTCTTTCTTACTTAAAAATTATTTTTATTCTAACATAATGCATCATTCAGTTCAGTTGAGTCACTCAGTCGTGTCTAATTCTTTGCAACCCCATGAATCGCAGCATGCCAGGCCTCCCTGTCCATCACCAACTCCCAGAGTTTACTCAAATTCATGTCCATCGAGTCAGTGATGCCATCCAACTATCTCATCCTCTGTCATCCCCTTCTCCTCTTGCTCCCAATCCTCCCAGCATCAGTCTTTTCCAATGAGTCAACTCTTTGCATGAGGTGGCCAAAATACTGGAGTTTCAGCTTCAGCATCATTCCCTCCAAAGAAATCCCAGGGCTGATCTCCTTCAGAATGGACTGGTTGGATCTCCTTGCAGTCCAAGGGACTCTCAAGAGTCTTCTCCAAAACCACAGTTCAAAAGCATCAATTCTTTGGTGCTCAGCTTTCTTCACAGTCCAACTCTCACATCCATACGTGACCACCGGAAAAACCATAGCCTTGATACCATTTATTTGTTTAGTTCTAGCATTCTCTCCTTTATTTCGAAAATGAGCTCATATATATTTTGAGATACAATGTATATTTTTATAGAACAAATTCTTTCAATGGAAACATTGAAAACTTGGAAAATACAGGAAAAAGGTAGAACAATTCTATTTCTATTACTTCAAAATAAAACCTTTAAAATACTTTTCTGAACTTTTCATTTCTTCTTTTTCTGTATATATTTTCACAGTTAATTCAATAAATACGTGATTAGTCATTTAATAGGCACTAACCATTAACCTAGGAGCAAACATTCATTGTGTTGTTTTCACTTCCCACTTTCAAATTTTAAGTCAAGCCTGACCTTTTAATCGATATAGTTGCTGATGATGCAGGAACATAGATTTGGCACATTCCTTACAAGTTGTTCATACAGCTTCTTTGGTTTCTTTGCTTCTTCCATCCAAATGGGATTGATTTTCTTTAACTCTCTTTGGAAATTTCACATAAACTGTCTTTAAGCTGTGATTCTGTGCTGCCCTCAGATTACTGTTGACCTGGGGACTCCTGAATGTGAGTCTTGATCTGGCCATCCCACCTCCTTCTGTTAAGCAACTTAGGTACTAGCAAAAAATGTAATTTACTTAGTGAAGGCCTGATTCAACTTCCTGAACACTACTGTGGACACGACTGAGCACACACACACATTCATTAATTTAGTCTCAATGATTAGTCACAACTAGTAACTCACTGTATCTCTCAAATTGAAAACTACAGTTTAAAAGTTTTGAAAGCATAGTCATTCAGTTGTGTCTGACTCTTTGAAACTCCATGGACAGTAGCCTGCCAGACTCCTCAGTCCATGAAATTCTCTAGACAAAAATACTGGAGTGGATTGCCAGTTCCTTCTCCAAGGGATCTTCCTGATTCAGGGATTGAACCTGGGTCTCCTGCACTGCAATCATATTCTTCATCATCTGAGGCATAAGAGAAGCCCAAAAGCTTTGAAAATTTTCCAAAAATAAGTAAAAAGATAAATCCTAAAATTTTAATTTTAAGAGGGACAAAAATTAGTATGTAATTTTGTTTTTTTTACAAAATGTACTTTTATTGCTTATAATATCAACACAGTCATAGAATTATGCAGATATACTTTACAATGTGTGGTTTATTTGAATATACAAATGAGATTCAGCAAACTCAGAATTTGGTTATATATCATATGTTATATCATAAGGCTTACCAGGAGGGAAACCTCCAGATTTGTTAAATGTTCAAACATTTATTGAGTAACAAGTGTGTTAAAGGCCTGAATCCAAAAGTATATAAGCAATTTACCTTCTAAAGAGAACAATGCATATTATGTTCTCATTGAGCTTTGTACAGGCTTATTTTAGAGCATATAATATTGTTAGGAACTACTCATGTGTCTTGAACACAATGAACTCCATGTTTCTTAAGGCAAAGTGTTGTGTTGTTCTCATTGTTACTTCCAGAATCTGGCACCAAAGAGTTTTTTAGTAAAATTTTCAGTATTGAGCTCTTCACTTGTAAGAATAAGAAGAGTTAAAAAGTCTGAATGACTTCTACTTAAAATGAAGTATCAGGGATCAGATTTACCCTTCCATGAGAAACAACTAAAAAAATGCAAAATATGAAGCCATAGTTTTCTAAACATTGGACATTAGACAATGAAGGATAGTAATCCCTAAGAAACAAGAAACAAATGACACATGTTCTAGGATTGTCCCAAGTCTCTGCCAGAAAGTTCCAAGGCCACAGAGTCAGGAGACAGAAACTTGTTGGACTCTGGTGGTCTCCTGAGCTGAGGAGAGGAAGCAGTGAGGATGGAGAGACCAAATCATATCCTTTCTGCTGTGGGATTTTAGAGTACAGGGCACAGTGGAGAGCGGGGAGCTGTGCAGGGAGGGAACTTCAGCAATCTGCAGAGCACCCCCTGAGTCTTCTGCAGAATTCTGACTAGCGCTCTGTGTAAGGAAATTACCTGGGACCAGTGCAGCAAGCACCCAAAAGGATTAAAAGAAACAATACCGTCTTGTCCACAGGTTCTGTAAAATTCCGATTCCACCACTTAGAGTGGAACCTCATATTCATGGGGCATCAAGTAGAAAGCTCAAAAGGGTCTTGCATCAGTAAGAAGGCAAATTAATTCTAGATTAAAGAACAATGCCTCCTACTTACAAGGCTTAATGACAAGACCCAAAAGACCTAAACTGTGTCCAAAAAGCTTTCAACTTTATCTCTGTTAAAGCTATCTATCTATGTATCAGGTATCTATCATCTATCAGCTGTTTATATTTATGTATATATGTGTATGCATATATAATTCTATGATGCAGTAACACAATTATATCTAGCTATTGTGTTTTTCTTTCTAGTCAGGTTCCACGTTTTAAATGTTTGAGATTATCATGGGGAAATACTTCCTCAGTATAAACCAGGACATTCTAAGAAAAAAGAAGAAAACTTCTGATGCCACAGGATGAGTATTGCATAAGATTTTACAAACTTTGTCTATACTAAAACATGATATAGATGAGTCAAGTTTCCTTATCTGTAAACTGAAGGAAGCATTTGGTGTGATCATCCTTTCTAAGGTATCTTTTTAAAACTTAAAGTTGATAGCATTTTCATGTTCTTTTCATTTGGGGCTAATTTTTAGACACAGTTATTGCAAAAAGTTGCTTTTGTAAGTGCATGGCTAGGAGATTAAATTCAACAATATGTATGTTGTCTTTTGGTAGTGTTGCAGATGTTTTCAAAAACTGAAAAAAACAAATGAATTATGAGCAAGCAATAACAAAAAATGGTTCCACATTATGTGCTTTCAAACAGACAAGTTTGCAAAACCTGGGGCCCTGAAAAATGTAGACTGTATTGAAAGCAATTATTTCCATGTAAGGAGTAATTTTCTGTTTCTTTCTGTAAATTAATATAAGGATTGAGCAATGCATTGCTTAGCACAGTGACTTTAATATAGTAACTGTGTTTCTTATTGATTTATGCTAGAAACAAAATCATTATTAGTCATTACTTAACATTATTTTATAGACTGCTAAGTCACTCTGTTGTCTCTGACTCTGTGCAACCCCAGAGATGGAAGCCAACCAGGCTCCCCCTTCCCTGGGATTCTTCAGGCAAGAATACTGGAATAGATTGCTATTTCCTTCTCCAATGCATGAAAGTGAAAAGTGAAAGTGAAGTCGCTCAGTCGTGTCTGACTCTTTGCGATCCCATGGACTGCAGCCAACCAGGCTCCTCCACCCATGGGATTTTCCAGGCAAGAGTACTGGAGTGGGATGCCATTGCCTTCTCTGATTTTATAGACTAGCAAACTTTAATTATAGATTATAAATTAGAATTGATTTCTCAAATAAATTTTCACAATAGTTTTGATTTTCTATTAGAGAAGTACACTAATCACTGAATAAGCAAATATGTGTATATAAATAATTAAATAAATGAAATTATATACCTGGTTATGAATGATACTTAGCCAAATTTTTCCATAACTTTAAAAATTATTTTTTCTGAGTAGATATTATCAAATTTACCTATTTAGTAAATAGATAAATAGGTACTTTGAATTTACCTATTTAGTAAATCAACTTTGTGCTTCTCTTCTTTGTGTAATCTGAGTTGACTTAATAAAGAATTTAAACATTTTTCATTCAATGAACAATTCAATATCAATATTAGCTTTGAGGAGAAATGAGTCATAATCACATCTAGAGCTAACATCAATACTTTTAGACACTTCTTATGGAGAAAAAAATCAATTATTCAATTACTTACTCTATTTCTGCTCTAACTATTTGCACTGCTCCCACTGAGATTAATGACCTGGTAAAGAAAATTTGTGCTGAAGGAACCAACAGTCAGAAGGAGTAAATGTAAAGGCAAACTTTGTATCAAACTATCTTTAGTCATAGTCAAGGGCAACATTGGTAGCAAAGGATCTAATAAATTCTTTTCAATATATTCGTGAGGAATTCTAAAATCCATGGTCCCTCCTATCAAGAAAACAAAATAAAATTTGTCTTTCAAAATATAAATACAGGAGAAATAAGGAAATTAAGGTATTTTTAAATTTTGCTTTTATATTTGTTGTTAAGGGTCTTGTGTTTTAGTGGTTAAGCCTGAACAATCAATGTTCAGTTTTCAGAGTAAGAAATTATTTCTCTTGGTCTCCATTACCTAATGAATTCAATGCATATTTATTAAATATGTACACTATATTTGGTACATTTTAATCTTGTTTAGATTAAAGGTGAATTCAGTAACTCTAAGAAGATAGCTTGGAGAAGGCGACGACACCCCACTCCAGTACTCTTGCCTGGAAAATCCCATGGACAGAGGAGCCTGGTAGGCTGCAGTCCATGGGGTTGCGAAGAGTCGGACATGACTGAGCGACTTCACCTTCACTTTTTACTTTCATGCATTGGAGAAGGAAATGGCAACCCCCTCCAGTGTTCTTGCCTGGAGAATCCTAGGGACAGGGGAGCCTGGTGGACTGCCATCTATGGGGTCGCACAGAGTCAGACACGACTTAGCAGCTGAAGCGACTTAGCAGCTATAGCAGCAGCAAGAAGATAGCTGAGAAATATTTCCTAGGTATCTTTGAGAGCATTTACATTTATATTAAGATAGTAGGACTGTAGTTTTATACCAGGAAAATGTAAATTCCCTCAAAACAGGGCTTTAGTTGTACAGTAATGTCCCTTTTCATTTAAGTATTTCAATAATTTATACATGTATGTACAATCAAACTTTGGGATTTCATGGGGTAAAATTTCTGGTTTTAACAACTATAGTTTTCTATATATAGGTCTTTAGATTCTTTAGGAAGATATATTCCTAAGTATTTTATTGTTTTCATTGCAATGGTGAATGGAATTGTTTCCTTAATTTCTCTTTCTATTTTCTCGTTATTAGTGTACAGGAATGCAAGGGATTTCTGTGTGTTAATTTTATATCCTGCAACTTTACCATATTCATTGATCAGTTCTAGTAATTTTCTGGTGGAATCTTTAGGGTTTTCTACGTAGAGGATCATGTCATCTGCAAATAGTGAGAGTTTTACTTCTTCTTTTCCAATTTGGATTCCTTTTATTTCTTTTTCTGCTCTGATTGCTGTGGCCAAAACTTCCAAAGCTATGTTGAATAGTAATGGTGAAAGTGGGCATCCTTGTCTTGTTCCTGACTTTAGAGGAAATGCTTTCAATTTTTCACCATTGAGGATAATGTTTGCTGTGGGCTTGTCATATATAGCTTTTATTATGTTGAGGTATGTTCCTTCTATTCCTGCTTTCTGGAGAGTTTTTATCATAAATGGATGTTGAACTTTGTCAAAGGCTTTCTCTGCATCTATTGAGATAATCATATGGTTTTTATTCTTCAGTTTGTTAATGTGGTGTATTACGTTGATTGATTTGCGGATATTGAAGAATCCTTGCATTCCTGGGATAAAGCCCACTTGGTCATGATGTATGATCTTTTTAATGTGTTGTTGGATTCTGATTGCTAGAATTTTGTTAAGGATTTTTGCATCTATGTTTATCAGTGATATTGGCCTGTAGTTTTCTTTTTTTGTGGGATCTTTGTCAGGTTTTGGTATTAGGGTGATGGTGGCCTCATAGAATGAGTTTGGAAGTTTGCCTTCTTCTGCAATTTTCTGGAACAGTTTGAGTAGGATAGGTGTTAGCTCTTCTCTAAATTTTTGGTAGAATTCAGCTGTGAAGCCGTCTGGGCCTGGGCTTTTGTTTGCTGGAAGATTTCTGATTACAGTTTCAATTTCTGTGCTTGTGATGGGTCTGTTAAGATTTTCTATTTCTTCCTGATCCAGTTTCGGGAAGTTGTACTTTTCTAAGAATTTGTCCATTTCTTCCACATTGTCCATTTTATTGCCATATAATTGCTGATAGTAGTCTCTTATGATCCTTTGTATTTCTGTGCTGTCTGTTGTGATCTCTCCATTTTCATTTCTAATTTTATTGATTTGATTTTTCTCCCTTTGTTTCTTGATGAGTCTGGCTAGTGGTTTGTCAATTTTATTTACCCTTTCAAAGAACCAGCTTTTGGCTTTGTTGATTTTTGCTATGGTTTCTTTTGTTTCTTTTGCATTTATTTCTGCCCTAATTTTTAGGATTTCTTTCCTTCTACTAACCTTGGGGTGCTTCATTTCTTCCTTTTCCAGTTGCTTTAGGTGTAGAGTTAGGTTATTTATTTGGCTTTTTTCTTTTCTCAAAGAAAACTATAAAACACTGGTGAAAGAAATCAAAGAGGACACTAATAGATGGAGAAATATACCATGTTCATGGATTGGTAGAATCAATATAGTGAAAATGAATATACTACCCAAAGCAATTTATAGATTCAATGCAATCCCCATCAAGCTACCAACGGTATTCTTCACAGAGCTAGAACAAATAATTTCTCAATTTGTATGGAAATACAAAAAACCTCGAATAGCCAAAGCTATCTTGAGAAAGAAGAACGGAACTGGAGGAATCAACCTGCCTGACTTCAGGCTCTACTACAAAGCCACAGTCATCAAGACAGTACGGTACTGGCACAAGGACAGAAATATAGATCAATGGAACAAAATAGAAAGCCCAGAGATAAATCCACGCACATATGGTCACCTTATCTTTGACAAAGCAGGCAAGAATATACAATGGATTAAAGACAATCTCTTTAACAAGTGGTGCTGGGAAAACTGGTCAAACACTTGTAAAAGAATGAAACTAGAACACTTTCTAACACCATACACAAAAATAAACTCAAAATGGATTAAAGAGCTAAATGTAAGACCAGAAACCATAAAACTCCTAGAGGAAAACATAGGCAAAACACTCTCTGACTTACATCACAGCAGGATCCTCTATGACCCACCTCTCAGAATATTGGAAATAAAATCAAAAATGAACAAATGGGACCTAATCAAACTTAAAAAGCTTCTGCACAACAAAGGAAACTATAAGCAAGGTGAAAAGACAGCCTTCAGAATGGGAGAAAATAATAGCAAATGAAGCAACTGACAAACAACTAATCTCAAAAATATACAAGCAACTTCTACAGCTCAATTCCAGAAAAATAAATGACCCAATCAAAAAATGGGCCAAAGAACTCAATAGACATTTCTCCAAAGAAGACATACAGATGGCTAACAAACACATGAAAAGATGCTCAACATCACTCATTATCAGAGAAATGCAAATCAAAACCACTATGAGATACCATTTCACGCCAGTCAGAATGGCTGCTATCCAAAAGTCTACAAGCAATAAATGCTGGAGAGGGTGCGGAGAGAAGGGAACCCTCTTGCACTGTTGGTGGGAATGCAAACTAGTACAGCCACTTTGGAGAACAGTATGGAGATTCCTCAAAAAACTGCGAATAGAACTGCCTTATGATCCAGCAATCCCACTGCTGGGCATATACACTGAGAAAACCAGAATTGAAAGAGACACGTGTACCCCAGTGTTCATAGCAGCACTGTTTGCAATAGCCAGAACGTGGAAGCAACCTAGATGTCCATCCACAGATGAATGGATAAGCAAGCTGTGGTACATATACACAATGGAGTATTACTCAGCCATTAAAAAGAATACATTTGAATCAGTTCTAAGGAGGTGGATGGAACTGGAGCCTATTATACAGAGTGAAGTAAGCCAGAAACAAAAACACAAATACAGTATCCTAACGCATATATATGGAATTTAGAAAGATGGTAAAAAATAACCCTATTTACGAGACAACAAAAGAGACACTGATGTATAGACCAGACTTTTGGACTCTGGGACCGGGAGAGGGTGAGATGATTGGGGAGAATAGCATTGAAATATGTATAATATTATATCTGAAATGTATTAATTGTTCAAACTAAACACTATCATGTTACAATTTGTTCATACTAGATGTTTGTAATGTTTCTGATAATCAATAAAAGAGATTCTTGATCAAAAAAAAAAAATAAACAACTATAGATGGGAGGTTCATTGTATGTAGGCCTCTGTATAAGAAAACTAATACTTATCTTGTAGTATTTTTTCAGGAAATAAAGATCTAGTGCATGCAAATGACAGAGTATTTTAATAGTGGATGTTCCAGTGGTTAAATACATTGGTCAAATAATGTCATAATAGAAGTTTTGAAAATACTTAGAACTTTATTATACTAAAAGTAATATATTGAAAACTGAGATGATACAATAAAAGCAGAATATATATATTGATATAGATATGTCTCTAATGACTATGTTAGAAAACATAAAAATTAAAAACTAATAGACTGATAGTCAAAATTAGTTTTTTTAGATGAAATTTGGATAACAAAAATTAATCATTTAAAAGTTAGCAGCCAGTCCAGGTTTGATACAGGATCCTTGGGGCTGATGCACTGGGATGACCCAGAGGGATGGTACAGGAAGGGAGGCCAGAGAGCGGTTCAGGATGGGGAACACATGTACGCCCGTGGAGCATTCATGTTGATGTGTGGCAGAAACCAATACAATATTGTAAAGTAATTAGCCTCCAATTAAAATGAATAAATTTAAAAAATAAATTAAAAAAATTAAAGTTAGCAGCCAAATAACAGTCAGTGTATTCACCATGTTGTATAACCACTCCTCTCTCTAGTTCCAGATCATTTTCACTACCCTTAAAGAGCCCTGTACCTATTGAGAACTTCCCTGGCATTGCTCAGTCACTAAGTCCTGTCCAACTCTTTGGGACACCATGGACTGGAGCCTGCAAGTCTCCTATGTCCATAAAGTTTTCCTTGCAAGAATTCTGGAGTGGGTTGCCACTTCCTCCTCCAGGGGATCTTCCTGATCCATGGATCAATTGCACATCTCCTGCATCTTCTGCATTATCACTGAGCCAACTGGGAAGAGCAATATAGTATCATAAAATAAAAGAAATTAGAAGAAAATAATACAACTAAAGATTGAAACAGGTGGAATTGAAATGCATGGTAAAATGAATTGAGAGAGAGAAACAATATTAGCAATAATCTGAGGTAATAGAAATTTAAAAGTTAATAAGACTCTATGAAAAATTTTATGGTAAAAAAATGAAACATACATGAAAGGATACTAAATTTTGTTAGTCCTGAAAGTAATCTGAAATTAGCACCATTGTGAGAACCATTCAATAAGGAAAAATAAAAGCCCCTGACTTTGTTAGTGTGTAAATCAGTCTAACCAACTCTGAAATACTTTGGTATTTTGTTGTAAATTTGAACATGCATATTTCTTACTCTCTGTTCACTCCTTTATCGGAAGTGGAACATAAATTTGCTGTCATATTTACATACCAAAAAATGTTAATATCAGCACTGAACTGAATGCAATTGAAAAAATGGAAACAGAAAAAAATGGGAAGAAATCCCTGTTGTTAGATACTATCACAGTATTACATCAGATCAGATCAGTCGCTCAGTCATGTCCGACTCTTTGCAACCCCATGAACTGCAGCACGCACAGGCCTCCCTATCCATCACCAGCTCTCGGAGGTCACTCAGACTCACATCCATCGAGTCAGTGATGCCATCCAGTCATCTCATCCTCTGTCGTCCCCTTCTCCTCCTGCCCCCAATCCCTCCCAGCATCAGAGTCTTCTCCAATGAGTCAACTCTTCGCATGAGGTGGCCAAAATACTGGAGTTTCAGCTTTAGCATCATTCATTCCAAAGAAATCCCAGGGCTCATCTCCTTCAGAATGGACTGGTTGGATCTCCTTGCAGTCCAAATATTACATAGCACTCAATAAATAAGTTATATATTTATGAGATGATTGTGGGAACATAATCTTAAATGAAAGCAAGTCACAGAGGATTACACATAGCATAAGTAGCACACAAAATTAAACACAGTAATTAAAAATAAACATATAGGCATTTTAAAGGTGGCACAGGACTTATCAACGCTTAATTTCTAAAGGAGATCAGCCCTGGGATTTCTTTGGAAGGAATGATGCTAAAGCTGAAACTCCAGTACTTTGGCCACCTCATGTGAAGAGTTGATTCATTGGAAAAGACTCTGATGCTGGGAGGGATTGGGGGCAGGAGGAAGAGGGGACAACAGAGGACGAGATGGCTGGATGGCTTCACCGACTTGATGGAAGTGAGTCTGAGTGACCTCCGAGAGCTGGTGATGGACAAGGAGGCCTGGTGTGCTGCGATTCATGGCGTCACAAACAGTTGGACAAGACTGAGCAACTGAACTGAACTGAATTTCATGATGGAGATCATCTTTGGGATCTGAGGTAAGGGAAGAACATAATGGTGACTTAAAGGCTTATGTAATATTATTTTTCTTAGGTATTGCATTAATTTCATCATTATAATGCATAACTTATCTGATATAAGTGTGATTATGGTGCATCACATTTTCTATATTTTTCAAATAAAGTGATAATATTTATCAGATCAGATCAGATCAGATCAGCCGCTCAGTTGTGTCCGACTCTTTGCAACCCCATGAACCGCAGCACGCCAGGCCTCCCTGTCCATCACCAGCTCCCGGAGGTCACTCAGACTCGCATCCATCGAGTCAGTGATGCCATCCAGCCATCTCATCCTCTGTCGTCCCCTTCTCCTCCTGCCCTCATTCCCTCCCAGCATCAGAGTCTTCTCCAATGAGTCAACTCTTCGCATGAGGTGGCCAAAATACTGGAGTGTCAGCTTTAGCACCATTCCTTCTAAAGAAATTCCAGGATTGATCTCCTTCAGAATGGACTGGTTGGATCTTCTTGCAGTCCAAGGGACTCTCAAGAGTGTTCTCCAACACCACAGTTCAAAAGCATCAATTCTTCGGCGCTCAGCCTTCTTCACAGTCCAGCTCTCACATCCATACATGACCACAGGAAAGACCATAGCCTTGACTAGGCGAACCTTTGTTGGTAAAGTAATGTCTCTGCTTTTGAATATGCTATCTAGGTTGGTCATAACTTTCCTTCCAAGGAGCAAGCGTCTTTTAATTTCATGGCTGCAGTCACCATCTGCAGTGATTTTGGAGCCCAGAAAAACAAAGTCTGACACTGTTTCCACTGTTTCCCCATCTATTTCCCATGCAGTGATGGGACCAGATGCCATGATCTTCGTTTTCTGAATGTTGAGCTTTAAGCCAACCTTTTCACTCTCCACTTAGAAATCCTTAAAGATTATAAACATAGAGAAACTATTGTAAAACTTCATATAGTATAAGTCCAGTAAATATTAACTATTACTATCAATTTTTTTTCTCAGACATCTGAAAGCTTTTAACTCTATCAATAAAAACAACTTTTACACACTATCCTAATGTGTTTATCTCTCATCCATCTTAGTACCACTAATGTAAAAATTACACTATGCTAACATACTGTATATGTTATAAATATAAAAAATATAAAATCTATAAAAGAAATGAACAGTATTTTAAATGAATAAACTTTGTAAATTAATGGGATATAATCAATGATAACAGAGACATTACTCTGCCAACAAAGGTCCGTCTAGTCAAGGCTATGGTTTTTCCTGTGGTCATGTATGGATGCGAGAGTTGGACTGTGAACAAGGCTGAGTGCCAAAGAATTTATGCTTTTGAACTGTGGTGTTGGAGAAGACTCTTGAGAGTCCCTAGGACTGCAAGGAGATCCAACCAGTCCATTCTGAAGGAGATCAGCCCTGGGATTTCTTTGGAAGGAATGATGCTAAAGCTGAAACTCCAGTACTTTGGCCACCTCATGCAAAGAGTTGACTCATTGGAAAAGACCCTGATGCTGGGACAGATTGGGGGCAGGAGGAGAAGGGGATGACAGAGGATGAGACGTCTGGATGGCATCACTGACTCGATGGACATGAGTCTGAGTGAACTCCGGAAGTTGGTGATGGACAGGGAGGCCTGGCGTGCTGGGATTCATGGGGTCGCAAAGTGTTGGACATGACTGAGCTGACTGAACTGAACTGAACTGAATCAATGATGCTATGCTATGCTATGCTAAGTTCTCCAGAATCAATGATAGTGAGTGTAAATTTATATTTCCAGTGGCTCCCTAGATATTTTAGAATATTTTTGATTAACTTTACAGAGCTTTTATATAGTTATTGTTTTCAAATCATAATTTGACAAAAGTTTAATTTTAGGACAAAAAGAAGCATCATATCTTCCTCTTGTTTATTTTCATTCCCGTTGCTAGAAATTGTTTTTAATATGTAGTTTATGAAAAAATTACTTTATAGCTAATCATTCTTTTTTGAATGGGTAACTGATCATGCCTTTTTGGATGATTAATTTTACTCAACTTGATGAAAAGATGTGTAAGTCTTTTTAATGATTTGCAATATGTGACAATATGCAGAAAATATGTGACAGTGTGAGGGCCTACATTCAGGAATAACCATTTTTCCTGAAACAAGTGGGATGTGTCTTTATTTGAAACTAAAAGAGGAATCAACTTTCAATCAGAGTGTTAAATGTCATCAAAATTTCTTTATAAAAGTCGAGATACAAAATTTAGAGTTTTAATATTTCCTACTTCACTTTGTGTTTGCACCCAAGCTTCAGTAGTGCTAACACGAGAGCTTATATTTTAGAAAATAATTTGGTGTTCTTATAAAATTTCGATATTCTGCTCTGTAATACCTATCTAACTAAAGTTTTTTTCTTATTATTATTCAATAACTATTTATCAAACCCACTATGTTTCATTCATCTTCAGCTTCTTCAGAATCAGTGGTTGGGACATATATTAGGATTACTGTCATGTTGAATGGACTGCCTTGGAAATGAACTAAAATCATTCTATCATTTTTGAGATTACAGTCAAATACTGCATTTTCGACTCTTTTGTTGGCTATGAGGGCTACTCCATTTCTTCTACGGGGTTCTTGTCCCCAGTACTAGATACAATAGTCATCTGAGTTAAATTTCCCCATTCTCGTCCATTTTAGTTCACTGATTCCTAGGATTTCAATGTTCACTTTTGCAATCTCCTCCTTGACCACTTCCAATTTACTTCTATTCATAGACCTAACATCCCAGGTTACTATGCAATACTGTTCCTTACAGCACTGGATTTTATATTCTCTACTAGAAGAATGCACAACTGAGTCTCATTTCTGATTTGGTCCAGGCTCTTCCTTCTTTCTGTAGCTATTAGTAATCGTGCTCCACTCTTCCCCCATAGCATATTTGTCTCCTTCCAAACTAGGGGGCTCATTTTCCAGGGTCATATATTTTTGCCTTTTCATACTGTCCATGGGATTCTTTAGATGAGAGTACTAGAGTGGGTTACAATTTCCTTCTCCAGTAGACCATGTTTTGTCAGAACTCTTCAGTATGATTATCCACCTTGAGTTGCCTTGCATGGGAAGACTCATAGCTTCATTAAGTTATGCAAGTCCCTTCTCCATGACAAGGCTATGATCCATGAAGGAGCCAAAGATGCAAAAGTTCTATACAGTAGTAAAACAGGACTTAAGAGTTGACTATAGCTCAAACCATGAGCTCCTTTATTTCAAATTTGAAGATGAAATTGAAGAAAGAAGGGAAATCACTATGCCATTCATGTACAATCAACATCAAATTCCTTATGATTATACAGTGAAAATGATGAATAGATTCAAGGGATTAGATAAGGTAGACAGAGTGATTGAAGAACTATGGACAGAGGTTCATGACATTGTGCAGGAGGCAGTGATCAACATTATCCCAAAGAAAAAGAAATGCAAGAAGGCAAAAAAGTTGCTGAAGAGGCTTTACAAAAAACCTAAGAAAGAAGTGAAAGGCAAGAGAGAAAGGGAAAGATATACCTAACTGAATGCAGAGTTCCACAAAATAGCAAGTACAGATAAGAAAGACTTTTGAAATGAACAATGCAAAAAATAGAGCAAAACAATAGAATGGTTAAAACTAGAGATTTCTTCAAGAAAACTGGAGATATCAAGGGATCATTTCATACAAGGATGGGTGCAATAAAGGACAGAAACAGTAAGGGCCTAACAGAAGAAGAAGAAACTAAGAAGAGGTGGTAAGAATACACATAAGAAGTATACATAAAAGGTTTTAATGATTTGGATAACCATGATGATGTGGTCACTCATCTAGAGCCAGGCGTCTTGGAATGTGATGTTAAGTGAGCCTTAAGAAGCATTGTTATGAACAAAGCTAGCAGAAGTGATGGAGTTCTAGATGAGCTATTTAAAATATTGAAAGTTGTTTCTATGAAAGTGCTGCACTCAATATGTCAGCAAATTTGGAAAATTCAGCAGGAGTCACAGAACTGGAAAAGATGAATTTTCATTCCAATCCCAAAGAAAGCCAATGCCAAAGAAGGTTGAAACTAAAGAAGTCTGAGCACTGAAGAAATGATGCTTTCTAGTTGTGATGCTGGAGAAGGCTCCTGAGAATCCCTCGGGCTGCAAGGATATCAAACCAGTCAATCCTAAAAGAAATCAACCCTGAATGTTCATTGGAAGGACTGATGCTGAAGCTGAAACTCCAATGCTTTGGCTACCTCATGCAAAGAGCCAACTCACTGGAAAATACCCTAATGCTGGGAAAGATTGAAGAAAAAAGGATAAGAGTGTGGCAGAGGATGAGATGATTATATAGCACCACCAACTCAATGGCCATAAATTGGAACAGACCCTGGGAACTAATAAAGGACAGGAGAGCCTGGCATGCTGCAGTCCATGAGGTTGCAAAGAGTCCGACACAACTTGGCAACTGAGCAACAACAGTAACAAAACCTGCACAGGTGTATTCATTTCACATACTAGCAATGTTATGCTCAAAATCCTTCAAGCTTGGCTTTAGCATATGTGAATCAAGAGCTTCCAGAGGTATAAACTGGCTTTCAAAGTGGCAAACATCAAATTGCCAGCATTTATTGGATCATGGAGAAAGCATGGGATTTCCTAAAAAAACCATCTACTTTTGCTTCATTGACTACATTAAAGTCTTTGACTGTGGAAAATACTTAAAGAGAAAAGAATACTATACATACTAGACCACCTTACCTGTCTTCAGAGAAACCCATACACAGGTCAAGGAAAAAAAGTTTGAACCAAACATGAAATGATGGAATGGTTCAAAATTGAGAATGGAGTACAGGGTTGCACATTGCCACTCTGATTATTTAACTTATATACAGAGTACATCACGTGAAATGCTGGGCTGGATGAATCACAAGCTGGAATCAAGATAGCTAAAAGAAATATCAATAACCTCAGCTATGCAGATGATACCACTCTAATGGCAGAAAGTGGAGAGGAACTAAAGCTGGCTTAAAACTCAACATTGACAATGAGGTACCATTTCACACCAGTCAGAATGGCTGTGATCCAAAAGTCTACAAGCAATAAATGCTGGAGAAGGTGTGGAGAAAAGGGAACCCTCTTACACTGTTGGTGGGAATGCAAACTAGTACAGCCATTTTGGAGAACAGTGTGGACATTCCTTAAAAAGCTGGAAATAGAACTGCCTTATGACCCAGCAATCCCACTGCTGGGCATACACATTGAGGAAACCAGAATTGAAAGAGACACGTGTACCCCAATGTTCATTGCAGCACTGTTTATAATAGCCAGGACATGGAAGCAACCTAGATGTCCATCCGCAGATGAATGGATAAGAAAGCTGTGGTACATATAGACAATGGAGTATTACTCAGCCATTAAAAAGAATACATTTGAATCAGTTCTAATGAGGTGGATGAAACTGGAGCCTATTATACAGAGTGAAGTAAACCAGAAAGAAAAACACCAATACAGTATACTAACACATATATATGGAATTTAGAAAGATAGTAATGATAACCCTGTATGCAAGAGAGCAAAAGAGACACAGATGTATAGAACAGTCTTTTGGACTCTATGGGAGAGGGAGAGGGTGGGATGATTTGTGAGAATGGCATTGAAACATGTATAATATCATATATGAAATGAATCGCTAGTCCAGGCTTGATGCATGATACTGGATGCTTGGGGCTGGTGCACTGGGATGACCCAGAGGGATGGTATGGGGAGGGAGGATGGTGGGGAGTTCAGGATGGGGAACACATGTATACCTGTGGCGGATTCATGTTGATGTATGGCAAAACCAATACAATATTGTAAAGTAATTAACCTCCAATTATAATAAATAAATTTTTATTAAAAAAAAAAAAAAACACTCAACATTCAAAAAATGAAGACCACGGCATCTGGTCCCATCACTTCATGGTAAACAGATGGGGAAAAAATGGAAACAGTGACAGACTTTACTTTCATGGGTTCCAAAGTCACTGAATATGGTCACTGCAGCCATGAAATGAAAAGATGCATGCTCCTTGGAAGAAAAACAATGACAAACCTAGATAGCATAGTAAAAAAGTGAGGCATTACTTTGCCGAGAAAGGTCCATATATTCAAAGCTATGGCTTTTCCAGTAGTAATGTACTGGATGTGAGAGTTGGACCAAAAAGCAGGCTGAGGAACAATGAGTTAATATTTCTGAATCGTGGTGATGGAGAAGACTTTTGAGAGTCCCTTGAACAGCAAAGAGATCAAATCAGTCAGTCCTAAAGGAAATCAATCCTGAATATTCATTGGAAGGACTGATGCTGAAGCTGAACTTCCGATACTTTGGCCACCTGATATGAATAGCTGATTCACTGGAAAACACCCTAATGCTGGAAAGGTTGAGGGCAAAAGGAGAAAGTGATGGCAGAGGATAATTAGATAGCATCATTTAGTCAATGGCCATGAATTTGAGTATACTTTCAGAGGTGGTGGAAGACAGAGGAGCCTGACATGCTACAGTCTATGAAGTCACAAAGATTTAGACATGACTTAGAGAGTGAAAAATAACATTGTATTTCTTGGAATGTGTTGGGATAGAAAGAAGCATTGGATATAACTCTGAGCTCAAGAAATTTTCTGCTTTTTGGAGAAGTCAGGTAAGAATTAAATGTAATGCAGTTTGCTAAGCACTAGTTTGGATACACTCCTATAATACTATGAAGTTCAGTTTTTTAGCAACAGTATGATGTCAATAGGATGCTAATATTGCCTTCATTATACAGATATGAACACTGAGAGGTTACAGGAATCTGGTAAGTACAGAGTATTTTGAAATGAATCCCAATCCCAGAACCCCAGTCTCATGGTTTCTGGTCTAGTGTTCCTTCCACTGCATGGTGCTTGCTATGTTAATTTCCTAAATCCAAGTACATTTGATAGACATGTTCTGCCTTTCAAAATGGCGGATCCATCTTGATGTATGGCAAAAGCAATACAATATTGTAAAGTTAAGGAAAATTAAAAAAAAAAAAATCCTATTTACCCTTTTCTTCATGATGATCTAAATGTGAGGTGTCACAAAATTTGCAGTGAATACATTGAAACTCATTATAAAGTTGTTACTTATTATGTGTAAGACATTTTTAGAACAAAAGTTTTCAAATTATCATTTCAAGCTAATATTTATTATCGGTTTTCAAACTATAGCCAGGTCATCATAAATACCTAAGGTCAGATGTTAAAGCATCACTACAAATCCTTTTTATACTAGCAAGGGGGAAAAAGAAAGATTTATTAGGTCATTTTAAATATTAACTTTTATGATGTTACAGTAAGCATTATCAGTATTTTCCACTATTGCATTGAACCCTAATTATGATAATATAACCATGTTTTCAGAAATATTCAAGTTAGCAGGAATTTTTAAAAAGGATTGTTAATCACCCAAAGGAAATTGCAATCATTAATTAGCAAAGAAAGATTATAGTAATGAAATTATCATAAAATTTAAAGAGCTGGAAAAGCATTTTAACAACATATTTTATAAATTAATTTGAAGTTTAGTGATTTTCTATTAAAATCTGAAGCTCTCAATTTGAGTATAATTCCTTCTCATGAGCTACTGCTGTTTAGTCATTATAAAAGAGATTTTTAGGAGATGATATTTCATTGGGAGTTGTTTACAATTGAAGTTTCCAAGCCATCAATCTCTTCTTAATTTTCTCACATCATTTGGTGACATTTGTAAATCATCTAAAATGCTAAGCTTGGGTTATTATGATGTAATATGAAATAAATCACTGCTGATTTTTTTCCCCAAAATTTCATGAGTTTTTGTTGAAGGAAAGGATATGGGAAGATCTGAATACTATCTTGCATTAGGTTGATTAGGATTTAATACAATATTAAGCCTTTCATTTCTTCCCCTACACTAAGTAGAAAGGAAGTTAAGAATAAAACCAAAAAGTCATTTAGGTCAATTGAAGTGAATGTACTATGGTGGGTATCTCTGGGTTCTCCACTAGTTAGTTGGCCCGTTGAACTAAATGTTTTTCTATTTGATTGTTACTTATCCTTTCTTGACCTGATTATAAAATATTTGTGTTTCACCATATTTTCTGTTTACAAACTCTTATCCTGTAGGAAGAAGTACAGTAGTGTCAGAATTGGGTACCTTAGAAATCTCCGATCTGCTTTAATTTCGAATTAGGGAAATTGATCCTAAAAAGCAACTTGTTGCAAAACCCCATTGATATTTGAGGGAAGACTGGGGTTAGAACCCAAGACATTCTTAGGAAATTTTCTGACCTAAAATGTTTCCATTTTAGCAATATTTCTTCCACTGGTCTTCCTCTTACTCAACATTGAACAAATGTTTTTTAAGAGCTTATTAAAAAAAAAAAAAAAAAAAACAGTCTGCAAATATTTAATTTTTGTTCTGTTTCATGTCTTGCACATCTTTTTTTTCCTTGTCATAAATAGATAATCCTTTGCATATTGCTTTTGATATGCACAAAGGAGAATATATGTTGATCCAGACTGACCATCATCTACTAGTAGGAAACTGACATGGATTAACACACTACACAGTAACTTCCTTCTTTTTCTTCTACCTGCTCTACTTCCTCCAACCTCACTCTGCTCTCCTGACACACACTGACTCACCATAACTAAAACCCTATGTCTCAACAAAAAACCTGTCCAAGCAAGCAGAATCCTTTAAAAGAATGTAAATATTCAAATTTTAAGTTCTTTTAGGCAATGAGATATATAAAGCAGAGCTAGACAGATACAAAACAGGATCAGGATCAAATTATAAAATTATGAACAGATATGTTTATGCTAGATGATTAAAGATCCAATGTGTGGAAAAAAAAAAATTCTGCAAAAGTAGCAGAAACAGAGATGTCTTCTGCTAGGCCACAAATTTACCTCATACATCTTTAAACCATTTCAGAAGATCCAAAACCTCATAGCAACTTCATATTCTTTTCAAGTCTAATCACTGATTTTCAACAAAATCTCATTAAACATCTATTTACTAGTTACTACCATATATAAGTCTCATACTGCCATTGAGAAGTATGTAAGGACTTGCCTGTCCTCACATGGGAGAGACAAAACTATAGATAATTATGCCTCAAAGCTCATCTCGGAGGAGATGACTTAGCTGTCATGGCAGAGTTAATGTCGTTAAAAAACATTGTAATTTTCACGAGGCATTTTGTTTTTTATTTAAATCTAGTCACCTATAGATATTATATGCCAATATAAATTTACTTTTCAAGAAAACTAAATAACACTGGTTAAGAAGTCATTTTTAACAATAATGTAATTCTTATTCTTTTCATTAGAAAGCTAATAACACACATCTCATCATGTGGTATTTTTAAAATATCAGCATGCACAAAATGTTATTTACCAGCTTAATTAATGTGCTTGTCATATTCTGAAATGATTTTAAAGAGTGTGAAATATTAGTAACATCAGTTCAGTTCAGTTCAGTTCAGTTGTTCAGTCGTGACGGATTGTTTGTGACCCCATGGACTACAGCACACCAGGCTTCCCTGTTTCATCACCAACAACCAGAATTTATTCAGACTCATATCCATTGAGTTGGTGATGCCATGCAACCATCTCATCCTCTGTCATCCCCTTCTCCTCCTGGCTTCAATCTTTCCCAGCATCAGGGTCTTTCCAAATGAGTCAGCTCTTCTCATCAGGTGGCCAAAATATTGGTTTCAGCTTCAACATCAGTCCTTCCAATGAATATTTAGGACTGATTTCCTTTAGGATGGACTGGTTGGATCTCCTTGCAGTCCAATGGACTCTCAAGAGTCTTCACTGAAACAACAGTTCAAAAGCATCAATTCTTCGTGCTCAGTTTTCTTTATAGTCCAACTCTCACAACCATACATAACTGCTGGAAAAACCATAGCCTTGACTAAACCAATCTTTATTGGCAAAGTATTGTCTCTCCTTTTTAATATCCTGTCTAAGTTGGTAATAACTTTTCTTCCAAGGAGCAAGCATCTTTTAATTTCATGGCTGCAGTCACCATCTGTAGTGATTTTGGAGCCCCCCAAAATAAAATCAGCCACTGTTTTCACTGTTTCCCCATCTATTTGCCATGAAGTGATGGGACCAGAGGTCATTTTCTTAGTTTTCTGAATGTTGAGTTTTAAGCCAACTTTTTAAACTCTCTTGTTTCACTTTCATCAAGAGGCTCTTTAGTTCTTCTTCACTTTCTACCATAAGGATGGTGTCATCTACATATCTGAGGATATTGGTATTTCTCGTGGCAGTTTTGATTTCAACTTGTGCTTCATCCAGCCTAGCGTTTTTCATGCTGTACTCTGTATGTAAGTTAAGTAAGCAGGGTGACAATATACAGCCTTGACATACTCCTCTTCCTATTTGGAACCAGTCTGTTGTTCCATGTCCAGTTCTAACTGTTGCTTCCTGACCTGCATATAGGTTTCTCAAGAGGCAGGTCAGATGGTCTGGTATTCCCATCCCTTTAAGAATTTTCCACAGTTTGTTGTGATCCACAGAGTCAAAGGCTTTGGCATAGTCAATAAAGGAGAAGTAGATGTTTTTCTGGAACTCTCTTGTTTTTTTGATGATCCAGCAGATGTTGGCAATTTGATCTCTGTTTCCTCTGCCTTTTTAAAACCAGCTTGAACATCTGGAAGTTCATAGTTCACATACTGTTGAAGCCTGGCTTGGAAAATTTTGAGCGTTTCTTTAAGCATGTGAGATGAGTACAATTGTGCAGTAGTTTGAGCATTCTTTGGCGTCATCTTTCTTTGAGATTGGAGTGAAAAACAATCTTTTCCAATCCTGTGGCCACTGCTGAGTTTTCCAAATTTGTTGGCATTTTGAGTGCAGCAGTTTAACAGCATCATCTTTCAGGATTTGAAATAGCTCAACTAGAATTCCATCACCTTCACTAGCTTTGTTCGTGATGATGCTTCCTAAGGCTCACTTGACGTTGCATTCCAGGATGTCTGGCTCTAAGTCAGTGACGATACTATTGTGATTATTTGGGTTGTGAAGATCTTTTCTGTATAGTTCTTCTGTATATTCTTTCCACAACTTCTTAATGTCTTCTGCTTCTGTTAGGCCCAGACCATTTCTGTCCTTTATTGAGCCCATCTTTGCATGAAGTGTTCCCTTGGTTTCTCTAATTTTCTTGAAGATATCTCTAGTCTTTTTCAGTCTATCATTTTCCTATATTTCTTTTCACTGATCGCTGTGGAAGGCTTTCTTATCTCTCCTTGCTATTCTTTGGAACTCTGCATTTGAATGGGTATATCTTTCCTTTTCTCCTTTGCTTTTGGGTTCTCTTCTTTTCAAAGCTATTGGTTAGGTCTCCTCAGACAGCCATTTTGATTTTTTGCATTTCTCTTTCTTGGGGATGATCTCTCTCCCTGTCTCCTGTACAATGTAATGAACTTTTGTCCATAGTTCTTCA
Source organism: Tragelaphus eurycerus (assembly GCA_935064755.1). Lineage (NCBI taxonomy): Eukaryota > Metazoa > Chordata > Mammalia > Artiodactyla > Bovidae > Tragelaphus > Tragelaphus eurycerus. The sequence goes on from CAKXYN010000123.1 coordinate 1,424,450, forward strand.
GGCACTCTTTCTATCATATCTAATCCTTAGAATCTATTTGTCTGAAACCACTAGACCATTCAGGTATGACTTAAATCAAATCCCTTATGATTATACAGTGAAAGTGACAAATATATCTCTTGAATCTATTCTTAATAACATAAATAAATAGAATACTCATTGTTCTGTTTCATTAGCATTCAGGCAATGGATAGAAAAAAAAAATTCCATAAATTGATGTATTGAATTTTAAGGTGATTTATTTTACTGAATCCTTTAATTTTGCATCTTGAATAATCCCTTGTTCAAATAATTTGCTTATTCTTAACAAAGACCATGTATAAACATTGAGAACTACAGAAAGTAGGAGTGTGTCAGCAGTCATGTATGGATGTGAGAGTTGGACTATAAAGAAAGCTGAACGCTGAAGAATTGATGCTTTTGAACTGTAGTGTTAGGGAAAACTCTTGAGAATCCCTTGGACTGCCAGGTGATCAAACCAGTCCATTCTAAAGGAAATCAGTCCTAAATATTCATTGGAAGGACTGATGTTTAAGCTGAAACCAATACTTTGGCCACCTGATGTGAAGTACTGACTCATTTGAAAAGATCCTGATGCCGGGAAAGATTGAAGGCAGAAGGAGAAAGGAACGACAGAGGATGAAATTGTTGGTTAGCATGACTCACTCAATGGACATGAATTTGAGTAAACTCTGGGAGTTGGTGATTGACAGGGAGGCCTGGCATGTTGCAATCCATAAGTTCGCAAAGAGTTGGACACGACTAACTGAACTGAACTGATGTCAATTTATGGACCTGTGTGTATTTGGAATAACCTCTATCCAATAAGATAACTTTTCTTTATAAATTTGGAATAGAAATTATGGTATGGCTGTACTCCAACCACTGTGGCTGAGGGTGAGCTTGACTGGTTCTATGACCATTGAAGGTTCCCTGCAGAGCAGCTGCTTCTACTTAGAGCTGGGAAAGTGGTAAGATGTTATAGACTGGAGTCCTGCTCAAATTCTCTGCTGCTGTACAGATGTAGGAAGCATATTCCCTTCCTTCTTTCTGCTTCTTTCCAAATCTTTTGCCAGTTCCTCATGTTGGCAGAAATAAAGGGGTAAGGGAGCCTGGAATTACAACTACAGAACTATGAGACAGAGTGTAAAAGGGTCTTGTCATGTCTTTGAAAGATTAGGGGTGTGAAATTGTCCCATTTACAATAGGAGATGTATATGGACGTTTACCATGCCATCATACAGTTGAAATTAACTTAAAAGTTCAACATGATAATAAATACAGAAAAAAGAGTAGAATGCAACCTCAAGTATTAAATGCATAATCATAACACTATAAAGTTGAAAAAATACAAAATGCTAAGGAATGTGGAAAGCATAATTAATTTATATAATGTCGCAAAGCTCAAAAGGCACTATAGAATTTCATGGAACAAGTAAATAACAAACACTGGTGCTTACTTTTAGGGAAGGTGGTAGTGAATATAATTTAGGAAAAATTCAGAGAAGTTTCACCTGTGTCTCTGTTTTCTAATAAAAAATATGACTGTGGCAGATGGCAAATATTATGATTATAGATAAATATTATGATCTAACATACATATGTTCATACTGTATTATTCTTTATTATTTCTGAATATTTGAATTATCCTATAATTTTTAAAAAGCATACGAGAAAATCAGGCATAGTTTGGTCTCACACTTTTTATCAGTTATAGCTTAGGCAAACACCTGTTATTAATGAATCTCAGTTCTCTTACTCTGAATCTCTTACTGTGTCCTTGTGAGGACTAGAGGTAATGAATGTCAAGTGCCTGTCATTTGAAGGTCTTCAATAAAGGTGACACTTTGTTGTTATTGTTATTAATAATATACTTGCCTAAATACAGTACACATTTGTTACATAAATGAAAATGAGTTGCATATGGAATTCTTTTGTATATAATACCAAACCTCTCATGAACTAAGAAGGCTAATGAACAATGAAAAAGTGCAGAATGTAGATTAATAGATGAGGAGACATCAATTCTTGTTTGTGAAAGACAGATATTTTATTTCTATTATCCCAGCATAATTATTAATAGCATCCCCTTTCACTCTTAAGAGTTTATTGTATGAATGATAAATTATATATTCATCATAATAAATAATAATTTATTATTATTATTAAGTAGAGATTCAGATTCAGTAGTGGAATAGGTTAGGTCTTAATTCATGCTAAGCAAAATAGTTGATAAATGCTGTTCTAGTCTGGTAACCATTTAAGAACTATTTGAAAGATTCAAGCACCCTCTTAGAAAAGTTTAGACTTTGGTGAATGGTGAATAATTTTTTTTTTTTGTCAAATTCATAAGGAAGTATTTATTTGTCATTGAGTTGCTAAGTCATGTCTGACTCTTTGCAGCCCATGGAATTCACTTTGCCATGTTATTCACTATCTTTTGGAGTTTGCTCAAACTCATGTCTATTGAACCAGTGATGCCTACAACTATCTCATCCTTTGCCACCCCATTCTCCTCCTGCCCTCAATCTTTCCCAACAACAAGGTCTTTTCCAATGAGTCAGCTCTTTGCATCAAGTGGCCATATTACTAGAGCTTCAGCTTCAGTATCAGTCCTTCCAATGAATATTCAGGTTTGAGTTCTTTTAGGATTCACTGGTTCAATTTCTTTATAGTCCAAGGCGACTCTCAACAGTTTTCTCCAGCACTATAATTTGAAAGCATCAATTCCTCAGTGTTCAGCCTTATTTATGGAGCAACACTTACATCCGTATATGACCACTTGAAAAACCATAGTTTTGACTATATGGACCTTTGTCAGCATAGTGATGTCTCTGCTATTTAACATGCTATCTAGGTTTGATGACTCAAGATTTCTGGGAGAAATATCAATAATGTCAGATATGCAGATGACACCACTCTAATGGTAGAAAGTGAAGAGGAACTACAGAGACTTGATGATGTTGAAAGAGGAGAGTGAAAAAGTTGACTTAAAACAACATTCAGAAAACGAAGATAATAGCGTCCAGTCCCAGTACTAGATGTGGAAACAATGGAAACAGCAACAGACTTTATTTTGTTGGGCTTCAAATCACTGCAGATGGTGACTGCAGCCATGAAAGTAAAAGATGCTTGAACTTTGGAAAAAGCTATGATCCATCTAGACAGCATATTAAAAAGCAGAGACTTTGTTGACAAAGCTCTATTTAGTCAAAGCTAGAGTTTTGCCAGTAGTCGTGTATGAATGTGAGAGTTGGACCAAAAAAAGGTTAGGGCTAAAGAATCGATGCTTTCAAACTATGGTGCTTGATTAAGACACTTAAGAGTCCCTTGGATAGCCAGGGAGATCAAACCAGTCAATCCTAAAGCAAATTAACCCTAAATATTCATTGGAAGGTCAGATGCTGAATTTGAAGCTGCAATACTTTGACCACCTGATGAGATGAGCTGACTCACTGGAAAAGACCCTGATGATGGGAAAGACTGAGGGAAAAATGAGAAGGAGGTTACAGAGCCTGAGATGGTTGGACACCAACTCAATGGACGTAAGTCTGAGCAAGCTTCAGGAGATAATGAAGGACAGGAAATCCTGGCATCCTGCAGTCCATGGAGTCACAAAGAATTGAACACAACTGAGGGACTGAATGACAACAACTAGGTTTGTTGTAGCTTTAATACCATGGCTGCAGTCACCGTCCACAGTAATTTTGAGGCCCAAGAAAATAAAATCTGTCTTAAGACAAAAAAAGTAAAGAAAGAAAGTATAGTGTTAGAAAATATTCAGTCTTCACAAAGCAAAAATGAAGACTATTGCAAATTGGTAAGGAGACAATTTTTTTCTCAATATAAAGAAGAAATTACTAATAATTATAATGAACAATCATTCCTTCTGTTTGTTAGGTCTCTCAGGGTTTTCCAGGTATAGGATCATAACGAGTAAGTCATGGACTTCAGTCTGACAGGTTACTCTGTCCATAGGATTTCCTAGGCAAAAATATTGGAGTGGATTGTCATTTCCTCTTCCATAAGATCTTCCCAAGCTAGAATTTTTGAATATCATCAAATATGTTAATCATTATTTTTAACTTTACCAGATCAGATCAGATCAGATCAGATCAGTCGCTCAGTCGTGTCCGACTCTTTGCGACCCCATGAACTGCAGCACGCCAGGCCTCCCTGTCCATCACCAACTCCCGGAGATCACTCAGACTCGCATCCATCAAGTCAGTGATGCCATCCAGCCATCTCATCCTCTGTCGCCCCCTTCTCCTCCTGCCCCCAATCCCTCCCAGCATCACAGTCTTCTCCAATGAGTCAATTCTTCGCATGAGGTGGCCAAAGTATTGGAGTTTCAGCTTTAGCATCATTCCTTCCAAAGAAATCCCAGGGCTGATCTCCTTCAGAATGGACTGGTTGGATCTCCTTGAAGTCCAAGGGACTCTCAAGAGTCTTCTCCAACACCACAGTTCAAAAGCATCAATTCTTCGGCGCTCAGCCGGGTTTATTAATATTGACTGAAATTTGTACTTCTAGAATAAACCTCATATGATAAAAATTTATTATTTTGTAATGTGGATATTATACACTAATGGGTTCTGTTTATGTATAATTTATTTATAATTTTACATATTTTAAATGTAAATTACATAGAAATTTAACATTTATATTGAGTTCTTATTTTTTAAATTATATTTAGCAATATTACTCAGTATTGAGTATTGGTGTATAGTTAGTGACCAACAAGAAACATGTGAAAAATTTCTTTTCTTTTTAGAAGAATTGTTTTAAGAGCACTGTACTTATCTGATAACTAATGATTTCATAGAATTCCACAGTGAAGTTCCCTGGGCAAGGTGTTGCAGCAGTTTTTAAAAAAGATTCCCAATTTTTCCTTTAGAAATTAATCTTTTTATATTTTTCTTCTACACTTGGGTCAATTCTGGTAAACAATAAATTTCTATAATATTACCCAGTTCATCTAGATTTTCAAATATAGTTGATGTTTCAATGGTATTTTCCTTCTCATTTTTTTTCTTAAAGCTGAATCATTTCCATTTAATTGTAATTGTTAGCTACCTATCTGTTCAATAAAATGACTTTTTCAAGAAAAAGTTTTGCTATTTAATTGTTTTATTGGGTTTTTTAAAATTTCTAATTCAACATTAGATATATAGAACTTTATATTAGAGATACAGAACACTTCTCTCATTCCTCCAAAAGTTCCTGCTCCCTTGGTATTGATCCCAGCCACAGGCAACCACCAGTCTACTTCTGGTCACTGCTGCTAAATCTCTTCAGTCGTGTTTGACTCTGTTCGACCTCATAGATGTCAGCGCACCAGGCTCCATCGTCCTTGGGATTCTCCAGGCAAGAACACTGGAGTGTGTTGTTATTTCCTTCTCCAATGCATGAAAGTGAAAAGTAGAAGTGAAGTCACTTGGTCGTGTCCGACTCTCAGCGACCCCATGGACTGCAGCCTACCAGGCTTCTTTGTCCATGGGATTTTCCAGGCAAGAGTACTGGAGTGGGTTGCCATTGCCTTCTCCATACTTCTGGTCACTATGGATTAGTTTTTGCCAATTTTAGAATTTCATATAAATATAGTACTTTGCTATGTAGCCTATTGAGTTTGCTTGTTTTCCCACTGAATATATTATTTTTGAGATTTATTAATATTTTGCATATGTAAGTAGTTTCCTCCCTTCCCTGTATTGCTAAATAGTATTCCATTTTATTGAAATATTCTGATTTGTTTATCTATTTACCTGTTGACAGACATTTGGGCTATTTCTAGGTTTTATTTATTTATTTTTTTAAATACAAAGCAGCTTCTTTAGCCGCCAACACCGACTCCAGCCTCCGCTGCCACCGAGAAAAGGCAAGCAAATGCCTCTATGTTTTAAATATTGTGAATAAAAGTGCTGTACACATCACTGTGCATATCTTTATGTGCCTTTTCATATCACTTTTATAAAAATGAAGATTGTAATTTCTGTCTTATATAGTGAGTGCATATTTAACTTTGTAAGAAATTGCAAACCTTTTTATAAAAGTGGTTGGAAATTTTATGTGTCTCCCAATGTAAGAAAATTATAGTGACTTCGTGGCTGGATTAACACTTATCATTATCAAGTCTTTAAATTAAAGCTATTCTAACAGGTGTGCAATAGCATCATGTTGTGCTTTTAATTTTCACTTTCCCAATGACAAATGATGTTCTGTGGCTTTTTATGTGTTTATCGATCATATATCTTCTCTAATGAAATATTTTTGAAATCTTTGCTCACATGGGATTGGAGTGTATGCTTTCTTATCAGTTTATTTAGATTCTGAATTTAATAAGTATATCACAGATATGAGTTATATATATATATATATATATGCTTCCCTAGTATCTCAGTTGGTAAAGAATCTGCCTGCAATGCAGGAGACCTGGATTTGATCCCTAGATTGGGAAGATACCCTGGAGGAGGGCATGGCAACCCACTCCAGTATTCTTGCCTAGAGAATCCCAATGTACAGAGAAGTTTGGTGGGCTAGAAATCATGGGGTTGCACAGAGTCAGACACGACTGAGTGACTAGGCACAGTGTGTGTGTGTGTGTGTGTGTGTGTGTATAGCTTCTCAAGTGACTTAGTGGTAAAGAATCTGCCTACAATACAGGAGACGCAGGTTCAATCTGAGTCAGGAAGATATCCTGGAGAAGGAAATGGCAACTCACTCCAGTGTTCTTGCCTGGAAAACCCAATGGACAGAGGAGCCTGGTGGGCTACATGATACAGGGTTGTAAACAGTCAGTCAGGACTGAAGCCAGTCTTGACTGACTCTTTACAACTCTATATCATGTAGCCCACCAGGCTCCTATATAAATTTATTTACATATACAGCACAGTATGCATATTTTTTTCTAACCACCTTACTTTTGCAGCTTTATCACAGTATATTATGAAGAGCAGATGTTTCAGATTTTAGCCACTTAGTATGGCACCATCTCGGGGAAGGCAATGGCACCCCACCCCAGTACTTTTGCCTGGAAAATCCCATGGACGGAGGATCCTGGTAGGCTCCAGTCCATGGGGTCGCTAAGAGTCGGACACGACTGAGTGACTTCACTTTCACTTTTCACTTTCATGCATTGGAGAAGGAAATGGCAACCCACTCCAGTGTTCTTGCCTGGAGAATCCCAGGGACAGGGGAGCCTGGTGAGCTTCTGTCTATGGGGTCGCACAAAGTCGGACACGACTGAAGCGACTTAGCAGCCGCAGAAGCAGCATGGCACCATCTGCTTCTGCGTGTAAGCTCTACTTAGTGTTTTTTAGAAAATTATAAGCTTGCCACCTTTTCCCTTATTACAAGCAAGTCCTATCTGACTTATTTCTACTGTAATCTCTTGAGTTCGCTCTGTTTTGGGAGGGGGAGGTTATGTCCCCAGTTACATGTAAATTTAATGTAAACCTCCAATTGTACTAAAGATATGAACTATGGGTGATTTAAAAAAGTGAATTGCTCTTATTGTTCACACATATACACACATACTCAAGTAATGAAATCAGAACTTAGGCTACCTCTATTATTAATCCTATACAAAAAAGATTTTCACGACCCAGAATATCACGATGGTGTGATCACTGACCTAGAGTCAGACATCCTAGAATGTGAAGTCAAGTGGGCCTTAGAAAGCATCACTACAAACAAAGCTAGTGGAGGTGATGGAATTCCAGTTGAGCTATTCCAAATCCTGAATGATGATGCTGTGAAAGTGCTACACTCAATATGCCAGCAAATTTGGAAAACTCAGCAGTGGCCACAGGACTGGAAAAGGTCAGTTTTCATTCCAATCTCAAAGAAAGGCAATGCCAAAGAATGCTCAAACTACCACACAATTGCACTCATCTCACACGCTAGGAAAGTAATGCTCAAAATTCTCTAAGCCAGGCTTCAGCAATATGTGAACCGTGAACTTCCTGATGTTCAAGCTGGTTTTAGAAAAGGCAAAGGACTCAGAGATCAAATTGCCAACATCCACTGGATCATGGAAAAAGCAAGAGAGTTCCAGAAAAACATCTATTTCTGCTTTATTGACTATGCCAAAGCCTTTGACTGTGTGGATCACAAACAACTGTGGAAAATTCTGAAAGAGGTGGGAATACCAGACAACTTGATCTGCCTCTTGAGAAATTTGTATGCAGGTCAGGAAGCAACGGTTAGAAGTGGACATGGAACAACAAACTGGTTCCAAAAAGGAAAGGGAGTTCGTCAAGGCTGTATATTGTCACCCTGTTTATTTAACTTCTATGGACTGGAAGAAACACAAGTTGGAATCAAGATAGCTGGGAGAAATATCAATAACCTCAGATATGCAGATGATGCTACCCTTATGGCAGAAAGTGAAGAGGAACTAAAAAGCCTCTTGATGAAAGTGAAAGTGGAGAGTGAAAAAGTTGGCTTAACGCTCAACATTCAGAAAACGAAGATCATGGAATCTGGTTCCATCACTTCATGGGAAATAGATGGGGAAACAGTGTCAGACTTTGTTTTTCTGGGCTCCAAAATCACTGCAGATGGCGACTGCAGCCATGAAATTAAAAGATGCTTAGTCCTTGGAAGGAAAGTTATGACCAACCTGGATAGCATATTCAAAAGCAGAGACATTACTTAGCCAACAAAGGTTCATCTAGTCAAGGCTATGGTTTTTCCTGTGGTCATGTATGGATGTGAGAGTTGGACTGTGAAGAAGGCTGAGCGTCAAAGAATTGATGCTTTTGAACTGTGGTGTTGGAGAAGACTCTTGAGAGTCCCTTGGACTGCAAGGAGATCCAACCAGTCCATTCTGAAGGAGATCAGCCCTGGGATTTCTTTGGAAGGAATGATGCTAAAGCTGAAACTCCAGTACTTTGGCCACCTCATGCAAAGAGTTGACTCATTGGAAAAGACTCTGATGCTGGGAGGGATTGAGGGCAGGAGGAGAAGGGGACAACAGAGGATGAGATGGCTGGATGGCATCACTGACTTGATGGACGTGAGTCTGAGTGATCTCCGGAAGTTGGTTATGGACAGGGAGGCCTGGCGTGCTGCGATTCATGGGGTCGTAAAGAGTCGGACACGACTGAGTGACTGATCTGATCTGATTATTAATCCTTCTTTCAAAATTTGAATTATAACTAAAAATTCACCAACACATTGATATTCAAAACAAAATTATATCATTTGCTCTTACTGAGATTTCTATAAGATAAGCAGGGAATATTTAATTTTAACTTCAATTAAGAGATGAAAAAATAGAGATGCATCAATTTAATTTGACTTGACGATGGTCATGAGTGAAGCTAAAATGCTTAGAAACAGTTATATACTCTCCCCATCCACTCTTTTCATTCTTGATAGCTATTTTCCCTCTAGATAATTCTAAGCTATGTTAATTGAAGTAAAAGAAATATAAATATGGTAAAAAGAGGAGAGATTTTTTATATTGGAACAGAAATACCAATATACTGGCATAAAAATACCCAGCAGAAAGACAGAGTCAAAGAAATAAAATCATATATGTGTCTATGTTTGTGTAATGTGTATGAGAAAGGAATAGACAGGGCTGAGGAAGGGAACAATCGCGTGGTGATTGAGAGTTTGAGTGAGGGTTTTTCTGGTGAATCAGATCTCAAATCCTGAGCAATGTTTTTTACTTCATATGATTTCTGTTTCAGTTCAGTTGCTCAGTTGTGTCCGACTCTTTGAGACCCCATGAATTGCAGCATGCCAGGCCTCCCTGTTCGTTACCAACTCCCAGAGTTTACTCAAATTCATGTCTATCAAGTCAGTAATGCCATCCAGCCATCTCATCCTCTGTCATCCCCTTCTCCTCCTGCCCCCAATCCCTCCAAGCATCAGGGTTTTTTTCCAATGAGTCAACTCTTCGCATGAGGTGGCCAAAGTATTGGAGTTTCAGGTTTAGCATCAGTCCTTCCAATGAACAGCCAGGACTGATCTCCTTTAGAGTGGACTGGCTGGATCTCCTTGCAGTCCAAGGGACTCTCAAGAGTCTTCTCCAACACCACAGTTGTGCGTACTTTTGGTTATAAACCAGAAAGCACGATAGCTTTAGCAACATTGGTATAGAGTACTAATACTCAAATTCTATGGAGAACTATTTTTTTTTTATTATATTAAGGAGCCACTGTCCTAACGTAGACTTTTCTAGGGGTTATATGACTTTTTTTTTTGGTAAGTCACTCAAAGAAAAAGAGAAAAAAGAGAAATATCTATAATGTCATAATATATTTATTCCTTCATATGTATTTATGAATATATATAGATTATAATGAGAATTACCTAGAGAAAATAAAGGCAAGAATCATAAAAAATTAATCCCTTCTCTATGATTACACATATTTATTGGTGTATAGTGCCAAAGCCTTTGAGAGTATGGATCACAATAAAGTGTGGAAAATTCTGAAAGAGATGGGAATACCAGACCACCTTACCTACCTCTTGAGAAACGTATATGCAGGTCAGGAAGCAACAGTTAGAACTGGGCATGGAACAACAGACTGGTTCCAAATAGGAAAACGAGTATGTCAAGGCTGTATGTTGTCACCATGCTTATTTAACTTATATGCACAGTAGATTATCAGAAATGCTGGGTTGGAGGAAGCACAAGCTGGAATCAAGATGGCTGGGAGAAATATCAATAATCTCAGATATGCAGATGACACCACCATTATGGCAGAAAGTGAAGAAGAACTAAAGAGCCTCTTGATGAAAGTGAAAGACAAGAGTCAAAAAGTTGGCTCAAAGCTCAACATTCAGAAAATTAAGATCATGGCATCCGGTCCCATCACTTCATGGCAAATAGATGGGGAAACAGTGGAAACAGTGGCTGACTTCATTTTTCTTGCCTCCAAAATCACTGCAGATGGTGATTGCAGCCATGAAATTAATGGCATTGAAACATGTATAATATCATATGTGAAACGAATCACCAGCCCAGGTTTGATGCATGATTCAGGATGATCGGGGCTGGTGCACTGGGATGACCTAGAGAGATGGTATGGGGAGGGAGGTGGGAGGAGGGTTCAGGATCGGGAACACGTGTACACCCATGGTGGATTCATGTTGATGTATGGCAAAACCAATACAATATTGTAAAGTAATTAGCCTCCAATTAAAATGAATAAATTTATATATAAAAAAAGATGCTTACTCCTTGGAAGGAAAGTTATGACCAACATGGTGCTGCTGCTGCTAAGTCACTTCAGTCGTGTCCGATTCTGTGTGACCCCATAGGTGGCAGCCCACCAGGCTCGCCCGTCCCTGGGATTTTCCAGGCAAGAACACTGGAGTGGGCTGCCATTTCCTTCTCCAGTGCATGAAAGTGGAAAATGAAAGGAAAGTTGCTCAGTTGTGTCCAACTCTTAGCGACCCAATGGACTGCAGCCTACTAGGCTCCTCCATCCATGGGATTTTCCAAGCAAGAGTACTTGCTTGGAAAGCAAGAGTGGGGTGCCATTGCCTTCTCCAGTGACCAACATAGGCAACTTATTAAAAAGCAGAGACATTACTTTGCCAGTAAAGGTCCTTCTACTCAATGCTATGGTTTTTCCAGTGGTCATGTATGGATATGAGAGTTGGACTATAAAGAAAGCTTAGCACCAAAGAATTGATGCTTTATTTTTTTTTAATTTTATTTAACTTTACAATATTGTATTGGTTTTGAAATACATCAAAATGAATCCGCCACAGGCATACACCTGCTCCCCACCCCAAACCCTCCACCCTCCTCCCTCCCCTACCATCCCTCTGGGTCATCCCAGTGCACCAGCCCCAAGCATCCAGTATCGTGTATCGAACCTGGACTGGCGACTCGTTTAATATATGATATTATACATATTTCAATGCCATTCTCCCAAATCATCCCACCCTCTCCCTCTCCCAGAGTCCAAAAGACTGTTCTATACATCAGTGCCTCTTTTGCTGTCTCGTATACAGGGTTATTGTTACCATCTTTCTAAATTCCATATATATGTGTTAGTATACTGTATTGGTGTTTTTCTTTCTGGCTTACTTCACTCTGTATAATAGGGTCCAGTTCCATCCACCTCATTAGAACTATTAAAATGTATTCTTTTTAATGGCTGAGTAATACTCCATTGTGTATATGTATCACAGCTTTCTTATCCATTCATCTACTGATGGACATCTAGGTTGCTTCCTTGTCCTGGCTATTGTAAACAGTGCTGCGATGAACATTGGGGTACACGTGTCTCTTTCAATTCTGGTTTCCTCAGTGTGTATGCCCAACAGTGGGATTGCTGGATCATAAGGCAGTTCTATTTCCAGTTTTTTAAAGGAATCTCCACACTGTTCTCCATAGTGGCTGTACTAGTTTGCATTCCCACCAACAGTGTAAGAGTGTTCCCTTTTCTGCACACCCTTTCCAGCATTTATTGCTTGTAGACTTTTGGGTCACAGCCATTCTGACTGGCATGAAATGGTACCTCATAGTGGACACCTTATCTTTGACAAAGGAGGCAAGGACATACAATGGATTAAAGACAATCTCTTTAACAAGTGGTGCTGGGAAAACTGGTCAACCACTTGTAAAAGAATGAAACTAGAGCACTTTCTAACACCATACACAAAAATAAACTCAAAATGGATTACAGATCTAAACATAAGACCAGAAACTATAAAACTCCTAGAGGAGAACATAGGCAAAACACTCTCTGACATACATCACAGCAGGATCCTCTATGATCCACCTCCCAGAATATTGGAAATAAAAGCAAAAATGAACAAATGGGACCTAATTAAACTTAAACACATCTGCACAACAAAGGAAACTATAAGCAAGGTGAAAAGACAGCCTTCAGAATGGGAGAAAATAATTGCAAATGAAGCAACAGACAACTAATCTCAAAAATATACAAGCAACTCCTCCAGTTCAATTCCAGAAAAATAAATGACCCAATCAAAAAATGGGCCAAAGAACTAAATAGACATTTCTCCAAAGAAGACATACAGATGGCTAACAAACACATGAAAAGATGCTCAACATCACTCATTATCAGAGAAATGCAAATCAAAACCACAATGAGGTACCATTTCCCGCCAGTCAGAATGGCTGCGGTCCAAAAGAATTGATGCTTTTGACCTGTGGTGTTGGAGAAGACTCTTGAGAGTCCCTTGGACTGCAAGGAGATCCAACCAGTTCTTCCTATAGGAGATCAGTCCTGGGTGTTCACTGGAAGGACTGATGTTGAAGCTTAAACTCCAATACTTTGGTCACCTAATGCAAAGAGCTGACTCATTGGAAAAGACCCTGATGCTGGGAAAGTTTGAGAGCAGAAGGAGAAGGGGACGACAGAGGATGAGATGGTTGGATGGCATCACCGACTCGATGGACATGGGTTTGTGTGGACTTCGGGAGTTAGTGTCGGACAGGGAGGTCTGGCGTGCTGTGGGTCATTGAATGTCAAAAAGTCAGACACGACTGAGCGACTGAACTGAACTGAACTGAAGTAGCCCGTCATACAGGAATGTTTAAATTAATGGGCACTTAAAGTGTGACGCTGATTTGTAATTACACATCCTAACAAACTGGATTTGATCTTGCTTAACTGTGATTTCACTTTGCCAACAAAGGTTCGCCTAGCCAAGGCTATGGTCTTTCCTGTGGTCATGTATGGATGTGAGAGCTGGACTGTGAAGAAGGCTGAGCACCGAAGAATGGATGCTTTTGAACTGTGGTGTTGGAGAAGACTCTTGAGAGTCCCTTGGGCTGCAAGGAGATCCAACCAGTCCATTCTGAAGGAGATCAGCCCTGGGATTGCTTTGGAAGGAATGATGCTAAAGCTGAAACCAGTATTTTGGCCACCTCATGCGAAGAGTTGACTCATTGGAGAAGACTCTGATGCTGGGAGGGATTGAGGGCAGGAGGAGAAGGGGACGACAGAGGATGAGATGACTGGATGGCATCACTGACTCGCTGAATGTGAGTCTGAGTGACCTCCGGGAGTTGGTGATGGATAGGGAGGCCTGGCGTGCTGCAGTCCATGGGGTCGCAAAGAGTTGGACACGACTGAGCGACTGATCTGATCTGATCTGATCTGAACTGTGATTTAGAGACAAACATAGAAGTGACAAGCAGATCAATGATTTCACTTACAATTATCTTGATGTTTCTAGGTCAGTTATTGTTAAACCTGTTTGCACTTATTATTCCCTGGGTGAGGGGGCAGGCAATTTAAAAGTAGCACCACCAAGACTTCATGCCCAGAGATTCTTAAGTTTGTTTGGGATGGGTATATGTCACTTAGGAGAAGGCAATGGCACGCCACTCCAGTACTCTTGCCTGGAAAATCCCACGGACGGAGGAGCCTGGTAGGCTGCAGTCCATGGGTTCGCTGGGAGTTGGACACGACTGAGCGACTTCACTTTCTCTTTTCACTTTCATGCGTTGGAGAAGGAAATGGCAACCCACTCCAGTGTTCTTGCCTGGAGAATCCCCGGGATGGGGAAGCCTGATGGGCTGCCATCTATGGGGTTGCACAGAGTCGGACACGACTGAAGTGACTTAGCATAGCATAGCATAGCATAGCATATGTCATTTAAATAAACTCCATGGATATATATATAATATACAAACAGATTTGAGACCACAGCTCTTTTTAATAAGCATAATGTTGCAGAGAAAAATAGCAGCATAAAAATGCATGAGTGCACATACATAAAAATCCTATCCAACACTCCCTACCTAAAATTTAATTTATAATTTAGCATGTGTGCTCAATAGTGTTTTATTCTTTGTGAACTCATTGACTATAGCCTGCCAAGCTCCTCTGTCCATGGGATTTTTCAGGCAGGAATACTGGAGAAGGTTGCCATTTCCTCTTGCAGGGGATCTTCCGGAGCTAGGGATCAAACTCGGTTCTCCTGCATCTCCTTCATTGACAGGCAGATTTCTCTACCACTGTGCCACCTGAGAAGCCAATGCATTGCTTCTCAATTTGAGAAGCCGTTGTCTTAGAAAAATAAGTTTTAAATAAGATATTTTGTGATAGAATAAAGGATAATAGATTTATTTCTACCCAATTCAAAAAATGGGAGGGAGAGAAGTGCTGCACATTTGTAGAGAGTGTAGAAAAAAGGAAGGTACATTTGGAAAAGAGAAACATCTATTTTCAGGATGTAAGGTGATACTACAAACAGTACAAAGATAACAAACACGACTGTCTTCATACATTATTTTTTAGGTTATTTAAACTCCTTTACTAAGGAAAAGAAAGAAAGAAAGTGAAGTTTCTCAGTTGTGTCCAACTCTTTGCAACGCTATGGACTGTAGCCTACCAGGGTCCCCTATCCATCTGATTCTCCATGCAAGAATACTGGAGTGGGTTGCCACTTCCTTCTCTGGGGGGTCTTCCCAACCCAGGGATTGAACCCGGGTCCCCACATTGCAGGCAAATGCTTTACCATCTGAGCCACCAGGGAAGCGAAACTTCATAAGGAAGACTGTCTTATAAATTAAATATGTATATCTATTGAAGGGCTACTTCATAAAGATTTCTTTCTATCACCTAACCATGGCATCAAACTTTGCCTCCACATGATTAGATTTTTAAGATATAATGATTTCACATATTATGTTTTTAAATTTATTTATTTTAAATGGAGGCTAATTACTTTACAATATTTTGATTTTTGCCATACATTGGCATGAATCAGTTATGGCTGTACATGTGTCCTCCATCCTGAATCCCCTTCCACCTCCCTCCCCATCCCATCCCTCAGGGTTGTCTGAGTGCACCGACTTTGAGTGCCCTGTTTCATGCATCAAACTGGGACTGGTGAACTATTTCACATATGATAATATACATATTTCAGTGCTATTCTCTCAAATCATCCTACCCTCATCTTTTCCCACAGAATCCCAAAGTCTGTTCTTTACATCCGTGTCTCCTTTGCTGTCTCTCATATACTGTCATTGTTACCATCTTTCCAAATTCCATAAATATGCATCAATACACTGTACTGATGTTTTTCTTTTTGACTTACTTCTCTCTGTATAATAGACTCCATTTTCATCCACCTCATTAGAACTGAATCAAATGCATTCTTTTTAATAGTGAGTAATATTCTATTGTGTATATTTACCACAGCTTTCTTATCCATTCGTCTGTTGATGGACATCGAGGTTGCTTCCATGTCTTGGCTATTATAAACAGTACTGTGATGAACATTGGAGTACACATATCTCTTTCAATTCTGGTTTCCTCAGTGTGTATACCCAGCAGTGGAATTGCTGGGTAATATGGCAGTTCTATTTCCAGTTTTTTAAGGAATCTCCACACTGTTCTCAATAGTGGCTGTACTAGTTTGCATTCCCACCCACAGTGTAAGAGGGTTCCCTTTTCTTCACACCCTCTCCAGCATTTATTGTTTGTAGAATTTTTGATAGCAGTCATTCTGACTCACATGAGATGGTACCTCATTGTGGTTTTGATTTGCACTTCTCTGATAATGAGTGTTCCAAGGTGAGTTTCTCTTTCAGTATCAATAACCTCAGATATGCAGATGACACCACTCTTATGGCAGAAAGTGAAGAGGGGCTAAAAAGCCTCTTGAAGTGAAAGTGGAGAGTGAAAAGGTTGACTTAAAGCTCAACATTCAGAAAACGAAGATCATGGCATCTGGTCCCATCACTACATGGGAAATAGATGGGGAAACAGTGGAAACAGTGTCAGACTTTGTTTTTCTGGGCTCCAAAATCACTGCAGATGGTGACTGCAGCCATGAAATTAAAAGACGCTTACTCCTTGGAAGGAAAGTTATGACCAACCTAGATAGCATATTCAAAAGCAGAGACATCACTTTGCCAACAAAGGTTCGCCTAGTCAAGGCTATGGTCTTTCCTGTGGTCATGTATGGATGTGAGAGCTGGACTGTGAAGAAGGCTGAGCGCCGAAGAATTGATGCTTTTGAACTGTGGTGTTGGAGAAGACTCTTGAGAGTCCCTTGGACTGCAAGAAGATCCAACCAGTCCATTCTGAAGGAGATCAATCCTGGAATTTCTTTAGAAGGAATGATGCTAAAGCTGAAACTCCAGTATTTTGGCCACCTCATGCGAAGAGTTGACTCATTGGAGAAGACTCTGATGCTGGGAGGGATTGAGGGCAGGAGGAGAAGAGGACGACAGAGGATGAGATGGCTGGATGGCATCACTGACTTGATGGGTGTGAGTCTGGGTGACCTCCGGGAGCTGGTGATGGACAGGGAGGCCTGGCGTGCTGCGGTTCATGGGGTCATGAAGAGTCGGCACGACTGAGTGACTGATCTGATCTGATCTGATAATGAGTGATGTTGAGCATCTTTTCATGTGGTTGTTGCTCATCTGTGTGTCTTCTTTGGAGAAATGTCTGTTTAGCTCTTTGGCCCACTTTTTGATTGGGCCGTTTATTTTTCTGGTATTGAGCTGCATGAGCTAATAGTATATTTTTGAGATTAATTCTTTGTCAGTTGCTTCATTTGCTATTATTTTCTCCCATTCTGAGGGCTGTCTTTTCACCTTGCTTATAGATTCCTTCTTTGTGCAAAAGCTTTCAACTTTAATTAGGTCCCATTTGCTTATTTTTGCTTTCATTTCCATTATTGTGGGAGATGGGTCATAGAGGATCCTGCTGTGATTTATGTCAGAGAGTGTTTTGCCTATGTTTTTCTCTAGGAGTTTTATAGTTTCTAGTCTTACATTTAGATCTTTAATCCATTTTGAGTTTATTTTTTTATATGGTGTTAGAAAGTGCTCTAGTTTCATTCTTTTACAGGTGGTTGACCAATTTTCCCAGCACCACTTGTTAAAGAGATTGTCTTTAATCCATTGTATATTCTTGCCTCCTTTGTCAAAGATAAGGTGTCCATAGGTTCACACATTATTTTTATAAAATAATCAAAAATTGACTGTATTCCTAGAGAACAGGAAAATAATACATGAGCATTTAATCCAGACTTGACAATGTGGCTTTGAAAAAACACAAATAAAGAGAAATGATATCTTTTTGGAATACTAGCAAATCTGGCATTAAGAAATATTTTTCTTTTCTGTTTCATTTTTTTCTTTTTGAAGTACTCAAGGGTATTGAATTTTAAATGCTACATCTAAGCTATCTTTATAGCATAGTATCATTGCTATAAGTTTTTTTAAAAATATTACCTTAAAAATGTTGTTTTTCTTCGCAATGGTCCATTTAAAAAATGTCCGTATTTCTGTGTTTTAACCTCTTAAAAAAATAAAGCGTGATGTTTAATGTTATCTAAAGCCTTCAGTTCAGTTCAGTTCAGTTCAGTCACTCAGTCGTGTCCGACTCTTTGTAACCCCATGAATCACATCACACCAGGCCTCCCTGTCCATCACCAACTCCCAGAGTTTACTCAGACTCAAGTCCATCGACTCAGAGATGCCATCCAGCCATCTCATCCTCTGTCATCCCGTTCTCCTCCTGCCCTCAATCCCTCCCAGTATCAGAGTCTTTTCCAATCAATCAACTCTTTGCATAAGGTGGCCAAAGTACTGGAATTTCAGCTTTAGCATCAAGCCTTTGCTTAGATCATAGCTAATGCAGTAAAAATACTATGCCCCTACCTATCCATGACAAGATGCCCAGATCAATATTATTCAAGGGGTTTGTTGTCAAAATGATTCATTCTACACAATAACTGGTTCTGTATTCATGTGAATAGTTCATTTCTCAGGTTAGCTTAAAGAGAAAGAACAAGTTAGCCATTTTGTTTTGATTGTTTGCTATAATTCAGCAAGCCAATTTAGAGAATAAAGGAGAATATAAACACAAAACACTCATTTTTAGGTCCTTTAAAAATATTTGTCTAAATATGATCATATGAAGCAGCTGATTCTCTTTATATTTTGTGCTCAACAGATGTAGCTTTAGAAAAAAAATATAAACCATTTTTATCTTTCCATTTTTTATAGTCAAAATTAGATTACATCATGGGAATAGATAAAATCAGGTACCGCTTGCCAGAATCAAATGTAGGTTAGAAATACAGAAACCATTTTGTTGATAAAGGTTTCAGTAAAGGTGTAAAAAATCAAATTTAACTTAGTCTGATACAGAATAGATCAAATGATCAGAGACCATAGCACTTTTCCCCCCATCTGGTTTCCTGTGGATTTTCTTTGTCATGAAGTCAGGTGGGGAGGAAGGAGGTACACAGAACTAAAATGAGTCTTGGCAACCCTGTCAGACTATGTTTTACAGCTTCCTCTCTCGTCTGCCATTTGAGTTGGCCTGGCCAAATATAGTTTTCTTAGGCTTTATCTTCAGAGAATTAAAAAAAGATGACCTCTTTTAGAGAGAAATACTGGCTAGAAAGTTAATTTTCCTTCCATATCAGCCTATTTGCAAACTACATAAACCCTATACAGAAAGAACTTTGCAAGTGCAATTAAGTCTGAACATTTGAACACTTGAAATTTTTTTGACAACAGAAGATTGGGAAAAAAGTTAATATATATTTAAAAGTGGCTCAGAGAAAGGCTATGATGGCTATTTCTCTAAAGAATTTCATAACAGAAATTTCATTTTTAACTCTTTTTAAAATCCTTTTCATGTGTTTAGCAAAAAGAGATGAGACAGAAACACTCATGTGTTATCCTTATTTATTCACACCACTATTTATTCACAATACTATTTAAATTCGTAAATAGTATTAATATTTGAAATACTATGCTTTGAAATCATCATAATAATTTTTTTTTGTGCATTCATTTTTGTAAATCAGAACACATAGTCATCATCGATAAACTAGGAATGCTGCTGCTAAGTCGCTTCAGTCGTGTCTGACTCTGTGTGACTCCATAGACGGAAGCTCACCAGGCTCCCCCGTCCCTAGGATTCTCCAGGCAAGAACACTGGAGTGGGTTGCCATTTCCTTCTCCAATGCATGAAAGTGAAAAATGAAAATGAAGTCGCTCAGTCGTGTCCAACTCTTAACGACCCCATGGACTGGAGTCTACCAGGCTCCTCTGTCCATGGGATTTTCCAGGCAAAAGTACTGGGGTGGGGTGCCATTGCCTTCCCCCAAACTAGGAATAATAGTACCTAACTCACAGGGTGTTTTTTTTTTTTTTTTAAACTTTAAGCAAGTTGATTCATGTAAAACACTAAGAATAGTATCAGACATAAGATAAAAGACTCAGGCAATGTCTTTATTATTACCTTAATGAGTCACTTGAAATTATAACCTTATGGGTGAGAATGGGATAGAGAAAGATATATATTAATTTGGGAATATGAGACAATTCTCTGAGACGTTTAAGCTTCAGTTTAGTATAATAATGCTATGCTATGGTATGCTAAGTCACTTTAGTCGTGTCCGACTCTGTGTGACCCCATAGACGGCAGCCAACCAGGCTTCCCCATCACTGGGATTCTCCAGCCAAGAACACTGGAGTGGGTTGCCATTTCCTTCTCCAATGCATGAAAGTGAAAAGAGAAAGTGAAGTCGCTCAGTCGTGTCTGACTCTTAGAGACCCCATGGACTGCAGCCTACCAGGCTCCTCCATCCGTGGAATTTTCCAGGCAAGAGAACTGGAGTGGGGTGCCATTGCCTTCTCCGTAGTATAATAATGGTAGTTCCCAAACCACCAACAATGGAGGAGTCACAGATAGAGTATTGACCTCAAATTAGAGTCAAATTATATTTCATTTTATGATTTTGCCTGGGCTCACTTTTCTCTTTTTCTATGAGGAACTTGCTTAGAAAAATGAAAGAAAGTTATTATTAAAGTCAAGTTAATGTTCTACTGATTTCACTTCAAGTGAAAATGTCCTTCCTGCCAAAATAAGCATTTTTTTAAAATTAGATAGCAGAGTAAATAAAAAGATTGGAAGGTAAGTGAAAAAAAGAAAATGATGGGATGAAAAAGGCTGTTATCTTCCTCTTGGAAAAGACTGAAAGAAGATATTCACTCAAGAATGATTTAAGAGACCATGACTGAAAACCAAATTAATTTTACTAAAAGCAGCTGATAACAGTATCCTTACTGAATACTAAAGTGGAGTGTATGCTTATGTAATTTTAAATAAAATATATCTTTATGGGAAAATCACATTTTTTTTTCAAACTCTTAAGTTGCATGAAAAAATATAATAAAGAATTTTATGTTTTTCTAGTTTCCAGAGTCTGTCTGGGGATGCACTTTGACATAAGTGGTATAGAAATTTTTAGACCCTTTAAATTCTTCATGAGTAAGAGGAAATATGGGGGACTGTGATGAAACTTAAATAATTTGGGCTATTCTGAACAATAAAGAACATGTGATCTATGAGCCAGTGACAGATAATCTATATAGGGAACAATTTCGTGGGTTAACTAAAGGTGAATCTAGTCTTCAGAAAATGTTATTCCTGGATATGTTACAGTTGTAGGCTTGAATCATATTTACCTTCCTCAGTTTTCTCAGTTTTAAACTACAAGTGATTCAACTTTCAAGAGTTCCCTTCTGGAGCATTTACCATTTACAGTAATAGCTAATACTTCTACCACCCGTGTGTCCTGTGGGAGTGGTTTGTATGATACAGCTCATTAGAGGAAAATATGTTTCTACCTTGATCTAGTTACAAAATACTCTTGGTGGATTTGATTAAAATGTCATTTCATACCTGACAGTGATGGTTAAATTCCTAAATATGTCACCCTATGTCCTTGTTATATTATAACTTCAGAGACAATTGTAAACAGACTGTGATAGGGAATCATCCAGCTAAAAAAAAAAAGATGTCTTGTTAACTGGATTAAATAAATTCTGTAAACAATAATCATACTTTACTAATTTATGATAGAATTCCTTCTAAGGCCGTAGATACTTGCCACAATTCTTGAGGAGCTCCAACTAATATTTGCCAGTTAACATAGGGTTATTATTTGCAAATAATAGAAACCAATTCTGGTTATCATAAAAAGTAGAAGTCATATAGTGGAAGAGTACTGAGTAAATCAGAGGGTGTACCTGAATGCCAGAGAACCAGCTTTTCCCAGGTGGTACTAGTGGTAAAGAACCCACCTGCCAATACAGGAGGCATAAGAGACATCAGTTCAATCCCTGGGTCAGGAAATTCCCCTGGAGAAGGAAATGGCAACCCACTTCAATATTCTTGCCTGGAAAATCCTATGGATAGAGGAACCTAGCAGACTACAGACTATAGGGTTATACAGAGTTGGACAGGACTAAAGTGTGTTAGCACAAGGGAGAAAAGGCACAGCAGAGAATGGTCAGCTTAGGATGCTACCATTGGATCTTTACTACCAGCCTGTAATCGCTTTGCATTCACTGCAGGGCTGTGGGCCTTGATTCCACTATCAACTGGGAAAAAAAAAAAAAAAAAATCATCTTTCTCTGACCGTCTACACCTTTATTTCACTCTCTGAAGATTTATCTCTACTTCTTTCACTTGCCCACTTATGTAGACAACTACAATCCTACATGTCCTGAAACCTCCAATACATCTTGGCTAAAACTCTCAACTGGTGACCTGGTCTCAAATCTCATCCGTTTAAAAGAAAGGAAAAAAGAAAGAAAGAAAAAAGCAACAGGAGGAGAAGCAAACAGGAAAAACTTGAATGTGCTTACACCACTAAATATAATACACTTACATCTGAAACTCTGTCTTCCTTCTGATTTTGATGGCTGGATTATGTGTTTTGCCTATGGTAAATTCTTCTGAATGAACTTTGAATTCAGAGGCCCACTTCCTCAAGAAACTTGATCCTGAAATTATTCTCTAATTTTTTTCTGCATTATCATTAGTTTCCTTGACTTGCAGACTATTTATTTGGTCCTGCCCAAATACACATAAGACATTTAGTCCATGCCAAAAAATCCTTGATACTTGATCACATTTGATTCCTTTAAAAATGTTCATGAAGGCCTTTGGTTTATTTCAAAGGGTCATTCGTATTTGGTTCTTTCAAAACCATTTGTCATGGACCAAGTATGCTCAATGACATTTTGAATAGGACACCATCTTAAGGACCTTTTGGCATGGGCCACCAAATGTTTATGGGCAGAATCAAATTTCATAAACCTTTTGACTTAAACCAAATGATTTATAAAATAAGTGTCACGTGGATGTTTTGGGCAGGGCCAAATGTCTGGTAACATTTTCCCTGAGTTGGATAATGGCCATCACTGTATAAAAATATTCTAATATTGATGAGTGATACTATAACAAACCAAAAGCTAACCTGTTGACTATATGTCCAACTGAATGACCTGCTACTCTAGTTCTCTGCCCACCCCATAACCTTCTTCTTGTTGTTTGTTTGTTCGTTTTTTACAAAACACCTTGAAAGCTGTTACTATTTTTTATATCCACTTTATCTCCTCCCTGTCCTTTGAATTCCTTCCAATGAGGTTTTCCTCTCTACCCTCCATGAAATTTCTCCTTTTTTAATTACCTAATGACCTACACTTATCTAACCAATTGCCAATAATCTTTCCCTGTCTTATTCATGTTATCCATGGGTGTGTACTCAGTCTCTCAGGTCATATCCGACTCTTTACAATACTATGTACTGTAGCCCACCAGGTTCCTCTGTCCATGGGATTGTCTAGGCAAGAATACTTTATTTCATTGCCATGCCATTCTCCAGGGCATCTTCCCAAGCAGGAGAGTGAATCTGCAGCACCTCCTGCATCTCCTGCATTGCAGGCAGATGTTTTGCCACTGAGCCACCAGAAAAGCCCCCCAAGTTATCCACAACATCTGATAAGGTTGATCAGTTGTTGACTCCTTTTCTTAATTTGGCTTTTACTCCTCCTCTCAGGCCACTTTTGCCTCCTTTTCTCCATTTTTCCCATATTGCCAAGCTCTAAATATTGTAATCTTCCACATTCAGTTCTTGGACAGCTGGTCTTCTCTATTTTCTCTAACTTCCTTGGAGATCTTATTCAGTCTCAAAGAATTCTATACCGTAACTATGTTAATGACTCTCATCTACTCCTAAACTCCAGTCATACACTTTTGTTCTTTCCCCACTTCTTGATTTAGTAATGTCTATTCCTTTCTACCACTGGCTCAATTCAAAATACCTTCATTTGCTCTTGACTTTCATTCACACTCTAAACACAAGCCAGCAAGAAAAAATATTTTAAATACCTCAAAAATATATTCAGCACCTTGCCATTTCAACTACCTCCATTACTGTCATCTCCAACCAAGCCACATTTATTTCTCAACTTAGAAGTCCCAACAGTCTTCTAAAATTTCTTGCTTCTATCTTTGCTATACAAAATATCCTCCACACAGAAATATGAGATCTTTGAAAGTATAAGTTAGGTCATGCTACTCCTCAGTTTAGAATATTGCAGTAACTTTTTTTTATTATTCAGAAAGAAATAAATGTCCTATAAGAGACCACTGTAAGAGATATGGTTCTCTTGTTAGTGCTCTGATCTTTTATTCTATCATTTTCCACCTTCCATTTGTAACATTCTAGCCATAAAGACTACATTGCTATTTTATAGATATACCAATTGACTTCTACAACAGAGTCATTGCATGGCTACCATCTCTTTGGGAACTACCCTTGTCTCACCCTTTACAAACCCAAGTAAGATGGTAGGTGTTGCAAGAGGGAAACAGAGGGCAGACACACTGAAATCATACTCACAGAAAACTAGTCAATCTAATCACACTAGGACTACAGCCTTGTCTAACTCAATGAAACTAAGCCATGCACATGGGGCAACTCAAGATGGGTGGGTGATGGTGGAGAGATCTAACAGGATGTGCTCCACTGGAGAAGGGAATGGCAAACCATTTCAGTATTCTTGCCTTGAGAACCCCATGAACAGTATGAAAAGGCAAAATGATAGGATACTGAAAGAGAAACTCCCCAGGTCAGTAGGAGCCCAATATGCTATTGGAGATCAGTGGAGAAATAATTCCAGAAAGAATGAAGGGATGGAACCAAAGCAAAAGGAATATGCAGATCTGAATGTGACGTGATAGAAGCAAGGTCCGATGCTGTAAAGAGCAATATTGCATAGGAACCTAGAATGTCAGGTCCATGAATCAAGGCAAATTGGAGGTGGTCAAACAAGAGATAGCAAGAGTGAATGTCGACATTCTAGGAATCGGCGAACTGAAATGGACTGGAATGGGTGAATTTAACTCAGATGACCATTATATCTACTACTGCAGGCAAGAATACCTTAGAAGAATTGGAGTAGCCATTATGGTCAACAAAAGAGTCCGAAATGAAGTACTTGGATGCAATCTCAAAAACGACAGAAAGATCTCTGTTTGTTTTCAAGGCAAACCATTCAATATCATAGTAATCCAAGTCTATGCCCCAACCAGTAATGCTGAAGAAGCTGAAATTGAACAGTTTTATGAGGACCTACAAGACCTTTTAGAACTAATACACAAAAAAGATGTCCTTTTCATTATAGGGGACTGGAATGCAAAAGTAAGAAGTCAAGAAACACCTGGAGTCACAGGCAAATTTGGCCTTGGAATACGGAATGAAGCAGGGCAAACACTAATAGAGTTTTGCCAAGAAAATGCACTGGTCATAACAAACACCCTCTTCCAACAACACAAGAGAAGACTCTATACATGGACATCACCAGATGGTCAACACCGAAATCAGATTGATTATATTCTTTGCAGCCAAAGATGGAGAAGCTCTATACAGTCAGCAAAAACAAGACTAGGAGCTGACTGTGGCTCAGATCATGAGGTCTTTATTGCCAAATTCAGACATAAATTGAATAAAGTAGGGAAAACCACTAGACCATTCAGGTATGAACTAAATCAAATCCCTTATGATTATACAGTGGAAGTGAGAAATAGATTTAAGGGCCTAGATCTGATAGATAGAGTGCCTGATGAACTATGGAAGGGGGTTGGTGACATTGCCCAGGAGACAGGAATCAAGACCATCCCCATGGAAAAGAAATGCAAAAAAGCAAAATGGCTATGTGGGGAGGCCTTACATTAGCTGTGAAAAGAAGAAAAGCAAAAAGCAAAGGAGAAAAGGAAAGATATAAGCATCTGAATACAGAGTTCCAAAGAATAGCAAGGAGAGATAAGAAAGCCTTCTTCAGCAATCAATGCAAAGAAATAGAGGAAAACAACAGAATATGAAAGACTAGAGATCTCTTCAAGAAAATTAGAGATACCAAGGAAATATTTCATACAAAGATGGGCTCGATAAAGGACAGAAATGATATGGACCTAACAGAAGCAGAAGATATTAAGAAGAGGTGGCAAGAATACACAGAAGAACTATAGAAAAAAGATCTTCATGACCCAGATAAACATGATGGTGTGATCACTCACCTAGAACCAGACATCCTGGAATGTGAAGTCAAGTGGGCCTTAGAAAGCATCACTAGAACAAAGCAGTGGAGGTGATAGAATTCCAGTTGAACTATTTCAAATCCTGAAAGATGATGCTGTGAAAGTGCTGCACTCAATATGCCAGCAAATTTGGAAAACGCAGCAGTGGCCACAGGACTGGAAAAGGTCAGTTTTCATTCCAATCCCAAAGAAAGGCAATGACAAAGAATTCTCGAACTACTGCACAATTGTACTCATCTCACACGCTAGTAAAGTAATGCTCAAAATTCTCCAAGCCAGACTTCAGCAATACATGAACCATGAACTTCCTGATGTTCAAGTTGGTTTTAGAAAAGGCAGAGGAACCAGAGATCAAGTTGCCAGCATTCACTGTATCATTTAAAAAGCAAGAGAGTTCTAGTAAAACATCTATTTCTGCTTTATTGACTATGTCAAAGCCTTTGACTGTGTGGATCACAATAAACTGGACAATTCTGAAAGAGATGGGAATACCAGACCACCTGACCTGCCTCTTGAGACACCTATATGCAGGTCAGTAAGCAACAGTTAGAACTGGACATGGAACAACAGACAGGTTCCAAATAGAAAATGAGTACTTCAAGGCTGTATACTGTCACCCTGCTTATTTAACTTCTATGAAGAGTACATCATGAGAAACACTGGGCTGGAAGAAGCACAAGCTGGAATCAAGATTGCTGGGAGAAATATCAATAACTTCAGATATGCAGATGACACCACTTTTATGGCAGCAAGTGAAAGGAACTAAAAAGCTTCTTGATGAAATCGAAAGAGTAGAATGAAAAATTTGGCTTAAAGCTCAACATTCAGAAAATGAATATCGTGGCATCTGGTTCCATCACTTCATGGGAAATAGATGGGGAAACAGTGGAAACAATGTCAAACTTTATTTTTGGGGGGCTCCAAAATCACTGCAGATGGTGACTGCAGCCATGAAATTAAAAGACGCTTACTCCTTGGAAGGAAAGTTATGGCCAACCTAGGTAGCATATTCAAAAGCAGAGGCATTACTTTGCCAACAAAAGTCTATCTAGTCAAAGCTATGGACTTTCCAGTAGTCGTGTATAGATGTGAAAGTTGGACTATAAAAAATGCTGAGGGCCGAAGAATTGATGCTTTTGAACTGTGGTGTTGGCAAAGACTCTTGAGATTCCCTTGGACTGCAAGGAGATCCAACCAGTCCATTCTGAAGCAGATCAGCTCTGGGATTTCTTTGGAAGGAATTATGCTAAAGCTGAAACTCGAGTACTTTGTCCACCTCATGTGAAGAATTGACTCATTGGAAAAGACTCTGATGCTGGGAGAGATTGGGGGCAGGAGGAAAAGGGGATGACAGAGGATGAGATGACTGTATGGCATCACTGAGTCAATGGACCTGAGTTTGAGTGAACCTCGGGAGATAGTGATGGACAGGAAGGCCTGGTGTGGTGCAATTCATGGGGGTCACAAAGAGTCAGACACGACTGAGCGACAGAACTGAACTGAACTGAATTCCTGCTCTAATACTTTCTCGCATCATTGCAAGTGACCTTCTAGCTCCCAAATAAACTCCTTGCACACAAATTCCTACTTTAGAGTCTTCTGAGGGAATCCAAATGCCATACAGTGATATGGCCTGTCTCCAGGCCATATCAAACTCTTCCTGTCTCCAGAATCTGTAACTTCCCATGATGCCATGTTGTTTTCCTCTAGATAAATGGCTCCTCATGACCTTCACACTCTTACAAAACTGCATATTTCTCTTCCTGATGTAATCATATTTATGATTTGAAATATTTCTGAACAAACCTGTGATGTTTTGTGCTCCCTATTCTGAAAATAACTTGATTTATTTTATTATTGATATAACCAGTGTACTTAACTAACAATACTTTATGAAATGACTCTAAAACAAAGAGAATTTTTGAAAGTTCGACAGAGCTATTTGTTCTTGTATTCCAATCTAATATAATTAATATTCAGAGGAAAGCATTTACTCATAAATTATGTTATTATCCATCATTCCTGGGGTATTATCTAGATAGCATTGACATGTTTGTGCAATTATTTTAATTTTTATAGTCTCAAAGTCATTTATGATTTCATATGATTGAAAATCCAGAAATTTTCTTTCCTTTTTATCTGTATGTTTATTTAAAGTGAAAACCAATACAATATTGTAAAGTAAAAAATAATTAAAAAAAGAAAAAAAAAGCACTCAATCAACTAGAATTAGAAGGAAAAAAAATAAAGTGACTAAGCTTTTTAAACTGGATTTCAATTGTATATTTTAAGCTCTTTTTTTTCAAACCACAATAAAATGTGTCTTGGTTGAAGGAAAAAAAAAACACAACTATGGAGGATAACTAGATATATAGTCATGATTTATTTTATTCTATGTATGTCAAGTGAAGCGCACAACCTGAAATAAAATATATCTGTCACTGTAATATATAACAGGACATTTTTTCTACTGGAAAATTCTGAAACAGTAGAAAAATTAGAGTGGATTCCACTTCAGCAATATTCCATACAGTTGGGAAAAGAAGATGCCATCCATTTTCATTATAATTTGTCTTATGATCTGATTTGCTCAAATTTTATAGACCTTTGAGGGAAAATTCACCATATTATAAAACCAACTTTTATTTTTCCAGGGGAATGACCATTTGGAGATTTTTTTTCTCAGAATAACACAAATCAGAATAACTTTATAAATCTTTATTTTGGTAGACATCATATGCTATTACAGTATGATGACTATATACAAACTCTATGCCATATGAAATGTAATGTAAAACTATATACCTATGAAATGTGTAATATTCATATTGAATGACATGATGTTTATTTGCATACATAGTTGTGGATCCTTATATAGAAAAGTAAATCATTGCTGCTCATTAATTTAAGATTTACTTTAAAATTCAATTGGTTTTGCTTCCTCTCACTTCTGAAATTTATGTGAAGTGAAGTCTTTTCACAGTTAACACCTTCAAGGACGTCAAAGAGAAAGGAGAAAGGGGTGTGGCAGAGTCAGTGTTTACTGACTCAATTTGTGATTGCACTTTTCTTCTCAGCACCTCCTGGCTTAAAAAGGGAAAGTTGCATCCACTTACAAAAAAGTTTTCAATTACCTCTTCTTCACATTTTCCTAACTGAGTGAGTGGTAGAAAGGGTGTTATTTCCATATTGACAATATAATTCTCAATAGAATGATCTATACTCACTCTTTCTTCATTATCTATTCTTTCCTTAACTCACAATAATCAGGGTTTTGTCTTCACAATCACACTCACATTTCTTTTTTGAATGATCCCAATTGCTTCCAAATTTATAATTGACCTATTGGTTGAATTTGGATCCCCTACTATATATTTTAGGGGCTTCCCTGGTGGCTTAGTGGGTAAAATGTCTGCCTGCAATGTGGAAGATCTGGGTTCAATCCCTGAGTCGGGAAGATCCCCTGGAGAAGGAAATGGTAACCCACTCTAGTACTCTTGCCTGGAAAATCCCATGGACAGAGGAGCCTGGGAGGCTGCAGTCCATGGGGTCACAAAGAGATGGACACAACTGAGTGACTTCACTTTGACTGCCTATTTTTCTGGATTCTTGTCTATTATAGTCTATGCTCGTGTCCTTCTGTAAAATAATCAATGCTCTCAGGTCCTTTTCTATAATAATCTATGGTCACATAGTGAAAAACTTCATTCTTTTATAATGTACCATAAATATTTTAAGAGATTACTTCCATTAAAAGAGATCCTACTCCATTTACTCTACTTTATTATATAACATTTCTATATTTGAGATTATGTTATTTTTCCTTCCTTGCCCCCGTACTTTCTTCCTTTCATTGCTTGTTTATTTATATATGCATGTATGCAGGTATACCGGAGAAGGTGATGGCACCCAACTCCAATACTCTTGCCTGGAAAATCCCATGGACGGAGGAGCTTGGTAGGCTGCAGTCCATGGGGTCTCAAAGAGTCAGACACGACTGAAAGACTTCACTTTCACGTTTCACTTTCATGCATTGGAGAAAGAAATGGCAACCCACTCCAGTGTTCTTTCCTGGAGAATCCCAGGGACTGAGGAGCCTCGTGGGCTGCTGTCTATGCGGTCGCATAGAGTCTGACAAGACTGAAGCGTCTTAGTAGCAGTAACATGCAGGTATGCATGTACATATTTATGAATATTTTAAGCTCCTTCCTATTAGCAAGCAGGTTTTAGAGAGGAGGCAGAACTTGTTTTATTCATTACTATTCATTGGCTATACTATGATGTGAATATATTAGATACTTAGTAAATATGTCAAGGCTATGGTTTTTCCAGTGGTCATGTATGGATGCAAGGCTTGGACTGTGAAGAAAACTGAGCACCGAAGAATTGATGCTTTTGAACTGTGGTATTGGAGAAGACTCTTGAGAGTCCCTTGGACTGCAAGGAGATCCAACCAGTTCATTCTGAAGGAGATCAGCCCTGGGATTTCTTTGGAAGGAATGACGCTAAAGCTGAAACTCCAATAATTTGGCCACCTCATTGGAAAAGACCCTGATGGTGGTAGGGGTTGGGGGCAGGAGGACAAAGGGACTACAGAGGATGAGATAGCTGGATGGCATCACTGAGTTGATGGACGTGAGTTTGAGTGAACTCCGGGAGATGGTGATGGATAGGGAGGCCTGGCATGTTGTGATTCACGGGGTTGCAAAGAGTTTGATGCAACTGAGCGAATGAACTGAACTGAACTGAAATACGTTTTGAATCAATAAGCATGGATATGAAAATAAATACAGTCATGTGCAGCTTTATGACAAATAATGCTTTTCTGATTCATTTTATGTGAAAATGTAACTTTAATAGAATATTTCTTAAATGACATAATTAGAAATTATTATTAATTAAGGAATTACAATAAAGTTTATAGATATAATACATTGTAGTTTTATATGTAACTATGCAGTTAGAAGGTTTTGTTGGAAGTTCAGTAGATTTTCTTTGAATGTTGTCTTATAACTGAATTTCAATATCATCTTCCTGGCATAAACCATACCCTGACTATATCATCAGTTCAGTTCAGTTCAGTTCAGTCGCTCAGTCTTGTCCTCTGTTGTCCCCTTCTCCTCCTGCCCCCAATCCCTCCCAGCATCACAGTCTTTCCCAATGAGTCAACTCTTCGCATGAGGTGGCCAAAGTACTGGAGTTTCATCTTCAGCATCATTCCTTCCAAAGAAATCCCAGGGCTGATCTCCTTCAGAATGGACTAGTTGGATCTTCTTGCAGTCCAAGGACTCTCAAGAGTCTTCTCCAACACCACAGTTCAAGAGTATCAATTCTTCGGTGCTTAGTCTTCTTCACAGC
Organism: Tragelaphus eurycerus; assembly: GCA_935064755.1. Lineage (NCBI taxonomy): Eukaryota > Metazoa > Chordata > Mammalia > Artiodactyla > Bovidae > Tragelaphus > Tragelaphus eurycerus. The sequence goes on from CAKXYN010000123.1 coordinate 1,456,189, forward strand.
GCAACTCTCACATCCATACATGACCACAGGAAAAACCATAGCCTTGACTAGATGGACCTTTGTTGGCAAAGTAATATCTCTGCTTTTGAATATGCTATATAGGTTGGTCATAACTTTCCTTCCAAAGAGTAAGTGTCTCTTAATTTCATGGCTGCAGTCATCATCTGCAGTGATTTTGGAGCCCCCCAAAATAAAGTCTGACACTGTTTCCACTGTCTCCTCATCTATTTCCCATGTAGTGATGGGACCGGATGCCATGATCTTTGTTTTCTGAATGTTGAGCTTTAAGCCAACTTTTTCACTCTCCTCTTTCACTTTCATCAAGAGGCTTTTTAGTTCCTCTTCACTTTCTGCCATAAGGGTGATGTCATCTGCATGTCTGAGGTTATTGACATTTCTCCTGGCAATCTTGATTCCAGCTTGTGCTTCTTCTAGTCCAGTGTTTCTCATGATGTACTCTGCACAGAAGTTAAATAAACAGGGTAACAATATACAGCCTTGAAGTACTTCTTTTCCTATTTGGAACCTGTCTGTTGTTCCATCTCCAGTTCTAACTGTTGTTTCCTGACCTGCATATAGATTTCTCAAGAGGCAGGTCAGGTGGTCTGGTATTCCCATCTCTTTCAGAATTTTCCATAGTTTATTGTGATCCACACAGTCAAAGGCTTTGGCATAGTCAATAAAGCAGAAATAGATGTTTTTTTCTGGAACTCTTGCTTTTTCCATGATCCAGTGGATGTTGGCAATTTGATCTCTAGTTCCTCTGCCTTTTCTAAAACCAGCTTGAACATCTGGAAGTTCATGGTTCATGTATTGCTGAAGCCTGGCTTGGAGAATTTTGAACATTACTAGCGTGTGAGATGACTGGAATTGTGCTGTAATTTGATCATTCTTTGGCATTGTCTTTCTTCAGGATTGGAGTGAAAACTGACCTTTTCCAGTCCTGTGGCCACGCTGAGTTTTCCAACTTTGCTGGCATATTGAGTGCAGCACTTTCACAGCATCATCTTTCAGGATTTGAAATAGTTCAACTGGAATTCCATCACCTCCACTAGCTTTGTTCATAGTGATGCTTTCTAAGGCCCACTTGACTTCACATGCCAGGATGTCTAGCTCTAGATGAATGATTACACCATCGTGATTATCTCGGTCATGAAGATCTTTTTTGTACAGTTCTTGTGTATAGTCTTGCTACCTCTTCTTAATATCTTCTGCTTCTGTTAGGTCCATACCATTTCTGTCCTTTATCAAGCCCATCTTTGCATGAAATGTTCCCTTGGTATCTCTAATTTTCTTGAAGTGATCTCTAGTCTTTTCTATTCTGTTGTTTTCCTCTATTTCTTTTCATTAATTGCTGACGAAGACTTTCTTATCTCTTCTTCAGTGATCTTTAACTTAAATCTATTTAAAACAGAGCAAATACTTAAAAATATTGAAAAGCAATACTTACATGGAGAGATGTCTGGATTTTCATTACTTTTCTACACCTAAACCAATACCATTTTTTTTTTGTGACTCAGTTTCATTATATTTTCCTAACATACAGCTTAATTTTCATAGAAAAAAAACTTCCTTTTTTGTATTACATATCATCTGTTTACATATATTTTAATTAAATAATATATTGACAAGTACAACAAGAAATGCAAAGTATCAGGCTCTTGGTGAATTCAGATTCCACTGGGGAAGCAGGAGTAGTACCATCCATTGGCCATTCATATTGCATGTGACGTAAGCAACAGAGTATGTGCTTCCAGGGACAAGGGAGAACTTTATGAGAAGAGATTCAATTAATTAGAGATCTGTTAAGAAAGCACCTGATACACTTATTTTCAAAAGCAATTTTTTATTAATTTGTGTTTACATAGATACAAATTGGACATTTTCATATCAATGCTTTAACAAATCTAGTAATTATTTGGAGGGTAAATGGAAAATATTTGCAGGTAAGAATGCTTTTTAAAATTTTAGTTTTAACCTAATGTCCACTGACTATTTCTTATAATTTAATTGTTCACATATTTATTCCAAAAATATGTGTGGCAGTACTGTAAGCAATAGGGATTCACCAAAAAGCATAGCACAGGAAGTCCCTGACTCCTTGGAAAGATGTGCAGAATATCTTCCTTTTTCTGTTCATAAATGTGCTTCATCTCCATTTTTGCTCTGCTATCTCAGAAAGCTGACCCCTATAGAATACACCAGCAGCTTCTATGCTCTCCTGCTTCTAGCTGCCTTCCTTGAGGGATTACTTCAAGCTGATTGAGTCTGTTAACACATAGACTTCACTAGGTGGCATCTTTTACATGACTTTCTCTCTCCTAGCCCTTCCCCTCCCTCATCCTTTTGATTCTTGTAGGTAGAAATAGTCCTTTGCTCCTGGTCCTGGGGATCTTTATTCAATGTGGTTCCTCAATACCACATTCTTAGGCTTTTTATAAGCCATTTGCAAAGAAATTTTTGATAAATTATCTGATCTGATAATACTTTACATGCTCCATCTGTTTTCTATTGGGATCCTTTCAATCTCAGAAAATATTGAAGTTTTTTTATTTGAGTCATTAAGAAAGGTTTAAACACTTTGGTAAATTTTAGTACTAACTTTATTTCTAGATAGTTTTGATTGTGCTTTGAAAACTTGGTGACCTAATGAATTATTAACCTGGTTAATGTACAATTAACAAGAGTATTTGCTGATACTTTTTAGAGTTAAAATTAAACTGGCAAAACTTTAAGTTTTACTGGAGCATTTTTAGAGCACATAGAAAAATAATGCTTAACTATTTAGTCATGGACCAAGAATAAACCAGAGCCACTCATGAGTATAGAATTAAAGTATTAAGTAAAATATTAGCAAAATGTATTTACTTTCTCTAGCTAATTAAATATTGATAAATATGACTAATTATGCATTATCAGGGTAGGTGAAGATGGTTAAACATTAAGAAGCTTATTAATATGATTTGTTATCTTAAGTTAAAAATAGGAGTTTTTTTGTGACCAAAACCATCCTCAAGAAAAAAAAAAAAAATCAACAAGGCAAAATGGTTGTCTGGGGAAGCCTTAAAGATAGCTAAGAAGAGAAGCAAAAAGCAAAGGAGAAAGGGAAAAAAAACACTCAATGCAGCATTCCAGAGAGTAGCAAGGAGAGATATGGAAAGCCTTAAGTGAACAATGCAAACAAATAGAGGAAAACAATAGAATGGAAACAATTAAAGATCTCTTCAAGAAAATTGGAAATACCAAGGGAACACTTCATGCAAAAATGGGCACAATAAAGGACAGAAATGGGAAGGAACTAACAGAAGTAGAAGAGATCAAGAATAGGTGGCAAAAATACACAAAACTATACAAAAAAGTTCTTAATGACCTGGTTAAGCACAATAGCATGGTCCTTCACCTAGAGCCAGACATTCTGGAGTATGAAGTTAAGTGGGTCCTAGGAACCATTACTACCAACAAAACTAGTGAAGGAGATGGAATTCCAACTGTGCTATTTCATTCCTAAAACATGACGTTGTTAAAATGGCTGCATACAATATGCCAGCAAATTTGGAAATCTCAGCAGGGGCCACAGGACCAGAATGGGTCAGTTTTCATTCCAATCTCAAAGAAAGCCAATTCCAAAGAATGCTTGACTACCTTACAACTGTGCTCATTTCACACGCTAGCAAGGTAATGCTCAAAATCCTCCAAGCTAGGTTTCAGTAGTACATGAACTGAGAAATTCCAAATGTACGAGTTGGACTTAAAAAATGCAGAGGAACCAGAATGCAAATTGCCAACACCTGTTGGATCATAGAAAAAGCAAGTCATTGACTATCCAAAAGTCTTTGACTGTATGGAACACAACAAACTGGAAAATGCTTAAAAAGTTGGGAATACTAGAGCACCTTACCTGTCGCCTAAGAAAAATTTATGCAGGTCAATAAGCAACAGCTAGAACCAGACATGGGAAAATGCACTGGTTCAAAATTGGTGAAGGAGTATATCAAGGCTGCATATTGTCACCCTACTTATTTAACTTCTGTACAAAGTTGTTGTTCAATTGCTCAGTTGGGGCCAGCTCTTTGCGACCTCATAGACTGCAGCATGCCAGACTTCCCTGTCCATCACCAACTCCCGGAGTTTCCTCAAACTCATGTCCATCAAGTCGATAAAGCTATCCAAACATCTCACCCCCTGTCATCTTCTTGTCCTCCTGCTTTCAATCTTTCCCAGCATCAGGGTCTTTTCTAATGAGTTGACTCTCAAGAGTCTTCAACACCACATTTTGAAAGCATCATTATTTTTTTTAATCAATAAAGAAACTAAACTCATAAAGTGAAGTAGTAATTTTTGAGGGTTATCTGTAGCAGAATTGAAATCTTATGTAACCAGTTAAGTCAACCTTAAAAAGAATACATTTCAGAGAAAGAATGTTCTAGTATTTGGGGAAATGGTGATTTAAAAACCTTTTTCAAACAAAATGCTTCCCTGGTGGCTCAGAGGGTAAAGGGTCTGCCTGAAATGCAGGAGACCCGGGTTTGATCCCTGGGTGGGGAAGATCTCCTGGAGAAGGAAATGGAAACCCACTCCAGTATTCTTGCCTAGAGAATCCCACAGACAGAGAAGCCTGGTAGACTACAGTCCATGGGGTCGCAAAGAGTCAGACACAACTGAGTGACTTCACTTTCTTTTAATTTTCTTTCTTTCAAAAAAAAAAAAAAAGTTGAAAAAGAATTGAAAAATTCTTGCCTAACTCTAAAATCTATATTGTTAATTATTAAGTTATAACTCTGAGACAGGGAGGCTGTTTGAATATATATATATATATATATATATATATATATATATATATATATATATATATACATATATACACACACATATACTTATATATATATACACACACATATATTTATATATGCAACATATATTTATACATGCAGACCCACTCTTTTAAACCACAGAGCACTCACCCATCAATTTAAAACCAAAGTTATAGAAGCTACTTGGTAATTTCTTTGGATTTTTCTCACATTTTCCCCATACTGCATTTCTTTTGTCCAGTGTTTATTTGACTATGTACCTCGATTTACTACTGAGAACTGCTATAGTAGAAGTAAAAGACAAACAAACAAACAAAAAGCTTTAAAAATTCTTTTATTTCTAATTGGAGGATTATTGCCTTACAATATTGTACTGTTTTTTGTCATACATCAACATGAATCAGCCACAGGCATACAAATGTCCCCTTGTCTCTTGAAACTCCCTCCCAACTCCCACCCCATCCCACCCTTTAGGCAGTCACAGAGCAACAGCTTTAAGCTTCCTGCATCACAGAGAAAATTTCCAGTGGCTATCCATCTTACGCACAGTAATGTATACGTTTCAATGCTACTCTCTCCATTCATCCCACTCTGTCCTTCCCTCACTGATGTATCTGTGGGACTCATCTCCTCTCACAGACACAGCAAAAATAAGTCAACAGGTGGAACGACTCTCATAGAATATCTGCTGAATGCTGGCAGAAAACCTCAGTCTTTTGAAAAAGCAAGAAAATCTCCACATAACAGGGTAGGACAAAAGAAAAAAGAAAGAGAGAAAAGAATCAGGATGGGACTTGCATCCCTGGAAGGGAGTTGTGAAAGAGGAAATGTTCCTGCACCCTGAGAAGTCCTCACACTGGTGGGAGATCAGTCAAGACAGAGGGGAAGCTTTTATTTCCCAGAGGAGAATGCAACAACTTGTTGGCAGCAGCCAGAATAGAGAGAAGTCTGCACAAATAGTCAGTGCCAGCGCCCAGTGCTAGCGAGCCTGGGGTGTGCATTCCCCACTATGGGTGGGGGCTAGGTGCTCAAGCTCAAACTTCAGAGATCAGACATGAAGAGATCAGGGCTGGCTGTGCAGGAATTACACAGGAATTAAGGGGTTGGAGTCTGATATGACCTCAACTGAGGGTATACAGATAGAGAGCCTGATCCCACCTAAGAGGCCAGACACATTGTTTGCGAGGTGTGTGAGTGGAGGGGAAGGAACCACCATTGCAGCATTTTTCCCTGCATGGACTCCCAGGTGACAGGACACTGCCTACTTGAGCTCTAGGAGTGGAGACCAGGTGTCACCTCCATCACAATTTCCAGAAAAATTCTCAGGCTACCTCTGTTCCACTGTGGGCCCTAGGGGATCACACAAGTCATCATCCCTGCCTAGAGCCCTGGGAGAAGGCACCGCTGCTTCATCTCCACACTCCCTATTAGGGTGTAATGTCCAGAACACACTGCGGGAAGAGGCAGCAGGCATCCATACTAAAACAGCCTTTGTACAAAATATATTAATCCCGCACAATCCACACAGGGATGCTCCCACATATAAATAGCCCTCAAAGACCAGAGTATATCATGGTTTCTCTTAAACACAAAATAAGAGAAATATAAGTATAACAAAGAAGTGAAGGAATCATTCCCAATTAAAAGATCGAGAAAATTCCCCTGAAAGAACAATGAACGAGACATCTTCTGTCTAATAGACAGCAATTTCAAAACAGAGATAATGAAAATACTAAAGAAATTAAGAAAGACTATCAACAGAAATGCAGAATACTGTAAAAACAAACTAGAAACTATCAAGAGGAGCCAAGGAAAATTAGAAAGCTCATTTTCTGAGAGGAAAGCTGAACTAAAGGCAATGAATTATGGAATAAATAATGAAGAAGAATGAATAAGTGATATGGATGACAAAATAATGGAAATCACCCAATCAGAACAGCAGACAAAAAGTCAAATGAAGAAAACCAAATAAAAAAGAGAAGTAATATGACACCTATGAGATAATATAAAGCATGCCAATCTACACATAATAGGGATTCCAGAAGGGGAAGAAAGAGAAAAGGGATCAAAAATATTTGAAGAAATTATGGCTGAAAATTCCCCAAAACTAAAGAGGAAACAGAAATTCAGGTACAGTAATTACAAAGAGTCCCAAACAAGTTGAACCTAAGCAGACTTCCATCAAAACATAATTAAAAGGCAAAAAGTTAAACAGAGGATACTAAAGGCAGCAAGGATAAAGAAAAAGAGTTAATCACAAGAGAACTCCCTTATTAAGGTTATCAGCTTATTTCTTTCCAGAGACATTGCAGACCAGATGAGGGTGGCAACATATACTCAAATTCTTAAAAGAAAATTATGCAACTGACAATACTCTAAGCAGCAAGATTATCATTTACAATAGAAGAAGAGATAAAGAATTTGGCAGACAAGCAAAAACCAAAAGAACAAAGCAATACTAAGTTTATCCTAAAGAAAATATTGAAAAAATTTTTCTCTAAACAGGAAAGTAGCAAAAAAACTGAAGGAAAAAGGAAATCACAACTGTAATTATTTAAATAAGCCAGCAGAAAGATTTTTAAAAATCAAAACAGTTTTGTGAAAACAATAATATCCATGATGAGCAGCAAAAGGATAAACATGAAGATGTAAAAAGGATATCAAAAGTATAAAATGTGGGGGAGGAAAATAAGAAAATGTAAATTTCCCCCTCGCCTTTATTAAGAATGTGTTTGAGCCTCAGTTACTATCAGACTAAAGCAAGTAGATATGGGAAGAAGTTAAGATACTTAAAAAAAAAAACAATAAATCAAAAAAATGCCATAGATTCATAAGAACCAAATTAAAAGAGGACAGAAACATATAACAGAAGGAAATAAGCCATAACAAGAAAAAGGAAAATGAAGTGACAAAGAAGAAATACAGTATCATATGGAAAATAAGATTTAAAATGATAATAAATACATATTTGTTGATAATTACCTAAATGTCAGTGGACTAAATACTCCAATCAAAACACATACTGTGGCAGACTGAATGAAAAAAAAAAAAAAAAAAAGAAGAGCCTACAATATGCTGCCTACAAAAGACTTTAGGGCACTTTAGGGCACTTTAGGGCAAAGTGCACACATAGATTGAAAGTGAGGGAATGGAAGAAGATACATCATACAAATGGAAATAACAAGAAAGTCGTGAGTGCAACCCTCATATCAGACAGAATAGATTTTAAAACAAAGGCGATAAAGAAAGATAAAGAAGGACACAATCTAATGATAAAAGGATAAATATAAGAAAAGGGTTCTACACTCATCAGTATCGTTTCAGTTCAGTCGCTCAGTCCTGTCTGACTCATTGCGACACTATGGACTGCAGTACATCAGACATCCCTGTCCATTACAAACACCCGGAGCTTGGTCTAACTCAGTACCATTGAGTCAGTGATGCCATTTAACCATCTCATCCCCTGTCATCCCCTTCTCCTCCTGCCTTCAATCTTTGCCAGCATCAGGGGCGTTTCCAATGAGTCAGTTCTTTATATCAAAACTTCAGCTTCAGTATCAGTCCTTTCAATGAATAATCAGGGTTAATTTCCTTTACGATTGACTGATTTGATCTTCTTGCAGTCCAAGGTACTCTCAAGAGAATTTTCCAACAGCACAGTTCAAAAATATCAATTCTTGGTGATGAGCTTTCTTTATGGTCCAACTCTCACAATCATACACATCCATACATGACTACTGGAAAGTTGGCTTAAAACTCAGCACTCAGAAAAACAAGATCATGGCGTTTGCCACTTCATGGCAACTAGATGGGGAAACAATGGAAACAGTGAGAGATTTTACTTCCGGGGGCTCCAAAATCACTGAAGATGGTGACTGCAGTCATGAAATTAAAAGATGCTTGCTCCTTGCAAGAAAAAGTATGACCAACCTAGACATCCCATTAAAAAGCAGAGATATTACTTTGCCAACAAAGGTCTGTCTAGTCAAAGCTATGGTTTTTCCAGTAGTATGGATGTGAGAGTTGGACTATAGAGAAAGCTGAGCACCGAAGAATTGATGCTCTTGAACTGTGGTGTTGGAGAAGACTCTTGAGCTTCCCTTGGACAGCACAGAGATCCAACCAGTCCATTCTAAAGGAAATAAGTCCTAAGTATTCTTTGGAAGGACTGATGCTGAAGCTGAAACTCCAATACTTTGGCCATCTAATGTGAAGAACTGACACAATAGAAAAGATGCTGATGTTGGGAAAGATTGAATGTGGGAGGAGAAGGGGACGACAGAGAATGAAATGGTTGGATGGCATCACCGACTTAATGCACATGAGTTTGAGCAAGCTCCAGGAGTTGGTGATGGACAGGGAAGCCTGACGTGCTGCAGTCCATGGGATTGCAAAGAGTCAGACATGACTGAGCAACTGAACTGAAATAAACTAAACTGGAAAAACCATAGCTTTGATTAGCCGGACATTTGTTGGCAAGTAAATGTCCCTGCTTTTTAAAATGCTGTCTAGGTTGGTCATAGCTTTTCTTCCCAAGAGCAAGGGTCTTTTAATTTCATGGCTGCAGTCACCATCTGCAATGATTGTGGATCTCAAGGAGATAACTTCTGTCACTGTTTCCATTGTTTCCCCATTTAATTGCCAGGAAGTGATAGGACTGCATGCCATGATTTTAGCTTTTTGAATGTTCAGTTTTAATCCAGCTTTTTCACTCTCCTCTTTCACTTTTATCTAGAGGCTCTTTAGTTCCTCTTCCCTTTCTGTCATAAGAGTGGTGTCCTCTGCATATCTAATGTTATTGATATTTCTCCCAGCAATATTGATTCCATCTGTGCTTTATCCAGCCTGATATTTCACAGGATGAACTCTCCATATAAGTTAAATAAACAGGGTGAAAAAATATATATCCTTGATGTATTCCTTTCCCAATTTAGAACAAGCTTGTTGTTCCATGTCTTGTTCTAGCTGTTCCTTCTTGACCTACACACAGATTTATCAGAAGGTAGGTAAGGTGGTCTGGTATTCCCACCTCTTGAAGAATTTTACACAGTTATTGTGATCTGCATAGTAAAAGGCTTTAGTATAGTCAATAAAACAGCAGTAGATGTTTTTCTGGAACTCTCTTGGCTTTTACTGTGATCCAACAGATGTTGGTGATTTGATCTCTGATTCTTCTGCTTTTTCTACATCCAGCTTGAACATCTGGAAGTTCTCATTTCACATACTGTTGAAGACTTGCTTGGAGAATTTTGCACATTACTTTGCTAGTGTGTGAAATGAGTGCAATTGTGTGGTAGTTTGGACATTCTTTGGCATTGCCTTCCTTTGGGATTAGAATTAAAACATATTTTCCAGTCCTGTGGCCTTTGCTGAGTTTTCTAAATTTGTTGGCATGTTGAGTGTGGCACTTTAATAGCATCATCCTTTAGGATTTGAGATAGCTCTGCTAAAATTCAATCACCTCCTAATATAGTAGTGGAGCACACACACACACACCAAAAAACAACAAACAAACAAAACAACAAAGAAAACAAAGAGGGAAATTAACAGGAATATAATAATAATAATAGGTTTTAACAACTCATTCATTTTGATCTTCTAGACAAAATTCCACGAGACAATAGAAATCTTAAGTGGTAAAATAGAACAGTTATACTTAATTGCGATTTTAACAATAAGGCATTAAAAAAAAGAAAACATAGAATACCCATTCTTTTCAAGTGCATTTGAGGCATTCTCTAGGATTTACAAAATATTAGGGTACAAAACCAAAACAAATCTCAGCAAATTTAAGAGTGTAGAAATTATTTCAGCGTCTTTTCTGACCACTGTAGCACGAAAGCATTAATAAAAATCAACCACAGGAAAAAAATGAGAGAGAAAAAAAGAAACCCATGTCTTAAAAAAAAATGGATTAATGATGGAATCAAATAGAAAATTTAAAAGTAACTTGAAAGAAATGACACTGAAAATACAATTATACAAAATCTATGTGATGCTAGCAAAAGCAGTTTTTAAGAGGAAATTTCACAATGACCCAGATATTTCTCATAAAACAAGAAAAGCCTCAAAAAAAAAAAAAAAAAAAAAAAAAAAACACACACACACACACACAACTTAACCTAGCAATTGAGAGTTTGGAAAAGAAGAAAAAACAAACCTAAAGTAAGCAGAAGAAGGGAATAAGAGAGATAAGAGAGAAAATAATGATTAAAAACAGTTTAAAATCAATAAAACTTTTGAAAATGTCAACAAAATTAACAAACATCTTTCCATGCCTACCAAGAAGATGTTCAGTTCAATTCAGTCGCTCAGTAATGTCAGACTCTTTGCGACCCCATGAATTGCAGCACACCAGGCCTCCCTGTCCATCACCAACTCCCAAAGTTCACTTAGACTCATGTCCATCGACTCAGTGATGCCATCCAGCCATCTCATCCTCTGTCATCCCCTTCTCTTCCTGCCCCCAATCCCTCCCAGCATCAGAGTCTTTTCCAATGAGTCTACTCTTCACGTGAGGTGGCCAAAGTACTGGAGTTTCAGCTTTAGCATCATTGCTTCCAAAGAACACCCAGAGCTGATCTCCTTCAGAATGGACTGATTGGATCTCTTTGCAGTCCAAGGGACTCTCAACAGTCTTCTTCAACACCACAGTTCAAAAGCATCAATTCTTTGGCACTCAGCTTTCTTCACAGTCCAACTCTCACATCCATACATGACCACTGGAAAAACCATAGCCTTGACTAGACGGACCTTTGTTGGCTAAGTAATGTCTCTGCTTTTGAATATGCTATCTAGGTTGGTCATAACTTTCCTTCCAAGGAGTAAGCGTCTTTTAATTTCATGGCTGCAGTCACCATTTGCAGTGACTTTGGAGCTCAAAAAAATAAAGCCTGACACTGCTTCCACTGCTTCCCCATCTATTTCCCATGAAGTGATGGGACCAGATGCCATGATCCTTGTTTTCTGAATATTGAGCTTTAAGTCAACTTTTTCACTCTCTACTTTCACTTTCATCAAGAGGCTTTTTAGTTCCTCTTCACTTTGTGCCATAAGGGTGGTGTCATATGCATATCTAGAAGAAGAGAGAACCCCAAATAAACAAAGTAAGAAATGAAAAATGAGATATGACACTCCATATGCAGAAATAGAAAAAATATAGCGGAATACATCATGAGAAATGCTGGACTGGAAGAAACACAAGTTGGAATCAAGATTGCCGGGAGAAATATCAATAACCTCAGATATGCAGATGACACCACTCTTATGGCAGAAAGTGAAGAGGGGCTAAAAAGCCTCTTGATGAAAGTGAAAGTGGAGAGTGAAAAGGTTGGCTTAAAGCTCAACATTCAGTAAACAAAGATCATGGCATCTGGTCCCATCACTACATGGGAAATAGATGGAGAAACAGTGGAAAAAGTGTCAGACTTTGTTTTTCTGGGCTCCAAAATCACTGCAGATGGTGACTGCAGCCATGAAATTAAAAGACGCTTACTCCTTGGAAGGAAAGTTATGACCAACCTAGATAGCATATTCAAAAGCAGAGACATTACTTTACCAACAAAGGTTCGCCTAGTCAAGGCTATGGTCTTTCCTGTGGTCATGTATGGATGTGAGAGCTGGACTGTGAGGAAGGCTGAACGCCGAAGAATTGATGCTTTTGAACTGTGGTGTTGGAGAAGACTCTTGAGAGTCCCTTGGACTGCAAGAAGATCCAACCAGTCCATTCTGAAGGAGATCAATCCTGGAATTTCTTTGGAAGGAATGATGCTGAAGCTGAAACTCCAGTATTTTGGCCACCTCATGCGAAGAGCTGACTCATTGGAGAAGACTCTGATGCTGGGAGGGATTGAGGGCAGGAGGAGAAGGGGACGACAGAGGATGAGATGGCTGGATGGCATCACTGACTCGATGGATGCGAGTCTGAGTGACCTCCGGGAGCTGGTGATGGACAGGGAGGCCTGGCGTGCTGCGGTTCATGGGGTCGCAAAGAGTCGGACACGACTGAGCGACTGATCTGATCTGATCTGATACAATGAGAAAAAGATAGTCTCTTCAGCAAGTAGTGTTGGGAATGTTGGACATGTAGATCAATGAATTTACAACACACTCTCACACTATGAACAAAAATATATTCAAAATAGCTTAAAGACTTAAACATAAGACATAACAGCATAAAATTCCTAGAAGAGATCATAGGCAAAACATTCTCTGACATAAATTGCACCAATGTTTTCTTATGTCAGTCTTCCAAGGCAATAGAAATAAAACCAAAAATAAACATATGGGACCTAATCAACAAGCTATGGGCTTTACTCATAGCTCAATCGAAAAAGAATCTGGCTGTAATGCAGAAGACCCGGGTTCAATTCCTGGGTCAGAAAGATCTCCTGGAGAAGGAAATGGCAACCCACTTCAGTATTCTTGCCTGAGAATCCCATGAACAGAGGAGCCTGGCAGGGTACAGTCCATGAGGTCACAAGAGTCGGACATGACTTAGTGACTAAATCACCACCACCAATCAACAAACAATATTTTTCACAGCAAAGAAAATCATAAACAAAATGAAAAGACAGCCTACAGAATGGGAAAAAATATTTGCAAATGATGCAAAACATAGGACTTAATTTCCAAAACATGCAAAAAGCTCATGCAACTAAACAACAACAAAAACTCAATTAAAAAATGAGATGAAGACCTAAATAGATATTTCTCCAAAGAAGAAATACATGTTGAAAATAGGCACAAAGATGCTCAACACTGCTGATCATTACAGAGATGCAAATCAAAACAGTGATGTACCACCTTACACAGAGTAAAATGACCATTATTAAAAAGTCTACAAATAACAAGTCCTGTAGAGAGTATGGTAGAAATATAAGGTGGTGCAGCTGCTGTGGAAAACAGTATGAAGATTCCATAGAAATCTAAAAATAGAATTATAATATGATTCAACAATCTCACCTCTGGACATATATAGAGACAAAACTATAATTCAAAAAGATACATGAACACCTATATTCACAGCAACACTATTCACAATAGCCATGATGTGGAAATAATCTAAATGTTATTCAAAAGATGAATGGATAAAGAAAAGTAATATATATATACAATATGGGACACCACTTAGCCATAAAAAAGAACAAAATGATGCCTTTTGCAGCAACATAGATTCGACTAGAGAGTATCATATTAAGTGAAGTAAGTAAGAAATAGAAAGACAAATATCAAATGACATCAGCTATTTGTGGAATCTCAAATATGACACAAATGAGCCTATCTCAAAAACAGATTTAGGGATGTGGAGAACGTACTGTGGTTGCCAAAGGGGAGGTGATTAGGGGAGGGATGAAGTGGGAGGTTGGGTTTAGAAGATATGTTACTGTATATGCAATGGATAAACAACTAGTTCTTATTAGTATAGTACAGAAAACTATATTTTTTATCTGTTAATAAACCAAAATGTAAAAGAATATATACATATATATATATAATATATTAATGCAGTATTTAATAACAACTATATATCAATACAAATTTTAAAATGAAGGAAATACAAAAAAAAAAAAAAAGAAAGAAAGAAAATTAAGACTTAGACTGTTAAATAAGATGATCAAGCTTATAGCATGACTAGAGGGTTTCTGATTCTAAAGCCTAAGTTCTTAAGAACTATAATGTTTATATGTGTAAGCAGATATTAAGGGTGCTAGGGAGGATGAGGGGAATGACTTAATTCTTTTTATCTAGATAAAGAAAACAGACTGGTTCCAAATTGGGAAAGAATTACATCAAGGCTGTATATTGTCACCCTGCTTATTTAACTTATATGTAGAGTACATCATGCAAAATGCCAAGCTGGATGAAGCACAAGCTGAAATCAAGATTGCAGGTATGCAATCAGGTATGCAGATGACATCACCCTTATGGCAGAAAGTGAAGAGGAACTAAAAATCCTCTTGATGAAAGTGAAAGAGGAGAGTGAAAAAGATGGCTTAAAATTCAACATTCAGAAAACTAAGATCATGGAATCTGGTCCCATCAGTTCAGTTCAGTTCAGTTCAGTCACTCAGTCATGTCTGACTCTTTGCTAGTCCATCCCATCACTTCATGGCAAATACATAGGGAAACAATGGAAACAGTAAGAGGCTTTATTTTGGGGGACTCCAAAATCACTGCAGATGGTGACTGCAGCCATGAAATTAAAAGATGCTTGGTCCTTGGAAGAAAAGCTGTGACCAACTTAGACAGCATATTAAAAAGAAGAAACATTACTTTGCCAACAAAGGTTTTTCTAATCAAAGCTATGATTTTTCCAGTAATCATGTATGGATGTGAGAGTTGGACTATAAAGAAAGCTGAGCACCAAAGAATTGATGCTTTTGAACTGTGGTGTTGGAGAAGACTCTTGATAGTTCCTTGGACTGCAAGGAGATCCAACCAGTCCATTCTAAAGGAAATCAGTCCTGAATATTCATTGGAAAGACTGATGCTGAAGCTGAAACTCCAAAACTTTGGCCACTTGATGAAAAGAAATGACCCATTGGGAAAAATCCTGATGGTGGGAAAGGTTGAAATCAGGAGGAGAAGGGGGGCAACAGAGGATGAAATGGTTGGATGGCATCACTGACCTGATGGATACGAGTTTGAATAAGCTCCAAGAGTTGGTGATGGACAGGGAAGCTTGTTGTACTGAAGTCTATGGTGTCCCAAAGAGTAGGACACGACTGAGTGACTAAACTGAAAGATAACTTCTAGTGTTTGGAGTTGGAGCTGAGGCTCCAGTCTTCAGAAATTATAATTGCTGCTTTATTATTTACAAGGACCATTCACTTTATCTCCTGTGAGTATGAACCTTCTGTCTCTAAGTGACTGAGAAATAGGAGACAGAATGGGCTTGGAATGTTTGGAGACCTGAGTGAAATGGTTGAACTGAGAGGGCAGGCACAAGGCCTTCTTGTTCTCTGCTAAGTCATAAGCACCTGGCAGATAGTAGACACTTGGTGAAAGTTAATGGAAAAAAATGGGGCAAGTTATAGGAAATGACATTGGAAAAAAAAGGCTAGTGCATAAGTGTTCAGAAATAGGGAATTCAGACAGCAAAATATCCAGATCCACTATGACTTATAGGTGCATTACTAAATTCTGAATATTACTAGAGCTCTGAATATTTCTGTGGTCTACATTGATTATGAATTTTATAAGAAATATACCTTCAGTGTCATGATTCTATACTGCTAACAACTTTACACATATCTTATTATAAAATTAATAACTTATTTAGATATAATTGAATATAAAAGCTGTGCATACATAATGTATGCAATTTGATGAGTTTGGGCATATACATACATATATTGGAAGCCACGAATCAAAGTAACAAATATATAATCACCTCAAAAAAAAACTTATGGAATGTAATCATTTACATACAATATTAATTATTTGAGTAGCTGTTGAGTCAGAATACTAAAGGAATGGTCATGTGGGCAGTAATAAACTGCTGGAAGGATGGATGACTAAGTATAACCTAAAGAAACGATATATCTGAGGTTTCTGGTGTGTTTATAAAAACTAATTAAGAAGGCTTATTAATATTCAGGTTTTACCAAATATTGAATTAATTTCAGAAAATATTAAAGATTAAACTGAAAGTCACTGAGTCCCGTCTGATTCTTTGCAACCCCATGTATTATACAGTCCATGGAATTCTCTTGGCCATAATACTGAAGTGGGAAGCTGTTCCCTTCTCCAGGCGATCTTCCAAACCTAGGGACTGAACCCAGGTCTTCCACACTGCAGGCAGATTCTTTACCGGCTGAGCCACCAGGGAAGCCCCTGAATACTGAGTGGGTAGCCTTTCCCTTCTCCAGGGGATCTTCCTCACCTGGGGATCAAAGCCAGCTATCCCGTATTGCAGCCAGATTCTTAACAGCTGAGCCACCAGGAAAGCCCCTGAATACTGGATTGGGTAGCCTATCCCTTCTCCAGCGGACCTCCTTACCCAGGAATGGAACTAGGGTCTCCTGAATTTAAGCCAGATTCTTTACCTGGTACCAGAGCTACCAGGGAAATTCATGAAAGATTAATTTAAATATATTTTCTTTCTAATCCTCTGGCTCTCCACCACCTCTGTTATTTACTAATATTTAGTCACTTTTCTCTCTTGAAACCTCAGATAGCATTCCTCCTTCACCATTACTTTTTTAAAGCAATTAGCAATTTGAGAAGTTTAGTTGAGAAGTCAGTGTCTCCTGAATTCATGAGAATGAAGTCCTCAATATTTCTTTAGTTGTAAGGCTGCTGGTGAGATTGAATAGTTTTTGACCCTTGGAAGGAATGATGCTAAAGCTGAAACTCCAGTACTTTGGCCACCTCATGCGAAGAGTTGACTCATTGGAAAAGACTCTGATGCTGGGAGGGATTGTGGGCAGGAGGAGAAGGGGACAATGAGGATAAGATGGCTGGATGGCATCACTGATTCGATGGATCTGAGTCTGAGTGAACTCCAGGAGTTGGTGATGGACTGGGAGGCCTGGCGTGCTGCGATTCATGGGGTCACAGTCATACACGACTGAGCAACTGAACTGAACTGAATGACTAGTAAAGAATGAATTTTCTAAATTACTTAAATTCTAGTTCTGGAAGAAAGACAATAAACAAACACAAGCAAAGCTTTACTCTCTTTTCTTAAGACTTGACTTTTGAAGTAGTTACAAAGAAAATTGAGAGGAAATATGGAGGTTTGCTATATATTAACACATCTACACATCCAGGCATCCTAGGGTGTGAAGTCAAGTGGGGCTTAGAAAGCATCACTACAAGCGAAGCTAGTGGAGATGATAGAATTTCAGCTGGGCTGTTTCAAATCCTAAAAGGTGATGCTATTAAAGTGCTGCACTCAAAATACTGGGCAATTTGGAAAACTCAGCAGTGGCCACAGGACTGGAAAAGGTCAGCTTTTCTTCCAATCCCAAAGAAAGGCAGTGCCAAAGAATTGTGCAACTACTGCACAATTGCACTCATCTCACATGCTAGAAAAGTAATGCTTAAAATTTGCCAAGTGAAGTTTCAACAGTACATGAAGTGAGAACTTCCAGATGTTCAAGCTGGATTTAGAAAAGGCAGAGGAACCAGAGATCAAAACACTAACATCCGATAGATCATAGAAAAAGTAAGAGTTTCAGAAAAACATCTACTTCTGCTTTATTGACTGTGACAAAGCCTTTGATTATGTGGATCACAAAAAACAACTACGGAAAATTCTTAAAGAAATGGGAATACTGACCACCTGACCTGCATCCTAGGAAATCTGTATGCAGGTCAGGAAGCAACAGTTAGAACCATACATGGAAAAACAGACTGGTTCAAAATCAGGTAAGGAGTATATCAAGGCTGTATATTCTCACCCTGCTTATTTAAGTTATATGCAGAGTACATCATGCAAAATGCTGGGCTGGATGAAGCACAAGCTGGAATCAAGTTGTTGGCAACAATATCAATAACCTCAGATATGCAGATGATACCACACTTATGACAGAAAATGAAGAAGAACTAAAGAGTTTCTGATGCAAGTGGAAGAGATGAGTGAAATGGTTGGCTTAAAAGTCAACATTCCAAAACTAAGATCATGGAATCTGATCCTATCACTTCGTGGCAAATGGATGGGGAAAAAATGGAAACAATGACAGAATTTATTTTCTGGGCTCCAAAATCACTGCAGATGGTGACTGCAGCCATGAAATTAAAAGACACATGCTCCTTGGAAGAAAAGCTATGAGAAACCTAGACAGCATATTCAAAAGCAGAGAAATTACTTTGCCAACAAAGGTCCATCTAGTCAAAGCTATTTTTTCCCAGTAGTCATGTATGGACTTGAGAGTTGAACATAAACAAAGCTGAGCATCAAAGAATTCATGCTTTTGAACTGTGGTGTTGGAGAAGACTCTTGAGAGTCACTTGGATGGCAAGAAGATTCAACCAATCAATCCTAAAGGAAATCAGTCTTGAATATTCATTGGAAGGACTCATGCTGAAGCTGAAGGTGGCCAATACTTTGGCCACCTTATGGGAAGAACTGACTGATTAGAAAAGACCCTGATGCTGAGAAAGATTGAAGGCAGGAGGAGAAGGGGATGACAGAGGATGAGATGGTTGGATGGTATTACCCACTCGATGAATATGAATTTGGGCAAGCTCTGGGATTTGGTGTGGAACAGGAAGCCTGGCATTCTGCAGTCCATGGGGTCCAAAGAGTTGGATGCAACTGAAGGACTGAACTGAACTGAGAATGATGATAGGGATATAATTAGCATAAGGATAAGAGGGAAGGTTACAGAGAAGAAGCACACATTTTAGCAGCTTTTTTTTTTTTTTTTTTTTGGAAATTTGAAGCACTTTATATCATTTTGAATAAAATTTAACTTGATCTTACAGAGCATCTACTGCCAGTCAGGAGTATTCTAGAAACTGGCTCTCATCATAATTTACTCCTACTAGGAAATGCCATGGGGTGAGATTCCTTGGGCTTCTTCCTCAGAACATGTGCACTGAGGTTCCCTAGTATGATGGATTCAGATCAAATCTAAACTTCTATCCTCTATTACCTCAATTCAACGAAAAGAGCGGGAATTTGCATCCCTTTTCATAACTGGTATGGATGGTATCACTGACTCGATGGATGTGAGTCTGAGTGAACTCCGGGAGTTGGTGATGGACAGGGAGGCCTGGCGTGCTGCAATTCAAGGGGTTGCAAAGAGTCAGACATGACTGAGAGACTGAACTGAACTGAATTGAACTGAGGCAAAAACAATTCTAAAGTTGTTGTTGTTGTTGTTGTTGTTTTCCCTAACCAATAACTTTTTTCATGTGCTCATTTGTTTTTATTATTTTCTCTATCCAGATGTCTCATATTCTGCTACAACTGCTTCCAGCTGTATGCTTCTGCAAGTACAAACAGAATGCCAGCAATAACTGCTATCAAATACATATATGGCTCTTTAGTGTCCAGAGTCCTAGAGTATTCCAGAAGTACTTTTGGAAGACAGTCCCTTTGAGTAATAAAAATGACTGGAAATATGTAAACATTTGTTTGTGACAGAGTTATGGATGCTTTGTGCATAATAATATCTTGTTTAATTTTTATGACACCATCTTGATGAAAATATTATTATGATCTTTATTTCAGACATGGGGAAGCTGAGGGACAGATATTTCAAGTGAACTGTGTGATACAAGAAAGAGTTAAGGATTCACAGCTAGACAAATATTGTACCAGAAGCTGAGCTGTTGCATTATGTTATGCTGCATCCTTTTAGGAAAGGCCGGAACTTTCAGATAATTCCTTCTATCTCCTTTCCTCTCTCCCACCCATCTTTCCAGTCTTCTTTACTTCTTCTCCTCCTTCCATCTTCCTTTTTACCTCCATTCCTTCATTCCAGGTCCCTTTTACTTATTATCTCTTCCTTTAAAAAAAAATCTCATACATATCTATTTTAGATAAAGGGATACATTTAGAAAATATAAAACATGTGAAAAGAAATTAACATTTTTCACTGTGCCAGACATCACATGAAAAACTTTGAATATCTTGCACATACTTACTCACATTTTCAGTAGCTATTCTTGAGTCTAGGCCTTAGGCAATGACCTGAGGTGCAAAAGGACTGCTTATCTGCTTGTTCTAAGTTGGGTAACAGATACTCTTTGTTTTTGTATCATATTCTGTTTAGGCAAGGAAGTGCCATCAAGGATATGTACATTGTAAAAATATTGCTTTGGATTTTATTGTTGTAATGAACAGCTGAGGCTGTAACTGAGCTGAGAACTGGAGAATGATCAGGAGAATAACTACATGAAGAGAGGTATGAAGGAGAAGACAGAAATGACTCACAAAGTTTCACCAGCTGTGTTACAGACATGATTTTCAACCTTTATCTTGTAATTCCTAGAAGTCCTTAGGCACAAACAATGCACGTTTCTTGATTAATTAAAATAACTTTGTGGTTATCTCATTATATGCTGGGTAGAACCACATTAAGTATATCCAGCTCTGTAATTTACAGCTGATACAAATTATGGGCCCTATTCCACTGTCTTCCTATGAGAAAATAAATTCTAGTCTATCATGGAAGAAGAAATGATTATCAGCGGGATATTTGTCCTTCATCTACAATAGATACAGTGATATATGATGTAACACAAAATTCAGGGACAAGAAGGGGTCTCTAATAGTGAAAAGTTTTTATTATATGAATATATTGGGAATCCATCTGCAAGCTGCCAACAGATCAATAAAATCCTGTTGGGTCCTCTCTTATGATATGTAGTCAAGTTTGTTTGATTGTTAGAGCTGTATATGTTAAGGGTAAACCACATATCATTCTGATATAAATTCCTTTTCTGTATGGTTATCATTTCTCTGTTGTGCCACTGTAAAGCTGTACTGTATGGGCTAGCCACATATTGCTATTGAGCAACTGATAGGTCGTTTTCTTAATTTACATGTTCTTAAATTTAAAATATGCACTGGATATTGGAGACATGAGAAGTAGAAATGTAACATTTCTCAGTAATTTCAATATTGATTATATGTAGAAAATATAAATATAAATTTTGGATACTTTTAGTTAAATAAAATATATTATCAGAATTACTCTTATCTGTCTCTTTTTTCCACCAAACTGTAAACTTTTTATTTTGTATTGGGCCATTGCCAATTACCCCACTGAACTGAAGTAAACTGAACTGAACTGAAGTGAGTTCAGGTCACTGAACTGAGCTGAACTGAGTGACTGAATTGAGCTGAACTCGTACAATTAACAATGTTGTAGTAGTTTCAGGTGGACACCAAAGATACCCAGACAGACATACATATGCTCATATCCATTCTCCCCCAAATTCTCCTCCCATTCAGGCTGGAACATGACACTGAGCAAAGTTTCATGTGCTATATAATAAGTTATTGTTGGTTATCGACTTGAAATAATACAGCAATGTGTACATGACATTTGGTTGCTGAGGCAGGGAGGGTGGGGAAGGATAGTTAAGGATATTGGGAAGGTCTATATAAATATATTTTAATTTTTGGATATGACTGGTAGGTAATTTAGAATTACATACATGATGCACATGGATCATATTATATTTCTATTGAATTTATTGTTTAGTCACTCAGTTGTGTCTGACTCTTTGCAACACCATGGACTGCAGCTTGCCAGGCTTCTCAAACCTTCACCATCTCCCAGAGTTTGCTCAAATTTATGTCCTTTGAGTCAGTAATGCCATCCTACAATCTCACACTCTATTGTCTCCTTCCCAGCATCAGGGTCTTTTCCATTGAGTCAGCTCTTTGCATCAGTTGGCCAAAGTACTGGAGCTTCAGCTTCACCACTGGTCCTTCCAATGAATATTCAGGGTTGATTTCCTTTAGGATTGACTGGTTTGATATACTTGCTGTCCAGGTGACTCTCAAGAGTCTTCTCCAACACCACAGTTCAAAAGCATCAGTTCTTCAGCTCTCAGCCTTCTTTACGGTCCAACTCTCACACCCATCCATGACTAATGGAAAAACCATAGCCTAGAGTATACAGACCTTGGCAGCAAAGTAATGTCTCTGGTTTTTGATATGCTGTCTAGATTTTTCATAGCTTTTCTTCCAAGGAGCAAGCATCTTTAATTTCATGACTGCTGTCACCATCTGCAGTGAGTTTGGAGCCCAATAAATCAGTGTTTCCATTGTTTCCCCATCTATTGGTCATGAAGTGATGGGACCAGATGCCATGATCTTCGTTTTTGAAAGTTGAGTGTTAAATCAGCTTTTTCACTCCCTTCTTTCACCTTAATCAAGAGGCTCTTTAGTTCCTCTTTGCTTTCAGCCATAAGGGTGGTGTCATCTGCATATCTGAAGTTATTGATATTTCTCCCCATAATCTTGATTCAAGCTTGTGCTTCATCCAGTCCAGCATTTCACATGAGGTACTCTGTATATAAGTTAAATAAGCAGGATGGCAATATACAATCATAACATATTCCTTTCCAATTTTTGGACCAGTTGATTTTAACATGTCCAGTTCTAACTGTTACTTCTTAACTTGCATACAGATTTCTCAGGAGGCAGGTAAGATAATCTGGTAGTCCCATCTCTTTAAGAATTTTTCAGTTTGTCATTATCCACACAGTCAAAGACTTTAGCCTAGTCAATGAAGTAGAAATAATATGTTTGCATGGAATTCCCTTGCTTTTGCTATGATCCAGCAGGTGTTGGCTATTTATTTTATCTGGCTTTCCTCTGATTTTTTTTTACACTCAGCTTGTGCATTTGGAAGTTCTCACTTTCCATACAGCTGAAGCCTAGCTTGAAGGATTTTGAGCATTATTTTGCTAGCATGAAATGAATGTAACTGTCATTATCCCTGTCCAGCTACCTATAAGTAATAAGCAGAAAGAATGAGGTGGTATGTATCTGTGGCTCAGTATAACTTTATTTGTCTAATGGAAAGAAATAACTCAAAAAATTCTCCCATTAATGTATGAGGTATTTTCTCTTTGTATAAAACAAAACCAAAC
Organism: Tragelaphus eurycerus; assembly: GCA_935064755.1. Lineage (NCBI taxonomy): Eukaryota > Metazoa > Chordata > Mammalia > Artiodactyla > Bovidae > Tragelaphus > Tragelaphus eurycerus. Next base: position 1,479,567 of record CAKXYN010000123.1, read on the forward strand.
ATTTCAACAAGGGTCTTTAATTTGACCTCTAATATATCAGGAGTGGCCAAGAGGAGCTACCCAACGTCCAAGGTAAGGAGCAGCAGCTGTGCTTTGCTGGAGTAGCCATGAAAAGATAACCCACGCTCAAGCTAAGAGAAACACAAGTAAGATGGTAGGCACTGAGAGAGGGCATCAGAGGGTAGATAGACTGAAACTACAATCACAGACAACTAGCCAATCTGATCACATGGACCACAGCTTGTCTAACTCAATGAAACTAAGGCATACCATGTGGGGCCACCCAAGTTGGATGGCTCATGGTGGAGAGGGCTGACAGAATTCAGTCCACTGGAGAAGGGAATGGCAAACCATTTCAGTATTCTTGCCTTGAGAACCCTATTAACAGCATGAAAAGGCAAAAAGATGAACTCCCCAGGTCAGTAGGTGCCCAATATGCTACTGGAGATCAGTGGAAAATTAACTCCAGAAAAAATGAAGGGATGGAGCCAAAGGAAAAAACAACACCCCGTTGTGGATGGGACTGGTGATAGAAGCAAGGTCCGATGCTGTAAAGTTCCACTTGAACTATTTCAAATCCTGAAACATGGTGCTGTGAAAGTGCTGCACTCAATATACCAGCAAATTTGGATAAGTCAGCAGTGGCCACAGGACTGGAAAAGGTCAGTTTTCAATCCAATCCCAAAGAAAGGCAATGCCAAAGAATGCTCAAACTACCACACAATTGCACTCATCTCACACACTAGTAAAGTAATGCTCAAAATTCTTCAAGCCAGGCTTCAGCAATATGTGAACTCTGAACTTCCTGATGTTCAAGCTGGTCTTAGAAAAGGCAGAGGAACCAGAGATCAAATTGTCAATATCCACTGGATCATTGAAAAAGCAAAAGAGTTCCAGAAAAATATCTATTTCTGCCTTATTGACTATGCCAAAGCCTTTGAGTGTGTGGATCACAATAAACTGTGGGAAATTCTGAAAGAGATAGCACTACCAGACCACCTGACCTGCCTCTTGAGAAATTTGTATGCAGGTCAGGAAGCAACAGTTAGAACTGGACATGGAACAACAGACTGGTTCCAAATAGGTAAAGGAGTACTTCAAGGCTGTATACTGTTACCCTGCTTATTTAACTTATATGCAGAGTACATCATGAGAAACGCTGGGCTGGAGGAAGCACAAGCTGGGATCAAGACTGCCAGGAGACATATCAATAACCTCAGATATGCAGATGACACCACTCTTATGGCATAAAGTAAAGAAGAACTAAGTAGTCTCTTGATGAAAGTGAGAAAGGACAGTGAAAATGTTGGCTTAAAGTTCAACATTCAGAAAACTAAGATCATGGCATCTGGTCCCATCATTTCATGGCAAATAGACTGTGAAGCAGTGGAAACAGTGACTGACTTTATTTTTCTGGGCGCCAAAATCACTGTAGATGGTGATTTCAGCCATTAAATTAAAAGATGCTTACCTCCTGGAAGGAAATTTATGACCAACCTAGATAGCATATTAAAAAGCAGAGACATTACTTTATCTTCAAAGGTCCATCTAGTCAAGGTTATGATTTTTCCAGTGGTCATGTATGGATGTGAGATTTGGACTATAAATAAAGTTGAGCATTGAAGAATTGATGATTTTGAACTGTGATGTTGAAGAAGACTCTTGGGTGTCCCTTGGCCTGCAAGGGGATGCAATCAATACATACTAAAAGAGATCAGTCCTGGGTGTTCATTGAAAGGACTGATGTTGAAGCTCAAACTCCTCCAATATTTTGGCCAAGTGATGCGAAGAGATGACTCATTTGAAAAGATCCTGAGGCTGGGGAAGATTGAGGACAGGAGGAGTAGTGGACGACAGAGGATGAGATGGTTGGATAGCATCACTGACTCAGTGGACATGGGTTTGAGTGGTCTCCGGGATTTGGTGATGGACAGGGAGGCCTGGCATGCTGCGGTTCATGGGGTCGCAAAGAGTTGAACACGACTGAATGACTGAACTGAACTGAACTGATCCAGTCATAACGGAACTTTTTCTATTATCTCTGCAAATGCAAATGAAATGAAGATTAGAAAATAGATGTTGCAAGAAGATAAACAGTATCTCTGAGAAGAGGACAGAGAGCAGGAAGGTGAACAACTGAGAAACTTTGTGGCACCTGTTGTTGTTCAGTAGTTAACTCGTGGCTTACTCTTTGTGACCCCATGCACTGTAACCCGCCAAGCTCATCTGTCTGTGTGACTTTTTGAGGATGTCACAGTGGGACTCACACTTTGTGAGGATAAGCACATACCCAATTTATGGACGAGAGAGATCTAATTCAAGAACTGAGAAGAAATTAGTTTATACCAAATTTATATGTTCTACATGTAAGCTGGTTACTCTTCTAGAAAATAATGTCAAATAATTTAAGCACTATTTTTTCTTTAATTTAACACTTTTGGAGTAAAGTTTTCCTCTTCAACATGAAATAAAATGTCTACAAAACCCATCAGGTAATAATAATTTTTGGTAGTATTAGAATAACCTTATCCTCAGGCAATTTAGTGTTGTGTAAAAAGAAGATTAAAAATATATCACAAGCTTTGATCCAGTAATTCCCATGTTAAGAAGTTGATATATGAAAATAATTACATTTTGACAGATTTTTAAAGATATGGATCTTTAAAATTGCTTCCCATTTGGGCAGTTGAGAACAAGCTAGATGGACTACTTTACAAAGGCCCTTACAGTAATAATCCTCCATGTCCCCCACAGAGTTGTTGGGCTTCTCACTTCTCTAAAATGGCCAATTTCCTCTTCACCCCAGGGCCCCACAGACTGATCCCATCACATTTCTCACGTATTCCATTAAACAAGACTGCTCTGTGCTTTTTCTATTGCATATACATTTTAAATTAGTTATATGTGAATGTTGTTAACTTACATAACCTCATTTATCTTCAGTCTGTAATCTCCTTGAGGTAGTGGTCAAGTTTGGTTGCTCAACAGGTCTCAAACAGTGCCAGCAATTAGTAAGCAATAAGTGTTTACTAGTATCCCAGTCGGTAAAGAATCTGCCTGCAGCGCAAGAGACCTGGATTCGATCCCTGGGTCGGGAAGATACCTTGGAGGAGGAAATGGCAACCCACTTCAGCATTCTTGCCTGGAGAATCCCATGGACAGAGCAGTCTAGTGGATTGCAGCCCATGGGGTCGCAAGAGTCGGACACGACTTAGCGACTAAACCACCATTACCACCAACTGTTTACTGAATGAATTAGTGGACAAAATCCTTTCTAGATTACATCTCATAAAATTTATTTTTCTGAATTCTATAAAATTTATAGAATACTTGCTACAAAAAAAAAAAAAAAAAGCCACATATTGTCTGATGTCTGGTGACTCTGTGCAATTGTTATTTTCTAAACACCATGTCATTAAATTATGATTTTTCTTAAAAAAATTTGATTACTTCTCTGCATTATAGAAGAAAGTACTGCTTAATTATCAGATAGGTTAAACTGAAATCTCTATTTGCCTGTTAAATTTTCATTAAACTCACTAATCAAAGAGAATGCAAATGTTATCTTCCAGGAATAAAATTTTTAAAAAAAATCAAAAGAAAAAAGGAGATGTGCATTGCATTGTATGCATTTTGGGGTCAGTGCCTTAGGCATATGATTACTTGCTTGGACTATATTTTATTTCACATATACTTGAATCTGTTATTAACTGAGAATTTTTACATTAGCTCCATAATTAGGGCAATATATCACCTAAACATACGAAAACAAAACAAAATAAAACAATGTTCATGAGAAAGTGCTAAAAAATTCACTAACTTAAGTAATTTTCAGTAAAAGTCAAGTACCCACAAATAAGCCTGGTTTATTCTGGATTATTCAGTGACTCTCAATGTTTTCACAGTTGTTCTACACTAGAGAAGGAATTGTCAACCCACTGTAATACTTTTGCTTGGAAAATTCCATAGACATAGGAGAAGAAAATGGAAACCCACTCCAGTGTTCTTGCCTGGAGAATCCCAAGGACGGGGGAGCCTGGTGGACTGCCGTCTATGGGGTCGCACAGAGTCGGACATGACTGAAGTAACTTAGCAGCAGCAGCAGGAGCCTGGCAGGCTACAGTTCATGGGATTGGAATGAGCTGAACATGACTGTCTTTTTCTTTTCTACACTTATAGTATTATGTTCTTTTCTATGACACTAAACTCTTTGTTGAAACTGTTGCACTTATCAGACTTTAATGCTTATGCATCCACTGTACTCTTTAAGGTCTTGCTCATGGTAAATCCTTTGAAATATATTTAAAATGGGCCTTAGAAATGGAAGAAATACTTTATGGGGGTTGAGATTTATTTTTATATTTGCTGTTGTTGTTGTTCAGTCACTAAGTTGTGTCCAACTCTTTGCAACCCCAAGGACTGCAGCACACCAGGCTTTCCTATTTCTCACTATCTCCCAGAATTTGCCAAAGTTCGTGTCCATTGAGTCAGTGATTCTATTCAACCATCTCATCCTTTGCTGCCCTCTTCTCCTTTGGTCTTCAATCTGTCATAACATCAGGGTCTTTTCCAATGAGTTGGCTCTTCACATCAGGTGGTCAAAGTATTAGAGCTTCAACTTCAGTGTCAGTCTTTCCAATTAATATTCAAAGTCAATTTCCTTTAGGATTGATTGGTTTGATCTCCTTGCTGTCCAAGGGGCTCTTGGGAGTCTTCTCCAGCATCACAGTTCCAAAGCATCAATTCTTTAGTACTTAGCCTTCTTCATGGTCCAACTCTCTGATCCATACATGTTTACTGGGAAGATCATAGCTTTTACTGTATGGAACTTTGTCAGCAAAGTGATGTGTTTGCTTTTAAATACACTGTCTATGTTTGTCATAGTTATCCTACAAAGGAGCAAAATATCTTCTAATTTCATGGCTGCAGTTAAAAGACTATTGCTGAGCTGTGAAAGACGCTGGGATTCTTGGCCTCCGGAGGAGAGGGATTCAATCTGACGCCAATGACAAGGCTTTATCACTCAGAGATGTTGTGTAATAAAGTTTTATTAAAGTATAAAAGAGATAGAGAGGGCTTTGGACATAGACATCAGAAGAGGGCAAAAAGAATGTTTCCTAATCTTTAGCAGGAAGTTATATACCTACTAGCAGGATGCTAATTAGAGAAAGGAAATTTCTCAAAACTCAGAGAATGGTACCAGGCCCCTCACATGCAACATGCATTATGAGATAACATTGGCATAAAGTCACCCCAGGACATAAAACAACTGACATGAACCTTGAAGAAAGGTAGGTCTCCAAGGAAACACATGGTCTCATTAACATAGATTAGGAGAACATTTTTATGAGCAAAACATACTGGATTGTTGAGCCATTATCAGTTCTGAGTATTCAGTTCAATTCAATTCAGTTCAGTAGCTCAGTCCCAACTCTTTGTGACCCCATGGACTTCAGCATGCCAGGCTTCCCTGTCCATCATCAATTCCCTGAGCTTTTTCAAACTTGTGTCCATTGAGTCGGTAAGGTCATCCAACCATTCCATACTCTGTCATCCCCTTCTCCTCCAGCCTTCAATTTTCCCAGCATCAGGGACTTTTCCAATGAATCATTTCTTCACATCAGGTGACCAAAGTATTGGAGGTTCAGCTTCAGCATCAGTCCTTTCAATTCAGGACTGATTTCCTTTAGGATGAAACGGTTGGATCTCCTTGCAGTCTAAGGCACTCTCAAGAGTCTTCTCCAACACCACCGTTCAAAAGCATCAATTCCTGAATGTTCAGCTTTCTTCATTGTCCAATTCTCACATATATACATAAATACTGGATAAACCATAGCTTTGACTAGATGGACCTTTGTTGGCAAACTAAGGTTTCTACCTTTTAATATGCTGTCTAGTTTGGTCATAACTTTTCTTCTAAGCATCAAGCATCTTTTAATATCATGGCTGCAGTCATCATCTTCAGTGATTTTGGAACCCCCAAAATAAAGTCTGTCACTGTTTCCATTGTTTCCCATCTATTTGCCATGAAGTGATGGGAGTAGATGCCATGATCTTAGTTTTCTGAATGTTGAGCTTTAAGCCAGCTTTTTCACTCTCCTCTTTACTTTCATCAAGAGGCTCTTTAGTTCTTCTTCACTTTCTGCCATAGGGTGGTGCAATCTGCATATCTGAGGTTATTGATATTTCTCCTGGCAATCTTGATTCCAGCTTGTCTTTCATCCAGCCCATCATTTCTCATGATGCACTCTGCATATAAGTTAAATAAGCAGGGTGACAGTATACAGCTTTGACGTACTCATTTCCCAATTTGGAATCAGTCTGTTGTTCCATGTCCAGTTCTAACTGTTGATTCTTGACCTGCATACAGATTTCTCAGGAGGCAGGACAGGTGGTCTGGTATTCCCATCTCTTTCAGAATTTTCCACAGTTTGTTGTGATCCATACAGTCAAAGGCTCTTGCCTAGTCAATAAAGCAAAAGTTTATGTTTTTTTGGAACTCTCTTGCTTTTTTGATGATCCAGTGGATGTTGGCAATTTGATGTCTGTTTTCTCTGCCTTTTGTAAATCCAGCTTGAACATATTGTAGTAGAGAAAATAAAATTAAAGGAACAAATATAACAATTAATTAAATAATTAATTGATTGCAGTTTTTTAATTCCTGTAAAATTTCAAGGTATTTTGAAAGTTTATAAAAGTAAAGACTGTCCTAAGCTGAGACAAAGTAAAAAAAAAAAAAAAATTCGCTGCAAAGAAATGCATTTTGAGTTGAGCTCAGAAAGATGAGTAAAAATGAATTAGCTGATCAGAAGGCGTTAGTACACAACAAAGTCTCTTGATGAAAGTGAAAGTGGAGAGTGAAAAAGTTGGCTTAAAGCTCAACATTCAGAAAACAAAGATCACAGCATCTGGTCCCATCACTTCATGGGAAATATATGGGGAAACAGTGTCAGAGTTTATTTTTCTGGGCTCCAAAATCACTGCAGATGGTGACTGCAGCCATGAAATTAAAAGACGCTTACTCCTTGGAAGGAAAGTTATGACCAACCTAGATAGCATATTCAAAAGCAGAGACATTACTTTGCCAACAAAGGTTCGTCTAGTCAAGGCTATGGTTTTTCCTGTGGTCATGTATGGATATGAGAGTTGGACTGTGAAGAAGGTTGAGCGCCGAAAGAATTGATGCTTTTGAACTGTGGTGTTGGCAAAGACACTTGAGAGTCCCTTGGACTTCAAGGAGATCCAACCAGTCCATTCTGAAGGAGATCAACCCTGGAATTTCTTTGGAAGGAATGATGTTGAGGCTGAAACTCCAGTACTTTGGCCACCTCATGTGAAGAGTTGACTCATTGGAGAAGACTCTGATGCTGGGAGGGATTGGGGGCAGGAGGAGAAGGGGACGACAGAGGATGAGATGGCTGGATGGCATCACTGACTCGATGGATGTGAGTCTCAGCGAACTGGTAGTTGGTGATGGACAGGGAGGCCTGGTGTGCTCCGATTCATGGGGTCGCAAAGAGTTGGACACTACTGAGTGATTGATCTGATCTGATCTGATCTGAGGCCTCCCAGGCAGACTAATAGTATGTGCAAAACTCAGGGCAGATAAACAGAGAAAAGGGACTTGAGATGGGGCTGGTGGAAAACTGTGCACCAGATCCTGTGGTGCCTTGAAGGTCATATTTATGATTTTGTTAACAATGGAGGTCTTTGTCTACAAATAAGGAAAGACTAGAAGAGGTTTGAATAAAGACAAAGAATGAACAATTCATGATTTTTAAACAGCATTATGTTATCAGTGTAGAAAATAAATTGAAGGAGAGTAAAAATAAGTTCAAGAAGATCTACCAGGATTCTGGTTAGATTAGGCTGTAACAGTGAGATGTCAGGATGGAAAAATATTTTTATTTTATTAGTCATGGTCTGGATATAGATAACATTTCCTATCATAATTATGCTTACTGATATGCTTATATCATTTCATAATTTGGAAAGGAAAGCAAGCCTTTCTGCTGCAATACTGTAGTGTTTTCAGGTTTTGTAGACTGTTGGTATAACATTAAAAACAAAGACAAAAACAACCCCTCATTATTTAAAGACTGTAATATCATTCAGAATATAAATCTTGTGATTTCTGAAAGGTTAAAGATCCTGAGAAGTATATTGCCATATGTGTTAGTTTCTGGTTGTTATTGTAACAAATAACCACAAACTAAATGGCTTAAAACAACATATATTTATTATCTTATATCTCTGGAGGTTAGAAGTCTAAAATGCGATGACAGAGCTGTGTTCTACTGACTCTCTAGAAGTATAATGCATTCCTTTGCCTTTCCTAGTTTTCTAGAGGCCACCCATATTAACTGGCCCTTGACCTCTTTCCCATATCAGACTTTTGCTTCTATTGTTAAATCCTCTTTGATTGTGACTCTCCTGCCTCTCTCCTGTAAGAGTGATTATAATTATCAGTCTATGATTATATTGGGCCCACCCAGATAATCCCTATTCATCTCCCATCTCAGAATCCTAAATGTAATCACATCTGCAAAGTACCTTTTATGATGTAAACTTACATATTCCTGGGTTTTAGGGATTAGGATATGGACATCTTTGACTTGAGGTGGGGAAGGTGGCATTATTCTACTACAGTATATGCTGAATTTTCTTGTCATTTATAAATGTCATTATAATTGTCAATACACAAAATTCAGTTTCTAGTAAGCTCAAAATATAAATAATTAAAGTCTATATTTTATCTTGATTGCATTAACAGATGGTTATGCTAAGTCACTTCAGTCGTGTCCGACTCTGTGTGACCCCATAGACAGCAGCCCACCAGGCTTCCCTGCCCCTGGGATTCTCCAGGCAAGAACACTGGAGTGGGTTGCCATTTCCTTCTCCAATGCATGAAAGTGAAAAGAGAAAGTGAAGTCGCTCAGTCATGTCCGACTCTTAGCGACCCCATGGACTGCAGCCCACCAGGCTCCCCTGTCCATGGGATTCTCCAGGCAAGAGTACTGGAGTGGGGTGCCATTGGCAAACAGTTGGAATAATGAAGCAGAAAAGTCCCTAAATATTGTATGAGACTAAAATGAATAAAAATGCCATATGCCCTAAAAAGCACAATGAAATTCATTAAATGATTCAATGAAATAAAGATGCTCAGTTGAAGATTTCAGCATTATGATGCTGTTACTTGGATTGCCTATCATACTAGGCACTAGGGGATGGAGAGGGAAGTTTGGCATGCTGCAGTCCAGTCCATGGTGTCACAAAGTCAGACACAACAGAGCACCTGAATTCAGCTGAACTGTAATATCAGCTCTATGAATTCAGGCTCTTTTCTCTGTGTACTGCTCTTCTCATACTTGATATCATGCACATGTAAATATTCTATTCATATTTGTTTAATGAATAAATGAAGGAAAAGGTTTTGAGACATGAAATGCTTAGTTAAGAGCCCAGTCCTACCCATTTATATTTTTTGCTTTATTCATGTTGTATAACCTTTTGAGTCCAATTATTTATTACCTGTGAAAGGGATAATGATACCTTCTTAACCACAATGACACATTCTTAAGCAGGCTTTGAAAATGTTGAACATAAGTAAAGTTCTTAGTACACAGTAGGTACTTGGCAAGCATTAAAATATATTAAAACAAAATTTTAATATTGGTTATCTTAGCTCAAAGCTATCTTAAGCCCTGCTATTCAGTGTTGCTATTTAGTTCCCTATAAGCATGTTAGAAATGTAGAATATGCAGGTTCACCTCAAACCCACTAAATCAGATTCTAATTTTATCTCTAGCTTCTTAGGAGGCTCAGTAGTAAATAATCCGCCTGGGAAGCAGAAGATCTGGGTTCAGTACTTGAGTCAGAAAGATACCCTGGAGAAGGAAATGGCTATCCACTCCAGTGTTCTTGCTTTGGAAATGCCATGGAGAGAGAAGCCTTGTGGGCTACAGTCCACTGGGGTTGCAAAGAATCAGCCGTGATTTAGCAACTGAAAAGCAGCAGCAGTTCTCCCAATTCTCCCTTTAAAATTTGAAAACCATTATGTTTACATTTCAATGATTTCAATTGCTTTGCACTGTTTTGGGATATATCTAACAATGTTTTATTTGTCATCTGATCTAGTTTGATTAAATATTTAAAAAAGGAAGCTGAGAATCTTTTAGTGAGGATCAGAGGAGCCTGGCACTCTGCAGTCCATGCTGTTTCAGGGAGGGGGACAGGACATAGCAACTGAACAAAAGCAATAGCAAACTTTGTCTTTGACCTGTCATTCTTTATTAAAAAAGTACTTATGCTTGAAATTGATCTATTGTGCAATGGCTATGTAACTTGCAGGCCAATAGGTAGCATCTTGATTGAGGAATATTAGCTTTCTAAGAAATATTTGTACTTACCTTTGAAAGAAGAGGATGGTTTTTACTGCAATGTATGGTAAGAGTAATCAGACAATGCAGCTAAAGCAAACTTCACCACTTGCCAAGCTCCATGTGGGATTAGTGCCCAAATCAATAGTTTAGGTAATACAATTGCTGCTTAACAAATTGTATCCAAGTTTCCTGAGATTAAATAACCCAAATTTCATTGTTGTGATTGAAATGACATTGTAAAAAAATGAGACTCAAGTGTCTGGATTAAGGAACATGGTCAGGGAAATTTAGCAGTGTGTAGGAATGGGGTTCATTTTTATTATTCAACTAAGTGTCATATAGTAATTTGCTTCCAGTTTTCATCTCAAAAGTACTGGCGTGCATTATGTCTTGTTTAGCATCCCCACAGAGCTGAGCCAAGAACTAAAACCTGTTTGATGCTAATGGAAGCTTTGTGCTTGGATTGGCCCTACAGGATCTGTGCAATAAGTCAATATTAGTGTTTGGTTAACCACAAGGGGAAATAGCTGTTACACAGAAGGATGGCTCTTACAGCAGTCAGGATATTTGCAATTGTAAGTGTCCTTTAGTCTGTCTGTCTCTCTCTCTCTCTCTCTCTCTCTTTATAAGTCATTTACTCTTTACGAGCAGGGCCTTCCAGGTGGTTCAGTGGGAAAGAATCCACCTGCCAATGCAAGAGACTCAAGAGATCTGGTTTTGATCCCTGGGTTGGGAAAATCCCCTGGAGTAGGAAATGGCAACCTATTCCAGTATTCTTGCCAGAAAAATTCCGTGGACAGGGGAGATTGGAGGGCTACAGTCCATGGGGTCACAATGAGAGGGACATGACTGAGCACACACACAGTACCAGCAGCATATTCGTAGAACACCAACGCCTACCTTAACTGAAATTTCATTGGACCAAGTAGGAGACTTGCTGCTGCTGCTAAGTGGCTTCAGTCGTGTCTGACTCTGTGTGACCCCATAGATGGCAGCCCACCAGGCTCCTCCATCCCTGGGATTTTTCAGGCAAGAATACTGGAGTGGGTTACCATTTCCTTCTTCAATGCATGCATGTATGCTAAGGCGCTTCAGTCCTGTCTGACTCTGTGTGACCCCATGGACAGCAGCCAGTCCAATTCTTCTGCTTTCTGGCAGTGTATCCTGGTGGAAACCACCTTACCTCTCTGGGCTTTAAGACAACTGGATTAGATAACCTCTACCCACTCCAGTATCCTTGCCTGGAGAATTCCATGGCCAGAGCAGCCTGGCGGCCACAGTCCTTGAAATTGCAAAGAGTTGGACATGACTGAACAACTAACACTTTCACTTTCAAAGTCTTATACAGAGAAAATTTATATGGTTAAAGATTTTAATTAAAAATGAAACTTTTGATAAAAGAAAAAAAGTATCAAGAAAATTTTCTTCCTAAAGTTCAAAGAAGGCATTGATGGAATCCATGGAGTATTTACAGCTGTGGTACAAATTATCATTATTATTATTATTTTTGCTTATAGGCATTCATGGAGAGAGTCTATGAATTTCATAAAATTCTTTAATAGATCTGTGACCTCAAATTATGAAAAGAATATGACAGGAGCACAAATGAAGAGTTAAGAGTGTTTGTTTGAAAAGATAATTATTTTTGCACCTCTTAAATTTTTAACAATGATTAACTTATGAAAACACGACACATATACATGTCACCTATATACATACATACACAAACACACATGCCACACATACACTTTATACAAACACAGATACATATCTGGGATAATTTATCCTGTGCTTGGCTAATCCTGTGACTTGTTTTTTTATTCAAACATTATCTTCAATGGTGAAAAATTGAAAACATTTCCCCTAAAGTCAGGAACAAGACAAGGGGACCCACTCTCACCATTACTATTCAACATAGTTTAGAAGTTTTGGCCACAGCAATCAGAGCAGAAAAAGAAATAAAAGGAATCCAAATTGGAAAAGAAGAAGTAAAACTCTCACTGTTTGCAGATGACATGATCCTCTATATAGAAAACCCTAAAGACTCCCCCAGAAAATTACTAGGGCTAATCAATGAATATAGTAAGGCTGCAGGATATAAAATCAACACACAGAAATCCCTTGCATCCCTATACACTAATAATGAGAAAATAGAAAGAGAAATTAAGGAAACAATTCCATTCACCACTGCAACCAAAAGAATAAAACACTGAGAAATATATCTACCTAAAGAAACTAAAGACCTATATATAGAAAACTATAACACACTGATGAAAGAAATCAAAGAGGACACTAATAGATGGAGAAATATACCATGTTCATGGATTGGAAGAATCAATAAAATGAAAATGAGTATACTGCCCAAAGCAATCTATAGATTCAATGCAATCACTATCAAGCTACCAACGGTATTTTTCACAGAGCTAGAACAAATAATTTCACAATTTGTATGGAAATACAAAAAAACTCGAATAGCCAAAACAATCTTGAGAAAGAAGAATGGAACTGAAAGAATCAACCTGCCTGACTTCAGGCTCTACTACAAAGCCACGGTCATCAAGACAGTATGGTACTGGCACAAAGACAGAAATATAGATCAATGGAACAAAATAGAAAGCCCAGAGATAAACCCACACACCTATGTACACCTTATCTTTGACAAAAGAGGCAAGACTATACAATGGAGAAAAGATAATCTCTTTAACAAGTGGTGCTGGGAAAACTGGTCAACCACTTGTAAAAGAATGAAACTAGAACACTTTCTAACACCATACACAAAAATAAACTCAAAATGGATTAAAGATCTAAATGTAAGACCAGAAACTATAAAACTCCTAGAGGAGAAGCTAGGCAAAACACTCTCTGACTTACATCACAGCAGGATCCTCTACGATGCATCTCCCAGAATATTGTAAATAAAAGCAAAACTAAACAAATGGGATCTAATTAAAATTAAAGGCTTCTGCACAACAAAAGAAACTATAAGCAAGATGAAAAGACAGCCTTCAAAATGGGAGAAAATAATAGCAAATGAAGCAACAGACAAACAACTAATCTCAAAAACATACAAGAAACTCCTGCAGCTCAATTCCAGAAAAATAAACGACCAGATCAAAAAATGAGCCAGAGAACTAAATAGACATTTCTCGAAAGAAGACATACAGATGGCTAACAAACACATGAAAAGATGCTCAACATCACTCATTATCAGAGAAATGCATATCAAAACCACAACACGGTACCATTTCACGCCAGTCAGAATGGCTGCAATCCAAAAGTCTACAAGCAATAAATGCTGGAGGTGTGGAGAAAAGGCAACCCTCTTACACTGTTGGTGGGAATGCAAACTGGTACAGCCACTATGGAGAACAGTGTGGAGATTCCTTTAAAAAACTGGAAATAGAACTGCCATCAATCCCACTGCTGGGCATACACATTGAGGAAACCAGAATTGAAAGAGACACATGTACCCCAGTGTTCATCGCAGCACTATTTACAATAGCCAGGACAGGGAAGCAACCTAGATGTCTATCAGCAGATGAATGGATAAGAAAGCTGTGGTACATATACACAATGGAGTATTACTCAGCCATTAAAAAGAATACACTTGAATCAGTTCTAATGAAGTAGATGAAACTGGAGCCAATTATACAGAGTGAAGTAATCCAGAAAGAAAAACACCAATACAGTATACTAACGCATATATATGGAATTTAGAAAGATGGTAACGACAACCCTGTATGCAAGACAGAAAAAGAGACACAGATGTATAGAACAGTCTTTTGGACTCTGTGGGAGAGGGAGGGGGAGGATGATTTGGGAGAATGGCATTAAAACATGTACAATATTGCCAGGGTCCAGCCCCGGTGGATCCAGGGATTTTGAAGGGGAGACGGCATAGGTGATCAGGAAACAACAGCTTATTAAAATATTTATTAAAGATATAAAGAGTGGTGAAAATGAAGATAGCTCAGTGAGGAAATTCAGTGAAGAAAAGCAGATGAAATAAGGATAGCTCAGTGAAAACATTTTGTGGAAAGAGGAGGCTGAATAATTCAGCCAGAAGGTAAGAGAAAGAACGACATGGGGAGACCAAGCTTCGGGGAACAAGGCCCCACACTTTATTTTTCAAAGTAGTTTTTATACCTTAAGTTATGCATAGAGGATAATGGGGGAAGGGGTAGAATCATGCAGTAAACCAGGCTTTCTTCCTGCAAACTTCTCATATGCAAAGTTTAGGTGAATTACATCATCTTCTGGCCCGGAGGCCTGTCAACATTTTAAGACCCTTTCTTCAGTAAACTTATTTTTCTCTAAAGGTGATTGGTCAGGCACCACCCTCCAAAGGCATTGGAGTTGCATTTCTATAGGGCAAAGGTGTGGTGGGTTATAACAAGAGAAAGAATTAACTCAAAGGTCCAAGGTTACAAACATTAAAGCTACTACTTAAATTTCTATAAACCAATTATGTCAATCAATACACTGCCAAAGACACAGTAGGTAAGGGATATGGAGACTTAGCAGCAAACATTGGCCCAACAAGTGAAAAACCCTTCACCAATACAATTTCTAGTCAGTCCACTAATAGTTTTCTAACTTCTCTAAAGAACCTGTTTTTAGAAGCACATGTGGCCGGACAAGCCTGTCAGGTGGGCTAGAGGACTTCCAAAGGAGTTTGTAGGTAGAAACACTGTCACACCCAGGAATTATTAACTGGAGCTGTAAGTTAACTCTTTTCTCAGAGAGAGGTAGTGGGGGACAGCCACCCATAAAGTCAGAGGTGTAGGCGAGAGCACAAAACAAAAAGTAGGCAGACTCTGGTTTTAGGGGGTAGATGCTCGAGAATTTCCAGGGGACTCCTGAGGCTAAATCTCGTATTTGCGTATTGCCGAGCCTCCTTCCTCATGACCTTTGTCATGGGTGGAGCGCTGATCCAAGCCGGCTCTCGACATCTCCCCCTTTTTTATTTCTTAAAACAGCCAGATGCAGCTCCGTCGCGAGCTTCTGAATGTTCTGCCGAAGAATCCTGACAATACAAGGAGTCATTATGAGAAGATTAGACAGAATGTTTTTTCCAGAAATAAAGTTAAAGTGTGAAAAAAGTTATTAGCTGCTCCAGCAGGGGTAAAATCCAGTCGAGAGTGTTCCAAGGTCTGTATTTGATTATGAAGTTTCCCTAAGTCCAGGCCAATGTCAGAGCTGTTCCAAACACCTGCGATATGATTTCTGATTTTTTCCCATTCATAATCTGTCTCATTTACCTTTAAAGATGTCACGCATATCCACAGGTAATCAGCGTGGCAAGACAGAACCATTTTCACTTTTAAAGCCTGTAACTCAGTCCCAATATGCATTATTGCCTTTTCTAAGGCATCTACTCTCATCTCTAATTTCCTATCTATAGCTTCCTGTGTTGCTAGAATTAGAGAAACATTTTTAGACATGGTACCAACATATTGGGCAGTATGCACTTGTTGAGTCAATGATATTGCTGCCACAGTAACAGAACTAATTGCTGCTATTAAAGCTGACATTCCCAAAATAAGTAAGCCCACAAACTGTTGTGATCACATTAAATTCTGCAGTTGCTGTAACACAGCAAGATCATAGCTATCATATAGGCACTATAAGATAGGTTGGGCATTGTAACACCACAAAAGAGCAAACGTTACATTGAGGGTTTCAACAAGATGAGAGCATATATTGTTCACAAGTTACTACATTGGGTCCACCAGTAAAAGTCATATGTATATTAAGTTTCTCAGAATCGTTGGTAAAGAGAAAAACATAAGGAGAGGGTGAAGTGAAGTGAAGTGAAGTCGTTCAGTCGTGTCCGACTCTTTGCGACCCTGTGGACTGTAGCCTACCAGGCTCCTCCGTCCATGGGATTCTCCAGGCAAGAATACTGGAGTGGATTGCCATTTCCTTCTCCAGGGGATCTTCCCAACCCAGGGATCGAACCCGGGTCTCCCGCATTGGAGGCAGACTCTTTAACCTCTGAGCCACCAGGGAAGTCTAAGGAGAGGGTAGACAAGCCAAAACAGAATAAGTAGAATTATTTTCTGGTTGAAGTTCGCTCTGCAGCAGCCTTGTCAGTCTCCCTGGGATCTTGATGTTTATCTTGCTTCCATGCTGGCGGGCGCCACCCCTGCTCCCTAGCTGAACCGGCGTGCAGCTCCAGACCTGAGGCTGTTCTGTGCAGAGGAGTGCCCCTCTTCTTTTGTGATGGAAGCAATGGGGGAACCGGATGTCTGGGGGACTGCAACATGGCGAATCAGCCTGTCTGGGATCTAAATTGGACAATCTGAGTCCTGTGGAAAAATACAAGCACATCCTCGACCGCTAGTTAATAATGGGTCAGGACCCTTCCATTGTCCAGAGAGGAGGTCCTTCCATTTGACTAATGGTTTTACATTCAGTTGCTCCAGGCACCAATGACAAAGCATTGCAGTAGTTCCAGCTGAATCAGTATTTAAAATATTTATTACGAAAAGAGCATGTTGCAAGATTTGATGGGGAGAGCTATACTTAAACTCCCCTTCTTTTAGTTTTTGAATTTGGACTTTTAATGTTTGATGCGCTCTTTCAACAATGGCCTGTCCCTGGGGATTATGGGAAATGTTGCCTAAGCCTGAGGAAGATAAAAAGTTTTTTGAACAGTGGAGCTTTTAAAGCAGATGCCAAGCAGAGCGTGCTCCTTGGAGAAAACCCCCTCAGGGGGTCTCACCCAGGCTAAGAGAAAAGCAGAATGGTGAGGGGGATTTAGCAACAATATTAACCCTTGACAAGCCGGTTACTCCAATTCCTATGGGAGTGGCTGGCGCCCTGCTTAAGGGCATTATAGAACTTGTGCTAGGGCGTAGCTTGCTTTCTTTTCAAAAAATTTCGGTGGTGCATGGTGTAGTAGATTCCGATTTTATTGAGAAATTAAAGTTTTGATCTCACCGCCTACTAAAACTGTGCAAATTAATAAAGGTCGAAGAATAACAGTTTTTGCTTTTTACCTTATTATCAGACAAGAAAAAAAAAACAAAAAAAAACTTGACTTCTCAAGATAGGAGCCACAGAGGATTTGGATTTAGTGATCTGGCTTTTTGGGTACAGGAAATTACAGCTTCTAGGCCTTTAAAATTTTTTTAATTCAAGAAAATAAAATGTCAGGGCTATTAGACACAGGAACAGACGTCTCTTAACATTGCTGGGAAAGACTGGCCCAGTTCCTGGCCCATGTATACTACCAAAAATGAGTTGGTGAGATTAGAGAAAGTGGTATGGGGGGTGGGAATGCTGTAGAGAAAAAGGTGAGGGAGAGTTTAAAACTTTGAAGAGTAGTGAGTTCCCCGTTGATGGAAGTATTCAAGCAAAGATTAGATGGTTGCTTGTGATCTAAAAAGCTATAGACTAGATTTAGGTTACAAAACAATAATTGGAGAAGCTTATAAAGATTTTGTGCAACACCTCTTTACTTGCTTCTCATATTTGATGTTGCTAAGTCACTTCAGTTGTGTCCGACTCTGCGTGACCCCATAGATGTCAGCCCACCAGGCTCTCCTGCCCCTGGGATTCTCCAGGCAAGAAAACTGGAGTGGGTTGCCATTTCCTTCTCCAGCTTCTCATATTTAGGTCTGCCAAAAGTTTTGAAAATGGATAATGCCCTTTTGAAGCTGTGGAGAGATTGTTTACTAACTTAAAATGATTTCCAAAAATTATTAAGGGACATTAATTGGATACGCCCACATTTAAAACTGACTACTACAGATTTAAAGCCTTTGTTTGATTGCTTAAAAGGCGATCCTAATTCCAGTTCTAAGAGAAAGTTGATTATTGAGACAGAGTCGGCTCTTGTTAAAGTAGATGAGACTTTAAATGATCAGTTAATTAGGATTAATATTACCGAAAGATGAGATTAAATTATTCTTGCCACAAAACATACACCTACAGGGTGCTTGTGACAAAAAGGCCCATTGGTTCCATGTACCAGTGAACCCAAGAAAAATAGTTTTATCTTATCCCAGCTTGGTGGTACAATTAATTATAAAAGGAGGAGAAAGGAAGTGTGGAACTTTTTAGAAAAGAAGTAGCAAATATAGTAATTCCATTCAATAAGGATCAACTGCACGTCTTTTACAAAATAGTGATGATTGGCAAGTTGCCCTGATAGACTTCAGGGGTCAAATTTTGTTTCATTTGCCCTCAAGCACCCACAGTAGTTAAAAGTTCAAAAATGTTAGATTGGTAGTTTGAGGATACCTGTGGAACTTTCCAACCCTATGTAGTTCCTATGCTCCCCTTTACCCTATGGGGGATGGACCTGCTGTCTCACATAGGAGATACTCAGAGAAGGGTTTTCTCAATTTCTTAGTTATCAACAGGCAGTACAATTGACAATACTTTATATATTGTTATAAATACATAATATTTGCCTAATTACAGTTTGCCTAATTAGGTATGGGTATAAATAAAATATAATAAAGATATGCCTAATTCTATTTGTAGATCTATACTTAATTAGTTTGTATATAAATTAATATGTATGCTATATATACATATTGTATATATTCTGTATAATTAAATATATATTGCAGTAATATAATGTGTGTGTGGCTGACATTAATTGGTATGGATTGATATGCTGTGATGATATATGTTCTATATACTGTATATGTGTGTGACATGTATTATTGCAGTACATTGGTTTGTGTTGGTTGGTATTAGCTGTGTACATGTTGTATTGCTGTAATATATGTTAATTAATATATCAATTATAAAGATTAATTCAAGTATATTTATTTATATATATTATATGTCAATAGGTTTATACTTGTTGCCCTATATAAATACATTTTGCATTTAGGTATATCTGTATACCAAAATGAGATGAAGAGGTTATACCTTTATTATTTAAATTTATACGGAGACCTAAACTAAACATTAGACCTAAATTAACACATCCCTAAATTTATGTTGTTAAAATGTAAATTTTAAAAATTTTAAAAATTAAATTGACAACTACTTGACAATTCCTTTGCCATAAAACCCCCATAGGTGTAATTGGGGTGGCCAGAGAAAAAATTGGTTTTATGGCCAAATGACCCCCTAGAGTGAGTCCATCTTCCCCCTCAAACTAAAAAAAAAGTAGTGGCTTCTTATCCAGGACTAATAGCTACTTTGATATTAAAGGAAAAAAGCGGAGCATTGAATTATTTGGTAAGGAACCAGCAGAAACTGTAATTCCATATAATAAAGAACAACTTGATACTCTTCTAATGTTTGATGAGGATTTGCAGATTGCTATAGGAAACTATTTTGGTCAAATTTTGCATCTTTTACCCTCGCATGTTTTACTGAATTTTATATCCAGACATCCAGTTATTTTTTCCTGTCAGATGTAAACAATCTCCTGTTCCAAATGCTCAAATAGTTTTTACTGACGGGTCAGATCAGATCAGATCAGTGGCTCAGTCGTGTCCGACTCTGTGCGACTCCAGGAATCGCAGCACGTCAGGCCTCCCTGTCCATCACCAACTCCCGGAGTTCACTGAGACTCACATCCATCGAGTCAGTGATGCCATCCAGCCATCTCATCCTCTGTCGTCCCCTTCTCCTCTCGTCCCCAATCCCTCCCAGCGTCAGAGTCTTCTCCAGTGAGTCAACTCTTCGCATGAGGTGACCAAAGTACTGGAGTTTCAGCTTCAGCATCAGTCCTTCCAATGAATATTCAGGACTGGTTTCCTTTGGGTTGGAGTGGTTTGATTTCCTCGCAGTCCAAGGGACTCTCAAGAGTCTCCTCAAATGCCACACTTCTAAAGCATCAATTCTTTGGCGCTTCGCTTTCTTTATAGTCCAACTTTCACATCCATGCATGATTACTGGAGAAAGCATAGCTTTGATTAGAAGGGACTTTTGTTGGCAAGGTAGTGTCTCTGCTTTTGAATATGCTATCTAGGTTGGTCATGGCTTTCCTTCCAAGGAGTGAGCATCTTGATTTTACGGCTACAGTCACCATCTGTAGTGGTTTTGGAGCCCAGAAAGGTAAAGTCTGACACTGCTTCCACTGTTTCCCCATCTGTTTCCCATGGGGTGATGGGACTGGATGCCATGATCTTCGTTTTCTGGGTGTTGAGCTTTAAGCCAACTTTTTCACTCTCCATTTTCACTTTCTTCAAGAGGCTTTTTGGTTCCTCTTCACTTTCTGCCATGGGAGTGGTGTCATCTGCATATCTGAGGTTGTTGATGTTTCTCCCAACAGTCTTGATTCCAGCTTGTGTTTCTTCCAGTCCAGCGTTTCTCATGATGTACTCTGCATATAAGTTGAATAAACAGGGTGACAATATACAGCCTTGATGTACTCCTTTTCCTATTTGAAGTTGCATTTCTATAGGGCAAAAGTGTGGTGGGTTATAACAAGAGAAAGAATTAATTAACATATAAGAAACGAATCACCAGTCCATGTTCAATGCAGGATACAGGAAGCTTGTGGCTGGTGCACTGGAATGATCCAGAGGGATGGTATGGGGACGGAGATGGGAGGGGTGTTGAGGATGGGGAACATGTTTATACCCGTGGTGAATGAATGTTGCTGTATGGCAAAACCACTACAATATTGTAAAGTAAAAAAAAAAAAAAAAAAATCATAATAATAATTAAAAAAATAAAAACAAATTATAAGTCAATTCAAAGAGTGTAGAAAATGCTACCTCAGAGACAACTCAGCAGTGGAAAATTAGGTAAATATTTCAAAGAAAATCAGCTTCTGCAAGAGAAACATGTAAATTTTAAAGGATAATACTGCTTTTCTGGAAAATAATTATTTTAAAGGTGCAATTGTATGTAACTGAAGGATTTATTTATTTCATATTCTTCCAAAACTGAGTTCTATCAAATGTCACACATATCCGTGAAGAAAATGAGATTTATTATAGCAATGACTTTTTTATTTACCCTACCATTTGATCAAGAGTATCTGACTGCAAACATGCTTATGCAAATTAATTTGCTTTTCATGTGTTTTCCTAGATACTATTATCTGAGACTGAGATCAGAATCATTTCTATGCATAATTTGGAGCCACATAATTATTTTGAAAAGGTTAGGTACATTGCAAATGCAATTTTTGCAAACAAAGTGACACAGTCATTGTGTGTAGAAATTTTATCTTTCTAGGCTTGTTTTAATTCATATTTTACTTGGGTGATTAAGTAAAAAGATTTTGTGTTTCAAAGAACATTGTCTTGTGGTTTTATTTTACAAACTACATTTTTAAATCAAGGCACAACAGATGGAAGCTTCATTGTTTAAACAAGCATCTATAATGCAAAAACTCAGAATTAAAGTTTTGACAAATAACTTAGGAATCTTCCAGAAAATCTTGATTTTCTTCTTAGCCACAATGTACTCACATTGACAGATTTTCTTTCTACAATAAAATGAAGCAATAGATTCCTAATAGCTGCATCCAACCTATCTTTACTTCCCTCTAATGTAAGGGCAAACCATATGTCTCTTGAGCTTCAAATGATTATTCAACCTATCAGCGATGTCACAGATTTTAACAGATGCTGGTGGAAGAATTTTTGTTCCAGTTTCTCAACCAGTTTTACTATAATCCATGAAAGATAGGCTCTGAAGTCCCAGGAAGGCAGGAGCATGCAGAAACAATGCTGGTAAGGGGTGGGCTCTCAAGAGCCAAGAACCGCAGGTCCAGGAATCACCTACTCCGTTACGAGAACACTTTTCATGTTTCAGATATGAGTGTAAATAAGCCCACACGGTCTCCAAGGAACAGAAATACAACCCTGACCCTATCTACCAACACACAGTGAAGTAAATTGTAACCCACCCTTTTACTCAGTATTCCAGCTGAATGAGCTTCAAAGCCCAAAGTATTCCAGCTGAATGGTTGTTCAAAGAAAACAACCGGAATCTTTTCTTAGCTGATTCAGTCTAGAATTTAGACTTTGCCGATAATTTTTCTTTGGCTGATAATGAAAATGCTGGCATATTTCCCAGCTTGAATAGTTATATATAAATAAATAAAGTCCCCCACTAGTTTGGTCAGAAAAAAACATAATATTAGAGCCTGCAGCAAACAGTTGAAATGCCTACGGGGAGAGATCTATGCTGCGGTAATAAATGGAGCTGTTAGAGGTGCAATGTACAGCTTTGTCTTGGTAACAGGTCCAATTTAAAACACATGCATTAGAATTTATGTGAGAAGTACATAAAAAGTATATCTCCATCTTCTTTCATGGATATCCCTTCTTCTAAATATTCACTTACTTAATTAGCTATTTGTTTACTGATTTTGTTACCTATTTGATCAATTGATTAATTATAATACATTTAATAAGAATTAATGAAGAACAGAAGAAAAATGTGAAGGTCCCATAGTTGTTGAGTTATAGTTTCAGGTTTCATGCAGGCAGGGGTGAAGTAGAAATGGGCACCAGACAAGTCAGAATAGTGAAGCATCACATATGCTAAAAGAAACGAAATGTAGGAACTCCCTTAGGCTACTGCTCTATTTTGTAACTCTTTCCTACCTTCTCTACCTGACTAAATTTTACTCAACCTTCAGGTCTCAGGATAAATGTCACTTTTTTGGAAAAGTCTTTGCTCACATTGGATAGCCTTATCATATAATCAATGTGGCCTGTATCTTTCTCTCATCACAGTAATCTGTTACTCATGTCCTTTTTTGCCTTTAGATTAAAAGTCCCATGAGAGCACGGACCTGGCCTTGTTGGTGGTGGTGGCATTGTTTTCCATCTCATCTGAAAGCCTCATACTTTTGGAGGTAAATAGTGACAGTATAAAAACTAACATGTCACAAACTTGTACTGGACACCTTTGTATTCAGACTCGCTCATTAAGACCTGAACTTCTTTGAGATAAGTATCAAAATATTTTCCATCTTACAGATGGAGAAATTGAGGGAAAGAGAACTTAAACTTCTACAAGCTTTCATAGTTGCTAAGAGGCTAAGCCTGGGTGTAAACCTAAGCATTCCAGCTTCACAGTTTGTGCTCTTAATCATTTTGTTATACCACTCTAACAGTAACTCTTTATTGAAGAAATTAATGAACAAATGAATGAGCTAGACGAATACATATCAGAGGAACTGACTCACTTTAATGATCATGAATAAATTTTTAAAGATTAAGAGATGAAATGAGACCAGAAGGTATGAGTAGAAGTTAAATTGAGCCCAAGATACAGGGATGTTGGGCAGGGATGGTGGAGGTACAGGATGGAGGTGGGGAAGAACAGATTAGCACCGAATTTGAGGTAGCAGTGTGGTATTCCAGAAACTGTGACCATTAACAAGTAGTATGTTTCTGGGAGGGATTGGGGGCAGGAGAAGAAGGGGATGACAGACGATGAGATGGCTGGATGGCATCACTGACTCGATGGATGTGAGTCTGAGTGACCTCCGGGAGTTGGTAATGGACAGGGAGGCCTGGCGTGCTGCAGTTCATGGGGTCGCAAAGAGTCGGACACGACTGAGTGACTGATCTGATCTGATCTGATCTGATGTTTCTTTTGAGCTTAAAATACGACTTTAGGCTGCAAATATAAATTTGGGATTTAAGTAGCAACTGCAGGCATGGGAGACCAAGGTGAAAGCAGAGACCAACTAGACCAGATGGCCCAGGTCAGTATCTCACAGTCTTGGTGCCTCTGCAATTAAATGTCAGTATGTAAAATACACTCTACAGTGCTGACGTTAGGCTGTAAGAAACAGCTTTGAAAATCTTGGGCACGTGAAATACATTCACTGACGGTTAGTTTTGTTCCTTTAATTCTATATATTTAATATAATTTTCAAAAAGTAAACTCAGAAATGAACAGTACCATTTAAGAGGACATTTTAAAGTCTAGATATAAATAAAAGGTTAGCTGTGTCTAATTAATAGTTTAATGGATCTATTGCATTTTTAATTTAACTGCTTTTATTTCTAAAATTCTACTTGTTTATTTTTCAAACTTACTCTTCTTTCATTATATTCTCATTTTTTTGTTTTCCTTTTATCATTATAAATACATTTATTGTTGACTATGAATCAAACAGAGGATGCTAACTCTCAGTGATAGGAATTGGAAAGGAAAAGACATGATTCTGTTTCCTAATTTAATGCAAATTTCTATTCAAACCAAAATAGTAGGAAACAATTTTAATATAAAAAGGTATTATCATATATCTCCTTAGACTTGTTTTTTTTTTTTTTTTTTTGCTTACTTGTTTTGTTTTCAAGCCTAAAATATATGCATTTCCCTGATTTGGCAATAATAAAGGTATCAAAAGTCACATATTGTAGGATTAAAGAACGAAAGTAGTTGCAGTAACAGAAAGGAAAAAAAAATCTTGATTTAGAGATACTTGATAGACTCTAGAAGAGGTTTTTCTTAGATAAAGAAAATAAAGATAAATATTTTTATCTTTCTTTAGGATAAAAATATCTTCAAATCAGCCATTTAATAAATATGGGTCTTAAAATGAACTGCAGATAATTACAAGGATGCAATGATCCAAAATCCAGGGCCAGGGTATTTAACATAGCCTGTCCTCTTATAAGAATTTAATGAACTCCTTGACCATATCAGTATATTACATTCCCTTTTCATAGGTTTTGAAGGGAAAAAGACAGCATATTTAACTCTGTTTTCTGCATACACACACACAACCCCCCCCCCCCAAACCACTGTTTCCTAATTCATTCTAAAGATTTGCTTTATGCTAACTCAAACCCAAGAATTATATCAGTAGTGAAAATGAAATTATTACAGATACTATAATTGTAATTCATATGCTTCTGGTTCAGTGGAAATTTTCATCATCCTAAAATGCCTGGCTATAATGGGAAATGATTGCATAATTTTTCTTTAAAATCTCTCCTCAGTTCATTGGACACATATAGCTTCATCTTTCTATGCCCATTTTGGAGTACTTCTGAAAAAGTCACAGAAATTCATACTGAGTTGGAAAATGTCAATATACTTTTAATTTTATGCTTGACAATTGATAGACAGATTCCTTCATTCAATTTCTTCATTTTATTTCTTTACAGTGGAGGCTTTCACTCAGATTAATATACAGACATCCATTAAATAGACCAGCCCTTTGAGACTTTGTGATAAAAGTGCATTTGGGTTCTAAATTCTCTGTTCCCTTTGAGTCGCCAGATGATTTCCTGTCCTGTCTTCTTTACAAACCATCACAGCACTCTTCTGACATGGCTTAGGAGACATGTCTCAAAATGATGCTGGATTGGTCCTATTACCCAGTCCTTACCCCAATCTCTCTTGTCTAGTAGATTGTACTAGAGATGAGCATTTTTCTGTCCTCAAGCAGCTCAGTCTTACAAAGTAAGACAATAAATCATCATAGAGTATATTACATGTTTATGTTACCATACTTAAATGTAAAGGCAACTAACTGTCAGAGTATACCTATGTTAGTGACATAAAACACTGCTTTAGTATCATGGAGGATAAACTGAGAATGTATGATGTCTATGTACTGTTGGATATGCACATTGTTTTAGCTGGGTCTTGAAGAATGATAAAAGGGTAAGGAAAAGTAAAGAAGCTGTTTGAATATAGTTTGAGAAACAAGCCAAAGCACACAATGCAGGTTGGGGAGTCAAGTAGTCTGAAGTGTTTAGATTTTAAAACACAAAACGCAGTGTGAGGAAAGTAGCAGCAAGAAATGACTATGATGCTGGGAAGTGAGGCAGAGGCCAGGATTGAGCAATTGAATGAAATGTTAAAGAGTTTGGGGGAATTTAAGAAGTTTTTTTTGGAATGAGTAAAGAATTCACTCCAGAATACACGTGTTCCCCATCCTGAACCCTCCTCCCTCCCCCTTCCCACACCATCCCTCCAGGTCATCCCAGTGCTCCAGTCCCAGGCATTTGTTATAGGGCATCGTACCTGGACTGACTCGTTTCAGATATGATATTATACATATTTCAATGCTATTCTCCCCAATCGTCCCACCCTCTCCCAGTCCCAGAGTCCAAAAGTCTGTTCTATACATCAGTGTCTCTTTTGCTGTCTCATAAGCAGGGTGATTGTTACCATCTTTCTAAATTCCATATATATGCATTAGTATACTGTACTTGTGTTTTTCTTTCTGGCTTACTTCACTCTGTATAATAGGCTCCAGTTCCATCCACCTCATTAGAACTGATTCAAATGTATTCTTTAATACAATATTGTAAAGTTAAGAAAAATTAAAAAAATAATAATAATAATAAAAAAATAAAGTGTTTCCTTAACTTTCTGGCAAAAAAAAAAAAAAAAAAATTATAAAAGATTAGCTGCTGCTGCTGCTGCTGCTAAGTCGCATCAGTCGTGTCCGACTCTGTGTGACCCTGTAGATGGCAACCCCCCAGGCTTCCCTGTCCCTGGGATTCTCCAGGCAAGAACACTGGAGTGGGTTGCCATTTCCTTCTCCAATGCATGAAAGTGAACGTGAAGTCGCTCAGTCATGTCTGACTCTTTGCGACCCCCTGGACTGCAGCTCACCAGACTCCTCCGTCCATGGGATTTTCCAGGCAAGAGTACTGGAATGGGGTGCCATCGCCTTCTCAGATAAAAAGTTAGAGGTGGTAGCAAAAAGCAAATTGTAAGTGTTGAGGTGAGATGTTCTCAAACTTAAAGGCCCTTGGTAAACATATTAAGGTGAAGTTGCTAGATCTTCAATCACTCTGTGTAGAGGGGATCCAGGAACCTGGATTTTCAGGTTCCTGAAAGTGCCCCAGGGGTCAGTTTACAGACTACCTTGAGAAACTGTGGGTTAAGATATTGTATAGAAAGTAATGAAAGCAGCTGAGAGTAGAACTTTTTTTTTTTTTTTTTTTTCCCCCAGAAGTTGGGGATGAAGGAGAGAGAAGAAAATGGTTAAGAATATGAGATCTGGATTTGTTCTTTATAGGTTTGCCTCATGGAACCACCACTCATTCTGTAAGATCTTGGGCAAATCATTCTACTCTGTAATCTCCCCAAATGTAAAGTGGGAACAATCATAGCATCTAGCTCATAGGAGTTTTTGAAGTTTGTATGATGGCTAGAAGTAAAATGATTCAGCTAATTTCCAGAAGATAGTAAGGTTTCAGTACATTTTAGGAATTATTATTTCTGACATATTATTGGAGGAAGTGCTAAGATAAAGAAATAGTATTTTTGAAAATGCAGACTCTCTGCTGGTAGGATAAAGGAGAGTTGCACAATGCAAACAAATACGTATCTGGATCTCAGATTTGGAGAAATAAATGAAACAAAAGACACAAGAGGTACACCTTGCTGAGAAAGAGAGGTAAATACTCTTTAGAAGCAGAAGCAAAAGGAGGAAGAATTAAAATTTAAAATATATCCTTATTTTCCAAATCTCCGTGTACTGAAGTGCTGGAAGTAAATGAGAAAGTTTTAAATGCATCATCACCCATGACTTTCTTGGTGATAATAAAAATATAATAATTTGCCCCTGAAAATCTTCTATGTTTATCTTAATAACATTAGCCCTCAATTTCAGTAGATATCTTCTTCTATTTCACCTGAATTCTGTATGTACTTTCACCACTTTTGTGCATTATATTATACAATATCACTGTATTTTATTGATTCTCTTCACCCTTACTTCTATGATGATGGTATTCATCTCTCTTCTCACATAAATCCAATCTCTTTGTTGACCTTGGCCCTCCTTTCCATCTCCTGTGAGACACCTTGCTCCATCAGTTTCTCCTACACTTGCATCTTTAATTTCTTTATTTTATCTTTCTGTTCTTATATGTTTGCTTACCTCTCTAAACATTTTTTTGCTTCCCTGGTGGCTCAAGTGGTAAAAAACCTGCCTGCAAAGTGGGAGACCTGGATTTAATCCCTGGGTTCAGAATATCCCCTGGAAAAGGGCACAGCTACCAACTCCAGTATTCTGGCCTGGAGAATTCCATGGACTGTATAGTCCATGGGGTCACAATGAGTGACTTTCACCACAAATATTTTAACTCACAACTATTATTTTTATTAACAATCTTTACAATTCTGTATTATTTTCCTTTTTTTGAGCTCAAACATCTTGATGATAACTCTAAGCAACACTTTCTCAATCATTCAATTCAAATGCTGTCATTGAAATTTCCTTCCTGATCTCTCTTTATAATTTGACATTTTTGGTCCTATTTATCCTATTGAAACTCTTTCATTCTTTGAATTCTATATTCTTCTATCCATTACTTTGCTTTATTTCCTTTTCAAATAATTTAAGATTTCAACTTAAGCAGTATCTAAATTTTTTTCTTTACTCTTTTAGCACTTTTCTTTTTTATTCTAATCTCACTGATTTGTACGGCTGTTCAAATGACTTTCAAATGTATAATTTCTATTGGTTATCTCTACTTGGATGTCTTGCAGATATCTCAGACTCATTTGCATGAAAACCAATGTCATCTTAAATTTTATTTTGCACACTCAAATCCTTCTTGGAGCAGAAAATGGCAGCCCACTCCAGTATTCTTGCCTGGAGAATCCATGGACGACAAAGGAGCCTGGCAGGCTACAGTCAACAGGATCTCAAGAGTTGGACAGTACTTAGCGACTAAGCCACAAAATCTTTACTGAGTTTTCTTTCTGCCTTCTGCTTTTATACAAATGTTGCCATTACTCCTCCAAGTAACTTGGATTTAAAATTTGGTTGTAAATTTGTGCCCTCTCAGTACTTTAACAACGGTTTCTAAATGTTTCCAATATCTTCAAATCTTACCTTGGTCAGATCAGATCAGATAAGTCACTCAATCGTGTCCAACTCTTTGCGACCCTATGAACTGCAGCACGCCAGGCCTCCCTATCCATCACCAGCTCTCGGAGGTCACTCAGACTCACATTCATCGAGTCAGTGATGCCATCCAGCCATCTCATCCTCTGTCGTCCCCTTCTCCTCCTGCCCCCAATCCCTCCCAGCATCAGAGTCTTCTCCAATGAGTCAACTCTTCGCATGAGGTGGCCAAAATACTGGAGTTTCAGCTTTAGCACCATTCCTTCCAAAGAAATCCCAGGGCTGATCTCCTTCAGAATGGACCGGTTGGATCTCCTTGCAGTCCAAGGGACTCTCAAGAGTCTTCTCCAATACCACAGTTCAAAAGCATCAATTCTTCGGCACTCAGCCTTCTTCACAGTCCAGCTCTCACATCCATACATGACCACAGGAAAGACCATAGCCTTGACTAGGTGAACCTTTGTTGGCAAAGGAAAGTCTCTGCTTTTGAATATGCTATCTAGGTTGGTCATAACTTTCCTTCCAAGGAGTAAGTGTCTTTTAATTTCATGGCTGCAGTCACCATCTGCAGTGATTTTGGAGCCCAGAAAAATAAAGTCTGACACTGTTTCCACTGTTTCTCCATCTATTTCCCATGAAGTGATGGGACGAGATGCCATGATCTTCGTTTTCTGAATGTTGAGCTTTAAGCCAACCTTTTCATTCTCCACTTTCACTTTCTTCTGAATTTGGCAATAAGGAGTTCATGGTCCGAGCCACAGTCAGCTCCTGGTCTTGTTTTTGCTGATTGTATAGAGCTTCTCCATCTTTGGCTGCAAAGAATATAATCGATCTGATTTCAGTGTTGACCTTCTGGTGGTGTCCATATATAGAGTCTTCTCTTGTGTTGTTGGAAGAGGGTATTTGCTATGACCAGTGCATTTTCTTGGCAAAACTCTGTTAGTCTTTGCCCTGCTTCATTCCGTATTCCAAGGCCAAATTTGCCTGTTACTCCAGGTGTTTCTTGACACATCTTTCATATCTTTTCTCTCCTTTAAACATCATGGCCACCACACTATTTCATACTCTAGTTGAGAAAATTGTGTATTGCACCATTTTAAGTGTGTCATTCACAAATAACATGTTATGAATAGTATTCTCTGGTGTTTTGTACTACAAAACCTACATAAATATGCACAACTTTCTTGTAAATCCTAACTACCTAAACCATTGGCCTAGACTCATAGCCAGTCTTCTAACTTATAGTTTTCTACTTGAATAAACCACACTGCAAATGATCTTCCCTAAAGTTTAGTTCAGTCATAACATTGTCATACTTGAAATTCTTCAATGATTTTTTTTTTTACGTTTTATTGAACAGAGCACCGACTCTTTAGTTCTGTAATAAAATTCTTTGTCAAAATTCCCCCAATATACATTTAAGCCACAAAATTGTGTCTTATGATTTCTTAAAACAAAACTATTTTTAAAAAAATTTGCCAAGAATTGCTTAAAATCTGTTTCCTATTTAAGACACAAACTGAAACTAATTTAATTTAAGCCCAAAAGGACTATCTCAGATGTCTAAGGAAATATGAAAGAAAAACAGCACAAAACAGAAACAGTAGCTCAAATGGAAAAGAATCTGGCTGCAATGCTGGACACCTGGGTTCATTCCATGGGTCAGGAAGATCCCCTGGAGAAGGGCAACTTTCTCCGGTAGTCTTGCTTGGAAAATTCCACGGCTAGAGGAGGCTGGTGGGCTACAGCACATGGCATTGCAAAGATTTGACACAACTGAGTGACTAACACACAGACACATAAAGTTTGGGAACTAGTTCAGCTCTTCAGATTCATTGCCAGGAATTTTTAATGTTTTCTAGTTAAAAACCATTATTTAAAAAAAATATTCATGATTCTTGTAAAAGGCAGTAAGGAAGGTTTGATTCAGGGAAATGACTACATTGGGGTTTTGCAGTAAGGGAGAGAGATCAGGCTCAACTCCAAATATAGGGGCAAGTGAATATTTATAGCCAAAGGGAAGAGTGGAAGTCAATGGATAGATATTACTAGAAGGGATATAATGACTAAGGGAATTCTTGAAGAGCAATTCAACAAAATTCTTGCTGAAGGGAGGCCAGGGTGATAAGATTTTCAGGGAAGTGGATGAGGAATTTAATTAGATATCAAGGTTGGATGATTTTTGCTAGAGAGATCCTGCAGTATTACTAAAACTGGACTAAACTGACAAGGACAGAGCCCAAGGTTAGGTCCTTGAGGGTTTAGAGGAGGTTGACTATAGTTATGTTGAGGAGAGTCTTTGTCAATCTCTATACTGTTAAACTTGACTTGGTTATCAGCAAATCCCAGTATCTGTCCATCTCTATTAAAAATACTATAGTCTGAGAAGAAAGAATCTGATTGGTCTAGTTCAACTCAGTATCCACCTCAGATATGGTCAGCAGGGCAAAATACCCAAATTCAAAGATAAGTACCCCATGTGCACTGCAACAATAGGAGAAATAAAGGATTTGTTAGTGCTAATTCCCCATGGAATATCTCCCCCATGTGGCGATGGCTGTTATAATCGTTCAGTATTTTAGGATCACTCGACAGTCATTTTCTTCACTGGCATATAAACATATTTTGGCAAACATTATATTTAGTTATTTTTTTAATTTATTTTTTATTGAGGGATAATTGCTTTACAGAATTTCATTGTTTTCTGTCAAACCTCAATATGAATCAGCCATAGATATACATATATCCCCTCCTTTTTGACCTACCCTCCCATCTCTCTCCCCATCCCACCACTTTAGGTTGATACAGAGCCCCTGTTTGAGTTTCCTGAGCCGTATGGCAAATTCCTGTTGGCTATCTATTTTACATATGGCAATTGCATTCATCTCATACGCTAGTAAAGTAATGCTCAAAATTCTCCAAGCCAGGCTTCAGCAATATGTGAACCGTGAAATTCCTGATGTTCAAGCTAGTTTTAGAAAAGGAAGAGGAACCAGAGATCAAATTGCCAACATCTGCTGGATCATGGAAAAAGCAAGAGAGTTCCAGAAAAACATCTATTTCTGCTTTATTGATTATGCCAAAGCCTTTGACTATGTGGATCACAATAAACTGTGGAGAATTCTGAAAGAGATGGGAATACCAGACCACCTGATCTGCCTTTTGAGAAATCTGTATGCAGGTCAGGAAGCAACAGTTAGAATTGGACATGGAACAATAGACTGCTTCCAAATAGGAAAAGGAGTCCATCAAGGTTGTATATTGTCACCATGTTTATTTAACTTATATGCAGAGTACATCATGAGAAATGCTGGACTGGAAGAAACACAAGTTGGAATCAAGATTCCTGAGAGAAATATCAACAACCTCAGATATGCAGATGACACCACCCTTATGGCAGAAAGTGAAGAGGAACTCAAAAGCCTCTTGAAGAAAGTGAAAGTGGAGAGTGAAAAGGTTGGCTTAAAGCTCAATATTCAGAAAACGAAGATCATGGCAACCTGTCCCATCACTTCATGGAAAATAGGTGGGGAAACAGTGGAAACAGTGTCAGACTTTATTTTTCTGGGCTCCAAAATCACTGCAGATGGTGACTGCAGCCATGAAATTAAAAGACGCTTACTCCTTGGAAGGAAAGTTATGACCAAGCTAGATAGCATATTCAAAAGCAGAGACATTACTTTGCCAACAAAGGTTCACCTAGTCAAGGCTATGGTCTTTCCTGTGGTCATGTATGGATGTGAGAGTTGGACTGTGAAGAAGGCTCAGCACCGAAGAATTGATGCTTTTGAACTGTGGTGTTGGAGAAGACTTTTGAGAGTCCCTTGGACCTGATCTGCCTCCTAAGAAATCTGTATGCAGGTCAGGAAGCAACAGTTAGAACTGGTCATGGAACAACAGACTGGTTCCAAATAGGAAAAGGAGTACGTCAAGGCTGCATATTGTCACCATGTTTATTTAACTTCTATGCAGAGTACATCATGAGAAATGCTGGACTGGAAGAAACACAAGTTGGAATCAAGATTGCCGGGAGAAATATCAATAACCTCAGATATGCAGATGACACCACTCTTATGGCAGAAAGTGAAGAGGGGCTAAAAAGCTTCTTGATGAAAGTGAAAGTGGAGAGTGAAAAGGTTGGCTTAAAGCTCAACATTCAGAAAACGAAGATCATGGCATCTGGTCCCATCACTACATGGGAAATAGATGGGGAAACAGTGGAAACAGTGTCAGACTTTGTTTTTCTGGGCTCCAAAATCACTGCAGATGGTGACTGCAGCCATGAAATTAAAAGACGCTTAACTCCTTGGAAGGAAAGTTATGACCAACCTAGATAGCATATTCAAAAGCAGAGACATTACTTTACCAACAAAGGTTCGCCTAGTCAAGGCTATGGTCTTTCCTGTGGTCATGTATGGATGTGAGAGCTGGACTGTGAAGAAGGCTGAGCGCCGAAGAATTGATGCTTTTGAACTGTGGTATTGGAGAAGACTCTTGAGAGTCCCTTGGACTGCAAGAAGATCCAACCAGTCCATTCTGAAGGAGATCAGCCCTGGGATTTCTTTGGAAGGAATGATGCTAAAGCTGAAACTCCAGTACTTTGGCCACCTCATGCGAAGAGTTGACTCGTTGGAAAAGACTCTAATGCTGGGAGAGATTGAGGGCAAGAGGGGAAGGGGACGACAGAGGATGAGATAGATGGATGGCATTACTGACTTGATGGATTTGAATCTGAGTGAACTCCTCTAGTTGGTGATGGACAGGTAGGCCCTGGTGTGCTGTGATTCATGGGATCGCACAAAGTTGGACACGACTGAGCAACTGATCTGATCTGATCTGAATGTAAGTTTCCATGTTACTCTTTCCATACATCTCACACTCTCCTCACCTCAACATGTCCATAAATCTGTTCTATATGTCTATTTCTCCATTGATGTCCTATAAATAAATTATTCAGTACCATTTTTCTAGATTCCGTATATGTGCATTAGTATATGGTATTTATCTTTCTATTTCTGACTCACTTCACTCTGTTGAATAGGTTCTAGGTTCATTCACCTCCTTAAAACTGACTCAAATGTGTTCCTTTTTATTGCTGAGTAATATTCCATTGTGTGTATGCACCACTAATTCTTTATCCATTCATCTGTCACTGGGCATCTAGGTTGCTTCCATGTTCTAGATATTGTAAAATTTTCTGCAATGAACAATGGGATACATGTATCTTTTTAACCCTGGTTTCCTCAGGGTATATGCCTAGAAGTGGGATTGCTAGGTCATATGGTGGTTTTATTCCTAGTGTTTTAAGGAATCTCCATACCATCTTCCATCTCCCATAGTGGCTGTATCAATTTACATCCACACCAATAGTGCAAGAACATTCCATTTTCTCCATGCCCTCTCCAGCATTTATTGTTTGTAGATTTTTTGATGATGGCCATTCTGACCAGTTGGAGGTGATTTCTCACTGTAGCCTTGATTTCCACTGGTGGCTCAGACCATAAAGCACCTGTCTGCAATGCAGGAGATCTGGGTTTGATCCCTGGGTTGGGAAGATCCACTGGAGAAGGAAAAGGCAACCCATTCCAGTACTCTTGCCTGGAAAATCCTATGGATGGAAGAGCCTGGTAGGCCACAATTCATGGGGTCGTAAAGAGTTGGACACAACTGAGAGACTCCATTCTATTGACAATGAGTGATGCTGAACATCTTTTCATGTGTTTTTTAGCCATCTGTATGTTTTCTTTGGAGAAATGTCTGTTTAGGTCTTTTTCTCACTTTTTCATTGGGTTGTTTACTTTCCTGGTATTTAGTTGTATGAGCTGCTTATATATTTTGGAAACTAATCTTTTGCCAGTTGTTTCATTTGCTATCATTTTCTCCCATTCTGAGGGTTGTCTTTTCACCTTGCTTATAGTATGGGTGAACTCTGGGAGTTGGTGATGGACAGGGAGGTCTGGAGTGCTGCAATTCATGGGGTCACAAAGAGTTGGACACGACTGAGTGACTGAACTGAACTGAACTGATGGCATCCTTTGCTGTGCAAAAGTGTTTAAGTTTAATCAATTCCCACTTGTTTACTTAGGATTTTATTTCCATTACTTTAGGAGGTGGGTCATAGAGGATTTTGCTTTGATTCATGACATCAAGAGTTCTGCCTATGTTTTTTTCTAAGAGTTTTATACTTTCTGGTCTTACTTTTAGCTCTTTATTCCATTTTGAGTTTAGCTTTGTGTAAGGTGTTAGGAGAAGGCAATGGCACCCCACTCCAGTACTCTTGCCTGGCAAATACCATGGATGGAGGGGCCTGGTAGGCTGCAGTCCATGGGGTCGCTGAGGGTCAGACACAACTGAGCGACTTCACTTTCACTTTTCACTTTCATGCTTTGGAGAAGGAAATGGCAACCCACTCCAGTGTTCTTGCCTGGAGAATCCCAGGGACGGGGGAGCCTGGTGGGCTGCCGTCTGTGGGGTCACAGAGAGTCGGACACAACTGAAGTGACTTAGCAAGGTGTTAGGAAATGTTCTAACTTCATTCTTTTACATGTAGCTGTCCAGTTTTCCCAGCACTATTTATTGAAGAGTCTGCCTTTGCCCCATTGTATATTCTTGCTTCCTTTGTCAAAAATAAGGTACTCATAGTTGCATGTGTTTATTTCTGGGCTTTCTATCTTGTTTCACTGGTCTATATTTCTGTTCTTATGCAAGTACCATACTGTCTTGATGACTGTAGCTTTGTAATATAGTCTGACGTCAGGAAGGATTATTCCTTCAGCTCCATTCTTCTTTTCAAGACTGCTTTGGCTATTCGGGGTCTTTTGTGTTTCCATATGAATTGTGAATTTTTTTGTTCTAGTTCTGTGAAAAATGCCATTGGGAGTTTGATAGGGATCACATTGAATCTGCATATTGTGTTTGGTAGTATAGTCATTTTCACAATATTGATTCTTCCTACCTAGGTGCAACTGTTTATGTCATCTTTGATTTCTTTCTTTAGTGTCTTATTATTGTCTCTGTACAGTTCTTTTGTCTCCTTAGGTAAGTTTATTCATAGACATTTAATTCTTTTTGTTGTAATCGTGAATGGGATTGATTCCTTAATTTCTCTTTCTGGTTTTTCATTGTTAGTATATAGAAATGCAAGTTATTTCTGTGTGTTGATTTTGTATCTTGAAACTTTGGTAAAATCACTAATTAGCTCTAGTAATTTTCTGATACTATTTCTTGGGTTTTATATGTGCAGTATCGTGTCATATGCAAACAGTGAAAGCTTTGCTTCTTTCTTTCTGATCTGGTTTATTTTATTCTATTTTTTTCTTCTCTGACTGCTGTATCCAGGACTTCCATAACTATGTTGAATAATAATGGTGGAAGTGGACACGCTTGTCTGGTTCCTGATCTTATGGGGGAATGCTTTCAATTTCTCACCATTGAGAATAATGTTTTCTGGAGGCTTATAATATATGGTCTTTACTATGTTGAGGTAGATTCCTTCTATGCCCATTTGTTGAAGAGTTTTCATCATAAATGAGTGCTGATTTTTTTTATTTTTGGCATCTATTGAGGAGATCATATGGTTTTTATCTTTCAATTTGTTAATATGGTATATCACATTAATTGATTTGCATATATTGAAGAATCCTTTCATTCCTGGAATAAACCCAAATTGATCATGGTCTATGAACTTTTTGATGTGTTGCTGAATTCTGTTTGCTAAAATTTTGTTGAGAATTTTTGCATCTATATTCATCAGTGATATTGGCCTATAGTTTCCTTTTCTTGTATTGTCTTTGTCTGGTTTTGGCTTCAGGATGATAGTGGCCTCTTAGAATGATTTTACAAGTGTTCCTTCCTCTGCAATTTTTTGACAGAGTTTCAGGATAGGCATTAGCTCTTCACTAAATGTTTGATAGAATTCTCCTGTGAAGACATCTGGTCCTGGACTTTTGTTTTTTGGAAGATATTTTATCATAGCTTCAATTTCAGTGCTTGTAATTGGGTTGCTCATAATTTCTATTTCTTCCTGATTCAGTCTTGGAAGATTGAACTTTTCTAAGAATATGTGCATTTCTTCCAGGTTATCCATATTATTGGCATATATTTGTTCACAATAGTCTCTTATAATCCTTTGTATTTCTGCATTGTCTGTTGTAACCTCTCCTTTTTCATTTCTAATTTTGTTGATTTGATTCTTCTCTCTTTTTTTACTTTATGCATCTGGCCAAAGGCTGTCAATTTTGTTTATCTTCTCTGAGAACCAGTTTTTAGTTTTATTCATCTTTACTATTTTTTTTTTTCATTTCTTTTTCATTTATTTCTGCTCAGATCTTTATGATATCTTTCCTTCTACTAATTTTGGTGTTTTTTGGTTGTTGTTGTTATTCTTCTTCTTCTTCCAGTTGTTTTAGGTGTAGTTAGGCTGTTTATTTGATGTTTTTCTTGTTTCTCGAGGTAAGATAGTATTGCTATAAACTTCCCTCTTAGGAGTGCTTTTATTGCATCCCGTAGGTTTTGGGTTGTTGTGTTTTCATTGTCGTTTGTTCTAGAAATTTTTTTATTTCCCTTTTGATTTCTTCACTATGTGTCAGCTATTTATAAATGTCTTTTTTAATCTACATGTGTTTGTGTTTCTTATAGTTTTTTTTTTCTTGTAATTGATATCTAGTCTCATAGCATTGTGGTCAGAGAAGATGCTTGATATGGTTTCAATTCCCTTAAATTTACTGAGGTTTGATTTGTGACTCAAGATGTGTTCTATCCTGAAG
This sequence comes from Tragelaphus eurycerus, assembly GCA_935064755.1. NCBI lineage: Eukaryota > Metazoa > Chordata > Mammalia > Artiodactyla > Bovidae > Tragelaphus > Tragelaphus eurycerus. Next base: position 1,517,492 of record CAKXYN010000123.1, read on the forward strand.
AATGTTCCATGTGCACTTGTGAAGACGATGTATTCTTTTGCATTTGGATGGAATGTCCTGAAGATATCAGTGAGATCCATCTCATCTAATGTATCATTTAAGACTTGTATTTCCTTATTAATTTTCTGTTTTGATGATCTGTCCATTGGTGTGAGTGGGGTGTTAAAGTCTCCTACTATGTCAATTTCTCCTTTTATGTCTGTTAGTGTTTGTCTTATGTACTTAGGTGCTCCTATGTAGGGTTCATGGATATTAACAATTGTTATGTCTTCCTCTTGGATTGATCCCTTAATCATTATGTAGCGCCCTTCTTTATCTCTTGTAATCTTTGTTCTAAGGTCTATTTTGTCTGATAGGAGGATTACTACTCAAGCTTTCTTTTCCTTTCCATTTGTTTGGAATATATTTTTCCATCCTCTCACTTTCAGTCTATATGTTTCTTGAGGTCTAAAATGGGTTTCTTGTAAATAGCATATATATAGGTCTTGCTTTTGTATCCATTCAGCCTGGCTGTGTCTTTTGGTTGGAGCATTTAATACATTTATATCTAAAGTAATTATTGATATATATATTCCTATTGCCATTTTGTTAATCATTTGGGGTTGATTTTGTAGATTTTCTTCTCTTATATTTCTTGACTATATAAGTCCATTTAACATTTGTTGTAAAGCTGGTTTGGTGGTACTGAATTCTCTTAACTTTTGCTTTTCTGAAAAGTTTTTGATTTCTCCATCAACTTTAAATAAGATCCTTGCTGGGTACAGCGATCTTGGTTGTAGATTTTTCCCTTTCCATACTTTAAATATATCCTGTCATTCCCTTCTGGCCCGCAGAGTTTCTACTCAAAGATCAGCCATTAAACCTATGGGGTTTCCCTTTTATGTTACTTGTTGCTTCTCCCTTGCTACTTTTAATATTCTTTCTTTGTGTTTAGTCTTTGCTAATTTGATTAGCATGTGTCTTGGGGTGTTTCTCCTTGGGTTTATCCTGTATAGGACTTTTTCTGCCTCTTGGACTTTATTGACTATCCTTTTCCATGCTTGGGAAATTTTCATCTGTAATCTCTTCAAAATTTTTCACATAGCCTTTCTTTTTGTTTTCTTCTTCTGGGATTCTTATTATTCTAATGTTGGTGTGTTTGATATTGTTCTAGAGGTCTCTGAGCCTATCCTCAGTTCTTTTCATTCTTTTTACTTTATTCTGCTCTTCAGAAGTAATTTCCACCATTTTATCTTCCAGCTCACTGATTCATTCTTCTGCTTCAGATATTCTGCTATTGCTTCCTTCTAGAGTATTTTTAATTTCAATAATTCTGTTGTTTGTGTCTGCATGTTTATTCTTTAATTCTTCTACTTCCTTGTTAATTGATCCTTGCACTTTCTCCATTTTGCTTTCGAGGATTTTATCATCTTTCCTAACATTATTCTGAATTCTTTTTCAGGTAGTTTACCTAGATCCTCTTCATTTATTTATACTTCTGTGTTTCTAGTTTGTCCCTTCATTTGTGTAGTATTTCTCTGCTTTTTCTTTTTTTTTCTTTTTAACTTATTGTGTTTGGGGTCTCCTTTTCCCGAGCTTCAAGGTTGAATTATTTCTTTGTTTTGGTACCTACTTTCTAAAGTTAGTCCAGTTGTTTGTGTAAACTTCTTGTAGGGTGAGATTTGTGCTGAGTTTTTGTTTATTTGTTTTTCCTCTGATTGGAAAGGCTGAATGAGGTGGTAATCCGGTCTGCTGATGAGTGGGCTTGTACTTTTTGCTTGTTTGTTTGTTGTTTACATGATTGTTGGGTGCTGGGTCTTGTATGACAGTGGCTTCCTTTGTGCTAGTTCTCACTATTTGATAGCCCCTAGGGTTAGTTATCTGGTAGTCTAGGGTCTTGGAGTCTGTGATCCAACTCTAAATCTCAGGGCTTGTTCTCTGTTCAGGAATGAACATTCTACAAGTGGTTTGTTATGGCATTAAGTGAGATTAAAACAAATATCCAAAACCGAGAAACAAAAGATGAACCTTATACAAATGGGAGTAAAAAAATCTGTCAGTTACAACTAAAATAATAGAATATACACATAAACATATACACTTATAAGCAAAGTCAAAACAGTCCAACAGAAACAAAGTACAGTAGATTGACCTGGCAAACAAAGAAATCAAAAATTATATTTACCAGTGAAGAACAAAACTAACTAAAGCACAAAGTGGAAAACAAAACTAAAGCATGGTGTCAAGTGGGAAATAAAGTAATGGAAATAAAACTAACAAATATTTTGAGAGGAAAGTAAAGAAAGAAAAGAAAGAATGATTAGATATGCAAAGTTAAATAGAGGTATATGAAGATTTATATATACTAATGATTAACTACAAGGGAAAAGGAACAGTAGGAAAGAAAACAAAGAAATGTAAAAAAGAATAGGTTTAAAAATTTTTTTAATTTAATTTTTTTTAAAATTAAAAGTTAAAATTATTTTTTAAAAAAAGAGAAAAGATAAAAAAAAAGGAAGAAAAAAGAAGAATAAGAATAAGAATAAAACTCCACAGAACTGCAAAAGCCTAATGTAGGTGCAGAGGTTTATAACAGCAATGAAAAGTGTGACTGAATACACACACACACACACACATATATATACACCTAAAAGCAAAATCAAAACAGTCCAACAAAAGTAAAGTACAATATATTGATCTGGCAAACAAAGGAAACATAAAATTATATCTACAAGAACAAAACTAAGTGAAGCACAAACTGGAAAACAAAATTAAAGCCAATTGAGGAATAAAGTAATGAAAAAGAAAACTAACAAATATGTTGAGAGGAAAGAAAAGAGAGAAAGAGTAGATACGCAAAGATAAATAGTGGTAGATAAAGATTTATATATATTAAAAATTAACTGCAAGGGGAAAAGGATAGTAGGAAAAGCAAAAAAGGAATAAATGTAGAAAATATAATAAAATGTTTAAAAAAATTAAAATTAAAAAAAGAGAAAAGAAAAGAAAAAACAAAGACAAACAAACAAAAAAATCTCCCAGAACTGCAAAAGCCCAATATAGAGGCAAAGTTTATAACAACAATAAAAAATGTGTGTGTGGGGGGGACTCAAAAATTTAATTAGCTTTCATAATGCCAATAAAATTGACAACTATAATGGGGGTGGGGTGGGGAGGGGAAAAAAATATCCAAAGAATCTACAGAAGTCAAAGCATAAGAATAAAAATGCCTTTTCTTGAGTCACTGCTGTCAGAGTCCTTTCCCTCCCTGTGAGTTACAGTCCACTTCACCTCCCTAGGATCCCTTCCAACACTCTGCTGATCTCTTGACCTGCTATAAGGGCAGCTCAGATTCTAATCTGTTCCTACTCCTGTGTGTTCTTGCCTCCAGTATCCACAGCTATCAGAAATAGTGCATTTTCTTTTGTGGGAGGTCTCAATGATCTTTCATATCTTCCACAGACACAGAATCTGCCTAGTTGATTGTGTGGATTTAATTTGCAGCTTGTACAGATGGTGGGAGGGTTTTGGGTCTTCTTTAGTCACACTGCCCCTGGGTTTCAATTGTAGTTTTAGCTCCACCTCTTCATGTGGGTTGTCCACTGGGGTTTGCTCTTGCGGCTGCCCTGGAGGACTTGGCTTTGTCCCTGTGAGGGTCAGGTGTGGAGGTGGTGCAGCTCCTTGAGTTTCAGGGGTTCTGTCAGCACCAGGTACTTGGAAGTTGGCAGCTAGGGCAGCAGGAAATATAGTGCTCTGGAAGGGTATGGCGACCAGTATTGGACAATATGCTCCAGTGTTCTTGCCTGGAGAACCCCCTCCCTGACAGAGAAGCCTGGGAGCCACAGTCTATAGGATCGCAAAGAGTCAGACATGACTGAAGTGACCTTGTGCACATAGATGCAAGACTTTTTTTGCCTGCCCCAAAGATGAGCGTGAAGGTGGAGCAACTGCTTGGCTTGTGGGGACTCTGGTGGTGCCAAGTGCACAAGGACATGGACTGCCTCCACAGCAGGAGTTATGGCCCTCTCAGAGTCTTTTTTGAGCCTCTTGTAGCTGGCGATCAGAAGGCCTCTTTGGCCAGTCTTTCTCCATAGATTGGCCAGTTCAGGCACTTAGAGGACTTCCTTGCCTGGGGTCCTTCTCTGTTGATTGGTGTATCAGGCACTTAAAGGGGCACCATGGGTGGGGTCCTACTTTGTAGTTCAGTGCCTCAGGCGTTTGGTGGGCCAGTCTCTCTATTATTCAGCTGCAGATGCTGGCTGTGGGGAGAGAGGCTATGGTGATGGCTCCATGCCCTACGCGTGACTCAGCAGTATCACCTTGCTTCCATGGCTTCCTGGCTTTCCTCCACAGGCATTTCCCACCACAATCTCCTCTCTCACACCCCCTCGATCTGTCTGTCCACAGTCAAGACCAGCCCTTGCCCTGGGATTGCTCCACAATTCCTAAACTCCAGCTCCCAGCCACCACACCGTCTACGGTACCCATGGCTATGGCAAGGATTGTCTGTTCTCATTCCGTTTAGACTGCCACAGATCAGCTTTCTCACTCTCAGCCTTAAATGTTTCTCTTCTGACCCAGATAATTGCCCCAATGTGGAGATCGGACCCCTGCTTCAGTTCCCCCACCTGCCAAGGGCAGGTCCAGTCCTACTAACACTCCCATTTCCCCCCTAGTTCCTTCATCCTATCAAGTTTTGTGTGGTTCTATATATTCTGTTCTGCTGGTCAGGTACTCCTGTCCACTCTCAGCTGGTGTTCTGAATGCATGAATCTACTTACTTTTATATGTCATATTTGTATCAACAGTGCACAACCCCAATAGCTCAATAGCTTTTTCAGACAGGATTCCATTGCCTTACTTGTCTTTGTCTATCCCTTTCACATGGCAAGGGCAATGATATTTGCCTCACAGTCAGTTCTCAGTAAATGACTGCTAGAGTGAAATGATTTGAAATTATTTTATCTTGAGTTATTACACCATGAATCACTTCAAATTACAGAAGAAAAACTTCACTCTGGTCTTTAAGATCATTCTCTTCTACTCAATACAGCTGTTCTTCCTCCTTCTCCTTATGGCCTCCCACTCTGAGCACCTCTTATAAATTATTTGATGCTGAATTAGAAAACAATCTAGAGACCAAAAAAATGAAAAAGCTCCATCAGGCATCCTTTAACATTTCAGACTGGATTTTCTTTTAAGTCTATCCCCCACATTTTCAATCCAATGTAATTCTAAGATTGGACTCTATATTATTGATATCTACAGTCTGATGTATAACATTTTGAGTTAATACCAGATATATAATTATACTACATAGTTATCCAAGAGTGATTTGTATTTTTATGGATGGGACTAATTATTTTTAGAATCCTGAGGTGCAATATTTCTGCCTGTTTTCTTTGTGTAATTTGCAAGTTTACATGTTTGAGTACATGCTGTTCATATTTTGATGAGATTTCAATTAATTATGCCTGTGCTGTGCTTTGCTTAGTTTCTCAGTCATGTCTGACTCTCTGTGACACTATGAAATATAGGCTGTCAGGCTCCTCTGTCCATGGGAATTCTCCAGGCAAGAATACTGGAATGGGTTGCCATGCCATTCTCCAGAATTAAACCTGGTAAAGGATTATTATGAAATGCCCAGTTTCCTGGTCCTCTGAAAGAATTTCCACCAAGTTTTCTCAGTCTAATTTAGGTGACAAGAAAAGCAAAAACAGAAAGAAATAAAAATGAAACCTGAGTAAGATTAAATAACAAATTTGGTATAGTGACACTGTAAAATTTGCCACAGAATTGTCCAGGCATATTTAATAAAAAGTGTTACTGATATTGAATGAGATGGTTGGATTGCATCACTGACCCAATGGGCATGAGTTTGAGTAAGCTCCGGGAGCTGGTGATGGACAAGGAATCCTGGCATGCTGCAGTCCATGGGGTTGCAAAGAGTTGAACACGACTAAGTGATTAAATTGACTGATATTGGACTGCATGCTAACTGTGTAAAAAGAAGTATTTTATGTTGGCTATTATGAACCATGATTTTTATATGATTATTGCTATGTATCAGTATTTAGGTATTGTCAAGTGGCACAAGAAAATTTGAGCATAAAATACTCTAGTAGGTAGTTCACTCTCTATGTATAGTAAATTTATTCATCAAGTGTTTTGACATTAAATGATGTCATTTGTAAAACTTGTGGAAACTTGGAGTTACTATGGAAACATATAATAGGGAGACCTCAAGGGAGAACCCTTATAAATACAAGATTTTCTTCTTTATCTCTCGTTTGCTTTATTCATCTTCTTAGATTTAAGTCTGTCATTAATGTTCTGAAAGTAAAATTTCCAAAGTGCTTTGCAGGGCTTATCTTTCTATCACTACCCCAGCAATTTAAAATTGAGTAAACACCATCAGGCTCCATTCAGTCATGCAAGGATTCACGATTCTAATTGCTGTTCCCTAAGTATTATATATTGTTTGCACAAAATAGCAATGCTTGGCCTTCAGATAATCAGTTCAATGACAGCTGCAATGAATCTTCCTCCTACTATTCAGTGTCAGGTGCATTTCACAGCTTTACTGTCTCCCTTTTGTGAACACTAATTATCTGAATCTTCTGAGCTTAATGTTTATGCTGAAGCATCTGTATTCTGTAATACTGTAATTCAGGAAGGCACCTGGATTTCTTCTGATAAGGTGTACCCCTGATTTCCTTTTGTATTATCACCTTTTCCCATTCAATATCACAATCAAAGGAAGCAGGCTACTTCTCATGTAGATTTTAAAGAAATTCTAGTGAAGTGACAGATGAACACAGGCATTTATTTCTCACTAACGTTGGAGATGTCAGAGGCTCTCCTTCATGCAATTATGCGAGATACAAGCTCTTTCAATCTTGCAATTATGCCATTAAAAAAAAGAAAATTGTCCATATTGCCTGGCATGTTGGATCTTAGTTCCCTGACCAGAGCTCAAGCTCACACGCCTTGCAGTAGAAGCACAAGTCTTAACCACTGAACTACCAAAGAAGTTCCTCCATCAACTTTAACATGCAACTTCCAAGATCACTGCAGTTTTCTTCATCTCAGTCATCCAAAAGGGAAAGAACATAAAGACATACACTTGAAAGGCTTTCATAGGCCAGAACAATAATCCAGAACATACCAATTCTGCTTCCATTTCATTGATTAAAATTTAGTCACATGACCCCTTTTAAGAGAGGGTGCTGATCTAGCTATATGTACCAAAATAAGAGGAAACAGTTTTGATGAACAGCTAGCCAGGCTCCACTCAGTGAAAGTTGCTTTAATGTGTTTCTTTTTCATTGAAATATAGCTGACATACAATGGATTAGCTTCAGGTATAGTACATAATGATTTGACATCTTAATACATCATGTAATCATCAGCATAATAGGTCCAGTAATCATTTCTACATATATCATTACAGTATTGTTACCATATCCCCTATGAGGTATTATCAATACTGATTTGTTACATAATTGGTGGTTTGTTCGTCTTAAATCCTTTCAGTAATCTTACCCATCCCCTACCATCCTCCTTTCTGGGAACCAACCATTTATTCTCTGTATGAATCTGTTCTCATTTTGTTTTAGCTTTTTTTGTTGTTGTTCTTATTGAGATTCCTCCTATAAGTAAGATAATGTAGTGTTTGTCTTTCTCTGACATATTTCACTTAGCCTACTAGCCTCTAGACCCATATATATTATTGAGAATGACAATATTTCTTTGAATGGCTCAGTAATACTCCAGTATATATATATATATGTGTGTGTGTGTATATATATATATGTGTGTGTGTGTGTATGTATATGTATATATATATATGTATATGTATATGTATATATATATATATATACATACACACACACACACACACCACATCTTTTTTGTCTACTTATTTATTGATGGCCAATTAGGTAGCCTCTGCTGCTGCTGCTGCTAAGTCGCTTCAGCTGTGTCCAATTCTGTGCAACCCCATAGACGGCAGTCCACCAGGCTTCCCTGTCCCTGGGATTCTCCAGGCAAGAACACTGGAGTGGGTTGCCATTTCCTTCTCCAATGCATGGAAATGAAAGTGAAAGGGAAGTCACTCAGTCATGTCCGATGCTCAACGACCCCATGGACTGCAGCCTTCTAGGCACCTCCATCCATGGGATTTTCCAGGCAAGAGTACTGGAGTGGGGTACCATTGCTTCTGCGTAGGTAACCTCTACATCTTGGCTAATGATGCAGTGAAACTTGATGTGCATATGTCTTTTCAAATTATTGTTTTCATTTCCTTTGGGTAAACAACCAATTGTAAAACTGCTGGATTATATTTTCAGTTTTTTAAGAACCTGCATATGGTTTTCCTGTAGTGGCTTTACCAATTTAGAATCCCACCAACAGTGCAGGAGTGTTTTTGTTTTTTCCACATTCTCCCCAACATCTGTCATTTGCTGGGTTTTTTTGTTTTTGGTTTTTGATAATAGCCATTCTGTCACTTGTCATGTGGTATCTTATTGTGGTTTTGATTTGTACTCCCCAATAATTAGTGATATTGACCATTTTTTTTTAATGTCTCTGTTGCCCATCTGTGTGCCTTTGGAAAGATGTCTGTTTAGGATCTCTCCTCATGTTTTACTCAGGTTGTTTGTTCCTTTGATATTAAGTGTTAGGACTTCTCATATAATTGAATACAAATCCTCTTTTGGATATATCATTTGCAAATATATTATCCCATATACCACCTTCCTTTTAAATTTGTTGAAAGTTTTCTTCACTCTGCAAAAAATTTCTTAGTTTCATGTAGTCTTATTTATTTTTTCTTGCTGGAGGAGACATGAAAATATTGCTAAGATCTATGTCTAGCATGTGCTGCCTATATTTTCTTACAGGAGTTTAATGGTTTCAGCTCTTACATTTAAGCTTTAAATCCATTTTGAGTCTATTTTTGAACACAGGATATGAAAGTAGCCCAGACTATTCTTTTGTATGTAACTGTCTAATTTCCCCAATAATATTTTTCCTCATTTTATACTCTTGTCTCATTTATCATACGTTAATTGACATTATTTGGGTATTTTATTTTCTGAATTCTCTGTTCTGTGCCATTGACCTATATGCCTTTATTTGTGTTATACAACACTATTTTGATTATTGTAGCTTTATACTATTGTTTGAAATAGAAAAAAAGCATGATACTTCTGACTCTGTTTTTCATACTCAAGATGGTTGTGGCTATTCAGAATCTTTTGTTTCCACACAAGTTTTGAAAGTATTTGTTATAGTTCTGTAAAAATGCCATTGGTATTTTGATAGGGATTGCACTGAATCTGTAGATTGCCTTGGATATTATGGTCTTTTAAACAATATTGATTTTTCCAATCCAAGACAATGATGTATCTTTCTATCTGTTTGTGTTGTCTTCAAAATCTCTTTGCTGGAGCAGCCAGGAAGAGATATCCCATGCCCAAGGTAAGAGAAACCCAAGTAAGACGGTAGGTCTTACAAGAGGGCATCAGAGGGCAAACACACTGAAACCATACTCACAGAAAACTAGTCAATCTAATCACACCAGGACCACAGCCTTTTCTAACTCAATGAAATTAAGCCATGCCCGTGGGGCAATCCAAGATGGGAGGGTCATGGTGGAGAGATCTGACAGGGTGTGGTCTGCTGGAGAAGGGAATGGCAAACCACTTCAGTATTCTTGCCTTGAGAACCACATGAAGAGTATGAAAAGGCAAAATTATAGGATACTGAAAGAGAAACTCCCCAGGTCAGTAGGGGCCGAATATGCTACTGGAGATCAGTGGAGAAATAACTCCAGAAAGAATGAAGGGATGGAGCCAAAGCAAAAAGAATACCAAGCTGTGGATGTGTCTGGTGATAGAAGGAAAGTCCGATGCTGTAAAGAGCAATATTGCATCAGATCAGATCAGATCAAATCAGTCACTCAGTAGTGTCCGATTCTTTGCGACCCTATGAACCGCAGCACGCCAGGCCTCCCTGTCCATCACCAGCTCCCGGAGGTCACTCAGACTCACATTCATTGACTCAGTGATGCCATCCAGACATCTCATCCTCTGTTGTCCCATTCTCCTCCTGCCCCCAATCCCTCCCAGCATCAGAGTCTTCTCCAATGAGTCAACTCTTCGCATGAAGTGGCCAAAATACTCAAGTTTCAGCTTTAGCATCATTCCTTCCAAAGAAATCCCAGGGCTGATCTCCTTCAGAATGGACTGGTTGGATCTCCTTGCAGTCCAAGGGACTCTCAAGAGTCTTCTCCAACACCACAGTTCAAAAGCATCAATTCTTTGGCGCTCAGCCTTCTTCACAGTCCAGCTCTCACATCCACACATGACCACAGGAAAGACCATAGCCTTGACTAGGCGAACCTTTGTTGGCAAAGTGATGTCTCTGCTTTTGAATATGCTATCTAGGTTGGTCACAACTTTCCTTCCAAGGAGTAAGTGTCTTTTAATTTCATGGCTGTAGTCACCATCTGCAGCGATTTTGGAGCCCAGAAAAATAAAGTCTGACACTGTTTCCAATATTACATAAGAACCTGGAATGTCAGGTCCATGAATCAAGGCAAATTGGAAGTTGTCACACAAGAGATGGCAAGAGTGAATGTCGACATTCTAGGAATTAGCGAACTAAAATGGACTGGAATAGGTGAATATAACTCAGAGGACTATTATATCTACTACTGCAGGCAGGAATCCCTCAGAAGAAATGGAGTAAACATCATGGTCAACAAAAGAGTCCGAAATGCAGTATTTGGATGCAATCTCAAAAACGACAGAATGATCTCTGTTCGTTTCCAAGGCAAACCATTCAGTGTCACAGTAATCCAAGTCTATGCCCCAACCAGTAATACTGAAGAAGCTGAAGTTGAAAGGTTCTATGAAGACCTACAAGACCTTTTAGAACTAACACCCAAAAAAGACATCCTTTTCATTATAGGGGACTGGAATGCAAAAGTAGGATGTCAAGAAACACCTGGAGTAACAGGTACATTTGACCTTGGAATACGGAATGAAGCAGGGCAAAGACTAACAGAGTTTTCCCAAGAAAATGCACTGGTCATAGCAAATACCCTCTTCCAACAACACAAGAGAAGACTCTATACATGAACATCACCAGATGGTCAACACCGAAATCATATCGATTACATTCTTTGCAGCCAAAGATGGAGAAGCTCTATACAATCAGCAAAAACAAGACCAGGAGCTGACTGTGGCTCAGACCATGAACTCCTTATTGCCAAATTCAGACTGAAATTGAAGAAAGTAGAGAAAACCACTAGACCATTCAGGTATGACCTAAATCAAATCCCTTATGATTATACAGTGGCAGTGAGAAATAGATTTAAAGGCCTAGATCTGATAGATAGAGTGCCTGATGAACTATGGAATGAGGTTCATGACATTGTACAGGAGACAGGGATCAAGACCATCCCCATGGAAAAGAAATGCAAAACAGCAAAATGGCTGTCTGGGGAGGCTTTACAAATAGCTGTGAAAAGAAGAGAAGTGAAAAGCAAATGAGAAAAGGAAACATATAAACATCTGAATGCAGAGTTCCAAAGAATAGCAAAAAGAAATAAGAAAGCCTTCTTCAGTGATCAATGCAAAGAAATAGAGGGAAACAACAGAATGGGAAAGACTAGGGATCTCTTCAAGAAAATCAGAGATACCAAAGGACCATTTCATGCAATCAGATCTGTCGCTCAGTCGTGTCCGATTCTTTGCGACTCCATGAACTGCAGCACGCCAGGCCTCCCTGTCCATTACCAGCTCCCGGAGGTCACTCAGACTCATATTCATCGAGTCAGTGATGCCATCCAGCCATCTCATCCTCTGTCGTCCCCTTCTCCTCTTGCCCTCAATCCCTCCCAGCATCAGAGTCTTCTCCAATGAGTCAACTCTTCACATGAGGTGGCCAAAATACTGAAGTTTCAGCTTTAGCATCATTCCTTCCAAAGAAATCCCAGGGCTGATCTCCTTCAGAATAAACTGGTTGGATCTCCTTGCAGTCCAAGGGACTCTCGAGAGTCTTCTCCAACACCACACTTCAAAAGCATCAATTCTTCGGCGCTCAGCCTTCACAGTCCAGCTCTCACATCCATACATGACCACAGGAAAGACCATAGCCTTGACTAGTCGAACCTTTGTTGGCACAGTGATGTCTCTGCTTTTGAATATGCTATCTAGGTTGGTCATAACTTTCCTTCCAAGGAGTAAGCGTCTTTTAATTTCATGGCTGCAGTCACCATCTGCAGTGATTTTGGAGCCCAGAAAAATAAAGTCTGACACTGTTTCCACTGTTTCTCCATCTATTTCCCATGTAGTGATGGGACCAGATATATTTTGAATCCTCTCTGTGAGAGCTGTATTCTCAGGGGACTATTTTTGTGACTCGATGAACATGAGTTTAAGCACACTCCAGAAGACAGTAAAGGGCACATCTCCCATGTGTAATGCACATCTTGCATGCTGTAGTTCATAGGATTGCAAAATGTCTGACATGACTTATCTACTGGACAACTCCTTGGCACAAATGATAAAGAATTTGCCTGCCAATACTGGAGATTCAAGAGATGTGGGTTTGATCCCTGGGTTGGGAAGATCATCTGAGGAAGGAAACGGCAACCCGTTCTGGTATTCTTGCCTGGAAAATTCCATGGACAGAGGAACCTGGCAGACTACAGTCCATGGGGTTGCAAAAAGTCAGACCCAGCCCAGCATTCACACTCTTGAATAGTCACAATGACAGCCTTATTTGAACCCTTGGAAAACTCAGGAGCAAAGAAGACCTTGTACAATCCTTCCAAACTGTGGGGAAAAAGTGAGGCCTTCTACCTCCAGATTGTAGACAATTGTAAAAAAAAAAAAAAAATTAAAAAGCTTTTATATTGGTAGAAATAAGGTTAAACGAAGTCCAATGGCCTTTCAGAATCTATACTTAATATTATTATTACAGGTGTTATTTATTCTGAGAATAGGTCAACATGGGTGTCAACCCCAATAGTGGCTATATTTCCTTCCACTTAAATTAGTTTTGACATATTGAGTATTTACACAGTTCTGGAAGCTAAAAGTCTAAGATTAGGTATAGACTGTTTTGCTTGAGTCTCAGGGCTGTGTCCTGGTGAGCTCCCTGTGTCCTCATATGGTTGTCAACAGTCTCTATGTTGTCTGTGCTTTTCTCTCTCTTTTTATAAGGATGCTAGTCAGGGTGGTCTCATTTTGCAGACCTTTTTTAAAGGCCCTATTCTGATGTTGGAAACATTTATTGTATTTGCAGAGTGTCATGACTGTACTGTTTTTGATGTGGGTGGAAGCAAGTAATTCTACTTTTGAATCATAGTATAACAATGAAGGCTTTTAAAGAGAAGGAATGGGAATAGTAGGTGCTATTTCGGCACTGAGCAAAAATACCCAGTGTATTCTGCCTGCTGCCATCGCAAAGGCACCTGGTGAGAAACACCTGCAGGTCTGCTTTTCTACCGTAAAAGAACTGGATGTCAGGAAGTAAAACTTTTCCAATGACACATTCTGAAAAGAGAGGGTGCAAAGTCTTATATACTTAGGAAGACTGTATAGCTTTTGAGGTAATGGCTTTCTAATATCATGAACACTCATTCCCAGTTGAGAAGATTTTCTGAGTAAGAGGCATTATGATATCATCTGCTATGAAGCCCTATAGCTTCCATATTGGATTTAAAGTGCTGGTGTTGCCAATAAATTACTGTTATTTTAGTGACCAGTAGCCTTATGTGAAGAAAAAAGCAAAATGGCAACAAGTTCTCATAAACAACACAATATTTATATCAACCAACAAAACTGATTAGTTTTGCTCTTTTGCTCACCAGTATAACTGAACTTCTAATCTCCATTGGAGAGAAAGGGAAGGTCCGGCGTAGGGATGGGGAGAAGTAGGGAACTATTTGGCCACTTTATTTGATGTAATTATAATACAGTTAGAATTTTAAACATTTTACAGTATAGCAAAGGAAAAAAAAAAAAACACTCTCTAAAAGAGATAGATACAGATTTACAGAAGAATTCCAAATCATTTGAGTAGACACTGCCGCCCTCAAGGAAGTGGAGCTCAACTCCCACCCCTGAATGTAAGCTGCTTAGTGACTTGCTTCCAAAGATTATGAGTGTGGAAGGATGAAAAAAGCAACTTCACAGTGGAGATTCGGACAAGTTCTACCCTTGCCAGTCGATCAAGGTTAACATTATCAGTGATAAGTTATGCTCACAGTACACTCTCGTGATACAATATGATGACAATGGCATTTTACGTCTATGATCTTCCTTCTACAACCATATACTAATCATGGGAAAAAGCTTCCAACAAACCCAAAATGATAGACACTCTATTAAAAAAGCTTGATGTCAAAACTGTTAAGGCTGTCAAAAAACAAACAAACAAAAACCCCCAAAACAAACAAATAAACAAGAACAAAAAGTCTGAGAAACTATCATAGACCTGAGAAGGTCAAGGAGATATGTAATTGGTACCCTGAATGATTCTGTAACAGCAAAAGGGTAGTATTGAAAGTGTATTAAAATTTGAATAAAGTATGGAGATTAGTTAGTAGTAATGAATTGATGTTGGTTCCTTAGTTCTACAGTAATATAAGATGTAAATAATAGGAAAAACTTGGTGAAAAGTAAATGGGAACTCTTACAATATTTTTTCAACTTTTTCATAAATCTAAAACTATTTGAAAATTAAAAGTTTATTTAAACAAAAATAAATTTAAATTTATAGCAAAAAAAAAATAAAATAAAAATAAAGCCCTATTCTCCAAATACTGTCACATTCCAATGTACTAGGGTTTAGGACTTTATCATATGAATTTTCAGGAAAAAAAATTCAGTCTATAACATGAGGCAATATATATCTTCAGGATCAAAGTAACTTATTGAATATATTAAATAGATGGGTTCTATGAAATAATGAAAGTAGAATTTGTTTGACTGAATCACAGTTCTCAACAAAAGTGAGAGCCCTTCAACCTCTCTCCTCTAATGAGTATAAGATACACGAAACACTTGCATGGTAAATATGTGGATAACACATAAGACACAGATGTATAGAACAGTCTTCTGGACTCTGTGGGAGAGGGAGAGGGTGGAATGATTTGAGAGAATGGCATTAAAATATGCATAATATCATATAAGAAACGAATCACCAGTCCAGGTTCGATGCAGGATACAGGATGCTTGGGGCTGGTGTGCTGGGATGACCCAGAGGGAAGGTATGGGGAGGGAGGTGGGAGGGGTTTCAGGATGGGGAACACGTGTACACCCGTGGTGAATTAATGTTGATGTATGGCAAAACCAATACAATATTGTAAAGTAATTAACCTCCAATTAAAATAAATGAATTTAAATTAAAAAATAAAGAAAGAAAGAATAGAAATTTTAATAAATTCTAAAGTGAAGAAATGGACCTCAACTGAGAAATAAAACATAAAATGCAAATAGATGAAGAGTAAAGAAAAGGGCATTTCAGATAGTGAAATGATCTAACCATGATATACAAAGAGCACCTCCGCGGCTGAGACCGGCGCACTAAGCACGGCCGAGAGGAGCTACACCATGAAAGAGGTCAGGAAGGGCAGCAGTGAGGAGATACCCCTCCTCCAAGGTCAGGAAGGGCGGCAGTGAGGAGAGACCCCTCGTCCAAGGTAAGGTACGATGGCTGTGCCTTGCTGGAGCAGCCGGGAAGAGATACCCCACGCCCAAGGTAAGAGAAACCCAAGTAAGATGGTAGGTGTTGCAGGAGGGCATCAGAGGGCAAACACACTGAAACCATACTCACAGAAGACTAGTCAATCTAATCACACCAGGATCACAGCCTTTTCTAACTCAATGAAATTAAGCCATGCCCGTGGGGCAACCCAGGATGGGCGGGTCATGGTGGAGAGATCTGACAGGGTGTGGCCTGCTGGAAAAGGGAATGGCAAACCACTTCAGTATTCTTGCCTTGAGAACCCCATGAACAGTATGAAAAGGCGAAATGATACGATACTGAAAGAGAAACTCCCCAGGTCAGTAGGGGCCCAATATGCTACTGGAGATCAGTGGAGAAATAACTCCAGAAAGAATGAAGGGATGGAGCCAAAGCAAAAAGAATATCCAGCTGTGGATGGGTCTGGTGATAGAAGCAAAGTCCGATGCTGTAAAGAGCAATATTGCATAGGAACCTGGAATGTCAGGTCCATGAATCAAGGCAAATTGGAAGTGGTCAAACAAGAGATGGCAAGAGTGAATGTCAACATTCTAGGAATTAGAGAACTAAAATGGACTGGAATGGGTGAATTTAACTCAGATGACCATTATATCTACTACTGTGGTCAGGAATTCCTCAGAAGAAATGGAGTGGCCATCATGGTCAACAAAAGAATCCGAAATGCAGTACTTGGATGCAATCTCAAAAATGACAGAATGATTTCTGTTCATTTTCAAGGCAAACCATTCAATGTCACAGTAATCCAAATCTATGCCCCAACCAGTAACGCCGAAGAAGCTGAAGTTGAAAGGTTCTATGAAGACCTACAAGACTTTTTAGAATTAACACCCAAAAAAGACGTCCTTTTCATTATAGGGGACTGGAATGCAAAAGTAGGAAGTCAAGAAACACCTGGAGTAACAGGCAAATTTGGCCTTGGAATACGGAATGAAGCAGGGCAAAGACTAACAGAGTTTTCCCAAGAAAATGCACTAGTCATAGCAAATACCCTCTTCCAACAACACAAGAGAAGACTCTATACATGGACATCACCAGATGGTCAACACCGAAATCAGATCGATTAAATTCTTTGCAGCCAAAGATGGAGAAGCTCTATACAATCACCAAAAATTCAGACTGAAATTGAAGAAAGTAGGGAAAACCACTAGACCATTCAGGTATGACCTAAATCAAATCCCTTATGATTATACAGTGGCAGTGAGAAATGCATTTAAAGGCCTAGATCTGATAGATAGAGTGCCTGATGAACTATGGAATGAGGTTCATGACATTGTACAGGAGACAGGGATCAAGACCATTCCCATGGAAAAGAAATGCAAAACAGCAAAATGGCTGTCTGGGGAGGCTTTACAAATAGCTGTGAAAAGAAGAGAAACGAAAAGCAAAGGAGAAAAGGCAAGACATAAACATCTGAATGCAGAGTTCCAAAGAATAGCAAGAAGAGATAAGAAAGCCTTCTTCAGCGATCAATGCAAAGAAATAGAGGGAAACAACAGAATGGGAAAGACTAGGGATCTCTTCAAGAAAATCAGAGATACCAAAGGAACATTTCATGCAAAGATGGGCACAATAAAGGACAGAGATGGTGTGGACCTAACAGAAGCAGAAGATATTAAGAAGAGGTGGCAAGAATACAAAGAAGAACTGTACAAAAAAGAGTTTCACGACCCAGATAATCATGATGGTGTGATCACTGACCTAGAGCCAGACATCCTAGAATGTGAAGTCAAGTGGGCCTTAGAAAGCATCACTAGGAACAAAGCTAGTGGAGGTGATGGAATTCCAGTGGAGCTATTCCAAATCCTGAAAGATGGTGCTGTGAAAGTGCTGCACTCAATATGCCAGAAAATTTGGAAAACTCAGCAGTGGCCACAAGATTGGAAAAGGTCAGTTTTCATCCCAATCCCAAAGAAAGGCAATGCCAAAGAATGCTAGAACTACCACACAATTGCATTCATCTCACGCTAGTAAAGTAATGCTCAAAATTCTCCAAGCCAGGCTTCAGAAATATGTGAACTGTGAACTTCCTGATGTTCAAGCTGGTTTTAGAAAAGGCAGAGGAACCAGAGATCAAATTGCCAACATCCGCTGGATCATGGAAAAAGCAAGAGAGTTCCAGAAAAACATCTATTTCTGCTTTACTGACTATGCCAAAGCCTTTGACTGTGTAGATCACAATAAACTGTGGAAAATTCTGAAAGAGAAGGGAATACCAGACCACCTGATCTGCCTCTTGAGAAATCTGTATGCAGGTCAGGAAGCAACAGTTAGAACTGGTCATGGAAAAACAGACTGGTTCCAAATAGGAAAAGGAGTACGTCAAGGCTGTATATTGTCACCCTGTTTATTTAACTTATATGCAGAGTACATTATGAGAAATGCTGGACGGGAAGAAATACAAGTTGGAATCAAGATTGCCGGGAGAAATAACAATAACCTCAGATATGCAGATGACACCACCCTTTTGGCAGAAAATGAAGAGGAACTAAAAAGCCTCGTGATGAAAGTGAAAGAGGAGAGTGAAAAAGTTGGCTTAAAGCTCAACATTCAGAAAATGAAGAATATGGCATTTGGTCCCATCACTACATGGGAAATAGATGGGGAAACAGTGGAAACAGTGTCAGACTTTATTTTTCTGGGCTCCAAAATCAGTGCAGATGGTGACTGCAGCCATGAAATTAAAAGACGCTTACACATTGAAAGGAAAGTTATGACCAACCTAGATAGCATATTCAAAAGCAGAGACATTACTTTGCCAACAAAGCTTCGCCTAGTTAAGGCTATGGTCTTTCCTGTGGTCATGTATGGATGTCAGATCTGGACTGTGAAGAAGGCTGAGCGCCGAAGAATTGATGCTTTTGAAGTGTGGTGTTGGAGAAGACTCTCGAGAGTCCCTTGGACTGCAAGGAGATCCAGCCAATCCATTCTTAAGGAGATCAAACCTGGGATTTCTTTGGAAGGAATGATGCTAAATCTGAAACTCCAGTACTTTGGCCACCTCATGCGAAGAGTTGACTCATTGGAGAAGACTCTGATGCTGGGAGGGATTAGGGGCAGGAGGAGAAGGGGACGACAGAGGATGAGATGGCTGGATGGCATCACTGACTCGATGGATGTGAGTCTGAGTGACCTCCGGGAGTTGGTGATGGACAGGGAGGCCTGGCATGCTGCGATTCATGGTGTCGCAAAGAGTCAGACATGGCTGAGCGACTGATTTGATCTCAAAGTATATTATGTGCTGAAGATACAGTGAATAAATTAGTCTGACTAGAGTAGAAGATCATTGGAGGTTTGCTTCCGTGGAAAGTGTATTAGGAACATTAAATTGGCTATAGAGTGTCTAGTAGATTGCAAAGGACAGGCCAGAGACCAATTAGAATTTCACGAAATAAGTCACATGAAATGACATTGAACTTGGATGGCAGTGTTGCAACTTAGAGAATCATAAAGATGAAAAAATTATCGTGAAGGAAGTTGTGTTCTAGTGATTGTCTCAAAATAATCCAAGTTGACTAGTACAGAGGTAAAACACTTGGAGGATTTTGAAATAAAGCTTCTATTTTGGAAGAGGGGAGTTTGAATTAAGCTTCATATAAATAAAATCGCCACGAGTTACTTAGGTGGAAATATCCAGTATGCAGTTAGAAAATGGAAATGAAACATAGCAGAAAATGTACAATGAAGCTAAACATGTAAAAATGAATCAGTCCCTCTTTTAAAGGTTGAGTGGAAAGAGGTTACAGAAGAGGTGGATATTGAGGGCATAAGACGTTAAATTTGATAACTTAGAAGTATCATGACATAAATAAATAACAAAGCCCTGAATGTAATCTTACCGAAACAAGCATGGATGATTCATGTCAATGTATGGCAAAAACCACTACAATATTGTAAAGTAATTAGCCTCCAATTAAAATGAATAAATTAATTTACAATGTAAATATATATGATTGGTCAGTGGGATGAGTAAAATCAATTATAATAAAGGATCATTGACATAAATATTGAAATGATCAAGAAAATGGTTGAAAGTAAAGATCAGAGTTAAATTCTAAATTCTCTTTAGGAAAATGAAAGTGGGTCCTGATAACAAGTGAGACAATAGCAGCAATGTTTAGAAAAGGAAATTCTAAGTAATATAGATGATGACAGAGGATGAGATGTTTGGATGGCATTACCGACTCAATGGACATGTGTTTGAGCAAGTTCCAGGAGCTGGTGATGGACAGGAAAGTCTGATGTGCTGTAGTCCATGGGATCACAAAGAGTCAGACATGTCTGAGTGACTGAACTGAACTGAATTAATATAGAATTCTATTGATGAGATACAAGTGTATCACAATTAAATGGCCATTTTAACTCTGCATTTCCACATAGCTCTAACAGTAGTGATACTAGTAAGACTGTGACAACATTTTTACATTTTTAAATGTTAATTATAAAAGTACATATGTTTTGTCTTCTATCTAGATTGTAATCCTTTGAGGAAGCTTATCATTACATTTCCCTTTTTGCAATAATAGTTCTAAATATGAGCTTAAATTGTAAATACTTGAAAGCTGTAAGTAAACCAATAATTAGTTTAACCTGATGTGCTTGTATAAACACATGCATACACATAAGCCTTTATATACACAGGTGAACAAATCTATCTAGATCAATAAAAATTATATCTAGGAGGCAGCAAAGAGGTTAGTACCTTCATTATTTTGCATATATTTTAACAAACTTATTTACTGTTGTTGTTTAGTGGCTAAGTCATGTCCAACTCTTTTGCGATCCTTTAGACTATAGCCTGCCAGGCTCTGGGCTTCCCTCATAGCTCAATTGATAAAGAATCTGCCTGCAATGTAGGAGACCCAGGAATTATCCCCTGGAGAAGGAAATATCAACTCACTCCAGTATTCTTGCCTGGAATTCTTTCCCATGGAAAGAGGAGCTTGGCAGGCTACAGTCCATAGGATCGCAAGAGTCAGACATGACTGAGTGACTAAACCATCATTATCACTGCCAGGCTCCACTCTTCATGGAATTCCCCAGGCAAGAATACTGAAGTGGGTTGCCATTCCCTTCTCCATGGAATCTTCTTGACTTGTATCTCCTGCTTGGCAGGAAAGCCCAAAACAAACTCATAGACAAAGTAAAAGTCAGTCAGTTGTGTCCAACTTTTTGAGACCTCCAAGGACTCAATTCTTGGAATCCATGAAATTCCCCAGGCCAGAATACTGGAGTGTGTAGCCTTTCCCTTATCCAGGGGATCTTCCCAACTCAGGAATCAAATCCAGGTCTCTTGCACTGCAAGCAGATTCTTTACCTGTTGAGCCACAAAGTCCAAGAATACTGGAGTGGGTAACCCATTCCTTCTCCAGTGGATCTTCACAACCCAGGAATCGAACTGGGATCTCCTACATTGCAGGCAGATTCTTTACCAACTGAGCTTTCAGGAAAGCCCATAAATTAAATATATAGCTGTTCAGAAAATTAAAATGGAGGTCTTGTTCAGGCTTCAGAAGCAAGAGAGCAGACCTCTGATCTCCTTCTAGTCTGCCTAGAAACTGCTTGAATTCCATGACTATCTGCAAGCACAGCAAGTTTGGTTGCACTTTAGATAAGAAAGTGATGGGTCTTGGAATTCTTAAGCTCCTGGAGGCCTGGCCAACCACCTAGTGCCTAAGAAGTCCTTATGACTGGAAGGTGAAACCAACAGCATTGAAAAAGTTAAAGTAAAATCAGACTTGCATTTTTTCATGCAAACTGATGATGATAACAGTTTGCAGCCTGGGATATTAAGCCAAAACTGGAATTTGAAGGCTTGCTTATGGGGTGGACTCACCACCCAGGACCCTTTCCCAATTGAAATTTAAGATTATTGCTATGTGGGACTTTCCAGCACTGTTCAAGTCTGGATGTAGATGCTGGCTCAATTTGGTGATGTATATGCTATTATTTTTCTCTCTGTTGTTTCTATTTCTTTTTTCTAATGATTGTGTGTTAAAATTAAGTTAAATAATCCTCTGTTAAAAACTGAAATTGTTTATTTGTATGTAATGAATGTTTTCCTTTGTGAACAAATCCTTTGTGCCTAAAAATAAAGAAAAACTTTCAGCAGAACAACACCTTATATTTAAATGTGCTGTGTGGTAAGTCAATTCAGTCATGTCCAACCCTTTGAGACCCTATGGATTGCAGACCTCCAGGCTTCTATATCCATGGGATTCTCCAGGCAAGAATACTAGGCTGAGTTGCTATTTCCTTCTCCAGTGGATCTTCTCAAACCAGAGATCAAACCCTCATCTCTTAAGTCTACCTGCATTGGCAGGGGGGTTCTTTATCTCTAGCACCACCAAATAAAGCCACTATAACAGTGCATGGCACAAAAGAAGGGCTCAACGAATTTTGGCTAGAGCTAGTATTTTAATTACTGTCACTTTCACTTTCCCTCAAAGAAATGTGGGGAAATATGTGTGAGGAAATTCCTTAACTACCAAACACCCATACTAATATTTCTATATAATTGTATATTTCCAATAGCATTTTTGACCAGTAGTAAGAAATTGAAATATATTCAAACCTTGTTTGCTTTATTTCACACACACAATCGTTATGATAGCATGTTCTCAATGTAAACTCATGCACAAAAGCAATGACTTTCTTAATATCCTACAGTATGTGAATACCCAAATGTAGTTCTCAGGAAAGGGAAGGTTTATGAGAAGTTTGCAGACACCTATAATATTCTTTTTAAATATATCAATTCAGTTCAGTCACTCAGTCGTGTCCAAATCTTTGTGACTTCATGGACTGCAGCACGCCAGGTCTCCCTGTCCATCACCAACTCCCAGAGTTTACCCAAACTCATGTCCACTGAGTCGATAATACTATCCAACCTTCTCATCCTCTGTCATCCCCTTCTCCTCCTGCCTTCAATCTTTCCCAGCATCAGGGTCTTTTCCACTGAATCAGTTTTTCGCATCAGGTGGCCAGAGGATTGGAGCTTCAGCTTCAACATCAGTCCTTCCAATAAACATCCAGAACTGATCTTCTTAGGATGGACTGGTTGAATCTCCTTGCAGTTCAAGTGCCTCTCAAAAATCTTCTCCAACACCACAGTTCAAAAGTATCAATTCTTCGGTGCTCAGCTTTCTTTATAGTTCATCTCTCACATCCATACATGATTACTGGAAAAACCACAGCCTTGACTAGACAGACCTTTGTTGGCAAAGGAATGTCTCTGTTTTTTAATATGTTATATAGCTTGGTCAAAGCTTTCCTTCCAAGGAGTAAGCATCTTTTAATTTCATGGCTGTGGTCACAATCTGCAGTGATTTTGGAGCCCCACAAAAATAAAGTCAGCCACTGTTTCCACTGTTTCTCCATCTATTTGCCATGAAGTGATGGGACCAGATGCCATGATCTTCGTTTTCTGAATGTTGAGCTTTAAGCCAACTTTTTCACTCTCTTCTTTCACTTTCATCAAGAGGCTCTTTAGTTCTTTGCTTTCTGCCATAAGGGTGGTGTCATCTGTATATCTGAGGTTATTGATATTTCTCCCACCAATCTTGATTCCAGCTTGTGATTCATCCAGCCCAGACTTTTAAATACATAATTGATTATAATGTTAGGAACTGAGGTCTAGAACATTCTCTACAGTGGTTGTGAACGGCAGCTGACTACAGTGAGCTACAAGCATTTCTCACTATCTGGACAAGCAGCTGAACCATCTGAGCCTGAAGTTTTTCAGTTTTACTCAGTATGCTCAGAGTTATTCAAACTTAAGGAAATATATATTTTTAACATAGTAGTTATTATATCTCCACAAATTTGACATGTTCCTTTATTTAATGCTGTAGATTTTATAGCCTCAAAATCAGCAAATTTACATCAGCAAAATATGAAAAATTAGTGATCATATGAATGAATTTTACTTCAATATTTAATTCTATTATGAATGTTTATGTTATTAAGTAATTTAAAGATTTCAACAGGTAGATTGTTTGAATTTTTTCCTATAGTTAAGTAATGTTATATAGTTATTTCCTTTATGAGTGGATATTGTTAATTGAGATCACATGCCTCAGATATGTTACCTATTATTCTGCAGAGCTGGACTCCTTGGGAACTGGCCAGGTGCTCTGCATGAGCTGTTGTCAACCCCAAATGGAATGAGACAAGTTATGTGAGGAATCTAGTCTGTTCAACTTATTTCATGCCACACTGTTTAAGGATAGAATACTTAATAAAGGATAGCTTGATTATGCTTTCCAAAGTCAGATGATAAGTATTAGCACATTTAAGAAATCCTTTGTTTTGTGCTAGTGATCTCGATCTTGATGCATATATACAAGATGCCATATTTGGCAGAACACCATTTTAGGTATCAGTTGATATCAAGGAAGCCTTGCACAGGCAGGCTTGCACAATTACCAGTTGTTGCAGCATTTGGCTTTCTTGTTTAATAAATAATAGAATTAAACTGGACATAAAGGAAATGCTTCCCTGGTGACTCAGTGGTAAAGAATCTACCTGCCAATGCATAAGATGCAGTCTTGATCCCCTGGTTGGGAAGGCCCTGTAGAAGATAATGGCAACCCACTCCAGTATTCTTGCTTAAGAAATCCCATGGACAGAGAAACTTGGTGATCTATAGTTCATAGGGTCTCAAAGTAGTCAGACACAACTTAGTGAGTAACAAAGAAAGAAGAAAGGGCACATACAGATTCTTTGTAACATCCTGATACACATAATGAAAGCCTACTTCAAACTTTCACATGGAGGTGAAACAGATGCAATCCGAGTCCTACAGATCAACACACACCAGCTGAACCCTTCACCGAAGTGAAAAAAATCTGCCTCTTGGATCACAGGGAAATGTGTATGTGTGTGTCCGTGAATGCAGATATCACTGTATTCTTGCACTTGTGCTTCCTTTTAGGTAGATCAGTCTAGAAGGAAAAGCATAGAAACAAACAAGTAACATTTTTAAATTTTAGCTAGTGTGTACTCCAGGGTAGGGAGTAAATACAGACAATCTTTTTAGAAAATCTCTAAAATTTCCCTAACATGAGACCTACACCTGCATATTTATGAAGCTTATCCCTTAAACTGATTTAATAATAAAAGACGCTTACTCCTTGGAAGGAAAGTTATGACCAACCTAGATAGCATATTCAAAAGCAGAGACATTACTTTACCAACAAAGGTTCGCCTAGTCAAGGCTATGGTCTTTCCTGTGGTCATGTATGGATGTGAGAGCTGGACTGTGAAGAAGGCTGAGCGCCGAAGAATTGATGCTTTTGAACTGTGGTGTTGGAGAAGACTCTTGAGAGTCCCTTGGACTTCAAGGAGATCCAACCAGTCCATTCTGAAGGAGATCAATCCTGGAATTTCTTTGGAAGGAATGATGCTAAAGCTGAAACTCCAGTATTTTGGCCACCTCATGCGAAGAGTTGACTCATTGGAGAAGACTCTGATGCTGGGAGGGATTGAGGGCAGGAGGAGAAGAGGACGACAGAGGATGAGATGGCTGGATGGCATCACTGACTCGATGGATGTGAGTCTGAGTGACCTCCGGGAGTTGGTGATGGACAGGGAGGCCTTGTGTGCTGCGGTTCATGGGGTCGCAAAGAGTTGGACACGACTAATCTGATCTGATCTGATCTGATCCCTTAAACTGATTTAATATAGCTTATTTTGAATATTAAGACAAGATCAACAGAAAAGATGTCTCAGACAGAGCCATAAAGCTGGCACTGACATGAAAGTCTTTAAGAACACCCCACTTTTCACTTTCATAGGTTTTCAAAAAGCATTTTCCAAAGTACAACGTCTTGTGGCTTTCATAAAATCTCTGTGAAATGTCAGTATAAGCAATTACACAAGACAACTGAGATTAAGAAAGGCCATACACAGCTCACAGGTGGCAAATGCAAGCCAGGATGTCAGCATCCACCAGAACATAGTAGATTCTTACCATGTGTTTCCTCTGGATGGGATGTGAGCAGAGAAAGTATGATTGAAAAAATAAAGTTAGTTTCTGAATGCTATAATGGCATAGCATGAAGCTAGGGAGGAAAATGAATTGGACAGGAATCACTGGAAGAATGTAAATCATTAATAGGTTAAAAGAACTGAAGATCTGAATTTATTTGAACAGAAACATCACAATAACACTAAATGTATTGATAAGTCTATATAAGTGAAGAAATAGCAATTATTTCAATGACCTTCACCTCTGGGACTATTATTTAGTATTTACATTTATTTAGTGGGTTGAACTGAGGAATTCCTCAGGTCACATCCACTCAGCCAAATTTTTTTTTTTTTTTTTTTTTTTACCATTGATTTGGTATGATTGCCTTATGAAAGATATCCAAATTGAAAACATTTTCAGAGGCAAATAGATATTTTTGTAAGTGAATCATTGAGTGCTAAATTTATTTGCATTGGATCTGAATCTGAGAACCCTTAAATGTTCATAAATATGGCTCTAAAGAGTAGTTGGGAGTAGGACATCGACCTGTGGATACTGGTATTAACAGGCAAAATTCTTATACTATTCTTTGCTATTTATATTAAAGAGTTCACATAAAATTTCCATCTTTGAATATCATTTTCCCCTTAAAATATTTTTGATTTGGTTTCCACTCCAGAAAAAAACACAGATATTGTATAGATTAATGAAAACAAAAAAAGCATAATAAACCATTTTCTATGGTTTTGTTTTTCTATTTTGTGTCTCGGAACTTGGGAAGGACTTGACAGAAAAATAGAATTTTGGCTCTCATACAAATCCCTTGGGAAAATAGCTTCAGCCTTTACCTCTAGGCTTTGTAGTATGTTCCCAGGAGACAACAGTCTTGCATCCTACAAATAAACTCTTGAGGTGGTTTCTGAAGTGTTAGACTTCTACCTGGTAGCCAGTATAATTAATCATACAGCTTACTTGAGAACATTAGCATCTTGACATTTAAAATGATGGCTTGAAATGTGTATTTTATAGACCACATTCCTCTTTAGGATAAACTGGTGAGGATTTTTTTGTACATCTTCAAAAAGTAATTATCTAATTTTATTTCATTGTGAGTGTGACTATTTCCAGCAGTTACAACAGAAAAAAATAAAAGTTAGACAAGAATAAGCAATTTCATCCCTTTACAATATTTTGGATAAAAATGCTATGTTCAGTTCATTAAAAATCTTAAATTCTTTCTGTGGTATTTTCTCTAGATCAGAGAAAAAGGACTGCCCTATTCTACAACTAGTAATGTCAAAGTTCAAGTTCAGACAAAATGAAGTTAAGTGATAAAGTATCATGAGGAAAGGTAGGTAAACTGTATTTTTTTCAGTTACAACATTAAACCCATGACTAGAACAAAAGTTCTCAATATGTACAGCATAATTATAAAAATACATTTGTAATTCTCTATTGTATTCAAAAATAATTGCCAGGTCTGCTATGATCCAGCACAAGGTAAGACATATGAAATAATCTGGAGTGCTGAGAGCTATGTAATTCTAACATATAGCAACTATTATGGTGATTACATTACCTAATCAAAATTACTACATTATTTGGAAAATAAGCAAATACAGGCAAGAGATTAAATTTTACTAAATGTAGTCAATGCAGATTTTGGCAGAAGAGAAAATGAACTCAAGAGCCAGTGTTAGGAAACATTTTTGTTGCTCTTAAATAACAAACAAACAAACAAAAAAACCTCTTCTACTTAAATAGAAATAACTACTGTTGAAAGTCTTTGATAAACTCTTTCAATAACCATTCCTTGCATTTTGCAGATTTAGCTATGAGTGTGAACTATTAGCTTTAATAATTATCATTAATTCTCCTTTCACAGAGTCTGTCCATATTTCCTGTTGAACTATAGCCACATTGATTCAGATGCTAGTCTACTTCCTGTATTTCTATAAAAATTTAATTATTCTAACTCTGTTCTAGCTGAATGTATGCCTTTCCTAGAGCTGCCAGATTGATCTTACAAAAATTTTAACATCATCAAAAAATAAGAACACATTTCCCAGTGGTAAAAGTTTAACAACTAAACTACAAGGCAAATTGGAATTGTATCATCTTTATCATAGTATACTCACTATATTTTCATGAAAAATTAGTTTCATAATTATTTTTATGGCTACAACTATAAACTTGTTTAAATAAAGAAACTAATTACTTTTAATATAGCTCACTGGTAACTGAGAGGAAAATACTCTTGCTGGCAACCAAGTTGCATTAGAAAATTTCCATTATTCCTAACTACCCCAATTCTACTAGGTTTTCCTAGACGGTTAGCTGAGTATATATTGCCACCATCACATTTAATTATTCAATTTATATATAAAAAATACCTCCTTCTTAGATTAACCAGAACAATTTGGATGATTAAAATTTTTTCTAGAAAATTTAGAAATAAAAATGTATAAATTAAACATATATGGAAATCAGAATATTTATCCAAACTAATCAAAACAGGAGCTTCCTGGCCTCAAAGACTCTTGTTTAAGAATACCTCACCTGACTGTATGGCACAGGGAGATCAGCACAGTGCTATGAGATGACCTAGAGGAGTGGATGTGGAGGAGAGGGAGGGAGGTTTAGGAGAGAGGGGATGCTTGTTTTCTATAGCTGATTCACTTTGCTGTACAGCAGAAACTAACACAATATTTTACAGCAATTATACTGCAATAAGAAAATAATATCTCATCTGTTTTGAATTCTAGATCCATGTCCTCAAATGATACAGGACAGCTATACGTTGGCAGTTTTCCGAAGATTAATGAGACTCTCAACCTCACACATCCCGTGTTTTTGGACTTCTTTGCTTATGTGGACTCCTAAATTATCATGAGTTGCTTAGCTTCCTTGGCCTTCTCAGACTACCCAGATGTCAGTTCAGTTCAGTTGCTCAGTCGTGTCCGACTCTTTGCGACCCCATGAATCACAGCACGCCAGGCCTCCCTGTCCATCATCAACTTCCGGAGGTCACTCAAACTCACGTCCATCGAGTCAGTGATGCCATCCAGCCATCTCATCCTCTGTCGTCCCCTTCTCCTCCTGCCCCCAATCCCTCCCAGCATCAGAGTCTTCTCCAATGAGTCAACTCTTCGCATGAGGTGGCCAAAATACTGGAGTTTCAGCTTTAGCATCATTCCTTCCAAAGAAATCCCAGGGCTGACCTCCTTCAGAATGGACTGGTTGGATTTCCTTGCAGTCCAAGGGACTCTCAAGAGTCTTCTCCAACACCACAGTTCAAAAGCATCAATTCTTGGGCGCTCAGCCTTCTTCACAGTCCAGCTCTCACATCCATACATGACTACTAGAAAAAGCGTTCTTTACTAAACGGATGTAGGGTCTCCTAAAAAAATGACATATCTTTAATAATATCTAGAATAGTTTATATAATCTTTTTCATATATCAGTTTGTCTCACTTTATACCTTTTATTGGTCTTTAAGGCCTTATGTCTCATCCTCTAATAACTATTCAGAGAATCACAGGTTGGGCAGAGTCACCCACCCCAACATATCAAGAGATCCCACACTTCATTATTCCTAAGTCTACATTAGATGTCTTTGCTTGTTGCTATAAAAACATAACACAGAAAAGTGTCTCCTCTAATAGCATAGTACTCATTCTCACTTTAGGAATTCAATAAACAGTTATTGTGATAAAAATACATTATATGAGGTGGTTGGGGAAAACACCAAAAATAAAAAAAAGATATTCTCTTGAATGAAAAAAAAAATTGGAAAATTTCAAGTTTTATTAAATGTGTTGTGAAAGTACTGGGCCCACCTAGATTGTTGAAGATGATCCCCTATTTAAGATCATCTGATCAGCAACCTTAAAATTACTTTATTAAGATTTGTAACATATTCACAAGTATTGGGAATGAGGGTATTAACACCTTTGAGGGACAAATATTCCTACCGCAATAACTACTGAAGAAGTAAGAAAATATTTTCAAAATTAATTTATCAAAAATTACTACTCAAGTTCTATGCCATTCTATTTTTTCCAAAATTTTAATCACCACCAGATTAATTAAAGGATTTTTTTTTTTTTTTTTAATTTACCACTAGCAGAGCCTGGGAAAAGTCAGGTTTCATTTCAATCCCAAAGAAGGGCAATGCTAAAGAATGTTCAGACTACCACAATTGAGTGGTAGTCTCATTTCACATGCTAGTAAGGTAATGCTCAAAATCCTTCAAGCTAGGCTTCAATAGTACATGAACTGAAAACTTACAGATGTATAAGCTGGATTTAGAAAAGGCAGAGGACCCAGAGATCAAATTGTCAGCATCCATTGGATCATATAAATAAAAAAAAAAAAAAAAACTAGAGAATTCCAGAAAAAAAAATTTACTTTTGCTTCATTGACTTCTCTAAAACCTTTGACTATGTGGATCACAACAAACTGTGGAAAATTCTTAAAGAGATGGGAATACCAGATCACCTTACTTGTCTCCTGAGAAACCTGTAGGCAGGTCAAGACGCATCAGTTAGAACTGAACATAGAAAAATGGCCTGGTTCAAGATTGGGAAAGGAGTATGTCAAGGCTGTATATTATCACCCTGCTTATTTAATTTATATTTAGAGTATATCATATGAAATGCCAGCCTGGATGAATCACAAGTTGGAATCAAGATTTCTGGGAGAAATATCAATAACCTTAGATATGCCCTTATGGCAGAAAACAAAGAGGAACTAAAGAGCCTCTTGATGAAAGTGAAAGAGGAGAGTAAAAAAGGTGACTTAAAACTCAACACTCAAAAAAACTAAGATCATGGCATTTAGTCCCATCACTTCATGGCAAATAGATGGGTAAACAATGGAAACAGTGACAGACTTTACTTTCTTGGGCTCCAAAATCACTGCAGATGTTGATCTCAGCCATGAAATTAAAAGATGCTTGCTCCTTGGAAGAAAAGCCATGGCAAGCCTAGAAAGCATGTTAAAAAGCAGAGACATTATTTTGATTACAAAGTTTTGTATAGTCAAAAGTACGGTTTTTCCAGTAGTAATGTATGGATGTGAGAACTGGATCATAAAGAAGGATGAGCACTGAATAAATGATACTTTTGAACTGTGGTGCTGGAGAAGACTCTTGAGAGTCCCTTGGACTTCAAGAAAATCAAATGAAACTCCAATACTTTGGCAATCTGGTGCAAAGAGCTGACTAATTGGAAAAAACCCTGGTGCTGGGAAAGATTGCAGGCAGGAGGAGGAGAAGGGAATGATAGAGAATCAGATAGTTGGATGGCATCACAGACTCAATGGACATGAGTTTAATCAAACTCTGGGTGATGGTGAAGGACAAGAAACCCTGGCCTGCTTCAGTCCATGAGGTCACAAGGAGTCGGACATGACTGAGAGACTGAACAGCAACAGCAGCAAGCAGAGCCTAATGTGAATGGATATGTTATTGAATTCTCATTTGTTTTAAAGGTTATGCTCATTTTTTTATGGTGTGTTTTCAATAATTAATGAAGATGGAGTTTAGAAGCAATTAGAAATATCAATAACCTCAGATATGCAGATGATACAACCCTTATGGCAGAAAGTGAAGAGGAACTCAAAAGCCTCTTGATGAAAGTGAAAGTGGAGAGTGAAAAGGTTGGCTTAAAGCTCAACATTCAGAAAACGAAGATCATGGCATCTGGTCCCATCACTACATGGGAAATAGATGGAGAAACAGTGGAAACAGTGTCAGACTTTCTTTTTCTGGGCTCCAAAATCACTGCAGATGGTGACTGCAGCCATGAAATTAAAAGACGCTTACTCCTTAGAAGGAAAGTTATGACCAACCTAGATAGCATATTCAAAAGCAGAGACATCACCTTGCCAACAAAGGTTGGCCTAGTCAAGGCTATGGTCTTTCCTGTGATCATGTATGGACGTGAGAGCTGGACTGTGAAGAAGGCTGAGCACCGAAGAATTGATTTGATGCTTTTGAACTGTGGTGTTGGAGAAGACTCTTGAGAGTCCCTTGGACTGCAAGGAGATCCAACTGGTCCATTCTGAAGGAGATCAGCCCTGGGATTTCTTTGGAAGGAAAGATGCTAAAGCTGAAACTCCAGTATTTTGGCCACCTCATGCGAAGAGTTGACTCATTGGAGAAGGCTCTGATGCTGGGAGGGATTGAGGGCAGGAGGAGAAGGGGACGACAGAGGATGAGATGGCTGGATGGCATCACTGTCTCGATGAATGTGAGTCTGAGTGACCTCCGAGAGCTGGTGATGGATAGTGAGGCCTGGCGTGCTGCAGTTCATGGGGTCGCAGAGTCGGACACGACTGAGCGACTGATCTGATCTGATCTGATCTGAGCTATACAACACTATGGTCAACCAAAAGTTGACAGGTAACCTTCCCCAGTTACCTCTCTCTGTGTTTCCTCTCCCCTAACTCTAAGATTAAAATAGAAGATTGTTTAATGAAACAGGGATACTGCTTTAACTGGATTTAATTGCTTACATCCATTCTGAAGGAGATCAGCCCTGGGATTTCTTTGGAACAAATGATGCTAAAGCTGAAACTCCAGTACTTTGGCCACCTCATGTGAAGAGTTGACTCATTGGAAAAGACTCTGATGCTAGGAGGGATTGGGGGCAGGAGGAGAAGGGGACGACAGAGGATGAGATGGCTGGATGGCATCACTGACTCGATGGACGTGAGTCTGAGTGAACTCCGGGAGTTGGCGATGGACAAGGGTGCCTGGCATGCTGCGATTCATAGGGTCGCAAAGAGTCAGACATGACTGAGCAACTGAACTGAACTGAACTGATGATCTTTGAGATTTCAGAAAATAAAAATGTGACTGTGCAAAAGGAATGTTGATGGTGTGCTCAATGCTTGCATTGACTTATATATGGTAATCTTAAGTATAGAAAAATATTTCAGATTGGCCATATTCAATTTAATTCAGGCTATCAATTTTTTTAAGTGGAATATATAAAAACAAAGAGGCTTTTAACCTAGAGTACCATTAATAATTTCCTGTTTCTTGGAATTATTTTCATTTGTGTCTGATAAAGTTGAAAGTTATGGTTATAACTTTGCCAAGAACTCAGAAGAATCAGTTAACTAAACTTCTTTTCTAGTGGAATTTAATTTATATGTTACCTAGAAAATAGCAAGATGCATATTCTTAATCAATAAGCAAGTGAAAACTATCATTATACATATTGTTACTTAACATACATTTCATAAAATCTGATGCTTTCTTTTCTAACTCAGAGTTTACTCTTTGAGAGTATTAATTTGTTGCTATCCACACTTAGATTTTTTTTTTTCTTTCCTTGCCATGGAATAAAATGTTAAGTATACATTAGTAAATGTTAAGGTAAAATTTACTGACACTCTAAAAATACAGCTGAAATTCTGGATATTTAGCAGCAGACATAAATTTGAGACAGAAGCATTGTGAGATTAGTTTGGAAACGACTTTCCTTGCTCATTGCCGTTTATTAACCACCCTATCTCCATAGTTGTGGGATGAATCAAGACATTTTTGCATAGCCTTCTGCACCCCTTTACAGGTCAAGCCTTGATTGATCTCTCTTTACCCACTCTTACATTATCTAACATTCTCCATCTCCTCCATAAAGCACATCCAAATGTACTGAAAGTACATCACTATTAGTTGACTCTTTGATGCACCTTCTGGTCACTCTACTCTGATCAGATGAGCTGTATTTAAATGGCTAATATCAGTTGATTTTTATTGGTGAGTAAACTAACACTAAGGGAAAAAGGGAGATTTGAGAGGAAATAGCAAATATACTGTGGTATTCTTTAAGATTACAGATGTATGGAAACTGTAGGCAATTCATTATAATTGGGATTCAGATCAGATCAGATCAGTCGCTCAGTCGTGTCCGACTCTTTGCGACCCCATGAACTGCAGCACGCCAGGCCTCACTATCCATCACCAGCATCCGGAGGTCACTCAGACTCACATCCATCGAGTCAGTGATGCCATCCAGCCATCTCATCCTCTGTTGTCCCCTTCTCCTCCTGCCCCCAATCCCTCCCAGCATCAGAGTCTTCTCCAATGAGTCAACTCTTCGCATGAGGTGGCCAAAATACTGGAGTTTCAGCTTTAGCATCATTCCTTCCAAAGAAATCCCAGGGCTGATCTCCTTCAGAATGGACTGGTTGGATCTTCTTGCAGTCCAAGGGACTCTCAAGAGTCTTCTCCAACACCACAGTTCAAAAGCATCAATTCTTCGGCGCTCAGCCTTCTTCACAGTCCAGCTCTCACATCCATACATGACCACAGGAAAGACCATAGCCTTGACTAGGCGAACCTTTGTTGACAAAGTGATGTCTCTGCTTTTGAATATGCTATCTAGGTTGGTCATAACTTTCCTTCCAAGGAGTAAGCATCTTTTAGTATAAAATAAATAATGATAATTATTAATCAAAGAATATATACTTTGTGAAAGAATTGGTGCGTGAGCTTGGTGCTGAAGGGATTGTTTCGCTTTCTCTTCTCTCTGCAGACACCTTTTGGGTGTTCCTTGACCTCTGAGGTGGGGTTTATGGGACAGAGGAAAGTCTATACTGACTCTGCGTTAGAGGTTGAAGCCAAGAAAGTGAAGTGAAAGTCGCTCAGTCGTGTCCGATCCTTTGCTACCCATTGAATTCTCCAGGCCAGACTACTGGAGTTGGTCGCCTTTCCCTTCTCTAGGGAATCTTCCCAACCCAGGGATGGAACTCAGGTCTCCGGCATTGTGCCCGGATTCTTTACCAGCAGAGCAACCAGGGAAGCCCAAGAATAGTGGAGTGGGTAGCCTAGCCTTTCTCCAGCGGATCTTCCTGACCCAGGAGTCGAACCGGGGTCTCCTGCTCACAGGCAGATATTTTACTAGTTGAGCTACCAGGGAAGCATTGAAGGCAAGGGCTTCTGCAACTTTTATGCCTTCTTGAGAACACAAGTTCAAATCTCTGTTGGTATCCATATAAACCCTGTTTATATGCGTGGTGAAACCACGCATTGTGTGACTTTGAGCGAGTTATTTGGTGGCTTCTGAGTGTTGAATGTCCACCGTATCCCAGGAGCTTTGTGTTTATTATATTCTTTAATTCTCACAGTAACAATGCATCGTAGATAGTTCTATCCCTGCCCTGCACAAAACCTGGGAAGCCTGTGGGTGTTTTAAGACTCTTGGGCTCGAGATTGAGTTTCCCTTTGAGTTCTGGCTTCCCTACTTAACTGTGTGACTTGGGGGCAAGTCAGATTCTTTGTTTTCAAACCTTTTCATGAGTACCTGCTTTGAAGGCTTGTTCTGAGTTTAAACGGAGTGCTTGCCACAAATACATTCCATGTTTTTTTATTTTATTTTAAATTTTATTTATTTTTGGCTGTGCTGGGTCTTTGTTGCTGCATGTGGGCTTTCTGTTATGAGGAACAGGGGTGGTGCTCTGGCTTCTCACTGCAGTGGCTTCTCTTGTGCAGGAGGAACTCTAGGGCCCAGCCGTCTTCAGTAGTTGCTGGGAATGGGCTCAGTAGTTGTGCAGGGGCCTAGTTGCTCCTTGACATGTGACATCTTCCCTAATCAGGGATGGAATCTGTGTCCCCCCCACCCCAACTAGCAATCTGACTCCTAACCACTGGACCAGCAGGGAAGTCTTGTGTTTTTATAACATCACTAATCTCCAACATGCTTCCTAGTGATTGGGTTTTATATTTAATTGTATGCCTATATCATAATTAAACCTATTACCAGGTATTTAAGTTGTTTACTGTTTTTCTTCCCCCTTTTATAACCAATATTGCTGCCATTGTCCTTCAAGTCATATACTCCTTCCCTTTTAAAGTACTCCTCTGCTAGGTATAAAATTTTTTGAGTGCTCATGTTCATGCTTAGTGGTTAAGTCTTATTTAACTCTTTGCGACCTCATGGACTGTAGCCCGCCAGGCTCCTCTGTCCATGGGATTTTTCCAGTCAAGAATACTGGAGTGGGTTGCCATTTCCTCCTTCAAGGGATTTTCTTGATCCAGGAATCAAACCTGCATCTGCTGCCCTGGCAGGTGGATTATTTACCACTGAACCACTTGGAAAGCCCCTAATAAGAGTTTCAGATTGGAATGAAACTTGTGTGGATGGAAGGTTTTGCACAAAAATGTGTTTTGCAAGAAAAATAAAGGGAAACCTATATTCTAATCCTGACTCCAAATGAACTCGTAAGAGAGGAAGGAAGTCTGTTGGCCTTCATTTCTTCATGTATAAAAGTACATCATGAGAAACGCTGGGCTGGAAGAAGCACAAGCTGGAATCAAGATTGCTGGGAGAAATATCAATAACCTCAGATATGAAGATGACACCACCCTTATGGCAGAAAGTGAAGAGGAACTAAAAAGCCTCTTGATGAAAGTGAAAGTGGAGAGTGAAAAAGTTGGCTTAAAGCTCAACGTTCAGAAAACGAAGATCATGGCATCTGGTCCCATCACTTCATGAGAAATAGAAGGGGAAACAGTGGAAACAGTGTCAGACTTTATTTTTTTGGGTTCCAAAATCACTGCAGATGGTGACTGCAGCCATGAAATTAAAAGACGCTTACTCCTTGGAAGGAAAGTTATGACCAACCTAGATAGCATATTCAAAAGCAGAGACATCACTTTGCCAACAAAGGTTTGTCTAGTCAAGGCTATGGTTTTTCCAGTGGTCATGTATGGATGTGAGAGTTGGACTGTGAAGAAAGCTGAGCACTGAAGAATTGATGCTTTTGAACTGTGGTGTTGGAGAAGACTCATAAGAGTCCCTTGGACTGCAAGGAGATCCAACCAGTCCATTCTGAAGGAGATCAGCCCTGGGATTTCTTTGGAAGGAATGATGCTAAAGCTGAAACTCCAGTACTTTGGCCACCTCATGTGAAGAGTTGACTCATTGGAAAAGACTCTGATGCTGGGAGGGATTGGGGGCAGGAGGAGAAGGGGACGACAGAGGATGAGATGGCTGGATGGCATCACTGACTCGATGGACGTGAGTCTGGGTGACCTACGGGAGTTGGTGATGGACAGGGAGGCCTGGCGTGCTGCAATTCATGGGGTTGCAAAGAGTTGGAAGCGACTGAGCGACTGAACTGATAACATGACATGATTTTAAACTCAAAAGCAGAATTATTCAGAGATTCACCTTGAGAGCCCTTAAAAAATACTGATGCCTTGGCCACACCTAGAGATTTTACTTCATCTGCTTAGCGGGGATCAAATGCATCAGTGTTTTTTGTGCGGCTCTCCTGGTGATTCTACTTTGCAGCAAGGATTCAGAACCACCGACCTAAGAGTGTTTCATTGCTCTAAAATGACAAGGTTTGAATTTACACAGAGTAGTTTAAGCAGTTATTAGTTTTTGAGAGCCTCCTTGTATTCCTCCCCACTGGGAGAAACTTGAATTAGAAAATAATAGGAATACTGAAATTGTAAAAATAAATATTAAACTTCCCTTACTTTGTGTCTTTGAGCAAATGTTATTTTAATTAAAGAAACTATGAGAAGGCAAACCATGATTCCACAAGTCACATGAGTTGCCTTGTTTGCTTTTACAAGTTGTGCCTCTGTCCAGTTTTGGCATTTGTGTTTGTTTCTTCCCCTCACATCCCCAAACACCTCCTGAAGGGTCTAGTGAATTGAAAGTCACTGAGTCATGTCTGACTCTTTGCAACCCCATGGACTATACGGTCCATCTCTAGGCCAGTATATTGGAGTGGGTAACCTTTCCCTTCTCCAGGGGATCTTCCCAACCCAGGGATTGAACCCAGGCCTCCCACATTGCAGGTGGATTCTTTACCAGCTGAGCCACAAGGGAAGCCCTTTAAGGGTCTAAGCAGCTGACTGTTTCTAATACTTCATGCCATATTCTTCAGAGCATCTGCATTTGGATTGAAACGAACAAATAAATTTTCTGTTCATACAAAAAACAAAACAAAACAAAGAATATATACCTTGTGAAAAAGCCATAATCCCATTAAGATAATAGCAAATTTATATACACATAAAATTTTTAAGACCGTTTTAGCTATATATAGACACACACAACACACACACACACACACACACACACACACACACACACACACACACACATAAAGTATTTAGATCTTGTTTTTAAACAACTTTTTGGAAGAACAAACTTATTCTGGCTCTCATTGTTTCCAACAAAAAGGTTTTTTATGTGGTGAGGGTTCAGTTATCCTAAACATCATGCTTATTCTTAAGCTTGAGTTTGTGCCAGTATCGGTTCTCCTTTGCAGTGAATCAAGAAGTATATTGTTCTTCATGCTTGCAATTGGGCATTCTAAATTTTCAAATTGTGATAGATTTTTGTCTCTCTCTCTTTTTTTATTTTTTTGTAATGATTACCTCCCTTTGAGTTCTGAAATAACCTGACTATATGAATTTGGGCAAATTACTTATGTTAAGCTCAGTGTCTATACTGAGACAATGAAAATTTAAAATAAGAACAATCTTTTCATTCTCCATGTCTTACACTTCTAAATTTACCATAGGATAGAATATTTTTCATTTTAAGAATATAGATTGAAGAGTAGAGATACAAATAGGAAGAGGTGAGAAGAATACGTGGAGAAGGCAATGACACCCACTCCAGTACTCTTTCTTGCCTGGAAAATCCCATGGACGGAGGAGCCTGGTAGGCTGCAGTCCATGGGGTCGCTAAGAGTCGGACACGATTGAGCAACTGCACTTTTACTTTTTACTTTCCTGCATTGGAGAAGGAAATGGCAACCCACTCCAGTGTTCTTGCCTGGAGAATCCCAGGGATGGGGGAACCTCGTAGGCTCCCGTCTATGGCGTCACACAGAGTCGGACACGACTGAAGTGACTTAGCAGCAGCAGCAGAGAAGAATACAAAATGTTCACATGTCCTGGGAACAGAGAACAAAAACCCGAAGTTTTTCTAGTTTTTGTGCTGTTGTTAAGGAAGTCTTACTTTACAAATGCATGGTGCCAAGCTCAGTACCCTTAAAATAAACACTAATTTTATCTTTAAAGAGCTTAAGGTAGTGAAAATAAAAGTGAACTTAGACCTCCAAAGATGAAAAGTTTCCACATGCTCTATTACTGCTCAAATACAACAGTGAATCTTGCTGTTTAAATGGGCACAAAATTTCTTTCTCACTCAGTAATCCATACACGACCTGAAATAGGTTATGACTGTGTAGTCAAATAATTGATGTATCAAAGATTTCTATGTGACTCATTCATAATTAAAACCCCATGATTTATTACTTTTCCAACTAGTTCCATCACATGTATCTTTCTCCTGATAAAAATAAGAATAAGAGATTTATCCCTCTTTTATGATTGATCTATGGCCATTCCAATATAAATTTCATAGAGTCTCCCATTAAGTTAGTAAAATGTGATTGATGGAGAGAGGTTGCCAATCCCTAGTATCTTCTAATACAGTGAAATTTGGGATTTTGTTCAATTGGAATTTATAAGAAAATT
Organism: Tragelaphus eurycerus; assembly: GCA_935064755.1. Lineage (NCBI taxonomy): Eukaryota > Metazoa > Chordata > Mammalia > Artiodactyla > Bovidae > Tragelaphus > Tragelaphus eurycerus. The sequence goes on from CAKXYN010000123.1 coordinate 1,556,749, forward strand.
TTACTTTGAAGAATAGTTAATATTATTTTCAATGTCTTGTGTTATTATAAACCAGGCATGCTACTGCTACTGCTAAGTCACTTCAGTCGTGTCCGAAGTGACAGCCACTTCAGTCTGTGCCATCCCATAGACGGCAGCCCACCAGGCTCCCCTGTCCCTGGGATTCTCCAGGCAAGAACACTGGAGTGGGTTGCCATTTCCTTCTCCAGTGCAGGACAGTGAAAAGTGAAAAGGAAGTCGCTCAGTCGTGTCCGACTCTTAGCGACCCTATGGACTGCAGCCTACCAGGCTCCTCCATCCATGGGATTTTCCAGGCAAGAGTACTGGAGTGGGGTGTCATTTCCTTCTCCGATAAACCAGGCATACACATCCTAAAAAGCCGCAGACTATAAAGTCATTTAACAAAACTTCCCATTCAGTGATAAAAACAATGGCAAGTACATGCCACCTGGTGTAAATTACTGAATATTCTGGGATATGTTTGTTGGAACATATGCAAGAACTTGATACTTAGTTAAGTTTGGGGGAATTTCAGGAATATAGGCTATAATGGATTGCTTCCCATTGACTTAGACTTTTCTTGGAACACTTATCCTTAAGCCAAGAGTGATGACATTCAACTATTGGGAGTGATCACACTGACTTAACATATTAATATCCTAAATTTTCCTTTTTTTCTATAACTCTCCCATTAGGGAATAAACTATTTATCATTAATAAAATTAATCAATCAATGAATCAATCAATGAATAAGACTCATGTCCAAAGGCTTCATTCTGAATTATATAAGTTGTGGCAAAAAAAAAAAAAAAAATTAAATGTGTAATTGTCAAAAATATGCAGTTTCACTGGACCTGTTGCTTATTTCACAATAATGCTAACTGCCAGGCACACAGACTAATATATCTTGTGTTGAGTCTGAGTTACGACAGCAAAGATTTGTCAAGTAACTTTTGATCATATTGTAAGAAAATTTTGTAGGTAAATGAAATAGAACAATAATAAAACATTACTGTACTTTGTATATGTTCTTGATCCAGGCAATTAATATTCATTGCATTTAATCTTCACAACAAACTCTAATATTGCTTTTTTAGATTTTTAACAAATTGAAAACTTCATTTCATGGGGAAAAGATGTTAAATTACATGTCTAAATTCAACTCATAGATATCTGTAGTATATTGCATTATCTCCATCTACATTTGGCGTTCCTATATGAAGTCTTCCTCTGTGATGGACAATGATACATTCCACATGTAGGACTCAGGCATAACCATAGACTTGCTCTGGCCAATGAAGTGTGATTGAAAGTATTATTAATATGTGTCACTTCTGAGCAGAAGCTTTAAGAGCCTTCTTGTGATTCATCATTTTGCTCTGTCATGAGAAATAGTAATTTAAAAAATAGAGCCTATTGCATCAGTGCTGAAATGATATGGAATAGAATTTCATCCAACTCAATATAGACATGTAGCATATGTTAGAAATAAACTTTCACTGTTAGCCACTGACATTTGGGGGTCATTTATTACTATCACATAATCATTCCTGTCTGACACAGAATCAAAGACAGGGTATGCACTCAAATTAATCTGAAGGCCCGCTTGTACTGCTATTTTTTTTTTCTTAAAAGAAATAAATGCCTTAGCATTAAGTTATTCATATTTCTTGACAATACACCCTACACTTGTACATTTAGATGTCTCTGAATTCATTCACTTAGTAATTTGTCTTCCACTCTTTGATTTCTATTGCTTCATGTCTTTGTGCCATTATTTATTCCAACAAACAAACAAAAAGCAACAATAAATAAAGAATCACATCCAGTTTTTTTTCCCTTTTATCTAATAATATTTACAATGTTTAAAACCTGGCTTATGATTTCTTTTGCTCTAAAAATATTTCTGATTATCTATATATTTACTGTGAAACAGTGAAACCAGTCAAACTTATTTTTGTATCTAGTGTTACTTATCATGGTGTCATGATAGTTCACACGGCTCTTATGTCTAAATTAAGTAAATTAACATATTAGTTGATATGTTTTAACTGCATTATGTCTCTTTATCTGTAAGTGAGAAAAACTCATTTTCAGTGGCACCAGAGTTTGTTCTTACCACATATGGGATATAAAACAAGCCTTTACAGAAGTCCTGGAGGAAATCATGTAACAAGAAATATTGTTCAACAACATCTCCACAATTTTCTAAGATACATGGAGTTAGTAAATTCTTCATATGCTGATGGTCTTGCCATTTTGCTTTTGGGCAAGGCTGGGTAAAGTTGCAGGCAGAAGGCAGTTCAGTGATTTGACTACGTGAAATATTTTCACTCAAAAATAAATAATTAGGACATCCCCAAGAATAAAAGCAACAGCACAAAAAGATGTTGGCTCAGATTTGGTCAAGCTTGTAATAGACCCTTAAAGCCAAATAAAAATCATAGTATTTTATTCAAAAATTCTTCCTTCTTTTGCTCTTAATTTAGCTAATGCTTTTCTTTATTTTCTTGTTTATATTACTTGGGTATGTGATTTTTAAATAGTAATGCTGTGTTACTGCTAAGTCACTTCAGTTGTGTCCGACTCTGTGCGACCCCAGAGACAGCAGCCCACCTGGCTCCGCCGTCCCCAGGACTCTCTAGGCAAGAACACTGGAGTGGGTTGCCATTTCCTTCTCCAATGCATGAAAACAAAAAGTGAAAGTGAAGTTTCTCAGTCGTGTCCAACTCTTAGCGACCCAGTGGACCACAGCCCACCAGGCTCCTCTGTCCATGGGATTTTCCAGGCAAGAGTATTGTGTTAAGGAAGATACTAACAATGCTATGCTGTGATATATATTTCTTTTAGAAATTACCTATATAGTCTAGCATTCTTTTTGAAGATTCAGATAAGAAGATTTGTATAAATAGTAAACTAAAATAAAAAAAATTTAATTATAATCACTGCTTACATAATTAGAATTTTGTTCTCATTTATAATAATTGTCTGGTGGTGCTCTTTTCTTTCTATGATTTAAGTGAATCTTGTATACCTGTGTGCAGAGGTAAAAGGAATACTGCAACTTATTAACAATACCAATTGTGAATAAAAATTTTATCGTTAGCTTTACTCTATAACAAGTTTCCAACCCATTGCTTGTTTTGTTTTCATAATAATAGTATGATCCAAGACAAACTTAAAACTCTTTAAGAACTTCTTCCTTAGAAACTTGTGAAAGGATCTCACAGGGAAATATATATATATATATGTGAATTATACCTGAATTTTTTAAAATCTGGGAAAGTATACTTTTCGGTCAGTTCAGTTCAGTCGCTCAGTCGTGTCCAACTCTTTGCAACCCCATGAATCACAGCATGCCAGGCCTCCCTGTCCATCACCAACTCCAGGAGTTCACCCAGACTCACATCCATCGACAGTGATGCCATCCAGCCATCTCATCCTCTGTCGTCCCCTTCTCCTCCTGCCCCCAAACACTCCCAGCATCAGAGTCTTTTCTAATGAGTCAACTCTTCGCATGAGGTGGTCAAAGTACTGGAGTTTCAGCTTTAGCATCATTCCTTTCAAAGAAATCCCAGGGTTGATCTCCTTCAGAATGGACTGGTTGGATCTCCTTGCAGTCCAAGGGACTCTCAAGAGTCTTCTCCAACACCACAGTTCAAAAGCATCAATTCTTCAGCACTCAGCCTTCTTCACAGGCCAACTCTCACATCAATACATGATCACAGGAAAAACCATAGCCTTGATTAGGCGAACCTTTGTTGGCAAAGTGATGTCTCTGCTTTTGAATATGCTATCTAGGTTGGTCATAACATTCCTTCCAAGGAGTAAGCGTCTTTTAATTTCATGGCTGCAGTCACCATCTGCAGTGATTTTGGAGCCCAGAAAAATTAAGTCTGACACGGTTTCCCCATCTATTTCCCATGAAGTGATGGGACCAGATGCCATGATCTTCGTTTTCTGAATGTTGAGCTTTAAGCCAACTTTTTCACTCTCCACTTTCACTTTCATCAAGAGGCTTTTTAGTTCCTCTTCACTTTCTGCCATAAGGGTGGTGTCATCTTCATATCTGAGGTTATTGATATTTCTTCCGGCAATCTTGATTCCAGCTTGTGCTTCTTCCAGTCCAGCATTTCTCATGATGTACTCTGCATATAAGTTAAATAAGCAGGGTGACAATATACAGCCTTGATGTATTGCTTTGTCTATTTGGAACCAGTCTGTTATTCCATGTCCAGTTCTAACTGTTGCTTCCTGACCTACATACAAATTTCTCAAGAGGCAGATCAGGTGGTCTGGTATTCCCATCTCTTTCAGAATTTTCCACAGTTTATTGTGATTCATACAGTCAAAGTCTTTGGCATAGTCAATAAAGCAGAAATAGATGTTTTTTTCTGGAACTCTTGCTTTTTCCATGATCTAGCGGATGTTGGCAATTTGATCTCTGGTTCCTCTGCCTTTTCTAAAACCAGCTTGAACATCAGGAAGTTCACGGTTCACGTCTGAAGCCTCAAAAAAGCTATAACAAAGCAAACAGAAACTGCAGTAAATTGTCATTGGAAAGAAAGAAAATGAATAAGTGTATTTATATCTTTTTCAGGTTTTTGTCATGTTCTAATCAGTGCCATGAAAACCAGCTAAAATTTCTTTAGAATAATTTAGTATTTCTGACTTGAAGAACCAGAGAACAGGCTTTAGGACAACCAGTTCCTGAAATTTAAGTGGTAAATTCTAGAAAGGACACCACTGCAGGGAAACACACAAAATTCCATGTAGAGTTTTTTTCCTAAATGCTCAACTTGTCATGGGCAGTGCAGACTGTAAACAGACCAGCTAAGGTGAAAAGAACTTATGTGATATTTAGGCTGCCACCTAACTCAGGGACACCAAAATTTGTAGTTTTTATTCAGCCCCATTAACTGCTTGCTTAAAAAAAAAAACACACACACACACACACACTTTGGAGAAACATTAAAAAATTCAGAACTTTCTACAATATATAATTTACAATGTCGAAGATGTAATTCAAAGTTACTCAGTAGGTGAATAAATAAGAAAATATATCTTCTCAAGAGAAAAGACAAACACTATACAGAGACTGAGATACTCTAGATATTGAAATTAGCAAATGCTTTAAAGCAGTTTATTTTATGGTCAAAATAGTCAAGGAAAATATGCTCATAATAGACAAAGAAAAATCTTTTCTGGGAAATAGAAAAATTAAAATTGAACCAAGTTCTAGATTTGCTAAATCATTCTGTGAAATTACCAAAAAAAAAAAAAAAAAATTCAGGATGTACTTATGTACTTAACAATAGAATAGAGATGACAGATAATGTTTAGTAAGCTTGAAGATGGATCAATAGAAATTACCCAAACTCATGTACAAAAAAAAAAAAATACAAAATTTAACAGACACTTTGGTATCCGTGGGACTATACAAAATAATACAGCATACATGTAATTTGGTTTCCAAAGGTAGATTAGAAAGAGAATAATTTGTAATTTTTTAAAGAAATAGTCTAAATGTTTTAAGAAACTTTTAAAAAGAAATAAAACTTAAATGTTTCCCAAATTTATTGAAAAATATTAATTTACAAATCCATGAAGCTTAGTGAAAACAATCAAATATCAATCTAAATTGAGCCATATATATGTATATATATATATATATATCACAGTTAAAGGCATAGGGTCGCAAAGAGTCGGGCACAACTACAGTGACCTAACAAAACACACATCACAGTTAAACCGTGAATGTGTGTGTCTGTGTGTGCACTCAGCTGTGAACAACACTTTGCAGCCCCTAAACTATAACCCACCAGGCCCCTCTGTCCTTAGAATTTTCCAAGCAAAAAGAGTGGAATGGCTTGCCATTTCCTACTCCAGAGGATCCTCCTGACCCAGGAATTGAACTCACAACTCTTCTGTGTCTCCTGCATTAGCAGGAGACTCTTTACCACTGAGCCACCAGGGAAGAATTTCTTAGTAAAAACAGGGTTAATTTCCCAAGAAAACATATCAAAACATATCATCTTCTCCCTGACATTCACATCCATATGAGTATCTTCTAGTTTAGGCTATATATAACCATTCTGATGGTTTCTTTCTAAATAGATAAACTATATCTTACAACATAGTTCATATAGTTATACAGATATATATATATATATATAGCATTTTTGCTCTTGCATTCTTTAAGAAAAACTTCTCAAATCAGAGGTTCTATGCCTTCAAATATCTTTCAGTGGTGGGCATACATCCTTCCAGTTATTAGAGTCTTCCCTACCCAAGCAGTCCAAAGATTCAAAACATCATAGGACTTATATAGCAGATTTTTGTAACATAGATTATTTTAATGAACAATTTTTGGAAGATTTGTACAAAAAAAAAAAAAAAAAAACTTAAGAAATGAAGATGGGACCTCCTAAAATTTTTATAATCCTTCACATGAAAAGAGTGTTAGTCGCTCTGTTGTGTCCATCTCTGCAACTCCATGGATGGTAGCCCTGCCTGGCTCCTCTGACCATGGAGTTCTCCAGGCATGAATACTGGAGTGGGTAGGCTTTCCTTTCTCCAGGGGATCTTCCACACCTAGGGAATGGACCCAGGTCTTCTGTACAACAGGCAGATTTTTTACCATCTGAGCCATTTCACTGCTGAGACTATGTGCTTGAGAAAAGCATGATGTTTTGGCAGTATTGTTTAGCAATATTGTTGCCACTTATTTTTGCAAAGTTTTCCATTCTGTACTTAAACACTGATATTTCAGAGAAAATGCAAAATCTCTGCAAATATAGTGAGAATCAAATACAAATATGATGAGAAAAACTATTCCTTTTTTGAGGAAGACTATTCACATTTTGTAAATAAATGCAAATTTATCTCTAGGGAAGATCAAAATTATATGAAATTCTACATAATTTTCTCAGGTGTTTATTTTTTGCACAAAAAGCAAGAAAAGGGAGAAAACAAAATGAAGGTTGAAGGCATTCAGGTGCACTACATATTCTGTAAGGTCTAGAATTTTGTTTATTCTATGTGATGTCTAAGAGAGTTCTGGTTAAATCCCCTTTCTACAGGGAGCTTTTGAATGACTGCTGCTGGCCTTCTCTCTCCAAGCGATTTTAGAATTGCAAGAAGAGCATCAGACTTCAATAGCTTAGGTAAGTATTTCAGGTGATCCAAGCTTGGTGCCAGAGTTTAGAACCACTGCCCTAGGAATTTTATGAGAATCTACTCAATTTTATTTGGTTCTAGGTATATGAATTAAAGTAACTTTGGATTCAGTTTTATGTTCTTTCTGTACCATTAACATCACAGCTTTTTAATAGCCATCACAATATCACTCTCAAACTTCTGATGGAATTTCAAAAAAAGTACAAGGGGACAGCAGAGGATGAGATGGTTATATAGCATCACTGACTCAATGGAGGTAACTTTCAGCCAACTCCAGCAGATAGTGAAGGACAAGGAAGCCTGGAATGCTGCAAGTTATAGGATCACAAAGAGGTGGACAGGACTTAGCGACTGAACAACAACCACAGCAAATCCCTTTAAATGAACACTACACATACATAAAATAGGTGAAGATTGAGGTGGGTACTGTCAGTATCCTTAGTCTCCCTGCATTCCTTAAGAAGTAAACACTAGTGAGAGTTCACAACTGTTATTCTTCCCTCAAAAGAAATGCCAGAGGCTAAGCCAGGAAACCTTCAATACTGCTGGTCCCAGAATCTTGCCCCATATTAAAGCTTTAATCAAAAGAGGGACATTCAGGTTGTTTCCTGCCATCTGCTTGCTCTAGCCAAATACTCCTTTCTTATTTGGTCATTTTTCAACAGTCTACAGAAAGGAAACTCTTGGCTCACACATTGTTCAGTTTATCATTCCTCTCAGTGAATAAATGCAAATGCTGCAAACCTTTAAATAAATGATTGGTAAATATTTGTAACTTTAATCAAAAAACTTTGAAATAATATAGAAGTCTCCAGTCTCCCTCTTTCTTGCTGCTAGGCAACTTGACTAAAACAGATCTTTCTAATCTGTAGAGTCTGTTAAAACTGCTGAAATGAAGTTTCTAATGCTGTAAAATGAATTCTGAGATAGTGTGATATGTTTCAGTTTGTGTGGAAGGAGCTGTTAAATCTAAATCCTATCTAAACTTTTTTTTTTTTTTTTAATTTACTCACCTAAATGTGAGACTCTTTCACTATTGCATTTCTCTACTGTACAATGGTAGAGTTTAGAGGTGATAACAATTGACTTCTTCCTAGATTTATGGTGATTCTATGTGAAGCAAAGAACAGAAAACGCTGACTGGCCCTTTAGATGCTTTGACTTTTTAATAATCTACACAAATGTGCAGGTTATTAAGGATGTATAGGTTATTTCAGGCTGAATGAAATCTCATAAACACCATTTTGATAAAAAAATGCATTCATTTTTGCATCTCTGAGTAAAGCTTCCCACAATGATCTATTACAATGCTTAAATGTTTAACCTTTTGTAGGACATAAAAAAAAAAAAAAATCCTTTGCTTTCAAAATAAGGTGCATTTATTTTGTGTATGCTGTGGTAGCTGAACGGATTTCTGGATTAATTATTTGCAAGCCATTTGTGAATTGAGATTCTCAAATTTCAAAGCAAAGACATGGAAAATTTAATTGTAACAATTACTTCATTTTATTTTAATCTTTTCAGAGGAAAAATATTGTAATTCAAGAGAATTATTTTCCTAGTTCTTCAATACTGTGAAAAAGATGTAAACTCACTATAAAGAAGTAGTTGCAACTTCATTTTCTTTCATTGTGACTACCCAAGGTTTTTTTTTAAATATCAGCATATTATCCTACACAATTAATAACAGTTCAACTTCATATAGTGTTCCACTGAGAAAGAAATATGGTGTTTGAAATACTATTGTTTAATCTTCTCTAAATTAAAAAGTATGCTTCTAATCTGGTAAAAAGTCAAATATTTCAGCTTTATTTAGTGATTCTTTCCATTCCAAATGTTGCAAAAACTTTATATGATTCTTTTTCCAGTTTATAAAAGTGGATATTAAGATGATTTATTTTAATGTTTTGTGTGATTTGAACAAATATTTTAAAATTTTATTATTATTAATATTATCACGAATAAATCTATAAATACATCATTGCAGTCTGCTGCATTTATTAAAAACAATGGTCTTGGATTCTTTTCAGACTCTAATATTCTTTTATTAATAGAAAGGAAGCATGTTTATAGATATAACTACCTGTATTTAATGAAAATAATCATGTCACTTTGTATGGAACTTAATGCTCTCCATGAGAAGAAATTTGGGTTTTGAATAGATTGAATTTTCCAGTTAAGTATCACCTTCCATTAAATGTGAATTAGAATCAAGGTACATAGTGACAGTTAAAGATACCTTTATATAGCTTATACTTTCAAAAGAAAGATGTACAGAAAAAGGAAAAAAAAAAATTCTTACCTTGACTGGTTTGAACTATTTTCCTAGTTTGTGGGCACATTTCTCCCTTAGTCATGCATCTATGTAGTGCCTGGCTCAGCGCTAAAGTTTTCATATGAACACATGACAGAAGTCATGTTGCAGGGATTAACTCTAGGAGATCTGGTCATGAGTGATTAGAACTATGGCCATTTTTAGGCTGTCAAAAAACTATCTAAATAATTTATGCACCAAGGTGTAAATTTGGGAGTATGTACTTTACTTGTGACTTTTTGTTCAGAGAAAACAGCCTACACAAATCAATCCATATTGTCAATAAAAAGAACAGGCTGTACAGTTAATTTTAAGGAATGTTTTTATATATGTTATCATACATATATACATTTTCAAACTTTAGGTGTCACATTTTCATATAAATAGGCTAACATGATACTTCAGTAGTAGGAGAGGCATTTTCATAAGTGTGTGTTAGTAGCTCAGTTGTGTCCGTCTTTTTGCAACCTCATGGACTTGCAACTAATCTTGCAACCCAGGCAAGATTTCTAGAGTGGGTTTCCATTCCCTTTTTCAGAGGATCTTCCTGACCCACAGATTGAACCCAAGTATCCTGAATTACAGGCAGATTCTTTGCCATCTGAGACACCAGGGAAGTAGTAGTTATGTGAATATTAGTAAAATGATCATACTTCTTCCAAACCTTAATCTAAAGTACTTGAGTTCATGTATCAGTACTGTAACGTGTAATGTAGAACACTATTGAATGCGTAAGTTGTCTTCATTCATTTCATTATCCAATTGAATGAATTTTTCTACCCTTATTTAATTTTATATTACCAAGCCTAAAAATCACTTAGCTATTTTGAGAAGCACACAAAAGATCAAATAACCTGAAGTTATATGCCTGAACTAAGAAGGGAATCGTAATATTTAATACAAATACTTCAGAGATGTAAGCTTTATGCCTCCCAATGGCCACTGCCTATAGTTTATTGAGTCCCTATTGTACTCTCTACAGTGTTCACCCATATTCAATAGTGTTCACCCATATTCCTAGTCTGTATTTTTTGATCTCTTTGATTTAATTATACACTTGTCATTCCATATTTCTTACCCTGGCATGAAAACTTGATCTTGCTTTCCAATAATGTCTTTTTTAGGTATCATAACTTTGATATTCTTCATTGTTAACTGATTTCTGATTATATTTAATTAAAAAAAAACTAAAGGTAAAAATTACTGATGATGTTGATGATAATGATAGAAGAGGGAATTTATGACCTAGAGTTATAATGACTTTGGAGAAGGAAATGGCAACCCACTCTAGTACTCTTGGCTGGAAAATCTCATGGACAGAGGAGCCTGGTGGTCTACAGTCCATGGGGTCGCAAAGAGTCAGACATGACTGAGTGACTTCACTTCACTATAATGACATATATTCAATATTTAATTTCTATAATAAATCTGTGAGGAGGACATTATTAATATTATTTTCCAGAAGAAAAAGCAAGACATTAGATGGATTAAATAAATTGTTCAAAGTTGTATAATTGATAACCATTAAAACTTAGATTTTACCCCCATCTGACTCAAATCCTGTTTTCTTTTTGGGACTGCAAACTATGGGTTTATAATGCCTACACTTGCCCAGCTTTAAGACTGAAGAAAAAGCCTGGAGTCATCAACAGAGACAATGGCTTAATGGATGGGGAATCTTACACGTCTGAAGCAAGGTCTGGAGAAATAGCCCTCTGGGTGCAATGCATGGCAAGCAGGACATTGCAGCATTCTTTGCTCCCAGGTGGAAGGGAAGAGTGCCACTTTTAGGAGGAGTTAAGTCAGGTTGACTTATCAGCTACCAAGGAAATCAGCAGAGGGGCACCCCTCCCTTACCCCTCCTGGAGAAAGTATATAGGATGGTCAGTCCTGTGAGTAGGGTATAGGTGAAGCAGAAACTGGTTCAGCAGGAGATGTACAGAAAGCAATAAAACAGCCATCTTGAGTGGCCTGATCATCCATCAGATCAGATCAGATCAGTCGCTCAGTTGTGTCCGACTCTTTGCAACCCCATGAATCGCAGCACGCCAGGCCTCCCTGTCCATCACCAACTCCCTGAGGTCACTCAGACTCACATCCATCGAGTCAGTGATGCCATCCAGCCATCTCATTCTCTGTTGTCCCCTTCTCCTCCTGCCCCCAATCCCTCCCAGCATCAGAGTCTTCTCCAGTGAGTCAACTCTTCGCATGAGGTGGCCACAATACTGGAGTTTCAGCTTTAGCATCATTCCTTCCAAAGAAATCCCAGGGCTGATCTCCTTCAGAATGGACCGGTTGGATCTCCTTGCAGTCCAAGGCACTCTCAAGAGTCTTCTCCAACACAACAGTTCAAAAGCATCAATTCTTCGGCGCTCAGCCTTCTTCACAGTCCAGCTCTCACATCTATACATGACCACAGGAAAGACCATAGCCTTGACTAGGCGAACCTTTGTTTGCAAAGGAAAGTCTCTGCTTTTGAATATGTGATCTAGGTTGGTCATAACTTTCCTTCCAAGGAGTAAGTGTCTTTTAATTTCATGGCTGCAGTCACCATCTGCAGTGATTTTGGAGCCCAGAAAGAGAAAGTCTGACACTGTTTCCACTGTTTCCCCATCTATTTCCCATGAAGTGATGGGACCAGATGCCATGATCTTTGTTTTTTGAATGTTGAGCTTTAAGCCAACCTTTTCACTTTCACTTTCTTCAAGAGGCTTTTTAGTTCCTCTTCACTTTCTGCCATAAGGATGGTGTCATCTGCATATCTGAGGTTATTGATATTTCTTCATACCTGATCATCCATACCTGCTGTGAAATTCTCCTCCCTCAGTATAATTTATTGAGCAACAATTATGTGTCAGGCATGTCCTGTTCAGTCACTAAGTCTTGTCTGACTCTTTAAGATTCCTTGGGCTGCAGCATGCCGGGCTTCCCTGTCCTCCAGGTGTCTGTAACATGTTTCATAAGTTACATCTGGATATTAAAAACTATCAAAGATATACCAGTGGTAAGTGAATCATTATGTTTCTTTTGTCAAACTTCTTATCTGTGGTTAAATTTTCCATATATAGCATTGCCCACTTGTGACACAGGCTCAAAGGGTAAGACTTTTTCACATATTAAGGAAATGACATTCCATTGATATTCAATGCTATCCAACTCTTGACTGTTAAGTTGAGTTACTGAATATTCACTTGCTTATTTATATTTCATTGATGCTGAGATTTTAGGATTAGAGGTGCAATAATGCAATGCGGGAGACCTGGGTTCGATCCCTGGGTCGGGAAGATCCCTGGAGAAGGAAATGGCAACCCACTCCAGTATTCTTGCCTGGAGAATCCCATGGACAGAGAAGCCTGGTAGGCTACAGTCCACAGGGTCACAAAGAGTCGGACACGACTGAGTGACTTCACATACACAATGAATAATTAATTTAGTAAACTGAAAGATAAAATATGATTATTGTTTCAGGGCTTTAAATTAGCACAAAATACACATTTATATATATGCATATCTGTACACATAAGTGTATATGTATGTATATGTATATGTATTTATTTGTGTATAAGAGTCACACACTCATATACATATAGGGTTTTCATTCAAGTATTATGTAAACCAATAAATATTAAAATGTTACAGGTTATTCAGATTTTCTTTTAGTAAGAAAATTTCTGGCTTCCCTGGCATGTATTTTATATGAATGGTTTCTGGCAGATTATTCACTGCAATAATTAATAACACACATAAATCAGTCACAATACAAAAACATTCCCTTAAAAAGCAAATATAAGAATTGATTGAATTTATAAAAATAAAACTGATTAATATCTTCATCAAATGAGAATATAGTTCAAGAGAAAAGTAATGCAATTTTTTGGCAGGAGAATATAGGTAGGGAAAAATAATGCAAGAAATCAATCTCTTCCCCCTTCCCACTCTGTCTCTCTCTGTGTGTGTCTCTCTTCAAGAGTAAAACGTGAAACCTTCAGCTAAGGTTACAAACAAACACCACTATAACCTTCTACTCAATTTCCTGAAGCCATTCTCTATAAATAAGAGCTCACCTAGTGAACTTCTTATGGGGAAAGGAAAGGAGAGTAACAAGGTATGTTTATTCCAGGAAGCTAGGCTTAGACCTTTAGCAAGCTAACAGATGTCTTTCCCCAGATAATTCAGCCTAGTAGCCCTAGGAATCTCTAACTGCCTAGATTTAACTTTTTTAAATGTGAGAATCAAAAAAGAAGGAAAAAAAAAAAAAAAAAACAAACATGAATATGCTTTGAAAATTACATGATAGTAAAAAAGGAACTATAATTACTATTAAGCTATTGAATACCTAAATATTTCATAATATTATAATCATATATGTTTTTTAAAAATAGCGTATCAAATGTGAAAGGTGCTGCACCTTGTGTTTGCTACTGCTGCTGCTAAGTCGCTTCAATCGTGTCCGACTCTGTGTGACCCTATAGACGGCAGCCCACCAGGCTCCCCCATCCCTGGGATTCTCCAGGCTAGAACACTGGAGTGGGTTGCCATTTCCTTCTCCAATGTATGAAAGTGAAAAATGAAAGTGAAGTCGCTCAGTTGTGTCCGACTCTTAGCGACCCTATGGACTGCAGCCCACCAGGCTCCTCCATCCATGGGATTTTCCAGGCAAGAGCACTGGAATGGGGTGCCATCACCTTCTCCACACCTTGTGTTTAATTTGGAACAAAATTTAGGAATAGGTACACTAGAAAAACCTGAAATTTTGCACAGAAAGGAGAGGAATGTTTGAGTGAGAAGGTAATATCCTGCATTGCATGTATGTTCAGCAAATTTTTAAAATTTAACTAGTAGTACAGTATAATATATAACCAGAGGTAACTGTGATGATGTTACCATACAAAATTAAACTTCTGGGTCTGTGTCTTTTTGCCTTTTATATTTATAATTTTATTAACAAAACTTGGAAAGTAGTTCCCTAGGTGTCAGACATCTCTCAGCACATACCATGACTTCCACAGATAATTTCTCTTAGAGGTAGTAGGTTTCTTTACCTAGAATATTATGTTAGAAAAAAGAAGTGGAACTGAACACTTCGATGGGAAATATGAGGAGTGAAATAGGAAGTTGGTGACTCAGGAAATTGTGGTTCTAATAACTGACATTATTTTATCCATATTCCCATTCTTCATTGTAATGTAGTTTCTGTTAGAATTGATATCATAGAAATGTCATAGGGTGTGGACTAAGTAGAGAACTGGCCTAGAGAGCTCTTGTCTACTACATAGTACCTTAGTGTTATGGTGGAGATTAGGTATGGGTGAGTACCATGTTCATTAGGTCAGTTCAGAAATCAGTACCAGTTCAGCCACTCAATTATGTATTACTCTGTTACTCCATGAATGGACTGCTGCAGGCCAGGCTTCCCTGTCCATCATCAACTCCAGGAGCTTGCTCAAATTCAAGTCTATCAGGTCAGTGATGCCACCCAACCATTTCATTCTCTGTTGTCCCCTTCTCCTCCTGCCTTCAATCTTTCCCAGCATCCAGGACTTTTCCAATAAGTCAGTTCTTCGCATCATGTAGCTAAAGTATTGGAGTTTCAGGTTCAGCATCAGTCCTTCCAATGAATATTCAGGAATGATTTCCTTTAGAATTGACTGGTTGGATCTCCTTGCAGTCCAAGGGACTCTCAAGCATCTCCAACACATCCGTTCAAAAGCATCAATATGTCAGTGCTCAGCTTTCTTTACAGTTCAAATCTCACATCCATACACAACCACCAGAAAAATCATGGCTTTGACTAGATGGACATTTGTTGGCAAAGTAATGTCTCTGCTTTTTAATATCCTGTCTAGGTTGGCCATAACTTTTCTTCCAAGGAGCAAACATCTTTTAATTTCATGGCTGTAGTCCCCATCTGCAGTGATTTTGGAGTCCCCCAAAATAAAGTCTGTCACACTTTCCACTGTTTCCTCATCTATTTGTAATGAAGTGATGGGACCAAATGCCATGTTCTTAGTTTTTTGAATGTTGAGTTTTAAGCCAGCTTTTTCACTCTCTTCTTTCACTCTCATCAAGAAACTCTTGAGAGCTTCAGCTTCAGTATAAGTCCTTCCAATGAATATTCAGGACTGATTTCCTTTAGGATTGCCCAATTTGATCTTCTTGCTGTTCAATGTACTCTCAAGAGTCTTCTCCAGCAACAGAGCTCAAAAGCATCAATTATTTGGTGCTCAGCCTTCTTTATGATCCAACACTCACATCCGTATGTGACTACTGGAAAGCCATAGCTTTGATTAGATGGGCATTTGCTGGCAAAGTAATGTCTCTGCTTTTTAGTATGCTGTTTAGGTTGGTCAAAGATTTTTTCCAAACAATGAATGTCTTTTAATTTCAGGGCTGTAGTCACCATCTGCAGTGATTTTTGGAGCCGAAGACAATAAAGTCTGTCACAGTTCGCATTGTTTCCCCATCTATTTGCCATGAAGTCATGAGACCAGATGCCATGATCTTAGCTTTTCAATGTTGAGTTTTAAGCCAGTTTTTTTATTGTCATCTTTCGCTTTCATCAAGAGGCTCTTTAGTTCCTCTTCACTTTCTGCCATAAGGGTGGTGTCATCTGCATACTTGATGTTGTTGATATTTCTCCCAACAATCTTGATTCCATCTTGTGCTTCATCCAGCCTGGCATTTCACATGATGTATTCTGTATATAAGTTAAATATACAGGTTGAAAATATATTGTCTTTACATATTTCTTTCTCAATTTTGAACCAGTTTTGTTGTTCCATGTCCTCTTCTTACTGTTGCTTCTTGACTTGCATACAGATTTCTCAGGAGACAGGTAAGGTGGTCTGGCATTCCCATCTCTTGAAGAATTTTCCACAGTTTGTTGTGATCCACACAGTTAAAGGATTAGCATAGTCAATGGAGCAGACATAGATATTTTTCTGGAATTCTCCTGCTTTTTCTGTGATCCAATGGATGTTGAAATTTGATCTCTGTTTCCTCTGCCTTTTCTAAATACAGCTTGAATATCTGAAAGTTCTCGGTTCATATACTATTGAAGAATCTCCTGGAAAATTTTGAGCATCACTTTGCTAGTGGGTAAGATGAGTGAAATTATGCAGTCGTTAGAACATTCTTTGGCATTATTTTTCTTTGGGATTGGGATGAAACCTTAAATTTTCCAGTCCTGTGGCCACAGTTGAGTTTTCCAAATTTACTGGCATATTGAGTGCAGCAGTTTTACAGCATCATCTTTTAGTACTTGAACTAGCTCAGCTGGAATTCCATCACATCCACTGGCTTTGTTCATAATACTGCTTCCTAAGACCCACTTGACTTCAAATTCCAGGTGTCTGGCTCTAGGTGAGCACACCATCGTAGTTATCTGGGTAAAATTCTTCTGTGTATTCTTGCTGTTCTTCATATCTTCTGCTTCTGCTAGGCCCTTAATCTTTCTGTCTTTTATTGTGCCCATCTTTGCATGAAATTTTCCTTGGTATCTCTAATTTTCTTGAAGGGTTTATACTCTTTCTGATTCTATTGCTTTCCTGTATTTCTTTGCAGTGATTTCTGAAGAAGGTTTTCTTATATCTCCTTGCTATTATTTGGAACTCTGCATTCAGATGTATATATCTTTCCTTTTCTGATTTTTAATTCAGGGAAGGGTGGCATGAATATAGAGCACACAAACTCAGAGAAACAAAAAAAGAAATTAAAACAATGGAAATTTTATTTATTTTAATTAGAGGCTAATTACTTTACAATATTGTGTTGGTTTTGCCATACATCAACATGAATTAAAAAAAAATAAAACTGAAAACTCATAGAAAATGAAAAGGCAGGATACAGAAAGAGGGGTCAGGAATCCAGACTTGTACCAAGGGGATGCTGCTGAGCAGCTCAGATCACAACAATGAGAGACTGGTTTGAAAACCGGATGTTGTAATAACACAATCATTGCCCAAGTCTGGAAAGTGCTTAATCTGCTTTCTACTTGGAAGAGAACCAAATCCTGAAAAGCTCCAGCCTGCAGGGTAGCAACATATCTGCTAAAAGTTGACATAGAACTGTTATAACATCATATCTTACACTTAATAAATCCTTTCACCTGTATTTCTCAGAGCTTTAGCTGTCACCTGTAGATGAAATTAGAAAGAAGCTGTGAACACAGAATCTAGTGATGCTCTCCCTTATTCAACTTTGAATAAAAAGTTGTTTGAAAATTACTTTCCAATGTGCTATTGTGCCTTCTGGCTCTGTCCATTCAACAGTATTGGGGCTGAAACTAGATGACAAATACTCGCCTCTACAAAGGTAAGATACACTGAGCTATGTGAGAATATGAGACCATCAGAGAGGAAACTGAAAAAGATATCTTCTGCAGGAGTTTAAGGCTACATGTGTAACCCTGATTTTGCATCAGCTCCTCAGTCTCATTTAAACAATGTCAAACTCACATGAGCTGAGTGTTTCACATTCCAAAATCTAGCTCATCATTTTCCATCTTCTATCTCTTCTGCCTCCTCCGTTTACTTCTCTCATGTCCCCTCTCACAATTGTTAGAAATACTGATAATTCAGTTTGATAATAACTTGGGTGTTACCTTTTTTTTTTTTCAATCTCATATAATGTAAAAAGTACTAAGTGCTTGTCCCTCAGTTTTACCTTTTAAGGAGTTTTAAGGAGATTCACATCTATCTTCACCTGTCAATTCACAGCACCAGAGCTCTAGGTCAGGCTATTCTATATATTTTTTAATATAAATTTATTTATTTTATTTGGAGGCTAATTACTTTGCAACCATTCTATGTTTTTGCCTTGGACAGTGGCACTTGATTCCTGAGAGCTCTCCTGTCCAGCACCTTTGACCTCCTAGTCCTCTTCCATTAGTGGACTTCTTGAAGAGTAAATCAACTATGTCAGTTCCTACTAAAATTATTCTATATAGGAATACCTTATGGTGTTAAAGTCCAAATTCACTAATATAGTTCCAACAAAATACTGATAATTTTTCAAACACACTGTATCTCATTCTAGGTGGTTTCCCAGGTGGTTTTAGTACCACCTAACACCAGTGGTAAAGAATCCACCTGCCCATGCAGGAGACTAAGAGACACAGGTTTGATCCCTGGGTTGGGAAGATCCCCTGGAAGAGAGCATGGAAACCCACTCCAGTATTTCTACTTGGAAAATTCCACAGACAGAGGAGCCTGGGGGTCTTCAGTCCATAAGGTCACAAAGAGCCAAATACAACTAAAGTGACTTAGCACTCATGTACCTCATTCTGTACAAACCATATCTTCTGCATTAAATACTCAATCACTTTTGGGTCTGTGGGGAGAGAGCAAATTATCCAAGATGGCATGTTCAGGGTCTCTCACCCCATGTTTTGAAAATAATGACTATGTAAGAGCTGAGATCATTTATAATACTGTCCATACGTGTTATGAGGTACTCGCTCACAGGATACTTTGTGCTGTACGAATATATGGCTCCACCTAAACAGTGCAATGCTGCTGGGTCAATGCTGTGTCAGCTGGGTTAACCACTAGAGGAGAAGAATTGTGGCATGGCTGCCAAAAGAGAATTAATATGTCTGCAGTTCCTATGGCTCCTCGAGTCTTCTTCCAGCCTTTTAGCTTGTGCTGTGTCTACCCTGGTTTCAGCGAACAGGGCACCTTGTGTGAACAGCAAGACAGTTGGTGTCAGAAATAAGATAAGTAAGTGATACAGGGACCAGATATCTATCTTTCAAAACCTTAAAGTATAAACTTGGTTCTTTCATATTAAGTAAAATTGGTTACTTCCTCCTTCCAGTTGTCACTATATTTTCTTATTGTTGTTCACAGTTGTGTCTGACTCTTTGCAGCCCCATGAACTGCAGCATGCCAGGCTTCCCTGTCCTGAACCATCTCCAGAGTTTGCTCAAACTCACGTCCATTGAGTTGATGATGTCATTCAACATCTCATTTGTCACTACCTCCTCCTCTTGCCTTCAGTCTTTCTCAGCATCAGAATCTTTTCCAATGAGTCAGCTCTTCACATCAGGAGGCCAAAAATATTGGAGCTTCAGCATCAGTACTTCCAATGAATATTCAGTTTATTTCCTTTAGGATGACTGGTTTGATCTCCTTGCTGTCCAAGGTACTCTCAAGAGTTTTCTCCAGCACCTCAGTTCAAAAGCATCAATTCTTTGGAGCTCAACCTTCTTTATGGTCCAATATTCACATTCATATATGACTAGTGGAAAAACCATAGGTTTGACTAGACAAACCTTTGTTGGCAAAGTAATGCCTCTGCTTTTTAGTACACTGTCTATGTTTGTCATAGCTTTTCTCCCAAGCAGCACATGTCTTTTAATTTCATGGCTGCAATCACCATCCTCATGATTTTGGAGCCCAAGAAAATAACGTCTGGTAATTTCCATTTTTTTCCCCCATCTATTTGCCATGAAGTGATGGGACCAAATGCCATGATTGTAGTTTTGAATGTTGAGTTTTAAGCCAGTTTTTTCACTCTCCTTTTTCACCTTCATCAAAAGTCTCTTTAGTTCCTCTTCACTTTCTGTCATTAGGATATTTAACTTCTAATATGGAATCATTCTACTCTGGTATAATCATTTGTTTATATATATTTCTCCTTTTAAACTATATGTGAAGGACGTGAAAGCATATACCAAATCATGACTTTAAATGGTGAACATTGTTTAGCATCCTCTGTATAGTACTTTCTCAGGGATTATGTAAGAAATGTTGAAGGGTTAGATTTATTTCATTCCATTATTAAATACAAATGATATAATATATACTATGCTATTGAGTTTAATATGTGCTCTGTCAACTATACTATGTATAATTTTCAGTTTGTCAAAATTAATAAAGACATTCCATTTCATATTCAAATACTTAAACTAATTTTAAACATCCAGAGTACTTACTTCATTACATATATATGTGTGTGTGTATATATATATATGCACACATATAATCTAAAATAAAAATATGTAATATATATTTCATGATATGTATATACTTATTATGAAATAAAAGTCTTTTACATCTCACAGAGGCAAAAAAAAAAAACAAAAAACAGCATTCCTTCAAACTTTCAAGATGATAAAAAAGAAGAAAAATATGAAAAAAACAAGTTATAACCAAGGAGGCATGGCAACTAAATTCAATGTGATAATTTGGATATTCTACATTGAATCCTGAAACAGAAAAAGACACTAGGTAAAAATTAAGACAATATGAATAAACCATGGAATCCATCTAGTAATATTGTATTGATATTTGGTTCTTAGTTGGGCTCCAAAATCACTGCAGATGGTGACTGCAGCCATGAAATTAAAAGACGCTTACTCTTTGGAAGGAAAGTTATGACCAATCTAGATAGCACATTGAAAAGCAGAGACATTACTTTGCCAACAAAGGTCCGTCTAGTCAAGGCTATGATTTTTCCAGTGGTCATATATGGATGTTAGAGTTGGACTGTGAAGAAAGCTGAGTGCCGAGAGTTGGTGCTTTTGAACTGTGGTGTTGGAGAAGACTCTTGAGAGTCCCTTGGACTGCAAGGAGATCCAACCAGTCCATTGTGAAGGAGATCAGCCCTGGGATTTCTTTGGAGGGAATGATGCTGAAGCTGAAACTCCAGGACTTTGGCCACCTCATACAAAGAGTTGACTCACTGGAAAAGACTCTGATGCTGAGAGGGATTGGGGGCAGGAGGAGAAGGGGAGGACAGAGGATGAGATGGATGGATGGCATCACTGACTCGATGTACGTGAGTTGGAGTGAACTCTGGGAGTTGGTGATGGACAGGGAGGCCTGGCATGCTGTAATTCATGGGGTTGCAAAGAATCGGACACAACTGAGTGACTGAAGTGAGCTGAACTGTACCAAATATATTATACTAATTAATATGTTAATAAGAAGAAACCAGGTGTGAGATATATAAGAACCCATTGTAGTATCTTTGCAATTGTTTTTGAAATATATAACTGTTATAAAAAATAAAGGATATTAGTTATTTTAAATGAAAGTGAAATACATATTTTTCTGACAGATAAATCTAACAGGTTTTTCATCAGGTTTGCATAATGTATATGTAAAAATCCATTATTCAGGCAGAAGAAATCAAATATCAGATATTCATATGTACACTAAGAATTAAGATTTTAAAAATGATTAAAATGAAGGTAAATATAAAAGACACTTTTGCTCTCATTAGTTGCTTGAAATAATATTTAATTTTTAAATTATAAATAGTACAATAGTAAAATGCTTTTAATGAATGTAAATAAAAATGATATGACAACACCATGAAACATTCAGAGACAGAAATTAAAAATGTCAGTTTCCCATATTGTGAATAAGGTAGTGTAATGTATTTTTAAAGTTAGGCAGTAATACACTAAAGATGCATATTGTAATTCCTAGCTGCTGCTGCTGCTAAGTCGCTTCAGTCGTGTCCGACTCTGTACAACCCTATAAACAGAAGCCCACCAGGCTCCCGCGTCCCTGGGATTCTCCAGGCAAGAATATTGGAGTGGGTTGCCATTTCCTTCTCCAATGCATGAAAGTGAAAAGTGAAAGTGAAGTCGCTCAGTCGTGTCCGACTCTTAGCGACCCCATGGACTGGAGCCTACCAGGATCCTCCGTCCATGGGATTTTCCAGGCAAAAGTACTGGGATGGGGTGCCATTGCCTTGGGCAGTAACCAAAAAATGTAGGCAGTGGTGTAACTAATAATCCTATAATAGAGATGAAATGAAATCATTAAATAAAAATTCACCAATTCAAAATCAAGCAGAAAAAAAGTTAACAGGTACACAGAATTCATGGAGTAAGTAGAAAATGACCATAAAAAACTGATAAATATATATTCAATAATGCCAACAAATTTTAACATGCCAAGTAAATGGCAATGATTGTGAGATTCGGGAAAAATATATAACTGCTCTACACTGTCTACAAGAAACCAACTTTAAATATGTTGATGTACAGAAATGAAAAAAAAAAAAAAAAAAACAAAGGGTGGAAAAACATATCACTCAAATACCAAATCAAGAGAATGTGGAACCAGCTATAAAAATATCACCTGGAAGAGATTTAAGAACAACGAGTAGAGTAAAGATAGACTAACAGAATCTGAATTTAGTCTCTTCCCTGAAACATACACAAAAGCACAGTACACAAAATAATAATGTCAAGACAGGACATCTGAAACTTGAGGGCAGTAATCCATGAGCAGCTCAAAAAAAAAAAAAAAAAAAAAAAATGAGGTGAGTCCAGTGATTTCCCATTCCTTGAAAGAGTTTCTAGGTAGCCACTTTAAGGAGTAGAATATTTAGAAGAATCTTGCTTCAGTAATGGATAACAATCATCCCTAGGGCTAAAAAGAGTACTGATAGCAAGATTATCTTATTCACCAATCTTTAGCTAGGTTCCTCTGAGCCCCCTTTTTGACTCAGCCCCAACCTTGACCTCTAAAGGCTTAAACGAAACACTAACATAGCTACTAATATTCTCAAGGCCTCATCTCTTGGGTGACTCTAGCCTCTCTTCAAGTGCCTGCCTAAGAAAACTCATGGTTATGGAAACAATTTACTATTTCTTCCAACCAAGACCTGAAGAATGTGAACCTGCTTTCCAGTCTTTGTGAGATGATGGAAGCCTATGCTCTGTAAGTGTCAGTTGACAAACACAGATGAGTTTCACATGGACTGTCACTTCCTTCCAATTTCTTGTAATTTTTAACTTCCCTGACTCTACTGAGGCCCTTCTCACCCCACCACCATCTCTGCCCCCATTTTGCTTTTGAAGTGCTCAGTCAGCTCTATACAAATCAAAGCTGAGTTTAGTTCACACTGCACTCCATTCTCTATTATAATAGTATATAATTGATTAAAATCTGTCCTTATTATTTTAGGTAATGCTGGCAATGGTATCTTTGACTCTGGTCCAGCCAGGCATTTAGCAAAGACCTGGAAAAAAGTAAAGAGTAGAGCATGTTGATATCTTGGGGAAGGCATTTCAGGCAGAAGGGGGAGAGCCAATACACAGTGTATATCTGGTGTGAGTGAGCCTGGACTGAAGCTTGAGAATAGTGAAATTGAGGGAGAGTGGGAGAAGTTGAGATCACTGCATAGGCCTTAGTTTAAATGAACAAACTCTGGAGCCACTTGAAGTTTTTAAGTGAATCAGCCACATCATCTGACTAATTTTAGAAGAATAACTGACTTTATTTTTTTGGGCTCCAAAATCACTGCATATAGTGATTGCAGCCATGATGGGGAACACGTGTATACCTGTGGTGGATACATGTTGATATATGGCAAAACCAATATAATATTGTAAAGTTAAAAAATAAAATTAAATTAAATTAAAAAAAAATAAATAAAGGACGCTTACTCCTTGGAAGGAAAGTTATGACCAACCTAGACAGCATATTAAAAAGCAGAAACATTACTTTGTCAACAAAGGTTCATCTAGTCAAGGCTATGGTTTTTCCAGTGGTCATGTATGGATGTGAGATTTGGACTATAAAGAAAGCTGAGCACAGAAGAATTGATACTTTTGAACTGTGGGGTTGCAGAAGACTCTTGAGATCCCTTGGACAGCAAGGAGATTCAACCAGTCCATTCTAAAGGAGATCAGTCCTGGGTGTTCGTTTTAACAACGGATGTTGAAGCTGAATCTCCAATACTTTGGTCACCTGATGTGACGAACTGACTTGTCTGAAAAGACCCTGATGCTGAGAAAGATTGAGGGCAGGAGGAGAAGGGGACGACAGAAGATGAGATGGTTGGATGGCATCATCAACACAATGGACACGGGTTTGAGTGGACTCCAGGAGTTGGTGATGGACAGTTGGACACGATTGAGCAACTGAACTGAACTGAACTCAACTGATTTGAAACCAGAATATAATAGAGGATGAATAAGAAAATGGAGTGAAACAAATTACAAAAATCCTGAAGAAAAATGGTTCCATTTTGCATCAGATATGCAGAAATAGAGGAGATAAGAAAAGGTCAGGTTTTGATTTTTTTTTAAGTAGGTGTAGTTCTTAAATTGATTAGATATGTCATTTAGAAAAATCTTAGTGTCAGTGATTGTTCCAAAGAATTTATCTGACAAAATAGAGGAAACAAGTTGTCCTTTATAGATAAGGAAGACAACTAGAAGCTTTATTTGAGGGGAAGGTAAAAGAAAACAGCAAAAGCTTATTATGAACACGGTAAGTTTGAGACTTCTGCTAAACAGGAAAGAGGAGATATTAAATACATAGTTGATATATAGATTTGGAGTTCAAGAATAGAAATCAGATCAGATCAGTCACTCAGTCGTGTCCGACTCTTTGCGACCCCATAAATCGCAGCACGCCAGGCCTCCATGTCCATCACCAACTCCCGGAGGTCACTCAGACTCACATCCATCTAGTCAGTGATGCCATCCAGCCATCTCATCCTCTGTCGTCCCCTTCTCCTCCTGCCCCCAATCCCTCCCAGCATCAGAGTCTTTTCCAATGAGTCAACTCTTCGCATGAGATGACCAAAATACTGGAGTTTCAGGTTTAGCATCATTCCTTCCAAAGAAATCCCAGGGTTGATCTCCTTCAGAATGGACCGGTTGGATCTCCTTGCAGTCCAAGGGACTCTCAAGAGTCTTCTGCAACACCACAGTTCAAAAGCATCAATTCTTCGGTGCTCAGCCTTCTTCACAGTCCAGCTCTCACATCCATACATGACCACAGGAAAGACCATAGCCTTGACTAGGCGAACCTTTGTTGGCAAAGGGATGTCTCTGCTTTTGAATATGCTATCTAGGTTGGTCATAACTTTCCTTCCAAGGAGTAAGCATCTTTTAATTTCATGGCTGCAGTCACCATCTGCAGTGATTTTGGAGCCCAGAAAAATAAAGTCTGACACTGTTTCCACTGTTTCTCCATCTATTTCCCATGTAGTGATGGGACCAGATGCCATGATCTTCGTTTTCTGAATGTTGAGCCTTAAGCCAACCTTTTCACTCTCCACTTTCACTTTCTTCAAGAGGCTTTTTAGTTCCTCTTCACTTTCTGCCATAAGGGTGGTATCATCTGCATATCTGAGGTTATTGATATTTCTCCCAGCAATCTTGATTCCAGCTTGTGTTTCTTCCCGTCCAGCATTTCTCATGATGTACTCTGCATATAAGTTAAATAAACATGGTGACAATATACAGCCTTGACGTACCCCTTTTCCTATTTGGAACCAGTCTGTGTTCCATGACCAGTTCTAACTGTTGCTTCCTGACCTGCATACAGATTTCTCAAGAGGCAGATCAGGTGGTCTGGTATTCCCATCTCTTTCAGAATTTTCCACAGTTTATTGTGATCTACACAGTCAAAGGCTTTGGCATAGTCAATAAAGCAGAAATAGATGTTTTTCTGGAACTCTCTTGCTTTTTCAATGATCCAGCAGATGTTGGCAATTTGATCTCTGGTTCCTCTGCCTTTTCTAAAACCAGCTTTAACATCAGGAAGTTCACGGTTCACGTATTGCTGAAGCCTGGCTTGGAAATTATCAAATGTATTTATATACATGTAGTTATGGGTGTTCAGTCATGTTTGACCCTTTGTAACTCTATGGACTACAGCATGCCAGGGTCCTCAGTCTATGGAATTCTCTAGGCAAGAATGGATCTTCCTGACCTAGGGATCAAATTCATGTCTTCTATATTGCAGGGAATTTCCTACCACTGAAATATCATTGGAAGCACGTATGAAGGTATATGGAGTAAATAAAATAACCAAAGGGTGAATATATAGAGAGAAACAAACAAAACAAAATTTGAGAATGAAGAGACCTGAATCATCTTAAAAGTTAGTCAGGGAGATAAGGAAGGCTCAGCCAGATTACGAAAAAAAATCATGAAAATATAAGGACTTAAAATATAAGTGAATTGAAGAAAGTATTTTAAAGAGGGTAATATAAAGTCAATTATATGCCACTGATAGATCAAGAAAGATGAGACTTGACAATTCAACCGTGGATTTAGTAAGGTGAAGGCCAATGTTAATATAATAATATATTGTTGGTATAGACAAGAGCATTTTTGGTGGAATGGTAGGATGGAGAACCTCACAGAAGAGGGGTTATAAAAAGTTGGGAGAAGAGAATGTGTGCAATACATATCACTGATTGTTTTCATCTATAAAAGAAAGAAGTAAAACACCTGGATCATAAATGATCAATTCACTATAGAGGTTATATCATTTTTAATTCAAATAAAATATATTTTACACATAATGAGCTTATCAAGTTCATTTATTGCTGACATGTTTCAATACCCAAATGCACTGCACTGTATATTTAAAGGATGATCAACTAGAATTTGACATTGATAAATAATCTTTAAACATTTGAAGCATAAGGTAAGTATGTAATTGTGGGGACAGTTCTAGCTAAAACTTTTAAAAATAAATGGAAAAAAAAATGCCCAGCACATGTAGAGAATGAATGCATTAATTAAATTAAATGTTCATTAATTTTTTTAAACACCATCCTTGTAGAGAAGGGGGACACGCTAATTTTGTTCACAAGCATAATATGAATTGAAGAGGATTAATGTATTTAGTGAGATGATTAAACATACTTCACTGGCATATTTAATTTGAGCCACATTTGCTGTCTAATATGGTCATATTCTAAACTAAAGAAATGTTAGTTTTTAGTCAAAATTATGCTAGAAATACAATTATGAAGTTGACAAGTTGTGTTCTTATTGTGTAAATTATGGTTCATAGTTAAAAGTATCTGCCTTAAGCACTTTCAGAGTATTAATAATCAAAGCTTAATTGGGAGCAAATTTAAAATGGTTTTGACATCAACTTCAAATTCCTTGGCATTAATTCTCATGTTTTTCAAATTAATGACTTATTTAAGTTGTAGAAACTTATTGAGCATATTTGAAACTTATTTGCATGGGTAGTAAAGCAGGGTGTCCTTGAATCTTTGATAAGCTACCAACACTGATAAGTAGGAAAAAGTAGATATTAAATAGAAGATTGAATTCTTGTTTTCTTAGGAAAAGCAATGCATGGTATTCAAACTAAAACACTTAATTTGGAGAATGATATTTAATTCCTAAATGTTGACTGTTAGCTTTAAATTCAGCTAAAATTTAAATCCTTTAGAGAATATGAATATCAAACACTATGAGTCTAAGTAATAAAGTTTTGCTTGTGTATTTATATTCATTAGTGTCTGAGAAAGTGAAACCCTTTTTGTCAAAGAGGAATGTTTACCAACCTTTATAATATTGTGGAAAATTAACTGACAGAGGAATTTTTGTTGTTGTTGATGGCAAAGTAATGTTTCTGCTTTATTTTTTATTCCATTTTTTAACTTTACAATATTGTATTGGTTTTGCCGTATATCAACTATGGAGAACAGTGTGGAGATTCCTTAAAAAACTGGAAATAGAACTGTTTTATGACCCAGCAACCCTACTGCTGGGCATACACACTGAGGAAACCAGAATTGAAAGAGACACGTGTACCCCAATGTTCATCTCAGTAATTTTGTTTTAACCTGTTTCTTGAATCTGTTTCTTTATCTTTAGAGAATATATTTGACCAAATTAGTCATAATGTGTTAGAAATCATGTATTTTGTTTGGCAAACACAACACCTCATACCATTTGTACTCTTGAAAAATTAATATTCTCAAGGAATACTTTTCTTCTTCCACTGAGAAGTGGTACGTATATACAATGGAACATTTTGTGTGTATGTGTTTGTTTGTGTGTTTGTGTGCGTCTGTTCTTAGTCTCAGTTGTGTCCAGCTCTTTGTGATTCCGTGGACAGTAGTCTGACAGGATCCTTCATCCAAAGGATTTCTCAGGTAAGAATACTGGAGTGGGTTGCCATTTCCTTCTCCAGGAGATCTTCCAACTGGGGATTGAACTCAGGTCTTTGGCATTGGCAGGCAGATTCTTTACCACTGAGGAAGCCCCTCTAGCAGCATTAATTGCATGTAACCTTCCCCCCACTACAATAGAACATTACTCAGCCATAAAAAGAGAAGGCAATGGCAACCCATTCCAGTACTCTTGCCTGGAAAGTCCCATAGACAGAGGGGCGTGGTAGGCTACAGCCCTTGGGGTCTCAAAGAGTCAGACACAACTGAGTGACTTCACTCATTCACTCAGCCATAAAAAGGAATGAAATTAAGTAATTCTCAGAGATGTGGATGGACCTAGAAAGTGTCATCAGAATGAAGTAAGACAAAAACAGTAAAGCAAATATTGTTTATTAACACATATGCAGGAAATCTAGAAAAAAAATGGTAAAGATGATCTTATTTGCAAAGCAGAAATAGGGACACAAACATAGAGAACAAATGTATGGATACCAAGGTGCAAGACGGGTGGGATATGTGTAAAAGACATAACAAAGGAGAGCATACTATATAGCACAGGGAACTAAGTGCTCTCTGGTGCCCTAAATGTGAAGGAATTCTAAAAAGAGGGATAAATCACTCCCCAAAATCCATCTCCAATATTGTCTGTTGTTGTTCACTCACTCAGTCATGTCTGACTTATTGTGACTCCATGGACTACAGCAAGCCAGGCTTCCCTGTCCTTCACCATCTTACAGAATTCGCTCAAACTCATGTCCATTGAGTCTATGATGCCATCCAACCAACTCATTCTCTGTTGCCCCCTTCTGCTCCTGTCCTCAATCATTCCCAGCATCAGCATCTTTTCCAATGAATCAGCTCCCCACATCAGGTAGCTGAAGTGTTAGAGCTTCAGCTTCAGCATCAGTA
This sequence comes from Tragelaphus eurycerus, assembly GCA_935064755.1. Taxonomy (NCBI): domain Eukaryota; kingdom Metazoa; phylum Chordata; class Mammalia; order Artiodactyla; family Bovidae; genus Tragelaphus; species Tragelaphus eurycerus. The sequence continues at coordinate 1,586,054 of CAKXYN010000123.1, forward strand.
CTTCTAATGTGTTTTCAGGGCTGATTTCCTTTAGGATTGACTGGTTTCATCTCTTTGCAGTCCAAGGGACTCTCAAGAGCCTTCTCCAGTACCACAGTTCAAAAGCATCAGTTCTTTGGTGCTCACCCTTCTTTATGGTCCAGCACTCACATCCATACATAACTTGTGGAAAAACCATAGCTTTGACTATATGGACATTTGTCAGCAAAGTGATGTCCCTGCTTTTTAATACACTGCCTAGGTTTTTCATAGCTTTGTTTTTTTTTTTTTTCCCCAAGGAGCAAGTGTCTTTTAATTTCATGGTTCCAGTCACCATCCACAATGATTTAGGAGCCCAAGAAAATAAAGTCTCTAACTGTTTCAATTGTTTCCCCATATATTTGTCATGAAGCAATGGAACAGAATGCCATGATCTTAGTTTTCTGAATGCTGAGCCTTAAGCCAACATTTCCCAACTCCACTTTTTCATTTTCATCAAGAGGCTCTTTAGTTCCTCTTGGTTTTCTGCCCTAAGAATAATATTATCTACATATTTGAGGTTGTTGATACTTTTCCTGGCAATCTTGATTCTAGCTTGTGCTTCATCCAGCCGAGCATTTTGCATGATGTGCTCGGCATAGAAGTTAAATAAGCAGGGTAACAATATACAGCATTGACATAGTCCTTTCCTAATTTTGAACCAGGCTGTTGTTCCATGTAGAGCTTCCTCTCTCCAGATGTCCCTAGCACTCTTTCTTGTTGCTGTTCAGTTAAGTCATGAATGATGGACTGTAGCCTCCCAGACTCTACTGTCCATGGGATTTTTCCAGGCAAGAATACTGGAGTCGGTTGCCATTTCCTTCTCCAGGGCTCTAGTACTCGTTCTCACAACATTGCACAGGGCAAATCTTAAACATTTACTGATGTTCAGTCCTGTTGCACAGTGAAGGGGGTGCTCAATAAATACTGAAAGCAAATTTCTCCAAATATGAAAGTGACTTTTATTTTTCACTCCTGCATTCTCAGTTCCTGGTATTCTCCTGCATTTAATAGGTGCTAATGCCAAAGCCTTTGACTGTGTGCATCACAATAAACCGTGGAAAATTCTGAAAGAGATGAGAATAACAGACCAGCTGACCTGCCTCTTGAGAAAAATGTATGCAGGCCATGAAAAAACAGTCAGAACTGGACATGGAACAACAATCTTGTTTCAAGTAGGAAAAGTAGTACATCAAGACTGTGTATTGTCACCCTACTTATTTAACTTCTATGCAGAATACATCATGAGAAACACTGGACTGGAAGAAGCACAAGCTGGAATCAAGATTGCCCGGAGAAATATCAATAACCTCAGATATGCAGATGACACCACCTTTATGGCAGAAAGTGAAGAGGAACTAAAAAGCCTCTTGATGAAATTGAAAGTGGAGAATGAAAAAGTTGGCTTAAAGCTCAACATTCAGAAAACGAAGATCATGCATCTGGTCCCATCACTACATGGGAGATGGATGTGGAAACGGCTACAGACATTATTTTGGGGGCTCCAAATCACTGCAGATGGTGACTGCAGCCATGAAATTAAAAGACACTTACTCCTTGGAAGAAAAGCTATGACCAACTTAGATAGAATTTTGAAAAGCAAGACATTACTTTGCCAGCAAAGGTCCAACTAGTCAAGGCTATGTTTTTTCCAGTGGTCAGGTACAGATGTGAGTTGGACTGTGAAGAAAGCTGTTGCTGGAGAATTGATGCTTTTGAACTGTGGTATTGAAAAAGACTCTTGAGAGTCCCTTGGACTGCAAGGAGATCCAACCAGTCCATTCTGAAGGAGATCAGCCCTGGGATTTCTTTGGAAGGAATGATGCTAAAGCTGAAACTCCAGTACTTTGGCCACCTCATGCGAAGAGTTGTCTCATTGAAGAAGACTCTGATACAGGGAGAGATTGGGGGCAGGAGTAGAAGGGGATGACAGAGGACGAGATGGCTGGATGGCATCACTGACTCGACGGACATGAGTTTGAGTGAACTCTGGGATTTGGTGATGGACAGGGAGGCCTGGCGTGTTGCAATTCATGGGGTCACAAAGAGTCAGACACGACTGAGTGACTGAACTGAACTGAACTGAAAGCACACTTTATTTATTAAGTGGATAAACTGACTAAAATGTATAAAATGTATAAAATGGCTATAATGCACAAAGCGAAATTGTCACCACCAATTTAAACCCATGTTTGCGGTATTCGAAATATTTTATGAATTAACTTTTGTAATCTCTCGTATTTTTCCTGTCCATCTCTGGTTCAAAAACTCTCATCCTGTTCCCTTATCCTTTAAGTATATTTACCTGAATTTTCTTCTATTACTATAGAGTCAACTTGTGCAAATTAGAGTTTCCATCTAAATATATTAATTTACTTTTCTTTTAAAGAGATCTCAATTCCCTTGGTTATTAATGATTCCATGAGTTATCAGTGAGTTTTTTAGCTTAGTCCATTTCCTCACCTCAATACTTCCTCTTTTTAACCAACTTTGATGTTGGTATTAAGACAGTCTCACTTCTGATTTTTCCCATTATTCCTCAAAATTCATGGTTCAGATCAGATCAGATCAGTCTCTCAGTCGTGTCCGACTCTCTGTGACCCCATGAATCGCAGCACATCAGGCCTCCCTGTCCATCACCAACTCCCGGAGGTCACTCAGACTCACATCCATTGAGTCAGTGATGCCATCCAGTCATCTCATCCTCTGTCATCCCCTTCTTCTCCTGCCCCCACTCCCTCCCAGCATCAGAATCTTCTCCAATGAGTCAACTCTTTGCATGAGGTGGCCAAAGTCCTGGAGTTTCAGCTTTAGCATCATTTCTTCCAAAGAAATCCCAGGGCTGATCTCCCTCAGAATGGACTGGTTGGATCTCCTTGCAGTCCAAGGGAATCCAAGAGTCTTCTCTAACTACACAGTTCAAAAGCACAATTCTTCAGCGCTCAGCTTTCTTCACAATCCAACTCTCACATCCATACATGACCACAGGAAAAACCATAGCCTTAACTAGACAGACCTTTGTTGGCAAAGTAATGTCTTGCTTTTCAATATGCTATCTAGGTTGGACATAACTTTCCTTCCAGGTAAAAAGTGTCTTTTAATTTCATGGCTGCAGTCACCATCTGCAGTGATTTTGGAGCCCAGAAAAATAAAGTCTGACACTGTTTCCCCATCTACTTCCCATGAAGTGATGGGACCAGATGCTATGATCTTCGTTTTTGAATGTTGAGCTTTAAGCCAACTTTTTCACTCTCCTCTTTCATTTTCATCAAGAGGCTTTTGAGTTCCTCTTCACTTTCTGCCATAAGGGTGGTGTCATCTGCATATCTGAGGTTATTGATATTTTTCCCGGCAATCTTGATTCCAGCTTGTGTTTCTTCCAGTCCAGCATTTCTCATGATGTACTCTGCATATAAGTTAAATAAACATGGTGACAATATACAGACTTTATGTACTCCTTTTCCTATATAGAACCAGTCTGTTGTTCCATGTCCAGTTCTTACTGTTACTTCCTGACCTGCATACAGATTTCTCAAGAGGCACATCAGGTGGTCTGGTATTTCCATCTCTTTCAGAATTTTCCACAGTTTATTGTGATCCACACAGTCAAAGGCTTTGGTACAGTTAATCAAGCAGAAATAGATGTTTTTCTGGAACTCTCTTGCTTTTTCCATGATCCTATTCCTAGGTATTTTATTCTTTTGATGTGATTATAAAATGAATTTTTTTCCTGATTTTTTTAAATACAAGTTTATTGATAATGTATAGAAATGCAAAATATTTCCATATATTAATACTCTACCCTGAAACTTTGCCATATTCACTGCTGAGTTCTAGTAGTTTTCTAGTGTCATCTTTAGGATTTTCTATATGTAGTAGCATATCATGTGCAAACAGTGACAGTTTAATCTCTCTTTCCAATCTGGATTCCTTTCGTTTCTTCTTCTTGTCCGATTTTTGTGGTAGGAATTTGAATATTATGTTAAGTACAAGTGACAAAAGTGGGTATTATTGTCGTGTTTTTGATCTTGGCAGAAATGTGTTTAGCTTTTTGACAATCAGTATAATGTTCTTTCTGTCATTTATGACTTTCATTAGGCTGAGGTATGTTTCCTCTATGCTCATTCTCTAGAGAGTTTTTATCAAAAATAGATGCTGAATTTTGTCAAAGTTTTTTTCTGTATCTATTGAGATTATTGTATGGCTTTTATTCAGTTTGTTAACATAGTATATCACATTGATTAATTTAAAAATATTAGTAGAAAAAACCTTGTATCCCTGGGGAAAATCCCACTTTACCACAGTGGGATACCACCATCCTTTTAATAAATTGTTAGATTCGGTTTGTTAGTATTTTGTTGTGAAACTTTTGCATCTATGTTCATTTGGGATATAGTCTGTCAGTTTGTGTGTGTGTGTGTGTGTGTGATGTATTTGAATTTGATATCATGGTGATGCTGGCCTTGTAGAATGAGTTCAGAAGTCTTCCTTCTTCTGATATTTTTGGAACGGTTTGAGAAGGATAGGTAATAACCCTTCTCTAAATGTTTGGTTAAATTATTCTGGTCATAGACTTTTGTTTGTTGGGTGTGTTTTATTTTATTACTGTCAGTTTTAATTTATTACTGTAAATAAATCTGTTCATATTTTCAATTTCTTCCTCATTCAGTCATGGGGGATTATATATTTCTAGGAATTCATCCATTTCTTCCAGGTCATCTGTTTTGTTGGCATCTTGCTTTTCATAGTAGTTTATTATGATCCTGTGTATTTTTGTGATGTTTGCTGTAATTTGTTTTGTTAAGAATATTATTATCTTGGTTCTTTTTTTTTTTTTTTAATGAAGAGCCTAGCTAAAGTTTTACTAATTTTGCTTATCTTTCAACAGACCAGCTCTTAATTTTATTGTTTTTTCTATTTTTGCATCTATTTATTTATGCTCTGATTTTTTTCTTTTAACTTGAAATTTTGCTTGTTTTTCTTTATCTATTTTTTTTAGGTTTAAGGATATGTTGTTTATTTGAGATTTTTCTTGCTTCATGAGATAAGTGTGCATATCTATAAATGTCCTTCTTAAAACTGGTTTTGCTACATCCCATAGATCTTGGATCATCGTGTTTTCATTTTCATTTTTCTCCAGGTATTATTTTTCAATTTCTTCAACTATTTTATAAGTGCTATATTTATTTAGTAGCAAATGGTTTACCCTCGACATGTCTGTGCTTTTTCCAAATTTTTGTTTTGTTTGTATCTTTTGCTTGATTTCTAGTCTTATAGCATTATGGTCAGAAAAATAAATGATACAATTTCAATTTTAAGATTTATGGATACTTATTTTTCGGCCTATCATATAATCTATCCTGGAGAATATTCCCATGTGCACTTGAAAAGAATGTCAATTTTGTTATTTAGGGTTAGAATGTGTTAAATTCAACTGGTTTATTATTATTATATCATTTAAGGTCTCTGTTATTTCATTAATTTGTTGTGTCCTTTTGTAAAAGTTAAATTTATTTATTTTTAATTGAAGGATAATTGTTCTACTTCATACTGTGTTTTTTTCTGTCAAACATCAACATCAATCAGCCAATGGTATATCTATATTTCTACCCTCTTTTCCTTTGGTGTAAGTGGATTGTTAAAGTCCCTTCCTATTATTGTGTTAATGTAATTTTCTTCCTTTATGTCTGTTAATATTAACTTTATGTATTTACCTATTCATCTGTTTGGTGCGTATACATTTATAGTTGTTAAATCTTCTTATTGAGGATTCCTTGACATTAGCTAATGTCATTTTTATCTCTTGGAACAATCTTTGTTTTAAAGTCAATGTTATCTGGCATATCTATCTTGATTGAAGCATTTAGTCCATTTATACTTGAGGCGATTATTATGTTTTTATTGGCATTTTGTTAATTTTGTGGTGCTGTTTTTATAGTTCTATTTTTCTTTCCCTTGTTTGTTATCTTCTCTTGGAATTTGATGACTATTTTTAGTGTTATGCTTTCATATCCTTTCTTTTTTTGTGTGTGTGTATATGTGTGTGCCCTGTCACTTCAGTCATGTCCAGCTCTTTGAGACCCTGTGGACTATAGCCCACCAAGCTACTCTGTCCATGGGATTCTCCAAGCAAGAATAATAGTGTGAGTTGCCATGCTTTCCTCCAGGTGATCTTCCCGACCCACATCTCCTGCTTTGCAGGTGTATTTTTTCCCATTGAGCCACCTGAGAAACCCATATTTATATATATTTACATAGTATAGATTTTTGGACTATGGTTGCCATAAGCGTTTACATAACTGTGTGTGTGCACATCTTGTTTTAACTTTCTTTCAAGAAGCAAACAACTTTTAATTTCATGGCTGCAGTCAACATCTGCAGTGACTTTGGAGCCCTGAAAAATAAAGTTTGTCACTGTTTTCATTGTTTCCCCATCTATTTGCCATGAAGTGACTGGATCAGACACCATGATCTTAGTTTTCTGAATGTTGAGTTTTAAGCCAACTTTTTCACTCTCCTCTTTCACTTTCATCAAGAGGCTCTTTAGTTCTTCGCTTTCTGCCATAAGTATGGTGTCATCTGCATATCTGAGGTTATTGATATTTCTCCCAACAATTTTGATTCCAGCTTGTTCTTCATCCAGCCAAGCATTTAGCATGATGTACTTTGCATATAAGCTAAATAAGCAGGGTGACAAATACAGCCTTGACACACTCTTATCCCGATTTGGAACCAGTCTGTTGTTCCAGGTCCAGTTCTAACTGTTGTTTCTTGACCTGTATACAGATTGCTCAGGAGGCAGGTCAGGTGGTCTGTTACTTCCATCTCTTTAAGAGTTTTTCAGTTTGTTTTGATCCAAACAGTCAGAGACTTTGGCACGGTCAATAAAGCACAAGTAGATATTTTCCTGGAACTGTCTTGCTTTTTTGATGATCCAAGAGATGTTGGAAATTTGATCTCTGGTTCCCCTACCTTTTCTATTTTTTAAAAATTAATTAATTTACTTTAATTCGAGGCTAATTACTTTACAATATTGTAGTGGTTTTCTCCATAAATTGATGTGAATCAGCCATGGGTGCACTCTGACTTTTCTACATCCAGCTTAAACATCTGGAAGTTCATGGTTCACGTACTGTTGAAGCCTGGCTTGGAGAATGTTGAGCATTACTTTACTAGCATGTGAGATGAGTGCAATTGTGTGGTAGTTTGAGCATTCTTTCCAATTGGCAAATATGCTTACTCCTTGGCGTCGGGGGGTGGGGGAGTTATGACCAGCCTAGACAGCATATTAAAAAGGAGAGACATTACTTTTCCAACAAAGTTCCCTTTAGTCAAAGCTATGGTTTTTCCAGTAGTCATGTATGGATGTGAGAGTTGGACTATAAGGAAAGCTGAGCAACAAAGAATTGATGCTTTTGAACTGTGATGTTAGAGAAGACTTTTGAGAGTCTCTTGGACTGCAAGGAGATCCAACCAGTCCATTCTAAAGGAAATCAGTCTTGAATATTCATTGGAAGGACTGAAGTTGAAGCTAAAACTACAATACTTTGGCCGCCTGATGAGAAGAATTGAATCATTGGAAAAGACCCTGATGGTGGACAAGATTGAAGGTAGGAGAACAAGGGGACGACAGAGGAGGAGATGGTTGGATGGTATCTCCGACTCAATGGACATGAGTTTGAGTAAGCTCTGGGAGTTGGTGATGGACAGGGAGGCCGGGCATGCTGCATTCCATGGAGTCACAAAGAGTTGGACATGACTGAGTAACTGAGCTGAACTGTTTTAACTTGTTGATGTCTTAATTTTGAGTGCATTTTAATAATCCCACTTTTTTCTCTCTCTTCTATTTTTGATTATTTTTACATGATATTTGTGTATTTTTCATCTATTTGTTTATTTTTATCCATTCACAGCCAGTTCTGGATATAGGTGATTTTATTAGTTTTTGTTTTAACCTTCCTGCTAGCTTTGTACATGGTTGATTTATTACCTTTACTACATATTAGCCTTTACTAATGATTTTTTTGTTTCATAATTTTCATATTTCTAGTTGCAGCCTCTTATATCTTGCTTAAATAAGTCCCTTTATCATTTTTTATAAAGTTGCTTTGATAGTTTTTTTTATCTCTTTTAGCTTTCCATTGTCTGTAAACCTTTTTATCTCTCCATCATTTCTGAATGAGAGCCTTGCCACACCAATGCTGTTGGATGTAGACTCTTCCCTTTCATCATTCTAAATATATAATGCCACTCCCTTCTGGCCTGCAATGTTTCTCCTGAAAAGTTAGTTGATAGCCTTATTAGAGTTCTCTTTTAAGTAACTTACTGTTTTAAAAATGCTACCTTTACTCTTCTCTGTCTTTAATTTTGGCCATTTATTTACAATATGTCTTATGTAATTATCTTTTAGTTGATTTCCTAGACTTGGATGCTTGTTTCCTTGTCCAGATTAAGGAGGTTTTCAGCTATTGTATCTTCAGATATGTTCTCTGCCCCTTTCTTCCCATTCTGGGACCACTATAATAGTTGATGTTTCAAGGGGCTCTTAATATCTTCTCATTTCTTTTCCTTCTTTTCCATTCAGCTACAGTGATTTTCCACTCTTATATCTTTCAGATCACTCATCAGTTTCTCAGTATCATTTAGTATTTTCTTGATTCTGTTTAGTGGATTTTTCATTGTAGCATTGTATTCTTCATCTCTGATTGTTCTTTGTAGTTTCTCATCCTTGTTAAAAACCTTTACTTCCTTTGTTCATCCATTCTTCTCCCTGCTTCTTTTGCCATTTTAAGGATCATTACCTTGAACTCTTTCTTGGGTGGTTTGCTTATTTCCAGTTTATTTATTTGGGGGGAGTTTTAATATGTCTTTTCATTTGGAATATGTTCCTTTGTTTTCCCATTTTGCCTAACTTCCATTTTTTTTATTTATGTGTATCTCATAGAGTGGTTACATTTGCTGACCTGGAGAAGTGGCCTCCTGTAGGACATTTCCTATATGTCTCAGTAGCACACTCTGCTTGGGTCACCAGAGGTATATGTTCTAGTTATGCCTCCTATGTGGGCTGCATGATCCTTCTGTTGTGGAAGGTTGAAGGTCTACTGTGGATGGTCTGCTAGACATGCCTGGTCCCTAGTCCAATTTGGCTGCCCAGCCCTGCCTTGTGTGGATGCTGCCAGCCACTGTTTGGTAGGACCAGTTCATCATATGGCTGACAATGGAACTCTGGGAGGTCCTGAGCATAGATAGTGCTGGATAATTGGTGGGTGGAGTCAAGGTCCAAAAGATAGGGTCCCAGGGCTGATACTAGCTTTCTTGTACCAAGTTGGGTCCTGTCACAACAGATTGAAGGACTACAGTTGTCTTGGGGCTAGTGTCTGTTCACCGATGGGTGAGGCTTTTCCCAAGCCTGAAGCAGACTCACTGGTGGGTGTGGCTTCAGACCAGGGCACTCTAGGGTTGGCATCTGCCCACTGGTAAGTAAGATTGAGCTCAACGTGTGTACTTGCAAGACCCTGGTGTCCCATATCTAGTGTCTGTGCATTCATGTGTGTTGTCAGCTCCTGGGTCCTTTAACAAGTATAGCTGTGTCCAGTGGTGCCTGTAGACTCAGGAGGCAGCCTATCTGCTGATAGACAGGCCTGTATCCCTACTCAGTTAGTTCCTTGCCCTGAGGCTGTCCAATACTGGTGTGCACAAGCTGGTGGGCAGTTTCCAGGTGGGGTCCTGAGGCTCATGAGCTAGAAGGAGTATTCCAAAAAAATGCTTTTCAGCACTAATGAACACATGGTAGAATGAGCTACTCATAACAGCTGTTACAATGTCTATATTCCTGGGGTGAGCTCCAGTTGCCTCCTACCTCTCTAGAAGGCTCTCCAAGATCAACAGGTACACCTGACCCAGATTCCTTCAAATTACTATTTCTGCTCTGGATCACAGAGCATGTGAGATTTCATGTGCATTGTTTAAAAGTGTAGTTTCTTTTTCCTGTAACACTCTGGGACACCTACAAGTAAGTCTCTCTAACCGACAAAGACAAATAATCTCAATACAGGACACTCAGGAAGGAGAACCAATGTAGGCCTCAGAATCCTTCCTCCCTAGGAAGAACCTCTGCAATTGTAATTATTTTCTTCACACACCTAGGGGTATGACTCATGACTATACTTTGACTCCATTTTTCCTACCCATCTTGTTGTAGTTCCTTCTTTATAATTTTAATTATAAAAGATCTTTTCTGGCAGATTCTAGTCTTTTACATCAATAGTTATTCTGTAAATAATTGTAATTTTGATGTGCTTGTAAGAGGTGATCACAGTCTTTCTACTGTGATATTTTCTATTTATATACCAGTGCTGTCTTTTATGTCTACACTCAGAAGCCAAACTCCTTCATTCTTGTCATATTCTATACTTCAGAGAAATCAAATGAAGTTTTATGATATTAGTGTATGGTATATTTTTATATCTATTCCTGGTCCAATGCCTTGCACAGTAGGTGCTCAATAAATTCTGCAGGAAGACAGGAAGACATAGAAATATATTAAAAAATGGAACAGTTGATTCTTCTACTTTATGTATTTTAATGTGTTTTAAAGATTTTATTTTGTACTGGGGTATGGCGGATTAACAGTGTTGTGATAGTTTCAAGTGAATAGCAAAGGCACTCAGCCTTATATATACATGTATTTCTGCTTTCTTGACTATGCCAAAGCCTTTGACTGTGTAGATCACAATAAACTGTGGAAAATTCTGAAAGAGATGGGAATACCAGACCACCTGATCTGGCTCTTGAGAAAATTGTATGCAGGTCAGGAAGCAACAGTTAGAACTGGTCATGGAACAACAGACTGGTTCCAAATAGGAAAAGGAGTACGTCAAGGCTGTATATTGTCACCCTGTTTATTTAACTTCTATGCAGAGTACATCATGAGAAACGCTGGACTGGAAGAAACACAAGTTGGAATCAAGATTGCTGGGAGAAATATCAATAACTTCAGATATGCAGATGACACCACCCTTATGGCAGAAAATGAAGAGGAACTCAAAAGCCTCTTGATGACGGTGAAAGTGGACAGTGAAAAAGTTGGCTTAAAGCTCAACATTGAGAAAAAGAAGATCATGGCATCTGGTCCCATCACTACATGGGAAATAGATGGGGAAACAATGGAAACAGTGTCAGACTTTATTTTTCTGGGCTCCAAAATCACTGAAGATGGTGACTGCAGCCATGAAATTAAAAGATGCTTACTCCTTGGAAGGAAAGTTATGACCAACCTAGATAGCATATTCAAAAGCAGAGACCTTACTTTACCAACAAAGGTTCGCCTAGTCAAGGCTATGGTCTTTCCTGTGGTCATGTATGGATGTGAGAGCTGGACTGTGAAGAAGGCTGAGCGCCGAAGAATTGATGCTTTTGCACTGTGGTGTTGGAGAAGACTCTTGAGAGTCCCTTGGACTGCAAGGAGATCCAAGCAGTCCATTCTGAAGGAGATCAGCCCTGGGATTTCTTTGGAAGGAATGATGCTAAAGCTGAAACTCCAGTATTTTGGCCACCTCATGTGAAGAGTTGACTCATTGGAGAAGACTCTGATGCTGGGAGGGATTGAGGGCAGGAGGAGAAGGGGACGACAGAGGATGAGATGGCTGGATGGCATCACTGACTCAATGGATGTGAGTTTGAGTGACCTCTGGGAGTTGGTGATGGACAGGGAGGCCTGGCGTGCTGCGATTCATGGGGTCACAAAGAGGTGGACACGACTGAGCGACTGATCCGATCTGATCTGATCCATTCTTCCTATCCAGACTGCCACATAAATTTAAAGAGAGTTTCACTTGCTATAAAGTAGGTCTTTGCTTGTTATCTGTTTTTAATATTGCAGTGTATACATGTCAATTTCAGACTCCCTAACTATTCATTCCCCTAGGCAACCATAAGTTCATTTTTAAACCTGTGAATCTCTTTTGTTTTGTAAGTTCAATTCTATCTTTTTTTTTTTTTTTAAGATTCTACATATAAGGGATGCCATATGATATTTTTCCTTCTCTGCCTGGCTTATTTCCATGCCAATCTCTAGGTCCATTCATGTTGCTGCAAATGGCATTGTTCCTTTCTTTTTAATGACTGAATAATACTCCATTGTATTTATGTATCACATCTTCTTTATCCATTCCTTTATCAATGGACACTTAGATTGCCTCTATGTATATGATTTTGTATTTAAAACAAAGAGCTACTATTATGCTAAAGCTGCAAATCTTAGAATTTAGTCATTAAAAAGTAGTTGCCATTGCTATTTTCTTATATTTATCAGCAAATGCTACATTTTCTTTAAGTTTTTTACCAAATTTTATCTACTTTCTTTACTGTCAAAAAGGTCATAGCTAAATTTAGAAGGCATTGGTAAGAGATTCAGACTCAGAAATCCCAGTTAAAATGTGTAAGAAGTTAAGTTTCAAACCAAGGCTGAATAGAGAAAATCAATTTATAAATATTCAATTTGTGCTCATTTTAATTAAAACAAAAAACAAACAAACAAACACTAATACACTCTCTGCTTAAAAGAGGATAGATGGATTCAAGTTTCTGGGGATATGTTCTTTACTTTAGGAGAAGACGACTAAACTGTCATTTTCACCAACTTTGCTTTCTGCCTGGGCAGGTTTTATATATATATATATATATATATATATATATTTATCAAGAATCTCTTTTATTGATTATCAGAAACATTACAAACATCTAATATGAACAAATTGTAACATGACAGTATTTAGTTTGAACAATTAATACATTTCAGATATAATATTATACATATTTCAATGTTATTCTCCCCAATCACCCCACCCTCTCCCGGTCCCAGAGTCCAAAAGTCTGGTTTATACATCAGTGTCTCTTTTGCTGTCTCCTAAATAGGGTTATTTTTACCATCTTTCTAAATTCAATATATATATGTTAGTATACTGTATTTGTGTTTTTGTTTCTGGCTTACTTCACTCTGTATAATAGGCTCCAGTTCCATCCACCTCCTTAGAACTGATTCAAATGTATTCTTTTTAATGGCTGAGTAATACTCCATTGTGTATATGTACCACAGCTTGCTTATCCATTCATCTGTGGATGGACATCTAGGTTGCTTCCACGTTCTGGCTATTGCAAACAGTGCTGCTATGAACATTGGGGTACATGTGTCTCTTTCAATTCTGGATTTCTCGGTGTATATGCCCAGCAGTGGGATTGCTGGATCATAAGGCAGTTCTATTCCCAGTTTTTTGAGGAATCTCCAAACTGTTCTCCATAGTGGCTGTACCAGTTTGCATTCCCACCAACAGTGCAAGAGGGTTCCCTTTTCTCCGAACCCTCTCCAGCATTTATTGCTTGTGGACTTTTGGATAGCAGCCATTCTGATTGGCGTGAAATGGTATCTCATAGTGGTTTTGATTTGCATTTCTCTGATAATGAGTGATGTTGAGCATCTTTTCATGTGTTTGTTAGCCATCTGTATGTCTTCTTTGGAGAAATGTCTACTTAGTTCTTTGGCCCATTTTTTGATTGGGTCATTTATTTTTCTGGAATTGAGCTGTAGAAGTTGCTTGTATATTTTTGAGATTAGTTGTTTGTCAGTTGCTTCATTTGCTATTATTTTCTCCCATTCTGAAGGCTGTCTTTTCACCTTGCTTATAGTTTCCTTTGTTGTGCAGAAGCTTTTAAGTTTGATTAGGTCCCATTTGTTCATTTTTTATTTTATTTCCAATATTCTGGGAGGTGGGTCATGGAGGATCCTGCTGTGATGTAAGTCAGAGAGTGTTTTGCCTATGTTTTCCTCTAGGAGTTTTATGGTTTCTGGTCTTACATTTAGCTCTTTAATCCATTTTGAGTTTATTTTTGTGTATGGTGTTATAAAGTGTTCTAGTTTCATTCTTTTACAAGTGGTTGACCAGTTTTCCCAGCACCACTTGTTAAAGAGATTGTCTTTAATCCATTGTATATTCTTGCCTCCTTTGTCAAAGATAAGGTGACCATATGTGCGTGGATTTATCTCTGGGCTTTCTATTTTGTTCCATTGATCTATATTTCTGTCCTTGTGCCAGTACCATACTGTCTTGATGACTGTGGCTTTGTAGTAGAGCCTGAAGTCAGGCAGGTTGATTCCTCCAGTTCCGTTCTTCTTTCTCAAGATAGCTTTGGCTATTCGAGGTTTTTTGTATTTCCATACAAATTGAGAAATTATTTGTTCTAGCTCTGTGAAGAATACCGTTGGTAGCTTGATGGGGATTCCATTGAATCTATAAATTGCTTTGGGTAGTATACTCATTTTCACCATATTGATTCTACCAATCCATGAACATGGTATATTTCTCCATCTATTAGTGTCCTCTTTGATTTCTTTCACCAGTGTTTTATAGTTTTCTATATATAGGTCTTTAGATTCTTTAGGAAGATATATTCCTAAGTATTTTATTGTTTTCATTGCAATGGTGAATGGAATTGTTTCCTTAATATCTCTTTCTATTTTCTCGTTATTAGTGTACAGGAATGCAAGGGATTTCTGTGTGTTAATTTTATATCCTGCAACTTTACTATATTCATTGATCAGTTCTAGTAATTTTCTGGTGGAATCTTTAGGGTTTTCTACGTAAAGGATCATGTCATCTGCAAACAGTGAGAGTTTTACTTCTTCTTTTCCAATTTGGATTCCTTTTATTTCTTTTTCTGCTCTGATTGCTGTGGCCAAAACTTCCAAAACTATGTTGAATAGTAATGGTGAAAGTGGGCATCCTTGTCTTGTTCCTGACTTTAGAGGAAATGCTTTCAGTTTTTCACCATTGAGGATAATGTTTGCTTTGGGTTTGTCATATATAGCTTTTATTATGTTGAGGTATGTTCCTTCTATTCCTGCTTTCTGGAGAGTTTTTATCATAAATGGATGTTGAACTTTGTCAAAGGCTTTCTCTGCATCTATTGAGATAATCATATGGTGTTTATTCTTCAGTTTGTTAATGTGGTGTATTACATTGATTGATTTGCGGATATTGAAGAATCCTTGCATTCCTGGGATAAAGCCCACTTGGTCATGGTGTATGATCTTTTTAATGTGTTGTTGGATTCTGATTGCTAGAATTTTGTTAAGGATTTTTGCATCTATGTTCATCAGTGATATTGGCCTGTAGTTTTCTTTTTTTGTGGCATCTTTGTCAGGTTTTGGTATTAGGGTGATCGTGGCCTCATAGGATGAGTTTGGAAGTTTGCCTTCCTCTGCAATTTTCTGGAACAGTTTGAGTAGAATAGGTGTTAGCTCTTCTCTAAATTTTTGGTAGAATTCAGCTGTGAAGCCGTCTGGGCCTGGGCTTTTGTTT
Source organism: Tragelaphus eurycerus (assembly GCA_935064755.1). NCBI lineage: Eukaryota > Metazoa > Chordata > Mammalia > Artiodactyla > Bovidae > Tragelaphus > Tragelaphus eurycerus. The sequence goes on from CAKXYN010000123.1 coordinate 1,601,428, forward strand.
GCTGGAAGATTTCTGATTACAGTTTCAATTTCCGTGCTTGTGATGGGTCTGTTAAGAGTTTCTATTTCTTCCTGATCCAGTTTTGGGAAGTTGTACTTTTCTAAGACTTTGTCCATTTCTTCCACATTGTCCATTTTATTGCCATATAATTGCTGATAGTAGTCTCTTATGATCCTTTGTATATCTGTGCTGTCTGTGATGATCTCTCCATTTTCATTTCTAATTTTATTGATTTGATTTTTCTCCCTTTGTTTCTTGATGAGTCTGGCTAGTGGTTTGTCAATTTTATTTACCCTTTCAAAGAACCAGCTTTTGGCTTTGTTGATTTTTGCTATGGTTTCTTTTGTTTCTCTTGCATTTATTTCTGCCCTAATTTTTAGGATTTCTTTCCTTCTACTAAACTTGAGGTGCTTCATTTCTTCCTTTTCCATTTGCTTTAGGTGTAGAGTTAGGTTATTTATTTGGCTTTTTTCTTGTTTCTTGAGGTATGCCTGTATTTCTATGAACTTTCCCCTTAGGACTGCTTTTACAGTGTCCCACAGGTTTTGGGTTGTTTTGTTTTCATTTTCATTCGTTTCTATGCAGAATTTGATTTCTTTTTTGATTTCTTCTGTGATTTGTTGGTTATTCAGGAGTGTGTTGTTCAGCCTTCATATATTGGACTTTTTAATAGTTTTTCTCCTGTTATTGAGATTTACTCTTACTGCATTGTGGTCAGAAAAAATGCTTGGGATGATTTCAATTTTTCTGAACTTACCAAGGCTAGATTTATGGCCCAGGATGTGGTCTATCCTGGAGAAGGTTCCGTGTGTGCTTGAGAAAAAGGTGAAATTCATTGTTTTGGGATAAAATGACCTATAGATATCAATTAGGTCTAACTGGTCTATTGTATCATTTAAAGTTTGTGTTTCCTTGTTAATTTTCTCTTTAGTTGATCTATCCATTGGTGTGAGTGGGGTATTAAAGTCTCCCACTATTATTGTGTTATTGTTGATTTCTCCTTTCATACTTGTTAGTATTTGTCTTATATATTGCGGTGCTCCTAAGTTGGGTGCATATATATTGATAATTGTTATATCTTCTTCTTGGATTGATCCTTTGATCATTAGGTAGTGACCTTCTTTGTCTCTTTTTGGGCAGGTTTTATAAATGGGCCTATCAGAATGCTGAAATTGGGTGCTTTTGCTATATTATTTCATGAATCTAATTATCTTGAATTCTTGAAGTATCAGCCATGCAAATGAAAACTCTTAAAGAAGATCCTAAATAACATCTTTTCTTCTTTAATTTTGGCAGTATCAGTTACATTGCCATGACTTCCACAAGTGGCATATTTATATTAATTATTGAATCTGGGCCTTGGAAACCAGGAATGATATTTTTCTCTGCTATTCTGAAAAAGTTATTTGGAAAGTCGTTCTACTTTAACTTTTGGTTGTGCTAATTGGTAAATAAACACGAAGTATGGCCCCCATTGAGTGTGACTGAGGGTGATGGGTTAAAGTGTCTCTTGTCCCACTGTCCTATCTCAGCACCTGATGGTCTGCTCTTTTGGCTTAGGCTATTATGTTTATAAGATTCCCTCACTTGCAAAGATCTATCCAATTCTCAGAGTTTATTCATTCATTCATTATTTCATCATCACACCATAACTGTGATATAGCCATATAAGGCATTAATGCCTATTAATAAGAAAGTAAACTGGAACTAATAAGATTCAATTAATTGTCCAAATACTCAGAGCAATCACTCAGGGTTTTTGACTGGAGTATTTCAAGAGCGTTACAAAATTATAGTAATTATTTACTATAATTATTTGTGGATCAAATCAGATTAGATGAGATCAGTCACTCAGTCATGTCTAACTCTTTGCGACCCCATGAATCACAGCACGCCAGGCCTCCCTGTCCATCACCAGCTCCCGGAGCTCACTGATACTCACATCCATCGAATCAGTGATGCCATCCAGCCATCTCATCCTCTGTCGTCCCCTTCTCCTCCTGCCCCAAATCCCTCCCAGCATCAGAGTCTTCTCCAATGAGTCAACTCTTCGCATGAGGTGGCCAAAGTATTGGAGTTTCAGCTTTAGCATCATTCCCTCCAAAGAAATCCCAGGGCTGATCTCCCTCAGAATGGACTGGTTGGATCTCCGTGCAGTCCAAGGGACTCTCAACAGTCTTCTCCAACACCACAGTCCAAAAGCATCAATTCTTCAGCGCTCAGCCTTCTTCACAGACCAGCTCTCACATCCATACATGACCACAGGAAAAACCATAGCCTTGACTAGGCGAACCTTTGTTGGCAAAGTAATGTCTCTGCTTTTGAATATGCTATCTAGGTTGGTCATAACTTTCCTTCCAAGGAGTAAGCGTCTTTTAATTTCATGGCTGCAGTCACCATGTGCAGTGATTTTGGAGCCCAGAAAAATAAAGTCTGACACTGTTTCCACTGTTTCCCCATCTATTTCCCATGCAGTGATGGGACCGGATGCCATGATCTTCGTTTTCTGAATGTTGAGCTTTAAGCCAACTTTTTCACTCTCCACTTTCACTTTCATCAAGAGGCTTTTGAGTTCCTCTTCACTTTCTGCCATAAGGGTGGTGTCATCTGCATATCTGAGGTTACTGATATTTCTCCCAGCAATCTTGATTCCAACTTGTGTTTCTTCCAGTCCAGCATTTTTCATGATGTACTCTGCATATAAGTTAAATAAACACGGTGACAATATACAGCCTTGACGTACTCTTTTTCCTATTTGGAACCAGTCTGTTGTTCTAACTGTTCTAACTGTTGCTTCCTGACCTGCATACAAATTTCTCAAGAGGCAGATCATATGGTCTGGTATTCCCATCTCTTTCAGAATTTTCCACAGTTTATTGTGATCCACACAGGCAAAGGCTTTGGCATAGTCAATAAAGCAGAAATAGATGTTTTTCTGGAACTCTCTTGCTTTTACCATGATCTAGCGGATATTGGCAATTTGATCTCTGGTTCCTCTGTCTTTTCTAAAACCACCTTGAAGATGAGGAATTTCATGGTTCACATATTGCTGAAGCCTGGCTTGGAGAATTTTGAGCATTACTGTACTAGTGTGTGAGATGACTGCAGTTGTGCGGTAGTTTGAGCATTCTTTGGCATTGCCTTTCTTTGGGATTGGAATGAAAACTGACCTTTTCCAGTCATGTGGCCACTGCTGAGTTTTCCAAATTTGCTGGCATATTGAGTGTAGCACTTTTACAGCATCATCTTTCAGGATTTGGAATAGTTCAACTGGAATTCCATCACCTCCACTAGCTTTGTTCGTAGTGATGCTTTCTAAGGCCCACTTGACTTCACATTCCAGGATATTATGAGTCAATTTTCATTATCTAAAATTTTCCCTATAATTCTTCATTGGACAGCAAGTTGTTTTTCTTATTTCAGAAGCTCCCATTCCATCAGGAGCTGACTTCATCCAAAAAAGTTTATTTCTTTCTGGTGCCATCGTAACTTCTCAGAGCTCTTAGAAGTTCTTGTTGTTGAATTCTAAAGCTCTTTTCTGTTTACAGGTTTGTATTAAGAAAAATTTTTAAAAAGTCAAGTTTTAGATAAGACAAGAATGAAATTAAAGAAGGAAAGAGTATGCTGGGTCTTTGACTCTGACCTTAGAATCATTGCAAAAAAGAGTCCTGGGATAAAGTTGCAGCTATGGATATGAAGGAGGCCTTCAAAATTGATACAGAAAGGACTAAAACCATAGAGAAAAGGACTAAAGCCAGGGAGAAGAAGGCATGTCAGGCAGTTTGCATTAGTTTAAAATTTTTGTGTGTGTGCTCAGTCCTGTCCAACTCTTTGAGACCCCATGGACTGTAGCCCACCAGGCTCCTCTGTCCATGAAATTTTCCAGGAAAGAATACTGGAGCAGGTTGCCATTTCCTACTCCAGGGGATCTTCCCAACCCGGGGATCAAACCTGTGACTCTTGTGCCTCCTGCACTAGCATGAAGATTCTTTATCACTGAGCCACCTCTACTTCAGCAAAACTTTAGTCACATGTAAAAATACTCCAACAGCAGTTTAAGATGAAGCAAGAAATTCATTAGACCATGTGACATAATGGAAGAACAGAGTGTAATGAGGTACATGGAAGCTAAGTTAGGGGCAGCGGCAGCCAGACTTATACTACTGTGTCCACTTCTTATTCTTACTTTTCTCTTTGCAGTTTTTCCTTTCTCTACTGCACCTTAAGAGTGATGTGGAGGATAAGGTCTCTGAAGATAGATCTCAGCCGGGTATGCAGTATTCTTTATGTACATGATGAAACTTAAAAAGAATGTTGTTTTCCCATCTGGGGTTAAAAGTTCTAAGGCGATAACATTATAGACCTAATTTGAATTATATACCAATTTCTCTACCAATCACTATAAATGGGTTATTATGAGTTTTATAATAACTCTGTCTGGGTCACACATCCACAGTTGTAGCCAGGAAGGCAGATTTGGCTATTATAGAAAGAAGTGTACATTTATTGCATATCAGGTCAGGAATAGATCATGCAGAGTTTGTTATGCCCTGCCAAAGAATTTGGCATTTATCAAATATGCATAGCTTATTCATTGGCAGATAGAAACCCACTCCAGTATTCTTGCCTGGGAAATCCCAGGAAGGAGGACCCTAGTGGGCTACAGCCCATGGGGTCACAAGAGTCGGATATAACTTCATGACTATACCCCCAGATTTATTTATTTATTTTTATTTTATTTTTTAACTTTACAATATTGTATTGGTTTTGCCATATATCAAAATGAATCCACCACAGATATACATGTGTTCCAAATCCTGAACCCTTCTTCCTCCTCCCTCACCATACCATCCCTCTGGGTCATCCCAGTGCACCAGGCCCAAGCATCCTGTATCCTGCATCGAACCTGGGCTGGCAACTCGTTTCATATATGATATTATACATGTTTCAATGCCATTCTCCCAAATCATCCCACACTCTCCCTTGCCCACAGACTTCAAAAGACTGTTCTATACATCAGTGTCTCTTTTGCTGTCTTGTATACAGGGTTATTGTTACCATCTTTCTAAATTCCATATGTATGCACTAGTACACTATATTGGTGTTTTTCTTTCTGACTTACTTCACTCTGTATAATAGGCTCCAGTTTCATCCACCTCATTAGAACTGATTCAAATGTATTCTTTTTAATGGTTGAGTAATACTCCATTGTGTATATGTACCACAGCTTTCTTATCCATTCATCTGCTGATGGACATCTAGGTTGCTTCCATGTCCTGGCTATTATAAACAGTGCTGCGATGAACATTGGGATACACATGTCTCTTTCAATTCTGGTTTCCTCAGTGTATATGCCCAGCAGTGGGATTGCTGGATCATAAGGCAGTTTTATTTCCAGTTTTTTAAGGAATCTCCACCCTGTTCTCCATAGTGGCTGTACTAGTTTGCATTCCCACCAACAGTGTAAGAGGGTTCCCTTTTCTCCATATCCTCTCCAGCATTTATTGCTTGTAGACTTGGATTGCAGCCATTCTTACTGGCATGAAATGGTACTTCATAGTGGTTTTGATTTGCATTTCTCTGATAATGAGTGATGTTGAGCATGTTTTCTTGTGCTTGTTAGCCATCTGTATGTCTTCTTTGGAGAATTTCTTTGGAGAATAGTCTATTTAGTTCTTTGGCCCATTTTTTGATTGGGTCATTTACTTTTCTGGAATTGAGCTGTAGGAGTTTCTTGTATATTTTTGAGATTAGTTGTTTGTCAGTTGCTTCATTTGCTATTATTTTCTCCCAATCTGAAGGCTGTCTTTTCACCTTGCTTATAGTTTCCTTTGTTGTGCAGAAGCTTTTAAGTTTAATTAGTTCCCATTTGTTTATTTTTGCTTTTATTTCCAATATTCTGGGAGGTGGGTCATAGAGGATCCTGCTGTGATATGTCAGAGAGTGTTTTGACTAGGTTCTCCTCTAGGAGTTTTATACTTTCTGGTCTTACATTTAGATCTTTAATCCATTTTGAGTTTATTTTGGTGTATGGTGTTAGAAAGTGTTCTAGTTTCATTTATTACAAGTGGTTGACCAGTTTTCCCAGCACCACTTGTTAAAGAGATTGCCTTTAATCCATTGTATATTCTTGCCTACTTTGTCAAAGATAATGTGTCCATATGTGCGTGGACTTATCTCTGGGCTTTCTATTTTGTTCCATTGATTTGGCCTTGGAATACGGAATGAAGCAGGGCAAAGACTAATAGAGTTTTGCCAAGAAAATACACTGGTTATAGCAGTATTTTCCACTCTTCCAAAAACACAAAAGAAGACTCTATACATGGACATCACCAGATGGTCAACACTGAAATCAGATCGATTATATTCTTTGCAGCCAAAGATGGAGAAGCTCTATACAATCAGCAAAAACAAGACCAGGAGCTGACTGTGGCTCAGACCATGAACTCCTTATTGCTAAATTCAGACTTAAATTGAAGAAAGTAGGGAAAACCACTAGACCATTCAGGTATGACCTAAATCAAATCCCTTATGGTTATACAGTGGAAGTGACAAATAGATTTAAGGGCCTAGATCTGATAGATAGAGTGCCTGATGAACTATGAAATGAGGTTCGTGACATTGTACAGGAGACAGGGATCAAGACCATCCCCATGGAAAAGAAATGCAAAAAAGCATGGACTGGAAGAAACACAATTTGGAATCAAGATTGCCGGGAGAAATATCAATAACCTCAGATATGCAGATGACACCACCCTTATGGCAGAAAGTGAAGAGGAACTCAAAAGCCTCTTGATGAAATTGAAAGTGGTGAGTGAAAAGGTTGGCTTAAAGCTCAACATTTAGGAAATGAAGATCATGGCATCTGTTACCATCACTACGTGGGAAATAGATGGATAAACAGTGGAAACAGTGTCAGACTTTACTTTTCTGGGCTCCAAAATCACTGCAGATGGTGACTGCAGCCATGAAATTAAAAGACACTTACTCCTTGGAAGGAAAGTTATGACCAACCTAGATTGCATATTCAAAAGCAGAGACATTATTTTGCCCACAAAGATTCACCTAGTCAAGGCTATGGTTTTTCCTGTGGTCATGTATGGATGTGAGAGCTGGTCTGTGAAGAAGGCTGAGCACCGAAGAATTGATGCTTTTGAACTGTGGTGTTGGAGAAGACTCTTGAGAGTCCCTTGGACTGCAAGGAGATCCAAGCAGTCCATTCTGAAGGAGATCAACCCTGGGATTTCTTTGCAACGAATGATGCTAAAGCTGAAACTCCAGTACTTTGGCCACCTCATGTGAAGAGCTGACTCATTGGAAAAGACTGTGATGCTGGGAGGGATTGGGGGCAGGAGGAGAAGGGGACAACAGAGGATGAGATGGCTGAATGGCATCACTGACTCGATGGATGTGAGTCCGAGTGACCTCCGGGAGTTGGTAATGGACAGGGAGGCCTGGCGTGCTGCAGTTCATGGGGTCGCAAATAGACACGACTGAGCGACTGAACTGATCTGATCTATATTTCTGTCTTTGTGCCAGTAGCATACTGTCTTGATGACTGTGGCTTTGTAGCAGAGCCTGAAGTCAGGCAGGTTGATTCCTCCAGTTCCATACTTCTTTCTCAAGATTGCTTTGGCTATTCGAGGTTTTTTATATTTCCACACAAATTGTGAAATTATTTGTTCTAGCTCTGTGAAGACTACCATTGGTAGCTTGATAGGGATTGCACTGAATCTATAAATTGTTTTGGGTAGTATACTCATTTTTACTATATTGATTCTTCCAATCCATGAACATGGTATATTTATCCACCTATTAGTGTCTTCTTTGATTTTTTTCACCAGTGTTTTATAGTTTTCTATATATATGTCTTTAGTTTCTTTAGGTAGATATATTCCTAAGTATATTCTTTTGGTTGCAATGGTGAATGGAATTGTTTCCTTAATTTCTCTATTTTCTCATTATTAGTGTACAGGAATGCAAGGGATTTCTGTGTGTTGATTTTATAAGCTGCAACTTTACTATATTCATTGGTTAGTTTTAGTAATTTTTTGGTGGAGTCTTTAGGGTTTTCTATGTAGAGGATCATGTCATCTGTAAACAGTGAGAGTTTTACTTCTTCTTTTCCAATTTGGATTCCTTTTATTTCTTTTTCTGTTCTGATTACTGTGGCCAAAACTTCCAAAACTATGTTGAATAGTAATGGTGAAAGTGGGCACCCTTGTCTTGTTCCTGACTTTAGAGGAAATGCTTTCAATTTTTCACCATTGAGGATAAAGTTTGCTGTGGGTTTGTCATATATAGCTTTTATTATGTTGAGGTATGTTCCTTCTATTCCTGCTTTCTGGAGAGTTTTTATCATAAATGGATGTTGAACTTTGTCAAAGGCTTTCTCTGCATCTATTGAGATAATCATATATTTTTTATTTTATTTATAATAAAATATTTTATTTTATTTTTTTTTTTTATTTTTCAATTTGTTAATGTGGTGTAATACATTGATTGATTTGCGGATATTAAAAAATCCTTGCATTCCTGGGATAAAGCCCACTTGGTCATTGTGTATGATCTTTTTAATGTGGTGTTGGATTCTGATTGCTAGAATTTTGTTAAGGATTTTTGCATCCTTACTCATCAGTGAGGAGAAGGCAATGGCACCCCACTCCAGTACTCTTGCCTGGCAAATCCCATGGACAGAGGAGCCTGGTAGGCTGCAGTCCATGGGGTCACTATGGCCTGTAGTTTTCTTTTTTTGTGTGGCAACTTTGTCAGGTTTTGGTATTAGGGTGATGGTGGCCTCATAGAATGAGTTTGGAAGTTTACCTTCCTGTGCAATTTTATGTAGGAGTTTGAGTAGGATAGGTGTTAGCTCTTCTCTAAATTTTTGGTAGAATTCAGCTGTGAAGCCCTCTGGACCTGGGCTTTTGTTTGCTGGAAGATTTCTGATTACAGTTTTGATTTCCGTGCTTGTGATGACTCTGTTAAGATTTTCTATTTCTTCCTGGTCCATTTTTGCAAAGTTGTACTTTTCTAAGAATTTGTCCATTTCTTCCATGTTTTCCATTTTATTGCCATATAATTGCTGATAGTAGTCTTTTATGATCCTTTGTATTTTTGTGTTGTCTGTTGTGATCTCTCCTTTTCATTTCTAATTTTACTGATTTGATTTTTCTCCCTTTGTTTCTTGATGAGTCTGGCTAATGGTTTTTCAATTTTATTTATCCTTTCAAAGAACCAGCTTTTGGCTTTGTTGATTTTTGCAATGGTCTCTTTTGTTTGTTTTGCATTTATTTCTGCCTTAATTTTTAAGATTTCTTTCCTTCTACTAACCCTGAGGTTCTTCATTTCTTCCTTTTCTAGTTGCTTTAGGTGTAGAGTTAGGTTATTTATTTGACTTTTTTCTTGTTTCTTGAGGTATGCCTATATTGCTACGAACTTTCCCCTTAGGACTGCTTTTACAGTGTCCCACAAATTTTGGGTTGTTGTGTTTTCATTTTAATTCATTTCTATGCAAATTTTGATTTCTTTTTTTATTTCTTCTATGATTTGTTGGTTATTCAGCAGAGTATTGTTCAGTCTCCATATGTTGGAAATTTTAATAGTATTTCTCCTGTAATTGAGACCTAATCTTACTGCATTGTGGTCAGAAAAGATCCTTAGAATGATTTCAATTTTTTGAATTTACCAAGGCTAGATTTATGGCCCAGGATGTGATCTATCCTGGATAAGTTTCCATGTGCTCTTCAGTTAAAGGTGAAATTCATTGTTTTGGGATGAAATGACCTATAGATATCAATTAGGTCTAACTGGTCTATTGTATCATTTAAAGTTTGTGTTTCCTTGTTAATTTTATGTTTAGTTGATCTATCCATAGGTGTGAGTGGGGTATTAAAGTCTCCCACTATTATTGTGTTATTGTTGATTTCTCTTTTCATACTTGTTAGCATTTATCTTACACATTGCGGTGTTCCTATGTTGGGTGCATATATATTTATAATTGTTATATCTTCTTGGATTGATCCTTTGATCATTATGTAGTGACCTTCTTTGTCTCTTTTCACAGCCTCTGTTTTAAAGTCTATTTTATCTGATATGAGTATTGCTACTCCTGCTTTCTTTTGGTCCCTTTTTGCATGGAAAATCTTTTTCCAGCCCTTCACTTTCAGTCTGTATGTGTCCCCTGTTTTGAGGTGGGTCTCTTGTAGACAACATATGTAGGGGTCTTGTTTTTGTATCCATTCAGCCACTGTTTGTCTTTTGATTGGGGCATTCAACCCATTTATGTTTAAGGTAATTATTGATAAGTATGATCCCATTGCCATTTACTCTATTGTTTTGGGTTCAAATTTATGCAGCCTTTTTGTGTTTCCTGTCTAGAGAATATCCTTTAGCATTTGTTGGAGAGCTGGTTTGGTGGTGCTGGATTCTCTCAGCTTTTGCTTGTCTGTAAAGCTTTCGATTTCTCCTTCATATTTGAATTAGATCCATGCTGGGTACAATAATCTGGGCTGTGGGTTATTTTCTTTCATCACTTTAAGTATTTCTTGCCATTCCTTCCTGGCGTGAAGAGTTTCTATTGAAAGATCAGCTGTTATCCTTATGAGAATTCCCTTGTGTGTTATTTGTTGTTTTTCCCTTGCTGCTTTTAATATCTATTCTTTGTGTTTCATCTTTGTTAATTTGATTAATATGTGTCTTGGGGTGTTTCACCTTGGGTTTATCCTGTTTGGGACTCTCTGTGTTTCTTGGACTTGAGTGATTATTTCCTTCCCCATTTAAGGAAGTTTTCAACTATTATCTCCTCAAGTATTTTCTCATGGTCTTTCTTTTTGTCTTCTCCTGGGACTCCTATGATTCGAATGTTGTAGCATTTAATATTGTCCTGGAGGTCTCTGAGATTGTGCTCATTTCTTTTAATTTGTTTTTCTTTTTTCTCTCTGATTCATTTATTTCTATCATTCTGTCTTCTAATTTACTAATCTTATCTTCTGCCTCTGTTATTCTACTATTTGTTGCCTCCAGAGTGTTTTTGATCTCATTTATTGCATTATTCATTATTTATTGACTCTTTTTTATTTCTTCTAGGTCCTTGCTAAACCTTTCTTGCATCTTCTCAATCCTTGTCTCCAGACTGTTTATCTGTGATTCCATTTTGATTTCAAGATTTTGGATCAATTTCACTATCATTATTCGGAATTCTTTATCAGGTAGATTCCCTATCTCTTTCTCTTTTGTTTGGTTTTGTGGGCATTTATCCTGTTCATTTGCCTGCTGGGTATTCCTTTGTCTCTTCATCTTGTTTAAATTGCTGAGTTTTGGGTGTCCTTTCTGTATTCTGTCAGTTTGTGGAGCTCTTTTTATTGTGGAGTTTCCTCGCTGTGTGTGGGTTTGTACTGGTGGCTTGTCAAGGTTTCTTGGTTAGGGAAGCTTTTGTTGGTGTTCTGGTGGGTGGCACTGGATTTCTTCTCTCTGGCATGCAATGAAGTGTCTAGTAATGAGTTATGAAATGTCAATGGTTTTGGAGTAATTTTGGGCAGCATGTGTATTGGAGCTCAGGGCTGTGTTCCTGTGTTGCTGCAGAATTTGCTTCGTATGTCTTGCCCTGGAACTTGTTGGCCCTTGTCTGGTGCTTGGTTTCAGTGTAGGTATGGAGGCGTTTGATGAGCTCCTGTAAGTTAATGTTGCCTGGAGTCAGGCGTTTCGTGGAGTCAGGGTTTGGACTTAAGCCTCCTGCTTCCAGTTATTGGTCTTATTTTTACAGTAGTCTCAAAACTTCTCCTTCTATACAGCACCATCAATAAGACATCTAGGTTAAAGATGAAAAGTTTCTCCATGGTGAGAGTCACCCAGAGAGATTCACAGTGTTACAGGGAGAAGAAAAGAAGGAGGATGGAGTTAGAGGTGACCCGAATGAGATGAGGTGGAATCAGTAGAGGAGAAAGGGGCTAGCCAGTAATCACTTCCTTATGTGCACTCCACAATTGGACCACTCAGAGATGTTCATGGAGTTATACAGAAAAGAGAAGAGCCGGGCGGTCCTTCGCTGCTGCGCATCCCCGCGGAGCCTACCGCGGCGCGGTCCGGACTGGGCTGCTGGCTGCCGGGCTGCTGAGAACCAGCCCGAGACCTCTGCTTGAGGGTCCTTCCTCTGAAGACATCACCAGTGTGTGGAGCCTGCCGCACACCCACCCCCTGCCAAACCACGGCCTTTACCTGCGTCTTCCGGTGTTTCCCGTGCGACCCGTCTTGTGGGAGTGCCTCGTGGGCCACCCCAGAGTTCACCCCTGGCTCAGCAGCGCCAATGGTGAAGATGACCAGATCCAAGACTTTCCAGGCTTATCTGCCTTCTTGCCACCGCACCTACAGCTGCATTCACTGCAGAGTGCACTTGGCCAATCACGATGAACTTATTTCCAAGTCGTTCCAAGGAAGTCAAGGACGAGCATACCTCTTTAACTCAGTAGTTAACGTGGGCTGCGGGCCGGCGGAAGAGCGCGTGTTGCTCACAGGACTGCACGCCATCGCAGACATTTACTGTGAAAACTGCAAAACCACCCTGGGCTGGAAATATGAACACGCCTTTGAAAGCAGCCAGAAATATAAAGAAGGCAAATACATCATTGAGCTAGCGTACATGATCAAGGACAATGGCTGGGACTGATGGGAGAGCATCCAGCCAACCCAGCGTCCACGTGAATGCCATCCAACCGAACATTCTACCCAAGCGTGAGAGAGTGACTGAACACGTGGTTCCATCCATTTAGGGGCCTTGCCATCTGGGGCATTCTCCCACCCCGACGCCATCTTTCTGGTGACCGGCCTCTAAACCGCTGTCTCTCTGTCTCTTTACTTTGTATCTGTTTGTGAGTTGATCCTGGCTTCTCTCTCTGTTCTAGTGTTGGCTGAAAAAACAAAACAACAAAAGGAACAGACACCTGCCTGCATGGCGGCAGCCCACTTTGACGAAGGCCCCAGGGCCCTTGAAGAGCTGCCCGAAGGCCGCTGGGCGGGGAGTACGGTGGCCCAGCCCGGGGGTGTGAGGGTCCCGGGTGGGCAGGGGACGGGAGGGGGAGAGGTAGGAACAGACTTGTGCTGCTCCTGGAGACCTGGGAACTTAGGCTTGATATAATCAACTTGTCTAAGAGGACAAAGAGGAAAAAAAAATACCTCATGACTGCATTCTCTCTGATCAGAAGCTTCTGTTCCTGCCACCAAATGTGCCAGTAGGCTGATCCTATAGGAAAATTCACCTTAAAAGTCACAAAAGAGTGAGTTGAAGGAGACGAGAACCTGTAAAATTGTTAAGCAAGATTAAAGCAGCCAACCCGGGACGTTTTCAGAATGGAACCAGATTCCCAGAGAGGGTGAGTCTGTCATGGAAATGCCTTTTTGCGTCTCTGTGGGCTGCTGGTGGAGCACGGGGCCTGAGATGCTCATGGTCCTGCCCTGGCAGTGCTGGATGGAAAGCTAACGGGAAGCCAGGTAGCCCTGCGTTTAGCAGCAGACAGCCTCCGTGAGACAAAGAGGGCCCTGCAAAACCAAATTTTGTTCCCAAAAGTTTCTTGGCCCACATCATTCGGTGCTTTAGCAACCCTGGGAGATTAAGTTGTTCTCTCCACATTACTAAAAAGCAGACTGAGATTCAGAAGTTTTTCATTTCCAATCCCAGAGAAACAGTTCCTCTGGCTCCCAGGCCCAAGATCTCAATTAAAAAAAAAAACAAAACCATTTTCAACTTTCACATTCCTAAGCTGGTTTGCCAGCCCAGAAATCATAAATTCCCCTCTGCATCCCTGCTGAAGGTGGTGGCTCTCATTTCTGTGTTTTGATTAGCCCCTTTACTCAGGGAATGTCCTGGCTATTGATAATCCTTCCCAGGAAAAGAAAACAGGCACGGTCAGGGTGGGGGGAACATGTAGGTGTGTAAAAACCGAGCATGGTCATATAGGAATTGGACATGAGATGCCCTAGAATGTTCAAGGGGCAGAGGAGACTGAAGTGCCACTGTTCGTCTTTGGGGATGGGGCCTCTGACTCTTGCATGGATCGGAGCAGGCTCCAGTTAGACCCGGGTTCTGGTGTTCTGTTTTGCTTTAATTTAAATTACTATCCATTGAGCATCCAGTGGGCACATGGTGCAAGAGAGCTGAACAAAATGCTGGTTTTTCCATAATGACAAGGGTAAGAAAGAACCAACTCATTAGGTTTTCCCTAAAAAGAACCAAAAGTGCTTCTTATAACTTGATCTCCATTCATGGCTTGTCTACTAATGTCTGGCAGCATCGGAGAGACCGCAGCTGAGTGAGGGAGATGCCTCAGTCGGTTCATTTTTTAATTTCCTCACCAAATTATGGACTCAGAGCATAACCAAAGACCTCATCCATTCACCCCTGGTGGGTTTGGGGAACTGGAGTTTGATGGTAAAGCTTAGGTGGGATTCCCAGAGTAGGGAAAGGGAGAAGGGGGAAAGGACAGAGGCATGACGTGCTAGACCTCAGCCAGCAACTGCCTTCCTTTTCAGCTGAAGTCCAGCCGGCAGATTCTAGTTCCATCTCCCTCGTGCCTCCCCAGGTCATATGGCGTGGGCGGCCCTGGATTACACCCAGCCTGCTGGGATATTAGTCTCAGGCCGCTGATGGTTTGATTTGATGTGTATCCAACCCAGCCGAGCTCAGTGTCCATGGAACGCCAGCTGGGCCTGCCCAATTCCCCGGACAACAAGATGACGGAGATAGGATAGAGTCAATCTTTATTGGTGGATCAGTGTGTGAAAGACAGGTGTCCCCTTTATAAAAAGATTTTCAAGAGGATATATAAGAAACAGTTGCTTGTGAAATATACTTTTGTAAATAATATTTAATTTTTTAAATAATATATTTGGTGCTGTTTTCTCAGATCCCCTGAGAGCACTTTTTATTTTCATTTTTAAATTCTCTAGTTTCCTCTGCATTTCTTGAGGTATATTTTAAGGGAAACAGTGATCACCAGTATACTCTTGCAAAAGAAAAGGAAAGGGAAAAAAAAATCTCCATCACTTTAGTCTGGACAGAGGCAATAAATGAAGCAATGTCTCTGTATTTCTTCCCAATGGAACAGACTCTGCAGTACATTCATTACCAGGTTGAGAACTGAAATATTTTCTTGTACCGCTATTGGCCAGAAAAGAAAATAAATCAAGTAAATTTAGTAACAACTTGAGAGATTCCTCTTGTTGGAAGAATTTCCAACAGATTGGAGTCTTGTTTTTAATTGTTTGTGTAAGTGTGTGTGCGCCCACGTGTGCGTGTGTGTACGTGCGTGTGTGTGTGTGTGTGTGTAAAGCACTTTGCATCGTGCCTGCGGTTTTCATTTTTTGGGGGGACACTACCTACAGTTTACACCCTGGGCACATAAGATTTTTCTTCTCTTTCTCTCTGCTGATTTTGTTTCCGAGTGGACCAACAACGCAACCCTCGAGGAGTTTGTTTCCCCGAGCACGGAGCTGTTGCGTGTTTGCTCCTTCGTCTTTGTGTGCTCAGCTTTTACAGACTGTAAAGGAAATCTGTTGTTTGTGAAGACCCAGCAGTCACAGCTGTGTGCCTCACTGAGAGGTGAGGGTACTCATCATGGACCCAGGGCTCCAGTTGTTGTGGAAGCCACATCATGTTAAACATTAAACTGGTTTGGGTTGAAAAGAATGTCAATAAAATAATACACATTATTTTGTAGGTAAATAGCTTTTTTTTTTAAGGTCACATTGCCTCAGGTTCAGGAAGAGGCTGGGAAATCAAATATTGAACACAATCAACTTAGATATTTTTTTAAAAAATGAGTTTGCCTCAAATGAGAAAACATGCTAGTGGTCTAGGTCGAGGAAAGAGATATATTAATATTTAATATTTAAAATTAAGATATGTCATAAAATCAGCCAGCAGTGAAAGATAAAGCCAAGAAGAAACAAGCCGTTCTCATAGTATCAAATTCTACCTGCCCGTATGTTTTTGTATAACATTTGGGTGAAAGTGAAGTAAGTTCCCTTTTCCAACCTGCAGAGACTATCTTTCAATACAGACTCTGCCTATTTATGCTTGTGTTTACAAACTGTATTTGTTGGGTTTTGTTTTTCTTTTATCTTTATTATTATTATTATTATTTTTAGTGGCATTTTCAGGTCACTTTGCTTCAATAACAAAGAAAATTATTTTCAAGTAATTTGTCTTCACCATTTCCTGTATTTGTACATAGTGATTCAGTATTAGAGAAAAGTGCATTGTTTCCGTCATATTTCCAATCTGTGTTGGTGCTCATTTGAGAAAATAAAGTTTTCAAATATGAAAAAAAAAAAAAAAAAGAGAAGAGGGAGGAAGGAGACAGAGGTGGCCAGGAAGATAAAAAAAAGGGTGAATGAAAAGGAGAGAGACAGATGCAGTCAGTAATCAGTTCCCTAAGTATTCTCCACCGTCTGGAACACACAGAAATTCACAGGGTTGGGTAGAGTAGAGAGGGGTTAGGGAGGAGACAGGCGACGTGGTGGAGAAAAAAGAGAGTCCAAAGCGGGAGAGAGCAGTCAAGCCAGTAATCTCACTTCCAAGTAAAAAATGTGTACTGAAGATTGGGTTCTTAAAGGTACAAAATTGGTAACAAATATCTAAATGCAAAAATTAAAAATCTAGAGTAGAATTTGCAATTTCAGAAATGCAATGTTAAAGAAAAGAAGAAGAGAAAGAAAGGAAAAAAAAGTCACAAAAATTATTTTAAAAAAATATATAGGTACAAAATTGATAACAAATACCAAAAAGCTAAAATTAAAAATCTAGAGTAGAGTTTGGAATTTCAAAAATAAAAAGTTAAAGAAAAAGAAAAAAAGGTTACAAAATTTATAAAGAATATATATATGAAGTTTGCTTTTAAACAAAAAAAACAGGGTCTTTTTTTTTTTTTTTTGCAAAGGAATAGTAGGTTAGTAGGTTATAAAAGTGAAAATTAAAGGAGTAATAGAGGACTTAAAATTTTTTATAAAAAAATTTAAAAAAAAATGAAAGAAAGAATGATCGTAAAAATAGTAAAAATATATCTAGGACTTTCTCTGGTGTTGTGGGTATTGTGGGCTCAGTTCATTTTCGGCTAGTTTCTTGGTCTGGCTTATATTTCTCAAGATCTATAGGCTCCTTCCTATGTAGTCATTAATAACGACAGGGTTTTAATCTATTGTCTGTCGCTTCCAAGGCGGTTCCCTCTGTTATAGCTTCTTCTGTTTGCTGGTCTCTTCAGTGTCTGATTTCTGCCCTGATACAAAGGGGCGGTGGCGGACACTTTTTTTTTTTTTTTTTTAGGCTCACTTGTTCAGTCCTGCTGTAGGGAGGGAGGGTCGCTGCAAACAAATAACACTGGCATGTGCTCGCAGTGCCTCTGCCACACTGGACCTGCCCCCGCTCATGGTGCATGTAGCCTCCCTGCCCACACTGCTCAGGCTCTAGGTTGCTCCGCTGGGAACCATCTGAGGCCAGCCCTGGGCTGCTTGCACCTCCCAGGTCTTAGCTGCTCAAGTTCAGGCACTCAGGTAGTCCTCAGAGGTACAGACTCGGCTGGGCCTGCATGTTGTGCCCTTCCCAGGTCCAAGCAGCTCAGGTGATGTGGTGTTTTGCGATCGTGGTTGCTGCAATTTATGGCCTCCCTGCTGCTTGGTTTTCTGGGTGTACAACCGGCGCACCTTCTCAGGTGGATGTTGACCATCCAGAACCCCAAGAAGTCTTAGTTAGCAAAGAAGCCTGCTTACAGTTTTGTAGATAATGTCTCCCTGGGGCTGCGATTACCCTCTTCCATCTTTGGCTGCCTGTCACCGTAGGGGGATGGTCTGTAGCTGGCTATCTCTGTTCAGTCCTTTGCTCTGTGCACGGGCCTGGCAGTGTCTTAGGTTAGGGCTGGCTCTTCGCATGGTAGTTATCCCACAGTCTGCTTTGGTAGCCCAAATTAGTTTGCTCAGCTAGCGCTCAGGGCATTCAGGCCAGATCATTACTCTAAGCTATGCATCCCGCGCCTCCCTGCCCAGCTCCCACTTGCTAGTGGCAGGTGCCAGCATCAGCGCTGCTTCTCTGCTGGGGGAGTTACTGTTGGGCTCGTAATCTGTGGGTTTTAATTTTTTATTTATTTTTCCTCCCTGTTATGTTGCCTTCTGTGGTTCCAAGTCTTGGCACAGACTCAGCAGTGAGAGTGTTTCCTGGTGTTTGGAAACTTCTCTCTTTTTAAGATTCCCTTCCTAGAATGGAGCTCTGTCCCTCTCTCTTTTGTCTCTTTTTTTGTCTTTTATATTTTTTCCTACCTCCTTTAGAAGACAATGGATTGCTTTTCTGGGTGCCTGATGTCCTCTGCCGGCATTCAGAAGTTGTTTTGTGGAATTTACTCAGTGTTTAAATGTTCTTTTGATGAATTTGTGGGGGAAAAAGTGGTCTCCCCATCCTATTCCTCCGCCACTTTAGCTCCTCCCCCTACCCCCAGATTTAAAAGTAAGAAAAACAAAGTAAGTTAACGTTAAAAAAAAAAAAAATCCTGGTGCCAATGTAAGAAGTAAAATAGAGATATTTTCTCTAGATTTATTAAAGTACAATTTTTTCAGTTTTATTGAGATATTATTGATATATAGCATTGTGTAAGTTTAAAGCATATAGGGTGATTATTTAGTATACTTATATATTATGAAATACTACAATAAGGTTAGTTAACACAACCAGCAGTACACAGGGTTACATTTGTGTCTGTGTGTGTGTGGTGAGAACACATAAGAGCTATTTTTTGGTTGTTGTTGTTGTCAACTTACAAGTACAATACAGTGTTGTTAACTACTGTTGTTAATGTATGATGCTGTACATTAGATGGCCAGACTGGAAACGTGTATCCTTTTATTAATGTGCCTTCATTTCCCTCATGCCATACCCCTGGCAACCCCCACCAATCTACGCTTTCTTTCTCCAAGTTCAGGTCTTTTAGATTCCAAATATAAGTGAGATCTAACAATATGTTTTTTCTCTGTGTGACTTATTTCACTTAAATCCATGCCCTAAAGATCATTCATGTTTTCATAAGTACAGGGTTTTCTTCTCTTCATCGGTTGAGTACAATTCTATTGTATATGCATGTATTTATATATGTACACACACAGACATTACATCCTCCTTACCTATTCATCAGTTAATGGACACAGGTTATCTCCAGATTTTAGCTATTATGAAAAATGCTTCATGGAGGTGCAGGTATTCCTTGAAGATCGTGATTTTATTTCCTTCAGGTATATATTCAGAAGTGGGATTTTGAATCATATTGTAGTGTTTTTTTGTTTGTTTGTTTGTTTGTTTTAGGAAACTCTGTACTGTTTTCTACAGTGGCTGTTCCAATGTACATTCCTACACACAGTGCACAGATTTTTTTTTTTTTTTTTTAATCTATAGGCTACACAGTTCTCATGATCTCATGTCTGTTTGATAATGGCCACTTAACAGGGGTAAGATGATATTTCATTGTGGTTCTGATTTCCATGAAATAAAAATTTTTGTCCCAGAGAATTGGTACGGGGAGGGAGGAGGGAGGAGGGGGGTTTCAGGATGGGGAACATTGGTATACCTTCGGCAGATTCATGTTGGTGTATGACAAAACCAATACAATATTGTAAAGTAATTAACCTGAAATTAAAATAAATACATTTATATTTAAAAAATACAAGTGATAGGAGTTATAGGAGACTATTCTACAATATAGCTAAGATGCAATGATGGGCATAAAGAAGGCAATAGCAATGGATGTAGAAAAGTAAGGTCATGCTTGGGAAATGGTACTGAAGATAGAATCTATAAGATTGTCAGCGTTTGGGAGTGGAGAGTGGGAGACTATAAGAAAGGAAATTTACCCATATTTCTAACTTCTGTGATTGCGTAAATGATGAAATGATTCACAATGTATGGATAACATGAAAAAACAGGTTTTGTAGAAATTTTTGAAATAAATGTATTACTACAAGATCTGTCCAATTTTCCTCTTTTGGTTTTGAGAGGGTAACAGGAAAGAAGGCCAGGGGTCTCCAAACGGAGGAAATAGGCTGCAAGTGTCAGATATTTTTACCTCTCTTAAGCGGCAGGAGGAAACAAACTAGCGATATTTTTTTTCCTTATCTGTATAAATTTAAAAGGAGGTTTCTCTTAAAATACTATTACCATAATGACACCTGGTTTCACCCAAAGTTAACTATTCTCAAATCTTGAGTTAACCAATGCATTTTTCTTATGGAAATGTTTGTCTTAAGCTATGTTAATGTACTATGCACTTACCCCAGACTCTTTCTTCAAGTCGATTCGGCTTAATGGCTCAGAACCTACTTGAAAAACCAGTATGTTATACTTAGATATTGTTCCCCTAATCTATGTAAACGAAAATATTTATATGGTAATCTGCCCTTCTACAAGATTCATGTTAATCATTTTATGGCCCAGGATGAATCATCTGGTGCCAAGATTATTTCAAAATGCATCTTATGGATGAGGGCCTGGTGCTATTCTGAGTTTTAAGACATTTCTTTCTTTCATTAACAGACTGCTAGTGACTATATAACATCCTGCTGAAGACTAGCAGGGGGGTACTCTTTCTGCCCCCTTCTGATGCCTATGTCAGAAGCTTTCTCTATCTCCTTTATACTTTAATAAAACTTTGTCACACAAAAGCTTTGAACAATCAAGCCTTGTCTCTGGCCCTGGATTAAATTCTTCTCCTCCGGAGGCCAAGAATCCTAGCGTCTTTTCATTCAGCAACAACTTTTCAGTTTTTGGCAGTGACTATAAGCTTTGTTATCCTAGAGAAAGAATGATTATCATTCTCATTTCCTTCTTCTGATGGAATTCAGCTTGTTCAGCAGGTGATGTTTAGTCAAATAGTAGGTAAAGATCTTTTAGAAATGTCTGTGATCAGAATCAACAAAGTGTATGCTTTGAAAAGTGGCCTTAACTCTCCTCACACACTGAACCTCAAATCCATATCTTCCACTGGGCCTTCATGCATAGAAGTGTTAGTTCTTCAGATAGTAAACTTTTTCCCTTTTTATCTATTTGCATGTATATGAATAGGTGTGTACACATTGTAGATAACTGCACACTTTCTGAAATCATCTGCAAATTTTAGAACAAGGAATCAGATCAGATCAGATCAGTCGCTCAGTCGTGTCTGACTCTTTGTGACCCCATGAATCACAGCACGCCAGGCCTCCCTGTCCATCACCAACTCCCGGAGGTCACTCAAACTCACATCCATCGAGTCAGTGATGCCATCCAGCCATCTCATCCTCTGTCGTCCCCTTCTTCTCCTCCTGCCCCCAATCCCTCCCAGCATCAGAGTCTTTTCCAATGAGTCAACTCTTCGCATGAGATGGCCAAAATACTGGAGTTTCAGCTTTAGCATCATTCCTTCCAAAGAAATCCCAGGGCTGATCTCCTTCAGAATGGACTGGTTGAACAAGGAATAGCTATGGTAAAAAGGCACAAGTGTCTTGCTGCTGCTGCTGCTGCTGCTAAGTCACTTCAGTCGTGTCCGACTCTGTGTGACCCCACGGACGGCAGCCCACCAGGCTCCCCCGTCCCTGGGATTCTCCAGGCAAGAACACTGGAGTGGGTTGCCATTTCCTTCTCCAGTGCATGAAATTGAAAAGTGAAAGTGAAGTCACTCAGTCATGTCTGACTCTCAGCGACCCCATGGACTGCCTACCAGGCTCCTCCATCCATGAGATTTTCCAGGCAAGAGTACTGGAGTGGGGTGCCATTGCCTTCTCTGATAAGTGTCTTAAGAACCTCAATAAAGAGCTTAGAGGCTGCCCATTATCACAAATTTTAGATCCTGAAATGGTCTCATATGCAATTACTATCTTTCTATGTGGACTTTTTCTGATAAATTTCTCCTGGCTGTCATATAATCTTAAAATATTTATTCGTGATCAGCATATATATGATCAAATTGTCTTGACTTTTTAAAAAGTTTCTAATTCTTAATTGGAGCTCACTGTCTTGGGCTATGGAATGCATTTTTCTGTGTTTACACCCATAAATAATAAAAGAATGCTAGCATATTTTTAGTACTAATTTTGAAAAGCTATCCAATGTGATTTTTTGACTCCACATCATTAATTAGTCCCAGTTCTATTTATCAGGAAGATAGGTATTTCTAAATATTTCTCTCTCTCTTTTAGAGCAATACTTGGGAAACTTCAACCTGTAGGCTTGTTGACAATTTTTTTGTCTTAATAACATTTTATTTGAAAACAGTCATTTCTATTTGTTTATGTAAGTCCATGTTTGGTCTTGTACTACAAGGGCAGAACTGAATAGTTGTGATAGAGACAAATTAGGCTGCAAAGATTACATTATTTACTATCTCACTCTTTACAGAAAAGGTGTGGTGACCTCTATAGTGAACTATGATTTCTATCATTTGAATTTTAATTTAGTAGGTACATTTTATTTATTTTAATGCCAATTTTTTAAATTGAAGTAGAGTGATTTACAATATCATGATGGTTTCAAGTGTAGAGCACCAAATTTCAGTTTTATATGTACACAAACTCTATATATATATATATATATATATATATATATATATATAACATATATAAGTATGTATTATATACACATATATATTTTTTCGGGGGGATTCTTTTCGCATATAGATTTTTATAAAATATAATATACAGTTCACTAGTATAGTATAGTATAGTGGTTTCTTGATGGTCACCTATTTTGTATAAATCAGTGTGTATATGTTAATCTCTGAACTATGATTTCTTGATAATGGGAGATTCTGACTACGACAAACAGTCTCACTGCAAACATGTAAGAATGGAATGATGAAATCATGTTTTCAAAAATCTTCCACATTTTCTTTGCCAGCTTCTTTCTTCATATATATTTTTCTATTATGTATACAACTTTGGTTGAATTTGCTGCATTTTCTCCACTAATGGTGGTGTAAGTCAACTAGCATGAACAGTGCGTGTGTGATTTAGAAGTTGACTTCTTGAGCAAAGTTGAAAAGGAAATAGATCAAAATTATTTGTTACTGTTTTGCTCTTCTATATACATTAGAGAAATATTTTTCTTTCAAATGATTTTTTGAGAGGATCTAACAGAATTTAAACATCTATGTTCAAGAAAGAACTCTTTATTACTATTCTCTGTGCTTTGTAATCACTACTGGTTTCCAAGGAAACAGAGATGTCACAATTATTACACTAACCAGCTGAATCTTTACCATTTTTCTGTGTTTGTCTGTATGTGATTTATAAGATTTGTGAACTGAAAACATACTTGGCAACATGACTATAAAATTTTTCATATGATTATTACCAATATGTAATTATGTTTCTCTCTTAGGCAAAATTAAATCTCTTTCTGAAGGAAATAAAAATTAAAAGGGAAATGTTAATAATAAATTCTACTCTGTAGGGTTTCAGAGTGGATTAAAAGAGTGTTCATAAAGCCCTTAGCACAGAGCCAGGAACTTTAACAGGTGTTCAATAAACTTTATACCTATTAACAGTAGTAATAACATTTCCTTGTAAGTCTTTCTTGAATCCTTGACAACTTAGGATATAAAAAGGCTACTATAACAAAATACCATAAACTGCAGTCCATGGGTGACTTATTAATAAAAGAAATTGATTTCTCACATTTCTGGAGTTTGGAGATTGTTCATCACGGTCCAGGATCATTGAGTTCTAGTTTGGATCTTCTTTCAAGTTGCAGATGCTCACTTCCTAGTGTATCCACATATGGCAGAAAGAGAGTGAGCTTGGTCTCTGATGATCTCTTGTAAGGGAACTAGTTTCATCTGTCAGGCCTCTTCTCTCAAAGGCCCTACCTCCATACCATTACATGGGGTGTATTAACATTTCAACATATGAATTTTGATGGGACAAAAGCATTCAAATCATAACACTTAGCCTACGCTCAGGAAAAAAAAGAAGAAAAAATGTTCAAAAAGACTCCAGAGCAACTCCTATATAGACACGTGATCCAATGTGAGGTCAATTATTTTATAGACTACTAGGTATGACTATGCCAGGTCAGTTTATTTCTCGTCCTTGGTTCTCATCTCATTGCAACAAATATTCAGAGTGATGGAACAAAATGTGTAAAACAACAGACCAGTTACAACTCAGTTCAACTCAAGCAGACAGGTCCCTTATTAGACACTTCCAAAGGAGTCCTCCTTATCCTTCCTATCAATCAGGCTTGGCTTCAACCTTTTAGACTTCCCATCTCCTCCTTTTAGTTATTCCCAGCGCAATGTAGAGCTTGTACCCCCCACCAGTAATGAAAGCGAATGAAAATGGGCACACACTCAAGGCCAACTGACAATTTCAAATCACAAAATTTCAAGTTGTATGATAGAAGACTCTGTTGTTTATATCTTCCCATATGTCTTCCCATGATTCAGTCTGTTATAATTAGATGTAGAATACTCATGAGACCTTACTTAGCTCTTAACTGCTTAAGGTTACTTGGAGAGGCCCCTGTGGTTATTTTGTATCCACTGTGTGCCTAGGGCACATGTGCAGGAGTTGAAAAGTCTCTGTGGTTATTTAGAAGCCTATCTCTGAACTCTACTGGGTGTGTCTGTGATGTTTAGAGATCAGCATGCATTCCTTTCAGCCAGGCTCCTCTGCTAACTTCCTACTTGACAACTGGATAAATAAAAGGTTGACAGACACCATAAGACCTGGCATAAAGAGGAGGTATAGGATAGAGCTAGTGTTATAAGAAAAGAAGACAGCCTCACAAGTGTTTTCACGCACACTTTTAACCAGATGAACTCTCTTAATTAAGAAAGAACATTTTATTGAGTAGAATTCATTACTTATGAATTTTCAAAATGCTTTACTTAAAAATAAAATGATTACTTATATTTTTATAACATGAAATTAAAGCATTTTATTTTCTTGGGGACATTGTTTTTAATAATAAACATAGAAGTAAGCTGTTTTATATTTCAGAGCATTTCTATTTAATTGATGTTTCTAACTCATCAACAATGATCAAATAATCTAAATATGCACACTTTCTAAAATTAGATAATCATGGAAAATATTTTTTTTAAAGGCTAAAAAACTATGGCTCTAGTTTTTCCCATCTTGCTGCTGCTGCTAAGTTGCTTCAGTCGTGTCCGACTCTGTGCGACCCCATAGACGGCAGCCCACCAAGCTCCGCCATCGCTGGGATTCTCCAGGCAAGAACATTGAAGTGGGTTGCCATTTCCTTCTCCAATGCATGAAAATGAAAAGAAAAAGTGAAGTTGCTCAGTCATGTCCGACTCTTAGCGACCCCATGGACTGCAGCCTACCAGGCTCCTCTGTCCGTGGGACTCTCCAGGCAAGAGTACTGGAGTGGGGTGCCATTGCCAAGTAGCTCAGTGGTAAAGAATCAGCCTGCCAATGCAGGACCTGCAAGAAATGCAAGTTCAATCCCTGGGTCAGAAAGATCCACTGGAGGAAGAAATGGCAACTAACTCTAGTATTCTTGCCAGGATACCAGGGGATTGCAAAGAGTCAGACACAACTGAACACACTAATAATGTTGTATTAGAATACCACACATAACTAATCCAATCTACTTTATAAACAAGACTCAAAAAGTAACAACTGAACTATAGAGAAACATGTCTATAAAGGTCAAGAATGCATACTTATTTTGGATGTAATTTTCACTGAAAGTAATTTAAGTCACTAAAATCATGAGTCAGTTACTATCTAATATATATAAAGTTGAAAGTTGTACCTAATTACTTGTGGAGAGTATATTCTAATCATGAACATTCTTAATGTCAGGCTGTGTCTATGCACCAGGAACCTAGAAATGTCAGGCCTTATCATGTATGCTAGGCTAAGTCACTTCAGTCGTGTCCAACTCTGTGTGACACCATAGATGGCAGCCCACCAGGCTTCCCCATCCCTGGGATTCTCCAGGCAAGAACACTGGAGCGGGTTGCCATTTCCTTCTCCAATGCATGAAAGTGAAAAGAAAAAGTGAAGTTGCTCAGTCATGTCTGACTCTTAGCAACCCCATGGACTGCAGCCTACCAGGCTCCTCCATCCGTGGGACTCTCCAGGCAAGAGTACTGGAGTGGGGTGCCATTGCTTTCTTCTCTTATCATGTATAGTACTCTTTTAATTAGTGATGATGATGCACATAAACAATATTTTCCCTCCATATTGACATAGATATGGACTAATGGAATCTATAAATAGGATTTACTGAGTCCTATTCTGAGACTTAACCAATCCATTCTGTAAATTCAAAAGGTTGGGAAAGATAGAATATTAAAGATAAAATTAGTCAGTAGAGTTGCTCAGTAGTGTCTGAGGTTTTATGACCCAAGGACTGCAACACACCAGGTTTCTCTGTCCATCACCAACTCCCAGAGCCTGCTCAAACTCATGTCCATCGAGTCAGGGATGCCATCCAACCATCTCATTCTCTGTTGTCCCCTTCTCCTCCTGCCTTTAATCTTTCCCAGAATAAGGGTCTTTTCCAATGAGTCAGCTCTTCACATCATGTGGCCAAAGTATTGGAGTTTCAGCTTCAGCATCAGTCCTTCCAATGAATATTCAGGACTGATTTCCTTTAGGATGAACTGGTTGGATCTCTATGCAGTCCAAGGGACTCTCAAGAGTCTTCTTCAACACCACAGCTCAAAAGCATCAGTTCTTCAGTGCTCAGCTTTCCTTATAGTCCAACTTTCACATCCATACATGACTACTAAAAAAACCATAGGATTGACTAGATGGCCCTTTGTTGGCAAAGCGATGTCTCTGCTTTTTAATATGCTGTCTAGTTTTCTAACTAGTTTTCTAACTGTCTAACTTTTCTTCCAAGGAGCAATCATCTTCTAATTTCATGGCTGCAGTCACCATCTACAGTGATTTTGGAGCCCAGAAAAATAAAGTCTGTTACTGTTTCCATTGTTTCTCATCTATTTGCCATGATGTGATGGGACCAGATGCCACGATCTTCGTTTTCTGAATGTTGAGTTTTTAAGCCAGCTTTTTCACTCTCCTCTTTCACTTTCATCAAGAGGCACTTTAGTTTCTCTTCACTTTCTGCTATAAGGGTGATGTCATCTGTATATCTGAGGTTATTGATATTTCTCCCAGTAATCTTGATTCCAGCTTGTGCTGCTTCCAGTCCAGCATTTCTCATGATGTACTCTATATATAAGTTAAATAAGCAGAGTGGCAATATACAGCCTTGATGTATTCCTTTCCTGATTTGGAACCAGTCTGTTGTTCCATGTTGAGTTCTAACTGTTGCTCCTTTTCTCAGGAGGCAGGTCAGGTGCTCTGGTATTCCCATCTCCTCTTTAGTTTAATTTTAGCTAAATTAATATATTTACTTATGCCATATATCACAAATACACATATTTTATTACTTTGTGTGTTTAACATAGTCCAATAAAGTATCAGTTTTTATCTTCATTTTATAGTTAAGAACACTAAAGACAAAATAATGAAGTCATACATGATGGATTGTTACACGGTTACTCAGCTGAGAAAAAAGTAGTTCTATAACCTCTGACTCCTAGTTGTACAACCTTTTCAATACACCAGAACACCTTACTACCAGTTGTTGTGCTTTTAATTAATATTTGTTGAGCCAAACTTTTGTTTTTTTAGACCCATGATGTAATCCATTGTCATTTTTATTATATTAACACTATGCCATCAGGCAATATGGACTTAAGTTTGATAGTGAATGATCAAAAATTCTATATATTTGGAGTTGGTTAAGTGCAAGATAGAAACATTTATAAGCCAAGAACCCAATTCATTTCTATATCAGAGAATTAAATTCCTGTGATGTGGGCCTGAATGAATGGTAAACAGACCCTTTAGTATTTCTTATGGCCTTCCTCTGGGTTAGCATCTTGTTTGTGGGAGCCAATTTCAGCCTTTCTCAATCATCTTAAGAGTACATATGGTTATATGGAACAAAAATACTTTTCAGTTGAATTGCATTTTACAATTTTTAAACAGCTTGATCTGATATGAATCTTGTGAAGTTGGGTCAAATTTTATAACTCATTTTGGAGATGAAAATCTAGAATTATAGGAATAGCCTATGTACACAAAGATCCTGAGCAATGGATTTGAAGCTAGACCTCAGTTTTCTTGACAGTTGGGTCTGTATTTCTTCTACTGTAGTGCCTCACTCTTGCTCCAGCTTTTCTTAATGCTTCTGAAAAATGACATTTTGTGATAGAAGAGTGGCGACAACATAGTTTTCAATTATATTCAAGAGAGGATACACTCTCTGTACAGTTTCAGAATGCTCCCCTGGTTATTCACCAGGTATTGTGCAATATCACAGAGTTCTTTGCAATAAAATTGAAATTTAATCCAAGATAATGCACAAAAGACATGCTTTCTGGGAGACTGAAATTCAGAAAAGTCAGAGAACATTTGTACTTCAGGGCACTGGCTCCTGCCTTGTTCCACTACCATGTGAACTTTGGGTTAAATTATTATTAGACTGTTCGTTAAATCAATGAATTTGGGTCTCAGCATTGACTTATTCAAATTAATATATTGAAAAGTGTCACTGTCACAGTCATCTCAATTTATGACAAGGAAATATAACACTTTTCTTGAAACAAAAACTTGCAAGCAGGGAAAAAAATGCTGAAATTGGCTATGTCTATAGTCAAAAATGGCTTCCCATGTGACACTAGTGGTAAATAACTCACCTGCTAATGCAGGAGATATGAGACGATCCCTGGGTTGGGAAGATTCCCCTGGAGAAGGAAATGGCAACCCACTCCAGTATTCTTTCCCAGAGAATTGCACAGACAGAGGAAACTGGCCAGCTACAGTGCACAGGGCCACAACGAGTCAGACCCAACTGAAGCGACAGCACAGCGCATAGTCAAAAACAGTTTATTTATGAGTTAATTTGCCTATATAGAGTGACAGGAAGTGATTCCAGAGTCACATTTCCAAGAGGCAGAACAATCCTGTACCCAGAAAGAAAGATGCATAAGGAAAGAACAAAGTGATAATCTGATGAAGAGCTCAAATTATTATGCAATATACTAATTAGAATAAATAGATACTGTGTTTCAAAAAAAAAATCTTGAGATAAATATCACTAAGTTGAATCTGTATATTAAAAATAGGTTATTGTTGAATTGCATATTATGTAAATGTCAACTGTATGTTAGATCATAAGCAAAATATCATAACATTTAAAAGAGTCTAGATTATTTGGATGTGTGATAATCTTTAAGGCTCTAAAAGTGTGAATGCATGTGACACATCGTATCAGTCGTGTCCGACTCTTCACGACTCCATGGACTGTAGCCTACCAGGCTTCTCAGTCCATAGGATTTTCAAGGCAAGAGTACTGGAGTGGGCTGCCATTGACTTCTCCAGGGGATCTTCTCCAGTCAAGGATCGAACCCGGGTCTCTAGCACTGTAGGCAGACGCTTTACCCTCTGAGCCACCAGGGAAGCCTGTATCATCAACCACCATATCCTAATCATAAGCAGCACTTGACTTTACTCTCCCCCTCCCGCGTCATAATTTTAGCTGAAACATTTCCTTATGTATGGATATTTTTCTGTATTTTTAAATTTAAAATGAGAAAATACTCTATGAAGGTGTATTCAGCATCTACATTTTTGAACAGAAATCTAATCTAAAACAAGTCACATACTGCTCAAGAAACCAGTATATTCAGTACTGGGCACAGTTGTAGGAACTGAAAGTTCCTTTTTGGCCATTTCATATTTTGCATTTCAATGTCATCTCACTAACCAATTAGCTGTAGTAACACTCCTTGGCTGAAATTCATGCTCCCACCCCAACGTTGCCCTAATTTATTTTATTGTCTAGTTTTCCATTAAATTTAATTCATTTTATCTGTTTTCTTTTCATAGTGACATTTTCTCTTCCAAGTCTGTATTTATGCTCTCACCACTGCTTAAATATCTTGTCCCCACTCGGGAGCTCTGCATATATTTTTTTCCTTAAAGTTCCAACTGAATTTATCTTCTCCCTTAAAGTGATTTCTACTCCCAAATAGGCTTAAGGTCACCAATTTAACCTTAATTACAGACATCTGCAGGAGGTTACAACTAACAAGAGTCTTTTGTGAGTGATTTCTCTCTATTTCTTATGTCTTACTGTGAAGCAGAATAGGCAATGATTCTAGGAACTGGTGACTAAACAGGCAGACATTTTCTTGATAAATGGTCACTTTGTCAGGCTAAACCAACCAATCTGACAGTGCTTTGTCTATATTCAGTGAGTAAATTTTGAGAACTCAGGTAGCATTGAAGAAAAGATTTAAAGAGGCAGGTTCTAGATTTATAGCAGTTAACTACAGAAAGATGCAAATCCATTTATATTAACAAAATATCTATTGTAATAATAACTTCATCATCAAGTTCTTTCTGTAAAATATTCAGAGTGCTTTTGGTTGTCATGAGTCAAAGAACTTTGTGAGATTACAAAGTCCCAAAATCTGATGATCCTGAGAACATACAGTTCAGTTATCATGAGACATCCACTCTATTATTTTTCTTATTTTGAATTTCAGAGATTATGAATAAACCTTAAAACACAAATTCATTAAACTCCAGGAAAAAATTACATGTGTCCTTGGTTGGAAATGCTGGAATATATATCCATTTTTTCAACAAATAAATATTGATTAAATACCAACTATCTTTTTAATATAATATTATGGAAACTCAAGAAAGATCCACTTTACCTGGGGAATAGCTATTTAAAATTATATATTTAATTAAGAAATTATATATATATATTTAAATAAATATTCCCAGACTGCCTTCATGTATACTGATTTAGCAATAAAAAATTTCTGAGCTTTGTATTAATATTTGTCCATAAAAGTTTACTTTGTCTTACATTTACTAAAAATTGTTTACCTACCAAATATAAGGTAGTGAAATTATTGCTTTTTTTCAAACAAGCTTTTAGTGACATTCAATTATTTTTCAGGATATCTGACCTCTATGATACAAAGAAAAGTAATGTCATCAGTTGCCGCCCTCAAGAAGCCCATAGTATCAGATCAGATCAGATCAGTCCCTCAGTTGTGTCCGACTCTTTGCGACCCCGTGAACTGCAGCAGGCCAGGCCTCCCTATCCATCACCAGCTCTCGGAGGTCACTCAGACTCACATTCATTGAGTCAGTGATGCCATCCAGCCATCTCATCCTCTGTCGTCCCCTTCTCCTCCTGCCCTCAATTCCTCCCAGCATCAGAGTCTTCTCCAATGAGTCAGCTCTTCGCATGAGGTGGCCAAAATACTGGAGTTTCAGCTTGAGCATCATTCCTTCCAAAGAAATCCCAGGGCTGATCTCCTTCAGAATGAACCGGTTGGATCTCCTTGCAGTCCAAGGGACTCTCAAGAGTCTTCTCCAACACCTCAGTTCAAAAGCATCAATTCTTGGGCGCTCAGCCTTCTTCACAGTCCAGCTCTCACATCCATACATGACCACAGGAGAGACCATAGCCTTGATTAGGCGAACCTTTGTTGGCAAAGTGATGTCTCTGCTTTTGAATATGCTATCTAGGTTGGTCATAACTTTCCTTCCAAGGAGTAAGTATAGTAGGATAAAAATAATATCTAAAGTTTATGTAGTATTTTATTGATTATATATTTTACTTATTTTTTATTAATTCTATTTTATAGTTGAGAAAATTGAATTTCATAAGTCAAGCTGTTTCCCCAAAATCACAGTCTTGCAGTGGCAAAACCTATCTTTAAATTAAGGTTTTATGCCTCTGAAGAAGGGGCACTCCCTCTTAGGGATTTGACCTTATTTTAAAGGTCAGTGAAACCCCTAAGATTATCAATTGTTTTCTTAATTAATACTTTTAATATGATCTATTTAGTGTTTCAAAGTTTTTCATGTGGGGGAGAAATAGAATCAACATTGTGCCTTCCCAAAGACTCTTTAAAAATAGCAAAGAGTTACAGAAAAGCTCAGAGTCAATTATGCTGCTGCTGCTGCTGCTGCTGCTGCTAAGCCACTTCAGTCATATCTGACTCTGCACGACCCTATGGACAGCAGTCCACCAGGCTCCTCTGTCCACAGGACTCTCCAGGCAAGAATACTGGAGTGGGTTGCCATTTCCTTCTCCAAGAGTCAATTATAAAAGGAGCCAAATCAAACAGGTAAGCAGCATTCATTATTAACTAAAGAGTAATCCTCTGCTCTGTGAAACAGCTGTGGTTGTGTGCTTACCAAAATTTCTAATTGGTACAAAAAGTTTTGTTTTTATTTTTAGTGAGTCTAAATCCACTCAAGATCTTACAGCCCCAAGGATGCCACTGACTTTTCACTGGTAGTGACTGATAGCGCCACTAAAAAATGGAAAAATGTTAGTTTGGGAAACAGGTGACTGATGGAAAGACAAGTAAAATTAATTTGAGGGGAAGTAAAGTTTCTGTACTCTACTAGAAAAGATATGTTAAAAATCAATTTGAGTTAGTTGAGCTATCTCAGCTCATTGTAAGAATTATTTTTTTCTAAAAATTGCAATTGATCATGAAAAGAATAAGCTGACTCAGAAGCAGCCAGATTCCTATCATTGGATATTTCAAAAAAAGCTATATGAAAATGTTTGGAGAGAGTGGTCCTTGTGTGTACTAGAGCATTGAAAGTGACAATCTTGAATTTCCCTTCCACTCTATTTTTTTAGCACTATTCCTAGGTTAGCTCTTTTCTCTTTCCTCTATATTAAAAGATTGGTAATTTAGAAAAAAAAATGAGAATGAAAGCAGATATGCAGTATGAAGAGAAATGGAAAATTAGGAAAATAAATGCTTAAGGGTGAGCCCTGATGGCTCAGATGGTACAGAATGCACCTGCCATGCTGGAGACTCTGGGGTTTGATCCCTGGGTTGAGAAGACCCCCTGGAGGAGGGCATGGCAACCCACTCCAGTTTTCTTGCCTGGAGAATCCCATGGCCAGAGAAGCCTGTCCCTAACCCTAACCCTAATTACAGTCCATGGGGTTGCAGAGTTGGACAACTGAGAGACTAAGCACAAAGAACAGCATCAAGGGTATCGAATCTTAGCAGGAATGAGCCAGTACAAAGTGACTGCTAAATATGTCATGTTTTTTTTTTTGTTTGTTTGTTTAAGCCACATAGAAACACCCCGGAGAAGGCAATGGCACCGCACTACAGTACTCTTGCCTGGAGAATCCCAGGGACGGGGGAGCCTGGTGGGCTGCCATCTATGGGGTCCCACGGAGTCGGACAGGACTGAAGCGACTTAGCAGCTGCAGCAGTAGCAACACCCAATTCAGGCCTCTATCATGTTAAGGCGTTAGATATATGATAGGGAGGCCTGGCGTGCTGCAGTTCATGGGGTCGCAAAGAGTCGGACACGACTGAGCGACTGATCTGATCTGATCTGATATCTTTTCAAGATGCCAGGATAACCACCAACATTCAATCTGACCGCTTTCACATGTGCTTCTTCACCCATGGACTATAGAGAGCACAACAGAGAAGCAACACTATAATAAATGTAAATAAATCTGCAAGTTTCTGCACATAGGCTGTGGCATGTTTCTTGTCTACCTTGCTTTCAACTCCACATGACTTCAGTATTGTCTCCTATTCTCTTGTTTGTCCTTTTTCCTATTTAATAAAATGATTTCCTTCTGATTCTAACATACCTTCCCTCCCACCCCGCCCCCACCCCAGGGAAATCCTGCTGTCTATTTTGGCATATTCAAAGAGGAAGTCATCTAAGTTACACTCTCTCCATACTTGATTTGATTCTTTCAACCCAATTCATATGCAAGACATGGTCTGGTGAACCCACCCTATGAATCTCCAAGTTCACACTTTTTCTGTTTTTCATATGCCTAAAGAAATTTGTTGATCTCTGTCTATGGCCCTGTAATTTTAATAGGGATGCATCCTATACTCTCCTAAAACTATCTTTGGGCCAAGAAAGGTGAAGAAACTCTATAATTAAGAAATTGAACATTAAAAAATCTTCTCTTTCTCTTGCAATAAAGAATAGCATGTTGACCTATAAGTAGGTGACTCTGAGGGAACTGTGAAAGCAATCAATGAATATCCACAGTCTTACTAAATTTTCTAGTCACATCGGTTTACTTATCTTTTACTTCAAATTATTAAAAATATTGTGCTTAGCATATATAAATGCTATGATATGAGAATGAGCTATAGAGTACATCCTAAAGTTTACACAGGGATATAGGAAGATTCACTTTTATATTACAGACATCACAGGAATTATTCCAGTGAGTTATTATATTTCTGCTTTTGACTTTTCCTTTTAATCTTTTCTCATTGGCCAAGAATAGCTGAACCTCTCTTTTCAGAGGTCATCAAATATGAAATTGTTCTGGTATGTTGCTGGGACCACAACTTAAATGACGGCAGATTAGCCTTTCTCATACTATCAGTGTATTTTGGTATTTCGATTACAAAACATAAAATTAGCAGATATGTCTAGACAAGTAAGATGCTAATAGGAAGCAAACACTATTGCACTTTATATGCTTAAAACTAGACTTGGAAATTTTTATTCTATGAGTGAGTAGCATATAAGAAGGAAATTCTCTTGATTCTGCATATAAGCATATATATTTGTCTTCAGAGAAGGCAATGGCACCCTACTACAGTACTCTTGCCTGGAGAATCCCATGAATGGAGAAGCCTGGTAGGCTGCAGTCCATGGGGTCGTAAAGAGTCGGAAGTGACTGAGCGACTTCACTTTCACTTTTCACTTTGATGCATTGGAGAAGGAAATGGCAACCCACTCCAGTATTCTTGCTTGGAGAATCCCAGGGACAGGGGAGCCTGGTGGGCTGCCATCTATGGGGTTACACAGAGTCGGACACAACTGAAGCGACTTAGCAGCAGGAGCAACAATATTTGCCTGTCTCAGTCTGATTTACTTCACTTAAGATGATAATCTCCAGGTCCATCCCAGTTTCTGCAAATGACATTATTTCATTTTTTAATGAATGAGTAATATTCCACAACATCCTTTTGTATTCAGTGAACTAAAATGGACTAGAATAGGTGAATTTAACTTAGATGACCATTATATCTACTTCTGTGGGCAGGAATCCCTCAGAAGAAATGGAGTGGCCATCATGGTAAACAAAAGAGTCTGAAATGCAGTACTTGGGTGCAATCACAAAAACGACAGAATGATCTCTGTTCGTTTCCAAGGCAAACCATTCAATGTCACAGTAATCCAAATCTATGCCCCAACCAGTAACATTGTAGAAGCTGAAGTTGAACGGTTCTATGAAGACCTACAAGACTTTTTAGAACTAACACCCAAAAAAGATGTCTTTTTAATTATAGGGGACTGGAATGCAAAAGTAGGAAGTCAAGAAACACCTGGAGTAACAGGCAAAGTTGGCCTTGAAATACGGAATGAAGCAGGGCAAAGATTAACAGAGTTTTGCCAAGAAAATGCACTGGCCATAGCAAATATCCTCTTCCAACAACACAAGAAAAGACTCTATACATGGACATCACCAGATGGTCAACACCGAAATCAGATCGATTATATTCTTTGCAGCCAAAGATGGAGAAGCTCTATACAATCAGTAAAAACAAGACGAGGAGCTGACTGTGGCTCAGACCATGAACTCCTTATTGCCAAATTCAGACTGAAATTGAAGAAAGTAGGGAAAACCACTAGACCATTCAGGTATGACCTAAATCAAATCCTTTATGATTATACAGGGGAAGTGAGAAATAGATTTAAGGGCCTAGATTTGATAGATAGAGTGCCTGATGAACTATGGAATGAGGTTCGTGACATTGTACAGGAGACAGGGATCAAGACCATTCCCATGGAAAAGAAATGCAAAAAAGAAAAATGGCTGTCTGGGGAGGCCTTACAAATAGCTGTGAAAAGAAGAGAAGCAAAAAGCAAAGGAGAAAAGGAAAGATATAAGCATCTGAATGCAGAGTTTCAAAGAATAGCAAGAAAAAAATAAGAAAGACTTCTTCAGCGATCAATGCAAAGAAATAGAGGAAAACGACAGAATGGGAAAGACTAGGGATCTCTTCAAGAAAATCAGAGATACTAAAGGAACATTTCATGCAAAGATGGGCTCGATAAAGGACAGAAATGGTATGGACCTAACAGAAGCAGAAGATATTAAGAAGAGGTGGCAAAAATACACAGAAGAACTGTACAAAAAAGATCTTCATGACCCAGATAATCATGATGGTGTGATCACTGACCTAGAGCCAGACATCCTGGAATGTGAAGTCAATTGGGCCTTAGAAAGCATCACTACAAACAAAGCTAGTGGAGGTGATGGAATTCCAGTTGAGCTATTCCAAACCCCGAAAGATGATGCTGTGAAAGTGCTTCATTCACTATGCCAGCAAATTTGGAAAACTCAGCAGTGGCCACAGGATTGGAAAATGTCAGTTTTCATTCCAACCCGAAAGAAAGGCAATGCCAAAGAATGCTCAAACTACCGCGCAATTGCACTCATCTCACATGCTAGTAAAGTAATGCTGAAAATTCTCTAAGCCAGGCTTCAGCAATATGTGAACCGTGAACTTCCTGATGTTCAAGCTGGTTTTAGAAAAGGCAGAAGAACCAGAGATCAAATTGCCAACATCCGCTGGATCATGGAAAAAGCCAGAGAGTTCCAGAAAAACATCTATTTCTGCTTGATTGACTATTCCAAAGCCTTTGACTGTGTAGATCACAATAAACTCTGGAGAATTCTGAAAGAGGTGGGAATACCAGACCACCTGATCTGCCTCTTGAGAAATCTGTATGCAGGTCAGGAAGCAACAGTTAGAACTGGACATGGAACAACAGACTGGTTCCAAATAGGAAAAGGAGTTCATCAAGGCTGTATATTGTCACCCTGTTTATTTAACTTATATGCAGAGTACATCATGAGAAACGCTGGACTGGAAGAAACAGAAGTTGGAATCGAGATTGCTGAGAGAAATATCAATAACCTCAGATATGCAGATGACACCACCCTTATGGCAGAAAGTGAAGAGGAACTCAAAAGCCTCTTGATGAAAGTGAAAGTGGAGAGTGAAAAGGTTGGCTTAAAGCTCAACATTCAGAAAACGAAGATCATGGCATCTGGTCCCATCACTTCATGGGAAATAGATGGGGAAACAGTGGAAACAGTGTCAGACTTTATTTTTCTGGACTCCAAAATCACTGCAGATGGTGACTGTAACCAGGAAATTAAAAGACATTTACTCCTTGGAAAGAAAGTTATGACCAAACTAGATAGAATATTCAAAAGCAGAGACATTCCTTTGCCAACAAAGTTTCCCCTAGTCAAGGCTATGGTCTTTCCTGTGGTCATGTATGGATGTTAGAGCTGGACTGTGAAGAAGGCTGAGTACTGAAGAATTGATGCTTTTGAACTGTGGTGTTGGAGAAGACTCTTGACAGTCCTTTGGTTTACAAGGAGATCCAACCAGTCCATTCTGAAGGAGATCAGCCCTGGGATTTCTTTGGAAGGAATGATGCTAAAGCTGAAACTCCAGTATTTTGGCCACCTCATGTGAAGAGTTGACTCTGTGGAGAAGACTCTGATGCTGGGAGGGATTGGGGGCAGGAGGAGAAGGGGACGACAGAGGATGAGATGGCTGGATGGTATCACTGACTCGATGGATGTGAGTCTGAGTGACCTCAGGGAGTTGGTGATGGACAGGGAGTCCTGGCGTGATGCGATTATGGGGTCGCAAAGAGTCGGACATGACTGAGCGACTGATCTGACCGACTGATGTGTTAATAGACATTTAGGTTACTTCAATGCCCTGGACAATTTAAACAGTGTTTCAATGAATATCGGTATTCATATATCCTTTTGAGGCATGTTTTTCTCTGGATATGTGCCCAGGAGTGGGATTGCTGCTTCCTATAGTAACTTTACTGTCACCATGTTTATTTAACTTATATGCAGAATACATCATGAGAAATGCTGGACTGGAAGAAACAGAAGTTGGAATCAAGATTGCCGGGAGAAATATCAATAACCTCAGATATGCAGATGACACCACTCTTATGGCAGGAAGTGAGGAGGGGCTAAAAAGCCTCTTGATGAAAGTGAAAGTGGAGAGTGAAAAGGTTGGCTTAAAGCTCAACATTCAGAAAACGAAGATCATGGCATCTGGTCCCATCACTGCATGGGAAATAGATGGGGAAACAGTGGAAACAGTGTCAGACTTTGTTTTTCTGGGCTCCAAAATCACTGCAGATGGTGACTGCAGCCATGAAATTAAAAGACGCTTGCTCCTTGGAAGGAAAGTTATGACCAACCTAGATAGCATATTCAAAAGCAGAGACATTACTTTACCAACAAAGGTTCGCCTAGTCAAGGCTATGGTCTTTCCTGTGGTCATGTATGGATGTGAGAGTTGGACTGTGAAGAAGGCTGAGCGCCGAAGAATTGATGCTTTTGAACTGTGGTGTTGGAGAAGACTCTTGAGAGTCCCTTGGACTGCAAGAAGATCCAACCAGTCCATTCTGAAGGAGATCAATCCTGGAATTTCTTTGGAAGGAATGATGCTAAAGCTGAAACTCCAATATTTTGGCCACCTCATGCGAAGAGTTGACTCATTGGAAAAGACTCTGATGCTGGGAGGGATTGAGGGCAGGAGGAGAAGGGGACGACAGAGGATGAGATGGCTGGATGGCATCACTGACTCGATGGATGCGAGTCTGAGTGACCTCCGGGAGCTGGTGATGGACAGGGAGGCCTGGCGTGCTGCGGTTCATGGGGTCGCAAAGAGTCGGACACGACTGAGCGACTGATCTGATCTGATCTGATAGTAACTTTATTTTAGAACTTTAAGGAACCCTTTCTCTCCATAGTGGCTATACCAATTTATTTGCCAACTAAAGTGTAGGTGAGTTCCTTTTCCACAACCTTTCTAGAATTTATTGTTTACAGACTTTTTGATGATGGACATTCTGACTGGTGTAAGTTGATATCTCATTGTAGTTTTGATTCTCATTTCTCTAAAATTTAGCCATGCTAAAGCATCTTCCCATGTGTCTCTTGGCCATCTTATATCCTCTTTGAAGAAATGTCTCTTTAGGTCTTATGCCCATTTTTTATTGTTATTTTATTTTATGTTTTTTTTTTTTTTTTTTTTTGAGCCACATGTTGTGCAATCGCTCAGTCATATTTGATTCTTTGTGACCCCATGGACTACAGCATGCCAGGCTTCCCTGTCCTTTACCATCTCTCTGAGCATGCTCAAATTCATGTCCATTGAGTCAGTGATGCCATCCAGCCATCTCTTCCTCTATTGTTTCCTTTTCCTCCTGCCTTCACTCTTTCCCAGTGTCAGGGTCTTTTCTTAAGAGTCAGTTCTTCACATCAAGTGATCAACATAATGGAGCTTCAGCTTCAGCATCAGACCTTTCAACAAATGTTCAGGGTTGTTTTCCTTTAGAATTGACTGGTTTGATCTCCTTGCTGTCCAAGGGACTCTCAAGAGTCTTTTCCAACACCACAGTTCAAAAGCATCAATTCTTTGATGCTCCGCCTTGTTTATGGTCCAAACCTCACATCTGTGCATGACTACTGAAAATGTGACTATACAGACCTTTGTTGGCAAGTTAGTTGCTTATAAATTATGGAGATAGTACCCTGTCAGTCACAACATTTGTAAATATTTTATCCCTCTATAAGTTGTCCTTTTGTGTGTGTGTGTATAGTTTTCTTTGTTCTGCAAAAGTTTTTGAATTTAATTAGGTCCCATTTGTTTATTACTGTTTTTATTTCCATTACTCTAGGATATGCCTCAATAAAGATCTTGCTGTAATTTATGTCAAATATTTTTCTATGTTTTCCTCTTAAAGTTTTATAATGTCTGATCTTATATTTAGGTCTTTAATCCACCTTGAGTTTATTTTTGTATATGATGGTATGAAGTGTTCTATTTTCTTTCTTTCTTTTTACGTATAGTTTTCCCAGCATCACTTATTGAAGAGACTATCTTTCCTCCATTGTATTCCTCTTTTGTCATAGACTAATTGACCTTAGGAGAATGGGTGTTACTCTGAACTACTTCTGGTTTTGTGCCAACAACATTACTGTTTTGATGACAATAATTTTGTAGTATATTCTGAAGTCAAGAACCCTGACTCCTCCAGTTCCACCTTTCTTTCTCAAGATTTCTTTGACTGTTTGAGGTCTTTTTTGGTGGTGATTTAGTTGCTAAGTCATGTCTGAATCTTGTGACCCCATGGAAGTAAACTGCAAGGCTCTTCTATCCATGGGATTTTTCAGGCAAGAATACTGGAGTGGGTTGCCATTTCCTTCTCCAGGGGATCTTCCTGACCCAGGAACTGAACCTAGGTCTCCTGCTGAGGTCTTTTGTGTCTCCATAGAAATTTTTATATATATATCTAGTTCTATAACAAAAGGCTGTTGGTAATTTGATAGAATCACATTGATTATGTAGATTGCCTTGAGTAGCATAGTCATTTTAACAATGTTGATTCTTCCAATCTGAGAACATGACAGATCTTTCCATCTGTTTGTGTCATCTTTGATTTCTTTCATCAGTGTTTTATTGTTTTCAGAGACAAATCTTTTGCATTTTTAGATAGGTTTATAGCTAAGCATTTTATTCTTTTTGATGCAAACATATTTATCAGCAGACAGGAAAAAACTCACAGACTTAAATAATAAATTTATGGTTATCAAGGGGGAAAGTTGTGGGGAAGGGATAGATTGGCATTTTGAGATTGACATGTACACATTGATAAATTTAAAATAGATAACCAACAAGGATCTACTTAAAAAAACAAACAAACAAAAAACCTTAAGATTAATTTATGAATTAAAATAAATAATCAATAAATAAAGTGAATAATTTAGCTTTATGATTGAGCAGAGGTTCTTTCATTCAAACTATGGCTTTTCCATTTGCAGATATATGATATTTATTAAGTTTCTTAAATGTACTCTGCTTCAAAAAATTGTTATTGTTGTTCAGTCATGTCCAAATCTTTGTGAACCCATGAACTGCAGCATGCCAGGCTTCCTTGTCCTTTTCTATCTCCCAGAGTTTGCTCGAACTCATGTCCATTGAGTCAGTGATGCCATCCAACCATCTCATCTTCTGTCACTCCCTTCTCCTCCTGCCCTCAAAGGTTTCTAACATCAGGATCTTTTCCAATGAGTCAGCTCTTTGCATCAGGTGTTAGAGCTCAATCTTCAGCATCAGTCCTTCCAATGAATATTAAGGGTTGATATCCTTTAGAATTGATTGGTTTCAACTCTGTGCTGTAAAGGGAATCTCAAGAGTCTACTCCAGCACCACAGTTTGAAAGCATTTATTCTTTAGAACTCAATCTTCTTGATGACCCAGCTTTTACTTCAATACATGACTACTGGAAAAACCATAGCTTCGACTATACAGACTTCTGTTGGCAAGGTGATGTCTCTGCTTTTTAATATGCTATCTAGACTGGTCATAGTTTTTCTTCCAAGGAGCAAGCGTCTTCTAATTTCATGGCTGCAGTCACAATCTGCTGTATTTTGGAGCCCCTCCAAAAATAAAGTCTCTCACTGTTTCCATTGTTTCCCCATCTATTTGCCATGAAATGATGGGACCAGATGCTATGATCTTAGTTTTCTGAATGCTGAGTTTTAACCCAGCTTTTTCATTCTCCTCTTTCACTTTCATCAAAAGGCTCTTTAGTCCTCTTCACTTTGTGCCATTAGAGTGCTGTCAGATGCATATCTGAGCTTATTGATATTTCTCCTGGTGATCTCTAGCTTGTGCTTCATGCAGCCTGGCATCTAACATGATGTACTCTGCATGTAAGTTAAATAAGCAGGGTGACAACATGTAGCCATTGTGTACTGCATTCCCAATTTTGAACCAGTTCATTATTCCATGTCCATTTCTAACTGTTGCTTCTTGACCTGCGTACAGGTTTCTCAGGAGGCAGGTAAGGTGTTCTCTTATTCCCATCTCTTTATGAATACAGTCAATAGTTCTGTTTTGTTTTGTTTTTTTTTTTTTTAAAGAAATCCTGTTGAATAAAGCAAATGTAAAACCTGGAGAGAAAACAAAAACAGCACCAACAGCTAAGCAACTGTTTGCATTCTTTAGAGAACAACCATTACCACCACGGTTTCTGAAGCTCAGACTGAAGGAAAAAATACATTGCATCAAAGTAAACTCCACATTTGCCTCTGTATCTCCTGACCATATATTTGCTGATTCTCAGTGATAGGGAGGAAAGCTGAAGAGAATGTAGAACAGTTGAGTTATGACAATCTTTCTCTGATGGGAGAAACAGAGTCTGGGGAAACCAAGGCAACTACAACTTGAGGGGAAATAATCTTCACACAGAGTGCAGAGAATTAAACTTTAAATTCTGTATGCAATTTGCTTGAACCATTTGCCAACTCCTAGAGTGCACCGGATTCACATGAAACACTCAGAAATAACACTTTCATAGCACTATGGAAGAATTTGTAAAGGACCATTCCAAAAAAAGACAGACCCAGGGAAACACTACAGTTGAGAGCTTCAAAGGGCTAGCTTTATTAATGAGTTACACTGTAAAAAAAAAAAAAAAAAAATAAGGACAATGCTTCAAGGCAAAATAGAACTAAAACAGGATTTAAGAAACCTGTAATCTACTCTCGACTATATGAAGATGATCTGGTCGGTCATACTCTACTGACATGCAAACATCACAGCAAATTTATTCTGGAGGATGACAATGTTGTTCATGCTCATTAAAATACTTCTTATCTATGAAGTTCAGTTTTAAAAATATATTTACCATGGAAGGAAATGAAACAAAATAACCAAAAAGAAAAACACAAGGACAAATGTAAACAATCAAAAGAGATTTGAGTTTTGTATTTATAAGACACAAAATGTCAATATAACTATTACTAATATGTTTTAAAAAGAGAGAATAAAATGTATAATTTAAT
Organism: Tragelaphus eurycerus; assembly: GCA_935064755.1. Taxonomy (NCBI): domain Eukaryota; kingdom Metazoa; phylum Chordata; class Mammalia; order Artiodactyla; family Bovidae; genus Tragelaphus; species Tragelaphus eurycerus. The sequence continues at coordinate 1,644,437 of CAKXYN010000123.1, forward strand.
CAGAGTACTGGTATATATAAAAATTCAATCTAGAAATAAAATATATAGTAACTGTAATTAAGAAAATAATAGTTTCAAAAGCAGTTTATAAACCAAAAAGTGAAGAATTAGTGAAATAGAAGATAGTTCAGCAATAAATTATCAGGATGAAGCCAAAGTATACAAAAGAAAAACACACAGAAACTATATAGCCAAAATATAGCCAAAAATATAGCCAAATATAATAGGGTGAAAAGTCAGAATTTTGTGTAATTTGTACTTGAATTACAACAGAGATTTCTAACTGACTTATATTCAAAGAAACTAAAAGATAATTATTATTAGAAAGCCTTAAAAAAAGAACATCAAGTCCCAAATAGCTTTCAAAATAATCCCAAATTAGAATAAACGCACAGAAACACACACAACACATACCCATTATTAGTTTGGTTAAAAAACTTAAAACAAAGGAAAAATTGAAAAACAGCCATATAAAATTTATATTTTCTTTAAAAGCAAAATAAGGCAAACTTCTTATCAGAAGCAGTGGAAAGTAGAAAACAAGAAATATCTTTAAAAAATATTGAGAGAAAATACTCTCGTTTCATAATTATATTCATGATAAACACTGTCTTCAAAGAATTTTAAGAAAGAATTTATAAATAAACAGAAATCTGAGATTCATCATGGGGGTGGTCAGACTACAAGAAAAATAGAAACTATGAAAAGATGTTATCAAAAAGGTAAAAATAAAATAATATTCATTGCTTAAAACAATAATAATGATGTATTGTGCAGTTTCCTTTGTGGCTTCTCTTGTGACTCAGATGGTAAAGAATCTGCCTGCAATGCTGGAGACCCGGGTTAATCCCTGGGTTGGGGAGATCCCCTGGAGAAGGGAATGGCAACCCACTCCAACATTGTTGCCTGGAGAATTCCATGGACACAAGAGCCTGGTCAGTGGCAGTCCATGGTGTTGCAAAGAGTCAGACATGACTGAGCAACTAACGCTTTCACTTTGTGGGATTTAAAATAGACATATAAATCAAATACATGAAATTAACACAGAAGTCAGTAAATAGAGTTCAAATTGTGAAATCTTTGCATTGTCTTGTAGTAGTAAAAGCTTTAATCTAAAATAAACTCAAGTGTGTATATAATAATCTTTAGGTCAACCACTAAAAAATAATTAAAATATCATAGAAGAAAATAAATTTAATAAATAAAAAATTCTAAGCCAAAAAAATTAAAGGTAACAACACAAGGGATAAACAAGACATAAATATTACTATGGGGAATTTAAAATTGAGTATTACAGTTGTTATATCCCATGATTTATGTGGAAATTTTCAACTAAAGACAATTATTTTTTGACTTGGAAAAGTATATCAATTCTTTTGATAGAATATCAGTTCAGTTCAGTTCAGTGGCTCAGTCGTGTCCGACTCTGTGACGCCATGAATCACAGCACGCCAGGTCTCCCTGTCCGTCACCAACTCCAAGGGTTAACTCAAACTCATGTCCATCAAGTCGGTGATGCCATCCAGCCATCTCATCCTCTGTCATCCCCTTCTCCTCCTGCCCCCAATCCTTCCCATCATCAGAGTCTTTTCCAATGAGTCAACTCTTCGCATGAGGTGGCCAAAGTACTGGAGTTTCAGCCTTAGCATCAGTCCTTCCAATGAAAACCCAGGACTGATCTCCCTTAGGATGGACTGGTTGGATCTCCTTGCAGTCCAAGGGACTCTCAAGAGTCTTCTCCAACATCACAGTTCAAAAGCATCAACTCATCCAGATTTAAAATTTAGAATTTATATCTTCTTGGGGAATAGAATTTCTTTTACTATGAAGGGATCATCTTTATTAATTCTATGACTCTCTTTGGGTGACTGTCTGTTTAATAAAGCTTACTCTATCATTAAAAAAAATAATAAAAATAAAAATAGGCATCAATTCCTCGATGCTCAGCTTTCTTTCCAACTCACATCCACACATGACCACTGGAAAAAACAAAGCATTGACTACATGGACCTTTGTTGGCAAAGTAATGTGTCTGCATTTAAATATGCTGTCTGCTGCTGCTGCTGCTGCTAAGTCATTTCAGTCATGTCCCACTCTGTGCGACCTCATAGAAGGCAGCCCACGAGGCTCACCCATCCCTGGAATTCTCCAGGCAAGAACACTGGAGTGGGTTGACATTTCTTTCTCCAATGCATGAAAGTAAATAGTGAAAATGAAGTCATTCCATCATGTCCAACTCTTGGTGACCCCATGGAATGCAGCCTACGAGGCTCCTCCATCCTTGGGATTCTCCAGGCAAGAGTACTGGAGTGCGATGCCATTGCCTTCTCTGAACAGAAGAGAGAAGACATAGAATTCAAGATCATTTGAACAGTAGAAAGTGAAGAATAACTACAAAGCCTCTTGATAAGAGTGAAAGAAGAGAGTGAAAAAGTTCGGTTAAATTTCAACATTCAGAAAACTAAGATCATGGCATATGGTCCCATCACTTCATGCAAATAGATGGGGAAACAGTGGCTGACTTTATTTTTCTGGGATCCAAAATCACTACAGATGGTGATTGCAGCCATGAAATTAAGAGGCTTATTTCTTGGAAGGGAAGTAATGACCAACTTGAAAGCATATTAAAAAGCAGAGACATTACTTTGTCAACAAAATAATAGTCTAGTCAGTTGAGTTCAGTCACTCAGTAATGTCCGATTCTTTGCGACCCCATGAATTGCAGCACACCAGGCCTCCCTGTCCATCACCAACCCCCAGAGTTCACTCAGACTCACGTCCATCGATGCAATGATGCCATCCAGCCATCCCATTCTCTGTCGTTCCCTTCTCCTCCTGCCCACAATCTCTCCCAGCATCAGTCTTTTCCAATGAGACAACTCTTCTCAGGAGGTGACCAAAGTACTGGAGTTTCAGCTTTAGCATCATTCCTTCCGAAGAAATCCCAGGGCTGATCTTCAGAATGGACTGGTTGGATCTCCTTGCAGTCCAAGGGACTCTCAAGAGTCTTCTCCAACACCACAGTTCAAAAGCATCAATTCTTCAGTGCTCAGCCCTCTTCACAGTCCAACTCTCACATCCATACATGACCACAGGAAAGACCATAGCCTTGACTAGACGAAACTTTGTTGGCAAAGTAATGTCTCTGCTTTTGAATATGCTATCTAGGTTGGTCATAACTTTCCTTTCAAGTAGTAAGCATCTTTTAACTTCATGGCTGCAGTCACCATCTGCTGTGATTTTGGAGCCTCCAAAAATAAAGTCTGACACTGTTTTCACTGTTTCCCCATCTATTTCCCATGAAGTGATGGGATCGGAGGCCATGATCTCTGTTTTCTGAATGCTAAGCTTTAAGCCAAAATTTTAACTCTTCACTTTCAATTTGATCAAGAGGCTTTTTAGTTCCTCTTCACTTTGTGCCATAAGGGTGGTGTCATCTGCATATCTGAGGTTATTGATATTTCTCCCAGCAATCTTGATTCCAACTTGTGTTTCTTCCAGTCCAGCATTTCTCATGATGTACTCTGCATATAAGTTAAATAAACAGGGTGACAATATACAGCCTTGACCAACTCCTTTTTCTATTTGGAACCAGCCTTTTGTTCCATGTGCAGTTCTAACTGTTATTTCCTGACCTGCATACAAATTTCTCAAGAGGCAGATCAGGTGGTCTGGTATTCCCATATCTTTCAGAATTTTCCACAGTTTATTGTGATCCACACAGTCAAAGGGTTTGGCATAGTCAATCAAGCAGAAATAGATGTTTTTCTGGAACTCTCTTGCTTTTTCCATGATCCAGATGTTGGCAATTTGATCTCTGACTCCTCTACCTTTTCTAAAACTAGCTTGAACATCAGGAAGTTCACGGTTCACATATTGCTGAAGCCTGGCTTGGAGAATTTTGAGCATTACTTTACTAGCATGTGAGATGAGTGCAATTATGCAGTAGTTGGGACATTCCTTGGCATTGCCTTTCTTTGGGATTGGAATGAAAACTGACCTTTTCCAGTCCTGTGACACTGCTGAGTTTTCCAAATTTGCTGGCATATTGAGTGCAACACTTTCACAGCATCATCTTTCAGGATTTGGAATAGCTCCACTTGAATTCCATCACCTCTACTAGCTTCGTTCGTAGTGATGCTTTCTAAGGCCCACTTGACTTCACATTCCAGAATCTGGCTCTGGATGAGTGATCACACCATCGTGATTATCTGCGTTGTGAAGATCTTTTATGTACAGTTCTGTGTATTCTTCCCACCTCTTCTTAATATCTTCTGCTTCTGTTAGGTCCATATCATTTCTGTCCTTTATCTAGCCCATCTTTGCATGAAATGTTCCCTTGGTATCTCTAATTTTCTTGAAAAAATCTCTAGTCTTTCCCATTCTGTTGTTTTCCTCTATTTCTTTGCATTGATCGCTGAAGAAGTCTTTCTTATCTCTTCTTGCTATTCTTTGGAACTCTGTATTCAGATGCTTGTATCTTTCCTTTTCTCCTTTGCTTTTCACTTCTCTTCTTTTCACAGCTATTTGTAAGGCCTTCCCAGACATCCATTTTGCTTTGTTGCATTTATTTTCCATGAGGATGGTCTTGATCCCTGTCTCCTGCACAAAGTCATGAACCTCAATCCATAGTTCATCAGGCACTCTATCTATCAGACCTAGGCCCTTACATCTAGTTCTCACTTCCACTGTATAATCATAAGGGATTTGATTGAGGTCTTACATGAATGGTCTAGTGCTTTTACCTACTTTCTTCAATTTACGTCTGAATTTGGTAATAAGGAGTACATGATCTGAGCCACAGTCAGCTCCTGGTCTCGTTTTTGTTGACTGTATAGAGCTTCTCCATCTTTGGCTGCAAAGAATATAATCAATCTGATTCAGTATTGTCCATCTGTTGATGTCCATGTGTAGAGTCTTCTCTTGTGTCATTGGGAGAGGGTGTTTTCTATGACCAGTGCATTTTCTTGGCAAAACTCTATTAGTCTTTGACTTGCTTCATTCTGTACTCCAAGGCCAAATTTGCCTGTTACTCCAGGTGTTTCTTGACTTCCTACCTTTGCATTCCAGTTCCCTATAATGAAAAGGACATCTTTTTTGGGTGTTAATTCTAAAAGGTCTTGTAGGTCTTCATAGAACCATTCCACTTCAGCTTCTTCAGCATTACTGGTTGGGGCATGGACTTGGATTACTGTGATATTGAATGGTTTGCCTTTGAAACGAACAGAGATCATTCTGTCGTTTTTGAGATTGCATCCAAGTACGCATTTCAAACTCTTTTGTTGACCATGACGGCCACTCCATTTCTTCTGAGGGATTCCTTCCCGCAGTAGTAGATATAATGGTCATCTAAGTTAAATTCACCCATTCCAGTCCATTTTAGTTCACTGATTACTAGAATGTCGGCATTCACTCTTGCCATCTCTTGTTTGACCACTTTCAATTTGCCTTGATTCATGGACCTGAATTCCAGGTTCCTATGCAATATTGCTTTTTACAGCATTGGACCTTGCTTCTATCACCAGTCACATCCACAGCTGGGTATTGTTTTTGCTTTGGCTCCATCCCTTCATTCTTTCTGGAGTTATTTCTCCACTGATCTCCAGTAGCATATTGGGCACCTACTGACCTGGGGATTTCCTCTTTCAGTATCCTATCATTTTGCTTTTTCATACTGTTCATGGGGTTCTCAAGGCAAGAATACTGAAGTGGTTTGCCATTCCCTTCTCCAGTGGACCACATTCTGTCAGATCTCTCCACCATGACCCGCCCGTCTTGGGTTGCCCCACGGGCATAGGTTAGTTTCATTGAGTTAGACAAGGCTGTGGTACTACTGTGATTAGATTGACTAGTTTTCTGTGAGTATGGTTTAATGTGTCTGCCCTCTGATGCCCTCATGCAACACCTACTGTCTTACTTGGGTTACTCTTACCTTGGGCTTGGGGTATCTCTTCACAGCTGCTCCTGCAAAGTGCAGCCACTGCTCCTTACCTTGGACAAGGGTTAGCTCCTCACCACCACACTTCCTGACCTGCAACGTGGGATAGCTCCTCTAGGCCCTTCTTTGTCCACGCAGCCACCACTCCTTGGACCTGGGGTTGCTCCACCCAGCCGCTGCCTCTGACCGTGGGCTTGGGTAACTCCTCTTGGCCGTTCCTGTGGCATCACAGCCTGGCACTCTCGGCCACTGCCCCTGACCTTGGACGTGGGGTAACTCCTCTTGGCCGCTACCTTTCACGCATGGGGTCCTCCCGGCTTCTGCCCCTGACCTCAGATGTGGGGTAGCTCCTCTTGGACGCACTTAGTGCCTGGGCCGCAGCCAACCACCTGGGCTAGTCTAGTAAAGGCTATGGTTTTTCCATTAGTCATGTATGGATGTGAGAGTTGGTCTATGAAGAAAGCTGAGCCCCAGAAAATTGACACTTTTGAACTGTGGTTTGGAGAAGACTCTTGAGAGTCACTTGAACTGCAAGGAGATCCAACCAGTGCATTCTAAAGGAGATCAGTCCTGGGTGTTCAGTGAAAGGACTGATGTTGAAGCTGAAACTCCAATACTTTGGCCACTTGATGCAAAGAGCTGACTCATCTGAAAAGACCCTGATGCTGGGAAAGATTGAGGGCAGGAGGAGAAGGGGACGACAAAGGATGAGATGGGTGGATGGCATAATCAACTCAATGGAAATGAGTTTGGATAAACTCCAGGAGTTGGTGATGGACAGGGAGGCCTGGCGTGCTGTGGTTCATGGGTTGCAAAGAGTTGGACACGACTGAGTGACTGAACTACTAATGAAACACTGCACCAGCTCTGAAATCTCTCTTCAGGTTTCTCATACATCTCAAATTGTTAAATATCTTTAATGATTAATCTACTATTTTATTTCAATTCTAAACTTCCAGAAACTTGGTTATTAGGTTTATATTAACGTCCTTAAATACATGAAAAATATGTGGACATTGGAGAAGAAATAATTGGGACCATTTTTTGTGTGTGCAAATCTTTCAATCCAGGCTAGCCAATTTATCTCCTGCTATTCATTGCTTTCCTTTTTTTTTTTTTTTTTAAATATTAAAGGTGTAAAGGAAATAAAATACGTAGTTTAGAAAGTGTATTATTTTGTAAGTTCAGATATATTTATACACTCATGAAACTATCATCACAGTCAAGATAATAAATATATCCACCACCCCCTAAAATTTTCTTTTGTCTCTTCCCTTATAATCTTTCTTATACACCCCATGATCCACAACAACCCCCTATCCACTTTCTATTACTATGAATTAGCTTCCATGTTCTAGAATTTTATATAAATGTGATCATACAGTATGTATTGATTTTCTGTTGTTTTTCTTTTTCTTGGCACAGTTATTTTAGATTCATACATGTTATTTAATGTATCATACTTTTTTGTTTTTATATTTATTCTGAACAGCAGTTCATTTTGCTAAAATTTGTTAATTCATTCACTTATTAATGGAAATTTGCATTGTTTCCAATGTTTATTATGCATAACATTGCTGTGTACAAACTCTTCTATGGATACACTCTTATTTATGTTATATAAATACTTATGCTTATATGATTGGTTACTTATTCTATCATGCCTGACTCTTTATGACCTCATGGCTTACAGCCTGTGAGGCTTCTCTGCCTATGGAATTTTCCAGGCAAAAATACTGAGTAGATTGCCATTTCATATCCCTGCGTGGCAGAGGATGAGATGATTAGATAACATCAGTGACTTAATGGACATGAATTTGAGCAAATTCCAGAATATAGTGGAGGACAGAGGAGTCTGTAGTGCTGCAGACCATAGAGTTGCAAAGAGTCAAGCATGACTTAGCGAGTAAAAAACAAATACTTATGGGTAAAATGAATGGCTCCATGTCTTTCAAAACACTTGGTTGAATCAGTCATTTAAATTGTAAATGTTATAATTTGTGTGTAGAGATATCTCATTGTCATTTGCATTTTCCTAATCATAAGTAATTATTTATTAATATTAATAAATACTTTGCCATCAGATTCAAAGAGCTGACTCACTGGAAAAGACCCTCATGCTGGGAAAGATTGAAGGCAAAAAGAGAAGATGGCAACAGAAGTTGAGATGGTTGGATAACATCACTGATTCAATGGACATGAGTCTGAGAAAATTCCAGGAGATAGTAAAGGACAGGGAAGCATGGCATCCTGCAGCAGGATCACAGAGTAGGACACAACCTAACAATTCAACAACAACAATAATTAATAATTGGAGCACCTTTTCCTGCACTTATCTATCACTCATATACTTCTTTATCCAACAACAGAAATTTATTTTTCATAGTTCTGAAGGCTAAGAAGTCCAACATTGAGATACTGGCAAAGTAGGTTTCCTTCCAAGTCTTCTTCTCTTATCTTGCATATAGTTACCATTCCCATGTGTGCTCACATGAACCCTTCTTTCTGTTTATGGCAGGCATGGAGAGAGTGGAAGAGGAGGAAGTGAGCTCATGCATACATGTTTTCTGAAGTCTGTTAAAATTTTCACCCATGATTTGATGTGATTTTGTTTCTTATTTTGAAAGTTTCTTATATAATATAGGTACAAATCCTTTACCAACTTAATGAGTTGCAAATTCTTTCCCCTCATTTCCGACTTTCCTTTTCATTCTCTTTACAGTGTCTTTTTATCTGGAAATGTAGCTAATTTAGATGACATAGGATGTATCTATTCTTTTAATATGTATTTATGTTATTTTTAAATAAGAAATTTTTCCTATCCCAAGATAAGAAAAAAAAAAAAAAGAATATCTCCTATTTTTCCTATTTCCTTCTAGGAACTTTAATAATTTTAAGTTTACACATAGGTCTGTGATCCATTTTGAATTACTTTTTATATATGATATGAGGTATGGATTAAATTTCATTATTTTTTGCAAATAGATATCCAATTTCCAGGTTAAAAAAAAAATACAAAGCATGATTATTCATTCCCCACTGAATTTTCTTTGCATTTTGTTGAAAATAAAATTTTGGATTATTTTATCTATTCTACTGTTCTGTTTGTCTAACTTAACATCAATGTTGCACTGTCTGGATTATTGTAGTTTTCATAATTTGTGTTAAAGTCTGGTTGAATAAGGTATCAAATGACATTATAGGTCAAATTTATTTTAACTTTTCCAGACATCTGAATTTCCATTTGAAATTTCTAATTTTTATAGAATTTTCTGTTGAGTTTTGGCTGAAATTTGATTGACCATGAATTAACTTGTGAAAAACTAATTTCTTAATATAAAAGCTTAACCTGTATGCAGGTCAAGAAGCAAAAGTTAGAACCCTGTATGGAACAACTGATTGGTTCAAGACTGAGAAAAGAGTACAACAGGGCTGTCTGCTGTCACACTGTTTGCTTAACCTGTATGCTGAGAACAGCATGAGAAATACCAGATGGATGAGTTACAAGCTGGAATCAAAATAGGAGGGAGAAATATCAAGAACCTCAGATATGTGGTTGATACCACACTAATGGCAAAAAGTGAAGAGGAACTAAAGAGCTTTTTGATGATGGTGAAGGATATTAAAACAAACAAACAAAAAAATGAACTAAGATCATGGCATCTGGCCCCATTATCTCATGCAAATAGAAGAGGGGAAATTGGAAGTAGTGACAGATTTCCTCTTCATGGCCTCTAAAATCACTGCAGGTGGTGACCACAGCCATGAAATTAGAAGACGATTGCTTCTCAGCAGGAAAGCTATGACAAATCTAGATAGTGTGTTGAAAAGCACAGACATTACAATGCTAACAAAGATTCATATAGTCAAGGCCATGGTCTTCCCAGTGGCTATGTATGGTTGTGGGATTCGGACCATAAAGAAGTCAGAGCACCAAAGAATTAATGACTTTGAACGATGGTGCTGGAGAAGACTTCTGAAAGTCCCTTGGACTGGAGATAAAACCAGTCAATCTTGAGGGATATCAACCTTGAATACTCGTTGGAAGGACTGATGACGAAGCTGAAATCCCAGTATTTTGTTCATCTGATGCAAAGAGCTGACTCAATGCAAAAGTCTCTGATAGTGGGGAAGATGGAGGGCAGAAGGAGAAGAGGGAGTCAGAGGATGAGATGGCCTAATAGCATCACTGATGCAATGGACATGAACGTGAGCAAACTGAGAGATGGTGAAGGACAGGAAGGCCTAGTGTGCTGCAGTTCATGGGGTAGCAAAGAATTGGACATGACTGGGCAACTGAACAACAATATCTTAATATTGAGCCTTCTGATCTTTGAACATGTACTGTATATCCATTTATTTATATTTTATTTAATTTCCCTCATCAATGCTCTGTAGTTTTCTAGGTCTAGTTTCTAGTTTCAAGGTATTCACATCTTTCAGCATAGTTATCCATAAGTATTTTATAAATATTTTTAAAGTTACAACAATTTTTTAAAAATGTGTGCTGTTTGTTGGTAGTATACTAAATATAATATATTTATTCTTTGTTCTTTCATCTTGTAAAATAACTAAACTCATTTATTACTTTGAATAGCTTTTAAAAAATTTTTTTGAAGATGTCTTTGGTTTTTCTACAAAAGATAATCATGTTGCCTGCAAATATAGACAGTGACTTCTTTCTTTCCATTCTGAATATGTTTACTTGTTGTTCTTGGTTTAGTGCATTGGCTAGAACCTCTAGGGTAATGCTGAATAGGCATAATAAAACTTTCTTGTTAGGAGAAGAGCAATGAATCTCATAACATCAAGTGTGATTTTATATGTAGTATTTTTTTCTTCAGATTATCTTTTTTAAGTTGTCTTTTTTCCACATATTGAGAGTTTGTTTGTTTTTTAAATCAGAAATTGATGCAGATTTTGTCAAATATTTTGTCTCTATTTTTTGAAATTAAAGTTTTTTCTTTTTTAATCTGTAAACATAAATTGCATTGATAATTTTCAAATGTTGAATAGCCTTGAATTTTCTGAAATCACTTCTACTTCATAATGAAACATTGACTTTTTTACATGCTGTTGGATTCCATTTATTTAGATTTGGTTATGAATTATTGTTGTCTCCATGGTGGATGGCGGCTCCTGGGTGATTGATTGGCTACATGGTGGACAGCAAATCCTGGACGGATGATGGTCCCTGGGCAACAGTGACTCCTGGGCAGTGGATTGTTCCAGAGTGGTCGATGGCAGCAGGGAAGTCAGGGTGCGGCCCTGCTCCTGGGCATCATCCAACATCAGCTCCAGCCTTCCCTGGACACCCTTCCCAGCCACTCCAGCAGGGCCTTTGTCTCAACCTCTGGACGCATGTTGACTGACATCCCACAGCCAGTGAAGGTTTAAATGCTCAAGGAGGACCAGCAGTGAGACAGCCAGACCACTAGGAATCTCATCCAACTACACTGAGCAGTTGAGGGCATGCCCTGTTATTTAGGGCCTGACAAAATGTGGTCCACTGGAGAAAGGAATGGCAAACCACTTCAGTATTCTTGCCTTGAGAGCCCCATGAACAGCATGAAAAGGCAAAAAGTTATGACACTGAAAGATGAAACCCCCCTCCAGTTGGTAGATGCCCAGTATGTTTCTAGGGTAGACCGAAGCAATAAGTATGAAAGAATGAAGAGGCTGAGCCAAAGAGGAAACAGCGCCCTGCTGTGGTAGTATCTGGTGGTGAAAGTAAATTTCGATGCTGTGAAGAACAATGTTACCTGCAATGTTAGGTCCAAGAATCACAGTAAAAAGGGTGTGGTCAAACAGGAGATGGCAAGAGTCAACATCAATATTTTAGGAATCAGTGAACTAAAATGTATAGGAATGGGAGAATTTAATTCAGATGACCATTATATCTACTACTGTGGGTAAGAATCCCTTATAAGGAATGGAATAGACCTCATAGTCAAAAGATCTGAAATGCAGTACTTGGTTACAATCTCAAGTTTTAGAAAAGGCAGAGGAACGAGAGATCAAATTGCCAACATCCACTGGATCATGGAAAAAGCAAGAGAGTTCCAGAAAAACATCTATTTCTGCTTTATTGACTATGTCAAAGCCTTTGACTGTGTAGATCACAATAAACTATGGAAAATTCTGAAAGAGATGGGAATACCAGACCACCTGATCTGCCTCTTGATAAATCTGTATGCAGGTCAGGAAGCAACAGTTAGAACTGGTCATGGAACAACAGACTGGTTCCAAATAGGAAAAGGAGTACGTCAAGGCTGTATATTGTCACCATGTTTATTTAACTTATATGCAGAGTACATCATGAGAAATGCTGGACTGGAAGAAACACAAGCTGGAATCAAGATTGCTGGGAGAAATATCAATAGCCTCAGATTTGCAGATGACACCACCCTTATGGCAGAAAGTGAAGAGGGGCTAAAAAGCCTCTTGATGAAAGTGAAAGTGGAGAGTGAAAAGGTTGGCTTAAAACTCAACATTCAGAAAACGAAGATCATGGCATCTGGTCCCATCACTACATAGGGAATAGATGGGGAAACAGTGGAAAGAGTGTCAGACTTTGTTTTTCTGGGCTGCAAAATCACTGCAGATGGTGACTGCAGCCATGAAATTAAAAGACGCTTACTCCTTGGAAGGAAAGTTATGACCAACCTAGATAGCATATTCAAAAGCAGAGACATTACTTTACCAACAAAGGTTCGCCTAGTCAAGGCTATGGTCTTTCCTGTGGTCATGTATGGATGTGAGAGCTGGACTGTGAAGAAGGCTGAGCACCAAAGAATTGATGCTTTTGAACTGTGGTGTTGGAGAAGACTCTTGAGAGTCCCTTGGACTGCAAGAAGCTCCAACCAGTCCATTCTGAAGGAGATAAATCCTGGAATTTCTTTAGAAGGAATGATGCTAAAGCTGAAACTCCAGTATTTTGGCCACCTCATGCAAAGATTTGACTCATTGGAGAAGACTCTGATGCTAGGAGGGATTGAGGGCAGGAGGAGAAGGGGACGACAGAGGATGAGATGGCTGGATGGCATCGCTGACTTGATGGGTGTGGGTCTGGGTGACCTCCGGGAGCTGGTGATGGACAGGGAGGCCTGGCGTGCTGCGGTTCATGGGGTCGCGAAGAGTCGGACACGAGTGAGCGACTGATCTGATCTGATCTGATTTGATCTCAGTTCATTTCCAAGGCAAACCATTCAAGCATTAGAGTAATCCGAGCCAAGGCAACAAACGGTAATACTGAAGAAACTGAAGTTGAATGATTCTATGATGGCCTACAAGACCTCCTAGAACTAACACCCCCCAAAAGATGTCCTTTTCATTATAGGGGACTGGAATGCAAAAGTAGGAAGTCAAGAAACACCTGGAGTAACAGGTGAATTTGGTTTTCTAGTGCAAAATAAAGCATGGCAAAAGTTAACAGTTTTTTGCCAAGAGAACATACTGGTCATAGCAAACATTCTCTTCCAACAACACAAGAGAAGACTTACACATGGACATCACATGGTGCTCATTACCTAAATCAGATTGATTATATTCTTTGCAGCCAAAGATGGAGAAGTTCTATAAACAGCAAAAACAAGACTTGGAGCTGACTGTGGCTTACATTATCAGTTCCTTATTGTAAAATTTAGCCTCAAGTTGAAGAAATTAAGGAAAACCACTAGGGCATTCAGGTATGACCTAAATCAAATCCCTAACGATTATACAGTTGAGGTAACAGATAGTTTCAAGGGACTGGATCTGGTAGACAGAATGCTTGTAAAACTGTGGAAAGAGGTTTGTAACATCGTACAGGAGGTGATAACCAAAACCATCCCCAAGAAAAAGAAATGCAAGAAGGCAAAGTGGTTGTCTGAGGAGGCCTTACAAATAGCTGATGAAAGAAGAGAAATGAAAATCAAGAAAGAAAGTGAAAGATATACCCAGTTGAAGGCAGAGCTCCAAAGAATATCAAGGAGAGATAAGAAGGCCTTCTTCAGTGACCAATGAAAAGAAATGGAGGAAAAGAACAAAATGGTAAACACTAGAAATTTCTTTAAGAAAATTCAAGATACCAAGGGAATATTTCATACGAAGATAGGGATGCTGCTGTTGCTAAGTTGCTTCAGTTGTGTCCGACTCTGTGCGACCCCAGAGACAGCAGCCCACCAGGCTCCCCCATCCTTGGGATTCTCCAGGCAAGAACACGGGAGTGGGTTGCCATTTCCTTCTCCAATGCATGAAAGTGAAAAGTGAAAGTGAAGTCACTCAGTCATGTCTGACTCCTAACGACCCCATGGACTGCAGCCTACCAGGTTCCTCTGTCCATGGGATTTTCCAGGCAAGAGTACTGGAGTGGGTTGCCATTGCCTTCTCCAAAGATAGGGATAATAATGGACAAAAACAAAAAGGACTTAAGAGAACCAGAAGAGATTAAGAAAAGATGGCAAGAATACACAGCAAAACAGTACCAAAAAAAAAAGTTTTTAATAATCCAATTAACCAGGATGATGTTGTTACTCACCTAGAGCCAGGCATACTGGAGTGGGAAGTCAAGTGGAGCTTAGGAAGCATTACTATGAACAAAGCTAGTGGTGGTGATGGAATTCCAGCTGAGTAATTTCAAATCCTAAAAGATACTGCTGCTGCAGTGCTTAATTCATTATACCAGCAAATTTGGAAAACTCAGCAGTGGCCACAGGACTGGAAAGAGTCAATTTTCATTCCAATCCCAAAGAAAAGCAATCCCAAAGAACATTCAAATTAAGGTACAATTGCACTTATTACACATCCCAGCAAGATTTTGCTCAAAATTCTTCAAGCTAGGCTTCAGGAGTATTTGAACTGAGAAATTCCAGATGTACAACCTGTATTTATAAAAGACAGAGGAACCAGAGATTTAATTACTAACATATGCTGCATCATAGAAAAAACAAGAGAATTCCAAAAAGAATCTACTTCCGCTTCACTGACTATGCTTAAGCCTTTGATTGTGTGAATTACAGCAAACTGGAATATTCTTAAAGAGATGGGAATACCAGACCACTTTACCTACCTCCTGAGAAAAGTGTATACAGGAAAAGAAGCAACTAGTTAGAACTGAACATGGAACAATGGACTGATTCCAAGTTGGCAAAGGAGTATGTCAAGGCTGTATATTGTCATCCTGTTTCTTTAACATATATGCAGAGTACATCATGCAAAATGCCAGGCTAGATGAATCACAAGTTGCATTCAACATTGTCAGGAAAAATACCAAAAATCTCAGATACTCAGATGAGACCACTTTAATGGCAGAAAACGAAAAGGAACTAAAGAGTCTCTTGATAAAGATGAGAGAGGAGAGTAAAAAAGCTGACTTAAAACTCGATATTCAGAAAACTAAGATCATGGCATCTCATCCGATCACTTCCCAGCAAATAGATGGGGAAAGTTGGAAACAGTGACAGAGTTTATTTTCCTGGGCTCCAGAATCACTTTGCATGGTGGCTGCAGCCACGAAATTAAGACGCTTAGTCCGTGGAAGAAAAGCTATGACCAACCTAGACAACGTATTAAAAAGCAAAGACACCACTTTGTCAACAAAGGTCTGTATTTCCCAAAGCTGCATTTTTTTCCAGTAGTCATGTATGGATGTGAGAGCTGAACTATAAATAAAGCTGAGAGCTGAAGAATTGACGCTTTCGAACTGTGGCGCTGGAGAAGACTTTTGAGGGTCCCTTGGACAGCAAGGAGATCCAACCAGGATACCCTTAAGGAAATCAGTCCTGAATGTTCATTGGAAGAATTGATGGTGAGGCTGAAGGTCTAACGCTTTTGTCACGTGATGGAAAGAATTGATTCATTGGAAAAGACCCTGATGCTGAGAATAATTGAGGGCAATAGAAGGCAGTGGTAGAGGATGAGATTGTTGGATGGCATCACTGACTCAATGGACATGAGTGCGCAAACTCAGGGAGTTAATGATGGATAGAGAAGCCTGACATGCTACAGTTCATGGGATCACAGAGTCGAACATGACTTAGCAGTTGAACAATAACAATGGATTATTTTATCTACACTCATGAGAAATATTGGTCCTTAGTTTTTTTTCCTCATAAAATTTTTTCTTGTTTTGCTGTCAGGGTAACGCGGTCATCATTGAGTGATCAAAAAGTATTCCCTCCTCTTCAATTTTTGGAATATTGCATAGAACTAGCATTACTTTTATCAGTTATTGAGAATGAGATATTGAACTCTCCAATTATAACTGCAGATTTATTCTCTTTGAAATTCTATTTCACTCCATGTATATGCATTTATAGTATACTTATGATTATTGTATACTCTATATAAACTGACTCTTCTGAAGAGTGTAAAGTGGCAATATTCCTAAGTCTGTATAGACTCTAAGAATTGTTCTCCCTAATTCTTCCAGGTGGTTCTTTCCTCAGCTTCAGATAGATTTATCCTTCTCACATATATGTGAAGATCTGTCCTCTGTTGAAAAATTTAAGACAGCCATTCTGCATATTACCAGAATTTTTCTTTTTCACAGTACTTTGTCCCCTGGTGTTTGCTCTGTGGAACCAAGCTGCTTTGCATCTGAAATTTTAGCTGCTTCCTCAGCACAGCCAGAATGCTACACTTGGCCTATGTCTCTTCTGTCTCACCTAGGTTGGAAATAGAGCTGTTTATATAACCTTGTACTTAAAACAAGCCATGCTAATTTATACTAAGGCCTTAAATCTCAGTTGAAGTTTTCCTTGTACTCTTCATTTAAGGAAATGATATTATAATTTTGCTTTAAACAGATGATCAAAATATAAGGGTAGGAAAAAAATGAGAGGATAAATAACATGGAGTATGTGAGTACACCTTTGAACCAATTCACTTTTCTGGTAAGAGGGAAATAAAATTTCTATAAGCATTCTCAAAGCATAACTGCTCCTACCATATGATATATTGTTACCATATTGTAAAGAGAAGTGAGTATAAAGAATCATTTTGTGAAACATTGTTATAGGTGTGTGAGCTTTAATAGAAGGTTGAAAATATTTTGTTTTTGTTACTGCTTCTCAAAAAGTTTAGTGCTTCAGTTTCAGCTCAGTTCAGTTCGGTTCAGTCACTCGGTCATGTCCGACTCTTTGTAATACCATGAACTGCAGTACGCCAAGCCTCCCTGTCCATCACCAACTCCCGGAGTTCACTCAAACTCACATTCATCAAGTCAGTGATGCCATCCAGCCATCTCATCCTCCCTCGTCCCCTTCTCCTCCTGCCCCCAATCCCTCCCAGCATCAGAGTCTTTTTCAATGAGTCAACTCTTCGCATGAGGTGGCCAAAGAGCTGGAGTTTCAGCTTTAGCCTCATTCTTCCAGATAAATCCTCCAAATATTTGGTTCATTGTCTAAGTTCATAATAAAGATGTTCAAATTCCTTTGCACTCCTTATTCTTTTCCTCTCTCCTCATTACTTCTTGTCTTCTCATTTTCCATCTAACCTTTCTCTGAATTCACTCTTACTCTCCAACATCTAACAGGTTTTTAATAAGGACTAAGAATATGATGCTAGATTTCTGGGCTGAAGTTTCCTCTATAAGCTTTTCACTTAAAATTGGTGAATTAGTAAAACTCCATTATATTTTCATTCTCAATATATATCTGCTTGTACTCTCTATCTTTTTTGTGACTTTTGTCACCCTTGTATCAAAGCAAAAATGTGGAGACAACATCCTTTCTCATTTCTGCCTAATATGACCACAAATTAAGATATTTGTATAGAGAGTTGGATGGACAAATACAGGCACTTATTCCAAAGTAAATACATGGTGTTTTTCAGATTAAATTTCAAACTATGAACTTGAAAAGATAAGTTCTGCTTGATTAATTTTAAAGATCAAAATGATGACTTTATGCAAGCAGTTCAATCATTATGAGCATAAGCTTTTATATCCTGAAATAATTAAGTTATGTATCCGAGATTTCTTAAGCATGTTGTCTGTGCACCACCATCAGAGGAAATAATTTTCTCTTAAGGTCTCAAAGCAGGCTGTAGACAGGTAACGGAAGTGGCATAGATGCCTCTCTGATACTGTGTGAACTGTTCTTATAAATGCTGATTCTGTATTAAGCGATTGTCAATCAGCTTTTCTAATCAAGCAAATATGTATTCCAAATATGTAAACCCAACTTTATTCTTAGAGGTAATGAACTAAATATAATGATGAGGAGCAACAGTGACAGTAAACACTATAACTCAGCTATGATAATGAGATGAACACAGAAATTGTGTGTGAAAACAACTTGATTGAAAAGTGTTACTTTTATTCTATGGAAAATGCAGGCAGTCTGTGAAGGGTTGATATGGTGAAAAAATACATTGATACACAGTTCTGGGAAAATAACAGTTTGGCTCTGTACAAAGGGAATCTTGTTGAAAATATATTTGCGATCCTGTTCACTTATTATTATAACACCTTTAGAACATTTTACAATATTTTCTACAAGCACAGGATTATAGCTGCTTAGCTTGGTTTCTCTCATTCCTTATTTGGCAACATGTAGGATCACTGGCACATCTTGTAAAACACTGGTAAAGGACAGGCAACACAAAATGATATGGCATTCCTCAAATTGTTTTATGTGAAAAGAAAGGCTGTGTTAGACTAGCTGATTCCTTAGAAGAGTATATCACAATAAGGGTATGGAGAGGAACAGACAATTTCAAGATATTCCACATATAAAGAACATGGTGCATTGTTGCATTGCTATATAAAATTTAAGAATGCCAGTGTACTAATCTTTTGCTAAGGAAAGAAATGCCATAAGTGTACTTACCTCTTAAAACAGTAGTCCAGTGGACAGTCCATTGGCACCCTGGAGATGACATTATGAAGGGAAAGCTCTACATTTCTAGGTGGGTCAGTAGATGGCAGTATGTCTGAGTTTAGTGTAGCAAGGACAAGCTTTTTCTCATTTTCCTGGAAAATGAGAGTTTTGAAAGCTGTGAGGCAATATGGGGCCTCCCACATGAGCCAAGAGACTTGATCTTTATTTCTGGATCTACTCCTGAATAAATTTATTTGAATAAATGGAGACCAGCCACTTAACTTTTATGTTCCTTGCTTTCCGGAACTTGATATTAGAGAAAATATTCTGTCTCTTCCTATCTCCCTCACAAGGACACTGAGTTTGGTCATATTTAGAATTATTTCTGTCCTTTGAAGAAAGACTATTAATTTGCTATGCTCTTTGTAATGTGGGTGGCAAAACTGATCTGGGTTGTTCATCTGGGACTTGAAGCTAATAAACACAAAGGCAATTGGCAAGAAGAGCCTTCTGTATTTCACTGCCATAAACACTGACATAGTTCAGTTTTGAGTAGCAGGATTGGATCTGAAGATACTAACTCCCATTTCCTGGACTTAAAATAATGTCTTCAATGCCATGGAACTTGATAATTATGGGATGAAGCCAAAGGCCCCTGGCAACTTCCCAATTTAAATGTCAACTCTTCACTGCAAGTGCAGAATACTTACTGTATTTAGTCAGATGCAGTAATTTTTATTTGTGCCTACTATTGAACATGGAGATTTTTGCTTTGGCATCTTACTCTAAAGTTTGCACTATGACAAATGTGAAATTAAAATACACATTTGAAATAGCATTGAATGGCTGAATAATGATAATTTTTCCCACAGAGACCCAGCTGCGCATGGGAGTGCCACTTTCATTTTACCTTAGAATCCTCCACTGAAACATATCTGCAGATCCATGGCACCAAAATGAGTTGTGACAGGAACATGCTGGGGTAAAACAAACTGTGGTGTCTGACCTGCCAACCTGGTTCTGGCCCTGTTCACAGACACACTTCTCTGTAGGAGCCATGCTGCTTTGAAGCTGACAAAGTAGTTCAAAAATGGATAAGATCACAGATACTATTTCTGAACAGATGGGTATTGATACAGAGAAGTAGAGTGTGTGTGCATAGACTCCTATCTTATCCAGTCTTCCTGGAAGCAAGAGATTGTACTAAGTGGCATAACCAGAAAAGTACTTGCCATGCAAAAAGAAAAAAATAAACTTAAAAGATGTCATGACTTAAATAGATACCATAACATTCCTAGTTAGCATCCATTTAGAATAAAATATAGGCAAATATCTGAAGTAAATTCATGCCATATAATCAATTGGAAAATCTATGCTAATATCAAAATTCACTGTCAAAACATGTTAGCAAACTGAGCCTTTTGGAAATTTCCTGTGAAATAAGCATTCATTCAAAACAAATGATTTTTGGTGTATACCATCTTATTTGTCAGACATGGCTCTGTAGGTGGATGGTGGATGGCTTTTTCGGTTTGAATGTCAGGAGGTTAAATTTTTAATTTAAATATGCATAAGAATTAAAATACGTTCAAGAAAATGTCACATCAACTTCAACCTCAAAGTACCAATTATGTTGTTTGGGCTCCACATTTGACACTGTTCTGACTAAACTGATATCCTCAGCTCAGAATTTCTAAAAATGCTCAGATCTCAGTTTCATAATATATTCTATTCAAAGTAGAAATATTAGGAAGAATTGATGTTCATAGTTTCAAGGACATAAAAGTCAGAGCATACTGCTTGCAGCTAATGAACATTTATAAAGATGTATAAGCCAGCACATTATCTACTAACATTAGGATAAAAAAATATACTTGGGCGATATGTAACCATTCAACAGGATAGTTTCAGAAAAGGAAATGTTTGAGGCTGGAGTTGAATAAGAAGCACTAATTTGTAAATTGGATGGGAATGTATAGCTTGTCTTTAATTTTTCATTATTAAGTTTCATTTTTCCCTGAAGTCACTTACTAAAAAATTAATGATGCAGGAGAAACAAGAGGAATAACTATTTACTAATATTTTATGTATATTTATATAGAGAAAAATCTGCATTGTAGCATAATCAATATAAATCAAACTTATCTATCAGGCAATCAACAAAAATTATATATTATGAATCCCATTATAAGTTAATAGCTAAATGCTACCTGATGTTCATTGATGAAACTAAAGCATTTTCTGTTTCAGAAAAAAATTAAATTAGAAATTAAAGTGTATACATTTTAATGTTATGCATATTTATAATTTTGAATATTATTTATTCATACCCAATTTCTGATAATCTTATGGATCCTATCATTGGTAAACTGTAATACTCCTATCTAGATTATTATTTTTTAATATTTTACTTTATTAAAATAATCTTAAACTTTGGTACAATGATGTTGAGAAATGGTAGCTCTGACAAGCTATGCATTAGGTTAGTAATTTCATATAGGCATGGAATATAAAAATTTATTTCAGTATGCTAACTGTAGGCTTCCCTGGTGGCTCAGCAGTGAAAAATCTGCCTGCAGTTCAGGAGACGCAGGTTTGACCCCTGGATTGTGAAAATCCCTTGGAGAAGGAAATGGCAACCCACTCCAGTATTTGTGCCTGGGAAATCCCATGGACAGAAGAGCCTTGTAGGCTACATACAATTCACTGGGTTGTAAATTGTCAGACACAACTTTGCATCTAAACAGCAGCAGCAAACTGCACACATCTATACAATAAGCCTAAAATAAAAGTAACGTTGTAAAACTAAGAAGACATAAGAATCTGAGGAACTGAAAGACCATGGGGAGACCCATAAGAGTGGAAACTGGCTTTCCAAACCAAAGGAAAAGGAATAAAATGAAGAGAAAAAAAAAAAAACAAAGTGGCAGTAGTCATCAGAAAGCTTTACATTTAAATTCTCTCTGTTACTTGGATCATCATTCATGAACTGTCCTGATTTTTTGAAACAGGTGGAAAGTTGATAAAAATTGACTTTCTCAAACTATAAATGTCTCAAAATTTGGGATGTGATAAGCCACAGACATAGAAATGAAGAATTGCAACTAGTCGACTAAAAGATACAGCTATTAGTCAGGATTCTTTCTGCTCTAAATGACTGACAACTTTAAATTGGATTAATAAGCGTGGCAGACTATTGGGTAAGGTAAACAAATAGTTCATTGAAAGTGGAAGCTAGAGCTCTAATCATTAGGATTTCTCTTTTACACTATACCTCCTGTTCCCTGGGCTAGCTCAGCTCTCAAGATGGTATAAAATGGATGTAAAATGACAACAGCAGCAGCAAGGCTCACATTCTCCTACATCCCTCCATGGAGGGAACATTGTTGTCTAGTACTTCTAACAACTGTTCTGAGGAAAACACTTATTGGATTGGATTAAATGATTGGTTAATGCCTGGAGCAATTCTGCTGGCTAGGAAAATATAATATGCCTATTTAGTAAAATTTGTATTCATCCATTGATTTGTGAACTCATCCAATAAATAAATCAATATGCTGAAACCCTTCCTTGATGTCAGTCACTATGGCCAGGGAAAGTGCATAACCAGCAATGAAAAAGTGGTAGTTTCTCCAAAGCAGATAAAACTTTATTATTTGAAGGAAGGAAAATAAAGTCTTAGTAGCTAGCAACTGCAGGGGAATTCATAGCTGCTCTCATGATTCAACTCATACAAAAACTGGGTAAGTTTCCAGGACAAAAAAAGAGTACATTTCAATGTTTGCAATAGTGACTCAGGAAAAGAGGCTATATAAGTGATCATCAATAAGGTGAAGTAGATTTATAAATCGAAGCCACACCAACATTTTGGATCTGTTCACTGCCAAGAACTCATTTATACATTCTGCATCATTTATGGTTCATTAAGTCTGTACATAACTGTGAGGCAGTTCTGTTTTTCATATATATCCATGTAGATTCACTCATATCTGGAGGTGCTCAAGCTTTAAGAACCAGTGGAAGTGAAAGTGTTAGTCACTGAGTCATGTCTGACTCCCTGTGACTCCATGGCCTGTAGCCTGTCAGCTCCTCTGTCATGAAATTCTAAGGGAAAGAATACTAAAGTGGATAGCCATTCCCTTCTCCAAGGATTCTTCCCAACCCAGGGATTGAACCTGAGTCTCCTGCATTGCAGGTAGATTCTTTATCTCTAATGCCACCTGGAAAGCCTCTTAAAAGGCAAGTGCCTTTTTCTGTGAAGACAGTGCTAAACCACCTTCATGTCAGTCACAACAAGTATGCCTTATGCATATACTGATTTATGTTCAAGGGGTCTGTTATAATTATTTGTTTTATTTCCTATCTTCGCTTAGCTTTGTACTATTGGGTGATAGGGTTATGGCTTATATTTCCAGGGTATGGCACGGCAGGATATGATGCATAACAAATAGTTTGTCAAAAGTAAAACATATAATTTAACTTCCTCACTTATTATTTACTCAAAATTTAGCAATTTTATGTAGAGAAAGCTCTCAAGATATATGAGAGGGTAACAGGCAGGAAGGCCAGGGGTCTCCAAGCAGAGGAAATAGCCTGCTGTGTCAGACATTTTCTCTCTCTTAAGCAGCAGGAGGAAATAAACTAGCAATATTTTGTCCTTCTCTATACAAATTTAAAATGAGATTTCTCTTAAAATATTGAGTTGCCATAATGACACCTGGTTTCACCTGAAGTTAACTATTCTCAAACCTGGAGATAACCAATGCCTTTTTCTTATGGAAATGTTTGTCTTAAGCTATGCTAATGTACTATGCATTTACCCCCAAACTCTGTCTTCAAGTTGGTTCCTCCTCTTGGCTCAGAACTTACTTGACAAACCAGTTATACTCAAATATTGTTTCCCTAATCAATGTAAATGAAAGTATTTTATGATGATATGCCCTTCTCCAAGATTCAAGTTAATCATTTTATGGCCCAGGATGAACCATTTGGTGCCAAGATTATCCCAAAATGCATCTTATGGGTGAGGGGCCTGGTGCCATTCTGAGTTTTAAGACATTCCTTTCTTTCATTAACAGACTGCTAGTGACTATATAACATCCAGCTGAAGACTAGCAGGGGGGTACTATTTCTGCCCCCTTCTGATGCCTATGTCGGAAGCTTTCTCTGTCTCCTTTATACTTTAATAAAACTTTATCACACAAAAGCTCTGAGTGATCAAGCCTTGTTTCTGGCCCTGGGTTGAATTCTTCTCCTCCGGGGGCCAAGAATCTCGGAGTCTTTGGGTGATTCAAGAACCTTTCATATGGAGATTAAAATGTATAATCTCTGGCAATAATAAATACATTGTATTCATTTAATCCTGATTATATATCAGTCATATGCTTCACAGGTATTATATCATTAGCCCTTGGTAGATCAAATTTGCTTGATAGATGTTTCTGTTTCTTTTATGGAGATATGAGTGTAAAGTTCAATAAGTTGCAATCAGATCAGATCAGTTGCTCAGTCATGTCCAACTCTTTGTGACCCCATGAATCGCAGCACGCCAGGCCTCCCTGTCCATCACCAACTCCCGGAGGTCACTGAGACTCACATCCATTGAGTGAGTGATGCCATCCAGCCATCTCATCCTCTGTCGTCCCCTTCTCCTCTTGCCCTCAATCCCTCCCAGTATCAGAGTCTGCAAATTAACAATTGGTGAAAGCAGGATTTAGGTCATACTGGGATTAACTTTGGAGAAGAAAATGGCAACCCACTCCAGTGTTCTTGCCTGGAGAATCCCAGGGACGGGGGAGCCTGGTGGACTGACCTCTATAAGGTCGCACAGAGTCAGACACAACTAAAGTGTCTTAGCAGCAGCAGCAGGAACTACCTTAAATGCCAGGCATTTTTTCTAGCTCCTAAAATTTTCCTGCTTTGATATTTTGCAAGAAGTGGGAAATTCCATAGTAAAAAACAAACAAGCAACAACAAAACTTTCACTCTGATACCATTCAAAAAAGCGAAAAACTCACAAAAATGAAAAAATAGATATTAATCTAGAAGTTCCGTATGTATAAAGGGATCTTAAAATCTAATATTGAATGTGTTTAAGCTTGTTTCGTATAAATGTTTTTCTCTGTGATTTTGCTTGTGTGAGCTGTTAACCACTCCTGTTCACGTAAATTGTGTTGTTCAAGAGAGCTGTCCTATCACTTCAAGTAAGAAAAATCAGAATGATGTCTGTAAAATTTTCCAGAGGACAAGCAAAAAGAAAAATTGTAAAATGATTTTTCCTTTTGGAGGTATTATTTTCACAGTGCCCCTCTTTTTGTATATTAATATAAATAGATAATTGTAAATATAGATACATATATGTATAATATATAGTATTTAATGGAAATGAATTTCCTTAACAAATCAGAGTGTGAAAGCTGAAGCTGCTTAATTTCCTTTCTTCCCTCTTAAGATTTATTTCAAAAGTGAGTTTTTGAGACAAAAGCAAAAAGTTTGAGGGCTTTTGGAGAGATTATGGTTATATAATAACTATAGTCAAAAAGGACTTATCTGAATGGGGTATAAATAACAGCATTGTGAAGCAATTATAACAACATTGGTCTTTTAGGCATCCTGGGCATTTCTACAGTATTTCATGTCTTTTTGGGTTCTCAAAGTGAGCTTGCACTGGCTGGTCTATGTGTCTCCTCTGCCCTTGCAGTATGATTCTCCTCTAGATTTGCTTCTCAGTGATTTCTTCTCTTCTGGGATAAGTTAACCCAGCTCTCAGTTTAACTTTAGATCTTAAAGTGTCTGACCATATATTACCCCCGGCTCACAACTAACTTTATAAGATCCCATCATTGTAATTACTTTTCTACCCCTAGGGAAAAAAAATCATATAAACTTCTAAGTCATTGTGTTTTCCTCTTTACACTCTGAAAAGTCAGCTTTTTCTTTTTGTTTTTGTGAATTTAAAATAGCATAATGAAGTGAAAGACAGCCACATCATTAGGAACTTTTAAGTAGGTTGTTCCTAGAATGCATTTGGGAACGTTTTTATCATAGCATTTCTAGTTTGTTTTGACAGGAGATAAAGTAGAGATTAAAGGAGGACAAGCAGCCTGGTAGGCCCCCTTGTTATGACAGTGATGGTACTTGTATGAACCAAGGGATTTACTGATGTGGGTGGAATGCCTCCAGATATTTTGTCAACAACATTCAGTATCAGTATCAGTTCAGTCACTCAGTCCTGTCCGACTCTTTGTGACCCCATGAATTGCAGCACGCCAGGCCTCCCTGTCCATCATCTACTCCTGGAGTTCACCCAAACCCACGTCCATCGACCCCATGGTCTGTAGCCTACCAGGCTCCTCCGTCCATGTGATTTTTCAGGCAAGAATACTGGAGTGGGTTGCCATTTCCTTCTCCAAGGGACAAGGATCAAAGACATTAAGCAGAGAAAACAAAGGCAAATTCATGGTTAAAGAGTGACATGAGCTAAACTTCAGGTAATATGGGATAATGTAATCAGAGGGCTTAGAAGTAAAGGATCTGCCTGCAATGCAGGAGACACAAGAGATAAGGGTTTGATCCCTCTTTGGGGAAGATCCCCTGGAAGAGGAAATAGCAACACACTGTAGTATTTTAGCCTGAAAATCCTGTGTTCAGAGGGGAGTGATGGGGTTACAGTTCAAAGGGAGGCAAAGAGTCAGACAGAACTGAGCATGAAATCAGAAGGGAGACCTTGATCCCTCTTTATTTTCTGTACTCTCACTATTTTTTCCAAGTGCTTTCCTTGGCTTAACTACCAGTTAGACAATCACATACAAGCTATTGGAATGAGCTCTAGATTCATTCAATGCTGCCAGCTCATTGCCTCACATCTTTATGTGTGTATATTCTCAGCAGTGTCCGACTCTGCAACTCCATGGACTGTGGCTGCCAGGCTCCTGAATTCAGGCAAGAATACTGAAGTGGGTTTCCATTTGCTACTCCAGGAGATCTTTCCTGACCCAAGGATGGAACCCTCCTCTCTTGTGTCTCTTGCATTGGCAGGAAGATTCTTTACCAACTGCGCTACCTGAGAAGCCCAGGAAGCCAGCACAAGGAGCCAGGCATGCCCGGCAGGGGGTGTAGGTGACCTGCGGGGGCCGCAGCCCACAAAGTGAGATGGGGGAGGTGATCCCCCGGGAGGCCCACTGACCCACCTGGATCACAGGGAGGCTTGTTCCACGCAGGCCCTGACCTGGCGGCCAGGGAGCAGGGCTGGGGACACTGGCCCGTCCCGTCACGGCTGGCCAATGTGTGTTTTACTGTTATGGCAATGATATTATATGACCCTCAATACTGGCTAAAGGATGAAGAAAATTAAAAAAATGCATCTGCCAGAGTACTGAAGATTGTACATGCTAGAAGTACAAGGCAAAGATCACATCATGTGGCTAAGGAAAGAACTAACTACAGTGGGAGATACAATATGAGAAAAGAGAGTAAGACTAGTAAACCAGTCACTTAAGAATTAGCTTGGATAAGAGAAAAGGGGTAGTGCCACTGGAATTACAGAGCAAATGCAGGAAACGCCATTATTTCCCATGGATATGAGACTACAGGTAGGCCTTGAGATAAACATAATGTCTGACAATATGGAAATTAGATGGAAATAGGTCATTATAAATATACTATTGCTACAGCTAATTAAAAGTTGAAAAGGAAGTATGATTATAATCACGTTTGTGTGTTGTATTCCCAGAGAATTACATCAGGACCATTAGGATAATACTTAACAACTCCTGTAAGATGTATATCACATACATTGGGTGGGGGAAAGTCAGAGCCAGACAGACTTATTCTTTTTGACTCTATGTGTTCAAGACAGTGATTGGAGGGGGAACTGCTGCCACAAAATATATTCAGCTTCATCAGATAACAGATCCTTCTCTGAATGGAGAAATAATTTCCATCTAATAGGAAGATATTGCTGAATTGAAGGTTTGGTCTCACCCAATGGGATCTCCTTGGGAGGCTACATGCCTACCATAGATAAGGACTTTGTGGGAAGCATGTATCATATAAATACTGCATTCCTGACCTGCTTGTATGTCCCAGAACTTCCCTCTGTGATGAGCAAAAGAGGGTGCAACAAATCTTTCACACCTCATCCCCAGGTCCCAGAAGAGGAAACAAGTGAGATTAAGACAGAGAGAATGAAGACAGAAGGGATAGAGAATTTATCTCTACATCTGGTGTGGCAGTAAGACACTGTAACAGACAGAGTAGGGAATAGCTTTTGTTGAGATTGGTTCAAATAGAGAAAGTAGAATAAATTTCTGGCTTTCAAAGTGAGCTTCCCCTTCCACACCGGATGTTTGTGAATATCTCAAAGACATTATTCATTTCCTTTTGGCAGCAGCCTGTGAAAGGAGGAGGGGGGAAGTTTCCAAAGGCTTTTCTCTATTGCAATCAAGAAAAGTTATTTTCAAAAATTGTAAAGAAGTATGCTTATTAAATATTCCTCTATTTTTCAGGCACCTACAGTTCAGAAGAAATAT
Source organism: Tragelaphus eurycerus (assembly GCA_935064755.1). Lineage (NCBI taxonomy): Eukaryota > Metazoa > Chordata > Mammalia > Artiodactyla > Bovidae > Tragelaphus > Tragelaphus eurycerus. The sequence goes on from CAKXYN010000123.1 coordinate 1,672,708, forward strand.
TGCAGTTTTAGAGTTCTAGAAGACACATTAAATAAATTTTAAAACCATAAAAGGCTTAATATTGGCAGCTCTAAAACTACCAATTGTTCTAGTGTCATTGAATTAGTTTACATATCTAAAATAGTGTTTTACTGTTATTCATAGAAACCAACATGATATATGTCTTTTCACTACAGATTTGTGGCTCTGCTGTTTTCTGCAGACAATCTCTTTTTACCAAGGAATATCTTCAATCATTATGTTTTTTTTTTTTTTAATTAGCCTTTTTAATGTTCTTTATTGTATCTCTTTGACAGAGATTGCAAATGTATGGATCAAAAGGTATATAAGGATTTATTTTTTTAATTAATTTATCTATTTTAATTGAAGGCTAATTACTTTACAATATTGTAATGGTTTTTGTAATACACTGACATGAATCAGCCATGGGTGTACATGTGTTCCCCATCCTGAATCCCGCACTTACCTCCCTTCCCATCTCATTCCTCAGGGTCATCCCAGTTCTCTGGCCCTAAGCACCCTGTCTCATGCATCAAACCTGGCCTAGAAATCTGTTTCACATATGATAATATACATGTTTCAATGCTATTGTCTCAAGTCATCCCACCCTTGCCTTCTCCCACAGAGTCTAAATGACTGTTCTTTACTTTTGTGTCTCTTTTGCTGTGTCTTGCGTATAGGGTCATCATTATCATCTTTCTAAATTCCATATATATGCGTTAGTATACTGTATTGGTGTTTTTCTTTCTGACTTACTTCACTTTGTATAATAGGCTCCAGTTTCAACCACCTCATTAGAACTGATTCAAATGCGTTCTTTTTAATGGCTGAGTAATATTCCATTGTGTATATGTACCACAGCTTTCTTTATCCATTCATCTGCTGATGGACATCTAGGTTGCTTCCATGTCCTGGCTATTATAAACAGTGCTGCGATGAACATTGGGGTACATGTGTCTCTTTCAATTCTGGTTTCCTTTGTGTGTATGCCCAGCAGTGGTATTCCTAGGTCATATGGCAGTTCTATTTCCAGTTTTCTAAGGAATCTCCACACTGTTTTCCATAGTGGCTGCAATAGTTTGCATTCTCACCAACAGTGTAAGAGGGTTCCCTTTTCTCCACACCCTCTCCAGCATTTATTGTTTGTAGAATTTTTGATAGCAGCCATTCTGACCAGTGTGAGATGGTACCTAACTGTGATTTTGATTTGCATTTCTCTGACAATGAGTGATGTTGAGCATCTTTTCATGTGTTTGGTAGCCATCTGTATGTCTTCTTTGGAGAAATGTCTGTTTAGTTCTTTGGCCCATGTTTTGATTGGGCCATTTATTTTTCTAGAATTGAGCTGCAGAAGTTGCTTGTATTGTTTTGAGATTAATTATTTGTCAGTTGCTTCATTTGCTATTATTTTCTCCCATTCTGAAGGCTGTCTTTTCACAAAAGGTATATAGGGGTTTAAAGCTAGATTAAGTCTTATGAATAATGTTATCCCAAGATGATTTTCATGCCCAGAGAGACGTCAATGCTGAAAGTATCAAACAACAAAAATTCAAGATGTATTACTAGATGAGTTTCCTGAGTGACTGTTATGACTTAAATAAGTCAACAGAATTAAACGATCTGATTTTTTTTTCTCTCTCTTAAAACCAAACATTACCTGGAACTATTGAGGCAAACTCTAGGAAGTCTCAATAACCAGAAATAGCTCAGAAAGATGGGAATTTTCTCTTAGTATTCACCATGCATAAATGAGCATCAGATCAGATCAGATCAGATCAGTCGCTCAGTCGTGTCCGACTCTTTGCGACCCTAAATGAGCATAATGTTTCTAAAATCTATATTGCCCCATTTCAACACATCTTAAAAACTACTGCCAGATAATTCTCTCAGAAACACAGTTCTGATGCTGTCACTCACTTCACCAAGAACTTTTAATAAAAGATTCTCAAATATGAAAAAAAAAAAAAAAAAAAAACTCTGAGAGTCCTTGAAGCAGTCTTTTTCAACCTTGTACTACAATATCTAAAGTGGTCCAGAAAAATAAAATAGTCACAATATTGAAGATCAACAATAATAGTCAAATGAGTGCCATCTTAAAAAAAAAAAAAAATCTACCTAATTTCAGGACAATACAGTTGGACTGAAACAAAGATTTGGTGCCCCACTCTGCTTTACTCTAAGAAATGCAGCAGCAATCATGGGCCATCTGGAAGAAACAGGATGACAATCCATTTCTGTCTGTCTGCCCAGTGACTCAGAGACCTGTAAGGGCATTAGTTTTCTCTTACCTTGTTAGAAACCTGATGAATGTAGTATTATGGTCATTGATATGTAGTTATATGTAGATGGATGCAAAGTTCTACCCTAAGACTTTATTCTTTTCCTCTCCTTCCTTCAATCATTGTTATGACTTGCTGGAGAAGGCAATGACACCCCACTCCAGCACTCCTGCCTGGAAAATCACATGGATGGAGAAGCCTGGTAGGCTGCAGTCCATGGGGTCGCTACGAGTCGGATACGACTGAGCGACTTCACATTCACTTTTCATTTTCATGCATTGGAGAAGGAAATGGCAACCCACTCCAGTGTTCTGGCCTGGAGAATCCCAGGGATGGGAGAACCTGGTGGGTTGCCCTTTATGGGGTCGCACAGAGTCAGACACGACTAAAGTGACTTAGCAGTACAGACTGCAGCAAAGCATGTTGGAAATAAATACTGTGCCCAACACTATTACTCACTAGCTGCAAGACCTTGAGCTTCTGCGACTTCATCACTATATTGAAAAATGGGAAAATAAGAGTGATACTACTAATTCATGGAGTTGTTGAAAACTAAATGAGTTCGTTTTATTATTAAGGCAAATTTTAGCTCAAAGATTTTCTAGCCAGAGAGGTTCTTTTTTTTTTTTTTTTTTTCTTTGTAGTGCATTGAAGGAAGATTTTCCTAAGGCCAGCTTAATCTTAAAGGACTTCCTTTCACCCTACCTTATTCCAAAGGTCATAGCAAATTAAATAAGCCCAACTCTGCTATCTCAGTGGAAAAGGGGCAAACCAATGCCAAACAGCTGTGTCAGGGATTTAGGTAGAAAACATGGTGAGAGAGTTAATATCAGTAAGTCCTGCTATTACAGATAGGACTTGTGAGTCAAAGTAATCCAAGCAAATAGTTAAAGTGATATAATTACTGTTTATGAAGATAGTATTTAAAGTCTGAATCTAAGCAACTATGGGCAGAGGAGCTAAAACTCCTTCATTTGGTAATCATCCCAGTAGAGGAGGTCACCAGGTCATAGAGGGATGTGGGCAATGGGATCCGTGTGAGGTCTAGAATCAGGAAACAACCAGCATAATTACAGCAGGTGGGGCAGGATCAGAATATTTTAGTAAACTGTAAGGAGCTATCAGGTCATTAAGATAACATATAACCTTTAGAAGAGTATTAAATTTTGTGTTAGCTATAAATGGAGTAGCAAATTACTTCCCCCTTCTGAATTATTTACCTTGACTGAAGGCAGGCATTCATTTACAAAGTGGAACTGGTTCCCACAAAAATAATCTTACAATTAAATTTAAAGCATAAAAAAATCTTTCCTTTATCTGTCTATCTCACTCACTAGCTCTCTGATGTTATACTCGAAATTATAATTTAACATTTAAAATACTTTGAGGACCATTAGATAGGGTAGCTCAGATGGTAAAGAATCTGCCTGTAATGCAGGAGATCCAAGTTCAATCCCTGGGTCATGAAGATCCCCTGGAGAAGAGAATGGCCACCCATTTCAGTATTCTTACCTGAAGAATTCCACAGACAGGGGAGCCTGGTGAGCTACAAGATCATGGAATAACAAAGAGTTGGACACGACTGAGTGACTAACACTCTCACTTTCAGATATTCATAAATCTAGTACAATGAATACTTAATTTTATTTTTAAATTTTAAATAGGTGGCCATTAATGATGATTATTTGTAACCTTTACATGGGCTTCCCTCATAGCTCAGTTGGTAAATAATCTGCCTGCAATGCAGGAGAGCCAGGCTCGATTCCTAGGTTGGGAAAATCATCTGGAGAAGGAAATGACAGCCCACTCCAGTATTCTTGCCTCAAGAATCCCATGGACAGAGGAGCCTGGCAGGCTACAGTCCATAGGGTTGCAAGAGTCAGATACGACTCAGAGATTAAACCACCACAACCTTTACATAACTGCATATCTCCCACCCATGGCTCTTCTCCTTTTTCAATTTGAATGACACTGGAGTAAGACAAGAATCTCTTCCTGAGTCTAAGAATTCTTAGTTTTCAAAACAACTGGATGCCAAGATTTGGTTTTCTAAGGTCCCCTTTCAAGAAGATGTGCAAAGACATCAATGATCTAAAATGGATTAAGTTTCTTAATTTCCCTTGATTCCCATGGTCTTTTGCCACGTCTGTTCTTTGGATCTTTCAACTTAGAATCAAAACTGGACACTGAATCTACCCTGTTTGAGAAAAATATATAAATATGCTGGTTGTATTCATCCAAGAGTTAAACTTCACAATACAGATAAGTCTTTAAAGTTTCCAGTATTAATTTTTGTGCAACTCTTTCTCTATTTGCCAATAGTTATTATACTTTCACTTTTTAATTTATGCTGGCTATCTCTATTTTCATAACTTGACTTTTATTTCCCAAAGAAATAAAATCTCATACATTGATTTCTTCCTTACCTCGAAAAACCTGTATTTTTCTTATTCTTATGTAAATTTATACTGAGTTCTGATTGGAATTCTCCTGATTTTTTAAAAGTGCTGATAAGCCCCAGAGTTAAGAATGCTGCTGCTTTTTAGTCATTTCATTCGTGTCCAACTCTTTGCTACCCTATGGACTGCAGCCTGCCAGGCTCCTCTATCTATGGGATTCTCTAGGCAAGAGTACTAGAGTGGGTTGTCATGCCCTCCTCCAAGGGATCCTCCTGACCCAGGGATCAAACTTGTGTTTCTTGCATTGCAAGCAAATTGTTTACTGCTGAGCTACTAGGGAAGCCCCAGAGTTAAGAATAAAAATTCCTAAATAGTCCATATTCTAAACTCAAGAGAAATCAACAATTGGACTGATACTCTTTCATAGGGTTTATTAAAAGTTTGCCTCAGGAGAAACAATCCCCAAGCTATTGACACACAAAACCCTGTTAATGAAATTTTAAAATGGATGAGAGTCATATGGGTCTTTTCATAGAGTGCAGTATTCTTTACAAGAAGCTTATTTCTTTACTTTCTTTCCTATAAAAAAGGAAAGGGTCTGCTTCCTCCTCCACCAGTAAAGAGAGAAAGGACACAAGGAAATCACTTGCAAAATGTGGAGTCCTAAAACAAACAAACAAAAAAAAGGACACCAGCATTTTGCTTCCAGGTATAAAATTCATTGAACCTCTGCACAAGTTGATTTGCCCTTTGACACTAGAATAGGGAGCAAAAACCTGAATAGGAAAGGCAAAAATAAAGTGTGGAGAGCAAGGATATTCCCTCTATATTCTGATTTTCAAGAGATCAAAATATTTATGCTAAATTTGCCTTTAGGTCCTGGAGTTATAAACCATGGAGGAAGATGAAATTTTGGACTTGATACTTACATGAATTGGGAAAAGTTCAGGACAAACTAGGAAATAATTGTACCTTGACAACAGGAATATAAGCCAAGGGTAATGATGTCTTTTTCTCCACAACTCTTCTTAGCTAAATGACAGAGGTGTACCTGAGGAAAGAAAGAGTGAAGGCAGTTAGAATAAATTACATCCAACTTCCAATTGATAGAGATATCAGGGATCTTTCTGTTAAAGAGTAAATTAAAAACCAGAAACTTTAAAGAAATTAGAGTGATGATATTGAATGATCACTTATCAAATATTATCAAATTATTATCAAATATTGATAACAAATTAGGTCAGGAAGCAACAAGTAGAACTGGACATGGAACAACAGACTGGTTCCAAATAGGAAAAGGAGTACGTCAAGGCTGTATATTGTCACCATGTTTATTTAACTTATATGCAGAGTACATCATGAGAAATGCTGGACTGGAAGAAACACAAGTTGGAATCAAGATTGCTGGGAGAAATATCAATAGCCTCAGATTTGCAGATGACACCACCCTTATGGCAGAAAGTGAAGAGGGGCTAAAAAGCCTCTTGATGAAAGTGAAAGTGGAGAGTGAAAAGGTTGGTTTAAAGCTCAACATTCAGAAAACGAAGATCATGGCATCTGGTCCCATCACTACATGGGAAATAGATGGGGAAACAGTGGAAACAGTGTCAGACTTTATTTTTCTGGGCTCCAAAAATCACTGTAGATGGTGACTGCAGCCATGAAATTAAAAGACGCTTACTCCTTGAAAGGAAAGTTATGACCAACCTAGATAGCATATTCAAAAGCAGAGACATTACTTTGCCAACAAAGGTCCGTCTAGTCAAGGCTATGGTCTTTCCTGTGGTCATGTATGGATGTGAGAGCTGGACTGTGAAGAAGGCTGAGTGCCGAAGAATTGATGCTTTTGAAGTGTGGTGTTGGAGAAGACTCTTGAGAGTCCCTTGGACTGCAAGGAGATCCAACCAGTCCATTCTGAAGGAGATCAGCCCTGGGATTTCTTTGGAAGGAATGATACTAAAGCTGAAACTCCAGTATTTTGGCCACCTCATGCAAAGAGTTGACTCATTGGAGAAGACTCTGATGCTGGGAGGGATTGTGGGCAGGAGGAGAAGGGGACGACAGAGGATGAGATGGCTGGATGGCATCACTGGCTCGATGGATGTGAGTCTGGGTGACCTCCGGGAGTTGGTGATGGACAGGGAGGCCTGGCGTGCTGCAGTTCATGGGGTCGCAAAGAGTCGGATACGACTGAGCGACTGATCTGATCTGAAAGTTTTTTTTTTTTTTTTTTACAAGGACTACCATTTAGCTGGAAGAGTATAATTGAAAGCAGGAACTTAAGAAATTTAAATTATCTCATGTTTATCAGGAATCCAATCCAGGTCTTCCGCATTGCAGGCAGTCACATTACCATCTGAGCCACCAGGGAAGCCCTTATCTAAGTTAACATATGTTAAAATTTCTACCTTCTTTAACAGAGGAAGAATTTTCACTCTTCTTTCTTTCTGTCGTTGTTGTTCAGTCCCCAAGTCATGACAAACTCTTTGAGATCCCAAGGACGGCAGGATGCCAACCTCGTCTGTGTTTCAGTATCTTCTGGAGCTTGCTCAAAGTCATGTCCATTGAGTTGATGATGCTATCTAATTATCTAATCCTCTGCCATCTCTTCTCCTTTTGCCTTCAATCTTTGGCAGCATTAGGGTCTTTTCCAATGAATCTGCTCGTTGCATTAGGTGGCTGAAGTATTGGAGATTCAGCTTTAGTATCAGACTTTAAAATAAATATTCAGGGTCGATTTCCTTTAGAATTGACTGATTTGTTCTCCTTGTAGTCCAAGGGACTCTCAAGAGTCTTCTCCAGTACCACAATTGGAAAGCATAAACTCTTCCGTGCTCAATCTTCTTTATAGTCCTAATCTCACATTGGTTCATGACTACTGGAAAAACCACAGCTTTGACTATGCAGACGTTTGTTGGCAAAGTGAGGTCACTGCTTTTTAACATCTTGTCCAGTTTTGTCAGAGCTGTCCTTCCAAGTGGCAAGCATCTCTTAATTTCATGGCTGCAGTTACCATCCACACTGATTTTGGAGTCCAAGCAAATAAAATTTGCCACTGCTTCCATATTTTCTTATTGTATTTGTCAAGAAGTGATGGGACCAGAGCCATGATCTTAGTGTTTGAATGTTGAGTTTTAAGCTAGCTTTTTCGTTCTCCTCTTTCACCCTTATCAAGAAGCTTTATGGTTTCTCTTCACTTTCTGTCATTAGGGTAGTATCAGCTCCATATCTGAGATGGCTAATACTTCCCCCAACAGTCTTGACTCCAGCTTTATATATCTTCTTTATATTTAAATTTTGTCATTTGTAATCTTCATCCAGAAATGTTCTTTCCAGACCTTGCATACTTTCCATAGGTTTCTTGTAATTAGTCAAACATCCTCAGTCTTCCTTTCTAAAATCAAGGCAACATAACACAACACAGAATAACATCAAAACAATAAAACTACCCCTCAACTCCATCTTCTACTTCTCAGGGAGAAATAAATTTTTGTCTACACTTCTAAGTTCTTCTGGGTGGTCTAAGAATTAAATTGACAGGAGACAAATTAACAGGAGAAAATGGCTGGAACTTTCACCTTAAATAATATCTTCAGCTAAAGACAAAAGAGGATAGTAGGAGGAGTGTTTTGGGACTTCAAAGAGTTGGAAAACCATTCACATGAAGATAGAAAAGCAAGTGTTTGGTTAAAAAAAAAAATGTTTGGAGGGCCATGCAAAGACAGTGGGCATAGAGTAGATTCTGATCTCTAAATCCTACATTCTCCCCCAACACACATACCTAGCCAATATCCTTTGCAATTATTTTTGGTGACAGCTCCATTCCTCCAGGGCCAGGTTGCTGTTGTTCAGTTGCTAAGTCGTGTCTAACTCTTTGTGACCTCATGGACTGCAGCACACCAGGCTTCTCTGTCCTTCACCATCTCCCAGAATTTGCTCATACTCATGTCCTTTGAGTCAGTGATGCCATCCAACCATCTCATCCTCTGCCATCTCCTTCTCCTCCTGTCAGGGCCAGGAACTTTAACTAAATTTATAGTCATCTAGCAGGGAAGGTCATTGGTACTTTATGAGTCTTTTGGACCTCCATTGTTTTCAACTTGAAATAATCCACCTGCCAAAGAAACATTTTGACAAATTTTGTTCCCTTACACACTCAAACTATTATTATATTCTATGATGTTCTTGCTAATGAAAACAACATGCAGTGAAAACATCTATTATCAAGATATCTTGACCATATGTTGATAGATTTCATGAGCACATTTGCTGTGTTATGAACATCTACTTTAAAATATGTATTTATTTTATTTTATTATTTCAAGAGGGTCTGAGTCTAAAAGAATTTTGAATTTGTATACTATTCCCTAGGTATTCTCATTTATTTCTCTGATATCTGTCACTCCTTTAGGCTGTTATTTTTTTAAATACACATCTCCAATCTTCACATCTGTTCCAAATTCCTCAGGTACATATCTGGTTTTGTATTTATCTTATCTACTTGAATCTGCAGAACAGCTCATGCTGATATGTCCAAAATGGAACTAATTCTCAGAACCTTTAAGCCATCTCTTCCTGAGTTCTGTGTATCAGTAAATGACTATAGTATATATTTCTTTTTTTAAGTACATTCTCAATAAATCTTGGTTAAATTAAATTAACAAATTTATGAACACTAATTTAAAAATAAATCATAACTAGCATATGAAACTTCAGATGTACTATTTAACACTTTTCTTTAAACTATAGCCATTTTAACTTCTTTGAATTAACATTTTACTAAAATTTTTTTAATATATATGTAAAACAAGTAGTTTATAAATTTGTATTTGCATTTTTATTTCAAATAATAGGCTTTATGTTTTTTCTTTCTTTTTTTTTGTTTCTTACCTTGGCTCTTTTATTTATTTAATTTTATTTTACTTAACGTTACAATATTGTATTGGTTTTGCCATATATCAAAGTGAATCTGCCACAGGTATACAAATTATTACTAATTTTCCCATTTTGCTTGCTATATTACTTTCTCCTTCCAAGTTTGTACATTTTATAGGATTTAATTTAAATATCTTAAGTGCTCGAGAATTCTCAAGCTTTCCCTTTTTGATCACTGACCTTTAAAATTAATATTTATTTTATTTATGATTTTAATATTAAATTAAATGTTAAAGTTTTATTTTGCACTACTTTATGTGGGTTTGTTTTGCCAGTTAAAGAATGTGCCTTCCAACCCATTTCTAAAAAGGCTGGACCACTGCAGTGGCTGACCTTTAGCACAGCCTGAGAGGAGTTCAGGGTGGAGATCAGGAATAAAACACTACGTGCTCTTGGAAACTGGCAGGATAAGCCTTCAGATAGTTAAAATAGTTTCAGGTGAATATTTTATGAATCACAATTCTTGCATCTTTCCATTCTTAGAAAAGCACTGCAACCTTTAGCTAAGATAGCTGTTCTTTGTGACTAGCAGCAACTTTATACAGAGATGTGTGCTTAATTACAAGTACCCCTTCACCAAAATCCCATATATATTGACTTCTCCCCACCCTTTCAGCTTTCAGAACAGTTTCTCAGACCTATTTGGGAGGTTATCTGTTGGGCTACAGAGCTCAGTAAGACACTGAATAAATTCAACTCACAGCTTTTACATTGTGCATTATTTTAAGTTGACAGCAATATCTACAATTAATTTTCAGCTCTTGGTCATGATAAATATAATTTGCATGTCCCTTAAGACAAATTTGAATACTCAGTAGATACTCAAAAAATTCATGGCTAAATTATGCAAATAAGATTTACATTTCCAGAATCACTTAGTGTTGTCCTATGCAAACTTTTTTGAAGGTTGGGAAACTGCCCTTGAAATGTTACCATAGAACAACAAAGCCAAGTGATTTGTTCAGAAACATAGTTGTCACAAGATAATGAAAGATGATTTGGGGATTCATCTGACTGATCACTGACTCATTATTTGAACTGAAGAAAGACAGTTCATATTCTTTACTTCAACATTATCTAAGTGCCAGAGAATCAAAATTACATGAAATGAGATAGATATACAAAGAATTCATCCAATCTCAGTCTAAAAGTGGCTGATAGAGAGATCCTTCATTCAACTGTACAATTATCTCCTTAATTGGAAACTGAATTTAAATTTTCTCCTGGAGGTGGGGGGGGGGGGGGGGGGGGGGCGGGGATACTGGTTTGATGCTCAGTTAAAAACAAAACAAAACAAAAAAACAAAAAAACAGACTTTTGCACATCTAAAATGAGGAAAATTGCATTGCAGGGTGCAGTGATTTATCATGTGTTAAAATTAGCTATTTAAAACATCTGCAGGTCCTGAAAAGGTATATGGAAATGAATTGTTTTCCAAGTTAAGATCACAGGAAATGACAGCTAGGCTCTTCTCTTTTTCAAACATTTTTAACGATTTATTTCTCTTAGGATTTGAAAGAATTTGCTATCAAATTGCTTTCAACTCTAGGACATAGAAAATTCAAAGAGAAATTAAGCTTGGGTTCTGATGCTTCACTGCAGAAATAGCTGGCAGTTTCACTTATCAGTGCACAATTTCCATAAGTGATATTCAGGCAAGTAGGCAGACATTAGATGATCAATGTTTATCTCTAGCCCCTCCAGCCTTTCTATTTTTTAACCTGTCCTTGATAATTTCTACAACTTTTATATATTTTCCTTCCCCCTAAAGATTCTTTTGGAACTTTCATTCGTATGAGTCTAGTCACACTAAATGTAAGCTCTTGTTTTCCAATAAACACTTTTTTGGGAGTGGTGGGGTGGGGTTATTTAACTTGTGCTTTAGAAGGTAGAGAGAGGAGTCCACTAAGCTGCTCCTCATTGAATGTGGTTATATGACCAGTGATAGCTACCTAGGTAAATCATGTAAACAGACTTACATCTCCATTGAATCCTGCCCAAACTGCAGGATAATGACTGAATAAATATTGTTGTTTTAAAACAAGATGTTTTAGAGTATTTTATTATATAACAACAATTCATTGGAACTTAGGAAGATAATGTATCTCACAATATTGGTGTGAGGTAGTATCATGTGAAAATATACATGAAAATATTGTGTGTACAAGGATTGAAAATATATATTATCAAAGATAGTGAAAAAAAGATATAGCTGTACATCTAAAATTAACTATATGTAAGTAACTTAAATTTTTAGACAATTGCTACTTTTCTTAATTCCTGAAAATGTTCCAATATGGAGAAGAATGAGAATTAAAGCTCTCTTAATAAATGTTAATACATATGTAAAAGATATGACTTTATTCAAGCATAACTTTCTATTATAACTATGATATATATCAATGATACATAATTATATGTATATGATATCTATGATAGACAAATATATATAGACTCTGATTTTTTTTATTTTTTATTTTTTTGTTTTTATAATGAATAGGTATTGATTTATTCAAAGACTTGCTCAGCTTCTTTGATTCTCTTTCTAGGCTTTATTAATATTATGTATGACACTATTTGATTTCTAAATATTAAGCCAAGTTTTCATTTCTAGAACATAACCCACTTGGTCATCATGCATTATTTTCTTTACATGGCATTGAATTATTTTTGCTAATTGTTTTTACTAATATTTTGGTTAGAATTTTGTGTCAATATTCATGAATGATGTTGGCCAATAATCTTCTTTCTTTCTTTTTTTAATATAAATTTATTTATTTTAATTGAAGGTTAATTACTTTACAATATTGTATTGGTTTTGCCATACATCAACATGAGTCCACCACAGGTATAAAAGTGTTCCACATCCCTTCTCCCTCCCCGTACCATCCCTTTGGGTCGTCTCAGTGGACCATCCCCAAGCATCCAGTATCATGCATCGAACCTGGACTGGCAATTCATTTCATATATGATATTATACATGTTTCAATGCCATTCTCCAAGATCATCCCACCCTCTCCCTCTCCCACAGAGTAAAACTCCTAGAGGAGAACATAGGAAAACACTCTTTAACATAAATCACAGCAGGATCCTCTATGATCCACCTCCCAGAATATTGGAAATAAAAGCAAAAATAAACAAATGGGACCTAATTAAACTTAAAAGTTTCTGCACAACAAAGGAAAATATAAGCAAAGTGAAAAGAAAGGCTTCAGAATGGGAGAAAATAATAGCAAATGAAGCAACTGACAAACAACTAATCTCAAAAATATACAAGCAACTCCTGCAGCTCAATTCCAGAAAGATAAATGACCCAATCAAAAAAATGGTCCAAAGAACTAAACAGACATTTCTTCAAAGAAGACATACAGATGGCTAACAAACACATGAAAAGAAGCACAACATCACTCATCATCAGAGAAATGCAAATCAAAACCACAAAGAGGTATCATTTTACACCAGTCAGAATGCCTGTGATTCAAAAGTCTACAAGCAATAAATGCTAGAAAGGGTGTGGAGAAAAGGGAACCCTCTTATATGTTGGCGGGAATGCAAACTAGTACAGCCACTATGGAAAACAGTGTGGAGATTCCTTAAAAAACTGGAAATAGATTTGCCTTATGACCCAGCAATCCCACTGCTGGAAACGAGCATTTGAACGAAGAAATCAAATTTGAACGAGACATATGTACTCCAATGTTCAGTGCAGCACTGTTTATAATAGCCAGGACATGGAAGAAACCTAGATGTCCATCAGCAGACATCTTATGTCCATGCATAAGAAATCTGTGGTACATATACACAACGCAGTATTATTCAGCCATTAAAAATAATACATTTTCATCAATTCTAATGAGGTGGATGAAACTGGAGACTGTTATACAGAGAGGAGTAAGCCAGAAAGTAAAACACCAATACAGTGTCAGATCAGTCAAACAGTCGTGTCCGACTCTTTGCAAGCCCATGAATCACAGCACGCCAGGCCTCCCTGTCCATCACCAACTCCCAGAGTTCACTGAGACTCATGTCCATCACATCAGTGATGCTATCCAGCCATCTCATCCTCTGTCGTCCCCTTCTCCTCCTGCCCCCAATCCCTCCCAGCATCAGAGTCTTCTCCAATGAGTCAACATTTCTCATCAGGTGGCCAAATTACTGGAGTTTCAGCTTTAGCATCACTCCTTCCAAAGAAATCCCAGGGCTGATCTCCTTCAGAATGGACTGGTTGGATCTCCTTGCAGTCCAAGGGACTCTCAAGAGTCTTCTCCAACACCACAGTTCAAAAGAATCAATTCTTTGGCACTCAGCCTTCTTCACAGTCCAACTCTCACATCCATACATGACCACAGGAAAAATCATAGCCTTGACTAGGCGAAATTTTGTTGGCAAAGTAATGTCTCTGCTTTTGAATATGCTATCTAGGTTGGTCATAACTTTCCTTCCAAGGAATAAGCGTCATTTAATTTCATGGCTACAGTCACCATCTGCAGTGATTTTGGAGCCCAGAAAAATAAAGTCTGACACTGTTTCCACTGTTTCCCCATCTATTTCCCATGAGATGATGGGACCGGATGCCATGATCTTCACTTTCTGAATGTTGAGCTTTAAGCCAACTTTTTCAGTCTCCACTTTCACTTTCATCAAGAGGCTTTTGAGTTCCTCTTCACTTTCTGCCGTAAGAGTGGTGTCATCTGCATATCTGAGGTTATTGAGATTTCTCCCAGCAATCTTGATTCCAACTTGTGTTTCTTCCAGTCCAGCGTTTCTCATGATGCACTCTGCATATAAGTTAAATAAACAGGGTGACAATATACAGACTTTACGTACTCCTTTTCCTATATGGAACCAGTCTGTTGTTCCATGTCCAGTTCTAACTGTTGCTTCCTGACCTGCATACAAATTTCTCAAGAGGCAGGTTAGATGGTCTGGTATTCCCATCTCTTTCAGAATTTTCCACAGTTTATTGTGATCTACACAGTCAAAGGCTTTGGCATAGTCAATCAAGCAGAAATAGATGTTTTTCTGGAACTCTCTTGCTTTTTCCATGATCCAGTGGATGTTGGCAATTTGATCTCTGGTTCCTCTGCCTTTTCTAAAACCAGCTTGAACATCAGGAAGTTCACGGTTCACATATGGCTAAGGCTCAGACCATGAACTCCTTATTGCCAATTTCAGACTTAAATTGAAGAAAGTAGGGAAAACCACTAGATCGTTCAGGTATGAAATAAATCAAATCCCTTATGTTTATACACTGGAAATGAGAAATAGATTTAAGGGACTAGATCTGATAGATAGAGTGCCTGATGAACTATGGAATGAGGTTCATGACATTGTATAGGAGACAGGGATCAAGACCATCCCCATGGAAAAGAAATGCAAAAAAGAAAAATGGCTGTCTGGGGAGGCGTTACAAATAGCTGTGAAAAGAAGAGAAGCAAAAAGCAAAGGAGAAAAGGAAAGATATAAACATCTGAATGCAGAGTTCTAAAGAATAGCAAGAAGAGATAAGAAAACCTTCTTCAGCAATCAATGCAAAGAAATAGAGGAAAACAACAGAATGGAAAAGACTAGGCATCTCTTCAAGAAAATCAGAGATACCAAAGAAACATTTCATGCAAAGATGGGCTCAATAAAGGACAAAAGTGGTATGGACCTAACAGAAGCCAAAAATATTAAGAAGAGATGGCAAGAATTCACAGAAGAACTGTACAAAAAAGATCTTCATGACCCAGATAATCATGATGGTGTGATCACTGAGCCAGACATACTGGAATGTGAAGTCAAGTGGGCCTGAAAAAGCATCACTACAAACAAAGCTAGTGGAGGTGATGGAATTCCAGTTGAGCTATTTCAAATCCTGAAAGATGATGTTGTGAAAGTGCTGCACTCAATATGCCAGCAAATTTGGAAAACTCAGCAGTGGCCACAGGACTGGAAAAGGTCAGTTTTCATTCCAATCCCAAAGAAAGGCAATGCCAAAGAATGCTCAAACTACCAGTACAGTGTACTAATGCATATATATGGAATTTAGAAAGATGGTTATGATAACCCTGTATGTGAGAAAGAAAAAGGGACACAGATGTATAGAACAGTCTTTTAAACTCTGATTTTTAAAAGGAAAAGTGCTGGTAAAATGTCTTTAGGCAGTGTGTTTATATACTGACACTCATGAAGTGTTTTGGAATATACCCTACATATAATACATGAATCATATATTTAGATGGGCAATCACAGAGAGAAAAAGGAAAATCTGGATTTCATAGTCATGTATATATGTGCAAATATATGGAAATGCATCTCTATTTTACAACTGCATTTAACATCACAAAGTAGGGAACCTACAATATCACAACAAACAAAATTTACTGAAGGTGGTGTATTTAATCATATTTCTTGTATTGTATTTAATGTTGACTGAAAAAGGTCAGTTGTCATTCCAATCCCAAAGAAACCCTGTCCCAGAACCCAATCCCAGAACCCCGTCCCTGTGGCAGTCCACTGCGACCTGTACCTCCACAAGAGATGCTCAAACACAGTTCTGTCTCAGTCTTTATGGGGTCCTTGGGTCCCGGTGTGCACAAAGTTTGTTGGATCTGCAAGGAGATCCAGTCAGTCCATCCTAAAGGAAATCAGTCCTGAATGTTCATTGGAAGGACTGATGCTGAAGCTGAAACTCCAATCCTTTGGTCACTTGATGAGAAGAACGGACTCATTGGAAAAGGCCCTGATGCTGGAAGAGATTGAAGGTGAGAGAAGAAGGGATGACAGAGGATGAGATGGTCGGATGGCATCACTGATTCTATGGACATGAGCTTCAGCAAGCTCCGGGAGTTGGTGATGGACAAGGAGGCCTGGCGAGCTGCAGTACATGGGGATCTCAAAGAGTCGGACATGACTGAGAGACTGAACTGAACTGAATTGAACTGACTTTTACAACTACATTTTCTTAATTCTCAATGTCATCATGATTGTAAACACAATATATAAAGCACTATACATATAATTTCAAAAGCTATAACTTCAGTGGTAAAGATGAATGACAGAGAAAAATATTGAAATTTTAGATTTAGTGACCTGAAGAGTTGTTGTTCAGTCGCTCAGTCATGTTCGAGTCTTTGTGACCCCAAGGACTGCAGCACACCAGGCTTCTGTGTCCTTCACCATCTCCCGGAGTTTGCCCAAATTCATGTCTATTGAGTCGGTGATGCTATCCAACTATCTCACCCTCTGTTGTCCTCTTCTCCTTCTGCCTTCAACCTTTCCTCTGTCATCTTCTTCTTCTGCCTTCAGTCTTTCCCAGCATCAGGATATTTTCTGATGAATTGACTCTTCACCTCAGGTGACCAAAGTATTGGAACTTTAGCACAATTCTATTAAAGGAAGAGGAAAAAAAAAAAGAGAGAGAGAGAGAGAGAGAGAGAGATCATAACTGAGAAGCCTTACTATAATAATTGATAAAGTAACAAATTATGCACAGGCAGTGTCATTTTTTGGGCTTTTAGACAACTCTACACACCTTGATTCAGAAACTTGTGCTGACCTATATAAAATCCTTCCTTTCAATTAATTTTCTGAACTATTCTTGTCTCCAGTATATGACATCACTTTTCTAGTATAAATTCCCAAACTCTGGCACAACCCAGAACCCAGGAAGAGGTGGAGGTGAAATAACCAATCAAAGAGTATTGGTTTTGGCACTGGGCTGAAGCCCAAGTGATCCAGTTGCTCTGTACCCATCTCCAGAAAAGAAAGTCACTGAGGTCAGAGACAACTTCTCCTTTTAGCTAAGGACTCCTGAAGCTCTGTAGTTTTAGAGAGGGTGCATAGACTAGGTTAGAGACAGGCATGGAAACCTACTCCAGTATTCTTGCCTGAAGAATTCCATATACAAAGGATCCTGGCAGGCTGCAGTCCATGGGGTCACAAAGAGTCAGACACAACTGAAGCGACTGAGCATGCACACACTCACACATAGCCTTGGCAGCACTTCCCATGTGGCTCAGTGGTAAAGAATTCACCGGCCAATGTAGGAAATGCAGGTTTGATCTCAGGTCAAGAAGATCCCCTGGAGATGGAAATGGCAATCCACTCCAGTATTCTTACTTGGGAAATCACATGGACTGAGGTACTTGGCAGGATATAGGGGTTGCAAAAGAGATGGACACAGATTAGCAATTAAACAACATCAATAGCTTTGTCAAAGTGGGTACTGGATAAATTTAATCCCAATATA
The DNA here is from genome assembly GCA_935064755.1 of Tragelaphus eurycerus. Classification (NCBI taxonomy): domain Eukaryota; kingdom Metazoa; phylum Chordata; class Mammalia; order Artiodactyla; family Bovidae; genus Tragelaphus; species Tragelaphus eurycerus. The sequence goes on from CAKXYN010000123.1 coordinate 1,690,554, forward strand.
ATCCTTTAATAGTTTTGTCTTTAGCAAGTACTTTCAAGAATATTTATCCCAATGAGAAAATAATATAAAATGGAGGGAGGGGGGTTCAGGATGGGGAACACATGTATACCTGTGGCAGATTCATGTTGATCTATGGCAAAACCAATACAATATTGTAAAGTAATTAACGCCCAATTAAAATAAATAAATTTATATTAAAAAATCTTATATAGATTCATAAAATAAATTCTTTACAAATTGTAAATACTGCTAGCTATTTTTCATGATAACTTCTTATGCACAAGTAAATTATCAGTAAGCATAATAAAGTTAATGTCAAGTTGATTATTACATGATGGATATAACATGATGAATATAATTTCACTTTAGGGTTCCATATTTTAGCATAAAATATATCAATTCTGTGGAAAATATATAAGCTCATAAAGCACAATTGTATTTACACTAATCAAATAAAAAAATTGATATATGTTGTTGCAAAATAAAACAATATAGATATTGGCAGCCCTTGGTAAACAATTCCTAAATATCATTTTCTTCCTTCTTAATCCAAATAAAGTCTTGTATCTTCATGTGGAACATTATTCCTATGCTTTCCTACTTTTAAAAATGGTACTGAATGAAACTATGAGACATCCTGTGTAGGGCCACCCAAGACAGATGGGTAATGGTGGAGAATTCTGACAAAATGTAGCCCACAGGAGAAAGGGATTAAAAACAACTTATCATTCTTGCCTTGAGAACCCCATGAACAGTATGAACAGGGAAAAAAAAAATATGACACTGAAAGACGAACTCCCCAGGTCAGTAGGTACCCAATACGCTACTGGAGAAGAGTGCAGAAATAGCTCCAGAAGGAATGAAGAGGCTGAGCCAAAGATGAAACAATGCCCAGTTGTGGATGTGTCTGATGGTGAAAGAAAAGTCCGATGCTGTAAGGAACAATATTGCATAAGAACCTGAAATATTAGGTCCATGAATCAAGGTAAATTGCAAGTGGTGAAACAGGAGATGGCAAAAGTGAACACTGATAGTTTAAAATTCAGTGAACTAAAATGGACTGAAACAGGTGAATTTAATTCAGAATGACCATTATATCTACTATTCTGGGCAAGAAATGGTATGGACCTGACAGAAGTAGAAGATATTAAGAAGAGATGGCAAGAATACACAGAAGAACTGTACAAAAAAGATCTTCATGATCCAGATAATCATGATGGTGTGATCACTGACCTAGAGCCAGACATCCTGGAGTGTGAAGTCAAGTAGGCCTTAGGAAGGATCACTGTGAGCAAAGCTAGTGGAGGTGATGGGATTCCACTTGAGCTATTTCAAATCCTGAAAGATGATGCTGTGAAACTGCTGCACTCAATATGCCAAATTTGGAAAACTCAGCAGTGGCCACAGGACTGCAAAAGGTCAGTTTTCATTCCAATCCCAAAGAAAGGCAATGCTAAAGAATGTTCAAACTACTGCACAATTGCACTCATCTCACACACTAGTAATGTAATGCTCAAAATTCTCCAAGCCAGGCTTCAGCAATATGTGAACCATGAACTTCCAAATGTTCAAGCTGGTATTAGAAAAGGCAGAGGAACCAGACATCAAATTGCCAACATCCAGTGAATCATTGAAAAAGCAAGAGAGTTCTAGAAAAACATCTATTTCTCCTTGATTGACTATGTAATACCTTTGACTGTGTGGATCACAATAAGCTGTGGAAAATTCTGAAAGATATGGGAATACCAGACCACCTCACCTGTATGTTTCTCTTGAGAAACCTATATGCAGATCAGGAAGGAAGAGAGAACTGAACATGGAACAATAGACTGGTTCCAAATAGGAAAAAGAGTACATTAAGACTGTATATTGTCACTCTGCTTATTTAACTTATATGCAGGGTACATCATGAGAAACTCTGAGCTAGAGGAAGCACAAGCTGGAATCAAGATTGCAAGGAAAAATATCAATAAACTCAGATATGCGGATGACATCACCCTTATGGCATAAAGTGAAGAAGACCTACAGAGCCTCTTGATGAAAGTGAAAGAAGAGAGTGAAAAAGTTGGCTTAAAGCTCAATATTCAGAAAACGAAGATCATGGCATCAGTCCCATCACTTCACGACAAATAGATGAGAAAACAGTGGCTGACTTTATTTTTCTGGACTCCAAAATCACTGCAAATGGTGATTGCAGCCATGAAATTAAAAGATGCTTACTCCTTGGAAGGAAAGTTATGACCAACCTGGATAACATATTAAAAAGCAGAGACATTTACTTTGCCAACAAAGGTCCGCCTAGTCAAAGCTATGTTTTTTCCATTAGGCATGTATGGATGTGAGAGTTGGACTATAAAGAAAGCTGAGCCCTGAAGAACTGATGCTTTTGAACTGCGGTGTTGGAGAAGACACTTGAGAGTCCTTTGGACTGCAAGGAGATCCAACCAGTCAGTTCTAAAGGAAATCAGTTTGTATATTCATTGGAAGGACTGACGCTGAAGCTGAAACTCCAAAACTTTGGCCACCTGATGTGAAGAGTGAACTCATTTGAAAAGACCCTGATGCTGGGAAAGATTGAGGGCAGGAGGAGAAGAGGAAAACAGAGGATGAGATGTTTGGATGGCATCAATGACTCAATGGACATGAGTTTGGGTAGGCTCCAGGAGTTGATGTTGGACAAGGAGGCCTGGCATGCTGCAGCTCATGGGGTCACAAAGAGTCAGACATGACTAAGGACTAAATTGAATTGAACTGAACTGTGGGCAAGAATCCTTTGGAAAAAAAGGAGTAGCCATCATAGTCAACAAAAGAGTCTGAAATGCAGAACCTGGATGCCATCTCAAAAATGACAGAATGATCTCTATTCCTTTCCAAAGCAAATCATTCAACATGTCAATAATCGAAGTCTATGCTTCAACCACTGATGCCAAAGAAGCTGAAGCTAATCACTTCTATGAGGATCTACAAGACTTTTTAGAACTAACACCAAAAAAAAAAAAAAATGTCATTTCACCGTGAAGTACTGGAATGCAAAACTAGGATGTCAAGTGATACCCGGTGCAACAGGCCAAGTTTGGCCTTGGCGTACAAAATGAAGTGGGGGCAAAGGCTAACAGAGCTTTGCCAAGAGAACACATTGATCATAGCAAACACCCTCTTCCAGCAACACAAGAGACAACTCTACACATGGACATCACCAGATGGTCAATACCAAAATCAGATTAATTATATTTTTTGTAGCTGAAGTTGGATAAGCTTTATACAGTCAGCAAAAACAAGATCAAGAGCTGACTGTGGCTTATATCATGAACTCCATTTTTCAAAATTCAGAGTTAAATTGACAAAAGTAGGGAAAACCACTAGGCCATTCAGGTATAACCTCAATCAATCAATTTTGAATATACAGTAGAAGTGACAAATAGATTCAAGGGATTAGATCTGGTAGAATGCTGAAGAACTATGGACAGAGGTTCATAACATTGTCAGGATCCCCAAGAAGAAGAAATGCAAAAAGGCAGAATGGCTGTGTGAGGAGGCCTTACAAATAGCTGAGACAGAAGAGAAGCTAAAGGCAAGGGGAAAAGGAAAGATAAATCCATCTGAATGCAGAGCTCCAAATAATGGCAAGGAGAGAAAAGAAAGTCTTCCTAAGTGAACAATGCAAAGAAATAGAGGAAAACAATAAATGGGAAAGACTAGAGATCTCTTCAAGAAAAATAGATACCAAGGGAACATTTCATGCAAAGATAGGCACAATAAAGGACAGAAATGTTATGGACCTAACAGAAGCAGAAATTTTTAAGAAGAGGTGGCAAGAATACACAGAAGAACTATACCAAAAAATCTTAATGACCCAGACAGCCACAATGGTGTGATCACTCACCTAGAGTCAGACATCCTGGAGTGAGAAGTCAAGTGGACCTTAGGAAGCCTCACTACGAATAAAGCTAGTGGAGGTGATGGAATTCCAGTTGAGGTATTTCAAATCCTAAAAGATGATGCTGTGAAAGTGCTATACTCATTGTTCCACTAATTTGGAAAACTCAGCAGTGGCCACAGGACTGAAAAAGATCAGTTTTCATTCCAATCCTTAAGAAGGGTAATGACAAAGAATGTTCAAACTACCACACAATTGCACTCATCTCATGCTAGCAAATAATGCTCAAAATTCTCCAAGCCAGGCTTCAACAGTATGTGAGCTGAGAATTTACAGATGTTTAAGCTGGATTTAGAAAAGGCAGAGGAATCAGAGGTCAAATTGTCAAAATCTGTTGGATCATAGAAAAATGAAGAGATTTCCAGAAAAACATCTACTTCTGCTTCATTGACTATAATGAAGCATTTGATATGTGGAACACAAAAAACTGTGGAAAAATCTTAAAGACATGGGAATAACAGACCACCTTACCTGCCTCCTGAGAAATCTGTATACAGGTCTAGAAGCAACAGTTAAAAGCAGACATGGAACACAGGACTGGTTCCAAATTGACAATGGAATACATCAAGGCTGTATGTTGTTACCTTGCTTTTTTAACTTATATGCAGTTTACATCATGCAAAATGCTGGGCTGGATGGAGCACAAATGGAATCAAGATTGCTGAGAAAAATATCAATAACCTCAGATACTAGATTACATCACCCTTATGGCAAAACGTGAAGAGAAACTAAGGAGCTTCTTGATGAAGATGAAAGAGAAAAGTGAAAAATCTGGCTTGAAACTCAGCATTCAAACACTAAGATTGTGGCTTCTGACCCCATCACTTCATGGAAAATAGATGGGAAACAAAGGGAACAGTGACAGACTTTATTTTGGGGGCTCCAAAATCAGTGCAGATGGTAACTACAGCCACAATTAAAAAAAAAATAAATAAAAGCTTGCTACTTTGAAGAAAAACTTTGATCAACCTAGAGATCATAATAAAAAGCAGAGGCATCGCTTTTGTAACAATTCTGTATAGTCAAAGCTATGGTTTTCCCAGTAGTCATGTATGGATGTGAGAACTGGACCATAAAGAAGGCTGAATGCCAAAGTATTCATGCTTTTGAACTGTGGTGTTGAAGACTCTTGAGACTCCTTTGGACTTCAAGATCAAACCAGTCAATCCTAAAGTAAATCAATCTTGAATATTCCTTGGAAAAACTGATGCTGAAGCTCCATTATGTTGACCACCTGATGTGAAGAACTGACTCATTAGAAAAGATCCTGATGCTGAGAAAGATTGAAGACAGAAGGAGAAGGGCATGACAGAGGATGAGATGGTTGGATGGTATCACTGACTCAATGGACCCTTTGAGCAAATTCCAGAGATAGTGATGGACAGGGAAGCCTGGAGTGCTCAGTCCATAGGATGGTAAAGAGTCAAAAATGACTGAAAGACTTAACAACAACATTTAAAAATGTACTAGCATAAATAGGCTTTTTTAAAAATTGCTATTTTTTTTAGATTTATGCCTTTCTATATATATATAGAGAGAGAGAGAGAGAAAAGGAGAGTTTATGTCTTGTATAACTGCTTTAAGTGCTCTATGAATATATAAGGCTTAAAAATCTCTTCTCTTACCAAAGAGAAATTATGCAGTTTCAATATTTTATTTTATACACATTTATTTGTGTATTATTATCTTTATATTTAAATTGGAAATTTTTACATTTAAATTGGAAATAATAGTATCTCCATCATAGGATTTTTGTGGAGAATAAAATAGTTGTTAAATATAAGAATAATGCTAAGTGCAAGATAATACTATATGTGTCTGTTATTATTATGCATAATGTTGCAAAGGTCATTTATGCACTCACCTCTTTGATTTCAAATACAAGATGTAGGAGTGAAATCCAGAAGTGGAAATATATGGTCTTTGGTATATATATCTTCAATTTGACTATAATTTTTCAATCTACTCTCCAGATAATTATACTATTTTATTTGTGTATCCTGCAGTCATACTACCCAGAATTAGTTATATGACCTTGGCAAGATACGTCCCTGTGACTCAATTTTCTCATCTGTTAAATGAATATAACAATTATATGTATCTGATTGGGCTGCAGTAAGATTAAATAAGTTATTTGTATAAAACATTTGAAGCAATGTCTATAACACATTACCTGTGCAGTATATGTTAGCAATTAAACCATTACCAGCAACATAGGAAAGTTTTGATTTCTCTACTAGTAGTTGAAATTGCCAGATTTATTTTGGTGTTTGTTTTCCTTCTTTGTTCCTTATCCAGATCAATGACTGTAAAATAGTACTACAGACTTAGCTTACTTTCTTCTGATTAGTACACAGGTTAAGTTTGTTTGTTTGTTTGTTTTGGAGGGGAGAGAGGTGCCCAGCTTTACCTTCTTCTGTTTCCCATCTCACATGCAATGATTTTAATCCTTAAACTGCTCCTGAAGCCAATCCCTGTTCAAACCTCCTGCTTCCAGCAAGCCAGAGCCTTCATCCTTAATCTCCTCTCTCCATGCAGATAATTATCTTCTTTTTGAATCAGAGTATATTCTTGTAAAGATTTCTTTTTATATATCACTTTGATAGTTACTTTATTGCTTTGTATTAGGGATAAAGGGCTTACTTTCAGTCATACATTTATAGATCATCTTAAGTAGAAAAAAAGAAAATTGTCCCTGGAAAAATAAAATATGTTCACTGTAGGCAACATGGTAATAGATGGGAAAAAAGACTACAATAAATAAAAGCAATCCATACTTCTACTGCTGCTGCTGCTAAGTCACTTCAGTCGTATCCAACTCTGTGCGACCCCGTAGACGGCAGCCCACCAGGTTCCCCATCCCTGGGATTCTCCAGGCAAGAACACTGGAGTGGGTTGCCATTTTCCTTCTCCAATACTTCTTCTAGCAGGAAACATTTTTTTAAACTATTTTATATTTCTATAAAATGAGCTCTAAATAAAATTATGTAGATATTAATGGTACTACATTATCAAGTTTCTGAATGGTGGTAAAAACATATACTGGAGAAGGAAATGGCAACCCACTGGGGAGGGAAAAGTAAGCCCACTCCAGTATTCTTGCCTGGAGAATTCCATGGACAGAGAAGCCTGGTGGGCTACAGTCCACAGAGGCACAAAGAGTTGGACATAACTGAGTGACTAACACAAAAGCATATTCTCAGAAGAAAGTTCCTCTTCTTAAAAAGTTTGATTATTTTGTAATATAATATCAAAATAAATTCAATTAAAAATCATATCTAATATTTAAAGATAGTTACAAAATCAATGTAAGAAAACAAATTATAATAACTTTAAAAAGCAATATATATATAATTAAGTAGAAAATGGAACAAAATTTGCATTAACATAGTCATGAATTACTTTTCTATACATAATAAAATATATAAACCAACTGTTAATGTAAACAAGAAAAGTAGAGTAATTGTACAAAATTTAATGTGGGCAAAAAGATGTAGTGATACTTTGTATTTATGATGCTAATGAAATTGAATCTGATTGATATAATGCGCTATGGAATATGTTACCAAAGTGACCACAAAATGATGTATAATTTGAATAGACAAAGAGCCTTACAAAATTTTTGAGATAATTACCAAAAGCTACTAAAAAATGTTCACATAAGGCTTCAAAATTGAGCTTATTATAAACTTCAAACAATCAATTATACCCTATTTGACTCTTTCAGCACTTAATTTTGTTTAAGGAGGAAAATTTCCCAATAACTTGATATTACATAGCATGGATCTGATACAAAAATATTATAGTACATAGAATTGGAAATAGATCTCACTCATAAAGATGCAAAATCTCAAGTAAAATTTTAGCAAATCAAATATAATACATTAGCCATTACCAAGTAGAAAATGGAATAATGCTTAAATATTAAAAAAAAAATATCTAATCTTTCATGTAGTAAGTAAAAGAAAACTATGATTATCTCCGGAGAAGGCAATGGCACCCTACCCCAGTACTCTTGCCTGGAAAAGCCCATGGACGGAGGAGCCTGGTGGCCTGCTGTCTATGGGGCCACACAGAGTAGGACACAACTGAGCGAGTTCACTTTCACTCTTCACTTTCATACATTGGAGAAGGAAATGGTAACCCACTCCAGTGTTCTTGCCTGGAGAATCCCAGGGACAGGGGAGCCTGGTGGGCTGCCATCGGACACGACTGAAGCGACTTAGCAGCAGCAGCAGCAGCATGATTATCTCAGTAGCTAATACAAATATATTTGATAAATTCTCACATCCTTATATAGCTTTTTAAAAAGTCCAACAAGCTCAGAAAGTTTTTACATGATAAAAATTAATTCTCTTGCTCTCTATGCACTTGTATACACGTATGTACATATATTTTTGTCGACATTAAAATAAAACTCTATACTACCTCTAGGACTTCCTTATATCTACAGTACAGCTGCAATAAATCTTTAAAATGCTTGGGAAATATTTGTAATTATACAATACTATTACATTTTCTAAAACTATGTTCTTTAGAATGCTAGCTCTACCAGATGTTAATAGATATCCATCCTTTGAATAAAATATTCCATGGCCAAGTAAGTTTGAAGTGCAATGTGTTACACAAGTGAATATGCTCTTTTGCTGCAAGACTATTTGTAAGAGAGATAAATTATGAATGATTTCTAAAATGTTTTTGGCCATCAACTATCCCCAGATTATGTGTACACTTTCTTGTTCTACTTCTTTAGTGCACAGTGAGGAAATGTGTAAATGAATATTTATAGCTAAGAGAAATAAGTCCTGACTCTTACACTACTGATTTTAAAATTCTTTGCCAAAGAAGTTGAATCCTATTGTGTGTTAAAGGATGTTACTTCAAAATTGCTCATATTATTTTCTTAAACTGGATATTATAATTGTGCATGTTTAAAAGTCTTTTGCCTTAAACTATTCCTTTAAATTTCAATTTAAAATGAAACGTGAACAATGTAGGTTTTATGCATGTATAACCTTCCTGCATTGAATAAATTTTCTTGGAATGTCTTTTAAGTGACAGACACCTTCTAGAAATGGATTATTCAAAGCTGAATAAAGTAGGTTGGTAAAGATTTAATTGCAATCTCTTTACAGCACATAATCCAAGGCAAGAATTGCTTAATTTGTAAGGATGCGTTCCTCTTTCTGAGTATGCAACTTCAAAATATATTGCCTTATTATAAAGTTGTAGACATTTGTTCTGTAAATTATAAAACTTATCTGTTTGAAAACTTGAAATCTTATGATACTGGCATAGGATCCAAAACCTAAAGCATCTTTTTATGGGTACAAATACTGCGGAGTCCTAATTTTATGCTCAGATTGAGGGCAAAGTTAGATTTTATAGCAGCTCTGAAGTTTGACCCATCGTATTGGTCATCATCACTAAGATTTATTGAGTGTTAGGAGGGGAAATATCTTACATTGGATAGGAATTTAAAATTTGAAGCATTCAGATAGAACTTTTGTAGTTATCTAACTACCTGCATGGGATATCAGAAGTAATTAATCTTCACCCCTTAGTGAAAAATATAGATAACTTTTGTTCTTCTATATTTCATGCTAAAAACCTGAGGGACAAAGAGTTTATCCTGTAGTATAATAATAGCTCTCTGCTTGTCACCCATTTATTCCTGGTTAGTAAAGAAAACTGATACAGTTTTCCTTTAGGATTAACAAAGTTATATGAGTTCCACTAATCTTATACGGAATTACTTTGCCATTACATCTCACGGAATGGAAAAATAAAGTAATTTAACATTTATATTTTAGTAAAGTGTATGTATATATAAATTTACTATTTTAACAAACCCATTCATGAATCACAGTCTTGTAATGGAAAGAGTCTTGTGTAACTCAATGAAACTATGAGCCATGTCATGAAGGGCCAGTCAAGACATATGGGTCATAATAAAGCATTTTGACAAGATGTAACCAACTGGAGTAGGAAATGGCAGCCCACTCCAATATTTTTGCCTACAGAATTTCACAAAAACTATGAAAAGGCAAAAAGATACAACATCAGAAAATGAGTCCCAAGGGCAGACAGTGTCTAATATGCTACTGGGGAAGAGCATAGGTCAAGTACAAATAGTTCCAGAAAGAATGAAACAGCTGGGTCAAAGCAGAAAACCCCTCAATTGTGGATATGTCCAGTGGCAAAAGTAAAATCTGATGGTGTAAAAAACAATATTGCATAGAAACCTGTAATGTTAGGTCCAAGAATCAAGGTAAATTGGATGTGGTCAAACAGGAGATAGCAAGAGTGAACATCAACATCTTATGAGTCAGTGGACTAGAATGGAAGAAATTAATTCAGATGACCATTATATCTAATACTGTTGGCAAGAATCCCTTAGAAGAAAGAGTAGCCCTCATAGTCAACAAAAGAGTCTGAAATCCAGTATTTGAGTGCAGTTTCAAAAATGACAGAATGATCTCAATTTATTTCCAGTCAATCAACTGAAGATCACAGCAATCCAAGTCTGTGCCCCAAACACTGATGCCAAATAAGCTGAAGCTGAACAGTTCTATGATGACCTACAAGACCTTCTAGAACTATCACACACACAAAAATGTATTTTTTATAATAGGGGGTTGAAATGCAAAATTAAGAAGTCAAGAGATACTCAAAATAACAGGCAAATTTGGCTTTGGAGTACAAAATGAAATAGGGCAAAGGATAACATTTTTGTCAAGAGAACACACTGGAAATAGCAAATGCCCTTTTCCAGCAACACAAGAGACAATTCTAAAAAAGGAAATCACACTAGAGAGTCAATACTGATCAACTTGATTATATATTCTTAGCAGTTAGAGAAGTTCTATACAGTCAACAAAAACAAAACCCAGAGCTTACTGTGACTCGGACCTTTAGCTCCACATTGCCAAATTCAGGCTTAAATTGTTGAAAGTAGGAAAAACCACTAGGTCTTTCAGGTATGTTCATTTCAGTTCAGTTCAGTCCCTCAGTTGAGTTGGACTCTTTGCAACCCCATGGACTGCAGCACACCAGGCTTCCCTGTCCATCACCATCTCCTGGAGCTTACTCAAACTCATGTCCATTGAGTCAGTGATACTGTCCAGTCATCTCATCCTCTGTCATCCCCTTCTCCCACCTTCCATCTTTCCCAGCATCAGGTTTGTTTCCAATGAGTCAGTTCTTCGTATCAGGTGGCCTGCATAATGGAGCTTCAGCTTCAGCATCAATCCTTTTAATGAATATTCAGAACTAATTTTCTCTAAGATTGACTGGTTGTATCTCCTTGCAGCCCAAAGGACTGCCAAGAGTCTTCTCAAACACCACAGTTCAAAAGCATCATTCTTCAGCCCTCAGCTTTCTTTACAGTCCAACTCTCACATCCATACTTGGCCACTGGAAAAATAATAATTTGACTACATGGACCTTTGTCAGGAAAGTAATGCCTGCAATTTAATATGTTGTCTAGGTTTGTCATAGCTTTTCTTCCAGGGAGCAAGTGTCTTTTAATTCTGTGGCTGCAGTCACCATCTGCAATGATTTAGGAGCCCAAGAAAATAAAGTCTGCCACTGTTTCCATTTTCCCCCCATCTATTTGCCATGAAGTGATAGAACCAGATGCCATGATCTTAGTTTTTAGAATGTTGAGTTTTAAGCCAGCTTGCTCACTTTTATTTCACTTTCATCAAGAGACTCTTTAGTTTCTCTTCACTTTCTGTCATAAGGGTGGTGTGATCTGCATATCTGATGTTATTGATATTTCTTCTGGCATTTTTGATTCCCACTTGTGCTTCATTCACCCTGCCAGTTTGCATGATGCACTGTACATATAAGTTAAATAAACAAGGTGACAATAAATAGCCTTGACATACTCCTTTCTTTATCTGGAACCAGGTTTTTTTTTTTTTTTTTTTTTTTTTTTTCATGTCTGGTTCTAATTGTTGTTTCTTGACCTGAAAACAGATTTCTCAGGAGGCAGGTAAGGTGGTATGATATTCCCATCTTTTTAAGAAATTTCTGCAGTTTAATGTGATCCACACAGTCAAAGGCTTTAGCATAGTTCATGAAGCAAATAGTAGATGTCTTTGGAATTTTCTTGCTTTTTCTTTGATCCATTGGATGTTGGCAATTTGATCTCTGGTTCCTCTGTCTTTTCTAAATCCAGCTTGAACATCTGGAAATTCTCATTTCACGTACTGTTGAAGCCTAGGTTAGAGAATTTTGAGTATTACTTTACTAGTGTGTGAGATGAGTGCAATTGTGCTGTAGTTTGAATATTCTTTAGCATTACCCTTCTTTGGGATTGGAATGAAAACTGATCTTTTCCAGTCCTGTGGCCACTGCTGAGTTTTCCACAGTTTGCTGGCATATTGAGTGCAGCATTTTAACAGCACTGTCTTTTAAGATGTGAAATAGCTCATCTGGAATTTCATCAACTCCTTTAGCTTTGTTTGTATGATGCTTCTTAAGGCAAATTTAAATTTGCATTCCAGGATGTCTGGTTCTAGATGAGTGACTACACCATTATGTTTATCTGCATCATTAAGATTTTTTTTTGTATATTTCTTTTGTATATTCGTGATACCTCTTCTAAATATCTTGTGCCTCTGTTAGGTCCATACCATTTAGTCCTCTATTGTGCCCGTCTTTGCATGAAATATTCCCTTGGTATCTCTAATTTTCTTGAAGACATCTTTAGTCTTTCCCATTCTACTGTTTTCCTCTATTTCTTTGCATTTTTCTCTTAGGAAGGCTTTCTTATCTCTTTTACCATTCTTTGGAACTCTGCATTCAGATGGATATATCTATCTTTTCTTTCCTTCTTTGCCTTCAGCTTCTCTTCTTTTCTCAGCTATTCAAAAGGCCTCCTCAGACAAGTACTTTATCTTTTTGCATTTTTTTTTCCCCTTTAGGGATGGTTTAGATCCCTGCCTCCTGTACATTAAGAACCTCTGTCCATAGTTCTTCAGGCACTCTATCAGATGTAATCCCTTTAATCTATTTGTCACTTTCCCTGTATAATTGTAAGGGAATTGATTTAGGTCATACCTGAATGGTCTAGTGGTTTTCCCTACTTTCTTAAAGTTTGATTTTTGCAACAAGAAGTTCATGATCTGAGCCACATTCTCCTCCCAGCCTTGTATTTCCTGAATGTATAGAGCTTCTTAATTTTTGCCTGCAAAGAATATAATCAATCTGATTTTGGTATTGACCACCTGATGATGTCCATGTGTAGATTCTTCTCTTGTGTTGTTGGAAGAGGTGTTTGTTATGACCAGTGCATTTACTATGACCAATGTTTTCTCTTGACAAAACTCTGTTAGACTTTGCCCTGCTTCATTTTGTACTCCAAGGAAAAATTGGCCTGTTACTCCAGGGAGCTCTTGATTTCCTACTTTTGGATTCCAGTCCCCTATGAGGAAAAGGACATATTTTTTTATATTAGTTCTAAAGGTCTTGTAGGTCAGCATAGAACTGTTGAACTTCAACTTTTTTTGGCATTAGTGGCTGGGGCATAGACTTAGATTACTGTGATATTGCATGGCTTGCCTTGGAAATATGCAGAGATCATTTTGTCATTTTTAAGACTGCATTCTAATAATGGATTTTGGACTCTCTTGTTGACTATGAGAGCTACTTCATTTCTTCTAAGGGATTCTTGCCCACAGAAGTAGGTATAATGGCCACCTGAATTAAATTTGCTCATTCGGGTCTATTTTAGTTCACTGACTCCTTAAGTGTCATTGTTCACTCTTGCCATCTCCTGTTTGACTACTTCCAGTTTACCTTGATTCATGGACCTATAATTACAGGTTCCCATGCAATACTGTTCTTTAGAGCATTGGACTTTACTGCCATCACCAGTCACATGCACAGCTGAGCATTGTTTTCACTTTGGATCAGCCTCTTTATTCTTTCTGTAGCTATTTCTTCACTCTTCTCCACTAGCATATTGGGCACTTAACAACCCGGGGAGTTCATCTTTCTGTGTCATATCGTTTTGCCTTTTCATACTGTTCATGGGGTTCTGACGGCAAGAATACTGAAGTGGTTTGCCATTCCCTCTTCCAGTGGAGCACATTCTGTCAGGACTCTCCACCATGACCCATCTGTCTTGGGTGGCCCTGCACAGCATGACTCATCATTTCATTCAGTTATACAAGGCTGCAATCCCTGAGGTCAGTTCCTTTAGTTTTCCATAATTGTAGTTTTCATTCTGTCTGCCCTCTGTTAGATAAGGACAAGAGACTTGCCTGGACCTAAGTCAAATCCCTTACAATTATACATGAAGGTGATGAATAGATTCAAGGGGATTGATCTGGCTGACAGAGTGCCTAAAGTACTATGTATGATGGTTCATAACATTGTACAGGATGCAGTGATCAAAACTATCACAAAGAAAAATAAATGGAAGAAGGCAAAGTGGTTTTCTGAAGAGGTTTTACAAATAGCTGAGAAAAAAGAAGAGAAGTGAAATGCATGCTGCTGCTAAGTCACTTCAGTCGTGTTTGACTTCTAACGACCCAATGAACTGCAGCCTACCAGGTTCCTCCATCCATGGGATTTTCCAGGCAAGAGTACTGCAATGGGTTGCCATTGCCTTCTCTGGAAAGGAAAGCGAGAAAGGGAAAGATATTATCAACAGAATTCAGAGTTCCATAGAATAGAAAGGAGAGATATGAATCCTTTCTAAAATGAAAAAATGCAAAGAGATAGAGGAAAGGAGATCAGGTGGTCTGGTATTCCCATCTTTTCAGAATTTTCCACAGTTTATTGTGATCCACACAGTCAAAGGCTTTGGCATAGTCAATAAGACAGAAATAGATGTTTTTCTGGAACTCTCTTGCTTTTCCCTTGATCCAGCGGATGTTGGTAATTTGATCTCTGGTTCCTCTGCCTTTTGTAAAACCAGCTTGAACATCAGGAAGTTCACGGTTCACATATTGCTGAGCCTGGCCTGGAGAATTTTGAGTATTACTTTACTATCATGTAAGATGAGGGCAATTGTGCAGTAGCTTGAGCATCCTTTGGCATTGCCTTTCTTTGTGATTGGAATGAAAACTGACCTTTTCCAGTCCTGTGACACTGCTGAGTTTTCCAAATTTGCTGGCATGTTGAGTGCAGCACTTTCACAGCATCATCTTTCAGGATTTGGAATAGCTCAACTGGAATTCCATCACCTCCACTAGCTTTGTTCGTAGTGATGCTTTCTAAGGCCCACTTGACTTCACACTCCAGGATGTCTGGCTCTAGGTATGTGATCACACCATCGGGATTATCTGGGTAGTGAAGATCTTTTTTGTACAGTTCTTCTGTGTATTCCCGCCACCTCTTCTTAAAATCTTCTGCTTCTGTTAGGTCCATACCATTTCTGTCCTTTATAGAGACCATCTTTGAATAAAATGTTCCCTTGGTATCTCTAATTTTCTTGAAGAGATCTCTAGTCTTTCCCATTCTGTTGTTTTCCTCTATTTCTTTGCATTGATCATTGAAGAAGGCTTTCTTATCTCTCCTTGCTATTCTTTGGAACTCTGCATTTAGATGCTTATCTCTTTCCTTTTCTCCTTTGCTTTTTGCTTCTCTTCTTTTCACAGCTATTTGTAAGACCTCCCCATACGGGCATTTTGCTTGTTTGCATTTCTTTTCCATGGGGATGATCGTGATCCTTGTCTCCTGTACAATGTCACGGACCTCATTCCATAGTTCATCAGGCACTCTATCTATGAGATCTAGTCCCTTGAATCTATTTGTCACTTTCACTGTATAATCATAAGGGATTTGATTTAGGTCATACCTGAATGGTCTAGTGGTTTTCCCTACTTTCTTCAATTTCAGTCTGAATTTGGCAATAAGGAGTTCATGGTCTGAGCCATAGTCAGCTCCTGGTCTTGTTTTTGCTGACTATATAGAGCTTCTCCATCTTTGGCTGCAAAGAATATAATCAGTCTGATTTTGGTGTTGACCATCTGGTGATGTCCATGTATAGAGTCTTCTCTTGTGTTGTTGGAAGTGTGTTTGTTATGACCAGTGCATTTTCTTGGAAAACTCTATTAGTCTTTGCTGTGCTTCATTTCGTATTCCAAGGCCAAATTTGCTTGTTACTCTAGGTGTTTCTTGACTTCCTACTTTTGCATTCCAGTCCCCTATATTGAAAAGGGCATCTTTTTGGGGGTGTTAGTTCTAAAAGGTCTTGTAAGTCTTCATAGAACCGTTCAACTTCAGCTTCTTCAGCGTTACTGGTTGGGGCATAGACTTGGATTACTGTGACATTAAATGGTTTGCCTTGGAAACGAACAGAGATCATTCTGTCGTTTTTGAGATTGCATCCAAGTACTGCATTTTGGACTCTTTTTTTGACCATGATGGCTATTCCATTTCTTCTGAGGGATTCCTGCCTGCAGTAGTAGATACAAAGGTCATCTGTGTTAAATTCACCCGTTCCAGTCCATTTTAGTTCACTTATTCCTACAACATCTACATTCACTCTTGCCATCTCTTGTTTGACCACTTCCAATGTGCCTTGATTCATGGACCTGACATTCCAGGTTCCTATGCAATATTCCTCTTACAGAATCGGAACTTGCTTCTATCATCAGTCATATCCACAGCTGGATATTCTTGAGAAATTTGTATGCAGGTCAGGAAGCAACAGTTGGAACTGGACATGGAACAACAGAATGGTTCCAAATAGGAAATGGAGTTCGTCAAGGCTGTATATTGTCATCCTGCTTATTTAACTTAATGAAGAGTACATCATGAGAAACGCTGGGCTGGAAGAAGCACAAGCTGGAATCAAGATTGCCAGGAGAAATATAAATAACATCAGATATGCAGATGACATCACCCTTATGGCAGAAAGTGAAGAACTAAAAAGCCTCTTGATGAAAGTGAAAGTGGAGAGTGAAAAAGTTGGCTTAAAGCTCAACATTCAGAAAACAAAGATCATGGCATCTGGTCTCATCACTTCATGGGAAATAGATGGGGAAACTGTGGAAACTGTGTCAGACTTTATTTTGGGGGGCTCCAAAATCACTGCAGATGGTGACTGCAGCCATGAAAACAAAAGACGCTTACTCCTTGGAAGGAAAGTTATGACCAACCTAGATATCATATTGAAAAGCAGAGACATTACTTTGCCAACAAAGTTCATGTAGTCAAGGCTATGGTTTTCCCTGTGGTCATGTATGGATGTGAGAGTTAGACTGTGAAGAAGGCTGAGCACCGAAGAATTGATGCTTTTGAACTGTGGTGTTGGAGAAGACTCTTGAGAGTCCCTTGGACTGCAAGGAGACCTAACCCGTCCATTCTGAAGGAGATCAGCCCTGGGATTTCTTTGGAAGGAATGATGCTAAAGCTGAAACTCCAGTACTTTGGCCACCTCATGCGAAGAGTTGACTCATTGGAAAAGACTCTGATGCTGGGAGGGATTGTGGGCAGCAGGAGAAGGGGATGACAGAGGATGAGATGGCTGGATGGCATCACTGACTCGATGGACATGAGTTTGGGTGAACTCTGGGATTTGGTGATGGACAGGGAGGCCTGGCATGCTGCGATTCATGGAGTCAAAAAGAGTCGGACATGACTGAGTGACTAAACTGACTCAACTGAGAGAAAAGCAATAGCATTCAAAAATACTAGATATCTCTCTGTTTCCTGAGAAACCTGTATGCAAGTCAAGAAGCAACATTTATAACCAGACATGCAACAACTTAGTGGTAGAAAATTGGGAAAGGGATGCAACCAGGCTGTATATTGTCACCCTGCTTATTTAACTTACAAGCAGAGTACATCTTGTGAAATGCTGGCCTGAATGAATCACAAGTTGGAACCAATTTGACTGGAGAAATATCAACAACCTCGGATATGTAAATGATAGCACTCTAATGGCAGAAAGTGAAGAGAACCTAAATGAGCTTCTTGAAGGTGAAAGAGGAGAGTGTAAAAGCTAGTTTGAAACTCAATATTCAAATAACTAAGATCATGGCATCCAGTCCCTTCACTTCAGGGCAAATAGAAAGGGAAAAAAGTGGAAGCAGTGACACATTTATTTTCCTGGGCTCCCAAATCACTTGCAGGTGATTACTGCAACCATGAAATTAAAAGACCCTTGCTCTCTCAGATAAAATCTATTTCCAAACTAGAAAATATATTAAAAGGCACAGACATCAGATTGCCAATAAAGGTCCATTTAGTCAATGCTATGATTTCTGTGGTTATCATGTAAAGATGTGATAGTTGGACCTTAAAGAACATTGAGCCCCAAAGAACTGATTCTTTGGAATTGTGTTACGGAAGAGTACTCTCGAGAATTTGTTAGACTGCAAGCAGATCAATCCTGTTCATTCCTAAAGGAAATAAACCCTGAATATTCATTGGAAGGACAGACGCTGAAGCTGAGATTTTAATATTTTGGCCACTCATGCAAAAAGCCAATTCTTGGAGAGGACCCAGATGTTGGGAAATGTTGAAGGCTAAAGGAGAAGATGGTTGGATACCATCAATGACTCAATGTATATGAATTTTAGCAAACTGTTGAAGATAATAAATGACAGAAGAGCCTGGCTTGCTTCAGTCTATGAGGTCACAAAGAGTTAAACACAGTTTAGTGACTAAACAACAACAAAAACTTTTACAAAGCAAGGTTATTTTTGGCTATTTTTTATTTGTGACACATGGGCCACTAAATATACAGATGTAAGTTTGGGGATTTCTAAACCAGAACCAATTAGTGGGGAAAACCTTTCAGCAATGATCCCCTATTTAGAAATGTACAATATGCAAGGCTGCCAATTTTATACAAAACATAATAAAAAAATGCATAGAAACAGACATGAATCATTCCTATTTGTAGGAAAATGTGGAGGATATCTCCCTTAGCAATTGATCACCCTGAGGGAAAATAAGCAGTGAATATTCAATTATCCATGGAAATAAGACTGAATTGCAAAGGCTTCAAAATGTAGCACATTTTAGCCTGACTCTAATTACTATTGCACAGTCTAAACTATTCATATCCATTTACAATAATATATTAAAATATTTCCACTTCTTTAAGTTAAGTGGAAGTCTATAATGAAGCTACTATGAATTTTTCTTTACCCTTCTCCCAATCCCAGGAGAAAAAGTTACTAATATTGACAATTTATTTATTTATTTTTTCTGAGGTGGCAAAACCATGATCTCAAAGAATTCTTACTTTGTGACCATATTTTGGTCTTGATGCATGTTTAAAGCCAGACAGTGCAGGGCTGTTTAATAGTGCTTTCTCTGAAGTGTACTTATGATGTTGAAAATTTTTATAAAGTCATTTTCTGACTTGACATTACATATTAAATGCAGAGCTGAACACGGTTGAACAACTTGGTTTCTTGGAAACCCTAAAAATAAATTAGGATTTAGCAGCAGCAAGTCAGTTTTAAGTTGCTTTAAGCATTTTACTCTCATGCGTTATAATCCTTGGCCAGGGTGATGCAAGTGGATTACAAGTAAAGCAATATTTTAAAACAACACACAGGACAAGTATCTTAAATAACTAAAATGTTTATTTTAGACACTAAAATTGTAAATTGAAAATTCATCAGCAGTTTAATTTGAAAGAGGGAAAAATATACCTAGTTCAGTCCCTTGATCAGGAAGACGCCTAGGGGATAAAATGGTAAGTCACTCTAGTATTCTTGCCGGAATAATCTCATGGGTGAGGAACTTGATGCGCTACAGTTTATGCGGTCACAAAGAATCTTTCATAACTGAGTACACATGCACCCAGCTAAACTTGAGGTCCTCAAAGCTATATGTCATCGAATATGGCAATTTCCTGAAGTTTACTAATACTAGGTAAAAAGCTCATCCGTTTTCAGTCCTCCTTCAGAAAGTAAAAGAACTATATTTCTATCTTCCATAAACATTCAGAAAAAAATGAAGCAAGTAGTGGACACATTAGGTTTTAAAGATGGAGAGTTAGTTTATAATTATCTACAACTGTTAATTAAATTTCCTTCTTTTGTTATCTTATAAAAAGATCATGGTGATGGTTCTGTTTCTCTGGAAAACCCTGAATAAGTCTCTTAAAGGAATACATTTTTTAAAAGGGCTTCACTGATAGGTGAGTTGGAAAAGAATCCACCTGCAATTCAGGAGATCCCAGTACAATTCCTCGGTTGGGAAGATCCGCTGGAGAAGGGATAGCCTACCCACTCCAGTATTCTTAGGTTTCCCTGTGGCTCAGCTGGTAAAGAATCTGCCTGCAATACAGGAGACCTGGGTTTGATCCCTGGGTTGGGAAGATCCCCTGGAGAAGGGAAAGGATACCTACTCCAGTATTCTGGCCTAGAGATTATAGTCCAAGGGGTCACAAAGAGTCAGACAGGACTGAGCAACTTTGACACATTTTTTAAAAATCTCAAATATTCCATTCTTTTCCGCTTCAATGATCTTTTTGTTTGCCCATATTAAGATAACATGCATTATGAAATATTTCTTTAGGAAAAAGTATAAAACTGTTTTGGAGACCAAATGTTTTTGATTGTTTCTTCTTCTGTCTTTAATGTCACTTAACACACCCAGAAATTTACTTTTCCTTGTGTTGTTCAGTCTCTCAGTCATATTTGATTCTTTGTGACTTCATGGACTATAGCACCCCAGGCCTCCCTATCCTTCACCAACTCTCAGAGTTGGCTCAAACTCATGTCGTTGAGTCGGTGATGCTATTCAAACATCTCATCCTCTGTCGTATCCTTTTCCTCCTGTCTTGTCCCAATTTTATTTCATAAGTGAAACACATAGATATATCATGATGATCATCTTTCTGGCACATTGATTCTGATGTTTCATTTATTATGGCTGTTATGGTTCCCTATGGAAATCTGGTCAACCATTTCTGCATTCGTTTTTCTAAATTGGTTCAGATCAGATTAGATCAGTCGCTCAGTCGTGTCCGACTCTTTGCGACCCCATGAACCGCAGCACGCCAGGCCTCCCTGTCCATCACCAGCTCCCGGAGGTCACACAGACTCACATCCATCGAGTCAGTGATGCCATCCAGCCATCTCATCCTCTGTCGTCCCCTTCTCCTCCTGCCCCCAATCCCTCCCAGCATCAGAGTCTTCTCCAATGAGTCAACTCTTCGCATGAGGTGGCCAAAATACTGGAGTTTCAGCTTTAGCATCATTCCTTCCAAAGAAATCCCAGGGCTGATCTCCTTCAGAATGGACCGGTTGGATCTCCTTGCAGTCCAAGGGACTCTCAAGAGTCTTCTCCAACACCACAGTTCAAAAGCATCTATTCTTCGGTGCTCAGCCTTCTTCACAGTCCAGCTCTCACATCCATACATGACCACAGGAAAGACCATAGCCTTGACTAGGCGAACCTTTGTTGGCAAAGTGATGTCTCTGCTTTTGAATATGCTATCTAGGTTGGTCATAACTTTCCTTCCAAGGAGTAAGCATCTTTTAATTTCATGGCTGCAGTCACCATCTGCAGTGATTTTGGAGCCCAGAAAAACAAAGTCTGACACTGTTTCCACTGTTTCCCCATCTATTTCCCATGCAGTGATGGGACCAGATGCCATGATCTTCGTTTACTGAATGTTGAGCTTTAAGCCAACCCTTTCACTCTCCACTTTCACTTTCATCAAGAGGCTTCTCAGCCCCTCTTCACTTTCTGCCATAAGAGTGGTGTCATCTGCATATCTGAGGTTATTGATATTTCTCCCGGCAATCTTGATTCCAACTTGTGTTTCTTCCAGTCCAGCATTTCTCATGATGTACTCTGCATATAAGTTAAATAAACATGGTGACAATATGCAGCCTTGACGTACTCCATTTCCTATTTGGAACCAGTCTGTTGTTCCATGACCAGTTCTAACTGTTGCTTCCTGACCTGCATACAGATTTCTTAAGAGGCAGATCAGGTGGTCTGGTATTCCCATCTCTTTAAGAATTTTCCATAGTTTATTGTGATCCACACAGTCAAAGGCTTTGGCATAGTCAATAAAGCAGAAATAGATGTTTTTCTGGAACTCTCTTGCTTTTTCCATGATCCAGCGGATGTTGGCAATTTGATCTCTGGTTCCTCTGCCTTTTCTAAAACCAGCTTGAACATCAGGAAGTTCACGGTTCACATATTGCTGAAGCCTGGCTTGGAGAATTTTGAGCATTACTTTACTAGCGTGTGAGATGAGTGCAATTGTTCGGTAGTTTGAGCACTCCTTGGCATTGCCTTTCTTTGGGATTGGGATGAAAACTGACCTTTTCCAGTCCTGTGGCCACTGCTGAGTTTTCCAAATTTGCTGGCATATTGAGTGCAGCACTTTCACAGCATCATCTTTCAGGACTTGGAATAGTTCCACTGGAATTCCATCACTTCCACTAGCTTTGTTCGTAGTGATGCTTTCTAAGGCCCATTCGACTTCACATTCCAAGATGTCTGGCTCTAGGTCAGTGATCACATCATCATGATTGTCTAGGTCTTGAAGCTCTTTTTTGTACAGTTCTTCTGTGTATTCTTGCCACCTCTTCTTAATATCTTCTGCTTCTGTTAGGTCCACACCATCTCTGTCCTTTATCGTGCCCATCTTTGCATGAAATGTTCCTTTGGTATCTCTGATTTTCTTGAAGAGATCCCTAGTCTTTCCCATTCTGTTGTTTTCCTCTATTTCTTTGCATTGATCACTGAAGAAGGCTTTCTTATCTCTTCTTGCTATTCTTTGGAACTCTGCATTTAGATGTTTGTATCTTTCCTTTTCTCCTTTGCTTTTCGCTTTCTCTTCTTTTCACAGCTATTTATAAGGCCTCCCCAGACAGCCATTTTGCTTTTTTGCATTTCTTTACCATGGGAATGGTCTTGATCCCTGTGTCCTGTACAATGTCACGAACCTCATTCCATAGTTCATCAGGCACTCTATCTATCAGATCTAGGCCCTTAAATCTATTTCTCACTTCCACTGTATAATCATAAGGGATTTGATTTAGGTCATACCTGAATGGTCTAGTAGTTTTCCCTACTTTCTTCAATTTCAGTCTGAATTTGGCAATAAGGAGTTCATGGTCTGAGCCACAGTCAGCTCCTGGTCTTGTCTTTGCTGATTGTATAGAGCTTCTCCATCTTTGGCTGCAAAGAATATAATCGATCTGATTTCGGTGTAAATTGGTTAGATTCTCTCAATTTCTTTCATCTTACTTGCTTGAGTTTATATGAACTCTCATTTCTCTTAATCAGATAAATGATATTTTGACAATCCAATCAGAAATTTCTACTTGATTAAAAAATAGTCCTAGAAAAATTTAATAAATATATAATTATCTCCATTCATAACTGAACTGCTCCTTTACATAGCTCAGTATTTGTCCGTTACCTACCCCCATCCCCATTACCCTTACCCTATAATCCAACAATTTAGGCATACATTCTAAAAATCTTTCTAGCTCTCTTACAAGTGGGCTGTATTATCCTATAATTCCATTGTTTCTTTGAATCTAGGTCTTAATGCCTTTTGATTTATGGACTAGGAAAGGAGTGGTGGTAACACCATGAAGACCTTAGGCTGCCTGCAGAGTTCTGTCCAGCTGTAATTAATATCTTGTGCTCTTTGAATAATTAACTTCTAATTGTTTCTAAAACCTCTTCAAAACTTGCTTTTCAAAAACCTAAGTGCTCCTGTTTCTAACTAATGCTCCTTCATTTAAAAAGACAGTTTCATTTAAGTCAGGCCTCTGGCCAGACTCCTGGACACACTCTTACCCTCACCCCATTTAAGGAATCAGTTTAATTCCCTCCCCCAGAGAACAAACAAACCTGTTTCTTATTACTGCTGGCTCCTGCTGTGGTAGAAGCCCTGATAAAGACTTGCCTGAAAAATAAAATTAAAAGTAACATAAATCATCAATTTCAAATATTTTAGTAAAAAGCATTGTTTTGTTTATATTAATACTCATCTCCTAGAAATTTACTATGCATTTCTGAAAAATGATATAAAAGTAACTGGAATTAGTGACTTGATGGTTAGAAACATTCTGGTTTCTCTTTATATTTGTCACTGTATTTATTATTCTTTGTGTACCATAAGCTCTTGAGGTAAGGGACCATGTTTCTATTTCTGTAAACTTAAGATACTTTGCAAACCTTATATTAGTAAAATAGGGGAAAAGTTACAGACAGATGTTGAATCTTTGTCTTATTGAGTTGTTTGTATTTATGTGTGTATGAAGGAAAATCATAAACATCATATATCTTTGTTAAAATTGTGATTTAAAGAATACTCAGTATTTCTTTATGAGGATTCAAATTTTTCTGATTAAAAAACATTAGTGACTTAGTTCACAGAAATAATTAAAATTTGTGACTCACATTTATTTATCTATAATTTATTATGTTCCAGGCATTGTAGCACTGTGCCACTCACAGCTATTTGTGGAGGGCTGAGATATAATAAACATCTTCTCATTCAAGAGTTTACTAATGGTTCTTATCCATTAATTAGCCTAAATTTGGACTTCATTATAAGACATGTTTCATATCAAGGACAAGAGGAATAGAGCCTGCATTTTCTTGCCTCTCTGTGCTGATAAACTACAATGCCTTCGTCCACTTTTTTCATCCTTCAGGCAATACCTGACAAGTAATACTAACATCTATTTAGTATGCTTTTTCTAATGAATGATAGATAATGAAATTCTGTAATGCAGCAAGTATAATTTATGAATCGGCATCAAATAAAGCTTTGCAAGAAAACCAAAGACAAACCTCACCAAGTTAGCTATTCATAGCCTGTCCCTGGAATGAAACCAAAAACACTGAATAGACTAACATCTAAAGATTGTGGGCCAACTGTCTTTACAGCTGACAAGATTGTTGGCACTTTCACACAAATAAAAAATAATTTCATCATTTATAATTTGCATCGGTTTTACAAGACTGTGCATAACAGCTAAAAAGAAATATCTGTAGACCATTAAGGGGAATATTTTTAGATGACAACAGCTGCTTGTATTGTCATATGTTTATCTTCTTTTTAAAATGTGTAATTCAAATATATAAGTAATTAAAATGCACAGTAAGTTATTGACATAAAAAGTAGGCTTGAATTTTATACAAAAGTCCATGACACTTAATAATTTTCTTATCCTAACATCTACTGTAGATTTTCACCTGCAGATTTTCACAAACTGTACTCCTGGCTTTTCTCCACCCAAAAATTTATTGGGAATTTTTGTTCTTTATTGAGAATTTTATTTTCCTGACTTCCGCTCTTATCCTTGATAGCTCAACCTACCACACAATTAAGAGATCATTAAGCAAAGATAATTCTACTTCCTAAGTATACCACTAAGCTCTCCTCTTTTCTCTATTTATCATGTTACTGCTTAATTTATTCCTATCTTTGTCTCTCATGTGGACCAAGCAGGAGGTTATGTGTAGGAAGTTGTGGAAGGGCAGGGGGCAGGATGATGTGGAATCGTAGACATTCTAAAAATGTCAGTGCCCTAATCCCAGGAACATGTGAATGTATTACATTACATGTTAAAAAGTTAAGGAGTTTGTGATGGAGATTATCCTGGATTATCCATCAGGCTTAAATGTAATCACAAGGGCACATATAAAGAAAGGAGTGAGACTGGAATCAGAAAGAGCTGTGTGTGAGAGGGAGAGAAAGAGAGATTTGAATGTTACCCTGATTCTTCTTCTACCCAGAAGAATCTGTGAGTCAAGGAAAAGATGTGGCTTCTAGAAATTATTAAAGTGAAGGAAATGGATTTTTCCTAGAGCCTCTGGGAGGAAGGCGGTCCTATTGACATCTGTATTTTACCCTAGTGAAATCTATTTTGGACTTCTGGCTTCCAGAACTGTAAGACAATTCATTTGTATTGTATTATTTTAACCCACTATATATGTAGTAATCTGTTACATATAAAACTAATACACAAGGCAAAAAGGAATAGGAAAGAGGAAACATCAGTTTCTCTGGGTTAGCATGAGAGGGCAAACCTAACAATTTCAGTAATCCAGAAACACCAGGTTTAGAAGGTAAATAGATTAAGGATAATAATTGAATCATAGTTCTTTAGCAAAGTAATCATGCAGTTAGACTAAGGCATAGATTTTTCAGGAGATATTGTTCTTGCTTTGTGAGAAGAATATAAACATGGTGAAAAAAAAATTTAATGCGGGTATTATAGTTGAAAATAATGATATATATTTTCAAAATATGATAAAGATTTCTTGTTGTTAAGTACAATATCAGTATGTTTGCATAACCTAGAATAATAATGCACTGAAATCACTTTTTCTCTCTAGTTCCTAAATACATGGTGAGAAGTAACAAAAGGCAGTGAGTATATATAACTTTTGAGCACCACTTCATTACTTCATATCTCTATGATTAAATATTACAAACTAGAAACAGTAGAGTTGTATGTATGTGAGGGAGAGCTGGAGAAGTATTTTTTTCAAATTGTTTTGGTTGTACCTAAATGGCACCCCACCCCAGTACTTTTGCCTGGAAAATCCCATGGACAGAGGAGCCTGGTAGGCTCCTGTCCATGGGGTCACTAAGAGTCGGACACGACTGAACGACTTCACTTTCACTTTTCACTTTCATGCATTGGAGAGGAAAATGGCAACCCACGCCAGTGTTCTTGCCTGGAGAATCCCAGGGACAGGGGACTCTTGTGAGCTTCCGTCTATGGGGTCGCACAGAGTCGGACACGACTGAAGCGACTTAGCAGCAGCAGCAGTAGCAGTAGCAGTAAAATTTAAATAAAAATCTGTCATTATAAATTAGGTACCTAAAACAATTTTACTAGGTAAATAATTTTACACTTGAAGAAATGTAAAACCAGAAATTGTAAACAAATCTCAGTGATGATATACCCATAAATAATGAAACAAGATAAATGAAGGCCTGATGTGCTGACATCAGGCCTTGGGTCCAATTTTTAACCTCTACACTACATGGGAAATAGATGGAGAAACAGTGGAAACAGTGTCAGACTTTATTTTTCTGGGCTCCAAAATCACTGCAGATGGTGACTGCAGCCATGAAATTAAAAGAGACTTACTCCTTGGAAGGAAAGTTATGACCAACCTAGATAGCATATTCAAAAGCAGAGACATCACCTTGCCAACAAAGGTTCACCTAGTCAAGGCTATGGTCTTTCCTGTGGTCATGTATGGATGTGAAAGCTGGACTGTGAAGAAGGCTGAGCGCCGAAGAATTGATGCTTTTGAACTGTGGTGTTGGAGAAGACTCTTGAGAGTCCCTTGGACTGCAAGGAGATCCAACCAGTCCATTCTGAAGGAGATCAGCCCTGGGATTTCTTTGGAAGGAATGATGCTAAAGCTGAAACTCCAGTATTTTGGCCACCTCATGCGAAGAGTTGACTCATTGGAGAAGACTCTGATGCTGGGAGGGATTGGGGGCAGGAGGAGAAGGGGACGACAGAGGATGAGATGGCTGGATGGCATCACTGACTCGATGAATGTGAGTCTGAGTGACCTCCGAGAGCTGGTGATGGATAGGGACGCCTGGCGTGCTGCGGTTTATGGGGTCGCAAAGAGTCGGACACGACTGAGCAACTGATCTGATCTGATACAATTTTTAATCATATTATTGTTACATATATTCTTTGCATTTGTGAATAACTGCCCAAGTGAGTAAACATGTCTAATCAATATCTTAAGGATTACATAGCATTCAATGCAGTATTATTGTTGAACATTGTCTTATTGGATTTTCTAGTGAACAGTGCTGCAATAACCATTTCTTTAGCCGAATCTTTGTATTTATTTTTATTTATTTTCAATTTCTAGAAATATAATTTATAAATAAATTGCATGGTGTAAGATTTTTCTTTAAATCGTACTTCACTGATATAAATGGTTTATTTATCATACCTATATAAAATTTTTTCTTTTAGTAATGATTATGTAATAAGACGGGGAAAGCAATGGCACCCCACCCCAGTACTTTTGCCTGGAAAATCCCATGGATGGAGGAGCCTGGTAGGCTGCAGTCCATGGAGTCGCTAAGAGTCAGACATGACTGAGCGACTTGACTTTCACTTTCATCCACTGGAGAAGGAAATGGCAACCCACTCCAGTGTTCTTGCCTGGAGAATCCCAGGGACGGGGGAGCCTGGTGGGCTTCTGTCTATGGGGTCGCACAGAGTCGGACACGACTGAAGCGATTTGGCAGCATGTAATAAGAAATGATTTATAATTACTTATAATTATGGTTTTCATTATTGTAACCACATCTTTACTTTGATCACATGGATGATTTCTGTCATAGTTAAATGTAGTGGCAGATACAGTCTGTGAAACACTAAAGTTGAAATAAACCAGTGGTTTTTGGTATTTTACTAAATTGAGAGAAACCCTACCCCAGTACTTTTGCCTGGAAAATCCCATGGACGGAGGAGCCTGGTGGGCTCCAGTCCATGGTGTCGCTAAGAGTCGGACACGACTGAGCGACTTCCCTTTCACTTTTCACTTTCATGCATTGGAGAAGGAAATGGCAACCCACTCCAGTGTTCTTGCCTGGAGAATCCCAGGGACGGGGGAGCCTGGTGGGCTTCTGTCTATGGGGTCGCACAGAGTCGGACACGACTGAAGCGACTTAGCAGCAGCAGCAGCATTGTTACAAAGAAGGAAACCTTCTACTAGTCTCAAAGTAATCATTAGAATGCCTAACATATTATGGTCAGCACTCTCAAATTAATGAGATGTCAACATGATCTAAAAGTAGTCTAATTAGAAGTACTGTGAAATTAAGTTTTCATGCCTTCTGAGAGCTCGGTCTGATTGATCTAAGTCAATTTCTTTCTTCTTGTCAGAAAGCTTTCCATAATTTTTTTTTCCTCTTTTTCCTCTTCTTAATAAATTTGCTCAAGATTTCAGTATTGAAAATGAAATGTGTATAAATGTACTTTTTCTAATTCTTTCAGTTCTGTTTTGTACTGCTACAACATCTGCTTTTTCATTATTTTATTTTTAGAAAGATTTTAAATAATTGCTTTTAGCTATTAGAATGGCAAGACAGCCTGTTAATTATTATGCAATCATTTATATGATAAACTTAACTGAAATATTCAATATAATACCTATTAAAAATAGACTTAGGACATGCATGACTAAATCTTCGTAGCTAAGTTCACAGAAATCAACTTGGTACACACACACTAACACATATACTAACCACTTCATTATTCATTCATTAATTTATTTCACATAACAAAGAGTTACTGATCAGCTGTAATATATAAGACTTTGTGAGAGATAAAAAAAAAAATCAGTAACATACAGTTCTTGCTTTCACTAGTCCAATAGAGGAACTAGAAAATTAAAAAATAAAATGCAAAGTGAAATAAAATTAGATATTATAAGATTATCTGTGCTCTTTTATAGGTTCAAATTCTATATTTATAAACAATGAAAAATACTAAAATTTTAAAGGATGCATGAGCAAAAATGTAGAGACAGAGATGGCATAAGGCATGTAAGGAACAGGTAACAAATATTTCTATCTGATTGCATGCATGCATGCTCAGTTACTTCAGTCATATCCAACTCTTTCAGATCCCATGGACTGCAACCCACTAAACTCCTCTGTACATAGGGTTATAGGGTTCTCCAGGCAAGAACATTGGAATGGGTTGCCATTTCCTCTTCCAGGGATCTTCTCTGCACTGGGATCGAAACTGAGTTCCCAGAGTCTCCTGCATTGTAGGAGGATTCTTTACCACTGAGTCACCAGTGAAGTGTCTCTATATATTGGGGTAGCAAAACATTTAAAAATGCATTTATGTTTTCGTGGTGACAGAAAAAATGTGAAATATCTTATTGAGAAAAACTTTGAGCAAATAAAAATGTAAGGACAGAGTAATATGAAATAACATATTTCCAACACACAGTTTTAATGATTATCTACTGGTAGCTAATGCTGCTTCATCTGTATCCCTACCTACTTCTGACCCTTCAATTGCACCATTGCACTCACTTCACATGTTAGTGAGGTAATACTCAGAATTCTTTAAGCTAGGCTTCAACAATATGTGAACAGAGAACTTTCAGGTATACAAGATGGATTTAGAAGTGGCAGAGGAACTAGAGATCAAATTGCCAACATCCACTTGATCACAGAAAAAACAAGGCAATTCCAGAAAAACATCTACTTATGCTTCATTGAATAACCTAAAGGCTTTGACTGTGTGATCACTACAAACTGTGGAAACTTCTGAAGGAGATGGAAATACCAGACTGCCTTAATTGCCTCTTGAGAAACTTGTATGCAGGTCAAGAAACATAGTTAGAACTGGAAATAGAACAATGGACTGGTTCAAATTGGGAAAGAAATATGTCAAGGCTGTATACTGTCACCCTTCTATTTAACTTATATGCAGAGTACATCATGAGAAATCCCAGGCTGGATAAAGCACAAGCTAGAATCAAGATTGTTGGGAGAAATATTAATAATCTCAGATATGCAGATGACACTACTCTAATGGCAGAAAGAGAAGAGGAACTAAAGAGCCTTTTGATGAAAATGAAAGAGAATGAAGAAGCTGGCTTAAAACTCAACATTAAAAAACTAAGGTCATGGCATCTGGGCCCATCACTTCATGGAAAATAGGGAAAAAAAATCAAAACAGAGACAGACTTTATTTTCTCGGGCTACAAAATCATGGTGACTACAGACATGAAGTTAAAAGACGTTTGCTTCTTGGAATAAAAGCTATGAGAAACCTAGACAGCCAATTGAAAAGCAGAGACATCACTTTGCTGACAAAGCTCCATATAATCAAAGCTGTGTTTTTTCCAGTAGCCATGTACTGATGTAAGAGTTGGACCATAAAGAAGACTGAGTGGCAAAGAACTGATGCTTTTAAACTGTGATGCTGTAGAAGACACTAGAGATCTCCTTGGACAGCAAAGAGATCAAGCCAGTCAATCAAATCAATCCTGAATATTCATTGGAAGGACTGGTAGTGAAGCTGACGTGTCAATTTGGCCACCTGATGCAAAGAGCTATCTCATTGGAAAATACCCTGAAGCTGGGAAAGACTGAAAGCAGGAGGAGCAGGGGATAACAGAGGACAAGATGGCTGGATGACATTACCAACTGAATGGACATGAGTTTGAGCAAACTTGGGAAGACAGTGAAAGACAGGGAAGCCTGGTGTTCTGCAGTTCATGAGGTTGCATAGTGTCAGACATGACTGATTGACTGAACAGCAACCCCTGATGATGTATCTGAAGGAAACATTGCTATTTTCTGTACATTGTTGTTAACAATGAAACATTAGTATAACATCAAGAAATATATAGTAATTTTTAAGTCACTACAACTGATTTACTTTAATGCATTGAGTTTTGCATTTCTTGGCTTCTATTTCTTCACCATTCTGAGTCCAACCCTCTGAAATTTAGCTTTAGTTTGAACAGTTTAGGCTTTTCCACTAAATACCTAATTTTCATCTATGTATATTCTTCAGTTTCTATGTCACCCAAAGTAGTTAAAATTGCTCACTTATCTATAGTGACTCTCTTTCTTCTGTGTTCTTTTTTCTTTGAAACTTTTCTATATTTAATGAATGACATTCACCTTTGGATTAAATTGCTTGGGTTAACCTTATCACATATTATTTCTTCAATAAGTCAACAAGAGTTTTGTCAATGAATTGTACAGTCAAAGCCATTGCTCTCTTTTCATTTTATTCAGAGGAAGCCTTTATTTATAGAAAAAAAAATTCCTTAAGAATAAGAGGTTCAGACACCCCACCCCACCCCACCCCCCAAAAAACCCAAAAAACTGAAGAATCTATCTAACTGATAGGCAGGAATACTATAAAAATACTTTTATAAAAATAGCTTTAAAATTATGGTCATTTAACTTCAAAATCAAATATCACATATTCCTATTGATTTCAGCTTGCATATCCTAGAAATGCTTTGAGACTAAAAGAAACAACACTATACGTGGTCATTCAGAATACTGCAAATATTTATTCATCATATTTTTGTCACTGCTGGCTAGTTTAAAAATAAGCCAATCATGTGTGCTGGATCAAGTCTTCTAACTTTGTTTTTGTTTTTTTTTGCTTTTAGTATGACATGATTTTTTATTGCTGTTGAAAGCCAATGTATCACTTAACAGGAGCTGTGGTATGTGAGCTTTCAGTGTGATGTTTTAATAATCCTGGTAGACATTGGGTTGTATTTAATGTTTGTTGTAGACATAGGTGTCAGAGGTTCAATTTCTTCTAGTGTCCTTGTTTTTATCCTGTTATTTTTGGCAAAGAGGAACAAAGATCTCCTTCTTAAGTAGAGTCTGTGTCATACAGTTCAGCTGTAAACTACCATTTTTATATCAAAGTCTTTTTTATGTGGTGGTAAAATGTATGGGAAGACAAGTATTCTATAAATTTATGATTAAATCTTAGTTTTAGGGACTTGGGCCCCAGGCCTGTGACCTTCACAAATGTCCCTGAATATTTTTTTTTTTCCCTTACCTGTAGGTGACATAGAAAGGCTAGATAAGACTGAATGGGATACATACCCTTCCTTAGAAAGTATTAAATAGTCCTTTTCTTTAGAGAGTAGGTCACTGTTATCTCTGAAAATATATCAAAGAGGCTAACTGTTATTTCTTCTTGATATAAACTCAAAGGCTGTTTATTTTTTTGAATTTTCACTGTGAGAATCTGGTAGGATCCTGGAGGTAATGAATATGTGGTTATCCCCTTAGACATAACCTTGAGGAGTTTCTCATTCCTCTATTAGTACATATTCATCTGATATAAATAGAATATAATAGTTATAAATGTAGCTATTGTTGTTCAGTCATTCAGTCTTTTTCAACTCTTTGTCATTCATTGGATTGCAGAACGCTAGCCTTCCCTGTCTTTAACTCTCTCCCAGAGTTTGCTCAAATTCATGTCCATTGAATCAGTAATGCCATCCAACCATCTTGCCCTCTGTCATCCCCTTCTCTTCCTGCCTTCAATCTTTCCCAGCATCAGAATTTTTTCCAGTAAGTCGACTCTTCACATCAAGTGGCAAAATTATTGGAATTTCACCTTCAGAATTAGTCCTTCAGTGAATATTCAAGGTTGATTCCCTTTAGAATTGACAAGTTTGATCTCCTTGCAGTCCAAGGGACTCTTAAGAATCTTCTCCCACACCAGTGTTCGAAAGCATCAGTTTTTCGGTGCTCAGCCTTCTTTATGGACCAACTCTTACATCTGTACGTGGCTACTGGAAAAGCCATAGCTTTGACTATATAGACCTTTGGTCAGCATAGACCCAGTTTTCCTCACAGCCAGTCCCCCACCATCAGTTCAGTTCAGTTCAGTCGCTCAGTTGTGTCCGACTCTTTGTGACCCCATGAATCGCAGCACGCCAGGCCTCCCCGTCCATCACCAACTCCCAGAGTTCACTCAAACTCACATCCATCGAGTTGGTGATGCCATCCAGCCATCTCATCCTCTGTCGTCCCCTTTTCCTCCTTCCGCCAATCCCTCCCATCATCAGAGTAAGCTTCCACAAACTCATCCTCATCCATCAGAGAGCAGACAGAATTAAACTCGTAATGAGAGAAAACTAACCAAACTGACTACATGTATCCCAGTCTTTTCTAACTGAGTGAAATTATGAGCCATGCTGTGTAGGATGGATCATGGTGTAAATGGGTCATGCTCCAAGATGGATGGGTCATGTTGGAGAGTTCTGACATAATGTGATCCACCAGAGAAGGGGATGGCAAACCACTTCAGAATTTTTGCCTGGAGAACCCCATGAATATGTATCTGTAGAAATCCCAATAAGGGATTATGGATAGACGGAAACCTAAAAACCTTTGGGAGACCACTGTAAGTTAATGATTGCTCAAGAAAGCTATTGGAACTCTCATGGAATTAAGCAGGCTAGCTTAACTAAGTTAAGCTAAGTCATGTCAGTCGTGTCCGACTCTGTGTGACCCCATAGACGGCAGCTCACCAGGCTCCTGTCCTTGGGATTTTCCAGGGAAGAGTACTGGAGTGGGTTGCCATTTCCTTCTCCAGTGTCTGAAAGTAAAAAGTGAAAGTGAAGTCACTCAGTCATGTCTGACTCTTAGTGACCCCATGGACTGTAGCCTACCATGCTCCTCCGTCCATGGAATTTCCCAGGCAAGAGTACTGGAGTAGGTTGCCAACTACAAAGCCATAAATAAAAGCATGAAATGTGCCCCAGGACATTAAGTCAAATAAAAATTTTACCACCCATCTACTGATTTGAATAAGAACTAAAATAACCTTTCCTACTCTAAGGGATCTTACCAAGCCAGGGAGTCTTTTGCATCTCCTGCATTAGCAGGATTCTTAACCATTGCACCACATCATAAATCCATTGATAACCCTACTTTGACTTTATAGGGTCAGACTCTCATTCCTGATACAATGTAGGAGCTAGTGATGTAAGCCTCATGTCTACTTGAAGAAGATGGTCTTTGCTCCTCCCTTTTTCCTTTGACTATAAAATTGTAACCCCCTTAATCCTCAGGGCAGAACTCCCTTGCTTGCCTGTTTGCATTATTTACAAGTGTTCGATATTAATAAAACTATTTCTTGTCTTTCACTTTGACTCTCTCTAAATTACTTCTGAGCTAAGACACAAAAACCTGAGTGTCAGTGAGTTCAGACACAAGGTGAGTGAATCTAATTAAAATACCATAGACTTGCCAGCGCAGCAGGTGCAGGCTCAGGTTTACCACATTTATAGTCCACATGAGACCATACAGTCCAAATGAGACCTGGTCTTCCTGCACGTGAGGCTTCTTGTAACTATTCTGCATATGAAGCTGCTTCTTCAGGTTCTTTCCATGTTGTTAACATGGGTAAGCATCTTGTTAGTGCCCTGTGTGGTGCTTCTGGCCTCGGGGAACTCTATGCCCATGTGTTTGTTGTGCATTGAAATAGGAGTCTGTCCAGCTTCTGCCAAGTCCTCAGGAAAAGCCAGTTTTTAAATGCCTATAATATAATGGCATGGCCTCTAATAACCAGGTGGAGAACATATGTTTGCTCTTCAGGGCTCAGTTCAGAGATCAAGCCCTGAGCCTTTGGAGTGGGAACACTGACTCTAAGACCATAGATTGCCACAGAACTCCTAACCTTCAGATCAGATCAGATCAGACAGTTGCTCAGTCGTGTCCGATTCTTTGCAACCCCATGAATAGCAGCATGCCAGGCCTCCCTGTCCAACACCAACTCCCGGAGTTTACCCAGACTCACGTCCATCAAGTCAGTGATGCCATCGAGCCATCTCATCCTCTGGCATCCCCTTCTCCTCTTGCACCCAATCCCTCCCAGCATCAGAGACTTTTCCAATGAGTCAACACTTTGCATCAGGTGGCCAAAATACTGGAGTTTCAGCTTTAGCATCATTCCTTCCAAAGAAATCCCAGGGCTGATCTCCTTCAGAATGGACTGGTTGGATCTCCTTGCAGTCCAAGGGACCCTCAAGAGTCTTCTCCAACACCACAGTTCAAAAGCATCAATTCTTCGGCGCTCAGCTTTCTTCACAGTACCACTCTCACATCCATACATGACCACAGGAAAGACCATAGCCTTGACTAGGCGAACCTTTGTTGGCAAAGTGATGTCTCTACTTTTGAATATGCAATCTAGGTTGGTCATAACTTTCCTTCCAAGGAGTAAGTGTCTTTTAATTTCATGGCTGCAGTCACCATCTGCAGTGATTTTGGAGCCCAGAAAAATAAAGTCTGACACTGTTTCCACTGTTTCCCCATTTATTTCCCACGCAGTGATGGGACCAGATGCCATGATCTTTGTTTTCTGAAATTTGAGATTTAAGCCAACTTTTTCACTCTCCACTTTCACTTGCATCAAGAGGCTTTTGAGTTTCTCTTCACTTTCTGCCACAAGGGTGGTGTCATCTGCATATCTGAGGTTATTGAGATTTCTCCTGGCAATCTTGATTCCAGCTTGTGTTTCTTCCAGTTCAGCGTTTCTCATGATGTACACTTCATACAAGTTAAATAAACAGGGTGACAATATACAGCCTTGACGTACTCCTTTTCCTATTTGGAACCAGTCTGTTGTTCCATGACCAGTTCTAAATGTTGCTTCCTGACCTGCATACAAATTTCTCAAGAAGCAGATCAGGTGGTCTGGTATTCCCATCTTTTTCAGAATTTTCCACAGTTTATTGTGATCCACACAGTCAAAGGCTTTGGCATAGTCAATCAAGCAGTAATAGATGTTTTTCTGGAACTCTTTTGCTTTTTCCATGATCCAGCAGATGTTGGCAATTTGATCTCTGGTTCCTCTGCCTTTTCTAAAACCAGATTGAACATCAGGAAGTTCACAGTTCACATAATGCTGAAACCTGGCTTGGAGAATTTTGAGCATTACTTTACTAGCCTGTGAGATGAGTGCAATTGTGCGGTAGTTTGAGCATTCTTTGGCATTGCCTTTCTTTGGGATTGGAATGAAAACTGACCTTTTCCATTCCTGTGGCCACTGTTGAGTTTTCCAAATTTGCTGGCATATTCAGTGTAACACTTTCACAGCATCATCGTTCAGGGTTTGGAATAGCTCCACTGGAATTCCATCACCTCCACTAGCTTTGTAGTGATGCTTTCTAAGGCCCACTTGACTTATGGAGTATCACATATGAATACTCCAACAAAGAAAACCACTTGACTACAAGACCTGGCATCACCCAACCACCATTAGCACCCTGTGCAGGAAGCCTCATGCAAACAACAAACAAGACAAAAATACAAATCTAATCATCAGCAGACAGTATTACCATCTCAGTCAGCCCTGTCCATCAGAGGAAAAAAACTACTCAGCACAAATATCACCCTATATGAAGGTTACACAAACCACTGGGTCAATCTTAGGAGGGCAGAAACCAAAAGGAAGAAAGATTTCAAGCCTTGAAGCCTTGGAAAAGGAGACCTCAAACAGAACAAGTTAAAAAAAAAAAAGTGAAAAAGTAGAAAAATACTGCACAATTGAGGGAACAAACTAGAAATACAGAAGTCCAAATAAATGAGAAAATAGGCAAACTACCTGAAAAAATAATTCAGAAAAATGACAGTAAAGATGATCAAAACTTTGAAAACAGAATGGAGAAAATACAAGATAATTAATAAAGACCTAGAATAATTAAAGAATAAACATACAGAGACCAGTAACACAATTACTGAAATTATAAATACGTTAGAAGGAATCAATATCAGAATATCTGAAACAGAAGAATGGATCAGTGAACTGGAAGATAAAATGGTGGAAATAATTTCTGAAGAGCAGAATAAAGTAAAAAGAATGAAAAGAAGTGAGGATAGTCTCAGAGACCCTGGGACAATATTAAATGAATCAACATTGGAATTATAGGGCTCCCAGAAGAAGAAGAGAAAAAGAAAGAGTATGAGAAAAAATTTTTTGAAGACATTGTAGTTGAAACTTTCCCCAACATGGAAAAGGAAATAGTCAACCAAGTCCAAGAGGCACAAAGAGTACCATACAGGAAAAATCAAAGGAGAAACATGCCAGGGAACATACTAATAAACTAACAATGATTAAACACAAAGAATGAATATTAAAAGCAGAAAGGGAAAAGCAACAAGTAACATACAAAGGAAACTCCCATCTGTTTAACAGCTGATCTTTCAGAAAGGAATGGGAAGATATATTTATTTATTTATTTATTTATGTTTCATTCCCTTTATTTTTATTTTTTTTTTTTGATCAAGAATCTCTTTTGTTGATTATCAGAAACATTACAAACATCTAGTATGAACAAATTGTAACATGATAGTGTTTAGTTTGAACAATTAATACATTTTAGATATAATATTATATATATTTCAATGCTATTCTCCCCAATCATCCCACCCTCTCCCGGTCCCAGAGTCCAAAAGTCTGGTCTATACATCAGTGTCTCTTTTGTTGTCTCGTAAATAGGGTTATTTTTACCATCTTTCTAAATTCCATATATATGTGTTAGTATACTGTATTTGTGTTTTTGTTTCTGGCTTACTTCACTCTGTATAATAGGCTCCAGTTCCATCCACCTCCTTAGAACTGATTCAAATGTATTCTTTTTAATGGCTGAGTAATACTCCATTGTGTATATGTACCACAGCTTGTTTACCCATTCATCTGTGGATGGACATCTAGGTTGCTTCCACGTTCTGGCTATTGCAAACAGTGCTGCTATGAACATTGGGGTACACGTGTCTCTTTCAATTCTGGTTTTCTCAGTGTATATGCCCAGCAGTGGGATTGCTGGATCATAAGGCAGTTCTATTCGCAGTTTTTTGAGGAATCTCCATACTGTTCTCCATAGTGGCTGTACTAGTTTGCATTCCCACCAACAGTGCAAGAGGGTTCCCTTCTCTCCGCACCCTCTCCAGCATTTATTGCTTGTGGACTTTTGGATAGCAGCCATTCTGATTGGCGTGAAATGGTATCTCATAGTGGTTTTGATTTGCATTTCTCTGATAATGAGTGATGTTGAGCATCTTTTCATGTGTTTGTTAGCCATCTGTATGTCTTCTTTGGAGAAATGTCTATTGAGTTCTTTGGCCCATTTTTTGATTGGGTCATTTATTTTTCTGGAATTGAGCTGTAGAAGTTGCTTGTATATTTTTGAGATTAGTTGTTTGTCAGTTGCTTCATTTGCTATTATTTTCTCCCATTCTGAAGGCTGTCTTTTCACCTTGCTTATAGTTTCCTTTGTTGTGCAGAAGCTTTTTAAGTTTGATTAGGTCCCATTTGTTCATTTTTGATTTTATTTCCGATATTCTGGGAGGTGGGTCATAGAGGATCCTGCTGTGATGTAAGTCAGAGAGTGTTTTGCCTATGTTTTCCTCTAGGAGTTTTATGGTTTCTGGTCTTACATTTAGCTCTTTAATCCATTTTGAGTTTATTTTTGTGTATGGTGTTAGAAAGTGTTCTAGTTTCATTCTTTTACAAGTGTTTGACCAGTTTTCCCAGAACCACTTGTTAAAGAGATTGAGACAGCACAGAAATACAAAGGATCATAAGAGGGAAGATATATTTAAAGTATGGGAAGGGAAAAATCTATAATCAGGGTTGCTATACCTGGCAAGGAACTCATTCAAAATTGATGGAGGAATTAAAAGCTTTTCAGACAAACAAAAGTTAAGAGAATTCAGTACCACCAAACAAATGTTAAAGGACTTATATAGTCAGGAAATAAAAGAGAAGTAAAAGATCTACAAAAGCAAACCCCCAATAATTAAGAAAATACCAGTAGAAATATATTTATCATTAAGTACTTTAAATTAAAATGGATTAAATCCTCCAACCAAAAGACACAGACTGGCTGAATGGATACAAAAACAAGACCTATACATACACTGTCTACAAGAAACCCACTTCAGACCTAAAGATACATATAGATTGAAAGTGAGAGGATGGAAAAATATATTCCATGCAAATGGAAAGCAAATAAAAGCTGGAGTAGCAATCCTCATATCAAACAAAGTAGACCTTAAAACACAATATTGCAACTGATAAGGAAGGACACTACATAAGAATCAAGGGTTCAGTCCAAGAGGAAGACATAACAACTGTAACTGTACATGCACCCAACATAGGGGTGCCTCAATATATAAGACAAACACTAACAGACATAAAAGTAGAAATTGACAGTAACACAATAATAGTATAAGACTTTAACACCCCATTTACACCAATGAACACATCATCAAAACAGAAAATTAATAAGGACATATGTCTTAAATAATACATTAGATGAGATGGATCTCATTGATAACTTCAGGATATTCCATCCAAATGCAGAAGAATATACTTTCTTCTCAAGTGCACAAGTAGCACTCTCCAGGATAGACCACAACTTGGGTCACAAATCAAATCATAATAAATTTAATAAAATTGAAATTATATCAAGGAATTATTCTGACCACAAAGCTATGTGATTAAATATAAACTACAAGAAAAAAAGATAAAAAACACAAACACATGGAGATTAAACAATATATTTCTAAATAATCAACAGGTTATGAAAGAAATAAAAAAAAATGCCTAGATACAAATGGCAATGAAAACATGACAACTCAAAACCTATGGGATGCAGCGAAAGCAGTTTTGAGAGGGAATTTTATAGCAATACAATCCTACCTTAAGAAACAAGAAAAGCATTAAATAGACAACATGTTTTTATGCCTAAAACAACTGGACAAAGAAGAACAACAGCACACACCACACACACACACACACACAATTAGCAGAAGGAAAGAAATCAAAACATCAGAGCAGAAATAACTGAAAAAGAAAGGAAAGAAACTATAGTAAAGATTAATAAAACTAAAAACAGATTCTTGGAGAAGATAAACAAAATGGACAAACCTTTAGCCGGACTCACCAAGGGGAAAAAAAAAAAAAGAGTGAGAGAGAGAGAAGAATCAAATCAACAAAATTAGAAATAAAAAAGAAGAGGTTACAACAGACAATGCAGAAATACAAAGGATTATTAGACTATTATGAACAACTATATGACTCATTGGAAAAGACCTTGATGCTGGGAGGAATTGGGAGCAGGAGGAGAAGGGGACAAGAGAGGATGAGATGGCTGGATGGCATCACTGACAGGATGCACATGAGTTTGGGTGAACTTTAGGAGTTGGTGGTGAATGGGGAGGCCTGGCTTGCTGTGATTCATGGGGTCACAAAGAGTCGGACACAACTGAGGGACTGAACTGAACTGAATGTGACAATAAAATGGATAACCTGAAAGAAAAGAGATTTTTAGAAATGTTCAATCTTCTAGACTGAACAAGGAAGAAATAGAACTTATGAACAACTCAATTCAGTTCAATCTCTCAGTCGTGCTTGATTCTTTGGATCCCATGGACTGTAGCACACCAGGCTTCACCATCCACCACCAAATCCCAGACCTTGACCAAACTCATGTCCACTGAGTCAGGGAGGCAAACCCAACCATTTCATCCTCTGTCATGCCCTTCTGCTACTGTCTTCAATCTTTCCCCAAATCAGGGTCTTTTCCAATGAACCAGTTCTTTGCATCAGGTGGCCAAAGTATTGGAGCTTCAGCATCAGTCCTTCCAGTGAAAATTCAGGACTGATTTCCTTTAGGATTGACTGGTTGAATCTCCTTGCAGTCCAAGGGACTCTCAAGAGTCTTCTCCAACACCACAGTTCAAAGCATAAATTATTTGGTGTTCAGCTTTCTTTATACTCCAATTCTCACATCCATACATGACTACTTGAAAAAACATAGCTTTGACTATATGGACCTTTGTCGGCAAAGTAGTCTCTGCTTTATAATAAGTTGTCTAGCATTGTCATGGCTTTTCTTCCAAGGAGCAAGAATCTTTGAATTTCATGGCTACAATCGTGATATGCATTGATTTTAGAGCCCAAGAAAATAAAAGTCTGTCACTGTTTCCACTGTTTCCCCATCTATTTGCCATGAAGTGATGGGGCTAGATGACAGGAACTTCGTTAGAATATTTGGTTTTAAGCCAAAATTTTCACTCTCCTCTTTCACTTTCATCAACGGTCTGTTTTATTCTTCTCTTTCTGCCATAAGGGTGGTGTCATCTGCACATCTGAGGTTATTTACATTTCTTCCAGCAATCTTGGTTCAAGCTTGTGTTTCATCTAGCCCAGTATTTCACATGATGTACACTGCATATAAGTTAAATAATCAGGATGACACTATACAGTCTTGACGTACTCCTTTACCAATTTGGAACCATCTTTGTTCCATGACCAGTTCTAACTGTTGCTTCTTGCCCTGCATACAGACTTCTCAGGAGGCAGTAAGTTTTTCTGGTATTCCCATCTCTTGGAGAATTTTCCACTGTTTGTTGTGGTCCATACAGTCAAAGGCTTTACCCTAGTCAATAAAGCAGAAATAGATGTTTTTCTGGAACTTTTGTTTTTTTTCAATGATCCAATGGATGTTGGCAATTTGATCTCTGGTTCCTCTGCCTTTTCTAACTCCAGCTTGAACGTTTGGAAATTCACAGTTGGCATACTGTTGAAGACTGGCTTGGAGAATTTTGAGCATTACTTTGCTAGCATGTGAGATGAGTGTAATTGTGTGTTAGTTTGAACATTCTTTGGCATTGCCTTTCTTTGGGATTGGAATGAAAACTGACCTTTTCCAGTGCTGTAGCCACTGCTGAGTTTTCCAAATTTGCTAGCGTATTGAATGCAGCAGTTTCACAGCACCATCTTTTAAGATCTGAAATAGCTAAACTGGAATTTCATCACCTCCACTGGCTTTGTTCATAGTGAAGCTTCCTAAGGCCCACTTGACTTCATATTACAGGATAGCTGGCTCTAGGTGAGTGATCAAACCTTCGTGATTATCTTGGTCATTAACATCTTTTTTGTATAGTTCTTCTGTGTATCCTTGCCACCTCTTCTTCTGC
Source organism: Tragelaphus eurycerus (assembly GCA_935064755.1). Lineage (NCBI taxonomy): Eukaryota > Metazoa > Chordata > Mammalia > Artiodactyla > Bovidae > Tragelaphus > Tragelaphus eurycerus. The sequence continues at coordinate 1,732,964 of CAKXYN010000123.1, forward strand.
TTCTGTTATGTCCATACAATTTCTGTCACTTATTGTGTCCATGTTTGCATTAAATGTTCCCTTGTTATCTGTACTTTTCTTGACGAGATCTCTATTCTTTCCATTTTATTGTTTTCCTCTTTTTTTTTTTTTTCCCCATTGATCACTGCAGAAGGCTTTATCTTTCCTTGTTCTTTGGAACTCTATATTCAGATGGATCTATCTTTCCTTTTCTCCTTGCTTTGCCTTTAGCTTCTCTTATTTTCTCAGCTATTTGTAAGGCCTCCTTAAACAATTATTTTGCCTTTTTGCATTTCTTTGTTTTAGGGATGGTCTTGATCCCTGCCTCCTGTACAATGTTCCAAACCTCCACTCATAGTTCTATAGCCACTCTGTCTATCAGATCTATCCCTTTGAATCCGTTTGTCACTTCCACTGTATAATTGTAAGGGATTTGACTTAGGTCATACTTGAAAGGGCTAGTGGTTTTCCCTACTTCAATTTAAGTCTGAATTTTGCAAAGAGTTCATGGTCTGAACCACAGTCAGATGCCAGTCTTGTTTTTGCTGACTGTGTAGAGCTTCTCCATTTTTTGCTCCAAAGATTATAATTGATCTGATTTCAAAACTGACCATCTAGTGATGTCCATGTGCACAGTCTTCTCTTGTGTTGTTGGGAGAGGTGTTTGCTATTACCAGTGCAGTCTCTTCACAAAACTTTGTTAAACTTTGCTCTGCTTCATTTTGTACTCCAAGAGGAAACTTGCCTGTTATTCCAGGCAACTCTTGACTCCCTACTTTTGCATTCCAGTCCCCTATGATGAAAAGCACATCTTTTTTTGGTGTTAGTTCTAGAAGGCCTTGTAGATCATCATAGAACTGTTCAACCCTAGCTTCTTTGGTGTTAGAGTTGGGTCATAGACTTGGTTTACCGTGATATTGAATGGTTTGCCTTGGAAACAAACAGAAATTATCCTGTCATTTTTGAAATTGCACCCAAGTACTGTACTTTGGTCTATTTTGTTGACTATGATGGCTACTCCATCTCCATTTCTTTTAAGAGAGTTTCCCCTACAGTAGTAGATATAATGGTCATCTGATTTAAATTCTCCCATTCCATTTCATTTTACTTCACTGATTCCTAAAATGCTGGTGTTCACTCTTGCCATCTCCTATTTGAACACTTCCAATTTACCTTGATTCATTGACCTAACATTCCATGTTCCTATGCAATATAGTTCTATACAGCATTAGGCTTCATTTCCATCTCCAGTCATACTGAACAAAGCTATCAGGGTAGAATCAACATAATTACATAGGTTCTTTTTAAAATCTTTATTGAAATATAGTTGTAGTAGTGTGTATATTTTAGTCCCAGACTTCTAGTTTATCCCTCCCTGACTCTTCCCAATCACATGGATTCTTAAAAGCAGGACTCATAAAGTGTCAGAGGAAAATCTTTCCATGGAGGAATAGTCAGAGACAGGTAACATTACTTGTTTTGAAGGTAGCAGGAAGCTAAGGAATTCAAATGGCTTCTTAAAAGCTGAAAAGACAAGAAAATGGATGCTCCCTTTGAGCCTCCAGAGGAAACACAGACCTACTGACACATAATAGTTTATTGACATCTGTATTGGATTTCTATAGAACTCAAAGATAGTATAGTTGTGTCAAGTCACTAAGTTTATAGTAACATTATGGATGTAATATAAAATCAATACATCAGTGAATTTCAGTTCACTGATACTTGGTCTTTATCTCCTCAGGTGAGAGCATTAGTAATTGTAATGTTAAAGTGCACCAGTAATTATCTCTAGCCACTTCAAGTGAATTGTTGGTGATATATTCCTAGGAACAGGTTCATTCTTAGTTTTCCAATCTGAGGATATGTAGGACTATTTTCAGTAAAAACTATTTTAATTGGGTTCTCCTAATAGAATATCTTGAAGAAAATAATTTAAATGCAAGTAGTATATTTGGGGAGTGATTCTGGAAAACACCATTGGAGAGAACATAGATAGTACAAAGAAGGGAATAAAACAAATAAGTACATTACCATACTTTCCTCTCTTTCTGACTTATGTATATTAATGCATATATATATATATGGAATCTCGAAAGATGGTACTGATGAATCTATTTGCAGGAAGCAATGGAGATGCAAACATAGAAAACAGACTTGTGGACCTGAGGGGAGAGGGGGCCTAGGAGAGAGTCAGATGAATGGAGAGAGTAGTTGGAAACATATGTGCTACCATATGTAAAATAGATAGCCAGGGGAAATTTGCTGTATGATTCAGGGAGCTTAAACCAGGGCTCTGTGACAACATAGAGGTGTGGAATAGAGTGGTAGGTGGAAGGGAGGTTCAAAAGGGAGCGTATATATGTATATCTATGGCAGATTCATAGCAGATTGATGCATAGCAGAAACCAAACCAACACAATATTGTAAAGCAAGTATCCTTCAGTTAAAAATAAAATTTAAAAAGATGTGTACCATGTGAGTACGTGGTATAAAGAAATGAGAGAAGAAGAGAACAAGCACTTGAGAATCATCCCAGTCAGGGAAAAGGGAGATGGGGATAATGATTCAAATAGTCCTATCAGCTATTGATTAAGGGATCCTGAAGGCAATTGATTCACCACAGCTTCTAGCCCAACTATGTAGAAGACAGAGCAGGATCTGCTGGTCAGTGACAACTTTGAGGCAAAGAATCAGAGGTGTTGGTGATTGGAATTTGTGCCAGAGTGCAGAGAGATGGTAAAGGCTGATGGGAGATGGGTGAATCACTTACAGTATCTGCTGTTATCATTGATTCACATTTGTTTTACTATCACTATGTCTATCACACTTGTTATCTTGTATCCTTGCCTTTTGCTACTCTATACTTCATACATTTTTAAATGTATGAATGTATGAATTTATGAATGTATGAATTTAAATGTAGCCTCATTAATTAGTATTTGTTTTCATTGATTCCACTCTCTTCTTCCTCCTTCACTAATTATGTTACTTGTGATCTCAAAAATGTTTTATTTGGTATCAATTCTTTATCATTTCTTTATTGTTCTACTCAAAGTTTTATAATTTGGCCCAAAAATCTCCTCAGGATTTCATGCCACTTTTTTACATACTACTTTTGCTTCAAGTACATGTGAACACTCATGCATTTTCACAAGCATTAGATATTAATAATATGTCATTTAACTTATTTGTCTGGTCACATATTCTATCGTTCCCATACTACTTCCTTTTGTACTGAATTGTATCCCTGAGTTTTTCTCCCTTTCCCAAATATATTGCAAGTTTTCATTCCTCCATATCTTTGCTCCTACAACTTTTTATGACTTGATTCAACCAATTTTTCATTGCCCAATCCAATTGTTAACTTTTCTGTGATCATTTCCTAATTGCCTAGATAAAATAAATTATTCCCACATCAGCACTTTCATAATACTGCTTATTCTTCTATATATTTAACTCATATTAATGCTATTATCTGTTAGTCCTGCCAATAAACTGTCAGCTTTCCAGGTCATGCACCTACTTAAGTGCTTTGATATAGTAGATGTCTAACAAATGTCTTTGGTAGCAATCAGTTATAATCAAACTAGTCTACAAGATGAAATGAGAATCTATATTAGAGGATATAATTGTTATTTGATAAGAGTAATATCCAGTCAATCACTATCAGGATTAATGAATATCTACCTTTAGTAATATTTTGAAACATGCTACCAAAGACCACACAATAAAATAAATTTTAGAATGACCATTTTATCATGACACAATCCCCTTTTGCTTCCTTATTTGAGGCAGTGCATGAAATAATATGCTTACCATGCTTTCTAGATATAGATTTATCTTCACTGTCTCAGCTTAACATTATGATCTCAGGTTCACAAAGTATCAATTTTATGATCATGGAATTATCATAACATAGTTTTGGGCTAATGAGCCCATTTGACAAGGAATATTAAAATATAGGAAATATACAAATTATAAGAAAGAAAGATTATAGAAACATACGATCCATTTGTCCTATATTATACTGCATCATTTAAAAATTATTTCCTGATAGGACATTAGAGTGACTTCATAAAAGACACATCTGAATTGAACTCTTTTAGATGAATCTTTGAGGAATTCAAGTCTAAGTCAACAGGTATTATATGGTGCTATATCTTCAATAGTAGAACGTGTGTGCCTGCGTGCTAAGTTGCTTCAGTCATGTTCAACTCTATAAGAACCTATGGACTGTAGCCCCCAGGCTCCTCTGTCCATGGGATTCTCTAGGTAAGAACACTGGTGGGTTGCCATTCCTTCCTTCAGAGGATTTTCCTGACCCAGGGATCAAACCCTCATCTCTTATGTCTTCTGCATTGGCAGACAGGTTCTTTACCACTAGGACCACCTGGGATGTCCCAAAAGTAGAATAGATGTCTCTTAAATTAGGGGTACATACTGTTCACTATCAATGAATAGCACTGACTCACTTGGGTAATTTTTACCACTTTTCCTCCAAACTTAACTAGAGTTCCATTTTAAAGGGAGGGTAGTTTCACCAGGGCACAATAGGTTTCCTTAAGCCTGGAAATCTAGCTGACACTGGATATTTTGTCCACTTCTATGCCAGTGGACAGGCTAGAAAGGAAAAAGAAGGAGTTAGTACTCTAGCAAAAATTGTTCTTGTTTAGTGGCTAAGTCATGTCTGAATCTTTTGCAGCCCCATGGAAACCCACCAGGATCCTCTGTCCATGGGATTTCCCAGGCAAGAATACCGGAGTGGATTGCCATTTTCTTCTCCAGGGGGTCTTCCAGGCCAAGAGATCAAACTCACAGGTCCTGCATTGGTGGGCAGATTCTTTACCATTGGTTGGACATTAGATTGAGGTGAGGGTGTTGCTGCTATGCTATTGGGGTGAGGAGGAGAGTGTCTGTAATCAGGATACACAGAGGTTCTGATTTATTCATTCATGCCCAGTGGCAAATTTAGGTGAAAAATTGCAGTAAATTTGATCTGAAAGGGCATGCAACCAGGATGAAGATCTGAGTTATCCTACCATGGGTGAAGATTTGGCCCCCTAGATCAGCAAAATTATTGCCTGAGAATGAGTAACACCTAGAATAGCCAATAAAAGAAGGAGGTTATGAATAGCGATTATACTTTGGGGTTGAATACTGCAGCAGAAACAATAGTTTTGCTGAAAACTATTTGCTGAAATTGAAGAAAACAAAGAGAACTTTAGATAAGTACAAATAATATAAAAGGAATAGTATCACCTATTAATATCTTGAAGATTACAATTTTGGCAACAGCAAAGGTATGCACTCTTTATCAAATATGTTTCCTTTTCCTTTTTTATGATGCCAAATTTCTTGGCAGTTAAATTAAGTTACTGGGTTACAGACAATGGAATGTGAGTAAAAATTATGTAAACCTGGTCCTTAATAGTATTTCATGAATTTATTCAGACTTTCTTTCCCTGACAGTATTACCTGGATGCCATAAGTTTCTGATTTCAGAGTCCCCAAGTAGAGGAAGATTCCCTGAATCCATCATTTTATTGACACAATAACAAGTATTACTATAATAAGCCACTAAAAATTCAGGATTAATTTGTTAATCCAAAGTAGCATAGCATAATTTCATTTAAAAAAAAGGAGACTAAATTTACCAAAAGAAGAAGGAAAAGGAAGAAAAGGATGTGGCGTAAAAGAAGAAATGTTTCAATAGATAAATTTATTAGAATGAGCACATTAGAAAATTTAAGTAGGCAATAGAAACTTGACTTAAGCAACTCTCTCAAATTGAAATGCAAAAGGACAAAGGTATATGATGTAAAGAGCTATGATGTATATATAATGAACCCAGAGTTTCCAACAATGTCTAATAGATATTTAGGAGGAAGGATGAATTAAAAAGTCTATAACAACCTAAAGAAAAAGAAAAAATGTGTCCTGAAGGCTGCCTTAAATCTTAAAATACAGAATGATCAGATCAGATCAGATCAGATCAGTCGCTCAGTCATGTCCGACTCTTTGCGACCCCATGAACCTCAGCACGCCAGGCCTCCCTATCCATCACCAGCTCTCGGAGGTCACCCAGACTCACATTCATCAAGTCAGTGATGCCATCCAGCCATCTCATCCTCTGTCGTCCCCTTCTCCTCCTGCCCTCAATCCCTCCCAGCATCAGAGTCTTCTCCAAAGAGTCAACTCTTCGCATGAGGTGGCCAAAATACTGGAGTTTCAGCTTGAGCATCATTCCTTCCAAAGAAATCCCAGGGCTGATCTCCTTCAGAATGGACCGGTTGGATCTCTTTGCAGTCCAAGGGACTCTCAAGAGTCTTCTCCAACACCACAGTTCAAAAGCATCAATTCTTCAGCACTCAGCCTTCTTCACAGTCCAGCTCTCACATCCATACATGACCAGAGGAAAGACCATAGCCTTGACTAGGCGAAACTTTGTTGGCAAAGTGATGTCTCTGCTTTTGAATATGCTATCTAGGTTGTCCATAACCTTCCTACCAAGGAGTAAGCGTCTTTTAATTTCATGGCTGCAGTCACCATCTGCAGTGATTTTGGAGCCCAGAAAAAGAAAGTCTGACACTGTTTCCACTGTTTCTCCATCTATTTCCCATGTAGTGATGGGACCAGATGCCATGATCTTCGTTTTCTGAATGTTGAGCTTTAAGCCAACCTTTTCACTCTCCACTTTCACTTTCATCAAGAGGCTTTTTAGTTCCTCTTCACTTTCTGCCATAAGGGTGGGGTCATCTGCATATATGAGGTTATTGATATTTCTCCCGGCAATCTTGATTCCAGCTTGTGTTTCCTCCAGTCCAGCATTTCTCATGATGTACTCTGCATATAAATTAAATAAACATGGTGACAATATACAGCCTTGATGTACTCCTTTTCCTATTTAGAACCAGAATGATCACAGAATGACAAATACACTGTATCTTAGATTAGATCAGATCAGTAGCTCAGTCGTGTCTGACTCTTTGAGACCCCATGAACTGCAGCACGCCAGGCCTCCCTGTCCATCACCAGCTCTCGGAGGTCACTCAGACTCACATTCATCGAGTCAGTGATGCCATCCAGCCATCTCATCCTCTGTCATCCCCTTCTCCTCCTGCCCCCAATCCCTCCCAGCATCAGAGTCTTCTCCAATGAGTCAACTCTTTGTAAGAGGTGGCCAAAATACTGGAGTTTCAGCTTTAGCATCATTCCTTCCAAAGAAATCCCAGGGCTGATCTCCTTCAGAATGGATTGGTTGGATCTCTTTGCAGTCCAAGGGACTCTGAAGAGTCTTCTCCAACACCACAGTTCAAAAGCATCAATTCTTCGGCACTCAGCCTAATTCAAAGTCCAGCTTTCACATCCATACATGACCACAGGAAAGACCATAGCATTGACTAGGCGAACCTTTGTTGGCAAGGTGATGTCTCTGCTTTTGAATATGCTATCTAGGTTGGTCATAATTTTCCTTCCAAGGAGTAAGCGTCTTTTAATTTCATGGCTGCAGTCACCATCTGCAGTGATTTTGGAGCCCAGAAAAATAAAGTCTGACACTGTTTCCACTGTTTCTCCATCTATTTCCCATGTAGTGATGGGACCAGATGCCATGATCTTCATTTTCTGAATGTTGAGCTTTAAGCCAGCCTTTTCACTCTCCACTTTCACTTTCATCAAGAGGCTTTTGAGTTCCTCTTCACTTTCTGCCATAAGGGTGGTATCAGCTGCATATCTGAGGTTATTGATATTTCTCCCGGCAATCTTGATTCCAGCTGTGTTTCGTCCAGTCCAGCATTTCTCATGATGTACTCTGCATATAAGTTAAATAAACATGGTGACAATATACAGCCTTGACGTACTCCTTTTCCTATTTGGAACCAATCTGTTGTTCCATGACCAGTTTTAACTGTTGCTTCCTGACCTGCATACAGATTTCTCAAGAGGCAGATCAGGTGGTCTGATATTCCCATCTATCTCAGAATTTTCCACAGTTTATTGTGATCCACACAGTCAAAGGCTTTGGCATAGTCAATCAAGCAGAAATAGATGTTTTTCTGGAACTCTCTTGCTTTTTCCATGATCCAGCGGATGTTGGCAATTTGATCTCTGGTTCCTCTGCCTTTTCTAAAACCAGCTTGAACATCAGGAAGTTCACGGTTCACATATTGCTGAAGCCTGGCTTGGAGAATTTTGAGCTTTACTTTACTAGCGCGTGAGATGAGTGCAATTCCACGGTAGTTTGAGCACTCTTTGGCATTGCCTTTCTTTGGGATTGGGATGAAAACTGACCTTTTCCAATCTTGTGGCCACTTCTGAGTATTCCACATTTGCTGGCATATTGAGTGCAGCACTTTCACAGCATCTTCTGTCAAGATTTGGAAAAGCTCCACTGGAATTCCATCACCTCCACTAGCTTTGTTCCTAGTGATGCTTTCTAAGGCCCACTTGACTTTACATTCCAGGATGTCTGGCTCTAGGTGAGTGATCACACCATCATGATTATCTGAGTCCTGAGGCTTTTTTTTGTACAGTTCTTCTGTGTATTCTTGCCACCTCTTCTTAATATCTTCTGCTTCCGTTAGGTCCATACCATTTCTGTCCTTTATCGAGCCCATTTTTGCATGAAATATTCCTTTGGTATCTCTGATTTTCTTGAAGAGATCCCTAGTCTTTCCCATTCTGTTGTTTTCCTCTATTTCTTTGCATTGATCGCTTAAGAAGGCTTTCTTATCTCTTCTTGCTATTCTTTGGAACTCTGCATTCAGATGTTTATATCTTTCCTTTTCTCCTTTGCTTTTCACTTCTCTTCTTTTCGCAGCTATTTGCAAGACCTCCCCAGACAGCCATTTTTCTTTTTTGCATTTCTTTTTTATGGGGATGGTCTTGATCCCTGTCTCCTGTACAATGTCACGAACCTCATTCCATAGTTCATCAGGCACTCTATCTATCAGATCTAGGCCCTTAATATTTTTTTCTCCTTTCCCTTTTTAATCAAAAAGATTTTTTTTTTTGTCTTTCCTTAATGTTTTTTTTTTTTTTCTTTTTTTTTTTTTTTTTTTTTTTTTTTTTTGAAAAAATTGGTTGGTGGGCCGCGCCGCCGGCTCCTCTTTTTTTTTTTTTTGTTTTTTTATAGCTTTTCTCTCTTTCTTTATCAAATAAATTATATTTATTTTTTTTTTTTTCTTTTTTTTCTTTTTTTTTTTTTTTTTTTTTTTTTTTTTTTTTTGTTGGGTGTTTTTTTTTTTCTCTTTCTTTTTTTTTTTTCTTTCTCTTTTTTTTTTTCCTTCTTTTCTTCCTTTTCCCTCCCCAAACATTTGCCTGTTACTCCAGGTGTTTCTTGACTTCCTACTTTTGTTTTTCAGTCCCCTATAATGAAAAGGACATCTTTTTTGGGTGTTATTTCTAAAAGGTCTTGTAGGTCTTCATAGAACCGTTCAACTTCAGCTTCTTCAGCATTACTGGTTGGGGCATAGACTTGGATTACTCTGACATTGAATGGTTTGCCTTGGAAACGAGCAGAGATCATTCTTTCGTTTTTGAGATTGCATCCAAGTACTGCATTTCGGACTCTTTTGTTGACCATGATGTTTACTCCATTTCTTCTGAGGGATTCATGCCCACAGTAGTAGATATAATGGTCCGCTGAGTTAAATCACCCATTCCCGTCCATTTTAGTTCGCTAATTCCTAGAATGTCAACATTCACTCTTGCCATCTCTTGTTTGATCACTTCCAATTTTCCTTGATTCATGCACCTGACATTCCAGGTTCCTATGCAATATTGCTCTTTACAGCATCAGACTTTGCTTCTATCACCAGACACATCCACAGCTGGGTATTCTTTCTGCTTTGGTTCCATTCCTTCATTCTTTATGGAGTTATTTCTCCACTGATCTCCAGTAGCATATTGGGCCCCTACTGACCTGGGGAGTTTCTCTTTCAGTATCCTATCATTTTGCCTTTTCATACTGTTCATGGGGTTCTCAAGGCAAGAATACTGAAGTGATTTGCCATTCCCTTCTCCAGCGGACCACATCCTGTCAGATATCTCCACCATGACCCGCCCATCCTGGATTGCCCCAGGGGCATGGCTTAATTTCGTTGAGTTAGACAAGGCTGTGGTCCTGGTGTGATTAGATTGACTAGTTTTCTGTGAGTATGGTTTCAGTGTATTTGCCCTCTGATGCCCTCTTGCAAGACCTACCCTCTTACTTGGGTTTCTCTTACCTTGGGCGTGGGGTATCTCTTCCTGGCTGCTCGAGCAAAGCACAACCATCACACCTTACCTTTGACGAGGGGTCTCTCCTCACCACCGCCCTTCCTGACCTTGGGGGAGGGGTATCTCCTCACCGCTGCCCTTCCTGACCTCGGTCGTGGGGTAGCTCCTCTCGGCCGTGCTTAGTGCGCTGGTCCTCACCGCCGTCCTTCCTCGGTTGTTGGGTAGCTCCTCTCAGTGCACCGCACAGCCGGCCAGGTGCTCTCAGTGCACCGCGAAGCCGGCGAGGCGCTCTCAGTGCACTGCTCGCTTGCTATTCCTGATTTGAAGCTCATTTAGATTTCAGGATGCAATTGCTCAATTTAAGAACATATCAAAAACTGACAACCATGTAAAGAGACACTGTCTATCAGAAGAGAAGACATGTAAACACTGTTATATTTGAAATGAATAACCACAGTGGTAAAGAATCCGCCTGCGAATTCAGAAGATGTGGGTTCAATCCTTGGGTCAGAAAGATCCCCTGGTGAAGGAAACGACAATCCATTCCAGTATTCTTGCCTGAGAAATCTCATGGACAGAGAGCTTGACAGGCTACAGTCTATGAGGCTGCAAAAGAGCTGAACACAAGTTAGTGACTAAACAAAAACAACAACCAACAAGTAACTAGTGTACAGCACAGGGAACTCTGCTCAGTGTTATGTGGTAGCCTGGATGGAAAGGGAATTTGTGGGAGAATGGATACATGTATAAGTATGACTGAGTCCCTTCACTGTTCACCTCAAACTACCACAACATTGTTGATTGGTTATACCCCAATACAAAATAAAACATTTTGTAAAAAGAAAACAATGGAATAAACAGAGAAAAGAAGCAAGAATGAGGCCATGTGGTCACTGAACAAGAAAGAGAGTATAGAGATCCTGTGAGATTTGTATTGCACTTAAGGTGTGAATATACTATACCTTTTGTCCTTCGGTATAGTTCAGTCCAGTCACTCAGTCGTGTCCAACTCTTTGTGACCCCATGAATTGCAGCACACCAGGCCTCCCTGTCCATCACCAATTCCTGGAGTTCACTCAAACTCATGTCCAGTGAGTTGGTGATATCATCCAGCCATCTCATCCTCTGTTGTCCCCTTCTCCTCCTGCCCCCAATCTCTCCCAGCATCAGATCAGATCAGATCAGTCGCTCACTTGTGTCCGACTCTTTGCAACCCCATGAATCGCAGCATGCCAGGCCTCCCTGTCCATCACCAACTCCCAGAGTTCACTGAGACTCACATCCATCGAGTCAGTAATGCCATCTAGCCATCTCATCCTCTGTCATCCCCTTCTCTCTTTTCCAATTAGTCAACTCTTTGTATAAGGTGGCCAAAGTACTGGAGTTTCAGCTTTAGCATCATTCCTTCCAAAGAAATCCCAGGGCTGATCTCCTTCAGAATGGACTGGTTGGATCTCCTTGCAGTCCAAGGGACTCTCAAGAATCTTCTCCAACACCACAATTCAAAAGCATCAATTCTTTGGTGCTCAGCTTTCTTCACAGTCTAACTCTTACATCCATACATGACCACAGGAAAAACCATAGCCTTAACTAGATGAACCTTTGTTGGCAAGGTAATGTCTCTGCTTTTCAATATGCTATCTGGCTGGGTTGATCATAACTTTCCTTCCAAGGAGTAAGCGTCTTTTAATTTCATGGCTGCAGTCACCATCTGTAGTGATTTTGGAGCCCAGAAAAATAAAGTCTGACACTGTTTCCACTGTTTCCCCATCTATTTCCCATGAAGTGATGGGACCAGATGCCATGATCTTCGTTTTCTGAATGTTGAGCTCTAAGCCGACTTTTATTGTCCTTACATCCACACAAATTTCATCATTGCCTCAAATTTTCTGTTTAAGGTTCTCTGTGACTTGCAACAAAACAGCAATATCTAGAGTAAAGATAACCTTATTTCTAAATTTTATTTATATCTAACTCTTCTGTCTTGCATCCTGTAACTTCTTCAAAACATTTCTCCTTATTTTTACTAATATTTCACCATTTTCTTAGCACATAACTTCCTTTCCCATATACTTGCTTTTGACTGCCTGAAATGCCTTTTTCTTTTTTTTTCTATCTGAAAAATTCATATTTATTCTTTAATACTGAGATGGATTACATACAACCTTGTAAGATTCCCAATGATTTGATGGATATTTTGTTGTCCTGTCCCTGTGTTTCATGGATACATGTTTATATATACATACATGTATATACATATATTTATATATATGTATATATAAATATATATATATAAATATAAACTTCACTGGGAAGCAGTGCATCTTTTTTTTTTTTTTTTTTTTTTTACATATCTTTCTTGCCTTAGATTTTTTATCACAGGGCTCATACCTTGTTCATTTATGTACACCAGTGCCTATTACAATGGAGATCATACAGTGCTTTCTCAGTAAAGGAGGGATCAAGGAGATGGCTCAGATTGCATTCAATAGCAAAATAAATTGCTGACTTTCAGCTATTTTACTCTATGACACACCAATCACAAAATATCACATCTGGGAATGGTATGATTTGACTTTATAAGACTCCTGAAATAAGAAGATGCTTTTACTTTAATTTTGTTTTTTATTCACTTAGCTTGATTCTGTATGCAAACTTCAGAATTTGAGGTCAGGATTCCTGAACAGACCATTAATTCAACAACAAATAAGGCATATGACAGCCCTCAAGGCAGTTCAGAAGCTTCTAGTCTCACCAACTGCTTCTAGAAGAGTCTGCCAAGTAGTTTGACACTGTGGAAAGAGCAATTTCTCATAATATGACATCTGTGATTTCAGGTGTGCTAGAGCAGTGGTCCCCAACCTTTTTGGCACCAGGAGCCAATTTCGTGGAAGACAATTTTTCCACAAACCAAATGTGGGGAGAATGGCTTCAGGATGATTCAAGCATGTTACACTTACTGTGCACTTTATTTCTAATAAATGCTGCCAGTAATGGAGAAGGCAGTGGCACCCCACTCCAGTACTATTGCCTGGAAAATCCCATGGATGGAGGAGCCAGGTAGACTGCAGTCCATGGGGTCGCTAAGAGTCGGACATGACTGAGCGACTTCACTTTCTCTTTTCACTTTCATGCATTGGAGAAGGAAATGGCAACCCACTCCAGTGTTCTTGCCTGGAGAATCCCAGGGACAGTGGAGCCTGGTGGGCTGCTGTCTATGGGGTCACACAGAGTCGGACACGACTGAAGTGACTTAGCATAGCATAGCATAGCATAAACTGATAGGAGGTACCCATCCGCAACCTGGAGGTTGGGGACCCCTGGGCTTTTGCACTCAACTAGGGACAAAGGTAGGCTCTTTACTGTTTTCTTCAATAACAGGATGGAAAACAGATTAAAATCTTTATTATTTTTTTTTTCACTCATAACAAGTCTGGTTGCAATTCCTACATGTGAATAATAATAGAAATTTATAGATGACATATGTATCTATTTCTCAGAAGGCCAAAGGGCACTGTCTGTTTTTGCATTTCACAGCAAATATGATCTGTAGTAGAGGTTTTTTCCCAGTTATCAGCTTAGGGAAATGTAAGCTAAACACACACACACACACACACACACACACACAAACACAAATGCAAACTTTTAGGTTTGAATTTTACATTATGCATTCAGAATAAAAATAAGTATTTTCTAAAATTAGGTGGTAGTATCACTTAAAATATTATATTTGTCTTAAAATTAAAAGGCTAATTAAAAACTAATATAAGATTATTCCTTTTGTTTGAAATGTGCAATATTTTGTTTAAAGTATTTTGTATCTTTCTCAGAGTATTTCTAAAATATTGCTTCAAATGTGAGTATATAGGCCTAAATATACAAGCTGACAAATTTAACCAGCTATTTTGAATTGAATTTTCCAAATAGACTGCTCAGCTATTTATAGTTTGGTTTTAAAGAAAAGAGAGCAGAATTATGATGAAAATTGTTGGATTAGATGGTTGACCTCTAAAACTAAAATTGGTTTCCATGCTTATCCTTCCACTCAGCAAGCCAGGGACAATGCTCCATTTATCAAAGAGGAGGAGGTTTCACTATATTACTTTATTTATTTATTTTTTTAGAAATGAAAATTCACCCTTTTCAGTGCACAGTTCTATGACATATACATGTACATTCATGTAACCACTAACACAATCAAAATACAGAATAGTTAAATTGCTTAAAAACTCCATCCATTCCCTTGAAGTCAAACCTTAACTCCGCCCTAACCTATACAAATCTCAGATCTGTATTCTATTCCTATATTTCTCTCCTACATTTCATCAGATCAGATCAGATCAGATCAGTCGCTCAGTCGTGTCCGACTCTTTGCGACCCCATGAACCACAGCACTCCAGACCTCCCTGTCCATCACCAACTCCTGGAGGTCACTCAGACTCACATCCATCGAGTCAGTGATGACATCCAGACATCTCATCCTCTGTCGTCGCCTTCTCCTTCTGCCCCCAATCCCTCCAAGCATCAGAGTCTTCTCCAATGAATCAACTCTTCGCATGAGGTGGCCAAAATACTGGAGTTTCAGCTTTAGCATCATTCCTTCCAAAGAAATCCCAGGGCTGATCTCCTTCAGAATGGACTGGTTGGATCTCCTTGCAGTCCAAGGGACTCTCAAGAGTCTTCTCCAACACCACAGTTCAAAAGCATCAGTTCTTCTTCGGCACTCAGCCTTCTTCACAGTCCAGCTCTCACATTCATACATGACCACAGGAAAGACCATAGCCTTGACTAGGCGAAACTTTGTTGGCAAAGTGATGTCTCTGCTTTTGAATATGCTATCTAGGTTGGTCATAACTTTCCTTCCAAGGAGTAAGCGTCTTTTAATTTCATGGCTGCAGTCACCATCTGCAGTGATTTTGGAGCCCAGAAAAATAAAGTCTGACACTGTTTCCACTGTTTCTCCATCTATTTCCCATGTAGTGATGGGACCAGATGCCATGATCTTCATTTTCTGAATGTTGAGCTTTAAGCCAATCTTTTCAGTCTCCACTTTCACTTTCATCAAGAGGCTTTTGAGTTCCTCTTCACTTTCTGCCATAAGGGTGGTATCATCTGCATATCTGAGGTTATTGATATTTCTCCCGGCAATCTTGATTCCAGCTTGTGTTTCTTCCAGTCCAGCATTTCTCATGATGTACTCTGCATATAAGTTAAATAAATAGGGTGACAATATACAGCCTTGATTGTACTCCTTTTCCTATTTGGAACCAGTCTGTTGTTCCATGACCAGTTCTAACTGTTGCTTCCTGACCTGCATACAGATTTGTCAAGATGCAAATCAGGTGGTCTGGTATTCCCATCTCTTTCAGAATTTTCCACAGTTTCATAATGTAATATAAATGAAATTTAGTATGTACCTTTTCCATTCTGCCTTCGTGTGTGTGTGTGTGTGTGCGAATCATTCAGTCGTGTCTGACTCTTTGCGACCGCATGGAGTGTAGGCTGCCAGGCTCTTCTGTCCGTGGGATTTCCCAAGCAAGAATACTGAAAATCAAAGTCTCCTGCATTGCAGAAGATTCTTTACCATCTGAGCCACCAGGGACGCCCCTCTCATATCCAGTTTATAGTACATGTGTGATTCATCCATGCTTTTAAGTGTATCAGAAGCATGTTTCCTCTTGTTTTCGACTACTGTTTCATTTTATGGATACATCAAAATGTATCTATTCACTATTTGATGGGTATTTAGGCTGTTTCCAGTTTTGAGTAGTTATGAGTAAAACCACTATAAAGATTCATATATAGGATATTGTATGAATAAAATTATTAATTTGCTAATTTCTCTTGGGTAAATACTTAGGCATAAGAGTGTTCAGTGGTATTGTTTAACTTTATAAGAAACTGACAAACTGTCTTTCTAGGCATGCATCAGCAGGCCTCTTGACTATTCTGGATCTTTCTGGCAAGCACTCAGCGAAGGTTTGTGAAGAAGAACTTGAGACTGTGAATGAAATATCTGTATGTCTGTGGCTTTCAGGAGTCCCATTCTCTCTTATGCTAAGAGAGCATACCCCTGCACCCTACCTTTATATATCTGTGTTTGTCGCTCAGTCATGTCCAACTCTTTGTGACCCCATGGACCATACCCACCAGGCTCCTCTGTCAATGGGATTCTCCAGGCCAGAATACTGGACTGGATTGCTATTCCTTTCCCCAGGGAAACTTCCTGACTCAGGGATTGGACTCAAGTCTCCTGCATTGCAGGCAAATTCTTTACCAAAATGTAATTAAATTCTTACTGCTTTTTACAGCACCTGGCATATTTTCCTCCACACTCTGTCACAGGTAATGTGGGGGCACAGGTCCTAGCTCTTCCAGAAAAGTCCTATTGTTCTTCAGATTTCAGGTCTACATTATTTCCATGAAACATGAGCTTTCTGATGGGTTTAAGAAAGCTTGTGATTTTGTAGTTTTTTTTTTCTTCCTTCTTCTTGTTAGAATGGAAACACTACTTCTTACAGATTTCTTGTTCTAGGTGGGAGCTTAGCTAAGCTGAGCTTTTTAATGAGACAAAATTATAATTTCTTATGTTCTTAAGCACATTTAAATGAACAATCTTTATGTTAGTGAGCTACCCAATTAAGGAGCACCTTGGTGAAAATGCCTTGAATATCTTAAATGCAGATTCATTTATCTGGAGTTGAAGTTTTACAAAACATAATATAATGCATAAAATAACTATTGTGATCATTGTATATTCACATCATGAAGACAGCTGCATAAAAACGTTGAGACATTTTCATTTAATTAGGCACTAGGATTTGTTTCAAAAAGCTAGTGAGAAAATCTATCCTCTCAAAGGACTTTTTGCCTCATTGTCATGTTATCAGTTATGTATCATTACTGGTTTTCTCATTCCTTTTCGTATTGTTTGCTTAACTCAACTTCAAAGCTCTGCTGGTGAACTTTTGCATGTTCCTTAAGCCCAAAGTGATTTCTTTTCAAACCCTGCCCATTTCCTCCTTGGAAGCAGTCATATTGCTGCTTTTGATTGTAAACCATTTTGTATAAACATGTTATAGAGGCAGATATCATTTGTTACCTAGGCTTTGTTTCTCTCTGCACTTCTTTTCAGTCATGGAACTCTAGTTTTATTCAGGTTTGACTTTTCCTCATGCATTTATATTTATCACTTCTTAGATAAATTCCAATCTTTTTACTTGGGAATATGAGTTTCCACAATCTAATTCCATATCAGCTTTCCAGCTGCATCTCTCCTTTCCCTCATTAAAACACCAAAAGATTTATGTTGAATTAATCTTAAAAATACTGAAATACAAAATAGAAATACAAATTAGGAACAATCAAGATGTCCTTTCATAGGTGAGTGGATAAACAAGCAGTGTTATATTCATATAATAGAGTGTTTTAATGTTAAATTATCAAACCACAGACAGAGAAGAAGCTTCAATGTGTATTTCCAAATGGGGGGGGGGAAACAGTCTGAAGAGGATGTGTAAAGTTTGATTCTAACACACAAACGTAACATTCTGGAAAAGGCAAAATCATAGAAAACTATAGAAAAATCGTTGGGAGGGAAAAGCTGGGAGGGAGGAGGTGAGGGCTTTATAAAACCCCCCTACAAAGGGCTTTATAAAGCAGTTAGACTGTTCTGCATGACACTATAATGGTGAAAACTTGTTATTCATTTTTCATGACCCATTTGATGTGCACCAGGTGTGAACCCTGGGACTACAGGAAGATCCAACCAGTCCACCCTAAAGGAAATCAGTCCTGAGTGTACATTGGATGGACTGATATTGAAGTTGAAACTCCAGTACTTTGGCCACCTAATGTGAAGAGTTGACTCTTTGGAAAAGACCCAATGCTGGGAAAGATTGGGGGCAGGAGGAGAAGGGGACAACAGAGGATGAGATAGTTAGATGGCATCACTGACTCAATGGACTTGGGTTTGGGTGGACTTTGTGGGTTAGTGGTGGACAGGGAGGCCTGGTGTGCTGCGGTTCATGGGGTTGCAAAGAGTTGGACACAACTGAGCGACTGAACTGAAGGTGTGAACCCTAACATAAACTATGGACCTTGCGCTGCATTTGGTGGTTCAGCCAAGTCTGACACTTAGCGATCTGATGAACTATTCCCCTCCAGGCTCCGTGGGGATTCTTCACACAAGAATACTGGAATGGGTTGCCATGGCCTCCTTCAGGGGATCTTCCAAATTCAGGGATAGAACCCAGATCTTCCACATTGCATGTATATTCTTTATCATCTGAGCCACCAGGGAAGCCCAAACTATGGACCTTCAGTTCAGTACAGTTCAGTGGCTCAGTCATGTCTGACTCTTTGCGACCCCATGAATTGCAGCATGCCAGGCCTCCCTGTCCAACACCAACTCCTGGAGTTTGCGCAGACTCACGCCCATTGAGTCGGTGATGTCATCCAGCCATCTCATCTTCTGTCGTCCCCTTCTCCTCCTGCCTCCAATCCCTCCCAGCATCAGAGTCTTTTCCAATGAGTCAACTCTTCGTATGAGGTGGCCAAAGTACTGGAGTTTCAGCTTTAGCATCATTCCTTCTGAAGAACACCCAGATTAATCTCCTTTAGAATGGACTGGTTGGATCTCCTTGCAGTCCAAGAACTCTCAAGAGTCTTCTCCAACACCACAGTTCAAAAGCATCAATTCTTGGGAGCTCAGCTTTCTTCACAGTACAACTCTCAAACCCATACATAACCACAGGAAAAAACATAGCCTTGACTAGATGGACCTTTCTGGGCAAAGTAATGTCTCTGCTTTTCAATATGCTATCTAGGTTGGTTATAACTTTCCTTTTAAGGATTAAGCGTCTTTTGGAGCCCCCCAAAATAAAGTCTGACACTGTTTCCACTGTTCCCCTATCTATTTCCCATGAAGTGATGGGACCATATGCCATGATCTTCGTTTTCTGAATGTTGAGCTTTAAGCCAACTTTTTCACTTTCCACTTTCACTTTCACCAAGAAGCTTTTTAGTTCCTCTTCACTTTCTGCTGTAAGGGTGGTGTCATCTGCATAGCTGAGGTTATTGATATTTCTCCCAGCAATTTTGATTCCAGCTTGTTCTTCTTCCAGTCCAGCGTTTCTCATGATGTACTCTGCATATAAGTTACATAAGCAGGGTGACAATATACAGCCTTGACATACTTCTTTTCCTATTTGGAACCAGTCTGTTGTTCCATGTCCAGTTCCAACTGTTAATTCCTGACCTGCATTTAGGTTTCTCAAGAGGCAGATCAGGTGGTCTGGTATTCCCATCTCTTTCAGAATTTTTCCACAGTTTATTGTGATCCACACAGGCAAAGGCTTTGGCATAGTCAATAAAGCAGAAATAGATGTTTTTCTGGAACTCTTGTTTTTTCGATGATCCAGCAGACATTGGCAATTTGATGTCTGCTTCCTCTGCCTTTTTTAAATCCAGCTTGAACATCTGGAAGTTCATGCTTCATGTATTGCTAAAACTTTGCTTGTAGAATTTTGAACATTATTTTACCAGCGTGTGAGATGAGTGCAATTGTGCGGTAGTTTGAGCATTCTTTGGCATTGCCTTTCTTTGGGATTGGAATTAAAACTGACCTTTTCCAGTCCTGTGGCCACGGCGGAGTTTTCCAAATTTGTTGGCATATTGAGTGCAGCACTTTCACAGCATAATCTTTCAGGATTTGGAATAGCTCAACTGGAATTCCATAATCTCCACTAGCTTCGTTCATAGTGATGCTTTCTAAGGCCCACTTGACTTCACATTCCAGGATGTCTTGTTCCAGGTGAGTGACCACACCATCATGATTATCTTTGTTGTGAAGGTCTTTTTTGTACACTTCTTTTGTGTATTCCTGCCACCTCTTCTTAATATCTTCTGCTTCTGTTAGGTCCATACCATTTCTGTCCTTTATCAAGCCCATCTTTGCATGAAATGTTCCCTTGGTATCTCTAATTTTCTTGAAGAGATCTCTAGTCTTTCCCATTCTGTTGTTTTCCTCTATTTCTTTGCATTGATCGCTGAGGAAGACTTTTTTTATCTCTTCTTGCTATTCTTTGGTAAAACCTCTGCATTCAGATGCTTATATCTTTCTTTTTCTCCTTTGCTTTTTGCTTCTCTTCTTTTCACAACTATTAGTAAGGCCTCACAGCTATTTGTAAGACAGCCATTTTGCTTTTTTGCATTTCTTTTCCATGGGGATGGTCTTGATCCCTGTCTCATGTACAATGTCACGAACCTCCATCCATAGTTCATCAGGCACTCTATTTATCAGATCTAGTGTCTTAAATCTATTTGTAATTTCCACTGTGTAATCATAAAGGATTTGATTTATTTCACACCTGAACGGTCTAGTGGTTTTCCCTACTTTCTTCCATTTAAGTCTGAATTTGGAAATAAGGAGTTTATGATCTGAGCCACAGTCAGCTCCTGGTCTTGTTTTTGCTGACTGTATAGAGCTTCTTCATCTTTGGCAGCAAAGAATATAATTGATCTGATTTCAGTGTTGACCATCTGGTGATGTCCATGTATAGAGTCTTCTCTTGTGTTGTTGGAAGAGGATGTTTGTTATGACCAGTGCATTTTCTTGGCAAAACTCTCTTAGTCTTTGCCCTGCTTCATTCCATATTCCAATGCCAAATTTGCCCATTACTCCAGGTTTTTCTTGACTTGGAAGAAACATGTGTACCTTTACCTAGTAACTTTACCTTATTTAATAACAATATGGACCTTGCTGCTGCTGCTGCTAATTTGCTTCAGTCATGTCCAACTCTGTGCGACCCCATGGCTGGGAGCCCGTGAGGCTCTTCCATCCCTGGAATTCTCCAGGAAAGAACACTGGAGTGGATTGCCATTTCCTTCTCCAATGCATGAAAGTGAAAAGTGAAAGTGAAGTTGCTCAGTCGTAACTGACTCTTAGAGACCCCATGGACTGCAACCCACCAGGCTCCTCCATCCATGGGATTTTTCAGGCAAAAGTACTGGAGTAGGGTGCCATTGCTTTCTCCAATATGGACCTTAGTTAATAACAATATATCAATATTGATTCATCAATTAAAGAAAAGGTACTACACTATTTTAAACTCAAACCACTTATGTATACAAACCATTCACATTTGTAATGCATGCTTTATTTATTTAGAAAACTATAATTTTAACTAAACTTTAATTAATTGAGCTAAACTGTAAAATTTATACAGAATATGAAATTATTCTAATGTGATTAATGTTTTTATGTTGATTGGTAATTAAAATTATTTCATTCCAGAGATTTGCTATATTTAACAGAACTTAAATCAGAGTATATCAATTAAGTATATTACCCAGTAATTAAATGGAACTGATAATTGAATTACTATGCTATTGCTGCAAGGATATGCTTTGTAGAAATTAATATAACATTATACCTTGAAAGTATAATAATGCGCAACCTGCACCTTTGTAGTGCATCTCTTATTACTTGTAGTTTTACTTGCCTCTATAGTTGTCCATGATGGATCTCTTGTGTACTCCAGTATGAGTTAAATTAACTAGCACATATTTTTACAATTATCATTAAAATAAAGAAAATCTAGGCTATTTCAGTCCTCTTACTTCTCTTTGTATAGGTCTCCTTTTTGAGACCCATAATCTCAGTACAGGAAAAAGTAGGAGTCCTGGACGCTCAGGACACTGCTTTACCACTTAGATTGACTGGCAAGTCGTAATTTTCAAGAACAAATTTCTCTATTATTCATTCTTTCACTTACTCATCCATTTGACAAATTTTACTGAGTACCTACTGTGTGTTAGGCATTGATATGAACACAGAGGATAAATGAATATTCAAAATTGATTAACTCTTGTCCTCATTCAACTTTCATACTACAGGAAGACTGAAAGAAATAGGTAAAAATAAATCGTTATGATATGAAGTGATAATTGTTTGAAAAAATTATAAGAAGGCAAGGAAGTTAGGTTGCTCAAGGAAAGCATATCTGACAGAATGTCATTAGGTTAAAGAAAAAGACAGAAAATACTATGTAGCTTTCTAGTAACTGTGAAGAAAGCAAAGGAACAGCATGAGCAATGATCTTAAAGAGCATTCCTGGTAAGCAAAAGAAGAGCAAGAAACTCTATGGACCTAGTGTAAATGACAGACCAGACGCGGGAGATACTTATAGAGCATAAAGGAGAGGATAAGTCATTAGGATCTTGTTGACAGTAATTAAAATGTTAGGTATTTGGATAAAATTGTTTAAAATCACTAAAAGTCTTTATTACACTCTTTGCAGGGTACTGGAAAGGTATTACATTCATTCCAGGGGACTGGAATACAAAAATAGGAAGTCAAGAGATACCTGTAGTAACAGGCAAGTTTGACCTTGAACTGCAAAATGAAGCAGGGCAAAGGCTAACAGTGTTTTGCCAAGAGAATGCACTAGTCATAGAAAACACGGATATCACCAGATGGTCAATATTGAAATCAGACTGATTTTATTCCTTCCAGCTAAAGATGGAGAAGCTCTATACAGTCAGTAAAAACAAGATCAGGAGCTGACTGTGGCTTAGATAATGAACTCCCTAATGCAAAATTCAGACTTAAATTGAAGAAAATAAGGAAAGCAACTAGATCATTCAGGTATAACCTAAATCAAATCCCTTATGATTATACAGTGGAAGTGACAAATAGATTTAAGGGATTAGATGTGATAGACCAAGTGCCTTAAGAACTATGGACAGAGATTTGTAACATTGTACAGGAAGCAGTGATCAAAATCATTCCACAGGAAAATAAATACAAGTTAAAATGGCTGTCTGAGGAGGCCTTACAAATAGCTGAGAAAAGAAGAGAAGTGAAAAGCAAAGCAGAAAAGGAAAAATATTGTTGTCTGAATGCAGAGTTTCAAAGAATAGCAAGGAAAGATAAGAAAGCCTTTCTAAGAGATCAATGCAAAGAAATAGAGGAAAATGATAGAATGGGAAAGATTAGAGATCTCTTCAAGATAATTAAAGATACCAAAGTAACATTCCATGCAAAGATGGGCACAATAAAGGACAGAAATGATATGGACCTAACAGAAGGAGAAGATATTAAGAAGAGGTGACAAGAATACATAGATCAGATCAGATCAGATCAGTCGCTCAGTCGTGTCCGACTCTTTGCGACCCCATGAACCGCAGCACGCCAGGCCTCCCTGTCCATCACAAGCTCCCGGAGCTCACTCAGACTCATACCCATCGAGTCAGTGATGCCATCCAGCCATCTCATCCTCTGTCGTCCCCTTCTCCTCCTGCCCCCAATCCCTCCCAGCATCAGAGTCTTCTCCAATGAGTAAACCCTTCGCATGAGGTGGCCAAAATACTGGAGTTTCAGCTTTAGCATCATTCCTTCCAAAGAAATCCCAGGGCTGATCTCCTTCAGAATGGACTGGTTGGATCTTCTTGCAGTCCAAGGGACTCTCAAGAGTCTTCTCCAACACCACAGTTCAAAAGCATCAATTCTTCGGCGCTCAGCTTTCTTCACAGTCCAGCTCTCACATCCATACATGACCACAGGAAAGACCATAGCCTTGACTAGGCGAACCTTTGTTGGTAAAGTAATGTCTCTGCTTTTGAATATGCTATCTAGGTTGGTCATAACTTTCCTTCCAAGGAGTAAGCGTCTTTTAATTTCTTGACTGCAGTCACCATCTGCTGTGATTTTGGAGCCCAGAAAAACAAAGTCTGACACTGTTTCCACTGTTTCCCCATCTATTTCCCATTTCCACTTTATTGACTATGCCAAAGCCTTTGACTGTGTAGATCACAATAAACTATGGAAAATTCTGAAAGAGATGGGAATACCAGACCACCTGATCTGCCTCTTAAGAAATCTGTATGCAGGTCAGGAAGCAACAGTTAGAACTGGTCATGGAACAACAGACTGGTTCCAAATAGGAAAAGGAGTACGTCAAGGCTGCATATTGTCACCATGTTTATTTAACTTATATGCAGAGTACATCATGAGAAATGCTGGACTGGAAGAAACAGAAGTTGGAATCAAGATTGCTGGGAGAAATATCAATAACCTCAGATATGCAGATGACACGACTCTTATGGCAGAAAGTGAAGAGGGGCTAAAAAGCCTCTTGATGAAAGTGAAAGTGGAGAATACATAGAAGCACTACATAAAAAAGATCTTCATGACCCAGATAACCATGATGGTGTGATCACTCACCTAGAGCCAGACATTTTGAGGTGTGAAGTAAAGTGGGCCTTAGGAAGCATCATTATGAACAAAGCTAGTGGAGGTGATGCAATTCTAGCTGAGCTATTTCAAATCGTAAGAGATGATTCTGTGAAATTGCTTCACTCTTTATGCCAGCAAATTTGGAAAACTCAGCAGTGGTCACAGGACTGGAAAAGTTCAGGTTTGATTCCAATCCCAAAGAAAGGCAATGTCAAAGAATGTTGAAATTAACACACAATTGCACTCAACTCAAATTTAGCAAACTAATACTCAAAATTCTTCAAGCTGGGCTTCAACAGTACATGAAATGAGAACTTCCAGATGTTCAATCTGGATTTAGAAAAGGCAGAAGAACCAGAAATAAAAGTGCCAACATCCACAAGATATTAGAATAAGCAAGAGAATTCCAGAAAAACATCTACTACTGCTTCATTGATTATGCTAAAGCCTTTGACCTTGTGGACCACAATAAACTGTGGACAATTGTTAAAGAGATGGGAACATCAGACCACCTTACCTTCCTCCTGAGAAATCTGTATGTAGGTCAAGAAAGAACAGTTAAAACCAGACATGGAACAACAGACTGGTTCCATATTGGGAAAGAGTATGTCAAGGCTGTGTATTGTCACATTGCTTATTCAACTTAATGCAGAGTACATCATGTGAAATGCTGTGCTGCAAGAAGCATAAGCTGGACCCAATATTGGAGGGAGAAATATCAATAACCTCAGATACACAGATGGTACTACCCTTGTGGCAGAAAGTGAAGGGAAATGAAAGAGTCTGTTGATGAAGGTGAAAGAGGAGAATGAAAAAAAAAAGAAAGAAATAACGTGAAGTCGCTCAGTCATGTCCGACTCTTTGTGACCCCATGGACTGTAGCTTACCAGGCTTCTGCGTCCATGGGATTTTCCAGGCAAGAGTACCCAAGTGGGTTGCCATTTCCTTCTCTGGAGGATCGTCCCGACTCAGGGATCAAACCCAGGTCTCCCAGATGCAGGCAGCCGCTTTACCCTCTGAGTCACCAGGGAAGCCCGAGAATGAAAAAGCTGGCTTAAAACTCAACCTTCAGAAAACTAAAATCATGTCATCTGGTCCCATCACTTCATGGCAAATAGATGGGGAAAGATTGGAAACAGTGATAGACTTTGTTTTCCTGGGCTCAAATATCACTGCAGAATTTAATTACTGCAGCCATGAAATTCAAAGAAGCTTGCTCCTTGGAAGAAAAGCTGTGACAAACCTAGAGAGAATATTAAAAGCACAGATATTACTTTACCTACAAAGGTCATATAGTCAAAGCTATGATTTTTTCCAGTAGTCATGCATGGTTGTGAGAGTTGGACATTAAAGAAAGCTGAGCACTGAAGAATTGATACTTCTGAACTATGGTGCTGGAGAAGACTCTTGAGAGACCCTTGGACTGCAAGGAGATCCAACCAGTCCATCCTAAAGGAAATCAGTCCTGAATATTCATTGGAAGGACTATCGCTGACACACCAATACTTTTTCCACCTGGTGTGAAGAACTGACTCATTGGAAAAGACCCTGATCCTGGGAAAAATTGAAGGCAGGAGGAGAAGGAGGGGACAGATGATGTGATTGTTGTATAACATCACCTACTTGAAGGACATGAGGTTGAAGAAGCTCTGTGAATAGGTGATGGAGAGAAGCCTGGCATGCTGCAGTCTATGGGGTCACAGAGAATCAGACATGCCTGAGAGACAGAAGTGGACTGAGAAAAATGTCTCTGTCAATGGAGGTATCTTTGAATATTATCTCTGCCCAAATTAAAAGGTTTATGACTCATTGGCTTCCCTGGTGGGTCAGAGAGTAAAGAATCTGCCTCATTGCAGGAAACCTGGGTTTGATCCCTAGTCAGGAAGATCATCTGTAGAAGGGAATGGCAACTCACTCTAGTAATCTTCCTGGAAAATTGCATGTAGAGAGGAGCCTGGTGACAACAGTCCATGGGATCTCAAAGAATCAGACTCAACTGAATAACTAACACACATATGTGACTGACACAGAAATGAATACTTAGGAATGCTTAGTGGTTAAGGATTTAGCCATATAGTGATGTGCATATAGGTATACTATATACCTATATAGTATGCATCAGATCAGATCAGTCACTCAATCGTGTCCAACTCTTTGCAACTCCATGGATCACAGCACGCCAGGCCTCCCTGTCCATCACCAACACCTGGAGTTCACTCAGACTCACGTCCATCAAGTCAGTGATGCCATCCAGCCATCTCATTCTCTGTCATCCCATTCTCCTCTTGCCCCCAATACCTCCCAGCATCAGAGTCTTCTCCAATGAGTTAACTCTTCTCATGATGTGGCCAAAATACTGGAGTTTCAGCTTTAGCATCATTCCTTCCAAAGAAATCCCAGGGCTGATCTTCAGAATGGACAGGTTGGATGTACTTGCAGTCCAAGGGACTCTCAAGGGTCTTCTCCAACACCACACCTCAATAGTATCAATTCTTCAGCACTCAGCCATCTTCACAGTCCAACTCTCACATCCATACATGACCACAGAAAACCATAGCCTTGACTAGATGAACCTTTGTTGGCAAAGTAATGTCTCTGCTTTTGAATATGCTATCTAGATTGGTCATAACATTCCTTCCAAGGACTAAGCGTCTTTTAATTTCATGGCTGCAGTCACCATCTGCAGTAATGTTAGAGTCCAGAAAAATAAACTCTGACACTGTTTCCACTGTTTCCCCATCTATTTCCCATGAAATGATGGAACCAGCTGCCATGATCTTCGTTAATGTTCAGCTTTAAGCCAACATTTTCACTCTCCTCTTTCACTTTCATCAAGAGGCTTTTTAGTTCCTCCTCACTTTCTGCCATAAGGGTGGTGTTATCTGCATATCTGAGGTTATTCATATTTCTCCTGGCAATCTTGATTCCAACTTGTGTTTCTTCTAGTCCAGCGTTTCTCATGAAGTACTCTGCATATAAGTTAAATAAACATGGTGACAATATACAGCTTTGACGTGCTCCTTTTCCTATTTGGAAACAGTCTCTTGTTCCATGTCCAGTTCGAACTGTTGCTTCCTGACCTGCATATAGGTTTCTCAAGAGGCAGATCAGATGGTCTGGTATTCCCATCTCTTTCAGAATTGTCCACAGTTTATTGTGATCCACACAGTCAAAGGCTTTGGCATAGTCAATCAAGCAGAAATAGATGTTTTTTTTTTCTGGAACTCTCTTGCTTTTTCCATGATCCAGAGGATGTTTGCAATTTGATCTCTGGTTCCTCTGCCTTTTCTAAAACCAGCTTGAACATCAGGAAGTTCATGGTTCACGTATTGTTGAAGCCTGGCTTGGAGAATTTTGAGCATTACTTTACTAGCGTGTGAGATGAGTGCAATTATGTGGTAGTTTGAGCATTCTTTGGCATTGCCTTTCTTTGTATGCGTATAGGTATACATATACCTATATGATGTGCATATAGGTATACAGAGAAAAAATATAGTGTTTTTCATGAGAATATATAAAACAATAAACGTGTCTGGCTGAAGAGAAAATTTTTGATAAAAAATTCCAGGAAAAAAAATGTAAACTTTTAGAATTAAATAACCATTAAGAGCTAGAGAGTTGAATGAATTGGGGCAGCAATTATTCCTCAGTTAAGTAAATGAAAGCATCATTCTTGACTAGGACTACTGCAGAAAATGGGCCAGAGAAAGACTGTTTTATTGATTAATCTTTATGTTTTGAATCTCACAAGATTACTATGATAAACAGAATGAAATTCAATTTTGTATTTGCATCTTTAGAGATTCAGTCTAGTTAAAATATTGCAGAACTAGAGAGCTTTATTGGGTCATCATTAGATCCACTGAACTTTGTCCTATTGAATCAATGTACACCTCTGTCCTTTGGTCAGTTTTCTCTCCTATGGGATTACATGGAACAGTATGCTCCATATTCCATATGACAAGCCTTGGGTATTGGAAATTATCACATATCTCCTCTTCTCCAAATATAATATTATTTCTCTTAATTTTCAAATTTAAGTATAGATAGTTTACAATATTTTGTTTATTTCTGGAATAAAACAAATTGATTCAGATGTGTATTTTTATATTCTTTCCTTTATAGTTTATTACAAGATATTGAATATAGTTCCCTGCCCCATACAGTATAGATTTGCCATTTATCCATTTTATATATAGTGATTTGCATCTTCAATTACTGTGGGAGACTAATAAAAAACACATTGCTATGATTTATTGCCAACATCCGCTGGATCATGGAAAAAGCAAGAGAGTTCCAGAAAAACATCTATTTCTGCTTTATTGACTATGCCAAAGCCTTTGACTGTGTGGATCACAATAAACTGTGGAAAATTCTGAAAGAGATGGGAATACCAGACCACCTGATCTGCCTCTTGAGAAATCTGTATGCAGGTCAGGAAGCAACAGTTAGAACTGGTCATGGAACAACAGACTGGTTCCAAATAGGAAAAGGAATACGTCAAGGCTGTATATTGTCACCCTGTTTATTTAACTTATATGCAGAGTACATCATGAGAAATGCTGGACTGGAAGAAACACAAGCTGGAATCAAGATTGCTGGGAGAAATATCAATAACCTCAGATATGCAGATGACACGACTCTTATGGCAGAAAGTGAAGAGGGGCTAAAAAGCCTCTTGATGAAAGTGAAAGTGGAGAGTGAAAAGGTTGGCTTAAAGCTCAACATTCAGAAAACGAAGATCATGGCATCTGGTCCCATCACTACATGGGAAATAGATGGAGAAACAGTGGAAACAGTGTCAGACTTTGTTTTTCTGGGCTCCAACATCACTGCAGATGGTGACTGTAGCCATGAAATTAAAAGATGCTTGCTCCTTAGAAGGAAAGTTGTGACCAACCTAGATAGCATATTCAAAAGCAGAGACATTACTTTGCCAACAAAGATTCATCTAGTCAAGGCTATGGTCTTTCCTGTGGTCATGTATGGAAGTGAGAGCTGGACTGTGAAGATGGCTGAGTGCTGAAGAATTGATGCTTTTGAAGTGTGGTGTTGGAGAAGACTCTTGAGAGTCCCTTGGACTGCAAGGAGATCCAACCAGTCCATTCTGAAGGAGATCAGCCCTGGGATTTCTTTGGAAGGAATGATGCTAAAGCTGAAACTCTAATATTTTGGCCACCTCATGTGAAGAGTTGACTCATTGGAGAAGACTCTGATGCTGGGAGGGATTTTGGGAGGAGGAGAAGGGGACGACAGAGGATGAGATTGCTGGATGGCATCACTGACTCAATGGATGTGAGTCTGAGTGACCTCCGGGAGCTGGTGATGGATAGGGAGGCCTGGCGTGCTGCAGTTCATGGGGTCACAAAGAGTCGGACACGACTGAACGACTGATCTGATCTAATGATTTATGCCAGAGACTGTTTTGCCTATGTTCCCTTGTAGGAGTTTCATGGTATCATAATGATTATTAAGTCTTCAAGTAATTTTGAGTTTATTTTTGTGTTTGGTGTAAGAGCATGTCCTAACTTCTTTAATTTACATGCAACAGTCCAAC
The DNA here is from genome assembly GCA_935064755.1 of Tragelaphus eurycerus. NCBI lineage: Eukaryota > Metazoa > Chordata > Mammalia > Artiodactyla > Bovidae > Tragelaphus > Tragelaphus eurycerus. Next base: position 1,762,981 of record CAKXYN010000123.1, read on the forward strand.
TTTCCCAATACCACTTACTGAAGAGACTGTTTTTATCTCCATTGTATATTCTTGCTTCCTTTATCATAGATTAATTGTCCATAGGTGTGCTGAGATTCATGGGGTCGCAAAGAGTCGGACACGACTGAGCGACTGATCTGATCTGATCTGTGTGGGTTTATTTTAATATTTCTATTCTGTTCAATTGATCTATATGTCTGTTTTTATGCAATATCACGTTATTTTGATTATTGTAACTTTGTAATATTGTCTGAAGTCTAGAAGGTTATACTTCCAACTTTGTTCTTTTTCCTCAGGTTTGCTTTAGTGTTTCTGGAATTTTACGGTTACATATAAATGTTAGGGGCTTCCCTGTTGGCTCAGACAGTAAATATTCTACCTGAAATGCAGGAGATCTGTGTTTGATCCCTGGGTCAGCAAGATCTCCTGGAGAAGGAAATGGCAACCCACTCCAGTATGAGTAATCTCATGGACAGAAGAGCTTGGTGGGCTATAGTCCACGCAGTCACAGAGAGTTAGATATGATTAAGTAGCAGCATACTGACTTTGGTAAGTTTTTTTTTTTCTTCTTCCTTTTTTTTGACATGAATGGATGTTTAATTTTATCAAAGTATTTTCTGCATCTTTTGAGAGGATCATGTAGTTTTTGTCTTTTATTAAAGTGGTATAGCATATTGAAAAGCAGAGACATTGCTTTGCCAACAAAGGTCCGTCTAGTCAAGGCTATGGTTTTTCCAGTGGTCATGTATGGATGTGAAAGTTGGACTGTGAAGAAAGCTCAGCACCAAAAAATTGATGCTTTTGAACTGTGGTGTTGGAGAAGACTCTTGAGAGTCCCTTGGAGTGCAAGGAGATCCAACCAGTCCATTGTGAAGGAGATCAGCCCTGGGATTACTTTGGAGGGAATGATGCTGAAGCTGAAACTCCAGTACTTTGGCCACCTCATGCGAAAAGTTGACTCATTGGAGAAGACTCTGATGCTGGGAGGGATTGGGCGCAGGAGGAGAATGGGATGATAGAGGATGAGATGGCTGAATGGCATCACTGACTCGATGGACGTGAGTCTGAGTGAATTCCAGGAGTTGGTGATGGACAGGGAGGCCTGGCGTGCTGCGATTCATGGGGTCGCAAAGAGTTGGACACAACTGAGCGACTGAACTGATCTGAACTGAACTGAAAGTGGTATATCACACTGATTGATTTGCAAATGTTGAAATATTCTTGTGATCCTAGGAGGAATCTAACTTGATCAGGTGTAAGATCTTTTTCATTTTTATGTTTTTTTTTTTTCTTTTTTAATATTATGTTGTCATGTTAATATTTTTGTTGTGAATGTGCTTAGTCCCTCAATTTTGTCTGACTCTTTGCAACCCAATGAACTAAAGCCCGCCAGGCTCCTCTGTCCGTGGCGTTATCCAGGCAAGAATACTGGAAGGGATTGCTATGCCTTCCTCCAGGGGATCTTCCCAACCCAGGGATCAAATGTAGGTCTCCCTCATTTCAGGCAGATTCTTTACTGTTTAAGCCACCAGGGAAGCCCTTTGTTGAGAATATTGCCTCTGTATTCTTCAGAGTTACTGATATGTCTTTACCTGGCTTTGGTGATGGTAGCTTCATAGAATGACTTTGGGAATGTTCTTCCTTTTGAAAGAATTTGAGAAGGATTGGTATAAATACTTCTCTTTATGATTGGTAGAATTCATCAATGAAACTATCATGGTGATATTTTCCATGGGCCTGGAATTTTTATTGCAGGTTTTTTTGTTTTGTTTTGTTTTTAGTTACAGATTTTATTTCAGTTATAAAGATGCCTATTCAAATTATTTCTTACTTCTTTATTCAGTTTTCATGAGTTATATTTGTCTGGAAGCTGGATTGGGCCATTAGGGTGTCGAATTTTTTAGCATAAAATTGTTCCTAGTATTGTCTTATGATTTTTGTTTTTCTGTAGTATCAGTTGTTATTTCTCCTCTTTCCTTTATTGTTTTGTTTATCTGGGCCCCCTTTATTTTCCTTCTTGATGAGCTTGGCCAAAGGTTTGTTAACTTTTTTACCCTATTAAACAGAGACCTCTTGGTTTTATTAAGGCTTTATTGCTTTTTAAAAATGTTATTTTGTCTCAGATTTTCATTATTTCCTTCTGTTAGGTAGTTAAAATAGGAAAAGGGAGTCCAGAATGGTAGTGGCTAAAATACAAGGAAGGGAAAAGCCTTCAAAAATAGAACAAAGGAAGATCTGAGGACCAGAGTGAAGACCTCAGGTAGAACAAACAGCACTCCTGGTTAGCTTAATTTACACAGGCAGGCCCAGGGGAAGAGAGAGGGGGAAAAAACACACACACACACATAAAAGAGGAGCTAAAGGGTAGGGGTCTTTCTCTTCTCTTCAAGTTTTGGGTTGGCATGCTTAAGGATGTAGTTCCTTTATTTTCTAAATAAAACTGAACTGAAACATGAAACTGTAACACTGATCCATCTGAGAGCTGTAACACTGGTCTGTTGCTTCAAATTTTTGTTGGAATGAGACAGAACCGAGGAAATTACACATTCCCCTGACACTTCTGTCTGATAATTTTAGGTTTGTGTCTTTCTAATTTTTTCAAGTAGTAGGTCAAGTGGTCTATTTGAGATATTTATTTATTTACTTATTTTTTTGAGTGAAACTCCATCACTATGAAATTCCTACTTAGGACTGCTTTAGCTGCATCCTGAAGATTTTGTGTGATTGTGTTTTCATTGTCATTTGTCTTTTAATGTCCTTTTTGATGTCATCATGACCCATTGGGTATTTATTAGCATGTTGCTTATATTCCATGTAATTATTTTTCCTCGTTTCTCTTTCTATGGTTGATTTCTTGTTTCATGCTGTGGTTGTTAGAACAGATGCTTGAAGTAATTTCTTTCCTCTTAATTTCTTGAAGCTTGTTTTGTCTACTAGTGTGTTGTCTATTCCAGAGAATGCTTGAATGTTCCTTGTACATTGGAAAACACTGTATATTCTTTTTTTTTTTTTTAAAAAAAAAAATATAGTGCCCTGAAAGTATGAATTAAGTGTAACTGCTATTGTGTCAATTATGTCGACTAGGATCACTGTTGTTTTATTGATATTCTGTCTGGAATATTTGTTCATTGATTTTAATAAGGTGCTAAAGTCTCCTACTATAATTTCATACTGGTCAATTCATCACTTTATTTCTACTAATATTTGTTTATATATTTTGGTGCTCCAATATTGGGTGTTAACAAGATTAATATCTTCTTCTATGGATGAATTATCATTATATGATATCCTTTTTCTTTCTTTAATGTATTTTTTAAAGTATATCTTGTGTGATATAAGTATTGCTATCTCTATTTTCTTGTCATTTCCATTTGCTTAAATATCTTTCTCATCCCCTCACTTTCAGTATAAGTGTTTCTTTTGCCCTGAAGTGAGTCTCTTATTCGTAGCAAACTTCAGATTATTGAATGTTTTATTTATTCTGTCATGCTATATATTTTTTATCAGAGGATTTAATTCATTGTACTGCAAGGTAATAATTGACAGATGTGTGTTTATTATCATTTTTAAATCTTGTTTCCGAAGTTATTTTGTATTTTTTCTTTGTTTCTTTTTGTTTTTCCTTTTGTGTTTTGATGATTGTCTTTTGTATTATGCTTGAGTTCTCTTATTTTTGGTTTTTGTGAATATATTGTGTATTTTTGATTTCTGATTACCCTGTTTTTTAGGTATGTTAACCCAATTTTGTTTTAACCCATTTCTATATCTACTTGCTTCAGACTGGCAGTCAAATAGGCTTAAACATATTCTTAAAATAATCTCCATTTTTCTTACTCCCTTCTCCGATATTTTATGATTTTGATGTCTTCTTTTATATTTTCATGTATACTTTTTTTTATTCATTATAGTTATCCTCTCATAATTCAACAAAAAATATTTGCAGTGGCCTATTTAGTAATTTACTTTCCAATTGTGGTTTTCTTTTCCCTGTAGATGCTTGCTTCTTTCCTCTTTAGAGACTAGCTATCGATATTTCTTTTAGAGTAATTTAATATTGCTGTATTTTTTAAACTTTGACTTGTTTGAGAAATTCTTTATCTCTCCTTCTATTCTAAATGATAATTTTGCTGGGTAGAGTTCCTAGATTGCAGGCTCTTCCCTTTTAAGACTTTGGATTCATTTTGACACTCCCTCTGACCATTCCAATCCCAAAGAAAGGCAATGCCAAAGAATGCTCAAACTACCGCATAATTGCACTCATCTCACACGCTAGTAAAGTAATGCTCAAAATTCTCCAAGCCAGGCTTCAACAATACGTGAACTGTGAACTTCCTGATGTTCAAGCTGGTTTTAGAAAAGGCAGAAGAATGAGAGATCAAATTGCCAACATCCTCTGGATCATGGAAAAAGCAAGAGAGTTCCAGAAAAAAACATCTATTTCTGCTTGATTGACTATGCCAAAGCCTTTGACTGTGTGGATCACAATAAACTGTGGACAATTCTGAAAGAGATGGGAATATCAGACCATCTGATCTGCCTCTTGAGAAACCTATATGCAGGTCAGGAAGCAACAGTTCGAACTGGACATGGAATAACAGACTGGTTCCAAATAGGAAAAGGAGCACATCAAAGCTGTATATTGTCACCCTGATTATTTAACTTATATGCAGAGTGCATCATGAGAAACGCTGGACTGGAAGAAACACAAGTTGAATAAAGAGTGACAGGAGAAATATCAATAACCTCAGATATGCAGATGATACCACCCTTATTGCAGAAAGTGAAGAGGAACCCAAAAGCCTCTTTGTGAAAGTGAAAGTGGAGAGTTAAAAAGTTGGCTTAAAGCTCAACATTCAGAAAACGAAGATCATGGCATTTGGTCCCATCACTTCATGGGAAATAGATGGGGAAACAGTGGAAACAGTGTCAGACTTTATTTTCTGGGCTCCAAAATCACTGCAGATGGTGACTGCAGCCATGAAATTAAAAGACGCTTACTCCTTGGAAGGAAAGTTATGGCCAACCTAGATAGCATATTGTAAGGTAGAGAGATTACTTTGCCAGCAAAGGTCTGTCTAGTCAAGGCTGTGGTTTTTCCTGTGGTCATGTGTGGATGTGAGAGTTGGACTGTGAAGAAGGCTGAGCGGAAGAATTGATGCTTTTGAACTGTGGTATTTGAAAAGACTCTTGAGAGTCCCTTGGAATGCAAGGAGATCCAACCAGTTCATTCTGAAGGAGATCAGCTCTGGGTGTTGTTTGGAAGGAATGATGCTAAAGCTGAAACTCCAGTATTTTGGCCGCCTTATGCGAAGAGTTGACTCATTGGAGAAGACTCTGATGCTGCAAGGGATTGGGGGCAGGAGGAGAAGGGGACGACAGAGGATGAGATGGCTGGATGGCATCACCAACTCGATGGACGTGAGTCTGAGTGACCTCCGGGAGCTGGTGATGGACAGGGAGGCCTGGTATGCTGCAATCCACAGTGTTGCAAAGAATCAGACATGAATGAGTGACTGAACAGAACTGAACTGACCGACATTTCTGTGGGGAAATCAGATGATCACCTTATGGGGGTTCCATAAAACAAATAAACTATAATTATCTCTTGCTGCCTTTAAAACTCTCCTTATCTTCAAATTGAGGCATTTTAATTGCAATATCTTTGTGTAGGTCTGTTTGGATTTATCTTGTTTGAGAGATTCTGTCTTTTCAGTTATTCTATCTTCCAGACCACTTATTTGTTTTTCTGCATTATTTATTTTGTTATTTATGGCCATTAACTTGGTTTTTCTCAATCTAAAGAAAGTAAATTAGCTTCTCTTTATATTTTCTAGTTCCTTGTTTTAGTGATCTGCATTTCCATCAATTTGCTTTCTAAATTTCTTCAGTATTTTTATTAACTCATTTTGAACTCTATGGCTCGCAATTCAGAGAGATTTATCTCATTGCTTATTCTTTCAAGATATTTTTGTTGTTGTTGTTGTTCTTTTATTTGGGCGTGGCTCTTTTGCTTCTTCATTTTACTTATATTTCTCTATGAACTTAGGACAAATAATTATCTATTTTTGTCTCAAAGGTCTATCTTTTATGTGGGAGCTTTCCTGTACAGCATGCCTAAGTCTAATAACTTTAGTTCAATAAAAATAACTATGTATATTTGCCATGACCTTGCTCAATGTATACTTGCTGTTATCCCTTTGATAGGGGTATGATTGATGTTGTGGTCACTAAAGCCTACACTAGATATTGAGTGGGACCTCCTCTTTTCTATGTGGTTGTAACAGTACTGCACGCACAAGTTAAAACATGCCTCAGGCCAGTGTGTGCAGTGAGGTGGCCAGGACTGTCTGTGCTTGTCTCTCTCTGTTTTGCCTACTGAAAGCTGACTGTTGCACCCTTCTCAGAGTCTCTGAAACTGTCTACCATTCCTGGTTGATCTCCCAGCTGGTGAGGGGAGTTCCAAGGATGAGGGAACCTTTTCTCTTTCACCACTCTCTCCCATGGGGCAGGTCTCAAAAATAGTAGGCATGGCTAGATAAAATTTTTAAATAGTTATAGAAGCTATAAAAAGTAATCAAGTTAAAATAAAATAAACTATTGATGAGAAAGTCATTAGTAGATTCAAGGAAGGTGAAGAAGGAATTTCTGAACTTGAAGAACTATACCAAAAAAAAAAAAAAATGAAATACAAAAAGAAAACAAGCTCAATAAAACAGAACAAAGAATATACAGCTTTAGAACAATACTGTAAAAGAAGTTAGAGAAGACTATTATTGTTTTAAAATCCACCCTAGGAGATCCAACCAGTCCATTCTAAAGGAGATCAGCCCTGGGTGTTCTTTGGAAGGAATGATGCTAAAGCTGGAACTCCAGTACTTTGGCCACCTCATGCAAAGAGTTGACTCATTGGAAAAGACTCTGATGCTGGGAGGATTGGGGGCAGGAGGAGAAGGGGACGACAGAGGATGAGATGGCTGGATGGTATCACTGACTCGATGGCTGTGAGTCTGGGTTAACTCCGGGAGATGGTGATGGACAGGGAGGCCTGGCGTGCTGCGATTCGTGGGGTCGCAAAGATTCAGACAGGACTGAGTGACTGAACTCAACTCAACTCAGGATTATAGTAGATTACTTGTCAGAAACTATGTAAGACAGACGGTAGTTAAATAGCACCTTTAAAGTGTTGGGGGGAAAATCATAAAATAAAACAAATATGCAGTAAACGAATAAAAGCAAATAACCCAGAATTCTGTGTTAATGAAAATGTCTTTGAAAACTTAAGGTGAAAGCTGTCTGGCCAGACAAAGAAAACTAATAAAATTCACTGTGCCATAAGAAATATTCAAGGAAGAAGTTCTGCAGGCAGAATGAACATGAAACCACACAAATAAAGGAATAACTCCAATAATGATAAAAATGAATCTGTATATGAAAGATATTTTTTACTCCTTGGAAGGAAAGTTATGACCAACCTAAATAGCATATTTAAAAGCAGAGACATTGCTTTGCCAACAAAGGTTCGTCTAGTCAAGGCTATGGTTTTCCAGTGGTCATGTATGGATGTGAGAGTTGGACTGTGAAGAAAACTGAGTGCTGAAGAATTGATGATTTTGATCTGTGGTGTTGGAGACTCTTGAGAGTCCCTTGGACTGCAAGGAAATCCAACCAGTCCATTCTAAAGGAGACCAGTCCTGGGTGTTCTTTGGAAGAAATGATGCTAAAGCTGAAACTCCAATACTTTGGCCACCTCAAGCAAAGAGTTGACTCATTAGAAAAGACTCTGATCCTGGGAGGGATTGGGGGCAGGAGGAGAAGGGGACAACAGACGATGAGATGGCTGGATGGCATCACTGACTCGATGGATATGAGTTTGAGTGAACTCTGGGAGTTGGTGATGGACAGGGAGGCCTGATATGTTGCAGTTCATGAGGTTACAAAGAGTCAGACACGACTGAGTGACTGAGCTGAACTGAATCCCTTGAAATGACTGCATTGTTTAAAAAAATAAGAATAATGTACTTTGGAGTTTATAAACTAGTAAAACTTAAAGTGTGTGACAAAAATGATACACAGAATGGCAGGGACAATTTGGAAGTACTTTTTGTACAGTTTTGAAACTCTATAAGAAATGTGGTATGCCCTATAAACGTGATAAGTTATGTATGTATATTAGAGACCATAGAGTCATCTCTAAATTAAAGAAAAATTTTAAAACATGGTAAAATAAATAAGCCAAGGGTGTAAAAATATTTAAGTCTATAACTTTGGGTTTTCCAGGTGGTGCTACTGGTAAAGAACCCTCCTGCCAATGCAGGAGACATAAAAGATATAGGTTTTATCCTTGGGTCAGGAAGATCCTCTAGAAGAGAGACAACTCACTCCAGTATGCTTGCCTGGAGAATACCATGGACAGAGCAGCTTGGCAGGCAACATTCCAAAAGGTATCAAAAAGTCAGATATGATTGAAGCAACTTATAATTTTGGTGGGCAAACCACAAACAGGAGAATAATTACTATTTTCAATTGAAGTTTAGTCAATGTATAATAATATATAAGTTATAGACATAAAATGTAGTGATTCATGGAATATATTGTATTGCAGAGTTTCTCTCAAAGGAATGAGAAGTTCAAGCTTCACATTTGGCTCCCCAGCATGGGGCTCCCGAACTGGAAAATTAAACCCCAGAACATTAGGCTTCAAAGGACAGCTGGGTTACTTTCTAGATTCTCAGAAAGCTGGAAGAAAGAGATTTCATTCTTAAAAGGTAGACCAAAAAAAACCCCACATACTCTGGGAACCAGACAGACTAATTATCTGAAAGGAGCTAAAGTCAGACCTTTGTTCACATTAATGCTTCCTACTTCTTCCCAGTGATCATATATGGTTGTGAGAGCTGGACTGTAAAGAAGGTTTCACTGGTTTTCCCAGTAGTCATGTACAGTTGTGAGAGATGGCTATAAAGAAGGTGGAGTGCCAAAGAATTAATGCCTTACAACTGTTGTACTAGAGAAGGCACCTGAGAGTCCCTTGGACAGCAAGGAGCTCAAATTAGTCAATCTTAAGGGAAATCAACCATGAATGCTCATTGGAAGGACTGATGCTGAAGCCGAAATTCCACTATTGGTCATCTAATATGAACAGCTGACTCATTGGAAATGTCCCTGATGCTGGGAAAGACAGAGGACAGAAGGAGAAAAAAGCATCAGAGTATGAGATGGGTGTATGGTATCACAGATGCAATGGGCATGAACTTGGGCAAACTTCAGGAGACGTGAGGGACATAGAGACCTTGAGTGCTACAGTCCATGGGGTCAAAAAAAGTCAGACACAACCGGGGAACTGAACAATAGCAATGCTTCCTATGGCCAGCCTGACTTCACTCCAGGATGTCCATCGTTAGGTGAGTGGCCACACCAATATGGTTATTTGGGTCATTAATTTTTTTTTAATATAGTTCTTCTGTGTATTCTTTTACCTCTTCTTAATCTCTTATGTTTCTGTCAGGTCCTTACCATTTCTGTACTTTATTGTGCCCATCCTTTTATGAAATGTTCCCTTGATCTTTTCAATTTTCTTGAAAATATTTCCAGCCTTTTCCATTCTATTATTTCAAAACTGGAAAAGGAGCATGACAAGGTTTTATATTGTCACCCTGCTTATTTAACTTATATGCATGGTAAATCATGCAACATGCCTGGCTAGATGAATCACAAGTTAGAATAAAGATTGCTGGGAGAAATATCAATAATCTTATACAGGCAGATAATACCACTCTAATGACACAAAGTGAAGAGGAACTAAAGAGCTTTTGATGAAAGACAAAGAGGAGAGTGAGAACACAGACTTGAAACTCACCATTATAAAAACTAAGATTACATCATCTGATTCCATCACTTTGTGGCAAATAGTAGAGAAAAAAGTGGAAGTAGTGACATATTTTATTCTCCAGGGCTCCAAAGTCACTACAGTGGTGACTGCAGCCATGAAATTAAAAGCTGCTTACTGCTTGCTCCTTGAAAGGAAAGCTATGACAAACCTAGACAGCATATTAGAAAGCAGACATCTTTTTGCCGACAGTCCATATAGTCAAAGCTATGATGTTTCCATTAGTTATGTTTGGATGTGAGATTTAGACCATAAATAAGCAAAAAACACTGAAAAATTGATGCAAACTATGGTGCGGGAGTCCCTTGGACTGCCAGGAGATCAAACTAATCCATACTAAAGGAAATCAACCCTGAGTGTTCATTGAAAGGACTGATACTAAAGCTCAAGCTCCAATACTTCAACTAATTGAGGTGAAGGGCTGAGTCAGTGGAAAAAACCCTGATGATGGGAATGATTGTCAGCGGAAGGAGAAGGGGCAGTGGAGGATGAAATGGTTAGATAGCATTGCCGACTCAATGGACATGAATTTCAGCAAATTCTGGGCAATAGTGTAAGGCAGAAGAGCCTGGAATGCTGTAATCCAGGGATCTGCAAAGTGTCAGACAGGACTTAGTGACTGAACAATTACAAAAACAAGAGTGAGACATACTTTTTGATATTAGAGTTCCTTCCAGAAAGGCAGTAGGCAAGTGCAGACACAAGCGATATCCATTTAAGGGAGCTCCTTTGACTGTGTGGACATTGATACTGGCTAGTGGTAGTCCACCAAAGGGCCAAGGACCCTGCCCCATACATCACTGTGCAGGCCCCATATTTGAGGCTCTCAAGGACTTCCAGTCAGAGACTCTGGGGCACAGTCCACAGAGGCCAGGTACCAGGCACCAGCCTCAGAATCACCTGGCCTTTGCCTTGCCCACCAGTGAGCCTGATCTAGCTTACCTGATCCTACCTTACCCATAAGAGGGTATGTACTGCTGCTGCTGCTGCTGCTAAGTCGCTTCAGTCATGTCCGACTCTGTGCAACCTCATGGACAGCAGCACACCAGGCTCCTCCATCCACAGAATTCTCCAGGCAAGAGTACTGGAGTGGGTTGCAATTCCCTTCTCCAAGGGTATGTACTAGCAGAATGAAAAGCAGATCCATAACCTACAATTTTGACCCAAACACTAACAGGCCAGATCCTGTCCTGGGACTATTTTGGCCCTGAATCTTCCCATTAGTAGGTCAACAGAGCCCAGACACCATAGCCAACTGTGTCAAAAACCGTTTCCACCCACTAGTGATCTGAAACCAGTTTTGGGATCTCTGGACCCAGCAACTAAACTCCAGGACCTGAGTAATCAATAGACCACCACTGGCCCCAGGGACTGGCTTCACCCACCAGTGGACAAGGAACAACCCCAGAATCTCTTGGATGTTGACTTCATTTACTACTAAGGTAGCCTTAGTTCCAGAGCCTTCCAGTTCCTGTAGTCAGCTGCTTCCTGACCTGGTCCCACCAATCAGTAGCTACCATTCTCCACACGAGGCAGGGCCTAACAGTCAATTGGACTGAGGGTTAACCAAGACTATTAGACTGACTACATAATTAGCTGATTATGGTAGAAAGACCCATGCAGTCATCATAGGTGGAAGCCTTAGAGCATATACCACTGTTGATAAGAGAGAAGTTCTGAAACACATAGGATAGCTCCTACAAAACATCCCTTGTCTACAGTCAGAAAACATAACTCATCTATAGAGTAATTTAGGCAAAATTAGGCAACTGAGAAACAAGTTCCAGATGAAAGAACAATATAAAACCAATGAAGAAGAACTAAGTAAGGTGAAGAAAACCACTCTACCCAAGAAAGAGTCAGGTTAATTATTGTAAAGATGATCAGAGAAAGTGAATGGTTTGAAAAGTGAATGGATGCACAGACCAAGAATTTAGAGTTAGTATATATAAAGAACAAGGAAGCAGAGATGAAGAATACAATAACTGAAATGAAAAAAAAAAAAAATAAACTAGAAGGAATCAATAGCATACTAAATGATTCAAAGGAATGAATCAATGAGTTAGAAGACAGAGTAAGAACTGTGAATAGAAAAAAAAAAGGATAATGAAAATAAATGAGGTCATTTTAAGAGAAATATGAGATAAAATTAAGTGCACAGATATTCCCATTATAAATGTACCAGAAAAAAGAGATAAAGGGACTGAGAAAATAACTGAAGATATAGAAGCTGAAAATTTTCCTAAGCTGGAAAAGGAAATAAAATTTTAAGTCCAGCAAATATAGATCCCCAGATAAAATCAACTCAAAGAGAAGCACATTAAAAGCCACATAGTAATTAAAGTGGAAAAAGCTAAAAATAAAGAGAATATCAAAAGCAGCAAAGGAAAAGTGACAAGTTACCTAAATGTGATATCAGAAACAATTAGTTTGAAGATAAAGACCACACAATTAAGATTGTTAATGAATTTGGAGTAAAAAGATCAGCAATTTAAAACAATCAAATATATGTAGAGTTTGCTACAAATAAACTTCATGGTAACCACATATCAAAAATTCCATAGTACAGAATGTTAAAACTTATCTTTTTAAAACTAGCCCCAAAATTGCAGAAGACGAAATGCTTCTTAATGCATCCTATAAGGCCAGTGTCACTCTGATATCAAAATCAAATAAAAATGTAACAAAAAAAAAAAAAAAAAAATGAAAAGCTAATATCACTGTTGACCATAGATGCAAAAATCCTCAACAAAATATTAATAAACTGAATTCAACAATATATTAAAAGGATCATACTCCATGATAAACTGCAATTTATCTCTGGAATGTAAGGATTTTTCAATATCCACAAATCTTTCAATGTGATACATTAACAAAGTGAAAGTAGTCCTCTCCAACTGTTTGTGACCCCCATGGACTATACAATCCATGGAATTCTCCAGGCCAGAATACTGGAGTGGGTAGCCTTTCCCTTCTCCAGAGAATCTCCCTGACCCAGGAATTGAACCTGGGATCTCCTGCATTTTAGATGGATTTGAGCTATGAGGGAAATCCTCATAGCTCAAAAAGAATAAAACTATATGATTTTCTTAATATATGCAGAAAATATTTTGATAAAACTCAACATTCATTTATGATAAAAATTCTCTAGAATGTTGGCATATAGGGAATAAAATTCAATTTGATAAGGGTCTTTTTTTTAAATTAAATTTTATTTTACTTAAATTTACAATATTGTATTGCTTTTGCCATACATCGAGATGGATCCGCCACCAGTATAGACATGCTCCCCATCCTGAACCCTCCTCCCTCCTCCCTAAGGGTCTTATATGACAAGCCCACAGCTAAAATCATACTCAAGCAGATATACCATGTGCATATGTTGGAAGAATAAATAGTGTTAAAATGATCATACTACCCAACATAATCTACAAATTGAATGCAATCCCTGTCAAAAGACCAAGGACATTTTTCACAAAACTAGAAAAATTTTGATTATATAATATAAAACTACTTTCTGAAATAAAGATTTTATTTTTTACTTGAAAAGATATCTCAAGGACTTTGAGGACAAATGCAGGCTGTGTACTGATAATATTTCTTAAGTTAGGAATTAAAAAAAAATAGCTTTACAAGTAGACAAATGGGGAGAAAATGGGTGATGTATAAGAAAAAATAATTGGGCTTTCTTCAGACATCTAGAGTATAGTGAAATTAATGTCAAACAAAAATGTCGACAGATTTCTGAAATACAAAAACTGTGTCATATACAAAATATGTGTGTATATACATTGTTATGCTATGCTAAGTCACTTTAGTTGTGTCCGACTCTGTGCGATCCCATAGAGGGCAGCCCACCAGGCTTCCATATATATATATATATAATATTTAAGTTTAAATTAAAAAATCACAGCCTTCAGAATGGGAGAAAATAATAGCAAATGAAGCAACTGACAAAGAACTAATCTCAAAAATATACAAGCAACACCTGCAGCTCAATTCCAGAAAAATAAATGAACCAATCAAAAAGTGGGCCCAAGAACTAAGCAGACATTTCTCCAAAGAAGACATACAGATGGCTAACAAACACATGAAAAGATGCTCAACATCACTCATTATCAGAGAAATACAAATCAAAACCACAGTGAGGTACCATTTCGTGCCAGTCAGAATGGCTGTGATCCAAAAGTCTACAAGCAATAAATGCTGGAGAGGGTGTGGAGAAAAGGGAACCCTATTACACTGTTGGGGGGAATGCAAATTAGTACAGCCACTATGGAGAACAGTGTGGACATTCTTTAAAAAACTGGAAACAGAATTGCATTATAACACAGCAATCCCACTGCTGGGCATACACACCAAAGGAAACCAGAACTGAAAGACATGTGTATCCCAATTTTAATTGCAGCACTGTTTATAATAGCCAGGACATGGAAGCAACCTAGATGTCCAGCAGCAGATGAATGGATAAGAAAGTCATGATATAATACACAATGGAGCCATTAAAAAGAATACATTTGAATCAGTTCTAATGAGGTGGATGAAACTGGAGCCTATTATACAGAGTGAAGTAAGCCAGAAAGAAACACAACAATACAGTATCAGATCAGATCAGATCACTTGCTCAGTCGTGTCTGACTCTTTGCAACCCCATGAACCGCAGCACGCCAGGCCTCCCTGTCCATCACCAAATCCCAGAGGTCACTCAGACTCACATTCATCGAGCCAGTGATGCCATCCAGCCATCTCATCCTCTGTCGTCCCCTTCTCCTCTTGCCCCCAATCCCTCCCAGCATCAGAGTCTTCTCCAATGAGTCCATTCTTCGCATGAGGTGGCCAAAATACTGGAATTTCAGCTTTAGCATCATTCCTTTCAAAGAAATCCCACAGTTGATCTCCTTCAGAATGGACTGGTTGGATCTCCTTGCACTCCAAGGGACTCTGAAGAGCCTTCTCCAACACCACAGTTCAAAAGCATCAATTCTTCGGCGCTGAGCCTTCTTCACAGTCCAACTCTCACATCCATACATGACCACAGGAAAGACCATAGCCTTGACTAGGTGAACCTTTGTTGGCAAAGTGATGTCTCTGCTTTTGAATATGCTATTTAGGTTGGTCATAACTTTCCTTCCAAGGAGTAAGCGTCTTTTAATTTCATGGCTGCAGTCACCATCTGCAGTGATTTTGGAGCCCAGAAAAATAAAGTCTGACACTGTTTCCACTGTTTCCCCATCTATTTCCCATGAGATGATGGGACCGGATGCCATGATCTTCGTTTTCTGAATGTTGAGCTTTAAGCCAACCTTTTCACTCTCCACTTTCACTTTCATCAAGAGGCTTTTTAGTTCCTCTTCACTTTCTGCCATAAGGGTGGTGTCATCTGCATATCTGAGGTTATTGATATTTCTCCCAGCAATCTTGATTCAAAGAGGTTTGATTCTCAGAATCTTGATGAACTTGTGTTTCTTCCAGTCCAGCATTTCTCATGATGTACTCTGCATAGAAGTTAAATAAACATGGTGACAATATGCAGCCTTGACGTACTCCTTTTCCTCTTTGGAACCAGTCTCTTGTTCCATGTCTAGTTCTAACTGTTGCTTCCTGACCTGCATACAGATTTCTCAAGAGGCAGACAAGGTGGTCTGGTATTCCCACCTCTTTCAGAATTTTCCATAGTTTATTGTGATCTACACAGTCAAAGGCTTTGGCATAGTCAATAAAGCAGAAATAGATGTTTTTCTGGAACTCTCTTGCTTTTTCCATGATCCAGCGGATGTTGGCAATTTGATCTCTAGTTCCTCTGCCTTTTCTAAAACCAGCTTGAACATCAGGAAGTTCACGGTTCACATATTGCTGAAGCCTGGCTTAGAGAATTTTCAGCATTACTTTACTAGCATGTGAGATGAGTGCAATTGTGCGGCAGTTTGACCACTCTTTGGCATTACCTTTCTTTGGGATTGGGATGAACACTGACCTTTTCCAATCTTGTGGCCACTGCTGAGTTTTCCAAATTTGCTGGCATATTGAGTGCAGCACTTTCACAGCATCATCTTTCAGGATTTGGAATAGCTCCACTGGAATTCCATCACCTCCACTAGCTTTGTTCATAGTGATGCTTTCTAAGGCTCACTTGACTTCACATTCCAGGATGTCTGGCTCTAGGTCAGTGATCACACCATCGTGATTATCTGGGTCACGAAGCTCTTTTTTGTACAGTTCTTCTGTGTATTCTTGCCACCTCTTCTTAATATCTTCTGCTTCTGTTAGGTCCATACCACTTCTGTGCTTTATCGAGCTCATTTTTGCATGAAATGTTCCTTTGGTATCTCTGATTTTCTTGAATAGATTCCTAGTCTTTTCCATTCTGTTATTTTCTAATACAGTATACTAACACATATATATGGAATTTAGAAAGATGCTAATAATAACCTTGTATGCGAGATAGCAAAAGAGACAGAGATGTATAGAACAGTCTTTTGGACTCTGCGGGAAAGGGAGAGGGTGGAACAATTTGGGGGAATGGCACTGAAACATGTATAATGTCACATAAGAAACGAATCACCAGCCCAGGTTTGATATATGATGCTTGGGGCTGGTACACTGGGATGACTCAGAGGGATGTTATGGGGAAGCAGGTGGGAGGGGGTTCAGGATGGGGAGCACACGTATGCCTATGGTAGATTCATGCTAATGTGTGGCATAACCAATACAATATTGTAAAGTAAAAAATAAATAAATAAAAACATAATAATAATAAAGGAAGGCACACACTCAAAAAAAAAAAAAAAAAAAAAAAAAGAAAAGAGAAAGAAAATCATTCCTGGTTTGTTAAAAAAAAAAAAAAGAAGAAGAAGAAGAAGAAAGAAAGAAAATAGTATCAATGACCTTCAAGTTCACCCTTGATAAAAAAAATAATGTACCATTTTGGTAAATGATATTGCTAATAAAGGAGGTTATTTATGAGTGTGGGCCCAGGCTATGAGGGAGATCTTTGCACCTTCTTTTCAATGTTGTTGAAAACTTAAACCCTCTTTAAAAAAATAAAGGCTTAAAAAAGCCAAATATGTAAGTGCTAGTGAAATTACAGTGTTGAAAGGTAGAAGTATGAAAAGAGACCATAGATAGCGAGTTGGGAGTTCCATCTAAAAGCAGGAAATCCAAAGCCAGTGCTCTATGACAACCTAGAGGGGTGGAATGGGAAGGGAGGTAGGAGAGGGGTTCAAGAGGGAGGGGAAATATGTATACTCAATGCTGATTCATGTTTCTGTATGCCAAAAACCACTACAATATTGTAAGGTAAATATCCTCTAATTAGTGTATGTGTATATATATATATATATACACACATGAAAAAGAAAAGATCATTCAAAAAGACAATATCTTTGATACATTCAAAGGAATTTGAGTTTTGGGTTTGGGATTTCAGCTATTTTTTTAAGGTGCTATGCTCAGTCACTCAGTCGTGTCCAACTCTTTGTGCAGGGTTCTCCAGGCTCCTCTGTCCATGGGATTTTCCAGGCAAGAATACTGGAATGGGTTTTCATTTCCTCTCCAGGGAATCTTCCTGACTCAGGGATCAAACCCATGTCTCCTTCATTGCAGGTGTTTATTTTAAAACTGAGCCTTCAGGGAAGTCCCATTTTTTAAGGTAAATGTGTATAAATGTACACACACACATACACATGTGGAAACAAGTATCAATAGAAACAAAAGCTAGAAATAAATATGAAAGGAAGAGGATGGGGAGCTTCTTGACAATGAATGTAATCCTTACTTAGGAGGCTTAACAGGATGAGATAGAAATTTAAAAAAAAAAAAATTAGTCTGGAAAGAATAAAGTTAAATTTAGAAAAAAGAGCAACTCCCCCCTCCCTACACCGAGGCAGGAAGAAATTCAGGAGAGTATCTTGATATGACATAAAGATATGGAAAGTTGAGGGAAATAAGACAGGTAAGGTTAAGGGAATGGCAAACCACTTCAGTATTCTTACCTTGAGAACCCCATGAACAGTATGAAAAGGTAAAATGATAGGATACTGAAAGAGGAACTCCCTAGGTTAGAGGGTGCCCAATATACTACTGGAGGTCAGTGGAGAAATAATTCCAGAAAGAATGAAGTGATGGAGCCAAAGCAAAAACTTTACCCAGTTTTGGATGTGACTGGTGATAGAAGCAAGGTCAGATGCTGTAAAGAGCAATATTGCATAGGAACCTGGAATGTCAGGTTCATGAATCAAGGCAAATTGGAAGTGGTCAAACAAGAGATGGCCAGAGTGAAAGTTGACATCCTAGGAATCAGTGAACTAAAATGGACTGGAATGGGTGAATTTAATTCAGAGGACCATTATATCTACTACTGCGGGCAGGAATCCCTCAGAAGAAATGGAGTAGCCATCATGGTCAACAAAAGAGTTTGAAATGCAATAGTTGGATACAATCTCAAAAATGACAGAATGATCTCTGTTTGTTTCCAAGGCAAACCATTCAATATCACAGTAATCCAAGTCTATGCTGCAACCAGTAACGCTGAAGAAGCTGAAGTTTAACAGTTCTATGAAGACCTACAAGACATTTTAGAACTGAAATCCAAAAAAGATATCTTTTTTATTATAGGGGACTGGAATCCAAAATCACTGCAGATGGTGACTGCAGCCATGAAATTAAAAGATGCTTACTCCTTGGAAGGAAAGTCAAGACCAACCTAGATAGCATATTCAAAAGCAGAGACATTACTTTGCCAACAAGGGTTCGCCTAGTCAAGGGTATGGCCTTTCCTGTGGTCATGTATGGATGTGAGAGGTGGACTGTGAAGAAGGCTGAGCGCTGAAGAATTGATGCTTTTGAAGTGTGGTATTGGAGAAGACTCTTGAGAGTGCCTTGGACTGCAAGGAGATCCAACCAGTCCATTCTGAAGGAGATCAGCCCTGGGATTTCTTTGGAAGGAATGATGCTAAAGCTGAAACTCCAGTACTTTGGCCACCTCATGTGAAGAGTTAACTCATTGGAGAAGACTCTCATGCTGGGAGGGATTGAGAGCAAGAGGAGAAGGGGACGAGAGAGGATGAGATGGCTGGATGGCATCACTGACTCGATGAATGTGAGTCTGAGTGACCTCCGGGAGCTGGTGATGGACAGGGTGGCCTGGCGTGCTGCGATTCACGGGGTCGCAAAGAGTCAGACACGACTGAGTGACTGATCTGATCTGGAATGCAAAAGTAGGAAGTCAGGAAACACCTGGAGTAACAGGAAAATTTGGCCTTGGACTAGGGAAAGAAGGAGGGCAAAGATTAATGGAGTTTTGTCAAGAAAATGCACTGGTCATAGCAAACACCCTCTTCCAATGACACAAGAGAAGACTCTATACATGGACATCACCAGATGGTCAACACCGAATACAGACTGATTATATTCTTTGAAGCCAAGGATGGAGAAGCTCTATACAGTCAGCAAAAACAAGACCAGGAGCTGACTGTGGCTGAGATCATGAACTCCTTATTATCAAATTCAGACTGAAATTCAAGAAAGTAGAGAAAACCACTAGACCATTCAGGTATGACCTAAATCAAATCCGTTATGATTATACAGTGGAAGTGAAAAATAGATTTAAGGGAGTAGATTTGATAGATAGAGTGCCTGATGAACTATGGAATAAGGTTCATGACATTGTACAGGAGACAGGAATCTAGACCATCTCCATGGAAAAGAAATGCAAAACAGCAAAATGGCTGTCTGGGGAGGCCTTACAAATAGCTGTGAAAACAAGAGAAGTGAAAAGCAAAGGAGAAAAGGATCGAGATAAGCATCTGAATACAGAGTTCCAAAGAATAGCAAGAAGAGATAAGAAAGCCTTCTTCAGCAATCAATGCAAAGAAATAGAGGAAAACAACAGAATGGGAAAGACTAGGGATCTCTTCAAGAAAATCAGAGATACCAAGGGAACATTTCATGCAAAGATGGGCTCGATAAAGGACAAAAATGGTATGGACCTAACAGAAGCAGAAGATATTAAGAAGACGTGGCAAGAATACACAGAACTGTACAAAAAAAAAAAAAAAAAAAAAAATCTTCATGACCCAGATAAACACGATGGTGTGATCACTCACTGAGAACCAGATATGCTGGAATGTGAAGTCAAGTGGGCTTTAGAAAGTGTCACTACGAACAAAGCTAGTGAAAGTGATGGAATTCTCGTTGAGTTATTTCAAATCCTGAAAGACGACGCTATGAAAGTGCTGCACTCAATATGCCAGCAAATTTGGAAAACTCAGCAGTGGCCACAGGACTGGAAAAGGTCACTTTTCATTCCAATCCCAAAGAAAGGCAATGCCAAAGAATGCTCAAATTAAGCAAAATTGCACTCATCTCACATGCTAGTAAAGTAATGTTCAAAATTCTCCAAGCCAGGCTTCAGCAATATGTGAACCATGAAATTCCTGATGTTCAAGCTGGTTTTAGAAAAGGCAGAGGAACCAGAGACCAAATTGCCAACATCCTCTGGATCATCAAAAAAGCAAGAGAGTTCCAAAAAAAAAAAAAAAAAATCTATTTCTGTTTTATTGACTATGCCAAAGCCTTTGACTGTGTGGATCACAGTAAACTGTGGAAAATTCTGAAAGTGATGGGAATACCACACCACCTCTTGAGAAATTTGTATGCAGGTCAGGAAGCAGCAGTTAGAACTGGACAGAAGAGACTGGTTCCAAATAGGGAAAAGAGCACGTCAAGCCTGTATATTGTCACCCTGCTTATTTAACTTATATGCAGAGTACATCATAAGAAATGCTGGACTCGAAGAAACACAAGCTGGAATCAAGATTTCTGGGAGAAATATCAATAACCTCAGATATGCAGATGACACCACCCTTATGGAAGAAAGTGAAGAGGAACTAAAAAACTCTTGATGAAGGTGAAAGAGGAGAGTGGAGAAGTGGGCTTAAAACTGAACATTCAGAAAATGAAGGTCATGGCATCCGGTCCCATCACTTCATGGGAAATAGATGGGAAAACAGTGGAAACAGTGTCAGACTTTCTTTTCTGGGCTCCAAAATCACTGCAGATGGTGACTGCAGCCATGAAATTAAAAGACGCTTACACCTTGGAGG
Source organism: Tragelaphus eurycerus (assembly GCA_935064755.1). Lineage (NCBI taxonomy): Eukaryota > Metazoa > Chordata > Mammalia > Artiodactyla > Bovidae > Tragelaphus > Tragelaphus eurycerus. Next base: position 1,783,969 of record CAKXYN010000123.1, read on the forward strand.
GAAAGTTATGAACAACGTAGATAGCAATTGAAAAGCAGAGACATTACTTTGCCAACAAAGGTTCGTCTAGTCAAGACTATGGTTTTTCCATTGGTTATGTATGGATGTGAGAGTTGGACTGTGAAAAAAGCTGAGCACCGAAGAATTGGTGGTTTTGAACTGTGGTGTTGAAGAAGACTCTTGAGAGTCCCTTGGATCCAACCAGTCCATCTTGAAGGAGATCAGCCTTGTGGTTTCTTTGGAAGGAATGACGCTAAAGTTGAAACTCCAGTACTTTGGCCACCTCATGGGAAGAGTTGACTCATTGGAGAAGACTTTGATGCTGGGAGGGATTGGGGCAGGAGGAGAAGGGGATGACAGAGGATGAGATGGCTGGATTGCATCACTGACAGGATGGATGTGAGTTTGAGTGAACTCCGGGAGTTGGTGATGGACAAGGAGGCCTGGCATGCTGCAAATCATGTAGTCGCAGAGTTGGACACGACTGAATGACTGAACTGAACTGAACTGAAGGTTAACATTGACCTGAGTATTTTAAGAGAGTAGGATGTGGACCTGTGTGGGAAGAATTGCGTTGAAGAAGTTTTATAAACTAAAGGATTTGCATATGGAATCTGGAAAGATGATACTAATGAACTTATTTGCAGGGTAGCAATGGAAACATAGACATAGAGAACAGACTTGTGGACACAGTGGAGAGGGGAGAGTGGACCAATATAAGGAAGGAGAGGGTAGAACAAATTGAGAGTAGCACTGAAACACATACATTACCCATGTAAAACAGAGAATTGGTGTAAATTTGTTGTATGATGCTGGGAACTCAATCCCAGTGCTCTCTGACAACCTAGAGGGCTGGGAAGGAGTGGACAATGGGAGAAAGGTTCAAGTGGGAGGAGGATGGATTCATGGTGATATATGGCATAAGCCAACACAATATCATAAAATAGTTATACTCCAGCGAAAAGTAAATATTTTCAAAATATTTAATTAATATAAAGGATTTATTTGCTGTGAAATCCATTTTGTAGTTAAATTAATATTATTGTGAGTCTCCTTGAAAATTATCCGATTATATCACACAGAAGTAACTACTCAAGAAAAAGAAAATCCTTCTATAAAAATCCACTCTTCTGAGTAATCAGGTCCATCTGGCAAGCCGTTGTAACTTTAAATTTACCAACCCACTTTGCAGAAGTTTTCTAAGTTCTTTTTCTCTTTCTTTTTACTTTGTTATTTCAAAATTAGAGAAGTTAAAGAATAAAACAAGGAGTTCTATATATATATATATATATATATATATATATATATATATATATATATATATATATACACCTCTCCAGACTTTCCAATAATTTAGTGTGTATAAGAATTTTCTTTTTTTTATCAATTGACCCTTTTTTTAAAATTAATTTATTCATTTTAATTGGAGGCTAATTACGTTACAATATCGTGCTCCTTTTGTCCATACATTGGCATGAATCAGCCATGGCTATACATGTGCCCCTCATCCTGATCGCCCTCCGACTTCCCTCCCCATCCCATCCCTCAGTGTTATCCCAGTGCACCTGATTTGAGTGTCCTGTTTTCATGCATAAAACTTGGACCTTACATCTATTTCACATATGGTAATGTACAGGTTTCAATGTTATTCTCTCAAATCATCCAACCCTAGCCTTCTCCCACAGAGTCCAAAAGTCTATTCTTTATATCTGCATTTCTTTTCCTGTCTCACATATAGGGTCATCATTACCATCTTTCTAAATTCCATATATATGTGTTAATATGCTGTATTGGTGTTTTTCTTTCTGACTTCCTTCATTCTGTATAATAGGCTTCAGTTTTACCCACCTCATTAGAACTGATTCAAATGCATTCTTTTTAATAGCTGAGTCACCGACTTGATGGACATGAATTTGAGTTAACTCCAGGAGTTGGTGATAGACAGGGAGGCCTGGGATGCTGTGATTCATGGGGCTGCAAAGAGTCAGACACGATTGAGTGACTGAACTCAACTGAATATTCCATTGTTTATATGTGCCACAACTTGCTTATCCATTTATCTGCCGATGAATATCTAGATTGCTTCCATGGTGAGCTATTGTAAACAGTGCTGTAATGAACATTGGAGTACATGTGTCTCTTTCAATTATGGTTTCCTCAGTGCATATGTTCAGCAATGGGATTCCTGAGTCATATGGCAGTTCTATTTCCAGTTTTCTAAGGAGTCACCACACTGTTCTTCATAATGGCTGTACTAGTGTGCATTCCCATCAATGGTGTAAGAAGGTTCTGTTTTCTTCACACCCTTTCCAACATTTACTTTTGTAAAGTTTTTGATAGCATCCATTCTGACCCACATGTGGTTTTGATTTGCAATTCTCTGATAATGAGTGATGTTGAGCATTGTTTCATATGTTTGATAGCCATTTGTATGTCTTCTTTGGAGAAATGTCTGTTTAGTTCTTTGGCCCATTTTTTTTGATTGGGTCATTTATTTTCTGGTATTGAGTTGCATGAACTACTTGTATACTTTTGATTAATTCTTTGTCAGTTGCTTCATTTGTGATTATTTCCTCCCATGCTGAAGGCTGTCTTTTCAGCTTGTTTATAGTCTCTTTCATTATCCAAAAGCTTTTAAATTTAATTAGGTCCCATTTATCTTTGTTTTTATTTCCATTACTCTGGGAGGTGGTCATAGAGGATCCTGCTCTGATTTATATCAGAGAGTGTTTTGCCTCTGTTTTCCTCTAGGAGTTTTATAGTTCCTGGTCTTACATTTAGATATTTAATCCATTTTGAGTTTATTTGTGTGTATATTCAAAAGCAGAGACACTACTTTGTCCACAAAAGTTCGTTTAGTCAAGGCTATGGTTTTTCCTGTGGTCATGTATGGATATGAGAGTTGGACTATGAAGAAAGGTGAGCACCAAAAAATTGATGCTTTTGAATTGTGGTGTTGGAGAAGACTCTTGAGAGTCCCTTCGACTGCAAGGAGATCCAAATAGTCCATTCTGAAGGAGATCAACCCCAGGATTTCTTTGGAAAAAATGATGCCAAAGCTGAAACTCCAGTACTTTGGCCACCTCATGCGAAGAGTTAACTCATTGGAGAAGACTCTGATGCTGGGAGGGATTGGGGGCAAGAGGAGAAGGGGACGACAGAGGATGAGATGGCTGATGGCATCACTGACTTGATGGACGTGAGTCTCAGTGAACTCTGGGAGTTGGTGATGGACAGGGAGGCCTGGTGTGCTGCAATTCATGGGGTCCCCAAGAGTCGGACACGACTGAGCAACTGAACTGAACTGAACTGAAATGAAATGAAATGGACTGATGGTGCTAGGAAGTGTTCTAGTTTCATTCTTTTACACATGGTTGACCAGTTTTCCCAGCACCACTTGCTAAATATATTGTCTTTTCTTCATTGTATATTTTTGCGTCCTTTGTCAAAGATAAGGTGCCCATAGATGGGAAGATTTATCTCTTGGCTTTCTATTTTGATCCATTGATCTATATTTCTGTCTTTGTGCCAGTACCATACTGTCTTAATGACTGTAGCTTTGTAGTAGAGTCTGAAGTCAGGTAGGTTGATTCCTTCAGTTCCATTCTTCTTTCTCATGATTTATTTGCCTATTTGAGTTTTTTTTTTTTTTTTTTTGTATTTCCATACAAATTATGAAATTATTTGTCCTAGTTCTGTGGAAAATACCCTTGGTAGCTTGACAGGGATTGCATTGAATCTATAGATTGCTTTGGGTAGTATACTCATTTTCACTATATTGATTCTTCCAATCCGTGGACATGGTATATTTCTCCATCTATTTGTGTCATCTTTGATTTCTTTCATCAATGTTTTATAATTTTCTAAATATAGGTCTTTTGTTTCTTTAGGTAGATTTAGTCCTAAGTTTTTTATTCTTTTTATTTTTATTCTTTTTTTTTTATTGTTACAATGGTGAATGGGGTTGTTTCCTTAATTTCTCTTTCCATTTTCTCATTGTTAGTGTATAAGAATACAAGGGATTTCTAAGTATTGATTTTATATCTTGCAAATTTACTATATACATTTATTAGCTCTAGTAATTTTCTGGTAGTATCTTTAGGGTTGTCTATATAGAGAATAATGTCATCTGCAAACAGTGAGAGTTTTACTTTTTTTCCAGTCTCAGATCAGATCAGATCAGTTGCTCAGTCGTGTCTGACTCTTTGCAACCCCATGAACCGCAGCACGCCAGGCCTCCCTGTCCATCACCAACTCCCGGAGGTCACTCAGACTCACATCCATCGAGTCAGTGATGCCATCCAGTCATCTCATCCTCTGTTGTCCCCTTCTCCTCCTGCCCCCAATCCCTCCCAGCATCAGAGTCTTCTCCAATGAGTCAACTCTTCGCATGAGGTGGCCAAAATACTGGAGTTTCAGCTTTAGCATCATTCCTTCCAAAGAAATCCCAGGGCTGATCTCCTTCAGAATGGACTGGTTGGATCTCCTTGCAGTCCAAGGGACTCTCAAGAGTCTTCTCCAACACCACAGATCAAAAGCATCAATTCTTCGGTGCTCAGCCTTTTTCCACTCTAGATTCCTTTTATTTCTTTTTCTTCTCTGACCACCTTGGCTAAAATGTCGAAAACTATGTTGAATAGTAGTGGTAAAAGTGAGCACCCATGTCTTGTTCCTGACTTTAGGGGAAATGCTTTCAATATTTCACCATTGAGGATAGTGTTCGCTGTGGGTTTATCATATATGGTTTTTATTATGTTGAGGTATGTTCCTTATATACCTGGTTTCTGGAGGGTTTTTTTTTTTTTTTTTTGTATCATAAATGAATGTTGAAGTTTGTCAAAGGCTTTCTATGTATCTATTGAGATAATCATATTGTTTTTATCTTTGAATTTGTTAATGTGGTATATCATATTGATTGATTTGCAAATATTGAAGAACTATTGCATCTCTGGGATAAAGCCCATTTGGCCATGATGTATGATCTTTTCAATATGCTTTTGGATTCTGTTGTTAGAATTTTCTTTAGGATTTTTGCATCTATGTTCATGAGTGATATTGGCCTGCAGTTTTCTTTTTTGTGTGTCATGATTATTTATTTTCTTGTTAAGCTTATTCCAGATTTGATCAGAGAAAGTCCTTTCAAGAAGGCTTCAGGGTGGTTTTCCCAGGTCCTTTTAAAATTTTGTGCACTACATTAATTTCTGGAATAAGATAATCCAGGCTCTGGAACTTTTCCTTTCTCAGACCTATAAGCAAACATTCCCACCAAGTGTTGGTTACTTTTTGTGTTGAATGTTATATACGAAATAAGATGTATGTCCTTAATGTGCTCATGACCATGGTTGTATTACTGCTTCCAAGTTTTCTCATATAAGAGAGCAAACATACATTCAGTTCAGTTCAGTCACTCAGTCATATCTGACTCTTTGCAAGCACAAGGATTGTAGCAGACTTCTGTATTAATTAACTTTGAATAGATTTGATTAAGATCTGATCCGGTAAGCTCTGATCAAAGGAGGCCGTCAAGCGCCCTCTTGCCCGTCCTCAGGCCACACCTGCGGCTGCCAGACAGCTATGGAAGCTAGGCCAAATCCAGGACTTCCTGATGGTAGACCGGTGGAAATGGAGTCAGGAGGGCTTGTTTCCCTTTAGCATCTGTTCTGTGATCTTTGTTAAATGTAAGGAAAGCTTAAATTCTTTTTTCTTTGAAAGCGAAAATCTTATTTAACTCTTGTATTTTAGATTTACTTATATACACAGTCTATTGCTCAGCTTTAGTTTTCATATTGTTTAAGTTTTAAATGACTCTTGTAAACTTATTCTTTTTTTCTCCTGCTGAAAAATAAATCATATAAAAATGGTTTTGTTTTAAACCTTTCTTGTAATTTTTTTACATGCTATCAGATCAGATCAGATCAGTCGCTCAGTCGTGTCCGACTCTTTGCGACCCCATGAACCGCAGCACGCCAGGCCTCCCTGTCCATCACCAGCTCCCGGAGGTCACTCAGGCTCACATCCATCGAGTCAGTGATGCCATCCAGCCATCTCATCCTCTGTCGTCCCCTTCTCCTCCTGCCCTCAATCCCTCCCAGCATCAGAGTCTTCTCCAATGAGTCAACTCTTCGCATGAGGTGGCCAAAATACTGGAGTTTCAGCTTTAGCATCATTTCTTCTAAAGAAATTCCAGGATTGATCTCCTTCAGAATGGATTGGTTGGATCTTCTTGCAGTCCAAGGGACTCTCAAGAGTCTTCTCCAACACCACAGTTCAAAAGCATCAATTCTTCGGCGCCCAGCCTTCTTCACAATCCAGCTCTCACATCCATACATGACCACAGGAAAGACCATAGCCTTGACTAGGCGAACCTTTGTTGGTAAAGTAATGTCTCTGCTTTTGAATATGCTATCTAGGTTGGTCATAATTTTCCTTCCAAGGAGCAAGCGTCTTTTAATTTCATGGCTGGAGTAACCATCTGCAGTGATTTTGGAGCCCAGAAAAACAAAGTCTGACACTGTTTCCACTGTTTCCCCATCTATTTCCCATGCAGTGATGGGACCAGATGCCATGATCTTCGTTTTCTGAATGTTGAGCTTTAAGCCAACCTTTTCACTCTCCATGAATGAATCTATTATATATCATTGTATTTTAGTTGCTAATATTTTCTTAAGGATTTCTAAACCTATATTTTTTTTTAGAGGGAACTTTACCTACTTCAGAAATGGTATAGACCTAACAGAAGCAGGAGATATTAAGAAGACGTGACAAGAATACACAAAAGAACTACACCAAAAAGATCTTAATAACTCAGATAGCCACGAAGGTGTGATCACTCACCTAGAGCCAGACATCCTGGAGTACAAAGTCAAGTGGACCTTAGGAACCATCAATACATACAAAGCAAGTAGAGGTAATGGAGTTTCAGTTGAGGTATTTCAAACCCCAAAAGATGATGCTGTTAAAGTGCCTTGCTCAATATGCCAGCAAATTTGGAAAACTCAGCAGTGGACACAGCACTGGGAGAGGTCAGTTTTCATTCCAATTCCAAAGAAAGGCAATGCCAAAAAATGTTCAAACTACCATGCAATTGCACATTTCACGTGCTAGCAAAGTAATTCTCAAAGTTCTTCCAGTTAGGCTTCAACAGTACATAAACTAAGAACTTCCAGTTATTCAAGCTGGATTTAGGAAAGGTAGAGACACCAGAGATCAAAATGCCAACATCCTTTGGATCATAGGAAAAGCAAGACAGTTTCAGAAAAACAAAAACAAAAACAACTGTATTTCTGCTTCATTGACTCTGCTAAAGCCTTTTGGGAGAAGGCAGTGGTACTCCACTCTAGTATTCTTGCCCGGAAAATCCCATGGATGGAGGAACCTGGTGCACTGCAGTCCATGGGGTTGCTAGGAGTCAGACACGACTGAGCGACTTCACTTTCACTTTTCACTTTCATGAATTGGAGAAGGAAATGGCAACCCACTCGTGTTCTTGCCTGGAGAATCTCAGAGATGGGGGAGCCTGGTGGGCTGCCATCTATGGGGTCACACAGAGTCAGACATGACTGACATGACTTAGCAGCATCAGCAGCAGCAGCAGCAGAGCCTTTTACTGTGTGGATCACAACAAACTGTGGAAAGTTCTTTAAGAGATGAGGATACCAGACCACTTTACCTGCCTCTTGAGAAACTGTTGCAAGTCAAGAAGCATCAGTTAGAACCTGACATGAAACAATGGACTGATTGAAAATTGATAAAGGAGCATGTCAAGGCTGTATATAGTCACCTTGCTTATTTAACTTTTATGCAGAGTACATCATATGAAATGCCTGGCTGGATGAAGCACAAGCTGGAATCAAGATTGCTGGGAGAAATATCAGTAACCTCAGATATGCAGATGACACCATACTTATGGCAGAAAGTGAAGAGGAACTAAGAGATTCTTGATGAAAATGAGGATAAGAGTGAAAAAACTGGCTTAAAACTCAACATTCAGAAAACTCAGATCATGGCATCTGGTCTAATCACTTCTTGGCAGATAGATAGGAAAACAATGGAAAAAGAGACAGACAATTTTCTTAAGCTCCAAAATCACCTCAGATGGTGACTGTAGCAATTAAATTCTTAGACACTTGCTCCTTGGAAGAAAAACTATGACAAACCTAGACAGCATAACAAAAAGCTGTGACATTACTTTGCAAAGATTCATATAATCAAGGCTATGGTTTTTCCACATAAACGTGAGAGCTGGACCATAAGTATGCCTGAATACTGAAAGACTGATGCTCTCAAACTGTGGTATTGGGGAAGACTCTTAGAATTCCTTGGACTACAAGGTGATCAATTCAATCAATCCTAAGGAAAATCAACCAGAATATTCACTGGAGGGACTGATGAAGCACCAGTACCCAATGACGTGAGTTTGAACAAGCCCAGGAGATGGTGAAAGAAAGGGAAGCCTGGCATGGTGCAGTCCATGGGGTCACAAAAATTGGACATGAGTGAGAGGCAATAATTACAGAGTATTCAAAACTAGTCAAGATCCTATCAGAAAACATCAGACTAAGGAAAATGTTCTCACTCATTATTACACTAGAATACATGGTGAGAATTTTCTTTGCACACTGTTTACATAATTATATATCATTGTTGTTCAGTCGCTAAGTCATGAGGAACTCTTTCAGAACCCATGGACGGTAGCATGCCAGGCTTTCTGTCCTTCACTATTTCATGGATTTAGCACAAATTCATGTCCATTGAGTTTGTGATACTATCTAACCATCTCATCCTCTGCTGCATCCTTCTCTTTTTGCCTTTAATATTTCCCAGCATCAGGATCTTTTCTAATGCATTGGGTCTTCTCACCAGGTGGCCAAAGTATTGGAGCTTCTGCTTCAGCATCAGTCCTTCCAAGAACATTAGGAGTTGATTTCCTCTAGAATTGACTCATTTTATCTCATTGCAGTCCAAAGTATTCTCAAGAGTCTTCTCTAGCACCACAGTTCAAAACTATCAATTCTTTGATGGTCAGCCTTCTTTATGGTCCAACTCACATTCATACATGACCTTGGAAAAACCATAGCTTTGACAATAGCGATGTTGTCAATAAATTGATGTCTCTGCTTTTTAATACACTGTCTAGGTTTGGTGTAGCTTTCCTTCCAACGAGCAAGTGTATTTTAATTTCATGACTGCATTCACTGTCTGCAGTGGTTTTGGAGTCCAAGAAAATAAAATTTGTCACTGTTTACACTTTTCCCCTTCTATTTTCCCTAAGGTGATGGGATCAGATGATGTGATCTTAGTTTTTTAAGTGCTGAGTTTTAAGCCAGCTTTTTCACTGTCCTCTTTCACCCTGATCAAGATGCTTTTCAGTTCTTCTTTATTTTTTGCCTTTAGAATGGTATCATCTACATATCAGAGATAGTTGATATTTTTCACAGCAATTTTGATTCCAGTTTGTAACTCTTGCAGCCTGGCATTTCACATGATGTACACTGCATATAAGTTAAGTAAACAGGGTGACGAGATCCAGCCTTGACATAATCCTTTTCCAATTTTGAACCAGCTCATCATTCCATGTTCAGTTCTACCTGTTGCTTCTTGACCTTGACATAGATTTCTCAGGATACAGATAAGGTGGTTTGGTACTCCAATCTCTAAGAATTTTCCAGTTTGTTGTGATCCACACAAAGACTAGTTTAATCAATGAAGCAGATGTTTTCTGAAATTTCCTTGCTTTCTCTATGATCCAAACAATGTTGGCAATTTGGTCTTTGGTCCTCTGTGCCTTCTAAATCTAGCTTGTACATATGGCAGTTCTGGGTTCACATATTACTGAAGCCTAGCTTGAAGATTTTTGAGCATAACCTTGATAGCATGTTAAACGTTTGCAGCTGTATAACAGTTTGAACATTCTTTGGCATTGTCCTTTTTGAGATTGAAATGAAAACTGACCTTTTCCAGTCCTGTGGCCACTGAGAAGTCATCCAAATTTGCTGACATATTGAGTGCTTCACTGTAACAGCATAATCTTTTAGGATTAGAAATAGTTTAGCTAGAATTCCATCACCTCCACTAACTTTGTTTGCAGTAATGCTTCCTAAGGCCACTTTTATTTCACACTGCAGGATGTCAGGCTCTAGATGAAAGGCCACAAGATTGAGGTTATCTGAATCACTTACATCTTTTTTGTATAGTTTTTTTTTTTTTGTGTGTGTGTATTCTTGACAATTCTTCCTAATCTTTTCTTCTTCTGTTATGTTGTTAATATTTCTATCCTTTATTGTACCCATCCTTACATGAAATATTTCCTTGATCTCTCCAATTTTCTTGAGGTCTCTAGTTTTTCCCATTCTATATTTTCCCTCTATTCTTGTGCATTACTTTCTTAATAAAGTCTTTTTTATCTCTACTTTCGGGGAAGGCAATGGCACCCCACCCCAGTACTTTTGCCTGGAGAATCCCATGGACGGAGGAGCCTGGTAGTCTCCAGTCCATGGGGTCGCCGAGAGTCGGACAAGACTGAGCGACTTCACTTTCACTTTTCACTTTCCTGCATTGGAGAAGGAAATGGCAACCCACTCAGTATTCTTGCCTGGAGAATCCCAGGGACAGTGGAGCCTGGTGGGCTGCCGTCTATGGGGTCGCACAGAGTCGGACACGACTGAAGCGACTTAGCAGCAGCAGCAGCATTATTCTCTGGATCTCTGTATTTAGTTGGGTATATCGTCCCCTTTCTTCCTTCCCTTTGCTTCTCTTCTTTTCTCAGCTATTTGTAAGACTTCCTCAGAAAACCTCTTTTCCTTCTTGCACATCTTTTACTTTAGGGTAGTTTTGGCCACTGCATTCTCTACAATGTTATGAACCTCTGTCCATATTTATTCAAGTACTCTGTTTACCACGTCTAATCCCTTGAATCGGTTCATTACTTCTACCACATAATCATGAATGACCTAGTGCTTTTCCTTCCTTTCTTCACTTTAAACCTGAATTCTGCATTCTGAGCCACAATCAACTCCAGATCTTGCTTCTGATAACTATAAAGATCCTCCATTTTTGGCTGCAAACAATATAATCAATTTGAAGTGTTGACCATCTGTTAATGTCCATGTATAGAACCATCTCTCATATTGTTGGAAGAGGATGTTAGCTATGAACAATGTGTTCTCTTGACAAAACTCTGTTAGCCTTTGCCCTGCTTCATTTTGCATTACCTGGCCAAATTTGCTTGTTACTCCAGGTATCTCAATTGCACCCCACCCCAGTACTTTTGCCTAGAAAATCCCATGGACGAAGGAGCCTGGTAGGCTCCAGTCCATGGGGTCGCTAAGAGTCAGACACGACTGAGCGATTTCACTTTCACTTTTCACTTTCATGCATTGGAGAAGGCAATGGCAACCCACTCCAGTGTTCTTGCCTGGAGAATCCCAGGGGCAGGGGAGCCGGGTGAGCTTCCGTCTATGGGGTCACACAGAGTCGGACACGACTGAAGTGACTCAGCAGCAGCAGCCAGGTATCTCTTGACTTAGTGCTTTTGCATTTCAATCCCTTATAGTGATCAGAAAAGGAGATCTTTTTTTGTTAGTTCTAGAAAGTCTTGTAGGTCTTCAGTGTACGTTAACTTCAGTTTCTTTGGCATTAATGATGGGTCATATGCTTGAATTACTGTAAAATTGAGTGGTTTGCCTTCAAAACAAACCTAGATCATTCTGTCATTTTTAAGATTGCACCCAAGTGCTGAATTTGTTTTTTTTTTTTATTAACTATTATGATTATCTCACTTCCTCTAAGTGATTCTTGCACACAATAATACATATAATGGTCATCTGAATTAAATTCACCTATTCCTATCCATTTTCATCCATGATTCCTAAGATGATAATGTTTATGCTTGGCGTCTCCTGTTTGACCACTTCCAATTGACCTTGATCCATAGACTAACAGATTCCCATGCAATATTGTTCTTTACAACACTGAACTTTACTTTTACCAGCAGTTGTTTTTGAATCACCCACTTGTGTCATATTCTTCATGATTCCATGGACCACATGCCAGGCCTCCCTGCTGCTGCTGCTAAGTCACTTCAGTCGTGTCCGACTCTGTGCGACTCCATAGATGGCAGTGCGCCAGGCTCCCCCGTCCCTGGGATTCTCCAGGCAAGAACACTGGAGTGGGTTGCCATTTCCTTCTCCGCCAGGCCTCCCTATCCCTCACCATCTCCTAGAGTTTGCCCAAGTTCATCTCCATTGCATCAGTGATGTAATCCAGCCATCTTATCCTCTACCTTCTCATCCAGCACTCTTCTCCTTCTACTTTCAATCTTTCCCAGCATTAGGTCTTTTCCAATGAGTCAATTATTCATATCAGGTGACCAAAATATTGTATCTCCAATCTCAGCATCAGTCCTTCCAATGACTATTCAGGGTTGACTTCCTTTAAGATTGATTGGTTTGATCTCCTTACTGTCCAAGTGACTGTCAAAAGTTTTATCCAGTGTCACAGTTCGAAGGAATCAATTCTTCAGGGTTTTACCTTCTTTTCAGTCCAGCTCTCACAACTGTACATGACTACTGAAAAGGCCATAGTCTTGACTGTATGGACCTTTGTCAGTAAAGTGATGTCTTTGCTTTTGAACACACTGTCTAGGTTTGTTATAGCATTCCTGACTAGAAGTAACTGTCTTCTAATATCATGACTGCAGTCACCATCTGCAGTGATTTTAGAGCCCAAGAAGAAGAAATCAGTCACTGCTTCCACCTTTTACCCTTCTATTTGCCAATGATGGGGTCAGATGCCATGATCTTAGTTTTTTGTTTGTTTGTTTGTTTGTTTTTTAATATTTAGTTTTAAGCGAAATTTTGCCCTCTCCTCTTTCACCCTCATCAAGAGGTTCTTTAGTTCCAATTCACTTTCTGCCATCTGCATATTTAAGGTTGTTGAAGTTTCTCCTGCCAGTCTTGATTCCAGCTTGTAACTCGTCCATCCCAGTATTTCTCATGATATGATCAGCGTATAAGTTAAAGAGTGACAGCAAACAGCCTTGATGTACTTTTTTCTCAATTCTGAACCAGACACATCCACAAATGAGCATTATTTTCAGTTTGACCCAGCCTCTTCATTTTTTCTGAAGTTATTATTGCTACTGCTAAGTCGCTTCAATTGTGTCCAACTCTGTGCCACCCCATAGACGGCAGCCCACCAGGCTCCCCCATCCCTGGGACTTTCCAGGCAAGAATTTTGGAGTGGGTTGCCATTTCCTCCTCCAATGCATAAAAGTGAAAAGTATGCGGTGCTGGGAAAACTGGTTAAACACTTGTAAAAGAATGAAACTAGAACACTGTCTAACACCATACACAAAAATAAATTCAAAATGGATTAAAGAGCTAAATATAAGACCAGAAACCATAAAACCTAAATAGGCAAACACTCTCTGACTTACATCACAGCAGGATCCTCTATGACCCACCTCCGAGAAATTGGAAATAAAATCAAAAATGAACAAATGGGACCTAATCAAACTTAAAAGCTTTTGCACAACAAAGGAAACTATAGGCAAGCTGAAAAGACAGCCCTCAGAATGGGAGAAAATAATAGCAAATGAAGCAACAGACAAACAACTAATCTCAAAAATATACAAGCAACTTCTACAACTCAATTCCAGGAAAATAAACGACCCAATCAAAAAATGGGAAAGAACTTAATAGACATTTCTCCAAAGAAGACATACAGATGGCTAACAAACACATGAAAAGATGCTCAACATCGCTCATTATCAGAGAAATGCAAATCAAAACCACTATGAGATACCATTACACGCCAGTCAGAATGGCTGCGATCCAAAAATCCACAAGCAGTAAATGCTGGAGAGGGTGCGGAGAGAAGGGTACCCTCTTACACTGTTGGTGGGAATGCAAACTAGTACAGCCATTATGGAGAACAGTATGGAGATTCCTCAAAAAACTGGGAATAGAACTGCCTTATGACCCAGCAATCCCACTGCTGGGCATACACACTGAGAAAACCAGAATTGAAAGAGGCACGTGTACCCCAATGTTCATAGCAGCACTGTTTACAATAGCCAGGACGTGGAAGCAACCTAGATGCCCATCCACAGATGAATGGAAAGCAAGCTGTGGTACATATACACGATGGAGTATTACTCAGCCATTAAAAAGAATACATTGATCAGTTCTATTGAGGTGGATGGAACTGGAGCCTATTATACAGAGTGAAGTAAGCCAGAAAGAAAAACACAAATACAGTATACTAACACATATATATGGAATTTAGAAAGATGGTAACAATCACCCTGCTTATGAGACAGCAAAAAGACACTGATGTAAGATGACTTTGGATTGGACTGGGAGAGGTGGGAGATGGGGAGAAAGATGAAATATGTATAATATCATGTTGAAACGAGTCAGTCCGGGTGCGATGCCCGATAACAGATCCCTGGGACTGGAGCACTGGGATGACCTGGAGGGATGGGTGGGAGGGGGGAGGGAGGAGGGTTCGGGATGGGGAGCACGGGTATTCTGGTGGCGGATCCATCTCGATGTATGGTAAAAGTAATACAATATTGTAAAAATAAGATAAAATAAAATAAAATAAAATAAAAAAAAAAAAAACACAAAAAAAAAAAAAAAAAAAAAAAAAAAAAAAAAATTAGTTCTTTCTGTCTTGTCTTATTTATACCCCCCCGTCTCTAGACCCCCACCCTCTTCTCCCTTCCGTTTTTCGGTAGGAGGTGGTGGGGTGCCGTTGTCTTCTCTTTTATTTTTTTTTTTTTTTTTTCTCTTTTTTTCCTCCCCTCTCTCTTTTTTTTTTTTTTTTTTTTTTTTTTAAATTTCCCCCTCCTCCTTTTTTCTTTTTTCCTACAAATTAAAAAGAAAAATTTATAATAAAATAATAAATAATAAAAAAATATGAAAAAAAAAAAAATTTATTATATACATATATATGAATCAGATCAGATCAGATCAGTCGCTCAGTCGTGTCCGACTCTTTGGGACCCCATGAAGCACAGCACGCCAGGCCTCCCTGTCCATCACCAGCTCCCGGAGGTCACTCAGACTCACACCCATCAAGTCAGTGATGCCATCCAGCCATCTCATCCTCTCTCGTCCCCTTCTCCTTCTGCCCCCAATCCCTCCCAGCATCAGAGTCTTCTCCAATGAGTCAACTCTTCCCATGAGGTGGCCAAAATACTGGAGTTTCAGCTTTAGCATCATTCCTTCCAAAGAAATTCCAGGATTGATCTCCTTCAGAATGGACCGGTTGGATCTCCTTGCAGTCCAAGAGACTCTCAAGAGTCTTCTCCAACACCACAGTTCAAAAGCATCAATTCTTCGGTGTTCAGCCTTCTTCACAGTCCAGCTCTCACATCCATACATGACCACAGGAAAGACCATAGCCTTGACTAGGCGAACCTTTGTTGGTAAAGTAATGTCTCTGCTTTTGAATATGCTATCTAGGTTGGTCATAACTTTCCTTCCAAGGAGTAAGCGTCTTTTAATTTCATGGCTGCAGTCACCATCTGCAGTGATTTTGGAGCCCAGAAAAATAAAGTCTGACACTGTTTTCACTGTTTCTCCATCTATTTCCCATGAATATGTATGTATGTGTATATATATATATATATATATATATATATATATATATATATATATATATATATGTATGTATTTGTGAATCTGCTTAAATATATTTCTGGCAATATTCGATCAAAACAGAATTATTTCAATGCATTGTTCTTTTCACTTTGAAACATACTCCCTCACTGCTGGTTTATTTTCTCATTTTTTTTCTGAATGTGAAGTTTTATTATATTGTAGCTAATCCCCAAAGAATGTGTCTTTGATAGCACAGCAATAAATTCCATCATGCTGGAAATGATGATTTTTGTGGTTTGAATTATTTACATGAATATTCTTCACCATAGTTAGGCTTTGAGTTAAAAACAATGCTCCCAATAAGACACAAATTAAAAACATAAAACTATTAAAGCAGCTAAATTCCTGCTGGAGATTTGCTTACTTGTATCATTAGATTATCTTTTTGGATTCACTAATTTTGTGGTTCAGAGCCAAAAATAAATAAATAAATAAACCTATAAGTGGATTATCACATGAATGAGATAAAGCCTAAGAATTTGTCTGAATTTCCAAGCTTAACATGGCAAAACTTAAGATTTAATAAGATACATAGACATGACAGATGCTTCTATTTTCCAACAAGGACATGATGACACACTTTGACCAAATATAGCTGTGTTTATATAGCTTATGCTGACATTTTGAATCATCAATCATTTTGGAACAAAAAGCTGAAGAAAGTGTCCAAATGACCATTTTCAAAAATCTACCACCAAGTACTGAGACTGTTATAAATATTTTTTTTTTATGAACCAAGTGAGTTTTAAAGTGAAAAAATATTGCCTCTGGTAATCTGGGGTATAAAGAAATAAAATGAGAATTTACATGGCTTAAACAATTATATAAGGAGCCAGTTACACACATGTGTACACACACACAGAGTTTTTAAAATGGCACTGTACAGAGAAAGAGATGTACATTTCCCAGAGGTTAGACTATGTGCAAAAGTACAGACAGGGTGAGTAGAAAGGGTGATTAAAGTTACCATCCATGTAAGGATTTAGAATAGGGATTGGCAACCTTTTTATGTATAGGTATAGATAGTAAATATTTTAGGCTGTTTGGTTTTTGGAAATGTTCAGCCCTTCCATTACAATGCAGAAGTAGCCACAGATAATGCATGAACAAATTTATTAACTACATTTCAAAAAACTTTACTTGCAAAACTTTCTGTGGACCTGGTTTGCATTATGAGCCTAGTTTGCAGGCCCACATTGATAAATAGGCTAAAGGCCAGAGGAATTTAATTGAGAAAATGTGGATTCAAATCAATCATATTTAAGTTTTTTGAGCTGAACCAAACATATTGTGGGCCTGTGTGCTAAGCTGCTTTCAGAAGAGATCAGATCAGATCAGTCGCTCAGTCGTGTCTGACTCTTTGAGACCCCATGCATCTCACACCAGGACTCCCTGTCCATTACCAACTCCCGGAGTTCACTGAGACTCACATCCTTCGAGTCAGTGATGCAATCCAGCCATCTGATCCTCTGTCGTCCACTTCTCCTCTTGCCCTTAATCTCTCCCAGCATCAGAGGCTTCTCCAATGAGTCAACTCTTCGCATGAGGTGGCCAAAGTACTGGAGTTTCAGCTTTAACATCATTCCTTCCAAAGAAATCCCAGGGCTGATCTCCTTCAGAATGGACTGGTTGGATCCCTTTGCAGTCCAAGGGACCTTCAAAAGACTTCTCCAAAACCACAGTTGAAAAGCATCAATTCTTCAGTGCTCAGCCTTCTTCACAGTCCAGCTCTCACATCCATACATGACCACAGGAAAAACCATAGCCTTGACTAGATGGACCTTTGTTAGCAAAGTAATGTCTCTGCTTTTGAATATGCTATCTAGTTTGGTCATAACTTTCCTTCCAAGGAGTAAGCATCTTTTAATTTCATGGCTGGAGTAACCATCTGCAGTGATTTGGGAGCCCAGAAAATAAAGTCTGACACTGTTTCCCCATCTATTTCCCATGAAGTGATGGGACCGGATGCCATGATCTTCGTTTTCTGAATGTTGAGCTTTAAGCCAACTTTTTCACTCCCTACTTGCATTTTCATCAAGAGGCTTTTAGTTCCTCTTCACTTTTAGTTCCTCTTCACTGCCATAAGGGTGGTGTCATCTGCATATCTGAGGTTATTGATATTTCTCCCAGCAATCTTGATTCCAGCTTGTGTTGATTCCAGTCCAGTGTTTCTCATGATGTACTCTGCATATAAGTTAAATAAACATGGTGACAATATAGAGCCTTGACAAACTCCTTTTCCTATTTGGAACCAGTCTCTTGTTCCATGTCCAGTTCTAACTGTTGCTTCCTGACCTGCATACAAATTTCTCAAGAGGCAGATCAGGTGGTCTGATATTCCCATCTCTTTCAGAATTTTCCATGGTTTATTGTGATCCACACAGTCAAAGGCTTTGGAATAGTCAATCAAGCAGAAATAGATGATTTTCTGGAACTCTCATGCTTTTTCCATGATCCAGAGGATGTTGACAATTTGATCTCTGGTTCCTCTGCCTTTTCTAAAACCAGCTTGAACATCAGGAAGTTCACGGTTCACATATTGCTGAAGCCTGGCTTGGAGAATTTTGAGCATTACTTTACTAGCGTGTGAGATGAGTGCAATTGTGCGGTAGTTTGACCACTCTTTGGCATTGCCTTTCTTTGGGATTGGAATGAAAACTGACCTTTTCCAGTCCTGTGGCCACTGCTGAGTTTTCCAAATTTGCTGGCAAATTGAGTGCAGCACTTTCACAGCATCATCTTTCAGGATTTGAAATAGCTCAACTGGAATTCCGTCACCTCCACTAGCTTTGTTCATAGTCATGCTTTCTAAGGCCCACTTGACTTCACATTACAGGATGTCTGGCTCTAGGTCAGTGATCACACCATCGTGTTTATCTGGGTCGTGAAGATCTTTTTTGTACAGTTCTTTTGTGTATTCTTGCCATATCTTCTTAATATCTTCTGCTTCTGTTAGGTCTATACCATTTCTGTCCTTTATCGAGCCCATCTTTGCATGAAATATTCCTTTGGTATCTCTGATTTTCTTGAAGAGATCCCTAGTCTTTCCCATTCTGTTGTTTTCCTCTATTTCTTTGCATTGATCGTTGAAGATTTTCTTATCTCTTCTTGCTATTCTTTGGAACTCTTCATTCAGATGTTTATATCTTTCCTTTTCTCCTTTGCTTCTCTTCTTTTCACAGCTATTTGTAAGGCCTCCCCAGACAGCCATTTTGCTTTTTTGCATTTCTTTTCCATGGGGATGGTCTTGATCCCTCTCTCCTGTACAATGTCATGAACCTCAGTCCATAGTTCATTAGGCACTCTATCTATCAGATCTAGGCCCTTAAATCTATTTCTCACTTCCCCTGTATAATCATAAAGGATTTGATTTAGGTCATACCTGAATGGTCTAGTGATTTTCCCTACTTTCTTCAACTTCAGTCTGAATTTGGCAATAAGGAGTTCATGGTCTGAGCCACAGTCAGCTCCTGGTCTTGTTTTTGCTGATTGGATAGAGCTTCTCCATCTTTGGCTGCAAAGAATATAATCAGTCTGATTTAGGTGTTGACCATCTGGTGATGTCCATGTATAGAGTCTTTTCTTATGTTGTTGGAAGAGGGTTATTTGTTATGACTAGTGCATTTTCTTGGCAGAACTCTATTAGTCTCTGTCCTGCTTCATTCCGTATTCCAAGGCCAAATTTGCCTGTTACTCCAGGTGTTTCTTGACTTCCTATTTTTGCATTCTAGTCCCCTATAATGAAAAGGACATCTTTTTTGGTGTTAGTTCTAAAAGGTCTTGTAGGTCTTCATAAAACCGTTCAACTTCAGCTTCTTCAGCATTACTGATTGGGGCATAGATTTGGATTACTGTGACATTGAATGGTTTGCCTTGGAAACGAACAGAGATCATTCTGTTGTTTTTGAGATCGCATCCAAGTACTGCATTTCAGACTCTTTTGTTGACCATGATGGGCACTCCATTTCTTCTGAGGGATTCCTGCCTACAGTAGTAAATATAATGGTCATCTGAGTTAAATTCACCCATTCCAGTCCATTTTAGTTCACTGATTCCTAGAATGTCGACATTTACTCTTGCCATCTCTTGTTTGACCACTTCCAATTTACCTTGATTCATGGACCTGACATTCCAGGTTCCTATGCAATATTGCTCTTTATAGCATCGGACCTTGCTTCTATCACCAGACACATTCACAGCTGGTTATTCTTGCTTTGGCTCCATCCCTTCATTCTTTCTGGAATTATTTCTCCACTGATCTCCAGTAGCATATTGGGCCCCTACTGACCTGGGGAGTTTCTCTTTCAGTATCCTATCATTTTGCCTTTTCATACTGTTCATGGGGTTCTCAAGGCAAGAATGCTGAAGTGGTTTGCCATTCCTTTCTCCAGTGGACCACATCCTGTCAGATTTCTCCACCATGACCCGCCCATCTTGGGTGTGTCATATTCTTTGTGACCCTATGGACTGTAATCCGCCAGGCTCCTCTGTCCATGGGATTTTCCAGGCAAGAATGCTGGAGTGGGTTGCCCTGCCTTCCTCCAGGGGATCTTCCAAACCTAGGATTGAACCTGCAGTTTTTGTGTCTCCTGCATTGGCAGGCAGCTTCTTTTCCACTAGCACCATCTGGGAAACAGAAGCCAAACACATTATATTTCTAAATTTCCCATTTTATTTCATCGTACTATAATCAGTAAGGGACAGGATTGCTACAAAGATAAAAGGAATGAACATAGACATCTTAGTTAGCAATAACCATATAATGCATAATTTATAAAAATCCATCCTGTCACATGCCCACCCCCAACTGAAGTGTGAATAACGGAAATGGAAAATGTAAATTCATGAGGGTAAAAAAAAAAAAAAAAAAATGGTAGGAGACAAGATGCCAGAGACAAGAAAAATCGACACAGAAAAAAAAATTTAATTTGGAAAGCTGGAATTTGAGTAGCAACGTTTTTATTATAATTAAAAAGCTGAAAATTAAGTATCTACAGGAGTAGGGCTAAGAAGGAAGCTGACTCATGCTCCCAAAACTTCAGAAAATTTTGGAAATTGATGGTACACCCAAAGGTGAGGAGGCTGGGTGATGCTAAACATGGAAAAATTGATACTGGGGCATTTAAATTGCTACATCCCATACACCAACTAGCAGAGATTTCCTTCTCTGTCCCTTCAGAGACAGATGGGAGATTTAATCTCTAAACATGTCGATGCCGAGGCTTTGAGTTTAGGGACATTAAGCTGACTTAAGATGGGTATTTAGTCTTACTGAATACAAAGAAATTTAAATAAGATCTGTATTCTGAATGATGATTGCCCCTCATCTGTTCCCAAAATTCATCACAATATTGGCCACATTTGACTTTTTAAGGCTGGTAGAAATTGATTAATGATCTAAGGGGGAAAAAAAAAAAACCTTCACGTGCTGATATGATAAGGCCAGATAATCCCGTCATCACCATTTCAATCAACTCAAAAGCTGCCACTCAGCTTTTTATTGTTTGACTTTAAAAATGAACAGAGAAAATTATCAGCTATTTGAAAACTAACTCTACCATGAATAACAGAAACAAAAACAAATGAACATACTAAAGAAATGTGGAGAAAGAGAGACCATGCAAAAACAGAGGAAAAGCTTCAAAATGTCTAATTATATCATCAGAGAGATAAAGTAGTTTACCTTATTTAAAAAAAAAATAATAATAAAGAACGCTATTTAAAAAGTAATATCCAGAGAACAAAAAAGAAAGGGAAATAAAATGTGACAGCAGAAATTTAAAAATTAAGCATAATGATTGAAACACATATTGACAATGATTCTGGAGCAGTGTATCTCAAATTTTAGTGTACATACAAATCACTTAGAGAAATTGACAAAATGCAAATTGTGATTTAGTATTTCTGGTGTTGGACCTGAGATTGTGCATGTTGAATAGGCTTTCAGATGATGTTGCTCTTGTCAGTTTCACTGTTTGAGCAACAAGACTTTCTAGAACATAAGGCAAACAAAGAGATGGGAAAATAGAAAGCAAATAAGAAATTAGCACCCAGGAAATTTCATATCTGTCCAAGAGCAGACACAGAAAGAGAAAGAAGAAATTGGATGGAGAATAAATAAAGGGACATTTTCCCAGAAGATGAGTTTCTAAATTGAAAAGACTAAGTGTCCAGCACATTAAGTGAAAATTTATTTATATCATCACACAGTAAGAAAATGTCAGGATATCAGGTAATGCTAAAAATATCATAAAAACTTCTAGAATACAATCAATCATACACAGCTCACCAATGCCCCCAGACACATATGCTTACATACACACTCACGCACAGACACACACCCCTTATAGCAAATATTCAAAACTTATATAGCCATGTAGAAGATATTATAGTGTTACAATCAGTTTTCAAAATCTAAAACTTAATACCCAGCTTGACACACAATCTAGAATGAGCAAAAAATAAACATGGATTCATATAGTCATAGTATGCAAGTACAGATACTTTGTAGTCAAGAATTTTTAAAAGGCTAATGTATTCATTCTCAGATGGAAATGTGCCATTGAAAATGACACAAGCCACTTGAGATCCAGAAAGCTGGGAATCTTACAAAAGAGAGAGGGAAAAGGAGTTTCTATAATGTAGGTAAAGTCAAAGTTGACAGTTGCTTGGCAAGCCTATATAATAACCAGTAAAGACTGAAGCACAGAAGGTGAAAAGGTATTTCTAAGGGTCACTGGGTTAAAGGTGTCAGAGGGTCTCAGGCTGGGTCCAGAAAATGAATAATAAATGCTAAATGATTCACTAGGGGAGAAGCACTTTAAGTCAACCTAAATTAAAACGAATATTTTAAGGAAAAATGAGAGATCCTTAGTGGTAAGGTATCCAAAGAACTCATGCTTACTGCATAGGAATATCTATTTCAATAACTAAAATGAGACTGTTAGTAAGAAAAAAAAAAAAAAAAATATGACGGAAGGATGTTTCAATGTCCCAAAGATCGCAGAAAAACCTGGAAACCTGACTTAGCCTTACAGAGTAGCTTTAACTATCTGTGAGGAAAAAATAAAAATAAAGGTTATTTCTCGTTCCATTCTACAACTGTGGCTTGTTTCATGTAAAGGGTACAGTAGAATTTCTGTGTGCTACAGAGTGTTACAAATAGTGTGAAACTCCTCATACATGCGATTTTGAGGTCACTGGACAGAAATTAGAAACATGGCTGAATCAGTGAAAGAGAATGAGGTGACATTCCATCTGATGACAGGGTTTGTAGGAACTGTTGCCCACTTCTTAAAAGAGTTAGATTACTTTTACTATTTGTATTTTTGAAAATCATTCAAATCAAGGGACCAGAATTGCAATAGGGTTACATCATCATACACTAAGGGCTTCCCTAGTGGCTCAGATGGTAAAGTGTCTGCCTGCAGTGCAGGAGACCCAGGTTCAATCCCTGGGTTGGGAAGATACCCTGGAGAAGGAAATGACAACCCACTCCAGTATTCTTGTCTGGAAAATTTCATGGATGGAAGAGCCTGGTAGGCTACAGTTCATGGGGTCACAAAGAGTCAGACATGACTGAGTGACTTCATTTTAAACTTTATTATACACTAACCTCAAGAGGGGTCTCCATTATCACTCTTTGCTCCTGAAACAATGGACATACATATAAAGCAAATTGAAAAGGACAAGAATATATTTTTATAAATTAGGCAACCAACTTGGAGACTCAGGACTACAATAGGAGGCAGTCCAGTGGTTAAGAATTCACACTTTCAATTCAGTGGGTATGAGTTCGATACCTGACCAGGAAACTAAGTTCTCACATGCTGCACAGTGTGGTCAAATAAACAAATAAGAGACCCGATGATAAAGTACAGTTAGAGAAATTTTTGTGGGGTTTGGGGTGTTTTGAGCTTCCCAGGTGGCACTTGTGGTAAACAACCCACCTGTCAATGCAGAAGACATAAGAGACTCAGGTTCAGTCCCTGAGTTAGGAAGATCTCCTGGAGGAGGGCAATGTAACCTACTCCAATAGTCTTGCCTGGAGACTCCCATGGACAGAGGAGCCTGGCAGGCTACAGTTCATAGAGTCACAAAACATCAGAAACAACTGAAGCTACTTAGCACACACACAGGGGTGTTTTAGCCACAGGAGGTGCTAGAGATAAGTAAGAAATTCTGGAGACATGGCTAAACTTCAAGATTGTTGTCAAGTTGATAATCTTTTGCACATTTCTCTTTATGCCATTTTCTGTGTTAATAGATGAAGGCCTACAAATAAGTTTGTGTAATTGATATTTGGTCAAGATAAAAAATTATGTGTATATATATACACATATACATGTATGTGTGTATATATATATATATATATATATATATATATATATATGTATGTATGTATGTGGGGCTTCCCTGATGGCTCAAATGTTATTTTTTATTTTTTATGAAATTTTGTGTCAAAATAATGTATAATATCTAATATTCTATTAATATTTGTATAATATATTTATACCTGTATCTATAATTTTTTTAAAAATCCTATAGAAGCCTGTCATATCAACCAGTCAATCCTAAAGGGAATCAATCCTGAATATTCATTGGAAGGACTGATGCTGAAACTGAAGGTCCAATGCTTTGGCCACCTAATGTGAAGAGCTGAATCACAGAAAAAGGCAGGAGGAGAAGGGCATGACAGAGGAGGAGATGGTTGAATGGCATCACTGACTCAACAGGCATGAGTTTGAGCAAACTCCAGGAGTTGGTGATGGACAGGGAAGCCTGGACTGCTGCAGTCCATGGAGTTGCAAAGAGTCAGACACGATTGAGCAGCTGAACTGAACTGATAGTAGCCTGAGATTCTATACTGATCAGTAATGTTGATATCAGTTGAAATATAAAAGAGTAGAAATATATATAATTGTAGACAATCTAATGGATGAAATAAAACTGACACATGATTACATAAATGCTGTACTTAAACATTGATATTATGCACAAAAATGTTTCAAATAGCATTTTACTTTATAAGGATCTATTCTGTGCTGGGCCCACATTTTTATAAGTTTTCTCTACATATTTATTTGCTATAATTTAGGAAGAAATATAAATACATATATCAGCAAGTGTTAAGAAGAAGCAGTATAATAAAAATAAATAATGATTATAAAGGTCTTTATGAAGTCTTGTATCCCATGCCCTGCTTCCATGAAGGCCCCTGCTTTTCAGACCCAACTTCCCTTCCGTATGCAGGAGAGTTATTCAGTAGAACTTAAAAAAAGCCCTGGATAGAGCCCTTGTTGTCTCTCCTCTGGGATACTCAGGACTTTCTGCCTGTGAATATAATCCCAACATCTCCCAAATATGACCCTCTGTGGGAGGGGTCAGTGTTTTAGGAAAGTTTTGCCTTGTGCAGGATGTTGATTTTCATCAATTGTCATGGAGCTTATGTAAGCTAAATGAGATATTTTTATTACTGTTGTTCAGTTTCTCACTTATGTCTGACTCTTCATGATCCTATGAACTGCTGCATACCAGGTTCCCTGTCCTTCACTATGGCCTAGAGTTTGCTCAAACTCATGTCAGTTAGGTTGGTGATGCCATTCAACTATCTCATCCTCTGTCATCCCCTTTTCCTTCTGCTCTCAATCTTTCTTAACAATGAGTCAGCTCTTCACATCGGGTGGCCAAACTATTGACATTTCAGGTTTGGCATCAGTCCTTCCAGTGAATATTCAGGGTTGACTTCCTTTAGGATTGACTGGTTTGATTTTCTTGCAGTCCAAGAGACTCTTCAGATTTATCTCCAGCACCACAATTTGGAAGGATTGATAGCGCTCAGCTTTCTTTATAGTCCAACTTTCACAACTGTACATAGCTACTAGAGAAAAATAACATAGCATTAACTATATAGATCTGTTGGCAAAATGATGTCTCTGCTTTTTAATACACTATCTAGGTTTGTCATAGCTTTTCCTCCAAGGGGTAAAAGTCTTTTAATTTAGTGGCTGCAGTCACAGGCTGCAATGATTTTGGAGTCCAAGAAAATAAAATCTGCTACTATTTTCACTCTTTCCCCAACTATTTGCCATGAAGTGATGATGGAACCAGACTGTATCATCTTAGTTTACTGAATGTTGATGTTTAAGCCAGCTTTTTCACTATCCTTTTTAACGGCCATCAAGAGACTCTTTAGTTACTCTTCACTTTCTGCCATAAGTGTGGCTTCATTTGCATATCTAAAATTGTTGATATTACTCCTCGCAATCTTGATTCCATCTTGAGCTCCATCCAGCCTGTCATGATGTACTCTGCATATAAGTTAAATAAGCAAGGTTACAATATACTCTTTTCCCCATGTGGAACCAGTCTGTTGTTGTTCCACGTCCAGTTCTATTGCTTCTTCTCCTACATATAGGTTTCTCAGGACACAGATAAGGTGGTCTCTTATTTCCATCTCTTTAAGAATTTTCCAGTTTGTTGTGATCCACACAATCAAAGATTTCAGCATCATCAATTAAGTATAAGTAGATATATTTCTGGAGAAGGCAATGGCAACCCACTCCAGTACTCTTGCCTGGAAAATCCCATGGATGGAGGGGCCTGGTGGGCTGTAGTCCACAGAGTCACTAGGAGTCAGATACGACTGAGTGACTTCACTTTCACTTCACTTCCATGCATTGGAGAAGGAAATGGCAACCCACTCCAGTGTTCTTGACTGCAGAATCCCAGGGACGGGGAAGCCTGGTGGGCTGCCATCTATGGGGTCGCACAGAGTCAAACACGACTGAAGCAATTTAGCAGCAGCAGCAGCAGATATATTAGTGAAATTTTCTTGCTTACTCTATATTCCAAAAGATGTTGGCAACTTGATCTCTGGTTCCTCTTTCTTTTCTAAATCCAGCTTGTACATCTGAAAATTCTTGGTTCATATGCTGTTGAAACCTAGCTTGTAAGATTTTGAGCATTTCTCTGCTACCATGTGAAATGATTACAACTGTATGGTAGTTTGGACATTCTTTGGCACTGCCATTTTGGGGAATGTAATGAAAACTGGCCTTTACCAGTCCTGTGGCCACTGCTGAGTTTTCTAAATTTGATGGGATGTTGAGTACAGCACTTTTACAGCAACATGGTTTAGTATTTTAAATAGCTCAGCTGGAATTCCATCACCTCCACTAGCTTTGTTTGCAGTAATGCTTTCTAAGGCCCCATTTGACTTCACACTCCAAAATGTCTGGGTCTAGGTGAATGACCACACCATCATGATTATCCAGGTCATTAAGAGCCTTTTGGTGTAGTTCTCTGTATTCTTGCCATCTCTTCTTAATCTGTTCTGCTTCTGTTAGGTCGTTTCCTTTTCTTTCCTTATTGTGCCCATCTTTGCATTAAATATTCCCTCAATGTCTCTGATTTTCTTGAAAATATATATAGTCTATTTAATTCTATTTTTTTCCCTCTATTTCTTTGTATTGTTCATGTAAGAAGGCTTTCTTTTCTCCCCTTGCTAGTTTCTGGAACTCTGCATTCAGTTGTGTTTATCTTTCTCTTTTAACTTTTTTAAAAAATAATAAATTTATTTACTTTAATTGGAGTTTAATTACTTTACAATATTGTATTGGTTTTGCCATACACCAACATGAATCTGCCAAAGGTATACACATGTTCCCCATCCTGAACCCCCTTCCCACCTCCTTCCCCATACCATCCCTATGGGTCATCCCAGTGCACCAGCCCCAAGCATCCAGTATCATGCATCGAACCTGGACAGGCCATTCATTTCATATATCATATTAGACTTGTTTCAATGCCATTCTCCCAAATCATCCCACCCTCTCCCTCTCCCACAGAGTTCAGCAGACTGTTCTATACATCTGTGTCTCTTTTGCTATCTCCCATATAGGGTTATCATTAGCATCTTTCTAAATTCAATATATGTGCGTTAGTATACTGTATTGGTGGTTTCCTTTCTGGCTTACTTCACTCTGTATAGTAGGCTCCAGTTTCATCCACCTCATTAGAAGTGATTCAAATGTATTCATTTTAATGGCTGAGTAATACTCATTGTGTATATGTACCACAGCTTTCTTATCCATTCATCTGCTGATGGACATCTAGCTTGCTTCCATGTCCTGGCTATTATAAACAGTGCTGCGATGAACATTGGGGTACATGTGTCTCTTTCGATTCTTGTTTCCTCAGTGTGTATGCCCAGCAGTGGGATTGCTGGGTCATGAGGCAGTTCTATTTCCAGTTTTTTGAGGAATCTCCACACTTTTCTCCATAGTGGCTATATTAGTTTGCATTCCCACCAACAGTTTAAGAGGATTCCCTTTTCTCCACATCCTGTCCAGCATTTATTGCTTATAGACTTTTGGATCTCAGCCATTCTGACTGGCGTGAAATGGTACCTCATTGTGGTTTCGATTTGCATTTCTCTGAAAATGAGTGATGTTGAGCATCTTTTCATGTGTTTGTTAGCCATCTGTATGTCTTCTTTGGAGAAATGTCTATTTTGTTCTTTGGCCCATTTTTTGATTGGGTCGTTTATTTTCCTGGAATTGAGCTGTAGGAGTTGCTTGTATATTTTTGAGATTAGTTGTTTGTCAGTTGCTTCACTTGCTATTATTTTCTCCTATTCTGAAGGCTGTCTTTTCACCTTGCTTATAGTTTACTTTGTGGCACAGAAGCTTTTAAGTTTAATTAGGTTCCATTTGTTTATTTTTGCTTTTATTTCCAATATTCTGAGAGGTGGGTCATAGAGGATCCTGCTGTGATGTATGTCGGAGAATGTTTTGCCTGGGTTCTCCTCTAGGAGTTTTATAGTTTCTGGTCTTGCATTTAGATCTTTAATTCATTTAGAGTTTATTTTTTTGTATGGTGTTAGAAAGTGTTCTAGTTTCTTTCTTTTACAAGTGGTTGACCAGTTTTACCAGCACCACTTGTTAAAGAAATTGTCTTTAATCCATTGTATGTACTTGCCTCCTTTGTCAAAGATAAGGTGTCCATAGGTGCTTGGATTTATTTCTGGACTTTCTATTTTGTTCCATTGATCTATATTTCTGTCTTTGTGCCAGATCTCAGCTATTTGTAAGGCCTCCTCAGACAATCACTTTGCTTTCTTGCATTTCTTTTTCCTGGGCATGGCTTTGCCACTGCCTCCTGTACAATGTTATTAACCTCCATCCATAGTTCTTCAAGTACTCTGTCTATTCGATCTAATCCCTTGAATATATTTGTCACTTCCAGTGTGTAATCATATGGGATTTGATTTAAGTCATACCTGATTGGTCTAGTGGTGTCCCCTACTTTCTACAATTTAAGTCTGATGTTTGCAATTAGGAGCTCATAATCTGAGCCACAGTCAGCTCCAGGTTTTCTTTTTGCTGAATCTTTGGAGCTTCACCATCTTCAGCTGCAAAGAATATAATAAATCTGATTTTGGTGCTGATTACCTGGCAATGTTCATATGTAGTCATCTCTTGCGTTGTTGAAAGAGAGTGTTTGCTATGAGCAGTTCAGTTCTGTTCAGATCAGTTCAGTTGCTCAGTCATGTCCGACTCTTTGAGAATGAACAGCGTATTCTATTGGTAAAATCCTGTTAGCTTTTGCTCTACTTCATTTTGTATTCAAAGACCAAACTTGCCTGTTGCCCCAGGTATCTCTTGACTTCCTAGTTTTTAATTCCAATTCCCTATGGTGAAAAGAACATCTTTTATTTATTTATTTATTTTCTTGTTGTTATTTGTTCTAGAAAATCTTGTAGTTTTTCATAGATTGGTTCAACTTCAGTTTATTTGGCATTAGTGGTTGGGGCATAGACTGGATTACTATGGTGTTGAATGGTTTTCCTTGGAAACAAACCTAGATCATTCTGTCATTTTTGAGACATGAGTACTCAGATGATGAGTACATGAGTATGCAGATGAGTACTGCATCCCATGACTGCATTTCAGACTCTTTTTTTGGCTATAAGGGCATCTATTTCTTTGAAAGGACTCTTGCCCACAGTAGCAGATATAATGATCATCTGAATTAATTTACCAATCCCTTCCATTTTAGTTCACCGATTCTTAAAATGTTGATATTCACTCTTGCCATCTCCTGCTTGACCACTCCCAATTTACCTTGATTCATGAACATAACATTCCAGGTCTATGCAATATTGTTCTTTACAGCATTTAACTTTGCTTTCACCACCAGGCCCATCCACAACTGAGCATAGTTTCTGCTTTGGCTCAGCCTCTTCATTCTTTCTGGAGTGTTTCTCCATTCTACCCTAGTGGCATATGGGACACCCACAGACCTGGGGGGGGGGGGGGGGCTTATTTCTGAGTCTCTTTCTCTCTTTTTTTTTTTTTTTTTACCTTTTCATAGTCTTCACAGTGTTCTCAGCAATCTCCACCATGGCCCATCTCTTCTCACTGGCCCTGCACAATATGGGTCATAGCTTTATTCAGTTACACAAAGCTATAATCCATGTGATTATTTTGGTTAGCTTTCTGTGATGTGATTTTCATTCTGGAGGGTGTGGGATTATAGTTCTTGATTCTTCTATCTGCCCACTGGTGAATGAGGATAAGAGATCATTTGAAAAGCTTGTAAAGTATCTCTTTGGTTGACTACTGAGGAAAATATGCAATAATCTTCCTCAGTATTGCCTAGATCCAGAAATATTTCACTGATACTTTGCTGTGGCCTTCCCTTACATGTTGACTCTACACATGTCTACATTTGAATCATCCTTTGAATCTGTTACCCCTTCCGTATTTCTAGATCTTAAATATTAATTCAAACTACCCCCTGATGGTGAAGAGGAATGAAAAAGCCTCTTGATGAAAGTGAAAGTGGAGAGTGAAAAGGTTGGCTTAAAGCTCAACATTCAGAAAATGAAGATCATGGCATCTGGTCCCATCACTTCATGGCAAATAGATGGGGAAACACTGGAAACAGTGTCAGACTTTATTTTTCTGGGCTCCAAAATCACTGCAGATGGTGACTGCAGCCATGAAATTAAAAGACACTTACTCCTTGGAAGGAAAGTTTTAACCAACCTAGATAGCATATTCAAAAGCAGAGACATTACTTTGCCAACAAAGGTTCGCCTAGTGAAGGCTATGGTCTTTCCTGTGGTCATGTATGGATGTGAGAGCTGGACTGTGAAGAAGGCTGAGCACCGAAGAATTGATGCTTTTGAATTGTGATGTTGGAGAAGACTGTTGAGAGTCCTTTGTACTGCAAGGAGATCCAATCAGTTCATTCTGAAGGAGATCAGCCCTGGGATTTCTTTGGAAGGAATGATGTTAAAGCTGAAGCTCCAGTATTTTGGCCACCTCATGCTAAGAGTTGACTCATTGGAGAAGACTCTGATGCTGGGAGGGATTGGGGGCAGGAGGAGAAGGGGATGACAGAGGATGGGATGGCTGGATGGCATCACTGACTCGATGAATGTAAGTCTGAGTGACCTCCGGGAGTTGGTGATGGACAGGGAGGCCTGGCGTGCTGCGATTCATGGGGTCACCAAGAGTCGGACACGACTGAGCAACTGATCTGATCTGATCTGACCCCCTCATGTGAATAATCACGATAGCCTCCTTACTGGCCTCCATTTCCAGTCTTTTTATCATGCTTTTATTGACTTGTCAACTTAAACCTGTCAACTGAAAAAACAAACAAACAAACAATCAAGTATGGTAAGATAAAAGTCTGATTATGTTCCTCTACTACTGAAAATAACCATGGGCTATGGAATTAAACAAGTCTTAGGCTTTGCTCAAAGCTCTCCTCTCATGATATGAATTTAATATCTCACCAGTTTCTTAACCATATCCTGTGCTTAACTGCTGTAAACTAGTCAATGTTTACCAAACATAGAACATTCCTCATCATTCTTAATATTCTTCTTTTGCTTAGAATTTTCTTAAGTCTACCGTTCAATTGTATTTTCTAAAGATGGCCTCCATATAATATATGCTCATCTGCAATGTGACCTTTCAGCTCCTCCATCAATCAATGGATTCTATATCACCACCTAGTCTATCTGGCTGTTAAAACAACCTAATCTTTGACAACTTTGACAAATAGAATATGACAGAATCAAAATTTCTAATAACCTATGGGGCTTCCCTGATGGCTTGAATTGTAAAGAATCTGCCTGCAATATGGGAGACCCAGCTTCGATCCCTGGGTTGGGAAGATGCCCTGAAGATAGAAATGGCTACCCACTCCATCATTCTTGCCTGGAGAATTCCATAGACAGAGGAACCCAGTCTATGGGGTGGCAAAGAATCAGGCATGACTGAGCAACTAATACTATGGGTTTTGTTAGCCTCTCTTGTATTGTTAAATGTACCAAATTCTACAATTACATATATTTGTCTTATTTACCTAATAGAGGGCAAACTTCTTGAGAACAGGGACTATGACATTCATCTTTGCATATTTCAAGGAATATAGCAAAATGTCTTGGTTTTATTAGGTTCTAAATGAACATTTATCACATTAATTAGTGAATTTTGACACCTGTGACATTGTTCTTTATTGTTTATATTGTTCTTTATTGTTTATATTATTCTTTATTGTTCATTTATTCTTTTTTTCACAGACAGATATTTGGATTATATTTTTAATTTGTTTTTCTTTAGACAGCAAATAGTTGTTGATATTTTGGTACTATTTGGAGGAAAGCTGCTATGAACAATTACATGACTTATATAGCTAAATGTGCAAACTCATTTTTTGACATATAAATAAGAATGAAATTACTGACTCATGGAAAAGGAAAATGCCTAGGTTTTGTAGGTAATAAGCAAGAGATTTCCAAAGTGTTTTCTTAAATCAATTTATACTCCCACTTGCAAAGTACAAGTCTTCCGCATTTATGGTAATACATAAAATTGTCAACTTTTAATTTTTATCCATCCTGGGATGTGTAGCAATATCTCACGCCGATAAAGCTGATTTTATAACTTTATTGCCCATTTGGAGATTCTCTTTAGTTAGGATATTTTCCAGAGTTGTGTATACTATGTAAATTATGTATTTTCTTTCCTTCTTTTCTTGTGGTGGTTCTTTACATGTTTGGATATTAATCCTCTCTCATATATAAATTTGAAATTTCTTCTCTCAGTCTGTGACTTGCTGATTTCCAAGAACTGTATTTTAATGAATTCAAGTTTTTAATTCTTTAATTTATTTCAAGTTGGAGCATAATTGCTTTACAATGTTGTGTTGGTTTCTTCTGTACAGCAACATGAATATTTTTCATCTCAAACTTATATCCTTCATGAAGCACTTTTAAAGTTTTTACTTTAATTGATTTTATCTCTTTTGCTTTCCCATTATTTTATGATATCTTTACTTACCAAAATATATAAATTATTTGAAATAAGAGCTAAATCTTTTTATACATGTAACTAGATTTAATGTGAGATATATCTTCATCTCTGATTGGGCCATGATTAATGAATAAGATAATTATCAATAATTTAATTCAAGGAAGCAACTTAGATTGATTATATTTCTCTAGCGCTAAATACTGGAGAAGGAAATGGCAACCCTCTCAGTAGTGTTGCCTAGAGAATCCTGTAGACTGAGGAACCTGGTGGGCTGCTGTCCATAGGGTCGCATGGAGTCGGACAACTGAGTGACTTAGCACGCTTGCATGCATTTGGGAAGGAAAGGGCAACCCACTTCAGTATTCTTGCCTGGAGAATCCCAGGGATGGGGCAGCCTGGTGGGCTGCCGTCTATAGGATCACACAGAGTTGGACACAACTGAAGTGACTTAGCAGCAGGAGCAGTTCTAAATACATATATATTACTTAGTAAATAGCAAGTTAATATTTCCTTTAAGAATTTCCTTCATTATGTTACATATAGCATTCCATGTTTTCACCCTAGTTTTGTTTTTAGCAGCAAATGTTTCCTGTGGTCTCAGATTCCTCCTTTACTCTGCTTGGATTTAGTTGTAGTGGATTCTGTTCTCTACAGCTGTTGGTCATTAAATAGATCGGCAGTGGAACTCTTTTTTCTCTCACCCAAATGGTAATGTTTTGATCTTGGCACTTCATACAGACTGAACAAGATGCCTATTTGTTGAATATATAATATATTGATATTACTTTTGATAATAAGAAACATTTTAAATATTGGTTACATTTTCATGTATCAGTTCAGTTCACTTCAGATGCTCAGTCATGTCCGACTCTTTGAGACCCCATGAATCGCAGCACACCGGCCTCCCTGTCCCTCACCAACTCCAGGAGTTCACTCAGACTCACGTCCAGAGTGAGTGATGCCATCCAGCCATCTCATCCTCTGTCGTCCCCTTCTCCTCTTGCACCCAATCCCTCCCAGCATCAGAGTATTCTCCAATGAGTCAACTCTTCACATGAGGTGGCCAAAGTACTGGAGTTTCAGCATCATTCCTTCCAAAGAAATCCCAGGACTGATCTCCTTCAGAATGGACTGGTTGGATCTCCTTGCAGTCCAAGGCACTCTCAAGAGTCTTCTCCAACACCACACTTCAAAAGCATCAATTCTTGGTGCTCAGTCTTCACAGTCCAACTCTCACATCCATACATGACCACAGGAAAAATCATAGCCTTGACTAGATGGACATTTGTTGGCAAAGTAATGTCTCTGCTTTTGAATATGCTATCTAGGTTGGACATAACTTTTGTTCCAAGGAGTAAGTGTCTTTTAATTTCATGGCTGCAGTCACCATCTGCAGTGATTTTGGAGCCCCCCCAAAATTAAGTCTAACACTGTTTCCTCTGTTTCCCTATTTTCCATGAAGTGATGGGACCAGACGCCATGATCTTTGTTTTCTGAATGTTGAGCTTTAAGCCAACATTTTCACTCTCTGCTTTCACTTTCATCAAGAGTCTTTTCAGTTCCTCTTCACTTTCTGCCGTAAGAGTGGTGTCATCTGCATATCTGAAGTTATTGATAGTTCTCCCAGCAATCTTGATTCCAGCTTGTGTTTCTTCTAATCCAGCATTTCTAGTGATGTACTCTGCATATAAATTAAACAAGCAGGGTGACAATATACAGCCTTGACCTACTCCTTTTCCTATTTGGAACCAATCAGTTGTTCCATGTCCAGTTCTAACTGTTGCTTCCTGACCTGTATACAGATTTCTCAAGAGGCAGATCAGG
Source organism: Tragelaphus eurycerus (assembly GCA_935064755.1). Taxonomy (NCBI): domain Eukaryota; kingdom Metazoa; phylum Chordata; class Mammalia; order Artiodactyla; family Bovidae; genus Tragelaphus; species Tragelaphus eurycerus. The sequence continues at coordinate 1,818,797 of CAKXYN010000123.1, forward strand.
TGGTCTGGTATTCCCATCTCTTTCAGAATTTTCCACAGTTTATTGTGATCCACATAGTCAAAGGCTTTGGCGTAGTCAATCAAGCAGAAATAGATATTTTTCTGGAACTCTCTTCCTTTTTCCTTGATCCAGCGGATGTTGGCAATTTGATCTCTGGTTCCTCTTCATTTTCTAAAAACAGCTTGAACATCTGGAAGTTCACGGTTCACATATTGCTGAAGACTGGCCTGGAAAATTTTGAGCATCACTTTACTAGGATGTGAGATGAGTGCAATTGTGCGGTAGTTTGAGCATTCTTCGGCATTGCTTTTATTTGGAATCAGAATGAAAACTGACCTTTTCCAGTCCTGTGGCCACTGCGGAGTTTTCCAGATTTGCTGGCATATTGAGTGTAGTTCTTTCACAGCATCATCTTTCAGGATTTGAAATAGCTCCACTGGAATTTCATCACCTCCACTAGCTTTGTTCGTAGTGATGCTTTCTAAGGCCCACTTGACTTCACATTCCAGGATGTCTCTAGGTCAGTGATCACACCATCATGATCCATCATGATTATCTGGGTCGTGAAGATCTTTTTTTTAATTTTATTTATTTATTTATTTTGTGAAGATCTTTTTGTACAGTTCTTCTCTGTATTCTTGCCATCTCTTCATAATATCTTCTGCTTCTATTAGGTCCATACCATTTCTGTCCTTTATCGTGCCCATCTTTGCATGAAATGTTCCCTTGGTATCTCTAATTTTCTTGAAGAGATCTCTAGCCTTTCCCATTCTGTTGTTGTCCTCTATTTCTTTGCATTGATCGCTAAGTAAGGCTTTCTTATCTCTTCTTGCTATTCTTTGGAACTCTGCATTCAGATGCTTATATCTTTCTTTTGCTCCTTTGCTTTTCACTTCTCTTCTTTTCACAGCTATTTGTAAGGCCTCCCCAGACAGCCATTTTGATGTTTTGCATTTCTTTTCCATAGGGATGGTATTGATCCCTGTCTCCTGTACAAAGTCATGAACCTTTGTCCATAGTTCATCAGGCACTCTATCTGTAAGATCTAGGCCCTTAAATCTATTTCTCACTTCCACTGTATAATAATAAGGGATTTGATTTAGGTCATACCTGAATGGTCTAGTGGTTTTCCACAGCCTCTACCTCGGACTTGGGTAGCTATTTTCATGTATAGATCAAAGTAATTTTAGAAAAAAAAAATATGTATATCTATTACTTTTTATCAGAATTCATCAATTTATGTTAAGTGTATATTGAGTTAGAGTGGATTATGTAAGGATGTATCAGATGTAGGTATAAACTCTTTTAATGCTTGTGAGATGTACATCTATTATACATTAATTTTTTTCCCAAAATTTCAAAAGGTTGCCCAAATGGTTTATCTATCTATCTATCTATATTAGGAAACTACTCAATAATGCACAATTGGGAGGAAGTCAGACTCTTATAAGAGTCTACTCATGATCCCAGCATGTATCCCTAAAACTTGAGCCCTGGTAGGAATAGGTCTATTATAGATAGAAGGTTATTTTTATTTTTTACTTTTTTTTTCAGAAAAAAAAATAACAATTTTGTTGATCAATTCTCCAAATAACCTTCTTTAGTTTGTGTTTTTTTTTAATATAAATGTATTTATTTTTATTAATTTTTGATTGTGACTTTGCTATTTCACTAAAATTACATTAAAATATCTCTCAACCTTAGAATATTGGAAAGGCTTGTCTATTAGCCAGATCATTCTGTGCTAACACTTCCTTCTTTTTCAATAAAAGTATCAGAATTCCAAGAAAAATTTCTATCAACACTTTTCCTATGAATTATTTTTATACAATCTCAAGGAAAGAATCAAAGTAGCAATCTGTATCATTCATTTTTTGCCTCTGCTGTAGCCATGATGGTGACTCTGTCAAACTTTGAGAACTAAACAATGGGAATGCTCACATCACTGGGTAGTCATATTATTCTATATACTGGCAAGGGGTAGGTCAGAATGAAAGATTTTGTCACCATACTGAAAGGAAACATTATGTTTCATGATATACACCTACTGCCTGACTTGAGGTCTATATCATCTATAATAATATGGTAGGTTTGTGACTGACTACCTTTAAAGTCTTTCCTGGACAATAATACCTCTTGAATGGCCCTGAAGTTCACAGCTGAAGAAAAAGCTTGTTTGTGCAGTACATGCTAAATGACAAGAGATCCTGTAACTGACAATTCTAGCCTTCTAATTTTCCTGTTACTCTTGCCCTGTATCCCTTGCTGTAATAAAGCTTGGCCATGAGTATAATTTCATGTTAAGCTATGTAGGTCCTTCCAGCTAGTCACCAAAGTAGTAGTTAGGACTGCCAAAAACTGCTGATAGGAATAGGTTTTTTAATGCATGCATTTTTAATATTTTATTACAATTTCATGTGAACTGATACTTTCAATTTTAATACATTAAGAAAACTAAGCATATTGAAGTTTCTATAGTAATTAAATGGTTTTCTCTCTTTTTTATTTCGTTGATTCTATTTTACTGCTTCTAAGTGAATCAATGTCCATTTTACCCTATAACATCTGTCTATAATGAATAAAATTAATTTGAAATATATACATTTTGCCAAAGCTACTCTGAGCCTATTGCTGACTAAGGAAAAATGATTCATTAGAACTTTAGTGGACAAACAGATAAGATCAGATCAGATCAGTCGCTCAGTCGTGTCCGACTCTTTGCGACCCCATGAACTGCAGCACGCCAGGCCTCCCTGTCCATCACCAGCTCCCGGAGGTCACACAGACTCGCATCCATCGAGTTAGTGATGCCATCCAGCCATCTCATCCTCTGTCGTCCCCTTCTCCTCCTGCCCTCAATCCCTCCCAGCATCAGAGTCTTCTCCAATGAGTCAGCTCTTCGCATGAGGTGGCCAAAATACTGGAGTTTCAGCTTTAGCATCATTACTTCTAAAGAAATTCCAGGATTGATCTCCTTCAGAATGGACCGGTTGGATCTTCTTGCAGTCCAAGGGACTCTCAAGAGTCTTCTCCAACACCACAGTGCAAAAGCATCAATTCTTCGGTGCTCAGCCTTCTTCACAGTCCAGCTCTCACATCCATACATGACCACAGGAAAGACCATAGCCTTGACTAGGCGAACCTTTGTTGGCAAATTAATGTCTCTGCTTTTGAATATGCTATCTAGGTTGGTCATAACTTTCCTTCCAAGGAGTAAGTGTCTTTTAATTTCATGGCTGCAGTCACCATCTGCAGTGATTTTGGAGCCCAGAAAAACAAAGTCTGACACTGTTTCCACTGTTTCTCCATCTATTTCCCATGCAGTGATGGGACCAGATGCCATGATCTTCGTTTTCTGAATGTTGAGCTTTAAGCCAACATTTTCACTCTCCACTTTCACTTTCATCAAGAGGCTTTTTAGCCCCTCTTCACTTTCTGCCATAAGAGTGGTGTCATCTGCATATCTGAGGTTATTGATATTTCTCCCAGCAATCTTGATTCCAACTTGTGTTTCTTCCAGTCCAGCATTTCTCATGATGTATTCTGCATATAAGTTAAATAAACATGGTGACAATATGCAGCCTTGATGTACTCCTTTTCCTATTTGGAACCAGTCTGTTGTTCCATGACCAGTTCTAACTGTTGCTTCCTGACCTGCATACAGATTTCTTAAGAGGCAGATCAGGTGGTCTGGTATTCCCACCTCTTTCAGAATTTTCCACAGTTTATTGTGATCCACACAGTCAAAGGCTTTGGCATAGTCAATCAACCAGAAATAGATGTTTTTCTGGAACTCTCTTGCTTTTTCCATGATCCAGCGGATGTTGGCAATTTGATCTCTGGTTCCTCTGCCTTTTCTAAAACCAGCTTGAACATCAGGAAGTTCACGGTTCACATATTGCTGAAGCCTGGCTTGGAGAATTTTGAGCATTACTTTACTAGCGTGTGAGATGAGTGCAATTGTTCGGTAGTTTGAGCACTCCTTGGCATTGCCTTTCTTTGGGATTGGGATGAAAACTGACCTTTTCCAATCTTGTGGCCACTGCTGAGTTTTCCAAATTTGCTGGCATATTGAGTGCAGCCCTTTCACTGCATTATCTTTCAGGACTTGGAATAGCTCCACTGGAATTCCATCACCTCCACTAGCTTTGTTCGTAGTGATGCTTTCTAAGGCCCATTCGACTTCACATTCCAAGATGTCTGGCTCTAGGTCAGTGATCACATCATCATGATTATCTGGGTCATGAAGCTCTTTTTTGTACAGTTCTTCTTTGTATTCTTGCCACCTCTTCTTAATATCTTCTGCTTCTGTTAGGTCCACACCATCTCTGTCCTTTATCGTGCCCATCTTTGCATGAAATGTTCCCTTGGTATCTCTGATTTTCTTGAAGAGATCCCTAGTCTTTCCCATTCTGTTGTTTTTCTCTATTTCTTTGCATTGATCTCTGAAGAAGGCTTTCTTATCTCTTCTTGCTATTCTTTGGAACTCTGCATTCTGATGTTTATATCTTTCCTGTTCTCCTTTGCTTTTCGCTTCTCTTCTTTTCACAGCTATTTGTAAGGCCTCCCCAGACAGCCGTTTTGCTTTTTTGCATTTCTTTTCCATGGGGATGGTCTTGATCCCTGTCTCCTGTACAATGTCACGAACCTCATTCCATAGTTCATCAGGCACTCTATCTATCAGATCTAGGCCCTTAAATCTATTTCTGACTTCCACTGTATAATCATAAGGGATTTGATTTAGGTCATACCTGAATGGTCTAGTAGTTTTCCCTACTTTCTTCAATTTCAGTCTGAATTTGGCAATAAGGAGTTCATGGTCCGAGCCACAGTCAGCTCCTGGTCTTGTTTTTGCTGATTGTATAGAGCTTCTCCATCTTTGGCTGCAACGAATATAATCGATCTGATTTCGGTGTTGACCATCTGGTGATGTCCATGTATAGAGTCTTCTCTTGTGTTGTTGGAAGAGGGTATTTGCTATGACCAGTGCATTTTCTTGGCAAAACTCTATTAGTCTCTGTCCTGCTTCATTCTGTATTCCAGGGCCAAATTTGCCTGTTACTCCAGGTGTTTCTTGACTTCCTACTTTTGCATTCCAGTCCCATATAATGAAAAGGACATCTTTTTTGGGTGTTAGTTCTAAAAGGTCTTGTAGGTCTTCATAGAACCTTTCAACTTCAGCTTCTTCAGCGTCACTGGTTGGGGCATAGATTTGGATTACTGTGACATTGAATGGTTTGCCTTGGAAACGAACAGAGATCATTCTGTCATTTTTGAGATTGCATCCAAGTACTGCATTTCGGACTCTTTTGTTGACCATGATGTTTACTCCATTTCTTCTGAGGGATTCCTGCCCACAGTAGTAGATATAATGGTCATCCGAGTTAAATTCACCCATTCCAGTCCATTTTAGTTCGCTAATTCCTAGAATGTCAACATTCACTCTTGCCATCTCTTGTTTGACCACTTCCAATTTGCCTTGATTCATGGACCTGACATTCCAGGTTCCTATGCAATATTGCTCTTTACAGCATCGGACTTTGCTTCTATCACCAGACACATCCACAGCTGGGTATTCTTTTTGTTTTGGCTCTATCCTTTCATTCTTTCTGGAGTTATTTCTCCACTGATCTCCAGTAGCATATTGGGCCCCTACTGACCTGGAGAGTTTCTCTTTCAGTATCCTATCATTTTGTCTTTTCATACTGTTCATGGGGTTCTCAAGGCAAGAATATTGAAGTGGTTTGCCATTCCCTTCTCCAGCGGACCACACCCTGTCATATCTCTCCACCATGACCCAAGTGGACCAACATCATAGTTTATATCTTTTCCCAAGATATATATTTAAAACAAGATGAGCTTAGCATCTCTCAACATGGAGTTTAACTCCATTTCTATTTACTTCTAGTTGAGTCATTTAGTTGCGTAAAATAAACAAAATTATCTAACTTAAATGTCATTGTCAGGATTAAATTAGGCCATGTATAAAATAATGCCCAAAATACAACATGAATGTAGACTATCAAGAAAGAATATCTTTGGTATTTTTAAATAAAGAATTTCTAAATAATGTACATCTCATGAGACAATTGTAAATGGATTTTAAATTTTGGTTTTAGTTTTGAAATGTTTGCTGCTATCATAGTTTTATGTATGGCAAAACCAATACAATATTGTAAAGTAATTAGCCTCCAATTAAAATAAATAAATTAAAAAATTGTCTTTACCATATTAACCTTGCATCCTATGACCTTGATGAATTCACATAGTATGTCCAATAGGTGTTTATCAATGCCTTAGGATTTTTCACATAAACAAACCTATTGTTCAAAGTTGAACAAAAGTTTTGACAATGAGAATCCTTGACTCACTTCTGATCTTATCAGAAAAGAGTTCAATATTTCACCATTAAATATGATGCTAAAGATAAGTTTATCTTAAAATGCCCATTATTGTATTGAAGAAGTTCCATCTCTTCCTAGTCTGTTCAAAGTGGTTTTCAGGAATAGGTATTGATTTTTTATTCTTTTCTTTTTGGGGGGAGGGTGCTATTAGGATGATCATAAGGTATTTCTTCTTTATCCTGTTAATAGGGTGAATTACATTGATTGATTTTTTAGAGTTAGTTCAATTTTTCATTCTCTAGACAGAGCCTACTGGGGAAATGCATCATAGTTTTCTATATATTGCTGCTGCAATTTATAGGACACTGCTTTTCTTTAGAATAGAACTACTTCACAATAATATTTATTTTCTGATAAGTATATGTCTATTTCAGAGCTTCAAGTGACAGCATTATCTTTCATGCAGTCTGTTAGTTTATTTTCTTATATTTTCCAGCATAAAGCTGACTATCTTTTCTAGGAGGTAAATTGGTTTCTATAAAGTACCTTAAGAGCTTCCTTACAGATTTGTAGAACACTTTAGTTTGAAGCTGCTATATTGACATTAGAAATTAAGCTCACTGCAAGTGCTATTTCAGGCCAAATTATGGGCTTGGTATTTATGAAGATACTGATAACTGAGTAATGTCACCTGGTAATATGAGTCTTTAAAGAGTAGTGCTTGCCTTTTTCATTGAGATTGCAGTTTTTTGTATACTCCACATTTTTCATTAAAAATGAAAATTATTTCTTGCCACTGGATGTATAAACAAACATATAAACTTTATTTCCATATTTCAATCAATTTATTTTGGCAAGTCAAATATCCTTAACCACTTGTGAAAACAACACCAAATATTATTTTTTATTAAATATATAAGATTATAATCTTGTGATAAAAATGAAATGTATCTATCTCATCAAACAAGTGTTAAGCATATATAATGTGCAACACACTGGACGAAGACCTCTAAGGAGCAATAAACAATGGACAAGACATAAAGAACCCCTGGTGGTTTTTTTTTTTTTTTTTAAACACATCCATCTATATTAAAGTGTAATTTTCACAAGATTAAAACCATGACTCATAACATATAAAATATACAAATGTCAAAATTTAATTTAACTCATTAATTAATGAGAGAACTCATAAGATGCTTTAAAAAGTATTTCTGAAGTAATGACATATAGGTAATTTTATGTTAAGATCACTACATTAGAGAAACAAAAACACAGTTAAAATTCAAAGGGGAAATAATATTTTGGAGGTTATCTTCTCCCCTAAATAGAAATTGATTTTTCTTAAGAAAACTTATTAGTTAAATTCTACATTACTGAAGCCTAGGATCATGGGTAAACAGTGAATTTAACCATTTACATTCCTGTAGATAATGCTTTGCTTTCATATGAAAAATATCCTCACTTTCAACGTTTAGATATTTTCCCATGCATAGATAAAAACAATGGATATATATTATACTTCCCTACTGCTAAACCATGAAAAAGCACCTAAAGTGAATTTTTTGGAATATTCAGATGAGGAAAGCATATTTGGAGTGGCATTTAGGAATAATATAACACCAATTGGCAGAAATGTGGAATGGGTAGAGAAGAGAACAGAAAAAGGAAAAGAACTGACTCAAAAATACAGAAAAAAGAAGGCATGGATATATTTCAAAGCCTCAAGGACTCAAATTTCATTGCAGCCCTGGAAGCCTGGAGGAAAATAGCAGATTATACAGGATGAGAAGACAGCTTTTGAAATTAGAATCTGTCAAGTTAAATATTTTTTACTTTTCTTGGTAGGTCAGGAGGATCCATGAAAGTTTTATCACCTGGATACAATGATGTGTTCTTTAAGAAGACACTAGCAATAACATGTTTTCTAGGACGTGAGAGGCTATACAAATGGTCAAAGCCAGAACATGTACAGTAATAGAACTCTGATCCACAATTGGCAGCAACCAACCCAGTGAGCCAACCAATTTTCTCTAGTAACAGACCCAGGAAGCCAACTTGCTATCTGTAAGTCAGATGTAATAAATTAAAAAAACAAACAAACAAACAATAATCCCTCTAACAAATAGGCCCAAAGTGGCGAGGACTTTATGGTTTCCCTTATTTTTGCCCCTGCTTCCATCTTAGGAAGAGAAACCAGAGAAAGCAAAAAATGCACTCCTAATCAATCACACAGAATATTTCATTTCTCGTTGTCTTCATATACCTACCCCATACTAACAGCATCTTTTCAGGACATTTATGAAACTTTCCTCTTTTATCCACTATAAAGCTTTCCCACTACTCTGCCTGCCTTTGATTATCTGCCAAAATTCAAGTGATGGTGCTGACTTGTATACTATTAAAAACAGGAGAAATAGATTTTGCTTGTTCTCACTTATGTGTTCTTTATTTCCACAAAATGTGCAATTTAAAGATTCATTTTAAAATAATCAGTTTATTGAAATAGCATACTTTTGTCTACCTAATATGAGTTGGGTCTCTCAGTAAGCCAGGCACTTTGTCACACAATACAAAAAAAATTAAAAAAAAATAGTACATGTACACTCTTGTTCACAGAAAGCCTCCATCTTGTGTGGGGAAGAAGCAAGTAAATATACATTACACTATCGTCAAAGACAAAACTGAGCCCGAGACAAATCTACCACATAATAAAATAAAAAGTTATTTTGTAAGTATCAAGGGACACATCCACCATCTTTTTCATTTCAGTAGGAATTATGTTTTTTATTTTATTTATTTTTTAACTTTGCAATATTGTATTGGTTATTAAAAAGGAGAGTAAATTGTATAGAGTAAAAAGAATACTGAAACCATCTATTAATGTGGAATGTAGAAGTGGAAGAGACTTATTAATGTGTAGTTGATAGTCCTTGGTTGACTGGAAGGGGTAAGCCAGCACTTTGGGGATACTTCAAAAGAGGAAGTTCAGTGTTAGGGACTGAGGGTTTTCTGTAACTGGCCATTCTCCTGTAATAAGTCTAGTTGATGGAGTGTTTTCACACAGTCTGTCATAATTTCATGATGGGTTGGAAGTGATGAGGGAACTGCTTTGGCAGACAATTTCTCATCACCATGAATTATGGGCTAAATCCCTGGTAGCTTTATAGAAAGAAATAATATGAATTTAAGATAAAACAAGTTTAGTACTGCTAAGTGACATTACAAAAGGATGAAATTCCAAAAGTGATCACTCCTCAAATTCTTAAAGACCAGAACACTTTCTTGTGTGTGAGTTAAAAGATTTTGTGTATATCTATGTACGTGAATTGTTAAATATAAACTGAGACATATTGCAAATATTAAGAATTTATTTGACTGAAATTGATTCAAATTTGGCAGCACTCAGTCTCAGTTCAGTTCATTTCAGTCGCTCAGTCGTGTCTCTTTGCGACCCCATGAATCGCAGCACACCAGGCCTCCCTGTCCATCACCAACTCCCAGAGTTCACTCAGACTCATGTCCATCGAGTCAGTGATGCCATCCAGCCATCTCATCCTCTGTCGTCCCCTTCTCCTCATGCCTCCAATCCCTCCCAGCATCAGAGTCTTTTCCAATGAGTCAACTCTTCGCATGAGGTGACCCAAGTACTGGAGTTTCAGCTTTAGCATCATTCCCTCCAAAGAAATCCCAGGGCTGATCTCCTTCAGAATGGACTGGTTGGATCTCCTTGCAGTCCAAGGGACTCTCAAGAGTCTTCTCCAACACCACAGTTCAAAAGCATGCAGGTAGTAAAGAGCTCTAGGATTTGAACAAAATGATAAACATTTATAGGCATAAAGAAGCAGAACAAGGACATTATACCAGACAAAAACTTGGTCATTTATGAAAAATTACTTTCCTTTAGGGAACAGCAGGATTCTATTAAGTGGATTATATACCTAGTCCTGATCAGGCAACTCCTGATTGATTATTATAGATCTCATTTCTGGGAGAGCTGAAACTATAATTAAGTTTTGGCTTGGTGACATTAGGCTTAGTATAACTGACACCATTTTGGATTATTTTCTTTTTTAAAAGTTTCCCCTTTTGATCATACTCTAACTGAGAGATGTTATAAAATTTAAAGCTTTAGTACTACTCCCAGCTATGACTCTGGAGTTCTTGCTTTTTATTTATTTATTTTTGCTGAATCTCAGTCTGGTATTTGTAAGTCATAATTTTAGATTCACATCTTCTTTCCTTTTCTAACATTCTAGTCTTAGAGTGATTCTTTAGTGGTCAGTGGCTGAAATGTGCATGTAGCTTTTGAGAGAAAACAGCACACCAGGGAGACTACTATGATTATTATCAACAAGGTTATTCCTAATGTTGAGTGCACTTCAGAGCCATGGTCCCTGAGACCCAAACCAATCAGAATCAAATATCAAACAAAGACCTCTCGCAAGGCAAAATGATTGTTTAGTGATTATATATATATACACACACACACACACAGTGTCTCAACCTCCCCAGCGATGTTAATCTCAGTGTAGCAAGTTGTTCTGATTATAAACACTTCCTTACTCATATAAAAGATGATCAAAAGCTATTCCATTATCAAGAAAGAATTTAACCAAACAATCCTGGGATTTTTGTGAGATGGCTATTGTTTAAGCAGCCAATTCTGCAATATCTTCAGGAGTAAGGAGACAATCCTGGATGTCTCATTTGCCCTTATTCCTACCCAGGGGACTAGGTACCTGACAGTGGAAGCTAATTTTGACCCATGAATACTTTCTGATACTCCCTATTTGAGTCTATAGCATGGGGCTGGAAAAGTGACAGTGGAGGCTATCATTCCTTTTTTTTTTTTTAATTGAGGTATAGTTGATTTAGAATATTATGTTATTTTCAGGTGTATAGCCTAGTGATTCAACCCTTTATAGATCTATTAAGCTATATAAAGCTTATATAAATATAAGCTTTATATTTATAAGCTTATAAATATAAGCTAAATATAGCTATATAAAGCTATATTAAGCTATATAAAGCTATATTTATATATATAAATATATAAATATATTTTATAATATCTATAAAGCTATTATAAAATAATGTATTAATGGATGTGTTTTCCTTTATATCCTTATTGTTTATGTATTTTATGTGTGGTAGCTTGTATCTCTTAATTCCATACCCCATTCTGTCCCTCCCTTTCTTCTCACTGGTAGTCTCTAGTTCATTTTCTATTTGTGAGTCTGTTTCTGTTTGGTTATATACAATCTGTTTCTGTTTTGTTATATATTAATTTTGAGATATCTCCTCAGACTTATCACAATGGTTATCATCAAAAAGTCTACAAATAACAAATGTTAGAGAGGGTGTGAAGATAAGATAACCCTTGTCCAGCATTGGTGAGATAACAAGTTCACTCAGACAGTATGAAAAAAGTATGGAATTTCCTCAAAAAACTGATGCAGCAACTTCACTCATGGGTATGTATTTGAAAAAAAAAAAAAAAAGAAAAGAAAACACTAATTCAAAAAGATACATGTTTTCCAATGTTCATATTATTTATAATAGATGAGATATGAAAGCAAATTAAGTATCCATCAACATATGAATGGATAAAGAAAATACACAGCAATGGAATATTAATTATAAAAAATGAAAATTTCCATTTACAACATCTATGAACCTAGAAGGTATTATTCTTAGTGAAATAAGTCAGAGTAATACAAATACTATATGTTATTACTTACATGAGACTAGTGAAATTTAGCCATCTGTAGATGCACAGGTGGTTTTATTGTGATTATCCATGCCTTGTGTTCCTTTCTTTGTATAGAGGCTGGATATGAGGTTCCCTGGGTTTGGAATTGTTAGGCAGAGGTAGAGAAATGGACTCCCAGGGTTAGAGAGGTTGACACAATTGAGACAGGGCTGAGTTATCTTCCAGAGAAACTGAGACATTGCCACACACAATGTCCTGAAATATATCAATAGTAGCATTATTTTTCCAAACCAGAGTAAGGTAAAAAGTGAACCAAAGACTCATAAAGATCTTCATGGTGTAAGAATTAGGAAAAATTATTCAGAGAGGGAAGGAAGGCTAGAAAGAAATATTCTTGATACAACATCCTGAAAGGAAGCATCATACCTCACTGTGAGCTACTGCTATTCTTTATGAATTTAAGGTCTCTAGCATTTGCACAGACCAGATGCAAGTAGTGATAGATCTAACGAGAGTTTGTTAAAATAGACTTGACAAGGAAATTGGGTTATTCCTGTGATGTGTAACATTTTTAAAGATAATAAATGGAATTATGACTGATAAAATTTCAGGACATATTAGATTTTTAAGAATTTTATAAAAGTTCTAGAATCCTGTTATTAATAGTATTTATATATTTAAATATAACTTAAGTGTGCTTGCCATCACATATTTGACAATGCTTCCCATGTAATTTAACATACAATAAGTCTAATTAGTTTAATATTTCTCTTTTATACGGTGAGAGACAAATACTTTGAAACTTTACACAGGCCTTCTGGGAAAACTCAAAATTACTTGGAAGTTAAAAATACTGATTTTAGGAAGCTGTCAAGGCATTACAAAGCTTGAATATTTATTAAATGTTATCATAGATTATTAGTAAGTAATACTTAATAAACTATTAAAAGTGACAAAAGTAGATGTTAAAGGCAAATACGGATTACACAGTTGTGAACAAAACTTAGCTTTCTTAATACTGAGAAGACTTGCTTTTTTAAAGTAATCAAAGACCTGATTATGACAAATGAAGTAGAGAAAATTATTTTGACAAGACATAAAATCTTTGCATATAAGTTTCCTAAAAGATTAAAAACAAAAATTACTTTCACAATCTCTTATCAAGAGAAGATTAATAGTCAAATAATACCTTGTTTTTCTAACAAAGAGAAAACCAATCCTAAAATTTATTCTTTAAAAACAAATAAATTTATTTCTATCTTATCCAGGTTGACCATACATAAATTTCATTTTCATAAGTCTTCTATAGCCTTTTATGTAAGATTTTATCTTAGTTCTATTGTATGTTTTTTTATTTCAGAACAGTCATTTTGCTTTCCTTATCTACTTTTCATATATAATTGTTTTCTTTAACTAATTATTTCTGTCATTTTCATTACATTTATCAAGTGGAATCTTTAACTTTTAGAATCTTTATTCCTAGTGAAGACTAAAAAGTAAGCAATTGTGGAATATCTATTAAAACTACTATTCTCTTAAATGGCAAAAATTTTAATATGCTTTTATAATTTTTAGCTGTATATTATTTCTTATGGTAAGTTTTGAAATGTGATACAAGATATGCTAATTAATAAACCCAAATGTCTTTAGCTCCTTTATGATAAGACAAAAGTAGATACATTTGCGTTTGATAGTTAATGTTTCAGTATTTTATCTTATTTGGAAGTATTCTAGGTTTTTGATAAGTACCCATCATTTAATCTATCTCAGTATAACTTTTTATTTTCAAATTACTGGGGAAAAAAAAAGGAAATTGTTTTAAAGTAGACATATTGTAAGGTACAATTATGGTTAAAAAGTTCATTTAGAAAAGAGCAATATGTTGGAGTAGGAGGATGTGGAACTCACCTCTCCCCATGAACACAACAAAAATACATCTATATGTGGGAGAATTCTCACTGAAAACTAACTGGAGCTACTGGCAGAAGGACTTCTGTACAACCAAGGCTGTAAGAAAGATCCATACAGAATTACATAGAAAGGGAAGAAAAAAAATCAGGTTGGGACCCATGCCCCTGGGAAGGGACTGAGAAGTAAAGGAAGGTGACACAGGTAGACATCCTCCCTAAGAAAGTGAGCTGTTTAAGGCACATATTGGGCATCCCAGCCCTATTCAACACAGGGAACACTACTTCCCTTGGCTGGTTGGGAGAGACAACAGGACTAACAGAAGGGCTGTGGGAAGCCTGGACTCCCCCTGTGAAGAATGTATGCTAATTTGCTTGATCCTTAAGCAGAGGAGAGAGGGCAAATTGAGATGGCACAAGTGGCTGATCAGTTTCCCATAATTTATCTGGTGTGTGGCTCAGCCTGAGACAAGCAACTGCTCCAGCACCACCTATTTCAAGATGCAACTCCACACTGAGAAGAGGTTTGACAAGCATGGCATCTGAGCAGAACAGGGGCAGCTTATATACTGTTGCTTATACAAAAAGCAAATCAGAAAAGGCACCAATCTCTGTCTGGGGCTACCACAGTCCATGTCCCAACCTATGCTGAGGACAGCACAAGTGCCTCCTGCCCTGTGGTGCACCTTCACATCAGGAAGAGTGACAGAGGCTGAGGGGCTAGCTAAGCTATTAGGGGACAAAGGAAGCTCAGACCTAAGGGGGCATCTGAGCAGGCCAGGGACATTTATAACTCATGTTGCACAGGTATCACATCAGGAGTCCAGGTCTCCAACCCCAGCTAGGCTGGAAACAGTTCATGCTCAGACCCATGCCCAGTGACAACACCAGTTCCTCTTGCTCCAGGATGAATCCCCTTTGGCGTCAGGGTGCAAGGGCTGAGTGGGGAGAGAACACACACTTAAATGGAAAGAAGCCAGTTTGGGCCCAACCCTCAGGGCTTCTGACCCAGCAACTTAAGACCTGATTCCACCCACCATCAAATTGCTGACATGGTTGGATCATAGACAAATCAAGGGAATTAAAAAAATAATCTAAAAAAAAAAAGCTTAATCGGTGCTTCATCAGCTACACTAAAGCCTTTGACAGTGTGAATCACAAAGAGCTGTGGAAAATTCTTAAAGAGATGGAATGTAAGGCCACTTTACCTATCTCCTGAGAAACCTGAGAAACCTGTATATGGGTCAATGTTGGGGTCCAGCCACGGTGGATCCAGAGATTTCAAAGGGGAGATGGCATAGGCGATCAGGAAACATCAGCTTATTAAAATATTAATTAAAGATATAAAGAGTGATGAAAATGAAGATAGCTCAGTGAGAAAATTCAGTGAAGACAAGTGGATGAAATAAGGATAGCTCAGTGAGAACATTTTGTGGAGGGAGAAGGCTGAATAATTCAGCCAGAAGGTAAAAGAAAGAACGACATGGGGAGACCAAGCTTCGGTGAACAAGGCCCCGCACTTTATTTTTCAAAGTAGTTTTTATACCTTAAGTTATGCATAGAGGATAATGGGGGAAGGGGTGGAGTCATGCAGGGACAGCAGTCCCTGAGCCAGGCTTTCAAACCTATCATAAGCAAAAGTTTAGGTGAGTTACATCATCTTCTGGCCCAGAGGCCTATTAACATTTTAAGGAACTTATTTTCTCTAAAGGTGATTATTCTAAAGTAAGGAGCCACCCTCCAAAAGCATTGGAGTTGCATTTCTATAGGGCAAAGGTGTGGTGGGTTGTAACAAGAAAAAGAATTAACTCAAGGGTCCAAGGTCACAAACATTACAGCTACTACTTACATTTCTATAAACCAATTATATCAACCAATACACTGCCAAGGACACAGTAGGTAAGGGATATGGAGACTTAGCAGCAAACATTGGCTCAACAAGTGAAAAACCCTTCACCAATACAATTTCTAATCAATCTTTTAACTGCTCAAAGGAATCTGTGTTTAGACAGTTAGAACATCTCATGCCTCTCACAGTTGGGAGGCTCTAAACAATCACATGTGGCCCGAAAAGCCTATTCAGGCAGGCTAGAGGATTTCCAAAAGGAGTTTGTAGGTTGAAACACTGTCACACCCAGGAATTATTAACTGGAGCTGTAAGTTAGCTCTTTTTTCACAGAAAGGTAGTGGGGGACAGCCCCCTGTAAAGTCAGAGGTGAGAACACAAAGCAGAAAGTAGGCAGACTCTGGCTTTTTGTGGGTAGATGCTCGAGAACCTCCAAGGGGCTCCTGAGGCTCGATCTTGCCCTTGCGTTATTGGTTATTGCCGAGCCTCCTTCCTCATGACCTTTGTCATGGGTGGAACGCTAATCCAAACTGGCTCCTGACAGGTCAATAAGTAACAGTTAGAACTGGACATAGAACAGCAGAATGGTTCAAAATTGGGGATGGAGTATATCAAGGCTGTATATTGTCACCCTGCTTATTTAACTTATATGCAGAAATGAATATAAGTACATTTCGTATATCATGCGAAATGCTGGATGAAGCACAAGCTGGAGTCAAGATTACTGGGAGAAATAGTAGTAACCTCAGATATGCAGATGATACCACCCTTAAGGCAGAAAGTGAAGATGAACTAAAGAGTCTCTTGATGAAGATGAAAAAGGAGAATGAAAAACCTGGCTTAAAACTCAACATTCTAAGTAGAGGATCATATCATCTGCAAACAGTGAGAGTTTTACTTCTTCTCTTCCAATCTGGATTTCCTTTATTTCTTTTTCTCCTCTGATTACCGTGGCTAAAACTTCCAAAACTATGTTGGAA
Organism: Tragelaphus eurycerus; assembly: GCA_935064755.1. NCBI lineage: Eukaryota > Metazoa > Chordata > Mammalia > Artiodactyla > Bovidae > Tragelaphus > Tragelaphus eurycerus. The sequence continues at coordinate 1,835,587 of CAKXYN010000123.1, forward strand.
AGAAGTGGTGAGAGTGTGCACCTTTGTCTTTTTCCTGACTTTAGGGGAAATGCTTTCAATTTTCACCATTGAGGATAATGCTTGTCTATTTTATTTATCTTCTCAAAGAACCAGCTTTTAGTTTTGTTGATTTTTGCTATAATCTCTTTTGTTTCTTTTTCATTTATTTCTGCCCTAATTTTTTGTGATTTCGTTCCTTCTACTCAACCTGGGGTTCTTCATTTGTTCTTTTTCTAGTTACTTTAGGTATAAAATTAAGTTGTTTGATTTTTCTCTTGTTTCTTGAGGTAAGCTTCCAGTGCTATGAACTTTCTCCTTAGCACAGCTTTTACTGAATCCCATAGGTTTTGGGTTGCTGTATTTTCATTTTCATTCATTTTTATGCATCTTTTTATTTCCTTCTTGATTTCTTCCATTTTTGGGGGTTATTCAGAAATGTGTTATTTAGCCTCCATATGTTTGTATTTTTAAAGTTTCTTTTTTTTCCCTTGCAGCTGATATCTAATATTGCCACATTGTGATCAGAAAAGGTGCATGAAATTATTTCAATTTTTTTAAAACAATTATTAAGGCTAGATTTATGGCCCAGAATGTAATCTGTCCTGGAGAATGTTCCATGTGCACTTGAAAAAAAGGTGAAATTCACTGTTTTGGGGTGAAATGTCCTATAGATATCAATTAGGTCTAATTGGTCCATTGGATCTTTTAAAGTTTGTATTTCCTTGCTAATTTTCTGTTTGATTGATCTATCCATAGGTGTGAATGGGGTATTACAGTGCCCCACTATTATTGTATTACTGGCAATTCCCCTTTCATATTATTAGCATTTCCCTTATGTATTGAGGAGCTCCTATGTTGAGTGCATATATATTTATAATTGTTTTATCTTCTTCTTGGATTGATCCTTCGATCATTATGTAGTGTCCTTTGTCTCTTCACATAGGCTTTATTTCAAAGTCTATTTTATCTGATATGAGTATTGCTACTCCTGCTTCCTTTGGTCTCTATTTGCATGAAATGTCTTTTCCAGACCTTCACTTTCAGTGTCTATGTGTCCCTTGGTTTGGGATGGGTCGCTTGTAGACAGCATATATAGGGGTCTTGTCTTCATATACATTCAGCCAGTCTTTGTCTTTTGGTTGAAGCATTCAGCCCATTTACATTTAAGGTAATTATTGATAAGCATGATCCCATTGCTTTTTACTTTGTTGTTTGGGTTCAAATTTATAAATCTTTTCTGTGTTTCCTATCTAGAGAAGATCCTTTAGCATTTATTGAAAAACTGGTTTGGTGGTGCTGAATTCTCACAGCTTTTACTTGCTGTAAAGCTTTTGATTTCTCCTTCATACCTGAATGAGATCCTTTCTGGGTACAGTAATCTGGGTTGTAATCCGGTTGTTTTTTCTCTTTCATCACTTTAAATATGTCCTGCTATTCTCTTTTGGCCTGAAGAGTTTCTATTGAAAGATCAGCTATTATTCTTACTTGGATTCCCTTGTGTGTTTTTTGTTGCTTTTCCCTTGCTGCATTTAATATTTTCTCTTTCAGTTTGCTCTTTGTTAGTTTGATTAATATGTGTCTTGGGGTGCTTTGCCTTGGATTTATCCTGTTTTGGACTCTCTATGTTTTTTGGATTTGAGTGGCTATTTCCTTCCCCATTTTAGGAAAGTTTTCAAATAGTATCTCCTCAAGTATTTTATCATGCCCTTTCTTTTTGTCTTCTTCTCCTGGGACTCCCATTATTTGAATGTCAGGGCATTTAACATTGTCCCAGAGGTCTCTGAGGTTGTCCTCCTTTATTTTAATTCTTTTTTTCCTCACTGCTTCATTTATTTCCACCATTCTATCTTCTACCTCACATCCTATTTTCTGCCTCAGTTATTCTACAGTTGGTTCCCTCCAGAGTGCTTTTGATCTCAGTTATTGCATTATTCATTATTGATCAGCTCTTCTTTATTTCTCTGGCAATCAGAGAAGAAAAATAAATAAAAGGGATGCAGATTGGAATAGAAGAAGTAAAACTCTCACTGTTTGCAGATGACATGATTCTCTACATAGAAAACACTAAAGACACTAGCAGAAAATTACTAAAGCTAAACAACAAATATAATAAACTTGCAGGTTATAAAATTAATACTCAGAATTCTCTTGCATTCCTATACACTAATAGTGAGAAAACAAAAAGGGAAATAAAGGAAATAATCCCATTCACCATTATGGTAAAAAGAATAAAATACTTAGGAATAAATCTACCTAAAGAAACAAAAAATCTTTATTTAGAAAACTATATAACACTAATGAAAGAAATCAAAAATGACACAAATAGATGGAGAAATATACCATGTTCATGGATCGGGAGAATCAATATAGTGAAAATGAGTATACTACCCAAAGCAACCTATAGATTCAATGCAATCCCTACCAGGCTACCAATGGTATTTTTCACAGAGCTAGAACAAATAATTTCACAATTTGTATGGAAATTTAAAAAATCTTGAATAAGCAAAGCAATATTGAGAAAGAAGAATGGAATTGGAGGAATCAACCTGCCTGACTTCAGACTATACTCAAAGATACAGTCACCAAGACAGTATAGTACTGGCACAAACAGAAGTATAGATCAAAGGATCAAAATAGAAAGTCCAGATATAAATACTTGCATCTTTGGATATCTCATCTTTGACAAAGGAAACAAAAATATACAATCAAGAAAAGACAATCTCTTTAGCAAGTGGTTCTGAGAAAACTGGTCAACCACATGTAAAAAAAATGAAACTAGAACACTTTCTAACACCATACACAAAAATAAACTCAACATGGGTTAAAGATCTAAATGTAAGACCAGAAACTTTAAAACTCCTAGAGGAAAACATAGGCAAAACACTCTCTGACATAAATCACAACAAGATCCTCTATGACCCAGCTCACAGAGTAATGGAAATAAAAGTAAAAATAAACAAATGGAGTTAAATAAAATAAAATTTTAAAAAAATGGAACCTAAATAAAGTTAAAAGCTTTTGCGCAATGAAGGAAACTATAAGCAAGGTGAAAAACAACATTCAGAATGGGAAAATATAAGCACAAGTGAAGCAACTGACCAAAAATTAATCTCAAAAATATACAAACAGCTCATGCAGCTCAATACCAGAAAATAAAAAACCCAGGCAAAAAGTGGACCAAAGAACTAAACAGACATTTCTCCAAAGAAGACATACAGATGGCTAATAAACACATGAAAAAAATGCTCAACATCACTCATTATCAGAGAAAGGCAAATCAAAACCACAGTGAGGTTCCATCTCACATGGGTCAGAATGGCTGTCATCAAAATGTCTACAAATGATAAATGCTGAAGAGTGTGTGGAGAAAAGGAAACCCTATTACACTGTTGGTGGGAATGCAAACTAATATAGCTACTATGGAAAACAGTGTAGAGATTCCTTAAAAAAACTGGAAATAGAACTGCCATATGACCCAGTCATCACACTGCTGAGAATACACACTGAGGAAACCAGAATTGAAAGAGACACAAGTATTCGAATGTTCATCACAGCACTGTTTACAATAGCTAGCCATGGAAGCAACCTAGATGTTCATCGGTAGATGAGTGGATAAGCAAGTTATGGTATATATACACAATGAAATATTACTCAGCTATTAAAAAGAACACATTTAAATCAGTTTTAATGAGGTGGATGTAATGGGAACCTATTATATGAGTGAAGTAAGTCAGAAAGAAAAACACCAATAGAGTATACTAACTCATATATATGGAATTTAGAAAGATGGTAGTAATGACCCTATATGCAAGATATCAAAAGAGACACAGATATAAAGAACATACTTTTGGACTCTGTGGGAGAAGGCAAGGGTGGGATGATTTGAGAGAATAGCACTGAAACATGTATGTGAAATCATATGTGAAATCAATATAAGGTTCAAGTTCACTGCATGAAACAGGGTACTCAAAGCCAATAAACTGGGCCAACCCTGAGGGATGAGATTGGGAGGGAAGTGGGTGGGGGTTTCAGGATGTGGGCCACATGTACACCGTGGCTGATTCATGTTTATGTATGGCAAAAACCACCACAATAAAGTAATTAGCCTCCAATTAGAATAAATTAATTTTTAAAAATCAGCATTCTAAAAACAAAGATCACGGTATCCAGTCCCATCACTTCATGGCAAATAGATGGGGGAAACAATGGAAATAATGGGAGACTTATTCTTGGGCTCCAAAATCATTGCAGATTGTTACTGCAGTTATGAAATTAAAATACATTTGCTCTATGGAGGAAAAGCTATGACAAAAGAAGATAGTGTATTAAAAAGCAGAGGCATCACTTTGCCAGCAAAGGCCCATCTAATCAAAGCTATGGTTTTTCCAGTAGTCATGTATGGATGTGAGACTTGAATCATAAAGAAGGCTGAGTGCCAAAGAATTGATGCTTTCAAATTGTGGTGCTGGAGAAGACTCTTGAGAGTCACTTGAACTTCAAGGAGATAAAACCAGTCAATCCTACAGGAAATCAGTCCAGAATGTTCATTGGAAGTCTCTCAAACATTCTTTATCTATCTCTTTCTCTTGCTGTATGATATTAACCTATATTTCTTAGGTAAATGCTATCAATTCATGGTGCTGTTACCTCCACAGCCAGAAATGACTATCTCTAAACCATAATTGCACCAAATTTATATTACATTTTCACAGTTATTCACTGTGTAATTGCTGAATGCCGTGTTCTTGCCTGGAGAATCCCAGGGACGGGGGGAGCCTGGTGGGCTGCCGTCTATGGGGTCACACAGAGTCAGACATGACTGAAGTGACTTAGCAGCAGCTATATTTGGAAAATATACTAAGAAGTTTTCTAGGACAGAATATTGCAGTGAATAGCCTTTCCCTTCTCCAGGGGATCTTCCCAACTCAGCGATTGACCCTAGGTCTCCCACATTTCAGGTGGATTCTTTACCAGCTGAGCCACCAGGGAAGCCAAGAATACTGCACTGGGTAGCTTATCCCTTCTCCAGGGGATCTTCCTGACCCAGGAATCCAACCGAGTCTCCTTCATTATTGGTGGATTCTTTACCAATTGAGCTATTGAGGAATCCCAAGAACTAGGAACCAGTGTTAAATAAGTCCAGATCTCTCTGACTTTACAGAACATATGGTGTCAACTGGTATTTTTCACAGACTAAAGTGTACCAAAGTCTCTCTCTCCTCCAATTGCTCAAAATAAGGAATAGTGTCTTATCTATTTCACATGCTTATAGCACTTTGCATGATATTGGGAATATAGTAGATAGACCATCAATAAAAATGATGCTACGGTGTAGAGAAAACATGCTGTATTTTAGGAAGGTATTTTTGAAAGTGTAGGTGTCCCTGATTCACTGTCTTCTATTTTTTTCTCCCTGATTTGGCTCCTTCTGAATTTTAACCTTAACTCAGACTATGTTCAGAGAAGGGAATGACAACCCACTCCAGTACTGTTGGCTGGAAAATCACATGGACGGAGGAGCATGGTAGGCTGCAGTCCATGGGGTAGCTAAGGGTCAGACACAACTGAGTGACTTCACTTTAGCTTTCATGCATTGGAGAAGGAAATGGCAATCCACTCCAGTGTTCTTGCCTTGAGAATCCCAGGTATGGGGGAGCCTGGTGGGCTGTGGTCTATGGGGTTGCACAGGGTCGGACACGACTGAAGCAACTTAGCAACAGCAGCAGACTATGTTACCAAAGGTTCATAAGTTGTAAAATTATTAGGAGATTTTAGAGTTATTAGGGTGAGATACTTTGAGAAGCCCCAGGGGAAGCTGGAAATCTAATAGTTAAAAGATATTGAATCTTATTAAATAAAATCTTAATACTGCAGTCAAAATAAATATTCTGAAAGACAAATCTGAATACTCCCTCTTCATCTTTATAACTATTTACAGACAGTATTTCCTAAGATAAAACATAAACCAATTAACGTACCTGACCAAGTTGTGCATAAAGTAGACTACTGATATTTTTCTATTTCTTTTCTCCTTTTCCCTCCACGTGTCTGACTAATTCTGGCTTAGTATTTTGGTCAACCCAATATGTATAGGCATCATTTACCCATGGCCATTTGAGTTGCTTCCACTCTTTAGCTATTCTGAATAATTCTTCAACGTAGTCATGCATGGCTTTTGTGTATGTATTTGGTCTCAGTTCTCTTGAGTATGGTGGTTTATATGATAACTCTATATTTAAAACTTATTTTTTTGGCCGCACCTTGCAGTTTGTGGAATCTCAGCTCCCTGACCAGGGATTGAACCCAGGCCTTCAGCACTGAAATCACGTGGAGTCCTAACCACTGTAACACCTGGAAATTCCCCAAGTTTAAGTTTTTAAGATACTTCCAAACTCAGTTTTCCAAAGTGCTTTACCATTTAATATTGCCACTGCTGCTTCTGCTGCTGCTAAGTCGCTTCAGTCGTGTTCGACTCTGTGCGACCCCATAGACGGCAGCCCACCAGACTCCCTTGTCCCTGGGATTCTCCAGGAGAGAACACTGGAGTGGGTAATATTACCACTAACAATGTATAAAGGTTCTAATTTCCCCATATCTCTCTCTGATTTCTTGTTAGCATTTGCTATTATCTGTCTTTTATTATTATTATTGCCATTCTAGTGAGTACAAAATCTTATGGGTTTGACTGGCATTTCTCTAATGACTAATGGTGTTGAACATCTTTTTGTGTGCTTATTAAATAGTTGTAGAAGTTCTTTGAAGAAGTTTCTATTCAGATCATTTGTCCATTTTCAATTTTTATATCTAATTTAATTCTTAAATTTAATTTATTTTAATTATATTTGTTTTTTATATATTGTAGATAAAAATCTCTCATCATATATGACTTACAAGCAGTATGAAGAGTTCTAAAAATAAATAAATAAATAAAAATAGATCTACCATATGATCCAGTAATCCACTCCTGAGTTTATATCCAGAGAAAACCATAATTTCAAAAAATATATATGTACTCCAATGTTCATTGGAGCACTATTTACAGTAGCCAGGATGTTATGGGAGCAACATAAATGTCTACAGATAGAGGAATGGATAAAGAAGATGTGATACATACATACAATGGAATATTACTTAGCCATTAAATTAGACACTGTTCTTCATAGTGGCTGTACCAGTTTACATTCCCTTCAACCTTGTAGAAGGGTTCCCTTTTCTCCACACCCTCTCTGGCATTTATTCATTATAGATTTTTTGGTGATGGCCATTCTGAGAGGTGTAAGGTGATATATCTCATTGCAGTTTGATTTGCATGTCTCTAACAATTTGCGGTGTTAAGCATCTTTTCATGTACCTTTTGGCCATCTGCATGTCCTCCTTGGAGAAATAATAGTGTTAAATCTTCTCATTCAAAAACATGAATTGTCTATCTATAAGGTCTTCTGTAATTTCTTTCAAAAGTGTTTTACAATTTTCAGGGTATAAGCTTAAAAACTTACATTAAATTATATATATATATATATTAATTTTATGCTGCTGAAAATAGAATTGCTTACTTAATTGCATTTTTACATGATTCACTGATTGCTAATAGAAATACAATTTTTAAAACATTGATATTGGACATTCCAATCTCACTCACCTTATTTATTTGTTCTAATAGTTTTTAGAAGATTTATTAGGATATCTATATACAATTCCATGTCATCTGAAAATGGACGTAGCTTTTTTCTTTTTCCAACTTGACCATATCATCTACATAGACAGCTTTTCTTCTCTTTCCAACCCGTATGTATTTATTTCATTTTATTGTCCCATTGTCCTGACTAGATCTTTTAGGACAAGTTTAAATAGACAAGATGAGAACAGGCATCTTTGTCTGGTTCACATTCTTAAACAGTAAGTCTTTCAACACAGTGTGATATTTGCATGATTTTTATGTATTTTATCAAGTTATGGAAATAGATTTCATTTCTAATTTTTAAAATGTTTTTACCTTTAAAAGATGTTGGATTCAGCCAAAGACTTTTTTGTGAGTATATTTAAATGATCAAGAAGTTTTGTCCTTTTTCTATTTACATGGTGGACTACATCAGTTGATTTTATATTAAATCAATATAAAATTCCTGGAATAAATTCTATTCGATTGTGGTGTATAATCCCTTTTTTTAAATCCCTTTTTTATGTTACCAGATGCTTTTTGTTGTTGTTAACACTTTGCTGGGGTCTTTCATATCTATATTCATAATAAATAATTGGTTTATAACTTTCTTGCTAAGCATTTATCTGTCTGGATTCAGGGTAATACAATCCTCATAAAATGAGTTATGAAGCGTTATCTCCTCATCCTACAAGTTTTGAATGTAATTATAAAGGATTTGTATTAATTATTCCTTAACCGCCTGGTTATTGTTCAGTCACTAAGCTGTGTCTGACTCATTGCGACCCCAAGAACGGCAGCACATCAGCCTTTAAATTTTCCACTCACGCTGCCTTAGTTGCATCCTACATTTAGATATGTTGCTGGTTTTCACTTTTATTCATCTTAAAGTATCTTTTTTATTTCCTCTTGTTATTTCTTCTTTGATTCATTGATAACTTAGGAGTATGTTTTAAATTTCCAAATGTACATGAGGCTTCTTTCTGCTATTGAGTTTTTCTATGTGTTTCATGTGCACTTAAGAATATATATTCTACTGTTGGTGGGTGGAGTGTTTTATAGATGCCAATTAGATTTAGTTGATTAATAGTGTTGTTCAAGTCTACCATTTCCTTGTTGATCATCCATTTAGTTTTTCTGTCCATTACTGAATATGATCATTGTTGTCTTTGACTATCATTGTTGAACTGTGTGTCTTCCTCAACTTTTGATCATTTTTGTTTCCTGTATTTTGAGTTCTGTTTTTAAGTGAGTGGTTCTGGTGTGCACATGTGCTCAGTCATGTTCAACTCTTTGAGACCCTATGGACTGTAGCCTGCCATTTTCCTCTGTTCATGGGATTTTTCAGGAAAGAATACTGGAGCGGGTTGCCATTTCCTTCTTCAAGGGGCCTTCCCTACCCAGGGAACGAACTCATGTCTCCTATGCCTCCTGCATTGCAGACAAATTCTTGATCACTTAGCCACCAGGGAAGCCCTTTTAAATGCATATATGTTTATAATCGTTGTATCTTTTTGATGGATTGATCATTTTATCATTATAAAATGTCCCTCTTAACTCTAGTCATATTTTTTTGCTTAAAATATATTTTTCCTAATATTAGTACAGACATTTCATCTGTCTTATGCTTACCATTTATGTGATATATGTTTTTTTCCCTTTTAAGCTTCGCTTTCAAGCTCTTTACATGTTTGAATTTAAAATATGTCCCCTATTGATAACATCGAGTAGAACCTTGGCTTTTGTCTAGACTGTCAATCTTTCCCTTTTAATAACTTATTTAATCCATTCCTGTTTGATTTTGTTAATGCTATATTTACTTTATATGTGACATTTTACATTTTTTTTTTTTTCCTGTTTCCACTTGCTTTTTGATTAAGGGAATATTTGCTAGCATAATCTTTTAATTCCTTTCATGATTTTTCACTCCTTTGATTATTTTCCTAGTGGTTGTTCTAGGGCTTACCATATACATATCAACTTATCAGGATTTCCTTCAGATTTACACTCAATTCGATTGAAATAAAGAAATGTTAATTTCATTGAGCTCTATTTCCTCTTCTCCATTTTGTACTATTGTTGTTACATAATTTACATTTCTGTTTTCAATAATATATACGTATCAGAACAGATCAATCGCTCAGTCGTGTCCAACTCTTTGCAACCCCATGAATCGCAGCTCGCCAGGCCTCCCTGTCCATCACCAACTCCTGGAGGTCACTCAGACTCATATCCATCGAGTCAGTGATGCCATCCAGCCATCTCATCCTCTGTTGTCCCCTTCTCCTCCTGCCCCCAAACCCTCCCAGCATCAGAGTCTTCTGCAATGAGTCAATTCTTTGCATGAGGTGGCCAAAGTACTGTAATTTCAGCTTTAGCATCATTCCTTTCAAAGAAATCCCAAGGCTGATCTCCTTCAGAATGGACTGGTTGGATCTCCTTGCAGTCCAAGGGACTCTCAAGAGTCTTCTCCAACACCACAGTGCAAAAGCATCAATTCTTCAGCGCTCAGCCTTCTTCAGAGACCAACTCTCACATCCATACATGACCACAGTAAAGACCATAGCCTTGACTAGAAGAACCTTTCTTGGCAAAGTAATGTCTCTGCTTTTGAATGTGCTATCTAGGTTGGTCATAATTTTCCTTCCAAGGAGTAAGTGTCTTTTAATTTCATGGCTGCAGTCACCATCTGCAGTGATTTTAGAGTCCAGAAAAATAGTCTGACACTGTTTCCACTGTTCCCCATCTATTTCCCATGAAGTAATGGGACCGGATGCCATGATCTTCATTTTATGAATGTTGAGCTTTAAGCCAACTTTTTCACTCTGCACTTTCATTTTCATCAAGAGGCTTTTTATTTCCTCTTCACTTTCTGCCATAAGGGTGGTGTCATCTGCATATCTGAGGTTATTGATATTTCTCCCAGCAATCTTGATTCCAACTTGTGTTTCTTCCAGTCCAGCGTTTCTCATGATGTACTCTGAATATAAGTTAAATAAACAGGATGACAATAAACAGCCTTGACGAACTCCTTTTCCTATTTGGAACCAGTCTGTTGTTCCATGACCAGTTCTAACTGTTGCTTTCTGACCTGCATACAGATTTCTCAAGAGGCAGATCAGGTGGTCTGGTATTCCCATCTCTTTCAGAATTTTCCACAGTTTATTGTGATCTACACAGTCAAAGGCTTTGGCATAGTCAATCAACCAGAAATAGATGTTTTTCTGGAACTCTCTTCCTTTTTCCATGATCCAGCAGATGTTGGCAATTTAATCTCTGGTTCCTCTGCCTTTTCTAAAACCAGCTTGAACATCAGGAAGTTCACAGTTCACATATTGCTGAAGCCTGGCTTGGAGAATTTTGAGCATTACTTTACTAGCGTGTGAGATGAGTGCAATTGTGTGGTAGTTGGATCATTCTTTGGCATTGCCTTTCTTTGAGATTGCAATGAAAACTGACCTTTTCCAATCTTGTGGCCACTGCTGAGTTTTCCAAATTTGCTGGCATATTGAGTACAGCACTTTCACAGCATCATCTTTCAGGATTTGGAATAACTCAACTGGAATTGCATCACCTCCACTAGCTTTGTCCGTAATGATGCTTTCTAAGGCCCACTTGACTTCACATTCTAGGATGTCTGGCTCTAGGTCAGTGATCACACCATCGTGATTATCTGGGTCGTGAAGATCTTTTTTGTACAGTTCTTCTGTGTATCCTTGCCATCTCTTCTTAATATCTTCAGCTTCTGTTAGGTCCATACCATTTCTGGTCATAGCAAACACCCTCTTCCAACAACACATGAGAATACTCTATGCATGGACAACACCAGATGGTCAACACTGAAATCAGATTGATTATATTCTTTGCAGCCAAAGATGGAGAAGCTCTATACAGTCAGCCAAAACAAGACCAGGAGCTGAATGTGGCTCTGACCATGAACTCCTTATTGCCAAATTCAGACTGAAATTGAAGAAAGTAGGGAAAACCACTAGACTATTCAGGTATGACCTAAATCAAATCCCTTATGATTATACAGTGGAAGTGAGAAATAGATTTAAGGGACTAGATCTGATAGATAGAGTGCCTGATGAACTATGGATGGAGGTTTGTTACATTGTACAGGAGACAGGGATCAAGACCATCCCCATGGAAAAGAAATGCGAAAAAGCAAAACAGCTGTCTGGGGAGGCCTTACAAATAGCTGTGAAAAGAAGAGAAGCAAAAAGCAATGGAGATAAAGAAAGATATAAACATCTGAATGCAGAGTTCCAAAGAATAGCAAGAAGAGATACGAAAGCCTTCTTCAGTGATCAATGCAAAGAAATAGAGGAAAACAATAGAATGGGAAAGACTAGGGATCTCTTCAGGAAAATCAGAGATACCAAAGGCACATTTTATGCAAAGATGGGCTCGATAAAGGACGAATAGAAATTATATATATATATGTATGTATGTATGTATACACATTGTCATATATAGTTACTCTATAAATTAGTGAATGAAAAAAGATACAGATATTAATACTATATTTTACAATGATATTTACTTTTATCATTTTTTTTTCTTTAATGTGGATTCAAGTTATTTTCTGGTGTCACTTGCTTTCAGTCTGAAAGGTTTCTTTACATATTTTTCATCAGGTGCCTGAGAGCAATAAATTCACTCAATTTTTGTTCATGCTTTTGTTTTCTATAACTTTCATCAGTTATTGGTGTTTCACTGGGAAATATTTACACAGAGCTTTTTATAACACCATCGCTCAGTAATATGTTCTTAATATCTACACTTGTTTATATTTTCTTGAATGCAAACATGAAGTATTAGATCAGAGGATATTTTTATTACCCCAAACAATAATTGTATCATTTCAGCATATTCCACTTTATCCACCTTACTGAAGTGCTAAGAAACAAACAGGCCTGCAGTTATAGGGGTTCTACCACTGGAAAAGAACCACACAATTATGAATCTATGTGGTTATATAGTATGGCTTACCCAGCTGGTCTCTATTCTGAGAGAGGAATAGAATTAGAATCAGATCAGATCAATCGATCAGTTGTTTCCGACTCTTTGAGACCCCATGAACCACAGCATGCCAGGCCTCCCTGTCCATCACCAACTCCCGGAGGTCACTGGTCCGCTGGAGAAGGGAATGGCAAACCACTTCAGTATTCTTGCCTTGAGAACCCCATGAACAGTATGAAAAGGCAAAATGATAGGATACTGAAAGAGAAACTCCCCAGGTCAGTAGGGGCCCAATATGCTACTGGAGATCAGTGGAGAAATAACTCCAGAAAGAATGAAGGGATGGAGCCAAAGCAAAAAGAATACCCAGCTGTGAGCAAAGTCTGATGCTGTAAAGAGCAATATTGCATAGGAACCTGGAATGTCAGGTCCATGAATCAAGGCAAATTGGAAGTGGTCAAACAAGAGATGGCAAGAGTGAATGTCAACATTCTAGGAATTAGCGAACTAAAATGGACTGGAATGGGTGAATTTAACTCAGATGACCATTATATCTACTACTGCGGGCAGGAATCCCTCAGAAGAAATGGAGTGGCCATCATGGTCAACAAAAGAGTCCGAAATGCAGTACTTGGATGCAATCTCAAAAACGACAGAATGATCTCTGTTCGTTTCCAAGGCAAACCATTCAATGTCACAGTAATCCAAGTCTATGCCCCAACCAGTAACGCTGAAGAATTAGAATAGTTTCCCTAAATAAAACAAGTCTCCATAGAAAGTAAAAATTAAGGTCCCTTGGTTTTTGCCCTTTGGAACGAAAATATCTCTTCAGTAGGGCAGATAAGATATTTGTCCTTGGTTTACAATCACTGAATGCCCCAGTGTTCTGGGCTTTATCCCTCTTTGAAATGTAAATGTAAATACATAGATGTAAATCTCTCTGGAGTTCTCTTTCTATTCAGTCATTTTTTTAACAAAGTTTTGCCTTTCACCCCAGATTTTAGTTTTCATTGCTCAAAAATTCTCACCATGCAGAAACTTTTGATATTGTTTCTAATAGCCAGTAATATATGCTTATTTTACTGATTATTAATATGAGGTCCAGGAATACATTTAGATAAAATTAGGATGAATCTTCTTCATTTTGCTTTTTATTATTCTACTTGGTTCCTAGCTGCCAGGAATAATTACTCCAATATCACTCTATAATATTATCTATAATATTATCTTTGTTTTTGCTCAGTCACTAAGTTGTGTCTGGCTCTTTGTATCCCTAGGGTTCCCTGTCCATCCCTATGTCTTGGAGTTTGCTCAAACTCATGTCCACTGAGTCAGTGATACCATCCAACCATATCAGCATCTGTCTCCCTTCTTCTCCTGCTCTCAATCTTTCCCAACATCAGGGGCTTTTCCAGTGAGTCAGCTCTTTGCATTAGGTGGCCAAACTGTTTTGAATTTTCCAAACATTATCTTGGGGAATTAAAAATCCCTCAGGAACTCAGAGTCTTTCCTTGAGATTTAGATGGCTGTTTGGATCATCAAAATCCTCTGTTTTTGTTGTTGTTTTGTCTCTAAGTCATGCCTGACTCTTTGCAGCCTCATGGACTGCAGCATGCCAGGCTCCCCTGTCCTTCACTATCTCCTGGAATTTGGTCAGATTTATGTCCATTGAGTTGGTGATGCTATCTAACCATTTATCCTCTGCTGCCTCATTCTTTTGCTTTCAATCTTTCCCAGCATCAGCATCTTTTCCAATGAGTCAGCTCTTAGCATCAGATGGCCAAAGTATTGGAACTTCAGCTTCAGCATCAGTCCTTCCAATGAATATTCAGGATTGATTTCCTTTAAGATTAACAGATTTGATCTCTTTGCAGTCCAAGAGACTCTAAGGAGTCTTGTCCAACAACACAATTCAAAAGCATTAATTCTTTGATACTCAGCTTTCTTTATGGTCTAAGTGTCACATCAGTACATGACTACTGGAAAAATTATAGCTTTGACTATACAGACCTTTGTAAGCAAAATGATGTCTTTCCTTTTTAATGTGCTATGTTGATTTACCTTAGCTTTTCTTCCAAGGAGCAAGCATCTTATAATTTCATGTCTGCAGTCACCATCACCAGTGATTTTAGAGCCAAAGAAAATAAAATCTTTTACTGCTTCCACTTTTTCTTCATCTATTTGCCATGAAGTGATGGGTCTGGATACCATGATCTTAGTTTTTTTGTTTTTTTTTTTTTTAGTGTTGAAATTCTCCTTCCTGAATCATACCCTTCTTGTGGTAAAGGGGTTTGTGTAACTCAATGAAAGTATCAGCCACACTGTGGAGGGCCACCCAAGACAGACAGTCATAATGAAGAGTTCTGAAAAAAATGTGATCCATTGGAGGAAGGCATGGGGAACAACTCTAGCATTCTTGCTTTGAGAACCCCATGAAGAGTATGAAAATGGCAAATCCTTTCTTGTTAACATTTTATGTTTAGTTGAATATAAAGACAGGATCTTTTAAAATAAACAAGATCAGATCAGATCAGTCGCTCAGTCATGTCCGACTCTTCGCGACCCCATGAACCGCAGGACGCCAGGCCTCCCTGTCCATCACCAGCTCCCGGAGGTCACCCAGACTCACACCCATCAAGTCAGTGATGCCATCCAGCCATCTCATCCTCTGTCGTCCCCTTTTCCTCCTGCCCTCAATCCCTCCCAGCATCAGAGTCTTCTCCAATGAGTCAACTCTTCGCATGAGGTGGCCAAAATACTGGAGTTTCAACTTTAGCATCATTCCTTCTAAAGAAATTCCAGGATTCATCTCCTTCAGAATGGACTGGTTGGATCTTCTTGCAGTCCAAGGGACTCTCAAGAGTCTTCTCCAACACCACAGTTCAAAAGCATCAATTCTTCGGCGCTCAGCCTTCTTCACAGTCCAGCTCTCAAATCCATACATGACCACAGGAAAGACCATAGCCTTGACTAGGTGAACCTTTGTTGGCAAAGTGATGTCTCTGCTTTTGAATATGCTATCTAGGTTGGTCATAACTTTCCTTCCAAGGAGTAAGCGTCTTTTAATTTCATGGCTGCAGTCACCATCTGCAGTGATTTTGGAGCCCAGAAAAACAAAGTCTGACACTGTTTCCACTGTTTCCCCATCTATTTCCCATGGAGTAATGGGACCAGATGCCATGATCTTCGTTTTCTGAATGTTGAGCTTTAAGCCAACCTTTTCACTCTCCACTTTCACTTTCATTAAGAGGCTTTTTAGCCCCTCTTCACTTTCTGCCATAAGAGTTCTGTCATCTGCATATCTGAGGTTATTGATATTTCTCCCAGCAATCTTGATTCCAACTTGTGTTTCTTCCAGTCCAGCATTTCTCATGATGTACTCTGCATATAAGTTAAATAAACATGGTGACAATATGCAGCCTTGACGTACTCCTTTTCCTATTTGGAACCAGTCTGTTGTTCCATGACCAGTTCTAACTGTTGCTTCCTGACCTGCATACAGACTTCTTAAGAGGCAGATCAGGTGGTCTGGTATTCCCATCTCTTTCAGAATTTTCCATAGTTTATTGTGATGTACACAGTCAAAGGCTTTGGCATAGTCAATCAACCAGAAATAGATGTTTTTCTGGAACTCTCTTGCTTTTTCCATGATCCAGCGGATGCTGGCAATTTGATCTCTGGTTCCTCTGCCTTTTCTAAAACCAGCTTGAACATCAGGAAGTTCACGGTTCACATATTGCTGAAGCCTGGCTTGGAGAATTTTGAGCATTACTTTACTTGCGTGTGAGATGAGTGCAATTGTGCGGTAGTTTGAGCATTCTTTGATAAAACAAAACAATTGGACAATCCACTATTCGTAGCAGTATTACTGTGGAGAACAAAAATATTCACATTTCCAATATGGTGTCAACTGAAAAAAAAATGCACAACATAAAAGTTGAGAGTTATATTTTATTCAGTGGGCCAAACTGCGGACATAAGCCTCAGACACATCATCTCAGATAACTCTGAGAGACTGCTCCAAAGCGATAAAGGATGTGCCGGAATATATAGGAGCTTTTGTAACAAAGACCAGGTGGTCAGGACATAAAATAATTACTATTAAAGAAAACCAGATATCATAATGCAAGAAATGTAGTGTTTTTCTGTGTATGAGAAGATGCAATAGCCTGGGTTCATTTAAATCATTTCTCTGCTATGCATCTCAGATATCTGTTACTAGTATCCTATTCTTCCTAATTTTGAGTTTCCTGTCCGGGGGCAGGGGTTGGGGGTGCTCCAGGTTTGATTAATAAATGACACGCATCTTGTTTTCTGTCTTGTTCCCTTAGGGCTCATTGTAAGGTGACTGTAATGTGATGGCTTGATGGCTGTAACAGCTTTTGCTTATTGATGTGACAGGCAACATTTTTCATTCACACAAAGCTTAAGCCAATATTTGTAACACATTTCATAATTTATAATTTATCTCATTTAATAATTGAACTCAGTGTTGTGCTAATGAGAATAAAAATAAAATCTAGAAAATTTTGTATTATTTTCTAGTTCAAAATTGGTTTATCAAATTATCTCTCACAAAAATTTGGAGAAATTAGTCTCTGCAATAGTCAGTCTGTTCTGCTTACCTACTCTGAGAGGCTGAAGGGAGGCCATCTTTTTCATGTACTTGTTAGGAACAAAATATCCATCAATAGAAATAAACACACAAACAAAACAATAAACAGGCTTGTAGTAAGAAGATAAAAGGGATAATTTGGCCCTGCAGAAATGAGAGTAGTACCTTTTTTGTGTGTCTCCGAGTTTATAGACTCCAATTAGGATGCCTCCTGAGTCCTTATTACACTCCTGGTTTTGGCTGTGTGAGAAACAGGTAATTCCTTTCTTTTTTGTGTAATCTCACTTGAATGACATCCTGTTACAGCTATAACAAACATATGCATTACTAAAAATAATTGCAATATGCAAAATCATCAATTAAAAAAAGAACTGAGGGTAAGTGTGAAGTTAGAAGCAAAACTCCTCAAAAACTTCATTAAGGACACAAAGAGAAAAGTAGGAACTAAAAAATAAATAATTCCTTGTTTTATACATGCTAAACCATCAAGAAAATATTCACATCATAATAGATACTGCAGTTACCTTATGGAAAAAGAAAAGACTTTTCTGTATAAGGACATAAGATGGATTAAATCTTATGATTTATTGTTAAGTGACAGAAATAATACACAAACTGTAATGTTTTGCAGACTTAAAGCCTGAAGCTTCTTCTTCTTTTTTTTTTTTTTTTTGCCTCTGAGAGGCAGGTCCTTCAAAGATTCTGTTTATAGGAGATATTTGTTTAATAAAAATTATATAAATATATATATATGATTCATAGCCATCTTCAATAACTTTCTGTATAAATTCCAGAATTTCTTTTATAGCTTTTAATCTTAAATAATGGCTTTGTTCAATAACTGAAAACTGGAAATTTTATTAATTTTTGAAATCACAAACTGGTATTAATAGGAACCACTTCTGCAGAATTAGGCAATTTCTGTTTAAAATCTTATTTTATAAATAGTTCTTTATATTTAATTATGGAAAAGATTTTCTGACTTTTTAATGTTTGGTCTTCAGTATAAGTGCAACAATCTTTCTATTACTTCTACTTCTTTATGTCTTGTTCTTACTGACTTGGCAGTGCTTGATGTCTTTCCAACCACAATAGTTCTTTTGTTTTCATAGCATTGTCTCCGATGGTCCCCAATTTACATTCCCTGCATGCTTGCTATTTGAAAGTTATCACATGTTCATTTATTTCAAAACGTTTAATTATTTCCAGCTTCTTTCCAATATTTAGGCTTTTTCTTTTCTTTTTTTCCTTTTAATAAATTGCTCTGTGTTTCCTGATCACAGAGATATATTTGGTATGTTGAATGAGTCTCCAAAAATGCACAAATAAATAAATATTAAAATGATCCTTTAGCATAACACATGTACTGAACAGTAAGCCAATAAAACAGAATGTTTGAGGTATGCCTATAACTTGGAAGGGTTAATTTTAATTTTACACTGGATATGCTTCTGTGACTTTAACCCGTTTTTTGTTATTGTGAGCATACTTAATACCCTACAACCCGAGCAGCCTATCTCTGAAGAACCTTAAGGAAGTGAAACTAGCACATTCCCCAGCCTGAGGCTTGCCATTCTAGGGGACATTTGCAAGGTTTGAATAGTGTTTTACTTTATTTTCTCACTTTCCCCCATCTCTGATCCATAAAAGAACCTGGCAACTAGGCCCTGACAAGATGGTTATTTTGAGGTGCTAGCCTGCCATCTTCTCAGTCAGCTGTCTCCCCAATTAATGACTCTTCCTTGTCTCAACACTCATCTCTTGAATTCATTGGCCTGTTGTGCAGTGAACAGAGAGAACTTGGATTCAGTAACATGCCCACGTACTCATTTTGTGCATTCCTTTGTGGCTTGGTTCAGCTGGGTACATGTTTTGTATTCACCCAGTATTTCTTGCACATAAATTTACATATAAGCCAATGGAAGTTTTGCATTGTTCTTAAATTGCTTCCTAATAGTTTGCATTGGGACACACATGTGTTTCAAAATAAGTATGATGGAAGAACTGACTGTACTTGAAACATAAAGTAGCTTTAGTAAGACATTTAGCCTATTTTTGTAAGCAAACATAACATGCAACATTAAAATATATTTTTAAAAATTGCAATTATATTTAAAAGTTAAGTAGCCAGTTTTAAGAATAAAAATGATCTAATTTAAATTTTCAGGAGTTTTGGAATATGCAGTGTTAAAATGTCAAGGGAGTGTGTAATTTCCTTGGTTCTGTCTCATTGCAACAAAAATTTGAAGCTATGGACAGACTGGTATTATAGCCCTCAGACTGACCAGTGTTACAGCCCTGTGTAATTTCCTTGGATGGACCTGTGTTACAGCTCCATGTTACAGCTCAATTTTATTTAGAAAGTAAAGGAAAATAAATTCTTGAGGTGTGAGGGCGGGCCAACTCAAAAGACACAAAGAGAAGAGTGTCCACAAAATTGGACACACCCAGTCCAATTTTGGCTCCTCTTTGTTTATGTTTTTTTCTGCTCCCTTGGGCCTGCCCTATGTAAATTGGGCTAGCCAGGAGTGCTGTTTGTTTTACCTGAGATTTTTACTCTGCCCTCTGACCTTCTTCTGTTCTATTTTTTCAGGCTTTTCCCTTCCTTGTCTTTTAGCCATGGCCATTCTGGACTCCTTTTTTCTATTCTAACTACCTAACAGTAACTGATTGTCCTTTATACATAAACAGGTTTTGTTTCATGGATAAAAAGCCCAGATTCCCAAGATTGCCTTCTGTATCTGAATCATCATATAACTATATAATCTTAAGTAGGTTACAATAAATGATTGATTTTATTATCTGTAGAATAATGATTAACTGTTTCAGTTGACTCAAAGGGAGAAAATCATAGTCTAAAAGTATCTGTTTTACTGTAAGTAAATAAACATTGATTCAAGACATTATGTTTACATAATAAAAGGTAGTGTATAATAAATTTAGCATCGGTTCAATTTATTCTCTCAGTCGTGCCTGATTCTTTGAGACCCTATGGATTGCAGCATGCCAGGCATCCCTGTCCATCACCAACTCCTGGAGTTTACTCAAACTCATGTCCATTGAGTCAGTGATGCCATCCAGACATCTCATCCTCTGTTGTCCCCTTCTCCCTTGAATTGTTCCCAGCATCAGGGTCTTTTAAAATGAGTCAGCTTTTTGCATCAGGTGGACAATATTGGAGTTTCGGCTTCAGCATCAGGCCTTGCAATAAATATTCAGGACTGATTTCCTTTAGGATGGACTGGTTGTATCTCCTTGAAGTCAAAGGGACTTTCAAGAGTCTTCTCCAACACCATAGTTCAAAAGCATCTATTCTCTGGCCCTCAGCTTTCTTTATAGTCCAACTCTCAAATCCATACATGACTACTGGAAAAACCATAGCCTTGACTAGAAAGACCTTTGTTGACAAAGTAATGTCTCTGCTTTTTAATATGCTGTCTAGGTTGATCCTAACTTTCCTTCCAAGGAGTAAGGTACCATCTGCAGTGATTTGGGAGACATATATGTTTGGAAGCATATATGGAAACAAAGAAATATTGCTTATTTTAGAATTTACCCCCTATTCTGTCTTCAGATCAGATCAGATCAATCACTCAGTCATGTCCGACTCTTTGCAACCCCATGAATCGCAGCTCGCCAGGGCCTCCCTGTCCATCACCAACTCCCGGAGGTCACTCAGACTCACATCCATCGAGTCAGTGATGCCATCCAGCCATCTCATCCTCTGTCGTCCCCTTCTCCTCTTGCCCCCAATCCCTCCCAGCATCAGTCTTCTCCAATGAATCAACTCTTTGCATGAGGTGGCCAAAGTACTGGAGTTTCAGCTTTAGCATCATTCCTTCCAAAGAAATCCCAGTGTTGATCTCCTTCAGAATGGACTGGTTGGATCTCCTTGCACTCCAAGGGACTCTCAAGAGTCTTCTTCAACACCACAGTTCAAAAGCATCAATTCTTTGGCGCTCAGCCTTCTTCACAGTCCAACTCTCACATCCATACATGACCACAGGAAAAACCATAGCCTTGACTAGACGAACCTTTCTTGGCAAAGTAATGTCTCTGCTTTTGAATATGCTATCTAGGTTGGCCATAACTTTCCTTCCAAGGAGTAAGCGTCTTTTAATTTCATGGCTGCAGTCACCATCTGCAGTGATCTTGGAGCCCAGAGAAAGAAAGTCTGACACTGTTTCCACTGTTTCCCCATCTATTTCCTATGAAGTGACGGGACCAGATGCCATGATCTTCGTTTTCTGAATGTTGAGCTTTAAGCCAACTTTTTCACTCTCCACTTTCACTTTCATCAAGAGGCTTTTTAGTTCCTCTTCACTTTCTGCCATAAGAGTGGTGTCATCTGCATATCTGAGGTTAAGAAGGCAGAATTACTTTATGTCCATTTTGCTTTCATATTATCAAAAAAGAAAATGACTTCTGAGTGATAAAAGGTTGAAAAAACACATGACTAAACAGATTTAAAGACATAGAAATAGCTAGGCAGATTTGACTCAGCAGGCCTGGGTTGCATATTTCCAATAGACATCTGTGTTTAAGACTCGCTCTTAGTTTTCTTCTGGGAGATAACCTCTGATTCCTTAATATATTCTTTCTGCCCAATAAGAATGATTTTGTATGCCTGAGGTCTTTGCACTTGCTGTTCCAGAATAACCAGGTAAGTTTACCCTAATAGTATAATGTATATGAATATCTGTTTTTGCTCTGGGGAAAGCTAGAGTCTGAGTAGTTAAAATCTGTCATACAAGCTATGAATGCTTAAATGGCTGACAGCCAATGAAAATTCTACAATTCAAGGCTCAGGTGAGCTTTCCTAGTCAGCAATATTTTTCCTGTGTTTTTAGACATTGTTTCTAGAAGAATCATTTCTTTGTACCAGTCCACTGGGAGAGGGACACCTGAAAGCTTGTGTCTGTTTTTTTCCTATACTTGACCTCATGTGCCTTTTCCCTTTTCTGAGTTTACTCTGAATCCTTTGTAATTGTAAACATGAGCATAACAGGTATTTTGAATGAATTATATGAGTTCTAGTGAATCTTCAAGCCTGAGAATGGCCTTGGTGATCCATAATGGAGAGAAAATTGTAATAATCATTATAAATGCACATAGTTTCAGATGAATTGCACATTTAACTACTACAGTAAACAGTATTTATATTATCAGTATTGAATGGAGCAAGATCTTGTGGGGCTCCAGGGTGTGGAAACATTTCCATATCCTCTGTTTCTTGTTTGTAGGGAATAGACTCCAGCCTCCATGATCTTCCCTGAGTTTGAAAGGGCAGAATCTTGGGGCTGGTGCACTGGGATGTGGGAGGTGGTTTCAGGATGGGAAACACGTGTACACCCATGGTGGATTCATGTTGATGTATGGCAAAACCATTACAATATTGTAAAGTAATTAGCCTCCAATTAAAATAAATAAATTTATATATATATATATAAAGAATCTAACAGCTGCTAATCACGGAAGGGAGGGCTTCCTCAATGGCTCAGAAGGTAAAGTATCTGCTTGCAATGCTGCAGACACAGGAGATTCAGTTTCAACCCCTGGGTTGGGAAGATCCTCTGGAGAAAGAAATGGTAACTCACTTTAGTATTCTTGCCTGAAAAATCGCATGAACAGAGAAGCCTGTTGGGCTACAGTCCAATGGAGTCGCAAAGAGTCTGAAATGAGTGAGTGACTAAGAGCATAAGTATAAACACAATCAGAGAAGGGAGGGGCAAGGGAGGAGCATTCAAGGAACAGTAGTGCAGCCCTGGAGCAGGGTCCTGGTTCCACTTCAAGCAGTACACACAACAACATCTTTTAGTTCTTCTGTGGAACTAAAACTCCCACAAACGGAAAATGTTAGCTTTCTTCATTCCAGAGATCAGTTTGATAACCTCAAGAAGCTCATCAGGAGACCTCTTGAGGCCAGATTAAAAGAATGTAGGCCCTGTACACCCCCTCATCCTTATCAGCAACCTTGCCCTTGAATCATTGATATCAAATTTACAAAATCCTCCTGGCTTAGGACACACAGTTTTTCAAGGCTTGAGTCCCCCTGTGTCTCCCTTTGCCTGGTAAAGTAATAAAGATTTTCTCTTCTGCTAGGAGAAGACAATGGCAACCCACTCCAGTACTCTTGCCTGGAAAATCCCATGGACAGAGGAGTCTGGTAGGCTACAGTCCATGGGGTTGCTAAGAGTTGGACACGACTGAGTGACTTCACTTTCACTTTTCACTTTCATGCATTGGAGAAGGAAATGGCAACCCCAAACTCTGTCTTTGAGATTCAATTCAGCACCAGTACACAGAGGTGGAGTTTTGGGCATTAATATTGCTTTTGATACTTTTTGTAATGTCACATAAAGTAGGTACTGGAATACTTGTTATTATCAAATATGATACCAATTTTTGTGTCAGCGACAAAACTATAGATGCATGAGTTTAATATCAGATTCTGGAAACACTTTATAACATATTATAGAGCAGACAGTGAGCATAGTGGGAACAGGCATTATAGAATAGATATCTTTATAACTGAAGAATCTAACATAGCACATGATACATATAAATGCTCAATACTTGTTTGTAAAACTAAATGAGTTCTGCTGCTGGTGCTGCTAAGTCGCTTCAGTCGTGTCCAACTCTGTGCGACCCCATAGATGGCAGCCCATCAGGATCCCCCGTCCCTGGGATTCTCCAGGCAAGAACACTGGAGTGGGTTGCCATTTCCTTCTCCAATGCAGGAAAGAGAAAAGTGAAAGTGAAGTCGCTCAGTCGTGTCCAACTCTTAGCGACCCCATGGACTGTAGCCTACCAGGCTCCTCCATCCATGGGATTTTCCAGGCAAGAGTACGGGAGTGGGGTGCCATTGCCTTCTCTGAAATGAGTTCTAAGAACCTAAAAAAAGAAGGTATCACAAGGGATTAACATAGTTACAGAATCAACATGGAAGCATAACCTCACTCCATTAGTATTTTAAGTAAAGTGGTCAAGCAAGAGAAAACTCAAAAGATGATCTGGATTTCAGAAAAGTGTTAAAATTTCTCATGACTTACTTATTTACCAGTTGGAGAAATGTAGGCCAGATGAAAGAAAAATCAAGTTTGGTCAGAGTTGGATTATAGTACATTTAGACAGTTGAATTACATCTCCTCCACTGATCACTTAAAATAAAAAAAAAAAGAGTGATCATTTAGACTCTGTCCTAAGCCTTGTCCTATGTAACACTTTTATCATTGACATGGGTAAAGACAAAAATGTATGCTCATAAAATTTTCAGGTGACAAAAAGCTGAGAGAAATTATTAATATACTGCATATCAATCAGTATTTGAAAAGTCCTCAACAACAGTTTGTGTGGAAAAGATGTCAGTATTTAGTTGCCTGCCAAAATCAATCAGCTGTGACTGTCAGGGAAGTTAAATAAATGTGTCTTGTATATAAATTGAGTGGTACAGATATCTGTGCAAATATGTGCGTATGCCTGTGTGTTTCACCCATGGCTGTAGGAAATTACCTCATACAAAATCAATGGAGCTAATAGAATCCATCCAAAGAGGTTGTCTTAACTCAAAATTCATGATTTTTCTCTTACATGTCAGCTATTCTCATATTTATGATCAACCATGCAGTACATAATCATCATCTTTAAGATTCAGTAATTTCTAAGAGTCCTAGTGTGACCAAGAAAGCTGTGTCCTAAATGGCTTTATTAATTCAGGAAAGTAAATCTTCAAGAGGTATTAAAGGTCATCTCAGTAAATACATACTAAACTGTTTTCAGTGATCTAGTTTAGAAAGAATTTTGTGTTAGTGATTGCTTCTAGATCAGAGGGGTGGAGAGATGAAAGGCCTGTCACAGGACCACCTGCAAGAGGACATTAAAAGCAGGAAGATTATCTGAAATGTCTGATCAAGAAATGAAAAGCTTGCTTGAGAAAGAGAGAGGAACAGCCTCTCCTTATCACCTTAAAGGATATAAAATTAATAAGCAAATAGCTTTGAGAGTCATAAGAGAAAATAAAGTTTAAGAAATGTTGGAACATTAGAGGAATTTCTAGCATGTGATTTTCCTCTCTGGTACTCATCCCCTCTGTGAAAATCTCTGTGTCTCACAGACTGTTGTGGGTCCTCTCCCTGTTACCTTCCTGTGCACGTGTCTACAGGAGCTGTACTTTCTCTAAAACAGGATGCCTTTCTGTGAATTATGACTCTCATGCTGCAAGCTGAGCTTGAGAATATAATTAACTTTGCTGATAGGAGACTGGGAAATGGATCACAGGTGAACAGCATGATAAAGTGCTGAAGTAGGTGGGGAGGAAAACTGCCTCTGAATACTTCAGTAAATGCAGGGTATACTTACTTCTCATTCCATTAAAAGTTATCAGAATATTTATTGTGGCTATGTTTGACTTTAATGGAATACAATGTGTAAGAAAAGTTTGCATAGGGTGATAAGCGCTAGATCCTGAGAAAGGCAAACAAGTATGGTTTAATTGAAATGATTAAGTACCAACACCTGTCCTAGAATATGACAGCAAAGTTAGGCCATAAATGGTGTTTGGTAGAAGGGGTCAATTTCATATACTTGAAAATAAGAGCATTATTATTATTAAAAATGATATGGTGTTTAGAAATATAATGTATTGATGCATAATTATCAAATATAAATTATATAAATATTATTAATATAATAAATTATAAATAAAGCATAATTCTCAGTAGTATAGTGGGGTTATAATTGCTACTTCAAGCTGTCAGAATGAAAATTAAAATTTTAGAATGTTCTATCCATACCAAATTATTTGAGTATCTAATACATACTTGGGATTAGAATATTATTTTAATTCATTAACCTCTTGGAGTTGAGAGTCTAATGGGAAAAGAGAAGGAAGTATATCTTCAATGAAGATTTACTAGCAATAAAGTGTAATTAACAACATCCCTAGTTTCTTCAGTGGCCTAGTTCATGAAGAGAGAGAAAGAGCATCTCTCTCTCTATGTGTCATAGAGAGAGAGATGGAGATAAAGTGATGGAGCTAGAAGGAAGAGAGACAAGAGAGATTGAGATTGGCTTGCTAATTACTTTTAAAATGGAATGAGCTAGTAATAGCATTAATCACTATTCAATAAAGTGGAATCACTCAGTTGTGTCTGACTCTTTGCAACCCCATGAACTGTAGCCTACTAGGCTTCTCCATCCATGGGATTTTCCAGGCAAGAGTACTGGAGTGGGTTGCCATTTTCTTCTCCAGGAAATCTTCCCAACCCAGGGATCAAACCCAGATCTCCTGCATTGTAGATAGGGACTTTACCATCTCAGCCACCAGGGAAGCCCACTATTCAATAAGGTAACTTCAATAAGCAGAACCCTCGTTCCTACATTGTAGCTGATTTGCCTTTTAGAAGATAGGGGAAATAGAATTTGGAAAAGGAAGACAATTATATAAATAGCTTAGTTAAAAATGGTAGTCAGGTTTTACATAATTAAATGCAGTCTGCTTGGATTCATTTCAACACTGTCTTAGGCCAGTTTTCTGGAAACAGACTCTGAACTGGCTATTTGAAAGAGGGCTTTTCAGTAAGTACAGTCAGCAAAGGTGCTTGAGGAGGTGAGGAAAAATCATCTGAGTGGAGGAAGAATTTGAACTACATTTCCACAATTCAGTTATCATAGAGCCCTCAGTTGATCTCACATTGGGTTTAGGGGCTATGATAGCTCTTTAGAAAAAAAGGCGGCCCAAACTTTGCCAGTGATTCCAATAAACAGTTGTTGGGTATGGGCTCCCTTTAGGAAAATATTGTAACCTTGGTGAGGGAACTTTCTTCAACTAAAGCAATTTCAAGGGAATCACACACCTGAGAGCAGCTAGCGGTTAGCGGCTCAGGGAATAGGAGGTGGATGTAAAGAAAGGGAAATCTGGCCTGGGCATCACAGGATCCACCACAAATATCTAGATGAATCCCATTCACTAGATTATCATTCAACATTCCCAGAATTTGCCTCTTTAGACAGAACACTTAAAAGCCTTAAAGATGCATGGAAGCAGGCTCAGTCACTTGTGTCCGAGGGACTCTGCAAAGCTATGGACTATAGTCCATCAGGCTCCTCTGTCCATGGGATTCTCCAGGGAAGAATACTGGAGAACTTTACGATGTCCTCCTCCAGGGTATCTTCCTAACCTGAGGATTGAACCCACATATGCTGCATTGCAGGTGGATTCTTTACTCAGTGAGCCACTTGAGAAGACTTTTAAAGAGGCATAGCTCCTCAACTCAGCCTCTAAAAATTCAGCAGAAAACTCAAGTATAGAGTTTGTAATTGACAAGCATTTGGAGGTAGCTCAGAAGATGAATGGCAAAAGGAAAGTGAGAGATTCTAAAAAGAGGACTATTGATCACAGAAAACAGAATAGTGTAAAGTTATTGTGTCAAAGGGGAAAAATGGGAGAGGCCTGCTTGCAATTTTTTTTTTTCTAAACCAACTTTCTGAGGTGAAGCAGACAAATTACAGAAGATACAATTAAAATTGATTCAGTCCATGGGGTCTGCCTCTATTCCACCTAAATAACACTGAAAAGCCAGGAGCAAGCAATAAGAATTCATAATTTCACAGCTTAAAATAAAGCTATGAAAATCATCAGAATGATAAACCTACAAGGAAAGAGATGTGTGTGTGTGTGTGTTTGAAAAATATCTAGTACAATCCAAAATGAAAGGAAAAAATTATTAGAGGCCAAGGAATAAAGGAACAAATAAGACCTATGGGAAAGGTAGCATTTCTAAGAAAAATAGCAGATACTTCTAAAGAAACAGGTATTTCCAAAAATGTTCTCTAGAAAAATATTTTGCTCAACAATACCTAATTAAAGCTTGCATATCTAGATGAGAGATTGATGTCTTCAAAAATGCACTTGAATACTGTGAAATATATTTATATATTTATTAGGATACATTTCCATTGTGGAATTATTGCAGACTGCTCTGTTTTATAAAGTTACATAATTGTACACATCCAAATTTATATTTAATACCAGGACTTATGTCTTTTGAAAATGGAGTCATGTAACTGCATCTTACAAATTTACAAGTGCAAAGAAAATTTCAGTGAATACTTGGTAGAGAGAAAATGCGATAGAGTGTATTCCATATGGTAAAATAGTCACATTTCTTTTGCTCTGGAGTCTGGATGTCTGGGTTCAGATTCCACATTTACCACTTAATAGGTGAGTTCAAACAGTTACTTGAATTCTAGACTCAGTTTCCAAATATGTAAAATGGGGATATTCTTTGTAATTACAGAGCTTATTATAGTGTCTAGTACATTGTAATTATTTCATGAATGACAACTATTATTGTTATTACTATTAATTTTTGTGGTGAGAAGTGTTAACAAACGTCCTTAGACTAAAAATGTCTTAGAAAAATAAATGTGGATAAGGAGGAAGAATGAGAGTTTAGTGAGTATAATCAATGAGGTTTAATTTAGTAAAACAGAGATACTTGAGGCATGAGAAAGCATGAAATAAGGATTATTTATTCCTAGAAATGAGTTTATATCATTATTTTGAGGAAGTTCATTGGTTTATATACATATTTTCAGTAGTTTGATGGGTTAATGATTTGCTGGTCCTAATGGTTCTTCACATTTGACTATACTAACAGTAAATATTTATTGATTGCCTACTATGTTTCTGCTGCAGTTCTTAGCACTTTACATATTCAGATCCAACTAAATTTTTCTCCTTTTTTTAAAAATCAGGTAAACTGAAATCTTATTTAAAGTGGAAAAAAATATGATGAGTGTTTCTAGTAACTTGAATATTATTAAATTGAGAAGTCAAAATATAATACTAGACACATTGATTATAGAGATTATTATCTTAAATAGTACTCTGTTCTATAGTGTATTTACGTGCATGTGTGTGTTCAATGCAGTGTAAAACATTGGTGAGTAAGCCTGTTATCCATGAAATCAATTCAAAAGAATAAAGTTATCTGATTTTTAGTGATTCTCTAGTACTATTAGACTGTCACTACATATAAAATAGTATTTACAGTTCTATCTCTTGGTAAGTTTAATAAAGGGTGAAAATTAAGTAAGGTTTTAGATTTTCTATCCTAAAGAAAATCAGTCCTGAATATTCATTGCAAGGACTGATGTTGAAGCTGAAACTCCCATAATTTGGCCACTTCATGTGAAGAACTGACTCATTTGAAAAGACCCTGATGCTGGGAAAGATTGAAGGCAGGAGGAGAAGGGTATGACAGAGAATGAGATGGTTGGATGGCACCACCGACTTGATGGACATGAATTTGAGCAAACTCCCGGATTTGGTGATGGACAGGGAAGCCTGGCATGCTACAATCCATGGGGATCGCAGAGTTGGATGAGTGAGTGACTGAACTAATACTCATTCCAAGTCCTGAATGGCTTATGTGGTCCATGGGAAACACAGGAACTGTGATTACATGCACAGTACCTATCAATGGTTGGTGGCTTATCACATAATTATTAGAATCAATTGATGAGAAATAAGAGTACCACAATCAACGTTGTCTAATAGACCGACTATCAAAAGCATTGAATTGGCAGCCACTGGTGGGTAACAGTAGGATGACTTCATAAGAATTGACATCATTCTTCCACTGTCTTATGGTCATACATGTGGAAATTCTATTTTTAAATATGAGGGCCTTTCCTCCTCGCCAAAATTATTTTTTTCTAAAATTTTGTATGTTAGGGCTGCAATAACAAAATGTCACCAACAATGAGCCTTACAAAACAGAAATACATATTTTCACAATTCTGAAGGCTGGAAGGCTGAGATCAAGGTGTTGGCAGGGCTAGTTGCTTCTGAGATGTCACTCCTATAGATGGTCACTTTCTCCTTGTGTCTTCATGTGGTCTTCTCTCTATATGAGTATATTCAAATTCCCCCTTCTTATAAGGACACCACTCTTCAAATAGTCACCATTATCTCCAAATACAATCACACTTTGAGGTAGTGGAGGCTAAAACTTCAATGCAGGAAGTTTGGGGAGTTGAGCCATAACACATCAAAGTAAAGTAAATATCATTCAGTTGTGTCAGACTCTTTGCAACCCCATGGACTGTAGCCTACCAGGTTCCTCCATCCACGGGATTTACCAGGCAAGAATACTGGAGTGGGTTGCCATAATGGGATAAAAATATATTCTACACTCCACATGATAACAATTACAGTCCAGTATAAGACTCAAATTGAAAGAAGTATTTCTAAACTTTGTTCAACATAGTCTACAAATGAGTCAGATACACAAAAGTGGGGTAGAGTTTCCTCATGTAGCATTTCATTCCATTTTATGGCTTTGGACAAATGTATAATGATATGCAACCATAATTATGCTGTCATACAGAATAGTGTCACCAATCTAAAATTGCCCTGTTTTCACCCATTTATTCCTCCCACCTCACAATCCCTGGCAACCACTGATCTTTTTACTGTCTCCATAGATTTACATTTTCCAGAATGTGACAGAGTTATAATTATACTGTATGTAGTCTCTTCACATTTGTCTCTATTACTTAGTGGTGTTCATTTGTTTCCTGTATGTCATGTTATGGCATGATGATTATTGGCTGTAAGTGCTGAATATTAGTAATATAATGTATAATACTGATATGTTATTAAATCTAACGCTATGCCTAAAAATATTTTTTATTAAAAATAAAATAAAATGTGTAGTCAGTTTATATTTTTAAAGTTATCACATATATATTTGTAATATTTGAAAAGACAAATAAAATCCATATATTGCAACTGGTTGAAAGACAGCTTAAATCTCTCTCTTTTTTTTTTTTAATTCACAATTACATATCTCTCCTGCAGTCTCTTTTTTACTATCATTATTGTTTTTGTTGAGGAGATTAAGAAATATGTTGTAGAAAGTTCTCACACAGGCAGATTTTTTCTAATTGCCCATTGATAACAGAAAAACAATTGCCTGAGATACGTATCACCATAAATATTTTTCCTAGAATGAAAACAGCAAAGAAAAAGAATACAGAGGAAGTGTCTAGGATGTCAAAGGATTGTCTGGAACACTAAAGGAAGAGCCTGTTATTAAAACATATGCATCACAGACACATGGATTAGAATCTTGATTCTGATGATTAAGAGCTTAACATGGGACAAGTTTTTGATATTTTTGGCCTCAACTTCCAGGTATGTAAAACTGTACATAAGTACATAAGAGTTAAATTGCTGAAAACAGAAGTTTCTTTTATTATTCCTTGATTTCTTTTTAAAATTATTTTTAATTTTTAATATTATATAATTTTTAAAATTTTAGAATTTTAATTATTTTTTAAATCATGAAAGCTGCCAGAGAAAATGTACAATTCTTACAGAGTGATAAAAGTGACAGCTTGTATCAGAACAATCATATAAAACAAATTATCTTTAAAGAGGAGTATAGAGGAAATATTTAGTGATGTTGAAGGCTTGTGTGGAACATTAAAAGAAATAACCTGTGACTGAGAAATAAACAAAGAAACAACAGAAATAGTATGGTTTAACTGTTTGGTTTGGGTCAATAGAGCCAAAGTTAAATTTCAACTTTGCATATGCTTTCTGTATAGATTTTGGAAGTGCATTGACTGATCTTTAATTTCCCTCATCTTTCAAATGGATACAATAATATTTACCTCATAGAGATGATATCAAGATTAAAAGAAACAAATTAGTAAGAACAATGAACTAATTTGCTTCATAAAGTTCATAACTGTCAAAAATATGATTAGAGGGAAGAGTCTGTGTGAAGGATATATAAATTAAATGTTCATGTATTTATCTCAACTTTCCTTAGTGTCTACTTGTATCAGATCAGATCAGTCGCTCAGTCTTGGCCGACTCTTTGCGACCCCATGAATCGCAGCACGCAACGCCTTCCTGTCCATCACCTACTCCCAGAGTTCACTGAGACTCACATCCATGGAGTCAGTGATGCCATCCAGCCATCTCATCCTCTGTCGTCCCCTTCTCCTCTTGCCCCCAATCCCTCCCAGCAGCAGAGTCTTCTCCAGTGAGTCAACTCTTCGCATGAGGTGGCCAAAGTACTGGAGCTGGATTGGATTGACTACAGTTGCCATGAATCTATCATTTGAAATAATACATTTGCATGATCCTTAAAATATTTTTTTCACAAATATTTTATAGCTACTTAATTGATTTACGAAGTTTTTGTTTGGTTTGTTTCATTTTTAAAGAAGAAGGAAAACAAAGTCAGAAAGAAATACAGAGGAGCTTGCACTCCTGTTGGTAATGTTTTATTTCCTTGGATGGGGGCAGATGTGTGACTGTTTATTATTTTCTACATCTACAATATTACCTAATAATGTTTAAATTATTAAACTATACTTAGCTAGCACTCAGAAATGGCAAGACTTTTAAAAATTATGGAATAATTTAGTTTCAAGTTACAGATATTAAAGTACAAAGATGTGCAGAATGTGTTAATAATGAATGATATGATCCAGGCAAGAGTACTGGAGTAGGGTGCCATTGTCTTCTCCGATTATTGATTATAAACAGTTTCATTTCCTCTTTCTGTGCTCTTTACTTATTTAATATCTCCTCTTTCCCATACACCTGAACACTTCTCTTCCTTTAAGGATATTAAGTCTCCTTTTCTGTTGCTAATGTTATATTGGTTGACTAATTTAGGGAATAAGGTCAATAACATATAGACTAGATACTATGGTTCCCATACTGTAGCAGTATTTGACTGGAGCTAGCTAGTAGAGACTTCTTAGCTTGCTGGAAGTTGGAAAATTTTTTACATTAATTTCCAAATATTAATATATTTTTTTGTATCAAGCCTGTATTGAAAAAAAAAAATTCTCACTGACTGTTATAATGAATATTTTTTAGAGTCCAATTTAACATTTTAATGAATATTAAAAGGTTTTATATATGTTTTATATGCTTGTTTATCTTATCTCATTCAATTTTTTTATAATTATTAAAGCAAGTTCTGATATAAATTTCTGAACATATTTCAGCAGATAGGGAAATGCTCTGAGTTTTCAACTAGCCTTTATGTTCATTATATTTTTGAAGATCATAGTTCATGATTACTTCAGAATGAACTATCTTTCTATGTTTATTCATTTGAAGTAATTGCTGCATTAAATGATTTAGATATACTTTTTTATAGAAAGTAAAACATTTATTTGAGATCAGATCATTTGGTATTTCCTGAAAACATTTATTTTTGCCAGTTAGAATACACTCTATGTTCTGGTAACAGAACTTCTTTTTTACTTTGCATCCTAATCATGCAGCCTTTATTACATGATTTAAGTAATTCCCAGAGCTAGACATGAACTGAGATCAGATCAGATCAGTCGCTCAGTCATGTCTCTTTGCGACCCCATGAATCACAGCACACCAGGCCTGCCTGTCCATCATCAGCTCTCAGAGTTCACTGAGACTCACGTCTATCCAGCCATCCAGTGATGCCATCCAGGCATCTCATCCTCTGTCGTCCCCTTCTCCTCTTGCCCCCAATCCCTCCCAGCATTACAGTGTTTTCCAATGAGTCAACTCTTCACATGAGGTGGCCAAAATACTGGAGTTTCAGCTTTAGCATCAGTCTTTCCAAAGAAATCCCGGGATCATATGACCACAAAGGGTCAAAAATGGGTCCATGACCTAGAACAAATCAATCAGAATCACTAAGCTGGATGTGGAAGTTTGAGAGTGAAATTCTAGAGCAGCAAAATCCTCATGTGGCAAAAAGAGGAACTCTTTGATAATAAAACAAAGGATAATTAAAAAAAAGATAAGAGACAGAGATAAACTATATTACTTTAACATTGTATGAACCAATGATCAACCATGTCTGAAGCTGGTATATTTCTTAACTTTAAGAATTGAGTCTAATTGAACCCTTTACTACCTATTTCACCTGAGTCGCTTTGGTTCTCACTCACTCACTCTATACACACACACACACACACACACACACATATATATATAATGAACATATTTAATATTATGTTTTATTATTTTTTCAGTTAACTAAATATTCTAATATTCTGCTCAACATTTTGTTAGGTCACCAGAAGTTTGAAATGCTATATTCACAGCATTAGGCACATACTGAAGAGTCTTTCATGTCATGGACAATTTCCTCTGATGATCCCCAGGGACATCAAGGTGCAAATGTTATTCTCAGCTCCTTGGCAGAAGAACTAATTCTGTGATGACTAATCTCAGTATGTCTCTGACCTCTAAAACTGTGCATATCTGATGAATGGCATCCTAAGAAACAAGGCTTGACACATTTGCTTCTTTGTCTGAAATCAGTTGAGAAAAAAAAAAAAAAGGTAAAATTCATTTTAGGGATGCATTGTGGTGTTCCACTTGGATTAAATGAAGAGCAGTGTATTTATTTTCTAATAAATAATTCACTTCCTGAATTGGTTTTTAGGCAGAGAGATACATTTGTGTTTTCAGAGGTATAAGCAAGAGTGATGATTGAGAGCTTAATATAGACATAATCTCTAGCTTTCTCTGATTAGTTCTCCATGGATTTTTGCCAGGGATTAACGTACAGCTGCAAAATTTGCATGGTAATCCTTGGCTATACAATTTGACGGCAGACATTATTTAAGTTGTGTCCCTAAAACTAACAAGGATATAGCATGCATCATTTATTGATTTGCACCTTCATATGGATAGATAAGCAAAGAGAAGATAATACCCTAAGGTTACAAGGAAGTCAACACAGAGATAAAATCTCACAGTAAGATATCTAAGTAAGAAAATTGGATTACAAGCCAATTAGTGAACAGTGGCTTCAGGGAAGTGATGAGATGTGAGTTGAAGCTCAAATACAGGGTTGGATTAGATAAAAATTAGGTATTCCCATTAGGAACAGAGAAGATATGGACAATGTAAACAGTAAAATTGTGAGCAGTAGATAAAGCCTGGTGGAACAAAGTGGTCATGATTGGAAGAAATATGCCATAAAGCTAAAATAAAACTGGTGTAGATCTATGTGAAGGATGCCTTAATAACAGTGAAAGAATTTAGAGAATTATCTTTAAGTGATAAACACTTTTTATTGGTTTTAGGCTTTTGCAGGTAGCTAACTAAAAAAAAAAAAAAATTAAACTTGACAAGCACTGCTTTTGCTTCTAGAAAAACAAGTAAGTGAACATTGCATAAGTCTTTTCATCAGAATAGCTGACTCTAAAGTGAGAATATGAAGTAGAAAATGGTCAGTATTACAGTCTCTTGTGTGGAAATGAAAGAATTAAATTCAATTACAAATTTTAAATTATCTGCTGGGACCAAAGGAAGACACTGTTTATATCACACCCTTTAACTGTAGGATGGAAGGCAAAGTTATATAAACATGGCTTTGGGGGGAACACCTGGAACTGCTCTGTAAGATAACATTACACATAACTGTTGAAATGTTTTATACTTATGGCAAATCAAACTTTAAATAGTAAAGCACAGAATGGAGGTGCTTAGGAAACAGCAACAGTAAACACATGAATATGCCATTCAGCAGATGGAATGAAAGGAAATGATCACAGGTCTCTTTAAGATGTACAACATAGTAATGGGTCCAAAAGCAAATAGCAGGCTTAGCATGGAGTTAACACATAGACTAGAGATAAGTGTTGGCTTGAGAAATGAATAGATATTAGCCAAGCAAAAGTTAATATTTGGACAAGGGAGATAAACCGTGTTCCAGACTGAAGTACAGCATGAGAGAAGATGTAAAATTGATGGAGACAATGGTGCATTATACAGTGGGTAGAAAATCTGCTTGCAATGCAGGAGACACAGAAGACAAGGATTCAATCCCTGGGTCAGGAAGATCTGGAGGAAGAAACAGCAACTCACTCCAGTATTCTTACCTGAAAAATCCCATGGACAGAGTAGCCCGGAGGGTAACAATCCAGAATGTCACAAAGAATTCAGTACAACTGGGAGACTAAACACATGGTGCCTTACAGAAACTGAAAGGCATGAATTGTGTCTTCTAATGAAACTGGAAAACATGAGTCTAGAAATGAGTAGCCAAGTCCCAAGGCTTGAAAGTTTCATGACCAAAATAATAAGCACTTTCCCAAGTGATAGAAAAAGACTAAGTGCTAACCACAGAAAGAATTATTTCCAAAATCTCTCTATCTGTACAAAGATATCATTGTTAAAAAAATACTTTATTGGGTAATTTCAGTTCAGTCAGTTCAGCCGCTCAGTTGTTTCCGACTTTGCAACCCAATGGACTGCAGCATGCCATCACCAGCATGCTGGTGCTGCCCATCACCAGCTCCTGGAGTTTACTCAAACTCATGTCCACCAAGTCAGTGATGCCATAAAACCATCCTATCGTGTGTCATCCCCTTCTCCTCCTGCCTTCAATCTTTCCCAGCAACAGGGTCTTTTCAAATGAGTCACTTCTTCGCATCAGGTGGCCAAAATATTGGAGTTTCAGCCTCAGCATCAGTCCTTCCAATGAATATTCAGGACTGACTTCCTTTAGGATGGACTGGTTGGATCTCCTTGCAGTCCAAGGGACTCTCAACAGTCTTCTCTAACACCACAGTTCAAAAGCATCAATTCTTTGGCACTCAGCTTTCTTTATAGTCCAACTCTCAAATCCATACATTACCACAGGAAAAACAATAGCCTTGACTAGTCGGATATTTGTTGACAAAGTAATGTCTCTGATTTTTAATATGCTGTCTAGGTTAGTCATAGCCTTCCTTCCAAGGAGCAAGTGTCTTTTAATTTCATGGCTGCAGTCCCATTTGCAGTGATTTTGGAGCCTCAAAATAAAGTCTGTCACTGTTTCCACTGCTTCCCCATCTATTTGTCAAGAAGTGATGGGACCAGATGCCATGATCTTTGTTGTCTGGATGTTGAGCTTTAAGCCAACCTTTTCACTCTCCACTTTCACTTTCATCAAGAAGCTCTTCAGTTCTTCTTCACTTTCTGCCATAAGGGTGCAGTCATCTGCATATCTGAGATTATTGATATTTCTCCTGGCAATCTTGATTCCAGCTTGGGCTTCATCCAGTCCAGCATTTTGCCTAATGTACTCTTCATGTAATTTAAATAATCAAGGTGACAATACACAGCTTTGACATACTCCTTTCCCTATTGAGAACCAGTCTGTTGTTCCATGTCCTGTTCTAACTGTTGCTTCCTGGGTAATTTACTCTACCTAATAAAATGTATATTATCCTTTCTTTGCTATAATTCAACCTAAAACTTAAGCCAATATATACATTTTATAAGAATGGAAAACTTTAATTCTGACAGCTTTTTAAAATACCTATTTAATTAATAAGAGTGATTAACTGCCTTCTGTGTGAAAAAAACAATCTGTGCTAGTTACTAGAGATACACAGATTAAAACATTAATCAGATAAAGTACAAAGTCTGAAAGATGAGATCAATTTATAAACAAGTCATCTAAAGGGGCAATTGGATTAGTAAAAAATGAAAAAGGAAGTAACAACAGTGCTCAGAGTTCTTTGGTGCTCAGTTTAAATATTGATTTGTGGGGAAAGATCTCTCAATGGCAATTTGATAGAATATTTGATGAAAAGTCATATAAGCATTGAAAATAAGCTTGCAAGTTGAAACTAATTTAAAAGAACAGATGAAAATCATGAAAAATATAAGCACTGAGATCAGATACAAGTTGAAATAATTAGTAATGTGCCAGGCATTCTTACATACAACAAAGACTTAGAGTATATTTCTTGCTCTTATGGATGCTACATTGTAGTGAGAAAATGGATATAATAAATTAATAATTATAATATCAAAAATATTAAAGTTTATGAAGAAAAATAACTGTGTTAAAAGTTAGGGAATATTGGGTTTTATGTCAGGAAACAGTCTCTTTCTGACATTTGAATAAAGACCTCCAAAAGGTAATGGAACCCTGCAGGCATCTGATAATCTGATTGTGGTGCTGCCTGAGTTTAGGGAAAAGCAAATGCATTGGTACTGAAGGAGATCAGATCTTTAAGGGTCCACATAAAGGCCAGGGCTCAATGTCAGGTGTCCACCTAAGTTAAGGTGAAATAACCCTAAGAATCCATATCAGTATAAATACATTTCAAAAACTATTTCCTTCCCCAAGAAAAAATTAAATGAATAAGATCCTAGACATTAAAGCCATACAAGATTGCAAAGAGGACTGGTCCAACCACTTCAAGTTGCAGATGATAAAATTGCATACAGAGAAATAAAATTATTGGCAGAATGGGACTGGGAATAGAAATTAGGTCCTTTCAATGACAGGCAGTTTGTTATTTCCTATTATCCCTGCTCGATAAAGGACAAAGATGGTGTGGACCTAACAGAAGCAGAAGATATTAAAAAGAGGTGGCAAGAATACACAGAAGAACTGTACAAAAAAGAGCTTCAAGACCTAGATAATCATGATGATGTGATCACTGACCTAGAGCCAGACATCTTGGAATGTGAAGTCAAATGGGCCTTAGAAAGCATCACTACAAACAAAGCTAGTGGAGGTGATGGAATTCCAGTGGAGCTATTCCAAGTCCTGAATGATGATGCTGTGAAAGTGCTGCACTCAATATGCCAGCAAATTTGGAAAACTCAGCAGTGGCCACAAGATTGGAAAAGGTCAGTTTTCATCCCAATCCCAAAGAAAGGCAATGCCAGGGAATGCTCAAACTACCGAACAATTGCACTCATCTCACACGCTAGTAAAGTGATGCTCAAAATTCTCCAAGCCAGGCTTCAGCAATATGTGAACCATGAACTTCCTGATGTTCAAGCTGGTTTTAGAAAAGGCAGAGGAACCAGAGATCAAATTGCCAACATCCGCTGGATCATGGAAAAAGCAAGAGAGTTCCAGAAAAACATCTACTTCTGCTTTATTGACTATGCCAAAGCCTTTGACTGTGTGGATCACAATAAACTATGGAAAATTCTTAAAGAGATGGGAATACCAGACCACCTGATCTGCCTCTTGAGAAATCTGTATGCAGGTCAGGAAGCAACAGTTAGAACTGGTCATGGAACAACAGACTGGTTCCAAATAGGAAAAGGAGTACGTCAAGGCTGCATATTGTCACCATGTTTATTTAACTTATATGCAGAGTACATCATGAGAAATGCTGGGCTGGAAGAAGCACAAGTTGGAATCAAGATTGCCGGGAGAAATATCAATAACCTCAGATATGCAGATGACAGCACTCTTATGGCAGAAAGTGAAGAGGGGCTAAAAAGCCTCTTGATGAAAGTGAAAGTGGAGAGTGAAAATGTTGGCTTAAAGCTCAACATTCAGAAAACGAAGATCATGGCATCTGGTCCCATCACTGCATGGGAAATAGATGGGGAAACAGTGTCAGACTTTGTTTTTCTGGGCTCCAAAATCACTGCAGATGGTGACTGCAGCCATGAAATTAAAAGACACTTACTCCTTGGAAGGAAAGTTATGACCAACCTAGATAGCATATTCAAAAGCAGAGACATTACTTTGCCAACAAAGGTTCGCCTAGTCAAGGCTATGGTCTTTCCTGTGGTCATGTATGGGTGTGAGAGCTGGACTGTGAAGAAGGCTGAGCGCTGAAGAATTGATGCTTTTGAAGTTTGGTGTTGGAGAAGACTCTTGAGAGTCCCTTGGACTGCAAGAAGATCCAACCAGTCCATTCTGAAGGAGATGAATCCTGGAATTTCTTTAGAAGGAATGATGCTAAAGCTGAAACTCCAGTATTTTGGCCATCTCATGCGAAGAGTTGACTCATTGGAGAAGACTCTGATGCTGGGAGGGATTGAGGGCAGGAGGAGAAGGGGACGACAGAGGATGAGATGGCTGGATGGCATCACTGACTCGATGGATGCGAGTCTGAGTGACCTCTGGGAGCTGGTGATGGACAGGGAGGCCTGGCGTGCTGCGGTTCATGGGGTCGCAAAGAGTCGGACACGACTGAGCGACTGATCTGATCTGATCTGATTATCCCTGCTGACACACACAAGGTAAGCTCCCAAGGGTTGTCTTGCTATAGCATCTAGCTTAGTATTGAATACAGTAAGCTGCATGATTCACTACCTTTTTCACAGTGACATGACAATACAGAACCTTGTTGTCATTTTTCCCATGAAATATTACCTATAATTTATTGAAGACAGAAAAGCCAATTTTTATACAGTAAAACTGCTTTATCCTTAGGCTTTCAATAGGAATAGCATAAAAATATTTTTTTTAAAACTAAGGAAATTTGGGTATTACTTTTGGAAGGAACTCAGCTACTTAAAAAAAAAAAAAATATTGCTTGATAGGCTCACTTCAACTCTCCAAGATCACTTAAAATAACTAAAGCTGACTTTTTTTTGCTTAGTTTTGAGTTTTCTGGAATATGAATCAATTTGTTATCTTCTATTCCTTTAGTTTTTATTTGGATTTTGTGAATTTGCTAAAAGACATCTTTTCTTAGCAGAGTTCTTTGTATCACTTGCACCTCATAAAAGTCCATTATTATTGCCTCATTCCCCAGCTTCTACACCTGGGCCAGGATATTGCTGCTGACATGGTTTTGTGACCCTTGTAAAGCTCATGGCCTTTCACTCTACTAGCTCTGATGTTTCAGAAAATATTAATGTGTATCTGTCAATATATCATCAATAGTAAGTGATCTTGGCACAGGCATTGCTGTCTGATGTTAATCACTATATCTCTGCTGATGTCAGTCTATCTATAGCTTTCAGATATATTTGCATTTTTTCAATTTTTTTAATGTTTGAAAACATGTTTTGTTATAAAAATTTGTAAATATTCTTAAAGAAAAAGAAGTGATAAATGGTAATAGTTTCTTCCTTATCCTACTTTAACACACACACACACACACACACACACAAAACCCTCATAGTACAGCTAAAGTATAATATTAGTAAGAGTCAATTCTGAGAGTTCAATCCTAAAGGTAAAGACATTTTCTGAAGAAAGGGAAAAGCACATAAACAAATGGGAGAGACATTGTGAGGAATGAATTTGTTTTCTTCCCAATTCTTAGTTTTAGAAATGACAGTGCAATTGCCATAACAGTAAAGTTTGTCATTTTTTTTTTTTTTTTTTTTACATATTTACTTTCCTTTGTCCTTAGAGTCCTTTATCTATGGGACAGAGTGTTCATCGACAGTAATAGATTAAATTGTTTTACACTCATACCACTAATTTTCTGTGCTGTGCTTAATTGCCCAGTCGTGTCAGACTCTTTGTGATCCCATGGGCTATAGCCCGCCAAGTTCCTCTGTCCATGGGGATTCTCCAGGCAAGAATACTGGAGTGGGTTGCCATGCCCTCCTCCAGGGGATCTTTTCCACCCAGGGATGGAGCCCAGGTCTCCCGCAGTACAGGTGGATTCTTTACCCTCTCAGGCACCAGGGAAGCCCTCTAGGTGGGGTCTAGTTCTCTCACCTTGAATCCAGCAAAGGTTGTAGACTACATGCCCAAAAGAATATTGTGAAAATGATGTCACTAGTTTCCAGACCTAGATTTAAAAAATTTAGGTGGCTTCTACTGCCTGTCCATTGAATACTCATCTTGGTTCCCAGCTGCCATGCTCTGAGGAAGCTTACCTAGTTCTTAAGAAAAATTCTTGTAGGAAGAAACTGAAGTATGTTATAGTCCAAGCTGAGGTCCCAGATGACAGTCAATGCCAATTTTCCAGCCATATGAGTGAGCTCATCTTCAAAAACTATCTTCGGGCTCCAGTCAAGCTGGAGTAAAGGAGCCAGCCAGTGATGAAAGCCTCATACCAACACTGCACAAATGTCAGGATAATTAAAAAAAAAAAAAAAGATTCTGTGGTTTTAAGTAATGAAGTATTGCGTGTTTTTTATGTACCAAAAGAGTTCCCATTCATGAACATATACATAACAGTCAGATTTGCTATTTCTGT
Source organism: Tragelaphus eurycerus (assembly GCA_935064755.1). Lineage (NCBI taxonomy): Eukaryota > Metazoa > Chordata > Mammalia > Artiodactyla > Bovidae > Tragelaphus > Tragelaphus eurycerus. Next base: position 1,877,775 of record CAKXYN010000123.1, read on the forward strand.
AAGAGTGTTCTGTACTTGCTTACACTAAGGGACTATATTCTCCACAAAGCCATTTCCACGTACTTCCCAAGAACAGTGTTAACCTTCGTTTAGAGCAGGTGGATTAATTAGTTACTAGAAGATAGTAATATGATTGAAGAAATTTGCACTAAATCTTGAATAGCGAATTGTGTGTTTCAGCCACTCTGAAAGCTTTAACCAGAAACATTTTACAAACAAAATAAACTGAAAAGCATTGGGAATACAGCCAATATTTTGTAATAACTGTAAATGGAGTTAATCTTTAAGTTTTTATTTTAAAATGTTCAATGCATGATACAGGGTGCTCGGGGCTGGGATGACGCAGAAGGATGGGATGGGGAGGGTAGTGAGAGGGGGTTCAGGATGGGGAAACACATGTACACCTATGGGAGATTCATGTCAATGTATGGCAAAACCAATACAATATTGTAAAGTAAAATAAATAAATAAAAATGGAAAAGATTATTGAAAAAGTTAAAAAAAATAAGTTGCTTCATTAGATTTCAACAAACCAAAGAACACATAAATATTTTCCCCTTCAAAATATAAATTAAAAAAATATACATTAGAAAACATGGGAAAGAATATTCTCAGAAAGAGTCATATTCTAGAGTATGGATTGTCCTTATGTGTTTTGAGGCTTTAACCTGAATAGGTTAAATCAAGGATATACATTTTATGTTAGTTATGAAAGAGGTGATGTATACTGCATTGCATTGTATTTTAAATAAGCCATTGTTCATCCTTAAGACTAGTTTGTATGTTTCTTTAAGGTAGGAGTGAAGCCTACTTCATCTATATATTTTAGCACACAGCTAATAAAGGGAATTTTGTACAACTCAGATATTTAAAAAATATTTTATGTGAAACAATATGTAGCATTCCATACACATGTTTACTACTTTTTTGTTAAAATATCCAAATGTCATGAGATATCATCATAAAACAGTTGTTAAATGAATTATATATACACACACACACATATGTATATGTATGCAAGCTTATGTTTATATGTATGCACACACACACACACACACATATATATCTGGGAAGGCAATGACACCCCACCCCAGTACTTTTGCCTGGAAAATCCCATGGACGGAGGAGCCTGGTAGGACACGAGCCTAAGAGTCGGACACGACTGAGCGACTTCACTTTCGCTTTTCACTTTCATATGTTGGAGAAGGAAATGGCAACCCACTGCAGTATTCTTGCCTGGAGAATCCCAGGGACAGGGGAGCCTGGTGGGCTTCTGTCTGTGGGGTCGCACAGAGTCGGACACGACTGAAGTGACTTAGCAGCAGCAGCAGCATATATATATATATATACACATACATATGTACACATATGTATAGATATGTGTGCATCTGGATGCAGAGGCCCCATAGAGACAAAGCAGACATATCTTTGAGTGTTTGAGTATCTCCTGTGGAGTCATGGGTCAGCAGTGGCCTGCTGCAGGGACAGGGGCGCTGGATGCAGCAGATCTGGGTCACCCACCATGTGGCATAAGCCCTTATGGAGGAAATTGCCTTTAGCCCCACCATAGAGCTGCTGGGGAGATGACCCACAAACTGCAGAAAAAATTACATCAAAGAAATTCTCACACTGTTAAGAAACTTCTAGGACTCACAACAGATCCAGTACGGGGAATCTGAGGATCCCCACTGGGAATCCAGCAAAGGGAAAGAGAACGCCCAGGGAATTTGACTTTGGAGGCCAGTGGGAGACTGAGCAAGATTTGCCTGTGAGTGTCCAGGGATCTCCAGTGGAGGCATGGGTCGACAGTTTGGCCTCATGTCAAACAACTGGGAGGGAATGCAGCCCTGACCATCAACAGAAATTTGGATCAAAGAATTATTAAACATGTCCCTGCCCATCAGAACAAGACCTAGTATCCCTCACAATCACTACCTCCCATCAGGAAGCTTCCATAAGCATCTTATCCTTATTCATCAGAGGGCAGACAGATAAAAGCCACAATCACAGAAAACTAACTGAATTAGTTTCACATGAACCACAGCCTTGTCTAACTCAACGAAACTATGAAGCATGCCTTGTAGTGCCACTCAAGACGGATGGGTCATGGTGGAAAGTTCGGACAAAATATAGTCCACCAGAGAAGGGAATCAAAAACCGCTTCAGTATTCTTGCCTTGAGAAACCCATGAACAGTATGAACGGGTAAAAATATATGGCACTGAAAGACAAACTACCCAGGTCAGTAGGTGTCCAATGTGCTACTGGAGAAGAATGGAGAAATAACTCCAGAAAGAATGAAGAGATGGAGCCAAAGCAATAATAATGCTCAGTTGTGGATGTCACTGGTGATGGACATAAAGTCTGATGCTGTAAAGAACAATATTACGTAGAAACCTGGAATGTTAGGTCCATGACTATGGGCAAATTGGAAGTCATCAAACAGGAGATGGCAAGAGTGAATGTCGACATTTAAGGAATCAGTGAAATAAAATGGACTGGAATAGGCGAATTTAATTCAAATGACCATTATGTCTACTACTGTGGGCAAGAATTCCCTAGAAGAAATGGAGTAACCCTCAAAGCTAACAAAGGAATCTGAAATGCAATACTTGGGTGCAATCTCAAAAATGACAGAATAATCTCTGTTCCTTTCCAAGGCAAACCACTTAATATCACAGTAATCCAAATCTGTGTCCCAACAACTAATGCTGAAGAAGCTGAAGTTGAAAAATTCTGTAATTATCTACAAAATCTTCTAGAATTAACACCCCCCAAAAAAGCTGTCCTTTTCATCATAGGGGACTGGAATGCAAAAGTAGGAAGTCAAGAGCTACTTGGAGTAACAGACAAGTTGGGCCTTGGAGTACAAAATGAAGCAGGGCAAAGGCTAATAGAATTTAGCCAAGAGAACACTTTGGTCATAGCAAACACTGTCTTCCAACAACAAAAAAGAGGACTCTACACATGGACATCACCAGATGGTCAACATCAAAGTCAAATTGATTATAGTCTTTGTAGCCAAAGATGGAGAAGCTCTATACAGTCAGCAGAAACAAGACTAGGAGCTGACTGTAGCTCAGATCATGAACAGCTTATTGCAAAATTCAGACTTAAATTGAAGAAAGAAGGGAAAACCACATTCAGGAATGATCTAAATCAAATCCCTTACGATTATACAGTGGAAACGACAAACAGATTCAAAGGATTAGATCTGATAACCAGAGTGCCTGAAGAACTATGGATGGAGGTTCATGACATTGTAAAGGAGGCAGTAATCAAGATATCCCTAATAAAAAGAAATGCAAAAAGGCAAAATGGTTGTCTGAGGAGGCCTTTTAAATAGCTGAGTAAAGAAGCTAAAAGCCAAAGAGAAAAGAAAGATAATACCCATCTAAATGTAGTGTTCCAAAATATAGCAAGGAGAGATAAGAAAGCCTTCCTCAGTGATCAAAGAAACAGAGGAAAACTGCTGGGAGCCGGCGTGAGGACCTCTACCCACGGCAAAAGTCATGAGAAAGGAGGCTCAACATACGCAAATGCGGGATTAAGCCTCAGGAGTCCCCCTGGAAATTCTCGAGCATCTACCCCCAAAACCAGAGTCTGCCTACTTTAATACTTTGTGCTCTCACCTACACCTCTGACTTTACAGGGGCTTGTCCCCCACCACCTCTTTCAGAGAAGGAGTTAACTTAGAGCTCCAGTTAATAATAATTCCTGGGCATGATAGGAGTGTTATAACCTACAAACTCCTTTGAAGGTTCTCTAGACTGCCTGACAGGTTTGTCCAGCCACATGTGATTGCTCACAGCCTCCCAACTGTGAGAGGCATGAGATGCTTTAAACCTTCTACAAACAGGTTCTTTAGAGAAGTTAGAAAACTATTAGTATAGTATAGTGGGCTGATTAGAGATTGTATTGGTGAAGGGTTTTTCATTTGTTGAGCCAATGTTTGCTGCTAAGACTCCACATCCCCTGCCCTTATACACATTAATGAATATATAGAAGAAATAAGTGTTAACTTTTGATATTAATCACGTTAGACCTTAGGCTAAGTAAATTCTTTCCTTAATTAAAACCCACTACACCCTACACCCTTATATTCCCCTATAGGAATGTAACTTTATCTGGTACCTTCGGAAGGTGGCATCTGTTTTAAGAATAATCACCCCTGGAGAAATAAGTGTTCTGGTTGACTGACCACTGTCACAAGGAGAGGGTCATAAATTGTCAGTAAGCCCCCTGACCAGAAGATGATGTAACACCCCTAAGACCTCTGTATACATTTGTATGAAGCACCTGACTTTAGTAAAAGTCAGAACTGCTGACCCTGCGTGACTTTTGTATTAACATCTCAGTGTATAAAAACAGACCCTGGAAAAATTAAAAAATGGGATCAGTTCCTCAAAAGACTGGTCTCCCCATGTCGTTCTTTCTCTCACCTTCTGGTTGAACCCCCATCTGGAACACGGAGGTTTGTCAAGCCTACTAATTATGCCTGAGCTTCTAAGATCTGACTGGGGAGGCCTTAGTGTCTCCTCTCCTTCAGGAGAATGGGAGGACGCCTGTGGCCTATGTAGGTGACGTAAATTCCTTTCCTTGGAATTTTACTAGCTTTCCACGTAAACCAAGATATTCAGTCTCTTTTCTCTACTGAATTTTCCTACTGAGCTATCCTCATTCTATTACTCTTTATATCTCTAATTAATATTTAATTAAAGCTATCGTATTCTGATCGCCGAAGCTGTCTCCCCTTCGAATTCCCTGGATCCACCGGGGCTGGACCTCAGCAGAAAACAGTGGAATGGGAAAGACTAGAGAAAAGACTTCAAGAAAAATAGAGATAAAAAGGGAATATTTCATGCAAAGATGGGCTCAATAAAGGACAAAAATATTATGGACCTAACAAAACCAGAAGATATTAAGAAAAAGTGGCAACAATACCCAAAAAAACTATACCAAAGAGATCTCCATGACCCAAATAACCACAATGGTGTGATCACTCACCTAGAGTCAGACATCCTGGATAGTGAAATCAAGTGGGCCTTAAGAAACATGACTACATGCAAAGCTAGTGGAGATGATGGAATTCCACCTGAGCTATTTCAAATCCTAAAAGATGCTGCTGCTAAAGTACTGCACTCAATATGCCAGCAAATTTGGAAAGGTTAGCAGTGGCCACGGTGCTGGGGACCAGCCCCAGCTGATCCAGGGACTTCGAAGCGAGGACGGCGTTGGTGAGGATCAGGATACAATAGTTATAATTAGAGATATGAAGAATAATAGAACGAGGATAGCTCAGTAGGAAAATTCAGTGGAGAAAAGAGGCTGAGTAGCTTGGTTTACGCGGGGGACCAATAAAACTTCAAGACAAGAAGTTTGCACCACTTACGTAGGCCGCAGGCGTGTTTCCGTTCTCCCGAAGGAGAGGAGACACTGAGGCCTCCCCGGTCCGATCTTAGAAGCCCAGGCATAATTAGTAAGCATGGTGGGTCCCGCGCCCCAGATGGAGACTCAGCCAGAATTTGAGAGAAAGAGCGACATGGGGAGACCAGTCTTTCCAGGAACTGATCCCCTCCTTTATTTTCCCTGGTTTACTTTTATACACTGAGATGTTATACAAAAGTCACGTGGGGTCAGCAGCCCTGACTTTTATCAAATGTATACAGAGGTTTTAGGGGTGTTACATCATCTTCTGGCCAGGGGGCCGTTGACAATTTATGACCTTCTCCTTGTGATAGTGGTCAGTCACTTATTTCTCCAGGGCGATTATTCTTAAAACAGACTCCACTAGATAAGTTTACATTCCTATAGGGTGAGGGTATAGTGGGTTTTAGTCAGGGAAAGAATTTACTTAGCCTAAATTGCCATGATCTTCGTTTTCTGAATGTTGAGCTTTAGCCAACCTTTTCACTCTCCACTTTCACTTTCATCAAGAGGCTTTAGCCCCTCTTCACTTTCTGCCATAAGAGTGGTGTCATCTGCATATCTAGGTATTATATTTCTCCCGCAATCTGATTCAACTTGTGTTTCTCCAGTCCAGCATTTCCAGATGTACTCGCATATAAGTAAATAAATATGGTGACAATATACAGCCACGTACTCCTCCTATTTGGAACCAGTCTTTGTTCCATACCATCAACTGTGCTACCTGACCTGCAACAGACAAGAGGCAGATCAGGTGGCGATCCACCGACAGAGTGATCCACACAGTCAAAGGCTGGCAAGCAAAAGAGAAAGACGAACCGCCCAGACAGTCCCCACAAGGGAAAAGAGGGAAAAGGAACAGGACGGGGCCACAAAGATGGTGAGAGGAAGGGGAAGGAGGAGAAGAAAAGAGAGACACCAAGGGAAGGGTTGGAAGGAGAGAGTGGAGGAGGGTGAGAGAGAAGATGTGAATGGGGAGAAGAGGAGGACTGAGAAGATAAAGTATGAAGGAGACAATCTGGATAGAAGGAATGATGAGAAGGACAGGAAGAGGAGGAGAAGAGATGCGGGAGGGAGAGGGAGGAGGAGAGGGAGAGGAGAGATGGTGGATGGAACTGAGATGGATGCGAGTTGGGTGAGGGAGTGGTGATGGACAGGGAGGTGGGTGCTGGGTATGGGGTGAGAGGGACACGACTGAGCGACTGATCTGATCTGATCTGAAAGTCTAACGTGATTAATATCAAAGGTTAATACTTATCTCTTCTATATATTGATTAATGTGTATAAGGGCAGGGGAAGTGAAGACTTAGCAGCAATCATTGGCTCAACAAATGAAAAACCCTTCACCAATACAATTTCTAATCAGTCCATTATACTTATGCTAATAGTTTTTTGACTTCTCTAAAGAACCTGTTTTTTAGAAGATTAAGAGCATCTCATGCCTCCCACTGTTGGGAGGCTGTGAGTAATCACATGTGGCTGGACAAGCCTGTCAGGTGGGCTAAAGAACCTTCAGAGGAGTTTGTAGGTTAAAACACTGTCCCACTCAGGCATTAGTAACTGGAGCTGTAAGTTAGCTCTTTTTTCAGAGAAAGGTAGTGGGGGACAGCCCCCCGTAAAGTCAGAGGTGTAGGTGAGAGCACAAGTAGTAAAGCAGGCAGGCTCTGGTTTTGGGGGTAGATGCTCTAGAACCTCCAAGGGGCTCCTGAGGCTAGACCCCACCTTTGTGTATGTCAATCCTCCTTCCTCATGACCTTTGCCACAGGCGGAGCACTAATTCAAACCGGCTCCCAACATCACGGGGCTGTAAAAGGTCAGTTTTCATTCCAATCCCAAAGAAGGGCAATGCCAAAGAATGTTCAAACTACTGCACAATTTCACTCCTCTGACACGCTAGCAAAGTAAGGATAGGTGAACGGTATTGGATTCATGATTTTCAAAGAATAAGATTTACCTTTGGGATCGGGGACCAGGCTTGATCACTCAAGAGAATTTCTGTAGCAGAATTTTACTAAAGTATGAAAAGGGACAGATAAAGCTTCTGACACAGACATTGGAAGGGGAATGGAAAGTGCCTCCCTTGCTAGTGTTAGTAAGGGAGTTATAAACTTTTTAAATTGGTTATTAAAATAATTTTTAAAAAATATCTCAAGGTTGTAAAGATCTTACTAGACTCACTCCCACAATAAACATTTTGAGCTAACAGAATTAGTCAAAATGTCTCCAGGAAGAATATGTCCTCAGATCAGATAAGATCAGTGACTCAGTCATGTCTGACTCTTTGAGACCCCATGAACTGCAGCACGCAAGGCCTCCCTGTCCATCACCAACTTCCGGGGTTCACTCAGACTCACATCCATCAAGTCAGTGATGCCACCCAGCCATCTCATCCTCTGTTGACCCTTTCTCCTCTTGCCTCCAATCCTTCCCAGCATTAGAGTCTTTTCCAATGAGTCAATTCTTAGTGTGAGGTGGCCAAAGTACTGGAGTTTCAGCTTTAGCATCATTCCTTCCAAAGAAATCCCAGGGCTGATCTCCTTCAGAATGGATGGGTTGGATCTCCTTGCAGTCCAAGGGACTCTCAAGAGTCTTCTCCAACACCACAGTTCAAAAGAATCAATTCTTCAGCGCTCAGCCTTCTTCACAGTCCAACTCTCACATCCATACATGACCACAGGAAAAACCATAGCCTTGACTAGATGAACCTTTGTTGGCAAAGTAATGTCTCTGCTTTTGAATATGCTATCTAGGTTAGTCATAACTTTCCTTCCAAGGAGTAAGCATCTTTTAATTTCATGGCTGCAGTCACCATCTGCAGTGATTTTGGAGCCCAGAAAAACAAAGTCTGACACTGCTTCGACTATTTCCCCATCTATTTCCCATGAAGTGATGGGACCAGATGCCATGATCTTCGTTTTCTGAATATTGAGCTGTAAGCCAACTTTTCCACTCTCCACTTTCACTTTCATCAAGAGGCTTTTGAGTTCCTCTTCACTTTCTGCCATAAGGGTGGTATCATCTGCATATCTGAGGTTATTGATATTTCTCCCAGCAATCTTGATTCCAACTTGTGTTTCTTCCAGTCCAGCATTTCTCATGATGTACTCTGCACATAAGTTAAATAAACAGGGTGACAGTATACAGCCTTGACGAACTCTTTTTCCTACTTGGAAGGCAGTCTGTTGTTCCATGTTCAGTTCAAACTATTGCTTCCTGACCTGCATACAAATTTCTCATGAGGCAGATCGGGTGGTCTGGTATTCCCATCTCTTTCAGAATTTTCCACAGTTTATTGTGATCCACACAGTCAAAGGCTGTGTGCTCAATTAGAGTATATTGCTGCTGCTGCTAAGTCACTTCAGTTGTGTCTAACTCTGTGCGACCCCATAGACAGCAGCCCACCAGGCTCCCCCATCCCTGGGATTCTTCAGGCAAGAACAATGGAGTGGGTTGCCATTTCCTTCTCCAATTCATAAAAGTTAAAGTGAAGTTGCTCAGTCGTGTCCGACTCTTGGCCACCCCATGGACTGCAGCCCACCAGGCTCCTCCGTCCATGGAATTTCCCAGGCAAGAGTGCTGGAGTGGGGTGCCATTGCCTTCTCCGATATAATCCTTACTAAGGAATGTAGAAAGAAAGTTTGTCCTTTCCTCATTGAGAATTCCAGATCCTATCTCCTCCTTGAGAGCCCCAGACCCCTTTCTCCTCCTCAGGGACTCCTGACTTCTTATCAACCTGCCTAGGAATTGACTCTCTCAGCAATGCTCAAAATTCTCCAAGCGAGGCTTCAACAGTACGTGAACCAAGAATTTTCACTTGTTCAAGCTGAATGAACCAGAGATCAAATTGCCAACATCCAATGGATCATAGAAAAAGCAACAGAGTTCCAGAAAAACATCTACTTCTGCTTTATTGACTACACCAAAGACTTTGACTGTGTGGATCACAACACACTGTGGAAAATTCTTAAAGAGATAGGAATACCAGACCACCTGACCTGCCTTCTGAGAAATCTGTATGCAGGTCAAGAAGCAACAGTTAGAACCAGACATGGAAAAATGGACTGGTTCCAAATCAGAAAAGGAGTATCTCCAGGCTGTATATTGTCACCCTGCTTATTTAACTTATATGCAGAGTACATTATGTCAAATGAAATCCCGAGATGAATGAAGCACAAGCTGGAATCAAGATTGCAGACAGATATATAAATAACCTCATATATGCAGATCACACCACCCTTATAGCAGAAAGTGAAGAGAAACTGAAGAGCTTCCTGTTGAAAGTGAAAGTGAAGAGTGAAAAAGCTCATTTAAAACTCAATATTCAAAAGACTAAGATCATGGCATCCAGTCCCATCACTTCATGGCAAATAGATAGGGAAACAATGGAAACAGTGAGGGACTTTATTTTCTTGGGCTCCAAGATCACTGCAGATGGTGACTGCAGCCATGAAATTAAAAGACACTTGATCTTTGGAAGAAAAGCTATGACCAGTCTAGACAGTAATTTAAAAATCAGGCATTACTTTTCCAACAAAGGTCCATTTAGTCAAACCTATAGTTTGTCCAGTAGTCATATATGAATGTGAGAGTTGGACTATAAAGAAAGCTGAGTGCCAAAAAATTGATACTTTTGAACTTTGGTGTTGGAGAATATTCCTGAGAGTGCCTTGGACTACAAGGAGATCAAACCAGTCATTCCTAAGGGAAATCAGCCTTGAATATTCATTGGAAAGTCTGATGTTTAGCTCCAATAATTTGGTCGCTTGATGCAAACAACTGACTCATTGGAAAAGACTCTGAATCTGGTAAAGATTAAAGACATGAGAAGGGGATGACAGGGGATTAGATGGTTTGATGGCATCACCAACTTGATGGACATGAGTATGGACATTGATGATGGACAGGGAGGCCTGGCATGGTGCCGTCCATGAAGTTGCAAAGAGTTGGCCATGACTGAGCAACTGAACTGAACGGATGCACACACATATATATACACACAGCCTGGAATCAACTTCACTGGGAGAAACATCAGCAACCTCATATACCCAGAAGATACCACTCTAATGGCAGAAAGAGAAGAGAAACTAAAGAGCCTTTTGATGAAGGTGAAAATGCTAGCTTAAAACTCAAGATTATGGCATTCAGTCCCATCACTTCATGTCAAACTGATGGAGAAAAAGTGGAGACAGTGACAGATTTTATTTTTTTGGGTTCCAAAATGACTGCAAACAGTGACTGCAGCCAGTAAATTAGAAGACACTTACTTGTTGTAAGAAATTATAACAAACCTAGACATTGTACTAAAAAGCAGTGACATCACTTTACCAATGTGAGTCCCTATAGTCCTGGAGAAGGCAATGGCAACCCACTCCAGTACTCTTGCCTGGAAAACCCCATGGATGGAGGGGCGTGGTAGGCTGCAGTCCATGGGTCGCTAGGAGTCGGATACACCTGAGTGACTTCACTTTCACTTTTCACTTTCATGCATTGGAGAAGGAAATGGCAACCCACTCCAGTGTTCTTGCCTGGAGAATCCCAGGGATGGGGAGCCTGGTGGGCTGCCATCTAAGGAGTCGCACAGAGTCTGACACTACTGAAGCGACTTAGCAGCAGCAGCAGCAGTTCCTATAGTCAAAGCTATGGGTTTCCCAGTAGTCATGTATGGATGTGAGAGATGGACCATAAAGAAGGCTGAGCAAGGAAAAATTGATTCTTTCCAATTGTGGTGCTGGAGAAGATTCTTGAGAATCCCTTGCACAGCAAGGAGATCAAACTAATCATTCCTAAAGGAAATCAGCCCTGAATATTCATTGGAAGGACTGATGCTGAAGTTGAAGTGGCCACTTGATGCAAAGTGTCAAATCACTGGGAAAGATCCTGATGCTGGGAAAGATTGAAGCTGGGAGGAGAAGGGGGAAAATGAGAATAAGAGATTGGATGGCATCACCCACTCAATGAACATGAGTTTGAGCAAACTCCAGGAGATAGTGAAAGACAAGGAAGCCTGGCATGCTTCAGTCAATAGGGTCAGAAAGAGTTGGATATTACTTAGTCACTGAACAACAATAATACACACACAAGTATATCTTTTCTTTCTTGTTTAATCCACTAGCTAAAATATCTAGTATAATGTTGAATATGTTGATTAATTTTAAAATGTAATAAGCCCCTTGTGTGTGCTGTGTGTTGTCACTTCAGTTCTGTCTGACTCTTCGTGATGCATGGACTTTATCCCACCAGGCTTCTCTGTCCGTGGGATTCTCCAGGAAGGAATACTGGAATGGATTGCCATTTACTTCTCCAAGGGATCTTCCCAACCCAGGAATCAACCTGTGTCTCTTGCATCTACTGCATTGGAAGGTGTTTTCTTTACCGTTAGTGCAACTTGGGAACCTTTACATTTCTTGAATAACCTTAACTAAGTAATATTATATGATTAGTTCTCTGAATTTCTTGGTTCAATTTGCTTTTTTTTTTTTTTCAAGATTTTTACGTCTATATTCATGAGAATAATCTATAATTTTCTTTTTGTAACTTTCCAGTGATGTTGAGAATCCCATGGACAGAGGAGCCTGTTGGGACACAGTACTGGCGTCTCAAAGAGTCAGACACGACTAAGTGACTAACACTACACTACTACTAGTAGTCATGTTTCATTATCAAAGTTAGGCTGTTCTCATAGAACAAATTGAAGTCTTCCAACTTTTACATTTTTGAATTAATTATGTGTAGCAATCACCATTAAAACCATTTCATACGGGCGTTTCTTTTTATGAAAGATATGAATATTTTTAAGGAGTCATAATTTTATTCATTATAAAATTTGTAAAGTAGAAAAATATCTCAAGATAATATAATAATATTTGTAGAAACATCCAGAAGAATCTACAGATTAATAATTTGGATAGCAATTTATTTTAGAGGATTGTTGCATATAGTCTCAATACATAATAATTGCAATATTCAAGAAAAAAGATAAAATTTAATGATGAAAAAACATTTAAAATAAACTAATAAACTGAATATATTTAAGATATCTATACAGAAAGTTTTAAATATATTTTAAGAAATTTTACAGAAAAATTATTAATTAGATATATCATGCAAAATATTTGAAATAGCACATATTATAAAGCCACAGATTCTCCCACAATTGAAATATAATTTTATTGCAATTTCAATCAAAATTCCAGTGGTCATATTCCTGTATTTGACCACCATCTGATTTTAATATTTATAAAGATTCTTAAAAGTACAAAAATACCAACCATGATATAGATCAATAAACAACAGAATAATATTGATAGTGCAGGTAAATTTCCAGTCTTAAAGGGATACATTATTTATAACAAAAGTGGAAATAAGAAGCAGAAGTGGGAAGACATGTCTGTATTAAAATGTTAGGTTAATGAACTATCTGTATTTTTTAAAATGTGAAATTTTACTTTACACTTTTCACAAAAGTTAATTCCAAAGAATTTACAAATATTTGTATGGAAGAAAAATGAGCAAATATTTTAGAAAATTATTTGACTGTTGACATGAATCAGAGGTAGATAGGAACATTTTAAACAGTCAAAACAAATAAAACATTGTCTATAAATTTAGTTTGATAAATTTAACTACATTACAGTTAAAACTTCTGTAATTCAAAATAAGAGTGAAAAGACAATCTGCAGAATAGACCAGATAATTATAACATGTATAACTCACAAAAGGCTTGCATCCTAAATTGAAAGCTAAAAAAGCTCCTAAAATCCATAAGGGATTTACAAAGAAACCCAATGGAAACAAATAAGAAATAGGAAAGGCACACTGCAAACAAGTGATGCTGGGAAATATTGAAGGCAGCAGGAAAAGGGGGTGGCAGAGAAAGAGATTGTTGGATGGCATCATCAACTCAATGGACATGAATTTGAGCAAACTCTGGGAGTTAATGAAGGACAGAGAAGGCTGGCATGCTTCAGTCCAAGAGGTCACAAAGAGTTGAACACGGCTGAGTGATTGAGCATAAACAACAATTTATATATACTTTTATATATGGAGATATATATATATATATATATTTTGCTGTAGCTTTAAACAGGTTTGTTCCTCTCAGCACCTTCTACCCTTAATTTAAAAAAAAAAAAAAAAGTAATAAAGGAAAGGCTTTGAACTTAGTTGGTTACACTTAGTAGTGATCTACTTTCAGTCTCTGAAAACAATTTAGCTAAAAAATATAATGGCAGAGAGACTCTGACCAATTAATTTCTTAATGATATTAGAGCACTTTTTAGGATATTTGTTGTTGTTGTTTGATTATTAAGTAATGTCCAGCTATTTGTGAATTCATGAACTGAAGCATACTAGGCTTCTCTGTCCTTTAATATCTCCTGTAGTCTGCTCAGATTCATTTCCATTCAGTCATCCTCTGTTATTTCTTCTCCTACTACCTTCAATCTTTCCTATCATCAGGGTCCTTTCCAGTGAGTCAGTTCTTCACAACATGTGGCCAAAGTATTGGAGCTACAGCTTCAGGATCAGTCCTTCCAATGAATATTCAGGACTGATTTCCTTTAGGATTGACTGGTCTGATCCCCTTGCAGTCCAAGAGACTCTCAAGAGTCATCTCCAGCACCACAAGTCAAAAGCATCAATTTATTGGCACTCATCCTTATTTATAGTCCAACTCGCACATCTGTACGTGACTACTGGAAAAATTACAGCTTTGTTTATATGGACATTTGTCAGCAAAATGATGTCTCTGCTTTTGAAAGCACTGTCTAGTTTTGTCATAGCTTTTCATTCAAGTATCAGTGTCTTTTAATTTCAATGCTGTAGTCACTATCCACAGTGATTTTGGAGCTCAAGAAAATAAAATCTGTCATTCTCTGCACTTACCCCCTTCTATTTGCCATGAAATGATAGGGCAAGTGGAGAGTGAAAGGGTTGGCTTAAAGCTCAACATTCAGAAAACGAAGATCATGGCATCTGGTCCCATCACTGCATGGGAAATAGATGGGGAAACAGTGGAAACAGTGTCAGACTTTGTTTTTCTGGGCTCCAAAATCACTGCAGATGGTGACTGCAGCCATGAAATTAAAAGACGCTTACTCCTTGGAAGGAAAGTTATGAGCAACCTAGATAGCATATTCAAAAGCAGAGACATTACTTTACCAACAAAGGTTCACCTAGTCAAGGCTATGGTCTTTCCTGTGGTCATGTATGGATGTGAGAGCTGGACTGTGAAGAAGGCTGAGCGCTAAAGAATTGATGCTTTTGAACTGTGGTGTTGGAGAAGACTCTTGAGAGTCCCTTGGACTGCAAGAAGATCCAACCAGTCCATTCTGAAGGAGATCAATCCTGGAATTTCTTTGGAAGGAATGATGCTAAAGCTGAAACTCCAGTATTTTGGCCACCTCATGCGAAGAGTTGACTCATTGGAGAAGACTCTGATGCTGGGAGGGATTGAGGGCAGGAGGAGAAGGGGACGACAGAGGATGAGATGACTGAATGGCATCACTGACTCGATGGATGCGAGTCTGAGTGACCTCCGGGAGCTGGTGATGGACAGGGAGGCCTGGCGTGCTGCGGTTCATGGGGTCGCAAAGAGTCGGACACGACTGAGCGACTGATCTGATCTGATCTGATCTGATAGGGCAAGTTGTCCTGATCTTAGTTTTTGGAAGGTGGAGTTTCAAGCCAGCTTGCCCTTTATTTCTTCTTCACTTTCTCTTATTAGAGTTGTATCACCTGCATATATGAGGTCATTTATATTTCTCCTGACAATCTTGATACCAGCTTTTGAGTCATCCAGCATTTCACATGATGTACTTTCCATATAAGTTAAATAAGCACAATGACAAAATGCAGTCTTGTCATATGTATGTGTATACAATAAATGTGTGATAATATTCTCAATATTTTGGTAATTGAGGGAACGTTGACTAAAACTACAATAGGAAAACCTCAGTAACTGACTAAAAGTAAAATGAGAGACAATATGAAAGTTGGCAGAATATTCAGAATCCTCATATTCTGCTACTAGAAGATGAAAGTGCTCTAGTAACTTTCAAGTATTATTTGACTAGTATCTACTAACATACATCAAGGGAGACAGAGACAAGATGGAAGAGCATAAAGATGTGAGGTAACCTCTTTTTACAGACACACCATAATCACAACTAACTGAATAATCAAGGGCAAAAAATACTGAAAGCTACCAAAAAATACCCCTTAGATTAAAAGTTAAAAAAAAAAGCCACAATGAAATGGCAGGAGAGGCACAATCACAATAAAATTAAATCCCATATCCAACAGGCTGCTGGTAAGTCGCTTCAGTTGTGTCCGACTCTGTGCGACCCCATAGACAGCAGCCCACTAGGCTCCTCTGTTCCTGGGATTCTCCAGGCAAGAACACTGGAGTGTGTTGCCACTTCCTTCTCCAATGCATGAAAGCGAAAAGTGAAAGTGAAGTCGCTCAGTCCATGGACTGCAGCCTACCAGGCTCCTCCATCCATGGGATTTTCCAGGCAAGAGTACTGGAGTGGGGTGCCATTGCCTTCTCCGTATCCACCAGGAAAGTGACCCAAAATTGGAAAATACTTATACTGCAATAGTTTGCCCATAAGATAGAAAGTTCAAGATAGAAAGTTCTGAGCCCCACATCAGGTTCTCCATCTTGGGGTTTGGGCAATAAGAGGAGAAGCTCCCCAGATTTTGGCTTTGAGTCCAGAGGGATTTATTTACAGGAATTTCACAGGATTAGAGGAAATGGTAACTCTGCTCTTAGAGGGAGCACATAATGTCTTGTGTGCACCATGACATAGGGAATAAAACAAGGACCTTATAAAAGACCTGGCTGGACCTATCTGCTAGTATTGGAGAATCATGCATAGACAGGGTCAGCTATGGCTCATTTAGAGGACACTTGCAGCTGCTATTTTCTTAAGACCTAGTCCACCAAACATCCTACAGACTTCCATGCTCAGATGCCAAAGGCCAGTCAACCAACAGGAGAGGAACACAGTCCTACCAATCAGCAGACAAGCTTCTTAAAGCCTTTCTGAGCCCACAGCTCTCTAGCCACTCTCCTTGACAAAACACTACCCAATAAAGGAACAAGACCTAATTCTACCCACTAGTGGATGTAAAGCAGTCCATCCTATCAGAAATTCTGCATAGCCTCTTATGAAGCCTTTCCAGAGGACAGATAGCAGAGCACGAAAAACTACAATACTGCATCCTGTAGAACAGAAAATGCAATCACAGAAAATTATGCAAAATGAGATGACAGAGGAATATGTCTTAGGTGAAGGAATAAAATAAAACCCCAGAATAAAAACTAACTGAATTGGATATAGGCAATGTATCCAAAAAGGGTTCAGAGTAATGATAGTAAAGAGGATCCAAGATCTTGCAATAAAGAATGGAGGTAAGGATTGAGAAAATACAAGAAGTGTGTAATGAAGGCCTAGAAGAACTGAATTCCAAAAACAAAAAAAAAAAAAAGAGAGAGAGAGATGAACAATACATGAACTGTAATGAAAAATACTATGGAAGTAAAAATACTCAAAATGAGAATGACTGAGGCAGAACAACTGATAAGTGAATTAGAAAATAGAGTGATGGAAATCACTACTGGGGAACAGAATAAAAGAAAAAAAAAAGAATAAAAAGAAAATCACGAAATCTAAGAAACCTTTGGGAGATCATTAAATGCAATCACATTTGTATTATAGAGTGTTCCAGAAGGAAAAGAGAGAAAGAAAGGACCTGAGAAAAAATGTGAAGACAAAATAGCTGAAAAAGTCCCTTACCAAAGGACAGGAAACAGCCACACTAATTCAAGAAGCACAAAGAGTTCCTCACAGTCTAAACCCATGGAAGAACATGCCAAGACACACAATAATCAAACTGACAAAAGTTAAAGACTAAAAGCTACAAATAATATAAAAGGGAACTCCCATAAGGTTATCAGCTGATTTCTCAGCAGAAACACTGCAGGCTAGTTGGGAATGGTATGATATATTTAAAGTGATGTTATGCAAGATCAGATCAGATCAGTCGCTCAATCATGTCCGACTCTTTGCAACCCCATGAACTGCAGCACGCCAGGCCTCCCTGTCCATCACCAACTCCCAGAAGTCGCTCAGACTCACATTCATCGAGTCAGTGATGCCATCCAGCCATCTCATCCTCTGGCGTCCCCTTCTCTTCCTGCCCTCAATCCCTCCCAGCATCAGAGTCTTCTTCAATGAGTCAACTCTTCGCATGAGGTGGCCAAAATACTGGAGTTTCAGCTTTAGCATCATTCCTTCCAAAGAAATCCCAGGGCTGATCTCCTTCAAAATGGACTGGTTGGATCTCCTTGCAGTCCAAGGGACTCTCAAGAGTCTTCTCCAACACCACAGTTCAAAAGCATCAATTCTTCGGTGCTCAGCCTTCTTCACAGTCCAGCTCTCACATCCATACATGACCATAGGAAAGACCATAGCCTTGACTAGGTGAACCTTTGTTGGCAAAGTAATGTACCTACAACCAAAAGTACCCTAACCAGAAAAACTCTCATTCAGATTTGATGGGAAAACAAAAAAACTTTTACAGGAATGCAAAATATAATTCAACACCACTAGATCAGCTTTGTAACAGATGCTAAATTTTATAGACATAAAAGAAAAGACCAAATATAGAACCAAGATAACTGTAAATGGGAAACTTCTTTGGTACAGGCAAACACACAATAAAGATAGGAATTTATCTGAACAAAAATATGATATCAAAACTAGCAATTTTGACAAGAGGGGAGCACAAGTTTAGGATAATGGAAATGCATTTGGAATTAAAAGGCCAGCAATTTAAAAATATCTTATTTATTTATAGAATGCCATATCAAAATCTCATTATAACCACAAACCAAAAATGTACAATAGATACAGACACCAAAAGGGAAAACAGAATCTGAACTTGATAATGCAGTTACTGACAAAGTCACAAGTGAAGTAAGATAAAGAGAAAGGGAAGAAAAATACTTAAAAAAATAAATCCAAAACAATTAACAAAGTGCATTAAGAACATATATAGTTCGATGCACCATACTGGATGCTTGAGGTTGGTGCACTGGGACGACCCAGTGGAATGGTACAGGGAGGGAGGAGGGAGGAGGGTTCATGATGGGGAACATGTGTATACCTGTGGCCGATTCATCTTGATATATGGCAAAACCAATACAATATTGTAAAGTTAAAAATAAAATAAAAAAAGAAAAAAAAGAACATACATAGTGATAATTATCATATATGTAAATGGATTAAATGCTTTGACCAAAAGACTTAGACTCCCTAAATGTTTACAAAATCAAGATTCATATATAAGCTGTCTATAAGAGACGCAATTCAGATCTATGGACACAGACTGAAAGTGAGGGGATATAAAGTGATATTCTGTGCAAATGCAAATCAAAAGAAAGCTGGAGTAGCAATACTCAGATATTAGATTTTAATATAAAGACAATTACAGGAGAAAAATGACACTACTTAATTATCAAGGGATCAATCAAAGAAGAAGATATAACAATTGTACATATGATTCACCCAACATTTGAGCACCTCAGTATATAAGGTGAATACTAACACTAATAAGAGAATAAATCAACAGTAATACAGTAATAGTGGTATACTTTAAAACCCTACTTTCATCAATAGACAGATCATCCAGACAGAAAACCAATAAGGGAAAACAGGCCTTCAATGACATATTAGATCAGATGGACTTAACTGTTATTTATAAAGCATTCCAATTAAAGCAGCAGATGTAGATTACACATTCTTTTCAAATGTCTGCAGAACATTATACAAAATTGATTACATGCTGGGCCGTAAAGTGAGCCTTTCTTCTAAGGAGAGGGGGGAATTGGACTCAAATCAATAAAATTAGAATCTAAAAAGGAGAAATTACAATGGACATCACAGAAATACAAAGGATCATAAGAGACTACTATAAGCAAGTGTATAATTGGACAACCTAGAAGAAATGGACAAATTCGTATAAAGATACAACATTCCAACACTACACCAGACAGAAATAGAAAATAAGAGCAAGCCAATCACAAGTACTGAAATTGAAACTATGACTTTAAAAATTCTCAACAAATAAACGTCCAGAACTAGATGACTTCACAGACAAATTCCATGAACATTTGAAAGAGTTAACACTTTTCCTTCTGAAAAAGTTCCAATAAATTACACTTCCAAACTCATTCTGTGAAGCTACCACCACTTTGATACCAAAACCAGACAGATACATTAGAAAAAAAAAGAAAAGAAAAAAGTTACAGTTTCATATCACTGGTGAACATAAGCACAAAAATTCTCAACAAAACACTAAAAATTTGAATCCAACAATACATTAAAAAGATCACATACCAGGATCAAGTGGGGTTTGTCTTAGTGATGCAAAAGTTTGTCAATATACATAAATCAGTTTGATACAATATATCAACAAATTGAAGAATTAAAAAAATATATATGATAAACTCAATAGACCCAGAAAGAGCATTTGATAAAATTCAAGACCCATTTATGATAAAAACTTCCCAGAAATCAGGCATAGAGGGAACATTCTTCAATATTGGACTTCCTTGGTGGCTCAGATGGTAAAGCGTCTGCCTACAATACTGGGGACATGGGTTCAATCCCTGAGTCAGGAAGATCTCCTGGAGAAGGAAATGGCAACCCACTCCAGTATTCTTGCCTGGAAAATCCTGTGGATGGAGGAGCCTGGTAGGCTACAGTCCATGGAGTCGCACACAACTGAGCAACTTCACTTTCACTTTATGACAAAACAACAACAAATATCATACTTAAGTGTGAAAAACAAAAAGAATTTTCTAGAAGAATAGGAACAAGACAAGGATGTCCATTCTTGCCACTTCTATTCGACATAGTTTTGGAAGTCCTACCCATGGAAATCAGAGAAGAAAAAGAAATAAAATTAATCCATATTGGAAAAGAAGTGCAACTGTCACTTTTGCAGATGATATTATTCATGTGTTCTGCATATGTTCTAAGTTGCTTCAATCATATCCAACTCTTTGTAGCTCTATGGACTATAACCTGCCAGGATCCTCTATCCATGGGGATTCTCCAGGCAAGAATGCTGGAGTGGGTTATCATGCCCTCTTCCAGGGAGTCTTCCCAATCCTGGAAATCTTCCCAATCCTACATTTCTTATGTTTTATGCATGGGTAGGTGCGTTATTTATCACTAACACCACCTCAGAAGCTCAATATTATGCACAGAAAATACTAAAGATGCTACCAGAAAACTACTTGTAGTTCAGTCAGTAAACCATGTCCAACTCTTTGCGATACCATGAACTTCAGCATGCCAGGCTTCTCTGTCCATCATTATCTCCCTAAGTTTGTTCAAACTCATGTCAATTGAGTCAGTGATGTCATCCAACCATCTCATCCACTGTTGCCCCTTCTCTTGCCCTCAATTTTCCCCAGCTTCAGGGCCTTTTCCAATGAGCCAACTTTTCACATCAGGTGGCTAAAGTATTGGATTTTCAACATTGGATTTTAATATTCAGGGTTTCCTGAATATTAAAGGAATATTCAGGATTTCCTTTAGCATTGGCTTATTTGATCTCCATGGTATCCATGGGTTTCTGAAGTGTTTTCTACAGTAACACAACTTAAAAGCAGCAATTCTTTGGTGTTCAGTCGTCTTTATGGTCCAGCTCTCACATCCATACATGACTACCAGAAAAACCATAGCCTTGGCTATGTGGACCTTTGTCAGCAAAATGATGCCTCTGCTTTTTAAAACAGTCTAGGTTTGACATAGCTATTCTTCCAAGGAGCAAAAATCTTTTAATTTTGTTGCTGTGCTCACCATCTGCATTGATTTTGGAGTCCAAGAAATTGAAATCTGACATTGTTTCCAAATTTTCCCCTTCTATTTGCCATGAAGTGATGGGACTGGATGCCATGATCTTAGTTTTTTTGAATGTTGAGTTTTAAGCCAGCTTTTTCACTCTCCTCTTTCACCTTCATTAAGAGGATCTTTAGTTCCTCTTCATTTTCTGCCATTATGATGGTATGATCTACATATCCAAGGTTGTTGATATTTCTCCCATCAGTCATGACTCCAGCTTGTGATTCATCTAGCCTGATGCTTCACATGATTTACTCTGGATATAAGTTAAATATCAGATCAGATCAGTTGCTCAGTCGTATCTGACTCTTTGCGACCCCATGAACTGCAGCACGCCAGGCCTCCCTATCCATCACCAGCTCTCGGAGGTCACTCAGACTCACATTCATCGAGTCAGTGATGCCGTCCAGTCATCTCATCCTCTGACGTCCCCTTCTCCTCCTGCCTCCAATCCCTCCCAGCATCAGAGTCTTCTCCAATGAGTCAACTCTTCACATGAGGTGGCCAAAATACTGGAGTTTCAGCTTTAGCATCATTCCTTCCAAAGAAATCCCAGGGCTGATCTCCTTCAAAATGGACTGGTTGGATCTCCTTGCAGTCCAAGGGACTCTCAAGAGTCTTCTCCAACACCACAGTTCAAAAGCATCAATTCTTCGGCGCTCAGCCTTCTTCACAGTCCAGCTCTTACATCCATACATGACCACAGGAAAGACCATAGCCTGGACTAGGCGAACCTTTGTTGGCAAAGTGATGTCTCTGCTTTTGAATATGCTATCTAGGTTGGTCATAACTTTCCTTCCAAGGAGTAAGCGTCTTTTAATTTCATGGCTGCCATCACCATCTGCAGTGATTTTGGAGTGCAGAAAAATAAATTCTGACACTGTTTCCACTGTTTCTCCATCTATTTCCCATGTAGTGATGGGACCAGATGCCATGATCTTTGTTTTCTGAATGTTGAGCTTTAAGCCAACTTTTTCACTCTCCACTTTCACTTTCATCAAGGTACAATATGCAGCCTTGATGTACTCCTTTCCCAATTTGGAATCAGTCTGTTGTTCCTTGTCCAGTTCTAACTGTTGTTTCTTGTCCTGTATACTGGTTTCTCAGGAGGCAGGTATTGTGGTCTGGCATTCCCATCTCTTGAAGAATACTCCACAGTTTGCTTTGATCCACACAGTCAAAGACTTTATCATAGTCAATGAAGGAGAAGTAGATTTTCCTTTTTTTGGAATTCCATTGCTTTTTATATGATCCAGCATACGTAGGACATTTGATTGCTGGTTCCTGTGCCTTTTCTAAATCCAGATTTTACACCTGGAAGTTCTCAGTTCATGTACTGGTGAAGCCTAACTTGAAGGATTTTGAACAAAATCTTTCTGGATTGTGAAATGAGTGCAACTGTATGGTAACCTAAACATTCTTTGGCATTGCTTTTCTTTGCAATTGGAATGAAACTGATCTTTTCCCATCCTGTGGCCTCTGCTGAATTTTCCAAATTTGCTGGCATAATGAGAGCAGCACTTTAATTTAGTAGTAGTATGAAACTACTAGGGTTCTCTAATTAATTTGGTAAAATTGTAGGGAACAAAATTAATACACTGAAATATCCTGCATTGATAAACTCAACATTCAAAAAATGAAGATCATGACATCTGGTCCCATCACTTCATGGCAAATAGATGGGGAAACAGTGTAAACAGTTTCAGACTTTATTTTGTGGGGCTCCAAAATCACTGCAGATGGTGACTGCAGCCATGAAATTAAAAGATGCTTACTCCTTGGAAGAAAAGTTATGACCAAACTAGATAGCATATTGAAAAGCAGAGACATTACTTTGCCAACAAAGGTCCGTCTAGTCAAGGCTGTGGTTTTTCCAGTGGTCATGTATGGATGTGAGAGTTGGACTGTGAAGAAAGCTGGGCACTGAAGAATTGATGTTTTTGCACTGTGGTGTTGAAGAAGACATTTGGGAGTCCCTTGGACTGCAAGGAGATCCAACTAGTCCATTCTGAAAGAGATCAGCCCTGGGATTTCTTTGGAAAGAATGATGCTAAAGCTGAAACTCCAGTACTTTGGCCACCTCATGTGAAGAGTTGACTCATTGGAAAAGACTCTGATGCTAGAAGGGATTGGGAGCAGGAGAAGAAGGGGACGACAGAGGATGAGATGGCTGGATGGCATCACTGACTCGATGGACATGAGTTTGAGTGAACTTTGGGAGTTGGTGATGGACAGGGAGGCCTGGCATGCTGCGATTCATGGGGTCGTGAAGGGTCGGACACGACTGAGTGGCTGAACTGAACTGAACTGAACAGAACAGGAAAAGATCAGAAAATGAAATTAAAATCCTATTTGCCATTATATACACTAGATTAAAATATCTAGTTAAAAATTTACCAAAGGAGCCAAAATACCTGCTTACTGAAAGCTATCAGAGACAGATAAAAAAATTGGAGAATGGCATTGAAACGTGTATAATATCATATGTGAAACAAATCGCCAGTCCAGGTTCAATGCATGACACAGGATGCTCAGGGCTGGTGCACAGGGATGACCCACAGGGATGGTATGGAGAGGGAGGTGGGAGGGGGGTTCAGGATGGGGAACACGTGTACACCCATGGTGGGTTCATGTTGATGTATGGCAAAACCAATACAATATTGTAAAGTAATTAGCCTCCAATTAAAATAAATAAATGTATATTTTAAAAAAGAAAGAATTTATAGTGTGAAAATGACTATAGTACCCAAAGCAATCTACATATTCAATGAAATCCGTATCAAACTCTCAATGACATTTTTACAGAACTAGGACCAAAATTTTTCAAATTTGTATGGAAACACAAAAGACTTCTATTAACCAAAATAATCTTGAAAAAAAAAAAAAAGGAACTGGACAAATCAGGCTCTTTGATTCAGACTATACTAACTACAAAGCTACAGCCATCAAAACAGTATGGTACTGGCACAAAAATAGCAATATAAATCAACAGGACAGGATTGAAAGCCCAGAAATAAGTGCCCATGCTAAGTCACTTCAGTCATGTCCGACTCTGTGTGACCCCATAGACAGCAGCCCACCAGGCTCCCCCGTCCCTGGGATTCTCCAAGCAAGAACACTGGAGTGGGTTGCCATTTCCTTCTCCAATGCATGAAAGTGAAAAGAGAAAGTGAAGTCGCTTAGTCGTGTCCGACTCTTAGCGACCCCATGGACTGCAGCCGACCAGGCTCCTCTGTCCGTGGGATTTTCCAGGAAGAGTACTGGAGTGGGGTGCCATTGCCCATACCTTTTGGCAATTAATCTCTGACAAAGAGAACAAGACCATATAATGGAAAAAAAGAGAGTGTCTTCAATAAATAGTTCTGGGAAAGCTAGACAACTGTACATAAAAAAGACAAAAGTTGAACATTTTTTAATACCATACACAAAAATGGATTAAAGGCTTACATGTAACTCTAAATGGATTAAAGACTTATATGTAAGATCATATACTATAAAACTCTTCAAGGAAAACACAGACAGAAGACTCTTTGACATAAATTGCAGCAAAACATTTTTAAGTTGTTTCCTAGAGTAATGGAAATAAAAACAAAATTAAACAAATGGAACCTAATTAAACTCAAATGTTTGTAAGCAAACAAAACCATAAGTAAAATTAAAAGACAACACACAACTGAAATTTTTGTAAATGAAGCAACTGACTAGAGATTAATCTCCTAAATATACAAATAGATCCTGTGTCTCAATATAAATAAACAAATGATGCAGTAAAAAATGAGCAGAAGAGTTGCATAGACATTTCTCCAAAGAAGACATACAAATGGCCAAGAGACACTTGAAAAAAGTCTCATCATTGCTAATTATTAGAAAAATGCAAATCAAAACTATAATGAGTTATCACTTTATAAGAGGCAGAACGACCATCATCAAAAAGTCTATAAACAACAAATGCTAGAGACGGTGTGGGACAAAGGCAACTCTACTACAACTGTTGTTGGGAATGTGAATTTGTACAACCACTATGGAGAACAGTATGGAGGTTCCTTAAAAAAGTAAAAATAAAATATGATCCAGCAATCCCACTCCTGGGCATGTACCCAGGGAAAACCATAATTACAAAAAGACACCTGCAGCTGAAGTTCACTTCAGCACTATTTACAGTAGCCAAGATATAAAAGCAGCCTAACTGTCCACGAATAGAAGATGGATAAAGAAGATGTGGTACATATTTACAATGGACTGTTATTCAGTCATTAAAAAGGATGAATTAATGTCACTTGCAGCAACATGGATGGACCTGAGATTACTATACTAAGTCAGACAGAGAAAAGACAAATATTATATGATATCACTTATGTGCAGAATATAAAAAATTATACAAATTAACTTACTTACAAAACAGAAATACAGACTTAAAGAATGATTTTATGGCTGGCAGAGGGAAAAGGTGAATGGAGGAGGTGTAGACTGGGGGTTTGGGGTTGACTTGTACACTACTGTATTTAGAATAGTTAACAAATCAGCCCCTGCTATATAGAACAGGGAACTCTGCTCAATATTCTGTAAAAATCTAAATGGGAAAATGATCTTAAAATAATAGATACTTGCATATATGTAACCAAATCACTCTGCCGTACCTGTAACTAAATCACTCCACTGAACTGTAGTTGGCCAGCCTCCTCTGTTCATGGAATTCTCCAGACAAGAATACTGAAGTGGGTTGCTATTCCCTTCTCCAGGAGATCTTCTTGACCCAGGGATAGTAATCGGATCTCCCGCATTGTAGGCAGATTCTTTACCATCTGAGCCATCAGGGAAGCTGGAAGAGAAAGGATATATGTATATATAAGACTGAGTCCCTTGGCTGTTCACCTGAAACTACCAAAGCATTATTAATCAGCTATAGCCTGACACAAAATAAAGTTTTCTTAAAGGCATTCTCAAAATGTATAGGTAAAAATAAGTATATAAATAATATTTAATTGAAAAAAAGTCTAATTAATGTCTGAATTAGAAAGACTTTTTCAACTCTAAGATAAAATTATAAATTGAGAAATAAACCTGTTCAATTCAACAAAACAAAAATCAAAAGCTTTTGTAAGGCAAAAACTCATACAAAAAAGATTAAGAAATTTAAGACAAGTGAGAAACATATACTCACCATGACAAATAGTAATCTTTTAAATACATGTGATTATAGTAGCTCTGATACACATCAACAGGACAATGGTAAAAGAAGGCAATCACAATATAGGAATTATAAGTCTAAAGATTATCAACTGCAGTCCGTAATGAGAAAAAGGCAAAGTACAACTGATGTGATATCATTTATCACCTATCAGCTGGATAAACACTGAACAACTTAATATGACATTATCAGTGCAATATGTGAAAACAGGCATTTGTCTACATTGTTTATTTTACAATGAGAAAATTAAGAATGTTTCATCTCTACATAGGGAAACTGGGCATTATCTCTTATTTATTTAGTTATTTATTTTTTAAACAAAACATCATGTTTGTGCTGTTTTGTTTCCTTATACAACAGGTTCACAAGAAGACCGTGTCACATTTTATAAGTGCTGTGGAATTTTAGAGAAGGCAATGGCAATGCACTCCAGTACTCTTGTCTGGAAAATCCCATGGATGGAGGAGCCTGGTATGCTGCAGTCCATGGGGTCACTGGGAGTCAGACAAGACTGAGTGACTTCACTTTCACTATTCACTTTCATGCATTGAAGAAGGAAATGGCAACCGACTCCAGTGTTCTTGCCTGGAGAATACCAGGGACAGGGGAGCCTGGTGGGCTGCTGTCTATGGGGTTGCATAGAGTTGGACATGACTGAAGTGACTTAGCAGCAGCAGCAGAAGCTGTGGAATTTGGTAATGAAGAGGATTTTTTCACTGAAGTGTTTGAAGAAACTAATATGTAGAGACGACATTCACTATACAAGGGCTTCCCTGGTGGCTCAGCTGGTAAAGAATCCACCTGCAATGCGTGGTACCTGGGTTCTATCCCTGGGTTGGGAGGATCCCCTGGAGAAGGGCAAGTCTATCCACTCAGATATTTTGGTCTGGAGAATTCCATGGACTGTATAGTCCACGGGGTCACAAAGAGTTGGACTTGTATGAGTGACTTTCACATTTACTTATTTTCTTTTTGCTATAAAATTATAAAAATTCATCTGTGATCCAGCTCAGATGTATGGAGTATCATATGGAGCCTCATAGGATGGCAGGTCCTAGTAACTTCTGGAAGGCCAGTCACACTGCTGAACAACTGCATTGGTGTGTGCGGCTAGAGGGATGTGGACTAGTGTGTGGCTGAACTGGCCTCAGAACACAGAGATGGAATTCTTTAGATTATTTCAGTTATTATGTACTGGGCATTATCTTTTAATACCACAATTACATATACTCTTTGACCCAGCATTTGAACTGTGGTGTTGGAGAAGACTCTTAAGAGTCCCTTGGACTGCAAGGAGATCCAACCAGTCCATCCTAAAGGAAATCAGCCCTGAATATTCATTAGAAGGACAGTTCATGGGGTCGCAAAGAGGCGGACACGACTGAGCGACTGATCTGATCTGATCTGATCTGATACTATTACATATATTATATATACATAGTATTATATATAATGTAATATATAGTATTAAACTACTGTATAGTAGTACTATATATCAGATCAGATCAGATCGGATCAGTGGTTCAATCGTGTATAACTCTTTGGGACACCATGAATCGCGCACGCCAGGCCTCCCTGTCCATCACCAGCTCTCGGAGGTCACTCAGACTCACATTCATGGAGTCAGTGATGCCATCCAGCCATCTCATCCTCTGTCGTTCCCTTCTCCTCCTGCCCCCAATCCCTCCCAGCATCAGAGTCTTCTCCAATGAGTCAAGTCTTCGCATGAGGTGGCCAAAATACTGGAGTTTCAGCTTTAGCATCATTCCTTCCAAAGAAATCCCAGGTCTGATCTCCTTCAGACTGGACTGGTTGGATCTCCTTGCAGTCCGAGGGACTCTCAAGAGTCTTCTCCAACACCACAGTTCAAAAGCATCAATTCTTCGGCACTCAGCCTTCTTCACAGTCCAGCTCTCACATCCATGCATGACCACAGGAAAGACCATAGCCTTGACTAGGCGAACCTTTGTTGGCAAAGTGATGTCTCTGCTTTTGAATATGTGATCTAGGTTGGTCATAATTTTCCTTCCAAGGAGTAAGCATCTTTTAATTTCATGGCTGCATCACCATATGTAGTGATTTTGGAGCCCAGAAAAATAAAGTCTGACAATGCTTCCACTGTTTCTCCATCTATTTCCCATGTAGTGATGGGACCAGATGCCATGATCTTTGTTTTCTGAATGTTGAGCTTTAAGCCAACGGTTTCACTCTCCACTTTCACTTTCATCAAGAGGCTTTTTAGTCCCTCTTCACTTTCTGCCATAAGGGTGGTATCATCTGCATATCTGAGGTTATTGATATTTCTCCCGGCAATCTTGATTCCAGCTTGTGTTTCTTCCAGTCCAGCATTTCTCATGATGTACTCTGCATATAGGTCAAATAAACATGGTGACAATATACAGCCTTGATGTACTCCCTTTCCTATTTGGAACCAGTCTGTTGTTCCATGACCAGTTCTAACTGTTACTTCCTGACCTGCATACAGATTTCTCAAGAGGCAGATCAGGTGGTCTGGTATTCCCATCTCTTTCAGAATTTTCCACAGTTTATTGTGATCTACACAGTCAAAGGCTTTGGCATAGTCAATAAAGCAGAAATAGATGCTTTTCTGGAACTCTCTTGCTTTTTCCATGATCCAGCAGATGTTGGCAATTTGATCTCTGGTTCCTCTGCCTTTTCTAAAACCAGCTTGAACATCAGGAAGTTCACGGTTCACATATTGCTGAAGCCTGGGTTGGAGAATTTTGAGCATTACTTTACTAGCGTGTGAGATGAGTGCAATTGTGTGGTAGTTTGAGCATTCTTTTGCATTGCCTTTCTTTGGGATAAGGATGAAAACTGACCTCTTCCAATCTTGTGGCCACTGCTGAGTTTTCCAGATTTGCTGGCATATTGAGTATAGCACTTTCACAGCATCATCTTTCAGGATTTGGAATAGCTCCACTGGAATTCCATCACCTCCACTAGCTTTGTTCATAGTGATGCTTTCTATGGCCCACTTGACTTCACATTCCAGGATGTCTGGCTCTAGGTCAGTGATCACACCATCATGATTATCTGGGTCGTGAAACTCTTTTTTGTACAGTTCTTCTCCGTATTCTTGCCACCTCTTCTTAATATCTTCTGCTTCTGTTAGGTCCATACCATTTCTGTCCTTTATTGAGCCCATCTTTGCATGAATACTGTTACATATATATATATATATATATATATATATATATATATATATAGTATTACATATTTATATATAATAAATATGTAATTTTTATTACATATGAATGAATACTGTTACATATATATATAGTATTACATATTTATATATAATATATATAGTACTATAAGAACACACAGAAGAAATCTACAAGAAAGAGCTTCACGACCATGATATATATATATATATATATATATATAGTATTACGTATTTACATATATGTATTACATATAGTATTACATATTTATATATTATATATATAGTACTATAAGAACACACAGAAGAAATCTACAAGAAAGAGCTTCACGACCATGATATATATATATATATATATAGTATTACATATTTATATATAATAAATATGTAATTTTTATTACATATGAATGAATACTGTTACATATATATATATATATATATATATTTATATATAATATATATAGTACTATAAGAACACACAGAAGAAATCTACAAGAAAGAGCTTTACGACCATGATAATCATGATGTTGTGATCACTCATCTAGAGCCAGACATCCTGGAATGTAAAGTCAAGTGGGCCTTAGAAAGCATCACTACAAACAAAGCTAGTGGAGGTGATGGAATTCCAGTTGAGCTCTTTCAAATCCTGAAAGATGATGCTGTTAAAGTGCTGTACTAAATATGCCAGCAAATTTGGAAAACTCAGCAGTGGCCACAGTACTGGAAAAGGTCAGTTTTCATTATAATCCCAAAGAAAGGCAATGCCAAAGAATCTCAAACTACTGCACAATTGCACTGATCTCACATGCTGGTAAAGAAATACTCAAAATTCTCCAAGCCAGGCTTCAGCAATATGTGAACCGTGAACTTCCAGATGTTCAACTGGTTTTAGAAAAGGCAGAGGAACCAAAGATCAAATTGCCAACATCCACTGGATCATGGAAAAAGGAATAGATTTCCTTTCTGTCCTATTTCTGCTTTATTGACTATGCCAAAACCTTTGACTATGTGCATCACAATAAACTGTGGAAAATTCTGAAAGAGATGAGAATACCAGGCCACCTGATCTGCCTGTAGAGAAACCTATATGCAGGTCAGGAAGCAACAGTTAGAACTAGACATGGAAAAACAAACTTGTTCCAAATAGGAAAAGGAGTATGTGAAGGCTGTATATTGTCACCCTGCATATTTAACTTATATGAAGAGTACATCATGAGAAACTCTGGGCTGGAAGAAGCACAAGCTGCAAACAAGATTGCCGGGAGAAATATCAGTAACCTCAGATATGCAGATGACACCACTCTTATGGCAGAAAGTGAAGAGGAAATAAAAAGCCTCTTGAAAGTGAAAGTGGAGAGTGAAAAAGTTGGCTTAAAGCTCAACATTCAGAAAACGAAGATCATGGCATCTGGTCCTACCACTTCATGGGAAATATATGGGGAAACAGGGGAAACAGTGAAAACAATGTCAGACTTTATTTTTTTGGGCTCCAAAATCACTGCAGATGGTGACTGCAGCCATGAAATTAAAAGACCTTTACTCCTTGAAAGGAAAGCTATGACCAACCTAGATGGCATATTGAAAAGCGGAGACATAATTTTGCCATCAAAGGTCCATCTAGTCAAGGCTATGGTTTTTCCAGTGGTCATGTATGGATGTGAGAGTTGGACTGTGAAGAAAGCTGAGTGCCAAAGAATTGATGCTTTTGACCTGTGCTGTGGAAGAAGACTCTTGAGAGTCCCTTGGACTGCAAGGAGATCCAACCAGTCCATTCTGAAGGAGATCAGCCCTGGGATTTCTTTGGAAGTAATGATGCGAAAGCTGAAACTCCAGTACTTTGATCACCTTATGCGAAGAATTGACTCATTGGAAAAGACTCTGATGCTGGGAGGGATTGGGAGCTAGAAGAGAAGGGGCACGACAGAGCATCAGATGGCTGGATGGCATCACTGACTTGGTGGACATGAGTTTGAGTGAACTCCTGGTGTTGGTGATGGACAAGGAGGCCTTGCATGCTGGGGTCTCAAAGAGTCGGACATGACTGAGCGACTGAACAGAACTGAACTGATATAATATACGATATTAGACTACTATATATATATACTGTATATATAATGTATGATTAATACGTTAATTATAGTAATATATTATATAATTGCTTGATTAATTATAATATAGTTAATCAAGTAATTATATAATAGGTTTATAATATTATAATAAATATATTTATATGGATTATTTAAATACATTATATAATAAATATATAATATAATAATTATATATTAATTAATATGACATGTATAATACATTACACATAATATATTAATATAATATTGAAGCTATTGAGCACAAATTATGTTCTTTATCAGTATAATAAATCTGTTCAAGGCTACATTTTATGTTAAGTATGACCTCACAAAATTTATCAGAGTAGACTTTCTCTATAGTTTTTCATATGTTTTTCCTAGTACTTAGTACTTTTGAGTCAGTCCCCTAAATATTCACACTCACTTTCATTTCTTTAATTTTCCCCACCTCTTCTAGCTTGTTTCATGACCGACAATCCAGTTGCTGATATATTAGACTCACTTATGTTTTGTGAACACAACACATAGTCATCTCTTCAATTTTCTATCCCATGTGATGCATTTTTCTGTTTCCTATTTCTTGCTCTTCACTGTCTCAGAATAAATGTAATACATGCTGATCATCACATCACTCATTCTTTTCTGATGTTAACTGTCACCAGAGTAGTAGATCTTATTCTAAAAGTTTTTTTACAGTTTAATGAAAACTAATATGGAGGCAAAAGAAAATGTTAAAGAATAACAAACATCAAATAACTTATTATCAAAATTTCAAAAATATGTCAGCAAACAAAGGCACATCTGACTATTGGGAGCACAGAAACACAAATGATGCCTTTGATGAATAAAGATTAGATATTGTGACCAAGTGAGTTTTGGCATAAATATTATTTTTAATTTTTTATTTTTAGATATAATAGATTTTGAAACGTTAAGTATAGGACTATGAATCTACATAAAATATTAGACAAAACAAATAACCATCAATAACAACAAATTCACATTCCAACCAAAGAAATTAGTGAAATAGTTGAGGAAATATATTCTATCCATCTGTCCTGTCTTTTATCTCTTATGCTGATAAAGGAGCTAGTAAATTTGATTTGATTTTAGACTTGAATTGAGTACATAGTGCTTTGATATTTCAAAGATGGTTTAGTGTGTAAGATTTTGAAAGAAAATGCACTATATAAATCAAAGTAATATTATTATGGGATAGATATTCAAAGCATACTTGTGTAATAAATGTTTATCAAATACAATAAATCTTTGAAAAAGTTTTCAGGATGCAGCGTATTTTTGAGCTTTGCCTGTTAATTAAACACAGAATATTTTCCAGTGGAAAACCTTCAATAGTTATAATAGCTACCTTCAGAATGATTTTAGTTAAATAATATATTATATTACTTAATTTAGAATATTAAATATTTATAGAGTATGATTAAAAAATCATCTTCTGCAAAATATTAACCTCTGTAACTCCTAGAGACTGCACACTTACAATATTCTCAGAACAAATCTGAAAAATATATCAGAAATCCTACAGGGTGGATATAACAGGTATAATAATAAATCAGAAGGAAAATGATCAATTTTGCTTCAGAAAACTTGAGTAACCATGTTCGAGTTTCCCTTCTTTGCTTGCCTACTTTCCTGTGAGAAAGCCAACCTAGTTACCAAGAATTGTATGAAAGTGAAATTGAAGTCCCTCAGTCATGTCCGATTCTTTGAGATCCCATGGATTGTAGCCTACCAGGTTCCTCTGTTCATGGACTTTTCCAGGCAAGAATACTGGAGTGGATTGCCATTTCCTTCACTCAGAAATGATTTTCTGAAGGTGACATTGTTAAGTCTGAAAAGGACATAATATGTGGGATTGTACTGTGTTTTTGATACTTGCTAACATTCAGAAAACGAAGATCATGGCATCGGGTCCCATCACTACATGGGAAATAGATGGGGAAACAGTGGAAACAGTGTCAGACTTTATTTTTCTGGGCTCCAAAATCACTGCAGATGGTGACTGCAGCCATGAAATTAAAAGAGGCTTACTCCTTGGAAGGAAAGTTATGACCAACCTAGATAGCATATTCAAAAGCAGAGATCTTACTTTGCCAACAAAGGTTCACCTAGTCAAGGCTATGGTCTTTCCTGTGGTCATGTATGGATGTGAGAGCTGGACTGTGAAGAAGGCTGAGCGCCGAAGAATTGATGCTTTTGAACTGTGGTGTTGGAGAAGACTCTTGAGAGTCCCTTGGACTGCAAAGAGATCCAACCAGTCCATTCTGAAGGAGATCAGCCCTGGGATTTCTTTGGAAGGAATGATGCTGAAGCTGAAACTCCAGTATTTTGGCCACCTCATGCGACCAGTTGACTCATTGGAGAAGACTCTGATGCTGGGAGAGATTGAGGGGAACAGGAGAAGGGGACGACAGCGGATGAGATGGCTGGATGGCATCACTGACTCGATGGATGTGAGTCTGAGTGACCTCCGGGATTTGGTGATCGACAGGGAGGCTTGGCGTGCTGCGATTCATGGGGTCGCAAAGAGTCAGACACGACTGAGCGACTAATATGATCAGGTTGACTGTCAACCTACATTCCTTTCAATTATCACTTTTTTAAAACAAGTATCAGTCACACAGAGTCAGACACACTCTCTATATAGATATTTTTGGTCTAACATAAACAAAACTTTAAGAATATTTCAAGGACTCCAAAACTGTGTATAACAAATAACCTCAAATTACAGGTAAAAAGTAGTGGCAGCCTATTGGATTAGCATGATGAACCCAGGTGGTGTGGGGCCTGAAATCCACACAACTCAACTTTAGAAACACAAAACCAGGTTTGAGAGTAAATATTTCCTTAGAATAAAAATAAATTACAAGCTATAATATTTAAAAATCTTATAAACATAGAAAATCCAGAAAAAAGGTCTCAAATAACTTCTTAGCACACCTCTATGACTTTTGGCTGTCAATTTTTTGATTACTTCTTCCCAGGACAATGATTTTGTAATTATCACGTTTGTAATACACATAATGGAAAGCAAGTCAAGCTTTTTCCTTTAAAATGTATGATCGAATCTTTTTTTTTTATCATTAATTTTAAAAGTCCTTTTACAAAACAACTCAGGAGGGATCATAGCCATGTGTTAGGCTTTTTTGGTAAATTCCGCAAAACTTAGATATTTCAATCATAATCAGCTCAGACTACTATCTCTTTTTCCCTCAACTTGTCCTTCATCAGTTGACTTCCTGTCAGATCATATCCATATAAGCACAGGTAGTTTTGGAATCTAGTTAAGGAGAAATCAATCCTGAATATTCATTGGAAGGACAGTTGCTGAAGCTCCAATTCTTTGGCCACCTGGTACCTAGAGTTAACTCATTGGAAAAGACCCCAAGGTGAGAAAGACAGAAGGCAAAAAGAGAATGAGGCAACAGAGGATCAGATAATTAGATAGCATGAAATGGACAGGAGTTTGAACAAACTCTGAGAGATAGTGGTAGACAGAGGAGCCTGGCGTAATACAGTTTATGAGGTCAAGGAACTGAACACAACTTAATCACTGATCAACAGCAACAATGGGGAAACTGGGGGATACATTAGATTGTAATTACTAAGATGTATTTGTGTGGTGTGCAGTCATTTCTGTTTGCACATGGATTTCTGCAATACATCGCAATGTGGGAACAGCTTCTAGCATTACACCTTAAAGTACCTGTAAAGTTAATCACTTCACAAAACAATTGTTGTGCCTTCCTGATGCTTAGTTGATATTAAACAAAACAAAACAAACAAACAAAAAACTATATAGAGATTTCCTCAAACTTTACAACGGTCTAATAATTTGCAGGGCTGACTTAATTTTTCTGGGCTCCAAAATCACAGCAGATGTTAATTGCAGCCATGAAATTAAAAGATGCTTATTCCTAGGAAGGAAAGTGATGACCAACTTAGACAGCATATTAAAAAGCAGAGACATTACTTTGTCAACAAAGGTCAGTCTAGTCAAGGCTATGGTTTTTCCAGTGGTTATGTATGGATGTGAGATTTGGACTATAAAGAAAGCTGAGTGCCGAAGAACTGATGCTTTTGAACTGTGGTGTTGGAGAAGACTCTTGAGAGTCCCTTGGACTGCAATGAGACACAACCAGTCCATCCTAAAGGAGATCAGTCCTGGGTGTTCATTGGCAGGACTGATGTTGAAGCTGAAATTCCAATTTTTGACCACCTGATGTGGAGAGCTGACTCATTTGAAAAGACCCTAACGCTGGGAAAGATTGAGGGCAGAAGGAGAAGGTGATGACAGAAGATGAGATGGTTGGATGGCATCACCGACACAATAGACATGGGTTTGGGTGAACTCCAGGAGTTGCTGATGGACAGGGAGGCCTGGCATGCTGCGGTTCATGGGGTCGCAAAGAGTTGGACACGACTGAGTGACTGAACTGAACTTAACTGAATTATTAATGAATTCTGAAGCTGAAATTATAATAAAGGAAAATTCTGAATGGAAAGAGACAGTAGTCTTAACAAATTTCAGTTAAAACATATTACTTTTTATACCACTTGAAACTTATGACCATCTTACTATGTTCCTTTCTGAAATGTAAAGTTTCATTGGCTTCACAGTAAAGGTGCTTCTGTGTGTATGAGGAAAACTAGGCTGTTAAATAGGTTTAGTTTAAAAACCTCAGTCCATTTCTTACAACTGTAGGAGATGACAACTTACTTGACCTTAGTTTCGTAGCCTTTTAATACTTAACTTGAAGAATGTGAAGGATTGATTATGCATCCATTAATTGTCTATTTTGTTTCATGCAGGAAAA
Organism: Tragelaphus eurycerus; assembly: GCA_935064755.1. Classification (NCBI taxonomy): domain Eukaryota; kingdom Metazoa; phylum Chordata; class Mammalia; order Artiodactyla; family Bovidae; genus Tragelaphus; species Tragelaphus eurycerus. The sequence goes on from CAKXYN010000123.1 coordinate 1,914,421, forward strand.
ACAGCAAGTCCTGTGAAAGTGATAGGTATGTGCCATGAAGTGGAAGAAGGTCTATGTGGCAGGTAAGTAGTGAATGGAATAGAAAATGTTATTAAGTGAGATTTGAGAGAAGGGACCTCACATATGATAAGGATATTTAATTTATATATTTATATTTTATGTATTTTATTATTTATTTATATATTTATATTTTACATATTTATGTATTTATTTTTATTGCAAGCAACTTACTTTAGGGTTATATGCTAATGTATATTTTGTCTCTATGGAGAATAATAATGTTTTACAGAGCATCCACTGTGTGTCAAGAAAGTTGCTACTGCTGCTAAGTCGCTTCAGTTGTGTTTGACTCTGTGCGACCCCATAGATGACAGCCCACCAGTCTCCCCTGTCCCTGGGATTCTCCAGGCCATTTCCTTCTCCAATGCACGAAAGTGAAAAGTGAAAGTGAATTTGGTCAGTCGTGTCCAACTCCATGGACTGCAGCCTACCAGGCTCCTCCATTTATGTGACTTTCCAGGCAAGAATAGTGGACTGGGTTGCCATTTCCTTTCCCGGCCAGGCAAGTTGCTAATCACCAAATGTATGTTTTCTTTTCTTTTCTTTTTTTTTTTTTTTTTTTAACATAGTCTCCTTACAGCCTATTGAGGTAGTATCATTATCTCCATTTGGCAGTTTTCAAAAGTGAGACTTAGAAAAAAAAAAAAAAACACAATTAACTCACTGGAGGCCATAGAATTAGATTTTTGCAAAGTGGAATTTAAACTACTGTCTCTATTGCTAAAAAGTCCTTCTGCAAGCTGAAATTATCTGGCTTCTACATGGCAGGAATCAGATTACTTCAATATCACTGAGGTTAAAGGAAGCTTCTGCACCATTTGGATTAGTATTATTAGAATTTTTCATTTGTTTGTGCTTCAAATGTTTCTGTGGGGGAAAATAGACTAGCCTTTTATTTTATTTTGTTTTTAAATATATTTATTTTAATTGGATGTTAATTACTTTACAATATTGTATTGGCTTTGTCATACAGCAACATGAATCCGCCACAGGTATACACATGTTCCCCATCCTGAACTCCTCTCCCTCCTCCCTCCCCATAACATATTTCTGGGTCATCTCAGTGCACCAGCCCCAAGCATCCAGTATCATGCATCAAACCTGGACTGGCGACTCATTTCATATATGATATTAGACATGTTTCAATGCCATTCTCCCAAATCATCCCACCCTCTCCCTCTCCCTCTCCCACAGAGTCCAAAAGACTGTTCTACACATCTGTGTCTCTTTTGCTGTCTCACATACAGGGTTATCATTACCATCTTTCTAAATTCCATATATATGCATTAGTATACTGTATTGGTGTTTTTCTTTTGGGCTTACTTCACTCTCTATAATAGGCTCCAGTTTCATCCACCTCATTAGAGCTGATTCAAATGTATTCTTTTTAATGGCTGAGTAATACTCCATTGTGTATATGTACCACAGCTTTCTTATCCATTCATCTGCTGATGGACATCTAGGTTGCTTCCATGTCCTGGCTATTATAAACAATGCTGCGATGAACACTGGGGGACACGTGTCTCTTTCAATTCTGGTTTTCTCAGTGTGTATGCCCAGCAGTGGGATTGCTGGGTCATAAGGCAGTTCTATTTCCAGTTTTTGAAGGAATCTCCACCCTGTTCTTCATAGTGGCTGTTCTAGTTTGCATTCCCACCAACAATGTAAGAGGGTTCCCTTTTCTCCACACCCTCTCCAGCATTTACTGCTTGTAGACTAGCCTTTTAAATTCAGAACATTTAAGATGTTTTGACAGCTGGCTCAGTAAAGAAAAGGTGTTCTTCCGTAGTTAAAGTGGAATGTGGCTTTTTGCAAAAGTGATGGTATTTTAAAATGGCTTATCCAAAGAAAATAGAAAAATAGAATTAAGCTCTGTGTGTCGTAAAGCCAAACTACAGTATTGATACACTCCTAAATTATATTCAGTAGAAAAGATGTTTTGTTTTATTACAATTCATTTCATGATAAGGCTAACAGTGAAGGGGAAAAACCCTTAAGTCATTGGTAGGTGCCAAGTGTTGTTTACATTTTCCATATAAACGATTTATTTTTATTCTCCCTGCTGTCTCCCAACATCTCTGTATTAGAAATCCCTGGCATAAGCATAAGAGCTAACCACATAAAATGAATCAGAATATTTACTATGAGAATTTCACTCATATCTCAAAGGCTATTTTATCTGGTAAAAAACAATAGCCTCCTATATCCTGCTGCTGCTGCTGCTAAGTCGCTTCAGTCGTGTCCGACTCTGTGCGACCCCACAGACGTAAGCTCACCAAGCTCCCCTGTCCCTGGGATTCTCCAGGCAAGAACACTGGAGTGGGTTGCCATTTCCTTCTCTAATGCATGAAAGTGAAAAGTGAAAGTGAAGTCGCTCAGTCGTGTCCGACTCTCAGCGACCCCATGGACTGGAGCCTATCAGGCTCCTCCGTCCATGGGATTCTCCAGGCAAAAGTACTGGGGTGGGGTGCCATTGCCTTCCCTGATATCCTATTGAAGTCCAAATGTATTCTTTTCGATCACCTTCATCCATTTTCTTGTTAGGACCTCCTTTATTTAAATGGACCAAGTATCTTCCTCAACATATGAAATATATGCTTAATCTGCTGTATAGGTTTTATAATTTCTGTTCATAAATTGTAAAGAATGAATGATAGTCCTTGGCAGATCTCCTAAAATAACTGAGATACAGATACAGTACAGATGAATGCATTACTTCTAGAGGCATACAGAACCGATCAAATAATTTTAAAGGACAGAGATCAAAGATGGTCCACGTAAAAATGCATTTTCTCTGAAACTCTTTTACGTCTACTGTATAAGGTGGTAGAGATGAATCCATGCCAGAGAAAGTGACCAGCATTAAAGCTATAGTGAGAAACAGTAACACACAGAGTCTCTTTTATTGTTGTTTTTGTAGTCCATATTTTGCTTCCCTTTCTACTTTTACTTTCAGCTAGGAACACCTGGAGAGTATTTCCATTTTTGTGTTATTCATAAAAAGTCATTATTTTCTGATTGATTTCATTTTCCTTTTGCATTAACAAGATTTCGTTCTCTGCAGGTAGAACTTGTTGGTTTCTTTACTTAATAATTCCTTCTTTAGCATTATCTTTTATGATTTACCACCAAATATTTGCACTTGGCCAGCCAAGCATCAGAAGAACAATAAAGACAGTATATCATTTGGTGGATACAACATACTAATTGGGAATTTTCATTTCACATATCAATCAGCCCAAGCCAAGGGTACCAAGGCTTTGGTTTTTATTCATACTTTATTCAATAATAAACCTGTAAACTGGAACTCTTATATTGAGGTCAATAATGCCAAAGTGTAGGGAGGAGTCTGTAATGAGTTTGAAAGATTTGGATTCTGATAAGCATATAAGATGTCAGGCTTGATTGTGCCTTAGGCAGATAATTTCCTAGAACAGTTGTTAGCCACTTTAAATTATTCAGCATTTCAAACTGAGAATCATCCAATTATTTTAGCAGTTTCAGAAGTGGGAATACATTTTGCATGCAAGAAAATCACAGAAAATTTAGTGGATTACTATGTGAATCTTACAAGCATAACTTGCTTGTTTCTCCTGCCATACTTCAATGCAAGTTAACGTTAAAGAGTATTTTAAGTTAAGGTTTGACTACAAAACTCTTGCATCTGATTAAAGCCTGTTGCAAATGCCTCTGTGGGTTAAAGTTACAGAAGCAAAAATAATTTTGAAGACGTGCAAATATGTTAAGAATTTGAGAGTTTTAATTTTTGATGGTCACTGATGTGATTAAAATATCATACCAAATAAATAGCTACTAAATGGGCAATAGCTATGATTTCCATGACTGAATTCAAGCTAAGACAGAAAAATTATTCTCTAGGGATATGCTGTGCAATACGGTAGCTGCTAACTATGGGTGGCTCTTGAGTACATGAAATGTGGATAGTGGATCGACTGAATTTAGATGAGCTGAAAATATAGAACATACACTGGTTGTGAAAACTTCCTGTGAAATGATAAATATCCCAATAATAAATTTTGTATTGAATATAATTTGAAATAATATCTGTGTGTATGTGCATGTTCAGTCACTCAGTTGTGTCCAGTTCTTTGCAACACCATGGACAGCCCACCAGACTCTTCTGTTCATGGAATTTTCCAGGCAAAAACACTGGAGTGTGTTGCCATTTCCCACTCCAAGGGATCTTCCTGACCATTTCCTACTCCAAGGGATCTTCTCTTGTATTGGCAGGCAGATTCTTTACTACTGAATCACCTGGGAAAATCAATATTTGGGTATATTGGGCTAAATAAAATATAGTATTAATTTCACTTATTTTTTCTTTTTAATGTAAGTACTAAGGAATTTAAAATTACATATGTGGCTCATGTTTGTGGCTCTTAATTATATTTCTATTGGACAACAGTGCTCCACGGAGATTAACAGATGAAAATACAACATTAAAAAGTAAATTAAAATGCTTTTGAGAAAGTTTGGCAGAACATATCTTAGAAGCTTTTCTATACTTTACACATTAATTCTCTCTTAGACAGCTAGTCCCTATTAACATACATACAGTAGACAAACATACACATACACATATCATAGAAGAAAGAGGAAGAAAATAACTGACCACAACAGTACTATGGATCCTGCTTCCACAGATTCAACCAACTGTGAACAAAAAATATTTTTAAAAAAGATTTTAAAAAACAAAACTTGATTTTCTGGGTAACAGCATCTATTTGCATAACATTTATATTGTCTTCAGTTCAGTTCAGTCGCGCTCAGTCATGTCACACTCTTTGTGACCCCATGAATCACAGCACGCCAGGCCTCCCTGTCCATCACCAACTCCAGGAGGTCACTGAGACTCACATCCATCAAGTCAGTGATGTCATCCAGCCATTTCATCCTCTATCGTCCCCTTCTCCTCTTGCCCCCAATCCCTCCCAGCATCAGAGTCTTCTCCAATGAGTCAACTCTTCGCATGAGGTGGCCAAAGTACTGGAGTTTCAGCTTTAGCATCATTCTTTCCAAAGAAATCCCAGGGCTGATCTCCTTCAGAATGGACTGGTTGGATCTCCTTGCAGTCCAAGGGACTCTCAAGAGTCTTCTCCAACACCACAGTTCAAAAGCATCAATTCTTCAGCGCTCAGTTTTCTGTATGTGGGAGGATGTGAATAGACACATCTTTTGTATAAGAGACTAAGCTTCCACAGATTTTGGTATTTTCTCAAAGGTCATAGACCAATCTCACGTGGATATTGAGGTGATGCTGTATGTTAGAAAGAAAGCTGGAATGAATTTCAGAAGATGTGAACTATTTTTATTTATATATTTATTGAGAAATGGCAAGTGAGTATATTTTTAACTTATTGATCAGTTAATCAAAATAAGTCTTCTTAAATATCCACCAGACCATCAGACTGAAGTTTAGAGTAATTTTTTCCTAAGTAATTTTTGGATCGTTTTTATCAACAACTATTTCTAATGACAGGAAGACATTTATTTGACTCAACATTCAGTTTTCCAAACTGTAAATTTAATATATTCTAGTATCTCAAGTAGTCTTTCATGCTCTGTCATTCATCTATTCCTTAAAAGAGACACAGAAGGTGAAAGAGTGACATGAAAATTGTTTAGAAAACTGGACTTAAGTGGAAAACTTGGAGAGACGGCATCATTGGTGCCCAGAACAAGGTAGCTCTTCAACAGTATGATACAGGCATTCCCAGGAAGACTTCTTTAATGATTGGCTTCTGCACACCGCTTGCACAGACTGTCACCTGTTATGAGGATTTCTTCTCCTCACAACCATCACAAATCATATCTGTGTACTTCACACGCTCTGTCCCTCTGCTTATCTGTAATCACAAGGGCTTCCTCCTGTCCAGCCTTCTGTGTTTCCTCTTCCTTTCAGATAGGAAGTTGTCCTGCATATTCCTTCTTGCTGGACTAGCTTCCTATATGAGTGTCTCTCTCTTCAAATCAAAATTTCAAGCTACATGTCTCTACCTTCAAACTTCTTTTTTCCAAACCTCTTTAGGTTACTCTATCCAAGCCATTAGTGCTTCCTGGGGGTTCTGAATCCCTCACAAAGTCAAGAACATTTACTTCTGCAATGGGATGGATAAGTTACAGTATGAAAGATTTTCCACTGTTAAAAGGGAAGGCATGAGAGGAGCTTAAGTAAGTAGGATGAGAAAGAAAGGAGAAGTATCTACTTAATCCATACCATGTGCCTCCTTTCTTCATTTACTGATTTTATTTATTTACCTTTATTGAATACTTGATTAGTAACCTAGAAATATATCTTTGTGGATGAATAATGTTTTCAGCCCTTGGAAATATTTATTTTGTAAAATTTCTGACCTTTGGTTTTGGTTTACAATGGGGGATTCTCTTCTGATTCTTCTTGGACTTCTCAAGTGGCACTAGTGTTAAAGAACCTGCCTACCAGTGCAGGAGACCTGAGACACTGGTTCAATCCCTGGGTCAGAAAACTCTGGAGAAGGGCATGCAACCCACTCCAGTATTCTTGCCTAAATAATCCCTTGGAGAGATGACTCTGTCACACTCTAGTCCATAGTGCTAGACATGACTCAGTTAGACACGACTGACATGAATTAGTGTGCATGCACACACATATAACTATTGATACTTTGTTCCTAATTACTCCTTACAATTTCTCTATATATTGGAACATATCTTAACTCTATAGTTTACTGCCCCAAATCAGCAGTCATTTAATTTATCAAAGAAGGGGAAAAAGCTAAAGTCTGAAACTATATTGATAGAGCAGCATCTCTCTTTTGTATTCAAACATCAGATACTCTTTGACTTCAGAAAGCATTGGATATGATTTTGCTTTGTTGTTGTTTTAAGTATACCTTTTACCTAGAACTTTATGGTATTCTCAAATACACACATATGCTTGCAAAAGTGGTCGTTTTCATGTTTGTTGCTCTTTATATTTTTATTTCATTCAATAGTATGTTATACTGTCTTGCTTTATCATTTTAAGTTGTTTCTGGGATCTTCATATGAAGCTACATGTGGAGTTAGACGTCAACTTGGTATTTGATCCCCCTTCATGATTCCCAGAAAGTCTTTAATTTGTGGACTTTCCTGGTAGCTGTATCTCTGTGTGGCAATCAGCAACGCCTTGGCTATGAATTAATCTTCACAAACTTTTCCATTGAGGGCAGCTTAACTTTGTTTCCATTTGACATGGATTTGTAGTCAGAATGTTCAAACTAATTTGAAAACTTTAAATAAACAGTGAGATTTTCCCTATGTTGGACAAAGAATCAGAGTTTTTCATCTATTTTAATAAAGATGAATTCTAATTGCACCTCAAAATACTTTGATTTATAATTTATAAAACAATGTTAATATGGTATATGCAAATATACAAATATAAGAACAAAGCCACTCTGCACTTCAACATATAATGGAATCTTCAAGTTAATAAGCATATTTGAACCCTGCAGAAAAGCCTTCTTATACTATATACTTAATTATGAAAACTGAAAACAAGAATTTCCATAGGGTACAAGTGAAACAAGGATATGTATTACAAAACCTACAAGGATCTTTATCTAGCTGGTATTCTCATCTAGGTTGGGAAGAATGAACACCAACTTTCAGTAGGTGGCATCTAGAAGATAAATCTAAAATTAAAACGTTTGACTTGCAAATGGGAGGCTAGGGATCCACTGCCTGCCGATTCTAGAGTATCTGAAATTCCAAGTGGCAAAGGAGGAAATGATTGAGGGAGAAAAGCCTAGTGATAGCAGGAACTACAGAGCATTCTTAGAGGAAGACACTCATTCTTCATTTCCTATTTTGAAGTAAAAGAAAACTCTTTGAGAAGCAGCAGTAGTTATCACAAAAAGCAATAACCAAATAGATATAGACACTTCTAAATCAGTCCATAACTATGTCATTGTGAAATTATTAAAGTGAAATCTCACTCATTTCTATATGCGAGGTGTTTATATATTACATGTGTGTAAGAACAGTGCTTTATAAATATGTGAACTTTCCTATACCCCCTCAAAAACTGTCATATAATAGAAAATTCCTCAAAAATTCTCTTTAGGTATATGAGAACCACCCAACAAAAGCCCCTTTTTTCATTAAAGCAATTTTCTCTTTTTTTAAACCCATATATATCTTAATTATGTAGCTGAAATATGTTAGTTTAAATCCATAACCTAAAGATATAAATGGAGTGATACAATCTTATAATAATACAGTTTAGATTAAGCCCCACAGGTGTTTAAAGTATAAGGATATGACCGTCTCAAAATCTTATCATGAAAAGTGACTGGCTATTGTTCATATCTAGGTACCTTGAGCAATAAATACTAGGCTATTATCAATAAGGCCCATAGCCACATATGATCCATAGAAGAGAGAGTCCTTGGGCCTCTTTTCCAGGTTACATGAGACAATATCTCTATTCTGTATTTTTGCTATTACACATCTTTCAGAGCTGCCTTTTAGAACTCCTCTTCCCTGAACAGATTAAGCTGTCCCAAAGCTCCCTTAGGGAGAGAGGTGGAAGCTGGTAGTGTTGAAGGCCTCCTTGATGGGCAATGGTTCTTGAGTCCATAGTTAACCTCCACAGGTGAATACTTTAAACTTAATTCTCCAATGGGTTACAGATTTTTCTCCACCCCACACTAATCCATTGAGACAAGAAGTGTTTGCTTTCATTTTGCTTGTAGGAGTCACAAGTTCCATTTTTCCACAACAAAGTGGTTTCGATCACATTTAACCATAGTAAAAGAAATAGAAACTCAATAAAATATGAATAAATTTTGCAACCAGTTATATTGCCATTAAAGTCAGAACCAATAATAGCCTCCTTTGCTAATTCTATTTTATACTTTGCCAACAAAGCTTCGCCTAGTCAAGGCTATGGTCTTTCCTGTGGTCAGGTATGGATGTGAGAGCTGGACTGTGAAGAAGGCTGAGCGCCGAAGAATGGATGCTTTTGAACTGTGGTGTTGGAGAAGACTCTTGAGAGTCCCTTGGACTGCAAGGAGATCCAACCAGTCCATTCTGAAGATCAGCCCTGGGATTTCTTTGGAAGGAATGATGCTAAAGCTGAAACTCCAGTACTTTGGCCACCTCATGCGAAGAGTTGACTCATTGGAGAAGACTCTGATGCTGATAGGGATTGAGGGCAGGAGGAGAAGGGGACGACAGAGGATGAGATGGCTGGATGGCATCACTGACTCGACGGATGTGAGTCTGAGTGACCTCCGGGAGTTGGTGATGGACAGAGAGGCCTAGCGTGCTGCAGTTCATGGGGTTGCAAAGAGTAGGACACGACTGAGCGACTGATCTGATATATATATAATATGCTTGTCCTTTTTACTTGTATTAACATGAGTTCAGTTAGTTTAAACCCCTTGTTTTCTACCTCAGCATCTATTGACAAAGGCACACTGGTTTTACCCAGGGTCCTTGTGTACACTTCACTTTTAGGTAAGACATGACAGAAGACTCAGCCCCCAACAACCATAAATTAAACCTCTTATTACTTTTATTGGTTTATTGTTGCTGCTTCTTTCTTTGCTATCATATGTATTTCCAGCTCAAATTAAATGGAGAATTGAAACAAATAACGAATATAGCACTTTGTTATGGAAAAAGCAAGTTCAAATTTCAACAGTCACAGTTAAAAGTAAACAAAATGTCAGTCCACCTTTCTCTGATTAATTTTTATCTGATAACTAAGACATTAAACTTGCCTTGTGTGAAAGAGGTGATATTGAAAAGCACCTTAGGTTTGAATCTCATTGAAAAAGTCATTTTTTTTTCCCCTTGAACACTGCCATTAAATATGTAAAAAAGCTATAATTAGGTCGAATTTGTTTTATGGCATTAGTTAGCAAAAGCTTACCACTAGTACAGTATGACTCAGGAAGTACTAGTAGAAACAGGAAAATGAAAACTCATGGAGGAGAAACACTTTTGTATTATACCAAGGACAGGGATATTCTTTTTCAGGCTTTGAATTTCAGTGTGGTGTTCTAAACAATTATGAGCAAGATCAGTCGCTCAGTCGTGTCCGACTCTTTGCGACCCCATGAACCGCAGCACGCCAGGCCTCCCTGTCCATCACCAGCTCCCAGAGGTCACTCAGACTCGCATCCATCGAGTCAGTGATGCCATCCAGCCATCTCATCCTCTGTCGTCCCCTTCTCCTCCTGCCCTCAATCCCTCCCAGCATCAGAGTCTTCTCCAATGAGTCAACTCTTCGCATGAGGTGGCCAAAATACTGGAGTTTCAGCTTTAGCATCATTCCTTCCAAAGAAATTCCAGGATTGATCTCCTTCAGAATGGACTGGTTGGATCTTCTTGCAGTCCAAGGGACTCTCAAGAGTCTTCTCCAACACCACAGTTCAAAAGCATCAATTCTTCGGTGCTCAGCCTTCTTCACAGTCCAGCTCTCACATCCATACATGACCACAAGAAAGACCATAGCCTTGACTAGGCGAACCTTTGTTGGTAAAGTAATGTATCTGCTTTTGAATATGCTATCTAGGTTGGTCATAACTTTCCTTCCAAGGAGTAAGCGTCTTTTAATTTCATGGCTGCAGTCACCATCTGCATTGATTTTGGCAAACATGCTGCTAAATGTGTGCAATAGACAATAGATTTGCTCTAGATTCCTAAAGTGCATGGCAGAGCATTCCCAAGCACTCCCAAGCACTCCCAGAGCATTCCCAATGAGCAGGAGCAGGGGACCAAAGGGAGAGGAGTGCAGAGAAGACTAACCGAGGGTCCCATAGGATATCAGTTTCTACCAGGAGATGAAAAACAAATCAAACTGCAAAGTTTGGGCAATAAAAATAATTTCCATCTCCAGTTACTAGTCTGTGTATGAGATTTTGGATAAGAACTAAGCAAATAGAACAATCCATGAAACATACTATCTATATACTCCCTGGGTAAACTGAGTTACTTGCATATTGTTACTTATTTTTCATTTATTTTTCTTTTTATTGAGGCAAAGTTGATGTATAATAATATTATGTAAGTTGTGAGTCTACAATATTCTGACTCACAATTTTTAAAAGTTATATCCCTTTTATATTCATAAAATACTGGCTATATTTCTGTATTGAACATTATGTTCTTGTAGCTTATTTATTTTATATATAGTAGTATAATCAGCCAGAGAAGGCAATGGCACTCCAGTACTCTTGCCTGGAAAATCTCATGGACTGAGGAGCCTGGTGGGCTGCAGTCCACGGGGTCACTAAGAGTCAGACATGACTGAGCGACTTCACTTTCACTTTTCACTTTCATGCATTGGAGAAGGAAATGGCAACCCACTCCATTGTTCTTGCCTGGAGAATCCCAGGGACAGGGGAGCCTAGTGGGCTGCTGTCTATGGGGTCTCACAGAGCTGGACATGACTGAAGTGACTTTGCAACAGCAGCAGCAGCAGCATAATCAGCTACCACTATCTAACCTCTCTCCCCATCCTTCACCCCACTGGTAATCACTAGCTTGTTCTCTATATCTTTGTATCTCTGTGTTATATTCCCTCACAGCTGAGTTGGTAAGGAATTTCCTGCAATGCAGGAGACCCCAGTTTGATTCCTGGGTTGGAAAGATCCAATGGAGAAGGGATAAGATACCCACTCCAGTACTCTTGGGTTTCCCTGGTGTCTCAGCTGGTAAAGAATTCGCCTACAATGTGGGAGACCTGGGTTTGATCCCTGGGTTGGTATGATCCCCTAAAGAAGGGAAAGGCTACCCACTTCAGTATTATGGTCTAGAGAACTCCAAGAACTTTATAGTCCACAGGGTCACAAAGAGTCAGACAGGACTGAGCAACTTTCACTTTCACATTTTTTATATTCACTAGTAGGTTCATGTTTTCAGATTGCATATAAAAGTGATATCATGAAGTATTTGTTTTTCTCTGGCTGACATTTCACACAGCATAATATACTATGAATTTAAACCATGTTGTTGCAAATGACAAAAATTCATCCTATGTTATGGATGAATAGTATTCCATTGTGTGTGTGTATATAGTGTATACATATGATGAAATATAATATATACATATAACATCTTCTTCCATCCATCTGTTGATGGAATCTTAGGTTACTTCCATATCTTGGCTATTGTAAATAATGCTGCTATAAACATTGAAATGGATATAAATTTCAAATTAGTGCTTTAATTTTAGTGTGATATATATATATATATATATATATATATATATATATATATATAACTACACAGTAGTTATGTTTTAAATTTTGTGAGGAACCTCCATTCTGTTTTCCACAGTGCTGTACCAATTTAGATTCTCACCAGCAGTGTATAAGTGTTTCCTTTTGTCCACATACGGGCTAGCACTTGTTATTTATGGTCTTCTTGATCATAGCCATTCTGATGGGTATAAGATGATATATAATTGTGGTTTTGATCTGCATTTCTCTACTGATTAGTGATACTGAGCATCTTCTCATGTGCCATCTGCATATCTTATTTGTAAAAATGTCTGTTGAGATCTTCTGGTCATTTTTAATTGGGCATTTGTTTTTTGATGATGAGTCGTGTGGTATGTATACACAGATACAATTTGAATATTAATCTCTTATCAGTTATAAAATATGCAAATATTTTCTCCAATTCAGTAGGTTGTCTGTGTGTTTTGTTAATGGATTCTTTCTCTGGGCATTTTTTTAAGTTTACTTACGTCCCATTTGCTTATTCTTCTTTTCTTTGCTTTAGGTGACAGATTTTTAAAAATATTTCCATGATTTATGTAAAAGAATGTTCTACCAGTTTTTGCCTATGAATTTAAGGTTTTCTGGTCTTATATTTATGTCTTTAATCAATTTTGAGTTTATTGGCATATATGGTATGAGGAAATATTCTAATTCTCTTTTGCCCATAGATCCATTTTTCCTGAAACCAATTTTGAAGAGACACCCTTTTATCAATTGTATATTCTTGCCTTCCTGTCATAGATTAACTGATTATAAGTGCATGGGTTTACATATCATCTCTCTAGTTAGTTCCAGTGATCTATGTGTCTCATTGTGTGCAGCAGTCTACAATTTTTCTTACATTAAGTCAGTAGTACACGCAGTTGAACACTCAAGAAGCATGATATCACCATAATTGATATATTTTCTATATTCTCAACATTGTTTTGATTATTTGAGGTTTTGTGCTTCTATACAAATTTTAGAATTATTTGTTCTCCTTCTGTGTGAATAAATGCCCTGAGGATTTCGGCAGAAATTGCATTGAATTTGTAGATTGCTTTGACTGGTATGGTTATTTTAACAATATAATCCTTCCAATCCACAAATATTATATATCTTTAATCCATTTTGAGCTTAGTTTGATGTATAGTGATATAAAGTGTCCTGATTTCATTCTTTTACATTTATCTGTCCAGTTTTCTCATTATCACTTATTGAAAGAGACTGTCATTTCTCCATTGTATTTTCTTGACTCCTTTGTCAAAGATAAAGTCCCCATAGGTACTTGGGTTTATGGATAGGCTTTCTATCTTATTCCACTGGTCTATTTTTCTGTTTTTGTGCCAGTACCATGTTGTCTTGATGATTGTAGCTTTATAGTATAGTCTGAAGTCAGGAAGGATGATTTATCCTCTCCGTTTTGCTTTCTCAAGAATGTTTTTTTCTATTTGGAGTCTTTCATGATTTTTTTTTTACTTCTGTGAAAAATATCATTGGTAATTTGATAGAGATTGCATTGAATCTGTAGACCATTTTTGGGAGTATAGTCATTTTTATGATGTGGGTTTTTCCAATTCAAGAAAATATTATATCTCTCCATCTATTTATGTCATCATTCATTTCTTTTGTCAGTGTCTGATGGTTTTTGTATACAGTGTTTTATGTCTTTAAGTATTCTTAGGTGTTTTACTCTTGTTGCAATGGTGAAGGGACTGCATCTTTAACTTCTTTTTCTGATTTTTAGTTGTCAGTATATAGGAATGTGAGGATTGGTGTGTATTAATTTTATATCCTGCTATTTTACTATATTCATTGATTAGCTGTGATAATTTATGATAGCAACTCTAGGATTTTCCATATATTGTATTATGTCATCTGCACATTGAGAGTTTTGCTCCTCCTTTCTCAATTTGTACTCCTTTTGTTTCTTTTTTCTTTCTGAATGTTGTGGCTAAGGATTCCAAAACTATAGTGAATAATAGTGGTGAGGGTAAGAACCTTGTCTTATTCTTGAACTTAGAGGAAATACTTAGCTTTTCATAATTGAGAATAATGCTTGCAGTGAGTTTGTCTTATATGGCCCTTATTATGTCAAGATAGATTCTTCTCAATCACAGAAAATAAACCAAACTGATCACATGTATCAAACTGCTCAGATGGATCACACACTCTTATTTAACTCAGTGAAACTATGAGCCATGCTGTGTAGGGCCACCCAAGAGGGAAGGGTATGATGGAGAGCTCTGACAAAATGTGGCACACTGGAGAAGGGAATGGAAAACCACTTTTGTATTCTTATCTTGAAAACCCCATGAACAGATCAGTTCAGTTGTTCAGTCATTTCTGACTCTTTGCAACCCCCTGGACTGTAGCACATCAGACTTCCCTGTCCATTATCAACTCCCAGAGCTTGGTCAAATTAATATCCATTGAGTCAATGATGCCATCCAACCATCTCATTCTCTGTCATCCCCTTCTCCTCCTGCCTTCAATCTTTCCCAGCATCAGTATCTTTTCCAATAAGTCAGTTCTTCAGATCAGGTGGCTAAAATATTGGAGCTTCAGCATCAGTCCTCCCAAAGAATATTCAGGACTGATTTCCTTTAGGGTTGACTGGTTTGATCTCCTTGCTGTCCAAGAGACTCTCAAGAGTCATCTCCAACACCACAGTTCAAAAGTAGGTCAAAAAGATATGACTCTGAAAGATGAACACCCCAGGTCGGTAGGTGTCCAGTATGCTACTGGATAAGACTGGATAAACAGTTCAAGAAAGAATGAAGAGTATGACAAAAGCTAAAACAACATCCAGTTGTGGATTTGGCTGGGGATGGACGTAAAGTTCAATGCTATAAAGGAGTGTATTGCATAGGAACCTGGTATATTAGGTCCAAGAATGAAGGTAAATTAACAAAGGTCCCTGTAGTCAAGGCTATGATTTTTCCAGTGTTCATGTATGGATGTGAGAGCTGGACTGTGAAGAAGGCTGAGCATCAAAGAATTGATGCTTTTGAACAGTGGTGTTGGAGAAGACTCTTGAGTGTCCCTTGGACTGCAAGGAGATCCAACCAGTCCATTCTGAAGGAAACCAGCCCTGGGATTTCTTTGGAAGGAATGATGCTAAAGCTGAAACTCCAGTACTTTGGCCACCTCATGCGAAGAGTTGACTCACTGGAAAAGACTCTGATGCTGGGAAGGATTGGGGGCAGGTGGAGAAGGGGACGACAAAGAATGAGATGGTTGGATGGCATCACTGACTTGATGGACGTGAGTCTGAGTGAACTCCTGGAGATGGTGATGGACAGGAAGGCCTGGCATGCTGCGATTCATGGGGTTG
Source organism: Tragelaphus eurycerus (assembly GCA_935064755.1). Taxonomy (NCBI): domain Eukaryota; kingdom Metazoa; phylum Chordata; class Mammalia; order Artiodactyla; family Bovidae; genus Tragelaphus; species Tragelaphus eurycerus. Next base: position 1,930,075 of record CAKXYN010000123.1, read on the forward strand.
CAAAGAGTTGGACACTACTGAGCTGAACTGAAACAGGAAATGGCAAGAATGAACATCAAGATTTTAGGAATCAGTGAACTAAAATGAACTGGAATGCGTGAATTTAATTCAGATAACCATTACATCTACTACTGTGGGCAAGAATCCCTTAGGAGAAATGGAGTATCCCTCATATTAAACAAAAGAGTCCAAAATACAGTAAATAGGTACAATCTCATAAACGACAGAATGATCTCTGTTCATTTCCAAGGCAAACCGTTCAGTATTACAGTAATCCAGGTCTATGCCCCAACCACTAATGCCAAAGAAGTTGAGGTTGAATAATTCTTTGAAGACCTACAATAACTTCTAGAATGAACACACAAAAAATATTTCATTTTCATCGTATGGGACTGGAATACAAAAGTAAAAAGTCAGGAGACACCTGGAGTATAAGAAAAGTTTGATCTTGGAGTAAAAAAATGGAGGAAAAAGGCTAACAGAATTTTGCCAAGAAAAAGTACCAGTCATAGGAAACACCCTCTCAATAACACGAGAGACGACTACACATTGACATCACCAGATGGTCAATACTGAAATCAGATAAATTATATTCTTAGCAGCTCAAGATAGAGAAACAGTATACAGTCACACGAAAAAAGACTGGGAGTAGACTATGGCTCAGATTATGAAATCCTTATTACAAAATTAAGACTTAAATGGAAGAAAGTAGGGAAAACCAGGTGCTCATTCATGTATGACCTAGATCAAATCTCTTATGACATACAGTAGACATGACAAGAGATTCAAGGGGCTAGATCTAATAGAGTGTCTGAAGAACTATGGATGGAGGTTCATAACACTGTACATGAGGCAGTGATAAAAACAATCCCCAAGGGAAAGAAATGCAAAAAAGGAAAATGGTTGTCTGAGGAGGCCTTACAAATAGCTGAGTAAAGGGAAGGGAAAGGCAAAGGAGAAAAGGAAAGATATATCCATCTGGATGCAGAGTTCCAAAGAAGAGTAAGGAGAGATACAAAAGTCTTCCTAAGTGATAACAGAAAGAAATAGAGGAAAACAATGGAATGTGAAAGACTAGAAATCTCTTTAGATAAAATTAGAGATACCAAGGGAACATTTCATGCAAAGATGGACACAATAAAAGACAGAAATGGTATGGACCTAACAGAAGCAGAAGATATTAAGAAGAGGTGACAAGCATATACAGGAGAACTATTAAAAAGAAAAAGATATTAATGTCCCATATAGCCATGATGGTGTGATCACTGACATAGAATCAGACAAGTGACAAGTCCTTAGGAAGCATCACTATGAACAAGCTAGTGGAGACGATTAAATTCCAGCTGAGCTATTTCAAATCCTAAAAGAAGATACTGTTGAAATACTGCAGTCAATATGCCAGCAAATTTGGAAAACTCAGCAGTAGCCACAGGACAGGAAAAAGTCAGTTTTGATTCCAATCCCAAGGTAAAACAATGCCAAAGAATGTTCAAGCTACCACACAAATATACTCATCTCACATGTTAGCAAAGTAATGCTTAAAATTCTCCAAGCAAGGTTTCAAAAGCACATGAACTGAGAACTTTCAGATATTCACACTGGATTTAGAAAAGGCATAGGAACCAGAGATCAAATTGCAATATCTGTTTGATCATAGAAAAAGCAAGAGAATTCCAGAAGAAAAAATATCTACTTTTGTTTCACTGATTATGCTAAATAGTCATTTGCAATTTTGACTTCATTTGACAGTGTGCATCACAAAAAAACTGTGGGAAACTCTGAAAGAGATGGTAATACCAGACTACCTTACCTGCCTCCTGATAAACCTGTATGCAGGTCTAGAAGCAACATTAGAACCAGACATGGAACAGTGGACTGATTCCAAATGGGGAAAAGAGTACGTCAAGTCTGTATATTGTTACCCTGTTTATTTAACTCACATGCATAGTACATCATGGGAAATGCCATCATGGGATGAAACACAAGCTGGAATTAAGATTGGGGAGAAATATCAACAACCTCAGATATGCAGAAGACACCACCCTTATGGGAGAAAGTGAAGAGGAACTAAAGAGTCGCTTGATAAAAGTGAAAGAGGAGAATGAAAAAGCTGGCTTAGAACTAAACATTAAAAAAGCTAAGATCCTTGCATCCAGTCCCAAAACTTAATGGCAAATAAATGGGTTAACAATGGAAATACTGACAGACTTTATTTTTTTGGATTCCAAAATCACTGCAGATGGTGACTGCAGCCACGAAATTAAAAGAAATTTGCTCCTTGTTAAAAAAACTCTGAACAATCAAGACAGCATATTAAAAAGCAAAGACATTACTTCCTGACAAAAGTACATATATTCAAAGCTATGTTTTTTTCTAGTAGTCAGGTATGCATGTGAGAATTGGATTATAAAGTAAGCTGAGCACTGAACAACTGATGTTTTGAACGATGCTTTTAAACTGTGGTGTTGGAGAAGACTCTTGAGTCCCTTGTACAGCAAGGACATGAAACCAGTTGATCTTAAAGGAAATCAGTTCTGAATGTTTTTTGGAAGGACTGATGCTGAAACTGAAGCTCCAATATTTTGACCACCTGGTGTGAAAAAATAATTCATTAAAAAATATCTCTTTTTTTTTTTTTAAGGATCAGATCAGATCAGTTGCTCAGTTGTGGCCGACTCTGCGACCACATGAATCACAGGACACCAGGCTTCCCTGTCCATCACCAACTCCCGGCATTCACTGAGACTCACATCCATCGAGTCAGTGATGCCATCCAGTTATCTCATCCTCTGTCGTCCCCTTCTCCTCTTACCCCCAATCCCTCCCAGCATCAGAGTCTTCTCCAAAGAGTCAACTTTTCGCATGGGGGGGCCAAAGTACTGGAGTTTCAGCTTTAGCATCATTCCTTCCAAAGAAATCCCAGGGCGGATCTCCTTCAGAATGGACTGGCTAGAACTCCTCGCAGTCCAAGGGACTCTCAAGAGTCTTCTCCAACACCACAGTTCAAAAGCATCAATTCTTCGGCACTCAGCCTTCTTCACAGTCCATCTCCCACATCCATACATGACCACAGGAAAAACCATAGCCTTGACTAGATGGACCTTTGTTGGCAGAGTAATGTCTCTACTTTTGAATATGCTATCTGCTGCTGCTGCTAAGTCGCTTCAGTCGTGTCCGACTCTGTGCGACCCCATAGACGGAAGCTCACCAGGCTCCCCTGTCCCTGGGATTCTCCAGGCAAGAACACTGGAGTGGGTTGCCATTTCCTTCTCCAATGCATGAAAGTGAAAAGTCAAAGTGAAGTTGCTCAGTCGTGTCCAACTCTTAGCGACCCCACGGACTGGAGCCTACCAGGCTCCTCCGTCCATGGGATTTTCCAGGCAAAAGTACTGGGGTGGGGTGCCATTGCCTTCCCCGAATATGCTATCTAGGTTGGTCGTAACTTTCCTTCCAAGGAATAAGCGTCTTTTAATTTCATGGCTGCAGTCACCATCTGCAGTGATTTTGGAGCCCAGAAAAATAAAATCTGACACTGTTTCCACTGTTTCCCCATCTATTTCCCATGAAGTGATGGGACCAGATTCCATGAGCTTCGTTTTCTGAATGTTGAGCTTTAACCCAACTTTTTCACTCTCCACTTTCACTTTCATCAAGAGGCTTTTTAATTCCTCTTCACTTTCTGCCATAAGGGTGGTATCATCTGCATATCTGAGGTTATTGATATTTCTCCCAGCAATCTTGATTCCAACTTGTGTTTCTTCCAGTCCAGCGTTTCTCATGATGTATTCTGCATATAAGTTAAATAAGCAGGGTGACAATATACAGCCTTGAAAAACTCCTTTTCTTATTTGGAACCAGTCTGTTGTTTCATGTCCAGTTCTAAGTGCTCCTTCATGACCTGCATACAAATTTCTCAAGAGGCAGGTCAGGTGGTCTGGTATTCCCATCTCTTTCAGAATTTTCCACAGTTTATTGTGATCCACACAGTCAAAGGCTTTGGCATAGTCAATAAAGCAGAAATAGATGTTTTTTTTGGAACTCTCTTGCTTTTTCTATGATCCAGCAGATGTTGGCAAGTTGATCTCTGGTTTCTCTGCCTTTTCTATAACCAGCTTGAACATCAGCAAGTTCACAGTTCATATATTGCTGAAGCCTGGCTTGGAGAATTTTGAGCATTACTTTACTAGCATGTGAGATGAGTGCAATTGTGCAGTAGTTTGAGCATTCTTTGGCATTGCCTTTCTTTGAAATTGGAATGAAAACTGACCTTTTCCAGTCCTGTGGCCACTGCTGAGTTTTCCAAATTCGCTGGCATATTGAGTGCCGCAACTTTCACAGCATCATCTTTCAGGATTTGAAAGAGCTCAACTGTAATTCTATCACCTACACTAGCTTTGTTTGTAGTGATGCTTTCTAAGGTCCACTTGACTTCACATTCCAAGATGTCTGGCTCTAGGTCAGTGATCACACCATCATGATTATCTGGGTCGGAAGCTCTTTTTTATACAGTTCTTCCATGTATTCTTGCTACCTCTTCTTAATGAAGATGCTACCTCTTCTTAAGAAGCAAAATAGCTTCTGTTAGGTCCATACCATTTCTGTCCTTTATCGAGCCCATCTTCACATGAAATATTCCCTTGGTATCTCTAATTTTCTTGAAGAGATCTCTAGTTTTTCCCATTCTGTTGTTTTCCTCTATTTCTTTGCATTGATCGCTGAGGAAGGCTTTCTTATCTCTTCTTGCTAATCTTTGGAACTCTGCATTCAGATGCTTATGTCTTTCCTTTTCTCCTTTGCTTTTCGTTTCTCTTCTTTTCACAGCTATTTGTAAGGCCTCCCCAGACAGCCATTTTGCTTTTTGCATTTCTTTTCCATGGGGATGGTCTTTATCCTTGTCTCCTGTACAATGTCACAAACCTCCATCCATAGTTCATCAGGCATTCTATCTATCAGATCTAGTCCCTTAAATCTATTTCTCACTTCCACTGTATAATCATAAGGGATTTGATTTAGGTCATACCTGAATGATCTAGTGGTTTTCCCTACTTTCTTCAATTTAAGTCTGAATTTGGCAATAAGGAGCTCAGGATCTGAGCCACAGTCAGCTCCCAGTCTTGTTTTTGCTCATGTATAGAGCTTCTCCATCTTTGGCTGCAAAGAATATAATCAATCTGATTTCGGCGTTGACCATCTGGTGATGTACATGTGTAGAGTCTTCTCTTGTGTTGTTGAAAGAGGGTGTTTGCTATGACCACTGTGTTCTCTTGGCAAATCTCTATTAACCTTTGTCCTGCTTCATTCTATATTCCAAGGCCAAATTTGCCTGTTACTCCAGGAGTTTCATGACTTCCTATTTTTGCATTCCAGTCCCCTATAATGAAAAGGACATCTTTTTTGGGTGTTAGTTCTAAAAGGTCTTGTAGGTCTTCATAGAGCCATTCAACTTCAGGTTCTTCAGCGTTACTGGTTGGGGATAGACTTGGATTACTGTGATATTGAATGGTTTGCCTTGGGAACAAACAGAGATCATTCTGTCGTTTTTGAGATTGCATCCAAGTACTGCATTTCAGACTCTTTTGTTGACCATGATGGCTACACCATGTCTTCTGAAGGATCCCTGCCTGCAGTAGTAGATATAATGGTCATCTGAGTTAAATTCACCCATTCCAGTCCATTTGAGTTCGCAGATTCCTAGAATGTCTACATTCGCTCTTGCCATCTCTTGTTTGACCACTTCCAATTTGCCTTCATTCATGGACCTAACATTCCAGGTTCCTATGCAATATTGCTCTTACAGCATTGGACCTTGCTTCTATCATCAGTCACATCCCCATCTGGTATTGTTTTTGCTTTGACTCCATCCCTTCATTCTTTCTGGAGTTATTTCTCCACTGATCTCCAGTAGCATATTGGGCACCTACTGCCCTGGGGAGTTCCTCCTTCAGTATCCTATCATTTTGCCTTTTTCATACTGTCCATGTGGTTCTCAAGGCAAGAATACTGAAGTGGTTTGCTATTCCTTTCTCCAGTGGACCACATTTTGTCAGTCCTCTCCACCATTACCTGCCCATCTTGGGTGGCCCCACAGGAGATGGTTTAGTTTCATTGAGTTAGACAAGGCTGTGGTCCTAGTGTGATTAGATTGACTAGTTTTCTGTGATTATGTTTTCAGTGTGTCTGCCCTCTGATGCCTTCTTTCAAAATCCACCTTCCCATAGTTAGTGCAGGCCAACTGGTGGGTAGGCTGGGTCACAGGATCTCTTGCAACAGAACCTTGGTATTCTCAGGTTAGTTCCCAGACACTCATGTGTAGGGTTGGGTGGGCCCTCTGATGTGAATAGTGGTACCCAGTGGTGGCTGTGGGCTCAGGGGCTCTTAAAGTTACCTGTCTTTGAGAAGATGGGGTTGTATCTCTGCCTAATCTGTTACTTGTGGCACTCCAGAACTCACACCTATAGGCCTTTAGGCCAGGGCTATCAGGGTCCTGAGGCTACGGTATAAGAAGGATTCTAAAATGGTGCTTGCCAGAATCATTTTCTACATGGTAGAATGAGACCCTCCAAAATGGTTTCCACTACTGTCTTTGTCCTCAGGTTGAATTGTTACTCCCTATCTCTGTGGGAGACTCTCTAACAGTAAGTCTGACCCAAGATCTTTTCAAACTCCTGCCTCTGAGCATATGAAAATTTGTGAGCATCCTTTAATAGATTTTCTCCAGTGCTCTGGAATTCTTGAAAGTAAGGGTCACTGGCTTTCAAAGACAAAAGCACTGAGACCTCTTCTTTCAGGTACATAACACCTAAACTGAAGAGCCCAACAAGGAACACACTCACATTTTGACTTTGGGTGAACCTCTGCAATTACAGTTATTCTTTTGCTCATGGATCAGCTACCCAGGAGTGTGAGACCTGACTATATTGTGACTATTCCCCTCCTTCTCATTTCATTGTGGTTCCTTCTTTATACCTTTAGTTACAAAAGAACTTTTCTGATATGTTCTGGTCTTCTTAATTGATAGTTGTTCTATAAATAGCTGTAATTTTGGTGTGCCCTTGAGGGGAGGTGATCTTAGGGTCTTTCTTCCCTACCATCTTTGCTTGTCTCTCTGCTCCTTGCTTTTCAAGGAAAAAAAAACAGAAAAAACAGGGTGTGTGTGTGTGTGTGTGTGTGTGTGTGTGTGTGTGTGTGTGTGTACTGGGGTAGGGAGTCTTCCAGGTTAAAGGTGTGATGATTTCTCTGAAAATGATTCTGAAAGGGGAATTATTCATTATTAACTGTAATATCCATTCATCTCCTGTTCCTTGGGTTAGCAATATACAGGACTATGATTCTCCTGTCCCTCCACTGTGTCGTTCCTGGAAAGGAAGCTACTAAAGAGAGGAAGTGTCGGGGTTTGTATGTGTCATTTAAATATAGCTAGCTTAATAATAAATTCTTAATCATTTTTATGTCTTTATTTAATAGAGAATTTGAAATCAAATATATCAACTTTACAAATAACCAACTTTACAATATTGTACAACAATTAATCACTATATGCTTGGATAATATTTTTGAATTCATAAACAAAAATCTTTCTTGTTTGCTCCTGTGTTGAGAGGCAATGCTATTGTATTCAAATATTTAATTGTGTCTCTTTCTCTTAAGCTGAATTGTATCATGAATACAAGTATTTTAGAAAGAGTACTGCATATTCCATTTACACCATATAGAAGCCATGGGCCTACTGTTGAGTGATACATTTGTGTCTCAGTTAAAATAATCCTTGCTTTCTCACAAGCAACAAAGTTACTTTGCTTATATGCTGCTGCTGCTGCTAAGTCGCTTCAGTCGTGACTAACTCTGTGCGACCCCATAGATGGCAGCCCCCATCCCTGGGATTCTCCAGGCAAGAATATTGGAGTGGATTGCCATTTCCTTCTCCAATGCATGCAAGTGAAAAGTGAAAGTGAAGTTGCTCAGTCGTGTCCGATTCATAGCAACCCCATACCAGTCTCCTCTGTCCGTGGGATTTTCCAGGCAAGAGTACTGGAGTGAGTTGCCATGGTTTTCTCTGACTTTGCTTATATAGGGAGAGAGAAAAGCAAAACTGACCCATAGTTCTTAGTGAAGATTAAAAGACTGTTTAGACAAAAGTGCATATACTTTTCAATTTCTATGGTGAGAGAGTGGAGATGAATTACTGCTAGGAGAAAAACAGCACACTTTAATATGGAGTATACTTGTATAGAATATGAGCAATGTTCTGTGAAAGAACATAAACATGAAGTGGTGAGGTTAGGATGGCATTGGTCCAAAGTACCTTGGAGGACACTGAAAACCAGAATCAGAAGATCAGTTTGGAGGAGTGCTGAGATGTGTTGCAGATAGAGAAGGCTGCAAAGAGTCTGGTGCAGTGGTTCAGCAAGAGATCTCTGAGGCTGGTGACCATCTTCCCAGTGAAAACATGGAGAAAATCTACAGCACAGTGCTGATAGGAGGAGAGGAAATTGACAGGTAACTTGGGAAGGAAATTTGACTTTACAGCTGGCGTGTGGTTTTTATATCTCATCAGGGAGCTCCTGTACATACAAATGGCATTTTTTCTGAAGTTTCTCAATGACACTTCTCAGCATTCTTGCATATATAATGGAGATCAAGCACTGAACCTTTGGAGTGGGAGCAATGACACAAAGACTCTAGACTACCAGAGAGCTAATCTGAGAGAATATCAAATAATGAGAACTTACACAAAGGAGACCACTTGAATACAAAACTCAGCATCAACCAACCACCAGTAGCACCTTGTGCAAGAAACCTCATCTAAAGAAAAAGAACACCAAAAAAATTAGAAAGCCAATCATCAGCAGACAGGATTACCAACTTATTCAACCTTGCCTATCAGAGGAAAAACAAAAAACAAATCCCAAGACAAATTTCATCCTATATGAAGCTTACACAAACCACTGGACCAACCATAAGAGGGCAGAAAACAAAAGGAAGAAAGAATTCAGCCTTGAAGCCTGGGAAAAGGAGATCTCAAACACAATAAATTTAAAAAACAGATAATAAAAAGGCAGAAAAATGCTGCACAAATGAAGGAACAAACTAGAAACACAGAAGTCCAAATAAATGAAGAGAAAAAAGACAAGCCACCTGAAAAATAATTTAGAATAATGATAGGAAAGATTACAAAAGACCTTGAAAGCAGAATGGAGAATGCCAGAATCAATTAACAAAGACCTAAAATAATTAAAGAGTAAACATTAAGAGACCAACAACATAATTACTGAAATTAAAAATACTCTAGAAGGAATCAATAGCAGAATGTCTAAAACAAAAGGACAAATCAGTGAGCTGGAAGATAAAATGGTAGAAATAACATCTGAAGAGCAGAATAAAATAAAAGGGATGAAAAGAACTGAGGATAGTACCAGAGACTTCTGGGATAATATCTAACATGCCAGCATTTGAATTATAGAGGTTCCAGAAGTAGAAGGGAAAAAGAAAGGGTATGAAAAATTTTTGAAGTGATTAAAACTGAAAAAAGGAGTCAATCAAGTCCAAGAGGCACAAAGAGTTCCACACAGGATAAACTCAAGGATAAATCCAAGAAACATAATAAACAAAAAAAGATTAAATACAAAGAAAGAATGTTAAAAGCAGAAAGGGAAAAGCAACAAGTAACATTCAAGGGAAATCCCATATGTTGAACAGCCGATCTTTCAGTGGAAATTCTGCAAGGTAGAAGGAAATGGAAGGATATTTTTGTTAAGGGAAGCACACTGATTGAAACCACCCACCCTGGACAGGCACCAGAGTAACCATTTGCATGAGTTGTTTTATGACAGGGGATCCTGATAAGGAATACAGAACTAATAAGCCACCACCAACCAGAGGAGTGCAGAAAGGTTCGAAGGAGACACCGCATGTCCGTCCACTTCCCCGAATCCCTCTCGCTAGCATCCATCTTGGCTGAGCAATGCATGTGCCACCAGGAAAGACTCTGAATTAAAATGATTGGACAAAGACCACCCGGAAACTAATCCCATCACCATAAAACCCGAGACTGCAAGTCATGCAGCAGAGAAGTTTTCCTAGGTTCCCTTACCCTACTGCTCTCCACTGGGGTGCTCTTTTCCAATAAAATCTCTTGCTTTGTCAGCACATGTGTCTCCTCAGAAAATTTATTTCTGAGTGTTAGACAAGAGCCCAATTTCGGGCCCTAGAAAGTGTTCCTCTTCCTGCAACATTTTGAAAACACTGAAAGGGGAAAATCTACAGCCAAGATTACTGTACCTGGCAAGGGTCTTATTCTTGATGGACAAATTAAAAGCTTTTCAGGAAAGCAAAAGTTAAGAGAATCCAGTACCACCAAATCAGCTTTCCAACAAATGTTAAAGGGACTTTTATATGTCAGGAAATACAAGAGAAGAAAAAGATCGACAAAATCAACCCAAAACCATTAAGAAAATGGGAAAAGAAACATACATATCAATAATATCAATAGTTATTTTAAATGTAAACAGATTAAATGCTCCAACCAAGAGACACAGACTGGCTAAGTGGGTACAAAAACAAGATCCATATATATGCTGTCTACAAGAAATTCACTTCAGACCTAAAGACGCATATAGACTAAAAGTGAGAGGATGTAAAAATATATTCCCTGCAAATGGAAGGCAAAAAAAAGCTGGAGTATCAATCCTCATACCAGGCAATATAGACCTTAAAATAAAGAACATTACAAGAGATAAGGAAGGACACTACATAATGATCAATGCATTAATCCAAGAGGAAGACATAACAATTGCAAATATCTATGCACCCAACATAGGAGCACCTCAATACATAAGACAAGCACTAACAGATGTAAAAGGAGAAATTGAAAGTAACACAATAATAGTAGGAGACTTTAACACTTCACTAACACCAATGAACAATCATCAAAACAGAAAATTGATAAGGAAACACGTGTCTTAAATGATATATTAGATGAGATGGTTCTCATTGATATCTTCAGGACATTCCATCCAAATGCAGAAAAATGCACCTTCTCAAGTGCACATGGGATATTCTCCAGGATAGACCACATTCTGGGTTACAGGTTAAACTTCAGTAAATTTAAGAAAATTGAAATTGTACCAAGCATCTTTTCTGACCACAACACTATGAGACTATATATCAATTAAAAGAGACATAAATAAATAAACAAAAAAACTTTTAAAAATGCACAAATATGTGGAGATTAAACATTATGCTTCTAAATAACCAACAGGTTACTGAAGAAATTAAAAGGGAAAAAAAAAATTTCTAGAAACAAATGACAATAAAAACACAACTCAAAACCTATGGGATGCATCAAAATCAGTTCTAATAGGGACACTTATAGCAATACAATCCTACCTCAAGAAGCAAGAAAAACATCAAATAGACAACCTCATTTTACACTGAAAAAACTGGAAAAAGAAGAAGAACAACAACAACAACAAAAATTACTAGAAGGAAAGAACTCATAAAAATCCAAGCAGAAATAAATGAAAAAGAAATGAAAGGACTATTATGAACAACTATATGCCAATAAAATGGATATTGTGGAAGAAATGGATAGATTCTTAGAAAAGCTCAATCTTCGAAGGCCAAAGCTGGAAAAAATATAAATTATGAACAACCCAGTTACAAACACTAAAATTGAAAATTGAATCTGTGATTAAAAAACAAACAAACAAACAAAAGCCCAGGACGAAATGGCTTCACAGGAGAATTCTATCAAACATTTAGAGAAGAACTAATGCCTAACCTTCTAAAACTCTTTCAAAATTGCAGAAGGAACACTTCCAAATTCATTCTACCAGGTTACCATCACCTGGATATCAAAACCAGACAAAGACAACAGGAAAAAGAAAACTACAGGCCAATATCATTGAACATAGATGCAAAAATCCTCAACAAAATTTTAGCAAACAGAATTCAGCAACACATCCAAAAGCTCATACACCATGATCAAGTTGGGTTTATTCCAGGGATGCAAGGATTTTTCAATATTCACAAATCAATCAATGTGATACACTATATTAACAAATTAAAAAATAAAAACCATATGATAATCTCAATAAATGCAGAAAAAGCCTTTGACAAAATTCATCATGCATTTATGATTTAAACTCTTCAAAAGTGGTCATAGAAGGAACCTACCTCAACATAGTAAAGTCCATATATGATAAGCCTACAGCAAACATTATTCTCAATGGTGAAAAACTTAAAGGATTCCCCATAAGATCAGGAACAACACAAAGGTGTACACTTTCACTACTATTATTCAGTAGTTTTGGAAGTCCTAGCTACAGCAATCAGAGAAGAAAAAGAAATAAAAAGGAATCCAGATAAGAAAATAAGAAGCAAAGGTCTCACTGTTTGCAGATGACATGATACTGTACATAGAAAACCCTAAAGATGCTATCAGAAAATTACTAGAGCTAATAAGTGAATTTAGCAAAGTCACAGGATACAAAATCAATACACAGAAATCACTTGCATTTCTATATACTAACAATTAAAAATCAGAAAGAGAAATTATGAATATTTACCATTGCAACAAAAGCAATTAAATATCTAGGACTAAATTTACCTAAAGAGACAAAAGAACTGTACACAGAAAATTATAAGACACTAATGAAAGAAATCAAAGATAACATAAACAGATAAATAGTCCATGTTCCTGGGTAGGAAAGATTGATATTGTGAAAATGTATGTATTACTAAATGCAATCTGCAGATTCAATGGGATCCCTATCAAATTACCAATGGCATTTTTCACAGAACTAGAACAAAAAACTTCACAATTCATATGTAAGGAAACACAAAACACCCAGAGTAGCCAAAGCAGCCTTGAGAAAGAAGAATGGAGCTGGAGGAATGAACCTTCCCGACTTCAGATTATACTACAAAGCTACAGTCCTCAAGACAGTAAGGTACTGGCACAAAAACAGAAATATAGACCAAAGGAACAAGATAGAAAGTCCAGAAATAAACCCATGCATCTATGGGTCTCTTATTTTTGACAAATAAGGCAAGAATATACAATAGGGCAAAGGCAGCCTCTTCAATAATTGGTGCTGGAAAAACTGGACAGCTACATGTAAAAGAATGAAATTAGAACACTTCTAACACCATACAAAAAGATAAACTCAAAATGGATTAAAGACCTAAATGTAAGAGCAGAAACAGTAAAACTCTTAGACGAAAACATAGGCAGAACACTCAATGACATAAATCAAAGCAAGAACCTCTATGACACACCTGCTAGAGTAATGGAAATAAAAACCAAAGTAAACAAGTGAGACCTGATTAAACTTAAAAGCTTTTGCTAGGCAAAGAAAACTATAAGCAAGGTGAAAAAAGACACCCCTCAGAATTGGAGAAAATAAGAGCAAATGAAACAACTGACAAAGGATTAATTTCCAAAATATACAAGCAGCTCATACAACTCAATACCAGAAGGGGGAAAAAAGGGGGGGGGGGGGTAAAAGACCTAAATAGACATTTTTCAAAAGAAGACATGCAGATGGTTAACAAACACATAAAAAAAAAATGTTCAAAATCACTCATTATGAGAGAAACGCAAATCAAAACTACAATGAGATATCACCTCACATTGGTCAGAATGGCCATCATCAAAAAGTCTACAAACAATAAATGCTGAAGAGGGTGTGGAGAAAAGGGAATGCTCTTGGAATGTTGGTGGGAATATAAATTGATACAGCCACTGTGGAAGATGGTATGGAGATTCCTTAAAAAAAAAAAAAAAAAAAAAAAAACAACAACTAGGAATAAAATCACCATATGATCCAGCAATCCCACCCTGCTGCTGTTGTTGCTGCTGCTGCATCACTTCAGTCATGTTGGACTCTCTGTGACCCCATAGACAGCAGCCCACCAGGCTCCACTGTCCCTGAGATTCTCCAGGCAAGAACACTGGAGTGGGTTGCCATTTCCTTCTCTAATGCAGGAAAGTGAAAAGTGAAAGTTGAATTGGTCAGTTGTGTCCGACTCTTAGCGAACCCATGGACTGCAGCCCACCAGGCTCTTCCATCCATGGGATTTTCTAGGCAAGAGTACTGGAGTTGGGTGCCATTGCCTTCTCCCTGAGGAAACAAAAATTGAAAGAGACACATGTATCTCATTTTTCATTGCAGCACTATTTACAGTAGCTAGAACATAGAAGCAACCTAGATGTCCATTGGCAGATGAATGGATAAAGAAGTAGTGGTTTATATACACAATGGTATATTACACAGCCCTAAAAAGGAACACATTTGAGTCAGTTCTAATGAGGTGGATGAACCTAGAGTATATGATACAGAGTGAAGTAAGTCAGAAGGAGAAAGATAAATATTGTATGAAGTGAAGTCGCTCAGTCATGTCCAACCCTTTGCGACCCCATGGACTGTAGCCTACCAGGCTCCTCCATCCATGGAATTTTCCAGGCAAGAGTACTGGAGTGGGTTGCCATTTCCTTCTCCAAAATATCGTATACTAATGCATATATATGAAATATAGAAAAGTGGCAATGAAGAACAGAGAATAGACTTATGGACACGGGGAGAGGGAAGGAGAGGGTGAGATGTATGGAAAGAGTAACATGGAAACTTACATTACCATATGTAAAATAAATAGCCAATGGTAATTTGCTGTATGGCTCAGGAAACTCAAACGGGGACTTTGTATCAACCTGGAGAGGTGGGATGGGAAGAGAGATGGGAGGGAGGTTCAAAACGGAGGGGATACATGTGCACCTATGGCTGACACATTTTGAGTTTTGACAGACAACAACAAAATTATGTAAAGCAATTATCCTTCAATTAAAAAAAAATAAGTTAAAAAAGAAAAAAAGATAAAGGCTATGGGAAGATGACTAATCTAACGATACAGGTGGAGAAGGACATTAAAGCCACATTACTGTAAGCTTTGAGTGCCAAACAAAAAAGCCTGAACATGATTCGGTAGGTAATGAGCAAAAATGATAAAAAAGAAAAAGCACCTGGAAAAGTTAGCAAAGAGGACATGCTCCTTATTCAGTGAGCATTGACATAGCTAAAACAGCTTGCACTGTTTACAAACTCATATGATTTTAATTTAAAAAGACCTTGAGATGCTCAGAGATGGACAGAGATGACAGATTGATGACCTTCTCATGCAGCCTAATATTCCAGGAAATCCTTAAAGTTGCCTTTCATTAAAGAAATATGAAGAAGGGGCATGGCTTGCCACAGTCCTGTCAACTTAAATTATACATTTAATTAGCTTATGACACTGGATTATAACTAAAGTAAGGGGAACTGATGAATGATACATGCTGTTACTCCAAGGAAAAAATGGAACACATCTTGGGTCAATCAAGCATACACAGAATTTCTGTCTCTATATTTCCGTCTTTTTGTATGTGCCTTCAAATACCCATTATTATTTAAATAGCTGGTAATTAAATATTGTAAGCTCAAAATACATTTTATTCCTTGCAAAGAACATGTTTGCAACATCATTTTTCTTCTGTGGTGTGAAGACCATGTTATATTCTTATATTGTCAAGAGCCTTCAATGCTGGTAGTATATAAGCAACCTATAAGTAATCTAAGTCAAAATGGCCTATTGTAATCCGAATTGTCACTCAAAACTGATAGAAGTCTAATCCCAAAACGACAATGTTTAGAAATATAACCAGGTAATATTTACACCCTATCACTCTTTTAAGGTCTATTTTACTTCGGTAATAATTGTTAAAGTCATTACTATTGATAATGTTTGTATACATTACTATTTTCTACTGAACATGCACACATACATCAAGTACAGTAGATCTGTAAAAAACAATATTCCCAAATAATAACAGGCTCTAAAGGGATGGACAATATCAGATCAGATCAGTCGCTCAGTCGTGTTCGACTCTTTGTGACCCCATGAACCACAGCATGCCAGGCCTCCCTGTCCATCACCAACTCCCGGAGGTCACTCAGACTCACATCCATCGAGTCAGTGATGCCATCCAGCCATCTCATCCTCTGTCGTCCCCTTCTCCTCCTGCCCCCAATCCCTCCCAGCATCAGAGCCTTCTCCAATGAGTCAACTCTTCACATGAGGTGGCCAAAATACTGGAGTTTCAGCTTTAGCATCATTCCTTCCAAAGAAATCCCGGGGCTGATCTCCTTCAGAATGGACTGGTTGGATCTCCTTGCAGTCCAAGGGACTCTCAAGAGTCTTCTCCAACACCACAGTTCAAAAGCATCAATTCTTCGGCGTTCAGCCTTCTTCACAGTCCAGCTCTCACATCCATACATGACCACAGGAAAGACCATAGCCTTGACTAGGCGAACCTTTGTTGGCAAAGTGATGTCTCTGCTTTTGAATATGCTATCTAGGTTGGTCATAACTTTCCTTCCAAGGAGTAAGTGTCTTTTAATTTCATGGCTGCAGTCACCATCTGCAGTGATTTTGGAGCCCAGAAAAAGAAAGTCTGACACTGTTTCCACTGTTTCTCCATCTATTTCCCATGTAGTGATGGGACCAGATGCCATGATCTTCATTTTCTGAATGTAGAATGAAATATAAAAGACAAGTAGGATTCTGAGAAGGTGCAGAAAATAAAGCACCAATTGAACTGGCAGCATCTCTTATGTAACTATCTTGTAATCTTGGAAACTACAAAATGCTTGCAGCTTCAGAAGGGGAAGACTTGAAGATTCAAAACAAGAAAGTTTGGCAGTAAATTATGTACAACCTTAGTCAATTTAAGCTTTTGGCATAGAAGCAACTACCTATATCCCATTTCCAGTCTATGTCAGTGTGTACATGTGTTCTAGAGGAGCTTGCACACAACTTGTGGGGGACAGTGTGGACAAAAATGGTCCTGTTCTCAAATATTAGACAGCTGCATCCTGCTCAGTGATTGCTGCTTCTGATTCTCAGAGATGCAGCAAATTGGCTGGCAGCCACTGTTGTTACACTTTCCCCCATTGCTACCTTATTCCTTCTCTTCAGCTGAAGTAACTTCCAGAAGATTTAAAATGCTGGTACCTTTATTTCTACACTCTTTGGTTTTCTCATTTTCCCTTTTGCGAGCCAGACATTAAAGACATGGGCATTCAGACTTCCCTGGTTGCTCAGACGGTAAAGCGTTTGTCTACAATGCGGGCGACCCAGGTTCGATCCCTGGGTTGGGAAGATCCGCCGGAGAAGGAAATGGAAATCCACTCCAGGACTATTGCCTGAAAAATTCCATGGACAGAGGAGCCTGGTAGGCTACACTCCATGGGGTCACAAAGAGTCGGACATGACTGAGTGACTTTACTTACATTTGCACAAGTCACCATGTTGGCCCAAAGAAAGGAAAAACTCAAAACTTAACTGTGAAGACCTTAATTTTACCCTTGGCCCAGAGATAAGTTGAAACAGTAAAAAAATAAAACAAAACAAACAAACAAAAAAAAAACAAAAAGCAGAGCAAAGCAAACAAACAAAACACCCTGAAAGGAAGAAAATCTGGCTTTCAGACTTACCACATTATCAGATTCAAATATCCAATGTTAACAGAAACAATTACAGCAACAAGAAAGCCCCACAGCAAACAAGGAAACAGGAAAGAATGGCCAACAGAAAGGTAAATAAATCAATAGCAATATTCCCCCCAAAAGCCTGATAATGGATCTACCTCACAAAATCTTCAAATTAACTATCTTATATATGTTTAATATTTACAGAAATTTACAGACAAGGCAAGCAAACAATGCATGAACAAAATAAAACTATTAGTAAATAGATAGAAAACCTAAAAGGGAACCAGAAAGAAATTTGGGAACTCAAAATTATAATAAATGAAATATAAAATTTTCTGGAAGTGTGCAAAGGCAGATTTGAGCAAGAAGAAGAATTAGTGAGCTAGAACACAAGTGTGGAAATTATTAAATCTGAGGAGCCGAAATAAAAAATATATATACATATATTAAAGTAAAGTGAGTATGCATTGTAGCAGTCCCAGAAACGAGAAAATAAGTGAAATCGCTCAGTCGTGTCAGACTCTTTGCGATGCCATGGACACTATCAGGCTCCTCTGTCCATGGGATTTTCCAGGCAAGAATACTGGAATGGGTTTCCATTTCCTTCTCCAGGAGATCTTCCTGACAGAGGGATTGAACCCGGGTCTCCTGCATTATAGGCAGAAGCTTTACCGTTTGAGCCACCAGGGAAGTCCAGAAGAGAGATAGGGACACATAAATATTTAACAAAATAATGGCTAAAAACTTTCCAAATCTAATGAAAAAATATGAATATAAATAGCTACAAAGCTCAATAAGTTCCAAGTATCAAGAACTCAAGGAGATTCACACTGAAATAAAGTATAATAAAACTTTCAAAAGACAAAGGCAAAAGGAGAATCTTAAAAGCAACAGAGAAGTGGCTCATCACAAATAAAGGACTCTTATTTACAGATTTCTCAGAAATTCTGGAGGTCAGAAGGCAGTGGATCAATATATTCACAGCATTAAAAGGAAGAAAAAAAACTGTCAAACAAGAATATTCTCTATAGCAAAAATATAAAGAATTTCTTCAACATTTCTTCAAATGTGAGGAATATGAAGAAGAAAAATATTTCAATGAAAAGTTGGGGTTCATTACTATTAGACTACTATGCTATGCTATGCTATGCTATGCTATGCTAAGTCACTTCAGTCGTGTCCGACTCTGTGTGACCCCATAGACAGCAGCCACCAGGCTTCCCCATCCCTGGGATTCTCCATGCAAGAACACTGGAGTGGGTTGCCATTTCCTTCTCCAATGCATGAAAGTGAAAAGAGAAAGTGAAGTCTCTCAGTCGTGTCCGACTCTTAGTGACCCCAATGACTGCAGCATACCAGGCTCCTCTGTCCGTGGGATTTTCCAGGCAAGAGTACTGGAGTAGGGTGCCATTAGACTACTGAAGGCTGTCAGACATTTCAATAAAGGTAAATATATGGACAATTACAAAAGGAAGCATTATTTTAACAATGGTTTTTCAGTCTACTTTTTATTTTCTGCATGATCTAAAAAATTGAAATATTACTTAAAATATATTAGTCTAAAAACTAGAATCATTGTAACATTGTATTTTTAACTCCATACTTTGTTTTCCACCTAACTTAAGAGACTAGTACATTTAAAATAATTATTAGTTTATGTTTTGGGGCACCCAATGTATAAAGATGTGACTTTGTGAAATCAACAACTGAAAGAGGTCATCTTCAAGCTGAAAATGAGCAGAGTTTTTATATTAATATGTTATTGATACTAAATTAGTATATATTTAGAATGTGGCAGGTTTAATATTTTACATGTAACTCTCATGGTAACTACAAAGAAATAGGTGTTATAATATACACAAAAGGAAATAAAGAAAAACTGCTAAAAAGCAATGAAAAAAATCTAATAGCAGGGAAAAAGAAGGGAAAAGATACATTAAAAATTTTAAGGGCAAGAGTGAAAATAACATACAACTTAATGGAAACTCTCAAAGTGAGAAGGTAAACAACTGGTATATCTACAAAGCTGAAAGAACAAAACAACTATTAAACAAGAATACTGTATACTGTGAAAAAAATTCCTAAAAATAATGTGAAATAAATATTCTTTTAGATAAAGACTGAAGAAATGCACCCCTAATGGACATCCAAAAAAGAAAACAAAACAAACAAACAAAATAAAACAAAGGATTTATTCAGGCAGGGAAAAAAAAAATCACCCAAAATGAAACATGGAAACAAAATTAAGAAAGAATAAAATCTAGTTGGCTTTAAATTATGTAGGATTAAAATGGAAGACAATAACAAAAAATGGTGAGTGATAGTAAATGCAAATTAATGTGTAAATGCAGCAGTATCAGGAAGTAATAAACTACTAAAGTATATTAGACAGTAATGAAGTAAAGATGCATATTATAAACTCTATGTAACAACTGAAGGATAGTTAAAATATGTATTTCTAGCAAGTTATTCTTAGGGCAAAAACGAATGATACAAATGTATTCACCCAAAATAAAACAACAATGACAGGAAACAGAAAAGTATTGGGAGCCACGTTAGGCATTACTGACAAAATGGAGGCATGGCCCCAACTCCCTCTCCTTGTCCCGCAGGTAAGGAGTTAGGCCTTGTGATTCTGACTTGCTTTTTCCTCTCCTCGGCTGAGTTGACTGAAAAGAATATTAAGGTGCTTATTGTTCTTGAGAGGAGCATGAGAAGGCACAAAGCCTTTTGCAGCTGTGGACAGAAAATAATTCATAAAGTTATTAATCATTGACATTCGTTCAGGACCTTTACAAAAGATTGTTCCAGGATGAGCACGTAGGCTGCAGCTTGAGGCCATGGGAAGGATTGCTATCTGAAACTTCTTTGTGAGGGAAATGTTTATGGCAAAGGAGTTTGCTGAATTCAGGGCTTCAGAATAATTAAAATAGTTAGAAGCTAAAGATTTAAGGAATGTTGTAATGTTAGCATATTTTACTATAACTTATAGAGATTAAGGATTTTGGAGATATTAGTGGTTAGAAGCCTTATTAGAGAAAGTGAGCTCAGGATACTAGAGGCAAACAGGATTTTAAAAGATAATAAATAAGCTGAGGAATGTGGTATGCAGCCCAGACATTAGCATGAGTTACAATGTATTCACAAGGACACATGAGAAGAAGTAGATAAGATAATCGATGAGGCAGGAACTCCTTTTGAGGGGCAACAATGATTTATGGAGACAACACACCTGGGTAAGTGGGAACTGAAAATGTCAAACCTCTGACCTAATGCTTTTGTAAAAGTATAAAAGATAATCTTAAGCTTGAAATAAATATGCAGTCCAAAAAAATTAAATGGGAGGCTGCATCGTTACTCGCCAGCACCACCCATCCTTTTGGGTTGATTCCCTGGCTGCTGGATCTGGACTCCAGCAGAAAAAAATACAGATGAACCAAATACAAAAAGATTAATATGAGGCAGATTTATCCACTAATATTTTTATAATTACACCAAATATACATGGACTAAACATTAGAAATAAAAGATTAAACTTATCAGAATGGACTTAAGCGTTGTTTGTTTTTTCAGAATGATAAATACTGAATATAAGAATGTATAATGTCTGAAAGATGAAGGCTGAAAATAGTATACTATGTAAAAACAAACCAAAAATGAGGAGCAATACAAAAATAATGTACCAAATATGTACATAATGTATAAAATATGTACATACATCAGAAAAATACATAAATAAGAAACACAGGAGCTACCCCACAACCGAGGAAGGAGGGCGGTGAGGGTCAGCGCACTAAGCACGGCCGAGAAGAGTTACCCCACGACCGAGGTCAGGAAGGGCGGCAGTGAGGAGAGACCCCTCGTCCAAGGTAAGGTGCGATGGCTGTGCTTCGCTGTCCGGGAGCAGCCAGGAGCAGCCAGGACGAGATATCCCATGCCCAAGGTAAGAGAAACCCAAGTAAGACAGTAGGTCTTGAAAGAGGGCATCAGAGGGCAAATACACTAAAACCATTCTCACAGAAAACTAGTTAATCTAATCACACCAGGACCACACCCTTGTCTAACTCAATGAAATTAAGCCATGCCCGAGGGGCAACCCGGGATGGGCAGGTCATGGTGGAGAGATATGACAGGGTGTGGTCCGCTGGAGAAGGGAATGGCAAACCACTTCAGTATTCTTGCCTTGAGAACCCCATGAACAGCATGAAAAGACAAAATGATAGGATACTGACAGAGAAACTCCCCAGGTCAGTAGGGGCCCAATATGCTACTAGAAATCAGTGGAGAAATAACTCCAGAAAGAATGAAGGGATGGAGCCAAAGCAAAAAGAATACCCAGCTGTGGATGTGTCTGGTGATAGAAGCAGAGTCCGATGCTGTAAAGAGCAATATTGCATAGGAAGCTGGAATGTCAGGTCCATGAATTAAGGCAAATTGGAAGTGGTCAAACAAGAGATGGCAAGAGTGAATGTCGACATTCTAGGAATTAGCGAACTAAAATGGACTGGAATGGGTGAATTTAACTCAGAGGATTATTATATCTACTACTGTGGGCAGGAATCCCTCAGAAGAGATGGAGTGGCCATCATGGTCAACAAAAGAGTCCGAAATGCAGAACTTGGACGCAATCTCAAAAACGACAGAATGATCTCTGTTCGTTTCCAAGGCAAACCATTCAATGTCACAGTAATCCAAATCTATGCCCCAACCAGTAACGCTGAAGAAGCTGAAGTTGAACGGTTCTATGAAGACCTACAAGACCTTTTAGAACTAACACCCAAAAAAGATGTCCTTTTCATTATAGGGGACTGGAATGCAAAAGTAGGAAGTCAAGAAACACCTGGAGTAACAGGCAAATTTGTCCTGGGAACACGGAATGAAGCAGGGCAAAGACTAACAGAGTTTTGCCAAGAAAATGCACTGGTCATAGCAAATACCCTCTTCAAACAACATAAGAGAAGACTCTATACATGGACATCATCAGATGGTCAACACCGAAATCAGATCGATTACATTCTTTGCAGCCAAAGATGGAGAAGCTCTATACAATCAGCAAAAACAAGACCAGGAGCTGACTTTGGCTCAGACCATGAACTCCTTATTGCCAAATTCAGACTGAAATTGAAGAAAGTAGGGAAAACTACTAGACCATACAGGTATGACCTAAATCAAATCCCTTATGATTATACAGTGGAAGTGAGAAATAGATTTAAGGGCCTAGATCTGATAGATAGAGTGCCTGATGAACTATGGAATGAGGTTCGTGACATTGTACAGGAGACAGGGATCAAGACCATCCCCATGGAAAAGAAATGCAAAAAGCAAAATGGCTGTCTGGGGAGGCCTTAAAAATAGCTGTGAAAAGAAGAGAAGTGAAAAGCAAAGGAGAAAAGGAAATATATAAACATCTGAATGCAGAGTTCCAAAGAATAGCCAGAAGAGATAAGAAAGCCTTCTTCTGTGATCAATGCAAAGAAATAGAGGAAAACAACAGAATGGGAAAGACTAGGGATCTCTTCAAGAAAATCAGAGATAACAAAGGAATATTTCATGCAAAGATGGGCTCGATAAAGGACAGAAACCGTATGGACCTAACAGAAGCAGAAGATATTAAGAAGAGGTGGCAAGAATACACAGAAGAACTGTACAAAAAAGAGTTTCACGACCCAGATAATCATGATGATGTGAGCACTGACCTAGAGCCAGACATCTTGGAATGTGAAGTCAAATGGGCCGTGGAAAGCATCACTACAAACAAAGCTAGTGGAGGTGATGGAATTCCAGTGGAGCTATTCCAAATCCTGAAAGATGATGCTGTGAAAGTGCTGCACTCAATATGCCAGCAAATTTGGAAAACTCAGCAGTGGCCACAAGATTGGAAAAGGTCAGTTTTCATCCCAATCCCAAAGAAAGGCAATGCCAAAGAATGCTCAAACTACCGCACAATTTCACTCATCTCACATGCTAGTAAAGTAATGGTCAAAATTCTCCAAGCCAGGCTTCAGCAATATGTGAACCGTGAACTTCCTGATGTCCAAGCTGGTTTTAGAAAAGGCAGAGGAACCAGAGATCAAATTGCCAACATGCGCTGGATCATGGAAAAAGCAAGAGAGTTCCAGAAAAACATCTATTTCTGCTTTATTGACTATGCCAAAGCCTTTGACTATGTAGATCACAATAAAATATGGAACATTCTGAAAGAGATGGGAATATCAGACCACCTGATCTGCCTCTTGAGAAATCTGTATGCAAGTCAGGAAGCAACAGTTAGAACTGGTCATGGAACAACAGACCGGTTCCAAATCGGAAAAAGGAGTATGTCAAGGGTGTATATTGTCACCATGTTTATTTAACTTATATGCAGAGTACAGCATGAGAAATGCTGGACTGG
This sequence comes from Tragelaphus eurycerus, assembly GCA_935064755.1. NCBI lineage: Eukaryota > Metazoa > Chordata > Mammalia > Artiodactyla > Bovidae > Tragelaphus > Tragelaphus eurycerus. The sequence continues at coordinate 1,953,994 of CAKXYN010000123.1, forward strand.
AAGAAACACAAGTTGGAATCAAGATTGCTGGGAGAAATATCAATAACCTCAGATATGCAGATGACACCACTCTTATGGCAGAAAGTGAAGAGGGGCTAAAAAGCCTCTTGATGAAGGTGAAAGTGGAAAGTGAAAAGGTTGGCTTAAAGCTCAACATTCAGAAAACGAAGATCATGGCATCTGGTCCCATCACTACATGGGAAATAGATGGAGAAACAGTGGAAACAGTGTCAGACTTTATTTTTCTGGGCTCCAAAATCACTGCGGATGGTGACTGTAGCCATGAAATTAAAAGACGCTTACTCCTTGGAAGGAAAGTTATGGCCAACCTAGATAGCATATTCAAAAGCAGAGACATTACTTTGCCAACAAAGGTTCGCCTAGTCAAGGCTATGGTCTTTCCTGTGGTCATGTATGGATGTGAGAGCTGGACTGTGAAGAAGCCTGAGCGCCAAAGAATTAATGCTTTTGAAGTGTGGTGTTGGAGAAGACTCTTGAGAGTCCCTTGGACTGCAAGAAGATCCAACCAGTCCATTCTGAAGAAGATCAATCCTGGAATTTCTTTGGAAGGAATGAAGCTAAAGCTGAAACTCCAGTATTTTGGCCACCTCATGAGAAGAATTGACTCATTGGAGAAGACTCTGATGCTGGGAGGGATTGAGGGCAGGAGGAGAAGGGGACGACAGAGGATGAGATGGCTGGATGGCATCACTGGCTTGATGGGTGTGGGTCTGTGTGACCTCCGGGAGCTGGTGATGGACAGGGAAGCCTGGCGTGCTGCAGTTCATGGGGTCGCAAGGAGTCGGACACGACTGAGCGACTGATCTGATCTGAATAATAATGAACAGTATGAAAAGTCAAAATGATAGGATACTGAAAGGGGAACACTCCGGGTCAGTAAGTGTCCAATATGTTACTGGAGATCAGTGGAGAAATAACTATAGAAAGGACGAGAGATGGAGCCAAAAAAAAAAAAAAAAAACACAGTTGTGGAAGTGACTTGTGATAGAAGCAAGGTCTGATGCTGTAAAGAGCTATATTGCCTAGGAACCTGGAATGTCAGGTCCATGAATCAAGACAAATTGGAAGTGGTTAAACAGGAGATGGCAAGAATGAATGTCGACATTCTAGGAATCAGCAAACTAAAATGGATTGGAATGGGTGAATTTAACTCAGATGACCATCATCTCTACTACTGCGGGCAGGAATCCTTTAGAAGAAATGGAGTAGCCATCATGGTCAACAAAAGAGTCCAAAATGCAGTACTTGGATGCAATCTCAAAAACAACAGAATGATCTCTGTTCATTTCCAGGGCAAACCAGGCAATATCATGGTAATCCAAGCCTATGCCACAACCAGTAATGCTGAAGAAGCTGAAGTTGAATGGTTCTATGAAGACCTACAAGACCTTTTAGAACTAACACCCCAAAAAGGTTTCCTTTTCATTATCGCGGACTCAGTGCAAAAGTAGGAAGTCAAGAAACATCTGGAATAACAGGCAAATTTGGCCATGGAGTACAGAATGAAGCAGAGCAAAAGCTAATAGAGTTTTGCCAAGAGAATGCACTGGTCATAACAAACACTGTTTTCCAAAAACACAAGAGAAGATTGTACACATGGACATCACCAGACAGTCAACATCAAAATCAAATTGATTATATTCTTTGCAGTCAAAGATGGAGAAGCTCTATATAGTCAGCAAAAACAAGACCAGGAGCTGACTGTCACTCAGATCATCAAGTCCTTATTGCCAAATTCAGCCTTAAATGGAAGAAAGTACGGAACTTATATGCACAGTACGTCATGAGAAACGCTGGGCTGGAAGAACACAAGCTGGAATCAAGACTGCTGGGAGAAATATTAGTAACCTCAGATATGCAGATGACACAACCCTTATGGTAGAAAGTGAAGAAAAACTAAAAATCCGCTTAATGAAAGTGAAATTGGAGAGTGAAAAAGTTGGCTTAAAGCTCAACATTCAGAAAACTAATATCCTGGCATCTCCCGTCACTTCACGGCAAATAGATGGGGAAACAGTAGAAACAGTGTCAGACTTTTTTTGGGGGGCTCCAAAATCACTGAAGATGGTGACTGCATCCATGAAATTAAAAGACACTTACTCTTTGGAAGCAAAGTTATGACCAACCTACATAGTATATTCAAAAGCAGAGATATTACTTTGCCAGCAAAGGTCCATCTAGTCAAGGCTATGGTTTTTCCAGTGGTCATGTATGGATGTGAGAATTGGACTGTGAAGAAAGTTGCATGCTGAAGCATTAATGCTTTTGACCTGTGGTGTTGGAGAAGACTCTTGAGACTCCCTTGGACTGCAAGGAGATCCAACCAGTCCATCCCAAGGGAGATCAGTCCTGCGTTTTCATTTGAAGGAATGATGCTAAAGCTGAAACTCCAGTACTTTGGCCACCTCATGGGGAGAGTTGACTCATTGGAAAATCCCTGATGCTTGGATGGATTGGAGGCAGGAGGAGAAGGGTATGACAGAGGATGAGATGGCTGGATGGCATTACCGACTCGTTAGACATGAGTTTGAGTGAACTCTGGGAGTTGGTGATGGACTAGGAGACCTGGCATGCTGTGATTTATGGGATTGCAAAGAGTCAAACACTACTGAGCAATTGAACTGAATGATAATGAAAATAATCCAATAGGAATATATCAGAATCTTATGGTTATAACCTCTGATAACAAATTCCTAAATTATAAAGCAAAAAGTGACAGAACTAAGTACCGAGAAATAAATAATTATCATAGGAGACATCAATTCTTGTTATTCTTGTTCTTCTAGGCAATCATTTTCAAATCTCTCTGCTACATCTTCACATCTAATTGTCCTCTTTGCACAAGAAATACATCTTCTTCTCTCTTATAGGAGTATATATCTCATTTGGGAGCCACCCAGATAATCAAGGATAATCTTCTTATCTTCAATCCTTAAATTAGTCATATCTTGAAAGAGCCGCCACACACACACACACACACACACACACAGACTATTGCTTGCTGTTTTTGCCTTATGATATAACAGTCAAAAGTTCTAAGGATTAGGATATGGATATTGGGTAACCATTGTTCAGTCTATCACAAGTGTTCATGCAGATGTCCTTCCTTATCAGAGTCTGATTGTAATGTTGCAGGGCTGCTGAGATAACAAATCCAGCTTTCTCTGAAGTTCTGGTCCTCTTATAATCAGATCCTGGGATAGGTCTACAGCATAGACAGTCATTCAACTGGAGGAAAGGAGTTCCTCTTTGAAGCTATTAAGTAATGCCTTAAGTTAGAATATGAATAACAGAGTTTTCATTTTTATGTTCAATGTATCAGTTACACTCACTAACAACATGCAATTCGGATAATACTTTAATTAAAACCTCCTCCATATCACTCCAGTGCAGGAGATAGTGAATTTATCTGTGTATGTCCTCCCACTTGGATACATCACGTTTCACAATGAGTGGACATCTTAATACTCTCAATGCTCCAGCATGGCGCAGTGCATATATACTTCACTTATCATCAATGATGGGATCCTTAATACCATCTACTCTATGAGGAATCCAACTCCGGCTTTATATCCTTAGAATCTTCTTTCTTTGGTGAACCTGCTCTTGTTGTTGTTGTTGTTGTTTAGTCAAAAAGTTGTGTCTGACTCTTCTTGACTCCATGGACTGCAGCACACTGGGCTTCAACTGTCTTTCACTATCTCCTGGAGTTTGCTCAAACTGATACCCATTGAGTCAGTGATGTCAATTAACAAATCCATTTTCTCTTCCTGCACTCAATCTTCCCCAGCATCAGGATCTTTTCTAGTGAATTAGCTCTTTGCATCAGGTGGCCAAATTATTGGAGCTTCAGCTTTAGCATCAGTCCTTTCAATGAATATTCAGAGTTGATTTCTTTTAGGATTGACTGGCTTGATCTCCTTGCTCTGCAAGGGACTTTCAGCACTCTTCTCAGACAGCACCACAATTGTATAGTATCAGTTCTTTGGTGCTCAGCCTTCTTTATGGTCTAACTCTGACATCCATACATTACTACTGGAAAACCATAGCTTTTACTATATGGACATTTGTTGGAAAAATCATGTCTCTGCTTTTTAATACACTGTCTAGGTTTTCATAGCTTTTCTTCCAAGGAGTGTCTTTTAATTTCATGACTGCAGTCACCATCTTCTGTGATTTTGGAGGCCCTCCAAATTAAAAAAAAACAAACAAACAAACAACAAAAACGGGGGTGGGGGGTGGGGGTGATTCCCTTGTAGCTCAGCTGGTAAAGAATCCACCTGCAATGTGAGAAACCTAGGTTCAATCCCTGGGTTGGGAAGGTCCCCTGGAGAAGGGAAAGACTATCCACTCCAGTATTCTGGCCTGGAGAATTCCAAGGACTATATAGTCCATGCAGTCGCAAAGATTTGAACACGACTGAGCAGCTTTCACTTTCAAAATAAATTCTGCCACTGTGATCAAATTTCCCCAGCATTTTTTCATGAAGTGATGGGACCAAATGCCATGTTGTTAGTTTTTTGAATGTTTAGTTTTTAAATCAGCTTTTTCACTATTCTCTTTCACCTTCATCAAGAGCCTCTTTAGTTCCTCTTCTCTTTCTGCCTTTCAGGTGGTATCATATGCATATCTGAGGTTATTCACATTTCTCCAAGAAATCTTGATTCCAGCTTGGGATTCAACCAGCGTGGCATTTCACTTGATGTCCTTTGCACATATGATCAATAAGCAGGGGGACAATATACAGCCTTGAAGTACTCCTTTCCTAATTTAGAACCAGTCTGTTGTTCCATGTCCAGTTCTAACTGTTGCTTCCTGACCTACATACAGACTTTTCAGGAGGCAGGAAAGATGGTCTGGCCTTCCCATTCCTTTAAGAATATTCTACAGTTTGTTGTGATCCTCACAGTCAAAGGCTTTGGCATAGTCAATGAAGTAGATTCAGTCAATGAAGTAGATTCAGATGTTTTTCTGGAATTCTCTCACTTTTTCCATGATCTAGCAGATATTGCCATTTGATCTCAGGTTCCTCTGCCTTTTCTAAAGCCCACTTACACATCTGAAAGTTCTTGGTTCATGTACTGTTGAAGCATAGCTTAAGAATTTTGAGCATTATCTTGCTAGCATGTGAAATTAGCCCAATGGTACCACAGTTTGATCATTCTTTGGCATTGCCTTTCTTTGGAATTGGAATGAAAACTGACTTTTTCCAATCTTGTGGCCACTGCTGAGTATTCCAAATTTGCTGGCATATTGAGTGCCGCACTGTCACAGCATCATCTTTTAGGAATTGAAATAACTCAGTGGAATTCTACCACCTTAATTAGCTTTGTTCATAGAAATGCTTCCTAAGGTCCACTTGACTTCACACTTTAGGATGTCTGAATCTAGGTGAGTGACATTGTGGTTATATAAGTCATTAAGACCTCTTTTGTTCTTCTGTGTATTCTTGCCACCTCTCTTTATCTCTTCTGCTTCTGTTTGGTCCCTGCTGTTTCTGTCCCTTATTGAGTCCATTTTTGCATGAAATGTTCCTTTGGTATCTCTAATTTGCTTGAATAGATCTCTAGCAGTTCCCATTCCATTGTTTCCCTCTATTTCTTTGCCTTGTTCACTTAAAAAGATTTTCTTATCTCTTTTTGCTGTTCTTTGAAACACTTCATTCAGTTGGGAATACTGTCTTCCTTTACCACTGCCCTTTGCTTCCCTTCTTTTCTCCACTATTTGTCAGGCCTCCTCAGACACCTATTTTGCCTTCTTGCATTTCGTTTTCTTTGGGATAGTTTTGGTCACTGACTCCTGTAAAATGTTACCTCTGTCCGTAGTTCATCAGGGGCTTTATCAGATCTAATCCCTTTTATGTATTTTTCACTTCCACTATATAAGCCTAAGAGATTTGATTTAGGTCATTCCTGAATGGCCTAGAGATTTTCCCTACTTTCTTCAATTTACGTTTGAATTTTGCAATAAGGACTCATGATCTGAGCCACAGTCAGCTCCAGGTTTTTTTTTTTTTTTTTTTTTTTTACTGACTGTATAGAGTTTCTCCATCTTCAGCTGCAAAAATATAATCAATCTGATTTTGGTACTGACCATCTGTTTATATCCATATGTAGAATCATCACTTGGGTTGTTGAAGAGGGGTTTTGCTATGACCAGTATTTTATCTTGGCAAAATTCTGTTAGTCTTTACCCTGCTTTACTTTATACTCCACTTTGTACTCAAACTTGCCTATTACTTCAAATATCTCTTGACTTCCTAGTTTTGCATTCTAGTTCCCTAGGATGAAAAGGACATTTTGTGCATGTGTGTGTTAGAAGTTCTTGTGCGTCTTGTTCTAGAAGTTCTAAAAATTCTAGGAGATTCATAGAATTTTTCAGTTTCAAACTCTTCAGCATCAGTGGTTGGGGTATAGACTTGGATTACCGTGAAGTTGAATGGTTTGCCTTAGAAGTGAACCAAGGTCATTCTGTTGTTTTTGAAGCTGTACCATCATAGTGCATTGTGGACTCCTTTATGGACTATGAGGGCCACTCCATTTCTTCTAAGGAAGTTTTGTTTACTGTAGCAGATAAAATGGTCATCTGAATAAAATTCTCCCATCAGATCAGATCAGTCGCTCAGTTGTGTCTGACTCTTTGTGACCCCATGAACGGCAGCACGCCAGGCCTCCCTGTCCATCGCCAGCTCCCAGAGGTCACTCAGACTCACACCCATCGAGTCAGTGATGCCATCCAGCCATCTCATCCTCTGTCGTCCTCTTCTCCTCCTGCCCTCAATCCCTCCCAGCATCAGAGTCTTCTCCAATGAGTCAACTCTTCGCATGAGGTGGCCAAAATACTGGAGTTTCAGCTTTAGCATCATTCCTTCCAAAGAAATTCCAGGATTGATCTCCTTCAGAATGGACTGGTTGGATCTTCTTGCAGTCCAAGGGACTCTCAAGAGTCTTCTCCAACACCACAGTTCAAAAGCATTAATTCTTTGGCGCTCAGCCTTCTTCACAGTCCAGCTCTCACATCCATACATGACCACAGGAAAGACCATAGCCTTGACTAGGTGAACCTTTGTTGGCAAAGTGATGTCTCTGCTTTTGAATATGCTATCTAGGTTGGTCATAACCTTCCTTCCAAGGAGTAAGCGTCTTTTAATTTCATGGCTGCAGTCACCATCTGCAGTGATTTTGGAGCCCAGAAAAAGAAAGTCTGACACTGTTTCCACTGTTTCTCCATTTATTTCCCATGTAGTGATGGGACCAGATGCCATGATCTTCGTTTTCTGAATGTTGCTGCTGCTGCTAAGTCGCTTCAGTCGTGTCGGACTCTGTGCGACCTCATAGACGGAAGCCCACCAGGCTCCCCCGTCCCTGGGATTCTCCAGGCAAGAACACTGGAGTGGGTTGCCATTTCCTTCTCCAATGCATAAAAGTGAAAAGTGAAAGTGAAGTCGCTCAGTCGTGTCCGACTCTTAGCGACCCCATGGACTGGAACCTACCAGGATCCTCCGTCCATGGGATTTTCCAGGCAAAAGTACTGGGGTGGGGTGCCATTGCCTTCCCCGTCTGAATGTTGAGCTTTAAGCTAACCTTTTCACTCTCCACTTTCACTTTCATCAAGAGGCTTTTTAGCCCCTCTTCACTTTCTGCCATAAGAGTGGTGTCATCTGCATATCTGAGGTTATTGATATTTCTCCCAGCAATCTTGATTCCAACTCGTGTTTCTTCCAGTCCAGCATTTCTCATGATGTACTCTGCATATAAGTTAAATAAACATGGTGACAATATGCAGCCTTGACGTACTCCTTTTCCTATTTGGAACCAGTCTGTTGTTCCATTTTAGTTCACTGATTCCTAAGATGGCATTATTCACTCTTGCCATCTCCAGCCTGACCATATCCAGTTTACCTTGATTCATGCACTTAACATGCCAGGTGCCTATGAGATACTGTTCTTGCTCGGATTAATGAGATATATCTTTTTTTCTTAGATTATGTGTGCTCAGTTGTGTCTGACTCTTTTCAGCTGCATGGACCATACTTGCCAGGCTCCTCTGTCCATGGGATTTCCCAGGCAAAAATACTGGAGCAGGTTGCTCTTTTCCTCCTCCCAGGGATCTTTCCAACCCAGGAATCAAACTGTTGTCTTCTGTGGCTCCTGATTTGGCCAGTGAATTCTGTCCCACTGAGCCACCTGAAAAGTCCCTGTCTTGTATTGGCTTCCTCAGAAACACATTTTGAAAGTAGGATTCATGTACAAGTAATTTATTAAGAAAATGCTCTGGGAGAAAGACCAGTGCTGGTGTGAATGAAGCAGGGGAAGAAACCAAGCAAAGGGGAAATGTCAATCAAATTCTTATGAGAAGAATATTTAACTTTATTCTACAAGGAATCTCTAGAGTGGTAACTGCTCTTCAGAGTTGGTCTATGTTTAAGTCACGGGAGCTGATTTTTACTATGCTCTGCCCATCAGTCATTAACTTTTTTTGGGAGACATAATTCATAGGTACTAGTATCATTCTATGTGTGGGGAAAGGGGCCCCAGAAACATAATAAAAGTTCTCCAGGAATGAATTTCAAGAGCTTGAACATCAAAATCTTAGAAAGGGACACACACACACACACACACACACACACACGAGTAAAAGAAAAAGGAAGGGGGATGATCCAAGGGTATCTGAGCATAGCTCTGATATTGACTGCTTGAAGATGATTAACTGTGTACCACCACCTTCTCCTCACTGACTCTCCCACAAAAATCCTTTTGTCCTAATATCTTACCTCTATTTCCCTAGCTTGCAACACTTCACATACTTCTGATTTTGCATTCCTTTTCTCCCTTAAAATATGCTTAATTGGATGATAATTACTTTACAGTGTTCTATTGGTTTCTGCCACACAACACTGTGAATCAGCCACTAGTTCACGTACATCCCCTCCCTCTTGAGCCTCCATTCCATCCCACCCTTCTGGGTCATTGCAGAGCACTGGGCAGAGCTCTCTGTGTTATACAGCAACTTTCTAATAGTTATCTGTTTTATAAATAATAGTGTGTATTATATGTCAGTGCTATGCTTTCAGTTTGTCCCACCTTTTCTTCCCCTTGTGTCCAGAAGTCCATTCTATATGTCTGAATCTCTATTCCTGCCTTGCAAATAGGTACACCAGTGCCAGTTTTCTAGTTTTTATATATATGCCTTCAGTTCAGTTCAGTTCAGTCGATCAGTCGTGCCCGACTCTTTGCGACCCCATGAACTGTAGCACACCAGGCCTCCCTGTCCATCATCAACACCCAGAGGTCACTCAGACTCATGTCCATCGAGTCGGTGATGCCATCAGCCATCTCATCCTCTGTCGTCCCCTTCTCCTCCTGCCCCCAATCCCTCCCAGCATCAGAATCTTTTCCAATGAGTCAACTCTTCACATGAGGTGGCCAAAGTACTGGAGTCTCAGCCTTAGCATCATTCCTTCCAAAGAACACCCAGGACTGATCTCCTTTAGAATGGACTGGTTGGATCTCCTTGCTGTCCAAGGGACTCTTAAGAGTCTTCTCCAACACCACAGTTTAAAAGCATCAATTTCAGTGCTCAGCTTTCTTCACAGTCCAACTCTCATATCCATACATGACCACTGAAAAAACCATAGCCTTAACTAGAAGGACATTTGTTGGCAAAGTAATGTCTCTGCTTTTGAATATGTTATCTAGGTTGGTCATAACTTTCCTTCAAAGGAGTAAGCATCTTTTAATTTCATGGTTGTAGTCACCATCTGCAGTGATTTTGGAGACCATAAAAATAAAGTCTGACACTGTTTCCACTGTTTCCCCTTCTATTTGCCATGAAGTGATGGGACCAGATGCCATGATCTTCGTTTTCTGAATGTTGAGCTTTAAGCCAACTTTTTTCACTCTCCTCTTTCACTTTCATCAGGAGGCATTTTAGTTCTTCTTCACTTTCTGCCATAAGGGTGGTGTCATCTGTATATCTGAAGTTATTGATATTTCTCCCAGCAATCTTGATTCCAGTTTGTACTTCTTCCAGCCCAGCATTTCTCTTGATGTACTCTGTATATAAGTTAAATAAGCAGGGTGACAATATACAGCCTTGACATACTCCTTTTCTTATTTGGAATCAGTCTAGCATACGATATTTGTTTTCTCTTTCTGACTTACTTAACTCTCTATAACAGGCCTTATCCACCTCAGTTCAAATGACTCAAATTTGCTCCTTTAATGGCTAAATATTATTTCATTCCTTTCCAAACACGCTGTCCTCAGGCATATTTTCCTTTGCTATTCCCTCTGTTTATAATTTTTATCCCTTAGATATTACCATTATCCCATTTTCACATAAAATCTTCCTCACAGGAAAGGTTTTCCTTAATGATAACTCTCAAAATTATATGCAACCACACACTGTGGTCACCTTTTATTTTAGATTCTCTGTTTCTTCATGACTCATTACTTACTCTCTCTCTCTCTATATATATATATAATAAATATATCATAAATATAAATATATATATAATATAAATATATATATAATATAAATCACCTGGCTTCAAATTTCCAGTGTCATTACTTACTAGATATATATATTAATTATCACCTTATTTTTTCTCATTAATTTACAGCAGACATCACAGAAATGCAAAGGATAATAAAAGACTACTACAAGCAAATATGTGTAAATAAAATTGATAACTTGGAACAAACGGACAAGCTCCTAGAAAAGTACAACCTTCTATGACTGAACCAGAAAGAAATAGTAAATGTAAACACATCAGTCACAAGTAACGAAATTAAAACTGTATTAACATTGTTCCAACTAACAAAAGTCAAAGATCAGATAGTTTCACAGGTGAAGTCTGTCAAACACTTAGATAAAAGCTAACATCTCTCCTTCTCAATCCTTTCCAAATTTTTTCAGGGAGAGGAACACAAGCAAGCTAATTCTATGAGGCCATCATCACCTTGACACCAAAACTAGATAACAGTATCAGAAAAATAGAAAATTGCAGGGCAATGTCAATGATGAACATAGATACAAAGATCCTCAACAAAATGCTAGCAAACAAAATCCAACAACACGTTAAAGGAATCATACACCATGGTCAAGTGGGATTTATCTCAGGGATACAAAGATTCCTCAATATACATGAAATAATGTGCTACATCACGTTGACAAATTTTAAGATTAAAAGTCATATAGTCATCTAAATAGATGCAGAAAATTTGTTGACAAAATTCAACACTTATTATGAAAGAAACTCTCTAGAACGTGAACATAAAGGAAATCTACTTCAACATAATAAAAACCATATATAACAACCCCAAAGCTAACAACATCCTCAATGGTGAAAACCTGAAAGTATATCCTCTAAGTTCAGGAAGAAGTGAAGGATGTCCACTTTTCCATTTTTATTCAACATATAGTTTTAAAAGTCCTAGTCATTTCTATCTGAGAAGAAAAAGTAATAAAAATAATACAAATTGGAAAAGAAGAAGCAAAATTTTCATTGTTTTCAGGTGATATGATGTTATACATGAGTATCCTAAAGATGACACCCCAAAATCACTGGATCTAGTCAACTAATTTGGTAATGTTACAGAGTGCAAAATTAATACTTAAAAATCTCTTGCATTTCTATACACTAAAAATTAAAGATACAAAAAATGATTATGAAAACAATCATATTGCAACACAGTGTATAAAATACCTAGGAATCACTTGCCTAAGGAGGCAAAAGACCTGTAATTGGAAAACTATAAGATGCTGATGAAAGAAATCGAAGACAACAGAAACAGATGGAGAGAGATGCCATGTTCTTGGTTTGAAAGACTCAATGTTGTAAAAATTTCTATAGTACCCAAAGCAATATACTGATTCAAGCAATTCATGCAAAATTATCAAGGGCATTTTTCACAGAATTAGAGCAAAAATAAATAAATAAATGCAATTTTTATGGGTACACAAAAAACCCTGAATGGTCAAAGCAACCCTGAGAAAGAAAAACATACCTGGAGTAATCAGGGTCTTTGACTTCAGAGTACACTATTTACAAAGCTGAAGTATTGTATTGACTTATTTCTTGACTAAGAAAGTGCAATGGAGAAAAGACAGTCTTCAATAAATAGTGCTGGGAAAACTGGACAGCTACATGTAAAATAATGAAATTAGAACACTCTTCAACACCATACACAAAACTAAACTCAGAATGGATTAACGACCTAGATGTAATGCCGGATACTATAAAACTCCTAGAGGAAAACATAGGCAGCACACTCTTTGACATAAATCACAGCAAGATCTTCTTATCTCTACCTCCTTGAATAATGAGAGGAAAAACAAAAAGAAGCAAATGATACCTATTAAACTTAAAAGTTTTTGCACAGCAATGGAAACCATAAACAAGGTGAAAATACAAACTTCAGAGTGGGAGAGAATATCTGTAAACAAAGCAACTGATGAGAGATTAACCCCCCAAATATGCCAATAACTCATGTTAGTTAGTTAGTTATTTCAGTCACTCAGTCGTGTCCGACTCTTTGCGACCCCATGAATCACAGCACACCAGGCTCCCTGCCCATCACCAACTTCTGGAGTTCCCTCAGACTCATGTAGCTTGATAAAAACAAAACAAAACAAAAAACAGAAAAACCCAACCAAAAGATGAAAGGAAGACCTAAGTGGACATTTCTCCAAAAAGAACAGAGATGGCCAATAAACACATGCAAAGATGCTGAACATCACTAATTATTAGATAAATACAAATGGAAACTATAGTGAGGTATCACTTCACACTGGTCAGAATGGCCATCATCAAAAAATTTACAAATAATAAATGCACAAGAAGGTGTGGAAAAAAGAGAACCCTCTTGCATTGTTGATAGAAATGCAAACTGATATAGGCACTATGGAGAACAGTTTGGAAGTTCTTTTAAAAACTTAAAATAGAACTACCATATGATCTAGCAATCCCACTCCTAGGCATTTATCCAGAGAAAACCATAATTCAAAAATATACATGTAACCCAATATTTATTGCAGCACTATTTACAATATCCAGGACATAGAGGCAACCTAAACTTCCATCAACAGAGGAATGGTTAAAGAAGATGTGGTACACATATACAACAGAATGTTACTCAGTCATATAAAGCATGAAATTGTGCCATTTGCAGAGACATGTATAGACCTATGGACTGTCACACAGAATAAAGTTTGTCAGAAAGAGAAACACAAATAACATATAATATTGCTTGTATGTGGAATCTAGAGAAATAATAGAGATTAAGTTATTTGCAAAGCAAAAATAAGGGCATAGACATAGAAAACAAATATGGATCCCAAAGGTGTAAGGGAAAGTGTGATGAATTGGGAGATTGGGATTGATATATATATATACACAGCTATGTATAAAATAGACAACTAGTGAGAACCTATTGTATAGCATAAGGAACTCTACTCAATGCTTTTGGTGACCTAATGAGAAGAAAATCCAAAAAGTGAGGGTATATGTATGTGTATAGCTGAGTCACTTTACTGTAATGCAGAAACTAACAAAACACTGTAAAGCAACTAGACTCTAATAAACATTAAAAAAAAAAAAAAATGCTTTCCAGAAGTCATCAACCTTAGTTTTCTTGGGTGCTCTAGTGTTTAAGAATGTATACTGTGAGTTTCAGATAAAGCAAATAAGAAAACTCTCTGGTTAATTATGATTATATTTCCTGTTTATATTACTTTTCAATTGATTGCACTTCTTTAAAAAAAAAAAACCTTTTGGCAAGGCCAATGGTAATGATAATGGAAAAGGAAAACTATTAAAACATCACTTCATGGGAAATATATGGGGAAACAGGGGGAACAGTGTCAGACTTTATTTTTTTGGCCTCCAAAATCACTGCAGATGGTGATTATAGCCATGAAATTAAAAAACGCTTACTCCTTGGAAGGAAAGTTATGACCAACCTAGATAGCATATTCAAAAGCAGAGACATTATTTTGCCAACAAAAGTCCATCTAGTCAAGGCTATGGTTTTTCCAGTGGTCATATATGGATGTGAGAGTTGGACTATAAAGAAAGTTGAGTGCCGAAGAATTGATGCTTTTGAACTGTGGTGTTGGAGAAGACTCTTGAGAGTCCTTTGGACTGCAAGGAGATCCAACCAGTCCATTCTGAAGGAGATTGGTCCTGGGTGTTCTTTGGAAGAAATTATGCTAAAGCTGAAACTCCAGTATTTGGCCACCTCATGGGAAGAGTTGACTCATTGGAAAAGACTCTGATGCTGGGAGGGATTGGGGGCAGGAGGAGAGAGGACGACAGAGGATGAGATGGCTGGATGGCATCACTGACCCGTTGGATGTGAGTTTGAGTGAACTCAGGGAGTTGGTGATGGACAGGGGGCCTGGCATGCTGCAATTCATAGGGATGCAAAGAGTCGGGCACGACTGAGTGACGAAATGAACTGAACTGAACTGAAGAAGACACTGTTGAAGGATTTGCTTCTACTCTGAGAGGAAGAATTAAAACTCCAGAATCTGAATATTGCTTGCTATTTTACAAATTCATGGTAAGAACCGAACATCTGCTAAAAAGTCTCTGATGAAACATATCATCACCATTTTTCTAAAGTTTTCTTCCAGTTTATTACAAGCATAGGCCATCAGTCAAAAAAAAAAAAAAAAAAAAGAAGAAGAAGCTAATGCATTACACAAAATAGAATATTAATATGCCAGAAAATAAATCTTGTCAGTTGATCCCTTTACTCTCTGATAAAAGTAATTAATACATTTAATTTTCCTTTTATATATCCTCATCAATTCCAGATACAGTTTTCTGGATTCATTCTTTCAGAATACTCTGTGTCCTTCTACTTTTAGAACCTATTTTATCCAGCCCAAATTTTCATTCTTTAATACTATTCTTTTTTAGATTTTCTTATAGACTCTTGATTATATGCACTAGTAAATTCATAACTTATTTTCAACTTCATGACATGCATAAAACTTGATGTTCATGTGTGTGACTTATTCTCACTGGAAGGAGCATAGTTACACAAAATTTCTGAAATGACACTCTGTATATCTCCCTCTTTCAGTTAGACAACACACACACACACACACACACACACACACACACAAATGAGATAGGACAGCTCAATATTGTGAAGATTAGTTCATTCTAAATCAGTTAATAAATGTAATGTAAGTCAAATTTAAAAACAAAGAACCTCTTTTTTACCCCTGAAAACAGATTGAAGTTCATGTAAAAAATTAGCATGCCAGAACAGCTAAGAATTTCTGGAAAAGAACTATGTGGTCATGCTACTGTAACCAAAAATTGAACATGCTGTAATTCCTCTAATTGAATACTATTTTGCCATTCTATAACTAGATAGATAGTCTGGTGAAATATAATTTTAAAAATCTAGAAACAGACTCAAGAACATATGAAAATTTTCATTAATAATGCAAATGGCATCACCAATCATTGAAACAAAGGTAGACTTTTAAATTAAATGGTGCCAAAATAATTTGATAGCTGTTGAGAAAAAGGTAAATGTGTATCCCTCTCACACATACAGAAGAATAAACTTCAGAGGAATAATAAATCCAATATAAAAAATAATGCATGGACAAGTAGACAATTTAATAAATCCTTCCATATAAGGAGGGCTTCTCTGAAAGCTCAGTTGGTAAATAATTCATCTGCAATGCAGGAGACTCCAGTTTGATTTTTGGCTTAGGCTACCCACTTCAGTATTCTTGTGGCTCAGCTGGTGCATTGGTACGACCCAGAGGGATGGTATGGGGAGGGAGGAGGGAGGAGGGTTCAGGATGGGGAACACATGTATACCTGTGGTGGATTCATTTTGATGTATGGCAAAACCAATACAATATTGTAAAGTTAAATAAAATAAAATTTAAAAAAATAAAAAAAAGTCTTCTCTAACACCACAGTTCAAAAGAATAAATTCTTTAGCACTAAGCTTTCTTTATAGTACAACTCTCATATCCATACATGACTACTGGAAACACTTTGACTAGATGGACCTTTGTTGGCAAACTAATATCTTTGTTTTTTTTTTTTTAATAGGCTGTCAGAATGGTCATAACTTTGCTTCCAATATGTAAGCATCTTTTAATTTCATGGCTATAGCTACCATCTTCAGTGATTTTCTAATTTTATTTTATTTTATTTAACTTTAAAATATTGTATTGGTTTTGCTACATATCAAAATGAATCTGCCACAAGTATACATGTGTTCCCCATCCTGAACCCTTTTCCCTCCTCCCTCCCCATACCATCCCACTGGGTCGTCCCAGTGCACCAGCACCAGGCATCCGGTATCAGGCATTGAACCTGGACTGGTGAGTTGTTACATATATGATATTGTACTTATTTCAATGCCATTCTCAGTTCAGTCACTCAGTTGTGTCCAACTTTTTGTGACTCCATGAATCACAGCATGCCAGGCCTCCCTGTCCATCACCAACTCCCGAAGGTCACTCATACTCACATCCATCGATTCAGTGATGCCATCCAGCCATCTCATCCTCTGTCGTCCCCTTCTCCTCCTGCCCCCAATCCCTCCCAGCATCAGAGTCTTCTCCAATGAGTCAACTCTTCGCATGAGGTGGCCAAAGTACTGGGGTCTCAGCCTTAGCATCATTCCTTCCAAAGTAATCCAAGGGCTGATCTCTTTCGGAATGGACTGGTTGGATCTCCTTGCAGTCCAAGGGACTCTCAAGAGTCTTCTCCAACACCACAGTTCAAAAGAATCAATTCTTCGGTGCTCAGCTTTCTTCACAGTTCAACTCTCACATCCATACATGACCACAGAAAAAACCATAGCCTTGACTAGACGAACCTTTGTTGGCAAAGTGATGTCTCTGCTTTTGAATATGCTATCTAGGTTGGTCATAACCTTCCTTCCAAGAAGTAAGTGTCTTTTAATTTCATGGCTGCAGTCACCATCGGCAGTGATTTTGGAGTCCAGAGAAAATAAAGTCTGACACTGTTTTCACTGTTTCCCCATCTATTTCCCATGAAGTGATGGGACCGGATGCCACGATCTTCATTTTCTGAATGTTGAGCTTTAAGCCAACGTTTTCACTCTCCTCTTTCACTTTCATCAAGAGGCATTTGAGTTCCTCTTCATGTTCTGCCAGAAGGGTGGTGTCATCTGTATATCTGAGGTTATTGATATTTCTCCCAGCAATCTTGATTCCAGCTTGCGTTTCTTCCAGTCCAGCATTTCTCATGATGTACTCTGCATATAAGTTAAATAAGCAGGGTGACATTATACAGCCTTGACATACTCCTTTTCCTATTTGGAACCAGTCTGTTGTTCCATGTCCAGTTCTAACTGTTGCTTCCAGACCTGCATACAAATTTCTCAAGAAGCACATCAAGTGGTCTGGTATTCCCATCTCTTTCAGAATTTTCCACAGTTTATTGTGATCCACACAGTCAAAAGCTTTGGCCTAGTCAATAAAGCAGAAACAGATGTTTTTCTGGAATTCTCTTGCTTTTTCCATCATCCAGTGGATCTTGGCAATTTGATCTCTGGTTCTTCTGCCTTTTCTAAAACCAGCTTGAACATCAGGAAGTTCACAGTTCACGTATTGCTGAAGCCTGGCTTGGAGAATTTTGAGCATTACTTTACTAGCGTGTGAGTTGAGTGCAATTGTGCGGTAGTTTGAGCATTCTTTGGCATTGCCTTTCTTTGGGATTGGAATGAAAACTGACCTTTTCCAGTCCTGTGGCCACTGCTGCATTTTTCCAAATTTGCTGGCATATTCAATGCCACACTTTCACAGCATCATCTTTCAGAATTTGAAATAGCTGAACTGGAATTCTATCACCTACAATAGCTTTGTTTGTAGTGATGCTTTCTAAGGCCCACTTGACTTCACATTCCAGGAAGTCTGGCTCTAGGTCAATGATCACACCATCATGATTATCTGGGTCATGAAGATTTTTTTGTACAGTTCTTCTGTGTATTCTTGCCATCTCTTCTTAATATCTTCTGCTTCTGTTAGGTCCATACAATTTCTGTCCTTTATCGAGCCCAACTTTGCATGAAATATTCCCTTGGTATCTCTAATTTTCTTGAAGAGATCTCTAGTCTTTCCCATTCTGTTGTTTTCCTCTATTTCTTTGCACGGATCGCTGAAGAAAGTTTTCTTATCTCTTCTTGCTCTTCTTTGGAACTCTGCATTCAGATGTTTGTATCTTCCTTTTTCTCCTTTGCTTTTTGCTTCTCTTCTTTTCACAGCTATTTGTAAGGCCTCCTCAGACAGACATTTTGCTTTTTTGCATTTCTCAGTGATTTTGGAGCCCCCCAAAACAGGCTATCACTGTTTCCACATCTATTTGCCATGAAATGATGTGACCAGATGCCATGATCTTAATTTTCTGAATTTTGAGTTTAAGGAACTTTGGCAGGTGGATGAAAAATGAATACTAATTTTTCTGGGAGGGCTTTCTGGGATGAAAATAACAGGTCTTGATAGTATGGGAGTGAGCAGGGAGGAGGGTTCAGGATGGGCAACACGTGTATACCTGTGGCAGAATAATGCTGATATATGGCAAAATCAATACAATATTGTAAAAAAAAAAAAAAAAAAAAGTACAAAAAATATATATTTAATTGAGGAGGTGACTGTGAAACTCTGAAAATACTAAAAACTATTAAACTGTATACATTGAATTGAGTGGGTGAGATGTAAGTGAATTGTATCTCAATAAAGCTGTTTTTTAAAAAGAGAGGAAAGTATTAATTTTTCAAGGGAGAAAATTGTTATGCCTCTACTCAACCAAGTGATTAAATTTAATATCAATGACCTAGAATATGTCTTCTAGAGTTACTGTTGCATCACTGGAACTTCCAACAGGTAATATAAATGAACCCTGCTCTGTATTCAGGCCCTTTTGAGATCTAATAAGTGGTTGGTGAGGGTTCTACAGGCTTCCTTCATGGCTTGGATGGTAAAGAATAAGTCACTTGCTTATGTTTAATTTGGAAAACTCAGCAGTGGCCACAGGACTGGAAAAGGTCAGTTTTTATTCCAATCCCAAAGAAAGGCAATGCCAAAGAATACTCAAACTACTGCACAATTGCACTCATCTCACACGCTAGTAAAGTAATGCTCAAAATTCTCCAAGCCAGGCTTCAGCAATATGTGAACCGTGAACTTCCTGATGTTCAAGCTGGTTTTAGAAAAGGCAGAAGAACCAGAGATTAAATTGCCAACATCCACTGGATGATGGAAAAAGCGAGAGAGTTCCAGAAAAATATCTATTTCCGTTTTATTGACTAGGCCAAAGCTTTTGACTGTGTGGATCACAATAAACTGTGGAAAATTCTGAAAGAGACGGGAATACCAGACCACCTGATCTGCCTCTTGAGAAATTTGTATGCAGGTCAGGAAGCAACTGTTAGAACTGGACATGGGACAACAGACTGGTTCCAAATTGCAAAAGGAATACGTTAAGGTTGTATGTTGTCACCCTGTTTATTTGACTTATATGCAGAATACATCATGAGAAACGCTGGACTGGAAGAAGCACAAGCTAGAATCAAGATTGCGGGGAGAAATATCAATAACCTCAGACATGCAGATGACACCACCCTTATGGCAGAAAATGAAGAGGAACTAAAAAGCCTCTTGATGAAAGTGAAGGAGTAGAGTGAAAAAGTTGGCTTATCAGTGCACCAGCCCCAAGCATCCAGTATTGTACATCGAACCTGGACTGGCGACTCCTTTCATATATGATGTTATACATATTTCAATGCAGATGACCCAGAGGGATGGTATGGGGAGGGAGAAGGGAGGAGGGTTCAGGATGGGGAATACATGTATACCTGTGGCAGATTCATTAGATATATGGCAAAATCAATGCAGTATTATAAAGTTAAATAAAATAAAATTAAAAAAAAAAGTTGGCTTAAAGCTCAACATTCAGAAAATGAAGATCATGGCATCCGGTCCCATCACTTCATGGGAAATAGATGGGGAAACAGTGGAAACAGTATCAGACTTTATTTTTCTGGGCTCCAAAATCACTGCAGATGGTGACTGCAGCCATGAAATTAAAAGATGCTTACTCCTTGGAAGTAAAGTTATGACCATCCGAGATAGCATATTGAAAAGCAGAGACATTACTTTGTCAACAAAGGTCTGTCTAGTCAAGGCTATGGTCTTTCCTGTGGTCATGTATGGATGTGAGAGCTGGACTGTGAAGAAGGCTGAGCACCGAAGAATTGATTCTTTTGAACTGTGGTGTTGGAGAAGACTCTTGAGAGTCCCTTGGACTGCAAGGAGATCCAACCAGTCCATTCTGAAGAAGATCAGCCCTGGTTGTTCTTTGGAGGGAATGATGCTAAAGCTGAAACTCCAGTTTCTTGGCCACCTCATGAGAAGAGTTGACCCATTGGAGAAGTCTCTGATGCTGGGAGGGATTGGGGGCAAGAGGAATAGGGGACGACAGAGGATGAGATGGCTGGATGTCATTACCGACTTAATGGACGTGAGTCTCAGTGAACTCTGGGAGTTGCTGATGGACATGGAGGCCTGGCGTGCTGCGATTCATGGGGTCGCAAAGAGCTGGACACGACTGAGCAACTGAACTGAGCTGAACTGAACTGAACTCCGTACATGTGAAATAACAGTGTCTTTACTCCTGGTAGCTTGAAACAGTCTCTCTGTTGAAGAAATTAAAGGATGAAATTAAAAGATTTCAAATGTCTATTTCTGTACTTTGATGATTCATGGTGAAAGCTTTCCAAACTCGAGAATAAGGAGTTGATAGGTTAGATTAGTTGGATAGATAGACAGATAAATGATAAATAGGTTATTATAGATAAAGATAAATTCTTCTTAAATGATAGCTGTGCACAAGTAAGAGTTTGATCCAAACGATTTCACTAACCTTAGAGCATTATTGATAATATGTATAGAGAAGAAGCAAAAAGAAATTCTTCTCTATTACTAGTAGCAAGATTAATCCTCAGTTTATGAGCTTACAGAAAATTCAAAACAGGGACAAAAACCTCATCCTTATTACAAAATAATAGTTAAATTTTTATGTAAAAGAAAATTTCAGTTCTATCTGCAAGAAAACAAAATAAAACCTCACAGGAATTTTAAAGATTAGGAAGTATTGAGTAGAGACAAATGTTAACTAGTGTAGTAAAGGTAAAAACATCATCAGATTTTTACCTCAAATATAGAAAAAATAAAAGTTGTGACACTGATACTACATATTAAATTACCATCTCTCCACTTGAGATGCTTTACTACTGTAAGTGTAGAGTTATTTCAGCTGTTTGAAATAGAGTCTGTGGATATTCTGGAATGAATTCTTATTAATAGACTTTACATTTTTCACCCCATACTGAGGGACCTCAAATCAGGTGTCTCAGATCAGAGAAAGAAAATATATCCTGAAGAATTCACATTAATTATAGATGATTAAATATTACTGAAGGATCTGTCTGTCTGAGACGGGTATGCTAAAATTTTCTGTTTCCCAAGCTGGCATTTATCTGACCTTAATAATAAAAACAAAACAAAATGCTTTGATACTGTAGTTTAAGAACTAAATTCACACAAAGATGCAGATATTTGTAGGTACATCTCATATAAAAATGCAAAAACAAGTACATTTAGAGGTTGAGAACAAAAAATAGAGTAATAATTTAAATAAGAGGCTGTCATGGAAGCCTAAGCAATCTCTAGCATTGGTGAGTGAGCAACTGAGGGGATTTCATTTTCTCTATTAGTGAATAAAGAAAAAAATTTAACTATTTTGATATTGTAGAATGAAAAGAATACATCATACCTTTGTTCTGACTCTTTTAAAGATTTGGGAGAATGGCATGGCAACTTCCCCAGCATCCCATGCTGATAAACCTATTTTCATCTCCATCAACGTGGCCTTCATCTTAGGTAATACCATCTGACACTGATTTGGATCACTTTGATTCATGTCATGTGTGTGGATTCAGTCGCTTCTGACTTTTTGTGGCCCCATGGATTATAGCTCGCCAGTCTCCTTTGCCCCTGAAAATGTTCAGGCAAAAATACTGGAGTGGGGTCCCCTTCCCTAATCCAGTGGATCTTCCCTACCCAGGGGTCATACTCTCACCTCTTTTATCTCCTGCATTGGCAGGTGGATTCTTTACCATGAGCACCACCTGGGAAGGCCATTTTTTTTTTTTTTTTTTCAGGTCATACTGGAGAGCAAATCAAAATTTGTTAATTCTGGAACTTCATATTCATCACTTTTTTAGAATATTTGATGAATTTAAAAACTCTTTTTTTTTTTCTTTGAACTTCCATAAAAATAAATTCAGGATAGTGTTGAATTTACATATCTTATTATTTTTCTTTTATAGATTATATGAAATAATCTACTTATATTTATCTATAAAACCTAAAAAAAATGTGTTCTTATAAAAGCACCACATTACTAGTACTTAACCTGTTATAATTCCTGGTGCTATGTTCTTGGTAGTCTTTATATGAGTGAATGAGAGAAAAGTTTATGTTAAGCACCCTAAATCACTCACTGTTCTGTACTTTTCTACTCTAGATGAGACTTAAAAAAGATCTTATTAGAGTGAGTCACTGAGATCTTCAAAAAGTCATTTCCAAAGACAATACATGCATGTTTAAATTCTCTTACTGTGTTAATATTATTTTTAAAGTATTATTTTTAAAGGATTAAAATTATAATTACCAATGATTGATGCTATTATAATAAGACATAATGTATTTATGACACCACCCTTTGGTCTTTGGTTTTAATAAAGAATTATTTTGATAAAATTGTACAATTTTTGGAATATAATTTTAAATCTTTAATGTGAAAGTAGCACAAATATATTAAATGAAACTTTGTACACTATATGGAAAAAACTTTTAAGACTCAGAAAATGATAAAGATATAAATTTTATTTATAGTAATTTAGGTGTTAATGGTTCCAATACTATAGTTGTAAACATAAAGCAGATTTATTTTGACCATATGAAACAGTTAATGAGCTTGTCCTATTACTGTCAGTTTACATTTTAATGACAAGTGAAAAAGATCAACTGAAATATTTTCTCCATGAATGCCCCAAACGTTTTGGGCATTTAAGCTGTAAGATTCATAATATTGTGTTATATATTTTATATGATAACTAACTATGGAAAAGATGTAATTTTAATAATCATCACATTCTTTCCTGAGCAACTGGATTCTGAGAAATGTTTAGCTTGTTTGTTACTTATGCAGAAGAACATCTATGAATCACTCCATTTGAGGATATATATAGCTTTCATGCCAGGTCATGTCATATCAAACTCTGTCAAATGGATAAGCATAAGAAAAGCTGCTACTGCTGCTGCTGCTAAGTCACTTCAATCGTGTCCAAATCTGTGCGAGCAGCCCAGAGGCTGCTCACCAGGCTCCCCCATCCCAGGGAATCTCCAGGCAAGAACATTGGAGTGGGTTGCCATTTCCTTTTCCAATGCATGAAAGTGAAAAGTGAAAGTGAAGTTGCTCAGTCGTGTCTGACTCTTAGCGACCCCATGGACTGCAGCCCACCAGGCTCCTCAATCCATGGGATTTTTCAGGCGAGAGTACTGGAGTGGGGTGTCATTGTCTTCTCCATAAGAAAGGCCTATATATACCTAGGCCTCCATATACCTATTTAGAGTTTGTTTTGTGTATGGTGTTACAGAATACATTAATTTCATTTTTTTACATAGAATTGTCCACTTTTCCCAGCACCACTTATTGCAGAGATTATCTTTTCTCCATTGCATATTCTTGCCTTCTTTGTCATTGATCAAATTACATGTGTGGGTTTATTTCTGAGCTTTCTATACTGTTCCACTGATCTATATTTCTGTATCAGTGTATTTTCAATTAACCTTATGTGTCAATGAAAACAAACAAACAACAGTTTCTCTCATTCAAACGGAGCAGTTTATAATAGATTCAGTATTAAACTAAAAAAAGACAAGTGATAGCAGTTAAACTATCATATTGGGACTTCACTGGGAAAATCATGGACTTACACATATTTTATGTCAAAGAGGAAACTTCAAGACCTTTGAAACGAAACTTCTCCTCTTTTCTAAGCCTTGGAGTGGTCAGCTGGTTATTTTACATCATAGAATGAGCTATTGTAAAACCTTTATCAAAACCTCTAGCTTGCTGACTTCTAGTTCTAGACATTTTTCTATTATGCCAATGAATTTAGTAACTCATTTTCTTTTTAATTTTACTGTTCCAACTATTTCGACTCTATCTTATAGTTTGTTGACATAGTATATTTATGAGACTATTTAATTAGATTAACTTTAAAAAATATGCATTTGAATGTTAAAATATATCTTTTTTTTTGTTTTATGCCCATCCTAAGATAAAATTAAGTGCTGTAATAAAGAAGAATAGCAGTCCACTTCTAATTAGTTTTTAATTCCTAAAATTTGCACTTTCAATTAAAATGTTTACTCTTTAGAGTTAAAACCAAAACATAAAATAGTTTTCATATTTCTAAATTTAGTAGCATTTCAGAAGCTCATCTGATCTCTCTGTCCTGAACATGTTAATGACAATAAAGAAAATCTTATTTAAATAAATGAAAGAAAAAAATTACTTTGCATCATATCCATACAATATATTCATGAAAAATATCAAAGTCTTACTCATTTGCCATTAAAATAAGTTAAAACACTTATTTTTCATCTAAACTCTTGTTTCAATCTCATTAAAATTTCAGGACAAGTCAAAGAGACAATGTAGAACTAAAGAGAAATCACAGATTATGAACAGTCTTCCTGGATCTGTGTTCTACTTTTCAATGCTTTTTCAATACCCCTTTACACCATGATTTAACTTTATGAGCCATTATAGTGTTTTAGGTTGATTGACTATGAAGCCCAAAGTAACAAATTATACCCATCACTTCACAAACAAATGAGATATTTTAAAACAGAGCTAGTCACTACGTTCTTCAAACACAACTACAAGCACCCCAAATTTTGGTAATTTTGGTCTTAAGATTCTACCAAGTCATCAAATTATTTCAGAAAGCATCCTCATCTAGCTATATATTTAATAATCTAGTAATTTAACATAATCCATTCATTATATGTCAACACGAAAAGGGAATAAAGAAGCATCAGTTTGGTTACAGTTAACTGTGAAGACATTGCTACACTGCTTAAGGTCCATCCTGTGAATTCTCAGGCAACCTCTTACCATGTGAAACAGAAATAGTGGAAATTAGCACACAATGGTAGGATTTGGATAGAAAATGGAGCGGAAAGACATTCTTTCAGGACTCAAAAAGGACATAAAGGGATGTTTGAGCCAGTAAAGGAAAATTCATCTGGAGGCATAAGAATTAGTCAACTTGGCTAATGCCAAAAAAGTAGTTACAATTGCAAATCCCCTAATGATGGGGGAAAAGTTGTGGTGACTAAAGTAGAGGCTGTTGTTGTTCAGTTGCCCAGTCTTGTCTGACTCCTTGTGACCCTGCGGACTGCAGTATGCCAGGCCTCCTGGTCCCTCACCATTTCCCAGAGTTTGCCCAAGTTCATGTCCATTGAATTGGTGATGCCATCCAGCCATCTCATCCTTTGATGCCCTCTTCTTCTGCCCTCAATCATTCCCAGCATCAGGGACTTTTCCAAAGAGTCAGCAGTTTGCATCAGGTGACCAAAATATTAGCGCTTCAACTTCAGCAATCTCAAAGTAGAAGTCAGGCAGAAAGTATTTACTACTCAACCTGTAGCTCTTTGAAATTCCATTTCTATTGATTGAAGACAAAATCAGCTCTGGTGGAGAAGAAAAAATAGTTACATTTGCAGGTGAATAGAAGAAGTTTTCTTCACTTTCTCCTATATCCAAACAATATGTAACCATAAATGGACTGAGAGAAGTGCATATCATTGTGGATAAAAGGATCTGAAAATCTTTACAACTATTTATATTTGACAAGGCTAAAACTTATACCCCCAAACCAAGTGTATCACAACATAAGAAAAAGGATTCTGTAATCTAAATAACCAATAATAAAGAGTCCTGATGGGTAGCTATGTATGAGTATGCATCTAATATATGATTAAATGTGGCAGCTCAAATCCATAGGGAAAGAACTGAAAATTGGCTTGGAGATAATTGGTGATGCATTGGAAAAAAGAAATTAAAAACAGATGTGTACCTCACATCATATAAAAAGATACATTTCAGAAAGAGGAAAAATTTCCAGAAAAAAGATAATATACTACATACAGGAGAATATTTTTATAATTTTTGTGATATAGGCCTTTTTAAGCATGACAAATATTAAAAGTCATAAATAATATGTATGAATAGCTTTTATTCATAAATGTAGAAACAATATAGAAAGACTATATAGCGTTTAAAAAAACTTAACTGGGTAAAGCAAATTACTATAATTAGCAAATGATAGATAATTTTCACATAAATAAAGTCTTTATAGATAAACATGAATGATTAAAAACATAATTTTATTATTAAAATAATAATTAATTATTAAATATAGATATGAATAATATATACATAATAATAAAATATATTGAACATTTAACACCTCAGAATCCCAGGGACAGGGGAGTCTGGTGGGATGCCGTATATGGGGTCATACAGAGTCGGACATGACTGAAGCGACTTAACAGCTTGATGAGGGTGAAGGAGGAAAGTGAAAAAGGCAGTTTAAAACTAAATATTAAAAAAAACTAAGAATGTGGCATCTAGTTCCATCGCTGCTGCTGCTGCTAAGTTGCTTCAGTCGTGTCCGACTCTGTGTGACCCCATAGACAGTAGCCCACCAGGCTCCCCGATCTCTGGGATTCTCTAGGCAAGAACACTGGAGTGGGGTGCCATGCCTTCTCCAACTCATGAAAGTGAAAAGTGAAAGGGAAGTCACTCAGTTGTGTCCAACTCTTAGCGACCACATGGACTGCAGCCTACCAGGCTCCTCTGCCCATGGGATTTTACAGGCAAGAGTACTGGAGTGGGGTGCCATTGCCTTCTTCGATATAGGTTGATCCGATCAGATCAGATCAGATCAGTCGCTCAGTCCTGTCCGACTTTTGCGACCCCATGAACTGCAGCACGCCAGGCCTCCCTATCCATCACCAGCTCTCGGAGGGCACTCAGACTCATATTCATCGAGTCAGTGATGCCATCCAGCCATCTCATGCTCTGTCATCCCCTTCTCCTCTTGCCCTCAATCCCTCCCAGCATCAGAGTCTTCTCCAATGAGTCAACTCTTCGCATGAGGTGGCCAAAATACTGGAGTTTCAGCTTTAGCATCATTCCTTCCAAAGAAATCCAAGGGCTGATCTCCTTCAGAATGGACCAGTTGGATCTCCTTGCAGTCCAAGGGACTCTCAAGAGTCTTCTCCAACACCACAGTTCAAAAGCATCAATTCTTCGGCGCTCAGCCTTCTTCACAGTCCAGCTCTCACATCCATACATGACCACAGGAAACACCATAGCCTTGACTAGGCGAACCTTTGTTGGCACAGAGATGTCTCTGCTTTTGAATATGCTATCTAGGTTGGTCATAACCTTCCTTCCAAAGAGTAAGCGTCTTTTAATTTCATGGCTGCAGTCACCATCTGCAGTGATTTTGGAGCCCAGAAAAAGAAAGTCTGACACTGTTTCCACTGTTTCTCCATCTATTTCCCATGTAGTGATGGGACCAGAGGCCATGACCTTCGTTTTCTGAATGTTGAGCTTTAAGCCAACCTTTTCATTCTCCACTTTCACTTTCATCAAGAGGCTTTTGAGTTCCTCTTCACTTTCTGCCATAAGGGTGGTATCATCTGCATATCTGAAGTTATTGATATTTCTCCCGGCAATCTTGATTCCAGCTTGTGTTTCTTCCAGTCCAGCATTTCTCATGATGTACTCTGCATATATGTTAAATAAACATGGTGACAATATACAGCCTTGGCGTATTCCTTTTCCTATTTGGAACCAGTCTGTTGTTCCATGACCAGTTCTAACTGTTGCTTCCTGACCTGCATACAGATTTCTCAAGAGGCAGATCAGGTGGTCTGGTATTTCCATCTCTCTCAGAATTGTCCACAGTTTATTATGATCTACACAATCAAAGGCTTTGGCATAGTCAATAAAGCAGAAATAGATGTTTTTCTGGAACTCTCTTGCTTTTTTGATGATCCAGCAGATTTTGGCAATTTGATCTCTGGTTCCTCTGCCTTTTCTAAAACCAGCTTGAACATCAGGAAGTTCATGGTTCACATATTGCTAAAGCCTGGCTTGAAGAATTTTGAGCATTACTTTACTAGCGTGTGAGATGAGTACAATTGTGCGGTAGTTTGAGCACTCTTTGGCATTGCCTTTTTTTGGGATTGGGATGAAAACTGACCTTTTCCAATCTTGTGGCCACTGCTGAGTGTTCCAAATTTGTTGGCATATTGAGTGCAGCACTTTCACAGCATCATCTTTCAGGATTTGGAGTAGCTCCACTGGAATTCCATCACCTCCACTAGCCTTGTTCCTAGTGATGCTTTCTAAGGTCCACTTGACTTCACATTCCAGGATGTCTGGCTCTAGGTCAGTGATCACACCATCATGATTATCTGGGTCGTGAAGCTCTTTTTTGTACAGTTCTTCTGTGTATTCTTGCCACCTCTTCTTAATATCTTCTGCTTCCGTTAGGTCCATACCATTTCTGTCCTTTATCGAGCCCATTTTTGCATGAAAGATTCCTTTGGTATCTCTGATTTTCTTGAATAGATCCTTAGTCTTTCCCATTCTGTTGTTTTCCTCTATTTCTTTGCATTGATCGCTGAAGAAGGCTTTCTTATCTCTTCTTGCTATTCTTTGGAACTCTGCATTCAGATGTTTATATCTTTCCTTTTCTCCTTTGCTTTTCGCTTCTCTTCTTTTCACAGCTATTTGCAAGGCCTCCCCAGACAGCCATTTTGCTTTTTTTACATTTCTTTTCCATGGGGATGGTCTTTGTCCCTGTCTCCTGTACAATGTCACAAACCTCATTCCATAATTCATCAGGCACTCTAGCTATCAGATCTAGGCCCTTAAATCTATTTCTCACTTCCACTGTATAATCACAAGGGATTTGATTTAGGTCATACCTGAATGGTCTAGTAGTTTTCCCTACTTTCTTCAATTTCAGTCTGAATTTGGCAATAAGGAGTTCATGGTCCGAGCCACAGTCAGCTCCTGGTCTTGTTTTTGCTGATTGTATAGAGCTTCTCCATCTTTGGCTGCAAAGAATGTAATCGATCTGATTTCGGTGTTGACCATCTGGTGATGTCCATGTGTAGAGTCTTCTCTTGTGTTGTTGGAAGACGGTATTTGCTATGACCAGTGCATTTTCTTTGCAAAACTATGTTAGTCTTTGTCCTGCTTCATTCCGTGTTCCAAGGCCAAATTTGCTTGTTACTCCAGGTGTTTCTTGACTTCCTACTTTTGCATTCCAGTCCCCTATAATGAAAAGGACATCTTTTTTGGGTGTTAGTTCTAAAAGGTCTTGTAGGTCTTCATAGAACCGTTCAACTTCAGCTTCTTCAGCGTTACTGGTTGGGGCATAGACTTGGATTACTGTGACATTGAATGGTTTGCCTTGGAAACGAACAGAGATCATTCTGTCGTTTTTGAGATTGCATCCAAGTTCTGCATTTCAGACTCTTTTGTTGACCATGATGGCCACTCCGTTTCTTCTGAGGGATTCTTGCCCACAGTAGAATGATATAAATATAATGCTTATGATTATTTAGTTAAGATTTGCTTTATGGAATATTGGGACATTTTTATACTGATTTACAAAATGACCATTATGTATCAGCATTTTAATGTGTTTAAGAATGCCTTATCAAAATATATTTTTAGACTGCAGATGAGTGTAGAATGGGTTCAAATGTGTCACATAGAGCAAGCCTATTCTTTTGCCCCTCACACATTATAATCCATTAATTTTCTATTAAAGTAAAAGTCTCCCTGAGATTTTTTCCTACAAGTCCACTTTCTGACCTTCAGGTCAATAAATGAGGCTCATATTTCTTTCCCTATAATTCTATCTTGCAACTGGTTTAAGGCATTGATCTTGAGATGCTATTACCAGTGAAGTTGAATTATTATTAACATATACTAAATTTAAATGAACCAAGAAATGTGTTTCTCACATTTCACAATTCCTAATGTAGGTACAGTGCGTGATAGAATCACCCAAATTACCCTCAAATTTCAAATTGAATATAAACTATGAAATGCTTCTGTTTACATTGGAAAGCTCTATCACTGGTCTGCATTTGGCAAAGGGTTAATTTAAAGCTGAGGCCTTAATCAGTTGAGTTGCTGCTTGGATATCCATAAATAATGCAGATCTGAATTTATTTGGGTCAGCTTTTGTTTTCTTTCCATATCACAATGAAGACTGACTTTTCTTTCTCAGTTGAAACAAATGCAAGAAAGCACAAGTATTCCGGCACTTTCTATTCTTGTTTTTCTGTTTCAAGATCTTACTGAAGTAGAGTAGCATACACACATACACAGAAAAGTGTAAGTATCATAGTATACAGCTCAATCACTTTCATAAACAAACACGCAAGTAAACAACACATAGATGAAACAGTAGAACATAACTTGAATTCCAACTTCCAACTTGGCATTATCCATGTCCATGAAGGAATTTGAGAGAAGCTACCACAAAATGTCTCAGTTCCTTCCATATGAAAGTGGATGCTTCCTAAGAGGAACTCATGAAATTTGTTAAGCAAAACCTACTGCTGCTCTCTGCCAACCAGTGGTCATAGATATGCTTGTATATGCTTCTGGTACATAAGAATATGATTTTGTGCTGTGGGTAAATATGATTTTTTTTCTTCTTTAACTATCACAGTTTGCTTGAGAGCTTCCTACTACAGAATTAAAATAGAAAAGTTCTTGCAATGGACTTCTGGTAAATGGCATTGTTGGGCTTTTTACCACTGCACTGGAAAGACAGGCTTAGAATAGCAAGTGTGATATTATTAATAAATGCATTAGCACACCTTGTAAAATTCTAAAATCTAAAGTAATCAGCTTCACTGCAGAAAGAGTTTAATGCCTCATTGACACCCATAGTGAACCAAGAATTTGAAATAAAAAGTGGGTGCTTGATATTAACTGCATGGAGTAGAAAAAGATTCATTTTATTAATTATGTACATTCAGTATTTACAAATTTTGAAACAATAATATGATGAAACCCATTATTTAGTTTCTGCCGGGGTCCAGCCCCGGCTAATCCAGGGAGTTTGAGGTATAGACGGCATTGGTGAGGATCAGGATACAATAGTTTTAATTAGATAATAGAATGAGGATAACTCAGTGAGAAAATTTTGTGGAGAAAGGAGACTGAATAATTCAGCTAGAAGGTAAGATAAAGAACAACATGGGGAGACCAAGCTTCGGTGAACAAGGCCCCACACTTTATTTTTCAAAGTAGTTTTTATACCTTAAGTTATGCATAGAGGATAATGGGGGAAGGGGTGGAATCATGCAGGGACAGCAGTCCCTGAGCCAGGCTTTCAAACTTATCATACGCAAAAGTTTAGGTGAGTTACATTATCTTCTGGCCCGGAGGCCTATTAACATTTTAAGGAACTTATTTTCTCTAAAGGTGATTATTCTAAAGTCAGGCACCACCCTCCAAAAGCATTAGATAAGGTTGCATTCCTATAGGGCAAAAGGTGAGGTGGGCTCAATCAAGAAAAGAATTAACTCAAGGGTCCAAAGTTACAAACATTGAGGCTACTAATTACATTTCCATACACCAATTATATCAATCAATACATTGCCAAGGACACAGTAGGTAAGGGATATGGAGACTTAGCAGCAAACACTGGCCTAACAAGTGAAAAACCTTTCACCAATACAATTTCCAATCAATCTTTTAACTGCTCAAAGGAGTCTGTACTTACACAGTTTATAACATCTCATGCCTCTCACAGTTGGGAGGCTCTAAACAATCACATGTGGCCGGAAAAGCCTATTCAGGCAGGCTAGAGTGGAGCTATTCCAAATCCTGAAAGATGATGCTATGAAAGTGCTGCACTCAATATGCCAGCAAATTTGGAAAACTCAGCAGTGGCCACAAGATTGGAAAAGGTCAGTTTTCATCCCAATCCCAAAGAAAGGCAATGCCAAAGAGAACTCAAACTACCACACAATTGCACTCATCTCACACACTAGTAAAGTAATGCTCAAAATTCTCCAAGCCAGGCTTCAGCAATATGTGAACCGTGAACTTCCTGATGTTCAAGCTGGATTTAGAAAAGGCAGAGGAACCAGAGATCAAATTGCCAACATCCACTGGATCATCAAAAAAGCAAGAGAGTTCCAGAAAAACATCTATTTCTGCTTTATTGACTATGCCAAAGCCTTTGACTGTGTGGATCACAATAAACTGTGGAAAATTCTGAGAGAGATGGAAATACCAGACCACCTGATCTGCCTCTTGAGAAATCTGTATGCAGGTCAGGAAGCAACAGTTAGAACTGGTCATGGAACAACAGACTGGTTCCAAATAGGAAAAGGAATACGCCAAGGCTGTATATTGTCACCATGTTTATTTAACATATATGCAGAGTACATCATGAGAAATGCTGGACTGGAAGAAACACAAGCTGGAATCAAGATTGCCGGGAGAAATATCAATAACCTCAGATATGCAGATGACACCACCCTTATGGCAGAAAGTGAAGAGGAACTCAAAAGCCTCTTGATGAAAGTGAAAGTGGAGAGTTAAAAGGTTGGCTTAAAGCTCAACATTCAGAAAACGAAGATCATGGCATCTGGTCCCATCACTACATGGGAAATAGATGGAGAAACAGTGGAAACAGTGTCAGACTTTCTTTTTCTGGGCTCCAAAATCACTGCAGATGGTGACTGCAGCCATGAAATTAAAAGACGCTTACTCCTTGGAAGGAAGGTTATGACCAACCTAGATAGCATATTCAAAAGCAGAGACATCACTTTGCCAACAAAGGTTCACCTAGTCAAGGCTATGGTGTTTCCTGTGGTCATGTATGGATGTGAGAGCTGGACTGTGAAGAAGGCTGAGCGCCGAAGAATTGATGCTTTTGAACTGTGGTGTTGGAGAAGACTCTTGAGAGTCCCTTGGACTGCAAGGAGATCCAACCAGTCCATTCTGAAGGAGATCAGACCTGGGATTTCTTTGGAAGGAGTGATGCTCAAGCTGAAACTCCAGTATTTTGGCCACCTCATGCGAAGACTTGACTCATTGGAGAAGACTCTGATGCTGGGAGGGATTGGGGGCAGGAGAAGAAGGGGACGACAGAGGATGAGATGGCTGGATGGCATCAATGACTCGATGAATGTGAGTCTGAGTGACCTCCGAGAGCTGGTGATGGATAGGGAGGCCTGGCGTGCTGCAGTTCATGGGGTCGCAAAGAGTCGGACACGACTGAGTGACTGATCTGATCTGATCTTGTAGGTTGAAACACGGTCACACCCAGGAATTATTAACTGGAGCTGTAAGTTAGCTCTTTTTTCAGAGAATTGTAGTGGGGGACAGCCCCCTGTAAAGTCAGAGGTGTAGGTGAGAACACAAAGCAGAAAGTAGGCAGACTCTGGTTTTGGGGGGATAGATGCTTGAGAATTTCCAGGGGGCTCCTGAGGCTTTATCCCACATTTGCATATGCTGAACCTCCTTCCTTATGACCTTTGTCATGGGTGGAGCACTGATCCAAGGCGGCTCCGGACAAGTTTCCAAATTTCAACCTTCTTTCACCTATGCCTCCACCTCCATCTATCCTTTCCTCATGGATTATTCAAACAAATCTAAAATATTAAATACTTGAGTTAAAGAATATGCATCACGTATATATAAAATATAACACTTTAAAATATAACTAAAATATTCAATTTTTATTATGCCTAAAGTATGAATGAAACCAGTATCAAAATATTACCAAATATTCAGAGTTCAAATATATCCATATTGTTAAATATCATAATTGTTAAAGGATTTTTAAAAATTAAAGTTCTGATAAGTTTTATATGTTGCAATTGGTTGATAAGTTCATGAATCTATAGATTTTTCTTCCTCTCTCTCACTCTCTTGCATGTGATACATGCACATGCTCTCTTACTCTAGCTCTTGTTCTCACTAATTCTCAGTTTCTTACATTTTATTTATTGCAAACTCAGGTAGCTTTCCACAATACGGTTTTGGCTGTTTGCATCCCTGGGGTGTTATTTAACATCCTCCTCTCTCCCTTGCTGCTGTTAGACTTAAGAGTCTTGATGGATTCTGGAATGTGGTACTCTGTATATTCAGCAGGAAGCACATACAGTCTTAGCTTTCTCTTCTTTTTGTGATTTTTACCTGTTATTGGTAACCATTTCCTGCATTTTTTATTTCTCCTGGGTTTACAAAATCATGTTCTGTTTCAATCATTTTTTTTTATTTGCAATGCTGGGCACTTCCTTAAAGATAAATTCTGGTACTCAATTATTTAGTTACACTTAAGTAAAATTTACACTGGAAAAGCTGGATGCACACCTGATTCTTTCCTTTTATCAGTTCAGTTCAGTTCAGTTGCTCAGTCATGTCCGACTCTTTGCAACCCCATGAATCGCAGCATGCCAGGCCTCCCTGTCCATCACCAACCCCTGAAGTTCACTCAGACTCAGGTCCATCGAGTCAGTGATGCCATCCAGCCATCTCATCCTCTGTCGTCCCCTTCTCCTCCTGCCCCCAATGCCTCCCAGCATCAGAGTCTTTTCCAATGAGTCAACTCTTCGCGTGAGGTGGCCAAAGTACTGGAGTTTAAGCTTCAGCATCATTCCCTTCAAAGAAATCCCAGGGCTGATCTCCTTCAGAATGGACTGGTTGGATCTTCCCTTTATCAGTTTTCTAATAGTTCTTCTAGATCCTCAAATGTGGCTACTGTTGCTCAGTCCAAGTTTTAACACTTGAAAATTGTGTAACACTGAAAAAATCACCTTTCCTCCCTTTATATATTTGAATTTGGTAATGATTTTGGACAATTAGATATGTAAAAATAAATAGAAACCTCAGTTAAATAGAGTTGGAGGATAAATGGAAATCTCAGTTAAACAGAGTTGGAGGATCAGAGGCCAACATGAGAAAGAAAGACATCTTCTTTCCTAGCTAGGACTCAGCCAATCAAAAGCTATGGAGTCTTTGTTTACTATAGCCCTTTCATTGTCTTTTTCTCCCTACAAAACTGTACCCTTTCCTTTAATGTGCAGGAACCACTACATGTCTTGCTATGATGGAAGATCCCAAATTATAGTTCCTGCTGATTCTGAATAAGCTCCTCTCTGCTGAAAAAATATCTGTCAATGCAGTTTCATGTCAGCAGATGTAATGTGTATAGAGTGCACAGTAGGTTTTATTGCATACTGTAGGATCTCAGTCCACTATTATCATCATTATTTATTTGTTAAATCTCCCAGATCCAGTTTTCACACATCAAGAGTTCAGTTACATAGTTTTAGAAGTCATGGGACCAGATGAAGGAGGAGAAAATAGAGAATACTGGTTTTTAAAGTGAATACAATTTTGAAAGTGTAGTCTTATTGAATTAATATTTACTTAACCGCCAAGTGGAAGAAAGTGTGCTGCAGTCATTTTAGGCCAATGGATGTCACTTATGGATGTCTTGTATATGAAAAGGAGAACATTTGTGAGTGACTCAGCAGTTAAACAGAAAAGATAAAGTTTACTCAGATATGGAAAGATAAATTTGTTGTGAGTCAAAGTATTGTGTAACTGATTTAAGAACTGATATGCACACACATGTATGCACACACACACACACACACACACACACATTTGTATATATATTCTACTCAAACTCAAGAATTTCTGAGAAAAAAAGGAATAGTTTTGTTTTTATTTTCATCTGGTACATGTTCCTAGTACACTGAATTGTGTTTTCACCTAGTAAATGTGTCCTAGTACACTGGATTATTTCCATCAAAAATCCATACTTCTACCCCCATTTTCCATGTTATCTGCCATGTTTATATGCCCTTTCCTGGGTGAATGGATCTTAAAATATTAATATTTCTATGCAGTTTTATGAGATCAGACATGGGTGATAAGGAGTTTGAGATAGCAAAATAATAGAGCTAAATAGTATAAACTTGGTGTCTTTTGATAAAATCTAGCTTTAGCATGAAAAAAAAATATTTCTTTTTAAAATGGGATTTTATATAAGCTTGGAAGAAAAGGAGAATAAGAGTACTTACACAGATGGCTAGCTCTGCAGGTTAGAACTCGATCAATCCAAGGTGAAGACCTCACGTTTAATATAGGCTCATTATTTTTATGTTTTCATGTCCAAAGAGTACATATTTAACCCAGGTCAGCATTTACATAAATGCTTGCTCATTCACTCATAAGTCGTGAATTTTTGAATTTCTAACTCCATAACTAAAAGGAGATTTTAAAGTACTCTCATAAAACTCTGAATTGATAATTTCAGCCTCAATTTAAAGCCAACATTAATGGTATTAAGAGCATTATTTTCCCACTGATCTATTAATTTATATTTAGGATTGCTGGTTTTATTTTTATTGACAAAAAGTTCCTTCAACTCATTGAAATAATAGAACGTTCATAAATCATGTAATCAACATGAGCTGATATTTGGCTCTCCAGAATATGATCACTCTTCTCATGTTTGACTTCTTGTATATCCTCTGTTTTGAAGAAGGAAATGGC
This sequence comes from Tragelaphus eurycerus, assembly GCA_935064755.1. NCBI lineage: Eukaryota > Metazoa > Chordata > Mammalia > Artiodactyla > Bovidae > Tragelaphus > Tragelaphus eurycerus. The sequence continues at coordinate 1,990,799 of CAKXYN010000123.1, forward strand.
TTCCCACTCAAGCATTCTTGCCTGGAGAACCACATGGACAAAGAAGGCTGATGGGCTGCAGCCCATGTGGGCATGAAACACTGACCATGACTGAGCAACAAAGCACAGAACAGAACAAATATAATAGTTTCAGCCTCTCTTGCAGCTAGATTAACAGTGTGTGACGTTGAGGCAAGTTTGTGCCATCTTGGACTTTGAAATGGGAATTGATAAGTTTAAGCCAGAGGATATGGAACATCAACTGCAGCAATAGTAGCAACATTCTCCAGGTTCCAGGGACAGGAGCAACAACAGTAGAAGCAGCACAGTACATGTCCCGAGTTCAGTGTTTGGTGTCAACTGTAGCAGAGTTACAAGCTGACCTGTGTGGTGCTCATAAGCTATAACAGCAACAGAACTGGCATTTGGTCTATTGTTAGCAGTTACTAAGTTTCCCCTCTTCCTGGCCATTTTTCCTGTCAGATTCTTTAGCCTTCCTAAAATATTTTGTGAATGACTTGTTATCCTCTTCACAAATATTCTGCTTAAATTACACAGCTTGTTTCTTTTGCATGAAGTAAGAAACCTTAAAAGCTATTAGGTGTGGTTACTTAAGTGATCAGTTGATTTTCTAGACAGGGCTGAAATAAAAAATTCAGCTAGTATTTAGGGAAATAATTCTGTTCATGTTTAGCATCCAATGGAAAGAGCAAAAGTATTATTTGATACCTGAACTCTATTTGTGTGAATATATTGAAATATCTTTTCAATAAACCTAAACAATATTCCAGTGAGTCAACTCTTCACATAAGGTGGCCAAAGTACTGGAGTTTCAGCTTTAGCATCATTCCTTCCAAAGACCACCCAGGACTGATCTGCTTTAGAATGGACTGGTTGGATCTCCTTGCAGTCCAAGGGACTCTCAAGAGTCTTCTCAAACTCCAAGGTTCAAAAGCATCAATTCTTCCGCACTCAGATTTCTTCACGGTCCAAATCTCACATCCATACATGACCACAGGAAAAACCATAGCCCTGACTAGACGGACCTTTGTTTGCAAAGTAATGTCTCTGGTTTTCAATACGCTATCTAGGTTGGTCATAACTTTCCTTCCAAGGAGTAAGCATCTTTTAATTTCATGGCTGCAATCACCATCTACAGGGATTTTGGAGCCCCCCAAAATAAGGTCTGACACTGTTTCTACTGTATCCACATCTATTTCCCATGTAGTGATGGGACCAGATGCCATGATCTTCGTTTTCTGAATGTTGAGCTTTAAGCCAATTTTTTCACTCTCCTCTTTCACTTTCATCAAGAGGCTTTTTAGTTCCTCTTCACTTTCTGCCGTAAGGGTGGTGTCATCTGCATATCTGAGTTTTTTGATATTTCTCCCGGCAGTCTTGATTCCAGCTTGTGTTCTTCCAGCCCAGCATTTCTCATGATGTACTTTGCATATAAGCTAAATAAGCAGGGTGACAATATACACCCTTCACACACTCCTTTTCCTATTTGGAACCAGTCTGTTGTTCCATGTCCAGTTCTAACTGTTGCTTCCTGACCTGCATATAGGTTTCTCGAGAGGCAGATTAGGTGGTCTGGTATTCCCATCTCTTTCAGAATTTTCCACAGTTTATTGTGATCCACATAGTCAAAGTCTTTGACATAGACAATAAAGCAGAAATAGATGTTTTTCTGGAACTCTCTTCCTTTTTCCATGATGCAGCGATGTTGGCAATTTGATCTCTGGTTCCTCTGCCTTTTCTAATACCAGCTTGAACATCTGGAAGTTTATGGTTCATGTATTGCTTAAGCCTGGCTTGGAGAATTTTGAGCATTGATTTACTAGCATATGAGATGAGTGCAATTGTGTGGTAGTTTGAGCACTCTTTGGCATTGCCTTGCTTTGGGACTGGGATGAAAACTGACCTTTTCTAGTCCTGTGTCCACTGGTGAGTTTTCCAAATTTGCTGGCATATTGAGTGCAGCACTTTCACAGCATCATCTTTCAGGATTTGAAATAGCTCAGCTGGAATTCCATCACCTCCACTAGCTTTGGTCATAGTGATGCTTTCTAAGGCCCACTTGACTTCACATTCCAGGATGCCTGGCTCTAGATGAGTGATCACACCTGGGAGGGGTTGGGGGCAGGAGGAAAAAGGGATGACAGAGGATGAGATGGCTGGATGGCATCACCAACTCGATGCACATGAGTTTGGGTGAACTCCCAGAGTTGATGATGGACAGGGAGGCCTGTCGTGATGCAATTCATGGGGTTTCAAAGAGTCGGACACGACTGAGTCACTGAACTGAACTGAAACAATATTCACTATCTAAATTGAAAATTGGTATTTAAAAAACCTACATATAGGTGTCAATAAAAACATTTGAGTTGCATGAGTATCAGTATGAAAGGATATAGAATATCACATAAGCTTAATATGCCAATATGCCAGCAAATTTGGAAAACTCAGCAGTGGCCACAAGATTGGAAAAGGTCAGCTGTCATCCCAATCCCAAAAAAAGGCAATGCCAAAGAGTGCTCAAACTACCGCACAATTGCACTCATCTCACACGCTAGTAAAGTAATGCTCAAAATTCTCCAAGCCAGGCTTCAGCAATATGTGAACCATGAACTTCCTGATTTTCAAGCTGGATTTAGAAAAGGCAGAGGAACAAGAGATCAAATTGCCAACATCCACTGGATCATCAAAAAAGCAAGAGAGTTCCAGAAAAACATCTATTTCTGCTTTATTGACTATGCCAAAGCCTTTGACTGTGTGGATCACAATAAACTGTGGAAAATTCTGAGAGAGATGGGAATACCAGACCACCTGATGTGCCTCTTGAGAAATCTGTATGCAGGTCAGGAAGCAACAGTTAGAACTGGTCATGGAACAACAGACTGGTTCCAAATAGGAAAAGGAATACGCCAAGGCTGTATATTGTCACCATGTTTATTTAACATATATGCAGAGTACATCATGAGAAATGCTGGACTGGAAGAAACACAAGCTGGAATCAAGATTGCCGGGAGAAATATCAATAACCTCAGATATGCAGATGACACCACCCTTATGGCAGAAAGTGAAGAGGAACCCAAAAGCCTCTTGATGAAAGTGAAAGTGGAGAGTTAAAAAGTTGGCTTAAAGCTCAACATTCAGAAAACGAAGATCATGGCATCTGGTCCCATCACTACATGGGAAATAGATGGGGAAACAGTGGAAACAGTGTCAGACTTTCTTTTTCTGGGCTCCAAAATCACTGCAGATGGTGACTGCAGCCATGAAATTAAAAGACACTTACTCCTTGGAAGGAAGGTTATGACGAACCTAGATAGCATATTCAAAAGCAGAGACATCACTTTGCCAACAAAGGTTCGCCTAGTCAAGGCTATGGTCTTTCCTGTGGTCATGTATGGATGTGAGAGCTGGACTGTGAAGAAGGCTGAGCCCCAAAGAATTGATGCTTTTGAAGTGTGGTGTTGGAGAAGACTCTTGAGAGTCCCTTGGACTGCAAGGAGATCCAACCGGTCCATTCTGAAGGAGATCAGACCTGGGATTTCTTTGGAAGGAATGATGCTAAAGCTGAAACTCCAGTATTTTGGCCACCTCATGCGAAGAGTTGACTCATTGGAGAAAACTCTGATGCTGGGAGGGATTGAGGGCAGGAGGAGAAGGGGACGACAGAGGATGAGATGGCTGGATGGCATCACTGACTCGTTGAATGTGAGTCTGGGTGACCTCCGAGAGCTGGTGATGGATAGGGAGGCCTGGCATGCTGCAGTTCATGGGGTCGCAAAGAGTCGGACACGACTGAGCGACTGATCTGATCTGATGTGATCTGATCTAAGCTTATCTAAGAAAGTTTATTTTCTATAGGTTTCTTTTTTTGTGTGTGCATACATGTATGCTAATTGACTTCAGTCATGACCGACTCTTTGCCACCCCATGGACTGTAGACTTCCAGAATCCTCTGTGCATGGGATTTTCCAGGCAAAAATAATGGAGTGGTTTGCCATGCCTTCTTCCAGGGGATCTTCCAAACCCTGTGATCAAACCCATGTCTTTAATGTCTCCTGCATTGACAGGTAGGCTCTTTTTCACTGGCAAAAACTGGGAAGCCTCTTCTGTTCTGTGCTTGCATTTTAAAGATATGCTGTGCATTTGGGATATCACTTCCCCTTCATAAGCAAGTTTTAAAGGCATTCTAAGGAGTATAAATGTCTCTGAAGAGGTAGGTGATGCTAAGAGTCAGCAAATGACATACATCAGAAGAAAATTTAGAAGCAGTCAAGTGTGACATAAGAGACATAATCCTAACTATTTATTCTCATCTACTGTGCATGTGAATCACTTCTCTCCATGAGACAATATATAAAATGTATAAAAGCACTGCTGGTATTGGACATATTCAACATGTTATTTACATATGGCATAATAACTTTGAAAAAACACAAGGAAATTTACTTTTTCAGTTCATGGGTGATCATAACCAGCATGAGCACCATGAAGCTCTATGTTGACACAGGAAAAAGTGTTGAATGCGTTTTAAAATCTGAATAAGGCCACAATGGGGGACTAAGATGACTTAGTGAAGTAGCTGAGAAACAGATAAGATAGATCATGGATCTTCTGATGATAATCAGCAGTCTTCTGCTATGAATTGCAAAATTCTGTTGTTGCTGACTTCAAACCTCTGAGGAAACCAGACAAAGCACAGAATCTTGAGACTTAATAACTGGGCAAGTTTTACTGAGACAGGGAGGGAATCTACTCATAAGCTCTTATCAACACATAAGAAATTATTATGGAGAAAGACATTCTACTTGATACTCATTTCTGTCCCGAAGGGTGGGGTGGGGGGTATAAAGAGAACTCGTGGATACTATATACCATTTCTTTAAAAGTATCTTTACATTATGCAGACCAGTTAAATGCTATTGAAAGCAAGCTGGACCATGACATGGGCACTTCAAAAATTTCACTATCCGAAAAGTGATTATAAGTTTATGTAGCTGTAGAGTTGATCCCAAGCAGTGATAGAGCAAGGTGATAATCATTTCATTTTTTTTTATTCCAACCTCTAAAATCATGTAATTTCAAGTACCAAAAGTGAATCCAATCACTTGGATTCTTGAACACTGTTCAGATTGTTTCAACTCTCCTTTCCCAGCTCATTCTCAAAAGGGTCCAGAAAGCATAAACTTTGCAATGAATATAACAAGGCTAAAGCTGAAACTCCAATATTTTGGCCACCTCATGCGAAGAGTTGACTCATTGGAGAAGACTCTGATGCTGGGAGGGATTGAGGGCAGGAGGAGAAGGGGACGACAGAGGATGAGATGGCTGGATGGCATCACTGACTCAATGGATATGAGTCTGAGTGACCTCAGAGAGCTGGTGATGAATAGGGAGGCCTGGCGTGCTGCAGTTCATGGGGTCGCAAAGAGTCGGACACGACTGAGCGACTGATCTGATCTGATCAAAGATTATACATTGTTACAATAATCAAAGCTTTCTTGAACTTTTATGATGGTTTTCTTCGTTAACTGAAACCAGATACAATGGCACATTGATGGATATACAGATGGCGGAAACATCTTCATTTAAAGTAAAAGGAGAGTAACCACTCAAGGTGGTTAAATAGGATTCTACTTTTTACATGTTTATGAAGAATTTATCTACAAAGGGAACTGTTGTCACAAAGTCCCTGCTGAGCACTAGCAAAGGACCTGAGACATCAATAAGGACTAAAAACAAAACAAACAAACAAACAAAAATCCCCACTTAACTGTGTAGGATGAAAGAAGAAAAAAAGAGGAAATGGGAAGTTAACAGCACCGCTGGGGAGAAGCTGAAATAGAGGAGAGATTCCAATACTCAGAGAATCCTCCTCACAGAGGGTGGACCAGCTGGGACAGAAAGGTTTTTCAGGGGATTAGAGAGGAGCCCAGAAACTGGTCTGTGGAAGGCATGACAGATTAGGATCTATGCACATATTTTGTTCTTCAGTCATGTGCAATTCAGCCTAAGTTGCATGTCTTCTGCTGCAAAGGGTAACTGGGGGTGCAAAATGGAGTTTGGAGAGTGGACAAAGGGAGGAAACAGCTGTTGACCATGAGGAGACAGCCTGAAGGGAAGGAAGTGGGGATATCTACAATTAGGAAAGTTTGCAAAGAGATCTGGGGCACCATAAAACAAGGCACCATTGTTGAGTGGTGCACAAAGAGTGGGGTGCCACTGCACCTTATTCTAACCCTACCAGCCGTTGTCTCCATGAGCACTGGGAAAGGCACCCTTATAAGTAACTCACCCTTCTTTCAAGCCAAGGCCTCATCTGGCTGTGGAGGCCCCAGTAAAACCACATGCTACCCTTCCAGGACCTTCTGGGGAATCAGTCTTGGATGTTCCAGCCTGAGTTGTGTGTCACCTAAGGCTGACAAGAGCTGGGTGCTAAAGTGGGAGCTTAAGAGAGTAGACTGGAGAAGAAGAGCACTGTTGGTCATGTGGAGATGGCATGCAGGGGTGTGAGTGAAGAGCTCTGTGATCAGAAATGCTCCTGAAGGAAGTATGTATGCCCTGCCTCCTAAATAAGGCACCATCATTGAGTGGCACAGAGGGAGGAGGCTGCCATCACAGATTCTCCATACATACCAACCCTGCCTCCACAGGCACAGAGAGCAACTCACATTAGAGTGAGTGTGCATCAGTCTCATAAACTCATGCCAGCCTCTGCAGTCCTGGGCATGAGAAGGAGATACAGTGGACCTACTGTGCTTGCCCTAGCCAGGGCCACTTTGTGCTTCCCCTGCTAGAGTATGCATGCAGCCTCTCATCTGTTCGTGCATTTTGCCCCTCCCACCTAAACAAACAAGCATGCCCCAGGCAGTCCTATTTTTATTGTTTGTTTGGTGCTCTTTTTGGCTGTTTTTTGGTTTGTTTGTTTGGTTATTTATTTATTTATGCTTAATTTGGTTATTTGTCTTGGGGTTTGTCTGTTCATTCTCCTTTTTTTTTTTTTTTTTTTTAAGTTTGGCATTCTATACAGGTTTCAGGATCATTCTTCCCTGAGCAGGGTGGAAACCTGAGCCCCAGGATGGTGAGCACAGAGTCTTGTCCCCATGGAATCTTGATCAGTGAAAACCCTCCTGGAGGGCCTTATCACAGTGTCAAGGCCTGGTTTCTGTCCCCCCACCCCCACCCCCTGCTCTGCTGCCTGTGAACGTGAACTCCAACAGTGGATGCCTCAGGCCACACAACCAGCAAGACGGGAACACAGAATCACCATCAGCAGCCAGGCTTCTAAAGTTGCACTAATCTCAGATACCACAATACAAACCTCATAAGGTGAACCTGCCAATCAGAGTGACAAATCTCAAATCTATCCATGGTGCACAGGAAACATTCCTTCCCAGTAGGAAGCCTAAATAAACCCCTGAACCAACCTCAACCATCAGGGGGCAGACACCAGAAGGAAGAACTACTACCACAAACATCATGAGTTAAACAAAATGAAATGAAAGATGGATATGTTTCAGATGAAGGAATAAGTTTAAAATTCACTAGACAAAATAAATGAAGAGGAAATAGACAATCTACCTGAAATAGAATTCACAATAATGATAGTAAAAATGACCCAAGATCTCCAAAATAGAATGGAAGCACAGATTGAGAAAAAAACAAACAAAGATTAACAAGGACTAAGAACTAAACAACAACAAAAATTTGATGAAAAATACAATAACAAATGAAAATTATACCAGAAAGAATCCATATCAGAATAGCTGAGGCAGAAAAATGGACAAATGAGCTGGAATATAGAAAGATGTAAATAACTGCCATGGAGAAGAATGAAGAAAAATAAATTAAAAGAAATGAAGATAGTCGAAGAGACTTCTGGGACAACATTAAGTACACTGATGTTTGAATTAAAGTGGACCCAGAAGAAGAAGAGAAAGAGAGAGGGTCCAAGAAAGTATTTGAAAATAATATAGTCAGAAACTTCCCTAACATGGGAAAGAAAGTAGTCAATCAAGTCAAAAAAGTGCAGAGTGTCCCATAAATTCAAGGAGAAATATGCTGAGATCTACATTAATCAAAATAACAAAAACTAAATACAAAGACAAAAAGTTAAGAGCAGCAAGAGAAAAGCAATAAATAGCATACAAGGGAGTTGTCATATTATCAGCTGATTTTTCAGCAGAAACTCTACTCACCATAAAGGAGTGGGCAGATACATTTAAAGTGATGAAAGGGAAAAACCTACAAACAAGAATATTCAACTGAATAAGAATATCATTCATGTTCAGTGGGAAAATGAAAAGCTTTACAGACAAGCAAAAGGTAAGAGTATTCAGCACCATCAAATCAGTTTAGCCCTACCAGAGCACTGCTGAGCAGAAACCCACAAACTGCAGAACAATTATGCCAAAGAAATTCTAGCACTTTTAAGAAAGTTCTAGGACCCACGACAGATTTCCCAAACTGGGGATCTGCAAAGGGACTGAGAACTTCTATGGAATTTTAATTTGGAGGACAGTGGGATTTGATTATATAACTTCCACAGGACTGGGGAAACAGACTCCTGGAGGACAAAAACAAAACCTTGTGCACACCAGAATCCAGGAGAAAGGAACAGTGTTCCCACAAAAGACTGAGATAGACTTACCTGTGAGTGTCCAGGAGTTTCTGGCAGAGGCGTGGGTCAAAACTAGCCTACTTCAGGGTCAGGGGAACTGAATACAACAGTGAGTGCACATGTCCTTTTGAAGAAGGTCATCATTACCTTCATTAACCCTACTATAGTTTGGTCTGAGGCCAAACAACAGGTAGGGAATACAGCTCCAATCATCAAGAGAAAATTCCAATAAAGATTTACTAAGCATGGCCCCACCCATTAGAACAAGACCCAGTTTCCCCCACAGAGAATCTCTCCCACCATAAAGCTTTGATAAGTTTCTTAAATTTATCCACCAGAGGGCAGCCAGAATGAAAACCACAATCACACAAAACTAAACAAACTGATGACATGGACCACAGCTTTGTCTAACTCAATGAAAATATGAGTCATGCTATGTAGAGCCACCCAAAAGAGATGGGTCGTGGTGGAGAGTTCTGACAGAACGTGGTCCATTGGAGAAGGGAATGACAAACCACTTCAATATTCTTGCCTTGAGAATCCTATGAACATTATGAAAAGTGAAAAATATATGACACTGAAAGATGAACTCCCCAGGTCGGTAGATGCCCAATATGCTACTGGAGAAAAGTAGAGAAATAGCTCCAAAAAGAATGAAGAGATGATGCCAAAGCAAAAAAAAAAAAAATAAAAAACTCAGTTATGGAGGTGACTGAGTGATAGAAGTAAAGTCCAATATGGAAAGAACATTATATAGGAAGCTGGTTTGTTGGGTTTATGAATCAAAGTAAGTTGGAAGTGGTCAAACAGAAGGTGGCAGAATGAACATCAACATTTTAGAAATCAGTGAACTAAAACAGACTGGAATGGGGGAATTTAATTCAGATGACCATTACATCTACTACTGTGGGCAAGAACCCTTTAGAAGAAATGGAGTAGCCCTCATATTCAACAAAAGAATTCAGAATGCAGTATTTGGATGCAATCTCAAAAATGACAGAACAATTTTTGATCCTTTCCAAGGCAAATGATTCAATATCACAGGAATTCAAGTCTATGTGCCAACTACTAATGCTGAAGAAGCTGAAACTGAATGGTTCTATAAAGGCCTACAAGAACATCTAGAATTAAAACCTCCCAAAAATGTATTCATCATAGGGGACTGGAATGCAAAATAAGGAAGTCAAGAGATACCTAGAGTAACAGGTAAGTTTGGCTTTGTTGTACAAAATGAAGCACGGCAAAGGTTAACACAGTTTTGTCAAGAGAATGAAAGCACTCTCTTCCAAAAACAAAACAAAAATGAAAGGGGAATTTAACAATAAAACATTAATAGTGGGAGACTTTAATACCCCACTCACACCTATGGATAGATCAACTAAACAGAAAATTAAAAAAGAAATACAAACTTTAAATGATACGATAGACCAGTTAGACCTAATTGATATCTATAGGACATTTCACCCCAAAACAATGCATTTCACTTTTTTCTCAAGTACACATGGAACCTTCTCCAGGATAGATCACATCCTGGGTCATAAATCTAGCCTTGGCAAATTCAAAAAAATTGAAATAATTCCTAGCATCTTTTCTGACCACAGTGCAGTAAGATTAGATCTCAGTTACAGGAGAAAAACTGTTAAAAAATCCAACTTATGGAGGCTGAACAACACGCTGCTGAATAACCAACAAATCACAGAAGAAATCAAAAAAGAAATAAAAATATGCATAGAAATGAATGAAAATGAAAACACAACAACCCAAAACCTATGGGACACTGTAAAAGCAGTGCTAAGGGGAATATTCATAGCAATACAGGCATACCTCAAGAAACAAGAAAAAAATCAAATAAACAACCTAACTGTACACCTAAAGCAACTAGAAAAAGGAAGAAAGGAACTCCAGGGTTACTAGAAGGAAAGAAATCTTAAAAATTAGGGCAGAAATACATGCAAAAGAAACAAAGGAGACCATAGCAAAAATCAACAAAATGAAAAGCTGGCTCTTTGAAAGGATAAATAAAATTGACAAACCATTAGCCAGACTCATCAAGAAACAAAGGGAGAAAAATCAAATCAATAAAATTAGCAATGTAAACGGAGAGATCACAACAGACAATACAAAAATACAAAGGATCATAAGAGACTACTATCAGCAATTATATGCCAATAAAATGGACAACGTGGAAGAAATGGACAAATTCTTAGAAAAGTACAACTTTCCAAAACTGAATCAGGAAGAAATAGAAAATCTTAACAGATTCATCACAATCAAGGAAATTGAAAGTGTAATCAGAAAACTTCCATCAAACAAAAGCCCAGATCCAGACGGCTTCACAGCTGAATTCTACCAAAATTTTATAAAAGAGCTAACACCTATCCTACTGAAACTCTACCAGAAAATTGCAGAGGAAGGTAAACTTCCAAACTCATTCTATGAGGCCACCATCACCCTAATACCAAAACCTGACAAAGATGCCATAAAAAAGAAAACTATGCTAAAGCTGAAACTCCAGTATTTTGGCCACCTCATGAGAAGAGTTGACTCATTGGAGAAGACTCTGATGCTGGGAGGGATTGAGAGCAGGAGGAGAAGGGGATGACAGAGGATGAGATGGCTGGATGTCATCACTGACTCGATGAATGTGAGTCTGAGTGACCTCCGAGAGCTGGTGATGGATAGGGAGGCCTGACGTGCTGCGGTTCATGGGGTCGCAGAGAGTCGGACACAACTGAGCGACTGATCTGATCTGATCTGATCTGACAGGCCACTATCACTGATAAATATAGATGCAAAAATTCTTAACAAAATTCTAGCAATCAGAATCCAACAACACATTAAAAAAGATCAAACACCATGACCAAGTGGGCTTTGTGCCAGGGATGCAAGGATTCTTCAATATCTGCAAATCAATCCATGCAATACACCATATTAACAAATTGAAAAATAAAAGCCATATGATTATCTCAATAGATGCAGAGAAAGCCTTTGACAAAATTCAACATCCATTTATGAAAAAACTCTCCAGAAAGCAGGAATAGAAGGAACATAACTCAACATAATAAAGGCTATATATGACAAACTCACAGCAAACATTATCCTCAATGGTGAAAAATTGAAAGCACTTCCCCTAAAGTCAGGAACAAGACAAGGGTGCCCAACATCACCACTACTATTCAACATAGTTTTGGAAGTTTTGCCCACAGCAATCAGAGCAAAAAAAGAAATAAAAGGAATCCAAATTTGAAAAGAAGAAGTAAAACTCTCATTGTTTGCAGATGACATGGTCTTCTACATAGAAAACCCTAAAGACTCCACCAGAAAATTACTAGAGCTAATCAATGAATATAGTAAAGTTGCAGGATATAAAATAAAAACAAAGAAATCCCTTGCATTCCTGTACACTAATAATGAGAAAATAGAAAGAGAAATTAAGGAAAGAATTCCATTCACCATTGCAAAGAAAATAATAAAATACTTAAGAATATATCTACCTAAAGAAATTAAGACCTATATATCAGATCAGATCAGATCAGTCGCTCAGTCGTGTCCGACTCTTTGCGACCCCATGAACCGCAGCACGCCAGGCCTCCCTATCCATCACCAGCTCTCGGAGGTCACTCAGACTCACATTCATCAAGTCAGTGATGCCATCCAGCCATCTCATCCTCTGTCGTCCCCTTCTCCTCCTGCCCCCAATCCCTCCCAGCATCAGAGTCTTCTCCAATGAGTCAAGTCTTCGCATGAGGTGGCCAAAATACTGGAGTTTCAGCTTGAGCATCAATCCCTCCAAAGAAATCCCAGGTCTGATCTCCTTCAGAATGGAACGGTTGGATCTCCTTGCAGTCCAAGGCACTCTCAAGAGTCTTCTCCAACACCACAGTTCAAAAGCATCTATTCTTCGGTGCTCAGCCTTCTTCACAGTCCAGCTCTCACATCCATACATGACCACAGGAAAGACCATAGCCTTGACTAGGCGAACCTTTGTTGGCAAAGTGATGTCTCTGCTTTTGAATATGCTATCTAGGTTGGTCATAACCTTCCTTCCAAGGAGTAAGCGTCTTTTAATTTCATGGCTGCAGTCACCATCTGCAGTGATTTTGGAGCCCAGAAAAATAAAGTCTGACACTGTTTCCACTGTTTCTCCATCTATTTCCAATGTAGTGATGGGACCTATATATAGAAAACTATAAAACACTGGTGAAGGAAATCAAAGAGGACACTAATAGAAATATACCATGTTCATGGATCGGAATAATCAATATAGTGAAAATGAGTATACCACCCAAAGCAATCTATAGATTCAATGCAATCCCTATCAAGCTACCAACGGTATTTTTCACAGAGCTAGAACAAGTAATTTCACGATTTGTATGAAAATACAAAAAACCTCAAATGGCCAAAGCAATATTGAGAAAGAAGAATGGAACTGGAGGAATCAACCTGCCTGATTTCAGGCTCTACTACAAAGCCACAGTCATCAAGACAGTATGGTACTGGCACAAAGAGAGAAATATAGATCACTGGAAAAAAATAGAAAGCCCAGAGATAAACCCACACACCTATGGACACCTTATCTTTGACAAAGGAGGCAAGAATATACAATGGAGAAAAGACAATCTCTTTAATAACTGGTGCTGGGAAAACTGGTCAACCACTTGTAAAAGAATGAAACTAAAACACTTTCTAACACCATACAAAAAAATAAACTCAAAATGGATTAAAGATCTAAACATAAGACTAGAAACTATAAAACTCTTAGAGGAGAACATAGGCAAAACACTCTCTGACATAAATCACAGCAGGATGCTCTATGACCCACCTCCCAGAATATTGGAAATAAAAGCAAAAATAAACAAATGGGATCTAATTAAAATTAAGAGCTTCTGCACAACAAAGGAAACTATAAGAAAGGTGAAAAGACAGCCTTCAGAATGGGAGAAAATAATAGCAAATGAAGCAACAAACAACTAATCTCAAAATATACAAGAAACACCTGCAGCTCAATTCCAGAAAAATAAACGACCCAATCAAAAAATGGGCCAAAGAACTAAATAGACATTTTTCTAAAGAAGACATACAGATGGCAAACAAACACATGAAAAGATGCTCAACATCACACATTATCAGAGAAAGGCAAATCAAAGCCACTATGAGGTACCATTTCACACCAGTCAGAACGGCTGAGATCAAAGAGTCTACAAGCAATAAATGCTGGAGAGGAGGTGGAGAAAAGGGAACCCTCTTACACTATTGGAGGGAATGCAAACTAGTACAGCCACTATAGAGAACAGTGTGGAGATTCCTTAGAAAACTGGAAATAGAACTGAAATATACCCTGAAATCCCACTGCTGGGCATACACACCATGGAAACCAGAATTGAAAGAGACACATGTACCACAATGTTCATCGCAGCACTGTTTATAATAGCTAGGACATGGAAACAATCTAGATGCCCATCATCAGATCAGATCAGATCAGTCGCTCAGGCAGGTCAGACTCTTTGCGACCCCATGAACTGCAGCACGCCAGGCCTCCCTATCCATCACCAGCTCTCGGAGGTCACCCAGACTCACATTCATCAAGTCAGTGATGCCATCCAGCCATCTCATCCTCTGTCGTCCTCTTCTCCTCCTGCCCTCAATTCCTCCCAGCATCAGAGTCTTCTCCAATGAGTCAACACTTCGCATGAGGTGGCCAAAATACTGGAGTTTCAGCTTGAGCATCATTCCTTCCAAAGAAATCCCAGGGCTGATCTCCTTCAGAATGGACTGGTTGGATCTCCTTGCAGTCCAAGGGACTCTCAAGAGTCTTCTCCAACACCATAGTTCAAAGGCATCAATTCTTCAGTGCTCAGCCTTCTTCACAGTCCAGCTCTCACATCCATACATGACCACAGGAAAGATCATAGCCTTGACTAGGCGAACCTTTGTTGGCAAAGTGATGTCTCTGCTTTTGAATATGCTATCTAGGTTCGTCATAACCTTCCTTCCAAGGAGTAAGCGTCTTTTAATTTCATGGCTACAGTCACCATCTGCAGTGATTTTGGAGCCCAGAAAAAGAAAGTCTAACACTGTTTCCACTGTTTCTTCATCTATTTCCCATGTAGTGATGGGACCAGATGCCATGATCTTCGTTTTCTGAATGTTGAGCTTTAAGCCAACCTTTTCACTCTCCACTTTCACTTTCATCAAGAGGCTTTTGAGTTCCTCTTCACATTCTGCCATAAGCGTGGTATCATCTGCATATCTGAGGTTATTGATATTTCTCCCAGCAATCTTGATTCCAGCTTGTGTTTCTTCCAGTCCAGCATTTCTCATGATGTACTCTGCATATAAGTTAAATAAACATGGTGACAATATACAGCCTTGATGTACTCCTTTTCCTATTTGGAACCAGTCTGTTGTTCCATGACCAGTTCTAACTGTTGCTTCCTGACCTGCATACAGATTTCTCAAGAGGTAGATCAAGTGGTCTGGTATTCCCATCTCTTTCAGAATTTTCCACAATTTATTGTGATCTACACAGTCAAAGGCTTTGGCATAGTCAATAAAGCAGAAATAGATGTTTTTCTGGAACTCTCTTGCTTTTTTGATGATCCAGTGGATGTTGGCAACTTTATATCTTGTTCCTCTGCCTTTTCTAAATCCAGCTTGAACATCAGGAAGTTCACGGTTCACATATTGCTGAAGCCTGGCTTGGAGAATTTTGAGCATTACTTTACTAGCGTGTGAGATGAGTTCAATTGTGTGGTAGTTTGAGCACTCTTTGGCATTGCCTTTCTTTGGGATTGGGATGAAAACTGACCTTTTCCAGTCTTGTGGCCACTGCTGAGTTTTCTAAATTTGCTGGCATATTGTGTGTAGCATTTTCACAGCATCATCTTTCAGGATTTGGAATAGCTCCACTGGAATTCCATCACCTCCACTAGCCTTGTTCTTAGTGATGCTTTCTAAGGCCCACTTGACTTCACATTCCAGGATGTCTGGCTCTAGGTCAGTGATCACACCATCATGATTATCTGGGTCGTGAAGCTCTTTTTTGTACAGTTCTTCTGTGTATTCTTGCCACCTCTTCTTAATATCCTCTGCTTCCATTAGGTTCATACCATTTCTGTCCTTTATCGAGACCATTTTTGCATGAAATGTTCCTTTGGTATCTCTGATTTTCTTGAATAGATCCTTAGTCTTTCCCATTCTGTTGTTTTCCTCTATTTCTTTGCATTGATCGCTGAAGAAGGCTTTCTTATCTCTTCTTGCTATTCTTTGGAACTCTGCATTTAGATGTTTATATCTTTCCTTTTCTCCTTTGCTTTTCGCTTCTCTCTTTTCACAGCTATTTTCAAGGCCTCCCCAGACAGCCATTTTGCTTTTTTGCATTTCTTTTCCATTGGGATGGTCTTGATCCCTGTCTCCTGAACAATGTCACGAACCTCATTCCATAGTTCATCAGGCACTCTATCTATCAGATCTAGGCCCTTA
Organism: Tragelaphus eurycerus; assembly: GCA_935064755.1. NCBI lineage: Eukaryota > Metazoa > Chordata > Mammalia > Artiodactyla > Bovidae > Tragelaphus > Tragelaphus eurycerus. The sequence goes on from CAKXYN010000123.1 coordinate 2,006,895, forward strand.
AATCTATTTCTCACTTCCACTGTATAATCATCAGGAATTTGATTTAGGTCATACCTGAATGGTCTAGTTGTTTTCCCTACTTTCTTCAATTTAAGTCTGAATTTGGCAATAAGGAGTTCATGGTCCGAGCCACAGTCAGCTCCTGGTCTTGTTTTTGCTGATTGTATAGAGCTTCTTCATCTTTGGCAGCAAAGAATATAATCAATCTGATTTCGGTGTTGACCATCTGGTGATGTCCATGTATAGAGTCTTCTCTTGTGTTGTTGGAAGAGGGTATTTGCTATGACCAATGCATTTTCTTGGCAAACTCTGTTAGTCTTTGCCCTGCTTCATTCCTTATTCCAAGGCCAAATTTGCCTGTTGCTCCAGGTGTTTCTTGACTTCCTACTTTTGCATTCCAGTCCCCTATAATGAAAAGGACATCTTTTTTGGGTGTTAGTTCTAAAAGGTCTTGTAGGTCTTCATAGAACTGTTCAACTTCAGCTTCTTCAGCGTTACTGGTTGGGGCATAGACTTGGATTACTGTGACACTGAATGGTTTGCCTTGGAAACAAACAGAGATCATTCTGTCGTTTTTGAGATTGCATCCAAGTACTGCATTTCGGACTCTTTTGTTGACCATGATGGCCACTCCATTTCTTCTGAGGGATTCCTGCCCACAGTAGTAGATATAATGGTCCTCTGAGTTAAATTCACCCATTCCAGTCCATTATAGTTCGCTAATTCCTAGAATGTAAACATTCACTCTTGCCATCTCTTGTTTGACCACTTCCAATTTGCCTTGATTCATGGACCTGACATTCCAGGTTCCTATGCAATATTGTTCTTTACAGCATCAGACTTTGCTTCTATCACCAGACACATCTACAGCTGGGTATTCTTTCTGCTTTGTTTCCATCCCTTCATTCTTTCTGGAGTAATTTCTCCACTGATCTCCAGTAGCATATTGGGCCCCTACTGACCTGGGGAGTTTCTCTTTCAGTATCCTATCATTTTGTCTTTTCATACTGTTCATGGAGTTCTCAAGGCAAGAATACTGAAGTGGTTTGCCATTCCCTTCTCCAGCGGACCACACCCTGTCAGATCTCTCCACCATGACCCTGCCCATCCTGGGTTGCCCCACGGGCATGGCTTAATTTCATTGAGTTAGACAAGGCTGTGGTCCTGTTGTCATTAGATTGACTAGTTTTCTGTGAGTATGGTTTCAGTGTATTTGCCCTCTGATGCCCTCTTGCAAGACCTACCGTCTTACTTGGGTTTCTCTTACCTTGGGCGTGGGGTATCTCTTCCCGGCTCCACCAGCAAAGCACAGCCATCACACCTTACCTTGGATGAGGGGTTTCTCCTCACCGCCACCCTTCCTGACCTTGGGGGAGGGGTATCTCCTCACGCCGCCCTTCCTGACCTCGGTCCTGGGGTAGCTCCTCTCGGCCGTGCTTAGTGCGCCAGTCCTCACTGCCGTCCTTCCTCGGTCGTTGGGTAGCTCCTCTCGGGCGTGCTCTCAGTGAGCCGCGCAGCCGGCGAGGGGTTCTCAGTGCTCCGCTCGCTGGTAGGCCGGGCGCTCTCAGTGCGCTGCTCGCAGGTAGGCCGGACGCTCTCAGTGCACCGCTTGTGGGTAGGCTGGGCGCTCTCAGTGCGCTGCTCGCGAGTAGGCCGGGCGAAAGCTGTGGTACATATACACAATGGAATATTACTCAGCCATTAAAAAGAATACATTTGAATCAGTTCTAATGAGGTGGATGAAACTGGAGCTGATTATACAGAGTGAAATAAGCCAGAAAGAAAAATACTAATACAGTATACTAATGCATATACATGGAATTTAGAAAGATGGTAATGATAACCTTATATGGGAGACAGCAAAGAGACACAGATGTATAAAACAGTCTTTTGGACTCTGTGGGAGAGGGAGGGGTGGGCATTATTTGAGAGAATGGCATTGAAACATGTACAATATCATGTAAGAAAGGAATCGCCAGTCCAGTTTCAATGCAGGATACAGGAAGCTTGGGGCTGCTGCACTGGGATGACCCAGAGGGATGGTATGGGGAGGGAGGTGGGAGGGGGTTTCGGATTGGGAACACGTGTACCCTGTCACAGATTCATGTTGATGTATGACAAAACCAATACAATATTGTAAAGTAATTAGCTTCTAATTAAAATAAATAAATTTAATTAAAAACAACAACAACAGAAACAAAGGAGATACCTCTAAACATGGACATCACCAGATGGTCAGAACCAAAACCAGGTTGATTATATACTTTGCAGCTGAATATGGAGAAGATAAAAGCAAGAGAGTTCAAGAAAAGCATCTATTTCTGCTTTACTGACTATGCCAAAGCCTTTGATTGTGTGGATCACAATAAACTGTGGAAAATTCTGAAAGAGATAGGAATAGCAGACCACCTGATCTGCCTCTTGAGAAATTTGTATGCAGGTCAGGAAGCAACAGTTAAAACTGGACATGGAAAAACAGACTGGTTCCAAATAGGAAAAGGAGTGTGTGAAGGTTGTATATTGTCACCCTGCTTATTTAACTTCTATACAGAGTACATCATGAGAAATGCTGGACTGGAAGAAAGACAAGCTGTGATCAAGATTGCCGGGAGAAATATCAATTACCTCAGATATGCAGATGACACTACCGTTATGGCAGAAAGTGAAGAGGAACTAAAAAGCCTCTCAGTGAAAGTGAAAGTGGAGAGTGAAAAGGTTGGCTTAAAGCTCAACATTCAGAAAACGAAGATCATAGTATCTGGTCCCATCACTACATGGGAAATAGATGGGGAAACAGTGGAAACAGTGTCAGATTTTATTTTTCTGGGCTCCAAAATCACTGCAGATGGTGAATGCAGCCATGAAATTAAAAGACGCTTACTCTTTGGGAGGAAAGTTATGACCAACCTAGATAGCATATTCAAAAGCAGACATTACTTTGCCAGCAAGGTCCGTCTACTCAAGGCTATGGTCTTTCCTGTGGTCATGTATGGATGTGAGAGCTGGACTGTGAAGAAGGCTGAGCGCCGAAGAATTGATGCCTTTGAACTATGGTGTTGGAGAAGACTCTTGAGAGTCCCTTGGACTGCAAGGAGATCCAACCAGTCCATTCTGAAGGAGATCAGCCCCGGGATTTCTTTGGAAGGAATGATGCTCATAGCTGAAACTCCAGTATTTTGGCCACCTCATGCGAAGAGTTGACTCATTGGAAAAGACTCTGATGCTGGGAGGGATTTGGGGCAAGAGAAGAAGGTGACGACAGAAGATGAGATGGCTGGATGGCATCACTGACTCGATGGATGTGAGTCTGAGTGAACTCTGGGAGTTGGTGATGGACAGGGAGGCCTGGTGTGCTGTGATTCATGAAGTCCCAAAGATTCTGACATGACTGAGTGACTGATCTGATCTGATGGAGAAATATTTCATCAGCAAAACAAGACCAGAATCTGACTTTGGCTTCTGGTCATGAACTACTCATGACCTACTTATTGTAATATTCAGACTTAAATTGAAGAAAATACGTAAAACCACTAGACCCTTCAGATATTACATAAATTAAATCCCTTATAATTGTACAGTGGAAGTGACAAATAGATTCACAGGATTAGATGTGATACAGTGCCTGAAGAACTATGGATGGAGGTTGTTGACATTGTACAGGAGGTGATGATCAACACCTTCCCCAAGGAAAAGAAATGCCAAAAAGCAAAATGGTTGTCTAAGGCTAAGAGAAATAGCTAGGAAAAGAAGAGACACTAAAGGCAAAGGAGAAAGGGAATGATATACCCATCTACTTATTTAAATTATATGCAGAGTACATCATGAGAAACACTAGGCTGGATGAAATGCAAGCTGGAATCAAGATTGCTGGGAGAAATATCAATAACCTCAGATACGCAGATGATACCACCCTTATGGCAGAACGTGAAGAAGTAAAGAGCCTCTTGATTAAAGTGAAAGAGGAGAGTGAAAATATTGGCTTAAAATTCAACATTCAGAAAACTACGATTATGGCATCTGGTCCCACAACTTCATGGCAAATAGATGGGGAAACAGTGGAAACAGTGACACTTTTTTTTTTTTTTTTTTTTTTGGTGGGGGGCCCAAACTCACTGCAGATGATGACTGCAGCCATGAAATTAAAAGACACTTGCTCCTTGGAAGAAAAGTTTTGATCAAACTAGGCAGAATATTTAAAAACAGAGACATTGCTTTACCAACAAAGATCATCTAGTCAAAGCTATGTTTTCTCCAGTAGTCGTGTAAGGATTGTGAGAGTTGGACTATAAAAAAAGCTGAGTGCTGAAGAATTGATGTTTTTGTGTTGGAGAAGATTCTTGAGAGTCCCTTGGACAGCAAATAGATCCAACTGGTCCATCCTAAAGGAAATCAGTCCTGAATATTCATTGGAAGGATGGATGCTGAAGCTGAAACTCCAATAATTTGGTCATCTGATGTGAAGAACTGACTCATTGGAAAAGACCAGGATGCTGGGAAAGATTTAAGGCTAGAGGAAAAGGTGATGACAGAGGACGAGATGGTTGGATGGCATCACCAGTTCAATGGACATGAATTTTAGTGAACGCCAGAAATTGGTGATGGACAGGGAGCCTGGCGTTCTGCAATCCATGGAGTTGCAAAAAGTCAGACAAGACTGAGCAACTGAACTGAACTGACCTATTTGAATACAGAGTTCCAAAGAGGAGTAAGGAGAGATAAGAAAGCCTTCCCAAGTGAAAAATGCAAAGAAATCGAGGAAAACAACAGAATTGGAAAGACTAGAGTTTTCATCAAGAAAATTAGAGATAGCAAAGGAATGTTTCATGCAAACATGGGCACAGTAAAGGACAGAAATGGTATGGATCTAACAGAAGCAGAAGATATGAAGAGGTGACAGGAATACACAGAAGAACTATGCCATAATGATCTTAAAGACCCATATATCCATGATGGTGTGATCACTCACCTAGAGACAGACATCCTGGAGTGTGAAGTCAAGTGGATCTTAGATAGCATCACTATTAACAAGCTAGTAAGTTTATGGAATCCCAGTTGAGCTCTTTCAAATCCTAAAAGATCATGCTGTGAAAATGTTGCATTCAATATGCCAGAAAATTTGGAAAACTCAGCAGTGGCCACAGGACTGGAAAAGGTTAGTTTTCATTCCAATCCCAAAGAAAGGAAATGCCAAAGAATATTAAAACTACTGCACAATTGTACTCACCTCTCGCACTAGCAAAGTGATGCTCAAAATTCTCCAAGAAAAGCTTCAACACAGTATATGAACTAAGAAATTCCAGATATTAAAGCTGGATTTAGAAAAGACAGAGGGAACATATATTAAATTGCCAATATCCGTTGGATCATAGAAAAAACAAAAGAGTTCCAAAAAATATCTATTTCTACCTATTGACCACTCCAAACCCTTTGAATAAGTGGATTGCAACAAATTTTGAAAAATTCTTAAAAGATATGGAATATCAGACCACCCTACCTGACTCCTGAGAAATCCATATGCAGGTAAAGAAGCAACAGTTAGAACCAGACATGGAATAATGGACTACTTCAAACTTGGAAAAGAGTACTTCAATGCTGTATATTCTCACCCCATTTATTTAACTTCTATGCAGAGTACATCATGTGAAATCCTGGGCTGCATGGAACATAAGCTGGAAGATTTCCAGGAGAAATATCAATAACCTCAGTTATCCGATGACAACACCCTTATGGCAGAAAGTGAAGAGGAATTGAAGAGTCTTTTGATGAAAGTGAAAGAAGAGAATGAAAAAGCTGACTTTAAACTCAACATTCAGAAAACTAAGATCATGGCATCCAGTCCCAACACTTCATGGCAAATTTATGTGGAAACAATGTAAATAGTGACAGACTTTATTTTCTTGGGCTCCAAAATCACTACAGATGGTGACTGCAGCCCTGAAATTAAAAGACACTTGCTACTTGCTCCTTGGAAGAAAAGCTATGACCAACTTAGTGTAATAAAAAGAGCATACATTGTTTTACTGACGATGGTCCATGTAGTCAAAGCTATCATTTTTCAGTAGTTATGTATGGATGTGAGATTTAGACCATAAAGAAAGCTGAGTATTAGAAAATTGATTTTTTTTTTTTTTTTTTCACTGCGGTGTTGGAGAAGACCCTTAAGAGTCCCTTGGATTGCAAGGAGATCAAACCAGTCAATCCTAAAGAAGTCAGTCCTGACTATTCATTGGAAGGCCTTATGCTGCAACTCAAGCTTCAGTACTTTGGCTTCATCGAAAAAGATCCTAATGCTGGGAAAGACTGAAGGCAGGAGGAGAAGCGGGGGACAGAGTATAAGATGGTTGGATGGCATCACTAACTCGATGGACATAAGATTGAACAAAGTCTGGGTGTGGGTGATGGAGAGGGAATCCTGGCCTGCTGCAGTACATGGGATTGCAAAAACCCACACAGGACTGAGCACCTGAAGTTAACTGAACTGAAACCAGTTTTACAATAAATGCTAAAGGATCTTCCATCAGCAGAAAACACAAGAGAAGAAAAAGTCCTAAAATAACTAACACAGAACAACTAATAAAGTGGCAATAAGAACATTGTAAACGTTTAAATTACTTTAAATGTGAATGAATTAAAAGCTCAAACCAAAAGACAAAAACTGGCTGAATGAATTAAATAACAAGACCCATAAATATGTTGTTTACAAAAGGCCTACTTCAGACCTAGGTACACTAGAAATGATAAGTGAGAAGATGGAAAAAGAGATTCCAGGCAAATGGAAATAAAAAGTAACCAAGAATAGTAATATTCATCTCAGACAAAATACACTTTAAAATAAAGGTTTTTACAAGGAATAAAGAAGGACACTACATAATGCTTGAGGAATTGATCCAAGAAGAGGATATAACAATTATAAAGGTTTATGCACCCAAAATTTATTGTTGTTATTCTCTCATATAGTCATGTCCAGCTCTTTGCGACTCCATGGACTTCAGCTTGCCAGGCTCCTCTGTAGTCCAGTGTCTCCCAGAGTTTGAACAAACTCGTGTCCATTGAATCATTGGTGATCTCTAACCATCTCATCCTCTGCTGTCCCCTTCTCCTTTTGTTTTCCTAACACAAGGGTCTTTTCCAATGAGTTAACTCTTCCCATTAGGTGGCCAAAATATTGGAGCTTCAGTTTCAGCAACATTCCTTCCAATGAACATTCAGGGTTGATATCCTTTATAATTGACTGGTTTGATCTCCCTGAAGTCCAAGGGACTCTGAAGAGTCTCCTCCAGCATAAGAATTCAAAAACATCAGTTCTTGGTGCTCAGCCTCCTTTTGGTCCAACTGCCTTTTTCATACAAGACTACTGAAAAAACTATAGATTTGACTATATGTTCCTTTGTTGGCGAGTAATGTTTCTGCTTTTTAATACACTGTGTACTTTTCTCATCATTTCCTTCTAAGGAGTAAGCATCTTTTAACTGTCTGGCTGCAGTCACCATCCACAGTCATTTTGGAGCCCAAGAAAGCAAAATCTATCACTGTTTCCACTTTCCCCCTTCTACTTGCCATGAAGTGATGGGACCGTATGCCAAGATCATAGTATTTTTAATATTTAGTTTCAAGCCATCTTTTTTACTCCCCTCTTCCATCTTCATCAAAAGGCTCTTTAGTTCTTCACTTTTTGCCATTAGAGTAGTATCATCTACATATCCGACATTGCTGATATTTCGTAAGGAAATTTTTATACCAATCTGTGATTCTTGCAGCCCAGCACTCCATATGAAGTACTCTGCATATAAGTTAAATAAGCAGGGTGACAATATACAGTCTTGGCATACTCTTTTCCCAATTTTGAACCAGTCATTTGTTCCATGTAAGGTTCTAACTGTTGCTTCTTGATCCACATATGTTTCTCAGGAGACTGGCAAGGTGGTCTGATATTCCCATTTCTTTAAGAATTTTTCAGTTTGTTGTGATCCACCCAGCCAAAGGTTTAAGCTATTCTAATGAAGCAGAAATAGACATTTTTCTGAAATCACCTTGCTTTCTTGATGATCCACTGAATGCTCACAATTTGACCTCTGGTTCCTCTGGCTCTTTGCATCTCTGTTTGTACATCAGGAATTTCCTGGTTTATGTATTTGTGAAGCTTATCTTGAAAAATTTTGAGATTAACCTTGCTAGCAAGTGAACTGAGTCTAACTGTACAGGAGTGTGAACATAAATGGAATTGATGGAATATTATTCAGCCATTAAAAAGAATATATCTGAAGAAGTTCTAATGAGGTGGATGAAACTGGAGCCTATTATACAGAGTGAGGTAAGCCAGAAAGAAAAACATCAATACAGTATACTAATACATATATATGGAATTTAGAAAGATGGTAATGATAACCCTGTATGTGAGACAGCAAAAGACACACAGATGTATAGAACAGTCTTTTGGACTCTGTGGGAAAGGGTGAGGGTAGGATGGTTTTGGATAATGGCACTGAAACATGTATATTCTCATATGTGAAATGAATCACCAGTCCAGGTTCAATGCATGAGACAGAGTGCTCAGGGCCAGTGTCCTGGGATGACCCAGAGGGATTGAATGGGGAGGGAGGTGGGAAGGGGATTCAGGATGGTGAACACATGTACACCCATGGTGGATTCATGTCAATGTATGGCAAAACCAATACAATATTGTAAAATAATTAGCCTTCAATTAAAATAAATTTATATTAAAAAAGTAAAAAGTGCATATCAATATATTTCATTGAATCTCTGAATGATTTATGAAGAGGGATTTATTTAAAATCTCACCTCTTTCTTCTGTTTTTGCTTTTTAGGATTCTAACTGTTTTCAAATTGGGTGGTTTCCAAATAAATGACTTTATTGTGCTTTCCAATTAAAGCACAATTATTTTTAAAATAAATAAATAAATAAATAAAATGGAATTGCCCTTCTTTGGGATAGGAATAAAAAACTGGCCTTTTCCAGTCCTGGGGCCACTGCTAAGTTTTAAAGACCTGAACACATGTTGAGTGCAGCATTTTAACAGCATCATCTTTTAGAATTTGAAATAGCTCAGCTGGAATTCTATCACCTTCAATTTCTTTGTTTGTAGTAATATTATCTAAGGCCTACTTGACTTCATACTCCAGGAAGTCTGGACCTAAGTAAATGACAACATTATCATGATTATCTGAGTCATTAAGACCTTCCTTGTATTCTGTGTATTCTTGCCACCTCTTCTTAATTTTTTCTGCTTCTGTTAGGTCTTTACTATTTTTTAAATTTTTTTTACTATGCTCATCCTCACATGAAATGTTCTCTTGACATATCCAGTTTTCTTGAATAGATCTGTAATGTTTTCCATTCTATTGTTGTCCTCTATTTATTTGTACTGATCAATTCTCCTCCTCCTAAGTCGTCTCAGTTGTGTCCGACTCTGTGCGACCCCATAGACGGAAGCCCACCAGGCTCCCCCGTCCCTGGGATTCTCCAGGCAAGAATACTGGAGTGGGTTGCCATTTCCTTCCCCAATGCATGAAAGTGAAAAGTGAAAGTGAAGTCACCCAGTCGTGTGCGACTCCTAGCGACCCCATGGACTGGAGCCTACCAGGATCCATGGGATTCTCCAGGCAAAAGTACTGGGGTGGGGTGCCACTGCCCTCCCCACTGATCAATTAAGAAGTCTTTTTTTTATCTCTTATTGCTATTCACTGGAACTCTGCACTTATTTGAGTATATAGTTCCTTTTCTCCCTTGCTTCTCTTCTTTCCTCAGCTATTTGTAAAACTATCACAAGAGACACAACACTATACACTAGAGAAGAGAAAGTCTCTTCAATAAGTTGTGCTGGGAATATCAAACAACTACATATAAAAGAATAAAATTAGAACACTCTCAAACATTTTACACAAAAATAAACACAAGATGTATTGGCAATACAATATTGTAAAGTAATCAGCCTCTAATTAAAATAAATAAATTTAAATTAAAAAATAAACACAAGATGGATTAAAGACTTAAATGTAATGTTGGATATTATAAATTGTTAGAGGAAAACATAGGTTGCATACTACTTGACATAAATTTCAGTAAGCTCTTTTTTGACCCACTTCCTAGAGTCATGAAAAGATATTAAAAAAAAAAAAAAAATGGGTCCCAAGTAAACTTAAAAGTTTTTCAAAAGATAAGAAACCATAAACAAAATGAAAAGACAGCCTTCAGAATGGGAGAAAATATTTGGAAATGAAAAAACTGATAGGAGATTATTTTCCAAAACAATCAAACAGCTAATGTAGCTCAATATTGGAGAAGGCAATGGCACCCCACTCCAGTACTCTTGCCTGGAAAAATCCCATGGATGGAGGAGCCTGGTAGGCTGCAGTCCATGGGGGTCTCAAAGAGTTGGACATGACTCAGAGACTTCACTTTCACTTTTCACTTTCATGCACTGGAGAAGGAAATGGCAACCCACTCCAGTGTTCTTGCCTGGAGAATCCCCGGGACGGGGGAGCCTGGTGGGCTGCCATCTGTAGGGTCGCACAGAGTCGGACTTAGCAGCAGCTCAATATTAAAGAAAAAATACAATATAGGAGTTTCAAAGAGTTAGATATGACTGAGCAACTGAACAACAATAATAATAGACACAAAATTGACAGAAGAGCTAAGTAGAAATTTCTTCAGAGAAGACATACAAAAGTATCTTAAAAGATGATCTACATCCTTAATTATTAGAGAAATACAAATTACAACTACAACAGTACAATACAACTAGTATCATCTCACAATGGTCAGAATGGCCATCATCAAAAATCATCAAACAATAGACTCTGGGGAGGGTGTGGTGAAAAGGGTACCCTTGTACACTGTTGGTGGAAATGTAAACTGGTATAGCCACTATAAAGAACAGTCCAGAGGTTCCTTAATAAACTAAAAATCGAGCTACCATATGGCATAGAACTCTCACTCTTAGACATATATTCAGATAAAACATAATTCGAAAGGACACATGCACCCTGATGTTTGTTGCAGCACTATTTGCAGTAGCTTAGACCTGGATGGAGCCTAAATGCACATTGACAGAAGATGGATAAAGATGACATGGTATAAGTATTCAATGGAATGTAACTCAGACATAATGAGGAACATAGTGCCATTTGCAGCGATGTCGATGAACCTTGAGGCTGTCATACAGAGTGAAGCAAGTCAGATAGAGAAAAACAGACACTGTATAATATCACTTATACATAGATTCTAGAAAAATGGTAGAGATGAAGTTATATGCAAAGCAGAAATAGACTGTTACAGAGAGCATATTTATTGTTACCAAGTGAGGTAGGGAGAGTGGAGTGGGATGAATTGCGAGATTGGAACTGAAATATATAGACTAATATACATAAAATATACAACTAATGGTGACCTGCAGTATAGCACAAGGAACTCTGCTCAGTGCTCTGTGGTGACCTAAATGATATGCTATGCTATGCTATGCTAAGTCACTTCAGTCGTGTCTGACTCTGTGTGACCCCATAGACGGCAGCCCACCAGGCTTCCCCGTCTCTGGGATTCTCCAGGCAAGAACACTGGAGCGGGTTGCCATTTGCTTCTCCAATGTATGAAGGTGAAAAGAGAAAGTGAAGTCGCTCAGTCGTGTCTGACTCTTAGCGACCCCATGGACTGCAGCCTACCAGGCTCCTCCGTCCGTGGGATTTTCCAGGCAAGAGTACTGGAGTGGGGTGCCATTGCCTTCTCCGGACCTAAATGATAAGGAAACCATAAAAAAGAGTAGATATATGCATGCTTATGTCTGATTCACTTTGTTGTACAGAAAAGACTAACAAAACTTTGTAAAGCAATTGCACTCCAATAAAAATTAATTAAAAATAGAAAACTGTGTGTTAGTCACTCAGTCTTATCTGACTCTCTGTGATCCCATGAACTGCAGGCCGCCAGACTCCTCTGTTCATGGAATTCTCCAGGCAAGAATAGTGGAGTAGGTGGTGATTTCCTTCTTCAGAAGATCTTCCTGACCCAGGAATCAAACTCTGGTCACCCCTATTGCAGGCAGATTCTTTACTGACTGAGCCACAAGCTAAGCCCAATTTAGGTAGTCTAGTAATATCTATGCTAAGCTATGCTATGCTATGCTTAGTCACTCATTCGTGTCTGACTCTGAAAACATTGAAAAAAAAATAAAGGGACACTCAGTCACGTGCGACTCTGAAAGTACTGAAAAAAATAAAGAGAGAAATCCTCAGGTTTGGGAAATATATAAGTGGAGCATGTTTTTCATGAATTGAAGAAGAGTTTCAGTCACTCTAGCCACTTCAGTAAGCGCTAAATTGCTTCAGTTGTATCTGACTGTACAACCCCATGGATTGTAGCCTGCCAGGCTCCTATTTCCATGGGATTTTCCAGGCAAGAATACTGGAGTGGGTTGACATGCCCTTCTCCAGAGGATCTTCCAGACTCTGGGATGGAACCCACATCTTTTAAGTCTCCCGCATTGGCAGGAAGGTTCTTTACTACTAACACCACCTTAAAAGTTCAGCCAGGCTTATATAACTGGGCATAAATGCTTTCAAGGTTCAAACATATAGAAGCATATCATCAAGCATATTACCTGTAGATAGCTCCTTCTGAATCACTGTATAGATATTTGACATTTTGTGTATCAACTCAACAGTTGATGAACATTGAGATTATTTCTTGATTTTGCCTATTGTGAAAGTAACATTAGGAACATTGACATATGTATCTTTGTCTGGAAGTGTTTTCCTTTCTCCTGGGCAGATTCCCAGGAATGAAAATGCTAGCACATATGGTAATTTAACATTCTGCTTTTAAAAAAGGTGTCAAAATGTTTTTCAAAGTCACTATTTTGTCCTTGTTCAGTTACTCAGTCGTTTCCAACTCTTGGCGTCCCCATGGACTGCCATATTCCGGTCTTCCCTGTCCTTCACCATCTCCCAGAGTTTTCTCAAGTTCATGTGCATTGAGTCCAGGGTGCAATCCAACCATCTCATCCTCTATCATTCCCTTCTCCTCCTGGCCACAATTGTTACCAGCATCAGGGTCTTCTCCAATGAGTCCACTCTTCTCATCAGGTGGCCAAAAGATTGGAGCTTTAGCTTCAGCATCCGTCCTTCCAAGGAGTATTCAGGGTTGATTTCCTTTAAGACTGACTGGTTTGATCTCCCTGCTGTCCAAGGTACTCTCAAGAGTCTTCTTCCCTGATAGCTATAAAAGGTGTACCTTCTTCCCGCAGCCTGATCTTCAGGGCTACCAACTTTCTATTCACCTTGCTTTTTCCCTTTGTACACTGTAGCATAAGATCCTTCCACTAGCTTTTACAGTTTTCTGTGTGAGTCAGATTATCCAAATTTGGGACTTGTTGGTGAACTGGGGCAGGCTGAAATGCCACGAACTCTAGGAGACTCTGCCCGCAGAGGAGCTCTTATTAAAGTGAATGCAAGTATTGTTCTCAGAATGCACCCTCTGTACTTGATTAGTGGGTTTCTTAAACAGGTCAAAAGCGCTCTGTGTCCTCTGAACTCTGACTTTCTTATCCTCAGGAATTGTGTCCAGGGGTTTTGATCACTGAGTCCATTCCAGGGCAGTTCCGTGTGGCCACCTTTGTGAAATATATCTCACTAAAGGTGGTGTCCTCTTTCTTCAAGGCAATGCAGCTGAAACTATCCGACAAAGTTCTCGGCAACTTCATCTTGCCGATATTCTCGGCTGGCTGTGGCTCAATGAGGTCGCACATCTGGGCGACACAGGGCTCGGGCAACTTCCCCAAACTGGTCCTGAGCAGAGCGCAGAGAACTGCGAGGGAGCGCGGGAGGGTAAACATGCGCCTCCTCCGTTTCCTGCACCTCCCCCACCTCCTCCTCCTCTGGCCAGTAAGTGGGATTCTTTTCAGTAAGCAAAGAATCCCACAGAGATGAAAAAAATATATAAAATATATATATTGTTTTATTCCTTCCCCTCCCCCTTTTCTTTTGCTACATTTCCCTTGGTGTTTTCTATAGGGCACATGTGTGGTGAGAATTCTATGGTTTTAAAATAGCAAGGCATGTTGAAGTTAGGAAAAAAAAAAAAGAGTAGTTGACATTTCCCCTGAAATACTGGTGCTCTGACTGGATGCAGTAACTGATTAGATTTTGAGTTCTCCTTTTTGGTGGAAAACGAGAATATATTTTAGTTTCATGAAAGATGATGTAATACATTAAGGTGGAGTTTTTCATTCTACTTTTGCTTTTGAAGTGTACAAAGTTTTTTCATTCTGTTTTTGCAGCACTGTACTGTGAAAAGTAGTTAACAGCTGTTAAAAGCTTGCTCGGCAAATAGGCACATAACAGTGGGTATGTATCATGTTCCCTATGACAAACATCCACTTCCCTTTTTATAGCTGGACGATTCTTTCCCTGTGAGTAATAGTTGAAGGAATTAGTTGAATTCCTTACATAGTGAGTATTAATTTAAGTATTAGTTGAATGGAAGCTGAAACTGCCAGATAGTTTTCTCCGGACATGGGATAAAATATTATTTTTGCCAATCCAATTCAGCAACTCTGGACTTGGAATCTAGAGACAAGGACAAGGAACCCATTATGTCAGTGTACAGCATCAGTAATGGGGCAAATGCTTGAGGTTAGAGGCAGCAAAGCACAGTGTCCAGTTTTCAGCATCAACAATGAAAGCACTGTACCCCAAGATGCCTATGTTCTGTGGAAAATGCAACAGTTTTCTGATTGAACTAGTGTTGCTGATTTTGATGCCTCTGTTCCTCCTAAATTTCTGCCTAAATTTTCCAGTTCCAATTATCTTGGCTTCCTGGAGTTTCAGTCAGTTATATAACACCCTTTTGATAAATTCATTGTTTTCTGTTTAACTATGCCTCTTGTGGTTGCTGCAGCAACTAAGTTGTCTATTGCAGCAACTAAGAACAATGACTGATCCTGGGTTCTTCAAAGTAGCCAGAAGTCTATGAAAAGACAGTGAATGTACCCTCAGTTCAGTTCAATCTCTCAGTCGTATCCAACAATTTCAAACCCCGTGGAGCATGGTAGGCTCCCCTGTCCATCACCAACTCCCGGAGCTTGCTCAAACTCATGTCCATCAAGTTGGTGAGGTCATTCAACCATCTCATCCTCTGTCATCCCCTTCTCCTACCTTCAATCTTTCCCAACATAAGGGTCTTTTCTAATGAGTCAGTTCTTTGCATCAGGTGACCAGAGTATTGGAGCTTGATTTTAGCATCAGTCCTGCCAATGAATATTCAGGACTGATGTTATTTAGTATTAACTCTTTTGATCTCTTTTCAGCCCAAGGGACTCTCAAGAGTAGTCTTCTCCAACACCCAATTCAAAAGCGTTAATTTTTCAGTGCTCAGCTTTCTTTATAACTCAACTCTCACATCCATACATGATTACTGGAAAAACCTTAGTTTTGACTAGATGGACCTTTGTCAGCAAAGTAATGTCTCTGCTTTTTAATATGCTGTCTAGATTTGTCATAGCTTTTCTTCCAAGGAGCAAGTGTCTTTTAGTTTCATGGCTGCAGGTACCATCTACAGTGTTTTTGAAGACCAAGAAAATGAAGTCTCTCACTGTTTACATTGTTTTCCCATCTATTTGCCATGAAGTGACGTGGCTGGATGCCATGATCTCAGTTTTTTGAATGTTGAGCTTTAAGCCAGCTTTTTCACTCTTCTCTTTAACTTTCATCAAGAGGCTCTTTAGTTTTTCTTCATTTTCTGCCATAAGGGTGGTGTCATCTGCATATCTGAGGTTATTGATATTTCTCCCTCCAATCTTAATTCCAGCTTGTGCTTCATCCAGTCCAGAATTTTGCATGATGTACTCTGCATATAATTTAAATAAGTAGGGTGAAAATATACAGGCTTGACCAAATATACAGACTTTCCAAATTTTGAACCAGTCCTTTATTCTATGTCTGGTTCTAACTGTTGCCTCTTGTCCTGCATATAGATTTCTCATGAGGCAGGTAAGGTAGTCTAATATCTCAATTTCTTTAAGAATTTTCTACAGTTTTCTGTGATCCACACAGTCAAAGGCCTTAATGTAGTCAATGGAGCAGAAGTAGATTTTTTTTTTTTCCCTTTGAATTCTATTGCTTTTTCTATGATCCAAGGGATTTTAGCTCTTTGATCTTTGGTTCCTCTGCCTTTTTTAAATCCATCGTGAACATTGGAAGTTCTTGGTTGATGTACTGTTTAAGCCTTGCTTGAAGAATTTTGAACATTACTTTGCTAGCATGTGAAATGAGTGCAATTGTGTGATATGTAACATTCTTTGGCATTGTCTTTCTTTAGGATTGAAATGAAAACTGACCCTTTCCAGTCCTGTGGCCGCTGCTGAGTTTTCCAAATTTGCGGGCATAATGAGTGCAGCACTTCCACAGCATCATCTTTTAGGATTTAAAATAGCTCAATTGGAATTCTATCACCTCCACTAGCTTTCTTCATAGTGATGTTTCCTAAGGCCCATTTGACTTCGCACTCTAGGAAGTCTGGCTCTAGGTGAGTGATCACACCATCATGATTATCTGGGTCATTAAGATCTTTTTCATGTAATTTTTCTGGATATTCTTACCACCTTATCTTAGTATCTTCTGCTTCTAGTAGGCCCATTCCATTTCTGTCCTTTATTGTACCCATCATTTCATGAAATTCTTCCTTGTTATCTCTAATGTTCTTTATGAAAACTCTAATCTTTCCCATTCTATTGTTTCCCTCTATTTCTTTGCATTGCCCTTTTAAGGCTTTCTTTTCTCTCTTTGCTCTTCTTTGGAACTCTGCATTCAGATGGGTGTATCTTTCCTTTTCTCCTTTGCCTTTTGCTTCTCTTTTATTCTGAGCTATTTGTAAAGCCTCCTTACCATGTACAATGTTATGAACCTCTGTCCATAGTTCTTCAGGCACTCTGTTTATCAGATTTAATCCATTGAATCTGTTTGTCACTTCCACTGCATAATTATAAGGGATTTAATTTAGGTCATACCTGAATGGCCTAGTGGTTTCCTCTACTTTCTTCAATTTAAGTCTAAATTTTGCAATAAGGAATTTATGATCTAAACCACAGTCCTTATCAGGAAACTTTTAAAATAGGAAGCTGATCTGTATCACATTTGCTTACCTTGAAGTTAAGAGTTTCACTTTGACCCAGAACCAATTACCAAGCAAATAAGTCACAGTTGCTTTAGGAAAAAGAAAATAGCATTTTTAACTGATATATTGAAGTCAGTTTAAGTAAGGGACTCTTTATAGTTGAACCAACAAGAGATAATGAAGTTTTGCAGATTGGCAATAGTTAAAAGCTCCCTTAAGGTAGAGAGATACACTATTGCCAGTCATAGGAGAACTAGCAATAGGAATCTGAAAGGAGTTATAGTTACAAAAGGTCAAAATCATAGCCACAACCATGGGACCAAAGCATATAGGAAGTTGGAAATCAGTGAAAAAGTATTTTGAACTTAATATCACAGGGCTCCAATCAGCTGTTGTGTTCTCCCATTTCTAATCACATTAACTAAATGAAAAATGGTGAGCAACATAGTATACCTTGAATGAAAATTAATTTACCTTTGAAATTAATTATGAGAATTTTTTGATATACCTTATCTCATTATATTCAGAGAAGGCAATGGTACCTTACTACAGTACTCTTGCCTGGAAAATCCCACGGATGGAGGAGCCTGGTGGGCTGCAGTCCATGGGGTCAAGAAGAGTCGGACACGACTTCACTTTCACTTTTCACTTTCATGCATCGGAGAAGGAAATGGAAACCCACTCCAGTGTTCTTGCCTGGAGAATCCCAGGGACGAGGGAGCCTGGTAGGCTACGGTCTATGGGATCTCACAGAATCAGACACGACTGAAGCGACTTAGCAGCACCAGCAGCAGCATCTCATTAAATTACAATATTGAAAAATTTTTCCAGGAAATACATACTAATCAGAGAAATGTCTGTATTATCCAGGAGAATATTAATTAAACATTTGTTTTTCTAAAGCAATTTTGAAGGATTTGAAATTAGAAAATGTGTTTTTTATTTAAAATTATATGGTTTAGAAACAAACAATTGCAGAATGATAACATGAGGAGGATCAAAAAGTTTCTCTTCAATAAGACAGAAATTACAAACAGCCATTTTAAATCTCTGGAACTTATCCTAATAACATATAGAAAATTGAGAAATATTTAATGAACAAAATCCATTAAATTATGGTAAAATTGGGGCGGATTCTGAATTTTAGGAAGCATAGCTCACTTTCAGCCCATCTGTAGCTCAGCATATAGGCAGAAAATAAAAGATAAAAGAGAATGGGACTTCTTCTCCTGCCAGCTTTCAATAAAAGGGTTTGGATTCTTTCTTCGGGAAAGTCAGAATCCGAGCACTATTTATTCCTCTCATCTTTGTGTTCAGTTCAGTTCAGTCACTCAGTCATGTCCAACATTTGGTGACCCCATGAATCGCAGCACACCAGGCCTCCCTGTCCATCACCAACTCCCGGAGGTCACTCAGACTCACATCCATAGTGTCAGTGATGCCATCCAGCCATCTCATCCTCTGTCGTCCCCTTCTCCTCCTGCCCCCAATCCCTCCCAGCATCAGAGTCTTCTCCAATGAGTCAACTCTTGGCATGAGGTGGCCAAAGCACTGAAGTTTCAGCTTTAGCATCATTCCTTCCAAAGAAATCCCAGGGTTGATCTCCTTCAGAATGGACTGGCTGGACCTCCTTGCAGTCCAAGAGACTCTCAAGAGTCTTCTCCAACACCACAGTTCAAAAGCATCAATTCTTCAGCGCTCAGCCTTCTTCACAGTCCAGTTCTCACATCCATACATGACCACAGGAAAAACTATAGCCTTGACTAGACGAACCCTTGTTGGCAAAGTAATGTCTCTGCTTTTGAATATGCTATTCAGGTTGGTCATAGCTTTCCTTCCAAGGAGTAAGCGTCTTTTAATTTCATGGCTGCAGTCACCATCTGCAGTGGTATTGGAGGCCAAATAATAATAATAATAATAAAGCCTGACACTGTTTCCACTGTTTCCCCAATTATTTCCCATGAAGTGATGGGACAAGATGCCATGATCTTCGTTTTCTGAATGTTGAGCGTTAAGCCAACATTTTCACTCTCCTCTTTCACTTTCATCAAGAGGCTTTTTAGTTCCTCTTCATTTTTTGCCATAAGGGTGGTGTCATCTGCATATCTGAGGTTATTGATATTTCTCCTGGCCATCTTGATTCCAGCTTGTGTTTCTTCCAGTCCAGTGTTTCTCATGATGTATTCTGCATATACGTTAAATCAACAGGGTGACAATATACAGCATTGACGAACTCCTTTTCCTATTTGGAACCAGTCTGTTGTTCCATGCCCAGTTCTAACTGTTGCTTCCTGACCTGCATACAGATTTCTCAAGAGGCAGGTCAGGTAGTCTGATATTCCCATCTCTTTCAGAATTTTCCACAGTTTACTGTGATCCACACAGTCAAAGGCTTTGGCATAGTCAATAAAGCAGAAATAGATGTTTTTTTTTCTGGAACTCTCTTGCTTTTTCCATGATCTAGCAGATGTTGGCAATTTGATCTCTGGCTCCTCTGCCTTTTCTAAAACCAGGTTGAACATCAGGAAGTTCATGGTTCACATATTGCTGAAGCCTGGCTTGGCGAATTTTGAGCATTACTTTACTAGCGTGTGAGATGAGTGCAGTTGTGCAGTAGTCTGAGCATTTTTTGGCATTGCCTTTCTTTGGGATTGGAATGAAAACTGACCTTTACCAATCTTGTGGCCACTGGTGAGTTTTCCAAATTTGCTGGCATATTGAGTGCAGCACTTTCACAGCATCATCTTTCAGGATTTGAAAGAGCTCAATTGGAATTCCACCACCTCCACTAGCTTTGTTCATAGTGATGCTTTCTAAGGCCCACTTGAGTTCACATTCCAGGATGTCTGGCTCTAGGTCAGTGATCACACCATCGTGATTATCTGGGTCATGAAGATCTTTTTGTATAATTCTTCAGTGTATTCTTGCCACCTCTTCTTAATATCTTCTGCTTCTGTTTGGTCCATACCATTTCTGTCCTTTATCAAACCCATCTTTCATGAGCTGTCCCCTTGGTATCTTTAATTTTCTTGAAGAGATCTCTAGTCTTTCCCATTCTGTTGTTTTCCTCTATTTCTTTGCACTGATCGTTGAGGAAGGCTTTCTTATCTCTTCTTGCTATTTTTTGGAACTCTGCTTTCAGATGCTTATATCTTTCCCTTTCTCCTTTGCTTTTCACTTTTCTTCTTTTCACAGCTGTTTGTAAGGCCTCCCCATACAGCAATTTTGCTTTTTTGCATTTTTTTTCCATGGGGATGGTCTTGATCCCTGTCTCCTGTACAATGTCACGAACCTCAGTCCATAGTTCATCAGGCACTCTATCTATCAGATCTAAGCCCTTAAATCCATTTCTCACTTCCACTGTATAATCATAAGGGATTTGATTTAGGTCATAACTGAGTGGTCTAGTGGTTTTCCCTACTTGCTTCAATTTAAGTCTGAATTTGACAATAAAGAGCTCTATTCTAGACAAGAGGAACTGAGAGACTTGCGCACACATTTTCTATTCAGCACCAACTCAAAAGACCAAAGCATTATGCTAGTGCTGGGTGCACAATCCAAGAACATTGAGTCCTGCTTACTCTTTCCCCAGCTTGCTGAATGAGCAGAGGCTTTATGCGGAGAAAGATAATTCAAGAAGACCAGAGGGACTTCCCCTGCCTAATGCCTCCCTCACAGACCAGCAGGTCAATTCAAGGACAGAAAACACTGTTTCCACTTTGCAGGTTCAGAGTGTTAGTGTACAATTTAGACACAGCAGTGAGTCAAACATTAAGAATAACTAGTACAGCAAGAAGACTGACTATTTGGAAATAAGCATAAAGAATTTCAAATTAAAGGGCACTTCCAGAAACAATGGAGATTTTAGCAGTTTGCAATTAAGGAAAGACTACTGGCTCTAGGAAAGCAGCAAGATACACCAGCCAAAAATTTAGCAGACAAACTAGATGAAGAGGCAACTAAAAAGAGTACTTCTGGAAGTACTTAAACCCTAGACTCAAGAACTACCTAGAAAAGAAGATAAAATTTAATTCTATAATTGTTTAACAATTTATGCATGGGGGCATCATTGATACTATGACAAATCAGCTAGCAATTAGAGGAGGTGAACAACAACCACAGCATCAATAAAAGCAGATCAGTTCCATGAAAGTGAAAACCAAAGGACAGCAGAGTGACTCACTTTCACTTTGGTTCAGAAGGTAAAAAGTCTGCCTACAATGCTGAGACAAGAGTTCAATCCCTGGGTTGGGAAGATCCCTGGAGAAGGAAATGGCAACCCAATCCAGTATTTTTGCCTGGAAAATCCCATGGATGGAAGAGCCTGACAGGCTATAGTCCACAGGGTCACAAAGAGTCAGACATGATTGAGTGACTTCATAAGGAAGTCAACTCATCAGGAATATATGTCAATCTAAATAGATGTGCATCCAAGACTGAAGCATATATTTATATTAAAAATATTAAAATATCTGAAGGAAGAAATGGATAACAATATAATGGCAGAAAACTATAAGATATTGAAGAAAGAAGTAAAAGATGACATAAACAAGTTATGAAGAGATATACCATGTTTTAGGATTGGAAGAATCAATATTGTGAAAGTGAGTATACTACCCAAAACACTCTACAGATTCAATGCACTCTTCATGAGATTATCAATGGGATTTTGCACAGAATTATGCAAAATATTTTACACTGTATGGAAACACATAAGACCCAAATAATAAAAGCAATCTTAAGAAAGCATAAGAATCAGACTCCCTGATTTCAGATTCTACTACAAAGCTACAGCAATCAAAACAGCAGGATACTGTCACACACATCAGTGGAAAATGATAGAAAGTCCATAGATAAATCCACACACCTATGGTCACCTAATCTATGAGGGAGACTAGAATATACAATGAAGCAAGAACCATCTCTTTAAGAAGTAGTTCTGATAAAACTTAACAGCTATATATAAAAGGTTAAAATTAGAATATTCCCTAACATCATAAAAAAACGAAATAAATTAAAGACCTAAATGTAAGGCTAGATACTGTAAAACTCTTAGAGGAAAACAGAGGCAGAACACTCTGACACGAATTGCAGTAAAATCAGTTTCTACCCACCTCTTACAGCAATGAAAATAAAAGCAAAAATAAACAAATGGGATATAATTAAACTTAAAAAATTTTTGCACACCAAAGGAAATGATAAAGAAACTGAAAAGACAAGCCTAGAATGGGAGAAAATATTTACAAATAAAGCAATTTAAAATAATCTTCAAAATACACAAACAGCTCACCAAATAAGCAAACAAACCACTCAATCAAAAAATAAGCAGATCTAAATAAACATTTCTCCAAATAGACATATATGTGACTAAAAAGCACATGAATTGAGACTCAGTGCCACTAATTATTATAAAAATGCAAATCAAAACTGAAATGCACTTATTACCTCGCACAGATCAGAATGGCCACCATCAAAAAAAATCTACAAGTAATAAATGCTGAAAAATGTGTGGAGAAAAGGGAGCCATCTTATAGTGTTGGTGGTTATGTAAAATGGTACAACTATGGAGCATAGTTCCAAGAAGGCAATGGCACCCCACTCCAGTACTCTTGCCTAGAAAATCCCATGGACGGAGGAGCCCGGTAGGCTGCAGTCCATGGAGTCGCAAAGAGTCGGACACAACTGAGTGACTTCACTTTCACTTTTCTGCATTGGAGAAGGAAATGGCAACCCACTCCAGTGTTCTTGCCTGGAGAATCCCAGGGACGGGGAGCCTGGTGGGCTGCCGTCTATGGGGTCGCACAGAGTCGGACATGACTGAAGCGACTTAGCAGCAGCAGCAGCAGCATGGAGCATAGTTTGGCGGTTCTTTTGAAAACTAGAAATAGAGCTACCATATTTACCCAACAATCTCACTTCTGGGTATATACTCAGGAAAAAAAAATCATAATTTGAAAAAATATATGCACTGCTTTGTTCACTGCAGCACTATTCACACTAGCCAGAAAATGAAAGCAACCTAAACATCCATCAACAAAGGAATGGACAAAGGTGAAGTGTGTGTGTGTGTGTGTGTGTCTGTGTGTGTGTGTGTGTGTACACACATATACATACATACTATGGAATATTAGTCAGCCATAGCAAAGAATTGAATAATACAATTTGCAGCAACATGAAGAACCTAGAGATTTTCATACTGAGTGAAGCAAGTCAGATCAGATCAGTCACTCAGTCGTGTCCGACTCTTTGCGACTCCATGAACTGCAGCACGCCAGGCCTCCCTATCCATCACCAGCTCTCGGAGGTCACTCAGACTCACATTCATCGAGTCAGTGGTGCCATCCAGCCATCTCATTCTCTGTCGTCCCCTTCTCCTCCTGCCCCCAATCCCTCCCAGAATCAGAGTCTTCTCCAATGAGTCAACTCTTCGCATGAGGTGGCCAAAATACTGGAGTTTCAGCTTTAGCATCATTCCTTCTAAAGAAATCCCAGGGCTGATCTCCTTCAGAATGGACCGGTTGGATCTCCTTGCAGTCCAAGGGACTTTCAAAAGTCTTTTCCAACACCACAGTTAAAAGCATCAATTCTTTGGCGCTGAGCCTTCTTCACAGTCCAGCTCTCACATCCATACATGACCACAGGAAAGACCATAGCCTTGACTAGGCGAACCTTTGTTGGCAAAGTGATATCTCTGCTTTTGAATATGCTATCTAGGTAGTCAGATAGACAAATACAAACATGATATAACTTATATGTGGAAACCAAAAAAATCGGTACAAAGGAATTTACACAACAGAAATAGAGTTACAGATGTAAGAAACTAACCTATGGTTACAAGGGTATAAGGGGGGAGGGCGGGTGAAGGGAAAATTTGGCATATTGGTATTGACATATACATACTACTATCTATTAAATAGATAGCTAGTAAAAACCTAATGCATACCAGAGCAAACTCTACTCAATACATGTGATGGTCTATATGGGAAAATAATCTACAAAAAGAGTGGGTATATGTATATGTGTAACTGATTCACTTCACTGAAGCCTTGAAACTAACAGAATATTATAAATCAATTATACTCTGATACCATTTTAAAAACATATATAAATGTTCATAGAAGCATTCCTGCTGCTGCTGCTGGTAAGTTGCTTCAGTTGTATCCGACTCTGTGCAACCCCATGGACTGCAGCCTACCAGGCTCCTCCACCCATGGAATTTTCCAAGCAAGAGTACTGGAGTGGGATGCCATTGCCTTCTCTGGAAGCATTCCTGCTGCTGCTACGTCACTTCAGCCGTGTCCGACTCTGTGCAACCGCATAGATGGCAGCCCCCTATGGGATCCTCCTTCCCTGGTATTCTCCAGGCAAGAACACTGGAGTGGGTTGCCATTTCCTTCCCTAATGCATGGAAGTGAAAAGTGAAAGTGAAGTCGCTATGTGTGTCTGACTCTTAGCGACCCCATGGACTGCAGCCCATCAGGCTCCTCCGTCCATGGGATTTTTCCAGGCAAGAGTACTGGAGCGGGGTGCCATTGCCTTCTCCAGGAAGCATTGCTAACAGTGGCTAAATGTTGGAACCAATGCTTAATTTATTTACAAATAAACAACATATGTACAAGGGAGTACTATTTGGCCATAAAAGAAATAAAGTAGAGATATATGCCAAAGCATGGATAAACTTTGAAAACATTATACTAAGTGAAAGAAGTCAGGTACTAAATACCACATATTATGTCATTTGCATGAAATACCCAGAGTAAGCAAATTTATAAAGAGAGGACATGTGGTCAGTCAGTACAGTTCATTTGGTCAAGTCATGTCTGCAAGCCTGTGGACTGCAGCACCCCAGGCTTCCCTGTCTACCAACTCCTGGAGCTTGCTCAGACTCATGTCCATTGAGTCGGTGATGTCATCCTACCATCTCATCCTCTGCCATTCCCTGTCTTCAATCTTTCTCAGCATCAGGGTCTTTTCCAACGAGTCAGTCCTTTTCACCAGGTGGTCAAAGTACTGAAGCTTCAGCTTCAGCATCAGTCCTTCAATGAACATTCAGGACTGACTTCTTTCAGAATTGATTGTTTGAATCTCCTGTTGTTCAAGGGACTCTCAAGAGTCTTCTCAAATACCACAATTCAAAAGCATCAATTCTTAAGTACTCAGCTTTCTTTATGGTCCAAATCTCACATCCATGCATGACTACTGGAAAACCAGAGCTTTTATTAGATGGACCTTTGTTTGCAAAGTATTGTCTCTGCTTTTTAATATGCTGTTTAGGTTTGTCATAGCTTGTCTTCCAAGGAACAAGTGTCTTTTAATTTCATGGCTTCAGTCACCATCTGCAGCGATTTTGGAGCCCAATAAAATGGACTTGGACAAGAAATGGGGAGTGAATGATAATTGCTATCATATTTCTTTTTAATGATTACAAAAATATTCTAAAACTGATTAGAGTGTTGGTTGCTCAACTCTGTGAACACACTGAAAACTACTGAATGGTATACTTGAAGTGATCTAATTTTATGCCATATAAATTATATCCCAATAAAGTTGTTCTTTAAAAATGGCATTGGTTTAGCAATCTCTAACAATTTATTCTCATTTCCCAATAAAATACCCATGAAAACAGATAAAAATATGAAAACAAGACCAACCCGTTTTTCAAAGTTAAGGAGAAATTTCTAATAATTGAAATTTAAGACGTATTGCATTAAAAAATGTACACACTTGCTCAGCCAAGTGAAAAATAGCAAAAGTGGCTCATCACTCCCTAACCTTCCATAATTAGGTAGACATACCCTCATTTTTTTTGCAATTTCTTGAACAACAGGTTGAAGAGTAATTTCATGTCAACCTTGAAATTAAACAATTGTTCTGCCTCCATAGACACTGGTTTTCTTAAACTTTTTAAGTCATTCATCATTTTTTTTTTTTTTTCTTTTTATTTTCATCAATAGACATGGGTACTGAGAAACCAAGCCTGAATGGATTGAGAGAGGAAATTGTGGGTCGAGAGTTACGTCCTTAGAAATATAGAAATCATTTTGAAGAGTGAAAGTTTGGAGTCTTGTCATTTCTCATGAGTTGCATCTATTTAGGGTAAAGGAAGGTCAGAAAATGAGATTAGAAGAATGAACACTCTCAGACATGTACAAAATTTAGCTAGATATGGAAATTGGACTAGGACCTTTGCAAATGAAACTGCCATTCTGCTGTGAATGTGAAAAAATAACTTGGATGGCTTCCATGTTGCCAGAGAGTGCCATCAAAGGATATACTTTAGTCAAATGGACAAATTCAATTTCTTATTAACAATGAAAACTAGGGTCATCTCAGTTCTGATGGTTAAAATTTACTTTTGGGAAATTAAAAAATATACATAAATACTTGAACAATTGACTGTCTCAGAGATCCTCTGTTTCTTTTAAAACCATTTAAAGAAAATAATAACCAGTTGCTAACAAGAAACAGAAGAATATAAGTTTAAACTTCCCAGTGGTATATCTCCTCCAGTTCTCATCTTTTTAATTAACATTCAGCATTACAGACCACGTTAGTTAATATGAGGGGCAATAATAGCATATATTTAAAATTTTTGTTTTTATTCATCTTTGATTGGAAAAATCGACGTACCTATGAATTACTATAAGAGAAAGTATTTTTTAATATTTTGTGATTCAAGTATCCACTGACAGAAAATTAACTAGATTACACTTAGTAATGTCAAATATACAAGAAATACTTACTTAATATCAAATAAGAAAGACTAAGACTAAGAAAAAAGATGGTGCGAGTCCCAGTATAGTATTTTGTTTACATTTTCTCTCATTTAATTTAAGATCGGGTAAGATTGGCATTTGGCCCATAGTAGTGTTCAATATATATGTGTTTAATACTGAAAACATCCAAAATATATTTGAGGATATAGTTTATTTAAGAATTATTTGGTAAATCTCTTTAAGTGAAAATAAGCTGTAACTCCCTAATTATTTTTCCCTTATAAATCAACAATATCACCTGAGTTTTCTTGCAATGTAGCCCAAGTGGCTAAAACTTATGGAACATTTCTAATATTCTGGGCAGTGCTCTAAACAGTTTTTAAGTGTTAGTTCAGTTAATTGTCACAACATCACTGTGAGGTAAGTGCTATTATTATTACTCTAATTTTAGGGATTTAAAAAAAGCAGAGCATGGAGAGGCACAACATTTTGCATTTAAACCCAGGTCACCTGAAATGAAGCCTCCATGGTATAAAGTACCATGTTTTACTGTTTTTCTCTGTTGTAGCCTTACCTGTCTACCAATCTTACATGCAAAGTGATGGCATTAGTTCTTTGAGGTGCTGATAGGCAGCAAAAGAGATTGAAATTCAAAAAATATCCTCTTTTCAACAGTTTGTCTGACACACCAAAAGGAAGCTGTGAGAGGATATGCCTTTCAGCCGGTTCTTTTTGACTTTTCCTAATTGCAGGAAGAAAAAGCAATATTGCTTGTTTTCTTTTCTTCCTTTTCTATCAGTTGAAAAAATGGGAGAATTTTTATCTCATATGTCATTTTGGAATTTTTGTATCATTTTTCTAATTACTCCAAAGTTAAGAGAACATAAAAATATAGGAATCATTTGTCAGGTAATTATAGCAATGTAACTTTTCCTTTATTTTTATTCTTTTCTTTAGTTTTCTTCAAAATCTAATTGTTTATGATACTGACCTTCTCAACTCTCTGTCCTTCTCCAAAATGAAGCAATTTAAGGTGTCATTTTTATAAATATTTTAAAGATTTTCAGCACAATATTGTGAATTATATTTTTAAAAATCTGAGACTCAATACAAAAAAAACAAAGTTAGAGATCACATTTGCAGCTTATACATGGGAGAAATACATAAACATATTTAGTGAGTGAAGTCCCTCAGTCGTGTCCAACTCTCTGTGACCCCATGGACTGTAGCCTACCACACTCCTCCATCCATGAGATTTTCCAGGCAAAGGTATTGGAGTGGGTTGCCATTTCCTTCTCCTTCTCCAGAGGATCTTCCAAACCCAGGGATCGAACCTGTGTCTCCCACATTGTAGGCAGACGCCTTTACCATCTGAGCCACCAGGGAAGTCATATTTAGTACATATTGCATAGTAATATACATAGAACATATTTAGTACGCAAGTTTAATTATGTGAAATCTCTCAATCATATCCAACTCTTTGCAAGACTATGGACTATACAGTCCATCGAATTCTCCAGTATTACAGTATTCTTGGGCATCCCTTATGGTTCAGCTGGTCAAGAATTTGCCTGCAATGAGGGAGACCTGAGTGCAATCCCTGAGTTGGCAAGATCCCCTGGAGATGGAGGGAAAGGCTATACATTTGAGTATTCTGGCCTGGAGAATTCCATCGACTTTTTAGTCCATGGTGTCACAAAGAGTTGGACATGACTGAACGACTTTCACTTCACTTTAATTTGTAAATAATTCTGATCTACTACTTTGTGTGCCTGGAAGAACTAATCCTAAAGTTGCAATACAAATAAGAAAACTTAAAAATGGGTTGAATATGTTTAAGATATCAGGTTTATTTCATATAACATATATTTTGATAACATATAGCTAGAATATGTGATAAAGAATTTTGTAGTTTGAATTCAAGTTGAATCCTAATTTACCTTGTTTTCTTAGCAGGACATGAAGATAAGCATTATTCCAAGAAATCGTAAAAATATGAGAAATTTTAAAATTCACTATATTTTTTCCTAGTATGCAACTCATTAACCAAATATTCTGGTAGCCTCCATCAGACTGATACATAAGAACCACAGATTTTAGTTACATTTAGGGAAACCCATATCAAGTGGCTTCCCTGGTGGCTTGGATGGCAAAGAATATGTCTGCACTACAGGAGACCTGGGTTCAATCTCCAGGTCAGGAAGATCCACTGGAGAGGAAATGACAACCCACTGCAGGATTCTTGCCTAAAGAATCCCACGGGCAGAGGAGCCTGGGCTAAAGTGGGCTAAAGTCCATGATTTTGCAAAAAGTCGGACAGAATTGAATGAATAATACTTTCACTTTACTTTCATATCAAATGGGATTTCCAAACTTACAACAAAGAATCAGCCTTAAAGTTCTATCAACCTTCTCACCTCAAAGCTTTGCAAGGAATTCTTCTTTCTAGTGTTGAAGAGTTCATCTTTTTAAGCATACCTGATGCTACATAGATAATTGGAATATTCTAAAAGCTGTTGATAAAGACAGCACATCCCATAGCTCTCTAGGATCCTTCTGCCTTTCCAAGGGCTCTTTTCTTCCCACAAGTTATGAGAACAACATCCCTTATAAAAGCAGAAGTCTTGGCTTGTATATTCTGGAAGGCAATGACATTTCAAGTTTCAGTGATATTAACTGTAAATTTTATGGAAGCAACTGAAATTATTCCTAAAATATTTGATTATATGCTATATATAAGTGGCTTCCCTGATGGTTCAGTGGGAAAGAAGCCTCCTGCAATGCAGGAGACCCAGGTTTGATCCCTGGGTTGGGAAGATCCCCTGGAGGAGGGCATGGCAATCCACTTTGGTTATTCCTATCTGGAGAATCCCATGGGCAGAGAAGCCTGCCAAGCACAGTACATATGGACACAAAGAGTTGAATACCACTGAAGTGACTGAGCATGCATGCTGATGTGTGTGCTGCATATAGTTATAGGTACTTATTTGCCACTGGCCAGAAAACACTAAATAGAATCTAATAGAGAAGCATGGTCAAAATTTTCAATATCATATCAGATCAGATCAGTTGCTCAGTCATGTCCGACTCTTTGCAACCCCATGAATCGCAGCACGCCAGGCCTCCCTGTCCATCACCAACTCCCAGAGTTCACTCAGACTCACATCCATCGAGTCAGTGATGCCATCCAGCCATCTCATCCTCTGTCGTCCCCTTCTCCTCTTGCCCCCAATCCCTCCCAGCATCAGAGTCTTTTCCAATGAGTCAACCCTTTGCATAATATGGCCAAAGAACTGGACTTTCAAATTTAGCATCATTCCTTCCAAAGAAATCCCAGGGCTGTTCTCCTTCAGAATGGACTGGTTGGATCTCCTTGCAGTTCAAGGGACTCTCAAGAGTCTTCTCCAACACCACAGTTCAAAAGCATCAATTCTTCGGTGCTCAGCCTTCTTCACAGTCCAACTCTCACATCCATACATGATCACAGGAAAAATCATAGCCTTGACTCAGATCAGATCAGTCACTCAGTCGTGTCCATCTCTTTGCGACCCCATGAATCGCAGCACGCCAGGCCTCCCTGTCCATCACCAACTCCCAGAGGTCACTCAGACTCACATCCATCGAGTCAGTGATGCCATCCAGCCATCTCATCCTCTGTCGTCCCCTTCTCCTCCTGCCCCAAATCCCTTCCAGCATCAGAGTTTTCTCCAATGAGTCAACTCTTCGCATGAGGTGGCCAAAATACTGGAGTTTCAGCTTTAGCATCATTCCTTCCAAAGAAACCCCAGGGCTGAGCTCCTTCAGAATGGACTGGTTGGATCTCCTTGCAGTCCAAGGGACTCTCAAGAATCTTTTCCAACACCACAGTTCAAAAGCATCAATTCTTCGGCGCTCAGCCTTCTTCACAGTCCAGCTCTCACATCCATACATGGCCACAGGAAAGACCATAGCCTTGACTAGGCGAACTAGACGGACCATAGTTGGCAAAGTAATGTCTCTGCTTTTGAATATGCTATCTAGGTTGGTCATAACTTTCCTTCTAAGGAGTAAGCGTCATTTAATCTCATGGCTGCAGTCACCATCTGTAGTGATTTTGGAGCCCAGAAAAATAAAGTCTGACACTCTTTCCAGTGTTTCCCCATCTATTTCCCATGAAGTGATGGGACCGGATGCCAATATCATATATAAAGTGATAAAGTTTAATATGAGTAAAGCAAAGGATAATTTCCATTCAGTTTAGTTCAGTTGTTCAGTCGCGTCCACCTCTTTGCGACCCCAAGGACTGCAGCACGCCAGGCTTACCTGTCAATCACCAATTCCTGGGGTTTGCTCAAAGTCATGTCCATTGATTCTGTGATGCCATCCAAACATCTCATCCTCTCTCATCCCCTTCTCCCACCTTCAATCTTTCCAAGCAACATGCTTTTTTTCCCATGAGTTAGTTCTTCTCATCAGGTGGCCAAAGTATTGGAGTTTCAGCTTCAGCATCAGTCCTTCCAATGAATATTCAGGACTGATTTCCTTTAGGATTGACTGGTTTGATCTCCTTACAGTCCAAGGGAGTCAGAAGAGTCTTCTCTAACACCACAGTTGAAAAGCATCAATTCTTTGGTGCTCAGCTTTCTTTATAGTCCAACTCTTAAACATCCATACGTGACTTCTAAAAAAACCATAGCTTTGACTTGACAGACCTTTGTTGGCAAAGTAATGTCTCGGCTTTTTAATATGGTGTCTAGGTTGGTCATAGCTTTTCTTCCAAGGAGTAAGTGTCTTTTAATTCCATGGCTGTAGTCATCATCTTCAGTGATTTTTAGACCCCCCTCAAAATAAAGTCTCTCACTGTTTCCATTGCTTCCCCATCTATTTTCCATGAAATCATGGGACCAGATGCCATGATCTTAATCTTCTGAATGTTGAATTTTAAGCCAACTTTATCACTCTCTTCTTTCACTTTCATCAAGAGACTCTTTAATTCTTCCTTGTTTTTTGATAAAAGGGTGGTGTCATCTGCATATCTGAGGTTATTGATACTTCTTCTGGAGATCTTGATCCCAGCTTGTGCTTCATCCAGCCCAGTGTTTTGCATGATGTGTTATGCATATAAGTTAAATAATCAGGGTAACAATATACAACCTTGATGTACTCCTTTCCCAATTTGGAACCAGTCTGTTGCTCCATGTCTGGTTTTAACTGTTGGTTCTTGACCTGCATACAGATTTCTTAGGAGGCAGGTAAGGTGGTATGGAATTCCCATCTCTTGAAGAATTTTCCATAGTTTGTTGTGATACACACAGTCAAAGGCTTTGGCACAGTCAATAAAACAGAAATAGATATTTTTCTGGAACTCTCATTTTTTCTATGATTCAACAGATGTGGGCAATTTGATCTCTGGTTCCTCTGCCTCTTCTAAATCCATCTTGAACATCTGACAGTTCTTATTTTACATACTGTTGAAACCTAACTTGGAAAATTTTGAACATTATTTTGCCAATGTGTGAGATGAGTACAAATGTCCAGTAGTTTGAAGATTATTTTTCATTGCTTTTCTTTAGGATTGGAATGAAAACTGACCTTTTCCAGTCCTGTCTCCACTGATGAGTTTTCTAAATTTGCTGGCATATTGAGTGCAGTACTTTAGGAGTATCATCTCTTAATATTTGAAATAGCTCAACCTGAATTCCATTACCTTCACTAGCTTTGTTCATAGTGATGCTTCCTAGGGCCCACTTTACTTCACACTCCAGGATGTATGGCTCTAGGTGAGTAATTATCTGGGTCATGACAGTCTTTTTTTGTATATTTCTTCTATGTATTCCTGCCACCTTTTCTTAATATCTTCTGCTTCTGTTAGATCCATACCATTTCTGTCCTTTATTAGTGATAAAGTATATTAGAATTGGACTTCCCTGGTGGCTCAGACGGTAAAGCGACTGTCTACGATGCGGGAGACCTGGATTCGATCCCTGGGTTGGGAAGATCCCTTGGAGAAGGAAATGGCAATCCACTCCAGTACTATTGCCTGGAAAATCCCATGGACAGAGGAGCCGGGTAGGCTATAGTCCATGGGGTCGCAAAGAGTCGGACACGACTGAGCGACTTCACATCACATCACATATCAGGATAGCCTATCCCTTCTCTAGCAGATCTTCCTGACCCAGGAATTGAACTGGTGTCTCCTGCATTGCAAACACATTCTTTACTAAATGAGCTTTCAGAGAAGCCCAATGATTTTCATTATTTAGAAGCAAAAAGTAGGATTTTTTTTTTTTTTTTTTTTTAAGTCAAGATGATATTTATTAGCTATGCTACTTAGCACTTCTGGTTCTTAGCACCTTTATTTGTTAAGTTGGGAAAATAATGCTTATCTTATGGGCTATGTGAGAATAGGAAAACATATCAGTACATCCATCACATAGTAGATAATAAATATAATTTCTAATATTTTTATGTCATTTGGTTATTATACCTACTGCTCTATTTTTCAAATGTAATATTTAAGCATAGCATATATAATTTTCACAAATTAGTAAACATGTTACCCTTTGCCCAGGATAAGAAACATAACAGTGCTGTCATCCTGGAAAGTTCCCCCACCTATGTCCTAATCATAAATCACATCCTCCACAAGGATGTTCCCATCATGATTTCTAATATATTGATGAATTTTGCCTGTTTTTGAACTTGATAACTACTTCTTAGATCCTCAAATCTGTCAGCATGCTACATGACCAATAGGACTTTGCAGATATGATTTAAGTTAAGGATTTGAGATGGAGTAAATTATCCAAGCCAGGCTTCAGCAATACATGAACTGTGAACTTGCTGATGTTCAAGCTGATTTTAGAAAAGTCAGAGGAGCCAGAGATCAAATTGCCAACATCCACTGGATCATGGAAAAAGCAAGAGAGTTCCAGAAAAACATCTATTTCTGCTTTATTGACTATGCCAAGGCCTTTGACTGTATGGATCACAACAAACTGTGGAAAATTCTGAAAGAGATGGTGAAAAGTTGTTGTTGAAACACGCAAAGACACCGAGATTCTTGGCCCCTGGAGGAGAAGAATTTAATCCGGGGCCAGAGATGAGGCTTGATCGCTCAGAGCTTTTGTGTAATAAAGTTTTATTAAAGTATAAAGGAGATAGAGAAAGCTTCTGACAGGCATCAGAAGGGGGCAGAAAGAGTACCCGCTTGTTAGTTTTAGCAATGACATTATATACTCTCCAATGAATCTAAAGAATGTATGGAGGTTGTAAAGACCTCACCAGACCTACTCCCATAATTTACATTTTAAGATAACAGAATTAGCCAAAAGGTTTAATCCAGAGACTGTTCTCAGGCAGGATACATCCTTGTAAAGACCAGGTCTACTCACATAATTTGGACTCACTCTCTCCCACGTGCGTGCGTGCTCTCTCTCTCTCACTCTCTCTCCTTCTATCTTCTAAATAAAATGAAGCTGTAACACTGATTTGCCTAAGAGCTGTAGCATGGTTTGTCCAAGATCTGAGAGCTGTGACATGCCAAGGGCTTTAATGTCTGTTGCTCCAAATCTTTGTTGTGACGAGACAAAGAACCAAGGAACATACACTCGCATGACATCTATGGTGCCGTGACTTGGATTTAACCTGGCTGAAACAACCTCTGTGCGGAAGAGGCCAAACACAGCAGGAGCCCAACTCAGCTAAGCTCCCCCGCTAGAAGGGGAAGGCAAAGAAACCCAGCACAGGGAAAGGCCCATTGTTCTGGAAACCGGGACAGCGAAAACCGAACTCAGCAGAAAGCTCACATGGCCCAGTTTCAGATTCCAGAAGATCTCCGGTTAAGGTAAGAGGTCCTCGCTCCTATGGCTGGAGGGACCTTTACAATCTCTTGTTTCTTGTTTCCTCAAACCTCCTACAAACAGGAAGCAGCAGGAGGCACAGCTGAGGGACTCTAGAGAGGCTACTCTTCAGCATGTCACAAAGGTGCTATCTGCTGAGCCGCAGTAGCTGTTACCCAAGTTGGTGGGGGTTCTTCTGTCCTTTCTCTTCTCTGTGGCAAGGATCAGACCAATGAAACTCTGAGCACTGGTCAGATATTTAGCAAATCTTCCAGTGTCTGTCTACGATGCCGGAGACCCGGGTTTGATCCCTGGGTTGGGAAGATCCCTTGAAGAAGGAAATGGCAATCCATTCCAGTACTATTGAGTGGAAAATCCCATGGACAGAGGAGCCTGGTAGGCTACAGTCCATGGGGTCGCAAAGAGTCAGACATGACTGAGTGACTTCAAGTTCACTTTCACTCCCATAATTTACATTTTAAGATAACAGAATTAGCCAGAAGGTTTAATCCAGAGACTGTCCTCAGGCAGGATACATTATAATTATATAATACTAAGGAATGTACAGAAGGAAAAAATTTTGTTCTTTCTTCCTCCTTGAGAATTCCAGACCTCTCTCCTTGGGGAGCCCTGGACTCCTTATCAACCTGCCTAGGAAATGACTCTCTCAATGGGAATACCAG
This sequence comes from Tragelaphus eurycerus, assembly GCA_935064755.1. Classification (NCBI taxonomy): domain Eukaryota; kingdom Metazoa; phylum Chordata; class Mammalia; order Artiodactyla; family Bovidae; genus Tragelaphus; species Tragelaphus eurycerus. The sequence goes on from CAKXYN010000123.1 coordinate 2,042,236, forward strand.
GCCACCTGACCTGCCTCTTGAGAAACCTATAGGCAGGTCAGGAAGCAACAGTTAGAACTGGACATGGAACAACAGACTGGTTCCAAATACGAAAAGGAATACGTCAATGTTGTATATTGTCACCCTGTTTATTTAACTTATATGCAGAGTACATCATGAGAAACCCTGGACTGGAAGAAACACAAGCTGGAATCAAGATGGCTGAGAGAAATATAAATAACCTCAAACATGCAGATGACACCACATTTATGGCAAAAAGTGAAGATGAACTTAAAAGCCTCATGATGAAAGTGAAAGTGGAGAATGAAAATGTTGGCTTAAAGCTTAACATTCAGAAAACGAATATTATGGCATCCAGTCCCATCACTTCATGGGAAATAGACGGGGAAACAATGGAAACAGTGTCAGACTTTATTTTTCTGGCATCCAAAATCACTACAGATGGTGACTGCAGCCATGAGATTAAAAGATGCTTATTCCTTGCATAGGAACCTGGAATGTCAGGTCCATGAATCAAGGCAAATTGGAAGTGGTCAAACAAGAGTTGGCAAGAGTGAATGTCGACATTCTAGGAATTAGCGAACTAAAATGGACTGGAATGGGTGAATTTAACTCGGATGACCATTATATCTACTACTGTGGGCAGGAATCCCTCAGAAGAAATGGAGTGGCCATCATGGTCAACAGAAGAGTCCGAAATGCAGTACTTGGATGCAATCTCAAAAATGACAGAATGATCTCTGTTTGTTTCCAAGGCAAACCATTCAATGTCACAGTAATCCAAATCTATGCCCCAACCAGTAACACCGAAGAAGCTGAAGTTGAAGGGTTATATGAAGACCTACAAGACCTTTTAGAACTAACACCCAAAAAAGATGTCCTTGTCATTATAGGGGACTGGAATGCAAAAGTAGGAAGTCAAGAAACACCTGGAGTAATAGGCAAATTTGGCCTTGGAATATGGAATGAAGTAGGGCAAAGCCTAATAGAGTTTTGCCAAGAAAATGCACTGGTCATAGCAAATACCATCTTCCAACAACACAAGAGAAGACTCTACACATGGACATCACCAGATGGTCAACAGTGAAATCAGATCGATTATATTCTTTGCAGCCAAAGATGGAGAAGCTCTATACAATCAGCAAAAACAAGACCAGGAGCTGACTGCGGCTCAGACCATGAACACCTTATTGCCAAATTCAGACTGAAATTGAAGAAAGTAGGGAAAACTACTAGACCATTCAGGTATGACCTAAATCAAATCCCTTATGATTATACAGTGGAAGTGAGAGATAGATTTAAGGGCCTAGATCTGATAGATAGAGTGCCTGATGAACTATGGAATGAGGTTCGTGACATTGTACAGGAGACAGGGATCAAGACCATCCCCATGGAAAAGAAATGCAAAAAAGCAAAATGGCTGTCTGGGGAGGCCTTACAAATAGCTGTGAAAAGAAGAGAAGCGAAAAGCAAAAGAGAAAAGGAAAGATATAAACATCTAAATGCAGAGTTCCAAAGAATAGCAAGAAGAGATAAGAAAGCCTTCTTCAGTGATCAATGCAAAGAAATAGAGGAAAACAACAGAATGGGAAAGACTAGGGATCTCTTCAAGAAAATCAGAGATACCAAAGGAATATTTCATGCAAAGATGGGCACAATAAAGGACAGAGATGGTGTGGACCTAACAGAAGCAGAAGATATTAAGAAGAGGTGGCAAGAATACACAGAAGAACTGTACAAAAAAGAGCTTCAAGACCCAGATAATCATGATGATGTGATCACTGACCTAGAGCCAGACATACTGGAATGTGAAGTCAAGTGGGCCTTAGAAAGCATCACTAGGAACAAGGCTAGTGGAGGTGATGGAATTCCAGTGGAGCTATTCCAAATCCTGAAAGATGATGCTGTGAAAGTGCTACACTCAATATGCCAGCAAATTTGGAAAACTCAGCAGTGGCCACAAGATTGGAAAAGGTCAGTTTTCATCCCAATCCCAAAGAAAGGCAATGCCAAGGAATGCTCAAACTACCGCACAATTGTACTCATCTCACACCCTAGTAAAGTAACGCTCAAAATTCTCCAAGCCAGGCTTCAGCTATATGTGAACCATGAACATCCTGATGTTCAAGCTGGTTTTAGAAAAGGCAGAGGAACCAGAGATCAAATTGCCAACATCCGTTGGATCATGGAAAAAGCAAGAGAGTTCCAGAAAAACATCTATTTCTGCTTTATTGACTATGCCAAAGCCTTTGACTGTGTGGATCACAATAAACTGTGGAAAATTCTGAAAGAGATGGGAATACCAGACCACCTGATCTGCCTCTTGAGAAATCTGTATGCAGGTCAGGAAGCAACAGTTAGAACTGGTCATGGAACAACAGACTGGTTCCAAATAGGAAAAGGAGTACATCAAGGCTGCATATTGTCACCATGTTTATTTAACTTATATGCAGAGTACATCATGAGAAATGCTGGACTGGAAGAAACACAAGTTGGAATCAAGATTGCCGGGAGAAATATCAATAACCTCAGATATGCAGATGACACCACCCTTATGGCAGAAAGTGAAGTGGGGCTAAAAAGCCTCTTGATGAAAGTGAAAGTGGAGAGTGAAAAGTTTGGCTTAAAGCTCAACATTCAGAAAACGAAGATCATGGCATCTGGTCCCATCACTGCATGGGAAATAGATGGGGAAACAGTGGAAACAGTGTCAGACTTTGTTTTCTGGGCTCCAAAATCACTGCAGATGGTGACTGCAGCCATGAAATTAAAAGACGCTTACTCCTTGGAAAGAAAGTTATGACCAACCTAGATAGCATATTCAAAAGCAGAGACATTACCTTACCAACAAAGGTTCGCCTAGTCAAGGCTATGGTCTTTCCTGTGGTCATGTATGGATGTGAGAGTCAGACTGTGAAGAAGGCTGAGCACCGAAGAATTGATGCATTTGAACTATGGTGTTGGAAAAGACTCTTGAGAGTCCCTTGGACTGCAAGGAGGTCCAGCCAGTCCATTTTGAAAGAGATCAGTTGTGGGATTTCTTTGGAAGGAATGATGCTAAAGCTGAAACTCCAGTACTTTGGCCACCTCATACAAAGAGTTGACTCATTGGAAAACACTCTCATACTGCGAGGGATTGGGGGCAGGAGGAGAAGGGGACGACAGAGGATGAGATGGCTGGATGGCATCACTCACTCGGTGGACACGAGTCTGAGTGAACTCCCGGAGTTGGTGATGGACAGGGAGGCCTGGTGTGCTGCAATTCATGGGGTCGCAAAGAGTCAAACATGACTGAGCAACTGAACTGAACTCATGAGAACTATGTTATTTCAGGTCAGTCGCTCAGTTGTGTCCGACTCTTTGGGACCCCATGAACTACAGCACGCCAGGCCTCCCTATCCATCACCAGCTCCCGGAGGGCACCCAGACTCACACCCATCAAGTCAGTGATGCCATCCAGCCATCTCATCCTCTGTCGTCCCCTTCTCCTCCTGCCCCCAATCCCTCCCAGCATCAGAGTCTTCTCCAATGAGTCAACTCTTCGCATGAGGTGGCCAAAATACTGGAGTTTCAGCTTGAGCATCATTCCTTCCAAAGAAATCCCAGGGCTGATCTCCTTCAGAATGGCCTGGTTGGATCTCCTTGCAGTCCAAGGCACTCTCAAGAGTCTTCTCCAACACCACAGTTCAAAAGCATCAATTCTTCAGGGCTCAGCCTTCTTCACAGTCCAGCTCTCACATCCATACATGACCACAGGAAATACCATAGCCTTGACTAGGCGAAGCTTTGTTGGCAATGTAATGTCTCTGCTTTTGAATATGCTATCTAGGTTGGTCATAACTGTCCTTCCAAGGAGTAAGCGTCTTTTAATTTCATGGCTGCAGTCACCATCTGCAGTGATTTTGGAGCCCAGAAAAATAAAGTCTGACACTGTTTCCTCTGTTTCTCCATCTATTTCCCATATAGTGATGGGACCAGATGCCATGATCTTCGTTTTCTGAATGTTGAGCTTTAAGCCAACCTTTTCACTCTCCACTTTCACCTTCATCAAGAGGCTTTTTAGTTCCTCTTCACTTTCTGCCATAAGGGTGGTATCATCTGCATATCTGAGGTTATTGATATTTCTCCCAGCAATCTTGATTCCAGCTTGTGTTTCTTCCAGTCCAGCATTTCTCATGATGTACTCTGCATATAAGTTAAGTAAACATGGTGACAATATACAGCCTTGAAGTACTCCTTTTCCTATTTGGAACCAGTCTGTTGTTCCATGTCCAGTTCTAACTGTTGCTTCCTGACCTGCATACAAATTTCTCAAGAGGCAGATCAGGTGGTCTGGTATTCCCATCTCTTTCAGAATTTTCCACAGTTGATTGTGATCCTCACAGTCAAAGGATTTGTCATAGTCAATAAAGCAGATATAGATGTTTTTCTGGAAGTCTCTTGCTTTTTCGATGATCCAGCGGATGTTGGCAATTTGATCTATGGTTCCTCTGCCTTTTCTAAATCCAACTTGAACATCATGAAGTTATTTAGATAGGCCTAGTTGATCACATAAATCTTTAAAAGCAAAGAAACTTTCGTCAGTATTGTGAATGAGAAAGATTGAACTAGAGGGAGAAAATCAGAGACATGGAGAAAAGGAATCACAAATAGAGACAGAAATACTGGCAGGGAGAGACAGAGAGATGACAGAAAGACAAAGAGAGAGTCTCAATGTGGGAAGTAAGTTGAGAATCATTCCTGGCATTAGTAATTCAGGTCTTGGCCATGACTTGTGGAATGCAGGGCACTTTTAGAAGCTGGGAATAGCTTCAGAAGGGAGTCTTACCTGGAGTGTGCAGAAAGGAACATAACTGCTTTAGTTTAGCCTAGGGGGAGCTGATGAACTTTTGATTTAAAGAACTGTAAGATAATAAATTTGTGCTCTTTTTAGCCACAAATTTATGATAATTTGTTACAGAATAAATATGAAACAATACAGTTATATTCCTATGGCTAGAATTGCTGAGTTATAGAGTCAGCTTATGTTTGAGTTGATTGGAAATTGTCAAAGAACTTCCAAGGCGGTTTTACCAGTCTATCCTTCTACTAAGAGTACATGAGAATTTTAGTTCCTACACATCTTGCTCAACATTTGGAACTTTCTTTTGTCATTTCCATTCTTCTAGTGAAACTGTATGTATTGTGATTCTATTCTGTATTTCTCAAATAATATATGAAGTCAAACACTTTTCATGTTTATGTGACAAGTGAACTGCTTATCTTGTGATGCTACTGGCAAGTCTCTTACCTATTTTTCAATGCATTTGTTTATCTAATCCAAAGAGGTTTTTTTTTTTTTTTTTTTTTAATATATTCTAGACATGAGTCATTTCTCAGACATAGTATCATCAATATTGTCACATCTTCTTATAGTCTGTCCATTTTTCTTCTACTATCTTACTGGTTGGTGAAGACAAAACAAAAATTAATACACTCTTAGCCTCTTTCTGTATTATTTAAGGAAGCTTTTGCTATCCCAAGATCATTAAAATTTTCTCCTATGATTTTTTCTCAATCTTTTATTTTTTGCCTTTTATATTTAATGCAATCTGTCCTTAATACAAAAGTTTTAAATCTGTTACAGATGACAAAGTGAGGTATGGAGATTTAAACATTAAATAGAAAATGAGAGAAGAGGTTAAACTGTGGTCTTCTGCTGTGCTTATCTACAAACACTGCTTTATCTACTGACCTTGTAAAGTCTTCCCTGATAACTTCAAAGTCAAATGGGTCTTTCCCTTTCTCAGCCACAACATTTCTCAATTCCACTCATGAGGTGTACTTTTAACAATTGTAGATATTATATGCATTTGCGTGTGTTGCCTTCCCTCAGGATTGACAGACTCTGTGATCAATGGCTGCTTCATCCTACATTTCTATGGGATTTGCAGAATTAGCCCAACTTAAAACTGTTTGTTTTTATTACATGATTGCTAAAAGAAAGGAAAATAACCATTTATTTCTCTGCTTTACACATATAGTTCACATAGCAACAATACTTGCTATATGACTCAAAAAAATCATGAAAAACTTATTACAAATAACAATTTTTTGCCATAAAAAAGATCTGAGAAAACAAAATCCTTTCTTTTTCATGGAAAGGCATTTTATTTTATTTTTAAAAATTATTTATTTATTTATGGCTGTACTGGATCTTCATTGCTGCCTGTGAGCTTTCTCTAGTTGCAGTGAGCAAGGGCTACTCTCTAATTGTGTGCAGATTTCTCATTTGATGGCTTCTCTTGTTGTGGAACATGGGCCCTAGGGCACATGGACTTCGGTAGTTCGGCTCCACAGTTGTAGCTTGAGGGCTCTAGAGTACAGGCTCAGCAGTTCCCAGCAGTTGTGGTACACAAGCTTTGTTGCCCTGCAGCATGTGGAATCTTCCCAGACCAGGGATTGAACCCTTGTCCCTTGTGTTGACAGGCAGATTCATAACCAATTGACCTCAAGGGAACTCTGAAAAGTCATTTTATTTTAAATATAGCTGTCTGTACATGTCAATCCCCAAATCCCAATTTAGTCTTCCCCTCAACTCTTCCCCTTTGGTAAACCATAAGTTTGTTCTCTAAAGATACTGATCATAACAGATCATTCACTTTAGAGATGCAATGAAAGACAAGCAAGGAATAGGAATCCCAATGGCCAATAGAACTATTATATAATTGACTTCTTTAAGCTCTAAGCCCATCAGACCAAATCAAAGTAGTGCATATATTCAGCCTCCTCTATGTCTCATGTACTCACAATTTTCAAGACAATATATATCTCAGAGAATCACTTGGGGCCCAGATTTTGTCACACATGACAAGAAAATATATCAATCCTGTGGATATTAGCTACTTAAATGACAAAACAATACTTTATTAGTGCTGCTGCTGCTGCTAAGTCACTTCAGTAGTGTCCAACTCTGTGCGACCCCATAAACGGCAGCCCACCAGGCTCCTCCGTCCATGGGATTTTCCAGGCAAGAATGCTGGAGTGGGGTGCCATTTCCTTCTCCGTTATTAGCACTAATTTTTGACTATTCAGTACCTCATCAGTAGCACATAATTGCATTCCAGTTAGTGGTGGCTAAGAAAGCAGGCTTTCTAAACTAAGGTAACCAAAATTTAGAATTCACTTCTTATATAAGCAAAGTTTTTTTTTTTTTTTTTTCCCTTCCACCTTTTGACCTTCTATCTTAAAATACTCTTACTTTTAGACAATTGTCAAGAATATCTGTGGTTTTGGAGTTTTGCATAGGAAGTTATGAACAATTAAAAAGATCCATTTCCATTCACTAAGAGTAAAATGCTATCTCATGTCCTTTAGTTACATCAGGAGCATTTTTTAGCACTTAGAAAAAGTTGTGCTGTTAAGATAAAGTGTGATTTTAACACATTTGAATAAACTAGAAGAACATATGTATTTTCAGAGAAATTGAAAAGTGTTGGAAACACAAAGAGCTACACAATTGTTTTTTAAATGCATGCTAGAAGATTTCATTACAAGGCAAGATCAAGTTTGATTTTTACCTAATGAACCTGAACTTTCTGCCAGTATGAGTCATTTCAGCAGCACACCTGAATTCACAGAGTACGACCACATTAGTATCTGATAAATTAGTAGGCAATGAGAGTACTCAACCTTGATTAAGCTGAGAGATTACAAATTCCTGATCTTGATATCAAACTCTGTTTCTTATAGGAAAATCATTCTACTCTAAAAAAGGATGAGATAATATTTTAATTAAATGCTCAAAACAGCTAATTTATAGCTAAAGCTTAATATATACCACAAAGATTTCTATTTTATATATTTACTTTAAAAAATATCTCCAAAGCAATGTTGTTCAAAGTGGTTTGCTTAGTTTTAAGAAGTGGTTTTCATATCGTAAAAAAGTAAAAACATAACAGGATTCGTTTTATCTTAAAAGCATGATAAATTTTTAGGTATTTACCCTAGTCTGAACAACAATTTTGATTTTTCACTGTAATTTTTGTTGAGATTTTTTTCAGCTGTCACAACCATAGAAGACTGATAATTCTTTGTAACTAAGTCCAATGCACTTTAATTTCTCCAGCCCTTGAGAACAAAGGGTTACTCTCTAGTCAAGAAGAAGGCAAATGGGAAACACTGGAAGAACTTGCTATTAGTAGTGATTATTATTATATTTTAATTTCAAGCATGAGCTCAAAATGGAGTCATTGTGACTGGCTTATGCTTACTTTCTGTAAAAGTCTGCATCTTACTCATTTTTGTCTCCCCAAGACTCAACACAGCATCTACCATCTGAGCAGAAACTAAAAAAAAAAAAAAAAAATGCTTCTAAGATATTTTTGCATTGTGAATGCCTAGACTCTTAAGTGCTCCTTATCTAAGACCTACTTTATTCTAATTTCATTATATTTGAAATTTGTAATTGTGGAAAGAAAAGGGTACTCATGGATATTACAGTACCTACAGCCCAGTAGGGCTATGGTGCTTACACCATCTACTGCACGCTTGGATATGTACAGCCACTCAGGCATATGCACCCTATGGACAGCCCACTGATATCAGTTATACCCAGGCTCAGACGAATGCAGCCTATGGGCAGACCACATATGCAACTTCCTATGGGGAGCCTCCCAATGGATATTCTATTTGAACTGCACCCTCCACAAGGATACTGTCAGCCTGTCCAGTATATGGTACTGCTGTTTATGATACAATCACTGCTACAGATATTACCAACCAGGCCTCTTATGCAGCTTATTCTGCAAAGACACCTAGCTTACTCAGCTATGGACAGCAGAGTAGCTACTCTGGTTAACGAAGCAACTATGAGCAGCAGCCACCCACTAGTTACCCTTCATCCCCCAATGGATCCTATAGCCAGGTTCCAAGGCACTATAGGCAACAAAGCGGCAGCTATGGGCTACAAAGTTCATTCCACACAACTACCCCAAGAGCACCCCAATCCCGTTTATAAGCAGGAGTCTGGAGGATGTTCCTGGCCAGAAGAGAGCTGGAGAATGAGTGACCTGGTTTACCTGGGCAGAGGAAAAGGGAAGATTTGATTGTGGAAGTATGAGCAGAGGTGGGCAGGGAGGAATATGAGGTAGAATAGTTGCTAGAGAGTGATGTGGCTTCAATCAGATTGGTGGACACATGGATGAAGGACAAGATCTTGATTTAGGCCAACTGTAGGTCCAGATGAAGACTCTGTCAACAGTTCGGTTTTTGTTCAAGGATGGATTAAATGCCAATGTGACATTAGATGATCTGGCTGACTTCTTTAAGCAGTGCAGAACTGTTAACATTAAGGAGTGGACAACCCATGATTCATGTCTACTTGGACAAACAAATAGGAAAACCCAAAGACTATGATGCTACAGTGTCCTATGAAGATCTGCCAAAATTGCTGTAGAGTGGTTTGATGGGGAAATTTTTAAAAGATTCTCTTGCAAAAAGGAAGCTTCCAATGAACAGCAAGTGGGAAGGAATGACACATTGTGAAGACAGAGGGATGCCACTACCTCCTGAGGAGGTCCAGGGGCCTTGGAGGTCCTGAAGGACCCGTGGATCACATGGAAGGTTGTGGAGTAGACAAGGAGCCTTCCCACACAAGTCCCTGGGGTTTCCAAGGGAACTCATCTTGAGGAGGAGACTCGAAGTGCCCTGATTCAGGGTGTGGAAGACAGAACTTCATCCAGAGTGCAACCAGTCTAAGGCCCCAAAACCGAAACGATTCCACCCGCCATCTTTCCAACTCCTAGGTAGTGAATGTGGCAGGGGTGGCTCTGGTGGTAGGTGGGAAAGAAAAGGTGATGTCATGGACCCTGGTAGTTCCAGTTCAGTTCAGTTCAATCTCTCAGTTGTGTCTGACTCTGCGACCCATGGGCCACAGAATTCCAGGCCACCCTGTCTATTGTTAACTCCCAGAATTTACTCAAACTCATGTCCATTGAATCAGTGATGCCATCCAACCATCCCATCCTCTGTCTTCCTGTTCTCCTGCCTTCAAAATTTCCCAGCATCAGAATCTTTTCAAATGAATCAGTTCTTCACATCAGTTGGCCAAAGTATTAGAGTTGCAGCTTCAGCATCAGTCCTTCTAGTGAACAATCAGGACTGATTTCCTCGAGGATGGACAGGATGGATCTTCTTGCAGTTGAAGGGGCTCCTAAGAGTCTTCTCCAACACCACAGTTCAAAAGCATCAATTCTTCAGCACTCAGCTTTCTTTATAGTCCAGCTCTCACATCCATACATGACCACTGGGAAAATCATGGCTTTGACTAAATGGGCCTTTGATGGCAAAGTAATGTCTCTGCTTTTTAATATGATGTCTAGGTTCATCATAAATTTTCTTCCAAGGAGCAAGTGTCTTTTATTTTCATGGATGAAGCCACCATCTGCAGTGATTTTGGAGCCCAGAAAAATAAAGTCAGACATTGTTTCCACTGTTTCCCCATCTATTTGCCATGAAGTGATGGGACCAGATGCCATGATCTTAGTTTTCTGAATGTTGAGATTTAAACCAAATTTTTCCCTCTCCTCTTTCACTTTTATCAAGAGGCTCTTTTGTTCTTCACTTTCTGCCATAAGGGTGGTGTCATCTGCATATCTGAGGTTATTGATATTTCTCCCGGCAATCTTGATTCCAGCTTGTGCTTCATCCAGCCCAGCATTTCTCATGATGTGATTTGCATATAAGTTAAATAAGCAGGGTGACAATATACAGCCTTGACATACTCCTTTACCAATTCAGAACAAGTCTGTTGTTCCACGTCCTGACCTGCATACAGATTTCTCAGGAGGCAGTAAGGTGGTCTGTTACTCATATCTCTTGAAGAATTTTCCCACAGTTTGTTGTGATCCACACAGTTAAAGACTTTGGCATAGTCAATAAAGCAGAAGTAGATGTCTTTCTGGAATTCTCTTTAGATGTTGGTAATTTGATCTTTGGTTCCTCTGCCTTTTCTAAATCCAGCTTGAACATCTGGAAGTTCACGGTTCACAAATTGTTGAAGCCTGGCTTGAAGAATTTTGAGCATTACTTTACTAGCATGTGAGATGAGTGCAATTGTGTGGTAGTTTGAGCATTTTTTGGCATTGCCTTTCTTTGGGATTAGAATGAAAACTGACATTTTCCAGTCCTATGGCTACTGCTGAGTTTTCCAAATTTGCTGGCATATTGAGTACAGCACTTTCAAAGCTTCATCTTCTAGGATTTGAAATAGCTCAACTGGAATTCTATCACCTCCACTAGCTTTGTTGGTAGTGATGCATCTTAAGGCCCACCAACTTGAATTCACATTCCAGGATGTTTAGTTCTCGTTGAGTGATCACACCATTGTCATTATCTGGATTTTGAAGATACTTTTTGTATAGCTCTTCTGTGTATTATTGTCACCTCTTCTTAATATCTTCTGCTTCTGTTAGGTCCATACCATTTCTGTCCTTTATTGAACCCCTATTTGCATGAAAATTTCCCTTGGTTTCTCTAGTTTCTTGAAGAGATCTCTAGACATTCCCATTCTATTGTTTTCCTCTATTTCTTTGCATTGATCACAAAGGAAGGCTTTCTTATCTCTCTTTGCTATTCTTTGGAATTCTGCATTCAAATGAGTATATCTTTCCTTTTCTCCTTTGCCTTTTGCTTCTCTTCTTTCCTCAGCTATTTGTAAGGCTTCCTCAGACAACCATTTTGCCTTTTTGCATTTCTTTTCCTTGATGGTCTTGATCCCTGCCTTCTGTACAATGTCACAAACCTCTGTCCATAGTTCTTCAGGCTCTCTATCAGATCTAATCCCTTGAATCTATTTGGCATTTCCACTGTATAATCATAAGGGATTTTATTTAGGTCATAACTGAATGGTCTAGTGGTTTTCCCTACTTTATTCAATTTAAGTCTGAAGTTTGAAATAAGGAGTTCATGATCTGAGCCACAGTCATCTCCCAGTCTTTTTCTTGCTGACTGTGTAGCAATTTTTCATCTCTGGTTGCAAAGAATATAATCAATCCGATTTCAGTGTTGACCATCTGGTGAGGTCCATGTGTAGAGTTTTCTCTTGTGTTGTTGGAAGAGGGTGTTTGCTATGACCAGTGTGTTCTCTTGGCAGAACTCTATTAGCCTTTGTCCTGCTTCATTCTGTACTCCAAGGCCAAGTTTGTCTGTTACTCAAGATACTTCTTGACTTCCTAATTTTTCATTCCAGTCCCCTATAATGCAAAGGACATCTTTTTTTGTGTGTTAATTATAGAAGGTCTTGTAGATCTTCATTGAATAATTCAACTTCAGCTTCTTCAGCATTACTAGTCAGGGCATAGATTACTGTGATATTGAATGGTTTGCTTTGTAAACAAACAGAGATGATTCTGTCACTTTTGAGATTGCATCCAAGTACTGTATTTCAGACTCTTTTGTTGACTATGATGACTACTCCATTTCTTTTAAGGTATTCTTGCCTGCAGTAGTAGATATAATGGTCATCTGAGTTAAATTCAACCATTCCAGTCCATTTCAGTTTGCTGATTCCTATGATGTCAATGTTCACTCTTGCTATCCCTGTTTGACCACTTCCAATTTACCTTGATTCACGGACCTAACATTCCAGGTTCCTATGCCATATTGCTCTTTACAGCATCAGACTTTACTTCCATCACCAGTCACATCCACAACTGGGTATTGTTTTTGCTTTGGCTCTGTCTCTTCACTCTTTCTGGAGTTATTTCCCCACTGATCTCCAGTAGCATTTTGGCCACCCACCACCCTGGGGAGTTCATCTTTCAGTGTCCAATATTTTTGCCTTTTCATGTTGTCCATGGAGTTCTCACTAAAATGGGTTTGCCATTCTTTTCTCCAGTGGATCATGTTTTGTCAGAATTTTCCACCATGACCTGTCCATCTTGGTTGGCCCTATAGGGCATGGTTCATAGTTTCTTTGAGGTAGACAAGGCTGTGGTCTGTGTCATCAGATTTGTTAGTTTCCTGTGAATGTGGTTTTCAGTCTGTCTGCTCTCTTATGGAGAAGGATAAGAGGCTTATGGAAGTTTCCTGATGGGAAAGACTGACCTAGGAGGAAATGGGGTCTTGCTCTGAGTGGGTGGGGCCATGTTCAGTAAATCTTTAATCAAATTTTCTGTTGAAGAGTATGGCTGTGTTCCCTCCCTGTTATTTGAACGTAAACGTTAACGTGAACGTGAAGTCACCCAGTCGTGTCCCACTCTTTGCGACCCCATGGACTATAGCCTACCAGGCTCCTCTGTCCATGGGATTTTCCAGGCAATAGTACTGGAGTGGATTGCCATTTCCTTCTCCAAGAGATCTTCCCAACCCAGGGATCGAACCCAGGTCTCCCGCATCGTAGACAGATGCTTTACCCTGTTATTTACCTGGGGCCAAACTATGGTGGAGGTAATGAAGATAATGTTGACCTCCTTCAAAACGTCCCATGTAGGCACTGCTGCACTCAGTGCCCCCAGCCCTGCAGCAGGCCATGGCCGACCCACACCTCCACCGGAGACTCCTGAACATTTACAGGCAAGTCTGGGTCAGTCTTTTGTGGGGTCACTGCTCCTTTCTCCTGGGTCCTGGTTCACACAAGGTTCTGTTGTTGCTGGTCAATAGTTTGTTTCCCAGTCCTGTGTAAGTTTTTGACATCTATATGGTTGTTCCAGTGGAATGTTAAGAGGTTGCTGTGGTGGAGACAAAGTTGGCTTCAGTGATGATTGGGACATTAACCATGGTGGCTTTAGTGGAAGAAAATAAGGTGATCCTGGGTGACCCCTAAGAACTTAGATGTAATAGAGGAGTGGTAGAAGAGGCAGGTATGGAGGGCCTGGAAAAATGGCTAAAGGTGAGCACCACAGGAATGCAGACACCAGTCCCACTGGACACAGAGACTCTGCAGAACTGCACCGACTACCAGATTTATTTTTTAAACCAGAAAATGTTTTTAATTTATAATTCCATATTCATATTATTTTTAAGAGCGACCTCGCCTGCCCGCGATCGGCGCGCCATTTAAGAGCGCCCCCCTGGCGGCGTCGCGCACTAAGAGCGCCCCGCCGGCTGCGTCGCGCACTAAGACTGCCCCGCCGGCTGTGTCGCGCACTAAGAGCGCGGCCGAGAGGAGCTACCCCACGACCGAGGAAGGACAGCGGTGAGGGCCAGCACACTAAGTACGGCTGAGAAGAGCTACCCCACGACCAAGGTCAGGAAGGGCGGCGGTGAGGAGAGACCCCTCGTCCAAGGTAAGGTGCGATGGCTGTGCTTCGCTGGCCGGGAGCAGCCAGGAGCAGCCGGGATGAGATAACCCACGCCCAAGGTAAGAGAAACCCAAGTAAGACAGTAGGTCTTGAAAGAGGGCATCAGAGGGCAAATACACTAAAACCATCCTCACAGATAACTAGTCAATCTAATCACACAGGACCACACCCTTGTCTAACTCAATGAGATTAAGCCATGCCCGAGGGGCAACCTGGGATGGGCGGGTCATGGTGGAGAGATATGACAGGGTGTGGTCCGCTGGAGAAGGAAATGGCAAACCACTTCAGTATTCTTGCCTTGAGAACCCCATGAACAGTATGAAAAGACAAAATGATAGGATACTGAAAGACAAACTCCCCAGGTCAATAGGGGCCCACTATGCTACTGGAGATCAGTGGAGAAATAACTCCAGAAAGAATGAAAGGATGGAGCCAAAACAAAAAGAATACCCAGCTCTGGATGTGTCTGGTGATAGAAGCAAAGTCCGATGCTGTAAAGAGCAATATTGCATAGGACCTGGAATGTCAGATCCATGAATCAAGGCAAATTAGAAGTGGTCAAACAAGGGATGGCAAGAGTGAAGGTCGACATTCTAGGAATTAGCGAACTAAAATGGACTGGAATGGGTGAATTTAACTCGGATGACCATTATATCTACTACTGTGGGCAGGAATCCCTCAGAAGAAATGGAGTGGCCATCATGGTCAACAAAAGAGTCCGAAATGCAGTACTTGGATGCAATCTCAAAAATGACAGAATGATTTCTGTTCATTTCCAAGGCAAACCATTCAATGTCACAGTAATCCAAGTCTATGCCCCAACCAGTAACGCCGAAGAAGCTGAAGTTGAAAGGTTCTATGAAGACCTACAAGACCTTTTAGAACTAACACCCAAAAAAGATGTCCTTTTCATTATAGGGGACTGGAATGCAAAAGTAGGAAGTCAAGAAACACCTGGAGTAACAGGCAAATTTGGCCTTGGAATACGGAATGAAGCAGGGCAAAGACTAATAGAATTTTGCCAAGAAAATGCACTGGTCATAGCAAATACCCTCTTCCAACAACACAAGAGAAGACTCTATACATGGACATCACCAGATGGTCAACACCGAAATCAGACCGATTATATTCGTTGCAGCCAAAGATGGAGAAGCTCTATACAATCAGCAAAAACAAGACCAGGAGCTGACTGTGGCTCGGACCATGAACTCCTTATTGCCAAATTCAGACTGAAATTGAAGAAAGTAGAGAAAACTACTAGACCATTCAGGTATGACCTAAATCAAATCCCTTATGATTATACAGTGGAAGTGAGAAATAGATTTAAGGGCCTAGATCTGATAGATAGAGTGCCTGATGAACTATGGAATGAGGTTCCTGACATTGTACAGGAGGCAGGGATGAAGACCATCCCCATGAAAAAGAAATGCAAAAAAGCAAAATGGCTGTCTGGGGAGGCCTTACAAATAGCTGTGAAAAGAAGAGAAGCAAAAAGCAAAGGAGAAAAGGAAAGATATAAACATCTAAATGCAGAGTTCCAAAGAATAGCAAGAAGAGATAAGAAAGCCTTCTTCAGTGATCAATGCAAAGAAATAGAGGAAAACAACAGAATGGGAAAGACTAGGGATCTATTCAAGAAAATCAGAGATACCAAAGGAACATTTCATGCAAAGATGGGCACGATAAAGGACAGAGATGGTGTGGACCTAACAGAAGCAGAAGATATTAAGAAGAGGTGGCAAGAATACACAGAAGAACTGTACAAAAAAGAGCTTCAAGACCCAGATAATCATGATGATGTGATCACTGACCTAGAGCCAGACATCTTGGAATGTGAAGTCAAATGGGCCTTAGAAAGCATCACTAGGAACAAAGCTAGTGGAGGTGATGGAATTCCAGTGGAGCTATTCCAAGTCCTGAATGATGATGCTGTGAAAGTGCTACACTCAATATGCCAGCAAATTTGGAAAACTCAGCAGTGGCCACAAGATTGGCAAAGGTCAGTTTTCATCCCAATCCCAAAGAAAGGCAATGCCAAGGAATGCTCAAACTACCGCACAATTGCACTCATCTCACAGGCTAGTAAAGTAATGCTCAAAATTCTCCAAGCCAGGCTTCAGCAATATGTGAACCGTGAACTTCCTGATGTTCAAGCTGGATTTAGAAAAGGCAGAGGAACCAGAGATCAAATTGCCAACATCCGCTGGATCATGGAAAAAGCAAGAGAGTTCCAGGAAATCATCTATTTCTGCTTTATTGACTATGCCAAAGCCTTTGACTGTGTGGAACAAAATAAACTATGGAAAATTCTGAAAGAGGTGGGAATACCAGACCACCTGATCTGCCTCTTAAGAAATCTGTATGCAGGTTAGGAAGCAACAGTTAGAACTGGTCATGGAACAACAGACTGGTTCCAAATAGGAAAAGGAGTACGTCAAGGCTGCATATTGTCACCACGTTTATTTAATTTATAAGCAGAGTACATCATGGGAAATGCTGGACTGGAAGAAACACAAGTTGGAATCAAGATTGCCGGGAGAAATATCAATAACCTCAGATATGCAGATGACACCACTCTTATGGCAGAAAGTGAAGAGGGGCTAAAAAGCCTCTTGATGAAAGTGAAAGTGGAGAGTGAAAAGGTTGGCTTAAAGCTCAACATTCAGAAAACGAAGATCATGGCATCTGGTCCCATTACTGCATGGGAAATAGATGGGGAAACAGTGGAAACAGTTTCAGACTTTGTTTTTCTGGGCTCCAAAATCACTGCAGATGGTGACTGCAGCCATGAAATTAAAAGACGCTTGCTCCTTGGAAGGAAAGTTATGACCAACCTAGATAGCATATTCAAAAGCAGAGACATTACTTTGCCAACAAAGGTTCGCCTAGTCAAGGCTATGGTCTTTCCTGTGGTCATGTATGGATGTGAGAGTCAGACTGTGAAGAAGGCTGAGCGCCGAAGAGTTGATGCTTTTGAAGTGTGGTGTTGGAGAAGACTCTTGAGAGTTCCTTGGACTGCAAGAAGACCCAACCAATCCATTCTGAAGGAGATCAGGCCTGGAATTTCTTTAGAAGGAATGATGATAAAGCTGAAACTCCAGTATTTTGGCCACCTCATGCGAAGAGTTGACTCATTGGAGAAGACTCTGATGCTGGGAGGGATTGAGGCCAGGAGGAGAAGGGGACGACAGAGGATGAGATGGCTGGATGGCATCACTGACTCGATGGATGCGAGTCTGAGTGACCTCCGGGAGCTGGTGATGGACAGGGAGTCCTGGCGTGTTGCGGTTCATGGGGTCGCAAAGAGTCGGACACGACTGAGCGACTGATCTGATCTGATCTGATTCATATTATTAGTCACAACAATATGATTATTCCTTGTCTGTTGTTGTTCAGTCACTAAATCATGTTTGACTTTTTGAGACCCCGTGAACTGCAGCATACCAGGCTTCCCTGTCCTTCACTGTCTCTGGAATTAGATTAAATTCATGTCCATTGAGCTGGTGAGGCTATCCAACCATCTCATCATTTGCCTCCCTCTTCTCCTTTTACCTTCAATCTTTCCCAGCATCAGTGTCTTTTCTAATGAGTCAGTTCTTCGCATCACATGGCCAAAGTATTGGAGCTTCAGCTTCAGCATCAGTCCTTCCAATGAATATTCAGGGTTGATTTCCTTTCTGATTGACTGTCTTTGATCTCCTTGCTATCCAAGGGATTCTCAACAGTCTTCTCTAGCACCACAACTCAAAAGCATCAGTTTTTTAGTGTTCAGCCTTCTTATCATCCAACACTCACGTCCATACACAACTATTGGAAAAAATCATAGCTTTGACTATACAGAGGTTTGTCGGCAAAGTTATGTCTTTGCTTTTCAATATACTGTCTAAATTTCACCATCGCAGTGATTTTGGTGCTCCCCTTCACCAAAATAAAATATGTCACTGCTTCCACATTTTCCCCTTTTATTTGCCATGAAGTGAAGGGACCAGATGCCAGGTTCATAGTTTTTTGGAAGTTGAGTTTTAAGTTAGGTTTTTACTCTCTGCCTTTACTCTCATAAAGAGGTTTCTTATTTCCTCTTCGCTTTCTGCAATTATAGTAGTCCTCTGCATATCTGAGGTTGTTATTTCTTCAAGCAATCTTCATTCCAGCTTGTGGTTCACCCAACCTGGCACTCCACAAGATGCATTCTGCATAGAAGCTAAATAATCAAAGTGACCATATGCAGCCTTGCTGTACTCCTTTCCCAATTTGGAACCGGTCAGTTGTTCCATGCCTCTTTCTAACTGTTGCTTCTTGACCTACATAGAGGTTTCTCAGGAGACAGATAAGATAGTCTGGTATTCCCATCTCTTTAAGAATTTTCCAAAGTTTGTTGTGATCCACACAGTCAAAGGGTTTAGCATTGTCAATGAAGCAGAAGTCGATGTTTTTTTTTCTGGAATTCTTTTGTTTTTTCTGTGATCCATCGAATGTTAACAATTTGATTTCTGGTTCCTCTTCCTTTTCTAAATCTGGTTTGTACATCTGAAAGTTCTCAGTTAACATACTATTGAAACATGGCTTGAAGGATTTGGGGCATAAACTTACTAGTATGGGAAATGAGTGCTTGTCTGTACTTTAGTATTTTTCTCCACTTGTGAATAAACATTAAATAAGTGAAATAGTAGTGTTTTTTTTTTCTTCTTTTAAAGATGATTGTTTATGCAAAATTAAACAATGGGAACCCCTTTTGAGCATGCTCAGTATCACTGTGGAGAACCAAGAGTGCTTCTAATTGTAACAATGTTCATACTTGTGATTTTTTTTTTAAATAAAATTTCAAAGTTTTATAAACAAACAAAACAAAACAAAACAAAAAAATGTGTAGCTGTGCTCAATCATGGGTTCAGAAGAGGTTTGGGGCTCAACCCCAAAGACTCTGATTGAGTCTTGTGTAAAACCTGGGCAGATTTTAATGTTCAGTAGGCTTGAAAACCATTACTGTCCAAGTGCAGTGGTTCTCAGATTGTCAAGTACATAGAAGTCATCTATGTACTGCAAAATACTTGCTGCAAAATAAAGTTTTCCTTGAAAAGAAAAATTTAATTTAGGCAGTCTAAAAATGGGACTAACACTTTTTTTTTTTTTTTAATATAAAGGCTCAAATAGTGATGTTTCTGAGGGTACCTATTCATTCTGGTTTGTTTAGCATGTTGTTGCTGTTGTTTATTGGCTTTGTCATTTCCATCTCTTTTACAGCCCCATGGACATTGCCCACTAGGCTCTTCTGCCTACGGGAATTCCCCAGAAAGAATACTGGAGTGAGAAGTCATTTCTGTCTCCAGGGGATCTTCCTGACACCAGGATCAAATTTGTGTCCTATATTTATAGATGGATTATTTACCACTAAAAGTCCCGTTGTCTAGTGTATAGCGGTTTAACTATCAAACTAAGACTATCCTGGTAAATTGGGATCGTTAATATGCTTAGTTATAGGTCCATGAAATACACTGTATATCATAGGACCCCAAGTCAGAGGTTTTCTAACTGTGATGCACTTCAGAATCACCTTAAAGTCTTAGATGATACCTACACACAAAATTTTTCCTTCTCTAGGTCTGGGGAGTTGTTCTGAGACTTTACATTTAGTAAAAGTACCTAGATGATGCCAATATTGCTAGTATAAGGACCACATGAAATAGTCATAATTTCTGTTTGGTGCAAATTAAAATTGCCTACAGAGTTTTTAAACTACTTATGCCTGGACCTTGTCCACACAGATTGTTTTGTGGACCAAAAATCTCATTGTATATGATTGGTGATTTTAAAATTCATTCTAAGTAATTTCCATGTTCAATCCAGACTGAGATTTATGGTGAATACATATACTACAATTATCCACAGTTCAAATATAAACTTGTTTTTGTTTATTTAACATTTATGTTTATTTATGTCACTCTCTGTTCTACGAATGCAATATCATGCACGACTGAACAAAGATTAAATTCTGGATACATATCAAGTTATTTACTTTCCTGGATGTTCTTATTTACTAAAAAAAAAAAAAAATGTGAATAAGATTCACAACATTCCCTCTTTGGAGTAGGTTGTATCTCTGTCATACTTTTAGTCACGAATCTTTGAAGACAAGTAGGACAAGAACTGCCCTCCTGGAACAAAGCCTATCTTACCTCTTTTGCTTACTTTCCCCTGCTTCTCCTTTTTCTTCTGAAACTTTTCCTTCTTTTAACAGATGGTTTCTCTCTCACTCTTTCGCTCTCTCCCTCTCTCCTTTCTCTTTCCTTTAAACTGGTTTTGTCACAATTACCACCACCACCATGTATGCATATGTGCTAAACTGCTTCAGCTATATCAGTCTCTTTGCAAACCTATGAACTATAGCCTGTCAGGCTCCTCTGTCCATGGGATTTTCCAGGAAAGAATACTGGAGTGGGTTGCTATTCCCTCTGCATAAAAACAATTTCTAAAACCCATTTCCCTGATGTGGTTTCCTGTTCCCTGAAAGAAACTCTACTTACATCTTTTAACTGTTTCTTGTGATATTTACTGTTATACTTCTCAGAAATAACTTATACTGCTGTCTGAGAATAAACACAATGCATTGAATTTTTATGCACATGATAAGAATTTAACTTTTTATATACTGCTACTCACAAATAAATCATTACTTTCCCTACTATCCTTTCAATATATTTATGTTATTCTTTTAGGATTAAACCAATATTCAATATATGTTATTATGAGCATAATTTATTCACAGTTGAATCACAACTCATATACAATTATTTTTCCTTTCTGTAAAATTTTTGTTTTCCTTGGTGTTAGTAATTGCCTTTTTGTTTGTTTGTGTGCTTATTTTTCTACATATACATAACTATTTCATCTCCAAATACTCGTACACAAATACATTTGTATGCAAGTTAAAAAAAAAAAAAGTGAAAGTGTTAGTTGCTTAGTTGTGTCCAACTCTTTGCCACTCTATGGCCTGTAGCCCACCAGGCTTATCTGTCAATGGAATTCTCCAGGCAAGAATACTGGAGTGGGGAGCCATTCTCTTATCCAGGGGATCTTTCTGACCCAAGGATCGAACCTGGGTCTCCTGCATTGCAGGCAAATTCTTTACTATCTGAGTAGCTATTTTAGAATTTTCTCTTTTCTTGTTTTGTTAATTTGCTGTTCATGAGTTGCTTATTTTAAGGACCCCTTGTCCTTTGTTCCAGTGTCAACTGGAGTCCTGTCAACCTGTAGCCATTGTTTGGTTGAAGCATATACTTGAGTACTTTTCTGAGATAATGTGTGAAAGGTAAATTTTATTTTGGATGATGCTGTGTGAAATGCTGATGTATGGCAAAGGCCATCACAATGTTGTAAAGCAATTATTGCTCAATTAAAATAAATAAATAATATTTTAAAAATTAGGTTTATTTATTTATAAGGAATATGATTCTAGGTTGAAATTAACTTTCACATTAAAAAGATCATACACTATGGTCAAATTGGATTTATCCCAGGGATGCAAGGATTCTTCAGTATGTACAAATCAATCAATGTGATACACCATAATAATAAATTGAAAGATAAAAACCATATGATAATTTCAATAGATGCAGAGAAAGCTTTCAATAAAATTCAATACCTATTTATGATATAAAAAAAAAAAAAACCTCTTTGAAAATAGGCATAGAAAATATCTATCTCAATATAATAAAGGCCATATATGATAAACCCACAGCAAACATTAGTTTCAATGATGAAAAACTGAAAGCATTTCCTCTAAGATCAGGCACAAGACAAGGGTGGCTACTTTCACGACTATTATTCAACATAGTTTTTTGCCATAGTCTTCTCTACAGGAGTCAGAGAAGAAAAAGACATAAAGGGAATCCAGACTGGAAAAGAAGTAAAACTCTCACTGTTTGCAGATGACATGATACTATACATAGAAAATTCTAAAGATACCTTAAAGAAAATTACCAGAGCTAATCAGTGACTTTAGCAAAGTGGCAGGATACAAAAGCAATACACAGAAACAT
Organism: Tragelaphus eurycerus; assembly: GCA_935064755.1. Lineage (NCBI taxonomy): Eukaryota > Metazoa > Chordata > Mammalia > Artiodactyla > Bovidae > Tragelaphus > Tragelaphus eurycerus. The sequence continues at coordinate 2,064,554 of CAKXYN010000123.1, forward strand.
TTTCATTCCTCTGTACTAACAATGAAATATCAGAAAGATAAATTAAAGAATCAGTCAAATTTACCATTGCAACAAAATAATAAAACATCTAGGAGTAAACCTACCTAAGGAGACCAAAGATCTGTATATAGAAAATTATAAGAATTATAAGATACTGATGAAAGAAATCAAAGACAATTTAAACAGATGGAAAGATATTCCATATTCCTGGGTTGGAAGAATCATTACTGTGAAAAAAACTATACTACCCAATGTAATATACAGATTCAATACAGTCCCTATCAAATTACCAATGGCATTTTTCACAGAACTATAGTTTCACAGAACTATAACAAAAAAAAAAACCTTTATGGAAACAGAAAAGACCCTGAATAACTAAAAAAAAACTTGAGAAAGAAGCATGGAGCTGGAGGAATCAACCTTCCTGATTTTAGACTATACTATAAAGCTATAGTCATCAAGACTACATGATATAGGCACTAAAACAGAAATATGAGCCAATGGAACAAGATAGAAAGCCTAGAGATAAGCCCACACACCTATGGATACTTTATTTTGACAAAGGAGCCAAGAACACAGAGTAGGGAAAAAATAGTCTCTTCAATAAGTGCTACTGGAAAAACTGGACAGCTGCATGCAAAAGAATGAAATTAGAACACTACCTAACACTATATACAAAGATAAACTCAAAATGGATTAAAGACCTAACTTTAAGACCAGAAACTATAAAATTCTTAGAGAAAAGCATAAGCAGAGACTGGGAGGAAGATGGCAGAGGAGTTAGAGAGATTGCCAACTTCCCCACTAATACATCAAAAACTCATCATGATATGGAACAACTCCTACAAAGAAACATTTAGGGAACAGCAAAAGACCCCAGACTTCCAGAGGGTAAGGCTAAGTTCTGTGAAATGAGAGAGAGAGAGGATGGAGACATAAAAAGGGAAAAGATGGAGATCTTCTGGGCAGGAGCTTGTGCCCTGAGGGAAGCAGGGAGTCCTGAAACAGGAGGAGGTCCTGTGTATATGGAAACTCCCTTACAGGTGGGCCCAAGGAGGAGCTGCAGAGTCTTGAAAAACCTGCCAAAGTAGGAACTTGGAGGGCAAAAAAAAGAAAAAACTGCACATCTCAGCCTTTTGACAATTCACGAACTGTGGCCGCAACCAGACGGTGGGTTTGGGGAACCAAGAATGGGGAGGCATATAAACCTAGACAACACACACAGCCCTTGCAGCACAGAATGCGGGCCCAGGTAGACGAGTATGACACAGCATACAACCCCCGGTTCACACACAACCCTCACTGTGCAAATGCTAGGGTCAGAGTGCCGATAGAGGGGAGACATGGAGACTTGGACAGTGCATATAACCCTCGCAGCACGGTGTAAAGAACACATAAGCCCTGAGTCAGAAGGTAGGTGGTGAGAAGAAACAAGTGCACACAAAGCCTGTGATGCAGAGGGCAAGCATGGGGAGCCAAAGCAAGTCCACACTAGGCCTGCGATGCAGAGGCCAGCCCCAGGAGCTGAAACAAGCACACCCAACCTCTGCAAAGTAAAAGGCAGGCTCAGGGAGCCAAGACAAGGGCACACAAGCCCTGTGACATAGTGGGTGAACTCACGGGACTGAGGGAAGCCCACACAAGTCTCTGCGATGCAGAGGGCACAAGAAAAGATCCACACAAGCCCATGCCCAGCAAGCTTCAGCCAGCAGTGTAGGGTGGGACAGGGGGACAGAAGCACAAATGATGATCTCAGGGACAAGTAGGGAGCTGGCAGCACTGCAAAAAAGCTGAGAGGGCTACTTTGAAGCGGCTGTGGAAATGGACATGTTTAACTCTGCCAAAGCCAGAAGGACTGCTCAAAGGCATACCTAACCCCTAGACACACCAAGACATATTACTGGAAGCTGTAAAGCCCTTCAAAGAGATGAGATCTTGCTCCATCAAACAGAACAAGGGTATAAGCTCCCCTAACCAGGAAAGCATCACAGGACCCTAACCCAACCCCATTCCCAGGGCAGACTCCAAAACCAAGAACTAGTATCTTGAGAACCTTTTTTTACTTTTTTCTTATAAATCACACTGATTATTCCCCTTACGTATCTCCACCTTCATATTAGTCTTTTGCAGTACTGTGGAGTTTCCCTCTTTGTTTGCCTTGTTATAAAAATTTTAAAAAGTCATTTAAAATTTTTTTTTCCTATAAATTGCACTGTTTATTCCCCTACATATTTTGACCTTCACATTAGCTTTTTGCTGTGCCATGGAGTTTTCTTCTTTTTCTTGTTAAAAAAAAAAAAAAATCATTTTAATATTTTCTTTTCTTTTTCATAAATCACACGGTTTATTCCCCTTACATATTTCCACCTTTGTATTAGCCTTTTGTGGTGCTGTGGAGTTTTCCTCTTTGTGTCTTGTCAAATATATATATATATATATATATATATATAAAGATTTTTTTCCTCTTTTTCACCTTCTTCCTCCCCTTGATGAGGTTTTTTATTTTGTTTTTTTATATATTCAACTGTTTTACTTATAGTTCTTTACCAGCAGTAGCTATTCCTGAATATATATAATTTTTTTTCCACATGCATCTATTTTTTTTTGTTTTTCTATTTTATCTTTTTTAATCCCCCATTTCACCCCCTCCTTTTATGTTTTCCCTCCTTTCTCTTCTTTTATTCTCTCTTTTATTCCTTCTCCATTTTATCCTTCACTCATATTTTCTCATCGAGTAAGTCAAATTGTTGAGCTCTCTTTGCTATATTCCACAGTTGGCCCTCTGCTAATGCTCAGATTTCCAAATTGAACATTACCTAAGTCTTCTTTTAATTGGTTGATATCACTCTGTTTTTTCTTGCTCACCAAGTCAATCTCCATATTTAGAACACTTTGGTTATAACTTTGGAAGTGTGTGTATAGGTCCCATTATTTCCATAATTATCTACTTGATCTCCTCCCCCTAGAACACAGGCACAAGTTACCCTTAATAAGAAATCAGCACAAACCACCCAATCAGCATTTCCCTCCAAAGGCAAAAACCAAAGGGAAGAAATAATACAATCTAAAGCCTGAGGAAAGGAGACCTCAAGTGTCTCCTTGAGAGCAGGAAGTGGAAAAAAAAAAGGGGGGGGGGCAAGTGAAAGGAAAAATTATGAAGAGACAGAAATACAACACAAATGAAACAGCAAGGTAGACACTCTCAAGACCAAATAAACAAAGAGGAAATAGCAATCTCCCTGAAAGAGAATTCAGAATAATGATAGTAAAGTTGCTCTAAAGATTGAAAATAGAATGGAGAAAATGCAATAATTTTTTAATAAATTTAATACAATCATCAAAGACATAGAAGAAATAAAAAATAAACAAAAAGAGATGAATAACACAATTACTGAAATTAAAAACACTCTAGAATGAACCAATAGCAGAATAACTGAGGTAGAGGAACAGATAAGTTAGCTGGAGTAGAAAATGGTGGAAGTAACTGCTGAAGAGAAGAATAAAGTAAAAGGAATGAAAACAATTGAGGATAGCCTCAGAGACCTTCGGGGCAATATTAAGCACACCAAAGTTTGAGTTATAGGGGTCCCAGAGGAAGAAGAAAAAAATAAAGACATTGGGAAAATTTTTGAAGTAATTATAGTTGAAAACTTCTCTAAAATGTGAACGGAAATAGTCAATCAAATCCAAGAAGCACATGACAACTCAAAACCTATGGGATTCAGGAAAAACAGTTCTAAGAGGGAAGTTTATGGCGATACAATCATACCTCAAGAAACAAGAAAAGCATCGAATAGACAGCCTAACTCTACATTTAGAGCAGCTGGAAAAAGAAGAAAAAAGAACCCCAAAGTCAGAAAAAAAGAAAGAAATTATAAAATTCAAAGCAGAAACAAGTGAAGAAGAAATGAAGAAAATAATAGAAACGATTAATAAAACTAAAGGCTTGTTCTTTGAGAATATAAACAAAATTGACATACCACTAGCCAGACTCTTCAAGAAAAAGGGGAGAAAAATCAAATCACAAAATTAGAAATGAAAAAGTATATACAACAAACAAAACAGAAATACAAGGTATCATAAGAGAATATTATGAGCAACTATATGCTAATAAAATGGACAACCTAGAGGAAATGGACAGATTCTTAGAAAAGCTCAACCTCCAAAGACTGAACCCAGAAGAAATAGAAAATCTGAACAACCCAATTGCAAACACTGAAATTGAAACAATGATCAAAAATCTTCCAAAAAACAAAAGCCCAGGGCCAGATGGCTTCACAGGGGAATTTTATCAAGCATTTGGAGATGATCCAATGCTTATTTTTCTGAAACTTTTCCAAAAAATCTGCAGAGGAAGGAACACATCCAAACTCATTCTATGAAACGACCATCACTCTGATACCAAAACCAGGCAAAGACAACACGAAAAAAGAAAATTACAGGCCAATATCACTAATGAATATCGATGCAAAAATCCTCAACAAAATTCTAGCACACAAAATTCAACAGCACGTTAAAAAAAAGCTCAGACACCATGATCAAGCTGGGTTTATTTGAGGGATGCAAAGATTCTTTGATATACACAAATCAATCAACATGATACACCATATTAACACATGGAAAGATAAAAACCATATGATCATTTAAATATATGTGAAAATGACTTTGACAAAATTCAACATCCATTTATGATATAAAACACTTCAAAAAATGGACATAGAAGGAACCCACCTCAGCATGCTGCTACTGCTGCTAAGTCACTTCAGTTGTGTCCAACTCTGTGTGACCCTATAGATGGCAGCCCACCAGGCTCCCCTGTCCCTGGGATTCTTCAGGCCAGAACACTGGAATATGTTGCCATTTCCTTCTCCAATGGATGAAAGTGAAAAGTGAAAGTGAAGTCATTCAGTTGTGTCCAACTCTTAGAGACCCCATGGACTGCAGCCTACCAGGCTCCTCCATCCATGGGATTTTGCAGACAAGAGTGCTGGAGTGGGGTGCCATTGCCTTCTCTTCACCTCAGCATAGTAGAGGCCATATATGAAAAGCCTACAGCAAACGTTATTCTCAATGGTGAAAGACTAGAAGCATTACCTCTAATATCAGGAACAAGACAAGGGTGCACACTCTCACCACTATTATCCAGCATATTTTTGGAAGTCCTAGCTACAGCAATTAGAGAAGAAGAAGAAATAAAAGGAATTCAGATTGGAAAAGAAGTAAAACTCTCACTGCTTGCAGATGATATGACACTAGGCATAGAAACCCAAAAGAAATTATCAAAAAATTGCTAGACTTGTTCAGTGCATTCAGCAAAGTCGCAGGATACAAGGACAATACCCAGAAATCACTTGCATTCCTATATACTAGCAATCAAAAATCAGAAAAAGAAATTGAATAATTAATCCCATTCACCATTGCAACAAAAAGAATAAGATATTTAGGAATAAATGTACCTAAGGAGACAAAATAATTGCATAGAGAAAACTATAATATGCTGATGAAAGAAATCAAAGATGACATAAACAGATGGAGAGATATTCTTTGTTCCTGAATAAGAAGAATCAATATTGTGAAAATAAGGATACTACCAGATGCAATCTATACTGCTACTGCTGCTGCTAAGTCACTTCAGTCATGCCCAACTCTTTGTGACCCCATAGATGGCAGCCCACCAGGCTCCGCTCTCCTTGGGATTCTCCAGGCAAGAACACTGTAGTGGGTTGCCATTTCCTTCTCCAATGTGTGAAAGTGAAAAGTGAAAGTGAAGTCGCTCAGTCGTGTCTGACTCTTTGCGACCCCATGGACTGCAGCCCAACAGGCTCCTCCATCCATGGGATTTTCCAGGCAAGAGTACTGGAATGGGGTGCCATCGCCTTCCCTATCAAATTACCAATGGCATTTTTCTCAGAACTAGGACAAAAGAATTCACAAATCATATGGAAACACAAAAGACCCTAAATAGCTAAAGCAGTCTTGAGAACAAAGAATGGAGCCAGAGAAATCAATCTTCCTTACTTCAGACAATACTACAAAGCTACATCATCAAGAGAGTATGGTACTGCCACAAAAACAGAAATGCAGACCAATAGAACAAGATAGAGAACCCACAGATAAACCTACACACCTATTGGTAACTTATTTTTGACAAAGGGGGAAAGAATATACAATGGGGCAAAGATAGCCTCTTCAATAAATGGTGCTGGGAAGACTGAACAGCTATGTGCCAAAGAATGACATCAGAACACTTCCTAATGCCATACATATACAATGATAAACTCAAAATGGAAACAACTACCCAAGTCGAAGAGGTAGTCCCAAACTGGATAAACCCAAGGAGAAAACCCCAAGACATATTAATCAAACTGAAAAAATTAAATGCAAAGAGAAATATAAGAGCAGTAAGGGAAAAGCAACAAATAATATACACGGGTATCTCCGTAAGGATGACAGCTAATCTTTCAATAGAAACTCTTCAGGCCAGAAGGGAATTTCAGGGTATATAAAGTGATGAAAGAGAAAAATCTACAACCAAGATTACTTTCCCAACAAGAATCTCATTCACATTTGAAGAAGAAATCAAAAGTTTTACAGACCAGCAAAAGCTGAGAGAATTCAGCACCACCAAACCAGCTATCCAACAAATGCTAAAGGATGTTCTTTAGACAGGAAACACAGTAAAGGTTTATAAAAATGAACCCAAAATCATTAAGTAATGGTAACAGGATCGTACTCATCAATAGTTACTTTAAACATAAATAGGTTAAATACTCCAACCAAAAGACAAAGTGTGACTATGTGAATCCAGAAGCAAAACCCCTAGATATGCTGTCTACTAGAGATCCACCTCAAACCTAGGGATACATACAGACTGAAAGCGATAAACTGAAAAAATATATTTCATGCAAACGGAGACCAAAAGAATATAGAAGTAGCAATACTCATAAGAGATAAAATTAACTTTGAATTTGACAGAACAATAATAGTGGCTGACTTTATTAATCAACTCACACTAATGGATAAATCAACAAAACAGAAACTTAACAAGGAAGAACAAGCATTAAATGATATATGAGCCAATTAGACCTAATTGATATCTATAGGGAATTTTACCCCAAAACAATGGATTTCATCTTTTTCTGAAGTGCACACTGAACATACTCCAGGATAGACCATATTCTGGGCCACAAATCTAACCTTGGTAAATTAAAAAAAAAAAAAGTTGAAATCATTTCAAGAATTTTTTCTGATCACAATGTGGTAAGATTAGACATCCACCACAGGGAAAAAAAGCTATATAAAACAAAACATATGTAGGTTAAACAACACTCTTCTGAATAGCCAATAGCTCACTGAATAAATTAAAAAGGAAATAAAAATATGCATGGAAACAAATGATAATGAAAACACGATGAACCAAAACCCATGGGAGTCAGTAAAAGCAGTGCTAAGAAGGAAGTCCATAGCAATGCAAGCCCACCTCAAGAAACAGGAGAAACATCAAATAAACAACCTAACTGTACATCTAAAGCTAATAAAAAAAGAAGAAGAAGAAGAACAACAACAACAAAAAAAAACCAAAGTTAGTATAAGGAAAAGAATCATAAAAATCAGATCAGAAAAATGTGAAAAAGGAATGATGGAGACCATAGCAAAGATCAACAAAACTAAAAGCTGGTTCTTTGAGAAGATAAACAAAATAGACAAACTGTTAGCCAGACTCCTCAAGAAAAAGATAAAATTAGAAATAAAAATGGAGAAATCATAACAGACAACACAGAAATACAAAAGATCATAAGAGCCTACTTTGAAGAACTATATGTCAATAAAATGGACAACTTGGAAGAAATGGAAAAATTCTTAGAAAAGTATAACCTTTCAAAACTGCACTAGAAAGAAGTATAAATTCTGAACAGACCAATTCCTAGCACAGAAACTGAAACTAGGGTGAAGTAAGCCAGAAAGAAAATCACCAATACAGTATGCTGCTGCTGCTGCTGCTCCTAAGTCGCTTCAGTCGTGTCCGACTCTGTGCGGCCCCATAGATGGCAGCCCACCAGGCTCCCCCGTCCCTGGGATTCTCTAGGCAAGAACACTGGAGTGGGTTGCCATTTCCTTCTCCAGTGCATGAAAGTGAAAAGTGAAAGTGAAGTCGCTCAGTCATGTCTGACTCTTAGCGACCCCATGGACTGCAGCCTAGCAGGCTCCTCTGTCCATGGGATTTTCCAGGCAAAAGTACTGGGGTGGGGTGCCATTGCCTTCCCCGCCAATACAGTATACTAACACATATATATGGAATTTAGAAAGATGGTAACAATAACCCTGTATATGAGACAGCAAAGGAGACACTGATGTATAGAACAGTCTTTTGGACTCTGAGAGAGGGAGCGGGTGGGATGATTTGGGAGAATGGCATTGAAATATGTATAATATTATATATAAAACGAGTCACCAGTCCAGGTTCAATGCATGATATTGGATGCTTGGGGATGGTGCACTGGGAGGACCCAGAGGGATGGTATGGGGAGGGAGGAGGGAGGAGGCTTCAGTATAGGGAACACATGTATACCTGTGGTAGATTCATTTTGATATATGGCAAAACCAATATAATATTTTAAAGTTAAAAAATAAAAAAAGCCCAACAAACAAAAGCCCAAGACCAGATTCCTCCACAGGTAAATTCAACCAAAAACTTAGAGAATAGCTAACACCTATTTTACTCAAACTTCTTCAGAAAATTCCAGAGAAAGAAAACTCCCAAACTCACTCTATGAGGCCACCATCACCCTGATACCAAAACCGGACAAATATGCCATAAAAAAAGAAAACTGCAGGTCAATATCACTGATGAACATGGAAGCAAAAATTCTTAACAAAATTCTAGCATATAACAACATATCAAAAATATCATACATTATGACCAAGTGGGATTTATCCCAGAGCTGCAAAAATTCTTCAATATTTGCAAATCAATGTGATACACCATATTAACAAACTGAAATATAAAAGCCATATGATTACCTCAATAGAAGCAGAGAAAGCTTTTGATAAAATTCAACATCCATTTATGATAAAAATTCCCAAGAAAGCAGGCTTAGAAGGAACATATCTTTACATAATAAATTCCATATATGAAAAAACCTGCAGCAAACATTATCCTCAATGGAGAACAATTGAAAGCATTTCCTCTAAAATCAGGAACAAGAAAAAGGTGCCCACTCACCACTACTGTTCAACATAGTTTTGGAGTTCCTAACCACAGAAATCAGAAAGGAGAAATAAAAATGAATCCAGATTGGAAAAGAAGTAAAACTCTCACTGCTTGCAGATGACATGATCCTCTACATAGAAAACCCTAAATATGTCACTAGAAAATCACTAAAGTTAATCAATAAACATAGTAAAGTTGCAGGATATAAAATTAAAACACAGAAATCCCTTGTAATCCTATACACCAGCAATGAAAAACAGAAAAAGAAACAATCCCATTCACCATTTTAATATAAAGAATTAAATCAGATCAGATCAGTCGCTCAGTCGTGTCCGACTCTTTGCGACCCCATGAGCTGCAGCACGCCAGGCCTCCCTGTCCATCACCAGCTCTCGGAGGTCACTCAGACTCACATCCATCGAGTCAGTGATGCCATCCAGCCATCTCATCCTCTGTCGTCCCCTTCTCCTCCTGCCCCCAAGCCCTCCCAGCATCAGAGTCTTCTCCAATGAGTCAAGTCTTCGCATGAGGTGGCCAAAATACTGGAGTTTCAGCTTTAGCATCATTCCTTCCAAAGAAATCCCAGGCCTGATCTCCTTCAGAATGGACTGGTTGGATCTCCTTGCAGTCCAAGGCACTCTCAAGAGTCTTCTCCAACACCACACTTCAAAAGCATCAATTCTTTGGGGCTCAGCCTTCTTCACAGTCCAGCTCTCACATCCATACATGACCACAGGAAAGACCATAGCCAAGAATAATTTTGCCTAAAGAAACAAAAGACGTGCATATACAAAACTATAAAACACTGATGAAAGAAATCAAAGACGACACAAATAGGTGGAGAAACATGCCATGTTCATGGCTTGGAAGAATCAGTATAGTGAAAATGAGTACACTAGCAAAGCAATCTATAGATTCAACACACTCCCTATCAAACTACCAATGGTATTTTTTTTAAGAAGTAGAGCCAATAATTTTACAATTTGTGTGGAAACACATATAACCTCAAATAAACAAAGCAATGTTGAGAAAGAAGAATGGAACTGAAGGCATCAACCTTCCTGACTTCAGATTATACTACAAAGCTACTTTCACCAAAACGGTAGGGTATCGGCACAAAGACAGAAATATAGATCAATGGAAAAAAGATAGAAAGCCCAGAGATAAATCCAATTCCCACCTTATCTTTGACAAAGGAGGCAAAAATATACAATGGAGAAAAAACAGCTTCTTCGAGTAGTGCTGGTAAATCTGGTCAACTATGTGTATAAGAATGAAACTAGGACACTTTAAAACACTATACACAAAACTATACACAAAAATAAACACAAAATGGATAAGAGATCTAAATATAATGCCAGAAACTTTAAAATTCTTAGAGGAAAGCATAGGCAGAACACTCTCTGATATTAATCACAGCAAGATCCTCTATGACCCACTTCCCAGAGTAATGGAAATAAAAACAAAAATAAACAAATGAAATCTAATTAAATTTAAAAGCTTTTGCACAATGAAGGAAACTATAAGAAGGTGAAAAGACAGCATTCAAAATGGGAGAAAATAACAGCCAATGAAACAACTGTCAAAGAATTAATCTCTAATATATACAAGCAGCTCCATGCAGCTTACCAGAAAAACGAACAAGCCATTCAAAAAGTCAGCAAAAGAACTAAACAGACCTTTCTCCAAAGAAGACATTCAGATGGCTAATAAACACATGAAAAGATGGACAACATCACTCATTGATGTTGTCCACATGAGGTACCATCTTACGCTGGTAAGAATGGCTGCTATCAAAAAGTCTACAAGCAATAAATTCTGGAGAGGGTGTGGAGAAAAGGAAACTGTCTGACACTGTTGGTGGGAATGCAAAATGGTGCATCCAATATGTAGAACAGTGCAGAGATTCCTTAAAACATAAAATAATTTTAAAAATAAAATATAAAAATATGGAAGTACTTCCCAAATTTTATAGGTTCAATACATTATCTTTCAAAATACCAGTTGATGTTTTTACAGATATTGACAAAGTGACAAGCCTAAAGACAAGATGACCTTAAATTTTATATATACATCCACTGGATTCAAAAACACTTATGACCCTGGGGGAAAAAAAAGGCTAGAAGACTTACAATGTGTGATTTCAAAACTTAGAAGTTATGATAATAAAGATTATAATACAGACATACAGATAGGAATATAATTAAGAATTCAGAAATAAATTTCATATTTGTGGTCAACTGACTTTTGACAAAGACTCTGTAACAATTAAATGGAGAAAAAAATAGTCTTTTAAATAAGTAGAGGTGGGGAAAAATGGATATCCATATGCAATCACTAAAGTTGAACCATTTAATGACATCATACACAAAAATTAACGAAAAATGGATTATAGACCTAAATATAGAAGTCAAAATTTCAAAATTCTAGAAGAAAACAGGTATAAGTCTTACAAATTTGAATTAGGTAATAGCATCTTAGATATGACATCAAAAGTATAAGAAACAAGAGAAAAATTAGATACCTCAGGCTTTATCAAAATTGAAAACTTTTTGAATAAAATAATACTTTGTAAAGTGAAAAGACAACCCATATAATTGGAGAAAACATTTGCATATTGTATTTCTGTTAAGCTTTCTGAATATTTGAAGAATTATTACAACTCAACAATAATAAGGCAAACAATAAATAGGCAAAATATTTGAATAGACATTTCTACAAAGAAGATATGCAAGTAACCAGTAACCAAGTGAAAATATGCATGTTCAACATGATCAATACTTATAGAAATGCAAGTCAAAACCACAGTGAGAGTGCCTTGCCCATGAGTAGTTGTTTGACAGGCTGGGGCACTGGATCAATTGTCAGCCCAGTAAGATATCAGCAGTGACTACCTTTCTGTTTGTTGCAGGGCAAAAGAAGAGGAGCAATGCAGAGACTGCCCTTGGAGGCCGGATATTTCAGGGTATGAGAAGAAAATCACTTGCTAGACTTACGACGATAAAGACTACAGGGAAATTCCATTTGTAGGTTGTCAAGGAAAGGTAAATGAAAACTTTTCCATTCATTTGATAGCTGAGCAACCTGTAAGTGAAGTTGAGAATTCAGTAATAGTGTACAATGTAACGGTGAAGGTTGGGGGTGACTCTTGACCACCAAAAAGAGTAATAAACTTTGATAGAAAGAAAAACTGAAACATGGAGTTATTGTGGACTCCAATTGAGACAACACAGTCACTAGAGCAAATTTTATACCCTCTTTCCATCTTAAAAGGTGGTACAGATAAGCATTTCAATGTTAAAATATGTGAGGGTCTTAGTGCTATACCTAAAGTGTTCCTTGTGTTGAATAAAGAAAATTGTCACCAAGAAAAAATCAAAACGCAAAAAAACATAATGCACTAGCACTTCTTTAATTAGAGCACTCTTACATTGCTGGTGAGAATGTATCACGGTGTGAATGCTTTGGAAAATAGTAGTTCCCAAAAAAGTTAGATATAATATTGCCCAGTAATTATACTGACTAGTATTTATTCAAGAGAAATGAAAGTGAAAATGTTTGCCCACATATAAATGTGTACACAAATGTTTATAGAAGAATTATTTATAATAGAAAAAAAAGCAGAAAAACCTAAATATCTATAAACTGATGAACTGAGAATCAAAAGGTAGTGTATTCATACAATGGAATATTGACAGTCAGAAAAGGACTGAAACACTGATGCATGTGACAAGATGAATGGATCTTGGAAACATCAGATCCTTTAAAAGATCAGTTCTAGGTTGTCCTGTTTGGCAGTGTGATCACTGACCTCTTAACCTCATCCAATTGGACCAGAATAGGCAAATTACATAAGCAAGGTTAACTGAAAGCTGGCCAGAAACTTGTGATGTGACTGTTGATTTGGATTATTAGTAGTCACATTCATAGACATTTAAGGTAAGAATGTCTTGAGATAGTAAGTTTAATTTACTTTCCAAGTTTAATCAATCAGGGTCTCAGGATGAAATAGATGATACCCTCAAGTTAGAATCATTCAAGGAGGATTTACTAGAGTCAGAGGGGTGTGCAATGTTTGAGTGAGACAAAAAAGATATCTTTGGCAGAAGAGAGGATAGCTGGAGAGTTTAGGAAAGTGAGAATAGTACAAACTGATTAGAGCATAGGGCACAGTGAAAAATGTAAGGGAATGAGTCTCATAAGTTTTCATAAGTATGGCATTGTGAGACATACATGTATTGAAAACTCTCTTAATAGATGTTAAAATTTTGAGGACTCCAGAATTGTTGTATTGTCTGAAAATGATATATCTATTTTTTCCTTTTTTTTTTTTTTTTTTTTTTTTTTTTGTGGATCAAGTACATGTCATTGGGCCCCTGACTTGAGTAAATTCCCACATATTCCTTTAAATAAGCTGAACCTTTCTTCCCTTCTGAGATAAATACCAGAAAATCATAATGATGAAATCTGTTTTCCTCTTCCAAACAGTAACCCTTGTTCCTTGCATCTCTTCTTTTAAATTTTTTTTCCCTAGGATGATGGGGGCAAATGTGCATTTCCCTATTCCTCAAGCTAGGTACAGGAAAAGGAACAGCTTAGCAAGACAAACTTTTAGACAATAGCCTCCACACTAGCAAAGCACCACAGCAAAAAGCTATGACTGAACCTGTATCCATTCCTGAAAAGTCTACATGGGAAACCTAAATTTCCCTTTTCTGGCTATACTGAGTTGTCCCAAAGTGATGTAAGGGAAATTGAATAGAGAACTGGAACTTTCATTCTGAAAGGACAGCCCCATGGTATAAAGGGAGTTTATATAAAGATTTTAGGTTTCCATGCTGCCATGCACTAGTGAGATGTTGCTCTTCTTTCCTGTTAGGGTGGTGACAAGAGATATTTAATAGAGTCAGAACTTTGACTGCCACCAGGTGCTATTAAAGCCATTCATCCATAGAGTCAGTAAAGCTAGGTGGGGAACAATGAGGCATCTCCAACCTTTACAAACCAGGGATGTATCACTAAAAGAATAATTGGAGACTAGAACTCCCACCCTTTATAGCAGTAATGAGGAATCACTCCTCAGGTGTCGATAGAAGCCAGCTGAGGGACCTGGGCAGCTACTCCTACTTTTGCCTATATGGACCACCATAGGTAAACTCTGTGAGCAGTGTACTTAACTAACTGGTAATTGTTTGTATGACCCAGGATCATGTGAGTCTAAGAAAAGTATAAGAGCCTAAGTCGGAATTAATTTTGAATATTTGAGGTCTCTCTAGATGGCTACTTCCAGACAGTATCAGTTTGGCTCCCTCAGAGTAGAAGTCAGGGGGAAGAAGGAAGCATCATGCCTAGGACTGTCCATGGTAAAATTCTCTATTTTAAAGTTAGCCGTATTTAATTGCTTACCTTCTTCATTAGCCTACAGAATACCAAAGGATGACCTTGTTGGGGGACAGCCATTTTTCATGACCAAACTTTCTTACTCAGGTATGTAGAACAGAGTTGAGAGTGGAAGAATCAGAAATCTTTTTGAGTTAACTTATAGAAGTTCATTCCACCTCATTTTGACTCCAGTAAAATCTGAGGATAATAAGGTATCTGTTGAAAATCATGACAATTAATCTACTAAGTGGTTTTTAAGACAGAATGAACACCACTATTAGAACATAGATGATCTGAAAAGCTGAAAACATGACATAATGTTTGCTTTAAGAAGTCAGCTGCTCAAACTGAAACAGCAGTGAAGCGTCAATAGTTGCCTAGTTCAGTTCAGTTGCTCAGTCATGTCCGACTCTTTGTGACTCCACGGACTGCAGCATGCCAGGCTTCCCTATCCGTCACCAAGTCCCAGAGCTTGTTCAACCTCATATCCATCGAGTCAGTGATGCCATCTAGCTATCTCATTTCCTCTCATCCCCTTCTCCTCCTGCCTTCAATCTTTCCCAGCACCCAGGGTCTTTTCCAATGATAGTTGCCAAAATATTCCACATGGTCAAATTTCCAGAAGCAGTCAGGGGCTCATCCAGTACAATATGGCCTTTGTTGCCCTAAGACAAATGGGATCATTGTTGGCAGAAGTCACAAGTTGACTTGCAATTGTCGTTTTTGCGTTATAATCATATGGAGTCTTAATAGTGTTCCCCGTCCATGATGGTGGATGTGCTTCCATATCTGATTTGATGATTGCTTCAAGTAGAGATGGTAGTGATTAGGTAGTGCTGGCTTTATCAGCAGCACTGATTTCCAATTTGCAGCAGTGATTTATTTCTGCACATTGTGACCCCCCTCCTATCAGTGATCATTGTCTTGCACTCCTGGTTACTGAATGTATGAAACTGTCATTTCCTACATTTTGCTCAGTTTTTAGTTTTTCTGAACAGAAGGGTAAATCCATCCCCTTTTATCCCATCATGTCCAAATGTGGAAACTCACTTCTCTTTCTTAGTTGAAGAAGTAAGAAGAATATGTTTCTTAGAAGATCCTTCTTCTAGGAGAAAAATAATGGCCAAGGTGATTGGAGGTTGAAGAGAGAAACAACATAGAATATCCAGATATAAAAATTGTTCAAGGGACTGGTATGTTCTTTTGTTCTATTTTTATTGAAATCTTAACCATCATGTGAGAGTTTAGGCTGCCAAGTTTTATCCCTAATTCTTAAAATGATAAACCAAAAGACATGCTCAAAAATTTTCAGAGGATGGAGAGTTTCACTAGTTGCATTACAAGATGCCTCTATGAGTATGAGCTTATTGACCCCCTCTTCGTCCTGCCTTTCACATGCTTTTCTTGGCAAATATCCTCTCTTTGCCCTGAGCTTAATTAATTACATTCTGAGCAGGGAGCAGTCTCAGCATCCCAGCAACAGATTGATGGACCACAGACTGAAAATATAAATGACTAATGAATATATCCAATTTATTAATTGGATTTTCCCATATAATATCCAGCCAAATCCTTTTCAGGGCAAAGGGAAGGCCAAAACATATGCCAGTAGCTCACTAACATTTTCCTTACAACCACTGGCTCTTCCTTTTGACAACTATATGTTTGTAAATAGTCACATCTAAACACAGATCTCATCTCTGTCTATGTTTTAAAGTTCATCTATTCAACATCTTTTCATTTTTGGAACTGTTCCCAATAATTAGTATAAAACAAATGTCTCACTATAATTTTAAGTAGTGAGACACTTTGTTTAGTTGTTTTTATATGAATTTCCTACATTTCACTCATCTTTTGAGCAGTTTTCATTTCTCAAAATTAAAGTGTAAGATGTATGCCTGTGAAGGGCTTTTTTTTTTAAAGATCTATGTCAGTGAGCTGGAAAGAGGAACAAGAAAGGTAACTAGTGGATACTGAGGACCTTTTTACTTATAACAACCTCTCCACTTGGGATTGTGCATTGAGTGTCTCATTCAACAACCTTGTGATGTAGCTGCTGTTGTTCTGAATTAATAGGTAAAGAAATATAAACCAAGAAAAAGACCAAGATCTGTGCATAGGCTTTGCTCAATTCTCCCAATTTAAAACACTTTTTCTTATATTCTTTTGCAAATTAACTATGTAAAATCAAGCAGAGATTATACTGTTGTATTTTATTTTATATATGCTTATTTAAACACTACTAGGATTTCATTCTTATTATAAAATTATAAGCAATTCAAAAAACTAAAATATGATATTTTTTAAAATATTAAATATTGTTTTCTGAGTAACCAATAATTTTGAGTTTTGTGTTACATACATATATTCAAATACACATGGAAGTGGTGGTGGTTTAGTGGCTAAGTCATGTCCAACTCTTGCGACCCCATGAAATGTAGCTTGCCAGGCTCCTCTGTCAATGAGATTTTCCAGGTAAGAATACTGGAGTGGGTTGCCATTTCCTTCTACTCAAATATACATATTACTTTTTATTTTAGTAACTGTTATATGACATGTATTATATTCTTCAACTTATTTTTTTTAATTTAAAATTAATCTTTTTTTTTTCTCCATTAAACATGATATACTGACTTCTAAAATTGCTGCATGGTATTCTGTTGTGTGCTACAGCTTAACTTTTTAATCATTCACTGCTTTATGTTATATATAATACATATATATATATATAATGTTTTATATTATAAATAATACTACAACCAACATGTATTTTATGTATTATATATATTATATGTATTATATATATTATATGTATATATATATATATATTATGTTATATATAATACAAATATATAAAACATTATATATATAATACATAATATCATATATTATATTATTATATATAATAAAACATTATATATAATGTTTTATATTATAAATAATACAACCAACATCCATATAATTACATCTTTTCATACGTGCAAATGTATAATTAATTTTCTTTCTCTATTTGTCCATTTTCTTCTTTTAATTTAAGAGATTGTAGTTTAATTAGCAAATGCACTCTCCAGTAACATTGCCAGCTTTACCTCATCTTTCTAAAGAATTTAAATGATCTTCTCTCTATCCCAGCACTTTTTGGGTTGACTGATATTGGCAGTCAGATAACAAACTTCTGATTCACAGCCATTCAGGTCTTAAAATTATTGGTTGTTCCAGTACTAACATTGTGAGAGCAGGTTTATAGAGTTATAGAAATTAAGAGATTGAAATGACCTTTTGGCTCAACTGTTTCATACACCTGCTAGCACAAGATTCTTCTTTATAATATGCATTATTAATAACATGAACTGGAATATATTTCTTTAGAATTAGTTCTTCCACTCAAACAAAAAGGAAAAAGTCTTCAATGAGAAAAGGCATTCACCCAATGAGGGATTTCATCACATAAAAAATGAGGATATAGTTTTACTGCAATTTTAACAGAATTATGTTGAATCATGGTATTTAGCTTGATTTAAAATGCTCTTTATCAGTACAATTTCTCTTTTCCTCAGAACACTATTCCATTACTTAAAACTTATTACCGATAGGAAAAGTAATTCATCTCAAAAGTAATTTTTTTTAATATTCTTAACTGGAGAAGTTTGATAGCTGAGAGGACAGGCCACATTCTGATTTCAAGAATAACCACTTAAAGTAAGAATAATACTGCCAAAATTGAGGTGCCACTCTCCTTATACACAAATATACAATTTAATAATATATAGGTTTTTTTAAATTTAGGTAAGAAAAAAAGGTTAAGTTCTCAGGACATTGTCTAGCACACACTCAACAAATTTTGTTTTTATTTCATCTCATTCATTCAACCTTCCTTACCACCTAAGTTAATGTTCAATTCTTTGTCTTAGATGTTCATTCATTTATTTATAATATACTGAGTTCCAACATTATTATTGTAAACAATACTTGTATAGTAAATGGAGATGCCGACTAACTAAAGTTTAGTTTGTTTTGTTCTTTTGGAAATTAGAATATATTTCGGAAATCAGTTACTAATCAAGGAATCACCAAAAAATATATAAAATAAACTATTGTAGGTGAAATAAATAGGTAGCATGAGAGTACAGAGAGATTAATTTGTATAGTCAGAGCAAGACACCTGAATGATGAATCTAAGGTGGAAAAGGGCAGAGAGGAAAGGCGAGAGTATCCCATCATGGAAAGAGAATACAATGAAAATTATAAGACACTGATGAAAGAAATCAAAGAACAAATGCAGATGGAGAGATTTTTCTCTGTTCCTGGGTAAGAAGAATCAATATTGTGAAAAGGACTATGCTATCAAATGCAATCTACAGATTCAAAGAGATCCCTATCAAATTACCAATGGTATTTTCCCAAGAACTGAAACAAAAAACTTCACAATTCATATGAAAGGGAACACAAAAGACCCTGAATAGCCAAAGCAGTCTTGAGAAAGAAGAATGGAGCTAGAGGAATCAATCTTCCTAACTTCAGACAATACTAGAAAGCTATAGTCATCAAGACAATATGGTACTGGCACAAAAATAGAAATATAGACCAGTGGGACAAGGTAGAAAGCCCAGAAGTAAACCCATGCACTTATGGGTACTTTATTTTTGACAAAGAAGGAAAGAATATACAATGGAGAAAAGAAAGCCTCTTCAATAAATAATGCTGGGGAAACTGGACAGCTACATGTAAAAGAATGAAATTAGAAAGAACACTTCTTAATACCATACACAAAGATAAGCTCAAAATGTATTAAAGACCTAAATGTAAGACCAGAAACTATAAAACTCTTAGAGGAAAACATAGGCAGAACACTTGATGGCATAATCAAAGCAAGATCCTGTATGACCCATCTCCTAGAGTAATGAAAATAAAAATACAAGCAAACAAGTGGGACCTGATTAAACTTAAAAGCTTTTGCTCAGCAAAGGAAGCTATAAGCAAGGTGAAATGAAAACCACTGATAAAAAATTAATTTCAAAAATTTACAAGCAGCTCATACAACTCAATACCAGAAAAACAACCCAATCAAAAAGTGGGAAAAAGACCTAAACAGACATTTTTCAAAAGAAGACATGCAGATGGCTAACAAACATATGAAAAGATGTTCAACATTGCTCATTATTAGAGAAATACAAATCAAAACTACAATGAGATATAATTTCACACCAGTCAGAATAGCCATCATCAATAAGTCTACTAACAATAAATGCTGGACACAGTGTAGAGAAAAGGGAACACTCTTGCACTGTTGGTGGGAATGTAAAATGATACATCCACTATGGAAGATTGCATGGAGATTCCTTTTAAAAAAAAAAAAAAAAAAAAAAAAAAAACTAGTAACAAAACCACCATATGACCCAACAATCCTACTTCTAGGGATATACCCTGAGGAAACCAAATTGAAAAATACACATGTATCCCATTGTACAGCAGCAGTATTTATAAAAGCTAGAACATGGAAGCAACCTAGAAGTCCATCAGTTGATGAATGGATAAAGAAGTTGTGGTATGTATACACAATGGAATATTATTCAGCCATAAAAAAGAACCCATTTGAGTCAGTTCTAATGAGGTGGATGAACCTAGAGCCTATTTTACAGAGTGAAATAAGTCAGAAAGAGAAAGATAAATATTGTATTATAATACATATATATGAATATAGAAAAATGGTACTGAAGAATTTATTTACAAGGCATACAGAGAATTATTAACATGAGGAGAAGGGAGGAAAGGGTGAGATGTATGCAGAAAGTAACACAGACACTTACATTTCCATATGTAAAATAGATAACCAACAGGAATTTTCTGTATGTCTCAGGAAACTCAGACAGGGGCTCTGTATCAATCTAGAGGGGTGGGGTGGGAAGGGAGATGAGAGGGAAGTTCAAAAGGGAGGTGTATGTTTACCTATGGCTGATTCATGTTGAGTTTGACAGAAAAAAAAAAAAATCCGTAAAGCAATCTTCCTTCAATTAAAAAATAAATGATTTTTTAAAAGAGAAAACAATATCAGGACTAAAATATTCAGTAGCTAAAATGAAACACACACTAGACAGAATGAACAACACTTTAAGTGATACAGAAGAGTGCATAAGTGATATGGAAGACAGAATAATGGAAATTACTCAGGACAGCAGAATAAAAAAACCATTAAAAAATGAAAGCACTATAAGAGATCAGCTAAGCACCAAAGAATTGATGCTTTTGAACTGTGGTGTTGGAGAATACTCTTGAGAGTCCCTTGGACTGCAAGGAGATCCAACCAGTCCATTCTGAAGGAGATCAGCCCTGGGATTTCTTTGGAAGGAATGATGCTAAAGCTGAAACTCCAGTACTTTGGCCATGTTCACGCGAAGAGTTGACTCATTGGAAAAGACTCTGATGCTGGGAGGGATTGGGGGCAAGAGAAGAAGGGGACGACAGAGGATGAGATGGCTAGATGGCATCACTGACTCGATGGACCTGAGTCTGAGTGACCTCCGGGAGTTGGTGATGGACAGGGAGGCCTGGTGTGCTACGATTCATGGGGTCACAAAGAGTCGGACACGACTGAGCAACTGAACTGAACTGAAGGAATGACATTAAACTTTCCAAAATTCACATTTTAAGGGTGCCAGAAGCAGAAAGAGAAGGGTGACAAAACTCTACTTGAGGAAATAAGACTGAACAATTTCCAAACGAAGAAGACAGCAAGCATCCAGATTCATGGAGCACAGAAGGTTTGAAACAGCATAAACTGTAACAATGAAATGAACCCAAATACTGAAATTATGCCAATGGCAACAATGTGGGTGGACCTAGATGCTGTTATTTTTATCGAAATAAATCAGACAAAGACAAAGATTGTATGATATCTCTTATATGTAGAATCTAAAATAATAATGTCAACTGATATATATGCAAAAGAAAAACATACTGATAGATACAGAAAACAAACTTTTGATTATCAAATAAGAGAAGGACAGTGAAGGGACAAATTAAAGGTAGGGAATTAGGAAATACAAACTACTATGTACAAAATTAGGAGATACAAGCTACTATGTACAAAATGGATAATCAAAAAGGATATACTGTATAGCACAGAGTGTTATAGCTATTACCTTGTAATACCTTTTAATGAAGTATAATCTACCAACAATCCTGAATCATTATGGTATACAAGTGAAACTAATACTGTAAATCAACGGTACTTCAAAAATACTGAAGAGGGTATGAAGGAAAGAGAATCCTCCTACATTGTTGATGGGAAATTGATAATCATTATGGAGAAGAGTATGGAGTTTCCATAAGAAACTAAAACTAGAGCTTCCAAGTGATCCAAAAAGCCTACTGGGCATATATGCAAAGAAAAACATGATTTTAAAAGATACATGCAACCCAATAGTAGCACTATTTACAATAGCCAAGACATGAAAGCAACCTATGCTTTCATTGACAGATGAAAAGATAAAGGAGATGTAATACATGCATATAATGAAATATTACTGAGCCATTAATCAGAATGAAATAACATCATTTGCAACAACATGGATGGCCCTAGATATTATCATACTATGTGAAGTAAGCCATACAAAGGCAAATACCATACAATAGTGCTTATATGTGGAATCTAATACAAATGAACTTATTTACAAAACAGAAACAGATTCACAGATATAGAAAACAAATTTATGGTTACCAAAGGGAAAAGTGGGAGAGATAAATCACGAGTTTGAGATTGTCAGGTACAAGCTACTGTGCATACAACTGGTAAACAACAAGTTTTATTGTTTAGCAGAGGGAACTATATTCAATCTCATAATAAACTATAATGGAAAATAATTTTAAAATACAATAATAAATTTACACTATGGTTATAGATAGTAAATGACTTTGCCATAAATTTCATAATATGTTAAATATACTTTAATTTAAGCTGAACCTTTCTCATTATCTTATAAACCTCTCTTACTAATAAACTGCACATATATTCTGCCTAGTGAATATTCCTGCAACTATTATTGTAAAAGTATCACCATTGTCCAGCAGACACACTCACATTTCTATTTTATCAACATAATGCAAGCTCTCCTACACAAAACATATACTCCTTATAATTTTACTCAACTGTCTTCTAAAAATAGCAATACTTTTCTCATAACATTTCAAATATTTGTTTCATAGAATTATAAATAGCTATTGGTGAATCATAATATCTAAAGGAGAGAATGACATAGGAATTCAATTTGCTCTCTCCTGGTCCTTGCTAGCAATATCCAGTCAACCTTATGTAGTGCCGTTCTGAGTCTTCCTGAATTCTCACACATGGTGAGCCCATTGAAGTTCTCTGATCATGTTCCAAAACCATAAGTCAGGATTGGCTAAATAATGAGCTGAGAGTTGTAAAAAAAAAAAAAAAAAGTTTTCCATATATATTAATAGTGATAGTGCTCTAGCAAACTCAAAAGCCTGATCTCTTTTTTGTCTATCCTTTCTAATTCACGTTACTTTCCTGTATTGGCCACACACTCATGTTGAAAATGATAGCACATACTTTCCTATAGAGTTGCACCATTTAAAATTCCCCTCAACAGTGTTCCAATTTCTCCACATTCTCACTTACAATAATTGACTTATGTTTATTTATTGTTTTATAATAACCATTCCTGATTGGTATGAGGTGATATCTCATTATGGTTTTGATTTGTATTTCCCTGATGATTAGTGATGTCGAGCATTTTCTTCACATACAGTATTAAAGTTCATAAAAAATTAAAAATTAAACTTTCATCTGAGATAGCAATCCCTTTTTTGGGTATATATCCAAAATAATTGAAATCATAATCTTAGACATGTCTGTACTCTCATGTTCATCACAGAACTATTCACAACACCCAAGATATGGAAACAATCCATGTTCACTGATAATGAATGAATGAAGAAAATAAAACAAACAAATAGGATCTAATTAAAATCTTCTGCACAACAAAAGAAACTATAAGCAAGGTGAAAAGACAGCCTTCAGGATGGGAGAAAATAATAGCAAATGAAGCAACTGAAAAACTAACCTCAAAAATATACAAGCAACTCCTGCAGCTGAATTCCAGAAAAATAAATGACCCAATCAAAAAATGGGCCAAAGAACTAAATAAAGATTTCTCCAAAGAAGACATACAGATGGCTAACAAACACAAGAAAAGATGCTCAACATCACTCATTACCAGAGAAATGCAAATCAAAACCACAATAAGGTACCATTTCACGCCAGTCAGCATGGCTGTGATCCAAAAGTCTACAGGCAATAAATGCTGGAGAGGGTGTGGAGAAAAGGGAACCCTCTTACACTGTTGGTGGGAATGCAAACTAGTACAGCCACTATGGAGAACAGTGTGGCGATTTCGTAAAAAACTGGAAATAGAACTGCCTTATGATCCAGCAATCCCACTGCTGGGCATACACACCGAGGAAACCAGAATTGAAAGAGACACATGTCCCCCAATGTTCATCACAGCACTGTTTATAATAGCCAGGACATGGAAGCAACCTAGATGTCCATCCACAGATGAATGGATAAGAAAGCTGTGGTACATATACACAATGGAGTATTATTCAGCCATTAAAAAGAACACATTTGAATCATTTCTAATGAGGTGGATGGAACTGAGCCTATTATACAGAGTGAAGTAAGCCAGAAAGAAAAACACAAATACAATATACTAACACATATATATGGAATTTAGAAAGATGGTAACAATAACCCTGTTTACGAGACAGCAAAAGAGACACTGATGTATAGAACAGTCTTTTGGACTCTGGGAACGGGAGAGAGGGTGGGATGATTTGGGAGAATAGCATTGAAATATGTATAATATCATATCTGAAATGAGTTGCCAGTCCAGGTACGATGCCTGATAACGGATGCCTGGGGCTGGTGCACGGGAGACCCAGAGGGATGGTATGGGGAGGGAGGAGGGAGGAGGGTTCAGGATGGGGAACACATGTATACTTGTGGCGAATTCATCTTGATGTAGGGCAAAAGCAATACAATATTGTAAAGTTAAGCAAAATAAAATTTAAAAAAAAAAAAAAAAGAAAAACACCAATACAGTATACTAATGTATATATATGGAATTTAGAAAAATGATAACGACAACCCTGTATGTGAGACAGCAAAAGAGACAGAGATGTATAGAACAGTCTTTTGGACTCTGTGGGAGAGGGAGGGGCAGGGTAATTTGGGAGAATGTCATTAAAACGTGTACAATATCATATAAGAAATGAATCACCAGTCCAGGTTCTATGCAGGATACAGGAAGCTTGGCGCTGGTGCACTAGGATGACCCAGAGGGTTGGTATGGGGAAGGAGATGGGAGGGGGATTCAGGATGGGGAAACGTGTACACCCATGGCATATGCATGTTGATGTATGGGAAAACCAATACAATATTTTAAAGTAAAAAAAATAATAATAATAATTAAACATCAAAGAAAATAAAAAAAGAAAATATTATGCAAAAATGTATATATACATACAGCATAATACTATTTCTTCTTAAAATAAGAAAATTTTGCAATATGTAGCAATATATATGTAATGAGAACATTATGCTAGGTGAAATAAGGTAATCAGAGAAAGACAAATACACATGTTCCTACTCATATATGTTATCTAAAATAATCAAACATATTGAATCAAGGAGTGGAATAATGTTCGCAGGGCTGGTAAAGGGGGAAATATGGAGTCAAAGGGTATACAGTTTCTCCCCAGGTGGTGCTACTGGTAAAGAACCCATTTGCCAATTCAGGAGACATAAGAGACACAGGTTCCATCCGTGGGTCAGGTAGATCCCCTCAAAGAGGGCATGGTAACCCACTCCAGTATTCTTGCCTGGAGAATCCCTTGGACAGAGGAACCTGGAGGACTACAGCCAAATAGGGTCATGAAGAGACAGACAAGAAGTAACTGAGAATGCACACAAGCAGAATGAATATCCTCTAGAGATCTACTGTACAACATTACATCTGTTGTCAGCAAAAATATATTGCACACGTAAAAGTTTGTTAAGAGGGTAAATGCCATGCTAAGTGTTATTACCAAATTAAAATAAAATAAATGATAACACATAAAGAAAGGGGAAATCATGGCAATCCATAGTTTCTTTTTCTTTCAATCCTCTTCTGCTTCTCAGTAAACTGAATAAAGAGTTTTAGAACGGTGTTCAGGAATTCAATAAAAACAATTTTGAAGTGTTTCTACTTTTAAGGTAGAATAAAATTAAATCATGTTCAAACTGAAAAATATTATGATTCTTCATGCAAGTAAAATGGTTTTAAATTGTATAAAACTGGCATTTTATAATATGATGATAAACAATAAAATACATGCTAATAATTTAAAATGTTAATTTTCCCTAACTTGTAATATAATTGTAATTAAATTTTTTATTGTGCAAAATTTTAATTCACAAGCATTTGTAAGAAATAAAGCAGGTATCTCACATTCCCTTTTATGTGATTTCCCAAATGATAACATTTAGCAAAATTATAGTGCAATATCATAAGCTGGATATTGGTACCATCAAGATACTGAACACTTATCAGTTCAGTTCAGTTGCTCAGTCGTGTCCAACTCTTTGTGACCCCATGAACCGCAGCACACCAGGCCTCCCTGTCCATCACCAACACCCAAAGTCTACTCAAACTCATGTCCATCAAGTTGGTGATGCCATCCAGCCATCTCATCCTCTGTTGTCCCCTTCTCCTCCTGCCCTCAATCCCTCCCAGCATCAGGGGCTTTTCCAATGAGTCAACTCTTCACATGAAGTGGCCAAGTATTGAGTTTCAACTTCAGCATCAGTCCTTCCAATGAACACCGAGGACTGAGCTCCTTTAGGATGGACTGGTTGGACCTCCTTGCAGTCCAAGGGACTCTCAAAAGTCTTCTCCTTACTACTACTAAGTCGCTTCAGTCGTGTCTGAATCTGTGCTACCCAATGGATGGCAGCCCACCAGGCTCCCCCATCCCTGGGATTCTCCAGGCAAGAACACTAGAGTAGATTGCCATTTCCTTCTCCAATGCATGAAAGTGAAAAATGAAAGGAGTCGCTCAGTGGTGTCCGACTCGTCGTGACCCGTGGACTGCAGCCTACAAGGCTCCTCTGTCCATGGGATTTTCCAGGCAAAAGTACTGGAGTGGGGTGCCATTGCCTTCTCCGGTCTTCCCCTGAGCCTCCAATTAAAATAAATAAATTTATATTAAAAACAAAGAAAAAAATAAAATAAAACTATTCTTCTCCAGTACCACAGTTCAAAAGCATCAATTCTTCAGTGTTCATCTTTCTTCACAGTCCAACTCTCACAGCCATACATGACCACTGGAAAAACCATAGCCTTGACTAGATGGACCTTTGTTGGTAAAGCAATATCTCTGCTTTTTAATGTGCTCTCTAGGTTGGTCATAACTTTCCTTCCAAGGAGTAAGCATCCTTTAATTTCATGGCTGCAGTCACCATCTGCAGTGATTTTGGAGCCCCAAAAATTAAATTCTGACACTGTTTCCACTTTTCCCCATCTATTTCCCATGAAATGATGGGTCCCCATGCCATGATCTTAGTTTTCTGAAAGTTAAGCTTTAAGCCAACTTTTTCACTCTCCTCTTTCACTTTCATCAAGAGGCTTTTTAGTTCTTCATTTTCTGCAGTAAGGGTGGTGTCATCTGCATATCTGAGTTTATTGATATTTCTCCTGGCAATCTTGATTCCAGCCTGTGCTTCTTCCAGCCCAGCATTTTTCATGATGTACTCTGCATAGAAGTTAAATAAGCAAGGTGACAATGTACAGCCTTGACCTACTCCTTTTCCAGTTCTAACTGTTGCTTCCTGACGTGCATATAGATTTCTCAAGAGGAAGGTCAGGTGGTCTTGCATTCCCATCTCTTTCAGAATTTGCACAGTTTATTTGTAAGTTGTCAAATATATATTATAAATTATTGTTTTCATTTATTACACTTTTGACTTCTGAGGGTCTTATTATTCTTTTTCATTCCTAATATTGAGAATTATATTTCTATGATACTTGATTTCTGAATCCTTCTTTTTATCTGGCCTCTGAGTCTTTGATATCTGAAGGATTATTTCTCATTACCATTGAGTGGGGCTGGGGGTTCTGATTTCCTTAAATATCTCCATTAACATAATGGGAGCTTTACTTATAAACTGAAAGTTTGAAATTCCAGCTCCCCACTTGTTTTCTCTAAAGTCACTTTGTTGGGGGCTGGAGGGTACCTTTTTTCTCCCGGTGAATGTAGAGATCCAGGTTACCCAGTGGACTTTCATTGGAATGGGTGAGATAGAGGCCAAAGTTGGCTCAATTTGCATTTGGCTGATGCTGAGAAGTTATTTTTAATTTTTTTTTCATCTGACTAGGCTGCCTTTTTTCTTATCCTCCTGTGAGCAGAGACAAGAGTTTTTTTGTTTGTTTGTTTTTGTTTTTAATCTGAGACCATTGGAATACCTGAGTGGCTGTTCCTTCAGATCAAGTCTTAGATACATAAGATGAAAAGAAAAGCTAGATAATCAGCCCAATGTCTTTCCCAGGTCTCTAAGTATCTAGCCAGTCTGTCGTTTTTTACTTTTCATAATTGTTTGTGTTTTTTTATATAGTCATGTTAGGATTGCAGTTTGCTTAGCAAGCACAGTGAAAATATATTTACTCTATCTTCTGAAGAAGAATTTACTATATTTTTGGTATTTTTTATGGAAAAATTATATTCATCCTTTAACAGAACTTTATTCTTTATGTAGCTAGTTCTCCTGGGTTTTGACATGAAAGGAGGAGATAGTAAGTTTCAATATGTATTGAATTTAAGTCCTGTGGTATTTAAAAAAAAAAAAAGTTGATTACATCACTCTCTCTTTTTAAGATTATCCAGTATTTTTGATCACTCTAAGGACAATACTAAATTCTTTAAGAAGATCTATAAGGTTTTACATGGTCGGGAGTCTGGCCCCC
This sequence comes from Tragelaphus eurycerus, assembly GCA_935064755.1. Lineage (NCBI taxonomy): Eukaryota > Metazoa > Chordata > Mammalia > Artiodactyla > Bovidae > Tragelaphus > Tragelaphus eurycerus. The sequence goes on from CAKXYN010000123.1 coordinate 2,093,174, forward strand.
TCTAGCTTCATTTAGCATCTTTTGCTCATTACTCTTTCCTCTCCAATCATCACTCTCTATCTCCCAAGGTACGTTTATTCCTAGATAGACTACAATTGGGGGAAACTGACTGGTCAGGGGATTAGGAGAAAAAATAGCCAGAGCAAACAGCAAATGCAAAAGTTCTGGTTTTATTTTGCTGTTAATGTGATTTTTAAAAAAATCTAAAAACATCAGATCAGATCAGTCACTCAGTCGTGTCCGACTCTTTGCGACCCCATGAACCGCAGCACGCCAGGCCTCCCTATCCATCATCAGCTCTAGGAGGTCACCCAGACTCACATTCATCGAGTCAGTGATGCCATCCAGCCATCTCATCCTCTGTCGTCCCCTTCTCCTCCTGCCCTCAATCCCACCCAGCATCAGAGTCTTCTCCAATGAGTCAGCTCTTCGCATGAGGTGGCCAAAATACTGGAGTTTCAGCTTCAGCATCATTCCTTCCAAAGAAATCCCAGGTCTGATCTCCTTCAGAATGGACCGGTTGGATCTCCTTGCAGTCCAAGGCACTCTCAAGAGTCTTCTCCAACACCACAGTTCAAAAGCATCAATTCTTCGGCGCTCAGCCTTCTTCACAGTCCAACTCTCACATCCATACATGACCACAGGAAAGACCATAGCCTTGACTAGGCGAACCTTTGTTGGCAAAGTGATGTCTCTGCTTTTGAATATGCTATCTAGGTTGGCCATAACCTTCCTTCCAAGGAGTAAGCGTCTTTTAATTTCATGGCTGCAGTCACCATCTGCAGTGATTTTGGAGCCCAGAAAAATAAAGTCTGACACTGTTTCCACTGTTTCTCCATCTATTTCCCATGTAGTGATGGGACCAGATGCCATGATCTTCGTTTTCTGAATGTTGAGCTTTAAGCCAACCTTTTCACTCTCCACTTTCACTTTCATCAAGAGGCTTTTTAGTTCCTCTTCACTTTCTGCCATAAGGGTGGTATCATCTGCATATCTGAGGTTATTGATATTTCTCCCAGCAATCTTGATTCCAGCTTGTGCTTCCTCCAGTCCAGCATTTCTCATGATGTACTCTGCATATAAGTTAAATAAACATGGTGACAATATTCAGCCTTGACGTACTCCTTTCCTATTTGGAACCAGTCTGTTGTTCCATGACCAGTTCTAACTGTTGCTTCCTGTCCTGCATACAGATTTCTCAAGAGGCAGATTAGGTGGTCTGGTATTCCCATCTCTTTCAGAATTTTCCACAGTTTATTGTGATCTACACAGTCAAAGGCTTTGGCATAGTCAATAAAGCAGAAATAGATGTTTTTCTGGAACTCTCTTGCTTTTTCCATGATCCAGCAGGAGGTTGGCAATTTGATCTTTGGTTCCTCTGCCTTTTCTAAATCCAGCTTGAACATCAGGAAGTTCATGGTTCACATATTGCTGAAGCCTGGCTTGGAGAATTTTGACATTACTTTATTAGCGTGATGGTATTATTAACATTTTGGGATAGACTGAGGTTGTTCAGATTGTTTGGAGGGACTCAGAGAAAGGAAAAGACTGAAAAATTATGGAAGAAAAAAATATATATTTTTTTCTATACAAGAAGAGATGTGAAGTGGAAAATGTTTCATATGAGAGAGGAACTCTGTTTGTTATAAAGTTCTATATATCCTTGTGGTTCTTTTGAGGGATCAAAGATACTGAGCACAATGTTGACACATTGTCTTCAGTATCATAGTGACCTGCAGAGCTAAGAAATCTCTATCCCAGAAGTTGACTAGAAATAGTACTGAGGGAAGATATTCTTCAAACAATAATGATTTGATTTTCCTTTTACATGGAAAAAGATTTGACCATGAAAAATAGAGTACTGACATAAATTCCATTTATTTAACTTCAAAGATACCTATAACCTAAATGAAATATTTTCTAAGAAATCAATGAAAATAAATAAATATTCTCAGACATTAACCATAGTGTTTTAAATAGATATGATTTTAGGATTAAAAGTTCTATAAAGTTTAAAAGAATGAAAAATTTAAGGTTTTTCCATTTCCTAAGGATTACAAATAGAATTATTTAGTTTATAAATATGACAGTAGTTTGTTTAGACTTCAGAACCACCAGCTTTCGGACTTTTTAGTGTCAAAGGAAAAATCAGTGTACTTTCCTAATGGCCCTTAACACTTCATCACTCAGTTTAGTAGATTTACAATAAAAATCAAATATATTATTACATTAATGCCACAAAAATGATTAAAACTCATTTTTTTTTTTTTTCCGTGCCAGGATAGCTGGGGATGCCTCTATTTCTACTGTAGGTTAGCTTAATTTCTTTTCCATGTTTCTCATCCTTCCCCAGAACAGGTGGGCTTCTGTCATGATCATGACAAAATTCAAAGACAAGTCTAGTCACTTAAGCGCATTTCAAGTCCCTGCTTGCAACAATCCTTTGATTATATAAAGCACACAAAGAAGTTTCTGTGAAAACTTGGCATTTTACCCAAGACACATTTCTTATCCTCTACTTCCTGAAAATTTCTCTGATGTATCCAACCCAGAGATCCTCCTCTATTGGTCTCCTTATCATTATTTTTAAGTATTAACAAAAATATTCATAACATTTTTTAAGTTAAAATTATTTCAATATAATTAGTTTTTATATTTGATAAAACTTCAGAATTGTATATAATATTTTTCAATTTTTATAATTTTTAATAAAAATTAAATAAAATAAATTTTATTGAAGAAATATAGAAAGATTTTAGAAGTTTTGGATTAAGTTATTGTAAAGTGTATAATCAAGATAATACAAAATCTACATCATTGTATATTTAAAAAAATTTATTATTGGGTCCATGTATACAGTCAACAGGAGCTGTAGCATTGTGTCAGGTCCTGGAATGATGAGTGCCACTTTGCCACACGATTTCACCAAGGCAAATGAAAGGGGATAGAAAATGATGCACCATCTCCTAATTTATTCACCCAAATGTAATCTCAGGTATACCTTATTATATATTAGTGAAAGCATGTTATATTAGTGAAAATGAGTTAATTATAAAAATTAATAATACATATACCTTAATATTAAAATATATAATTTAATTATATGAAAAAATAAAATTAAGGAGTAAAATAAATCTAAGCCAAAATAGGAAAAAAAATATTCAATGAAAATATTGAAATTAGTGTTAGACCCCAATAATACTGAATTTAGAATAAAACTAGAATTTAAAAGATGGGACAATTACAAATTTTTACTTAGAGAAGCTTCTTATGTTGGTAAAAATAATAAATATTTTATTTTTTTTTTATTTTGAGAAGTACAGTTTATAATGATAAAGTGAAATAATATTTTTAGAGATGTGAAGTCTTAAAGTGATAAATTTATTAAATCAGGAGATAAAAATTTTTAATATATAAAAGAATTTTAAAAAAATTTAGTTATTAATTTAAAATAAGAGATGGAATTTGTGTAAAATAAAAAATAATAATATAGATAATATATATTTTATTAAATGGAATATTAAATTAAAATTTTTTAAATATAAAATTTCCTGGAGTAAATTTAATATGTTTTTTAATAGAAATAAGGACTTACGTGAAAAATTTTTTTGAATTTTTTATTCATCTTTTTACTTTTTTTTTTTTGTCAAAGTATTTGATTTTGAGACCCCATGGTTGCAGCATGCCAGGCTTCTCTGTCCTTCACTATCTTCTGGAGTTTTTCAAACTAATTCTGAAAGAGATGGGAATACCAGACCACCTGATCTGCCTCTTAAAAAGTCTGTATGCAGGTCAGGAAGCAACAGTTAGAACTGGTCATGGAACAACAGACTGGTTCCAAATAGGAAAAGGAGTACGTCAAGGCTGCATATTGTCACCATGTTTATTTAACTTATATGCAGAGTACATCATGAGAAATGCTGGACTGGAAGAAACACAAGTTGGAATCAAGATTGCCGGGAGAAATATCAATAATCTCCGATATGCAGATGACACCACTCTTATGGCAGAAAGTGAAGAGGGGCTAAAAAGCCTCTTGATGAAAGTGAAAGTGGAGAGTGAAAAGGTTGGCTTAAAGCTCAACATTCAGAAAACGAAGATCATGGCATCTGGTCCCATCACTGCATGGGAAATAGATGGGGAACAGTGGAAAGAGTGTCAGACTTTGTTTTTCTGGGCTCCAAAATCACTGCAGATGGTGACTGCAGCCATGAAATTAAAAGACGCTTGATCCTTGGAAGGAAAGTTATGACCAACCTAGATCAGATCAGATCAGATCAGTCGCTCAGTCGTGTCTGACTCTTTGCGACCCCATGAACCGCAGCACGCCAGGCCTCCCTGTCCATCACCAGCTCCCGGAGGTCACTCAGACTCGCATCCATCGAGTCAGTGATGCCATCCAGCCATCTCATCCTCTGTCGTCCCCTTCTCCTCCTGCCCTCAATCCCTCCCAGCATCAGAGTCTTCTCCAATGAGTCAACTCTTCGCATGAGGTGGCCAAAATACTGGAGTTTCAGCTTTAGCATCATTCCTTCTAAAGAAATTCCAGGATTGATCTCCTTCAGAATGGACTGGTTGGATCTCCTTGCAGTCCAAGGGACTCTCAAGAGTCTTCTCCAACACCACAGTTCAAAAGCATCAATTTTTCGGCGCTCAGCCTTCTTCACAGACCAACCTAGATAGCATATTCAAAAGCAAAGACATTACTTTACCAACAAAGGTTCGCCTAGTCAAGGCTATGGTCTTTCCTGTGGTCATGTATGGATGTGAGAGCTGGACTGTGAAGAAGGCTGAGCGCCGAAGAATTGATGCTTTTGAACTGTGGTGTTGGAAAAGACTCTTGAGAGTCCCTTGGACTGCAAGGAGATCCAACCAGTCCATTCTGAAGGAGATCAATCCTGGAATTTCTTTAGAAGGAATGATGCTAAAGCTGAAACTCCAGTATTTTGGCCACCTCATGCGAAGAGTTGACTCATTGGAGAAGACTCTGATGCTGGGAGGAATTGAGGGCAGGAGGAGAAGGGGACGACAGAGGATGAGATGGCTGGATGGCATCACTGACTCGATGGATGCGAGTCTGAGTGACCTCCGGGAGCTGGTGATGGACAGGGAGGCCTGGCGTGCTGCGGTTCATGGGGTCGCAAAGAGTCAGACACGACTGAGCGACTGATCTGATCTGATGTTCACTGAGTTGGTGATGTCATTCAACCATCTTATTCTCTGTTACTTGCTTCTCCTCCTGCCCTCAATCATTTTCAGCATCAAGGTCTTTTCCAATGAGTTGGCTCTTTGGATCAGGTGACCAAACTATTGGAACTTTGGCTTCAGAATCATTCCTTCCAGTGAATATTCATGGTTGATTTCCTTTAGGATTGACTGGTAGGTTTGCTCACCTTGTTGTCCAAAGAACTCTCAAAGCATGAAGCAGGACTCTCACAGATGGTGCTCTGGGACAGACAACCCAGAAGGAATGGGGGAGGCAGGCAGTAGGAGGAGTGTTCAGAATGGGGGAGCATATGCATGCCCATAGCTGATCCGTGCCAATGTGTCAGGGGCCACCATAGTGTTGTGAAGTGATTGTCTTACAATTAAAATAAATAAAAAAAAAAAAAAAAAAGTCTTCTACAGCAGAACAATTTGAAAGCATCAGTTCTTCAGTACTCTGCCTTCTTTATGGTCTGACTCTTACATCTGTATATGACTATTGAAAAATTATAGCTTTGATTTATGGACCTTTTTCAAAAAGTGTTGTCTCTGTTTTTTAATATACTGTCTAGATTTGTCATATTTTTTCTTTCAAAGAACAAGTGTCTTTTAATTTCATGGCTGTAATCACTGTCTACAGTGATTTCGGAGTCTAAAAAAATAAAACGTGTTACTGTTTCAATTTTTTCCCATTATTTGCCACAAAATGATGAAACCAGATACCATAATCTTAGTTTTTTAAACATTGAGTTTTAAACCAGGTTTTTCAGCCTCCTATTTCACCTTCATCAATAGGCTCTTAAGTTCCTCTTTGCTTTTTGCCATTAGGGTGGCATCATCTTGAATTCCGCCCCCACCCCCCACCCAACCTCTGGAATTCCCTTGCTTTTTCTATGATCTGGTGAATGATGGTAATTTGATCCCTGGTTCCTCGGCCTTTTCTAAATCCAGCTTGTACCTCTGATTTCTTGGCCCATGTACTGTTGAAACTTAGTTTGTAGGATTTTGAGCATTACCTTGTTAGCATGTGAAATGAACAGAATTGAATGGTAGTTTGAACTTTCTCCGGCATTGCCCTTCTTTTGAACTGAAATGAAAACTGAAATGAAAATGAAATTTTCCAGTCCTGTGACCATTGCTGAGTTTTCCAAATTTGCTGGCATATTGAGTGCAGCACTGTCACAACAACATCTTTTAGGATTTTAAATAGCTCAACTGGAATTTCATCACATCCATAGTTCTTCAAGCACTCTGATCTAATTCCTTGAATGTATTTGTCACTTTCAATGTATAATCATATGGGATTTGATTTAGGTCATATCTGAATGGGAGAAGTCAATGGCAACCCACGCTAATATTCTTGCCTGGGGAATCCCATGGATGGAGGAGCCTGGTGGGCTGCAGTCCATGGGTTCTCTATGAGTCTGACACAACTGAGCAACTTCAGTTTCACTTTTCACTTCCATGCATTGGAGAAAGAAATGTCAACCCACTCCAGTGTTCTTGTCTGAAGAATCCCAGGGACAGGGGAGCCTGGTGGGCTGCCGCCTATGGAGTCTTACAGAGTCGGACACAACTGAAGCGATTTAGCAGCAGCAGCAGCATACCTGAATAGCCTAGCTGGTTTTCCCTACTTTCTTCAATTTAAGTCTGAATTTTGCAATAAGGAGCTCTGATCTGAGCCACAGCTCCAGGTCCTGTCTTTGTTGAGTCTTTTGAGGTTCTCATCATTGGCTTCAATGAATACAATCAGTCCGATTTTTGGTATTGACCATGTGGTTGTGTTCATGTGTAGAACTGTCTCTTGTGTTGTTGGAAAAGGATGTTTGCTATGACCAAAGTGTTCTCTTGGCCAAACTGTTAAACTTTATCTTGTTTCATTTCGTACTCCAAGGCCAAACTTGGCTATTACTCCAGATATCTCTTGACTTCCTTCTTTTTCATTTCAATCCCCTATGATGAAGAGGACATCTTTTGGGGTGTTAGTTCCAGAAGGTCTTTTAGCTCTTCATAGACATGTTCAACCACTGACATAGTGGTTGGGCATAGACTTCGATTACTGTGGTGTTGAATGGTTTGCCTTGGAAATGATCTGTGATCATTTTACTATTTTTGAGGTTGCACCCAAGTATTGCATTTCTAACTCTTTTGTTGACTATGAGGGCTATTCCATATCTTCTATGGGATTCTTGCCCACAGTGATTGATGTAATGGTCAATTTAATTAAATTTGCTCATTCCCTCATTTATTCTATTTTTCAACAGTTGCCTTAATCCTCTCCTTATCTTGAAATGCAAAACATCTTACAAGTCCTAGAAGAGTCTTCTAGCTTGCATATTTGAGTCTTACGTTCAAAGTTAGTGGCTACCCTGGTGGTTCAGGTGGGGAACATGTGTATACCTGTGGAGGATTCATTTTGATATATGGCAAAACCAATACAATATTGTAAAGTTAAAAAAAGAAAAAAGAGTTCATCTGCAATGCAGGAGACCTGGGTTCGATCTATGGGTTGGGAAGATCCCTGGAGAAGGAAATGGCAACCCACTCCAGTATTCTTGCCTGGAGACTTCCATGGACAGAGGAGTCTTGTGGGCTACAGTCCATGGGGTCACAATGTTCAAAGTTACATTTGTCTTGCAGTCTAACACAGGTGGTATTGATCCACTATTTGTAGATGTTATCTGTCACCTTAACATGAGGATCTGCTTTAAATGAAGTATATGAAAGTGTTTCTATTTTTTTTAAAGAGTCAGAATCATAAGAGGCCAGAAGCATAAAAGCTGAAGTCATTCTGCCTAAATTCAAATCTAAGCTTTTTCATACTAGCTTTGTGCATTCAGAGCAGCTATTTATCCCCTGTGTAGTTAACTTCTTATCTATAAACTGGCGATAACATACTTTCCTCTCTCATAGAGTTGGTGTAAAGATTAAATGATTCAATACAGGTAAAGTACTTAGAAAAGTACTAACATAATAAGCATACAAAAATATCTGGCTATATTTTGTTATCTGCAAAGCAGTTTTTTTCCAGACAATTCTGGGAGTGCTTTAATGCTACAGTGATTATTTCAACTGGCTAACTATTTAGTTACTATATATATATATATATATATATATATAGAGAGAGAGAGAGAGAGAGAGAGAGAGAGAGAGAGAAGTTCTTACATTATTAACCATTCAACAGTAATCCCAATAAAACTTTTTGATTAATAGAGACGAAGCTAAGTCTTTCCAGTAATGTACACTCTTATCACCATATGCAGGTAATATCTATGGAATAATATTCACATAAGGTATCACCTAATAATTATAAAATCAGTTTATTAAAGGCATTATAAAAGAAGTTGCTGTACTTTCTTCTTAAATATTTGCTGTATATTTATCAAAAATAACAAGAGAAGGATTATGTTTGAGTCCTCCTGCTTAGGTCTATATGAGAAATATTTGCTATGTGATATTTCAAGGCTAAACCAAAATGCAACTATTTGAAGGTCTAGGTAGGACACTGTGAGGCAGAAGTGATGAAGGTCAATAATCCAGTAATCTCTTGAGATCTGTTATAGTATTTTCTGAAGTGTCTCTCAATAGTGGTTGTCTCTATTATCAGTAACTTGAAAAAAGAAAGTTTCCATATGTCCAGAACACACAAAGTTTAAAAATTTACAATGTACCATAGATATCTTTTTATTTTTGAACTGCTGTTTGTAAAAATTAATCAAAAGGAAAGAAATCACAAATTAACTCTTTTGAATACATGTTCTTAAAGAAAGGAAATAAGACTAACCTCTAAAACATCCATTCAAAGTTTTATGAGTCATTTTATTACTATAGGAATTATTTTTAAATTCTATAGATTAAAGACAATCACATCATCTTGGGTGGTTAGTCTTTCAGTGTTGTCTGACTCTTTGCAACCCCATGGACTGTAGCCCGTCAGGGTCCTCTGACCATGGGTATTCTCCAGGCAAGAATACTGCAAGGGATTGCCATATTCTCTTCCAGGGGATCTTTCCAAACCAGGTACTAAACCCAGGTCTCCCACCTTGCAGGTGGATTCTTTAATTATCTAGGCCATCAAGGCAGATTAGATTAATACGGAAGTATGAAATTTATATATAGCTTTATTTTAATGAGAAGTTTTCTTTAATATTTATAAATTTTGTATTGTATTCTTTGACCTTTTTCTTAATCTCTATGTGTTTTTATATTACAATATTCTTGAACTTTTTCATTCAGTAGGTATTTTTGTCTATTTTGATTAATGTTTTGATCATTTTCATGCACAACTGTATTATATAATTGAATATGTTTGGGGACTTCTTTTAGAAATTCTGATAAATATGTAGCATTCTAAGCCTGGACATCTTGATGGATCCTAGATTTCTTAGCACATAAAAACCCTTAATCAGATGTCTTGAGTTGATATTGTAATCAAGTAGGACCCTATGGAGCTTTCTTAGGACAAATCCTCCACCATGTCCCCTGTCTGCCTCTTATTTGAAGAAATGCTTAGTCTCTCAGGCCTCCTCTGAATCACAAAAGCCTCCTAAAGAGTTAATTATTGAAATAATGTGAGCATGCAATAAGAAAAAAAATAGCAGATGGGCCAGGAGAACAGATAACAATTTAAATAGCAAGTCAGTCTTATATAGCCACAGAATCTTTAATTATTCCCTGAAGGACACAGGTAACAATGTCTGGTTAACATCCTTGAGTTGTTTTATAGATACTAAAATCCCCACCAGATGAGAGAAATTAACCAAATGATGAGGATTAGCACACAGACTCCAAGCCAGCTAAAGCCTGAGGATTGATGTAGTTAAACCTTGTGATACCACTCTGTTACAATCAACAATCAGAGAATTGTGCATGAGTTGATCAGGGACCCAGTGACACTCTCCCTCATGTTGTTTTTAAAACTACTACCCTGAAACCCATCAGAGAGTTGGAAATTTTGACCATATTTCTTTCTTGGCATGTGCAATAAATGATGCACTTTCTTTCACCATAATCTGGTATCTGTAGATTGGCTTTAGAGCACGCAGGTGAGGGGATACAAGTTAAGTTTGGTAACAATGTTAATAGCCATTATTCATATCACAGAAACCTTTTCAAGTGTATTGCAAAGGAATAATCAGTTTCAGAAATCAATTTTGTTAAACAAAATCAGAAAAAAATTTAAATTCAGAAATTATCATGTCATATTAAAAGAATAAAGACAAATGGAAATAACACAGTTGTACCAGATGTGATGTTGAAAAGGTTTATTACACCATAAAAAATAAAAAAAAAAAATCTGTAAAAATAGACTTCTTATTTTTTGTTTTTAGTTTTCTGAATGTTGTTGTTTTTTTTTTTAATTTTATTTTTTAACTTTACAATATTGTACTGGTTTTTCAAACATTTTTAAAATGTCTAAAATTAGACATGAAATTTGTAAATAAATAAATCTTCAATAAACACAAACAGAAGTTCAAATCAATTTTAGAGTAACAGTGCCATCAAAGTAAGTTCTATCATTTCTAAGTACTTAATATATGCCAGCTACCAAACTAAGTTATAACATTACATATCATAGCAGAAACAGAAGGTAAGTATAATTGAAAAGTTTTCTTTGAGAATAAGCAAATTTCCCAAAATGATTGAGTGGTAGAGCTTGGTCACCAATCTAGGTCTGACTGATTCCAAAATAAAATATTTTTAACCATTCAGATAGAGAAATATAATTTAGCAAAATAAGGGCATGCCTTTAAATATTTTGAATCAAGTAAATTAAGAAAGAATAGAGATGTGAGAGTCTCCGAAGTTGGCAAACATATGTAGAAATTACTTGCAGGTAAAGGTATAAAGTTGTAAAAACTTTCTGGATCTCAAGCAAAATAAAATAGAACAGAAAATTTAAAGGGTGATTTTATTGATCAAATATGAGTATCATTTCTACATATTGTCAAAGACTAAGAAAGACCTGTGTATATTATATCATTATTAAGGAAAAACTTTAAAAAACGACATAAATCTAATTATTAAGAATTCACTAAGTGTAATATTATGAGATATTTACAGAATTAATACTGTTAATATATAAACTGAGGTTTTAGAAATATAGTTAACATCAGAGAAAGTGCCAATATTTTTAAGGGAAAAGAAAATATAAAACTGTAAACCTAACTATATGCTCATATACACACAAACCATATATGATAAAAATAAGAAAGACCATCTTCAAAGCTAATTATGGTTATCCATGAATGATGTTATTATGAATAAATTTTAGCTTTTTCTCTGTCTTCTGTATCAGCAAGGTTTTCAAACATGATTTCAAAGATGCTATTTTCCAAATGTATCAAGTAAGATTTTAAATGGAGTATTACTCAGCTATTAAAAAATACATTTGAATCAGATCTAATGAGGTGGTGAAACTGGAGCCTATTATACAGAGTGAAGTAAGCCAGAAAGGTGCACTGGGATGACCCAGAGGGATGGTATGGGGAGGGAGGAGGGAGGAGGGTTCAGGATGGGGAACACATGTATACCTGTGGCAGATTCATTTTGATACATGGCAAAACCAATACAATATTGTAAAGTTAAATAAAATAAAAAAAATAAGCTAAATTCATAGGTTAAAAAAAAAACAAACCAATACAGTATACTAATGCATATATTTGGAATTTAGAAAGATGGTAACAATAACCCTGTATACAAGACAGCAAAAGAGACACAGATGTATAGAACAGTCTTTTGGACTCTGTGGGAGATGGAGAGGGTGGGATGATTTGGGAGAATGGCATTGAAACATGTATAATATCATTTATGAAACTAGTTGCCAGTCCAGGTTCAATGCACAATACTGGATGCTTGGATCTGGTGCACTGGGACAACCCAGAGGGATGGTACAGGGAGGAAGGAGGGAGGAGGGTTCGGGATGGGGAACACATGTATACCTGTGGCAGATTCATGTTGATATATGGCAAAACCAATACAATATTGTAAAGATAAAAAAATAAAATTAAAAAAAATACTTAAAATCTTATACTCTCAGGTGTTTATTTCTCTCCCTCGGTTCTTGTCTCATTGCAATAAATATTATGTATGATGAACTAAAGGGTTTAAAACACAGACAAGTTACAGGTTAGTTACATCTCAACCAGACAGAAGTTTATTCAACAGACACTCCCAAGACATGGGAGTAGGCCAATCCCAAAGGACTTGTAATGATCTCTCTTGAGTTCCCCCTTTTTATACTTCTCATATCTTTGGATTTTGCCCTGTGCAAAATAGGGTTTTCAGTTCAGTTCAGTTGCTCAGTCATGTCCGACTCTTTGCGACCCCATGAATCACAGCACGCCAGCCCTCCCTATCCATCACCAACTCCCGGAGTTCACACAGACTCATGTCCATTGAGTCAGTTATACCATCCAGCCATGTCATCCTCTGTGGTCCCCTTCTCCTCTTGCCCCCAATACCTCTCAGCATCAGAGTCTTTTCCAATGAGTCAACTCTTTGCTTGACGTGGCCAAAGTGTTGGAGTTTCAGCTTTAGCATCATTCCTTCCAAAGAACACACAGGACTGATCTTTAGAATGGACTGGTTGGATCTCCTTGCAGTCCAAGGGACTCTCAAGAGTATTCTCTAACACCACAGTTCAAAAGTAACAATTCTTTGGTTCTCAGCTTTGTTCACAGTCCAACTCTCACATCCATACATGACCACTGGAAAAACCATAGCCTTGACTAGATGTACTTTTGTTGGAAAAGTGATGTCTTTCGTTTTTAATATGCTATCTAGAATGGTCATTGGAGAAGGCAATGGCAACCCACTCCAGTACTCTTGCCTGGACAATCCATGGGTGGAGGAGCCTTGTAGGCTGCAGTCCATGGGGTTGCTGAGAGTTGGACGTGACTGAGTGACTTCACTTTCACTTTTCACTTTCATGATTTGGAGAAGCAAATGGCAACCTACTCCAGTGTTCTTGTCTGGAGAATCCCAGGGATGGGGGAGCCTAGTGGGCTGCTGTCTCTGGGGTCACACAGAGTTGAACACAACTGAAGCGATCTAGCAGCAGCAGCAGAATGGTCAGAACTTTCCTTCCAAGGAGTAAGCGTCTTTTAATTTCATGGATGAAATCACCATCTGCAGTGATTTTGGAGCCCACAAAAATAACGTCTGACACTGTTTCCACTGTTTATCCATCTATTTGCCATGAAGTGATGGGACTGTCATGATCTTAGTTTTCTGAATGTTGAGCTTTAAGCCAACTTATCTCTCATCTTTCACTTTCATCAAGAGGCTTTTTAGATCCTCTTCACTTTCTGTCATAAGGGTGATGTCATATGCATATCTGAGATTATTGATATTTCTCCTGGCAATCTTGATTCCAGCTTGTGCTTCTTCCAGCCCAGCGTTTCTCATGATGTACTCCACATATAAGTTAAATAAGAAGGATGACAATATACAGCCTTGACATACTCCTTTTCCTATTTGGAACCAATCTGTTGTTCCATGTCCAGTTCTAATTGTTGCTTCCTGACCTGAATATAGGTTTCTCAAGAGGCAGGTCAGGTGGTCTGGTATTGCCATCTCTTTCAAAATTTTCACAGTTCATTGTGATCCACACAGTCAAAGGGTTTGACACAGTCAATAAAGCAGAAATAGATGTTTTGTTTTGTTTTGTTTTCTAGAACTCTTTTGCTTTTACCACGATCCAGTGGATATTGACAATTTGATCTCTGATTCCTTTGTCTGTTGTAAAACCAGTTTGAACATCTGGAAGTTCACAGTTCACGTATTGCAGAAGCCTGGGTTGGAGAATTCTGAGTGTTATTTTACTAGCGTGTGAGATAAGTGCCTAACATCAATCAGGACACGGGATGCAAATGGGCATACACTCAGGGCCAATTAATAGTTGCAGGTTATATAACAACAGGCTCTATTGTCCATGTCTTCCCATAATTCAGTCTGTTATCAGATCAGATCAGATCAGTCGATCAGTCGTGTCCGACTCTTTGCGACCCCATGAATCGCAGCACGCCAGGCCTCCCTGTCCATCAACAACTCCCAGAGGTCACTCAGACTCAAGTCTATCGAGTCAGTGATGCCATCCAGCCATGTCATCCTCTGTCGTCCCCTTCTCCTCCTGCCCCCAATCCCTCCCAGCATTAGAGTCTTTTCCAATGAGTCAACTCTTCGCATGAGGTGGCCAAAATACTGGAGTTTCAGCTTTAGCATCATTCCTTCCAAAGAAATCCCAGGGCTGATCTCCTTCACAATGGACTGGTTGGATCTCCTTGCAGTCCAAGGGACTCTCAAGAGTCTTCTCCAACACCACACTTCAAAAGCATCAATTCTTCGGCGCTCAGCCTTCTTCACAGTCCAGCTCTCACATCCATACATGACCACAGGAAAGACCATAGCCTTGACTAGGCGAACCTTTGTTGGCAAAGTAATGTCTCTGCTTTTGAATATGCTATCTAGGTTGGTCATAACTTTCCTTCCAAGGAGTAAGCGTCTTTTAATTTCATGGCTGCAGTCATCATCTGCAGTGATTTTGGAGCCCAGAAAAATAAAGTCTGACACTGTTTCCACTGTTTCTCCATCTATTTCCCATGTAGTGATGGGACCAGATGCCATGGTCTTCGTTTTCTGAATGTTGAGCTTTAAGCCAACCTTTTCACTCTCCACTTTCACTTTCATCAAGAGGCTTTTTAGCCTTAGTCTGTTATAATCATATATATATATATATATATATATATATGTGTGTGTGTGTGTGTGTGTGTGTGTGTGTGTGTAGAATATTTATGGACCTTCATGGGCTCCTAACTGCCTCAGATTACCTGAGAAAGCCCCTGTGCTTAATTTGCATCCACTGTGTGCCTAGGCTTAGTTACTCTGTCGTGTCTGACTCTTTGTGACTCCATGGACTGCAGCCCATCAGTCTCTTCTGTCCATGGAATTCTCCAAGCAAGAACCCTGGAGCGGGTTGCCATTTCCTTCTCCATGTGCCTAGGGCACATGTGCAAAAGTTGAAATAGTCTCTGAGGTTATTTTGTAGTGTATCTTTGAGCTCTCCTGGGTGTGTGTGGAATGGGGTGTAAATCTGTGGCTAGGCCACTCCTCATTCCTCATGCCTAACTTCTTTTTTTCTAATTTTATTTATTTATTTTTTTACTTTACGATATTGTATTGGTTTTGCCATACATCGACTTCTCCACAATGCTATTATAGGAATTAAAAGTTTACATATACTTGTATCAATCATTTTTTTAAATGCAGTATTATAAATTTATAATATATACCGCTACACAAAAATCAATTACAACATATAAATATAAGAAAGTAACAGGCCATATACCTTAAACTTACCTGATATTACATGTCAAATTTATTTAAAAAAAAAAAAAGGAAACTGAATTTTACCAATATCCTCGTTCAAATTGTTTGCTTTTTTTAATTTCTGTGTTGAAGAATCTTCACTCTGTGCCTGTATTCCAGAGCACTTTTATTATAAATGGGTGTTGAATTTGTCAAAAGTTCCTCCTGCCTCTGTTGAGGTGATCATATGGTTTTATTTTTCAATTTGTTGATATCACACGGTTTGATGTGACGATTTTGAAGAATCCTGGCATCCCTAGTTTAAATCTCAGTGTGTGATCCTTTTAATGAATTGTTGGATTTGGGTGGCTGGTATATTTGCATCTATATCCATGAATGATATTGGGCTATAATTGTTTTGTGTTATGGTTATCTTTTCCTAGTTTTAGTATCAAGATAACGGTTGCCTCATACAATGAGATGAGTGTGTCTTCTTCAACATTTTTGAAACCGGTTCAGAATGATAGGTGTTAACTCCTCTCTAAATGTTTGATAGAATTTGCCTGTGAAACCATATGGTCCTGAACTTTTGTTTGTTGGGAGTTTTTACATTACAGATTCAATTTCACTACTTGTCATTATTCTGTTAATATTTTCAGTTTCTTCCTAGTGCAGTCTTTGGAGGCTGCACATAATAATTAGTACTTTTCTTTCAGTTTGTCAATTATATTGGCATATATTTGCTTATGAAAACCTATTAGAGTCTTTTATATTTCTGTGATGTCTGATGTAACTTCCCCTTCTTTATTTCTAATTTTATTTCTTTGAGCCTTATTCCTTTTTATCTTGATCAGATCAGATCAGATCAGTCGCTCAGTCGTATCTGACTCTTTGTGACCCCATGAACAGCAGCACACCAGGCCTCCCTGTCCATCATCAGCTCCCAGAGGTCACTCAGACTCACATCCATTGAGTCAGTGATGCCATCCAGCCATCTCATCCTCTGTCGTCCCCTTCTCCTCCTGCCCTCAATCCCTCCCAGCATCAGAGTCTTTTCCAATGAGTCAACTCTTCGCATTAGGTGGCCAAAATACTGGAGTTTCAGCTTTAGCGTCATTCCTTCCAAAGAAATCCCAGGGCTGATCTCCTTCACAATGGACTGGTTGGATCTCCTTGCAGTCCAAGGGACTCTCAAGAGTCTTCTCCAACACCACACTTCAAAAGCATCAATTCTTCGGCGCTCAGCCTTCTTCACAGTTCAGCTCTCACATCCATACATGACCACAGGAAACACCATAGCCTTGACTAGGCGAACCTTTGTTGGCAAAGTAATGTCTCTGCTTTTGAATATGCTATCTAGGTTGGTCATAACTTTCCTTCCAAGGAGTAAGCGTCTTTTAATTTCATGGCTGCAATCACGATCTGCAGTGATTTTGGAGCCCAGAAAAAGAAAGTCTGACACTGTTTCCACTGTTTCCCCATCTATTTCCCATGGAGTGATGGGACCAGATGCCATGACCTTCGTTTTCTGAATGTTGAGCTTTAAGCCAACCTTTTCACTCTCCACTTTCACTTTCATCAAGAGGCTTTTTACTTCCTCTTCACTTTCTGCCATAAGGGTGTGTCATCTGCATATCTGAGGTTATTGATATTTCTCCCAGCAATCTTGATTCCAACTTGTGTTTCTTCCAGTCCAGCATTTCTCATGATGTACTCTGCATAGAAGTTAAATAAACATGGTGACAATATACAGCCTTGACGTACTCCTTTTCCTATTTGGAACCAGTCTGTTGTTCCATGACCAGTTGTAACTGTTGCTTCCTGACCTGCATACAGATTTCTCAAGAGGCAGATCAGGTGGTCTGGTATTCCCATCTCTTTCAGAATTTTCCACAGTTTATTGTGATCTACACAGTCAAAGGCTTTGGCATAGTCAATAAAGCAGAAATAGATGTTTTTCTGGAACTCTCTTGCTTTTTAGATGATCTAGCAGATGTTGGCAATTTGATCTCTGGTTCCATCTGGTCAAATATTTAAGCAGCGTTTCATTTGATTGATATTTTGTTTTGTGACCTTTGTTTCTATTTATTTCTGCTCTCTGATCTTATTGTTTCTTTCATTCTACCAATCTGGGTTTTATTTGTTCTTGTTTTTCTAATTTCTTCAGGTCTAAATTTAGGTTATTTATTTGTGATTTTTCTTATTTTTTGAGTTAAGATTTTAATGCTATAGACTGTCCTCTTAGATTTTCTGTTTTCTTTTCATTTATTTTTGCTGTGTTCACTTCATTTCCTAATGGCATGCTGTAATTTTTCTCTATTTTTGGACTTTCTGTTTGATTTCTTCTGATCCATTGGTTGTTTAGTAACATATTGTTCAGCTTCTTTTTTTTTTTTTTAAGATTTTTTTTCTCTTATAGTTGATTTTTAATCTCAAAGTGTTATCATTGGAAAATATGCTTGACATGCTTTTAATTTTCTTAAATTTACTGAGACTCATTTTGTGGTCCAGTATGTGATCAATCATGGAGAATATTCCTTGTGCCTTTGAGAAGAGTGTGTAGTCTGCTGCCTTTGGATGTAATTCTCTATAAATATAAATTATGTCCATCTAATTTTTGTATCACTGACTTTCACTGGTTTTACCTAAATGCAGTGATTTTTGAGAGTAAACAACAACAAAAAAAACTTTACAGCAGATATTGTACATAAAAATAAATATGCATGTCTAATTGATACTTAAACAAAATAAACTATAAGGCACAAGATTTTAATAAACATTAAAGAATGAGACTGTGAACCTGAGACAGAAGTAATAGAAGCAACAAAAAGACATTTCATAATACTTCAAGTGGTCCTGCCACCCAAACTACAGGTTAACACCTGAATTTCATGAATCCTACCTTCATCAGCAAATGGAAACATTCCATTTACCTAATGCATATCTACATAAGAGACAATTACTTTTTCAAAATAATGTGATAAATATATCACATCCACACAACCACACACACAACCTACTCAGTCAGTCTCTCAAATAGGGAAGTAAAAAGGATTTTGGAATTTTCAACTTTTCCCTCCCCTGAAGTACACAATTATTAACACCGCACATAGAGACAAATGATTCTGCTACAAAAATAAAAGTTAATTAGTGACATCATGATAAATGTCCAGTGTTAATTTTCCCCAAATCAGTCATTACTGTGGCTCACTAGCCATGGCTCCTCATATTCTTCAGACTTGTTTCTACACCTTACCAAACAACCCACAGTGTGGCAGATAGTATATAGGACAAAGAATACACAATTGTAACAATTCAGTTAGAGACTTCAAAACCATGATAATCAGCATGAATAGTTTCCAACTGTCTCCAAATGCCTGGAATATTTCCTCTATATCTGCTCTGTTCTCCACTGGCTGGTTATTTGTGTTTCCTTCCCCCTAGGCTGTTAGTGATAGCTTATGGAAAATGATGTCAGATTTGTGATCTCTGAAGAAGATTTAGCTTCAGGACCAGGGACCAGGCTTGACCACTCAAGAGCTTTTCTGTAGCAGAGTTTATTAAAGTAAGAAAAGGGGCAGAGAAAGCTTGTGACATAGACATCAGAAGAGGAACAGAGAATGCCCCCCTCACTAGTGCTGGCAAGGGAGATATATACTTTAAAGTTATTACAATAAATCAGAAGAATGTCTAAAGGTTGTAAATATCTTACTAGACCCACTCCCATAATTTGCATTTTAATGTAACAGGATTAGCCAGCAGGTTTTCAGAAAGGTTTTCAAAGTTAGTGGATGTGGTAGAATTCCAGTGGAGCTATTTCAAATCCTGAAAGATGATGTTATGAAAGTGCTGCACTCAATATGCCAGCAAATTTGGAAAACTCAACAGTGGCCACATGACTGTAAAAGGTCAGTTTTCATTCCAATCCCTAAGAAAGGCAATGCCAAAGAATGCTCAAACTACCACACAATTGCACTCATCTCACATGCTATTAAAGTAATGCTCAAAATTCTCCAAGCCAGGCTTCAGCAGTAGAGGAATCATGAATTTCCAGATGTTCAAGCTAGATTTAGAAAAGGCAGAGGAACCAGCGATCAAATTGCCAACATCTGTTGGATCATCAATAAAGCAAAAGAATACCAGAGAAACATCTACTTCTGATTTATTGATTACACCAAAGCCTTTAATTGTGTAGATCACAAGAAATTGTGGAAAATTCTTTCAGAGATGGGACTACCAAACCACTTTACCTGCCTCCTGAGAAATCTGTATGCAGGTCAAGAAATAGCATTTAGAACTGGACATGGAACAACAGACTGGTTCCAAATAGAAAAAGGAGTACATCAAGGCTGTACATTTTCACCCTGCTTATTTAACTTAAATGCAGAGTACATCATGAGAACAACTGGACTGGATGAAGCACAAGCTGGAATCAAGATTGCCAGGAGAAATATCAGTAAGCTCAGATATGCAGATGACACCACCCTTATGGCAGAAAGTGAAGAAGAACTAAAGATCCTCTTGAAGAAAGTGAAAGTGGAGAGTGAAAAAGTTGGCTTAAAACTCAACATTCAAAATACAAAGATCATGGCATCCAGTCCCATCATTTCATGGCAAATAGATGGAGAGACAATGGAAACAGTGCAGACTTTTTTTTTTTTTCTGGGCTCCAAAATCACTTCAGATGGTGATTCCATCCATGAAATTAAAAGATCCTTACTCCTTGGAAGAAAAGTTATGACCAACCTAGACAGCATATTAAAAAGCAGAGGCATTACTTTGCCAACAAAGGTCCATCTAGTCAAGGCTATGGTTTTTCCAGTAGTCATGTATGGATTTGAAAGTTGGACTATAAAGAAAGCTGAGCACTGAAGAATTGATGCTTTTGAAGTGTGGTATTGGAGAAAACTGTTGAGAGTCCCTTGGACTGCAAGGAGATCCAACCAGTCCATCCTAAAGGAAATCAGTCTTGAATATTCATTGGAAGGACTGATGTTGAAGCTGAAACTCCAATACTTTGGGCATCTGCTATGAAGAGCTGACTGTTTTGAAAAGATCCTGATGCTGGAAAAGATTGAAGGTGGAAGAAGAAGGGGATTACAGAGGATGAGATGATTGGATGGCATCACTGACTCAATGGACATGAGTTTGAATAAACTCCTGGGGGTTGGTGATGGACTGGGAAGCCTGGCCTGCTGCAGTCCATGGGGTCACAAAGTGTCAGACACGACTGAACTGAACTATTTGAACTTTCAGGAAGCAGAAAATGTCCTCAGGCGGGAAATATTGTTGTTATATAATCCTTAGTACAGAGTTTAAACTGAGTTGTTTTTTGTGTAATCATCAGTTCTGGACTTAAAGGAAAAAAATGTTTTATGTGACTAAGACTAAGGAATGTAGAAAGAGAGAGAGAGAAAATAAATGCTTGTCCTTTTCTCTTCCTTGAGAATTCCAGATCCCTATCTCCACTTTGAGAGCCTCAGACCCCTTTCTCCTCCTCAGGGACCCCGAACTTCTAATCAACCTGCCTAGGAATTGACTCTCTCATGTGCATCTCCAGGTCTATTCTTGCTCACATGCCAGGGAATAAAGATGTCAATAATGGTTCCTGCTTTGAAGGAGTTCTTACCAATCAGACCTCAAGCAAGAGGAGGTCCATGTGTGTGCACAGCACTGCAGTTGGTGAAACCAACAGAGAAGGTATACATGAAAATGGCAGCAATGGATTCCACCAGGGTGGGGGCTGAGGAAGGGAGACTGAAAAGGCACAGAGTCAGGAAGAACAATTCCAGCTTGGCTGGCAGGTAGTTTATGAGGCCAGTTTCTTTATTTCCAAAAAGAAAAGATCTTTAGTTCTGTTGGTAAATCTGAAGGGCTTGGGGAGGGAACCTTTAAAGGCTTTGTGTAGAGAACAAAACTGGAGCTGTCCTAGCAGATGTTGCAATGTTGCAGAACCAGGCAAGATGAATAATGGGGGTGGGAGGGGTGTGATGACAAAGAATCTAACTCACCAAGCCCCCTGTCACCTGCAAGCACTTCATTTTTTGTCAGTATTTTCTCTCTTTTTTTCTTTTCTGTTCTCTTCTCTTGTCATGATTAACTTGTGTGCATATATTCCTTTTTTGGTGTGTATATTTTATAGATTTTCATTTTCCAGTTACCATGAGGTTTTGATATAGCAGACAAATAAGACTGTTTTAGTTGCTGTTCTTTTAGTTTCAAATGCATTTCCAATATCTTGCATTTGTGTTCTCATCTTCTCACAATTGCTGGTTTTGATATCATATTTGTATGCACATGATTTCCTATATTTACTTTATGCTTCCCTTTACTAATGAGCTTTTCCATTTGCAATTTTCTTGTTTCCACTGGTAGCCTAGTCAAAAACTTCCTGAACATAGGAAAGGAAATTGTCAACCAAGTCCCGAAAGCACACAGAGTCCCAGGCAGGACAGACCCAAGGAGGAACACACCAAGACACATAGTAATCACACTGACAAAAATTAAAGATAGAGATAAAATATTAAAAGCAACAAGGGGAAAATTATGAATAACATAAAAGGGAACTCCCATCAGGTTATCAGCTGGTTTCTCAACAGAAAGTCTACAAACCAGAAGGAAATGGCACGATACATTTAAAGTGATGAAAGAGAAGAACTTACAATCAAGAATACTCTACCCAGCAAGATGCTCCTTCAAATTTAATGGTGAAATCAAAAGTTTTTCAGACAAGCAAAAGGTAAGAGAACTCAGCACCACTAAATAAGGTTAGCAGCAAATGCTGAAGAAACTTCTCTAGCTAGGACATACAAGAGAAGGAAATGACCTACAGAAAATAAACCCCAAAGAACTAAGAAAAATGGTAATAGGATCAAATATATTGATAATTACCTTAAATGTAAACGGATTAAATGCACCAACCAAAAGACAGACTGGCTGGGGGGATGAAAACATGTGCAAGAATGCAATTCCACTTGCTTCATCACTCTGTTAGAGCCTCCAAATTATATATAATTATTTTATATTGTTAGATTAATTATGTTCCCATTATGGCTTACAATTGTAATGATCTTTTGTTTGGCTGTTGATTATGAAATGCTCTTTTTATATTGTGAAAACTGATAAACATCCTCTACTATTGTGATTATGTAGCTATTATTTAATAACATTGTATCATGACTGGTCAACAGAAAAACAATAGAACTCTCTATCATGAAAACAATCATTTAATAGAAAAGTCTGTAATTACTTTTTAAAATCTAGATGCATATCAGAGTTGTCTTGACATTTTTTGAAAAATAAAAATGCCCAGGTATTTTTTTTCCCCCCCCCCTGAAGCTCCAGATGTTTCTAACGAGTAGCCATGTTTCAAAAACAATGCTCCCGTTTCATTTAGTTTGTTTTCCGATTTCTTCATCTTTTATTTTTTACCTTCTTTCTCGAAGCATTATCAACTGTAGTAGAAAAGCTTTTATATGCATATATATAAATAATATGTATGCTGCTGCTATTGCTGCTTCTAAGTTGCTTCAGTTGTGTCTGACTCTGTGCGACCCTATAGACTACAGCCCACCAGGCTCCCCTGTCCCTGGGATTCTCCAGGCAATAACACTGGAGTGAGTTGCCATTTCCTTCTCCAATGCATGAAAATGAAAAGTGAAAGTGAAGTTGCTCAGTCGTGTCTGACTCTTAGCGACCCCATGGACTGCAGCCTACCAGGCTCCTCCATCCATGGGATTCTCCAGGCAAGAGTAAGGAGTGGGGTGCCATTGCCTTCTCCGAAATAATATGTATAATACATCTTTTTTAGAAAACTTATGTATTTTTGCCTAACTAAAAAGCTTATGACATTTTGATTCCACTTGTTTGAATTAGCATGGATAGATTTCTAATAAAAAAGAGATATGCAACAAGCAACAAAAGTTTACTGTACAGCATAGGGAACTGTAGTTAACATCTCATAATAGCCTATAATGGAAAATAATTTCAAAAATAATATATGTGTATATGTATAACTGAGTCACCTTGTTGTGCTTCTGAAACACTGTAAATCAACTATACATCAAATATATATATATATATATATATATATATATATATATATATATATATAAAATAAAACATTGGCTTCAAAGCCAGATTCTATGCAGGTTCCTCCTCCATAGCCAAACCACTAGACTGGGGATCCTAACAGGGGGCTCTGAACTTTCATTCCTGTGGGAGAACTTCTGTGGTATAATTATTTTCCAGTTTGTGGATCACTCACCTGGTGGATATGGAATTAGATTTTATCACAGTTATGCCCCTCCTACTATTTAATTGTGGCTTCTCATTGTCTTTGGATGTCAGGTATCTGTTTTGACAGGTTCCAGCATTTTTTTTTTTTTTTTTTCTGGAGAAGGGGTCATGGTTGTTCAGCAGTTGGTTGTGATTTTTTTTTTTTTTTTAAGGAAGTTAACTCATATCTTTCTACTCTGACATCCTGATGGCCAATTTCTATATCAATTGTTTTATTATGTAGGATAAAGAAACGAGCATATTCTTCATAATTAATACTGCTGCTGCTAAGAATATGAAGAAGCATATTCTTCATAATTTAATGCTGCTGCTACTAAGTCACTTCAGTCGTGTCTGACTGTTTGCAACCTTATGAATTGTAGCCCACCAGGCTCCTCTGTCCAAGGGTTTCTCCAGGCAAGAATATTGAAGTCAGTTGCCATGCCTTCCTGCAGGGGATCTTCCCCACTCAGAGATCAAACCCAGGTTCCTTATATCTCCTGCATTGTCAAGCTGGTTCTTTACACTAGCATTACTTGAAAAACCCAATTTATTTAATACTTCTATTAAATATCAACTGTCTCAAAATATTGCAAAGTTATAATGACATCAGTATTAATGAATCACGCTTTAAAAATATAATATATGATAGGTCTTTCTTTCACTGAAATAAAGTGAAATCTCCTTATGCATGTGTGTTGGTCTTCCACTTAGTATGTGGGAGTAAATTCCCAGATGATGAAGACATCAACATTTCTAAGTTTTGTTTACCATATTATCAGCAAATGAGAATCATTTGTGCCAAGTAAGTCAATTTTCTCAAACTCCAGATCTTGTTTGATCCTTACTCCTATATCTCTATGAGTTCACTCTTTTTTTTTTAAATTTAATTTTATTTAACTTTACAATATTGTATTGGTTTTACCATACATCAAAATGAATCTGCCACAGGTATACATGTGTTCCCCATCCTGAACCCTTCTCCCTCCTCCTTCCCCATACCATCCCTCTGGGTTGTCCCAGTGCACCAGCCCCAGGCATCAGTATGAGGCATCCAACCTGGACTGGCAACTCGTTTCATATGTGATAAGTATTCCTGGAGTATATACAATGATTCACAAAAACAATCTATCATGTCACTTCGAATAATACAATGATTTTTTTTTAGAACATAATTTGCTTTGAGATCAGATCAGATCAGATCAGTCGCTCAGTTGTGTCTGACTCTTGGTGACCCCATGAATCGCAGCATGCCAGGCCTCCCTGTCCATCACCAACTTGCAGATTTCACCCAGACTCACATCCATCTAGTCAGTGATGCCATCCAGCCATCTCATCCTCTGTCGTCCCCTTCTCCCCTTGCCCCCAATCCCTCCCAGCATCAGAGTCTTCTCCAATGAGTCAACACTTCACATGAGGTGGCCAAAGTACTGGAGTTTCAGCCTTAGCATCATTCCTTTTAAAGAAATCCCAGGGCTGATCTCCTTCAGAATGGACTGGTTGGATCTCCTTGCAATACAAGAACTCTCAAGAGTCTTCTCCAACACCACACTTCAAAAGCATCAATTCTTCAGCGTTCAGCCTTCTTCACAGTCCAGTTCTCACATCCATACATGACCACAGGAAAAACCATAGCCTTGACTAGATGAACCTTTGTTGGCAAAGTAATGTCTCTGCTTTTGAATATGCTATCTAGGTTGGTCATAATTTTCCTTCCAAGGAGTAAGTGTCTTTCAATTTCATGGCTGCAGTCACGATCTGCAGTGATTTTTGAGCCCAGAAAAAAAAGTCTGATACTGTTTCCACTGTTTCCCCATCTATTTCCCATAAAGTGATGGGACCGGATGCCAGGATCTTCGTTCTCTGAATGTTGAGCTTTAAGCCAACTTTTTCACTCTCCTCTTTCACTGTCATCAAGAGCCTTTTGAGTTCCTCTTCAATTTCTGCCATAAGGGTGGTGTTATCTGCGTATCTGAGGTTATTGATATTTCCCCCAGCAATCTTGATTCCAACTTGTGTTTCTTCCAGTCCAGCGTTTCTCATAATGTACTCTGTATATAAGTTAAATAAACAGGGTGACAATATACAGCTTTGACGAACTCCCTTTCCTATTTGGAACCAGTCTGTTGTTCCATGACCAGTTCTAACTGTTGCTTCCTGACCTGCATGCAAACTTCTCAAAAGGCAGATCAGGTGGTCTGGTATTCCCATCTCTTTCAGAATTTTCCACAGTTTATTGTGATCTACACAGTCAAAGGCTTTGGCATAGTCAATAAAGCAGAAATAGATGTTTTTCTGGAACTCTCTTGCTTTTTCCATGATCCAGTGGATGTTGGCAATTTGATCTCTGGTTCCTCTGCCTTTTATAAAACCAGCTTGAACATCAGGAAGTTCACAGTTCACATATTGCTGAAGCCTGGCTTGGAGAATTTTGAGCATTACTTTACTAGCGTGTGAGATGAGTGCAATTGTGCGGTAGTTTGAGCATTCTTTGGCATTGCCTTTCTTTGGCATTGGGATGAAAACTGACCTTTTCCAATCCTGTGGCCACTGCTGAGTTTTCCAAATTTGCTGGCATATTGAGTGCAGCACTTTCACAGCATCATCTTTCAGGATTTGGAATAGCTCCACTGGAATTCCATCACCCCCACTAGCTTTGTTTGAAGTGAGGCTTTCTAAGGCCCACTTGACTTCACATTTCAGGATGTCTGGCTCTAGGTCAGTGATCACACCTTCGTGATTATCTGGGTCATGAAGGTCTTTTTGGTACAGTTCTTCTGTGTATTCTTGCCATCTCTTCTTAATATCTTCTGCTTCTGTTAGATCCATACCATTTCTGTCCTTTATCGAGCCCATCTTTGCCTAAAATGTTCCTTTGGTATCTCTGATTTTCTTGAAGAGATCCCTAGTCTTTCCCATTCTGTTGTTTTCCTCTATTTCTTTGCATTGATCATTGAAGAAGGCTTTCTTATCTCTTCTTGCTATTCTTTGGAACTCTGCATTCAGATGTTTATATTTTTCCTTGTCTCCTTTGCTTTTTGCTTCTCTTCTTTTCTCAACTATTTGTAAGGCCTCCCCAGACAGCCATTTTGCTTTTTGGATGTCTTTTCCATAGGGATGGTCTTGATCCCTGTCTCCTGGACAATGTCACAAACCTCATTCCATAGTTCATCAGGCACTCTATCTATCAGATCTAGGCCCTTAAATCTATTTCTCACTTCCACTGTATAATCATAAGTGATATGATTTAGATCATACCTGAATGGTCTAGTGGTTTTCCCTACTTTCTTCAATTTCAATCTGAATTTGGCAATAAGGAGTTCATGGTCTGAGCCACAGTCAGCTCCTGGTCTTGTTTTTGCTGACAGTATAGAGCTTCTCCATCTTTGGCTTCAAAGAATATAATCAATCTGATTTCGGTGTTGACCATCTGGTGATGTCCATGTATAGAGTCTTCTCTTGTGTTGTTGGAAGAGGGTGTTTGTTATGACTAGTGCATTTTCTTGGCAAACCTCTGTTAGTCTTTGCCCTGCTTCATTCCGTATTCCAAGGCCAAATTTGCCTGTTCCTCCAGGTGTTTCTTGATTTCCTACTTTTGCATTCCAGTCCCCTATAATCAAAAAGACATCTTTTTTGGGTGTTAGTTCTAGAAGATCTTGCTTTGAGGACTTATAGTAAATATTGTAAATCATACGAGTATATCTGAATGTATTAATAAGTTTGAAAATACTTGAAAATGCTTGAAAACAACACCTTTTGAGTTATTATCATAGTGTTGATGAAGAGAGAGTGTCAATGGAGAAATTCAATTATTGAATCATGTATTCTGTTTTTCTTTGGCTTAAATCTCAGTGAATCAGGAAAGCAATCTAGTAATATTATGTGCAAAGAGTGAAAAATTTTATGGCTCCAAAGTAATTACAGATTTTGTGCTGGTTCCTTAATTTAGTTGGATTAGAATGGAAAATAATGTTATGCTTATGCTTAATGCTATGGTTCATAATATTGTGAAGTCTTTTCATAGACTTCACAATGTGTGTATTTGAGCCTATATTTTGAAATTGGTTTTGTTTAGCTCTGTTTCATCTTCAGAAACATATTCTCTGTATATATTCTTTTTTATTTACTCCTGGGAGTTTTAAATGAGATGCTGTATTTTCTGTGTTTGAAAAGGTTTTTAATTTATTTGTCTTGAATACGGAGAAGGCAATGGCACCCCACTCCAGTACTCTTGCTTGGAAAATCCCATGGGCGGAGGAGCTGCAGTCCATGGGGTCGCTAAGAGTCGGACACAATTTGAACGACCTCACTTTCATTTTTCACTTTCATGCACTGGAGAAGGAAATGGCAACCCACTCCAGTGTTCTTGCCTGGAGAATCCCAGGGGTAACCTGCTGGGTTGCCATCTATGGGGTCGCACAGTGTCAGACACAACTGAAGTGACTTAGCAGTAGCAGTAGCAGCAGCAGTAGTCTTGAATAAAGCATGGAAAAAGTATTATTTACTATGATTATACATTTGCATAATACTACTCAACACATTTCCACATTTATTAAATAATTCTGATTCTAACAATAATGTGAAATAAATAATGTAGTGTTTGTTCAGTTAAAGAAAGTTTTTAAAAATCTATGAGAACTTATATAGTTGGGCAAAGTATGCAGTAAAAAATGTCTTTTGTGTGTGTCAGGTAGATAGCTGTTTGGTGGTGTTATTTTGAAATGATTTATCTTGAAAGTTAGCTCCAAGATTATTCTTACACCAAAATGAGTTTCCAACATTCATTATAAAATTTTGTTTTACACTTTTTTATATATGTAAATTATATTTCAATAAAGCTACTAACAAACACTAGTCATTATGTCTTTTATATATTTTTTTTTATTTGAATATGTGTTTCAGAAGAAGTAAGACATTTATTTTGAGGACATAAATTGACAACTAACTTGTTTCAAGCTCTAATGCCAAAAAAGGAAGAGAAATGCTTATGGATAGATAGGAGTTACAAATTCATTTGTGTTGCTTCCCACTTTTTACCTGGGGCAAATCTTTCTCTGCAAAGACATACTGCCTTCCAGAGTAAATTAGCTTCTCACAGAGCTACTGAGAGGGAAAACTCTTGAGTTATACCGATTTTGAGCAGCTGTGACAGCTATTTTATTCCATATAAAACCCCACAGTCAATCATACATAATAAAAGTGAAGCCTACATAACTCACTGAGATACAGTGAGAGCCAATTCCTTGTAAGCTGACAGAGCTTACAAACAAATAAATGACTGTCATTTTTGAATAACCCTATATCATAAAATTTATATTTTACTTTACTACAAAGGCAACTCAGGTATTCTGCAATTTTACAAAATTATAAGAATGGAGAGTGAAGGACATTTTAAGTATCCAATGTAAAGGTGGAAACATACAAATGTTATGGAATAAAAGCACATTCAGTAAAATTTTGGCATGGTTTCTATATTAGAAGAAGAAAAAAGAAGCGTAGGGGGATGGACAGCCAATTAAATTGAAATCTTTCTAATTTTGATAGCTAAAGCCTGTGTTTTTTTGTTAAGTTTTTGTCAGCATTGTATAAAAGCATCAAAAATACTTTATGCAAATTACAAATAAACTACAGCCTGTTACAAACTCTATTAACAGATCCTTTTGGAGTTCTTATTCTAAATCTATATTAAATACTGTGGTAAGTGATATAAACATATCAGAAATTAATTTAGGTCCCTGAAATTTTGTTAAATTTTGGTTATAATACAAGGTTTATAGACTGTTTAAGGCTACAAGCCCCAAAGGAATACAAGATTCAGGATAGATAAATCACCACAGGTTGGGATAGTCTTCACAAATGTGGACTTTATTCTAGTTCTTAAAGAAAATGTGATGCTTTTTAGGGGACAACAGGAACTGGAAAGATTGATTAGCTAGATAATTAATGTGAGAAAGCTCAAGTTATAATTGAAGCACTGTAATCATTCATTTAAGTTTTGCTTAGAACCTTATTTCATGTAATATATATTGACATTTTAAATTTGCTTTTTAAATACATAGCATGACAGGTAGGTTTTTTTTTTAGTAATCTTTAATAACAGTGTCTCAATAAAAGGATATCTTTACTGTTGAATGATGGAATACAAAATTAAAATTAAATAAAAACAAAGTTCATTATCTTAGTATATGATAGTTATCCATCTATCTATTTATCTTTCTTCTGACTTTTTTGATTTTCCTTTAATTATGGTAGAATTAAGTGCTAGGTTTCCTTTTCACACTCACCTTAAGAGATACACACATTGTGTGTTTTAACAAAGTAGCCTGAAGAAACGTAACTAAAGATGTTTATTGTTAAAATGAAAAATATACTTTTCTTTGTGGTAAGTTCCTTCAGTCATGTCTAGCTCTTTTCGATCCTATGGACTGTAACCCACCAGGCTCTTCCATCCATGGGATTCTCCAGGCAAGTATACTGGAGTGGGTTTCCATGCCCTCTTCTAAGGGATCTCCTTGACCTAGGGATTGACTCCATATCTTTTACATCTCCTACACTGGCAGGCAGGTTTTTACCACTAACCTCACCTGGGAATCCTGTGCGTTGCTTATGCATAATTGGTATATTAGTTCAGATAATCTATATTCATATTAACTTATGCTGTTTCCTTGTAGATTTCCTTGCTAGTATTTTTTAGGAAATTCATATTTTTTTCTGATTCTTTGAAGGAAAATTTAGTTGAGAAATCAGGAAAGTGTTTATTTTGTAAGAATAAAAGGTTAAAGATTAACATAGAAGTATTATTGTTTTGAAAGAAGAAAAGCTAATTTGTAGAGTCCGAGATTAGCATTACCATTTCACAACAAGGAGAGGGGCAATCATGACCTCAGCACTAAACCTGATCTTTACCTGTGGCCATAGACATGGAACAACAGACTGGTTCAAAATTGGGAAAGGAGTACATCAAGGCTGGATCTTGTCACCCTGCTTATTTAACTTATGTACATAGTATGCCATGTGAATTGCTGGGCTGGATGAATCATAAGCTTGAATCAATATTGCTGGAAGAAATATCAAAAACCATATATATATATATGGTGTGTGTATATATATATACACACACACACACAATTACCCTAATGATAGAAAATGAAGAGGAACTAAAGAGCCTCTTGATGAAGGTGAAGGATGAGAGTGAAAAAGCGGGCTTAAAACTCAACATTCAAATCATGGCATACAACCCTATCACTTTGTGTTAAATAGATGGGGAAAAATGGAAACAATGACACATTTTATTTTCTTAGAATTTAAAGTCACTATAGATCGTGACTACAGTCTAGAAATTAAAAGACACTTGCTCCTTGGAAGGAAAACTATGAAAAATCTAGACAACATATTAAAAAGAAGAGATATCACTTTGCCAACAAAGGTCTGTATAGTCAAAGCTATCATTTTTCCAGTAGCTATATACAGATGTGAAAGTTGAACCAAAAAGAAGATTGAGTGCCAGAGAACTGATTTTCAAACTGTGTTGCTGGAAAACACTCTTGAATGTCCCTTGGCCTTCAAGGAGATCAAACCAGTCAATCCTACAGTAAATCAATCCTGAATATTCACTGGAAGGTTTGATGCTGGAGCTCCAATATTCTGGCCACGTGATGCAAAGTGCTGTTTCATTAGAAAAGACCCTAATTCTG
This sequence comes from Tragelaphus eurycerus, assembly GCA_935064755.1. Lineage (NCBI taxonomy): Eukaryota > Metazoa > Chordata > Mammalia > Artiodactyla > Bovidae > Tragelaphus > Tragelaphus eurycerus. The sequence goes on from CAKXYN010000123.1 coordinate 2,124,658, forward strand.
GGAAAGACTGAGGGCAAGAGAAAGGGATGACAGGATGAAATGTTTGGATGGTATCATCAACTCAATAGACATGAGTTTGTGCAAACTCCAGAAGATAGTGAAGGACAGAGAAGCCTGGCGGACAGAGAAGCCTGGCATAATGTGCTCCATGGGATCTCAAAGAGTTGAGCATAATTTAGTGACTGAACAACAATAAAATAGTCTTATCTTTGGCTAATGGTGAGTCATTCTTGTAAATAAGGTGTTCAAAAAATATCAGTTTTAGAAAACAAAATCCTGAAAATGTCACCCTCGGGGTGATTCCCTGTAGTACTGTTAACTTTGCTACTGATCCTTATGTTGTTATTCAAATTCAATCCAGTAAAGATATTCCTAGTAATTTCCAAAATTTGAATATTCACTACAAACTATAGTTGCTGGTAATGAAAATTAACCATAAAATGTCACTTTATCAAACAATTATTTTAGATCTATTTGTTGTTCAATCTCCCTAAGTTATGTCCCAAACTTTGTGATCCAATGAACTGCAGCACCCCACCCTTCTCTGTCCTTCACTATCTCCACAGTTTGCTCAAGTTATTGAGTCAATGATACTCTCTAACCATTTCATCCTTTGTTCCCCCTTCTCCTTTTCCATTCAATCTTTCCCACATCATTGTCTTTTCCAATGAGTTGTCTCCTTGCATTAGGTGGCCAAAGTACTGGAGCTTTAGCTTCAGCATCATTCCTTCCAAGGAATATTCGGGGTTAATTTCCTTTAGGATTGACTGGTTTGATCTATCTATAATAATTGGTAAATGACATGAGGAATGTTAGAATTATTTTGAGTAATATTATTTCAGAAATTTATAAAAATTCCTAATATTTTTATTTCTCCCAAATTCTGAAGATTTCTATCTGAAGGAGAAGATTGTAAGATTTACAGTCACTATCACTTTGAGTTCACAGGAACCATTGTAAATAAGAAAACTTAAAACCTATTCTTTACAGAATTTCTAAAGGTATTTTTCTGTGCATCATGGTATCATTCTTAGATATTTGTTTTTGACTCAATTTGAGTTAATACCTGTGATTTGGTGAAATAAAGTGTATTTGTGCAAACATGCAAATATAGATTGGGTTGATTGTTTTATCTCACTCGTTTTTGTGTATTGTTCCAATACCCGAGTATCAATATACTCAAATTCTATGGCATCTTCATTTAATTAAAATAATTTGAATTTGTAAGGAATAGTTTAATTTAGCATGGGATAAAAAATATTTTAAAGTTTATTTTAAATGTAAGTTTCTCAATTGTCTATTTTGAACATTCAATATTCTCATTCATAACTTATATAAAATAGGTTAAAGAAATGGCTGTATGGCAAAAACCACCATGATATTGTAAAGTAATTAGCTTCCAATTGAAATAAATAAATTAAGAAAGATAATGCAGTAGTTTATACCAAAAATAAAACTTCTAAGAATTATAATAAGCAAAATGCATTTTCATAATAGTATGAAAATGATTTATCACTCAAATAAAGCTACATTTAATATTTTTGCTTGTCTTATGGAAACTGACACATCACTTTTTCCTTCACATTTTTGTTTTCCACTTTGGTTTGCTTCCCCTGAAGCAATCTGCTTTTAGAAGAAGGTCAGGAAGGAAAAATTCTGTCTGCAGCATCATTCTGATTTCAAATCTAAAATTACATCTGCCCTGGATTCTAAAAAACAGTTTTAACTAATGCAATGCTTCCTCTATTAAATTTGCTCTGATTCTATGGTTGAATTTCCATAGAAATTTGAGAAACTGAGTCAAAGTTGAAACTAAATGATAGTTAATTTTTTTTTAAACTCCTTAATAGATTTCAGGTTTTTAACAACATTACAGTTGAAGAATAGGAACCATTTTAAAAAATCAACAAAATATTCTGAAATATGATTCAGTAAGTCAACAGGGCTGTTTGACTTGCTATTAAATGAAATGCCTATTTTATATGATTGACATGTTACTTTCTTAATTTCATCTACTCAAAACAAATTACTTGCTTGAAGAGTGAAGAAACAATCATTTACATGTATGTTGTACAAAAAAGAGCTCATGAAATTTAAATAAATTGAAGCTTCATTGTTCTGTAGGAAATCAAAGAGCAAGGAACTGGTCATAGACATGGGTTAAGCAGCTGTTCAGACTGCCTTGAGGGAAGAAGTCAAGACTACAGTGCCATTTATCTCAAATCACAATGAATGATTCCTGATATAAATGGTAAATGTAAAAACACCATTTCCCTGTATAAAAAATTAACATATCCAAAATAAAAATACTTCTTAAAAGCACTGAACTTTTTTCTTTTCTTTTCTTTCTTTCTTTTTTTTTTTTTTTAAAGATATTTGTAGAGTATAAGAACAGATGGGTGACACAATTATGTAAACAACCATCAAATCTACCCAGATGGGTAGTCATGAAGAAAGGAAGGTCAGAGGAAAATGCGAAGTCAAAAAGTGGATATCATAGGGCAGTTTATTAAAAAAGTGATTTATTTTACTTCCTAAAGTTTAAACAGTTAGAACTGGACATGGAACAACAGACTGGTGCCAAATAGGAAAAGGAGTACGTCAAGGCTATATATTGTCACCCTGCTTATTTAACTTCTATGAAGAGTACATCAGAAGAAACACTGTGCTGGAAGAAGCACAAGCTGGAATAAAGATGGCCAGGAGAAATATCAATAACCTCAGATATGCAGATGAAACCATCCTTATGGCAGAAAGTGAAGAGGAACTAAAAAGCCTCTTGATAAAAGTGAAAGAGGAGAGTGAACATATTGGCTTAAAGCTCAACATTCAGAAAACTAAGATCATGACATCTGGTCCCAACACTTCATGGCAAATAGATGGGGAAACAGTGGAAACAGTGTCAGACTTCATTTTTGGGGGCTCCAAAATCACTGCAGATGGTAATTGCATCCATGAAATTAAAAGACACTTACTCCTTGAAAGGAAAGTTATGACCAACCTAGATAGCATATTGAAAAGCAGAGACATTACTTTGCCAACAAAGGTCCCTCTAGTCAAGGCTATGGTTTTTCCAGTGGTCACGTATGGATGTGAGAGTTGGACTGTGAAGAAGGCTGGCCGTCAAAGAACTGATGCTTTTGAAGTGTGGTGTTGGAGAAGACTCTTGAGAGTCCCTTGGACTGCATGGAGATCCAACCAGTCCATTCTAAAGGAAATCAGCCCTGGGGTTTCTTTGGAAGGAATGATGTTAAAGCTGAAACTCCAGTACTTTGGCCACCTCATGCCAAGAGTTGACCCATTGGAAAAACTCTGATGCTGGGACGGATTGGGGGCAGGAGGAAAAGGGGACGACAGAGTATGAGATGGCTGGATGGCATCACCGACTCGATGGACGTGAGTCTGAGTGGCCTCTGGGAGTTGGTGATGGACAGGGAGGCCTGGCGTGCTGCTGAGCGACTGAACCGAACTGAACTGAAAGTTTAAAAATAATGCAAATAAGTCTTTCCGTGCAAAATAGTCATTATATAAGGTATCAAAAGCAAACTAAATTTTTCTTAGTGTTTTTCAGTCCCTAAATCATATCCGACTCTTTGTGATCTCGTGGATTACAGCATGCCAGGCCTCCCTGTCCTACAACATCTCTCAGAGTTTGCCAAAGTTCACGTCCATTCAATCAGTGATGGCATCCAACAATTCCATCCTATCACTCTCTTCTCATTCTGCCTTCAATCTTTCCCAGCATCAGAGTCTTTTCCAATGAGTCAGGTGTTCTCATCAGGTGGCCAAAGTATTGAAGTTTCAGCTTCAGCATTAGTCCTTTAAATGATTATTTAGAGTTGATTTGCTTTAGGATTGACTGGTTTGATCTCCTTACTTTCCATGGGACTCTCAATTAGCTTCCAATTAAAATAAATAAATATATACATTGTATACATATATATACATATATATGTATATATATACAATATGTACATATATAAAGAGTCTTCTCCAGAACCACAATTTGAAAGCCTCAGTTCTTCAGCACTCTGCCTTTATCATCCGACTCTCGTATCAGTACCTGACTACTAGATTGACCATAGTCCAGACTATACAGACTTTTGCTGGCAAAGTGATGGTTTTGCTTTTTGATTTGCTACCTAGTTTTGTCAGAGTTTTCCTTCAAAAAAGCAATTGTCTTCTAATTCTGGCTGCAGTCACCATCCAAAGTGATTCTAGAGCCCAAGAAGAGGAAAACTGTCACTGCTTCCACCTTTTCCCCTTCTATTTTCCATGAAGTGATGGGACTGGATATCATGGTCTTAGTTTTTTTTTTTTTTTTTTTTCAGTTTTAAGCTGATTTTTTCTCTATTCTTTTTCACCTTCTCAAGAGGTTCTTTAGTTTTTCTTCACTTTCTGCCATTCGAGTGGTATCATCTGCACTACTGAGGTTTTTTATCTTTCTCCTGGCAATCTTGATTCCAGTTTGTAATTCAACAGGTCAAGCATTTTTCATGATGTGTTCTGTATATGAGTTAAATAAACAGAGTGACAATATACAAACTTGTCATACTCCATTCTCAATTTTGAACCAGTCAGTTGTTCCATATAAGGTTCTACCTGCTACTTCTTGACCTGCAAACAGGTTTCTCAAGAGACAAGATGGCCTGATATTTCCATCTCTTTAAGAGTTTTTCAGTTTATTGTTATCCACAAAGTCAGTCTTAGTCAAGGAAACAAAAGTACATGCTTTTCTGGAATTATTTTGCTTTCTCTATGATCCATCAAATGTTGGCAATATGATCTCTGATATTCCCCTGCCTTTTCTAAACCCAGATGTATGGCAAAACCAATACAATATTGTAAAGTAACTAGCCTCTAATTAAAATAAATAAATTAAAAAAAAATAAAGATCTCAATTCAGGTACTACTTTTAAAGGCTAGCTTGAAGGATTTTGAGCATAACCTTACTAGCATGAGAAGTGAGCAGAACTGTTTGGCACTTTGATTATTTTTTAGTTCTGCTTTTCTTGGAAACTGAGATGAAAATTGAGATTTTCCAGTCCTGTGACCACTGCTGAGTTTTCCAAATTTGCTGACATATTTAGTGCAGTACTTTAATAATAACATCATCTTTTAGGATGTTAAATAGCTCTGCTGGAATTTCTCCACCTCCATTATCTTTATTGGCAGCAGCACTTCCTAAGGCCCACTTGACCTCACATTCCAGGATCTTCACCTCTAGGTGAATGACCACACTATTGTGGTTATCCAGGACATTAAGATCTTCTTTTGTACAGTTCTTCTGTGTTTTCTTGCCATCTTTCTTGATATCTTCTGCTTCTTTTAGGTCTTTACCATTTCTGCCCTTTATTGTGACCATCTTCACTTGAAATGTTTCTTTGTTGCCTCCAATTTTCTTGAAGAGATCTTTCATCATTCCTCTTTTGCTGTTTTTCTCTATTTCCTTGCATTGTTTATTGAGAAAGGCCTTCTAGTCTCACCTTGGTATTCTTTCAAACTCTCTGAATTTAGTTGGGTGTACCTTTCGCCTTCTCTCTTGCTTTTTACCTCTCTTCTTTCCTCAGCTATTTGTAAAGCTTCCTCAGACAACCGCTTTTCCTTATTGCATTTCTTTTTCTTGGGGATGGCTTTGGTCAGTGCTACCTGTACAATATCGCAAATCTCTGTCCATAATTCTTTATGCACTGTTTACCAGAACTAATCCATTTAATCTTTTTGCCACCTCCACTGTATAATCATAGGTGATTTGATTTAGCTTGTACCTAATTAGCCTAGTGGTTTCCCTGCTTTCTTTAGCTTAAGTCTAAATTTTTCTATAAGGAGCTGATGCTTTGAGCCACAGTCAGCTCCAGGTCTTGATTTTGCTGACGGTATACAGCTTCTCCGTCTTCAGATGCAAATAATGAGATCAATCTGATTTCAGTATTGTCCATCTAGTGATGTCCACTTGTAAAATTATCTTTTATGTTTTTGGAAAAAGATGTTTGCTATGACCAGTGTGTTTTCTTGGCAGAATTCTGTTAGTCTTTGCTCTGTTTCATTTTGTACACCAAGGCCAAACTCTTCGGTTATTTCAGGTATCTCTTGACTCTTTTGTATTCCTATTCCCTATGATGATTGGACATCTTTTTTTTGGTGTTAGTTCTAGGAGGATTTGTAGGTCTTCATAGAAGTGATCATCCTCAGCTTCTTTGGCATTAGTTGTTGGGCATAGACTTAGATTACTGCGATGTTGAATTGTTTGCCTCAGAAATGAACTGAGATCATTCTACTCTTTTTGAGGATGTACCTAAATACCGCATTTCAGACTCTTGTTGATTATGAGGGCTATACCATTTCTTTTATGGGATTATTGCCCACAGCAGTAGATATAATAGTCATCTGAATTAAATTTGCCTATTGCACCCATTTTAGTTCACTGATGCCTAAGATGCTGATGTTTACTCTAGCCATCTCCTGTCTGACTCTATCCAATTTACCTTGATTCATGGAACTAATATTCGAAATTCCTATGCAATACTGGTCCTTATCAGATGAGATCAGTCACTCAGTCGTGTCCGACTCTTTGCGACCCCATGAACTGCAGCATGCCAGGCCTCCCTGTCCATCACCAACTCTCAGAGGTCACTCAGACTCACATCCATCGAGTCAGTGATGCCATTCAGCCATCTCATCCTCTGTCGTCCCCTTCTCCTCCTGCCCCCAATCCCTTCAAGCATCAGAGTCTTCTCCAATGAGTCAACTCTTCGCATGAGGTGGCCAAAATACTGGAGTTTCAGCTTTAGCATCATTCCTTCCAAAGAAATTCCAGGGCTGACCTACTTCAGAATGGACTGGTTGGATCTCCATGCAGTCCAAGGGACTCTCAAGAGTCTTCTCCAACACCACACTTCAAAAGCATCAATTATTCAGTGCTCAGCCTTCTTCACAGTCCAGCTCTCACATCCATACATGACCACAGGAAACACCATAGCCTTGACTAGGTGAACCTTTGTCGGCAAAGTAATGTCTCTGCTTTTGAATATGCTGTATAGGTTGGTCATAACTTTCCTTCCAAGGAGTAAATGTCTTTTAATTTCATGGCTGCAGTCACCATCTACAGTGATTTTGGAGCCCAGAAAAATAAAGTCTGACACTGTTTCCACTGTTTCTCCATCTATTTCCCATGTAGCGATGGGACCAGATGCCATGATCTTCGTTTTCTGAATGTTGAGCTTTAAGCCAACCTTTTCACTCTCCACTTTCACTTTCATCAAGAGGCTTTTTAGCCCCTCTTCACTTTCTGCCATAAGGGTGGTGCCATCTGCATATCTGAGGTTATTGAGATTTCTCCCAGCAATCTTGATTCCAACTTGTGTTTCTTCCAGTCCAGCGTTTCTCATGATGTACTCTGCATATAAGTTAAATAAACATGGTGACAATATACAGCCTTATCGTACTGCCTTTCCTTTTTGGAACCAGTCTGTTGTTCCATGACCAGTTCTAACTGTTGCTTCCTGACCTGCATACAGATTTCTCAAGAGGCAGATCAGGTGGTCTTGTATTCCCATCTCTTTCAGAATTTTCCACAGTTTATTGTGATCTACACAGTCAAAGGCTTTGGCATAGTCAATAAAGCAGAAATAGATGTTTTTCTGGAACTCTCTTGCTTTTTCGATGATCCAGCGGATGTTGGCAATTTGATCTCTGGTTCCTCTGCCTTTTCTAAAACCAGTTTGAACATCAGGAAGTTCACGATTCACATATTGCTGAAGCCTGGCTTGAAGAATTTTGAGCATTACTTTACTAGCATGTGAGATGAGTGCAATTGTGTGATAGTTTGAGCATTCCTTGGCATTACCTTTCTTTGGGATTGGGATGAAAACTGACCTTTTCCAATCCTGTGGCCACTGCTGAGTTGTCTAAATTTGCTGGCATATTGCGTGCAGCACTTTCACAGCATCATCTTTCAGAATTTGGAATAGCTCCACTGGAATTCCATCACCTCCCCTAGCTTTGTTTGTAGTGATGCTTTCTAAGGCCCACTTGACTTCACATTCCAGGATGTCTGGCTCTAGGTCAGTGATCACATCATCATGATTATCTGGGTCGTGAAGCTCTTTTTTGTACAGTTCTTCTGTGTATTCTTGCCACCTCTTCTTAATATCTTCCGCTTCTGTTAAGTCCATACCATTTCTGTCCTTTATCGAGCCCGTGTTTGCATGAAATGTTCCTTTGGTATCTCTGATTTTCTTGAAGAGATCCCTAGTCTTTCCCATTCTGTTGTTTTCCTCTATTTCTTTGCATTGATCACTGAAGAAGGCTTTCTTATCTCTTCTTGCTATTCTTTGGAACTCTACATTCAGATGTTTATATCTTTCCTTTTCTCCTTTGCTTTTCACTTCTCTTCTTTTCACAGCTATTTGTAAGGCCTCCCCAGACAGCCATTTTGCTTTTTTGCATTTCTTTTCCATGGGGATGGTCTTGATCCCTGTCTCGTGGACAATGTCATGAACCTCATTCCATAGTTCATCAGGCACTGTATCTATGAGATCTAGACCGTTAAATCTATTTCTCACTTCCACTGTATAATCATAAGGGATTTGATTTAGGTCATACCTGAATGGTCTAGTGGTTTTCCCTACTTTCTTCAATTTCAGTCTGAATTTGGCAATAAGGAGTTCATGGTCTGAGCCACAGTCAGCTCCTGGTCTTGTTTTTGCTGATTGTATAGAGCTTCTCCATCTTTGGCTGCAAAGAATATAATCGATCTGATTTTGGTGTTGACCATCTGGTGACGTCCATGTATAGATTCTTCTCTTGTGTTGTTGGAATAGGGTATTTGCTATGACCAGTGCATTTTCTTGGCAAAACTCTGTTAGTCTTTGCCTGGTCCTTATAGCACTGGATTTACTTTCATCACCAGATGCATCCACAACTGAGCTTTGACCCAGCTCCTTTATTCTTCCTGGGGTTATTAGAAATTCTCCTTTGCTCTTCCTGGTAGCATACTGGACACCTTCCAATCTGGTGGACTCATGTTTTTGCATCATATCTTTTTGCCTTTTTATACAGTTCATGGGGTTCTCATGGGAAGAATACTGGGGTGGTTTGCCATTCCCTCCTTCCATGGGCCATTTTGTCAGAACTCTCTATTATGACCTATCAACCTTGGGTGGCCCTGCACAGCACCGCTAATAGCATCATTAAATTACACAAGTCCCTTCACCATGATAAGGCAGTGGTCCACGAAGGGGAACATTTTAGGTGTATGCAAGAAAAAAATATATCCCTGTTAGTTGCCCATTAGATATCTCACATTGTCCAGATAGCATATAGGGATGTTCTTTGCCGTTGCTTTTGCAGACCACTTTTCAATGTGCTCTGGAGTGTACTCCTGTCATCATTCTCGAGGCTCAAGAAACCCTTTACTTAGCTAATAAAACATAGCTGTGCTGTATCTTTATCTCTACACGCAAGTCCCTTGTAATTGCTAGAGTAAAAAATAGCTTATTTAAGAACTTAATCTTGGCTACTAAGTGATTATAAGGTTAAAGAAACCTCTCCCCCTCACATGTATTTGCCATTGTTTTCCTTAGTAACTAGGAGCTTGGGCTGGGTAATCTTAGCCAAATTATCCAATCTTTGTCATTCCAAGTTACTTCATTTAGAAAGTAAGTATAATACAATTTCTTTATGAGACCATTATGAAGATTCATTAAGATAAACTGTACAGAATATGTATAATAACATCTAGTCTATAGTAAACACTCAATAAATATTTAAGAGTTACTGTTCTGTTGTTCAAGTTGCTGTTGTTTTTGTCCCCAATGAGCACATGTTAACAGTGGAGGACTGAAGATAAAATCCTGCATCATAAATTTTCGAAAGGGCTTGTGTTTAGTTATTCATTTATGTATTCCCTAGTAGGTAGATGGTGTTTCACAAATTCAGTGCATTCTCAGTAAATATTCTTTCAGAACTTTACTGCTGAAGCTAAAATATAATGCAGATTGTAGATATTTTAAATCAGTTAGGAAGAGAAGAAGAATGATTATTTCAAAACTAAAACAAACTAATTTGTCCCCAAGATGTGTATCTGGGAGTGAGCTAATAATTATGGCTCTCTGAGAAGTCAATAGGAAGTCCAGGGTCTGCTATTTCATCTGTGTTAAGGCTTGATTTCTTTTTTTTCTCTCAGAGCATAGGCAGTTGAGTTCCCATGGAAGGTGAAGTAAGTAGAATTGGAAGGGTGAATACAACACATAAGCAATCGACAGAGTTCTAAACTAAAGGCAATAAAGTATCCATTACTGAAGATGTTCAGGGCTGTTTTATCTCATTTTTGGCAAAAGATAAGATGTACATTTTATCATCTCAATGACCATGAGTAAACAAGTGTCTGTTCTTTGTGAATGAAAAATTATTACTTTCTACAAGGAAACATCTAGGCAAGTTTGTCTTCTGCTTAATGCTACAGACAATAGGTAAATTTAAAAAATGTGCATTCATTGAAATGATCTATACTTTCCACAAGATGCTGAGCCATAGAAAGGACATCAGATTATCTGTCAAAAGCTAGCAACGAATAGTTAATACCCAAGAGTGAAACTGTAAGTAATAACTGACTCCACCACTTCTACCTGTGTATCTTAGGAAAGTTTTCTTTGAGGTGAAAAGTTTTCTCACATGTACAATGGAAAAAAATAAAATATATATCTCACTAAGATTTTTGAGGCTGAGTTAATCCTTCTAGAAACTTTAGAACAGTGAAAAGGTCAGTGTTAGCAGCTAAGTAATAGCAAAGAACAAGCTTTTACTCTCCCAAGTGAAAACTGCCTCATCAGATCATATCAGATCAGATCAGTCTCTCAGTCGTGTCCGACTCTTTGTGTCCCCATGAATAGCAGCATGCCAGGCCTCCCTGTCCATCACCAACTCCCAGAGTTCACTGAGACACATCCATCGAGTCAGTGATGCCATCTACCCATCTCATCCTCTGTTGTCCCCTTCTCCTCTTGCCCCCAATCCCTCCCAGCATCAGAGTCTTCTCCAATGAGTCAACACTTCACATGAGTTGGCCAAAGTACTGGAGTTTCACCATTTGCCTCATTCTTTCCAAAGAAATTCCAGGCCTGATCTACTTCAGAATGGACTGGTTGGATCTCCTTGCAGTCCAAGGGACTCTCAAGAGTCTTCTCCAACCCCACAGTTCAAAAGTATCAATTCTTTGGCACTCAGCCTGCTTCACAGTTCAGCTCTCACATCCATACATGACCACAGGAAAAACAATAGCCTTGACTAGATGAACCTTTATTGGCAAAGTAATGTCTCTGCTTTTGAATATGCTATCTAGGTTGGTCATAACTTTCCTTCCAAGCAGTAAGTTTCTTTTAATTTCATGGCTGCAATTACCATCTGCAGTGATTTTCAAGCCCAGAAAAATAAAGTCTGACACTGTTTCCCCATCAATTCCCCATGAAGTAATGGGACCGGATGCCATGATCTTCGTTTTCTGAATATTGAGCTTTAAGCCAACTTTTTCACTCTCCACTTTCACTTTCATCAAGAGGCTTTTAAATTCCTTTTCACTTTCTGCTATAAGGGTGGTGTCATCTGCATATCTGAGGTTATTGAGATTTCTCCCAGCAATCTTGATTCCAACTTGTGTTTCTTCCAGTGCAGCATTTCTCATGATGTACTCTGCATATAAGTTAAATAAGCAGGGTGATAATTTACAGCCTTGACATACTTCTTTTCCTATTTGGAAACAGTCTGTTGTTCCATGTCCAGTTCTAACTGTTCCTTCTTGACCTGCATGCAGATTTCTCAGGACGCAGCTCAGATGGTCTGTTATTCCCATCTCTTGAAGAATTGTCCACAATTTGTTGTGATCCACACAGTCAAAGGCTTTGGCATAGTCAATAAAGCAGAAATAGATGTTTTTCTGGAAGTCTCATGCTTTTTTGATGATCCAGAGAATGCTGGCTATTTGATCTCTGGTTCCTCTGCCTTTTATAAAACCAGCTTGAACATCAGGAAGTTCACAGTTCACATATTGCTGAAGCCTTGCTTGGAGAACTTTGAGCATTACTTTACTAGCGTGTGAGATGAGTGCAATTGTGTGGTAGTTTGAGCATTCTTTGGCATTGCCTTTCTTTGGGATTGGAATGAAAACTGACTTTTTCCAATCCTGTGGCCACTGTTGAGTTTTCCAAATTTGCTGGCATATTGAGTGTAGCACTTTCAGAGCATCATCTTTCAGGATTTGAAATAGGTCAACTGGAATTCCATCACCTCCACGAGCTTTGTTCGTATTGATGCTTTCTAAGGCTCACTTGACTTCACATTCCAGGATGTCTGGCTCTAGGTCAGTGATCACAGCTTCGTGATTATCTGGGACGTGAAGATCTTTTTTGTACAGTTCTTCTGTGCATTCTTGCCATCTCTTCTTAATATCTTCTGCTTCCGTTAGGTCCATACCATTTCTGTCCTTTATTGAGCCCATCTTTGCATGAAATATTCCCTTGTTATCTCTGATTTTCTTGAAGAGATCCCTAGTCTTTCCCATTCTGTTGTTTTCCTCTATTTCTTTGCATTGATCACTGAAGAAGGCTTTCTTATCTCTTCTTGCTATTCTTTGGAACTCTGCATTCAGATGTTTATATCTTTCCTTTTCTCCTTTGCTTCTCTTCTTTTCACAGCTATTTGTAAGGCCTCCCCAGACAGCCATTTTGCTTTTTTGCATTTCTTTTCCATGGGCATGGTCTTGATCCCTGTCTCCTATACAATGTCACAAACCTCATTCCATAGTTAAGAATTGGTTATTAAATATCACCAAATCAAATAATTAGCTATATCTTTTATTTTTTCACACTTCAGGAATACTAGCCAACTGATGTTGCACTGCAGGTCTTATTTAGCATTAGCTAAAATCTGGTCTTGTATCTCAATTTGCATGTTAAGTTTGAGAAACTATGCCTGAAGAGGGAGACTGATGAATTTTCAGTTTGTTCCACATCTACATGTTCTAAAGCAATGCCTTCATGCATCTCACCCAGCCCTGTTGAAGAGGAGGATTTAGTTTTACAGATGACACCTATAAGCATAATAAATTAATTTTAAGTTACCACAGGTCACTTTTAATAATCCTTGAATGTGGAAGTGAAAGTCATTCAGTCGTGTCCAACTCTTTGCAACCCCATAGACTGTAGTCCATGGAATTCTCCAGGCCAGAATACTGGAGTGGGTAGCCTTTCTCTTTTGCAGGGGATCTTCCCAACCCAATTGAACCCTGGTCTCCTGCATTGCAGGTGGGTTCTTTACCAGCTGAGCCACAAGGGATGCCCTAATAATTCTTGAGACAAACATAAAAACATAGATTCACAAAGGTGAACAGGACTTTATTGTCATTGAGTTCAAAATTCACATTTAACACTTGGAAGAAATGTGTCTTTCTTTGAATTCCTTAAATAAATCCTTCTTTACCATTTTGAAAGCCTGAAATGGGAATCTTGGTCCTCAGACACCACTGCCTGCTTTAAAGCTTCCCATGATCTTGTTCTGAGCAGGAGACAACTTAAGGCAATTCAGGACAATGTCATGATGTCCAATGCTTTGCCAAATATGTAGTGCTTCATTCAACTCGCTCCAGCCGTAGGTACAATTTAATCAACACAGATGTGAAAATTCTTGGGTTCTAAAGAACAATACAATTAATGTAGATGTAAATCTCTTACTGACTTTTAATTCTCTTGTATTTATTAATCTGTGGCCTGAAATTAAAGTTTCTTTAACTTTACAATATCCATGTCAGTATCTTTATCTACTGGCAGTGGGTTCTGAATAACTGTACATCACACATGACAATGCTGAGGTTTTGCAGTTCAGATTTAGAATGACATGATGACAAATATAAAAGTAACTGGACATAATGCATTTAATTTGCTAATAGATGACAAAAATCAAATTTAGCATAGAGTAACTGCACATACCAGCATTCACAGAAGCCCCTAGTACACATAAGGCAGACAACTAGCCAGGGGGAATGCGGTGGCCCAGATAGTGCAAATGGCAATTTTGACCTGAGGTAAACAGGCAGCACACTGTCACATTTTAGATGACAGAACAAGAGGCTATGTAGGGCTCTAGAGAATTTTGATTTTTCTAAACTATTCTCATGAATTTTTAGGCTTCCATGACTACTCAGAAGGAAGAAATTGCCATCTGACTTTACCATGTTAAAAAAGAGAGAGATTGTATCATTACATACCTAGGAAATGGGAAAGGGGAATGTTATTATTGTTGTAAATATTAGTGTAGATGTACATTGCTTAAAAACAACAAAATATGCATGTGTATGTGCACAAAAGATACATATTGTAAGTCGTGTACTTTATAAATAAATAAGTACCAAATGAAAGAAAAAATGTAGAAGAAACTGTAGTCCTTGCAAATTAAAAAAAAAAAAAAAAATTCACATTTTTCCCCTTATATATTTAGTATTTTGTTTTTACTTTTTAATTTCCAGGAAGTTGAATTTACAATGCATAGACATTTTCTTTAGAGATGAACTAAAGAATTTAAAAAAATAAAGATTGCTAATTCTTTTAAAATATGTAGATTCTTCTATATTCTCAGTGAAGCCTTGAGCCTTAAGTGACATTATATATAAAAAAAAAATCCTTAAGATAATGAAATACTAATCTTCAACAAAATACTATCAATACATTGTACCATTTATATGATAATTCATTTATAATATTGTCAATTAACTAGGACACATTCTAGTATATCTAGCTTAGATAGAAATCCTTAAATACTTTCTATGGTCTTTGGAAAGAATTATCTTCATATTATTTTTTGATAGAGGAAAAAAAAAAAAAAAAAACACCTATTTTACCTAAGTAGGGCAGTGGAATTTATTTGAAATCAATTCAAAATTTAATTCTAAAATAGGGTACTTGCTATTCTCAGTTCAAAGCAGACCCTTCTATTTCTCTGGAGTTCTCTTCCATTTCCATGACTTTCATAAGAGAAGTCCTATGATTTGTATGGTTTGGTTACCTGCCTGTGACTATTCACTTTCTAAGCATCACTTTCTAAGCAGAGACAGCTGACTTTGGTGCTCTGCTGATATATTAATTTTCCAATCTTTGAGCCAGGTCAAGTATTGATGTATCTTGCTTTCTCTACCATTTTAAAGATACATCTGAAATTGTTTGAACTTACTATTTCAGCTCCAAAGATATTTTTCTTTAACAATAGCCATTTTTTAAAAAAAAATGGATAAGGACAGAAAGCAAGAATCTTTGAAACTGAAGAACATGACATACATACTTTAACAGTATTTTGGTAAGAATCTCTTGATTGAGAGTCCCTTGGACTGCAAGGAGATCCAATCAGTCCATTCTGAAGATCAGCCCTGGCATTTCTTTGGAAGGAATGATGCAAGCTGAAACTCCAGTACTTTGGCTACCTCGTGCGAGGAGTGGACTCGTGGGAAAAGACGGGGAGGGGGGGGGGGGGGGGGGGAGGGGGGGGGGGGGGGGGGGGGAGGGGGGGGGGGGGGGGGGGGGGGGGGGGGGGGGGTACTACTGTGGACAGGAATCCCTCAGAAGAAATGGAGTGGCCACAGGTCAACAAAAGAGTCCGAAATGCAGTACTTGGATGCAATCTCAAAACGATAGAATGATCTCTGTTCGTTTCCAAGGCAAACCATCAATGTCACAGTAATCCAAGTCTATGCCCCAACCAGTAACGCCGAAGAAGTGAAGTTGAAAGGTCATGAAGACACAAGACCTAGAACTAACACCCAAGAAAGATGTCCTCATTATAGGGGACTGGAGTGCAAAAGTAGGAAGTCAAGAAACACCTGGAGTAACAGGAAATTGGCTTGGAATACGGAATGAAGCAGGGCAAAGATAATAGAGTTTTGCCAAGAAAATGCACTGGTCATAGCAAATACCCTATCCAACAACAAAGAGAAGACAAAGGACACACCAGATGCAACACGACAGACGATGCAGAAAGATGGAGAAGCCAACAACAGAAAAAAAGACCAGGAGTGATGGAGACATGAACAGAAGAAAAAAAAAATAAATAGACCAAGGACTAAATCAAACAGAAGGGAAGGAGAAAAGATAAGGGAGAAAGATAGAGTGTGAGAATAGGAAGAGGTGAAGAGGAGAAGGGAAAGACCACAGGAAAAAAGAAAAAAGAAAATGGGTGGGGAGCACAAAAGTGTGAAAAGAAGAGAAGGAAAAGAAAGGAGAAAAGGAAAAATATAGACACTGAAGCAGAGTTCCAAAGAAAGAAGAAGAGATAAGAAAGCCCTTCAGTGATCAATGAAAGAAAAGAGGAAAAAAAGAATGGGAAAGACTAGGGATCCCAAAAAAATCAGAGATACCAAAGGAACATAGCAACGAGGGACAATAAAGGAAGAGATGGTGGATTAAAGAAGAGAAGAACAAGAAGAGGTGGAAGAATAACAGAAGAATGTACAAAAGAGCAAGACCAGATAATATATAGTGATCATGACCTAGAGCCAGACACTTGGAAGGAAGTCAAATGGGTTAGAAAGCATCACTACAAACAAAGCTAGTGGAGGTGATGGAAAGTGGAGCATTCAAATCTGAAGATGATGCTGTGAAAGTGCTACACTCAATATGCCAGCAAATTGAAAACTCAGCAGTGGCCACAAGATTGGAAAAGGCAGTCACCCAATCCCAAAGAAAGGCAATGCCAAGGAGTGCTCAAACTACCGAACAATTGCACTCATCTCACACGCTAGTAAAGTAAGCTCAAAATTCTCCAAGCCAGGCCAGCAATAGTGAACCGTGAACTTGACGTTCAAGCTGGTTTAGAAAAGGAGAGGAACAGAGATCAAATTGCCAACATCCCGGACAGGAAAAAGAAGAGAGAGAAAAAACTATCTGCTATTGACTATGCAAAGCTTGATGTGTGATCACAAAAATAGGAAAATGAAAGAGAGGAATACCAGACCACCTGATCTGCCCTAAGAAATCTGAGCAGAGAAGAAATAGAAGAGGAACAAAGACTGTTCCAAATAGGAAAAGGAGTACGTCAAGGTTTATGTCACCATGTTTATAATAAGCAGAGTAAAGAGAAAGCTGGACTGGAAGAAACACAAGTTGGAAAAGAGCGAAAAACATAACCCAGAATCAAACACCACCCTAGGAGAAAGGAAGAGGGGTAAAAAGCCCTTGATGAAAGTGAAAGTGGAGAGGAAAAGGTTGGCTAAAGCTCAACACAGAAAACAAATCATGGCACTGGTCCCACACTGATGGGAAAAGATGGGGAAAAGTGGAAAAGTGTAGACTTTGTTTTCTGGCCCAAGATCATGCAGAGGCGACGCAGCCAAAATTAAAAGAGCACCTGGAAGGAAAGATGACCAACCTAGATAGCAACAAAAGCAGAGAATACACCACAAGGTCGCCAGTAAGGAGTCTCGTGGAGTAGGAGGAGAGCGGAGGAGAAGGGAGCGGAAAAATGAAGTGTGTGGAGAAGACCAGAGTCCCTGACGGCAAGAAGATCCAACAGTCCACTGAGGAGACAACCTGGAATCTTTAGAAGGAATGATGCTAAAGCTGAAACTCCAGTACTTTGGCCACCTCATGCGAAGAGTTGACTCATTGGAGAAGACTCTGATGCTGGGAGGGATTGAGGGCAGGAGGAGAAGGGGACTACAGAGGATGAGATGGCTGGATGGCATCACTGACTCGATGGATGCGAGTCTGAGTGACCTCCGGGAGCTGGTGATGGACAGGGAGGCCTGGCGTGCTGCGGTTCATGGGGTCGCAAAGAGTCGGACACGACTGAGCGACTGATCTGATCTGATCTGATCTGATCTGATAGATAGATATATATATCTATATCTATCTATCTATCTATATATATATATATATATCTGATCTGATATATATATATATATATATATATATATAGAGAGAGAGAGAGAGAGAGAGAGAGAGATGGAGGTATCAGTTCAGTTCAGTTCAGTCGTTCAGTCATGTCTGACTCTTTGCGACCCCATGAATCACAGCACGCCAGGCCTCCCTGTCCATCACCAACTCCCGGAGTTCACTCAGACTCACGTCCATGGAGTCAGTGATGCCATCCAGCCATCTCATCCTCTGTCGTCCCCTTCTCCTCCTGCCCTCAATCCCTCCAAACATCAGAGTCTTTTCCAATGAGTCAACTCTTCGAACGAGGTGGCCAAAGTACTGGAGTTTCAGCCTTAGCATCATTCCTTCCAAATAACACCCAGAACTGATATCCTTTAGAATGGACTGGTTGGAACTCCTTGCAGTCCATGGGACTCTCAAGAGTCTTCAACACCACAGTTCAGATGCATTAATTCTTCGGTGCTCAGCTTTCTTCACAGTCCAACTCTCACATCCATACATGACTACTGGAAAAACCATAGCCTTGACTAGACAGACCTTTGTTGGCAAAATAACGTCTCTGCTTTTGAATATGCTATCTAGGTTGGTCATAACTTTCCTTCCAAGGAGTAAGCATCTTTTAATTTCATGGCTGCAATCACCATCTGCAGGGATTTTGAAGCCCCAAAAATAAAGTCTGACACTTTAGATATATAGATATTGCAATCCTTATCCATTCATCTGTTGAAGGGCACTGGGATTGTTTCATATCCTTGTTATTAAAATAATGTTGCTATGAATGGTGGAGTGCAGGCATATTTTGGAATTAGTGTTTCTTTTTTTTTTTTTTTTCCAGTTATACACTCAGGAATGAAATTTTTGGACCATACCCTTGTTCTATATTTAGTATTTTGAGGATCCTTAGTAGTATTTTCCATAGTGGCTGCATCACTTAACATTCCAATCAATAGTATACAAGGGCCTCTTTTCTCTATATCTTTATCAACATTTGCTATTTGTAGATATTTTGATGATAGCCATTCAGGCAAGGGTGAGGCAAAATCATATAGTGATTTTTATTTAAATTTCTTCAATAATTAGAAATATTTAGTATAGTTTCACGTGCCTGATAACCATCTATGTATCTTCTACGGAAAAATGTCTATTCAGGACTTTTGCCCATTTTTAATGTTTCTTTTTGTTTTGTTTTATACTGAATTGTAGGAGCTGTTTATATACTTTTAATATTAATTCCTTATTTGATATATCATTTGCAAATTCTTTTTTTCTATTTCATAATTTGTCTTATTTTCTCAATGGTGTGTTTGGTTGTGCAAATGTTTTTAAGTTTAGTGAGATTTCATTCATTTTTGCTTTAATTTCTTACATAGATCAAAAAAGAAAAAAAATAAAACAAACAAACAAACAATAAACTCTTGCTACTACTTATGTCAAAGAGCATTCTGCCTGTTTTTTCCTAGGTGTTTCCTTGCTTCTGCTCTTACACTTATTAGGCCTTTAATGCATCCATTCTACTCATGATTTAAGCGGAAACTCATAAGTTGTGTTGTGAATGACATTTTCATTCAGGAAAATAATTTATATGTGAGAGAATAGATTTCATGAATGTAGATTGGAGCTTCACAAATTATTAATATAGAGCTTAATTGAAGAAAATAATTTTAAAAAAGAAAATAATTGTTATCAGATCAGATCAGATCAGTCACTCAGTCGTGTCCGACTCTTTGCAACCTCATGAACTGCAGCACGCCAGGCCTCCCTATCCATCACCAGCTCTCGGAGGTCACTCAGACTCACATTCATCGAGTCAGTGATGCCATCCAGCCATCTCATCCTCTGTTGTCCCCTTCTCCTCCTGCCCTCAATCCCTCCCAGCATCAGAGTCTTCTCCAATGAGTCAACTCTTCACATGAGGTGGCCAAAATACTGGAGTTTCAGCTTTAGCATCATTCCTTCCAAAGAAATCCCAGGGCTGATCTCCTTCACAATGGACCGGTTGGATCTCCTTGCAGTCCAAGGGACTCTCAAGAGTCTTCTCCAACACCACAGTTCAAAAGCATCTATTCTTCGGTGCTCAGCCTTCTTCACAGTCCAGCTCTCACATCCATACATGACCACAGGAAAGACCATAGCCTTGACTAGGCGAACCTTTGTTGGCAAAGTGATGTCTCTGCTTTTGAATATGCTATCTAGGTTGGTCATAACTTTCCTTCCAAGGAGTAAGCGTCTTTTAATTTCATGGCTGCAGTCGCCATCTGCAGTGATCTTGGAGCCCAGAAAAACAAAGTCTGACACTGTTTCCACTGTTTCCCCATCTATTTCCCATGCAGTGATGGGACCAGATGCCATGATCTTCGTTTTCTGAATGTTGAGATTTAAGCCAACCTTTTCACTCTCCACTTTCACTTTCATCAAGAGGCTTTTTAGCCCCTCTTCACTTTCTGCCATAAGAGTGGTGCCATCTGCATATCTGAGGTTATTGATATTTCTCCCAGCAATCTTGATTCCAGCTTGTGTTTCTTCCACTCCAGCATTTCTCATGACAAACTACAAAAATATGTCACAAAATACATTTGTGACTGATATAATTAGAGGAATGTATTTCACTATGAGAAGGATTTCTATTGTGTGGATCATTAAAATGTCATAAAATTTAGTTAGAAATATTAAACCTGAAATTTATAAATGAGTAGTTTTTAATCTCTTTGAATTAGAAATGGAAAGACATCAATCATTGTTCAGTTACTTTTTTGTACCTATTGAAAGCAAAGTTATTATTATTTTTTAAATCTAGAAAGTCTCTAATTCTGTTGCTCACTTCTCTCCAGTCTTATTCTTTTCTACCACTTTAGAGAATAATGTTTTGATGTTATAAATCCCATTCTCTTCATATATTTTCTCCAGCTTTTGAAAATAAAAGCATACCCCTCCCTCCACAAAAAAAAGTCACAAACTTCTTAAGAATGTATAAGACAGTATGTCTGCCAGAAAGGTGGAATGGGAGAAAAAGTGATAAAAAAAATTTAGCTCAAAATTTACCTTACCATGCTCTCCAAGAAGAAGTTTATTTTGGGAGTATTTTGCATCCACAAAGTTAATAATTTTAATTAATCTGCATTAGAAATCACCTCCCCCATGGCACCACACACACAAAATCAGGTTAGTCAACTCAACTGATGTTTTCAGACCTGAAAGTAGTTCCTCCAGCCAAAGTTAAAATGGATGTAAATATGGACTTTTTATGACATTAGGTTAAGATTTTGTTGTTCAGTAGTTCAGTGGTGTCCAACTCTTTGCAATCCCATGAACTGCAGCATGCCAGGCCTCCCCATCCTCCACCATCTTCTGGAGTTTACTCAAACCCATGTCCATTGAGTTGGTGATGCCATCCAACCATCTCATCCTCTGTCATCCCCTTCTCCTCCTGCCCCGAATCTTTCTGAGCATCAGGGTCTTTTCAGATGAGTCAGCTCTCAGCATCAGGTGGCCAAAGTATTGGAGCTTCAGCCTCAGCTTCAGTCCTTCTAATGAATATTCAGGGTTGATTTCCTTTAGGTTGGACTGGTTTAAATTCCTTGTTGTCCAAGGGACTCTCTCAAGAGTCTTCTCTAACACCACAGTTCAAAAGCATCATTTATTCTTTCTGATCCAACTGTCACATCCATACATGACTACTGAATAAAGCAAAGTTTTGACTATATGAACGTTTGTTGGCAAAATAATGTCTTTGCTTTTTAATATGCTGTGTAAATTTGTCACAGTTTTTCTTCCAAGGACCGTGTCCTTTAATCCCATGGCTGCAGTCACCATCAGCAGTGATTGTGGAGCCCAAGAAAATACAGTCTGTCACATTTTCTATTGTTTCCCCATCTATTTGCCATGAAGTGATAGGATAGGAAGCCATGGTCTTAGAGTTTTGAATGTTGAGTTTTAAGCCAACTTTTCACTCTCTTCTTTCACTTTCATCAAGAGGTTCGTTAGTTCTTCTTCTCTTTATGCAATAAGGGTGATGTCATCTGCATATCTGTGGTTATTTATATTTCTCTCTGCAATCTTGATTCCACCTTGTGCTTCATCCATTCTGGCATTTCACATGATGTACTCTGCACATAAGTTAAATAAGCAGGGTGACAATATCCAACCTTGGCCTACTCTTTTCCCAATTTTGAATTAGTCCTTTGTTCTATGTCTGGTTCTAATTGTTGCTTCTTGACCTGCATACAAATTTCTCAGGATACAGGTAAGGTCTGGTATTCACATTTCTTTACCACTAACACTACCTGGGAAGACCAATATATTCTTTAAATATGCATTCAATGTACAATATTTCATTGTACAATATCTTCCCATCCATTCTTCCATTGACAAACATTTAGATTGCTTCTAAGTCCTGGCTACAGTATATAGTATTGGAATGTATATTGGAGTACAAGTAACCTTACAAATAAGGGTTTTCTCCAGGTATATGCCTAGAAGTGGTACAGTTTTCTCATATAGTATCCCTGTGTGCGCATGTTAAGTCACCGAGGATTTTCCAACTCTTTGTGACCCCATGGGACTGCCAGGATACTTTGTCTGTGGTATTCTCCAGGAAAGAATACTGGAGTGAGTTTGAATTGCCATGGCCTCCTTCAGGGCATCTTCCTGACCCAGGGATTTAATCCATGTCCCTTACATGTCCTGCTTTAGCAGGCATGTTCTTTACCACTAGAGTCACCTGAGAAGCTTAAGGTACTTTCACACTGTTCTCCATAATGGCTCTACCAATTTACATTCTGTTTAACTCTCTAGCTTATATTCTATAATTTTTTGATGATGGCCAATCTGATTATTATGAGGTGATACTCATTGTAGTTTTGATTTGGATTTATTCAATAATTAATGATGTTAAAAAACTTTTCTCATGCTTCTTGGCCTTCTGTGTGTCTTCATTGGAGAAATGTTATTTAGATCTTCTATCTATTGTTGTATGGGTTGCTTGCTTTTTTGATACTGAACTGCATGAGCTGTTTGTATATTTCAGAGATCAATCCCTTGTTATTCACTTCGTTTGCAGATATTTTCAACCATTATGAGGTTATCTTTTTGTTTTGTTTATGTGCAAAAACTTTAAAGTTTAATTGCATCCCATTTGTTTATTTTTATTTTCATTAGAGAGTTCCAGAAAAACATCTATTTCTGCTTTATTGACTATGCCAAAGCCTTTGACTGTGTAGATCACAATAAACTATGGAAAATTCTGAAAGAGATGGGAATACCAGACCACCTGATCTGCCTCTTAAGAAATCTGTATGCAGGTCAGGAAGCAACAGTTAGAACTGGTCATGGAACAACAGACTGGTTCCAAATAGGAAAAGGAGTACGTCAAGGCTGCATATTGTCACCATGTTTATTTAACTTATATGCAGAGTACATCATGAGAAATGCTGGACTGGAAGAAACACAAGTTGGAATCAAGATTGCTGGGAGAAATCTCAATA
Organism: Tragelaphus eurycerus; assembly: GCA_935064755.1. NCBI lineage: Eukaryota > Metazoa > Chordata > Mammalia > Artiodactyla > Bovidae > Tragelaphus > Tragelaphus eurycerus. Next base: position 2,148,050 of record CAKXYN010000123.1, read on the forward strand.
ACCTCAGATATGCAGATGACACCACTCTTATGGCAGAAAGTGAAGAGGGGCTAAAAAGCCTCTTGATGAGAGTGAAAGTGGAGAGTGAAAAGGTTGGCTTAAAGCTCAACATTCAGAAAATGAAGATCATGGCATCTGGTCCCATCACTGCATGGGAAATAGATGGGGAAACAGTGGAAACAGTGTCAGACTTTGTTTTTCTGGGCTCCAAAATCACTGCAGATGGTGACTGCAGCCATGAAATTAAAAGACGCTTACTCCTTGGAAGGAAAGTTATGACCAACCTAGATAGCATATTCAAAAGCAGAGACATTACTTTACCAACAAAGGTTCGCCTAGTCAAGGCTATGGTCTTTCCTGTGGTCATGTATGGATGTGAGAGCTGGACTGTGAAGAAGGCTGAGCGCCGAAGAATTGATGCTTTTGAACTGTGGTGTTGGAGAAGACTCTTGAGAGTCCCTTGGACGGCAAGAAGATCCAACCAGTCCATTCTGAAGGAGATCAATCCTGGAATTTCTTTAGAAGGAATGATGCTAAAGCTGAAACTCCAGTATTTTGGCCACCTCATGAGAAGAGTTGACTCATTGGATAAGACTCTGATGCTGGGAGGGATTGAGGGCAGGAGGAGAAGGGGACTACAGAGGATGAGATGTCTGGATGGCATCACTGACTTGATGGGTGTGAGTCTGGGTGACCTCCAGGAGCTGGTCATGGACAGGGAGGCCTGGCGTGCTGCGGTTCATGGGGTTGCGAAGAGTCGGACACAACTGAGCGACTGATCTAATCTGATCTTATTTTCATTACTCTAGGAGGTGGAACAAGAGAGATCTTTCAGAGTTTTATGTTAGAGATCATTTCGAATATATTTTCCTCTAAGAGTTTTATAGTATCCAGTCTTATATTCATGTCTTTAATTCATTTTCAGTGAATTTTTGTGCATGGTGTTACAGAATGTCTAATTTCATTCTTTTACATCTAGCTGTCCAGTTCTCCCAGTACCATTTATTGAAAATACTGTCTTTTTTCTGTTGTGTATTCTTTCATTCTTTATCATAGATTAGGTGATCATAGGTGCATAAGTTTATCTCTGGGCTTTCTATCTAGCTCTATTGATCTATATTTCGGTTTTTATGCCAGAACCATACTGTTTTAATGACTGTGTAGCTTTTTAGTATAGTTTGAAGTCAGGAAGACTGATGCCTTCAGCTGCCTTTTCCTTTGTTTGTTTTTTAATTTTATTTTCTTTAACTTTACAATATTGTATTGGTTTTGCCATATATCAAAATGAATCTGCCACAGGTATACATGTGTTCCCCATCCTGAATCTTCCTCCCTCCTCCCTCCCCACACCATCCCTCTGGATCTCAAGACTGCTTTGGCTATTCAGTGTCTTTTTTGTCTTTCTACAAATTTTAAGACATTTTTGTTCTAGTTCTGGAAGAATGGCATTGAATTTTATAGGGATTGCACTGAATCCATAGATTATTTTGAGTAATATAGTCATTTTGACAATACTTATTCCCCCAATCCAAGAAGAATATCATATGTTTGTATTATCTTTGATTCTTTCTCCATTCATCAGTATTTTTCAGTTTTCTGTGTACAGATCTTTTGCCTCCTAAGTTAAGTTTATTCTTATTTTGTTCTTTTTGAAACATGGTAAGTGGAGTTATTTCCTTAATGGAGTTGTTACTAATATTTTCTTATTAGTGTATAGCAATGCAATAATGTATATGCATTAATTTTGCATCCTGTACCATTACCAAAATAGTTGATAAACTCTAGTATTTTTATGGTAGCATCTTTAGGATTTTCTATGTATAATGTCACGGCATCTGCAAAGAGTGACAGTTTTACTTCTGCTTTTCCAATTTAGATTTTTATTATTTATTTATTTTTCTCATTGCTATGGCAGGAACTCTTAAACTAAAATGAATAAGACTGGTAAAGGTGGACATCATTGTATTGTCCCTGATCTTAGAGGAAATGCTTTCAGTTTTTTGTTTTTTTGTTTTTTTTTTTTTCTTTACTGTTGAGAATAAGGAAGTAATTCTTAACAGGTTATTTTCCAATGCCTTAACATAGAGAAAGCTGACAGAAATCACTCAGTCTTCTCTGAAAGAGGCCTCGCTGCATACATTAAAAACTGTTGGCTGAGAGTCAAGCTTTTTTTTTTTTTTTTTTAATCTTCTTGTTGTTTGCATGCCTGGTAATTTTTTTTTTAATTTTATTTTTATTTTATTTAACTTTACAATATTGTATTGGTTTTGCCATGTATCAAAATGAATCTGCCACAGGTATACATGTGTTCCCCATCCTGAACCCTCCTCTCTCCTCCCTCCCCATACCATCCCTCTAGGTCGTCCCAGTGCACCAGCTCTAGGATCTGGTATCAGGCATCGAACCTGGACAGGCAACTCATTTAAGCAAGCATCACCAACAAAGGTCCATATGGTCAAAGCTATTATTTTCCCAGTAGTCATGTATGGATATGAGAGCTGGACCATAAAGAAGGCTGCACGCTAAAGAATTTCTGCTTTTGAACTGTGGTGTTGGAAAGTCCCTTGGACTGCAAGGAGATTAAACCAGTCAATCCTAAAGGAAATCAATTCTGAATATTCATTTGAACAATTGATGCTGAAGCTGAAGCTCAATATTTTCGCCACTTGATGTGAAGAGCCAATTCTTTAGAAAAGGCCTTAATGCTGGGAAAGACTGAAGACAGTAGAAAGGGATGACAGAGGACTAGATGGTTGGATGGCATCACTAACTCAATGGACAAGACTTTGAGCAAGTTCTTGGAGATGGTGAAGGACAGGAAAGCCTGGAGTCTGTAGACCATGGGATCACAGTCAGACACGACTGGGTGACTAAACAAGAGCACCTAGAATATGACTGTAATCCTCTCCTGAGACCAGGAGGTGCCTATGGGTATAGTTTTGTATTCTTCCTCTTACCCATTCTAGGCACCTAGATTCTCCCTAGAAGGAGCTTTTGTATAAGTCTGGATCTCGAGCTTATACACTAGCCACTCAGAGGATGCACTTCTTGACTGACTGGCTCAAGTAGACAGAGGAACTTCCACTCCCTGGCTCTGAAGACCTGAAGCAAAGAAAGAAATAGTTCTTAACCAATTATCTTTCAGGGCTTAGTATAGATAGTCTTTCCCTGAAAGAATTATATCTGCATATTTTAAAATCACTTCCTGCTTAGGAGGTGTCTTCCAATCTAGGTGCTGTCTTCCTGTCTCCCAATATAGGTACTGACTGGGATAATCTCCTTTGGGATACTGACTTGACTCGGCACAACCTCAACTACTGAGAACTATTAAACAAAGATGGTAACTTGAATTATCACAAAGACTGAGAGAGAATCAAGAGCTTGGGCTGGGCTGAAAAATAGTATTCATCTTCTATATGAGACCATTCTTTCAAGACTGAAAGAAGTGGTTTTATATCTAATGTAGAAACAAACATAGAATTAAAGAAAATGAAGAAACAGAGAAATATATTTTAAACAAAGGAACATGATAAAACTGTAGAAATAGATCTCAAAGATATGGCCATAAATGATTTACCTGACAAAGAACACAAAAGATAAAAGTACTAATAACTATAACTATAATAATTTGTTAATCAACTCAAGGTAAAAATATAAAAAATTGTGACATCAAAAACAAAATGGGAGGGGGAGTAAAATGCAGACCTTTAGTATTTATTCCTAGTTAAGTTTATACCAACTTAAAATAGAGAGGTTAAATATAAGGTTATTTGGAAATCTTATGTTACTCACAAAGCAAAATTCTACAGTAGATACACAAACAGAAAGAGAAAGGAATGTAAGCATACTACTACAGGAAATCATCAAATAATAAAAGAAAACAGCATGTGAAGGAGAAAAGAACACTGAAGTAACAAAACAGTAGGTAAACAATTTCAAAAATAGCAATAGTAAGGTTATATCTACAAATACTTTAAATGTAAATTGAATAAATTCTCCAATCAAAATATTGAATGGTTGAATGGATAAAAAACAAGACTTCCTACAAAATGCTTGCTTCATGTTAAGGAGGTACACAGATTAAAATGAAGCATTGTAAAAAGATAATTCCATGTAAATGAAAGTCAAAATAAAGCAGGGGAAGCTATACTCAAAAAACAAATGAAAAAGAATTTAAATAAGGCTATACTGAGAATCTGGTTTTAGAAAAGGCAGAGGAACCAGAGATCGAATTGCCAACATCCGCTGGATCATGGAAAAAGCAAGAGAGTTCCAGAAAAACATCTATTTCTGCTTTATTGACTATGCCAAAGCCTTTGACTGTGTAGATCACAATACACTATGGAAAATTCTGGAAGAGATGGAAATACTAGACCACCTGATCTGCCTCTTGAGAAATCTATATGCAGGTCAGGAAACAACAGTTAGAACTGGTCATGGAACAACAGACTGGTTCCAAATAGGAAAGGCAGTACGTCAAGGCTGCATATTGTCACCATGTTTATTTAACTTATATGCAGAGTACATCATGAGAAATGCTGGACTGGAAGAAACACAAGTTGGAATCAAGATTGCTGGGAGAAATATCAATAACCTCAGATATGCAGATGAGACCACTCTTATGGCAGAAAGTGAAGAGGGGCTAAAAAGTCTCTTGATGAGAGTGAAAGTGGAGAGTGAAAAGGTTGGCTTAAAGCTCAACATTCAGAAAACGAAGATCATGGCATCTGGTCCCATCACTACATGGGAAATAAATGGAGAAACAGTGGAAACAGTGTCAGAATTAATTTTTCTGGGCTCCAAAATCACTGCAGATGGTGACTGCAGCCATGAAATTAAAAGACGCTTACTCCTTGGAAGGAAAGTTATGACCAACCTAGATAGCATATTCAAAAGCAGAGACATCACTTTACCAACTAAGGTTCGCCTAGTCAAGGCTATGGTCTTTCCTGTGGTCATGTATGGATGTGAGAGCTGGACTGTGAAGAAGGCTGAGCACCGAAGAATTGATGCTTTTGAACTGTGGTGTTGGAGAAGACTCTTGAGAGTCCCTTGGACTGCAAGGAGATCCAACCAGTCCATTCTGAAGGAGATCAGCCCTGGGATTTCTTTGGAAGGAATGATGCTAAAGCTGAAACTCTAGTATTTTGGCCACCTCATGCGAAGAGTTGACTCATTGAAGAAGACTCTGATGCTGGGAGGGATTGAGTGCAGGAGGAGAAGGGGACGACAGAGGATGAGATGGCTGGATGGCATCACTGACTCGATGAATGTGAGTCTGAGTGACCTCCGGGAGCTGGTCATGGACAGGGAGGCCTGGTGTGCTGCGGTTCATGGGGTCGTGAAGAGTTGGACACGACTGAGCGACTGATCTGATCTGATCTGATACTGAGAATCAAAGAAGGTCATTATATAATAATAAAAAGTTCAATCTAACAAGAGGCTACATTTGTAAAGATGCATGTACCCAACATAGGACAACCTATATATATAAAACAAATTAATAGATGCAATACAATAATAGTAAGAGACTTAATTAATATTGCTTCCAACAATGGATGGATCATCCAAACAGAAAATCAGTTACCAAATATTAAACTATACTTTAGATGAAATAAGTTTATAGACTTTGATAGAATATTTCATTCAACAGCAGCAAAATACACATTCTTCAACTTTGTTCTCCTTTCTCAAGACTTCTTCGACTATTCAAGATTCTTTGTAGTTACATATAAATTGAAAGGATTAATATCCAAAATACTAAAATAAGCCCTTCAATTCTACAGCCAAAGGAAAAAAAAATGATTAAAAGTAAGCAGAGAAACTGAATAGGTGTCTTTCTGTAAAAAAAAAAAAAAAAATCTAAATGGCCAACAGGTAAATGAAAAGGTGCTCAATATCAATAAACAACAGGAAAATGCAAATCAAAAGCACAAACCTCACATCTGTTAGAATGGCTGTTATCAAATGACAAGAGATAACAAGTGCTGGTAAAGGTGTGGAGAAAAGGGAATTATTATGACTTGTTTTTCAAAATGCACACTGAAAATGGGAAATAGTATGGAGTTTCCTCAAACAATTAAGAATGGAACTAATTTTTATGTCAAATGATCATGATGTACATTTTACACATCTTATAATTTTATGCTAATTACACCTCAACAAATCTGAATTTAAAATTAACATGAATATTAATAATATGACAAAAACAAAACTCTGTCTCATATTGCTGAATTAGAGCTCTTACTTAATTCATTTTTTTTAATTTAATTTAATTTTATTTTTATTTTGACAATACATCAAGATGGATCCTCCGCCAGTATACAAGTGTTTCCCATCCTGAACCCTCCTCCCTCTCCCCTCCCCACTCCATCCCTCCAGGTCGTCCCAGTGCTCCAGCCCCAGGCATTTGTTATTGAGCATCGTACCTGGACTGACGACTTGTTTCAGATATGATATTATACATATTTCAATGCTATTCTCCCCAATCATCCCACTCTCTCCAGGTCCCAGAGTCCAAAAGTCTGTTCTATACATCAGTGTCTCTTTTGCTGTCTCGTAAATAGGGTTATTTTTACCATCTTTCTAAATGCCATATATATGCGTTAGTATACTGTATTTGTGTTTTTGTTTCTGGCTTACTTCACTCTGTATAATAGGCTCCAGTTCCATCCACCTCCTTAGAACTGATTCAAATGTATTCTTTTTAATGGCTGAGTAATACTCCATTGTGTATATGTACCACTGCTTTCTTATCCATTCATCTGTGGATGGACATCTAGGTTGCTTCCACGTTCTGGCTATTGTAAACAGTGCTGCTATGAACATTGGGGTACACGTGTCTCTTTCAATTCTGGTTTTCTCAGTGTGTATGCCCAGCAGTGGGATTGCTGGATCATAAGGCAGTTCTAGTCCCAGTTTTTTGAGGAATCTCCATACTGTTCTCCATAGTGGCTGTACTAGTTTGCATTCCCACCAACAGTGTAAGAGGGTTCCCTTCTCTCCACACCCTCTCCAGCATTTATTGCTTGTGGACTTTTGGATAGCAGCCATTCTAACTGGCGTGAAATGGTACCTCATAGTGGTTTTGATTTGCATGTCTCTGATAATGAGTGATGTTGAGCATCTTTTCATGTGTTTGTTAGCCATCTGTATGTCTTCTTTGGAGAAATGTCTATTTAGTTCTTTGGCTCATTTTTTGATTGGGTCATTTATTTTTCTGGAATTGAGCTGTAGAAATTGCTTGTATATTTTTGAGATTAGTTGTTTGTCAGTTGCTTCATTTGCTATTACTTTCTCCCATTCTGAAGGCTGTCTTTTCACCTTGCTTATAGTTTCCTTTGTTGTGCAGAAGCTTTTAAGTTTGATTAGGTCCCATTTGTTCATTTTTGATTTTATTTCTGATATTCTGGGAGGTGGGTCATGGAGGATCCTGCTGTGATATAAGTCAGAGAGTGTTTTGCCTATGTTTTCCTCTAGGAGTTTTATGGTTTCTGGTCTTACATTTAGCTCTTTAATCCATTTTGAGTTTATTTTTGTGTATGGTGTTAGAAAGTGTTCTAGTTTCATTCTTTTACAAGTGTTTGACCAGTTTTCCCAGCACCACTTGTTAAAGAGATTGTCTTTAATCCATTGTATATTCTTGCCTCCTTTTTCAAAGATAAGGTGACCATATGTGCGTGGATTTATCTCTGGGCTTTCTATTTTGTTCCATTGATCTATATTTCTGTCTTTGTGCCAGTACCATACTGTCTTGATGACTGTGGCTTTGTAGTAGAGCCTGAAGTCAGGCAGGTTGATTCCTCCAGTTCCATTCTTCTTTCTCAAGATAGCTTTGGCTGTTCGAGGTTTTTTGTATTTCCATACAAATTGAGAAATTATTTGTTTTAGCTCTGTGAAGAATACCGTTGGTATCTTGATGGGGATTGCATTGAATCTATAAATTGCTTTGGGTAGTATACTCATTTTCACTATATTGATTCTACCAATCCATGAACATGGTATATTTCTCCATCTATTAGTGTCCTCTTTGATTTCTTTCACCAATGTTTTATAGTTTTCTATATATATATGTCTTTAGATTCTTTAGGAAGATATATTCCTAAATATTTTATTGTTTTCATTGCAATGGTGAATGGAATTGTTTCCTTAATTTCTCTTTCGATTTTCTCATTATTAGTGTATAGGAATGCAAGGGATTACTGTGTGTTAATTTTATATCCTGCAACTTTACTATATTCATTGATTATTTCTAGTAATTTTCTGGTGAAATCTTTAGGGTTTTTTATGTAGAGGATCATGTCATCTGCAAACAGTGAGTTTTAATTCTTCTTTTCCAATTTGGATTCCTTTTATTTCTTTTTCTGCTCTGATTGCTGTGGCCAAAACTTCCAAAACTATGTTGAATAGTAATGGTGCAAGTGGGCATCCTTGTCTTGTTCCTGACTTTAGAGGAAATGCTTTCAATTTTTCACCATTGAGGATAATGTTTGCTGTGGGTTTGTCATATATAGCTTTTATTATGTTGAGGTATGTTCCTTCTATTCCTGCTTTCTGGAGAGTTTTTATCATAAATGGATGTTGAACTTTGTCAAAGGCTTTCTCTGCATCTATTGAGATAATCATATGGTTTTTATTCTTCAGTTTGTTAATGTGGTGTATTATGTTGATTGATTTGCGGATATTGAAGAATCCTTGCATTCCTGGGATAAAGCCCGCTTGGTCATGGTGTATGATCTTTTTAATGTGTTGTTGGATTCTGATTGCTAGAGTTTTGTTAAGGATTTTTGCATCTATGTTCATCAGTGATATTGGCCTGTAGTTTTCTTTTTTTGTGGCATCTTTGTCAGGTTTTGGTGTTAGGGTGATGGTGGCCTCATAGAATGAGTTTGGAAGTTTGCCTTCTTCTGCAATTTTCTGGAACAGTTTGAGTAGGATAGGTGTTAGCTCTTCTCTAAATTTTTGGTAGAATTCAGCTGTGAAGCCGTCTGGACCTGGGCTTTTGTTTGCTGGAAGTTTTCTGATTACAGTTTCAATTTCCGTGCTTGTGATGGGTCCGTTAAGATTTTCTATTTCTTCCTGATCCAGTTTTGGAAAGTTGTACTTTTCTAAGAATTTGTCCATTTCTTCCACATTGTCCATTTTATTGCCATATAATTGCTGATAGTAGTCTCTTATGATTCTTTGTATTTCTGTGCTGTCTGTTGTGATCTCTCCATTTTCATTTCTAATTTTATTGATTTGATTTTTCTCCCTTTGTTTCTTGATGAGTCTGGCTAGTGGTCTGTCAATTTTATTTACCCTTTCAAAGAACCAGCTTTTGGCTTTGTTGATTTTTGCTATGGTCTCTTTTGTTTCTTTTGCATTTGTTTCTGCCCTAATTTTTTAAGATTTCTTTCCTTCTACTAACCTTGGGGTGCTTCATTTCTTCCTTTTCTAGTTGCTTTAGGTGTAGAGTTAGGTTATTTATTTGGCTTTTTTCTTGTTACTGAGGTATGCCTGTATTGCTATGAACTTTCCCCTTAGGACTGCTTTTACAGTGTCCCACAGGTTTTGGGTTGTTGTATTTTCATTTTCATTCGTTTCTTTGCAGAATTTGATTTCTTTTTTGATTTCTTCTGTGATTTGTTGGTTATTCAGGAGTGTGTTGTCCAGCCTCCATATGTTGGACTTTTTAATAGTTTTGCTCCTCTTATTGAGATTTACTCTTACTGCATTGTGGTCAGAAAAAATGCTTGGAATGATTTCAATTTTTCTGAACTTACCAAGGCTAGATTTATGGCCCAGGATGTGGTCTATCCTGGAGAAGGTTCCGTGTGCGCTTGAGAAAAAGGTGAAATTCATTGTTTTGGGATGAAATGTCCTATAGATATCAATTAGTTCTAACTGGTCTATTGTATCGTTTAAAGTTTGTGTTTCCTTGTTAATTTTCTGTTTAGTTGATCTATCCATTGGTGTGAGTGGGGTATTAAAGTCTCCCACTATTATTGTGTTATTGTTGATTTCTCCTTTCATACTTGTTAGTATTTGTCTTACATATTGCGGTGCTCCTAAGTTGGGTGCATATATATTTATAATTGTTATATCTTCTTCTTGGATTGATCCTTTGATCATTATGTAGTGACCTTCTTTGTCTCTTTTCACAGCCTTTGTTTTAATGTCTATTTTATCTGATATGAGTATTGCTACTCCTGCTTTCTTTTGGTCTCTGTTTGCATGGAAAATCTTTTTCCAGCCCTTGACTTTCAGTCTGTATGTGTTCCCTGTTTTGAGGTGGGTCTCTTGTAGACAATGTATGTAGGGGTCTTGTTTTTGTATCCATTCAGCCAGTCTCTGTCTTTTGGTTGGGGCATTCAACCCATTTACATTTAAGGTAATTAATGATAAATATGATCCCGTTGCCATTTACTTTGTTGTTTTGGGTTTGAATTTATATATCCTTTTTGTGTTTCCTGTCTAGAGAATATCCTTTAGTATTTGTTGGAGAGCTGGTTTGGTGGTGCTGAATTCTCTCAGCTTTTGCTTGTCTGTAAAGGTTTTGATTTCTCCTTCATATTTGAATGAGATCCTTGCTGGGTACAATAATCTGGGCTGTAGGTTCTTTTCTTTCATCACTTTAGGTATGTCTTGCCATTCCCTCCTGGCTTGGAGAGTTTCTATTGAAAGATCAGCTGTTATCCTTATGGGAATTCCCTTGTGTGTTATTTGTTGTTTTTCCCTTGCTGCTTTTAATATTTGTTCTTTGTGTTTGATCTTTGTTAATTTGATTAATATGTGTCTTGGGGTGTTTCGCCTTGGGTTTATCCTATTTGGGACTCTCTGGGTTTCTTGGACTTGAGTGATTATTTCCTTCCCCATTTTAGGGAAGTTTTCAACTATTATCTCCTCTAGTATCTTCTCATGGTCTTTCTTTTTGTCTTCTTCTTCTGGGATTCCTATGATTCGAATATTGTAACGTTTAAAATTGTCCTGGAGGTCTCTGAGATTGTCCTCATTTCTTTTAATTCGTTTTTCTTTTTTCTCCTCTGATTCATTTAATTCTGCCATTCTATCCTCTAATTCGCTAATTCTATCTTCTCCTCTGTTATCGGGGAAGGCAATGGCTCCCCCCCCCCTTTTTTTTTTGGGGGGGGGGGGGGGCGCGGGGGGTGGGGGGGGGGGGGCGTTTTTTTTTTTTTTTGGGATTTTCGCGGGGCGGGGGGGGCCGGTGCCTCTGTTATTCTACTATTTGTTGCCCCCAGAGTGTTTTGGATCTCATTTATTGCATTATTCATTATATATTGACTCTTTTTTATTTCTTCTAGGTCCTTGTTAATCTTTCTTGCATCTTCTCAATGCTTTTCTCCAGGCTATTTATCCATGATTCCATTTTGCTTTCCAGATTTTGGATTAATTTCACTATCATTATTCGGAATTCTTTATCAGGTAGGTTCGCTATTTCTTCCTCTTTTGTTTGGTTTGGTGAGCATTTATCCTGTTCCTTTACCTGCTGGGAATTCTTCTGTCTCTTCATCTTGTTTAAATTGCTGAGTTTGGGGTGTCCTTACTGTATTCTGGTAGTCTGTGGAGTTCTCTTTATTGTGGCGTTTCTGCATTATATGTGGGTTTGTACCAGTGGCTTGTCGAGGTTTCTTGTTTATGGAAGCTTGTGTCGGTGTTCTGGTGGGTGGAACTGGATTTCTTTTCTCTGGGGTGCAGTGGAGTGTCTAGTAGTGAGTTATGAGATGTCTATGATTTTGGGGTCGCTTTGTGTAGCCTGTGTATTGGAGCTCAGGGCTGTGTTCTTGTTTTTCTGGAGAATTTGTGTGGTATGTCTTGCCGTGGAACTTGCTGGTCTTTGTGTGATGCTTGGTTTCAGTGTAGGTATGGAGGCTTTTGATGAGCTCCTGTCAATTAATGTTTCGTGGGAATAGGGTTTGGACTTAAGCCTCCTGCTTCCAGTTATTGGTCTTATTTTTACAGTAGTCTCAAAAACTTCTTCTATACTGCTTTCCACAACTAGACCGCTCAGAGATGTTCACGGAGTTATACAGAGAAGTAAAAAGGGAAGAAGGAGACAGAGGTGGTCAGGAGGATAAAATGAGGGAATGTGAAGGAGAGAGACAGATCTAGTCAGTAATCAGTAAAGAAAAGGAAAAAGGTAAGGAAAAAAGCAAAGGACAAAAAGGAAAAAAGAAAAAAAACAGGGTCGCAAAAGTTATATCTAAACGTGGAGATTAAAGAAGTACTAGAGGATTAAAAAAAAATAAAAATAAAAATAAAAGAAAAAAAAAAAAAAAAAAAAATTAAAAGAAGGAAAAAAAATTTTGTTTTCCTTTTTTCAATAAAAAATAATAAAAATTAAAAAAATATATTAAAAAAAGAAAAAAAAAGGAAATAATGATGGTAAAAATAGTAACAATATATATAAGAGTTTCTCTATTATTGTTGTGGGTTCAGTTCATTTTCGGCTAGTTCCTTGTTCTGGCTTAAATTTCTCAAGATCTATAGGCCCCTTTCTCTGTAGTTGGTCTGTATAGTATTTTGTTCTGTGCACGGGCCTGGCAGTGTTCTGGGCCAGGGCCGGCGTCTCGTGTGGTCGGCGCTGCACAATCTGGACTGCCGGCCCAAACCACTCTGATCAGGCAGCACTCCGGACAATCAGGCCAACGCAGTCTGGTCCGCGGCCGCCTGCAGCGGGGGAGCGGCCGGCGAGGGGGTGGCTCGCACGGGAATGGCTGGCTGGTGGGCGGGCGGGCGGGGGGGTGTGTGGGGGGGTGGGCGGGGCGGGGGGGCGGTGTGTGCGGCTCTCATGGAAGCAGCCGGCACAGCGGGCGGGGGCACGGCCGCACAGGAGCAGCCAGCAGGGGAGCGTCCAGCAGGGGGAGAGTCCCGTGGGGGAGCAGCCAGCGGGGTAGCGTCCTGTGTGGGAGCGGCCCGCGGCCTCTCCCTGCCCAGCCCCGGCTCGCCAATGGCAGATGCGGGCGTTTGCAATGATGCTTCTCCGCTGTGGAAGTTACCGCAGGGCCCGCAGTCTGTGGGTTTTAATTGCTTAATTGTTTTCCTCCCTGTTATGATATTCTCTGTGTTTCCCAGGTTCGGCACAGACTCCACAGGGAGAGTGTTTCCTGGTGTTTGGAAACTTCTCTTTTTCTTTTAAGATTCCCTTCCCCAGACAGAGGTCCGCCCCCCCCCCCCCCCCCCCCCCGCTTTGTCTCTCTCTGGGTTCTATATTCTTTCCTACCTCCTTTAGAAGGCAGTGAGTTGCTTTTCTGGGTGTCCGATGTCCTCCGCCAGCATTCTGAAGCTGTTTGTGGAATTTACTCGGCGCCCAGATGTCCCTTTGATGAATTTGTGGAGGAGAAAGCATATTCCCCGTCCTAATCCTCCGCCATCTTAACCGGAAGTCGTTAATTCATTTTGTATTAAAGTTAATGTAGTTTAATGTATACCTTCTGTACAGATAAATTCCATTAAATTCCAAGTTAAGAGTGTGGAGAAAAGATAATTCTTGTGTGGTGCTGATGAGTATAAAAATTACTACAGCCATTATGGAACATAGTGTAGAGGTTCCTCAAAAAATTAAACAGAACTGTTATGTGATCTAACATTTCCTCTTCTGGGTATATACCTAATGGAAATGAAATCAGTACCTGATCAGGTACCTGAACTTTTATGTTCATTTCAGCCTTATTCACGATGGCCAGGGCATGGAAACAGCAACCTCAGTGTCAATGGATGAACAAAGAAATTATCGAATACGGTTGAATTACCTTTAAAATAAAGATCTTTACATTTGCCACAACTGTAAATGAAACGAGAGGACAGTATGCTAAGTGAAATGTCACACACAGAAAAAGAAATACTGTATGATTTCATTTATACATGGAATCTTGACAATGTTTAATGTGTAGAAGCAGAGAGTAGAACAGTGTTTACCAAAGTTGGAGAAGTAGGGAAAATGAGGAGATGCTGGTCAGAGTAGGTGCTTCATGCTTAGTCGCTCAGTTGTCTCTGACTTTTTGTGACCCACTCGACTGTAGGCTGACAGGGCTTAGTCCAAAGGAATTTTTCAGCAAGTATACTGGAATAGGTTGACATTCTCTTCTCCAGGGAATCTTCCTGACCCATGGATCAAGCCCACACCTCCTGTGTCTCCTGCACTGTAGGTAGATTCTTAATCCACTCAGCCACCACAGAATACAAAATTGCAATTATATGGGAGTCTAGAGATCTAATGTACAGTATGATGACTGTTAGTAATACTAAATTGTATGTAGAAAACTGCAAAGCGTAGATTTCAGGTTCTCTCACCATACATACAAGAAATTGTAAATATATGACAAGACAAATATGTTGATTAGCAGAATGCAGTAATTATTTAATTAATTATATAGATACATATTAAAATAGGTTGCATCAGTCATGTCTGACTCTTAGCGACCCCATGGACTGCAGAATCCCAGGCTCCTCCATCTATAGGATTTTCCAGGCAAGAGTACTGGAGTGGGGTGCCATCACCTTCTCCAACATTAAAATAGGTTGCATACTTAAATACATACAATTTGCATTAAAAATAAAAAATAATGTATTGTGATTTTATTTTAAAATCTATGCCTTAAGTTCATGCTATGCTAAGTCACTTCAGTCGTGTCCAACTCTCTGTGACCCCCATAGATGGCAGCCCATCAGGCTTCCCCATCCCTGGGATTCTCCAGGCAGGAACACTGGAGTGAGTTGCAATTTCCTTCTCCAATGCATGAAAGTGAAAAGAGAAAGTGAAGTCGCTCAGTCATGTCCGACTCTTAGCAACCCCATGGACTGCCGCCTACCAGTCTCCTCCATCCGTGGGATTTTCCAGGCAAAAGTACTGGAGTGGGGTGACATTGCCTTCTCCGGCCATAAGTTCGTACTTAATATTAAAACTGTTTTAAATTGTTTTAATAATGTTAAATCCAGTACCATGAATAACCTTTTTATGATTTTGACTAACTGGCATAAAGGAGTCAGTCATCAGCCAAGTCTATACCTGTAGAGTATATGCTATCTGTGTGCTGCTGCTGCTAATTCGCTTCAGTCGTGTCCGACTCTGTGCAACCCCGTAGACAGAAGCCCACCAGGCCCCACCGTCCCTGGGATTCTCTAGGCAAGAACACTGGAGTGGGTTGCCATTTCCTTCTCCAATGCATGAAAGTGAAAAGTGAAAAGTGAAAGTGAAGTCGCTCAGTCGTGTCCGACTCTTAGCGACCCCATGGACTGCAGCCTACCAGGCTCCTCCGTCCATGGGATTTTCCAGGCAAGAGTACTGGAGTGGGGTGCCATTGCCTTCTCCCTGCTATCTGTGGAGTAGCTTACATATAGTATTATGTCTTTAAAAGTGTAATTTTGGTTTAGCATATTTTTGTTATACAATTTGAAGTACAAAGGAAAAAAAAAAATAATGAGGTTCTCAATACAGCAAGCAAGTTGGAAATTGACCAACTTAAAATGATTTCAGAATCAGCACTTACTATACACTTTAACTAAAAATCTCTTTATAGAAATTACAGTCTAAATATTTCACATAAAAATATAGAAAACAACACTGTCTCACTAGAAAACAAAATAAAAACATACTGTTAGGCAACTCAAGTAATTATTGTGTTCAAGTTACCTTCCCTAGTTTTAGATTATAGAAACATATGGCCTACTTTCTTATTTTCATCTCCAGAGATGGTGTGTGTGTGTGTGAAATATATATATATATTTCATGCCTCATATTGGGAAGGAGTACAATAAATCCACATTATTTTAACAGTAGCTTGTAACAATGTATTAGTATTTGTGCTACAATATTCTCTACCAATATTTTTATGAAAAAGTAATTGTAGTTTAAAATTTTGTCTGCTGTAACGATACAAAAATAAGTACTTTTTAACTATTTGTCAACTATTAGTATTTTATTTCTTATTATACTTGGTTCATTAAATAATTCATTAAAAATATATGAAAATATAGCCTTTTGATTTATTTACCTTTTATTTTTAAATAATCATAGATTCAAAAGAAGCAATAAAAATATGAACAAAATGTAGATATCAGTGAAAGTGTAATTGTAGGGAACTCCAGATTTCTGTCTCACTAATAAAAATAACAGATATTATCCAACTGGCACAAACTGTTAGATTGAAAATTTTTAATATAAATTTATTTATTTTAATTGTAGGCTAATTACTTTACAATATTGTATTGGTTTTGCCATACCTCAACATGAATCTGCCACAGGTATACAGGTGTTCCCCATCTTGAACCCCCCTCCCACCTCCCTCCTCATACCATGAAAATTTTTAGAATTTTGTATACTCCTCAAAAACTTAAAGTAAATTGAGGAAAGTTTAAGAAAAGAAGAACTGAATCTCCAGAAAGTTTGGTAACATTGTAGCTTACCAAGATCCCATCCTCTTTTCCCTAACTTGGAAGTGGTCTTGAAGATTCCAGTCTGCATCCCCAGTACGAGTTTCTAATAATAGAGGGAGTAGAATGAAACTTACTCAACAGGAATTGTGCTTTCTCATTCTGACATGTCTGATGATTCCATGAGGGCATAGCCCATATGGCTTATTTCTATTTTGCATGACTCACAACTCTTCTAAGGCTGAGGAAGCTATACAATAACATTTATAAAAATTATTTAAGGGCAAATGTAATAGATTTTGCTGCAAATATGTTAAGCAAGGGATAATCATTGGAAAAGGTAATTGGTTCATAAAAAGTTGCACATAAAATTACTCAGCAGGTCCACTCTTAGGTACTTCCAAAATATTTGAAAATATATGTTAAATGAAACAAACACTTGTAAACAAATATTTGTAGCAGCATTATTAATAATAATTAAAAGTGGCTTGGTGCACTGGGATGACCCAGAGGGATGGTATGAGGAGGGAGGAGGGTTCAGGTTGGGGAACACATGTATATCTGAGGCAGATTCATTTTGATATATGGCAAAACCAATGCAATATTGTAAAGTTAAATAAAATAAAGTTAAATTAAAAAAATAAAAAGTGGCAACAAACCATCAATCATGTGATCAATAGATTTTCAGTTCAGTTCAGTCACTCAGTCAAGTCCAACTCTTTGCGACCCCATGAACTAGAGCAATATCAATAACCTCAGATATGCAGATGACACCACCCTTATGGCAGAAAGTGAAGAGGGGCTAAAAAGCCTCTTGATGAGAGTGAAAGTGGAAAAAGCTCAACATTCAGAAAACGAAGATCATGGCATCTGGTCCCATCACTACATGGGAAATAGATGGGGAAACAGTGGAAACAGTGTCAGACTTTATTTTTCTGGGCTCCAAAATCACTGCAGATGGTGACTGCAGCCATGAAATTAAAAGACGCTTACTCCTTGGAAGGAAAGTTATGACCCACCTAGATAGCATATTCAAAAGCAGAGACATCACTTTGCCAACAAAGGTTCGCCTAGTCAAGGCTATGGTCTTTCCTGTGGTCATGTATGGATGTGAGAGTTGGACTGTGAAGAAGGCTGAGTGCCAAAGAATTGATGCTTTTGAACTGTGGTGTTGGAGAAGACTCTTGAGAGTCCCTTGGACTGCAAGGAGATCCAACCAGTCCATTCAGAAGGAGATAAGCCCTGGGATTTCTTTGGAAGGAATGATGCTAAAGCTGAAACTCCAGTATTTTGGCCACCTCATGCGAAGAGTTGACTCATTGGAGAAGACTCTGATGCTGGGAGGGATTGAGGGCAAGAGGAGAAGGGGACGACAGAGGATGAGAAGGCTGGATGGCATCACTGACTCGATGGATGTGAGTCTGAGTGACCTCTGGGAGCTGGTGATGGACAGGGAGGCCTGGCGTGTTGCAGTTCATGGGGTCACAAAGAGTCGGACACGACTGAGTGACTGATCTGATCTGATCTGATCTGATCTGAACTAGAGCATGCCAGGCCTCCCTGTCCATCATCAACACCAAGAATCCACCCAAACCCATGTCAATCGAGTTGGTGATGCCATTCAACCATCTTATCCTGTCATCCCTTCTCCTCCTGCCCTCAATCTTTCCGAACATCAGTGTGTTTTCAAATAAGTCAGCTCTTCGCATGATGTGGCCAAAGTATTGGAGTTTCATCTTCAACATCAGTCTTTCCAAAGAACACCCAGGACCGATATCCTTTAGGATGGACTGGTTGGATCTCCTTGCAGTCCAAGCGACTCTCAAGAGTCTTCTCCAACACCACACTTCAAAACCCTCAATTCTTCGGCGCTCAGCTTTCTTTAGAGTCCAACTCTCACATCCATACATGACCACTGGATAAACCATAGCCTTGACTAGATGGACCTTTGCTGGCAAAGTAATGTCTCTGCTTTTTAAGATGCTGTCTAGATTGGTCATAGCTTCCCTTACAAAGAGTAAGCATCTTTTAATTGCATGGCTGCAATCACCATCTGTAGTGATTTTGGAGCCCAGAAAAATAAAGTCAGGCACTGTTTCCAGTTTCCAAATCTATTAGCCATGAAGTGATGGGAACAGATACCATGATCTTAGTTTTCTGAATGTTGAAGTTTAAGCCAATTTTTTCACTCTCCTTTTTCACTTTTCTCAAGAGACTCTTTAGTTCTTCACTTTTTGCCATAAGAGTGGTGTCATCTGCATATCTGAGGCTATTTATATTTTCCCTAGCAATCTTAATTCCAATTTGTGCTTCTTCCAGCCCAGGATTTCTCATGATGTACTCTGCACATGAGTTAAATAAGTAGGGTGACAATATACAGCCTTGATGTACTCCTTTTCCTATTTGGAACCAGTTGTTATTCCATGTCCAGTTCTAACTATTGCTTCTTGACCTGCATACAGGTTTCTCAAGAGGCAGGTCAGGTGGTCTGGTATTCTCATCTCTTTCAGAATTTTCCACAGTTTATTGTGATGCACACAGTCAAAGGCTTTGGCATAGTCAATAAAGCAGAAATAGATGTTTTTCTGGAACTCTCTTGCTTTTTCGATGATCCGGTGAATGTTGGCAACTTGATATCTTGTTCCTCTGCCTTTCCTAAAGTCAACTTGAAGATCTGAAAGTTCACGGTTCACGTATTGCTGAAACCTGGCTTGGAGAATTTTGAGCATTACTTTACTAACGTGTGAGATGAGTGCAACTGTGTGGTAGTTTGAGCATTCTTTGACATTTTCTTTCTTTGGGATTGGAATGAAAACTGACCTTTTCCAGTCCTGTGACCACTGCTGAGTTCTCTAAATTTGCTGGCATATTGAGTGCAGCACTTTCACAGCATCATCTTTCATGATTTGAAATACCTCAGCTGGACTTCCATCACCACCACTAGCTTTGTTCATAGTGATGCTTCCTAAAGCCCACTTGACTTCACATTCCAGGATGTCTGGCTCTAGGTGAGTGATCACACCATCATGATTATCTTGGTCATGAAGATCTTTCTTGTACAGTTCTTCTGTGTATTCTTCCCACCTCTTCTTAATATCTCCTGCTTCTGTTAGGTCCCTAACATTTCTGTCCTTTATTGAGCCCATCTTTGCATGAAATTTTCCCTTGGTATCTCTAATTTTCTTGAAGAGATCTCTAGTCTTTCCCATTCTATTGTTTTCTTCTATTTCTTTGCACTGATCGCTGAGGAAGGCTTTCTTATCTGTCCTTGCTATTCTTTGGAACTTTGCGTTCAAATGGGTATATCGTTTCTCCTCCCCTTTGCTTTTTGCTTCCCTTCTTTTCACATATATTTGAAAGGCCTCCTCAGACAGCTATTTTGCTTTTTGATTTCTTTTTCTTGGGGATGGTCTTGGTTTTAAAAAGTGATAAATCTGTACAATGCAATACTATTTGGTCATTAAAGAAAAAACAAAACAAGAATAGTGCATGCCATAGTATGCATGAGCCTTGCAAACCTTATACTCGTGAAAGAATCTGGACATAATAGTCCACATATGGTTCAGTTCAGTTCAGTTGCTCAGTCCTGTCTGACTCTTTGTGACCCCATGGACTGCTGTGTGCTAGTCTTCCCTGCCCATCAGCAACTCTTGGAGCTTGCTCAGATTCCTATCCATTGAGATGGTGACCATCTCATCCTCTATTGTCCCCTTCCTCTGCCTTCAATGTTTCCAAGCATCAGAGCCTTTTCAAATGAGTCAGTTCTTCCCATCAGCCGGCCAAAGTATTGGAGCTTCAGCTTCTGCATCAGTCCTTCTAATGAATATTCAGGATTGATTTCCTTTAATATTCATTAGTTTGATCTCTGTGTAGCCCAAGGTTATTTCAAGAGTCTTGTCCAACACCATAGTTCAAAAGCATCAAATCTTGAATGCTCAGCTTTCTTTATACTCTGACTCTCACATCCGTAAATGACTACTGGAAAAACCATAGCATTGACTAGATGGACCCATTTTTTAGCCTGCTGTCTAGATTTGTCATAGCTTTTATTTCAAGGAGCAAGTGTCTTTTAATTGCATGATTGCAATCACCATCTGCAGTCATTTTCGAGCCCACGAAAGTAAGGTCTGTCACTTTTCCCACTATTTCTCCATCTATTTTCCATGAAGTGATGGGACCAGATGCCATGATCTTCATTTTTCAAAAGTTGAGTTTTATTTTTTTTTTTAATTAATTAATTTATTTATTTTTTGCAGGGGAAAATGGACAAAGGAAAGGATCAATGAGGGTGGGAGGGAAATGGGAAGAAAGAAGGGGAGTGATGGTGGGGAGGAGTATATGTAATTTCTTAACCAATGGCTTTCTGTTTTTAATCACAAAGAACACTTAAAAAAAATCATGGTGAATTCATCTTATATTAGGAGGTTTGTTCTCGAAATGAAAAGTTCAGGAAACAAAAAGTCCAGTTTGGGTGTCCTCATCTTTAGGCACATCTTGGTATTTTGTATTGGTAAGTCTATCTTTACCACAATATATTATTTAGGACAGGATCACATTTGTCACCTCTTCCTCCCTACTACCCAAAGTGGTACCAAACCCACAAAATAGTCAATAAACCTCCACAGAGTGAACAAATAAGTCTTTTTTTTTTTTTTTTTAAACTCTCCTGAGTGAACTGAATTTTTTGAGGCTCATAAGTAAATATGTTTTCCTCTTTATTGTCTATTACAGCCAGATTATATGAGTGGGGTGTTAAAGTCTCCCACTATTATTGTATTGCTCTAGAGAATGTCCTTTAGTTTTTGTTGGAGAAATGGTTTAGTGGTGCAAAATTCTCTCAACTTTTGCTAATCTGTGAAGCTTTTGATTTCTCCTTCATATTTGAATGAGATCCTTGCTGGATACAATAATCTAGGCTGTAAGTTATTTTCCTTCATCACTTTAATTATGTCTTGCCATTCCCTCCTGGCTTGGAGAGTTTCTATTGAAAGATCAGCTGTTATCCTTATGGGAATTCCCTTGTGAGTTATTTGATGTTTTCCCCTTGCTGCTTTTAATATTTGTTCTTTATATTTAATCTTTGTTAATTTGATTAATATGTGTCTTGGGGTGTTTCGCCTTGGGTTTATCCTGTTAGGGACTCTCTGGATTTCTTGAACTTGAGTGGTTATTTCCTTCTCCATTTTAGGGAAGTTTTCAACTATTATCTCCTCAAGTATTTCCTCATGATCTTTCTTTTTATCTTCTTCTTCTGGAACTCCTATGATTCGAATGTTGTAGCGTTTGATGTTATCCTGGAGGTTTCTGAAATTGTCCTCATTTCTTTTGATACGTTTTTCTTTTTTCCCGTCTGATTCATTTATTTCTAGGATTCTATCTTCTAGTTCACTAATCCTATCTTCTGCCTCTGTTATTCTACTATTTGTTGCCTCCAGGGTGTTTTGGATCTCATTTATTGCATTATTCATTATGTGTTGACTCTTTTTTATTTCTTCTAGGTCCTTGTTAAACCTTTCTTGCATCTTCTCAATCGTTGTCTCCAGACTCTTTAACTGTGATTCTATTTTGATTTCGAGATTTTGAATTAATTTTGCTATCATTATTCGGAATTCTTTATCAGGTAGATTCCCTATCTCTTTCTCTTTGGTTTGGTTTGGTGGGCATCTATCCTGTTCCTTTGACTGCTGGGTATTCTTTTGTCTCTTCATTTTGTTAAAATTGCCAAATTTAGAGTGTCCTTACTATATTCTGGTGGTTTGTTGAATTCTCTTTATTGAGGCGGTTTACAGGTCTTTTCAATATCTGATCTCTGCCTTGTTACAGAGAGGGTGGAGATGAACACCCAAATCTAAACTGGCCAGGTTCAGGCACTCAGATATCCTCAGAAGCACAGACTTGGTTGAGTCTGCGTTTTATGCCCTTCCCAGATCCGAGTAGCGCAGGTGATGAAATGTTCAGCGAGCGCAGCTGCTGCGACTTATCGCCTCTCCGCCGCTCAGTTTTCTGGGTATACAAACAGCGCACTTTCTCAGGCAGATGTTGACCATCCAGAGCCCCAAGAAGGGTGAGTCAGCACAGAAACCTACTCACAGTTCCGTTAGACAGTGTCTCTCTAGGGCTATAATTGCCCGCCTCTGGCCCTGGCTGCCTGTCACCGGAGTGGGATGGCCTGCAGCCGGCCAACTCTGTGCAGCTCTTTGTTCCGTAGGTAGTCCTGGTGGTGTCTTAAGTTAGGGCTGGCTTTTGATGTAGTAGATAACCGACAGTCTGGTTATTTCGCTCAGATAGCGCCCAAGATAGCCAGGCCAAATCCTTTCTCAACGCAATGCAGGCCTCGCCGCTCCTCCTAGCCCAGCCCCCGCTTGCCAATAGCAAATGCTGGTGTCCGCGCCAGTTCTCCGCAAAAGGAGTTACCGCAGGGCTCGTTTTCTCGTTTTGAAGACAATGAGCTGTCTTTCTAAGTGCTTGATGTCCTCTGCCGGCATTCAAAAGTTGTTTTATCGAGTTTATTCAGCATTCAAATGTTCTTTTAATGGATTTGTGGAGAAGAAAGTATTCTCCCTGTCTTACTCGTCCGCCATCTTAGCTCCTCCCCGACTGCTCAAAAGTTGAGTTTTAAACTAGCTTTTTCACCCTCCTCTTTCACTTTCATCAAAAGATTTTTTTAGTTCCTCTTCACTTTCTGCCATAAGGCTAATATCATCTACATATCTATGGTTATTGGTATTTCTCACATATGGTATGATTCCACTTATAGGAAATATGTAGTATTGGCAGCTCTTTAGAGACAGAAAGATTAGTTGCCATGACTGGGGAAAGGGGAAATGAGGAGCAACTGCTTAATAGGCAAGGAATTTCCTTTTAAGGTGACAACAATATTTTGAACTTAGGTAGGGGTGATGGTTACTCAATTCTCTGAACATATTAAAAGCTACTGGACATATTAAAACTCAACATTTGAAAAACTAAGATCATGGTATCTGGTCCCATTACTTCTTGGCAAATAGATGGGTAAAAAGTGGAAACAGTGGCAGATTTTATTTTCTTGGGTTCCGTAGTCACTGCAGATGGTGACTACAGCCATGAAATTAAAAAAATGTTGCTCCTTGGAAGAAAAGCTATGACAACCTTAGAAAGCATATTAAAAAGCAGAGACTTCACTTTGCTGCCAAATGTTCATGTTGTCAAAGCTATGATTTTCCCAGTAGTATGTGATTTTTCATGTACAGATTTTGGACCATAAAGAAGGCTGAGCACCAGTAAATTAACACTTTCAAACTGTTATGCTGGGGAAGACTCTTGAGAGTCCCTTGGAAATCAAGAAGATCAAGTCAGTCAATCCTAAAGAAAATCAGTCCTGAATATTCATTGGAAGGACTGTGCTGAAGCTGAAGCTCCAGTACTTTGATCACCTGATGTGAAGAACCAATTCATTGGAAGAGACCCTGATGCTGGGAAAGTTTGACGGTAGGAGGACAAGGGGGTAACAGAGGATGAGAAGGTTGAATGACATCACCATCTCAATGGACATGAGTGAGCAAATTCTGGGAGATACTGAAAGATAGGGAAGTCTCTGTCCTTCAGTCCATATGGTGTGCTGCAGTCCATAGGGTCCCAAATAGTTGGACAACTTATCTACTGAACAACAACAGCACTGAATTATAATCTTTAAAATAGTTAAAAGAGTGAATTTTGTTTTGTAAATTTTATCACATATGCATGTTCACACATACACACAAAAGTTGTTCTGGGCCATGGGTGGAAGTATAGACTATCCAGGTGTGACTTCTGTGCTGTATTTCAGGGCAGTAGGGACACTCAAATACCATAGATCTTCCCTTAATTCTGTGTCAATATACAAAGCCCTTTCCCCATAGCTTGTCCTTTTTGTTTCTATTACAGTGTAGAGTTCAGCATTTATTTATGTGGTTATTTCATTTCTGTCTTTATCCACTATACACAATTTCTCCCAAGCTATTTAACACTGAGATCTTATATTAAAATCTCAACAAGTACTCATGAATAGAGGAATATAAAACAGGAGGGGAAAAAACGCACCAGGAGACCCTGTGTATCCTTTATCTTTTTTTTTTTTTTTTTTTTGCCAGTGGTAACATTTTTTGTAACTGTAGTACAATATTAAAATGAGAAAATTGACACTGACAGAATCCATAGGTCTTATTCTGGTTCACTAATCTTACATGCAGTCATTGTGTGTGTATGGCTCTACACAATTTCAATATATGTGATTTCAGTAACCACAATCAGTATTATGTTAATGAATTGGTGTACTCTTGTAAAACTACATCCAACTCTCATTTCCCCATCTCTGTTCTCTGACAAAACTGGTCTGCTCTTCATCTCTGTATTTTGTTCTTATTCCAAGGATATTATAAAAATGAAATAAAATAGTATATAATCTTTGAGATTGACTTTTTTTTATTCAGCATAAGTTTCTTGTGATCCATCCAAGTTCCTGTATTAATGGTTCATTCTTTTATATCACTGCATGGTGTAGATGTGCCGATTTCATTTACTCATTTGCAGGTCAAAGAATACTTTCATTATTTCTGGCTTGCTGCTGTTATGAATAAGCTGCTATAAGAGTCATTAACAGGTTTTTGTGTGCACATAAGCTTCATTTCTCTGGAAAATGTGTCCAAGAAAGTCCAGTTTTTGATAGACATTGTTCCACGCATTTGAAAACAAATAGAATACAAAAAAAAAAAAAAAAAAAAAAAAAAAACAGCTGAATGAAAAAATAAAAAGTATTTTAGTGGGATTAAAAACATTTTTGGGACGAAGACAGGTAATAAACAATTAAATAATTTTTAAAGGTAATTGCAGATCACATTACATTCTGTGAAAGAAAGCATCTGGGATGCAATGGAGAGAGAATGGGTAGGATTCTAGATAGAGCAGTCAAAGGGTAATCTAAGGGGACACTAACAACTACTGGGACATATAAACATATCTTTTGATTAGAAGCAACTCTTTAAATGTTTCTTTAGTCAGCTAATGCAGTAACTTCAAAGACTTTCATGATACAGAAACTATAGTATCAATAAAATGTCATCCATAGGCGCTATTAGCAAGGTTCTTATTTGAGATAAGTTATACTTCAAATGGAGAAGGCAATGGCAACCCACTCCAGTGTTCTTGCTTGGAGAATCCCAGGGATGGTGGAGCCTGGTGGGCTGCTGTCTATGGGGTCGCACAGAGTCGGATACGACTGAAGCGATGCAGCAGAAGTAGCAGCAGCATACTTCAAAGCCTAAAGTCTACCTAAGTGAAAATGTTAGTTGTTCAGTTGTTCTGACTCTTTGAGACTCCATGGACAGTAACCTGCCAGTCTCCTCTCTCAAGAATCCTGGAGTGGATTGCCATTGCCTTCTCCAGGGTATCTTCCTGACCCAGGGACAGAACCTGGGCCTCCTTCATTGGAAGCAGATTCTTCACCATCTGAGCCACCAGGGAAGCCAAATCTACATAGATCATACATAAAGTAGGAACACATTGGCAAAAAAAAAAAAAAAAAAACAAGTTGGGGAAGATGACAACTTTTAGAAGAGCCTGCTTACTCCTCCTGTATAAGTGTAATCATGATACAAAAAGATGGAATTGTATCAGTAAATCTGTTTGAAGACAGATTGCATGCAAACACTTTAAGATTCAAGTCATTCAGTAATCTATTATGGAGCTCTGTTTTAGAAATGTGTCTTATTTTCCAAACTGTGGAGGCAAAAGTAAATATGATTCTCATCCTATGATTTTGAATTTTTGGATACAAAAATGTCCTTAAAGAAATAGGCTTATAGTGGGTTAGGGACTGAACTTAACTTTCTGACCAAGAACGCTGAACATTTTCCTTAGCATGACTAAATTTTAAACATTTTTTTTTTCCCTTACTATAGCACCCTGACCTCCCTTTTCTTAGAGCATTTACTTTAGAAATCTTAAATTGTAGATTCTCATCTGTTCCTTGAGATGTAATTATTTTTTTATAGTCTGTAACCAGTTGTTGTACTAACCAGCAATGTCTGTCTCAAAGATCTAGGAGTTATCTCTTTGAAGAAAGGCAGTGCCCTGGGCTTCCGTGGTGGCTCAGTGGTAAAGAATCCACCAGCTGATGTAGGAGACGTGGGTTCTATCCCTGGTCTGGGGGATGATCCTATATGCTGCAGAGCTGCTAAGCCTGTGTGTCACAACTATTGAGTCTGTAATCTAGAGCCCCAGAGCTGCAACTACTGAACCCACATGCTGAAACTACTAAAGTCAGTGATCCACAATAAGAGAAGCCACTGCAATCAGAAGCCCATGTACTGTAGTGAAGAGTAGCCCCCTTTTCTCCACAACTAGAGACAAGTCTGTGCAGTAACAAAGACTCAGCACAGCCAAAAACAAGTAAATACATAAAATTAATTAAAAAAGAAAGAGAGATAGTGCTCCGTCAGTCAGTCTTGAGGAGAAGGCAGGAGCCGCAGTTTCTGAGCACCAATCAGCAAACACAGATAACCTAATACATTCACCCATCTCTCCACTAACATCTCTCAGCACTTTTCCACTAGTTCACTCCAGTGCTTAAAAATTATCCCTCAATTTATAACAATGGAGTTGATTTCAATCTCTCTCCCCTATTGCAATGAATTATTTTTTGCTTATTTTACTGGTCTGGTGACATTTTTATTTAGCAGTTCCTCAAGCAATATTCTGAATATAAATATATTTAAGTTACAATCTACTGTTTCCTAAAGTTGCTTAATACTTTCATGCTTAGTAACATAGATTATTGACTATGTGAACAGTTAAATGCTGAGTGAAGGAAGAGTCTGGACTGGAAGACTGGCATGCAAACCTGTTGGAGTTTAAGTTCATGGAGATTAATAAAGGTAGAATTGTCAGATAGAAATAATATGACAACTCATGAAGGGACTTGGGTACCCTGAGACTAGGTAAAGCAAGATAGGGGAAGAGTGGGCAGTGCACTACATAAAAGAGAGCAACAGAATGAGGAATTTAGCAGCACAAACACCAAATAATAGATTAAGAGTGTGTATGGGAGTGGTTCAGTTCGGTCCAGTCACTCAGTTATGTCCGACTCTTTGTGACCTTGTGGACTGCAGCACTCCAGGCCTCCTTGCCCATCACCACCTCCTGGAGTTTATTCAAATTCATGCCCATTGAGTCACTGATGCCATCCAACTATCTCAACCTCTGTCGTCCCCTTATCCTTTCACCTTCAATATTTCCCAGCATCAGGGGCTTTTCAAATGAGTCAGCTCTTCACTTCAGGGGGCCAAAGTATTGGAGTTTTAGCCAATTAGAAAAAGGTCGAAGTATGTTTTTTAAACAAAGAGCAAAACTTAAAAGAGTCTGTATATGGCATAGGACTCTAGCCACAAAAACTATCCCTCTTTCCCAGAGAAATTACTGAGTCAATCCCAGGCAAACAGAAATTATTATAGCTTGCATTTTAAGAACCAGTACCTCAAAAGAGATATAATCCCTTTAGTGAAACCTATCACCTTTCATTTATGCTTACACTTATTTTGAGATTTTTTTGTCTGAAATTATCTTCTCTGTCCTTTCTTATCTATCCTTTACCTGTTGTTTAAGATTCAAATCCTAGACCCTTTCTTTATAGTGTATCTCTGAGATAGTTGTTCCTACTCTGTTTTCTCTGTGCAACTGTTTCTTCCATATGCTTACCTTAAATATTAAAGAGCTGCCTGTGAGAAGACTCCTCTATCAGACTGTCTGTGACTTAAAGTCAAGGACCATAATTTTATCTCTCTTTGTATCTCCAACTGCTGCACAGTTCTTGACTCCTTGTTTCTGTTTGTAAATGTTAAACTGAGCATGGCAAAATGGACAAGAACTAGAACAAAAATTTCAGCTTAATTGTAATATTATATCTTTATCAACAAGTGAGAATGATCCCCCCCCCTTTGGTTATATTAGAATAGTTTTATCTAATAAATGACAATCAATTAACTCTTTTTGGGAAAGGAATAGAAAATTAACACCTTAAGAGGCTGAGCAGTTTGGGTTCATGTGCCTTTTAGATTCTGGCCTCTCCCTTACTTCCACCCTGTTTCTCACCCAAAATGAATCTATATAAGATTTTACCATAACTATGTGCCTGAATATGTTAGTCTTAATTTTAATTTGTTAATCAATGGGGTTTTTTTTGTTTTAATTTTTATTTTATATTGGAGCATAATTGACCACTGACTCAATGGACATGAATATGAGCAAACTCCAGGAGTTAGTGAAGAACTGAGAAGTCTGGCTTTCTGTAGTCTATGGGGTCACAAAAAGTCGAACACAACTTAGTGACTGAAAACAGCAACAAATATTTGATTAACAACACTGTGTTAGTGACAGGGTAACAGGCAGGAAGGCCAGAGACCCCCAAGAGGTAGGAGGACATAAACTGCAAGTGTTAGACATTATTTTTCCTTCTCTATACAAAATTAAAAGAGGGTTCTTTTAATTCTGTACTGAGGATATCTTGTTCTGCCAGAGCTAACCAATGCATTTTTCTTATGGAAATGTTTTTCTTAGGCTGTGTTAATGAAACTATGTATTTGCTTTGGAATTTGCCTTTCTTCAAAATATTTCCACCTAAAACTTTTTTTTTTTTTTTAATCTTTTCTCAAACATTGGGCTGATAATGACTCAACAAACCAGTATTCCTGTCAATTGTTTTATGGCTGGGGGATGACACACCTCATGCCATCCTATCTCACAAATACATATTGTGGGGGAGGGGCCTGGTGAAACTCCCTCAGCCTTGAGGTGAGTCTCTTATCTGATTAATAGCTTCTAACAGACATAAAGCGCCTTACTAAAAACTAGCAAGGGGACACTCTTTTTGTCCCCTTCCAATGTCCATGTCAGAAACTTTCCCTGTCTCTATGATTCTTTAATAAAACTTTGCCACACAAAAAGCTCCAAGTAGTCAAATCTCATGTCTGACCCCGGATCAAAATCCTCTCCTCTAGAGGTCATGAATCCCAGAGTAACACGTGACTCATAGCAGCAACCTTTCATTCATTGCAGGTATACAGCAAAGTGGGCTTTTCCAATGGCTCAAACAGGGTAAAGAATTCACCTACAATGACACACAAGAGGCTCCAATTTGATCCCTGAGTTAGGAAGATCCTTTGGAGAAAGGAATGGCAATCTACTCCAGTATTCTTGTCTGGGAAATCTCATGAACAGAGGAGCCTGGGAATCTACAGTCCATAAGATCGCAAAGAGTAAGAAACGACTGAACACTGATGGATGGATGGATATAGAAAAGTAATTCATATATATATATATATATATATATATATATATATATATATATATACACACACATTTTTATCTATTATTTTTCAAATTATTTTCCCATTTAGGTTATTAAAGAATGTTGAACAGAGTTCCATGTGCTATAATGTAGGTCCTTATTGGTTATCTATTTTAAATACAGCAGTGTATACTTGTCAACTCCAAACTCCCAATCTATCCCTCCTCCAAACCCTTTCCTCCCTGGTAACCATAAGCTCATTCCCTAAGTCCATGAGTCTGTTTCTCTTTGTAAATAAGTTCATGCTCATTGCAGCACTATTTATAATAATCAAAGTGCAAAGCAACCTGAATATATCCATGAACAAATGAATGGATAAAGAAGATATGGTACATATATTGGAGAAAGAAATGGCAACCCACTCTAGTTCTTGCCTGGGAATGATACAGTTGAATATTACTCAGCAATCACAAAGAATAAAATAATGCCATTTTCAGCAGCAGGGATGGACCCAGAGGTTATCATACCAAGTGAAGTCAGAAAGAGAGAGACAAGAATCATGTAGTATCACTTACATATGGAATATAAAATATATTACATTTTTCTGTTTTTCATGACAACTTGATCTTTCAACTAATTATCTATCTGCCTAAAATAAAGATGCAGGTACAAGTACAAAGAAAAAAGGTTGGCAGTGGTCCAGGCCCAAAGACAATTGTGTTCTTTTTTAATTTAATTTTTATTGGAGTATGATTGTTTTACAACATTGTTTTAGTTTCTATTGTAGAGCAAAAAGAATCATCAATGCATATTCACATACCCCATTCCTTTTGAACTTCTTTCCCATTCAGTTCTCCACGTTGCATTAAATAGAATTCCTTGTGCTATACACTATTTTCTCATTGTTTATCTAAATATAACAACAGACTGGTTTCAAATTGGGAAACGAGTATGTCAAGGCTGTATATAATCACCCTGCTTATTTAACTTGCAGGCAGAGTACATTACACTAAATGCCAGGCTGGATAAAGCACAAACTGGAATTAAGATTACTGGGAGAAATATCAATAACCTCAGAAATGAAGATGGCACCACCCTTATGGCAGACAGTGAAGAGGAACTCAAGAGCCTCTTGATGAAAGTGAAAGAGGAGAGTGAAAAAAGCTGATTTAAAACTCAACATTCAAAAAACTAAGATCATGGCATCTGGTCCCATCACTTCATGGAAAATAGTTGGGGAAACAATGGAAACAGTGACAGACTTTGTTTTCTTGTGCTTCAAAATTGATGCAGATGGTGACTGCAGCCATGAAATTAAAACACACGAGCTATGACAAACCTAGACAGCATATTAAAAAGCAGAGACATTACTTTTCTGACAAAGGTCCATGTGGTCAAAACTATGTTTTTTCCAGTAGTCATATATGGATGTTAGAGTTGGACTATAAAGAAAGCTGAGCACTGAAGAATTGATGCTTTTGAACTGTAGTGTTGAAGACCTTGAGAGTCCCTTGAACTTCAAGGAGATGCAACTAGTCCATCCTAAAGGAAATCAGTCGTGAATAGTCATTGGAAGGACTGATGCTGAAGCTGAAGCTCCAATATTTTGGCCACCTAATGGGAAGAACTGACTCACTGGAAAAGACCCTGGTGCTGGCAAAGATTGAAGGTGGGAGCAGAAGGGGGTGACAGAGGATGAGACGGTTGGATGGCATCACCAGCTGGATGGACATGAGTTTGAGCAAGCTCTGAAAGTTGGTGGTAGACCGGGAATTCTGGCATGCTGCAGTCCGTGGGGTGGCAAAGAGACGTGACTGAGTGACTGAACTGAGCTGAATATATCTATTTAGATAACTAATGAGACAGTCACTTTCAAACCATTAACAATTAGGATGAAAAACAAGATTTACTGCAACTTTAGGCCATATTGTTTAAAAAGAGATAATAAACTAATTTGCTTCTCTGAATAGCTGCTGTAGATAGGAAGTATTTCTGTAGTTTGAAAAAAATATCTTGTATGTAACAAAAATTACTTGTTTGAAATGTTTGATTCTTTATAATTGCCTTTAATAATATAAAGTATTAAAAACTTAGATATTTATTAGTCAACAAGTTTACTTAGTTCTGTGTATAAAATGCTACACTTTTTTTTTTTTTTTTTTTCATTCACCAAGAGTCAGACATCTTGGAGTACAAAGTCAAATAGACCCTAGGAGGAATCACTCTGAACAAAGTTAGTGGAGGTGATAGAATTATAGCTGAGCTATTTCAAATCCTAAAAGGTGATGCTGTTAAAATGGTGCACTCAGTATGCCAGCAAATTTGGAAACTCAGCAGTGGCCACAGGACAGGAAAAGGTTAGTTTTCATTCCAATCCCAAAGAGGGCAATGTCAAAGAATGTTCAGACTACATCACATTTGCACTCATTTAACATGCTAGCAAAGTAAGGCTCAAAATTCTCCATTTCAGGCTTCAACAGTACATGAACTGAGAACTTCCAGATGTACAAGATGGATTTATAAAAGGCAGATGAACCAGAGATCAAATTGTCAACATCTGTTGGATCATAGAAAAGGCAAAATATTCCCGGGGGGGGGGGGGGGGGATCTACTTCTGCTTCATTGACTATCTAAATCTTCTGATGTGTGAATCACAGTGAACTGTAGAAAATTCTTACAGAGATGTGAATACCAGACCACCTAACTGCCTTCTGTGAAACTTGTATGCTGGTCAAGAAGCAACAGTAGGACCAGACATAGAATAACCAGCTGGTTGAAGGTGGGAGGAGAAGGGGAAAACAGAGTATGAGATGGTTGGATGGTATCCCTGACTCAGTGGACATGACTTTGAGCAAACTCTGGGAGATGGTAAAGAGAAGCTTACCAGAGAAGCTTGGTGTGTTGCAGTTCATGGTGTCACAAAGGGTTGGAATTGACTGAGCAACTGAATAACAACAAAATTTTATAAGTTACCTTTCCCCATTTACTTTCTTTTTAAAATGGCTATAGAGTTAAATACAAAAATTTCGATGATGTGACATAACCTGGACTTATCTGTATGATCAGGGAAGCTTGGAACAGAAAGAGGTGCTAAAACGGTAAAAGAGTAAGAGTTAGAGATAGCTAGGAAAAGAGAAGAAAGTTGTTAACTAGAAACATGGTTTCCTTCTTCCTGAATTCTACTATGGCTTACCAAATATGTGTTCCACTAACCAGGAGGAAATTACACTGGGAAACAAACTTCTGTTTTTCTTTTTATTCACCTTTTACAATGAGAAACAAATTAATTTATCTAATTTTCAACATTAGAAGGACGTATTGCACATACTCAGTCTGAGCTCTTCTTGCCTCTTTTTTTTTTTTTTGGAGTGACGTGCCTGTACAAAGTACTCTTTATCCTCTTTTCCATGAAATAACTTGACCACAGCAGGGTCCGATGCAAGCTTCAGGAAAGAAGCTACTGAATTAGAGTGTACTCTCTTAGCCAATAAAAGCTTAAAGTTTTAAATATGCATGATATTAGGGCTTCCCTGGTGGCTCAGAAGCTAAAGGATCTGCCTGCAATGTGGAAGACCAGAATTCGATCCCTGTATTGGGAAGATCCCCTGAAGAAGGAAATGGCAATCCACTCCAATACTCTTGCCTGGAAAATCCCATGGAAGGAGGAGCCTGGTAGGCTACAGTCCATGGGGTGTTAAATAGTCATACAAGACACAGAGAATTCAC
Source organism: Tragelaphus eurycerus (assembly GCA_935064755.1). Classification (NCBI taxonomy): domain Eukaryota; kingdom Metazoa; phylum Chordata; class Mammalia; order Artiodactyla; family Bovidae; genus Tragelaphus; species Tragelaphus eurycerus. The sequence goes on from CAKXYN010000123.1 coordinate 2,181,444, forward strand.
TTTAACAATAACAGCAAAATAATTATGGTTGAAGGGCACAACACCCAGTTTAAGCATGACACTTTATTGTGTCGTGAGGGCAATAGATCATGATCTTGGGTCATAGGTGGAGTTATTCTGTTTCTGAAGTCAGATGCTGTACAATGAAGCTGAGATGATTATAACCTAACCCTAAGAAGAAATCAGAATTTGACAAAATTTCTTTCATAAGATAATGCAGCTGCTGTCTCTAAAGTGACAGGTTTTAAACACCTTCAGAGGCAGGCATAGTTTAAATTCCATCATTGTATAAGCTAAGAGTTCAAAAAGTTTCTATATGTTACCAAGCCTCTCTCCCTGTCAGTGAAGAGTTGATTTGAAGGTTAATCTAATGAGCTAAATTCAAGTTTTGTTCTTGGAAATCCATTCTGGAAGGTTAAAATATAATTGTTAAGAAGATTTTCTTGTGTTCAAATAGAATTAAAGTAAAGTGGAATAAATCTCCCAAATTATAACTCATTTTATTATTCTATGAGTCATTATCAAGATCATCTAACACTCTTAAAAGAACCACGGAGGCCATGGATCTAATAATGGGCTCCCAGCTGTTTGGTATGAAAACAAAACAATTTAAATTGGAGTCATAAAGGTTATTTAAATGCTTATCTGCACATGATTTTAATTCATTTCTACCTAACTTAGCCTTCAGTGTATATAACATTGGTGAATTGACATACATTTGGAGAACATACATCTTGTTGGGAATTTTTCCTATACCCTAAATATTTCTAAGGACCAATTTTGTTTCATATGTTCTGGTAGGTACTATGCATATGGGAATAAAATAGGCATGGCCTAGATCCTAATGGAGCTTTCAGTACTAGTGGAAGACAAATTATATATGCATTGCTGCTGCTAAGTCGCTTCAGTCGTGTCCGACTCTGTGCGACCCCATAGACGGAAGCTCACCAGGCTCCCCCGTCCCTGGGATTCTCCAGGCAAGAATACTGGAGTGGGTTGCCATTTCCTTCTCCAATGCATGAAAGTGAAAAGTGAAAGTGAAGTCGCTCAGTCGTGTCCGACTCTTAGGGACCCCATTGACTGGAGCCTACCAGGATCCTCCATCCATGGGATTTTCCAAGCAAAAGTACTGGGGTGGGGTGCCATTGCCTTCCCCGTATATATGCATTATATATATATATATATATTATATATATATAACAACCAAATATAGTATGTAATAACTATATATATATAAACAGCTAAACAAAGAGTGGAAATATATATCACTATAAATTGTGATACATGCATTGAAGGAAGAAATAATGTTAATTTTATGCAAGTAAGTAGCACTGCATCTAATTTCTATTACAAGTTAAAGAAATCTTCTATGAAGAAGTAGTCTTAAATTGATGGCTGAAGGAGGAATATGAGTTAGTCCCCATGGATAGGGGTAAAAAAAAATATTATTTCAAGCAGATAAAACTATATGTGAGTGGGTGGAGTCACTAAGATGAGAAATTTCTTGGTTGATTGTGATTCAGAGAATAGAGAAAAGATAGTCTCTGCAAGTGGTGCTGGGAAAACAGGACAGCCACGTGAAAAACAATATACTTATTATTATATTAACACATCATATAGAAACAGATTCAAAATGGATTAAAAATCTGAGTGTAAGACCAAATACTATAAAACTCTGAGAGGAAAACATAGGTAGAACATTCTGACATAAATCACAAGAACTTTTTTGACCCACATTCTTAAGTAATGAAAATTAAAACAAAAATAAACAAATGGGATCTAATTAAATTTAAAAGCTTTTGCACAGAAAAGCAAATCATAAACAAAACAGAAATATACTTCTCAGTACGGGAGAAAATATTTGCAAACAAAGCAACTAAGAAAACTGGATTGAAGTTTTACTGAGCATGGCCCCACACATCAGAACAAGATTGTTTTCCCCTCAGTTATTCTTTCCCAACAGGAAGCTTCCATTAACCTCTTATCTTTCTCCATCAGAGGGCAGATGACTGAAAACCACAATCACAGGAAACTAATCAATCTGATCACACATACCGCAGCCTTGTTTAACTCAATGAAACTATGAGCCATACCATGTAAGGCCATCCAAGATGGACAGGTTATGGTGGATAGTTCTGACAAAACGTGGTCCACTGGAGAAGCGAATGGCAAACCACTTGAGCATTCTTGCATTGAGAACCCCATGAACAGTATAAAAAGGCAAAAAGATAGGACACTGAAAGATGAACTCCCTAGGTCCATGGTGCCCGATATGCTACTGGAGATCAGTGGAGAAATAACTCCAGAAAGAATGAAGAGACAGAGACAAAGCAAAAAAGAAAAGAAAAATCCAGTTGTGGATGTGACTGGTGATGGAAGTAAAGTCCAATGCTACAAAGAGCAATATATTGAATAAAAAACTGGAATTTTAGGTTCATGAATCAACATAAATGGGAAGAAGTCAAACAGGAGATGACAAGAGTGAACATCAACATTTTGGAATCAGTGAATGAAAATGGACTATAATGAGTGAATTTAACTCAGATGACCATTTCATCTACTATTGTGGGCAAGAATCCATTAGAAGAAATGGAGTAGCCATCATAGTCAACAAAAGAGTCCAAAATAGAGTACTTGGATGCAATCTCAAAAATGTCGGAATGATCTCTGTTCGTTTCCAAGGCAAACCATTCAATATCACAGTTATTCAATTTTATGCTCTGACCAGTAATGCTGAAGAAGCTGATGTTGAATCATTCTATGAAGACCTACAAGACCTTCTAGAACTAACACCCCTTAAATATTCCCTTTTCATTATAAGGGGCTGGAATGAAAAATTAGGAAATCAAGAGACACCTGAAGTAGCAGGCAAATTTGTCCTTGGATTACTAAACAAAGCAAGGCAAAGGCTAATAATTTGGCCAGGAGAACACACTGGTCATAGCAAACACCCTCTTCCAATCACACAAGAGAAGACTCTACACGTGGACACCACCAGATGGTCAACACTGAAATCAGATTGATTATACTTTTTGCAGCCAAAGATGAAGTTGCTTTATAGAACCACAAAAAAGACCAGGAGCTGACTGTTGCTCAGATCATGAACTCTTTGTTGCCAAATTCATACTTAAGTTGAAGAAAGTAGGAAAAATGACTAAATCATTTAGGTATGGCCTAAATCAAATCCCTTACAGTTATACAGTGGAAGTGACAAATAGATTCAAGGGATTAGATCTGATAGGCAGAGTGCCTGAAGATTTATGGACAGAGGTTCATGACATTGTACAGAAGGCATGGATGAAGACCATCCCCAAGGAAAAGAAATGTCAAAAGGCAAAATGGTTGTCTGAGGAAGTCTTACAAATAGCTGAGGAAAGAAAACATGCAAAAGGCAAAGGAAAAAAGAAAGGATATACCCATTTGAATGCAGAGTTCCAATGAATAGCAAGGAGAGATAAGAAAGCCTTCCTCAGTGATAAGTGCAAGGAAATAAAGGAAAACAGTAGAAATGGAAAAGACTAGAGATCTCTTCAATAAAATTAGAGATATCAAGAGAACATTTCATACAAAAATGGACACAATAAAGGACTGAAATGGTATGGACTGAACAGAAATAGAAGATATTAAGAAGTGTTGGAAACAATACACATAAGAACTATACAAAGAAGAGCATCGTTACACAGATAACTACGTTGGTGTGATCACTCACCTAGAGCCAAACATCCTGGAATGCAAAGTCAAGTGGACCTTAGGAAGCATCAATAAGAACCAAGCTAGTGGAGGTGATCGAATACCAGTTGAGCTATTTCAAATCTTGGAAGATGATGTTGTGAATGTGTTGCACTCAGTAGGCCAGCTAATTTGGAAAACTCAGCGGTGGCCACAGTACTGGAAAAGTTCAGTTTTCATTCTAATCCCAAAGAAAGGCAATGCCGAAGAATGTTCAAACTACTGCACAATTGCGCTCATGGCACACGCTAGCAAAGTAATCAAAATTCTCCAAGCCAGGCCTCAGCAGTACATGAACCTTGAACTTCCATATGCTTAAAGTGGATTTAGAAAAGGCAGAATAGCCAGAGATCAGATATTCAATATCCGATGGATCATCAATAAAGTAAGAGAGTTCCAGAATACATTTACTTCTGCTTTATTGACTATGCCAAATCCTCTGACTGTGTAGATCACAACAAACTGTGGAAAATTCTTAAAAAATTGGAATACCAAACCACTTGAACAGCCTCCTGAGAAATCTGTTTGCACATCAAGAAGCAACAGTCAGAATTGGACATGGAACAACAAACTGGTTCAAAATCGGGAAAGGAGTTCTCAAGAGTGTATATTGTGACCCTGAATATTTAACTTATATGCCAAGTATATCATGAGAAGTTCTGGATAGAATGAACAAAAGCTGGAATCAAGATTGCCAGGAGAAATATCAATAACCTCAGATATGCAGATAACACCACCCTTACAGCAGAAAGTGAAGAGGAACTAAAAAGCCTCTTGATTAAAGTGAAAGAGGAGAGTGAAAAAGTTGGCTTCAAAGTCAACATTCAGAAAACTAAGATCATGGCATCTGGTTCCATACCTTCATGGCAAATAGATTGGGAAACAATGGAAGCAGTGAGAGATTTTATTTTGGGGTGCTCCAAAATTACTGCAGATTATGACTGCAGATATGAAATTAAAAGATGACAAAGCGTCTTGGAGGGAAAGCTATGATCAACCTAGGCAGCATATTAAAAAGCAGAAACATTACTTTGCCAACAAAACCCTCCTAGTCAAAGCTTTGGTTTTCCCAGAAGGCGTGTATGGATATGATAGTTGGACTACAAAGAAATCTGACGGCCGAAGAAATGATGCTTTTGAACTGTGGTTTTTAAGACTCTTGAGAGTCCCTTAGAGTGCAAGAAGATGAAGCCAGTCATTCCTAAAGGAAATAAGTCTTGAATATTCATTTGAAGAACTGATGCTGAAGCTGAAACTTCAATATTTTGGATCTGATGTGAAGGCCTGACTCATTAGAAAAGACTCTGATGCTGGGAAAGATTGAAGGCAGGAGGAGAAGGGGACAACAGAGGATGAGATGGCTGGATGGCATCACTGACTCGATGGACATGAGTTTGAGCAAGCTCCATGAGTTGATGATGGACAGGGAAGCCTGGCATGCTGCATTCCATGGGGTCACAAAGAATCGGACATGACTGAGTGACTGAACTGACCAGTGTTCCCAATGTGGAAAATACATACCAATGCTTGAAAAGTTCATGGTTTATCATACTCAGAACTTTCAACAAAGATTTAGAATGTTTTAAGTTCCTTGTTAGTGGAAATATTTCTATTGTAAGGGGAGTTCATATATCTGAATAATGACTTTACTGTACTAACGGCACATTAGGTTTCCTTCCCAGTGTTTACATGAGACTAGTTTTTTAGGGTCTGAGAAAGAAATCGATGTGTGACCACTAATAAAAACAGAAATGTACAGTGATATCAGTAAAAAGCAGCAAGCAAAAGGAAGAGTACTCAATTTCTTTTAGTCATTTTAAATATGAAATTATTTTCTTATTATATTAAGCTTTTTGGTGGTCTTGCAGTCAGAATTTGTGATGAATGAATGACCATGCAGCCAAAAGATTTGCATGGTAATGGATGTTACTGTTTAAAGAGCTATTTTTCTCTCTTTTAGCTCCATAAAAAAAAGCAAGCTGAAAATAAGTGACCCAATCAAAAAATGGGCCAAAGAACTAAATAGACATTTCTCCAAAGAAGACATACAGATGGCTAACAAACACATGAAAAGATGCTCAACATCACTCATTATCAGAGAAATGCAAATCAAAACCACTATGAGATACCATTTCACGCCAGTCAGAATGGCTGCTATCCAAAAGTCCAGAAGCAATAAATGCTGGGGAGGGTGCGGAGAGAAGGGAACCCTCTTACACTGTTGGTGGGAATGCAAACTAGTACAGCCACTATGGAGAACAGTATGGAGATTCCTCAAAAAACTGGGACTAGAACTGCCTTATGATCCAGCAATCCCACTGCTGGGCATATACACTGAGAAAACCAGAATTGAAAGAGACACGTGTACCCCAATGTTCATAGCAGCACTGTTTACAATAGCCAGAACGTGGAAGCAACCTAGATGTCCATCCACAGATGAATGGATAAGCAAGCTGTGGTACATATACACAATGGAGTATTACTCAGCCATTAAAAAGAATACATTTGAATCAGTTCTAAGGAGGTGGATGGAACTGGAGCCTATTATACAGATTGAAGTAAGCCAGAAACAAAAACACAAATACAGTATACTAAAGCATATATATGGCATTTAGAAAGATGGTAAAAATAACCCTATTTACGAGACAGCAAAAGAGACACTGATGTATAGAACAGACTTTTGGACTCTGGGACCAGGAGAGGGTGGGATGATTGGAGAGAATAGCATTGAAATATGTATAATATCATATCTTAAACGAGTCATCAGTCCAGGTACAATGCCCGATAACAAATGCCTGGGGCTGGAGCACTGGGTCGACCTGGAGGGATGGTGTGGGGAGGGGAAAGGGAGGAGGGTTCAGGATGGGGAACACGTGTATACTGGAGGCAGATCCATCTTGATGTATTGTAAAAGCAATACAATATTGTAAAGTTAAGCAAAAAAAAAAAAAAAAGATATATGTAGACCCTAGCTTATTCTCCCGCTTATGTCCTGGACACCATGGCTCGCATATCAATTACTGTATCTCCTGGTTGGTTTCCCTGCTTCCACCCTTGCCCTCCTACAGTCTCTTCTGTAGACCACAGAGTGAGCCTTTAAAGACACACGTCAACCATGGCAATATTAATGTTATTTGTTATGTAACTTACTTCATTGATCATCTCTCATCCAGTCTTAATTCTAAATATCATCTATATATATTTTTTGAACTTTTTATTTTGTATTGGGGTATGGCAGAGTAACAATGTAACAATGTGGTGATAGTTTCAGGCAAAGAGACTCAGCAATACACATCACCCAGTTCACTTCAAAAAAAAAAAAAAAGCAAGCTTCTTATTCTTGGAAGTGAAAAGTTGGTCCTCATGTTCATTTACATAAACTGAAGACAGCAAAGGTAAGTGAGGTCATATGTTTTGAAAGACTTTCCACTCAAATCTCACTCAATTTAAGTTCTTGTTACTAATGCCATAAGAACAAAAGCATAGGATGTCACTTAGTCATGTTATCTAATTAAGTGGTACTTATATTTCATTTTTCCTCTGTTCCATCACATCCTGAACTCCTATTCACCAATGACCGAAGTCCAGTTTCTAAAGTGTATACTAAGACCTAGTATATGTTTTCAGTCTCATGTATTGTCTTTTTCCTCCATAGGACACATTTTCACTTCCAAGCTAGAAGTCACCCACTGTATAATTTCGAAAGGCTGTTTTTTATGGACTGTGGAAACAAAATTAAGTTGTCTGAGATAACTCATTTTGTTATATATCTGTTATTAAGGTATTAACTCATCTATTTTGCAGACATATTCAGTGATGGAGAAGGAGGGCTAGGCACTCCTGACCCTCATCTGCAACAGAGAATTTGTTTATCTTTTAAATGATATGAGGCTTCCCCAGTGGCTCAGTGGGTGAACAATCCACCTGCAATGCAGGAGACATAGGAGGCTCCAGTTTGATCCCTGGGGAGGGAAGATCCCCTGGAGGAGGGCATGGCAACCTACTTCAATATTATTGCCTGGAGAATCCCATGGACAGAAGAGCCCGGCGAGCTACAGTTTATAAGGTTGCAAAGAGTCAGACATGACTGAAGGGACATAGTATGCACACATGTTAATTGATATGTTTCTAAAGTTGACCTTTTGGGAATACAAAATTTACTTGAAAACCCTGGATAGTTAGTAGTTGTTAAAGAGAATCTCAGAGCTCTAGAAATGGTCTAGGAGAGTTGGAACAAGCTTCCTTCCCTCCTAAACAGTTTTGAACATCTTCCTTAACTGCTGTAAGAACAAAATACATGTTATATTATGTATATTTGCTCCAGAATTGATTCCCTGAATTTTAGCCTCTTTCTTTGCAGTCTCAGAGGAAGTACTTAGAGCCACACTATGTAGTATTTCACTAAATACATTATATATTCTAAAGTGCTCAGTCATCTATTGCATCTATAATAGTGCAAGTCATCTATTACTTGGTGGTCTGGGTGAGACATAAGCTGTGAGCCCTGAAATTTATTGATATCTACAGAATGAGTTTTTGAGACTTTCATAATTTCAATACCTTGTGTATAAATGCAAAATCAAGTGTGCAGAACAACAAAATTGCACACACACACATAGACATAAAGAAAAAGTGATTCTGGTCTTCTTAAAAGTATTCCAGATGGCTTTAGACAAACCATTTTAAGGCTAACATTCTGTTATATGATGAAGGAATTTGTTGTGTTTCTATTTTTTGTCAAAGTTCCCTCTCTCTCTCTCTGCCTCTCTCTCCTTTTTCTTTCTTTCTTTCCTTTTTTCTTTTTTTAAATGAAAACTTACAGGAGCTCCAATCTGTAAAACAGATGAAAGCAAAGTTCTATTGGAGACACATCATCTCACTTGCCCCTCATTTACTCCATCTCCCACCATCTTCCTAAGTGCAAAGTTCTATCCATCTCCCACCATCTTCCTAAGTGCAAAGTTCTATTGAAAACCATTAGGCTAGATGCTATGCAAAATCTCTGCTAACTTTAGTATTTTACACATCTTGTATTTGTCAGAATATAATTTCACTTACAATTCCATTCAGTCTACATCACCTTATTCTTTAGTGACTTCTCCTTTTTGTGAACTTCATCTAGTATTTTAGTGTAAACTATAAAAGGAGAGTCCCTCAATAGTAATTCTGGAGTCTATTTCAGGAAACAGATACAGCACTAAAGGAATGTGCTGCTCAGTGAGAACACCAATCCTCAGGTAGCATATTCCTGGTATTTATGTCACATGGCATCCTCAATGAAATCTGTGGGACAAAACATACACAAAAAGAGCCAGATACTCTTCATGGCGATACCATCTTCCAAATTTTCAACAGCCATCACTGTATCATCTTGCAGACCTGCCAAGGCAATGAGTCCGAGTTCAGGAAACTTGGGGAGTGGCTGTGTAAGCTTTTCTATTAGTCTGGTGTCTAGCCTTCATTTTCCGAGTGATGGGAAGAGAAAAACATTTTAGTACTACTCTTGGGTCCACTCCAGGGATAAACTCCATTAAGCCTGTATCTTTTTATTTTTTTTAAAGAAATGATAAGTAACCTAGAATAATGAGGAATATTCCAATCATTTGGGACTTGGTTGTCAACATGGTCATTCTAAACTTAAGTGACCTATGTATGGTTCCTGGTCAGTGAGGCAGATTTTCCATTCCCCAGTGGCTCAGTAGTAAAGAATCCACCTACCAATACAGGAGACACAAGAGATTTGGGTTTAATCCCTTGGTTGGGAAGATCACCTGGAGGAGGAAAGGAGGAAATAGCAACCCACTCCAGCATTCTTGTCTGGAGAATCCCATGACAGAGAAGCCTGTTGGTCTACAGTCCATGAAGTCACAAAGAGTTGGTCACTGCTGAGCACCTAAACAACAACAATAAGATATTTGCATTTTTATTAAATGCCATATTAAAATATATTGTAGCAAAAGTATAACGACAAAAGGGATTTTCTGTGTGTTTATGTATGTTAATATTAATATGACATCTTTTATAAGATATGGATGTCTCTCAGAAAGTGCTGGGTGTTTGGGTGACTGACATAGGAGAAACCTCTGCATATAAGTACGACCAATTCTCGCAATGTCCCATCGGGGATGCTGCTACTAAAAAGAGCCATGTGGAGAAGGAATTCATTGCTTTCAAATATTTTACTCCATGTAAGTATATAGGCAACCTATTAGTTTCTGAATATTGGCTTAGTCATGATAATATCTTATTAGTTAGAACATTTATTTCCTAATTAATGAATTATTTAAGTAGAGGAGATACTTAAATATTGAGATTTTTATAATAAGAACTCTGTAAATATTGGTACTGGGGGAAATTTAGAAAATATACAGGACTATGGTGAGGATACAGATTTAAAATAGTCTCAAATAGACTATGTGAAAAATATGTTATTTTTATTTATTTATTTTTTAAATTTAATACTATTTTATTTAACTTTACAATATTGTATTGGTTTTGCCATGACACAGAATTGTATTATCTCAGATTTGGTCCACCTGATCATCTACCACAACTAAATGAGCCAACCAGTAAAACTGCAGGGCTTGCTCAACACAAGCTAATAACCTTTTGGTCTGTTATTTGAATCTAGTCTCAGGTTACTGGTTAATATTTAACTGCCAAACTTCGTGAGCATGTAGCCAGTGACTGAAAAACCTCCTTTGGCAGGCAAGTCATTAAAAACCTAATTTATACAAGTTCTAAGTGCTGAAGTATAGTAATTTCAACTTTTAATGTGCACAGAAATCATTGAAAATCTCATTAAAATGTAGATTCCTGATTTGGTATGTCTGGAACAGAGCCTGAGGTGCTTTATTTATTTTTTAAGCTTCATGGTGATGCCAGAGCTGTTGGTTCATGACTATATGCGAACAGGAAGGAATTAGAGGACCTTCTGAGTCTACTTGGGGAAATAGGAAGGCGGCCATGCAGGAAACATCCACTCCACAACTGGAATAGTTCTACTTCTTTTTGTTTTACATATTGGAATTTTAATAATATTTTATTGGAAAGAAGACCTCTGTGCTTTTAGCTAAAACTGCTGCTGCTGCTAAGTCACTTCAGTCGTGTCCGACTCTGTGTGACCCCATAGATGGCAGCCCACCAGGCTCCTCTGTCCCTGCGATTCTCCAGGCAAGAACACTGGAGTGGGTTGCCATTTCCTTCTCCAGTGCATGAAAGTAAAAAGTGTAACTGAAGTCGAGTCGTGTCCATCTCTCAGCGACCCCATGGACTGCAGCCTACCAGGCTCCTCCATCCATGGGATTTTCCAGGCAAGAGTACTGGAGTGGGGTGCCACTGCCTTCTCCGTTTAGGTAAAAAGGAAGTTTAAAAAGTATATACAGCCTGATACATACTCTGAGACTGTTTAATTGAAGAAATATGGTGTAATATGTGAAGAAATAAAGGGTAATATGTGAAATTCTTGCATCAACATTTTTAGTAACTATGTCCTGATACTGTATTAGGTGCAGACATGGTTACTGAACATTATAAGAGTATATAGTTAGGCCAGAAAGACAGATTTAATTGAGGGAAAATATCCATTATGTTTAAAAGAAATAATAATTTTCAACTGAGATGAGTACTTTAAAAGAGAACATTGTACTCACATTAGAAAGGCAAAGGAGTGAACCATAATAAGAACATGAAAAAATCGAACGGATTCACTTATGTCATAGGGTTTTTAAATGGAGGTGAGAGACTATTAAGAATGTAAACCTTAAACACATCCTCACCAGTTGAAACATGAACTTTTGAGCTGGACAAAACTTCAAATATTCCAAATATTTGAGTAACTCTATGAGAATAACTCAGAAAAGTCAATGGCACCCCACTCCAGTACTCTTGCCTGGAAAATCCCATGGACGGAGGAGCCTGGTGGGCTGCACTCCATGGGGTCACTACTGAGCATCTTCACTTTCACTTTTCACTTTCATGCATTGGAGAAGGAAATGGCAACCCACTCCAATGTTCTTGCCTGGAGAATCCCAGGGACAGCAGAGACTGGTGGGCTGCCGTCTATGGGGTCACACAGAGTCAGACACGACTGAAGCGACTTAGCAGCAGTAGCAGCAGCAGCAACAGCTTTGGCAAACAATCAGGTTTGGCCAAGATTAGCTTTCTGCCTGCAACACCAATCAAAATTATTTGTAAGCAAATTATTTAGACACTCCCTTTCTTGTCTTTAAAAACTTCTGATTTTGATCCTTAGTGGGAAACTGGTTGTTGTTCAATTGCCAAATCATGTCTGACTGTGACCCCCTGGTAGCATACCAGGCTTCCTTGTCTTTCACTTCCTCCCAGAGCTTGCTCAAATTCATGTCCATTGAGTCAGTGATGCCATCCAACCACCTCATCCTCTGTTATCCCCTTCTGCTCCTGCTCTCAATCTTTCCCAGCATTGGGTTCTTTTCCAATCAGTTTGTTCTTCACATCAAGTGGCCAAAGTATTGAAGTTTCAGCTTCACTATCATTCCTTCCAATGAATATTCAGGGTTGATTTCCTTTATTCATCTGGATTCATTTCCTGAATTCATCTCCTTGTAGTTCAAGGGACTCTCAAGAGTCTTTCAGCACCACAATTTGAAAATGTCAATTTTTTGGCACTCAGTCTTCTTTACGGTCCAAATCTCACATCCATACTTGATTACTGGGGAAAAAAAATGTAGCTTTGACTATATGGACCCTTGCAGTTTCTGCCTTTTTTTTTTTTTTTTTTTTTTTTAATCGTGATTATACAGTGGAGGTGACAAACAGATTCAAAGGATTAGATCTGGTTAGCAGAGTGCCTGAAGAACTACAGAGTTTTGTAACATTGTACAGGAAAACCAAACCATTCCAAACACAAAAAAAATGCAAGAAGGCAAAGTCTGAGGAGGCTTTACAAATAGCTAGGGAAAGAAGAGAAGTGAAAAGCAATGGGGAAAGGGAAAGAAGCAATCAACTGAAAGCAAGTTCCAGAGAACAGCAAGGAGAGATAAGAAGCCCTTCTTTAATGAGCAATGCAAAGAAGCAGATAGAAAAAATAGAATGTGAAAGACTAGAGGTCTCTTGAAGAAAATTGAAGATATCATGAGAACATTTCATTCAAGAATGGGCATGATAAAAGACAGAAATAGGAACAGAAGAGATTAAGAAGAGGTGGTAAGAATACACTAAAGAACTATACCAAAAAAATGTTACTAGTAATAATAATAATGTCTTTTTTTTTTTTTTTTTTGGAGGGTGCACCAAGAGTGTTATTTTAAAACCATGCCTTGGAATGACTTATAGTACATTTAAAAGTTGGCATGTGGACATTTTGCTTTTCTTTTTATTTTAATTGGAGGCTAATTACTTTACAATATCGTGGTGGTTTTGCCATATTTTGCCATACATTCACATGAATCAGCCATGAGTGTACATGTGTTCCCCATCCTGACCCTTCCTCCCAACTCCCTCCCCATCACATCTGTCAGGGTCATCCCAGTGCACCAGCCCTGAACACCCTGCCTCATGCATGGAACATGGAATGACGATCTATTTCACATATGTTAATATACATGTTTCAATGCTATTCTCTCAAATCATCCCACCCTTGCTTTCTCCCACAGAGTACAACAGTCTGTTCTATACATCTGTGTCTCTTTTGCTGGGTCACATATAAGGGTCATTGTTACCATCTTTCTAAAAACATATATATGTGTTAATATACTGTATTGGTGTTTTTCTTTCTGACTTACTTAGCTCTGTATAATAGGCTCCAGTTTCATCCACCTCATTAGAACTGATTCAAATGCATTCTTTTTAATAGCTGAGTAATATTCCATTGTGCATATGTACCACAACTTTCTTATCCAATCATCTGCTGATCGACATTGAGGTTGCTTCCATGTCCTGGCTATTGTAAACAGTTCTGCGATGAATATTGGGGTACACGTGTCTCTTCCAATTCTGTTTTCCTTGGTGTGTATGCCCAGCAGTGGGATTGCTGGGTCATATGGCAGTTCTATTTCCAGCTTTTAAAGGAATCTCCACACTGTTCTCCATAGTGGCTGTACTAGTTTGCTTTCCCAACAACATTGTAAAAGGGTTTTCTTTTCTCCACATCCTCTCCAGCATTTATTGTTTGTAGACTTTTTGATAGCAGCCATTCTGACCGGTGTGAGATGGTACCTCATTGTGGTTTTGATTTGCATTTCTCTGATAATGAGTGATGTTGAGCACCTTTTCATGCATTTGTTAGCCATCTGTATGTCTTCTTTGGATTAATGTCTGTCGAGTTCTTTAGCCCATTTTTTGATTGGGTCATTTATTTTTTGGAATTGAGCCATAGGAGCTGCTTGTATATTTTGGAGATTAATTCTTTGTCAGTAGCTTCTTTTGCTATTATTTTCTCCCATTCTGAAGGCTATCTTTTCATCTTGCTTATAGTTTTCTTCATTGTGCAAAAGCTTATAAGTTTAATTAGGTTCCATTTGTTTATTTTTGCTTTTATTTCCAATATTCTGGGAGGTGGGTCATAGAGGATCCTGCTGTGATTTATGTCAGAGAGTGTTTTGCCTATGTTTTCCTCTAGGAGTTTTATGGTTTCTGGCCTTACATTTAGATCTTTAATCCATTTTGAGTTTATGTTTGTGTATTGTGTTAGAAAGTGTTCTAGTTTCATTCTTTCACAAGTAGTTGATTAGTTTTCCCAGCACCACTTGTTAAAGAGATAGTTTTTTTCTCCATTGTATATTCACTCCTCCTTTATCAAAGATAAGGTGTTTATAGGTGCATGGACTTATCTCTGGGCTTTCTATTTTGTTCCATTGACCTATATTTCTGTCTTTGTACCAGTACCATACTGTCTTGAGGACTGTCGCTATATAGTATAGCCTGAAGTCAGAAAGGTTGATTCCTTCAGTTTCATTTTTCTTTCTCAGGATTGCTTTGGCTATTCGAGGTTTTTTGTAATTCCATATGAACTGTGAAATTATTGTTCTAATTCTCTGAAAAATACCGTTGGTAGCTTGATAGGCTTTTTGTTGAATCTATAGTTTGCTTTGGGTAGTATACTCATTTTCACTATATTGATTCTTTCAATTCATGAACATGATATATTTCTTCATCTATTTCTGTCATCTTTGATTTCTTTCATCAGTGTTTTATAGGTTTCTATATACAGGTCTTTTGTTTCCTTCAGTTCAGTTAAGTCACTCAGTCGTGTCTGACTCTTTACAACGCCATGAAGTGCAGCACGCCAGGCCTCCCTGTCCATCACCAACGTCTGGAATTCACTAAAACTCATGTCCATAGAGTCAGTGATGCCATTAGGCCACTTCATCCTCTGTTTCCCCCTTCTCCTCCTGACCCCAATCCCTCCCAACATCAAAGTCTTTTCCAATGAGCCAGCTCTTCGCATGAGGTGGCCATAGTACTGGAGTTTCAGCTTTAGCATCATTCCTTCCAAAGAACACCCAGGGATGATCTCTTTCACAATGGACTGGTTGGATCTCCTTGCAGTCCAAGGGACTCTCAAGAGTCTTCTCCAATACCACAGTTCAAAAGCATCAATTCTTTGGCGCTCAGCTTTCTTCACGGTCCAACTTTCACATCCATACATGACCACTGGAAAAATCATAGCGTTGACTAGACGGACCATTGCTAGCAAAGTAATGTCTCTGCTTTTGAATATGCT
The DNA here is from genome assembly GCA_935064755.1 of Tragelaphus eurycerus. Taxonomy (NCBI): domain Eukaryota; kingdom Metazoa; phylum Chordata; class Mammalia; order Artiodactyla; family Bovidae; genus Tragelaphus; species Tragelaphus eurycerus. The sequence continues at coordinate 2,196,877 of CAKXYN010000123.1, forward strand.
ATCTAGGTTGGTCATAACTTTCCTTCCAAGGAGTAAGTGTCTTTTAATTTCATGGGTGCAATCACCATCTGCAGTGATTTTGGAGACCCCCAACATAAAGTCTGACTCTGTTTCCAATGCTTCCCCATCTATTTCCCATGAAGTGATGGGAACACATGTCATGATCTTCGTTTTCTCAATGTTGAGCTTTAAGCCAAGTTTTTCACTCTCCTCTTTTGATTTCATCAAGAGGCTTTTTAGTTCCTCTTCACTTTCTGCCATAAGGGTGGTGTCATCTGCATATCTGAGGTTATTGATATTCCTTCCAGCAATCTTGGTTCCAATTTGTGCTTTTTCCAGTCCAGCGTTTGTCATGATGTACTCTTCATACAAGTTAAATAAGCAGGGTGACCATATACAGCCTTGACATACTCCTTTTCCTATTTGGAACCAGTCTGTTGTTCCATGTCCAGTTCTAACTGTTCCTTTCTGACCTGCATACAGATTTCTCAGGACGCAGCTCAGGTGGTCTGGTATTCCCATCTCTTTAAGAATTGTCTACAGTTTGTTGTGATCAACACAGTCAAAGGCTTTGGCATAGTCAATAAAGCAGAAATAGATGTTTTTCTGGAACTTTCTTGCTTTTTCGATGATCCAGCAGATGTTGGCAATTTGATCTCTGGTTCCTCTGCCTTTTCTGAAACCACATTCAACATCTGGTAGTTCATGGTTCACATATTGCTGAAGCCTGGCTGGGAGAATTTTGAGCATTACTTTACTAGCATGTGAGATGAGTGCAATTGTGCGGTAGTTTGAGCACTCTTTGGCATTGCCTTTTTTTAAGGATTGGAATGAAAAGTGACCTTTACAGTCCTGTGGCCACTACTGAGTTTTCTAAATTTGCTGGCATATTGAGTGCAGCACTTTCACAGCATCATCTTCCAGGATTTGAAATAGCTCAACTGAAATTCCATCACCTCCACTAGCTTTGTTTGTAGTGATGCTTTCTAAGGCCCAGTTGACTTCACATTCCAGGATGTCGGGCTCTAGGTAAATGATCACACCATCGTGATTATCTTGGTCGTGAAAATTTTTTGTACAGTTCTTCTGTGTATTCTTGCCATATCTTCTTAGTATCTTCTGCTTCTGTTAGGTGCATACCATTTCGATCCTTTATCAAGTTCATCTTTGCATGAAATATTCCCTTGATAACTCTAATTTTCTTGAGAGATCTCTAGTCTTTCCGATTCTGTTGTTTTCCTCCATTTCTTTGCACTGATTGTTGAGGAAGGCTTTCTTATCTCTTCTTGCTATTCTTTGGAACTCTGCATTCAGATGCTTATATCTTTTCTTTTCTCCTTTGCTTTTCACTTCTATTCTTTTCACAGCTATTTGTAAGGCCTCCTCAGACAGCTGGTTTGCTTTTTTGCATTTCTTTTCCATGGGGATGGTCTTGATCCCTGTCTCCTGTACAATGTCATGAACCTCCGTCCATAGTCTTCAGGCACTCTAAAAAATCTAGTCCCTTAAATCTTTTTCTCACTCCACTGTATAATCATAAGGAATTTGATTTTGGTCATACCTGAATGCCTAGTGTTTTTCCCTACTTTCTTCAATTTAAGTCTGAATTTGGCAATAATGAGCTCATGATCTGAGCCACAGTCAGCTCTCGATCTTGTTTTTGCTGACTGTATAGAGCTTCTCCATCTTTGGCTGCAAAGAATGTAATCAGTCTGATATCTGTGTTGACCATCTGATGATGTCCATGTGTAGAGTCTCCTCTTGTGTTGTTGGAAGAGGGTGTTTGCTATGACTAGTGCGTTCTCTTGGCAGAACTCTATTAGACTTTGCCCTGCTTCATTCTTTATTCCAAGGCCAAATTTGCCTGTTACCCAAGATGTTTCTTTACTTCCTACTTTTGCATTGCAGTATCCTATAATGAAAAGGACATCTTTTGGGGGTGTTAGTTCTAAAACGTCTTTTAGGTCTTCATAGAACCGTTGAACTTCAGTTTCTTCAGTGTTTATGATTTGTTCATAGACTTGGATTACTGTGATATTGAATGGTTTGCCTTGGTAATGAACAGAGGTCATTCTGTCATTTTTGAGATTGCATCCAAATACTGCATTTCAGACTCTTTGTTGTCCATGATGGCCACTCCATTTCTTCTGAGGGATTCCTGCCCACAGTAGTAGATATAATGGTCATCTGTGTTAAATTCACCTATTCCAGTCCATTTTAGTTCGCTGATTCCTAGAATGTCAATATTCACTCTTGCCATCTCCTGTTTGACCACTTCCAATTTGCAGTTTAAGTTCATTTGTTTGTAGGTCACCCAGTCTGTGGTATCCTGTTACAGCAGCCCAAATGTTAAAATGCATATCATGTTCTAAACTCAATGTATAAATCATTTCCATCACCACACTTGCCCTTGCCAGAATCCTAGCTTTGTAAGTTAGTTACTTCTATTTTCTCTTCTGACATAAAATAAATCACCAAATCTGCCAAATTTACTGTGTCGTTTCAAAATTTGTTTTGTCTTCCTGTACTCACTCTCACCAGTTCATGTCAAACCCTCTTTATTTTTTCATTTGAAATACCACCTAGACTCATACTGGCCAACATAAATTCGTATTTGTCTTTCTCTAATATATTAGACTATCATTAAAGAGATTGCTCTAAAATGAATGCCATTCATCAATTTACCAGTTTCCTATTCTTTTCAGAGAAAAATACAAACATATTATCATAAATTGAAAACTCTATTGTGTGCTTACCTTCAGCTTTCCTCTTCTATTTTGAATCCCAGCTATGCTGAAATATAGCATAGTCTCCATCCCATATTCTATGTGCCTTTACATGCCTTTCTGGGTATTAATCTTGCTTCACCGGAAAAACTACATTATCTAATCCTAGACCTTTATCTATTAATTTCTGGTCTTTTCTCATGATAGTATTTTCAGTAATAACAACAGTAGTAGCAACAAAAATAGTGGCAACATGAGTTAACATGAGAAAATATTCATTTTAAATGTTTTATTTATATCAGAAAACATTTTAAAAATATTTTCTTATTGAAGGTTCAGTTCCTCAGGGAAATTTTCTTTGTTATTTATTTATTTATTTATTTATTTATTTTTTTACCAGTTCTTCAGTCAGTTCAGTTCAGTTCAGTCATTCAGTCGTGTCCGACTCTTTGAGACCCCATGAATTGCAGCACGCCAGGCCTCCCTGTCCATCACCAACTCCCGGAGTTCACGCAGACGCACGTCCATCGAGTCAGTGATGCCATCCAGCCATCTCATCCTCTGTCGTCCCCTTCTCCTCCTGCCCCCAATCCCTCCCAGCATCAGAGTCTTTTCCAATGAGTCAACTCTTTGCATGAGGTGGCCAAAGTACTGGAGTTTCAGCTTTAGCATCATTCCTTTCAAAGAAATCACAGGGATGATCCCCTTCAGAATGGACTGGTTGGATCTCCTTGCAGTCCAAGGGAATCTCAAGAGTCTTCTCCAACAGGACAGTCCAAAAGTCCATCAATTCTTCGGTGCTCAGCCTTCTTCACAGTCCAACTCTCACATCCATACATGACCACAGGAAAAACCATAGTCTTGACTATACGGACCTTTGTTGGCAAAGTAATGTCTCTGCCTTTGAATATGCTATCTAGGTTGGACATAACTTTCCTTCCAAGGAGTAAGCGTCTTTTAATTTCATGGCTGCAGTCACCATCTACCAGTTCTTAGGTACTCCTAAAACATGTTTTCACATTTCATTCATCATTTGTTAATTCCCCACTCATTTCAAAGCAAAATACAAGCATATTATCATAGCTCACAAAATCTATTATGTCCCTAATTCTTTCAATTTTTTTCTCTTCTGTTTTGAATCAAAGCTATACTGATATACTTGCAATTCAAAGGCTGTTAAATAGCTAACTTGCAGCTATTATTCTGTCAGGTATCCCTGGAGGAGGAAATGGCAACCCACTCCAGTATTCTTGCATGAGAAATCCCATGAACAGAGGAATCTGATGACTACAGTCCATGAGATCCCAAAGCATCTTAATACCACTATTGTGTCAAATACGGTTCCCCTGAAATTCTGATAAAGCAGGCGTGTGTCATTGGCTCTAGACAGCTCTCTTTCTCACATTTCCTTGATCTGCCCTTAACTCTGATTTTCATCACCAGAACTTAGCCTTTAAAGGTTGATATTTTTTTCTGGGCTCCAAAATCACTGTAGATGGTGACTGCAGCCATTGAAATTAAAAGATGCTTACTCTTTGGAGGGAAAGTTATGACCAACCTAGATAGAATATTCAAAAGCAGAGACATTACTTTGCCAACAAAGGTCCGTCTAGTCAAGGCTATGGTTTTTCCTGCAGTCATGTATGGATGTGAGAGCTGGACTGTGAAGAAGGCTGAGCACCAAAGAATTGATGCTTTTGGACTGTGATGCTGGAGAAGACTCTTGAGAGTCCCTTGGACTGCAAGGAGATCCAACCAGTCCATTCTAAAGCAGATCATCCCTGTGTGTTCTTTGGAAGGAATGATGCTAAAGCTGAAACTCCAGTACTTTGGCCACCTCATGCAAAGAGTTGACTCATTGGAGAAGACTCTGATGCTGGGAGGGATTGGGGGCAAGAGGAGAAGGGGGCGACAGAGTATGAAATGGCTGGATGGCATCACTGACTCGATGGATGTGAGTCTGAGTGGACTCTGGGAGTTGGTGATGGGCAGCGAGGCCTGGCGTGCGCGATCCATGGTGTCGGAAAGAGTTGGACACGACTGAGCGACTGATCTGATCTGACCTGATCTGATAGCTAGAAAGAAACTGGATTTATGAATATTATAGACAGCAAGACCTAGAATGGCTGGGTAAAAGAGATTGGCTTTTTACCATGCTTGCACCTATTTAAGGTGTTAACTTACTTATTTCAATGTTCTTTCTTGCTTAATGTTTTATTTGACTTGATAAGCCATGTTTTCAGTTTTAATTATTCTGAAAGCCTTTCCATTTCATTTTCTGGGATAGCTTCTCAGTTAGTATATTGAAAATTATCACCTCATAAACATAATTTCCCAAATAACAATTCTCAGCTAATGGTGTGCCCATTTGTCTTGAAAGAAGAGAAGGAGAAAAATGCTTCTGAGCAGGATAATGTCAAGGCTATAGTTTTCAGTTCAGTTCATTTAAGTCGCTCAGTCGTGTCCGACTCTTTTAGACCCCATGAATCACAGCACACCAGGTCTCCCTGCCCATCACCAACTCCCGAAGTTCACTCAAACTCACATCCATCGAGTTGGTGATGCCATCCAGCCATCTCATCCTCTGTTGTCCCCTTTTCCTCCTGCCCCCAATGCCTCCCAGCATCAGAGTCTTTTCCAATAAGCCAGCTCTTCGCATGAGGTGGCCAAAGTACTGGAGTTTCAGCTTTATCATCATTCCTTCCAAAAAACACCCAGGGCTGATCTCCTTCAGAATGGACTGGTTGGATCTCCTTGCAGTCCAAGGGACTCTCAAGAGTCTTCTCGAGCACCATGGTTCAAAAGCAGCAATTCTTCGGTGCTCAGCTTTCTTCACAGTCCAGCTCTCACACCATACATGACCACTGGAAAAACCATAGCCTTGACTAGACGGACCTTTACTGGCAAAGTAATGTCTCTGCTTTTGAATATGCTATCTAGGTTGTTCACAACTTTCCTTCCAAGGAGTAAGTGTCTTTTAATTTCATGGCTGCTGTCACCATCTGCAGTGATTTTTTAGCCCCAAATATAAAGTCTGACACTGTTTCCCATGTTTCCCCATCTATTTCTCATGAAGTGATGGGACCAGATGCCATGATCTTCATTTTCTTAATGTTGAGCTTTAAGCCAACTTTTCTCTCTCCTCTTTCACTTTCATCAAGAGACTTTTTAGTTCCTCTTCACTTTCTGCCATAAGGGTGGTGTCATCTACATATCTGAGGTTATTGATATTCCTCCCAGCAATCTTGATTCCAGTTTGTGCTTCTTCCAGTCCATCATTTCTCATGATGTACTCTGCATATAAGTTAAATAAGCAGGGTGACAATATACAGCCTTGATGTACTCCTCTTCTTATTTGGAACCAGTCTGTTCTTCCATGTCCAGTCATTATTTTCAAGTTAGGTCAAAATAAAAGTAAGTGGATAAATTCACATCCGTTAGTTTAACACATGTATTTATTCATTTATTCATTCTTAATTAGCGGAAAGTTGTTTTACAATATTGTTTTAGTTTCTGCCATACATCAACATGAATCAGTCATAGGTGTACTTGCATTCCCTCTTTCTTGAGCCTATCTCCCACATCCTAACCCATCACTCTAGGCTGTCACATAGTACTGGTTTGAGCCCAGCTATCTACTTTGCAAATGGTAATGTATAAATGCCCATGCTACTCTCTCAATTAATGCCACCCTTTCCTTCCCCTGCTGTGTTCACAAGACTGCTCTCTCTGTCTGCATCCCCATTACTGTCTTACAAGTAGGTTTATTAGTAACATCTTTCTAAATTCCATATATATTCATTAATATAAAATATTTTTTTTCTGTTTCTGACTTACTTCACTTTGTATAATAGGCCTTGGTTCATCAACTTCTTTAGAACTGACTCAAATGTGTTTTTAAATGTAAGACCAGAAACTATAAAATTCTTAGAGGAAAACAGGCAGAACATTCTTAACATAAATCACAGCAAGATTCTCTATGATCCATCTTCTAGAGTAACTGAAATAAAAATAAATAAATGGTACCTAATTACACTTAAAAGCTTTGGCACAATAAAGGAAATGATAAACAAGGTGAAAAGATAATCCTCAGAATGATAGAAAATAATGACAAATGAAAAAACTGACAAATGATTAATCTCCAAAATATACAAGCAGCTCATGTAGGTCAATTCCAGAAAAACAAACAGCCCATATATTCGTTAGAGGAAATTTAAGACACTTAAATCTCATGTGTTTGCCCTTGAGTAATCTGAGAAGAGTTTATCTTTAAGTTTTACTGGTGGATTGAATGAAAAATATTTCTTAGTTGAAGTGAATGGATCCCCTGGCTTTTATCAGAGTAACCAACCTTAGTCTGAAGAAGCCTCCAGTAACATCAATCCAATCAGTCTGAGGCACCCGAATTTGGAAGATCCAGAAAGGAAAAGGGAATCTGGGATCTTTTGAGAGTTTAAGGACAGCAAGTAGGAGCGATGTTCTCATTAAAGAAGATCTAAAAACCTTTTAAAGAAGACCTTTTTTAAAAAAGATACAAGTTTTGAAGATTAAAAATAAATTATATGTGATATTTGCGTAGAACATATATAGTTTCCCTAAAGCACTGTGCACATATACACATACAGAGGAGGAAAAAGGCCTCTCTCATCTCCCACTATGTCTTGTTTTGGTATGTTTCTATAGCCCTTTCATTTCAGAAGTATTCAATCCTCTACTAGATTTGAATGTATCTTTGGTCTGACATAACAATTCTCAGGAAGAATCACTCAAATTTCTAAAACCTTTAGAACTGGAAAAGTAGAGTAACAATCTTCTTACCTATCTAAAGAAAACTGTATAGAGAGATGACCCTTGAGCATTATAAACCAGCAGAACAATTTTCCTGATCTTTCTTCATTAAGCAATATGTAATATCTTCATAAGATTAAAAATGATAAAATTAAAAAGGCCTGCTATATTAAACTCATGTTAAATAGCCCTGTCTCTTTTTTTGCATGCTCCCTACTCTCATCCTTCTTTCTAACTTTTCCTTATTCAAATAATAGCCTGAGTAACCTTAAACTGAAATACAAAATCCTTACCAGAACTTTCTGACTTCTCTAATGAATACTGTTCATTTTACAATAATTTTTGTTGCTGCTTTTTTTTGTTGTTTGTTTATTTTAGATTATTTTCCCACATAGCCCACTACAGAGTATTGACTAGAGTTCCCAATGCTATAGAGCAGGATTTTATTAGTTATCGGTTTATATACAGTTGGAGGGGGAAATAGCAACTCACTCCAGTACTCTTGCCTGGAAAATTCCATGGACGGAGGAGCCTGGTAGGCTACAGACCCTGGAATTGCAAAGAGTTGGACACGACTGAGCGACTTCACTTTTACTATCACTTATTTACAGCAGTGTGTGTATGTCAGTCCCAATTTCCCAATTTCCCAATTTATCCCTCCCCCATGCTTATCTTCCAGTAATCATGTTTGTTTTCTACATCCAGAATTCTGCTTCTGTTTTATAAATGAATTCATATGTACCTGTTTTCAGATTTCACATCTAAGTGACATCAGATGATATTGGTCTTTCATGTCTGAATGTCACTCAGTATGAAAGTCTCTAAAGTCCATCACTGCTGTGATATATGGTATTATTTTGCTCTTTTTTATGACTGAGTAATATTCCATTGTATATATGCACCACATATTCTTTATCTGCTGATGAACATTGTGGTGGTTTACATGTCCTGGCTATTTTAAGTAGTACTGTAATCAACACTGAGGCACATGTAACTTTTTCAATTATGGTTTTCTCCAGGTATATGCCCAGGAGAAGGATTGCTGTGCCAGAACGTAGTTCTATTTTTAGTGTTTTTAAGGAACCTCCATACTGTTCTCCACAGTGACTATACCAATTTACATTCTCACCAAGGGTATAGGAGGGTTGTCTTTTCTCCACACTCCTTACAACATTTATTCTTTGGTGATTTTTTGATGATGGCCTTTCTGACTGATGGGAGATAATACCTCATTGTAGTTTTGTTTTGCATTTCTTTAATAATTAGTGATGTTATTTATTTTTTTTTTTTTTTTGGCTTTTATATGCTTTTTAGCCTGTATCTTTAATCCAATTTTAGCCTGTATCTTTAATCCAATTTTCTGTTGATGAACAGGGCTGTGTTTCCTCCCTGTTGTTTGACCTGGGGCCAAACTATGGTGCAAGTATTGAATATAATGGTGATTTCCCTCAAAATGTCCCATGCATGCACTGCTTCACTCAGTGCCCCCAAACCTGCAGCAGGCCACTGCTGACCCACACCTCTCCTGAAACTCCTGGACAAGTCTGGGTCAGTCTCTTTTGGGGGTTACTGCTCCTTTCTCTTTGGTCCTGGTGTACACAAGGTTTTGTTTGTGCCCTCCAAGAGTCTGTTTTCCCATTCCTGTGTTGGTGGCTCCATGGTGGGGTTAATGGCGACCTCCTCCAAGAGGGTTTATGCCATACCCAGGTCTACTGAACCCAGAGTCCTTGCCCTTGCAGCAGTCCACTACTGGCCCAAACCTCCACAGGAGACACTCAGACACAGTTATTGCTCAGTTTCTGTGGGGTCTCTGGATCCTGGTGCACACAAGGTTTGTTTGAGCACTCCAAGCATCTCTGGCATGTATGGAGTTTGATTCTAAATGCCATTTTGTTCCTCCTACTATCTTTCTGGGGCTTCTCCTTTGCCTTTGGATGCAGGGTATCTTACTTTGGTGGGATCCAACATTCTCCTTTAGACAGTTGCTCAACAAAGAGTTGTAATTTTGGAGTTTTCACTCAGTAATATCCCAATTCTTTGTGGGGTCTTTGTAGCCCACCAAACTCTTTTGTTCATGGATTTCTCCAGGCAAGAATACTGGAATGGGTTGCTGTTTCCTCTTCCAGGGGATCTTCCTGACCTAGGAATTGAATTCACCTTCTTGTGTCTCATTTACTGCATGCAGATTCTTCACCACTGAGCCACCAAGCTTCTCAGGTGGCTCAGTGGTGAAGAATCTTCCTGCTCAAAAGCTTACCACATAGTGCAGAATCTTCCTGCCAAGGCAGGAGGCATAAAAGACATGGATTTGATCCCTGGGTCAGGAAGATGCCCTGGAGGAGGTAATGACAACCCACCCAAATATTTTTACTGGGCAAATCCTATGGATAGAGAAGCTGGGTAGGCTACAGGCCAATTAGTCACAAAGAGCCAGAACACTACTGAGCACGCACACATGCACATTGAATTATAACTAAGCAGGAAGATGTCTTTAATCTCTCTATTTCCAATATCTAGAGTGATATCTGGTACAGATTTAAAATACATAAGACCTCATTAATGAATATTTTCACATACTTGAAGATAGCTAACCACTATTTTCTGGTTTTACATTTTCCCCTAGGCAAGCAACCTTCTCCTCTTCCTAATATTTTTGCATAAAAATTTCATCATTGGAGGTCAAAATTGTGGAAAATTAGAAAAACTTGGGCATGGAGCTCATTTCTGCCAACAGATACAACAAGGATACATCTACTAATCGAACAATTACGCAGATTACCAGCTGAACACTTGTAGAGGACCTTGGACACCTAAAAGGAAAAAAAAAAAAAAAATCTCAGTAGGATGAAAGAAGTAAGAAGGGGAAAAGAAGAAGAGATGAAGAAGGATCAAAATGGCACCCCTACAGAGGGATGGGTAGCTGAAGGTAAAGACAGCTTCCTGTGTCAGAAGAAGCCCTTAAACCCTAACCCGACCAGTTGGGACAAAGGGGTAGCTTTGAGGGTTATCAGAAGAGTGAAACAACTTAGACTGGGAGTCAGGACAGAGTGATACCTACACAGATCGTCTGCACTACAGTCCCACACACCCCAACCTTTAGACAGGGTCTACCTGTGCACATAAGAGTGGCTGTTGGAATGTGTGGTTTAGAGATTAAACTCATGAAGGGAACTGCTGTCAGCTGGAAGAATTCAGTCTGAGGTGACAGAAGTGAGGAAATCTACAACCAGGAATGCTCCTGGAGAAAATCCAGATAACCATAGATGCAAAGTTCTATTATTGAGTGACACATAAGGAAGATAACTGTCATTGCAGCCTGTCTCTCCACACACTGACCCGTTACTTCTCAGGCACTAGGAAGTGCCCACAGCAGAGCTGACTCTTGCATGCCCATGACTACTGGCTCCTCAGGTGACTGTCACCACCAGGGCTCCTAAGATGTGGGCTGTTATGCTATTTCCAAGCATTCAAAGAAATTGATAGATTCTTAGAAAGTTACAACCTTTCAAGACAACTAGGAAGAAATAGAAGGTAGGATCAGACAAATCAAAAATATTGAACTTGAAATTGTGATTAAAAGGTTCCAATAAACTAACATCCAGGATCAGATGGCTTCATACGTGAATTCTATCAAACATTTAGAAAACAGTTAACACCTAACTTCTTCAAACTATTTCAAAAATGGCAGAAGAAAGAACATTCCCAAGCTTATTCAACAAGGCTGCCATCACCCTGATCTCAAAACCAGAAAAAGATATCACATACACAGAAAAAAAATTACAGGCCAATATCACTGATGAACATGGATCCAAAATATTCCAAAAAATAATACTAAGAAATCAAATCCAGTAGCACATTAAAATTATCATACACTGGGGCCAATTCAGATGTATCCCTGGGATGCATGGATTCTTCAACATACATAAATCAATGAATGTGCAGCACATATTAATAAACTGAAGAATAAAAAACAATAATCTCAATAGATGTATGAAAATCTTTTGAAAAAATACAAACCCACTAGGAATTAAAAACTCTCAAGAAAATGGACATAGAGGGAGCCTACCACAACAAAACAAAAGCCATATATGAAAAACTCATGGAAAATATCATTCTCAATCATAACAAACTGAAAGCATTTCCTCTAGGATCAGGAACAAGGCATGAATATCCACTGTCTCCACTTGTATTTAACATAGTTTTGGTGTTCCTAGCCATAGCAATCAGAAAATAAAAATAAATTTAAAAAATCCAAATTGGGAAAGAAGCAAAAGTGTCATTGTTTGCAGATGACATGGTACTATATAGAGAAAATCCTAAACATGCTCCAAGAAAGGTACTAGAGATCATCAATGAATTTGGTAAAGTTTCAGAATACAAAATTTATACACATAAACCTCTTGTATTTCTACACAATAACTACAAAAGATGAGAAAGATAAATTAAGAAAATGATCCCATTTACTGACAAATCAAGAAGAGTAAAATATCTAGGAATAACCCTATCTAAGGAGGCAAAATACTTATGCTCAGAAAAATATAGACTCTAATGAAATAAATCAAAGACAACACAAACAGATGGAGAGACAGACCATATTCTTGAACTGGAAGAATCAATATTGTCAAAATGACTACACTACCCAAAGTAATCTATAGATTCAATGTAATCCTTATCAAATTACCAACAGCATTTTTCACAGAATTAGAACAACAACAACAAAAATTGCAACTTATATGGAAACAAAAAAGACATGACCAAGGCAATCTTGAGGAAAAACAAAAACAAAAAAGAGCTGGACAAATCAAACCCTTGACTTCAGACTATACTACAGATCTCTAGTAATCAAAGTTGTATGGTATTGGCATAAAAAATAGAAATATTGATCAGCAAAATAGGATAGAAATTTCAGAAATAAACCCATGCACATACAGCCACCTAATCTATGACAAGGAGCAAGAACATATTACAGGAAAATGACAGTCTCTTCAGTAAGTGGTGTTGGGAAAACTGGATAGTTACATGTAAAGGAATACAATTAGAATATTCTCCAACACCGTTCACAAAAATACATTCAAATGGATTAAAGACCTAAATGCAAGACCAGATACTATAAAACTCAGAGGAAAATATAGGCAGAACACTCTTGGACATGAATCATGAGATCTTTTTTTGATTCCCTTTGATACTGAAAATAACAACAAAAATAAACACGTGTGATCTAATTAAACTTAGCTTTTGTACAGTAAACAAAACCATCAACAAAGGAAAAAAAGAGAAAACCCAGAGATTATGAGAGAAAATATTTGAAAAGGAAGCAGCTGAGTAATTAATCTGCAAAATATAAAAACAGCAGATGAAGTTCAATTAAAAAAAAAAATCAGAAAATGAGCAGAACACCTTAATGGGCACTTCTCTAAAGAAGACATATAGATGGCTAAGAGACACATGAAAAGATGCTGAATATCACTAAGTATTAGAGAAAGGCAAATCAAAACTTCAATGAGATATCACTTTACACCAGTTGAGATGGCTATCATTAAAGAATCTACAAACAATAAATTCTAGAGAGGGTGTAGAGATAAGAGAACCCTCCTACACCATTGGTGGGAATGTAAATTGGCAGAGCCACTATGGAGAACAGTATTGAGATTTCTTCAAACACTAAAAACAGTACTGTCATATGATCCAATAATCCCAAATCTGAGGATATATTTGGAGAAAACAATAATTCATAAGTGTTCAGTGCAACACTATTTTCAATGATGAGAACATGGAAGCAACCTAAATGTCTGTGGATAGAGTATGGATAAAGAAGATGTGATACATATATAGAATGGAATATTACTCAGCCATAAAAAAGAATTAATTCCATTTTGAATGACAATGGATGTATCTAGAAATTGTCATATTGAGTGAAGTAAGTCAGACAGAGATAGACACATATATGATATCACTTATATGTACAATCTAAAGACATGGTACAAATGAACCTATTTACAAAACAGTTATTGAATCACAGATGTATATAAAAAACGTGTGATTCCCAGAAGGGAAAGGTAGGGAGTGATAAATCGGGAGATTGGGATTGACATATACACAGTATTATATATGCTATGCTATGCTAAGTCACTTCAGTCGTGTCCGACTCTGTGTGACCCCACAGACGGCAGCCCACCAGGCTTCCCCGTCCCTGGGATTCTCCAGGCAAGAACACTGGAGCGGGTTGCCATTTCCTTCTCCAATGCATGAGAGTAAAAAGAGAAAGTGAAGTCGCTCAGTCATGTCCGACTCTTAGCGACCCCACGGACTGCAGCCTACCAGGCTCCTCCGTCCGTGGGATTTTCCAGGCAAAAGTACTGGAGTGGGGTGCCATCGCCTTCTCCGAGTATTATATATAGAAGAGATAAATAATACAATAACTATAATACTGCATATAGAACAGGGAACTCTACTCAATACTCTGTAATGACCTATATGGAAATAGAATCTAAAAAAGTGTAGATATATGTGAATGCATAATTGACTCACCTTGCTATACAGTGAAACTAACACAACACTGCAAATAAACTATACTCCACAAAGTTAAAAATAAACAAGTAAAGATTAGAGAATGAACTTTTGATTAATGAGAGTTGAGGGGAAGGATGGTGGGAGATTGTGACTAACATGCACACATTGGTATATTGTAAGTGGTTAACAAACAAGGAGAGGGAACTCTACTCAAGAAAGAAAATGGGAAAATATTTTTGAAAAGAATAGATAAATGTATATAAAAAATAAATAATATCACATCAAAAAAGAATGATTTCATTCTTTTAATCAACAAATTGATCAAGTTATCTATGTCTCTACCCACCTATTTGTTTGTCCCCTCCTACTAAAAAGAAAGGTAATTCTTCCTCTGATCTGAGGATGATACCACTGCTTACGCTCTGAGTCCCATTCTGTCTCACACACAGAAATTTTACTCAAGCATTTGTTCCACCATGCTTTCTACAGTGTCAGTTTCTCCCTCTCTCCCTTCTGTGTCATTCCCATTGGCATATCAGCATGCTTTAGTGTTAATTTTATCCTTTGAAAACACTTTCCCTTGACTATGTTTTCCCTCCAGTTATTTCCCATTGCTCTGCTCCTCTTCTTAACACAAGTACTTAGAGGCATTTTCTGTTTTCACTATTTTCATTTTACCAACTCTGATTTTTTTTTAATGCAAAAGAATGGCCATTATCTTCACCAGTTAAATAAAAATACTTGCTATAAAGGTTACCACTGACTACTTTTTGCTTTCTTAGCATTTAACATGGTGGGACACATCTTTCTCAACAAATGCTCTCTAGACTTCTGTGATGCTGCATTTTCAAGCCATTCTTTCTAAATCTGTCTCTACATTGCAGGCTTTTCCTCTTCTGTCAGACATCTAAAAGTGAGATTACTTATATTGGAACCTCTGTTTTTCTTTATCAACCTCTCCTTACTACTACTACTACTACTAAGTCGCTTCAGTTGAGTCCGTCTCTGTGTGACCCCATAGACAGCAGCCCACCAGGCTCCCCTGTCCCTGGGATTCTCCAGGCAAGAACACTGCAGTGGCTTGCCATTTCCTTCTCCAATGCATGAAAGTGAAAAGTGAAAGTGAAGTCGCTCAGTCGTGTCTGACCCTCAGCGATCCCATGGACTGCAGCCTTTTAGGCTCCTCCGTCCATGGGATTTTCCAGGCAAGAGAACTGGAGTGGAGTGCCACTGCCTTCTCCCAACCTCTCCTTAGATGGCTTCTTTTAGGTGGTACCATCATCTTAATATTACCTACATGCTGATTCCTCTGTGATTTCACTAGTTGTATGTCATTTGTTTATTCAACATTTTCTCTTGGATGTACCATTTTCTGAACTAGAGATACATAGAAGGACTTCTGATATCATCTTCTATAAATCTGTTTTTCCTACGGTTTCTCTCACCTCAAGTTTGCTCTGCCTCAGTAATTAATACATTTCTCCCAGTTGCCAAGTCAAAAACCTAGAATTATTCTTGATTCCTTCATCTCTTCGTTAGCCCACATCCAATCCATCTGTAGTTTCTATTGACTCTTTTTTTTGGGGGGTGGGGGGAGGAAGATATTCTCTTTAATTTTTTTAAGCTGAAATATAGTTGGTTTACAATGTTGTGTTAATTTCTGCTACATAGCAAAGTGATTCAGTTACATATCTATATATTTTTTCACTTTCTCTTCCATTATGGCATATCACTCTTATCTCCAATAACTACTTGCTATCATCTTTATTACTACAACCCCAACCTAAAAGCTGTTATCTCTTAACTGAAACATTTAAATAGCTTAGAAGTAGACTTTCTGATTCTATGCATATCACTACTTTGCTTAAATAATTCTAATGGATTTCTATTGCCAATAAAATCCAAATTCTTTCCCATTCTCTGCTGCTGCTGCTAAGTTGCTTCAGTCATGTCCAACTCTGTGCGACCCCATAGACGGCAGCCCATGAGGCTCCCCCATCCTTGGAATTCTCCAGGCAAGAACACTGGAGTGGGTTGCCATTTCCTTGCCCCAAATAGTATGGCAGTCATTCGCTGACTTTTTAACAGATTCTCTACCCAGTTCCCCCTCATTTCCTGGTCTCCAGAAAAACCAACTTTTCTTACTCCCCCTTTTCATGACAAGATCATTCCTGACTCATAGCCTTTGTTGTTGCTTTCTCTTTCCACAGAATGATTTTACTTTAAAACTTGACACAATTCCCTCTCTGTTGTTCAGGTATATATACTGAAATATCACCCCAAAGAGTTCTCATAACTGTTCACTCTGACTCATGTGAGTGCTTCCCCCCAACAACAGTATCTGTTTCTATGGCCTAATCCTCTTTCTTGTGTACATTCCCTCAAAATATACTGTTTACTTTTGCATATTTATTTTATAGCTATATCCACTACACTATATGAAAGCAGGAAATTTATCTTGCTTACTGCTATAAATCTACTTTATAGATTTTCCTTTCGTATATAAATATATAATGTATTAGTATTGTTCAGTTCAGTCACTCAGTCAAGTCTGACTCTTTGCGACCCCATGGACTGCAGCATGTCAGGCCTCCCCGTCCATCATCAACTACTGGAGTTTACCCAAACTCATGCCCATTGAGTCGGTGATGTCATCCAACCATTTCATCCTCTGTTATCCCCTTCTCCTATCAACTTCAATCTTTCCCAGCAGCAGGGTCTTTTCAAATGAATCAGTTTTTTGAATCAGGTGGCCAAAGTATTGGAGTTTCAGCTTCAACATCAGTCCTTCCAATCAATATTTAGGACTGACTTCCTTTAAGATGGACTGGTTGGATCTCCGTGCCATCCAAGGGCCTCTCAAAAGTCTTCTCCAGCACGACAGTTCAAAAGCATCAATTCTTTGGCGCTCAGCTTTGTTTATAGTACATCTCTCACATTCATACATGACTACTGGTAAAACCATAGCCTTGACTAGACAGACCTTTGTTGGCAAAGTAATGTCTCTCCTTTTTAATATGCTGTCTAGGTTGGTCATAACTTTTCTTCCAAGGAGCAAAAGTCTTTTAGTTTCATGGCTGCAATCACCATCTGCAGTGATTTTGGAGCCCCCAAAAATCGTCTGTCACTTTTTCCACTGTTTCTTCATTTGCCATGAAATGATGGGACCAGATGCCATGATCTTAGTTTTTTGAATGCTGAGTTTTAAGCCAGTTTTTTCACTCTCCTCTTTCACTTTCATCAAGAAGCTCTTTAGTTCCTCTTCACTTTCTGCCTTAAGGGTGGTGTCATTCACGTATCTGAAGTTATTTATATATCTGTCTGCAATCTTGATTCCACTTTGTGCTTCATTCAGCCCAGCATTTCAGATAATGTACTCTGCACATAAAGAAGCAGGGTGACAATATGTAGCCTTGATGTGCTCCTGTACTGATTTGGAACCAATTTGTTTTTCCATGTACAATTTTAACTGTTGCTTCTTGACCTGCATATAGATTTCTCAGGAGGCAGGTAAGGTGATCTGGTATTCCCATCTCTTTCAGAATTTTCCAGTTTGTTGTGGTCCACACAGTCAAAGGCTCTAGCATAGTCAATAAAACAGAAGTACATATTTTTTTGAACTCACTCACTTTTTCAATGATCATTGGATGTTGGCAATTTGATCTCTGGTTCCTCTGCCTTTTCTCAAAGCAGCTTAACATCTGGTAGTTCACTGTTCACATATTGCTAAAGCCTGGCTTGGAAAATTTTGAGCATTACTTTACTAGGGTGTGAGATGAGTGCAATTGTATAGTAGTTTGAGCATTCTTTGGCATTGTCTTTTTTTGGGATTGGAATGAAAACTGACCTTTGCCAGTTCTGTGGCCACTGTTGAGTTTTCCAAATTTGCTGGCATATTGAGTGCAGCACTTTCACAGTATAATCTTTTAGGACTTAAAATAGCTCAACTTGAATTCCATTATGTCCACTAGCTTTGTTTTTATTGGTGCTTCCTAAGGCCAGTTTGACTTGATGCTTCCTAAGGCCAGTTTGACTTTGCATTCCAGGATGTCTGGCTCTAGGTGAGTAATGACACCAACATGATTATCTGGGTCAATAAAATCTTTTTTGTGTAATTCTTCTGTGTATTCCTGCCACCACTTCTTAATATCTTCTGCTTCAGTGTCACTATAAATCCAAAGAAAAATCTAAAATCACCAAGAAATTTAAGATCATATGTACAGATTTTCTATATTTTCCCATTCTCCAATAAGTTGTAATATATTATCTAAAGCATTTTGTTGCTGCTGATGGTGCTAAGTCACTTCAGTGTCCACCAGGATCCTCTGTCCCTGGGATTCTCCAGGCAAGAATACTGGAGTGGGTTGCCATTTCCTTCTCCAAAAGCACTTTGTTAGCGTACTCATTACTGTGCTCCAAGGTGCCATCCTTTATGATCTGAGTAAATAAGTCGTGTCTGATGCATGCTTCTTTCATGACTCCTTCTCTTTTCTGCTACACTTTCCTCCTGAGCTGTTACTGAAGCATAGTCATAAACAACAGAAAAACTGGAACAACTCCCCAGCAACTTCCTGGGCAGTGAAAATGAAAGGAGGTGTTTTCTTTATTCTCAGTGGACTAGTATGCTGATATTAACTTAGCAGTAAACTTAACTGTTCAAATTCCCTTGTTCTTTGCTTGAGTAAAATATGATTTTTTCCTCTGATATTTAGCTTCTCTCCTTTAGAAAATACAAAGTTAATACTTTCTTTTCTCCTTACTGTAACAAAGTTACCAGAATGAAACTTATACATGCATATTTACAGACAGGCATAAATACACACACAGACACATAAACTTAAGTTTCTATACTCTGCCTTACAGTTTACTTTTAACACAGTAAGTCAAATCAACCCTTATTTGTCACTATACCACCTCTTTACCACTAAATGGTAGGGATGCCTCACTTTACTGATGCCTGCTCAACCCCAGAAGTGAAGTGTGAACTTGGAAGACGTGGTGGGGGCAGGGGGGCAAGAAACTGACTGAACTGCCAAACAGTTTTAAAACTTCAGATAAAGAATCTCTTTACTTCTCTCCTCATCTGCTCTTTGTCAGTTCTAGTTATTGTTTATCCATGAGATTCATGTGTATATTTTTATTTATTAAATACACAAAGGACCCTTTAAAATTTCTTAGAATAATTGATAGATATTTATATGAAAATTAAGCAATAAAAATATTGTGAAATTCAGTAGATACAACTTTCTTAATTTCATGCTACAAATATATAATACTATAAACATATAGCACAATAATATGTTCAGTTTGCATCTTTGTGAATATTTTCTATAATTTTAAAAAACACATAATACAATACCGATTTTATTGATAGCTGCAATCATTGGCTTCTTTGTATTCATGTCCTTTGCTCTGACTCCAGACTGGCCTTGTAATTTGGTTCTGGCCAGCATGATGTAGTAGAGGGACACTGTGCGATTCTGAGCCCAGGTCTTCAGAACCATTATGCACTTCTCCATCTTGGTTATCTGAACCTCCATTTGAATAAATCTGGCCTAGATTAGTAGAGAATAAGAAACCTGATGTGGCAGAGAACACACTTGTCTTCAGCCAAGGTCATGTTAGACCAACTAAACTTTCCAAAATCATATGCTTTCCAAAAATATAAGTGGTCCCACCAGTGTCAGTAGACGTGCTTGCCCTATGTACAAATGATTTCAGACACGTGAATAATCCCAGAGACAGGAAACACCCAGTTAACTGGTTATCTTTTGAATAATAGTCAGTGCTTATTGTTTTAAGCCACTGAGTTTTGGGATAGTTTGTTACTCAGCAATAGATAACTGACAAACATATATTTACCCATAAGTTCCTTTCCATATTAATAATAATTGTTTTTTTAAAATTTGACAGTGTATGAAAAAACCTTAAAAAAGTCAACTCATTAAGAACTATCTCATTTTTATGGCCATACAGTATTTAAGTGTGGATAAATTATCATTTTTAAATGTTTTAGCAAATTAAAGAATACCTAAGGCAACTATTGGAGAAGGCAATGGCACCCCACTCTAGTAATCCTGCCTGGAAAATCCCGTGGATGGAGGAGCCTGGTAGGCTGCAGTCCATGGGGTCGCTGAGGGTCAGGCACAACTTAAGCGACTTCACTTTCACTTTCATGCATTGGAGAAGGAAATGGCAACCCACTCTGGTGTACTTGCCTGGAGAATCCCAGGAATGGGGAAGCCTGGTGGGCTGCCATCTATGGGGTCACACAGAGTCGGATATGTCTGCAGTGACTTAGCAGCAGCAGCAAGGCAACTATCCCAGTAGTATAGGGTTAAATAAAAACTATATCCTCCAGTGCATCTCTCATCTCTCCCCATTTTATATCTGTATCCTATATGTCACTTTCTTAAACTATGTATTTTGTTATTTCCTAGTGATAATCTTCAGAATTCTCAATAACATGAGAAATTTTATTTGTTTTATCATCTGTTTTCTTATAAATCAAATACAAAAAATGGCATAGATTCCCTCATGAAAACTGAGCTGCAGCTCACTCACACCGCCGCATTCATTGTCTATTCTACTGAATATGTGATGATACCATAACTTCAGTTTTTTTTAATTAATTTTCTATTAAACGATATATTAACCCTCATTTCCTCTTCCATCAGTACCATTTCATTCTCTTCTATGTAAATTGAAGATAGTTGCCCTCATACAATTTCCTACATCTTTTCTCACCTTCAGTCATACCAATATCTTTAACTCAGATTTTTATTTAATATTATCAACTTCTTAATATTTTCATATTCTTCAACATCCACAACCAAATCTTCTGAGCTTTGTCCATATGATATTAATAACTTAATGTTAAATAACCAATGAAATATATTTGCATTGTTTTTGGCTATATACATATTACAATCTATCTGGAAAAGTGGTATGGTAGAACAACATTTCCTTCTCTTTGGGCCCAATCTCCCAAGTAATTTCACCCCAAAGAATGAAGATCTACTGACTTACAATTACCTAGTATTCTATACTTGGCCTTTACTTCTATAATTCTATCTAATGCCAAGCCATCACTTTTTTTCATTCAATTTTCTCACTCTTATCTACTGAAGTATATTGTTTAACAATAGTGCCATTGGTCTCTTATATCATTGATTTTCCTACTTAATCGTATCATTACCTATGTGTGCTGAATTTCTCAGCCATGTCTGACTCTTTGTGGTCTCATGTACTAAAGCCTGTTAGACTCCTCTGCCTATGGAATTTTCTGGGCAAGAATAATGGAGTGGGGTTCCATACCCTCCTCCAGGGAATCTTCCTAACCCAGGGATTGAACCCTCATATTTTGCACTTCTGCCTTAGCAGGAAGATTCCTTTTCAGTAGCATTGCCTGGGAAGCCCAATCATCATCACTCTAACTATAAAAATTCATTATAATATCTTTTATTAAAAAGAATCCTCTCAATCCTAATTGCCTATAGCTCCTCTAAAAACATTGCCTGTCCTTGAGATCTCCAAATGTACTTTATTCTATCTTGAACCAACTCCAATCACCCTTTTGTCTCTAGCTCCTTACCAAATAGTTCCTGTTAATTTAACCAGTGATTTGTCAAATTAAATGTTTAATCCCTAGTAGATTTTTTAACCTATAGAAGCATTTCAGAGTAACATTTGAAGATCTTCTTGAAACTCTTCATTCATTTATCTTTCAAATAGCAACCCTATCTTGATTTTCCTGCTACTTTACAGGCTTGCTACTTTTCCTAGTAACCCTTGCAAAGTTAATTAATATCTTTAATCTTTGCTCTGTTTTTCCTCACTTATTTTTCAGCCTCCTCTAGTGCCTTGGTTTTCATTACTATTTTAAACAGGAAAGCTCTAGAAAATTTAATGTTCAGCCTATGCTTGTTCCCTGAGTATCATGTTCACATAGCCAGTATCAACAGGTATCCATTTGAATGCTGGGTAAATACTTAAATCTTTTGTTTTTAAACTTTTTGTTTTATATTGGGATATAGATAATTAACAGTGTTGTGATAGTTTCAGGTGGACAACAAATGCCATACATATATATGTATCCATTCTCTCCCAAACTACCCTCCCAATCAGGCTACCGAATAACATTGAACAGAATTCCTTGTGCTGTTCAGTAGGATCTTGTTAATTATCTATTTTAAATATAGCAGTGTGTACCTGTCCATCCCTAACTCCCTAAATATCTCTTCCCATGTTTCCCTCATGGCAATCATAATTTTTTTCCCCCTCTGTGTCTGTGAGTCTATTTCTGTTTTGCAAACCAGTTCATTTCCATCACTATTTTTTAGATTGCACATGTAGGGGATGTCATAAGATATTTCTCCTTCTCTGACACTTCTAGGTCCATCCATGTTAATGCAAATGGCACTATTTCATTCTTTTTAATGGCTGGGTAATATTCCATTGTATATATGTATCACATCTTCTTTATCAATAACTGTGGGGAAGGACATTTAGGTTGCTTCTGTGTCTTGGTTATTATAAATAGTGCTGCAGTGAACATTGGGGTGCATGCATCACTTTGGACCATGTTTTTCTCTGGGTATATGCCCAGGTTTTCAGGGTCATATGGTAGCTCTCAACAGAAAAGATCCTGATGCTCAGAAAGATTAAAGGCAGGAGGAGAAGGGATTGACACTGGATGAGATAGTTGGATGGCATCACCAAGTCAATGGGCATGAATTTGAGCAAGTTCCAGAAGATGATGATGGACAGGGAAACCTGGAGTGATGAAGTTCCTGGGGTCACAAAGAGTCAGACATTACACTGCAACCAAACAATAACAACAACGATAACTCCCTTTTTCAGTTTTTTAAGGAACCTCCATACTGTTCTCCATATTAGCTGTACCAATTTACATTCCCATCAACAGTGTACGAGGGTAGATATCTCAATCCTGACATTTCAACCCTCAGTCCCCACCTACCTCCTTTGAGAGTGTTTTTCATTTTACTTTTACAGTTGTTCAAGCCAATTTCACTGCTCCAATTATTCGGAGAAGAACACTTAATTCTTTTGTTTTTCTTTCTTAAAATCCTCTATAATTTGTTGGTTTCACCTTCAAAACATAATTTTGTTCATGACCCTCATTTTTACTCTTATCCTTACCTCCCAAACATATAGTATAAACAATCTGTTGATTTCTAGAAAATACTGTTTAGATTTCTTTGGTATTCTGTCGAGTTTATAAATTAATTTATATAGAAAATTAAAGGTTTTGCACTTATTATTATCAGTGATAGTGATATATAACTTCATTCTAGTTAAAACTTCTTTTATATCATTCACTATTAAAAAAATTTTTATGCATATATTTTGCAACTATGTGTTTAAATTTTTAAAAAATATTATATATATATTGCAATGAGAGTCTTGAAAAAAAAAAAATGTGCTTCCTAGGCAGGGCGGTCCCAAGATGGTGGAGGAATAAGACAAGGCCCCCCCCAAAAAAAGAAAAAATAATCACCACAGAAATCAGGCCAAGTGGCAATTGTGAAAAGCAGCTCACATGCTTGTGCAACCCACAGCAAGTGGGGGCTGAGTGCCCAGGTGATCACTGCATTGGTGGTCCTTATGGAGAGGACTGGGTTGAATGCCATGAGGACACTCTGAGGGAACTAATACAGCATAGCACAGGCAGAACAGGAGAAACCCAAGCTATGGGGATGCTAGAGAAACAAAAGCAAAGGACCTTTCCCCTGGGAAGGCTCTCACACAGCACTCTGACCCCTGGCACACTTACAGAACAAAGGGTCATGTCCTAGCAAATACCAAAGGAGAGTGAGTCCACTGCCTTTACAGACCTGCCTGGAGGCAAAGAGGAAGATGTGCAACAGCCAGAGGTGGAAGGCAAGGAGCTGCTACAAACTCAGCCCTAGAGACTGCATGTCCCGCCAAACTGTGAGCAGGCCTCCAGTTGCTAACTACGCCTTCTTGGGATCTTTGACAGTTCATATCTACTGAGAGTGTCACAGACTGAGACCTTGAGGAGATGCATAGCCCACCTGTGCCCTTTTAGCATACCTGGGAGCCTGAGGGGCTTGGACCCGGGAGGTTCATGCTACCTTGGGCTGTGGCCACTCCTGTGTGTTCCATCCACTTCAAGCACTTCCTACACATGCCAGAGGTGTTTGTTTGTAGTTCCTCTCCTGCTCCACAGCAACCTGAGCAATTGAGCCCA
Organism: Tragelaphus eurycerus; assembly: GCA_935064755.1. Lineage (NCBI taxonomy): Eukaryota > Metazoa > Chordata > Mammalia > Artiodactyla > Bovidae > Tragelaphus > Tragelaphus eurycerus. Next base: position 2,221,135 of record CAKXYN010000123.1, read on the forward strand.
AGTAAATGATCATTCCCCCCACCCCCACCCCCCGCCCCGGTATCAGGGCAGAGATCAGAAACTGGAGACTTGCAAGCAGAGGACAACCCAACCAAAAAAGAGGATGGGGAATGGCCCCAGAGGCAGCAGGTGCAACAGATTAAAACCTTGCAGTTGAGCTCAGACTGTGCATTTGAGGAGCAACTGTAGACACAGAACAAGTATGTGCCAGAACAAGAACATATCTGACACTGAATTGACCCCACACTGCCCACAACAGTTCCAGAGATTTTCCTAGGTATATATATTTCATTATCATTATTTTTTAATTTTGTTGTTTTTAATTTCTTTAATTTTTATTCCATTTTTTCTCTTTGCTTTTCCCCCTTTTTTTCACCTCCACTTTTTCTTTTTTCCTTCATACTGTTCTAATATGGTTTTCTATTACTCTAACTTTTATTTTTATAGCCTACTTTTATCTTTCTTAAAAAAAAGAAACTATTTTTAAATAAATTTCGTATATATATTTATTTTTGTGTCCAAGTTCTTTTATATTGTAATTCTGAGAGTCTAATTTTCATTGTAGGTTTTTAATTTTTGCTTTTTTATCTTCTGTTATTAATTTTGTATCTTTAAGAGTCTAATTTTTATTATCTTTTTTTTACTTAGGGATTTGATTACTGGCTTGATTGCTGTCTTCACTTTTGACTCTCTCTTTTCTCCTCCTGGTCACCTCTATCCCCTTTCTCCTTCTTCTCATCTCTACATAACTGTGTGAATCTTTTTAGGCATTCCTGGCTATGAAGAGTTGTTTCACCAGTAACTTAGGGGTTTTGTCTTCTGTGTTGTGTGGATGGAGAAGTCTTGATGGAACTGTAAGTGGTTTGGACTGAAACTCAGATACGGGAAGCTCAACTCCAGAACTTTGTATAATTACAGAACTCCTGACCCAGGGAATATGAACATATACAAGAGCCAATCCAAAATCCTCCATGCCTACACTGAGACCAAACACCACCCAAGAGCCAGCAAGCTCCAGTACAAGACACCCCATGCTAATCCTCCAGTAAAAAGAGAAACGCAACCCTGGACATTAAAAAAAAAGGATTCCCAAAACCATAGCAAACCCAGAAACACTCCAAAACTCTCTACTGGACTCTACACTTCCCTGCAAAGAGATGAGATCCAGCTCCATCCACCAGAACACAGAAACAAGTTCCCCTTAAGAAACCACTGGTCAAACGCTAATCACAGGGAGCAGACTCTACAATTAAGAGGAACTACAAGCTTCTAGCCTGCAGAAAGAAGACTCTAAGCACAGAAAACTAAACAAAATGAAAAGGTAGAGAAATACCCAGCAGGTGAAGGAACATGACAAAACTCCCCAAACCAAACAAAAGAGGAGATAAGGAGTCTACCTGAAAACAATATTCAGAACAATGAGAGTAAACATGATCTAAAATATTGAAAACAAAAGGAGAGAAAAATAATGAACTAGAATCATGGATTGAGAAGATGCAAGAAATGTTTTTAAAAGATTCAGAAAAAATAAAGAATAGTCGATCAGTAATGAGCAATGCAATAACTGAGATTAAAAACACTCTTGAGGGAACCAACAGTAAAGGACCTGAGGCAGAAGAAAGGATAAGTGAGCTGGAAGATAAAATGGTTGAAATAAATTAAGCAGAGTGAAGAAAATAATAAAAATAAAAGAGGACAGCCTTAGAGACTTCTGGGACAATGTTAAGCACCCCAATATTCAAATTGTAGGCATTCCAGAAGAAGAAGACAAAAGGAAAAAGGTATAAGAATATATTTGAGAAGATAATAGTCAAAAATTTCCCTAAAATGGGGATGGAAACAGCTGCCTAAGTCCAAGAAGCCCAGAGAATCCCATACAGGATGAACCCAAGGAAAAACATGCCAAAACACATATTAATCAAAATATCAAAAATTAAACACAAAGAACAAATATTAAAATCAGCAAGGGAATAGTAACAAATAACATATATAGGGATCCCCATAGGAAAAACAGCTGATCTTTCAACAGAAACCCTGCAGGTCAGAAGAGAATGGCAAAATACACTAAAAGTGAAGAAAGGGAAAAAACGACACCCAAGATTACTCTACCCAGCAAGGATCTCATTCAGATTCAAAGGAGAAACCCAAAGCTTTATAGACAAACAAAACCTAAGAAAATTAAGCACTACCAAAACAGCTCTTCAACAAATGCTGAAGGATCTTCTCTAAACAGGAAACACAGAAAAGTTTTATAAAAAGAATCCAAAACAATAAATTAAATGGTAACAGAATTATACATATCAATAATTACTTTAAATACAAATAGGTTAAACTATAAACACACCGGAGGAGAAGGGGACGCCAGAGGATGAGATGGCTGGATGGCATCACTGACTCGATGGATGTGAGTCTGAGTGACCTCCGGGAGTTGGTGATGGACAGGGAGGCCTGGCGTGCTGCGGTTCATGGGGTCGCAAAGAGTCGGACACGACTGAGCGACTGATCTGATTTGATCTGATCTGATAAACACACCAACTATAAGACAAAAAATGGGTGAATGGATACAAAAACTAAGCTTCTATATATGCTGTCTACAAGCAACCTACCTCAAAGTTAGGGACACATACAGCCTAAAAATATGGCTAGCAAAAGATATTTCATGCAAGTGGAGACCAAAAGAAAGTTGGAGTATCAATATTCATCAGATAAAATAGACTTTAAAATAAACACCATTATAAGAGACAAAGTAAAAACACAAAATAATCCAGACATCAATCAAGAAGATATAGCTATTATAAACATATATGCACCAACATAGGAGCACCTAGGTATGTAAGGCAAATGCTAACATATATTAAAGAGAAAATGACAGTAATACAATAATAGTGGGGGGCGTTATTTAATACACCATTCACATCAATGGACAGATCATACAGACAGAAAATTAACAATGAAACACAAGTTTTAAACAATATATTGAACCAGTTAGACCTGGGCATAATTCAAATCTCTGGGCATTTCAAAAAATAATGGATTTCAATTTTTCTCAAGCGTACATGGAATATTCTTCAGAATAGATCACATTCTAGGCCACAAGTCTACCCTTCATTGTTATTGTTTAGTTGCTCAGTCATGTCCAACTCTTTGAGATCCCATGGACTGCAGCACGCAAGGCTTCACTGTCCTTCACCATCTCCTGGAACTTTCTCAAACTCATGTCCATCCATGAGTTGGTGATGTCATCCAACCATCTCATCCTCTGTTGTCCCCTTCCCCGCTTGCCTTCAATCTTCCCCAGCATCCAGATCTTTTATAATGTGTTTGCTTTCGAAAACTGTGACTTAAGCATTGGAGCTTCAGCTTTAAAATCAGTCCTTCCAAAGAATATTCAGGACTGATTTCCTTTAAGATAGACACATTTAATCTCCTTGCTGTCCAAGGGACTCTCAAGAGTCTTCTCCAACACCACAATTCAAAAGCATCAATTCTTTGGCACTCAACCTTCTTTATGGTCCAGCTGCCACATCCATACATGACAACTTGAAAAACTATAACTTTGACTATATAGACTTTTATTGGCAAAGTGATATCTCTGTTTTTTAATATACTGTTTAGGTTTATCATAGATGTTCTTCCAAGGACAAGCATCTTTTAATTTCATGGATACAGTCATTATCTACAGTTATTTTGGAGCCCAGGAAAATAAAGCCTGTCACTGTTTCCATTGTTTCACCATCTATTTGCCATGGAGTGATGAGACCAGACACCATGATCTTCAATTTTGAATGTTGAGTTTTAAGTCAGCTTTTTCATTCTCCTCTTTCACCTTCATCAAGAGACTCTTTAGTTACTCTTCACTTTCTGAAACAAGGTTAGAGTCATCTGCATACCTGAGGTTATTGATATTTCTCCCAGAAAACTTAATTCCCTTGTGCTTCATACAGTTTGGCATTTCTCATGATGTACTCTGCATATAAATTTAATAAGCAGAATGAAAATATACATGTTTTACATACTCCTTTTCCAATTTGGAACCAGCTCTTTTTTCCATGTCTGGTTGTAACTGTTGCTTTTTGACCTGTATACAGATTTCTCAGAAGGCAAATAAGGAAGCCTGGTAGTCCCACCTCTTTAAAATTTTTCCACAATTTGTTGTGATCCACACAGTCAAAGGCTTTAGTGTAGTCAATGAAGCAGAAGTAGATGTTTTTCTGGAATTATCTTGCTTTTTCTATTATCCAAAGCATGTTGGCAATTTGATCTCTGGTAAATCTATGGTATTTTTTTTAAATGAAATAATGTCAAGCATCCATTCTGATAAGAATTCTGTAAGCTTAGATATCAACTACACACACACACACACACACACACACAAATACTATAATAAACACAAACATATGAAAGCTAGACAACACATTTCTGAATAACCAATAGATCACTGAAGAAATCAAAAAAGAAAATAAAAATATTAATGGAAACAAATGATAATGAAAACAAGATGACCCAAAATATGTTGGATTCAACAAGCAGTCATAAGAGGGAATTTCATAGCAATACATGTCTGCCTCAAGAAACAAGAGAAACGTCAAATGAAAACCTAACCTTAAATTAAAAGCAACTAGAGAAAGAACAACAGCAAAAAATAAACTTAGTAGAAGGAAAAACATAAAAAAATTTAGAGCAGAACTTAATGACCAAGAAATGAAGGAGACTATAGCAAAGGTCAGTAAAGCTAAAAGATGGTTCTTTAAGAAGTTAAACAAAATAGACAAACTGCCAGAATCGCAAACAAAAAAAAAAAAAGGAAGAAGACTCAAATCAATAAAATTAGAAATGAAAAAGGAGAAACTACAACAGACAATACACAAATACAATTATAAAAGACTAGTATGGGCAACTATATGCTAATATTATGGGCAACTTGGGAGAAATGGAGAAATTCTTAGAAAATTATAACTTTCCAGAATGAAAACAAGAAGAAATAGAAAATGTGAACAGACCAATCACAAGCATGGGAATCAAAACTATACTCAAAAATTTTCCAACAAACAAAATCCCAGAACTAGATGGCGTCACAGGTGTATCCTACCAAAAATTTAGAAAAGTGCTAACACCTATTCTACTCAAACTCTTCCACAATATTGCAGACTAAGGAAAAAAATCCTAAACTCATTCTATGAGACCATCATCATATTGATATCTAAATCAGACAAAGATGCTATAAAAAAGGAAAATTGCAGGCCAATATCACTCATGAACTTAGATGTCTCAAAAAATTCAAAACCTCAAAAAATTATAGTAGGCAGAATCCAAGTACATATTAAAAAGCTCATATATCATGACCAATAACTATTCCAGGGATACAAAGATTCTTCAATATTGACAAATCAATCAATGTGATACTGCATATTAACAAATTGAGGGATAAAAACCATGATTATTTGAATACATGCACAGAAAGCCTTTGACAAAATCCAACACCCATTTATGATACAAAATTCTATGAGAAAGTAGGTGTAGAAGGAACATAACTCAACATAATGAAAGCCATATATGACAAACCCAATAGCAAACATTATCCTCAATTGCAAAAACTCAAAACATTTCCTCCAAAATCAGGAACACGACAAGGGTGACCATTCTCACCACTACTGTTCAACATAGTTTTAAATGTCCTAACCAGGGAAGAAAAAAATAGTAAAATGAATCTAGATTGGAAAAGAAGTAAAACTCACTGTTTCCACATGAGATGTTCTTTACACAGAAACCCCCAAACATGCCACAAGAAAACCAATGAATATATTAAAGTTGTAGGATTAAATGAATACACATAAAACCCTAGCATTTCTATATGCTAACAATGAAATATCAGAAAGAGAAATTAAGGGAACAATCACATTCACCATTGCAAAGAAAATAATAAAATATTTTGGAATAAATTTACCTACGGAAACAAAAGATCTGCATCAGAAAACTATAAAACGCTGATGAATGAAGTCAAAGATGACACAAGTAGATGGAGAAATATACCATTTTATTGGATTAGAAGAATAAGCAAAATGATTATTCTACCCAAAGCGATCTATAGATTCAATGCAATCCCTATCAAATAATCAATGATACTTTTCACAGAACTATAAAAAATAATTTCACAATTTGTATGGAAACACAACAGACCCTGAATAGCCAAAATAATCTTGAAAAGAAGAATGCAACTGGAGGGAAACAATCTTCCCTATTTCAGGCTATAATGCAAAGCTACGGTCATCAAGACAGTATGTTACTGGCACAAAGACAAAACAAATATGGGCAAATGGAACAAAGTTGAAAGCCCAGAGATAGGTTCATCACCTATGGACACTTTATCTTTCACAAAAGAGGCAAACATATTCAATGGGGAAAAGACAGTCTCTTCAACAAGTGGTGCTGGGCAAACTAGTCAACCAAGTGTAAAAGAATGAAACTAGAGCATTATCTAACACCATACACAAAAATAAACTCAAAATGGATTAAAGACTTAAATATATGACCCGAAATTATAATTGTTAGGAAAAAACAGACAGAACACTCTGAAATAAATCACATCACTATCATCTATGATCTACCTCCCAGAGTAATGGAAATAAAAACAAAACTAAGCAAATAGGACCTAATTAAACATAAAAGTTTTTGCACAACTATAAGCAAGGTGAAAAAAACAGGCCTCGGAATGGGAGAAAATAATAGCAAACAAAACAGCTGACAAAGCATTAATCTCCAAAATACATGAACAGCTCGTACATCTAAATACCAGAAAAGCAAACAACTCATTCAAAAAAAGGGCAAAAGGCCTAAACAGACATTTCTCCAAAGAAGAAATACAGGTGACTAATAGGGACACAAAAAATTATCAATATCACTCATTATTATAGAAATGTAAATCAAAACTCGAGTGAGGTATCATCTTGCATCAGTCAGAATGGCTGCTATCTCATCAAAAAGTCTACAAACAATAAATGCTGGAGAGGGTGTGGAGAAAAGGGAACCCTCTTACACTCTTGGTGGAAATGCAAATTGGTGCAGCCACTATGGAGAACAATGTGAAAATTATCATTGAAATATGTATAACATCATATATGAAACGAGTCGCCAGTCCAGGTTCAATGCATGATACTGGATGCTTGGGGCTGGTGCACTGGGAAGACCCAGAGGGATGGTATGGGGATGGAGAAGGGAGGAGGGTTCAGGATGGGGAACACATGTATACTTGTGGCAGATTCATTTTGATATATGGCAAAACCAATACAATATTGTAAAGTTAAATAAAATTAAATTAAAAAAATGAAAATAAAAACAAACAAATAAAAAAGATAGCTACCAAAAACAAACAAACAAACAAAAACAAAAACTGGGAATAGAACTGCCGTATGACCCAGCAATCACACTGCTGGTCATATACCCTGAAGAAACCTGAATTAAAAGAAACACATGTACCTCAATGTTCACTGCAGTATTATTTACAAAAGTTATGACATGGAAGCAACCTAGATGTCTATCAGCAGTTGAGTGGAAAAGGAAGTTATGATACAAATACACAATGGAATATCACTCAGATATAAAAATAAGTGTATTTGAGTCAATTCTAATAAGTTGGATGAATCTGTAGTATATTATACAGAGTAAAGTAGATCAGAAAGAAAAAGACAATACTGTATATTAACACATATAAATGGAATTTAGAAAGATGATACCACTGATTCCACATTCAGGGCAGCAAAGGAGACATAGATATAAAGAACAGACTTTTGGACTCAACTGGAGAAGGTGAGGTTGGAATGATTTGAGAGAATAGTATTGAAACATAAAGAGTACCATATGTAAAATAGATGACCAGTGTGAGTTTGATGCATGAAGTAGAGCAGCCAAAGCTGGTATACTGTGGCAACTTAAAGGGAAAAGGTGGGTAGAGAGGTGGAAGAGGGGTTCAAGGTGAGGGGGCACAAGTATATCTATGGCTGATTCATGTTTATTTATAGCAAAACCCACCACAATATTGTAAAGTAATTATCCTCCAATTAAAATAAACAAATTAATTTTTAAAAGTATTTGGTTGTGTTTTAAATACAAGAATGCTATTAAATGCTGTATATTGATCTAAGTTCTTGCAAATTAGAAGTTTATATTATTATTTTAAAACATTTTCAATGAATAAAATCACATTTTCAAAAACAGTGATGGCTTTGTTTTTGGGCTTCAAAAATTTTTAGTTTATATTTTTAGCTTGCATTTTATTATCTTGAAATCTAGTGAAAATTGAATAGAATTTTTTGTCTCTTATTTTGATGAATGCTTCCATATATATTTTTATTAAACTATAACTTCATTCCCAGAGTAATTACTAGCTCATTAAAAAAATATCAGCAATGTTTCCTATTTGACTGGAATTGCTTTGCTAACATGTTGTTTATAATATTTGTATCAATGCACCTGAAAAATCAGCTTGTATTTTTCTAACTTTGCCTCTACTTCCCTGGTTTTGTATCATTTTTGTTAGTTTAGTTGCTAAGTTGTGTCTGACTCTTTGGACCCTCTAGACTGTAGCCTATCTGGATCCTCTGTCTATGGGATTTTTCAGGCAATGATATTGGAGTGGGTTGCCATTTCCTTCTCCAGTCAGTTTTGTACTAGCCCTAAAAAGAACTTAAGAAGTTTATTTCTCTTTTTATTATATGGAACTATTTATATAAAATTGAGCTAATCAATTCTTAAAAGCTTTGTAAGACACTTCTCTACAATCCTTTGGGTCTGTTCTTTTTTTTTTTTTTTTTCCAGTAGATATAGCAAAGAAAATTTACTGAATTTATTATTTATTGATTTATTTGTCTTTTCATTTCTTTATGTCCTCATTTGCTAATTTACTTTTTCTAGAATTCCATCAATGTTATGTACTATGTTTTCTTGTGATTTTTCTGTGTTTATGTTGATCTATATTTATTATCTCTCTTTATCACTAATATTGTCTTTGTGCTTATTCTATTCTTTCATACTCAATCCTGGTGAATGTCTGCTATTTAATAAGTCCTTTTTAAAGGAAGAGGTGTGCTTAGTGGCTCAGATTGTAACAATCTTCCTGTAATGCAGGAGTTCAGTTCATGGATCAGGAAGATTCCCTAGAGAAGGAAATGGCCATACATTCCAGTATTCTTGCCTGGAAAATTCCATGGACAGAGGAGACTTGCAAGCTACTGTCCATGGGGTCACAAAGAGTTGAACAGGACTGAGTGATTAACACTTTTACTTCACTTTTAAAGGAAAAGTTTTTTTCTTTATTTTCTTTTTTAAGAATCTGCTCAAAATTTTTGTTTTGTTCTGTTACTGTCTCATTATATATATATTTTTTCTTTTTAATTTTTATAATTTGCTCTTCTATTTTCTTAATGGTTCAGTGTTTTTCTGACTTCTCAAGTTGAGTACTTAGTTCATACTTTTTCCTTTCTTATTTTATATATGTATGTATATTTATGTTTATATATGCCTATACTATGTGCATGTGTTTTTATTTATAATTATGTAGAAATTTGTTGCAGTCTTTATGTTACTGGGGTTTTAACATTATCATGCAGTAGTCAGAGAAGAAAGTTTGTCTCTGCATATTTTTGGATCATTGTGATGAGTTTTTGTATGTTTTTGGCTCTTTGGTTCCATGTGGAGAAGTGAGGGACAGAAATATATACATCACAAGTCTGTACTGTTAGTTAACCATTACAATTCAAATTTCAGTTAACCATTATAATTGAAAACCTGTACAATTTCAGTCTTTCCTTTTTTAGAGAGGTAGTGTGGTGCAGTGGTTAACAATTCAGATTTCAGAACAAATCTGATTGCACTCAAATCCTGGTGTGGCCAGCTACTTTATGTGTCACTTTAGGAACATCACTTAAGCTCTATTTTCTTTTGTTTCATTACTTATAAAATAGAAATATTAATAGTGATTACTTTATAATATGGTTGTGAGGATTAAAGTAGTGACTTAAATATACAATATCTTTCACAATAATCAAAATCATTCAAATAATTCTGACAATCAATAACAAATATTATTTATCACGATAGTATTTGATATCTAGAGAATCATTTTATTTGTAATGCAGTTCAGCATGCTCTGATATATCTATTCAGCATTCTGCGTGTATGTAATTGAAGTGGTACATCTCCTTAGTCAGTAGCTCAGATGGCCATGTTGCCAAAATTCCTCTACTGACATTCAATTTTCAGAAATTTTAACATTTTCTTTCCCATTGCTGACATTTCCCACACTTTTGGATATTCTGTATCTAATAATGTCTGTCTTTCTATACAAGCACACCCAGTTATACCATCTTAAATCAAAGGCCCAATTTATTTTAGACAATTACCAAGTGTTTGCTATATAACAAAATTTTCCTGAAGCTTGGAAATCTGGAATGAAAAATCATCAACAAGAAAGCAAATTAATTTATGGATAAGAAGAAAGATGCATAGGTACCATAACAACTTTCTGTAAAAAAAATTGAACTTTACCTATGATGTTGGTTAAATAATAAATTAGAAATATTCTTCCAAATCATTCTAGTTGCAAGGTTTGATGAGTGATCAAAGGAGGAGGTGACCCAGTTTTTGGTCCTTGTCTCCAGATGTGCACCATCTCCTTTCACCCTGCTGCTGAGGGCAAGTCATGACTAGTTCTCTTCACTCAGTAAAGTGCAGGTATTATACGCAATATAACTAGAAAATCCTGTTTTATTCTTCTACTTTATTTCCATCCATCTACTGTTTTAATTGAAATTCTATTCTTTCTTAGAGGACCCCAAAGAACAGTTTGTTTTCACTTTAATTGAAAGACAAAAGGTTAAACATGGATGCTGTGCTGATATAAATGCTTCTTGAAGCTGATAAATGGTTGAATTTCCTGTGATTTTCTGGAAAAGAGAAAAAGAATAGAAAATCAATATAGTAATTCCTGGAAGTCTTCAATTTAATCCTTACTGTGATTCTTTTTCTTATTTTCTTCCATATGCTTTTGCTATTTCCACTACTTTCTGTTGGTGACCTTTGTAGCTATTTAGGGATGGGGGAGCCTGGTGAGCTGCCATCTATGGGGTCGCACAGAGTCAGACACGACTGAAGTGACTTAGCAGAAGCAGCAGCAGCAATATGCAATCAGAGTGATCTTTGTAAAGTCTGAGTGAGATTTTACCATTTTCCTGAATTTCACTCTGTCATTTCTCCCACTCACGTTCTCTAGCCAGTTGTCTTTGTGCAGCATCTAACCAGCTTAGGCACACATCTGCCTCAGGAGCTTGCTTCCTGTTTCTGCTGTTGGGACGCATTTTCCACATAGAACCATGAGGTTCATCCCCTGCTCTATTCGTTCTGATTTCAAATCATTTCATCACTTCAAACCAGCCTTTTCAAAGTGACCCATCTATAACAGTACGGGATCTATCTTTTTATGTCTTTTTATCCTTATTTATTTATTTATTTTCCCTTAGCTCATACCACTCTCTGACATATATCTACTTGCTTATGTATTTAGATTCTGCCTCCACTCACTAGAGTATGAGCTTTCTGAGAACCAGGATCCCAATTCACTGGTATATTCTAAGCATCTATAATAGAACTTGGAACACAGTAAGTGCTTGATAAATATTAGTCAAATAAATAATTCAATCCCCAAATGTGGTTCCTAAAGGCTAATTAGAAACTAAAAGTTATTCTGCTGAAGTATCCGTGGATTTATGTAACCAGAGTGTCAGAAACCAGAAGTAGATGGTAGGTAAATATTTCTAGCATTGAGATGAAGTTTACAATAAAACATAAACTTTTTAAAACTTTATTTATTTATTTATTTTAATTATAGGCTAATTATTTTGCAATATTGTGGTGGTTTTTGCCATACATTGAGATGAATCAGTGACAGGTGTACAAGTGACCCCCAATCCCGAACCACCCTCTCACTTACCTCCCCACCCCCACCCCAGAGTTGTCCCAGAGCATGAGCTTTGAGTGTTCTGCTTCATGTATTAAACTTACACTGGTCTTCCTTTTTACCTATGGTAATGTACATGTTTCAATGCTATTCTCTCTTATCATCCCACCCTTGCCTTTTCCCACAGAGGCCAAATATCTGTTCTTTACAACTGTGTCTCTTGCTGTTTGCATCTAGGATCATCATTACTATATTTAATTTCATTTATCTGCATTAACATACTGTATTGGTGTTTCTTTTTCTGACTTACTTCACTCTGTATAATAGGATCCAGCCTCATCCACCTCATTAGAACTGACTCAAATGTGTCCTTTTTAATAGCTGAGTAATATTCCATTGTGCACATGTACCACAACTTGCTTATCCATTTGTCTGCCAATGGACATCTAGGTTGCTTCCATGTCCTGGCTACTATAAACAGGGCTGTGATGAACATTGGCATACATGTCTCTTTCAATTCTGGTTTCCTTGCTGTGTAAACCCAGCAGTGGGATTGTTCAGTCACATGGCACTTCTATTTCCAGTTTTTTAAAGGAATATCAATACTATTATCCATAGTGGCTGTACTGGTTTGCATTCCCACTAACAGTGTAAGAGGGTTCCCTTTTCTCCACACCCTCTCCAGCGTTTGTTTGTAGCCTTTTGATGATGACCATTCTGACTGGTGCAAGATGATACCTCATTGTGGTTTAGATTTCATTTCTCTGATAATGAGTGATGATGAGCATTTTTTCATGTGTTTTTTTTATCTATCTGTATGGCTTCTTTGGAGAGATGTCTGTTTAATTCTTAGGCCCATTTTTTGATTGGGTCATTTATTTTTCTGGTATTGAGCTTCATGAGCTGCTTGTATATTTTGGAGTTTATTTCTTTGTCAGTTGCTTCATTTGCTATTATTTTCTCCCACTCTGATGGCTGCCTTTTCACCTTGCTTATTCGTTCCTTTATTGTGCAAAAATTTTTAAGTTTATTTAGGCCCCATTTGTTTATTTTTATTTCCATTACTCTTGGAGGTGAATCATAGAGGATCTTGATGTGATTTATGTCAGAGCATGTTCTGCCTATGTTTTCCTCTAAAAGTTTTATAGTTTCTGGTCTTATCTTTAGATCTTCAATCCATTTTGAGTTTATTTTTATGTATGGTGTTAGCAAGTGTCCTAGTTTCATTTTTTAACATATGGTTGGTCAGTTTTCCCAGCACCACTTGTTAAAGAGATTGTCTTTTCTCAATTGTATATTTTTGCCTCCTTTATCAAAGATAAGGTCTTCACAGATGGGTGGATTTATCTCTGGGATTTCTATTTTGCTCTATTGATCTATATTTCTGACTTTGTGCCAGTACCATACTGTCTTGATACCTGTAGCTTTGTAGTATAGTATGAAGTCAAGCAGATTGATTCCTCTAGTTCCATTCTTCTTTCTCAAGATTACTTTGGCTACTTAATGTTTTTTGGTGTTACCATACAAACTGTGACATCATTTATTCTATTTCTGTAGCTTGATAGGGATTGCATTGAGTCTGTAGATTGTTTCAGGTAGTATGCTCATTTTCACTGTATTTATTCCTCCAATCCATGAACATATATACCGTTTATATAGTGATTTCCCCTAATTTCTTCAGTTTAACTCTGAATTTTGCAATAAGAGGCTCATGATCTGAGGTACAGTCAACTCCTAGTCTTGTTTTCGCTGACTGTATAGAGCTTCTCCATCTTTGGCTGCAAAGAATATAATCAATCTGATTTTGGTATTGACTATGTGGTGATGTCCACATGTAGAGTCTCTTGTGTTGCTAGAAGAGGGTATTTTCTATGATGAGTGCATTCTCTTGGCAAAACTCTGTTAGCCTTTGCCCTGCTTCATTTTGTGCTCCAAGGTCAAACTTGCCTGTTACTCCAGGGACCCCTTGATTCCCTACTTTTGCATTCCAGTGCCCTCTGATGAAAATGACATCTTTTTTTCGTGTGTTAATTCTAGAAGTGTAACTAACTAACAATTAAACTTCAGCTTCTTTGGCATTAATGATTAGAGCATAGACTTGGATTACTGTGATATTGAATTGTTTGCCTTGGAAGCATATAGAGATCATTTTATCATTTTTGTGATTGAACCCAATACTGTATTTTGGACTCTTTTTGTTGTCTATGAGAGGGAGATCCAAATGCATACATAGAGAGTAAACAAATAACAACATATTACCAAATTACATCAACAAGGAACATCAACTTACTAATTGACAACTGAAGCAATGAGCTGTCTTTGGTCCTCACTATTAATCATTCTCCTATTTCTTTTGCCTGCCAACAACATCTCTTGACACTTACTATTTTCAGTTGCCAGGAAAGAGGTAGAAATATCTTGTCATAGAGAGTCGTTCAACAGTGGGCATCTGGGCTTTAACATTTGGTTTTTCAAATGATTGTTGTACCTAAAAACAAAAAGAGATTCTGGATGATACATATCTCTTATGCATCTCAGAAAATGTTTTGCAAAATAAGCCAAAGATTTTTTTTTTTTTTTTTTGGAATGAAGGGTGCTCCTAGGATAGATGGAACCAAGCCCTTGGATATTTTAACTCCTTGTTGCTGCTATTCTACCTCTTAGATATGATACCCAATGTCAGAATAGTCTCTTTATCTCAAAATACATACCTAAGTCTCTCAGTCATGTCGGACTCTTGGTGGCCCCACAAAATTTTTGTCCATGGAATTTGCTAAGGGAGAATGTGGGAAGTGCTATTCCCTTCTCCAGGGGATCTTCCTGACCCAGGGATGGAATCTGGGTCTCCTGCATTGCAAGCAGATTCTTTACCCTCTGAGCCATCAAGGAAGCCCTATGCTTAACTAAGTATTTTCAAATTTCATTTTCTCTACTTTCCATTTCTGATCTATAGATTTGATGATTAATTATCCCTTGGTGTTTTTTCATGAGAACTGAACCTCAGAGATCCTCTATCTTCTACCTCCAATAAGTCTAACTCTTCAATTTAATATTGCAGGGTTTTGTCTTTAAGGTCTGAATGATGAGCAAGATTCACAGTCCCAACACTAAATTGATATTTGAGCCTTCCCCCTCCCCCCATAGATTTATCAGTGAAATCCTACTTACTTAGATCCAATATTTCTAATCTTTTCTAAGGAATTCCCTTGAAAATGTACTGTTTAAATCTTATTCTTTCAATAGGACATCACTTCCTATGTTCCTATTCACTGAGACTCTGACTCACTTTATGTTACAATTTTCTCCAGGTCGTGAAAGGTATATTCTTTTTTTCCCCCACGGAAGTATCATTATTCTTTATGGTTTTAGCTTAAAAACAACCACAGTTTCCCATGTTTGTAATACCAGTAACTTTCTTACTGAAAAAAGAGGAACATTTATTCACACACTCATGCATTTATTTCTTCAATGACTATTAATTCTTACCTGCTAGCATGTTGAGTAGTGAATAAATCCCAGGTTTCATGAGCTTACATTCAAGTAAGTAAATGAAGATAGCAAACAAACAAATATATATTATTTGGGTAGTGGTAAGAGTTATGGAGAAAAATAAATAAGGAAGGAGGGAGGAAATAGGGAATGTCTTGAGTTGGGGAATGAGTATCAAGCCTTCCCTTCTGGGCCACTCTATTCAAATAATTTTTTCACCTCTGTTCTCTTTCAAATGTCCTTGCTGTTCAGTCACTAAGTCATTAATATTCTTTGCAAGGTGTTCACATTTCCTAGGACCTTCTCTTCATGGATCCTATCTCACTTGCATCACACAGTGTGTTTGTTGGAATATTTTTTAATACCCATCTCTCTCATAAGAATGTAAGTTCTGGGTAGCCTTATATCACATGAGTCTCACTTACACCTGTGTCACAAAGATATAACCCATTACTAAGTAAACCACTATATATTTAAATGAAGCAGTGAAAATTAATCCAATATACTTCCCATTCTTTAAATTATAAGAACCTATAGCCCATAAGATACAAGCTCATATTTTGTAGCATTTTGTTCTTCTGTGGTGCATTAATGCAGTCTTTTTGTAAATTATATATTAAATACCTGGATTACAGAAATCAAGTGCTACTCTCTACTTTTGTGTGCCTGAAAAAATCTTTTATTGTCACTTGAAAGGCAAATAATATTTAAGTTTTCCTTAACAAATTAATGATTAGAAAAGATGGACTTACCTTCCTAAATACTTCCTCAAGATGACAGCACCAAGCATATTTTTGGAAGCATGTGATGAGCCGTGTAATGAAAAGAGAACCTTTTTTGATGTCTCTCCAGGACATATTATCTATGATGATAAGGAGTGGTAAGCCTTGGGCTGTGGTGTTCATAATTTTTTTTTTTCTTTTTTTTTTTTTTTTTTTGTCTTTTAAAACAAAAATGTACGTTGGGAATTGTCTTGACATATTTAGGAGAAGAACTTACAACTTTCCATTAACTCATTTTCCAAAAGAAGTTCAACTAAAGAAGCAGATCATCACAACTGAAGTTCATTTCATAGAGATTGCATTGTCTTTTGGAGACTGACTCTGTAGTATGTGTTTATGTTTATCCACTTGGCTTTGAAAAGAGGTTTGAGAGATGATTGTAATTATCCTATTTTACAGAGGAATGAATACAGGTTCAGAAGGAAGAATTTCTCCATATTCATACAGGTGGTTGTTTACAGATTATAAATCATGATGTCTTTCACAATATAGTGAACAAAATAAACGAATGCTGCTGCTGCTGCCAAGTCGCTTCAGTCATGTCCGACTCTGTGCGACCCCATAGACAGCAGCCCACCAGGCACCCCCGTCCCTGGGATTCTCCAGGCAAGAACACTGGAGTGGGTTGCCATTTCCTTCTCCAATGCATGAAAGTGAAAAGTGAAAGTGAAGTCGCTCTGTCTTGCCCGACTCTTTGCGACCCCATGGACTGCAGCCTACCAGGCTCCTCCGTCCATGGGATTTTCCAGGCAAGAGTACTGGAGTGGATTGCAGTTGCCTTCTCCTAAATAAATGAATAGATCTAATTAAACTTTTGGAATGGAGGAATATGTTTTTGGTATAGATAGTGGTAACAGATAGTGGTATAGATAGTGGTATATACTTATCTCCTAACTCATTAAACTATATACATTAAACATGTACAGCTTTTTGTATGTTAATTATGCTTCAATAAAGTGATGAATGATTAAAATTTTCAAGTTAGAAATGCTCAGATATAAGGCCTCTCAAGATGATTATGTAGATGTGAAGAAATAAATGCTCTTCCCTTACTAGTAATAAGCCCCATTTTATCATTTGCTTCTTCTTTTAAAAGGATATGCACCTACTTGCTAGTACATGTTTATGGTGCTGTTCTAAGAAGCACCAGATGAGAAATAATAGAGAACATGAGTTGGAGTTGATAATTTTTCAGAAAGGGCAGTCAGTCCTTAGATCCCGAAAATACTATACTCAAAATGTTACATGGATTTAATAGAAAGCTGAATCAATAATCTGTTTGTAACCAGTGTGATAGTAAAGGGATTATCTTGTATTAGGTTGTTTTAATGGTTACTATATTTTTGGCTATAAAGTACAATAGATAATAAAAATAATTTTTTTAAAGTGAAGAAAAAGTAAAACATATTGACAGTATTTAAAATTTGTATCAAATCATTCTTATTCATTTTTTTTTTCTTTTTAGGAATCATTCAGAGATAGCCTTAGACCCACAGATCCCTGTCTGAAACTGAAAGATACATACGTGGAGTTGAGGAACAGAAAGCAATGAAGTCCTTCTCTATATGGGTTTTGTAAACAGCATCCTCTTCCAGGTTCTCGGATGACTGTGAAAAGCTGTCTGCCAAGGTTGCTGGAGAGTCACTGACCCACAATTCCCCACGATTTGCTGTAGAGACATCAACTTTCTTCACACTGTCTTCCTCAGTGTGACTATTGCAATTACCTCATTATTTTACAATGTTTATTCTAACTAGTATTATACACGAAAGTACACACACAAATACACAGAAGTGAGTGCATCTCCACCCAACACTGTCTCTTTCTTATGTCATCGAGCAATGTGCTGATTAATAGTAAAAACATGGTAAAACTGGAGGAATACATTTGCTGAGAGTAACAAAGGAGTTAAAGCCTTATCTGTATAATCTCAGGGCATATTTATCATTTTATAGCTAAATTATTTCTACTTTTCATCTTTAAAAACTGCTCTAAAAGTTAAAATGGCAATTGGGAGTCAGAAAAAAAGAAGAAGAAAACAAAAAAATTTCCCTGAAATCCCAAGTTCCCTCATCTCCCAAGTCACTTCCATTTCAATAATCTATGAGGAAAAAAAGAAAAATATATTGCTATTATATAATATCCCAACTTTCAAATGAAGTTCCTCTCAAGCTAGAGAACATCAAAATGTCTGTAAAACATTTACAAGCAAAGCAATCATTTAAATGATTTCATTCCAAAGTTAGAATATTTATGTCTAACTTTTTGAGGATTCTAGTGATCTCCTTAATCACTTACTTTAGATTGAATTTATCAGTTAATTTATCAGAAATTTATCATCTAACAAGTCTCATGAGATCAGCCCCCTAAATAGAATTTCCTAATAATTCAATTTACTTTAAGATTATTTCCTCTAGAAATAAAACATGCACTACAAACACCTTTATGATCTTTATGGATTCTTCATCTCACAACTCACCACCTCTGCAGGCCTGGACAATGATGACTTTGGGTTTGTCCTTTAGATTGAGGCAATTACGGTTGTTGAATGTCTGGAAGATGGTATCATAAGGTAGCACATCTGGTTCTTCCTCACTGTGCATAGTCCCGCAGATCCCATCCAGGATGCCATGAGACATGAACACCAAGAATGTACTATCTGAGGATTTGTGCTCTTCACGTGCAGCAAATTTCCACAGCACTGATTCCATGTCCTGAAAAGACCACAAAGTCTTACTTCAATGGGGCAAACATTAAAATTAAACTGACCTCCTATTTATTATGATCAGTATAAGAAAGGTTTGCAACATTTCAGTCACAGTACCTTTACATAGTGAATATTCAATGATAATTTTATTTTTGTTTCTATAATGGATTAGTAGATTCAAATTTTGGTCCTGATATAATCTGTCCTCTTAATACATTTTACATTTGTTTATTGTCACTATATACTTTCCCTTTCAACTATCCTTTTTCTCACTACTTAATAAGAAACTTGAATAATAAATGTATGAAACCATTTTCCTTCTAAAACACTCCCCATCATACTTAGAATAAAATAAAACTTCTGACATGAGCATATTTCTCCTTCTGACATTCTTCCTCCTTCTCTGGTTACACTGATCTTTTCCTACTTTTCATGTAACAGTTTCAAATTCAGTTCAGACTTTTCACTTGTAGTCATGCCTTCTTGGAATATATTTCATTCACATCTTTCTAGAGCTATCTTGTCTCTGATAGTCATGTGTCCAACCCTATATTATCTCCTCAAAGATGTTTTTCTTGGTCAAGATTGAAACATTATTAGTTATTATTATGTTATCAGTAAAACAATCAAATGTTATTACTCCCCATTCACCAATGTATTATTTTGTTTCCTTTTTCCTTTTCACTTTCTTTTCAATCTTAAAGCCATACAGATACATCAAATCTCTGAAATGTTCTGTTTTGCTTATGGTTTGATCATTCCCTGCCACCCAGCAAGTTAACCTACATCAGTGTGAGCTGGGAACCTTTTGTCTCATTTACTGACCCATCTCCCATGCCAGCACATAGCCCCTGCCAGAGTCAGGATTCAGCATTTATGTGATTGCTGTAAATAGCAGTTCACTCCTGCTAGCATTCTTTAATCTAGAATTTTCTGGGAAATCAGATCAGATCAGATCAGATCAGTCGCTCAGTCGTGTCCGACTCTTTGCGACCCCATGAACTGCAGAACGCCAGGCCTCCCTGTCCATCACCAACTCCCGGAGGTCACTCAGACTCGCATCCATCGAGTCAGTGATGCCATCCAGCCACCTCATCCTCTGTCGTCCCCTTCTCCTTCTGCCCCCAATCCCTCCCAGCATCAGAGTCTTCTCCAATGAGTCAACTCTTCACATGAAGTGGCCAAAATACTGGAGTTTCAGCTTTAGCATCATTCCTTCCAAAGAAATCCCAGGGCTGATCTCCTTCAGAATGGACTGATTGGATCTCCTTGCATACTAGGGCTGAATCTCAATCTTCACACTTCAGAATTGTGTGGATATACATGCCCATCAGTTTTTTTGTCAGGTTTTATGGAATTAAGGATATTTGAAACTCTAAAGAGACACAGATCTCACCTATCTTAATATTTACTTTACAACACACTTTCACACACTTAGACACACACATGCACATAAATGAGACCTATGATTATTAAAGCATTTGCTTAGTATTGTAAGGTCCCCTTACTAGTAGAAGGATCCATATGTGTTGGTCATGTGTTGAATATGTGTGTGTCAGGGTGAGTGAGGGACCCTTACGCTGGCTGTGAGTTTCTCTTCTACTTCCACAGTGTAGCCAAGACCCTCAAGCAGCTGCTTCATTCCAAGGATGTCAAGGGCAGCCCCATGCCTGGGAGGCAGATGATCAAACTCTGTATTGCATATGATGAGAGCCAGACGAGTACGGTCCTTTCTCTCCTTTATTGGATAGATCTACAAGAAATTGATATGCAGTGAGTTTGATTTACCTAAATCTCTCTTAAACCTTCATATACCAATTACTTTTGCTATTAAGGGCTTGCATAGTTATCTCCTCTCCTATCCTATATCAGAAGACACTGCCCTTTCTCTCTCTTACTAATAGATTAAACTGACAATAGAAAAAAGTACAAATTGGAAGTGAATTATCTTTCAAAAGCCCAGGACAGGATCCAAACATATTTGTAATGGTTATTCAAGAATCTTGAGGAGACTAGAACAACTCCTACCCTCTCCTTCTCGTCTTTCTTCTACACCCAGTCAAATCTTTCTAACCATTCAAGATTCAGGTCAAATTTTGTAAAAACTAGGAGATATTTGCCATTGGCTCCAGCTAACAATAAATACACCAAAGATTATTTGCCTTAGGTAACATTATTTTGATACTATTTTTAATACTAATTTCTTATGTTTTACAGATGTTAACATTTTTTAACTAGAATGCAACCAATTATTAGTCAGCCATGTTATTTCATAAATATTTTGATTCTGTGACTACAGCTAAAATTCTAATAAATCTCAAATATATTTAACAACAAATAAATGAGAAAATGACACATATTTTATCCTAGGGAAAGAGAACTGGAATTTGTGTGAGGCCATATGATTTCCTCCTGCTCAAAGTATTTATAAACAAGATTACCACTGTCCCCACCCTGCTGTTCTGTAACTAGTGCTTTAAGAAATTATGTAATTAGTGAAAGCAGTTGCTTCTCTTCCTCCCTTTCATGTACAGAACACAGCACCTCTCCAGCCCTTTCTTTACACAGTTTCAGGAATTCTTCATGAGGGCAAAGCTTGAGGGTAGTTGCAGATCCCGCTGACTCATCTGGTCCGGCCACAGTTTCCTCAGGAGCTGCAGGATACATCACATGATATAATTGTTAATATATGTCCTTGTGACCCAGTTATCACCCAAGAAGACTGACAGAGAGCGGACAGTCCGGGAAAAAGGTTTTAACACATTTGGTGATAGGAGATAAATGTATTATCACTGGGAAAGAAAGGAGAAATACTTGGTAGTAAGAGCAGAGCTACTAACAAATGCAATAACATATTCTGATATTGTGAAAAAAATAACCTTGATGATGTGGGGTCAAATAACTTTGTTCCTTACTGAACAAAACAATTTTATTTTTCAAATAGTTTTATTCTAAGGTATTAATTATCTATGTGGACTTTCTGTTGTCTCTGAGCAAGAGCAAATTGACTAAATATTCATCAGTATTATCTATTATAAATATAATTGAGTCACATGTGCAATTTTAAATTTTCTAATGCCCACATTTAATATCAATTAATTTAAAAATTAACATAATATATCAAAAATGTTATCATTTTAATGTGTTACTAGACACAATTTATGCACATAAAAGCTAAGTCCAATATCCCAAGTCCATTCCTAATTCACACAACAAATACAGACACGTACACCCCCAAATACTTAAAGGAATCTTAAATCTTGTATCAGGTATTATTTTTTTTCAACCTCAGCATGAATTCTTAACCTTTCCAGAGAAAGTGAGCCTCAAGGATTCCTCATCAAGCTGTGAATTCAACTATTTAAAAGAGAAATGCTGTCTATTAACCATAGTACTGTACTCAGTGTCTAAAGGACAAATTTGTCAGAGATTCTACATTCTACATACTCTGCCTCCAAATGCTGAATAACCAGCACTAGGTTTTCAACCCATATAGAGGAAATAACATCTCCCTCTTGGAAACGTTTGTTTCTGACTCATTCTGCCTTAATCCTTTGAGAAATGTAATATTTTCTGAACCTCATAATATTTTCTGGTTGGCCTCATTTGACTAAGATTGTGCAAGAGACTGGGAAGTCAAAAGCCCTTCCTTTGAGAGGGGAGGAAGAGAGTCTTCATAAGCAAAAACCCAAAGAGAAATTTATCAAGAACTAATATAACAAGGTTTTTGTCTATGAAAGTAGTAAACCTCTATGTTCATATACATGAACTAATCATTTTTTTCTTATTAATTTAATTTATATTAGAAAGCCAATATCATCTTCTATAATTATTTATTTTTTCTATTACTTTTTAAATACTGTTTTTTTTTTTTTTAAATGTCTTTCTTAAAAGTATGCTAAAAATCTAAGCTCTGGAGAGGAAGCAAAGGCTACCAAACTCTCTTAACATTTATTTTCATAGATTATGTGAACATATCTACCTGTTTCAGAAGATTCTGCCAATGTGAAGATGTTTGGGGTCCTGGGATAGTCTCTGGTCAGAAGGCATGTTTTGTCATTGAAAGTTTCCTGTTTTCAGGTAATTTACAGGTTTTGTGTACTCTCGAATTTAACAAATTTTATCTCCTAATGGCCATTATGTGTCTACATATAGATGCAGCATTTACAAATAAAACTGAAAATTAGACTTTCTTATATCTAATGGTAAAATTAGCATGAATCATTTAAATACAGCATAATAAATATAGTATAGCCTGCTGTCCAAAGGGAGTGCCCATGGGCCTGACGGAACAGCAAAAAAAAAAAAAAAAAAAGAAAAAGAAAATTAGGAGTTTAGATAAAAAATTTTAATATATCAGTTTTATCTGTTATCTAATGGTGTGCTCAGGAAATCTCTTAAACTGAAACGAAAATAAAGATACTGATACTAGATAAGACAAGGCCATCTCCCTTGGCAAGTTAAGAATTTGAATAATTATCTTCCTGACTAAATAGCAGTTCTTGGCACATAGTCTGTATGAAAGTGAAAGTGTCACTCAGTTGTGTCCAACTCTTTACTACCCCATGGACTGTAGCCCACAAGGCTTCTCTGTTCATGGAATTCTCCAGGAAAGAAAATTGGAGTAGGTAGCCATTCTCTTCTCCAGGGGATCTTCCTGATCCAGGGATCAAACCCAGGTTTCCTGCATTGCAGGCAGATTAAGATAAAATAAAATAAAACAAAATAGGAGATAATTCAACAAATGGAAATCAAAATTGAAGTAATGGGAACTTCAAGATAATTTTAGCAATTGCAGGATCCAGAACAAATCTTCAACTGAAATAACATATCCTCTCAGAAGAGTCTGTGGCAAACAGGAGGTAAGTATAGACCTATTTGTTAAAACAAATAGCTTGGATTCTTCCTATCTGCCACCCCATTTCCTCAATACTATGCTAAGAACCCTCCATGCCCCAAAAGCCTAATATTCTAATATTGCACATTCTAAATGCCCAACTTACCCAGCTTCCTGATCTCCTAGACCAGGGTACTCTAGGTGTCCTAGGACTCTTCTGGAGGTTCCATGTACAGATAGAACTCAGGGGACGACTGGATACTTCATGAAAGGGTCTGCACCTGTCTCCTTCCTGCCACGGATTCTGCTGACAGGTTATTTCAATTTAAGTTTCGTACTTGTTTCTGGGATTGCTAAAATCATTTTGAAGTTCCCATTACTTCAACTCTGATTCCTATTTGTTGAATTATCTCTGATTTTGTGTTGTCTTATTTTGTCTTATATTTCCTATTCTTTTCCATCCTGGTTTATTACAGGATATTGAGTATAGTTCCCTGTGCTATACAGTAGGTCCTTGTTTATCCATTCTATATGTAATCGTTTGTATCTACTAACACCAAAATCCCAGTTAATCCCTCTCCCGCACCTCTCCCCCTTAGAAACTACAAGTCTGCTCTCTGATTTTGTTTCTAAATCCAAATCATTTTTATCCCATCCCAGTTTAAGAGAAAATAATAAACTTGCACAGGGACCAACTTAAATATTAATGATAACATCTTGGATATCTATTAGAATAGTATGTGCTTCCTGCTGGTGGTAGCGCCCCTTCTACATAGAGAAAAGTTAAGTTAGGTTGCTCAGTCACGTCCGACTCTTTGCAACCAGGTGGACTGTAGCTCACAGGCTCCTCCATCCATGGGTTTCTCCAGGCAAGAATACTGGAGTGGGTTGCCATTTCCGTCTCCAGGGGATCTTCCCAACCCAGGGATAGAACCCAGGTCTCCCATATTGCAGGCAGACACTTTAACCTCTGAGCCACCAGGGAAAGGCTTATTAAAAAATACTTAGTTTCTCTAGTGAGGTCTCTATAATTGTGTGGCATTTCATTTATTATAGCTTGCTATTATTGATAAGCTCCAGTATTCTGGGCTGGAATTTCAGGTTAAATTATACCAAATTGAGTCCACAACTGGTGAACTTGGATCTGAGGATATTTAGACTCAAGTGATATTTAGAATTCAATTAAAGTGAAGTTTTGAAAGAGGTTAAGATATTGGACACGTTATAGGCATTCTCCTAATCATATTTTGTAAACTCACAGGAATACATAAGCCTTGTAAAGGTATAAACATTATAAGCTAGAGAATAATTATGATAATTACTATTTATTACATGGATGCATCCAACTTTTATTATATGCCTTATAATATGCTTTATATATATGGTATATCCTTGGTACTCTGCTAGGAGCTATTATTCATTGGGGCAAAAAAAAGTGAGCTGGATTAAGAAACTCAGTGGACTGTAGTCTTATTTAATGAGATAGGGGATAGAAGTGGAACAGATTTGATGGGGAGAATTAAATATTTCATTTTTTATATCTTAGCTTGTGAAGTCCATGGAGCAGTCAAGTGGAAATGTTGAATATGAAGCTAGAGCTAATCATATCTGGAGCTCAGAGGAGAATTCCGGATG
Organism: Tragelaphus eurycerus; assembly: GCA_935064755.1. NCBI lineage: Eukaryota > Metazoa > Chordata > Mammalia > Artiodactyla > Bovidae > Tragelaphus > Tragelaphus eurycerus. The sequence continues at coordinate 2,246,532 of CAKXYN010000123.1, forward strand.
GGAGCTAAAATATTAGGAATTGTTAGCCCATATCTGCCATTATGTTCCTGGTCTTACAAAATCTGTGACAAAGTTAATGAAATTGTCCCCATTTCACAGATGCTCATATTGATGTTTATGAAGGATAAGAAACTTGAATGAAGACACATAGTGTCCAAAGTGACAGAAACCTAAGTTCAGGTTCAGATATTCCTTATTATAAAGTCTCTGTAGCTATCTCAATGAACAACCTAAACAGAAGACTCAGCTTCTCAGCTAATCGGAAATTGGATGCCCTCCCACAAGTAACAAAGTGGTCTCTAAAAGGGCAATGATAAATGTAATGAAAATTATACATTAGTAATAGGAGGATGAGGGAACTATAGATGACAGTGGAACAGCCTTAGAGTCAAGTAGGTTCTAAAAAAATTAAGATATCCCTTGTAAAGAATTTCAGTCTTACCTTTTATACTGGTGGGATTTTTGTCTATGTTTAGGAAAGTTTGAACAAAGACTTGACCTGCCTCTTGGTTTTTCTGTCGTATAGAATCAACCAAGACTCGGGCTTTGTCTTGAAGTTTGGCATCATAAATTTTTTTCTTCTCCTCTTCCTCCAATTTCAGGACATTTTTTTCCACAAAGTCATCCAAAAGGCCAGAAATGAGTTCTTTGCCCAAAGATTCCAACATCTTAAGTGGGTTTTTGTTGTGTTTGTCTTCTGTTAGAAATAAAAAGCTTCAACTTGATCTTGTCTCAAAATATTCAGAATTGAAAACAATCTGGTGGTTGATCTTTCAATATTATAGATTAGCCTGACACCAGGTTAATTTATTACTGTCTGGGATAATTTGAATTTTTGTGGGGAAATAAAGAAGTCAAATTACTAAATATTTTGTTGTAACACCATAGATATCATTTGAACATGTAGTGTATAGGAGACAGGATATCTCACCAATTCTTAATTAAAACTACAAGAGAGTTATACGGTCCATCTAGAAATAAAGCTAGCCTTGACACAAAATGACATAGTCTAAAAAAATTCACCAAGACATTGAACAGGAACTTTGGCCCAGAAGCACCAGCCTCATTGTTTAAGTTAGCTTCAAGTATTCTTTCAATAAATGTATATTGGACAACTTTTATGAGAAGGAAACACGGAAATTAACAAAACATGACTAAAAAGTTTCCTAATATCTGTTTATTGAATAATAGCTAACATCTCTTAAAAGATAAGTATAAAGCAATATAAAATATTATTTACAAGTATACTAAGTAATTTATAAATATTAATATGATAGATGCTCACAATCATCCAAAGAGATGGTTAATACTTTCCCTATTTTACAGATCATTTAAATAAAATGCTGGATCACATTTCTGTTCTTATGCCATATTCTATAAATTTTACCACAGCACAGCTTCAGTAAGTACAATTGATATTCATTAAGTCCCATTGGTTTCAAGTGCTCCATATAAATCTTCTCAAAGGTAATAAAAATTTCATGTAATAGACATATTAAAATTTATATTATATGGTAAAAAAAACAAGCACAGAGCAGTTAGTTAAATATTTGACCAAAATTGTGTGAAGAGTAGCCATGTTAGTAAGAGGGCAGAGAGGGATTCAAACTCAGAGGTTCAGAATCCAGAATCACCACTCTTAAATCATCAAACTACTTTACATGATACTTGGGAAAGTGAAAGTGAAAGTCACTCAGTCCTGTCTGGTATCTGACTCTTTGTGATCCCATGGACTGTATAGTACATGGAATTCTCCAGTCCAGAATACTGGAGTGGGTAGACTTTCCCTTCTCCAGGGGATCTTCCCAACCCAGGATCGAACTTGGTAAAGAAGTATTTAAGAGAACAGAAAGTAATTCAGGGACTCGGAAAAGACTGGACAAATTTCTTCAGGTGAGGGCATTAAAAGGCTGCTTCTCAAAAAACACAGTAACATTGATCTTAGAGTACAGCAGACACGTGTCAACAGAGAATTTGAAGAATTACAAACAAGATACAATTAATGTATTAGATGTTTACTCTGATGAGTTTCTGGGGTTCTATTTCATTTATTTCTGCCCACAATAAGGTTGAATGTTGATTGAATGAGTGGTACTAGGAGAAATATGGTAAACGGTTAAAGATGTGTATAATTTTGGCATTACACCTGCTTATTATCTACAAGTACTCATGGCTTCAGTTATTAGCTTTAAATACTAAATAAATTATTCAAATAAATAATTTCTGAATTTATAGACTAGCCCAAAGATGGATCTCAATATTAAGGCTCATATAGTTATTTTTTCTCCGTATACCACATACTCATAACTTCAACTTTTAAAAGCTGAACTGTTCACTTTTCATCATCTGCTTCATTACCTATTCATACTAGTAAATGATATCTTACAATTATACCAAATCAGTAAAAACTGGTGATACTGAACCTCTTCTACCATCTATATTTTATTTTCCATCTCACATCAAACTGTATTGATTTTATGTACTAAATAGTTGAAGAATCTGACGGCTTTTCCTTTTCTAATAGTTCAGTACTCCAGTTCAGGCCAATATCTTTTCTTTTTAAATTACTCTAAGAATCAGATAAGTCTACTCTTGGATCTTTCTAATCAGTTCTTCACAATGAAGCAGAATCAAAGTTCTAAAGATCACTTGAATAGATTTCACTGTGAAATGTCTCAGCTTAATGTAATCTAGGTTTTCTTGTTCAGCCTCATCGTCTGCTACCATACCCACCTTGCTCATTATATTTTGAACACTTTGCTCTTCATTCAGGTTCTAGAAAGTTATGTACAGTTTCTCACACCCAACATTCCTTATTCCTTTCTTTTTATCTTCAAGTCTCAAATGACATGCCATTTCCTTTTGGAAATTCTCTCTAATGCTTAAAACTAGATCGAGTGTTAGAGCTATATGCTCCCAGAGAAACTTGTTTCAACCTAAGATAGCATATTTTCCCCCATAATTGTTTACTAGTTAACAATGACAACCAAACTCATTAGTGTATTGAATCACTCTACTAGTTTTTGTCTACTACTTTTCAGTTTCTCATGTCTATTATCTAATAATGTCCTGATTCCAATTCAATAACCAGTGAAGTCATCCTGCCTAGCTAAAGATGCAGCCATGAGCATGAATTTAAAATACTACTCCCCAGACAAATGCTGTATTAGTATGCTGAAGAAGACACTAAGAAGATACTAGAAAACAGTCAATTCTCACATTTTAGGAGCTTAAATTAAATGGGTGAAATGAGACAGAAACCTGGAAATAATTACACTACAGGGAAAATGAAAGAAATAAAGAAACACAGTAGCAAGAAAGTATGAGTGGGGTGAATGCAATAAACATTTTTTAAGGAAACTGAAATCTTGCTTTAGAGAGATTAATGGAAGGGTGAATAAATATTAATATATTCTGAAAGGTACGAACACCTGCCTGACAAGTTCAGACATTTGTTTGTTTGTTTTAATGGTAGTAAGGATCATTGCAATTAACTGAGTAAGAAAATCTAAGTTTAGATAGAGCATAAGAACAGAAAGATAATGATCTATTCTTTCCTAACAATGCTAATCTGCAGACAAACCTAATGCAGATACATAAGAATCATTTGTAGATCTTTAAAAGTTTACAAATTACAGCCTATTCCTGATTGAGTAATTCAAGTTTGGGGAGGATAATCTAAATGTGTTAATGTCTACAGATTGTTTAGATTTATTGTAAAGTTTAGAAATCATTGACTTAATTGAACCTCTTCCTTTTCAAATGAAGAAAATGAAGCAAAAAAATGATTTAAAGTACTTGAATATTAGCTGCATAAATAGCATGAATAATAGCTGCATAGATAGACTCCATTTCTTATACTCTCCAGCTTCTGTGTGTAAGATATGTGACCTGAAAGCAATATGCAAGATGGATTGGAAGATTAAATTCTGGAGAGGAGACCAGTTAAAAACTGTGATAACAGTCCAAGAAATAGTGTGCTAGAGTAGTTAGCAGCAGAGCTAGAAATGAGGGAAAAAATGGAGTCACTTAATAAAGACCAAGAACATAATTCAATATAGGAGATGGTAAGGGAAGGTGGGAATTCAAAGACTGAATTATCTGATCGTGGAGGGAGTTTTATGGAATCAAGAAGAAGCCTAGAAGATATCAAAAGTGTTTAAGAATTTTCAGTTTTCTCACATATAAAAATGTACTGTATTTGTTTTTTTCCCACCCCTCATTTTGATTATCAGAAGCTGTAAAAACAGAATTAAGTACTTCCTGGCTCTGGGCTATCTGGAGATCATACTCTCCTTCAGTCTCTGAGGCAGAGTTCCCAGTTTAAGCTACACAGAACTAACAGGAAGAGTGTAACTTTCACAGAATCTGCTCACTTCCCTTTTGTATATTTCTGTCTGTCACAGAGCAATTAATAAAGTATTTTCTAAGACTCAAGTGTCTAACCCCTTGCTAGGAAAAAGACCCCTACTCACCAGCCATAGATAATAGGCTTAGTATCTTCCCACTGCCTTGAAGGAGCACAGTCTCGAAAATGAAAGTTACTGGGCATTTCCTTATTTCAGGGGGCTGGCACTTCTAACCACAGATTGGAAATTCCGATTCAGAACTTCCGAGTTCACCGTCGGGAAATCCCCTGTAGTCAGCAAATGAATTTCCTAATCCTTTGGGAAGAAATGTTTATTCATTTTGGAAGAAAAAAAAAATTGAAATGACAAAACATTTTCTGACCTATGTTGGCACCTCTGTTTTGGTTTTTTTTTCCCCCCTTTCCTCAGTCCCCTACACCTTGTTTTCTTTGTTCTTCTCTCTCAGATATCTCAGTGTTTAAAGGACTTAAAACTAACAAGTCCCATTTCATTTCAGGATAAGGATTATCTGAATAACTTTTGCTTCCTTTTTAACTGTGCTAATAATGGCAATATCATCTCCTCTCTGTCTCCCTGTAATTTTAAACATTTATTGGAAATAAGTTCTGAACGCTTGTCTTCATTTCATGCTTTTCTTTTACTGCCTAAGCTTCCTTAACATTTAATTTTTACTGAAAGTGACAGTTCCTCTTTTGTTATATTCTGAACAAAGACTGACCATAGAAGCACTGTCAAGATGTAGTACAATGATCCTGTGATAATATAAAAGAGATAGATTCAGTTAGTGAAATTTAAAAAAAAAAAATTGTGACATGCTCAACTTTGAAGATTTTTAAAAGGTCAGAAGTTCTAGGTCCATCCATGTTGCTGCAAATCATACTACAGAAATAAGTCAGATAAGAAAGACAAATATCATGTGATATCACTTATATTTGGAATTGAAAGAAAGTGTTACAAACAATTTTTTTTTTTTATGAAACAGAAACAGTGTCATAGATACAGAAAATAAACTTATGCTTACCAAAAGCAAGCAGGGGGGAGGGAAAATTAGGAGACTGAGATTAATATATACACAATCATACAAAAAATAGATAATAAAAACCTTTTTATAGCACAGGGAACTCTATTCAATATTCTGTAATAACCTATGTGGGAAAATAATCTAAAAAGAGTAGATATATTATGTGTATAACTGATTAATTTTGCTGTACACCTGAAAATGACAGAACATTTTAAGTCAACTATACTCCATATATGTGTGTGTACATATACATATACATATGTATATACATATATACATATGTATATGTATATATATATACTAATAAAAATTGGGGGAAAAAAATCCCAGTAAGTATATATTTGACAAGTCCAAATAAAACAACAAATGGTCAGTAATTAATCTTCACTTTTAATGGGTTAGGATTAGAAAAGGCTTGTATTTGCAAGTGAAAGAGTAGTTTTTCCAGTCATTTCTGGGTATAACCTTGCTAAGTGAAAATCTTACCCCAAACTCATAGGAATACTTTTGCATACATCTCACCCTAACATTTATTTATAGGGTGTCATGCACTATATGCTGATTGTTTTGTGTTTGTTGACTGTCTTGTCTTCTCAATAAGACTGTAAACTACTAGGTACCTAGATATACAATTATTTTTTGTTATGAAATGCCTTAAGGAAGGGCTAGAATTGTATAAACAGTAGTCATGACTTTGTCAGTGATAAACTCTGAGATTTTGGATAAGTTACTTATCACATTACCTTCTCTGAATATCTCCTGTTGAGCTCAAAATTTGTTGAGGTCAGGTACCTACTGTAATGTATATCTGTATCCCTAAAGCAGAAAATCTAGCAAATGTTTTCTAGAAAGAATGATGTGAGTAGCAAGTTCAATTCTTATTAAATTTGAAGACTTCAAATCCATTACTTTCTCCAAATTCCACCTCCCTACCTTCTCAGAGTGGTAAAAAAGAAACTGATGACCTTTCATTTCTATTTCTAATTTATTGAAATGTTTAAAGAAATGTCTGTTTTCTGCCAACAGGATTCCGAAACAGTTATAGAATGACAGAACTCCTGGCTTCCTATGGAAAAGGAAGAGAAAATAAAACAAGCATTAAAAAAGAATTCTGCTAAAATAAATGCAAGTTATAAAATGACTCCACCAAGTGGTTACACACACTTCTAAGAATGAAGAGCCCGTGTTATGTCTCAATATTGCCCTGCAGAGGCAAAGGGGAGGAAAGTTTAAAAGTGAGCTTTCATCATCTTCTGGCCAAATCTCAATCTGTATCAACTAACCTTGAGAAATGGCCATCTACCTCTGCAGAACCTTGAGGCAAGTGCAGTGTGCCCTGTACTAACCAGCAGAAAAGCTTTCAATATCCTTCCATTATCCCCTGTTTATTATAATAGACCTTGAGATCTTCACTAGGAAGGTAGTTCAGCACTCGTCCCCCAATTTTGCCCCACCCCTACCACACACACATCTACTCTTACAACTTACTTACTTTAATATCCTGGAAAGAGGTAGAAACATCTTGTCAAAGTCACTCTTTCAGCGGTGGGCATCTGTGCCTTACCATCTGGCAGCTCAAATGAAAATCGAACCTAAAAGGAAAATAAGTTCTATAGATCCCCCCTCCCCCCACACCTGAGAGGAAGGATTTTCAACTATGTTGGAAAAAGAGTAGCAAAATAAATGATTAAAACAAAAAGATTTTGCCTCTATACAAATCAACAATATGCATCTCAGAGGATGGACTGACATGCTTTAAAATCTACTGAATCTAATAGTTTTGGACACAAGTAAATTAGAGTCCACTCATTTGTCTATTCAAGAAACAGGGATGTTAAAATAAATGATTATTTTCTAGGGGTTGTTTTCTAGATCATAATAGCTTGGAACTGGCTTCCAGGTTGGCTGACTCACCAAAGAAAACCTCAAAACTCGTTTGAAAAGATGGACAGTTTTAGAAGAAAACATATCCAGAGCTGCTCCTTACTTTGCCAGTTAGAATAGACAGGGAGGTAGCATTTCAGAAGTATCTAGCACCTACCTTTCGGAAAATTTCCTCCAGATCACAGGACCAGGCATATTCTTGAAAAGTTTTGATGAGTTCAATAATAAAAAGAGAGCCCAATTTGGGATGTCTCCAGGAAACATTATCTATGAAGAAAACACATTTCAAATTTCATGTAAGCTCTCTCACTTGGCTATAGTAATGGAGTCCTAGAATTTCTGCTCCAGCTAAAGCAGACGGTTGAGTTTATGCTATTTCTTACAGACTGTATGCCATCTCTAAGTGACTCTATTCAACATTCAGTGTGTATATTTTCAGTGATACTTGACAGTTTTTAAAGCCATATGAAGAACGCTGTATATGGTACAGATGTTATGCAGGATAATCTTTGAGGTTCAAACAACCACAAATATAGTAGAGAAGGAGAGAAAGGCAGGTTGAAATGGAAGGGAGTGAATGGGCCTTGAGGAACAAATAGCAGAGTGTGGATCCCAAGAGTGCCACTGACAGACTTGATTTAAGTTAATTATACACTCTGAAATGCAGGCCTTGACTGTAATAGGTAGGGTGATAAATTCTATCCCAACATACATTTACATATTAGATGTAATATGCATTACAAGGGTCTGGAAGAATATACAAATGTAGTACCCAGTTTCGGAGAAGGCAATGGCACTCCATTCCAGTTCTCTTGCCTGGAAAACCCCATGGACGGAGGAGCCTGGTGGGCTACAGTCCATGGAGTTGCTAAGAGTCTGACACAACTGAGCGACTTCACTTTCACTTTTCACTTTCACGCATTGGAGAAGGAAAAGGCAAGCCACTCCCGTATTCTTGCCTGGAGAATCCCAGGGATGGGGGAGCCTGGTGGGCTGCGGTTTATGGAATTGCATAGAGTTGGACACGACTGAAGCGACATAGGAGCAGCAGCAGCAGTACCCAGTTTATACAAGGAATTCATATTAATAAAATTTCTTTAAATTTATCTACTTTGTGATTTAATTAAAATCAAATTATATTGGTCATAAAGCATTTAGACAATAAAATTACTAATTAAATATGAAAATGTTACCAATAGAAAAGAAGTCCATACTGAGAAAAGATTTAAGAGGAAAAGATCATAAGACAAAACAGTCTCATAGAAAAGATGTATTAAAAAAGAATAGTTATACAAAATAGTAGGACTTAGAAGTTACAAAGCCATTTTTAAATTATGCAAAGGAACATATAGGAAAATTATCAAAACATTTTAATCAATAGAAATAGTAATCAGATGAGATCAGTTGTTCAGTCATGTCTGACTCTTTGTGACCCTATGAATGGCAGCACGCCAGGCCTCCCTGTCTATCACTAACCTCTGGAGTTCACTGAGACTCACATGCATCCAAACCACTTCACGATTCTTACCTTGAGAATCCCATAAACAGTATGAAAAGGCAAAATGATAGGATACTGAAAGAGAAACTCCCCAGGTCAGTAGGTGCCCAATATGCTACTGGAGATCAGTGGAGAAATAACTCCAGCAAGAATGAAGGGATGGAGCGAAAGCAAAAGCAATACCCAGCTGTGGATGAGACTGGTGATAGAAGAAAGGTCCAATGCTGTAAGAGCAATATTGCATAGGAACCTGGAATGTCAGGTCCACGAATCAAGGCAAATTGGAAGTGGTCAAACAAGAGATGGCAAGAGTGAATGTTGACATTCTAGGAATCAGTGAACTAAAATGGATTGGAATGGGTGAATTTAACTCAGATGACCATTATATCTACTACTGCGGGCAGGAATCCCTCAGAAGAAATGGAGTGGTCATCATGGTCAACAAGAGTCTGAAATGCAGTACTTGGATGCAATCTCAAAAATGACAGAATGATCTCTGTTTGTTTCCAACGCAAACCATTCAATATCACAGTAATCCAAGTCTATGCCCCAACCAGTAATGCTGAAGAAGGTGAAGTTGAACGGTTCTATGAAGACCTACAAGACCTTTTAGAACTAACACCCAAAAAAGATGTCCTTTTCATTACAGAGGACTGGAATACAAAAGTAGGAAGTCAAGAAACACCTGGAGTAACAGGCAAATTTGGCCTTGGAATATGGAATGAAGCAGGGCAAAGACTAATAGAGTATTGCCAAGAAAATGCACTGGTCATAACAAAAACCCTCTTCCAACAACACAAGAGAAGACTCTATACATGGATATCACCAGATGGTCAACACCGAAATCAGATTGATTATATTCTTTGCAGCCAAAGATGGAGAAGCTCTATACAGTCAGCAAAAACAAGACCAGGAGCTGACTGTGGCTCAGACCATGAACTCCTTATTGCCAAATTCAGACTGAAATTGAAGAAAGTAGGGAAAACTACTAGACCATTCAGGTATGACCTAAATCAAATCCCTTATGACTATACAGTGGAAGTGAGAAAAAGATTTAAGTGCCTAGATCTGATAGGTAGAATGCCTGATGAGCTATGGAATGATGTTTGTGACATTGTGCAGGAGACAGGGATCAAGACCATCCCCATGGAAAAGAAATGCAAAAAAGCACAATGGCTGTCTGGGGAGGCCTTACAAATAGCTGTGAAAAGAAGAGAAGCAAAAAGCAAAGGAGAAAAGGAAAGGTATAAACATATGAATGCAGATTTCCAAAGAATAGCAAGAAGAGATAAGAAAGCCTTCCTCAGCGATCAATGCAAAGAAATAGGGGAAAACAACAGAATAGGAAAGACTAGGAATCTCTTCAAGAAAATCAGAGATACCAAAGGACCATTTCATGCAAAGATGGGCTTGATAAAGGACAGAAATGGTATGGACCTAACAGAAGCAGAAGATATTAAGAAGAGATGGCAAGAATACACAGAAGAACTGTACAAAAAAGATCTTCACAACCCAGATAATCACGATGGTGTGATCACTGACCTAGAGCCAGACATTCTAGAATGTGAAGTCAAGTGGGCCTTAGAAAGCATCACTAGGAACAAAGCTAGTGGAGGTGATGGAATTCCAGTTGAGCTTTTCCAAATCCTGAAAGATGATGCTGTGAAAGGCAATGCCAAAGAATGCTTAAACTACTACACAACTGCACTCATCTCACACACTAGTAAAGTAATGCTTAAAATTCTCCCAGCCAGGCTTCAGCAATATGTGAATTTCCTGAGGTTCAAGCTGGTTTTAGAAAAGGCAGAGAAACCAGAGATCAAATTGCCAACATCTGCTGAATCATGGAAAAAGCAAGAGAGTTCCAGAAAAACATCTATTTCTGCTTTATTCACTATGCCAAAGCCTTTGACTGTGTGGATCACAATAACCTGTGGGAAATTCTGAAAGAGATGGGAATACCAGACCACCTGATCTGCCTCTTGAGAAATTTATATTCAGGTCAAGAAGCAGCAGTTAGAACTGCACATGGAACAACAGACTGATTCCAAATAGGAAAAGGAGTACGCCAAGGCTGTATATTGTCACCCTGTTTATTTAATTTATATGCAGAGTACATCATGAGAAACACTGGACTGGAAGAAACACAAGCTGGAATCAAGAAATGGCAATAAAATGCATAATAATAATAGATTAAAATTCTATTTAAAACTATAGCTGTCCTAATGAAGATGGTTTCAATTAAAGGAAGTAGGTGGGAGAGAATTGCAGACCAATACTTCTTCAAGTTCTTAATGAAATTAGAGAACGGTCACTTTTCTTCATAAGAGTACTACAATGTAATTGGAATTAATACCAGAGGATATAAAGCTAGATTTACTCATAGAAACTCAAGGAAACTGAACTGGAGTTTCTACGAATCATCTGGAAAGGAGCATGAGGAAAGTGAAAGAAAATGAGACAAAAATCAACAAGATAGATTTCAAGAAGCCAGGAGTCCTATAAAGATTATAACACCTAGAGGTAAATCTCTGTGGAAGACTGGGATCATTTTTTTTTTTTTTCTTTTAAATAGCCACATCTAGTAACGATAACCCTGTATGTGAGACAGCAAAAGAGACACAGATGTATAGAACAGTCTTTTGGACTCTGTGGGAGAGGGAGAGTGTGGGATAATTTGGGAGAATGACATTGAAACATGTATAATATCATATATGAAATGAATCGCCAGTCCAAGTTCAATGCATGATACTGGTTTCATGCACTTGTATACCTGTGGTGGATTTATGTTAATGCATGGCAAAATCAATACAATATTGTAAATTAATTAACCTCCAATTAAAATAAATAAATTTATATTAAAAATAAAAAAATTAAGTCTGTTAAATACACTCAAATTGTAAATGTATGGAGGCTTTCCCTAGTGTCATTGTTTTCATTTTTGAAAAATAATTTGATTTCTATATCAATATATGGTCAACACAATGCAAAAGCATGCTGTCTCCTGAGAGATGGTAACTCATTATAGAAAAAAATCTGTAAGTTAAACTATTTTATCAGGGGCAAATCTTTAGGCTGGAAGTAATCAAGAGAATCTTAATGTCCAAGAAATTCCAAACTATAGTGGATGACTTTTATTCAAACCTGGATATGGAAAGTAACTCGAGGTAAAAGCTTGAATTTAAGCTACAACTATTAATAAAACATCATTAATAGTGGTATAATTTAAAGTGTGCTTTACTCTATGTCATGCTTACTTAACATTGTGTATTTATTATTAAAATGTTTTCAGACTTATGACAATGACACTTGTATTCACGTATATTACTGAGGAATTCAAAGAAAGCCCAGAGAAGCTAAATAACTGGAACTAATTTACAACGTACTAACTGACAGAGTCATAATATAATTGGCAGTACTCATAATCCAAAAACTTCTCCAAGCCAGGCTTCAGCAATATGTGAAGCATGAACTTCCAGATATTCAAGCTGGTTTTAGAAAAGGCAGAGGAACCAGAGATCAAATTGTCAACATCTGTTGCATCATGGAAAAAGAAAGAGAGTTCCAGAAAAACATCTATTTCTGCTTTATCGACTATGCCAAAGCCTTTGACTGTGTGGATCATAATAAACTGTGTAAAATCCTGAAAGAGATGGGAATACCAGACCACCTGACCTGCCTCTTGAGAAACCTTTATGCAGGTCAGGAAGCAACAGTTAGAACTGGACATGGAACAACAGACAGGTTCCAAATAGGAAAAGGAGTATGTCAAGACTGTATATTGTCACTCTGCTTTTTTAACTTATATGCAGAGTACATCATGAGAAACACTGGGCTGGAAGAAGCACAAGCTGGAATCAAGATTGCCAGGAGAAATATCAATAACCTCAGATATGCAGATGACACCATCCTTATGGCAGGAAGTGAAGAGGAACTCAAAAGCCTCTTGATGAAAGTGAAAGAGGAGAGTGAAAACACTGGCTTAAAGCTCAACATTCAGAAGATGAATATCATGGTATCTGGTCCCATCACTTCATGGGAAATAGATGGGGAAACAGTGGAAACAGTGTCAGACTTTATTTTTCTGGGCTTGAAAATCCCTGCAGATGGTGATAGCAGCCATGAAATTAAAAGACGCTTACTCTTTGGAAGGACAGTAATGACCAACCTAGATAGCATATTGAAAAGCAGAGACATTAGTTTTCCAACAAAGGTCTGTCTAGTCAAGGCTATGGCATTTCCAGTGGTCATGTATGGATGTGAGAGTTGGACTGTGAAGAAAGCTGAGCGCCGAAGAATTGATGCTTTTGAACTGTGGTGTTGGAGAAGACTCTTGAGAGTCCCTTGGACTGCAAGGAGATCCAATAAGTACATTCTAAAGGAGATCAGTCCTGGGTGTTCATTGGAAGGACTGATGCTAAAACTGAAACTCCAGTACTTTAGCCACCTCAGGTGAAGAGTTGATTCACTGGAAAAGGCTCTGATGCTGGGAAGGATTGGAGGAAGGAGGAGAAGGGGACAACAGAGGATGAGATAGCTAGATGGCATCACCGACTCGATGGACGTGAGTTTGAGTGAACTCCGGGAGTTGATGTTGGACCGGGAAGCCTGGCGTGCTGCGATTCATGGGGTTGTAGAGTCAGACACGACTGAGCGACTGAACCGAACTGAACTGATAATCCAAAATCTAGGTTTAGAATCATTCAGTTTTTTCCTGTTTCATAAACTCCATACTTCTGTTTAAAATATCTTTATCATAGGTATTCAGTATACTTTGTTTGCTTTTCTGCCTCTCCCCTTTTATAAATATTCTTCTATAAATACATGTCTAGGCAAATTGAAATGTTAAGTGATGTCAACATGGACATGGACCTATCTATTTATTCCTCACAGTACAGAAATCATTTTGCACCATAGGAGTTTACTAAAATAAATGTATATTTACTTGGTTTCCATGGATAAGGAGAATTTAAGGTGTAACTGAGAGGAAGACTTGAATTAGTCTTCAAAAGTCTCATGAAAATTTTACCTGTGGCGGATTCATGTTGATATATGCAAAACCAATACAATATTGTAAAGTTAAAAAATAAAATAAAATATATTAATTTAAAAAAAAAGAAAAATTTAACACAGATATCCATTCTCTAATGTATTGGTGTCAATTTCTGCATTGGTAATGCTCATAAAGGTGTTTTACACAGATACTCATTACCTGGTGTCGAAGAGCAGAAAGCAATAAAATCCTTCTCTATGTGGGCTTTCTTAATTTCATCAGACTCAAAATCTTCTGGGGCCACTAAGGAACAGTTTTCAGAAGCTGCTACTGAATCGTTTACCCATACCACCCCATGCTTCTCTGAAAAGACAAGATTTGGTTTCTTGTTACTGTCAAGAGCCAAAAAAACTTTCTCCACTAAACATCTGTTCAACCATTTACTGATTTGTCAATAACTTTAATTCAGATACAGATGCACATATATATCTCAAAAACTATCTTAACAACTCTTGTCTCTCCTAACCCTCAAATTAATTCTAACAACAAAGTCTTAAGATTAAAAGTGATATTTCAGTTGAAAAAGGAACAAAAATCTACCAACCAGTCAGATAATTCACAGAAGCTATAATCCCTTTTGTAATGTCAAAGAATATCTACTTTCACCAAACAGGATTGTAGCTTTTCTTTGACATTGAAGAGTAGACTCAAAGGAATGGAAAAATACTGGACACACACAGATAATGAGATCAATACTTCAGGGCCCTGTGTTCTGACAGACATCAGCACTCACCACCACGGCAGGCCTGGATAATGATCACCTTGGGTTTGTCCTTCAAAGCTGGGCAGTTGCAGGTGTTCAACATTTGAAAGATGTCATCAAGTTTTAATACGTCTGGGACTTCTTCAGAGTATTTCTTCCCACAAATGCCAGCCCGAATTCCATGAGACATGAGTACCAGAAAAGTACTGTCAGAGGTCCGGTGCTCTGAGCGAGCAGCAAATGCCTTCAGTTCTAAAGTCATTTCCTGGAAGAGACAAATTAACACCACTGGTGTTGAACTATGTGATTGGTTAGCACAGCAGCTTGGAATCCAATAAAGAGACACTCCTGAATGATATGAAAATTGATGGAATACAAAAGGAACATTTAATTTTCTACTCATGGAGAGATGAAAAAAGAGTTTTGGGGTGTAATTAAGGGATTTCTAGTGCAGAGTAAGGGACATTACTTATTTATTTATTTTTGTGGCCACAGACATACAATTGAATTAATGGAACATTTTCCAGGTAAAGGCTTCACCAGACTCTTGCTAAAAGATTCTAGGATAGAAGCATGAAATATCCTACAAGAACAAATTTGAATTTTAGACTATCAAGAGATTAAGTTTCTGGTGCTACAACCAATCTTTCTAACATTCTTTAGGAGTAAAGGCCATGACCATTGTCTCTATATTATGACAAAATTTACCGAAGCAGTGAGATTTTCTTTCACATACACCTTGTATCCCAGACCTTCTAGTAGCACCTTCATATTTCTGGTATCAACATCAGCTCCATCTCTTCTGGTAAGATTTTCAAACTCTGTGTTGCAGATAATAAGGGCAAGACGTGTGCGATTTGACTTTTCCATTATTGGGTAAATCTGTAAGAAACACAGGTTGAACAAATAGCCTTGTTCTCTCTAATTAAATATTCATCTTGAGGATAAAACAGCTTCTCTCCCCTTAGTTCTCTAAGGGGACACCCAATCTCTTGAACCATAGGTAAAAAATAAAGAGGGGAAAATGAGTCCTACCATAGGAGTGGAATGAAATCTGCGAATGCCCATATGGCAGCTGAGCACTTGATTTTAATTACTTTTGAGAGGTAGGACTGAGGGAAATGAGCAGAATTAGGGCTACAATGACTCAATTTTAAAACTGATTCCTTGACTTACTGCTTAAGACACGTTATTTCACAACTATTGCCTCAATGTTATCATCTTTAAAATGGGCTATTTTGAGGGTTCAAGGTGTTATTATATGCAATATCCTCAGAACAGTGCCTGCCTCATATTAAGTAGCTGTTTTATTATTTTAACTGTTTTGTTTTTACTATTATAACTATTTTCTCAGGGGATCGGACTAAACTTGAAAATCTCTAAATAAACCGGGGGAAAAGGAATTCTTTATGTAAGGGAAGAAGCAGGATGGTTTTCCAGAACCTGTCAAAGAAATTAGCTCTAAGAAAGAGCCACTGCAGTTTAGAATTTTCTCCAGTGTGTCTTTCACCTAGATCCTTATGTTCTAAGCATAGCACCTCTCCTGATTTTTCTTTCCATATTCTTTGGGCTGTTTCTGGCGGGCAAAGCTTGAGGTTCCCTCCTGGTCCTGAAGATGCAAGCTTAACTGGGTTATCCAGCATTGCCTGAGGAGCTATAAGAGACAAGAAACATTATGAATAATGGCATTCCTGAGTATCCCATTTGGAGTACCTCCCAGAATCACCTGTGCATGAAGCCATGGAGGAAGGCATTAATCCTTAAGAAGATGACCCGGGTTACTCCTTACACCATTGAAAGCAACTCTGCTAAAGGAATATATTCGAAGCTGGAAATTTCCAGGGTGTGATACAGGCATCACATCCCTTCATCACTTAGAATTAGCATTTTACAAATGCTCTTAATTAAAAAGCAAAAGGGAGTTTTTCAAGGCCATGCATTATAAAATTCCCAGAAAACAGTATGTTATATAAAAGAATTAAGCTATAAATATATTTCAAATAATTGAAATCTTAGGTAATTGAAGTTGGCCTTAATGAATATATTTCAGTGATTTGAAAATTCATGTTTATGTATCTATTTATTTGCTTAACAGTGGAGAAAGTAGGCATTAGAGACTGCAAGGAAGGAAGGAAGGTAGGAAGGAAAAGCCTTTGTCCTATCCTTTAGGATCTCATTACTGTGTGTACATATAGGGAGAAAAAGAAGATATTGAATACATGGACAAAAATGAATGTGAAATAGAGTAATAAATCAAGGTGTAAACCTAGAGGAATCCATAGCACTAAATATTGGTTGCACAAATATATGAGAAAGAATTTTCACAGTGGCTTATGTGAGAAAAGTCTTGGGAGTTTATTTGATCACAAATTCAACATCATCCAATAATGTTACACATTTTCTAAATAAATTAATGTAATCTTTGCTTCAAAATAGAAATAAGTTTTATTGATGTTGGGATATTTTAGAAACTAAACTGTCAAACAGGAAAATTATATTCAATTTTGATGAAGAACTTGTAGAATCTGTAGTATATTCAGTTAGGTAGACCAATGTAGCGTGAAGTTTGTTGAGTGTGGAGAAAGGAAGAGATAATTAGAATGGATATAGTTGGGAAAAAAAGTATAGAAATCATTATCACATGGAAAAAATATTGCATTTCTTAAAAAAAGAGTCTGTAGAACAATAGAAAACTTAGATAAATATATGGACTATATTAGAATTTTTCTTATAGCATTTGGTTATATAATGAGTGTCCCAGATAACAAGAGCTTTCTTGTCATCTGGGACCAAGGTATTCCTTGTGCTAGCTTCACTGCTATGCCGAATGAAAAGTTTAGTGTTTAAATTCTGTGGCTGAGACTGGTTAAATCTTCAATAAGACAATTCATTCTTTTTCCTGAAAACACAGTTAATCTATATAGCTAACAAGTCCAGTGATTAGGTATGGCCATATAACTAAGTTTTAGATAATAGGATGAAAGCTGATATACTGTGTTATTCATCCAGGCCAAGCCTAACAAAATCTCTTACAAATGATCCTACGTATTCCTTCCAATGCCATTAATTTGATTGTTATTACCATAATCATTTTCGCATTGTATGCTGCAGATATCAGAGCCATAACGTGAAAGAGACCTAGATATCTCAGTTACCACCTGAAGGAAAGCTAAATCTGAAGGAAAAAAAAAAATGCCCATTTTAGAAATTCCTTCAATTGGAACAAAAGTTTCTATCATATCTAGCTTTTAAAAATATTTATCTCTGTTATAATATTCTATATCATGTCACTGACAGAGATATGTGTAGTGTCATTTTCATCCCCAAATTTTTGGCTGGCTTTATTTTGATGGTGGAGTTTCTTAAATGCCTATACTATGCTATGCTATGCTAAGTCACTTCAGTCGTGTCCGACTCTGTGTGACCCCATAGACGGCAGCCCACCAGGCTACCCCGTCCCTGGAATTCTCCAGGCAAGAACACTGGAGTTGGTTGCCATTTCCTTCTCCAGTGCATGAAAGTGAATAGTGAAAGAGAAGTCGCTCAGTCATGTCCGACTCTTAGCGACTATCCACTCACTATTCATATATTCAAGTAGTTTTAAGAAAAGAAGAAATCTTGCTTGTTTTATTCATTACTTTCTAAATAGTCCATAGAACAAGGTCTGTAGCACAATTGGCACATGCAAATATTTTCTAATGACATAGTAAATAGTAGTGATTCTGCACAAATTATTTAGTGAAATAGTCTTAACAAATATTAGTTGCATATATATTACAGGTTTACAGGTGAAATTCTATTAGAGCTGATCTATAAGCAAACATGTATGTTCAATTTCCTCATAAAGCTGAAAGTGCTATGAGGGAAAATAATGCATTTATTTTTAAAATTACAAGAAAAATATAGTGAAGTTATGACTGGAGAATTATGGAATGCTCTTGGAATAGGGGCTCTGAAATCTAATAGTAGATGTAGAAATACAGAAACCAATCAGAATTTGTGAGAGGAAAATAAAATCTGGGTGCTGCTTAAATGTTGAAAGTCAGTGAGAAGAAATGGTCTAAAATAATTTCAGGTTTCTGGTTTGAGTAACTGGGTGCTAGTGGTACCATTAATCAAGATAGAGGAAAGTGGAGGAGAGCCAAGGTCGGGGAGGCATTGCAAGCTATCTCAGTTCACATGATTGAAACTGTCTGCAGGAGATGAATGCACATGTTCAGTGGATGCTTGAATAGCAAAATGTGACACTCAAGTGGTTATTCAGGATTTGAGATACAGATTCAGAACTGTTAACATGATAGTGAAGCTGTAGAAACAGCTCCTGCTAAAGCAGAATAGATTAAGAAGAGAGAAGTATATAGAATAAATCTGTAAATAAACCCATGGTCCTCTCACCCTGATTCATCCCATTAATATGTAGTTAATGTCAAGGAAGTTGGCATTCAAAGAATGTTATTGCCTTGAAAATACCTTTACCTGGAAAAAGAGGGACCACTGCTTGGGATTCTTGTCTAAGATAATTTTCAGACTGTGAACCTGAGGAAAGACAAAGGACATTAAAATAGTTACAATCTCTAAAGGTTCTTACCCTGGTGTATTGGATGCTCATTACTAACGATACCTTCTACAGGCTTTAATCCTGTGCAAGATGTGACGCACCTGGAGCCATACTCAACACTGCAAAAAAGAGGCTTCTACACGTGAATGACTTGTTAACTTAAGTAGTGGTAGAACAAAAGTGTCTGGAAGTGACTTCTTTGATTTATACTTTCTATGATGAAAATAAAATTGAAACGGCTCCTGAGGTAATCAGTACTGCCTAAAAAAGGTATATTCAAAGTGAAGTTGTCTAATTCAGAGTTGACCTGGACTTTGGAGAAAACTAACACTAAAAGGCATCTGTGCTTGGACACTTAGCCATACCAAGATTTATCACAACAAAATGAGAATGAAATTGAGGCCTATCCCCAATCAGTGTTACATGAATTTCCTAAGTTATATAACAAGAAGGTGATAGAGCCAGGATTTGAATACAAAAATGTCTTGATTATCAATACTGGCCTCTTAATCACTAAGCTACTCCCCTAGCCCACAAAGGGTTTTATACAATTATGCATATGACTGAAGCCCTGACCACAACCTGTAATCTGCATTTGTCTTAATCAAATCTATCAATATGTTTTCTGAGGTTGCTAGACATTATGATTGTCAATTTCAATCACAAGAATTGAAATTAACTTTATTTAAGGTTTTATAAATATCTCAATGTAGCACAACCCACCTCAGAAACATATTCTAGAAACTTAAGTATCAGCATGAACCAATACTACTCCAAGTCATAGTACCTACTAAAGACAAGATTTCCATAGACAAATTATGGGCCATGTCTCTCCTGTAAATGGAGGAGAGCCTTAGGACATCCCACAATACTTCAAGTCTAAGACATAGGCTAAAATTTGTCCCATCCTTCCCATCTAGACTGCTGGACTAAATTAACCATTGATAAATTCAATAACATTTTCTGGATGAGGGCTTGTTATTGCCGTAGTTTATATGTCAAGAAATGTTTTTAGGTGTGTCCTCTTAGAGCAAATTTAAATATTATATCCAATTATCATACACTTGGGTCCTGAAGCAACTGCCAAATAGATGAGGAGGAACCAAAGCCATTACAACCTTTACTGAGGAGGTATCATCCAACATCTGGAGAAACAGATTCCACGAATTAGAGTTATCACAATGAATTTCACAAGTGCTTCTAGGGTTCAAGGACTGTGAGTTGAAAGAAATATGATAAGGAAGAAATTTTGACAATTATATAAATATTCTAAACCCTTTTATTGATTGTCTTTAATTCTTGGAGGTGGGAGTTAATCTAAAAAATGTATTAAAAAATTCAACAACAAAACAAAAAAACATTTGCTGTCACTGAGAGGGTCACAGGCTCCTCTCAGTTCCTGAGGGACAAATGATGTCTTGTTTTCAAATAACATCTACTTTCCTTCAATGATTTTAGAAGCACAAAAGTGAAAGTTGCTCAGTCATGTCCGACTCCTTGCAACTCCATGGACTATACAGTGGGTAGATTTTCCCTTCTCCAGGGACTCTTAGCATCTCAAAAGAAGCCAATAACTAGAAGCCCATCAGTGCTGCAGTCTTTTTTTGTGTGTAGAGAAGCTAGGGAACCATAGAAGGGACAGCTCAGATGGCTGAGCCTGGACTGAGTCTTCAGGAGACAGGAAGAGAGGCGATGGGCCTCCCAAAACGGTGCACAGTAGAGTGCACACTACTTGAAAGAAAATGCAAGGGGGCAATGAAAAGCAAGAGTCCACTTAAAATCTTTACTTTTCTGTAAGCAATTAATTTATTCTCTGAGTGTTCCATTCTCCCTGAAATATATTTTTTTCCTCTTGTAGAGCAAAATTTTGGAGAGACATTATGCAAAGTATTTAGTTACAGAGTTTAAACCTGTCAAATGACTATGCATAGGTTTCTAGGGACCTTTAGACTATAACTAACTTACTAGATAAATCAATAAAGTACCTTGCAAGTATGACTAGAGAATACAGTATGAAACTTTTCAAGATTGTTCTCATGAATTTCAACAAATGAGCTACAACATACTCAGGATAGGAAATAAGCTTTAATCAAAAGAGAGACATTAAGGCCAAAAAACAGGACCAAAGAAGAAAAGAGACAGGGGGCGTGCAATATGATCACTGAAATACCTGAAGCCAGAGGTAAGGAAGTGGTCTGCAAACTAATATGACCAATGAAGAAGTCAGATATTAGGTCTAATGACACAGGGCTGACATGAACTTCAGTCTGAGTCACAGACCCTTACCTGAAGTGAGCTCCAGTACTCCTGCCAGGTGGGAGTCTTCTTCACAAATATGGCTGATGCAGATTTGGCATGCACGAGGTCCTTTACGAATAACAAGGTCTATCAAAACCCGGGCTCTATCCATAGCTGTATCATTTTCATCTCTTACTTTTTCCATCTCCTCCTGGTTCAGCACTCTTTTTTCTAATAGCTCATCCAGCAAGCCATTTATTGTACCCTTGCTCACTGAATGAACAAACAGCTTCCTCTTCTCTTTCAGAACCTTGTCTGTTGGAAACAAAAGAATGCCTCAAGTCATGAAAACAACCTCACTTTCCTTTCATCTCAGCAACTCAGAATAGCCTTTTTCAGATTTAATCAATAAAATGTGCCTTCCCACACAGTGTGGTAATCCTGAGGACACTCACACTTCATTCTTCCTTCAGTATCATCCATGTGCTGACAGAGTGGCCCAAAGACTGAGATTTACTACCCCCAAGATAGTACCTGAAAACCCTATGTTAACATGCTTCATGTTGATATAGCTGTGCATAATAAAATAATGAAACAGTGATTTTCCATTTCCTTTGGGGAAAGCTGCTGGAACCCATTCTGTGCCAATTCTGCACCCTCTGTCAGAATTCAGTTAAGATTGCAAAATGACAGCCAGAGAGCAGCCAGTGAAGTTTGGTTCCTTTCTGTCCCTGACTGTTCCGCACCCTTTTCCTTCTCTTTGCCCCTACCCATCCCTATCTTTGCACAAACAGTCCCTCTTTGCACATTCACAGAACTTAATTATGGCTTCTGTAAAAGCCAGCCCCTTACAAAACTATTCTTTCAAGAAGCTGTTTTCAGTTAAAAAAAAAAAAAAAAAAAAAAAAAAAAAAAACAACCAAAAACTCACCGGCCATGGCTTCCCCTTCTTAGCCTTGGTGTGTGTTATGAAACTGAAATCTTGTTCCACCTTCCTTTTCAACAGGGCGTGTACATATTGTGAAATAGCCGTGACGCATTTATGTATATATGCATTTATTTTTGTTCTAAAGAGATTATCAGATAACTCCAACTTAAATCATATCAGGGATTGTATCCCTGGGAAATTTCCTTCACCACAATTTGAATCAGGTTAGGGTAGGCGGGAAATGAGGCTTACAGAATAAGAATATAATGAAGTATATATACAATTAAACTCACACAATAATTAAGTGTAATCTGCAGAGCTAACTCATCTTTTGCTATTGTCATTCATTCAGGCTGCTGTAACAATAAGTCACAGACTGGATATCATATAAACAAGAGAAATGTATTTCTCCCACTTTCAGAGGCTAGAAGTAAAAGATCAGGGTGCCAGCATGGTTGGATAGTGGTGAAGTTCCTTATTTGGGTTACAGACGGCCAACTTCTCACCATGTCCTCACATTGCAGAAAGGACAAAATGTCAATCTCTGATCTCTGACAGTGCACTGGTCTTGCCATGAAGGTTCTGCCCTTATGATCAATTTAACATCTAAAGATCCTGCCTCCTAATGCCATCAGCTTGGGCATTAGATAGGTTTTAACATGGGAATTTTGCACATTCATATATAGTCTTTGGAAAAGTTAAACTACTACGACCCATTCCCCCCACTCCATGGCTCTGGATTGTGCCCTGGAAGCTATTTGTCCCTATGAGCTTTTAGGAATGAAGCTTCCTAAAAGTTCTAATGAAAGAATTTCCTACATCTCCTGCTTTTAGGAAGGAAATATTTTTCACTGGAATCAAATGTAACACTCTTCCTTTTTAAGAGCCTCTGTCTTGAGGAACACTGTAGAGATAAAAGCACAAGCTCTGCACTCAGAATCTGAGACTTGGCATTTTAACTGTCTGTTCTTGGGCAAGATATTGAACTTTCTCATGCCTTATTTCCTTTATTTGTAAAATAACTTAATTAATAATGAATGCCTACATGGATTTGAGCATTAACTGAATGAAAGTGTGGAAACTTCATAGGACATTTCCTGACACATGATAAGCAGAAAATAAGTGGTGTTATTCTTTTTAATGTATGTATTTCACACTAGAAAAATAACCAAGCTTAATTATCTGCAGCTTTTCCTTTTAATTTTGTCTTCTGTACATCTCACTTATTCATTCATTTAGAAAATATATATGGATGGCCTTCATATCAGAACTGTTCTAGCTCCCAGAGTTGAGACAAAACAGACAATGGTCCCTTGACCCTATGTCCTCACAGTGAATATGAAAAGACAAACATGAAACTCAAAATGTGTAACTAGGATGTTCAGAATGTTAGATGCAGTAAGTACTAAAGAGGATAAATTAATTAAGGAAGTAGGTTATGAATTTTGGAAAATTAATCAATACTGAAAACAGTGCAGTCTGGAAAGGCACAAGAAGTCATTGCTTTTGTAAACATGTGTACAAATAATTATCCCAGAAATAAACTCAATGTGGCCAATTTATTTTACATATATTTGATGAAAAAGGGGCTAGTAAAAATGCACAGATATTAGGCCTTCATGCTTATCACTTTACTTACTGAAAATACTTTAAGTGAATATAAATCGGTAGAACCACTATGGAGAACAGTATGAGGACTCTTTATAAAACTTAAACTAGAACTACCATATGATTTGGCATACAGTCCTGGGTGTATGTCCAGAGAAAATCATAATTTAAAAAGTTACATGCACTCCAATGTTCATTGCAGTGCTATTCACAATAGCTAAGATATGTAAACAACCTAAGGGTGGGGAAAAAAAAAAAAAAAAGGATGGATAAAGAAGATGTGATACATATAAAGACATGCAAACAACCTAAACAAGAAATGGATAAAAATGTGGTACAAAAGTGATGGAATATTACTCAACCATAAAAGGAATGATATAATGACATTTGCAGCAACATGGATGGACCTAGAAGTTTTCATACTAAGTAAAGTAAATCAGACATAGAAAGACAAATATCATATGATACTACTTACGTGTGGAATCCTTAATGGGCCTTAGGAAGCATCACTGGAAACAAAGCTAGTGGAGCAGATGGAATTCAGCTGAGTTATTTCAAATCCTAAAACGACGATGCTTTAAAGTGCTGCACTCAATAAGCCAGCAAATTTGAAAAACTCAACAGATTCCGAGGGACTGGAAAAGGTCAGTTTTCATTCCAATCCCAAGAAAGGCAATGACAAAGAATGTTCAAACTACTGCACAATTGCACTCATCTCACATGCTAGCAAAGTGATGTTCACAATTCTCCAAGCCAGCCTTCAACAGTTCATGAACCATGAGGTTCCAGATGTTCAAGCTGGTTTTAGAAAAGGCAGAGGAACCAGAGATCAAATTGCCAACATCCGCTGGATCATGGAAAAAGCAAGAGAGTTCCAGAAAAACATCTATTTCTGCTTTATTGACTATGCCAAAGCCTTTGACTGTGTAGATCACAATAAACTATGGAAAATTCTGAAAGAGATGGGAATACCAGACCACCTGACCTGCCTCTTGAGAAACCTGCATGCAGGTCAGTAAGCAACAGTTAGAACTGGACATAGAACAACAGACTGGTTCCAAATAGGAAAAGGAGTACGTCAAGGCTGTATATTGTCACCCTGCTTATTTAACTTATACGCAGAGTGCTTCTGCTGCTAAGTCACTTTAGTCGTGTCCAACTCTGTGTGACCCCATAGACAGCAGCCCACCAGGCTCCCCCGTCCCTGGGATTCTCCAGGCAAGAACGCTGGAGTGGGTTGCCATTTCCTTCTCCAATGCATGAAAGTAGAAAGTGAAAGTGAAGTCACTCAGTCATGTCTGACTCTTAGCGACCCCATGGACTGCAGCCCACCAGGCTCCTCTGCCCATGGGATTTTCCAGGCAAGAGTACTGGAGTGGGTTGCCATTGCCTTCTCCATGATACATGCAGAACCATAATGAAAATTTTTATAACGAAAATAACCCTTGTATAATATAATATACACCTATGATTTCAATCATATAAAGTTATAGAATAGAGAAAACTAATTTGCTGTATTAGAAATCAAATCACTAATTGCCTGAGGAGGAGGTGGGAGGAAATTGAGTGCAAAGGGCGTAAGTCGACTTTATAGGGCAATGGATGGAAGTTTTGCATCTTGATTGGGATGGTGTTATATACTATAATATATATTTGTCATTACTAATCGCACTTAAAGAGTGTGATTAAAAGAGATATACTTTATTTTTACATAAATTGTACTGCTAAAAATTGAATTTTAAAAACTGAAATCAGTTGTTGTAATGATAGACTAGAAAATATTTTCTTTTCTTCTTTTTCTGGACATACTCTATCAAGCTCCACAAAAGTAGGGAAAAAAAAAAAAAAAAAACTGGGGGAAAAAAAGAGGTTCCTCTACTGACTGAAATAGAATTATCTACAATTGGATTAGGATTTGTAGACAGAAAGGAAATAATTCATGGGTATAATTTCAAGAGATGATCAATTTAGAAACTAGGATATGTACCTAGATAATAGTAATGCTGCTGCTGCTGCTAAGTCACTTCAGTCGTGTCCTACTCTGTTCGACCCCATAGATGGCAGCCCACCTGGCTCCCCGGTCCCTGGGATTCTCCAGGCAAGAATTTTAGAGTGGGTTGCCATTTCCTTCTCCAATACGTGAAAGTGAAAAGTGAAAGTGAAGTTGCTCAGTAGTGTCGGACTCTTCGCGACCCCATGGACTGCAGCCTGCCAGGCTCCTCCGTCCATGGGATTTTCCAGGCAAAAACACTGGAATGCATAGAATTTTAAATATATAAAATCATCTTAAAATAAATTCATATAACAGTCCAGTTGTAAGTAGTGTTTTAAAGGAAGCATATTGATTTTAAAATTCTCCTGTGATAGCATGTGCAACAGTATCATTTTAATAAAACTAGCTAACACAAGAAGCTTCCACACAGAAGACAGAAGATCCCTGTGCTTGTGTTTTGGTTGTGCCATTTTTATCCCTTAGAAATCCATTTTCCCTCTCAGTTTATCTTTCTCTTATTCTTTATATTTCTAGTACCTTGTGATTAATACATTTTAGACCACTAATCAACATAACATGTTATTTTATTTATTCTTTGCCTAAAACTTTCCCTTCTATACAGCTTATTGAGATTCATTAGCCTTGGGATCAACTTCTATTTATTAGCTGTCAGTCTTGGATATTTATGTAAAGCTTTTTATCTTCAGTTTTCTCATATGTATGGAGAAGTTAATAATTATTAATATTTTGTATGATAGCGTAGTATATGTAAAAACTATGTCACAATGCCTCCCATCTACAGTAGTCAGGAGCTATATATCAAAAGCAAAGTAATGTCAAAATACACTAAATTATTCACATGCTTTATTTTATACTCTGTCATAGCAACTGTATAAGTTAGGTTAAATAAGCATTGACTCTATTCTGTAAACAAGAAAATCATGTAAACAGTTGATTCAGAGACTTGACAATAAATTGCAGAACCTGAGTGAGGAGCCAGGTTTCCTTCCCATTCAATACTTGCTCTATGTGATGTATTTTGCTCTAACTTGGATTCCTTGGGAAATATGGACTATAAAAGCAAAGGATGGAACTATGAACTTTCTTATGGGACTGAAGATAATTTTGGGAGATTAAATTGTCACTGATAAGTGATAATAAATGAGGGCATAAGTTAAAATACTTGGCTGTATCAAAAAGAGTCAATTAAATATGGCCTAGAACATTCAGGGCAGAGTGCACAGGCTGGCGGGGGAGAGAGTTTTCAGATTGGTAATGGAGGAGAGAGAATAAATAGCTTATTTATTAAGACATTTCTGTATTTCAGGTACCAAGATAGGTCCTTTCAAATGTTTAACAATACTTAAAAATTATTGCCAATTTTAAAGATCAGAAACTGATGTTCTGAGTAGATAGATATCTTTGTCAATAGCAGAGACCATGAGTAACAAGTTAATTTGATTTTTTAACTCTGAAGTCCATGATGTTCTTAGAAAAACCATAAAGAGTAGAAATGTGAAAACAGGGCAATCCATTGAGGAGAGGAACGTTAGTCATTCAGTCATGTCTGATTCTGCAACCCCATGGACTGTAGTGAACCAGTTCCCTCTGTCCATGGAATTTTTCAGGCAGGAATACTGAAGCCGGTGGCCATTCCCTTCTCCAGGGCATCTTCCCCACTCAGGGATCAAACCTGGGTCTCCTGCTTTGCAGACAGATTCTTTACTATCTGCACCACCAGGTAAGCCCAACCCAATGAGGAGAATAACATAAATAAAATTTCAAGTCCAAAATCAAGAAAGAAGGGAATTTTTTAAAAATTTTGTATGAAACAAAGGGTGTTTTGTTTTGTTTTGATAGCAGGAAGTGTGTTTTGAGAAACAGGCTGAATCTAGAT
The DNA here is from genome assembly GCA_935064755.1 of Tragelaphus eurycerus. NCBI lineage: Eukaryota > Metazoa > Chordata > Mammalia > Artiodactyla > Bovidae > Tragelaphus > Tragelaphus eurycerus. The sequence continues at coordinate 2,274,283 of CAKXYN010000123.1, forward strand.
ATGATGATTTGTAACACTCAGACTCAATGGGGAATTTAAACTCATGTGATAGGCAATAGGGAACCAATGTAACTTGTTGAGTAAGAGAGTCAAATAAGCACACCTCCAAAGTAGTTATTCTGTATTGAATATTTAAGGAGAAATAAATTTGGAATGGGTACTTAATCTACATTGGTTCTACTAGTGAAAACTCTTCAAAATACTGATATTCAAGTTTACTTAATTCATTGAATCAAAATCTCTAAGAGTGAGGCTCAGGGTTATGAATATATAAAAATAATCCTAGATGATTTTGATTTATATCCTCTATTGAATAGCACTACTCAATGTCCTAATCTAGTATCAGAAATAAATAGAAATTCTCTGAGACCCCCACACTTCACAGCATTGAAAATTTAGTGGTACCTGTTTCTTGAGACATTGCTGCTCACATATGAGTCAGAAGATGGGCCTTGAGTAGCCAGAGCATTCATGCTATGAGTTGGGATTGGAAAACCTGGGAGTTATGTTTGGCTGTGAAAAGAAGCTGTAAATGTGAAGTGGAGTGGAACACCAAAGTGCTTGCCTGGACTGGCAACAAACATGAGTGTGGTCTTCTTGTATTAGCTTTCTATTTCAACAGTATATGAAAATACTGACTTATAGAACCTCTACAAGGTGAGAAAGTTGACCCTAGAATAACCCGGGGGCCAAATCCTTGAGGAGGAATGTATGAGGCCTTATAAATGATTTTATCACATGACAGCAAAAGTAGAAGGAATATCTTTTCCAAACTTCAAACTTGGAATTTTTTCCAAGTTTGGCCATCAAATTGTCTATTCAAAATAGGAAGTATACTGACAGGTGAAGTTTATAAACTCACCAAAATGCAAGTCACTGTGAGACTATATCAGCAGATACAAGAAACTGCAAATGTATGTTCATAAGGATATGAAGATGCTGGACTAATATATATAAAGAATTGAAGTGTATGAGACAAGCAGATAAAGGGGGGAAGTGATTATTTTATAATAAGGAATAATCCGAACAACTGGTGATGCCATTCAACCTTCTCACGCTCTGTTGCCCTTTTCTCCTTCTGCCTTTAATCTTTCCCAGCATGAGGGTCTTTCCTATGAGCTGACTGTTTGCATCAGGTGGCCAAAGTATTGGAGCTTCAGCTTCAGCATCAGTCATTACAATGAGTATTCAGGGTTGATTTTCATTTAGATTTACTGGTTTGATCTCCTTGCTGTCCAAGGGACTCTCAAGGGCCTTCTCCAGCACCACAGTTTGAAAGCATCAAAGTTCATGGACATGAACTTGGGCAAACTCCAGGAGATGGTGGGAGACAGGGAGGCCTGGTGTGCTATAGCCCACAGGGTCATGAATAGTTGGACGTGACTTGGTGACTGAACAACAATAAATCAGAACAATTTCATTAAAATGAAATATATATAAGCCATGTATCAATTACAATTAATAATAGATAGTTTAAAAAGAAGACATACAAAATTCATGAGAATATAAATGATCTGGAGACACACAGTTTATTTAGAATATAATAAAAAGAGATGAGCTGGAAAATTTTAAATAAGGATTCAGATATAAGAAGCATTGAATGAGAAATTCTAATATATTTGTGTGTGTGTGTGTGTGTGTGTGTGTGTGTGTATCTGATTAAAATCCTAGAAAGTCATAATTGAGTAAATGGAAGAAAGAAGAAATTTAAAAATATTTTTTTCAGAATGAAGGACAAATGAATCCAGTGAATGAGGAAATGAAGCATGCCTCAGACTGGATAAATCCAAAGAATAACTGTTTATGACCTTATGACAATCCGGTAAACTAGGCTTATGGGTTGAATGGTATATCAAAGAAATATATATTGCAGTTCTAACCCACAGAAGGTGGGTGCTTTCATTTGGAAAAAGTATTTCTGCCAACGTATGTCAGATCAGATCAGATCAGATCAGATCAGTCGATCAGTCATGTCCGACTCTTTGCGACCCCATGAACCACAGCACGCCAGGCCTCCCTGTCCATCACCAGCTCCCGGAGGTCACTCAGACTCACACGAATCAAGTCAGTGACACCATCCAGCCATCTCATCCTCTGTCGTCCCCTTCTCCTCCTGCCCTCAATCCCTCCCAGCATTAGAGTCTTCTCCAATGAGTCAACTCTTCGCATGAGGTGGCCAAACTACTGGAGTTTCAGCTTTAGCATCATTCCTTCCAAATAAATTCCAGGATTGATCTCCTTCAGAATGGACTGGTTGGATCTTCTTGCAGTCCAAGGGACTCTCAAGAGTCTTCTCCAACACCACACTTCAAAAGCATCAATTCTTCAGTGCTCAGCCTTCTTCACAGTCCAGCTCTCACATCCATACATGACCACAGGAAAGACCATAGCCTTGACTAGGCGAACCTTTGTTGGCAAAGTGATGTCTCTGTTTTTGAATATGCTATCTAGGTTGGTCATAACTTTCCTTCCAAGGAGTAAGCGTCTTTTAATTTCATGGCTGCAGTCACCATCTGCAGTGATTTTGGAGCCCAGAAAAAGAAAGTCTGACACTGTTTCCACTGTTTCCCCATCTATTTCCCATGTAGTGATGGGACCAGATGCCATGATCTTCGTTTTCTGAATGTTGAGCTTTAAGCCAACCTTTTCACTCTACACTTTCACTTTCACCAAGAGGCTTTTTAGCCCCTCTTCACTTTCTGCCATAAGAGTGGTGTCATCTGCATATCTGAGGTTATTGATATTTCTCCCAGCAATCTTGATTCCAACTTGTGTTTCTTCCAGTCCAGCATTTCTAATGATGTATTCTGCATATAAGTTAAATAAACATGGTGACAATATGCAGCCTTGACGTACTCCTTTTCCTATTTGGAACCAGTCTGTTGTTCCATGACCAGTTCTAACTGTTGCTTCCTGACCTGCATACAGATTTCTCAAGAGGCAGATCAGGTGGTCTGGTATTCCCATCTCTTTCAGAATTTTCCATAGTTTATTGTGATCTACACAGTCAAAGGCTTTGGCATAGTCAATAAAGCAGAAATAGATGTTTTTCTGGAACTCTCTTGCTTTTTCCATGATCCAGCGGATGTTGGCAATTTGATCTCTGGTTCCTCTGCCTTTTCTAAAACCAGCTTGAACATCAGGAAGTTCACGGTTCACATATTGCTGAAGCCTGGCTTGGAGAATTTTGAGCATTACTTTACTAGCGTGTGAGATGAGTGCAATTGTGCACTAGTTTGAGCATTCTTTGGCATTGCCTTTCTTTGGGATTGGAATGAAAACTGACCTTTTCCAGTCCTGTGGCCACTGCTGAGTTTTCCAAATTTGCTGGCATATTGAGTGCAGCATTTTCAAAGCATCATCCTTCAGGATTTGGAATAGCTCCACTGGAATTCCATCACCTCCACTAGCTTTGTTTGTAGTGATGCTTTCTAAGGCCCACTTGACTTCACATTCCAGGATGTCTGGCTCTAGATCAGTGATCACACCATCATGATTATCTGGGTTGTGAAGCTCTTTTTTGTACACTTCTTCTGTGTATTCTTGCCATCTCTTCTTAATATCTTCTGCTTCTGTTAGGTCCATACCATTTCTGTCCTTTATCGTGCTCATCTTTGCATGAAATATTCCTTTCGTATCTCTGATTTTCTTGAAGAGATCCCTAGTCCTTCCCATTCTGTCGTTTTCCTCTATTTCTTTGCATTGATTGCTGAAGAAGGCTTTCTTATCTCTTCTTGCTATTCTTTGGAACTCTGCATTCAGATGTTTATCTTTCCTTTTCTCCTTTGCTTTTCACTTCTCTTCTTTTCACAGCTATTTGTAAGGCGTCCCCAGACAGCCATTTTGCTTTTTTGCATTTCTTTTCCATGGGGATTGTCTTGATCCCTGTCTCCTGTACAATGTCACGAACCTCACTCCATAGTTCATCAGGCACTCTATCTATCAGATCTAGGCCCTTAAATCTATTTCTCACTTCCACTGTATAATCATAAGGGATTTGATTTAGGTCATACCTGAATGGTCTAGTAGTTTTCCCTACTTTCTTCAATTTCAGTCTGAATTTGGCAATAAGATGTTCATGGTCTGAGCCACAGTCAGCTCCTGGTCTTGTTTTTGCTGATTGTATAGAGCTTCTCCATCTTTGGCTGCAAAGAATATAATCAATCTGATTTCGGTGTTGACCATCTGGTGATGTCCATGTATAGAGTCTTCTCTTGTGTTGTTGGAAGAGGGTATTTGCTATGACCAGTGCATTTTCTTGGCAAAACTCTGTTAGTCTTTGCCCTGCTTCATTCTGTATTCCAAGGCCAAATTTGCCTGTTACTCCAGGTGTTTCTTGACTTCCTACTTTTGCATTCCAGTCCCCTATAAAGAAAAGAACATCTCTTTTGGGTGTTAGTTCTAAAAGGTCTTGTAGGTCTTCATAGAACCGTTCAACTTCAGCTTCTTCAGCGTTACTGGTTGGGACATAGATTTGGATTATTGTGACATTGAATGGTTTGCCTTGGAAACGAACAGAGATCATTCTGTCATTTTTGAGATTGCATCCAAGTACTGCATTTCGGACTCTTTTGTTGACCATGATGGCCACTCCATTTCTTCTGAGGGATTCCTGCCCACAGTAGTAGATATAATGATCCTCTGAGTTAAATTCACCCATTGCAGTTCATTTTAGTTCGCTAATTCCTAGAATGTCGACATTCACTCTTGCCATCTCTTGTTTGACCACTTCCAATTTGCCTTGATTCATGGACCTGACATTCCAGGTTCCTATGCAATATTGCTCTTTACAACATCGGACTTTGCTTCTATCACCAGACACATCCACAGCTGGGTATTCTTTTTGCTTTGGTTCCATCCCTTCATTCTTTCTGGAGTTATTTCTCCACTGATCTCCAGTAGCATATTGGGCCCCTACTGACCTGGGGAGTTTCTCTTTCAGTGTCCTATCATTTTGTCTTTCCATACTGTTCATGGGGTTCTCAAGGCAAGAATACTGAAGTGATTTGCCATTCCCTTCTCCAGCAGACCACACCCTGTCATATCTCTCCACCATGACTGTAATTAACATGAAATCATATTGAATTAAGGAGGGGATTTAATTCAATATGACTAGTGACTTATAAAAAGAAAGGAGACTCAGGGACAGAGACAGACGGAACACATGAAAATAGAGATACACAGAGAGGAGGCAGCAGTAACATACTGAAAGCAAAGATTAGCATCATGTACCTGTAAACCAAGGAACACCAAAGACTGTCAGAAACACCCAGAAGCTGTCAGGGAGAGCATGGCTCTTTGACGCTTTGGCTTCAGACAGGATCCAAAAATGTAAGAGACTAAATCGCAGTTTTGAGCCTCCTTGTTTATGATACTTTTTTAGAGCAACCATAAAATTAATATGGGCATTGTTGATTCCATTTTACAAAAATGGTGGCTCTCACAGACTCCATAATGAGCACAGATTTTGAGTTTTTCTGACTTTTACAGATATACTTTCTTTTGACTTTGGTTATTTATCAGAAGTTAAAACTTAAAAGGGCTTCCCTTGTGGCTCAAATGGTAAAGAATCTGCCTGCAATGTAGAAGACCTGGGTTCTATCCCTGGGTTGAGAAGATCCCCTGGAGAAGGGAAAGGCTACCCACTCCAGTGTTCTGGCCTGGAAAATTCCATGGACTGTATAGTCCATGGGGTCGCAAAGAGTCGAACATTTGAAAACTTAAAAAGATTTCAATAAAAATTGTGGAATGTAGTCCTCCCTTACCTGAATTTACACACAACAATAATTAACTGGAACAAAGTCCATACTGTTACATTTATATGTTCTCCCATTTTTCCCTATTCCCACCTAACCTGATTACTTTAATTTGTGCTTCTTGCCAAGCCCATGGCCTTGTTTCATTTGTGGCCTCTAATGTGGTGATTAAAGACCGACCAGAGTTTGGACTCATCCATACTTAATAATATTAACACTTCACATTGATGTAGTGATCTATGTGATAATTATTCAACTCAAGTCTAAATTCCCCTATTTGTAAACTCTGCCTTGGAAAAGTTTTTAGATTAAATTTAATGTTGAAAATGAGTATTACCTGTTGAATAGTGTACACCCAGTAGTGTGATTACTACCTTAACATATTTTTGCAAGTAACCAAAAGGCTAGTGGAAACTGAGAAGTGTCATAAGAGAAAGATTTCCGCAACAGGAATGTAGTATATTTCTGCAAAGAGTTCAAGAGTGGAAAACTACATCGGTTTCAAGGGTAAAGGAGGGCAGTATGGAGAGACATGGAGATTATACTAAAACAGAAGAAAAAATATATTTAAGACATAAATAGTATTACATAAGTTTCATAAGCAAAGTAGCAAAAACTCATAAGCAAAGTATGAAAAACTCATAGTATTTCCAATATGAGTTTGAGGAAATAATTATCATCACGTGTCATAGAACTTTGACTGATCTGGTCTGAATGTTATTATGATGGAGAGATTTTTGCATGTGGCTAGTGTTCCACATCAAGCCACTGTGCATCAGTTTTCTTTCTTTCTTTCTTTCTTTTATTTATTTATTTATTTATTTATTTTCTTTTTGCTTTGCTGTCTGGAGATATTCACCAAAGGACTGAGGGTTGCTCAGCTGTGAGCATGTACATTCAGGAATTTGGATGTATATAAAAGCCTGCTCCCCCAAAACGTCAACAGATGGAGGAAAGTAGTCGGTGATAAATATCTCCAATTTTCCATCTTCTCAGAAGGCAGATACTACAGGATCCCAGATGATTACCCAGGAAGAATGAAATTCAGTTGTTCAGGATAGTATCTAATTCATTAATGCAAAAATTTCAGGTGATTTTTTTTTTACCTTTCATCTCCTTTTCCCACTCTGCTTCCAGGGGAGTGCAAATAAAGAAAATACTTTTGTTATCATCGTCATCATCCTTGCTGTTGTTCTTACAATATTAATTGAGCATTTTCTATGTGGAAAGTACTATGCTTAATTTTCTACCTGTTTCATCTCAGGTAATTCTTACTACATTGAGACTGATAGTATTGTCTCTCCTTACAGACAAAAAATCTGTAACTAAGGTTAGTTACACATATAATCATATATACTATAAGTTGGATTTGTATTATATAACCGAATTATTTTAACTCCCTAAATTTAATCTAAATAGAATACAAGGTTCATTTATTTTTAATATCTTGTGCATCAACTCTTTAAATTTTAAAGCCCAAAACTATGTTCCTGATGTTTCTTATCAGAAGCATTCTCCACTGTTCTCCATGATATTCATTAACTAACTTTAAGCAAAGCTAGCATAACCAGATGGTCAACACCGAAATCAGATTGATTATATTCTTTGCAGCCAAAGATGGAGAAGCTTTATACAGTCAACAAAAACAAGACCAGGAGCTGACTGTGGCTGAGATCATGAACTCCTTATTGCCAAATTCAGACTGAAATTGAAGAAAGTAGGGAAAATACAAGACCATTCAGGTATGACCTAAATCAAATACAGTGGAAGTGAGAAATAGATTTAAGGGCCTAGATCTAATAGATAGAGTGCCTGATGAACTACGGAATGAGGTTCATGACATTGTACATGAGACAGGGATCAGGACCATCCCCATGGAAAAGAAATGCAAAAAAGCAAAATGGCTGTCTGGGGAGGCCTTACAAATAGCTGTGAAAAGAAGAGAAGTAAAAAGCAAAGGAGAAAAGGAAAGATAAAAACATTTGAATGCAGAGTTCCAAGAATAACAAGGAGAGATAAGAAAGACTTCTTCAGCGATCAGTGCAAAGAAATAGAGGAAAACAACAGAATGGGAAAGACTAGAGATCTCTTCAAGAAAATTAGAGCTACCAAAGGAACATTTCATGCAAATATGGGCTCGATAAAGGACAGAAATGGTATGGACCAAAGAGCTGTGAAAAGAAGAGAAGAAAAAAGCAAAGAAGAAAAGGAAAGATATAAGCATCTGAATGCAGAGTTCCAAAGAATAGCAAGAAGAGATAAGAAAGATTTCCGGGAGAAATATCAATAAACTCAGATATATAGATATCTCCACCCTTATGGCAGAAAGTGAAGAGGAACTAAAAAGCCTCTTGATGAAAGTGAAAGTGGAGAGTGGAAAAGTTGGCATACAGCTCAACATTCAGAAAACGAAGATTATGGCATCCGATCCCATCACTTCAGGGAAAATAGATGGGGAAATAGTGGAAACAGTGGCAGACTTTATTTTGGGGGCTCCAAAATCGCTGCAGATGGTGACTGCAGCCATGAAATTAAAAGACGCTTACTCCTTGGAAGGAAAGTTATGACCTAGATAGCATATTCAAAAACAGAGATATTACTTTGCCAACAAAGGTCCATCTAGTCAAGGCTATGGTTTTTCCTATGGTCATGTATGGATGTGAGAGTTGGACTGTGAAGAAGGCTGAGCACCGAAGAATTGATGCTTTTGAACTGTGGTGTTGGAAAAGATGCTTGAGAGTCCCTTGGACTCCAACGAGATCCAACCAGTCCATTCTGAAGGAGATCAGCCCTGGGATTTCTTTGGAGGGAATTTTGCTAAGGCTGAAACTCCAGTATTTTGGCCACCTCATGCAAAGAGCTGACTCATTGGAAAAGACTCTGATGCTGGGAGGGATTGGGGGCAGGAGGAGAAAGGGATGACAGAGGATCAGATGGCTGGATGGCATCCCTGACTCGATGGACGTGAGTCTGAGTGAACTCGGGGAGTTGGTGATGAACAGGGAGGCCTGGCCTGCTGCGATTTATGGAGTTGCAAAAGTCGGAAATGACTGAGTGACTGAACTGAACTGAACTGAGCCACTAAATAATCCCTCAAGTATTTGTCTTGTCCGTTTAGTTACACAGCAAGGTTTCTGTTTTCTGAGTTTTAATTTGTTTCTGTCTAAGGGATGTCTACATATTCCTCTGTTATTATTTCACTACTCTGAAGAGATCATTAAATGACAAGTAAATTGTCTGTGGTAGAAATGTATAGATTTATTTTCCATTGATAGTGAAACTGGACGTAACGCAGGGTGGCATATATAAAAAAATATGTAAAGCATTCTGTAAAAACTAGGCACATTTAAGCTATTAGATTGCTTCAGTTCAGTTCAGTAGCTCAGTTGTGTCCCACTCTTTGTGACCCCATGAACCGCAGCATGCCAGACATCCCTGTCCATCACCAACTCCTGGAGCCTACCCAAACTCATGTCCATTGAGTCAATGATGCCATCCAACCATCTCATCCTCTGTCATCACTTTCTCCTCCCTCCTCAATCTTTCTCAGCATCAGGGTCTTTTCCAATGAGTCAGCTCTTTGCATCAAGTGGCCAAAGTATTGGAGTTTCAGCTTCAATATCATTCCTTCCAATGAACACCCAGGAATTATCTCCTTTAGGATGGACTGGTTGGATCTCCTTGCAGTACAAGGGACTCTCAAGAGTCTTCTCCAACACCACAGTTCAAAAGCATCAATTCTTCAGGGCTCAGCTTTCTTTATAGTCCAACTCTCACATCCATACACGACTACTGGAAAAACCATAGCTTTGACTAGATGGACCTTTGTTGGCAAAGTAATGTCTCTGCTTTGAATATGCTGTCTAGGTTGATCATAACTTTCCTTCCAAGGAGTCAGCATCTTTTAATTTCATGGCTGCAATCACCATCTGCAGTGATTTTGGAGCCCCTATAAGTATATTCAGCCACTGTTTCCACTGTTTCCTCATCTATTTTCCATAAAGTGATAGGACCTGTTGCCATGATCTTAATTTTTTGAATGTTGAGCTTTAAGCCTCTATGTATTACATGACCTCCTACTCTTTTCCTCCTACTCTTTTTTGATTTATTGAAGCCTGGAAATTGGTGACCTCAACTCAGAAAAACTGTCTAGAAAAGTATGCCCTTGAGATTCAAGAGTAGAAAGCAAGAAAAAACTTCCTCCCATGGACTTTTTAGTGAAACTATTTGGGTCCAGTAAAGAAGTAATCCCAGATATTACAGTGACATTTTTCACCTGTATATGTTCTCACAGAAAAAATTGCATTTATTTCTAGTAGTCATAAAAAAGATAGAAAATGTCATTGTAGTCATCCTTTTATCTATGTGTGTATGTATATATATATATACATAGATATATATATATAAAATCTCATAATCTCCATTATTATACCCCACCTCTCTCTCTCTGTCTCTGTGTGTTTCTCTCACATATACACAAACAACATACACATATTTGTTCATTCACAACACACTGTCCCCACCTTCCCACTAAAAGTCAAAGCTGTCATTTGCTTCCTCTTAAAAGAAACTAATTTTGCACAATAGGATTTGGAACCGATTAAAAAAAATCTCATTATTCAGCAATAAAATATTGTATTTAACATTCACTTCCAAGTTTTTCAGTCACTTAATAGTGAGATAAAATCAGTAAAAAAGTAAGGTTCCAAGAGTCAATTAACACATTTTCTAACCTTTGTCAGTCTGTTAAGTACCACTGAGTCCATGAAAAACATCAGATAACAAGGAAATTTGAAATTCGATATACCTTGCACTAAAGCAACACAGCACTCACTCAGTAGTAGGCCTAGATGATCTTCCATTTATCTTTAAGACTAAGAATAGTTCCAGATGTCTCATAACTGGAAGGCAGTGATGTAGCAATGCTGGGGTCCAGCCCTTGTTGGATCCAGGGATTCCCTTGGGAGGATGGTGAAGGCAAAAGAATAGATAAAAAGAAAGAGATAAGGAAATAATTTTGCAGTTGAGAAAATAGCGGACAGAAAAGAGGCTGATATTTCTTGGTTTATGCAGAAAGCCACTAAAGCCCCAGCACGGGACTTGCTCTGTTCAGGTACGCCGCAGGTGCCCTCTCGAATCTCGGAAGGTGCCCCACCTTAGTCACCTTCTCGAGTGGGTCTTAGAAGCCCAGGCAAGAAAGTGAATGCAGAAGGCCCTTGTGCTCCAGGGGATCAGCCAGAAGAGGAAAAAGAAAGAGAAAGAATGACATGGGAAGACCAAGCTTCAGTGAGCAAGGCCTGCACTTTATTTTCCAAAGTATTTATACCTTAAGCTGTGCATAGAGGATAATGGGGGAAGGGGTAGAGTTATGCAAGGTTAGCAGTCCTTGATCCTTATCGAAGCCAGGCTCTCTTTCTGCAAATTTATCATATGCAAAAGTTTTAGGTGATTTACATCATCTTCTGGCCAGGAGGCCTGTTAACATTTTATGACCTTTCTTCAGAAAACTTATTTTTCTCTAAAGGTGATTATTCTAAAGTCAGGTGTCACACTCCAAAAGCATTAGATAAATTTGCATTCCTATAGGGCAAAAGTGTGGTGGGCTATAACAAGACAAGAATCCAAGGGTCCAAGGTTACAAACATTAAAGCTACTACTTGCATTTCTATACACCAACTATATTAATCAATACACTCCCAGGGACACAGTAGGTAAGGGATACGGAAACTTGGCAGCAAGCATTAGCTCAACAAAGAAATCCTCTACTAGTTCTATTTTAACAATTTTAACTCTCTGAGAAGCTCTGCATTGTTAGATTATCTTAAGCTTCCCATGCCTCTCATGGTTGGGAGGCTGTGAATCTGAACAAACCTGTCAGGCAAGCTAGAAAGTCATCAGAGGTGTTTGAATTGAAACACACCTATTTTGCCCAGGAGACTTATTAACTAGAGTTTTGAGTTGATTTTCTTACAGAGAAAGGTTATCAGGGACAGCCTCCCGTTAATGTCAGAAGAGTTGGTGAAAGTCATGAAATAGTAAAACAGATTTTGGTTTTCGGGTAGATACTCTGGCAGATCCAGGGGGCCTCTCGAGTTCTGATTCGCCTTTGCATGTCAGATCCTCTCCACAAGACCTTTGTCATGGGTGGGAAATCTCGTGCTGGCTCCTGGCACAGCAATATTAGAACATTCACTAGATCCTTGATAGTTAAAAGTTTGTGTTTATTCTGAAAGTACTAGGATTACCTATAGCTCATAAGAAATGCAGAATCTCAGTCCTACCTAGACTTGTTGAATTTGAACTTTCCTTTTAATAAGCTCACCAGGTAACCGCCTTAAATGTATTTGTGCATTTAAGTTTGGAAACACTGCTCTAAGTGCTTCTTCCCTTTGACACTCTCTGAGCTATTATAAAATATAAACACAAGAACAGTTACCAGAAGCAATCCAAGGTTCTGGGCAGGCAGCAAAAATTTTAAACTAAAATCATATTTTGAAAAGATTAAAAAAATCACTGAATTTGGATTCAGTTGAAGTACAGCTTACACATTAAAGAAATTAATAGTAAATTAATCTTAAATTAGAAAATCCTTTCCTTTACCTTGAAGATTCCACTTATGTATTTTATCATTGATGATCAATTATATTTCTCATTAAAAAATTCAAAAGACAAAGAGTTAATTTGTTTTAGAGTTTATTGGGATGCAGCAAGAAATAACAAACTTGGAGGACTGGCAAATTTTCTTCTAGTCAAGAAAGTTAAACTGTTTGTTACTCTCTGCAAAAATAAAAGGAGAGAAGAACAGTTTGGCAAATGCTATTTTAAGCCGTTTCCTGAAACAATAATAGCCTTATCATGTGTATTGTTAGCTTCCAATCACCAAATATGTCTTTTTTTCAAAGAATAAAAAATTGCAAAAGGACTTTTGTAGTGGTATATGGTAACATTACTCTCAAATGACTAGGAATGATCAACAAATCTTGACCAAAGTGATAATGTGTATTCCGCTAGACTGATCATTTCTGTGACTGATTGATGACAGATAATAGGAATCAAATATTAGATGTTTAGTAATTGTGATGCTGAGTTAATTTCATAACCTAAATTTTAAGAGTGTTAATAATTCAAAGTATACTAAAATATATGTAAGTTTCTTAGATGTAATGGATGTTTTCAAATTAATTAACTATTGACTGAAATCAACATACATATTCAAAAAAGATTTTGACTGCAAAGAAGTTTAGCTTAGCTTAAGAAATTGAAGAAAGTGCTTAAATAGTAATGTAGTAATGAGGTAATATTATATCTTGTACTCTAGTCATTTATGCAAGTTGCCAATCACAGTGATTGATACCAAAAGACTTTATGAAATCTCTAGACATTGCTTAAGAAGTCATAATACTCCAGATAAGTGCACATTCAAGAGTAGCTACATTGAAATGGGTAAAAATTTCAATGAAATGTCACATTTTATCCATGATAACACTTACTCAAAGCAGACACACCTCAGTGTGATTGGATGAAAACTTGCAGCTCACAGGTTGGATTATCTATCAAATGTGAAAGAGAAGAGTGGCAGGTATATCTAACATTATGACTTACTGAGGCACTTCCAAGGGATTGTTTTTGGTCTTATTTGATTTGTAGAACTGACAGGGAATCAGCATACTTTGGAGGCTTGAAGGTCACTGAAAATAAGAAATCTCAACACCAGAGAACTTGCAGTAGTGAAGACAGATACCAGAAGGAAGACGAGATTATGATATCTTGAAAAAGAATCCAGTAAATTTCTCTAGTTGGGAAATTATGCACTTAACCCCCAATAAAATACATCCCCAGAAAAGGTGTGAAGCCCTAGAATTTCTAGAACAGCAACAACAAAAATCTCTAAAATTGATTTTTGAAAAAAAAATCTATAAATTACCTGACAAAGAATTCAAAATAACTATCTTAAAGAAGTTCAGTGAGCTAAAATAAAACAAAAATTGAAAACTAAATAAAATCAGGAAAATGATGCATGAACACAATGACAATATTAACAGATAGAAACTATTAAAAAAAAAAAAAAGAAAACAAATTCTGAAACTAAAGACTAGAATAACTGAATTAAGAAAGTCACTAAAGGGATTTAAGGCAGACTTGATGAAAGAGAAGAAATAATCACCAATCTCCAATACAAGTGGTTTGAAATTTTCAAGTGACAGGAGCATAAAATGGGAAAAAATAAAGATTAAGAAAGCCAAAGTTATTTATAAAAAAATCACCAAGTAGACCAATATATACATTATGAGTCCCAGAAGAGAGAGGCAAAGGGGCAGACCATTTATTTGAAGAAATGTGGCTGAAAATCACCCTACCTAAAGAGGGAAATGGACATCCAAATTCAAAAATTTCAATGGATTCTAATTAGGATATGTCTAAAGAGAGTCACACAAAACAAATTATAATCAGATGGTCAAAAAAATAAAAGACAAGTAGAAGATATTGAAAGCAGCAGGATAAATTTGACTTATCATGTATGAGGGAGGTCTCATAAAATTATCAGTGTATTTCTCATCACAAACTTTACAGGCAAGATGGTGGTAGAATGACATATTCAAAGTGATGGAAGGAAAATAATTGTCAAATTAAAATACCATTTCTGGGAAAAAAAAGTCTTTTAAAAATGAGGGAAAAATAAAAAGTTTCTCAGATAAAGGAAAGAAGCTCACTCTTACTTGCTTGCTTGCTTGCTAAGTCATTTCAGTCGTGTCCGACTCTGTGCGACCCCATAGACAGCAGCCCACCAGGCTCTGCCGTCCCTGGGATTCTCCAGGCAAGAACACTGGAGTGGGTTGCCATTTCCTTCTCCAATGCACGAAAGTGAAAAGTGAAAGTGAAGTCGCTCAGTCGTGTCCGACTCTTAGCGACCCCATGGACTGCAGCCTAACAGGCTCCTCAATCCATGGGATTTTCCAGGCAAGAGTACTGGAGTGGGGTGCCATTCACTCTTACTAGACCTGCCTTATGCTGCTGTAGGAGGTGTAGTACCATGATTTTCCTCTTAGTGTTCTGAAAGTCAGAGGTCATTCTGCTCTGACAACCTAATTCACTGAACTCTGAAAGAGTTTGGCAGGCTGATTCCTTTGAGAACAAGAGTTGTTTATACTTATCCTGTGCCCAATGTCATTTTCAGGTGACCCATAGCTTCACATTCATGAAGACCAGCAACATAATAGTGGAACGCAAGCAGGATTCCTGATTCCTCACAATCTTGATCTTTCATCTCCAAAATGCTGTGTAAGACTAAGTGAGCTCCTTTCCTTTCTCCCACTATTCTGTTTCAACCTCAGAGCTGTTCATGTAAAACTTCTTCAAGCCTAGTAAGGAGTGCAGCCCTTTCTGGAACTATTCCTCCATACATCCCCTCAGACTGAGGAAGACTGAAGTCTCTTCATGTTCCCTTTGGACACACAGTTGAAATGGGAAGTGATATAGCCCTATCTCTTTAGGCAGGACTGGTGCACATTGGAGAAGGAAATGGCAACCCACTCCAGTATTCTTGCCTGGAGAATCTCAGGGATGGGGGAGCCTGGTGGGCTGCCGAGTAGAGGGTCACACAGAGTTGGACATGACTGAAGCGACTTAACAGCAGCAGGTGCACATTGAGAAGTAATGATTACACCATTCTGTATATGTATTTATCATTATCATTTTCTAAGAATTTTTTAATTATCACAACTTCCCAAGACATTCTCAGGTCAATAAACCTTGGATTATGGCGTGAATTGTGCCTGTAGACACCTGCTTCACCTTTCCTTAGGGAGTGAGAATATAAAACAAATGAAAAAGCACATATAGTTAAGTGTATACAATACAAATTTTTCAACTCACTGAGGTTTAAATAGAAAGTAAAAACAGCATAAATGGAAGTTTGACCACCTAAATCAAGTACTAAGACTTCTTCTTTCAAATTATGGTTAAAATACACATAACATACTTATTTAACTTATATGCACAGTACATCATGAGCAATGCTGGGTTGGAGGAAACACAAGCTGGAATCAAGATTGCCAGGAGAAATATCAATAAGCTCAGATATGCAGATGACACCACCCTTATGGCAGAAAGTGAAGAGGAACTAAAGAGCTTCTTGATGAAAGTGAAAGAAGAGAGTGAAAAAAATTGGCTTAAAGCTCAACATTCAGAAAACTAAGGTTATTGCATCCAGTCTCATTGCTTCATGGGAAATAGATGGAGAAACAGTGGAAACAGTGTCAGACTTTATTTTTCTGGGCTCCAAAATCACTCCAGATGGTGACTGCCGCCATGAAATTAAAAGACGCTTACTCCTTGGAAAGAAAGTTATGACCTACCTAGATAGCATATTCAAAAGCAGAGACATTACTTTGCCAACAAAGGTCCATCTAGTCAAGGCTATGGTTTTTCCTGTGGTCACGTATGCATGTGAGAGTTGGACTGTGAAGAAGGCTGAGTGCAGAGGAATTGATGCTTTTGAACTATGGTGTTAGAGAAGACTCTTGAGAGTCCCTTGGATTGCAAGGAGATCCAACCAGTCCATTCTGAAGGAGATCAGCCCTAGGATTTCTTTGGAAGGAATGATGCTAAGGCTGAAACTCCAGTACTTTGGCCACCTGATGTGAAGAGCTGACTCATCGGAAAAGACCCTGATGCTGGGAAAGATTGAGGTGAGAGGAGAAGGGGACGATACAGGATGAGATAGTTGGATGGCATAACCACATCAATCGACATGGGTTTGGGTGGACTCTGGGAGTTGGTGATGGACAGGGAAGCCTGGTGTGCTGCAGTTTATGGGGTCACAAAGAGTCAGACACGACTGAGCAACTGAACTGAACTGAACAAAAAACTGATAATCTGAATCAGTCTTTTAGTCCATTTCAGTGACATGAAATATATATACTCATACTGCTGGGCAATTGTCATAACCATACATACATACAGAACTCATCTTAGAAAACTGAAATTATCTGCTATACAACAGCTATTCATTTCTCTTTTCTATCACCAGCATCTGCCAACTACAATTCTCCTTTCTGACTATACAAATTTGATTGCTTTATCTAGCTCACATAAGTGGAATCATATAGTATTGGGCGTTTTATGACTGAATTATTTCACTCAGCATTATGTCTTCAAGGTTTAGCATGTGTCAAAATTCCTTTTCATTTTAAGGCTGAATAATATTACATTATATTTAAAATATGTATGTATACATTTTGTTTTTCAGTAACTAAGGCATTTCTGACTCTTTGTGACCCCAAGGACTGGAGCAAGCCAGGCTTCCCTGTCCCTCACTATCTATTAGACTTTGCTCAAACTCATGTCCATTGAGTTAGTGATGCCATCCAACCATCTCATCCTCTGTTACCTCCTTCTCCTCTTGCCCTCAATCTTTCCCAGCATCAGGGTATTTTCTAATGAATCGACTCTGCATCAGGTGGCCAAATGATTGGAACTTCATCATATGTCCTTCCAATGAATATTCAGGGCTGATTTCCTTAGGATGGACTGGTTTGATCTCCTTGCTGTCCAAGTGACTTTCAAGAATATTCTTCAGCACAGTTTGTAAGCATCAATTATTTGGTGAATGCCTTCTCTATGGCCCAACTCTCACATCTACACATGACTTCTGGAAAAACTGTTGTATTTGACTCTATGGACTTTTGTCAGAAAAGTGATGTCTCTGTTTTTTAATATGTTATCTAGGTATGTCATACCTTTTCTTTCAAGGAGGAAGTGTCTTTTAATTTCAAGGCTGTGGTAACCATCTTCAGTGATTTTGGAGTCCAAGAAAATACAGTTTCTGACAGTTTCTTTTTTTCCTACCATCTAACTGCCTTGAAGTAATATTCTTTGGAAGGAATGATGCTAAAGCTGAAACTCCAGCTGAACTGAATGGAACTGAACTGAACTGAGTGGGACCAGATGTTGTGATCTTCCTTTTTTGAATATTGAGTTTTAAGCTAGATTTTTCACTCTCCCTTTTACTCTCATCAAGAGGCTCTTTAGTTCCTCTTTGCTTTCTGCCATTATGGTGATGTTATCTGCATATCTGAGGTTATTGATATTTCTCCAAATAATTTTGTAATTCATCCAACCCAGCATTTTGCATGATGTACTTTGCATATAAGTAATAAAGCAATGTGACAATATACAGCCTTGACTTATTCCTCTCCCAATTTTGAACCAGTCCATTGTTCCATGTCTGGTCCTAACTGTTGCTTCTTGAGCTGCATTCAGATTTCTCAGGAGGTGGGTAAGGTGGTCTGGTATTCTCATCTCTTTAAGAGTTTTCCACAGTTTGTTGTGATCAACACAGTCAAAGACTTTAGCATAGTCAATGTCAAAAGATTTATGATAGCCAATGAAACAGAAGTAGATGTTTCCCTGGAATTCCCTTACTTTTTCCATGATCCAGGGGATGTTGGCAATTTTATCTCTGGTTCCTCTGCCTTTTCTAAACCAAGCTCACCTGGGCTGGTGATTTTTATTTGCCATTCCAAGATCTACTCTCTCCTCTTACATTCCCTGTTTCATGATTTTATGGAGCATATCCAGTGGATAGTCTTGTCAAAAACTTTGAATTGTGTTTGGCAAATGGGATGCACCAGCTGGGGAGTGAAGGAAATTGGAGAGTAGTAGAAGATATAAATAAAAATAACCTATACCCTCACATACCCACATGTCTCATTGTTAGCATAGTTCTCTCAGGGGCTTTGTCTTCTATGACTATAGTGCCTTCTAGATGAACCCCTTCCTCAGCTCTAATAGTTATTACCTCATTCTGGAACAAAACATGCAGATGTGTATGTGTGCATATTTCCTAAATGAAGTAAGCAGTTTTGGGTTTAAAAATAATAAAATAACTTCAATAGTAATTACAATATTGTGACTGAAATATACAAATATATGTGTACCATCATATGTGTCTATATATGTGTACAGACATATGTATATGTATGCATATAAATTGCTCAAGGAGATGTAGACAATTATAGATTTAACTTTTTTATTATAAAGTTTAAGAATGCAAGCTTCAGAAAAGTGAAAATGAGTGACCTAAAATTACAAAACTGGTTAATCATTAGAGCTATATGGGCATGCAGGTTTATATTCACTGCACAGGGTACGGACTCTTACTTTTGTTATGAGATTCTTTTCCACATGCACATTGTAGCTCATGTCCTCAAGTAGCTCTTTCACCTAAATGATGTTGTGACTGGACCCATTATGCCTAAAGAGGTGGTTAAACTCTGTGCTACAGGTGATGAGGGCTAGTCCTCCTCTATTACTGGATAAATGTGCATTGCATTTCTTCTTACATATACATATCATAGTTAGAATTACACTCTAAAGGATATAGAGGCTACTTATTTGTCTGCTAGCTTTTGCCAGAACTATTTCTTCACTCTCCTTTACTAATGGATAGTAGGAGTTTCTGAAATGAAACAGTGGGAATGGAAAAAGAAATCTAACCTACAGTATAACAAAAAGAACAAAATGCCAGAGTGGTAATGAGAACAGATGTGAGTTTTTTATTCAATGATTTTTCTAGAAAATTTGCTTATTTCCTTCCTTTCTTTGATTTAGTCAAAGTTTATCTAATATTCAATATCCACCTCAACATTTTTGAATCTTGAACTTATTTCCCACCTATTTCAGTCTACACTAACTTTAAGGCCCATTATAGGGACTATGTATGGGACTCTTATATATATATATATATATATACATAGAGAGAGAGAGAAGACTCTTGAGAGTCCCTTGGACTGCAAGGAGATCCAACCAGTCCATTCTGAAAGAGATCAGCCCTGGGATTTCTTTGGAAGGAATGATGCTAAAGCTGAAACTCAAGTATTTTGGCCACCTCATGCGAAGAGTTGACTCATTGGAGAAGATTCTGATGCTGGGAGGGATTGGGGGCAGGAGGAGAAGGGGACGACAGAGGATGAGATGGCTGGATGGCATCACTGACTCAATGGATGTGAGTCTGAGTGACCTCCGGGAGTTGGTGATGGACAGGGGAGGCCTGGCGTGCTGCAGTTCATGGGGTCGCAAGGAGTCGAACATGACTGAGTGACTGATCTGATCTGATCTGAATATATATATATATATATATATATATATATATATATATTAGCACCATATATAATGCATTTGGGCTTCCCTGTGGCTCAGTGGTAAAGAATGTGGCTGCCTATTCAGGAGTCACAGGTAAGAAGATTCCCTGCAGACAGAAATGGCAATCCACTCCAGTATTCTTGCTTGGAAAATCCCATGGATAGAGAATTCTAGCAGGTTACAGTCCATGGGGATCACAAAAGAGTCAGGCATGACTTAGTGACTTAACAACAGCAACATATAATGCATTACATCATTATTATTCCATTATAAATACTCTTAATACAATGAAAATATCTACCTATAACTATATTTTAACTCCTATAGTGCCTTAAGACAAGAGTAGATAATAAATCACAACTTTCAGAATCTCTTCATATTTCATATCTAGGGAAGCATCACTTGTCACTTAATTTTACCTTCCATTTCATTCTTGACCATCTAATCCTTCCAGCCTCTTTTCTTTGTTTTTTTTAAGGATTCAAGGAATTTTTTTGTAAGGACAAAAATTTGTTTTCCTTTAGGCTCTCTGAAGGCTGACTTTGTTTTTCTAGTAAGAATTTCTGCAAAAGTTTTGTAAGACAGGACATAGAGTTGTGATATCTAGTGTATTGGCTTTCTTGTTGATTCCAATATCCTATATTGCCCCAGAAATCATCACAGAGAAGGTACTTGTTTTCTTGGAAAAAAGAAAAAAAACTTTGCAAAGAGATATTTTAGCTTTTAAGAGTTATAATTTTGTTCAACATCCTGTTAATGAGATGAATTGTTAAGCAAGAGACAGTCCTTTTTTCAGGGAAGTTATCTGATTATAAGATCTATACCTAAGGTTCATAAATGAATGATGCATGTGACGCTTTGGTGAAGACTAAAAGGAAATGGACGTAATAATAATAATTCAGTGCAGTTCAGTCGCTCAGTCGTGTCCAACTCTTTGGAATCCCATGAATCACAGCATGCCAGGCCTCCCTGTCCATCACCAACTCCCGGAGGTCACTCAAACTCATGTCCATCGAGTCAGTGATGCCATTCAGCCATCTCATCCTCTGTCGTCCACTTCTCCTCTTGCCCCCAATCCCTCCCAGCATCAGAGTCTTTTCCAGTGAGGCAACTCTTTGCATGAGGTGGCCAAAGAACTGGAGTTTCCGCTTTAGCATCATTCCTCCCAAAGAAATCCCAGGGCTGATCTCCTTCAGAATGGACTGGTTGGATCTCCTTGCAGACCAAGGGACTCTCAAGAGTCTTCTCCAACACCACAGTTCAAAATCATCAATTTTTCAGCGCTCAGCCTTCTTCACAGTCGAACTCTCACATCCATACATGACCACTAGAAAAACCATAGCCTTGACTACACGGACCTTTGTTGGCAAAGCAATTTCTCTGCTTTTGAATGTGCTATCTAGGTAGGTCAAAACTTTCTTTCCAAGGAGTAAGTGTCTTTTAATTTGATGGCTGCAGTCAACATCTGCAGTGATTTTGGAGCCCAGAAAAATAAAGTCTGACACTGTTTCCACTGTTTCCCCATCTATTTCCAATGAATTGATGGGACTGGATGCAATAATCTTAGTTTTCTGAACGTTGAGCTTTAAGCCAATTTTTACACTCTCTTCTTTCACTTTCATCAAGAGGCTCTTTAGTTCCTCTTCACTTTCTGCCATAAGAGTGGTGTCATCTGCAAACCTGAGGTTATTGATATTTCTCCCAGCAATCTTGATTCCAGCTTGTGTTTCTTCCAGTCCAGCATTTCTCATGATATACTCTGCATAGAAGTTGAACAAGCAGGGTGACAATATACAGCCTTGATGTTCTCCTTTTCCTATTTGGAACCAGTTGGTTGTTCCATGTCCAGTTCTAACTGTTGCTTCCTGACTTGCATACAGATTTCTCAAGAGGCAGGTCAGGTGCTCTGGTATTCCCATCTCTTTCAGAATTTTCCACAGTTTATTGTGATCCACACAGTAAAAGGCTTTGGCATAGTCAATAAAGCAGAAATAGATGTTTTTCTGGAACTCTCTTGCTTTTTACATGATCCAGTGGATGTTGGCAATTTGATCTGTGGTTCCTCTGCCTTTTCTAAAACCAGCTTGAACATCAGGAAGTTGAGGGTTCACATATTGCTGAAGCATGGCTTGGAGAATTTTGAGCATTACTTTACTAGCGTGTGAGATAAGTACAACTGTTCGATAGTTTGAGCATTCTTTGGCATTGCCTTTCTTTGGGATTGAAATGAAAACTGATCTTTTCCAGTCCTGTGGCCACTGCTGAGTTTTCCAAATTTGCTGGCATATTGAGTGTAGCACTTTCACAGCAGCATCTTTCAGGATTTGGAATAGATCAACTGAAATTTCATTACTGCCTCTAGCTTTGTTCGTAGTAATGCTTTCTAAGGCCCACTTGACTTCACGTTCCAGGATGTCTGACTCTAGGTCAGTGATCACACCATCGTGATTATCTGGGTCCTGAAGATCTTTTTTGTACAATACTTCTGTGTACTCTTGCCATCTCTTATTAATATCTTCTGCTTCTGTTAGTTCCGTACCATTTCTGTCCTTTTCAAGGCCATCTTTGCATGAAATGTCCCCTTGATATCTCTGATTTTCTTGAAGAGATCTCTAGTCTTTCCCATTCTGTTGCTTTCCTCTGCTTCTTTGCATTGATCACTGAAGAAAACTTTCTTATCTCTTCATGCTATTCTTTGGAACTCTGCATTCAGATGCTTATATCTTTCCTTTTCTCCTTTTTTTCCCACTTCTCTTCTTTTCACAGCTATTTGTAAGGCCTCCCCAAACAGCCATTTTGCTTTTTTGCATTTCTTTTCCATGGGGATGATCTTGATCCTTGTCTCCTGTACAATGTCATGAACCTCATTCCATAGTTCATCAGGCACTCTATCAATCAGATCTAGGCCTTCAAATCTACTTCTCACTTCCACTGTATAACCATAAGGGATTTGATTTAGGTCATACCTGATAGGTATAGTGGTTTTCCCTACTTTCTTCAATTTAAGTCTGAATTTGGCAATAAGGAGTTCATGATCTCAGCCACAGTCAGCTCCTGGTCTTGTTTTTGCTGACTTTATAGAGCTTCTTCATGTTTGGCTTCAAAGAATATAATCGATCTGATTTAGGTGTTGACCATGTATAGAGTCTTCTCTTGTGTTATTGGAAAAGGGTGTTTGTTATGACTAGTGCATTTTCTTGGCAAAACTCTATTAGTCTTTGCCCTGCTTCATTCCATATTCCAAGGCCAAATTTGCCTGTTACTCCAGGTGTTCCTTGACTTCCTACTTTTGCATTCCAGTCCCCTGTAATGAAAAGGACATCTTTTTTGGGTGTTAGTTCTAAAAGGCCTTGTAGATCTTCATAGAACCGTTCAACTTCAGCTTATTCAGCATTACTGGTTGGGACACAGACTTGGATTACTGTCATATTGAATGGTTTGCCTTGGAAACGAACAGAGATCATTCTATCGTTTTTGAGATTGCATCCAAGTACTGCATTTCAGACTCTTTTGTTGAGCATGATGGCTCTTCCATTTCTTCTGAGGGATTCATGCCTGCAGTGGTAGATATAATTGTCATCTGAGTTAAATTCACCCATTCCAGTCCATTTTAGTTCACTGATTCCTAGAATGTCGACATTCACTCTTGCCATCTCTTGTTTGACCACTTCCAATTTGCCTTGATTCATGGACCTGATATTCCAGGTTCCTATGCAATATTGCTCTTTAGAGCATCAGACCTTGCTTCTATCACCAGACACATCCACAACTGGGTATTCTTTTTGCTTTGCCTCCATCCCTTTATTCTTTCTGGAGTTTTTTCTCCACTTATCTCCAGTTGTGTATTGGGCACCTACGGGCCTGGGGAATTCCTATTTCAGTATCCTATCATTTTGCCTTTTCATACTGTTTACGGGGTTCTCAAGGCAAGAATACTGAAGTGGTTTGCCATTCCCACCTCAATTCTTAGAATCAACTAAGAGACTCCTTTAAACCTAGTCTTTGATTCATAATGGTTGTCTGGCTAGTCCCTGAGAATGACAGGGTAAGTGAACTTTGTTTAATATAGGTACCTTGCTCTCTCCTCCTCATTTTAAAAAGAAAAAAAAAAGTGTTCTTGCCTCCTTTGAACAATGGAGGAAATGCTGTCTTTGTTTTGTTGATATAACTAGTGTTTTCTTACACTGAGGAGGACTAGGTCAATAACAGAACAGCATGAGGCCTGCTGACATGTTGCTGACTGGATTGAGTAAAGGAAATGTCCTTGCCAAATATCCAGAGCTCAGAACAAGCATCAATTTCTTATAGCAAGTGTGTTGAGGATCATCAGGGAAGCACAAGAATATTCTCAAGCTGGAGAATATTGATAATTATTTATCCATTAGCTTACTTTCTGGAGACAAGTATGTCACCCAAAAGCCACAAATGAGTTTCTACAAAGAAGAGAAAAGAACTGGACAGAATACATATTTTGACTTTACTTACTATAAACTTTGAGTCCCCTTCATGGTTTACCACTTGTCATGGTAAAGGGGCTTGAGTAACTCAATGAAGCTATGAATCATGCCATGCAGGGCCACCAAAAGACAGATGGGTCATAGTGGAGAGTTCTGAGGGAACCTTGTCCACTGGAGTGAGAATGGCAAATCATTCTGGTATTAATACCATGAGAACCATATGAATAATGAAAAGTGAAAGTGAAAGACACTCAGTTGTGCCCAACTCTTTGCAATCCCACGGTCTGTTATAGTTCATGGAATTCTGCAGGCCAGAATACTGGAGTGGGTAGCCTTTCTCTTCTCCAGGGGATTTTCCCAAACCAGTGATCAAACCCAGGTCTCTCATATTGTAGGTAGATTCTTTACCATCTTAACCACAAGGGAAACCCAAGAATACTGGAATGGGTAGCCTGTCCCTTCTCCAAGGGATCTTCCCAACCCAGGAATCGAACTGGGGTATTCTACATTGCAGACAAATTCTTTACCAAGTGAGTTATTAAGTAATCAGTACACAAAGGCAAAAAGTTATGACATTAAAAGATGAGCTCCCAGTTCTGATTGTGTCCAGTATTCTACTAGGAAAGAGCACAAGCAATTAACAATAGCTACAGAAAGAAAGAAGCAGCTGAATGAAAGGAGAAATGATGCTTAGTTTTGGATATGTCTGGTGGTGAAAATAAAGTCCAGTATTATTAAAAAAAAAAAAAAAGATATTGAATAGGAACTTGGAATGTTAGGTCCATGAATCAAGATAAATTGGACATGATCAAATAGAGGTCAAGCGTGAACATCCACATCTTAGGAATCAGTGAACTAAAATGAACAAGAAGGGGTGAATTTAATTCAGATGACCATTATATCTACTACTTTGGGCAAGAATCTCTTAGAGAAATGGAGCAACCCTCATAGTCAGTCTGCAAGAGTCCAAATTACAGTAATTAATTGCAATCTCAAAAATGAGAGAATGATCTCAGTTCATTTCCAAGGCAAACCAATCAACATCAGAGTAACCCAAGTCCATGTCTCAAACACTGATGCTGAAGAAGCTGCAGTTGACTGGTTTTATGAAGACTTGTAAGATCTTCTTGAACTAACACCAAAAAGAGATATCATTTTCATCATAAGTGATAGGAATGCAAAAGTAGGAAGTTAACATATGTAGAGAGTAACAGGCAAGTTTGGCCTTGGAGTAAAAAATGAAGCAGGACAAACTCTGACAGAGTATTTCCACAGAAATACAATCCCAAAGAAAACACTGGTCATATTAAACACCATTTTTCACCACACAAGAGATGACTCTACACATGGACATAACCAAGTGGTTAATACCAAAATCAGATTGATTATATTTTTTGCATATGAAGATGGAGAAGTTCTATATAGTCAGCAAAAACAAGACCTGGAGCTGACTGTGGCTAAGATCATCAACTCCTTGTTGCAAAATTCAGGCTTAAATTGAAAAAAGTAGGGAAAACCACTAGGCCATTCATATATGATCTAAATTAAATTTCTTATGATTATATAGTAGAGGTGGTGAATAGATTCAAGGGTTTAGATTTGGTAGACAAGAGTGTCTGAAGATCTATGGTCAGAGATTCTAACATTGTACAGGAGGAAGTGACCAAAATGATTCCCAAGAAAAACAAATGCAAGAAGGAAAAGTGGTTATTTGAGGAGGTCTTACACATAGCAGAGTAAGAAGAGAAGTGAAGGCGAAAGAGAAAGGAATAGATACAGCCAACTGAATCCAGAGTTACAAAGAATAGTAAGGCGATATAAGAAAAACTTCTTAAATGAACAATGCAAAGATATAGAGAAAGACGATAGAATAGAAATGACTAAATATCTCTTCAAGAATATTAGAAAGATCAAGTGAATATTTCATGCAATTATGAGCACAATAAAGGACAAAAATTGCATGGACTTAACAGAAGCAGAGATATTAAGAAGAGGTGACAAAAAGACATAGAAGAACTATACAAAAGAGGTCTTAATGACCCAGGTAACCATGATGTTATGATCACTAACTTAAAGCCAGACATCCTGGAGTGTGAAGTTAATTGGGCCTTAGGAAGCATTATTGCAAACATAAGCAAACAAAGCTAGTAGAGGTAATGGAATTCCAACTGAGCTATATCAAATCTTAAAAGAAAGTGCTGCTAAAGTGCTGTGATAGATATGTAAGCAAATTTGGAATGCTCCACAATGGCCACAGGACTAGAAAAGTCAATTTTCATTCCAATCCCAAAGAAGGGCAGTGCCAAAGAATGGTAAAACTACTATATAATCATGCTCATCTAACATGTTATACACCTGGATTTGAAAAAGGCATAGGTTCCAGAGATCAAATGGCAACATTTGTTGGATCATAGGGAAAACAAGGGAATGTTAGAAAAAAATATCTGCTTCTGCTTCATTGACTACACTAAAACCTTTGACAGTGTGAAATGTAAAAAAAAAAAAAAAAAAAAAAAAAAATTGTGTAAAATTCTTAAAGAGATGAAAAAACCAGACCACCTTACCTGTGTCCTAGGAAACTTTTGTGTGGGTAAAGAAGCAACAGCTAGAGCCTTACTTGGAACAACTGACGGGTTCAAAATTGGTAAGGAGTAGGATGAAGTTGTATATTTTCACCATTTTATTTAATGTCAATGTAGAGTATTTGTGCAATGAGAACCCCAGAAAAGTATAAAAGGCAAAACGATATGACACCAAAAGATGAGCCTCCAAGGTTGGAAAGTGTTCAGTATGCTAGTGGGGAAAGCAGAGGGCAATTACTAATAGCTCCTGAAATAATGACGTGCTGGGGCCAAAGTAGAAACAACCCTTAGTTGTGGATGTGTCTGGTGGTGGAAGTAAAATCTGATGTTGTAAAGAACAACACTGAATAGGAACCTGGAATGTTATGTCCATGAATTAAGGTAAATTGGACATGGTCAAGCAAGAGATGATGAGTAAACATCAACATCTTAGAAATCAGTAAACTAAAATGGATGGGAATGGGAAAATTTAATTCAGATGACAATTATGTCTACTACTGTGGGCAAGAATCCCACAAAAGAAATGGAGTGGCCCTCAAAACCAACAAAAGTAACCAAAATACAGTACTTTCTCAAAAACAGCAGAATGTTCTTAGTTTATTTCCAAGGCAAACTGGTCAAACTCACAGTAATCCAAATCTATGTTGCAACCACTAATCCTGAAGAAACTAAAGTTGACTAGTTCTATGAAGACCTACAAGACCTCCTATAACTAATACCAACAACAAAAAGATGTCATTAATCACAGGGGATTGGAATGCAAAAGTAGGAAATTAAGAGGTACCTGGAGTAATAGGTTAGTTTGGCCTTAGAGTACAAAATTAAGCAGGGCAAAGGCTAACAGAATTCTGCCAAGAGAATGCACTGGTCATAGCAAACACCCTTTTATAAAAGCACTAGAGACAACTCTTCACATGGACATCACCAAATGGCCAATATAAAGACTCAGAGGAACTGCCAAAAAAAAAAAAAATCATATTGGTTACATTATTTGCAGTTGAAGATGGAGAAACACTATACAATAAGCAAAAACAAGACCTGTAGCTGATTGTAGCACAGATCATAAGCTCCTTATGGCAAAATTCAGGCTTAAACTAAAGGAAGTGGGAAGACCACTAGGCAATTCAGGTATGACTTAAATCCCTTTTGATTATACAGTGGAGGTGATGAATAGATTCAAGGGATTAGATCTTGTAGACAGACTGCCTGAAGAACTATGGACAGAGATTCATAACATTGTACAGGAGACAGTGACCAAAATTATTCCAAGAAAAAGAAAGGCAAGATGATAACGTGGCTGTCTGAGGAGTCTTTACTCACAACCAAGGGAAGAAGAGAAGTGAAAAGCAAGAGAGAAAGGAAAAGATATACCCAATTGAATGCAGAGCTCCAGAGAATAGCAAGGAACATGAAGAGGGCTTTCTTTTTTTTTTTTTTTTTTCACCCCCGACTCCCGCCCCCAGCAAACTCAAGAGGGCTTTCTTAAATGAACAATGCAAAGATATAGTGGAAAACAATAAAATGAATTAGACTAGCTATCTCTTCAAGAAAATTAGAGATATCAAAGGAGCATTTCATGCAAGGATGAACATGATAAAGGACAGAAATAGTAAGGACCTAACAAAAGCAGTAGAAATTAAGAACAGGTAGCTTCCCAGATGGTGCTGCTGGTAAAGAATCTGCCTGCCAATGCAGGAGACACAAGAAATACAGGTTTGATCCCTGGGTGAGGTAGATCCCCTGGTGAAGGAAATGGCAACCCACTCCAGTATTCTTGCCTGGATAATTCTATGGACAAAGGAGATTGGCAGGCTATAGTCCATGGGATCGCAAAGAGTCAGACATGACTGAGTGACTGAGCACACATATACAAAAAACGTCTTAATGATGCAGATAACCACGATTATGTGGTCACTCACCTAGAGAAAGACATCTGGAGTGTGAAGTCAAGTGAATCTTAGGAAGCATTACTATGAACAAATCTAGTGGAGATGATGGAATTACAGCTGAACTATTTCAAATCCTAAAAGATGATGCTGTTAAAAGTTCTACAGTCAACATATCAGCAAATTTGGAAGACTCAGAAGTGGCCACAGGATTGGAAAAGGTCAGTTTTCATCCCAATTCCAAGAAAGGGCAGTGCTAAAGAATGTTCAAGCTATCAGTCAATTTCTCTCATTTCCCATGTTAATAAGGTTATGCACAAAATCTTTAAAGCTAGGTTTCAGCAGTACTTCCAGATGTACAAGCTGGATTTAGAAAAGACAGGAACCAGAGATCAAATTGCCAACATTTGTTGGAACATACAGAAAGCAAGGGAATTCCAGAAAAGCATCTACTTCTGCTTCATTAACTAAGCAAAATCCTTTCACTGTGTGGATCAGAATAAACTGTGGAAGATTCTTAAAGAGGTGGGAATACCAGATCATCTCACCTGCCTTCTGAAAAATCTTTATGTGGACCAAGAAGCAACAGCTTGAATATTACATGTAAAAACTGACTGGTTAAAAATTAGGAAAGGAGTGCTACAAGGCTGCGTATTTTAAATCAGTTTATTCAACTTATATGCAAAGCACATTGTGTGAAATGTCAGCCTGGATGAGTTACAGACTGGAATCAAGATTGCTGGGAGAAATATCAACATCCTCAGATATGTAGATGACACCACTTTAATGGGAGAAAGCAAAGAGGAAGTAAAGAAACTCTTGATGAAGGTGATAGAGGACAACAGAAAAGCTGACTTAAAACTCAACATTCAAAACACTAAGATAATGGCATCTGGTCTCATCACTTAATGGCAAATAGAAGGGGAAAAAGTGAAAGCAGCAACAGATATTCTATTATTGGGCTTCAAAACATTATGCAGTCATGAAATTAGAAGATGCTTTCCTCTGGAAGGAAAGCTATGACAAACCAGGATAGTGTCATATAAATTGATGCATAATTTTTCTGCCAAAGTCTGTGTAGTCAAAGCTGTGGTCTTTTTAGTAGTCATGTATGGATGTGAGAGTTGGATTATAAAGAATGATGAGTGCCAAAAAATTGATGGTTTTGAATTATGATGCTTGAGGAGACTCTTGAGAGTGCCTTGGACAACAAGGAGATCAAACCAGTCAATCCTAAAGGAAATCAACCCTGAATTTCATTGGAAGAACTGATGCTGAAGCTGAAACTCCATTATTTTGGCCACCTGATGTGAACAGTGGACTCATTGGAAGAGACCTTGATGCTGGAAAAGATTGAAGGCAAAAGAGAAGAGGGTGGCAGAGGATGAGATGATTGGATAGTATCACTGATTCAATAGACATGAACTTGGGCAAACTCCAGGAGATATGAGAAACATGGAGGCCTGGTGTGCTGCAGTCCATGAAGTGGCAAAGAGTCAGACACCACTTAGTGACTCAACAACATCAACAACCCTAGAGTAAAGTAAGAAAATAATAAGATTAATGACATAACTGATACTGAGTCAGAATTAACAGCATTCTGATGGACATCTATGCTATACATTAAGCAACTTTGGATAGATAGCTCTGCTTATTCAAGAAGCATTGTAGGTTTATAGTCATAAAGATGAACATTGGAAGGAGGTTTGAATATTCCATTTACCATCTATTAGCCAAGTCAATTTCTTAACATCTCTTTCCTTCAGTTTCCTTAGTTGAAATGGGAGGACAGAAATAGCACCTCCCTCATTGATTTTTGTGAACATTCAGTGAGTTAATACATTAGAAATGTTTAGAGCAGTGCCTGCATATATTGTTTTATTTTAATGTTAGCATTATCATTATTTAGCTACTCGAATATCATGTGGACTCAGAAAACAATGGAATCATAATTAGATCTTATGTACACATGTGTGTGACTGAGAGCTAAGTCACTTCAGTCTTGTCTGACTGCTTGAGATGCTATAGACTGTAGCCCACCGGGCTCCTCTATCCATGGGATTCACCAGGCAAGAATAGCAGAGTGGGTTGTCATAACTTCCTCTAGGGAATCTTCCTGACCCAGGGATCAAACCCTCATTATCTCCTGCATTTTCAGGCAGATTCTTCACCCCTCTGCCACTTTGGAAGTCCATATACACGTGTTCAGTTAGTTCGTTTCAGTTCAGTCACTCAATCGTGTCTGACTCTTTGCAACCCCATGATTTGCAGCACGCCAGGCCTCCCTGTCCATCACCAACTCCCAGAGTTCACTCAGACTCATGTCCATCGAGTCGATGATGCCATCCAATCATCTCATCCTCTGTCATCCCCTTCTCCTCCTGCCCTAGTCCTTCCCATCATCAGGGACTTTTCCAAAGAGTCAATTCTTCGCATGAGCTGGCCAAAGTATTGGAGTTTCAGCTTTACCATCAGTCCTTCCAATGAACACACATGACTGATCTCCTTTAGAATGGACTGGTTGGACCTCCTTGCAGTCCAAGGGACTCTCAAATGTCTTCTGCAACACCACAGTTCAAAAGTATCAGTTCTTTGGCATTCAGCTTTCTTCACAGTCCAACTCTCACGTCCATACATGACCACAGGAAAAACCATAGCCTTGACTAAATGAACCTTTGTTGGCACGGTAATGTCTCTGCTTTTAGGCAACTTAAATTTAATGTATCAAAATTTGGATATCTTTAATACTCAGTTCAGTCACTCAGTCATGTCTGACCCTTTGAGACCCCATGGACTTCCCATGGGGAAGCATGCCAGGCTACCCCATCCATCACCAATTCCCAGAGCTTACTCAAACTCATGTCCATCAAGTCAGAGATGCCATCCAATCATCTCAACCTTTCTCATTACCTTCTTCTTGTCAATCTTTCCCAGCATCAGGGTCTTTTCCAATGAGTCAGTTCTTCACACCAGATGGCCAAGTATTGGAGTTTCAGCTTCAGTATTAGTTCTTCCAATGACTGTCTAGGACTGGCTTCCTTTACAATGGACTGGTTAGATCTCCTTGCAGTCCAAGGGACTCACAACAGTCTTCTCCAACACCACAGTTTAAAAGCATCGATTCTTCAGTGCTCAGTGTTATTTATAGCCCAAATCTCACATCCATACATGACTACTGGGAAAACTATAGCTTTAACTAGATGGACCTTTTAACATAATGTCTCTGCTTTTTAATATGCTGTTTAGTTTGGTCATGGGCTTCCCTGGTGGCTCAGACAGTAAAGCGTCTGCCTACAATGCGGGAGGTCTGGGTTCAATCCCTGGGTCGGGAAGATCTCCTGGAGAAGGAAATGGCAACCCATTCCAGTATCCTTGCCTAGAAAATCCCATAGACGGAGGAGCCTGGTGGGCTACAGTTCATGGGGTTGCAAAGAGTCAGACATGACTGAGCGACTTCCACACACACACACACACACACACACACAGGTTGGTCATAGTTTTCTTCCAAGGAGCAAGCATCTTTTAATTTCATGGCTGCAGTCACCATCTGCAGTGATTTTGGAGCCCCTCCCCCCCCCCCAAAATAAAGTCTCTTACTGTTTCCATTGTCTCCCCATCTATTTGCCATGAAGTGATGGGACTGGATGCCATGATCTTAGTTGCCTGAATGTTGAGTTTTAAGACAACTTTTTCACTCTCTTCTTTCATTTTCATCAAAAGGCTCTTTAGTTCTTCATTTTCTGCCATAAAGGTGCTGTCATCTGTATATTTGAGGTTATTGATATTTTTCCTGGCAATCTTGATTCCAGTTTGTGCTTCATCCAGTCCAGCTTTTTGCATTGTGTACTATGCATAGAAGTTAAATAAGCAGGGTGACAATATACAATTTTGTACGCACTCCTTTCCCAATTTGGAACCAGTCTATTCTTCCATTTCCAGTTCTAACTGTTGCTTCTTGACCTTCATTCATATTTCTCAATAGGTGGGTAAGGTGGTCTGGTATTCCAATCTACTGAAGAATTTTCCAGTTTTTTGTGATCTACACAGTCAAAGGCTCTTGCATATTCAATAAAGCAGAAGTAGATGTTTTTCTGAACTCTCTTGCTTTTTCAATGATCCAATGGATGTTAGCAATTTGACCTCTGGTTCCTCTGCCTTTTCTAAATCCAGCTTGAATATCTGGAAGTTCATGGTTCAAATACTATTGAAGCTTGGCCTAGAGAATTTTGAACATTTCTTCAACATTCAGAAAATGAAGATCATGGCATCCGGTCCCATCACTTGATGGGAAATAGATGGGGAAACAGTGGAAACAGAGGCAGACTTAATTTTTCTGGGCTCCAAAATCACTCCAGATGGTGACTGCAGCCATGAAGTTAAAAGACGCTTACTCCTTGGAAGGAAAGTTATGACCAACCTAGATAGCATATTCAAAAGCAGAGACATTACTTTGCCAACAAAGTTTCCTCTAGTCAAGGCTATGGTCTTTCCTGTGGTCATGTATGGATGTGAGAGTTGGACTCTGAAGAAGGCTCAGCACTGAAGAATTGATGCTTTTGAATTGTGGTGTTGGAGAAGACTCTTGAGAGTCCCTTGGACTGCAAGGAGATCCAACCAGTCCATTCTGAAGGAGATCAACCCTGGGATTTCTTTGGAAGGAATGATGCTGAGGCTGAAACTCCAGTACTTTGGCCACCTCATGGGAAGTGTTGACTCATTGGAAAAGACTCTGATGCTGGAAGGGATTGGAGGCAAGAGGAGAAGGGGACGACAGAGGATGAGATGGCTGGATGGCATCACTGACTCGATGGACATGAGTCTGAGTGAACTCCAGGAGTTGGTGATGGACAGGGAGGCCTGGCATGCTATGACTCATGGGGTCGTAAAGAGTCAGACACAACTGAGCAACTGATTTGATCTAATCTTGCTAGCATGTGAGAAGAGTGCAATTGTGTGGTAGTTTGAGCATTCTTTGACATTGTCTTTCTTTGGGATTGTAATGAAAATTGACCTTTTCCAGTCCTGTGGCCACTGCTGAGTTTTCCAAATTTGCTGGCATACTGAGTGTAGCACTTTTAAAAGCCTAATCTTTTAGGATTTCAAATAGCTGAACTGGAAGTCTATCACCTCCACTAGCTTTATTCATAGTGATGCTTCTTACAGCCCACTTGACTTAACATTCCAAGATGTCTGACTCTTGGTGAGTGATCACACCATGTTGTTTTCTGGGTCATGAATACCTTTTTATATAGGTCTTCTGTGTATTGTTAGCAGTATTAGATAATTTTATCTCATGTTTCTGCTTCTTAATAAATAATGCTACTCTTCACTCATTTGCCCAATTGAAAACTTAGAGGTGTTCTTTGATTTCAGTATTTCCCTCAATGTCTACTCATTTCATCCTCCTCCAACATCCATTTTATCAGCATATTCCATTAGGTCTACCCTCAAAATGCATCTTATTTATCAGTTCTCCCTTTCCTACTTCTACCTTCCCATTCCCATAACCCATAGTCTCTCATACTAATCACTGAAATAGCCTAAAAACTTACCTCTGTCTATCTTTTCTTATCCTACTATTTTCAACTGCTGCAATGGTACCCAGAAATATTTTTTAAAAGGTGTATAAGACTCACTTTCCTCAATTCTTAAGCCCAGTCATAGTACTTTTGGTCTTGGTTCAATGTCTTTGAGAACAAAGATCCTACAAAACTATCAGTGTAAATGTCCTCAAGAATAAAACTTAAATGACAATCATAGATATCCATCAAACAGTTTTACATCTCCTTCTTTAAGGAGAAACCTAGGGTGTCAGAGATTTCTCTGTGTTCACAATTAAATATGTCTTCTAGGCAATTATATTGGCACTGAATGAAACATTCCAATAGTTTTTCATCCTACTTAAAATTATATCCATTTGACTCTAACATGCTATTTGAAGACTTACATGATAAAATCCTTGCATAAACTTTGAGTTTATTTCATACTTGCTTAGCAACATGTATAACTTTTGTGAGTGTTTTGCAAATACTTCATAGTGTTTCCTTGAGATCTTTGTACTTATTGTCTTCTGTATTTATGTTTTTATTACCTTAAACCTATAAAAGCCTTAATTTTATTACTCATATAATTTTTATAACTTTGAATGCTAGTCCAGGTAGCCTTTCAGTCATTTTCTATCCTAATATATCCGCTTATTTTTTATTTTTCCTTTATAATACTTGTCAATATCTGAAAATACTTTTTAAAATGTCTAATTGCTATCCCCTTCCCTTTACTGTGTAATATCCATCTGAGTTTTATTTTAAAATTACATATGCCCAAGATGAAAAATACTGTTTGGCAGTAATGACTCAAAGTTTTTGTTGAGAAAAAAATTAACTTATGTTAGGTTAAGAGTTGTGGGCTTTGGCCTCAGGAAAGTGAAAGGGCAAAGTGTTTTAAGATATGGAAAGACATTTTATTGAGTACCTTATTTTGTAACTGGTACCCTATCAGCATTCCTATTTAGTATCTTTTATGAAGAAAAGCATTTGGATATCTCACAGTGAAGACTATGAGAAACATTTATAAGATTCTAATAGTAAGAGAAAGTAGTAAGAAGTATTACAATCTGTTTATGCAGAAGTGGTAGAAGGTTGGTTCTGTCATTTTTTGAAAAATTTAAGTTGTATATTTTGTGGGAGTGGAAATGTTGCTAGATAAGTGACTTAAAAGCACATCCAAATCAACTAAGCAGAGAGGAGGGGAGGGGGAAAATGCTCCCAATTTCAAGAGCTTTCATGAACATCAAGGACCAAAATAAAGGTCTTTGCCTTTAATTTATTTAGGGAGATTAAAATAGTCTCCCACATTATTTCTGAAGGATTGAATTATTGTTCTCTAATATCTTCTTCAAAGAATAAGGTATGGTCTAAAAGTAAAATAGAGACCCTCAAAGATTTTGCAAGGACAAAACAGAGGAGAACAGGGAGAGCAGGCCAACATGAGAACAAGCCAAAGCACATGAAGGGAGCCTGAGGATAAGTAGATAAGAGGCTAAGAGCTCATGAGTCATTTATTAACTGGCAAGTGAATAAGAAAGCAGATATTGAGTACAAAGATACAAGGGCAAGTTGAAATATCCCTTAAAGAGAATTGAGGAATCTTATCTGAAGAAAATCCCAACTTTAAGCAAGGGTGGAATCACTCTTGCAGATTTGGAAATAAATATTTGGCTAGCATGCAGGACACTGGAAATCACTAAGTCACTTAAGACCAAATCACTTAAGACATGAGTCTCAGCTACAGTCATAATATTACCAATTTTCCCTGTTTCTATCTTCTCTTGATTCAACAGGCAACTTCTCAACCAGTGAGTTACTGTGTTCTCATATACTGAGTCAACAAAAACTTTTATTTTCTCCATTAGTCTCTTATCTATTGGAAACATAGAAATATTTAGACTTATAATCATCTTAAGAAATACCACTCTATCACCTCAGTAATTGAAATTGTTTCTTCTCCATTCCTTCTTTAATGGCTAGAGTACCAAGGAAAGGTTTGTTTACCATATCCAAGATCCCTTTCATTCTTTCTAAGCTCATGGATGGCCACATCCATAACTCTAACTCAGCTAAATCAAAATAAGTCTGTACTTATCCAAATCATTCTCTTTGTTCTGCTTTGGTGAGTTATCAGGAAGGGCACAAGGAGTTTCACCTATACTATTGCTTTGATGTATATAGACATGAAAATCAGAATTAATAACGCCCTTTGAGTTGGAAGCTCAGGGTCTTAACCACTAGACTGCTAGGGAAGGCCCATGTGGCTCTCTTCTTATAAGCCAGGAAAAAAAAAAAAATCAAAGAAAAGATCCTTAAAGCAATCAGGATCTTCCTGTCAAAGCAGGGAATATTCAAATCTTGGCACATAACTACTGTTTTGCACATGTGGATGACTTATATATATATATACATATACATATACATATATATGTATATACACACATATGTATGAATATAACATATAAATTTAAAAATGATACTCTGTTCTCATGTCTCAGAGGTTCTTCTTATGAAAGAACAAGGTAGCATTTCATAGGTTGCTTTTCCATTTTTGCAATTGTTTCCCTTCCCATGAAGATGTTCTTTAGTTTGTTATTATACCACACAATTATTTTTGCCTTTGTTGTTTATGCTTTTGGTGTCATAGTCAGAAAATCATTCCAAATACTCATGTCAAGGAATTTTATTCCTATGTTTTCTGATAAGAATTTTAGATCTTACATTTAGGTCTATCTGTTATGAGTTAATTTGTATGAGTAGTGTAAGATAGGAGCACAATTTAATTCTTTTGTACATGAATATTCAATTTTACCCATAATTTATTGAAGATGTTATCTTAATCCTATTGAGTATTCTTGACTCTTTTATCAAATATTATTTGACTATAAATACGTGAGTTTATTTCTGGACTCTCCGTTGTATTGCATAAGCATATTGGAGAAGGAAATGGCAACTCACTCCAATATTCTTGCCTAGAGAATCCCATGGACAGAGGAGCCTGGTGGGCTGCTGTCCAAAGGGTCCCACAGAGTTGGACATGACTGAAGCACCTTAGCATGCATGCATGCATTGGAGAAGGAAATGACAACCCACTCCAGTATTCTTGCCTAGATAATCCCAGGGATGGAGGAGCCTGGTGGGCTGCCATCTATGGAGTCACACAGAGTTGGACACAACTGAAGTAACTTAGCAGCAGGATGTCTGCTTTTATGGCCAGTGCCATACAGTTTGGGCTACTAGAACTTTGTAATATAGTTTGAAATCAAGAGGTGTAATCCCTATCGTGTGGTTTTTCTCAAGGTTGTTTTTGCTACTTGGAGTTTCTTATGGTTCCATATGAATCAAAGAGGTTAATATCTAAAATACATGAGGAACTCATACATCTAAACAGCAAAAACACAAATAATGTGATTAAAAAATAGCTAAAAGACCTAAATGATTTATCCAAAGAAGACATACAAATGGCCACAGGTACATGAAAAGGTGCTTTAAAACATTAATGGTCATGAGAATGAAAATTAAAATTTCAATGAGGTATCACTTTTTTTCTCCTGGAATGGCTATTATCAATATAACAAGACATGATCAGAGTTTTCCAGCATGTGGAGAAAGGGAAACTTCACGCACTGTTGGTGAGAATATAAATTAGCATAGTCATTATAGACAGGCTTCCCTGGTGGCTCAGATGGTATAGCATCTGTCTGAAGTACAGGAGACCTGGGTTCAATTCCTGGGTTGGGAAGATTCCCTGGAGAATGAAAAGGCTACCTACTCCAATATTCTAGCCAGGAGAATCCCATGGACAGAGGAGCCTGGTAGATTATATTCCATGGGGTTGCAAAGAATTGGACACAACTGAAGGACTAACACTTTCACTTTTTAACTTTATTTAGCATAAAAATATCAAAACAACTATTAAAGCAACTTATGAGATGGAATCTTTATAAAAAACCTGCTACTCAATACCCAGAGGAATAGGAAGGGCTGTTATATTAATAGTTTCCCTTTATAGATGCAAGGTCAGGAAGCAACAGTTAGAACTGGTCATGGAACAACAGACTGGTTCCAAATAGGAAAAGGAGTACGTCAAGGCTGCATATTGTCACCATGTTTATTTAACTTATATGCAGAGTACATCATGAGAAATGCTGGACTGGAAGAAACACAAGTTGGAATCAAGATTGCCGGGAGAAATATCAATAACCTCAGATATGCAGATGACACCACTCTTATGGCAGAAAGTGAAGAGGGGCTAAAAAGCCTCTTGATGAAAGTGAAAGTGGAGAGTGAAAGGGTTGGCTTAAAGCTCAACATTCAGAAAACGAAGATCATGGCATCTGGTCCCATCACTGCATGGGAAATAGATGGGGAAACAGTGGAAACAGTGTCAGACTTTGTTTTTCTGGGCTCCAAAATCACTGCAGATGGTGACTGCAGCCATGAAATTAAAAGACGCTTACTCCTTGGAGGGAAAGTTATGAGCAACCTAGATAGCATATTCAAAAGCAGAGACATTACTTTACCAACAAAGGTTCGCCTAGTCAAGGCTATGGTCTTTCCTGTGGTCATGTATGGATGTGAGAGCTGGACTGTGAAGAAGGCTGAACGCCGAAGAATTGATGCTTTTGAACTGTGGTGTTGGAGAAGACTCTTGAGAGTCCCTTGGACTGCAAGAAGATCCAACCAGTCCATTCTGAAGGAGATCAATCCTGGAATTTCTTTGGAAGGAATGATGCTAAAGCTGAAACTCCAGTATTTTGGCCACCTCATGTGAAGAGTTGACTCATTGGAGAAGACTCTGATGCTGGGAGGGATTGAGGGCAGGAGGAGAAGGGGACGACAGAGGATGAGATGGCTGGATGGCATCACTGACTCGATGGATGCGAGTCTGAGTGACCTCCAGGAGCTGGTGATGGACAGGGAGGCCTGGCGTGCTGCGGTTCATGGGGTCGCAAAGAGTCGGACACGACTGAGCGACTGATCTGATCTGATAGATGCAAGTTGATTCAGAGGCTCCACTTTTAGTACAAAGCCAAATTCAATGCATTTCCCTTTTTATTAATAACTTACTTCTTTTTAATCATAACCCATGTCCTGAATGCTAAATTTCTGAGTCAATAAATTAAGGATAGTAAGAGTGTAGTAAAAAGTCATTAGTACATGAATTATAAGATTGCTGTATTCCAGCTTTATTCTTTCTACTAACTAAATGGCCATTAACAAGTAATTTAACCTTTCTTAGACTCATTTTCCTAATAACAAATAAGGGTATCTTATATACTACCAGTTCATGGAAATTTGTGGAAAACCACTGAGATACTTTCCAGCTAACAATATTTAACAAATAAAAATACATGACTCACAGTTAACAACATCCCAAATATTCCATGGGGCATATTTATCTAAATATTTGGAACTTATTTACAGGAAAAAAAAAAAAAAAAGATTACATGTTATTTAACTGAGATTTAAATTTAATTTTTTTTTTCAGTTTTTATCTGGAAACATAATCAACATTTTGAGCTAGTTAATTCATTGTTAGGGTGCTGCCCTGTGCATTGTACAATGCTTAGGAACATTTTTCACTTTATCCACTGGGTACCAATATCTCTCCCTTCGTTGTGACAATAGAAATGTCCTTAGATATTTCCAAGAATACCCAGTCATCCTTCCCTCCATGTTGAGCCTCTCTAAATTTTGAGTTAAGGGTAAGGCCTCTGCTCTTTCCTTACAATTTATATCATCCTAAGTTTAGATATAGTTGCTTTAACTATACACTGGGGATACCCATAATATAAAGATTCCAAGAGGCAATACCAAAGAATGCTCAAACTACTGCACAATTGCACTCATCTCACACAACAGTAAAGTAATGCTCAAAATTCTCCAAGCCAGGCTTCAGCAACATGTGAACTGTGAACTTCATGATGTTCAACTGGTTTTAGAAAAGAAAGAGGAACCAGAGATCAAATTGCCAACATCTGCTGGATCATGGAAAAAGCAAGAGAGTTCCAGAAAAACATCTATTTCTGCTTTATTGACTATGCCAAAGCCTTTGACTGTGTGGATCACAATAATCTGTGGAAAATTCTGAAAGAGATTGGAATACCAGATCACCTGATCTGCCTCTTGATAAATTTGTATGCAGGTCAGGAAGCAACAGTTAGAACTAGACATGGAACAACAGACTGGTTCCAAGTAGGAAAAGGAGTTCATCAAGGCTGTATATTGTCACCCTGTTTATTTAACTTCTATGCGGAGTACATCATGAGAAATGCTGGACTGGGAGAAATAAGCTGGAATCAAGATTGCTGGGAGAAATATGAATAACCTCAGATATGCAGATGACACCACTCTTATGACAGAAAGTGAAGAGGAACTAAAAAGCCTCTTGATGAAAGTGAAAGTGGAGAGTGTAAAAATTGGCTTAAAGCTCAACATTCAGAAAACGAAGATCATGGCATCCGGTCCCATCACTTCATGGGAAATAGATGGGGAAACAGTGGAAACAGAGGCAGACTTTTTTTTCTGGGCTCCAAATTCACTGCAGATTGTGATTGCAGTCATGAAATTAAAAGACACTTACTCCTTGGAAGGAAAGTTATGACCAACCTAGATAGCATAATCAAAAGCAGAGACATTACTTGGCCAACAAAGGTCTGTCTGGTCAAGGCTATGGTTTTTCCTGTGGTCATGTATGGATGTGAGAGTTGGACTCTGAAGAAGGCTGAGCACTGAAGAATTGATGCTTTTGAACTGTGATGTTGGAGAAGACTCTTGAGAGTCCCTTGGACTGCAAGGAGATCCAACCAGTCCATTCTGAAGGAGATCAGCCCTGGGATTTCTTTGGAAGGAATGGTGCTAAAGCTGAAACTCCAGTGCTTTGGCCACCTCATGTGAAGTGTTGACTCATTGAAAAAGACTCTGATGCTGGGAGGCATTGGGGGCAAGAAGAGAAGTGGACGACAGAGGATGAGATGACTGGATAGAATCACTGACTCGATGGACGTGAGTCTGAGTGAACTTCGAGAGTTGGTGATGGACAGGGAGGCCTGGTGTGCTGTGATTCATGGGGTCGAAAAGAGTCAGACATGACTGAGTGACTGATCTGATCTGATGTGGATTAAATGACAAAGTTCATTTAATGACCTTGGATATAGTGATGTGTTTTTATATTTCAATTAGGTGCTACTATGCATAATGATCATATAAGCTGGTCAATATTAACTCCATTTTAAAGATTACAAAATCAAGCTGAGGAACAGAGAAATTAAGGAACTTGTTCAAGGTCTTACAGCAAGTAAGTGGCAGAGCCATAATTCAAACCCAGTTGATTTGGTAGCAGAATCTAGTTCTTCAATATGCGAGACTGCTTCTCAGAAACTGTGTAGATAACATGGCAGACATCTGCCACTTAGTAAGAGATTAGCACATTCTATCGATTGTTAGAATTTGATTTGTGTTATTCTTTTATACAACTGTGAAAGCAGGTGTTGGGCCATATGGTTTCTTTTGTACTTTTATAAATAGTGTCCTTACAACTACTTTGTACAATAGAGAGAGGGCAAGTAACAGCATCTTTATCTGATGGATAGTGAGCCCACATACTGGCCAGAGAGGTGAGATGAGCCTGAATGAGACTCCAGTTTTCTCACCCCTGGGTCAGCTTTCTCTCACATAAAAGTCACTTCTCTACTGAGCATTGTGCCAAGTCTCCTAAGAAGACAAGAAAGGTAATATTAACAGACACTCTGTTTTCAAAAGGCTTAAGACAGACGAGGACAAGAGCCAAAAAAAAAAAAAAAAAAAAAAACCCTATATGACAACAGAAGAGAACAGGGAATCCCTAAATGGTAGGACAAACCAGGAGTGCTGTAATGGATTTAAAGTGCTCTAGCTGAAGAATTGATGCTTTTGAACTGTGGTGTTGGAGAAGACTCTTGAGAGTCCCTAGTTCTGCAAGGAGATCCAATCAGTCCATTCTGAAGGAGATCAGCCCTGGGATTTCTTTGGAAGGAATGATGCTGAGGCTGAAACTCCAGTGTTTTGGCCACCTCATGTGAAGAGTTGACTCATTGGAAAAGACTCTGATGCTAGGAGCCATGAAATTAAAAGACGCTTACTCCTTGGAAGGAAAGTTATGACCAACCTAGATAGCATATTCAAAAGCAGAGACATTACTTTACCAACAAAGGTTCGCCTAGTCAAGGCTATGGTCTTTCCTGTGGTCATGTATGGATGTGAGAGCTGGACTGTGAAGAAGGCTGAGCGCCGAAGAATTGATGCTTTTGAACTGTGGTGTTGGAGAAGACTCTTGAGAGTCCCTTGGACTGCAAGAAGATCCAACCAGTCCATTCTGAAGGAGATCAATCCTGGAATTTCTTTAGAAGGAATGATGCTAAAGCTGAAACTCCAGTATTTCGGCCACCTCATGCGAAGAGTTGACTCATTGGAGAAGACTCTGATGCTGGGAGGGATTGAGGGCAGGAGGAGAAGGGGACGACAGGGGATGAGATGGCTGGATGGCATCACTGACTTGATGGGTGTGAGTCTGTGTGACCTCCGGGAGCTGGTGATGGACAGGGAGGCCTGGCGTGCTGCGGTTCATGGGGTCACAAAGAGTCAGACACGACTGAGCGACTGATCTGATCTGATCTGATCTGATGCTAGGAGGGATTGGGGGCAGGAGGAGAAGGGGACAACAGAGAATGAAATAGCTGGATGACATCACCGACTCAATGGACATGAGTTTGAGTGAACTCCAGGAGTTGATGATGGACAGGGAGGACTGGCGTGCTGCGATTCATGGGGTCACAAAGAGTCGGACACAATTGAGTGACTGAACTGAACTGAAACAATTAAAAAAATTTGCAGAGTTTTGTATGTACAGATTTTTTTTAAGTCCTGTATTTAAAGGGCACCTACTAAGTATCAGACATTGTGGTGGATGCTTTATATACAGTCAGGTATCCTAGTCAAGGCTATGGTCTTTCCTGTGGTCATGTATGGATGTGAGAGCTGGACTGTGAAGAAGGCTGAGTGCCGAAGAATTGATGGTTTTGAACTGTGGTGTTGGAGAAGACTCTTGAGAGTCCCTTGGACTGCAAGGAGATCCAACCAGTCCATTCAGAAGGAGATCAGCCCTGGGATTTCTTTGGAAGGAATGATGCTAAAGCTGAAACTCCAGTATTTTGGCCACCTCATGGGAAAAGTTGACTCATTGGAAAAGACTCTGATGCTGGGAGGGATTGGGGGCAGGAGGAGAAGTGGACGACAGAGGATGAGATGGCTGGATGGCATCACTGACTCAATGGACGTGAGTCTGAGTGACCTCCGGGAGTTGGTGATGGACAGGGAGGCCTGGTGTGCTGCGATTCATGGGGTCGCAAAGAGTCGGACATGACTGAGCGACTGATCTGATCTGATCTGATCTGATTATTAACTAACAAATTTGTTGAGAAATGTTAGTGATGTATCTTAGTTATGACAGTTGGATTAAAGCTCTCATTTACAGATTACACTGTTAGTATCTGGTAGAAATCAATTCACATTCACTCTTCTAGTTTTAAAACCTGAGCTATTTCATGTGCAAACACAAGAGAGGGAAGGATATTATATACCCAGAAGAGCATAAAAGTTGAAAGCACAGAAATCAGAATGATAGACAGAAAAAAAGAAAGACTTACAGGAGGGAATTCTGTTTCATTTTAACAGAGAATGCTTGTTATACAGCAAGACAAAAACAAAATCATCTAGAAATTGTTCTTTAAAAATAATTTATTAGTAACTGATACTTTGTGTTGTTTATGTATTATCTCTTTCTATCCAAAAATGTTTCTTGGAAAGATTGACATTTTCTATCTTCTTTGTTTCTATGTCCACATCATCTAAAATAATGGTTTTACTCTAGAGGGCAATCAG
Organism: Tragelaphus eurycerus; assembly: GCA_935064755.1. NCBI lineage: Eukaryota > Metazoa > Chordata > Mammalia > Artiodactyla > Bovidae > Tragelaphus > Tragelaphus eurycerus. Next base: position 2,318,573 of record CAKXYN010000123.1, read on the forward strand.
TATGTATTGTAAAATATGAGTGTGTTATAGACTGAAAGGAAGAATAAATGTCAAACATAGCAGATTTGTGAATGAAAATAGCTTAGAAAAATATTTCATAGGGTGGGGTAATTAATTTAAAATATAGCATTAACCATGAAAGTACCTGTAGGAAAGATACATATGAGTTATTGAATTTAGTCATAACACATTCTTCTACTTATTTTTATTCATTAAATATATATTTATAGAGTCGGGGAAGGCCATGGCACCCCACCCCAGTACTTTTGCCTGGAAAATCCCATGGAAGGAGGAGCCTGGTAGGCTCCAGTCCGTGGGGTCGCTAAGAGTCGGACACGCCTGAGCGACTTCACTTTGACTTTTCACTTTCATGCATTGGAGAAGGAAATGGCAACCCACTCCAGTGTTCTTGCCTGGAGAATCCCAGGGACAGGGAAGCCTGGTGAGCTTCCGTCTATGGGGTCACACAGAGTCGGACACGACTGAAGCGACTTAGCAGCAGCATATTTATAGAGTACATAAAAAAATATGAAGTACTAAATTAATGTCTATGGATTCAATGCAAAAATAAGATACTGTTCTTGTCAAATACTTTTTACTGATTACTTGAGGAATACCAACATATGAGTGATCCATAATTTTTATGAAATTAAAATGCATACAAGGTGGGGCAGACAATACTCGTGATCAATTGCTCTACTGTTTATGAAGAAATTATGCAACAGCTTTTGTGTAAAATACAAATTCTGTACTATCTTAGTCTCATAAACTTAATTTGTGCTATGACATTTCAATAGCATTTTAGGTTCTGTTCATTTTAATTCACTTAAAAATATCTATTGTGACCTTACCTACCAAATATTATACACTGTTTCAGTAACAATAGCATTAATTATAGAATCTTGGCTTCATAAAACTTACATTTTAGAGGGAAGAAGACAGCTAATACATACATGAGATCTTTAGTTTTAATAAAATATATATTTCCTTGCTTTGTGGAAAAGTCCTAGAAGACATGATAGCATCAATAACAACTGCTGGTGTCCAGATATAATTTCTAAATATTATTTTTTTAAAAAATGGATGGAGAAATCTTGGAGAACTATTTGATTCCAGGTCATGGGCAGAAAATGTACAAAATGAAGGTAGGATGTCAAGAAGAAAATGGAATATCTCACAAAGTTATTTTAAAGACATAGGGAGCCAACTCCCACTAACCAATTTTTGTTTCTGAAATGATGTCTTTAAATGATCAAAAAGCACACAATTTATTTAAAAAAGCAGTATGCTTTAATTGGAAGATGATTGCTTTACAATGTTGTGTTGGTTTCAGCCATACAAAAATGCAAATCAGTCATAAGGATACATACACACACACACACACACACACACACACACACACACATATATGCTACCTCCTCTAGAGCCTCCCAAGTGCTAGAAACAAAGCTCTCATTGAAAGTTAAAATTGCTAGGATAATTGTTAATTATTCTGAAATTTGATAATTAAAGAGAAATTAATTAACCTTTTATCTTCTTTTTCCCATTTGAATTATATTTTAAGATAGCCAAATTATGCCTAATACATGAGGGGAAACTCATACTAGGAAGAATTCACAGACAGGTGGAATCAAGATGGAGTAGTAGGAGAGCAGTTAGCTCATCTCCCTTCATGAATACATCAAAATTACAACTACACATAGATCCCCTGGAAAATGGAATGGCTAGGGACTGGAATGTAAAATAGGAAGTCAGAGATACCAGGTGTGACAGGCAAGTTTGGTGATGGAGACCAAATGAAACAGGGAAAAGACTAGCATAGTTCTGCCAAGAGAGTGGACTGGTCATAACAAACATATTCTTTGAACAACAGAAGAGATGACTCTACACATGGACATCACCAGATGGCCAATATCAAAATCATATTGATTATATTCTTTGCAGCCAAAGATGGAGAAGCTCTATATAGTCAGCAAAAACAAGACTGAAAGTTGACTGTGGCTCAGATCATGAACTTCTTATTGCAAAATTCAGACTTAAAATGAAGAAAGTAGAGAAAACCAGTAGACCATTCAGGTATGACCTAAATAAAATCACTTATGATTATACAGTGGAAGTGAGAAACAGATGGAAGGGATTAGATCTGATAGAGTGACTGAAGAACTAAGGATGGAGATCCCAGGGCTGTATAGGAGACAGTGATCAAAACCATTCTCAAGAAAATAAACGCAAGAAGCAAAATGGATGTCTGAGGAGGCCTTACAAATAGCTGAGAAAAGAAGAGAAGCTAAAGGCAAAGGAGAAAAGGAAAGATATATCCATTTGAATGCAGAGTTCCAAAGAATAGCAAGGAAAGATAAGAAAGACTTCTTCAGTGATTACTGCAAAGAAATAGAGGAATACAATAGAATCGGAAAGACTAGTGATCTCTTTGGAGAAGACATTGACACCCCACTCCAATACTCTTGCCTGGAAAATCCCATGGATGGAGGAGGCTGGTAGGCTCCAGTCCATGGGGTCACTGAGAGTCAGATATAACTGAGTGACTTCACTTTCACTTTTCACTTCCATGCATTGGAGAAGGAAATGGTAACCCACTCCAGTGTTTTTGCCTGGAGAATCCCAGGGACAGAGGAGCCTAGTGGGTCTATGGGGTCGCACAGAGTCAGACATGACTGAAGTGACTTAGCAGCAGCAGAGCAGCAGAGATCTCTTCAAGAAAATTAGAGGTACCAAGGGAACATTTCATGCCAAGATGGGCACAATTAAGGACAGAAACAGTATGGGCCTAAAGGAGCAGAAGATATTAAGAAGAGGTGGCAAGAATACCCAGAAGAACTATACAAAAAAGATCTTAATGACACAGATAACCACAATAGTGGTTATTTATCACTAACCTAGAGTTAGGCGTCCAGGTATGTGAAATCAGTGGTCCTTAAGAAGCATCACTATAAAAATGCTAGTGGAGGTGATGAAACTTCAGTTGACCTATTTCAAATCCTAAAAGATGATGCTGTTAAAGTGCTGCAATCAATATGCCAGCAAATTTGGAAAACTCAACACTGGCCACAGGACTGAGAAATGTCAGTTTTCACTCCAATCCCAAAGGAGGGTAATGCCAAAGGGTGTTCAAACTATTGCACAATTGCATTCATTTCACACAGCAAAGTGATGCTCAAAATTCTTCAAGCTACATGAATCAAGAACTTACAGATGTTCAAGCTGGATTTAGAAAAAGCAGAAGAACCAGTGATCAAATTGCCAACATGCACTAGATCATCGAAAAAGCAAGAGAATTCCAGAAGTACATCTACTTTTGTGTTATTGACTACACCAAATCCTTTGACCTGGGGAATGACACAAACTGGAAAATTCTTAAAGATGTGGGAATACTAGTCCATCTTACCAGCCTCCTGAAAAATCTGAATGCAGGTCAAGAAGCAGAAGTTAGAACCAGACATAGAACAATGCACTGCCTCCAAATTGGGAAAAGAGTATGTCAAAGCTGTATATTGTCACCCTGCTTATTTAACGTAAATGCAGAGTACATGATGCAAAATGCCAGGCTGGATTAAACACAAGCTTGAATCAAGCCTGCAGGGAGAAATATCAACAAACTCAGATATGCAGATGACACCACCTTTATGACAAAAAGTAAAGAGGATCTAAAGTGCCTCTTGATGAAGGTGAAAGAGGAGAGTGAAAAAGCTGGCTTAAAGCTCAACACTCAAAAAACTAGGATCATGGCATCTGGTCCCATCACTTCATGGCAAATAGAAGGGTAAAGAATCAAAACAGTGACAGACTTAATTTTCATGGAGTCCAAAATCACTTCAGTTGTGGCTGTAGCCATGAAATCAAAGTATGCTTTCTCCTTGAATGTAAAACTATGACCAACCTAGACAGCATATTATAAAGCAGAGATATTATTTTGCCAACAAAAGTCCATCTTGTCAAAGCTATATTTTTGCCAGTAGTCCTTTATGGATGTGAGAGTTGGACCACAAATAAAGCTGAGCACTGAAGAATTAATGCTTTTTAACTGTGGTTTTGGAGAAGACTCTTGAGAGTACCTTGGGCTGTAAAGAGATCCAAGCAGTCAATCCTAAAGGAAATCAGTCCTGAATATTCATTGGAAGGACTGATCCTGAGGCGGAAGCTCTAATACTTTGGCCATCTGATATGCAGAACTGACTCATTTGAAAACACCCTGGTACTGGGAAAGACTGAAGGCAGGAGAAGAAGGGGACAACAGAGGATGAGATGGTTGGATGGTGTCATGGACTCAATGGAATATGAGTTTGAGTAAGCTCTGGGAGTTTGTGATGGACAGGGAAGCTAGTTGTGCTGCAGTCCTTGGGATTGCAATGAGTCAGACATGACTGAACCACTGAAGTGAACTGAACATCTACAAACAAATCAACCAATGAAACAATTATCTTTAAAGCAGGACAAGAAAAATTTTAAACATAAAATTATCTCTCTAGCCACTTCCCTGGTGGTCCTAAGAATGATATATATGAATTATTGAAGACTCGGGTTTCCACTGCAGGCAAAGTGGTTTAGATCCTTGGTGAGGGAAGTTCTGCATGCAATGATGTATGGCCAAAAAAAAAAAAAAAAAAAGAAAATTGCCTCTCTGCCCATTTGAACACTACTCCATCACCTTTAATGTGCTTGTGAATATTCATTATACATATATATTTATAAATTGAATCCCTTAGAAGACACAAGAATGCCTATCCACTGTGGGGGAGGGGGAAGCAATTTCCTCTCGGTGTCAGTAAGGTTAACATTTCTTACCAAATCTTGTAGGAATCATGACAACCCAGTATTTAACTTGCTGGATTATGTAACCTGTCAATACGTTACTTTGATATATAACTCTTTGTCTTGGAAACTTAGATAACTGTGCCTTGTTCTCTAATAGGTAGAACAGTGCTCAGAGCTTTCTTAAAGACTGTTTTACCAATTATATTTCTCATGTTGGCTTGAGTAAAAATTTCCATGTCTTTCTTTGATTATTCATTAAATTTTGTTGACACAGCTGTCACTGAAAATGATCTGAAGCAGAACAGCTCTTCTACAACAATGGCTGTATAGACAGAACCACATGGAGTCTGGTAGGAGGGGAGGAAAAGTCATGAAGTTGACCTCAGTCCATGTAGGTAACCCTGAATAAGAGAGAGGAATCACAGCCTTGGGGGATCCTCTCTGGGGAGTGAAGGATTTGAGCCATGTCTTAGATATCTCAGTCCTGAAGTCTGAAATTGGGAAGACAAAGAGCCTTACTGATTTGAAGTCCAGTGGGGCTTATTGGAGAATTGTAAATAACCAAGACACTGCTCTTAAAGTGCATTCACAGAGTTGCTTCTCTTCATCCCAATGTAGAAAGAGCAGACTGAAAACCACCTTGTGCTCTGCCTAACTTTCTATCACCACCCAGCACATCCTCCAGAGTGAAACAGTTTCTGGTCCAGACTCTCTTGCTCATGCACGGCTCCCTGCTAGTTCTGTGGCTACCATTGCCAGTGACAGTGTGAAATATTGGAGGGAACAGAGCCAACTCCTGCCCCAGCCCTGTTTCTGACCAGAGCAGAGGCAGCAATTGCCAGTACATGCATTAGTGCACCCACACTGGATGAAGCAAAACTAGCTTCAGGCAGAGGGTACCATTACTGACTTACAGGTCCATGCAGAAACTTGGGAAGGAGTGGAAGCAGCACCAGGGAAGAGCTTACCATTGCAGACATATATATATTCATGTCCTCATGTGGAAAATGGCAGAACTAGTTCAGCTGTATGGATCCAAATCTCTGGCCCCAATATAGCCTCTACCCAAGGTGTGTACATGGGGTAGCAAAAAACCAGACATAACTGAGCAACTAACACACACATACACACCAGTTGTGTATTCAAGGGAAACAATGAGACAAACTAAGAAGTGCAGCCCCAAGACCACAGACCTGGCCATGATCTGAATCGAGGCAACATTACCATCGGTTCAGTTCAGTAGCTCAGTCATGTCCGATTCTTTGCAACCCCATGAATCACAGCATGCCAGGCCTACCTACCCATCACGAACTCCCGAAGTTCACACAAACTCATGTCCATCGAGTTGGTGATGTCATCCAGACATCTCATCCTCTGCCATCCCCTTCTCCTCCTGCCCCCAATCCCTCCCAGCATCAGAGTCTTTTCCAGTGAGTCAACTCTTCGCAAGAGGTGGCCAAAGTACTGGAGTTTCAGCTTTAGCATCAGTTCTCCCAAAGAACACCCAGGACTGATCTCCTTTAGAATGGACTGATTGAATCTCCTTGCAGTCCAAGGGACTCTCAAGAGTCTTCTCCAGCACCACAGTTCAAAAGCATCAATTCTTCGGCACTCAGCTTTCTTCACAGTCCAACTCTCACATTCACACATGACTACTGGAAAAACCATAGTCTTGACTAGATGGACCTTTGTTGGAAAAGTAGTCTCTGCTTTTGAATATGCTATCTAGGTTGGTCAATTTTTTAACCTTCTCCTTCCAGGTGGAGAAATAAAGTCTCTTTAATTTCATGGCTGCAGTCACACTGCAGTGATATTGCCCAGCCCAGAAAAACAAAGTCTGACACTGTTTCCACTGTTTCCCCATCTATTTCCCATGCAGTGATGGGACCAGATGCCATGATCTTCGTTTTCTGAATGTTGAGCTTTATAGCCAACCTTTTCACTCTCCACTTTCACTTTCATCAAGAGGCTTTTTAGCCCCTCTTCACTTTCTGCCATAAGAGTGGTGTCATCTGCATATCTGAGGTTATTGATATTTCTCCCGGCAATCTTGATTCCAACTTGTGTTTCTTCCAGTCCAGCATTTCTCATGATGTACTCTGCATATAAGTTAAATAAACATGGTGACAATATACACCCTTGACGTACTCCTTTTCCTATTTGGAACCAGTCTGTTGTTCCATGACCAGTTCTAACTGTTGCTTCCTGACCTGCATACAGATTTCTTAAGAGGCAGATCAGGTGGTCTGGTATTCCCATCTCTTTCAGAATTTTCCATAGTTTATTGTGATCCACACAGTCAAAGGCTTTGGCATAGTCAATAAAGCAGAAATAGATGTTTTTCTGGAACTCTCTTGCTTTTTCCATGATCCAGCGGATGTTGGCAATTTGATCTCTTGTTCCTCTGCCTTTTCTAAAACCAGCTTGAACATCAGGAAGGAGAGGAGAGAGGAGAGACCCCTCGTCCAAGGTAAGGTGCGATGGCTGTGCTTCGCTGGCCAGGAGCAGCCAGGAGCAGCCGGGATGAGATACCCCACGCCCAAGGTAAGAGAAACCCAAGTAAGACAGTAGGTCTTGAAAGAGGGCATCAGAGGGCAAATACACTAAAACCATTCTCACAGATAACTAGTCAATCTAATCACACAAGGACCACACCCTTGTCTAACTCAATGAGATTAAGCCATGCCTGAGGGGCAACCTGGGATGGGCGGGTCATGGTGGAGAGATATGACAGGATGTGGTCCGCTGGAGAAGGGAATGGCAAACCACTTCAGTATTCTTGCCTTGAGAACCCCATGAACAGTATGAGCATAGAATAAGCCCTCACTACCACTGGCTCTGTCTATAGTTTCTCCAAACCCTGCCCTCCATCAAAAGGAGGACATCCATCATCCATGGGAAAGATGCAGGCCATGCTCACTTTAGAGTCAGCTCTCATATCAAGCCATAAGGCACACACAGATCACCTAGGGACACTCCAAGGCAAACCTTCAAGACTAGCATAAGTAGCTATTCACCTAATTTCATAGAGACAGAGAAAATTAAACAAAATTAGAAGACAGAGAAACATGATTTAAAAGAAAGAACAAGAAAAAACCCTAAGGAAACAGATAATTTGCCTAGTGGAGATTTAATAATAATAATAAGACTGCTAACTGAATTAGAGAAAAGGATAGATAAACACAGGGTTTAAAGACAGAACTAGAAAATATGAAATAGATGCTTTCAGAGCTGAATAACACAATAACTAAAACAAAAAAAAAATAAAACAGAAGAAAATAACAGCCTTAATAATACAAATGTACTCATAAGAGATTTGGAAGAAAAAATAGTGGCATACACCTAATAAAAACAACAAAAATAAATATTTTTTATAAAGATAATAGTTTATGAAGCCACTGGGATAACATCAAACATACTAATACATAGTGTACAGTCCCGAGAGAGAGAAGAACATTGAAAATATGCTTGATAAAATTATGGCGGAAAACTTTCCGAACCTGAAGAAATAAATAAAATGACTCTTAGTTTAAAACAAGTATAGTTACAGATGAACATTTATGAACTCCAATGTAACCACAAATCAAAAAGCTATAATATATACACAAAAATTGATATAATATGAACATAATATTTTAGTAATAGCATAATAGTTATATAAACATAACATACTAGTAATATAAACATAATATTAAAGAAAATAAACCACAAGGGAATAGGTTAAAATAAGAAGAAAAATACAAAAAAGTGTTACATAAATAATCAGCAAAAAAGTAGTAAAATGTCAATAAGTACATATTTATTAAAAACTGTTTTAAATGTCAATGGAATAAATGCTCCAAACAAAAACATAGGTGATTGACAAGGAAAAAACAAAAAGCAAACAGAAACATTTTCTACATTTTACCTACAAAAGACTCAGTTAAGATCAAGATAAACAGAGAGATTGTTAGTGAGGGAATAGAAAATGTATTCCATCCAAATGGAAATTGAAACAAAGCAATTCTTAAATCAGAAAATGTAGACTTTAAAACAAAGTATAAAAATTCGAATAGAATTTTATAGGTGTTATCTGACAGTAAGCTTTCATGCTTTGATTCTTCTCCATAAGACCTTTAAATTTACTAGAGACTCAATGTGGAGAGGTAAGATATGATGGCAGGGAGTAAGACCCTGAGATCACTTTTTCTCATGGGCACACCAAAATCACAATTATCTGCAAAATAACCATTCATGAAAAGGAACAGAACCTACCAAAAATATCTAGAAATTGTGATATAAAGAAGCTACCATAAAATGGGTAGGAGGAGGAGAGGACTTGCAGAAGTCCTATATATCCAGAGAGTAAGAGAAAATGAAGTCACTTAGTCCTGTCCAACTCTCTGCGACCCCATCGACTGTAGCCTACTAGGCTCCACCGTCCATGGGATTCTCCAAGCAAGAATACTGGAGTGGGTTGTGATTTCCTTCTCCAGGGGATCTTCCCTGACAGAAGGATCGAACCCAGGTCTCCCACATTGGAGGCAGATGCTTTAACCTCTGAGCCACCAGGGAAGTGATGTATCCAGGGAAGTGACCCACAAAAAGGAGAAAAACTACACTGCAGAGCTTCTCCAAAAGGTGTTAGAAATCTGAGCCCCAGGTTGGGGTCGGTTGGGGGTCCTGCATTCGGAAGACAAGCTGCCAGAGTGTTTGCCTTTGAAGGCAAACAGGCTTAATTTTGAGAGTCCCAGTTGGCTCAGGGAAATAGAGATTTCACTTAAAGAATGCACACAAAATCTCATATACTTTGGGAACCAGAGCAGAAAGAGTAATCTGAGAGGAACCTGTATCAGACCTACCTCTTGATCTTCAAGAGTCATTTGGAAAAGCAGGAGTTGACTGCAGCTCACTGTGAGAATCAGACATTGGTGGACATTATTTCTGGCAGCATCTTCTACAAAGTGAACACTGGAGCTAACAAGTGCCATTGTGTAATCCTCCCTCTAGCTTATTAACAGCAAGATCTGGCCCCACCCAACAGCCTGTATGTGCAAGCGCTAGAATGTCTCAGCATAAAAATTTAACTGGGCAAGGATACAGCCCCACTGAATCATTAAGCAGGATGACTTAAGATCCCAGAGTCAACTGTTGCCTCTGCTTACCAGAGGGCTCAGGATCCAGTTCCACGCACTGTTGGGCAGGCACCAGTCTCAGAGTCTTGTGAGCCGTAGGTCCTGCCCGCCCTTCCTAGGGAACCTGCTATAGCTTCTAGATGAGGCTCACTGAACAGAGGCAAACAACAGACTCAAGAACACCACAAACCTGCAGGCTGCTGACTCAGCCTGACATTTAGCAGGCCAGATTCTGCCTTGGGATGAGTTGGGCCCTGGCCCTGACAACTAGCAGAACAACCCCAGTTTTGGGACACCCCAGACCATTTATCCTATACTGATAAAGGCAAACATATAGTAAATGTAGAAAAGTATTCACAAAAAGCTATTAGGCCAAAAGTAGCTAAATTGTTGATATCCAGAGTAAGAAATTAAGAGGGACAAAAAACAATTAAATGTAAAATATGTTACGAAAAATAGTAATCATGAATGGAGGAGAGTACAAATGCAGGACTGTTAAAATGTATTATAAAGTAAGAGAACAGCAACTTAAAAGAAACTATATATGTGGTATATATTATATACAAATAATCTAAAATAGATATCCACACAAAAATGAAAAAGAAATCTAAATATAACCCAAAAGATTCATCAAATTACAAGATAAGAAAACAAAAGAAGAACAAAAAATAGCTAGGAAAACAACCTCCAAACAATTATCAAAATAACAATAAAAGGATACATATCAATAATTACCTCAAATGTAGAGGGACCAAATGAACCAATCAAAAAATACAAAGTGACTCAATGGATACTAATACATCTATATATTCACTGCCTACAAGAGACTCACTTCAGATCTAAAAACATAGGCAAACTGAGAGATAAAGAATGAAAAAGGATATTTCATGCAGATTGAAACTGAAAGAAAGCTGGAGTAGCAATACTTATCCTAAAGAAAATAGACATTAAAAAAATACGGTTACAAGAGATAAAGAAGGGCATTATACAACGATCAAGGTATCAGTTCAAGAAGATGATAGAACTAATATAAATGTATATGCAGCAAACAAAGAAACACTAAAATACATAAAACAAATATTAATAGACATAAAGGAAGAAGCTAACAGTAATGCAATAATATTAGTTGAATTTAACAATCTACTTTCATCAATAGATCAACAATACAGAAATTCAGTTTAAAAAAGAAAAAAAAATAAGAACATCAAAAATTACATTAAACCAGATGAATTTAGTAGATATATATATAGAATACTTCATGCAAAAGCACCAGAATACATATTTTTATAATGTGCATATAGAGCATCCTCCATGATAAATCATGTTAGGCTGCAAAACAAGCCTTGACAAATTTAAGATTTAATCAGATCAAGTACTTTCCCAACTATAATGCTATAAGACTAGAAATTGATTACAAGAAAAGTAATTCAAAAATTACATATATGTGGATGCTAAACAATATGCTACTTAAACTATCAATAGATCACTGAAAAAACTAAAGGGGAGATACAACCTGGAAAAAAAATGAAAAGAAAACAATCCAAGATCTATGGTGCATAGGAAAACAGTGTCTCCTAAGAGGAAACTTTATAGTGACATAAGCATACCTTGGGAAGCAAGATAATATTGAACAAATGACCTAACCTTACATCTAAACAAATTAGATAACAACAGTATCCAAAGTTAGAAGGAAAAAGTGAAAGTGAAGTCTCGCAGTTGTGTCTGACTATTTGCAACCCCATGGACTGTAGCCTGCCAGGCTCCTCCATCCATGGGATTTTCCAGGCAAGAGTACTGGAGTGGGTTGTCATTTCTTTCTCCGGGGGATCTTCTCGACCCAGGGAGTGGAACCAGGTGTCCTGCATTACAGATGGATGCTTTAACTTCTGAGTTACCAGGGAATCTGGTAGAAGAAAAGAAACAAAAATCGGAGGAGAAATATATGAAAAGGAAACTAAAAACAATAGAAATGATCCATGAAACTGTCATTTGACAAGATAAACAAAATAGATAAACATTTAGCCAGAAAAATGAAGAAAGAAAGAGAGGGGGCTCACAGCAATAAAATCAGAAATATAAAAGAAGAAGTTTCATCTAACACCCCAGAAGTTGATTTAAGAGACTATTATGAACAGCTATCTGCCAATAAAATGACAACCAAAAATAAATGGAAAAGTTTTTAGAAATGTTCACTTTCCCAAGAGTGAACCAGGGAGAAATAGAAAATATGAAATAAAAACAAACAGAAAAATTACCAGTAATGGTATTGAATTAGTAATTTAAAAACTTCCAAAAAACAAAAATCTAGGACCAGATGGCTTCACAGTTGAATTCTATTAAACAATTAGAGATAAATTAACATCTATTCTTCTCAAGCTATTCCAAAATATTGTTGAATAATGAACACTTCCAAATTCATTCAACTATGTCAGCATTACCCTGATACCAAAATCAGACAAAGATATCATAAAAAAGTAAAATAACAGGCCAATATATTTGAAGAATATAGGTGCAAAATCCTCAACAAGTTACTACCAAACCAAATCTAACAATACATTAAAAGAATCATATACCTTAATCAAGTGAGATTTATCCCAGCAATGGAAGGATTTTGCAATATCTACAAATGAATTTATATGATATATCACATTAATAAATTAGATAATACACATTATATGATCAATTCAATAAATATGGGAAAAGCTTTAGACAAAGTTCAATATCCATTTATATTAAAACTCTATCTAAAGGGGGTACTTTAAAAGGAGAGGGGCTGTTCTAAATCAAAGAAGAATTTATAAAAACTTTAGATATATCCAGATACAAAGAGTATGCCTGATTTAGATTCTAATTTATATAAACCAGTTATAAAAGTGCATTTTTCAAAATAAATAATGAACTGACTCTAATTTAAGAATTAAATATTTTTGAACTATAATGGCATAAATGATTAACTTTATACATTTATATAAATGTATAAACTTTACATCTACCTGCTTTGAAAACTTCTATGGATTTTTAGACGTTTACATACCTTGAAGGTTTACATTTGAATAACTGTAATTATTGTTTTGACTATTTGTGCTTGTGTGTGTGTTAATGATAACACACTGACAATTAGCAACCTAATATACATATATATATATACTTTTTCTTTTAAATAGTTTTACTAACTATCTCTAAAATGTCTTGGATAGGAAATATTTTTTAAACATAAAGATTTTCCTGGATGATACTTATTTTCCCTACCTCAAACATGGAAGTAGCCAACCTGCAAGGAACTTTGATTTCTTTATGTAGAGACTAGTATTAGAGACAAAAATATCACAGCTGTGGATTTATTATCAAATATCTGTTCAGATATTTGTTATAATGTTTTACATGATATTCAGGGTAGAATAAAGTATGATATATCAATTTTCTTTTTCTTCAAAAGAGCCAGAATTTCACATTCATGTTCCAATTTAATCCTATTTCTTTTGATCTTGTTCTAATGTAAGAAGTAATTTCCTCTTTTTGCTTTCTTTGATATATCAACTTACACTGATATATCATATTAAGGCATATATTTATGTTGGTGCCTTCTCCCAAACTTAGGAGTATTGATTTATTTAGTCACTGATTTCCTATTTACTATTTTATATCTGGCTTAACCACCTCAGAAAATGCTAACAAATTTTACATATCCAGGTGATATTTTTCCCTTCATGATTACTTAAATACTAATGCTTAAAAATAAAAATAGATCTCAACCTCCCTCTAAGCTTAAAAAAAATTTTCCAGAAACAGAAATCACCTAAATTACTACAATTTCCAAAAACTTAAACCAAATCAATGGATAAGATGAAACAATCAAATACAAGACTTTGAGATTTTGTAGAAAATAGTCTTTTAAATGCGTGCAACTTTCTGACTTTCTAGCTAGTTTGCCTGAATATTTCACTCCACTAAAATCAATTGGGTAAATGTATTTATAATTTATTTTATTATGTGTCCTATATATTAAAATATAATTAATAATGACATAATATATACCTAATGATCATAATAACAAGAAGGAAAACCATCTTAATCTTCTAAAATTTGACTAAAAAATTTCAACAAAATACTTTCTGTGATCTGAATATTCCATAAGCTCCAGTTCAAAAAAGAGAGCATTATATATGGAAATAACATATTGATAGGGAATCCAGTATACCTTGCTCTCTGTCTGAGTCTATGGTGGGAAATGATCAATTATCCTCTTCAAGTAAGAATACAGTATTTGGAAGTACTTCTCACCTGGTATTTCTTATCTGGTATCATCTCTGTTGGGGCTCACACATCCCTATCCTTCTGGAAGTCAGCAGCACAATTTCTATCAGTTGTGAATGATACTTTATCCAATTCCTCAATGCTTTATCTTAGCTTGATTGTATCTGGTCTGTCTGGGCACCTTGACTCTAAGATCCACTCTCCTTATTTTCCCAATGCCAAAAGTATTCATATCACATTAAGTAATCTTGATATTTTATAAATAAATTTATGGATGTAACTGAACATCTATTGTGCCATTTGGGTTTTCTGTCTTCAACTCTCATTAGAGACTATCAGTTTCCCCACTCATTGTGCTAGTCAAATTATTAATAGAAGCCAAGACATTGTGCTTGGGTTTGCTTGTCTTAGCTAAGCCATCTTCATTTGTCCAAGGAGATCAACTGAATGGTATGTGTGAGCAGTTGTCAAATTGTGCTGATCCACTAATAACACTCCTTCAGAAACAATTTTCAGGTTCTCAGGTCTCCCTCTAAACATCTCACTCTTCTTTTCACAGACTTTCAACAGCACTTCTAAAGTGAATACTAAATGGATTCTAAAGGGAGTGGCTTCATTATTATTACACTGCTAGGGGCAATCTGTAGTGTTGCTTTCTGAGAGAACTGTTCTAGATGAATGGCGAGAGATAAAACATGAGCTCTAGATATGTGGCCCATGAACTGAGTCAGAACTCATTGGAAGTAGGGAGCTACACAGAGCAGGCTTAATGCAGTATATCTATGTGAATCATTCTTGTACCTCTTATCTGTGAATTTCCCCATGCCGGTCTCTTTCCAATGTCCTGTCAAGAGGTAAGAAAGATACTAAATTCCTATTACACCACTGCCCCTCTTTCTTCAACCTTACATTACCAAGTGTGAACACTTTAAGTTTAATAATCTAGAGACTTTTGTTGAGGGAATAATAAGACTGTGTAGGGAGACAGGCTTACTGGAAAACTAAAGGCAGCACAATTGTCCAGGGTCAAAGCAAGGCTTCAGCAATACGGGAACCGTGAACTTCCTGATGTTCAAGCTGGTTTTAGAAAAGGCAGAGAAACCAGAGATTAAATTGACGACATCCACTGGATCATGGAAAACGGAAGAGACTTCCAGAAAGACATCTATTTCTGCTTTATTGACTATACCAAAGCCTTTGACTGTGCGGATCACAATAAACTGTGGAAAATTCTGAAAGAGATGGGAATACCAGACCACCTGATCTGCCTCTTGAGAAATCTGTATGCAGATCAGGAAGCAACAGTTAGAACTGGACGTGGAACAACAGATTGGTTCCAAATAAGAAAAGGAGTATGTCAAGGCTGTATATTGTCACCCTGCTTATTTAACTTCCATGCAGAGTACATCATGAGAAATGCTGGACTGGAAGAAACACAAGCTGGAATCAAGATTGCCAGGAGAAATATCAATAACCTCAGATGCAGATGACACAACCCTTATGGCAGAAAGTGAAGAGGGACTAAAAAGCCTCTTGATGAAAGTGAAAGAGGAGAGTGAAAAAGTTGGCTTAAAGCTCAACATTCAGAAAATGAAGATCATGGCATCCGGTCCCATCATTTTAAGGGAAATAGATGGAGAAACAGTGGAAACAGTGTCAGACTTTATTTTTCTGGGCTCCAAAATCACGGCAGATGGTGACTGCAGCCATGAAATTAAAAGATGTTTACTCCTTGGAAGGAAAGTTATGACCAACCTAGATAGCATATTCAAAAGCAGAGACATTACTTTGGCAACAAAGGTTCGCCTAGTCAAGGCTATGGTTTTTCCTGTGGTCATGTATGGATGTGAGAGTTGGACTGTGAAGAAGGCTGAGCACCATCTCATCCTCTGTCGTCCCCTTCTCCTACTTCCCCCAATCTCTCCCAGCATAAGAGTTTTTCCAATGAATCAACTCTTTGCATGAGGTGGCCAAAGTACTGGAGTTTCAGGTTTAGCATCATTCCTACAACTCCCAGAGGTCACTCAGACTCACATCCATCGAGTCAGTGATGCCATCCAGCCATCTCATCCTCTGTAGTCCCCTTCTCCTCCTGCCCCCAATCCCTCCCAGCATCAAAGTCTTCTCCAATGAGTCAACACTTCGCATGAGGTGGCCAAAATACTGGAGTTTCAGCTTTAGCATCATTCCTTCCAAACAAACCCCAGGGCTGATCTCCTTCAAAATGGACTGGTTGGATCTCCCTGCAGTCCAAAGGACTCTCAAAAGTCTTCTCCAACACCACAATTCAAAAGCGTCAATTCTTCGGCGCTCAGCCTTCTTCACACTCCAAATCTCACATCCGTACATGATCACTGGAAAAACCATGGCCTAGACTAGACGAACCTTTATTGGCAAAGTAATGACTCTGCTTTTGAATATGCTATGTAGGTTGGTCATAACTTTCCTTTCAATGAGTAAACATCTTTTAATTTCATGGCTGCAGTCACCATCTGCAGGGATTTTGGAGCCCCCCAAAAAAAATAAAGTCTGACACTGTTTCCACTGTTTCCCCATCTATTTCCCATAAAGTTATGGGACCGAATGCCATGATCTTTGTTTTCTGAATGTTGAGCTTTAAGCCAACTTTTTCACTCTCCTCTTTCACTTTCATCAAGAGACTTTTTAATTCCTCTTCACTTTATGCCATAAGGGTGCTGTCATCTGCATATCTGAAGTTACCGATATTTCTCCTGGCAATCTTAATTCCAGCTTGTGTTTCTTCCAGTCCAGCGTTTCTCATGATGTACTCTGCATATAAGTTAAATAAACAGGGTGACAATATACAGCCTTGACGTACTCCTTTTCCTATTTGGAACCAGTCGGTGGTTCCATGTCCAGTTCTAACTGTTCCTTCCTGACCTACATAAAGATTTCTCAAGAGGCAGGTTAGGTGGTCTGGTATTCCCATCTCTTTCAGAATTTTCCACAGTTTATTGTGATCCACACAGTCAAAGGCTTTGGCATAGTCGATAAAGCAGAAATAGATGTTTTTCTGGAACCCTCTTGCTTTTTTCATGATCCAGCGGATGTTGGCAATTTGATCTCTTGTTCCTCTGCCTTTTCTAAAAACCAGCTTGAGCATCAGGATGTTCATGTTTCACATATAGCTGAAGCCTGGCTTGGAGAATTTTGAGCATTACTTTACTAGCATGTGAGACGAGTGCAATTGTGGGGTAGTTTGAGCATTCTTTGGCATTTCCTTTTTTTGGGATTGGAATGAAAACTGATCTTTTCCAGTCCTGTAGCCACTGCTGAGTTTTCCAAATTTGCTGGCATATTGAGTGCAGTACTTTCACAGCATCATCTTTCAGGATTTGAAAGAGTTCAACTGGAATTCCATGAACTGGCTTTGTTCATAGTGATGCTTTCTAAGGCCCATTTGACTTCACATTCCAGAATGTCTGGCTCTAGATGAGTGATCACACCTTCGTGATTATCTGGGTCTTAAAGATCTTTTCTGTACAGTTCTTCTGTGTATTCTTGCCACCTCTTCTTGACATCTTCTTCTACTGTTAGGTCCATAGCATTTCTGTCCTTTATCGAGCCCATCTTTGCATGAAATGTTTACTTGGTATCTCTAATTTTCTTGAAGAGATCACTAGTCTTTCCCATTCTGTTGTTTTCCTCTATTTTTTTGCACTGATCACTCAGGAAGGCTTTCTTATCTCTTCTTGCTATTCTTTGGAACTCTGCATTCAGATGCTTGTATCTTTCCTTCTCTCCTTTTCTTTTCACTTCTCTTCTTTCCATAGCTATTTGTAAGGCCTCCTCAGACAACCATTTTGCTTTTTTGCATTTCCTTTGCATCGGGATTGTCTTGATCCCTGTCTCCTGTACAATGGCACAAACCTCTTTCCATAGTCCATCAGGCACTATATTTATCAAATCTAGGCCCTTAAAACTATTTCTCACTTCCACTGTATAATCGTAAGGGATTTGATTTAGGTCATACCTGAATGGTCTAGTGATTTTCCTTACTTTCTTCAATTTAAGTCTGAATTTGGTAATAAGGAATTCATGATCTGAGCCTTAGTCAGCTCCTGGTCTTGTTTTTGTTGACTGTATAGAGCTTCTCCATCTTTGGCTGCAAAGAATATAATCAATCTGATTTCGGTGTTGACCATCTGGTGATGTCCATGTATAGAGTCTTCTCTTGTGTTGTTGGAAGAGGGTGTTTGCTATGACCAGTGCATTTTCTTGGCAAAACTCTATTAGTCTTTGTCCTGGTTCATTCTGTATTTCAAGGCCAAATGTGCCTGTTACTCCAGGTGTTTCTTGACTTCCTACTTTTGGATTCCAGTCCCCTATAATGAAAAAGATATCTTTTTGGGGTATTAGTTCAAAAAAGTCTTGTAGGTCTTCATAGTACAGTTCAACTTCAGCTTCTTCAGCGTTACTGGTTGGGGCATAGACTCGGATTACCGTGATATTGAATGGTTTGCCTTGGAATCGAACAGAGAGCATTCTATTGTTTTTGAGATTGCATCCAAGTACTGCATTTTGGACTCTTTTGTTTACCATGATGGCTACTGCATTTCTACTGAGGTATTCCTGCCCGCAGTAGTAGATATAATGGTCATCTGAGTTAAATTCACCCATTCCAGTCCATTTCAGTTTGCTGATTCCTAGAATGTCAACATTCACTCTTGCCATCTCTTGTTTGACCACTGCCAATTTGCCTTGATTCATGGACCTGGCATTCCATGTTCCTATGCAATATTGCTCTTTACAGCATTGGACCTTGCTTCTATCACCAGTCACATCGACAACTGGGTATTGTTTTTGCTTTGGCTCCACCCCTTCATTCTTTCTGGAGTTATTTTTCCACTAATCTCCAGTATCATATTGGGCACCTACTGACCTGGGGAGTTTCTCTTTCAGTATCCTATCATTTTGCCTTTTCATACTGTTCATAGGGTTCTCAAGGCAAGAATACTGAAGTGGTTTGCCATTCCCTTCTCCAGTGGAAATAAAATGGATAGGAATGGGAATGGGCAAATTTAATTTAGATGACTATTCTTTCCACTGTTTTGGGCAAGAATCCCTTAGAAGAAATAGAGTTGCCTTCATAGTCCAAAATGCAGTACTTAAGTGTAATCTCTAAAATGGCAGAATGATATCAGTTTGTTTTCAAGGCAAACCATTCACTATCACAGCAATCCAAGTCCATGTCCAAACCACTGATGCCAAAGAGGCTGAAATAGACAAATTCCATGAAGAATTGCAAGATCTCATGGAACAAACATGAGAAAGATGTCCTTTTAATCACTGGGGATTGGAGTGCAAAAGTAGGAAGTCAAGATATACCTAGAGTAACAGACAAGTTTGGTCTTGAAGTACAAAATGAAGCAGGGCAAATGCTAACAAAGTTTTTTGTTGTTGTTGTTGTTATTGGTTTTTCAAGAGAACACACTTGTCATAGCAAACACCATTTTCCAAAAACACAAGAGATGACTTTACATATGAACATCACCAAGTGGTCCATACTGAAATCGGATGGATTATATTCTTTGCAGCCAAAGTGGATAAGTTCTATATAGTTGGCAAAAAAACAAGAACTGTAGCTGGCTGTGGCTCAGATCATCAGTTCCTTGTTGCAAAATTCAGGCTTAAATAGAAGAAAGTAGGGAAAACCACTTGCCATACAGGTAAGGTCTAAATCAAATCCATTATGATTATACAGTGGAGATGATGAAAAAACTCAAGGGACTAAATGTGGTAGACACACTGCCTGAAAAATTGTATACAGAGGTTCCTAACACTGTATAGGAAATAGTGATCAAAACCATTCCTAAGAAAAAGAGATGCAAGAAGGAACAGTGGTTGTCTGAAGAGGCTTTACAAATAGCTGCAGAAAGAAGAGAAGTGAAAAGCAAGGGAGAAAAGGAAAAATACAAACAACTGAAAAGTAGAGTTCTAGAAAATAACAAGGAGAGATAAGAAGGCCTTCTTAAATGAACTATATAAAGTAAGCCAGAAAGAAAAACACCAATACAGTATACTAACGCATATATATGGAATTTGGAAAGATGGTAACAATAACCCTGTATCAGATCAGATCAGTGGCTCAGTCATGTCTGACTCTTTGAGACCCCATGAATCGCAGCACACCAGGCCTCCCTGTCCATCACCAACTCCCGGAGTTCACTCAGACTCACGTCCATCGAGTCAGTGATGCCGTCCAGCCATCTCATCCTCTGTCGTCCCCTTTTCCTCCTGCCCTCAATCCCCCCCAGCATCAGAGTCTTTTTCCATGAGTCAGCTCTTCGCATGAGTGGCCAAAGTACTGGAGTTTCAGCTTTAGCATCATTCCTTCCAAAGAAATCCCAGGGTTGATCTCCTTCAGAATGGACTGGTTGGATCTCCTTGCACTCCAAGGGACTCTCAAGAGTCTTCTCCAACACCACACTTCAAAAGCATCAATTCTTCAGTGCTCAGCCTTCTTCACAGTCCAACTTTCACATCCATACATGACCACAGGAAAAACCATAGCCTTGACTAGGCGAACCTTTGTTGGCCAAGTAATGTCTCTGCTTTTGAATATGTTATCTAGGTTGGTCATAACTTTCCTCCCAAGGAATAAGCATCTTTTAATTTCCTGGCTGCAGTCACCATCTGCAGTGATTTTGGAGCCCAGAAAAATAAAGTCTGACACTGTTTCCACTGTTTCCCCATCTATTTCCCATGTATACGAGACAGTAAAAGAGACACTGATGTATAGAACAGTCTTTTGGACTCTGTGGGAGAGGGAGAGGGAGAGGGTGGGATGATTTGGGACAATGGCATTGAAATATGTATAATATCATATATGAAATGAGTCACCAGTCCATGTTCGATGCACGATACTGGATGCTTGGGGCTGGTGCACTGGGACGATCCAGAGGGATGGTATGGGGGGAGGAGGGAGGAGGGTTCAGGATGGGGAACACATGTATACCTGCGGCAGATTCATTTTGATATATGGCAAAACCAATACAATATTGTAAAGTTAAATAAAATTAAAAAAAAAAATAAAATAAATATATTGCAGAATAATTTGTTCCTGAAAAAATAAATAATAAAATAGAGGAAAACAGTAGTTTGGAAAGACTAGAGATATCTGAGAAAATTGGAGAGATCAAGGGAATATTTTATACAAGGACGGACATGATAAAGCATAGAAACAGTAAGAGTCTAACAGAAGCAGAAGAGATTAAAAAGAGTTGACAAAAATATACAGAATAAATATACATAAAGATATTAATGACCTAGATAACCAAGATGTTGAGGTAATTCACTTGTATCCAGACATCCTGGAGAGTGAAGTCAAGTGGGCCTCAGGAAGCATTATTGCAAACAATGACAGTAGAGATAATGGAATTTCAGCTGATCAATATGAAATGCTAAAATATAATGCTGCTAAAGTGCTGCATTCAACATGTGAGCAAATTTGGAAAACTCAGCAGTGGCCACAGGACTGGAAAAGATGAGTTTAAGTTCCAGTCCCAAAAAAGGTCAATGTCAAGAATGTTCAAACTACTGTATTATTGTATTCATTTCACATGCTAGTGAGGTTATGCACAAAATCCTTTAAGCTAGGCTTCAACAGTATTTGAACTGAGAACTTTCAGGTATACAAGGTAGATTTGGAAAAGCCATAAAAACCAGAGATCAAATTGCAAACATTTGTTGGATCATAAAGAAAGCAAAGGGTTTCAGAAAAAAACATCTAATTATCTTCATTGACTGTTTGAATCACAATAAATTCTGAAAATTCTTAGAGAGAGAAAAAACAGACCACCTTACCTGTCTCCTGAGAAACTTGTATGTGGTCAAGAAGCAAGAATTAAAATCTTGCTGAGTGGTTCAAAGTTGGTAAGGAGAAGGACAAGGCTGTATATATTCACCATGTGTATTTAACTTCTATATAGAGTACATCATACGAAATGTCAGGTTGGATGAATCACAAGCTGGAATCAAGATTGCCAGGATAAATATCAACAACTTCAGATATGCAGATGACACCACTCTATTGGTGGAAAATGAAGATGAACGAAAGAGTCTCTTGGTGGAGATGAAAGAGGAAAATGAAAAAAGCTCGTTTAAAAATCAGAATTTAAAAACTAAGATCATGGCATCCAGTCCAATCACTTCACGGCAAATTTAAGGGGAAAAACTGGAAGCAGTGGCAAATTTTCTTTTCTCGGGTTCCCAAATCACTGCTGATGGTCTGCAACCATGGAATTAAAAGACACTTGTTCCTCGGAAGGAAAGCTATGACAAACCTAGATAGTATATAAGAGACAGCAAAAGAGACACTGATGTATAGAACAGTCTTTTGGACTCAGTGGAAGAGGAAGAGGGTGGGATGATTTGGGAGAATGGTATTGAAACATGTAAAATATCATATATGAAAAAAATAAAATAAAAAAATAAAACAAAAAATAATAAAAATTAAAAAAATAAACAGGAGACATATTACTTTCCCAACAAAGGTAGTAATTGTCAAAGTTAGTTTTTCTGGTAGTCATGTATTGATGTGAGAGTTGAACCATAAAGCAGGCTGAGCACCAAAAAATTGATATTTTTGAGGTTTGGGGAAGACTCTTGAGAGTCTCTTGGACAACAAAGAGATCAAACCAGTTAATCCTAAGGGAAATCAACCCTGAATATTAATTGGAAGCACTGATGCTGAAGCTTTACTTTGGCTGCCTGATTTAAAGAGCCTTGCTGTTGTTCTTGTTCAGTCACCTGTCACATCACTCTGAATCCACGGATTGCAGCATGCCAGGCTTCCCAGTCCTTCATCATTTCCTGGAGTTGTTCAAACTCAAGTCCATTGAGTTAGTGATGCCATTCAGCCAACTCATCCTCTGTCATCCTCTTCTCCTCCTGCCTTCAATCTTTCCCAGCATAAGGTCTTTTCTAATGAGTTGACTCTTTGTATAAGGTGGCCAAACTATTGGAGCTTCAACTTCAGTATAGGTCCTTATAATGAATATTCAGGATTGATTTCCTTTAGGATTGATTGGTTTGATCTCCTTCTCAAGAGTCTTTCTTCTCAATACCACAGTTCAATGCTACATCCTTTGACACTCAGCCTTTTTTATGGTCCAACTTTAACATACATACGCGACTACTCTAAAAACCTTAGGTTTGACTAGACAGAACTTTGTTGGCAAAGTAATGTCTCTGATTTTAATATGTTGTCAAGTTTGCCATAGCTCTTCTTCCAAAAGACAAATGTCTTTTAATTTCATGGCTGCAATTACCATCTGCAGTGATTTTGGAGCCCAAGAAAGTAAAGACTGTCACTATTTCCATTGTTCCCTCATCTATTTATCATGAAATGATGGGATTGGATGCCATGATCTTAGTTTATTGAATGCTGAGTTTTAAGATAGCTTTTTCACTCTCCTCTTTCACCTTCATTAAGAGGCTCCTTAGTCTTGCATGCTTTCTGCCATTAAGGTGTCATCTGCATATCTGAAGTTATTGATATTTCACCCTACAATCTTGATTCCAACTTATGTTTTTCCAACTCAGCATTTCACTGATATACTTTATATATATATGTTACATAAGTAGGGTGAAAATGTACAGCTGTTACATACTCCTTTCCCAATTTGGAATCTGTCTGTTCCTCCATGTCTGGTTCTAACTGTGGTTTCTTGACCTGCATGCAGGTTTCTCAGGAGGCAGGTAAAGTCTGGTATTCACATCTCTTGAGAAATTGTTCAGTTTGTTGTAATCCCCACAAAGGCTTTAACATAGTCAATGAAGTAAAAGTAGATGTTTTCTGAATTCATTTGCTTTTTCTATGATCTAATGGATGCTGGCAATTTGATCTCTAATTTTTCTGGCTTTTCTAAATCCAGCTTGAACATCTGGAAGTTCTCAGTTCATGTACTGTTGAAGTCTGGCTTGGAGAATTTTGAGCAACACTTTGCTAGTATGTGAAATGAGTGCAATCTTGTGGTAGTTTGACTATCTTTAGCATTTCCCCTCTTTGAGATTCAAATGAAAATTGACCCTTTTCAGTCCCTTGATCACTGCTGAGTTTTCCAAATTTGCTGGCATATTGAGTGTACCACTTTAGCAGCAGCATCTTTTAGGATTTGAGATAGCTCAGCTGGAATTCTGTCACACCCACTAGCTTTGTTCATAGTGATGCTTCCTAAGGCCCACTTGACTTCACATTCCAGGATATCTGGCTCTAGGTGAATGATCACACTATCATGGTTATCTGTGTCATTATGATCTTTTTGTATAATTCTTCTGGGTATTTTTCCACTTTTTTAAAATATATTTTGCTTTTGTTAGATATACTGTTTCTGTCTTTCATTGAGCCCATCTTTGCATGAAATGTTCCCTTGGTATCTCTAGTTTTCTTGAAGAGATCCCTAGTCTTTCCCATCTATTGTTTTCCTCTATTTCTTTGCATTGTTCATTCAGAAAAGATGTCTTATTTCTCCTTATTCTTCTTTGGAACTCTGCATTCAGATGCTTATATCTTTCCTTATCTTCTTTGCCTTTCATTTCTCTTCTTTTCAGTTATTGGCAAGGCTTCCTCAGAGAATCATTTTGCCTTTTTCTTTTCTTCTTCTTGGGGATGATTTAAATCACTGTCCCCTGTACAATGTCATGAACCTTGGTTCATAGTTTTTCAGGCACTCTCTCAGATCTAGCCCCCTGAATCCATTTGTCACTTCCACTGGATAATCGTAAGGGATTTGATATAGGTCATAACTGAATGGCCTAGTGGTTTTACCTATTTTCTTTCCTTTAGTTCTTAATTTGAGCCACAGACAACTCCCATTCTTGCTTTTGCCAACTATATACAGCTTGTCTGTCGTTATATACAGCTTTTCTGTCTTTGACTGCAGGTGCTCATAGCATCATTCAGCTTGCTCAGTGGCTTTATGGTGGTGCTAATGATGACATCTCCCAAGAGGACTTATGCCACATGCTCTGACTCCCAGGTCTCCTGCAGCCAGAGCCCCTGTCACTGCAGCAGGTCACTGCTGACCTTTGCCTCCACAGGGGACACTCAGTCACTCACAGGCAGGTCCGGCTCAGTCTCTTGTGCAGGTCACTGATTCTTTGCCTCGGTCCTTGTGGGCACAAGGTTTTGTTTTCATCTTCTGAGCATCTACAGTAGGTCTGAGATTTGATTTTAAATGCAACTGTGCCCCTCCTATCTTCTTTTTGGGGCTTCTCCTTTGGCCTTGGATGCAGAGTATTTTGAGGGGGAAGGATCCAACATTCTCCTGTTGATGGTTGTTCAGCAGCTAGTTGCGATCTTGGTGTTCTCACAGAAGAGATGAGTGCATATTCTTCTACTCTGCCATCTTGTTCTTGAACTAAGAAATATTGAAGGTAAAAGGAGAGGAGGAGTGTGGTAGAGGATAAGATGGTTAGATAGCATCACCAACTCAATGGACCTGAATTTGAGTAAACTCTGGAAGATAGTGAAAGATAGGAAGCCTGGTGTGATAGAGTCCACTGGGTGGCAAAACGTTGGACACAACTTAGCGATTGAACAACAACATTAGCAGCAAAAAGCACATGGGGCTTCTTACCCCAGAACATTGTCAGATGCAGGAACTTGGGTTTGAGCATAAGGAATATGAGACTAAATTGAGATACTGGATGATACGTGAGTTGACAGATAGAATATTAAAACCAGATATTGGGCTCTATGATACAGTGTCTATTTCATCCTAACTTGAGAAGAATATATTGAATTGTACTGGGAAATAATTCTAGGTCGTTGAGTCTATGGCCTACTGTACTTGATAAATTGTCTGGCCTGATACTTTTCCAAATGATAGCGTCAATTAGAGGTCAAGTGAAGTCCATTGCTATATAATTCTATTTCCCTTTTGTCTACTCCTCCTGACTTAGCACTCTATCCTCTAATAAGCCGCTGCTTATATCACTATCTATTAACTCTATAAAAAGGACCATATCTGAAAGAAATAAATTGCCAAAAGTTATGAGAATGTTGGAAAGTGTTATCCATTCCCCTCATATCATGGTTCAGAAATCTCATAAAGATGACCTATTAGTAGTTGATTTCCCCCCTTTTAATCTCTTTTATTTGGACAACTCCTATTCTTTGTACTCTAATGCTGTCAGAACCGTTCACATGCGAACTCCTCTTCTTGGTCTCCCAAAGTGGGTCATTTAATTAGTTTTTTTTTTTTTTTTTTTTTTAATGCAGCACCTAACTTCCATTTCAGAGAGCCCTCAGTTCATAACAACCATTACTATCCTCCTATAAGGGGTGAAAAAATACCCAAAGGCCTTCCTAATAAGTCCAACAGTCCCTGGTGTTCTCTGCATGCAAATAAGATGACCTCAGTCAAACTTGATTCATTCAAAAAAAAAAAAAAATCACAAACAAGCAACATGCATTAATAAAGACCAGACTCCTTCCGGGCTTTGTATTCTCTTTCAGAATCCCAGGAGGATACTTGGCTCATTATCCTATCCTTCAATAGCCAAAGGAAGCAGTCTCCAGCTCAAGAAGCAAAGTTGCTCAGGCAAGTTTCTTCCATATGTCTGTCCCTCTCTATTCTATTCCTTCTCTCTAACTATCAGCAACTTTAGAATGATTATTTTCTAAAATAGATATTATCTTTCTCAAAGATGTCCTCAAATAACACTTTTTACATGGTAAAGTCTCATTGTTCATAGTTTTCCATTCAAGATTTTGGAAAAGTAAAAGAGAAATTAAGGAAAAGTGTATTGTCTTTTTATTTTTCATCTTAGGGCATTTAGATTCTCTTACTATTTCATTTCTGGCTTCTTGTGGGACAGAAATTTAAGCAAATTCATATGAACTTCCTAATTACATTCAACATGTTTCTTGTCTTTACTGAGGCTCAAATTTATGCAGTGTAAGTTTTATCCTTTGTCCTTGGCAAAGGATAAAACACCTCTGCACACTTGTACATCAGAAATGTCCTTAGATGTGCAGTTTTTCAGAGTCTTTTCCCTGATAGGGGTTCTCTTATGTCTCAGCTGGTAAGAATCCACCTGCAATTTGGGAGACATGGGTTCGATCCCTGGGTTGGGAAGAGCGACTGGTGAAGTGAAAGGCTATCCATTCCAAGATTCTGGCCTGGAGAATTCCAGTGGCTGTATAGTCCAGGGGGTTGCTAACAGTCAGACATTACTGAGAGACTTTCACTTGCATTTTCCCTGATAAGGTAGAAGTCTACTTTTAGACTTTTTCCAGTGAGAGAGAAAAGAGGGCTGAGGGATGCATAGACCACAAGAGACTCTCATTGTATGCTAATTAATTAACCTTACACATGGGGGGAAAACTGAGTAGAGAAATTGAAGACATGGGAAAAGTATAATATCCTTGGCTTTTGTACTAAAAGGTTAGGCTTGACAAATATGATTGACCAGTGCATCTTGACAAACAAACTGAATATATGGCTGAATGTAACTCAAGAAGTATAGAACTATTGGGAGGCTTTAAGTGGCAATTCTAAGTGATTGTGGTTATTGTGTGAATAACATAGGAAAGGAGAAGTCTAAGAAATTAGACTTCAGAACTTTGTTTCAGTGGATGAGATATGTTAAACCTCAAGATTAATGGGAAAATAAAGATCTGAATGTTGCCCATGATTTTCCTACTTTTGCATTCCAGTCCTCTAGGATGAAAAGGACATCTTTTTTTTGGTGTTAGTTCTAGAAGGTCTTACAGGTCTTCATGGAAACATTCAACTTCATCTTCTTCAGAATTAGTGGTTGAGACCTAAACTTGGATTACTATGATGTTGAATTGTTTCCCTTGTAAATGAACCAAGATCATTTTGTTGTTTTTTAAGACAGGGAAGCCTGGTGTGCTGCAGTCCATGTGGTAGCAAAGAGCCAGACACGACTGAGTGACTGTACAACAACATGATGTTCATTGCCATAACTATCTTCCAGACAGCTAAATGCACTTTCAACCAATTGAGAACATAAGGATTTATTCTGTGGAAGTGGATTGGACTGAAAGGCTAATAGTACTTCCTAGAGGAAAATCAGTTAACTTGCTTGATTGCAAATTCTGCACTGCTCACTGCTGTAACTCCTTTGTATTACCAATGTGATTTTTTATTCATCTCAGCTTAATATAAATTGAGATGTTGACAAGTTTCTCCAAGAAAATAAATGAGTCATGATAAACCTCTTCCTGCATGAAGATGAATGTGGAGTACATAACCATTATCTGAACAGGATGTTTCTTTAAAAAGCATTTGAGATTGCACATTTCAACCCTATTTGGATGGCAACTGAATAGGTCTGGCAAAGGAATATTTTCTGCTATGCTTCTCAGCAATATTTTCAGAAGTCAGGAAATTAAATACTTTGACAACAAATGCCAAAGGATTGTCTTCATTTCTCTACTGAGACATAGTGACCAAACCCTTAATCTTTTGCCCTTGCTTGTATAACCTGGTTGAATGTGCTTTAACTTTTTTCTGTGTGGTTTGTTCAATTTAAAAAGTGACAACCTAAAGTACAGGAGGCTGTGATGAAAACCATCCCCAAGAAAAATGAATGCAAAATATGCAAAATCATTGTCTGAGGAGGGCTTACAAAAAGCTGAGAAAAAGAGAAGTAAAAGGCAAAGGAGGAAAGGAAAGATATATCCATCTGAATGCAAAGTTCCAAAGAATAGCAAGGAGAGATAAGAAAGCCTTCCTCGGTGATCAACGTAAAGAAATAGAGGAAAATAATCCAATGGGAAAGACTAGAGATCTCTTCAAGAAAATTAGAGATACCAAGGGAACATGTCATGCAAAGATGGACACAATAAAAGACAGAAATACTACGGACTTAACAGAATTAGAAGATATTAAGAAGAGGTGGCAAGAATACACTGCTGCTGCTAAGTCACTTCAGTCGTGTCCGACTCCGCGTGACCCCATAGACGTCAGCCCACCAGGCTCTCCTGCCCCTGGGAAGAAAACTGGAGTGGGTTGCCATTTCCTTCTCCAATGCATGAAAGTGAAAAAGTGAAAGTGAAGTCGCTCAGTCGTGTCCGACTCTTAGCGACCCCATGGACTGCAGCCCACCAGGCTCCTCCATCCATGGGATTTTCCAGGCAAGAGTACTGGAGTGTGGTGCTATTGCCTTCTCTGAAGAATACACAGAAGAACTATTCAAAAAAGATCTTCATGACACAGATAAACACAATGGTGTGATCACTCATCTAAAGCCAGATGTCCTGGATTGTGAAGCCAAATGAGCTTTTGAAAGCATCACTACAAACAAAGCTAGTACAGATAATGGAATTCCATATCCTAAAAGATGCTGCTGCCAAAGTGCTGCACTCAATATTTCAGCAAATTTGGAAAACTCAGCAGTGACCAATGGACTGGAAATGGTCAGTTTTCATTCAAATCTCAAAGAAAAGCAATGCCAAAGATTGGTCAAACTACTGCACAATTGCACTGATGTCACACACTAGCAAAATAATGCTAAAAAATTCTCCAAGCTAGGCTTCAAAAGTACATTAACTGAGAACTTCCAGATGTTCAGCCTGGATTTGGAAAAGGTAGAGGAACCAGAAATCTAATTGCTGATATCTGTTAGATCATGGAGAAAGCAAGAGAATTCCAGAAAAAAACATCTACTTCTACTTCATTGACTATGCCAAAGCCTTTGACTTTGTGGATCACAGCAAACTGTGGAAAATTCATTAAGAGATGGGGATACAAGATCAGCTTAACTGCCTCCTGAGAAATCTGCATGCAGGACAAGAAGCCCTGGACAGCTAGAACTTGACATGGAACAATGGACTGGTTAAAAAATGGAAAAGGAGTACACCAAGACTATATATTGTCACTCTGCTTGTTTAGCTTATATGCAGAGTACAACATGCTAAATACTGGGCTGGATGAAACACAAGCTGGAATCAAGATTGCCAGGAGAAATGTGAACAACCTCATATATGCAGATGACACTACCCTTAGGGCAGAAAGCTAAGAGGTACTAAAGAGCCTCTTGAAAGTGAAAGAGGAGAGTGAAAAAAATTGGCTTAAAACTCAACATTCAAAAAACAAGGATCATGATATCTAGCCCCATAACTTCATGGCAAATAGATGAGGAAACAATGGAAACAGTGACAGACTATCTTTTTGGGCTCCAAAATCGTTTCAAATGGTGACTGTAGCCATGAAATTAAAAGATGCTCGTTCCTTGGAAGGAAAGCTATTACAAACCTGGCAACATATTAAGATACAGAGACTTTTGCTTTCTTACAAAAGCCCATATAATCAAAGCTATGGTTTTTCCATTAGTCATGCATGGATGTGAGTTGGACATTAAAGAAACCTGTGTGCCAAGAATTGATCTTTTTGAACTGTGTGTTGGAGAAGACTCTTCAGAGTCCCTTGAACAGCAAGAGATCCAACCAGTCCATCCTAAAGAAAATCAGTCTGGAATTTTCATTGGAAGGACTGATGCTGAAGCTGAATCTGCAATACTTTGGCCACCTGATTGGAAAAATGGTCTCTTTAGAAAAGTCCTTGATGCTGGGAAAGATTGAAGGCTAGAGAAGGGGCTGACAGAGGATGAGAGGGTTGGATGGCATCACTGACTCGAAGGGTATGAGTTTGAACAAGTTCTGTGAATTGGTAATAGACAGGAATACTGGCATGCTGCAGGCCATGGGTCACAAAGAGTCAGAGATGACTGAGTGACTGAACTGAACTGAAAGAATAACCAGTGCAAAAAAAGTTTATAATAAGAATTTGAAGATAGTTATAAAATGCTGTAAAATTTCACTCTGATGTGTGTGTATTCACTATTGGTTATGGTGACTATAGCAAATTTTCTGTAGTGACAATTTTAAACAAGAAAAATAGTAAGGTTAATTGATTTTAGTACCTTAAACCATAGAGTTTTGTGGCAGAAAACTTGGAAATTATGGAAAAGTTTTAAACAGAAAAAAAAATACCACCTGCATTGTCAGTATATACACATACTGTAGTTTCTCTACAAAAAGTACATCCTGATAAAGTTGTATTTTTTTTTTTTGCTATTTAATGGGTGTTATAAACCTATATATTAATGTTAAGTACACTTGAACAGCAGTTAAAAAATTAGAAACATTACCAAAATGTTAGAAATGTACCAAAACAATGTTCATGGCATCATTCTATAATACTGTTTTCTCCTCTGTGCATAAGTAAACAAAAGCAGAGTAGGGACAGATAAGTAAGAAAGCAATGAGTAGATGGGATACAAACAAAACTTTAAAGAAAATATTTTAACAGAAAATATACAAATGGAATAGGATCACTTGATATTATTTTCCAGTGGTTCTTTAAATATTTCAGGTTCAACTTTTAACTTACCTGTTTTTCTCATAATTTGAATTAGCCATCTGTGTGCCACAGAAGTTTTGTGTAAGAATGATCTAAAATCGTAAAGCTTTTTGGTTGTTAAAAGCAGAGAGTACTAAAAAATATTATAATGCCTAGACACCATGTTAATTTTACGTGAATTGAAATTCAATTCAGTTCAGTCTCTCAGTCGTGTCCCAATCTTTGCAACCCCATGAATCGCAGCACACCAGGCCTCCCTGTCCATCACCCTCTCCTGGAATTCACTCAAACTAACGTCCATTGAGTCAGGGATGCCATCCAGCCATCTAATCCTCTGTCGTCTCCTTTTCCTCCTACCCCCAATCCCTCTTAGCATCAGAGTCTTTTCCAATGAGTCAACTCTTCGCATGAGGTGGCCAAAATACTGGAGTTTCAGCCTCAGCATCATTCCTTCCAAAGAAATCCCAGGGCTGATCTCCTTCAGAATGGACTGGTTGGATCTCCTTGCAGTCCAAAGGACTCTCAAGAGTCGTCTCCAACACCACACTTCAAAAGCGATAATTCTTCAGTGCTCAGCTTTCTTCACAGTCCAACTCTCACATCCATACATGATCACTGGAAAAACCATAGCCTTGACTAGACGGACCTTGTGGGAATAGTAATGTCTCTGCTTTTCAATATACTATCCAGGCTGGTCATAACTTTCCTTCCAATGAGTAAGTGTCTTTAATTTCATGGCTGCAGTCACCATCTGCAGTGATTTTGGAGCCCAGAAAAATAAAGTCTGACATTGTTTCCACTGTTTCCCCATCTATTTCCCATGAAGTGATGGGACCAGATGCCATGATCTTCATTTTCTGAATGTTGAGCTTTCAGCCAACTTTTTCACTTTCCACTTTCACTTTCATCAAGAGGCTTTTTAGTTCCTCTTCACTTTCTGCAATAAAGGTGGTGTCATCTGCTCATCTGAGGTTATTGATATTTCTCCTAGCAAACTTGATTCCAGCTTATGTTTCTCCCACTCCAGCATTTCTCAGTATGCACTCTGCATATAAGTTAAATAAGTAGGGTGACAACATACAGCCTTGAAGAACTCCTTTTCCTATTTGGAAACAGTCTGGTGTTCCATGTCCAGTTCTAACTGTTGCTCCCTGACCTGCATACAAGTTTCTCAAGAGGCGGGTCAGGTGGTCTGGTATTCCCATCTCTTTCAGAATTTTCCACAGTTTACTATGATCCATACAGTCAAAGCCTTTGGCATAGTCAATCAAGCAGAAATAGATGTTTTTCTGGAACTCTCTTGCTTTTTTCATGATCCAGTGGATTTTGGCAATTTGATCTCTGGTTCCTCTGCCTTTTCTAAAACCAGCTTTTATATCTGGAAATTCATGGTTCACGTATTGCTGAAGCCTGGCTTGGAGAATTTTGAGCATTACTTTACTTGCGTGTGAGATGAGTGCAATTGTGCAATAGTTTGAGCATTCTTTGGTGTTGTTTTTCTTTGGGATTAGAATGAAAACTGACCTTTTCCAGTTCTATGACCACTGCTGAGATTTCCAAATTTGCTGTCATATTTAGTGCAGCCCTTTCACAGCATCATCTTTCAGATTTGAAATAGCTCAACTGGAATTCCATAACCTCCACTAGCTTTGTTCGTGATGATTTTTTTTTTTATACAAATTTATTTATTTTAATTGGAGGTTAATTACTTTACAATATTGCATTGGTTTTGCCATACATCAACATTAATCCGCCAGGGGTCTACACATGTTCCCCATCCTGAACCCCCTTCAACCTCCATCCCTGTACCATCCCTCCAGGTCTAAGGCCCATTTGACTTCACATTCCAGGATGTCTGGCTCTAGGTGAGTGATAATATCATCGTGATTATCTTGATCATGAAGATCTTCTTTTGTACAGTTCTTCTGTGTATTCTTGCCACCTCTTCTTGATAACTTCTGCTTTTGTTAGGTCCATAGCATTTCTGTCCTTTATCGAGCCCATCTTTGCATGAAATGTTCCCTTGATATCTTTCATTTTCTTGAAGAAATCCCTAGTCTTCCCCATTCTGTTGTTTTCCTCTATTTCTTTGCATTGATCTCTGAGGAAGGCTTTCTTATCACTTCTTGCTATTCTTTGGAACTGTGCATTCAGATGCTTATTTTTCCTTTTCTCCTTTGCTTTACCCTTTTCTTCTTTTCACAGATATTTGTATGGCCTCCACAGACAGCCATTTTGATTTTTTTGTATTTCTTTTCTATGGGAATCATCTTGATCCCTGTCTCCTGTACAATATGAGGAACCTCAGTCTATAGTTCATCAGGCACTCTATCAGAACGAGTCCCTTGAATCTATTTCTCACTTCCACTGTACAATCACAATGGATTAGATTTAGGTCATATCTGAGTGATGTAATGGTTTTCCCTACTTTTTTCAATTTAAGTCTGAATTTGACAATAAGGAGATCATGAGCTGAGTCACAGTCAGCTCTCGGTCAGGTTTTTGCTAACTGTATAGAGCTTCTCTGTCAGGTCCATGAATCAAGGCAAATTGGAAGTGGTCAAACAAGAGATGGCCAGAGTGAATGTCGATATTCTAGGAATTAGTGAACTAAAATGGACTGGAATGGGTGAATTTAACTCAGATGACCATTATATCTACTACTGTGGGCAGGAATCCCTCAGAAGAAATGCAGTAGCCATCATAGTCAACAAAAGAGTCCAAAATGCAGTACTTGGATGCAATCTAAAAAAAGACAGAATGATCTCGGTTCGTTTCCAAGGCAAACCATTCAGTGTCACAGTAATCGAAGTCTATGCTCCAACCAGTAATGCTGAAGAAGCTTAAGTTGAACGATTCTATGAAGACCTACAAGACTTTTTAGAACTAACACCCCCAAAAGATGTCCTTTTCATTATAGGGGACTGGAATGCAAAAGTAGGAAGTCAAGAAACACCTGGAGTAACAGGCAAATTTGGCCATGGAATATGGAATGAAGCAGGGCAAAGACTAATAGAGTTTTGCCAAGAAAATGCACTAGTCATAACAAACACCCTATTCTAATAACACAAGAGAAGACTCTACACATGGACATCACCAGATGGTCAACACTGAAAATAAGATCGATTATATTCTTTGCAGCCAAAGATGGAGAAGCTCTGTACAGTCAGCAAAAACAAGACCAGGAGCTGACTGTGGCTCAGACTATAAACTCCTTATTGCCAAATTCAGACTGAAATTGAAGAAAGTAGGGAAAACCACCAGACCATTCAGGTATCACCTAAATCGAATCCCTTATGATTATACAGTGGAAGTGAGAAATAGATTTAAGGGCCTAGATCTGATAGATAGAGTGCCTGATGAACTATGGAATGAGGTTCATGACATTGTACAGGAGACAAGGATCAAGACCATCCACATGGAAAAGAAATGTAAAAAAGCAAAATGGCTGTCTGGGGAGGCCTTACAAATAGCTGTGAAAAGAAGACAAGAGAAAAGCATAGGAGAAAAGTAAAGATATAAGCATCGGAATGCAGAGTTCCAAAGAATAGCAAGAAGAGATAAGAAAGCCTTCTTCAGTGATCAATGCAAAGAAATAGAGGAAAACAACAGAATGGGAAAGACTAGGTATCTCTTCAAGAAAATCAGAGATACCAAGGGAATATTTCATGCAAAGATGGGCTCGATAAAGGACAGAAATGGTATGGACCTAACAGAAGCAGAAGATATTAAGAAGAGGTGGCAATAATACACAGAAGAACTGTACAAAAAAGAGCTTCCTGACCCAGATAATCACGAAGGTGTGATCACTGACCTAGAGCCCGACATCCTAGAATGTGAAGTCAAGTGGGCCTTAGAAAGCATCACTACGAACAAAGCTAGTGGAGGTGATGGAATTCAAATTGAGCTATTCCAAATCCTGAAAGATGATGCTGTGAAAGTGCTACACTCAATATGCCAGCAAATTTGGAAAATTCAGCAGTGGCCACAGGACTGGAAAATGTCAGTTTTCATTCCAATCCCAAAGAAAGGCAATGCCAAAGAATGCTCAAACTACCGAACAATTGCACTCATCTCACACACCAGTAAATAATGCTCAAAATTCTCCAAGCCATGCTTCAGCAATATGTGAACTGTGAATTTCCTGATGTTCAAGCTGGTTTTAGAAAAGGCAGAGGAACCAGAGATCAAATTTCCCACATCCGCTGGATCACGGAAAAAGCAAGAGAATTCCAGAAAAACATCTATTTCTGCTTTATTGACTATGCCAAAGCCTTTGACTGTGTAGATCACAATAAACTGTGGAAAATTCTGAAAGAGATGGGAATACCAGACCACCTAATCTGCCTCTTGAGAAATCTGTATGCAGGACAGGAAGCAACAGTTAGAACTGGTCATGGAACAACAGACTGGTTCCAAATAGGAAAAGGAGTACGTCAAGGCTGTATATTGTCACCATGTTTATTTAACTTATATGCAGAGTACATCATGAGAAATGCTGGACTGGAGGAAACACAAGCTGGAATCAAGATTGCTGGGAAAAATATCAATAACCTCAGATATGCAGATGATACCACCCTTATGGCAGAAAGTGAAGAGGAACTAAAAAGCCTCTTGATGAAAGTGAAAGTGGAGAGTGAAAAGGTTGGCTTAAAGCTCAACATTCAGAAAATGAAGATCATGGCATCTGGTCCCATCACTACATGGGAAATAGATGGAGAAACAGTGGAAACAGTGTCAGACTTTATTTTTCTGGGCTCCAAAATCACTGCAGATGGTGACTGCAACCATGAAATTAAAAGACACTTACTCCTTGGAAGGAAGGTTATGGCCAACCTAGATAGCATACTCAAAAGCAGAGACATCACTTTGCCAACAAAGGTTCGCCTAGTCAAGGCTATGGTCTTTCCTGTGGTCATGTATAGATGTGAGAGCTGGACTGTGAAGAAGGCTGAGCGCCGAAGAATTGATGCTTTTGAACTGTGGTGTTGGAGAAGACTCTTGAGAGTCCCTTGGACTGCAAGGAGATCCAACCGGTCCATTCTGAAGGAGATCAGACCTGGGATTTCTTTGGAAGGAATGATGCTGAAGCTGAAACTCCAGTATTTTGGCCACCTCATGCGAAGAGCTGACTCATTGGAGAAGACTCTGATGCTGGGTGGGATTGAAGGCAGGAGGAGAAGGGGACGACAGAGGATGACATGGCTGGATGGCATCACTGACTCGATGAATGTGAGTCTGGGTGACCTCCAAGAGCTGATGATGGATAGGGAGGCCTGGCGTGCTGCGGTTCATGGGGTCGCAAAGAGTCGGACACGACTGAGCGACTGATCTGATCTGATCTATGTTTTTAGATTTTTTAAAAAATCACATTAACAGCAAAATAAAACCAGAACTTTTGCATTTGCTGTTTGCTCTGGCTATTTTTTCTCCTAATCCCTGACCAGTCAGTTTCCCCCAATTGTAGTCTATCTAGGAATAAACGTACTTGGGAGATAGAGAGTGATGATTGGAGAGGAAAGAGTAATGAGAAAAGATGCTAAATGAAGCTAGAGGGGCCAGACTCCCGACCATGTAAAACCTTATAGATCTTCTTAAAGAATTTAGTATTGTCCTTAGAGTGATCAAAAAACTGTAATCTTAAAAGAGAGAGTGATTAATCAACTTTTTTTTTTTTAATACCACAGGACTTCAAATTCAAAATGACATATTGAACACTTACTGAAATCTCCTCCTTTCATGTCAAACACCCAGGCAGAACTAGCTACATAAAGAATAAAGTTCTTTAAAGAGAATATAATTTTTCCATAAAAAATTACCACAAAAATATAGTAAAATTCTTCTTCCAGAAAGATAGAGTAAATATACTTTTCACTGTCTTGCTAAGCACAACTCAAATCTAGACATGACTATATAAAACAAACACAAACACATTATGAAAAGTAAAGAAACGACAGACTGGCTAGATACTTAGAGACCTGGGAAAGACATTGGCTGATTATCTAGCTTTTCTTTTCATCTTATGTATCTAAGACTTGATCTGAAGGAACCAGCCACTCAGGTATTCCAATGGTCTCAGATTAAAAACAAAAACAAACAAACAAAAAAACTCTTGTCTCTGCTCACAGGAGGATAAGAAAAAAGGCAGCCTAGTCAGATGAAAAAAAAATTAAACAATAACTTCTCAGCATCAGCCAAATGCAAATTGAGCCAACTTTGGCCTCTATCTCACCCATTCCAATGAAAGTCCACTGGGTAACCTGGATCTCTACATTCACCGGGAGAAAAAAGGTACCCTCCAGCCCCCAACAAAGTGACTTTAGAGAAAACCAAGTGGGGAGCTGGAATTTCAACACTTTCAGTTTATAAGTAACAGCTCCCATTATGTTAATGGAGATATTTACAGGAAATCAGAACCCCCAGCCCCACTCAATGGTAATGAGAAATAATCCTCAGATATCACAGACTCCAGAGGCCAGATAAAAAAGAAGGATATAGAATCAGAGTACATAGCATAATACTAATCTAATATTAGGAAGAAACAAGACATAATTACAGACCCTCCAGAAGTAAAATTAATAAATATTCAATATTAAATATATATTTGACAACTTACACAATAAACTGTGCAAATTCTGAAAGAGATGGGAATGCAAGACCACCTGACCTTCCTCTTGAGAAATCTATATGCACGTCAGGAAGCAACAGTTAGAACTGGAAAAGGAGTAGGTCAAGGCTGTACATTGTCACCTTGCTTATTTAACTTCTATGCAGAGTACATCATGAGAAATGCTGGGCTGGAAGAAGCACAGGCTGGAATCAAGATTGCCAGGAGAAATATCAATAAACTCAGATATGCAGATGACACCACCCTTATTGAGAAAATGAAGAACTAAAAAGCCTCTTGATGAAAGTGAAAGAGGAGAGTGAAAAAGTTGCTTAAAGCTTAACTTTCAGAAAACTAAGATCATGGATGGGGACCCATCATTCATGGGAAATAGATGGGGAAACAGTGGAAACAGTGTAGAATTTAATTTTTGGGCTCCAAAATCACTGCAGATGGTGACTGCAGCCATGAAATTAAAGGATGCTTACTCCTTGGAAGGAAAGTTATGACCAACCTAGAGAGACATTAAAAAGCAGAGATATTGCTTTACCAACAAAGGTCCATCTAGTCAAGGCTATGTTTTTCCAGTGGTCATGTATGGTGTGAGAGTTGGACTGTGAAGAAAGATGAGCATGAAGAATTGATGCTTTTGAACTGTGGTATTGAGAAGAATAGTTTTATTTTATTTTTTTCTTTTTTTTAATATAAATTTATTTATTTTAATTGGAGGCTCAGGGGAAGACCGGAGAAGGCAATGGCACCCCACTCCAGTACTTTTGCCTGGAAAATCCCATGGACAGAGGAGCCTTGTAGGCTGCAGTCCACGGGGTCACGAAGAGTCGGACACCACTGAGCGACTTCCTTTCATTTTTCACTTTCATGCATTGGAGAAGGAAATGGCAATCTACTCTAGTGTTCTTGCCTGGAGAATCCCAGGGATGGGGGAGCCTGGTGGGCTGCCATCCATTGGGTAGCACAGATACGGACACGACTGAAGCGACTTAGTAGTAGTAAGGAGAAGACTTTTGAGAGTCTCAGTGAGCTCCGGGAGTGGATGAAGGACAGGGAGGCCTGGCGTGCTGCGATTCATTGGGTCGCAAAGAGTCGGACACGACTGAGCGACTGATCTCATCTCATCTGATCTGATAGAGCTTCTCCCTCTTTGGCTGCAAAGAATATAATCAATCTGATTTCAGTGTTAACCATCTGGTGATGTCAATGTGTAGAGTCTTCTCTTGTGTTGTTGGAAAAGGGTGTTTGCTATGACCAGTGCGTTCTCTTGGCTAAACTCTATTAGCCTTTGTTCTGCTTCATCCCGTTTTCCAAGATCAAATTTGCCTGTTACTCCAGGTGTTTCTTGACTTCCTACTTTTGCATTCCAGGCCCCTATAATGAAAAGGACATCTTTTTTTGGATGTTAGTTCTAAAAGGTCTTGTAGGTCTTCATAGAACCATTCAGTTTCAGCTTATTCAGCATTACTGGTTGGGGCATAAACTTGAATTACCATGATATTGAATGGTTTTCCTTGGAAACAAACAGAGATCGTTCTGTCCTTTTTGAGATTGCATCCAAGTACTGCATTTCGGACTCTTTTGTTGACCATGATGGCTACTCAATTTCTTCTAAGGGATTCCTGCCCTCAGTAGTAGATATAATAATCATCTGAGTTAAATTCATCCATTCCAGTCCATTTTAGTTTGCTGATTCCTAGAATGTTGACGTTCACTCTTGCCATCTCCTGTTTGACCACTTCCAATTTGTCTTGATTCGTGGAGCTAACATTCCAGGTTCCTATGCATTATTGCTTTTTACAGCATCAGACCTTGCTTCTATCACCAATCACATCCACAACGGGGTATCATTTTTGCTTTGGCTCCATCCTTTTATTCTTTCTGGAGTTATTTCTCCACTGATCTCCAGTAGCATATTGGGCAC
This sequence comes from Tragelaphus eurycerus, assembly GCA_935064755.1. NCBI lineage: Eukaryota > Metazoa > Chordata > Mammalia > Artiodactyla > Bovidae > Tragelaphus > Tragelaphus eurycerus. Next base: position 2,358,617 of record CAKXYN010000123.1, read on the forward strand.
CTAATGACCTGGGGAATTCCTCTTTCAGTATCCCATCATTTTGCCTTTAGATACTGTTCATGGGATTCTCAAGGCAAGAATACTGAAGTGGTTTGCCATTCCCTTCTCCAGCAGACCACATTCTGTCTGACCTCTCCACCATGACCTGCTCTTCTTCGGTGGACCCACAGGGCATGGTTTAGTTTCATTGAGTTAGACAAGGCTGTGGTCCTAATGTGGTTAGATTGACTAGTTTTCTGTGAGTATGGTTTCAGTGTGTCTGCCCTCTGATGCCCTCTTGCAACATCTACAATCTTAATTGGGTTTCTCTTACCGTGGATGTGGGTTATCTCTTTACAGCTGCTCCAGCAAAGCACAGCGGCTGCTCCTTATCTTTGATGAGGGGTATCTCCTCATCACCACCCCTCCTGACCTTGAACACGGAGTAGCTCCTCTAAGGCCCTGCTATGCCCTCCCAGCCACCCCTCCTTTGATGTGAGGTTCCTCCTCTTGGCCACCGCCTTTGGCCTCCAGCGTGGGGTAGCTCCTCCCAGCCGTCGCCCCTGGCCTCGGATGTGGGGCAGCTCCTCTCCACTGCTCCTGCGCTGTCGCAGCTTGGAACTCTCGCCCACCACCCCTGACCTCAGACACAGGGTAGCTCCTCTAGGTAGCCCCTCCTGACCTTGAACATGGAGTAGCTCCTTTAGGAATTGAAATTAGTGATGTAGAATTTCTTCTTTCACTTAATGTAGTGTTTAGTCTATTAGAGCATAATATTTTATTTTATGAAAATATGAAAATGCATTTGAATTTTTCTAGAAAAACAATAAATGAAATAAGCAAAAGAAACCCATTAAATTTAATAAATATTTGCTAGAACTAACAAGAATGGGAAAATTTTATACTTCTATAATCAGGGACTATTTGGATGTCTATCCATCACTTCTCCATTTCAATGCTACCTTATTGTCACATAAGAAAAACTTACTGGTGTATCTCATATAATTATAATTTTTTAACACTTTGACTTCTAGATTTTCAAGGTAATCTTGGCCAAAATATGAAAGATATGCTATATATCAAATGGGAAATATTAACTCTACAGAAATGGAAAATATCATAGTAATATGATTGAAATATATGGCACTAGTCAGAGAAACTCTTATGCATATTGTAAAATAATTCGAATGAGGGGGATGGGAAATATTATGAGAAATTCAGTGTCGGACAGTGCAGGGAAAAATTGTTAACACCAGTAGGAAAAACATGGGTTAGAAATAGTCATTTTCAAAAAAAATATAGGAAGAAAAAAATTAAAATGACATTATCTCTGCCTTCTTTTTACTGTTACATAAGTAAGTGATGGGATCTGTTACAACAACAACAATAAAAAGCAATTACTTAAAGTTCCATACTCTTTTCCTATTGTATATCCAACCAAAATTATTATAAACAAGTCTTTGCTATATAATACTTTTTTTTAAATCGTGCAATTTCATCTGTAGAAACTGTGATGTGTATCTTTAAAAGATAAAGACACTTTAAAAAAAAAACAGTAGTGTATTTTACATTTATCCATGTTGGCACATGTAGCTCTACTCTGTCATGTTAACTGTGATGTAAAATTTTGTCACATGAGGAAAATACTTGAATTTCTTTACTCACTGACTTATTTATGGACGCTTAGGTTGATTCCACATTTTCACCAAAAGCAGGGATTCAGATGAAGGAAAGGCTCTTGTGTCTGTGGTTTATTGAGAGGGTTCTTTTTGTTTTGTCTCTTAAATATAAGTGGGTATTATTTTATCAGTCTCTTTCTCTGCATTTATCACATTCATATGGTTTTTCTCCTGTAATCTGGTTACATGGTGAATTATATTAATAGATCTTTCTAATGCCGAAAAACCTTTGTATATCTGGTATAATTTCCAACTTGATCATAATGTCTTTTTTTACTTGGATTTAATTTGCTAAAGTTGCTCAGGATTTTTGCATCTATGTTATTAAGACAGGTTGATATAATTTCCTTTTTTTCCTACAGTTTTTGTTTGATGTTAGGTGCAATACTGTAACAGCCTTGTAAGAAGAGTCAGTTGAGCACCCTATCTTCTTCTCTTCTCCAGAGTATTTTGTTCACGACTTGTACTTTATGTTCCTTGAATACCTGTAAGAAATCTCCCAGAGTCACCTAAACCTAGCATTTTATTTTTGAAGATGTGAAACTACCAGTTAAATTTATTTCATGACTCTAGGTCTATTGAGCCTTTCTATGTCTTCAGGCATCAGTTTTGCCTCTGAGTTTTGGCTATCACGACTAATGTTGCCATGAATATTTATGTATGTACTTTTGTGTGAACATGTTTTCGGTTCTCTTGGTAACACATTTAAAAGTGGGATTTCTAGATTATAGGTAACAGGTCACTGTTACCACAGAAGCTGCCCCATGTTACATTCCAATACAGTCATGTATGAGGGTCCAATTTCTCCATATCCTTTTACTGTTTTTTTTTCTTTTTAAAAAAATCATAGATCTTCTCATGGGTGTGAAGCAGTTTTTGTGGTTTTGGTTTGCATTTCCCTAGTGACTAATGATGTTGAGCATCTTTTCATGTGCTTACTGGCCATCTGTATGTCTGCTTTGGAGAAATATCCATTTAGATACTTTGTCTGTTTTATTTATTTATTTATTTATTTATTAAGGCAAGGGAAAGTGGGCAAAGGAAGGGATCCATGAGGATGGGAGGGAAATGGGAAGGAAGAAGAGGGGTAATGGTGGGGAGTATATGTAAATTCTTAGCTGATGAATTTCTATTTTTAATCATAAAGAACATTTAAAAAATCATGCTTAATTCATCTTATATTTGGAGATTTGCAGATTTTGAGATGGTGGTGATTGCAATAACAACCAGTTCGTGTGTGATAATAAAACTAGAAAACTGGAAAAAAAAAAAAGCAACTGGAGATGAGAAGTTCAGGGAACTGAAAGTCCAGTTTGGGTGTCCTCTCATCTTACACACATCTAGGCATTTTGTAGTTGTAGGTCTATCTTTACAACAATGTGTTATTAGGACAGGATCACATTTATCGCTGCTTCCTCCCTAATGCCCAGAATGGTACCTGACTCATAAAATACTCAATAAACATTTACAAAATGAACAAATAAGTCTATTTAAAAAAAAAAAAAAAAATCTGAGAATTATTCCTGAGTTGAGAGCTGCATCCTGGGACACCACTGTCTTCACTCCTCGTGGATTACTTCTTGTGGGCGGCCTTATGGATAATAACATTACTGCTGCTGTGGATGCTGTGAGAAGCACTCTTTGTAATTCTCTATGGTATTTAGTGTAGGGGGTTGCTGAGGAAGTAATTCACTCCCTTACACAGTATTCCATCCATTAGGACCCACAAGGGAAACTTTTCTAGGATTACATTGCTAGGAAGACCTGTGACTCTCCTGAGTGAACTGACAATTTGTGAGGCTCATAAGTGAATGTGTTTTCCTCTTTGCTTTGTCTATTACAGCCGGATTTGTATAGGTGTGAGTGGGGTATTAAAGTCTCCCATTATTATTGTGTTATTGTTAATTTCTTCTTTCATATTGTTAGTATTAGTCTTACATATTTCGGTGTTCCTATGTTAGGTGCATATATATTTATAATTATTATATCTTCTTCTTGGATTGTTCCTTTGATCATTATGTAGTGACCTTCTTTGTCTCCTTTTCAGAGCCTTTGTTTTAAAGTCTATTGGACCAAAAGAAAGCAGGAGTAGCAATACTCATATCAGATAAAATAGACTTAAATAATTTTTAATATGAAAAAATGCAGTCAAAATTCAGTCTGAAAGTAAAGGAAAATGCTAAGATGTCTTCTAAATCATAATGGGTGCTGATCTCATAAATCCAAGAAATTATGTGTTAGAAAAGACTTTGGAATTAGCTTTAGAACAAATATATTCCCTCTCCTTTTCAGGATCAAAATGTCAGTATTGCATCCAGCTTTCTGAAAATCATAACACATTATATGAAAAATAATAAGCAGGACCAAGACCCTGACTCAGTAAGCAGAACCATATGCATTTCAAAAATGTACTCCTACTTGAAAACAAAAATAACAGTGTCTCAAAAGCAGACTTAGGTAGCTTAATTGGTTAAGATTGCTTATATTTCTCTCCTTAAAAAAGTATATAATTTTAATCTCTAACATTCACCCTGATCTAACAAACATGGTTTATTTTTGTATTATATTTTTTTCTACCAATTGCTTAAATATACACAGATATAGCTTTAAAAAATTGCAATAATAGTCAAGAGAATGAGAAGACAAGCCAGAAACTTTCCGAAAATATCTGCAAAAGGTATATTTGCTAATGGACTGATAGTCAAAACATACAAAGACTAGACTTTAAAAACTCAATAGTAAGAAAATCAGCATTCTAACTCTTAAAATGGGCAAAAGAGTTTAAGAGGCAGTTAACCAAAAAGATGTATGAAAAAAAGAATGCATATGGAAAAAAATGTTTAGCATCATTTATCATTAAGGAATTGAAAATTAAAGCAATGAACTAAGTCTCCACATCTATTGGGATGGTGAAAATCCAAAACACTGAATACAGAATAAAGCAGAGCAAAGGCTAATAGAGTTTTGTCAAGAGAACACACTGGTCGTAGCAAAAACCCTCTTTGAACAACACAAGAGAAGACTCTACTCATGAACATCACCAGATGGTAAACACTGAAATCAGATTGATTACATTTTTTGCAGCCAAATGTGGAGATGCTCTGTATGGTTAGTAAAAACAAGCCCAGAAAGTGACTGTGGCTCAGATCATGAACTCCGTATTGCCAAATTCAGACTGAAATTGAAGAGAGTAGGGAAAACCAGTAGAGCATTCAGATATGACCTAAATCAAGTCCCTTATGATTATACAGGGGAAGTGAGAAATATATTCAATAGACAAGATCTAAGAGAAAGCCTGAAGAGCTATGGACAGAGGTTCATGGCATTGTATAGGAAACAAGGATCAAGATCATCCACAAGAAAAAGAAATGCAAAAAAAGCAAAATGGCTGTCTGGGCAGGCCTTACAAATAGCTGTGAAAAGAAGAGAAGCCAAAAACAAAGGAGAAAAGGAAATATATATATCCATTTGAATACAAAGTTCCAAAGAAAAGCAAGGAGAGATAAGAAAGTCTTCCTTGGTGATCAGTGCAAAGAAAGAGAGGAAAACAATAGAATGGGAAAAACCAGAGATCTCTTCAAGAAAATTAGAGATACCAAGGGAACATTTCATGCAAAGATGGACTTGATAAAGGACAGAAATATTATGGACCTAACAGAAGCAGAAGCTATTAAGAAGAGGTGGTAAGATTACACAGAAGAACTGTACAGAAAAGATCTTCATGACCTAGATAATCATGATGGTGTGATTACTCACCTAGAGCCAGACATCCTAGAATGTGAAGTCAAGTGGGACTTAGGCACCATCACTACGAACAAAGCTAGTAGATGTGGTGGAATTCCAGTTGAGCTATTTCAAATCTTAAAAGATGATTCTGTGAAAGTGCAGCACTCAATATGCCAGCAAATTTGGAAAACTCAGCAGTGCCACAGGACTACAAAAGATCAGTTTTCATCCCAATCCCAAAAAAAGCAATGCCAAAGAATGCTCAAACTACCGCACAATTGCACTCATCTCACATGCTAGTAAAGTAATGCTCAAAATTCTCCAAGCCAGGCTTCAACAGTACATGAACCATGAGTTACCAGATGTTCAAGCTGGTTTTAGAAAAGGCAGAGGAACCAGAGATCAAATTGTCCACATCTACTGGATCATTGACAAAGCAAGAGCATTCCAGAAAAACATCTATTTCTTCTTTATTGATTATGCCAAATCCTTTGATTGTGTGGATCACAGTAAACTGTGTAAAATTCTTAAAGCAATGGGGATACCAGACCACTTGACTGCCTTTTGAGAAATCTGTATGCAGGTCAGGAAACAACAGTTAGAACTGGACATGGACCAAGAATCTGGTTCCAAATAGGAAAAGGAGTACCTCAAGGCTGTATATTGCCACCCTGCTTATTTAACTTATATGCAAAGTGCATTGCGAGAAACGCTGGGCTGGAGGAAGCACAAGCTGGAAACAAGTTTTCCAGGAGAAATATCAATAACCTCAGATATGCAGATGACACCACCTTTATGGCAGAAAAAAAAGAACTAAAGAGCCTCTTGATGAACATAAAAGAGGAGAGTGAAAAAGTTAGCTTTAAGCTCAAGTTTCAGAACACTAAGATGATGGCATCCAGTGCCATCACTTCATGGTAAATAAATGGGGAAACAGTGGAAACAGTGGCTGACTTTATTTTGGGGGGCTCCAAAATCATTGTAGATTGTGACTGCAACCATGGAATTAAAAGGTGCTTACTCTTTGAAAGCAAAGGTATGACCAACCTAGATAGGATATTAAAATGCAGAAACATTACTTTGCCAACAAAGGCCCATCTAGTCAAAGCTTTTGTTTTTCCATTAGTCATGCATGGATGTGAGTTGGACCTTAAAGAATCCTGAGGTCCAAGAATTGATTTTTTTGATCTGTGGTGTTGGAGAAAACTCTTCAAAGTCCCTTGGACTGCAAAGAGATCCAACCAGCCAATCCTAAAGGAAATCAGTCCTGAATATCCATTGGAAGGACTGATGTTGAAGCTGAAACTCCAATACTTTGGCCTCCTGATATAAAGAGCTGACTCATTGGAAAAGACCCTGATGATTGAAGGTGGGAGGCAGAAGGGATGACAAAGGATGAGATGGTTGGATAGCATCACCAACTCAGTGGACATGAGTTTGAGTAAACTCCGGGAGTCAGTGATGGACAAGGAGACCTGGCTTGCTGCAATCCATGGGTTCGCAAACAATTGGAGACTCTTCAGAGTCCCTTGGACTGCTAGGAGATCAAACCAGTCCATTTTGAAGGAGATCAGCCCTGGGATTTCTTTAGAAGGAATGATGCTAAAGCTGAAACTCCAGTACTTTGACCACCTCATGCGAAGAGTTGACTCATTGGGAAAGACTCTGATGCTGGGAGGGATTGGGGGCAAGAGGAGAAGGGGACGACAGAGGATGAGATGGCAGGATGGCATCACTGAATTGATGGATGTGAGTCTGAGTGACCTCCGGGAGTTGGTGATGGACAGGGAGGCCTGGCGTGCTGTGATTCATGGGGTCGCAAAGAGTCAGACACGACTGAGCGACTGATCTGATCTGATCTGATCTGAGTGCCTGAACTGAACTGATTACACTTTAGGCTGACAAAGAGGTAGAGCAACAGGAACTCTCATTCACTTATGGTGGGAATGCAGGACAACAACTTGGAAAACAGATTACCAGATTCTTACAAATCTAGTCATATTTTTCCCATAAATTTCAAAAATATCACTTCTTGGTATTTATCCAAACAAGTTGAAAACATGTAAAAAATGTTTGTTTGTTTGTTTTTTTTCTATGTAAGATAATCATGTTTCAGAGAGCTATTGTAAATCATATAATTATCATCAGTAGTATTGTTTCCTGTATTGATATTTATTGAGATGTTAGACCATAACTGTTATTACCACCTCACCCCACCCCACACACAAAAGGATGGGTGATAGACTTACATGATCATTTCACAGTGTTTACATATATTAGTACTAATACATCAAGTTCTATATCTTAAATATATACAGATTTTATTTATCCATGATATGAATAAAGCTAAAAAGGAGCAAAGAAAACATGATCACACAAAATCCTGCACAAAGACATTCATAGCAGCTTTTTGCATAATTGCCAGAATTTTCAGAAAAGAGATGTTCTTTGGTAGGTGAATGATTAAATAAACAACTTCACATGTCAACAGTGATAAATTATTCAGTGTTAAAAAGAAATGAGGCATCAAGCCATAATCAGTGAAAGTAGCTAAAATGAAACGGCTACATGCAGTATAATTTCAACACTATGATCTTCTGCAAAAGTAAAATCTGTGAAGACAGCAAAATGATCGGTGATTTCCAGGAGTAAAGGAGCTGAGGGAGGTGCATGCACAGAGAATATAGGACTTTTAGGGTAGTGAAACTATTGTGGTAGTTTTGTGTCACACATTTGTCAAAACCCATAACCTGTGTAACACTGAAACCAAAAGCTAAAAATGATGCATATTTCCTAGGCTATCATATCTAAAGGCTGTATATTTTCTTTAAAAGTAATGAGTTGATTTTGACTTTATACCAACTTTTTTATGTCTTTGAAAGCTGTATCTAAATTATTGATTATATTTTATTATGATGTTAAAAATTATGGTTTTATATTTTTATTTTACTTATATATTAATATTAAATTAACTTATTTTAAAAGGTTTCTTTTATATATCACTTAATATTTTATTATGATTTATAAAAGTTTGATAGTATGTTAATTTCAAGCAATTGCTATCTTAAAAAAAGGTTTAATTGTCCCCTGATTTGGGAATATTTTGACTCCAAATTTTGTAATGGATTTTGTAAAATTATACCTAGTTATGCAGCTGGAACACTCCTTTATATGTAAGAAAATGTGACGTATCAAGCAACATAGACTTTTTGTCTAAAAAGAAGTCACTGTAAGGAAAATGGCTTTGAACACCATGGAAGGAAAAGTGCTATGCTTTTTTATAGGAAGTAGAAATGAGGATATAAGAACTGAATTTTATCACAGAAATAGCTAGGTGAAAAACCAATTTTTTCAGAAAGTACGATGCATAATCAAAAATATTGCTAATTGTCACTTCCCTAAAAGCAGGATAGCATAATTCTATACTCTATGATACCACACATGCTTCTGTCGTTTCCCCCCCCCCCACCCCCCAGTCTAGACTTGAAAATCCTTCTAAAGGCCTCTTTTTTTATGGGAAGTAGAAATGAGGATATAAGAATTGAATTTTATCACAGAAATAGCAAGGTGAAAAACCAATTTTTTCTGGAAGTACAATGCATAATTAAAAATACTGCTAATTGTCACTTCCCTAAAAGCAGAATAGCATAACTCTATACTTTATGCTACCACAAATGCTTCTGCCATTTCCCACCCCCCAGTCTAGACTTGAAAATCTTTCTAAAGGCCTATTTTAACCAGTATCTATTCTAAATTTAAGTAAAAGATGGTTTAAAATGTTTCTTTTCCACCATTCTCCATTCAGTTTTTGGTAACCAAATAAACAGAAAGTAGTGTTTCTCATGTCTGTATAGTTTTCTCACACTTACTTCCAGAACCAAACAAAATTTTGTCTAACCAAATGTTGTTACATTTTTACTTTGGCTTTATGTGCTAGTTACCACTTTCTTGTTATAGAAGAAATGTTCTTTGATCAAAAATTTGAGAAAAAAGAAGTTAATATAAATATTTTTTCTTTGCTAAACACATTGGGCACTTTGATGTAATAATATATTTTGTGATTCTTGAAGGGGAACTGCACTGTGCAACATTTCCTAACCACTATTTTTAGAACAAGTTTTAAACTTTAAAAACTTTTTATTTTTAAACAATCATTCTTTAGGAGCCAACTAGCTCAGTTGGGTATAGTGTGATGCTAATAATGCCAAGGTCTCAGATATGATCCCTGTATGGGTCACTTTCTTTGGTCACCTCCACCTGAAGGCTACCAACCATTTGGGACTTCCCTAGTGTCTCAGACAGTAAATGATCTGCCTGCAATGTAGGAGACCTGGGTTCAAACCCTGGGTTGGGAAGATCCCCTGGAGAAAGAAATGGAAACCCACTCCAGTATGCTTCCCTGGAAAATTCCACAGATGGGAGCCTGGTGGAATACAGTCCTTGGGTCACAAAGAGTCAGACATGACTGAGTGACTAACACTGATAGATGTACAGAAAGTTACAAATACAGCATCAAAAATTTCCCTCTACTCTTTATCTACTTTCTTGTAATAGTTATTTTTTTACATAAGTATAGTACAAAATGTCAAAACCAGAAAATTGATGATACTTTGATGTATAGACACATAGATGTCAATTAATCACCTGTGAGATGAGATGGTTGGATGGCATCACTGACTCAATGGACATGAGTTTGAGTAAGCTCCAGGAGTTGGTGATGGACAGGGAAGCCTGATGTGCTACACTCCATGGAGTCACAAAGAGTCAGAAGTGATTAAGTGACTGAACTGAACTGAGCTGAACTGAATCACATGTGTAGGTTCCTATAAACATCACATCAATCAAGATACAGAATGTCTTTCATCATAGCTCAGTCATTACATGCTAACTTATATAATACCTTCCCTAGCCCTTCCCACTATCCCTAAATCTGACAAATCCTAACCTGTTCAGCATTTCTATAATTTTGTCAAGACTGTTACATAAACAGAAATACACAGTATATAATTTTCTGATATTGGTTTTGTTTTTTTCTTTTTTCCACTCAGCATAATGCTTTTGAAATTCAGCCAAGTTATTGAGTGTATTTATAGTTTGTCTTTTTTTATTGCTGAGTAGTATTCCATGATACAGATATATGACTGTGTTTAACAATTTACCTTTTGAGGAATATTTTAGCTGTTTTCAGGTTTTGACTCTTACAAATAAAGCTGCTAGGAACATTCATGTATAGGTTTTGTGTATACATAGGCTTTTGGGTTTTTTTTTTTTTTTTTTCCTTTGGAATAATGTCTAAGATTGCAACTGCTAGGTTCTAGAGTAAGTATAGTTGCTTAAAGAAACTGTCAAATACTCACCAAGTTTACTGTTTCATTTTATATTCTCATCAGTCATGTATACCAGATTCAGTTTATCTATATCCTTGGCAGTATTTCTGCTGTCCATTTTTTTTTTTCCTTTAGCCATTCTGATTGATGTATAATAATATCTCCTACTGAACTTTGACTTGCATAATTTTTGAATATATTCTCATGTGTGTTTATTTTCCATATGAATATGCTCTTTGCTATTAGCTCCTTATTCCAAAATTCAGACTTAAATTGAAGAAAGTAGGGAAAACCACTAGGTCATTAAGGTATGACCTAAATCAAAACTCTTATCATTCTGCAATGAAAGTGACAAATAGATTCAAGGGATTAGATCTGATAGACACAGTACCTGAAGAACTACGGACAGAGGTTCATAACACTGTACCTAAGCTGGTATTCAAAACCATCCTCAAGAAAAAGAAATTCAAAAAGGCAAATTGTTGTCTCAGGAGCCCTTAAAAAAGCTGAGAAAAGAAGAGAAGTAAAAGGCAAAGGAGAAAAGGAACAATATACCCATCTGAATGCAGAGTTCTAAAGAATAAGAAGGAGATATAAGAAAGCCTTCCTAAGTATTCAATGCAAAGAAATGGAGGAGAACAATAGAATGGGAAAGATTAGTGATCTCTTCAAGAAAATTAGAGATACCAAGGGAACATTTCATGCATAGATGGGTTCGATAAAGGACAGAAATGGTATGGACCTAACAAAAGCAGAAGATATTAAGAAGAGGTGGCAAAAAATATATAGAAGAACTATACAAAAGAGATCTTCATAAACCAGATAACCACAATGGTGTGATCACTCACCTAGAGCTAGACATCCTAGAATGAAAACTCAAGTGGGCATTAGGAAGCATCACTAGGAACAAAGCCAGTGAAGGTGATGGAATACCAGTTGAACTATGTCATCCTAAAAGATGATGCTGTGAAAGTGCTGCACTCAATATGCCAGCAAATTTGAAAAGCTCAGCAGTGGCCACAGAACTGGAAAAGGTCAGTTTTCATTCCAATCCCAAAGAAAGGCAATGCCAAAGAATGCTCAAAGTGCCGCACAATTGCACTCATCTCACACACTAGTAAAGTAATGCTCAAAATTCTCCAAGCCAGGCTTCAGCAATATGTGAACTGTGAACTTCCAGATGTTCAAGCTGGATTTAGAAAAGGCAGAGGAACCAGAGATCAAATTGCCAACATCCATTGGATCATGAAAAAAGCAAGATAGGTCCAGAAAAACATGTACTTCTACTTTATTGACTATGCCAAATCCTTTGACTGTATGGATCACAACAAATTGTGAAAAATTCTTAAGGAGATGGGAATATCAGACCATCTGACCTGCCTCCTGAGAAACCTGTATGCGGGTCAGGAAGCAACAGTTAACTGGAAATGGAACAAGAGACTGGTTCCAAATTAGGAAAGGAGTACATCAAGGCTGTATATTGTCACCCTGCTTATTTAACTTATATGCAGAGTACATAATGAGAAATGCTGGGCTGGATGAAACACAAGGGAATCAAGATTACCAGGAGAAATATCAATAACCTCAGACATGTAGATGACACCACCTTTATGGCAGAAAGTGAAGGAGAACTAAAGAGCCTCTTGATGAAAGTGAAAGAGGAGAGAGTGAAAAATTTGGCTTAAAACTCAACATTAAGACAACTAAGTTCATGGCATCTGGTTCCATCATTTCATGGTAAATAGATGGGGAAACAGTGGAAACAGTGCCAGACTATTTTTCTGGGCTCCAAAATCACTGCAGATGGTGACTGCAGCCATGGAATTAAAAGATGCTTAATCTTTGGAAGGAAAGTTATAACCAACCTAGATAGCCTATGAAAAAGGAAGAGTCATTACTTTGCCAGCAAAGGTCCATCTAATCACAGCTATGGTCTTTCTAGTAGTCATGCATGGTTGTGAGAATTGAACTATACAGAAAGCTGAGCATTGTAAAATTGGTTCTTTTGAACTGTGGTGCTGGTTAAGACTCTTGAGCATCCCTTGGAAAGCAAGGGATTCCAACCAATCCATCCTAAAGGAGATCAGTCCTGGGTGTTAATTGGAAAGACTAATGCTGAAGCTGAAACTCCAAACGTTTGGCTGCCTGATGCAAAGAACTTACTCAATGGAAAATACCCTGATACTAGGAAAGATTGAAGGCGGGAGAAGTGGATGACAGAGGATGGGATGATTGTATGGCATCAACAATCAATGGACATGAATTTGAGTAAACTCCAGGAATTGGTGATGTACAGGGAGGCCTGGTGTGCTGCAGTCCATGGGGTTGCAAAGAGTCAGACTCAAATGAGAGACTGAACTGACTGACGGAACTGATAACCTGTTTCTTTCCTTTTGAACTATCTTTTGTAGATCAAAATTTTGCTTTAATTTTTGTTAATTTCAGTTAATCATTTTTTATCTTATGGATTATGTTTTTGGATTTATGTCTAAGAAATCCTCACAAAGCTCCATCCCCAAAGATCCTTCCCTAACTTGTTGTCTAAACATTTTATCAAATTCTATTCTACAAACCTTGCTATTTGTTTTGAGTAAATTTTATGAGTTGTGAGTTTTGAAAAAGTTTTGATAAAAATTAATTAATTAATTTAATTTCTGTTTATAAAATGCCTATGAATATCCAAGGTTTCAGCACCATTTGGTTCAAAGGTTATTTTCTTTCTATTAAATAATTTGTGTAGAAAAATCAGTTGTACTTGCTTGTGGTCTATTTCCAGAAACACTCCTCTAGACCATTTATCTGTGTATATATCTATTTCTTTGCCAGTACTTCTGGCAAACAACACACAGAAATCCCTTGCATTCCTGTACACTAATAATGAGAAAATAGAAAGAGAAATTAAGGAAACAACTCCATTCACCATTGCAATGAAAAGAATAAAATACTTAGGAATATATCTTCCTAAAGAAACTAAAGACCTATATATAGAAAACTATAAAACACTGGTGAAAGAAATCAAAGAGGACACTAATAGATGGAGAAATATACCATGTTCATGGATTGGAAGAACCAATATAGTGAAAACGAGTATACTACCCAAAGCAATTTATAGATTCAATGCAATCCCTCTCAAGCTACCAACGGTGTTCTTCACAGAGCTAGAACAAATAATTTCACAGTTTGTATGGAAATATAAAAAAACCTTGACTAGCCAAAGCCATCTTAAGAAAGAAGAATGGAACTGGAGGAATCAACCTGCCTGACTTCAGGCTCTACTACAAAGCCACAGTCATCAAGTCAGTATGGTACTGGCACAAAGACAGAAATATAGATCAATGGAACAAAATAGAAAGCCCAGAGATAAATCCACGCACATATGGACACCTTATCTTTGACAAAGCAGGCAAGAATATACAATGGATTAAAGATAATCTCTTTAACAAGTGGTGCTGGGAAAACTGGTCAACCACTTGCAAAAGAATGAAACTAGAACACTTTCTAACACCATACACAAAAATAAACTCAAAATGGATTAAAGATCTAAATGTAAGACCAGAAACTATAAAACTCCTAGAGGAGAACATAGGCAAAACACTCCCAGACATACATCACAGCAGAATCCTCTATGACCCACCTCCCAGAATATTGGAAATAAAATAAAAAAAAAAAAAAAAAAAAAAAAAGGGACCTAATTATACTTGAAAGCTTCTGCACAACAAAGGAAACTATAAGCAAGGTGAAAAGGCAGCCTTCAGAATGGGAGAAAATAATAGCAAATGAAGCAACTGACAATTAATCTCAAAAATATACAAGCAACACCTACAGCTCAATTCCAAAAAAATAAATGACCCAATCAAAAAATGGGCCAAAGAACTCAATAGACATTTCTCCAAAGAAGACATACAGATGGCTAACAAACACATGAAAAGATGCTCAACATCACTCATTATCAGAGAAATGCAAATCAAAACCACTATGAGGTTCCATTTCACACCAGTCAGAATGGCTGTGATCCAAAAGTCTACAAGCAATAAATGCTGGAGAGGGTGTGGAGAAAAGGGAACTCTCTTACACTGTTGGTGGGAATGCAAACTAGTACAGCCACTATGGAGAACAGTGTGGACATTCCTTAAAAAACTGGGACTAGAACTGCTTTATGATCCAGCAATCCCACTGCTGGGCATACACACCGAGGAAACCAGAATTGATAGAGACACGTGTACCCTAATTCTCATTGCAGCACTGTTTATAATGGCCAGGACATGGAAACATCCTAGATGTCCATCAGCAGATGAATGGATAAGAAAGCTCTGGTACATATACACAATGGAGTTTTGTGTATTCCCATATATACTACTCAGCCATTAAAAAGAATGCATTTGAGTCAGTTCTAATGAGGTGGATGAAACTAGAGCCTATTATACAGAGTGAAGTAAGCCACAAAGAAAAACACCAATACAGTATACTAACGCATATATATGGAATTTAAAAAGATGGTAGTGATAACCTCGTATGCGAGACAGTAAAAGAGACACTGATGTATAGAACAGTCTTTTGGACTCTGTGGGAGAAGGAGAGGGTGGGATGATTTGGGATAATGACATTGAAACATGTATAATATCATATATGAAATGAGTCGCCAGTCCAGGTTCGATGCACGATACTGGGTGCTTGGGGCTGGTGCACTGTGATGACCTAGAGGGATGGTATGGGGAGGGAGGTGGGAGGAGGGTTCAGGATGGAGAACACATGTATACCTGTGGCGGATTCATGTTGATATATGACAAAACCAATACAATATTGTAAAGTTATAAAATAAAATTAAATTAAAAAAAATAAAACTAAATCTCCCACAGGCTATAGTAATGAATCATCAACTCATGGTTATAGTTATTTGGAGAGTTGCCATGTCAGCCAAACAGAGCTATCTGGACCAATCTTTACTTTTATATTAAGTAGCTTTTGGAGAATAATTTAAAGAAATCAATTGAATGACTTTATTTCTCTTAAACCCTTTTGAGGAATATTTTCCTTGCAGAGGGGCCCATTTACATTGTCTTTTAAATGACTCAGAGTTGCATTTAGCACTAGAGCAAAACAGAAAAGCTGTTAAACTAAATCTGAAAGCTAGAAACCTATACAGGGATGAAAGTTTTATGAATTTTTTTAACACTTGGTGTCTTCCATTTTTGCAGGAATCCCATAAATCTCACTAACTGCTATTTTACTTATATGAATAAACTACTGAAATTTAGCAGTTAAAAACCACCATGAAGATTATATGAACTTCCCAGGTGGCATTAATGGTAACAAATCCGCCTGCCAATACAGGAGCTGTAAGGGAGGCAGTTTCAATCCCTGGGTCAGGAATATTTACTGAAGGAGGGAATGGCAACCCAGGACAGTATTCTTGCCTGGAGTATCCTGTGGACAGAGGAAGACTGGCAGACTATAGTCCATAGGCTCACAAAGAGTCAGACACGACTGAAGTAACTTAGCACACATGCATGTAGATTGTAAAAGAAAAACTCATGCGTTGAGGTCTAGATATGGAAGCCATTTCGCCTTTAAAAAACTCTGTGATCTAACTGTGATCCTGAGAAGTAAGTTTGTTTCATTCTATCTTAATAAAAATGCATAATGGCTTAATGAACTGACATAATTCATTTAGATACAAGGATTAAATGAGATAATAAAGGAACATCTTAGGGATTGGTAGCTTTTAAATTAGTCTTTTGATTCCATAAATATAGTTTGTATTCAAGAAATAGTTCAAAAATTGAAATAAAAGAGAGTTGTGTGTGTGTGTGTGTTGTCACTTTAGTCATGTCCAACTTTATTTCTTTCAATGCCTTAACTTTTGCCTTAGCCCTAAGATGTACATACATACTTTTATGGAAATTATTCATTTATTGATATCATTGATAAGACATCAATAAATATATTCATTAATTTATGTGTAAAGTACATATATGTACATATATAATTTCATAAATGCCTGAAATTATATACATTATATATACATATATATTTCAGATATATAAAATCATATACATTTTATATGCATATATTTATTTCAGACATGTCTTAAACTATATACATTATATAAATACATATTATATACCAGACATGCAAAAATTATATACATTGTATGTTCATAATATTTCAGATATATAAAAAATTATATACATTATATATGCATATATTTATTTCAGACAAGTCTGAAATTACATACATTATACAAATATATAATATTTCAAACATGCAAAAATTATATATTTCAGGCATGTATCAAATGGTATACATTTTATATATATATATATATGTCTATTTGAGACATGTGTGGAATTATATATATTACATATAATATTGAACACATGTGTGGAGTTATATATATTGTATATATAATATTCAGATACATGTGAATTATATACAATGTAGAGACAAGTTTCCCTGGTAGCTCAGATGGTAAATTCTCTGCTAATAATTCGGGAGACCCAGGTTCAATCCCTGGGTTAGGAAGATCTCCTGGAGAAGGAAATGGCAACCCACTCCAGTATTCTTGCCTGGAAAATTCCATGAACAGAGGAGCCTGGTAGGTTACAGTCCATGGGGTCACAAAGAGTTGGACACGACTGAGCAACTTCACTGCATTTCACTTCATATACTATATTTATATATATATATATATATACATATATATATATATATACACACACATATATATATATACGAATTTAGGATACGTATGGAATTATATGCATTATATATACATATTTCAGACATGTATGAAATTCTACACATTGAGTTCAGTTCAGTTGCTCAGTCATATCCAACTCTTTGCGACCCCATGAATCTCAGCACACCAAGCCTCCCTGGCCATAACCAACTCCCAGATTTCACTCAGACTCACATCCATCAAGTCAGTGACACCATCCAGCCATCTCATCCTCTGTTGTCCCCTTCTCCTCCTGCCCCCAATCCCTCCCAGCATCAGAGTCTTCTCCAATGAGTCAACTCTTCGCATGAGGTGGCCAAAGTACTGGAGTTTCAGCTTTAGCATCATTACTTCCAAAGAAATCCCAGGGCTGATCTCCTTCAAAATAGACTGGTTGGATCTCCTTGCAGTCCAAGGGACTCTCAAGAGGCTTCTCCAACACCTCAGTTCAAAAGCATCAATTCGTCCAACTCTCACATCCATACATGACCACAGGAAAAACCATAGCCTTGACAAAACAGAACTTTGTTGGCAAAGTAATGTCTCTGCTTTTGAATATGCTATCTAGGTTGGTCATAACTTTTCTTCCAAGGAGTAAGTGTCTTTTAATTTCATGGCTATAGTCACCATCTTCAGTGATTTGGAGTCCCAAAAAATAAAGTCTGACACTGTTTCCACTGTTTCCCCATCTATTTCCCATGAAGTGATGGGACCGGATGCCATGGTTTTCATTTTATTTCAGACATGTCTGAATATACATGCATTATAAATGCATGTATATATATTTCAGACATATGTGACTTTATATGCATTATATATATATTTCAGACATGTAGTAAATATATATATATATACACACACATAATATACATGTCTATGACAGATAAATGTAATATAACTTTGCCAACAAAGGTTCGCCTAGTCAAGGCTATGGTCTTTCCTGTGGTCATGTATGGATGTGAGAGCTGGACTGTGAAGAAGGCTGAGCGCCAAAGAATTGATGCTTTTGAACTGTGGTGTTGGAGAAGTCTCTTGAGAGTCCCTTGGACTGCAAGAAGATCCAACCAGTCCATTCTGAAGGAGATCAATCCTGGGATTTCTTTGGAAGGAATGATGCTAAAGCTGAAACTCCAGTATTTTGGCCACCTCATGCGAAGAGTTGACTCATTGGAGAAGACTCTGATGCTGGGAGGGATTGGGGGCAGGAGGAGAAGGGGACGACAGAGGATGAGATGGCTGGATGGCGTCACTGACTCGATGGGTGTGAGTCTGAGTGACCTCCAGGAGCTGGTGATGGACAGGGAGGCCTGGCGTGCTGCGGTTCATGGGGTCGCAAAGAGTCGGACACGACTGAGCGACTGATCTGATCTGATCTGATCTGATATGTTATATAATACATATTAAATATAATAAAGACATATAATAAATATAGCACATTATAATATATGCTATATAATAAATATAACATATAACATGTTCATTTCAGTTCAGTCACTCAGTCGTGTCCGATCTCTTTTGCGACCCCATGAACTGCAGCACGTCAGGCCTCCCTGTCCATTACCAACTCCCGGAGGTCACTCAGACTCACATCCATCGAGTCAGCGATGCCATCCAGCCATCTCATCCTCTGGCGTCCCCTTCTCCTCCTGCCCCCAATCCCTCCCAGCATCAGAGTCTTCTCCAATGAGTCAACTCTTCACATGAGGTGGCCAAAATACTGGAGTTTCAGCTTTAGCATCATTCCTTCCAAAGAAATCCCAGGGTTGATCTCCTTATAAAAATATATATATATATATATATATATATATTATAATATAACATATAATATATATTATATATATATATAATATAGTATATATATATATATTTCATACACATCTAAAGTACATAAATTTTATCTCAGGGAATTACCTGAGTACAAATACAATTTTCTGGTATAATCTGAATATCTAGGCAATGTTTTCTGTCTATGTAAAACACATCTTAAGATCTTTGCCATAAAGCCTACTTAGATGTGTAGGTTTACAATAATTTTGTTATTGTTAAGTCACTAAGTCGTGTCTGACTCTTTTGCAACCCCATGGACTATAGAATATCAGGCTCCTCTTTCCTTGGGATTTCCCAGACAAGAATACTAAAGTGGGTTTTAATTTCCTTCTCTAGGGCATCTTTCCAAAACAAAGGTCAAGCCCATGACTCCCACATTGGCAGGCAGATTCTCAACCACTAAGCCACCAAGGAAGCTTTTGTGATAGTTTACAAGCACAACTTTTTAAATTTTGCCTCAGACACAATTCCATCATTTCAGCCCTGTTCTGAATCTGCATACATCTCAGAATCTTTCTGCTCAGATTAAGCCAATGAAACTCTAAGAAAGTGATAACAAAATATCATATGGCACACTGAATGACATAGCATTTTTAAAGGCAGGAAAATGACACCTTTTCAGGATTTCTTTGTGACTTCCAGATTTATTCTGATGATTTAGGTAATGAATCCCCTGATCAGTTTTATAAATGCTAAACATTTAAACTCTGGTTATTGTCATTCACATAGCTTTAGGCCTGTGGGCCACATGCTTTGCTTTTATTCTTTGAGAAACTGGAACTTCCCTATGCACCTCTAGAATAGAGTATGTGCAAGGGACCTATTGTTAAGATTAATGATAATACATTCACTGGGAAATTTCATAAAGTGTGAAAAGCAGAAATACATGAACAAAATGAAATTGTGTATTGTTGAAAAGGATCTTATATAGTCCCAGAGATGTATTTCCTCTGTATTTATTTAAAAATAAAATGTAGCTCTTTAAAGTGTTAATTAATATTTTAAGTTTAGGTCCATGAAACACCCCAGAAGCATCTGACTACGATTTTTTTTTTTTTTTTTTTATAAAGCTCTTCATCTTTGTTCAGCTAGTTCCACAAATAGTAAATTGCTTATAGTACACATTTGTCATATGCTAACTGTCTGCCCAGAATAACCTACTTAGATGAAAGGGGGCACACAAGGTAGGTCAGGTGCACATTTAGATGAATATTAACAGAACAATATTCATCTTCTTGCAGGCTTTTAATCAGTTAGTTATTGAAATTATTATATCTGCTAACTTTTCTCTCTTCTAAATATTTTGAAAGTGTATTTGCTTTAAAAGTCAAATAAAATATGTTAAAATAAAATATGATAATAACTGAGCCATTTTTTTAATTAAGATTTTTTTATTCTGGTTCCTGAGAGGATCCTTCTAACCAAATAGAGGTTCTATTCTTATCCTTTTCTAACAATTGTACATTCATTTCTTCACTTCTTCAACTATTATTTTTGGTTGCCACTATATGAAGGACTAAAGTGAAGTCTTAACAAAATATTATTTTTATATGAACTGCATATTAAGAGTAATTATATTTATACATATACAGTGCTAAGCATATTATTTAAGGGTTTATTGGTATTACCTTGCTTAACTGTCAAAAGAATCCTGTAATATTTTGAGCTTCTATACCTTAATATCAGAGATGAAAAAATTAAGCTGTGACCAAAAATGTATTGAATTAACACAACTAACAATTAGCAAAAGTAGAGTTTAAACTCAGAATTAATTCCAGAGTACTAATTTTAAGTACTCACAAATGTTGTTTGCATTTGTATTTTCCTTCAAGTGAGTTATTGAGGTAAAAGTTAACATATTATCTATTACCTGAGATATTTTATTAAGATGATTTTTTTATCAAGATAATTTTTTATCTTTTACAAAGATAGAACTAAAATAAGATTCTTGGAAATTCCAAACACCTTGGCCTTGAGCCAACCCAAGTCTCAGAGACTGTCAATGATTCAGCCTGTGCCTTATAGCTGAGATCCAGAAATAGCTTTGAAACTTACAAAGAACTAAAGTACATTCTCTAGCAGACAATGGATAATATTGAAAGTTCAATGGGCCATATGGAAGTAGAATTTTATGCAATATTTTAGCTTATTTTAAATTTTAAACATTTCCTAAATATTTCTATTTATCCATTTACCATTATTCACAGAAGGACTGATGCTGAAGCTCCAGTACTTTGGCCACCTGATGTAAAGAGCCAGCTCAATGGAAAAAACCTTGATGCTGGAAAAGACTGAGGACAAGAGGTAAAAGGAGAGACAGAGGATGAGATGGTTGGATGGCATCACTGACTCAATGAACATGAGTTTGAGCAAACTCCAGGAAATAATGAAGGACAGGGAAGCCTGGATTTTTTTTTTTTTTTTTTTTTTTATGAAGTCCTTTATCTTTGTTCAGTTAGTTCCACAGATAGTAAATTGCTCATAGTACACATTTGTCATATGCTAACTGTCTGCTCGTGATAACCTACTTAGATGAAAGCGGGCACACAAGGTAGGTCAGGAGCACATTTAGATGAATATTAACAGAACAGTATTCATCTTCTTGCAGGCTTTTAATCAGTTAGTTATTAATGTCATTATATCTGTGAGCTTTTCTCTCTTCTAAATGTCTTGAAAGTGTGCTTGTTTTACATATATATATATATATATATATATATATATATATATATATATATAAACATGTATATATTATATACACATGATAATACATTGTAATATGCATTATGGATTGCCCAGGTGGCACTAATGGTAAAGAATCTGTCAATGCAGGAGATGCAGAAGAAGTGTATTCAATCCCTGGGTTGAGGAGATCCCCTGGAGTAGGAAATGGCACCTCATTCCAGTATTCTTGCCTGGAAAATTCCATAAGCAGAGAAGCCTGGTGGACTGTATACACATTATGCTGCTGCTGCTGCTAAGTCGCTTCAGTCGTGTCCGACTCTGTGCAATCCCATAGACGGCAGCCCACCAGGCTCCTCTGTCCCTGGGATTCTCCAGGCAAGAATACTGGAGTGGGTTGCCATTTCCTTCTCCAATGCATGAAAGTGAAAAGTGAAAGTGAAGTCGCTCAATCATGCCGGACTCTTAGCAACCCCATAGTACACATTACATATAAAATACATTATAATGTATCTATATAAGGCACTGCAATGTATTATAATGCATATATAAAATATATTGTTCCTATATAAACATATATAAAATTAGTGTTTCATTATCATTTTAAAAATAGTAAGACATATGTAATATATCTTACAAATAACAGCACTGTTATAGCAAGCAGGTAGTTAGGTATGAACAGAGAAATGGGGGCAGGGACCAGGTGGCAGAAAATGTTGTAAAGAGTGGGAGTTTATAGGCAGACAAAGGAAAGCAGGAAACTTCAGACTCACTGGAGACCACGCATTTTGGGTGACAAGGGTTCAAGTAGCCGACAAAGAAAGGCGAGAAAGGTGAGAATCTCTTGCTTCCAAATGTAATCTTCGGCTCATTGTGCTCTCATTATATTATCCTTACAGACAAAATGTACTCATCATGCACCCATGCCATTACACTTCTGATCTAAGTTAAATAAAGACAAAAATCCATCTTTCCCTCAGAAAAATGGAACTGGGATGAAAATCGGGGACCATGACTCCCGAACGCCTCTCTCTTCAGTGAATATTTTGCCCCTTCACTTGCATGTGCCTTATAACTGTCTTGCTGAATTGTTACAAAGCATTAGTTGCTCAGTCATGTCCAATTCTTTGTAAACCCATGGACTGTAGCCACCAGGATCCTCTGTCCATGGCATTCTCCAGGCGAAGAAAGGTGTGAGTTGCCTTTCCCTTCTCCAGAGGATCTTCTCAACCCAGGTCTCCCATGTTGTAGGCAGATTCTTTACCATCTGACAGGGAAGACTGTAATTTTAACTCCATGTTGGTTCTGTCTCTTTGACTTTAACCTTTACTTTTCATTAATGTTGTTATTATAAACTTACATAATGGCCTGCCTTAGAGAACCCTTCTCCTCTGCCTGAATGTTAAACCAAAGTACCTTTGTTCAGAACCCTGTCCACCTATGGATGGCTGCAGAAAAGAAGCAATTAGCACATTTAGGCGGGCCATTCCAGGAGATATTTGCAAGAATTATGGCTTTTTAACATTAATTCCTCACTGTTTCCTCCTCTCTGCTCTATAAAACAACCTAGCATCCAGACCCCATTACGATGATTATTTTGATATAGTAGTTGGCCATCTTCTTGGTTTTCGG
This sequence comes from Tragelaphus eurycerus, assembly GCA_935064755.1. NCBI lineage: Eukaryota > Metazoa > Chordata > Mammalia > Artiodactyla > Bovidae > Tragelaphus > Tragelaphus eurycerus. The sequence goes on from CAKXYN010000123.1 coordinate 2,382,184, forward strand.
GCTTTCTGAATAAAATCATATCCCTTGCCTCAATACCTCACCTATTAAATAATTGGCTTGCCATGTGGCAAGCAGAATGAGCTTGGACTTGGTAACAAAAGGAACCAGGGGCAACATCTCCTCACCTGTCTGCCCGGACTTCCTCTGAGAGCATATCCTTGCTTCAATAAACTCTCAGTTTACCTTCTACACTTCTCTTCTTGATATCCTGATTCTTTCATCATGAAGAAAGAATCTTCAGTTCACTGCAAACAGTATAAAAAATAGTAGAAATTTTCAAAAATTTAGTTCAGAATGACAAAACATTGACTGTATTAAATTTTCACAAAATCAGAATATCAACAAATGTTGAAAATAATGATTATTTTGACTTTGATTTTTTAGATCATAACAAACTATGGGAAATTCTTAAAGAAATGAGAATACCAGACAACCTTACCTGTCTCCTGAGAAACCTGTATGCAGGACAAGAACAATAGTTACAATGGGATATAGAACAGTGGGCTAGTTCAAAATTGGGAAGGGATTACCTCAAGGCTGTAAGATTGTCACTCTGCTTATTTAACCTATATGCAAATTACATCATGAGAAATGGTGAGCTGGATGAATCACAAGCTGGATCAAGATTACTGGGAGAAATATCAACAACCTCAGATATGCAGATAATATCACTCTAATGGCAGAAAGTGAAGAGGAACTAAAGACCCTCTTGATGAGGGTGAAAGAGGAGATTGAAAACGCTAGCATAAAATTCAGCTTTCAAAAACTAAGATCATGGCATTCAGTCCCATCCCTTCATGGTAAATAGAAGGAAAAAAAAGTGGAACAGTGACAGATTTTATTTTCATTGTCTCCAAAATCACTGCTGATCGTTAATGCAGCTATGAAATTAAGAGACATTTGCTCCTTGGAAGGAAAACTATGACAAACCCAGGTTGTATATTAAAAAGCAGAGATATCACTTTGCCAATAAAGGTCCATATTGTCAAGGCTATTATTTTCTCAGTAGTCATTTATGTATGTGAGCATTGGACCATAAAGAAGATTGAGTGCAGAAGAATCAATGCTTTCAAACTGTGGTATTGGAGAAGACTTTTGAGAGTCTTTTGGATAGCAAGGAGATCAAACCAATCAATCCTAAAGGAAGTCAACCCAGAATATTCATTGGAAGGACTGATGATGAAGCTGAGGCTCCAATATTTGGCCACCTGATGTGAAGGACTTAATCACTGGAAAAGACCCTGATGCTAGGAAAGATTGAGGTCAGGAAGAGAAGAAGGTAACAGAGGATGAGATTGTTAGATAGCATCAGTGACTCAATGGACATGAGTTTGAGCAAAGTCCAGGAGATAGTAAAGGACAGGGAATCCTGCTGTGCTGCAGTCCATGGGGTTGCCAAGAATCAGACAGGATTTAGCAACTGAACAACAATGATTACTTCAAATTTTGCAGAACATTACTGTTGATGAATTTGAGGTTTTTGCTTCACCATTAAAGAGATCAGAGACAAAGCAGAAAGGTTAAGAAAGTAAAGTGAAAGTTTATTTAAACAAGGAACACTCAAAACAGGTAGGCAGGTGAAGAGCGGCTGCCCCAGGCCTCTTTGGCAAGCTGGTTAAGGTGGCATTTAAGTGAAAGGGCAGAATATTCATTGGAGAGAGAGGGGTTTGAGGGCTAACTTTCCTGATTTTTCATCCCAGCTCCATTTTCCTGAGGAGAGGGTGGATTTTGTCCCTATTTAGTTTAGATCAGTAGTGTCATGGCTATGAGCACTTTTTATCTGTAAAGATAATCTTATTATTAGCCTTAGTAGCCTATGAGCAGAAGGTTAATTTGGACTCAGGAGATTCCCACTTTTCTTTGTCCAGTACTTGAACCTTAATCATCCAAAATGTGTGGCGCTAGGTCAATCTGAAGTTTCCTGCTTTTCTTTGTCTGTTAATGGGCCTCCACTGTTTACAAGACATGTGATTTACTGGCACGAGATCCTGTCCCTATTTCTCTGCTCATACCTAGTTACCTGACTGATATAACATTACTATCCATAGTTCAGAGAAATAAATTCATTTCATTTAATCTAAGAACCTTTTCTCTCTCTCTCTTTTATACCCTTTAGTGTTCAGTCAGTTCAATTCAGTCACTCAGTCATGTCCAACTCTTCGTGACCCCATGAATCGCAGTACATCAGGCTTCCCTGCCCATGACCAACTCCGGGAGTTCACTCAGACTCACGTCCATCGAGTCAGTGATGCCATCCAGCCATCTCATCCTCTGTCGTCCCCTTCTCTCCCTGCACCCAATCCCTCCCAGCATGAGTCTTTTCCAATGAGTCAGCTCTTTGCATGAAGGGGCCAAAGTACTGGAATTTCAGCTTTAGCATCATTCCTTCCAAAGAAATCCCAGGGCTGATCTCCTTCAAAATGGACTGGTTGGATCTCCTTGCAGTCCAAGGGACTCTCAAGAGTCCTCTCCAACACCACACTTCAAAAGCATCAATTCTTTGGTGCTCAGCTTTCTTCACAGTCCAACTCTCACATCTATACATGACCACAGGAAAAACCATAGCTTTGACTAGACGAACCTTTGTTGAAAGTAGTGTCTCTGCTTTTCAATATGCTATCTAGTTTGGTCATAACTTTCCTTCCAAGGAGTAAGCGTCTTTTAATTTCATGGCTGCAGTCACCAACTGCAGTGATTTTGGAGCCCAGAAAAATAAAGTCTGACACTGTTTCCCCATCTATTTCCCATGAAGTGATGGGACCAGATGCCATGATCTTAGTTTTCTGAATGTTGAGCTTCAAGCCAACTTTTTCACTCTCCACTTTCACTTTCATCAAGAGGCTTTTTCGTTCCTCGTCACTTTCTGCCATGAGGGTGGTGTCATCTGCAAATCTGAGGTCATAGATATTTCTCCCGACAATCCTGATTCCAGCTTGTGTTTCTTCCAGTCCAGTGTTTCTCATGATGTACTCTGCATATAAGTTAAATAAGCAGGGTGACAATATACAGCCTTGACGTACTCCTTTTCCTATTTGGAACCAGTCTGTTGTTCCAAGTCCAGTTCTAACTGTTGCTTCCTGACCTGCATACAAATTTCTCAAGAGGCAGGTCAGGTGGTCTGGTATACCCATCTCTTGAAGAATTTTCCACAGTTTATTGTGATACATACAGTCAAAGGCTTTGGCATAGTGAATAAAGCAGAAATAGGTGTTTTTCTGGAACTCTCTTGCTTTTTCCATGATCCAGCGGACGTTGGCAATTTGATCTCTGTTCCTCTGCCTTTTCTAAAACAAGCTTGAACATCCGGAAGTTCACAGTTCATGTATTGCTGAAGCCTGTCTTTGAGAATTTTGAGCATCACTTAACCAGCTTGTGAGATGACTGCAATTAGGGTTAGGACTCCTTTGAAGCAGAGCCTACTAAATGTGCCCCATTATCTGTTTTCTAATTTGTCTGCAACCATAGATCTCTGATTTTTATCTAGATATATAATTTTCCATGATAAAGATAAAATTTACCATTCTTTTTTTATCACTAACTTCTGGCCAGTAGACAGCAAATAGAAGGACCTTGTGATGGTTGACTTTATGTGTCAATTTGGCTCACAAGTTCCTCAGTTTATGATTAAACATTATTCTGGTATGTCTGTAAGGAGATTTTTGGATGATATTAGCATTTGAGTTGGTAACCAATGTAAGCAGATTGTTCTTACCAATGTAGATAAACCTCATTTAATATGCTGAAGGCCTGAATCTAACAAAAGACTGAGCAAGAAAGAATTCTTTCTCTCTTTCTCTCTCTCTGCCTGATGGTCTTCCAGGTGGGACATTGGTCTTCAATGGTCTTCTCCTGCCTTTGTACTCAAACCCAAACTTACATCATCAGTTCTTCTGGTCTTAGACTTTCAGATCATAGATCTTGAGAGTTTTCAACCTCCATAATAGCAAGCACACATATGACAAATCTTATAATAAAGCTCTCTCTCTCTATATATATATATATATATGTGTGTGTGTGTGTGTGTGTGTGTGTGTGTGTGTGTGTGTGTGTGTAGATGTATGTATGTATATATTTGTGTATGTATGTATGTATATACAGTTTAGTTGCTAAGTTGTGTCTGACACTGTGACTTCATGGACTCTAGCCCACCAGGCTACTTTGTTCATGCATCATGTACAACAAATAAATGAACATCATGCAACATAAACATTGTATCAAGAACAGAAAATAAATGAACATGCATTTCCTATGGTGTACTTTATAAGTTAAATAAGCAGGGTGACAATATATAATAACATTGATGTGCTCCTTTCTCAGTTTTGAACCAGTGCATTGTTCCATGTCTGGTTCTAACTGTTGCTTCTTGACCTTCATACAGGTTTCTCAAGAAAAAGGTAAGATGGTCTGTTTTTTCCATCTCTTTTAGAATTTTCCACAGTTTGTTGTGATCCATACAATCAAAGACTTTGACATATTCAATGATGCAGAAGTCGATGTTTCTCTGGAATTCCCTTGCTTTCTCTATGATCCAACAGATGTTAGTGATTTGATCTCTGGTTCCTGTGCCTTTTCTGAATCAACATTATACATCTGTAAGTTCTCAGTTCATGTACTGCTGAAACCTAGCTTGAAGGATTTTGAGCATTACCTTGCTAGCATGTGAAATGAGTGCAATTGTACAGTAGTTTGAACATTCTTTGGCATTGCCTTTCTTTGGGATTGGAATAAAAACTGACCTTTTGCAGTCCAGTAGCCACTGCTGAGTTTTCCAAATTTCCTGACACATTGAGTGCAACACTTTAACAGCATCATCTCTTAGGGTTTGAAATAGCTCAGCTGGAATTCCATCACATCCACTACCTTTGTTTGCAGTAATACTTCCTAAGGCCTATTTGACTTCACACTCCACGATGTCTGGCTGAAGGTGAGTGACTGCACCATTGTGATTGTCTGGGTTGTTAAGACTTTTTTTTAAATAAAGTTCTTCTGTATATCGTCACTACATCTTCTTAATCTCTTCTGTGTCTTTTAGATCTTTACAATTTATCTCCTTTATTGTGCCCATCCTTGTATGAAATAATCCCTTGGTATCTCCAGTCATCTTGCAGATGACTTAGTCTTTCCCATCCTATTGTTTACCTCTATTTATTTGCACTGTTCACATAAGAAGACTTTCTTATCTCTCCTTGCTATTCTCTGGGACTCTACATTCAGTTGAGCATATCTTTCCTTTTCTCCTTTGCCTTTTGCTTCTCTTCATTTTTTTTAATTACTCCATTTATTTTAATTGGAGGCTAATTACTTTACAGTATTGTGGTGGTTTTTGCCATATGTTGACATGAATTAGCCATGGGTGTACATATTCTTCTCTTCCTTTCTCAGCTATTTGTAAGGCCTCCTCAGATCACCACTTTGTCTTCTTGCATTTCTTTTTCTTTGGAATGGTTTTGGTTACCACCTTCTGTAAAATGTTACATACCTCTGTCCATAGTTCTTCAGGCACTATGCTCACTTATAGTACAAAAACAATTTAATGTTTTTTTCTTAGGAATTCATTCCAAAATATCTGGGCTCATTTTCATATAGCTAAAAAACAGGTAAATATGATAACTTGGCATAGTTGTCAATATATAATATCAAAATATAGTATGAACATATTTTTAAGTATACATATATATGGGGCATCCTCAGGGTCTCCATGGTAAAAAATCCACCTGCAAGGCAGGAGCTGCAGGAGACACAGGTTCGAGCCCTGGGTCAGAAAGATCCCTTGGAGGAGGGCCTGGCAACACACTCCAGTATTGTTGCCTGGAGAATCCTATGGACAGAGGACCCTGGTGGGCTACAGTCCATAGGATCACAAAGAATCGGACATGATTAAAGCAACTTAGCATGCATGCAGACACACATATATATCTCAAACCATGTTGAATAGTATACATGCAAACAATCTTTTCTGCCCAGTTTATCACCCAAACATAGCTGCCATAAATTTGGTGCTATAGTAATAAACTTGAGAATGAAAGTTACTTTATTTCAAATAAAATACTTAATTCATCTAGACATGTCATAAAATACTTAATATTTAAGCTTGGTGAGATTCTCTGCTTTCTGTTGCTTTAAAAAAGATCTGATACTAACTGACAAGCATCTGATTATATTTATATAACAGGGAAGAACTGGTTTGCAAATGGCTACACAAACTCATAGTACCATGACTAGCTTTCAGATTTTCTCTTATTGTTTTGTTTGCTAAACTGAATTCCATTACTGACAATTTCTCCATCCCACTACTACATTTATGATTATAATGGGAGTCATCTGCAAATGGCTTCCCAGGTGGCTCTAGTGCTGAAAGACCCACATAGCGAGGCTGGAGATGCAAGAGATGCAGATTTGATCCCTGGATTGGGAAGATCCCCTGGAGAAGAAATGGCAACCTACTCCATTATTCTTGTCTGGAGAATCCCATTGTCAGAAGAGCCTGGTGGGCTATTGGCCATAGGGTCGCACAGTGTCAGACACGACTGAGGTGACTCAGCACACATACAGACACCTGCAAATATGGGTGATTTTTCGGGAAGAATAATTTGGCCTGATTTTGTAAGTTTTCAAAATCATTTTGGTGCTTGTGATTATGACAATTACATAAACATATTTATAAAGAAATTTAAGACCCTTTAAAAATGTACTAAGAAAATTAGAAGTCTTGTTTATTCTCACTCTAGCAGGAGTCAGTAGGAGACACAACTTGCCTTTTCCTTGGGAAGAAAATTGTCACCCCTCTAGCCATCCTCAACAGATAAATGTATTATATATTATAGATTTTATTCCAATAATTATTGTCAGTATAATGTCACATCAGGGTTTTTAATGAAACTTTCAGACTTAGCAGAGTTGATGATTTTTTAGTTGAAAGATAAACTGAGAAGGCAGGACTTATTGTATCAAAGTAGATACATGAAAAATAAATTGTCAAATGCAGAAGGAATTCAAGAACTGGAAATGAACTATTGTTGATTTTATTATTGCAATAATATAAATGCATTTTATTGAAAATGGTACTCTACTACATACTAAACAGAACACACAGCATGAATGTGTGTGTGTATATTTATATATATTTTGTTATATTTATATTTTATATTTATATACATTATTAAATTAATATAGTACATAAATATAATACATGCTATATAATAAATAAATATAATTGATACATTATTTACATAAGATAATCAAAATATTAATTAATACATTTATAATTTATATATCATATGTATTAATTAATATATGTTAATTATATTATATAATTATTTAAGATTGGAGAAGGAAAAGGCAACCCGCTCCAGTACTGTTGCCTGGAAAATCCCATGGAGGGAGGAGCTTGGCAGGCTACAGTCCATGGGGTCTCAAAGAGTCGGACATGACTTCACGACTTCACGACCATGAATTATATAACATAATAGAATAGAATAAATATCATATAGTATATTAAATATATTTATTTAATATAAAATTAATATATTTTACTATTATATAAAATATATGTTAAAATTAATTATATTATAATCATATCATACAAAATTATAATATTAATAATATTATAACATATATAATATTAATTTTATATATAGTATATATTATCGGGGGAAGGCAATGGCACCCCACCCCAGTACTTTTGCCTGGAAAATCCCATGGACGGAGGATCCTGGTAGGCTTCAGTCCATGGGGTCGCTGAGAGTCGGACACGACTGAGCGACTTCACTTTCACTTTTCACTTTCATGCATTGGAGAAGGAAATGGCAACCCACTCCAGTGTTCTTGCCTGGAGAATCCCAGGGACGGGGGGAGCCTGGTGAGCTTCTGTCTATGGGGTCGCACAGAGTCGGACACGACTGAAGCGACTTAGCAGCAGCAGCAGCAGCAGCAGCAGCAGCAGCAGTATATATTATAATTGTGATCTACACAGTCAAAGGCTTTGGCATAGTCAATAAAGCAGAAATACATGTTTTTCTGAAAGAGATGGGAATACCAGACCACCTGATCTGCCTCTTGAGAAATCTGTATGCAGGTCAGGAAGCAACAGTTAGAACTGGACTTGGAACAACAGACTGGTTCCAAATAGGAAAAGGAGTACGTCAAGGCTGTATATTGTCACCATGTTTGTTTAACTTATATGCAGAGTACATCATGAGAAATGCTGGATTGGAAGAAACACAAGTTGGAATCAAGATTGCCAGGAGAAATATCAATAATCTCAGATATGTGGATGACACCACCCTTATGGCAGAAAGTGAAGAGGAACTCAAAAGCCTCTTGATGAAAGTGAAAGTGGAGAGTGAAAAGGTTGGCTTAAAGCTCAACATTCAGAAAACGAAGATCATGGCATCTGGTCCCATCACTACATGGGAAATAGATGGGGAAATAGTGGAAACAGTGTCAGACTTTATTTTTCTGGGCTCCAAAATCACTGCAGATGGTGACTGCAGCCATGAAATTAAAAGACGCTTACTCCTTGGAAGGAAACTTATGACCAACCTAGATAGCATATTCAAAAGCAGAGACATCACTTTGCCAACAAAGGTTCGCCTAGTCAAGGCTATGGTCTTTCCTGTGGTCATGTATGGATGTGAGAGCTGGACTGTGAAGAAGGCTGAGCGCCAAAGAATTGATGCTTTTGAACTGTGGTGTTGGAGAAGTCTCTTGAGAGTCCCTTGGACTGCAAGGAGATCCAACCAGTCCATTCTGAAGGAGACTGTGATTTCTTTGGAAGGAATGATGCTAAATCTTAAACTCCAGTTCTTTGGCCAGCTCATGCGAAGAGTTGACTTATTGGAAAAGACTCTGATGCTGGGAGGGATTGAGGGCAAGAGGAGAAGGGGACGACAGAGGATGAGATGGCTGGATGGCATCACTGACTCAATGGATGTGAGTCTGAGTGACCTCCGGGAGCTGGTGATGGATAGGGAGGCCTGACGTACTGTGATTCATGGGGTTGCAAAGAGTCGGACACAACTGAGCGACTTATCTGATCTGATATATTATAATAGTATATATATTTTACATATCAGAGAAGGTAATGGCAACCATTCCAGTACTCTTGTTGGAAAATCCCATGGACAGAGGAGCCTGTTAGGTACAATCTATGGAGGCACTAAGAGTCAGACACCACTGAGCAACTTCACTTTCACTTTTCACTTTCATGCATTGGAGAAGGAAATGGCAATCCACTCCAGTGTTCTTGTTGAGAATCCCAGGGACAGGGAGCCTGATGGGTGCTGTCTATGGGTCGCACAGAATCGGACATGATGAAGTGACTTACACAGCATAGCATAGCATGTTACATATAATATATAATAATATAATATAAATATAATATAATATATAATAAATATATGTATAATGTATTTCATATTATATTATAATAATATTATTTTATATATATAATATTTTATAATATAATTTTATATATTATAATAAATATTTATGAATATTTTATTTTATATAAAATATTTTATATTATTTTAATAGTTAAATATTTTATATTATATATAATATATATATATTATTTATAATAATATATAATATATTAAATTTATTATAATATAATAGTATTATATACTGATTTATATTTTATATGAATAGTATACTATCAGATCAGATCAGTCGCTCAGTCGTGTCAGACTCTTTGCGACCCCATGAACCGCAGCACGCCAGGCCTCCCTATCCATCACCAGCTCTCGGAGGTCACTCAGACTCATCCATCGAGTCAGTGATGCCATCCAGCCATCTTATCCTCTGTCATCCCCTTCTCCTCCTGCCCCCAATCCCTCCCAACATCAGAGTCTTCTCCAATGAGTCAACTCGTCGCATGAGGTGGCCAAAATACTGGAGTTTCAGCTTTAGCATCATTCCTTCCAAAGAAATCCCAGGGCTGATCTCCTTCAGAATGGACTGGTTGGATCTCCTTGCAGTCCAAGGCACTCTCAAGAGGATTCTCCAACACCACAGTTCAAAAGCATCAATTCTTTGGCGCTCAGCCTTCTTCACAGTCCAGCTCTCACATCCATACATGACCACAGGAAAGACCATAGCCTTGACTAGGCGAACCTTTGTTTACAAAGTGATGTCTCTGCTTTTGAATATGCTATCTAGGTTGGTCATAAGTTTCCTTCCAAGGAGTAAGCGTCTTTTAATTTCATGGCTGCAGTCACCATCTGCAGTGATTTTGGAGCCCAGAAAAAGAAAGTCTGACACTGTTTCCACTGTTTCCCCATCTATTTCCCATGTAGTGATGGGACCAGATGCCATGATCTTCGTTTTCTGAATGTTGAGCTTTAAGCCAACCTTTTCACTCTCCACTTTCACTTTCATCATGAGGCTTTTGAGTTCCTCTTCACTTTCTGCCATAAGGGTGGTATCATCTGCGTATCTGAGGTTATTGCTATTCCTCCCAGCAATATTATACTATATATAATATAATATAATATACTATAATAATATAATGTTATATATAATATATATAAACTCTAAATATATTATAAAATATATATAAAATGTATATATTTATTTATTTAACATACTATTTCATACATACTATGTAATAATTTTGATATTATATTAACATTATATTAACATTATATTATATATCAATATTAATATATATAATAAATATGTGATATGTAATATTAATGTTGTATACTATATAATATAATAAATATTATAGTTTAGTATATAAATTATATAATAATATATATAATAATATACTAATTTTATATGTTAAAATATATAATATATTGATATATAATTATATATAATTATATAATATCTATATATTATTTAAAATTATTATATTTATGATTATATAGTTAGAATTATTTATAATATATATAATATATATAATATATGTGATTATATAGTATTCTATTGCTATAAATAATATTAATATATTTATATTTATGTATTATATAGTTTATATTTATATGATATATGATATATATGTCATATGAATAATAAATATATATATATTCCTCTCCGTCTATTTTCCGAGAAGCAATTTTGGATTCATAGAACTGAAATGCTTTATACTAGGCCTGCAGTTAGTAAGTGACAGAACCCGGTCTTAAATTCAAGTCAAGTTCCACTGGCTGTTCTGCTTGTCTAAATAATGACTCTGCCAATGAGAAGGAATATTGGTTGACCATTGAAACATTAGATGTTACACAGGTTTTGAAAACAGATCAAATATTAGCGTAGTCCTATATTGCTTACATTATTTTATGGGAGGAAATAGTGTACAAACAATATAATGGCTGGCACTCAAAATGGAAGGTAGATAGGATTACTGAATCCATTGGAACACATTTGCAGGGCAAAAGGGGTATTAGTATATGAAATGTAATTATTTTTTCTGTTGGTAAGATAATCTGACTGCAAAAGCAATGAATCAAGTCAAAGTATCCAGATTCTTCCAGTATCAATTAAATAAATTAAAAATATCTTAACTCCCTAAACAAGCTTCTTGAGTTGATTGACTGCCTTTATAGGTCTACCTGTAAGATAAGATTATGATGTTCATACTTACCTGTAAGGTAAGATATGATGTTCATATAAGTATACAGGCCTGCATGAAAATTACTTTCTATTCAGTTCATTTCAGTTCAGTTCAGTCGCTTAACTCGTGTGCAACTCTTTGCGACCCCATAGACTGAAGCACGCCAGGCTTCCTTGTCCATTACCAACTCCTGGAGCTTACTCAAACTCATGTCCATTGAGTTGGTGATGCCATCCAACCATTTCATCCTCCTTCATCCCTTTCTTCCACCTTCAGTCATTCCCAGCATCAGGGTCTTTTCCAAGGAGTCAGTTCTTTGCATCAGGTGGCCAAAATTTTGGAGTTTCATCTTCAACATCAATCCTTCCAATGAATATTCAGGACTGAATTCCTTTAGAATGGACTGATTGAATCTCCAAGAGGCTGTCAAGAGTCTTCTCCAACACCACAGTTCAAAAGCATCAATTCTTTGGTGCTCAGCTTTCTTTATAGTCCAACTCTCACATCCAAACATGACCACTAGAAAAACCATAGATTTGACTAGATGGACCTTGTTGAGAAAGTAATGTCTCTGCTTTTTAATGTGCTATCTAGATTGGCCATAACTTTTCTTCCAAGAAGTAAACATCTTTTAATTTCATGGCTGCAGTCACCATCTGCAATGATTTTGGAGCCCCCAGAAATAAAATATCTCACTGTTTCCATTGTTTGCCCACCTACTTGCCATGAAGTGATGGGACGGATGCCATGATCTCAGTTTTCTGAATGTTGAGCTTTAAGCCAACTTTTCCACTCTCCTCTTTCACTTCATCAAGAGGCTATTTAGTTCCACTTCACTTTCTGCCATAAAGGGTGTCATCTGCACATCAGAGGTTATTAATGTATCTCCCAGAAACCTTGATTCCAACTTGTGCTTCATCCAGCCCAACATTTCTCATGATAAACTCTGTGTATGAGTTAAATAAGCAGAATAACAATATACAGCCTTGATGTACTCTTTCCTGATCTGGAATCAGTCTGTTCCACGTCTAGTTCTAACTGTTGCTTCTATACTTTCTATTATAAACTGGTTAATTAGTGCAGTATTTACGTAGCACCACATTAATTGGTGTGAGTTTGATTAATTGAGCTGAGAGATGAGTATCTTTGGTAAGCTGAGCTATCCTTAGTTGTGCTATTCAAAGTAGGTTCTCAGCTTCTCCACCCTGATGGAGACACTTGAGAAAATGTCAATTCACCCTCTTTTGCCCCCATATCCCCTCTCCAGGCTCACCTTCATCCTTATGTATTAGTAGCAGCCATGATGAGGGACTTGTATGACAAAAAGCCATGCTCAACCTCAGCTCTGGCCTTCACATGTACTACTTATACTTGTCAATTCTTTTACTTTTATTCAGAAATTCTAGTCATTGCCTCTTCCGAGAAAATGACTTTGACCTTGGACTTTGACCTATGTGGGTTAAAATCTTCTCCCATGTGTTTTCAGTCACTTTGTGCATAATATAGCAGTCACTGCATATAATTTTAAATGTCTGCTAGCACTGTTATCTCTGTGAATGCAGGCATAACCTTAATTATCTTTGAATCCCAAATCTGTACTTTGTCATTTAGTGGATAACAACAATATTCTGTTGAATATACTATTAATTGGGAACCCCTAGATTCTAGCATAAATTGTGTAGTATTTGCTCACTTCTGAGTCCCTAGGGACTAGTAATTTATTGAATTCTTAGTAAATATTTATTGAATAAATAATCAGAGATTACATCTATGGTTGTATCAAAAGAAAAGGTTAGAGGTTATTTTTACCTCTAAGCCTTTGTAATCAAAGAGTGATCAGCGTTCTTGATCTCCAGTTTTTATTAGAACAAAACTATTTATACTTTTGCTTGTTATGATCCTTTCCTAGAGAGAACCTGTTCATTTTTTAAAACAGTGAAACATATGCAAGCTTACTCCAGAGTTACCAAAAGAATCAACATAATTGAATGATAGAAACGAAAAAATAGACCCGAATACTGGGACAGAAGATTGAATAAAAATATGGCAAAATGCCTAGACAAATCTCAGTTTATGACAGAAATGAATTGTTCTATTTTTCTTTCTCATGTATATCTCAGTGGTATGCGAAGAGGGTATGAATAGATTGGTTTGCACACTCTGAAGTGAGACTATTCAATTATTTAGGAGGTCTGTCATGAACTAATTGGTTACAAATGTAGACAACACAAATGCTTATGCATGTGTTGTAAGCATATGTAAATGCAAATGGAGATAAAAGGCATTGCTAATATGCACAGAAAGGAAAATAATTAGGAAATTTATAAGGGTCATCCTGTTATTCTAATATTAAAACTAATCCTTTGTTCATTTTAAGATATTCCTCTAATGGATTTTCCTGCATTATTAATGATAAGAGATGATGTGGTCAAATTTACAAAGCAGAAAAAAGATGAATGGAATGTTTTTAACTCTTGGGAGTCTATTCAAAGCAGTGGATCATGTTTAGTGGCTGCATTTTCTGTTCATAAACAGTTGAAACGTGCCTTGTACTTAGCATTCCACACCACCGTTATGTGGGTCTTTTCCCAAACTTCATTCACATCTTGCACTGAATAGATTGATTCAAACTGAGCTCTTGGACCTCTATTGACATCCTAATTGACCTCTTCTTATGGGTGATTCTCATTGCCTCATTCTCCCCAGCAATATCTTTGACAGAAAAGTCATCTACTTCCAAAATATATTCTTGAAATTCCATTTTTATTTCCCCTCCCCTGCCTATTGGTCTCTAAGTGACTTTTTCTTCTTACAGTTAATCTTTGAGAAGATAATAGAATATATAAGAACATATCACATAGACATAGTTTTGTAAGGCTGAGCAAGTCAGATTTTAAAGTTCATGATCTTTAGCTGCTGCTGCTGCTGCTGTTGCTGCTAGGTCACTTTCATCGTGTCTGACTTTGTGCGACCCCTGAGACGGCAGCCCACCAGGCTTCCCCGTCCCTGGGATTCTCCAGGCAAGAACACTGGAGTGGGGTGCCATTGCCTTCTCCAATGCATGAAAGTGAAAAGTCAAAGTGAAGTTGCTCAATTGTGTCCAACCCTAGCGACCCCATGGACTTCAGCCCACCAGGCTCCTCCATCCATGGGATTTTCCAGGCAAAAGTACTGGAGTGGGGTGCCATTGCCTTCTCCGTGGTCTTTAGCTACATACACCCAAAAAATATTAGATCAATATTTCTGGTACAGAGTACTGTGTCTACATTTATGTCTCCCCCATATACTGTTACTAATATTAATGATAACAATGATTAACTGCTTATCGTATTCCAAGAATTGTGCTAACTTATTTCCATGAATCATCTCTTGTAATCAGGACAACAAAGTTAGTAGTTATCATCATTACCCTCACTTTGCACATTTGAAACTAGGCTTAGAGAAGGCAAAACTGCAATATTTCAAAGTTTATTAGTTTTTCTGAAATCTTAATCCAGACTGCTTGACCAAAGATCCCACTCTTTAAATCACCATAATATGGGGTCCCTTTTATTTGGTCTAGCCAAAGCTGAATTTAGAAATGGCAGAGGAACCAGAGAGATAAAATTGCCAACATACATTGGATCATAGAAAAAGCAAAAGAGTTCCTGGTAAATATCTACTTCTGCTTTATTGACTACACTAAAGCCTTCAGCTGTGTGAATCACAGCAAACTGTGAAAAATTCTTAAAGAGATGGGAAAATCAAAACATATTACCTGCTTCCTAAGAAGTCTGTATTCAGGTCAAGAAGCAACAGTTAGAACCAAACATAGACAATGGACTGGTTCCAAATAGGGAAAGGAGTTCCACAAGGCTGTATAATGTCACTACCTGTTTATTTAACTTCTATACAGAGTACATCATGCAAAATGCCAGGCTGGATGAAGCACAAGGTATAATCAAGTTTGCTGGAAGAAATATCAATCACCTCAGATATGCAAATGACACCACCCTCATGTCAGAAAGCGAAGAAGAACTAAAGAGCCTCTTGATGAAGGTGAAAGAGGACAGAGAAAAAAACTGGCTTAAAACTCAACATTCAAAAAACTAAGATTATGATATCCAGTCCCATTACTTCATGGCAAGGGGAAACAATAAGAGACTTTATTTTGGGGTGGCTCCAAAGTCAGTGTAGATGGTGACCGCAGCCATGAAATTAAAAGACACTGTCTCATTGGAAGAAAAGTTATGACAAACCTATACAGCATATTAAAAAACAGAGACATTACTTTACCAACAAAGTATGTCTAGTCAAAGCTATGTTTTTGTTTTTTTTTTTTTTGTAGTTGTGTATAGATGTGAGACTTGGACCATAACAAAAGCTGAGTGCCAAAGAATTGATTCTTTTGAACTATGGTTTTGAAGAAGACTCTTGAGAGTCCCTTGGATGGCAAGGAGATCAAACCAGTCAATTTTATAGGAAATCAGTCCTGAATATTCATTGGAAGCACTGATGATGAAGCTGAAGCTCTAATACTTTGGCCACCTGATGTGATGAACTGACTCCTTAGAAATGACCCTGATGCTGGAAAAGACTGAAGACAGGAGGAGAAGGGGATGACAGAGGACAAAATGGTTGGATGGCAGAGCCAACTGGATGGACATGACTTTGAGCAAGCTCTGGGAGATGGTGATAGACAGGGAAGTCTGGTGTGCTGCAGGCCATGAAGTCACAAAGAGCCAGACATGACTGAGCAACTGAACTGAACTGAACCGAACTGGGTCACCATTATGAATCACATAATTTACACAGCTGGGTGTCTAGTTCAATTATTAAGGTTATAAACCCATGTATAATGTTGATGACATTAAAATATATATATATGATTTTATATATGTGTGTTTTACTTTTTCTCTTCATTTCATACTGTGATTAGGACACCTTATATATATGTGTGTGTATGTATACATATATATATGTATACTCACATAGTATATACATATGCACACACATACAAACACATGGAGAATATGGCGTTCTAGAGGAAAAAACAAATTTTCAATCATCATTGATTTATGTTTACATTTACTCATATTTATGCTAACTTACTGTTTTTAAGTATAAAATATAGCTCATTGACCAAAAGGAACAGTCCATGTTCTCAATGAATCATATAGCTTTGTTAAAACTTTCTTTCATATGGAAAAGTGACCCTGCCTCCAGGAGAACATATTAAGGAAGGTCTATCCTTGGAGCATTTCATTACAATTGAACTAAGTATTAAAAACACTAAATTTATAATATTATTATGGATAAATATCAGTTCAAATGAGGATTTTTCCCCCGGGAAAAGTAATTTATTAGTTTATTTTCCACATTTCCAGTGAGAAGTGCTCCCAGAACTATAGATAAGAATATCCCTAAGCATTTTGATATTATATCCCTATTTTTATGATTAAGATCATTTGACTACATTTACTCCATTTAATGACAAATATACACTATGAAGACAATTTAGGAGATTGCTAAATAATTTTTCAATGTAAAAAACAGTTTTTATAAATGGTAGAAAATAACATTGTCTTTAAAAGATAGAATATTATTTTTGTCTCACAGAAAGTAAGTCATACAGCTGACATGCCATTCAATGGTACCATGTACCAAATTTCTTCTAACATGTCTTGGCATTTGGCTGATTGCACTCTATCTATTGTATTATGGAGCATAAAGATGACAATGCACTTTCTTTTTGAAGGCTTATCTCTATATCTCTGTAATGCCTGTTATTAGTCACAGTAATCTAGAGAAAAACAATCATTAGGACACACACACACACACACACATATGTATATATGGGTTAAGGCGGAGAGTTTTGAGAAACTGTGGTCTACTGGAGAAGGGAATGGCAAATTACTTCAGCATTATTGCCTTGAATACTCCATGAACACATGAAAAGCAAAAACATATTACACTGAAAGATGAACTCCCTAGGTCAGTAGGTATCCAGTATACTATTGGAGAAGAGTTGAGAATTAGCTCCAGAAGGAATGTAGATGCTGAGTCAAAGCAAAAACAATTTCCACTTGTGGATGTTTCTAGTGGTGAGAGTAAAGTCTGATGCTATAAAAAACAATATTGCATAGGAACTTGGCATGTTATGTCTATGAATCAAGGTGAATTCAGTTCATTTCATTTCAGTTCAATCGTTCAGTTTTGTCAGACTCTTTGTGACCCCATGGACTGCAGCATGCCAGGCTTCCCTGTCCATCACCAACTCCTAGAACTTACTCAGACTCATCATGTTCATCAAGTTGGTGATGTCATTCAACCATCTCATCCTCTGTTGTCCCCTTTTCATCCTGCCTTCAATCTTTCCCAGCATCAGGGTCTTTTCTAAGAAGTCAGTTCTTCAGAACAGGTGGCCAAAGTATTGGAACTTCACTTTCAATATCAGTCCTCCCAATGAGTATTCAGGACTGACTTCCTTTAGGATTGACTCTTATCTCCTTGCAGTGCAAGTGATACTCAAGAATCTTCTCCAACACCACAATTTAAAACCATTAATTCTTCAGCACTCAGGTTTTATTATGGTCCAACTCTTACATCCATACATAACTACTGGAAAAACCACAGCTTTGACCATGTGAACCTTTGTCAGCAAAGTAATTTTTAATTGAAAGTGGTCAAACAAGAGATGATAAGAGTGTACATCCACATTTCAGGAATCAGTGACCTAAAGAACTAAAATAGAATGGGATGGGCAAATTTAATTCAGACAACCATTAATATCTATTCCTACGGGAAAGACTCCCTTAGAAGAAATGGAGTATCCCTGATAGTCAGTAAAAGAGTCTGAAATGCAGTACTTGGATGCAATCTCGAAATGACAGAATGATCAGTTTGTTTCCAAGGCAAGCCATTCAATATCACAGTCATCCAAGTCTATGCCCAAATCACTAAAGCCAAAGAAGCTGAAGCTTAACAGTTCTATGAAGACCTACAAGACCTTCTAGAAACAGCACTAAAAAAGGATGTCCTTTTCATCTTAGGGAACTGGAATGCAAAAGTAAGAATTTAAGAGATACCTAGAGTAACAGGCAAGTTTGACCTTGGAATACAAAATAAAATAGGGCAAGGCTAAGAGTATATATACATATATACACATACATATACAGATATATGTGTGTGTGTGTGTGTGTATATATATATATATATATGATATATATATATATATCAGGCTTCCCCAGTGGCTCAGTGATAAAGAATCAGCCTGTCGATCCACTTGCAAATTAGGAGATGGGGATTTGATTCTTGGGTCAAAAATATCCCTGAAGAAGAAATGGCAATATTTCTTCAATATTTTGCATGATGTTCTTTGTGTTTGTACATGTGCTTTTTTGCTGTATGTGATGCTTATATATCATGTGCAACAAATAAATGCACCAGAAAATGTAGGAATTCATCAATTAGATAAAATCCTTTTTAACATATATAACTTGATAGATTTGCATTACATTTTATTTGCTCCTCCTTCACAAAAGGGGAAAAATTAGTTTGGAGAAATTAGTTATATTTAGAAATACTGGACTCTGAAAAAGAAAATATTTTCTTCTATTCAACTTATTGTTCATTAAAATGGTTTAGGCAGAAAATAATTTACTGTGATTCACCTGGGACATTTGCAGTTCTAAATACAGATAAGCTAGAAAGGTAAATTTGATATCAGTAAAAACCTATATCTCATAATTACTGATATTAAATACAATTTTATATTCATTATACATTTATGTTCATATAAGCATATGTCCCTCTCATTATAATCCCTTTGCTCTACACACTTAAGAAAAACTTGAATATTATCACTATTTTTCATTTGATGTTATTAAAATATTTTACCTGAAACAGTCATGTAGGCAATCTGTTAAAAATGAATATTCTTTTCATATTTTCTCAACTGTAATAAGCTGTCATATAGTTTCCAGTTTAGTATATAAAACTCTTATAGAAACATGAAATCTTTATATTAGTAAAATTGTATTATTTTGTTCAGTGACTACATCTCCTAGTTTTATACTTGATGAGAGACTTGAGTTTCTGAGAACTTGAGTCACAGAAGGTCAAATAGTCAGTCATTAAACTGAATTATCATTGTTAACTAGAGTTTGGAAGAAAGACACCTGCCTCCAAATAATGTATTACACTTCTCCTCTCCCTATGAATGATTCTATGAAGAACTACAAGACCTAGAACTAACACCTAAAAAAGATGTCCTTTTCATCATAGGAGACTGGAATGCAAAGGTAAGAAGTCAAGAGACACCTGGAATAACAGGAAAATTTGGCCTTGGAGCACAAAATGATACAGGATGAAGGCTTACAAACTTTTTCCAAGAGAACTCATTGGTCATAGCAAACACCCTTTTCCAACAACACAAGAGAAGACTCTACACATGGACATCACCAGATGGTCAACACCGAAATCAAATTGATTATATTCTTTGCAGCCAAAGATGGAGAAACTCTATACAGTCAGCAAAAACAAGAATGGGAGCTGACTATTGCTCAGACTATGAACTCATTGCCAAATTCAGACTTAAATTGAAGAAAGTAGGGAAAACCACTAGGCCATTCAAGTATGACCTACATCAAATCCTTTATGATTATACAGTGGAAGTGACAAATAGATTCGAGTGATTTGATGTGACAGAGTGCTGGAAGAACTATGGATGGAGATTCATAACATTGTACAAGAGGTGGTGATCAAAACCATACCCAAGAAAAAGAAATATAAAAACACAAAATGGTTGTCTGAAGAAGTCTTACAAATACCTGAGAAGAGAGGTGAAAGGCAAAGGAAATCTATACCTCTCTGATAGTTTGCAACTCCATGGTCTTGTAGCCCACAAGGCTCTTCGTTCTGTTGTATTTCCCAGCCAAGAATACTGGAGTGGGTTCCCTTTCCTTCTGCAGGGTATCTTCCTGATTCAGGGATCTAACCTGCATCTCCTACATTGGCAGGTGTATTCTTTACTGCTGAGGCACCAGAATCCCTAGATGAAGTTGGCTCTAAGGATTGCTACATTTACGCACTAGAGTAGAATGTTTTCTATGGAAGAAATCTTGCAGGTGGGTTGTTAAATCTAGAGCTGAGGATACCTAGTTCTCCCCCCAAATCACGATTCAGTCCAACATTACAGCAGACTATGACTTGGAAAAAACTACTATTGTCACTTGTATGACCAAATCACTTGCTTAAATATTGACTTTGCTTTGGTCTCTTTTAGAGTCACTATTTGCTGACATCTTCTACTGGATAGCTTTTTTGTCTTAAACTCATGTTCTACCTTTACATTTTCCCAGAAAGGCATATGCTTTGCTACCGATTGTAACATTTTCAGGTGTTTTGACTGCTGCTGTGGTTTTATTTGAACATTCAGTTCAGTTCAGTTGCGCAGTCGTGTCCGACTCTTTGCGACCCCATGAACTGCAGCATGCCAGGCCTTCCTGTCCATCACCAACTCCCGGAGGTCACTCAGACTCACATCCATCGAGTCAGTGATCCCATCCAGCCATCTCACCCTCTGTCGCCCCTTTTCCTCCTGCCCTCAATCCCTCCCAGTATCAAAGTCTTTTCCAATGAGTCAACTCTTCGCATGAGGTGCCTAAAGTATTGGAGTTTCAGCTTTAGCATCAGTCCTTCCAAAGAAATTCCAGGGCTGATCTCCTTCAGAATGGACTGGTTGGATCTCCTTGCAGTCCAAGGACTCTCAAGAGTCTTCTTCAACACCACAGTTCAAAAGCATCAATTCTTCGGCACTCAGCTTTCTTCACAGTCCAACTCTCATATCCATACATGACCACAGGAAAAACCATAGCCTTGACTAACATTAGTTTCAGTTACTCATTAAGATAGTTCTTTCATCTGCTGCCTGAAGTACACAAAAATAAAAATTGTATCTCTTTCACTCTAGATCATTCTGAACTTTGCCGAACCATCCAATCTATTTCATTCCAAGTGAAATCAATACAATGGAAGTCCAAACTGATAAAAGGAACCCTTCTAGCAAATGCTCTGTAGTAAACAAATATATTTTCTCCATGTGTACAGGCATCCTGAGACTATTTCAGTATTTCATAAAAGGGAAATCTCATACATGAAGATCAAAACCTATTCTTCCTTTGCTGCAACAAAAGACAGGTGACTCTTTTTAGGGCTTCCCAGGTGGTGTCAGAAGTAAGAAACTTGTCTGCCAATGCAGAAGATGTAAGAGATGTGTGTTTGATCCTTGGCCAGGAAAATGCCCTGGAGGAGAGCATGACAACCCACTCTAGTATTCTTGCATGGAGAATTCCATGGACAGAGGAATCTGGTGGACTACAGTCCATGAGATTGCAAAAAGTCAGACACAACTGAAGTGACTTAACATGCACAACAATTCTCAGCAGAGCCATCACATTTTACCTTATAGAAATTTATTCTGTTCTTAGTTATCAACCACTTTTAATAAGAAACTCTAATTATGCCCTTTAGGAATTATTCCAGAATGCTGAATGTGTAAATACAGAACAAATTTGAAAAACTAAGGCTTCCTTTTCTTTTTTTTTTTTTTTCCTTCTGAAAAGCAGTATTTAAGTGTTCTTCATTTTTTTCAGTGACATGTTTCTTTGTTTTAATATTGTTTTTATCCTTTTCTGCTTCTGAAAGGAGCTCTTGTTTACAAAATATCAAAGTACACTGGAAAGTGCCAGCCACTGACACAAGATAGAGAAACCCACAAGTAAGGACAGATAGTAGCAGGTGGCACAAAGTGGGAAGTAGTTGAAGCAGTGGTTACATTCACAGGAAGCTAAAACTATCCATCAGGTGGCCCACTAACTTTAGCACAGTTAGACTAGTTAGGCCACCTTGGTGGGTTCTGATTCTAAAGTTCTTCCAGTTAAGATTTCTTGTGCTGGTCTTAATCCATTTTGAGTTTATTTTTGTGTATATTGTTAGAAAGTGTTCTAGCTTCATTCTTTTACAGATGGTTGACCAGTTTTCCCAGCATCACTTCTTAAAGAGATTGTCTTTTCTTTATTGTATATTCTTGCCCCCTTTGTCTAAGAAAAGGTATCCATAGGTGCGTGGATTTATGTCTGGGCTTCCTATTTTTTTCCCAATGATCTATACTTATGTCTTTGTGCCAGTACCATACTGTCATGATGACTGTAGCTTTGTAGTACAGTCTGAAGTTAGGCAGGTTGAGCCCTCCAGTCCCATTCTTCTTTCTCAAGATTGTTTTGGCTATTTGAGTTTTTTTGTATTTATATATAAATTGTGAAATTATTTGTTCTAATTCTGTGAAAAGTATCAATAGCTTAATAGCAATTGCATTGAATCTATAGATTACTTTGGGTAGTATACACATTTTCACTATATTGAGTCTTCCAATTCATGAACATGATATATTTCTCCATCTATTTGTGTCATCTTTGATTTCTTTCATCAGTGTTTTATAGTTTTCTACATAAAGGTCTTTTGTTTGTTTAGGTAGATTTATTCCTAAGTATTTTATTTGAATGGGATTACTTTCTTAATTTCTCTTTCTGTTTTCTCATGGTTAGTGTATAGGAATAAAATGGATTTATGTATATTAATTTTATATCCTACAACTTTACTATATTCACTAATTAGCTCTAGTAATTTTCTGGAAATGTTTTTTTTATGGTTTTCCATGTAAAGGATCATGTCATCTGCAAACAGTGAGTTTTACTTCTTCTTTTCCAATCTGGATTCCTTTTATTTCTTTTTCTTCTCTGATTGTTGTGTCTAAAACTTCCAAAACTACATTGAATAGTAGTGGTGAGAGTGGGTACCCTTGTCTTGTTGTTGACTTTAGGGGAAAAGCTTTTATTTTTTGACCATTGAGGATAATGCTGTAGAAAACATAGGCAAAATACTCTCTGACATAAATCACAGCCAGATTCTCTATGACTCATCTCCCAGAGTAATGGAAATAAAAGCAAAAATAAATGGGACTTAATTAAACTTAAAAGCTTTTGGACAATGAAGGAAACTATAAGCAAGATGATAAGACAGCCTTCAGATTGGGAGAAAATAATACCAAACGAAGAAACTGCCAAATAATTAATCTCAAAAATACAAAAGCAGCTCCTACAGCTCAATACCAGAAAAAGAAATGACCCAATCAAAAAATAGGCCAAAGAACTAAACAGACATTTTTCCAAAGAAGATATACAGATGGTTAACAAACATATGAAAAGATGCTCAACATTACTCATTGTCAGAGAAATGTAAATCAAAACCACAGTGAGGTGCCATTTCATGTCAGTTAGAATGAGATCAGATCAGTCGATCAGTCGTGTCCGACTCTGTGCGACCCCATGAATCACAGCACGCCAGGACTCCCTGTCCATCACCAACTCCCGGAGGTCACTCAGACTCACATCCATCGAGTCCGTGATGCCATTCAGCCATCTCATCCTCTGTCGTTCCCTTCTCCTCCTGCCAACAATCCCTCCCAGCATCAGAGTCTTCTCCAATGAGTCAACTCTTCGCATGAGGTGCCCAAAATTTTGGAGTTTCAGCTTTAGCATCATTCCTTCCAAAGAAATCCCAGGGCTGATCTCCTTCAGAATGGACTGGTTGGATCTCCTTGCAGTCCAAGGCACTCTCAAGAGGATTCTCCAACACCACAGTTCAAAAGCATCGATTCTTTGGCGCTCAGCCTTCTTCAGAGTCCAACTCTCACATCCATACATGACCACAGGAAAGACCATAGCCTTGACTAGGCGAACCTTTGTTGGCAAAGTGATGTCTCTGCTTTTGAATATGCTATCTAGGTTGGTCATAAGTTTCCTTCCAAGGAGTAAGCGTCTTTTAATTTCATGGCTGCAGTCACCATCTGCAGTGATTTTGGAGCCCAGAAAAATAAAGTCTGACACTGTTTCCACTATTTCCCCATCTATTTCCCATGTAGTGATGGGACCAGATGCCATGATCTTCGTTTTCTGAATGTTGAGCTTTAAGCCAACCTTTTCACTCTCCACTTTCACTTTCATCAAGAGGCTTTTTAGTTCCTCTTCACTCTCTGCCATAAAGGTGGTGTCATCTGCATATCTGAGGTTATTGATATTTCTCCCAGCCATCTTGATTCCAACTTATGCTTCTTCCAAGCCAGCGTTTCTCATGATGTACACTGCATATAAGTTAAATAAACACGGTGACAATATACAGCCTTGACATACTGCTTTTCCTATTTGGAATCAGTCTGTTGTTCCATGTCCAGTTCTAACTGTTGCTTCCTGACCTGCATACAAATTTCTCAAGAGGCAGATCAGGTGGTCTGGTATTCCCATCTCTTTCAGAATTTTCCACAGTTTATTGCATCTACACAGTCAAAGGTTTGGGCATAGTCAATAAAGCAGAAATAGATGTTTTTCTGGAACTCTCTTGCTTTTTCCATGAGCCAGCAGATGTTGGCAATTTGATCTCTGGTTCCTCTGCCTTTTCTCAAACCAGCTTGAACATTAGGAAGTTCATGGTTCACATAGTGCTGAAGCCTGGCTTTGAGAATTTTGAGCATTACTTTACTAACGTGTGAGATGAGTGCAATTGCTCGGTAGTTTGAGCATTCTTTGGCATTGACTTTCTTTGGGATTGGGATGAAAACTGACCTTTTCCAATCCTGTGACCACTGCTGAGTTTTCCCAATTTGCTGGCTTATTGAGTGTAGCACTTTCATAGCATCATCTTTCAGGATTTGGAACAGCTCAACTGGAATTCATCACCTCCACTAGCTTTGTTCATAGTGATGCTTTCTAAGGCCCACTTGACTTCACATTCCAAGATGTCTGGCTCTAGGTCAGTGATGAACAGTATGAAAAGGCAAAATGATAGGATATTGAAAGAGAAACTCCCCAGGTCAGTAATGGCCCAATATGCTACTGGAGATCAGTGGAGAAATAACTCCAGAAAGAATGAAGGGATGGAGCCAAAGCAAAAAGAATACCCAACTGTGGATGTGTCTGCTGATAGAAGCAAAGTCCAATACTGTAAAGAGCAATATTGCATAGGAACCTGGAATATCAGGTCCATGAATCAAGGCAAATTTGCAGTGGTCAAACAAGAGATGGCAAGAGTGAATGTCGACATTCTAGGAATCAGCGAACTAAAATGGACTGGAATTTAAATCAGATGACCATTATATCTACTACTGTGGGCAGGAATCCCTTAGAAGAAATGGAGTGGTCATCATGATAAACAAAAGAGTCCGAAATGCAGTACTTGGATGCAATCTCAAAAACGATAGAATGATCTCTGTTCGTTTCCAAGGCAACCCATTGAATGTTACAGTAATCCAAGTCTATGCCCAAACCAGTAACGCTGAAGAAGCTGAAGTTGAACGGTTCTATGAAGACCTACAAGATCTTTTAGAACTAACACCCAAAAAAGATGTCCTTTTCATTATAGGGGACTGGAATGCAAAAGTAGGAAGTCAAGAAACACCTGGAGTAACAGGCAAATTTGGCTTTGGAATATGGAAAGAAGCAGGGCAAAGACTAATAGAGTTTTGCCAAGAAAAAGCACTGGTCATAGCAAATACCCTCTTCCAACAACACAAGGGAAGACTTGATACATGGACATCACCAGATGGTGAACACCGAAATCAGATCGATTATATTCTTTGCAGCCAAAGATGGAGAAGCTCTATACAGTCAACAAAAACAAGACCAGGAGCTGACTGTGGCTCAGACCATGAACTCCTTATTGCCAAATTCAGACTTAAATTGAAGAAAGTAGGGAAAACAACTAGACAATTCAGGTATGACCTAAATCAAATCCCTTATGATTAGACAGTGGAAGTGAGAAATAGATTTAAGGGCCTAGATCTGATAGATAGAGTGCCTGATGAACTTTGGAATGAGGTTCGTGACATTGTACAGGATACAGGGATCAAGACCATCCCCATGGAAAAGAAATGCAAAAAAGCAAAATGGCTGTCTGGGGAGGCCTTACAAATAGCTGTGAAAAGAAGAAAAGCAAAAAGCAAAGGAGAAAAGGAAAGATATAAACATCTGAATGCAGAGTTTCAAAGAATAGCAAGAAGAGATAAGAAAGCCTTCAGCGATCAATGCAAAGAAATAGAGGAAAACAACAGAATGGAAAAGACTAGGGATCTCTTCAAGAAAATCAGAGATACTAAAGGAACATTTCATGCAAAGATGGGCTCGATAAAGGACAGAAATGGAATGGACCTAACAGAAGCTGAAGATATTAAGAAGAGGTGGCAGGAATACACAGAAGAAATATTCATTATCAGAGAAATGCAAATCAAAACAACTATGAGGTACCATTTCACGCCAGTCAGAATGGCTGGGATCCAAATGTCTACAAGCAACAAATGCTGGAGAGGGTGTGGAGAAAAGGGAACCCTCTTACATTGTTGATGGAATGCAAAGTAGTGCAGCCACTATGGAGAACAGTATGGAGATTCCTCAAAAAACTGGGAATAGAACTGCCTTTTGATCCAGCAATCCCACTGCTGGGCATACACACTGAGAAAACCAGAATTGAAAGAGACACGTGTACCCCAATGTTCATAGCAGCACTGTTTACAATAGCCAGGACTTGGAAGCCACCTAGATGACCATCAGCAGATGAATGGATAATAAAGCTGTGGTACATATACACAATGGAGTATTACTCAGCCATTAAAAAGAATACATTTGAATCAGTTCTAATGAGGTGGATGAAACTGGAGCCTATTATACAGAGTGAAGTAAGCCAGAAAGAAAAACACCAATACAGTATACTAACACATATATATGGAATTTAGAAAGATGGTAACAATAACCCTGTATACAAGACAGCAAAAGAGACACTGATGTATAGAACAGTCTTTTGGACTCTGGGAGAGGGAGACGGTGGGATGATTTGGGAGAATGGCATTGAAATAAGTATAATATCATATATGAAATGAGTCACCAGTCCAGGTTCAGTGCCTGATACTGGATGCCTGGGGCTGGTGCACTGGGATGGCCTAGAGGGATGGTATGGGGAGGGAAGAGGGAGGAGTGTTCAGGATGGGGAACACATGTATACCTGTGGCAGATTCATTTTGATACATGGCAAAACCAATACAATATTGTAAAGTTAAATAAAATAAAAATAAAAAATAAATAAAACCAGCATGAACATCTGGCAGTTCACAGTTCATGTATTGCTGAAGCCTGATTTGGAGAATATTGAGAATTACTTTACTAGCATGTGAGATGGAACAAAATTATTTAATTAATCTACAAAACTAATTTAAAAAAAAAAAAAAAAAAAAAAACGTTTTTGGCCTGCGACAATAACAGGGTGGCTGGAGAGACTGGACCAGGCCATTGAAAAATGGACAGGATTTTTCAAAATACTCCATTGACCTGATAGATGTTCTGGGAAACTTCAGGAGTTCTACACTTCAGTGACAGTGTGTAATTGGGGTTTCTGGGCTGGATACATAGCTCACCAAAATGCATAAGCCATTAGTGAGCTTCAGGAATTGGTACAACATATCCTGTCAAGGCTCTGATTTTTCCAGTGGTCATGCATGGATGTGAAGTTTGGACTCTGAACAAAGCTTAGCACCAAAGAATTGATGCTTTTGAACTGTGGTGTAGGAGAAGACTCTTGAGAGTCCCTTGGACTGCAGGGAGATCCAACTGGTCCATTCTAAAGGAGATCAGTGTTCGGTGTTCTTTGGAAGGACTAATGCTGAGGCTGAAACTCCAATACTTTGGCCACCTCATGAAAAGAGTTGACTCATTGGAGGAAGACTCTGATTCTGGGAGGGATTGGAGGCAGGAAGAGAAGGGGACAACAGAGGATCAGATGGCTATATGGCATCACCGACTCGATGGACATGAGTTTGGGTGCACTCCGGGAGTTGATGATGGACAGGGAGGCCTGGCGTACCGCAGTTCTTGGGGTCGCAAAAAATCTGACAAGACTGAGCAACTGAACTGAACTCAACTGAACTGATCGTGCATTTACACCTTCCTCTTAGGAATAGTATAAACATTGTTGTTTTGTAACTTGCTGGAAATGGTTTCAGTATTTAAACAACTTTTCTAACCTGAAACTGAAGTTCATTTTCATGGGAATATCCTTCCATGTTGAAAAGAAGACCTTGTACTCCTAACAGTCTTCTTCACTATGCAAACACTGTATCCAGTTTCTAGTGAGTCTAGTTTATTTAGGTTCTTCTTTCCTTATAGAATGATTATCTAAGTTTTCAGTTAATTCTAGCTATGAAAAAAAAATAATGTCAAAGTTATTGTATAAGCCCAGATTTTGAGGACATGTGGCAGTTCAAACACAAGAATTTCAGTAGTTTATTACAAGTTTTTTATTGTTAAACCTATGGTCACCATGGGTGTGAGAGACCATCTAATGGATCTGCTTTCCATGCAGTGGCTCGATAATCTCTGGGCTTTGATCTCTTGCTATTTGCATGTATCATGACATTTTCATGTAACATACCCTTTCATCTTTGCTATGGCAGAAGAAGAGATGGTTGTAAGGTTCTGCATCAGGATTTAAATTCTTCAGACCATGATGACTCATGCCACTCAGAACCCACTGGTCTAACTGCAAGGGGACTACGAAATATAACTGTTTTATATCTGGAAGATGAGAACGGAATATAGATTAATATAACATACCCTGAGTACATAATAAAATAGTGATTAAAAATAGCTATTTAGAAATCACAAATCCACACATGGTAACTTTTTTTTTTTTTAGCCTTACATTGTGTTCTAAATCATACCCAACAAGGAATATCTGTCAACAATTTCTGACATACCCTCAGGTGGGATGTAATATTTTCATTTAAATGGGAGATTGTCATTATGGATTTCTGAGGAAAAAATTGTGAATATTAGGGAATATAGTAACCGATTAATAAGTATACAAATACAAGTGCTGAAAAGTGTAAAATAGTTGCAGTTGGTATTTCTGGTTTCAATGGCAAATAATTTAATTTACATCAGAACTCTAAATATATTTGATATGTTACCAACTTCATTTTCTACATCTTAGAAGTTTATATGGGCAAACTCTTGGATGGTCATTATTAGCATATCTTCATTAAGTCTGAAAAATGAAGTGAATTTATAATTAAATGTTAGTTTTCTTATTCAATACTGTTTTCAAGCTAAGAAGGAAAGCTTATAAATTTTGCCACCACAGAGAATCATTTTGTACAGATTTGGTGAGAGCTAAAAATATATGATTTTAATATAACTCTTATCTGGGAATTATCTCTTGTATAGTATGGCTGTATTATGCTTATGATGGCTACATAAATATTACCTTGGGAAAATAGGACCGTAAATCAAAACTGTCTCTGACTTTCTCTCTAGAGTACCTAAATAAATCCATTTAGATGAGAAACTGAAAGCAATAATAGTGGAGACTTAAATAATGCAGAAACTTTCAGATAATTATACAAAAACCTAAATCTGTGGCTGTTAAATTTTTAGAAAACATTTCAGTTCAGTTCAGTTCAGCTCAGTTCAGTCACTCAGTTGTGTCTGACTCTTTGCTACCTCATGAATTGCAGCATGCCAGGCCTCCCTGTCCATCACCAACTCCTGGAATTCACCCAGACCCACGTCCACCGAGTCGGTGATGCCATCCAGCCATCTTATCCTCTGTCGTCCCCTTTTCCTCCTGCCCCCAATCCCTCCCAGCATCAGAGTCTTTTCCAAAGAGTCAACTCTTCGCAAGAGGTGGCCAAAGTGTTGGAGTTTCAGCTTTAGCATCAGTCCTTCCAAAGAACACCCAGGGCTGATCTCCTTAAGAATGGACTAGTTGGATCTCCTTGCAGTCTACGGGACTCTCAAGAGTCTTCTTCAACACCAGAGTTCAAAAGCATCAATTCTTCAGTGCTCAACTTTCTTCACAGTCCAACTCTCACATCTATACATGACTACTGGAAAAACAATAGCCTTGACTAGATGGGCCTTTGTTGGCAAAGTAGTGTCTCTGCTTTTGAATATTCTATCTAAGTTGGCCATAACTTACCTTCCAAGGAGTAAGTATCTTTTAATTTCATGGCTGCAATCACAATCTGTAATGATTTTGAGCACAAAAATATAAAGTCTGACACTGTTTCCACTGTTTCCTCATCTATTCCCCATGAAGTGATGGGACCAGATACCATGATCTTAGTTTTCTGAAAGTTGAGCTTTAAGCCAAATTTTTCACTCACCACTTTCACTTTCATCAAGAGGCTTTTTAGTTCTCTTTCACTTTCTGCCATAAGGGTGGTGTCATCTGCATATCTGAGGTTATTGATGTTTCTCCTGGAAATCTTGATTCCAGCTTGTGCTTCTTTCAGCCCAATGTTTCTCATGATGTACTCTGCATATTAGTTAAATAAGCAGGGTGACAATATACAGCCTTGACGTACTCCTTTTCCTATTTGGAACCAGTCTGTTGTTCCATGTCCAGTTCTAACTGTTGCTTCCTGACCTGCATATAGGTTTCTCAAGAGGCAGGTCAGGTGGTCTGGTATTCCCATCTCTTTCAGAATTTTCCACAGTCTATTGTGATCCATACAGTCAAAGGCTTTGGCATATTAAATAAAGCAGAAATAGATGCATTTAAGTGCAAACAAATGTCAAATATAAAAGTTTATTTTTCCTTCAAGTATTAGTCTACTACTCTATTATAAATTGAGAATGCCATTATATTAATAGCATAAATCAATACAAATTCTGTTTTTAAATAAACAAAAAAAATTAAATGGTTAAAAAAATCTAAAAAATTTTTTTAAGGATTTAATGTCATTTTATTGGGGTTTATTGTTTAACAACTGCAAAAACATTATTCTGGATTTAGTTTAGTTGACTAGAATACTTTTGCAATAAAAATGTAGGGTATACCTACTACACACCTTTCATTATTATTATTATTAAAATATCTTTTTTAAAGAAAAAATTTATTTCCTAAACCATTTATAGTACTTTTTTTGATATGTTACTTATGTGAGAAAATTTTCTTTATAAAGAACACAAGCTTGTATTGAAATAATCATGAAGGTGAATTTTGCTTTGTCTATTTCTGTTTTCAATTTTACTATAATATTAAAAGCTATATGATTAAATCATGATAATTTTCTCTAACATCCACATGATACTTTCTACTTATACACATGGTATGTGCATGTCATGACTACTGCTAAAATGTGAAACATTTACAGCCCTAGTTCAACAATGAGAAATAAATATGCATTTTAAAATCATGATTTAATTTAAATTATAGCTTTAAAATAGATAAATATATAGATAGATATAGATATTTCTGTCTAGTCAAAGCTATGGTTTTTCCAGTAGTCATGTATGGATTTGAGAATTGGACCATAAAGAAAGCTGAATGCCAAAGAATTGATGACTTTGAATTGTGATATTAGAGAAGACTCTTGAGAGCCCATTGAATTTCAAGAGGATCAAACCAGGTAATCCTTAAAGGAATATAACCCTGAATATTCATTGGAAGGACTGATGCTGAAGCTGAAACTACTTACCATCTGTGCTTCTTGGAAAAGATCCTGATGCTGGGAAAGATTGAAGGCAAAAGAAGAAGAGGGTGGCAGAGGATGAAATGGTTAGATAGCATCACCAACTCAACGGACATGAACCTGAGAAAACTCCATGAGACAGTGAAAGACAAGGAAGCCTTGTGTGCTGTAGTCCATGGGGTGGCAAAGAGTCAGACGTGACTTAGCATCTGAACAATAAAAACAAATATATATATATATATACACTTTATGCTCACTTGTTTTAATAATATGTGGTTATGTTTCTCTGTACGTAAGTTACTTTTTACTTTATTATATCATCTTCAGAAATAATATTAATCTAGGTATTATTGGTCTCACCCTATTGATAGCAATGCTATTGGCCCAAAATGCCTTTGGCACTTGCTTGGTCCCATATTACTGATACTTTTTGCAAAGCTCTACAGGTATTCTCTCCCCTTGAAGCCAATGTATGGCTGGACTAGCCCTTATTATGTTTCTTATTTGTTTCTTATTATGTTTATAAAACAAATGTTTTATTTGTTTTCTTATTATGTTTATTATTATGTTTTAATATTGTTTCTTATTATGATTATAAAACAAATCTCAACCATAACCACAAAGTCCCTGAAAAATCAAGATTATCCATATCTTGGAGGGACCATGACATTCCCGAGTGCCACACAAGGAGGCTGCTGTGGAGAGGGGCTTCCCTGGTGGCTCAGTGGTAAAAAATCTGCCTCCCAAAGCAAGAGAGGTGGGTTAGATTGCTGGATTAGGATGATCCCCTGGAGAAAGAAATGGCAAGCCTCTCCAATATTTTTGTGTGGGACATCCCACAGGCAGAGAAGCCTGATGGATTGCAGTCCATGGGGTCACAAAAGAGTCTGGCATGACTTAGCCACTAAACAACACTACAAATATATATGTCATTTTTTTTTCTAGTATGGTGGTACATTATTTTTCATTTTTAAGCCTGTTTGTGTTTTATCCTATCTGATTTCAGCAAAATTATAACACATAGCATATACTTCATAAACACTAATTTGTTTCCTCTTAATGTTTTCTAGATATTGTTCAAAGATAAATTAAATGTAACAGTCAAATAAAATTCCAATGAGATTTTATGGATAAGCAGTGAAAAGTGATTCTGAAATTGAATGTGAGAACAAAATGTTACACATTAGTTCAGTTCAGTTGCTCAGTTGTGTCTGACTCTTTGCAACCCATGAACCACAGCATGCCAGGCCTTTCTGTCCATAACGAACTCCCAGAGTTTACCCAAATTCATGTCCATTGAGTCGTTGAAACCAGCCAATCATCTCATCCTCTGTCATCCCCTTTTCCTCCTGCCCTCAATCTTTCCTAGCATCAGGGTCTTTTCAAATGAGTCAGCTCTTCGCATCAGGTGGCCAAAGTATTAGAGTTTCAACTACAACATCAGTCCTTCCAAAAAACACTCAGGAGTGATTTCCTTAAGGATGGACTGGTTGGATCTCCTTGCTGTCGAAGGGACTCTCAAGAGTCTACTTCAACATCACAGTTCAAAAGTATCAATTCCTCGGAACTCAGCTTTGTTTATAGTCCAACTCTCACATCCAAACATGACTACTGGAAAAACCATAATGTTATACATACTTGAAACAATTTTAATAATAGTATTTGTATCACAGGTCACTGTGAAAAAAACTTACTTACTAGATGATGTTGAAGAAACTTTAAGCAGGATCCAAGTCACACTATCAGATCAGATCAGTCGCTCAGTCGTGTCTGACTCTTTGCAACCCCATGAAAGTCACGCTATATACAATAATAAACTGGATGGATTAAAGCCTAGCTAATTATTAAATATAAAACTATGAAATTAAAGAAGAAAATCTAGGACAATATTCTTGTGAACTTGGGTATTACATCTTAAACAAAACCCTAAAAGTACAAATAATAGCAGTGAATGTGACTATTTTTATTAAAATAAAGACATTGGCTTCAACAAAGGATATCACAAAGATATTAAACAATTCAGTGAACAATGGTATTTGTAACAATTGAAGTTGCCTAAAATGTAATGTCTAGAATTTATAAATAGATACAAAAGATCTAACAGGAAAAGGAAAGTCTATGCTTGAGAAATTCATAAAAAGAGACTCAGAAAATACAAGATAATGAAGTGATTTTCAATCTCACTAGCCATCAGAGAAATACAAACTAGAACAGTTACCACGTATATCTTGTAGAATGGCAAATGTAGAAAATTAAAATAGTGTCAGATGCTAACCAGGATATATGGTCACAGGAAGAATGTTAAATCAGATCAGATCAGATCAGTCGCTCAGTCGTGTCCAACTCTTTGCGACCCCATGAACTGCAGCACGCCAGGCCTCCCTATCCATCACCAGCTCTCGGAGGTCACTCAGACTCACATTCATCGAGTCAGTGATGCCATCCAGCCATCTCATCCTCTGTCGTCCCCTTCTCCTCCTGCCCTCAATCCCTCCCAGCATCAGAGTCTTCTCCAATGAGTCAACTCGTCGCATGAGGTGGCCAAAATACTGGAGTTTCAGCTTGAGCATCATTCCTTCCAAAGAAACCCCAGGTCTGATCTCCTTCAGAATGGACTGGTTGGATCTCCTTGCAGTCCAAGGGACTCTCAAGAGTCTTCTCTAACACCACAGTTCAAAAGCATCAATTCTTTGGCGCTCAGCCTTCTTCACAGTCCAACTCTCACATCCATACATGACCACAGGAAAGACCATAGCCTTGACTAGGCGAACCTTTGTTGGCAAAGTGATGTCTCTGCTTTTGAATATGCTATCTAGGTTGGTCATAACCTTCCTTCCAAGGAGTAAGCGTCTTTTAATTTCATGGCTGCAGTCACCATCTGCAGTGATTTTGGAGCCCAGAAAAATAAAGTCTGACACTGTTTCCACTGTTTCTCCATCTATTTCCCATGTAGTGATGGGACCAGATGCCATGATCTTCGTTTTCTGAATGTTGAGCTTTAAGCCAACCTTTTCACTCTCCACTTTCACTTTCATCAAGAGGCTTTTGAGTTCCTCTTCACTTTCTGCCATAAGGGTGGTATCATCTGCATATCTGAGGTTATTGATATTTCTCCTGGAAATCTTGATTCCAGCTTGTGTTTCCTCCAGTCCAGCATTTCTCATGATGTACTCTGCATATAAGTTAAATAAACATGGTGACAATATACAGCCTTGACGTACTCCTTTTCCTATTTGGAACCAGTCTGTTGTTCCATGACCAGTTCTAACTGTTGCTTCCTGACCTGCATACAGATTTCTCAAGAGGCAGATCAGGTGGTCTGGTATTCCCATCTCTCTCAGAATTTTCCAGAGTTTATTGTGATCTACACAGTCAAAGGCTTTGGCATAGTCAATAAAGCAGGAATGTTAAATAGTTCTAGACATTTTAAAGATCAATCATATAGTACTTGCTGCTGCTACTGCTAAGTCGCTTCAGTTGTGTCCAACTCTGTGCGACCCCATAGACAGCAGCCCACCAGGCTCCCCTGTCCCTGGGAATCTCCAGGCAAGAACACTGGAGTGGGTTGCCGTTTCTTTCTCCTATGCATGAAAGTGAAAAGTGAAAGTGAAGTCGCTCGGTCGTTTCTGACTCTTCGCGACCCCATGGACTGCAGCCTACCAGGCTCCTCCATCCATGGAATTTTCCAGGCAAGAGTACTGGAGTGGGGTGTAATTGCCTTCTCCATATAAGAGATATAAATATATGTATAACATAATTCAGCAGTTATACTTCAAATTATATATCAGAGGCACTTTCTGGTTCAAAAGAAAGCATGTGCAAAGTTGTGCTTTCTGGTATTTGTTCCAATGGTAAGAAATTGGAAGCATCAATAAGAGACTGGATAATGAAAATATGCTTCTATATTGAGAAAATTTGAACTAGATTGACATATGGCAATACAGACATATTTTGAAACTGTTGGGCAAATTTAAAAAAGAAAGCAGATTTATAACACAAGATACTACTTATATGATCATGTAAATAGTCATATATAGATAAGATAAATTAATACTTTCACATGTATTTAAAAATAAGTTATTTCACTTGTTTATATAAGGAAATACATCAATTCATTAAAGTTAGTACTTAGAAAGAACAATTAAAAAAGGAGAAATGTGTCACTAGATTAAAATAAAGATTTGGAAAAATGATAATGATAAGGAGATGAAGTAAGAATATGATAAATGCAATTCTAAGCATTTATATTAAATATAAATTAAGATAAAAATTTCATAGATGATAGAAAAATAAAAACTAAATATCTTTAAGCCACTTAAGCTTTCTCACTTTTTGTTTCCTCAATTAATGACAGCTAAAACATAGACTCTTCCATTGGGCCATGAAGATTGTCTAATCTGAGTCACCATGTCTCACACCTTATATTAACCATGATTGTGTTCCTGTTATAATTGGCAAACAAAACTAAAATAAATAAGAGTATGCAAGTTATTATTTTAGGCATATAACTAATGTCAAGTGATCAAAGTGTGCTATCAAGCTCAGTTCCCCTCTCTCTTCTTCTCTTGCCTCTCTATCTCATCCTTTTAAGTCTTATGAATCACACATTTGGGAAGAATCTGACTTAACTTGTATGTCATCTCTGTCTCTATGTCAGTCTGTCTGTTGGAGGAATAAACATGACCTTGTAGATTTCAACCTTGCGCTTGGGAAGTGCATTGAGGGTTACCAGGCAACTGTTTCACCAAAAGTAGAGAGGTTGAGAAGACAGATCTTCTTGGTCAAAAGATAAATACCTCATAAAGAGTTGTGATAAGCAACATTAGGCATATAGAATTTAAATGTGGAAGGGGTGTGGGCAGGCATGAATAGCATTTGCCACAAATATCTCCTTGAAAGACCTGTTAGTACTGCACATTTAACTTCTATGCTGATTTACTCTGCTTATTTAACTTCTATCTAGAGTACATCATGCAAAATATTGGGCTGAATGAGGCACAAACTGGAATCAAGATTGCTGTGGGAAATATCAACAACCTCAGATAAGGGGATGACAACACCTTTATGGCAGAAAGTGAAGAGGAATTAAAAAGCCTCTTGATGAAGGTGAAAGAGGAGAGCAAATGTGATGGCTTAAAGTTCAACATTCAAAAAACAAAGATCATGGCATCTGGTCCCATCACTTCATGGCAAATAGATGGGAAAACAGTGGAAACAGTGAGATACTTTTTATTTTAGAAGGCTCCAGAATCACTGCAGATGGTGACTATATCCATGAAATTAAAAGACACTTGCTCCTTGGAAGAAAAGCCTAGGCAAACCTAGACAGCCGTTAAAAAGCAGAGACATTACTTTGACAAAAAATGTCCATCTAGTCAAAGCTATGGTTTTTCCAGGAGTCATGTATGGATGTGAGAGATGGACCATAAAGAAGGCTGGAGGCTGAGGAATTGATTCTTTTGAACTGTGTTGTTGGAGAAGACTCCTTGAGATTCCAAGGAGATCAAACCAGTCAATCCTAAAAGAAATCAATTCTGAATATTCATTTGGAGGGACTGATGCTGAGGCTAAAGCTCCAATACTTTGGTCACCTGATGTGAAGAGCAGAGCTGAGTCACTGGAAAAGACTCTGATGCTGGGAAAGATTGAAGGCCCAAGGAGAAGGGGATGGCAGAGGATAAAATGATTGGATGGCATCACTGACTCAATAGAAATGAGTTTGAGCAAGCTCCAGGAGATGGTGGAGTACCCAATATAGAGGTAATTGCCAGGGGAATATTGGCAGGGTACCAAAAGCCTCTGTTTAAGCATTCAAAATCTTTATCCTGCTTGTCTTTATCTCCTAAATGATCCTATTCACTGGTAAGCTGTAAATTTGAAGTAAAATATCACTATCCCCTCTACTCCTAATCTCTGTCTTCATAATATCTTTAAACTAATTATTTCCTCACTAGATTTAATTACCTTTCTTTAAAAGCAGTGGGTATTTATTTATTGGCTACACTGGATCTTCATTACTGCATAAAGACTTTTTCTACATGCAGCAAACAGAAACTATTCTCTAGTTGCAGTGTGTGGGCTTCTCATTTCAGTGGCTTCTCTTGCTGCAGGGTATGTTCTCTGGGACACACAGACTCAGTAGTTGCAGCACATGGGTTTTGTTGCCCCATAGCATGTGGAATCTTCCCAGACCAAGGAATGAATCTGTGTACTCTGCATTGACAGGCAGATTCTTAACTACTGGACTGCCAGAGAGGTCCCTAAAGTCAGTTTGGTTTTCTTTCTATATTGACATTTAATATACTAAATATGGTTATAGAGGGCTTTCCTGGTGGCTCAGATGGTAAAGAGTCCACTTGCAATGGAGGAGATCTGGATGATATTTTTCAACTATATCATAATAATTGCCACATTCATTCATTTATTGTAAATAAACTGTAAGCTTTTTTAACACAATTTCTGCATCTCACAGGTCTAAATGAGTACTCTTTACAAAGCATACTCATTAAGTAAATATTTGTTGAATTATGTTTAATTGAATAAGCCCATCTTTTCAGTCCAAGTAACAATGAAAATATTAAGTTCGAGAATGAGTTTTGAGCTATTACTTCTTTGCAAGATTTGAAATAGCTTGAGAAGAAGTGGTTTTAACTCATCTCTAAATATTTGGTAGAATTCCCTTCTGAAGCCATCTCATCCTGGATATTTGTATGTGAAAAAAAATTTGCTACTGATTCAACTTCTTTACTGTCAATTGGTTTATTCATATTTTCTATTTCTTGTGGTTCAGTCTTGGGAGATTGTATATTTCTAAGAATTTATCCATTTCTTCTAGGTTATCCATTTTACTGTTGTATAGTGGCTCATAATACTCTTAGGCTCCTTTGTGTTTCTGTGGTGTTAGCTGTAACTTCTCTTTTTTTAATTTCTAATTTTATTGACTTGGATTGATTTTTCTTTTTTTCCCTTGATGAGTCTGGCCGATAGTTTATCAATGTTGTTTCTCCTTTCAAGGAATCAAATCCTTTATTTCATTGAACTATATTTGAGTTACAATAATGAGTTAATTTCTGTTATACAGAAAAGTTAGTTAGTTATATGTATATATATGTTCTTTTAAAAAATATTTTCCACTATGGTTTACCAAAGAATTTTGAATATAATTCTCTGTGCTATACATTAGGACCTTGTTCTTTTTTCTATGTACTTCATAATCTCCCTTTGCCTTGGCAACCACAAGGCTACTCTTTGTGAATCTGCTTTTCATTTTGTAGATGGGTTCATTTGTGCCATATTTTACATTTCACATAAGTGGTATCATATACTATTTGTCTTTCTCTTTCTGACTTACTTCAATGAGTATGATTTGGAGAGAATGATGCTTCAGCTAAAACTCCAGTACTTTGGCCAGCTTATGCGAAGAGTTGACTCATTGGAAAAGATTCTGATTCTGGGAGGGATTGCGGGCAGGAGGAGAGGAGGATGACAGAGGATGAGATGGCTGGATGGCATCACTGACTCGATGGACATGAGTCTGAGTGAACTCCGGGAGTTGGTGATAGACAGGGAGGCCTGGTATGCTGTGATTCATGGGGTCACAAAGAGTCAGACACGACAGAGCAACTGAACTGAACTGAATATTAATATGTTATTGTAAATTTCTCCCATTATTTATGCTAATATTTGCATTGTGCATTTAAATTATCTTATTTTAGGCATGTACATATTTACAATTGTTGGAAATGGCAACCCACTCCAGTATTCTTGCCTGGAGAATCCCAGGGACGGGGGAGCCTGGTGAGCTTCTGTCTATGGGGTCGCACAGAGTCGGACACGACTGAAGTGACTTAGCAGTAGCAGTAGCAGCAGTATCTTCTTCTTGGTCCCTTGATGATTATATAAGGTACATATATATATATATACACACACACACACACGTATCTATATATACATAACATATATATATGAGCAATTTCATAAAATTGCACACACACACACACATATATATGTATATGTACTAATTGTCTTTCATTGTCTGATATATTTCACTTACCATAATACTTTCAAGGCCTATCCATGTTGTCTTAAATGGCAGAATTTTATTCTTTTTTGCATCTGAGGGATATTTCAGTGAAAATGTACATCAGATTGTCTTTTTCTATTCCTCCATAAATGGACAATTAGGTTGCCTCCATCTCTTGTCTATTGTAAATAATTTTGCAATAGACATGGAGGTACATATATCTTTTTGAATTAGTGTTTTCAGATTCTTCAGATAAATAGCCAGAGGTGGTAATTTCATTTTTTTTGAGGGTTTTCAAAATTATTTTTCATAGTGGCTGCCTCAATTACACTCCCACCAACAGTGTACAAGTTTCTCATTTTCTCCATATCCTCTCTAACATTTGTCATTTATTTTCCTTTTGATAATAGCCATTCTAAGAGATGTGAGGCGACATGTAAATATGGTTTTGATTTGCATTTTCCTTAGAATAAGTGATGTTGAACATCTTTTTATGTTCATGTTGGCCATCTGTATGTCTTTTTTGTAAAATATCTATTCAGATCCTCTGCATATTTTTAATAGGACTGCCTATTTTATCACTGTTGAGTTATAGGAGTTCTTTATATATTTTGAATATTAACCTCATCGGGATTATGATTTACAAACATTTTCTTCCATTTAGTAGATTACCTTTTCACTTTGTTTATGAGTTCTTTCACTGTGCAAAGGTTTTTGGTTTAATGTAGCCTCATTTGTTTATTTTTATCTTTGTTTTTCCTAAATCACAAGACAGAGATACAAAAACATTGCTAAATCAATGTCAACGAGATTTGTTTTGTTCTAGGAATTTTATAGTTTCAGGTCTTACATTAAATTTTGAGTTGATATATACATGTGGCATAAGATAGAAGTTTCCTTCTATTCCATGTGGCAGTCCAGTTTCTCAGTACAATTTATCAAACAACGAAACAAAACAAAAAGACCTCTCTTTCTCCACTGTATGTCCGTTGCTTCTTTGTCACAGATTAGATGTCTGAATATATGTGAGTATATTTCTAGGCTTTCCACTCTGTCCTATGGATCTGTGTTTCTATTTTTGTGCTATTATCATGTAGTTTTGTAGTAGTTTGACTACTCAGGATCTTCCATAGTTTCATACACATTTAGAATTATTTGTTCTTGTTCTGTGAATCAGGCCATTGGACGTTTAATAAGGATTGTATTGATTCTATAAAATGATTTGGGTATCATGAACATTTTAACAATACAAGTCCTTCAAAGCATAGGCACAAAATATCTTTCTATTATTGTGTATACTTCAAAATATTTCATCAATATCTAATACATTTCAACGTACATATCTTTCAGGTCCATAGTTAAACTAATTCCTATATGCTATATTGGTCTTTCCTGTGGTCATGTATGGATGTGAGAGCTGGACTGTGAAGAAGGCTGAGCGCCGAAGAATTGAGGCTTTTGAACTGTGGTGCTGGAGAAGACTCTTGAGAGTCCCTTGGACTGCAAGGAGATCCAACCAGTCCATTCTGAAGGAGATCAGCCCTGGGATTTCTTTGGAAGGAATGACGCTAAAGCTGAAACTCCAGTATTTTGGCCACCTCATGCGAAGAGTTGACTCATTGGAGAATACTCTGATGCTGGGAGGAATTGGGGGCAGGAGGAGAAGGGGATGACAGAGGATGAGATGGCTGGATGGCATCACTGACTCGATGGATGTGAGTCTGAGTGACCTCTGGGAGTTGGTGATGGACAGGGAGGCCTGGTGTGCTGCGATTCATGGGGTCGCAAAGATTCGGACATGACTGAGCAACTGATCTGATCTGATCTGATATTCTTTTTGATACAATTGAAATTGGACTTGCTTATTTTTTGATAATCATTTTTAGTGTATAGAAACACTATAGATTTATGTATATTAATTTTGCATTCTGTGACTTTGCTGAATAACTCATTAATGCTAACATTTTATGGAACCCCCCTTTTTTTAAGTTTACATATGACATCTGCAAATAATGATGGTTTTACTTCTTTTTTTATGAATTTTATGTTTTTTATTTCTTTTTTATATTCTGATTGAGGTTGTTGGGACTTTTATTTTTTTAAGGATCTTTTACAGATTTTTTCCCCATATATGTTATTAGAGAGTTACTTGTGCTATACAGTAGATCTTTGCTGATTATTTATTTTATATATAATACTGGATATATGCTAATACCAGACTCCTAAATTGTTTTCCACTTCTACTACATTAGCTTTTGAAAAACAAAAGTTTTTTTTTTCAGTGTGTTTGTTTTGTAAAAAAGTTCATTTCTATCTTTTTTAAGATACCATATACAAATGATATCATATGATATCTGTCTTCGCTCAGTATGATAGTCTCCAGGTCTATTCATGTTGCTGCAAGTGACATTATTTCATTCGTTTTAATGGCTGAGAAATATTCTATTGTATAGATGGACCACCTTTTCTTCCCTATTTCTGTCAACATATACTTAAGTTGGCATAATGTCTTGGCTATGGCAAATACAGATGCTATAATCATTGGGGTGCATGTATTTTTTAAATTATAATTTTCTATGCAGATATGCCCATGCATGGAATTCCTAGATATTATGATGCTCTTAGTTTTAGTTTTTAAGAAGCCTCCATGCTTTTCTCCACAGTGGTTGTTGTTCATTTGCTCAGTCATGTCTGACTCTTTGTGACCTCATGGATGGCAGCACACCACACTTCCCTGTCCATCATGTCCCAGAGCTTGCTCAAACTCATGTCCAGTGAGTAAGTGAAGCTATCCAACCGTATCATCCTCTGTTCCCCTTCTTCTCCTGCCTTCAATCATTCCTTCAGCATCAAGGTATTTTCTAATGAGTTGGCTCTT
Organism: Tragelaphus eurycerus; assembly: GCA_935064755.1. Taxonomy (NCBI): domain Eukaryota; kingdom Metazoa; phylum Chordata; class Mammalia; order Artiodactyla; family Bovidae; genus Tragelaphus; species Tragelaphus eurycerus. The sequence goes on from CAKXYN010000123.1 coordinate 2,425,196, forward strand.
TGCATTAGGTGGCCGAACTATTGGAGTTTCAGCTTCAGCATTAATCTTTTCAATGTATATTCAGGATTGATTTCCTTTAGAAATGACTGGTTTGATCTCCTTGCAGTCCAAGGGACTCTCAAGAGTCTTCTCCAATACCACAGTTCAAAAGCATCAATTCTTTAGCGGCCAGCCTTCTTTATGGTCCAACTCTCACATCCATACATGACGACTGGAAAAATGATAGTTTTTACTATTTGGACCTTTGTCACCAAAGTAATGTCTGTGCCTATTTAATATGTCGTCTAGGTTTGCCATAGCTTTTCTTCCAAGATGCAAGCATCCTTTAATCTCATAGCTGTAGTCCCCATCTGCTGTGATTTTGGAGCCCAAGAAAATAAAGTCTCTCACTGTCTCCATTGTTTCCCCATCTATTTGTCATGAAGAGGTGGGATGGGATGCCGTAATCTTAGTTTTTTGAATGTTGAGTTTCAAGCCAGCTTTTTCACTCTCCTCTTTCACCTTCATCAAAGGGCTCTGTAGTTCCTCTTCTCTTTCTGCCATAAGGGTGGTTTCATCTGCATATCTGAAGTTATTCATATTTAACTTGGCAATCTTTATTCCAGCTTGTGCTTCATCTAGCCCAGAATTTTGCATGATATACTCTGCATATAATTTAAATAAGCAGGGTGGCTTTATATATGTACAGCCTTGGTGTACTCCTTTCCCAATTTTGAACCAGTCCATTTTTCCATGTCTGGTTGTAACTGTTGCTTCTTGACCTCCATAGAGGTTTCACAGGAGTCAGGTAAAGTGGTCTGGTATGCCGATATCTTTGAGAATTTTCCACAATTTGTTGTGATCCATACAAAGACTTTAGTGTATTCAATGAAGCAGAAGTAAAGGTTTTTCTGAAATTCTATTGCTTTTTCTATGATCCATCTGCTGCTAAGTCGCTTCAGTCGTGTCTGACTCTGTGCGACCCCATAGACGGAACCTCACCAGGCTTCCCCGTCCCTGGGATCCTCCAGGCAAGAATACTGGAGTGGGTTGCCATTTCCTTCTCCAATGCATGAAAGTGAAAAGTGAAAGTGAAGTCTCTCAGTCGTGTCCAACTCTTAGCGATCCCATGGACTGGAGCCTACCAGGATCCTCCGTCCATGGGATTTTCCAAGCAAAAGTACTGGGGTGGGGTGCCATTGCCTTCCCCGATGTTGGCAATTTGATCTCTGGTTCCTTTGCCTTTTCTAATTCCAGCTTGAACATCTGGAAGTTTAGGTTTGCATTTCCACCAATAATGTAGTAGGGTTACCTTTTCTCCACACACTCTCCAGCATTTTTTGTTTGTAGACTTTTTTATGATGCCATTCTTACTGCTGTGAGATTATATCTAATAGTACCTTTGATTTGTATTTCTCTAATTTTTAATATTTAGCCTCTGTTCATGTGCCCCTTGCACATCTGTATGTTTTCTTTGGGGAAATATGTATCTAGATCATCTGTTCATTTTTTTAAATTGAATTATTTGATTTTTTTTCCTTTTTAATACAGACCTACATGAGCTGTTTGCATATTTTGGAGATTAATCCTGTTTACTGATTGATTTTCTCTCATTCTGTGGGTTGTCTTTTATTTTTGTTTATGGTTTCTTTTGCTGTGAGAAACTTTTAAATTTAATTTCGGGCCATTTGTTTATTTTTATTTTTATCATTGTTACTCTAGGAGGTGTATCCTTAAATAGATTGCTACAAATTATGTGAAAGTGTGTTCTGCATGCTTTCCTCTAAGAGTTCTGTAATATCTGGCATTATATTTAGGTCTTTAATATATTTTGAGTTTATTTTTTTATATATGATGTTGCAGAATGTTCTAATTTCATGATTTTACATATAGCTGTCTAATTTTCCAAGCACCAGTTATTGAAGAGATTGCCTTTCCTTCATTGTATATTCTTTCCTTTTTTTGCCATAGATCCACTGACTATAGATGTGTGGGCTTTATTCTGGGCTCTCTATCCTGTTCTGTTCAACTATGTTTCTGACAGAACCATACTTTTTTGATGACTATGTATTTATAGTGTAGTCTGAAGTCAGGGACCCCAATTTCTTTAGCTCCATTCCCCTCCTCTGCAATAATTGGTTTGGATATTTGGGATCTTTTGTGATTCCATGCTAATTTAAAATTTTTTGTTCTAATTCTATGAAAATGCCAGTGGTGATTTAATCAGAATTGCATTAAATATATGTATCACCTTGGGTGGTATAGTCATGTTGACTCTATTGATTCTTCTATTCCAAGAATATGGCATATCTTTCCATCTGTTTGTGTCATATCCATGATCTTTCATCAGTGTCATAGTTTTCAAAGTATATGTCTTTTGCCTCCTTGCTGCTGCTGCTGCTAAGTCGCTTCAGTCGTGTTCGACTCTGTGTGACCCCAGACACGGCAGCCCACCAGGGTTCCCTGTCCCTGGGATTCTCCAGGCAAGAACAGTGGAGTGGGTTGCCATTTCCTTCTCCAATGCATGAAAGTGAAAAGTGAAAGTGAAGTCACTCAGTCGTGTCTGACTCTAGCGACCCCATGGACTGCAGCCTACCAGACTACTCCTCTGTCCATGGGATTTTCTAGGCAAGAGTACTGGAGTGGGGTGCCATTGCCTTCTCATTAGGTAAGTGTATAACTAGGTATTTTATTCTTTTTATTAGAGATAGTAAATTTGATTATTTCTTTAATTTTTCTTTCTGATTTTTTGTTGTTAGTGTATAAAAATGTAACATATTTCTGTGCATTTATTTTGCATCTTGAAACTTCATCAAAATTATTGATGAGCTCTAGTTTTCTGGTAGCATCTTTAGAATTTTCTGTGTGTAGTATCATGTCATTTGCAAAGAGTGACAACTTTACTTCTTATTTTCCAAGTTGACTTTGTTTTGTTTCTTTCTTTTTTCTCTGTTTTTGCCATGGCTAGGACTTCCAAAATTATGTAGAATAAAAGTAGTGAGAGTAGACATCTTGTTTTAGTTTTTCTTCTGGGTTTTTATCTTGTTTCTTTTTTTGGACCATATTTTTGTGTACTCTCATTTGTCTAACTTTCTGTATTTGTCATATCCTTTCCATAGGCTTCAAGATTGTAATTTTTCTTGTTTCTTGTCTCTTCCCTTTTGTGGGTGAAATTGATCCAAGGAGTTGTATATGCTTCTTGTTTGGAAGGACTGCTGCTGCTGCTGCTGCTAAGTCACTTCAGTCATGTCCGACTCTGCGTGACCCCATAGACGTCAGCCCACCAGGCTCTCTGCCCCTGGGATTCTCCAGGCAAGAAAACTGGAGTGGGTTGCCATTTCCTTCTCCAATGCATGAAAGTGAAAAGTGAAAGTGAAGTCGCTCAGTCGTGTCTGACTCTAGCTACCCCATGGACTGCAGCCCACCAGGCTCCTCCATCCATGGGATTTTCCAGGCAAGGGTACTGGAGTGGGGTGCCTGACAACTTTTGGGTGGAATTGGGTTTTTTCTCTCCAATGGGAAGGCTGTGACAAGTCGTATGTATAAAAATATCTGTAAGCTCAATATAACTTTAGGTAACCTGTTTCCTCATGATTGTGGCTGTGTTCCTATCCTATTGGTTGTTGGGCCTGAAGTGTCCCAGAACTAGGATCTGAAGTCTATTGGATGGGACCAAGTCTTGGAGCCAAAATGTTGACCTCTGGGAGAGCTCATGCCAATCCCTACACCCTGGGATCTCTGTCACCAGTGTCCTTGCCCAAGAGAAAACTCCCATCTGTGCAAAGGCACTCCAAGGCTCACTGATAGTTTTGGCCCTGGCCTCCCTTGTGGCTCAGAGGTTAAACCGTCTGCCTCCAATGAGGGAGACACGGGTTCGATCGCTGGGTTGGGAAGATCCCCTGGAGGAGGAAATGGTAACCCACTCCAGTATTCTTGCTTGGAGAATCCCATGGACAGAGGAGCCTGGCAGGTTACAGTCCACGGGGTCGCAGAGTCAGACACGACTGAGTGACTTCACTTCACTTCTATGGAGTCACTGTTTAATGCTTGGCTCCAGTGCATATGAATCTTTCTGTGTGCTTTCCAAGAGTGGAATATCTGTTTCAATCCTATGAAGCTAATGTACTCAAGCCTTCCTGACCTTCAAAATCAAATGGTCACAGGACTCCTTTTCCAATTGCTAGACCTCCACTCTGGGTAGCCTGGTGTGGGACTTAGAACTATTACTCATGTTGGAGAATTTCTGTGATATAATTATTTTCCAGTTTGGATGTTGCCCACTTGGGAGATATGGGATTTGCTTTTATAGCCAAATTACTCTCCCATCATTTTCTGTGGCTTCTTGGTCTTTAAGTGTAAAATATATTTTTTGTTTGGTTCCAGTCTCATTTGTTGATTACTGTTGAGCATTTCCTTTTCATTTTGATGTTTTCTTTACAGTGGATAATTTCAAGTCCCTTCTACATCTTGTATGAAACTGAGGCTGTTTTTAGTTTGGATATTGTCTGTCTCTTTCCTCACCCTATGTTATCCCCTTAATATGGAGATGTAAAGGTGCAGTTGTCCCTTCAAGCATCATGGCTGGCAGCAGTAGTCAAGACTTTTATTATTATGTCAAATAAAAGAGGTGGGAATGGATATTCTTGTTCTGTTTTTGATCTTAAAGGAAAACCTTCCAGCTTTCCACCATTCAGTGTGATGGTATTTGTGGGTTTACCATGTAAAACCTTTATTATGTTGTGATATATTCTCTCTTTACCAATTTTGTTGTCCAATTTCTTGGTGTTTAATTGTTTATAGTTATCTCTTAATGGTCTTTTTATTTCTGTGCTGTATTGTAATGTCTTCCCTTTAGTGTCTGATTCTATTTGTTTGAATCTTCCTTTTTGTTGTGATTAGTCTAACTAAAGTCTTGTCAATTTTATCTCTTGAAAGACAAGCTCTTAATTTTATTGATCTTTTTCATTACTTTTCTGGCCTCTTATTTATTTATGTTTTGAATTTTATTATTCCCTTCTTTCTATTAAATTTTCACTTTGTACTTTTTTTAATAGCTCTTTAATGTGTAAAGTTAGATTATTTTGGGGACATTTTCCTATTTTTTTGAGGTAGGCCTGTCTTGCTATAATCTTCCCTCTCAGAATCAACTTTGCTGCATCTCATAGATTTTATTATGTTGTATTTGTTTTTGCTCCTCTCTACATGCTTTTTATTTCTCTTCTTTTTTGATGACACATTATTTGTTGGGTAGCATATTTTTTGTTGCTTTTTCTTGTGATTGATTTCTAGTTTCATGACATTGTGAGTAGTAAAGATTTTGCTGTTATTTCAGTCTCCTTTATTTTACTGAGACTTGTTTTGTGACTAACATGTGATGTTTCTTGGATATTGATCCATGAGCCCTTGAAAGATAAATGTGTATTTTGATGCCTTCAGATGGGATATTCTATATATGACAATTAACTCTAAATATCTAATCTGAAATGGTGATTCTTATTAAATTACAGTATGAATGATCTATCCATTGATTAAAATGAGGTTTTAAAGTTTCTTAATGTCATTGTGCTGTTTTAAATTTCTCCTTTTAAGTCCATAAAATTTTTCTTTATACACCTTGGTACTCCTACATTGGGTGCATTTGCGAAAGTCATATCTTCTTATTGGATTGAATTCTTTATCATTATGCAATTTCCTGACTTGCCTTTTATTCAAAAAAATGATTTTTGAGAGGGAGTGTCTCTGTTCCCAGGGTGTTTCCCTACTTGTCCCTGACTCTCCAACACGTGCTTCAAGATTAGTGAGTCCTCATTCATTTGTTGTCCCTGTGCTTTTATTTTATTTTATTTTATTTAACTTTACAATATTGTATTAGTTTTGCCATACATCAAAATGAATCTGCCACAGGCATACATGTGCTCCCCACCCCGAACCCTCCTCACTCCTCCCTCCCTGTACCATCCCTGCGGGTCATCCCCATGCACTTCCCTGTGCTTTTAAACTTGGTGTTTTTGTGTTGTTTTATGGGTTAACTGAGTCTGCACATGGTTCTATTAACAGTGGAGATTTTGTTTCCTGAAACTCTATGAAAGTGAAAGTCGCTCAGTCATGTCTGATTCTTTGTGACCCTATGGACTATACAGTTCATGGAATTCTCCAGGCCAGAATACTGGAGTGGGTAGCCTTTGCTTCTCCAGGGGAATTCACCCAACCCAGGGATCAAACCCAGGTCTCCAGCATTGCAGATGGATTATTTACCAACTGAGCCACAAGGGAACCCAAAGAATACTGGAGTGGGTATGCTTTCCCTTCTCCAGAAGATCTTCCTGACATAGGAATCGAACCAGGGTCTCCTGAATTGTAGGTGAATTATTTACCAACTGAGTTGTGAGGGAAGCCTTGAAACTCGATAGTTTTTCTGAATATGTTTCTTATTGGGTTTCAAAGACATATGTTTATGAGGGGGGCATCTTTCTGGTGCAAGATCTGAGATTTGGGGTATCTGATTTGGAGGCCAAATCATCTGCTTCCCAGGGAAAATGTCTGTAGCTTTGTAATCCTTCCTATCTGAGGGTTACCATGGACAGAGTGTTGATTTTCCTTTGGTAAGTCCATCTCTCTGCTCTTCTACGCACCCAGATACTGTCTTTTTCTGTTTTGTTGTGAAGACACTGTTATCCAGATTTCAGATCAATTTCAGGGGAATTAATCCATATGTAGTAATAGAGTTGTTGTGTCTGTGGAAGGAGGTAAGTTCAGGATCTTTCTAAGCCACCCTCTTGAATCTTGTCTTAACATATTCCTTTTTAAAGAAATTTACTTCATGGCTTACTTCCAAAAACTCAAATGATAGTTGTTCTTACAGAAATTTATTTTTACCTTATTATTCCCACTTGACATGGGACTTTAATGACATCCCCATCAAAATTCAAGTAAGTTATTTTGTGAATATAAACAAACTTATCTAAAGATTATGCAGAAAGGCAAAGGATTCAGAATAACCAACACAATATTGAAGTAGAAGAACAAATTGGAGAACTAACACTACTTGTGTTACTATAAAACTACAGTGGATCATAACAAAACATGAAAAATTCTTAAGCAGATGGGAGAAATATCAATAATATCAGATATGCCTATGATACTATTCTAATAGAAGGAAGTAAAGAGGAACTAAAGAACCTCTTGATTTGTGTGTAAGGGGAGAGTGAAAAGGCCAACCAAAAACTCAAAAAAAAAAAAAAAAAAAAAACCTAAGATCATGGCATCCAGTTTCATAACTTCATGATAAATAGAAGGGGGAAAGGTGGAAGCATTGACAGATTTCTTCTTGGGCTCTAAAATCACTGTGGATGGTGACTGAAACAATGAAACTAGAATACAATTGCTTCTTAAAAGAAGAGCTATGACAAAACTATACAGTGTGTGGAAAAGCAAAAACATCACTTTGACAACAAAGATCCATATAACCAAAGCAATGATCTTTCCAGTAGTCATGTATGGATGTGAGAGTTGGACCATAAAGAAGACTGAACACTGAAGAATTGATGCTTTCAAATTGTGGTGCTGGAGAAGACTCTCGAGAGTCCCTTGGACTGGAAGAAGATCAAACCAGTCAATCCGAAAGGAAATCAATCCTGAATACCCATTGGAAGGGCTGGTGCTGAAGCTGAAGTTCCAATACTTTGGCCACCTGATATGAAGAGCCAACTCATCAAGGAAAGACCCTGATCCTTGGAAATGTTTAAGGGAGAAGGAGAGGAGGGAGACAGAGGATGAGGTGGTTGGATGGCATCACCAATTCAGTGGACGTGAATTTGGGCAAACTTAAGAAGATGGTGAGGGACAAGAAAGCATGGCATGCTGCAGTCCATGCGGGAGCAGAGTCAGACATGACTTGGCAACTGAACAACAAAAACAATTCAAGATAGTTGACACTGGCCAAAAAAAGAACAGAATAGAGTTACAAGAAATAGACCCCCTAAACATGGGTATTCATTTGAGGGCCTGATGTTGAAGCTAAAATTCCAATACTTTGGCAACCTGATGCAAAGAGCTGACTCATTTGAAAAGACCCTGATGCTGGGAAAGATTGAGGGCAGGAGAAGAAGGGTATGACAGAGGATGAGATGGTTGGATGGCATCACCAACACAATGGACATGGGTTTGGGTGGACTTCGGGAGTTGCTGCTGGACAGAGAGGCCAGGCGTGCTGCAGTCCATGGGGTTGCAAAGAATCAGACACGACTGAGTGACTGAACAGAACTGAACTGAAACATGGTCAACTCATCTCTAACAAAGAAGCAAAGGTATTACAATGGAACAAAGACAGTTTTTTAAACAAATGATGCTGACTGGAACAACTGAATATGCATATGCAAAAAAACACATATCTTCACATAAATTAACTTAAAATGAATCAGAAGACTTAAATGTCAAATTTGAATCTATAAAACTCTTAGAAGTTAACATATGAAAAAAACTTTGAGGTGTTTCAGTATGACAAAAGTCTTTTAGGTATAACATGATACATGAAAAAGAAAATACTAAGGTGAATTGCATTTAAATTAAAAATTTATGTTTGGTGATAGACAATGTCATTTTCTAAGAAAATATTTGGAAATTATACATCTGATAAAGTATTATTATCTAAAATATAGAAAGAACTCTTACCAACTTTAAGAAAATAAACAGCTCAATCAAAAATAGGCCAAAAACCTAAATAGATATCTCATCAAAGGATATATAAAAATAGAAAACATACACATGAAAAGATACTTAACATTATATGTCTCTAGAAAATTGCAAATTAAAACATGACAAACGACTCTAACATCTGTTAGAATGGCATCTGCTGTTGAGTATGTGGAGCAAGAACTCACTTTCATTGCCATGGGGATGCAAAATGATGCAGCTACTTTGTAAGACAGTTTGGAAATCTCTTACAAAAATAAACAAACTCCTTGGAATTTACCCCCCAAAATAGAAAATTACATCCACACACAGCCTGCATGTGGATATTTATAGTAGTTTTAGTAATAATTGCCAAAACTTGGAAGACACCAATGTATCTTTCAGTTCATGAATAGATAAACTGGTACATTCAGACAATGGAATATTATTCAGCACTAAAAGTAATTGAGCTCTCAAGCTATAAAAACATCAAGTAAACTTAAATGTGTATTAATAAGTAAAAGAGACTATTCTGAAAAGTCTACATGTTGTATTATTCCAACCACATGAGATTCTGTAAAAGGCAAACCTATAGAGACAGTAAAATAATTAGTAGTTGCCAGAGGTTGGGGAAATCCCCAGAGGAATCTGGTAGGCTGCAGTCCATGGGGTTGCTAAGAGTTGGACACGACTGAACGACTTCACTTTCACTTTTCACTTTCATGCATTGGAGAAGGAAATGGCATCCCATTCCAATTTTTTTTTAATAAATGTATTTATTTTAATTGGAGGCTAATCACTTTACAATATTGTATTGGTTTTGCCATACAGAAACATGAATCTGCCACAGGTATACACGTGTCCCTCATCCTGAAGGTCCCTCCCACCTCCCTCCCCATATCATCCCTCTGGGTCATCATTTCATATATGATATTATACATGTTTCAAAGCCATTCTCCCAAATCCCTCCAGTGTTCTTGCCTGGAGAATCCCAGGGATGGGGGAGCCTGGCGGGCTGCCATCTATGGGGTCACACAGAGTCAGACACGACTGAAGCGACTTAGCAGCAGTAGCAGCAGCATAGATTGAAAAACACCAATAATGGACCCTGGTGTAAACTAAGGACTTTGGATGATTATGATGTATCATTCCAGGCTCATCCTTTGTAACCAATGAATGACTCTGGCGGGAAGGATGTGTATGTGTGTGTGTGTGTGTGTGTGTGTGTGTGTGTGTGTGTGTGTGTGTGTGTATTTAAAAAAGGTAAAAAATCCACCTGTGTACATTCTGCTCAATTATACTATGAATCTAAATTCTCTTTAAGACATAATATTTAGTAATTGATTGCAAAACTAAAGAACAACAACAACAAAACCCCTATTGGATTGAGTTAATTTAGGTACCGAAGTGAGATATGGTGAAAGAATACAGTTTAAAGAATCAAGTATGTGCTTCATGTATGGCCCTCGTAGGTAAGTTTCTCTGATACAGAATTAAAGATTCATCCTCTCTCAGAATTTCTTTATTTATCTATACTTTGAATCCAAATTTTATTTTACTTCTGAGGGTCATTATAAAAATCAATTAAATGTTATGAGTAGTAAGCATTAACTTTAGTGAAAATATATACATATATATATTTTTTGTTAACAAAGTGCATAATGATCATAAAACAATTGCCTCAGTGATGGCACTCAGTGGAAGTTGGATCTTAAATTATTTCTAACATTATTTGCACTTAGGTAAGTTATTAAATGTCTCAGTTATTAAACATTTCATTTATTGCACAGTTTTCTCATTATAAATTGACAATATTTGTCCAGATTATTTTTGTTTACTTTATTATTTTTTAATTTATTTATTTTAAATGAAACAGAGATGAATATTTTTAATGATAAAGGGTAAAATTCCCAAAGAAGATAGACATCATAAGCCATTAGACACCTTAACAGCAAAGAAACAAAGATACATAAAGCAGAAGTCAGAAAAAAAGAAAAAGAAAAAATATATGTTAATAGTGAGACATGTTAACATTTCTCTGTAAATGATTTATTGAGTGCTGAAAAATAAGAATAGGAGCATCTTGAATGATGTCTTTAATAATTAAATATAAGAGACTCATATTTAATTTATATTAATCATATCCTCAAAAATATACTTAATTTATTTTATCTCATACATTGTTATTAGATGTCCATAGGACATTTAGAAAAACTGGCAAAAATATAAACATTGCTAAATTTCAAAAAGTAGAATTATTTTGTGTGTGTGTGATTCAGTTATACTGATACATATATGTTTCTTTTGAAATTCTTTTCCATTATAGGTTATTACAAGATATTGACTGTAGTTCCCTGCGCTATGTGGAAAACCTTTGTTTCTTGTTACATAAATATTTTTTAAATTATAAATCTAGCATTCTATTCATACTAAGTCAAACAAGTGGATCAAAATGTCATGAGCTTTTCAGTTCAGTTCAGTCTCTCAGTCATGTCCAACTGGTTGTGACCCCATGGACTGCAGCATGCCAGGCCACCCTGTCCATTGCTAATTCCTGGAGTTTACTCAAACTCATGTCCATTGATTCCGTGATGCCATCCAACCGTCTCACCTTCTGTCATGCCTGTCTCCTTGGAACTTCAATCTTTCTCAGGTTCAGGGTCTTTTCAAATGAGTCAGTTCTTCGCATCAGGTGGCCAAAGTATTGGAGTTTCAGCTCCATCAGTCTTTCCAATGAATATTCAGGACTGATTTCCTTTAGGATGGACTTGTTGGATCTTCTGGCAGTCCAAAAGATTCTCAAGAGTCTTCTCCAACACCACAGTTCAAAAGCATCAATTCTTCAGGGCTCAGCTTTCTCTATAGTCCAACTCTCACATCCATACATGACTACTGGAGAAAACATAGCTTTGACTAGCTGGACCTTTTTTGGCAAAGTCATGTCTCGGCTTTTTAATAAGCTTTTTAATTATGCAAAAAAATCATAAGTTGTCTAAAGTACAATATATATTATATGTGTGTATATATATATATGTATGTATACAAAAAGTACTCTACTATGCTTGATAAAGACATGAGAAAGGACAAAAAAGAGAGATGGAGAAATTGAAACACATAAACTAAATGAAGTGGGAGCACTAAATATGAAATAGAAAATGTGAAACAAACTAGATAAAAGTAAAATATCCTCCTATAGTCCAGCAGTTTTCTTAACATGGGAGCTTATTGGAAACATATTTGTATCTTTGAGGGGAAGAAAAAAAGCAATACCTCAGCATTTGTATTTTTAAAAATTCCAAGATTATTTTGATATGCACCTGGAGTTTTAAAATTAAGTATAGGTTTTTCTATAAATTGCAGTTTTGGTGATGTAAAATTCTACAATTTTTCTGTTGACCAATCATAACACAATGGTACTGAGTAATAGTTACATAGTCACAATAGTAAAAGATGTTTATCAGTTTCACAACCAATAACAAAATAAAAAATAAAGAATAATTACAATTGCAAGACATAATGAGAACATGATTAACTTAGCAATATAAAATAACTGCTTACAATTTAGGGGGTCAAGAAGAGTGATGTGGTAAGTGGAAGTGCATACATGCACGTGTTTGCATCTACTCAACCAGTCTATGTCTTTTGGATGGTGCATTTAATCCATTTACATTTAAGATAATTATTGATATACATGATCCTACTACCATTTTCTTAATTATTTTGCTTTTATTTTCTGTAAGTAGGGCTTTTCATTCTCTCATTTTCTGCCTAGAGAAGTTCCTTTAGCATCTGTTGTCAAGCTGGTTTGGTGGTTCCAAATTATCTTAACTTTTGCTTGTGTGGAAGGCTTTTGATTTCTCCATCAAATATGAAGGAGAGTCTTGCTGGGTAGAGTATTCTTCGTTGTAGGTTCTTTTTCATCACTTTAATATATCATGCCATTCCTTTCTGGCTTGTAGTGTTTCTGTTGAGAGATCAGCTGATAGCCTGATGGGAGTTCCTGTATGTTGTTTGTTGTGTTTCCCTTGTTGTTTTAATATTTGATCTCCATCTTTAATTTTTCTCAGCTTGATTACTATGTGTCTCAATGTGTTCCTCCTTGGGTTTATCCTGCCTCAGACTCTCCATGCTTCCTGACTTGGTTAATTATTTCTAGTCCCATGTTAGGGAAGTTTTCAGCTATTATCTCTTCAAATATTTCATAGATCCTTTATTTATTCTCCTTTTGGGACCCCTATAATGTGAATGTTGATGCATTTAATGTTGACCCAGAGGTCTCCTGGACTGTCTTAATTTCTTTTCATTCTTTTCTGGATATTCTGTTCTGTGACAATGATTTCCACCATTCTGTACTCCAGGTCATTTATCCATGCTTCTGCCTCAATTTTTCTGCTATGGATTCCCTCTACTGTATTATTCGTCTTTGTTTGTTTGTTCTTTAGTTCTTGTGGATCTTTGGTAAATATTTCTTGAATCTTCTCAATCTTTGCCTCCATTCTTTTTCTGAGATCTTGAGTCATATTCACTATCATTATTCTGCATTCTTTTCCTAAAAGTTGCCTATCTCCACTTCATTTAGCTGATTTTTCTGGGGTTTTATCTTGTCCCTTCATTTGGGATAGTGACCTCCAAGTATATTTATGCCAAAGAGGACTCTCCCAGGCAGCTGCTGCCAGTACCCTCTTTGCTGTGGTGAACCCCTGCTGACCCATGCCTCCACAGTAGATCCTCCAAGACCAAGAGGTGATTTGGTTCAGTATCCTATGGGGTCACTGCTCCTTTGCTCCTTTCCTCTGAGTCCTGGTGCACACAAGGTTTTGTTTGTGTGCAGGCTCTCCAAGCCTGGAATCTCTGTTTCCCACAGACCTGTGGACGTCTTGTAATCAAATCCTGCTGGGTTTCAAGATCAGTGTCTCTGGGAATTCCCAGACCCTTTTTTGTGTCCGTAGACTGGGAAGCCTGATGTGGGGTTCTGAACCTTCACAAACTGTGGGAAAACTTCCTTGGCATTATTGTTCTCCGGTTTGTGTATCACCCACCTGGCAGGTTTGGGATTTGATTTTATCATGATTTCGCCCCTCCTACCATCTCACTGTAGCTTCTTCTTTGTCTTTGGACTTGGGGTATCTTTTTTTTTTGGTTGGTTCCAGCATCCTTTTGCCGATGGTTGTTAAACAGCTAGCTATGATTTTGGTGCTCTCACAGGAGGAGATGAGCACATGCCCTTCTACTCTGCCATTTTCAAAGGACCAGCCAGATGATTGTAAAATCCCATCTATCTCTATCATCCTATGGCTTCCCAAGCTTCAAAATGTCATTAAAGTCATCTATTTTTATTCCAGTTAAAACTCAGGTATGTATTCAGAGCAACCATTTGTTTCACATAATCCAAGTTATCAGGTTCTTCCATGATTTAAGCTAGTGTTTGATTTTAGACATAACATCACTGTCAAAATGTGGCATCAGCATAAAGCACATGGTATTTATTGACAGAGTAGGAACTCCAAACATCTAGTGATAAAAATATGAATCGGACAGTTTTTGCCTTCCAGAGCTAACAGTCTTGTGATCATGATAATGGGAAAAGTAAGCATGCATGAGTGACAGTACTATAACCAAGCAGATGAAAATTATATTAGCAACCAAAGGCTGAACATCTAATTCTATCTGAGTGGCTAAGGCTGACATTCAAAGGGGAATGGATAATACCACTTCAGTTCAATTCAGTTCAGTTAATTTAAGTCGCTCTGTCATGTCTGACTCTTTGAGACCCCATGAACTGCAACACGCCAGGCCTCCTTGTGCATCACCAACTCCTGGACTTCACTCAGACTCACATCCATCGAGTCAGTGATGCCATCCAGCCATCTCATCCTCTGTCGTCCCCTTCTCCTCTTGTCCCCAATCCCTCCCAGCATCAGAGTCTTTTCCAATGAATCAACTCTTCCCATGAGCTGGCCAAAGTACTGGAGTTTCAGCTTTAGCATCATTCATTCCAAAGTAATTCCAGGGCTGATCTCCTTCAGAATGGACTGGTTGGATCTTCTTGCAGTCCAAGGGACTCTCAAGACCCTTCTCCAACACCACAGTTCAAAACCATCAATTCTTCGGCACTCAGCCTTCTTCAGAGTCCAACTCTCACATCTATACATGACGACAGGAAAAACCATAGCCTTGACTAGACGAACCCTTGTTGGCAAAATAATGTCTCTGCTTTTGAATATACTATCTAGGTTGGTCATAACTTTCCTTCCAAGGAGTAGGCGTCTTTTAATTTCATGGCTGCAGTCACCATCTGCAGTGATTTTGGAGTCCAAAAAAATAAAATCTGACACTGTTTCCCCATCTATTTCCCATGAAGTGATGGGACCAGATGCCATGATCTTCGTTGATCCAGCAGATGTTGGCAATTTTATCTCTGGTTCCTCTGCCTTTTCTAAAACCAGCTTAAACATCTGGAAATTCACAGTTCACGTATTGCTGAAGCCTGGCTTGGAGAATTTTGAGCATTACTTTACTAGCGTGTGAGATGAGTGCAATTGTGCGATAGTTTGAGCTTTCTTTGGCATTGTCTTTCTTTGGGATTGGAATGAAAACTGACCTTTTCCAGTCCTGTGGCCTGGAAACTGCTTAGTTTTCCAGATTTGCTAGCATATTGAGTGCGACACTTTCACAGCATCATCTTTTAGGATTTGAAATAGGTCAACTGGAACTCTATCACCTCCAGTAGCTTTGTTTGTAGTGATGCTTTCTAAGGCCCACTTGACTTCACATTCCAGGATGTCTGGCTCTAGGTCAGTGATCACACCATCGTGCTTATCTGGGTCATGAAGATGTTTTCTGTACAGTTCTTCTGTGTACTCTTGCCACCTCTTCTTAATATCTTCTGCTTCTGTTAGGCCCATACCATTTCTATCCTTTAATTGTGCCTATCTTTGCATGAAAAGTTCCCTTCGTATTTCTAATTTTCTTGAAGAGATCTCTAATCATTCCCATTCTATTGTTTTCCACTATTTCTTTGCATTGATCACTGAGGAAGGCTTTATCTCTCCTTGCTATTCTTTGGAACTTTGCATTCAAATGGGTATATATTTCCTTTTTTCCTTTACCTTTCACTTCTTTTCATTTCATAGATGTTTTTAAGGCCTTTTCAGACAATCATTTTGCCTTTTTCCATTTCTTTTTCTTGGGAATGGTCTTGATCACTGCCTCCTGTACAATGTTATGAACATTTGTCCATAGTTCTTCAGGCACTCTATCAGATCTATTCCCTTGAATATATTTGTCACTTCCACTGAACAGTGGAATAAGGGATTTGATTTAGGTTATACCTAAATAGCCCTGTGATTTTTCCTACTTTCTTCAATTTCAGTCTGAATTTGGCAATAAGCCGTTCATGATCTGAGCCCCAGTCAGCTCCGTCTTATTTTTTGCTGTCTGTGTAGAGCTTCTCCATCTTTGGCTGCAAAGAATATAATCAATCTGATTTTGGTGTTGACCATCTGGTTATGTTCTCTTGTGTTGTTGGTAGATGGTGCTTGCTGTAACCAGTGCATTCTCTTGACAAAACTCGCTACTTCATTCTGTCCTCCAAGGCCAAAATTGCCCATTATTCCAGGTGTTTCTTGACTTCCTCCTTTTGCCATACAATGTTCTAATTTCATTATTTTACACGAGACTGTCCAGTTTTTCCTAGCACTGCTTACTGAAGACTGTCCTTACATCATTGTATATCCTTGTCTCCTTTGTCATAGATGATCACACATGTGTGGGTTTATTTCAAGGCTTTCTATTCTGTTCCATTGATATATATTTCTGTTTTTGTTCCAGTACCATACAATCTTGATGAGATTTGCTTTCTTGTGTAGTCTGAAATCAAGGAGTCTGAATTCTTCATCTCCATATTTTGGTCTTCTGTTTGTTTGTTTTTTTTTTTTTTTTCTTTTCTTTGGCTATTTGGCTGCTACTGCTGCTGCTAAGTCGCTTCAGTCGTGTCCAACTCTGTGCGACCCCATAGACGGCAGCCCACCAGGCTCCCCCGTCCCTGGGATTCTCCAGGCAAGAACACTGGGGTGGGTTGCCATTTCCTTCTCCAATGCATGAAAGTGAAAAGTGAAAGTGAAGTCGCTCAGTTGCGTCCGACTCTAGCGACCCCAAGGACTGCAGCCTAGCAGGCTCCTCTGTCCATGGGATTTTCTAGGCAAAAGTATTGGAGTGGGGCACCATTGACTTCTCCGTGGCTATTTGGATTCTTTCATATTTCCATACAAATAGATTCTTTTGTTTTAATTCTATGAAAACTTCCATTGGTAATTTTATAGGGATTGCCTTGAATCTTTAAATTGTTTTTTGGGGTATAACTGGTCATGGAACAACAGACTGGTTCCAAATAGGAAAAGGAGTATGTCAAGGCTGTATATTGTCACCCTGGTTACTTAACATATATGCAGAGTACATCATGAGAAATGCTGGATTGGAAGAAACACAAGTTGGAATCAAGATTGCTGGGAGAAATATCAATAACCTCAGATATGCAGATGACACCACCCTTATGGCAGAAAGTGAAGAGGAACTAAAGAGCCTCTTTATGAAAGTGAAAGTGGAGAGTGAAAAGGTTGGCTTAAAGCTCAACATTCAGAAAACGAAGATCATGGCATCTGATCCCATTACTACATGGGAAGTAGATGGAGAAACAGTGGAAACAGTGTCAGACTTTATTTTTCTGGGCTCCAAAATCACTGCAGATGGTGACTGCAGCCATGAAATTAAAAGACGCTTACTCCTTGGAAGGAAAGTTATGACCAACCTAGATAGCATGTTCAAAAGCAGAGACATTACTTTGCCAACAAAGGTTCGCCTAGTCAAGGCTATGGTCTTTCCTGTGGTCATGTATGGTTGTGAGAGCTGGACTGTGAAGAAGGCTGAGCGCCAAAGAATTGATGCTTTTGAACTGTGGTGTTGGAGAAGACTCTTGAGAGTCCCTTGGACTGCAAGGAGATCCAACCAGTCCATTCTGAAGGAGATCAGCCCTGGGATTTCTTTGGAAGGAATGATGCTAAAGCTGAAACTCCAGTATTTTGGCCACCTCATGTGAAGAGTTGACTCATTGGAAAAGACTCTGATGCTGGGAGGGATTGGGGGCAGGAGAAGAAGGGGACGGCAGAGGATGAGATGGCTGGATGGGATCACTGACTCGATGGATGTGAGTCTGAGTGACCTCCGGGAGTTGGTGATAGACAGGGAGGCCTGTCGTGCTGCACTTCATGGGGTTGCAAAGAGTCGGACACGACTGAACAACTGATCTGATCTGATCTGATCTGAATTTTCACAAGAGTGATTCTTTTAATCCAAGAACATGGCATATCACTCCATCTGTGTCATCTTTGATTTCTTTAGTCAGAAACTTACAGCTTTCTGAGTACAGATCTTTGGCTCCTAGGTAGCCTTATTTCTTGTATTTTATTCCTTTTGCTGCAATAGTAAATGGGATTGTTTCCTTATGTCTTTTGGAAATTCGCTGTTAGTGTATGGGGATGCAAGTGGTTTCCTTGTATTACTATGGAATCATACAATTTACCAAATACACTGATTAGCACTAGTAGTTTTGTGATGTGTCTTTATGATTTCATAAATATAGTATCACCTGCAAATAGTGACAGTTTTATTTCTTTTCCAATTTGAATTCCTTTTATTTCATTTTCTTCTCAAATTTCCATGGCTATGACTTTCCAAAATATGTTGAGTAAGAGTGGTGAGAGTAGACATCCTTGTCTTCTTTCTGATATTAATGGAAATGCTTTCAGGTTTTCACCTTTGAGAATGGTGTTTGTTATTGGCTTTCATCTGATGAGGTAGGATCCCTTTATGTCCACTTTCTGGAGGGTTTTTATCATAAATTGTTGTTGAGTTTTGTCAAAAGCTTCCTCTACATCTATTAAGATAATCATATGGTTTTTATATTTTGATTTGTTAATTTGTATTGATTTTTTTTTTTAAACAAACTAATGACAACAAGCAACAAGTATTACATTGGTTGATTTGTGTATATTGAATAATCCTTGCATTCCTTGGACATATCAATTTTGATTATGGTGTATGATCTTTTAATGTATTGTTAGATTCTCTTATCTATTATTTTGTTAGGATTTTTATGTCTATGTTTATCAGGGAATTGGGCCTGTCATTTTCCCCCTTTTTTTTTTTTATATCCTTGGGTTTAGTATCAGAGTGATTGTGGCTTCTTAGAATGAGTTAGGGAGTATGTCTCCCTTTGCAATATTTGAAAAAGTTTGAGAAGGATTGTTGTTAGCTCTTCTCTAACTGTTTGCTAGAATATGCTTGTGAAATCACTTGTTTCTGTACTTTTGTTTCTTGGAAGATTTTTAATCACAATTTTGGTTTAATTACTTGCGGTTGATCTGTTTTATTTTCTATTTCTTCTTGGTTCTGTCTTGGAAAGTTGCACCATGCTAAGAAGCTGTCCATTTCTTCCAGATTGCTATTTTATTTGCATATAGTTGCTTGTAGTAGTCTTTTATGATCTTTTATATTTCTGCAGTGTCAATTGTGGTTTCTCCTTTTCATTTCTAATTTTTATTGGTTTGAGTCCTCTCCTTTTTGTTCTTGATTGGTATGGCTAAAGGTTTATCAGTTTTGTTTATCTTCCCAAAGAATCAGTTTTTAGTTTCATTGATTTTTCTGTTGTTTTCTTCATTTCTATTTCATTTATTTTTGTTCTGATCTTTGTGATGTCCTTACTTCTAGTAAGTGGGTTTTATTTCTTTCTCTAGTTGCTTTAGGTTGAAGGTTTGATTTTTTATTTGAAATTTTTCTTGTTTCTTGAGGTAAGATTATATTGCTATAAAATTCGGTCTTAGGAGTGCTTTGGCTGCATCCATAGGTTTTGGGTCATTCTATTTTGCTTTCATTTGTTTCTAAGTATTTTCTGATTTTCTGTTTGATTTCTTCAGTGATCCATTGATTATTTAGTGGAATATGGCTTAGCCTTCATGCATTTTGTTTTGTTTTGTTTTATAGGTTTTGTCCCCTGTATTTTATTTCTAATCTTATTGTTTCATGGTCAGAGAAGATGCCTAATACAATCAGTTTTCTTAAACTTGCTAAGGCTTGATTTGCCATCCAATGTATGATCTATTATGGAGAATATTCCTTGTGCACTTGAGAAGAAAGTGTCCTCTGCTGTTTTAATGTACTATAAATACCAATTAATTCTATCTCATTTAATGTGTCATTTAAGGTTTGTATTTTATTATTAATATTGTCTTGATAATCTGTCCATTGGTATAAGTGAAGTGTTAAGATCCCCTGCTATTATTGTGTTACTATTGATTTACTCTTTTATGACTGGTAACCTTTGCCTTATGATTTGAAGTACTCCCAGTTTGGTTGCATAAATCTTCTTGGATTGATCCCCTGATCTTATGTAATTGGCCTTATGTGTTTCTTATAATAGTCTTTATTTTAAAATGCATTTTGTCTGATATTAGCATTGCTACTCCAGCTAAAAAAAAAGTGGATATGCATGGATAATCTTTTTCATTCCTTTATTTTCAGTCTGTATGTGTTCCTAGGTCTGAAATGAATCTCTTGTAGGTAGACAGCACACAAATGGGTTACAATTTTTGAAAAAGTTTGAGGATAGCTAGCTCTTCACTAAGTGCTTTATATCCTTTCAACCAATATGTGTCTTTTGTTTGGACCATTTAACCCATTTAGTCAGTTCAGTCACTCAGTCGTGTCCAACTCTGTGACCCCACCCCCACCCCATGGACTGCAACATACCAGACTTCCCTGTCCATCAAAAGCCCATTTTAAGTTTAAACAATTATCTGTTTATATGGGCTTCCCTGATGGTTCAGACAGTAAAGAATCTGTCTGCAATGCAGGAGACCTGGGTTCAATTCCTGGGTCAGGAAGATCCCCTGGAAAATGAGATGGCTATCCGTTCCACTATTCTTGTCTGAAGAATTTCATGGACAGTGGAGCCTGGTCGGCTGCAGTCCCTTGGGTCACAAAGAGTTGGACATGACTAAGCACCTAACACTTTGACTTTTTATGTTTCTGTTACCATTTTTTTAATTGTTTCGATTTGTTTCTTTAGGCCTTTTTTCCTCTCTTGTGTTTCGCATCTGGAGAAGTTCATTTAGTGTTTGTGATAAAGCTGCTTTTGTGGTGTCAAGTACTCTTAGCTTTTTCTTGTCTGTGAATCTTTTGATTTCTCTGTCAAATAAGAATGAGATCCTAGGTGTGCAGAGTAATCTTGGTTCTAGGCTTTTTCATTTCATCACTTTAAATATATCTTATAATTTCCTTCTGGCCTGCAGAGTTTCTGCTGAAAAACTGATGGATAACCTAATGGGGATTCCCTTGTGTGTTATTTATTGTTTTCTCCTTGCTTCTTTTAGTATTTTTTCATTGTATTTAATTTTTTTAGTTTGATTAATATGTGACTTGGCATGTTTCTTCTTGGGTTCATTCCCTATGATTCTTTTTGTGCTTTCTGTACTTGGGTAACTATTTCCTTTTTTGTGTTTGGGGAGTTTTTGACTATAGTTTCTTCAAATGTATTCTCAGATGCTTTCTCTTCCTCTTCTTCTTCTAACCCTTAAACTTACAATTCAAATATTATTTATCTTAGTCTGTTTGCTCAGTCATGTCTGACTCTCTGAACTGTATCCCCCCAGACTCCTCTGTTCATGGAATTTTCCAGGCAAGCATATTGGAGGGGGTTGTCATTTCCTACTCTAGAGAATCTTCCCAACCCAGGGGTCAAACTTGCATCTCTTGCATCTCCTGCATTGAGAGGCAGAATCTTTATTACTTCAACACATGGGAAGCCCTGTAATTCAAATGTTGGAGCATTTACTGTTGTCCCAGAGGCTTCTGAACTGTCCTCATTTCTTTTCATTCCTTTTTATTGATTCTGCTCCATGTTAGTTATTTATGCCATTCTATCTCCCAGCTCACTTATCTGTTCTTTTTGCCTCAGATATTCTTCTAGTGATTCCTTCTAGTGTATTTTTTAAATTTTTATTTATTGTGCTTTTCATTACTGTTTTTTTTTTTTTTTTTTTTTAGTTCCTCTACTTCCTTGTTAAACATTTCTTGTATCTTCTTGATCCATGCATCCATTCTTAGTTATTGGATCATCATTATTGTCACTATTTTTGAGGTAGATTCCCTATTTCCTCTTGATTTATTTGGTCTTGTGGGTTTTGTCCTAGCTCCATCATCTGTGACAGATATCTGTGCCATCTCACTTTGTCTAAATTTCTGTGTTTTTGTTCTCCTCTCTGCAGACTGTAGGGTCATAGTTCCTCTTGCCCCTTGGTGGCTGAGTTTGGTGTAGGGGGTTGTGTAGGCTTTCTGTTGTGAGGGATTTATACCTGGGCTTTGATACATAGAACTCACTCCTGTCCCTTTGATGGGCAGTATCATGTTCAGTGGTGTGTTTTATGGTGTCTGAGTTTAGTACAACTTTTGACAGCCAGTTTGCAGCTGTATGGAACAATTTTCTGGACTTGCCACTTGTTTGCCATGAATTTCCCAGCATTGAAGCTTGCAGAAAGTTGGGAGGAGTCAGGTCTTAGTGTCAAGAACGATACCCACCAAGAGAACTTACACCAATTAACCTTCTCTGGGACCAAGAATTCTCTGGTGCCCCAATATCCTGGGCTCAGTGCTCCCACCCTGAGGATCAGGTCCAACTGCTAGCCAGTGAGCCAAGACCCAGCAAGCCTTATGGCATGGGAAAAAAAAAAGAGAGAGAGAGAGAGATAACAAAACAATACAAAAAGAGACAAATGGAAGCAAGCAACCCCCAAGACAAATAGTAAAATCAAAACTAAACAAACAAAAGCAAAGAAACAGACAAAAAATACAAAGAAAACAAAAATCAAGAGAGTAACCAAGTAGAAGAACCCCAAATGCAAACAAACGATGAAAACAAAACTAACAAAACCAAATCAGAAAATAAACAAAAGCAACAACATAAAAGAAATTCAGAAAATAAAAGCAAAAACAAGATAAAACAATAAAATGTTAAGTAAAATAGAAAAATAATTTATTAAAATTTTTCAAAAGAAAAGTAATAAATATAAGAAAGCAACAAAGGAAACAAAAATAATAGGAATAATATTTCCAAGGGCCTCAGCTGTAAGTGTCCTTCCCACTACAGTGAGCCATAGTCCCAAGGAGAACCTCCAGAACCTCAAGGTAGGTCTCTAGGACTTCCACTGGGCACTACTGAGGCAGCCCTGACTTTGACCTGACCCACTTACCACATGTACTTGCCCCCAAAGTTCATTCAGATATTCCACAGTTGCAGAGTTTAGCAACCCAATCACAGTGATTTCATCCCTGGATTTTTGCAGCTGCACAGAGACATTTCTGTGCCTCTTCTTTAGCCACACAACAACTTGGGTTCAGCTTTGATTTTGTCCTTACCTCTACACGTGAGCCACCCTCAGTCATGTTTTTCCTGCCTATGTGATAAGGGGTGAAAGCTTGGGCTGATTGGGCCACACTTACTAACTCATGCCACAGAGAGATATGGCAGTGACCACAGGTTGGGTTGTGTATGAAGTTCCTAAGACAGCAGAGACTGGCAGAAAGTGTTAACAGTCTGCGGTGTGCCCTGTTCTCTCCCAGGGAAGCTGGTCCTGGATTGAAGTATCTTCAGGAGTGGTGTGCCTTGCATGGTAGCAGTCTACACTTGCCTCTGGAGTTCAAGATGCCAACTGTGGCCCATCCTCGTCCCTGCAGCTTCTGTAGGCAATGCCCTGCCACCTTTGAGATCAGAGAGAAAGAAATGTCTGTGGCAGACTTGCCCCTCTTCTGTGCACCATCTAACAATGATCCCTTACTTCTGTGGCAAGCCTAGGCTTCTTCCCAGACTCCCCCAGTTGTGAAGCACTACACTTCACCCCACACAGGGTCTCTTCATGTAACCAATCTAAGTTCTTTCCCAAGGGTCTTGCCTCCAAAATCTGAGCCTCGGTACCCAACTCTGCTAACCCCAGCTGCCAGGTGGACAAGTGTCTCATGATGCGGAGTGCTGGCTGGCACCAAACCTCTGTGCAGGTCTTGCTCCACTTTGCCCTCCACACACCTGCGCTTCATTCTTCTCTGAGATGCTGAAACTTCCTCTCTCTTCCCATCAGTGAAGGGACTTCCCATTTGCAGAAACCTTTCTTCCGTCACAGATCCCTCCTGATTCCTCTCTTTCCTCTTCCCCTTTTTTTCTGAGTAGTAGTGGTGCTTTCACAATCTTATGAATATACGAATAATCTTTGAGTTGTGCAGTTTAAATTTGTGAATCTCAGGTAAAAAAGTTAATGGGAAGGGTAAAATAAAAGGCATTTGTACTCTAGACACCTCCGTCTGCCAGCTTCAAACGGGCTTGCAAACTCCACACATTTCCCCAGTCCTCTCAACTCTCTAAGAAGCACCCACTATACTTGCAGAGATTGTAGTGCCCTACTACTGCTTTTAAATGAAACTAATTAAGAGTGAGGTTTCCTGAAATTTCTCCTAGAAATTCTGTAGGAAAAAGTTTCAAGAAAGCTTTAACTCACATAACATAATTCACATAATAAGCCACTTTAGCAAGAATGATTCCAAGAAAGCAAAAAACCAGAAGATACTTTCAGGCTACCAGATGGCCATTGGGCCTTAACATGCTGAAGTACAATCATGGCTACCAGCCACTCTGTCTCCTGCACTGCCCAAAGATGTGTTGGAAAAGTGGATTTTCTTAGGGAAGCAATGGTGAGTTGGAGGGAGATTCAGCATAATATCAGGTGCTGGAGTTAAAAATAAGCCCTGAGTAGACCCAAGAGGTGCCAAGGGCATAGCTCAGAAGGAAAAACACTTTCACATATAAATGGTACATGCCATACACCAACCAATCATAACTAAAGCTGAGCATGGAGCTAAACAAGGTCAAGTTTTAATATCCCCTGACAGTCACTGAATCTTTAGTTATTGTATTGTGCAAAGTTGGGGAGGTAATTAGATATGGGCCCAGGGAGGATACAGATGGTAGAGGGTAAAAGGAGTCTTGCTCACAGAAATGATCAACAGATCCATAGATAGTATATCAACAGATCCATAGATAGTACATACTGTTTTAACAATCAAGATCATCAGACCATTGCCTATGATTGAAATCTTAACACTAATTGAAATATGACTTGCTTCTACTGCTAAGTCATTTCAGTCATGTCCGATTCTATGCGACACCATAGACGGCTGCCCACCAGGTTCCCCTGTCCCTGGGATTCTCCAGGCAAGAACACTGGAGTGGGTTGCCATTTCCTTCTCCAATGCATGAAAGTGAAACGTGAAAGTGAAGTCGCTCAATCATGTCCGACCCTTAGCGATCCCGGGGACTGCAGCACTGATGAATGCTGCTGCTGCTGCTTCAGTCGTGTCCAAATCTTAGCGACCACATGGACTGCAGCCTACCAGGCTCCTCTGTCCATGGGATTTTCCAGACAAGAGTACTGGAGTGGGGTGCCATTGCCTTCTCCAATGACTTGCTAATGGGTTCTATATAATGGGCTTCCCTGGTGACTCAGACGGTAAACAATCTGCCTGCAATGCAGGAGACCCATGTTCAATCCCTGGGTCAGGAAGATCCCCTGTAGAAGAGAATGGCAACCCACATCATTACTCTTGCCTAGGGAATTACATGGACAAAGGAGCCTGGCAGGCCACTGTTGATGGGTTGCAAAGAGTTGGACATAATTGAGCAACCAATACTGTCTATATAATGAGGTATGGGAAAGGGTTAATCAAGAATAAACTTTTAGATTTTAATTTGAGCATACAGGTGCTTTTAACTGATTACCATGTTGATTAAAAAAAAGTGGGAGAGTGTGAAAAGCACTTTCTGTAGGTTATGTGAATTTAAGCAACTAACAACATAAATGCATACATTATTACATGTGAGATGCTTATTTATCCTAAATTCTTGATTATTTATCCTATAAAGGAAAACAGTGCTACACATGAAGTAAATAATTTATCCCAAAATATCCTGAAGGAAAATTTGGGGCTAGAGATTTTGAATGATACTTGAAGCTTTAGGATTCTACACAATCACCTAGGGAAAGGGTGTAGATAGAGAAAATGAGATTAGAATGAAGAGGTGAAGCACTTCAGTATACAAAAGGAGAAAAAAGGAGCCTGTGAAGTTTGAGGGAATATAGGCCACCAATCTCTCTCCTTTTAAACACTAGCCTCATGTCTTGGTAGTTTTCAACCAGGCTCAGATTTGATAATTCTCTAGAATTATTCACAGAATTCAATGAAAATTATTTCCTGAAATCAATGTATGACTATGAATGAAGCACTGCCAACCAGGTAAGCTCACCTGAGGCTTGGTGTCCAAAAATTGTATTGTCGCTCCACTGTTGACTGCACACATAGGTGACCTTATCTCTAGCCTCTCTAGTGGTAGAGTGAATACTGCAGATCCCCTGTCATAAATCACAATTTTTGACTATCCAATGACCCAGATCTCCTAGTCAAACTAAAATACATTTATCAGGCAGGACATTCTAAGGGTCCAGATACCACAAGGTACCACGATAGTGCAGGGAAAAGGCCAGACCATTCTTTGGATAAGGTTAATTTTTACTACACAGAGCCAGTAAACATACTTGAGGTAGCAAAGACAGAAAGAAACCTTAGAACAGCATGGTTTCACAATAATTGAAAGATTAGACTATTTCAAGGAGGGAACACTCAGTTGTTTCAAATAATATTGAAGGTTTAATAAAGATGGGGACAAGGATATGATCAATGAACAAAGCAATATTTCGGTCACTGGCAGTCTTGGCAAAGAAGTTTCTGTGTAGTGATGAAGACTGGAAATGTGGATAGAGAGAAAGTTTAAATTTTGCTTTGAAGGGAGATAGAGATCTTGCTGCTGCTGCTGCTAAGTCACTTCAGTCATGTCTGATTCTGTGTGACCCCATAGACAGCAGCCCACCAGGCTCCCCTGTCTGTGGGATTCTCCAAACAAGTGTACTGGAGTGGGGTGCCATTGCCTTCTCCAGATAGAGATCTTTGGCCATAGCAAAAAAGGAAAGTGAAATTATGAGAAATTTTTGAAAGACAGATGATTTTTTAATGTGTCCATACATTATCATAAAAAGTGGGATAAATGAGGAGTTGTTGAAAGGCAAGAGGAAAGAAAAGCCTGCAGAAGCTGAGCCCAACAGGTAACAGGAAGTAACAAGATCAAGAGCTGAAGAAGACAGACTTTGAATGGAACAAGACTACTTCATTCATCTTAGAAGTGAAGGTCGTGGTAATGGAAGGTGAGAGTTTTTCTTCTACTACTTTTTATTATAACAATAGAATGTGAGGTGAGCTCATCAGACAAAAGTGGTGGTTTGACAATAGAAAAGTAGATATAAAATAATTGTCTTCAAAAGTAGGGAAAGTACACTAAAGAAATTATGTAGGATTCTCACAAAGTATTGGTTGCCCCTATGAGTGTGAAATCAAGAATTCAAGCTGATACTATTAATACAAGCAATGTTGTGATATTGTAATCCTTATAGCTATTCCCTGACATTGCCATGGAGGTAAAGAGGGGAAAGAGTTGGAAGATTTTTGCAAGAAAGTGATTGCAATGATGGACTGTGGATTCTTTATTGTGTAGGCAGAGGTGGAACAGAAGGGACTTGGAAGCATAGCTGTATGGGTGAGAGTTGATTGGATGCCTTGATGAGCCAGTTGTTTTAAACACTACCATTTGATGTCTCTGTTGAAAACTGATCCCACACTTTCTGTAGATGCTTGTGCATTGATATAGAAATTGTTTGGTTTACCCAGATGTCAGTGCAATAGCTACAGACTTTGTCTCTCAGTTTCTATTTTGGTTCACATTTACATGCTCAGCCAGCATTCACAAAGGTCAACCATTATGCTAAAGTAGTTGATGGTCAAATTTGCTGCCACCTATGCCACATTTGGACAAAACTAGCTCTCCTACAATCCTACAAAATATATCCTGGCACTGGATATGTTCTGTCTGTGACGCTTATATATACGCATATATGTGTGTGTATCTCTCTCTCTCTCTCTCTCTCTCTCTATATATATATATATATATATATATATATATATATATAGCATCCCTGGTGGCTCAGTGGTAAAGAATCCACCTGCCAAGGAGGAGATGCAAGTTCTATCCCTGAGTCAGGGGGATGGCCTGCAGAAGGAAATGACAACCCACTCCAGTATTCTAGACTGGGAAATCACATTGACAGAGGAGTCTGGTGGAATGAAGCCCTTGGGGTTGCAAAGAGTCAGATAAAACTTAGTGACTGAGCACACACCATTATATATATATATATATATATATATACATTTATATAATACTCATATATTATATATAATATATATAATTCATTAACATTAGTATATGTTGATATATTAATATATTTAATTATATTGAAATGTGTATGTATACTAATGACTTCTAAAATAAAAGTTTCAGGTGCTATATCTAGTATTGCTGTCTTATTTTTCACATTCCCTTCCTTCATACACAGAGAGAAATGCCTCTCCCCAGTTGATTTTCCCTACATAAATGTTAATAAAGGAATTAATTCATTAACTTAAGATGGCACTAGAATAATATGGGAAACAAGGAGAGCTTTATAGAACCAAAAGAGATCTGATTAAATAATTTACCACTGTATAGATCAACAAAAATGACAGTGACCATCCTTTTGTGGCATGGGGTTAATACATAGTACTACATGCATAAAGGAAAATGAAATGCTAAGAGCACTCATTAACAGACTCAGAGTATGCTTTGAGGAAGAGAACAGAATGAAAATAAAAGGGTAAAGCACATCCTCATCAAAACAGTTAAAACTAGATTCTATCAGAATTCCTAATGCTCTTGCTAGTTCAATTAGCTAGTCAGTTTTCAGATCAGTTCAGTCCAGTCGCTCAGTCATGTCCAACTCTTTGCAACACCATGGACTGCAGCATGCCAGGAGTCCCTGTCCATCACCAACTCCCTGAGTTTACACAAACTCATGTGCATTGAGTCGGTGATGCATGAGGTTTAGGGGTTCTTAAAGGTTTCTCTGTTTGATTTTCTTTGTTGGAAAGTAAAGCCATTTTAATATAAATACACATCAAACTTAGCAAACTAAAGGGCAGACTCTATAAACACATAAATTGTATAAGGGAAGTAATGATATACTGCTGATTTATTATTTATTCATTTATTTAGTTTTAGTCTTTTAAATCATACACACACAAACAACAGTGACTGGGAAGTCTATCAATGGTTTAAGATAACTTCATCTCAGTAGAAACACCAAAAAGAAAGACTTATTTGTGAGTCTGTTTTTTATTGGATGGATTACAGCTCATCTCTCACTTAAAGAGATGCATCCTCTTTCATTTAACACTAATTGAAAGACCTGTTGAAACTCTCAGCAGTAAATCCAAGTGGATAATTTTTTTCTACATATACATTTAACACAAATGGGTAAAATAATTTTAGCCTTTCTGCTGCAGTGCTTTTTTTGTGTGTATGTGAATGGAAAATTAAGTTTTCTTGGGTTGTATACCTGACTCTATACATTTGTATATAGAATTAGATATGAGAATCATATTCTTAAGGTAATATAACATACACATTTATCGTGATGCTGTTTAAACAATCAAATACTTTCTTGTTAAGAAATATCTAAATAACTGGAAACAATTTAATTGAATTTTCTAAATCAGAGTAGCTAGTCTCAAATCAATTACATTCATGCTCTAAAAACTCTGATTTGTTTGGATCCATTTACTGTAACCAAATAGAAAACTATAGTTTTTAACTTGAACATTGTCCATGACAAAACTGCACAGGGAGTTTGCGTATTTGAGAATATGATATATCTCTTGTGGGCAGAAATGTTAGTTATGATAATTTTGATATTAGAGTTATATTTAGCTTATAGATATTCAAATAGTATTAAGATATGTGGAAAATGATCAATTTAGTAGCTTCAGTATGAAATGGGTAAACTCCTCAGCTGTCATAAATTCTGAGAGAGAGACAAAAAGAAGGTAAAATTTATTAATATCTCCACTCTTTCCTCAGTCATTATTGTCAATGCTTTGCTTCATTTAGTGAGTTTTCAAATATCACATATAAAAATAAGTTAAAATTAATGTTATATAAAACATTTACAAATCACCTCCACCAGGACAAGTAAATAAAAAACTAAAAGTGATTGAGAAAATAAGTTCGCCTAGTCAAGGCTATGGTCTTTCCTGTGGTCATGTATGGATGTGAGAGCTGGACTGTGAAGGCTGAGTGCCGAAGAATTGATGCTTTTGAACTGTGGTGTTGGAGAAGACTCTTGAGAGTCCCTTGGACTGCAAGGAGAACCAACCAGTCCATTCTGAAGGAGATCAGCCCTGGGATTTCTTTTGAAGGAATGATGCTAAAGCTGAAACTCCAGTATTTTGGCCACCTCATGCGAAGAGTTAACTCATTGGAGAAGACTCTGATGCTGGAAGGGATTGGGGGCAGGAGGAGAAGGGGATGACAGAGGATGAGATGGCTGGATGGCATCACTGACTCGATGGATGTGAGTCTGAGTGACCTCCGGGAATTGGTGATGGACAGGGAGGCCTGGCGTGCTGTGATTCATGGGGTCACAAAGAGTCGGACACGACTGAGCGACTGATCTGATCTGATCTGATCTGAAGCCCTCTAGTCTGCCTAACATATTTGTAAATAATGCATTTTCTGCTAGTCACCAAAGCTAGCTGACCTCAGGAAACTCAACCATTGACAAACTAAAATTAGCAACCACATGTCCCTTGCCTACAGCAAGCACAGCTGAAGGACAAAAAACTAGAGAAAAGGGAGGCTTGCTCTAATTTGCAATTGTGCCTAGTACTTCATTGTATGTTCATTATAAATGTTTACTACTCACAGGCATAATAGAACCATGAGGTTCAAATAAACCTTGAGAGTTTAAGAAATCCATATCTCTGCCTCCAACTGAAACAGTTTGGAAATATTATAAAAAAAGATTAAGAAACTGCTGAGCATTTCCTATTTCCTTGAATACAAATTTTCTTTTTTGTAAAGATGAAGATGAGTCAGTAATCGATAATGAAAACTTCAAAGGCTCATGGAAAATGTGAACCAGCTCATGGAAAATGTGAAAAAGTAGAAACAGTTTTGCTCCTGAAAGCTCTTTTGTAGCCACCTAAATAGGAAGCAACAAAGAGGATTGTCTCTGACTAAAATTGGATAACAGAATCTACTACAACTCAACTGAAACCAAAGTTTCAGGTCTATGTTGTTTGATTTGCTTTTAGCTTATACTTTTCATTTAGTTTATCTTTTAAGAAATCAACTTTAAAATTATTTTTAACAAGAAAAATATTTTAGACACATACCTATTAATTTGTTAACTAATTATCTAATTCATTTTTGTAATTAAATAATAATCAAATTAATTTTTGTCATTTTGCCTTACTTGATAATTTTTTAATATCTGCTTGATTTGTTTTCACACCAGTGTGTAATTTTAACATCAGTAATAATAATAAGTGATAATAAATAAAGATATTATTTATTATTCTCCCATTATAGATTACACTCTAGACTTTATCAGATCAGATCAGATCAGTCGCTCAGTCGTGTCCGACTCTTTGCGACCCCATGAACCGCAGCACGCCAGGCCTCCCTGTCCATCACCAGCTCCCGGAGGTCACTCAGACTCACACCCATCAAGTCAGTGATGCCATCCAGCCATCTCATCCTCTGTCGTTCCCTTCTCCTCCTGCCCTCAATCCCTCCCAGCATCAGAGTCTTCTCCAATGAGTCAACTCTTCGCATGAGGTGGCCAAAATACTGGAGTTTCAGCTTTAGCATCATTCCTTCTATAGAAATTCCAGGATTGATCTCCTTCAGAATGGACTGGTTGGATCTTCTTGCAGTCCAAGGGACTCTCAAGAGTCTTCTCCAACACCACAGTTTAAAAGCATCAATTCTTCGGCGCTCAGCCTTCTTCACAGTCCAGCTCTCACATCCATACATGACCACAGGAAAGACCATAGCCTTGACTAGGTGAACCTTTGTTGGCAGAGTAATGTCTCTGCTCTTGAATATGCTATCTAGGTTGGTCATAACTTTCCTTCCAAGGAGCAAGCGTCTTTTAATTTCATGGCTGCAGTCACCATCTGCAGTGATCCTGGAGCCCAGAAAAACAAAGTCTGACACTGTTTCCACTGTTTCCCCATTCACTTCCCATGCAGTGATGGGACCAGATGCCATGATCTTCGTTTTCTGAATGTTGAGCTTTAAGCCAACCTTTTCACTCTCCACTTTCACTTTCATCAAGAGGCTTTTTAGCCCCTCTTCACTTTCTGCCATAAGAGTGGTGTCATCTGCATATCTGAGATTATTGATATTTCTCCCGGCAATCTTGATTCCAACTTCTGTTTCTTCCAGTCCAGCATTTCTCATGATGTACTCTGTATATAAGTTAAATAAACATGGTGACAATATACAGCCTTGACGTACTCCTTTTCCTTTATAGGACTTGTTTTATTTATTTTTGTCTGTTTTTTCTTTTTTATTATTATTATTTTTTTAACCATTTATCATTTCTTTAGACACAGATGTATAGAACAGTCTTTTGGACTCTGGGAGAGGGAGAGAGTGGGATGATTTGGGAGAATGACATTGAAACATGTATAATATATAAGAAATGAATTGTCAGTCCAGGTTAGATGCAGGATACAGGATGCTTGGGGCTGGTGCACTGGCATGACCCAGAAGGATGGTATAGGAGGGAGGTGGGGAGGGGGTTCAGGAAGGGGAACATGTGTACACCTGTGGCAGATTCATGTTGTTGTATTGCAAAACCAATACAATATAGCACTTGTTTTAAAACTTTGTCACACATTAGATTGCCTGGGTAGGTTTGCAAAATCCTGAAGGCTAGGTTTCACCCCACATCAGTGAAATTAAAATATCCATGAGTGAAAACCAAGCAGAAGTGTTTTTTTTGAAAACCACTACTTTATTTTACCACATCCTCTAAATATTTCTCTGAAATAGTGTAGTTATGGCAACTGTCCAGGGCAGTTAAACATGCCTGATCTTTTTGTGGCTGCACTGTTTATGAACTTTGTGACACTGAACATTATTAATCTCACTCTGCTTCAGTTTTTTCATGTGTAAAAGGAAAATAATAATTAGCAGCTACTTTACAGTGTTTGTTGAAGGTTGATATAATACAGATAAGCTACTCAGCATGAATTATTATCTTCTCCCCATTTTGTAGATGAAGAAAGTAGAGCATAGAAGCTTGAATAACTTGCTAAATTTGCATAAATAAAGGTAATACTCAGCTTGAAGAACTGTAGACCAAGCTTCCACTGTGGCCTAATTTTAGATATCAATTATTTCTTTAAAATATATAATTCTCAGTTCTATAATCCATGTAAAATTGTATAATCTAGAAATTGATTTTTACATTAAAAGATAGGTTAATAAAACCACCCAGTGACTGTAGTCTTATAGATCTAGTTTTAGCACTTTCTTCTAGGCAACCATGGAACTAGCTTCTTCCAACTAAGTCAATTACATAGGTTTCAAATATAAGAATTCAGGAAGTATGATTCATTTTTTTTGACTAGACTTTAATTTCTACTTATTTGCTATAAAGTATGAGCACAAATTATGAAGACTGTGATATTTTTATCTTGTTTCCATTGTTGCATATTACTGTCTTTAATTTTTATAAGGAAAAGAGAAGTTGACTTTGAATTTAAGACTATGAGGAAGATGTTACTTCTTTCTAACAGTGGTTTTCAACTATACAATCACAATTTTTGATTTTGTGAAATAGTGATGACTACTTAACATTTAGAAATACTGATTCAATTGATCTTGGATGGGGTCCAGGTATCTGTGTGTTAAAAAAAAAAAAAAAAAAAAAAAACTTACCCTTGTGATTCCAATGTATAGGAATAATAAGGGTAATAGAAAATAATCACATAATAATAAAGATACTAGAGTGTAAATTGTGAGGCTTCAATAGATCTTCAACAGGCTTCAATACTTTAAATACAAGGTGCAATATATACCCAGGTCTACAGTCTTGCTTCCCTAGTAGCTCAGATGGTAAAGAGTGTACCTGCAATGTGGGAGACATAGGTTCAATCTCTGGATTGGGAAGATCCCCTGGAGAAGGGCATGGCAACCCACCCCTGTATTCTTGCCTGGAGAATCCCATGGACTGAGGAGCCTGGCAGGCTACAGTCCATGGGGTTGCAAAGAGTCAGACATGATTGAGTGACTAGACACAGCACAAAGTCCTTCTTGCTAGCATATCTCAACATCAACAGTAAGTACTTTAGTAACATATTATGCTTTATTTTCAGTGTATAAAGCAAGTTTATAGTGTTGGGTTAGAAGTGGAAGTGGCTTATTAAGCTCCTGAAAGTTTGCTATTTGGTTTGCCTTTTTTTTATTTTTAATGTTACAGGACAGTGAATTTTGTTGACGATCTGGTATGAAAGTTTAAGACCCTTGACCTCATAAAAATTCCCAATATAATAGACATAAATAAATAGAAGTAATGGACTTTGGAATAAGACAGACATGGACTTTAATCACAATTCCAGAATTTTCTAGCCTTGTGGTTTTGCATGAAATTCTTAACTTCTCAGAACTATTTCATCTGGTGCAAAACGGAGCCAATAAAGGTTATCCCACAGGTTTGTTTGTTTTAGGGATTTAACAATATTGTACGATATATTACTAGTCTAGCACTAGACTATGAAAAGAACTCAAAAATTATTTGCTGTTGGTATTATATCATAATTCAGCATGATAAGCATGGAAACTGAGGTGATTCTCAGGGGGTTATGAGAAACACAAGTGAGAACCCCAAAACAGAAATGAATTGAGGGAGGGCAGTTTCAGGGAAGATATATTATTCACTAACTGCATAATTCTATATCTCTAAAGTTAGCTTGCTGAGGTCTAATGTTATTTATGAATATTCTGATAATGATTTCATCTTCTGTTTATTTTCATCTTCTGTTTAATTTTATAGAGTTGTCAAATTAAAGAATCAAATCATCTATAAAACTTCTGATCCACTGTAACCTCATATCCTGCCTCTATTACCACAGTGAATGAAGAAACAAATACTATGAAGACAATTATGAAATAACTCCCACAAGTGACCCATGGAGTCATTTGATTCATCATATTGGAAGACTTTTCCCAAAATTAAGTTTCACATACATGAAGCTAGTTTTGCTTCTGTAAATCAGTTATTTCACTTTATAACTATATAGAAGGAAGAACAAAAGAGACCAGATCTTGCTTATTTAGAGCAGTCTCTCAAATACCAGACTGGATGAAACATAAGATGGAATCAAGATTACAGGAAGAACTATAAATAACCTTAGATATGCAGATGACACCACCCTTATGGTAGAAAGTAAAGAGGAACTAAAGAGCCTCTTGATGAATGTGAAAGAGGAGAGTGAAAAAGCTATCTTAGAATAGAATATTCAAAAAACTAGGATCATGGCATCTGGTCCCATCATTTCATAGCAAATAGATATGGAAACAGTGACAGACTTTATTTTCTTGGGCTTCAAAATCACTGCAGATGCTGACTGCAGCCATGAAATTAAAAGATTTTTTCTCCTTGGAAGAAAAGCTATGACCAACTTTGACATCCTATTAAAAAGCAGACATTACTTTCCTGACAAAGGTCCACTAATCAAACCTATGGTTTTTCCAGTAGTCAAGTATGGATGTGAGAGTTGGACCATAAAGTAGGCTGAGTGCTGATGAACTGATGCTTTCAACTGTGTTGTTGGAGAAGACTTTTGAGAGTCCCTTGGACTACAAAGAGATCAAACCAGTATATCCTAAAAGAAATAAATCCTGAATATTCATTGGAAAGACTGCTGCTGAAGCACAAGCTCCAATACTTTGTCCACCTGATGCAAAGACCCAACCACTTGGAAAAGACCCTGATGCTAGGAAAGATTGAAGCAGGAGGAGAAGGGGATGACAGAGGACGAGATGGTTGGATGCATCACTGACTCAGTGGACATGAGTTTGAGCAAGCTCCAAGAGATGGTGGAGGACAAGGGAGCCTGATGCGCTGCATTTCATGGAGTTGCAAAGAGTTGGACATCACTGAGTGATTGAACAACAGAGGACTTTTCAGTAACATGATTTACTAAAAACTTATGTAAGTTTTACACCTTGTACATAATGATAATAGCAGTATATTGTCTAAGAAGCCAATCATATCTTCATCTTTCATTTGTTTGCTTATAGATATTTAAATTGTCAACTATTAAATTTTAATTCTTAAGTCACTTTTTTCCATTCCTACAGAGTTAGGGATTCTTAAACTCTTACTTCATAGCCCTTTATTTTTATAACACATTTACTAGTCAACTTGGTTTTTCAATTGAAAAATCATTTTTAAGCTGAAAAACTAAAACTGAACATCAAATATTATTAATATACAATGATGGAGACAATATTGTAAACATTTAAAAGATTAATTCTGTGAGAATTACCTTAATAGAAAGGGCTTGGGAGGTATGTAGAAACTATCCTCAGCCTGTGTTATGACTATTTTTTTTTCCAAATTATCCAGAAGGTAGAAAATGCTGATATAATTAAAATGGCAGTTTTATTTAAAATATTTATCAAAATGTTATGCATCATATTAAATATTCATGGAAAACTGTACCAGAGAATTAATGGATGATATCCCCTCCATAAAGGGAATAGAATGAGTACAACCTGATTTAGAGGAACAGCTATCATACCTAATATTATTTCAGGTGCAAGATCAGTTAATATTTCATATTATAATTATTTTTTATTGTTCATCAGAATGTTAGGAACTTTACTAGTACAAGGTCAAAATTTGGCTTCACTAGAGGAATGGTTCCCCTATTAAAAGGAGACATGCTGCTGCTGCTGCTAAGTCGCTTCAGTCGTGTCCGACTCTGTGCGACCCCATTGATGGCAGCCCACCAGGCTCCCCAGTCCCTGGGATTCTCCAGGCAAGAATACTGGAGTGGGTTGCCATTTCCTTCTTCAATGCATGAAAGTGAAAAGTCAAAGTGAAGTCACTCAGTCATGTCCGACTCTTAGCGACCTCATGGAGTGCAGCCTACCAGGCTTTTCCTTCCATGGGATTTTCCTGGCAAGAGTACTGGAGTGGGGTGCCATTGCCTTCTCTGAAAAGGAGGCATATTAACTGCTTATTCCTAGGATTATTGAATACACAGAAGAACTATACAAAAAATGATCTTAATGACCCAGATAACCTTGAGGGTATGATCACTCATATAGAGCCAGACATCTTGGAATGCAAAGTCAAGTGGACCTTAGGAAGCAACACTACAGCCAAAACGAGTAGAGATGGAATTCCAGATGAGCTGCTTCAAATCTTAAAATATGATGCTGTTAAAGTGCTTCACTCAATATGCCAGCAAATTTGGAAAATTCAGCAGTGGCCACAGGACTGGATAAGGTCAGTTTTCATTTGAATCCCCAAGAAAAGCAATGCCAAAGAATGTTCAAACTACTGCACAAATGCATTCATTTCACATGCTAGCAAAAAAATGTTCAAAATTCTCCAAGTAAGGCTTCAATAGTACAGGAACTGAGAATTTCCAGATGTTCAAGCTGGATATAGAAAAGGCAGGGGAACCAGAGATCAACATTGCCAACATTCATTAGATCACAGAAAATGCAAAAGAGTTTCTGAAGAACAACTACTTCTGCTTTATTGACTACACTGAAGCATTTAACTGTGTGGATAACAAGAAACTGTGGAAAATTCTGAAAGAGATGGGAATACCAGACCAGCTTACCTGCCTCCTGTGTAACATGCATGCAAGTCAAGAGGCAAGAGTTAGAACTGGACATGGAACAATGGACTATTTCTAAACTGGGAAAGGACTACAATAAGCCTGTGTATTTTCACCCTGCTTATTTAACTTCTATGCAGAGTATGTCATGTGAGAAATGCTGGGTTGGAAGAAGCACAAGATGGGATCGAGATTGCTGGGAGAAATATCAATAACCTCAGATAGGCAGATGACACCACTCTTATGGCAAAAGTGAAGAGGAACTAAAGAGCCTCTTGATAAAAGCGAAAGAGGAGAGTGAAAAAGCTGGCTTAAAATTCGGCATTCAGTAAACGAACATCATGGCATCCAGTCTCATAACTTTCTGGCAAAGAGATGGAGAAAAAATTGGAAACAGTGAGAGGCTTTACTCTCTTGGGCTCCTAAATCACTTAAGATGGTGACTGTAGTCATGAAATAAAAAAAAAAACGTTTGCTCTTTGGAAGAAAAGCTATGACAAACCTAGAGAGCATATTAAAAAGCAGAAACATTACTTTCTTGACAATGTTCATGTAGTCAAAACTATGGTCTTTCTAGTAGGCATGTGTGGATGACACCACCCTTATGGCAGAAAGTGAAGAGGAACTAAAAAGCCTCTTGATGAAAGTGAAAGTGGAGAGTGAAAAGGTTGGCTTAAAGCTCAACATTCAGAAAACGAAGATCATGGCATCTTGTCCCATCAATTCATGGGAAATAGATGGGGAAACAGTGGAAACAGTGTCAGACTTTCTTTTTCTGGGCTCCAAAATCACTGCAGATGGTGACTGCAGCCATGAAATTAAAAGACGCTTACTCCTTGGAAGGACAGTTATGACCAACCTGGATAGCATATTCAAAAGCAGAGACATTACTTTACCAACAAAGGTTCGCCTAGTCAAGGCTATGGTCTTTCCTGTGGTCATGTATGGATGTGAGAGCTGGACTGTGAAGAAGGCTGAGCACCGAAGAATTGATGCTTTTGAATTGTGGTGTTGGAGAAGACTCTTGAGAGTCCTTGGACTGCAAGGAGATCCAACCAGTCCATTCTGAAGGAGATCAGCCCTGGGATTTCTTTGGAAGGAATGATGCTAAAGCTGAAACTCCAGTATTTTGGCCACCTCATGCGAAGTGTTGACTCATTGAAGACTCTGATGCTGGGAGGGATTGGGGGCAGGAGGAGAAGGGGACGACAGAGGATGAGATGGCTGGATGGCATCACTTACTCGATGGATGTGAGTCTGAGTGACCTCTGGGAGTTGGTGATGGTCAGGGAGGCCTGGAATGCTGTGGTTCATGGGGTCGCAAAGAGTCAGACACGACTGAGCCACTGAACTGATCTGATCTGATCTGATCTGATCTGATGTGTGGATGTGAAAGTTGGACCAATAAGAAATCTGAGCACTGAAGAATTCATGCCTTTGAACTGTGGTTTTGGAGAAGACGCTTGAGAACCCTTTGGACTGCAGGAAGATCAAACTTGTCAGTCCTAAAGGAAATCAGTCCTAAACATTCAATGGAGAGATTGATGCCTAATCTGAAGCTCCAATACTTTTGCTACCTGATGGGGAGAGCCAGCTCATTTAAAAAGTTCCTGAAGCTGAGAAAAATTGAAGGCAGGAGAACAAGGGGACGGCAGAGGATGAGATCGGTGGATGGTATAACTTACTCAATGAACATGAGTTTGAGCAAGCTCCAGGAGATGGTGAAGGACAGGGTGTCTGGTGTGCTGCAGTCCATGGGCACTCAAAGAGTCCAATATGACTGAGTGACTGACTAACAAAAACAATGCTTGTATTTAATATATACATTTAAATTTTAGGTTATGGTGAGATTATCTTTTTTCTTTAAAATATTTTACTCAGAATAGGATACAATAAACATTATCTCAATTGTGTCTGACTCTTTTGTGACCCCATAGATTGTAACTTGTGAGGCTTCTCTGTCCATATGATTTCTCAGGCAAGAATACTGAAGTGGGTTGCCATTTTCTTCTCCAGGTGATTTTCCTAACCCAGTGATTGGACACCTGCATCTCCTTCATCTCCTGCATTGGCAGGCAGATTCTCTACCACTAGCACCACCTGAAAATCATGAATCACTAATCAGGAGAGGAAATGCTATGGTGTGAAGGCAGGGCTAAAATAATTAGCTTTTAATTATAGCTTTCTTTTCCAGGGACAAATCCTCATCCAGAAACCATTCAAGAGCCCACCCAGAGTCACTTCCTTAAATGAAAGTTATTCCTATCACCCAGGAAATCACAAAAGTTTTAGGAGCCTTATGCCATGAACTAGGAACAGAGACCAGTATATGTATTTTCTCTTATCTAATATAAGGGATTCTCTGATAGCTCACTTGGTAAAAAATCCACCTGTAATGTAGGCAACCCTAGTTCAATTCCTGGGTCAGGAAGATCCTCTGGAGAAGGGATAGGCTACTCACACCACTATTCTTGAGCTTCCGTTGTGGCTCAGCTGGTAAAGAATCTGCCTGCATTGCAAGAGATAAACTTGCTTTCATTGTAATCTGGTAGTGAGAGGGTAGAATTGTTACCATTCAGGGTTCTTGGGCTTCTTTAACCAATAAGAATTAAGCTGGTTCCCTATATGAAGTGGGGGTAGGGGTGTATCCAGGGGTCAGGAAAGAGGGATGACTAAGGTAGTGTTGAGTCCCAGGGGCAAGAACAATACCTTGCTTTTGCTTCCAACACCATGATTTTGCCCCTGGGTCTTCAAACTGTCAGTTTGATTTCAGGTCTTTTTGTTCACAATTTACCCTGCTGTGCATACCCCACAGTTATTGTTAGTCCCTTATAGTTTTATTGTATTTTCTTGCTCGAGGAGAAGTCTATGTAGGTATAAGCACTTCAGCAAAGGGCCTCAGGTCCGAAGCCCCAAGCCTGTCTCAGGACCTTCCCATAGAACTTTCAGAGAGGTTATCAATATTTTCTAAAATAAATTTTAAAAATTAAGGGACTAATAATTGTATACAATATAATTGGTTCAAACTACTTTACCATAGAATCGATATGTGTGATGGTTTGGAAAAAAATATTTAAATGTTTCTAGTAGATCAAGAAAATATATACTAACTATGTAACTATATTCTCTAGTTTCTATATTTAGTATTTTGACCTCTTGGGGCCTTACTATGTAGAAGGAACTGCCTCTCTTAGGGTTAGCTATTTCCTAGAGATAGTAAGGCAATGGCACCCCACCCCAGTACTTTTGCCTGGAAAATCCCATGGAAGGAGGAGCCTGGTAGGCTCCAGTCCATGGGGTTGCTAGAGTCGGACACGACTGAGCGACTTCACTTTCACTTTTCACTTTCATGCATTGGAGAAGGAAATGGCAACCCACTCCAGTATTCTTGCCTGGAGAATCCCAGGGATGGGGGAGCCTGGTGGGCTTCTGTCTATGGGGTCGCACAGAGTCGGACACGACTGGAGCGACTTAGCAGCAGCAGCAGAGATAGTAAGAAATTCATTTGTAAGTGCACGTTTCATATGCAAGTCAATAAAGAGCTGAAATTTCCTAATCATCTCCTTTGTCAGCCTTTCCTGAAGCACTTATACTCTGGACTGCTATTTATTCACCCTAACCACTCCATGGTGAGGTATCTGAGAACTAGAGAGAACCCCTAGTCCCTGACCTCACTGAGTGAGCGAAGTGAAAGTGAGAGTGAAAGTCACTCAGTCATGTGCTACTCTTTGCAACCCCCTGGACTATACAGTCCATGGAATTTTCCAGGCCAGCATACTGGAATAGGTAGCCTTTCCGTTCTCCAGGAGATCTTCCCAACCCAGGGACTGAACTCAGGTCTCCCACCTTGCAGGTGGAATCTTAACCAGCTGAGCCACAACGGAGACCCAAGAATGCTGGAGTGGATAGCCTATCCCTTCTCCAGGGGATCTTTCCAACCGTGGAACTGAACCAGGGTCTCCTGCATTGCAGGCAGATTATTTGCCATCTGAGCTATGAGGGAAGCCCCGACCTCACTAAATGTGTTTAAATTGCCAATCTTAAATCTTTGTTGTTGCCCCGCCCTTTTCTTCCCAAGGAAACTACGCTGAAGGCTCTTGCCCATATTTCTTCTTGTTCCCTCAGTCTCCTGACCAACACTTGATACTTCCCTGTGTGACTTTACAAGGTGTGCTGTTATCCCATTTCTAGGGATCTCTAAGTATAAAAATCTTTCTTCATGATAGTCTTTCCAAGACTATCTTTCTATGTGTCTTACCATACCTGATTTATGCAAGATGTAGGTATCTTTACATCAAAGGAGTTAAGATTTTATTATTTCAAACAGCAGAAAAAGGACAGAGTCAGCTAGAGAGAAAAATTAAATCTAACATATTAAGAAATAATATGCATGATGCTATATGATAGTGTGGAGAAGGCAATGGCACCCCACTCCAGTACTCTTGCCTGGAAAATCCCACGGATGGAGGAGCCTGGTAGGCTGCAGTCCACGGGGTCGCTAAGAGTCAGACAAGACTGAGCGACTTCACTTTCTCTTTTCACTTTCATGTGTTGGAGAAGGAAATGGCAACCCACTCCAGTGTTCTTGCCTGGAGAATCCCAGGGACGGGGAAGCCTGGTGGGCTGCCGTCTATGGGGTCACACAGAGTCGGACACAACTGAAGTGACTTAGCATAGCATAGCATATGATAGTGTAGATGATGTCCTGACTTTTTGAAGATAACTTGGTATGAAAGAAAGGCTGGTAGACTTGATTTAATGTTTAGTTTTCATAACAGAGATCACACAGCTTTAAATTATATCTTTAATTCCAGATGTATTAGTAGAGGTGATAGTATAATTTAAGAGTATAATTTGGAGAATGTGTTAAAGCTTACTTCCAAAGCAACCCTTAGGTTTTAACTATGACGTCACAGTCATATTCCTCAGTAAAATTTGCATAAGTGATAAATATTCAGATTTGTGAGCCTTAAAATTGAGAATTCAAGCAAAAGTTATCTAAATCTCTTACCTGAGGGAATCCTCATGACACCTAGATTTGAAAAATAAAGTTGATCCTGTATTTCATATAATCATTTTCCTACAGGAATGCACCTGATATTTAAAACAATGCCAACCTATAATTAAAATCAGTAAAACCAATTGATTCTGCAACATTAGAAAAATCTTGTTTATTTTGACTAATAATATTATTTGAGTTAAAATAATTTTCAACTCCTTTAATACAAATAAATAGAGGAAAAAAAAAATAGAATGAGAAAGACTAGAAATCTGTTCAAGAAAGTTAAAGATACCCAGGGAATATTTCATGCAAAGATGGGCTAGATAAAGGACAGAAATGGTAGGGACCTAACAGAAGCAGAAGATATTAAGAAGAGGTGGCAAGAATACACAAAAGAACTGTACAAAAAAGATCTTCATGACCCAGATAATCACGATGGTGTGATCACTCACCTAGAGCCAGACATCCTAGCATGTGAAATCAAGTGGGCCTTAGGAAGCATCACTACAAACAAAGCTAGTGGAGGTGATGGAATTCCAGTTGAGCTATTTCAAATCCTGAAAGATGAAACTGTGAAATTGCTGCACTCAATATGCCAGCAAATTTGGAAAACTCAGCAGTGGCCACAGGACTGGAAAAGGTCAGTTTTCATTCCAATCCTAAAGAAAGGCAACACCAAAGAATGATCAAACTACCACACAATTGCACTCATCTCACATGCTAGTAAAGTAATCCTTAAAATTCTCCAAGCCAGGCTTCAGCAATATGTGAACCGTGACCTTTCACATGTTCAAGCTGGTTTTAGAAAAGGCAGAGGAATCAGAGATCAAATTGCCAACATCTGCTGGATCATGAAAAAACAAGAGAGTTCCAGATAAACATTTATTTCTACTTTATTCACTATGCCAAAGCCTTTGACTGTGTGGATCACAAGGAACTGTGGAAAATTCTGAAAGAGATGGGAATACCAGACCACCTGACCTGCTTCTTGAGAAACATATATGCAGGTCAGGAACCAACAGTTAGAACTGGACATGGAACAACAGACTGGTTCCAAATAGGAAAACGAGTACGTCAAGGCTGTATATTGTAACCTTGTTTATTTAAATTATATGCAGAGTATATCATGAGAAATGCTGGGCTGGAAGAAACACAAGCTGGAATCAAGATTACC
This sequence comes from Tragelaphus eurycerus, assembly GCA_935064755.1. Lineage (NCBI taxonomy): Eukaryota > Metazoa > Chordata > Mammalia > Artiodactyla > Bovidae > Tragelaphus > Tragelaphus eurycerus. The sequence continues at coordinate 2,468,968 of CAKXYN010000123.1, forward strand.
GGGAGAAATATCAATAGCCTCAGCTATGCAGATGACACCATCCTTATGGCAGAAACGGAAGAAAAACTAAAGAGCCTCTTGAGGAAAGTGAAAGAGGAGAGTGAAAAAATTGGCTTAAAGCTCAACATTCAGAAAACAAAGAACATGGCATCTGGTCCCATCACTTCATGGGAAATAGATGGGGAAAAAGTGGAAACAGTGAATGACTTTATTTTTATGGGCTCCAAGATTGCTACAGATGGTGATTTCAGCCATGAAATTAAAAGACGCTTATTCCTTGGAAGGAAAGTTATGACCAGCCTAGGCAGCATATTAAAAAGCAGAAGCATTACTTTGCCAACAAAGGTCCGTCTAGTCAAAGCTATGGTTTTTCCAATGATCATGTATGGATGTGAGAGTTGGACCATAAAGAACGCTGTGCGCCAAAGAATGGATGCTTTTGAACTGTGGTGTTGAAGACTCTTGAGAGTCCCTTGGACTGAAAGGAGATCCAACCAGCCCATCCTAATGGAGATCACTCCTGGTTGTTCATTGGAAGGACTGAGGTTGAAGCCGCGACTCCAATACTTTGGCCACCTGATGCAAAGAGCTGACTAATTTGAAAAGACCCTGATGCTGGGAAAGATTGGGGGCAGGAGGAGAAGGGGACAATAGAGGTTGAGATGATTGCATGGAATCATTGACTCAATGGACATGGGTTTGGGTGGACTCTGGGACTTGGTAATGGACAGGGAGGCCTGACGTGCTGAGGTTTGTGGGATCATAAAGAGTTGGACATGACTAAGTGACTGAACTGAACTGAATACATATTTAAAAACATTATCTACTACATGTAATTGGATCTGTACTGGGAAACACAAGATGGAAACTATCCAAAAGTCATCAATCCAATGATTGTAGATTCAAATATGAATCTACACTGTGGTGGATATCAGTTTGATATTTTATTGAAATTAGAAAATATTAAGGGATTTAAAAAATATGCTATGTTTCATTTCCTTGATATTTGTTTTTCATTTTAAAAAATAAACATTGTGAGCTAAGAGTCTCTGTGGTTTAAATAATAACAGCAACTGATTATGTATTGTTTTTGTTGTTGTTGTTCATTTTATGAACAAAGAAACAAAGGCAAGCTGGCATTTTCTCATAAAAATGTTAACAAATATGACTAATTTGGAGGAAACCACTCTGGTATATATTTCTTACAGAAAGTTAATTCATTCAAATAAACATTTCTACTGATGTTTCTATAAATAAGCAAGCCATTAAGTCATTTATTCAGTCAGCTAACCTCTAATGAGTGTCTACTGTATGCTAAACACCAAAGAATAAATAAGAATATGATAAAATTTCTGCCTCCAGATATTCATATCTCAAAGCAATGGTAGATACGAAAATGAAAGGAGGTACACTTTTGCAAGACTTGCCCTGAAATAGAGTTGTAGTTGCAATACAGATAAACTGGAAAACAAAGGGAAGAAATTGGAGGAAATGCGAATGTGTTTTGAGAGCAAACTAGATAAATCTTTGATAAGTGTGAAGGGAAATAAGATCAACTGAAATTAAAAGAAAGAAATGATGAAGCCAAAATTATATAGAAAACAGTAGGTTGTGAGAACACAACAATTATCCTATAAGCAGAAGTGCAAACAATGAAATTTAACCTTTGTGTTTCCCATGCCCATGGTATCCATATGCTGTTTGGAAGAAAAAGAAATGCAATAAAGCAAGTTACTCTGGAATTGGACTAACACTGACTCAAAAAATTATGATTATTGAATCATGAATGAAATATCCTGTTGAATTCATATGACAACTTGTTTATGGATTTAAAAGAACCAGATGTAGAATGGATTAAAGGAATTTTGTCTGCCTAAAGGACATTTGCTTCTCAAGTTTAGATACAAGCTGCAGTATAACACAAACACCAAAAATGAAAGATAATGAAAACTAGAAACTATAACCATATTGTCTCTAGATAGTTGACGTATGGTTCTATTTATCCAGCATCTTTTTTAGTGAGCTAAAAGGGAGTAAATAATACCAAACTAATGATAGTAACAGATGATAGCAGATTGCAAACTGTCACATTGACACCACTGTTGACTGTGTAGTAACAACAGGGAAACAAAACAGCTTTGACATATAGGGAGAAATGTGGGAAAAATCTTTAGCTTCAGATAAGGAAAAGATCAATCAATCTGGTAATGTAGAAAAATGATGCACAGAAACAAGAAATTGAGCATGCCAAGTTTTAGTAAAATGCGAAAGCATATGTGTATGTATATATGTATACATATTAATACGTATTTGAGCAAACTCTGGGAGATAGTGAAGGATAGGGAAGCCTGGCATGCTGCAGTCCATGGGGTCATAGAGTTGGACACGACTTAAGAACTGACAACAATACATATGTATTGTTGAGAAATGCATCAAGGAAGTTATAAAATTATGGACACTAAGAGATGAAAGGTGATCAAAAGAATTAAGTGCCTATGGCATGAAAGATAATAAATATAATATCACTTCCCTGAAAACTTGAGAGGTAATTAACTCTCTGAATAGTTTTAAAATCAATACAATAAAATAAATAACAGATGGCCATCTGGGGAGAAAATACTCTCAATAGAAGCATGTTTTAAAGAAAATGGGAAAATCTTTCTCTGTACACTGCATTTCTTGTTTTGTAAGATAATATATTTTCTTTATTGATTTCTTTATTCTATTATTGTAGCTGAAAATGTATTACTTGATATAGTAACTAGAACAATAGAACTGAGTTCAGATTCTCCTGAAGCTGCTTAGATTATGTAATTTCAGCCAAAACACTTAGTCCCATTGTTCAACAGATATTTATCAATGGCCTTCAATGTGCCAACCAGATACCAACTACCAACTACTATTTTAAGACAATAGGGATGCAATATTGAGTAAAACAGACAGATACCCCTGTTATCATGGACCTAACAGTCTACTTTGTGTTCCGTGGGTCTCTCTGTGTGTGAGGATAGTGGTGGTGTGGTGGTAACCAAGCGACTGGATAAAATATATCTAAATAGAGAAGAGTCAGTGAGACTCAGGAATTGAGAACAGTAGGAAATGAGGTTGGAAAGATTATGAAGGTGGGAACAAATTTGATTAGTCAACATGACCTGACTTACATTTTAATACACTCACTGTGGCAGCAGTGTTCAGAATTAGATTGAAGAGGAGCAAGGTGGGAAGCAAGATGACTAGTTGGGAAATTATTAAAATAACTTATCCTGAACCTGACCTCTTCTTACCACCTCCACTGCTATCAAATTTTCACCATTGTTCTCTGTACACTTTCAATCTTTATCTGGAAGATTTTCAGAGTCACACTGTAAAAAACAAAATAAAATTGTCTTTAGAGAAATGTCTTCAAATTGAAAACTAATTTGATGGAAGATAATTTAGAAATATTAAAATTTAAAGGAAAATGAAATAACAGAATCAAAGGTCAAAGGAGAAAAAAGTCTCATGTAAGTGAAGACTCAGGAAATCCTGCAAGTCAAAGGAATTGATATGAACATAATTGTAATGGAAGGATATTTATGAAGGTGGAGAACATTGTTACAGGTACAGAGACTTGCTTTTCAGTGTTTGTTATTTTAATTCTGGAGTAACTTAAAGGAAGTAACCTGATGGAAATCGAGATATTGTGAGCTCCTGAGACTCTAAAACACCATATAAGAAACAGGCAATGTGATGTCTTAAACCTCACATTCAGCCAAACTATGTATATTCACCAGAAATCTCCTTCTTCGGTCAACAATTCACAATCTTTTCTCAATTGCATTCCTTTTTCTGCACAATGCACAATAAAACAATAACAATACACCTTTCAGTTCAGTTCAGTCGCTCAGTCATGTCTGACTCTTTGTGACCCCATGAATCACAGCATGCCAGGCCTCCCTGTCCATCACAAACTCCCAGAGTTCACGTAAACTCATGTCCATTGAGTTGGTGATACCATCCAGCTTAGTGGAATCAAATAAATATTTTACATTCATACTTGTACTTTTGCATAAGAAATAAATATCTAATGATGATTTGCATATTATCATCTCTCCATAAATATGAATACAAGGTTTCTTAGAGATCCTGGTCTTTAACTCTTTGTCCCATAACCAGCACCAATAAACCTTGAGTAAGCATAGCCACTTTTAGGAAAGTGAGGCATTCTAAGGCAAAGTTGCACAAGCTAGAGATGGGTTTCTTCAGTTCAGTTCAGTTCAGTCGCTCAGTCGTGTCCAACTCTTTGCGACCCCATGAATTGCAGCACGCCAGGCCTCCCTCTCCATCACCAACACCCAGAGTTCACTCAGACCCACGTCCATCGAGTCAGTGATGCCATCCGGCCATCTCATCCTCTGTCGTCCCCTTCTCCTCCTGCCCCCAATCCCTCCCAGCATCAGAGTCTTTTCCAGTGAGTCAACTCTTCTCATGAGGTGCCTAAAGGACTGGAGTTTCAGCTTTAGCATCATTCGTTCCAAAGAAATCCCAGGGCTGATCTCCTTCAGAATGGACTGGTTTGATCTCCTAGCAGTCCAAGGGACTCTCAAGAGTCTTCTCCAACACCAGAGTTCAAAAGCATCAATTCTTTGGTGCTCAGCCTCCTTCACAGTCCAACCCTCACATCCATACGTGACCATAGGAAAAATCATAGCCTTGACTAGACGGACCTTTGTTGGCAAAATAATGTCTCTGCTTTTGAATATGCTACCTAGGCTGGTCATAACTTTACTTCCAAGGAATAAGTGTCTTTTAATTTTATGGCTGCAGTCACTATCTGCAGTGATTTTGGAGCCCCCCTGCCAAAAATAAATAAAGTCTAACCCTGTTTCCACTCTTTCCCCATCTATTTGCCATGAAGTGATGGGACCAGATGCCATGATCTTTAATTTCTGAACGTTGAGCTTTAAGCCAATTTTTTCACTCTCCACTTTCACTTTCATCAAGAGGCTTTTTCATTTCTCTTTACTTTCTGCCTTAAGGGTCATGCCATCTGCATATCTGAGGTTATTGATATTTCTCCCAACAATCTTGACTCCAGCTTGTGTTTCTTCCAGTCCAGCATTTCTCATGATGTACTCTGCATATAAGTTAAATAAGCAGGGGGACAATATACAGCCTTGATGTATTCCTTTTCCTATTTGGAACCAGTCTGTTGTTCCATGTCCAGTTCTAACTGTTGCTTCCTGACCCACATACAGATTTCTCAAGAAACAGGTCAGGTGGTCTGGTATTCCCATCTCTTTCAGAATTTTCCACAGTTTATTGTGATCCACACAGTCAAAGGCTTTGGCATAGTCAATCAAGCGGAAATAGATATTTCTCTGGAACTCTCTTGCTTTTCCCATGATCCAGTGGATGTTGGCAATTTGATCTCTGGTTCCACTGTCTTTTCTAAAACTAGCTTGAACATCGGGAAGTTCATGGTTCACATATTGCTGAAGCCTGGCTTGGAAAATTTTGACCATTACTTTACTAGCATGTGAGATGAGTGCAATTGTGCAGTAGTTTGAGCATTGTTTGGCATTGCCTTTTCTAGGATTGGAATGAAAAGTGACCTTTTCCAGTCCTGTGGTCACTGCTGAGTTTTCCAAATTTGCTGGCATATTGAGTGCAGCAATTTCACAGCATCATATTTCAGGATTTGAAATAGGTCAACTGGAATTACATCACCTCCACTAGATTTGTTCCTAGTGATGCTTTCTGAGGCCCACTTGACTTCACATTCTAGGATGTCTGGCTGTAGGTGAGTGATCACACCATCGTGATTATCTGGGTCATGAAGATCTTTTTGTACAGTTCTTTTGTGTATTCTTCCCATCTCTTCTTAATATCTTCTGCTTCTGTTAGGTCCATACCATTTCTGTCCTTTATCAAGCCCATCTTTGCATGAAATATTCCCTTGGTATCTCTAATTTTCTTGAAGAGATCTCTAGTCTTTCCCATTCTGTTGTTTTCCTCTATTTCTTTGCATTGATTGCTGAGGAAGGCTTCCTTATCTTTTCTTGCTCTTCTTTGAAACTCTGCATTCAGATACTTATATATTTCCTTTAGTCCTTTGCTTTTCAGTTTCTTAGAACTGTTTAATGGTACTGAATTCTATAAGAGCTGGACTCCACAATTTTCCTCTACTCTCTCCCCAGTCCTTAATAGGCAGCCCGGAATGAATTAGTTCTATGTAGAATCACTCTAGAAGACATTTCAAAAAAAAGGAAAGCAAATGAGAAGAGACAAGTTTTGTGGATACATGAATTACACTAGAGAGTGCTAATGGCCCAGTTAAATAGATTATTTAAAGTAGAAGAGCAGAAAAATAAAAGTGGGGAAGCTGTGGTTATCTTGTAGGTGACATCAAAGGTCAGGTTGAGGACTTAATTTTATGGAGTAGGAAAAGAATTCGCTACTTTTGAGAAGTGAAGTTACAGGAGAAGGAAAGCCGAAATGCATAGGTTGGAGTTTTGAGGGAAAAGAAAAGAGGAAATATCAGTTTGGCAGTTGTGTCAGGTAAGTTAGAATTTCTCCAAGACTGAGACATAAAATACTAATGAGCTGAAAGTTAGTCAGATATGGATCTGATCCCTGTTTTTGTGGAGACTGGAGCATATACAACTTAGAAGATTTCTTTAAGAAGCAGCATACATCTCATATGAAAATTATGCAAGCAAAGATTGCTAAAAACTAATCTGCTTCTGATGGCAGTATTATAAAATCAAGACATTTGTAAACTATAATTGTGTTAGATAAATGAAAAATTTTTTCAGTGTTTGGGATTTTCTCTTTCAAATTCTTATCTTTCAGTCTCCTGCTGCTGCTGCTACTGCTGCTGCTGAATCGCTTCAGTCGTGTCCGACTCTGTGCGACCCCATAGACGGCAGCCCACCAGGCTCCCCCATCCCTGGGATTCTCCAGGCAAGAGCACTGGAGTGAGTTGCCATTTCCTTCTCCAATGCGTGAAAGCAAAGTCGCTCAGTCGTGTCTGACTCTTAGCGACCCCATGGACTGCAGCCCACCAGGCTCCTCCGTCCATGGGATTTTCCAGGCAAGAGTACTGGAGTGGGTTCAGTCTCCTAGGTACAGCCTAATAAATAAATACAAGATAATGATTTTCTTTTTAAATTGAATAAATATGTATATTCTTCTCTTAAAAATTTCTGACCAGAAATTAAAAAAAAAAAAAAAAGCTGAGTTAAGTCATTTATTCTCTCATTAAACACATTTAATAAGGACTTATGATTTTTAGGTACTCAGTTATCTAGACACAGATTATTATTTTGAAAACATAGAATATGTCAGGATCCATAGAGCTTAGCTTGGACATTTAAGGTAGAATGAGTTTTCTGATTCTTTTGAGGTAGTCTTTTACGTATTGCACATTTTCAACGAATAAGGATACTTTATAATATTAGTTTAAATATTGTCTCACTATCAGTTCAGTTCATTTAAGTCATGCAGTCAGTCATGTGTAACTTTTCTGACCCTAAAGACTGCCACTCACCTGGCTTTTCTGTCCACCACCAACTCCCAGAGCCTGTTCAAACTCATATCCATTGAGTTAGTGATGCCATCCAACCATTTCACCCTCTGTTGGCCCTTTCTCCTCCCATATTCAATCTTTCCCAACACACGGTCTTTTCCAGAGTCAGTTCTTTCCATCAGGTGGGCAAAGTCTTGGAGCTTCATTTTCAGCATCAATCCTTCTGATGAATATTCAAACTGTTTTTCTTTGCTATTGACTGGTTTGATCTCAGTGCAGTCTAAGGGACTCTCAAGAGTCTTCTCCAACACCACAGTACAAAAGCATTAATTTTTCAGTGCTCAGCTTTCTTTATGTCCAATCTCACATGCATGCATGACTACAGGAAAAAACATAGCTTTGACTATACACACTTTTGTTGGCAAAATAATTTCCCTGCTTTTTAATAGGCTGTCTAAGTTTGTCATAGCTTTTCTTCCTAGGAGCAAGCATCTTTTAATTCATGGCTGCAGTCACCAGCTCCAGGGGCTTTGGAGCCCAAGAAAAAATAGTCTGTCACTGATTCCACTGTTTTCCCCATCTATTTGCAAAAGTCATAGGATTATATTTACTACTGGGAAAGAAGAAATGGAGTATCCCTCATAATCAACAAGATTCTGAAATGCAGTACTTGAGTGCAATCTCAGAAATGATAGAATGATTTCTGTCCCTTCAAAAGCAACCATTCAATATTACACTAATCCAAGTCTATGCCTCAACCATTAATGCTTAAGAGGCTGAGGTTGAGTGGTTCTGTGATGATCAACAATACCTTTATGAATTAACACTGAAAAAATATGTCCTTTCCACCATAGGGGACTGGAATGTAAAAGTAGGAAGTCAAGAGATCCTTGGTAACAAGCAAGTTTGACCTTGGAGTACAAAATGAAGCAGGTCAAGACTAACTGAGTTTTCCCAAGAGAACTGATCATAGCAAACATCCTCTTCCAAAATGCAAGAGATGACTCTACACATGGACATCACCAGATGGTCAATATTGAAATCAGATTGATTATATTATTTGCAGACAAAGATGGAGAAGCTCTATACAGTCAGCATAAACAAGACAGAGCTGACTGGCTCAGATCATGAACTGCATATTGCAAAGTTCACACTTAAATTGTAGAAAGTAGGGGAAACTACTAGACCATTCAGGTATGACCTAAATAAAATCCCTTACAATTATACAATGAAAGTGACAAATAGATTCAAGGGATTAAATCTGAAAGATTGTCTGAACAACTATGAACAGAGGTTCATGACATTGTACAAAAGGCAGTGATCAAGATCATCCCCAAGAAAAAGAAATGCAAAATAGCAAAGTGGTTGTCTGAGGAGGCCTTACAAATAGCTGAGAAAAGAAGAGAAGCTAAAGGCAAAGGAGAAAATGAAAGATATATTCATTTAAATGCAGAGTTTCAAAGAATAGCAAAGAGAGATAAGAAAGCCTTCCTCAGTGATCAATGCAAAGAAATAGAGGGGGAGAAAAAGAATGGAAAAAACTAGAGATCACTTCAAGAAAATTAGAGATACCAAGGGAACATTTCATGCAAAGATAGGACAATAAAGGTCAAAAATAATATGTACATAACAGAAGCAGAAGATGTTAAGAAAAGGTGGCTAGAATACACAGAAGAACTAAATGAAAAAGATCTTAATGACCCAGATAACCACAATTGTGTGATCAATAACCTAGAGCAAGACACCCTGGAATGTGAAGTCAAGTGGGCCTTAGGAAGCATCACTGCAATCAAAGCAAGTGGAGGTGATATAATTCCAGTTGAGCTATTTCAAATCTTAAACTATGTTGCTACTAAAGTGTTGTACTCAATATGCCAGCAAATTTGGAAAACTCAGCAGGGGCCACAGGACTAGAAAAGGTCAGTTTTCATTCTAACACCAAAGAAAGCCAATACCAAAGAATGTTCAAGCTATTGCACAATTGCACTCGTCTCACACGCTAGCAAAGTAATGTTCAAAATTCTCCAAGCAAGGCTTCAACAGGGCATGCACCCTGAACTTGGAGATATTAGACTGGATTTAGCAAAGACATGGGAACATGAGATCAAATTGCCAACATCTTTTGAATCATAGAAAAGGCAAAATAATTCCAGAAAAACATCTGCTTCCGTTTTATTGCCTATGCCAAAGCCTTTGACTGTGTGGATCCCAACAAACTGTAAAATTCTTCAAGAAATAGGAATATGAGACCATCTTTCCTGCTCCTGAGAAATTTGTATGCAGGTCAAGAAGCAACAGCTAGAAATGGATATGGAAAAGCAGACTGGTTCCAAATTAGGAAAGGAGAACATCAAGGTTGTTTATTGTCACCCTGCTTATTTAACTTATATGCAGAGTATGTTATATTAAATGCTGTGCTGACTGAAGCATAAGCTGGGCTCAAGATTGCCAAGAAAAAATATCAATAATCCTAGATATGCAGTTGACTCCAGTTTATGGCAGAAAGAGAAGAACTAAAGAGCCTCTTGATGAAAGGGTAAAAGGAGATTGAAAAAGCTGGCTTAAAACTCAGCATTCAAAAAATTAAGATAATGGCATCCAGTCCCATCAGTTCAGGTCAGTTGCTCAGTCATGTCTGACTCTTTGCAACCCCATGAATTGCAGCACGCCAGGCCTCCTTGTCCATCACCAACTCCCGGAGTTAACTGAGACTCACATCCATCGAGTCAGTGATGCCATCCAGCCATCTCATCCTCTGTCATTCCCTTCTCCTCCTGCCCCCAATCCCTCCCAGAATCAGAGTGTTTTCCAATGAGTCAAGTCTTTGCATGAGGTGGCCAAAGTACTGGAGTTTCAGCTTTAGCATCAATCCTTCCAATGAACACCCAGGATTGATCTCCTTTAGAATGGACTGATTGGATCTCCTTGCAGTCCAAGGGACTCTCAAGAGTCTTCTCCAACACCACAGTTCAAAAGCATCAATTCTTTGGTGCTCAGCTTTCTTCACAGTCCAACTCTCACATCTGTACATGACTACTGGAAAACCCATAGCCTTGACTAGATGGACCTTTGTTGGCAAAGTAATGCCTCTGCTTTTGAATATGCTGCCTAGGCTGGTCATAACTTTCCTTCGAAGGAGTAAGAGTCTTTTAATTTCATGGCTGCAATCACCATCTGCAGTGATTTTGGAGCTGAAAACAAAAAAAATAAAGTCATTCACTGTTTCCACTGTTTCCCCATCTATTTCCAATGAAGTGATGGTACCAGATGCCAGGATCTTAGTTTTCTGAATGCTGAGCTTTAAGCCCAACTTTTTCACTCTCCTCTTTCAATTTCATCATCACCCCATGGTAAATCAATGAGGAAACAATGGAAACATTGAGAGACTTTATTGTCTCAGTATACAGCATGCTATTTCTAGAAATACCTTTTGTCTTATGCATTATAAGCATTACTGATAATGCATTAAACTGATCAGGTGTAAGATTAAATATATGGGGGGAGACAAGAAAGACCCTTAAGACAAACTAGTCCAAGCTTTGCATCAGAAATGGCTGAGCAGAAGTATAAATTAAAGAAAAACAGGTCAACAATTACAGCAGAAAAACAGCATTTGTGATTTACAATTAGAATCAAAACTAGATTTTTTATTGTTTCAGTAGATGATCAAAAGAATAAGAATGGAAAATTTACTGAGAATAAAGACATATGTTAAACTTGGTGAATCTTATGGAGATGTACCAAAACTACACAATGCACTCTGTACTATGTTGAATGTATTAAACCTGAGTATAAGCCTAGTTCCTGAGGAACTGGGAAGCAAATTCACTGCTTAAATGTCAACATAAAATGTCTTTGTGAATTATCAAATGGAAGATTGTGTGTAAGAAGAAATATACTGAATATTAAATTTTATTAGATTTCAGATTATTAGATAAACTTCTTGTGTGTATATTTAAGTATACAGTGTACATTGTTTTTTTTTTAAGCATATATGGACATTTCTGCTGCTTCTAAGTCACTTCAGTCATGTCCGATTCTGTGTGATCCCATAAACAGTAACCCACCAGGCTCCTCTGTCCCTGGGATTCTCTGGGCAAAAATACTGAAGTGGGTTAGCATTTCCTTCTCCAATGCATGGATGCATGCTAAGTTTGTGTTCCCTCTTCCCCCCCCAGGCCCCCTTGTCACTGGGATTCTCAGGCAAGACCAGTCGTGTCCGCCTCTGTGCGACCCTATGGACAGCAGCCCACCAGGCTCCTCCTCTGTCCTCTGGATTCTCTAGGCAAGAATGCTGGGGGTGGGTGCTCCTCCCGCCATGAGGAGCGCTAAGGGGGCGGTGGAAGGGTTGTTACTTCCTTCTCCAATATATGGACATATACTTTTATTAGGACTTCCCAGGTGGCTCAGTGGTAATTAATCTACTGCCCAATGAAGGAGGTACAGGAGATGTGAGTTTTAATTCCTGAGTTAGGAGGATCAGAAAAGGAGGAAATTACAGCCCACTCCAGTATTCTAGCCTGGAAAAGTCCAGGAGACTGGCAGGATAGAGTCCAAGAGGTCACAAAGAGTCAGACCTGACTGAGTGCCTGAGCACTTATGCACACAATTGATTATTTCCATTGAACTAATTGGAATCTGTTCAGATTTTTTAAGTATATTCCCAAATTGTGATTGTAGAACACTAAGATTATTCCTTAAATTCTTTGGTCATATAAATCTAAATAAACTTCTAGCTACTGGTAAAATATCACTAATAACTGAAACCTTTCTCAAGTAATTTCAAGGAGAATTTATTTTGGGCGTTAATGAAAAGGTTATCAGTTGTTTTGTTATAAATTATACTAGCATGAATTTTTAAACCACCAATCAACTTTTTACAGTTCTCCATGAAAAATTATGAGATTCCCTTAGGTAAGAGCACTGTTTCTCTGCTGCTGCTGCTGCTGCTGCGTCGCTTCAGTCGTGTCCAACTCTGTGCGACCCCACAGACGGAAGCTCACCAGGCTCCCCCGTCCCTGGGATTCTCCAGGCAAGAATACTGGAGTGGGTTGCCATTTCCTTCTCCAATGCATGAAAGTGAAAAAAGTGAAAGTGAAGTCGCTCAGTCGTGTCCGACTCTTAGCGACCCCATGGACTGGAGCCTACCAGGATCCTCCGTCCATGGGATTTTCCAGGCAAAAGTACTGGGGTGGGGTGCCATTGCCTTCCCCGGATATTTAGAGATTATTTAGTGAATATTTATTTATTGAAAACTTAATCTTCAGAACCATTTTCATGAACATCATATCTATTTTATACACATTTATATGGCTGTTAGTAACAAAAATGAATATTTTAGCATATATATGTGTGTGTGTGTGTGTGTGTGTATATATATATATATATATATAAAATAAGAAAAAAGCAAATTATCTAAGCTTACTTTTACCTTTCCCTGGAGACCATCTAGTCAAGGCTGTGGTTTTCCAGTGGTTATGTATGGATGTGAGAGTTGGACTATAAAGAAAGTGAGCACCGAAGAATTGATGCTTTTGAACTGTGATGTTAGAGAAGACTCTTGAGAGTCCCTTGGAATGCAAGGAGATCCAACCAGTCCATCATAAAGGAGATCAGCCCTGGATGTTCATTGAAAGGACTGATGTTGAAGCTGAAACTCCAATACTTTGGCCACCTGATGTGAAGAGTTGACTCATTGGAAAAGACCCTGATGCTAGGAAAGATTGAGGGAAGGAGGAGAAGGGGACGATAGAGGAGGAGATTGTTGGATGGCATCACTGACATAATGGACATGGGTTCGGGTGGACTCCAGGAGTTGGTGATGGACAGGGATGCCTGGCAAGCTGCAGTTCATGGGTTTGCAAAGAGTCAGACATGACTGAGTGACTGAACTGAACTAGAGACACAGCAGGTGTTAAACTTCCAGAGTCCACAAGGGAGAGTTTGTAACTGAAAGCTGTCATAATAAACCATCTTTGCCCCTTCTTTAGAATTTAGAGAAGGGAACATCTGCTGAAAGAGGAACTGATCTACTGGCAACTCTGACTGACCATAATAGCTATAGGGAAATAAGTACTTTAGATGAGTCAAGCTTCATACAGTGATGTGGGAAAGTGGGAAATTTATACAGCCACAGACACTACCTCGTATAAGAACAACCAACCCACGTAAACATTATCGTAAAGTCACTTTGGCACTTTGTATTTATACCTTATTTGTAGTATGCAGACTATTTTATGTAAATACTATTATGAATGCATCCATAAGGAATTCCTTGGGATAAGAGGACTCTTTTTATCAGAAAGGTAATCCAGTGTTAGAGTGATTAAGTGATTTTGCCAACAAATAAACCTAAAGAGTGATTTTAGCTCCAGTTTTATGACTTTTTGTGTGTGTGTGTCTTTTCTACTTAGACAAGACCTTGTTTCAAATCAGTCTAGATACTGAGTGATCCTCATTCCAAAAAATACACATATAAGATATGATTAGATCTGTAGAATTGTAAAAAGTTTTTAAACAGTTAAACAAAACAATGGAAAAGAGTATGCATGCTAAATGAGCACAGAGAATGCTCTTATCCAATTGCCATTATTGAATACCTAATATTTTACAGAAAACCTGAAGAGGTGACTGAAGATACCACAACTCTTGCCCTAAAGAATTTGTTCCACTCACACTGAAAACTATAAAACACCTAGAAGAAAATATAGACAGAGCACACTTTAACATAAGTTGTAGCAATATTTATTTTGATCTGTCTCCTCAAGCAAGTAAACAAAAGCAAAAATGAACACATGGAACATAATTAAACTCAAAAGCTTTTGCAAAGCAAAGGAAACTATCAAAAAAATGAAGAGACAATCTTTTAGATAGGAGAAAATATTTTCAAATGATATGTTTGATGAAAGGTTAATATTCAAAATATGTAAACAGCTTGCATGAGTTATTTAAAAATAATCAACCTCAATTATAGAAGACCAAAATAGACATTTTTCCAAAAGAGATGGCTGACTAATATGTGGAAAGATGTTCAACAACACTAATCATTAGAGAAGTGCAAATCAAAAGCACAATGAAATATTATACCAAACCTGTCAGAATGGCTATTTGTGTCAAAAAGCCACAAATAATAAATGTTGATAAGAATGTGGTGAAAATGGTACCCTAGTACACTGCTGATGGGAATGTAAATTTATACAGCCACTATGAAAAGCAACATGAGCATTCACAAGATAAATTAAAAATAGAACTACAAGATTCAACAATCCACTCCTGGCTATATAATTAAAGCAACTGAAAACACTAATCCTGAAAAATATATGCCTGCAATGTTCATTGTCATTTGTCGCTCAGTCATGTCTAACTCTTTGTGACTCCATGGACTGCAGCACACTAGGCGTTGCTGCTCTTAAACATCTCCTGGAGACTGCTCAAACTGATGTCCATTGAGTCGGTGATGCCATCCAACCATCTCGTCCTTTCTCGTTCCCTTTTCCTCCTGACTTCAATCTTTCCCAGCATCACAATCTTTTCTAATGAGTTGGTTCTTCACATCAGGTGGCAAAAGTATTGGAGCTTCAGCTTAAGCATCATACATCCAATGAACATTCAGGATTGATTTCCTTGAGGATTGACTGGTTTTATCTCCTTGCTGTACATGGGACTCTCAACAGTCTTTTCCAACACCACAGTTCAAAGGCATCAAATCTTCAGCGTTCAGCCTTCTTTATGTCCAGTTCTCATGTCCATGCATGCCTACAGGCAAAAACATAGCTTTGAGTACAGGGACCTTTGTTGGCAAAGTAATGTCTCTGCTTTTTAATGTACTCCCTAGATGTGTCATAGCTTTTCTTCCAAGGAGTAACCATCTTTTAATTTCATGGCTGCAGGCACTATCTTCAGTGATTCTGGAGCACCAAAAAATAGTCAGCCACTGTCTCCACCATTTCCCCATCTATTTGCCATGAAGTGATAGGACCAGATGCCACGATCTTAGGTCTTTTGAGTTGAGTTTTAAGACTACTTTTTCATGCTCCTCTCTCACCTTCATCAAGAAGCTCTTTACTTCCTCTTTGCATTATGCCATAAAGGTGGTGTCATCTGCATATCTGAAGTTACTGATATTTCTCTCTGCAGTTTTGATTATAGCTTATGCTTCATCCATCCCAGAATTTTGCATGATATACTCTGCATGTAAATTAAATAATCATGGTGACAGTATATAGTCTTGACATACTCCTTTCCCTATTTGCATCCAGTCCATTGTTCTATGTCTGGTTCTAGCTCTTGCTTCTTGACCTGCATACAGATTTCTCAGGAGGCAGATAAGGCAGTCTGGTATTATAATCTCTTTAAGAATTTTCCACAGTTTGTTATGATCATGAAGTCAAAGGCTTTAGCATAGTCAATGAAACAGAAGTAGATTTTTTTTAATGTAATTCTCTTGCTTTTTCTATGATCCAATGAATGTTGGCAATTTGACATTTGGTCCCTCTGCCTTTTCTATATCCAGCTTGAACATCTGGGATTTCTTGGTTCAGGCTGTTGAAACCTTGCTTGGTGAATTTTGAGCATTATTTGCTAGCATGTGAAATGAGTGCAACTACTGTGCTATAGTTTGAGAATTCTTTGGCATTGCCCTCCTTTGAGATTGGAATGAAAATTGATCTTTTCCAGTCCTGTGGCCTCTTCTGGGTTTTCCAAATTCATTGGCATATTGAGTGCAACACTTTCACAGCATCATTTTTAAGTTTCAAAATAACTCAAATGGAATGCCATCACCTCCACTAGCTTTGTAGTCAGTGATGCTTCTTAAGGCCAATTTGAATTGCATTCCAGGATGTCTGGCTCTAAGTGAGTGATAACACCTTCTGTGGTTATCTGGATCGTTAAGATCTTTTTTGTATGTGAACATTTTTCAATGTTTATAGCAGCATTATTTACAGCATCCAAGATATGAGCCAACCTTAGTAACCATGAAAAGATGAATGGATAAAGATGTGGACTATTCAGTGGGTGACCCACCAACTGGTGACCAATAATACCAAAGAAGTTCTTTCAATGTTATAAAGATCCGGAGCTACACATCAGGCTTCTCAGCCTGTGGATCCAGAAAAAGGACTATGAATCCTGAGGGAATCTGACTTTAAATGGCAGTGAGATGGCAGGGCTCCCATAGGACAAGGGGAAATTGAGACCCTACTCTTTGAGAACACAAACAAAATCTTGTGTGTACCAGGACCTAAGGGAGAGGAGCAGTAGCCCCACAGGAGACTGAACCAGACCTCTGTTAGTATTGGAGTGTCTCCCATGGAGGTGTGTGTAAGCAGTGCATCATTGAGGGGCCAGGTGCATTGGCAGCAACAGTGCTGTGAGATGCCCTTTGGCATAAGTCCTCTAGGAGGTTCCTACCACAGAACCTCTGGACTCCAGGTCTGGGTCAAACAACTAACAGAGAGGGAGTGCAGCCCCACCCATCAGCAGACAATTGGATTAAAGTTTTTCTGCCTACTAGATCAAGCCATATTTTTCCCACTGTCTGTCTCTCCTATCAGAAAGCCTGGATGATCCTCTCAGCCATGTCTACCAGAGCATAGGCAGAAGTAGCAAGAACAAATAAATCTTGTAGCCTCTAGAATGAAAACCAGAATCAGAAAAAGTTAATCAAAAAGGCAGAGGATTATCTCCTAGATGAAGTAAAAAGTTAAAACCCGAGAAAAACAACTAAATGAAGTAGAGATAGGCAAACTTCCAGAAAATAAATTCAATATAATGATAGCAAAGATAATGTAAGATCCTTGGAAAAGAATAGAGAAGATGCAAAAAATATTTACAAAAGACCTAGAAGAACTAAAAACACACAAACAAAGATGAACAATATATTAGAAAGAATCAGTAGCACAATAACCAAGGTAGAAGAATGGATAAGTGGCATAGAAGACAGAATGATGGAAATTACTGCCACAGAACAGAATATAGAAAAAAGAAGGAAAAGAAATGAAGACAACCTGTAGACCTCTAGGAAAACATTATGTTTGCCATATATAGTGTTCCCAGAAGAAGAGAGAGAGAAGACTCGGGACCCAAAACTCAAAGAAAGAGAGAGAGAGAGAGAGAACCTATAGGTAAAAGAAAACAAAAGTTTTTTTTTTGTTGTTTTTGCATCTATGTCAGTCAATGATATTGGCATGTAATTTTCCTTTTTGTGTGTTGTCTTTGTCTGCTTTTGGTATCAGGGTAATGGTGACCTCATAAAATGAGTTTGGAAGTGTTCCTTCCTCTGCAATTTTGGTGTGTGTGTGTGTGTGTGTGTGTGTGTGCGGCGGGGGTGGGGGGGAGAGCACTCAGGCATGTTTGAATTTACTTTTTTAATATAAATTCATTTATTTTAATCGAAGGTTAATTACTTTACAATATTGTATTGATTTTGCCATTCATTGACATCAATTTGCCACAGGTGTACATGTGTTCCCCATCCTGAACCCCCTTCCCACCTCCTTCCCCATACCATCTCTCTGGGTCATCCCAGTGCACTAGCCCTGACCATCCTGTATCATGCATGGAACCTGGACTGGTGATTCGTTTCACATATGATAATATTTTGAAAGAATTTTAGAAGGATAAGCATTATGTCTTCTCTAAATGTTTGTTAAAACTCTCCTGTGAAGCCATCTTGTCCTGGGCTTTTGTTTTTGGGAAGATTTTTTTAATCAGAGCTTCAATTTCAGTGCTTGTAATTGGGTTGTTCATAATTTTTATTTCTTCCTGGTTCAGTCTTGGAAGATTGAACTTTTCTAAGAATCTGTCCATTTCTTCCAGGTTATCCATTTTATTACCATATATTAGTTCATAACACTCTCTTATAATCCTTTTCATTTCTGTGCTGTCTGTTGTAACCTCTCATTTTTCATTTCTAATTTTGTTAATTTGACTTCTCTCTTTTTTTCTTGATGAGCTTCACTAAAGTTTTGTCATTTTTTTTTATCTTCTTAAAGAACCAGCATTTAGTTTTATTAATCTTTACTATTATTTCTTTCATTTCTTTTTTCATTTATATTTGCTTGGTTCTTTATGATTTCCTTTCTTCTACTATTTTGTGTGTGTGTGTGTGTGTGTGTGTGTGTGTGTGTGTGTGTGTAGAATTATTAAAGACATGGGAATACCAAACCACATAACCTGCCTCCTGAGGAATCTGAATGCAGGTCAGAAAGCAACAGTTAGAACTGGACATGAAACAACAGACTGGATCCAAATTGGAAAAGGAGTATGTCAAGGCTGTATATTGTCACCCCGCTTATTTAACTTTATGCAGAGTACATCATGAGAAATGGTGGGCTGGATGAAGCACAAGCTGGATCAAGATTGCTGGGGAAAATATCAATAACCTCATACATGCAGATGACAGCACCCTTATGGCAGAAAGCGAAGAAGAACTAAAGAGCCTTTTGAAGAAAGTGAAAAAGGAGAGTAAAAAATTTGGCTTAAAATTCAACATTCAGAAAACTAGGATCATGGCATCTGATCCCATCAACTCATGGCAAATAGATGGGGAAACAGTGGAAATGGGGGCTGACTTTATTTTTTTGTGTTTCAAAGTCACTGCAGATGGTAACTGCAGCCATAAAATTAAAAGACACTTACTCCTTGAAAGGAAAGCTATGACCATCCTAGACAGTATATTAAAAAGCAGAGACAATATTTTGTCAACAAAAGTCCGTCTAGTCAAGGCTATGGTTTTTCTAGTAGCCATGTATAGATGTCAGAGGTAGACTATAAAGAAAGCTGAGCACTGAAGAATTGATGTTTTTGAACTGTAGTGTTCGAGAAGACTCTTGAGAGTCCCTTGGACTGCAAGGAGATCAAACCAGTCCATCCTAAGGAAATCAGACTTGAATAGTCATTGCAAGGACTGACGCTGAAGCTGCAAGTCCAATACTTTGGCCAGCTAATGTGAAGAGCTGACTCATTTGAAAAGACCTTGATGCTGGGAAAGATTGAAGGCAGGAGGAGAAGGGGATGACAGAGGATGAGATGGTTGGATGGCATCACCAACTCAATGGACATGAGTTTGAGTAAACTCCAGAAGGTGGTGATAGAAGGGAATCCTGGCATCCTGCAGTCCATGGGGTCACAATGAGTCAAACACGACTGAGTGACTGAATTAATTTTGTGCTTATTTTTCCTGTTACTTTAGGTGTAAAGTAATGCTGTCTATTCAATGTTTTTCTTGTTTATTGAGGTAGAATTTTAGTGCTATAAACTTCCCTCTTAGACCTGCTGTTGCTGCATCTGATACAATTTGAGTTGTCCTATTTTCATTGTCATTTGTCTCTAGAATTGTTTTTATTTCCCTTTTAATTTCTTCAGTAACCTGTTAGTTATTTAGAAACATGCTGTTTAATCTCCATGTGTTTATGCTTCTTACATTTTATTTCTTGTAATTGATATCTAGTCTCATAGCATTGTGACCAGTGAAGATGCTTGATATGATTTCAATTTTCTTAAATTTACTGAGGTTTAGAAAAACAAAGAACCCCAACAAAAAGTGGGAAAAAGACCTAAACAGACACTCCTCCAAAGAAGACATACACATGGCTAACAAACACATGAAAAGGTGCTCAATATTACTCAGCATGAGATATGCAAATCAAAAGTACAATGAGAAATCATTTCACATCAGTCAGAATGGCCATCATAAAAAATTTCTACAAAAAATAAATTCTGGGTAGGGTGTGGAGAAAAGAGAACACTCTTGCACTGTTGGTGGTTATGTAAATTGATGCAGGCACTATGAAAGACAGTATGGAGATTCCTTAAAAAACTAGAAATAAAACCACCATATGACCCAGCATTCCCACTCCTAGGTCTATATCCTGAGGAATCCAAAATTTCAAAGGACACATGTATCCCATTGCTTATTGTAGCATTGTTTAGAATAGCTAGAATATAGAAGCAACCAAGATGTCCATCGACAGATGAATGGATAAAGAAACTGTGGAACATATACAAAAGGGAATATTACTTAGCCACAAAAAGGAATACATTTGAGTCAGCTCTGATGAGGTGGATGAACCTAGAACCTATTATACAGAGTGAAGTAAGTCAGAAAGAGAATAAAGAAAAAATATCACTGAATAATTTTTTTACTGGCAGCAATCGAGCAAGAGACATAGAGAATAGACTTATGGACATGCAGAGAGAGGAAGAGAGGGTAAGATGTATGGAAAGAGTAACATGGAAATTTACATTACCATATGTGAAGATAGATAACCAATGGGAATTTGCGGTATGGTTAAGGAAACACAAACAGGAGATTTGTATCAACCTAGAGGGGTGAGATGGGGTGGAATATAGGAGGGAGTTTCAAAAGGGAGAGGATATATGTATACCTAAGGCTGACAGAATGTGGTCCACTGGAGAAAAGAATGACAAGCCACTTCAGTATTCTTGCCGTGAGAACCACATGAACAGTGTGAAAAGGTAAAATGATAGGATACTAAAAGAGGAACTCCCCAGGTCAGTAGGTGCCCAATATGCTACTGAAGATCAGGGGAGAAATTACTCCAGAAAGAATGAATGGATGGAGCCAAAACAAAAACAATACCCAGTTGTGGATGTGACTGATGATAGAAGCAAGGTCCAATGCCGTAGAGAGCAATATTGCATAGGAACCTGGAATGTTAGGTCCGTGAATCAAGGCAAATTGGAAAAGGTTCAACAGGAGATGGCAAGAGTGAATATCGACATCCTAGGAATCAGTGAGTTACAATGGACTAGAATGGGTGAATTTAACTCAGATGACCATTATATCTACTCCTGCAGGCAGGAATCCCTTAGAAGAAATGGAGTAGCCATCATGGTTAACAAAAGATTCCAAAATGCAGTACTTGGATACAACCTCAAAAACGACAGAATGATCTCTGTTCATTTCCAAGGCAAACTATTCAATATCCCAGTAATCCAAGTTTATGCACCTACCAGTAATGCTGAAGAAGCTGAAATTGAATGGTTCTATGAAGACCTACAAGACCTTTTAGAACTAACACCCCAAAAAGATGTCCTTTTCATTATAAGGGACTGGAATGCAAAAGTAGGAAGTCAAGAAACACCTGGAGTAACAGGCAAATTTGGTCTTGGCATATGGAAAATCAGGGAAAAGGCTAACAGAGTTATGCCAAGAGAATGCACTGGTCATGGCACAAACCCTCTTCCAATAACATAAGAGAAGACTCTACACATGAACATCACCTGATGGTCAACACCGAAATCAGATTGATTATATTTTTTGCAGCCAAAGATTGAGAAGCTCTATACACTCAGTAAAAATAAGACCAGGAGCTGACTGTGGCTCAGATGCTGAGCTCCTCATTGCCAAATTCAGACTTAATGAAGAAAGTAGGGAAAACCACTAGACCATGCAGGTATGACCTAAATCAAATCCCTCATGATTTTACAGTGGAAGTGACAAATAGATTTAAGGGACTAGGTCTGATAGATAGAGTGCCTGATGAACTATGGAATGAGGTTCATGACATTGTACAGGAGACAAGGATCAAGACCAACTCCATGGAAAAGAAAGGCAAAAAAGCAAAATGGCTATATGAGGAGACCTTACAAATAGCTGTGAAAAGATGAGAAGCGAAAAGCAAAGGGGAAAGGAAGGATATAAGCATCTGAATGCAGAGTTCCAAAGAATAGCAAGAAGAGATAAGAAAGCCTTCTTCAGGAATCAATGCAAAGAAATAGAGGAAAACAACAGAATGGGAAAGACTAGAGATCTCTTCAAGAAAATTAGAAATACCAAGGGAACATTTCATGCACAGATGAGCTCGACAAAGGACAGAAATGGTAGGGACCTAACAGAAGCAAAAGATATTAACAAGAGGTGGCAAGAATACACAGAAGAACTGTACAAAAAAGATCTTCACAACCCAAATAATCATGATGGTGTGATCACTGACCTAGAGCCAGACATCCTGGAATGTGAAGTCAAGTGGGCCTTAGAAAGCATCACTACGAACAAAGCTAAAGGAGGTGATGGAATTCTAGTTAAGCTATTTCAAATCCCATAAGATGATGCTGTGAAAGTGCTGCACTCAATATGCCAGCAAATTTGGAAAATTCAGCAGTGGTCACAGGACTTGAAAAGGTCAGGTTTCATTCCAATCCCAAAAAAGGCAATGCCAAACAGTGCTCAAACAACCACACATCACACTCATCTCACATGCTAGTAAAGTAATGGTCAAAATTCTCCAAGCCAGGCTTCAGCAATCTGTCAACCGTGAACTTCCTGATATTCAAGCTGGTTTTAGAAAAGTCAGAGGAACCAGAGACCAAATTACCAACACCTGCTCTATCATCGAAAAAGCAAGAAGTTCCAGAAAAAACATCTATTTCTGCTTCATTGACTATGTCAAAGCCTTTGACTGTGTGGATCACAATAAACTGTGGAAAATTCTGAAAGAGATGGGAATACTAGACCACCTGAATTGCCTCTGAGAAACCTATATGCAGGTCAGGAAGCAACAGTTAGCACTGGACGTGGAACAACAGACTGATTCCAAATAGAAAAAGGAGTACATCAAGCCTGTATATTGTCACCCTGTTTATTTACCTTATATGCAGGGTACATCATGAGAAACTCTGGGCTGGAGGAAGCACAGGCTGGAATCAAAATTGCTGGGGGAATTACCAATAACCTTATATATGCAAATGACACAACCCTTATGACAGAAAGTGAAGAGGAACTAAAATGCCTCTTGATAAAAGTGAAAGATGAGAGTGAAAGAGTTGACTTAAAGTTCAACATTCAGAAAACGAAGATCATGGCATCTGATCCCATCACTGCACAGGAAATAGATGGGGAAACAGTGGAAACAGTGTCAGACTTTATTTTGTTGGACTCCAAAATCACTGCAGATGGTGAATGCAGCCATGAAATTAAAAGACACTTATGCCTTGGAAGAAAAGTTAAAACCAAACTAGATAGCATATTCAAAAGCAGAGACATTACTTTGCCAACAAAGGTCCGTCTAGTCAAGGCTATGGTTTTTCCAGTGGTCATGTATGGATGTGAGAATTGGACTTTCAAGAAAGCTGAGTGCCAAAGAATTGATGTTTTTGAACTGTGATGTTGGAGAAAACTCTTGAGAGTCCTTTGGACTGCAAGGAGATCCAACCAGTCCATTCTAAAGGAGATCAGCCTTGGGTGTTCCTTGGAAGGAATGATGCTAAAACTGAAACTCCAATACTTTGGCCACCTCAAGCAAAGCGTTGACTCATTGGAAAAACTCTGATGCTGGGAGGGCTTGGAGGCAGAAAGAAAAGGGGACCACAGAGGATGAGATGACTGGATGGCATCACCGACTCGATGGATGTGACTTTGGGTGAACTCCGGGAGTTAGTGATGGACAGGGAGACCTGGCATGCTGTGATTCAGGGAGTCGGAAATAGTTGGACACAACTGAGCAACTGAACTGAACTGAACTGAAGGCTGACTGAGATGGGAATACCAGACCACCTGACCTGCCTCTTGAGAAACCGATATGCAGGTCAGGAAGCAGCAGTTAGAACTGGACATGGAATAACAGACTGTTTCAAATTAAAAAAGGAGTATGTCAAGGCTGTATATTTTTACCCTCCTTGTTTAATTTATATGCAGAGTACATCGTGAGAAATGCTTGGACTGGAAGAAACACAAGCTGGAATCAAGATTGCCGGGAGAAATATCAATAACCTAAGATATGCAGATGACACCACCCTTACGGCAGAAAGTGAAGAGGAACTAAAAAGCCTCTTGATGAAAGTGAAAGAGGAGAGTTAAAATGTTGGCTTAAAGCTCAACATTCATAAAAAATAGATCATGGCATCTGGTCCCATCATTTCATTAGATGGGGAAACAGTGGAAACAGTGTAAGGCTATTTTTTTTTGGCTCCAAAATCACGGCAGACGGTGATTGCAGCCATGATTAAAAGACTCTTACTCCTTGGAAGGAAAGTTTTGACCAGCCTAGGCAGCATATTCAAAAGCAGAGACATTACTTTGCCAACAAAGGTCCGTCTAGTCAAGGCTATGGTTTTTCCAGTGGTGGATGTGAGAATTGGACTGTCAAGAAAGCTGAGCACTGAAGAATTAATGCTTTTGAACTGTGGTGTTGGAGAAAACTCCTGGAGTCACTTGGACTGCAAGGAGATTCAACCAGTTCATCCTAGAGATCAGTCCTCGGTGTTCATTGGAAGGACTGATGCTGAACCTGAAACTCCAATACTTTGGACACCTCGTGCAAAGAGTTAACTCATTGAGAAAGACCTTGATGCTGGGAGGTATTGAGGGCAGGAAGAGAAGGGAACGACAGAGGATAAGATGAATGGATGGCATCACTGACTTGATGGACATGACTTTGGGTGAACTCTGCGGGTTGGTGATGGACAGGGAGACCTGTCGTGCTGTGATTCAGGGAGTCGCAAAGACTCGGACATGACTGAGCAACTGAACTGAAACTGAAAACTGAGTCATGTTGATGTTTTGCATAAAACAACAAAATTCTGTAAAGCAATTATCTTTCAGTTGAAAAAATTATAAATTAATTAGTTAAATAAAACAAGAAAAAATATAATGAAAAATAAGTAACAACTGACTCCACAGAATGCAAAGCATCAGTAGAAATATATAAAATTGACATTTTATTCATCAATAAAATGAGCAACCGTGAAGAAATGGACAAATGTTTATAAATGTACAGTCTCCCAATATTGAACCTGGTTGAAATAGAAAATATGAATCAGCCAATCACAAGCACTGAAACTGCAACTATGATTTAAAAATTGACAAAATCTAGCACTTTATATTTTCACAGGTGAATTCTGTCAAACATTCAGAGAACAGTTAACATCTATTCTAAATCTATTTCAAAATTTTGTAGAGGAAGGAAAATGTCTAAATTCCTTCTATGTGGCCTTTCTTGATACCAAAATCAGGCAAAGATTACCTATTAAGAAGAAGAAGAAAAAAAGTTACAGGTCAATAATATTAATGACTATAGATGCAAAAATCCTCAGCAAAATACTATCAATCCAAATCTGTCAATACATTGAAGAGATCATATAACATGACCAACTGGGATTTATTCAAGTGATGCAAAGATTTTTTGGTATCTGTAGATCAAATAGTGTGATACTCCACATCAACAAACTGAAGAATAGAAAACATATGATCATCTTAATAGATACAGTAAAAGCTTTAGACAAAATTTAGCACCCATTTATACCTAGATAGCATATTCAAAAGCCGAGACACTACTTTGCCAACAAACATCCGTCTAGTCAAGGCTATGGTTTTTCCTGTGGTCATGTATGGATGTGAGAGTTAGATTGTAAAGAAGGCTGAGTGCCGAAGAATCAATGCTTTTGAACTGTGGTGTTGGAGAAGACTCTTTAGAGTCCCTTGGACTGCAAGGAGATCCAACCAGTCCATTCTGAAGATCAGTCCTGGGTGTTCTTTGGAAGGAATGATGCTAAAGCTGAAACTCCAGTACTTTGGCCAGCTCATGCGAAGAGTTGATTCATTGGAAAAGACTGTGATGCTGGGAGGGATTGGGGGGCAGTAGGAGAAAGGGACGACAGACGATGAGATGGCTGAATGGCATCACTGACTCGATGGATGTGAGTCTGAGTGAACTCAGGGAGTTGGTGATGGTCAAGGAGGTCTGGCGTGCTGCGATTCATGGGGTCGCAGAGTTGGACACGACTCAGCGACTGAACTGAACTAAGTGAATATGTACTATTTACATTAAATGATCCAGGCATAGTCTCATAAATTCAAGACTCATTTGTAGATCTGGCTGCTCCTCCTATTACTCCTTCCTCTCAGACTTGGTGAGTTCCAAAAAATAGCAAGGAGAGATAAGAAAGCCTTCCACAGTGATCAATGCACAGAAAGAGGAAAAGAATAGAATAGGAAAGACTAGAGATCTCTTCAAGAAAATTAGAGATACCAGGGGATCATTTCATGAAAAGATGAGCACAATAAAGGACAGACATAGTATGGACCTAACAGAATCAGAGGATATTAAGAAGAGATGATAAGAATACACAGAAGAATTATGCAAAAAATATCGTTATGACCCAGATAACCACGATGGTGTGATCTCTCACTTAGAGCCAGACATCCTGGAATGTGAAGTCAAGTGGGTATTAGGATACATCACTATGAACAAAGCTAGTGGAGGTGATAGAATTTCAGTTGAGCTACTTCAAATCCTAAAATACGTTGTTGTGAAAGTGCTGCACTCAATATGCCAGCAAATCTGGAAAACTCAGCAGTGGCCACAGGGCTGGAAATGGTCAGTTTTCATTCTGATCTGAAAGAAAGGCAATCCCAAAGAATGCTTAAACTACCTCACAATTACACTCATCTCACATGCTAGCAAAATAATGTCCAAAATTCCCCAAGCCAGGCTTCAGCAGTATGTGAACCATGAACTTCTAGATATTCAAGTTGGATTTAGAAAAGGCAGAGGGACCAAACATCAAATTTCCAATATGCCCTGGCTCATTGAAAAAGAAAGGGAATTCCAAAAAATATATCTACCTTGGCTTTACTGACTATGCCAATGTCCTTGACTGTGTGGATCACAGCAAATTGGGGAAAATTCTTCAAGAGATGGGAATACCTGACCACCTTAACTACCCCCTGAGAAATCTGTATGCAGCTTAAGAACCAATGGTTAGAACCAGACATAGAAGAAGAGACTGGTTCCAAATTGGGAAAAGAATATGTCAAGACTATATTGTCACCCTTTTCATTTATCTTATATTCAGAGAACATCATGTGAAATACCTGGCTTGATGAAGCACAAGCTGGAATCAAGATTGCAGAGAGAAATATCACTAACCTCAGATACGCAGATGACTCTACCCTTATGGCAGAAAGTGAAGAAGAACTAAAGAGCCTCTTGATGAAAGTGAAAAAGGATAGTGAAAAGCTGGCTTAAAACTCAACATTCAGAAAACTAAGATCATGGCATCTGGTCCCATCACTTCATGACAAATAGATGGGAAACAATGGAATCAGTGAGAGACTTTATTTTGGGGGGCTCAAAAATCACTGAAGATGGTGACTACAGCCATGAAATTAAAAGACTCTTGCTCCTTGGAAGAAAAGCAATGACCAACCTAGACAGCATATTAAAAAACAAAGATGTTTCTTTACCAACAAGGGTCCATCTAGTCAAAGCTATCATTTTCAGTAGTCATGTATGGATGTGAGAGTTAGACTATAACAAAGTGAGCACCAAAGTAATGGTGCTTTTGAATGGTGATGTTGTAGAAGACTCTTGAGAGTTCCTTGGACTTCAAGGAGTTCCAACCTGTCGATACTAAGGGAAATCAGTCTTGATTATTCATTGGAAGGACTGATGCTGAAACTCCAATACTTTGGCCACCTGATGCGAAGAACCGACTCATTGGAAAAGACCCTGATGCTGGAAAAGATTGAAGGCAGCAACCCAGGATGAGATTATTCATGACATCACCGACTTGATGGACTGAGTTTGAGCAAGCTCCAAGAGTTGGTGATGGACAGTGAATCCTGGTGTGTTGCAATGCCCAGGCTCACAGAGAGTCGGACACGAGTGAGCAACTGAACTGATCTGACTGGTTAACCATTCCCTTCTCCAGGGGTTCAAACCCAGGTCTCCTGTATTGCAGGGAAATTCTTAGTGTCTGAGTGGGCAAATACACTGAAACCATACTCACAGAAAATTAGTTAATCTAATCACACCAGGACCACAGTCTTGTCTAACTCAATGAAATTAAGCCATGACCGTGGGGCAACCTAGGATGGGCGGGTCATGGTGGAGAGATCTGACAGGGTGTGGTCCGCTGGAGAAGGGAATAGCAAACCACTTCAGTTTTCTTGCCTTGAGAACCCCATGAACAGTATGAAAAGGCAAAATGATAGGATACTGAAAGAGAAACTCCCCAGGTCAGTAGGGGCCCAATATGCTACTGGAGATCAGTGGAGAAATAACTCCAGAAAGAATGAAGGGATGGAACCAAAGCAGAAACAATACCCAGCTGTAGATGTGTCTGGTGATAGAAGCAAAGTCCGATGCTGTAAAGAACAATATTGCATAGGAACCTGGAATGTCAGGTCCATGAATCAAGGCAAATTGGAAGTGGTCAAACAAGAGATGGCAAGTGTGAATGTTGACATTCTAGGAATTAGCGAACTAAAATTGACTGGAAGGGGTGAATTTAACTCAGAGGACCATTATATCTACTACTGTGGGCAGGAATCCCTCAAAAGAAATGGAGTGGGCATCATGGTCAACAAAAGAGTCCGAAATGCAGTACTTGGATGCAATCTCAAAAACGACAGAATGATCTCTGTTCATTTCCAAGGCAAACCATTCAATGTCACAGTAATCCAAGTCTATGCCCCAACCAGTAACGCTGAAGAAGCTGAAGTTGAACAGTTCTATAAAGACCTACAAGACCTTTTAGAACTAACACCCAAAAAAGATGTCCTTTTCATTATAGGGGATTGGAATGCAAAAGTAGGAAGTCAAGAAACACCTGGAGTAAGAGGCAAATTTGGCCTTGGAATACGGAATGAAGCAGGGCAAAGACTAACAGAGATTTGCCAAGAAAATGCACTGGTCATAGCAAATACCCTCTTCCAACAACACAAGAGAAGACTCTAGACATGGACATCACCAGATGGTCAACACCGAAATCAGATCGATTATATTCTTTGCAGCCAAAGATGGAGAAGCTCTATACAATCAGCAAAAACAAGACCAGGAGCTGACCTTGGCTCGGACCATGAACACCTTATTGCCAAATTCAGACTTAAATTGAAGAAAGTAGGGAAAACCACTAGACCATTCAGGTATGACCTAAATCAAATCCCCTATGATTATACAGTGGAAGTGAGAAATAGATTTAAGAGCCTAGATCTGAATAGATAGAGTGCCTGATGAACTATGGAATGAGGTTCGTGACATTGTACAGGAGACAGGGATCAAGACCATCCCCATGGAAAAGAAATGCAAAAAAGCATTATGGCTGTCTGGGGAGGCCTTACAAATAACTGTGAAAAGAAGAGAAGCGAAAAGCAAAGGAGAAAAGGAAAGATATAAACATCTGAATGCAGAGTTCCAAAGAATAGCAAGAAGAGATAAGAAAGCCGTCTTCAGAGATCAATGCAAAGAAATCGAGGAAAACAATAGATTGGGAAAGACTAAGGATCTATTCAAGAAAATCAGAGATACCAAAGGAACATTTCATACAAAGATGGGCTCGATAAAGGACAGAAATGGTATGGACCTAACGGAAGCAGAAGATATTAAGAAGAGGTGGCAAGAACACACAGAAGAACTGTACAAAAAAGAGCTTCACGACCCAGATAATCATGATGGTGTGATCACTGACCTAGAGCCAGACATCCTGGAATGTGAAGTCAAGTGGGCCTTAGAAGGCATCACTAGGAACAAAGCTAGTGGAGGTGATGGAATTCCAGTGGGGCTATTCCAAATCCTGAACAATGATGCTGTGAAAGTGCTGCACTCAATATGCCAGCAAGTTTGGAAAACTCAGCAGTGGCCACAAGATTGGAAAAGGTCAGTTTTCATCCCAATCCCAAAGAAAGGCAATACTAAAGAGTGCTCAAACTACCGAACAATTGCACTCATCTCACACGCTAGTAAAGTAATGCTCAAAATTCTCCAAGCCAGGCTTCAGCAATATGTGAACCGTGAACTTCCTGATGTTCAAGCTGGATTTAGAAAAGGCAGAGGAACCAGAGATCAAATTGTCAACATCCGCTGGATCATGGAAAAAGCAAGAGAGTTCCAGAAAAACATCTATTTCTGCTTTATTGACTATGCCAAAGCCTTTGACTGTGTAGATCACAATAAACTGTGGAAAATTCTGAGAGAGATGGGAATACCAGACCACCTGATCTGCCTATTGAGAAATCTGTATGCAGGTCAGGAAGCAACAATTAGAACTGGTCATGGAACAACAGACTGGTTCCAAATAGGAAAAGGAGTACGTCAAGGCTGTATATTGTCACCATGTTTATTTAACTTATATGCAGAGTACACCATGAGAAATGCTGGACTGGAGGAAACACAAGGTGGAATCAAGATTGCCGCGAGAAATATCAATAACCTCAGATATGCAGATGATACCACCCTTATGGCAGAAAGGAAAGAGGAACTAAAAAGCCTCTTGATGAAAGTGAAAGTGGAGAGTGAAAAGGTTGGCTTAAAGCTCAACATTCAGAGAACGAAGATCATGTCATCTGGTCCCATCACTACATGGGAAATAGATGGAGAAACAGTGGAAACAGTGTCAGACTTTCTTTTTCTGGGCTCCAAAATCACTGCAGATGGTGACTGCAGCCATGAAATTAAAAGACGCTCACTCCTTGGAAGGAAAGTTATGACCAACCTAGATAGCATATTCAAAAGCAGAGACATTACTTTGCCAACAAAGGTTCGCCTAGTCAAGGCTATGGTCTTTCTTGTGGTCATGTATGGATGTGAGAGCTAGACTGTGAAGAAGGCTGAGCGCCGAAGAATTGATGCTTTTGAACTGTGGTGTTGGAGAAGACTCTTGAGAGTCCCTTGGACTGCAAGGAGATCCAACCAGTGCATTCTGAAGGAGATCAGCCCTGAGATTTCTTTGGAGGGAATGATGCTAAAGCTGAAACTCCAGTATTTTGGCCACCTCATGCGAAGAGTTGACTCATTGGAGAAGACTCTGATGCTGGGAGGGATTGAGGGCAGGAGGAGAAGGGGACGACAGAGCATGAGATGGCTGGATGGCATCACTGACTCGATGAATGTGAGTCTGAGTGACCTCGGAGAGCTGGTGATGGAGAGGGAGGCCTGGCGTGCTGCAGTTCATGGGGTCGCAAAGAGTCGGACATGACTGAGCGACTGACCTGATCTGATCTGAGCCGAGCCATATTTATTTCAGATAGATATTTCTAAAGGACACTGTCCTGTGCTGAGTCTCTCAGTTGTCTCCAGCTCTTTTCAACCCCATGGATTGTAGATCGCCAGGCTCTTTTTTTTTTTTACAAAATATAATAAATATAAAATTTTTATACAAAGCTTCCTGAGTATCTTAGAATTTTATATATCTTTCCAACTAGCTTATGTAAAATAAAATTACAGATATATTAGCGCATTTTGCTGCTAACTCTTTTTTACATCTTAACTACTTTATCTCAGGCAAATCACCTCAACTCTAATTTTAAGGGTTTTCAACTGAGTCCGAAAATTACAGTATCTTTTTTAAAGCATTGTTTCAAACTCCAGTTCTCAGACATTTTATGACATTTAAAACGTATTAATAATTTTATTTTTAGTGTGAAAATGGTGTTTTTGTTATATTATTTACAAGAGTCCAGGTTTTCCTTGTGGTTCAATGGTAAAGAACCTGCCTGCAATTCGGGAGATCTGGGCTCAATCCCTGGATCTCTAAGATACCCTGCAGAAAGAAATGGTAACCCACTCCAAAATCAACCAGTTTCTTAAACTAAGTCTAACTTTTATAGGTACACCTAAGCATATGAAGAAAAGAGCAATGAAGTCACAAATGACTGACCCAGACATGCCTGTGAGTGTCTAGGAGTCTCCAGCAGAGGTGTAGGTCAGTGGTGGACTGCTGCAGGTTTGGGGGCACTGAGTGTGGCAGTGCTTGAGT
Organism: Tragelaphus eurycerus; assembly: GCA_935064755.1. Taxonomy (NCBI): domain Eukaryota; kingdom Metazoa; phylum Chordata; class Mammalia; order Artiodactyla; family Bovidae; genus Tragelaphus; species Tragelaphus eurycerus. The sequence goes on from CAKXYN010000123.1 coordinate 2,501,198, forward strand.
GGAACCTTATGAAGGAGGTCACCATTATCTTTATTACCTCTACCATAATTTGATCTCAGGTCAAACAACAGTGAGGGAACGCAGGCCTGCCCATCAACAGAAAACTGGATTAAATATTTACTGAGCATGCCTCCCCTCTGCATTAGAATAAGACCCAGATTCCCCCACAGTCAGTCTCTCCCAACAGGAAGGTGCCATAAGCCTGTTATCCTTATCCTTCAGAAGGCAGATAGACTGAAATTACTATTACAGAAAACATATCAAACTGATCACATGGACCACAGCCTTGTCTAACTCAATGAAAATATGAATAATGCCATCTAGGGCCACCCAAGACAGATGGGTCATGTTGAAGAGTTCTGAAAAAATGTGGTCTCTTGGAGAAGTTAGTGGCAAACCACTTCAGTATTCTTGCCTTGAGAAACCAATGAACAGCATGAAAAGGCAATAAAAAGACGCTTACTCCTTGGAAGGAAAGTTATGACCAACCTAGATAGCATATTCAAAAGCAGAGACATCACTTTGCCAACAAAGTTTCGCCTAGTCAAGGCTATGGTCTTTCCTGTGGTCATGTATGGATGTGAGAGCTGGACTGTGAAGAAGGCTGAATGCCAAAGAATTGATGCTTTTGAACTGTGGTGTTGGAGAAGACTCTTGAGAGTCCCTTGGACTGCAAGGAGATCCAACCGGTCCATTCTGAAGGAGATCAGCCCTGGGATTTCTTTGGAAGGAATGATGCTAAAGCTGAAACTCCAGTACTTTGGCCACCTCATGCGACGAGTTGACTCATTGGAGAAGACTCTGATGCTGGGAGGGATTGAGGGCAGGAGGAGAAGGGGACGACAGAGGATGAGATGGCTGGATGGCATCACTGACTCGATGAATGTGAGTCTGAGTGACCTCCGAGAGCTGGTGATGGATAGGGAGGCCTGGCGTGCTGCAGTTCATGGGGTTGCAAAGAGTCGGACACGACTGAGCGACTGATCTGATCTGATCTGATCTGATTGAAGGTTGAACTCTCCAGGTAAGTAAGTGTCCAAGACGCTACTGGAGAAGAGTGGAGAAATAACTCCAGAAGCAATGAAGAGATGGAGCCAAAGCAAAACAAGAAAACACCCAATTGTGGATATGACTGGTGATGCAAGTAAAGTTCAATGCTGTAAAGAGCAATATTGCATAGGAACCTGGAATGTTAGGCCCATGAATCAAGGTAAATTGGAATTTGTTAAACAAAAGATGGCAAGAGTGAAGATCGACATTTTAGGAATCAGCAAACTAAAATGGACCGGAATGGGTGAATTTAGCTCAGATGACTATTATATCTACTACTATGGGCAAGAAACCCTTAGAAGAAACAGTAGCCTCACAGTCAACAAAAGCATCCAAAATGAAGTACTTGAATGCAATCTCAAATGCGACAGAATGATTTCTGTTCATATCCAAGGTAAGCCATTCTAACAGTAATCCAAATCTATTCCCCAACCATTAATGCTGAAGAAGCTGAAGTTGAACAGTTCTATGAAGACCTACAAGATCTTCTAGAACTAACACCCCCAAAAGATGTCCATTTTGTTATAGGAGACTTGAATTCAAAAGTAGGAAGTAATGAGAGGTCTGGAATAACAGGCAAATTTGGCTTTGGAGTACAAAATGAAGCAGGGCAAAGGCTAACAGAGTTTTGCCAAAAGAACACACTGGTAATAGCAAACACCCACTTCCAACAACACAAGAGATGACTCTACATATGGACATCACCAGATGATCAATACCAAAATCAGATTAATTATATTCTTTGCAGCCAAAGATGAAGAAGCTCTCTACAGTCAGCAAAAACAAGACCAGGAGTTGACTGTGGCTCAGATCATGAACTTCTTATTGCAAAATTCAGACTTAAATTGAAGAAAGTAGGTAAAACCACTAGGCCACTCAGGTATGACCTAAATCAAGCCCTTAAATTACACAGTGGAAGTGACAAATATATTCAAGGGATTATATCTGATAGACAGAGTGCTTGAAGAACTATGGATCAGGGTTCATTACATTGTATAGGAGTCAGTGATCAAGATCATCCCAAGAAAAAGAAAAGCAAAAAGGCAAAATGGTTGTCTGAGGATGCCTTATAAATAGTTTAGAAAATAAAAGAAGCTAAATGCAAGGGAGAAAAGGAAAGATATAAGCATCTGAATGCAGAGTTCCAAAGAATAGCAAGGAGAGATAGGAGAACCTTTCTCAGTGATCAGTGCAAAGAAATAGAGAAAAACAACAGAATGGGAAAGTCTAGAGATCTCTTCAAGAAAATTAGAGATAATAAGGTAATATTTCATGCAAAAATGGACATAATAAAGGACAGAAATATTATGGACCTAACAGAATCAGAGAATATTAAGAAGAGGTGGCAAGAAATCACAGAAGAACTATCCAAAAAAATATCATCATGACCCAGGTAACCACGATGGTGTGATCACTCACCTAGAGCCAGACATCCTGGAATGTGAAGTCAAGTGGGCCTTAGTAAGCATCACTATGAACAAAACTAGTGGAGGTGATGGAATGCCAGTTGAGCTATTTCAAATCCTAAAGGATAATGCTGTGAAAGTGCTGCACTCAATATGCCAACAAATTTGGAAAATTCAGCAGTGACCACAGGACTGGAAAAGGTTGGTTTTCATTCCCATCCTCAAGAAAGGCAATGCCAAAGAATGCTCAAACTACCGCACAATTGTACTCATCTCATGACCTGGTAAAGTAATGCTCAAAATTCTCCAAGTGAGGCCTCAAAAGTATGTGAACTGAAATCTTCCAGGTGTTCAAGCTGGATTTAGAAAAGGCAGAGGAACCGGACTGTCAAATTGCTAATATCTGTTGGATCACTGAAAAAGCAAGAGAATACCAGAAATCATCTATTTCTGCTTTATTGACTACACCAAAGCTTTTGACTGTCTAGATCACAAGAAAGCGGGAAAAAATTTCAAGAGGTGGGTATACCAGACCCCCTTACCTGCCTCCTGAGAAGTCTGTATGCAAGTCAAGAAGCAACAGTTAGAACTCTACATGGAATAACAGACTGGTTTCAAATCAGGAAAGGCATGCATCAAGGCTATGTATTTTCACCTTGCTCATTTATCTTGTATGCGGAGTACATCATGTGAAATGCCGGGCTGGATGAAGCACAAGCTGGAATCAATATTGCTGAGAGAACTATCAGTAGCCTCAGATATGCAGATGATCCTACCCTTTTAGTAGAAAGTGAAGAACTAAAGACCTTCTTGATGAAAGTGAAAAAGGAGAGTGGAAATGCTGGCTTAAAACTCAAGATTCAGAAAACTAAGATCATGGCCTTTGGTCCCATCATTTCATGGCAAATAGATGGGGAAACAATGGAAACAGTGAGATATTTTATTTTCTTCCATTCCAAAATCACTGCAGATGAAATTAAAAGACATTTGCTCCTTGGAACAAAAGCTATGACCAACGTTGGCAGTATATTTAAAAAAACAGAGACATTGCTTTACCAATAAAGGTCAGTCTAGTCAAAGCTATGATTTTTCCAGTCATCATGTATGGATGTGAGTATTGGACCATAAGGAAAGCTGAGCTCTAAAGAATTGATGCTTTTGAACTGTGGTGGTGGAGAAGACTCTTGTGAGTCCCTTGGACTGCAAGAGATCAAACTAGTCAATCTTAAAGGAAATCAGTCCTGAATATTCTTTGGAAGGACTGATACTGAAGGTGAAACTCCAATACTTTAGCCACCTGATGTGAAGAACTGACTCACTGGAAAATTTCCTGTTGCAGCAAAAGATTGAAGGCAGAATGCAAAGGGGATGACATAGGATTAGATTTTTGTATGGCATCACCAATTCAATGGACATGAGTTTGAGCAAGTTCCAGGAGTTGGTGATGGACAAGGAAGCCTGGCGTGCTGCAGTCCACAGGGTCCCCAAAAGTCACACACAACTGAGAGACTGAACTGAGGACTTGTGGTCAATAGTAGATTTTCAGATAGGGCACATGAAGGAGCTGAGCTCCTTAAGTCTATTTCTTAAGACCTATCTTGTCTATGCCACTTGTGAAATCTTATTCTGATCTCATTATACAATAACTTTAAATTAGGGGAAAATCTATTTAATATGTTAAGCCATTCAGTTTAGGTCAGTTCATTCGCTCAATAGTGTCCGACTCTTTGCAACCCCATGAATCGCAGCACTCCAGGCCTCCCTGTCCATCACCAACTCCCTGAGTTCACTCAGACTCACGTCCATCGAGTCAGTGGTGCCATCCAGCCATCTCATTCTCTGTTGTCCCCTTCTCCTCCTGCCCCCAATCTGTCACAGCATCAGAGTCTTTTCCAATGAGTCAGCTCTTCATATGAGGTGGCCAAAGTACTGGAGTTTCAGCTTTAGCATCATTCCTTCCAAAGAAATCCCAGGGCTGATCTCCTTCAGAATGGACTGGTTGGATCTTCTTGCAGTTCAAGGGACTCTCAAGAGTCTTCTCCAACACCACAGTTCAAAAGCATCAATTCTTTGGCGCCCAGCCTTATTCACAGTCCAACTCTCACATCCATACATGACCACAGGAAAAACCATAGCCTAGACTAGACAGACCTTTGTTGGCAAAGTAATGTCTCTGCTTTTGAATATGTTATCTAGGTTGGACATAACTTTCCTTCCAAGGAGTAAGCATCTTTTAATTTCGTGACTGCAGTCACCATCTGCAGTGATTTTGGATCCCCCCAAAATAAAGTCTGACACTGTTTCTGCTGTTTCCCTATCTATTTCCCATGAAGTGATGGGACCCGATACCATGATCTTGGTTTTCTGAATGTTGAGCTTTAAGAAAACTTTTCCACTCTCTATTTTCAGTTTCATCAAGAGGCTTTTTAGTTCCTCTTCCCTTCTGCCATAAGGCTGGTGTCATCTGCATATCTGAGGTTATTGATACTTCTCCCGGCAATCTTGATTCCAGCTTGTGTTTCTTCCAGTCTAGTGTTTCTCATGATGTACTCTCCATAGAAGTTAAATAAGCAGGGTGATGATATACAACCTTGACGTTCTCCTTTTCCTATTTGGAACCAGTCTGTTGTTCCATGTGAAGTTCCAACTGTTGCTTCCTGATCTGCATACAGATTTCTCAAGAAGCAGGTCAGGTGGTCTGGTATTCCCATCTCTTTCAGAATTTTCCTCAGTTTATTGTGATCCACACAGTCAAAGGGTTTGACACAGTCAATAAAGCAGAAATAGATGTTTTTCTGGAACTCTCTTGCTTTTTCCATGATCCAGCAGATGTTGGCAATTTGATCTCTGGTTCCACTGCCTTTTCTAAAACCAGCTTGAACATCAGGAAATTCACAGTTCACATATTGCTGAAGCCTGGCTTGGAGAATTTGGAGCATTACTTTACTAGCATGTGAGATGAGTCCAATTGTGCAGTAGTTTGAGCACTCTTTGGCATTGCCTTTCTTTGGGATTGGAATGAAAACTGACCTTTTCCAGTCCTGTGGCCACTGCTGAGTTTTCCAAATTTGCTGGCATATTGAGTGCAGCACTTTCACAGCATCATCTTTCAGGATTTGAAATTAGAGCACCCCTAGTTTTTATATAAAATGTTAATGATCTAGATAAAATTTGATAATTGAAAAAAATCTCACTGTGTCTTTTTTGGTATCTTCAGGAATCATCTGATACCAAAATTACATAATCAAATAAAACTGTTCCATTGCTAGAGATCTTTAGCCTGCTGCAGTACTTAAGGCTTGAAGTCATATAATGGCAATACAATATATTATTTACAGATGAAGACACTAATACTTAGAGATGTTAGCTGCTAGCTGAAATACATGGCAAAAATGCCTTATTACTGCCATATTTGTTACATTGTACACAATTGATATCATTTGGAATGATATCATTTGGAAGACTGTCTTCAAAATATGCAATATTGGCTTACCCAAGCCAAACTCTAACTACTTTCAGCCTCTCTCTGGAGAGCACAGGCATTCCTTCCATCTTTGATCTCTTTCTTTTTATTGAAAATTATCTGCAAAAATGCTCCAGCAGAAATATTTTTACTAGTGCCATTATGGTACCAAGAAATAGAGTTTCTTTAGATCATTTGATTAAAATTATCATTCACTTCAAATACTTCATCTTCAGTACTAAAGTAGCATTTAGTAATGCCAAAGCTTTGGGGTATATAAATAATCAAAGAAAATCCCAGAGATCTGGTCTCTGCCCTTTTTGCTTATATTTAACGTGGAAGGCACTACCATGGGTAAGTAGGGGCCAAAGTACATAGTCATTGAGATATGAAGTGAATTGATGAGAAAGTTTCTCATCTCATTCAAGATCTAAAGTTTTGTGTCATTTAAGGATAGGGTCAACTCAGTTGATTGAATTATGTTGCAGATGAACAAGCCATTATTACTTTTATATAACAATGGTGATTGCCAAGTCACTGTGATGGAAGCTTAAGGTTGCTGTCATATTCCTGTCAAATACGTGCTCTTCACGTGGAAAGTCTCTTCTCTGGTACTTCCCTTCTTTCATTAAAAGCACCTGTCTCCTCAAGAATAACACATGCAATGATCTTATCAGGATAATTAGATCTTCCATTATCTGGGGGATCATTTCTTTGAAAGTCAAATGGCTTCTAAAGTCTAACTTGAAATATAGTGTTATCAGATATAGGGAAGACCTACACTTATTGTGGTAATAAAGTTGACAACGTGTGCTTGTGTAACAATGTGTGTTTAACTTCAGTTAAGTTGCATATCCACAAACAGAATGAGTTGCTAATCTTTCTAATCAGTGACTCATCGGGCATTTTCCTACTGGTCCAATGCTAAGTTCAGAACTACTGAGGGTTAGACGGATATACTGGGCACAGTGCCTTCCCTCAAAGAACTTAAAAATATTAATGAGATATAAAATAACTCAGTAACAAAGACCCACAGATATTTAAAATCAGCATCTGAGAAACTGCAAGACAGAAATGGGTAAGAAACAAGAGGAAACAGCACATTGCTATGTTATGTACACACACACACACACACACACACACACACACACACACACACACACATACACACATATATGCTCATGACTTACATGTATCAGTGTTTATTTAATTTCTCCTAATTAAAGATTAACTAATTAATTAATATGCATTAATTAATAATAGAAATGCATTTCCAAACTTTAAAAACAGGGGGGAAAAGTCTCAGGAATGTTAAATACCCTAATTAAGTTATCATTGGAATTGAAATCTAAATATCTGAATTTTTTTTATTACACTAGGGTTTTTAGATTTCATGAAGAAATTGGAACTTGAGGAGGAATAAGAATACAAGGATGTTAACTAGTAGACAATAGTGAGGATCGTTTCCACAGTGAGAAAAGATAAGAAACTTGTTACAGAGGTAAAAATGCCAATGATATTTTAAAGGAACAGAGAAGCAGTGGTTTCTTTCAAATGTTAACTATAAAATAAAAACATTCATATTTGCTATTATTTGTGTAGAGTTTTAATATTTATGTAGGAATTTTACATACACTGTCTCATTTGAAGTTCATGATAACACCATGATTTATCAACCACGAATTGGCACTTGCCATGGATGTTTGCCATGTACCTCTACAAGGATTAAAGTGAAATTTGCTCAGTCCTGTCTGACTCTTTGTGACACCAGGGACTATACAATCCATGGAATTCTCCAAGCCAGACTACTGCAGTTGGTAGCCTTTCCCTTCTCCAGGGATCTTCCCACCCCAGGGTTCAAATCCAGGTCTCCCTCATTGCAGGCAGATTCTTTACCAACTGAGCTATCAGGGAAGCCCAATAATTGTGATTAAATAATGCTGAAGCTACTGACCTCTGATACCACCTAAAGAAACTGAGGATGTAGAGCAGAAATGAGGCACTTTCTGCTCCAGGAAAACTGGCAAGACATGTTCACAGATAGCTCAGTGGACTCAGTGAACATGAGTTTGAGCAAGCTCTGGGAGATGGTGAAGGACAGTAAAGCCTGGCATGCTGACATCCATTGGAGTCACAAAGAGTCAGACAGAAGTGAATGACTGAACAACAGCAACAACAACTATGAACAACAGTATGAAGATATTTGAAAAAACTAAAAATTAAGTTACCATAAGATCCAACAATTCCACTCTTGGGCATTCACCTAGACAAACTATAATTCAAAAAGATACAAACACCCCTGTGACTATAGAAGTACTGTTTTCAGTAGTCGAGACATAGAAACAACCTAAATTTCTAGTAAAGAAGATTGATGTATATGTATATACACACATAATTGAATATTGTTCAGTCATCAAAATGAGCAAAACTATGACATTTACAACATCATGGATGAATCTAGAGATTATACTAAGTGGAGTAAGTCAGAAAGAACAAGACAAATATCATACGATATCACTTTCATATGGAATCTATAGTACAATACAGATGAACTTATCTATGAAACAAAAACAAGCTTACCAATATAGAGAATAGACTTCTGGTTGCCAAGGTTGAGGATGGGGAGGAGGCAAGGACTGTAAGTTTGGGATTAGTTCAGTTTAGTTCAGTTTAGTTTGGGCTTCCCTGGTAGCTCAGATGGTAAAGCATCTGCCTACAACATGGAAGACCAGGGTTCGATCCCTGGGTCGGAAAGATCCCCTGGAAAAGGAAATGGCAACCCACTCCAGTACTCTTGCCTGGAAAATCACACGGACCGAGAAGCCTGGTAGGTTACCGTCAGTGGGGTCTCAAAGAGTCGGACACGACTGAGGGACTTCACTTCACTTCAGTTTAGTTCAGTCGCTCTGTCGTGTCCGACTCTTTGCGACCCCATGAATCGCAGCATGCTGAGAGGATTAACAGGTAAGAAGGCCAGGGGTCTCCAAATGGAGGAAATAGGCTGCAAGTGTCAAGACATTTTTATCTCTCATAAGCAGCAGGAGGAAACAAACTAGGGACTTTTTTTTTCTTGTCTATACAAATTTAAAAGAAGGTTTCTCTTAAAATACTGTGTTGCCATAATGACACCTGGTTTCACCTGAAGTTAACTATTCTCAAACCTTGAATGCATTTTTCTTATGGAAATGTTTGTCTTAAGCTATGTTAATGTACTATGTATTTACCCCAGACTCTGTCTTCAAGTAGTTCCACCTAATGGCTGAGAATCTACTTGACAAACTAGTATGTTATACTCAGATATTGTTCCCCTTATCTATGTAAATGAAACTATTTGTATGGTAATCTGCCCTTCTACAAGATTCAAGTCAATCATTTTATGGCCCAGGATGAATCATCTGGTGCCAAGATTATCCCAAAATGCATCTTATGGATGAAGAGCCTTTTGCCATTCTGAGTTTTAAGACATTCCTTTCTTTCATTAACAGACTGCTAGTGACTATATAACATCCAGCACTCTTTCTGCCCCCTTCTGATGCCTATATCAGAAGCTTTCTCTATCTCCTTTATACTTTAATAGAACTTTATTACACGAAAGCTTTGAGTAATCAAGCCTCGTATCTGGCCCCGGATTGAATTCTTCTCCTGCGGAGGCCAAAAATCCTGGAGTCTTTTCGTTCAGCAACAACCTTTCATCTTGGAGGCTCATCTGGGATCCTTCAGGACAAGGTAAAGATGCTTGGAGGTCTAGTTCTGTATTCTCATATGAAACACATTTTCTGCTGTACTTTACTAACTCTACGGTATGCTTGTGTGAATGAATGACATGCCCTGAGTGAAGCAAGTGAGGAGCCCAGCTCTGCAGTTCCATGGTGATCTCATACAGCTTATGGCAGAAACCTGTTGAGGGTTTATATCAACCTGCCAATGCCAAGAGGCACCCAATGTCTCCTTTGGGAAACCGACAAGAAATGGGCAAAGCGTGTGGACCAAACTTTCCTTTTTCAGTCAAACTTTTCCATCTCTTTGACCATCTCATAACTCCTTGGGAATTAGAAGTACTAACTTAATCTATTGGATCATATACTTGTGATCTATAGGACTTGTGATCTATGCTGTTACGGTGTACTGTTACTTAGGTCCCAGACTTGGGTTGGTAATCAGGAAGCGTCTAGCCTCACTAGGAATCAAAAATTTGGGAGCTAGATGGAGCTCTAGCTCCAAGAGCATCTCTGAGGTTAAAGGTTAATCCGATTGGAACTGCAATGTTTTTTGTTTTTTTTTTTTTTTCCTCCCCTTTGGTAACACTGGCTCTTAGTGGGCCAGAGGAAGCTCTTATACTGGTGTGGTGACGCTTGGAAGGAACATCTCAGTTTTATGTTCGTATCAGCCTTATTGTGGTCAGGAAAATACTCAGGGTTGTGCACAGGCACTCAGGTGATGAATGTTTTCACCAGAAGTTTAGCCTGGGAGGCATTCTGGAAGGTTACTCTGATTGCACCCCGGGTGGCATCAGAGGCAAGCAAGGTTTTAATGGTGAAGAGCTGGACATCAGTCAGGGATGCCATAAGGTCTATCCCTGGTGCATTCCCATCCCATCTTGGTGGTAGAACTGAGAGGGATGAGAATGACTCCTGCATTGGTAAGGGACAGACTAAGTCCGACCAGGAAAGAAAAGCTTTTAGTGTAAAGTCTGTCTACACTCCCATCTAGACCAGGGAGGGATGCCTCTGGTAGAAAGATAGCGCTGGTCACTTTTTTCTCTCTTACAGATGGGAGCTAACAATTCCAGCCTCACTCATTTGAATTGTATCCTGAAAAACTGGGATAGATTTGATCCCCAGGGCTTAATAAATACACACCTGGTCTTCCTATGTGATATTGCATGACCGCAGTACCCACTGGAGGACAGCGAATGGTGGCCAGTTGGAGGGTCTCTTAGGTATAATACAGTTTTACAATTAGACCGGTTCTGTAAAGAACAAGGGAAATGGGTAGAAGTAGCATATATGTTGCCCTTTCTCTCTCTGCGAAATATGCCAGACTTATGTCCTAAGGGTATAAATTTGGGTGTGAAAACTTCAGCTCCCTCCTGTCCTCCTGTCCTACTTTGCTCCCGTATCCAGGGCTCCAAACTAAGCAAACTGAAAGCCAGAGAAACCCTCCCCCCACCCCCAAGAAGGGTTGCGTTTGTCTCAGTGGAAACCCAAACTGATATTCAAACTACCCACGTAGAGTTCCAAACATCTCCTGTCTCAGTATGACCTCAGACTACTCTGGTTTCAGTAGAAACTCAGACCATCAAAGTAAGAGATGAGATGGAGGACAGGAGACAAAGAGAAAAAGGAACGCAAGTTTCTCCAATCTATCCCTGGTATCATATGTGCAGAGCAGCCAGAGAGTCTGAAGAACAGCCACACAAGCTGTTGCCTCTTCATGAAGCACCCACCGGGAGAAATAATCAGTCTACGGGAGAAATAATCAGTCTATGAGAGTTAACAAGCCTTTTTCTTATCAAGAAATACAAAGAATCAAGGAGGATCTGGGAGACTATTTAGAGGACCCAGGAAAATATACTAGAACTTTTAAAGGTGTTACTCTGCTTTATAACCTTCCTTGGAAAGATATGATGTATATCTTGGGACAGACACTGACTCTTGACTCAAAGAGTCAAGTTTTAGGAACAGCAATTGCCTATGGAGATGAATCCCTGGTGGTTTACAGGGCAAAGCGTCTGCCTGCAATGCAGGACAGCGGGGTTCAATCCCTGGGTCAGAAAGATCCCCTGGAGAAGGAAATGGCAACCCACTCCAGTACTCTTGCCTGGAAAATCCCATGGACAGAGGAGCCTCATAGGCTACAGTTCAGGGGATCACAAAGAGTCGGAAACGACTAAGCAACATCACGTTTTGACACATGGAGATGAATGGTTTGGTAATATATCAGTAGGGAAGAGAGAGGATGAGATATCTGCTCTCCCCACTGGAAATCAGGCAGTCCCAACTACAGAACCAGACCGGGACCACAACACGTGATCAGAGTTATTTTGTTAGATGTATTCTTGAAGGACTCAGGCAGGCGTGGGCTAAGCCTTTAAACTATGGCAAATTGGCAGACATAAAACAGGAGAAAGAAGCTCCTGGTAAATTCCTAGATAGACTAAGAGAAGCCCTTTGCAGATTCACTGAGATTGATCTTGAAAGTGAAGAGGGAAAAGTGATCTTAAAGGATAGATTTCTCACTCAGTCAGCTCCAGATATCCACCATAAGCTTTTAAAATAGGCTGCTGCTGCTGCTGCTGCTAAGTCATTTCAGTCGTGTCCGACTCTGTGACCCCATAGACGGCAGCCCACCAGGCTCCCCCATCCCTGGGATTCTCCAGGAAAGAACACTGGAGTGGGTTGCCATTTCTTTCTCCAATGCACGAAAGTGAAAAGTGAAAGTGAAGTCGCTCAGTCATTTCTGACTCTTAGTGACCCCATGGACTGTAGTCTACCAGGCTCCTCCATCCATGGCATTTTCCAGGCAAGAGTACTGGAGTGGGGTGCCATTGCCTTCTCCATTAAAATGGGCATATGGACCAAATCAGTCTTTAGATAATCTGTTACAACTGGCTCAGACAGTCTATTATGGTAGGGAATATGAGGAAAAGAAAGAAAGGCAGAGAAAGACAAAGCAACAGGTGGAAGCTTTTACAATGGCTATGAAAACCATTAAACAGCCTGAGAAAAATGCCCAGAGAGACCCAAGTGAAAAGGGATTGGCTTGCTATTACTATGGAAAGGAGGGGCACCTCAAGAGGGATTGCCCTTAGGCGTCTAATCCGCTGGGCTCCATGTCCGGTCTGCAAAAGACCACACTGGAAGAGAGACTGCCCGCTGAGGTGTAGGTTTCAGGGGTCAGATTCTCAAGACAAACAGGACTGAAGATGCCCGGGGGTCCTCACACAAGCTCCCATCCTAAGTATACCTGAGGAATGCCAGGTATTAATAATTGTGGGGGGACAATCCATCGATTTCCTTTTAGATACTGGGACAACTTACTCTGTGCTTACTGAAGCCCCTGGCCTACTTTTTTCAAGATGGGCTTCTGTAATGGGACTGCCTGAACGAGCCAAAAGGTATTTTTTTCTGTAAGTTGTGCCTGGGACTCTGTGCTATTTTCACAAAAGTTTTGGATCATGCCAGAGTCTCCCTCACCTCTTTTGGGGAGGAATATACTGAGCAAGGTCCACGCCTCTGTTTTCATGAATATGGAGCCCTCCCTTTCTCTCCCTTTAGTTGAACAAAATGTAAATCCTAGAGTATGGGCTGATGGAAAATCTGTGGGTCGTGCACAAAATGCTATTCCTGTAGTTGTCAAGCTCAAAGACCCGTACTTATTTCCACATAAGAAGCAGTATCCACTGAAACCCGAGGTTAAGGAAGGGTTAAAACCCATCATCAAAAATTTAAAGGAGCAGGGAATATTAATTCCCTGTAACAGTCCTTGCAACACTCCTATTTTGGGTATAAAGAAATCAAATGGTAAAGGGAGACTAGTTCAAGATTTACAAATAATAAATGAGGCCGTAGTTCCTTCACACCCTGTGGTGCCTAATCCTTATACTCTATTGTCTGACATTCCTGAATGAGCCAAATATTTCTCAGTAATCAATTTGAAATATGCCTTCTATTCTGTGCCTTTGGTGGAGGAAAGTCAATGTCTATTTGCCTTTGAAGACCTTACAGAGCCAGCTTCTCAGTTAACCTGGACAGTTTTGCCCCAGGGATTTTGTGACAGTCCTCACTTATTTGGACAGTTTGTCACGGGATCTACAAAACTTTCATAGTTCTAAAGTGGTGGTGTTACAATATGTAGATGATATTTTGCTCTGTGCTGAGACAGAGGAAGCTTGTTCATAAGCCTCAGAAGATTTCTTAAACTTTCTGGCAGGCTGCAGTTACAAGGCATCAAGAAAAATGGCTCAGCTTTGTCAGCTATCTGTTAGATATCTGGGCCTAATCGTATCAGAAGGGACTAGGGCCATAGGCCCTGAGAGAATTAAATCTATACTAAATTATCCCCTACCTGACCTCCGGAAGCTGGTGATGGACAGGGAGGCCTGGCGTGCTGCGGTTCATGGGGTCGCAAAGAGTCGGACACGACTGAGCGACTGATCTGATCTGATTGTTAGGGGAAGCACACTGATTGAAACCGCCCGCCCTGGCCAGCCACCATAGTAACCATTTGCATGAGTTGTTTTATAACAGGAGATCCTGATAAGGAATACGGAACTAATAAGCCACCACCAACCGGAAGAGTTCGGAAAGGTCTAAAGGTGACACCTTATGTCCGTCCACTTCCCAGAATCCTTCTCGCTAGCATCCATCTTGGCTGAGCGATGCGTGGGCCACCAGGAAAGACTCTGAATTAGAGTGACTGGCCAAAGACCACCTGGAAACTAATCCCATCACCATAAAACCCGAGACTGCGAGCCACATGGCAGAGCAGTTCTCCTGGGTTCACTTACCCTACTGCTCTCCACCCCACTGCCCTTTCTCAATAAAGTCTCTTGCTTTGTCAGCACATGTGTCTCCTGGGACAATTCATTTCCAAGTGTTAGACAAGAGCCCAGTTTCGGGCCCTGGAAGGGATCCTCCTTCCTGCAACACTATGACTTTAAGACAATTGACAGGATTTTGGGGAATCACAGGGTACTGTCACCTTTGGATTCCAGGTTATGGGGAACTTACCCCGCCTTTAAATAAACATAGCTGAAACTCAGCAGGCCCAAACCAACAAACTGGTTTGGCCTCCAGATACTGCTCTCCTGCAAGCTGCCACTTTGAGCTTGCCCACAGGGTCAGAATTTAATTTGTTTGTCACTGAAAGAAAAGGTATAGCCTTGGGAGTTTTGACATAACCCGAAGGGCCTCACCAGTAACCTATTGCTTATCTAAACAGAAAATTTGATGTAATTTCACGTGGGTGGCCCCACTGCCTAAGAGTAATTGGGGCAGCGGCTTTATTAACACCTGAAGCTTTAAAAATAGTTAATGGACGAAACCTTACTATACTGACTTCTCATGATGTGAGTGAAATCTTAAATTCTAAGGTTAATATTTGGATGACAGACAGTAGGCTTCTTAAATATCAGTCGTTGTTAGAAGGAACAGTAACTAAGCTTAAAGTCTGTGGAAATTTAAATCCTGCCACTTTCCTTCCTGAGAAGGAAAATGAAACATCTGATCAGGACTGTTCCTAATTTCTAACTTTAAACTATGCAGCCCAGTAGGATCTAATGGATACCCCATTAGACAATCCTGACATGGAAATATTTACAGATGGCAGTTCTTTTGTTCGGGATGGAATGCATAAATCAGGTTACGCCCTGGTGACTGCTGAACAGGCTTTAGAAGCAAAATCTCTCCCCCAGGGAACCAGTGCTCAGTTAGCTGAACTTGTGGCTCTGACCAGAGCTCTAGAGTTAAGCAAAAGGCTGCGAGTAAATATCTACACTGATTCTAAGTATGCTTATTTGACTTTACATGCTCATGCTGCAATATGGAAAGAAAGTTTAAAACAGCAACAGGAGAAACTATTAAGCATTTCAGAGAGTTTGAGAGACTTTTAATTGCTATATATTGTCCTAAAGAAGTAGCTGTTATGCATTGCAAAGGGCACAGCAGGGATGGGAGTAAAGTAGCCAAAGGTCACCTGTTGGCTGACTGTCAAGCCAGAAAAGCAGCACTTTAGGAAACCCCTTCACTACAGACGCCTTTGATCTGGACAGGTCCTGTGGAACAGGAAAAATCACAATATACTGAGGAAGAATTAGAAAGATATGAGAAAAGAGGAGCAAAGATTACTGATGAAAGATGGTTATAGTCCAAGGATAGATGATTAATAATTCCTGAAAATGCTCAGTGGAAAATTCTTAAGAGTTTACACAAGAGTTTTCATTTGGGTGCAGAGAGTACTTACCAAATGGCTTCTCATTTGTTTGAAGGTAAAAATGTAATGAAAACTTTAAAAAACATTATCAAAAGGTTGAGGTTTGTCAAAAAAATAACCCAAAGACTGAGAAGCTAAGAAAATCTGGATTACAACGAAGTGGAAATTATCTTGGAGAGGACTGGGAAATTGATTTTAGTCATATTTTTTGCTTACAAGTTTGGGTAGATACTTTTACTGGATGGATTAAGGCTTTTCCCTGTAGTAGGAGGTTATAAAAATTTTAATCCATGAAATTATCCCCAGGTTTGGGCTTCCATGGAGCCTTCAGTGTGACAATGGCTCTGCCTTTAAAGCTGCTGTAACTGAGCAGGTATCTAACACTCTAGGAATAGAATATCACTTACACTGTTCTTGGAGACCCCAGTCCTCAGGAAAGGTTGAAAAAGCTAATGACATTATCAAAAGACATCTGCGCAAATTAACTCAAGAGATGCAGGACAATTGGATTAAAGTCCTGCTGCTGCTACTGCTGCTAAGTCGCTTCAGTCTTGTCGGACTCTGTGCGACCCCATAGATGGCAGCTCACCAGGCTGTGCCGTCCCTGGGATCCTACCCATAGCTTTAATGAGGGATCGAACTGCCCCCAAAAAGGAGGGACTGCACCCTTTGAATGTATTTATGGGAGGCCTTTCTTACGCATAGACATTTTTATAGACCCTGAAGCCTTGGAATTAACTAGTTATGTAACTCAGATCTCAGCTTTTCAACAGGCATTAACAGAATTCTGAGAGACGACTTCTGACCCAACCTCTGAGTCAAGCAAGCCTCTATTTGAACCAGGAACCGAGGTCCTCATAAAATCACTGGAATCTGGGGACCCATCCCTCGAGCCCTTCTGAGCAGGCCCTTACCAGGTTATTCTTTCTTCTCTCACAGCTGTCAAAGTGCCAGAAATTGATTCGTGGGTACATCACACTTGAGTTAAGAGGTGGAACCATGACCAGAACTAAGTAACTTCATTTTATGTCTTTACTTTCTATGCTCTGACTTTGTAATTTTCAGATGGGGCTGATAATCTTTGTGAGCCTACTTCTGCTGACTCCAAAAATCCTGAGTCTGCCGTTGGATCCTCAAGACAATGCCTTCCTCTCCTGGGCACACTCCTATGCTGCATTCCACAATCGGTCTAACTGCTGGGTCTGAGGAGTGCTCCCCTCTTCATCAGTGCAAGGCTTCCCGTGGTGGACATCTCTACTTCAAGGAAAAGACTTTCTCCAAGTCTGCGAATACCTTGGACAACAATCATATGTGGTGCCTCTTCTTCATCTGATGACATCTCACAACCCTAAATTGGACTGGTGCAACACTTTGTACTTTAACTATGGACATAACATGACTTTTAATTTTCATTTTAACTTGTTTTAAGGACTATTTGATGAAAGTGAAAGTGGAGAGTGAAAAGGTTGGCTTAAAGCTCAACATTCAGAAAACGAAGATCACGGCATCTGGTCCCATCACTACATGGGAAAAAGATGGAGAAACAGTGGAAACAGTGTCAGACTTTATTTTTCTGGGCTCCAGAATCACTGCAGATGGTGACTGCAGCCATGAAATTAAAAGATGCTTACTCCTTGGAAGGAAAGTTATGACCAACCTAGATAGCATATTCAAAAGCAGAGACATCACTTTGCCAACAAAGGTTCGCCTAGTCAAGGCTATGGTCTTTCCTGTGGTCATGTATAGATGTGAGAGCTGGACTGTGAAGAAGGCTGAGCGCTGAAGAATTGATGCTTTTGAACTGTGGTGTTGGAGAAGACTCTTGAGAGTCCCTTGGACTGCAAGGAGATCCAACCAGTCCATTCTGAAGGAGATCAGCCCTGGGATTTCTTTGGAAGGAATGATGCTAAAGCTGAAACTCCAGTATTTTGGCCACCTAATGCGAAGAGTTGACTCATTGCAAAGACTCTGATGCAGGGAGGGATTGAGGGCAGGAGGAGAAGGGGACGACAGAGGATGAGATGGCTGGATGGCATCACTGACTCGATGGATGTGAGTCTGAGTGACCTCCGGGAGTTGGTAATGGACAGGGAGGCCTGGCATGCTGTGGTTCATGGGGTCGCAAAGGGTCAGACACGACTGAGCGACTGATCTGATCTGAATGACTATTTTGCCTTGCATCTGTAACTGTGTAACTGAATTTGTTTCTAGTCATATGAAAGCTTTTAAGTTACAAAGTGAAGTTAAGTCACTTAGTCATGTCTGACTCTTTGCGACCCCATGGACTATAGCCTACCACGCTCCTGGTATTTTCCATGGAATTTTTCAGGCATGAGATTTTAAGTTACAAATGGTTGCTCAAATTCCTGCTACTGCTGTAGTTTCTTCAAACTACTATTTTGGGCTTCTGGATCAGAAATCCTCAGTATGAGGGTTAGGAGAATATGGTGCCTCACCAATTTAGGGACAACACCCCTTGTTGACTCTTTTGTTGACCATGATGGCTACTCCATTTCTTTTAAGGGATTCCTGTCCACAGTAGTAGATATAATGGTCATCTGAGTTAAATTCATCCATTCCAGTCCATTTTAGTTCACTGATTCCTAGAATGTTGATGTTCACTCTTGCCATCTCCTGTTTGACCACGTCTAATTTGCCTTGATTCATGGACCTAACATTCCAGGTTCCTATGCAATATTGCTCTTTACAGCATCAAACCTTGCTTCTATCAACAGTCACATCCACAACTGGGTATTGTTTTTGCTTTGCTCCATCCCTTCATTCTTTATGGAGTTATTTTCCCACTGATCTCCAGTAGCTTATTGGGCACTTACCGACCTGGGGATTTCCTCTTTTAGTATCCTATCATTTTGCCTTTTCATACTGTTCATGGGGTTCTCAAGGTAAGAATACTGAAGTGGTTTGCCATTCCCTTCTGCAGTGGACAACATTCTGTCAGACCTCTCCACCATGACCCGTCCATCTTAGGTGGCCCCACATGGCATTGCTTAGTTTCATTGAGTTAGACAAGGCTATGGTCTGTGTGATCAAATTGGCTAGTTTTCTGTGATTACGGTTTCAGTGTGTCTGCCCTCTGATGCCCTCTCGCAACACCTACTGTCTTACTTGGGTTTCTCTTACCCTGGACATGGGATATCTCTTCAGGGCTGCTCCAGCAAAGCACAGCCGCTGCTTCTTACCTTGGACGAAGTCACTCCTCCTTACCTTGGGATAGTAGATGCAAGCAATTGTATATAGGGTGGATAAACAACAAGGTCCTACTGTACAGCAAGGGAACAATACTCAATATCTGGTGATAATTCACAATGGAAAATAATACGAAGATATTTGTTATATATCAGAAATTAAACTTAATCTTACAAATCACCCATGAGGTCACAATAGTCAGACACATATTGTAACTAAATCACCAATACCATACCTCAATTTTTTTTTTCTTTGTGGTTTACTTTTTAAAAATTGGAGTATAATTGCTTTGGACTGTAAAGAAGGCAGATCACCTAGAACTGATGCCTTCAAACTGTGGTGCTGGAGAAGACCCCTGAAAGTCCCCTGGGCTCAAGGAAAGCCAGTCAATCTTACAGGAGATCAACCCTGAATATTCACTAGGACTGATGCTGAAGCTGAAGCTCCTGTATTTTGGTCATCTGATGCAAACTGAAAGCTCACTGGAAAAGTCCTTGATTCTGGAAAAGATTGAGGGCAGAAGGAGAAGAGGGCATCAGAGGATGAGATAGCTGTATGGAATCACTAATGAAATGTACATGAACTTGGGCAAACTCTGGGAGATGGTGAAGGACAGAGAGGCCTGGCATGCTACATTCCATGGGGTTGCAAAGAGGTGGACATGACTGGGTGACTGAACAATAGCAGTAAAACATAATTGCTTTGGGCTTGCCTGGTGACTCAGATGGTAAAGAATTAGCCTGCAGTGGGGGAGGCCTGGGTTCTATCCCTGGGTTGGGATGATCCCCTGGAGGAGGGCAGGGCAAAACATATTCTTGACTGAAGAATCCCCATGGACAGAGAGTCTTGGGAGCTACAGTCCATGGGGTTGCAGAGAGTAGGACAGGACTGAGCGACTAAGCCCAGCACATAATTGCTTTACAATGTTGTGTTAGGTTCTGCTGCACAACAAAATGAATAACATATATATGATGGCTGAATAGCATCACCAATGAAATGTATATATATATATATATATATATATATATATATATATATATATATCCCCTCTCTCTTGGAACTTCTTTCCCACCCAACACCACCCTAACCCTCTAGGTCATCACGGAGCACTGAGCAGAACTCCCTGTATTATACAGCAACTTCCCACCTCCCATCTATTTTGCACATGGTAGTGTATGTATATTGGAGAAGGAGGTGGCAATCCATTCCAGTGTTCTTGCCTGGAGAATCCCAGGGACGGGGGAGCCTGGTGGGCTGCCGTCTATGGGGTCGCACAGAGTCGGACACGACTGAAGTGACTTAGTAGTAGTAGTAGTGTATGTATGTCAATGCTACTTTCCCAATTCATCCTACCTTCTTTTTTGTCCTCTGTTTACAAGTCCATTTTATACATCTGTGCTTCTATTTCTGTTTCTGCAGATAGGTTCATCAGTACCATTTTTCTTCATTCCATATGCATATATTAATATGATACTTGTTTTCCTTTTTTTGACTTACCTCACTCTGTACAACACATTGCTACAAGTAACCCAATTTTCTTCCTTTTAATGGCTGAGTAATATGCCATTATATATACATATTGGCATATATATATATATATATATATATATATATATATATATATATGCCATTAGTAATATATAAATATTATATATATATGTCTATATCTGTATCTACCACAATTTCTTTATCCATTCATTCTATGACATTTAAGTTGCTTCAGTATTTATTTATGTCTATATCTGTATCTACCACAGTTTCTTTATCCATTCATTCTATGACATTTAAGTTGCTTCAACATCCTGGCTATTGTAAATAGTGTTTCAATGTATATTGGGGTACATGTATCTTTTTGAATTATGGTTTACTCAGCGTAAATGCTCAGGGTGAGATTGCTGCATTGTATGATAGTTCTTTTTAAGTTTTTAAGAAAAATGTACATTATTTTCCATATCTGTTGAATCAACTATAGTTCAATATTTAAAAAAAAATAAAAATTTTTTAAAATAAAGAAATTTTCTTCTCTTCTAATCTGACTGTGTGAATTGGAGGTGAAGAGAAAGGAAAATAGAAATACTGAGGAAAGAGAAACTATATTAGTGGTGAAGAACTCAGAGTTTTCTGATTTCACTGGATGGCTGTAATTCTGTAGCAAGGACAGAAATAAGTAGCAGATATCAAAGGAAATAAGGCAGGGAATTTCCTTCAGATTAAAAAAAAAAAAAAAAAAAAACTGCATGCGCTGTAAAATCCTAACTTATTTACTGGTAGGATAAGTAGAGAAAATATTAGCTATTAACATTTTTACAGTCTATCAAGCACCACATTTTTAAAAATGCCATCCTACAAAGTTTGCCGCAGTACCAAAAATGTGAAGTTGGTACATCTAGTATTAAACTGAGTTTGTATATTATAAATTAAGACAGTCCTAGAGGATAATTATAAATGACAAACTTTACTGGGAAAATAAACTGTATATTAAGTATTAGAATTTCTAAATTGTTAGTATTAACTCAAGGCACCCATTTTCTATGTGAATATTTTCTTTTACTTTCTTTTTTTTGGAGGTCAAGCCATAGTGACTTCCTTTAGAACCAGAATAAATATTGTACTGGATGTATGATTATCTTTGTGATTAAATATATGTGTTATCCACTATATTGCAATTTTATGATACAATTTAGCCATTCTTCATTTTTTGATTTATTAGTCTCATGTATTATTTTATGAGTATAGCATATAGAAATGTACTGACATAGATTGATAGAGATTAGTCTAATTTATTAATAATTTTCTTATGTAAAATACTTGTGTGTGTGTGTGTGTGTGTGTGTGTATGTGTATATATATATATATGTATATATATATATTCACATTTTATCACTTAGTAAAGATTTTTCAGAAAAGAACATCCTTAGTAACTATAATGACTGATGTGATTTATAATTCAGGTTTACTGTTTCCAAATCAACAGTTTTAGAAGGAATAAGTTAACTGCAATTGATGACAATAGGAAACCTGATAGTCACAGATGCACAACCATAATCAATCCTCAAAACCTTTACTTAAGCAAAATACTGAATTGCTTTCTTATTTAAAGAGAAACACCTTCATATATTATAGCTTAATTTTGTAGTTCCACTTCTATTTGAGGACTTCAATAATATTAATTTAACATAACTTCACCTGAAAATAAGTATTATGCTTATATAATGATGGAAGTGGGAGAAGTTGTATCTAAGTGTAGTTTGCCTTGTCTTGATAGGGCCTGAATATGTGCACACCCAAAATTCGTACTTTGAGACCTAACCCTTAATGTGATGATATTTAGAGGTGGGCCCTAGAGGAGGTGATTAAGTTATGAGGCCCTCATTAATGACATCATTACTCTTATTTAAAAAAGAAAAAACAACCACAGTGAAATCCCTTATTCATTCTGTCATTTTCACCATCTCTAACCCTAAACCTAACCCTAACCCTAACTGTAACCCCCAACTGCCATCTATGGGTTGGAGCAGGTCCTTCCAGACACAGAATCTGCCAGCTCATAATCTTGGAATTCCCTGTCCCCAGAATTGTGAGAAATAAATTGGCTGTTTATAAGCTATCTAGCTTATGATATTTTTGTTATAGCAACCCAAACAAATGCATCCTCAAAGATGACTAAGTAGACATCCTTCAGTAGGGTCTATTGAGAACGCAGACTGGGAAAAGTGGTGCCAAGCACAGGGAATATCTGTTATTCAGTCCTCAGTATAGTCTGACTCTTTGTGACGTCATGGACTGACGCAAGCCGGGCTTCTCTGTCTTTTACTATCTCCCAGAGTTTACTCAAACTCAGGTCCATTAAGTCGATGATGTCATTCAACTCTCTTATACATCTGAACACACTGGAAATTGAAACACCCTGTCTAAGCTATTTTATTCTTTTATTTTGGTATATTTTTCAAGTTTCTGATTTAGAATCTTTCTAGTAAACATTTATTAGATGTATAGATATATTCTTGGTGGTGTCTATATATTAGATATTATAATATTATTATAATCATAATGTATAATATTACTGTAATTATATTGTATATTATAATATATATTAGGCATTTTATATATATATATATACTTGCAAACATTCATGGGATAAATATGGGTTTAACTTTAGGTAAGAATTTTTAAATACTCCTCAAAGGAACACTGTAAGGTATTCTAAAATCAGGCTAAGAATTATGTGGTTGTGAAAACATAAAAATGTCTTCACCTGTTATTATGTTACTCAAAATGGTGTAAGATGTGTTGTAAAACATGCATATTGAAAATATGAAAACACAGAAAACAGTTAGACCGTTTTCAAGAATTTTGAGATGTAAAAACGTGATATTTATACCCTGCTTTATAGAGCAGCTGTTAAAATAGAAGCATATCAAATTGTTTCTAGATAAATTTGCACCTTTAACTTTCTGGGCTCTCTTACATTTGACCTATAATATCTATTCAAAAGTTAACAAATACATGAAATGTAATATTTTTTAAATGCACAATAATTTGTAGTCATATATTTGTAAATATATTCCAGATGTTTCAAAGCTCTTCCTGTTTTTTTAAACAAATGAAAAGGGATTATTTGTGACTACTAGAAAGGAGAAGACTCATGATCATCATCTCTTATTTATTATGAAATTAATATATTTACTTTTTTGTTTTACCAAATCATTGAATACATTATTGACTTAAAAAGTTATGCATAATTACAATAATTTTATTATCATTTGATATACATTCTATTTCATGGTCTTTTAAGTCTATTTTAAATAGAATAACTTAGGATGATATATACAAATTTATCTTCTGCAGAGCACCATATAGTTTTTGAAAGGGGTTCAGGAAAATTTAGTAAAGTGAGTCAAATACTACAACTATATTTGGAAACAAAATCATCTTATCGGATAAAAAAATTAGCAATTACTGTCTCTAAACATGTAACATATATATCATAGAACATAGAGCAAATCTGAGTTGGAAGAGACATTCTAATATGTGAAATATCTACAATATTATTTTAAGACAGGTATAAATCACATTGTTAATTCTTTTCTTTCTCCTCATTATCATATCTCTTTGGTCTTTACTTTTACTTAAAGTTGACAGAAGGATCAGGCCCCTCAGGTAGCAGCAAGGCACTTTTCTCTAATGTCCGTAAAATTATGGATGACAAGACAGATGTCTGCAGCATTTCTTGCCATTGACTATGCTTAATCAGGCTATATAAGCAAGCCAAAAATAAATTAATAAGCAATTTTAAAACGACTTACATGGCAGTACTGCTGCTGCTGCTGCTAAGTCACTTCAGTCCTGTCCGACTCTATACGACCCCATAGACGGCAGCCCACCAGGCTCCCTCATCCCTGGGATTCTCCAGGCAAGAACACTGGAGTGGGTTGCCATTTCCTTCTCCAATGCATGAAAGTGAAAAGTGTGAAAGTGAAGTCGCTCAGTCGTGTCCGACTCTTAGCGACCCCATGGACTGTAGCCTACCAGGCTCCTCCATCCGTGGGATTTTCCAGACAAGAGTACTGGAGTGGAGTGCCATTGCCTTCTCCATACATGGCAGTACTAAGCACTATTTAATTTATTTTGAAGATTTTTTCTTTTTTCTTACACTTTAGAGATGTTATTGTATTATTGTTCCAGGTTAAGAAAAAAAGTGCCAACTCACAGAACCTTGCCAAGTTATAAAACATTGTTTAGAAAATCTTATTTCATTCTCCATTTGATCTAACTTCTCTTTATTTATTTTTTATTTCACACACTTTTAGGTAACTTTCATTAAAGTTCTTCAGAAATTGATATAAACAATTTCTATAACCTGATGAAATGATTTAATTGGTCATTGTTATATTGGATATTATAGAAAAGAAACTCATGCTTATTTAATAAATGTGCAATTTATTAGATACTGCATTAAAACAAATATTAAAATCTAATTTTAAAGGATATCTGCACATCAGCCCTCTGTACTGCAAATGTTATTATAATTGAAAGTTATATTTCCATGTATGCAAATTTGAGTGAAAGTCTTTTCATTTTTTTTTTCTCAAAACATGAAACAGTTTCCTTCAAATTCAAGATTTATATTGTCATGTTAAAATACAGAAATTCTGACTTCTGCCCCTAGCCAAGATGAAGTGATAGGGACTGAGTTTACTTTACCTTCTGAAACTACCAAACAAAACCCATAAAATGTATGGAATCATGTTATTTAAGACAATAAAAACAGCAGTGATGAACAGTGATCTTGACAGGTGATAAAAAATATTACATAAGCCTAGCTGTTGCCTCAGCTTAATGCATTAAAAGAGTTCCTAGGCCATAGTGTGGGGAGTATATGCAGAGTGCAGCCTAACACTTAGTACAGAATTTATCTTTATCTAAATATGGATCATAGCCATAAATATGAAATGTAAAGCTCTAAAACTTGGAGTAAAATTTTGCATAAATCATATAGGATTATCCAAATAGTTTTTAGACATGACACCAAATATAAGATTCATAAAAGAAAGACAAATTGGATTTAACAAAAATTAACAGGCTTTCCTCTGTGAATATCACTGCTACATAATAAAAAACAATAGACAAATCCCAAAAGCCTATTGAGCAAAAGGGGAACATAGCTTCAAAACAAATATTAATAGGACTTGCATTCTAAAACTATAAACAATTATCAAAAGTCACCAAGAAGAAAGCAAATGACTCAATTAAAAATGACCAAAGACATTTTACCAAAGATAACAGAGATGGCAAAATATATATATATATATATATATATATATATATATATATAAAAGTCTTTCAGTTTCAGTATCAAAAAAGGAAATCTAAACTGAAATTATGACCTGATATCACTATACACTTATGAATTATTTTAGCAAATTGAATCCAACAATATGGTGAAAGGATAATATACCAGGCCCTAGTGAAATGTATCAAGATTGCTTACACATTTGAAAATAATTGAGTGTAACTAACAATATTAACAAATAAAAGAGAAAACATATGGTTATCTCAATAGACACATAGAAATATTTGACAAACTCTATTATCTATTGCCAATTCTCATTTCATGGAAGTGATTATCCTTCATGTGCTAGCAGGCATCATATTTAATAGTAATAGGCTAAAAGTTTTCTAAGATTGAAAAAAAACAAAGATATATATTTTTTCCCTTATTTCTTCTAACTGTACTACCCAAGTAAATATAGAAACGGAGGATGGTGGGGAGAAGCACCCAGATTGAAAAGGAAAAGTAAAATCATATTAATTTCCCTGTGGCATGATTATCTATATAGAACATTTAACCAAACCTTCAAGAAAAGCAGTTGGAGAAGGAAATGGCAACCCATTCCAGTATTCTTGCCTGGAGAATCCCATGGACAGAGGAGACGTGTGGGCTACAGTCCACGGGGTCGCAAAGAGTCGGACACGATTGAGTGACTTCACTTTCATTTCACTTTTCACTTTCAAGAAAAGCAATAGAGCTCATAAGTAAATTTATAAAAGTTGTAGAAGAAAAAGTCAATATAAAAGCAGAATCAATTATATTTTCATATACTAGCAATAAACAATAAAACTACAAAAATACCATTTCCAATAACATCACAATGTATAACATATCTAATTATGAATCTGACAAATCTGAGAAAGATCTATACACTGAAATTTCTACAAACTTGCTGAGAAAAACTTTAAAAGTCCTAAATTAATGAGCATGTACTCCATGTTAATAGATTAGAAGGCATAAATGTTGTTAACATGTCAGTTCTTCCCAAATATATTTACAGAATCAATAATTCTGTAAATTCTGTGTAAAAATAATTATAGGATTTTTTTTTTTTTTTTACAATTCTGTGTAAAAATCATTATAGGATTTTTTTTTTTTTCTTTGTGGTAAGTGGGGGTAGGATTTGGCACACTGATTTAAAATTCATGGAGAAACACCAAGGACCTAAAATAACCAAAATTCATTTGAAGAAGAACAGTGTTGGAAGATGGAACTACATCATATCAAGATTTAGTAGAAGCTACAGACTTCAAGGGCCTTCCCTGGTGGCTCAGACGGTAAAGCATCTGCCTACAATGCGGGAGACCCAGGTTCGATCCTTGGGTCGGGAAGATCCCCTGGAGAAGGAAATGGCAACCCACTCGACTATTCTTGCCTGGAAAATCCCATGGATGGAGGAGCTTGGTTGGCTACTATCTATGGGGTCGCAAAGAGTTGGGCACAACTGAGCGACTTCACTAACACTACAGACTTCAAGACAGTGGCATTGTCATCAAAACAGATAGATGTATCAGTGGAACAGAATAGAGAGCCAAAAAATAGTTTTGCATACAAATGGAAAAGGTAGCCTTTTGAACAAATAGTGCTTGAGCAATTGGATATCTCTATCTATTCATGGAGTTTTAATCCATAGCTCAGATCTCAATCACTTAATATTACTTATATACCTAAATTATAAAACCAAAACCATACAAGTATAGAAGACACACAGCACTGTGATCTTTGACTAGGCAAATATTTCTTAAATGCAGCACCAAAGGCATGGTGTGTTTTTCTGTAGCTCATACGATAAACAATCTGCCTTCCATGCAGGAGACCCAGGTTCAGTCCCTGGGTCAGGAAGATCCTTTGGAGAAGGAATTGGCAATCCACTCCAGTATTCTTGCCTGGAGAATTCCATGGACAGAGGCGCCTATCAGGTTCCAGTCGATAGGACTGCAGAGTAGGATATGACTGAGCAACTTTCACTTTCAAAGGCATGGTACATGAAAGAAAAATGTATATAATGGACTGATCAAATTTAAATTGTCTGCTCTTTGGAAAGCATTTGTAAGAGAATAAAAATCAAATCATAGGCTAGGAGAAAATATTTTGCCAGTAATATATCTGCTGCTGCTGCTAAGTGCTTCAGTCGTGTCTGACTCTGTGTGACCCCATAGACAGTAGCCCACCAGGCTCCCCCATCCCTGGGATTCTCCAGGCAAGAACACTGGAGTGGGTTGCCATTTCCTTCTCCAATGCATGAAAGTGAAAAGTGAAAGTGAAGTCTCTCAATTGTGTCCGACTCTTAGCGACCCCATGGACTGTAGCCTACCAGGCTCCTCCATCCATGGAATGTTCCAGGCAAGAGTACTGGAGTGGGGTGCCATTGCCTTCTCTGAATATATCTGCTGCTGCTAAGCTACTAAGTCGCTTCAGCCGTGTCCGACTCTGTGCGACCCCATAGAGGGAAGCTCACCAGGGTCCCCTGTCCCTGGGATTCTCCAGGCAAGAACACTGGAGTGGGTTGCCATTTCCTTCTCCAGTGCACGAAAGTGAAAAGTCAAAGTGAAGTCGCTCAGTCGTGTCCGACTCTTAGCGACCCCATGGACTGGAACCTACCAGGCTCCTCCGTCCATGGGATTTTCCAGGCAAAAGTACTTGGGGTGGGGTGCCAGTAAAGGATAAATCATTGGCAAAATATAGACAAACATTTCACATACTGTTTGAATGAAAAATTTCACACATGAGTGTATGAAACACTGACACACTGTTGGTGGAAACATTAAATAGTATAATCAGTTTGGAAAACAAATTCTTTCAGAAGGCAATTTCATAAAAACTAACCATATACCTATCGTATGATTCAGCCATTCTACTTCTTAAGTAGATTAGCAAAGAGAAGCAAGTTCAGATGCACATACAATTTATGCAACACATGTTCACAGCAGCTTTATTCGCATCACCACAAAATAAAAACAGCACAAATGACTAACAAATGGATAAATATACGGTGGTTTATACTTATAATGGAATACAATATAATGATAAAAAATGTACTACTAACATGTAACAACATGGATGAATCTGGTAATAAATATACTAAGTGGGATAATTTGGAGAAAAAAGGAACACACTATGATCTGCAGTATATACAATTTTTGAAAATGCAACCTAATCTACAGCTATGCAAAGTAAACTAGAAGTTGCCTATAGATACAGGGAGTGGGTTGGAAAGGTAGGGAGGGGCTACAGGAAAGGTTTCAAAGTGATAAAAGACATTTTGGGGGATGATCGATGTGGAGATGTTAATTGTGGGATAATTTCATGGGAGAATACAAAAGTAAAAATTATTAAATCGAACACTTAAATATGTGCAGCTAATTAGATGTCAGTTGTATATCAATGCTGCTGCTAAGTTGCTTCAGTCGTGTCCTACTCTGTGCGACCCCATAGACGGCAGCCCACTGGGCTCCCCCGTCCCTGGGATTCTCCAGAAAAGAACACTGGAGTGGGTTGCCATTTACTTCTCCAATGTATATAAAAATGCTAAATATTTAAATAGAAGTGTAGAGATGTGATAAAAGGATTATGAAATTCAATGCTGAGTGATACATTTTCAATAGAGTATAATGATGTAGTCATGCTTTTACTATTTTTCCAAATATTTCTACAATCATTATATTTTATTTAATATGACAAATACATTTTCATGTGTAAAAAATCTAAAAAGACTATATTCTGTTAAATGTTCTGCTCCTTTAAAATAGGTGTCCAGACTAATTTACCACAGAAAGAAGTAAGATCTAAAGACTGAAAATTGTAAGACAGAGTTTCATATACTAATTCTAACACCAAATTTTTATGCCAATTCAGAGAAAATAAATCCTTAATGGAAGTCTGTGGTTTTTTGAAAAATAAGAGAAACAATAGATTCCAATTTATTATTAGGTTGTGAAATCAACTTATGAGGCCAAGGATGGTGTAAAAAATATAACAATATAATAAATATCAATGCGTTGCATACAGAATAGGTACTTGTTTCATGAAGCTTTAATTTCAGTTTTGAATATAAATACATCACTATACTGGAATGTAATATTAAATTTATTAGTATAATCATATTTTAAAATGTTGAAATTTTGAACCCTAAATAATTCTGAGAACTTCACTTATACCACTAATAACTGTGGTGTGCTAAAATAGGTTAAGCAACAGACATAAAATGGGATTCAGATAAGATGATTCATATGACCTTTTCTAAAATTATGATCATACTAGAAAATTAGAACTATCTCTTTTAAAATATATAATGTTTGAAAATATACTCTCTACTCAGATAATAGTATTTCCTGGTAATTTTCTGAGCAATGACTTAAAGATCAATTGAAAAATGCTAATAAGGGTACCAGAGGATGATAGAGAGATATTTAAAGTGGATTTGCTTTATAATTAAAAATAGTGGCATCTACTTTTGAGACATTTTCCAGTGTATTTAAATTTAACTCTTTAATAAGATTCTCACTCTGAAAAACAAAAATCCAGATAAATTAATAAAATTACAAAATGCCTTTGTTTTAGTATATAATTTCTTCTGGAAAAGTAGCAAATAAACACTATAAAGTTTTAAATTTAAAGCTAAGAGAAAAAATTAGATCAGTAAGTTAAATTGTATAAATGGTGATTGCTTTAAAAATTATAAAAGTTATGTTTTAAAATTAGATATTAAAAGTATAGGAAAACATTAAAAAGAAAACTTATGAAGTCTTCTTATTACACAACTAGTAAAAACATCTAAACTTTAATAAATTCATTATGTTGAGGATAGTGAATTCCTATTTCTCCTTAAGCAGAGATTCAAATATTAGGTTGGTGAAAGCATAATTTTGGTTTTGGACTGTGAATTTTATACTATTATAACTAGGCTTAACCACATCCTTATTAATCAAAATAGGAACCATTACAAGCAACACGAGATTGTAGAGTTGTTTGTTAGAGTGAATCAAAATAGTATAAATATAAGCAAAGAGAGTATTGGTAGCAACTGAATATTCAGGGCTACATAGACAAATATATGGAGAGAAAGTAGAGGCAAGCAAGTGGATAAGTAAAAAGAAAATAGATAGACCCAGATATCATTTGAAAGCAATGCTTAAAGGAATGTCTCATGGATGAAGGCCTTTCTATGGTGGACCACAGGTGCAAACAGAAAAGTAAAAGGCTGATTATAACCTCCCCATGAGAATTAGAGAGAGGCAGCAGGAAGAAAGTTGAGTGGAATTTCAGATTGCCTGGGTTGGTATGCTGTCACTAAGGAAAGAAAGGTATAAAACAATTTTACCAATGACAGCTGAATTAGCAGCCCTTAGGGTCACTAACAGAGAAGGCAATGGCACCCAATTCCCGTACTCTTGCCTGAAAAATCCCATGGATGGAGGACCCTGGAAGGCTGCAGTCCATGGGGTCTCTAAGAGTCGGACACGACTGAGCGACTTCACTTTCACTTTTCACTTTCATGCATTGGAGAAGGAAATGGCAACCCACTCCAGTGTTCTTTCTTGGAGAATCCCAGGGATGGGGGAGCCTGGTGGGCTACTGTCTATGGGGTCGCACAGAGTCAGACATGACTGAAGGGACTTAGCAGCAGCAGCAGGGTCACTGAGATGCCACATTTCAGAGCACAACATTTCTTCCAGGAGTGAGTACAAGGTTAGGCCACAAGTGTCATCCATAACAAGTCCTGAATGATGATGCTGTGAAAGTGCTGCACTCAATATGCCAGCAAATTTGGAAAACTCAGCAGTGGCCACAAGATTGGAAAAGGTCAGTTTTCATCCCAATCCCAAAGAAAGGCGATGCCAAAGAATGCTCAAACTATGGCACAATTGCACTCATCTCACACGCTAGTAAAGTAATGCTCAAAATTCTCCAAGCCAGGCTTCAGCAATATGTGAACCGTGAACTTCCTGATGTTCAAGCTGGATTTAGAAAAGGCAGAGGAACCAGAGATCAAATTGCCAACATCCGCTGGATCATGGAAAAAGCAAGAGAGTTCCAGAAAAACATCTATTTCTGCTTTATTGACTATGCCAAAGCCTTTGACTGTGTAGATCACAATAAACTATGGAAAATTCTTAAAGAGATGGGAATACCAGACCACCTGATCTGCCTCTTGAGAAATCTGTATGCAGGTCAGGAAGCAACAGTTAGAACTGGTCATGGAACAACAGACTGGTTCCAAATAGGAAAAGGAGTACGTCAAGGCTGCATATTGTCACCATGTTTATTTAACTTATATGCAGAGTACATCATGAGAAATGCTGGACTAGAAGAAACACAAGTTGGAATCAAGCTTGCTGGGAGAAATATCAATAACCTCAGATATGCAGATGACACTACTCTTATGGCAGAAAGTGAAGAGGGGCTAAAAAGCCTCTTGATGAAAGTGAAAGTGGAGAGTGAAAAGGTTGGCTTAAAGCTCAACATTCAGAAAACGAAGATCATGGCATCTGGTCCCATCACTGCATGGGAAATAGATGGGGAAACAGTGGAAACAGTGTCAGACTTTGTTTTTCTGGGCTCCAAAATCACTGCAGATGGTGACTGCAGCCATGAAACTAAAAGACACTTACTCCTTGGAAGGAAAGTTATGACCAACCTAGATAGCATATTCAAAAGCAGAGACATTACTTTACCAACAAAGGTTCGCCTAGTCAAGGCTATGGTCTTTCCTGTGGTCATGTATGGATGTGAGAGCTGGACTGTGAAGAAGGCTGAGCGCCGAAGAATTGATGCTTTTGAACTGTGGTGTTGGAGAAGACTCTTGAGAGTCCCTTGGACTGCAAGGAGATCCAACCAGTCCATTCTGAAGGAGATCAATCCTGGAATTTCTTTAGAAGGAATGATGCTAAAGCTGAAACTCCAGTATTTTGGCCACCTCATGCGAAGAGTTGACTCATTGGAGAAGACTCTGATGCTGGGAGGGATTGAGGGCAGGAGGAGAAGGGGACGACAGAGGATGAGATGGCTGGATGACATCACTGCCTCGATGGATGCGAGTCTGAGTGACCTCCGGGAGCTGGTGATGGACAGGGAGGCCTGGCGTGCTGCGGTTCATAGGGTCGCAAAGAGTCGGACACGACTGAGCGACTGATCTGATCTGTCATCCATAAGGCTCAGGATTGCAGACCATTTTGAGCCTGCCAACTGCCCACTGTGGGTGTTCACAGGTGTCTGGATGTTAGCAGAGAGGATCAAAGAGCTGTCGGGCAACATTTTATTCCATTCTCTCCTACTGCTCTCACCTTTGAAGAGGAGGCCTAGCTTAAGGGATATGTTGTAAGTCATTCTTTGGGATTTTAAGCTGAACCTAGATGCAAGTCATGTACACAGAAAACACAAAAGTGCCATTTCTCCCAATCTGAGCAGAAGAGCTTTCTCTCTCTTCTAGAATAGAATAAAGAGAAACAACACTGGAAATAAGAAACTCAATGTTTAGCTAGAAAACACTAAAAATCAGTGTTGAAACAGTGATCTATGTTATTGTTGGTTCATTTTATAATAATACACACATGGAATATATTTAAATGAAATATGGAATGTAATTTTAATGAAAAAATGAGTAAGAAAATAGATCTGGAGTCAGAGAGACCTAGGTTCCAGTTCCTTTTTTTAAAAAAAACTTATTAACTTGGTAACTTTTATGATCAGATCAGATCAGTCACTCAGTCGTGTCTGACTCTTTGCAACCCCATGAACTGCAGCACGCCAGGCCTCCCTGTCCATTACCAACTCCTGGAGGTCACTCAGACTCACATCCATCGAGTCAGTGATGCCATCCAGCCATCTCATCCTCTGTCGTCCCCTTCTCCTCCTACCCCCAACCCCTCCCAGCATCAGAGTCTTCTCCAATGAGTCAATTCTTCACATGAGGTGGCCAAAATACTGGAGTTTCGGCTTTAGCATCATTCCTTCCAAAGAAATCCCAGGGTTGATCTTGCTTACTTATTTATTAAAATGGAAAAAAAAAGTACAGTTTTGTTTCAATGATTTAATTTGTTGTTGCTGTTCAGTGTCCAACTCTTTGCGACCCCATAGACTGTAGTACATAGGGCTTCCCTGTTCCTCACCATTTCCCCGAGTTTGTCCAAGTTCATGTTCATTGCATCAGTGATGCCATCCAGCCATCTCATCTTCTGTCGCCCTCTTCTACCGCCTTCAGTCTTTCCCAGGATCAGGGTCTTTGCCAGAAAGTCATCTCTTTGCATCAGGTGGACAAAGTATCGGAGCTTCCACATCAGTCCTTCCAATGAATACTCAGAGTTGATTTTCTTTAGGATTGACTGTTTTGATCTCCTTGCAGTCCAAGGGACTCTCAAGAGTCGTCTCTAGCACCACAGTTAGAAAGCATCAATTCTTTGGTGCAGAACTTTCTTTATGATCCAGCTCTCACATCTGTACATGACTTCTGGAAAGACCATAGCTTTGACTACACACACCTTTATTGGTAAATAATGTCTCTGCTTTCTAATATACTGTCTAGGTTTGTCTAGTCCCCTGCCCCCAACAAGGAGCAAACATCTTTTAATTTCATGGCTACAGTTACCATCTGCAGTGATTTTAAAGCCAAAGAAGATGAAATATGTCACTGATTTCACCTTTTCCTCTTCTATTTTCCATAAAGTAATGGGACCAGATGTCATGATCTTAGTGTTTTTAATATTGAATTTTAAGCCAACTTTTTACTCTCTTCTTTCACCCTCATCCAGAGGCTCTTTAGTTCCTCTTCACTTTCTGCCATTAAAGTGGTATTATCTACATATCTGAGGTAGCTGATATTTCTCCCAGCAATCTTGATTCTAATTTGTAAGTCATCCTGCCTGACATTTCACATGATGTACACTGTGTGTAAGTTAAGTAAACAGAATGACAATAAACAGACTTGTCATACTTCTTTCTCAATTTTGAACAAGTCAGTTGTTCCATACAAGATTCTAACTTTCTTTTCGTGAATACAGGTTTCTCAGGAGACAAGTAAGATGATCTGGTATTCCTAACTCTTTAAGAGTTTTCCATCATTTTCTATGATCCAAACAGGCATATCTGACGTTATTGATATTTCTCCCAGCAATCTTGATTCCAACTTGTGTTTCTTCTAGTCCAGCATTTCTCATGATGTACTCTGCATATAAGTTAAATAAACATGGTGACAATATACAGCCTTGGCGTACTCCTTTTCCTATTTGGAACCAGTCTGTTGTTCCATGACCAGTTCTAACTGTTGCTTCTTGACCTGCATACAGATTTCTTAAGAGGCAGATCAGGTGGTCTGGTATTCCCATCTCTTTCAGAATTTTCCACAGTTTATTGTGATCTACACAGTCAAAGGCTTTGGTACAGTCAATAAAGCAGAAATAGATGTTTTTCTGGAACTCTCTTGCTTTTTCCATGATCCAGCGGATGTTGGCAATTTGATCTCTGGTTCCTCTGCCTTTTCTAAAACCAGCTTGAACATCAGGAAGTTCACGGTTCACATATTGCTGAAGCCTGGCTTGGAGAATATTGAGCATTACTAGCGTGTGAGATGAGTGCAATTGTGCCATAGTTTGAGCATCCTTTGGCATTGCCTTTCTTTGGGAATGGAATGAAAACTGACCTTCAGCTCATGGGGTCACAGAGTCGAACACGACTGAGAGACTGATCTGATCTGATCTGATCTGAAACAGGCAAAGTCTATAGTGTAGTGAATGAAAAACAGGTATATATATAATTTTTTCATTCTTTCTGGAGCTATTAGTAGGTGTTCTCTGCTCTTCCCCAGTAGTGTATTGGACTCCTTCCAACCTGAGGAGGCTCATCTTTAGGTGTCATATATATATATATATTTTTTCCCATATAGTTTATGGAGTTCTCATGGCAAGTATACTGGAGTGGTTTGCCCTTCCCTCCTCCAGAGGAGCACGTTTTGTCTGAACTCTCCACTATGACCTGTCCATCTTGGGTGGTCCTGCACGGCATGGCTCATAGTTTCATTGAGTTACATAAGTTCCTTCGCCACTACAAGGCAGTGATCTATGAAGGGGAAGGATTTAATAAGATAATGTATATAACAATAAATTGTACAAAGTGTCATGAGGGGTCTAGCTGAATTGAAACCATGACTGCCAGAACCTAAGTCACTCACTGTATAATTATTGTGTTTTAATCAAATCTAAAACCAAAGTAAATAGATTGGTACTGGTTCAATGGTACCACAGATGTTGCCACTCAGACACAGTTTAAAAATGAATTTGAATTAACCTCCTAAATGTAACCTCCAGAAGTGTCTAATGCATTACCACTATGTGGATTGACTTGTTTATTTACCCATACATATGTGATTTTTTTTTCCTTTAGAAGTATATGATTCTTGAATATTGCAGGAAGAAGACATTTGCCTGCCACATCAGCAACACAGGCAATCACAGTCAGCAAGTACCTTGCTGTTGCTGCTGCTGCGTCGCTTCAGTCGTGTCCGACTCTGTGCGACCCCACAGACGGAAGCTCACCAGGCTCCCCCGTCCCTGGGATTCTCCAGGCAAGAATACTGGAGTGGGTTGCCATTTCCTTCTCCAATGCATGAAAGTGAAAAAGTGAAAGTGAAGTCGCTCAGTCGTGTCCGACTCTTAGCGACCCCATGGACTGGAGCCTACCAGGATCCTCTGTCCATGGGATTTTCCAGGCAAAAGTACTGGGGTGGGGTACCATTGCCTTCCCTGAAGTTACCATATTTTCCTTGTTCAACTCATGGTACAGTATAATAAAGTCATTTAATGCTTCCCTGATAGCTCAGTTGGTAAAGAATCTGCTTGGATTGCAGGAGACCCTGGTTCGATTCATGCATCAGAAGTGCCCCTGGAGAAGAGATAGTCTACTCATTCCAGCATTGTGACCTCGAGAATTCCATGGCCAGCACGGTCCATTGGGTTGCAAAGAGTCAGACAGGACTGAGGGACTTTCCCTTTCACTTCAAGGTCATTTAAAAAGTAAAAAATTCAAAGTGAAAAATATTTTATAATAGACCTATTGGGTGATTAAAATATGCTGCAATCAATAAAGCTATCTCTATAATGTTGTATGTTCAGTTTTAATATTTAGTCCAAGATGCACATCAATTGATATTTGTATATATTATGAAATGATTACCAAAATAAGTTTAGTTAACATCCATCACTTTATATATTTATACATTTTTTTTTTCTTGTAATGAGAATTTTTAAGATAAATTCTCATTAATTGTACTTCAATGAAAGGAGTAACATTTTTTAAAAAGACAAAAGTGACCTATTCTCTTGGTAACTTTCAAATACAGTATTATTTACTATTAACTATAGTCATCATGCTGCATACTAGAAGTTTTTCTTTGTGACCAACTTCACGTTTCTCACCACACCCATGATACCATGAGACACAGTACCACATCCAGCACCAAAGATAATTTTTATAACCCAGTGAGGCCATAAGATGAGCTTCAAATTTCCATTCGTTCTGAATTCTTACATTCTTAGAGCTTGATATCACCCAGTGGAGAGGACTAAGAAAAAAACTTCTGAGAAGGGTAGAAAAGGGTGAGTTAGATTTACATTTAGAGTTTATCAATAAGGGCAAGAAAGAAAATCACTCAATCATGTCCAACTTTTTGCAACCCCATGGACTTAGTCTATGGAATTCTCCTGGCCAGAATACTGGAGTCGGTAGTCTCCCTTCTCCAGGGGATCTTCCCAACCCAGGGATCGAACCCAGGTCTTCCACATTGCAGGTGGATTCTTTACTAGCTGAACCATAAGGAAAGCCCAAGAATACTGGAGTGGGTAGCCTATCTCTTCTCCAGGGGAACTTTCTAACCCAGGAATCAAACTGTGGTCTCCTGCATTGAAAATGGATTCTTTACCAACTGAGCTATGAGGGAAGCCATAAGGGCAAGCGGGGCATGGCAAAGGGAAGAGGTAGGCACAAGCTTAATGTCATTCTACAGGATCAAGTTTTAAACTGCTTGACTAATCTCAGTCCACTTGGGTGAAGATTTGGTGAATTAGCCTCAGATCAGATCAGATCAGTTGCTCAGTCGTGTCCGACTCTTTGCGACCCCATGAACCGCAGCACGCCAGGCCTCCCTGTCCATCACCAGCTCCCGGAGGTCACTCAGACTCGCATCCATCGAGGCAGTGATGCCATCCAGCCATCTCATCCTCTGTCGTCCCCTTCTCCTCCTGCCCTCAATCCCTCCCAGCATCAGAGTCTTCTCCAATGAGTCAACTCTTCGCATGAGGTGGCCAAAATACTGGAGTTTCAGCTTTAACATCATTCCTTCTAAAGAAATTCCAGGATTGATCTCCTTCAGAATGGACTGGTTGGATCTTCTTGCAGTCCAAGGGACTCTCAAGAGTCTTCTCCAACACCATAGTTCAAAAGCATCAATTCTTCGGCACTCAGCCTTCTTCACAGTCCAGCTCTCACATCCATACATGACCACAGGAAAGACCATAGCCTTGACTAGGCGAACCTTAGTTGGTGAAGTAATGTCTCTGCTTTTGAATATGCTATCTAGGTTGGTCATAACTTTCCTTCCAAGGAGTAAGCGTCTTTTAATTTCATGGCTGCAGTCACCATCTGCAGTGATTTTGGAGCCCAGAAAAACAAAGTCTGACACTGTTTCCACTGTTTCCCCATCTATTTCCCATGCAGTGATGGGACCAGATGCCATGATCTTCGTTTTCTGAATGCAAAAGTAGGAAGTCAAGAAACACCTGGAGTAACAGGCAAATTTGGCCTTGGAATACGGAATGAAGCAGGGCAAAGACTAATAGAGTTTTGCCAAGAAAATGCACTCGTCATAGCAAATACCCTCTTCTAACAACACAAGAGAAGACTCTACACATGGACATCACCAGATGGTCAACACCGAAATCAGATCGATTATATTCTTTGCAGCCAAAGATGGAGAAGCTCTATACAATCAGCAAAAACAAGACCAGGAGCTGACTGTGGCTCGGACCATGAACTCCTTATTGCCAAATTCAGACTGAAATTGAAGAAAGTAGGGAAAACTACTAGACCATTCAGGTATGACCTAAATCAAATCCCTTATGATTATACAGTGGAAGTGAGAAATAGATTTAAGGGCCTAGATCTGATAGATAGAGTG
This sequence comes from Tragelaphus eurycerus, assembly GCA_935064755.1. Classification (NCBI taxonomy): domain Eukaryota; kingdom Metazoa; phylum Chordata; class Mammalia; order Artiodactyla; family Bovidae; genus Tragelaphus; species Tragelaphus eurycerus. The sequence continues at coordinate 2,540,251 of CAKXYN010000123.1, forward strand.
CCTGATGAACTATGGAATGAGGTTCGTGACATTGTACAGGAGACAGAGATCAAGACCATCCCCATGGAAAAGAAATGCAAAAAAGCAAAATGGCTGTCTGGGGAGGCCTTACAAATAGCTGTGAAAAGAAGAGAAGTGAAAAGCAAAGGAGAAAAGGAAAGATATAAACATCTAAATGCAGAGTTCCAAAGAATAGCAAGAAGAGATAAGAAAGCCTTCTTCAGTGATCAATGCAAAGAAATAGAGGAAAACAACAGAATGGGAAAGACTAGGGATCTCTTCAAGAAAATCAGAGATACCAAAGGAACATTTCATGCAAAGATGGGCACGATAAAGGACAGAGATGGTGTGGACCAACAGAAGCAGAAGATATTAAGAAGAGGTGGCAAGAATACACAGAAGAACTGTACAAAAAAGAGCTTCAAGACCCAGATAATCATGATGATGTGATCACTGACCTAGAGCCAGACATCTTGGAATGTGAAGTCAAATGGGCCTTAGAAAGCATCACTACGAACAAAGCTAGTGGAGGTGATGGAATTCCAGTGGAGCTATTCCAAGTCCTGAATGATGATGCTGTGAAAGTGCTGCCCTCAATATGCCAGCAAATTTGGAAAACTCAGCAGTGGCCACAAGATTGGAAAAGGTCAGTTTTCATCCCAATCCCAAAGAAAAGCAATGCCAAGGAGTGCTCAAACTACCGAACAATTGCACTCATCTCACACGCTAGTAAAGAATTAGCCTCAGTGACAGGCTAATTGCTATCTTAAATGTGAAGGCCAAATTGTAAGTGCAGGCTCTGCCCTCTGCTGTATACACACCAGGTCATGTAATTACCATGAGCCTTAATTTTTTTCTTTGGTAATCTAAGAATAATTTTTGTTTGGTCTATTCATTGGATTGATATGATATATACTGATCACCAGTTTCCCAGGTGGCATAGTGGTAAAGAATCCACCTGCAATGCAGGAGATGCAAGAGATGCAGCTTTGATCCCTGGGTTAGAATGATTTTAGGAAATAGCAACCCACTTCAATATTCTCACCTGGAAAATTCCATGGACAGAGGAGCCTGGAGGCCTCAAAGTCCATGGAGCCTCAAAGAGTCAGACGCAACTGCGAGGGTGCAAGCATACTGATCCCATTAGATTGGCACGGTCCAATCCAAACTTATAAATTCTTCTGAATTAAAATAGAATACTGACAACACAAGGTAAATTATCGAATCATTGTCACTGAAAAAAGAAGCAAACTAGGATGAAATGCAAAATGGTATATAGCTTAATAATGTGAGAAATAAGTAAATTTAACTTAAAAATGTAAACTAGTGACTTAAAAGAATAAGCAAAGACCACTTAAAGAAATAGGTTAAGCGTTTATAATGATTTGATTCAAAGATAAAGTAAGTACTAAACTTTGTTTTGATATAATCATGTTTTTGCTTTGTTGAATGTCTATTGTGTGTAATAGGTGTAAGCCATATATACTCAAAGGGGTATCTGAGTGGCTGTACTAGCAAAAGACAATCGATTGCGCGGTGGATGCAAAATAATATTCATATCAAGGCATAAGGCCCACTAGAAGTGTATGGCTGTTTCACTTTTACAGTAGGCATCTTCCCCTGAATCTTACACATTGACTCTATAATGCGTATTAAAAAATGACTGTAATATCAGTACCTTCCATCTCCTTTAGTTTCAAACTTTTTATATTTTTATTGTGGCAAAATGTACATACCATAAAATCGGCCATTTCTAACCTTTTGAAAATATATGCCTTATTGGCATTTAGTATATTCAAAACTTTGTGTAATCATATCTGCTACCTTATTCCAGAACATTATTGTCACTTTAAGTTAATTCCCTACCCAATAAGCAGTCAATCCTTATTAATTTATCCCCTCAGCTCCTGGTAACCACTACTCTGTTTTCTGTCTCTATGAATTTGCATATTCTAGATATGCCATGTAAATAAAATATACAATAAGTGGCCTTTCACTTAGCACATTTTCATTTTCACCTTGCTTCTGTGGCTGAGGAATATTCTATTATGGATAGGTCACTTTGTATTTATCTATTAATCAATTGAGGGCGATTTGCATTTTTCCATCTTTTAGCTACTATGAATAATGCTGCCATGAACATGTGCACAAATTTTTGTTTGATTAAACTGTTATAACTTTACAATTTTAAGGCTTTGCTTCACCTTGTATACTAAACTCTTCTTTCAGAATGTTTGGTTTTGTCCAGTTTCTTTTCGTCTTTCCTCCTTTTTACTCACCTCTCCTCATTTTATGCAGACCTGTCTTCCCAACTCTTCTACACAACCCATGATCAATCCAGCCACACACCTTGAAGCTAAGGCTTTGCCATGTCCAAATTGCCCTCGTCAGCCTGTTGAGCACTTAGTTTCTGGCTCTTCAAGAAGCAGTTCAGGAATTATATCCTGCAAGAAGCCTTTCCAGGTCTCCTTCTTTGTTTGGCCCTGCTACTCTAGCTCATACACTTTAATCAATAGGGCAATTATTTTCTACTAATACATTATGAGAAACGCTGGGCTGGAAGAAGCACAACCTGGAATCAAGATTGCCAGGAGAAAAATCAATAACCTAGATATGCAGATGATACCAACCTTATGGCAGAAAGTGAAGAGGATCCAAAAGCCTCTTAATGAAAGTAAAAGAGAAGAGTGAAAAAGTTGGCTGAAAGCTCAACATTCAGAAAACCAAGATCATGGCATCTGGTCCTATCACTTCATGGGAAATAGATGGGGAAACAGTGGAAACAGTGGCTGACTTTTTTTGTGTGGGGGGCAAAATCACTGCAGATAGTGATTGCAGCTATGAAATTAAAATACGCTTACTCCTTGGAAGGAAAGTTATGACCAAACTTGATAACATATGAAAAAGCAGAGACATTACTTTGTCAACAAAGGTCCGTCTAGTCAAGGTTATGGTTTATCCAGTGGTCATGTACGGATGTGAGAGTTGGACTATGAAGAAAGCTGAGCACTGAAAAATTGATGCTTTTGAATTATGGTATTGGAGAAGACTCTTGAGAGTCCTTTGGACTGCAAGGAAATCCAGCCAGTCCGTCATAAAGGAGATCAGTCCTGGGTGTTCATTGAAAGGACTTATGCTAAAGCTGAAACTCCAATACTTTGGCCACCTCATGTGAGGAGTTTACTCATTGCTAGGAGGGATTGGGGGTAGGAGGAGAAGTGGGTGACAGAGGAGGAGATGGCTGGATGGCATCACTGACTCGAGGGACTTGAGTTTGACTGAACTCCGGGAATTGGTGATGGACAGGGAGACCTGGCGTGCTGCGATTCATGGGATTGCAAAGAGTCAGACACGACTGAGTGACTGAACTGAACTGAACTGAGGGCAGAAAGTGAAGAACTAAGGAGCCTCTTGATGAAAGTGAAAGAGAAGACTGAAAAATTTGGCATAAAGTTCAATATTCAGAAAACTAAGATCATGGCATCCAGTCCCATCACTTGATAGCAAATAGATGGGGAAACAATGGAAACAGTGGCTGACTTTATTTTGGGGGGCTCCAAAATCACTGCAGATGGTGATTGCAGCCATGAAATTAAAAGACACTTACTCCTTGGAAGGAAAGTTATGACCAAACTAGTCAGCATTAAAAAAAAAGCAGAGATATTATTTTGCCAACAAAAGTCTGTCTAGCCAAGGCTGTGGTTTTGCCAGTGGTCATGTATGGATGTGAGAGTTGGACTGTGAAGACAGCTGAGCGCTGAAGAATTGGTGCTTTCGAACTGTGGTGCTGGAGAAGACTCTTGAGAGTCCCTTGGACTGCAAGGAGATACGACCAGTCCAACCTAAAGGAGATCATTCCTGGGTGTTCATTGGAAAGACTGATGTTGAAGTTGAAAATCCAATATTTTGGCCACCTGATGTGAAGGGCTGACTCATTGGAAAAGAACCCTGATGTTGGGAAAGATTGAAGGCAGAAGGAGAATGGAATGAAAGAGCGTGAGATGGTTAGATGGCATCACTGACTCAATGGATATGAGTTTGGGTAAACTCCAGAAGTTGGTGATGGCCAGGGTGGCCTGGTGTGCTGTAGTTCATGGGGTTGCAAATAATCAGACAAGACTGAGCAACTGAATTGAACTGAACATATGTTTATGTGAATATAAGTATCTCTGCTATATCATGAGCCCCAGTGTAATACAGATTATGTTTGATACATGTCTGAATTCCAGCAGAGAGTTTTACCACATAGTGGATGACTCATAAAAGTTTTATAAGTAAATATATTAACTGTTTGAATGAATGAATAATCTGAGTTTAAGCAGTTGTATAATTAGCTGTATAATACTGTTTTCAAGCAGTATTTGCCTTTCATCTCGTCTTTGCCTTTCTGCCTCAGTCAATTAATCTTTCACATTCACCTCCCAAAAAAACATATATAAGATGATCAAATCCTAGAGAAGAAAATGGATATGGTCAGGAAAGATAAGGATAATTTATTGCACTTTCATTCTTATCTCCCTAGGTCTATATCAATTCGATTTGCTTGCTGATTTTCTAATAGAGACTAAAATAGGCTCAGATAAAATATTGAAAATCTCAGCTTTAGTGCCACCTCAACTCTGAGATGCTGGACATGTGATTTCCAACTTCACATTTATTTTACTTCAATAACTAAAAATATGCAGAGAAGTATATTATAAAAAATATTTTTACCACACATATTAACACATATTCAAAACTTATTCAATATATCAGCAGCTCTTAATTAATTATATTAGTAAGGGACAAAACTGTATATTTAATTTCAAGTGGAAAACCCTCAATTTCCTGATCCAACCATATATACTTTAGGATAAAACTCAAGCACCACTTCCAGAATTGATCTCATCTATTATAGTCTAATTTAAATGTCTTTTTCTCTGCCCACATTTTATCTTTCTTCTTTCTCTCCAATAGTACCCACCACTGTATTGTAAGCATGGATATACTTGTCTCTGTCCTCTAGTAAGTCAAAAGGTTTATGATAGCAGAAATCATGTTTTTCCACAGTGATTAGTACACTGCCCTGTATATTTAAGGTGCTCAATAAATGCTTATTGAGTGAATGTCATGTACATTTAATCGTTTGATAGAGAACTGATATTTGATTTGGTGCACTAAATCAAAGAGAAATGAGCACTAAATGTAATCCTCCTTGCAGATTAATAATTCAGAAGTTCAGAAAGACATCTTTCCACTAAAATATAGCATGAAGTAAGGTTTTAATCACCATTACTGCAGCTTAGGCTCAGGTTTGAGAAAGACTGGCTTTCATAGAAATGATTATAGAATTCCATGGAGAGTAATATCAACCACCTTACAGCTTTTGTTTTTGAAATGATTATTGTCATAAATCACTTCCCATTGTTAAATAATAATTTTAACTTTCAAGTAACAAGGACTGTGTCTTCTTTTTGGATTTTTACAGTAGTTTGGAATAAAAATATTTACTATAATCAAAAACTGATAGGATCAGAAAAAGAATAATTTTAAAACCATACCTTTCAAGACATAACTTCAAGAATAAGTGAAGAAAATATCTGTTGAATAATCTGAACAACCTATTTCAAATATCTTACGTGTTATGTAAACCAGTAAAGGTAGTCCATGGTGAATAATGATAGTTAATAACACCTTCAATTTCAATACGTCTTTTCTTGTCCACAGATTTCAGGGTAATTTAGTATGTTGCCATCTCTTTCTAAAGTGTCTCTAAGTAGTTGAAGCAGAAAAACACTATTAATTTCCCCCATCCTAAATCCTCATTTCCCCATGAATATCTCAATCATTGTATTTTTTACATTTTGATGAAAATATGTGCTTATATACAAGTTTCTTTCACTAGACTGAAAAATCTCCCAGGAGAGAAATGGTATGTATTTGTCTCTCTCTATCCTAGTATTTTGTACATTAACTGGCTCATATTTTCATAAAGTATCTGAGGAAATGTTAGTAGCAGAGCCAATATTAGAATGCAATGACACAAGTGGTCTTCACAGATATTAAAAACATCTTTATTAAGCTAGAATGCACCCTTTAGGAACCATTTCTGCCAAATTAAAGAGTAGGTTTTAACGGGTTTTAGGTTTAATTGGCACTGATATCCTCTCAATGATTATTGCTAAAATCATGACATAAGAAGATTTGTTAAATTGCTCCCTTCAGAAGAAATGACTTACAAAGGTTGTCAAGTTGTTCCAAAGATTATCAACTCAATTTCTCAATGAAACTGATAGCCTATATGAACATAGTGATTTACATAGTATAATTTGAGTTGTACATTTTCAAAAGATATCTTTCTCCACTTGGAACCGTTGTACCCCTGAATCTATCATTCTCAGGTTATGTTTCAGTTATTTAACAGATTACTTCCTCATTGAGGGAATGAGGCATATACTAGGTACACTTAGATAGGGGAAGAATCCAACACAACTGAGCGATTGAGCATGCAAGCACACGTGGGGAAAATGAAGAGGAAGAAAGAAGAATTGACCCATAGACACACTGAAAATGAAGATAATTCATTAACTTTTACCATAGAGATTTAATATGTAAGGAACAACTATGAAGATACATTTCAATGGGATAAAAGTTGCATTAATATTAGTTAGAATACAATTGTTATTCTAATCTTAGTGGCTCACTGCTAAATTTTACTGCAGCATTATTTGAGGAGAGAAAGAAAAGTTTGTAAAATCATTACTTTTAGTTTGATAGAATATTCTGATTGGTCATACATTTTAAATTTGTATCATAATGCTTTTATAATGTATAATTTATGGTATATATTTATAAATTTATAAAACCAGCCAAAAAGGTATAAAACTCAGAAATACAGTGACTGCATTAAATTCCAGTACATGCACTTTTAAAATTATTAAATAGAAGCTTTTATAACCTGTGGCAGTCATAAAGAGAGTACTTATCTAATTATTCTCAGATACAGGAGCTAAAAGATAAGCTATTTTCAAATTGTCTCCAATAAGTTGGTTGTGATTTGAATTTAAAAATATGAAATAGCTAGAACAATACAATGGGAAGACATTACTGAAAATTCCATTGACATTTTCATTATAAACTCCAATTTGGGAGGCTTTTCCTTAGTTATCTTAAATATCACAAAATAAATTTTGGCATAGAAACAAAGGCTCCAACAAGGTTATTTTCTCTTGTTTCCATATTCATGAAGAACTGTCAATATTAGAACTCATTTTTGTGAAGATAAAACTTCTAATTTGGGCACAAATTAATTCTCTTTTGAAAGTTATTCTTATATAAGGAAAGATCTAAAATTCTATGTATTTCTCAGACTTCCAGTATGAATTTGATTTTATTGAAATACATATTATTTACACATTATCTTCAAAAGAATATGATGTTAAGGACCTTGCCAATTCTCCAAATGTCATAACAATATATCTTTAGCTTTATTCTTAATGTAATATTTCACATCTATATAATATTCCAATTTATTGATTTCACCTATTTTCACTTCAGGCATTAAGAAATGCTAATGAAGCAAACCACTGATTTCACACAAGTCATCTTTATTTTCTAGTAAAAGGTATTGTTTGTATCTAATTTTCCCACCTTAAGAAGGCCTGTCACAATATTCAAATTCACATTTAAATTCATGATATGCACTCATCTACTTTATGTAATGAGGAGTATATTAATTTGCTTCTGTTCTTAATGAGCTACAGTTTCACACATACTAACATTTTGGCTAGTAGTACACGATGATATGGGGCTCCCTCCCTGGTTGTTCAGTGATAAAGACTCCACCTGCCAATGCAGGAGATGCCAGTTTCTTCTTTTTGCCTAACTATGTGTGGAATTTATTTACATAGTATAGTATCCAATTTTAAAACATAGAAAACAAATAAAGATTGTAGTTAAACCTAGGTCTCAGAATCACAGACTGCCTGCTTGTCTAGTATGTGACAGGGGGAATGTCAAAGGCTAGTAAGAACTGTGTTTCTGTGTGTGTGTGTGTGTGTGTGTGTGTGTGTAAAAGAGAAAAGAGGGGAGTTTCTAAAGAGACTGAATTACAAGAGTTTCTCGAGAAAGTATAAAACTGGTGACTGGATCAAATCAATCACTCTTAAGATGTATAGCTCATGATTCTCAGATAAAACACATTGTTACAATATTGTATGACAATTGTAGTTTCTTTATGTATTCAGTTCAGTTCAATCACTTAGTCGTATCTGACTGTTTGCGACTCCACGAATGGCAGCATGCCAGGTCTCCCTGTCCATCACCAACTCCCGGAGTTCACTCAAACGCATGTGCCTCGAGTCGGTGATGCCATCCAGCCATCTCATACTCCATTGTCCCCTTCTCCTCTTGCCCCCAATCCCTCCCAGCATCAGAGTCTTTTCCAATGAGTCAACTCTTCGCATGAGGTGGCCAAAATATAGGGGTTTCAGCTTCAGCATCAGTCCTTCCAATGAACACCCAGGACTGATCTCCTTTAGGATGGACTGGTTGGATCTCTTTGTAGTCCAAAGGACTCTCAAGAGTCTCCTCCAACACCACAGTTCAAAAGCATCAATTCTTCAGTGCTCAGCTTTCTTTACAGTCCAACTCTCACATTCATACATGACCACTGGAGAAACCATAGCCTTTACTAGACAGACCTTTGTTGGCAAAGTAATGTCTCTGCTTTTTAATAAGCTATCTAGGTTGGTCATAACTTTCTTTCCAAGGAATAAATGTCGTTTAATTTCATGGCTGCAATCACCATCTGTAGTGATTTTGGAGCCCCAAAGAATAAAGTCTGACACTGTTTCCACTGTTTCCCCGTCATTTCCCATGAAGGGATGGGACCGGATGCCATGATCTTCGTTATCTGAAAGTTGAGCTTTAAGCCAACTTTTTCACTCTCCTCTTTCACTTTCATCAAGAGGCTCTTTAGTTCTTCTTCCCTTTCTGCCATAAGAGTAGTGTCATCTGCATATTTGAGGTTATTGATATTTCTCCCAGAAATCTTGATTCCAGGTTGTGCTTCTTCCAGCTCAGCATTTCTCATGATGTATTCTGCATAGAAGTAACATAAGCAGGGTGACAATATAAAGCCTTGACGTACTCCTTTTCCTACTTGGAACCAGTCGGTTTTCCATGTCCAGTTCTAACTGTTGCTTTCTGACCTGCATATAGGTTTCTCAAGAGGAAGGTCAGGTGGTCTGGTATTCCCATCTCTTTCAGAATTTTCCACAGTTTATTGTGATCCATACAGTCAAAGGCTTTGGCATAGTCAATAGGAGATATCAAAACCCTTAAGTTGGATCTATTTTTAATGAAAGATATTATTTTAAAATATAACAATAATTATTATCTTTTATTTCTTTTTTTAATGTAACTTAATGAGGGAGAATCATTCAGTTCAGTTCAGTCACTCAGTCATGTCCCACTCTTTGCCACCCCATGGAGTACAGCAAGCCAGGGTTCCCTGTCGATCACCACCCGACTGCATTGACTGCAATGCTGATGTTTGTACGACTGCATTGACCCACTGTACTGACTGACAGTTTGACCAACTGCATTGACCGACTGCAATATTTGAGGTTATCGATATTTCTTCTGGCAATCTTGATTCCAGCTTGTGCTTCATCCAGCCCAGTGTTTCTCAGAAGGGAGAATAATAGTCATTTAAATCACCTAATTTTCTTAGCTACTTTTGAGAGAGCTAATTTTTAGGTAGGCAGGGCCCTCGAGGAGGAGAAAGGGGCAACCGTTTTTTCTACATTCCTTCATCTTAATCACGTAAGAGTTCTTTTCATTAAGCTTTGAATTGTTATGGTAGAAATCTTTTTCATCTAAGACTTTCTTTAATTTCAGAACTAAGGATTACACAAAACAACACATTTGCTTATATGTTTTTCCTTAATCTCTGTACTAATGATTATATGACAGCAATGTGTCTTGCTCGAGGACATGTTTCTCCTTCTAAAAAAAAAACCTCCTGACTAAACCTGTTGTCTTAAAATGTATGTTGTAGGAGTGGGTCTGATAAGAACTTTACAACATTGAGACATTATTTTGAAAAAGTAGACAAGGCCTTACTAAGACTAGTGAGCAGGGCACTCTCTGCCCACTTCTGATGTCTATGTCAGAAGCTTTATCTTTCCCTGTTTCCCTGTAATTCAACTTCTGCCACATGAAGCTCTGAGTGACTGAAGTCGCATCTTTGGTCCCAGAGCTAAACTCTCTCCTTCGAAGATAACAAATCCAACACCATTCACCGTAAGCTATCACTTTTAGTCAGTGAAAGTGCATCATATCTATATTGTTTAGAATAAATTTACAAGAAATCTTTCTTTTCTTAGCAATATTTCAGTAAGCAAAATAAATGTAAAACCAGTTAGGAGGTATATGTTAAATTGGCACTTTATAGAAATTAACTTTGGATCAGCAGAAGATCTTTTGAGTTTCAAAATACATATCTCATTTATTTTATGGGAAATTCTCACTCAAATCCACAGGTACTCTTGGATCTTAAATTAATACTAAAATGAATGGAAAATATTTCTATTAATTTAAAATAGTTTATTGCCTAAGTCCCTGCTCTGGCAACTTCCTTAGTGAAATATTATTTTTCCCTGTTTAGAAGAAATGTGAATGCTCTGCTTATGGAATATCTTATATTGCAAATTTTTAATTTTCTCAAATGTGTCTTTTTTTGAGAAAATAAGTCCCACTCCAAGCTAATCAATTCTTCATTTCTCTTTCACTCATACTTCTCCCTCATTAAAATTTCATGACCTCCAACTTTGGCTTCTCATAGGATACTTTTTAAAATTTTCTTTTAAATCCAATGAATCTACTCTATCAAAAAATTAATGAAAACTTAGGTTGAAAAATTTTGATATACAAAACAAATAGTATGTTCATTCATTCCAAAAAATGAATAATAATACAAATATGTATCTCTATGATCATAAATGATAAATGAAACAACTTAAGTAGTAAGGTTGGAAATGGAGGCAAAGTACAGTGCTTTTTTAAATTTATATCATTATTTTTTCCTATTCATTCAGATTGAGATAAAGCTAAGGAAAAAAACTCCATGATAGTTGGCAATATTGATAGAGTACTCATTATGTGATTTAATCTTTAGTGAAACTAAGGTAAAATACCCAAGTAGAGTGTGAAAATGAAAATATTTTAAAGGTTATAAGTAGAAAATATAAATATCAAAAATACAAATCTTTAAAAATTGCAATGTCATATGTATATCTAAAACTTTATGTTTGAAAAATATTTGAAAATTTCAACAAGCTCTATGAATTAAGTGTTGTCATTCAGTTGCTCAGTTGCATCCAACTCTTTGAACCTGGACAATGCAGCATGCCAGGCTTCCTTGTCTTTTCCTGGCACTTGCCCAAACCCATGTCCATTGAGTCAGGGGTGCCATCCAACCATCTAATCCTCTGTCATCCCCTTCTCTTCCTGCCTTCAATCTCTGCCAGCATCGTGGTCTTTTCTAAAGAGTCAGCTCTTCACATCAAGTGGCCAAAGTTTTGGAGTTTCAGTTTCAGCATCAGACATCCTAATGAATGTTCAGGATTGATTTCCTTTAGAATTGACTGGTTTGATCTTGCAGTCCAAGGCATTCTCAAGAGTCTTCTGCAAAACCACAGTTCAAAAGCTTCTGTTCTTCAGCACTCAGCATTCGTTATGGTTCACAGCTCTATCCATACATGACTACTGGAAAAACCATAGCTTTGATTACAGAACTTTGTCAGGAAAGTAATGTCTCTGAGTTTTAATATGCTGTCTAGGTTTGTCATAGCTTTTCTTTCAAGGAGCAAACATCTTTTAATTCTGTGGCTTCAATCACCATCTGCAGTGATTTTTGGAATCCAAGAAAATAAAGTTTATTACTTTTCCCAGTGCTTCCCCATCTATCTGCCATGAAGTGATGAGATCAGATGCCATGGTCTTAGTTTTCTGTATGTTGAGTTCTAAGCCAGCTTTTTCACTCTCCTCTTTTACCTTCATTAAGAGACTCTTGTTCTTCTTCACTTTCTGCCATAAGGGTGGTGTCTTCTGCATATCTGAGGTTATTGATATTTCTCCCAGCAATCTTGATTCCAGCTTCATCACAAATTGAGTGTAGGTTGTGTAGGTTATGATTATAAATTCTTCCCTAGTGGCTCAGATGGTAAAGAATCCTCCTGCAATGCAGAAGTCCCAGATTCCATCAATTGGTCAGGAAAATCCTCTGGAGAAAAGAATTGCTATCCACTCCATGATACTTACCTGAAGAGTTCTCTGGACAGATGGGCCTGGTGGACTTCAGTCCATGTGGTCACAAAGAGTTGGACACAACTGAGCAATTAACACTTTTCACTATGATTGTAAAACCTATTTTATTGCTTCCTGAGCAGTATATTTTCTATGATGATCTATGTGATGGAAAAGTAGTTTTTTTCATTTCAGGTATGAAATTCCAAGGTGTGTACTTTCAATGATAATTTAGTATCTACTTATGTTACAAAGTTCTAATTTTTATATACTAAGCAAGTAATTCTCCACATCTAATATAATTTCACATATTAATTTGGTATACATGTTTTTTACATTTTTTTAAAAGAACACTGAGAGTCCCTTGGACTGCAAGGAGATCCAATCAGTACATTCTGAAGGAGATCAGTCCTGGGAGTTCTTTGGAAGGAATGATGCTAAAGCTGAAACTCCAGTATTTTGGCCACCTCATGCGAAGAGTTGACTCATTGGAGAAGACTCTGATGCTGGGAGGAATTGGGGGAGGGGACGACAGAGGATGAGATGGCTGGATGGTATCACTGACTCGATGGATGTGAGTCTGAGTGACCTCCGGGAGTTGGTGATGGACAGGGAGGCCTGGTGTGCTGCGATTCATGGGGTCACAAAGAGTCGGACACAACTGAGCGACTGATCTGATCTGATCTGATCTGATCAATTATCACATATATTTCAAAATTAAAAAGAAGTGTAAATTGGTTCTCTTGTTTACCTTAAATAAGACTGAGGAGGGTCAGGGAATGATAAGAAAAGAGAATGGTAAATACATTTTAATTATTACATTTTACCATTTTATTTGTTATAGAAGCCATACTACAGAATTTCTTGAGAATCAAACAACATAAAATTGTTTATGAATTATTCTTTAAGCCATTATTTTCAAACTTAAATAAAATTTTTCAATATGTTAATAGCTGACCTCCTTCCTAAGGTTGGCTAATAAAGAATTAGTTTCATTTTGCTTTTGCATTCAGGATTTCCATTTAGGAAAGACATGGAACTTACTCTATTTTGGGACCCTGCCATACTTGTGCATTGTTTTCATCTAGATAAGGAAGAAACTCTCTAAACCAAACATGTTTCTGTAAGTAAGTCAAGTAAAAAGCGGCTTTTTTTCTCATTTATCTAGTCTATCACACCAATCCTAAAGAGGGTTGTCTGATATAAGAAGGACTTTATTTTTTTATTCCCAGATCCAAAAAGGAACTAAATTCCTCTATTTTCAGAAAATATATGCTTCATTATACACAATCCTATGAGTCAATAAAATACTCACTCTTTAAAAATAAAGATGTTACAAGTCAAAGATTTCTCTGTACTCTAGGTTGCATAAAAGATATAGAACTTTCAACCAAAAATTAAGAATCTCTATGAAAAATCCAATCACTTAAGAAAATAGAACATTTAAACAAAGTTCAGGATATGAAAACTAAATAATTAAAGCTTCACTGTTCTTCCCTACTTAATTTACAAAAACAAGTTTGTAAATTGCCTAAGAGCTTTTTTCTTTTCTTTTTCTCGTTAAAAGAGTCTTGCTGCTAAGTCACTTCAGTCGTGTCCGACTCTGTGTGACCTCATACACAACAGCCCACCAGGCTCCCCCGTCCCTGGGATTTTCCAGGCAAGAACACTGGAGTGGGTTGCCATTTCCTTCTCCAATGCATGAAAGTGAAAAGTGAAAGTGAAGTAGCTCAGAAGTGTCCGACTCTTAGTGACCCCATGGACTGCAGCCTACTGGGCTCCTCCGCCCATGGGATTTTCCAGGCAAGAGTACTGGAATGGGGTGCCTTTGCCTTCTCCAAAAGAGTCTTAGAATGGCCAAAAATATTATTCCTACAAGGATTAGTAAGAATTCTTTGCCCTTTCAGCTAAACTATATTGTAAAGTTATAATAACAAAAACAAGCATATCAAGCAGTAAAAATTTCAAAAAGTAAAAAAAAGAAAAATAAAAGTTACAGAATACCTTTTAAAAATGGATGAATTTCTGATTTCTAGATATGGAAAAATATTTTAGGTATTCAATAATGGAATATAAAATAGTTATAAATGGTAGATAAAAATGATGTGAAATATTGACCAGCTTGACAATTTTTTAATCTCTTTAAAAATAAATAACTAAAATTAAAGGTAAAAGAAACATGGTCATGTATGTCTTAGTACACATGTTAGGTAAGGTTCAAAAATATTCCAAATAACAACAAAAACTTACTTCAAATTATTAAAAAGTTATAAATAATTCAAAGAATTATCAGTGTCGATGAGTACTTAGATCATGTATTCATTGCTTGTGTGTGCATGCTCAATTGTTTCAGTCATATTCAACTATCTGAGCCACTATAGACTGTAACCCTCCAGACTTCTCTATCCATGGAATTCTGCAGTTAAGAATACTGGAGTGGATTACTATCCCCTCCTTTAGGGGATCTTCCCAACCCAGGTACTGCATCCATGTCTCCTGCCTCCCCTGTATTTCAGACAGTTTCTTTACTACTGTGCCATTGGGAAGTCCCTGGAAAAATGCAAATAGCCAATAAAATTGTAAAATATTCATTCACTAGGAACCCAAGAAAATTCATCACAGTAATGATGCATTTTTAATTAAATTAGTAAATATTAAAACTTCAATATCTATTTTATATAATAATTAGAAAAATAAGCATACTATATGGATGATAAGAATGCAAATTTGGTGGACAATGTGAAATAATATTTGTTTACTTATATCTCATATTTTAAGCATGGAAATATGCATTTAAGTCTTAAAAATGTTCTTCTCTTTGACTCAATGTTTCTACATTTGAAATTAAGCTATAGGTTATTACCAGAGATGTAAATAAAAATTATGGAAAAAGAACTCATCACAATAATGTAAATTATCAATAATTTAAAAAAACTAAATGTCCAACACTGGAATCATAATTTATGATATTTCTAGACAAATAACTATCCAATAAATAATAATTTCAAACAAAGATAAGAATTCCAAACAGGATAAATTGTCCATGCCATTATCTTACATAATCATTTAAAGATATTGTATTTTATATATACTAAGATAATAATTTTGTGAACATTATAAAATAAAAATATCAAGAAACTATATCCAGTTCTTAATATTAATCATTGTTAAAAGAAATATGTATGATTTTTATTTTCTTCTTTGTATTTTTATGCAGTTAAAAACCAGAGAATTTCAGGTTGGGTAAAAGGATTTTCTGTAAGATACCCATAGATCATATTAACTGGTCTCAATACTTATTTAAAACTACAGTTATCAAGATAGTGTAATATTAGCATAAGGATAGACATATGAATTAATGGAAAAGAAAGGAGAAACCAGAAATAAACTCATAACATACATGGTTAGCTGACTTTCAATAATGATTATATGATAATTTATTAAGAAAAATTTTTTTCAATAAATAACACCAGACCAATTTGGTATCTTTGTGTCAAAAAAGTATTAGTAGTTTACCCACACTGCCAACCAAATTAAAAATATGAAATAAACTTGAATTGGATTACATCTCTAATGTAAAATAAAGCTATAAAATTACTAAAATAAACCAGAAGAAAAAACTAAAAATTGATTAAATTGGCCAAGCAAAATGGAAAACCTTTGTTGCTACAATGATGGCCTTAAGAAAATGAAATGACATTCTGGAGACTTGCTGAAACTATTTGCAAGGCATTATCTCATAAAGGTCTTGTTTCCAGAATTATTTTGTATAAAGCTCTTGCAACTCAAACATGAGACAGCAATTTACAAAAATGGGAAATTTTTAAAACTGATCCTTCAAATAGAAACACACACAAAGGATGGAAAATTAGTACATGAAAGATGTTCAAATTCCAATCATTAGAGAAATGCATAAAGCCACATTGAGATAACTCTGCAATCCTATAAAATTGAATGAATTTAAAAAACTGATGGTATCAGTTGGTAGTGAAGAGGTGCAGCAACTAGCATTCTCATACACTAGTAATGGGAATTCACTGTAGAAAACCTTGTCAGGTTTTTATGAAGTTAAGCATACACCTACATTGCTTAGAAATTCTACTTCTAGGTATTAGAAAAAAATGTAAATCTATGCAATACCTATATAGTTGATCCTGAAAGAACAAGGACTTGAACCATGTGTGTCCACTTATCAGTGGATTTTTTTTTTTGATAATAAATGTATACTACATATTCAAGGTTGTCTGAACCCAAGAAAACAGAAACTTGGATAGGAGGGCCAACTATAAATGGATTTATAAATGGACTAAAGAGGGGATCAGCACCTCTAATCCCAGTATTACTTAAGGGTCAACTGTCCTTGAATATTCAAAGAAACTTTACTTGTAATAGCCAAAATATGTAAACAATCTAAATTTCTCTAAGCTGGTGAATCCATAAACAAATTATGGTGCATTCATGCAATGGAGAAATGAAAGGCAAGGGAGAAAGGGAAAGATCTATCCAAATGAATTCAGACTTCTAGAGAATAGCAAGGCGACAAGACCTTACATGAACAATACAAATAAACAGAGGAAAACAAAAGAATGTCAAAGACTAGAGATCTTGTCAACAAAATTGACAAGATTTGTCAATTTGTCAAATTGACAAAATTGTCAAGGGAATGTTTCATGCAAGGATGGGCAAGATAAAGGAAAGAAACTGTAAGGATCTAACAGAAGCAGAAGAGATTAAGAAGAGGTGGCAAGAATACACAGAAGAAGTATTCAGAACTATACAAGAAAGGTCTCCATGACCCAGAAAACCACCATGGTGTGGTCACACATCTAGAGCTAGACATCCTGGAGTGTGAAATCAAGAGGGCCTTAGGAAGCATTTCTACAAAAAAAAAAAGCTAGTGGAAAGTGAAAGTTTAACTTGCTCAGTTGTATCTGACTCTTTGCAACCCCATGAACTTCTCCAGGCAAGAATACTGGAGTGAGTAGCCTTTCCATTCTCCAGGGGATCTTCCCAACCCAGGGATCGAACCCAGGTTTCCTGCATTGCAGGTGGATTCTTTACCAGCAGAAACACATGAGAAACCCAAGAATATTGGAGTGGGCAGTCTATCCCTTCTCCAGTGGATCTTCCCAACCCAGGAAATGAACCAGGGTCTCCTGCATTGCAGGCAGATTCTTTACCAGCTGAGCCACCAGGAAAGCCCAACTGAACTACAAAAATCCTAAAAGATGATGCTGTTAGTGTACTGCACTTACGATGTTGGCAAATTTGTAAAACATTGGGAACATAACTGGAAAAGGTCAGTTTTTGCTCCAATCCCAAAGAAGGGCAATGCCAAAGAATGTTTGAACTACCATGCAATTGAGTTCACTTCATATACTAATAAAGTTATTGTCAAAATCCTTCAAGCTAGGCTTTATCAGTACATGAACTGAGAAATTCCAGATGTACAAGCTAGATTTAGAAAAGGCAGAGGAACCAGACAACAAATTGCGAACTGCACCAAAGAGAAAGCAAGGTAATTCAGAAAAATATTTATTTCTTCTTCATTGATGACACTAAAGCCTTTGACCATGTAGATCACAATAAACTAGAGAACATTCTTAAAGAGATGGGAATACTTGATCACCTTACCTGTCTCCTGAGAAACCTGTATGCAGGTCAAGAAACAACAGTTAGAATTTTACATGGAGAAATTGACTGGTTCAAAGATAAGAAATGAGTATGAAAGGCTGGGTATTGCCATTCTGCTTACTTAACTTCTATGCAGAGTATATTATGCAAAAGGCCAGGCTGCATTAATCACAAACTGGAATCAAGATTGACAGGAGAAATATAAGCAGATACAGATACAGATATACCATTGTAATAGCAGAAAACAAAGAGGGACTAAAGAGCCTCTTGTTGAGGGTAAAAGAGGAGAGTAAACAAGTTGGCTTAAAATTCAACATTCAGAAAGAAAAAAACTAAGATCATGGCATCTGATCCTATCACTTTATGGCAAATAGATGGGGCGAAAGTGGGAGCAGTGGCAAATGTTATTTTCTTGGGCTTCAAAGTCACTGTGGATGGTGACTTCAGCCATGAAATTAAAAGATGCTTGCCCCTTGGAAGAAAAGCTATGGTAAACTTAGGTAGTATATTAAAAAGCAGAGACATCACTTTGCCAACAAAGATCCTTATAGTCAAAGTCAAAGCTATGGTTTTTCCCATAGTCATGTACAGATAGGAGAGTTGGACAATAAGGAAGGCTGAGCACTGAAGAACTGATGCTTCCAAACTGCAGTACTGGAGAAGACTCGAGAGTCCCTTGAGCTGCAAAGAGGTCAAACCAGTCAATTCTAAAGGAAATCAACCCTGAATACTCATTGGAAGGACTGATGCTGACACTGAAGCTCTAATATTTTAGCCATATTATGGGAAGAGCTGACTCACTGGAAAAGACACTAATGCTGGGAAAGATTGAAGACCAAAGCAGAAGGGAGCAACAGAGGATGAGATGGTTAGATAGTATCACTGACTCAGTAAACATAAATCTGAGCAAACTCCGACAGTGAAGGACAGGGGAGCCTGGGGTGCTACAATTTTGTTGTTGTTTAGTTGCCCAATCATGTCTGATTCTTTGCCACCTCATTGACTGCAGCATGCCAGACCTCTTTGCTACTGTTTAGGGGTCACAAAAAGTCAGACATGACTTAGTGACCAAACTATACAATGGAATATGATAGCCTTAAAAAGAAAGACATATCTATATATGCAAGAACTTTGATAATTCTCATAAACATTGCATTAAATGAAAAATATCAGAGACAAAAGGACACATACAAATGAGTTTATTTATATGACATTCTAGAAAAGAAAACAATGTAGAAACAGATGTCATAAGTTATTGCCAGAAAGAAAAGTATGGTCAGGAGTTTAACTGCAGTATACCATAAGGGATTTTCTGTGTGATGGAAATATTCTATATTTCAATTATACTACTACTACTACTAAGTCGCTTCAGTCGTGTCCGACTCTGTGTGACCCCATAGACGGAAGCTCACCAGGCTCCCCTATCCCTCGGATTCTCCAAGCAAGAACACTGGAGTGGGTTGCCATTTCCTTCTCCAATGCATGAAAGTGAAAAGTGAAAGTGAAGTCGCTCAGTCGTGTTTGACTCTTAGCGACCCCATAGTAGTGGGTATATGCGGAGAAGGCAATGGCACCCCCACTCCAGTACTCTTGCTTGGAATATCCCATGGATGGAGGAGCCTGGTAGGCTGCAATCCATGGAGTCACTAAGATTCTTCCTTGAATCATAAAATTTTGTTCTATGAACTGAATAATATAATAATAATAATATTTAACCAGACTGTTCATTACTTGCTACATTGAGTTGAAAGGGTGCCTGAGACTCTTTGTGAGAGGATCATAGAAGAAACAGGGTTAACTGAAGACAAGTATTTGAAGGAGATGGGTATTGTACTCATACTTAATGGAATAGGAAGATAAAACAAGGGTGGACTGGACAACATGGGTGAACTGCTGCTGGACAGAAATTATGAGAGGTAATTATGAGAGAAGCAAGGTGAGGAGTAAAGTTAAGAAGAGATGAGAGAAGGGAGGGGGAACAAACATAACTTCAGCACTTTGATGTAACATTGAGAAGGTGGTATTTGATTTGAGGGAATGGGAGACTCAGTGAAATAGAGAGGTGGCAGCTTCAAGAGATTGGTATAGAAAATTATTTTGCAATAATGTGTTATACACATGAAGAAAAAGGAAACCAGGTTCTAGAAAGCTAACAAAGAGTAAATTGCAGTGTTTTTGTATCTTAAGTACCTAGGGATTTCTACCCAAAAAAAGACTTTGTAGGAAGCAGTGTAGAAAGCAATTCAGCATTTGAAAGATGAGATGTGAAGCAGTTTCAGAACTCTAAAAGGGAAACAAATGAGAACTTTAACTAGGGAAGTGTAGAGACTAAGGGTGAGTCATATACTAAAATATGGAATAAATCTAGAAACTCCAAGTTCTTGATCTCAATTGTATTCCCAATTTGTTTGTACCCTTCCTTTAGTTCTTCATGAGGAGAGGTCTAAAATGATATACCACAGAGACCACCAAGATTTGTAGCTTTTCTGATATTCTAATAGGTGGAGTATTTCCAGTGTATTAGCTATCTAATAAATATACTGATTTTATTTAAATTGCCTTTATTTTCTAATCAAAATATGTAAATTTCAAGTTTTTACTACTCTTAGAGGCTAAAAATAAGTGAATATAAATATATTCACATTTACAGTTGAAATGGACTCTATACATTGTCTGGTTTAAACTCATTATTTTAGATAAGGAAACTGAGAGCCATGAAAATGAAGACATTTAGTGAAAGTCACACTACTTCTAGGTGGTAAGTCAATATTAGGACGTTCTTCTCCCAATCCTCAGCTCCTTTGGGCTTATTTATCCTTTTGTTACCTGGGATGGAGAGAGTCGAAGAACACCCTTTCTCATACGCCTCATTTCTAAATAAGGACACAAAGAAACTGAGGTCTTATCCCTGGCAAAGGTAAGTTCACTGAAGAAAGAACTGAAAGAACACCTCAAGGGAGAAGTGGGCCAAGCCAAAAGAGTCACTGGAGCCAGAATGATGAGGTACATGGTTTTTAAAGACAAGACTTTTGCATATTCATCTAGGCAGGTGTGAACTGAGAGTTTTGATTGATAGTTTCAGGTTACAAAACAATAGGCTTTATTGCCTATGTCTTGCCCATAATCCAGTCTGTTATAATCAGATGTATGTGTGTCTAGATTATTTATGAACCCGTAACAAGCTTCCTGGTGGCCCACTCCAGTATTCTTGCCTGGAGAATCCCAGGGACAGAGGAGCCTAGTGGGCTGCCATCTATGGGGTCGCACAGAGTCGGACATGACTGAAGCGACTTAGCAGCAGAGGCAGCAACAAGCTTCCAGCTACCTAAATTTTCTTGAGGACACAGCTGTGCACCACTGGAGCATTTGCAGGAATTGGAGAAGTCTGTGGTTCGTTTGTATCTACTGGGTGCCTAGGGCACATGCAGAGTTAGAAAACTCTGGTTATTTTGTAGCATATCTGTGAGCTCTGGGGTTCCGAGATCAGCTTGAATCTTTTTCTGCTAGGCCACTCCTCATTGCTAATGTGTAACTTCTTACCTAATACTTCAGTTAACTGCCAGGTATAGGACAGAGGAGCCTGCTGAGCTGCAGTCGATGAGGTCGCACAGATTCAGACACGACTGAAGCGACTTAGCAGCAGCAGCAGCATAAGCAGAATAATCATATTATTACAATTCTCCTGAAGTGGATATCTGAATAACATACTTTACCATTAGATATTGATTTGTACTTGTCATTGAAAAAGAAATGACACAGTTTTTTACTATGAGTAGCAATTGAAAAGTACAAGTAAAACTTTAACATATATTGGTACACTAGGATAGGACTTGTGTTAGCAAATTATTCCCAATATTATTCAGTTTTGACTGTTACTAATTTACCTATGAAGTAAGCTTTATAAATATTTAACTTTTAAGATCCGTAATAAACAGCTAGATTGTTAAGAAAACCATCTGGATTTAGTACAGTACTTTGGGGACACACAAATTTTTAATTATGATTGTACTCTGTAGCTATTTCTATAGAGAAGTAGGTTCAGTGCTAATTATATAATCCAGTGCAATAGTTTTAAGACATCTTTTTAGCACAATTTTTAATTATGTAGATAAAAGGTACAACATAAATAGTTGGTTTTATATTTTACACCTGAATGTATTGCATGTTGTTTGAGAAGGGGAGGACAGAGGATGAGATGGTTGAATGCCATCATCGACTCAATGGACATGAGTTTCAGCAAGCTCCGGGAGTAGGTGATGGACAGGAAGGCCTGGCATGTTGCAGTCCATGAGGTCCCAAAGAGACACACACTATTGAGTGACTGAATGGAACTGATGTTCTTCATGGTTTTAATTCCTAATATTTATTAAAGGAAAAAAGCAGAAATTTGGAATTTGTAAAACATATTTTTAATTGAATTTACATTCTTTAGTTGCAGTAGTACCACAGCTGGTATCTGTTGGTTGGTTAACATCCAGCTTGTCAATTTATGTATGAGATAATTAATCATTGAAACAACCTAAATCTTCACTTACGGTGTAATAAATTAGATCAAACAGCTAGTATTTTTATTTTATGTTCCAGTGCTCAGTTCAATTCAGTCACTCAGTTGTGTCTGATTCTTTACAACCCCATGGACTGCAGCATGCCAGGCTTCCTTGTGCATTACCAATTCCCAGGGCTTACTCAAACTCATGACCACATCAGTGATGCCATCCAACCATCTCATCCTCTTTTGTCCCCTTCTCTCCCTGAGGTCAATCTTCTCCAGCACCAGGGTATTTTCTAGTAACTCAGTTCTTTGCATCAGGTGGCCAAAGTATTGGAGTCTCAGCTTCAGCATCAATCCTTCCAATGAATATTCAGGACTGATTTCCTTTAGGATATACTGGATAGATCTCCTTGCAGTCCAAGGGACTCTAAAGAGTCTTCTCCAACACCACAGAACAAAAGCATCAATTCTTTGGCACTCAGCTTTCTTAATGGTCCAACTGGAGAAACCAGAGCTTTGACTAGATGGACCTTTGTTGACAAAGTAATGTCTCAGCTTTTTAATATGCTATCTAGGTTGATCATTGCTTTCCTTCTAAGAAGCAAGCATCTTTTAATTTTTTGGCTGCAGTTACCATCTGCAGTGATTGTGGACCCAAGAAAATAAAGTCTCTCACCATTCCCATTTTTTCCCCATCTATTGGCCATGAAGTGATGGGACCAAAAGCTATGATCTTAGTTTTCTAAATGTTGATTTTTAAGCCAATGTTTTCACTGTCCTCTTTCACTTTCATTAAGAGGCTCTTTAGTTCTTTGTTTTCTGCTATAAGCATGATATCATCTGTATACCTGAGGTTATTGATATTTCTCCCAGCAATCTTGATTCCAGCATGTTTCCTCCAGACCACCATTTAGCATGATGTAGTCTGCAATAAACAGAGTGACAATATGCAGCCTTGACATACTCCTTTCCTGATTTGGAACCAGTCTGTTGTTTCATGTCCAATTCTAACTGTTGTTTCTTGACCTGCATACAGACCTTCTTGACCTTTCTCAGGAGGCAATCCAGGTGATCTGGTATCCTGATTTCTTTTTTATTATTAATATTATTTTATTTTTTAATTTTACAATATTGTATTGGTTTTGTCATATATCAACATGAATCTCCCACAGGTATACACGTGTTCCCAATCCTGAACCCTCCTCCCTCCTCCCTCCTCCCTCTCTGTACCAGCCCTCTGAGTCATCCCAGTACACCAGCCCCAAGCATCTAGTATCATTCATCGAACCTGGACTGGTGACTCATTTCATATATGATATTATTCATGTTTCCACACCATTCTCTCAAATCATCCCACCCTCTCTCTCTCCCACAGAGTCCATGAGACTGTTCTATATATCAGTATCTCTTTAGCTGTCTCGTATACAGGGTTATTGTTACCAAATTTCTAAATTCCATATATATGCATTAGTATATTGTATTGGTGTTTTTCTTTCTGGCTTACTTCACTATGTATAATAGGCTCCAGTTTCATCCACCTCTTTAGAACTGAATCAAATGTATTTTTTTAATGGCTGAGTAATACTCCATTGTGTATATGCACCACAGCTTTCTTATCCATTCATCTGCTGATGGACATCTAGATTGATTTCTTGAAGAATCTTCTATAATTTGTTGTCATTCACACAGTCAAAGACTTTAGAGTAGTCAATAAAGCAGAAGTTGATGTTTTCCTGGAACTTACTTTTTTGATGATCCAATGGATGTTGGCAATTTGATTTCTGGTTCCTCTGCCTTTTCTAAACGCAGGTTGAACTTCTGGAAGTTCACAGTTGAGGTACTTTTGAAGCCTGGCTTGGAGAATTTTGAGCATGACTTTAATAGCACGTGAGATGAGTGCAATTGTGCAGTAATTTAAACATTCTTTGGCATTGCCTTTCTTTGGGATTGGGATAAAAACTGAGATTTTCCAGTCCTGTGGCCACTACTCAGTTTTCCAAATGTGCTGGTAAATTGAATGTAGCAATTTCACAGCATCATCTGATAGGATTTGAAATATTTCAACTGGAATTCCATTACCTCCATCAGTTTCGTTCATAGTTATGTTTATTAAGATTCACTTGACTTCTCATTCCAGGATGTCTGGTGCTAGGTGAGTGATGCATATTCATCTGCATCATGACAATATTTTTGTGTAGTTCTTCAGTGTACTCTTGCCTCGTCTTTTTCATATCTTCTGCTTCTGTTAGGTCCATACCATTTATGTCCTTTATTGAGCCCAACTTTGCATGAAATGTTCTTTTGGTATCTCTAATTTTCTTGAACAAACCTCTAGTCTTTCCTATTCTATTGTTTTCCTCTATTTATTTGCATTGATCACTGAGAAAGCCTTTCTTATTTTTCCTTGCTATTCTTTAGAACTCTGCATTCAGATGGGTATACCTTTCCTTTTCTCCTTTGCCTTTAGCTTCTGTTCTTTTATCAGCTATGTGTAAGGCCTCCTCAGACAACCATTTTGCCTTTTTGCATTTTGTTTTCTTGGGGAATGGTCTTGATTACTGCCTCCTACATACTATCACAAACCTCCATCCATAGTTCTTCAGGCACTCCATTAGATCTAATCCCTTGAATCTATTTGTCACTTCCACTCAATAGTCATAAGGGATTTGATTTAGGTCATACCTGAACCATCTGGTGATTTTCCCTACTTTCTTTAACTTAATTCTGAATTTGGCAATAAGGAGTTCATGATCTGAGTCACAGTCAGCTCCCAGTCTTCTTTTTGCTAACTCTATAGAGATTCTCTATCTTTGGTTGCAAAGAATATAATCAATCTGATTTTGGTGTTGACCATCTGGTGAGGTCCAAGTGTAGAATCTTCTCTGGTGTTGCTGGAAGAGTATGTTTGCTTTGACCAGTGTGTTCTCTTCACAGAACTCTGTTAGCCTTTGCCCTGCTTCATTCTGTACTTCAAGGCCAAATGTGCCTGTTACTCCAGGTGTTTCTTAACTTCCTACTTCTGCATTTCAGTCTCCTATAATGAAAAGGATATATTGTTTGGGTGTTAGTTATAGAAGGCCTTGTAGGTCTTCATAGAACCATTCTACCTCAGCTTCTCAAGCATTACTGGTTGGGGCATAGACTTGGTTTACTTTGATATTGAATGGATTGTCTTGGAGGCGAACAGAGATCATTCTGTTATTTTTGAGATTACATCCAAATACTGCATTTTGGACTCTTGTTAACTATGATGGCTACTCCATTTCTTCTAAGTGATTCTTGCCACATTCACCCATTCCAGTCCATTTTAGTTCACTGATTTGTTAAATATTAATGTTCACTCTTGCCGTCTCCTGTTTGACTATTTTCAATTTACCTTGATTCCAGTGTTACCTATTCTAAAAGCCCAAGATCTTGAAAAATAAAAGTCATGATGACTGATTACCATCTATGTTCCTAGATTCAGTGCCAGCTAGAAGCAAAGCTGAAATGAGCCCTGCAATTTGAAGAAATAAGAAGGCATAGATAATAACGTCTATGTATATGACCTAAATCAAATCCCTTATGATTATACAGTGGAAGTGAGAAATAGATTTAAGGGCCTAGATCTGATAGATAGAGTGCCTGATGAACTATGGAACGAGGTTCGTGACATTGTACAGGAGACAGGGATCAAGACCATCCCCATGGAAAAGGAATGCAAAAAAGCAAAATGGTTGTCTGGGGAGGCCTTACAAATAGCTCTGAAAAGAAGAAAAGCAAAAAGCAAAGGAAAAAAGGAAAGATATAAACATCTGAATGCAGAGTTCCAAAGAATAGCAAGAAGAGATAAGAAAGCCTTCTTCAGCGATCAATGCAAAGAAATAGAGGAAAACAACAGAATGGGAAAGACTAGAGATCTGTTCAAGAAAATCAGAGATACCAAAGGAACATTACATGCAAAGATAGGCTCGATAAAGGACAGAAATGGTATGGACCTAACAGAAGCAGAAGATATTAAGAAGAGGTGGCAAGAATACACAGAAGAACTGTACAAAAAAGAGCTTCACGACCCAGATAATCATGATGGTGTGATCACTGACCTAGAGCCAGACATCCTGGAATGTGAAGTCAAGTGGGCCTTAGAAAGCATCATTATGAACAAAGCTAGTGGACGTGATGGAATTCCAGTGGAGCTATTCCAAATCCTGAAAGATGATGCTGTGAAAGTGCTACACTCAATATGCCAGCAAATTTGGAAAACTCAGCAGTGGCCACAAGATTGGAAAAGGTCAGTTTTCATTCCAATCCCAAAGAAAGGCAATGCCAAAGAATGCTCAAACTACTGCACAATTGCACTCATCTCACACGCTAGTAAAGTAATGCTCAAAATTCTCCAAGCCAGGCTTCAGCAATATGTGAACCATGAACTTCCTGATGTTCAAGCTGGTTTTAGAAAAGGCAGAAGAATCAGAGATCAAATTGCCAACATCTGCTTGATCATCAAAAAGCAAGAGAGTTCCAGAAAAACATCTATTTCTGCTTTATTGACTATGCCAAAGCCTTTGACTGTGTGCTGCTGCTGCTGCTGCTAAGTCGCTTTAGTCGTGTCCAACTCTGTTCGACCCCATAGATGGCAGCCCTCCAGGCTCCCCCATCGCTGGAATTCTCCAGGCAAGAACACTGGAGTGAGTTGCCATTTCCCTCTCCAATGCATGAAACTGTAAATTGAAAATGAAGTCACTCAGTCATGTCCGACTCCTAGTGACCCCATGGACTGCAGCCTACCAGCCTCCTCTGTCCATGGGATTCGCCAGGCAAGAGTGCTGGAGTAGGGTGCCATTGCCTTCTCCGTAGATCACAATAAACTGTGGAAAATTCTGAGAGAGATGGGAATACCAAACCACCTGATCTGCCTCTTGAGAAATCTGTATGCAGGTCAGGAAGCAACAGTTAGAACTGGTCATGGAACAACAGATTGGTTCCAAATAGGAAAAGGAGTACATCAAGGCTGTATATTGTCACCCTGTTTATTTAACTTATATGCAAAGTACATCATGAGAAACGCTGGACTGGAAGAAACACAAGTTGGAATCAGGATTCATGGGAGAAATATCAATAACCTCAGATATGCAGATGACACCACCCTTATGGCAGAAAGTGAAGAGAACTAAAAAGCCTCTTGATGAAAGTGAAAGTGGAGAGTGAAAAGGTTGGCTTAAAGCTCAACCTTCAGAAAACGAAGATCATGGCATCTGTCCCATCACTACATGGGAAATAGATGGGGAAACAGTGTCAGACTTTGTTTTTCTGGGCTCCAAAATCACTGCAGATGGTGACTGCAGCCATGAAATTAAAAGACGCTTGCTCCTTGGAAGGAAAATTATGACCAACCTAGATAGCATATTCAAAAGCAGAGACATTACTTTGCCAACAAAGGTTCGCCTAGTCAAGGCTATGGTCTTTCCTGTGGTCATGTATGGATGTGAGAGCTGGACTGTGAAGAAGGCTGAGCGCCAAAGAATTGATGCTTTTGAACTGTGGTGTTGGAGAAGACTCTTGAGAGTCCCTTGGACTGCAAGGAGATCCAACCAGTCCATTCTGAAGATCAGCCCTGGGATTTCTTTGGAAGGAATGATGCTAAAGCTGAAACTCCAGTATTTTGGCCACCTCATGCGAAGAGTTGACTCATTGGAGAAGACTCTGATGCTGGGAGGGATT
This sequence comes from Tragelaphus eurycerus, assembly GCA_935064755.1. Taxonomy (NCBI): domain Eukaryota; kingdom Metazoa; phylum Chordata; class Mammalia; order Artiodactyla; family Bovidae; genus Tragelaphus; species Tragelaphus eurycerus. Next base: position 2,568,368 of record CAKXYN010000123.1, read on the forward strand.
GGGGGCAGGACGAGAAGGGAACGACAGAGGATGAGATGGCTGGATGGCATCACTGACTCGATGGATGTGAGTCTGAGTGAATCCCGGAGTTGGTGATGGACAGGGAGGCCTGGCGTGCTGCGGTTCATGGGGTCGCAAAGAGTAGTACATGACTGAGTGACTGATCTGATCTGATCTGATGTATATGAATGTTTCCTTCAGCATTACTTGAAATGGTGATTTAAACAAAAATAAGGAAAATAAGCTGCAGTATAGCTCTAAACACAGAACAGCATTCACTATTGAATAATATTATAAGGGCATATGTAGTTTATAATCCATCCAGTCAAAAATAATAAACATATATAGCCTCATTAACACAATTCAAGTTACTAAATTGTAAACCATAATCAAAATTAAGCAAACTCTCCCTTGTAAAGCTTACATTTTCATGACAAAAGCATACAGCAGAGATAAGCAAATAAAAGTAATACATGTAAGGTAGCAGCAGACAGGGTAAGGTAACAGATAATTACAGTGAGGCTACTGTTTAAGAGTAGTCAAGGAAATTACAGCTGAGCTATTTCAAATTACAGCTAAGTTATAAAAAATCCTAAAATGTGATGCTGTTAAGGTGCTGCAGTGAATATGTCAGCAAATTTGGAAAATTCAGTAGTGGCCACAGGACAAGAAAAGTCACTTTCATTTCAATCCCAAAGAATGGCAGAGTCAAAGAATGTACTAACTACTATGCAATTGTACTCACTTCACATGCTAGCAAGTTTATGCTCAAAATTGTTCATGTTAGGATTCAGCAGCAAGTGAACCAAGGATTTCCAGATGTACAAGCTGGGCTTAGAAAAGGCAGAGGAACCAGAGATCAAAATGCCAGTGTTCACTGGATCGCTGAGAAACCAAAGGAATTCCAGAAAGAAAAAAAAAAATCTACTTCTGCTTCATCGACTATGCTAAAGTGTTTAATTGTGTGGATGACAACAAACTGTGGAAAATTCTTAAAGAGATGGGAATACCAGACCACCTCACTTGTCTCCTCAGAAACCTGTATGTGGGTCCAGAAACAATAGTCAGAACTAGATATGGAACAATGGACTGATTCAAAATTGGGAAAGGAGTATATCAGGATTGTATATTGTCACCCTGATTATTTAAATAGTATGCATAGTACATCAGGCTTACTTAGTGGCTCAACTGGTAAAGAATCCACCTGCAGCATGCGAGACCTGGGTTTTATGCCTGGGTTGGGAAGAGGGAATGGCTATCCACTTCAGTATTCTGTCCTAGAACATTCCATGAAATGTATTATGTGCAATGCTGGGCTTGATGAGTTGCAAAGTGGATTCAGGATTTCCAGGAGAAATATCAATGACTTCAGATAACAGATGATATCATTCTAATGGAAGAAATTGAAGAGGAACTCTTTGAGAGCCTTTTGATAATGAGAGTGAAAGAGGAGAGTGAAAAAGTTGGCTTAAAAGTCAACATTAAAACACAAAACAAACAAACAAACAAAAACAGAGAGCAAGGCACTCAGTCCCATCACTTGTGGCAAATAGATGGGGGAAAATATGGAAGCAGTGGCAGATATTCTTTTCTTGGTTTCCAAAATCACTGTGGACAGTGACTGCAATCATGAAATTCAAAGATGCTTGCTCCTTGGAAGAATAGCTTAACAAATATTGACAGCATATTAAAAGTCAGAGACATCACTTTGCCAACAAAGATCTGTGTAGTAAAAGCTGTAGCTTTTCCAGTAGTCATGTATGGATGTGAGAGTGGGAACATAAAGAAAGCTGAGCGCCAAAGAACTGATGCTTTTGAATTGTGGTGATGGAAAAGACTCTTGAGAGTCCCTTGGACTGCCAGGAGATCAAACAACTCAATCCTAAAGGAAATCAACCCTGAATATTCATTTGAAGGACTGATGCTGAAGCTCCAATATTTTAGCTATCTGACAGGAAGACCTGACTCACTGGAAAAGGCCCTGATGCTGGGAAAAATTGAAGGCAGGAGGAGAAGGAGAGGACAGAGGATGAGGTGGTTGGATGGCATCATTGACTCAATGGACATGAGTTTAGGCAAACTCCAAGAGATGGTGAGAGATAGGGAGGGTGATAGACTGATGTTATCAGTCCATGGGGTTTCAGAGTCTGATACAACTCAGCAATTGAATAACAACAATGTGTAAGATTTGGAAGAGAGAATCAGCAAAGTGTTCCTTCTAGGCTAATTGTTCTGTTACTCAAAACAGACCTTTCTGGGTGTCATATGTAATTCCTCTTAGATTTTCCAATATGTCAAGAAGAAACAAGCAGTATTCTAGGCCTTTTGTACATTTATTCTTTTTAATCGTTTAATTTTCAAATTCTGTTTATTTTCCAAGCCTCGGGTAATTTCCCAATACAAACTTCACATCACTGATATGCACAATATCTACATCAATGAACACTGGAGGGGATCCTCTATAGAGCCCTGTGAAGCTTTCTCCTCTTTGGTGCTCTGTCCACACACTGTAGCAGCCTTAATATACTTGGACTCTTAACTCCAGATTTTCCTTCAGGAAGTTCCTTTAAAATTATTGCAATTCTCCCTTCTTGTACCATATCCCAGAAGCACATTCTGTTCACTAAGCTGGGGCAGTCAAAGATCTTTCCTAAGTTGTGTCTTGAGTCTCAGAATTTATTTTCTTCATTTTTTCTTTTCCCCAGTGTTTCATAAATCATCATTTTATGTATTTTGTATGCTTTTGACTGTTTCACTAGGAAGGGTTCAGCTGTTCTTTTTTATTCCATCTTGTCAGAAGCAGAAGTATTGTAATAGAAATTTAAGGAAAGATTTAAAAATATCAATCAAGGTCCACTATTTTCTTTTAAAATAATAATTTCTTTAATTTAAATTTATTTATTTTAATTATAGGCTAATTACTTTACAATATTGTATTGGTTTTGCCATACATCAACTATTGTCTAAATCTCAACCTGACTATTCTTTTTATTTTTTAAAAAACGTATAATAAACTAAACCCTCCATCATCTATTCAAAAATACCTTCATATGTTTTCTGGAATTTATTCAGATAGAGTTTGGTGTGGTTTCTTTCATCTTGGAATGTGCTGTGCTCATACCCACCCGGCCTAATTGGCATCATTTTTCTTATTACTTTTAAGTTAATGAAATTTCAACCACTAAGTAGAAAATGGAGATTCTTTGTATTCCATTTCCTCTCAGGGGAATGTATCCTCCATTCAGAACACATTTGGAGAAAAAAAGATTCTTCTTTTCTCTTTAAGTTGGTAATTTTTTCATCAGAACATAGGAGTTTGAAGCTTTATTCAGTGACCTAATTTCCACCCCCCTACCCTGCTTGTCTTAGTGCTATAACCTCTGCCTGTGTGTACGTATTAAAGCATGAGTCACTTGTCTTTTAATTTTTTTTTTTCTGTGTAGTTAGAGACAAACTATCTTCCATTTAATGTAAAATTTTACAGTAATAAAAGTATGATCTGGTAAAGATTTCATTTTTAAATTTATGTTTAAAAAAACCCCAGAAAATGCAATTAACAGTTGAAAATAAAGTGAATATATGAAACGAGTCACCAGTCCAAGTTCGATGCATGATACTGGATGCTTGGGGCTGGTGCACTGGGAAGACCCAGAGGGATGGTATGGGGAGGGAGGAGGGAGGAGGGTTCAGGATGGGAAACACATGTATACCTGTGGTGGATTCATTTTGATATATGGCAAAACCAATACAATATTGTAAAAGTTAAAAAATAAAATAAAATTAAATTAAAAAAAGAAAATAAAGTGAATAATGTTCAATATATTAATAAAGACGTGCATAATCTCTAAATTAAATCTAGAGAAAGGTGAATTCAGTCAGGAAGCAAAATAGATGTCAGCCTTAGAAAAATAAAATCCAATGAATATTAGAAGAAATATGATTTCAATATTTGTGTCATCTTTGATTTATTTCATCAGTGTCTTATAGTTTTCGGAGTATGAGTCTTGTCTCCTTGAGTAGGTTTATTCCTAGGTACTTTATTATTTTTGATGCTATGGTAAATGGGATTGATTCCTTAATGCCACTTTTTGATTTTTCATTGTGTAAAATGCAAGAGATTTCTCTGTATTAATTTTGTTTCCTACAACTTTATCAAATTTACTGATGAAATCTAGTATTTTTCTCCTCTTCATGGATCACAGCTTTGCCATGGCAAAGAGGCTTGCTTAACTCTATGAAGCTATGAGCCATGCTGTATAGTGCCACACAAGCAGAAGGGTTAGAGTGAAGAGATCGGACAAAATGTGGTCATGTGGAGGAGGGAATGGAAAACTACTCAAGTATTTTTCCATGAAAACTCCATGAACAGTATGAGTAGGCAAAAAGATATGACATCAGAAGATGAGCCCCTCAGATCAGAAAATGTGCAATATGTTACAGGGAAAAGTGGAGAGCAATTACTATTATCTTTAGAAAGAATGAAGTGGCTGGGATAAAGCAGAAATACAGTTCAGTTGTGGATGTGTCTGTGGATGTAGAAAGCGAAGAACTAAAAAACCTCTTGATGAAAGTGGAAGAGGAGAGTGAAAAAGTTGGCTTAAGCTCAACATTCCAAAAACTAAGATCATGTCATCTGGTCCCATCACTTTATGGCAAATTGATGAGGAAAAAGTAGAAACAGTGGGAGACTATATTTTTGGGCTCCACAATCACTGCAGATCGTGATTGCAGCCATGAAATCAGAAGACCCTTACTCTTTGGAAGAAAAACTACTGCCAACCTAGATAGCATATTAAAAAGCTCAGACATTACTTTGTCAACAAGGGTCAATTTAGGCAAAGCTATGGTTTTTCCAGTAGCCACATATGGATGTGATAGTTGGACTATAAAGAAAGCTGAGTGCCAAAGAATGGTGCTTTTGAACTTTGGTGTTGGAGAAGACTCCTGGGAGTCCCTTGGACTGCAAGGAGATCCAACCAGTCCATTCTAAAGGAGATCAGTCCTGGGTGTTCACTGGAAGGACTGATGCTGAAGCTGAAACTCAAATACTTTGGCCACCTGATGAGAAGAATTGACTCATTTGAAAAGACTCTGTTGCTGGGAATGATTGAAGGCAGGAGGAGAAAAGGATGGCAAAGGATGAGATGGCTGGATGGCATCACGAATTCAGTTGAGTTGAGTAAACTCTGGGAGTTGGCTATGGACTGTGAAGCCTGGTGTGCTGCAGTCCATGGGGTCAAAAAGAGTAGGACACGACTGAGTGACTGAACTGGACTGACTGTGGATGTGTCTAGTGGTGAAAGTAAAGTAAAAGAACAATACTGCATAGGAACCTGGACGTTTAGGTCCATGAATCAAGATAAATTGGATGTGTTAAAGCAGGAGATGGCAGGATGGACCATCAGCCTGTTTGAAATCAATGAACTAAAATGGACAGGAATGGATAAATTTAATTCCAATGACTATTTATATACTACTGTGGGCAAAAGTCCCTTAGAAGAAATGGGCTAGCCCTCATACTCAACAAAAGAGTCCAAAACGCAGTACTTGGTGCAGTCTCATAAATGACAGAATACTTTCAGTTCATTTCCAAGGCAAAGCATTTAGTATCACAGTAATCTAAGTCTATGCCCCAACCACTAATGCCAAAGAAGCTGAAGTGGACAGGTTCTTTGAAGAACTGTAATATCTAAAAAAAAAGATGTACTTCTCATCAAAGGGGACTGGAATTCACAAGTAGAAAGTAAAGATATATCTAGAATAACAGGCAAGTTGGGCCTTAGAATACCAAATGAAGCAGGGCAAAGGCTAAGAGAGTTTTGGCAAGAGAACACACAGGTCATAGCAAATACCCTTTTCCAACAACACAAGACATGACTCTACACATAGATATCATCAAATGGTCAATACACAGATTGATTTCATTCATTGCAGCTGAGGATGAAGAAACTCTATACAGTCAACAAAGGCAAGAGCAGGAGATGACTGTGACTCAGATCACAAGCTCCTTATTGCAAAAGCCAGGCTTACATTGAGAAAGGATGTACAACCACTAGGCCATTCACTTATGATTTAAATCAAATCCCTTATTATTATACAGTGGAGGTGGCAAACAGATTCAAGGGATTAGATCTGGTATACAGAACACCTGAAGAAATATGGATGAAAGATTGCAGTATTGTACAGGAGACAATGACAAAAACTATCTCAAAGAAAAAGAAATAAAAGACAAAGTGGTTCTTTGAGGAGGCCTCACAAATAACTGATGAAAGAACAAGAGAAAGCAATGAAGAAAGAGAAAGATATTTGTCACAACAAACTGTGGGAAACTTTTAAAGAAATAGAAATATCAGACAACTTTATCTGCCTCCTGAGAAATCTGTATGCAGGTCAAGAAGCAGCAGTTAAAATTGGACATGGATCCAGGACTCATTCAAAATTGGGAAAGGAGTATGATAACGCTGTATGTCGTTATACTGCTTAGTTACTTGCAGGATAACTGTGTGTGTTAAGTTGCTTGTTAAATTGCTTCAGTCATGTCTGACTCTTTGAAACCTTATGGAATGTAGATGACCAGGATTTTCTGTCCATGGGATTCTCCAGGCAAGCATACTGGAGTAGATTTCCATGGGCCCCTACCCTCCTCCAGGGCATCTTCCCAACCCAGGGATTGAACATGTCTTTTATGTCTCCTACATTGGCAGGCAGGTTCTTGAAGGCAATGGCACCCCACCCCAGTACTTTTGCCTGGAAAATCCCATGGACGGAGGATCCTGGTAGGCTCCAGTCCATGGGGTCGCTGAGAGTCGGACACGACTGAGCAACTTCACTTTCACTTTTCACTTTCATGCATTGGGGGAAGGAAATGGCAACCCACTCCAGTGTTCTTGCCTGGAGAGTCCTAGGGATGGGGGAGCCTGGTGGGCTTCCGTCTATGGGGTCGCACAGAGTCGGACACGACTGAGGCGACTTAGCAGCAGCAGCCACCTGGACAGCCAGTTTGCAGAGTACATCATGCAAAATGTCAGGCTTCCTGAATCACAAGCTGGAATCAGTATTGCCAGAAGAAATTTCAACAACCTCAGATATGCAGATAATACCACTATAATGGGCAGAGAATGAAAGAACTAAAGGGTTTCTTGATGATAATGAAAGAGGGGAATAAGAATGCTGGCTTAAAACTCAACATTCCAAAAAAGTAAGATCATGGCATTCAATCACTGCATGGCAAATAGACGGGGGAAAATTGAAGCAGTGACAGATTTCATTTTTTTGGCCTCCAAAATCACTGAGGATGGTGACTGCATTCATGAAATTCAAAGACACTTGCCCCTTGGAAGGAAAACTATGACAAACCTAGCCAACATACTAAAAGAAAAGACATCACTTTGGGGACAAAGTTCCACATAGTCAAAGCTATGGTTTTTCCCATAGTCATGTATGGATATAAGAGTTGTACCATAAAGAAGGCTAAACACTGAATAACTGATGCTTTTGCATTGTAGTGCTGGAGAAGACTCTTGACAGTCCCTTGGACTGTAAGGAAATCAACTCTGAATATTCATTGGAAGGATGGATACTGAAGCAGATGCTCCAGTACTTTGGCCACCTGATATGAAAAGCCAACACATTGGAAAAGATCCTGATGCTGGGAAAGATTGAGGGCAGGACGAGATGGTGGCAGCAGAGGATGAGATGGTTAGATACCATCACTGATTCAATGGAAATGAATTTAAGCAAACTAAGGAAAATGTTGAAAGACAGGGGAGCCTGTGGTGCTGCAATCCATTAGGTCATAAACAGTTGAACAGGGCTTAGTGACTGAACAGCAATAATAAAGGTACTTTTCCGGTAGAATCTTTAGGAATTTCTATGTAGAGTATCATGTCATCTACAAACAAGGAGAGTTACTTCTTATTTCACAATTTGGATTCTTTTTCTTTTTTGCTTCTCTGATTTCCATGGCTAGGATCTCCAAAATTGTGTTGAATAAAAATGGTGAGAGTGGAAATCCTTGTCTTGTTCCTGATCTCAGAGAAAATGCTTTCAGTTTTTCACCTCTGGAAATGAAGTTTGCTGTGGGTTTGTCATATGTGTCCTTCATTTATTGAGCAATGTACCTTCTATGCCCACTTTCTGGAGAAGTTTTATTTTTTATGTATTATCATAAATTGGTGTTGCATTTTGTCAAAAGTATTTTCTGCATCTATTGAATTGATCATATAGTTCTTATTCTAGAGTTTGAGGTGATGGAATTCCAGTTGAGCTATTCAAAATCCTGAAAGATGATGCTGTGAAAGTGCTGTACTCAATATGCCAGCAAATTTGGAAAACTCAGCAGTAACCATAAGATTGGAAAAGGTCAGTTTTCATCCCAATCCCAAAGAAAGACAATGCCAAAGAATGCTCAAATTACCACACAAATGCACTCATCTCACATGCTAGTAAAGTAATGCTCAACATTCTCCAAGCCAGGCTTCAGCAATATGTGAACCGTGAACTTCCTGATGTTCAAGCTGGATTTAGAAAAGGCAGAGGAACCAGAGATCAAATTGCCAACATCCGCTGTATCGTGGAAAAAGCAAGAGAGTTCCGTAAAACATCTATTTCTGCTTGATTGACTATTCCAAAGCCTTTGACCGTGTAGATCACAATAAACTGTGGAAAATTCTGAAAGAGATGGGAGTGCCAGATCACCTGATCTGCCTCTTGAGAAATCCGTATGCAGGTCAGGAAGCAACAGTTAGAACTGGTCATGGAACAACAGACTGGTTCCAAATAGGAAAAGGAGTACGTCAAGGCTGTATATTTTCACCCTGTTTATTTAACTTATATGCAGAGTACCTCATGAGAAATGCTGGACTGGAGGAAACACAAGTTGGAATCAAGATTGCTGGGAGAAATATCAATAACCTCAGATATGCAGATGAAACCACCCTTATGGCAGAAAGTGAAGAGGAACTCAAAAGCCTCTTGATGAAAGTGAAAGTGGAGAGTGAAAAGGTTGGCTTAAAGCTCAACATTCAGAAAACAAAAATCATGGCATCTGGTCCCATCACTACATGGGAAATAGATGGACAAACAGTGGAAACAGTGTCAGACTTTCTTTTTCTGGGCTCCAAAATCACTGCAGATGGTGACTGCAGCCATGAAATTAAAAGATGCTTACTCCTTGGAAGGAAAGTTATGACCAACCTAGATAGCATATTCAAAAGCAGAGACATCACTTTGCCAACAAAGGTTCGCCTAGTCAAGGCTATGGTCTTTCCTGTGGTCATGTATGAATGTGAGAGCTGGACTGTGAAGAAGGCTGAGCCCCAAAGAATTGATGCTTTTGAACTGTGGTGTTGGAGAAGACTCTTGAGAATCCCTTGGACTGCAAGGAGATCCAACCAGTCCATTCTGAAGGAGATCAGCCCTGGGAGTTCTTTGGAAGGAATAATGCTAAAGCTGAAACTCCAGTATTTTGGCCACCTCATGCGAAGAGTTGACTCATTGGAGAAGACTCTGATGCTCGGAGGGATTGGGGGCAGGAGGAGAAGGGGACGACAGAGGATAAGATGGCTGGATGGCATCACTGACTCGATAGATGTGAGTCTGAGTGACCTCCGGGAGTTGGTGATGGATAGGGAGGCCTGGAGTGCTACAGTTCATGGGGTCGCAAAGAGTCGGACACGACTGAACGACTGATCTGATCTGATCTGATCTGATATGTTATTGGTTGATTTACATATGTTGATGTATTCTTATATTTGTCGGATAAATCCCAGTTGATCATGGTGTATGAGCATTTTAATGTGTTGTTGCAATATTTTTTTTAGTATTTTGTTAAGGATTTCTTTGTCTCTGTTCATCTATGATATCAGCCTGTAATATTTTTTTCTGTGATATCTTTGTCTGATTTTGGTAGTAGAATATGAGTTATTTTTTAAAGGTTAGTAATAAACTGCTCAATGTCCTACAGTTGAACAATTCATTTTTGATAAATAAAATTTTGGTGTCAATCAAATTGTATAAAATGTATAAACTTTATTATAACATCCTTAACTGGAATACTAAAACATGACATACCAAATTAAACATATATTTCAAATTGATGTGGTCATACTTATTACATGTAATATATGCACATAAATGTATTTTGTCTTCAAATATTTACATGAAACCATAATCTCTACAGAATTCTAGGATATTTTATTGTCTTCAAATTATTTGCATTGAAAAAAAATTTCATATAAATTTGAGATTATTTTATGTGTCACTTAGATCTAAGTGCAAAATCCTTTTGACACAAGGCTTACTAGGTCAGATGTCATTTTCTTTATGTAGATATCCAATTGAATTGAAAATATCATTCAATCATACTACTAAAATTTCAGAAAAAATAAAGCAGAAATACAAATTCATTAAAAATGATAAGAAAATAAAAATAACTAACTATAAAAGTAAGATATTAATTTACTGAATATGAAGTAGTGTAAAATAAAGATCCATATATTGAATGTAAAATGTAGCAGAAGTGTTTTTGAATTAATGCTCATAGATATCATGCAAACCCTCTTTAGTATCTACTTAAGCTTTACAATTTATATTTTAACATAGCAAATCAATTTTTATCAATGTTATTCAAGGAAAAAATTGGTGATGACTGCAACATCTGTGCAAAATGATATTAAGTTGTATACACCTATTATATATTTCTAGTATATATTTCATACAATATATAATATAAATTTTGAATAGAGCTTAAATATTAAAAATTTCAAATGACTAAAGGTAATGGAGACAAGATAACAGCTCAGGCATGGTGAGAAACTCAGGAAAGCTGTCACAGCAGTTTGAAAGAGAGAGTGAAAGTGGCTAAGCCTGAGGCAGGAGGACTCCTGGGTGTAGAGTGACTTGGACTTACTAGGACTTTTATCTGTACAGAATGCCCTAGACATAGGTATGAAGGATACTTGCATAAGGCAAGCATTTCAGGGCCTAACTCTTTGGGTTGTCATTATTTGCAGCATTATCCATGGAAAGTACTCAGAGTCTAGACTAGGAACCACATTCGACTATCCCTGTTCCTACCAGCATGGACCTTTTCTAATCTATTTCTCTCCAGTCTTAAGTGTCATAAAACAAGACTACAAGGATCCATGACTATGGAATCTTCCTTGAGCCCCTTAACTTCTCCATGGTTTCAGGAGAACAGTGAAAAAATTGCTCCCCAAAGACCTACTTTTTAAAATGGATTGAAGAAGGAACATACCTCAACATAATAAAAGCTATATATGACAAACCTACAGCAAACATTATCCTCAATGGTGAAAAATTGAAAGCATTTCCTCTAAAGTCAGGAACAAGACAAGGATGCCCACTTCCACCATTACTATTAACATAGTTTTGGAAGTTTTAGCCACAGCAATCAGAACAGAAAAAGAAATAAAAGGAATCCAAATTGGAAAAGAAGAAGTAAAACTCACTGTTTGCAGATGACATGATCCTCTACAAAGAAAACCCTAAAGACTCCACCAGAAAATTACTAGAACTAATCAATGAATATAGTAAAGTTGCAGGATATAAAATCAACACACAGAAATCCCTTGCATTCCTGTACACTAATAATGAGAAAATAGAAAGAGAAATTAAGGAAACAATTCCTTTCACCATTGCAATGAAAAGAATAAAATACTTAGGAATATATCTACCTAAAGAAACTAAAGACCTATATTTAGAAAACTATAAAACACTGGTGAAAGAAATCAAAGAGGATACTAATAGATGGAGAAATATACCATGTTCATGGATCGGTAGAATAAATATAGTGAAAATGAGTATACTACCCAAAGCAATTTATAGATTCAATGCAATCCCCATCAAGCTACCAACGGTATTCTTCACAGAACTAGAACAAATAATTTCTCAATTTGTATGGAAATACAAAGAACCTCAAATAGCCAAAGCTATCTTGAGAAAGAAGAATGGAACTGGAGGAATCAACCTGCCTGACTTCAGGCTCTACTACAAAGCCACAGTCATCAAGACAGTATGGTACTGGCACAAAGACAGAAATATAGATCAATGGAACAAAATAGAAAGCCCAGAGATAAATCCACGCACATATGGACACCTTATCCTTGACAAAGGAGGCAAGAATATACAATGGATTAAAGACAATCTCTTTAACAAGTGTTGCTGGGAAAACTGGTCAAACACTTGTAAAAGAATGAAACTAGAAGACTTTCTAACACCATACACAAAAATAAACTCAAAATGGATTAAAGATCTAAATATAAGACCAGAAACCATAAAACTCCTAGAGGAAAACATAGGCAAAACACTCTCTGACATTCATCACAGCAGGATCCTCTATGACCCACCTCCCAGAATATTGGAAATAAAATCAAAAATAAATAAATGGGATCTAATTAAACTTAAAAAGCTTCTCCACAACAAAGGAAACTATAAGCAAGGTGAAAAGACAGCCTTCAGAATGGGAGAAAATAATAACAAATGAAGCAACAGACAAACAACTAATCTCAAAAATATACAAGCAACTTCTACAGCTCAGTTCCAGAAAAATAAATGACCCAATCAAAAAATGGGCCAAAGAACTAGGTAGACATTTCTCCAAAGAAGACATACAGATGGCTAACAAACACATGAAAAGATGCTCAACATCATTCATTATCAGAGAAATGCAAATCAAAACCACTATGAGGTACCATTTCACACCAGTCAGAATGGCTGCGATCCAAAAAGTCCACAAGCAATAAATGCTGGAGAGGGTGTGGAGAAAAGGGAACCCTCTTACACTGTTGGTGGGAATGCAAACTAGTACAGCCACTATGGAGAACAGTATGGAAATTCCTCAAAAAACTGGGAATAGAACTGCCTTATTATCCAGCAATTCCACTGCTGGGCATACACACTGAGGAAACCAGAATTGAAAGAGACACGTGTACCCCAATGTTCATAGCAGCACTGTTTACAATAGCCAGGACTTGGAAACAACCTAGATGTCCATCCGCAGATGAATGGATAAGAAAGCAGTGGTACATATACACAGTGGAGTATTACTCAGCCATTAAAAAGAATGCATTTGAATCAGTTCTAATGAGGTGGATGGAACTGGAGAGTATTATACAGAGTGAAGTAAGCCAGAAAGAAAAACACAAATACGGTATACTAACGCATATATATGGAATTTAGAAAGATGGTAACAATAACCCTGTTTAAGAGACAGCAAAAGAGACACTGATGTATAGAACAGACTTTTGGACTCTGGGAACAGGAGAGGGTGGGATGATTTGGGAGAATAGCATTGAAATATGTACAATATCATGTCTGAAATGAGTCGCCAATCCAGGTATGATGCCTGATAATGGATGCCTGAGGATGGTGCACTGACGACCCAGGGGGATGGTATGGGGAAGGAGGAGGGAGGAGTGTTCAGGATGGGGAACACATGTATACTTGTGGCGGATCCATCTTGATGTATGGCAAAAGCAATACATTATTGTAAAGTTAAGCAAAATAAAATTTAATTAAAAAAATAAAATGGATTGAGATATTTATGCATGAGAAAGATACTCACATGCTGAGTTCTACACTTATTGCTGAGGATAGTTCAGAATTCTGGGCAACAGACTTCACTGACTTGAGCCAAATATGTGGCCAGTACACTGCCTCTTCCTTTTCTGCGATTTGATCACTGTGTTTCCTCTAATCAAAATTTGAGGGCTGTAGAGAGTCCACCACCACTGGTATCACTTCAAGAATTGCCATTTCATATCAAGAATTCCTCCAAGAGAATCTCAGCCTCTCCTGCAAAAACATTTATAACCATGAACAATTTTGTGCTCTATCACTGGTAAATAGGAACAATAAAGGACAGAAATGGTATGGACCTAAGAGAAGCTATTAAGAACAAGTAGCAAGAATACACAGAAGAACTATATTTAAAAAAATCATAATGACCCAGATAACCCAGATCACTCACCTAGAGCCAGATATCTTGGAATGAGAAGTCAGGTGGACCTTACGTAGTATCACTATGAACAAAGCTAGTGGAGGTGAAGGAATTGTAGCTGAGCTTTTTCAAATACTAAAATATGATGTTGTTAAAGTGCTGTACTCAATATGCTGGCAAATTTGGATAAGTCAGCAGTGGCCAAAACACTGGAAAAGGTCAGTATTCATTCCAATTCCAAAGAAAGGCAATGTCAAAGAATGTTCAAACTCACACAATTGCACTCATTTCAGTTTAGTTCAGTTCAGTTCAGTCGCTCAGTCATGTCTGACTCTCTGTGAACCCATGAAATACAGCATAACAGGCCTCCCTGTCCATAACCAACTCCCAGAAATCATCCAAACTCATGTCCATTGAGTCGGTGATGCTACCCAGCCATCTCATCCTCTGTCGTCCCCTTCTCCTCCTGCCCCCAATCCCTCCCAACATCAGATTCTTTTCCAATGAGTCAACTCTTTGCATGAGGTGGCCAAAATATTGGAGTTTCACACATGCTAGCAAAGTATTGCTCAAAATTCTCCAAGCAGAACTTCCAGAAGTTCAAGTTGGATTTAGAAAAGACAGAGTAACCAGAGATCAAATTGCCAACATCCACTGTATCATAGAAAAAGCAGGAGAGTTCCAGAAAAGCATCTATTTCTGTTTCATTGACTATGCCAAAGTGTTTGACTGTGTGGATCACGATAAACTGGAAAATTCTGAAAGAGATGGGAATACCAGACCACCTGACATGCCTCTTGAGATATCTGTATGCACATCAGAAAGCAACAGTCAGACCTGGACATGGAACAACAGACTGTTTCCAAATAGGAAAAGGAATACATCAAAGCTGTATATTGTCACCCTGCTTATTTAACTTATATGCAGAGTATATCTTGAGAAATGCTGGGCTGGGATGAAGCACAAGCTGGAATCAAGATTGCTGGGAGAAATATCAATAATCTCAGATATGCAGATGACATCACCCTTATGGCAGAAAGAGAAGAAGAACTAAAGAGGCTCTTGATGAAAGTGAAAAAGGAGAGTGAAAATGCTGGTTTAAAACTCAACATTAAGAAAACAAAGATCATGGCATTTGGTCCCATCACTTCGTGGCAAATATATGGAGAAACAGTGGAAACAGTGGCAGACTTTATTCTTGGGGGCTCCAAAATAAATGCAGATGGTAATTGCAGCCATGAAATTAAAAGACGCTTACTCCTTGGAAGAAAAATTATGACCAACTCAGAGAGCATATTAAAAAGCAGAGATATTACTTTACCAACAAAGGTTCATCTAGTCAAAGCTATGGTTTTTCCAGTAGTCATATATGGATGTGAAAGTTGGACTATAAAGAAAGCTGAGCACCAAAGAATGGATGCTTTTGAACTGTGGTGTTGAAGACTCTTGAGAGTCCCTTGGAATGCAAGGAGATCCAACCAGTCCATTCTAAAGGAGATCAGTCATGGGTGTTCATTGAAAGGACTGATGTTGAAACTGAAACTCCAATACTTTGGCCACCTGATGTGAAGAGGTGAATCATTTGAACAGACCCTGATGCTTGGAAAGATTGAAAGCAGGAGGAGAAGTGGACAACAGAGGATGAGATGGTTGGATGGCATTACTGACTCAGTGGAGATGAGTTTTAGTAAACTCCAGGATATGATGATGGACAGGGAGGCCTATTATGCTGTAGTCAATGGGGTCACAAAGAGACCAACACGACTGCAGGATTGAACTGAACTAAAGCCTTTGATTGTGTGAATCACAACAAATTACGGAAAATTCTTAAAGAGAGGGGAATACCACCAACTTCCCTGCTTCCTAAGAAATGTGCATGTAGGTTAAAAAGCAACTATTAGAAAGAGACATGGAACAACAAACTGGTTCCAAACTGGCAAAGGAAAACATCAAGGCTGTATGTTATCACCCTACTTATTTAACTTTTATATAGAATTCAGTTAGTTTAGTTGCTCACTCATGTCTGACTCTTTGCGACCCCATGGACTCCAACACATCAGGCTTTCTTGTCCATCATCAACTCCCAGAGCTTGCTCAAACTCATGTCCATTGAGTTGGTTATATCATCTAACTATCTCATCCTCTGTCGTCCTCTTCTCCTCCTGCCTTCAATCTTTCCTAGCATCAGGGTCATTTCCAATGAGTCAGTTCTTTGAATCAGGTAGCCAAAATATTGGAGCTTCAACTTCAGCATCAATCCTTCCAATGAATATTCAGCGCTGATTTCCTTTAGGTTTGACTGGTTTGATCTCTTTGCAATTCAAGGGACTCTCAAGAGTATTCTCCAACACCACAGTTTGAAACTATCAATACTTCAGTGCAGCTTTCTTTATGATCCAACTCTCACATCTATACCTGACTACTGGAAAAAAAAATTGCTGTGATAGATGGACATTTGTCTGCAAAGTAATGCCTCTGCTTTTTAATATACTGTTTAGGTTTGTCATTGGACTTCCCTGGTGGCTCAGACGGTAGAACATCTGTCTACAATGTGAGAGACCTGGGTTTGATCCCTGGGTTGGGAAGACTGCCTAGAGAAGGAAATGGCAACCCACCCCAGTACTATTGACTTGAAAATCCCATGGATGGAGGAGTTTGGTGCAGGCTACTATCCATGGGGCCGCAAAGAGTCGGGCAAGACTAAGCGACTTCACTTTCACTTTTCTAGGTTTGTCATAGCTTCTCTGCCAAGGAGCAAGCATCTTTTAATTTCATGGCTGCAGTCACCATTTGCAGTGATTTTGGAGCCTCAGAAAATAGTCTGTCACTTTCTATTCTTTTCTCATCTACCTGTCATGAAGTGATGGGTCCAAATGCCACAATTTTAGTTTTCTGAATGTTGAATTTTAAGCCAACTTTTTATCTCTCCTCTTACACTTTCATCAAAAGACTCTTTAGTTCTTCTCTTTCTGCCATAAGGGTGATATGACCTGCATATCTGAAATTCTGCATATTTCTCCCAACAATCTTGATTCCAGTTATCTTTATCCAGCCCAGCATTTCATATGATGTACTCTGCATATAAGTTCAATAAACAGGGTGACAATATACAGCCTTGATGTACTCCTTTCACAATCTGTAACCAGTCTCCTGTTCCATGTACTGTTCTAATCATTGCTTTTTCACCTGCATACAGATTTCTCAGGAGGCAGGTCAGGTAATCTGGTATTCCAATCTCTTGAAGAATTTTCCACAGTTTTTTGTGATCCATACAGTCATAGGCTTTGGCATATTCAATAAAGCAGAAGTAGATGTTTTTCTGGAAGTCTTTTGCTTTTTCAATGATCCACTGTATGTTGTCAATTGGGTCTTTGGTTCCTCTACCTTTTTTAAATAGTCTTGAACATCTGGAATTTTCATGGAAAATTTTGAAAGGTTTTTGGTGGTGATGCAGAGTACATCATGTGAAATGCCAGGCTGGCTTAATCTCAATCTGAAATCAAGATCTCCAGGAGAAATATCAATAACCTCCGATACACAGATGACATCCCCCTTATGGCAGAAAGAGAAGAATTAAAGAGCCTCTTGTTGAAAGTTAGAGAGGAGAGGAAAACCTGACTTAAAACTCAACATTCAAAAGATCAAGGCATCCAGTGCCATCACTTCATGGCAAATAGATGGGGAAGCAGTGCAAACAGCGACAGACTTATTCTTTGGCTCTGATATCACTGCAGATGGTGACTGCAGGCATGAAATAAAAAGACCCCTGCTCCTTGGAAGAAAAGCTGTGGCAAACCTAGACAGCATATTAAAAAGCAGAGACATTAGTTTGCCAGCAAAAGTCTGTCTAGTCAAATCTCTTGTTTTCCCAATAGTCATGTATGGATGTGAGAGTTGGACCATAAAGAAAGCTGAGCACCAAAGAATACATGCTTTTGAGCTTTGGTGTTGGAGAAGCCTCTTGAGAGTCCCTTGGACAGCAAAGAGATCAAACCAGTCCATCCTAAGGAAATCATTCCTGAATATTCATTGGAAGGACTGATGCTGAAGCTGAAGCTCCAATACTTTGGCCACCTTATAAAAAGAACTGATTTATTGGAAAAAACCGTGATGCTGGGAAAAATTGATGGTAGAAGGAGAAGGGGATGACAGAGGATGAGATGGTTGGATGACATCACCGATTTGATGGACATAAGTTTGAGTAAGCTCCGGGAGTTGGTGATGATCACGGAAGCCTGGCGTGCTGCACTAGATGGAGTCTCAAAGTGTCGGACATGACAGAGCAACTGAACTGAACTTGCTATTGTATGAGATAATTGTTTCCTCTAATGGCCTTAAGATATAGCAGATAAGATACAGACATTTCATGTCTAAATGGGACCATACTTCTCTCTCTCTGCAAGGCAACTCACCTACCCTTTCTGATGTTAGCATGGAAAGCAGAAAAGCAAGGAAATATGGTAACACTGAAAGATTTTATTCTAAGATTTCAATGGTTACAGGCCAAAGAGTTCAATAGAAAACAGGATTGGAGTAATATTGTTCCACCATAGTTTTATTAGAAACTTTTGTGTTGTAAATTTCACATGGCATAGTAAATGAATTACCATTCATATTTTTTTTGTGCACATTTTGAGTAAGACTTGCATCTATGATTTCTATCAATAAAATATGGTGACAAACTTTGAAAGTTAAGAGCAAACTATGCATGGATGATTCAGCATCTTGAGAAATTATACAATCAGCAATAAATAAAAATTAACTGTGTTGCAGAAATAAGAAACATATTTTGTTTCAATACCAACAGGTTAGTAAAATCTTCTTCTTAGCAATAACATCTTGGGTATTTTTTCTGGGAGATAAACTGCAAAATTAATGAGGAATCATAAATTTAACAAAAAAGAACACTAATAGCTGGTTTTGGATTTGAACAGGAAGAGGTAGTGTCTAGAAAGGTGGCAAATAAGTGAATCACCGATTTGAGAGTAAACTAATAGAAAATAAGTCTTCATTAATATACTTATTGCCAAATTCAGACTGAAATTGAAGAAAGTAGGGAAAACCACTAGACCATTCAGGTATGACCTAAATCAAATCCCTTTTGATTATACAGTGGAAGTGAGAAATAGATTTAAGGGCCTAGATCTGATAGATAGAGTGCTTGATGAACTATGGAATGAGGTTCATGACATTGTATAGGAGACAGGGATCAAGACCATACCCATGGAAAAGACATGCAAAAAAGCAAAATGGCTGTCTGGGGAGGCCTTGCAAATAGCTGTGAAAAGAAGAGAAGCAAAAAGCAAAGGAGAAAAGGAAAGATATAAACATCTGAATGCAGAGTTCCAAAGAATAGCAAGAAGAGATAAGAAAGCCTTCTTCAGTGATCAATGCAAAGAAATAGAGGAAAACAACAGAATGGAAAAGATTAGGGATCTCTTCAAGAAAATCAGAGATACCAAAGGAACATTTCATACAAAGGTGGGCTCGATGAAGGACAGAAATGGTATGGACCTAACAGAAGAAGAAGATATTAAGAAGAGGGGCAAGAATACATAGAAGAACTGTACAAAAAAAGATCTTCAAGACCCAGATAATCATGATGGTGTGATCACTCATATAGAGCCAGACATCCTGGAATGTGAAGTCAAATGGGCCTTAGAAAGCATCACTATGAACAAAGCTAGTGGAGGTGATGGAATTCCAGTGGAGCTACTCCAAATCCTGAAAGATGATGCTGTGAAAGTGCTGCACTCAATATGCCAGCAAGTTTGGAAAACTCAGCAGTGGCCACAAGATTGGAAAAGGTCAGGTTTCATCCCAATCCCAAAGAAAGGCAATGCCAAAGAATGCTCAAACTACCACACAATTGCACTCATCTCACACGCTAGTAAAGTAATGCTCAAAATTCTCCAAGCCAGGCTTCAGCAATATGTGAACCGTGAACTTCCTGATGTTCAAGCTGGTTTTAGAAAAGGCAGAGGAACCAGAGATCAAATTGCCAACATCCGCTGGATCATGGAAAAAGCAAGAGAGTTCCAGAAAAACATCTATTTCTGCTTTATTGACTATGCCAAAGCCTTTGACTGTTTGCTGCTGCTGCTGTTGTTTTTTTGTTTGTTTTTTTTTCTTTCCCTTTTTCGTTTTTTTTTTTTCCCTGGGGGGTAGATCACAATAAACTATGGAAAATTCTGAAAGAGATGGGAATACCAGACCACCTGATCTGCCTCTTGAGAAATCTGTATGCAGGCCAGGAAGCAACAGTTAGAACTGGTCATGGAACAATAGACTGGTTCCAAATAGGAAAAAGAGTTCATCAAGGCTGTATATTGTCACCATGTTTATTTAAATTATATGCACAGTACATCATGAGAAATGCTGGACTGGAAGAAATACAAGTTGGAATCAAGATTGCTGGGAGAAATATCAATAACCTCAGATATGCAGATGACACCAGCCTTATGGCAGAAAGTGAAGAGGGTCAAAAAAGCCTCTTGATGAAAGTGAAAGTGGAGAGTGAAAAGGTTGGCTTAAAGCTCAACATTCAGAAAATGAAGATCATGGCATCCAGTCCCATCACTTCATGGGAAGTAGATGGGGAAAAATTGGAAACAGTGTCAGACTTTGTTTTTCTGGGCTCCAAAATCACTGCAGATGGTGACTGCAGCCGTGAAATTAAAAGACGCTTACTCCTTGGAAGGAAAGTTATGACCAACCTAGATAGCATATTCAAAAGCAGAGACATTATTTTGCCAACACAGTTTCGTCTGGTCAAGGCTATGGTCTTTCCTATGGTCATGTATGGATGTGAGAGCTGGACTGTGAAGAAGGCTGAATGCCGAAGAATTGATGTTTTGAACTGTGATGTTGGAGAAGACTCTTGAGAGTCCCTTGGACTGCAAGGAGATCCAACCAGTCCATTCTTAAGGAGATCAGCCCTGGGATTTCTTTGGAAGGAATGATGCTAAAGCTGAAACTCCAGGATTTTGGCCACCTCATGCGAAGAGTTGACTCATTGGAGAAGAGTCTGATGCTCAGAGGGATTGAGGGCAGGAGGAGAAGGGGACGACAGAGGATAAGATGGCTGGATGGCATCACTGACTCGATGGATGTGAGTCTGTGTGACTTCCGAAAGTTGGTGATGGAGAGGGAGGCCTGGCGTGCTGGGATTCATGGGGTCGCAAAGAGTCGGACACGACTGAGTACTGATCTGATCTGATCTGATGCTTTATATGTATCTCTGATTTTTTAAATTTAAATTATATAATTAATGTAGACAGATGACCCACAAAAATATTTTTGGAACCCCTTAAAACCTTTAGGTGGCCTTTTGGATTCACCAGGAATGTTGAGCAAATAAGAAACTGTATGAATACAATGGAATCCAGGATTCTTACCCTTAGAAAAGAGTGTTAGAAATATGAAAAGAGTCAAATATAGGATGAACCCTGTAGTTTTGCACTGGAGTTTGTGTTACTTGCATAATCTCATGGATTTCGGTGTATTAAAGATAGAAATATATATTGGATAGACAAAAGAGTATTTATATATGCAAAAAGGTTTGTTATAAGTCAGTACATCGTGAAGGCCTCTGAAAAGAAATACATCAGTAGCATACCTATAGCATAGAACTTGCTTGTTGATTACATTCTTCAGCAAAATAACTCAAAGTTTATTTTAAAATGATGCAATCTTGAGTTAGTGAAAGTACAAGATAAACCTAGAACATCTTGTTTTGCCAAATATAAGATAGCACTCAGAAATGATGAGGGCGTGGCAAAAAGACACAGGAGTTAGATTAAAGGAGCTCTTACAGACAAATGTGAAGCAATTTGAGCAGAGAGTATATAATAATAATAATTGATTATAACATATAGAATAAATTAGAAATCTATAAATGAGAAAATGCCTAAGTAAATAAATAACCAGAAGAGACTATTTCTACAGTAAAATGTAGAAAGAATGTGGAATCAGATTATCGCTATTTGACAATCACAATAAAAATTCAGACAAGATAAAATTATTAATGGATTCTGAAATGTTGGATGGAATAAAGTGAGAATGAATAACAGAATTTTACGTGGTATCAAAGTATTTCCTATAAAATTATTATTTAAGAAGAGGTGACATGCAACTTTATAATAAAGATAGACAAAATTTTTATCTTCAGTAAATAGTTAATGGAAGTCTACAAATAAAAGATCAAATCAACACAGTGTGCCACAATGGAAGGATGCAATGAAAGAATACAGCATCAGTTCTGCAGTATTCTAGACAAAAGTGCATGACCCAGGTGAAATCATGAGGAAACATTGAACAGAGCCACGTGGTTGATAGGAAGCTAGAGAGTTACATGAAACTGATGTTCTCCATGAAGGAAAGAAAATAGTAGATGATAGTCCATATTCTGCCTTTTACTATCATCTTGATTTTTTCCCTTTTATGCAATGATATCTTTAGAAAAAAACAGTATCTTTCTTCTTCTTAGAGCTAAGCGATTTTGTTAATATATTTATTTTTCTCTTTGTGAGATATATTGTCATTGTGGTGCAGTATCCTGGTGAAAGTGAAAGTTGTCCAGTCATGTATGAGTCTTTGCAACACCATGGACTGTAGCCAGCCAGGCTCCTCTATCCATGGGATTTTCCACGCAAGAATACTGGAGTGGGTTGCCATTTCCTTCTCCTGTTAAGAGTTAAAAAATGTTCTGCTATCCAGCTAGGTAATGTGTGATTCCTCAGGGAATCAATGAAATTTTGACATGACTGAAGAGCATCTGATTTAAAAAAAATAGCAGATGTACTTAGTCAGAATAAGAACTCAGGAATCTATCTCTTACTGGAGAGGAAGAAGGTTAATCAGTTGAGTGGGTATCATGAGATATCAGATATTTTTCCCAAGGAAAACAAAGACCAAGAAAATTATCCACATTATCAGGAACAGAATAGGATTGAAAAGATAATTCTGTGGCATTGCTTCTCTAATATAGCATAGTAGAGAATCATTATCAGAGAACTTAATAACAGCTTAGCTTTGCTGGGCCTCACTTACAGAGATTTTGATTCAGTAGATTTGCTGTGGGAGTCAGGGAAATGTGCTTACTACCAAACTCTTATTTTATTTTTTCCACACTAAATTAGAGAACAAATATTATAACAATATAACAATATCTTGCAAAACTCATCCTGCTGTTGTTAATATTAACAACTTTCCTAGTCTTTACCATTTCTAGGAATGATCTCTGACCTCCTGCATAGGTTCCACTAATCTAATTACTATGCTTCCTCATCAGTACTAAGAGAAAGTGCATAGTGGCCAGATAAAGGACCACATTTTGAAAAGTACTGCCTTATAGGATTAAAAAGTGCATACATATCTAGTGGAGCTTCCAGAGAGGCTCAGATGGTAAGGAATCCTCTTGCAAATGCAGAATACCTGGGTGTGATCCCTGGGTTGGAAGGATCCCTGGAGGAGGGCACAGCAACCCACTCCAGTATTCTTGCCTGGAGAATTCCCAGGGATAAAGGAGCCTGCTATTGCTGCTAAGTCACTTCAGCCGTGTCTGACCCTGTTCAACCCCATAGAAGGCAGCCCACCAGGTTCCCCCGTCCCTGGGATTCTCCAGGCAAAAACACTAGAGTGGATTACCATTTCCTTCTCCAATGCATGAAAGTGAAGTTGTTCAGTTGTGTCCGACTCTTGGCGATCCCGTAAACTGCAGCCTACCAGACTCCTCCATCCATGGGATTTTCCAAGCAAGAGTACTAGAGTGGGGTGCCATTGCCTTCTACACAGAAGAGCCTGGTGGGCTACAATCCATGGGGTCACAAAGAGTCAGACACAACTGAGTGAATAAGCACAGCACAGCACACATATCCAGGGAATTCTAGATTATCACACAGAGGAAAATTTATTAGTCATGCCTGATTCAAAGCTGGTTTCTAAGCAATGATCTCAAAAAGAAATTTCTCAATGTGGTCTTTTGTTTAATTATACCTCCCTTCCCCCCAGCATCCCTCTGGCATTTAGTCCCGGAAAATAGTTTTTGAGACTAGAATATTCCCGCTTCCCAAGTCTCTCTTACCCTCTTCTTGAATGTCTTGTGATTCTTTTCACCTATTTTCTACAAAATAATTAGAAAATGACAAAATCAGAAGGCTTCACCTTTGTAAACAGCAAGCTCTATGACAGTGTCTGATACAAATAACCTCAAATTATATGTTAAAATAAAAGAACCAGTCATATACCCTTTTATTTGTTTCATACTATTATGCAACAGATTACACAAAGTTGGCTTGAAATATAAAAGTTTCCATGGGAATCTTGGATAATTTAGCTGGGTCTTCTGTTTGGGGTTTCCATAAGGCTTAAATAAAATATTGACTGAGTGTGTCCTTATCTGGAACTCAACTAGGGAAATATCCACTTTCAAGTTCTCTTAATTTGTTGGAAAATTTAATTTTCTTGCAATTTTTTGACTGAAGTCTCTGTAGTCTTGCTATCTCTTTGTTAGGACCTGCTCTCAGAGGTCACTCTCAGGTTTTTTCCACACAGAACATTCTATCATCTTTTTTCCTTACACTTTGAATCTCCTCTTTTCTCTAATCTCTAGACCTTAATTAGAATGGGGTCACTTTGGCTAAATGAACTCACCTACACATAATGGATGAAGATTATAAAGGATGGTCACACCTATTGGGGCTATTTTATATTTCTGCCTACTGTAATCCTTAATAAAGTTCTTAGAGTATTCACTCCAATTTGTAAGTTGTTTTACATGAAAATGCAAAAACCATAGACTTGACTATTTACCATGTGTAATCAGAAAAATAATTAATCATCACAATATGATCACTGAATTATTTCCTAAGTTAACTTTCTTCACTCAGAGTATAAACTTGGAATGCCACTCACCATCTGGTTTTACAAGGATTAAGTCATTAGGCACTACTGTATGCTATCAAAGGAATTCAGGACAAAAAGCACTCTGCACTTTGGGGAAACAGGCAGAATAAAGCCTAGATAATTTTGCATATATATTCCAGGAAAAATATTAATAAATTCACATTTTTGCATCTTCCCATACACAGAAAAGCACTAAAATCATTATCTGAGAAATCTGATCCTCATTACTATTAACAACAGTTGTCTTTTGGCAAGACATATGCTTTATTACATGTATCACCTAGCCAAAATCACATACAAATTGGCTGTTTCCCTTATGTTTTCAGAGGATTTCCTCAGAGGAATCTTAGAAGCTGTTTTCAGGTCTATAGTCTTCAGTAAGACACTGAACAAAATTCAACTCACAGCTCTCATCATTGTACTTTCCAGTTGACAAGGGATAAAATGTCTCAAAGTCAAGGACTACAGGAATATCTAGGTTTATGAAGATGGTGCCAGTGGAATAAAACTTGCCTGTCAATGAAGGAGATGTAAGAGATGCAAGTTCAATCCCTGGGTTGAGAAGATCCCCTGAAGGTGCATGCACACTAAGTCTCTTCAGATCATATCAGATCAGTCGCTCAGTCATGACCAACTCTTTGCCACCCCATGAATCCCAGCACACCAGGCCTCCCTGTGTCCATCACCAACTCCCGGAGGTCACTCAGACTCACATCCATCGAGTCAGTGATGCCATCCAGCCATCTCATCCTCTGTCGTCCCCTTCTCCTCTTGCCCCCAATTTTTCCCAGCATCAGAGTCTTTTCCAATGAGTCAACTCTTCGCAAGAGGTGGCCAAAGTACTGAAGTTTCAGCTTTAGCATCATTCCTTCCAAAGAAATTCCAGGGCTGATCTCCTTTAGAATGGACTGGTTGAATCTCCTTGCAGTCCAAGGGACTCTCAAGAGTCTTCTCCAACACCACAGTTCAAAAGCATCAATTCTTCAGTGCTCAGCCTTCTTCACAGTCCAAGTCTCACATCCATACATGACAACAGGATAAACCATAGCCTTGACTAAACAGATCTTTGTTGGCAAAGTAATGTCTCTGCTTTTGAATATGCTATCTAGGTTGATCATAACTTTTCTTCCAAGGGGTAAGCGTCTTTTAATTTCGTAGCTGCAGTCACCATCTGCAGTGATTTTGGAGCCCAGAAAAATAAAGTCTGACACTGTTTCCACTGTTTCCCCATGTATTTCCCATGAAGGGATGGGATCAGATGCCATGATCTTAGTTTTCTGAATGTTGAGTTTTAAGCCAACTTCAACTTCTTCAGCGATCAATGCAAAGAAATAGAGGAAAACAACAGAATGGGAAAGACTAGACATCTCTTCAAGAAAATCAGAGATACCAAAGGAACATTTCATGCAAAGATGGAGCTCAATAAAGGACAGAAATGGTATGGACCTAACAGAAGCAGAAGATATTAAGAAGAGGTGGCAAGAATACACAGAAGAGCTGTACAAAAAAGAGCTTCACGACCCAGATAATCATGATGGTGTGATCACTGACCTAGAGCCAGACATCCTGGAATGTGAAGTCAAGTGGGCCTTAGAAAGCATCACTATGAACAAAGCTAGTGGAGGTGATGGAATTCCAGTGGAGCTATTCCAAATTCTGAAAGATGATGCTATCAAAGTGCTGCATTCAATATGACAGCAAATTTGGAAAACTCAGCAGTGGCCACCAGACTGCAAAAAGTCAGTTTTCATTCCAATCCCAAAGAAAGGCAATGCCAAAGAATGCTCAAACTACCACACAATTGCACTCATCTCACATGCTAGTAAAGTAATGCTCAAAATTCTCCAAACCAG
This sequence comes from Tragelaphus eurycerus, assembly GCA_935064755.1. Lineage (NCBI taxonomy): Eukaryota > Metazoa > Chordata > Mammalia > Artiodactyla > Bovidae > Tragelaphus > Tragelaphus eurycerus. The sequence goes on from CAKXYN010000123.1 coordinate 2,595,086, forward strand.
GCTTCAGCAATATGTGAACCGTGAACTTCCTGATGTTCAAGCTGGTTTTAGAAAAGGCAGAGGAACCAGATATCAAATTGCCAACATCTGCTGGATCATCGACAAAGCAAGAGAGTTCCAGAAAAACATCTATTTCTGCTTTATTTACTATGCCAAAGCCTTTGACTGTGTGGATCACAATAAACTGTGGAAAATTCTGAAAGAGATGGGAATACCAGACCACCTGATCTGCCTCTTGAGAAATTTGTATGCAGGTCAGGAAGCAATAGTTAGAACTGGTCATGGAACAACAGACTGGTTCCAAATAGGAAAAGGAGTACATCAAGGCTGTGTATTGTCACCCTGCTTATTTAACTTATATGCAGAGTACATCATGAGAAATGCTGGACTAGAGGAAACACAAACTGGAATCAAGATTGCTGGGAGAAATATCAATAACCTCAGATATGCAGATGACCCTACCCTTTTGGCAGAAAGTGAAGAGGAACTAAAAAGCCTGTTGATGAAGGTGAAAGTGGAGAGTGAAAAAGTTGGCTTAAAGCTCAACATTCAGAAAACGAAGATCATGGCATCCGGTCCAATCACTTCATGGGAAATAGATGGGGAAACAGTGTCAGACTTTATTTTTCTGGGCTCCAAAATCACTGCAGATGGTGACTACAGCCATGAAATTAAGTCTCTTCAGTCATGTCCAAATCTATGTGACCCTATGGACTGTAGCCTGTCAGGCTCCTCTGTTCATGGGATTCTCCAGCCAAGAATGCTGGATTGGGTACCATGCCCTCCTCCAGGGGTTCTTTCTAAACTAGTGATCCAGCCCATCTATCCTGCACTGAAGTTGGATTTTGTACTTTTGAGCCAGCAGAGATGTATTGTGAAGATCCCCTGGAAGAGGGCATGTCAACCTACTCCAGTATTCTTGTCTGGAGAATCCCATGGACCGAGGAGCCTAGCAGATTATAGTCCATAGGGTCCCAAAAAGTTGACTTAGCATACAGGCATAGCAATATCTACCCACATAGAAATAAGATGAGAAATGACTGCTAAAGAGTTCTATTAGGTGAGATAATTGGAGGAAACTAATGCCTGACTTTTGTCCTCCCCTTTTTTGTGTATTAATAGCAAGCTATTAATAGCTAACTCAGAAGAGTGCTTGCTGTGAGCGAGTGAGTGAAGTGAGTGAAGTCATTCGGTCGTGTCTGACTCTGCGACCCCATGGACTGTAGCCCACCAGGCTCCTCCTTCCATGGGATTCTCCAAGCAAGAGTACCAGAGTGGGTTGCCATTTCTTTCTCCAGGGGATCTTCCTGATCCAGGGATCGAACCCGTGTCTCTTGCATTCCAGACAGACGCTTTAACCTCTGAGCCACCAGGGAAGTTACTACAGTTAAGTTACAGGAAGTTACTACAGTGCTAACACATACATATGTGATTTCATCTTAAAGGAATCTTTTGAAGTTTGCTATCATTGTGCTACTTTACAAATGAAACTTAAGCTAAAAGGTATCAGATATATATATATGTGTGTGTGTGTGTGTGTGTGTGTGTGTGTGTGTGTGTGTGTGTGTATATATATAGTATCAGATGTTTATATATATATATATTGATTTTTTTTGGACAAATATCCTTTTTAAAAGATCTAACTCATTTTGAATAATTTCTATCCATATGTAAATTGATCAACTTTCTTGATATATTCACAATTCATGAATGAAGTTATATATTCGAGATTGAAATAAAAATTATTTTCTTACTGTGTTTACCCATAAATGCATATTTCCAATGGGCTATTTTTTTTTTTTTTTTCCAGTTCTGCTACTGCTTCTGCTGCTGCTGCATCACTTCAGTTGTGTCCGACTCTGTGTGACCCCATAGACAATAGCCCACCAGGTGCTCCTGTCCCTGGGATTCTCCAGGAAAGAACACTGGAGTGGCCATTTCCTTCTCCAATGCATGAAAGTGAAAAGTGAAAGTGAAGTCACTCAGTCATGTCTGACTCTTAGTGACCCCATGGACTGCAGCCTACCAGGCTCCTCTGTCCATGGGATTTTCCAGGCAAGAGTACTAGATTGGGGTGCTATTGCCTTCTCCTTTCAGTTCTAGAGATGTACAAATGAATGTGAATTTTGTCAAAGACTATTTTTTTCTAAAACATAGTACTTTGCATATGTTTCATATTTTATACAGTGTCAATATGACACAAAATAAGTCTCTTTAAATTTTCAGAGAAATGTTTAACATCTAGATCAATTAAACAAGTAAATAATGTTTTGCTAAACTGAAACATTAAACTTTGCCGATGTATAAATGACTACACATAAGTAACTTTTAAGACTAGTTTATATTATAGGTGTGCTTGTTAATATAAATGTAGAAACAATTCTGTGTTAATATATAAAAATGAGTATTTAAAAATAGTTTTTCTTAACACAAATACAGTATGCTAAGTCACTTAAGTCGTGTCCGACTCTGTGTGACCCCATAGACGGCAGCCCACCAGGCTTCCCCATCCCTGGGATTCTCCAGGCAAGAACACTGGAGTGGGCTGCCATTTCCTTATATATGGAATTTAGAAAGATGGTAACAATAACCCTATATACGAGACAGCAAAAGAGAAACTGATGTATAGAACAGTCTTTTGGACTCTGGGAGAGGGAGAGGGTGGGATGATTTGGGAGAATGGCATTGAAATATGTATAATATCATATATGAAACGAGTCACCAGTCCAGGTTCGATGCCTGATACTGGATGCCTGGGGCTGGTGCACTGGGACGACCCAGAGAGATGGTATGGGGAGGAAGAAGGGAGGAGGGTTCAGGATGGGGGAACACATGTATATCTGTGGCAGATTCATTTAGATATATGGCAAAACCAATACAATATTGTAAAGTTAAATAAAATTAAATTAAATTAAAAAATAGTTTTTTTGTTGTGCAGAAGCTTTTAAGTTTAATTAGGTCCCATTTGTTTATTTTTTATTTTATTTCGAATATTCTGGGAGGTGGGTCATAGAGGAGCCTGCTGTGATGTATGTCAGAGAGTGTTTTGCCTATGTTTTCCTCTAGGAGTTTTATGGTTTCTGGTCTTACATTTGGATCTTTAATCCATTTTGAGTTTATTTTTGTGTATGGTGTTAGAAAGTGTTCTAGTTTCATTCTTTTACAAGTGTTTGGCCAGTTTTCCCAGCACCACTTGTTAAAGAGATTGTCTTTAATCCATTGTATATTCTTGCCTCCTTTGTCAAAGATAAGGTGTCCATATGTGTGTGGATTTATCTCTGGGCTTTCTATTTTGTTCCATTGATCTAAATTTCTGTTTCTGTGCCAGTACCATACTGTCTTGATGACTGTGGCTTTGTAGTAGAGCCTGAAGTCAGGCAGGTTATTCCTCCAGTTCCATTCTTCTTTCTCAAGATAGCTTTGGCTATCTTAAACCTAGATGTCCATCAGCAGATGAATGGATAAGAAAGCTGTGGTACATATACACAATGGAGTATTATTCAGCCATTAAAAAGAATACATTTGAATCAGTTCTAATGAGGTAGATGGAACTGGAGCCTATATACAGAGTGAAGTAAGCCAGAAAGAAGAACACAAATACAGTATACTAATGCATATATATGGAATTTAGAAAGATGGTAACAATAATCCTATATACGAGACAGCAAAAGAGACACTGATGTATTGAACAGTCTTTTGGACTCTGGGAGAGGGAGAGGGTGGGATGATTTGGGAGAATGGCATTGAAATATGTGTAATATCATATTTGAAATGAGTCGCCAGTCCAGGTTCGATGCCTGATACTGGATGCCTGGGGCTGGTGCACTGGGATGACCCAGAGAGATGGTATGGGGAGGGAGAAGGGAGGAGGGTTCAGAATGGGGAACACATGTATACCTGTGGAAGATTCATTTAGATATATGGCAAAACCAATACAATATTGTAAAGTTAAGTAAAATAAAATTTAAAAAATAAATAAAAATAAATAGTTTTTCTTAAGCTACATATATATATACTAGACTAAATAAGCACTGGAATAAAAAATATTTTGCTCTCTGTATAACTAATATTAAAGTAGTTTCATCATTGAACAAAAATATCTTTATGTAAAATTTAGTAGGAAATACTTTGCAGTAAAATGAATATGAAAAATTTATATGAGTTAATTCCTACAACAAAAACAAAAATAGACCAATATGTGCATTGAGATCTCATTGCTACTCTTGTTATAAGAAAGCATTTATAAAGTTATATAAGGATTTCATTTTAACAGAATAGTCTTGTCAAGTGTACAAAATATTTTTGTCTAATGTTTATACTTTTAAGGAATAGAACATACATGAAATTAGAATCTCAGTCTAGAGATTTCAGTAAACATTTGCAGAAGACAAACTGTATAGTCTTTTCATTTAAGATTAATTAACTTTCAATATCCAGATCATAACATTTCCCCTCTGTGGAAACAAACAAATTTTTATTTATTTTATTTACCAGGATGTATATTAATTTTATAGAACATGATAATCTATTCCTAGTAGCTCAATTCATAGCTAAATTCTCAGTTGGCAAATTCCCTGATAACTCAGTTGGCAAAGAATTCACCTGCAATGCAGGAGACCTTGGCTGGATTCTGGGTCAAGAAGATCCACTGGAGAAGGGATAGGCCACCCATTCCAGTATTCTTAGGTTTCCCTTGTGGCTCAGATGGCAAAGAATCCCTCTGCAATGCCAGAGACCTGGGTTCAATCTCTGGGTTGGGAAGATCCCCTGGAGAAGGGGAAATCTACTCATTCCAGTACTCTGGCCTGGAGAATTCTATGGACTGTATAACCCATGAGTTCGCAAAGAGTGCCTTTCACTTTCATAATAATGTAAAGTGGCCCAATTTTTTGGTAATGTCTGATCTTTCAGCAACTCCTTATGCTTTCTTATTTCTCAAAAAAGTATTTCTGATTGTATGAGCTAATTGCAATTATCCTGAGAAAATTTTGAATCCTGTAGATAAGAATGAAGTTTGGCATAGTGCTTAATCCTCTGTGTAATGCTTGATCTATATTTTCTATTTGTTTATTTATTCAGAAAATATGGGCAATTGTGCTGGATAATGGAAAACACTGGAAATATAACAAGAAACATTTTCTGCCCTTAAGGGATACCATATACATCATAAGGAAAGAGACAAAATATCATAATGTGGTCTAAGAAAGAATAGAAGTGAAAAAGGCTGCTATGAAATAAATAATATATTTACCAAAAGCAAATCAGGCAGACAGGGATGGTTTATTGGTAAAAGTGTTATGGGAGCTGATTTTGGAAAATGAATTTTGAAAAGTTTTGACATCATCTTAAATTTTACTGGAAAAATATGTCAACAAAGTAAAACTTTTGCTTCTACAGTTAAATTTTCATAATATGAACTTACATAGCATTCTTTCTAATTACGAAGGTAAAATGTATCTCTGCCCTGATTTAAGGTTAAACTTTCCACTTAAGGTCTGGATCCAATGCTTTATTTCTTCTACAAGGATTTTGCTCCTTTGATTATATCCTTCCTTAATTATCATGGAACTAGAACTGGGTGTTATCTGGCCCACTCAGCCAAAGAGTTAAAAATGGACAGCAGTTTTCATCATCAAATGGAACTGATACACCCAGGATTAGATTCTAGCAAATCCTGAAGACACAAGTAAATTATACAAAGGAGTGACCTAGATGCCTACGGCCACTACTCCTGATACATTGCCTTCTCTCTCCCTACTTATAACTCTAGGCTCATGGGGAGTTCCCTAGAATGAGTTTAATGAAAAACAAATGCAGGATTGGTTTTCAAATGATTCTGCATGATATATACACACACCATTGAAAACTGGACAGTTACAGTGCTACAGTGTTATCTGGGATAACACTGAAGGACAATGATAATGGGAGATATTGTCAAGTAGGCAGAATTTCAAGCAGTATACCTGGTTGATCTTTTTGCCTGAAAGGACAGATGACCAGAGGTACATGTCTGTATCAATTCATGAGATACAGTTAATATTTTGACAGGATGGTCAAAGACTTGGAAGAACAAAATATGATTAGAAAATAGATAGCAAGAAGATCTACTGAAAAAATCTGTGTATAGATCTCTCTGAATGGGCACAGAATGTGAGGGCATTAGTATTCCATGAGAATGCTCAACAAAGGTGACTTAGCAGTGGCAGAGGTTAAGATTAACACAACTTAGAAAATGGCATTATTTCCCAGGGTATCAGTTACCTACCTGGTAAACCATGTTCATCATAGAATTGGAGTGATTTATTCTAACAGAAAGAGACCTTCACTCTGAATATAATTTGCTTTCCTAGACTGCAAGGTTTCTGCTAAACTTGTCATCTTGGGAATTCAGGGCTGCCTTATTATGATATTGGGCTTCCCTGATAGTTCAGTTGGCAAAAAATCCATCTGCAGTACAGGAGACCCTGGTCTGATTCCTGGGTTGGGAAGATCTGCTGAAGAAGGAATAGATACCTACTCAAGTATTCTTGGGCTTACCTCTGGTAAATAATCCATCTGTAATGTGGGAGACCAGGGCTCAATCCCTGGGTTGGGAAGATCCCCTGAGGAAGGGAAAGGGTATTCACTCCAGTATTCAGGCCTGGAGAATTCCATGGACAGTATAGTCCATGGGATTGCAGAGTCAGACATGACTGAGCAACTTTCACATTCACTTATTATGATATTATGATATATAAGAAGAAAAATAGATGTGGTCTTACTGGCATAGAATTCCTAAAGCCATTGGAATTTCCTAAGTGATTTCCTGTCTTTTGTTCTGTTAATGAGGTGACTTTGAAGTGCATCTACAGACTGATGTGATTTCCAAAGAAACCAACTGTGTGATTAGAGGGGTGGGACATTTAGTTTTGCCCTCTTGACCTCTGGAAAGAGAGAGGAGCTGGAGGTTGGATATATTTCCAGTGACCAATGACTTAAGTCCTGTAAGCAGTCTTGGAATTTTCTGGACGTGATGCTGACTGAAGAACATGAATTAGGGTGTCTGTAGAAGCCTTTGTATCAGAGGTTACTTTTATCTCCTATGACATGCAAGGCACAAATGTAGAGGAGTTAAACAGTCATTGAATATTCAGGAGTTGGTGACTGCGACAGCACAGGAGTGGCCAAGAGGAGCTACCTCATGTCCAAGGTCAAGGGCAGCAGCTGAGAGGAGCTACACATGTCCAAGGTAAGGAGCAGTGGCTGTGCTTTGCTGGAAGAGATACCCCACATCCTAAGCAAAAGAAACCCAAGTAAGATGGTAGGCGCTGAGAGAAGGCTTCAGAGGGCAGACAGACTGAAACCATGGTCTCAGACAACTAACCAATCTGATCACACGGACCACAGCTTGTCAAAGTCAATGAAACTAAGCCATGCTCTGTGGAGCCACCCAAGACGGATGGGTCATGGTGGAGAGGTCTGACAGAATGTGGCCCACTGGAGAAGGGATTGGCAAAGAGCTTCAGTATTCTTGCCTTGAGAACCCCATGAACAGTATGAAAAATCAAAAGATAGGACACTGAAAAATGAACTCCCAGGTTAGTAGGTGTCCAATAAGCTACTGGAGATCAGTGGAGGAATAACTCCAGAAAGAATGAAGGAATGGAACCAAAGCAAAATCACCACCCAGTTATGGATGTGACTGGTGATAGAAGCTAAGTCTGATGCTCTAAAGAGAAATATTGCATAGGAAACTGAAATCAAGTCCATGAATCAAGGCAAACTGAAAATGGTCAAACAGGAGTGAACGTCAACATTCTAGGAATCAACAAACTAAAACGGACTAGAATGGGTGAATTTAACTCAGATGAGAATTATATCTACTACTGTGGGCAGGAATCTCTTAGAAGAAATGGAGTAGCCATCATAGTCAACAAAAGAGTACAAAATGCAGTACTTGGATGAAATCTCAAAATCAACAGAATGATCTCTGTTCGTTTCAAAAGCAAACCATTCAAAATCATGGTAATCCAAGTCTATGCCCTAACCAGTAATGCTGGAAAAGCTGACGTTGAATGACTCTGTGAAGACCTCTTAGAACTAACACCCAAAAGAGATGTCCTTTTTATTATAAGGGACTGGAATGCAAAAGTATAAAGTCAAGAAACACCTGGAGTAACAGACAAATTTGGCCTTGGAGTACAGAATGAAGCAGGGCAAAGGCTAATACACTTTTTCCAAGAGAACTCACTGGTCATAGCAAATATCCACTTCCAACAACACAAGAGAAGACTCTACACATGGACATCACCAGAAGGTCAACACCAAAATCACACTGATTATATTATTTGCAGCCAAAGATGGAGAAGCTCTATATAGTCAGCAAAAACAAGACCAGGAACTTACTGTGGCTCAGATCATGAACTCCTTACTGTCAAATCCAGACTGAAATTGAAGAAAGTGGGGAAAACCACTTGACCATTCAGGTATGATCTAAATCAAATCCCTTTTGATTATACAGTGGAAGTGAGAAATAGATTTAAGGGACTATATCTGATAGACAGAATGCCTGATGAACTATGGACAGAGGTTTGTGACATCGTACAGGAGACAAGGATCAAGACCATCCCCAAGAAAAAGAAATGCAAAGAAGCAAAATGGCTGTCTGAGGAGGCCTTACAAATAGTTGGGAAAAGAAGAGAAGCAAAAAGCAAAGGAGAAAAGGAAAGATATAACCATTTGAACGCAGAGCTCCAAACAACAGCAGGGAGAGAAAAGAAAGCCTTACTCAGCGATCAATGAAAAGAAATATAGGAAAACAACAGTATGGGAAAGACTAGCTATCTCATAAAAATTTAGAGATACCATAGGAACATTTCATGCAAAGATGGGCTCAATAAAGGACAGAAATAGTATGGACCTAACAGAAGCAGAAGATACTAAGAAGAGGTAGCAAGAATACACAGAAAAACTATACAAAAAAGATATTCACGACCCAGATAATCACGATGGTGTGATCATTCACCTAGAGCCAGACATCCTGGAATGTAAATCCAAGTGGGCCTTAGGAAGCATGACTACAAACAAAGCTAATGGAGGTGATGGAATTCCAGTTGAGCTATTTCAAATCCTGAAAAGTGATGCTGTGAAAGTATTGCACTAAATATGTAAGCAAATTTGGAAATCTTAGCAGTGGCCACAGGACTGGAAAAGGTAAGTGTTCATTCCAATACGAAAGAAGGGCAGTCCAAAGAATTTTCAAATTACCTCAAAATTACACTCATCTCACATGCTAGTAAAGTAATGCTCAAAATTCTCCAAGCCAGGCTTCAGCAACATGTGAACCATGAACTTTCAGATGTCCAAGATGGCTTTAGAAAAGGCAGAGGAACCAGAGATCAAATTGACAACATCTGCTGGATCAGAAGTAAAACTCTCACTGTTTGCAGATAACATGATCCTCTACATAGAAAATTCTAAAGATTCCACTAGAAAATTACTAGAACTAATCAATGAATATAGTCAAGTCACAGGATATAAAATCAACACACAGAAATCCCTTGCATTCCTATACACTAATAATGAGAAAATAGAAAGAGAAATTAAGGAAACAATTCCTTTCACCATTGTAATGAAAAGAATAAAATACTTAGGAATATATCTTCCTAAAGAAACTAAAGACCTATATATAGAAAACTATAAAACACTGGTGAAAGAAATCAAAGAGGACACTAATAGATGGAGAAATATACCATGTTCATGGATTGGTGGAACCAATATAGTGAAAAGGAGTATACTACCCAAAGCAATTTATAGATCCAATGCAATCCCCATCAAGCTAGCAATGGTATTCTTCACAGAGCTAGAACAAATAATTTCTCAATTTGTATGGAAATACAAAAAACATAGAATAGCCAAAGCTATCTTGAGAAAGAAGAATGGAACTGGAGGAATCAACCTGCCTGACTTCAGGCTCTACTACAAAGCCACAGTCATCAAGACACTGTGGTACTGGCACAAAGACAGAAATATAGATCAATGGAACAAAATAGAAAGCCCAGAGATAAATCCACGCACATATGGACACCTTATCCTTGACAAAGGAGGCAAGAATATACAATGGATTAAAGACAATCTCTTTAACGAGTGGTCCTGGGAAAACTGGTCAAACACTAGTAAAAGAATGAAACTAGAAGACTTTCTAACACCATACACAAAAATAAACTCAAAATGGATTAAAGATCTAAATGTAAGACCAGAAATCATAAAACTCCTAGAGGAAAACATAGGGAAAACACTCTCTGACATTCATCACAGTAGGATCCTCTATGACCCACCTCCCAAAATATTGGAAATAAAATAAAAAATAAACAAATGGGACCTAATTAAACTTAAAAGCTTCTGCACAACAAAGGAAACTATCAGAGATCAGATCAGATCAGTCGCTGAGTTGTGTCCGACTCTTTGCGACCCCATGAACTGCAGTACGCCAGGCCTCCCTATCCATCACCAGCTCTCGGAGGTCACTCAGACTCACATTCATCGAGTCAGGGATGCCATCCAGCCATCTCATCCTCTGTCGTCCCCTTCTCCTCCTGCCCTCAATCCCTCCCAGCATCAGAGTCTTCTCCAATGAGTCAACTCTTCGCATGAGGTGGCCAAAATACTGGAGTTTCAGCTTGAGCATCATTCCTTCCAAAGAAATTCCAGGGCTGATCTCCTTCAGAATGGACTGGTTGGATCTCCTTGCAGTCCAAGGGACTCTCAAGAGTCTTCTCCAACACCACAGTTCAAAAGCATCAATTCTTCGGCACTCAGCATTCTTCACAGTCCAGCTCTCACATCCATACATGACCACAGGAAAGACCATAGCCTTGACTAGGCGAACCTTTGTTGGCAAAGTGATGTCTCTGCTTTTGAATATGCTATCTAGGTTGGTCATAACCTTCCTTCCAAGGAGCAAGAGTCTTTTAATTTCATGGCTGCAGTCACCATCTGCAGTGATTTTGGAGCCCAGAAAAAGAAAGTCTGACACTGTTTCCACTGTTTGTCCATCTATTTCCCATGTAGTGATGGGACCAGATGCCATGATCTTCGTCTTCTGAATGTTGAGCTTTAAGCCAACCTTTTCACGCTCCACTTTCACTTTCATCAAGAGGTTCTTTAGTTCCTCTTCACTTTCTGCCATAAGGGTGGTATCAGCTGCATATCTGAGGTTATTGATATTTCTCCCGGCAATCTTGATTCCAGCTTGTGTTTCTTCCAGTCCAGCATTTCTCATGATGTACTCTGCATATAAGTTAAATAAACATGGTGACAATATACAGCCTTGACGTACTCCTTTTCCTATTTGGAACCAGTCTGTTGTTCCATGACCAGTTCTAACTGTTGCTTCCTGACCTGCATACAGATTTCTCAAGAGGCAGATCAGGTGGTCTGGTATTCCCATCTCTCTCAGAATTTTCCACAGTTTATTGTGATCTACACAGTCAAAGGCTTTGGCATAGTCAATAAAGCAGAAATAGATGTTTTTCTGGAACTCTCTTGCTTTTTCGATGATCCAGCGGATGTTGGCAATTTGATCTCTTGTTCCTCTGCCTTTTCTAAAACCAGCTTGAACATCAGGAAGTTCACGGTTCACATACTGCTGAAGCCTGGCTTGGAGAATTTTGAGCATTACTTTACTAGTGTGTGAGATGAGTGCAATTGTGCGGTAGTTTGAGCACTCTTTGGCATTGCCTTTCTTTGGGATTGGGATGAAAACTGACCTTTTCCAATCTTGCGGCCACTGCTGAGTTTTCCAAATTTGCTGGCATATTGAGTGCAGCACTTTCACAGCATAATCTTTCAGGATTTGGAATAGCTCCACTGGAATTCTATCACCTCCACTAGCTTTGTTCCTAGTGATGCTTTCTAAGGCCCACTTGACTTCACATTCCAGGATGTCTGGCTCTAGGTTAGTGATCACACCATCATGATTATCTGGGTCGTGAAGCTCTTTTTTGTACAGTTCTTCAAGCAAGGTGAAAAGACATACTTCAGAATGGGAGAAAATAATAACAAATAAAGCAACAGACAAACAACTAATCTCAAAAATATACAAGCAACTCCTACAGCTCAATTCCAGAGAAATAAATGACCCAATCAAAAAATGGGCCAAAGAACTAAATAGACATTTCTCCAAGGAAGACATGCAGATGGCTAACAAACACATGAAAAGATGCTCAACATCACTCATTATCAGAGAAATGCAAATCAAAACCACTATGAGGTACCATTACACGCCAATCAGAATGGCTGTGATCCAAAAGTCCACACGCAATAAATGCTGGAGAGGGTGTGGAGAAAAGGGAACCCTCTTACACTGTTGATGGGAATGCAAACTAGTACAGTCACTATGGAGAACAGTATGGAGATTCCACAAAAAAGCTGGGAAAAGAACTGCCTTATGATCCAGCAATCCCACTGCTGGGCATACACACTGAGAAAACCAGAATTGAAAGACACAAGTGTACCCCAATGTTCATAGCAGCACTGTTTACAAAAGCCAGGACTTGGAAGCAACCTAGATGTCCATCCGCAGATGAATGGATAAACAAGCTGTGGTACATATACACAATGGAGTATTATTCAGTCATTAAAAAGAATACATTTGAATCAGTTCTAATAAGGTGGATGGAACTGGAGCGTATTATACACAGTGAAGTAAGCCAGAAAGAAAAACACAAATACAGTACACTAACGCATATATACGGAATTTAGAAAGTTTCTGCTTTATTGACTATGCCAAAGCCTTTGACTGTGTAGATCACAGTAAACTGTGGAAAATTCTGAAAGAGATGGGAATACCAGACCACCTGATCTGCCTCTTGAGAAATCTGTATGCGGGTCAGGAAGCAACAGTTAGAACTGGTCATGGAACAACAGACTGTTTCCAAATAGGAAAAGGAGTACGTCAAGGCTGTATATTGTCACCATGTTTATTTAACTTATATGCACAATACATCATGAGAAATGCTGGACTGGAAGAAACACAAGCTGGAATCAAGATTGCCAGGAGAAATATCAATAACCTCAGATATGCAGATGATACCACCCTTATGGCAGAAAGTGAAGAGGAACTAAAGAACCTCTTGATGAAAGTGAAAGTGGAGAGTGAAAAGGTTGGCTTAAAGCTCAACATTCAGAAGACGAAGATCATGGCATCTGGCCCCATCACTACATGGGAAATAGATGGAGAAACAGTGGAAACAGTGTCAGACTTTGTTTTTCTGGGCTCCAAAATCACTGCAGATGGTGACTGCAGCCATGAAATTAAAAGACGCTTACTCCTTGGAAGGAAAGTTATGACCAACCTAGATAGCATATTCAAAAGCAGAGACATCACTTTGCCAACAAAGGTTTGCCTAGTCAAGGCTATGGTCTTTCCTGTGGTCATGTATGGATGTGAGAGCTGGACTGTGAAGAAGGCTGAGCGCCGAAGAATAGGTGCTTTTGAACTGTGGTGTTGGAGAAGACTCTTGAGAGTCCCTTGGACTGCAAGGAGATCCAACCAGTCCATTCTGAAGGAGATCAGCCCTGGGATTTCTTTGGAAGGAATGATGCTAAAGCTGAAACTCCAGTATTTTTGGCCACCTCATGAGAAGTGTTGACTCATTGGAGAAGACTCTGATGCTGGGAGGGATTGAGAGCAGAAGGAGAAGGGGACGACAGAGGATGAGATGGCTGGATGGCATCACTGACTCGATGAATGTGAGTCTGAGTGAACTCCGAGAGCTGGTGATGGATAGGGAGGCCTGGCGTGCTGCAGTTCATGGGGTCGCAAAGAGTTGGACACGACTGAGCGACTGATCTGGTCTGATCTGAACAATAACCCTGTTTTCGAGACAGCAAAAGAGACACTGGTGTATAGAACAGACTTTTGGACTCTGGGAATGGGAGAGGGTGGGATGATTTGGGAGAATAGCATTGAAATATGTATAATATCATATCTGAAATGAGTCGCCAGTCCAGGTACGCTGCCTGATAACGGATGCCTGGGGCTGGTGCACTGGGATGACCCAGAGGGATGGTATGGGGAGGGAAGAGGGAGGAGAGTTCAGGATGGGGACACGGCGGATTCATCTTGACGTAAGGCAATAGCAATACAATATTGTAAAGTTAAGCAATAAAATTTAAAAAAAAAAAAAAAAAAAGGATAATGTCAGAAAATCATCTACTTCTGTTTATTGACTATGCCAAAGCCTTTGACTGTGTGGATCACAATAAATTGTGGAAAATTCAAAAAGAGATAGGAATACCAGACGACCTGATCTGCTTCTTGAGAAACCTGTATGCAGGTCAGGAAGCAACAGCTAGAACTGGACATGGAACAACAGACTGGTTCCAGGTGGGAAAAGGAGTACGTCAAGACTGTATATTGCCACCTTGCTTATTTAATTTATATGCAGAGTACATCATGGGAAAGGCTAGGCTGGGTGAAGCAAAAGCTGGAGTCAAGTTTGCCAGGACAAATATCAATAACCTCAGATATGCAGATGACACTATCCTTATGGCAGAAAGTGAAGAGGAACTAAAGAGTCATGAAACTGAAAGAAGAGAGTAAAAAAGTTGTCTTAAAGCTCAACATTCAGAAAACTAAGATATAGGCATCCAGTCACATTGCTTCATGACAAATAGATGGGGAAATAGTAGAAACAGTGGCTAACTTTATTTTGTTGGGCTCCAAAATCACTACAGATGGTGACTGAAGCCATGAAATTAAAAGACACTTACTGCTTGGAAGGAAAGTTATGACCAATCTAGATAGCATATTAAAAAGCAGAGACATTACTTTTTCAACAGAGGTCCATCTAGTCAAGGCTATGGTTTTCCATATGGATGTGAGAGTTGGACTATAAGAAAGCTGAGCACCAAAGAATGGTGCTTTTGAACTGTGGTGTTAAAGTCCCTTGGACTGCAAGGAGATCAAACCAGTCCATCCTAAAGGAAATCAATCTTGAATATTCATTGGAAGGACTGATGCTGAACCTGAAACTCCAATATTTTGGCCACCTGATTTGAAGAGCTGAGTCATTTGAAAAGACCCTGATGCTGGGAAAGATTGAAGGCAGAAGGAGAAGGGGACTACAGAGAATGAGATCATTGAATGGCATCACCAACTCAATGGACACGATTTTGGGTGAACTCCAGGAGATGGTGATGGACAGGGAAGCCTGGCACACTGTGGTTCATGGGGTCTTAAAGAGTCGGACACGACTGAACGACTTAACTGAACTGAACTGAATGACTTAATCAATTGTTCTTATATAAGGAAGTCTCCATAAAACCCCAAAAGGGCTGAGCTGTGAAAGCTTCCAAAATAATAAACATGTGGAGGCACTGGGAAAGCGGGGACTTAGGGCTAGTGTTTTCCTATGCATCTCTTCCACCTGACTGTTCCTGACTAGTATTATTTTATAATAAACTGATAATCTAGTAAGTAGACTGTTTCTCTGAGTTTGATATACTGCTCTAACAAACCAGTCAAATGCAAGGAAGGGGTCACTGGCAACTGACATGTAGATGGTTATGTCAGATGTACTGGAGATAACCTTGGCGTTCAGTTGGTGTCATTAGTGGGAGAGGTGGATGGTCTTGCAGTACTGAACTCTTAACCTGAGGGATCTGATGCTATCCCCAGGTAGATATATCAGAAATCAACTGAATCTTTAGGACCCCCAGTGTTTGAGAATTGTTAGTGTGGAAACATCTGCCCAACACATTAAAAATTGGCATCTTTAACTTATTCACTGGCATGGTGTTATACACAGCATGGCTGCTGATCAAGAAACTTATTTAACAGAAAATGAAGTGCAAAAATAGGCCTGTCCTTAGTAAATCCATGGATCTTAACACATCTGTCATTGTCTGAAAGCAATTGCTTCTTGGAATGGTGGAATAACATTTGAAGACTCAGATATGGTGAAAAATAGGTGAGTCTGAGAATCAAGGATAGCAAATTGAGTAGTGCTTCTTCGTATTATCTCTAGTAATCCACAAGCAAATATTTTGCTTGTTGTTCCCAAGATTTTAGGCTTTGATGCTCTAAAGGCCTTAGTTGCAAAATCTTCCAAGAGGCAATAAAATGATTTCACCAAACTGGAAGGTGAGACTGTCACTCACTTTGGGATCATGATGACACTGAATAGAGGCCTGGGATAACTGATTTTATCAAATTTAAATTGACTTGGATTACAAATGGGATAAAGAGGAGTATGTTGGAATGTAGGAGATCCTTGATTTTGTGCCTTGTGCATTCCATATCTTATGATGAAAGCCAATAGAAAATAAATTTGAGTAAACTAAATAAATAGCAATTTAAGCAGGATAGCTAATGACCCAGAACTTTCAGGAATACAGGTTATGACTACATCACCAGGCAAAGAACCCCAACCAACCCCATGTTTTTTTTCCTGAGAGCAAAAGGATTATAAAATGAGTAGTTGGAAAGGATAGTTATAAAAATACCTATGATCATGTGCCCAGCTTTAATAAATAAGGAGTAAAATAGTTATAATCATTTATTCATTATTTTGATATGATTAGGTTGGTATATACATATACATATACATATATATAAAATGTTTTTATTTTTCTTCTACTTCTCATCTGGTTTAAGATGTATTAATATGTTAGTTGGCATTTCATTGACAGGAGGAATTGGAAATCAATTGGAAAAACAACATTAGCTAAAGACAGACGAAGGACTTTATATATTCTTCTGAGGAATTAACTAGGATGTTTCACCTTTTCACACACAAATTGACCAATTTCCATATTCTCTGTTATATATAACACTATTTTTTTAAGCTTTATTATGGCACTACTTACAATGTGCCTTAGGATTTCTCACACTAATTGTCTCCTCAATACATTTTATGCCCTGAAATTACAGGACCTATGTCTTGTTTGCCTGTGTTTCCCCAATAATGCCTGGCATAATTCCACCTACAGTAGGTGCTCAAGTAACATTTATTATATTGAAACATTGAACATTTAAAATGTTATCATCCATATATATCAGTAACTCTATTTAGTCAGCAGTTTTTGCATTCCAGAAAAAATACTTTGACTATTTGGGGCAACATGTCTTTCATTACTAATTGGGATCAGATTCTAAAATGTGAACATTAGGGTAAATATGAAGCTATTATATCATTAAATAATTAATTTAAGATCAAATGTTTAGTTATGTCTATATTTTAAATTGATATTTCTGCTTAAATGACAAGAATAGACTTGAAGATATTAAACTCAAATGGCTATTTTCATTGACTAAAAGCACTAAATATATATTTAGAGTAAATTCTGAAACTACAGTTACTGACCTTTGAAAAATATTATTGAGATAAAGCTGCAGCATAAAGGTAATTGTTTTGAGTAAGAGGTGTTGGATTAGGAATCTTTTAAGTCTTTGTGAACCACTGCTCGGCACTAAATCACTCTTTGGGTTTATATCTATTTAGGAACATGCTATACCCTAGAATGTTTCATAACCAAGACTTGTAGCCAAATAAAATAATTTTACTTGCAATTTATCAATGGATCAATTTATTAAATGACTTGGAATAATAAATGATGAGAAGACTTGTCATTCTCTATTTCTTGCTGCAAGTTGGAAAATATCCTTATCCAATTAAATTATACATCAGTATTTTGGACAGGCATAGGGGACCTTCTGCAAGACTTCCACCAAGAAGTACACTAGAAACAACATAAATGTATCTATGTCTGTCAGTATCTTAGCACTTAAAGCTCTTTTATTTTCTTCTATAGTGGGCTCTGAAATCATTGAGAGCAAAGATAAATTTCTCTTATTCACTCAAATTGACAGGAACTCACCTTAGATTAGGAGAAGGCAATGGCAACCTACTTCAGTACTCTTGCCTGGAAAATCCCATGGACAGAGGAGCCTGATATGCTGCAGTCCATGAGGTCGCTAAGAGTCGGACACGACTGAGCAACTTCACTTTCATTTTTCACTTTCATGCATTGGAGAAGGAAATGGCAACCCACTCCAGTGTTCTTGCCTGGAGAATCCCAGGGACGGGGGAGCCTCATGGGCTGTCATCTAAGGGGTCACACCGAGCTGGGCATGACTGAAGCGACTTAGCAGCAGCACTAGTATCTTATATTAATTCTTTAGATGTAGAATCTGAGCCAGGCCTTCAGGGACATGTGATGTATTGGGGAAGGATATCAAAAGAAAGAGAATTTTGAAAATATGATAAAACAGGGGAAGGAGAGAAGCAAGGAATTCATCTCAGCTGAAATCTGGAGCATAATTTGAACAACTTTACAATCATAGAGGCTTCCACTAGTTAGAACCATCCCATCAGTTTAACATTGACTGCAGACTATCTGGAGATGATGGGAGGTTGTCAGATAGGATGAAAAATGAGTTAGCTTATGTCTTTTAAGAATCCAATGCCAAGATAGGATCAGTCATGCAAGATAAATATTGGGAAGAAGGTCTGACAGATAAAATTGAAATGAATTTTTGATCTTTGTGAAAGAAAAAGAAGTCTGGGAGACATGAGAATTAAATTCAATGAACCTTGAAACAGAAAAAAGGCCCTTATGGGGATGTACTAGGCCAGAGTCTGAGCTGCCTCCATAGTGTCCACAGCAGATTCAGATCTATGATTACTGCCATCATGGGACCTGACTATAGAACAGTGTGTCTACATTGGTGGCCTGGTGAAAGCAACACCTCAGAGATACCAGGATCAATTGCCAGCAAATACACAGTTCAGGTGGAGATGATAGCAGTGTCAACAGTGTAATCTGAGAGTTCATACAACAAAGTACATCTAGAGATGAACAGCTCCAGAGAAAGCATACTCAGTGTCTTTACTCCCAGTGGGACTTTAACACCTTATTCAAATCAATAGATAGATCATCCAGACAGAAAATAAGGAAACACAGCCTTTAAAAGACATACTAGATCAGATAGATATAATTGACACTTGTAGAGAATTTCATCCAAAAGTAGCAAATATACATTCTTAAGTGCTTGTAGAACATTCTCCAGGATGCATGGTATGCTGGGGAACAAAGCAAACCACAGTAACTTTAAGAATATTGAATCATATCAAACACCTTTTCTGACCACAACACTAAGTGATTAGAAATCAACTACAAGGAATAAATGATAAAACACCCACACAGGGAGGCTAAGCAATGCGATACTAAATATCCAATATTCACTAAGAAATCAGAGGAAAGTTTAATGGATACATCAAAAAATAAATAAAAATACAATGATACAAAACCCACAGGACAAAGCAAAAGCATTTGTAAGACATAAGTTTATAGCAATGCCTCTTACTTCAGAAAATTAAAAAAATAAATAAATAAAAATTCAATGTAAATAATCTCACAGCTAAAAGCTAAAAGAACTAGAGAAACAAGAATGAACAAACCCAAATTTAGTAGGAAAAAAAATCATTAAGAGCAGAGCAGAAATAAATGAGAGATGAAGAAAAGAATAGTGAAGCTAAAAGTCAGGTCCTTGAAAAGATAAAATTGGTGAATCTTAAAGTAGACTCATAAAGAAGAAAAAATCAATAAAACTAGAAATGAAGAAGGAGAAATTACAATGGACACCACCAACACGCAAAGTATAAGAGACAACTACAGACAACTATATGCTAGCAAAACGGACACCATAGAAGCAATGTACAAGTTCATAGAAAGGTACAGCCTTCCAAGATTAAGTCAAGAAGAAAGAAAATATGAGAAGACCAATCACAAGAACTGAAATTGAAACTGTGATTTAAAAACTTCAAACAAATAAAAGTTCAGGACTAGATGACTTCCCAGGTGAATTCTATCAAGCACTTATAGAAGAGTGTCTGTCCTTCTGAGATCTGTCCTTCTGAAACTTCAAAAAATCGCAGAAGGAGGAATATTCCCAAGCTCATTGTATGATACCATCACCCTGATACCAAAACTAGACAAAGATACCACAAAAGAAGAAAATTGCAGGCCAATAACACTGATGAACATAGACACAAAAATTCTTAACAAAATGTGAGCAAACTGAATCCAACAACACATTAAAAGGATCATACATCATGATCAAGTTGGATTTATCTCAGGGATGCAAAGATTCTTCAGTATATGCAAATTGATCAATGTTAATGAACTGAAGAGTAAAAATAATACATTTCACTACATGTAGAAGAAATGTCAGACAAAATTCACTATTTATTTGTGATAATGAATTTAAGCAAATTCTAGGAAATATTGAAGGATAGATGAGCCTGGTGTGCTGCAGGTCATGGGATTGCAGAGCTGGACATGAAATAATGACTGAACAACAACAATACTTATGATTAAAAAAAAAAAAAAAAAAGGCAAACCTCTCCAGAAATAGCATAGAGGGAACCTACCTCATAATAAGGTCATATATGAGAAACTAAGCAACTTCCCTTTCACTTTTCACTTTCATGCATTGGAGAAGGAAATGGCAACCCACTCCAGTGTTCTTGCTTGGAGAATCCCAGGGACAGGGGAGCCTGGGAAGCCTGGTGGGCTACCATCTATGGGATCACACAGAGTTGGACATGACTGAAGTGACTTAGCAGCAGCAGCAGCATGAGAAACCCAGAGCTAGCATCAATCTCAGTGGTGAAAAAATGAAAGCATTTCCTGTAAAGTCAGAAACAAGACAAGATATCCACTCTTGCCACTGTTACTCAACATAGTTTTGGAAGTCCTAGCCTCAGTGATCAAAAATAAATAAAAGGAATGCAAATTGTAAAAGCAGTAGAAGATGGCAGAGGAGTAAGATGAGGAGATCACCCACCTCCCCACAAATACATCAAAAACA
Organism: Tragelaphus eurycerus; assembly: GCA_935064755.1. NCBI lineage: Eukaryota > Metazoa > Chordata > Mammalia > Artiodactyla > Bovidae > Tragelaphus > Tragelaphus eurycerus. The sequence goes on from CAKXYN010000123.1 coordinate 2,615,943, forward strand.
CATCAATATATGGAACAACTCCTACAAAAGCACCTCTAGGTGACAGCAGAAGACTCCAGGCCTCCAGGAGGAGCAGGCTAAGCTCCCTGGAATGAGGTAGGAGAGAGGATGGAGACATAAAAAGGGAAAAGATGGAGAAATCCTAGACAGGAGCTTGTATCCCAAGGGAAGGATGGAGTCCTGATGCATTAAGAGTTCCCATGCATTCGAAGCTCCCTCAAAGGCAGGCACAAGGAGGAGCTACAGAATCTCAGAAAACCAGACAAAGTAGGGACTTAGAGTTGATAGAACAAAGAAAACTGCACTTCTCAGCCCATAAACAGCTTACAGATGTGTCCTCAACCAGACAGCATGCTCAGGGAACCGAGGGAAGCCCACAGTAGCCCCACAGCACAGAGGGCAGGCCCAGGGTGCTGAAAGAGGGGTGACATACAAACTTCTTCAGCACACACAAACCTCAGGGCACAGAGGTGGGCCCAGGGAGCCAAAAGAAGAGCACACAAGCCCCATGGCATAGCAGACAGGCCAGTGAGCTGAAACAAGTGCACACAAGCCCCACAATATAGAAGGCAGGCCTAGGGAGCCAAAACAAGTGCACACAAGCCTTGTGACATAGAGGGCAGACTCACTGAGCTGAGGCAAGTGCACACAAGAGCAGCAATATACAGGAAAAGCTCAGGAGGCTCAGGGAAGCCCACATAAGTCTCTGCAATGCAGAGGGCATGGCTGTGGTGCCAAGAAAAGATCCACACAAGCCTTTACCTAGCAAGTTTGGGCCTGCAAGGAAGGACTGGGGAACAGAAGCACCAGGAGAGATTCCAAGGACAAGTAAGGAATCTTGTAGGGAATCTTCACTGGCAGCAGTGAAGATATGCTGAGAAGGCCTCTTCAATGGGGCTGTGGAAATAGGCATGCCTTACACTTCCAAAGCAAGAAGTGCTTCCCAAGACATATTGAACCCATAGACACCCCAAAATCTACTGCTGGACACTGCACTATCCTTCAGAGAAGTGAGATCCAGCTCCGTCAACCAGAACACAGGCACAAGCTCTCTAAAGCAGGAAAACATCACAGGACACTAACACAACCTCATCCATGGGGGAAGACTCCACAATCAAGAAGAACTATAACCTTGAGCACTTTTCTCTTCTTTCTTTCTTTCTTTTTTTTTTTTTTTTTTTTAAATAAATCACACTATTTATCTTTCCTACAATATTTCTACCTTTACATTAGCCTTTTGCAGTGTTGTGGTGTTTTCCTCTTTGTTTTTTTGTTAAAAAAATAACTTTAAGATTGTTTTTTCTTTTTCATCCTTTGTTTCTTATTTTTACAATTTGTTTTTTATACATTCCATTGCTTTTCTTATAGTTCTTTATCAATTGTAGCTATATCAGAATCAGATCAGATCAGATCAGTCGCTCAGTCGTGTCTGACTCTTTGCGACCCCATGAACTGCAGCACGCCAGGCCTCCCTATCCATCACCAGCTCTCGGAGGTCACTCAGACTCACATTCATCGAGTCAGTGATGCCATCCAGCCATCTCATCCTCTGTCGTCCCCTTCTCCTCCTGCCCTCAATCCCTCCCAGCATCAAAGTCTTCTCCAATGAGTCAACTCTTCGCATGAGGTGGCCAAAATACTGGAGTTTCAGCTTTAGCATCATTCCTTCCAAAGAAATCCCAGGGCTGAACTCCTTCAGAATGGACTGGTTGGATCTCCTTGCAGTCCAAGGGACTCTCAAGAGTCTTCTCCAACACCACAGTTCAAAAGCATCAATTCTTCAGCGCTCAGCCTTCTTCACAGTCCAGCTCTCACATCCATACATGACCACAGGAAAGACCATAGCCTTGACTAGGCGAACCTTTGTTGGCAAAGTGATGTCTCTGCTTTTGAATATGCTATCTAGGTTGGTCATAACTTTCCTTCCAAGGAGTAAGTGTCTTTTAATTTCATGGCTGCAGTCACCATCTGCAGTGATTTTGGAGCCCAGAAAAATAAAGTCTGACACTGTTTCCACTGTTTGTCCATCTATTTCCCATGTAGTGATGGGACCAGATGCCATGATCTTCATTTTCTGAATGTTGAGCTTTAATATATATATATTCATATTATATATATATATATATATAAAACAATATATATATATAACAATTTATATATATAAATTGTTTTCACATACATCTATTTATCTTTGCTTTTCTATTTTTTATTTTCTCTTTCTTTTTTTTAACCTATTTCCCACCCTTTACTTTTCTCTTTACTCTCCCTTCTCCTTTGTTTTTTCTCTTTTCCTCTTCTCCCTTTTTTCCTTCACTCTTTTTTTCACCAAATAAGTTAAATTGCTGAGCTGTATTTGCTATATTTCCCAGTTGGCACTCTGCTCAGGCTCAGTTTTACAGACTGACCATTAGCTAGCTCTGCCTTTAATTGGTCTATAACATTTTTGGTTTCCCTTGTTTGCCAAGCCAGTCTACTTTTATTTAGAATACTTTGGTTATAACTGTGTGTGGAAGTGTGTGTATATTTCCCATTATTTCTGTAATTACCTGCATGATCTGCTTGATATTCTCCCACTAGAACATAGGCAGAAATCATCCCTAACAAGAAGTGAACACAAACAACTCAACCAAGCTTTCTCTCTAAGGGCAAAACCCAAAATGAAGAAGGAACAAACCCTAAAAATCTGGGTAAATTGAGACCTCAAGCAAAGCAAGTTAAAAAAAATAAACATAAAAAGCCAGATAAATAAAGCACAAATAAAAGAACATAGTAGAAACTAACAATATCAAATAAAAGAAGAGAAAATAAGCAATCTACTTGAAAAAGAATTCAGAATTATGATAATAAATCTACTCTGAAGACTTGAAAATAGGAGAAAATACAAAAAAATAATGAACACAGTTAATACAATCACCAAGGGTATAGACGGAATAAAGAATAAGCAAACAGAGATGAATAATGTAATTATTGAAATTAAAAATATTCTAGAAGGAAGCAATACTAGAATAATTGAGTGAGAAAAATGGATAAGTGAGCTGTAAGATACAATGGTGGAAACAACTGCTGAAGAGCAGAATAAAGGAAAAATAATGAAAATAATTAATTGAGTATAGCTTCAGAGACCTTTGGCCATATTAAACATACCAACATTTGAGTTATAGGGGTCCCAGAGGAAGAAGAAGAAGAAGAAAAAGGCATTGAGAAAATTTTTGAAGCAATTATAGTTAAAAAATTCCCTAACAGAGCCATTTTGCTTTTTGCATTTCTTTACCATGGGGATGGTCTTGATCCCTGTCTCCTGTACATGTCACGAGCCTCAGTCCATAGTTCATCAGGCACTCTATCAATCAGATCTAGTCCCTTAAATCTATTTATCACATCCACTGTATAATCATAAGGGATTTGATTTAGGTCATACCTGAATGGTCTAGTGGTTTTCCCCACTTTTTTCAATTTCAGTCTGGATTTGACAATAAGGAGTTCATGATCTGATTCACAGTCAGCTCTCAGTCTTGTTTTTGACTATATAGAGCTTCCCCATCTTTGGCTGCAAAGAATATAATCAGTCTGATCTTGGTGTTGACCTTCTGGTGATGTCCATGTGTAAAGTCTTCTCTTGTGTTGTTGGAAGAGGGTGTTTGCTGTGACCAGTGCATTCTCTTGGCAAAACTGTATTAGCCTTTGCCCTGCTTCATTCCGTATTCTAAGGACAAATTTGCATGTTACTCCAGGTGTTTCTTGACTTCCTACTTTTGAATTCCAGTCTCCTATAATGAAAAGGACATCTTTTTTGGGTATTAGTTCTAAAAGGTCTTGTAGGTCTTCATAGAGCCATTCAACTTCAGTTTCTTCAGCATCTCTGGTTAGGGCGTAGACTTGGATTACTGTGATATTGAATGGTTTGCCTTGGAAACGAACAGAGATCATTCTGTCGTTTTTGAGATTGCATCCAAGTACTGCATTTCAGACTCTTTTGTTGACCATGATGGCTACTCCATTCCTTCTAAGGGATTCCTGCCCTCAGTAGTAGATAAAATTCTCATCTGAGATAAATTCACCCATTCCAGTCGATTGTAGCTCACTGATTCCTAGAATGTCGACGTTCAATCTTGCCATCTCCTGTTTGACCACTTGCAATTTGCTTGATACATGGACCTAACATTCCAGGTCCCCATGCAATATTGCTCCTTACAGCATTGGACCATGCTTCTATTACCCGTCACAATCACAACTGGGTATTGTGTTTGCTTTGGCTCCATCTCTTCATTCTTTCTGGAGTTACTTCTCCACTGATCTTCAGTAGAAGAAATGGCTGTTCTTCAAAAAAGCAAAATGGCTGTCTGGGAAGGCCTTACAAATAGCTGTGAAAAGAAGAGTGAAAAACAAAGGAGAAAAGGAAAGATATGAACATCTGAATGCAGAGTTCCAAAGACTAGCAAGGAAAGATAAGAAAGCCTTCCTCAGCAATCAATGCACAAAATAGAGGAAACCAACAGAATGGGAAAGACTAGAGATATATTCAATAAAACTAGAGATACAAAGGGAACATTTCATACAAAGATTGGCTCAATAAAGGACAGAACTAGTATGAACCTAACAGAAGCAGAAAATATTAAGAAGTGGTGGCAAGAATACACAGAACTGTACAAATAAAGATCTTCATGACCAAGCTAATCACGATAGTATGATCACTCACCTAGAGCCAGACATCCTAGAATGTGAAGTCAAGTGGACCTTAGAAAGCATCACTACAAACAAAGCTAGTGGAGCTGTTGGAATTACAGTTGAGCTATTTCAAATCCTGGAAGATTATGCTGTGAAAGTGCTGCACTCAATATGCAAGCAAATTGGGAAAACTCAGCAGTGGCCACAGGACTGGAAAAGGTCAGTTTTATTTCCAATCCCAAAGAAAGGCAATGCCAAAGAATGCTCAAACTACCGCACAATTGCACTCATCTCACACGCTAGTAAAGTAATGCTCAAAATTCTCCAAGCCAGGCTTCAGCAACACCGGAACTGGTAACTTCCAGATGTTCAAGGCAGAGTAACCAGAGATCAAATTTCCAACTTCCACTGGATCATCGAAAAAGCAAGAGAGTTCCATAAAAACATTTATTTATGCTTTATTGACTATGCCAAAGCCTTTGACTGTGTGGATCACAATAAACTGTGGAAAATTATGAAAGAGATGGGAATACCAGACAACCTGACCTGCCTCTTAAGAAACCTATATGCAGGTCAGGAATCAACAGTTAGAACTGGACATGGAACAACAGACTGGTTCCAAATAGGAGAAGGAGTATGTCAAGGCTGTATATTGTCACCCTACTTATTTAACTTATATGCAGAGTACATCATGAGAAACGTTGGGCTGGAAGAAGAACAAGCTAGAATCAAGATTTCCAGGAGATATATCAGTAACCTCAGATATGCAGAGGACACCACCCTTATGGCAGAACGTGAAGAGGAACTAAAAGCTCTTGATGAAAGTGAAAGTGGAGAGTGAAAAAGTTGGCTTAAAGTTCAACATTCAGAAAATGAAGATCATGGCATCTGGTCCCATCACTTCATGGAAAATAGATGGGGAAACAGTGGAAACAGTGTCAGACTTTATTTTGGGGGGCTCCAAAATCACTGCAGACAATGACTGCAGCCATGAAATTAAAAGATGCTTACTTCTTGGAAGAAGAGTTATGACCAGCCTAGATAGCATATTCAAGAGAAGAGACATTACTTTACCAACAAAAGTCCATTTAGTCAAGGTTGTGGTTTTGTCCAGTGGTCGTGTATGAATGTGAGAGTTGGACTGTGAAGAAGGCTGAGCACTGAAGAATTGATGCTTTTGAATTGTGGTGTTGGAGAAGACTCTTGAGAGTCCCTTGGCCTGCAAGGAGATCCAACCAGTCCACTCTAAAGGAGATCAGTCCTGGGTGTTTTTGGAAGGAATGATGCTAAAGCTGAAACTCCAGTACTTTGGCCACCTCATGCGTAGAGTTGACTCATTGGAAAAGTCTCTTATGTTGGGAGGGGTTGGGGGCAGGAGGAGAAGTGGACGACAGCAGATGAGATGGCTGGATGGCATCAGTCTCAATAGACGTGAGTCTGAGTGAATTCCAGGAGTTGGTGATGGACAGGGAGGCCTGGCATGCTGCAATTCATGGGGTTATAAAGAGTCAGACATGACCGAGCAACTGAACTGAACTGAACTGAACATGGAAAAGGAAATAGTCAACTCCAAGAAGCACAGAGAGTCCCTAACATGATAAACCAAAGGAGGAACACATTGAGACCCATATTAATCAAACTAACAGAGAAACACAAAAAAAAGAATACTAAAAGCAGATTGGGAAAAGCAACAAGTAACATACAAGGGAAAACCCATATTATTAACAGTAGATTTTTCAGCAGAAACATGGAAGACCAGAATGGAATAACAGGATGCTTTTAATGTACTGAAAGAAAAGAATCTACAGCCAAGATTACTATACATGGAAAAGAACACCTGTATACCTGTGGCAGATTCATTTTGATATATGGCAAAACCAATAAAATATTGTAAAGTTAAATAAAATAAAGTTTAAAAAAATTGATGCGGAAATCAAAAGCTTTATACATAAGCCAAAGTAAGAGAATTTAGCACCACCAAACCAGCCTTATGACAAATACTAAAGGGACTCACATAGCCAGTAAACACAAAAGAAAGAAAAGACCTAGAAAAGCAAACCCAAGCAATTAAGAGAACACCAAAAGGAACATAAATATCAATAATTAACTTAAATGTAAATGGATTAAATGCACCAACCAAAAGATACAGACTGACTGAAGGGATACAAAAACAATGCCCACGTGTATGCTGTCTACAAGAGACTCACTTCAGACCTAGAGACACATACAGACTGAAAGGAAAAGAATGGAAAAGATATCCCATGTGAATGGAAATCAAAAGAAAGTGAGATTGGCAATCTTTATTTCAGACAAATAGACTTTAACTTTATATTAAGAACTATTATAAGAGAAAAAGAAGGACACTATATGATGATCAGAGTACCTATCCAAGAAGAAGACATAAGAATTGTAAATGTTCATGTACCCAACACAGGTGCAGCTTAATACATAAGGCACACATTATCAGGCATAAGATTGGAAATCAACAATAAAATAATAATAGTAGGAGACTTTAACAGCCCAGCCACACCATTGGGCAGAGCATCAAAGCATAGAATCAATAAGGAAACACATACCTTAAGGGAGACATTAGACCAAATAGACCTAGTTGATATCTTCAGGACCTTCTATGCAAATGCAGAAGAATAAACTTTTTTCTCAAGTGCACATGAAATAGTCTCTAGGATAGATTGCATATTGGGCCACAAGTCAAGACTCTATAAATTTAAGAAAATTGAAATTGTATCAAGTATCTTCTCTGACTACACTATGAGACTAGATGTCAACTACAGGAAAAAAAAATAAAACTCCATAAAACACAAATTCATGGAGATTAAACAATACATTACTAAATAAAGAAGAGGTTACTGAAGAAATAAGAAAGGAAAGCAAAAGATTTCTATAAACAAATGACAGTGAAAATACAATTCAAAACCTGTGGGCTTTAGTAAAGAGTTCTAAGAGGGAAATTTATAGCAATACAATCCTACCTCAGGGAGCAAGAAAATCATTGAATACCCACTCAAATCTACATTTAAAGTAGCTGGGAAAAGAAGACCAATAAAATAAAAGAAAGTCAGCAATAGGAAAGATATCATAAAGATCAGAGCAGAAATAAATGAAAAAGAAATGAAGAAAACAATAGCAAAATTAATAAAACTAAAATCCAGTTCTTTGAGAAGTTAAACAAAATTGACAAATCGCGAGACAAACTCAAAAAATCTAATGAACAAAATTAAAAACGAAAAAGGAGAGATTACAACAGACAGCAGAGATATACAAAGGATCATAAGAGAATATTATGAACAATTATATGCTAATGAAATGGACAACCCACAACTTTAAAAAAATGGACAGATTCTTAGAAAAGTTCAACCTCCCAAGTTCAACTGAACCAGGAAGAAAGGGAAATTATAGACAAACCAGTTACAAACACTGAAGTCTAAACTGTAATCAAAAATCTCCTAAAAAGCAAAAGCCTTAGGCCAGATGGCTTCACAGGGAAATTCTATTGAATTTTAGTGAAGACGTAATGCTTAGTTTTTCTGAAACTCTTTCAAAAAATTGCAGAGGAAGAAACACAAGCAAACTCAATCTACAAGGCCACAATCACCATGATACCAAAACCAGGCAAAGTCAACACAAAAAGAAAAAATTACAGGCAAATATCACTGATGAACATAGATGCAAAAATCCTCAACAAAAGTCTAACAAACAGAATTCAACTACATATTAAAATCTCATACACCATGATCAACTTGGGTTTATAACAGAGATGCAAGGATTCTTCAATATATACAAATCAATCATTGTGATCCACCACATTAATAAATTTAAAGATTGAAAAACATATGATCATTTCAATAGATGAAAATTAAAAAAGGCCTTTGACGAAATTCAGCATACCTTTATGTTAAAATCTCTTCAAAAATGACATAGATGGAACCTACCTTAACATAGTAAAGGTCATATATAAAAATCCCACAACAAACATTATTCTCAATGGTGAAAATGCAAAAGCATTCCCTCTAAGATCAGGAACAAGACAAAGATACCACCTCACCTCTATTATTCAACACAGTTTTGGAAATTCTAGCTACAGCAATCAGAGAGGAGAAGAATTAAAAGAAATCTAGATCAGAAAAGAGGAAGCAGAACTCACTTTTTTTGCAGATGACATGATGCTATACATAGAAAACTCAAAAGAAACTATCATAAAATTGCTAGAGCTAAATAGCAAATTTAGCAAAGACATGGGATACAAGGTTAATACACAGAAATCAATGGTATTCTTATATACTAACAATGAAAAGTCAGAAAGAGGAATTAAGAAATCAATTCCATTCACCATTGAAACAAAAAGAATAAAATATCTAGGAATAAATTAACCTACAGAGAAAAATAACTCTTTACAGAAAATGTGATCCCTATCAAATTACTGATGGCATTTTTCACAGAACTAGAAAAAAAAAAAAAAAAAAAAGTCACAATTTGTATTAAAACACAAAAGACTCTGAATAGCCAAAGCAGTCTTGAGAAAGAATGGAGCTGGAGAAATCAACCTTCCTGATGTCAGACTATACTACAAAACTACATTCATCAGGACAGCATAGTACTGGCACAAAAACATAAATATAGTCCAATGAAACAAGATAGAGATCCCAGAGATAAACCCCACACACCTATGGGTACCTTATTTTTGACAAAGGTGGCACAAATATACAATGAGGCAAAGAAAATCTCTTCAATAATTTGTGCTGGGAAAACTGGACAACTACATGCAAAAGAATAAAATGAGAACACTTATTAATGTCATACACAAAGACAAACTCAAAATGAATTAAAGACCTAAATATGAGACAATAAACTATAAAACTCTTAGAGGAAAACATAGACAGGACACTCGATGACATAAATCACAGTAAGATCCTCTATGACTCACCTCCTAGAGTATTGGAAATGAAATAAAAAATAAGCAAGTTGGACCCAATTTTTCTTGGCAAAACTGTTAGTCTTTGCCCTGCTTCATTCCGTGTTCCAAGGCCAAATTTACCTGTTACTCCAGGTGTTTCTTGACTTCCTACTTTTGCATTCCAGTCCCCTATAATGAAAAGGACATCCTTTTTGGGTGTTAGCTCTAAAAGGTCTTGTACCTCTTCATAGAACTGTTCAACTTCAGCTTCTTCGGCGTTACTGGTTGGGGCATAGACTTGGATTACTGTGACATTGAATGGTTTGCCTTGGAAACGAACAGAGATCATTCTGTCATTTTTGAGATTGCATCCAAGTACTGCATTTCGGACTCTTTTGTTGACCATGATGGCCACTCCATTTCTTCTGAGGGATTCCTGCCCACAGTAGTAGATATAATGGTCATATGAGTTAAATTCACCCATTCCAGTCCATTTTAGTTTGCTAATGCCTAGAATGTCGACATTCACTCTTGCCATCTCTTGTTTGACCACTTCCAATTTGCCTTGATTCATGGACCTGACATTCCAGGTTCCTATGCAATATTGCTCTTTACAGCATCGGTGATGGAATTCCAGTAGAGCTATTCCAAATCCTGAAAGATGATGCTGTGATAGTGCTGCACTCAATATGCCAGCAAATTTGGAAAACTCAGAAGTGGCCACAAGATTGGAAAAGGTCAGTTTTCATCCCAATCCCAAAGAAAGGCAATGCCAAAGAATGCTCAAACTACCGCACAATTGCACTCATCTCACACGCTAGTAAAGTAATGCTCAAAATTCTCCAAGCCAGGCTTCAGCAATATGTGAACCATGAACTTCCTGAAGTTCAAGCTGGTTTTAGAAAAGGCAGAGGAACCAGAGATCAAATTGCCAACATCCGCTGGATCATCGAAAAAGCAAGAGAGTTCCAGAAAAAACATCTATTTCTGTTTTATTGACTATGCCAAAGCCTTTGACTGTGTAGACCACAATAAACTGTGGAAAATTCTAAAGGAGATGGGAATACCAGACCACCTGATCTGCCTCTTGACAAATCTGTATGCAGGTCAGGAAGCAACAGTTAGAACTGGTCATGGAACAACAGACTGGTTCCAGATAGGAAAAGGAGTACGTCAAGGCTGCATATTGTCACCATGTTTATTTAACTTATATGTAGAGTACATCATGAGAAATGCTGGGCTGGAAGAAACACTAGTTGGAATCAAGATTGCTGGGAGAAATATCAATAACCTCAGATATGCAGATGACACCACCCTTATGGCAGAAAGTGAAGAGGAACTAAAAAGCCTCTTGATGAGAGTGAAAGTGGAGAGTGAAAAGGTTGGCTTAAAGTTCAACATTCAGAAAACGAAGATCATGGCATCTGGTACCATCACTACATGGGAAATAGATGGAGAAACGGTGGAAACAGTGTCAGACTTTCTTTTTCTGGGCCACAAAATCACTGCAGATGGTGACTGCAGCCATGAAATTAAAAGACGCTTACACCTTGGAAGGAAAGTTATGACCAACCTAGATAGCATATTCAAAAGCAGAGACATCACTTTGCCAACAAAGGTTCGCCTAGTCAAGGCTATGGTCTTTCCTGTGGTCATGTATGGATGTGAGAGCTGGACTGTGAAGAAGGCTGAGCACCAAAGAATTGATGCTTTTGAACTGTGGTGTTGGAGAAGACTCTTGAGAGTCCCTTGGACTGCAAGGAGATCCAACCAGTCCATTCTGAAGGAGATCAGCCCTGGAATTTCTTTGGAAGGAATGATGCTCAAGCTGAAACTCCAGTATTTTGGCCACCTCATGCGAAGAGTTGACTCATTGGAGAAGACTCTGATGCTGGGAGGGATTGAGGGCAGGAGGAGAAGGGGACGACAGAGGATGAGATGGTTGGATGGCATCACTGACTCGATGGATGTGAGTCTGAGTGACCTCCAGGAGCTGGTGATGGACAGGGAAGCCTGGCGTGCTGCAGTTCATGGGGTCGCAAAGAGTCAGACACGACTGAGCAACTGATCTGATCTGATCTGGACCCAATTAAATATAAAATTTTGTGCACAGTGAAGGAAACTTAGAGCAAGATGAAAAGACAAACCTCATAATGGGAGAAAATACTAGTAAAAGAAACAACTGACAAAGAATTACTTTTCAAAATATACAAGCAGCTCATACAACTCAATACCAGGAAAACAAACAACCAATCAAAAAGTGGGGAAAAGACCCAAACAGACATTTCTCCAAAGAAGACATATATGTGGCTAACAAACACATGAAAAGATGTTGAATATCGCTCATTATTAGAGAGATGCAAATTAAAAATGCAATGAGATACCATCTCATACCAATCAGAATGGCCATCATTAAAAAGTCTACAAATAATAAATGCTGGAGAGGGTGTGGAGAAAAGGAGACCTTCTTCTTGCATTGATGGAGGGAATATATATTGATACAACCACTATGGAAGACAGTATGGAGATTCCTTAAAAAACTAGGAATAAAGCAACCATATGACCTAGCAATCCCACTACTAGGCCTATATCCTGAGGAAACAAAAATTGAAAAATACACATGTACCCCAATGTTCACTGCAGCACTATTTACAATAGCTAAAACACGGAAGCAACCTAGATGTCCATCAACTGACAAATGGATGAACAAGATGTGGTACATATATACAATGGAATACTACTCCGCCATAAAAAGTAACACATTTGAGTCAGTTCTAATGAGGTGGATGAACCTAGAGCCTATTATACAGAGTGAAGTCAGAAAGAGACATATAAACATCATATACTGACACATATATATGGAATCTATTAAAATGTTGCTGATGAATTTATTTGCAGGGCAGCAATTAACCAGGCTTCCCTGGTGGTTCAGAGGGTAAAGGTTCTGCCTGCAATCTGGGAGACCTGGGTTCAATCTCTGAGTTGGGAAGATGCCCTGGAGAAAGTAGCACCAACCCACTCTGGTACTCTTGCCTGGAAAATCCCATGGATGGAGAAGCCTGCTAGGCTACAGTCCATGGGGTTGCAAAGAGTGGGACACAACTGAGAGACTTTACTTTCACTTTCACTTTTTTTCAATGAAGAAACAGACATAGAAAACAGGCTTATGGACATGGGGGGAGGGAAAGAGCTAGAGGGTGAGATGTATGGAGAGAGTAACATGGAAATTTATTATAACATATATAAAATAGATAGCCAATGGAATTTACTGTATGACTCAGGGAGCTCAAACAGAAGCTCTGTGACAATCTAGAAAGGTGGAATGGAAAGGGTGATAGGTGGGAGGTTCAGGAGGTAGGAGACATTGTTGTACTTATGGCTTGCTGTTGTTTGACAGAAAGAAAAAAACAACAAAATTCTATTAAGAAATTATCCTTCAATTAAAAAATAGTGGCAAAAAAGGACACATTTTAAAAAGGAAAAAAAAAGTAAAACTGCCATTCTTCGCAGATAACAAGACTCTATTCATAGACAATTCTAACGATCTTACCAGAAAACTGCTAGAGCTCATCAATGAATTTTATAAAGTTTTAGAATAACAAATTACTAAATAGAAATATCTTGCATTACTATACGATAACAGGAGAAGGCAATGGCACCCCACTCCAGTACTCTTGCCTGGAAAATCCCACGGATGGAGGAGCCTGGAAGGCTGAAGTCCATGGGGTCGCTAAGAGTCAGACATGACTGAGCGACTTCACTTTCTCTTTTCACTTTCATGCATTGGAGAAGGAAATGGCAACCCACTCCAGTGTTCTTGCCGGGAGAATCCCAGGGACAGGGGAGCCTGGTGGGCTGCTGTCTATGGGGTCGCACAGAGTCGGACACGACTGAAGTGACTTAGCATAGCATAGCATAGCATACAACAACAATGAAAGATCATAAAGAGAAATTAAAGAAATAATTCATTAACTAGCTCATCAAAAATAATAAAATACAAAAATAATAAAAACAAAATGAGCAAAAATAATAAAATTTGCTTAAGGAAACAAAAAACTTGTACTCAGAAAACTGCAAGATACTGATGAAAGAAATCAAAGATGATGCAAACAGATGGAGAGATGTTCTTGTCATTTTGACAATATTAATTCTTTCAATTCAAGGTGCAGATTTACTAGCAATGGTCAACTAATATTTGACAAAGATGGCAAAGTTACACATATACAGCACAAGCAGTGCCTTAAAAAGCATGTATTTATTTTGTACGATTCTGTAGTTCAGAAGTTCAAAATTAGGTTCATTGAACTAAAATCAAGGTGCTTGCAAGGTTGTATTCTTTCCTGGAGGATCTAAAGGAGACTTCATTTCCTTACCTTTTCTAGGATTTTAGATATTGTCACCTTCTCATGGCTTGTGGTCCTCTTTCTCATACCAAAGCCACAGACTGAACGAATTAGCATGTATATCGACTTGGGGACCATTGTTCTGCCTATCAAACTAGGAAATCTGAATAAAATACGGACTTTAATTAATAATGATGTATCAATATTGGTTCATTAATTATGATAAATATGCCCTACGGTGCAAGGTATTAATAACAGGGAAAGGTAAATGTGGGATAATAAGAGTTTTCTGTTTATTTCACATGTTTCCTGAAAATATAAAATTATCCAAAAATAAAAAATTTATTTTTACAAAGGAGAACACTAAAAAGATATATATTTTCTGTTAGTTTTTATTTTCTCAAATTTGGTACTTTTGTTGTTGTTGTTTATTTCACTTGTATAATCAAATAGAGTAAAACTCAAGAAGTGTGTTTAAATGCCAGTATTATTAAAAGAACTATCAAGATAGTGAAGATGTAGAAATGGTGTTCTATAAGGACTAGTTGAAATCAGAATTTACTAGCCTCAAGAACAATGAAAACAATGCAACATCCTAACCATTAGGATTGACATATCACTTTGATAAAACAGTTTATAAACACTGAATTCCATTTGTAAGGGTATTTAGATTGGAGATTGCCTCTTGTAATAAAATTTAATATAAATTTTATTTCAAAAATGATTTTTAAAAAAGGATTATATTCTCATTTTAGGAAAAATTATCCAAAGACTAGCTAGGAGCGATAAGAAAGCCTTCCTCAGTAATCAATGCAAAAAAATAGAAGTAAACAATAGAAATGGAAAGACTAGACTTTTCTTCAAGAAAATAAGAGATACCATGGGAACATTTCATACAAAGATGGGCACAATAAAGGGCAGAAATGGTACGGACTCAAAAGAAGCAGAAGATATAAAGGACAGATATTGTACGGACCTAACAGAAACAGAAGATATTAAGAAGAGATGGCAAGAATACACAGAAGAATTGAAGAACTATACAAAAAAGATCCTCATGACCCAGATTACTATGAGTGGCATTACTCACCTAGAGCCAGACAGCCTGGAATGTGAAGTCAAGTGGACCTTAGGAAGCATAACTATGAACAAAGCTAGTAGAATTTCAGTTGAGCTACTTCAAATGTTAAAAGATGATGCTGTTAAAGTGCTGCACTCAGTATGCCAGCAAATTTGGAAAAATCAGCAGTGGTCACAGATGTGAAAATGTTAGTTTTCACTCCAATCTAAAAGAAAGGTAATGCCAAAGAATGTTCAAACTACTGCACAACTGTACTCATCTCAAACACTAGCAAAGTAATGCTCAAAATTCTCCAAGTGAGCCTTCAACAATATGTGAACCGAGAATTTCCAGATGTTCAAACTGGATCTAGCAAAGGCAGAAGAACCAGAGTTCAAATTGCCAACATCCACTGGATTATCGAAAAAGCAAGAGAGTTCAAGAAAAACACCTATTTCTGCTTTATTGACTGTGCAAACCTTTTGACTGTGTGGATCACAACAAACGGTGGAAAATTCTTCAAAATATGGGAATGCCAGACCACCTTACTTGCCTCCTGGGAAATCTGTATGCAGGTCAAGAAGTAACATTTAGAAATGGATATGGAATAGCAGACTTGTTCCAAATTGGGAAAGGCTTTTGTTAAGGCTGTATACTTCCACCCTGTTTACTTAACTTATATGCAAAGTACATCATGAGAAATGTTTGGCTAGATGAAGCAAAAGCTGGAATCAAGGTTTCTGGGAGAAATATCAATAACTTCAGATACATAGATGGCACTGTCTTTATGGAAGAAAGTGAAGAAGAACTAAAGAGTCTCTTGATGAAAGTAGAAGAGAAGAGTGAAAAACTTGGCTTAAAATTCAACATTCAAAAAAACTTGTATCATAGCATCTGGTCACATCACTTCATGGCAAATAGATGGGGAAAAAATGGAAATGGTGAGAGACTTTATTTTCTTGGGCTCAAAAATCACTGAATATGGTTACTGCAGCCATGAAATTAAAGGCCACTTAGTCTTGAAAGAAAAGCTATGACAAATCTAGAAAGTATACTAAAAGCAGATACATTACTTTGCACACAAAAGTCTGTCTAGTCAAAGCTATGATTTTTCCAGTATTCATGTACGGATGTGAGAGTTGGACTATAAAGAAAGCTGAGTGCTGAGGAATTGATGCTTTTGACCTGCGATGCTGGAAAAGCCACTTGAGAGTCCCTTGGACTGCAAAGAGATCCAACCAGTCCATCCTAAAGGAAATCAGCCCTGAATATTCATTGGAAGGACTGATGCTGTAGCTGAAACTCCAATACTTTGGCCACCTGATGCAAAGAACTGACTCATTGGAAGAGACCCTGATGCTGGGAAAGATTGAAGGAGGGAGGAGAAGGAGATGACAGAGGATGAGATGGTTGGATTGCATCACTGACTCGATGGCCATGAGTTTGAGCAAGCTCTGGGTGTTGATGGTGGACAGGGAGGTCTGGAATGCTGCATTCCATTGGGTCAAAAAAGGTCGGAGATGACTGAGTGACTGAACTGAACTGAAACAATTTTAAAAGTATTTGTGAGACTATATATATCCTGCTAAAATTGAGAGAAGTGGATTTTGGATTTCACCACAACGTTTCACTCTTAATCACTTCATGGAAAATAGATGCGGAAACAGTGGAAACAGTGTCAGACTTTATTTTTGGGGGCTCCAAAATCACTGCACATGGTGATTGCAGCCATGAAATTAAAAGACACTCCTTAGAAGGAAAGTTATGACAAACCTAGATAGCATATTGAAAAACAGAGACATTACTTTTCCAACAAAGGTCAGTCTAGTTAAGGCTATGGTTTTTCCAGTGGTAATGTTTGGATGTGAGAGTTGGATTGTGACGAAAGCTGAGCACTGAAGAATTGGTACTTTTGAACTGTGGTGTTGGAGAAGACTCTTGAGAGTCTCTTGGACTGCAAGGAGATCCAACCAGTCCATTCCAAAGGAGATCAGTCCTGAGTGTTCTTTGGAAGGAATGATGCCGAAGCTGAAACTCCAATACTTTGGCTACCTCATGCGAAGAGTTGACTCATTGAAAAAGACTCTGATGCTGGTAGGGATTGGGGGCAGGAGGAGAAGGGGATGACAGAGGATGAGATGGCTGGATGTCATCACTGACTCAATGGACATGAGTTTGAGTGAATTCCGGAAGTTGATGATGCCAGGGAGGCCTGGCATGCTGCAATTCATGGGGTCACAAAGAGTTGGACACCACTGAGCAACTGAATTGAAATAAACTGAAACACAAACATCTGCCTGTGATGCTATTTAGAACCCATCTTGCACCATTCGAGCATAATGTAGGGTCATCTAGACTTCAAGGTTTTATTTCTCTCTGTTTTCAGAGGTATTAATCATATAGTATTAATCAACTGCTCAGTTGTGTCTGACTTTGCAATCCCATGGACTGCAGCACACCAGGCTTCTATCCTTCACAGTCTCCCAGAGCTTTCTCAAACTCATATCCATTGATTCGGTGATGTCATTCAATCATCTCATCCTCCGATGTCCCCTCCTCCTACTGCCTTCAATCTTTCCCAGCACCAGGGTCTTTTCCAATGAGTTGGCTGTTCGCATCAGGTGGCCAAAGAATTAGAACTTCAGTTTCAGCATCAGTCCTTCACTGAATGAATATTCAGGGTTGATTTCTTTTAGGACTAACTGGTTTGATCTCCATGCTTGCCAAGAGACCCTCAAGAGTCTTCTCCAGCACCAAAGGCATCAATTTTTGGTGCTCAGAATGATGTAGTACAATCAGAATGTCTAGTTTCCAATTTTACAAACTAGAAGCTGCCACGTGTATTTTTAATAATGATTTGTTTCAAATTGAGTAAACCAGTAATCCCATATCAGATTTTTCTTGAGTGATGACTGGGACGGACACAAATGAACATATACACAAAACTGAAAAAAGGGAAGAATAATGAAATATAAGTCCCAGAAAATGTTAGCCAAGTTTTTGTTTTCCTTAGATGAAAGAAAGGAGCAGGGTTGCACTGTGAATGTCTAAGTGAAAGTGTGGAATAAGGAAATCCTTTCAAGAAAGATTGAAATTGGAAAATTTAAGTCTGTGGAGTAAAGGAAGCAAGCTCTGCTCAATAAAATTCAAAATGTCCATAAGAAAGCATCTGATTGTTATTAATATCTAAGGGAAAGTTAAATTAGACTGGAAAATTGTGCTGTACAGAATCACTGGCCACACATTTTAGAGCATTTCAGCACACAGTGACATAAGTAGTGGGGATTTAGGATAATTAGATAATGAAGAACTCTGTGCATCCGTAAAACAAGATGTTATAATCAAGAAAAAAATCACCGTCATCCACCTTTAGCAATACAATCATAAAAGTAGTTTAATTTGAGAACAGAGGTCTGAAGTAAACAATGTTGACAAGACAAGGCTGAAAATAAAACTTACAGATTTTCAATCTCTAGGACACAAGTAATATCAAAGACACTGGATCAAAATGGTCTGGTACCACTCTAATCATGTATAAGACTGTAATTCTGATATTTACTCTGTCAATGATAAAAAATACTATTTCTTCAAAAGTGCTCCTGCTTTCATAAAGATTTCCTTTTCCCCTCCAAGAAAAGATCAGACACATTTATTAATACTAAGTTTCAAATGATTAAAATGGTATTTACCGTGAAGAAATTTGTGTTTTATTAGGTCAAATAAAAATAAAATAAAACATTTAAATAAGGTTTAGCAAAAAGCATTTGATAATTAGCTTTTCTTTTCATCACTAAACTAATTTACTTTTTCTTAAGGTAAATGAGGTTTGTGAAGTCACACCCTGTATTATTTACTTAGCACTTAAACGCAAGAAAATGTTAATAAATTCTTGAAACTGAGACCGAAATTTTACTTTGTTTAAACCTAGGTTAATTACTGTGATTAACACAATTCTTGCAGCTTTGCTTTCCATAATCCTCTGTTTGCCAGTTTCACGACAAAATATACACTCTCCCACCCCTATTTACTACCAGGTCAAGACAAAACTTAGCTATGTTAACTAAAGTCATATAAGCTTTCCATATGAATAAAATTATTAGGAGCCAACTCTTTAAGATTGTGCTCGACTGATGTTCCAAACAACTTCTTCTGTTTCCTTTCTTATTTAATAACCCTACTAAGTTAATGTTCAGGTTCCAAGATATCTGAGACTAATGTGGTTAATATCCTACAACTGGCTTTCATTCAAGTGCCTTAGCGCTTCCTTAGTAGCTCAGATGGTAAAGAATCTGCCTGTAATGTGGGAGACTTGGGTTCCATCCCTGAGTCAGGAAGATCCCCTGGAGGAGTGAATGGCAACCCACTCCAGTTTCCTTGGCTGGAGAGCTCCATGAACAAAGGAACCTGGTTGTCTACAGATCATGGAGTTGTGTAAAGTTCATGGGAATGTCTACAGTGCATGGGGACACAACTGAGCAACTAATACACACAAATGACTAAAGTTCACAATCCCAAGTGCTCCTCAGTCAAATTTGATATCTTCAACTGATGTCCACGAACATCTGAAAATCTCTGTGGCTCAAACTTTGTATCATCCCAAATGCCCTGCCTCTGTATTTGAATAATACCTTTTAATAGACGAAATAAGAAACAATAGACTAAGTAAGAAACTTAGGTCATGTGGCACTATTTATTTTTCCTAAATTTCTATATTTAGTATAAATTTGAGGAGATGAATTCAAGACATTTGATGACACAGTGTTTGTAACCTAGAAAGTATTCAATAAATGTTAAGCTCTATAAGTAATAACTGAATGATTGTAAACTACATAGAGATTGTTATAATCAGGAAACCAGACTAAAATGGATAGAAAAAGAATGAGAGGGAAATCAAATGACTTGCCTAAGCACATGCTTTTTAGAAATGTCTTTATTGGATTATATAGTTGATATAAAATATTATAAAAGCTATAGGTGTACAGCATAATGATTCAGAATTTTAAGGTTTTATGCCATTTATGGTTATTATAAAATACTGGCTATATCTCCTGAGTTGTACAATGTATCCTCAGACTTACTTATTTTACACATAATAGTTCATACCTTTTAAAATTCTATCCCTATCTTGGCCCTTGTCCATTCCTTATCCTTATCTACTTTGTCTTTGTCCACTTCTTTGAATCTTAGGCTGCTTCTATATCTTCAGTTCACTTCAGTCACTCAGTCATGTCTGACTCTTTGAGACCCCACGAACTGCAGCATGCCAGGCCTCCCTGGCATCATCAACTTCCGGAATTCACCCAAACTCTTGTCCATCGAGTTGGTGATACCATCCAGCCATCTTATCCTTTGTCGTCCCCTTCTCCTCCTGCCTCCACTCACTGCTAGCATCAGAGTTTTTTCCAATGAGTCAACTCGTTGCATGAGATGGCCAAAGTTTCAGCTTTAGCATCATTCCCTCCAAAGAACACCCAGGGCTGATCTCCTTTAGAATGGACTGGTTGGACCTCCTTGCAGTCCAAGGGACTCTCAAGAGTCTTCTCCAACACCACAGTTCAAAAGCATCAATTCTTCGGCACTCAGCCTTCTTCACAGTCCAACTCTCACATCCATACATGACCACTGGAAAAAACATAGCCTTGACTAGACAAATCTTTGTTGCCAATGTAATGGCTATGCTTTTCAATATGCTATCTATGTTGGTCATAACGTTCCTTCAAGGAGTAAGAGTCTTTTAATTTCATGGCTGCAGTCACCATCTGCAGTGATTTTGGAGCCCCCCAAAATAAAGTATGACACTGTTTCCACTGTTTCCCCAATTATTTCCCATGAAGTGATGGGACCAGATGCCATGATCTTTGTTTTCTGAATGTTGAGCTTTAAGCCAACTTTTTCACTCTCCTCTTTCACTTTCATCAAGAGGCTTTTTAGTTCCTCTTCACTTTCTGCCATAAGGATGGTGTCATCTGCATATCTGATTAGAACAGATCAGATCAGATCAATCACTCAGTTGTGTCCGACTCTTTGGGACCCCATGAATCACAGCATGCCAGGCCTCCCTGTCCATCACCAACTCCTGGAATTCACTCAGATTCATGTCCATCAAGTCATGATGCCATCCAGCCATCTCATCCTCTGTCGTCCCCTTCTCCTCTTGCCCCAAATCCCTCCCAGCATAAGAGTCTTCTCCAATGAATCAACTCTTCTCATGAGGTGACCAAAGTACTGGAGTTTCAGCTTTAGCAACATTCCTTCTGAGGTTACTGATATTTCTCCTGGCAATCTTGATTCCAACTTGTGCTTCTTCCAGCCCAGCTTTTCTCATGATGTACTCTGCATAGAAGTTAAATAATCAGGGTGACAATATACATCCTTGACATACTCATTTTCCTATTTGAAACCAGTCTGTTGCTCCATGTCCAGTTCTAACTGCTACTTCCTGCCCTGCGTATAGGTTTCTCAAGAGGCAGATCAGATGGTCTGGTATTCCCATCTCTCAGAATTTTCCACAGTTTATTGTGATCCACACAGTCAAAGGCTTTGGCATAGTCAATAAAGCAGAAATAGATGTTTTCCTGGAACTGTCTTGCTTTTCTGATGATCCAGAGGATGTTTGCAATTTGGTCTCTGGTTCCTCTGCCTTTTCTAAAACCAGCTTGAACATCTGGATGTACAAGGTACACATATTGCTGAAGCCTGGCTTGGAGAATTTTGAGCATTACTTTACTAGCATGTGAGATGAGTGCAATTGTGCAGCAGTTTGAGCTTTCTTTGGCATTGCCTTTCTTTGGGATTGGGATGAAAGTTGACCTTTTCCAGTCCTGTGGCCACTGCGGAGTTTTCCAAATTTGCTGGCATATTGAGTGCAGCACTTTCACAGCATCATCTTTCAGGATGTGAAATAGCTCTACTGGAGTTCCATCAGCTCCACTAGCTTTGTTCATAGTGATGCTTTCTAAGGCCCACTTGACTTCACATTCCAGGATGTCTGGCTCTAGGTGAGTGATCACACCATCGTGATTATCTGGGTCGTGAAGTTCTTTTTTGTACAGTTCTGTATATTCTTGCCATCTCTTCTTAATATCTTCTGCTTCTATTAGGTCCATTCCATTTCCGTCCTTTATCGAGCCCATCTTTGCATGAAATGTTGCTTTGATATCTTTAATTTTCTTGAAGAGATCTCTAGTCTTTTCCATTCTGTTGTTTTCCTCTATTTCTTTGTATTGATTGCTAAGGAAGGCTTTCTTATCGCTCCTTGCTATTGTTGGAACTCTGCATTCAGATGCTTTTATCTTTCATTTTCTACTTTGTTTTTTGCTTCTCTTCTCTTCACAGTGATATGTAAGGCCTCCCCAGACAGCCATTTTGTTTTTTTGCATTTCTTTCCCATGGGGATGGTCTTGATCCCTGTCTCTTGGACAATGTCACGAATCTCTTTTCATAGTTCATCAGCCACTCTATCAGATCTAGTCCCTTAAATATATTTATCACTTCCACTGTATATAATCATAAGGGATTTGATTTAGGTCATACCTGAATGGTCTAGTGATTTTCCCTACTTTCTTCAATTTAAGTCTATAATAAGGAGTTCATGATCTGAGCCACAGTCAGCTCCTGGTTTTATTTTTGCTGACTTTATAGAGCTTCTCCATCTTTGGCTGCAAAGAATATAATCAGTCTGATATTGGTGTTGACCTTCTGGTGATGTCCATGTGTAGAGTCTTCTCTTGTGTTGTTGGAAGAGGGTGTTTTGTGACCAGTGTGTTCTCTTGGCATAACTCTATTAGCCTTTGCCCTACTTCATTGTGTATTCCAAGGCCAAATTTGCCTGTTACCTCATCTGTTTCTGGACTTCCTACTTTTGCATTCCAGCCGCCTATAATGAAAAGGACATCTTTTTTGGGTGTTAGTTC
Source organism: Tragelaphus eurycerus (assembly GCA_935064755.1). NCBI lineage: Eukaryota > Metazoa > Chordata > Mammalia > Artiodactyla > Bovidae > Tragelaphus > Tragelaphus eurycerus. The sequence goes on from CAKXYN010000123.1 coordinate 2,638,833, forward strand.
TAAAAGGTCTTGTAGGTCTTCATAGAGCCATTCAACTTCAGCTTCTTCAGCATTACTGGTTGGGGCATAGGCTTGGATTACTGTGATATTGAATGGTTTGCCTTGGAAACAAACAGAGATCATTCTGTCGTTTTTGAGATTGCATCCAAGTACTTCATTTCAGACTCTTTTGTTGACCATGATGGCTACTCCATTTCTTCTAAGGGATTCCTGCCCACAGTAGTAGATATAATGGTCATGTGAGTTAAATTGCTTCTATAGCTTAGCAATTGCAAATCACAGTGCTACAAATATTATGGTACATGTATATTTTGGAATTGCTAGATCATATGTAGTTCTATGTTTTCCTCTAGACTTATTATGTCTTCTGTCCTTAAATTTAGGTTTTTAACCGTTTAGAACTTATTTTTCTATATGGTCATTAGTGAAGTCATTCAGTCGTGTCCGACTCTTTGTGACCCCATGGACTGTAGCCTACCAGGCTCCTCCGTCCATGAGATTTTCCAGGCAAGAGTACTGGAGTGGGTTGCCATTTTCTTATCCAGAGGATATTCCAGAGAATATTGTAATTTCATTATTCAACATGAACTGTTTTCTCTACATTTCCAACACGAGTTGTTGAAGGGAATGCCTTTTCTCCACTGTGTATTCTTCTCTACTTTTTCATAGTTTAATTGACTATAGATTGATGGAGTTATTTCCGGGCTCTCTATCTTGTTCCATTGACCTAAATATTGGTTATGGTGGCAGTATAATATAATTTGTTTATTATCCCTTTGTATTATAGTTTGAAATCAGGGAACATGATCCTTCCATCGCTGTTCTTCTTTCTTAAGATCGTTTTGTGTTTCAGAGTTTTGTTTTGTTTTTCCTTTTCACATATAATTTAAAATTATTTGTCTTATTTCTGTGAAAAATGCTATTGGTATTTTGAAATATATTGCATTGAATCTTAGATTCCTTAGGAGTATATGACCATTTTAACAATGCTAATTCTTTCAATCCATGAATACAGTATGTTTTTCTATCTTCCACTTTGTTGTCTTCAACTTCTTTCATCTGTGTCATAGTTTTCTAAATGCAGCACTTTTGCCTCCTTTATTCCTAGGTATTTTATTCTTTATGGTGCAATGGTAAATGCGAAATTTTCCTTAATTTATCTTCCTGAGAGTTAATTATTAGTGGAGAAAACCAACCGAGTTCTTTGTATCAACTTGTTTCTGAGACTTTTTCAAATTTATTCATGAACTCTCGGATTTTTTTGGTGGCATCTTTAGGGTATTTTACATGTAGTATTGTGTCATCTGTGAATAGTAATAGTTTTTATTCTTCCTTTCCATACTATATGCTTTTATTCCTTTTCTTTGTATTACTAATTAGGACTTCCAATGCTATGTTGAATGAAAATGAGGTAAGTGGGGATCCATTTCTGATCTTAGAGGAATAATTTCAGCTTTTTCCCATTGAGTGGGTTGTCATATATGCTCTTTATTATGCTGGGATATGTATGTTCCCTCAATTCCAACGTTATGGAGAAATTTTATCATAACTTGATGCTGAATTTTGTCGAAAACATTTTTCTATATCTAGTGAGGTGATCATACGGTTTTTGTTCTTTAATCCACTAATGTATCATATCCCATGATTGATTTGCAGATATTGAAAACATTTCTTGCCTTCATGGGGTAAATTCCATTTGATCATGGTATATGATCCTTTAATATATTGTTGAATTCAGTTTGCCCATATTTCAATTTAAGCCCATATGTTCATCAGCAAAATCAAACCAGTCAATCCTAAAGGCAATCAGTGCTGAATATTCATTGGAAGGACTAATGCTGAAGCTGAAACTCCAATACATTGGCCACCTGATGCAAAGAGCTGACTCATTGGAAAAGACCCTGATGCTGGAAAAGATTGAGGACAAGAGGAGAAGGGGACATCAGAGGACGAGATGGTTGAATGGCATCATCAATTCAGTGGGCATGAGTTTGAGAAAACTCGGCAAGATTGTGAAGAACAGGGAAGCCTGGCATGCTGCAGTCCATGAGTTCAGAAAGAGTTGGACATGATTAAGTAACTGAACAACAACAACAATGTTCATCAGGGATACTGACCCATAATTTTTATCACATATTTGGTTTTATTTATTTTTTATTAATTTATTAATTTTTATTTGAAACTAACTAAATTACAATATTGTGGTGGTTTTTGCCATAGATTGACATGAATCAGCTACAGGTTTACATGTGTTCCCCAGAGCTGAAACCCCCTCCCACCTCCCTCTCCATCACATCCCTCTGGGTTGTCCCAGTGCACTAGCTTTGAGTGCCCTGTTTCATGCACTGAACTTGGACTTTACACTAATTTCACATATGGTGATATATATATTTCAGTGCTATTTTTTTCAAATCATCCCACCTTTGCCTTCTCCCACAGAGGCCAAAAATCTGTTCTTTTTATCTGTGTCTCTTTTGCTGTCTCGTATATAGGGTCATCATTACCATCTTTCTAAATTCTATATATATGCATTAATATACTCCTTTGGCGTCTTTCTTTCTGACTTACTTCACTCTGTATAATAGGCCCCAGTTTAATCCACTTCATTAGAATAGACTCAAATGCATTATTTTCAATAGCTAAGTAATATTCCATTGTGTATATATACCACAACTTTCTTATCCATTCGTCTGGCAATGGACATATGGGTTGATTCCATGTCCTAGCTATTGTAAACTGTGTTGCGATGAATATTGGGTTACACGTGTCTCTTTAAATTCTGGTTTCCTCCGTATGTATGCCCAGCAGTGGCATTGCTAGGTCGTATGACAGTTCTATTTCTAGTTTTGTAAGGAATGTCCACACGATTCTCCATAGTGGCTTTAACAGTTTGCATTCCAAATATCAATGTAACTGGGTTCCTTTTTCTCCATACCCTCTCCAGCGTTTATTGTTTGTAGACTTTTTGAAAGCAGCCATTCTGATCAGTGTGAGATGATACCTCAAAGTGGTTCTGGTTTGCGTTTCTCTGATAATGGGTGATGTTGAATATCTTTTCATGTGTTTGGTAATCATCTGTATGTCTTCTTTGGGGAAACGTCTGTTTAATTCTTTGACACAGTTTTTGATAGGGTCGTTTATTTTTCTGGTACTGTGCTGCATGAGTTGCATGTATATTTTTGAGATTAATTCTTAGTTGCTTTGCTAGTATTTTCTGCCATTCAGAAGGGTGCTTTTTCAGCTTGCTTACAGTTTCCTTCAATGTCCAAAAGCTTCTAATTTCATTTAGGTCCAATTTGTTTATTTTTGCCTTTATTTCCATTATTCTGGGAGGTGGATCATAGAGGATCTTGCTGTGATTTATGTCAGAGAGTGTTCTGCCTATGTTTTCGCTAGGAATTTTATAGGTTCTGGTCTTATTTTAGAACTTTTATTCATTTTGAGTTTATTTATTTTTGTGTATGGTGTTAACAAGTGTTCTAGTTTCATTATTTTACAGGTAGTTGACCAGTTTTGCCAGCACCACTTGTTAAAGAGGTTGTTGTCTTCTTCCTTTGTATATTTTTGCCTCCTTTGTCAGAGATAAAGTTTCCATCAGTTCAGCACGCCAGGCCTTCCTGTCAATCACCAACTCCTGGAGATCACTCAGACTCACATTCATCGAGTCAGTGATGCCATCCAGCCATCTCATCCTCTGTTGTCCCCTTCTCCTCCTGCCCCCAATGCCTCCCAGCATCAGAGTCTTCTCCAATGAGTCAACTCTTCGCATGAGATGGCTAAAGTATTGGAGTTTCAGCTTTAGTATCATTCCTTCCAAAGATATCCCAGGGCTGATCTCCTATAGAATGGACTGGTTGGATCTCCTTGCAGTCCAAGGGACTTTCAAGAGTCTTCTCCAACACCACACTTCAAAAGCATCAATGCTTCTGTGCTCAGCTTTCTTCACAGTCTAATTCTCACATACATACATGACTACTGGAAAAACCATAGTCTTGACTAGACAGACCTTTGTTGGTAAAATAATGTCTCTGCTCTTGAACATGCTATCCAGGTTGCTCATAACTATTCTTCCAAGGAGTAAGCATCTTTTAATTTCATGGCTGCAGTCACCATCTGCAGTGATTTTGGAGCCCCCAAAAATAAAGTCTGACACTGTTTCCACTGTTTCCCCATCCATTTCCCATTAAGTGATGGGACCAGATGCCATGATCTTTGTTTTCTGAATGTTGAGCTTTAAGCTAACTTTTTTACTTTCCTCTTTCACTTTCATCAAGAGGCTTTTTAGTTCCTCTTCACGTTCTGCCATAAGGGTAGTGTCATCTGCATACCTGAGGTTATTGATATTTCTCCTGGCAATCTTGATTCCAGCTTGTGCTTCTTCTAGCCCAGCATTTCTCATGATGCACTCTGCATGTAAGTTAAGTAAGCAGAGTGACAATATACAGCCTTGACTCACCCTTTTCCTATTTGGAACCAGTCTGTTGTTCCATGTCCAGTTCTTTAACTGTTGCTTCCTGCCCTGCATATAGCTGTCTCAAGAGGCAGGTTAGATGGTCTGGTATTCCCATCTCTTTCAGAATTTTCGACGGTTTATTGTGATCCACACAGTCAAAGGCTTTGGCATAGTCAGTAAAGCAGAAATAGAGGTTTTTCTGGAACTGTCTTGCTTTTTCAATGATCCAGAGGATGTTGGCAATTTGGTCTCTGGTTTCTCTCCGTTTTCTAAAACCAGCTTGAACAACTGGACCTTCATGGTTTACCTAATGCTGAAGACTGGCTTGGAGAATTTTGAGAATTACTTTACTAGCATGTGATGACCCAGATAATCACGATGGTGTGATCATTGACCTAGAGCCAGACATCCTGGAATGTGAAGTCAAGTGGGCCTTAGAAAGCATCACTATGAACAAAGCTAATGGAGGTGATGGAATTCCAGTTGAGCTATTTCAAATCCTGAAAGATAATGCTGTGAAAGTGCTGCACTCAATATGCCAGCAAATTTGGAAGACTCAGCAGTGGCCACAGGACAGAAAAAGGTCAGTTTTCATTTCAATCCCAAAGAAAGGCAATGCCAAAGAATGCTCAAACTACCGCACAATTTCACTCATCTCACATGCTAGTAAAGTAAGGTTTCCATAGTGGATTTATATCTGGGCTTTCCATTTTGTTCCATTGATCTATATTTCTATCTTTGTGCTAATACCATACTGTCATGATTACTGCAGCTTTGTAGTGTAGTCTGAAGTCAGGCAGGTTGATTCCTCCAGTTCCATTTTTCTTCTGGCTTAAGATTGTTTTGGCTCTTGAAGGTTGTCTGTGTTTCCATACAAATTGTTAAATTATTTGTTCCAAATCTGTAAAAAATACTGTTGGTATCTTGATAGAGATCACATTGAATCTGTAGATTGCTTTGGGTAGTATACTAATTTTCACTACATTGATTCTTCCAATCCATGAACATGACATATTTCTCCATCTATTTCTGTCATCTTTGATTTATTTCCTCAGTGTTTTATCATTTTTTATATAGGTCTTTTTGTTTCCTTAGGTAAATTTATACCTAAATATTTTATTCTTTTCATTGCGATGGTGTAGGGGATTGTTTCCTTAATTTCTCCTTTTGTTATCCTCATTGTTAGTGTATAGGAGTGCAAGGGATTAATAGGTATTAATTTTGTATCCTGCAATTTTAGTAAGTTCTTGATTAGCTCTAGTAATTTTCTGGTGTTTCCTTTAGGGTTTTCTATGTAGAAGCAAGGTCAAAGTATGCTCAACCTACTGCACAATTGCACTACTCTCACATGCTAGTAAAGTAATGCTCAAAAGTCTTCAAGCCAAACTTCAGCAATACGTGAACGGTGAACTTCCAGATGTTCAAGCTGGTTTTACAAAAGGCAGAGGAACCAGAGACCAAATTATCAACATTCGTGGGATCATCAAAAAAGCAAGAGAATTCCAGGAAAAAAAAAAAAAAAAACAAACAAAACAACAAAACTACTTCTGCTTTATTGACTATGCCAAAGCCTTTGACCATGTGGATCACAATAAACTGTAGAAAATTCTGAGAGATGGGAATACCAGACTACCTGATCTCCCTCTTGATAAACCTGTATGCAGGTCAGGAAGCAACAGTTAGAACTGGATATGGAACAACACACTGTTTCCAGATAGGAAAAAGAGTACATCAAGGCTGTACATTGTCACCGTGATTAGTTAACTTATATGCAGAGTACATCATGAGAAACGCTGGGCTGGATGAAGCACAAACTGGAATCAAGATTGCTGGGAGAAATATCAACAACCTCAGATATGCAGATGACACAACTCTTATGGCAGAAAGTGAAGAAGAATTAAAGAGCCTCTTGATTAAAGTGAAAGAGGAGAGTAAAATGTTGGCTTAAAGCTCAACATTCAGAAAACTTAAGATCTTGGCATCTGGTCCCATTACTTCATGGCAAATAGATGAAGAAACAGTGGGTGATTTTATTTTGGGCAGCTCCAAAATCACTGCAGATAGTGATTGAAGCCATGAAATTAAAAGACACTTATTCTTAGAAGGAAAGTCATGACCAACCTAGACAGCTTCTTGAAAAGCAGAGACATTACTTTGTCAACAAAAATCCGTCTAGTCAAGGCTATGGTTTTTGCAGTAGTCATGTATGGATGTGAGAGTTGGACTATAAAGAAAGCTGAGCACCAAAGAATTGATGCTTTTGAACTGTGGTGTTGGAGAAGACTCTTGAGAGTCCCTTGTACTGCAAGATCCAACGAGTTATCCTAAAGGATATCAGTCCTGAGTATTCATTGGGAGGACTGATATTGAAGCTGAAACTCCAACAGTTTGGCCACCTGATATGAAAACTGACTACTTTGAAAAGACCCTGATGCTGGGGAGGATTGAGAGCAGAAGGAGAAGGGGACGATAGAGGATGAGATGGTTAGATGGCATCACCAACTCAATAGACATGAGTTTGGGTGAACTCCATGAGTTGGTGATGCACAGGGAGTCCTGGCGTGCTGCAGTTCATGGGGTCACAAAGAGTCAGACACAACTGAGCAACTGAATGGAACTGATGTAGATGATCACCTCATCTGCAAACAGTGAGAATTTTACTTCTTTTTTTCCAATATGGATTCCATTCATTTCTTTTCTTCTTTGATTGCTGTGACTACTATGTTAAAGAGTAGTGATGACTGTGGGAACCCTTGTCTTCTTCCTGGATTTAGCAGGAATGTATTTAATTTTTCATCAGTGAGGATAAAGTTTGCTGTGGGTTTATCATATATGACTTTATTATGTTGAAGTATTTTCCTTCTATGCCTGTTTTCTGGAAAGTTTTTTTTTTTTTTTTTAATCATCAATAGGTGTTGAATTTTGTCAAAGGCTTTCTCTGCATCTATTGAGATAATCATATGGCTTTTATTTTTCAATTTGTTAATGTGATGTACCACATTGATTGGTTGGCATATACTGAAGAATCCTTTTGTATCCCTGTGATAAAGCTCATTTGGTCATGATGTATGAACTTTTTCATATTTTGTTGGATTCTGTTTGTGAGAATTTAGTTGAGGATTTTTGCATCTAGTTTCATCGGTGATATTAGCCTGTAGTTTTCTTTCTTTTTTTTTTTTTTTTTTTTTTTGGTGGCATCTTTGTCTCATTTTGGTTTTAGGGTGATGGTGGCCTCATAGAATGAATGTGGGAGTTTACCTTACTCCTCAGTTTTCTGGAAGAGTTTGAATAGGATAGGTGTTAGCTCTTCTCTAAATTTTTGGTAGAATTCACCTGTGAAGCCAACTGGTCAGATCAGATCAGATCAGATCAGTCGATCAGTCATGTCCGACTCTTTGTGACCCCATGAACTGCAGCACACCAGGCCTCCCTATCCATCACCAGCTCTCGGAGGTCACTCAGACTCGCATTCATCGAGTCAGTGATGCCATCCAGCCATCTCATCCTCTGTCGTCCCTTCTCCTCCTGCCCTCAATCCCTCCCAGCATCAGAGTCTTCTCCAATGAGTCAACTCTTCACATGAGGTGGCCAAAATACTGGAGTTTCAGCTTTGGCATCATTCCTTCCAAAGAAATCCCAGGGCTGATCTCCTTCAGAATGGACCGGTTGGATCTCCTTGCAGTCCAAGGGACTCTCAAGAGTCTTCTCCAACACCACAGTTCAAAAGCATCAATTCTTCGGCACTCAGCCTTCTTCACAGTCCAGCTCTCACATCCATACATGACCACAGGAAAGACCATAGCCTTGACTAGGCAAACCTTTGTTGGCAAAGTGATGTCTCTGCTTTTGAATATGCTATCTAGGTTGGTCATAACTTTCCTTCCAAGGAGTAAGCGTCTTTTAATTTCATGGCTGCAGTCACCATCTGCAGTGATTTTGGAGCCCAGAAAAAGAAAGTCTGACACTGTTTCCACTGTTTCTCCATCTATTTCCCATGTAGTGGTGGGACCAGATGCCATGATCTTTGTTTTCTGAATGTTGAGCTTTAAGCCAACCTTTTCACTCTCCACTTTCACTTTCAGCAAGAGGCTTTTTAGCCCCTCTTCACTTTCTGCCATAAGAGTGGTGTCATCTGCATATCTGAGGTTATTGATATTTCTCCCGACAATCTTGTTTCCAGCTTGTGTTTCTTCCAGTCCAGCATTTCTCATCATGTACTCTGCATATAGGTTAAATAAACATGGTGACAATATACGGCCTTGACGTACTCCTTTTCCTATTTGGAACCAGTCTGTTGTTCCTGGGCTTCAATTTGTTGAAAGATTTTTTATTACAGTTTCTATTTCTGAGCTTTTAATGAGTTTATTAAGATTTTCTATTTCTTCCTGGTTCTGTTTTGGAAGGTTGTACTTTTCTCAGAATTCATGCATTTCTTCCAAGTTGTCCATTTTATTGGCATATAGTTGCTGCTGCTGCTAATTTGCTTTAGTCATGTCTGACTCTCTGCGACCACATAGACTGCAGCCCACCAGGCTCCCCCGTCCCTGAGATTCTTCAGGCAAGAACACTGGAGTGGGTTGCCATTTCCTTCTCCACTGCATGAAAGTGAAAAGTGAAAGTGAAGTCCCTCAGTCATGTCCGACTCTTAGTAACCCCATGGACTGCAGCCCACCAGGCTCCTCTGTCCGTGGGATTTTCCAGGCAAGGGTACTGGAGTGGGGTGCCATTGCTGATAGTAGCTTATTTTGATCCTTTGTATTTCAGTGTTGTCAGATGTGATTTCTCCATTTTCCTTTCTACTTTTGTTGATTTGATTTTTCTCCCTCTTTCTTAATGGGTCTGGCTAATGGTTTGTGTCTTTTATTTATCTTCCTAAAGAATCAGATTTTAGTTTTGTTGATTTTTACTAGTCTCCTTTGTTTATTTTTCAGTTATTTCTGCTCTGATTTTTATAATTTATTTCCTTCTTCTAACTTTGGGTTAGCAGGAGATCAGTCCTGGGTGTTCATTGGAAGGAGTGATGTTGAAGGTGAAACTCCAATACTTTGGCCACCTGATGCGAAGAACTGACTCATTTAAGACCCTGATGTTGGGAAAGATTGAGAACAGGAGGAGAATGGGATGACAGAGGGTGAGATGATTGGATGGAATCACTGACTCAATGGAAATGGGTTTGGGTGGACTTCGGGAGTTGGTGATGGACAGGGAGGCCTGGCATGCTGCAGTTCATGGGGTCGCAAAGAGTCAGACATTATTGAGTGAATGAACTGAACTGAACTGAATTTTGGGGTTCTTCATTTCTTCTTTTTCTAGCTATTTTAGGTTTTAAGTTAGATTATTTATTTGATGTTTCTCTTGTTTCTTGAGGTAAGCTTGTGTTTCTATGAATCTTCCTCTTGGCACTGCTTTTACTGATTCCCATAGGTTTTGGGTGGTCGTGATTTCATTTTCATTTGTTTCTTTGCATTATTTGATTCCATCTTTTATTTCTTCCATGATTTGCTGGTTATTCAGAAGCATATTGTCTAGCCTCCATACGTTTACATATTTAATAGCTTATTTTTCTCCTGTAGTTGACATTTAATATTTATCACATTGCAATCAGAAAAGATGCTTGAAATTACTTCAATTTCTTTGAATTTACCAAGGGTAGATTAATACCCAGAATGCGATCTATCCTGGAGAAGGATAGAAGGATGTGCACTTGAGAAAAAGGTGAAATTCATTGTTTGGGAGCAAAATGTCCTATAGATATCAGTTAGGTCTAACTGGTCCATTTTGTCATTTAAGCTTGTGTTTCCTTCCTAATTTTGTTTGGTTGATCTATCCATAGTTTTGAGTAGAGTAATGAAGTCTCCCACTATTTTTGTGTTACTGTTAATTTCCCCTTTTATATTTGTTAGAATTTGCCTTACGTATAGAAGTGTTCCTATGTTCAATGCATATATATTTGTAATTGTTGTGTCTTCTTCTTGGGTTGATCCTTTGATCATTATGTGGTGTCCTTCTTTGTCTCTTTTCACTGTCTTTATTAAACAGTCTATTTTATATGATATGAGTATTGCTACTCCTGCTTTTTTTTGGTCTCTATTTGCATGAAATACTTTTTCCAGCCCTTCACTTTCAATCTGTATATATTACTTGGTTTGAGGTGGCTCTCTTATAGACAGCATATATAGGGGTCTTGTTTTTGAATCCATTCAGCCAGACTTTGTCTTTTGGTTGAGTTATTCATCCTATTTACGTTTAAACGTAATTATTGATAAGTATGATGCCATTACTATTTACTTTGTTGTTTTGGATTCAATTTTATAAACCATTTCTATCCTTACAGTCTAGAGAAGATCCTTTAGCATTTGTTGAAGAGCTGGCTTCGTGGTGCTGAAGTCTCTCAACTTTTGCTTTTCTGTAAAGCTTTTGATTTCTCCTTCCTATCTGAATGAGATTCTTGCTGGGTTTAGTAATCTGGGTTGTAGGTTTTTCTCTTTCATCACTCTAAGTGTGTTCTGCCATTCCCTTCTGGCCTGCTGCTGCTGCTGCTAACTCACTTCAGTCATGTCTGACTCTGTGCAACCCTATAGACAGCAGCTCACCAGGCTCCCCTGTCCCTGGGATTCTCCAGGCAAGAACACTGGAGTGGGTTGTCATTTCCTTCTCCAATGCATGAAAGTGAAAAGTGAAAGTGAAGACGCTCAGTCGTGTCCAACTTTTCACGACCACGTGGATCACAGCCCACCAGGCTCCTCTGTCCATGGGATTTTCCAGGCAAGAGTACTGGAGTGGGGTGCCATTGCTTTCTCTGTTCTGGCCTGAAGAGTTTCTATTAAAATATTGCTGTTATCCTTATGGAGATTCCCTTGTGTGTTATTTGCTTCTTTTCCCTTGCTGCTTTTAATATTTGCTGTTTGTGTTTGATATTCATTAATTTGATTAATATGTGTTTTCCAGTGTTTTGCTTTGGGTCTATTCTATTGGGACTCTGCATTTCTTGGACTTGGGTGGCTATTTCCTTCCTCATTTTAGGGAATTATTCAACTATTATCTCTTCAAGCATTTTCTAATGTCCTTTCTTTTTGTCTTCTTTTTCTGGGACAACTATGATTTGAATGTTGAGGTGTTTACCATTGTCTCAGAGGACTTCGAGATTATCCTCATTTTTTTTTATTATTATTATTGTTTTTTTCTCCCTGCCTCACTTATTTCCACCATTCTATCTTCCATCTCACTTATCCTCTCTTCTACCTCAGTTTTTCTACTGTTGGTTGCCTCCAGAGTGTTTTTCACCTCAGTTATTGCATTGTTCATTATTAATTGACTTTTCTTTATTTCTTCTAGGTCCTTGTTAAACATTTCTTGCATCTTCTCAATCTTTGTTTCTATTCTATTTACCTATAACTCCATTTTGTTTTCAAGATTTTGGATCATCTTTACTATTATTATTCTGAATTCTTTATCAAGTAGACTCCCTATCTCGTCCTCTTTTGTTTGGTTTGGTGGGTGTTTAATGTGTTCCATTACCTTCTGAATACTTCCCTGCCTTTTCATTTTGTTTATATTGCTGTGTTTGGGGTGCCCTTTCTGTAGGTTGGAAATTTGCAATTACTATTTATTATGAAGCCTTCTCCCTGTGGGTGGGGTTGGACTAGTGGCTTGCCAAGATTTCATGGTTAGGGGAGCTTTTATCTGTTTTCTGGTGTGTCAAGCTGGATATCTTCTCCGTGGAGTGAAATGAACTGTCCAATCTTGAGTTTTGGGGTGTCTATAGGTTTGGCATGGCTTTGGGAAGCCTGTCCTTTAAAGCTCAGGGCTGTGTTCTTGCTTTACCGTAGAAATAGTGTGGTATGTCTTGTACTGGGTCTTGTTGGCTCTTGGGTGGAACTTCATTACAGTGTAGATATGAAATTTTTGGGTGAGCTCTTGTCTGTTAATATTCCTTGGAATCAGGAGTTCTCTGATGTTCTCAAGATTTGTAGTTAACCCTCCTGCTTCTGGCTTTCAGTCTTCCTTTTACAGTAGCCTCAAGACTTTACCATCCATACAGCACAGATGATAAAAATCTAGGTTAAAGGTAAAACAATTCTCCACAGCAAGGGACATGCAAAGCAATTCACAGAGTTACATAGAGAACAGAAAGGAGGGAAATAGATGTGACCAGTAGGAGAAAAAGGGGAGTGAAAAAGGTAAAGAGCAATCTAGCCAGTAATCAATTCCCTAAGTGTTCTCCACAGTCTGGAACACCCAGAGTGATTCAAGAGTTACATAGAGAAGAGAAGAGAGAGGAAGGAGATAGAACTGACCAGAAGGAGAAGGCGGGGGGGGGGGGGGGGGCGGGAAGGGGGGTTGGGGGATGACGGGGGGCAAGGAGGGTCAAAAGAGGAGAGAGCAACCAAGCCAGTAACCAAATCCCTAAATGAAAATGGATACTGAAGATTAGATTCTTAAAGGTACAAAATTGATAACAAATATGAAAAAACAAAGATTGGAAATCCAGAATAGAGGTTAGACACTCAATAAATAAATATATATATATATATATATATATATATATATATATAATTTGCTTTAAAAATAGAGTTTTTTTTTTTTTTGCAGGGTAATACTGCTACTGCTACTGCTGCTAAGTCGCTTCAGTCGTGTCCGACTCTGTGCGACCCCATAGAAGGAAGCCCACCAGGCTCCCCCATCCCCGGGATTCTCCAGGCAAGAACAGTGGAGTGGGCTGCCATTTCCTTCCCCAATGCATGAAAGTGAAAACTAAGAGTGAAGTCGCTCAGTCGTGTCTGACTCTTAGCGACCCCATGGACTGGAGCCTACCAGGATCCTCCGTCCATGGGATTTTCCAGGCAAAAGTACTGGGGTGGGGTGCCATCGCCTTAGGCTATAAAAAGTGATAGTTGTAAAACTGTATCTAGGAATTTCTCTGGAGCTGTTGTGGGAAGGGTGGAGTCAGTTCAGTTTCAGAGTTCTTTGTTTCAGCTTGTACTTGTTTTCAAGGTCTAGAATGCTCCAATGCTTAGTCAATGTTAACTATAGGGTTTTAATCTGTTGCACCTGCCACTTCCAGAGTAGTTCCTTCTTGTTTATTTTGACTTTCTCTTATTACAAGTCACTTTAGTGTCTAATGTCTGCCCTGACACAAGGGGATGAAGGTGGTCACTTATTTAGGTTCACTTGTTCAGTTGTGTTGTGGGGAGGGAGGGACACTGTAAAGAAATATTACAGGCATGTGTGGGGAGCGCTCATAGTGTATGGACCACACTGGGTTTGCCACACCTCAAGGTGGCATGTGCTTCTTGGGTCTATACTGCTCAGCTTCCAGGGTGCTCTGCAAGAGCATGGCCCAACGTGGGCCTTGCATTTCATGCCACTTACCAGGTCTAAACCATTCAGGTTCTCAGGTACTCTGCAAGGGCATAGACACGTTTTTTGCCCTTCCCAGGTCCGAGCAGATCAGACGATCAGGTACTTGGTGAGTGCACTGTCCAAGGTGAGCCACGCATCTTAATCACCAACCCAGTCCCAGCTGCTCGATATCCCATGTATGCCACAAGAGCACCATCTCTGGTGTGCCATGTGTCTCCTCTGGCAAGCTGATCTCAGGCTGTGACCCTCTTGGTGGATGTCAATCATCCAGGATTCCAGGAAGACATGGTTAGCAACTGGGAACCTGCTCACCGATTGGTGAAAGATGCCATCTCTGGGGCCAAGATTGCAGCCGCCTCTTGCCTTCTGGCTTTGGCTGTCACAAGCCTGCTGCTATAACTCCAGTGCAGGAAGGGGCCTGTACGCAGCTGGCTAGCTCTCCTTTGGTATTTGCTCAGTGTGTTGTTCTGTGGGTGGGCCAGGCTGCACGTCAGAGCCATTTTTGGGAAAGTTCTCTCTCTCTTTTTTACTTTTTTCCTCTCTGGCAATCCCACAGTTTGAGTTGTTGTCTCTCCTTAGTTCCCTCAGATTGTCCTCAGGGCATTCAGGCCTGGTCCTTACCCTAAGCACTGATTATGCAGCCCACACCTCCCTGTCCAGCCCCTACATGCTGGTGGCAGACACAAGCATCTGGGTTACTTCTCCACTTGCAATTACAGTTAGGTGCATTTGGTGTGTTGCTGTTTTATGGTTTTTTTTTTTTCCTCCCAATTAGGTTGCCTTCTGAGATTCCAAAACTCCCCAAAGACCTGCCTGTGAGAGTGTTTCCTACTGAGTGGAAGCTTCACCTCTTTCATTCCCTCCACAGAATGAGTCACCATCACTAACTCCTTTGTCTCACTGTTTCTCTTTTATATTTTGTCCTACCTCCTTGCAAAAAAAATGGGCTGCCTATCTGAGTGCCTGGTGTCCTCCTCCAGCTTTCAGAAGTTGCTTTGTGGAAGTTTCTCAGCCATCAAATGATCTTTTAATGAATTTGTGGGGGAGAAAGTGGTCCCCACGCTATTCCTCCACCACCTTGGGACTTCCCCTGACATCTTTGGTTTTAGTATAAAGGTGGTATTGGCCTCATAGAATGAGTTTTGAAAAAAACTTCTTTGTACATTTCTGAAATGGATTTAGAAGGAAAAACGCTAAATATTCTTAAAATGATTGATAGAATTCAACTGTGAAGACATATGTCCCTGGGCTTTTATTTGTTGGAATTTTTTTTCACTAATTTATTTTACTACTTGTAACTGATCTGATCATATTTTCTTTTTCTTTCTGGCTCAGTCTTAGGAGACTGTCTATTTCTAAGAATTTATCCAGTTTTTGCTAAGCTGTGCATCTCATTGGTATAGTTTTTTTTTTTTTTTTTTTTTTTTTTATAGTGGTCTTATATAATTTTTGTATTGATTTGGTATAGTTTGTAGCTTTTTCTTTTTAATTTCTGATTTTATTAATACAAGCCCTCTTACTTTTTTCTTGATGTGTTTAATTTTGTTTATCCTACAAAAGCATAGATATCAAATAAAAGTAAATTTAATCATTTTACTTTAAATGTAGTAAACTAAGTCTTCCAAGCAAAAGACATAAAGTGGCTAAATGGATACCAAAATGAGTCCATATATATGCTGCCTACAAGAGTCTCACTTCAGAACTAAAGACACACACAGTCTGAAAGTGAAGGGATGAACGACTATTCCATGACAAGATAAAGCAAAAGGAAATGGGCAATGCTACTTCTATCAGACAAAATAGACTTTAAAGTAAAGGGATTTACAAGAATCAAAGAACACTATACAATGATCAAGGGATCAACTAAGAAGACAGAGAAATCACAACTATATATGTTCCCAGCATTGTTTTGTTCAGTCGTTAAGTTGTATACTACTCTTTGAGACCCCATGATCTGCAGGGTTCCCTGAACATCACCATCTCCTGGAACTTGTTCAAAATCATGTCCAATTGAATCCATAATGCCATCCAACCATTTCATTTTCTGTTGACCCCTTCTTCTGCCTTCAATCTTTCAAGCATCAGGGTATTTTCTAATGACTCAGCTCTTACCTACACCATAGTTTGGTCTCAGGTCAAACAATAAGGAAGGAACACAGCCCCACCCAACAACAGAAAACTGGATTAAAGATTCACAGGGCATGCCATGGCTGTGCTTGGCTGGCCGGGAGCAGACAGGAGCAGCTGGGATGAGATACCCCACGCCCAAGGTAAGAGAAACCCAAGTAAGACAGTAGGTCTTGAAAGAGGGCATCAGAGGGCAAATACACTAAAACCATTCTCACAGATAACTAGTCAATCTAATCACACAAGGACCACACCCTTGTCTAACTCAATGAGATTAAGCCATGCCCGAGGGGCAACCTGGGATGGGCGGGTCATGGTGGGGAGATATGACAGGGTGTGGTCCGCTGGAGAAGGGAATGGCAAACCACTTCAGTATTCTTGCCTTGAGAACCCCATGAACAGTATGAAAAGACAAAATGATAGTATACTGAAAGAGAAACTCCCCAGGTCAGTAAGAGCCCAATATGCTACTGGAGATCAGTGGAGAAATAACTCCAGAAATAATGAAAGGATGGAGCCAAAACAAAAAGAATACCCAGCTGTGGATGTGTCTGGTGATAGAAGCAAAGTTCGATGCTGTAAAGAGCAATATTGCATAGGAACCTGGAATGTCAGGTCCATGAATCAAGGCAAATTAGAAGTGGTCAAACAAGAGATGGCAAGAGTGAATGTTGACATTCTAGGAATTAGCGAACTAAAATGGACTGGAATGGGTGAATTTAAGTCAGAGGACCATTATATCTACTACTGTGGGCAGGAATCCCTCAGAAGAAATGGAGTGGCCATCATGGTCAACAAAAGAGTCCGAAATGCAGTACTTGGATGCAATCTCAAAAATGACAGAATGATTTCTGTTCGTTTCCAAGGCAAACCATTCAATGTCACAGTAATCCAAATCTATGCCCCAACCAGTAACGCTGAAGAAGCTGAAGTTGAAAGGTTCTATGAAGACCTACAAGACCTTTTAGAACTAACACCCAAAAAAGATGTCCTTTTCATTATAGGGGACTGGAATGCAAAAGCAGGAAGTCAAGAAACACCTGGAATAACAGGCAAATTTGGCCTTGGAATACAGAATGAAGCAGGGCAAAGACTAATAGAGTTTTGCCAAGAAAATGCACTGGTCATAGCAAATACCCTCTTCCAACAACACAAGAGAAGACTCTATACATAGACATCACCAGATGGTCAACACCGAAATCAGATCGATTATATTCTTTGCAGCCAAAGATGGAGAAGCTCTATACAATCAGCTAAAACAAGACCAGGAGCTGACTGTGGCTCGGACCATGAACTCCTTATTGCCAAATTCAGACTGAAATTGAAGAAAGTAGAGAAAACTACTAGACCATTCAGGTATGACCTAAATCAAATCCCTTATGATTATACAGTGGAAGTGAGAAATAGATTTAAGGGCCTAGATCTGATAGATAGAGTGCCTGATGAACTATGGAATGAGGTTCGTGACATTGTACAGGAGACAGGGATCAAGACCATCCCCATGGAAAAGAAATGCAAAAAAGCAAAATGGCTGTCTGGGGAGGCCTTACAAATAGCTGTGAAAAGAAGAGAAGCGAAAAGCAAAGGAGAAAAGGAAAGATATAAACATCTGAATGCAGAGTTCCAAAGAATAGCAAGAAGAGATAAGAAAGCCTTCTTCAGTGATCAATGCAAAGAAATGGAGGAAAACAACAGAATGGGAAAGACTAGGGATCTCTTCAAGAAAATCAGAGATACCAAAGGAACATTTCATGCAAAGATGGGCTCGATAAAGGACAGAGATGGTGTGGACCTAACAGAAGCAGAAGATATTAAGAAGAGGTGGCAAGAATACACAGAAGAACTGTACAAAAAAGAGCTTCACGACCCAGATAATCATGATGATGTGATCACTGACCTAGAGCCAGACATCTTGGAATGTGAAGTCAAATGGGCCTTAGAAAGCATCACTACAAACAAAGCTAGTGGAGGTGATGGAATTCCAGTGGAGCTATTCCAAGTCCTGAATGATGATGCTGTGAAAGTGCTGCATTCAATATGCCAGCAAATTTGGAAAGCTCAGCAGTGGCCACAAGATTGGAAAAGGTCAGTTTTCATCCCAATCCCAAAGAAAGGCAATGCCAAGGAGTGCTCAAACTACCGAACAATTGCACTCATCTCACACACTAGTAAAGTAATGCTCAAAATTCTCCAAGCCAGGCTTCAGCAATATGTGAACCGTGAACTTCCTGATGTTCAAGCTGGTTTTAGAAAAGGCAGAGGAACCAGAGATCAAATTGCCAACATCCGCTGGATCATGGAAAAAGCAAGAGAGTTCCAGAAAAACATCTATTTCTGCTTGATTGATTATGCCAAAGCCTTTGACTGTGTGGATCACAATAAACTATGGAAAACTCTTAAAGAGATGGGAATACCAGACCACCTGATCTGCCTCTTAAGAAATCTGTATGCAGGTCAGGAAGCAACAGTTAGAACTTGTCATGGAACAAAAGACTGGTTCCAAATAGGAAAAGGAGTACGTCAAGGCTGCGCATTGTCACCATGTTTATTTAACTTATACGCAGAGTACATCATGAGAAATGCTGGACTGGAAGAAACACAAGTTGGAATCAAGATTGCTGGGAGAAATATCAATAACCTCAGATATGCAGATGACACGACTCTTATGGCAGAAAGTGAAGAGGGGCTAAAAAGCCTCTTGATGAAAGTGAAAGTGGAGAGTGAAAAGGTTGGCTTAAAGCTCAACATTCAGAAAACGAAGATCATGGCATCTGGTCCCATCACTGCATGGGAAATAGATGGGGAAACAGTGGAAACAGTGTCAGACTTTGTTTTTCTGGGCTCCAAAATCACTGCAGATGGTGACTGCAGCCATGAAATTAAAAGACGCTTGCTCCTTGGAAGGAAAGTTATGACCAACCTAGAAAGCATATTCAAAAGCAGAGACATTACTTTACCAACAAAGGTTCGCCTAGTCAAGGCTATGGTCTTTCCTGTGGTCATGTATGGATGTGAGAGCTGGACTGTGAAGAAGGCTGAGCACCGAAGAATTGATGCTTTTGAACTGTGGTGTTGGAGAAGACTTTTGAGAGTCCCTTGGACTGCAAGAAGATCCCACCAATCCATTCTGAAAGAGATCAATCCTGGAATTTCTTTAGAAGGAATGATGCTAAAGCTGAAACTCCAGTATTTTGGCCACCTCATGCAAAGAGTTGACTCATTGGAGAAGACTCTGATGCTGGGAGGGATTGAGGGCAGGAGGAGAAGGGGACGACAGAGGATGAGATGGCTGAATGGCATCACTGACTCGATGAATGCGAGTCTGGGTGACCTCCGGGAGCTGGTGATGGACAGGGAGGCCTGGCGTGCTGCGGTTCATGGGGTCGCAAAGAGTTGGACACGACTGAGCGACTGATCTGATCTGATCTGAGCATGGCCCTGCCCATGAGAACAAGAGACAGTTTATCCCACAACCAGTCTCTCCCATCCGGAAACTTCCTTAAGCCTCTTAACCTTATCCTTCAGAGGCAGACAGAATGAAAACGCCAACAGAAAACTAATCAAATTGATCACATAGACCACAGACTTATCTAACTCAATGAAACTATGAACTATGCCATGTAGGGCCACCCATGATGGAGAGGTCATGGTAGAGGATTGTGACAAAACATAGTCCACTGGAGAAAGGAGTGGCAAACCATTTCAGTATTTGTGCCTTGGGAACCCCATGAACAGTATGAAAAGATAAAAATATACTGAAAGATGAACTCCCAGGTTGGTAGGTCTTCAATATGCTACTGGAGAAGAGTGGAGAAATAACTCCAGAAAGAATGAAGAGAGGTAGTCAAAGCAAACTAATGTGCAATTGTGGAAGTGGCTGGTGATGAAAGTAAAGACCCATGCTGTAAAGAACAATTTTATAGGACCCTGGAATGTTAGGTCCATGAATCACGGTAAATGGAAAATGGTCAAATAGAGGGCAGCAAGAGTTAACATTGACATTTTAAGAATCTGTCAACTAAAGTGTACTGGAATGGGAGAATTTAATTCATATTATCATTATACTACTACTGTGGGCAAAAATCCCTTAGAAGAATGACATAGCCCTCATAGTCACACAAGAGTCTGAAATGCAGTACTTGGGTGTGATATCATTCCAAGGCAAATCACTCAATATCACAGTAATCCAAGTCCATGCCCCAACTAGTAATGCTGAAGAAGTTATAGTTGAATGATTCTGTGAAGACTTACAAGACCTTCTAGAACTAAAATCCCTCAAAAAAGATGTCCTTTTCCTTATAGGAAACTGGAATGAAAAAGTAGGAAGTCAAGAGATACCTGTAGTATCAGGCAAATTTGGTCTTGGAAAACAAAATGAAGCAGGGCAAAAGCTAACAGACTTTTGCCAAGAGAATGCAAGAGAATGTACTGGTCATAGCAAACACTGTCTTCCAACAACACAAGAGAAGACTACACATGGACATCACCAGATGGTCAATACCAAAATCAGATTGATTATATTCTTTTCAGCCAAAGATGGAGAAGCTCTATACAGTCAGAACAACAACAACAACAAAAACAAACCAGGAGCTGATTGTGGCTCAGCTCATGAACTCCTTCCTGCAAAATTCAAACTTAAATACCAGTAGACCACTCAGGTATGACCTATATCAAATCCCTTACAGTGGAAGTGACAAATAGATTCAAGGGTTTAGATGTGATAGACAAAGTGTCTGAAGATCTATGGATGGAGGTTTGTGACGTTGTACAGGAGGCAGTGATCAAGATCATCCCCAAGAAAAAGAATGCAAAAAGGCAAAATGGTTGTCTGAGGAGGCCTTACAAATAGATGAGTAAAGAAGAATAGCTAAATGCAAAAGATGAAAGGAAAGATATATGCATCTGAATGCAGAGTTCCAAGTTAAAAGAAAAATAAATAAGGAAGCCTTCTTCAGTGACCAGTGCAAAGACATAGAAGGAAACAATAATATGGGAAAGACTAGAGACATCTTTAAGAAAATTAGAAGTACCAAGGTAACATTTTATGCAAAGATGGGCACAATAAAGGACAAAAATTGTATGGACTTAACAGTAGGGGAAAATATTAGGAAAATGTGGCAAGAATACACAGAAGAACTACACAAAAAAGATCTTCACAATCCAGATAACCTCAATGGTGTGACTCCTCACCTAGAGCCAGGCCTCCTGAAGTGCAAAGTCAAGTGGGCCTTAGGAAACATTACTACAAAGATACTGCATGTGTGGAATTTCAGTTGATTTAAAATTTTAAATTCCTAAAAGATGATGTTGTTTAAGTGCTTCAATTAATATGCCAGTAATTTGGAAAACTCAGCAGTAGCCACAGAATTGGAAAAGATCAGTTTTCATTCCAATCCCAAAGAAATACAATATCAAAGAATGTTCAAACTACCACATGATTTACTTATCTCACACACTAGCAAAATAATGCTCAAAATTCTTGAAGCCAGGCTTCAACAGTATGTAAAACATGAAATTCCAGATGTTCAAGATAGATTTAGAAAAGTTAGAGGAAACAGAGATCACATTGCCAACATCCATTGGATTACCAATAAAGCAAGAGAATTTGAGAAAAACATCTACTTCTACTTTATTGACTACACTAAATCCTGTGACTGTGTGGATCACAACAAACTGTATAAAATTCTTCAATAGATGGGGAATACCAGACCACCTGACCTGTCTCCTGAGATATCTCTATGCAGGTCAAGAAGCAACAGTTAGAACTGAACATGGAACAACTGACTGGTTCCAAATCAGGAAAGGAGTACATCAAGGCTGTATATTGTCACCCTGCTTATTTAACTATATATGTGGAGTACATCATGAGAAATGCTGGGCTGGATGAAGCACAAGCTACAATCAATTTTTTGTGGAGAAATATTAATAACTTCAGATATGCATATGACACCACCCTTATGGCAAAAAAAAAAAAGGGGGGGGGCAAAATGGCTCTTGATGAAAGTGAAAGGACAGTGAAAAATTTGGCTTAAAACTCAACATTCTGAACACTAAGATCGTGGCATCTTGTCCCATCATTTCATGGCAAATAGATGGGTAAACAATGGAAACAGTGACAAACTTTGTTTTCTTCAGCCCCCAAATCACTACAGATGATGACTGCCGACATAAAATTAAAAGAGGCTTGATCATTGAAGAAAAACTAACAAATCTAGTTCAGTTCAGTTCAGTCGCTCAGTCATGTCCAACTCTTTACAACCCCATGAACTGCAGCATGCCAGGTCTCCCTGTCCATCACCAATTCCCAGAGTTTACCCAAACTCATTTCCACTGAGTCCATTTAACCATCTAACCATCTCATCCTTTGTTGTCCCCTTCTCCTCCTGCCTTCAATATTTTCCAACATCAGGGCATTTTCAAATGAGTCAGCTCTTCGAATCAGGTGGCCAAAAGATTGGAGTTTCAGCCTCAACATTAGTCCCTACGATGAACACCCGGGACTGATCTCCTTTAGGATGGACTGATTGGATCCCGTGCAATCCAAAGGACTCTCAAGAGTCTTTTCTGACACCACAGCTCAAAAGCATCAATTTTTCAGTGCTCAGCTTTCTTTACAGTCCAACTTTCACATTCATGCATGATTACTGGAAAAACCATAGCCTTGACTAGACGGACCTTTTTTGGCAAAGTAATGTCTCTGATTTTTAATATGCTCTCTACGTTGGTCATAACTTTCCTTTCAAGGAGTAACTGTTTTTTAATTTCATGGCAGCAGTCAACATGTGCATTGAATTTGGAGCCCAGAAAAGTAAAATCAGCCACTGTTTCCCCATCTATTTCCCATGAAGTGATGGGACCAGATGCCATGATATTTGTTTTCTGAATGTTGGGCTTTAAGTAAAGTTTTTCACTCTCCTCTTTCACTTTGATCAAGAGGCTTTTTAGTTCCTCTTCACTTTCTGCCATAAGGGTGGTGTCATCTGCATATCTGAGGTTACTGATATTTCTCCTGGCAAACTTGATTACAGTTTGTGCTTCTTCCAGCCCAGCGTTTCTCATGATGTACTCTGTATATAAGGTAAATAAGCAAGGTTGCAATATACAGCATTGACATACTCCTTTTCCTATTTGGAACCAGTCTGTTCCATGTCCAGTTCTAACTGTTGCTTCCTGACCTGCATATAGGTTTCTCAAGAGGCAGGTCAGGTGGTCTGGTATTCCCATTTCTTTCAGAATTTTCCACAGTTTATTATGATCCACAGTCAAAGGCTTTGGCATAGTCAATAAAGCAGAAATATATGTTTTTATGGAACTCTCTTACTTTTTTGATGATCCAGCAAATATTGCAATTTGATCTCTGGTTCCTCTGCCTTTTCTGCTTCTGTTAAGTTCATACAATTTCTGTCCTTTATTGAGCCCATCTTTGCATGAAATGTTCCCTTTGTATCTCTAATTTTTTTGAAGAGATCTCTAATCTTTCCCATTCTGTTGTTTCCTTCTATTTGTTTGCATTGATCTGAGGAAAGCTTTCTTATCTCTCCTTGCTATTCTTTGGAACTCTGCATTCAAATGGATATATCTTTCCTTTTCTCCTTTGCTTTGTGCTTGTCTTCTCTTCACAGCTATTTGTAAGGCCTCCTCAGACAGCCATTTTGCTTTTTTGCATTTCTTTTTCTTAGGGATGGTCTTGATCCCCATCTCCTGTACAATGTCATGAACCTCAGTGCATTTCTAGACAGCATATTAAAAATCAGAGACATTACTTTTCCAACAAAGTCCATCTAGTCAAAGCTATGGCTTTTCCAGTAGTCTCATATGAATATGAGAGTCGGACTATAGAGAAAGCAGAGTACCTTTAGATAACTTGAAAGAAAATAGAACAACCCAAAACCTATTGTACAGACTAATAGCATTTCTATGGGGATGTTTCTAGTGATACAAGTTTATTTCAGGAAAAAAAAATCTCAAATAAACAATATCGTCTCATACTTAAAGGAGCTAGAAAATAAGCCCAGTGTTAGTAGAAGATGATAAATAATAAAAATTTTATCACAAATTAATAAAAACGAGACTAAAAAATATCAGTGTATCTAAGTAACTACTTCTAATGGAATTATTTGAATTTATCTGCCATCTAGTCCAATCTTCCA
Organism: Tragelaphus eurycerus; assembly: GCA_935064755.1. Lineage (NCBI taxonomy): Eukaryota > Metazoa > Chordata > Mammalia > Artiodactyla > Bovidae > Tragelaphus > Tragelaphus eurycerus. Next base: position 2,662,926 of record CAKXYN010000123.1, read on the forward strand.
CTTTGAGAAATACCACTGACTGCATCTCTGAAAGATTCTTACCACTGCTTGAAGTCTTCCAATGTGGGAGAAACTTTGCTTCATGAGCCAGCTTATTTTATTGTTTTGATATTATCTACTCTCTCAATTAATTTTACTCTTTGTATTTTATATTGGAACTAAAAGCCCAGGGTTAGCTTTAAACTGTCTTTAAGTAATATAGAAGATGGATATTGTATTTACATAAAAGGAATAAGAGCTCTGAGTGCAACTGAGAATACTAGTTTGCAAACATTTTAATCTTAAGGATTACTTCATGGAAAACAATAGCAGCAAAGAAGCAAACACAGCTCTGTTTCAAATTGTATAATAAGTAATAAAGGGTGGTCAATTACTACAGAATATGAACATTTACTGCCTTCTACTTCCACATAGTGTTTCATTGTAGCATCCAATCATCATGCTTGTGGCAGTTTACTCAAGGCACAGAATACATATCTCACTTTCTTTTCAGCATTCCATTAACTTTGGACAAAGACTGTTGTGATGATTCTTGGACTTTAACTTCTCTGGCGACTCAGATGTTAAATAATCTACCTGCAATGCAGGAAATGTAAGAGACATGGGTTCAATCCCTAGGTCGGGAAGATCCCTTGGAGAAGGGCATGGCAACACACTCCAATATACGTAGCTGGAGAACCCTAAGGACAGAGGAGCCTATCCATGGGGTTTCAAAGAGTCACATGACTAACTGATTAACACTTTCACTTTCATGCCATAAGTAGTGACAATATTTGCGTGCATAATTCTATGCCTGTTGTGGAAGAAGTCCCAGATAGAAAACATTGATATGCACCTAGACAGTGAGTATTTTCTTAAAGGGGAATTAAAAGATTGATCAAGCTTAGATGTGTTGACATATATCATCAAATAATTGAACAGAAACTATTAGGCAGCTGTTGGATGCCTGTGGGGAATTGACTGAAACATTTATTTTACTTGGAATAATTACTTGCATCTTTTCTGGCAAATAATAGCAGTACATTTCATTATTATTCTTTGTATTTACAGTGCCATGCTTAGGTATCTTTTAGTGGAGAAAGAATTTTCTCATAATTAGAAAGAAAATTAAATCTGCTTTCATGTTTCCATAAAACATTACAAAGAGAGGAAAATGGGCATTCCCCTCTCCCCTTTTCTAAATCAATGTTCCTTTTTCCCCCTTTATGGCTTTTACCTCAAAAGTGCTTCTGATGCACAAATATATTGATATACCATATTATTTTATTTGTTGGAAGGTTATAAACATTATGGAGATTAACAAAAATTTATCCATAAAATGCATTTGTGCAAAGTACTTATTTATTTTTTAAAAAATTTTATTTTATTTAACTTTACAATATTGTACTGGTTTTGCCATATATCAAAATGAATCTGCCACAGGTATACATGAGTTCCTCATCTTGAACCCTCCTCCCTCCTCCCTCCCCATACCATCTTTCTGGGTCATCCCGGTGCACCAGCCCCAAGCATCCAGTATCATTCATCGAACCTGGACTGGCGATTCGTTTCATGTATGATATTATACATATTTCAATGCCATTCTCCCAAATCATCCCATCCTCTCCCTCTCCCAGAGTCCAAAAGACTGTTCTATACATCAGTGTCTCCTTGGCTGTCTAATATACAGGGTTATTGTTACCAACTTTCTAAATTCCATATATATGCATTAGTATACTGTATTGGTATTTTTCTTTCTGGCTTACTTCACTTTGTATAATAGGCTCCAGTTTCATCCACCTCATTAGAACTGCTTAAAATGCATTCTTTTTAATGACTGAGTAATACTCCATTGTGTATACGTACCACAGCTTTCTCATCCATTCATCTGCTGATGGACATCTAGGTTGCTTCCATGTCTTGGCTATTATAAACAGTGCTGCGATAAATATTGAGGTACACGTATCTCTTTCAAATCTGGTTTTCTCAGTGTGTATGCCCAGCAGTGGGATTGCTGGATCATAAGGCAGTTCTATTTCAAGTTTTTAAGGACTCTCCACACTGTTCTCCATAGTGGCTGTACTAGTTTGCATTCCCACCAACAGTGTAAGAGGGTTCCCTTTTCTCCACATCCTCTCCAGCATTTATTGCTTGTAGACTTTTGGATTGCAGCCATTCTGACTGGCGTGAAATGGTACCTCATAGTGGTTTTGATTTGCATTTCTCTGATAATGAGTGACACTGAGCATCTTTTCATGTGTTTGTTAGCCATCTGTGTGTCTTCTTTGGAGAAATGTCTATTTAGTTCTTGGGCCCATTTTTTTGATTGGGTCATTTATTTTTCTGGAATTGAGCTGTAGGAGTTGCTTGTATATTTTTGAGATTAGTTGTTTGTCTGTTGCTTCATTTGCTATTATTTTCTCCCATTCTGAAGGCTATCTTTTCACCTTGCTTATAGTTTCCTTTGTTGTGCAGAAGCTTTTCAGTTTAATTAGGTCCCATTTGTTTATTTTTGCTTTTATTTCCAATATTCTGGGAGGTGGGTCATAGAAGATCATGCTGTGATGTATGTCAGAGAGTGTTTTGCCTATGTTCTAAAGGAGTTTTATGGTTTCTGGTCTTACATTTAGATCTTTAATCCATTTTGAGTTTATTTTTGTATATGGTGTTAGAAAGTGCTCTAGTTTCATTCTTTTACAAGTGGTTGACCAGTTTTCCCAGCACCACTTATTAAAGAGATTGTCTTTAATTCATTATACATTTTTGCCTCCTTTGTCAAAGATAAGGTGTCCATATGTGTGTGGATTTAACTCTGGGCTTTCTATTTTGTTCCATTGATCTATATTTCTGTCTTTGTGCAGTACCATACTGTCTTGATGACTGTGGCTTTGTAGTAGAGCCTGAAGTCAGGCAGGTTGATTCGTCCAGTTCCATTCTTCTTTCTCAAGATAGCTTTGGCTATTCGAGGTTTTTTGTATTTCCATACAAATTGTGAAATTATTTGTTCTATCCCTGTGAAGAATACCATTGGTAGCTTGATAGGGATTGCATTGAATCTATAAATTGCTTTGGGTAGGATACTCATTTGCACTATATTGATTCTGCCAATCCATGAGCATGGTATATTTCTCCATCTATTAGTGTCCTCTTTGATTTCTTTCACCAGTGTTTTATAGTTTTCTAGATATAGGTCTTTAGTTTCTTTAGGTAGATATATTCCTAAGTATTTTATTATTTTCATTGCAATGGTGAATGGAATTGTTTCCTTAATTTCTCTGTCTATTTTTTGATTATTAGTGTACAAGAACTCAAGGGATTTCTGTGTGTTGATTTTATATCCTGCAACTTTACTATATTCATTGATTAGTTCTAGAAATTTTCTGGTGGAATCTTCAGGGTTTTCTACGTAGAGGATCATGTCATCTACAAACAGTAAGAGTTTTACTTCTTCTTTTCCGATTTGGATTCCTTTTATTTCTTTTTCTTCTCTGATTGCTGTGGCCAAAACTTGCAAAACTATGTTGAATAGTAATGGTGAAAGTGAGCACCCTTGTCTTGTTCCTGACTTTAGAAGAAATGCTTTCAATTTTTCACCATTGAGGATAATGTTTTCTGTGGGTTTGTCATATATAGCTTAGATATCAATTACAGGAGAAAAACTATTAAACATTCCAACATATAGAGGCTGAACAACATGCTGCTGAATAACCAACAAATCACAGAAGAAATCAAAAAAGAAATCAAAATTTGCATAGAAATGATTGAAAATGAAAACACAACAACCCAAAACCTGTGGGACACTATAAAAGCAGTCCTAAGGGGAAAGTTCATAGCAATACAGGCACACCTCAAGAAACAAGAAAAAAGTCAAATAAATAACCTAACTCTATACCTAAAGCAACTAGAAAAGGAAGAAATGAAGCACTCCAAGGTTAGTAGAAGGAAAGAAATCTTAAAAATTAGGGCAGAAATAAATGCAAAAGAAACAAAAGAGACCATAGCAAAAATCAACAAAGCCAAAAGCTGGTTCTTTGAAAGGGTAAATAAAATTGACAAACCATTAGCCAGACTCATCAAGAAACAAAGGGAGAAAAATCAAGTCAATAAAATTAGAAATGAAAATGGAGAGATCACAACAGACAACACAGAAATACAAAGGATCATAAGAGACTATTATCAGCAATTATATGGCAATAAAATGGACAACATGGAAGAAATGGACAGATTCTTAGAAAAGTACAACTTTCCAAAACTGGATCAGGAAGCAATATAAAATCTTAACAGACCTATCACAAGCACGGAAATTGAAACTGTAATCAGAAATCTTCCAGCAAACAAAAGCCCAGGTCCAGACGGCTTCACAGCTGAATTCTACCAAAAATTTACAGAACAGCTAACACCTATCCTACTCAAACTCTTCCAGAAAATTACAGGGGAAGGTAAACTTCCAAACTCATTCTATGAGGCCACCATCAACCTAATACCAAAACCTGAGAAAGATGCCACAAAAAAAGAAAACTACAGGTCAATATCACTGATGAACATAGATGCAAAAATCCTTAACAAAATTCTAGCAATCAGAATCCAACAACACATTAAAAAGATTATACACCATGACCAAATGGGCTTTATCCCAGGGATGCAAGAATTCTTCAATATGTGCAAAGTACTTATAATGATTGAGTCTGCTTAACTTTACTCAGAACTCAGTGCAGAAAGGGATGGGAATATTTTGAAAATACAGTAAACCAAACTGGTAACTGATTTCTGGGTCAGAAGATAATCATTGAATTGAACAATAGAACACTTGAGAGCCAAAAGCAAAGGCTGAGTAGCATTTCTTTGAAGAATTAGGGCTTTCAAAAACACCCATATATACTGGGGAATTTACAAAGATGTGTGTATTTCCAGAGTAAGAAGCATGCTAATAAACAACCCGAGAAGGCCTTAATTCTAACTTGATATTTAGACTCAATGCAAGCCCAGCTGAGATTTGAATGAATGTTAACATTGAGCCAATCCACATAGACTGGTAGAAATGTTTATTTCTATACTTATATATTAGTGTATCATATTCAGTGTTCAAGAAAATCTCTGTGAAGAAACTAGTGAAACAGAAACTAAGGAAAAGAGACTTCAGTAACAATACTAAAGGGAAAAAAAAATAAAGTAATTAAATACTGGAGAAATAACAATAACCTCAGATATACAGATGATACCACCCTTATGGACGAAAGCAAAGAACTAAAGATTCTCTTGAGGAAAGTGAAAGAGGACAGTGAAAAATCTAGCTTAAATCTCAAAATTCAAAAAACAAAGATTGTGGCATCCAGTCCCACCACTTCATGTCAACTATATGGGAAAAAAAATGGAATCAGTGACAGATTTTATTTTCCTGGGCTCTAAAATGATGGCAGATGGTGACCAAAGCCATAAAATTAAAACATGCTTGCTCCTTGTAAGAAAGGCTATGACGAACATAGACAGCATAGTAAAAAGCAGAGGCATTACTTTGACAACAAAAGTCTGTCTAGTCAAAGCTATGGTTTTTCAAGTAGTCATGTATGAATGTGTGAGTTGGAGTATAAAGAAAGCTGAGCACCAAAGAATTGATGCTTTTCAACTGTGGTGTTGGAGAAGACTCTTGAGAGTCCCTTGGGCTGCAAGGAGATCAAACCTGTCAATCCATAGGAAGTCAGTCCTGAATATTCATTGGAAAGACTGATGCTGAAACTCCAATACTTTGACCATCCAATGTGAAGGACTGACTCATTGGAAGAGATCTTGATGCTGGGAAAGACTGAAGGCAGGAGGAGAAGGGGATGACAGAGGATGAGATGGTTGGATGGCATCACCAACTCAATCAACATGAATTTGAGCAAGCTGTTGGAGTTGGTGATGAACAGGGAAGCCTGGCATGCTACATTCCATGGGGTCACAAAGAGATGTACATGACTGAGTGACTGAATTGACTGAAACAAGTGAACAACATATGCACCAATAATCAGAAAAGAAGTAATTCCTGGAAAAGAGAAAGAATCTGATTTATATACTTACCATATTATATGTTCAAATATCCAGTGTTAAATAACAGCAACAGCAACAAGAACAATCCCAAGCATACAAAGAAACAGTAAAGAATGTCTCTTTGAAATGTATAAAACAAATGGAGGGAAACCATCTCTGATGAAGACAGTGTTACTTGACAGAGACTTTAAACACTAGTTTAGATATAAGTAGCCATGAAATTAAAAGACACTTACTCCTTGGAAGGAAAGTTATGACCAACTTAGATAGCATATTCAAAAGCAGAGACATCACTTTGCCAACAAAGGTTCGCCTAGTCAAGGCTATGGTCTTTCCTGTGGTCATGTATGGATGTGAGAGCTGGACTGTGAAGAAGGCTGAGCGCCGAAGAATTGATGCTTTTGAACTGTGGTGTTGGAAAAGACTCTTGAGAGTCCCTTGGGTTGCACGGAGATCCAATCACTCCATTCTGAAGGAGATCAGCCCTGGGATTTCTTTGGAAGGAATGATGCTAAAGCTGAAACTCCAGTATTTTGGCCACCTCCTGCGAAGAGTTGACTCATTGGAGAAGACTCTGATGCTGGGAGGGATTGAGGGCAGGAGGAGAAGGGACGACAGAGGATGAGATGGCTGGATGGCATCACTGACTCGATGGATGTGAGTCTGAGTGACTTCTGGGAGCTGGTGATGGACAGGGAGGCCTGGCGTGCTGTGGTTCATGGGGTCGGAAAGAGTTGGACACGACTGAGCGACTGATCTGATCTGATCTGATCTTAGATATAAGTAAAGTGCTAAAGGAAATAAAGAAATAAAAGAAATCAGAGAAACAATGTACAAAAAAAGGAGATTCAATAAAGCAATATTGCCATAAACAGTCACTACTGTGGTGGCTCAACAGGAGATTTGAGCCAGGAGAAGAAAGAGACAGCAAAATTTAAGATAGAGCAATTGAAAGTATCAATCTGAAGAGCAAGGCAAATAAAGATTAACAAAGAGTGAGAAGAATCTAACAAATCAGTGGTTCACCATTAAGTAGTGTAAATATATCTTATTGGAGTTCCAGAAGGAATGAGTACAAAGTGGGGAACATTCGATGAAATAGTAGTTGAAAATATCTCAACATAGATTGAGGGCACAATCTAAAAACAAAAAACAAACAAAAAATTAAAAAATTCAACAAAGTCCAATAAGATAAACTCATATAGATCTTTTAGATTTGTAATATCATTTTTTATTTCCTATGAAATTTAAAAGACAAATTCATAACAATAATTGTAAATCTATGTTATTGGGCATACACTGTATGTATGTAGGTATTTAATTTGCATGTATATATGCATGTATGTATGTACATATGTATGTACAAATGTATATAATTTGAGAGATATATAAGATCTTTTTGTCTGATTTTGAAGTTTTGTTGGCATTAATTTGAGCTATAATTTTAGGATGTTTAGTGTCCTCCTAATGCTAATCACAAAGAAAATGTCTTAAAAATACACAAAAAGATATGAGAAGAAAATAAAAACCTATCATTAAAAAAATTAAGTATGAATGAATGCAGTAAAGGAGGAAATGAGCAAAAAGCTATTAAGAATACAAAAATAGGAAAGTGATAGAATTAAGTCATTATTTTTATTTAACATAAAATGTTGGATTAAATATTTTAATAAAAAGTCATAGATTGACAAAATGGATTAAAAAAACAACAAACACTGTAACACCATAATCCAACAATTCACTTTCTCTAAGAAGTTCACTTTAGACCTAGAGACAAAACAGAATTAAAAGTGAAAGAATGGGAGAAAATTCCATGCTTATAGTAATTAAAAGAGAGCAGGATGGCAATCTCAATATCAGACAAAGTAAAACTTTCTTCAAAAGCTATTACAAAAGACAAAGAAGGATAATTCACAATGATAAAAAGACCCACATCATAAAAAAATGTAATAATTTTTACCAGATTTATCCCAAAGTAGATAACTCAAAAATATATAAGCTAATTATTAAAATTATTAAATATAATGAAAGAATAATTAGTTCACAATAGTAGTTAAAATTTCAATGGATCATGGTCCATAATGGACTGGACACTTAGAAAATCAGCAAAGAGACAAAGCACTTGAAAAGCACTGTAAACCAACTAGATATGTAGACGTAAGTAGAACTAATGAACATCTGCAGAACAAGTCACGTAAAACACCAAAATTGCATTCTTTCAAAACACATGGTACATTCATTGAAATAAATCATATGTTAGCCCACAAAACAAGTCTCAATATCTTTTAAAAGACTGAAATCATACAAAATATCTTCTCTGACCAGGACATAGGTAGAAGTCAATAGCAGAAAAGAAACTGAAAAATTCAAAAATATGTGAAAATTAAAACACTAAACAATATTGTAAAGTTAAATAAAATAAAAAAATGAAAAAAGACTTGAAAAAAGACTAAACACTTCATGATTCAAAGATATCACAGGAAAATTAGAAACTATTTTAAAATGTACACAAAATGTGATGATATTTAGCAAACACAATGCTCAGAGGACTACGAACAAAACTAGTGGAGGTGATGGAATTCCAGTTGAGATATTTCAAATCCTAAAAGATGATGCTGTGAAAGCACCACACCCAATATGCCTGCAAATTTGGAAAACTCAGCAGTGGCCACAGGATTGGAAAAGGTCAGTTTTCATTCCAATCCTAAGAAAGGCAGTGCCAAAGAATGCTCAAACTACTGCACAATTGCACTCATTTCAAACATTCCTAAAATAATAATCTAAATTTTCCAAAAAAGGCTTCAACAGTATGTATGTGAAACGTAAACTTCCAGATGTTCAAGCTGGTTTTAGAAAAGGCAGAGGAACCAGAGATCAAATTGCCAACATGTGTTGGATCATGGAAAAAGTAAGAGAGGTCCATAAAAACATCTACTTCTACTTTATTGACTATGCCAAAGCCTTTGACTGTGTGGATCACAACAAACTGTGGCGGATTCTTCAAGAGATGGGAATACCAGACCACCTGACTTGCCTCTTGAGAAATCTGTATGCAGGTCAGGAAGCAATAATTAGAACTGGACATGTAAAAACAAACTGTTTCCAAATCAGGAAAGGAGTACATCAAGGCTGCATATTGTCCCCATGTTTATTTATTCTATGCAGAATACATCATGAGAAATGCTGGGCTGGATGAAGCACAAGCTGAAATCAAGATTACCAGGAGAAATATCAATAATCTCAGATATGCAGATGACACAACCCTTATGGGAAAGTGAAGAAGAACTAAAGAGCCCCTTGATGAAACTGAAAGAGAATGAAAAAGTTGACTTATTTATTCCTATTATTTATTCTTATTATTTATTTTATGCAGAATACATCATGAGAAAGGCTGGGCTGGATGAAGCACAAGCTGGGATCAAGATTACCAGGAAAAATATCAATAACCTCAGATATGCAGATGGCACAACCCTTACGGCAGAAAGTGAAGAAGAACTAAAGCGCCTCTTGATGAAACTGAAAGAGAATGAAAAAGTTGACTTAAAACTCAACATTCATAAAACTAAGATCATGGCATCTGGTCCCATCACTTCACGGCAAATAGATGGGGAAACAGTGACAGACTATCTTTTGGGGCTCCAAAATCAGATGATGATTGCAGCCGTGAAATTAAAATACGATTGTTCCTTCAAAGGAAAGCTATGACCAACATAGACAACATATTAAAAATCAGAGACATTACTTTGCCTACAAAGGTCTATCTAGTCGAAGCTATGGTTTCTCCAGTAGTCATGTATGGATGTGATAGTTGAACTATAAAGAAAGCAAGCACTGAAAAATTGATGCTCTTAAACTGTGGTGTTGGAGAAGACTCTTGAGAGTCCCTTGGACTGCAAGGAGATCCAACCAGTCCATCATAAAAGAGATCAGTCCTGAATGATCATTGAAAAGACTGATGCTGAAGCTTAAACTTCAATACTTTGGCCACCTGATGCCAAGAACTGACTCATTTGAAAAGACCCTGATGCTAGGAAAGATTGAAGACAGGAGGAGAAGGGGACAACAGAGGATGGGATGGCTGGATGACATCACTGATTCAATAGTCATGAGTTTGAGTAAACTCTTGGAGTTGGCAATGGACAGTCATGCTGTAGTCCGTGGGGTCACAAAGAGTTGGACAGGACTGGGCAACTGAACTGAGCTGAACTGAACTAAATCTTGGAGGGAAACTTATAGGTGCAAATACCTGTATTAAAAATGTTAGATCTCAAATCAATAATCTAAATCTAAATCTTTAGGAAATAGAGAATATTTTACTAAAACCAAAGCTAGAAAGATAGAGCAAATAATACTAATATAAATATTCGAGTAGAGAAAAATAACATAAAGGCTAGCAAAACAGGAAAAGAGTGCAGCAATCAAGGTTTCAAAATAGAAAGACATGAAGATAACTTCCTCCAATATGTACATAATAATATAACTACATGTGGAAAACCTCGTTGCAGAATATTCACTGAAAAGTTGCAGAAGACCACTAAAGCTACATGAAATATCATCATATTACTGACTAGTATAAAAAGGAAAAACAAATTGGATTAGACTTGTGCCCTTGGGAGGGAGCTATGAAATGAGAAATGTTCTCTCACCATGGGAACACCCTTCATTGACTAGAAGATAAGTAATAACAGATAGAGAGTAACAGATACTCAGAGAAGAGTATGGCGGCTTGCTTGCAGCAGGCAGGACAAAGAAAGACCAGCATAAAAAGTCTCTGCCCACATGTTACACTCCCATGCCTAAGAAAGGCATCTGCTGGTGTGAACAGTGGTTAGGTGCTGAAACAGACTTCAGCAGACAGACCCAGGAAAAGAACTTGGTTTGGTGATGTGGAGACACTCAGAAGGGCGTGAAGTGTGGTTGGGGCCATAACTAAGGGTGTATGGAGCCCAAGTCCTATGTATAAACCCTATTATTAAGACCCATAAAGGTGTGTGGGAAAAACATCAAATAACTCACAAGGGAATTCCCATAAGGATAACAGCTGATCTTTCAATAGAAACTCTCCAAGCCAGGAGGGAATGGCAAGACGTAATTAAAGTGATGAAGGAAAATAACTTACAGCCTAGATTATTGTATCCAGCAAGGATCTCATTCAAATATGAAGGAGAAATCAAAAGCTTCACAGATAAGCAAAAGTTGAGAGAATTTTGCACCACTAAACCATTTCTCCAACAAAAACTAAAGGACATTCTCTAGAGCAATACAATAATAGTGGGAGACTTTAACACCCCACTCATATAATCTGGCTGTAATAGACAAAGTAAAGAGGAAAACATATTTACCTATGAGCCTCCAAAAATTCAGTTCACTCAGGAGAGCTTAAAAAAAAAAAAAAAAAAAAAGACTTCTTTGCTCACTCTGTGGAGGTTTATTGACTATTTTGTGGGTTTGGTACCACTTTGGGAAGTAGGCAGGAAGAGGTGACAAATGTGATCCTGTCCTAAATAATATATTGTGGTAAAGATAGACTTACCAATACAAAATACCAAGATGTGCCTAAAGATGAGGACACCCAAACTGGACTTTTGTTTCCTGAACTTTTCATTTCGAGAACAAACCTCCTAATATAAGATGAACTCACCATGATTTTTTTTTAAGTGTTCTTTGTGATTAAAAACAGAAAGCCATTGGTTAAGAAATTACATATACTCCTCCCCACCATATACTCCCCTTCTTTCTTCCCATTTCCCTCCCACCCTCATTGATCCTTTCCCTTGTCCATTTTCCCCTGCAAAAAAAAAAAAAAAAAAAAAAGGACCCATAAAGTGTGTGTGTGATACAGCTCCACCAAAAAGCATGCCATTCTCCCTGGCTTAAGAGAAGATGCTAAAGAAGTAGCGAGGCTGTTATTAGAATGCAGATCCAGACTACAAATGCTAAGATAAGCCAATAAAATGGAGAACGATATCTGAGAAGAAAACCAGGGCAAAGGACAATAGAAAGCAAGGGACAGAAGGCGAATCATGAAGCCAATCAGAACATCTGATTTGTGAGCACACACACCAGATGACAGGCGACATCATAGACTGCATGTATTGGTGGACAATTTCTTGGGAGAAATATACAATAGTTCCTTTCCCAAAGGGAGCACTTCAGTCTTGCCTACCACACACAACGCCTTAGAACTGTATCTAAGTGCTTTCTCCAACAACTGAGGAGTAGACCCCTTGACAGACCTGAGATGACTACAGAGCAAAGAGTAGGTCCTGGTTCAGTTCAGTTCCGTTCAGTCGCTCAGTCGTGTCCGACTCTTTGCAACCCCATGTATTGCAGCATGCCAGGCCTCCCTGTCCATCACCAACTCCCGGAGTTCACTCGGTCCTGGTTAGAACAATACTAATAACATTCTCCATCAAGGGGATAATAGTTATCCTGAGGAAAGACATGTCAGGCATGCATACGAAAACACCCCTTCCACCAAAAATATTAGACACATGCAAGCTACAAAGGGCCACTTCCCATGAGTAAAAATAGTCCTTCAGTACCACATGACATAATTATTTTCCCTAAATTTATAAAGTCAAAGGAATATAAATACAATTAAAAGGAGAGGAATTATTCTCAATTGAAATTGCAAGATACATCTCCTGAAAGAACAAATAAACAGATATTTTCGGTCTACCAGACCACAAGTTCAAAACAGCAGTAATAAAAATGCTAAAAGAATTAACAAAGGCTGTTATTAGAAATGCAGATCCGAAACTACAAATGATTAAGAAAAGCCAATCAAAACTGGAGAACTTATTTTCTGAGAAGAAAACCAAGCTAAAGGAATAAATAGAAAACTAAAGAATAAGAGTACGAATAACTGATCATCCAATCAGAACATCAGACAGGTTAAACAAAAAAATATTAAAGCAACGTATAAGATTTATGGGATAATACAGCATGTCAATCTACACATAATAGTGAATCCCAGAAGAAGAGAGATAAACCAGGACTGCAAATGTATTATATCTGAAGAAATTATGACTAAAAACTTTCTAAACCTAAAGAAGGAAATAGATATACAGGAATAGCAAGCATAAAGGGTCCCAAACAAGATGAAGCCAAATATAGCTACACCAAGACTTATCATAATTAAAATGATACTCCCTAGTGCCTAAATGGTAAAGAATCCACAATGCAGGAGATACTGAGCTCAGTCCCTGGGTCAGAATGATCCCCTGGAGAAAGAAATGAAAACCTACTCCAGTCTTGTTGCTGGAAAATCCCATGGAAAGAGAAACCAAAAAGGCTGCAGTTCATGGGATCTCAAAAGAGCCAGACAGGACTTAGCAATTAAACAACAATAAACAATGATTCTAAGGCAGCAAGTGAAATAACAAGGGATTAATTACAAACGAACCCTGTACAGAAACTTTGCAGGCTACAGGGAGTGGCACAACATATTCAAAGCCTTGAAAGGGAAAAACCTACAATCTAGGATACTCTACTCAACAAGACTATTATTTAGAATACTCAGAGAAATAAAGAAATTTGTAGTACCAAACCTATCCTGAAAGAATATAGAAAGACCTTATTTAAATAGAAAAGATGTAAGAATCTATAGGAAAGGGGAAATCAAAATAAGATAATCACATATGTGAAAGGATTATAGACAACTTAAATCAGTACAGACTTAAAAAAAATTAAAATTTGTGGAAGTGACTAAAACTACAATGAACATCAAAAGCTTAAAGATGAAGATGTGATACAGGACATCAAAACCATAAAATGTGGGGAAGAGAAGGAAAAAAATGTAGATTTTATAGAATGTGTTTGAGTTGACACAACTAAAGCAAGTAGATATAGCAATAGGTTAACACTTGAAAATTAGGATAATCATTAATAAAAACATACAATAGATTCTCAAAAACTGAACAAAGAGAAATCAAGCATAATGCAAAAGTAAACCACCAATGCACAAATGGAAAAAAAAATATTAATTTTAAGTGACTAATTTAAATTTTAAATGATTTAATTTAAATTAAATTTTAAAATAATAAATTTAAAATATTATAATATTTTATATATATATATTATTATATATATGGCATCACTGACTCGATGAATGTGAGTCTGAGTGACCTCCGGGAGTTGGTGATGGACAGGGAGGCCTGGCCTGCTGCGGTTCATGGGGTCGCAAAGAGTCGGACACGACTGAGTGACTGATCTGATCTGATCTGATATATATATATTACCTTAAATGGCCATGGAGTAAATGCTCCACCCAAAAAAATATAAAGTGTTGAATTGAATAATAAAAGAGCATGCTATATGGTATGTACTACAGACCTGCTTTAAGGAAAAGAATACAAATAGTCTGAAAGTAAGGGGATGGTAAAAAGATATTATATGCAAATAGAAATTTTAAAAAAAGGTGGCGATTCATTTCTTATATGATATTATACATCTTTCAATGCCATTCTCCCAAATCATCCCCCCTCCCTCTCCCAATAAATACAATATTGTAATCAACCTCCAATTAAAGTAAATAAATTTAAATTAAAAAATAAATTAAGAAAAAATAGAGGAAAAAAAGAGTGGGTAACAAAATACCCATATCAAATAAAGTAGACTTTGAAACAAAAGCCATAAAAAGATAAAAGACACTATATAATGATAAAAGTGTCAAGTAAAGAAGAGGATTGTTAAAATACATGCATCCAGTACAGGAGCACCTTAATACAGGGGGGGGGAAAAAATGCTTACAGATATAAAGGAAAAAAACCTGATAGAAATACAATAAAGTAGGAGACTCTAAAACCCACCAAAAGCATCGGACAGAAATGTCAGACAGAAAATCAATAAGCCAATAGAGATATTAAATGACATAATTCAATGGTTAGACTTAGTTGATATTTTCAGTACATCTTATAATATTTACTAGTGATCAATTCCTCCAGCTTTCATTTATCTAAACATCTTTATTCCAACATCTTTTTTTATGAAGCATATTATCATTTGAAATAATATTTTGGCATTTGCATTTATTTCTCAAACGTTTTCAGAAAGTTCACAATTCAGTTCAGTTTAGTCGCTCAGTTGTGTCCGACTCTTCATAACCCCATGAACCACAACACTCCAGGCCTCCCTGTCCATCACCAACTCCTGGAGTTTACTCAAACTCATCTCCATTGAGTCGGTGATGCCATCCAACCATCTCATCCTCTGTCACCCCCTTCACCTCCTGCCTTCAGTCTTTCCCAGCATCAAGATCTTTTCAAATGATTCAGCTCTTCATATCAGGTGACCAAAGTATTGGAGTTTCAGCTTCAACATCACTTCTTCCAATGAGCTCCAACCAGTGGACTGGTTGGATTTCCTTGCAGTCCAAGGGACTCTCAAGAGTCTTCTCCAACACCACAGTTCAAAAGCATCAATTCTTTTGCACTTAGCTTTCTTTATAGTCCAACTCTCATATCTATACACGACTACTGGGAAAATAAATAGGAAAATGTTCACAATTACGTGTCTATAAGTGAGGTTTTCTTTTTATTCATACTAGTTGGGCTTTACAACTTTCTTGAATCAATTATTTTTTTAAATCATATTTAAGACTATCATGCTTTATTTCTCCAATTATTTTTCTGCATCATCATTCATTTCTCCCTCTGGATATCTACACTTACATTCATTTATTTAATAGCTTCCCATAGATTTCTAAATTGTTGTTATTCTTTAATCCAATTGTATCTGTTCCTCAGATTGAATTATTTCTATTTATTTGCCTTCTATTTGTTAAAGCTGAAACTCCAGTATTCTGGCCACCTCATGCGAAGATTTGACTCATTGGAAAAGACTCTGATGCTGGGAGGGATTGGGGGCAGGAGGAGAAGGGGACGACAGAGGATGAGATGGCTGGATGGCATCACTGACTCGATGGATGTGAGTCTGAGTGACCTCCGGGAGTTGGTGATGAACAGGGAGGCCTGGCGTGCTGCAGTTCATGGGGTCGCAAAGAGTCGGACACGACTGAGTGACTGATCTGATCTGATCTGATCTGATCACAGACAATTATTATTCCCATTTTCAAACTACTCTTTAGTTATCCTAGGGACATTTTCATATTAACTTGGACATTTTAAATATTTTTTAATTGATTGTTCACTGATTAGCATCATATTTTATGGATATGGTTTCTGCTAGTTCCTTGAACTAGCTTTTTTAAAGTCTTTGTCTGGTAACTGCAAAATCTGTGTGATCTTGAGGCTAATTACTATTAAATGTTTGATTTGTTGATATAAGTGCATGTTTAATTGCTTAAGATATTTTCAAACTCTGTTCCAAAATGGTGCCATTTACATGTCCATAAATATTATATAAAAGTTCCAGTTCTTTCACATCTTTTTCAGTATTTTGTGTTTTGTACTTTTTTTAAATTTTAGCCTTTTCAATAGTTGTGCAGTGGTGTCTCATCATGATTTTACTTTATATTTCCCTAAATAAAAATGATTTTCTCCCAGACGTATCTTTCGAATCCCTTAACACTACCTTTTGAAGAGCAGAATTTTTAAATTGGGTGCGATTCAATTTATCACTTTGTTATTTTGTCTATCTTGTTTTTATTGTCATATCTGATAAATATTTTCTATCCCAAAATCACTGAAGAATTGGTGCTTTTGAGCTGTGGTGCTGGAGAAGACTCTTGAGAGTCCCTTGGGGTGCAAAGAGATCAAACCAGTAAATCCTAGAGGAAATCAGTCCTGAATACTCATTGGAAGGACTGATGATGAAGAAGAAACTTCAATACTTTGTCCACCTGATATGAAGAACTGACTTACTGGAAAATACCCTGATGCTCGGAAAGACTGAAGGTGGGAGGAGAAGGGGACAACAGAGGATGAGATGGTTGGTTGGCACCACCAACTCAATGGACGAGTTTGAACAAGCTCCAGGAGCTGGTGATGGACAGGGAAGCCTGGTTTGCTGCAGTTCACAGGTTTGCAAAGAGCTGGTCACAACTGAGCAACAGAATTGAACTGAACTGTATTGATCCCAAGGACACAAACTTTTTTCCCAATATTCTTATGGACATTTCTGAGTTCTGTGTTTTAATTCTGGCTTGTGATTCTTCTTTTTTTTATGTGATGAAAAATATAGATGGAAGTTGTTTTATTTTGTTTGTTCTGCCACTATCCAATTGATGAAGCACAGTTTGTTGAAAACACTATACGATTCCAGCTGAACTGTTGAAAATCAGTTGTTCATAAGATATGGGTCTCTTTCTGGACTTTGGCATCTGTTAATCTATCTATTGGCTGCTATGCCAGAACCATGCAGTCTTGATGATTGCATGTTGTACTGTGTCTTGAAAATAAGTAATGTTAGATATACAACTGTGTCCTTTTTCAACATTGTTTTGGCTCGTCTAGATCTTTTTCATTTTCATACGATTTTCTAAATCAATTTAAGTGATGTCCTAGGTTGCAAGATGGTGGAATAGAAGGATCTGAACTCATCTTCTTCTGTGAGAACTAACTCCAAAATTACAACTTGCGGCTAAACAACCATCAACAGAAGAAAGCAAGATCCCACCAAAAAAAGATACCCCATGTCCAATGGCAAAGAAGAAACCCCAGAAAGATAGTAGATGGGAAAAACTGAGAATAGAATCAAACTCTGTACCCAATAGAGATGATCAGAGGGCTCAAACAAAACCTTGTGTGCACCAGGAGACCCCACAGAGACTGAGACAGATGTGCTTTGAGTGTTTGAGTGTCTCCTGTGGAGGTATGCATCATCATACCCATATTCAGTGGCCTGAAGCTGGGATAGGGGCTCTGGGTGCAGCAGACCTGGGTATGGCATAAACCTTCTTGGAGCAGATTGCCATTAACCCCACCAAAGAGCCACCAGAACTTGCACAGGAGTAGGGAAACAGACTCTTGGAGGGCACAAATAACACTTTGTGCCTACCAGAACCCAAGAGAAAGGATCAGTGACCATACAATAGACTGACCCTGGCTTGCCCGTGAGTTTCTAGGAGTGTCTGGTGGAGGCATGGATCAGCAATCAGTGTTCTTCAGGTTCAGGGACACTGAGTGCAGCAGTGCTTACATGCGACCTTTTGAAGGAGGTCACCATTATCTCCATTACTTTCACCATGGTCTCAGGTCAAACAACAGGGAGGGAACACAGTCCCTCCCATCAACAGAAAACTGGATTAAAAATTTACTTTATTGGTCCCACCCATCAGAACAAAACTCAGTTTCTCCCTCAGTCAGTCTCTTCCATCATGAAGCTTCCATAAGCCTCTTATCCTTCTCCATCAGAAGACAGACAGAATGAAAACCCACTATCACAGAAAACTAATCAAAATGATCACATGGACCATAGCGTTGTCTAACTCAATGAAACTATGAGCCATGCTATGTAGAGCCACCCAAGATGGATGGGTAATGGTGGAAAGTTCTGACAAAACGTGGTACACCGGAGAAGGGAGTGGCAAACTATTCAGTATTCTAGCTTTGAGAACCTCATAAACAGTGCGAAAGGCAAAAATATACGACACTGAAAGATGAATTCCCCAGGCTGGTAGGTTCCCAATATGCTACTGCAGAGCAATGGAGAAATAATTCCAGAAAGAATAAAGAGAAAGAGACTAAGCAAAAAAAAAAAAAAAAAAAAAAAAAAAATTGTGTATGTGACTGAGGATGGAAGTAAAATCTAATGCTGTAATGAACAATATTGCATAGGGATCTGGAATGTTAGGTCACGGAGTCCAGCTCTGGCAGCCAGGGAATCAGCCTGAAGAGCTGAGCAGTGTCGGTGGATGATGATATAGCCTCTGACTCATAGTGTGGAACTACATGTTTACTTCAAGCTTCAGATTCTCTTTTATACTTTGACAAATGAATTAGGTCAGAGGTTTGACATTTTTAGTTTCCCCCACCCAGATTTACTGTCTCCAGATATCATTGTTGTCCTTCAAATGGAGTTCCTGCTTCAGCGATTCTCTCAGAATTGGCTTTATGATCTATTATCTACTTCCTCTTATGTGTCCTATACTTAACTTGTGATTACATTGTAACTCATGCTACATTCCTCAGTTTATTTCTTATCTTTCTGAATCCTGTTTGTCCCTAGCATTTTAAGATCACTATCTCCTAACAAGTCTTCTAGTTATTCTTAATTATTCCTAAACCCTAAACTCAGCAAACTTTTTTTGCCATAAATATTTCCCTCACAAACAGGTCTCAGGTAACAATCCTTCCCATGGCCTCAAGCTGTGGCCTACGTGCTCATCCTGGAACATTCTTTGTAAAGACCCTTGAACAAATGTCAATGGTAACTTTATAGATTATTTTATGGGCACAACTGTAGAAGGCTTTGTGCTTTCTCATGCTTCTCTCAAGCACCTTAACATTCTTTCCAGCCAACTCAACCAAAGAAAGGAAAAAAAACAAGTCAGAATCACAAGGCCTAACTCCTTCATCCTGGGGCCGTGCCTGCGAGATGAGGAGAGGGGGTTGGGGCCATGCCTCCATTTTGTCAATAATGCTTAATGAGGCTCCTGACAGGTCCATGAATCAAGGCAAATTAGAAGAGGTCAAACAGGACATGGCAAGAATGAACTATCAACATTTTAGGAATCAGCAAACTAAGATGAACTGGAATGGGAGAATTTAACTCAAATGACCATTACATCTATTACTGTGGGCAATAATCCCTTAGAAGAAGTGGAGTATCCATCATAGTCGACAAAAGAGTAAGAAATGCAGTACTTGGATGCAATCTCAAACAGGACAAAATGAACTCTGTTCATTTCCAAGGCAAACCATTCAACAACACAGTAATCCAAGTCTATACCTCAACCAGTACATATCACTTTAGAAGCAGAAGTTGAATAGTTCTATAAACACTTGCAAGACCTTCTAGAAGTAATGCCCAAAAAAGATGCCCTTTTCATTATTGGGGACTGGAATTCAAATGTAGGAAGTCAAGAGATACCTGGATTAACAGGTAAATTTGGCCTTGAAGTACAAAATGGAAGAAGACAAAAGCTAACAATTTTGCCAAGATCAAAGCAAACAGCCTCTTCCAACAACAGAAGAGAAGATTCTATATATGGACATCACCAGATGGTCAATACCAAAATCTGATTGATTATATTATTTTTAGCCAAAGATGGAGAAACTCTATGCAGTCAGCATAGAAAAGACTGGGAGCTGACTGTGGATTAGATCATGAGCTCCTTATTGACAAATTCAGACTTAAATTGAGGAAAGTAGGGAAAACCATTAGACCATTTATGTATGACCTAAATCAAGTCCCTTATGAATATACAGTGGAAGTGACAAATAGATTCAAGGAATTAGATCTGATAGACAGAGTGCCTGAAGAAATATGGACAGAAGTTCGTGACATTGTACATCCACAAGAAAAAGAAATGTAAAAGGTAAAATCATTTTCTGAGGACGCCTTACACACAGCTGAGAAAAGAAGTGAAGCTGAAGGTAAAGGAAAAAACGAAAGACCACAACACATTTAAAGGCAGAGTTCCAAAGAATAGCAAGGAGAGATAAGAAAGCCTTCCTCAATGATCAGTGTAAAGAAATAGAGGAAAACAATAGGATAGGAAAGACTAGAGATCTCTTCAAGAAAATTAGAGATACCAAGGGAACATTTCATGAAAAGATGGGCACAATAAAGGACAAAAATGGTAAGGAACTAACAGAAGGAGAAGATATTAAGAAGAGGTGGCAAGATTGCACAGAAGAGCTGTATAAAAAAGATCTTCATGACCC
Organism: Tragelaphus eurycerus; assembly: GCA_935064755.1. NCBI lineage: Eukaryota > Metazoa > Chordata > Mammalia > Artiodactyla > Bovidae > Tragelaphus > Tragelaphus eurycerus. The sequence goes on from CAKXYN010000123.1 coordinate 2,683,724, forward strand.
AGATAGCCACAAAGGTATGATCATTTACCTAGAACTAAACATCCTGGAATGTTAAGTCAAGTGGGCCTTAGCAAGCAACGTTATGAGCAAAACTAGTGAAGGTGATGGAATTGCAGTTGAGCTATTTCAAATTCTAAAAGATGATGCTGTGAAACTGCTGCACTCAATATTCCAGCAAATTTGAAAAACTCAGTAGTGGCTACAGAATTGGAAATGTTCAGTTTCTCATTCCAATCACAAAGAAAGGCAATGTCAAAGAATGTTCAAACCAGTGCACAATTGCTTTCATCTTACATGCTAGCAAAGCAATGCTCAAAATTCTCCAAGCCAGGCTTCAGCAATACATGAATCACGGAATTCAAATGTTCAAGCTGGATTGAGAAAAGGCAGGGGAACCAGAGATCAAATTGCCAACATTCGTTGGATCATCAATAAAGCAAGAGAGTTTGAGAAAAACATCTACTTTTGCTTTATTGACTATACCAAATCCTGTGACTGTGTGGATCACAACAAACTGTGGAAAATTCTTAAAGAGATGGGAATACAAGACCACCTTATGTGCCTTCTGAGAAATCTGTATGCAGGTAAAGAACCAACAGTTAGAACTGGACATGGAACAACAGACTGGTTCCAAATTTGGAAAGGAATACATCAAGCTATATATTGTCACCCTGCTTATTGAAATTACATGCAGAGTACATCACGGGAAATGCTGGGTTTGATGAAGCACAAGCTGCGGTCATGATTCCCAAGATAAATATCAATAACTTCAGATATGCAGATGACACCACCCTTATAACAGAAAGTGAAGAAGAACTAAAGAACCTCTTGAATAAAATGAAAAAGAGGAGAGTGAAAATGTTGACCTAAAGCTCAACATTCAGAAAATCAAGATAATGGCATTGGTCCCATCACTTCATTGGAAATAGAAATGGGAACAGTGACAGACTTTATTTCGAGGGGCTCCAAAATCACTGCAGATGGTCACTGCAGCCATGACATTAAAAGACACTTGTTCCTTAGAGGTAAAGCTATGACTAACCTTGACAGCATTTTAAAAAGCAGAGACATTACTTTGCTGACAAAGTTCTGTCTAGTCAAAGCAATGATTTTTCCAGTTGTCATGTATGGTTGTGAGAGTTGGACTATAAAGAAAGCTAAGCACCAAAGAATTGATGCTTTTGAATGGTGGTGTTGGAGAAAACTCTTGAGAGTCCCTTAGATTGTAAGGAGATCCAACCAGCCAATACTAAGGGAAATCAGTCCTGAATATTCATTGAAACTTTTGGAGCTGAAACTCCAATAATTCAGCCACCTGATGTGAAAACGGACTTATTGGGAAAGAGTCTGATGCTAGGAAAGATTGAAGGTGGCAGGAGAAGTGGATGACAGAGGATGAGATGATCAATGCCATCACCAACTCAATGGAGATAAGTTTGAGTAAGCTCCAGGAGTTGGTGATGGACAGGGATGCCTGATATGCTGCAGTCCATGGGGTTGCAAAGAGTTGGACATGACTGAGTGACTAAACCAAACTGAAATGATGTGTTACTTGAGATTGTCCCAAAAGTTTTTATCTACATCTTTCTAAGATGTAAGAAATTACATCTTAATAATATTGAGCTATGGTAATTTATTGATTTATGATCATTGTATATGGGCCTTTTTTGATATCTTCTATCAACTTTTGTACTTTTAAACTTTTGCTTTTTACATCTTCTGTTGTTTATTCAAAAGTAATTCATATTTTCCTTTTTTTGATTTTTATATATTAATGTGGCATCCTACAGGTTTGCTAAACTCACTAACTCACTTTGTGAGTGAGCTCTTTGTCTCTCTTTTTAATTTTTTGTTTTTTTTTTTTTTCAGATTTTTTCAGTGTTTTACTTCATTTTCTTCCTTCCTTTATTTCTTCTATCTTTCTTACTATTTTTTCCTGTTGCCCGAGCTAGAAGTTCTAGAACAATTTTGAACAAAACTAGAAAACCGAAAATTTACCCTATTCTTGATTTTAAGGAAAATAATTCATTTTTTTAGCTTTAAGTGTCCGATCAGATAAGATCAGTAGCTTAGTCGTGTCTGAATCTTTGTGACCCCATGAATCGCAGCACACCAGGCCTCCCTGTCCATCACGAACTCCCGGAGTTCACTCAGACTAACATCCATCAAGTCAGTGATGCCATCAAGCCATCTCATACTCTGTCCTCCCCTTCTCCTTTTGCCCCCAATCCCTCCAAGTATCAGAGTCTTCTCCAATGAGTCAACTCTTCACATGAGGTGGCCAAAGTACTAGAGATTCAGCTTTAGCATCATTCCTTCCAAAGAAATCCCAGGGCTGATCCCCTTCAGAATGGACTGGTTGGATCTCCTTGAAGTCCAAGGAACTCTCAAGAGTCTTCTCCAACATCACAGTTCAAAAGCATCAATTCTTAGGCGCTCAGCCTTCTTCACAGTCCAACTCTCACATCCATACATGACCATAGGAAAAACCATAGTCTTGACGAGATGAACCTTTGTTGGCAAAGTAATGTCTCTGCTTTTGAATATGCTATCTAGGTTGGTCTACACAGACCAACCTAGATAGCATATTCACAATAAACTATGGAAAATTCTGAAAGAGATGGGAATCTCTGCCTCTTGAGAAATCTGTATGCAGGTAAGGAAGCAACAGTTAGAACTGGTCATGGAACAACAGACTGGTTCCAAATAGGAAAAGGAGTACGTCAAGGCTGCGTATTGTCACCATGTTTATTTAACTTATATGCAGAGTACATCATGAGAAATGCTGGACTGGAAGAAACACAAGTTGGAATCAAGATTGCTGGGAGAAATATTAATAACCTCAGATATGCAGATGACACCACTCTTATAGCAGAAAGTGAAGAGGGGCTAAAAAGCCTCTTGATGAAAGTGAAAGTGGAGAGTGAAAAGGTTGGCTTAAAGCTCAACATTCAGAAAACGAAGATCATGGCATCTGGTCCCATCACTACATGGGAAATAGATGGAGAAACAGTGTCAGACTTTCTTTTTCTGGGCTCCAAAATCACTGCAGATGGTGACTGCAGCCATGCAATTAAAAGATGCTTGCTCATTGGAAGGAAAGTTATGACCAACCTAGATAGCATATTCAAAAGCAGAGACATCACTTTGCCAACAAAGGTTCGCCTAGTCAAGACTATGGTCTTTCCTGTGGTCATGTATGGATGTGAGAGTTGGAATGTGAAGAAGGCTGAGCACCAAAGAATTGATGCTTTTGAACTGTGGTGTTGGAGAAGACTCTTGAGAGTCCCTTGGACTGCAAGGAGATCCAACCAGTCCATTCTGAAGGAGATCAGCCCTGGGATTTCTTTGGAAGGAATGATGCTCAAGCTGAAACTCCAGTATTTTGGCCACCTCATGTGAAGAGTTGACTCATTGGAGAAGACTCTGATGCTGGGAGGGATTGAGGGCAGGAGGAGAAGAGGACGACAGAGGATGAGATGGCTGGATGGCATCACTGACTCAATGAATGTGAGTCTGAGTGACCTCCGAGAGCTGGTGATGGATAGGGAGGCCTGGCGTGCTGCAGTTCATGGGGTCGCAAAGAGTCGGACACGACTGAGCGACTGATCTGATCTGACTGAAGATCTAAAACCCCTGTTTGACATTTTGAAAGGCGATCCTGGGCCTACTTTGCCTCGGACCATCACCCCCGGAGGGAGGAAAGCTCTCATTCTAGTGGAAAGAGCGCTCAAAGAACAGCATGCGACCTATTGTGATTATTCTAAAGAATGGGGTCTTTACATTTTGCCTACCAAACACACCCCCACTGCTGTTCTATTTCATGATATGCCACTTATGTGGATATATACCTCACTTCTTCTCCACCCAGGGGGCTTTCCCCCTATTATGATCTGGTCTCTATCCTAATTGCTACAGGCAGGAAAGATTCCAACATGTATTTAGGTAGAGGCCCACATTTAATTGTGTTCCCTACTCTAAACTGCAACAAGACTGGCTGGCACAATTTAGCGATTCCTGGGCCCTGTCTCTAGCTAACTTTGCTGGACACATAACTTGTCATTATCCTGCTAACAAACTTCTACAATTTGCCAGCACTCACCAATTTGTCTTCCCGAAAAACACCAGCACCGTCCCTCTTAAAGGAGCCGTAACAATTTTTACTGATGGCTCTTCAAATGGACGAGCGGCCATTAACAGTAGAAAATGATGTACAGAAATGGGACATGGGTTGTACATCTGCCCAAGAAGTAGAGCTCCAAGCAGTTAGTATTGCTTTGCAGAAATTTTCTGATTTACCTGTTAACCTTTACTCTGACAGTCAATATATTGTTCGAGCCTTGAATAACATTGAGACTGTTTCCTTTATCGGAACTGCAAATACTACAGTTGAAGCCTTATTTCGTTCCTTGCAAACCATAATCTGTGCCAGGTTTCATAAGTGGTTTTTTGGTCATATTTGAGCCCACTCCAATCTGCCTGGCCCCCTAGCATCGGGTAATGCTCGGGCTGATACGGCCACTCAAATTTTCCTCTCCGCTGAAAAACAAGCCCAGCTTTCTCATGGGCTCCACGATCAGAACAGCAATAGTTTACGTTTACAATTTAAGATTTCTCTGGAAGCCGCTCGCCAAATTGTACGTAGCTGCCCATCTTGTCCCCAAACAACTCCTGTCCCCCATTATGGAGTTAAACCCCGTGGTCTCTTACCCAATCACCTCTGGCAAATGGACGTGACCCATATTATGGAATTTGGAAAACAAAAATACATCCATGTAACTATTGACACGTATTCTGGGTTTCTACATGCTACCTTACAAACCAGAGAGGCCAGTAAACATTGTATAGCTCATCATTTAAAATGTTTTGTCATCATGGGTATACCCAGGGAAATTAAAACTGACAATGGCCCCGGCTATACCAGAAAGAGTTTCAGTTGTTTTGCTCTCAGCTTTCTATTAACCATAAAACTGGAATTCCTTATAACCCCCAAGGCCAAGGAATTATAGAACGTGCTCATCAGACTTTGAAGCACCAACTCACTAAGATAAAAAAGGGGGAACTATACCCCGGGACACTCCAGAATTATCTCAACCATGCTTTATTCATTTTAAATTTTTTACAACTTGATGCTCAAGGCAAATCAGCAGCTCAGAGATTCTGGGACGCTGACTCAGCGTTATCCAAACCCCAGGTTACTTGGAAATATTCTTTAACTAATGTTTGGAAAGGGCCAGATCCGGTTCTCATTTGGGGACGAGGGCATGTTTGTGTTTTCTCACAGGATGCTGAAACGCCGCGCCGGCTCCTGGAAAGGCTGGTACGCATGGCGGGAAAAAGTCATTGATCAACCAAATGAAAGTGCTGACAATAGGAGACACCTCCTATTGAAAGGCACCTCTCTAGATGACTTCACCTAAGGAGATGCGAAAATTAGCAAGAAAGGTTTGCAGTGTGACAAACCCGAGTAATCCTGCTGCTATAGTGTTGTTTCTGATTACTCTTGCCAACGCTTTGATGGGTACGGCAGAAGGCAACATCTTCATTTCCTGGGTACATTCTTATGCTGATTTTTACAACACATCTAATTGTTGAGTATGTGGAGGTATACCACTATTGGTGATTGATGGTCTCCCCTCGTGGGTCTCTCCTCTGGGAAAAGGAGACCTAAGTACCTTGTGTGATTTCCTCATTCAAATGAAAGGCATGCATCAGTCTCACTAGTTTAAACGTGTCTACCCTGAGTTGGTGTAACGAGAAAACTGGATCCGGATATAATGTGATTTTTAACGCCTCCCGCAGCTATGATGCCGTTGTTAAGGCATATGCTACCTATCTTAATAAAACCAAAGAATCTCAGATTGGCTCCCAGAACATGGGAGAATACTATCAAATATGGGATGAATATTTTTGGATGACTCCAGAGAAAGGACAACTCATCACGTCTGCCACCATCTGCTGGGAACAAAGAGAACATTTTCTAGGCTTCAATAATCAACCACTTAAAGATACAGACCTCAAACCACTAGGATTCATGCCCACTTCTCTGTGCAAGAAGACTTTTGTTGTGACTCATGCCCCGAACCGGCCTAATCTTTGGCCCGGTTTGGACTGGGCATTGAATCCAGGACTAAGATGGGTAGTCCCCAACAGGACAAAATGGATTTGTGGGAACAACATCTGGCCATGGCTCCCTATTGGGTGGGTCAGACGATGCACAATAGGGCTTGTTTTTGCCCCGGGACATATTCGAACATCCTTTTTAACTAAACTTGCTAACTTACCATACTTAAAAGCGCAATGGACTCGTGCAGTTTTCCAGTGGTATGACTATTTAGCAGCTGTGTTTGTTCCTTCCCATTGGTAATGTAGATATTATGACTCGGGTTGATGCACTTACGAATTTTACTCAGCATGTCTTGGAAGATGTTGAAAATGCCATAAAGGCTTTCAATGAGGAACAAAAACAGATGAGAAAAGCGGTGTTACAAAACAGAATGGCATTAGATATTCTTACTGCCACACAAGGAGGTACCTGTGCAGTGACTAAAATAGAATGCTGTGTGTATATCCCTGACTTAAGTAATAATGTGCCTGATGCTATACAAGACATGCAAAAAGAAGTGCATGCTATGTCTGATACCTCTGTGCCTTTTGGAGAAATCTTTTTGAGCTGGTTCAAGTCTGACTGGTGGAAAAATGTACTTTTATTGATCTTTGTATTTCTGATTATACTTCTCTGTGGACCTTGCCTTTTACAATGCCTTATTAATTTTGTTACTGAAAGAATGTTAATGTTCTCTCAAATTATGGCTAGGAAAGGGAGCACAAGACTCAGACCTGAGGTCTCATAAAGGGGATGTGGAGAGGATTCCAGCTTGGAAAAAAGAAGGGGGAGCTGCGAGGAGCCATCCCTGGCACAGGGAGCCTCCGCCTGGAGGCATGGCTTTGGGAGCTGCCTTATCTTAAGGGTCTGTGGAAACACAGGCATAGCTCTCTGTCCCATCACCCCTGATTGCTCCTGAGATCTGGAAAATATCTCCTGCCCAGATGTGAGTCCTTGGGCCTGGCAAGTGCTGTCTTAGTGATTAACGAAACCCTTTGCAGTGCCCAAGATGTTGGGTGCCTCCTACTACTCCCATGTTTGCTTTTAGCTAGTCTTAGGAATGTAGGCTATAAGTCCTTGGAAAATATCACAAGATGGCGACATAATCCACAAAGAATTTTCTTTGTCCCTCTTTCCCTGTTCTGAGGTATAAAGATACCATGCTCAATAAAGACTTTGTCAGTTGCATGAAAACCTGTCTCGTGGTTGACTGCCTCTGGCCCTCTCGACCCCATCTTTTCTATCTTCTTTTTCTTTCTTAGCCTCGTTGCCCTTCTTCAGACCGTTCAACTTTGCCAGCTGGGCCTGGCAAGTTTTGGCAAGGGAAGCTACTCTATATTTGAGATGTGCAGGCTTCTCATTGCAGTAGTTGTTGTTGTTCAGTTGCTCAGTTGTGTTCAACTTTTGCTACCCCGTGAAATGCAGCTTGCCAGGCTTCCCTGTTCTTCACCATCTGCCAGAGCTTGCTCAAATTCATGTCCATTGAGTCGGTGATGCCGTTTAACCATCTCATCCTCTGTCGTCCCCTTCTCCTCCTGCCTTCAATCTTTCCCAGCATCAGGGTATGAGTTGACTCTTCATCATCAGGTGGCCAAAGTATTAGAGCTTCAACTTCAGCATCAATCCTTCCAATGAATATTCAGGATTGATTTCCTTTAGATTTGACTTGTTTGATCTCTTTGCAGTCCAAGGGAATCTGAAGAGTCTTCTCCAACATCATAGTTAAAAAGCATCAGTTTTTTGGGCCTCAGCCATTACAGTGGCTTCTCTTATTAGACTCTAGAGTGTAGTTCAGTAGTTCTGGTGCATGGGCTTTGTTGCCCCACGGCATGTGGAATTTTCCCAGACCAGGAATAGAAACAATCTCCCTTGCATTGCAAGACGAATTCTCAACCACTAGACCACCAGGGAAGCCTATATATAAATTTTTGAGTTTAATCTTATGCATTACACTCTAAGTGTCATATTACAGAATGTGAAATAATAATGTGTAAAAAAAAGTCATAAAACAGAGAAATGCACTAATAATTTAGGATATTAACATTTTTCAAGTTCAAGTTTCAAGACAGGAATAATTGCTTGATTCAAAAGTTTTTCAATAATGGACTGGAAGAAACACAAGTTGGAATCAAGATTGCCGGGAGAAATATCAATAACCTCAGATATGCAGATGACACGACTCTTATGGCAGAAAGTGAAGAGGGGCTAAAAAGTCCCTTGATGAAAGTGAAAGTGGAGAGGAAAAGGTTGGCTTAAAGCTCAACATTCAGAAAACGAAGATCATGGCATCTGGTCCCATCACTGCATGGGAAATAGATGGGGAAACAGTGGAAACAGTGTCAGACTTTGTTTTTCTGGCTCCAAAATCACTGCAGATGGTGACTGCAGCCATGAAATCAAAAGACGCACCCGGAAGGAAAGATGACCAACCTATATAGCATATTCAAAAGCAGAGGCATTACTTGCCAACAAAGGTTCGCCAGTCAAGGCTATGGTTTTTGTGTGGTCAGTAGGAAGACAGCACCGAAGAAGATGCTTGAACTGTGGTGTTGGAGAAGACCTGAGACGAAGGAGATCAACCAGTCCATTCTGAAGGAGATCAGCCCTGGGATGGAAGGAATGCACTAAAGCGAAACTCCAGTATTGGCCACCCAGTGAAGAGTTGACCATGGAGAAGACCGAGCTGGGAGGGATGGGGGCAGGAGGAGAAGGGGACGACAGAGGATGAGATGGCTGGATGGCATCACTGACCGATGGATGCGAGTCTGAGTGACCTCCGGGAGCTGGTGATGGACAGGGAGGCCTGGCGTGCTGCGGTTCATGGGGTCGCAAAGAGTCGGACACGACTGAGCGACTGATCTGATCTGATCTGATGCAATAAATAGTCTCTCTTTTGAAAACACTATGTAGTTTCAAAAGAAAGATTACTGTGCTTTTTCAGAAATACTTACATAAATGTGCATAAGTTTTAATGGAATTATAGATTCTCTTGGGGAAATTTAAATTTTTTTACAATTTAGGTTCTAATCTGATGATTATTTATCTTAGGGTCTTCTCTATTATATAACCATTTTATACAACTATTTATAGCTGGATTTTCAACTTTAGTACCTTATTATGAAAATGGTTATTGTTTCTGCGAGTTTAGTCAATCTTTCAAAGTGCTGACAATATTCTTTATTCTGTAGATTCAAAATTTGTCTTCCTATTGATTAAGCTCATATTTTTAAAATATAATCCCTCTTCTAAATGGCAGTCTTCCAAATACATAAATGTACTAATCATATAAAAACAAATTAAAAAAAAAAAAAAAAAACTCAACTCAAGCCAAACCAAAAAAAAAAAAAAAAAAGAAAGAAAACACAGATTTGGTCACACTATTCCTAGTGCTTTTGAAATTTATCTCTAGTTTTCCTTAAAGTTTAACATTACTCAGATCTTAACACATTCAGCAGTTTTGGTCTTACTAGCTCAGAACAAAAAGAGACATCACCTTTTTCCTTTCCATTAATGATGATTAATCTAATTATCTTCTTTTGCTTCCTAAGCACATGTTTTTAAAGATTTTAAATGAACATGGTTTATAAACAGAGATTAACGTTGAGTTTTTAACTTGTCACAGCATCTTTTTAGTGAAAAAATAAAATCAGAACCATGTCTCAGTTCAGTTCAGTCACTCAGTGATGTCCAACTCTTTGCGACCCCATGAACCGCAGCACCCCAGACCTCCCTGTCCATCACCAACTCCCAGAGTCCACCCAAACCCATGTCTATTGTGCTGGTGATGCCATCCAACCATCTCATCCTCTGCCGTCCCCTTCTCCTCCTGCCCTCAATCTTTCCCAGCATCAGGGTCTTGTCCAATGAGTCAGCTCTTCGCATCAGGTGGCCAAAATATTGAAGTTTCAGCTTCAACATCATCCATTCCAATGAACATTCAGGCCTGAACTCCTTTAGGATGGACTGGTTGGATCTCCTTGCAGTCTAAGGGACTCTCAAGAGTCTTCTCCAACATCACAGTTCAAAAACATCAATTCTTCAGTGCTCAGCTTTCTTTATAGTCCAATTCTCACATCCATACTACTGGAAAAATAATAGAATAATAGCCTTGACTAGATGGACCTTTGTTGTTAAAGTAATGTCTCTGCTTTTTAATATGCTATCTAGGTTGGTCATAGCTTTCATTCCAAGGAGTAAACGTCTTTTAATTTCATGGTTGCATCACCATCTGCAGTGATTTTGGAACCACGTCTATGCTTCCCATATTCTCAACTTTCAGAGAATCAATAAGACTACCTAAAACACCATATGAAACACGCACTTCACTTACAATAAAGTTTTAGGAAATCAATACTAGCAAAGAAAAATTATTTTATGGGAGTAGAAACTTACACCCTACTTAATTTAACTGCTTAAATAAACTGTGCACTACATTTTAAATATACATTCATGAAAGAGAACTATATTCAAGGCTCTTCTTTGCAATGCTTTTGAATGTATCCTACAACAAAAATTATGCAGATATTTAAAACACATCTTAAAACTTCCTGACCAAAAGATATATGATTGATTGATTGAAACATATTAGGTTTGTTGAACACATTTCTTCTTAAGATGCTATCTTGAAATATAGTTAACATAAATTGATTAAGTAGTTTAAAAACTTATTTTCAATTATCTGTAAGTTCTTACTGCTGACTTTTTATTGAATGGACTTTCTAACATGGAATGTATTACATGCAGTATAACTTTCAGTGAACATCAAAAAAAAAAAAATGTTAGTGTGCTATGCTTATTACAGCTTAGCATTTTTTTTTTTTTAAATTTAAGTAGTTTTTATTTTGGGACTTCTCTGGTAGCTCAGTAGTAAAGAATCCACCTGGCAATGCAGGAGATGTGGTTTTGATCTATGGGTCAGAAAGATCCCCTGGAAAAAGAAATGGCAGCCTAATCCATTAATCTTGCTTGGGAAGTCTCATGGACACAGGAGCCTGGTGGACTATAGTCTATGGGGTCACAAAAGATTTGGACAAGACTTAGCAACTAACAACAACCACAACTTTTATTTTAAAGCCAAATCATTCACATAATCTTAGGTTAACCATTTTGTATTTAGTTATAGCTTGTCTATATTAAAAATTCCTGGCAATGATGTTGTATACTTACTTGGGGATTTTTATACACCATAATCTCAGCTGAGTTATTCAGCTATGCAAAAATACCTTTTGGTACAAGGAGCTGTGATCCACACAGTCAAAGCCTTTGGCATAGTCAGTAAAGCAGAAGTATATGTTTCTCTGTAACTCTTTTGCTTTTTCAACGATCTAACAGATATTGAAAATTTGATCACTGGTTCCTTTGCCTTTTCTAAATCCAGCTTGAACATCTGGAATTTCATGGTTCACATACTGCTGAAACCTGGCTTGGAGAATTTTGAACATGACTTTGATGTGGATCACAACAAACTGCGGATAATTCTTAGAGAGATGGGCATACCAGGCCACCTTACTTGACTCCTGAGAAATCTGTACTCAGGCCAAGAAGTAACAGTTAGAACTGGACATGGAACAACAGACTGGTTCCAAATTGGGAAAAGAGTACATCAAGGCTGTATACTGTCACTCTGCTTATTGAACTTATATGCACAGTACATAATGCGAAATGCAGGGCTGGATAAAGCACAAGCTGGAAACAAGATTGCCGGGAGAAATATCAATAACCTCAGATATACAGATGACACCACCATTGTGGCAGCAAGTCAAGAGCAACTAAAGAACCTCTTGAATAAAGTGAAAGAGGAGAGTGATACAGTTGGCTTAAAACTCAATATTCAGAAAACTAAGATTATGGCATACCATTATTTCATTGGCAATAGATGGGGAAACAATAGAAACAATGAAAGACTTTATTTTTAGGGGCTCCAAAATCACTGCAGATGGTGACTGCAGTCATGAAATTAAAAGATGCTTGTTTCTTAGAAGAAGTTAGGCTGTAATCAACCTAGACAGCATATTAAAATGCAGAGACATTACTTAGCCGACAAAGGTACATCTAATCAAGGCTATGGTTTTACCAATAGTCATGTATGGATGTGAGAGTTGCACTATAAAGAAAGCTGAGCACCGAAGAATTGACACTTTTGAACTGTGTTGTTGGAGAAGACTCTTAAGAGTCCCCTGGAGGGCAAGGAGATCCAATCAGTCAATCCTAAAGGATATCAGTCCTGAATATTAATTGGAAGGACTGATGTTGAAGCTGAAACTTCAATACTTTGACCACTTGATGTGAATAACTGACTTATTGGAAAAGATCCTGATGCTGGGAAAGATTAAGGCAGGAGAAGAATGGGATAGTAGAAGATGAGATGGTTGTATGGCATCACCAACTCTATGAACATGAGTTTGAGCAAACTCCGTGAGTTGGTGATGTACAATGAAGCCTGGTGTGCTGCAGTCTGTGTGGTCACAAAGAGCTGGACATGACTGAGTGACTGAACTGATTGACTGACAGAGACTTGAGTTTTCTCTCAATATGTTGATATACAATGAGGATGTAGAAGAGTGATAACTGGCCAGATCAGATCAGATCAGATCAGTCGCTCAGTCATGTCCGACTCTTTGCGACCCCATGAACCGCAGCACGCCAGGCCTCCCTGTCCATCAACAGCTCCTGGAGGTCACTCAGACTCGCATTCATCGAGTCACTGATGCCATCCAGCCATCTCATCCTCTGTCGTCCCCTTCTCCTCTTCGCATGAGGTGGCCAAAATACTGGAGTTTCAGCTTTAGCATCATTCCTTCTAAAGAAATTCCAGGATTGATCTCCTTCAGAATGGACTGGTTGGATCTTCTTGCAGTCCAAGGGACTCTCAAGAGTCTTCTCCAACACCACAGTTCAAAAGCATCAATTCTTCGGCGCTCAGCCTTCTTCACAGTCCAGCTCTCACATCCAGATCTCACATCTCACATCTCACTGGCCAGAAGCACATTTTAAATTGTGGATCAAAATTGGACAACCACAGGAAAGGAGATTCACTTGATAGAAAAAGAGGTTTTTAAATTCATCCCATAACCAAACACATCCAAAATACATACACATGTGGAGCAAGTAACTTTCACTGAAAACAAACTGGACACTGACAGAAAGATCCTTTTGCAACCGAAGATCTAAGAAAGATCTACATGGGAGACCTATGACACTAGCGGTGGGCTAGAGAAGACAGGGAGGATATATTGGTCTCAGAGAATTTCCCTGGAGAAAGAGGGCTTCAAATCACATGTTGGACACTCCAACCCTGAAGCTTGATGCTGAAAAGTGGTTTCTTGCTATGCTATGCTAAGTCACTTCAGTCGTGTCCGACTCTGTGTGACCCCATAGACGGCAGCCCACCAGGCTTCCCCGTCCCTGGGATTCTCCAGGCAAGAACACTGGAGTGGGTTGCCATTTCCTTCTCCAATGCATGAAAGTGAAAAGAGAAAGTGAAGTCTCTCAGTCATGTCCGACTCTCAGCGACCCCACGGACTGCAGCCTACCAGGCTCCTCCATCCATGGGATTTTCCAGGCAAGAGTACTGGAGTGGGGTGCCATTACCTTCTTAGGTGACTTGAAAACCAGTGAAACTCAGAAGAGAAATCAACACTGTGCTTATGGAGAACATGTTTACATGCTTTCTAACTCCTAGAAACAGAGGAGAAAGAGCAAATTGAAACTGCCTGGGACCCTGGTCCATTTTAATGACTGCTCCAGGATGCGTTCCTCTTCCTCCAGTGAAGCTCTGCACTGGGGTGAAGGCTACTCTTCATGGACAGTGTGCATCTGGAGAGAACAAAGCTGGCAAAAATGTGGTACACATCCGAACAGAGTGAGGGTGGCTATCTGTGGCACTCATGGAAGAAGAGGAATGGGAATTCTCTAGTGTGCTAGAACCTTCTGGGCATGCCTCAGCCCACCCTGGACACCAACTCCAGGCCTACATTTACCAGCTCTACTCCACACTGGGAAAATGTTCCATTGTTAGGAGCTGGGAGAGAACACACTTAGAATAGAACCAGTTAGGACTAAAACATCAAGGCTTCTGCTCCAGCAGTTTGAGACCTGACCTCACCACTGATAGGCCAATGAGCATAAGAGAAGCCCTGGCTTGTTCCTTGCTTTGGCTCTACTCCCTCCATCTCAAGTCTTATTTCCCGTCAATATGGTAGCTGCCAATAAACCCCAGGAGAAGATGCAGTGCATGCTCAATTCAGTTCCATGTCTTCTACCGAAGCCACTGTATACACACAAACTGTGCAAGAACACTACCACACAAGTACAGTCCTTTAAAAATGGAATATATAACTGATTTCACAGATATAAGGAAAGTTAAACAATATTAGAAAACAGAAGAAGGTGTTTCAAATGAAAGTATAGAAAAAAAAAAAAAACTAAGATAATAGAGATAAATAATTTACCACAGAAATATTTCAAAATATTAGTAATAAGAATGTTGAGATTGAGAAAAGAAAAAATATGGTGAAAATTTTAGAAAATATTTGAAAACATAATGAATTAGAGCTGAAGAATACAATAACTGGCATGAAAAACACATTAAAAGACTTAGTAGTAGACCAGGTGATACAAAATAATGCATAAGTGATCTGGAAGGTAAAATTATAGAAATTAAAAAGTAAAAAGGAAAGCAAATTTTAAAATGAGGACGATTTAAAGTACCACTGAGAAAATATCAAGCATACCAGCATTAAATCATAGCAGTCCAGAAAGGAAAAGAGATATAACAATGTGTCAAATATATATCTGATAAAATTTTGACAAAAAGCCTCTCAAACGTGAAGAAGGAAGCACAGAGACCCCCAACTAAGGTGAACTCAAGGAGATTGCCCACCCAGACATATTGTATTGAAATGCCAACAGTTAAACACAGAGAGCACTAAAGGCAGCAGTAGAAAGAAAATAAAACATGCAAGGGTACACCCTCATAATGCTGTTACCCAATTTTTTTGTAGAAACTTTACTGGACAGAAAGGAGTGGCATACAATGTTAAGAATACTAAATGGGAAAAACCTGAAAACTATACTCTTGCCTAGAGAATTCCGTGGACAGAAGAACCTGGTGGGCTGCTGTCCATGGGGTTGCACAGAGTTAGACACAACTGAATCGATTTAGCAGCAGGATAAACTACCAATACAATTAATATTCAGAATTGAAAGAGAGATAAAGAACTTTTCAGACAAGCAAAAATTAAAAGATTCCATCCATACTAAACTGACCCTATAAGGATTATTAAAGGATCTTTACATGGAAAAGAGAAGGCCATAACAAGAAGTGAAAATTTATAGGAAAGGAAAAATCTCACTTATAAAGGTAAATATATAGTAAAACCTGACAATAAGCCACTTAAATTAGCTAGTATGAAAGTTTAAAAACAAACAGTGTAAAATCAACTATGGCTAAAATAAAGAATGAAGGGATAAGCATGGAGATGTAGAATATAACATCAAAAAAGTAAAATGTAAGGGAAAGTGGTAGAAAATTTAGATCTTTTAAAACGTGTTACAAACTAATGACTGCTAGTTTAAACATATATATTTATAGGTTATTGTATATGAACCTTATGGTAATCACAAATTGAAATCCTAAAATAGATATGCAAAACTAGAGAAAAAGGAATGCAAATACTGGTAAAGAAAATTATCAAGCCAGTTAAGAAATTAAAGATAAAACAAGAAAAATAATTACAAAATAACCATAAAACAAGTAACAGCATGACAATAAGTAAAAACCTAAAAATAACTAAATGTTAAAGGAATAAACACTCCAATCAAAAGATGTAACATGACTGATTGGAATAAAAGTACTCATCTAAATACTGCCTACAAGAGACTCACTTCATGCCTAAAGAAACACACAGACATTAGGATGAATGGAAATAGATATTTTTATAAAAATGGAAGCAAACAAAAAATTGAGGTAGTAACATTCAGACAAAACAGATTTTAAAGCAAAATCTATAACAAAAAGCAAAAATTTATCAAAAAAGTGATCAAAAAAAGGCGAGGAAAGTATTTATTAACATACATTCACTTAATATGGGAGCATCTAAATATATAAATAAAATATTAATAAACATAAATGGAGAAATTGACAATAATGCAATAATAGGAGGAGGAGAATACTGCTATTATAATAATACAATAGCAGGGGACATTTAACACTACATCTACATTAAAGGACATATCTTCAAGACAGAAAATCAATAGACAGTTTTAAATGACACTTTAGTCTAATATCCAAAAACAGCAGAATGCACAGTCTATCAAGTGTACATGAAATTCTTCTCCAGAATAAATCCCATGTCAGGCCACAATCAGATATCAACATTTGCTTTTAAATAGAATTTTTTTTTTTTCCTTTAAACGACAAAATGGTATATAGTTAATTTTATTTATTTATTTTTTTACTTTACAATATTGTATTGGTTTTGTCATGCATCAACATGAATCAAGAATTATTTTTTCTGAAATGAAAATAAAACACAACTTTCAAAAATAAGTGAAACACAGCTAAAGAGCTCTAAAAGGGGGAATTTATAGCATTATAGGCCTATCTCAATAAATAAGAAAAATCTCATATAAACAGACTAACCAACCATTTAAAATAATTAGAAAAAAAAAAAGAACCAAAGCCCAAATTCAGAAGAGGGAGAAGGAAATAATAATAAGAAAGTTCAGAGATAAAATATTTAAAACAGAAACAAACAATAAGAAAAAAACAATAGAAAAGGTCAATGAGGGGCAGTCCTAAGATGGCAGAAGAATAGGATGGGGAGACCACTTTCTCCCCCACAAATTCATCAAAAGAACATTTGAATGCTGAGAAAATTCCACAGAACAACTTTTGAATGCTGGCAGAGGACATCAGGCACTCAAAAAGGGAGCCTATTGTCTTCTAAAGGAGGTAGGGCAAAAGATAAAAGAGAGACAAAAGAGGTAGGGACAGAGATCCATCCCAGGAAGGGAGTCTTTAAAAAAGAGAAGTTTCCAAACACCAGGAAACACTCTCACTGGTGGGTCTGTGGCGAGCCTTGGAATCTCAGAAGGCAATATAACTAGGAGGAAAAACAAATAAATAATTTAAACCCACAGATTACATGTCTAAGGCCAACTCCCAGCAGCCCAGACACTCTCATCCCCTACTAGCAAGTGGGGGCTGGGCAAGGAGGCGGGGGCTGCATTGCTTAGGGTGAGGACCAGGCCTGAATGCCCAGAGGGCAATCTGAAGGAACTAACGAGATAACAACCCAAACAGTGGGATAGCTATCCCATGAAAAACCCTAACCTAAGATACTGCCAGGCCTGCTCATGGAACAAAGAACTGAGCAGAGCTAGCTGGCTGCAGACTGGCCCATCCCCAGTCAGATCAGATCAAATCAGATCAGTCGCACAGTCTTGTCCGACTCCTTGCGACCCCATGAATTGCAGCACGCCAGGCCTCCCTATCCATCACCAGCTCTCAGAGATCACTCAGACTCACATTCATCGAGTCAGTGATGCCATCCAGCCATCTCATCCTCTGTCGTCCCCTTCTCCTCCTGCCCTCAATCCCTCCCAGCATCAGAGTCTTCTCCAATGAGTCAACTCTTTACATGAGGTGGCCAAAATACTGGAGTTTCAGCTTTAGCATCATTCCTTCCAAAGAAATCCGAGGGCTGATCTCCTTCAGAATGGACTGGTTGAATCTTCTTGCAGTCCAAGGGACTCTCAAGAGTCTTCTCCAACACCACAGTTCAAAAGCATCAATTCTTCGGTGCTCAGTCTTTTTCACAGTCCAGCTCTCACATCCATACATGACCACAGGAAAGACCATAGCCTTGACTAGGCGAACCTTTGTTGGCAAAGTGCTGTCTCTGCTTTTGAATATGCTATCTAGGTTGGTCATAACTTTCCTTCCAAGGAGTAAGCGTCTTTTAATTTCATGGCTGCAGTCACCATCTGCAGTGATTTTGGAGCCCAGAAAAAGAAAGTCTGACACTGTTTCCACTGTTTCTCCATCTATTTCCCATGTAGTGATGGGACCAGATGCCATGATCTTCGTTTTCTGAATGTTGAGCTTTAAGTCAACCTTTTCACTCTCCACTTTCACCAAGAGGCTTTTTAGTTCCTCTTGACTTTCTGCCATAAGGGTGGTATCATCTGCATATCTGAGGTTATTGATATTTCTCCCGGCAATCTTGATTCCAACTTGTGTTTCTTCCAGTCCAGCATTTCTCATGATGTACTCTGCATATTAGTTAAATAAACAAGGTGACAATATACAGCCTTGACGTACTCCTTTTCCTATTTGGAACCAGTCTGTTGTTCCTTGACCAGTTCTAACTGTTGCTTCCTGACCTGCATATAGATTTCTCAAGAGGCAGATCAGATGGTCTGGTATTCCCATCTCTCTCAGAATTTTCCACAGTTTATTGTGATCTACACAGTCAAAGGCTTTGGCATAGTCAATAAAGCAGAAATAGATGTTTTTCTGGAACTCTCTTGCTTTTTGGATGATCCAGCAGATGTTGGCAATTTGATCTCTGGTTCCTCTGCCTTTTCTAAATCCAGCTTGAACATCAGCAAGTTCATGGTTCACATATTGCTGAAGCCTGGCTTGGAGAATTTTGAGCATTACTTTACTAGCGTGTGAGATGAGTGCAATTGTGCGGTAGTTTGAGCACTCTTTGGTATTGCCTTTCTTTGGGATTGGGATGAAAACTGACCTTTTCCAGTCCTATGGCCACTGCTGAGTTGTCCAAATTTGCTGGCATATTGAGTGCAGCACTTTCACAGCATCATCTTTCAGGATTTGGAATAGCTCCACTGGAATTCCATCACCTCCACTAGCTTTGTTCGTAGTGATGCTTTCTAAGGCCCACTTGACTTGACATTCCAGGATGTCTGGCTCTAGGTCAGTGATCACACCATCATGATTATCTGGGTCGTGAAGATCTTTTTCTACAGTTCTTCTGTGTATTCTCGCCATCTCTTCTTAATATTTTCTGCTTCCGTTAGGTCCATACCATTTCTGTCCTTTATCGAGCCCATTTTTGCATGAAATGTTCCTTTGGTATCTCTGATTTTCTTGAATAGATCCTTAGTCTTTCCCGTTCTATTGTTTTCCTCTATTTCTTTGCATTGATCGCTGAAGAAGGCTTTCTTATCTCTTCTTGCTCTTCTTTGGAACTCTGCATTCAGATGCTTATATCTTTCCTTTTCTCCTTTGCTTTTCACTTCTCTTCTTTTCGCAGCTATTTGCAAGGCCTCCTCAGATAGCCATTTTGCTTTTTTGCATTTCTTTTCCATGTGGATGGTCTTGATCCCTGTCTCCTGTACAATGTCGCGAACCTCATTCCATAGTTCATCAGGCACTCTATCTATCAGATCTAGGCCCTTAAATCTATTTCTCACTTCCACTGTATAATCATAAGGGATTTGATTTAGGTCATACCTGAATGGTCTAGTGGTTTTCCCTACTTTCTTCAATTTCAGTCTGAATTTGGCAATAAGGAGTTCATGGTCCGAGCCACAGTCAGCTCCTGGTCTTTTTTTTGCTGATTGTATAGAGCTTCTCCATCTTTGGCTGCAAAGAATATAATCGATCTGATTTCGGTGTTGACCATCTGGTGATGTCCATGTATAGAGTCTTCTCTTGTGTTGTTGGAAGAGGGTATTTGCTATGACCAGTGCATTTTCTTGGCAAAACTCTGTTAGTCTTTGCCCTGCTTCATTCCGTATTCCAAGGCCAAATTTGCCTGTTACTCCAGGTGTTTCTTGACTTCCTACTTTTGCATTCCAGTCCCCCATAATGAAAAGGACATCTTTTTTGGGTGTTAGTTCTAAAAGTTCTTGTAGATCTTCATAGAACCGTTCAACTTCAGCTTCTTCAGTGTTACTGTTTGGGGCATAGATTTGGATTACTCTGACATTGAATGGTTTGCCTTGGAAACGAACATAGATCATTCTGTCGTTTTTGAGATTGCATCCAAGTACTGCATTTCAGACTCTTTTGTTGACCATGATGGCCACTCCATTTCTTCTGAGGGATTCCTGTCCACAGTAGTAGATATAATGGTCCTCATTTAAATTCACCCATTCCAGTCCATTTTAGTTCGCTAATTCCTAGAATGTCAACATTCACTCTTGCCATCTCTTTTTTGACCACTACCGATTTGCCTTGATTCGTGGACCTGACATTCCAGGTTCCTATGCAATATTGCTCTTTACAGCATCGGACTTTGCTTCTATCACCAGTCACATCTACAGCCGGGTATTCTTTCTGCTTTGGTTCCATCCCTTCATTCTTTCTGGAGTTATTTCTCCACTGATCTCCAGTAGCATATTGGGCCCCTACTGACATGGGGAGTTTCTCTTTCAGTATCCTATCATTTTGCCTTTTCATACTGTTCATGTGGTTCTCAAGGCAAGAATACTAAAGTGGTTTGCCATTCCCTTCTCCAGCGGACCACACCCTGTCAGATCTCTCCACCATGACCTGCCCATCCTGGTTTGCCCCACGGGCATGGCTTAATTTCATTGAGTTAGACAAGGCTGTGGTCCTGGTGTGATTAGATTCACTAGTTTTCTGTGAATATGATTTCAGTGTATTTGCTTTCTGATGCCTTCTTGCAAGACCTACCGTCTTACTTGGGTTTCTCTTACCTTGGGCGTGGGGTATCTCTTCCCGGCTGCTCCAGCAAAGCACAGCCATCGCACCTTACCTTGGATGAGGGGTCTCATCCCCAGTCAGAGACAGGCAAGTGAGGACAGCCAGAGCCAGAGGGGGCAATCGCAACCCCAGAGAGTCATCCCCAAACTGCAAGCAGGCTTCGTTGCTAACCAAGACTTCTAGGGATTCTGGACAGTTGACATCCACTGGGAGGGTCACAGTCAGAGATTAGCTTCCCAGAAGTGACACATGGCACACCTGAGAAGGAGCGCCCGTTATACACCCAGAAAACCAAGCAGCTGGGACATGGGAGGTGATAAAACACAGCCTACAACTGGGGATGACTTTGCTCGCCAAGCACCTGGTCACCTGAGCTGCTTGGACCTGGGGAGGGCACAAAATGCAAGCCCAACCAAGTCTACACCTTTGTGGAATGCCCGAGAACCTGAACCTGAGTGGCTTAGACCTGGGAAGTGCACATAACCCAGGGCCTGCCTCAGACAGTTCCTGGCAGAGCAACCTAGAGCCTGAGCAGTATAGACTGGAAAAGCACACATGCCATGAGCGGGGGCAAACCCAGTGTGGCTGAATCACTGTGAGAACTCCCTACACAGGCCAGTGATATTTATTTGCAGTGATCCTCCTTCTCCACAGCACGACTAAACAAGTGAGCCTAAAAAAAGGTGACCATCACGGCCCCTTGTGTCAGGGCGGAAATTACAGACACTGAAGAGACCAGCAAGCAGAAGAAGCTAAAATAAACAGAAGGAACAGCTTTGAAAGTGACAGGTGCAATAGGTTAAAATCCTGTACTTAGCACCGACTACATAGGAAGGGGCCTATAGATCTTGAAAAGTATAAGCCGGATCAAGGAATTATCTAAAATCAACTTATCCCACACTGTCCGCAACAGGTCCAGAGAAAATCCTAGATATATTTTTACTATTATCATTTTTTTAACTTTTAATTTAAAAAAAAAAAAACATTTAAGCCTTCTTTACTCCTTAATTTTCATTTTTATAACCTACTATTCAGTTCAGTTCAGTCGCTCAGTCATGTCCGATTCTTTGCAACCCCATGAATCACAGCACACCAGGCCTCCCTGTCCATCACCAACTCCCAGAGCTTAAACAAACTCATGCCCATTGATTCAGTGATGCCATCTAGCCATCTTATCTTCTGTCATCCACTTCTTCTCCTGCCCCCAGTCCCTGCCAGCATCAGGACCTTTTCCAATGAGTCAGCTCTTTGCATGGGGTGGTCAAAGTATTGGAGTTTCAGCTTCAGCATCAGTCCCTCCAAAGAAAATTCAGTACTGATATCCTTTAGGATGGACTGGTTGAATCTCCTTGCAGTCCAGGGGATTCTTAAGAATCTTCTACAACACTATAGTTCAAAAATGTCAATTCTTTGGTGCTCAGCTTTCTTTGTAGCCCAACTCTCACATCCATAAATGACCACTGGAAAAACCATAGCCTTGACTAGACAGATCTTTATTGGCAAAGTAATGTCTCTGCCTTTCAATATGCTATCTGCTGCTGCTGCTGCTAAGCCGCTTCAGTAGTGTCAAACTCTGTGCGATCCAATAGATGGCAGCCCACCAGGCTCCCCGTCCCTGGGATTTTCCAGGCAAGAACACTGGAGTAGGTTTCCATATCCTTCTCCAGTGCATGAAAGTGAAAACTGAAAGTGAAGTTGCTCAGTCTTGTCCAACTCTTTGCGACCCCTTGGACTGTAGTCTACCAGGCTTCTCCATCTGTGGGATTTTCCAGGCAAGAGTACTGGAGTGGAGTGCCATTGCCTTCTCCGAATATGCTATCTAGGTTGGTCATAACTTTCCTTCCAAGGAGTCAGTGTCTTTTAATTTCATGGCTGCAATCATCATCTACAGTGATTTTGGAGCTCAAAAAAAAAAATAAAGTCTGACACTGTTTCCACTGTTTCCCCATCTATTTCACATGAAGTGATGGGACAGAATGTCATGATCTTAGTTTTCTGAATGTTGAGTTTTAAGCCAACTTTTTCACTCTCCTCTTTGACTTTCATGAAGAGGCTTTTTAGTTCCTCTTCACTTTCTGCTATAAGGGTGGTGCCATCTGCATATCTGAGGTTATTGATATTTCTCCCAGAAATCTTAATTCTAGCTCCTGCTTCTTCCAGCCCAGCGTTTCTCATTATGTACTCTGCATATAAGTTATAAGCAGGGTGACAATATATAGCCTTCACCTACTCCTTTCCCTATTTGGAACAAGTCTGTTGTTACATGTCCAGTTCTAACTGTTGCTTCCTGACCTACATACAGATTTGTCAAGAGGCAGGCCAAGTGGTCTGATATTCACATATCCTTAAGAATTTCCCACAGTTTATTGTAATCCACACAGTCAAAGGCTTTGGTATAGTCAATCAAGCAGAAATATATATATATATATATTTTTTCTGGAACTCTCTTGCCTTTTTGATGATCCAGTGGATCTTGACAATTTGATCTCTGGTTCCTCTGTCTTTCCTAAAAGCAGCTTGAACATCTGGAAGTTCACGGTTCATGTATTGCTGAAGCCTGGCTTGGAAAATTTGAGCATTACTTTACTAGCATATGAGATGAGTGCAATTTTGCAGTACTTTGAGCATTCTTTGTCATTGCCTTTCTTTAGGATTGGAATGAAAACTGACCTTTTCCAGTCCTGTGGCCACTGCTGAGTATTCCAAATTTGCTGGCATATTGAGTGCAGCACTTTCACAGTATCATCTTTCAGGATTTGAAATAGCTCAACTGGGATTCCATCACCACTAGCTTTGTTTGTAGTGATGCTTTCTAAGGCCCACTTGAATTCATATTCCAAGATGTCTGACTCTAAGTGAGTGATCACACCATGGTGATTATGTGGCTTGTGAAGATCTTTTTTGTACAGTTCTTCTTTGTATTCTTGCCACTTCTTAATATCTTCTGCTATTATCTTGTAAAAAAAAAAAAAAAGACCCTATTTTTAAACCAAATTTTATATATATATATATATATAATTTTATGACTTTGTTTTTTTTTTTAATATTGTATTTTTGAGAATCTAACCTCTACTCTAGATTTTTAATATTTGCTTTTTGATATTTGTTATCGATTTTGTACCTTTAAGAACCAATCTTCAGTACCCATTTTTACTTAGTAATGAGATCACTGACCTGACTGCTCTCTCCTCTTTTGACTCTTCTTTTTCTCCACCTTGTAGCCTCTGTCTCCCCACTTCCCCTTCTCTACACAACTTTGTAAATGTCTTTGTGTGTTCTGGGCTGTGGAGAACACTTAGGGAACTGATTACTGGCTGGAACTGTCTCTCTCTTTTTGATTCCCCCTTTTCTCCTCCTGGGATATCCTCTGTTCCTTCCTCCCTCCTCTCTTCTCTGTGTAACACTGTAAACATCTCTGAGGGATCCAGATTGTGGAGAGCACATAAGGAAGTGATTACTGGCTAGCTTTCTCTCTCCCTTTTGATTCCCTCTCTTCTAATCCTGATCACCTCTATCTCCCTCCTCTCCTCTTCTCCATGTAACTTTGTGTTTCTCCAGGTGTCCCTCATTGTGGAGAAACTTTTCATCATTAACCTAGATGTTTTATCATAGGTGTTGTATAGATGGAGAAGTCTTGAGGCTACTGTAATAATAAGACTGAAAACCAGAGGCAGGAGTCTTATGTCCAAATCCTGAGAACACCAGAGAACTCCTGACTACAGGCAATATTAATCGATAGAAGCTCATCAAAAGCTTTCATATCTACACTGAAACCAAGCACCACTCAAGGGCCATCTAGTTCCAGAGCAAGACATACCACACAAATCCTCCAGCAAAACAGGAACATGGCCCTGAGCTTCAACATACAGGCTGCCCAATGTCACACCAAAGCCACTGAAGTCTCGAAGCTCACTACTAGACACTCCATTGCACTCCAGAGGGAAGAAATCCAACTCCACCAGCCAGAACACAAACACAAGGTTTTCTAACCAGGAAACCCTGAGAAGCCACCCGTCCAACCCCACCCACAATGGGGAACCTCCACAATAAAGAGGAACGACCAACTGTCAGAATACAGAAAGGCCACCCCAAACACAGCAATATAAACAAGATGGAAAGGCAGAGAAATACTCAGCAGGTAAAGGAACAGGATAAATGCCCACCAAATCAAAATAAAAATAAAATAAAAGAGGAAGTGATAGGGAATCTACCTGATAGAGAATTCCAAATAATTATAGTAAAAATGATCCAAATACTTGAAAACAAAATGGAGCTACGGATAAATAGCTTGGAGACAAGGACTGAGAAGATGCAAGATATGTTTAACAAGGACCTAGAAGAAATTAAAAAAAGTCAATATATAATGAACAATGCAATAAATGAGACAAAAAACACTCTGGAGGGAACCAACAATAGAATAACAGAGGCAGAAAATGGGAAAACAGGGTAAGTGAGGTAGAAGACAGAATGACAGAAATAAATGAAGCAGAGAGGAAAAAAGAATAAAAGAAATGAGGACAACCTCAGAGACCTTTGGAACAATGTAAAATGCACCAACATTCAAATCATAGGAGTACCAGAAGAAGACAAAAAGAAAGACCTTGAGAAAATACTTGAGGAGATAATAATTGAAAACTTTCCTAAAATGGGGAAGGAAATAGTCACCCAAGTCCAAGAAATCCAGAGTCCCAAACAGGATAAACCCAAGGCAAAACACCTCAAGACATATTAATCAAATTAACAAAGATCAAACACAAAGCACAAATATTCAAAGCTCCAAGGGAAAAACAACAAATAACAAACAAGGAGATTCCCATAAGGATAACAGCGGATCTTTCCATAGAAATCCTTCAGGCCAGAAGGGAATGGCAGGACATACTTAAAGTGATGAAAGAGAAAAACCTACAGCCCAGATTACTGTACCCAGCAAGGATCTTATTAAAATATGAAGGAGAAATCAAAAGCTTTACAGACAAGCAAAAGCTGAGAGAATTTAGCACCACCAACCCAGCTCTCCAACAAATGCTAAAGGATCTTCTCTAGACAGGAAACACAAAAAGGGTATATAAACTTGGAGCCAACACAACAAAGTAAATGGCAACAGGATCATACTTATCAATAATTACCTTAAATTTAAATGGGTAGAATGCTCCAACCAAAAGACAAAGACTGGCTGAATGGATACAAAAACAAGGCCCCTATATATGTTGTCTACAAGGGACCCACCTCAAAACAAGGAACACATACAGATTTAAAATGAAGAGCTGGAAAAAAATATTCCATGCAAATAGAGACCTAAATAAAGCATGAGTAGCAATACTCATATCATATAAAATAGACTTTAAAATAAAATCTGTGAAAAGAGACAAAGAAGGACATTACATAATGATCAAAGATCAATCCGAAAAGAAGCTGTAACAGTTATAATTATATATGCACCCAACATAGGAGCACCGCAATATGTAAGACAAATGTTGACAAGTACGAAAGGGTAAATTAACAATAACACAACAATAATGGGAGTCTTTAATACCCCACTCACACCTATGGATAGATCAACTAAACAGAAAATTAACAAGGAAACACAAACCTTAAATGATACTATAGTATAGTTAGACCTAATTGATATCTACAGGAAATTTCACCCCCAAACAATCAATTTCACCTTTTTCTGAAGTGCACATGGAACCTTCTCCAGGATAGATCACATCCTGGGCCATAAATCTAACCTTAGTAAATTCAAAAATATTGAACTCATTCCAAACATCTTTTCTGACCACAATGCAGTAAGATTAGATGTCAATTACAGGAGAAAAACTATTTAAAATTCCAACATATGGAGGCTGAACAACACACTGCTGTATAACCAACAAATCACAGAAGAAATCAAAATACGTATGGAAACAAATGAAAATGAAAACACAAAACCCCAAAACCTATGGGACACTGTAAAAGCAGTGCTAAGGAGAAGGTTCATAGCAATATGGTCTTACCTCAAGAAACAAGAAAAAAGTCAAATAAATAACCTAACTCTACACCTAAAGCAACTAGAAAAGAAAGAAATGAAGAACCCTGGGGTTAGTAGAAGGAAAAATTTCTTAAAAATTAAGGCAGAAATAAATGCAAAAGAGACCATAGCAAAAATCAACAAAGCAAGCTAGTTCTTTGAGAATATAAATAAAATTGACAAACCACTAGCCAGACACATGAAGAAACAAAGGGAGAAGAATCAAATCAACACAGTTAGAAATGAAAATGGAGAGATCACAACAGACAACACAGAAATACAAAGGATCATAAAAGACCTCTATCAGCAACTATATTCCAATAAAACAGACAACTTGGAAGAAATGGAAAAAATCTTAGAAAGGTACATCTTTCCAAAACTGGACCAGGAAGAAATAGAAAATCTTAACAGACCCATCACAAGCACAGAAATTGAAACTGTAATCAGAAACCTTCCAGCAAACAAAAGCACAGGACCAGACGATGTCACAGCTGAATTCTACCAAAACTTTAGAGAAGAGCTAACACCTATCCTACTCAAAATCTTCCAGAAAATTGCAGAGGAAGGTAAACTTCCAAATTCATTCTATGAGATCACCATCACCCTTACACCAAAAGCAGACAAAGATGCCAAAAGAAAGAAAACTACAAGCCAATATCACTGATGAACACAGAAACAAAAATATTTAACAAAATTCTAGTAAACAGAAACCAACAACATATTAAAAAGATCATACATCATGACCAAGTGGGTTTTATCCCAGGGATGCAAGGATACTTCAATATCCGCAAATCAATCAACATAATACACCACAGTAACAAATTGAAAGTCAAAAACCATATGATTATCTCCATAGATGCAGAGAAAGCCTTTGACAAAATTCAACATCCACTTATGATTTAAAAAAAAAAAAAAAACCCTGCAGAAACCAGGCAAGAAGGAACATACCTCAACATAATAAAAGGTATATATGACCAACCGACAGCCACATTATCCTCAATGGTGAAAAATTGAAAGTATTTCCCCCAAAGTCAGAAAAAAGACAAGGGTGTCCACTCTCAGCACTACTATTCAACATAGTTTTGGCAGTTTTAGCATCAGCAATCAGAGCAAAAAATAAATAAAAGCAATCCAGACTGGAAAAGAAGTAAGTCTCTCGCTGTTTGCAGATGACATGATCCTCTACATAGAAAACCCTAAAGACTTCACCAGAAAATTACTAGAGCTAATCAATAAATATAGCAAAGTTGCAGGATATAAAATCAACACACAGAAATCCCTTGCATTCCTATACACTAACAATGAGAAAACAAAAAGAGAAATTAAGGAAACAATTTGATTCACCATTGCAGTGAAAAAAATAAAATACTTAGGAATATAACTACCTCCCCCCCCCCAAAAAAAAAAAGACATACATATAGAAAACTATAAAACACTGGTGAAAGAAATCAATGAGAACACTAATAAATGGAGAAATATACCATGTTCATGGATAGGAAGGATGAATATAGTGAAAACAAGTATTCAACCCAAAGCAATATATAGATTCAATGCAATCCCTGTCAAGCTACCAACAGTATTTTTCACAGAACTAGAACAAATAATTTCACAATTTGTATGGAATTACAAAAAACCTCAAATAACCAAAGCAATCTTGAGAAAAGAGAATGGAACTGGAGGAATCAACCTGCCTGACTTTAGGCTTTACTACAAAGCTACAGTCATCAAGACAGTATGGTACTGGCACAAACATAGAAATATAGATCAATGGAACAAAATAGAAAGCCCAGAGATAAATCCATGCACTTATGGACACCTTATCTTTGACAAAGGAGGCAAGAATATACAATGGAGAAAAGACAACCTCTTTAACAAGTGGTGCTAGGAAAATTGGTAAATCACTTGTAAAAGAATGAAACTAGAACACTTTCTAACACCATACACAAAAATAAACTCAAAATGGATTAAAGATCTAAACGTAAGATGAGAAATTATGAAACTCCTAGAGGAAAACATAGGCAAAACACTCTCTGACATAAATCACAGCAGGATCCTCTATGACCCACCTCCCAGAATGTTGGAAATAAAAGCAAGAATAGACAAATGGGACCTAATCAAACTTAAAAAGCTTCTGCACAACAAAGAAACTCTATACAAGGTGAAAAGACAGCCTTCAGAATGGGAGAAAATAATAGCAAATGAAGCAACAGACAAAGAATTAATCCCAAAAATATACAAGCAACTCCTGCAGCTCAATTCCAGAAAAATAAACGACCAAATCAGAAAATGAGTCAAAGAACTAACAGACATTTCTCCAAAGATATACAGATGATGAACAAACACATGAAAAGATGCTCAAAATCACTCATTATCAGAGAAATGCAAATCAAAACCACAATGAGGTACCATTTCATGCCAGTCAGAATGGCTGATACCCAAAAGTCTACAAGCAATAAATGCTGGAGAGGGTTTGGAGAAAAGGGAACCCTCTTACACTGTTGGTGGGAATGCAAACTAGTACAGCTACTATGGAGAAAAGTGTGGAGATTCCTCAAAAAACTGGAAATAGAACTGCCATATGACCCAGCAATCCCACTGCTGGGCATACACACTGAGGAAACCAGAATCAAAAGAAACAAGTATACCCCAATGTTCATTGCAGAACTGTTTATAATACCCAGGACATGGAAGCAACCTAGATGTCCATTAACAGATGAATGAATAAGAAAGCTGTGGTACATACACACAGTGGAGTATTACTCAGCCATTAAAAAGAATACGTTTGAATCAGTTCTAATGATGTGGATGAAACTGGAGCCTATTATACAGAGTGAAGTAAGCCAGGAAGAAAAACAGCAATACAGTATACTAATGCATATATATGGAATTTAGAAAGATGGTAACACTAACCCTGTATGTGAGATAGCAAAAGATACACAGATGTATAGAACAGTCTTTTGGACTTTGTGGTAAAGGGTGAGAAGGGGATAATTTGGGAGAATGGCATTAAAACATGTGTATTATCATATGTGGAATGAATTGCCAGTCCAGGTTCAATGCATGAGACAGGGTGCTCGGAGCTGATGCACTGGGATGACCCAGAGCGATGGAATGGGTTGGGAGGTGGGAGGGGCCTTCAGGATGGGGAACATATGTGCACCCATGGTGGATTCATGTCAATGTATAGCAAAACCACCACAATATTGTAAAGTAATTAGCTTCCAATTAAGATAAATAAATTCATATTAAAAAATAATAAACCATCTAGAAAAAAAGAAAATATCAATAAATCTAAATGCTGTTATATGTTTTAAGTATAAATAAAATTGAGAGAACTTTAGCCAGACTCATTAAGAACAAAAAGAAAGAAGATCCAAATAAAATAAGAAATGAAAGAGGAAGAATTACAACTAATATCAAAGATAGACCTCCCAAAAATAAATAATTAAAAGTTCTGTGAATGCCCACGTGTAAAAAATTGGACAACTGGAAAAAATGGATAAGTTTCTAGAAAACTTAAAAATTTCAGGAAGAAATAGACAATCTGTACAGGCCAATAACTAGTAGTAAAATGGAACTAGTAATGAAAAAATTTTAGCAAACATACGTTCAAGACAGAATGGTGTCACAGGAGAATTCTATGAAACATATAAAGAAGAATTTATACCTATCCTTCTCAAAGGATTACAAAAATAAAAAAGGAGGAAATACTACCAAGTTTATACTACCAATACAGTGATACCAAACCCAAAAAAAGACACTACAAAAAAATTACAGGCCAGTATCTCTGATGAATATAGATGCAAAAGCCCTCTAAAATTATTGGCAAACCAAATTCAATAGTGTATAAGGGGAATTATATACATTAATCAAGTGAAATTTATTCCAGGGATGCACTGATGGTTCAATATTCATAAACCAATTAATGTGATATACAATATTAACAAAAAAGGATGAGAAAACACATGGCCATCTCACTGATTTAGTAAAAGAATTTGACAAAATTCAACATCGATTTACGAGTTTCTCAATTAAGGCTGGTATAGAGTAAACATTAGTAGTAACATCATACTCAACCATGAAGCCTAAAATTTTTAGTTTCCTCTAAAATCAAGAATAAAACCAGATGTACACTTTTACAACTTCTATGTAACATTATATTGGTACATCTGCAATATATATCAATCCAGAAAAAGAAAATAAGATGATATCCAAATTGAAGATAAAAAGTAAAATTGTCATTATTGCAGATAACATGGTACTATATATAGAAAACAATAAAGTCTACACACAAAAACGATAGAACTTGTAAATGAATTCTGTAAAATGCCAGTATGCTAGATAAATACACAGAAACTTGCTGTTTTTCTATATTATAATAACAAGCCATCATAAAGAGAAAGCAAAAAAGCAATCCATTAAAAAATGCATTAAAATGTACAAAATACCTAGAAACAAACACACTTAAGGATTGAAATGCATATACACCAAAACCTATAAAACAATGATGAAAGAAATTGTGGTTGATACACAGAAATGGCAAGATAATTTATGTTCATGGATTGAAAGATTTATTATTTTTAAGAGATACACACTACTCAAAGTAGTCAAAGAATTAATGCAATCCCATTAAAATGCACAAGACATATTTCACAACTCAAAATTTACATGGAATCTCTAAAGACACTAAAGCGCCAAAGCAATCTTGAGAATAAAATAATGAAACTGGAGATTTTATATTTCCCTCTCAGACTATCCTACAAAACTACAGTCATCGAACGGCATGGCATTGACACAAATTCAGACAAAATGGAACAGAATAAAGATACAAAAATTAAAACCACACATTTATGGAAATAAATCTCTGATAAAAGAGGCAAAAATAGACAAAGGAGAAGAGACTGTTGCCTCAACAATTGGTCCTGGGAAATCTGGACAGACATATACAAACTAACAAAATTAGAATATTTTCTCACATCATACAAAATTTAAAATAGATTATAGACTTGACTGTAAGAATGGAAATCATAAAACTCTCAAAGTAAAACACAAACACCCTGACATAAGTCTTAGGAATATGTTTTTGTATTTGTCTCCTCAAGCAAAAAGAAACAAAAAACAAACAAACAAAAAGAACATAATTTTCTTGAACATTTGCACAGCAAAGGAAACCATTGATTAAATGAAAAAACAACTAATTGATTGGGAGAAAATATTTGCTCAACAGGGAAATAATCCCAAAGCATATAAATATTTCACACCACTCAATATTTGAAATGCATTCTGATTTTAAAATTGGTAAAATGCCTAAACAGACTTTTATCCAAAGAAAACACAGAGATGGCCAACAGGCACAAGCAAAATACTCAACATCACTTAATCACCAGAGAAAAGCAAATAAAAACCAAAAAGAGATGTTACTTCACAACTGTCTGAATGTCTATTGCCAAAAAGACCACAAATAAAAGTTGTTGGAGAGGATATAAAGACAAGGGAACCCAAGGACACTGTTGGTAGAATTGTAAGTTGGAACAGCCAATATGGAAAAGTATGGAGCTAAAAACAAAGCTAGTCTTCTTGTTCAGTCACTCAGTTGGGTCTCACTCTTTGCAACCCCCTGGACTGCAGCACACCAGGCTTCCCTGTCCTTTATCATCTCCCAGAGCCTTCTCAAACTCATGTCCATTTAGTCAGTGATGCCATCCAACAATCTCATCTTCTGTTGTTCCGTTCTCCTCCTGCCTTTTATCTTTT
The DNA here is from genome assembly GCA_935064755.1 of Tragelaphus eurycerus. NCBI lineage: Eukaryota > Metazoa > Chordata > Mammalia > Artiodactyla > Bovidae > Tragelaphus > Tragelaphus eurycerus. The sequence continues at coordinate 2,716,292 of CAKXYN010000123.1, forward strand.
CCATCATCAGGGTCTTTACCAATGACTCAGTTCTTTGCATCAAGTAGCCAAATAATGAGCTTTAGCTTCAGCATCAGTACTTCCGGTGAATATAAGGGCTGATTTCCTTTAGGATTGACTGATTGATTTTGCAACCCAAGGGACTCTAAAGAGTCTTTTCCAGAACCACAGTTCAAAAGCATCGATTCTTCGGTGCTCAGCCTTCTTTATGGTCCAAATCTCACATCCATACATAACTACTGGAAAAGCCATAGATTTGACTAGATGGACCTTTGTTGGCAAAGTAATGTCTCTGCTTTTTAATACACTGTCTATGTTGGTCATAGCTTTTCTTCTAAGAGGCAAGCTTCTTCTAATTTCATGGCTGCACTCACTGGCCACAATGATTTTGGAGGCCAAGAAAAGAAAGTCTGTCACTGTTTCCATTGTTTCCCCATCTATTTTGCCATGAAGTGATAAGATAAGACGCCATGGTTTTAGTTTTTTGAATGTTGAGTTTTAAACCAGCTTTTTCACTCTTCCACCTTCATCAAGAGACTCTTTAGCTCCTTTTCATTTTCTGCCATAAGGGTATCATCTACATACCTGAGGTTATGAAAATTTATCTTGGCAATCTTGATTCCAGTTTGTGCTTCATTCAACCTGGCATTTTTCAGTTTGTCCTCTGCATGATTCACCTATTCCATTAGTGAGTATATATCCAAAAACACTGATCTATATGCATTGCAATGATCAGAGCAGCTTTATTTACAATAGCCAAGATATGAAAATAACCTAATTTCCAACAACAGATGAATAAATAAAGATGCGGTATGTATAGGAGGTCTTAGTTGTGGTACTTGGGATCTTCATTTTGTCACATGGGATCGTTTGTTGTGGCACATGTACTGTCTAGTTGAATATGGGCTCCAGAGCACAGGCTCAGTAGTTGCCATAGCAGGGCTTGACCCATGTCTCATGTATTGTGAGGTAGACTCTTAACCACTAACTAGAAACAAAGATATAGATTTTAAGGCTATTGAGAAAATGAAATAATACAAAATACATAATTTAAAAGAATATAGGGAGAAAAGATAAAAAAGGAACAGATCAGATCAGATTAGTCACTCAGTCGTGTCCGACTCTTTGCAACTCCATGAATCGCAGCATGCCAGGCCTCCCTGTCCATCACCAACTCCTGGAGTTCACTGAGACTCACATCCATTGAGTCAGTGATGGATGTCAGAGCAGTGTCTCTGCTTTTGAATATGCTATCTGGGTTGGTCATAACTTTCCTTCCAAGGAGCAAACGTCTTTTAATTTCATGGCTGCAGTCACCATCTGCAGTGATTTTGGGGCCCAGAAAAGGAACAGGTAGTAACAAATAGAAATGTGAAAAAAAAATTTTAAATCCCAGACTATCTATAATCATGTTAAATATAAATTATCTAATATTCCAGTTAAAAGGTGCATAATTTCAGTTGTAGAACAAAGTCAGAACTTAATGTATGCTCTCTTTAGGAAATCTACTTTGAATATAAAGAGAGAGAAGTTAAAAGCACAGGGGGAAAAATCATTAATTTTTGCCTGGAATATGAGGCAAAAGATGGAGGAACTATACTGAAAGATTTTGAAGAAAATGCACGTAAGGTGGACCCTGGAGAGTAATGGCAATCAATGGGGTGGAAAAGAGTGAGAACAGTAATTTCTTAGGTTGGATTCCATAGGAGCCAAACCCAAGGCAAAGATTTAGGTACATGGGGCTTGTTATAGGAGTACTGTTCAGGGAAATCCTTTAAGGGGATTAGTGGAGCATAGGGCAAGGAAGCTTGCTCATCAGGGATGTAAAGTAAAGTTGCTCAGTCGTGTCGGACTCTTTGTGACCCTATGGACTGTAGCCTACCAGGCTCCTCTGTCCATGGGATTTTCCAGGCAATAGTCCTGGAGCGGATTGCCATTTCCTTCTCCAGGGGATCTTCCCAACCCAGGGATTGAACCTGGGTCTCCTGCATTGTAGACAAACGCTTTACCATCTGAGCCACCAGAGAAGTCCCATCAGGGATGTGGTCTCAAGTAAAGTCTAGCCTTGACTCATCCCAGGAGCTCTGAAGTATAAATCTTTAATGTGTCATTTGATAATCAAGGAGACACTCTGCAGAAGGTCCAGTTAGAAACCATTATTTTCAGACAGAAACAGCTAGAAATAACTATACCAGCTGATAAAGGTGATCTGATTGGATGCCATGTTTGTATACTACAGTAATTATAATTAAGGAACAATAGTAGCAGAAGTATAGAGATACAAAGCTTTACAGAGATGTTAGAAAAGAAGGAGTAGTCAAATATGGTAAAATTTGATTTTGAATGACAGTCTAGTGTGGAATGCCTAAATATGTAAATACTGGCCTAATATCAATTAACTTATTTTTTCCTAATATATTGCTTTGGTAGTCAAAATTCAAATTTAGCAGCACATATGCAGAGACATTACTTTGACAACAAAGGTCTGTCTAGTCAAGGCTGTGGTTTCTCCAGTAGTCATGTATGGATGTGAGAGTTGAACTTTAAAGAAAGCTGAGCATCAAAGAATTGATACTTTTAAACTGTGATGTTGGAGAAGACTCTTGAGAGTCCCTTGGACTGGAAGGAGATCCAACCAGTCCATCCTAAAGGAGATCAGTCCTGGGTTTTCATTGGAAGAACTGATGCTGGAGCTTAAACTCCAATACTTTGGCCACCTGAGGCCAAGAGCTGACTCATTTGAAAAGACCTTGATGCTGGGAAAGATTGAAGGCAGGAGGAGAAGGGGACGACAGAGGATGAAATTGTTGGATGACATCACTGGCTCAGTGGACCAACTCCTGGAGTTGGTGATGGACAGTGAAGCCTGGTGTGCTGCAGTCCAGGGGGTCACATGGACATGACTGAGCTACTAAACTGAATTGAGCTGCACTAAATAAATAAATGATATATAAAGAAAGCAACATTTTGTACAGCTGTTTTCATTTTTTGGAGAAATCAAACTTTTGGGCAAAATACTAGGTGTAATAAATATCCAAAGAGCTTCACTACCCTGCCTTCCATTTCATTTATTGATTGATTTTTGTTATTAGTTAATGTATAATTGTTTTACAATGTTGTATTAGTGTTTACAGTACAGAAAAATGAATCAGTCTTACATACATATATGTCACTTCCTTTTGGACTTCAGGCACTTTTAGAGCACTACAATGCATTAAGTAGAGTTCCCATGTGTTATACCGTACATTCCCATCAATTGTCTATTTTATACATAGTGATAATAGTGGATGTGTGTCAATCTCAATCTCCCAATTCCCCCCACCCCATCCCTTCTCCCTTTGGTATCCATATATTTTTTCTCCATATCTGTCTCTATTTCTCCTTTGCAAATAAGGTCATCTATACCATTTTTCTAGATTTTACATATATTTGTTAATATACAACATTTGTTTATTGTAAATAAGTCTCTTTCTGACTTACTTCACTCTGTATGACACTCTGTAGGTCCATCCGCATCTCTACAAATGGCTCGATGCCATTCTTTTTTATGGCTGAGTAATATTCCAAGGTATATTATGTATGATATCTTCTTTGTCCATTCCTCTGTTGATGGATATTTAGATTGGTTCCATGTGTTAACTATGTCCAGTAGTGGGATTGTTGGGGTATATGTTAGTTCTATTTTTAGTTTTAGTTTTTTTTTTTTTTTTTTTTTTTAAGGAATTTCTATACTGTCCTCTATAGTGGTTATATGAATTTACATTCCTACCAACAGTGTAAGAAGATTTACTTTTCTCCATATTCTCTCGAGCATAAATTGTTTGCAGATTTTTTGATGGTGGCCATTCTGATTGATGAGAAGTGATACTTCATTTTAACTTTGATTTGCATTTCTCTAATAATTTTCAAGGGTTTCCTAGGTGGCTCAGTGGTAAAGAATCCACTTGCAATGCAAGAAACCAGTGTTCAATACTTGTATCAGGAAGATCCCCTGGAGAAGGAAATGGCAACCCACTCCAGTATTATTGCCTGGGGAATCTCATGGACAGAGGAGGCTGGCAGGCTAAAGCCCATAGGATCACAAAGAGTCAGACACGACAGAAGTGACTTAGTATGCTTCAGTCATGTTATGATTTTCAATCATATGTGGTATAATTATTTTCAATATTTACTTCTCCAGAATGCAGAAATCTTTTGAGAATCACCAAATACACCTCTAATCATAACCAGTGCTACTTTTTTGCATATTATAGTCACTATAAAATTACAATTATACATCTCCATGAATGCTCAGCTGCTTCAGTTCAGTCCAGTTCAGTCACTCAGTTGTGTCTGACTCTTTGAAATCCCATGAATTGCAGCACTCCAAGCCTCCCTGTCCATTACCAACTCCTGGAGTTCACTTCATACTCACGTCCATCAAGTCGGTCATGCCATCCAGCCATCTCATCCTCTGTTGTCCCTTTTTCCTCCTGCCCTCAATCCCTTCCAGCATCAGAGTCTTTTCCAATGATTCAACTCTTCTCATGAGGCGGCTAAAGTACTGTAGTTTCAGTTTCAGCATCATTCCTTCCAAAGAGCACCAAGGACTGATCTCCTTTAGGATAGACTTGTTGGATCTCCTTGCAGTCCAAGGGACTCTCAAGAATCTTATCCAACACCACAGTTTAAACTCATCAATTCTTCAGTGCTCAGCTTTCCTCACAGTCCAACTCTCAGATCCATACATGACCACTGGAAAAACCATAGTCTTGACTAGATGGACCTTTGTTGGCAAAGTAATGTCTCTGCTTTCCAATATGCTATCTAGGTTCTTCAGTTGTGTACAAATCTTTGTGACCCCATGGACTGAAGCCCATGAGGTTCCTCTATGCATGGTATTTCCTAGGCCAGAATACTGTAGTAGGTTGCCATTTCCTACTCCGGGGATCTTCCTGACCCAGGGAATGAACCCAAGTCTTCTGTGACTCCTGAATTGTAGGCAGATTGTTTACTGCTGAGCCATCACAGAAGAAAATCTCTGTAAGTTGATTTTTATTTAAAATGTTTTTCATAACTTCAAATCTAAAAGTATTTAATTTGGGAATTTGAAAATTATGATCAGATCAGATCAGATCAGATCAGTCGCTCAGTCGTGTCCGACTCTTTGCGACCCCATGAACCGCAGCACGCCAGGCCTCCCTGTCCATCACAAGCTCCCGGAAGTCACTCAGACTCACATCCATCGAGTCAGTGATGCCATCCAGCCATCTCATCCTCTGTCGTCCCCTTCTCCTCCTGCCCTCAATCCCTCCCAGCATCAGAGTCTTCTCCAATGAGTCAACTCTTCGCATGAGGTGGCCAAAATACTGGAGTTTCAGCTTTAGTATCATTCCTTCCAAAGAAATTCCAGGATTGATCTCCTTCAGAATGGACTGGTTGGATCTTCTTGCAGTCCAAGGGACTCTCAAGAGTCTTCTCCAACACCACAGTTCAAAAGCATCAATTCTTCGGCGCTCAGCCTTCTTCACAGTCCAGCTCTCACATCCATACATGACCACAGGAAAGACCATAGCCTTGACTAGGCGAACCTTTGTTGGTAAAGTAATGTCTCTGCTTTTGAATATGCTATCTAGGTTGGTCATAACTTTCCTTCCAAGGAGCAAGTGTCTTTTAATTTCATGGCTGCAGTCACCATCTGCAGTGATTTTGGAGCCCAGAAAAACAAAGTCTGACACTGTTTCCACTGTTTCCCCATCTATTTCCCATGCAGTGATGGGACCAGATGCCATGATCTTCGTTTTCTGAATGTTGAGCTTTAAGCCAACCTTTTCACTCTCCACTTTCACTTTCATCAAGAGGCTTTTTAGCCCCTCTTCACTTTCTGCCATAAGAGTGGTGTCATCTGCATATCTGAGGTTATTGATATTTCTCCCGGCAATCTTGATTCCAACTTGTGTTTCTTCCAGTCCAGCATTTCTCATAATGTACTCTGCATACAAGTTAAATAAACATGGTGACAATATGCAGCCTTGACGTACTCCTTTTCCTATTTGGAACCAGTCTGTTGTTCCATGACCAGTTCTAACTGTTGCTTCCTGACCTGCATACAGATTTCTTAAGAGGCAGATCAGGTGGAGAGCTTCAAGACCCAGATAATCATGATGATGTGATCACTGACCTAGAGCCAGACATCTTGGAATGTGAAGTCAAATGGGCCTTAGAAAGCATCACTACGAACAAAGCTAGTGGAGGTGATAGAATTCCAGTGGAGCTATTCCAAGTCCTGAATGATGATGCTGTGAAAGTGCTACACTCAATATGCCAGCAAATTTGGAAAACTCAGCAGTGGCCACAAGATTGGAAAAGGTCAGTTTTCATCCCAATCCCAAAGAAAGGCAATGCCAAGGAGTGCTCAAACTACCGCACAATTGCACTCATCTCACACGCTAGTAAAGTAATGCTCAAAATTCTCCAAGCCAGGCTTCAGCAATATGTGAACCGTGAACTTCCTGATGTTCAAGCTGGTTTTAGAAAAGGCAGAGGAACCAGAGATCAAATTGCCAACATCCGCTGGATCATGGAAAAAGCAAGAGAGTTCCAGAAAAACATCTATTTCTGCTTTATTGACTATGCCAAAGCCTTTGACTATGTGGATCACAATAAACTATGGAAAATTATGATAGTAAGACCTGAAATTCAAAATATTAATATAAAAATTGAGAAATGGTTTTAGGCTACTTATTAAGACAAGTTGAGTTGATAAAAGTTAATCTTGACATAAATTGAGAAGGTAGAAACAAATTCTGTATTTTTTTAATGAGAAAAATTAAACATTTCTGAACCAGAGCCCCTGCAAAGAAAATGCCCATCTTAGGATTTCAGCAGTTTTCAGAGCAAAGATAAATTGTATTTGCATTCTGGTTAGACTAAATGAAAGATGATGGCGTCACAGTAAATAAATAGCTGTCTTCTAAGACTTTTCTTTCATTTAAATTATCTCTGCAAGTTTGTTCTTATCTCATGTGGGCCTATTATCTACACTGTCTTCATTTGGAATTTAAAATTCAGGATGAAAAACTGTGAAGTCTTAACAAAACTTCCAAATCTAAATCTGCCTGGATTTTTCCTTTGACTTGAGTAAAATGGTGTATAATACCTACCTAGGTGGACCAGACACAGCAGTCATTTTAGAAATGGATTTCTCTGTCCATTTCTCTCCATTTGCCCCACAACCTCAGTTACATGCATATAGTTCTTACATTAAATATGTATTACAATTTTTTTTCATTTAAGCAAAATTTCTATGTATTAATTACATTAATACATGAATGTCAACCAATTATATTCATGATTAGTAAGAACTCAGACACAGGAGGCAGACTTTTCAAATCACAGCCTCACCATTTATAAGCTGTGTGAAATTAGGCAAGTTATTGACAGATACCCACTCCGGCTCTGTAAATGAAGTAAACATTAAAACCAATCTTTGTGTGTGTATGTGTATGTGAAGATGAAATAAATGAATATTTGTAAAGTATAGCAAGTGATTTCTCTGGGATAGCATTGCAAATGACCCATCTCTAAAGTTTCGATATTGTAATTTTCATTGCATTGATTATGTGAGTTATATTAGAGAGTAAGACAGCATTAAATGTGTCAGATTCTAAGCAAGTGCCTAATAAATATTTGTTAAAAAAAAAAAAAAAAAAAAAAAAAAAAAAAAAAAATAAATAAATAAATAAATAAACCCTCCTATTTCTTGTTTGGGTAAGCTAGAATAGAAAAGTTGAGTTAAATTACTTCTGACTGTAGAGTTACTCATTTGTTAGCTACAAATTGGCACTGGTCAACTACCTTTACAAGGATTAAATCAGATTCTGATGCAGCTGCTGAATTTCAACAGTCCCTGAAAGGAGTTTGGGGCAGAGAGCAGGAATTAGGTGCTTTTTGCTCTGGGAAAAACGAAGAAAAAGTCTTCATATAGTTAGATATTTTCAGGAGTTACTTTTTTAAGCCCAATTCTTGTAACTCTTCATATCTAGAAAAGTACTAAAATCCTTCATGGTGATGTCTGCTCTTCATGACTAGCAGGAACCTTCACAAAACTACCAGAAAACCTTGACCAAAAAAAAAAAAAAGTGTTTTATTGCATGTATTCTCCCTTCATCAAAATCACATATACACTGACCTTTCCTCCTACATCTTTGGAGCAGTTTCTCAGAACTATCTGAAATGCTGTCTCCTTAGCTATAGTCCTCATTTTACCACAATCTAAACTAAATCTTTATCTTCTTCTGAGATCTTGATAATATACATTTTAGTAGGTAGTGGGATAGTACCATATAGAAATAAACCTAAAGAAAGTTTAAACCCCATGCTCTCTATAATTATGCTAAGTATAAATTATCCAATATTTCAATTAAAAGGTACAAAGCAAGACTTTACTATATGCTGTCTATAAGAAATTTACTTAGATTGTCTTTGAAACGAGTCGTCAGTCCAGGTACGATGCCCTATAACAAATGCCTGGGGCTGGAGCACTGGGACGACCTGAAGGGATGGTGTGGGGAGGGGAGAGGGAGGAGGGTTCAGGATGGGGAACACGTGTATACTGGCGGCGGATCCATCTTGATGTATTGTAAAAGCAATACAATATTGTAAAGTTAAGCAAAATAAAAAAAATTAAAAAAAAATAAAGAAATTTACTTAGAATATAAAGATACCAAGAAATTAAAATACAGAGATTAAAAAAACAGTCAGGGAGAGGAAAATTTCCCTCTATCATTCTTGGATCTTATGGTGATCTAATAATTAAAGTGACACGATGCAGATTAACAGGAGAAAACACACACACACACACACACACACATTTTATTTACACTGAGAACTCAGATATAAAACCCAAAAGGTGGTCAAAATAAAGTGCTTATATATCCTTTAGACAAAATAATAATAATAAAAAATTTGTAAAGAATTGACAAGATAAGGAAGTTAGGTTTGGGTAGTAATTTGTAAATTAAAAAATAATAATAATGAATAAGCAGAGTTTGCTTACACAGCCTGTCTCTAATGATAGGTTGTCTTTCTATCTCTTGGTCCAAGGAGGGTACATTTCACATGGGAAGTTTGTTCTCTGCTTTCAGAGGGACAAAGGGGGGTCAGAGTGTCTGTTTTTTTCACTGACTGCTACTTATACAACTTTAATTGGGACTATGCCACTTTCGGGGAAGGCAATGGCATCCCACCCCAGTACTTTTGCCTGGAAAATCCCATGGACGTAGGAGCCTGGTAGGCTCCAGTCCATGGGGTCGCTGAGAGTCAGACACGACTGAGCGACTTCACTTTCACTTTTCACTTTCATGCATTGGAGAAGGAAATGGCAACCCACTCCGGTGTTCTTGCCTGGAGAATCCCAGGGACGGGGGAGCCTGGTGGGCTGCCATCTATGGGGTCGCACAGAGTCGGACACGACTGAAGTGACTTAGCAGCAGTAGCAGCATGCCACTTTAGAATATTTTGAGACAATATATCCTGAATCCCATCAATACTATGAAAACAAATATTTTAAAAAATAGAGTTATTATGTTAATACTAAACAAATTTGAACACAGAACAAGAAATATAGCCAGTGAAAAGATGGAAACTTCATAAAGGGGTCAATTAATCAAGAAGACATTAATTCTAAATGTGTATTGATCTAAAAACAGAATTCCAAAATACATGAAGCAACATTTCAAGAGATGAGTACTAATCAAATCTACAAATATCACTGGAGATTTGAATACTTTCTTCTCTATAATTATTAAACAAGTATACAGGAAATCAGAAAGAATATTAAAAAAGAAACTTGAAAAATACTATCAACAGAATTGTATATGTTTACACTTAGAGAACTCTACCCCTAAAAATCACAATAAATATACATTCCTTTCAAGTAACGTGGAATATTCATCAAGATAAACCATATTCTGAATCACAAGGCAAACCATAATAAATTTAAATAAATAGAATTTACACAAATTATGTTCTCTGACCAAGTGAAATTATACTGAAAGAATAAACATAAAACCTGGAAAAATCTCCAAATATTTGAAAAGTAATCAACACAACATTGATTAAAAATAGCCCATGAATTAAAGAAGAGATTATAAGTAAAGCTAAAAATATTCTAAAGCAAATGAAAATCAAAACACAAGATATCAATATTTGTGGGATACAGCTAAGCAGTGGAAAAATTATAATTTTAAATATGTATTTGGAAAAGAAGAAACATCTCATATTAATGATCTTATCTTCTACTTTAGAAACAAGATGCATGTTGATGTATGGCAAAACCAATACAATACTATAAAGTAAAATAAATAAATAAATAAATAAATTTTGAAAAAAGAAATTAGGGAGTAAAGAACAATTTAAACAGAAAATAATCAGGAAAAAAAAAAAAAAAAAGCATAATTTTAAAGCCCCAAAGAATGAAATAAAAGCAGTAACAATAGAGCAAATCAATGAAATCATAAGATCATTCTTTGCAAAGAGTATGAAAAATTTTAAACTCTAATCACACTGACAAAGACAATGAAGAGAGATGCTACAAATGAGAGATACTATAAACATCACTAAAGATCCCACAAGCAAAAAAATATATATATATATATTAGCATACCATTGTAAACAACTATATACTAATATGACAACAATGAAGGTACTATGTACAAAACACTTAACAAGGTACAGATTGCCAAATTATACACAAGAAAAAGTATATAACTTAAATAACCTTTTAGCTATTAGGCAAATTGGATCTATGTTTAAAATTATTCCCCCAGTGAAAATTCTAGGCTGAGATGAGTTCACGGTGAATTCTGCCAAACACTTATGAAAGGAATGATATCGATTTTACACAAATCTTCAAAAAATAGTCTCTTCCTTTTATTTTATGAGGTCAGAAATATCTTGATATAAAATCCAAAGGTTCTAAAATAAATGAAACCTATACACAAAAATCCCAATCCCTCATTAGCTTAAATGCAAACATCCTCACCAAAATTTTAGAAAGTTCAATACAGCCATATATACAAAGAATACAGATGATTACCAAGTGTGGTTTATCCCAGGATGTGTGGCTGGCTTGACATTTGACAATTGATTAATGTAATTCACCATATTAACACACTGAAAAGGAAAAAAGAACATATTTATTTCAACAGATATTAAAGATAATGTGGTAAAATTCATACCCATTCATGATTTTAAAAACCATCAACAAATAAGAAATATAAGGGAACTCCCTCAACCTAATCAAAAGCAGGTATGAAAAATTTACAGCTAATATCATAATTACTTGTTAAAAACTGAATGCTATCCCCCAAGAATGAAAGCAGTATAAGATGTCTGCTCACACCATTTTTATTATACTTTAAAATAGATAAAATATCTAATTCAATAAATAAACAAAATGGCAAGTAAAGAAGATAAAAGACCTGTATATTGTTGCTTAAATATCTTGATTGTTTCTGAAGGAATTCCTAACATATATACAAGAAAGCAACTAGAACTAACAGATACATTTAGAGGTAAATATACAAAATTCAACTGTGTTTCTATACCTGAATGAAGAATAAATGAAAATTGGAATTGAAAAAAATATATTTATGCTTGCAAATAGAGTTATGAAACATTTATGAGTGGATGAGAAACTAATCTGGCAAGACATTGAGACATTATTTATTGTTGAAATATTTTAGTCTTCATCAAATATAACCATGATTTTCTAATAGTAAATGTTCAAATATTGGTTAAACATACCAACACATGTCAGGAAACACATCTTATCTGTTGATATTTAAAGAATTAGCTCAGCGTATTTGCTGGTTATGCTTCATGCATTCTAATCTAACAATAATTTAAAATACAACAGCTACAAAGATCAGGCTGAATATGGAAAATAAAAACAAATATGCATATTCAATAAGTCAATCAACCAGGTTAGTGTGGACAGAAAAAAAATAGAGAATTTCATAGAACACAATTAGTACCAAATTAAAGTTATAATTTAATGGTGAACTACTCTTCATGTTAGATATTTTATAAAATAGCTCATAATTTTCCTAAACTGATGTATTCTCTGATATTTAAGTTGCCACACTAATTTCAAAGTGCTCCAAAGGTAATCGTTAAAGTGAAGTCAACAATGTGAAATGTTGATTTTCATTAGATGAACTGTGCTACCAAACGCTATGTGTATGAAGAATTGAGTAAAAACAAGTTAATTCTAGATAAGTTATGTGCATGTTTCCCATATACTCTGAACAAATTATAGAGTGCAGTAATTTACATTACCAGCAAATTGAAAGAAAATGTCTTATTCTGTAATTTAAGCAACTATGATCTTCAAGTCCTATATCGTGAGGTTGTAAATTATATTTAAAATGTGTCCAATGAAGCATGTGGAAAATTCTTAGAGAGATAGGAATACCAAACCACCTTACCTGACTCCTGTGAAGCCTGTACGCAGATCAAGAAGGGGACATAGAACCGGACATGGAACAACGGACTGGATCCAAATTGAACAAAGAGTACATCAAGGCTGTGTATTATCACCCTGATTATTCAGCATCTGTGTAGAGTACATCATGAAAATGTCGGAGAAATATCAATAACCTCAGGTATGCAGGTACCACCACCCTTATGGAAGAAAGCAAAGATAAACTAAAGATCCTGTTGATAAAGTGAAAAACCTGGCTTAAAACTCAACATCAAAAGGAACACATGTATACTTGTGGCGGATTCATTTTGATGCATGGCAAAAGCAATACAATATTGTAAAGTTAAGCAAAATAAAATTTAAAAAAAATAAAGAATATGTTCTTAGAATTAAAAAATAATAATACAAAAAAAAAAAAAAAAAAACGAAAATCATGGCATCTGGTCGCATCACTTCATGGCAAATGGATGGTGAAACAAGGGAAATAGTGAGAAAATTTGTTTTGTTTTGTTTTTTACGCTCCAAAATCGCTGTAGACGGTGACTGCAGCCATGAAATGAAAATAACCTTTCTCCTTGGAAGAAAAGCTATGACCAACATAGATAGCATATTTAAAAGCAGAGACATTACTTGGTTGACAAAGGTTCATATAGTCAAAGTTATGGTTTTATCAGTCGTCATGTATGGATGTGAGAGTTGGTCTATAAATAAAGCTGAGTGCCAAAGAATGGATGTGAGAGTTGGTCTATAAATAAAGCTGAGTGCCAAAGAATTGATGCTTTCAAATTGTGATGTTGGAGTAGACTTTTGAGAGTCTCTTGGACTGCAAAGACATCAAACCAGTCAATTCTAAAGAGCTCAGTTCTGAATATGTTTTGGAAGGATTGATGCTGAAGCTGAAGTTCCAATATTTTGGCCACCTGATGTGAAGAACTGACTCATTGAAAAAGATCCTGATGCTGGGAAAGATTGAAGGCGGGAGGAGAAGGGGAAGACAGAGGATGAGATATATGGATGGCATCACTGACTTGATGCCACAGACATCAAATTGGATATGAATTTGAGCAAACTCCAGCAGATGGTGAAGGAGAGGGAAGCCTGGCATGCTGCATTTCATGGAGTCACAAAAGGTCAGACATGACCGGGCAACTGAATAGCAAAAACAACAATGAAATATCTGAAAGCTTCTATTGACAATATTTTTTTTTTCAAATTTTGTTACTTCAAAATACTTAAAATCAAAAGCAGGCTACTCATATATGTTTGGACAAATGTGTTATAAATAGTAAGGTCATTATTTTCATTTGAGTGAATATCTAAGGATATTCTTAAGAGTAATGCTCATTCTATATTAAATGCAAGAATAAGCATTTAATAATGTTCATTATTAAATGATAAATGCTCATTCTAGCTTAAAATTTCCTAAAAAGTCTCCTAATTCTATGATATTATTTGACCAATGCTAGTATTCATTCTAACAACCCTTCATCATCTCTTGGAGCTTGCTCAAGCTCATGTCCATTGAGTAGGTAATGTCATTAAACCATTTCATCTTCTATTGCACCTTTCTCCTCCTGCCTCCAGTCTTTCGCAGGATCGGGGTCTTTTCCAATGAGTTGGCTCTTCTCATCAGGTGCACAAAGTATTGGATCTTTAGTTTCAGTTCTTCCAGTGAATACTCAGACTTCATTTCCTTGAAGATTGGCTGGTTTGATCCTCTTGCTGTCCAAGGGACTGTCAGTAGTCTTCTCCAGCTCCACATTTCTAAATAATCAATTCTTAGGTGCTAAGCCCTTTTTATTGTCCAGCTCTCACATCCATACATGATTACTGGAAAAACTATATCTTTGACTATACTGATCTTTGTAGGCAAAGTAATGTCTCTGTTTTTAATATTCTGCCTATGTTTCTCATTGCTTTTCTTCCAAGGGGCAGGAGTATTTTAAATTTATGGCTGCAGTTACCATCCATAGTGATTCTGCAGCCCAAGAAAACAAAGTCTGCCACTGTTTCCATTGGTTATCCATCAATTAGCCATGAAGTGATGGGACCAGATGCCATGGTCTTCATTTTTTGAATGTTGAGATTTAAGCCAGGTTTTTCACTCTCCTCTTTCACCTTCATCAAGAGCCTTTTAATTACTTGTCATTTTCTGTCATAAGGGTGGTGTCTTTCTACCTTTCTGAGGTATATCTGAGGCATATCTGAGGTGATTGATATTTATCCCATCAGTCTTGATTCCAGCTTGTGCTTCATCAGGTCCACTTTTTGCATGATGTACTCTGCATAGAAGTTAAATAAGTGAGGTGAAAATATACAGTCTTGATGTACTTCTTTCCCACTTTTGAACCAGTATGTTGTTCTATGTCCCATTATAACTATGCTTCTTGATCTGCATATCAGTTTTGCAGGAGGCAGGTAAGATGGCCTAGTATTCTCATCTATTTAGAAGTTTCCACAGTTTGTTATGATCTGCACAACCAAAGGCTTTAATATAGGCAATAAAGCAGAAGTAGATGGTTTTCTGGAACTCTCTTTTTAAATGATCCAGGGGATGTTGGCAATTACACCTCTGGTTCCACTAACTTTTCTAAATGCAGCTTCAACATCTGGAAGTTCTCTGTCCACATACTGATGAAGCCTAGATTGAAAGATTTTGAGAATCACTTTGATAGCATGTGAATGAGTGCGATTGTATGGTATTTGAACATTCTTTGGCATTGCCCTTCTTTGGGATTGAAATGAAAACTGACCTTTTCCAGTCCCATGCTCCCTACTGAGTTTTCAAAATTTGCTGGCATGTTGAGTGCAGCACTGTAACAGCAGCATCTTTCAGGATTTGAAACAGCTATGCTGGGATTCCATAACCTCCACTAGCTTTGTTTGTAGTAATGCTTCCTAAGGTTCACTTTACTTCACCTTCCAGGATGTCTGGCTCTAGATGAGAAAATGGCAGCCCACTCCAGTGTTCTTGCCTGGAAAATCCCAGGGATGGAGGAGCCTTGTGGGCTGCCATCTATGGGGTCGCACAGAGTCGGACACGACTGAAGTGAATTAGCAGCAGCAGCAAGATATTTTTATATAGTTCTTCTGCATATTATTGCCACTTCTTAATATTTTCTGCTTCTGTTACATCCATGTCTTTTTTTGTTTGTCCTTCATTGTCCTTTACTATTGTTTCTGTCCTTTATCGAGCCCATCTTTACATGAAATATTCCCTTGGTATCTCTAATTTTCTTGAAGAGATCTCTAGTCTTTCCCCTTCTATTGTTTTCCTCTATTTCTTTGCAATGTTCACTTAGGAAGGCTTTCTTATCTCTCTTTACTATTTTCTGGGACTCTGCATTCAGATGGGTATATTTTTCCTTTTTTCCTTTGCATTCACTTCTCTTCTTCTCTCAGCTATTTCTAAGGGCTCTCAGACAACCATTTTGCCTTTTTTATTTCTTTTTCTAGGGCATGATTTTGATCACCACCTCCTATACAATGCTACGAATCTCTGTTTATAATTTTCCAGGCACTCTATCATATCTAATCCCTTGAATCTATTTGTCACTACCACTGTATAATCATAGGGGATTTGATATAAGTCATACTTGAATGGCCTAGTGGTTTACCCTATATTCTTCAGTTTAAGTCTGAATTTTCCAGTGATGTGTTTGCTATCTGAGCCATAGTCATCTCCTGGTCTATTTTGTTTTGCTTTGTTTTTGCTGACTGTATAGAGCTTCTCTATCTTTAAAATGCAAAGAATATAATCAATGTGATTTCAGTATTGACAGTCTGGGGATGTCCATGTGTAGAGTCATCACTTTTATTGTTGGAATATGTGTTTGCTATGACCTTGGCATTCTTGTATTCTCTTGGCAAAATTGTTAGCATTTGACCTTTCATTTTGTACTCCTACACCAAACTTGCCTGTTACTCCAATTATCTCTTGCCTCCCTTCTTTTGCATTCTAGTACCCTAGATGAAAGGACATCTTTTCTTAGTGTCAGTTCTAGAAGGTCTTGTATGTCTTCATATAACCATTCAACTTAAACTTCTTCAGCATTAATTGTTGTGGCATAAACTCATATTATTGTTATATTGAATGGTTTGCCTTGGAAATGAACCAAGATCATTCTGTCATTCTTGAGCTTGCACCCAAGTACTATTTCCAACTCTTTTGTAGGATATGCTTAAAGGCAGAAAATGATAGGGATTAGTACACTGGGATGACTGATTGATGCAAATTAGACAAATTCAATAATGTGGGGTTTTTTTTTGCCCTATTCAGTTGTGCTAGAGTCTAGGAAGACAAGCTATATTGCACGAATTTTCAAGTTAGATAAAGAAGACTTGTTATTCTGATTTTATCTTCTAGATTATCTATGACTAGGCAAGTAAACAACCTCTCAGCCTCAGCTTCTTCATCTATTAAACGTTGATATTAATTTTTATCTCATATATCTGTGTCAGATATATTTACATTGACTTAGACTAGACTAGTTGCCAGAGAAGGCAATGGCACCCCACTCCAGTACTCTTGCTTGGAAAATCCCATGGATGGAGGAGCCTGGTAGGCTGCAGTCCATGGGGTCGCTAAGAGTCGGACATGACTGAGTGACTTCACTTTCACATTTCACTTTCATGCATTGGAGAAGGAAATGGCAACCCATTCCAGTGTTCTTGCTTGGAGAATCCCAGGGACGGTGGAGCCTGGTGGAGTCACACAGAGTCAGACGCAACTCAAGTGACTTAGCTTAGCAGACTAGTTGCAGGGAAAGAGCAAATTAGCCACGATGGTGTGTTTAGGCTCTCTCTCCCCAAGGCCTCTCCCTTTTGCCCCATGTTTTGTAAATAATAATTATGTAATATCTGAGATCACTTATAGCACTGAGCATGCACATCACAAGGTACCCACTTGGTCACAGTTTACTTTGTACCTATACGAGCTTCACCATGAAAACCCTGGCTGATGTGCTATCAGGGCTACATCGCGACAGCATCATGATTATGTTTTGTGAGGTTATGTCATGATTCATTATGTACATTGTTATGTTATGGCTGCTGCATCAGCCAGGAGAGAGTCTGTATTATGAAGCTTGGAGAAGGGATGTAGAAAGTAATAGAGGAATAATAGCAACTTGGACAGAATTGGGGGTTTGGTGGTGCTAGGATTGCGGGACCTGAATGTGCAGTAGAAAAAGGATACTGTTTGAGAGAGGGTATGGAGGGGAACTATAAGCTTTGGCTTATACATCAAAGTTCAATTATATGAAAAATATGAAATCAATGTTGGATTGCTTTTGCTGTAAGGAAGAGTCCAGGAAGAAGTAGAGTGATATAACATTGGTGCTGTTAAGGGCACCAGAAAGTTGGGCATGTGTAGTTCTTCTTTTATTTTATTTTATTTAGTAGTCAATGTAGAGCTAATGAAGTGCCTGAGTAGGAGAGTAACCTGACCACAACTGAGCCTCCAGATGAAATAATCAAGCAGCCACATCCTAAATAACGTTGTGGGACAGAGAGATTAAAAGGTGTGTTATATACCTACCTAAAAGTATTAGTCTCTCAGTGATGTCGACTCTTTGCTATCCACGGACTGTAGCCTGCCCGCCTCTTCTGGCCATGAAATTATACAGGCAAGAACACTGGAGGAAGTAGCCATTTCTTTCTTCAGAGGATCTTCCTGATTCAGGAATTGAACTCTGGTTTCTAGCATTGAAGGTGGATTATTTATTGTCTGAGCCATCAGGGAAGTAAATATGTGATTTACTCCAGCATTTGGGCCTGAATTAAACCATATGGAGCCAGGATTTTATGCAATTCATTTATCTGAAAAAATTCTCAGCATGCTACATAAGACTAACAAATATGATGTCCTCAAGCAGATATCTCAAAGAAAAATGTGTAATGTGGTATAGGCTAGGGAAGACAGTTGATATTTAGACACATAATTGAAAAAAATTAGAGAGAGAAGTGTAAGAGTTGCAGATAAAATTGAAAGCATACATTTAGACAGATTGAAAACAGCATTTAGCAGACTGTCATAGCCATACTAGGAAACAACACTGACGACAGGTCAGCCATGCTTTTGGCAGGCAATGACAAGTTGCTCTTTTGGAACACAAATTCACAGACAGTGAGAATATGTGGCAGGTCTAGAATGCTAAGACAAATCCTACAATAGAATCTGTGGACCCATCTGAGGCCATGGCATGTCTGTATAGTTAGGAAAGACTATTTTTTGTAACCCTGCAGGAAAAGAAAAAAAAAAAAAAAGAGGACAAAAGTATCCACATGATGCATCATTTTATTAACTTGGAGGTACATGTACAGGGTTAGTTTCACCTGCCTGAGACAGTCTCTGACCCATTTCTGTTTCTAGCTTGGCATTTCCTTTACTTCATTATCTCTTTTTCCACACCTTAGGCTAACTGCCTACCCAAAGAGACCAAGCAACCATCCTGTAAAATATTTTGCAGATTTTAATCAGGAAATAGAACAAAAATAGGTGCCAATAAAGGCTTATATTTTATTTTCTGCTGTCTTTCATTGATCATTATTTTACATGTAGTCCTACACAGTAAAAAGTACTCTATGCTCTAGGAAAATTGTGTGATGTAGATCATAGTTTAAAGTTCATAAAGATACATTGGTAAGTATAAGTTTTTACAGATATGTTAGTAAGTTGCATTAAAAATGGGGAAAAAAAGCACAATGATACATTAAAACACTTCTCTTATCTAATACAGATAGGTCAATAGATTCATTGATCAGTTGATAGATACAGATACAGGCATAGATATAGATATTGATATGAATATAGATACACATATAGATCTTATTGGTCTTAAATATGTTTTAAGTTTCTTAAACTCTTCATTGTACATTTTCCAAAATTTTGAAATAGATTATGGATGTTTTTTTTTTTTTTTTTGTCTAACAGAACTTTAGGATTTAAAATTAATATAAGTTTTAAAGAGATGAATTAAATCAACAGTCAAACTTCATGAACAAAGATAATGTTTGCTCTACTTTTCATTTCCCTTCCTTAATTTCTCTAAGATGTATTTAGTAGAGTAAAGAATCTAAGATGAAATTTTTTGATGCTGGTCATTTTGACTGGTGTGAGGTCATATTGTAGTTTCATAGTTGTAAATCCAAGTCATCGTACTTTTGACTTGCATTTCTAATAATTGGTGATATTGCACATCTTTTCATGTAATTTTTGGCCATCTGTACATCTTCTTTGGTAAAATGTTTATATAGTTCTGCTGCCCATTGTTGGATTGAGTTGTGTGTTTTGATTATGGTGACCTTCATGGATTTGTAGACTGGGAGACTAATCCTTTGTCTGTCATATAATTTTTAAATATTTTCTTCAAGTCTTTGGGTTGACTTTTTGTTTTCTTTACTGCTTCCTATGCTGTGCAAAAGCTTTTGAGTTTAAGTAAGTCCCATTTGATTATTTTTATTTTCATTAGTCTGAGAGATGGGTCAAAAAAGATATTGCTGTGATTTATGTCAGAAAGTATTCTTCCTATGTTTTCCTTTAAGAGTTTACAGTGTCTGGCCTTGCATTTAGGTCTTTAACCCATTTTACATGGTGTTAAAGAATCAGTTAATTTCATTTTTTTTAACATGTAACACTCCAGTTTTCCCAGCACCATTTATTAAAGACACTGTCTTTCCAATGTTTTGTAGTCTTCCCCATTTTGTCATAGATTATTTGACCATAGGTGCATGGGTTTTTTTCTGGGTTTTCTATCTGGTTCCATTGATCTATATTTCTATTTATGTGCCAGGACAGTATTGCTTTGATGACTATAACTTTAGTTATAGTCTGAAATCAGGGAGCCTGATTCTTCCAGCTCCATTTTTCCTTCTCAAGATAGCTTTCATTATTTATGGTCTTTTGTGTTTCCATACACATTAATACTTTTTTTAGTTATGTTAAAAAATTTATAGGTAATTTGATAGGTATTACATTTAATCTTAGATTGCCTTTGGTAATATAGTCATTTTGACAATGTTGATTCTTCCAATCCACAAACAAAATGGTTATCATCAAAAAATTAACAAATAAAAATGCTGGAGAGTGTGTGGAGACAAAGGGTTCCTCCTACACTGTTGGTGGGAATGTAAATTGATACAGCCACTATGGATAACACTATGAACCTTCCTTAAAAAATAAGGAAGTGATGGTACACATATACACAATGGAATATTATTCAGTTATAAAAAGGAATGCATTTGAGTCAGTTCTAATGAGGTGAATGAAACTGGAGCCTATTATACAAAGTGAAGTAAGTCATAAAGAGAAACACCAACACTGTATATAAATGCATATATATGGAATTTAGAAAGATGGTAATGACAATCCTATATGCAAGGCAGCAAAAGAAACACAGATGTAAGGAAAAGACTTTTGGATTCTGTGGGAGAAGACAAGAGTGGGATGATTTGAGAGGGTAATGTATATTACCATATGTAAAATAGATGACCAATGCAATTTTGACGTATGAAGTAGGGCACTCAAAGCTGGTGCTTTGGGAGAACCCAGAAGATGGGGTGGGAGGAAGGTGGATGGGGGGTGCACCATGGGGGGTGGTGCACATGCACCCATGGCTGATTCATGTAAATGTATGGCAAAAACCATCACAATACTGTAAAGTAAATATCTTCTGATTGAAATAAACCAATTAATATATAAAAATAAAAAGACAAATAAAAATAAAACTACAATATGACCCTGTAATCCCACACCTGGGCATATATCCAAATAAAATCATGCTCAAAAACGATATCTGCACCCCAGTGTTTATTGCAGTCCCATTTACTATAGTCAAGACAAAGAAGCAACCTAAATTCCCATCAACAGAGGAATGGATAAAGAGGATACAGTACATATGCATAGCCGTTAAAAAAAAAATAATGAAATAATGTCATATGCTGCAAGATGGTAGGATGTAGAGGTCGTCATCCTGAATGAAGTAAGTCAGAGAAGCATAGCAAAAGGACTGCTGTATGAGGAGAAATATTGTATGACATTGCTGATATGTGGAATCTAAAAAATAATGATGCAAATGAATTTATTTACAAAATGGAAGGGGTTCCCTAGTAGCTCAGCTGGTAAAGAATTTGCCTGCAATGCAGGAAACCTGGGCTCAATCCCTGAGTTGAGAAGATGCTCTGGAGAAGGGAATGGATACCCACTCCAGTATTCTGGCCCATAAAATTTCATGGACTGTAGAGTCCATGTGCTCACAAAGAGTTGGACACAACTGAGTGATTTTCACTCACAAAATGGAAACAGACTCACAGACTTAGAGAACCAATTTATTGCTACTGGGGGAAATAATAGGGGAAGGTATAATTAGGGAGTTTGGGATGGACAAGTATATACTCATCTATTTAAAATAGATAACCAACAAGAATCTATTTTATAGCACAGAGAACTCTGCTCAATATTATGTAGAAGCCTGAATAGGAGGAAGTTTGAAGGAGAATGGATACCTATATATCTTTGCTGTTCACCTGAAACTATCAAAACAGTGCTAATTAGTTATATTACAATATAAATAAAAAGTTTAAATTAAAAAAATCTAAGCGAGGAAAATAGTCCTTCTTAGATGCTAACACTCCTATGACACTCAAGTATCTGTCAAAGCTAATGACTTTGAAAAAGCTATCTATCTATCTAAACATCAGTTATTTCATTTATGAAATGAAGGTAATATTATTTACTTTAAATAGCTTTCTGGGGATTAAATGAGATAATTATTATTTACATAATCATTTTTTCTTTCCTTGTTTATGAGAAATTGCACTTTGTTAATAAGTTGCTATTTTATGTTTAAAAAAATAATTATTTATCTTTTTTAGTATTTATTACAAATCTCCCCAGAAGAACATTCTTGGCCTATTTTCTGGAACAGATATATAGCAGTACCAAGCTAAAGCATCTAGGCTTCTAAATAGCTAAAGAAGTTTCAGAGGACCATCTTTCCACAGAGAGGTGGAAGATTCAGAAATAATAGCACAAAATGTTATTCACTAATCAGAAGAGAGTCCTTCTTAGTCTTAGTTATGTCAACATACAGGCAGAATTATTTTATTCTTGAAAATTTCCTTCATTTTCCTTTGTTTGCTCTGAATTCCTACTTTATAACATTAATGTGTAATAATTTTAAATGTGTCACAGAAAGCTTTTAATATTGGCTCCAGTTCTTCCTTACATTCTGTATCAGTGACTATTCAATTATGTTTACAAAGATACCACCTCCTACCAGATAGACACTAAATTCTTTAAGGATGAAAACTTATATTTATTAATTAATAAGTCAATATGTAAATAGAGTAGATAAAACTGGAAAATAGTTATACCACAGAAGCTCTCCCATAGGAGTGATATTTCTTAGCCACATGTCAGGTTCACAAACTTTGGGGTCAAGCAAAGGAAGTAGGAGCCCACAGAAAGCCTGGCTTTGAAAGTCAGTGGTGTTTGACCACAGTAATTCCACAAGACTGAGGGAAATAAAAACTTAATTCTTGGAGGATCCACACAGGGTTTTGTGTGTACCAGGACTCAGGGAGAAAAAAGTGATAACCTTATAAGATACTGGGCCAGACTTATCTATTAGTATTAGAGTGCCTCTTGCAGAGACAGGCCATACTTTACTGTGAAGGCGAGGACATAGGTGGTGGTAATTCTGGGAAATACTCAGCTACATGAGCCCTCTTAGAGGCTTCCATTTTCTCAGCAAGACCTGGCCCCATCCAACAGCCTGCAGGTTCCAGTTCTGGGATGCCTTGAGCCTAAAAACAAAAACAATAGAATGGCAACAGAACCCCATCCATCATCAGACAAGCTGCTTAAAGTCTTCCTGAGCATACAGCGGTCTAATAAACACAGGTCCTGATACAACTCTCCCCAAAGGACAGATAAGATCTACTTACCAGTGGGCAGGAACCTACAAGCTTCCCACTAGGAAGCCTGACCAAGTCTCTTAGATGTGCTCAACCACCAATAAGAAGACAACACAAGCAAGAACTACAACATTGCAGCCTGTGGAACAGAATCTTCAATTGCAGAAAGTGAAGCAAAATGAGAAGAAGAATAGGGTCCAGATGAAGGAACGAAAAATCTCCAGAAGAAAAGCTAAGTGAGGTGGAGATAAGCAGCCTACCTGAAAAAGAATTCAGAGTAATAATAGTAAAGATGATCCATGTATGCCTGTTAAGTCACTTCAGTCGTGTCCAACTCTTTGTGACCACATATGCTGTAGTCCTACAGCCTGGAGTGGGTTGTCATACCCTTCTCCAGGGTATCTTCCCAACCCAGTGATTGAATCTAAAGCTCTTACATCTCCTGCATTCACAGATGGGTTCCTTATCACCAGTGCTACTGGGGAGAAGCCCTGATATCCAAGAAAAAGAAAGGAGGCACAGATTGAGATATACAAAAATGTTTACCAAAGAATTAAAAAACAAACAAACAGAGGTGAGTAATACAATAATTAAAATAAAAAATATACTACAAAGAATCAATAGCAGATTAAATGAGGCAGAAGAACGAATAAGTGAGGTGGAAGACAGAATGATGGAAATCCCTGCCATTGAACAAAATAGAGAAAAAGATGAAAAATGAGTACAGCTGGATCATCAAAATAGCAAGAGAGTTCCAGAAAAACATCTATTTCTTCTTTTTTGACTATTCCAAAGTCTTTGACTGTGTTGATTACAATAAGCTGTAGAAAATTCTTCAAGAGATGGGAATACCAGACCACCTGACCTGCGTCTTGACAAACCTGTATGTAGGTCAGGAAGCAACAGTTAGAACTGGGCATGGAACAACAGACTGTTTCCAAATAGGAAAAGGAATACTTCAAAGCTGTATATTGTCACCCTTCTTGTTTAACTTATATGCAGAGTGCATCATGAAAAATGCTGGGCTGAATGAAGCACAAGCTGCAATCAAGATTGCTGGGAGAAATATCAATGACCTCAGATATGCAGATGACACCACCCTTATGGCAGAACGTGAAGAGGAACTAAAAAGCCTCTTGATGAAAGTGAAAGTGGAGAGTGGAAAAGTTGGATTAAAGCTCAACATTCAGAAAACTAAGATCATGGCATCTGGTCCCATGACTTCATGTCAAATAGATGGGGAAACATGGCTGACTTTATTTTTGGGGGCTCCAAAATCATTGCAGATGGTGATTGCAGCCATAAAAGCAAAAGATGCTCATTCCTTGGAAGGAAAGTTATGATCAACCCAGACAGCATATTAAAAAGCAGAGACATTACTTTGCCAACAAAGGTCCATCTAGTCAAAGCTATGGTTTTTCCAGTAGTCATGTATGGATGTGAGAGTTGCACTGTGAAGAAAGCTAAGCACTGAAGAATTGATGCTTTTGAACTGTGATGTTGGAGAAGACTCTTGAGAGTCCCTTGGACTGCAAGGATATCCAACCAGTCCATCCTAAAGGAGATCAGCCCTGGGTGTTCATTGGAAGGACTGATGTTGAAGCTGAATCTCCAATACTTTGGCCACCTTATGTGAAGAGCTGACTTTTGAAAAGACCTGATTCTGGGAAAGATTGAGGGCAGGAGGAGAAAGGGACAACAGAGGTTGAGATGGTTGGATGGCATCACCAACTCAATGGGCATGAGTTTAGTTAGGCTGTAGTCCATGGGGTTGCAAAAAGTCAGACACGACTGAGAAACTAAACTGAACTGAACAGCCTAAGAGATATCTGAGACAATATTAAATGCATTAACATTTTCATTATAGTGTTCACAAAAGAAGACGTAAATAAAAGAATACTTTTTCAAAAAAAATTTCAAAGAAATAATAGCTGAAAACTTCCCAAACACGGGAAAGTATATGGTCCCTCAAATCCAGGAAGCACAGAGTCCTAGGCCAAGGAGGAAATGCTGAGACAGATAGTAATCAAACTGACAAAAATTAAAGACAAAGAAAAAAATATTAAAAGCAACAAGATAAAAGAAGTTAAGAGCATGCAAAGGAATCCCCATAAGGCTATCAGCTGATTTATCAGCAGAAACTCTCCAGACCAAAAGGGAGTGGCATGATGTATCTAAAGTGACAAAAGGGAAAAACTTAAAACCAAGTATATTCTACCCAGAGAGGCTACCATTCAAATTAGACAGAGAAATAAAGTGTTACAATCAAGCAAAGGCCAAGAGAATCCAGCACCACCAGACCAACTTTTTGAAAAATGCTAAAGGAGCTTTTCTAATCATAAAAAAATGAGACCACAAAAGAAAATTTAAAGTTACAAATGAAAAATGTCACCACTAAACGAAGATAGACAATAAATAAAGAAAATCACCTGCACACAAATATGATATCAAAATTAGTGATTTTTAGAAAAAGAGAGCATAAAAGCAGGATATTGGAATGGATTTGAAGATCAGCCTATCACACCTGTGGCTTAATGTCTTCAAAAAAAAATTAGAAGTAAAAAAAAAAAAAGATCGGCAACTTAAAACAATCTTGTGTATATGTAAACTGCTATATGTCAAAGTGTCATGTTAACGGCTAACTGAAAATCTACAATAGATACACACATAGACAGGAAAAAAAGAAAAGAAAGAAAGAAACCTAGGCGTGACACAAGTTAGTCACTTAATTACAAATGCAATTGTGCTTTCATGGCTGCAATTACCATCTGCAGTGATTTTGGAGCCCAGAAGAATAAAGTCAGCCACTGTTTCCCCATCTATTTGCCATCAAGTGATGGGACCAGATGCCATGATCTTAGTTTTTTGAATGTTGAGCTTTAAGCCAACTTTTCCACTCTCCACTTTCACTTTCATCAAGAGGCTTTTTAGTTCTCTTTCACTTTCTGCCATAAGGGTGGTGTCATCTGCATATCTGAGGTTATTGATATTTCTCCCGGCAATCTTGATTTCAGCTTGTGCTTCTTCCTGCCCAGAGTTTCTCATGATGTACTCTGCATGTAAGTTAAATAAGCAGGGTGACAATATACAGCTTTGAAGTACTCCTTTTCCTATTTGGAACCAGTCTGTTCTTCCATGTCTAGTTCTAACTGTTGCTTCCCGACCTGCATACAGATTTCTCAAGAGGCAGGTCAGGTGGTTTGGTATTCCCATCTCTTTCAGAATTTTCCACCGTTTATTGTAATCCACATAGTCAAAGGCTTTGGCATAGTCAATCAAGCAGAAATAGATGTTTTTCTGGAACTCTCTTGCTTTTTCCATGATCCAGCGGATGTTAGCAATTTGATCTCTGGTTCCTCTGCCTTTTCTAAAACCAGCTTGAACATCAAGAAGTTCACGGTTCACATATTGCTGAAGCCTGGCTTGGAGAATTTTGAGCATTATTTTGCTAGCATGTGAGATGAGTGTATTCTTTGAACTGGGTAATTCCGGTGGAAATATACGTGTAACTCAATGTATTTTCTGAAACGTTTATGGATCTCATCCCGGGGGCATTATTTCAGTATGTACTATGTGACCTTTTATTTTGAGCAGCATATTCTCATTAGAATTGCATCTATGGGACATTTTCAGGTTTTGTTTGTGCCATGAGTTGATTTGAGAGCCTATTATATATGGACCTTTTTAAATTCAATTATCTGCTTGATGTTTTTCAGACCACACATTTACTATTATTTCAGACATAAATCAGAGGTTAACTGGCTCATAGAAAAATTATCAGGGAATATTATTTCCTCCCCATCCACCCAATATCAAATTCCAAACAGGCTTGCTTACTATTCCCTCTGGGTAGGGAATTTATTTAGCATGAAGTTTTACGCTGAGACTGGCCCCTTAAAATCCCAACTTTAAAAAATATCTTTCCTAAGATGCTCCATCTTTAGCAGAGAGTAAGTTTTACCTATTATTCCCTGAAGATCTCCACAGTGTGGCAGAATATTTTTATTAGAAGGTGGTTTTTATATACACTGCTGCTGCTGCTGCTGCTGCTAAGTCGTGTCAGTCCTGTCCAACTCTGTGCGACCACATAGATGACAGCCCAACAGACTCCTCTGTCCCTGGGATTCTCCAGGCAAGAATACTGGAGTGGGTTGCCATTTCCTTCTCCAATGCATGAAAGTGAAAAGTGAAGGTGAGGTCGCTCAGTCTTGTCTGACTCTTAGTGACCCTATGGACTGTAGCCTACCAGGCTCCTCCGCCCATGGGATTCTCCAGGCAAGAGTACTGGAATGGGTTGCCATTGCCTTCTCCTTATACACACTACTAACAATAATAATTTTGCTTTTACTTCATGAGCTCCATAAAGAAAGAATCTTTTCTTTCAATGTCAGATCAGAAATACATTAAAAAAGTTGTTTTAAATATTACATTGAGCATTTTCATTATTTCATTTGGAAAGTGATGTCATTTACCATATTGCTAGAGATAAAGACCTTAGATTTCCTTACCAGCTAAATCTTTCAGTTCAATATTCTGTTCTGGCATCATGCTTCCTCCAGGAAATCTTTCCTCTCAGTCCAGATTAATAACAGTTCTTGTGTTCCAAAATTACCTTAACTATTGCCATTTTATGCTTAAATCATCACTGCCTGTAACTTCTGCTGACCATATTGGAAAGGAGCCATGACGTGTATCTCTTCCTTCAAGGTTATGGTTGTTGTTTAGTCTCTATATTGTGTCTGACTCTTTTTGACCCTAGGAACTACAACATTCTAAGCTTCCTTGTCCTTCACTATCTTCTGGAGTTTGCTCAAACTCATATCTGTTGAGTTGGGTGATGCCATCAAATCATCTTATTCACTGTTGCACCCTTATCCTCCTGCCCTCAATCTTTCCCAGCATCAGGGTCTTGTCAAATGAGTTGGCTCTTTACATCAAATGACCAAAGTATTGGAGCTAGCTTCATCATCTGTCATTTCAGTAAATATTCAGGGTTGATTTCCTGTAGGATTGACTGGTTTGATCTCCTTGCTGTTCAAGGGACTATCAAGAATCTTTTCCAGCATTGCAATTTGAAAGCCTCAGTTATTTGGTGCTCAACCTTCCTCATGGTCCAACTCTCACATCTGTACATGACTAACGGAAAAACTATTTATATATATTTTATTTTTTTCATTTTTATTTTTTTTTTAACTATATAGACATTTGTTGGCAAAGTAGTGTATCTGCTTTTTAATACACTGTCTAGGTTTGTCACAGTTTTTTTTTTTTTTTTTTTTCCCCCAAGGAGCAAGGGTCTTTTAATTTTGAGTGCAATCATCATCTTAAGTGATTTTGGAGCCCAAGAAAATAGAATTTGCCACTGTTTCCTATCTATTTACCATGAAGTAATGAGATTGAGTGTCATGATAGTAGTTGTGTTTTTTGGTTTTTTTGAATGTTGAGTTTTAAGACCGCTTTTTCAGTCTCCTCTTCCCCCTGATCAAGAGGCTCTTTAGTCCATTTCAATTTCTGCCATTAGAATGGCATCATCTGCATACCTGAGGCTGGTGATATTTCTCCCAGCAATATAGATTCCAGCTTGTGAGACATCCAGCCCAGCATTTCACTTGAATTACTCTGCATATTAGTTAAATAAGAAGGGTGACAATATACAACCTTTACATACTCCTTTCTCAATTTTGAACCAACTATGGAAAACTGGTCTTGATGTCCCAGATAACCATGGTGTTGTGATCACTCACCTAGAGCCAGATATCCTGGAGTGTGAAGTCAAGTGGGCCTTAAGAAGCATTTCTACAAACAAAGCTAGTGGAGGTACTATAATTCCAGCTGAGTTATTTCAAATCCTGAAGGATGATGCTGTTAAAAGTACAGCACCCAATATGCCAGCAAATTTAGAAAACACAGCAATGGCCATGAGATTGGAAAATGTCAGTTTTCATTCCAATCACAAACACAATGCCAAAGAATGTTCAAACTACTGTACAATTGTACTAATTTCACATGCTAGCCAGGTAATGCTCAAAATCCTTCAAGCTAGGTTTCGGAAGTACACAAACCAAGAACTTTCAGATGGACAAGCTGCACTTAAAAAGGCAGAGGAAACAGAGGTCAAATTGCCAGTATTTGTTAGATCATAGAAAAGCAAAGAACTTCCAAAAAACATCTACTTCTGCTTCATTGACTACACTAAAGTCTTTAACTGTGTGGATCACAACAAACTGTGGAAATATCAGATTATTGTAGGATCTCATTAATGTTATATTAACTATGTGACCAACCCCCTTACTCACAGATAAACAACTTTTTGATTCTTTTCTGGTTCCCTGGTTTTCCATTAAAGCAACTACTCCTTGGATTAGCTGTTTCAATCCCAAGTTCTTGTGCTTTAACTTTTTTCCCATCTCTTCACGTTATGTAGTTACTATGTATGTATGTATGTGTGTGTGCAATATGAATACTTAAAATCTACTCCCATAGCAAATTTTAATTATATAGTATATTATTAGTAACCTTGTACATTAGAACCTAGAGTTTATTCATCGTGTAAGTGCAGAGTCGGACACGACTGAGCAACTGAACTGAACTGAAGTGAAAGTCTGTACCCTTTGACCAACATCTTTCTCCAGGCTCATGCATGTTGTCTCAGTAGAACTTCCTTCTTTTTATGGCTGAGTAATATTTCACATACCATATTTTCCACAAATGGAGACTTAGGCTTTTTCCATATCTTGGTTATAGTGTATAATGCTGCAATGAACATGCGAGTGCAAGTATCTCTTCAAGATATTATTATCATTTCCTTTGAATACAAACCCAGAAGTGGGGTTGCTGAATCATGCAATGATTCTACTTTCAATATTTTAAGGAAACTTCATACTGTTTTCCGTAGTGGCTGCTCAAATTTGTATTCCCATCAACACAAAATGGGAGAAAATATTTGTAAATCATATACCTGATAAGGGGTTAATATCCAAAAATGTAAGAAACTCATACAATACACACACACACACATGCAAATAACCCAACCTACAAAAACCAGCAAAGAAGCTTAATGAACATTTTTATAAATATGCTTGAGTGACCAAAAAGTATATAAGAATCTGCTAAACATCATTAATATTTAGGGAAATGCAAACTTTTAGGATAGTAGTCATCAAAAAGATAAGAAATAGTAAGTGCTTATGAGGGTATAGAGAAAAGGGAACCTTTATAGCCTGTTGATAAGTGCTTTTAGGTTTTAATCTGAAATATTTGAATTAAAATATTTGAATTAAAACTATAAAAGCTTACTTTAAAAATATAAGAAACAATTTCTCACATATGAATAGGACTTTAATTTATACTTATCTAGGCTTAACCCATGGCCTTAATTCAGTCCTGCTTTTTCACTCAAGGCTTTTATTGTCACACATTATTTCCTATTATTTTTACTCTCTTGAAGTCCCAAACTTTTTTTGGACTGATGCCATCACTTGTGACACCGATCCCTTAGTGTCTAAGGATTCACACTTCCTGATAATTTTTGTCAGTTTTTATTATAGGTTTGCAGGAAGAATTTGAATGAATAAAATAAGAAAAGTACATATTACAACCCTTCATATATAACAAATGGTCAACTAAAAATAAGACTATTGTTATTTTTATTGTTGCTAGGACTATATCAAGCAAAAGAACTATTGTTATATTTTTAGAGACATTTCATGACTGGAAGGCTAGTGGAGATCTTTAACCCCCTCATGAAACTGCACATCTTATTAAATGAATTAATCTTAAAATCTTCCAGTTAAGAACAAGGTTAAACAAAAGTGGAATAAAGTAGAAAATTTCCTTTCATGCCCCTAATATCTTTTCTCTCTCTCAGCAAACATTTAAGCACATTGTCTCTTTGCAAATATCTTGTGCTTTCACACTGTTTGGGGCCCATGCCTTCTAAATTAAAAATAAATGAGGCATTCACTTAAACTATGGAGCTATCGAATTTTAACATTAACCCATGTCCCAGACTATTTTTATAACAAAAGAACCAAAAGTAAGATATTCCTTAATCCAGTGAAATAAATCTGTTTTGCCATATTGTGAGCCTGGGCCTCGGGACTAAAGCATATCTGATTATAAACACAACTTTTCTAATTACTGACAGTAATCTTGGACAGGTTTCTTAATCTCTCTGAGCTCCCAAGTGCTCATAAGTGAACTGGGAAAATAATGCTTAGATCATAAGGTTGGCAAGAAGATTTAAATGGATAAAATAAGCAAAACACATATTAGAATCCCTGGCATATAGCAAATGTTCTTCACAAATAGGGACTACTGTTATCATTATTATTGCTATATTAAATGGCCACTGTTACAAATACTATTGTATTTTAAGGAAATCTTAGGACTAATGCTCTATTCAAACTACAGTTTTACACTGCTAAGTCACTTCAGTCGTGTCCGACTCTGTGTGACCCCATAGACGGCAGTCCATCAGGCTCCCCCATCCCTGGGATTCTCCAGGCAAGAACACTACCTCTGCATTATCTTAGCCTGGTCTTCTCCTTTCTAGGATTATCATAGGATACATTTGCATTAGAATGGGTAGGGGTTATAACAGGCATCCTTGTCACAGCTGTTACTCTACTTTCAAGGATTTATCAAAGACAGTGAATGAACTTAGCAAAATACGCATATCAGTGCTGTATGCATGCCATCACAATCCACTTATGTTCATTCCATCTGCCTCTTCTTCACTTAGCAATATTATGCATGAGCTAGTTACCATCTTCTGTAGCATCTTTCTCAGCTTTCCCTTGAATATTTAGAACTGGCTACTAACCACCCCCCCCTTTTTTTTTTTTTCCTTCACCAAACTTCATTTAATACTTGCCTCCTCTTGGTCACTCATCTTGCTTCTGATTTATATGTAAATAACTGCCTTATGAAAGGCTTTTACCATCTTTACCTCTTTCATTTCCATTTGTGTCTACCTCAGTCGCCTTTCAGTTATAGGAAGTAAGTTCTGCTGGCCTTCAGCTTAATTATTTTCCCTTCCTTTGTTTCTTTTGCAGGCATTTTCCAAATCTCTCTGTTATAATCAACTTCTTTTTTTGTACACCTTCTTGAGATTTTCCATTTGTAATCAGTTTTACCCTAACTTCCATACACATATTGGTCATATCAACTTCTCCACACCAGTCCTTTGGCACTGACTTTATTATTCAGTTCCAGTCATGCAGTGTTTTCCTGTCAAAACCAATATTGCCTTTCAAACCTGATGTTATAGTATTTAACTCTAGATCAATTTTTCTCTAAAATACTATTTCATGATGCAGTGGGAAAATTATTATGACACACATACAAAAAAAAAAAAAAAAAAGATGCTGACATTTATCAACTTTGTCACCAGATAAGTTCTGATTTACTGTAATTAAGGTCAGACTATACAGAAAATGAATGTTAAAATATAGGGGATGTACTTGACTTGACTATTAATCCCAAACACCCAGAGCACTGCTGCACAGTCAGCAATGTGAATTTAGGTGTTTTAAGCTACTGTGAGCAGAAAAGATTTATGGGCAATAAAAGGAAATGTACTCATAATTCACAACTGGCCTGTGAGAACAAGGCTCTGCTTTGGAGCAACAGGACAGTTCATTAGTTTCACTAAACAGTCCTGGAATTGAAACAGAATGGTCAGCCATCACTAATGTGATTAAGACTCTTGATTTCATGCTTAAAAAAAAAAAAAAAAAAAAAGATTAGTTCACCTAAATGTGATTTCAAAGCTTTCCTTTTGTATGCATCAGGTGTCAATAACCAGTTGTTGACAAGATAGGATAACCTTGAAGGTTATCAAGTAAGGAAGGCTAGAACTCCAAGGAAGGATTTGTGTGCTTATTTTTTTTCCACACTGAAAATAGAAGTTTCAATAGCACATTTAAAACAATTGTCTAAAATGATGAAATAAGTCTATTTGGAAAAGGTAACCCATGTTAAAATTTACACAGTGACTCACCATCTACTCTGTTTCTTTTCTGAATGTTTGATGAGGCAAATAAATTTAATGAATGTGTCCAAGTGAAACATTTTACCCTGCATTTTGCAACACTAAAATAGGTTTGTGAAAGTGTTAGTCCTTCAGTTGTGTCCAACTCTTTGGGACCCCATGGACTGCTGCAGCCCAGGCTCCTCCATCCATGGAGCCCTCCAGGCAAAAACACTGGAGTGAGTTGTCATTCACTTCTCCAGGGGATCTTCCCAACCCAGGGATCATACATTAGTCTCTTGCATTATAGGGAGAGTTTTTACCATTTGAGCCACCAGGAAAGCCCAAGATATTTTTAAAATATGGGAAACTTTGAATCTCAATGAACATTTTCGTTTTCTTTATTATAAACTGCATAATAATTTCTTATAATCTATTAATATTTTTGGAGAAGGCAATGGCACCCCACTCCAGTACTCTTGCCTGGAAAATCCCATGGATGGAGGAGCCTGGTGGGCTGAAGTTCATGGGGTCGCTAAGAGTCGGACACGACTGAGTGACTTCACTTTCTCTTTTTCGCTTTCATGCATTGGAGAAGGAAATGGCAACCCACTCAAGTTTTCTTGCCTGGAGAATCCCAGGGGCAGGAGAGCCTGGTGGGCTGACAACTATGGGGTCACGCAGAGTCGGACACAACTGAAGTGACTTAGCAGTAGCAGCATTAATATTTTTACTAATTTAAATAATCAGAACTATAAGTCACAATTACAACATATGTATCCTTGCTATTTACTAACTGAACACTTCTTAGGACACAGGTAAGATTTCCATAGGTTACTAGAGAATTTAACCAACCATTACCTGGTGATAATCTGTGTTTTGCCTCTTTCCCTTCAAATTTGTACTGGAGATGAGATATGAAACAAATTGGGCTTCTAGAATTTGAATATAATGTATAAACCAGCCTGTGTAATATGTTATAGTAAATTCTCACAGAGAATTTATTCTACAATCCCAAAAGGAAGACTACAAACTATTTCAATTTTTTAAATATATCTATTTTGCATAGCATGCCTATAAATGATAAAATTCTTCAATTAATTTTAATTTCCAGGAAAAAGTATGTGATCTTATTCAAGTGGCTCAGAGTTTTCTGAGGGACAAACCACAGTGAGTGGACAATATAAGCTCACACAACAATCAGTGGCAGCTGTGGAACTAGAGTCCAGGACCCTATAATTTGTCTTCTTGATTTTAAGTGCAGTCACAGCTCCTTTTTCCTTTTATGTAACTTTTTTAGTAGAACTTTGACCATCACTTTAATAGCAGGTCTTTTGATTCTTTGAAAGTAATGAAAGTAAGATGCAGTAATTTGCAGTTTTGTTTCTGTTTTGGGGCAGATTTAAAGTTGTTCATGTGGTGGGCTGTGTATAAGGGAGTCACCATGTAGTGAAGGGGAACACCTCATCACACATGCCTTTAGAAAAACTCCAGCATCTACTTCTTTGTACAGTTCTGGACTTTCCTACTAATCATTTTTCATTCAACTACTTTCAAAAGAAGCCTTGCATATATTATTTTAATATTTGGATTATAAAAGAAGCATAAAATGATAATATTAATTAGTAGTAAGAACAATACAAAGGAAGGAGTATTTTCCAAAAAAAAAACCCATAAATATAAATTTGGGATCAGTTAAAAGTTGCTATGGATCATTATATGTTGCAAATTGAAAATTAGAACAAGACAGTCACTCTGGAAATCTTTCAGCTCTAATAAAACAAAATGTGGAACTGTCATATAACCTAATAATTGTGCTTTTGAGTATTTATCCAAGTTTAATAAAAACTTATATACAACACTGAAATCTATACATAAATGTACATAGCAGTTTTATTTTTAACAGTCAGAAACTGAAAAGAGCCAGATGTCCTTTACAGACTAGTGATTAAACAGAGTGTTACATCCAAATCACAGAAACTGCTGAGCTATAAAAGCTAAAGGATTATTGATGCATTCAACAACTTGGCTGCATCTCCAGAGAATTGTGAATAGTAAAAATACTCCAGTCTCAAAAGTTTACCTACTATAGAGCTCCATTTATATTACAGTTTTGGGATAATAGAATTTAACTAGTGGAGAATATAGTGAATGTCAGGCATTACAGATGAGAGTAAGAGGGGAAGACATAAAGAAGTGTAGCTGTTATAAAAGAGCAATGCAAGGGATTCTTAGAGTGATGGAATTGTCAGTATTTTGACTTACAGTGGCACATAAAAATATTCAGTTCAGTTCAGCCACTCAGTTGTGTCCAACTCTTTGCAACCCATGGAATTCAGCAAGCCAGGCCTCCCTGTCCATCACCAATTCCCGGAGCTTACTCAACATCATGTCCACCGAGTCAGTGATGCCATTCAAGCACCTCACCAACTGTTGTCCCCTTTGCTTCCTGCTTTCAAACTTTCCCAGCATCAGGGTCTTTTCAAATGAGTCAGTTTTTCACATCAGGCGGCCAAAGTATTGGAGTTTCAGATTCAGCATTAGCCCTTCCAATGAATATTCAGAACTGATTTCCTTTACAATTGATTGGTTGGTCTCCTTGCAGTCCAAGGGACTCTCAGGAGTTTTCTCCAACACCACAGTTCAAATGCATCAATTCTTCTGCACTCAGCTTTCTTTATAGTCCAACTCTCGCATCCATACAAGACTACTGGAAAAACCATAGTTTTGACTAGATGGACCTTTGTTGGCAAAGTAATGTCTCTGCTTTTTAATATGCTGTCTAAGTGTGTCATAACTTCTTCTAAGGAGCAAGCGTCTTTTAATATTATGACTTGCAATCATAATCTGCAATGATTTTGGAGCCCAAAATACTGAAGTCTGTCACTGTTTCCATTGTTTCACCATTTCTTTGCTATAAAGTGATGGGACGAGATGCCATGATCTTTCTTATCTGAAAGCTGAGTTTTAAGCCAACTTTTTCACTCTCCTCTCTCACTTTCACCATGAGGCTCTTTAGTTCATCTTCACTTTCTGTCATAAGGATGGTGACATCTGCATATCTGAAGTTCTTGAAATTTGTTCCCAAAATCTTGATTCCAGCTTGTGCTTCCCCCAGCCTGGCATTTTGCATGATGTATTCTGCATATAGGTTAAATAAGCAGGGTGACAATATACAGCCTTGACTTACTCATTTCCTGATTTGGAACCAGTCTTTTGTTACATGTCCAGTTCTAACTGTTGTTTCTTGACCTGCATACAGGTTTCTCAGGAGGCAGGTCAGGTGGTCTGGTATTCCAATCTCTTTAAGGATTTTCCACAGTTTGTTGTGAACAACACAGTCAAAGGCTTTGGTGTAGTCAATAAAGCAGAAGTAGATGTTTTTCTGGAACTCTCTTGCTTTTCTGATGATCCAGTGGATGTTGGCAATTTGATCTCTTATTCCTCTCCCTTTCCTAAATCCAGCTTGAACATCTGGAAGTTCATGGTTCACATACTGCTGAAGCCTGATTTGGAGAATTTTGAGCATTACTTTACTAGCATGTGAGATGAGTGTAATCGTGTGGTAGTTTGAACATTCTTTGGCATTGACTTCCTTTGGGGTTGGAATGAAAACTGACCTTTTCCAGTCCTGTGGCCACTGCTGAATTTTCCAAATTTGCTGGCATATTGAGTACAGCACTTTAACCACATCATCTTTTAGGGTTTGAAATAACTCAACTGGAATTCCATCACCTCCACTAGCATTGTTCATTGTGATGCTTCCCTAAGGCCCGCTTGACTTCACATTCCAGGATGTCTGGCTCTAGGTGAGTGAGCACACCATTGTGATCGTCTGGGTCATGAATATATTTTTTGTATAGTTCTTCTGTGTATTCTTGCCACCTCTTCTTAATATCTTCTGCTTCTGTTAGATCCATACCATTTCTGTCCTTTGTTGTGCCCATCTTTGCATGAAATGTTCCCTTGGTATCTCTAATTTTCTTTAAGAGATCTCTAGTCTTCCCATTAAATTATTTTCCTCTATTTATTTGCATTGATCACTGAGGAAGGCTTTCTTATCTCTCCTTGCTATTCTTTGGAACTCTGCATTAAAATGGGTATATCTTTCATTTTCACCTTTGTCTTTTGCTTCTCTTCTTTCCTCAGCTATTTGTAAGGCCTCTTCAGACAATCATTTTGCCTTTTTACATTATTTTTTCTTGGGGATGGTCTTGATTACTGTCTCCTGTATAATGTCACAAACCTCAGTCCATAGTTCTTCAGGCATTCTAACAGGTCAAATCCATTTAATGTATTTGTCACTGTTTAATCACAAGGGATTTGATTTAGGTCATACCTGAATGGTCTGTTGGTTTTCCCTACTTTCTTCAATTTAATTCTGAGTTTGGTAATATGGAGTTCATGATCTGAGCCACAGTCAGCTTCCAGTCTATACATATACTAATAATTATGTAGAATAAAATATGCACACACATATATACATACACAAATTATTACAAGTAAATTTAGTAAATCTGAATAATGTCAGTGAATTATGTAAATGTCTAAATAAAGGTCATGATATTGTACTATAGTTTTGCAAATGATACTGTGAGAAATTATAAAAAGTATGCTATGCTAAGTCACTTCAGTCGTGTCCGACTCTGTGAGATCCCATAGCCCAACAGGCTTCCCCGTCCCTGGGATTCTCCAGGCAAGAACACTGGAATGGGTTGCCATTTCCTTCTCCAATGCATGAAAGTGAAAAGTGAAAGTGAAGTCTCTCAGTCGTGTCTGACTCTTAGAGACCCCATGGACTGCAGCCTACCCGGCACCTCCGTCCATGGGATTTTCCAGGCAAGAGTACTGGAGTGGGTTGCCATTGCCTTCTGGTATCATTTTCATTATTTCTTATATAACTTTATGGTAATTTATAATTATTTCATTAATAAATTTCACTTAAGATAGTTTGAAATGTTGATTTGCTGAAGTTATTTATGCTCATGTTTGTGCTATAAATATAATTATTTAATATATGTTTAATGAATATAATTAAAGAATTTAAAAAGTGATTTCCAAAATTATTTTAATGAGAACAATACAAATATACTGAAGTCGTGCACTTGTGAGTGAGAATCAGTAATAGTTTTAGGAAGCATACCTCAAAAAATACTTAACAACTACAGCACAGGTCCTGATAGTTTAAGATGATGACAATAAGGAATTAGGAAAGTCATGTCTGTATTAGAACCCTAAGGAGTTCTGGTTGATTATTATCCTAAATTGATGTTCTTAGTCCACAGATTAGAAACAATCAACTTAATGACTAATAAGAAATCACAGCCAGTTGAAGCTTAAATGAGGCCACTTAAACTTGTACAGAGAAACCATACAGATAGAGTTGACAGGAGTCGATAAGAAGTCCAGGGTCTCCAAGGGGGAGAAAGTGGTCTGGGGGTCTCAAGGAAGAGATAGGGTTTTAGAATTCTCAAGGAGGAGGAAAAGACAAACTTTTTTTTTTTTTTTTCCTATGTTCCTTAGTCTTAGTCACATAAAACATTTTTTTCTTTCCTTTTTTCAAATCACTTTCAACTCTGTACTAAGGATTATATGACAACAATGTATCTGGCCTGAGGACAGTTTCTCCTTCTTGAAAATCCTCTGACTAATCCTGTTATCTTAAAATGTGTATTATGGGAGTGGATCTGGTAAGATCTTTCTAATTTTAGTGCTAATACTGCCATCTAAAAATGTATATGTGGGAGTGGGTATAGTAAGACCTTTATACCTTGAGACATTCTTTTGATTGATTGTAATAACCAATTTAAAAAGTATATAATTCCCTTGCTAAGACGAGTGAAAGGGGCACTCTCCATTCCCCTTCTGATGTCTGTGTCAGAAACTTCCTTTGTTCCTTTTCATACTTTAATAAAAGTCTGCTACACAAAAACTCTTGAGTGACCAAGCCTAGTCCCTGGTCCCAAAGCTAAATCTTCTGCTTCCAAGATCATGAATCCAACACTATTCACTATAAGCTATCATTTGTAAAATTGTTTCATTTCTTTGAAAGTAAACTACTATTACATGTTAAGAAATTTCTAGTCAATAATTTGTTTCAAAGAAGCAAAGAAGAACTGTTCATGATGGCAGTGTTATAAAATTTAAAAGTCAGTAATTCAATTTAAGATATGAGATTTCTCAGAACTCATGTAAACCAAGGTAAAAAAAACCCAAATGTGCCATCATTAAAAAGTCTGAAAATAACAAATGTGCTGAGAGAGGGTGGAGAAAATTGATCCCTCCTGCACTGTTGGAATATTAATTGGTTCAGTCACTATGGAAAATGGTAAAGTTACACTTCTATTTTTTTGTGAAAGTTAAAATATGATAAAAATGAACTTATTTACAAATCAGAAACAGATTCACTGATATGGAAAACAAACTTACAGTTAGAGGGTAGTGAGGACAAATTAGGGCTCTGGAATTAGCAGATTCTGTAATAAACCAGAGTGGAAAAGAAAATGGATATAGATAGATAGATAGATAAAGATATAGATATATACATATGAGGTATATAAAAGTGACCAAATCACAATGTTGTGCACCAGAAATTAATACAATATTGAAAATCCATTATATTTTACTTCAAAATAAAAACTCAAGTATTTCTCCTCCTCCCTTTAGGTCAACCCTTGGAAAAATTTTCTAGACATTAAAAGTGCAATTTGCCTGCCTGTGTGTCTCAAATCTA
This sequence comes from Tragelaphus eurycerus, assembly GCA_935064755.1. NCBI lineage: Eukaryota > Metazoa > Chordata > Mammalia > Artiodactyla > Bovidae > Tragelaphus > Tragelaphus eurycerus. The sequence goes on from CAKXYN010000123.1 coordinate 2,756,381, forward strand.
ACTTAGTAGAATACAGGGTAAGCAAGAGACACATTATTTACCATAATAAAGCCCAAAAGTCAAGCTAGAAGGTTTCATAAATCTTCATACAAAACAGAAATAGAATTACTGACAAACAATAAACTCCCTCAGTGGAAGCCATCTGAGTTACTAAAATACCTTTATTCTAAAATTACACTTTCATAATATATAGTGTTTGACATTACTTACAATTAATAAAAACACAGGAAGTAGACAAAAATAGTTCAACAGAAACAGTATGTGTAACAATATGTTTGTATGTTGAGAGATCAATAGTTTATACATCAAGTGTGTACAAATAATTAGAGAAAGATTTCCCTACATAATTAGACAATAAAAATTTGGAGGATGAGGCAATTTCCATGCTCACTAGTAATCAATAACCAATATATGTGCAAAAACATAAGAGATAACTATTATCTTATGAATTACTGTGATGAATAACTATGATATTATGAATTTGCTGTATGAAATCTTCCTTCAGGGCTATTTCAAAATGGTTCAGCTTTTTGGAAAAGCAATTCGGTAATATGTCTAAACTGTTATGCATGACATTCACCCCAAAGTTTGTCTGTTAGCATCTCAACCCAGAGAACTAAAACGGAGCACATTGTCTGGTTAACTTTTGATTATAGTCTATAGTTAGTAACAGTGATGTATTAATGTTCATTTTCTAATTCTGATAGCAATATTATGACTATATAAGATATCAACAATTAGAGGAACTTGGATGAAGGATGCTTGGGAATTCGGTGTGCTATTTTTTTTTTTCTAATTTTTAAGTTTAATTATTTCAAAATAAAGGTTAAATAAAGAAAGAAAACCTAGACACAAGAAAGTAAATTAAATTTAAAAAATGTGACAAATTAATATGGAAGATGAAGATTCTGTTCTTTAAATACTAAGCTTTGTTGTTAAAGCAGTACAATATATGAAGAAATAAAAGTATCCTTATTTGCAGACATGTTTCCTCATATAAAACCAAGAGTAAGGAACTATATTTTAGTTGAAATGAGAGTTAACGGCGATGTGTAGATGTGAAATGAATAACCCCAAATCAAGGGTTTCCCTTGATATAAAAGTGATAAATTGGAGACTTATGGATGGGGCATGATCTGATTTCTAATAGAAACCAAAATAAAATAAAATACCTAAGTATAGTATTAACAACAAATTTAATATGTATGAAAAACAAAAAATAATGTACATAACAAATAAAATCATCAAATATTATTTAAATATCTATGAGGAAAAATCATAAGGCAAATAAACAAGGTATTTTTGGATATGAAAACAAGTAAAGGACTCAACAGAAACTTGAATAACTATTAATTCAATAAAAATGTTTAATGGACATATACTAAAAGCTATGATACAATCAACAAAAGAAGCATGAACCTTCCCTCATTGATGCTTAGCTTATTTAGTACAAGACACAAATACAGTTGTAATGGTATACAAAAGGTTTTGGGGGAGAAATTAATAGAGGGCCTATGTTAATCTGTGCCCTTTAATTTGGAAGTGTCACAAATTCAGCTTCAAATTGCTTAAGGCAAAAAGAAAATGTTTAGCTCGTGTTTACCAACACTAAGCCTTTACCAACACTAAGCAATGTTATCAGAACTCACTGCCCACCATTAAATTCTGTTCCCCTCTTTGCAGGCTTTGTGGACTTCCCAGGTGGCTCAGCACTAAAGAATCTGCCTGCAATGCAGAAGACACAGGAGAAATGGGTTCAATCCCTGGGTTGGGAAGATCCACTGGAGCAAGAAATGGCAACCCATTGCAGTATTCTTGCATGGAAAATCCAATGGACAGAGGAGCCTGATGGGCTGCAGTCCATGGAATTTCAAAGAGTAGGACATGACTGAGCACTCATACTTGATTTTTTGTAGGCTTTCTTATCATATTGAATGTCCATGGTGGCAGGATAAAGACTTCTAGAAAATCTAGTTTATATAGTACTGGCATCAAATTCATGGCAAGAGCATTTTTATTTTGAATAGTTCAAAATAAAGGTAAGAAAGTGTGTCTATGGGACAACTGGCATTGCCTCAGCTGCATGTCCATCCATTTTGGTCTTTGAAAACAATGCTTTTCTGATTGACCAGACCTATGGCATAAATTATGTTCTTTGCAGCCAAAGATGAAGAAGCTCTATACAGTCAACAAAAACAAGACCAGGAGCTGACTGTCGCTCAGACCATGAACACCTTATTGACAAATTCAGACTGAAATTGAAGAAAGTAGGGAAAACCACTAGACCATTCAGGTATGACCTAAATCAAATCCCTTATGATTATACAGTGGAAGTGAGAAATAGATTTAAGGGCCTAGATCTGATAGATAGAGTGCCTGATGAATTATGGAATGAGGTTCATAACATTGTACAGGAGACAGGGATCAAGACCATCCCCATGGAAAAGAAATTCATAAAAAGCAAAACGGCTGTCTGAGGAGGCCTTACAAGTACCTGTGAAAAGAAGAGAACTGAAAAGCAAAGGAGAAAAGGAAAGATATAAGCATCTGAATGCAGAGTTCCAAAGAATAGCAAGAAGAGATAAGAAAGCCTTCCTCAGAGATCAGTGCAAAGAAATAGAGGAAAACAACAGAATGGGAAAGATTAGGGATCTCTTTAAGAAAATTAGAGATACCAGGGGAACATTTCATGCAAAGATGGGCTCAAAAAGGACAGAAATGGTATGGCCTAACAGAAGCAGAAGATATTAAGAAGAGGTGGCAAGAATGCAAAGAAGAACTGTACAAAAAAGATCTTCACGATCAAGATAATCACAATGGTGTGATCACTGACCTAGAGCCAAACATCCGGGACTGTGAAGTCAAGTGGGCCTTAGAAAGCATCACAATGAACAAAGCTAGTGGAGGTGATGGAATTCCAGTGGAGCTATTTCAAATCCTGAAAGATGATGTTGTGAAAGTGCTGCACTCAATATGCTAGGATATTTGGAAAACTTAGCAGTGGCTACAGGAATGGAAAAGGTCAGTTTTTATTCCAATCCCAAAGAAAGGCAATGCCAAAGATGCTCAAACTACCACAAAATTGCACTCATCTCACATGATAGTAAAGTAATGCTCAAAATTCTCCAAGACAGGCTGAAGCAATACATGAACCGTAAACTTCCTGATGTTCAAGCTGGTTTTAGAAAAGGCAGAGGAACCAGAGATCAAGTTGCCAACATCTGCTGGATCATGGAAAAAGCAAGAGAGTTTCAGAAAAACCTCTACTTCTGCTTTATTGACTATGCCAAAGCCTTTGACTGTGTGGATCACAATAAACTATGGAAAATTCTGAAACACATGTGAATACCAGACCACCTGACCTGCCTCTTGATAAATCTGCATGCAGCTCAGGAAGCAGCAGTGAGAAGGGAAATGGAACAACAGACTTGTTCCAAATAGGAAAAGGAGTACATCAAGGCTGTATATTGTCACCCTGCTTATTTAACTTATATGCAGAGTACATCATGAGATACGCTGGGCTGGAAGAAGCACAAGCTGGAATCAAGATTGCTGGGAGAAATATCAATAATCTCAGATATGCGGATGACACCACCTTTATGGCAGAAAGTGAAGAGAAACTAAAAAGCCTCTTGATGAAAGTGAAAGAGGAGAGTGAAAAAGTTGGCTTAAGGCTCAACATTCAGAAAACAAAGATCATGGCATCCTGTCCCATCACTTCACGTGAAATAGATGGGGAAACAGTGGGAACAGTGTCAGACTTTATTTTTCTGGGCTCCAAAATCACTGCAGATGGTGACTGCAGCCATGAAATTAAAAGACACTTACTCCTTGGAAGGAAAGTTATGACCAACCTAGATAACATATTCAAAAGCAGAGACATTACTTTGCCAACAAAGGTTCGTCTAGTCAAGGCTATGGTTTTTCCTGTGGTCATGTATGGATGTGAGAGCTGGACTGTGAAGAAGGTTGAGAGCCCAAGAATTGATGCTTTTGAATTGTGGTGTTGCAGAAGATTCTTGAGAGTCCCTTGGACTTCAAGGAGATCCAACCAGTCCATCCTGAAGCAGATCAGCCCTGGGATTTCTTTGGAAGGAATGGTGCTAAAGCTGAAATTCCAGTACTTTGGCCACCTCATGCGAAGAGTTGACTCATTTGAAAAGACTCTGATGCTGGGAGGGATTGGGGGCAGGAGGAGAAGGGGGCGACAGAGTATGAGATGGCTGGATGGCATCACTGACTTGATGGATGTGAGGCTGAGTGAACTCCGGGAGTTGATGATGGACAGGGAGGCCTGGCGTGCTGTGATTCATGGGGTTGCAGAGCCGGACACTATTGAGTGACTGAACTGAACTGAACTGAACTGATGGCATGAATATCTTGTAGCTGTGGAGTCAGTTCTACTGAAACCACATGGATTGAAATCAAGTAAATACTAGAAAAGTGAGGAACTGATACTAGAGGGAATATAAATTGTTGCTTCACAAGTAGAAACAGATTGGAAAATAACCACTATAGGAACTAATTTACTTTGAGATCATAGGAAATGTTTTTTGTCAATAATTCATGTTTTCAATTTATCTAACAGATGAGTAAATCCTAACTAGGCTAAGGGAAGATTTTGAGGGATGAATTATTTAGGTTATATACTTTATCTTTGTTGAATTTGGGATACTTCTGTTTTTTAAGGAATTAGTACATTTATTCTAAGTTGATGAGTCATGAGTGTGAAGTTTTCAGATATCCCAATGTAAATCTGGAGGTTAATAACATATCATTTCTTTTAATTTTTCCAATTTTACCAGAGGTTTAATTTTTTATTAAAGTTTATTATAAAGTATTGAATAGAGATCCTGTGCTACACCGTAGGACATTGCTCTTTATCTGTGTTATATATAGAACTTTATATCTAGTAGTCACAAACCTAACTAATCTCCCATCACATATGCCCACCCTCATCACTCATTTATCTTTGATAACTGTAATTTTGTTTTTTATGTCTGTGAGTCTATTTCTGACTTATGAATAAGACCATTAATATCATATTTTAGATTTCACATGCAAATTATATCATATGATATTTGTCTTTTTCCATTTCACCTATTTCACCTAGATGATAATCCACAAGTCCATCCACACTGCTGCAAATGGCATTATTTCATTCTCTTTTAAAGGTTGACTATCATTACAATGTGTATATATACCACAAATTCTTTATCATTTCATCTATTGGTGGAGACTTAGGTTGTTTTAAGGTCTTGGCTATTATAAATAGTGCTTCAGTGAACATTGGGGTGCATATACCATTGTTTCTGGGTGTATGAACAATAGTAGGATGACTGGATAATAAACAGCATATTAAAAAAGCAGAGATATCTTTTTGCAGTAAAAGGTCTGTATAATCAAAGCTATGGTTTTTCCAGTAGTCATGTACGGATGTGACAGTTGAATGGTAAGGAAGGCTGAGCACCGAAGAATCGATGATTTCAAACTGAGGTGCTGGAGAAGACTTTTGAGAGTCCCTTGGACTGCAAGGAGATCAAACCAGTCAATGCTGAAGGAAATACATCCTGAATATACATGGAAGGACTGATGTTGAAGCTGCAATACTTTGGTCACCTGATGCAAAGAGCCAACTTATTGGAAAATAACCTGATACTGGAAAAGATTGAAGGCAAAAGGAGAAGGGAGCAACAAATAGCATCATTGATGTTATGGACATCACTGATTCAATGAACAAGAATTTGAGTAAACTCTGAGAGATAGCAAAAGACAGCGAAGCCTGGAATGCTGTAGTCCATGTGGTCACAACTAGTCGGACAACATAGCGACTAAACAACAATAATTGCAACTCTATTTTTACTTCTTATGGAGCCTCCTTACTGTTTTCCATGGTGGTTGCAACAATTTATATTCCCATCCACAGTATGGAAGGGTTCCTATTTCTCCATACTCTCTTTAAAATTCAATATTTGTAGATTTTTTAATGATATACATTTGGACAGTCTTAAGAAATTCCTTATTCTAGATTTGATTTTTTTTCATTAATAATTATTGATGTTGAGGATCTTTGCATTTGCTTTTTGGCCATATGTAGTCTTTGGGAAAATGTCTATTTAGGTCTTCTGCTCATTTTTGAGCATTTTCTTTATTAATTGAGTTGTATGAGCTGTATACTTTGGAAATTAAATCCTTGCCAGTTACAATATTTCCAAATATTTTATCCCTCTCTGTAGATTGTCTTTTGGTTTTGTTTATGGTTTGCTTTGATGTGCAAAAGCTTATGATTTTGATTAGGTACTATTTGTTTATTTTTGTTTTTATTTCCATTGCCTTGATAGACTGTCTTAAGAAAACCTTGCTACGAATTATTTCAGAGATTATTTTGCTTATGTTCTCTCCTAGCTCGCTCTCTTAGAAGTTTTATAGAGTCATGGGTTATATTTAACTCTTTAAGCTGTTTTGAGTTTATTTTTGTGTATGGTGTGAGGGAGTTCTAACATAATTGATTATATGGGACTGTCTTTCCCAACACGAATTCCTGAAGAGATAACTATTTTTCCTCCACTGTATATTCTTGCCTCTTTTGTTGAAGATTAATCAAGCATACGTGTGTGGGTTTATATGTGGGTTTTCTCTTCTCTTCCATTATTCCCTGTGACTGTTTTTTGTTTTGTTTTGTTTTTATGTCAGTACCATGCTGTTTGATAGTTGTAGCTTTGTAGTATTATCTGAAGTCTGGGAGGGTTATGCCTAGTGTTTTGTTCTTTTTCCTCAGGATTGCTTTTGCAATTGCTTTTGGTAATTTGTTTCCATACAAATTTTGCAATTATATACTCTAGATCTGTGAAAACTACCAGGGTCAATTTGATATAGATTGCATTAAATCAGTTGATTGATTTGGGTAGTATGTCATTTTTTTCAATCTAATAACATGATTCATCTTTCCATTTCTTTAAATCATCTTCAACTTCCTTTATCAATGTTTTATAGTTCTCAGAATATGTCTTTCATTTCCTTAGTAAGATTTATTTTTGAGTATTTTTCAATTACTTTTAATTTTTTAATTGAAGTATAGGTGACTTATAATGTTGTGCTTATTTCTGCTGTACAGAAAAGTAATTCCGTTATACATATATGTATACACTTTAATTTTTTTTTCATTATGGCTTATCACAAGAGAGTGAATATGTCTTTGTGCTATACAGCAGGACCTTGTTGTTCATCCATTAAATATATAAAGCAGCTTATATCTGCTAACTTCAGCCTTCAACTCCATCCCACACTTGGCAACTACAAGTCCCTTCTCTGTCCTTGAGTCTGTTTCTGTTTCTTGAGTCATATTTTAGATTCTACATATAAGCAGTATCATATGCTATCTTTCTCTTTAGGACTTACTTCATTTAGTATGATACTCTCTAATTGTGTCCATGCTGCTGGAAATGGGATTATTTTGTTCTTTTTTATGGTTAAGAAATATTCCATTGTATAGATGCACCACATCTTCTTTATTCATCCATCTGTCGATGAACATTTAGGTTGTTTCTATGTTTTGGATACTGTGAATAATGCTGCTATGAACATGGAGATACATGTATTTTTAGAATTAGAAATTTGTCTGGATATATCCTGAGGGGTGATATTACTGGATCATATGGTAACTCTATTTTAAGTTTTCTGAGGAACTTCATATTATTTTCTGTAGTGACTGTACCAACAGTGTAGGGAGTTTTCCTTTTCTTCACATCCTTACCGGAATTTATTTGTAAAGTGTTTAATGACGGCCATTCTTACTAATATGAGTTGGTTCCTCATTGTATTTTATTTGAATTTCTCTAATAATTAGAAATATCAAGCATATTTTCATGTGTTTATTGGCCATATGAATTTTTCCTTGGTGAAATGTCGCTTTTTATCTACCCTTTCAATTTTTGTGGCGGTTGTTGTTGAATTGTATTTTTTTTAATACATTTTGGAGTTTAAACCTTTTTTTTTGGTTGCATTATTGGTTTTTTTTTTTTTTTTTTTTTTTTTGTATTTCAAAATTTAATGTAACCAATACGTTGTTTAAACTTATTAGTAACTCTTTTTTATAAACAGTAATATAAATGCTTTTTAGAAGACTGTTTAATCCACAACCCTGTGCAATATGTACATGTTCTTATGAAAATATGAATATGTACATGTTCTTATGATAATTGGTAAATTAATAATTTTACAATAATTAAATAACATTTAAAAAAATCCACAAAAAACACTTTACTAGTCTGAGTAGATTGCCTCCTATCCTTCCAAACTGTGAAGCTGAAATCTGGGTATTATAGAAATCGTCAATATGATACTTCAAAGCACAGAGAACACTATCCCTCAATGGGAACTACCCAGAAATTTTATGATACCAACTTATGATCAGAATAATTCAAGAAGTCTGGATTCAAATTAGTACAGATATATAATATGGGGACAAGATACTAACTTATTAGACTTGTTAGCTCTTTGAAAAAGAAAAGACTAAGTTTTGATATAATACTTGGCTGCGAGTAAAAGGAATTCTGAAGGCTTAGTTTGATTATGAACAAGAAGGCGCCAGACAGGTAAAACCTGAAAGACCACTGGAGGCAACACACAGATGTCTCACACCTTTTAGGTGGATGAGAAGTGAAGTGAAGTGAAGTGATGTCGCTCAGTCGTGTCTGACTTTTTGCGACCCCATGGACTGTAGCTTATCAGACTCCTTCGTCCATGGGATTTTCCAGGCAAGAGTGCTGGAGTGGATTGCCATTTCCTTCTCCAGTGGTTGCTTTATTTGTAGATATTTTCACAGAGTTTGTAAGCTGTCTTTTTTGTTTTATGTCTGGTTTCCTTTGCTATGCAAAAGCTTTTAAGTTTGATTAGTTCTCATATTTATTTTGGTTTTTATTTCTATTGTCTTGGGAGAGTGATCAAAGAAAAAAATTGGTAAGATTTATGCCAGAGAATCTTTCTAGGATTTTTATAGTTTCATGACTTATATTTAAGTCTTTAAGTCATTTTATATTAATTTTTGTGTATGAGAGGAGTGTGTGTTCTAACCAATTTGATGTTCTAACTTCTTTACATGTGGCTGTCCAAATTTCAAAAAAGTGCAAAAGAGAAAACTGGCTATCTGAGGAGGCCTTACAAATAGCTGTGAAAAGAAGAGAAGTGAAAAGCAAAGGAGAAAAGGAAAGATATAAGCATCTGAATGCAGAATTCCAAAGAATAGCAAGAAGAAATAAGAAAGCCTTCCTCAGTGATCAATGCAAAGAAATAGAGGAAAACAACAGAATGGGAAAGACTGGAGATATCTTCAAGAAAATTAGAGATAAGAAGGGCACATCTTATGCAAAGATGGGCTCAATAAAGGACAAAAATGGTATAGACCTGACAGAAGCAGAAGATATTAAGAAGAGGTGGCAAGAATACACAGAAGAACTGTAAAAAAAGATCTTCATGAACCAGATAATCATGATGGTGTTATCACTTACACTCACATAAAGCCAGATATCCTGGTATGTGAAGTCAAGTGAGCCTTAGAAAGCATCACTATGGACAAAGCTAGTGGAGGTGATGGAATTTCAGTTGAGTTATTTCAAATCCTAAAAGATGATGCTTTGAAAGTACTGCACTCAATATGCCAGCAAATTTGGAAAACTCAGCAGTGGACAGAGGACTGGAAAAGGTCAGTTTATATTCCAATCCCAAAAAAAGGAAATGCCAAAGAATGCTCAAACTACCACACAATTGCACTCATCTCATATGCTAGCAAAATAATGCTCAAAATTCTCCAAGCCAGGCTTCAGTAATATGTGAACCGTGAACTTCCTGATGTTCAAGCTGGTTTTAGAAAAGGCAGAGGAACCAGAGATCAAATTGCCAACATCTGCTGGATCATGGAAAAAGCAAGGCAATTCCAGAAAAACCTCTATTTCTGCTTTATTGACTATGCCAAAGCCTTTGACTGTGTGGATTACAATAAACTGTGGAAAATTCTGAAAGAGATGGGAATACCAGACCACCTGACCTGTCTCTTGAGAAATCTGTATGCAGGTCAGGAAGCAACAGTGAGAAATGAACATGGAACAACAGACTGGTTCCAAATAGGAGAAGGAGAATGTTAAGGTTGTATATTGTCACCCTGTTTATTTAACTTATGTGCAGAGTTGGGGAAGGCAATGGCACCCCACCCCAGTACTTTTGCCTGGAAAATCCCATGGATGGAGGATCCTGGTAGGCTCCAGTCCATGGGGTCGCTAAGAGTCAGACACGACCGAGCGACTTCACTTTCACTTTTCACTTTCATCCATTGGAGAAGGAAATGGCAACCCACTCCAGTATTCTTGCCTGGAGAATCCCAGGGACGGGGGAGCCTGGTGGGCTTCCGTCTATGGGGTCGCACAGAGTCGGGCACGACTGAAGCGACTTAGCAGCAGCAGCAGCAGCATATGCAGAGTACATCATGAGAAACTCTGGACTGGAAGAAGCACAAGCTGGAATCAAGATTGACAGAAGAAATATCAGTAACCTCAGATATGCAGATGACACCACCCTTATAGCAGAAAGCGAGGAGGAACTAAAAAGCCTCTTGATGAAAGTGAAAGAGGAGAGTGAAAAAGTTGGCTTAAAGCTCAACATTCAGAAAACTAAAATCATGGCCTCTGGTCCCATCACTTCATGGGAAATAGATGGGGAAACAGTGGAAACAGTGTCAGATTTTATTTTTTGCACTCCAAAATCATTGCAGATGGTGATTGTGGCCATGAAATTAAAAGACACTTACTCCTTGGAAGGAAAGTTATGACCAACCTAGATAGCATATTGAAAACCAGAGACATTACTTTGCCAGCAAAGGTCCATCTAGTCAAGGGTGTTGTTTTTCCAGTGGTCATGTATGAATGTGAGAGTTAGACTGTGAAGAAAGTTGAGCGCCGAAGAATTGATGCTTTTGAACTGTAGTGTTGGAGAAGACTCTTGAGAGTCCCTTGGACTTCAAGAAGATCCAACCAGTCCATCCTAAAGGAGAGCAGCCCTGGGATTTCTTTGGAAGGACTGATGTTTAACCTTAAACTCCAGTACTTTGGCCACCTCATGCGAAGTGTTGACTCATAGGAAAAGACCCTGCTTTTGGGAGGGATTGGAGGCAGGAGGAGAAGGGGATGACAGAGGATTAGATGGCTGGATGGCATCACCAAATCGATGTACATGAGCTTGGGTGAACTCCAGGAGTTGGTGATGGACAAGGAGGCCTGGAATGCTGCAATTCATGGGGTTGCAAAGAGTCAGACACGACTTAGTGACTGAACTGAACTGAACCGAACTGTCCAACTTTCCCAACACAACTTGCTGAATGAACTTTTTGTTTTCCCCAATGGATATTCTTTACAACTTTTTCAAAGATTAACTGACTATGTGGGTTTATTTGTAGGCTTTCTTTTCTGTTCCACTGATCAATATGTCTCTTTTTATATCATTACCACAATGTTTTATAACTGTAGCTTTGTAGTACTGTCTGAAGTCTAGGAAGGTTGTGCCTTCTTCTTTGTTCTTTTTCCTCAAAGTTGTTTTTGACATTCTTTATCTTTTATGATTACATGTAAATGATAAGACGATTTATTCTAGTTCTGTGAAAAATATCACGGGTAATTTGATCAGATCAGATCAGTCGCTCAGTCGTGTCCGACTCTTTGCTACCCCATGAACTGCAGCACGCCAGGCCTCCCTGTCCATCACCAACTCCCAGAGGTCACTCAGACTCACATCCATCGAGTCAGTGATGCCATCCAGCCATCTCATCCTCTGTCGTCCCCTTCTCTTCCTGCCCCCAATCCCTCCCAGCATAAGGATCACATTAAATCTGTAGATTCCTTTGGAAAGTATGCCAATTTTAATAATAATTGTTCTCCTGGGGTTTCTTTCCACTTCTCTAAATCATCATCAATTTGCTTTATTAATAATGTATAGCTCACACTGTATGAGTCTTTGACCTCTTTGGTACATATATTCCTAAGTATTATATTTTGAAGGGTGAAATTTTAAGAGATTTTTTTTCTTTTTACATTCTCTTTCTTATATTTCATTGTTCATGGAAAAAACTAATTTCTTGATGTTAATCTTATATTCTGCTACCTTGATAACATTTAATTTTTGATAGACATGTATTTATTGCCATTGTAAACATGGTTTTTACATTGATTTTATATTTCTTTGTCCTTTTGCTTTTCCTTTCATTGCTTGATGATTTTCTGTTGTATTATACTTATCGGCTCTTCCTTTTTTTGGTTTTTGTGAATGTATTGTATGTTTTTGATTTCTCATTATTCTCTTTTTCAAATATGTTAATTTCTTCCTCTGTCTCTTTATCTTAGGCTGTTATTCATATAGACTTTAACATATTCTGTAAATTTTAAAAGATATATGTTTTCTTACTCTCCTTCACCACTTCAGTCTTCCTCAATTATTTTGATACCTTTTTTTTTTTTTTTTTAATCTTCATCCTTTTGTTTTCATTGTGGTTATCATCACTTTCACAGTTTTTTTTTTTTTTAATCTGTGTACTGTACACATTTATTTAGGTGATTTTCTTTCCTTTTTTTTTTTTATCTCTTTTACTATAGATTTTTGCTATAAATTTTTTATTTAGAGAAGACCTTTCAGTATTTGCGGTAGAATGGGTTTAGTTTAGCTGTGTTATTTTTGTTTTTGCCTGTCTGAGAAATTCTTTATCTTTCTCTTCTAAAAGATAACCTTCCTAGGTAGAGTATCTTAAGTTATATACATAAATAGCTTACAGGCTTCTTGTGGTCCTTGTTCTAGCTCTTGCATTCCACCTGCTGCATTCTCCTCTGAGGTTCTGAAGATCCCACTCTGTCCTGGCTGAGCTTCCTACACTTGAGAGGACTTCCAAGGTTGTAGGAACCTTTCTTCTTTCACAGCTACTCCCAGGAGCACAGGTTCCATCCCAATTGCTATTATACTTTTTATTTATTTATTTTGTCCTACCCATTTATGTGGAGATGTTCTTGCCCTTTCAGAAGTCTGAGATCTTCTGCCAGCATTAAGTAAATATTCTGTGAAGATTGTTTCCCATGTACATGTATTTTTGTTTTATTTGTGGGAAGAAGTGAATCTTACAATCTATTATTCTGCCATCTTAATTGCCCCCTTCATAAGTATTTGATCTTTTAATGAGATTTTAAAAGTCATTTTTTCCTCTTTCCCTTTACATTATTTCATTATTATGGTAAAGAAACGAAACAGATTTCCTTACATCAATGTTGTATCCCTTGTTTAATTCACTTATCAGTTTTAACTTTCTAATAAGAAAATAACTTTTCTTATTTAACTTTTATGTGGACTCTTTAGGATTTTCCATACATAGATCATGTCATCTGCATATAATAATAATTTTACCTCTCCCCTTACAATTTGGATATACTATGTTTATTTTTCTTAGACATGGTCAAAGTGGGCATACTTCTCTTGTTCGAGGTCTTAGCAGGAAGGTTTTCAGCTTTACACAGTTGAGTATCATATTGACTGTGGGTTTGTCTTAATAGTTGATATGATATTGGATACGTTCTGTCTATACCCAATTTGGTAAGAGTTTTTTTTTTTTTTTTTTTAATCACAAAGAGATATTGAATTAGATAAAATACTTTTTCTGAATCTACTGAGATTATCTTGTGTGATTTTTTGTCTTTCCTTATGTGGATGGGATGTATCTCATTGATTAATTTGCATGTATCAAACTACTCTTTTGAACCTGAGGTGAATCCAAATTGATCATGTCATATCATCATTTTTTATGTGTTGCTTGACTCAGTCCACTAATTTTTACATCTATATTCATCAGAGATATTGGCCTGTAACTTCTTCTTCTGTTTTTTTTTTTTTTTTTTGGTTGTGTCTTTGTCTGGTTTTGTTATCAGAATGATGGTGGCTTCATAGAATGACTTTAGGAGTATTCCCTTCTCTTTAATATTTTGGAAAAATTTCAAAAGGCTCAATATATCATCTTAATTGTATGTTTAGTAGAATTCCTCAATGAAGTCATCTGGTCCTGGACTTTTGTTTACAAGAAGTTTATTTTCATTAGAGATTCTACTTTACTTCTAGTGATTTTTCTGTCAAATTATCTGTTTCTTCTTGATTCAGCTTTTGAGAACTGTATGCTTTTTGTCCATTTCTACTATACAATTTATCATAGTATTCTCTTATTTTTATTATTAATTTTTAATTTAGATAACTTTATTATCTCATCTCTTTCATTTCTTATTTAAGTTATTTGGGTCCTCTCTTTTCTCTTCTTGGTGATCCTGGCCCTGGGTGTGTTAATTTTGTTTACCCTTCAGAAAAAAAAAAAAATGACCCTAATTTTACTGATTTTTGTACTATTTTTAAAAAATCTCAACTGTATTTATTTCTTCTCTGATTTTACCATTTCCTTCTTTCTGCTGACTTTAGGTTTAATTTTTCCTGTTTTTCTCATTCCTTTAAGTGGTAGTTTAGGTTGTTTAGGGGGCTTCCCTGGTGGCTCAGACAGTAAAGAATCTGCCTGGAATGCAGGAGACCTGGGTTCAATCTCTGAGTCAGGAAGATCCCTTGGAGAAGGGAATGGCTACCCACTCCAGTATTCTTGCCTGGAAAATTCCATGCACAGAGCAGCCTAATGTGCTACAGTCCATGGGGTTACAAAGAGTTGTATATGACTGAGTGACTAACACTTTCACTTTCACTTAGGTTTTTTATTTGCCACTTTTCTTGTATTTTGATGAAAGACTTTTTCCTATGAACTTTCCTTAAAGACTGCTCTTTCTGTTTCCTACTGACTTTGTATGGTTTGGTTTTGCTTTAATTTACCTCAAGATATATATACAAAAAATAAAATAAAATCAATGGGTCATCAATAAAATAAAAAAGAATGAATGAACACATGAATACACACAATACATATATATATAAATATATATATGTATTCATTTTCTTTTTTATTTTAGTGCTGACACTTTTTTTTTTAAGTAACATGCTTCTTAGTTTCCATGTGTTTTTTTTTTTTTCCTTCTCATTTATCTTTCTGTGGTTGATTTCTACTTTCATGACATTGTGACCTGAAAATCACACTTAAAATTTTTGTATCTTTTTAAATTTGTTGAAACTTGTTTTGTGTGCTGTAGTATATGGTCAATCCTAGAGACTGAACTTTTGAAAAGAATGCATATTAAGTTTTTTAATGTGATGTTTTAAAAATATAAATAAAATATATTCTGTCCTTTAGCATCTCTGCTGCCTTTTTGATTTTCCATCTGGAAGATCATTTCATTGATGCCAGAGGGGTGTTAAAGTCTCCTACTTTTATTGTATTCCATTAATTTCTCCTTTTATATCAGTTAGTATTTGTTTTATAAATTTTAGTGCTCCTATATTAGGTGCATTAGGTTAATAAATGTAATATCCTCTTTTCGTATTGATCTTTTTATCATTGTATATTGTCCTTTTTAAAATTTTTCTTTATTGCCTTTGTTGTAAAGTCTATTTTGTCCAGTATGAGCATTGTTACCCCACTTTAATTTCTATTTGCATGAAATATCATTTCTAATCGTATAACTTTCAGTCTATGTTTGTCCTTTGTTCTAAAGTGGGTCTGTTTCATTAAAAAAATAATAATAATCTATATCCTGACTTAAGTGATTTATTTTCCAGTTGTTATTTTTTTTCTTATTAATTCTTGCTTCTTTTTCATTTAAAGAACACCTTTTATCATTTATTTTAGTATAGGTTTAATATTGCTGTATTCTTTTAGTTTTGCTTCCGTGAGAAATGCTCTATATTTCTTTATACTCTAAATGATGATTTTGCTAGGTATACTATTCTAGGTTGCAAGTTTTTCCTGTCAGGACTTTGAGTATATCTTGCCAACCCATACCAGCCTGGACTGTTTCTGCAGCATAAACAAACAAACAAACAGACAAACAAAAATGCTTATAGATTTATGGGGCTTCCTTTATAACTAACCCTTTGTTTTACCCTTGCTTATTTTAGAGTTCTCTGTCTTTTGCCATTTGAATTATGATATGTCTTAGCATAGTTGTTGTGTGTGTTTTTTTGTGTGTGTGTGTGTGTGTGTGTTTATCTTGTTTGGGATCCTCTGTTCTTCCTGTACCTGGATATCTGTTTCCTATTTTTTAGGTTTGAAAAGTATTCATCTATAATTTCTTAAAGTACATTTTGACCCCTTTTCTATTACTTTCCCTTCTGGAATCCTTATTATGCATAGTGATATGCTTTATGATATTGCTTTCTTCATTTTGCTTTCTGTCTGTTATCTGGATTGGATAATTACCATTATTCTATCTTCCAGATCACTTATTCATTTTATGCATTATTTAGTGTACTACTTACAGCCTTTATGTCAGCTTTTGTCTCAGCAAAAGTTTTCTAATTGTAATTGTCTCTTCTTTACAGTTTGTATTTTTATAGTGATCTGCATTTCAATTAATAAACTTTCTTAATTCCTTCACTCTTTTTATTACCTCAATTTTGAATTCAGAATCTGGTTTCATTGCTTGTTTTTTCAAAGGATTTCTATTGTATTTAATTAGAAATGGTCCCTCTGCTTCTTCATTTTACTTGTTTTCTTTGGTTTTATGGATTTAGGAAAAACAGTCACCTATGATGGTCTTGACAGACTCTGTTTATGTGGGAATATATTTAAGTAACCTTTCCCAGGTGGTTCACTGGTAAAGATTCCACCTAACAATGGAGGAGACACAAGAGACCCAGGTTTGATTCCTGGGTTATAAAGATACCTTGGAATAAGAAATGGCGACCTGTTCCAGTATACTTTCCTGGAAAATTCCATGGACAGAGGAGACTGGCGTGGTTTTGGCCTATGGAGTCACAAAGAGTCAGACATGAATGAGCATAAGATTCATATCCCTGAGTAGCTTGTGAGAGGTCAATATTTTTGGTGTGGGCTATTGTTAGCATGGATGACCAGAGTGTTTTTTTTCTCAGTATGTTTTGGCAACTTCATAAATAGTGTGACTGGTGTTGTGGCCAGAAACTCTACTAGATGTTAACCAGACTCTCTTTATTCTGTGATTGTCACACCTCTGTTGGGAGCAGGATATTCTGCCCAGTTGTTGGAATAGATCCCTCAGATCTGTTTCTGAGCTATGACGTTGAGTAGGAAGGAATGGAATATTTCTGGCGGGAGAGAAGCCTCTGAGTATTCCTCCATAGAAACTGCTCACAAGGAACTGCAGTCTGTGGTGTCATCAGTCACCTGTTTTATATGCTCACATAATATACTGTTTTGGCACTGTCCTCAGACCTTCCTCACCTGTGAGAATGCCAGGAATCATCCTAGATATCCCTCAGGTGCTGGTTCCACCTTTGCACACAGGGTCCCTTAAAGCCTGCAGCTTCTAACTCAGTACCCACTTGAGCCAGGAAAGTACCAGTAATCCACTGGGATGTCCTACACACACCAACTTCTCAAAACTGCTGAACATGGTTCTGATTTAAGCCCAGTTTCCAGAGTCACATAACACCTAGTGACCAGCCCAATTGAAACTTTGCCTCCTTCAGTGTGTGGTCAACTACCCAGGCTTTCATGCTCCAAGACTTGATAGAAGGACACCAAGAATGAGTTTGCTATGTCTGGATAATACTGTCCCTCCTTTAACATGTATGTTAACAATGGGATTTCTATTGCAGCATTTGGGCTCCGTCTTTCAAATAATCTCAGCTACAACCCAGTCAACACTTCATCCCCTCTAGGCTGTCTCCATGACTCTATGCCTTTCCTTAAGTTTGTCAGCCAAAGGCTGAGTTTCAGAAACCAGCTCCTGTGTGCTCCAACACATGTGCATCTCAGGTTGTGGAGTGCAACAGGGTGACTAGGACCATCTTTACTAGTTTCTCTTTGTTCTGCCTGCAACGAGTGCATTTAACATTTTTCTTTGAGCCTCTGAATCTCCCTTTCTGTCCCAGCAGATCTCCCCATAGGGAATCTTTCCTCTTTATAGCTCCCTCCTGAGAGTGTAGGTCCTATCTTGATTCCTTTTTTAAAAAGTTTTGTCCTACCCAGTTGTAGGGTGACCTCTCTTGCAGTTTTGTTGTGTGAGGTCTTCTGTCAGCACAGTAGGTGTTCCATGAAAATTGTTCCACATGAAGAAGAATTTTTGATATATTTATGGGAGTACATGTGCTTCAGTTTTTATTCCACTATTTTAACCTCTCCTGTCTGTCAACTTTCTTGATTTTTGTATTAAGGATTAGCTTTACTTGTATGTTTCATTGATTTTATCTGTGGTTTTCCTGTTTTCATGTTGCTGAATTCTGATTTTAATTTTTCCCTTCTTTTTTCTTGTTATATATTTTCATTGTTCTTCTTTAATCTTTATTTGAATTAGGAACATAGATTATTCATGAGGTATTTTCTTTTCCCTTAACGTAAGCTTTCAGTGATGTGCATTTCCCTCACATCACTGGTTTGGCTGAAACCCACATATTTGATATATTGTTTTTTTCATTTAGTTATATTTTTATTTCCTCATTCATTCCTTTAGATGCATGGATTATTTAGAAAGGTAATGTTTAACAGAGATAACCCCTCTGTTCTTACATTATTAAGTTATAGATACATTTCATTATGGTCAGAGAGTATGCTTTGAGCTATGTTGAGTTTTTTGTGTGTTTGTTTGTTTTTCCCAAGCTTGTTTCTATGACTAAGGATATGTTCCATCTTGGAGAATATTCATGAGCATTTGAAAACAAAAGTTCATTTGCCAATGTTGGGTGGAGTGTTTATTATGTCAGCTATATCGCATTGGTCAATTGTATTTTTCAGATCCGTATTCCTCCTGATTTTCCACCTCTTCCAGCTCTTTCAGTTCTGACAAGAGATGCTAAAATTTCTAACTATTATTTCAGATATGCATATATTCCTTTAAAATTTATTCATTTTTGTTTCACATACTTTGAGACTCTCTTGTTTGTTTTATACAAGTTTATAGTTGTACTGGTTTCTAGCTTTATTAATCCTTTGATCAGTGTGCAATCGCCCTTTTTTTTTTCTAGCAATTTTTCTTTCCTCAGAAGTGTATTTTACCAGGTACTAATATAACCACTCTTTTTTTTTTTTAATTAATATTTTCATGGGGTATTGTCCCACCTTTTACTCTCAACCTATCCATGTAATTGAATTTGAATCACATTTCTTATAAAAATATAGTTGTGCCACATTTGTATATTTTCTTCCAATCTATGCTTTTTATGTGGCATATTTAGACTATTTGCAATCAAATAAATTATTGATAAATGTGTCTGTTTCTTCTTCATCCTATTCACTTCACATAGCAGTAAAGATAGGCAGTTCTTTTTCAGGACATTGAAAATATTGTGTCCCTTCATTCTGGTTTCTGTGGTTTTAGATAAGATCTATCCTATCACTTGAATTCATGTTCCTGTAGAGGTAATGTATCATTTGTCTCTAACTGCTTTCAAGGCTTTTTCAATGGCTTTAGGTTTCAGAAGTTTAATTATGATGTATCTTGGGGTAGATTTGTGGGAGTTGTTTCTCACTGCATTTTCTCTGCTTCTTCAATATGTTTACATTTTTTGCCAAATGGGAAAAAATGTTCAACCTTTATGTTTAAAATAATATTTAATCCCCACTCTCTTTATCTTTTCCTTCTATGATCCAATGATATGAATGTTGAAACTTTCTTTATTAGATCCCTAAAGGTCTATTCATTTATATTTCAATTAAACTGAGTAAATTCATTTGACTTGTCCTTCAATTCACTTATTACTTTCTCTGTCACTCAACTTGAGTTCATCTAGTAAGCTTTTATTAATTTATATTATTATATTTTTTCAGTTTTATAATTCTCATTTGATTCTTTACTATAGCTTTTTAATTATTTGTTGGAGTTTTATATTTTAAAAAATGTGTTTAATAAGAATTTTGGCTATTTGCATAGTTTTCATAGTAACTTTATTATCCTTTGCACATAGTTACTTTATAATCCTTTTCACATAAATCCTACATCTCATTGTTTGTGTCACTTAATCTTCTCTTCTCCTTTAAACTGTTTTCCTGGTTCCTTGTATGAGTATTTTTTTTTTCTAGACATTTTAGCTGTTATGTTAAGGACCCTGTGACAGTGAAAGTGTTAGTCCCTCAGTCATGTCCAACTCTTTGTGACCCCATGGGCTGTAGCCCACCAGATTCCTCTGTCCATGGACTTCTTCAGGCAAGAATACACAGAGTCCTATGCAATTTTGTTGATGTTGTTATTGTTGTTGTTATTTTAGCTTGCAATTCCCCTGCTTACCTATAAAAAAACAGGACTTGAGCTTCTTTTTTTTTTTTGTGAACTATTTTTTAGTCTTTGTACAACTATGTTGGTCTTGGTTTATCTCATGCCACTGGGGTTCCCATTGCTCTTTTCTGGTTCTTCATGAGGAATAGAGTTTTCCCAGTCTGGGAAAGCTGATACTTCTTGATGGCAAAACTGAATATCCAACCCATGAATATAAGTTATTCCAAGGCAAGTACTGGTATTGCAGGCTGCTGTTGTCTAGGCAGAGGAGGGTAATTTCAGGCCCAGAAGGACAAAGAAGCTCTCCAATTAATTTTGTTTGTTTGTTTTAGAATCCTTTCTCTTGCTTTCTCCCATCCACTTTTTCCCAGCCAGCAGTTGACAAGTAACTCAGGTGGAGGAAGAGAATTTTAGGCCCATCAAGAGGGGACAGTATTTATAGAAAAAAATTCTTTATTGTAGCAAAATCTTGTTCCTGGTTCCCCAACCATATATGTCCTTGAGTCAGGGAGGAAAGTTGTCTATACTTTTGCAATAATGATATGTTTCTTACCAAAAAAATATATATATATATATATATATATATATAAAAAAGAGAGAGAGAGAGAGAGAGAGAGAGAGAGAATCTTCATGTAACAGAAATAATTTAAATAAAATCTCAAAAGGGTTAGCTTTTTTTTTTTTTAATTTGAGAAGAAATTTTGGCTTTTAAACTATTATCACAATGTTTTTTTTCTTTTACCAGTATTTTTTTTGGGTGTCTAAAGTTATTAAATAGTCTGCTTTTTATAATTAAATCTGTTATACATATTTTCACCTGGCACACTGAAGTTTATAGAATTTCTTACTGGGTATCGACAACATATATTCATAGAATTATTTAGGGAAAACTGTAATTAATGATATGAATTTAAACTAGCTATTACAGGTGATGTTTTCTGTGTGTGCTAGATAATTTGTGTCTAACAAGCTTCTGTGCTTCCTGAAAGTTAAAACCCATAGGGTTTTTCTGTCACTTTTAGTGTATAATTATACCAAAAAGAGCTGATCATGTGGAACCAATATTCCAAACAGCTCAGTGGTAAAATAAAGAACTAACAGCAACAACAACAAAAACAGAGCCTTATTCTTGTGGGTGCTACTGTAGTTTGTGATGTGGTACAATGATTTGAGACCTTACCCGTGCACATAAAAACTTACACAATTGAATTACAATTTGTTGGTTTTTCAGTATCCCAACTATATCATAGCAGATACATCACATATTAAACTAAAATCAGGGGGTAGAACAAGATGGTGGAGGAGTACATGTATGTGGAGTACATCTCTCTCCGTGGATACATCAGGGATATATCGTCAACATAGAAGTGCATGCAGAACACCAGCTGAGAGCAGACAGGAACAGGAGTACATGACCAATGGAAAAGAATGTATAAAACCATGCAAAATTCGGTAGGATGAAGGAAATAGGGGGAAAACAAGAGTAAGTAAGACTAGATCTGCCCTTGGCAGGTGGGGAAACTGAAGCAGGTGTCCGATCCCTGCACTGGGGCAATTGTCTGAGTCAGAGGAAGAAACATTTAAGTCTGAAAGTGAAACAGCTGATCTGTGGCAGCCTAAATGGAATGAGAATCAGACAGACCTTGCCACAGCCATATGTACCCTGGACAGGGATGCAGGTTCCCTAGAGCAAGCAGTGATTGGGAGCTGTAGCATAGGGATTGTGGAGCAATCCCAGGATGAGGGCTGCTGTTGGCTGTGGAGAGGCCTACTCATCACCAGCTACCAGAGGTTCTATAAAAAACTCTGATAAGGCCATAACTCCTGCCCTGAGACAGTCCATGTTCCTGCACACTTGGCACCACCAGGGTTCCTGCAACCAGAGCAGCTTCACCACTTTCAGGCTTAACCCTCACTGGGGCAGAGTTGCCACGGGCAAAAATAAAGAGTCTTGCATCTATCTACTCTGGATGATTCAGTTATGTCCAACTCTTTGTGAACCTGTGGACTGTGATCTTCCAGATTTCTCTGTCAGGGGTATTCTCCAGGCAAGAATACTGGAGTATATTGGTCACTACTGGTTGCCATACACTTCTAAAACACTGTATTTCCTGCTTCCCTAGCTGCCAAATCCCCTGAGTACCTGGTGCTTCCAGAACTCCTGAAACCCAAGCAACTTCACAACCTCCACACCTGGCCCTCACTGGGGCAAACCCATGTCCTCCAGGGCAGGCTCATAGCAAACTCCAGTGGGTGACACACATGCAGAGATGGAAATAAAGTCACAATTGAAACCCAGGGGCAATGTGGCTAAGGAAGAAGACCCAAACCCTTCCCATCAGCTGTTCAAGCTACAGATTAAATTCACATGATCAACTAGGCAGACTCCGTGTCTATGGAATATATAAAATGACATTGAGAGCCTCCACAAAACAAAACACAGTAGTTCTGCAAGCTATGGACATTGGAGGCCAGAACACACAGGGGTACGGCCAGATTAGAAACTGAGCTGCCCCCACAGGAGGCCCAGAGACCAGCACAATGTTGGAGGGCATCCTAGGGAGGTGAGGTGGACTGTGACTCCCAGTGAGGGAAAGGAGTCACAGCAGTGACTCAAGAAAATATTTAATATTTATTATTCTTTTTTTCTTATTTTTTTACTTTACAATATTGTATTGGTTTTGCCATACATCAACACATGTATTGTTTATTATTCTTATATTTTGGCTTATTCTGTAGTTTATTTTGGATTTTTATTTTCTTTTTCATTTTCCTTTCCCCTCTCTGTTGTAGTTGTCAACATTACTGCACTGTGAAATCTAATTAAGCTTTTGAGTTTTTTCTTTTTTTTAATCACTTTTTTTTTTGTTGTTGTTATAAACCTCTGTCACTCCATTGGGCTTTGCAGTCCAGTGGAGTTTTACTTTAAAAAATTTTTTTTCTTATTCTTTTTTTTTCTTTGTCTTTAATTTTAATTTTTAAGCTTTATTATTTATTCCTTTGTTTGCATTTTCTACTGTTCTTTTCCCCTAGCAGGTAATCTTTATGATATATAAATCTTCTTTATTTACCTCTGTTTAACTTTGCATATCCATTCTTTCTTTCCTTTCTGCTCAACAAATTTGTTAATTTTATTTTCATTGCTTTATTTCCCACTTGGCACATTGCTTTAGTTTTGTTTTACAGTTTGCACTGTAGTTAGTTTTGTTCTCAGCTGGTACACAAAATTTTTGGTTTCCTTTGTTCGCCAGGTCAATATATTGTACTTTATTTTTGTTGGATTGTTTTGATTTCGCTTATGGGTATATATGTATATGTATATTTTCCTTTATACTGATTGTCATTTACCTAGTTTTGTAACTGCCATTTGTCTTGCGTTCATCTTTAGTTTCTCATTTTGGGGTATTGTTTTAATCTCACTTATTGCCATAACAAACTGCTTGTGAAATCTTCATTCCTGACCAGAGATTAAACCCTGAGCCTTTGGAGTGGGAGCACTGAATATAAGACCCTAGACTACCAGAGAATTAACCATAGGGAGTATCAAATAGTGAGAACTCCCACAAAGGAAACTACTTGAATAAAATATCCAGCATCACCCAATCACCCATAGCATCCAAACAACAAACACAGCAAAAATACAAATCCAATCATCAACAGACAGGATTACCATCTCACTCAGCCTTGCCCATCAGAGGGGGAAAAAATCAGCACAAATATCACCCTATACAAAGCTTACACAAACCAATGGACCAATATTAAGAGGGCAGAAACCAAAAGCAAGATAGAATTCAGCCTTGAAGCCTGGGAAAAGAAGACTTCAAACACAAGTTTAAACAAAATAATGAAAAGGAAGAGAAATACTCCACAAATGAAGGAACAAACTAGAAACACAGAAGTCCAAATAAATGAAGAGAAAATAAGCAAACTATCTAAAAAAGAATACAGAATAATGATAGAAAAGATGATCAAAAACCGTGAAAACAGAATGGAGAAAATCGAATTAAAAATTAACAAAGATCTAGAAGAATTAAAGAATAAACATACAGAGGCAAACAATACAATTGCTGAAATTAAAAATACTCTAGAAGGAATCAATAGCAGAATACCTGAAGAAGAAGAATGAATTAGTGAGCTGGAAGATAAAATGGTGGAAATAACTTCTGAAGAACAGAAGAAAGTCAAAAGAATGAAAAGAACTGAGGATAGTTTCAGAGACCTCTAGGATAATATAAAATGCAACAATATTTGAATTATAGGGGTCCCAGGCACCCCACCCCAGTACTCTTGCCTGGAAAATCCCACCGACGGAGGAGCCTGGTAGGCTCCAGTCTATGGGGTCACTAAGAGTCAGACACGACTGAGCTACTTCACTTTCACTTTTCACTTTCATGCATTGGAAAAGGAAATGGCAACCCACTCCAGTATTCTTGCCTGGAGAATCCAGTGGGTTGCCATCTATGGGATCGCACAGAGTTGGACACGACTGAAGCGACTTAGCAGCAGCAGAAGAAGAAGAAGAAGAGAAAAAGAAAGGGTATGAGAAAAATTTTGAAGAGATTATAGTTGAAAATTTCCCCAACATGGCAAAGGAAATAGTCAATCAAGTCCAAGAGGCACAAAGAGTCCCATACAGGATAAATCCAAAGAGAAACAAACCAAGACAGACACTAAACAAACTAACAAAGAATAAACACAAAGAAAGAATATTAAAAGCAGCAATGGAAAAGCAAAAAGTAACATACAAGGGAAACCCCATAAAGTTTAACAGCTAATCTTTCAGCAGAAACTCTGCAGGCCAGAAGGGAATGGCAGGATATACTTAGAGTTCTGATAAGGAATAATCTACAACCAAGACTACTGCACCAGGCAAGGATCTTGTTGAAAATTGATGAAGAAATCAAAGCCTTTTTAGACAAGCAAGTTCAGTTCAGCACAATTCACTCACACAGTCACATCCTAATCTTTGCATGCAACCATATTGACTGCAGCAAATCAGGCCTCCCTGTCCATCACCAACCAATGGAGTTTACTCAAACTCATGTCCATTGAGACGGTGATGCCATCCAACCATCTCATCCTTTGTCATTGCCTTCTCATTCCGCATTCAATCTTTCCCAGCATCAGGGTCTTTTCAAATGAGTCAGTTCTTCACATCAGTTGGCCAAAGTATTGGAGTTTCAGCTTCAGCATCAGCCCTTCCAGTAAATATTCAGGACTGATTTCCTTTACGATATCAGACAAAATGGGGCAAAACCAATACAATATAGTAAAGTAAAATAATAACAAAATAAAGAATATTACAAGAGATAAGGAAGGATGTTACATAATGTTCAAGTGATCAATCCAAGAGGTAGACATAGCAATTGTAAATATCTATGCACCCAACATAGGAGCATCTCAGAACATAAGACAGGCACTTAAAAATATAAAGGGAGAAATTAACAGTAACACAATCATAGTAGGAGACTTTAACACCCCAGTTACACCAATGGACAGATCATCAAAAGAGAAAATTAATAAGGAAATATCAGTCTTAAATGATACATTAGATGAGATGGATCTCATTGATAACTTCAGGACATTCCATGCAAATGCAGAAGAATACACCTTCTTCTCAAGTGCACATGTAACATTCTCCAGAATAGACCATATCTTGGGTCAGAAATCAAACCTCAGTAAATTTAAGAAAATTAAAATTGTATCAGGCATCTTTTCCCACCACAATGCTATGAGACTAGATGCTGTGAGACTAGACACCAATGAGAAGAGAAAAAAACTGTAAAAAATACAAATGCACTGAGATTAACCAATATGTTTATAAATAACCAACAGATTACTGAAGAAATCAAAAGGGAAATTAAAAAAAAAATCTAGAAACAAATGACAATGAAAACATGACAATTCAAAACCTATGGGATGCAGCAGAAGCATTTTTAAGAGAGAAGTTTATAGCAATGCAATCCTACCTCAGAAAACAAGAAATATATCAAATAGAAAATCTAAATTTATACCTCAGACATGTGGAAAAAGGACAAAAACACCCCAAAATTAGCAGGAGGAAAGAAATAATAAAGATTAGAGCAGAAATAAATGCAAAAAAAAAAAAAAAAAAAAAAAACAATAAAAATTGAGCAACTTAAACTTGGTTCTTGGAGAAGGTAAACAAAATTTACCAACCTTTCTCATCAATAAAAAAAGGGAGTATTTTCAAGTCAACAAAATAAAAATGAAAAAGGAGAGGTTATAGCAAACAATATAGAAATACAAAGGATTATAAGGGACTATTATGAACAACTATATGACAATAAACGGATATCCTGGAAGAAATGGAAAGCTTCTTAGAGAAGTTTAATCTTCCAAGGCTGAACCAGGAAGAAATAGAAATTGTGAACAACTCAACTACAAGCACTGAAATTAAAGCTGTGATCAAAAATCTCCAAAAGAAAAAAAAAGAAAAAAGCCCAAGACCAGATGGCTTCACAGGAGAACTCTATCAAACATTTAGAGAAGAGCTAATGCCTATTCTTCTAAAGCACTTTCAAAAAATTGCAGAGGAAAGAACACTTCCAAACTCATTCTATGAGGCCACCATCACCCTGAGACCAAACCAGACAAAAATAACATAAAAAAAGGAAACTACAGGCCAATATGCAAAAATCCTCCACAGAGTTTTAACAAACAGAATTCAACAACACATTAAAAAGCTCATACACCATGATCAAGTTATGTTTATTCCAGGAATGCATGGATCCTTCAATATACACAAATCAATGAATATGATACAAACTGAAAGATAAAAAACATGATAATCTCAATAGATGCAGAAAAAGACATTGACAAATTTCAGCACCCATTTATGATAAAAACTCAACAAATGGGCATAGAAGGAACCTACCTTAACATAGTAAAGGCCATATATAATAAACCTCTAGCAAATATTTTTCTCAATGGTGAAAAATTGAAAGCATTCCCCCTAAGATCAGGAACAAGACAAGGGTGTCCACTTTCACCACTATTATTCAAGTTTTGGAAGTCATAGCTATAACAATCAGATAATAAAAAGGAATAAAAGGAGTCTAGATCAGAAAAGAAGTAAAGCTCTAACTGTTTGCAAATAATATGATACTGTGTATAGAAAACTCTAAAGATACTATCAGAAAATTACTAGAGCTAATCAGTGGATTTAGCAAAGTCACAGGATACAAAATCAATACACAGAAATCATGTACATTTCTATATACTAACAATGAAAAACCAGAAAGAGGAATTAAAGAACCATTCCCATTCACCATTGCAACAAAAAAAAATAATAAAAAGCCCAGAAATAAACTTACCTAAGAGGGGCTATTCCACGTTGAAGGTCAGGAAGGGTGGCGGTGAGGAGATACCCCTCATCCAAGGTAAGGAGCAATGGCTATGCTTTGCTGGAGCAGCCATGAAGAGATAACCCAGGTCCAAGGTAAGATAAATTCAAGTAAGAAGTATTGCAAGAGGGCATCAGAGGGCAACCACACTGAAACCATACTCACAGAAAACTAGTAAATCTAATCACACTAATACCACAGCCTTGTCTAATTCAATGAAACTAAGCCATGCCTGTGGGGCATCCCAAGATGGGCGGGTCATGGTGGAGAGATCTGACAGGGTGTGGTCCACTGGAGAAGGTAATGGCAAACCACTTCAGTATTCTTGCCTTGAGAACCCCATGAACAGTATGAAAAGGCAAAATTATAGGAAACTGAAAGAGAAACTCCCCAGGTCAGTAGGGGCCCAATATGCTACTGGAGATCAGTGGAGAAATAACTCCAGAAAGAATGAAGGGATGGAACCAAAGCAGAAAGAATACCCAGTTGTGGATGTGACTGATGATAGAAGAAAGGTCCGATGCTGTAAAGAGCAATATTGCATAGGAACCTGGAATGTCAGGTCCATGAATGAAGGCAAATTGGAAGTGGTTAAACAAGAGATGACAAGAGGTAATGTCGGCATTCTAGCAATGAGTGAACTCAAATGGACTGGATTGGGTGGATTTAACTCAGAGGACAATTATATCTACTACTGTGGGCAGGAATCCCTCAGAAGAAATGGAGTGGCCATCATGGTCAACAAAAGAGTCCAAAATGCAGTACTTGGATGCAATCTCAAAAACAACAGAATGATCTCTGTTCGTTTCCAAGGAAAACCATTCAATGTCACAGTAATCCAAGTCTATGCCCCAACCAGTAACACTGAAGAAGCTGAAGTTGAACAGTTCTATGAAGACCTACACGACCTTTTAGAACTAACACCCAAAAAAGATGTCCTTTTCATTATAGGGGACTGGAATGCAAAAGTAGGAAGTCAAGAAACACCTGGAGTAAGAGGGAAATTTGGCCTTGGAATACGGAATGAAGCAGGGCAAAAACTAATAGAGTTGTGCCAAGAAAATGCACTGGTCATAACAAACATCCTCTTCCAACAACATAAGAGAAGACTCTATACATGGACATCACCAGATGGTCAACACCAAAATCAGATTGATTATATTCTTTGCAGCCAAAGATGGAGAAGCTCTATACAATCAGCAAAAACAAGACCAGGAGCTGACTGTGGCTCAGACCACGAACTCCTTATTGCCAAATTCAGACTTAAATTGAAGAAAGTAGGGAAAACCACTAGACCATTCAGGTATGACCTAAATCACAACACTTATAATTATACAGTAGAAGTGAGAAATAGATTTAAGGGCCTAGATCTGATAGATAGAGTGCCTGATGAACTATGGAATGAGGTTCGTGACATTATACACGAGACAGGGATCAAGAACATCCCCATGGAAAGGAAATGCAAAAAAGCAAAATGGCTGTCTGAGGAGGCCTTACAAATATCTGTGAAAAGAAGAGAAGCAAAAAGTAAAGGAGAAAAGGAAAGCTATAAACAGCTGAATGCAGAGTTCCAAAGAATAGCAAGAAGAGATAAGAAAGCCTTCTTCAGCGATCAATGCAAAGAAATAGAGGAAAACAACAGAATGGGAAAGACTAAGGATCTATTCAAGAAAATCAGAGATACCAAAGGAACATTTCATGCAAAAATGGGCTCGATAAAGGACAGAAATGGTATGGACCTAACAGAAGCAGAAGATATTAAGAAGAGATGGCAAGAATACACAGAAGAATTGTACAAAAAAGATCTTGACAACCCAGATAATCACGATGGTGTGATCACTGACCTAGAGCCAGACATCCTGGAATGTGAAGTCAAGTGGGCCTTAGAAAGCATCACTACGAACAAAGCTAGTGGAGGTGATGGAATTCCAGTTAAGCTATCCCAAATCCTGAAAGATGATGCTGTGAAAGTGCTGCACTCAATATGCAAGCAAATTGGGAAAACTTAGCAGTGGCCACAGGACTGGAAAAGTTCAGTTTTCATTCCAATCCCAAAAAAAGCAATGCCAAAGAATGCTCAAACTACCACACAATTGCATCATCTCAGAGGCTAGTAAAGTAATGCTCAAAATTCTCAAAGCGCGGCTGAAGCAATATGTGAACCGTGAACTTCCTAATGTTCAAGCTGGTTTTAGAAAATGAAGAGGAACCAGAGATCAAATTGCCAACATCTGCTGGATCATGGGAAAAGCAACAGAGTTCCAGAAAAACATCTATTTCTGCTTTACTGACTATGCCAAAGCCTTTGACTGTGTGAATCACAATAAAATGAGATGGGAATACCAGATCACCTGATCTTCCTCTTGAGAAATTTATATGCAGGTCAGGAAGCAACAGTTAGAACTGAACATGGAACAACAGACTGGTTCCAAATAGGAAAAGGAGTACATCAAGGCTGTATATTGTCACCTTGTTTATTTAACTTATATGCAGAGTACATCATGAGAAACTTAGGACTTGAAGAAACACAAGCTGGATCAAGATTGCCAATAGAAATATCAGTAACCTCAGATATGCAGATGACACCACCCTTATGGCAGAAAGTGAAGAGGAACTCAAAAGCCTCTTGATGAAAATTAAAGTGGAGAGTGAAAACGTTGGCTTAAAGCTCAACATTCAGAAAACGAAGATCATGGCATCTGGTCCCATCACTTCATGGGAAATAGATGGGGAAACAGTAGAAACAGTGTCAGACTTAATTTTCCTGGGCTCCAAAATCACTACAGATAGTGACTGCAGCCAAGAAATTTAAAGATGCTTACTCCTTGGAAGAAAAGTTATGACCAATCTAGATAGCATATTTAGAAACAGAGACATTACTTTGCCAACAAAGGTCCGTCTGGTCAAGGCTATGGTTTTTCCTGTGGTCATGTATGGATGTGAGACTTGGATTGTGAAGAAGGCTGAGTGCTGAAGAATTGATGCTTTTGAACTGTAGTGCTGAGAAGACTCTTGAGAGTCCCTTGGATTTCAAGGAGATCCAACCAGTCCATTCTGAAGGAGATCAGCCCTGGTATTTATTTGGAAGGAATGATGCTAAAGCTGAAACTGCAGTACTTTGGCCACCTCATGTGAAGAGTTGACTCATTGGAGAAGACTCAGATGCTGGAAGTGATTGGGGGCAGGAGGAGAAGGGGACGACAGAGGATGAGATGGCTGGATGGCATCACTGACTCGATGGATGTGAGTCTAAGTGAAGTCCGGGAGTTTGTGATGGACAGGGAGGCCTGGTGTGCTGCGATTCATTTAATCTCAAAGAGTCAGACACGACTGAGCAACCGATCTGATCTGAAGGAGCTCAAAGAGACCTGTACATAGAAAATTATGCCACTAATGAAAGAAATCAAAGATGACAGAAACAGATGGAGATATATTCCATCTTCCTGAGCAGGTAGGAAGAATCAATATTGTGAAAATGACTATACTACCAAATGCAATCTACAGATTCAATGCCAAATTAGCAATGGCATTTTTCAAAGAACTAGAATTTAAAAAAAAAAAAAAAAAAGAACACAATTCATATGGAAACACAAAAGACCCTGAAAAGCCAAAGCAGTCTTGATAAAAAAGAATGGAGCTGGAGGAATCAACCTTCCTGATTTCAGATTATACTACAGACCTACAGTCATCAAGACAGTATGATACTGGCACAAAAACAGAAATATAGACCAATGGAACTAGATAGAAAGCCCAGAAACAAACCCATGCACCTTATGAATACCTTATTTTTCCAAAGGGGGCAAGAATATACAATTGGGCACAGACAGCCTCTTCAATAAATGGTGCTGGGAAAACTGCACAGCTATATGTAAAAGAATGAAATCAGAACACTTAATAACACCATATGCAAAGATAAACTCAAAATGGATAAAGACCTAAATGTGAGACCAGAAACTAAAGCTCTTAAGAGGAAAATATAAGAATACTCAATGACATAAATCAAAGCAAAATCTTGTATGATCTGCCTCCTAGAGTAATGGAAATAAAAACAATATTAAATAAATGGGACCTGATTAAACGTAAAAGCTTTTGCACAGCAAAGGAAAGTATATGCAAAGTGAAAATACAACCCTCAGAATGGGAAAAAAATAATAGCAAATGAAACGACTTACAAAGGATTAATTTCCTAAATTACAAGCAACTCATACAACTCAATACCAGAAAAACAAACAACCCAATCAAAAATTTGGAAAAAGACCTAAACAGACATTTCTCCAAAGAAGACATATAGATGGCTAACAGATACATGAAAAGATGCTCAACATCAGTCATTATTAGAGAAATGCAAATCAAAACTACAATGAGATATCACCTCAGTTCGGTCAGAATGATCATCATCAAAATGTCTATAAACAATAAATGTGAAGAGGGTGTGGAGAAAAGGGAACTCCCTTGTACTCTTGGTGAGAATGTAAATTGATACAGCTACTACGGAAGACACTATGGAGATTCCTTAAAAAGCTAGGAATAAAACCACCATATGACCCAGCAGTCCCACTCCTACGCATATAGCCTGAGAAAACCAAAACTGAAAAAGACACGTGTATCCCATTGTTCTTGCAGCAGTATTTTTAATAGCTAGAACATAGAAGCAACCTAGATGCCCATCAACAGATGAATGGTTAAAGAAGTTGTGGTACATATGCACAATGGAATATTGCTCAGCCATAAAAAAGAATGCATATGAGTCAGTTTAAGAGGTGGATGAAACTGGAGTCTATTATAAAGACTGAAGTAAGCTAGAAAAAGAAATATAAAAATCATGTTTTAATGCACATACATGGAATCCAGAAAAATGGTACTGAAGAGTTGATTGGCAGGGCAGCAGTGGAGAATCAGACATAGAGAACAGACTTATGGACATGGGGAGAGGGGATGAGAGGCTGCAATGTATGGAAAAAGTAACATGGAAACTTACATTGCCATATATAAAATAAAGGTTGAAAAGGGAGGGGATATATGTATATCCATGGCTGATTCATGTTGAGGTTTGACAGAAAACAACAAATTCTGCAAAGCAGTTATCCTTCAATTAAAAAAAAAAAAAAAAAAAGATCACATCCAGCAAAGAATAAAAAGTTGACCTAGCAACCAGAGAGTCTGTATTACTGAAAGGGCAGTTCACCACAGAGCACTGAGTAGATTTGAGCTCTTACATTCTTTAAACCTCACAACAGCACATACTACTGCTCCTGAGAGTTTATACAAGAGAAAATCTGTGTCTAAAAAATCATTCAGATCTCACTCACATTCTTGCTCATAAAGCAACTTCTGAATTCCTTTGGGTTTTAGTCTATAAGCATGGTGCCCTAAATGGGATTAACTCTAAAAAAAAGAAGGGATGTATGTATACATGCAGCTGACTTACTTTGCTGTACAGTAGAAACTAACACAACATTGTAAAGCAACTATACTCCAATTTAAAAAATTAAAAGGAAAAAAGACCACAAATAACAAATATTGATGAGAATGTAGCAAAAAGGGTAACCTAGTACATTGTTAGTAGAAATGTGAATTATTGCAGTCACTGTGAAAAACATTGTTAAATTTCCTCAAGATATTTAAAATAGAATAACCCTTTGATTCAGAAATTCTATTCTTGTGTATATACCCCCTCCAAATGAAAACTAATTGGAAAAGATACATGCACTCCAATGTTATTAACAGCATCATTTACTATATGCAAAATATGGAAGCCTCCTAAGTGTCTATCAACCAGTGAACCTATAAAGATGTGATGTACATAATCAAACATATAAAACATAAAAATAAATTCAATTTTGCTATTTGCAACAATATAGATGAACAAAAAGGGTATTAACTTACTGAAGTAAGTCCAACAAAGAAAGACAAATATTGCAAATTGCCACTTTGTGGAATCTGAAAAAAAAAAAAAAAAGAGCAAATATAACAAAATAGAAATAGACAACAGATAAGGAGAACAAAATAGTGGTTACCAATGTGGAGAGGGAAAAAGATAGAGACAAGTTAGGGTTAGACTATTAAGAAGTACTAAGTATCAAATGTAAAATAAATGAGTACAGGGTGATATATAATGATATATTTAATGTACAGCACAGGATGAAAAAGGAGGATGAAAAAACTGGCTTGAAGCTCAACATTAAAAAACTAAGATCATGGTATCTGGTCCCACTACTTCATGGCAAATTGATGAGGTAAAAGTGAAAGAAGTGACAGATTTTATTTTCTTAGGCTCCAAAATCACCACAGATGGTGACAGGAGCCATGAAATTGTCACTTGCTCGTTGGAAGGAAAGCCACCAAAAACATAGTATATTAAAAAGCAGAGACATATAAAAAGCAGGTCTGTTTAGCCAAAGCTATGTATTTTTCAGTAGTCATGCATGGGAGTGAGAGTTCTGCCACAGAGAAGTCTGAGTACCGAAGAATTTGTGCTTTCTAATTGTAGCACTGGCAAAGACTCTTGAGAGTCCCTTGACCTGCAAAGAGATTAATCCAGTCCATCCTAAAGGAAATCAGTCTTGAATATTCATCAGAAGGACTGATGCTGAAGCTGAAACTCCAATATTTTGGCCACCTGATGAGAAGAACTCATTTGAATAGACCCTGATGTGGGGAAAGATTGAAGGCAAAAGGAGAAGAGGACAGCAGAGGATGAGATTGTTAGATAGTATAACCAACTCATTGAACATGAATTTGAGCAAACTCCCCGAGACAGTAAAGCACAGGAAAGCCTAGTGTGCTTCAGTCCATTGGGTCCCAAATAGTCGGACATGACCTAGCAATTGAATGACAACAACAACAAAAAACAAAAGGGAATATAGCCAATATTTTGTAATAACTTTAAAAGTATTATAATCTATAAGAATATTGAGTTACTATGTTATACCTCTAAAACTAATATATGATTGTAAATCAATTATACTTCAACAAAAATTACATATTTACATAAGAGCACAAGACACAGCATTTAAGAAAACATAGCTGTCTTTTCAGTGCTGCTGCTAAGTCGCTTCAGTTGTGTCCGACTCTGTGCAACCCCATAGACGGCAGCCCACCAGGCCCCGCCATCCCTGGGATTCTCCAGGCAAGAACATTGGAGTGGGTTGCCATTTCCTTCTCCAATGCATGAAAGTGAAAATGAAGTCGCCCAGGAGTGTCCGACTCTTAGCTACCCCATGGACTGCAGCCTACCAGGCTCCTCAGTCCATGGGATTTTCCAGGCAAGGGTACTGGAGTGGGATGCAGTGCAGACTTCTGGAATCCATATCCTAATCCAAATTCAGTTCAGTTCAGTTCAGTTCAATTGCTCAGTCATGTCCGACTCTTTGTGACCCCATGAATTGCAGCACGCCAGGCCTCCCTGTCCATCACCAGCTCCCGGAGGTCACCCAGACTCGCATCCATCGAGTCAGTGATGCCATCCAGCCATCTCATCCTCTGTCGTCCCCTTCTCCTCCTGCCCCCAATTCCTCCCAGCATCAGAGTCTTTTCCAATGAGTCAACTCTTCACATGAGGTGGCCAAAGTATTGGAGTTTCAGCTTTAGCATCATTCCTTCTAAAAAGAATCCAAAGAAATACCAAGGCTGATCAACTTCAGAATGGA
The DNA here is from genome assembly GCA_935064755.1 of Tragelaphus eurycerus. NCBI lineage: Eukaryota > Metazoa > Chordata > Mammalia > Artiodactyla > Bovidae > Tragelaphus > Tragelaphus eurycerus. Next base: position 2,791,745 of record CAKXYN010000123.1, read on the forward strand.
ATGGTTGGATCTCCTTGCAGTCCAAGGGACTCTCAAGAGTCTTCTCCAACACTATAGTTCAAAAGCATCAATTCTTTGGCGCTCAGCCTTCTTCACAATCCAAGTCTCACATCCATATATGACCACAGGAAAAACCATAGCCTTGACTAGATGAATCTTTGTTGGCAAAGTAATGTCTCTGCTTCTGAATATGCTATCTAGATTGGTCATAACTTTCCTTCCAAGGAGTTAAGAGTCTTTTAATTTCATGGCTGCAATCACCATCTGCAGTGACTTTGGAGCCCAAAAAAGTAAAATCTGACACTGTTTCTACTGTTTCCCCATCAATTTCCCATGAAGTTATGGGACCAGATGCCATTATTTTAGTTTTCTGAATGCTGAGCTTTAAGCCAACTTTTTCACTCTCCACTTTCACTTTCATCAAGAGGCTGTTGAGTTCCTCTTCACTTTCTGCCATAAGGGTGATGTCATCTGCATATCTGAGGTTATTGATATTTCTACCGGCAATCTTCATTCCAGCTAGTGTTTCTTCCAGTCCAGCATTTCTCAAATTAGTGGTTCTAATAATACAATTTTAGTCAAATTAGCAGGTAATAAAACAGATCCTTTTGGGCAGGGAGACATTTACTCTCCCTCAAACACATTTTCTTTTGTAATATTCACAGGAATGTTTTTTAAGTTATAAGGCATATTTTCTTTTCTTTTTTTTTCAGCTTTTCTTCCATTTTTTAACTTTACAATATTGTATTGGATTTGCCATATATCAAAATGAATTCACCACAGGTATACCTGTGTTCCCCATCCTGAACCCTCCTCCTTCCTCCCTCCTCATACCATCCCTCTGGGTCATCCCAGTGCTCCAGCCCCAAGCATCCGGTATCATGCATCGAACCTGGACTGGTGACTAGTTTCATATATGATATTATACATATTTCAATGCCATTGTCCCATATCATACCACCCTCTCCCTCCCCCATAGAGTCCAGCAGACTGTTCTATACATCAGTGTCTCTTTTGCTGTCTTGTATACAGGGTTATTGTTACCATCTTTCTAAATTCCATATATATGCGTTAGTATACTGTACTGGTGTTTTTCTTTCTGGCTTACTTCACTCTGTATAATAGGCCCCAGTTTCACCCACCTCATTAGAACTGATTCAAATGTATTCTTTTTAATGTCTGAGTAATATTCCATTGTGTATATGTACCACAGCTTTCTTATCCATTTGTTGCTGATGGACATCTAGGTTGCTTCCATGTCCTGGCTATTATAAACACTGCTGCGATGAACACTGGGTACACGTGTCTCTTTCAATTCTGGTTTCCTCAGTGTGTATGCCCAGCAGTGGGATAGCTGGGTCGTATGGCAGTTCTATTTCCAGTTTTTTAAGGAATCTCCACACTGTTCTCCATAGTGGCTGTACTAGTTTGCATTCCCACCAACAGTGTAAGAGCGTTCTCTTTTCTCCACCCCCTCTCCAGCATTTATTGCTTGTAGACTTTGGATTGCAGCCATTGTGACTGGCGTGAAATGGTACCTCATAGTGGTTTTGATTTGCATTTCTCTGATAATTAGTGCTGTTGAGCATCTTTTCATGTGTTTATTAGCCATCTCCAAGTCTTCTTTAGAGAAATGTCTATTTAGTTCTTTGGCCCACTTTTTGATTGGGTCATTTATTTTTCTGGAATTGAGCTGTAGGAGTTGCTTGTATATTTTTGAGATTAGTTGTTTGTTGCTTCATTTGCTCTTATTTTCTCCCATTCTGAAGGCTGTCTTTTCACCTTGCTTATAGTTTCCTTTATTGTGCAGAAGCTTTTAAGTTTAATTAGGTCCCATTTATTTATGTTTCCTTTATTTGCAATATTCTGTGAGGTGGATCATAGAGGATCCTGCTGGGATGTATGTCAGAGAGTGTTTTGCCTATGTTCTCCTCTAAGCATTTTATAGTTTCTGGTCTTACATTTAGATCTTTAATCCATTTTGAGTTTATTTTTGTGTATGGTATTAGAAAGTGTTCTAGTTTCATTCTTCTACAAGAGTTCAACCAGTTTTCCCAGCACCACTTGTTAAAGAGATTGGCTTTTCTCCATTGTATATTCTTGCCTCCTTTGTCAAAGATAAGGTGTCCATATGTGTGTGGATTTATCTCTGGGCTTTCTATTTTGTTCCACTGATCTATATTTCTGTCTTTGTGCCAGTACCATAGTGTCTTGATGACTGTGGCTTTGTAGTAGAGCCTGAAGTCAGGCAGGTTGATACCTCCAGTTCCATTTTTCTTTCTCAAGATTGCTTTCACCATTTGAGGTTTTTTGTATTTTCATACAAATTGAGAAATTATTTTTTCTAGCTCTGTGAAGAATACCATTGGTAGCTTGATGGGGATTGCATTGAATCTATAAATTGCTTTGGGTAGTATACTCATTTTCACTATATTGATCCTTCCAATCCATGAACATGGTATATTTCTCCATCTATTAGTATCCTCTTTGATTTCTTTCACCAGTGTTTTATAGTTTTCTATATATAGGTCTTTCAGGAGAAGGCAATGACAACCCACTCCAGTACTCTTGCCGGGAAAACCCCATGGACGGAGGAGCCTGATAGGATGCAGTCCATGAGGTCGCTACGAGTCGGACACGACTGAGCGACTTCACTTTGACTTTTCACTTTCATGCATTGGAGAAGGCAATGGCAACCCACTCCAATATTCTTTCCTGGAGAATCCCATGGATGGGGAAGCCTGGTGGGTGCCATCTATGGGGTCGCACAGAGTCAGGCACAACTGAAGCAACTTAGGATATATAGGTCTTTAATTTCTTTAGGTAGATATAGTCTTAAGTATTTTATTTTTTTCGTTACAATAGTAAATGGAATTGTTTCTGTAATTTCTCTTTCTATTTTCTCACTATACACTAATAAATGTATAGGAATGCCAGCTCTCCAACAAATACTAAAGAATATTCTCTAGACAGGAAACACAAAAAGGGTTTATAAATTCTAATCCAAAACAGTAAATAATTGGCAACGGGATCATATTTATCAACAATTACCTTAAACGTAAATGGGTTGAATGCCCCAACCAAAAGACAAAGACTGGCTGAATGGATACAAAAACAAGACCCCTACATATGTTGTCTACAAGAGACCTACCTTAAAACAGGGGACACATACAGACTGAAAGTGAAGGACTGGAAAAAAATTTTCCATGCAAATAGAGACCAAAAGAAAGCAGGAGTAGCAATACTCATATCAGATAAAATAGACTTTAAAACAAAGGCTGTGAAAAGAGACAAAGAAGGTCACTACATAATGCTCAAAGGATCAATCCAAGAAGAAGATATAACAATTATAAAGTATATATGCACCCAACATAGGAGCATCACAATATGTAAGACAAGTATAAAAAGGGAAATTAACAATAACACAATTATAGTGGGAGACTTTAATACCCCACTCACAACTATGGATAGATCAACTAAACAGAAAATTAACAAGGAAACACAAACTTTAAATGATACAATAGACCAGTTAGACCTAACTGATATCCATAGGACATTTCATCCCAAAACAATGAATTTCACCTTTTTCTCAAGTGCACACGGAACCTTCTCCAGGGTAGATCACATCTTGGGCCATAAATCTAGCCTTGGTAAATACAAAAAAATTTGAAATCATTCCAAGCATCTTTTCAGACCACAATGCAGTAACATTAATCTCAATTACAGGAGAAAAACTATTAAAAATTCCAACATATGGAGGCTGAACAACACGCTGCTGAATAACCAACAAATCACAGAAGAAATCAAAAAAGAAATCAAAATCTGCATATAAATGAATGAAAATGAAAACACAACAACCCAAAACCTGTGGGACACTGTAAAAGCAGTCCTAAGGGGAAAGTTCATAGCAATACAGGCATACCTCAAGAAATAAGAAAAAAGTCAAATAAATAACCTAACTCTACACCTAAAGCAACTAGAAAAGGAAGAAATGAAGCACCCCAGGGTTAGTAAAAGGAAAGAAATCTTAAAAATTAGGGCAGAAATAAATGCAAAAGAAACCAAAGAGACCATAGCAAAAATCAACAAAACCAAAAGCTGGTTCTTTGAAAGGATAAATAAAATTGACAAACGATTTGCCAGACTCATCAAGAAACAAAGGGAGAAAAATCAATTCCATAAAATTAGAAATGAAAATGGAGAGATCACAACAGACAACACAGAAATACAAAGGATCATAAGAGACTACTATCAGCAATTATATGCCAATAAATTGGACAACGTGGAAGAAATGAACAAATTCTTAGAAAAGTACAACTTTGAAAACTGGACCAGGAAGAAATAGAAAATCTTAACAGACCCATCACAAGCACAGAAATTGAAACTGTAATCAGAAATCTTCCAGCAAACAAAAGTCCAGGTTCAGGCGGCTTCACAGCTGAATTCTACCAAAAATTTAGAGAAGAGCTAACACCTATCCCAATCAAACTCTTCCAGAAAATTGCAGAGGAAGGTAAACTTCCAGATTCATTCTATGAGGCCACCATCACCCTAATACCAAAACCGGACAAAGATGCCACAGAAAAAGAAAACTACAGGCCAATATCACGGATGAACATAGATGCAAAAATCATTAAGAAAATTCTAGCAATTGAAATCCAACAACACATTAAAAAGTTCATACACCATGACCAAGTGGGCTTTATCCCAGGAATGCAAGGATTCTTCAATATCCACAAATCAATCAATGTAATATACAACATTAACAAATTGAAAAATAAAAACCATATGATTATCTCAATAAATGCAGAGAAAGCCTTTGACAAAATTCAACATCCATTTATGATAAAAACTCTCCAGAAAGCAGGAATAGAAGGAACATACCTCAACATAATAAAAGCTATATATGACAAACCCACAGCAAACATTATCCTCAATGGTGAAAAATTGAAAGTATTTCCTCTAAAGTTAGGAACAAGACAAGGATGCCCACTTTCACCATTACTATTCAACATAGTTCTGGAAGTTTTGGCCACAGTAATCAGAGCAGAAAAAGAAATAAAAGGAATCCAAATTGGAAAAGAAGAAGTAAAACGCTCACTGTTTGCAGATGACATCATCCTCTCCATAGAAAACCCTAAAGACTCCACCAGAAAATAACTAGAACTAATCAATGAATATAGTAAGGTATATTTTAGGTACTGACTTGCATTTAAAATTATAGAGAACATCCAATGAGTAAGTTGCGATGCCTTATTTATTTTACTTTGTCAGTTTTATGATCCCATCCTGAGAATTTTGAATTGATTGGAAAATTTATTTTTCTTACCTTTAAATTTATCATTTAACATAGCAGGAAAGGTACAATCAACTCACCTGGCAATAGGCACTATAATATTTTTAATAGCATTTTATAGAAATGTCATATTCAATTAGTAGTTTCACCATGCCAGCTCAATAATTTGTGAACTAATCTATTAAATGCCATTAAAAATCATATCAAGGGATTTTTTTTCATCAGTCATTTATAAGTTATTAATACACTGTCAAGTTTAGAACTCAACCTGAATTCAAAGCAAATCCATGGTCTTCAGATTTGCTCAGTGACTTTATAAACCAGTGACTTATAGGTGAAAGACTCTATTTTCCTATTCCCTTTTATCTAAATTATAATCTTTTCATTTCTCTCTGTGTCTCCACTGTTCTTCCTACATGACTAGAATCATGAGTTGTATTTGCACTGAATTGAGTCTCCTGCTCAACTCAGCTTTTGCCTATTTCTATAACCAGTTAAAAGATGATGGATTTGGCTGGAATTTCAAAGACAAAATATGTCACTAATGGTGATTTTTTTTTTTTTTTTTTGTAATCTGTAATAGGGTATTATGTTGACACCCCTTCATTGAAATTTTAAATATGTGTATTAATTACAAAATCATATTATTCTGAAATATTGTAAGTACAATATTCATGTTTTCATATATCAAAACTACATTGTGCTTTGTTCTCTCATTTGCTTTTTAATTTTTTTTTCTCTTGTAATATACAAATTTCAGGCAGTTCCTGGTTGTTGCTTTTCATAAATTTCAAGATAAAATTAAGATCTGCTTTTCCTAGGACACTGTTTCAGAATAATTGTGTAGATATGTCCCTGCCACTAGGACATAAATTAAGCTATTTAATAACCAACCAATATTTTGAAGTGTCTACTTTAAGAAGAACTGAAAGGAATACAAAGAGATGCCTACATTTTGTCGTTAAAGAGCTTACGATTTAGGTTAGAAGGAAATGCTCAGTCGAATTAAAACTCAATTAATAATAATGAGTCCATTTGGAATGCAATATTGGTTCAAAAGGTGTAACTCAATATTTTGCGACTGTTAAATGACTAGTGAAAATAGAATTTGTGTGGTCCAGAGAAGCTTCCAAGCACTTTAGCTAGACTTTGAAGGACAGCATTAAAATTTAGAGATTTTTGTAGAGAATCCAGTCCTAGCTTCAAAATCAACATATAATAAAATAAATGTGATTCTCTCTTGGGATCATATTACTTTAATTTGCCTTTAACTGGTAATTCCAGGATACTAAACACCTGCAAAGAGCATGGACAATCCCTAATCCTGGCATCAGTAGCCATACCCAAGATGAGCTACTCTATTGTTTCACATTTCACTGACCTATTTTGCCCTTAAACTTCAATTCAAATTAAGCAAAGGCCATCTGTCAAAGTTTATGATGGGTCATTCAGGGTTATAAAAATGAATATTATAGGTTATTGTTTATATTTTCATGGGAAAGATAGTCCTCAGATTCCCCTTCCCTTTATGAAATGCCATATGATGGAGAAAGTGAGTTTAAATGACTTTGGTACGGGGAGGGAAGTAGGAGGGGAGTTCAGGATGGGGAGCACGTGTACACCTGGGGCAGATTCATGTTGATGTATGGCAAAACCAATACAATTTTGTAAAGTAATTAGCCTCCAATTAAAATAAATAAATTTAAATTTAAAAAAATGACTTTGGAGATTTATGGGGAAGAGTGTTCTCATAATCACAGGACTCCTCAGGAACTCCACAGTATTTAAGTAGGTTGTCTGAGTGAAAACTGAACTAGAGACAAAACTGAACCAGTGACTGATGAGCTGCAACTGGTTCTACTTGGCTGTTTTGGAGAGTTAAATATTATTGCTACTACCCACTGCAGTGGTTCTGATGATTTATTCCTGATCTTAAAGCCCAAAACTTTATCAGCTTTTCATCCTGGTCTACAGTTCTGCCTTTATACACATACCCTCAAGCCAGACAGGAATTCCTTGGATTACTGTATAATAACTATGGATAACCAAGACCTCTGTTCCAGGACCACCTGTTTAGATGCCTCTTATCAAAGAGTGTGTAAGTAACTGCCTTTAGGGATGTTCCCAGAAATTTACAGACTTACTAGTGTCCGAAGTGAAGCATGAAACAAGTCCTTATATTACCCACTGATGATGTAGTGAGTAAGAGTCTACCAGTCAAAGCAGGGGACAGAGGTTCGATCCCTGGTCTGGGAAGATTCCACATGCCTCAGAGCAACAAAGCCCATGCCCCACAACATGAGAAACCACTGCAATGAGAAGACTGCACCGCAGTGAAGACTAGACCAGCTTGTCACAACCAGAGAAAGCCTGCATGCCAGAATAAAGACACAGTGCAACCAGAAATAAATAAATAAAATAAATATTTTGAGAAATTATTTTGCTATTGTCTAAACCTAATGATTTACCTGGAAAATCCCAGGGACGGGGAAGCCTGGTGGGCTGCCATCTATGGAGTCACACAGAGTCAGACACGACTGAAGTGACTTAGCATAGCATAGCAAACCTAATGATAAGATTGGAGTTTTGCCACAAACATGTCAGCTCTATCTGATTTTTTATTTTTATTTTTTTTAGTTGCTCGGTCATGTCTGACTCTCATCGACCCTGTAGACTTTAGCCCACCAGGCTTCTCTCTCCATGAGATTTTGAGGGCAAGAATACTGGAATGGATTGCCATTTCCTTCTCTAGGGGTCTTCTGGACCCAGGGATTGAACCTAGGTCTCCTATATTGCAGGTAGATTCTTTACCATCTGAACCTCCAAGGAAGAACATTACATTTGAAATGATCCTAATTAATGAACGTCTCCATCTATCCACTTGTGTAGGTAAATCAAGCTGGTTACAGATTTGAAGTAAACAATTTAAAGTTACAGATTTGAAGTAATTCGATTTGAAGTTACAGATTTGAAGCAATTCGATGAAGTCTTTCATGGAAAAATGTAAATAAGAAATTAAAGTAATATTTAGCACAGTATTTCTCCAATTAAACTCTGGGGAAAAGTGATAAGGATACATATCAGTCAGAGTTCTATCAAATAGAACCCATAGGACATTATAATCATCAAAATATGTAACAGACAGAGATATTGCCAGACTGAAATAGGAACTATAAGGTAAGAGCTGATGCTTGAGTCCATTGACAAGCAGAATTTCTTCTTCCCTGTGGAAACTTGTTTTGCTGTTGAAGATTTTTCAAGTAACTGGTTAATCTCTCATTTACTTGATATAAACTGATTGTGGATATTATAACTACATAAAGTCTATATTAATGTTTTATTTCATAAATTACTTCCATAGTGTGGTACAGTTAAAAAAAAAAAAAAAAAAAAGGCAAAAACTAACATTTGCTGTTACTGTCATTCAGTCACTAAGTCCTATCTGAATCTTTGCGACCCTGTGGACTACAGTACATCAGGTTTACCTATCCTCTACTATCTCATGTCCCATGAGTTGGTGATGCTATCTAACCATCTCATCCTCTGTTGCCCTCTTCTTTTGCCCTGAATCTTTCCTGGTATCAGGGTATTTTCCAGTGAATCAGTTCTTTGCATCAGGTGGCCAAAGTACCTGAGCCTGAGCTTCAGCTTGTCTTTCAAAGAATATACACCATTGCTTTCCATTAGGAAAATATTTGTTTTTTAAAGAATGTATAAAAGAATATCTTTATGACCTTGTGGCTTGCTAAGATATCTTTGACAGTAACACAAATGCTTATCTAGTGTACTTTAATAAGCTGATCTCTTTCAAATGAACAATTTCTGCTCATTAAAAGTCATCATGGATCCTCTACGTAGAAAACTCTAACGACTCCACCAGATAATTACAAGAACTAATCAATGAATATAGTAAAGTTGCAGGATATAAAATCAACACCCAGAAATCCCTTGCATTCCTGTACACTAATAACGAGAAAACAGAAAGAGAAATTAAGGAAACAATTCCATTCACCATTGCAATGAAAAGAATAAAATACTTGGGACTATATCTACCTAAAGAATCTAAAGACCTATATATAGAAAACTATAAAACACTGGTGAAAGAAATCCAAGAGGACACTAATAGATGGAGAAATATACCATGTTCATGGATTGGTAGAATCAATATAGTGAAAATGAGTATACTACCCAAAGCAATTTATAGATTCAATGCAATCCCCATCAAGCTACCAACGGTATTCTTCACAGAGCTAGAACAAATAATTTCTCAATTTGTATGGAAATACAAAAAACCTCGAATAACCAAAGGTATCTTGAGAAAGAAGAAAGGAACTGGAGGAATCAACCTGCCTGACTTCAGGCTCTACTACAAAGCCACAATCATCAAGACAGTATGGTAATGGCACAAAGACAGAAATATAGATCAACGGAACGAAATAGAAAGCCCAGAGATAAGTGGATAAGTCCATATCCACACATATATGGACACCTTATCTTTGACAAAGGAGGCAAGAATATACAATGGAGAAAAGCCAATCTCTTTAACAAGTGGTGCTGGGAAAACTGGTTGAACACTTGTAAAAGAATGAAACTAGAACACTTTCTAACACCATACACAAAAATAAACTCAAAATGGATTAAAGATCTAAATGTAAGACCAGAAACCATAAAACTCCTAGAGGAAAACATAGGCAAAATACTCTCTGACATACATCCCAGCAGGATCCTCTATGATCCACCTCACAGAATATTGGAAATAAAATCAAAATAAACAAATGGGACCTAATCAAACTTAAAAGCTTCTGCACAACAAAGGAAACTATAAGCAAGGTGAAAAGACAGCCTTCAGAATGGGAGAAAATAATAGCAAATGAAGCAACAGACAAACAACTAATCTCAAAAATATACAAGCAACTCTTACAGCTCAATTCCAGAAAAATAAATGACCCAATCAAAAAATGGGCCAAAGAACTAAATAGACATTTCTCCAAAGAAGACATACAGATGGCTAACAAACACATGAAAAGATGCTCAACATCACTCATTATCAGAGAAATGCAAATCAAAACCACTATGAGGTACCATTTCATGCCAGTCAGAATGGATGCGATCCAAAAGTCCACCAGCAATAAATGCCGGAGAGGGTGCGGAGAAAAGGGAACCCTCTTGCACTGTTGGTGGGAATGCAAACTAGTACAACCACTATGGATAACAGTATGGAGATTCCTCAAAAAACTAGGAATAGAACTGCCTTATGATCCAGCAATCCCACTACTGGGCATACACACTGAGAAAACCAGAATTGAAAGAGACACGTGTACCCCAATGTTCATAGCAGCACTGTTTACAATAGCCAGGACTTGGAAGCAACCTAGATGTCCATCCACAGATGAATGGATAAGCAAGCTGTGGTACATATACACAATGGAGTATTACTCATCCATTAAAAAGAATACGTTTGAATCAGTTCTAATGAGGTGGATGGAACTGGAGCCTATTATACAGAGTGAAGTAAGCCAGAAAGAAAAACACAAAAACAGTATACTAACGCATATATATGGAATTTAGAAAGATGGTAACAATAACCCTGTATACAAGACAGCAAAAGAGACACTGATGTATAGAACAGTCTTTTGGACTCGGGGAGAGGGAGAGGGTGGGTTGATTTGGGAGAATAGCATTAAAATATGTATAATATCATATCTGAAACGAGTCGCCAGTCCAGGTACGATGCCTGATAACGGATGCCTGGGGCTGGTACACTGGGATGACCCAGAAGGATGGTATGGGGAGGGAGGAGGGAGGAGGGTTCAGGATGGGGAACACATGTATACTTGTGGCGGATTCATTTTGATGTATGGCAAAAGCAATACAATATTTTAAAGTTAAGCAAAATAAAATTAAAAAAAAAGTTGTCATGAAAATTAGTCAAGTTATAGCATAGGTTAAAATATTCACAATACAAATGTTTGACAAGACACATAGTAGATGTGAAAAGCTCTTAAAACGAATATTAAAAATCAATAACCCGAGTAAATAGTGAACAAAGACTTGGATATTTCACAAAGGAAATATACAACTAGACAGTAAGCAAATTAAAATGTGCTACAACTGTCATTAGAGAAAGAAAATTATCTGATACCACTACACTCTAACTAATATTGTAAAAATAAAAGGAACTGAAAGCATGAATATCTGTGAGTTTCTGATGCAACCAGAACTTTCATTCATTGACAGTGGAAATATGAAATGGAACCAAGTTAGAAAATCATTTGATAGTTTCTTATAAATTTCAATATGAACTTTCTATGACACAAAAATTCCATTTTGTATTTATTTTTGCAAGAGAAATTAAAACATATATCCACAAAATATTTGTACAAGAATGTTCAAAGCTCCAAATATTTCCAACAAACTAGAAGCTTCCTTGCTATCTATATACAGATGAATAATTTTAAAATGTGTATATACACAATGAACACTTCTCTACTCTACAATTAAAATTAGCTTACAACTCATATCCTCAACATAATGGATTAAATAAAAAACAGTACATAAAACAAAAAAAGATTTATGCAAAGAGATCATTTGTGTGATTTGATTTATATAAACTTTAAGAAAAGGCCAAACAAATTTGTGATGATAAAAATTAGATCTGATATCTCTTGTTGTAAGAGCATTGACTGGAAAGGGATATGAAAAGACTTTCTGGGATGATAAAAGAGTTCTAAATCTTGATTGTGATATTTGTTACACAGTTTATGTTTTTGTCAAAATGTACTAAACTAATAAGGGAGATCTATACATTTCTCTACATGCAAATTATACATTATAAAAATAAAGTTTTAGGATCTCTCAGCTTAGCAGATGGCAGTCAGTGGGGAAGTGCTTATGAGACATTGGAAACATGCCAATTATTATAAAGGATAGTTATTTTTTAAAATTGTTTCCTTTGAAAATCTAGATAGCTGCAGAAAAAAAGGTTACACAGCAAACTATTAGTTATGTGTGCTGTTTTTAAAGTGACACAGAAAGCATTGCTGAAAATAAGTAAATAAAGAGATGAACCTCAGGAGGAATTGGGTAGTTTGGAAGCAGAAGTGAATTTAAACGAGAAGAAATGAGAAAAATCTAATACTCACAGACTGAAAAAGTCAACTGCTTCTAGATCCGCACCTGGGAGAGCCTCACCTAGATCTTTTTGCTGAACAAAGGACTTAGTTATAGCCAGAAGCTGAAGAGGGGGGAGAACTGATTCAGTTCAGTTCAGTCGCTCAGTCGTGTCTGACTCTTTGTGACCCCATGAATCGCAGCACACCAAGCCTCCGTGTCCATCGCCATCTCCTGGAGTTCACTCAAACTCACGTCCATCGAGTCGGTGATGCCATCCAGCCATCCCATCCTCTGTCGTCCAGAGAACTGATTAATGGGTTCAAATCATATGTCATTAATTTCAGAGAGAATGAAAGAAAATCAAGGAGGTAAGACTGAAATAAATAGATCAAGCTAGATACCTAACATCTAGCAGCAAACTTGAATATAGCTTCAAATGTGTGGCACTGACCAAAGTAATTCGGAGAAGGCAATGGCAACCCACTCCAGTATTCTTGCCTGGAAAATCCCATGGGCGGAGAAGCCTGGTAGGCTGCAGTCCATGGGGTCGCTAAGAGTCGGGCACGACTGGGAGACTTTGCTTTCACTTTTCACTTTCATGCATTGGAGAAGGCAATGGCAACCCACTCCAGTATTCTTGACTGGAGAATCCCAGGGACAGAGGAGCCTAGTGGGCTGCGATATATGGGGTCGCACAGAGTCGGACACAACTGAAGCGATTTAGCAGTAGCAGCATTCAAAGACTCTGCTGCTGCTGCTAAGTCACTTCAGTTGTGTCTGACTCTGCACGACCCCATAGAGGGCAGCCTACCAGTTTCCCCCCATCCGTGGGATTTTCCAGGCAAGTGTACTGGAGTGGGGTGCCATTGCCTCCTCCATCAAAGACTCTATTGTCAAATAAACCATAAGCCTGGCCTAACAATAATTTTACTTGCAGGATATGGCTACAGAATATGAATTTCACAAGAAGGAATACTCCCTAATGCCCATTACAAATGTTGCCATGGATTACAGGAGGAAAAAAAAAAAAAAAAAAAAGTGGACTAAAGATTTGTTCCCAGAGAACAGAGTGAAAGTCTACTTAAATAACTTTCTCTATTACCAGGGCAGAGAGTCTTTATAAAGTCAGTCCTGTAGGTTTTCATCATTGCTGTGACTCTCCCACCCTTCACTTATCCAAATGAGACTTTCAATGAAGTTTGCAGTCCTCCCTGCTTCAGGGAAGACATTTCACCTGTCGTTTACCATCTATTGTCAGACTAGGATGTCATACCTAATAAAGAGGACTGAACAACATCCACAAAGCCCCACTGGATTTTGAACTGGATATTTCCTGGGTGAGCGAGTGATGTTTAATGAGGCTTGGGAGGCAAATTATGCAGGAATTTTTAGACAAACTCAGTGAATTTAACTTAAAGCAATGGTCAGCTGTTGAAGGGTTTTAGCAGACATGGCATGACTTGATGCATGTTTTGAGAATGTCTAACTATGTGTAATATGTTGAGTGGATTAGAAGTGAATCGGAGTGAAAAATAGGCAGTAAATTAGGTTTTACAGCAATTAAGATAAAATATGATGACAGCTTGTAATAGACTTGTGGCTGAGGAGATATAGGAGCATGAGTCAATCAGAAATATTTAAAAGGTAGTTAATTGAAACTGGTGATGCATTAGAAATAGGTGAGAGAAGGCTGAGAGCAAGAGAGTCTTTTTACATTTGACATAAATGTTTAGTTGTATCATGGTGATATTTGTTGGGTACACAACTAAAAAATAACCAGATTTGAAGGAAATATATTGAAATTGGACCAGTTGGATAAGGGGTGGTAATAGTCACCTGGAGCTATCTAATGCCTTGACTTTAGGAGTGACATGATCTTTGAATACTCATCTAGGAATAAGTAAGATACAAAAAATGATTTAGGATCTTAGGCAATGGCAACCCACTCCAATACTCTTCCTTGGAAAAATCCCATGGGCAGAGGAGCCTGGTAGGCTAGAGTCCATGGGATCGTGAAGAGTCCAACACGACTGAGCGACTTCACTTTCACTTTTCACTTTCATGCATTGGAGAAGGAAATGGCAACCCACTCCAGCGTCCTTGCCTAGAGAATCTCAGGGATGGAGGAGCCTGATGGGCTGCCATCTATGGGGTCACACAGAGTCAGACACGATTGAAGTGACTTAGCAGCAGCAGCAGGAAGAAACTGTGGGCTTCTCTCATAGCTCAGTTTGTAAAGAATCTTCCTGCAATGCAGGAGACCCCAGTTCAATTCCTGGGTTGGAAAGATCCACTGGAGAGGCGGTAGGCTACCCACATCAGTGTTCTTGGGCTTCCTTTGTGGTTCAGCTGGTAAAGAATCTGGCTGCAATGCGGAAGACCTGGGTTCTATCCCTGGCTTGGGAAGACCCCCTGGAGAAGGGAAAGGCTATCCACTCCAATATTCTGGCCTGGAGAATTCCATAGACTGTATAGTCCATGGGGTCACAAAGAGTTGGACACAACTGAGTGACTTTCACTTTCAGGAAGAAACTGTAGAATAAAAAGATAAAAAAGTCTAAGTCAATGCAAGGGGGAGCTCCATGAAATAATTATGTCTAATGAAAGTTTGGTAGCATTTAGATTAAGTTCAAATTGAATTCCAAATTATTTCATATTCTACAACTCACTGGAATGTGCTGCAGAAACAAGAATTTGAGTCAAAATATCATTTTGTCACTTAATACCTGTTGACATTCTTGTAAGTATTTAACCACCCCAGGGTTGAGTTTTCTCATGGGAAAAGTAGGATAGAGATTGATTTGAAGTACTATTGTGAAAGATTATAGGGTAGAAGCTGGGAGGACCCCATGCCTGAAGGGCTGCGGCCAAGAGAACTTACCCCAGGTCCAAGGTCAGGGGCAGTGGCCGAGAGTACCAGACTGTAATGGCGCAGGAACGGCCGAGAGGAGCTACCCCACGTCCGAGGTCAGGTGGGACAGCTGAGAGGAGATACTCAGTGTCCGAGGTCAGGGGCAGCGACGAGAGGACTTACCCCACGTCCGAGGTCAGGGGTGGTGGCCAGGAGGAGATACCCCACACCCCTAAGCCCAAGGCCAGGGGCCGTGGCCGGGAGGACCAATCCCACATCCAAGGAGCTGTGGCTGCATGGGCGCAGGAGGGCCTGGAGGAGCTATTCCACGTTCAAGGTGAGGAGGGGCAGCAGTGGGGAGATACCCCTCGTCCAAGGTAAGGAGGGATGGCTGTACTTTGCTGGAGCAGCCATGAAGAGATACCCCACGCCAAAGATAAGAGAAACCCAAGTAAGATGGTAGGTGTTGCAACAGGGCATCAGAGGGCAAACACATTGAAACCATATTCACAGAAATCTAGTCAATCTAATCACACTAGGACTCCAGCCTTGTCTAACTCAATGAAAATAAGCCATGCCCCTGGGGCAAACTAAGATGGGCTGGTCATGGTGGAGAGATCTAACAGAATGTGGTTCACTGGAGAAGGGAATGGCAAACCACTTCAGTAGTCTTGCCTTGAGAACCCCATGAACAGTATGAAAAGGCAAAATGATAGGATATTGAAAGAGAAACTCCCCAGGTCAGTAGGGGCCCAATATGCTACTGGAGATCAGTGGAGAAATAACTCCAGAAAGAATGAAAGGATGGAGACAAAGCAAAAAGAATACCCAGCTGTGGATGTGTCTGATGATAGAAGCAAAGTCCAATGCTATAAAGAGCAATATTGCATAGGAACCTGGAATGTCAGGTCCATGAATCAAGGCAAATTGGAAGTGGACAAACAAGAGATGGCAAGAGTGAATGTCAACATTCTAGAAATCAGCAAACTGAAATGGACTGAAATGGGTGAATTTAACTAAGAGGACCATTATATCTACTACTATGAGCAGGAATCCCTCAGAAGAAATGGAGAAGCCATCATGGTCAACAAAAGAGTCCAAAATGTAGTACTTGGAAGCAGTCTCAAAAACGACAGAATGATCTCTGTTCATTTCCAAGAAAAACCATTCAATATCACAGTAATCCAAGTCTATGCCCCAACCAGTAACACTGAAGAAGCTGAAGTTGAATGGTTCTATGAAGACCTACAAGACCTTTTAGAACTAACACCCAAAAAAGATGTCCTTTTCATTATAGGGGACTGGAGTGCAAAAGTAGGAAGTCAAGAAACACCTGGAGTAAGAGGGAAATTTGGCCTTGGAATACGGAATGAAGCAGGGCAAAGACTAATAGAGTTTTGCCAAGAAAATGCACTGGTCATAGCAAATACCCTCTTCCAACAACACAAGAGAAGACTCTATACATGGACATCACCAGATGGTCAACACCGAAATCAGATCGATTATATTCTTTGCAGCCAAAGATGGAGAAGCTCTATACAATCAGCAAAAACAAGACCAGGAGCTGACTGTGGCTCAGACCACGAACTCCTTATTGCCAAATTCAGACTTAAATTGAACAAAGTAGGGAAAACCACTAGACCATTCAGGTATGACCTAAATCAAATCCCTTATGATTATACAGTGGAAGTGATAAATCGATTTAAGGGCCTAGATCTGATAGATAGAGTGCCTGATGAACTATGGAACGAGGTTCGTGACATTATACAAGAGACAGGGATCAAGACCATCCCCATGGAAAAGAAATGCGAAAAAGCAAAATGGCTGTCTGAGGAGTCCTTACAAATATCTGTGAAAAGAAGAGACACGAAAAGCAAAGGAGAAAAGGAAAGATATAAACGATTGAATGCAGAGTTCCAAAGAACATTAAGAGGAGATAAGAAGACCTTCTTCACTGATGAATGCAAAGAAATAGAGGAAAACAACAGAATGGGAAAAACTAGAGATCTCTTAAAGAAAATCAGATACCAAAGGAATATTTCATGCAAAGATGGGCTAGATAAAGGACAGAAATGATATTGACATAACAGAAGCAGAAGGTATTAAGAAGAGATGGCAAGAACACACAGAAGAACTGTACAAAAAAGATCTTCATGACCCAGATAATGATGATGGTGTCATCACTGACCTAGAACCAGAAATCCTGGAATGTGAAGTCAAGTGGGCCTCAGAAAACATCACTATGAACAAAGCCAGTGGAGGCGATAGAATTCCAGTTGAGCTATTCCAAATCCTGAAAGATGATGCTGTGAAAGTGCTGCACTCAATATGCCAGCAAATTTGGAAAACTAAACAGTGGCCACAGGACTGGAAAAGTTCAGTTTTCATTCCAATCTCAAAGAAAGGCAATGCTAAAGAATGCTCAAACTACCACACAATTGCACTCATCTCACACGCTAGTAAAGTAATGCTCAAAATTCTCCAAGCCAGGCTTCAGCAATATGTGAACAGTGAACTTCCTGATGTTCAAGCTGGTTTTATAAAAGGCAGAGGAACCAGAGATCAAATTGCCAACATCCGCTGGATCATGGAAAAAGCAAGAGAGTTCCAGAAAAACATCTATTTCTGCTTGATTGACTGTGCCAAAGCCTTTGACTGTGTGGATCACAATAAACTGTGGAAAATTCTGAAAGAGATGGGAATACCAGACCACCTGATCTGCCTCTTGAGAAATCTGTATGCAGGTCAGGAAGCAACAGTTAGAACTGGACATGGAACAACAGACTGATTCCAAATAGGAAAAGGAGTATGTCAAGACTGTATATTGTCACCCTGTTTATTTAACTTACATGCAGAGTACATCATGAGAAACGCTGGACTGGAAGAAACACAAGCTGGAATCAAGATTGCTGGGAGAAATATCAGTAACCTCAGATATGCAGATGACACCACCCTTATGGCTGAAAGTGAAGAGGAACTAAAGAGCCTCTTGATGAAAGTGAAAGTGGAGAGAGAAAAAGTTGGCTTAAAGCTCCACATTTAGCAAGCAAAGTTCATGGCATCTGGTCCCATCACTTCATGGGAAATAGATGCGGAAACAGTGTAAACAGTGTCAGACTTTATTTTTCTGGGTTACAAAATCACTGCAGATGGTGAGTGCAGCAATGAAATTAAAAGAAGCTTACTCCTTGGATGGAAAATTATGACCAACCTAGATAAAATATTCAAAAGCAGAGACATTACTTTGCCAACAAAGGTTCATCTAGTCAAGGCTATGGTTTTCCCTGTGGTCATGTATGGATGTGAGAGTTGGACTGTGAAGAAGGCTGAGTGCCGAAGAATTGATGCTTTTGAACTGTGGTGTTGGAGAAGACTCTTGAGAATCCCTTGGACTGCAAGGAGCTCCAACCAGTCCATTCTGAAGGAGATCAGCCCTGGGACTTCTTTGGAAGGAATGATGCTAAAGCTGAAACTCCAGTACTTTGGCCACATCATGCGAAGAGTTGACTCATTCGAAAAGACTCTAATGCTGGGAGGGATTGGGGGCAGGAGAAGTGGACGCCAGAGGATGAGATGGCTGGATAGCATCACTGACTCAATGGAGGTGAGTCTGAGTGAACTCCAGGAGTTGGTGATGGTCAAGGAGGCCTGGAGTGCTGCGATTCATGGGGTTGCAAAGAGTCGGAGATGAGTGAGCAATTGATCTGATCTGATCTGATAGTTTTTTTAAAAAAGGTAAAGCATTTGATATGTATTTTGAGTTCAAAACAAAAGTATCTCTATATTATCAACTCTGTGACCTTAGAAATATTGAGAAATAAGCATGCCTCTGTTTAAAATTTTACATGTGAATTATTCTTTAAAAAATAAATGTGCTAGTAATTAGTATGTACCAGAATTATCAAAGGTCTCAAAAATTAATATCTATATTCATTATTTATAATCACCATAGATTGAAAGTTTACTTTAAAATTTAATTGAACAAAAATGTGTTATTTTTATATCAGAGATAAAGAGAAAAAATGCTCATAACTTTGCTGTTGCAATAATGGGGGCAACTGTAATATTAAGATGACTTTTTTCAGTAGTTATCAGTATCATTTTTCCTGTCACATTTTTTCAAGAGAAAATTAGCAACTCTCAGCCACAGTTACTCTGAAACATTTCATTAGTGTGGCTCATATTATTTGTATATTTAATCATTCTCCTTTTTCCCCCTTTGAAGATGAGTAATTAATGTTTGCTGGGCAAGGACTTAACAGATACCACAACTTTATTCACAAGGAGAAAAAGTTTTTTCAGCTTGTTTCAATATCTTTATTGTCATGATAGAACATAAATTTTTTGAGGGTATGGAATATCTTTTTCTTCATTATAAAGTTTATTTTCTAAGGAGATCTCTAACCTAAAAACTCCTTTACATCAGTGAATATGTAATAAAAATTGCTGATTAAAACCAGGAAAGGAAATATATAATCACTTAGACATCTGATTATCTTATTTTCTATTAGGTATTTTAGTTATGCTGTATCTACAAAGTTCTATGTATGAAATTTAATTTTGCAGAATTTTCCTGAAATTACCTGTGATGTAGAGGTAAGGGAGAGTATCAGGCTAAAAATAGACTTAAGAATATGTAGTGTGCTATTCACTAACAGAGAGAAATATATTTAAAATTAACAATTGCTATGGTACAATCGGAGCAGGGTTAGGGAAAGGGAAAACTAATGGGAGCAAATCTTCAGGCAAACTATGAAATAAAAGCACTAATTAGTCTTGTCAAACAAGCAGCTACAGTTACCACATTGTGATCAACTTGAGAAAAAGATGTGAAACTACTTTTACTAGCATTTTCACAAAAATTCACTTTTTGTGCAAAGCAATAACTTTAAGCATGTCTGTGTGCTTAGATCAGAATTGTGTTTCATTGCTATCACTTTGAAATATCCAAGGATTTTCAATCTTATTTTGCCACTCAGCATTCCCACCATTTATAGACTGGCCACTAAGAGCATGGAGTTTTAGAAAAGGCAGAGGAACAAGAGATCAAATTGCCAACATCCGCTGGATCATGGAAAAAGCAAGACAGTTCCAGAAAAACATCTATTTCTGTTTATTGACTATACCAAAGCCTTTGACTGTGTGGATCACAATAAACTATGGAAAACTCTGAAAGAGATGGGAATACCAGACCACCTGGTCTGCCTCTTGAGAAATCTGTATGCAGGTCAGAAAGCAACAGTTGGAACTGGACATGGAACAACAGACTGGTTCCAAATAGGAAAAGGAGTACGTCAAGGCTGTATATTGTCACCATGTTTATTTAACTTATATGCAGAGTACATCATGAGAAATGCTGGACTGGAAGAAACACAAGTTGGAATCAAGATTGCTGGGAGAAACATCAATAACCTCAGATATGCAGATGACACCACCCTTATGGCAGAAAGTGAAGAGGAACTAAAAAGTCTCTTGATGAAAGTGAAAGTGGAGAGTGAAAAGGTTGGCTTAAATCTCAACGTTCAGAAAACGAAGATCATGGCATCTGGTCCCATCACTTCATGGGAAATAGATGGGGAAACATTGGAAACAGTGTCAGACTATTTTTTTGGGCTCCAAAATCACTGCAGATCGTGACTGCAGCCATGAAATTAAAAGACACTTACTCCTTGCAAGGAAAGTTATGACCAACCTAGATAGCATATTCAAAAGCAGAGACATCACTTTGCCAACAAAGGTTCGCCTAGTCAAGGCTATGGTCTTTCCGGTGGTCATGTATGGATGTGAGAGCTGGACTCTGAAGAAGGCTGAGCGCCGAAGAATTAATGCTTTTGAACTGTGGTGTTGGAAAAGACTCTTGAGAGTCCCTTGGACTGCAAGGAGATCCAACCAGTCCATTCTGAAGGAGATCAGCCCTGGGATTTCTTTGGAAGGAATGATGCTAAAGCTGAAACTCCAATATTTTGGCCACCTCATGCGAAGAGTTGACTCATTGAAGAAGACTCTGATGCTGGGAGGGATTGGGGGCAGGAGGAGAAGGGGATGACAGAGGATGAGATGGCTGGATGGCATCACTGACTCGATGGATGTGAGTCTAAGTGAACTCCGGGAGCTGGTGATGGACAGGGAGGCCTGCCGTGTTGCGGTTCATCGGATTGCAAAGAGTTGGACACGACTGAGCGACTGATCTTATCATTCATATATATATATATATATATATATATATATTTTTTTTCCCCCCGATAGGAGAAAGCAGGTTTATATGAATTTCATCTTGTCAAAGAATAAATGTTCACTAAATAAGTGGTATTTAAAACAGTTCAGGGGTGCTAATTACTCATTTTATATATTTTAATGTACATATGTATCCACAAATATTTTTGTTTTCAGTTACTCTATTTTCTCTGCAGATTTGTTTATCAAAATTGGAAAGAGTGAACTTAACTCCTACTTGTATTCTTATAGAAGAAAATAAAAAGGTTAGAATAGTCCTAGTTTTTACATACTTTATATATATATATATATATATATATATATATATATATATATGATTTTTTAATTCAATTTAGATTTGTTAACTCTTGCCTTAAAAATTTTAATTTGAAGATTGGAAAGTTTTCATTTCACCCTCTGTTTTAGGCTTTTTTATTTTTTATTAGGTTTTTATTATCATTCTCTTGCCCTCCTTTCAATTTCTAAGTTCTGCTAAACTTTGTGTGTTTGTCTGATCCACTTTGTTATTTCTTTATTTGTTGGTGTTGTTGTGTCCAACTCTCTGTTGGACACAAAATGGACTGCATGGACTGCAGCACCCCAGACTTCCCTGTCCTTCACCATTACCCAGAGTTTTCTGAAACTCATGTCCACTGAGTCAGTGATGCCACGTAACCATCCCCAATTTCTGATGTCCCCTTCTCCTCTTGCCTTCGATCTTTCTCAGCATCAGGGTCTTTCCCAGTGAGTAGGATCTTCACATCAGGTGGCCAAAGTGTTGGAGCTTCAGCTTTAGCATCAGTCCTTCCAATGAATAATCAGGGATGATTTCTTTTACGATTGACTGGTTGGATCTCCTTACTAGTCCAAAGAACTCTCAAGAGTCTTCTCCAGCACCACAGTTCAAGGCCATCAATTTTTCAGTGCCCAACTTTTTTTTTTTTTTTTTTTTTAATTGTTCAGCTCTCACATCCATACATGACTACTGGAAAAAACATACTTTTGACTATACTGACCTTTGTTGGCAGAATGATGTCTCTGCTTTTTAATACACTGTTTAGGTTTGTCATAGCTTTTCTTCCAAGGATCAAGCATCTTTTAATTTCATGGCTGCAGTCACCATCCACAGTGATTTTGGAGTGTGATAAAATATATGCTGTTACAGTTTCAAATGTTTCCCCATCTGTTTGCCATGAAGTGATGGAAAAGGATGCAATGATCTTTGCTTTTTGAATGTTGAGTTTTAAGCCAGCTTTTTCATTCTCCTCATTCACCTTCATCAAGAGCCTCTTTCATTCCTGTTCACTTTCTGCTATAAGGGTGATATCTTCTGCATATCTGAGGTTATTGATATTTCTCCCCACAATCTTATTTCAGCTTGTGTGTCATTTCACATGATGTGCTCTGCATTAATTCTATTCAGTTCAACCACTCAGTCATGTCTGATTCTTTGTGATCGAATGGACTGCAGCACTCCAGGCTTCCCTGGCCATTACAGTCTCCTGAAGTTTGCTCAAACTCATGTCCATCGAGTCTGTGATGCCATTCAATCACCTCATGCTCCGTCATCCCCTTCATCTCCTGCCTTTAATCTTGCCCAGAATCAGGGTATTTTCCAATGAGTCCATTCTTTGCATCAGATGGCCAAAGTATTGGGGTTTCAGCTTCAGCATTAGTCCTTCCAATGAATATTCAGTACTTATTTTCTTTAGAATTGGCTGGTTTGTTCTCCTTGCCATCCAAAGGACTCTCAAGAGTGTTCTCCAACATCACAGTTCAAAAAAATCAGTTCTTTGGTGCTCAGCTTTCTTTATGGTCCAACTCTCACATTCATACATGACTACTGGAAAAACCATAGCATTGACTAGATGGAGCTTTCTAGTCAAAGTAATGTCTCTGATTTTTAATATGCTGTTAAGGTTGGTCATAGCTTTTCTTCTAAGGAGCAAGGGTCTTTTAATCTCATGGCTGTAGTCACCATCTGCAGAGATCTTGGAGCCCCCTAAAATAAAGTTTCTTACTATATCCATTGATTCCCCATCCATTTGTCATGAAGTGTTGGGACAGGATGCCATGAACTTAGTTTTCTGAATTTTGAGCTTTAAGCCAACTTTTTCACTCTCCTCTTTCACTTCCAACAGGAGACTCTTTAGTTCTTCACTTTCTGCCATAAGGGTGGTGTCATCTGCATATCTGAGGTTATTGATACTTCCCTGGGCCATCTTGATTCCAGCTTGTTCTTTATGCAGCCCAGCATTTCACATGATGTACTCTGCATATAAGTTAAATAAGCAGGGTGACAAGATATTGCCTGAAGTACTTTCCTGATTTGGAACCAGTCTGTTGTCCCATGTCCAGTTCTAACTTTTGCTTCCTGACCTGCATACAGGTTTCTCAGGAGGCAGTAAGGTGGTCTGACATTCCCATCTTCCTAAGAATTTTCCACAGTTTGTTGTGATATATACAGTCCAAGGGTTAAAGGTAGTCAATGAAGCAATAGTTGATGTTTTTCTGTTTACTGTTGTCCTAATTTTAATGGGCATCCCTGGTGGCTCAAATGGTAAAGAATCCACCTGCAGTGCAGGATACCTGGGTTCGAGCCCGGGGTTGGAAAGTTCCCCTGGAGAAGGGAATGACTACCCACTCCAGTATTCTGGCCTGGAGAATTCCTTGAACAGAGGAGACTGGTGGGCTTTAGTCCACGGGGTCACAAAGAGTTGTACATGACTGAACAACTTCACTTTTACATTTCACTTTCGATATTAATATAACTGTTTAAGATCAATTAGGCCATGCATGCTTTTTCTCTTCAATTGATATCATTGTATCAAGGAGATTTAACTCATAAGACTGAAACCAGCTTATCACTTTTTTTCTCAATTTCCTGTTCCTTACACACAGGGGACTCCTCCAGTGTTCATCAAGGCTGGGTGAATCCAGCTGGCTGAATAGAGCTGGCTGTGTTGAGTTTTCAGAGTGACTTGGACACTGGGGACAATCTGGCTCATTTATTAGTATCTGAATTTTTGGTCCAAAGAACAATATCTCATAAACAGTACTTATAAAAGTCTAAGTTTTTCAGGATGTCAAGTTTTGTGCAAACCATCTTCTTGGAAAAGATATATTGTTTTTCCCTGTTCCAGCTAACTATATTTTTACAATATTACTTTTTGGAAATAATATCTGTGGAATTTAGTTGAAAAACTAACAACAACAACAAAAAACCCAAACCCTAAATGATCCAAATGAGAGTGGTTCGTGTGTGCTGAGTTACTTCAGTTTTGTCTGACTTTGCAACCCTGTGGACCATAGCCTGCCAGGCTCCTCTGTTTGTGGGATTCTCCAGTCATGAATACTGGAGTGGGTTGCTATGCCCTCCTCCAGAGGCTATGCCTGACCCAGGGGATTGAACTGCTTTTCTTACATCTCCTGGCTTGGTAGGCTTGCTCTTTAACACTTGTGCTACCTGGGAAGCCCAAATGGGAGTGGACATAGGATAAAATCAGCAAATCACTCAGTTTCAACAATATATACTTCTCAAATAAAATTTTCTAAAATACATATTGCGCAATCTGTATCTATTTAGTGAAGTTGGATTTTGGTCTCACTAAAATCATAAAAAAAAAAAAAAAAAAAAAAAAAAACCTCAGATATCCATTGGTTTAAACTCTAATTCCTGGAGAAGACAATGGCACCCCACTCCAGTACTCTTGCCTGGAAAATCCCATGGACGAAAGAGCCTGGAAGGCTGCAGTCCATGGAGTCACTGAGGGTCAAACACGACTGAGCAACTTCACTTTCACTTTTCACTTTCACGCATTGGAGAAGGAAATGGCAACCCACTCCAGTGTTCTTGCCTGGAGAATCCCAGGAACAGTGTAGCCTGGTGGGCTGCCGTCTATGGGGTCGCACAGAGTCGAACATGACTGAAGTGACTTAGCAGCAGCAGCAGTAGCAAACTCTAACTCCAGGTTGGAAAGAGGGCTTTGTGTTAAGAAAAGTCTATTGCATCGCAAATGCAAAAGATTTTTTCCCTAAACTTTACACATAATTACAGTGACAATAAGCTATGATTAAGCAATTTGAAGTGAAGTGAAGTGAAGTTAAAGAGTCAGACACCTTTGCTACCCCATTGACTATACAGTCCATGGAATTCTCCAGACCAGAATATTGGAGTAGGTAGCTGTTCCCTTCTCCAGGGAATCTTCCCAACTCAGGAATCAAACCCAGGTCTCCTGCATTGCAGGCAGATTCTTAACCAGCTGAGTCACCAGGGAAGTCCAAGAGTACTGGAGTGAGTAGCATATCTCCTCTCCAGTGGATCTTCCCAACCCAGAAATTGAACTGAGGTCTCCTGCATTGCAGGCAGATTCTTTACCAGCTGAGCTACCAGGGAAGCCCTTAAACCATGTAATAGCTTTCAAATCTTGTTGCACTAAACAACTGACATTTTCTTTCTTCATTGTTAAAAGGGTAAGACACAGGTCAAGTAGGCTGAAATAGAGATGGTTAGTGGGTTATATACAAAGTTTACTCAATGTAATTATTACTTAAAAGCTCTAAGGTGGGCATAGAAAGGCATAAGTCAGGGGCCCAAGAGACCAGCCCTGAATCAACAGCAAATAAAAACAGACATGGACACAGTAGCATCCAGGGTCAAGCAGAGTTAAACAGCATATACCAACTGAAAGGCAGAAAATCCAAAAAATAAAGTGGCAAAGTACAGACCTGAAAGACTAAATAACCATAAAGGTAAATGGGGTAGTAGAAGATGAGGCTCTACAAAAGGAAAGCCAGATAGTACTTGATTCTAATGGACATAGTTCTGACTCACAGTTTTTATCTAAAAACTGTATTTCTATCTAAACTCTGGCTTAGAAACAAACAGTTGAAACTTTAAGGTCAAATGAGTATTCTCTTGAATTAATTATCCTAAAGATTCAGTGGGTGCATGCTACTGCTGCTGCTGCTGCTGCTGCTAAGTCGCTTCAGTCATGTCCAATTCTGTCTTACCTGGAGAATCCCAGGGACGGCGGAGCCTGGTGGGCTGCCATCTATGGATGCATGCTAACTCACTTCAATCATGTCTGTTTCTTTGAGCATCTATGAACTGTAGCCCACCAGGCTCCTCTGTCCATGGGCTTCTCCAGGCAAGAATACTGGAGTGTGTTGCCATGCTCTCCTCCAGGATACCTTCCCGACGTGGGATCAAACCATATCTATTATGTGTCCTGCAATGGCAGGCAGGCTGTTTACCATTAGCGGTACCTCAGAAGCCCAGCCATGAAATTAATTTCCATACCTGAGTGTTCATATGTATATATTACTAGATGGTACTTAAAAATAATGTTGTTATGTATTTATCTGTTTTTTATAACCTGCTACTAGAGTATAATAAGAAAAGCGCTCTTTTCTATGATGTTCATGGCTATATGCGCAGCAGATGGCTTAAAATTGTCATGTATCAGTTGCTTTATAAATATTTGGTGAATGAGTGAATAATAGCTATTTTTTTCTTTTACTTTAATGCTCCGTTTTTAAAATTATGAATCATGTCTCATGACATTCTTTTTGATACAGTTTCAGTCTCTGTTTTATTGCATATGAAAATTGAAATCTTTACTATGTAGATAGATTAGCACTGCTCAGAAGCAACAGAAGTTAATGTCAAATACCATTTTCTATTGGAAACACATACAAAATTCTAGGAGCTTATAAAAATGAAACAGTGGCATATGGTGTGATAAGATTAAAGAGAACAGAAGCATAAATTCATAACATCATCTCTTAAAAAAAACAGTATTTTGAGAAGAAACATATTTATCATAGAATATCATAAGTGCATAGTACTAACAACATTTATTAGTTGTTAATATAATTTCTATAAATTACAAAGACTAGTGCTTTAGTATATATAACCTTGTAATTTCTAGAAGATTATATATTTTGGAAAAAAACCTATTATATAATGCTGCTGCTGAGCAAATAATAAATATCACAAATCTAGGATTAAATATTTGCTTTTTTTTTAGTTCCATGTTAACTTATTATAAATAGAGAACTTATTAAAGAAATTCAATGATAGTTGACTATTGCCTATGTTAGGGAAGATTCCCGAACCTGGTTTCAAACTGAAAACCAAATCAGTCTAGCTGTGTATTATTAAGGGGTTAGATCATGTGATGCAAAACTTGGCAAAGGAATCACTGTCTCTCCAACAAGGCTGAATGGAGCAGTTCCCTTACTAGGGAACAGATAGGGACATCCCGATCAGATCAGATCAGATCAGATCAGTCACTCAGTCATGTCCAACTCTTTGCGACCCCACGAATCACAGCATGCCAGGCCTCCCTGTCCATCACCAACTCCTGGAGTTCACTCAGACTCACGTCCATCGAGTCAGTGATGCCATCCAGCCATCTCATCCTCTGTCGTCCCCTTCTCCTCCTGCCCCCAATCGCTCCCAACATCAGAGTCTTCTCCAATGAGTCAACTCTGCATGAGGTGGCCAAAGTACTGGAGTTTCAGCTTTAGTATCATTCCTTCCAAAGAAATCCCAGGGCTGATCTCCCTCAGGATGGACTGGTTGGATCTCCTTGCAGTCCAAGGGACTTTCAAGAGTCTTCTCCAACATCACAGTTCAAAAGCATCAATTCTTTGGTGCTCAGCCTTCTTCAGAGTCCAACTCTCACATCCATACATGACCACAGGAAAAACCATAGCCTTGACTAGGCGAACCTTTGTTGGTAAAGTAATGTCTCTGCTTTTGAATATGCTACCTAGATTGGTCATAACTTTCCTCCCAAGGAGTAAGTGTCTTTTAATTTCATGGCTGCAATCACCATCCACAGTGATTTTGGAGCCCAGAAAAATAAAGTCTGACACTATTTCCACTGATAGACAGGCCCTAGCATCTAAGAAAGTTTAGATGGAACTTAAAAATTCATCATAATTTTTCCAGAAGTCATGCACAGATGTGAGAGTTTGACCATAAAGAAGGATGAATGCAAATAACTGAGGCTTTAAAATTGTAGTGCTAGAGAAGACTCTTGAGAGTCCCTTGGACAGAAAAGAGATCAATCCAGTAAGTCCTAAAAGAAATCAACTCTGAATACTCATTGGAAGTATTAATGCTGAAGTTCCAATACTTTGGCCACCTAATAGGAAGAGTCAACTTGTTGGAAAAGACCCTGATGCTGGGAGAGATTGAGGGCATGAGGAGAAGGGGGTGACAAAAGATGAGATGCTTGGATGGCATCATCAACTCAATGGCATGAGTTTTAGCAAACTCCGTGATATAGTGAAGAACAGGGATGCCTGGCATGCTGCAGTCCATGCGGTCACAGAGAGTCAGACACAAGTGAGTGACTGCACAACAACAAAAAGTCCCCATAGTACACTCCACTGTGAATGTTTTTATAATTGATAAATAACTTCCTTATTTTCTTGACAAATGTAGAAATAATTGAGAGAGAGACCCAGGAATCACACAAATGGAAATCAAAATGCCAGTGTCATAATAAGACTGTTTGAGAAGCTTGGCTTAGCTCTATGGCAACAGTGGGCTTCTTAAATTGATCCTTCACCTAGATCTATCGCTAACCAAGGGAATAGAGAAGGAAAGGGCACTAAGAGAGGGCTCAGGATTACCCTAGAGAGTCCTTCCTCACAAGAGGCCAAGTGGTTGAAACTTAGTGTCACTCTATGACACCACTAATCCTTTAGTCTTGCATGCGAGTGTCCTGTCCTAATAGACACCTACTAATATATGTTGCTACGGATTAATTCTTCATTTTTCCTCCTTATTCTTTTCTTACTGTTTCTTTTCTATCTCTTTCATTTCATATTTTCTTATTTTTTATAATATAAACTATATTATTAAATAACTATTCAAAAATAATCTGTTATTTATGGAAATACATTGGAATACTTTCCATCACAAATATCTCAATCAAAGGAAAATTGGAAAAAAGCAAAACCACTTATAGCTTAGTGAAAGCAGAGGGGTTTCATTAAAAGTTAACATGAATTGAATTGTCATTGGTGGCAGAAATATATGAAGAGCCACAGAGAATTTTCTGTGAAAATAGATACTAAGTAAACACTGAGAAAAAGATCTTGCCCCTAAACACCAGTCTTGGTATTATAATCAGGAACATAAAAAAATATATGATCAAGGGTAATGAAGGCCATTTATG
Source organism: Tragelaphus eurycerus (assembly GCA_935064755.1). Lineage (NCBI taxonomy): Eukaryota > Metazoa > Chordata > Mammalia > Artiodactyla > Bovidae > Tragelaphus > Tragelaphus eurycerus. The sequence goes on from CAKXYN010000123.1 coordinate 2,821,416, forward strand.
CCTAACTATATTGGGATATTTCAGAAATGCAGTTCTTCACTTTTTCAGGCAGAATATATTTAAATAGAATAAAACATTAGACATAGAAAGGGTGTAGCTTTGTAACATTTTATTAGTAAATATTTCAAGTAATAAGAAATCATCTAAAAAGGACAACCTAAAATATCAAGAAAAATTTATTCTACTATAAAACAGAACCTCATTTCCTACACATTTCATACAAAAATATTATTTTAAGTAATTGTGAAACTTATGCTCTTTTCTTATTGGAGAAGGAAATGGCAACCCACTCCAGTGTTCTTGCCTGGAGAATCCCAGGGATGGGGAGGCCTGGTGGGCTGCCGTCTATGGGGTCGCACAGAGTCGGACACGACTGAAGTGACTTAGCATAGCATAGCATAGCATAGCATGCTCTTTTCTTATAGTTTATGCAAGAGACAAATTTGCTTACTGACCATGTAACACATTGGTCAGTCTTGAAGATAACACATTGGTTATCTTCAAAGATAACTTTGAAGACTCAGCCATCAGACAATAAACAAAACCTATACTACTCCAGCTATGCTACATATCAAATTGTACACTGTAAGAAGAAATGACCTCAAAAATTCTTCACCTCAATTTGGAAATAGTGGGAGGCTTTTCTGTTTAATATAAACATAAAAATCCAATTTCACTTTTATACTCAAGTCCTGAATAATTCTGGTCAGGAGTCAAACTGGGAAGAAACTCAGGCTGAAAATGAACCAGCTAAGGGTTAAGGACTACAGTAGGTCATAAACAGTTAGAGATCTGGACCTCAAGTCCTTGAAATAGAAGTTACACAATTTTAGTTCTGACTAATCTAAAGAAAGCCAAAAACATGAAAAACAGGAATATAGCAGGAGAGGATAGAAAGAGGTCAAGGCAGGCAGATGTCAGCAAATATTAAATAGCCCATATCCCAAGAAAACTAAAATCAGAAGTGTGAACAACTCTGATTGGATTGGATTGTTTAGTCACTTAGTTGTGTCTGACTCTCTTGCAAGCGCAAGGATTGTAACCATAGACAGAGGAGAGAGGCTCCTCTGTCAATGGGATTTCCCAGTCAAGAATATTGGAGTGAATTGCCATTTCCTTCTCCAGGGGATCTTCCAGACCCAGGGATCAAACCTGCATCTCCTGCATTGGCAGGCAGATTCTTTTACATCTGAGGCACAGGGATGCCCATGACTGACTCCATATCTAGGTTTTTTTCTTTCATTATTATTATTATTTTTCAAGAGCAGGAGCCTATGACTTATAAATAACCTTGGGAAATAGTTATTTCCTGGGTAAAGGAAATGTCAGCAATTCCACAAAAACTGTCTAACCAATTTCTTTCTTTAAACATACAGGTACACCTCTGATTTATAGCTTCAGTTTTTCAGAAACTAATGGAATATTCAATCGTAATTTTGGTACTCATTTTTTTCAATGTGTTTCACTGCCTTCGTGGTCTCTAGATCCTCTAACTTTGATTCATTTTTGGTGTCAGATTTGAAAATAGAATCCAGATTTCTACAGTAGCTTGCTAGTACCACAACAAAGTATCACAAAATTGAGTGGCTTAAACAATAGAAACATATTATCTCACAGTTCTGGAAGCTAAGTTCGAGATCAAGGTGCTGGCTGAGTTGGTTCCTTGTAAGAGTTGTAAGAAAGAATCTGTTCCATGCTGTTCTCCTAGCAATCATTGGCATTGGTTGAACTGTAGGTGCAACAACTTATTTCTGATTCATATTTACATGGACTTATCATGCATTTCTGTGTCAAAATTTTGCCTTTTATAGCAACATCAGTCCTGTTGGCTTTGGGGTATACCCACTTGAGTATGACCTCATCTTAACTAATTTACTGCAATTATTTTACTTCTAATAAGGTCACATTCTGAGGTACTGGGAGGTACCTCATCATATTAATTTTGGAAAAATGGAATCAATCCATAACATTGCTTCTAATCATATGGATTGCATGCAAACCTTGTGCATTAAACTTGTTTTAAACCTACTCCTTCAAAGAGTTGTGATTGGTATAGTTATTAGGGAAAATAGTTTGAAGATTCTTCAAAACAAAAAATGGAACTACCATATGGTATAGCAACTCCAAATCTATCTATATATCTGAAGAAATTAAAATCAGTATCTCAAAGATGTAGATGCACCCTCGTCTTTGCTGCACTATTATTCACAGTAACCAGACACAGAAACAGTGTAAGTATCCACAGAAGGATGAAAGCGCTTTTTAAAATGTAGTATATATTTACAGTGGAATAACCTTTAGCCCCCCCCCAGATAAAGGAAAGCCTGCTATTTGTGGCCACATAAATGAACCTTGAGAGTTTCCCAGGTGGCAAGGTAAAGAACTTCCCTGCCAATGCAGAAATGTATCCCTGGGTCAGGAAGATCCCCTGGAGGAGGAAGTGGCAATCCCCTTCAGGATTCTTGCCTGCGAAATCCCATGGACAGAGAAGCCTGGCAAGCTATAGTCTATAGGATCACAAAGAGTCAGATATGACTGAAATGACCTGACATGCACACATACAAACGGACCTTGGGAGCAATATGCTAAGTGAAATAAATCAGACAGAGAAATGAAAATACTATATATCATATATGGTGCTGGTTTAGTCATTAAATCATGTCTGACTCTTGTGACCTCATGGCTTCTCTGTCCATGGGATTCTCCAGGCAAGAATACTGGAGTGAGTTGTCATTTCCTTCTCCAAGGAATCTTCCTGACCCAGGAATCAAACTTAGGCCTCAAGCATTGCAGGCAGATTCTTTATCAACTGAGCTACAAGGGAAGCCCATATATGGAATAATAAAAAACTCATTAAAAGAGAATAGAACAGTGCTTGCTAAAGGCTATGAGGAGGGGGAAATGAGGAAATGCTGATCAAAGGGTACAAACTTCTAGTTATAAATGAATAAATTTTGATAATCTAATGTACAGCATGGTGACTATAGCAAAAATACTGTATGGTATTCTTGAAAGTTTTGTTTTTTTTTTTTAAATCAAGAATCTCTTTTATTGATTATCAGAAACATTACAAACATCTAGTATGAATAAATTGTAACATGATAGTGTTTAGTTTGAACAATTAATACATTTCAGATATAATATTATACATATTTCAATGCTATTCTCCCCAATCATCCCACCCTCTCCCGGTCCCAGAGTCCAAAAGTCTAGTCTATACATCAGTGTCTCTTTTGCTGTCTCGTAAATAGGGTTATTTTTACCATCTTTCTAAATTCCATATATATGCGTTAGTATACTGTATTTGTGTTTTTCTTTCTGGCTTACTTCACTCTGTATAATAGGCTCCAGTTCCATCCACTTCCTTAGAACTGATTCAAATGTATTCTTTTTAATGGTTGAGTAATACTCCATTGTGTATATGTACCACAGCTTGCTTATCCATTCATCTGTGGATGGACATCTAGGTTGCTTCCACGTCCTGGCTATTGTAAACAGTGCTGCTATGAACATTGGGGTACACGTGTCTCTTTCAATTCTGGTTTTCTCAGTGTATATGCCCAGCAGTGGGATTGCTGGGTCATAAGGCAGTTCTATTCGCAGTTTTTTGAGGAATCTCCATAGTGTTCTCCATAGTGGCTGTACTAGTTTGCATTCCCACCAACAGTGCAAGAGGGTTCCCTTCTCTGCGCACCCTCTCCAGCATTTATTGCTTGTGGACTTTTGGATAGCAGCCATTCTGATTGGCGTGAAATGGTATCTCATAGTGGTTTTGATTTGCATTTCTCTGATAATGAGTGATGTTGAGCATCTTGTCATGTGTTTGTTAGCCATCTGTATGTCTTCTTTGGAGAAATGTCTATTTAGTTCTTTGGCTCATTTTTTGATTGGGTCATTTATTTTTCTGAAATTGAGCTGTAGGAGTTGCTTGTATATTTTTGAGATTAGTTGTTTGTCAGTTGCTTCATTTGCTATTATTTTCTCCCATTCTGAAGGCTGTCTTTTCACCTTGCTTATAGTTTCCTTTGTTGTGCAGAAGCTTTTAAGTTTGATTAGGTCCCATTTGTTCATTTTTGATTTTATTTCCAATATTCTGGGAGGTGGGTCATAGAGGATCCTGCTGTGATGTAAGTCAGAGAGTGTTTTGCCTATGTTTTCCTCTAGGATTTTTATGGTTTCTGGTCTTACATTTAGCTCTTTAATCCATTTTGAGTTTATTTTTGTGTATGGTGTTAGAAAGTGTTCTAGTTTCATTCTTTTACAAGTGTTTGACCAGTTTTCCCAGCACCACTTGTTAAAGAGATTGTCTTTAATCCATTGTATATTCTTGCCTCCTTTGTCAAAGATAAGGTGTCCATATGTGCGTGGATTTATCTCTGGGCTTTCTATTTTGTTCCATTGATCGATATGTCTGTCCTTGTGCCAGTACCATACTGTCTTGATGACTGTGGCTTTGTAGTAGAGCCTGAAGTCAGGCAGGTTGATTCCTCCAGTTCCGTTCTTCTTTCTCAAGATAGCTTTGGCTATTCGAGGTTTTTTGTATTTCCATACAAATTGAGAAATTATTTGTTCTAGCTCTGTGAAGAATACCATTGGTAGCTTGATGGGGATTGCATTGGATCTATAAATTGCTTTGGGTAGTATATTCATTTTCACTATATTGATTCTACCAATCCATGAACAAGGTATATTTCTCCATCTATTAGTGTCCTCTTTGATTTCTTTCACCAGTGTTTTACAGTTTTCTATATATAGGTCTTTAGATTCTTTAGGAAGATATATTCCTAAGTATTTTATTTTTTTCATTGCAATGGTGAATGGAATTGTTTCCTTCATTTCTCTTTCTATTTTCTCGTTATTAGTGTACAGGAATGCAAGGGATTTCTGTGTGTTTATTTTATATCCTGCAACTTTACCATATTCATTGATCAGTTCTAGTAATTTTCTGGTGGAATCTTTAGGGTTTTCTACGTAGAGGATCATGTCATCTGCAAATAGTGAGAGTTTTACTTCTTCTTTTCCAATTTGGATTCCTTTTATTTCTTTTTCTGCTCTGATTGCTGTGGCCAAAACTTCCAAAACTATGTTGAATAGTAATGGTGGAAGTGGGCATCCTTGTCTTGTTCCTGACTTTAGAGGAAATGCTTTCAATTTTTCACCATTGAGGATAATGTTTGCTGTGGGCTTGTCATATATAGCTTTTATTATGTTGAGGTATGTTCCTTCTATTCCTGCTTTCTGGAGAGTTTTTATCATAAATGGATGTTGAACTTTGTCAAAGGCTTTCTCTGCATCTATTGAGATAATCATATGGTTTTTATTCTTCAGTTTGTTAATGTGGTGTATTACATTGATTGATTTGAGGATAGTGAAGAATCCTTGCATTCCTGGGATAAAGCCCACTTGGTCATGATGTATGATCTTTTTAATGTGTTGTTGGATTCTGATTGCTAGAATTTTGTTAAGGATTTTTGCATCTATGTTCATCAGTGATATTGGCCTGTAGTTTTCTTTTTTTGTGGGATCTTTGTCAGGTTTTGGTATTAGGGTGATGGTGGCCTCATAGAATGAGTTTGGAAGTTTGCCTTCTTCTGAAATTTTCTGGAACAGTTTGAGTAGGATAGGTGTTAGCTCTTCTCTAAATTTTTGGTAGAATTCAGCTGTGAAGCCGTCTGGACCTGGGCTTTTGTTTGCTGGAAGATTTCTGATTACAGTTTCAATTTCCGTGCTTGTGATGGGTCTGTTAAGAGTTTCTATTTCTTCCTGATCCAGTTTTGGGAAGTTGTACTTTTCTAAGAATTTGTCCATTTCTTCCACATTGTCCAATTTATTGGCATATAATTGCTGATAGTAGTCTCTTATGATCCTTTGTATTTCTGTGCTGTCTGTTGTGATCTTTCCATTTTCATTTCTAATTTTATTGATTTGATTTTTCTCCCTTTGTTTCTTGATGAGTCTGGCTAGTGGTTTGTCAATTTTATTTACCCTTTCAAAGAACCAGCTTTTGGCTTTGTTGATTTTTGCTATGGTTTCTTTTGTTTCTTTTGCATTTATTTCTGCCCTAATTTTTAGAATTTCTTTCCTTCTACTAACCTTGGGGTGCTTCATTTCTTCCTTTTCCAGTTGCTTTAGGTGTAGAGTTAGGTTATTTATTTGGCTTTTTTCTTGTTTCTTGAGGTATGCCTGTATTACTATGAACTTTCCCCTTAGGACTGCTTTTACAGTGTCCCACAGGTTTTGGGTTGTAGTGTTTTCATTTTCATTCGTTTCTATGCAGAATTTGATTTCTTTTTTGATTTCTTCTGTGATTTGTTGGTTATTCAGGAGTGTGTTGTTCAGCCTGTTGGACTTTTTAATAGATTTTCTGAACAACTGTGTTGTTCAGTCCTGTTGGACTTTTTAATAGATTTTCTCCTGTTATTGAGATTTACTCTTACTGCATTGTGGTCAGAAAAAATGCTTGGAATGATTTCAATTTTTCTGAACTTACCAAGGCTACATTTATGGCCCAGGATGTGGTCTATCCTGGAGAAAGTTCTGTGTGCACTTGAGAAAAAGGTGAAATTCATTGTTTTGGGATGAAATGTCCTATAGATATCAATTAGTTCTAACTGGTCTATTGTATCGTTTAAAGTTTGTGTTTCCTTGTTAATTTTCTGTTTAGTTGATCTATCCATTGGTGTGAGTGGGGTATTAAAGTCTTCCACTATTATTGTGTTATTGTTGATTTCTCCTTTCATACTTGTTAGTATTTGTCTTATATATTGCGGTGCTCCTAAGTTGGGTGCATATATATTTATAATTGTTATATCTTCTTCTTGCATTGATCCTTTGATCATTAGGTAGTGACCTTCTTTGTCTCTTTTCACAGCCTCTGTTTTAAAGTCTATTTTATCTGATATGAGTATTGCTACTCCTGCTTTCTTTTGGTCTCTATTTGCGTGGAAAATCTTTTTCCAGCCCTTGACTTTCAGTCTGTATGTGTCCCCTGTTTTGAGGTGGGTTTCTTGTAGACAGCACATGGAGGGGTCTTGTTTTTTTATCCATTCAGCCAGTCTCTGTCTTTTGGTTGGGGCATTCAACCCATTTACATTTAAGGTAATTAATGATAAATATGATCCCGTTGCCATTTACTTTGTTGTTTTGGGTTTGAATTTATATATCCTTTTTGTGTTTCCTGTCTAGAGAATGTCCTTTAGTATTTGTTGGAGAGCTGGTTTGGTGGTGCTGAATTCTCTCAGCTTTTGCTTGTCTGTAAAGGTTTTGATTTCTCCTTCATATTTGAATGAGATCCTTGCTGGGTACAATAATCTGGGCTGTAGGTTCTTTTCTTTCATCACTTTAAGTATGTCTTGCCATTCCCTCCTGGCTTGGAGAGTTTCTATTGAAAGATCAGCTGTTATCCTTATGGGAATTCCCTTGTGTGTTATTTGTTGTTTTTCCCTTGCTGCTTTTAATATTTGTTCTTTGTGTTTGATCTTTGTTAATTTGATTAATATGTGTCTTGGGGTGTTTTGCCTTGGGTTTATCCTATTTGGGACTCTCTGGGTTTCTTGGACTTGAGTGATTATTTCCTTCCCCATTTTAGGGAAGTTTTCAACTATTATCTCCTCTAGTATCTTCTCATGGTCTTTCTTTTTGTCTTCTTCTTCTGGGACTCCTATGATTCGAATATTGTAACATTTAAAATTGTCCTGGAGATCTCTGAGATTGTCCTCATTTCTTTTAATTCGTTTTTCTTTTTTCTCCTCTGATTCCTTTAATTCTGCCATTCTATCTTCTAATTCGCTAATTCTATCTTCTGCCTCTGTTATTCTACTATTTGTTGCCTCCAGAGTGTTTTGGATCTCATTTATTGCATTATTCATTATATATTGACTCTTTTTTATTTCTTCTAGGTCCTTGTTAAATCTTTCTTGCATCTTCTCAATGCTTTTCTCCAGGCTATTTATCCATGATTCCATTTTGCTTTCCAGATTTTGGATTAATTTCACTATCATTATTGGGAATTCTTTATCAGGTAGGTTCGCTATTTCTTCCTCTTTTGTTTGGTTTGGTGGGCAATTATCCTGTTCCTTTACCTGGTGGGAATTCTTCTGTCTCTTCATCTTGTTTAAATTGCTAAGTTTGGGGCGTCTTTACTGTATTCTGGTAGTCTGTGGAGTTCTCTTTATTGTGGCGTTTCTGCACTATATGTGGGTTTGTACCGGTGGCTTGTCGAGGTTTCTTGTTTATGGAAGCTTGTATTGGTGTTCTGGTGGGTGGAGCTGGATTTCTTTTCTCTGGGGTGCAGTGGAGTGTCTAGTAGTGAGTTATGAGATGTCTATGATTTTGGGGTCGCTTTGTGTAGACTGTATATTGGAGCTCAGGCTGTGTTCTTGTTTTTCTTGAGAATTTGCTTGGTATGTCTTGTTGTGGAACTTGCTGGTCTTTGTGTGATGCTTGGTTTCAGAGTAGGTATGGAGGCTTTTAATGAGCTCCTGTCAATTAATGTTTCGTGGGATCAGGGTATGGACTTAAGCCTCCTGGTTCCAGTTATCGGTCTTATTTTTACAGTAGTCTCAAAAACTTCTTCTTCTATAATGCATTCCACAACTGGACCGCTCAGAGATGTTCACGGAATTATACAGAGAAGGGAAAAGGGAGGAAGGAGACAGAGGTGGTCAGGAGGATAAAAGGAGGGAGTGTGAAGGAGAGAGACAGATCTAGTCAGTAATCAGTAAAGAAAAGAAAAAAGGAAAGGAAAAAAGCAAAGGACAAAAAGGAAAAAAAAAAAAAAAAAAAAACAGGGTCGCAAAAGTTATATCTAAACGCGGAGATTAAAGAAGTACTAGAGGATAAAAAAAAATAAAAATAAAAGAAACAAAACAAAACAAACAACTACAACAAAAAAAAAATTAAAAGGAAAAAATAATTTTGTTTTCCTTTTTCCAATTAAAAAATAATAAAAATTAAAAAATATATATATATATATATTAAAAAAAGAAAAGAAAAAAAAAAGGAAATAATGATGGTAAAAATAGTAACAATATATATAAGAGTTTCTCTATTATTGTTGTGGGTTCAGTTCATTTTCGGCTAGTTCCTTGTTCCGGCTTTAATTTCTCAAGACCTATAGGCCCCTTTCTCTGTAGTTGGTCTGTATAGTCCTTTGTTCTGTGCACGGTTAGGCGGTGTTCTGGGCCAAGGCCGGCCACTCGTGTGGTCGGCGCTGCACAATCTGGATTGCCGGCCCAAACTACTCCAATTAGGGAGCACTCCAGACAATCAGTCGAACGCAGTCTATGCTGAGGCCCGCAGAGGGGGAGGGGCCGGCGACGGGAATGGCGGGCGGATGGGGGAGGGGGTGGGGTGGCCCTCGTGGGAGCCACGGGCACAGCAGGCCGGGGCACGCCTGCTCGGGAGTGGCCGGCGGGGGAGCGTCCAGTGGGGGAGAGTCCCGCGGGGGAGCGTCCCTCGGGGGATGGCCGGCAGGGGAGCGTCCCGCGTGGGAACGGCCAAGGCATCTCCCTGCCCAGCCCTGGCTCCCCAATGGCAGATGCGGGCATTTGCAGCAATGCTTCTCCGCTGCGGAAGTTACCGCAGGGCCCGCAGTCTGTGGGTTCTAATTGCTCAACTGTTCTCCTCCCTGTTATGATAGTCTCCATGTTTCCCAGGTTCGGCGCAGATTCCGCAGGGAGAGTGTTTCCTGGTGTTTGGAAACTTCTCTTTTTAAGACTCCCTTCCCCAGACAGAGGTCCGCCCCTCCCTCTTTGTCTCTCTCTGGCTTCTATATTCTTTCCTACCTCCTTTAGAAGGCAGTGAGTTGCTTTTCTGGGTGTCCGACGTCCTCCCCCAGCACTCCGAAGCTGTTTGTGGAATTTACTTGGCGCCCAGATGTCCCTTTGATGAATCTGTGGAGGAGAAAGCGTATTCCCCGTCCTAATCCTCTGCCATCTTAACCGGAAGTCCCTTGAAAGTTGTTAAGAGAGTAAATATTAAGTGTTCTCACTACACACACACACACACACACACACACACACACACACACACACACTATGTTAATTAACCTAATGGTGGTAATCCATTTTTGCAATATATATACAAATCAAAACATCAGGCTGTACACTTTAAACATATATGAATCTATATGTCAAATATACTTCAGTAAAGCTTGAAAATCTTACAACAAATAAACAAACTAAGAATTGATTGTGAAGATGAATGGAGAGCATTGAGTCAGCTAGATGCATTACTGGACAAGTTGTATTATGGGGCTTCCCTAGTAGCTCAGTTGGTAAAGAATCTGCCTGCAATGCAGGAGACCCAGGTTTGATTGTTGAGTTGGGAAGATTCCCTGGAGAAAGGAGTGGCCACCCACTCTAGTATTCTTGCCTGGAGAATCCCATGGACAGAGAAGCCCGGAGGGCTACAGTCTGTGGGGTCACAAGAGTCGGACACAAGTAAGTGACTAAACCACCAACAGAGTTGTGTTATAACCAAAAAAGCTTATTTCTTTAAAATAGTACTTTTTACTATTTCCATTTTTTTTAACCACCTCCTGACTCTCTACTCAGTTTTTCCTGACTTTATACTTAGCCTTCACACAATAGTGATCACTTGACGACTGCCTTCATGTAACATTAAAATCTCCAAATTGAAAGTTCTGTTCTTGATCTCAGTCTCCTCTAAACTGCAGTAATTTTCATTACAGCCATAGTCAGACTCTCTCTTCTCCAGGATTTAATTAGACTTGATATCTGGCCTTTTACATTATGTCTCTGAACCACATACTTTTTCTTGTTTTGTCTCTCTCTCCATCTTTTTGCTGTTTCCATAAATATTTGCTGAATAATTGAGTGTATAGAAAAATGGATGAATGGACAGGTGGACAAATGAGCAAATTTGGGGCTTATAGGAAATGGAAAGTTTTAACTAAGGGAATTACACAACTAGATGTATATTTCCTTTCAAAAAAAGGAATTATATTTTTGATAAATGAAGTGAAGTTGCTCAGTCGTGTCTGACTCTTTGTGACCCAATGGACTGCAGCCTAACAGACTCCTCTGTCCATGGGATTTTCCAGACAATAGTACTGGAGTGGATTGCCATTTCCTTCTCCAGGGTATTTTCCCAAAATGAAGTGAAGTCGCTCAGTCATGTCTGACTCTTTGCGACCCCGTGGACTGTAGCCTACCAGGCTCCTCCGTCCATGGGATTCTCCAGGTAAGAATACTGGAGTGGGTTGCCATTTCCTTCTCCAGGGGATCTTCCCACCCAGGGATCGAACTCGGGTCTCCTGCATTGGAGGCAGACACTTTAACCTCTGAGAGACCAGGGATATTCCCAAACCAGGGATCAAACCCGAGTCTCCTGCATTGTAGACAGACGCTTTACCATCTGAGCAATACATATGCATAGTGAAATGATACCATAATCAAGCTAGAATATCATCCCTTCACAAAGTTAATATTTTTTCTGTGTGATAAAAGTACCTGACATCTACCCTTTTAGCTAATTTCCCATATGAAATGCAGTATTTTTAACTACAGTTGTCATGGTGTACACTGAATCTCTAGATTCATTCATGTCTCATAAGTTCAACTTTATAAACTTTGACAAACATCTCCCAATTTTCTCCACATCTTCACCCCTGATAACCACCATTCTAATTCTGTTTCTCTATATTCAACTTCTCAGAAGCAAAATACAAGAGATAACATTGTTTTGTTTTGTTTTTCTTTCTCTGTTTGACTGATTTCACTACGCATATTTCATGATTGTATTTCCATAGTTTTTTTTTTTTTCTAACTTTGTTTTCCCCAACAGTTTGTCAGTTTACTATTTGAAAAAGCTTTCTTTATAAAGAACACCATTGGGACTCATTAACTAATGAGTAATAATAATAAATACATTACTCCAGTTTGAGGTCTTTAAATTTTCCATCAGCCCCACTCCCCACTGTTTTTATGTAGGTGCTCTAAGATAGTGATCAAGTACTTTTGAAGCCTATATATAATTTTTTTTAAATTTCTGAGATATTGTAATTACTACTCACTCTGCCTAGAACATGTTTTGGAAATGGATTATTCACTCGTGTTAAATAAATTACCTTTAAATGTGTTATCAATTATTTCCTGGGGAAAATCTTTTTGCATATTATCTAACAGTTTTGTTTCCCAGAAGTGGAAAAATCATTTATTTTATTCTGGAACTTTCTTAGATAACAATACCTCTTACAATTATTTAGATGGATTAGTATTACTTCTATTTCTCAGAAGTTTCATAGATGTTCATTTTATACTGATGGTCATATATAACTTTACTTGTAAAGTTATAGAATTCTATGATTTTAAATAGGCTCTATTTCTGACTTCCCTTGATCTTGCTACTCTTAGGTCAAGAAGAGTTAAGGTATGTTTATTTTCATAAACATTGTTTACTTGAAAATAATGAAAATGTTTAGATAATCAGCTCATACAAAGTTGGATAAGAGATCAAAGTCATTTCATTTTTAGTATGTTTCTAGACAGCATAATAAAAAGCAGAGACACTGTTTTGCCAACAAAGGTCTGTCTTGTCAAAGTTATGGCTTTTCCAGTAGTCATGTATGGATGTGAGACTTGGACCATAAAGAAGGATGAGTGCCAAAGAACTGATACTTTTGAACTGAGATGTTGGAGAAGACTCTTGAGAGTCCCTTGGACTGCAAGGAGATCAAACCAGTCAATCCTAAAGGGAATCACCTTGAATATCCATTGGAAGGACTAATGTTAAAGCTGAAACTCCAGTACTTTGACCACCTGATGCAAAGAACTGACTCATTGGAAAAGCTACTGATGATTGGAAAGATAGAAGGCAGGAGGAGAAGGGGACGACAGAGGATGAGATATTTGGATGACATCACCAACTCGATGGACATGAGTTTGAGCAAGCTCCAGGAGTTGGTGATGGACAGGGAAGCCTGGAGTGCTGCAGTCCATGGGGTCACAAAGAGTTGGACATGACTGAGCAACTAAACTGAACTGAACTGATGTGTGTTATAGAAGTTGGAAATTTAAATGGAAAAAATTCATTTTCTTCTATAATTTCTATTCCTTCTTTTGAAATGACATGTTTCTTTTGAAATGACATGTTTCTATTAAGCCAATATCATTGTTCTTGGTTACACTGAAAATAATGCAAATTCTTTTGCCTAAAGTTCATTGATACTTGTCCTCGAAAGCAGACTTTAAAATATAATGAGAGAAAATTATAACATTAAAATTATAGAAAATTTTAAAAACTCTCCTGCAACTTGTTTTTAAAAATTGTTAGACTTTCTTTCACATGTTGCTTATTGGGAAATATCCTCTAGATACAGGGCATCAGCAACTTTACTATTTTCAAAGAAGAAACACTAATTGAGTTCTATATTGATTTTTAGTACTGTGGAATTTGCCATAATCAACAAATCCACAGATAAATTTTAAATGAAAATTTCCATTTTAGAGCAGTTTTGGATATATAGAAAAATAGCTAGTACAAGTTACATACTCAATTCCCCCTCTATATAATGTCTTACACTCGCATGTTGTATTTCTTTCAATTAATTGGATACATTATTATTAACTTAAGGCCATAATTTATTATGATTCCCTTTGTTTTTGCCTACTGTCTTTTTTCCTTTCCAATATAGCATGTTACATTTTATTGTCATATCCACTTGGGCTCCTCTTTACTGTGGCAGTTTCTCACACTTTCCTTGCTTTTAATGGCCTGGGGGTCATTTGAGGATCACCAAACAAGTACTTTGTAAAATATGTTTCAGTTGTGATCTGTTAGATATTTTCTCATTATCAGATTGAATTATGGATTTGCAAGAGGAGGGTCACAGAAGTACTGTCTTAATCACATCACATGGAGGGTATATGATGAATAGGACTTACAATTATATTGTTGTCCTTGTTCACCTAGCTGAGGGGGAACCAGTTTTTCAGAATTTCTTCTACTTACCCTCAACTCTGCTTTTTCATACTGTACTCTTTGGAAGAAATTCTCTGTGCACAGCCCAGAATTAAGAAGGTAGCGTATATACAAAATTAATTTTAGATTTTTCTGCATGAGGCATTGGAATATTCTCCATCATTTATGCATGTAGTCATTTATTTCTTTTTTTTTCATTTTAAATTTAGTTTTATTTAACTTTACAATATTCTATTGGTTTTGCCATTGATCATTTACTTTAGATTATAATCTAATGACATTAATTTTTGTTATTGTTGCTCAGAATGTTCCAGCTTAGACCTCTGGGTGGTTTAGTTGTCTCCTGTGTATCTTTGATATACCTTATGTTTATGTTTTTGTTTTTAGCTTTTCCCTACTTTTTGGCATATTTCAAAATTATCTTTTATATTTTCTGCCTCGGGCCTAGAATGAGCCATTTTTTTTTCCAAGAAGCGGTGGTTCCTATTATGAAAGAATGACATTAGAAACCAAGATCTGGGTTCTGGATGTGCTTGATTATTGCTATTAGGGTATTATGACTCCTAGGATATCTTAGCTGACAAAGCAAGATTTCACATGTGTGCATATAACATATATATATATATATATATATATATATATATATACACACACACACACACACATATATGTGTATATATGAACTAAGTGGCTAAGTGCTAAAAGAATCCACCTGCCATGTAGAAGATGCGGGAGACTCACATTCAGTCTCTGAGTAAAGAAGATTCCTTGGAGGAGGAAATGACAACCCACTACAGTATTCTAGCCCAGAAAATCCCATGGACAGAGGAGCCTGGTGGGCTACGCTCCATAGATTTACAAAGAATTGGACATGACTGGCGGGGTATATACATACACACACATACATATCCAAAAATGTTTCAGTATGTGAACATGTGGGTGTATATTAACCTATACATGAATTCATACTTGTCTTCCACCACAATCTCTCATTGCCTGGATTTTTATAGCATCCTCCTCTTGCTTTTCTGTAACCTTTCAATTCAACAGTGAGAAATCTAACTCCCACCATTTGTCATTTATTTATTTATTTCCAGGGTATATGTACAGCAGTATCAGAATTTTTAACTAGTACCCTCATGGGAACAAGCTTTATCCATCAGATTACCAGGCTCTGTACAGTTTTTCTGCCTTTAGTCTTAACAGACTTCAGTCATTTCCAAAACTAGTTAGGTCAACAGGGGATCTCATCATACCCCTTCTGTGAGGTCATTTTATATATTTGTAAAACAGCTAGACTCTCTCATAGAGTGTATATTCTATCTTACATCTTACAATGCTCACATTATTTTTTAAAATTTGTGTATGTTTAAGCTTGCTTTTTGTGTTGTCAAGTTCTATGGCCTTATACAAATGCTTAGTGTCATGGTATCATATATAATAATTTGATCTCTACTTTAAAAAACTCATGTTTTAACTCCAAAAATTGCCTCCAAGTTCCTGGAAACCACAGATCTTTCACCATCTTTATAGATTTGTCTTTTTCAAACAGCTGTTTTCAAATTGGGTTCTTTCACTTTTTGTTTATCAGTCCCTCAGTCATAAGTCATATCGAACTCTTTGTGATCCCATGGACTGCAGCATGCCATGCTTCCCTGTCCTTCACCACCTCCCCGGGTTTGCTCAAACTCATGGCCATTGAATCAGTGCTG
Organism: Tragelaphus eurycerus; assembly: GCA_935064755.1. NCBI lineage: Eukaryota > Metazoa > Chordata > Mammalia > Artiodactyla > Bovidae > Tragelaphus > Tragelaphus eurycerus. The sequence continues at coordinate 2,837,072 of CAKXYN010000123.1, forward strand.
CCATCCACCAATCTCATTCATTGTTGTCCCCTTCTCCTGCCTTCAATCATTCCCAGCATCAGGGTCTTTTTAATGAGTTGGCTCTTTGCATCAGGTGGCCAAAGTATTAGTGCTTCAGCTTCAGTATCAGTCTTTCCAATGGATAGTCAAGGTTGATTCCCTTTAGGATTGACTGGTTTGATGTCCTTGCAGTCCAAGGGACTCTCAAGTATCTCCTCCAACATCTCAGTTCGAAAGCATCATTTCTTTGATGCTCATCCTTCTTTATGGTCCAACTCTCACATCCATACATGACTGCTGGAAAAACCATAGCTTTGACCAGATGGACCTTAGTTGGCAAAGTAATGTCTCTTCTTTTTAACATGTCATCTACATTTGTCATAGCTTTTCTTCCAAGGAGAAAGTGTCTTAATTTTGTGAACTCAGTCACCATCTTCAGTGATTTTGGAGCTCAAGAAAATAAACTCTATCACTGTTTCCATTGTTTCCCCATCTATTGCCATGAAGTGATAGGACCAGGTGCCATGATCTTAGTTTTCTGAATGTTGAATTTTAAGCCAACTTTTTCACTTTCCTCTTTCACCTTCATCAAGAGGCTCTTTATTTCCTCTTTGCTTTCTGCCATAAGGATGGTGTCATTTCTATGTCTCAGGTTATTGATTTTCCTCCTGGCACTCTTTATTCCAGCATGTGCTTCATCCAGCCTGGCATTTTGCATGATGTACTCTGCATAGAAATTGCATAAGTAAGGTGACAATACACAGCTTCAATGTACTCCTTTCCCAATTTGGAACCAGTCCATTGTTCTATGTCCAGTTCTAACTATTGCTTCTTAACCTGCATGCAGATTTTTCAGGAGGCATTATAAGGTGGTCTGGTATTCCTATCTCTTTGAGAAGTTTCCACAGTTTGCTGTGATCCACACAGTCAAAGGCAGTGAAGCAGAAGTAGATGTATTTCTGGAGCTCTCTTGCTTTTTCAATGATCCAGCAGATGTTGGCTGCCTTTTCTAAATCCAGCTTGAACATCTGGAAGTTCTCAGTTCAAATACTGTTGAAGTCTATCTTGGAGAATGTTAAGCATTACTTTACTAGCATGTGAGATGAGTGCAATTGTGCCGTAGTTTGAGCATTCTTTGGCATTGCCTTTCACTGGGATTAGAAGAAAAACTGGCCTTTTCCAGTCCTGTGGCCACTCTGAGTTTTCCAAATTTGCTGGCATATTGAGTGAAGCACTTTCATAGAATCATATTTTACGATTTGAAATAGCTCAACTGGAATTCCAACCCTCACTAGCTTTGTTCATAGTGATGGTTCCTAAGGCCTACTTGACTTTACACTCCAAAATGTCTGGCTCTAGGTGAGTGATCATACCATCATGATTATCCAGTTCATTAAGATCCTTTTTGCATTGCTCCTTTGTATATTCTTGCCACCTCTTCATAATATCTTCTACTTCTTTCACTTAGCAATATACATTTAGCTTTCTTCATATTTTTATCTAGCTAAATATATTTCCTTTTACAGATATTCCAGAGTGTAGGGTGTTTTGTTTGTTTAATTAATTTTCATTGGCATATAGTTGCTTTACATATTGTCTTAGTCTCTACTGTATATGGCAGTGTGTTTAATCCATTCACCTACTGAGGATAAATTAGTTATTTTTAGTTTTGTCAATTAAAAATAAAACTACTCTGAACATTTATGTGCAGATTTTTGTGTGAACATAAATTTTCAATTTATTTGGGAAATGGCAAAGAATATAATTGCTGGATTTTATTGTATGACTATATTTAGCCTTGTAAGAAATTCCCAATCTGTTTTCAAAGTGACTCTATCATTTTGCATTCCTACCAGCAATGAATGAGAATACCTGTTGCTCCTCATCCTCTCCAACAACTGGCACTATGATTTTATTTTTAATTTTAGCCATTTAAATGGTTATTTTGCAGTATCTCATTGCTGTTTTAACTTGTAATTCAGATCAGATCAGATCAGTCGCTCAGTCGTGTCTGACTCTTTGCGACCCCATGAACCTCAGCACGCCAGGCCTCCCTGTAATTACCTGATGACAAATAGTTTTGAGCATCTGTCATATTGCCACATGTTTACTTCACATCTCTAGATTTTTTTTTTAAAAGTGTCTGTTCAGATTTATTTTCTTTATTTTTTAGTTGTGTTTGTTTTCTTATTCCTGAAGATTAAGTGTTCTTTGTATTTTGGATACAAGTTCTTTAGCAGCTATATGCTTTGTAGATATTTTCTCCCAGACTGTGGCTGATCTTTTCACATCTTTAATATCATATTTGCAGAAGATTTTAACTGTAAAAAAGCCAAATTATCCATTTTATTTCATGGATATGTTTTCAGTTTTGTTTGTAAAACTAAACAAAACAAAAAGATAACCCTAAGAATGGGAAGAAATATTTGCAAATTAAGTAACTGACAAGTGGTTAATCTCCAAATATAAAAATAGTTCATGCAGCGTAATATCAAACAACAAACAGCCCATTCAAAAAATGTGTGGAAGACGTAAATGTCTTCTTTTCTCTGAAGAAGACTTACATGTGGCCAAAAGGCACATGAAAAGATGCTCAACATCACTAATTATTAGAAAAATGCAAATCAAAACTACAATGAGGTACCACTTCATACTGGTCAGAATGGTCATCATAAAAAAAAAAAAAAGAAAGAAAGAAATTTACAAACCAAAGTGCTCGGGAGGAATTGGATACAACAGAACCCTCTTACATTGCTGTGTAATCTAAATTGATACAACTACTATATAGAGAACAGTTTGAAGATTCTTTAAAAAACTAGAATTAATACTACTATATGACCCAGCAATCCCACTCCTGGGTATGTACTCATAAAATACCATAATTCCAAAATATTCATGCATCCCAACATTCACTGAAGCACTGTTTACAATAGCCAAGGAATGGAAACAGCTAAAATGGACATTAACAGAGGAATGGATATAGAAGATGTGACACATGTACACAATGGAATGTTGCTGCTGCTGCTGCTAAGTGCTTCAGTCGTGTCTGACTCTGTGCGACCCCATAGACAGAAGCTCACCAGGCTCCCCCGTCCCTGGGATTCCCCAGGCAAGAACACTGGAGTGGGTTGCCATTTCCTTCTCCAATGCATGAAGGTGAAAAGTGAAAGTGAAGTCGCTCAGTCGTGTCCGACTCTTAGCGACACCATGGACTGGAGCCCACCAGAATCCTCCATCCATGGGATTTTCCACGCAAGAGTACTGGGGTGGGGTGCCATTGCCTCTTACTCAACCTTAAATAGATAAGAAACTGTGCCATTTGCCAAAACACAAATGGACCTAGAGACTGTCATACAGAGTGAAGTAAGTCTGAAAGAGTAAAACAAGTATCTTATATTAAGGCGTATGTGTGCAATCTAGAAAAATGATACAGATGAACCGATTTGCAAAGCAGAAATTGAGACACAGACCTAGAGAAGAAATGTATGGACACCAAGGGGGACAGGGTGGTGGTGGGATGGACTGGGAGATTGGGATTGACATATATACACTATTATGTATAAAGTAGATGACTAATGAGGGCCTACCATACAGCAGAGTGGAAAAGTAAGAAAAACAATGTTTGTAGGACATATGTTAAATTAACCTTAAAAATGCATTCCAATATACATTAGATTCAGACAAATGCTGCTTGATTCCACTTATAAAAGGTACCTTAAATAGTCAAATTAATAGAGTCAGAATGTACATTGGTGGATACCAGAGGCTGAGGGGTGAGGGTGGGAAGGGAAATAGGTAGTTAGTGTTTAATGGGGACAGAATTTCAGTTTAAAAAGGTGAAAAACTCAGGAGATGGATGATGGTGAGATTACACAACAGTACAGATGTACTTAATGTCATTGACCTATAGAGCTAAATAACTATATTTAAATAGCATGCTTAATATTATGTGACTTTTACCACAATTGGAAATATATATATATATATATACACACATTTATATATATATATATATATATATATATATATATATATATATATACATTATATATATCTATATATATATAATTTATTATGTATATATAAAATTTTGTGTGCACAGATGTATCAGTTCCATCAGTTTCCTTTTAGAGTCACCATTTGGTCTCCTCCTCCGTAAATTTAGGGTTGAATGCAGTGGTTATACTGTGTTTTTTTAGGAAGACAAACCAAGAAGTGTTCCAGATACTAGAAGGAGGTTAGGGCTGTTCAAACCAGAATTCCAGTTACCCAGAATGTTGTATCAAAGGAAAATGTAGAATCCATATGCTTTCATCTGTTGGCCCCATGAACTCCTAGCCATTAGTTAAGAGACAATATGATTATCAGGGCAAGCTATCAGAAACATGAGGTCCACTGCAGTGGGCCTCACCTGCCAGGATTTTTAAGGACTATGCTGCTTTCCATAACGGGGAAGGCCATGGCACCCCACCCCAGTACTTTTGCTTGGAAAATCCCATGGACGGAGGAGACTGGTAGGCTCCAGTCATCAAGCAGACCCTTTGAATACATAAACGTTTCATAACTATGCATGATTTTTAGTGAGTGTGAACAGATTTAATGGAAATGTCAAAATAATATCTCAAGTATATTTTCAATGTAGAATACATATAAATTTTATATATGTCAGTGTTTTATAGCTTTAGCAATATCAAAATATATATAAATTCTGTTTTCAGTGTCATGAATTATTATTTTATGACTTCTGTGAGGTTCCAAGTATTCTGCTAATCACTGTGGATATAAAATTGAACATGACAGAAACAACCTCATAGACTTGGGGGAAAACAGATAATTAATGTGTAATAATCATTATGTTAATAAGAGATAGACCCCTATGAGGCAATGGATGCAAATTTGACAGTTCAGGGAAGTCTTCCAAAAGATGAGATTTGTAAGTTGCAATCTATGGAATAAGTAGAGATTAGCTAGACAGATATAATCTATGAAAATTGTAAAGTTTGGAGAAAATAAGACAAATTCCAGGAATTAAAAGAAATTCATGGTTCTATATAATTTGGGTAAGGAGATAAGTGCCAGAGCTAAATCTAGATAAGTATGTTTGGAGCATATTATGAATATTTTTGTGTAACCAGATAACAGTGTAGACAGACTTGAGCCTGAAAGAAATAACAAATCATTGAACAATTTTAAAAGAGATTTACAAGATCAGATTAGATTTGTGTGTTTCTCTTTATAGTTCACTTTATCTTCAATACAGGAAAATGGCTAGATTGATACAAGACTGAATATAGGGATTTAGGTGAGAGAGTAAGTTGGGACTAAAGTAGTGTTTGTAAAGATAAAGAGAAGTGGAGAAATGTAAGGGATATCTGGAAGGTATAACTGACAAGGCCACTAAATCATTTAGTTTAGGCAATGGGAGAAAGAAGGAACCAAAGATGATAAATGTTAAGCATAAATAAAAGGTGTCTGTTAGTGTCATTCATTGACAATAGAACATAAGAGAGAAAAGAGATCCCAGCAGTCAAATATGAGGAACTGTCCAGTCCTTAACATGTGTGGGACCCATTATAAAAGTATCAATGGGCCCTTATTACATAGGTCTGCATACATGAAAGCTATGAAGCAAGCAACAAATAGCTCAATAAAGGTGTTCTATTCCCTCACCTGCATAGCCTAAAAGGCCAGTTAGAAGTTTAGAACTCAAACTTTCCAAAATTTTGCCCTAGGATATGGTGACAGAAATAGATCTGGTCCTTACCTCCCCTCTTTTCCACCAGTGACCCTTATCCTTTATTTGAAGTCTGTAGCCTATATATCCACATCCCTTGGAAACAGACATTCGTTGAGCCATCACTCCTGTGCTGCTAGTGTTGGCATACCTGTAAGAGAGGCCTGCTTTCAAGGAGACAGTCCCTAGGAAGAAAATCATGCAAGCTCAAGGGAGAGAATTTTGATGTCCTGGAATAAGAACTATGGTTTGAAAGTAAGGATTCAGCCCCCAAAGAGCACATCAGTAGTCCTGCAATCTCTCAATCTGAAAAGAAGGGTTCAGCTGGAGAGTAACCAGAGAGGAGCACTTTAAAGCTCAGGGCCCAAGTCATGCTATCATATACACTGACTGTTGGGAAGATGATGTGGTGAAAGTTGGATGCAGACAAGACGTAAAATGAGCTCATTCTGAGACAAGTTTACTTAAAATTGCTGGTAAAATATCTAAGCAATAATATTTAGCAGTCAGTTAAAATACAGGTACACATTTCTAGAAAACCAACATACTAGTTTGCCAGTACTGCCATAAAAAAAAAAAAAAAAAAAAAAAAAAAACCTAGCACAGACTAGGTGGCTGAAACAAATAGAAATTCATTTTCTCATAGTTCTGGGAGCTGAAAGTCTAAGATTCTAGCAGGTTTTCTTCCTCTGAGGCCTCTTTCTCTGTCTTGCTAATGACCACCTTTTTGCTTTGTTCCTTCTGTGATCATGAGGCCAAGGTATTTCTTTGTGTATTCAAATAACCTCTTCTTCAAAGAACTTATTTTGTCATATTAGATTAGTATCCACCCCTAAGAGCCTTATTTTAAATTTAGCCTAATCTCTTAATGTCTTTAAAAGTCTTATCTCTAAATACAAGTTAGTATTTGAAAATATGAATTTGAGGAGGATATCATTCAAATCATGATAGTGATTCTGGCTAAAATATAGACTTGAATGCTGTCAATTGCTATGGGCTCAATTGTGTCTGTCCAAAATTCATGTATCGATGTTCTGCTTCCCAATGTGATTGTATTTGGAGCTAGAGCCACTGAGAGAAATTAGATTTAGATAAGATCATCAGGAGGGGTCCCTCAAGAATTAATGTTCATATAAGAAAAGATATCAAAGAGTTTGCTCTTTTTCTCTTTCTGTCAAGTGATCACACAGTAAAAATGCAGCCATTTACAAATCAGGAAGAGAGGTCTATCCAGAAACTGACCTTGCTTATACATTGGCCTCAGACTTTCAACATCCAAGACTATGAGGAAGTACATGTCTGCTATTTAAGTCTCCCAAATGTATCATATTTTGTTATTGTAACCTAGTCAGACTAAAACATCAATGAATGATAGATGAAGCCACATGAACAATGAGATTACCTGGGATAGAAGGTTCAGGGAAGAACTGTGAGGAATACCACAAGGGGAAGCAGAGGAGACTATAACCAGAAGAAATAAAATAAGATTGAAAAGAGAGAAAATTATTTCATTCAGTGATAATGGCTTGAATAATTATGAATTTAAAAAATAAATCTAAATAAATAGAAAATGAATCTGTGATAGTTAATTTTATGTATTAACTTGACTGGGCCATGGGGTGCCCAGATATTTAGTCAAACATCTTTCTGAGTATGTCTTGAAGGTGTTTCTGGGTAAGTGATACTTCAAAAGGTAAATTTAGGTGATTGCACTCCCCAAAGTAGGTGAGCCTTATCCAATCAGCTGAAAGCTTAAATAGCAAAATAGACTGACCTTCCCACAAGTAGGAGGAAATGTCCTCTTACTTAACTGCTTTGAGCTGGGACATTGGTTTTGCTTTGTTTTTGTTGTATATGTTTGTGTCAGTCACTCAGTCGTGTCCGACTATTTGTGATTCAATGGACTATAGCCTGTTAGGTTCCTCTGTCCATGAAATTCTCCAGGCAAAAGTACTGGAGCCATGAAATTAAAAGATACTTGATATTTGGAAGAAAAGCTATGACCAACCTAGACAGCATATTAAAAAGCAGAGATATGGCTTTTCCAACAAAGGTCCATCTAGTCAATGTTATGATTTCTCCAGTAGTCATGTATGGATGTGAGAAAGCTGAGCACCAAAGAATTGATGCTTTTGAACTGTGGTGTTGGAGAAGATTCTGAGAGTCCCGTGGACTACAAGGAAATCAAACCAGTCATTCCTAAAGGAAATCAGTCCTGAATATTCATTGGAAGGACTGATGCTGAAAATCCAATACTTTGGCCACTTGATGCAAGGAACTGACTCTTTGGAAAAGACCCTGATGCTAGGAAAGATTGAGGGCATGGGGACAACAGAACAGATGGTGGGATGGCATCACCAACTCTATGGATATGAGTTTGAGCAAGCTCCAGGAGTTGGTGATCAACAGGGAAGCCTGGAGTGCTGTTGTCCATGGGGTGGCAAAGAGTCAGACATGATTGAGCTACTGAACTGAACTGAAAAAACGCTGGAATGAGTTGCTGCTCTTTCCTTCTCCAGTGTTTTGTTTCTCCGAAAAATACTAAAACTAAAAAATAACTAATGTAAATTAATACAACACAAATACCCAATACCCAAGTATTCCTAAACAGCAGGGAATTTCAGTAACAATTTGAAATGCATAAATTTTATAGAAATCAGAAAGAGTCACAAATTTAAAGAAATTCTATTATCAGGGTATCAAACAAAATTTTAAAAGTCCATGGGAAAATATGAAGTAAATATGCATATATACACTATACTTTGGAAAATATGAAAAAATTTAGAACATGCTATGATGCAAAAACAGCTGTAAATTTAACTTTATTAATTAATTATTTCTGACAGAAATAATTTCCTATAGAGAGAAACTCATTTCTTAAAATTTGTCTTTAAACATAAATAGAATAAAAATAACAGAGAATATAGCTTATTCCCTTGGACTGCAAGAAGATCCAACCAGTCCATTCTGAAGGAGATCAATCCTGGAATTTCTTTAGAAGGAATGATGCTAAAGCTGAAACTCCAGTATTTTGGCCACCTCATGCGAAGAGTTGACTCATTGGAGAAGACTCTGATGCTGGGAGGGGTTGAGGGCAGGAGGAGAAGGGGACGACAGAGGATGAGATGGCTGGATGGCATCACTGACTCGATGGATGCGAGTCTGAGTGACCTCCGGGAGCTGGTGATGGACAGGGAGGCCTGGCGTGCTGCGGTTCATGGGGTCGCAAAGAGTCGGACACGACTGAGCGACTGATCTGATCTGATCTGATCTGATAGCTTATTCAGTATATTAATTATTGAGCCCTAACCTAAGCCAGTCGTTGTGCTATTTGGTATGTTTACAGAGAAGCAGGAGACATGCAGGAGAGGGAATATATATTATTAAAGATATATGTATTACTGCTTTAAACAATACTCAAGCACTTACATTTTTAGTTCTATAAATATATACCTATATCTACAATTGTATACATATAATATTTTAGTAATTAATAAATGTGCTTGTATGCTCAGCTGCTCAGTCATGTCTGACTCTTTTGTGCCCCATGGACTACAGTCTTGCATAAAGAATAAAGTGTCAGTCAATATTTATTGCCACTTACAAATGTTAAGAACTAAGTATATATTTTTTTAATTAAATTTTATTTTGCTTAACTTTACAATACTGTATTGCTTTTGCAGAACTAATTATATTTAATGGGAGGAGAATATTATCTTCTGTGTTATCATGACTCATTTTCCTATTTCATTTTGTATAATTATCTGAAAAAAAATTGAATAATATTCCTCTACAGATAAACCTCGCAATGATGATTAGCAGTTATCTTCCTAAACATTACAGTGAGGGCTGCAATTTTCATTTCTAATATTCTATATGCTGATTGATAATTATGTATTTATATAGGGGAAAAGAGTCAAAATTTTTTATTAAAAGTTTATAACTTTATTCTCTTCACATTGAAATGAGTTGCAATTCAGAAACTGCCTTATCCCTTTATCTATAACTGGAATATCACTTTAGTCCTATAATTTGACAGCTCAGAGAACTGTGTTTGGGTATTAAAAGGAAGCCAGCCTTTTTATCATTTTTGTGCTTTACTGATACATATTAACTTTCAGAATTGATTAATCTTTCCTGATTTTCTGTCTCTTCAGAACCGAGACTAATAGTCTGCTCAAATTCTAAATTCCAGAACGGAAAACATGATTGGCCTAGCATAGGCAAAATATAGAATCTTGATTAAAAGAGCTGGATCTAAGGATATAGATTTACATAATAGTATAAAAAGACTGTATGACCTGTAACCTACCAGCCTCCTCTGTCCATGGGATTTTTCAAGGTAAAAGTACTTGGAGTGGGTTGCCATTTCTTTCACAAGGGAATCTTCCCAACTCAGGGATCAAACCTGAGTCTCCTGTATTGCAGGCAGACACTTTACCATCTGAGCCATCAATGAAGTTTCATAAAAAGACTGTATGACCAGTGTGTAGTACATTCTTGACACTTCTGCAAATTAAGTTAATAAATATTTAATACGTTAAGCGTCTGTTTTGCACCTATTAATGTGCAATCAAAATATCTAGCAGGATAAGGTTTAATTCAGACATTATATAAATATTTTAAAAGTTTATTTTAACTAAACATAATGTTCTAGAAAAGACCATATAAAATTATAAAAATCCTTATAATTAAATTGACCATAAAACTAGCAAAATATTTTATCAGAAAAAAGTAAATAATAACAAGAACAGTCTGGTCATAGGTAATTGTTAAACAAATTTTAACATAATCCTTTATAGAACACTTTGTCAGAGTTGTTCTTATTAGCCTCCTCATTTTTTACAGATGAGAAACTGAGAAAGGAGCTTTCTAAAAAACTATTTCCCAACTAGAGAGTCATGGGGAAGAGACTGAACCCAGTCAAGTTTTCATCAGCATCTGGTTTCTAAAGCAATAACCCTGTATGCGAGATAGCAAAAAAGACACTGATGTATAGAATAGTCTTTTGAACTCTGTGGGAGAGGGAGAGTGTGGGATGATTTGGGAGAATGGCATTGAAACATGTATAATATCATATATGAAGTGAATCGCCAGTCCAAGTTCGATGCATGATACTGGTTGCTTTGGACTGGTGCACTGGGACGACCCAGAGGTATGGGAAGGGAGGAGGGTGAGGGGTTCAGGATGGGGAACACATGTATACCTGTGGTGGACTCATGTTGATGTATGGCAAAACCCATACAATATTGTAAAGTAATTAACCTCCAAGTAAAATAAATACATTCATATTTTTAAAAATTAAAAAATAAATTCTATATAACTATTCAATTTAAAATAAATCATTCATATTGTCAAGATAATTAGTCAAGCTGAATGAAAAATTTTCAAATGTTTTTTCTAAAGATTAAAATAAATCTCAAATGGATTTTAAAGTTAAGTTCAATGAAAATATATGTGAAAATAAAACCATAAATATGTAAATAAGATATACACATATATATGAATAGTGATCAAACCTGTGAAGAAGAGAAAGATCCCTAAATTTAGAAGCAAAGGAATATCATAAAGGATGAGATGATCATATTTCACTATCATAAACAACTGAAATCCTTTATAATGATGCTTTAGTGATTAAAATGATTAAAATAATGCTTTAATGAGTTAAAACAAATAAGAAGTTCATCTGCAGTAAATGCTAAAAGCTACAATTTGTTCCTAGAAAATGTTTATAGGTTTAATCCAAAGGTCTGAATAATTAATATTACTATCTATAAAAAGAGGAACAGAGCATTTAAATTGTAAAAGAAATGCACAAACTGCAATACTTAAATAGAGAACAGGAATAAATGCAAAATTGAAAAAAGGATAAATAAAATAGGCTTAAAATCATAGAAAAATATAAAATTCCTTTTATGGTACCAGCATTATAAATTAATGTATTATTTTCATCATTTAAATTAAGACAAATTTTTAAGACATTCAATGCTGCAAAAAATGAAATAAGAACGATACTCTCAGATACTGATCATAAGAATAGAAATCTGATATCAGGTATTATCAGTAACTATATAATGTTCATAGATTATGATAAAGAGATTTCCATTCATGGTAATAGTCAATTAAAAAAACATTAGGAATAGGACATGCACTTGATAAAAATTGAAAATAATCTATCCAATCATTTGGTGGAATGCTAAAAACTTAGGATGTACCTATTCAGAGGAATATTAGCTATCTCATTCTTTTTATATAATATTATCTCTTCAGTCACTCAGTCACGTTCCACTCTTTGTGACTCCATGAACTTCAGTATGCTAATCTTCCCTGTTCATCACCAACTTCTAGAGCTTACTCAAACTCATGTCCATGAAGTCGGTGATGATATCCAAACATCTCATCTTCTGTCGTCTGCTTCTCCTGCCTTCAATCATTCCCAACATAAGGGTCTTTTCAAATGAATCAGTTCTTTGCATCAGGTGGCCAAAGTATTTGAGTTTCAGCTTCAGCATCAGTTCTTTCAATGAATATTCAAGACTGATTTCCTTTAGGATGGACTGGTTGGATCTCCTTGCAGTCCAATAGGCTCACAAGAGTCTTCTCCAACACCACAATTCAAAAGCATCAACTCTTCGGTGCTCAGCTTTCTTTATAGTCCAACTCTCACATCCATACATGTCTACTGGAAAAACCATAGCCTTGACTAGATGGACCTTTATATAATATTACAAATATGTTGATATAATGTTAAACGGGAAGTACAGGACATAATGCTATACATTTAGAACAAAAATATTTGGTCTTAAAGACAAGGAATCCTCTCTCACCATTCTTATTCATCACAGGCCTTGTTGTTGTTGTTTATTCGCTAGGTCATGTCTGAATCTTTGTGACCCTATGGACTGCAGCACACCAGCATAGTACTAGCCAGAGCAATTAGATAAGGAAAATAAATAAAAGGCTTTCAAATTGAAAAAGAAAAGTAAAACTGTGTCTTTTTTCCTCTCCTTAAAGATATTTGGTAGAAACAATCTCAATGCTCTGAAGCAAAGTTATAATGACATTCATTTTTTTTTAATTTTTTGTTTTTTAATTGAAGAATAATTGCATTATAGAATTTTGTTATTTTCTGTCAAACCCTATCTCTGATTCATGTTGACCTTTTTAAAAAAAATTTATTTTATATTTTGTATTGGAATATAGCTGGAAAGGACATGGGATTAGTCTGTATCAATGACTGGGTTGCACACACACACAAAAAGAAATTGTAAAACTGTCACTGTTTTCAGCTAACATGATTTTATATTTATAATACTGTAAAGATTCTACCAAAAACTACTAAAAATAATTAAAAAATACAATAAAGTTGCATGGTACAAAATCAATATAAAAAATGTGTTGCATTTTTACATACAATGAACTTGCAGAAACATAAATTAAGAAAATAATCCCATTTAAAATTGAAATAAACAAAGAATAAAACACCTATATATAAATCTAGGTGAGGTAAAAGATATATACTAAGAAAGCTATGAGATAGTGTTGAAATAAATTAAAGAAGACACAAAGAAATGAAAAGATATTTTGTGCTCAAGATTGGGAAAATCTAACATTCCTAAAATGTGCATATTACCCAAAGTAATCTACAGATTTGATGCAGGATACAGGAAGCTTGGGGCTGGTGCACTGGGATGACCCAGAGGGATGGTATGGGGAGGGAGGTGGGAGAGGGGTTCAGGATGGGAAATATGTGTACACCCGTGGCAGATTCATGTTGATGTATGGCAAAACCAATACAATATTGTAAAGTAAAATAATAATAATAAATAAATAAATGTCATCCCTATTGAAATTCCAGCAACATTTTTCACAGGTATAAAACAAATATCCTAAAATTTATATAGAATCACTAAAGATTGTGGATAGACAAAGCAATCCATCAGCGGGGTGGTGGGGGGAGTGGAAAGAATTAAGCTACAGGTATCATAGTTCCTGATTTCAAACTGTGTTACAAAGCTATAGTAATCTGAACAGCATGATACAGGCAGAAAAACAGACATATAGATCAATGGAACAAAGAAGAGAGCACAAAAGTAAGCTCTCATATGGACAATTAATTTATGACAAAGGAGCAAAGAACATAAAGTGGATAAAGAAGAGTCTCCTCAGTAAACAATACTGTGAAAATTATACATCAAAAGAATGAAACTAGACCTCTGTCTCACACCATAAACAAACATCAACTGAAAATGGATTAAATACTTGAATATAAAACCTTAAAGCATAAAGCTCCTAGGGGGAAAAAAAATAGTACAACTTTTGACATTGGTCTTTGCAATATCTTTTTGGATATGTCTCCTCAGGCAAGGGCAACAAAGGCAAAAGTAAACAAATGGGATTTCATTGAACTAAAAAGTTTTTTCACAGCAACAGAAACCATGAACAAAATGAAAAGACAATTTACTGATTGGGAGAAGATATCTGCAAGTCATATATTTGAAAAGGGTTAATATTCAAAATATACAAATACATCAACTCAACAATAAAAAACAACCTCATTAATATATGGACAGAAAAGCTGAATAGATAATTTTCTAAAGAAGGCATAAGGATAGCTAAAAGACATATAAAAACTTAAAACTACATTGTAATGTCACCTTATGCCAATTAGAATGGCTATTATCAAAAAGGCAAGAAATTACAAGTGTTAGATTGTGGAGAAAAGATAATCCTTATACACTGTTGGTGGGAATGTAAATTGGTGCAGCCACTATGAAAAACACTCTAGAAATTACTTTAAAAATTAAGAATAGAACCATAAGATCCAGCTATTCCACATCTTGTTATTTATTTAAAGAATATGAAAACACAAATTCAAAAAGATATATGTACCATGAGAAAACCACAATTCAAAAAGACACATGTACACAATTCAAAGAGACACATGTGTTCACTGCAGCACTATTTACAATAGCCAGGACAAGGAAGCAACCTAGATGTCCATCAGCAGATGAATGGATAAAGAAGTTTTGGTAAATATATACAAAAGAATATTACTCAGCTGTAGAAAGGAATGAATTTGAGTCATTTGTCATGAAGTAGATGGACCTAGAGCCTCTTATACAAAGTGAAGAATGTCAGAAAGAGAATAAGAAACACAGTATATTAAAGCATATATTTGGAACCTGTAAAAATGGTACTGATGAACTTATTTGCAAGGAATAAGTGAAGGCATAGATGTAGAGAACAGACTTGTAGACACAGTGGGGGGAGGAGAGGATGGGACAATTGAGAAGGTAGCACTCACAGGCACACACAGTGGGATACATATAGTTATGACTGATTCACAATGTTGTACAGCAGAAACCAACACATTATAAAGCAATTACACTACAATTAAAAATAAAAATGAAAAAACTCAATTGAACAAAAAAATATATACACTATTATGTTAATCACAGAATTATTTACAAAAAGCAAGATATGGAAGCAACCTAAGGGCCCACTGAAGGATGGATATAGTATATATGCTATATATATGAATGTATTATGTCTATATATGTACTATATATATGGATAAACTAAATCCACCCATCTCTCTCTCTCTCTCTCTCTATCTATATATATATATATACATATATATATGTATATATATAGTACATTTGGATAAACTAAATCCATCTATCTCTCTCTCTATATATATATATGTATATATATAGTACATATGGATAAACTAAATCCATCCATTTCTCTCTCTCTCTCTCTCTCTATATATATATATATATATATATATATATATATATATATATATAATATATATACACAAACATATATATAGTTTCCTATGTGGCTTAGTGGGTAAGAATGCAGGAGAGCCTGGTAGGCTACAGCCCATAGGGTCAGACATGACTGAAGTGACTGAGCATTCATGCATGTGAATCTTTGAATCATCATATATATTCACATGATATATATGAAGCTATATATCTCTATACAGATATATGAATTTATGTCTATATATAGATATATACATTGAAACTCTATCCAGCCACACACACACAATGAAATATTGCCATTTGCAACAATATAGATGGACATTGAGAACATCATGCTAAGTAAAATAATTCAGAAGGAGAAAAAGTAACAGTGCATGATTTCACACATCCATGGAATATAAAAATAAATATATAACAAATAAATAATAAAGGAGCAAAAAAAAAAAAAAAAACCAAAACAGAAAACATGTAAATATAGAGAACAGAGTAGTGATTATGAGAGTAGTGAGTTGTTGTTCAGTCACTCAGTCGTGTCTGACTGTTTGCAGCCCCATGGACTCTAACACGCCAGCCTTCTCTTTGCTACACCATTTCCCAGAGCTTGCTCAAACCCATGTCCATTGAGTTGGTGATGACATCCAACCATCTCATCCGCTGTCATCCCCTTCTCCTCCCACCTTCAATCTTTCCCAGCATCAGTGTCTTTTCTAATAAGTCAGCTCTTCACATTAGGTGGTCAGAGTATTGGAGCTGTAGTTTCAGCCCTTCCAATGAACATTCAGGATTGATTTCCATTAGGATTGACTGATTGGATCTCCTTTCAGCCCAAGAGACTCTCAAGAGTCCTCTCCAACACCGTAGTTCAATTATAAAACACTCAGCCTTCTTTATGGTCCAACTCTCACATCCATACATGACCACTGGAAAAACCATAGCTTTCATTATAGTAGCGGGTAATGGGAATCAACTGCATGGTGACAGATGGAAACTGAAGTTTTGATAGCATGCTATGAAGTATACAGAAGTCAAAATATAAAGTTGTAAACATACAATTTATGTTATAAGCCTATGTCATGTCCATAAAAATATACTCTTATTTATGTCAATAGTTATTTACCAAGATATAGGTATAAGCATGTACCTCTGTTTCTGTGTGAAAGAAAGTGAAAGTGAAGTCGCTCAGTTGTGTCCGACTCTTTGCGACCCCATGGACTATACCCTACCAGGCTTCTCAGTCCATGGGGTTTTCCAGGCAAGAGTGCTGGAGTGGGTTGCCATTGCCTTCTCCAGGGGATCTTCCCGACCCAGGGATCGAACCTGGGTCTCCCGCATTATAGGCAGATGCTTTACCCTCTGAGCCACCAGGGAAGCGAACGTAAAACAAAGTTGACCAAAATACCAAGTAATTTTTATGAGTGACATTTCTGAATTTCTGAAACACATTTAATAATTATGAATTACCTTTACAGTGAGAAGGGGAAAAGGATAATAAAATAACAGAAATGGGTATTGGCGTATCAAAAAGCTTCCTAATGAAATATCATAATTTAAAATGCATATTGCTATTTTCTCTAATACGTTGTCACTTTTGCATATGAAATATTTTACAGAGACAGTAAGTTTGGGGAAAATGCCAGCATAAAGCCATAACTACTTTTCATCATTTAAGAATCTACTTTTCAGATGATCCAAAAAGAAACTTAATTTTACTTTGCTTTTATGAACTACTTCTTTAAACTGAAACAAAATCTTCAGGTCAAAATTCAATGATAAAAATCTGAGAACACTCACCTGATTTGAAAATTAAATTTTGGGGAATAATAGGTAATAAGGCCACCAAATTTTATTACCTAATAGTAATAAGTTCTACTCTTGGAATTCTACTCTTTCCTTGAACTGTTTTCATTTCAGAGTTATCCTTATGAGAAAAAAGTTGACAGTATAATTACTCCATTGTGGGGAAGCGTGTTTTCCAGAGATTATGAGCAATGTGACAACTTTTGAAAACAGCAACTCTCCTTAGAGCCAAATAGCCTATGAATTCCAAGAGACAACAAGATAATAGAATTTGGGGGAATCCACTGGTGAACTAGTGGTTAGGATTCTGCACTTTCACTGCCAAGAGCCAGGGTTCAATCCCTGATTGATAATCAGATCCCACAAGCCACATGACATGGCCAAAAAAAAAAAAAAAAGAAACAGATTTTTTTTTTATCATATATTTCTCAAATTGGCAACTATATTCTAATATATTATTAACCAATTTCTATTAAAGAATAATTCTGACAAATATTATAAGGCCAGAATTTGTCTCTGCCTTAGAATTTATAAAGTCAAGGAGCTGACTTCATAGTTTGGATGTTTTTTAACTTTAAATAATTTTATTAATTTGGTTTTTCTCTAAGGTAATGTAAGAAGCCAAGGTACATTTATTTAACAAGGCACAATTTAAAAGCATATTAGTAATCTGTATTCTCTGAGCAAGTAAAGTTAAATCTAAAATGACATGTTTATAGAAACAGAAACAAATAATAAAATCTTAACATGACAGGCAAAAGCAAAGGTAATTCTTTCTTCCATTTCTAGGATATTTTAGATAATTCTCATTTCAGAATGTCTTAACATTTTTTCTCCCTTTTAAAGAGTTTGGTGAGACTTCTGTCCTTTCTTCCTATACATTCCTAATCAACATTTTACACACATTCTCATTAAAATTGCAAAATTACTTAATTCAGCAATAGTCTCATTCATTATCCCTATAACCATGAATTTCAGAGTCTTGGGCCGTAAGTATGACTAACATTTCTATTTTGATGTAACTCCTTAAAGTACATTTTGTCTCACAAAGTCCTTGAAAACTGAATGATAGTTGCTTTTGTTTTGTTCTTTTTTCTTTTTTTTTTCTTTTTTTTTCTTTCTTTTCTTTCTTTCATTTTCTCGTGGCCTTTTACATTTCTTTTTTTTCAATATAAATTTATTTATTTTAATTGGAGGCTAATTACTTTACAATATTGTATTGGTTTGGCCTTTTACATTTCTTGGGTTTAATTCTGTTTAACAGTTTAAGGTCCAAATATATATGTATATATATCAATGAAGTTGTTTCATACTATATAATGTACAATAAATATATGTTTTAATGATTTAAAAGTTACTCTTTTAACTTAATTCCATTAGCAGCCATTATAAATGGCAATTCATTAGGTGCTAATTCAATATATATTTTAAAATATATCAACAAAATTTCCATTGTCATGTTACTATACCTGACTGATTTCTTCAGGTATGAAGTCATTTTGAAAATGCACATAGCCATCTTTTTGAAGTTTTAAGCATATCATATACATAGGAAATTAATATTTTTCAGCAAAAACTATGTTAATTTTCTACTTTCATTGACTTTAAAATATAATAAAGTTAATCTTAGCCATACTACATGTTAAGGCCAAAATTATACAATGCAATTAAATAAGGAAGCAATGGAAGTTAAAAAATAGAGTTGACAGTGATCCAGGTTGATAATTCAAAAATCACCATACTAGTTAGAAGGAAAAACAATAAATGGAAACACAGATTTGAGAGTAAGTTTTCCTTTATCCTTACTAGTAGTGAAAATTTAAAATATATTCTGTAAAATCCATTACATAGAGTACCAAATTTATTCTCTATAAAGGTGATAAGAAATGCAAAATACATATAATTTCCTCAAGTTTATAAGAATAATTCAATTTGAAAATCTGCATTGGTATTATATTTTCATGATTTACCCTAATTTAGTTATAAAGGTATTGGATTTCAATGTTGTGTAAGCAGCACAGATAGCTGATTATGTTTATAGTTGGACAAGCAAAAAAAGAAAAAAATTCAAATACATCTACTAGCATATACATTGCCAAAATTACATGTTATCATTCATTTATTGGGTCATTTTAATATATTTATTCAAAATCAACTACAAACCTGGCACTAAATAATTGTAAATGTTTGTGGATGAAACAATCATCCCTGTTTTCATGGAGTTTATGTTATTAGGTGGGGTCAGAAAAAAAGTAAACATACTAAATAAGTAAATTAAATAGTATGCTTGAAGATGACAAGTAATTTGAAGAATAGAAACAGCAAGGAAATAACATGAGTATCTACATTAGGAATAGATGATGGTTGTCATTTTAATGAGATATTCAAGGTAGTCTCATTTAGGAAATGGCATTTGAGTAAAACTTGAAGGAGGGAATTCACTACACAGATACAGGCAGAGGGGAGAATGTTTCAAGCAGAGGAAGAGCCAGTGTGAAGGTCTTAACTAAGGAGCATTTTTCTATACAAGGCACTGGAAATAGGCTGATGTGGTTGGATTGAGTAAAGGAGAAGCAAAAAAGAACAGAAAATGGGGCTTAGGCAGGTTCATCTCATGGAGGACTTTGTTATAGAGGATTTGGCTATTACTATGAATGAAATGCAAAATCATTGGAGGGCTTTGAACAGAGAAATGGTATAATCTAATGAATCACTTTAGATACTGTGGAAGGTAAAATAATGGCCCCTCAGAGATGTCTACATCTTAATACCTGGAATGTACAAATACATTACCTTATATGGCAAAAGTGAATTTACAGATGTGATTAAGTGGATCCAGTCTGATCACCAAAGTGAAGAAATTTTGAAATAGAATAGGAAGGTAGACGGCTGAATCAGAGATGCAATATGAAAAGGACTTTATTTGTCATTGGTAGGTTTGAAGATGATGAAATGGAGCTATCAACTAAAGAATATGGTGGCTTCAAGAAACTAGGAATTGCTCTCAAGTTATAGCCAGAAAGATAATGGGGACCTTGGTCCCAAAACCACAAGGAACTGAATTCTTCCAATGATCGAATAAACAGTAGACATATTCTCCACTAGTGTCTCCAGAAAGGAACAGTCTATCAACACCTGGATTTTTGTAAAGAGACCTTTACTAGGCTTCTAATCTATAGAACTATAAAATAATAATTCATTATTTTATACCACTAAGTCTAATACAACCTGTTATAAGAGCAACAGAAAACTAATTCAATTACTGTGTTGATAAACTGCTTTGAAAGCTGGGCAGGAAAGGTGAAACCAAGAAGGGTTAGGAAGCTACTGCAGTAATCAGATGAAAAATGATGATTTGAATAAAGGTTATAGCCAAGAATATGAAAAAGGATCCAATTCTAACTATCTTCTGAGGTAAAGCCAACAAGATTTCCTAATCTAGTGGATGTAAAGGATGAAAAAGAATTAAATACAGCCTTACTAACTGAAAGGATACAGCTGTCATCAGATAAGACGGAGATGACTATAAGAGGAGCAGGTTTTGAGGAAAGCCCAAGAAATCAACTGAGGTGTATATTAAACATCTGAGTAAAATGTGAAAGTAAGAAGTTCGATATGCAATACTGAACACTTGACAAAGGACTGGGCTGATTAAAAAATTTGGGTGTAGATAATACACAAACTGCTATTAAGCTGTAGACTGAATGGGAAAAGTGTTGATAGAGCTCCATTTGGCTATATATTATTTTCAAAAAATATTTACTTTAAAAACTACAATGTAATAGGTAGTTCAATTGTCTGTAATAACCTAAATAAGAAAAGAATTTGAAAAAGAAAGATGGATATATATGTGTTACTGAATCACTTTGCTGTACATCTGAAAATAGCACATTGTTAATTAACTATGTTCTAGTATAAAGTAGTCTGTGATATATTTGGAGAAGTCATCCTTCCAAACTACTTTTCTTTTTTCCCATCACAGGAAGTATACATACAAGTGTGCAGAGTTTTAAAGGCAGGGTGTTTAGTGTAGATATAGAAGATACTTATCTAGACAAAAGTGTATGTGTGTGCTTAGTCACTCAGACGTATCTGCTTCTTTGAGACCCCATGGACTGTAGTCTGCCAGGCTTCTCTGTCTACAGGATTATCCCAGCAAGAATAATGGAATGGGTTGCTATTTCATCCTAAAGAGCATATTCTCGACCCAGGGATCGAATCTGAGTCTCCTGTTTGTCTCCAGCATTCGCAGGTGAATTCTTCAACACGGAGCCACCTGGGAAGCCCATCTAGACAGAAGAGACCTAGACAAACAAACATAAACTTTTCTTACTAGGTTATTCTTCCTAATTCCTTCTCTAATTACATAAACACATTTTTTAAAAATTCTGACAACATTCGTTAGAAACTGAGTCATGGTCAGTATATTAATCTTTGGGCCATTGATTGATTTGCCTTTGGAAAAAATGGCTGCATTACTTTGTCAGACTCTTCACTTCCTCAAATGCTACAATCCCTTGAGAATGACTGACAATAGATAAACTTTAAACAGGAAAGTCAATCTGAAACAGAAATAAGCAGACTCAGATGTCTGTCTTTTCCACAAAAAAATGCCCATCTCACAAAAAAAGTCCATCCCACAAAAAAAATGCTCAGAACATGACAGATGCCAGGCTAAATGCTCTGCATGTGTTATTTCACTTAACTCTTCAAAACAATCTCATGAGGTGGCACTATAATTACAGGTGAAGTGAATAAATTTGGGGGAGATTAGTAAACTTGTCAAGTACCATTCACAGAATTGGATAATTTTACAATCAGAATTCAAATACAAGTAAGATCAGATCAGATCAGATCAGTCGCTCAGTCGTGTCTGACTCTTTGTGACCCATGAATCGCAGCACTCCAGGCCTCCCTGTCCATCACCAACTCCCGGAGTTCACTCAGACTCACGGCCATCAAGCCAGTGATGCCATCCATCCATCTCATCCTCTGTCGTCCCCTTCTCCTCCTGCCCCCAATCCCTCCCAGCATCAGAGTCTTTTCCAATGAGTCAACTCTTCGTATGAGGTGGCCAAAGTACTTGAGTTTCAGCTTTAGCATCATTCCTTCCAAAGAAATCCCAGGGCTGATCTCCTTCAGAATGGACTGGTTGGATCTCCTTGCAGTCCAAGGGACTCTCAAGAGTCTTCTCCAACACCACAGTTCAAAAGCATCAATTCTTTGGTGCTCAGCCTTCTTCACAGTCCAACTCTCACACCCATACATGACTACTGGAAAAACCATAGCCTTGACTAGATGAAACTTTGTTGGCAAAGTAATGTCTCTGCTTTTGAGTATGCTATCTAGGTTGGTAATAACTTTCCTTCCAAGAAGTAAGCGTCTTTTAATTTCATGGCTGCAGTCACCATCTGCAGTGATTTTGGAGCCCAGAAAAAGAAAGTCTGACACTGTTTCCACTGTTTCTCCATCTATTTCCCATGAAGTGATGGGACCGGATACCATGATCTTTGTTTTTGTTTTTGCTTCTCTTGCTAGTTCTGTTTTCTTCCAAAGCATTTTCAATGAGCTACCAGATTTATCTATCTCAAAAACAGCTTTTTTTAATTTTATTTTTTACAATTATCTTGCCTAAAATGCTATTGTGGTTGCTCCCTATATCTTATAAGATGAAGTGCATTATCTTTATTATGCTATAGAAACTTTTTGTTTTATATTTCCAACCTCACATATCACAGGTCTTACTGCCTGGCTTGTTATGTTCCAGTCAAATCAACAAAATATACATCCCTGAATGTGCCCTAAGCATCCAGCAACTCTTCTCCAAACACCAGCCAATGCTTCCTTGAATAACTTCTATTTAGCATTAAAACTTAGTGCTGGAGCCTTTGCATCCTTATAGTAATTTAATTCTCTCTCTATATATATATATATATAAACAAATTTATTGAACATTTACTCTGTACCAAACACTATGTTAGACATTCTTGAATTTATAGATAGATAATATGACTATTCTTAAAAAAACTATAGCATATCTAGAAGCAAACCACATGAACAAAATTTGAATGTGATATTCAAATCAATAAGACAGTTGAGCCTTGGAAATTCTAAATACACTCAGTATCCTTTCTGCCCACAAAAATGTATTACTATATCACTTTAAAATTATCTGTGAATGATTCTAAAGACAATATTATTTTAAACCATAAAATATTATATTTTTGATATGCTATTGCTATCACACCAGGACTCATTTGAAATAAGTTTAAATCCATGTGTTAATTTGCATAAGAAATCTGATTTCCCTTTATGAAAAGAATGTTCTTATACTATGCACATAAAAGAAAAGAACAAATATAACAATCAAAATAATATATAATGAATATAATGATTTATATACAATATTTGTTAACATTTAAATCTTAAAAATAAATCTCTCTAAAACAAAGTGTTATTTTTGGATCAATGCATATGATTTGGATTTTTGGATAGCATTTTTTGAGTGCTATAAACACAATGGTTGACTCTACATATGGACATCCCTAAATACCAAAATCAGACTCATAATATTCTTTGCAGCCAAAGATGTAGAAGCTCTATACAGTCAGCAAAAACAAGACCTGGATCTGACTGTGTCTCAGATGAACTTCTTCATCTCCTTCTTTTTTTTTTTTCTTCAGATTAACTTTTTATTACAAAATTCAGGCTTAATTGAAGAAAATAGGGAAAACCAATACACCATTCAGGTATGACCTAAATCTAATGCCTTAAGATTATACAGTGGATGTAACTAACACATTCAAGGGATTAAATCTAGTAGACAAAGTGCCTGGAAACTATGGACAGAGGTTCATAATATTGTACAGGAATTGGTTACCAAAATCATTCCCAGGAAATGCAACAATGCAAAATGGTTATTGGAAGAGGACTTAAAAACAATGAGAAAAGAAGAGAAGTGAAAAACAAAACAGAAAAGGAAAGATATATCCACTGAATGTAAAATTCCAGAGGCGAGCATGAAGAGATAAGAAGACATTCTTAAATGATCAAAGCGAATAAGTAGAGGAGAATATTAAAGACTAGAGACTCTTCAAGAAAATTGAAGAGTTAAAGAAAACATTTCATGTGAGGATGAGCACAATAAAGGACAGAAAAGATAATGACCTAAGAGAATTAAAAGAGATTAAGAAGAAGTGACAAGAATATACAGATGAACTATACAAAAAAAAGGCCTTAATGACATTGATAACCATGATGGTGTGCCTAATCACCTAGAGCCATATATCCTGGAGTGTGAAGACAAGTGAGTGTTAGGAAGTATTACTACAAACAAAGCTAGTGGAGGTGGTGGAATTTCAGTTGAGCTATTTCAAACCCTTAAAATGATGCTGTTAAAGTGCTGTACTCAATATACCAGCAAATTTGAAAAAAATTCAATAGTGGCCACATGACTGGAAAATGTGTTTTCATTCTGATCCCGAAGATGGGCAATGGTAAAGAATGTTCCAGCTACTGAACAATTGCACTCAAATTTGAAACAAATTCAATAGTGGCCACATGACTGGAAAATGTATTTTCATTCTAATCCCGAAGATGGACAATGGTAAAGAATATTCCAGCTACTGAACAGTTGCACTCATTTCACATGCTAGCAAGATTATGCTCAAAATTCTTCAAGTTAGGCTTCAGTAGTATGTGAACCAAGAAGTTCCAGATGTACAAACTGGGTTTTGAAGAGGCAGTGGAACCAGAGATCAAATTGCCAACATTCATTGGGTCATGGAGAAAGTAAGGGAATTCAGAAAAACATCTACTACTCC
This sequence comes from Tragelaphus eurycerus, assembly GCA_935064755.1. Classification (NCBI taxonomy): domain Eukaryota; kingdom Metazoa; phylum Chordata; class Mammalia; order Artiodactyla; family Bovidae; genus Tragelaphus; species Tragelaphus eurycerus. The sequence continues at coordinate 2,862,202 of CAKXYN010000123.1, forward strand.
TTCACTGCCTATGCTAAAGTCCTTAACCATGAGGATCACAAGACACTGTGGAAAATTCTTAAAGAGATGGAATACCATACCACTTTACCTGTCTCCTGAGAAATTTGTGTGTGGGTCAAGAAGCAAAAGTTAGAACTGGACATAGAATAACTGACTGGTTCAAAATTGGGAAAGAGTTTGATAAGGCTGCATATTGTTTTCCTGTATATAAATATCCTATATTTATAACTTTTATGCAGAGTACTTTATCTTGGCCTTCAGAATGAAAAACATAATCACAGAAAACTAACCAAAATGATCACAAAGATCATTGTGATCTTGAAACTCAATGAAACTAGACAGATGAGTCATGGTGGACAGTTCTGACAAACGTGGTCCACTAGAGAAGGGAATAACAAGCCACTTCAATTTTCTTGCTCGATAACATCATGAACAGCATTAAAAGGCATAAAGATATGACACTGGAAGATAAGTCACCAGGTCAGTAGGTATTCAATATGCTAAGGGGGAAGAGCAGAGAAATAGCTCCAGGAAGAATGAAGAGATGGAGCCAGAGTGGAAACAATGCCAAGTTCTCAATGTATCTGTTTTCTGGTGAAAGTGAAGTCTGATGCCATTAAAAACAATATTTCATAGGAACCTGGAATGTTAGGTCCATGAATCAAGGTAAATTGGAAGTGGTCAAACAACAGATGGCAAGAGTGAACATCAACATTTTAGGAATCAGTGAATAAAAATGGATGGGAATAGGTGAATTTAAATCAGAGTATCATTATACCTAGTACTGTGGACAATAATCCCTTAGAAAAAAGGAATAACCTTCATAGTCAACAGGAGTCCAGAATGCAGTACTTGGGTGTAAACTCAAAAACAACAGAAAGATCTCAGTTTGTTTTCAAGGCAAGCCATTCAACAACACAGTAACCCAAGTCTGTATATTATGTACAATAACTGTGTACAGTATGATAAGGCTGTATACTGTCAGTCTGCTTTTTTAACTTATATGCAGAGTACATCAAGAAAAATGCCAGGCTTGATGAATCACAAGCTGGAATCAAGATTGCCAGGAGAAATAACAAAACTCAGATATACAGATGATACCTCCCTAACAGCAGATATTGAAGAGGAACTAAAGAGCCTCTTGATGAAAGTGAAAGAAGAGAGTTAAAAAGTTGGCTTAAAACTCAACATTCAAAAAACTAAGATCATGGCATCTGGTTCCATTACTTCATGGCAAATGGGGGAAAAAACAGAAACCATGGTAGATTTTATTTTCTTGGACTTCATAATCATGGCAGAAACTGCCTCAAGCCATGGAATTAAAAGACACTTGCTTCTTGCAAGGAAAGCTATGGCAAAACTATTAAAAACTAGAGACATATGTCAGCTATGTCAACATATTAAAAACTAGAGACATCACATTGAGACAAAGGTCTGTACAGTTAAAGCTATGATTTTTCTAGTAGTAATGTACAGATTAAGAGATGGACTGTAAAGTAGGCTGAGCACTGAAGAATTGATGCTTTCAAATTGTGGCACTGTAGAAGACTATCAAGAGTCCCTTGGATTGCAAGGAGTTCAAACCAGTTTATCCTAAAGGAAATCAAAACTGAATAATCATTGGAAGGACTGATACTGAAACTGAAGCTCCGATACTTCGGCTAGCTAATAAGAAGGGTTGACTCATTGGAAAAAACCTTAATGCTGGGAAAGATTGAAGGCAGGAGGAGATGGAGGAGGCAGAGAATGAGATGGTTGGATTATATCACTGACTCAATGTACCATGCTATTTATAACCACACTTCTATATTCATAATATATATTCTATATATTTTCATATATTGTATATTTTCAAATAACATATTCTATACCCAATTATCTTTATATAGCAATTATATATACATTTTATATTTTTTAATTTAATACTGTAAGTACTGCTCAGAAGTTTTGAAAACCTTTCTAGGACTTCAGAGCTAACACATAGAACTGGAATTCTGTTCTAAGGTTTATCTGACAACAAATGATTCTTTGATCCTGATAAAATGCATTAATAGCTCAAAGGATTTGCCCACATGTTAGTTATTTGTTAATATTGCCACCTTGATCAGAAACCTAGTTTCTTAATATTCTACTCTAGTTGTTTTATACTGATATGTTGACAAAATGGTATCTATTTATTAATTCTAGATTCCAGTAACATGAATGATTGAACTGTCATAGAACTCCTTCTCATTTTTAAAAATAAAATTCTTGAAAAAACATGATGCATATAAAATAATAATACAGAGTCAGGTAATACAAAGATAACCTTCAATAACAAGAATAAAGGAGGAACTAAAAGTCAAACTGGTAAAAGGGATCCAATACTAAGGTTGTTATCAGATCTGAAAAAGAGTCTCAGAAAACAGTGTCTAGTATTTTAATGGTAAAACAGAGATATAATACATAACCTTGGACTTGGTCAAATTTAAAATTGGAATTGAGAAAACTGCATCAATCTGGAGCCAAAAAAAAGGCTATGCAGCCATGAAAAGTGCCTAAAACATAAAAAAAAAAAAAAAAAAGTTTACTTTTTCTGGGACTTCTGGTGGAAAGAAGAAGGAAAAGAAACACAATCTTGTGTGAGAAATTAAGACCCCAAGCATATATGCTATGCACATATGGAAGTTCAATTTTCTTGAAAATATGAGACTCTTAAGATAAATGAATTGACCAAAAAAATTAATTTAGGACCCAAGAAAGACCCAAGAAAATCCCAGAGTTCCAGCAGAAAAAAAATGAAATAAGGCCACTAAACTACCACAAATGCATGAGATTCCTGAAATATATATGTATAAAACTCACATATATGTATAAAACTCTCCTTAAAGAGGAGTTGTCAACAAATATTTTTTAAAAATGTGGAAATCCGGATGAGAGAAAATCACCCAGCACAATCAATAAGAAAACTGGGACATAAAGAACTAGAAATTACAAACGTGTCTTAGGTACATTTAAAGTGTTGTAAGAGATATAAGGGAAACCACAATGAACAAGAATACTGGGGGGAGGGGGGAGATTATTTGAAAATTTTATGAATCAGAGATCAGATCAGATCAGTTGCTCAGTCGTGTCTGACTCTTTGCGACCCCATGAACTGCAGCACGCCAGGCCTCCCTATCCATCACCAGCACTCGGAGGTCACTCAGACTCACATTCATCGAGTCAGTGATGCCATCCAGCCATCTCATCCTCTGTCGTCCCCTTCTCCTCCTGCCCCCAATCCCTCCCAGCATCAGAGTCTTTCCCAATGAGTCAACTCTTCGTATGAGGTGGCCAAAATACTGGAGTTTCAGCTTTAGCATCATTCCTTCCAAAGAAATCCCAGGGCTGATCTCCTTCAGAATGGACTGGTTGGATCTCCTTGCAATCCAAGGGACTCTCAAAGAGTCTTCTTCAACACCACAGTTCAAAAGCATCAATTCTTCAGCGCTCAGCCTTCTTCACAGTCCAGCTCTCACATCCATACATGACCACAGGAAAGACCATAGCCTTGACTTGGCGAAACTTCGTTGGTAAAGTAATGTCTCTGCTTTTGAATATGCTATCTAGGTTGGTCATAACTTTCCTTCCAAGGAGTAAGCGTCTTTTAATTTCATGGCTGCAGTCACCATCTGCAGTGATTTTGGAGCCCAGAAAAATAAATTCTGACACTGTTTCCCCATCTATTTCCCATGTAGTGATGGGACCAGATGCCATGATCTTCATTTTCTGAATGTTGAAATGTAATAAATAAAAGTAGATTTTAAGTGGATTCAAAAGTAAATAACTTCAAACTGAATAACTAGAAGCTACAGCTCAGAAAACTGCCCCAAATATAGAGAAAAGAGATAAAAATTTGATCATATTAAAGTAAGATTACAAAACTTTGAAGACAAAAGTTGCAACATTTGTCTAATAAAAGTTTCAGTGAGGAACAATAGAAATAATGAAGGAAATGTGATACTTGCAAAGGCAGTACCCTTGATCTTCTACTTCCAGCAATAATAAATTAACATAATATGACTATTAAATATTATTGAGGAAAGCCACCATAACAGGGCAAAATACTTTTTAAAAATCATCTTACAGGCAGAATACAAATAAAAAAGTAAATAGTGAGGTCAAGGGAGAGGTTCTGAAATTCTAAGAAGGAACACTACATTTTGAAATGCTACTCTCTGGAAATGTTTGGCATAGCTATGCACAGTATATTTGAAAGACTTGGATCTTGGAAATAAAACTGGAATCCAGTTACCTGTAAAGCCAAAAACATGACCCTTTTCTCCTCTGAAGGACTATATGCTTGAAGTAAAGATAAACTAAACATAATGGCACCCCACCCCAGTACTTTTGCCTGGAAAATCCCATGGACAGAGGATCCTGGTAGGCTCCAGTCCATGGGGTCGCTAAGAGTTGGACACGACTGAGCGACTTCACTTTTACTTTTCACTTTCATGCATTGGGGAAGGAAATGGCAACCCACTCCACTGTTCTTGCCTGGAGAATCCCAGGGACGGGGGAGCCTGGTGGGCTTCCTTCTATGCGGTCGCACAGAGTCGGACACGACTGAAGCGACTTAGCAGCAGTAGCAGTAAACATAAATCAGGAGCTGTTCAATTTTGGGCAAATACATTTATAACTCAAAAATTCTGATACTCTGAATTCATATTAAAGTGATTCTAGATTGCTAGTGCCAACAAGTACTGTGATAAAGAAAACAAAATCCTTTCTGAAAAAAAGTGGTTCCTAGGACTCAAGTTATTACAACTATATTTCCAAATAAAAGAGATAGCAAATTAGACATTTCTTCAAAAAATCAATAAAATACAAGAAACCATGAATTAAATAAGCCCTAAGATCCCTAAGAATGAAAAATTTAAAAAGAAATTTAACATAGAAACATCACAAGGATATATCTGAAAACCAAAGTCAATGAGGAAAAAGACATAATATTTTTTTTTTTTTAAGGAAAAACAATAAAACTAACAGTTAACTTCTCATCAGAAACAAGAGAAGCAAAAAGACAAATGATATTTTAAGTTCATAGTTTCATATACAGTAGTTCAGTTCAGTTCAGTCGCTCAGGCGGGTCCAACTCTTTATGACCCAATGAATTGCAGCACACCAGGCCTCCCTGTCCATCACCAACTCCCGGAGTTCACTCAAACTCATGTCCATCGAGTTGGTGACGCCATCCAGCCATTTCATCCTCTGTCGTCCCCTTCTCCTCCTGCCCTCAATCCCTCCCAGCATAAGAGTCTTTTCCAATGAGTCAACTCTTTGCATCAGGTGACCAAAGTACTGGAGTTTCAGCTTTAGCATCATTCCTTCCAAAGAACACCAAGGGCTGATCTCCTTTAGAATGGACTGGTTGAATCTCCTTGAGAGTCTCCAAGGGGCTCTCAAGAGTCTTCTCCAACACCACAGTTCAAAAGCATCAATTCTTCAGCGCTCAGCTTTCTTCACAATCCAACTCTCACATCCATACATGACCACTGGAAAAAACATAGCCTGACTAGACGGACCTTTGTTGGCAAAGTAATGTCTCTGCTTTTGAATATGCTATCTAGGTTGGTCATAACTTTCCTTCCAAGGAGTAAGCATCTTTTAATTCCATAGCTGCAATCACCATCTGCAGTGATTTTTGAGCCCAAGAAAATAAAGTCTGACACTGTTTCCACTGTTTCCCCATCTATTTCCCATGAAGTGATGGGACCAGATGCCATCATCTTCGTTTTCTGAATGTTGAGCTTTAAGCCAACTTTTTCACTCTCCTCTTTCACTTTCATCAAGAGGCTTTTTAGTTCCTCTTCACTTTCTGTTATAAGGGTGGTGTCATCTGCATATCTGAGGTTATTGATATTTCTCCCAGCAATCTTGATTCCAGCGTGTGCTTCTTCCAGCCCAGCGTTTCTCATGATGTACTCTGCATGTAAGTTAAATTAGCAGGGTGACAATATACAGCCTTGATGTACTCCTTTTCCTATTTGGAACCAATCTGTTGTTCCATGTCCAGTTCTAACTGTTTCTTCCTGACCTCCATATACAGTAAACAAAATAGAAGTAAAAATTTAAGAAAAGAGTGAAAAAAAATTTTTTTTTCAGAAATGAACAAACAATAAGTAAAATATCAAAATAGTTCTTTTGGCCTAAAGAAAGATGATTTAATATATAAGATAGAAAATTGAAGAAGAAAAGTGTAGCAAACAATACAATGATAAATATATGGATAGATAAAAGTTTAATTTTTCAAGCAATATTCCTTGAAAAATGCATTATTTCCATAATTGCATTGACTCGATATTTGGGAAAAATCATATAACTGTATTTGTGTTTGTCTATTTATTAATTGTATTCTTCCACTATTTTGTCTCTCTATTCCAATACCATACTCTATTGGTTTCTGTTATTTTCAGTGTCATTAAATTTTCCTCCCTTCAAGCTGTTTCATTCCAGCTAAAACTGAGCAATCTCTGTCAATTCTAACCTGCAACCAAAAAAAAAAATTCTTTGAAGCTTTTATTATGATTGTGTTCAATTTAAAGATCTTATGGAAATACTTGATAACTTTAAAAATCCATGACCAGAATATTTCATCTTAAGACTATCTTTCATTTATCTTGGAAATTTTTCAGTTTTCAGTGTATAGATATTTAAACAATTTTATTTATTTCTAAGGATTTTAGGACTCTAATTTTGCTCAGAAAAATTTTGCAATTTTCACAGTAGAGATCTTGGATGTCATTCTTTGAATTTATTTCAAAATATTTTGTATTTTCTGATTTTATTAAAATAGCATTGCTTATATTTTTCCCAATTGTTTGTTGCTGATACATAAAAATAAGTATTTTTGTATGTTGACATGTGTTTTAAAAAATCACTCTTAGTTTTATGAATTTTTTTAATACCTTGCATAGTATTTTTTAATGTACATAATAAAAATTTTTCTTTGAAGAAAGATTACTCTCTTTCCAAACATTGTCTTTTATTTGAGCATGTCACAAGGCTTTGAGAGTCTTTGGAGAAGGCTTTGAGAGTCCCTTGGACTGCAAGGAGATCAAACCATTCTTAAAGGAAATCAACTCTGAATATTCTTTGGAAGGATCAATGCTGAAGCTGAAGCTCCAATACTCTGGCCACCTGGTATGAAGAAGAGCCAACTCACTGGAAAACACCCTGATGATCAGAAAGATTGTAAGCAAAAGAAGAAAGGGGCAGCAGAAGATGAAATGGTTAGAAAACATCACCAATTCAATGGACATAAATTTGAGCAGACTCTGGGAAACAGTGAAGGACAGAGAAGGCTGGCATGCTGCAGTCTGTGAGATGTCGAAGAGTAGGACATGATTTAGCAAGTGAACAACAACAACAAAAGTGGAGAAAAGGGAAGTTACTTAAGTTATATATATATAGCTCAACAATTCAAATTCTTCTATATAAAATATTAGAAGAATAAACATATTTGCTTTACATATTAAGTAAAATTAAAAGAATAAAAAAAATATTATGAGTAGTGGTTACCTATGTGGAAGAGGAGTGGTAATAAGCAGATCAGTGAGGGTACATATTCATTGGAAGGACTAATATTGAAGCTGAAATTCCCATACTTTGGCCACCTGATGCAAAGAGCTGATTCATTTGAAAAGCCCCTCATGCTGGGAAAGATTGAAAGAAGGAGGAGAAGGGGACAATAAAGGATGAGATGGTTGCATAGCATCACTTACTCAATGGACATGAGTTTGAATAGACACCAGGCGCTTATGATGGATAGGGAGGCCTGACGTGCTGCAGTCCTTGGAATCACAAAAGGTCAGACATGTCTGATCAACTGAGCTGAACTGAACTGAAAGGTATAGTTCAATACAAGCTGGTTTTAATAAGAGTGTTGCAGTTTTAATTAACTGAAATAAATGGTAGGTATAAGCATGTTCATTATATTACTGTTATATAAAATATTTGCACTTAGCTATATATACTCTTTAGTAAGTATAACATTTCACAATAAAATAAATAAATGATGAAAATGAAGACATTTTGAGAAGAGTAGATTTCAAAAGATATATAAAACGTGATGACATTTAGGTATATTTCAAAAATAAATGGAATTACTGTATTTTGGGATACACATAAATATATGAAAACATTGTGCAAGATTACATACATTTCTGAGTTTTTAGTGCTGTGTAAAAAATCACCCTAAAACTTAATGGCTTGAAATAATTTATTAATGTTTTGCCATGCTCTGTGAGTCGACTGGGCTCAGTTAGATTGTTTATACTTGGAGTTTTCTCAGAGCTGCCAAAGGACGGCAGCTGTATTGAAGTCACTGGAAAATTCTGTGCCTTGATAGTCATTGATCTTTTTCTTCACCTTGTGACTCATCTTCCAGGACCTCTCCATGGAATTTAGCCTCCCACAACATGGCAATCTTGATTGTGCCATACTTCTTACATGATGGGCTTCGCTTGTGGCTCAGCTGGTAAGAATCCACCTGCAATGCAGGAGATCTTGGTTTGATCCCTGGGTTGGGACGATCCCCTGGAGAACGGAAAGGCTACCAATTCCAGTATTTTTGCCCTGGAGAATTCCATGGACTGTATAGTCCATAGGGTCGCAAAGACTCAGACACGACTGACCAATTTTCACTTTCACTTCTTTCACTTTCTTACATGGTTGCTGTCTCTTAAGAGTCAGGAAACAGAAAGTGAAAGCCAGCTGAAGACTGCTCAGAACTTACCTAGCATCAAATCTGCCTTTGGTCAAAGTAGTCTCAGCTATTGCTCTGATTTAAGGGGAAGGAGCAATATGCTCCTTCTCTTAATTGCAACATTTCCACAACTACATTGAGAAGCACATGTGAGATGTTGAATGCTCTTGCAGCCAGTTTTGGAAAATACATTCAGCCACAACACTTATTTCAGGATAATGGTAACCATTGTAGAGGCAGGAAGAGAAGGAAAGAAACAGATAATGTTACAGGGAGAACTTTAGTCCTACCTGTATTGTTTCATCTCTTTATAAAGGAATTATCTGAAGTAAATATGGCAAATCAGCTTGTGAATACACAGATATTTATGATGTTATTTTGTGTAGATCTTTATGTTTAGAGTATTAGAGCATTTTGTAATTTTGAACTAAGAATATAATATTTCAGGAAAAAAAAATTCTAGCTTTCAGAAGATGGAAGAAACCTGTTTCATCTTAAGTTGTCCTGTATCTAAATTGTCACAAGTCAGACATCTTAGTTTTGGATAGTTTTTCAACATTTTGATTCTTTTAAAGAGGCTAAAAGATCATTTTATGTTCAAAATACTTTAAAATATATAATTATCAACTCTGTAATCACTGTTTCATTTCCCTGAGTAAAATATAGTTAAATAAGTCTTGATTTTAAATTGTTTCTTGAAGTTACGTTAAAAGTACTATGACATCTCTATAAGGTTTATCAGATCAGATCTGATCAATCGCTCAGTCGTGTCTGAGATCAGATCTGATCAATTGCTCAGTCATGTCCGACTCTTTGCAACCCCATGAATCGCAGCACGTCAGGCCTCCATGTCCATCACCAACTCCCAGAGGTCACTCAGACTCACGCCCATTGAGTCAGTGATGCCATCCATCCATCTCATCCTCTGTCGTCCCCTTCTCCTCCTGCCCCCAATCCCTCCCAGCATCAGAGTCTTCTCCAATGAGTCAACTCTTCACATGAGGTGGCCAAAATACTGGAGTTTCAGCTTTAGTAGCATTCCTTCCAAAGAAATCCCAGGGCTGATCTCCTTCAGAATGGACTGGTTGGATCTCCTTGCAGTCCAAGGGACTCTCAAGAGTCTTCTCCAACACCACAGTTCAAAAGCATCAATTCTTCGGTGCTCAGCTTTCTTCACAGTCCAGCTCTCACATCCATACATGACCACACGAAAAACCATAGCCTTGACTAGGCGAACCTTTGTTGGCAAAGTAATGTCTCTGCTTTTGAATATGCTATCTAGGTTGGTCATAACTTTCCTTCCAAGGAGTAAGCGTCTTTTGATTTCATGGCTGCAGTCACCATCTGCAGTGATTTTGGAGCCCAGAAAAATAAAGTCTGACACTGTTTCCACTGTTTCCCCATCTATTTCCCATGAAGTGATGGGATAAGATTTATAGAAGGAAAAAATTACCCTGTCCATCACAAACTCCTGGAGTTCACTCAAACTCATGTCCATCTAGTCGGTGATGCCATCCAGCCATCTCATCCTCTGTTGTTCCCTTCTCCTCCTACCCCTAATCCGTCCCAGCATCAGAGTCTTTTCCAATGAGTCAACTCTTCACATGTGGTGGCCAAAGTACTGGAGTTTCAGTTTTAACATCAGTCCTTCCAAAGAACACCTATGACTGATCTCCTTTAGAGTGGACTGGTTGGATCTCCTTGCCCTTCTCATAGTATTCCTCAAATATATATGCTACACTTAATGGTCAAAAGTATATTACTTTGATATGGGAAAATCCCTCATAGCTACTTACATGTAGTCAGAAGACTTTTTGACAAAGACACAAAATTAGCAGCATTTTGTCTTTTAGCACTATAATTTTCTCAGCCCTAAAGTTTGATTTAAACCAATATATGAACTTCAATTTTAGAAAGAAGCAATGTAATATCATAAACAAATAAATATTTCATTTTTAATTAAAAAATAAAGATTAGCAAAACTTTCTCATAGAATGAGAATGTCATCCATTTTCTCTTCTTTATTCACAAATTCAAATGAGCAGAAAATCAAGGGCCTTTTTCTGATGTAAATTCATTTCAATCTTAAGAACTGTTGGTTAGGAGAAACTTGAATCCCATTCAGTTTCCATCTCTACTCTCCTCTGCCTTTGCCTTAATTTAGTGGTCTTTACATAGAGCTGAGGTATTGGAGGAGGAGTCATTTTACATTCAAGTCCTTCATACTCAAAGGTATCTATAAAGATACCTGTCCTCCCATCTGGACTAGGGTATTTACAGTTTGTTTCTGTGATGCCCCTCATTTCCATAAATATCCTTCAGGTCTGGAAGATCTTTCATACATTTCTTCATCATTGAGACTTAGAACTTCCTCTGGTGCTTCTTTCCTTTGTTTTGGACCATGGATATCTCTGTGAGATCATCTATTGTCTTCATCTGACTAGACTCCTCAAAGAGACAGAACCTATATCGAACAAATAGACAAAGAAGTCCTATAAATTAGAAAAATATAGATAAATCAATACTAAATTGAACAAAAGCCTTCAAAAGAGGATGTTTAGTGAAACATGTGCCAACATATTATTTATTGCAAAAATTCAAGTTAAAATTGTGAGATACCATTGCATGCATAAGATTTCCAGGTGGCTGAATGCTAAAGAATCTGCCTGCCACTGCAGGAGATGCAAAAAATTCAGATTTGAGCTCTGGGTCAGGAAGACTCCTCTGGAGGAGGAAATGACAACTTGCTCCAGTATTCTTGTCAGAGAAATCCTATGAACAGAGGAACCTGGAGGGTTATAGTCCATAGAGTCTCAAAAAGTCTGAGTGACTGAGTACATGAGCATCACATATATACTGTAGACAATGTTTTTAATGTAAAAGCTTTTACATGTGTAAAATCACCAGACTTCCCTTTGACTGGTAGAAATACTGATTCGTGGTACTGTTTTTAAGATGTTGTACAATATCATCTATGAATAAATATATGCATAAGCCACACCACTGTGATTTTTATTTATCTACTAATCTATCTACTTATCGTAGGATACCCAAGCACATGTATACATGATCAGATATGTGCTATTCATAATATCCAAATTTTTATCAGGAGTGTAATGAATAAAATGTATGGCACATCCATGGAATATAGTACTATAGAGGAATGAGCTTCAACAGTATTACAACTGAGAATAATTGAGAGTTATATCAATCGATATAACAGCAAATTATTAGTCCTCACGACAAATCTACTGATTTGAGGACTCTAGAGGTGAGACTTCACTTTTCAGTTTCTGACAAATGCTCCAGGTGGTTTCCAGGCATGCCTAGCTTAGGAAGCACTATTCTAAATGCAAATATGCATGTATAACTATATATATATGCCTTGCTTAGTAGCTCAGCAATGTTCAGCTCTTTGCAATCCCATGGACTATAGCCAGCCGGGCTCCTCTGTCCACGGGATTTTCCAGGCAAGAATACTGCAGTCGGATGCCATTTTCTCCTCCAGCATATCTTCCTGACCCACGGATCAAATCCTTGTCTCCTTCATTGACAGGTGGATTCTTTACCACTAAGCCACCAGGGAAGCCCTCATTAGATGGTATTCAGGCATGCTCAATCATGTCCAACTCTTTGTGACGCTATGTCTGTAGCCTCCAGGCTCCTCTGACCATGAGATTTCCCAGACAAGAATACTGGAGTGGGTTGCCATTTCCCCCTTAGGGGATTCCCAACCAAGGGATTAAACCTGAATCTCCTGGGTCTCTCCTGGGTCTCCAGCAATGACAGGCAGTTTCTTTACCATTGAGCCACCTGGGAGCCCCACGTCAGATGATACTGATGGCTTTATCTGTTGATCACTAAGAGCAAACCTGAAGAGGAACTAAAAAGCCTCTTGATGAAGGTGAAAGAGGAGAGTGAAAAAGTTGGCTTAAAACTCACCATTCAGAAAACAAAGATCATGGCATCTGGTCCCATCACTTCAAGAGAAATAGACGGGGAAACAGTGGAAACAGTGTCAGAGTTTATTTTGGGGGACTCCAAAATCACTGCAGATGGTGACTGCAGCCATGAAATTAAAAGACACTTACTCCTTAGAAGAAAAGTTATGATCAACCTAGATAGCATATTGAAAAGCAGAGACATTACTTTGCCCACAAAGGTCCATCTAGTCAAGGCTATGGTTTTTCCAGTGGTTATGTATGGATTTTAGAGTTGGACTGTGAAGAAGGCTGAGCACCAAAGAATTGATGCTTTTGAACTGTGGTGTCGGAGAAGACTCTTGAGAGTCCCTTGGACTGCAAGGAGATCCAAATAGTCTATTCTGAAGGAGATTAGCCCTGGGATTTCTTTGGAAGGAATGATGCTAAAGCTGAAACTCCAGTATTTTGGCCACCACATGTGAAGTGTTGACTCATTGGAAAAGACTCTGATACTGGTAGGGATTGGGGGCAGGAGGAGCAGGGGATGACAGAGGATGAGATGGCTGGATGGCATCACTGACTCGATGGATGTGAGTCTGAGTGAACTCCGGGAGTTGGTGATGGACAGGGAGACCTGGCGTGCTGCGATTCATGGGGTCGCAAAGAGTCAGACACGACTGAGCGACTGAACTGAACTGAACTGAAGAGCAAACCTAGAGGAGGTGATATAATTCCAACTGAGCTATTTAAAATTCTAAAAGGTGATGCTGTTAAGTGCTGCACTCAATATACCAGCAAATTTGGAAAACTCAGCAGTGGCCACAGAACTGGAAATGATCAGTTTTCATTTTAATCCCAAATATGGGGAATGGTGAAGAATGTTCCAACTACTGAACAATTACACTTATTTCACATGCTAACAAAGTTATGCTTAAAATTCAAGCTAGGCTTCAGTGGTACATTAACTGAAAAATTCCACATATACAAGCTGGGTTTTGAAGAGGCAGTGGAGCTAGAAATTGAATTACGAACATTTGTTGGATCATGGAGAAAGCAACGGAGTTCCAGGAAAATATCTACTTCTACTTCACTGACAATGCTAAATTTTTTGACTCTGTGGATCACAACAAATTGTGGAAAATTCTTAAAGAGATGAGAATACCAGACCACCTTACCTGTCTCCTGAGAATCAGGTCAAGAAGCAACAATTAAAACTGGACATGGAACAACTGATTCATTCAAAATTGAGAAAGATAAAAGCTGTATGTGGTCAACCTGCTTATTTAACTTACATGCAAGAGTACTTTGTGCAAGATGCTGGTCTCAATGAATCACAAGCTAGAATCAAAATTTCCAGGAGAAATATCAACCTCAGATACACAAATCATATCATTCTAATGACAGAAACTGAAGAGAAACTAAAGAGCTTCTTGATGAGGGTGAAAGAAGAGAATGAAAAAGCTGGCTTGAAACTCAATATTAAAAAAAAAAAAAAAAAACTTAGAAGATGGCATCCAGTCCCATCATTTAATAGTACATAGAAGGGAAAAATTTGGAAACAGTGGCAGATTATTTTCTTGAGCTCCAAAACCACTACTAATAGGGACTGCAGCCACGAAATTAAAAGATGCTTGCTTCAACTATAATAAACCTAGGCAGAATACTAAAATCATTAGACACTTTGTTGACAAATATCCATATAGTCAAAGCTATGATTTATCCAGGAGTAATGTAGGAATGTGAAAGTTATACTATGAAGAAGGCTGAGCACTGAAGAACTTATGCTTTTGAACTGTGGTGCTGGAGAAGACTCTTGACATTCTCTTGGACTGCAAGGTCAAACCATCAATCCTAATGAATACAGTACTCTGGCCACCTGATGCAAAAAGCTGACTATTGGAAAAGACCCTTATGCTGGGAAAGATTGAAGGCAAAAGGAGAAGAGAGTGAGTGACAGAAGATGAGATGGTTTTATAGCATCCCTAACTAAATGGACAGGAGTCTGAGCACACTTTAGGAGATAGTGGAGGACAAAGGAGCTACAACCCATGGGTCTCAAAGAATCAGATGTGACCTAGCAACTGAACAACAATAACAACCATATAGTAGGTACTTCACATATGTCACTTTATTAAACCTTGCTATGAAATAAAAACATTCCTGTTTTGGAAATAAAAGTTCTGAGACCTAGAGAAACTGCATAATTTCCTCAAAAAGTAAGTGGCAAACTCAGGATTAGAAATCAATATTGTAAAGTAATTAAACTTCAATTAAAATAAATAAATTTCTATTAAAAATAAATACAAATTGAGGAAGAAATTAAAAAAAAAAAAAGAAATCAAGTGTGGGGAGAGAGCAAAATACCAAAGATGACATGTTCAGGCTCTCTTGCCCCAAGTTTTGTAAATAATGGCTATGTAACAGCTGAGCTCATTTATAGCACAGTTCATGTGCATCATGAAGTACTCGCTTGGTCATGGGCTGTGTGCTGTACATATATCTGAGATCCATCTACAAAGTGGCAGTGTTACTCCTCTGTCACAGCTGTGTCTTGAGTCAGCCACAAGAGGTGAGGATATTCGTGTCTGCTGCTATGGCTGCTGCATCAGACAAGAGAGAATACTGCTATGGCTGCTGTGTCATCCAGGAGAGAATAAACATGTCTGCAGTTTCTACATCTCGTTGAGTCTCCTTCCAGGCTCTAGCTCATGCCTTTCCTTATCCTGAGTTCAGCAAACAGTGTGAAAGGCTATTGGTGTCACAAACAGGATCAGCAATACATCGTTTGTCTAATTTCAAGTTCATAATTCTTCTACAGTATTATGTGGTAATATCATAACAATAGCAGAGATTACTACATTGCCACTAGATGCACAAAATAATTATTAAATCTACCTGGTATATGATTATGGGAAAGGCAAATGAGATTGATAATGCTAGGAACATCATAATATGTTTCTTTCTCTCTTATGCCCAATGGTTACAATTCTGCTTATTTTAGTGGTATGAAAAAGATTATTTATATGACAGAATATCAAGCATTCAAAGTCATATATTTTTTTTGATCCTTGAGTCTACTCTTTGTTTGGTCCCTCCTGCTTCTTTCAGTATTACCTTCTTTTTGAGTCACTTCATGATCTT
The DNA here is from genome assembly GCA_935064755.1 of Tragelaphus eurycerus. Taxonomy (NCBI): domain Eukaryota; kingdom Metazoa; phylum Chordata; class Mammalia; order Artiodactyla; family Bovidae; genus Tragelaphus; species Tragelaphus eurycerus. The sequence goes on from CAKXYN010000123.1 coordinate 2,877,994, forward strand.
ACTCTTTCCCTTCTGACTGTTAAAATTTGTTTATCTTTTTTGAAAAGTGGTCATACTTAGGTCTTGTCTAAGAAGCAAAGCAGAGCAGTAACATTTCATTTATTTTTTTCAAAGTCTCAAGTGCTTTTCATTACACCAGAGAATTCGAAGAACTGAAAGGGCAGAAACTACCTATTTTTATTTAATATATACTTCAGTTTGGATCAGGTCTTTGTAAGAGCTTAAGCAGAGGAAAGATTTTAATAATTATAATTGTAGTGCATGGAACTGCCTCATTCTCAGTTGTGCAAAGCAGTTTTATCAGAGTGATGAGATGATCCAGTATGACCCATATTAGATTCATAGATAGAATGCCTGACAGTTAATGTGTGCACTGGATAATTGTTTTCCCTTCTTTAAGTGAGTATTCTTACTAACAGTTGAAATAACATCTCACACTGGTCAGAACAATCATCCTCAAAAAGCCTACAAACAATAAATGCTGGAGAGGGTGTGAAGAAAAGGGGACCCTCTCACTCTGATGGTGGGAATGCAAACTGGTACAGCCACTATGGAGAACAGTATGAAGATTCCTTTAAAAACTGAGACTACAACTGCCATACAAACAAGCAATCCCACTGCTGACCATATACCTTGAGGAAACCAGAATTGAAAGAGAAACATGTACCTCAGTGTTCATTGCAACACTATTTACAAAGGCTAGACCATGGAAGCAACCTAGATGTCCATCAGCAGATGAATGGATAAGGAAGTTGTGGTACATATACACAATAGAATATTACTCAGTTATAAAAAGGAATGCATTTGAATCAGTTCTAATGAAGTGGATGAACCTGGAGTCCATTATACAGAGTGAAGTCAGTGAAAAAGCGAAAGACAAATAATGTATATTAATTCATATTAATTAATTACTGTATTATTACGGTGTTAATTAATTACATGTTAATTACTGTATATTAATAAATGGAATTTAGAAAGACAGTAAGGATGATCCTGCATGCAGGGTAGCAAAGGAAACACAGATATAAAGAACAGACTTTTGGACTCTAGGAGAAGGCAAGGATAATATGATTTGAGACAATAGCATTGAAACATGGACATTACCATATATAAAATAGATGACCAGTGCAAGTTCAATGCATGAAGCAAAGCACCCCCAAACTGGAGCTCTGGAACAACCCAGAGGGACAGGGTGGAGAGGGAAATGGGAGGAGAGTTCAGAATCCGGGGACACATGTATCAGATCAGATCAGATCAGATCAGTCTCTCAGTCATGTCCGACTCTTTGCGACCCCATGAACTGCAGCACGCCAGGCCTCCCTGTCCATCACCAACTCCCGGAGGTCACTCAGACTCACATCCACCGAGTCAGTGATGCCATCCAGCCATCTCATCCTCTGTCGTCCCCTTCTCCTCCTGCCCCCAATCCCTTCCCAGCATCAGAGTCTTCTCCAATGAGTCAACTCTTCGCATGAGGTGGCCAAAACACTGGAGTTTCAGCTTTAGCATCATTCCTTCCAAAGAAATCCCAGGGCTGATCTCCTTCAGAATGGACTGGTTGGATCTCCTTGCAGTCCAAGGGACTCTCAAGAGTCTTCTCCAACACCACAGTTCAAAAGCATCAATTCTTCGGCACTCAGCCTTCTTCACAGTCCAGCTCTCACATCCATACATGACCACAGGAAAGACCATAGCCTTGACTAGGTGAACCTTTGTTGGCAAAGTGCTGTCTCTGCTTTTGAATATGCTATCTAGGTTGGTCATAACTTTCCTTCCAAGGAGTAAGTGTCTTTTAATTTCATGGTTGCAGTCACCATCTGCAGTGATTTTGGAGCCCAGAAAAATAAAGTCTGACACTGTTTCCACTGTTTCTCCATCTATTTCCCATGTAGTGATGGGACCAGGTGCCATGATCTTCGTTTTCTGAATGTTGAGCTTTAAGCCAACCTTTTCACTCTCCACTTTCACTCTCATCAAGAGACTTTTTAGCCCCTCTTCACTTTCTGCCATAAGAGTGGTGTCACCTGCATATCTGAGGTTATTGATATTTCTCCCAGCAATCTTGATTCCAGCTTGTGTTTCTTCCAGTCCAGCATTTCTCCTGATGTACTCTGCATATAAGTTAAATAAACATGGTGACAATATACAGCCTTGATGAAAATATACAGCCTTTTCTTATTTGGAACCAGTCTGTTGTTCCATGATCAGTTCTAACTGTTGCTTCCTGACCTGCATACAGATTTCTCAAGAGGCAGATCAGGTGGTCTGGTATTGTCATCTCTTTCAGAATTTTCCACAGTTTATTGTGATCTACACAGTCAAAGGCTTTGGCATAGTCAATAAAGCAGAAATAGATGTTTTTCTGGAACTCTCTTGTATACCTGTGGCCAATTCATACTGATGTGTGGCAAAAGCCATGACAATACAGTAAAGTAATTATCCTCCAGTTAAATTAATTAATTAAAAATACAATATACAAATTTTTAAATTAAAAAATTAAGGGATATGAATTATTTACTAATGTAGGAACCATAAATCTGTAATTGGTTTAGAACTATGTCAAATATACTCTCTCCTATCAAGTAATAAAATGGAAAATAAAGTACCTTAAATTATGATGAATATAACACTAAATAGATTGAACAAAAAGAAACAGCTTGAGTGGACTAAGTGAAAATAAATTATGAAAGTGATAGTGCTTAATACATAATAGCTTCATTTCCCCTTTCCACAGTTCCCCAAAAGACATAGAAATATAGAACTAACTTATTCAAATGGCAAACATCATTATCACTATCATAACCATCACAGCCATACCATTATCATCATTATCACACACATTTGTTACATGCTTGCAATGTGCCAGACACTTTCACAGCCTTTTTCATGCTTTATCTTATTAAAATCTTACATTAACCTCTTGCAGTACCTCTATGTATTAATCCTATTTTACACTTGAGGAAACTAAGGCACAGAAAAGTTAATAACAAAATGTCATTGTTTATACCAAGGTAGTAAATAATGATGTACAGTTCTATACTACAGATTCTAAGAACCTTTATGATTAAAAGAAAACATTGAATCTGTATCTTCATTAACAATACATTTGGCCATGCGTGTTCACTTTTATTCAAAGAGTTATGGAGCACATTGCTATGGGCCAAGTATTTAATAAATTTCTTTAGTAAATAAACAGCACTAAGAAAAAATTATTTTTCTATGGAGCTTATACCTTAGAGATGACAAAAATAATGCAGTTGAACCAAAGAGCAAAAGGAAATCCCAATGTGCTGTGATTGCAGCCATGAAATTAAAAAAACACTTACTCGTTGGAAGGAAAGTTATGACCAACCTAGATAACATATTAAAAAGCAGAGATATTACTTTGCCAACAAAGGTCCGTCTAGTCAAGATTTTTCCAGTGGTCATGTATGGATGTGAGAGTTGGACTGTGAAGACAGCTGAGCGCCGAAGAATTGATGGCTTTTGAACTGTGGTGTTGGAGAAGACTCTTGAGAGTCCCTTGGACTGCAAGGAGATCCAACCAGTTCATCATAAAGGAGATCAGTCCTGGGTGTTCATTGGAAGGACTGATGCTGAGGCTGAAACTCCAGTACTTTGGCCACCTCATGCGAAGAGTTGACTCACTGGAAAAGACCCTGATGGTGGGAGGGATTGGGGGCAGGAGGAGAAGGGGACGACAGAGGATGAGATGGCTAGATTGCATCACCAACTTGATGCACATGAGTTTGGGTGAACTCAGGGAGTTGGTGATGGACAGGGAGACCTGGTGTGGTGTGATTCATGGGGTCACAAAGAGTCAGACACAACTGAGTGACTAAACTGAACTAAACTGATATAAAATGTAGAATTTTTTAACCGCCCCCAACCCGTGACATGTGATGAATTTGGAAAGATATTTAGGGCCCAAATCTAGACATAATGCTTATCAGTTTTGAACTTATCCTAAAAGTGATGCAGAATTTAAAAAGATTTTTGTCATGGGGATAGTGTAAGTAGTCTGAGGTTTTAGATAGTCTTTCAGATAGTGTTGTGGGAAATGATGAAGAGAGAAAGAGTGAAAAAAATTGAGCAAAGTGGTGTCAAAAGAGAATGATTAGTAATCAGTGGAATTTCTGCAAATTAAAAAAAAAAAAAAAAAAGCATGAGGCACTAAAGAGATATGATAGAAAGAAGGGTACCAAAATGGGGTACATTAACAAAAGTGAACCAGTAAGACATGGTGTATGTGTTTGTGTGTGTATGTATGTGTGTATTTGAGGTGTGAGAACGTTAAAAAATGAGGGAAAAAAAAAAGTGAGTCTCATTTTGTTAAAATGCATCTCTCTTGATGTGCCTTTAATCTTGTTTCCCTTCTTAAATGTAATAGCATATACATATTAGCAGCCTTTGCTTTATTTTCCCCTACCTCTGTTTATCTCCTTTTAAAGATTAAACTGCTTTTTTCCAACCTGAGTTTTACTGACTTTCAGAATAATCCCCCAATTTCCAGAATAAAACAAAGTAGAGAAGGGAAATATTTAAGCAACATCAGACTCAGATTTCGGTCACTTGCCCATGCATACAGAATTTAGGTAAATTTATTGTTTTTAATTTAAATTTATTTATTTTAATTGGAGGCTAATTACTTTACAGTATTGTATTGGTTCTGCCATTCATCAACATGAATCCGCCACAGGGGTACACGTGTTCCCCATCGTGAACCCCGCTTCCATCTAACCCACCCCCCCACCCCCACCCCCGCCCACCATACCATCCCTCTGGGTCATCCCAGTGCACCAGCACCAAGAATCCTGTATCGAACCTGGACTGATGATTCATTTCTTATATGATATTATACATGTTTCCATGACATTCCCCCAAATCATCCCACCCTCTCCCTAATAAAACCGCCATTATCCAAAAATGAACTGTATTTCCTGAGTCAACACCCTAGCAGGCTAACGAGGGACACGAGACCCCAGGACTTATCAGCGGGTTTTAGGAATTTCATCTCATTCCCTCAAACCTGGAGCACAGCCATTGCTGACCAACAACTTCTCTCAGGTTACACTTTTTATCTTTATGCTCTTATTCAGATAAAGAGGTTCCTGTACCTAAGATCAAGTACTTATTACTTACTACTTGGTTTTTATTTTGGCTCCTTTTCCCACATGCTTATGTTTATAACCTGCTTAGCATTTCAAACCTCTCCTAAAACAGTCACAGTTTTGCTATGTTCACACCCTGGGAACTAAAACACCACCAGCAATTTGTCATTTTGGAGTAAATAACTAGTTACCTATTTTTCACATGTCCCCAAAACCATCTTTTCTGGAGCTCTGTGTATATTCTGATTGCCTTTTCATTGATCTTTTTTCCTGATGGAGTATCTTGATATGCTTTCACTCCCCATGATGTTGACCTAAGAATGAAATACCTAATTTGGAATTAGAATGTTCCAGGGACACAACATTGTCCATTGGCAGCTGACTTAGAATCTACCCCTAGGTTCTCATCTTATAAGCTTCATCACTTGGTTACCATATACTCATGCCCCATGAATCCACTCTGAAATGTAATAGGCATCATCCATAAATTTTCCTTCTTTTAGGATAGGATATCAAACACGTAAAATGTCTCTGAATAAAAAAAAAAAAGGAATAATGTGACTTGAGTATATTACAAATAAAATATTCCATCACAAGAATCAGTAATAGCATCCTTATGCCCTGCTTCTTTATCTTAAAGGAAATTAACTTTATAAAACAGCTACAGTAAAGAGTGTTTGTTTGCAAAATAGTTCATTTTAAATGTAAATTTAAATTTCTCTATTATGTAACCTGAAAAAAAATATTCATATGCATTCTCTCTTCTAAAACACATTCGTTTATAAGTCCAAAAATATGCTAGAGTAGAAAGGATACAGAGACACTAGAACCATTATACATTGCTGATGGTAATGTAAAATGTTTCAGCTGCTTTGGGAAACAGTCTGGCAGTTCCTCAGAAAGTTAAGCATAGAGTCAAATAATCCTCAAATCTAATCCTAAAAAGCCTATATTTACACAAAGACTCATGTATTGTCATAGCAGCATTATTTATAATAGCCAAAAAATAGGAGAAATTCAAATGCCCATTAGTATCTTAGTAGATAAATATTAATAAAATGTAATATTCATACAATAGAATATTATTCAACTAAAAGGAATGGAATACATACATGCTACAATGTAGACAAAACTTGAAATCTTCATGCTAAATGAAAGAAGCCAAGCCAAAGAAAAGCCACATGTTGTATGAAAGTCAAAAGTGAAAGTGAAGTCGCTCAGTCGTGTCTGACTCTTTGTGACCCCAAGGACTGTAGCCTACCAGGCTCCTCCCACCATGGGATTATCCAGGCAAGAATACTAGAGTGGGTGGTCATTTCCTTCTCCAGGGGATCTTCCCTGACCCAGGGATCTAACCCGGGTCTCCCGCATTCCAGACAGAAGCTCTAACCTCTGAGCCACGGGGGAGCCCCACTTTAAAGCCCTACCTTATACACACGTTGTATAACTCCATTTATATTAAATGTTCATAATAGAGAAATCCATAGAAATTGAAAGTCAATTAATGTTTGTTCATGGATAGGATAAAGGGGGAGGAGAGTAACTATCAAGGGGCACAAGTTTTCTTTGGGGATGGATGGAAATATTCTAGAATTAAATAATGGTGATGACTGCACACATTTGCAAATAACCTAAAATCAGTGAATTTATATTTCAAAATGGTGAATTTTATAATATATAAATTACATTTCAAAATATTATAAATCAGAACAGGGCAATGTGCAATATAATACACGAAATATCTATATATACAGTAAAAAATTCACTTGATTAGAGAATTTTAAAAAAGATACAAATTGAGCCATAAAGCCCTAAATCAGAATGTATTAGAATTCTGTGCTTTCCTTTTTTCTTTATAATCATATTATTTCCTGAAACCTTAAAGTAATTGCAAATTCATAGAGATTCTCAGAACATTTCAGAACTTCCTCATTTGAAAGATAATTTAAAAATTTAAAGACGACAGTGGTTCGACTATTTCTTATTTAGTTACTTTTGCTGGATTTGAATTGCTGCTATGATCTATAGGAAGAAAATTCTCTAAAGCAATTTTCAGAGATGAAAAAAAAAAGTGCAATAATGCTATCCAATCATCTTCTTAAAACGATAGAGAAACTAATATCTATCTTTGTTAACTGAGCTGCTGTTTACTAGTATAAGTTTAGCTAGTAACATAACTAAGATCATGTCACTAAATCATAACGAATTATTATATCATCCTTTAAGGCATAAGGAGTATTTCCTACCTTTTGAAAAGTTAAAATTTGATAATCATTTATTAAAAGTTTTCTTATCCTAAGTTGTTAATTAAATATTATAGTTAGGTCAAATATTCCTGAATGGGGTTACTGAACATGCTCTGGCCTCTGTCCAACTATCTGACCGTCTCCACTGGTGTTCTCCCCCTCGCTCATTCTCTGGCCCACATTGGCCTTCCTTGTATCTTCTAGTATCTAATCATTTTCTACCTTAGAGACTATGCATTTAATATTTCATCCATCTGAAAAGTTGTTTGCCTAGAACTGTGTGCAGTGTGTTCCTTCATATCGTCCATAGGCCTATTCAGAGGCCCTCTATGACCACCTAACTAAATTCAGTCCCTTATCATCCAGAAACCTAACATTACCTGAAATATCTTACATTTATCTGAAGGGATGCTTTAGATTCGAGGATAATTACTACACAATGTTGTGTTGGTTTCTGCTGTACAACAATCATCCATAAGTACACCCATCCCCCAGCCCTCTTAAGCCCCCTGCCCACCACTTCCTAGCCCTCTAGGTCAGCACAGAGCACCAAGCTGAGTTTGCTCTACTCTATAACTGCTTCCAGCTACTAGCTATCTATTTTACACATGGTAGTGTATATATATATCAATGCTAATCTCTCAATAAACCCCACCTCTCTTTCCCTCACTGCACCCACAAGTTCAATCCCTATGTCTGAATTTCTATTTCTGCCCTGCAAATAGGTTCATCAATACTATTTTTCCAGATTCATCATTTGTTTTTTCATTCTGGATTATTTCACTCTGTATAACAGGTTATAGGTTCATCCATTTCACATTAACTGACTTAGATTCATTCTTTTTTATGACTAATACTCCATTTATACACACACACACACACACACACACACACACACACTATATATATTACCATTTTTTAATTCATTAATCTGTTGATGGACAACTAGGGCTTCCATGCCCTAGCAATCATAAATAGTGATGCTGTGAACATTCTAGTACATGTGTCTTTTTAACTTACAGTTTTCTGAGGGTACATGCCCAGTAATGCAGTTGCTAGGTCATATAGTAGATCAACTTTCCTGACTTTAGGCTACACTACAAAGCTACAGTTATTCAAGACCATATAAAATTGCCCCCCCACCCCCCCCCCAAAAAAAATGGAACAAGATAGAAAGCCCATAGGTAAACCCTTGCACCTATGGGCACCTTATCTTTGACAAAGGCAAGAACAAACAAGGGAGGAAAATAATCCCCTTCAGTGAGTGGTGGTGGGAAAAATGGAGAACTACATGAAAATGAATTAAACCATACACAAAAAGAATCTAGAAATGGATTAAATATCTAAATTTAAGGCCAGAAACTATAAAACTGTTAGAAGAAAATATATGCAGAACACTTTGACAGAAACCACAGCAAGATTCTTTTTGACCCACCTCCTAGAATAATGGAAATGAAAATAAAAATAAACAAATGGGACCTAATTAAACTTAAAACCTTTTGTAGAGCATAGAAAACTATAAACAAGATGAAAGGACAACCCTCAGAATAAGATAAAATAATTACAAATGAAACAACGGACAATGGACTAATTTTCAAAATATACAAGCAGCTCATGAAACTCAATATCAGAAAAATAACAACTCAATCAAAAAATGGACAGAAAACCTAAACAGACATTTCTCCAAAGAAAACATATAGATGGCAAGCAAACACATGAAAAGATGTTCAGCATCACTCATAATTAGAGAAATCAAAACTACATTGAGATATATAATTATTTTGTGCTCTAAAGTTAGTTTGTCGTTTCCATTCTGAAATGGCAAGAAAAGAAAAGGTACTTAGGTTATGATCAAGAGATTTATTTTGTTTTATTTATTTATTTATTTATTTTAAGAATTGCAAAGAGTTTTATTTGAGCCAAACTGAGGAATATAGCCTGGGAGACAGATTCAAGAAGCACTTGAATTTTGTCTGCCAGACCATAAGAATGGGGGAAACTTATAAAGGCAAAAAAAAAAAAAAAAAAAGAAAGAAAGAAAACAGTATGATCATCACATAAGTTAATTGTGAAGAATTAGAATTCTGGCAAGAAGTAAAGGCACTTCTTTTTTTGATTGTTTGTTTTCTATTTCTTTTTAATGGGAAGAGAATTGCTTTACAATGTTGTGTTGGTTTCTGTCATGCAACAACATGATTAGCCATAAGTACAAATCTGTACCCTCCCTCTTGAAACTCCCTCCTCCCCCCACCCCATTCCACCCTTTAGGTTGTCAAAGAATACCCAGTTGAGCTCCCTGCATCATTTAAAATTTACACTGGCTATCTACTTTACATATGTATATATGTCCGTGCTACTCTTTGAATTCGTCCCACCCTCTCCTTCCCCCACTGTGTCCACAAGTCTGTTCTCTATGCAAATGTTCCCACTGCTCACTGCAAACAGGTTCATCAGTACTATTTTTTTGATTCCATATATATGCATTATTGTATGATATTGTTTTTTAGTTTCTGACATACTTCAGTCTGTATAATAGGCTCTAGGTTCATCACCTCACTGGAACTGACTCAAATATTTTTTTTTTTTAATAGCTGAGTGATATTTTAATGTATATATGTACGACAACTTCTTTATTCATTAACCTGTTGATGGACATCTGGGATGTTTTCATGTCCTGGCTTTTGTAAAAAGTGCTGCAATGAACATTGAAGTACATGTGTCTTTTAGAATTGTGGTTTTCTCAGGGTATATGCCCTGTAGTGGGACTACTGGATCATATGGTAGTTTTATCCCTAGCTTTTTAAATAAATCTCCATACTGGCTGTATTGATTAACATTCCCACCAATAGTGCAAGAGGGTTCCTTTTTCTCCACATTTGTCTGCTGCACTTATTGTCTGAAGGTATTTTGATAATGACCATTCTGACCAGTGGGAGGTGATATACCATTGTAACTTTGATTTGCATTTCTCTAATAAAAAGTGATGTTGAGCACTTTTTTTCACATGTGTGTTAGACATCTGTATGTCTTCTTTGAAAGGTTTAGTCACTCAGTCTAACACATAGACCACAGAGAAGGGAATGACAAAGGATGACATGGTGAATGGCATCATTGACTCAATGGACATGAGTTTGAACAAACTTTATGAGATGGTGAAGGAGAGGGAAGACTGGTGTGCTGCAGTCCATAGGGTTGCAAAACGTCAAATACAACTAAGCAACTGAACATCAACAAGTCCCTCAGTCATATCTGACTCTTTGCAACCCATAGACTTGCAACCCAAACCCTCCAGGTTTCTCTGTCCATGGAATTGTCCCTGCAAGAATAACGGAGTGGGTGGACACTCCCTTCTCTAGGGGATCTTCCCAACCCAGGGATCGAACTCAGGTCTCTTGCATTGCAGGCAGATTCTTTAGCATCTGAACCAACAGGAAAATGTCTGTTTAAGTCTTCTGCCCATTATTTTATTGAGTTGCTTGTTTTTCTTATACTGAGCTGGCTTGAATATTTTGGAGGTTAATGCTTTGTCAATTGTTTAATTTGCAATTATTTTTTTCCATTCCAAGTGTTATATTTTCATCATGCTTATGGTTTGCTTTGCTGTGCAAAAGCATTTAATTATGCATCATTTGTTTATTTGTGTTATTATTTCCATTATTCTAGGGGATGGGTCATAGAGGATCTTGCTCTAATTTATGTATGTATGTTTTCTGCTATGAGTTTTATGGTTTCTCGTCTTACATTAGTTCATCTTTGTATTTGGGGAAAGGAAGTGTTCTACTTTTATTCTTTTACATGTTACTGCTGTTGCTGTTAAATCGCTAAGTAGTGTCTGACTCTTTGTGACCCTGTGGAGACACTATCTCCTAGAGATTGCCAAAATTCATGTCCATTGAATCAGTGATGCTGCCTAACCATCTGATCCTCTGCCATACCCTTCTTTTTTTGCCCTCAGTCTTTTCCAGCATCAGAGTCTTTTCCAATAATTCAGTTCTTTGCATCCGGTGCCCTAAGAACTGGAGCTTTAGCTTCAACATCAGTTCTTCCTAGCAATATTCAAGCTTCATTTCCTTTATGGTTGACTGACTTGATCTCCTTGCAGTCCAAGGGACTGTCAGCAGTCCTCTCTAGCACACAGTTTGAAAGCATCAATTATTTGGCACTCAGCATTCTTTATGGTCCAACTCTCACATCTGTAAGTGACTACTGGAAAAATCATAGATTTGACTATATACATACACCTTCGCCAGCAAAGTAGTGTCTCCTGTTCTTTATGTCATCTAGGTATGTCGTAGTTTTCCTTCCTTCTTTTGAACATAGCTTTCCAGCTTTCCAATACCACTTATTGAAGAGGATATCTTTTCTCCATTGTATATTCTTGCCTCCTTTGTCAAAGATAAGGTTTCCATATGTGACTGGGTGAGTGTCTGGGTTTTCTGTCTTGTTATATTGGTCCATATATCTGTTTTTGTGCCAGTACCATACTGTCTTAATGACTGTAGGTTTGTAGGATAGTGTTAAGTTAGGAAAGTTGATGTCCCCTGGTTTCATTCTTCTTTCTCAAGATTGATTTTACTGTTTGGAGTCTTTTATTTTGCCATGCAAATTGTGATTTTTGTTGTTGTTGTTTTTCTAATTCTTTGGGGAAAAAATGCCAGTGGTAATTTAATAGGGATTGCACTGAATTTGTAGCATACTTCTATTCACAATATTAATTCATCTAATCTGAGAATGTGGTGTATCTCTCTATCTGTTTATGTCATCTTTGATTTCTTTTATGAGTAAATTTTGGTATACAGGACTTTTGTCTCCTTAGGTAGGTTTATTCCTGGGTATTTAATTCCTTTCTTGCAAAGGAGAATTGAATTGATTCCTTAATTTCTTTTTTGATTTGTCATTGTTAGTGTACAGGAACACAAGAGATTTCCAAGCACTGATTTTGTATCTTTTGAATTTACTAAACTCACTGATTAGTTCTATTAATTTTCTGATAGTATCTTTAGCATTTTCTATGTATAGTTTAATGTCCTCTGCAAGCAATGAGAGTTTTATTTCTTCTTTTCCAATCCGGATTTCATTTATTTATTTATTTATTTATTTATTTATTTATTTTCTTCTCTGGTTGACATCTAAAGGGCTTCCAAATCTATGGTGAATAATAATGGCAAGAGTAGGCACCCTTGTATTGTTCTTGATCATAGAGTTTTCTGTTTTTCACCATTGAGAACAATGTTTGCTGTGGATGTGCCATTTATATCCTTTATTATGTTGAAGTAAGAACTAAAGAGCCTCTTGATGAAAGTGAAAGAGGAGAATGAAAAAGATGGCTTAAAGCTCAACATTCAGAAAACTAAGACCATGGTATCTGGTCCCATCACTTCATGGAAAATAGATGGGGAAACAGTGGCAGACTTCATTTTTGGGGGGTCCAAAATCACTGCAGATGGTGATTGCAGCCATGAAATTAAAAGATGCTTACTCCTTGGAAGGAAAGTTATAGCCAACCTAGACAGCATATTAAAACTCAGAGACATTACTTTGCCAACAAAGGTCCATCTAGTTAAGGCTATGGTTTTTTCAGTAGTCATGTATGGATGTTAGAGTTGGAATATAAAGAAATCTGAGCACTGAAGAATTGATGCTTTTCAACTGTGGTGTTGGAGAAGACTCTTTAGGGTCTCTTGAACTGCAAGGATATCCAACCAGTCCATCCTAAAGGAGATCAATCCTGAGTGTTCATTGGAAAGACAGATGTTGAAGCTGAAACTCCAATACTTTGGCCACCTTATGTGAAGAACTGATTGATTGGAAAAGACGCTGATGCTGGGAAAGATTGAAGGCAAGAGGAGAAGGGGACTAAAGAGGATGAGACAGTTCGATGGCATCACCAACTCAATGTACCTGAGTTTGGGTATACTCCGGGAGTTGGGGATGGCCAGTGTGATCTGACATGCTGCAGTCCATGGGGTCACAGAGTGGGACACGACTGAGAGACTGAACTGAACTGAACTGAGATTCCTTCTGGACTCATTTTCTGAATAGTTTTCATCATAAATGTGTGCTGAATATTTTCAAAAGCTTTTTTTGAATATATTAAGATCATCATAGTATTTTTATATCTTAATTTGGTAATATGGTGTATCACATTGATTTATTTTCATATATTAAAGAATCTTTGTGCCACTTGGATATACCTGAGTTAATCATGGTGTATGATCCTTTTAATGTGTTGTTGGATTTTGTTTGCTATAGTTTTGTGAGATTTTTGCATATATGTTCATTGGTGTTATTGGCCTATAATTTTCTTTTGTGTGTGTGATGGTTTTGGTATCAGGATGACGGTGGCCTTACTTGTAAATTTTGGAAGAATTCCTTTCTCTTCAATTTTTTTGAAGAGTTTGCAAAGGATAGGCATTAGCACCTCAGAATATATTTGATAGGATTCACCTGTGAATCCATTTGCTCTTGAGCTTTTGCTTTTCCGGGATATATATATATATTTTAAACAGTTTTGATTTCATTGCTTGTGATTGGCTTGTTCATAATTTCTATTTTTTCCTGGCTCAATCAGAGAAAGTTGAACTTTTATAAGAATTTGTCCATTTCTTTTAGTTATCCATTTTACTGGCATATGATTGCTCATAATAAACCCATGATCCTTTATATTTTTGCACTGTTATAACTCTTCTTTTTTTAAAATTTTGATTGTGCTAATTTGCGTCTTCTCCTTTATTTTCTTAGTGAGTCTAGATAATGGTTTGTCAATTTGTTTATCTTCTCAAAGAATCAGCTTTTAGTTTTATTGATCTTTGCTATTGATTCCTCCATCTCTCCATCTTTTTTTCATTTATTTCTACTCTGAGCTTTTATGAGTTCTTTCTACTAACTTCGGGGGCTTTCTGTTCTTTATTCAGACGCTTTAGCTGTAAGTTAAGATGTTTGATATTTTTCTTGTTTCTTGACGTAGGATTGTATTACTATAAACTTTCTTCTTAGAATTGCTTTTGCTGAATCCTATAGTTTTCTTTTTTTACTTTTATTTTTTTAACCATTTACCATTTCTTTATTATTATTAATTATTATTATTATTTTTTACTTTACAATATTGTATTGATTTTGCCATACATCAACATGAATCCACTACAGGTGTATATGTGTTCCCCTTCCTGAAACCCCCTCCCACCTCGCTCTTCAAACATATAGTTTTTTAGCTGTTTTCATTGTTATTTGTTTCTACATATATGTTTTTCCCCTTTTATCTCCTGAGTAACATGGTGTTTTATTGTTGTTGTTTGGTCACCTAATCATGTCTGTTTGTGACCCCAAAGTTCATGTTCATTGCATCAGTGATGTCATCCAGCCATCTCATTCTCTGATGTCCTCTTCTCCTTCTGTCCTCAATCTTTCCCAGCATCAGTGACTTTTCCATGAGTCATCTGTTTGCATCATATGACCAAAATACTGGAGCTTCAGCATCAGTCCTTCCAGTGAATATTCAGGGTTTATCTCTATTAAGATTGACTCACTTGATCTTCTTGCTGTCAAAGGGACTTTCAGGAGTTTTCTCCAGCACCATAGTTCAAAGGCATCAATTATTTGACATTCTGCTTTCTTTACAGTCCAGATCTCACAACCGTATATGACCACTGGGAAAACTATAGCCTTGACTATATGGACCTTTGTTGGTAGAGTAATGTCTCTGCTTTTCAACACACTGTCTAGGTTTTTCATCACTTTCCTGCCAATAAGCAATTGGCTCCTGATTTCATGGCTACAGTCACCATCTGCCATGACTTTGGAGCCCAAGAAAAGGAAATCTGTCACTACTTCCACATTTTCCCCTTCTATTTGCCATGCAGTAATGGGGCAAGATATCATGATCTTAGACTTCTTTTTTAGTATTTCATGTTAAGCTGGCTCTTTCACTCTTCTCCTTCACCCTTATCAAGAGGCTCTTTAGTTTCTCTTTGCTTTTTGCCATGAGTTGTATCATCTGTATATTTAAGGTTGTTGGTGTTTCTCCTTGATTCCAACTTGTAACTTATCCAACTTGGAATTTCCCATGCTGTGCTCAGCGTATAGGTTAAACAAACAGGACGATAGCAGGCAGCCCTGTTGTATTCCTTTCTTGATCTTGAACCAATCAGTTGTTCCATACAGGGTTTTAACTGTTGCTTCTTGACGCATATAGAGGTTTCTCAGGAGACAAATAAGATATTTTATTATTCCCATCTCTCTAATAGCTTTTAACAATTTGTCATGATCTGCACAGTCAAGGGCTTTAGCATAGTTAATGAAACAGAGGTAAATGTTTTCCTGAATTCCCCTTGTTTCCTCTATAATCCAGTGAATGTTGGCAATCAGATGTCTAGTTCTTCTTCCTTTACAAAACCCAGCTTGGACATCTGGAAGTTATTGGTTCATATAATGCTGAAACCTAGCATTCAAGATATTAAGTATGACCTTACTACAGGGGAGTTGAGTGCAATTGTTCGATGGTAACTCATTCTTTGGTACTACCCTTCTTGGGAATTGGGATGATAATTGACCTGTTCCAGTCCTGTGGTCACTCCAGTATCTCCCATTTTCTGACATAATGAAAGCAAACCTGATGGCATCATCCTTTACGGATTTGAATCATTCTGCTGGAATTTCATTGCATTCAGTAGCTTTATTAAAAGCAGTGTTCAGTTCAGTTCAGTCACTCAGTCATGTCCTACTCATTACAACCCCATGAATCACATGACGTCAGGCCTCCCTCTCCATGACCAACTCCCAGAGTTCACTCAAACTCATATCCATTGAGTTAGTGATGCCATCCAGCCATCTCATCCTCTGTCGTCCCCTTCTCCTTCTGCCCACAATCCCTCCCAGCATCAGAATCTTTTCCAATGAGTCAACTCTTCACATGAGGTGGCCAAAGTATTAGAGTTTCAACTTCAGCATTAGTCCTTCCAATGAACACCAAAGAAGACTCTACACATGGACATCACCGAAATCAGATATATTATATTCTTTGCAGCCAAGTATGGAGAAGCTCTATACAGTCAGCAAAAAACAAGACTGGAAGCTGACTGTGGCTCAGATCGTGAACTCCTTATTGCCAAATTCAGATTTAAATTGAAGAAAGTGGGGAAAACCACTAGACCATTCAGGTATGACCTAAATCAAATCCCTTATGATTATACAGTGGAACTGAGAAATAGATTTAAGGGACTAGATCTGATAGACAGAGTGTCTGATGAACTATGGATGGAGGTTTGTGACACTGTACAGGAGACAGGGATCAAGACCATCCCCATGGAAAAGAAATGCAAAAAAGCAAAATGGCTCTCTGAGGAGTCCTTACAAATAGCTGTGAAAAGAAAAGAAGCAAAAAGCAAAGGAGAAAAGGAAAGATAAAAGCATCTGAATGCAATGCAGAGTTCCAAAGAATAGCAAGAAGAGATAGGAGAGCCTTCCTCAGTGATCAATGCAAAGAAATAGAGGAAAACAACATAATGGGAAAGACTAGAGATCTCTTCAAGAAAATTAGAGATACAAAGGGAACATTTCATGCAAAATGGGCTCAATAAAAGGACAGAAATGGTATGGACTTAACAGAAGCAGAAGATATTAAAAAAAGGTGGCAAGAATACACAGAAAAACTGTACAAAAAAGAGCTTCATGACCCAGATAACCACGATGGTGTGATCACTCACCTGAGCCAGATATCCTGGAATGTGAAGTCAAGTGGGCCTTAGAAAGCATCATTACAAACAAAGCTATTAGAGGTCATGGAATTCCAGTTGAGCTATTTCAAATCCTGAAAGATGATGCTGTGTAAAGCAGTGTTAACATATACTATAAATTAATAAAATAAAACAAATTAATTTATTATAAATATATTCAAATTATAGAATAATATAAATAACATGTTGATTATTTAATAATATATTGCTTAATCTCCATGTGTTTGTATTTTCTAGTTTTTCCCGTAATTCCTGTAATTGACATCTAGTCTCATAGCATTCTGATGAGCAAAGATGCTTAATAGCATTACAATTTTCTTGAATCTACTTAGGCTTGATTTGTGACCCAAGATGTGATTGATCTTGGAGAATGTTCCATGTGAACTTGATAAGACACTGTGTTCCTCTGTATTTAGATGGAGTGCCATGAAAATATCAATTAGGTACATCCAGTCTAATGTGCCATATGCACCTTATGTTTCCTTATTAATTTTCTCTTCTGATGATCTATCCATTAGTGTCAGTTCAGTTCAGTCACTCAGTCATGTCCGACTCTTTGTGACCCCAGGAATCACAGCACGCCACGCCTCCCTGTCCATCACCAACTCCCGGAGTTCACCCAAACTCATGTCCATCGAGTCGGTGATGCCATCCAGCCATATCATCCTCTGTCGTCCCCTTCTCCTCTTGCCCCCAATCCCTCCCAGGATCAGAGTCTTTCCAATGAGTCAACTCTTCACATCAGGTGGCCAAAGTATTGGAGGTTTAGCTTCAGCATCAGTCCTTCCAATGAACACCCAGGACTGATCTCCTTTAGGAATGACTGGTTGGATCTCCTTGCAGTCCAAGGGACTCTCAAGAGTCTTCTCCAACACCACAGTTCAAAGGCATCAATTCTTTGGCATGCAGCCTTCTTCACAGTCCAACTCTCACATCCATACATGACCACTGGAAAAACAGTAGCCTTGACTAGATGGAACTTTGTTGTAGTGGGGTATTAAAATCCTCTATTGTTCTGTTACTGTCAATTTCACCTTTGTGTCTTTTATGGTTTCCCTTATGTATTGAGGTGCTCATTTTGGTGGATAAATATTTATAATTTTTACATCTCCTCTTGGATTGACCTATTAATTTTTACATAATGCTCTTCCTTATCTCTTGTAATATTTTAAATTTTAAGGTGTATTTTGTCTGATATGATAATTGCTATTCTGGATTTCTTTTACTATTCATTTTCATGGAATATATTTTTTCATCCTCTCATTTTCAGTCTATATGTGTCCCTAGGTCTGAAGCAAAACTCTTCTAAACAGCATATATGTGGCTTTTGTTTTTGTATACATTTAGTCTGTCTGTGTCTTTTATTTGGAACATTAATCCATTTACATTTAAAGTCATTTTTTAACATATATGTTGTATAGGTATTTTCTTAGTTGTTTTGGATTTCTCTTTGTAGGTCTTTGCCTTTTCTTATGTTTCTTGCCTAAAGAAGTCCCTTTAGCATTTGTCGTAAAGCTGGCTTGCTGGCAATAAATTCTCTTAACTTTTGCTTTTCTGTAAAGTTTTTGATTTCTCCATTAGTTTTGAATGAGATCATTGCTGGGTAGAACAATCTTGGTTATAGGTTTTTCCCTTTCATTACTTTAAATATACACTGTCATTCCCTTCTGACCTGCAAATTATCTGTTGAAAGATCAGCTGTTAATAATATAGGGTTTCCCTTGAGTGTTACTTATTGATATTAACTTGCTGCTTTTATTTTTTTTTTCATTATTGTTTGTTTGATTAATATGTTTCTTGACATGTTTCTCTTTGGATTTATCCATTATGGAATTTTCTGCCCTTCTTGGACTTGATTGACTATTTCGTTTCCCATGTTATGGAAGATATCTATTATAATCTCTTCAATAATTTATTCATATCCTTTCCTTTACCCTTCTTCTGAGCCCTCATAATTTGAATGCTAGTGAATTTAATTTTGCCCCATAGATCTCTGAAACTATCCTCAGTTCCTGTCATTCTTTTGTCTTCATTCTGCTATAAAACAGTTGTTTCCACCATTCTATCTTCCAGCTCACCTATTTGTTTTTCTGTTATAGTTATTCTACTGATTCCTTCTAGATTGTTTTTAATTTCATTATTTGTGTTGTTCATTAATGCTTGCTTATTCTTATTCCTTTTAGGACCATGTTAAATGTGTTAAATGATGCCTGCATTTTACCCATTATATTTTCAAGATTTTGGATCATCTTTACTATCTTTATTCTGAATTCTTTTTCAGCTAGTTTGCCTATTATCACTGCATTTATTTGGTCTTGTGTGTTTCATCTTTTTCCTTCATGTGCACAGTATTTTTCTGTCTTTCATTTTATGTAACATACTGTGCTTGAGGTCACCTTTCCTGGGGTATAGGACAGTAGTTCCTCTTGCTTTTGGTCTCTGCCCTTGGTCAGTGAGGTTGGTCCAGGGGTTTGTGTAAGATTCATGTCGGGAGTGACTTGTGCTTGTGTTCGAGTGAGAGGAGGTGACTTTTACCCCCTGATGGCCAGGGATGTGTGATGTGGTGTGTTTTGAGGTGTCTGTAGGAAGTCTGCCTGCTGATGATTGGGTCTGTTTTCTTGTCTTGCTTGCTGTTTGGATGAGACATCTTGCTGTGCTGGCCTTGGGTATAGGTGGAGGTCGTCATTGGAGTTCTCACTTGTTAATACTCCTTCAGGTCAGGAGTTCTCTGGCAGTTTTGTATCTTGGACTCAGCACTCCCACACCAGAAGCCCAGGCCTGATCTCTGGTGAAGGAACCAAGATGCCACAAGTTGTTTAGTATGACAAGAAAGAGGATTAAAACAGACACATAAAACAAACAAACAAAAACATAAAAAAAAAAAAAAAAAAAAGGAAACAAAAATGAATCCCAGGCAAATGGTAAATGAAAAATCAGACAAATAGGAATAAAAACAATGGTACACACAAACACACACACACACACACACACACACACACACATATATATATAAACAAAACCAAAACATTCCAAGAAAATTATGTACAAGAGAGTGACCTGGTGAAAACACACACACACACACACACACACACACACACACACACACATATATATATATATATAAACAAAACCAAAACATTCCAAGAAAATTATGTACAAGAGAGTGACCTGGTGAAAAAATGAAACCAAAAATGATATCAACAAATTAAAAACAAAATTAACTAAAATACAAAACAGGAAACAAGACCAAAGCAGAGAGCCAACTGAGGAATAAAGCAAAGCAAAAAATAATAATAATATAGTAATAAAACAAACTAGGAAATATACTGAAAAGAAGAAAAGAAAAAAAAGGAAGAAAGTAAAGTTTTAAAAAGGTATATTAAAATATTTAAATATCTTAAAGAATATTTACAGCAACAAAAGAAAAACAAAGAAAAAAAGAGAGCCAAAAAGAAAGAGAAAAACAACAACAGAGAACCACAAAAAGCCAGCATAATAGTAGAAGTATCACTGGAGAAGACTCTGATGCTGGGAGGGATTGGGGGCAGGAGGAGAAGGGGACGACAGAGGATGAGATGGCTGGATGGCATCACTGCCTCAATGGATGTGAGTCTGAGTGACCTCCGAGGGTTGGTGATGGACAGGGAGGCCTGGCGTGCTGCAGTTCATGGGGTTGCAGAGAGTCGGACACGACTGAGCTACTGATCTGATCCGATCTGATACAAAAGACATTGAAAGTGTGATTTAAAAATACATTATCAAAGGATTAAATTGAAGTAATAATAATAACAACAATAACAAAAAGAAGATAAAACATCCAGAACCAACTACAGAACGAATCAAAGTAGAAGAAGAACAACTGTTTCTCTAAGATCTTTGTGGCCAGCATCCTTTCCCCCACTGTGAGCCACAGCCCATCACCAGCTCCTAACAGACCCTCCAATACTGTGAGGGAGGAAGAGGTTTCATCTCTGAACCTGATCTGAGGACAGCACAGACTCTAATCTGGCTCTACTCTCATTTTTGTGCCTTCAATGTCCACAGCTGTGTGAGTTAGTGCATTTTCTTTTGTGCAAGCACTCATCTTTTGATATATTCCATAGACAGTCTACCTAATTTAACATGTGGATTTAATCTGAAGCTTACACACCTGGTAGGAAGGTTTTTAATCCTCTTTCTTAACCACTCCACCCCTGTAACTCCATTGTGGTTTTACTCCCACTTATGCATGTGGATCATCCTCAACTTTGCTCCTGAGGCTGTCTTGGAAACTTGGGTCTGTCCCAGTAAGAACCAGGCATGAAGGGGCCATGGCTGCAAGGATCATATGGATCCTGGTGGCATCAGGTGCACAGGGAAGCTGGAGGACTTAGGTACAGGAGATATAGCATTATCATAAATCTTTTCTAGCCTCTGGCAGCTCTGTCCCAGGAAGAATAAAGCTTGGAGGTGGCATGACTGCTTGGATCGCAGAAATCTCAGTGACACCAGGTGCACAGTGAAGCAGAAGATATGGTGCTCCTAGGATATTTTTATAGCCTCTGGCAACTGCATTCAAAGAACATCCCTGGCTGGCCCTTTTCTACTGCTCTGTGCATCAGGCACTCAAAAAGCCACCCTCTCTGGGGTCTTTCTCTGTTGATCAACTGCTTGTACCAGCATCTGGGGAGAGAGAGGCTACAGCGATGATTGCATCTATTGTGCATGACTCTGCAGTAGCACCCTGCCTTCATTGCTGCCTAGCTTTCCTCCAAAGGCATTCCCCACCACTGTCTCCTTCTGTCTGTCCCTTCAGGTTACCTTCCTGTAGTCAACAGCAGTCCTCACACTAGGACTTATCTCCCATTTTCACACTGCAGCTCCCAACTGCTGCACATTCAAGTGGACTTTCATCCCTGTCCAGGGTACATAGGAGTGGTAGTTTCTCAGTCATGTCTGACTCTCTGCAACCACATGGACTGTAGCCTGTCAGGATCCTATGTCCATGGAATTTTCCAGGCAATATTACTGGAGTAGGGGTACATAGTTGTTTCGTTCTTCCTCCATTCAGACTGCCACAGATGAGCTACTTCACTCTCTGACAGTCTCAAATGCTTTCTGTCTTTGGCAACAAATTGCCCTGATGTGGGGATCTTACCTTTCCTCAGCTCCCACACCACCCATGTGCAGATTTGCTCCCTCTTACACACCTCTCTTTTAACCTTTCTTCATCAAATCAGATCAGTCGCTCAGTCGTGTCTGACTCTTCGCGACCCCATGAATCGCAGCACGCCAGGCCTCCCTGTCCATCACCAACTCCCAGAGGTCATTCAGACTCACATTCATCGAGTCAGTGATGCCATCCAGCCATCTCATTCTTTGTCGTCCCCTTCTCCTCCTGCCCCCAATCCCTCCCAGCATCAGAGTCTTCTCCAGTGAGTCAACTCTTCGCATGAGGTGGCCAAAATACTGGAGTTTCAGCTTGAGCATCATTCCTTCTAAAGAAATCCCAGATCTGATCTCCCTCAGAATGGACTGGTTGGATCTCCTTGCAGTCCAAGGGACTCTCAAGAGTCTTCTCCAACACCACAGTTCAAAAGCATCAATTCTTTGGCGCTCAGCTTTCTTCACAGTCCAGCTCTCACATCCATACATGACCACAGGAAACACCATAGCCTTGACTAGGCAAACCTTTGTTGGCAAAGTGATGTCTCTGCCTTTGAATATGCTATCTAGGTTGGTCATAACTTTCCTTCCAAGGAGTAAGCGTCTTTTCATTTCATGGCTGCAGTCACCATCTGCAATGATTTTGGAGGCCAGAAAAATAAAGTCTGGCACTGTTTCCACTGTTTCTCCATCTATTTCCCATGCAGTGATGGGACCAGATGCCATGATCTTCATTTTCTGAATGTTGAGCTTTAAGCCAACCTTTTCACTCTCCACTTTCACTTTCATCAAGAGGCTTTTTAGTTCCTCTTCACTTTCTGCCATAAGGGTGGTGTCATCTGCATATCTGAGGTTATTGATATTTGTCCCAGCAATCTTGATTTCAACTTGTGTTTCTTCCAGTCCAGCGTTTCTCATGATGTACTCTGCATATAAGTTAAATAAACATGGTGACAATATACAGCCTTGACGTACTCCTTTTTCTATTTGGAACCAGTCTGTTGTTCCATGTCCAGTTCTAACTGTTGCTTCCTCACCTGCATATAGATGTCTCAAGAGGCAAATCAGGTGGTCTGGTATTCCCATCTCTTTCAGAATTCTCCACAGTTTATTGTGATCCACACAGTCAAAGGCTTTGGCATAGTCAATAAAGCAGAAATAGATGTTTTTCTGGAACTCTCTTGCTTTTTCCATGATCCAGTGAATGTTGGCAATTTGATCTCTGGTTCCTCTGCCTTTTCTAAATCCAGCTTGAACATCAGGAAGTTCATGGTTCACATATTGCTGAAGCTTGGCTTGGAGAATTTTGAGCATTACTTTACTAGCATGTGAGATGAGTGCAATTGTGCGGCCTTTCTTCATATGTCCTACCAAATTTTGCATGGATAGATATTTCTTTCTTATAATTAGGAACACCTCTGCCACTTCTCAACTGGTGCTCTGTGAGATCTTCTGCAACTGAAGATATATTCATAATGCATCCTTGGAGTGAAATACACTCCACATCCACCAGGCCTTCCACCATCTTGTCCCTCTATTTTGTTAATGTTTATTTTAAGTTGAAACATGGTTCTTACCAATGTGTTAGTTTTAGGTGTATAACACAGTGATTTAATTATATATAAAACATGAATCTATTCTTCTTCAAATGATTTTCCCATTAGATTTTTACAAAATATTGAGCCTCATTCTCTGACCCGTACAGTAGGTCCTTGATAGTTCTCTATTTTAAATATACCAGTGAGTACATATCAGTCCCACACTTCCAATATATCCCTCTCCCCAACCCTCCTTTACCATGGAACAACAACAAAAAAAAAATCCTGGATCTATTTTGTTTTGTAAATAAATTCACTTGTATCATTTCTTTTGATTCCACATATTAAGTGATATCATATGATATTTGTCTTTCTCTACTTGACTTACATAGTGTGTTAATCTCCTGATCCATCTATGTTGCTGCAAATGGTATTATTTCATTCTTTTTAAGGCCTGAGTAGCACTTCTTTGTGTGTGTGTGTGTGTGTGTGTGTGTGTGTGTGTGTGTGTGTGTGTGTGTATTCTTTATCCATTCATCTGTCAATGGACATTTAGGCTGCTTCCACGTTTTCATTATTGTGAACAATGCTGCAGTGAACATTGGGATGCGTGTATAATTTTGAATTATGGTTTCCTCTGGGTACAAACCCAGGAGTGGGAGGGGTATTGTCCTACTTTAGTTAGCCTCCATACTGTTCTCCAAGTTTCTGTACCATACTTTACAAAAAACAGACAGCCTCAGATCCTCTCCAGTTTTGGTTGATGATGGTGGGCTTGTAGGTGATAAGTCATTGAAGTTTTGATTTGCATTTCTCTAGTAATTAACAGTGGTGAACATATTTTCATGTGCCTGATAGCTATCTGTAGGTCCTCTTTGAAAAAAATATTTTAATTTGTTTTTGGCTTCCCTGGTGGCTCACACCTTAAAGAATCTGCCTGAAATACAGGAGATCTGGATTCAATCCCTGGATTGGGAGGATCCCCTGGAGAAGGGAATGGCTACTCACTCCAATATTCTTGCCTGAAGAATTCCATGGACAGAGGAGCCTGAAAGGCTACAGTCCATGGGGTCAGAAAGAGTCAGACATGACTATATGATTAGCACTTTCTATTTATGTTCTCTGTGCACTTTTTATTAGTTTGTTTTTTGTTTTTCATATTGAGCTGCATGAGTTATTTGTCACATCCTTTGCAAATATTTTCTCCCAATCTGTGGATTTGCCTTTTCATTTTCTTTATGGTTTCCTTAAAACTTTTGAGTTTAATTAAGTCTCATTTGTTTATTTTGTTTTTATTTTCATTATTGTAAGAGATAGCTTGGAAAGGATGTTGCTGTGATTTAGTTTAAAGACTGTCCTGACTATGTTTTCCTCTAAGAGTTTTATATTCAGTCTTATGTTTAGGTCTTTCATTCATTTGTAGTGTATTTTTGTGTATGATGCTAAGTAGTGGTCTATTTTCATTCATTTACATTTATCTGTCCAGTTTCCCCAGCACCATTTGTTGATTAGACTGCATTACCTCCATTGCATCCTTTGTCATAGATTAATTTGTCATAGATTAATTGACCATAGGTGTGTTTGTTTATTTCTGGGCTTTCAATCTCATTCCATTGATCTATATTTCTGTTTTTGTGCCTGTTTCATACTGTTTTGATTACTTTAACTTTATAGTATAATCTGAGGTCAGGGAGCCTGATGCCTTTCTTAAGATTGCTTTGACTATTTAGACACTTTTGTATCTCTATACAAATTTTAAGATTGGTTTTTCTCTAGTTGTATGAAAAATGCTATTGTCAGTTTAATAGGTATTGTACTGAATCCATAAATTACCATGGTTAGTATAATCATTTTTGACAATATTTATTGGATGTGACAATTCAAGAACACACTATATTTTTCCATCAGTTTATAATATCTTCACTTCTCTCATCAGCAAATTATAGTTTTCAGGTACAGGTTTTTTCTTATCCTTAGGTATGTTAGATAGCATATTAAAAACCAGAGAAATTACTTTGCCAACAAAAGTCCGTCTAGTCAAGGCTGTGTATGGTTTTTCCAGTAGTCATGTATGGATGTGAGAGTTGGTCTGTGAAGAAAGCTGAGTGCCAAAGAATTGATGCTTTTGAACTGTGGTGTTGGAGAAGACTCTTGAGAGTCCCTTAGACTGCAAGGAGATCCAACCAGTCCATTCTAAAGGAAATCAGTCCTGGGTGTCCTTTGGAAGGAATGATGCTAAAGCTGAAACTCCATTACTTTAGCCACCTCATGCGAAGAGTTGACTCATTGGAAAAGATTCTGATGCTGGGAGGGATTGGGGGCAGGAGGATAAGGGGACGACAGAGGATGAGATGGTTGGATGGTATCACCGACTCAATGGACATGAGTTTGGGTGAACTCCGGGAGTTGGTGATGGACAGGGAGGCCTGGCATGCTGCGATTCATGGGGTTGCAAAGAGTCGGACATGACTGAGCGACTGAACTGAACTAGGTATGTTTATCCCTAGGTATTTATTCTTTTAGATACTATAGTAAGTGGAATTGCTTCCTTACTTTCACTTTATGATCTTTTTGATTTTTTTTTCTTTTTTTCCTTAGAAGATGCAGCTACTTTTTATACATGTAAGGATGTTCTTACAACTAAATGGAGGAATATGCAAAGTTCTAATGATAACCTCATCCATTTCTAGGCTAGGTCATGTTATCTTAGTCACAGTCCCAATTATTTACTTATTTATTTATTTAATTGGAGGATAATTGTTTAACAAGGTTGTGTTGGTTTCTGCCATACAATGACACAAATATGTCAAAGCTATGTATATTCACGTATATGTGTGAATGTGTATATGTATACACTATCAGATCAGATCAGTCACTCAGTCGTGTCCAACTCTTTGCGACCCCATGAACCACAGCACGCCAGGCCTCCCTATCCATCACCAGCTCTCAGAGGTCACTCAGACTCACATTCATCGAGTCAGTGATGCCATCCAGCCATCTCATCCTCTGTCATCCCCTTCTTCTCCTGCCCTCAATCCCTCCCAGCATCAGAGTCTTCTCCAATGAGTCAACTCTTCGCATGAGGTGGCCAAAATATTGGAGTTTCAGCTTTAGCATCATTCCTTCCAAAGAAATCCCAGGGTTGATCTCCTTCAGAATGGACCGGTTAGATCTCCTTGTAGTCCAAGGGACTCTCAAGAGTCTTCTCCAACACCACAGTTCAAAAGCATCAATTATTTGGCGCTCAGCCTTCTTCACAGTCCAGCTCTCACATCCATACATGACCACAGGAAAGACCATAGCCTTGACTAGGCGAACCTTTGTTGGCAAAGTGATGTCTCTGCTTTTGAATATGCTATCTAGTATACATACATACACACACATACATACTGAGTATGCTTCTGCTCCCCTCATTCTACCAGTCTAGGTCATGTCAGAGGGCCATGCAGGCTCCCCATGTTATATAGAAGCTTCACACTATATAACACACAGCAGTATATATATGTCAATTCAATGGTACATTCTCAGTTCATCCTATCCTCTCCTCCCCTCAATGTGTCCACAAGTTTGTTCTCTATATCTGTATCTCCATTCATGCCCTGCAAATAGATTCATCAGTACCATTTTTCTAGATTCCATATAAATGTGTTAATATATAATACTTGTTTTTCTCTTTTTGGCTTATTTCACTTTGTATAACATGCTCTAGGTTCATCCACCTGACTTCAACTGACTCACTTTCATTCTTTTTTGTGATATTCCATTGCATACATGTATCACTTCCTTTTTATCCATTTTTCTGTTGATGGATATTTAGGTTGCTTCCAAGTCCTGGTTAATATAAATAGTGCTTTGATTGAGGTATATATACTTTATATGAGCTATGGTTTTCTCAGGGTATATTCCTGATGCCTCAGCAGTAAAGAATCTGCATACAGTTCAGTAGGTGCAGGAGATTTGGGTTCATTCCCTGGGTGGAGAATATCCCCTGGAGGAGAGTATGGAAACACACTCAAGGATTCTTGCCTAGAGAAAACCATGGACAGAGGAGCTTGGAGGTTTACAGTCCATAAGGTCGAAAAGAGTCAGACACGACTGAAGAAACTTAGCACACACATGCATGCATGCCCATGAATGAAATTACACTGTCATATGATAGTTTTATTTCTAGGTTTTAAAGAAATTTCTATAATGTTCTCCATAGGCTGTGTAAATTTATACCACAAATCATGCAAGATAGTTCCCTTATCTCTATATCCTCTCCAGCATTTACTGTTTGTAGATTTTTTTGATGATGTTCATTCTGTTTGGTATAAAGTGATACCTCATTGCACTTTTGATTTGCATTTCTCTGGTAAAGAGCATTGTTGAGCATATTTCCATGTGTTTGTTGGCCATGTGTATGTCTTCTCTGGAGAAACTTCTGTTTAGGTCTTTCTCCTAATTTTTGATTGGGTTGTTTTTCTGATATTGAGCTGCATGAAATGTTTATTTACTCTGGAAATTAATCCTTTCTCAGTTATTTCATTTGCCATTATTTACTCCCAATCTGAGTCTATCTTTTCATCTTGCTAATATTTTTCCTTGTTGTGCAAAAAATTTTAAGTTTAACTAAGTCTGACATTTTTTCTTTATTTATTTACTTTAATTGGAGTCTAATTACTTTACAATATTGTAGTTGTTTTGCCATGCATAAAAATGAATCATCTATGGGTTTACATGTGTTATAATTCCATTATACTAAGAGATGGGTCTTAGAGGATATTACTGCAATTTTTTCACAGTATTCAGCCTGTTTTCCTCTACAAGTGTCATTGTTTCTCGACTTTAATTTTCTAATCCATTTTTAGTTTATTTTTGTGTATGGTACTAGGGAGTATTCTGATTTTATTCTTTTATATGTAGCTGTCCAGTTTTTCCAGCACTCAGTCAGTTCAGTCAGCTCAGTCACCTAGTCGTGTCCGACTCTTTGGGACCCCATGAATCACAGCACGCTAGGCCTCCCTGTCCATCACCAACTCCCAGAGTTCACTCAGACTCATGTCCATCGAGTTAGTGATGTCATCCAGCCATCTCATCCTCTGTCACCCTCTTATCCTCTTGCCCCCAATCCCTCCCAGCATCAGAGTTTTTTTCCAGTGAGTCAACTCTTCGCATCAGGTAGCCAGAGTACTGGAGTTTCAGCTTTAGCATCATTCCTTCCAAAGAAATCCCAGGGCTGATCTCCTTCAGAATGGACTGGTTGGATCTCCTTGCAGTCCAAGGGACTCTTAAGAGTCTTCTCCAACACCACAGTTCAAAAGCATCATTTCTTTGGTGCTCAGCCTTCTTCACAATTCAACTCTCAGATCCATACATGCCCACAGGAAAAACCATAGTCTTGACTAGACGGACCTTTGTTGGCAAAGTAATGTCTCTGCTTTTGAATATGCTATCTAGGTTGATCATAATTTTCCTTCCAAGGAGTAAGCATCTTTTAATTTCATGGCTGCAGTCACCATCTGCAGTGATTTTGGAGCCCCAAAAAACAAAGTCTGCCACTGTTTCCACTGTTCCCCCTTCTATTTCCTATGAAGTGATGGGATGGGACTGAATGCCAAAGTGCTGCACCCAATATGCCAGCAAATTTGGAAAACTCAGCAGTGGCCACAGGACTGGCAAAGGTCAATTTTCATTCCAATCCCAAAGAAAGGGAATTCTAAAGAATGCTCACACTACCATACAATTGCATTCATGTCACATGCTAGTAAAGTAATGATCAAAATTCTCCAAGCCAGGCTTCAGCAATACGTGAACTGTGAACTTCCTGATGTTCAAGCTGGTTTTCCAGCACTACTCATTGACAAACTTTCCTCTTCATTGTTTACTATTTCCTCCTTCCTCAAATTTAAGGTGCCCATGGGTGCATAGATTTATCTCTGGGCTTTCTAATTGTTCTTTTGTGCCAGCACCATACTGTCTTGATTACTGGAACTTTGTATTGTGAAGACTGGAAGGCTAACTTCTTCAGCTCTATTTTTCTTTCTCTCAAGATGTCTATGGCTATTTGGGGTCTTTTGTGTTTCCACACAAATAGTATAATTTTTTTGTTCTAGTTCTGGGAAAAAATCGCATTGATAATTTGATAGGGCTCACTTTGAATCTCTAGATTGCTTTGTATAGTATAGTCACTTTCAAAATATCCATTCTTCCCATCCAAGTGCATGGTGTATCTCATGATTTGTTTATATCATCTTAAATTCTTTCATCAGTGTCTTATGGTTTTCTGCATACAGATGTTTTAACTCTTTAGGTAGGTTTATTTCTAGATATTTTATTCTCTTTTTTTGCAATGGTGAATGGTATTGTTTCATTAATTTCTTTTTCTGATTTTTCATTGTTAGTGTAAAGAAATGCAATGTATTTATGTTTATTAATTTTGTACCCTGTGTCTTTACAAAATCAATTGATTAGCTCTAGTAATTTCCTGGTAACATCCTTAGGGTTTTTTATGTTTAGTATCATGTCATCTTCAAATAGTGACAGTTTGACTTCTTTTCCAAAATGTATTCCTTTTATTATTATTATTTCTTTTCTAATTGCTGTAGTTAGGACTTCCAAAAGTATATTGAATAATAGTGGTGAGAGTGAGCACCTTTGTCTTGACCCTCATCTTAGAGGAAAAGCTTTCAATGTTTCACCATTAAGAATAATATTTGTTGTGGGCTTGTCATATATGTCCTTTATTATATTGAAGTAGGTTTCTTTTATGCCCATTTTCTGAAAATTTCTTTTATCATAAATGGGTTTTTAATTTTGTGGAGAGCTTTCTCTGTATCTAATGAAATTTCACAAGGTTTTTATCTTTCAAATTGTTAATATGATGTATCATGTTTATTGATTTGCATATGTTGAGGAATCTTTGCATCTCTGGGGTAAAACCCACTTGGTCTGGTATATGGACCTTTTAATGTTTTGTTCAATTCTGTTTGCTAGAATTTTGCTGATGATTTTTGAATCTATGTTTATCAATGTTATTGACCTGTAATATTTTTTTTTTGTGTGATAGCTTTTTGTGTTTTTTTTTGTTTTTTTTTTTGTTTTTGTGTGTGTGTGTGATAGCTTTTTGTGGTTTTTGGTTTCATGATGATGGTGATCTTAAAATATCAGTTTGGGAGTTTTCATTCCTCTGCAATTTTTTTTGGAGTGAAGCAGTTTGAGTTGGATAGGTATTAGTTCTTTTCTAAACATTTGATAAAATTTACCTGTGATGCCATCTGGCCCTGGGCTTTTGTTTGTTCCAAGAACTTTGATCACAGTTTGAATTTCAATGCCTGTGATCGATATGTCCATATCTTTCTTACTGGTTTAGTCTTGGAAGGTTGTACTTTTCTAAAAATATGTCTATCCCTTCCCAGTTGACCATTTTATTGGTGTATAGTTGCTTACAGTAGTTTCTTTTGACCCTTTGTATTTCCATGTTGTCTGCTGTAAGTTCTTTTCCATTTCAAATTTTGTTGATTTGAGTCCTCTTTTTTTTTTTTTTTTATATTAAGAGTCTGGTTAATTGTTTGTCAATTTTGTTTATCTTCTCAGAGAAACAGCTTTTAGTTTTATTGATCTTTGTTATTGTTTCCTTTATTTCTTTCTCTTTTATTTATCTTCTGATATTTATGATGACTTTCCTCATACTAACTTTGGGGGTTTTGTTCATAACTGCTTTTTAGGTGAAAGGTTAGGCTGTT
The DNA here is from genome assembly GCA_935064755.1 of Tragelaphus eurycerus. Taxonomy (NCBI): domain Eukaryota; kingdom Metazoa; phylum Chordata; class Mammalia; order Artiodactyla; family Bovidae; genus Tragelaphus; species Tragelaphus eurycerus. The sequence continues at coordinate 2,909,489 of CAKXYN010000123.1, forward strand.
TATTTGACTTTTTCTTGTTTTTTGAGGTAAGCTTATATTGCTATAAAATTCCCTCTTAGTACCTCTTGCTGCATATGATAGATTTGGGGTTATCATGCTTTAGTTGTCATTTATTTCTAGGTAATTTTTAATTTCTTCTTTTATTTCTTCAGTGTCCTCATAGCTACATAGTAGTGTATCATATTGTTTAGCCTCCATGTGTTTAAGATATTTACAGTTCTTTGTTCCTGTAATTGATATCTAATCTTTTAAAGTTTTGGTCAGAAAAGATGCCTGCTATAATTTCAGTTTCCTTAAACTTGCCAAGGATTATTTTATGACCCAATATGTTATTTATCCTGGAGATTTACTGTTTGCATTTAAGAAAAAATTGCATTCTGTCACTTTTGCATGGAATGTCCTTTAAATAATACACTATGCCTATTTGCTCTATCTTGTTATTTAAGGCTTGTTTTTTCTTATTTATTTTCTATCTGCATGATCTGTGCATTGGTGTTAGTGGAATGTTATAGTTCTCCACTATTATAGTGTAACTGTAGATTTCCCCTTTTATTCCTGTTAGCATTCGCCTTATATATTGAGGTGCTCCTATTTTGGGTGCATATGTTCTTATAATTGCTATATTTTCTGCTTAAACTGAAACCTTCATCATTATGTTGTATCCTTCCTTGTCTCTTGTAACAGTCTTTATTTTGAAGTCAATTTCATATGAATAACTATCACTACTCTAGACTTTTGATTTCCATTTGCATGGAATATACATTTGTCCATCCCTGTACTTTTAGTCTTAATATTTCCCTAGGTCTTAAGTGATCTTTAGTAGACAACATGTATATAGGTCTTGTTTTGTTTTGTATCCATTCATCCAGTCTATGTCTTTTGGTTTGGGCATTTAATCCATTTACATTTAAGGTAATCATTGATATATATGGCCTTATATTCATTTACTTTATTGTTTGGGATTTATTTTTGCAAGTTCTTTCCTTCTCTTTCATTTCCTATCTAGAGAAATTCCTTTAGCATTTGTCATAAACTGGTTAGGTGGTGCTGAATTCTCTTAGCTTTTGCTTATCTGTTAAGCTTCTAATTTCTCCATCTAATCTGAATCTGATCCTTGGTTGTAAGTTTTTTCCTTTTAAAATTTAAGTATATCCTCTCACTCCCTTCCAGCCTGTATAATTTCTGCTGAAAAATCAGCCATTAACCTTATTGAAATTCCCTTGAGTTATTTCTTCCTTTCCCTCTGCTTTTTCATCCTGATTAACTTTCTGAAATATGGTCTTTGTTCTAGCTACTATGGGATTGTGGTTCTTCTATCTACACTTTGATGGAGGAAGCTAAGGGACATGTGTAAGCATCCTGATGGGAGGGACTGGAGTTCAGAAAAAGTGGATCTTGCTCTGGTGGGCAAGGTTGTGCTGAGTAATTGTCTGATCATGAATGGGGTTGTGTGCCCTTTCTGTCAGTTTTTTAGTCTGAGGTGACCCAGCCCTGAGGTCTATGGGCTCTATGATAGGGATAACAGTGACCTTCAAGAGGACTTTCACCAATAGGCCCCTTCCAGGATTGCTGTTTCCAGTGCCCCCATCCCCACAGCAAGTCACTGCTGACTGATACTTCCACAGGGTACTCTCAATACTAGCAGGCAGATCTGGTTCAACCTTTTGTGGGGTCACTGCTGCTTTCCCTGGGTCTTGGTGCACACAAGTTTTTATTTGTGTCCTCCAAGAGTGGAATCTGTTTACCCTAGTCCTGTGGAAGTACTATAGTCAAATCTTGCTGGCCTTCAGTGTCAGATTCCCTGGGCATACCCAATTTGTTTGTTGGATCCCCATGCTGGGAAGTTGTCTGTGAGGCTCAGAACCTTCAGAAGAGTAGGAGAACTTCTTTGGTATTACTATTCTCCAGCTTGTGCATCACCTATGCAGCAGTTATTATGCTTTTGGTTCTCTCTAGTGCATTTTTTTTTTCCTTTCAGCTATTGTTTTGTTCATTGATGATGTTTGTCCTTTATTTCTTCTGCTTCCGCTGCTGCTGCTAAGTCACATCAGTTGTGTCCGACTCTGTGCAACCCCACAGATGGAAGCCCACCAGGCTCCTCTGTCCCTGGGATTCTCCAGGCAAGAATACCAGAGTGGGTTGCCATTTTGTTCTCCAATGCATGCATGCTGCTGCTGCTGCTGCCAAGTCGCCTCAGCCGTGTCCGACTCTGTGCGACCCCATAGACGGCAGCCCTCCAGGATCCCTGTCCCTGGGACTCTCCTGGCAACAACACTGGAGAGGGTTGCCATTTCCTTCTAGGTCCTCTTTAAACATTTGCTGTATCTTCTCATTCTGTGTCTTCATTGTGTTTGTCTGTACATCCATTCTATTTTTGAGGATTTGGATCATCTTTACTATCATTATTCTAAATTCTTTTTCAGGTAGACTGCTGATTTCCTCTACATTTGTTCGGTCTTCTAGATTTTTACCTTGTTCCTTCATTTGATGCATGTTTCTCTCTTTCATTTTGTTTAACTTACTGTGTTTAGGGTATCCTTTCCTTAGGCTTCAAGGTAACAATATCTCTTACTTTTGGATTCTGCCTCCAGTGGGTGGTGGATGCGATTCATTCTGGTTGGTGGAGCTGGATCTTGTCTCTCTGATGGGCAGTGTCACATCCACAGTTGCATTTAGGGGTGTATGAGAGCTTATTAAGGCTTTAGGTGACCTATCTATTAATGGGTGGAAATTTCTTTTCCTGTTTTGCTACGGCATGAGACATCAAGTACTGGAACTTGTTGGGTAGAGCCATGTCTTGAGATGGAGGCCTTTGGGAGAGCTCTCAACAATTAATATCCATGGGAATGGGAGTTCTCTGGTGGGCCAACATCTTGGACTCTGATATATACCACCTTGGAGGTTCTGGCCTGATCCCTGGCTGAACCACCAGGACTCTACAACTATGTGACACAGAAGAGAATTTTTAAAAGGGAATTAGATAACAATTTAAAAAAATAACATGTTGACATGCCGAGGTCCAGCCCCCGGTTGATCCAGGGTATTCGAAGGGGAGACAGCATCCGCGACTTATTTACATATCAATTAGAGACATAAAGAGTAATAGAATGAGGATAGCTCAGTAAGAAAATTCAGCGGAGAAAAGAGGCTGAGTAACTTGGTTTACACGGAGAATCAATATATCCTGTGACACCCAGCTTAGCTCTGACCATGGAGGCTGCAGGCGCCCTCTCAAATAGCAGAAGATGCCTCTCCTTGGGCACCTTCTCGAGTGGGTCTTAGAAGCCCAGGCAAATAAATGATCGCAGAGGACATCCCCGCTCCAGATGGAGACTCAGCTGGAGACTGAGAGGAGGAATGACATGGGGAGACCAAGCTTTGGTGAGCAAGGACCCTAGCTTTATTTTCAACAACGGCTTTTATACCCTAAGTTGCACATAGAAGATAATAGGGGATGCAAAGTCAGCAGTCTTTGATCCTTATCAAAAACCAAGGTTTCTTTCTTGCAAATTTATCGTATACAAATGGCTTAGGTGATTTACATCATCTTAACATTTTATCACTCTCGGCAAAGGTTTGTCAACAGCAAGACTTATTTCTCTAAGAGTAATTATTTTAAGCTTTGGCGCCATCCTCATCCGAAAGTGTTAGATAAAGTTGCATTCCTATAGGGCAGAGGTGCAGTGGGTTTAGAACAAAGGAAATAATTAATTACCTTAAGGGTCTAAAGTTGCTAACACCAAGGCCACTACTTATTTTTTCCACAAACCAACTATATTAATACACATTCAAGGATACAAAACAGGGGATGTGGAAACTTGGCAACAAGCATTGGCTCATTAATGAAATATTTTACTAGTTTTATTCTGACAGTTTTTAACTCTCTGAGAGGCTCTAAGCTATTTGAATATCTTAAGCTTCCTGTGCCTCTCGAGGCTGAGAGACTGTAAACAATCATATGCATAGCTGTAGGATTCCGGGTAAACTTGTAAGGCGGAGAGTTAGAAAGCTATCTGAGGGGTTTGGATTTAAACACTCCTAATGCCCAGGAACTTTATTAATTGGAGCTGTAAGTTAACTCTTTATTAGAGAGAGAGAAATGGTGGTGGGGGACAGCCCCCAGTAAAGTCAGAGGTGAGAGCACAAAGCAATAAAGTAGGCAGACTCTGGTTTTGGGGGGTAGATGCTTGAGAATATTCAGAGGGGCTCCTGAGGTTAAATTTCGATTTTGTTTATGTCGAGCCTTCTTCCTCATGACCTTTGCCATGAGTGGAGCGCCTGTCCATGCCGGCTGCCCGCATTGACAGAACCCTAAGACAAGTGGTAAATGCAAAATTAAACAGACAAAAGCACAAAAAGAAACTCACAGACTCACAATCACAAAGAGAAAACAAGAGGGAAAAAAAAAAAGATGAAACTAAAACTAAGAGAGTACTCAAACTGGTATGAAAATAGACACTAAAACTAAACTAGAAAAATCACAAAACTGAGATTAAGGGAAATGTAGAAAACAAACTAATAAAAGGGCAAATAAAGCATAAAACAAATACACTCATGTGATCACAAGAGTAAAAAAGTAGAAATAAAAGGGAGATGAAAGCAAAATAAAAAATATAAAACAAAAAGTAAAGTAAACATAGAGAAAAATCAAATATAGTAAAAAGTAAGATAAAAACAAAAGGAAGGGTAAAAACTTGGACAAATGTAATATAATGAAAAAATGTAAAGTAAAAATAGTGCAAAATAAATTTAATTTTAAAAAAGCATGAAAAATAAAAAACAATTAAACATTATAAAATAGAGCAACATAAGGAAAAACAAAAAATATATTTATATTTATTGATAGAGTTTAAATAAATATGTTCTAAATATATATAACATAATTATAAATTATATATTTGAATTATTACATTTAATTATATGTAATTATAATATATATGATATATAAATAAATATTTATATTTATTTGTTTAACAAGGATCTAGAAGAAATAAAGAAGAGTCAATATATAATGAATAATGCAATAAATGAGATCAAAAACACTCTGGAGGCGACAAATAGTAGAATAACAGAGGGAGAACATAGGATTAGTGAAGTAGAAGACATAAGACAGAATGGTAGAAATAAATGAATCAGAGAGGAAAAAACAAAAACGAATTAAAAGAAATGAGGACAAACTCAGAGACCTCCAGGACAATATTAAATGCCTCAACATTCGAATCATAGGAGTCCCAGAAGGAGACAAAAAGAAAGACCATGAGAAAATACTTTAGGAGATAATAGTTCAAAACTTCCCTAAAATGGGGAAGGAAATAATCACCCAAGTCCAAGAAACCCAGAGAGTCCAAAACAGGGTAAACCCAAGGCAAAACATCCCAAGAAACATATTAATCAAATTAACAAAGATCAAACACAAAGAACAAATATTAAAAGCAGCAAGGGAAAAATAACAAATAATACACAAGGGGATTCCCATAAGGATAATAGCTGATCTTTCAAAAGAAACTCTTCACTCCAGTAGGGCATGCCAAGACATACTTAAAGTGATGAAAGAAAATAACTTACAGCCCAGATTACTGTACCCAGCAAGGATCTCATTCAAATATGAAGGAGAAATCAAAAGTTTTACAGAGAAGCAAAAGCTAAGAGAATTCAGCACCACCAAACCAGCTCTCCAACAAATGCTAAGGGATATTCTCTAGACAGAAGACACAAAAACTGTATAAATTTGAACCCAAAACAATAAAGTAAATGGCAAAGGGATCATACTTATCAATAATTACCTTAAACGTAAATGGGTTGAATGAACCAACGAAAAGACAAAGACTGACTGAATGGATACAAAAACAAGATCCCTATATATGTTGTCTACAAGAGACCTACCTCAAAACAGGGGACAAATACAGACTGAAAGTGAAGGGCTGGAAAAAGATTTTCCATGCAAATAGGGACCAAAATATAGCAGGAGTAGCAATACTCATATCAGATAAAATAGACTTTAAAACAAAGGCTTTGAAAAAAGAGACAAGGACACTACATAGTGATCAAAGGATCAATCAAATAAGATATAACAATTATAAATATATATGCACTCAACATAGCACCACAATATGTAAGACAAATGCTAACAAGTATGAAAGGGGAAATTAACAATAACACAATAATAGTGGGAGATTTTAATAATCCACTCACACCTATGGATAGATCAACTGAATAGTAAATTAACAAAGAAACACAAACTTTAAATGATACAATAGACCAGTTAGACCTAAATGATATCTATAGGACATTTCACCGCAAAACAATGAATTTCACCTTTTTCTCAAGCGCACACGGAACCTTCTCCAAGATAGATCACATCCTGGGCCATAAATCTAGCCTTGGTAAATTAAAAAATAATTGAAATAATTCCAAGCATCTTTTCTGACCACAGTGCAGTAACATTAGATCTCAATTACAGGAGAAAAACTATTAAAAATTCCAACATATGGAGGCTGAACAACACACTGCTGAATAACCAACAAATCACAGAAGAAATCAAAAAAGAAATCAAAATATGCATAGAAATGAATGAAAATGAAAACAACAACCTAAAACCTATGGGACACTGTAAAAGCAGTGCTAAGGGGAAAGTTCATAGCAATACAGGCATGCCTCAAGGAACAAGAAAAAAGTCAAATAAATAACCTAACTCTACACCTAAAGCAACTAGAAAAGGAAGAAATGAAGAACCTCAGGGTAAGTAGATGGAAAGAAATCTTTAAAATTAGGGCAGAAATAAATGCAAAAAAAAAAAAAAAACAAAGGAGACCACAGCAAAAGTCAACAAAGCCAAAAGCTGGTTCTTTGAAAGGATAAATAAAATTGACACACCATTAGCCAGACTCATAAAGAAACAAAGGGAGAAAAATCAAATCAATAAAATTAGAAATCAAAATGGAGACATCACAACAGACAACACAGAAATACAAAGGATCATAAGAGACTACTATTAGCAATTATATGCCAATAAAATGGACAACATGGAAGAAATGGACAAATTTCTAGAAAAGTACAACTTTCCAAAACTGGATCAGGAAGAAATAGAAAATCTTAACAGACCCATCACAAGCAGAGAAATTGAAACTGTAATCAGAAATCTTCCAGCAAACAAAAGCCCAGGTCCAGATGGTTTCACAGCTGAATTCTACCAAAGATTTAGAGAAGAGCTAACACCTATCCTACGCAAAATCTTCCAGAAAATTGCAGAGGAAGATAAACTTCCAAAATCATTATATGAGGCCACCATCACCCTAATACCAAAATCTGACAAAGATGCCACAAAAAAAAGAAAACTACAGGCCCATATCACTGATGAACATAGATGCAAGATGGGGAATACATGTATACTTGTGGCGGATCAATCTTGATATATGGCAAAAGCAATACAAAATTGTAAAGTTAAGCGAAATAAAATTTAATTAAAAAAAAAAAAAAAGAATCCTTAACAAAATTCTAGCAATCAGAATCTAACAATACATAGAAAGATCATAAACCATGACCAAGTGGGCTTTATCCCAGGGGTGCAAGGATTCTTCAATGTCCTCAAATAAATCAATGTAATACACCACATTAACTAATTGAAAAAGAAAAGCCATACGATTATCTCAATAGATGCAAAGACAGCCTTTGACAAAATTCAACATCCATTTATGATAAAAACTCTCCAGAAAGCAGGAATAGAAGGAACATACCTCAACATAATAAAAGCTATATATGACGAACCCACAGCAAACATTATCCTCAATGGTGAAAAATTGAAAGCATTTCCCCTAAAGTCAGGAACAAGACAAGGGTGTCCACTTTCACCACTACTATTCAACATAGTTTTGGAAGTTTTGGCCACAGCAATCAGAGCAGAAAAAGAAATAAAGGGATCCAAATTGGAAAAGAAGTAAAACTCTCACTGTTTGCAGATGACATGATTCTTTACATAGAAAACCCTAAAGACTCCATCAGAAAATTACTAGAGCTAAACAATGAATAAAGTAAAGTTTCAAGATATAAAATCAACACACAGAAATCCCTTGCATTCCTATACACTAATAATGAGAAAATAGAGAAATTAAGGAAACAATCCCATTCACCATTGCAACGAAATGAATAAAATACTTAGGAATATATATACCTAAAGAAACTAAAGACCTATATATAGAAAACTATAAAACACTGGTGAAAGAAATCAAAGAGGACACTAATAGATGGAGATATATACCATGCTCATGGATTGGAAGAATCAATATAGTGAAAATAAGTGTACTATCCAAAGGAATCTATAGATTCAATGCAATCCCTATCAAGCTGCCAATGATAATTTTCATAGAGCTAGAACAAATAATTTCACAATTTGTATGGAAATACAAAAAACCTCGAATAGCCAAAGCAATCTTGAGAAAGAAGAATGGAACTGGAGGAATCAACCTGCCTGACTTCAGGCTCTACTACAAAGCCACAGTCATCAAGACAGTATGGTACTGGCACAAAAACAGAAATATAGATCAATGGAACAAAATAGAAAGCTCAGAGATAAACTCACTCACCTATGGACACCTTATTTTTGACAAAGGAGGCAAGAATATACAATGGAGAAAAGACAATCTCTTTAATAAGTGCTGCTGAGAAAACTGGTCAACCACTTGTAAGAGAATGAAACTAGAACACTTTCTAACACCATACATAAAAATAAACTCAAAATGGATTAAAGACCTAAACATAAGACCAGAAACTGAACATAGGCACAACACTCTCCAACATAAATCACAGCAGGATCCTCTATGATCCACCTCCCAGAATATTGGAAACAAAAGCAGAAATAAACAAATAGGATCTAATTAAAATTAATAGCTTCTGCACAACAAAAGAAACTATAAGCAAGATAAAAAGACAACCTTCAGAATGGGAGAAAATAATAGCAAATAAAGCAACTAACAAACAACTAATCTCAAAAATATACACACAACTCCTACAGCTCAATTCCAGAAAAATCAACGACCAAATCAAAAAATGGGCCAAAGAACTAAATAGACATTTCTCCAAAGAAGACATACAGATGGCTAACAAACCCATGAAAAGATGCTCAACATCACTCATTATCAGAGAAATGCAACTCAAAACCACAATGAAGTACCATTTCATGCCAGTCAAAATGGCTGTGATTCAAAAGTCTACAGGCAATAAATGCTGGAGAGGATGTGGAGAAAAGGGAACCCTCTTACACTATTGGTGGGAATGCAAACTAGCACAGACACTATGGAGAACAGGGTGGAGATTCCTTTAAAAACTGGAAATAGAACTGCCATATGACCCAGAAATCCCACTGCTGGGCATACACACTGAGGAAACCAGAATTGAAAGAGACATGTGTGCCCCAATGTTCATCGCAGCACTGTTTATAATAGCCAGGACATGGAAGCAACCTAGATGTCCATCAGCAGATGAATGGATAAAGAAAGCTGTGGTATGTATACACAATGGAGTATTTCTCAGCCATTAAAAAAGAATACATTTCAATCAGTTCTAATAAGGTGGACAAAACGAGCCAATTATAGAGTGAAGTAAACCAGAAAGAAAAATACCAATACAGTATATTAATGCATATATATGGAATTTAGAAAGATGGTAATGATAACCTTGTATGTGAGACAGCAAAAGAGACACTGATGTGTAGAACAGTCTTTTGGACTCTGTGTAGGGGGGATGATTTGGAAGAATGGCACTGAAACATGTGTAATATCATATAAGAAATGAATCACCAGTTCAGGTTCGATGCAGGATACAGGATGCTTGGGACTGGTGCACTGGGATGACCCAGAGGGATGCTATGGGGACGGAGGTTGGAGGAGGGTTCAGGAGTGGAAACACATGTACACCCGTGATGTATTCATTTTGATGTATGGCAAAACCAATACAATATTGTAAAGTATTTAGCTTCTATTTAAAATAAATTTAAATTCAAAAAAAAAAAAAAAAGAATTGATGATCCACCTGGAGCTTTTTGTCCTTTATAAACTGGATAAGCAGTTAATGATTGTCTTGTCCTGGATCTGAATGTTTTATAGTCCTCCAGACCAGGGAGGCCTTCCCTTGAATGCCTAGAAACTGTTACAAAAAGTTTAGCTTTATCTTTAAGAAGTGAGATGTTTACTTGAGAAGAAAAAAAAAATGAAATAAAAAAATAAAAGGAACTGAGGTCTCAGAAAAATATATATATTTATTTATTTTTAGCAAAAAGAATATTTTCCTGTGGCCTCAGCTTTCAATGTCCTTGCCCCCAACTTGAGCTACAGCTAATCTGCCTCCTCAGGCAGTCCTTCAATCTTTCTAGGAAGGTCTCTGGACCTGGTGTGGGCACTGTTGTCCAAGTTCAGATTCTGATCTGGCCTTACTTCATCTTGTAGGTGCTTTCAAAGTCTGCAGTTGCTTTCAAAGTCTGCAGTTGCTTTCAAAGTCCGCAGTTGCTTTCAAAGTCCATAGTCTCAAATATAGGAACACTCATCATCTATTCAGATATTTCACAGATATAGAATTAACCAAGACAATTGCAGGAATTTAATCCACTAGTCCTGAGGCTACATGAGGGAATCCTCCTCCTCTTCTTTGGTTACCCAGTCCCCAGTGCTCAGCTTTGGGTTTTACCTCACCTCTGTATGCTTCCCTCCTGCATTGCTTCCCACAGGGACAAGAGGGGGTGAAAGCAGAGGCTGATTAGGGCTCACTGGAACTGGGGAGAGGGAGGGATATGGCAGACACATTTGAGAAGGTTAAGGGAGTGCCTGCAGTAGCAGAGGCTGGCAGGAAGTTGCTGCAGCCTGAGTCAGGCTTTGTGTCTCCCAGAGAAGTTGGCCCCAGGTGGTGGGTCCCTTGGCAGTTCAAGGGTACAGGGGCTGCTTGGAAGATATGGACAGTGACCTACATTTGCTTATAGCTTGTTGGCAACAGCTGTCATGTCCACCTCTGGGGTTGGATATAGCAGCCACAGCTTACACTGCCTCTGCAGCTCATTAAGGCAGTGCCATGCCACATTTGAGCACATGGATTTAGAGGATATTTTGTTTGTCTGCCCTTCTCCTCACATACACCAAGATAATGATCTCTTGCTCGCTGGTAAACCCAGATTTCCCCCTGGACTCCCACAGCTTTATTGCACTGTCACTCTCAGACTATCTTTGTAGCAGTCAACCACAGTCTTCTCCCCGGGGTCTGACCCCCAAAGCCATAGCCTCAGTGCCCAGCTTGCACCCACCCTAACAGGTCTGCAGACAAACTTCCCAGACTAGAGGGTGCTAGTCAGCACTAATTCTGTGAAGAATTACTCTGCTTTGCTCTCTGCACACCTGTAGCTACACTCTTCTCTGAGGCTTCAAAGCCTCCCTCTGTCCTTAGCAGTGAGGGTTTTCCCAAGTGTGTGGAATTTTTTCCTCCTTCACAGCTCCCTCCCAGAAGCTCAGATCTCATTCTAATTCCTTTGTCTCTCTCTTTTTCCCAATCCCATTATATGGGGGTTACCTTGCCTTTTTGAAAGTTTAATGTCCTCTGTCAGCATTTAGTAAGCACTCTGTAGGAGCTGTTCCACATGCAGTTATGTTTTTTCCACATGCATTTTTGGGGAGAAAGATGATCTCCATGTCTTACTCCTCTGCCATCTTGTAGGTCCCCTCTGATCTTTTGGTTTAGTGTATAGGAATGCAAGACATTTCTGCATATTAATTTTATATCCTGAAATTTTGCCTGATTTATTTATGAGCTCTAGTAATTTTGTGGTAGCCTTTTTTAAGATTTTTGTGTATTAGTGTCATGTCATCTGCTAACAATGACAGTATTACCTTTTTTCCAATTTGCATTCTTTTAATTTCTTTTTCTTCTCTAATTGTCATGGTTAGGACTTCCAAAACTATGTAAAATAAAAGTGGCAAGAGTGGACATCCTTATCTTTTTCTTTATCTTAAAGGAAATTCTTTCAGGTGTTTTGTTGTTGTTGTTAACCTAATGTGATGGTTTTATAACCATTGAATGTGATGAGTGAAGATCCAGGAGTTTTTGATGGTTGAACTTGAAAATGACTACCATCAGCACTGGTTAGTGAGAACTGTTGTGGAATGTGCAAATGTTCATGCCCATATCAGAAGTCTACTTGTAGGCTTCTTAGTTTGATAAATATGTTTATTATCTGATAAGACAATGCTTTTAAATTTATCTTCCATGCTGTTAATTTAGTATATATATATTGACTCTTTTGCATAAATTAATGTGATAGATAATGAAGCTGTTAGATACAAAAACAGTGCTTGATAGTTACAATTAAGAGTAAAGCAAAATTCACCTTATTAAAGCATCTTATTATTCTCATGTTTTTCTATAATGCAAATATGTAAAATGCTAAGAAGAACTACTATTTCCTTATTGTTCAGTTGTCTCAGCCATGGTAATTTTACTGTTTAAATGAGAGCAGCAGGCTATACAATCTTTCTGTCATTTTTTACCATGAATGACAAAGTGGATTATTTTTTTGGTTAAAATTAATTTATTCTCTATTCTGTTCCAAATGACTGTGTTTTAAATAACTATGCAAACATTAATTTTGTACTACAAAGTTACATTTTTTTTTCTTCCTGAAAAATTTGCCTGGAAGTATTTCTTCAAAACCTGAGGTCTTGATCAATACTTCAGTACTGATCATAATTTTTACTTGAATTGGTTGAGTATTACCAGGAATCTCTTTTTCACAAAAAATGTCTTGACAATCACTGACACTGACAATTCTTAAAAATAAAATTTTTCATATGATTTTTTTAAATGCAAATTTCCTAAAATAGCTTGTTATAAATTAGTAGCTCACAGACCATTTTCTCAAATGAGATATTCAGACTGTGTTAATAATTGGATACCTGTGGGAATAATGTCACTATGAATTTGGAAATGGAAACAGTGTTACTACTGCATTAATTTGTTAGAGCTGCCACACAAAAATATCACAAATAGGTGGCTCATTAAAAAGGAAATGTATCATCTCACAATTCTGAAGAATAGAAATTTGAAATCAAGATTTTGGCTATTTCTGAGACCTTTGATAGAAGGATTTGATCTAGGCCACTCTTTTTGGCTTAAGTGTGGTCATCTTTTCTCTACATCTCTTAATATCATCTTCCCTCTACCATGTGTCCACCACTATTTTTTTTTTTTTTTCCTTTTTAATGAGAGCATCAGTTTATTGGATTAGGGGCCTACTCTAATTCAATAAGACTTTTTCTTAACTGTTTACATCTGAAACAACCCTATTACCAAATAAAGTCATATTCCAAGTATAGGGGGATACATATGAATTTTGAGGAAACACAATTCAACTTATAACAACTACTAATAATAATCACATATTTTGTGCATAGTATTATGCTTAACCTTTTATGAGATAGATGGTATTAATACCTTTTTTTGTAGACAAGGCTAAGACGGAGATTTTTTACAGAGTTTATTACAGGCTGAGGTTGGAATTATTTCTGACTCCAAATTCATTGCTGGACAATTCTACTGAGTTTGAACATTTTGGCCGTGGCCCCTTGTTGAACAAATGGAGATAAAATATAATAATAAAGTGATGACTTATAATGTATTCAATTATTTATGTTTACAATTATTCATTTATCTATTTTTATGTAGCTACCCTAAAACATAGATGCTTAAATAATCATCTTTTTATTATATCTCATGATTTGGGGGATACTCAGATGTCTGATTATTTTGTTCCACATGATGTCAACTGGATTTACTCAATAGTATTTAGCTGAAAGTTGATCTGATCTGGAGGATCCAAGAAGACTCCATTCACATAGCTAGGATCTTAGAGGAAACAACTCACAGCCTGAGTTCAGGACCTTCTGGTCCTCAGAAACTCTGTTCAGCAAAGAGTTGAACTTCTATGATGCTCAAAGTTCCAACAGTGAGTATACCAAAAGGCTTTTCTTGAATGGCATTCAATTTGTTAAAGGTGACTGACTCAGAATTAGAGAAAAGAACTACAAATTTTCTTGGAAGTATAGTTCACTTGGAAGCCCCATTGGAAGATGACTAAAATAATATAAGGACTTAAAACCCGCCAAATTTAGTTTTTAATCTTGTTAAAAACATCACCAAGTGAAATTTTTAACGTTTTGTTTGCATATTTTTGGTACTAAAATATTATTATAAATTACAATAATTATTTGATAATAAGTTCAATAATATTTCATCTGCTCTTATATTCTATCATTTATGGTTATATAATTAACAAAAAAGAACTTGCTCCACAAACACTTATTTTTATTTCAGTAAACTAAAATATGTTTATCTATTTGATTACAGTCTTCAAAAACAAAACTATTAGATACTAGCCATCTTCTAAAAGTATAGAGAAAAAAAAGGTGAATAATTTCAATTCTCAAATCTTGGTTTTGAGATATCTGAGGCAGGCCTGAAAGATGACATGATTTTCCAAGATCACCTCTAGTCTAGAGAGTAGACCTCGTAACTCCTAGATTCATTTCAGTTCAGTTCAGTCGCTCAGTCGTGTCTGACTCTTTGCAACCCCATGAATCGGAGCACACCAGGCCCCCATGTCCATCACCAACTCCTGGAGTTCACTCAGACTCACATCGATCGAGTCGGTGATTCCATCCATCCATCTCATCCACTGTAGTCCCCTTTTCTTCCTGCTGCCAATCCCTCCCAGCATCAGAGTCTTCTCCAATGAGTCAACTCTTTGCATGAGGTGGCCAAAATAATGGAGTTTCAGCTTTAGCATCATTCCTTCCAAAGAAATCCCAGGGCTGATCTCCTTCAGAATGGACTGGTTGGATCTCCTTGCAGTCCAAGGGACTCTCAAGAGTCTTCTCCAACACCACAGTTCAAAAGCATCAATTCTTTGGCACTCAGCCTTCTTCACAGTTCAGTTCTCCCATCCATACATGACCACAGGAAAAACCATAGCCTTGACTAGGCGAACCTTTGTTGGCAAAGTGATGTCTCTGCTTTTGAATATGCTATCTAGGTTGGTCATAACTTTCCTTCCAAGGAGTAAGCGTCTTTTAATTTCATGGCTGCAGTCACCATCTGCAGTGATTTTGGAGCCCAGAAAAACAAAGTCTGACACGGTTTCCACTGTTTCTCCATCTATTTCCCATGTAGAGGTGGGACCAGATGCCATGATCTTCGTTTTCTGAATGTTGAGCTTTAAGCCAACCTTTTCACTCTCCACTTTCACTTTCATCAAGAGGCTTTTTAGTTCCTCTTCACTTTCTGCCATAAGGGTGGTGTCATCTGCATATCTGAGGTTATTGATATTTCTCCCAGCAATCTTGATTCCAGCTTGTGTTTCTTCCAGTCCAGCATTTCTCATGATGTACTCTGCATATAAGTTAAATAAACATGGTGACAATATACAGCCTTGACGTACTCCCTTTCCTATTTGGAACCAGTCTGTTGATCCATGACCAGTTCTTACTGTTGCTTCCTGACCTGCATACAGATTTCTCAAGAGGCAGATCAGGTGGTCTGGTAATCCCATCTCTTTCAGAATTTTCCACAGTTTATTGTGATCTACACAGTCAAAGGCTTTGGCATAGTCAATAAAGCAGAAACAGATGTTTTTCTGGAACTCTCTTGCTTTTTCCATGATCCAGCGGATGTTGGCAATTTGATCTCTTGTTCCTCTGCCTTTTCTAAAACCAGCTTGAACATCAGGAAGTTCATGGTTCACGTATTGCTGAAGCCTGGCTTGGACAATTTTGAGCATTACTTTACTAAGTAATCAGCCTCTAATTAAAATAAATAAATTATATTAAAAAATGATTTCTAATTGGTACATCATTGCTAGAAAGATGTTATATGTTAGTATTTCATCTTTCTCAAAAGCAGGATGTGGCAAAGATAATTACCAAATTTTAATAACTAGTTAATAACAACCAGTTAAATAATTGAGAGAAATAATTGCTAGCAAACAGGGACTGTTGGAAAAACAGCCCCTTAATGAACAGAAAACATCTCAAAAAGAAAGCACATGTAGTGGGGGAAACATATATGGACAAATAGTAAAATCTGTGTGTTATAATCACTTTATGCTTCTCAAAGAAATTGGAACTCCAGCATGCAGTGCAGAAAGCATAGCTATTAACCATCTCTGTCTGTGCCTGTGGTTTGAGTAGGCCATTTCCTACCTCAGTCTATTTGTATTCCTTCATAACCAGAAGGAATACATTCACATTACCAGAAATATTAATCATCACATTTTGATTGACTTTAGAAAATAAGTGGGTCCTTATAAATAAAGGAGTAATTTCTGTTTAAAGCCCTTCAAGGTTTCTCCACTGACCAAGCATGATTTCCCTTTCATCCACCTGTTCAGCCCTGATCTGCCCCCATATCTTTTTCCTCTACCTACCTATCTCAGTCATATTGGGCTCTATTTATTCAACCATCCCATACCCTACCCAATCTTCAGTCTTAACACATCTTAGCTTTACTGTCTAGAATGTTCTTCCTTCCCAGTTTTCATTAAATAAGTTCTTTAGACCTGAGCCTGGTTATCAGCTATTTTAGTAATTGATGGTTTTGAATTGTGGTACTGGAGAAGACTCTTGAGAATCACTTGGAGTGCAAGGAGACCAAACCAGTTAATCTGAAAGGAAATCAGTCCTGAATATTCATTGGAAGGACTGATGCTTAAGCTGAAACTCCAATATTTTGGCCACCTGATGCAAAGAACTAACTCATTGGAAGAGACCCTGATGCTAGGAAACATTGAAAGCAGGAGGAGAAGGGGACAAAAGAGGATGAAATGATTGGATGGCATCACCGACTCAATGAACATGAGTTTGAGAATCTCTGGGCGTTCTTGATGGACAGGGAAGTTGGTGCATTGCAGTCCATGGTGTGGCAGAGAGTCAGACATGACTAAGAGACTGAAATGAAGTGAGAATGTTAAAAGGATAAAATGATTTGAAGATTTCTGTTCCACTTTGACTCACTATGACAAAGGATAAGTTGCTAAAGCTTGCTAAATCTCATTTTCTATAAAATGAAACAAGAGAAGAGTACCTTCTTCATAGAGGACAAATTTCAAATATCTAACACAAACTACAAAATGGAAATGAGCCTAAAAACACCCCACCATATGCCTAACTGCCACATAAAGTAGGAAGCAGAATAATTCCATGAAATAAAAAAAAAAAAAAGCAGAATTGAAAGAGAAACCTGTACCTCAATGTTCATCGCAGCACTGTTTATAAGAGCCAGGACATGGAAGCAACCTAGATGTCCATCAGCAGATGAATGGATAAGAAAGCTGTGGTACACATACACAATGGAGTTTTGCTCAGCCATTAAAAAGAATACATTTGAATCAGTTCTAATGAGGTGGATGAAACTGGAGCCTATTATACAGAGTCAAGTAAGGCAGAAAGAAAAACACCAATACAGTATACTAACGCATATATATGGAATTTAGAAAGATGGTAACAATAACCCTGTATCAGATCAGATCAGATCAGTCACTCAGTCATGTCCGACTATTTGCGACCCCATAAACTGCAGCACGCCAGGCCTCCCTGTCCATCACCAACTCCCGGAGGTCACTCAGACTCACATCCATCGAGTCAGTGATGCCATCCAGCCATCTCATCCTCTGTCGTCCCCTTCTCCTCCTGCTCTCAATCCCTCCAAGCATCAGAGTCTTCTCCAATGAGTCAACTCTTCGCATGAGATGGCCAAAATACTGGAGTTTCAGCTTTAGCATCATTCCTTCCAAAGAAATCCCAGGGCTGATCTCCTTCAGAATGGACTGGTTGGATCTCCTTGCAGTCCAAGGGACTCTCAAGAGTCTTCTCCAACACCACAGTTCAGATCAGATCAGATCAGATAAGTCGCTCAGTTGTGTCCGACTCTTTGCAACCCCATGAATTGCAGCACGCTAGGCCTCCCTGTCCATCACCAACTCCCGGAGGTCACTCAGACTCACATCCATTGAGTCAGTGATGCCATCCAGCCATCTCATCCTCTGTCGTCCCCTTCTCCTCCTGCCCCCAATCCCTCCCGGCATCAGAGTCTTCTCCAGTGAGTCAACTCTTTGCATGAGGTGGCCAAAATATTGGAGTTTCAGCTTTAGCATCATTCCCTCAAAAGCATCAATTCTTTGGTGCTCAGCCTTCTTCACAGTCCAGCTCTCACAACCATACATGACCACAGGAAAGACCATAGCCTTGACTAGGCGAACCTTTGTTGGCAAAGTAATGTCTCTGCTTTTGAATATGCTATCTAGGTTGGTCATAACTTTCCTTCCAAGGAGCAAGCGTCTTTTAATTTCATGGTTGCAGTCACCATCTGCAGTGATTTTGGAGCCCAGAAAAATAAAGTCTGACACTGTTTCCACTGTTTCTCCATCTATTTCCCATGTAGTGATGGGACCAGATGCCATGATCTTCGTTTTCTGAATGTTGAGCTTTAAGCCAACCTTTTCACTCTCCACTTTCACTTTCATCAAGAGTCCTTTTAGTTCCTCTTCACTTTCTGCCATAAGGGTGGTGTCATCTGCATATCTGATGTTATTGATATTTCTCCCAGCAATCTTGTTTCCAACTTGTGTTTCTTCCAGTCCAGCGTTTCTCATGATGTACTCTGCATATAAGTTAAATAAGCAGGGTTATAATATACAGCCTTGACGTACTCCTTTTCCTATTTGGAATCAGTCTGTTGTTCTATGTCCAGTTCTAACTGTTGCTTCCTGACCTGCATACAGATTTCTCAAGAGGCAGATCAGGTGGTCTGGTATTCCCATCTCTTTCACAATGAGATAACAAAAGAGACACTGATGTATAGAACAGTCTTTTGGACTCTGTGGGAGTGGGAGAGGGTGGGATGATTTGAGAGAATAACATTGAAACATGTATAATATCATATATGAAAGGAGTCTCTAGTCCAGGTTGGATGCACGGGGCTGGTGCACTGGGATGACCCAGAGGGATGGTATGGGGAGGGAGGAGAGAGGAGGGTTTAGGATGGGGAGCAGATGTATACCTGTGGAGGATTCATTTTGATATATGGCAAAACCAATACAATATTGTAAAGTAAAAAAATAAAATTAAAAAAAAAAAGAAAAGAAAAATAAAGCTAAGAAATTACAAGAGTATTGACTGTGGTTGAATGTAAGGAATATCAGTTGAGTTCAGTCACTCAGTCATGTCCAACTATTTCCCACCCGTTGGACTGCAGCACGTCAGGCTGGTCTGTCCACCAAGAACTCCCAAGCTTGCTCAAACTTTTGTAGATTTAATCGGTGTTGTTATCCAACCATCTCATGCTTTTTTTTTCCAGCTTCTCCTCCTGCCTGGAATCTTTCCCAGCATCAGGGTCTCTTTCAGTGAGTAGTTCTTTGCATCAGGTGGCCAAAGTATTAGAGTTTCAGCTTCAGCATCAGTCCTTCCAATGAATATTCAGGGCTGATTTCCTTTAGGATTGACTGGTTTGATCTTCTTGCACTCCAAGGGACTCTCAAGAGTCTTCTCCAACACCACAGTTCAAAAGCATCAATTTTTCAATGCTCAGCTTTCTTTAGAGTCCAACTCTCACATCCATACATGACGACTAGAAAAGCCATAGCTTTGACTAGATGGACCTTTGTTGGCAAAGTCATGTCTCTGCTTTTTAATATGCTGTCGAGGTTGGTCATAGCTTTTCTTCAAAACAGCATGCATCTTTTAATTCCATGGCTTCAGTAACCATCTGCCAGGACTTTGAAGCCCAAAAAATAAAGTCAGTCACTGTTTCCATTGTTTCTCCATCGATTTGCCATGAAGCGATGGGACTGTATGCCATGATCTTAGTTTTTTTTTTTTTTTTTTTAATGTTGAGTTTTAAGCCAATTTTTTCACTCTCCTCTTTCACTTTCATTAAGAGGCTCTTTAGTTCTTCTTCGCTTTCTGCCATAAGGGTGGTGTCACCTGCATATCTGAGGTTATTGATATTTCTCCCAGCAGTCTTGATGTTAGCCTCTGCTTCATGCAGCCTGGCATTTCTCATGATACACTCTGCATATAAGTTAAATAAGCAGGTGACAACATACAACCTTGATGCTTTTGTTTCCCTATTTAGAACCAGTCTGTTGTTCATGTCCAGTTCTAACTGTTGCTTCTTGACAGGCATACAGATTTCTCAGGGAGCAGGTTAGGTGGTATGGTATTTCCATCTCTTGAATAATTTTCCACCACTTGTTGTGATTTATACAGTCAAAGGCTTTGGTGTCATCAATAAAACAAAAGTATATATTTTTCTCGAACTCTCTTGCTTTTTCAATGATCCAACAGATGTTGGCCCATTGATCTCCAGTTCCTCTACCTTTATTAAATCCAGCTTGAACATTTGGAAGTTTTCAGTTCACGTTGAAGCTTGGCTTGGACAGTTTTGATCATTACTTTGCTAGCGTGTGAGATGAGTGCAATTGTGAAGTAGTTTTTAAATTATTTGGCATTGTCTTTCTTTGAGATTGGAATGAAAACTGACCTTTTCCAGTTCATATTTTAGCATTTGAAATAACTCAACTGGAATTCCATCCCTCCACTAGCTTTGTTCTTAGTGATGCTTCATTAGGTGCATTTTACTTCACATTCCAGGTTGTCTGGGTCTAGATGAGTGATCATACCATTGTGGCTCTCTGGGTTAAGAAAATCTTTTTTTGTATAGGTTTTCTGTGTATTCTTGCCACCTCTTCTTAATATCTTCTGCTTCTGTTAGGGCCATACTATTTCTTTCCTTTATCGTGCACATCTTTGCATGAAATATTCCTTTGATATCGCTAATTTTCTTGAAAAGATCTCTAGTCTTACTCATTCTATTGTTTTCCTCCATCTCTTGGCATTGATCACTGACTAAAGCTTTTTTACCTCTTAGCACTATTCTTTGGAATTGTACATTCAAATGGATATCTTTCTTTCTTTTTTTTTTTTTTCTTTTGCCTTTAGCATTTCTTCTTTTCTCAGCTATTTGTAAGGCCTCCTCTGACAACCATTTTGCCTTTTTAAATTTCTTTATCTTAGGTATGGTCTTGATCACTGCCTCCTGTACAATGTCATGAATCTCTCAGTCCATAGTTCTTCAGTAACTCTGCCTATTAGATATAATCTCTTGAATTTATTTGTTAACTCCACTGTATAATCAAAAGATATTTGATTTAGGTCATATCCAAATGGCCTTGTGCTTCCCTGTTAGCTCCATTGGTAAAGAATCCACCTGCAATGCAGGAGACACAAGTTCGATTCCTGGGATGGAAAGATTCGCCTGAGAAGGGATAGGCTACCCCTTTCAGTATTCTTGGGCTTACATTTTAGCTCAGCTGATAAAGAATTCACCTGCAATGCTGGAGACCTGGGTTCAATCCCTGCATTTGGAAGATCCTCTGGAGAAGGGAAAGGCTATCCACTCCAGTATTATAACCTGGATAATTGCATGAACTATACAGTATCTGGGATCACAAAGAGTTCTACATGACTGAGAGACTTTCATTTTGATAACTGAATATGCTAGTGGTTTTCCCTACTTTCTTCAATTTAACTCTGAATTTTGCAATAAGGAGTTCATGATCTGAGCCACAATCAGCTCCCAGTTTTGTTTTTGCTGACTATATAGAGCTTCTCCATCTTTGGCTGCAGAGAATATAATCAATCTGATTTCGGTGTTGACCATCTGGTGATGTCCATGTGTAGAGTCTTCTCCTGTGCTGTTGGAAAAGGGTGTTTGCTATCACCAGTGTGTTTTCTTGGCCAAAAAAAAAAAAAAAAAAAAAAAGGTTTAGCACCTCCTTTATAGCTCAATTTGTAAAGAATTGGCCTGCCCTGCTTCATTCTGTACTCCAAAGCCAAATTTGTCTGTTACTCTAGGCATTTCTTTACTTTCTACTTTTGCATTCCAGTCGCCTATGATGAAAAAGATGTCATTTGGGGGTATTAGTTCTAGAAGGTCTTGTAGGTCTTCATAGAACAGTTCAAATTCAGCTTCTTCAGCATTAATGGTTGAGGCAAAGACTTGGATTACTGTGCTATTAAATGGTTTGCCTTGGAAATGAACAGAGATCATTCTGTCATTTGAGATTGCACCCAAGTGCTGCATTTTGGGCCCTTTTGTTGAATATGAGGGCTACTCCATTTCTTCTAAGAGATTCTTGCCCACAATAGTAGACTTAATAATGGTCATCTGAATTCTCCCATTCCAGTCCATTTTAGTTCACTGATTTCTAAAATGTCAGCGTTCACTCTTGCCATCTTCTCCTATTTGACCACTTTCAATGTGCCTCAATTCATGGACCTCATATTCCATGTTCCTATGCAAAATTATTCTTTACAGCATCAGACTTTACTTCCACCACCAGTCACATCCACAGCTGGGCATTGTTTTTGCTTTGGTTTCATCTCTTCATTCTTTCTGGAGTTATTTCTCTACTCTTCTCAAGTAGCATATTGGGTACCTACCAACTTGGGGAGTTCATCTTTCATTATCCTATCTTTTTGCCTTTTCTTATTGTTCCTGGGGTCCTCAAGGCAAGAATACTGAAGTGGTTTTCCATTACCTTCTCCAGTTGACCATATATTGTAAAAACACTCCACCATGACCCATCCATCTTGGGTAACCCTACATGGTATGGCTCATAGCTTCTTTGAGTTAGGCAAGGTTGTGCTCTATGTGATCAGTTTGATTAGCTTTCTGTGTTGTGGTTTTCATCCTGTATGCCTTCTCATAAGGATAAGAGGTTTCTGTAAGCTTCCTGATGGGAGAAACTGACTGTGGGGTAAACTGGGTTTTGTTCTGATGGTCAGGGCCATGCTCAGTAAACCTTTAATCCAATTTCTGTTGATGGATGGGGCTGTTTTCCCTCCATGTTGTTTGACCTGAGAGGAAATCGTGGTGGAGGTAAGGAAGATAGTGGCAACCTCCTTCAAAATGTCCTGTGCACGTCCCACCATATGCACTGCCCCTGACCCTGCACCAGGCCTCCACCAACCCATGCCTCCACCAACCCATGCCTCCACCAGAGACTCCAGGACACTCACAGGCAAGTCTAGGTCAGTCTCTTATGGGATCACTTCCCCTTTCTCCTGGGTACTGGTTCCAAGGAACTCTCTACTACCACAGCTTGATACAATCAATTCTTCAGTGCTAAGCCTTCTTTATGGCCTTACTCTCACATCTGTACATGACCACTGGTGTGCACAAGGTTTTGTTTGTGCCCTCCAAGTGTCTGTTTCCCCAGTTCTCTGTAAGTTTTGTAATCAAATCCCACTGGCCTCCAAAGTCAAATTCCCTGGGGGTTCTCAGTTCCTTTGCCAGATCCCCAGGTTGGGAAATCTGTTGTGGGTCCTATAACCTTCTTAACAGTGTGAGAATTTCTTTGTTGCAATTGTTTTGCAATTTGTGGGTCATCTGCTCAGCAGCTCTATGGTGGGGTTAAGGGTAACCTTCTCCAAGAGGGCTCATGACACACATGTGTGACCTAGATCTGCTGTACCCAGAGCCCCGCCCCTGTGGCAAGCCACTGTTGATCCATACCTCCACAGGAGACACTCAACGGCAGGTCTGGCTCAGTCTCTGTGGGGTCTCTGGGTCCTGGTGTGCACAAGGTTCTGTTTGAGCCTTCTGAGCATCTCTGACGGGTATGGCATTTGATTCTAAACTTGATATTGCCTCTCCTACCATCTTATTGGGGATCCTCTTTTGCCCTTGAACATGGGGTATACTTTTTTGGTGGGATCCGATATTCTCCTTATCAATGGTTGTTCAGCAGTGAATTGTAATTTTGGAGTTCTCCCAGGAGAAGATAAGCAAACATCCTTTTACTCCACCATCCCTCGACTGAGTCTGAGAAACTGTTATCAAGAATAAATATTAAGCCTTGAAAGAGTTATCAAGAGTAAATATTAAGGACCAGAGTTTCTCATTGTTTATTCCATAATTAAATCATATTACCAATATCAGAATTATGAGGAATATTTATTTAAAATTCATATGTATCAGCTTTCCCCAAGAACTGTTGGATAATTCTAGAATACAGACTGTGCCTAGATGTTCAGTCATGTCTGACTTTTTGTGACCCCATGGACTGTATAGTCTGCCAGGATCCTCTATTCCTGGGGATTCTCCAGGCAAGAATACTGGAGTGGGTTGCCATGACCTTCTCCAGGAGAATACAAGCTAGAGACATGCATTTTTGCAAATATCCCCATGAATTTTACAAACACCAAGGTTATGAAATTCACTGTAATAAAATATGGCTGTGGACAGTACATGAGAACATAAGAAAACAGATGATTTTTAAACCATGATTAATATGGCCAGATTTCTTAGATAAAGTAGTAACTAAAATATATTTATGTAATCATTTTGAGCTGAAAACATTATTTGAAGGCATATAATTCCAGTTGTCATGTACAGATGTGAGAGTTGGGCCATAAAGAAGGCTGAGCACTGAAAAGTTGTTTGTATCAAACTGTGGCACTGGAGAAGACTCTTTAGAGTTCCTTGGAGAATAAGTAGATCAAACCAGTCAATCAATCTTAAAGAAAATCAACCCTGAATATCCCTTGGAAGAACTGATGATGAAACTGAAGAGCCACCAATGTGAAAACTTGGCTCATTAGAGAAGACCTTGATACTGGGAAAGACTGAGGTAAGGAGGAAAAGGGGGTGACAGAGGATTAAGTGTTTGAATGATTAAATGGACATGAATTTAAGCAAACTCAGGGGGATAGTGAAGGGTAGGGAAGCCTGGCGTGCTGCTGCTTATGGGGTTACAAAGAATCAGACATGACTGAGTGACTGAGCAACAACAGAACTATTGTGATAGAAACAAAGTAGAGGTTTGTCTGAACAAGAAATAGTGTAGGGTGAGAGGGTCTGTCATCGGAAGGATTGAGTAAGTATTAATTAATATAGTAATAATGAAGAGACAGAGAAGTTTCAAAGGAGTGCTTGTTACTTCTAAAAGTCATCAAGTTTAACTTAAAATGTAAGTTTTGTTGAACATTTAGCCTATGTTTATTAAAAATGCTACATTAACACAATCTTCAATCATTTATTGTTACTGAATCAACATAAAAATCAAGGCAATATTAAAGCCTATTTTTTCAGAAATTAAAAATTTTCTCAACTCAACTCAATGTCCATACTCAGGTGTGTTTTATACAAATAATTGCCACCCTGATTATTTAACTTATACTCAGAGTACATCATGAGAAACACTAGGCTGGAAGAAGCACAAGCTGGAATCAAGATTGCTGGGAGAAATATCAATAACATCGGATATGCAGATGACACCACCCTTATAGCAGAAAGTGAAGAGGAACTAAAAAGCCTCTTCATGAAGGTGAAAGAGGAGAGTGAAAAAGTTGGCTTAAAACTCAATATTCAGAAAACGAAGATCATGGCATCTGGTCCAATCACTTGATGGGAAATAGAAGGAGAAACAGTGGAAACAGTGTCAGACTTTATTTGGGGGGCTCCAAAATCACTACAGATGGTGACTGCAGCCATGAAATTCAAAGACACTTACTCCTTGGAAGGAAAATTATGACTAACCTAGATAGCATATTCAAAAGCAGAGACATTACTTTGCCAACAAAGGTCGATCTAGTCAAGGCTATGGTTTTTCCAGTAGTAATGTATGGATGTAAGAGTTGAACAGTGAAGAAAGCTGAGCGCAGAAGAATTGATGCTTTTGAACTGTGGTGTTGGAGAGGACTCTTGAGAGTCCCTTGAACTGCAAGGAGATCCAACCAGTCCATTCTGAAGAAGATCAGCCCTGGGATTTCTTTGGAAGGAATGATGCTAAGGCTGAAACCCCAGTATTTTGGCCACCTCATGCGAAGAGCTGACTCATTGGAAAAGACTCTGATGCTGGGAGGGATTGGGGGCAGGAGGAGAAGGGGCCTACAGAGGATGAGATGGCTGGATGGCATCATTGACTCCATGGACTGAGTCTGGGTGAACCCCAGGAGTTGGTGATGGACAGGGAGACCTGGCATGCTGCGATTCATGGGGTAGCAAAGAGTTGGACATGACTGAGCGACTGAAATGAACTGAAACATAGATAGATATTGATGAGCAGCCTGGTAGTCTGCAGTCCACTGGGTCGCTAAGAGTCAGACACGACTGAGTGACTTCACTTTCACTTTTCACTTTCATGCATTGAAGAAGTAAATGGTAACCCACTCCAATGTTCTTGCCTCGAGAATCCCGGGGACGAGGGATCCTGTGGGGCTGCCGTCTATGGGGTCACACAGAGTCGGACACGACGGAAGTGACTTAGCGGCAGCAGCAGATATTGATGATTAGATAGATAAATAGGAGCGAGGGCTAATTTTCTTTGTGTGTTGCTATTTGCAGAATTATTTCTTTCAGTTTAGTTTAGTTCAGTAGCTCAGTCATATCCAACTCTTTGCGATCCCAAAGACTGCAGCATGACAGGCTTCCCTGTCCATCACCAACTCCTGGAGCCTGCTCCTTCTTTTTAAATGCATGTAGAAAATGATGAATTTTATAGAAAAAGTAGGAGTCACATCTGACAAGCTATATTTTTATTTACTGAGCTCGGAATAGCTACAAAAATACTTTCTTTTACAAATTTATATAATCAATTATTTGTTCTTTATTTGTTGAATTAGTTTTATATTACTAAGCTTTCTCTCCATTATATAGCATTAATATAGGTCACAAATCAATTCAGTCCCATTTAAAATTCAATATAATTAAGAATACTCTTAGGAGTAGCAGTTGTTTGCTAATGCCTTTCTAATATACATACATACAGCAGCAAAGCCCAAGTCTTTAACCACTGCAAGCTCTTAACTGTATTTGAGATCTCCCTCAAGTAAAATTAAAAAAAAAAAAAAAAACCTATGGAGTAACAAAATAGAGAATTCTAGAATATGTACTGAAAGAATATTTTTGTAAAGGGTCAAAATTGGAAAGCAGCACTCAATATTGATAGCAAAATCCAAATAGAACTTCATAATAAAGATGGAAAAATGAATTAAGTTTGGATAGACTTTGAATAATTTTTCACTACTTCCATGGCAAAAAAAAAGTTTGAAGGCTGAAATGAGTGTGATTATGCAGGGATCAGTTAAGGGGTAGTTTATGATTTAAATTTTTGAATGTCAGACTTTTATATATGCCAGCTACTCAGCAAGAATGTAAGCCCTTTGAGCATAGGGACTAGGAAGGTAAAATTGATAATGGAAAGGTTATAAACTATGGAATCATAAAAACCTCACTTCTAATCTTGTCTTGACATTAATCAGCAAGGTTATATCTGCAAAATTTACTGGCATTTTTTGAGCTTGGGATTGGCTTTTTTTTTTTTTTTTTTTAATAGCAATGGGAAGGTGTGCTGAGTCGTTCAATCCCATCTGACTCTTTGCAACCCCATGGACCATACCAAGGTCCTCTGTTCATGGGATTTTCCAGACAAAAATACTGGAATGAGTAGCCATTCCCTTCTCCAAGGTATCTTCCTCACCCAGTGATCAAATCCAGGTCTCCTGCACTGCAGGCAGATTCTTTACTATCTATGCCACCAAGAAAACCAATGGGAACAATTAACCCTTTCTTGAAGGACTGTAGTAAAGATTTAATAAGAGTAATACTGTACAACAAATAATGAGTAAAAATATATGAACTTTCTTGGTGTAAGTATATACCCTGAACATAATAAGAGTTCATTATGTGTGATGTGCCTGAAAGAAAGATTATTCCATAAGTAGTGGGACATCATTATATATATATATATTTTCAAGAATGTTAGGTACTTAAATCATTAAAATTGATAAATTTTTATCACCAAGGGCTGACTGTTGCTCAGATCATGAACTCCTTATTGCAAAATTCAGACCTAAATTGAAGAAAGTAGGGAAAGCCACTAAACCACTCAGGTATGACCTAAATCAAATCCCTTACGATTATACAGTGAAAGTAACAAGTAGATTCAAGGGATTAAATCTGATAGACAGAGTGCCTGAAGAACTATGGACTGAGGGTTCCTGATATTGTACAGGAGCCAGTGATCAAGGCCATCCCCAAGAAAAAAATGCAAAAAGGTTGTCTGAGGAGGCCTTAAAAATACCTGAATAAAGAAGAGAAGTGAAAGGCAAAAGAGAAATGGAAAAATATACTATATCTATCTGCATGCAGAAAAACCTGTTTTAAACCTCTACGTTCAAAAAAAAACTTAATCATAAAAATGGATAAAATTACACAAGGAGAACATGTGAAGGAAAATAGATTAAGGATAGAAACATGGAAAGAATCACAATTACAGAGTGGGAAGAGGAGGAATATTTCAGAACAAAACATAGAATAAGTGGTCAAAAGTATGGAACTACATGCTCAGGGGGGCATGGAAATAGTGAAGGCAACAGAATAGAAAATACCAAAATATATAAAGTGTTCAACAGAGTCTAATGTGTTAGAGAAACCTGAAGTTGTAAACACTGAAAAGTTTCCACTGGATTGGAGACCATCATTAAAGCTTCATAAGAACAGGTTCACCTGTGTGGCTGGGGAGAGAGATCAAACTTCAGGAGGCTAAAGAATGAAGGAAAGCTGAGGAAATGCAGTGAACTCCTACGGCTTTTCAAGACTTTTCTGACAATAAAAGAGACAAAGCTAGGTAACTAGAAGGGATGCTGTGTTAAAGGTGAAAGGAGAGTCAGGAGCTTGAAACAGAAGTGTGGAGAAAAACTGGCCTCCTTGGAGTGAGCTGAGGTTTAGAGTGAATGAAGTAAAAAGTGAATTGAGATATTCACAATATGCATTGTTTAGTGGTAGGAGGCATATAAGATCTTTACCACTAACTACAGGAACCTTGATGAAATTTTCTTAGATAAACCATGGTCGTGGAGGCATGTAGGAAGAAAAGTAAAGAGGAAGAGAGGGATGCAGCTTGTATTCTTTGTTTGAATAAATATCAGCAAAACATGTATTACATTGAGATTAATTATAAATATAGACTATATTGAAATATTTAGTGCCTGCATAGTATCCATAGGAAAAAAAAATTAAAAATAAAATTGGAAAAGGAGAGAAATCAAGATGGAGACATAAGGGCATCTGGAGCTCATTGCTCCCTCCAAACCCACAAATACATAAAAAATTAATCTATATGTGGAAAAAAATCTCATGGAAAATTAACTGGAAACTGAGAGAAGAATTCATACAAAATAAAGTTTGTAAAAACTCCTACTTCCATATAATCTGGTAGGACAGGGGGAAAAAAATCTAGTCGGGAACTGTGCCCCTGGGAAGGGACTGCTGCTGCTGCTGCTGCTGCTGCTGCTACGTTGGTTCAGTCATGTGCGACCCTGTGCCACCCCATAGAAGGCAGCCCACCAGGCTCCCCTGTCCCTGGGATTCTCCAGGCAAGAACACTGGAGTGGGTTGCCATTTCCTTCTCCAATGCATGAAAGTGAAAGTGAAGTCACTCAGTCGTGTCCAACTCTTAGCGACCCCATGGACTGCAGCCTACCAGTCCCTTCCATCCATGGAATTTTCCAGGCCAGAGTACTGGAGTGGGTTGCCATTACTGTCTCCTGGGAGGGGACTAAGAGGAAAAAGATGACCTGGGCAGAGTGGGCAGGTCAAACCACAGACTGAGTTTCCCAGTCCAGGGGGTCCTAAGCAGAGTAGAAAAGATCCTGTGGCTGTTTGTAGAATGTTAGGGCAGAAAGAAAGCCTGGCAAGGAGGAATACATGGATGCTTGCTCGCTTGCCCCAAAACAGGACAGAGAAAAGTCCACCCCAGTAGCTGCAGCCCTACTGCACTCCCCAAACCAACCTGAGTAAATACTCAGATCTCACTCAGTCCACACTACAGCTTCACACTATATCTAGAAAGGCCGGCCCTGGGAATAAGTTCAATCTAGAACCTGGGACCTGAGGGTTCTAGGTGGGACGATGGTGGCTATTTTTGATCATTACCAAAACAGTGCCTCAGAAGCCCAGACTTTGGAGGGTGGTGCATTCTCTTCAATCCCCATGAAAACAAAGCTCTGACTCGGTTACAGTCAAGAAAATGCTCCAGCCCCACCTGCTTTATACCGTAATTTTGCCCTAGGTCTGGGAGGACAACAGGGAAATAGATATAACCTTGGACTGTGTCTGAGAGGAGCCACAGATATCTACATCATACCTGTAAGTATATAAACCTCACTTTAGTGCTCTCCTTCATTAGGGCAAAGGCTCTAGTGTGCAAAGAATGAAAAGCACACACTTAAAGGGAACAGAGTTACCTTGAGCCTGAACCTAAGGGGTTCTTCTCCAGTAATATGGGAGCAGAACCCACCTGAGACAAGGCTGTGACTGCCACTGAGTAGACAAGTCTCACCTCACACACTGCACAGGCTCTACTTTCTTCAACAGTAGACACACTCCCATAAAGGTGATGTGGATGCCAGTCACATCTTTTCTCAAAGTATGCTAGCCATTATCACCTCTGTTGTCCCTTTTTTCTCCTGCCCTCAGTCTTTCCCAGAATCAGAGTCTTTTCTAATGAGTTAGCTCTTCCCATAAGGTGATCAAAGCATTGGAGCTTCAGTTTCAGCATCAGTCCTTCCAAAGGATATTCAAGATATTCAAACCTTTAGGTTTGACTAGACTTGTTGTCCAAGGGACTTTCAAGAGTATTCCCCAACACCACAGTTCAAAAACGTTAATTCTTTGGTGCTCAGCTTTCTTTATGGTCAAACTCTCATATCGATACATGACTACTGGAAAAACCATAGCTTTGACTAGACAGACACCTTTTGGCAAAGTAATGTCTCTGTTTTTAATAAGCTGTGTAGGTTGGTCATAACTTTTCTTCCAAGGAGCATGTGTCTTTTAGTTTCATGGCTGCAGTGACCATCTACAATGATTTTGGATCCCAAGAAAATGAAGTCTGTCACTATTTCTATTGTTTCCCCGTCTATCTACTATGAAGTGATGGGGCCAGATGACATGATCTTCATTTTTGAATGATGAGCTTTATCCAGCTTCTTCACTCTCCTCTTTCATTTTCATGAATGGGATTCTTTAGTTCTTCTTCACTTTCTGCCATAAGGGTGGTGTCATATCTGAGGTTATTGATGTTTCTCCCAGCAATCTTGATTCCAGCTTCTGCTTCATCCAGGCTGACATTTCGCATTATGCACTCGGCATATAAGTTAAATAAGCAGGGTGACAATACACAGCTTTGACATACTCCTTTCCCAATTTGGAATGTAAGGATATTCCCAGATAAAAATACACTTTCAAGATCACAATAAGTAACTGCTCCACCTAAATTGATAAATACAGAGAAAATCAAGTAAAATAAAAGGTAAAGGAGCTACTTTCAATTGAAAAAGCAAGAGAAAAAATAATTAAACAGATAATCAATGTACAGACTATGAGTTCAAACTTTGGTAATAAAAATGCTAACAGAATTAAGAGAGATAATTGATCTAAACACACATTTTTAAATGATTTTCCATAATGATGTATTATAGGATATTGAATACAGTCCCTGTGCTGCACAATAGGACCATGCTGTTTATCTATTCTACATATGCAACACTTTTCATGTGCTAGACCCAAACTCATAATCTAATGCTTCCTTAAATCCTCCTCCCCATTGGAAATTACAAACATATTCTCTATATGTGTGTGTTTGTGTCTGTTTTTGAGGTAAGTTTTCATTTGTCATATTTTAGATTCCACATATAAGTGATATGATATTAACCTTTCTCTTTCTGCCTTACTTTACTCAGTATAATGTCTAGGTCCATCCATGTGAAAATGGCATTATTTCATTCTTTTTTTTATGCCTGAATAATATTCTATTGTATATAATACAATTATACATACTATATATGTGTGTGTGTATGTATGTATAAACATATATATATATATATATATATTTGGCATATTTATCCATTCAACATTTGATGGACATTTAGGTTGTGTTTATGTCTTAGTTCAGTTCCATTCAGTCGCTCTGTCGTGTCTGACTCTTTGTGACCTCATGAATCACATCATGCCAGGCCTCCCTGTTTATCGGCAACTCCTGGTTTACCGGCAACTCACGCCATTGAGTTGGTGAGGCTACTATAAATTGTGTTCCTGTGAACATTGGGGTGCAGGTAACTTTTTGAATTAGAGGTTTTATCTTTCCAGATAAATGCCCAGGAATGAGACCACCAGATTATATGAAAACTCTATTATTTATGTAATGAACCTCCATACTATTCTCCATAGTGGTTTTACCAGTTTACATTCCATCAACAGTATAGGAGCATCCCTTTTTCTCTACACCCTCTTCAGCCATTGTTACTTATAGATTTATAAGGATAGACATTTTCACCAATGTGAGGTGATACCTCAATGTAGTTTTTAATTTCCATTTCTGTACTAATTACAACAATAAGCATCTTTAAACATAAATCATTTTAACATGGAATTAGAAATTATAAAAAAGAACCAATCAACAGTAGATAATTCGATTTCTGAGATAAAAAGCACTTTAGAAACAATGCTGCTGCTTCTAAGTTGCTTCAGTTGTGTCCTACTCTGTGCGACTCCATAGATGGCAGCCCACCAAGCTACACTGTCCCTGGGATTCTCCAGGCAAAAATACTGGAGTGGGTTGCCATTTCCTTCTCCAATGCATGAAAGTAAAAGTGAAGTTGCTCAGTTGTGTCCGACTCCTAGTGACCCCATGGACTGCAGCCTATTAGGCTCCTTCATCCATGGGATTTTCCAGGCAACAGTACTAGAATGGATTGTCATTTCCTTCTCCCTTAGAAACAATGAGTAGTGAACTAAATGACACAGAATACATATTGGATGATAGAATAATGGGAATCATCTAATCAGAACAGAAAACAAAAAGACAAGTAAAAAATGAAAACAACATAGGAAATCTATAGGATAATATAAAGTGTGCAACACACATTATTCCTTTGGCAGAGGAACCAGAGATCAAATTGTCAACATCCACTGGATCATGGAAAAAGCAAGAGAGTTCCAGAAAAACATCTATTTCTGCTTTATTTACTATGCCAAAGACTTTGACTGTGTGGATCACAATCAACTGTGGAAAATTCTGAAAGAGATGGGAATACCAGACCACCTGGTCTGCCTCTTGAGAAATCTGTATGCAGGTCAGGAAGCAACAGTTAGAACTGGACATGGAACAACAGACTGGTTCCAAATAGGAAAAGGAGTACGTCAAGGCTGTATATTGTCACCATGTTTATTTAATTTATATGCAGAGTACATCATGAAAAATGCTGGACTGGAAGAAACACAAGTTGGAATCAAGATTGCTGGGAGAAATATCAATAACCTAAGATATGCAGATGACACCACCCTTATGGCAGAAAGTGAAGAGGAACTCAAAAGCCTCTTGATGAAAGTGAAAGTGGAGAGTGAAAAAGTTGGCTTAAATCTCAACATTCAGAAAATGAAGATCATGGCATCCGGTCCCATCACTTCATGGGAAATAGATGGGGAAACAGTGGAAACAGTGTCAGACTTTCTTTTTCTGGGCTCCAAAATCACTGCAGGTAGTGATTGCAGCCATGAAATTAAAAGACGCTTACTCCTTGGAAGGAAAGTTATGACCAACCTAGATAGCATATTCAAAAGCGGAGACATTACTTTGTCAACAAAGTTTCGTCTAGTCAAGGCTATGGTTTTTCCTGTGGTCATGTATGGATGTGAGAGCTGGACTGTGAAGAAGGCTGAGCACCGAAGAATTGATGCTTTTGAACTGTGGTGTTGGAGAAGACTCTTGAGAGTCCCTTGGACTGCAAGGAGATCCAACCAGTCCATTCTGAAGGAGATCAGCCCTGGGATTTCTTTGGAAGGAATGATGCTAAAGCTGAAACTCCAGTACTTTGGCCACCTCATGCGAAGAGTTGACTCATTGGACAAGACTCTGATGCTCGGAGGGATTGGGGGCAAGAGGAGAAGGGGACAACAGAGGATGAGATGGCTGGATGGCATCACTGATTTGATGGATGTGAGTCTGAGTGACCTCCAGGAGTTGGTGATGGACAGGGAGGCCTGGCGTGCTGTGATTAATGGGGTCACAAAGAGTCAGACACGACTGAGTGACTCATCTTATCTGATCTGATACACATTATAAGATTTCCAGAAGGGGGAGAGAGAGAAAGAAAGGAATCAAAAATGTATTCGATAAAGTATGGTTAAAAACTTTCCCAACCTAATGAAGGAAACATATAATCAGCTGCAGGACACATAAAATATGTATTTTGGTCAGTCTCACCAAGAAGAAAAAAATTAGTACCCAAATAAACAATATAAATAATGAAATAGGAGAAATAATAACTGATACCACAGAACTACAAAAATCATAAGAAAATATTATAAAGTTATATGCCAATAAATTGAACAACCTAGAAGAAATGCACAGATTTCTAGAGGCATATAGCCAGTCAAGATTGAGTCAAGGGGAAGCAGAAATCACTAAAAGTGAAATTGAATCTGTAAATTTAAAACTCTCAGCAAACAAATGACCCCTGGGAGAGGAAATGGCAACCCATTCCAGTATTTTGGCCAAGAGAATCCCACGGACTGACGAGTCTAGATGGCTACAGTTCATAGGGTCATAAGAAGTCAAACGTCACTGAGTGATTGAGCACACATGGAAACAAATGACCAAAACTGGATGGCTTCCTTGAGGAGTACTACCAAACATGAAGAAAAATTTATACATATCCTACTGAAACTGTTCCCAAAAGTTTAAGCAGAGGAAAATCTAGCAAATTCATTTTACAAGTCCCTGTACCAAAACCATACAGTCAGTCAGTCAGTTCAGTCGCTCAGTCGTATCCAGCTCTTTGCGACACCATGAATCACAGCACACAAGGCTTCCCTGTCCATCACCAACTCCCGGAGTTCATTCAGGCTCACGACCATCAAGTCAGTGATGCCATGCAGCCATCTCATCCACTGTCATCCCATTTACCTTCTGCCCTCAGTTCCTCCCAACATCAGAGTCTTTTCCAATGAGTCAATTCTCCACATGATGTGGCCAAAGTACTGGAGTTTCAGCTTTAGCATCATTCCTTCCAAAGAAATCCCAGGGCTGATCGCCTTCAGAATGGACTGGTTGGATCTCCTTGCAGTCCAAGAGACTTTCAAGAGTATTCTCCATACAAAAACACTACAAAAAAGAATATTACAGGTGAATATCTTTGGTGAAGGTATATGTAAAAATCCTCAACAAAATATTTGCATACCAAATCCAACAATACTTTAAAAGATCATATACCATAATCAAGTTGGATTAACTTCATGGCAACAAGAATGGTTCAATATGTATAGATTAAACAATGTGATACATGACATTAGCAAAAGGAAATACAAAAACCACATGATAATCTCAATAGGAACAGAAAAGCATTTTGACAAAATTCATGATAAAAGCTCTTATCAAAGTGGAAATCCATGGAACATACCTTAATATAATGAACACACACAAAAAAATGAAAGTGTAGTCATTCAGTAGTGTCCCACTCTTTGCTACTCCATGACTGTAACCTGCCAGGTTTCTCTATCCACGGAATTTTCCAGGCAAGAATACTAGAGTGAATAGCCATTCCCTTCTCCAGAGGATCTTCTTACCCAGGGATCAAACTTGTGTCTTCTGCATTGGAGGCAGATTCTTTACCATCTGAGCCATCAGGCACAATACAATAAACCCAGAGCCAACATACTACTCAACAGTGAAAAGTTGAAAACCTCTCCACATTTCAGAACAAGACAGAAAAATTCACTTGCAATGCTATTTAATGAAGTCCTAGCCATAGCACTCATATTTAAAACAAACAAAAAAAGTATCCATATTGGAAGGGAAAAGAAAATTACCAACATTTGTAGATGATATGACATTCTATAAAAAGAACTAGCAACCTAGATATCCATCATCAGATGAATGGATAAGAAAGCTGTAGTACATATACACAATGGAATATTACTCAGCCATTAAAAAGAATGTATTTGAGTCAGTTCTAATGAGGTAGATGAAACTGGAGCCTATTATACAGAGTGAAGTAAGCCAGAAAGAAAAACACCCATACAGTATACTAACACATATATATGGAATTTAGAAAGATGGTAACAATAACCCTGTATACGAGACAGCAAAAGAGACACTGATGTATAGAACAGTCTTTTGGACTCTGTGGGAGAGGCAGAGAGTGGGATGATTTGGGAGAATGGCATTGAAACATGTATAATATCATATATGAAACGAGTCGCCAGTCCAGGTTTGATGCATGATACTGGATGCTTGGGGCTGGTGCACTGGGACGACCCAGAGGGATGGTAGGGGAGGGAGGTCGGAGGAGGGTTCAGGATGGGGAACACATGTATACCTGTGGCAGATTCATTTTGATATATGGCAAAACCAATACAATATTGTAAAGATAAAAAATTATATTAAATTAAAAAAAAAAAAGAACTAGAAAGTCTCCACCTAAAACTAAAAACTTTTAGAATTAAGAAAATTTCAGGAAGATAGCAGGATATAAGGTTAATATGCAGAAATTTGTTGCATTTCTATACACAATAATAAAATATCAGAAAGAGAATTTTTAAAAATCCCATTTAAAGTCACATGAAAATACTGAGGAATATATTTAACCAAGGATATGAAAGACCCATATTCTGAAACTATAAAACACTGATGAAAGAAACTGAAGAGATTGGAAAGATAAAGAAATGAAAAAATGTCCTGTGCTTTTGGATTGGAAGAAATAATATTATTAAAATAATCATAGTACCCAAAGTGATCTACAAATTTAAAGTAATATGTATTAAAATACCCAGGACATTTATTACAGAGCTAGAACAAATAATCATATAATTTCTATGGAACCATAAAAGACCAAGAATTGCCAATGCAAACCTGGGAGAGAACAAAACCAGAAGTATAATCCTCTCAGAATTCAGGCTATATTACAAAGTTGCAATAATCAAGGCAGCACAGTACTGGCAAAAAAAAAAAAAAAAAAAAAATACAGAAATTATTGGAACAAAATAGAGAACCCAGAAATAAACCCACAGGTCAATGGTCAAACAATCTTTGACAAAAGAGACAGGAATAAACAATGGATAAAAGACAGTTTTTTTTCAATAAGCAGTGCTAGAAAACTGGTCAGTCGCATCTAAATAAAATTAGAAGATTCTTTCTAAAAAATAAATTAAGACATGAAACTATAAAACTCCTAGAAGAGCACATAGAGGGAGAACTCTTTGTCATACACTGTAGCAATAATTTCTTGGATTAATCTCCTAAGGCAAAATAAATAGACACACAAACAAATAGGACCTTAACCTTTAAAACTTTTGCACAGCAAAGGAAATCATTAAAAAGATGAAAACAAAAAATATGGAATGGGAGAAATATTTGAAAACGATATGACTAACAAGTCAATATTCAAAAAATAGGATCAGCTCATACAACTAATTATCAGAAAAAAAAAAAAAAATCAATGAAAAGTGGACGGAAAAATCAGCTTTGTCCCAAAGGCATAGAGATGGTGAACAGGCACATGAAAATATGCTGAACATTTCTAGTCATTCAGTTCAGCTCAGTTCAGTCACTCAGTCATGTCCAACTCTTTGCAGCCCCATGAACCGCAGCACTCCAGGCCTCCCTGTCCATCACCAACTCCCAGAGCCGACTCAAACCCACGTCAGTCAGTGATGCCATCCAAACATCTCATCCTCTGTCATTCCCTTCTCCTCCCGCCCTAAAAAGTTCCCAGCATCAGGGTCTTTTCCAATGCGTCAGATCTCCCTATAAGGTAGCCAAAGTATTGGAGTTTCAGCTTCAACATCAGTCCTTCCAATGAAAACTCAGGACTGATCTCCTTTAGGATGGACTGGTTGGATCTCCTTGCAGTCCAAGGGACTCTCAAGAGTCTTCTCCAACATCACTGTTCAAAAGCATCAATTCTTCAGCGCTCAGCTTTTTTCACAGTCCAACTCTCACATCCATACATGACCACAGGAAAAACCATAGCTTTGACTAGACAGACCTTTGTTGACAAAGTAATGTCTCTGCTTTTTAGTATGCTGTCTAGGTTGGTCATAACTTCCCTTCCAAGGAGCAAGCATCTTTTAATTTCATGGCTACAATCACCATCTGCAGTGATTTTGGAGCCCAGAAAAATAAAGTCAGCCACTGTTTCCACTGTTTCCCCATCTATTTGCCATGAAGTGATGGGACTAGATGCCATGATTTTAGTTTTCCATATATTGAGGATTAAGCCAATTTTTTCACTCTCGTCTTATACTTTCATCAAGAGGCTCTTTAGTTCTTCTTCAATTTCTGCCATAAAGGTGGTGTCATCTGTGTATCTGTAGTTATTGATATTTCTCCTGGCAATCTTGATTCCTACTTGTGCTTCTTCCAGCCCAGCTTTTCTCATGATGTACTCTGTATATAAGTTAAATAAGCAAGGTGACAATATTCAGCCTTGACATACTCCTTTTCCTATTTGGAACCAGTCTCTTGTTCCATGTCTGTGCTAAATCTTGCTAGAAACATAAAGTAAATCCACAATGAGGATTCTGACCTCACACTTGTCAGAATTGATATCAACAAAAGTATGCAAATCATAATTGTTGTAGAGGATACGGGGAAAAGGGAACCATTGTACACTATTTGTGAGAATGTAAATTGGTGTAGCCACTATGAAAAACTGTATGGAGTTTTCTTTAAAAACTAAAAATTGAACTACCATATAATCCAGCAATCCTACTCCTGGTTGTATATCCAGAAGAAAAAAAAAAACACTAATTCAAAAATATACGTGCATTGATCAAAACAGAGCTATTTACAATAGTAAAGACATAGAAGCAACCCAAAGCCCCATCTACAGAAGATTGGGTTAACAAGTGTGATATACAGTGGGATATTACTCAGCTATAAAAAGGGAATGAATACTACCATTATTGACAATGTGGATGGTGTTTATAGAATATTATACTTCATGAAATTGCATACAGGGAAAGATAGATAAAATATGATGTCACATATTCAAATAAATTATATACAAAAACAGATTCACAGAATAGAAAACAAACTTGTGGTTACCAAAAGGAAGAGGAACAAGAGGAGGAAACGGACAAATTAGGGGCATGGGATTAACAGAAACAAACTTCTTTATATAAAATAGGTGAGCAACAAATATAGGCACATATATTGTATACCCGCAAATAACACAATATTGTAAATAAATCCTACTTCAATAAATATATAAGAGCATATTTCAGAAGTTTAAGTATCATATAAAACTTCGAAACAAGCACAATTAAACTATTTTGTTTAGTCTTATTTTATCGTTTCAAAAATGAAAGGAAATGATAATCCACCATTCAGAGCAAGTAGGAAGGTAGTGAGATAGGAGAGAACTACACATGACTCACCACAGTGCTATTATTAATTTTCTAGTTAAATTGTGTGATGGTTTTATTGATGTTTATTTTGCTGCATAACTTACACTTCTATGTCTATCAAATATTCAGTTCAGTTCAGTTCAGTCCCTAAGTCGTGTCTGACTCTTTGCGAACCCATGAATTGCAGCATGCCAGGCCTCCCTGTCCATCACCAACTCCCGGAGATCACTCAGACTCACATCCATCGAGTCGGTGATGCCATCCAGCCATCTCATCCTTTGTTGTCTCCT
Organism: Tragelaphus eurycerus; assembly: GCA_935064755.1. Lineage (NCBI taxonomy): Eukaryota > Metazoa > Chordata > Mammalia > Artiodactyla > Bovidae > Tragelaphus > Tragelaphus eurycerus. The sequence continues at coordinate 2,949,271 of CAKXYN010000123.1, forward strand.
TCTCCTCCTGCCCCCAATCCCTCCCAGCATCAGACTCTTTTCCAATGAGTAAACTCTTCGCATGAGTTGGCCACAGTATTGGAGTTTCAGCTTTAGCATCAGTCCAAAGCCTCTTGATGAAAGTGAAAGCGGAGAGTGAAAAGGTTGGCTTAAAGCTCAACATTCAGAAAACGAAGATCATGGCATCCGGTCCCATCACGTCTTGGGAAATAGATGGGGAAACAGTGGAAACAGTGTCAGACTTTATTTTTCTGGGCTCCAAAATCACTGCAGATGGTGACTGCAGCCATGAAATTAAAAGACGCTTACTCCTTGGAAGGAAAGTTATGACTAACCTAGATAGCATATTCAAAAGCAGAGACATTACTTTGCCAACGAAGGTCCGTCTAGTCAAGGCTATGGTCTTTCCTGTGGTCATGTATGGATGTGAGAGTTGGACTGTGAAGAAGGCTGAGTGCCAAAGAATTGATGCTTTTGAACTGTGGTGTTGGAGAAGACTCTTGAGAGTCCCTTGGACTGCAAGGAGATCCAACCAGTCCATTCTGAAGGAGATCAGCCCTGGGATTTCTTTGGAAGGAATGATGCTAAAGCTGAAACACCAGTACTTTGGCCACCTTATGCGAAGAGTTGACTTATTGGAAAAGACTCTGATGCTGGGAAGGATTGGGGGAAGGAGGAGAAGGGGATGACAGAGGATGAGATGGCTGGATGGCATCACAGACTCGATGGACGTGAGTCAGAGTGAACTCCAGGAGTTGATAATGGACAGGGAGGTCTGGTGTGCTGCGATTCATGGGGTCACAAAGAGTCGGACACGACTGAGAGACTGAACTGAACTGAACTGAATGAACACCCAGGACTTATCTCCTTTAGAATGGACTGGTTTGATCTCCTTGCAGTCCAAGGGACTCTCAAGAGTCTTCTCCAACACCACAGTTCAAAAGCTTCAATTCTTCGGCACTCAGCCTTCTTCACAGTCCAACTCTCACATCCATACATGACCACAGGAAAAACCATAGCCTTGACTAGACGAACCTTTGTTGGCAAAGTAATGTCTCTGCTTTTGAATATGCTATCTAGGTTGGTCATAACTTTCCTTCCAAGGAGTAAGCATCTTTTAATTTCTTGCCTGCAATCACTATAAATACTACTCAGTATGAATATATTAAATCCCCTTTAATACACTAACTCCTCATAGTAGAATCTGTCCTGCTTTCCTGGGAGAGTCCCACACATATTCAGATCATCAAATACTTGCATTTTCTGCAGTTCCCTTTGTCTAGAAAGCATAGATTTTTGCTCTGACCTGTATTCCCTGATACCACTTGTAACAATCAGATTATTTGTTAACTTTGCTTATTTAACACTGCCAGTTACACTTTCTACCATTCATTCTGTCCCAGGGAAAAGGATTTTAAATGTTTTTGTATATCTTGCCTGACATTTACATTTAGTTCATCTAATCACTATATTATGAAAACATTTTGAATATAATATTAATAATCTCTTGGCCTAGGGATTAACAGTGTTGATTTTAAAGCCAGATTTCTTGGGTTCAAACTCCATCTTCATCATTAACTAGTATTATAATTGGGAAAATTAGCTTCATTATACTTCCATCTTCTCATTTATATGATGAAAGTAATAAAAAAAAATCTATTCCCAGAGATATTGTGTATTTAAAGTAATTTATAACTTTATACCATTTAAAAGTTGGTTTTTGCAAGCTTTTAATTCATGTTAGCTATCATTTTGTATATGTTATTTATTTTCTAAAATAAAATGCTTAAAGATAATTTCTTCCCCTATCCCAACTTTGAATACTTTTTAAAAAATTAACAAAATAGCAGTTTAAAATTTTTACAAAAATGGATGAACCTCAAAAATCATCATGTTAAGTGAAAAAATAAGTCATGGCTACATGTCATGAAAATACATGCTATGATTCCACTTATATGAAGTGTCTAAAAGAGACAGATTTACAGAAAGAAAGCAGAACAGTGGTTTCCTAAGGCTCTGGGTTAGACAAAAAAATAACAAAATGGAAGTGATGAAAATGTTCTAAAATTGTTTCATGGTGATGATTACATGACTCCATAAATTTACTAATATCATTGAATTGTACACATATAAAGCTTATTTAAAGGATCATTTTTTAGAACATTTACTTTAATAGAACTTTTATCAGTATGGGTAAAATCTGATTAAACTCTCATATTTGAGTATAGTAAAAATTTCAGCAATATACCATCATGTGTGGGTGGCAGAAATTATGTTTTATGTTAATCGGGAGAAAGCTGATTTTATTAAACCTTGTGTTCAAGAATGCAGTATATTTTTTAAATTAAAAACTACAACTGGAGAAAGGGAGTTCAGTTCAGTTCATTTCAGTCATTAAATCGTGTCCAATTCTGCAACCCCATGGATTGCAGCACACCAGGCTTCCCTGTCCATCACCAACTACTGGAGCTTACTCAAACTCATGTCCATTGAGTCAGTGATGCCAACCATCCAACCATCTCATCCTCTGTCATCCTGTTCTCCTCCTGCCTTCAATCTTGCCCAGCTTCAGGGTTTTTCCAATGAGTCAGTCCTTCGCATCAGGTGGCCAAAGTACTGGAGATTCACCTTCAGCATCAGTCCTTCCAATGAATATTCAGGGTTGATTTTCTTTAGGATTGATTGGTTTGAACTTTTTGCAGTCCAAGGGACTCTCAAGAGACTTATCCAACACCGGAGTTCAAAAGCACCAATTCACTTTAGTTCACTTCAGTCGCTCAGTCATGTCTGACTCCTTGTGATCCCATGAATCACAGCACGCCAGGCCTCCCACTTAATCACCAACTCCTCGAGTTCACTCAGACTCATGTCCATCGAGTCCGTGATGCCATCCAACCATCTCATCCTCTGTCGTCCCCTTCTCCTCCTGCCCCCAGTCCCTCCCAGCATCAGAGTCTTCTCCAATGAGTCAACTCTTCGCATGAGGTGGCCAAAGTACTGGAGTTTCAGCTTTAGCATCATTCCTTACAAAGAAATCAAAGAATGCATTTGAGTCAATTCTAAAGAGGTGATGAAAGTGGAGCCTATTATACAGACTGAAGTAAGTCAGAAAAGAGAAACACCAATACAGTATATTAATGCATATATACGGAATTGAGAAGGATGGTGACAACAATCCTATATGTAATACAGAAAAAGATATACAGATGTAAAAACAGACTTTTGGACTATATGGGAGAAGGCAAAGTTGGGATTATTTGAGAGAATAGCATTGAAACATGTATATTATCATATGTAAAACAGATGACCAGTGCAAGTTTTATTCATGAAGCAGGGCACTCAAAGCTGGTGCTATGGGACAATCCAGAGGGATGGGGTGGGGAGGGAAGAGGGGAGGGAGTTCAAGATGGGGGACATATGTGCACCTATGACAATTCATGTCGATGTAAGGCAAAAAATACCACAAAATCCTCAGGTAATTATCCTCCTATTAAAATATATATATATTTTTAAGGCAACACTTTTTGTCATTGAGTTTTCTTTATGGTCCAACTCTCATATCCATACATGACTACTACCTTTGGCTAAATAGACCTTTGTTGGCAAAGTTATGGCTCTGTTTTTAATATGTTGTCTAGGTATGTCATAGCTTTTCTGCCAAGTAACAAGCATCTTTTAATTTCATGGCTGCACTCACAATCTGCAGTGATGTTGGAGCCCAAGAAAATAAACTCTGACACTGTTTCCATTATTTCCCCATACATTTGCCATAAAGTGATGGGACTGGATGCCATGATCTTAGTTTTTTAAAAGTTGAGTTTTAAGCCAGTTTTTCACTCTCCTCTTTCACTTTCATCAAGAGGCTCTTTAGTTCCTTTCTGCCATAATGATTGTGTCATCTGCATATCTGAGGTCATTAATATTTCTCCCTGAAATCTTGATTTTATATTTCATGCAGCCTAGCATTTCCCATGATATAGTCTGTATATAAGCTCAACATTCATGGTGACAATCAGCCTGACATACTCCTTTCCCGATTTGGAACCAGTCTGCTTTTCCATGTCCAGTTTTGACTGTTGCCTCTTGACCTGCATACAGATTCTCTTGAGGCAGGTAAAGTAGTCTGCTATTCCCATCTCTTGAAGAATTTTCCACAGTTTGCTGTGATCCATACAGTCAAAGGCTTTCACATAGTCAATAAAGCAGAAGTACATGGTTGCTGAAACTCTCTTGCTTTTTCTATGATCAAACAAATGTTGACAATTTGCTATCTGGTTCCTCTTTTCTAAATCTATATTGAACATCTGGAATTTCTTGGTTTATATACTGCTGAAGCCTAGTTTGGAGAATTTTGAGCATTACTTTGCTACCATGTAAGATGAGTACACTTGTGTGGTAGTTTGAACATTCTTTGACCTTGCCTTTCTTTGAGATTAGAATGAAAACTAACCTTTTCCAGTCCTATGGCCACTGCTGAGTTTTCCAAATTTTCTGGCATATTGAATGCAGCACTTTCACATCATCATCTTTTAGGATTTGAAATAACTCAGCTCGAATTACATCCCTCCACTAGTTTTATTCGTAGTGATGGTTCCAAAGGTCCACTTGACTTCACATTTCAGGATGTCTGGCTTTAGGTGAGTGATCACACCATCATGGTTATCTGGGTCATAAAGATCTTTTTGTATAGTTCTTCTGTGTATTCTTGCCACCTCTTCTTAGTATCTTCTGTTTCTGTTAGGTCCTTATTGTTTCTGTCTCTTTTGGGAGCCCATCTTCGCATGAAATATTCCCTTGGTTTCTCTAACTTTCTTGAAGAGATATCTAGTCTTTTCCATTCTATTATTTTCCTCTACTCCTTTGTATTGATCACTGAGGAAGGCTTTCTTATCTCTTCTTGATATTCATTGGGACTCTGCATTCAGATAAATGTATCTTTCTTTTTATCCTTTTCCTTTTGCTTCTCTTCTTTTCTCAGCTATTTGTAAGGCCCCCTCAGACAACCATTCTGCCTTTTTGCATTTCTTCTTCCTGGGATTGGTTTTAATCACATCCTCCTGTACACTGTCATGAACCTCTGTCCATAGCTCTTTAGGAACTCTATCAGATCTAATCCCTTGAATCTATTTGTCACTTTCATTGTACAATCATAAGGGACTTGATTTAGGTCATACCTGAATGGTCTAGTGGTTTTCTCTACTTTATTAAATTTGAGTCTGAATTTTACAGTAAAAAAGGGTGCTATTTGAGTTTAAATGAGACCAGATTAATTTTTAATTATATGTTCTACTTATCTACTCAACTAAGTTTACAAGATCAAAAACCTTGTCATTCAGGGAAGAAGTATTACAGACAGTATAACTTTGAGAAAAACATGTTTAGGTGCAGTTATCAAATGATATATTATCTAAGAGAATTTATATAGAAAGAGCTGTAAAACATAGAATTCTATCCTCTGAATGCTAAAACACACACACAAACCAAAATCCTGAAATAAAACAGGAGAAGAAAGTAAAATAATCATCACATTTGTAAGTTTTCTCATATAAATTGTAAAACAGACTTTCTCACCATTTATTTCCATTAAAGATCCAACTCCTTTTTCAGAAACAACTTTCACCCTGGACCTCAGGGAAAATTCCACTTGGTTTATTACAGTCTGCTTTCCCATTCACTAACTTTTTATAAAAGTTCTTCACATTCTGACATCATGTTTTGCAGTATTTGATACGCATTTGGAAATAGTTATTTTCCTACTGAAAGGTTGTTGCTGACCTGTGAAAGACACCAGGATTCTTGGCCTCTGGAGGAAAGGAATTCAATCTGGGGCCAGTGATGAGGCTCATTCACTCAGAGCTTTTGTGTAATAAAGTTTTATTAAAGTATAAAAGAGATACAGAATGCTTCTGACATAGACATCAGAAGGGGACAGAAAGAGTGCCCCCTCCTAGTTTTTAGCGGAAGTTTGCTACTGCTGCTAGACTCGCGACCCCACAGACAGAAGCCCACCAGGCTCCCCTGTCCCTGGGATTCTCCAGGCAAGAATACTGGAGTGGGTTGCCATTTCCTCTCCAACGTATGAAAGTGAAAAGGAAAGTGAAGTCGCCAGCGTGTTCGACTCTTAGCGACCCCATGGACTGGAGCCTACCAGGCTCCTCTGTCCATGGGATTTTCCAGGCAAAAGTACGGGGTGGGGTGCCTAGCAGGCTGCTAATTAGAGGGAGGGAGGAAATGTCTCAAAACAGAGAATGGCCCCAGGCCCCTCACCCACAACATGCATTTTGAGATAACATTGGCACAAGGTGAGTTGTCCTGAGCCATAAAGTGATTGACATGAATCTTGAAGAAAGGTTGGTTTCCAAGCAAATCAGATCAGATCAGATCAGTCGCTCAGTCGTGTCCGACTCTTTGCGACCCCATGAACCGCAGCACACCAGGCCTCCCTGTCCATCACCAGCTCCTGGAGGTCACCCAGACTCACACCCATCAAGTCAGTGATGCCATCCAGCCATCTCATCCTCTGTCGTCCCCTTCTCCTCCTGCCCTCAATCCCTCCCAGCATCAGAGTCTTCTCCAATGAGTCAACTCTTCGCATGAGGTGGCCAAAGTACTGGAGTTTCAGCTTTAGCATCATTCCTTCAAAGAAATTCCAGGATTGATCTCCTTCAGAATGGACTGGTTGGATCTTCTTGCAGTCCAAGGGACTCTCAGGAGTCTTCTCCAACACCACAGTTCAAAAGCATCAATTCTTCGGCGCTCAGCCTTCTTCACAGTCCAGCTCTCACATCCATACATGACCACAGGAAAGACCATAGCCTTGACTAGGCTAACCTTTGTTGGTAAAGTAATGTCTCTGCTTTTGAATATGCTATCTAGGTTGGTCATAACTTTCCTTCCAAGGAGTAAGCGTCTTTTAATTTCATGGCTGCAGTCACCATCTGCAGTGATTTTGGAGCCCAGAAAAAGAAAGTCTGACACTGTTTCCACTGTTTCTCCATCTATTTCCCATGTAGTGATGGGACCAGATGCCATGATCTTCGTTTTCTGAATGTTGAGCTTTGAGCCAGCCTTTTCACTCTCCACTTTCACTTTCATCAAGAGGCTTTTTAGCCCCTCTTCACTTTCTGCCATAAGAGTCGTGTCATACATAATATCATTAACATAGCTTAAGAGACTATTTGCATGAGTAAAATCCAGTGGCTTGTTGAGTAAAACATACTGGTTTGTGAAATCAGTTCTGAGTCTTAGGAGGAACTTGAAGAAAGAGTCTAAAATAAATACATAGTTTATTAACATAGCTTAAGAAAAACATTTCCATAAGAAAATGCATTGGTTAGCTCAAGGTTATGAGAAAAGTTAAGTTCAGGTGGAACCAGGTGCTGTCATGCAACACATAATTTTAAAAGAAACCTCCTGTTAATTTTGTATAGAGAAGGCGGGGGTGGGGGGGGGGAGTGGCAGTTGTAGTCTGCTTCCTCCTGCCACTTAAGAGAGAGATAAAATATATATATATATATATCTGATACTTGCAGCCTACTTCCTCTGTTTGGGTTCCTCTAGCCTTCCTGTCTGTTATGCTTTCACTGGATTCTAATGATGTCTAATCCAGCAGCTGAAAGCTACTGAAAATATAGCAAATGTGTATGCACAGTACAAAATTCTTCAAGTTATGGCTGCTGCTTAACTGGCAATTTTGCTGTCATATAGTATGACCAGTGCATTATATGAAAATCTGAATTCCACAAATATGTAGATTTTTAAGAGCTTATTAGGGTATTTTCATGTGAGTTAAATAAAAAAGTTCATGTGTTTGAGGAAAACAAATCTGACTTGATTTTAATATTATTACTTTCTTAAACTACTTGAGCAGTGTCACAAGCTGGTTAAGTGTGTCAGTACAAGAGTTAGAAATGGATAAGAATTCTAGTCATGCATCTTGGAAAGTCATGTGATCTTAGACAAGATTTTTAAATTATCTGAGCTTTAGTTTTTCTATAAATAGAATGGAGATAATTAAAATATATACCTCTTGGGTTGTTTAAAATTTAAAGGAAATGATGAATAGCAATCACTCAGCACAGTGGCTATTAAATAGCAAGTTCTCAGTGAATTCTAGTTACTATAAGTCAACGACAATGAAAAGGTTTTGGGTTTCTTAATGTTATGCATTATAAACATAAATATTATTGAATTTAATTTTATCTCTTTAAAATGTACTTCAACTGATTTTAATGCCAGCTTAGAATAAAATATATGTTTGATCTTTTTGCATAAAATATTTGTGCACATGGTTTTGTACCTGGCTTCAGAATCCCTCTATTCCCTCTATAGATATGACTTGCAATTAGTTCTTTCTCTCCGTCCTTCCACACTGACTCCTCTTTGAACCTCTGTGGATGCAAAGTTGCTGATGATGGTGGTCAGGGTTTTTAGAAGCAGGAGCATTCACAACATTTCCTCAAACAGTGGAATAATCACCAGTTTTTTTTTTTTTTTTTTTTTTTTTAATTACTGTTAATGAAGGACCATCTGCTACCACAAAACTGACATGGCTTGATTTTACTTTACTAGTCTAATCAAGCCCTCAGTGCCTCCACTGATGCTCTTTTCCTAACTAGGTGTTAACATGATTAACTAATACTCACAAAAATGATAGTTGGACATGACGACAATTACTATTCATCCCCTGACATAATTGTATTTTTCATCTATCTGTTAAAACTTGATGACCATGTTAGCCCTTGGAATTTCTAGTGACTACTGTTCAACACTTGCAGTCTCAGTAATCCTCAATATCTGTCTCTGAACTTTACAAGTACACATCTTCAAACATGAACCCCACATTAACATCACTCCACACACTATTGCCATCCTTATGGAAAAAGAAGAAATACAGATAATGAAATGGATTAAAATGAGTATCCTCATTTGCTTAGCCATAAAGGGATGAAAATCCATATTATTTGCTGATACAGAGCCCATCTAAGCCAGACATCAAGAACAAACACCACAAGTTAATACAGAACTTGGCAGAATTTCCCAGAAGGTTTGCCTGTTATGTCTCATGATTGTCGGACTATTCTCATTATAAAAATTGTTGCAATTTTCAAAGAAATCAGAAAGACTGAGAAGCCATTTTCTAAGTCTACTAGAGGGAGAATAGCCCACTTGAAGCCTCATTCTTATACTAAGAATATTAGATAATCATGTAAGTTTGTTTCCCCCCCCCCCCCATAAACTTTTGGTCCTATATCACCTAAAACTCTAGTGGGATCTAGATGAAGATTAAAACTCTATGCTGAAAGTGAAAGTCACTCAGTCATGTCTGACTCTTCACGACCTCATGGACTATGAAATTCTCTAGGCCAGAATACTGGAGTGGGTAGCCTTTCCCTTCTCCAGGGGATCTCCCCAACCCAGAGATCGAACCCAGGTCCCCACATTGCAGGAAGATTCTTTACAAGCTGAGCCACAAGGGAAGCCCAAGAAGAGTGGAGTGGGTAGCCTATCTTTTCTCCAGTGGATCTTCCTGATCCAGGAATCAAACCAGGGTCTCCTGCATTACAGGCAGATTCTTTACCAACTGAGCTATCAGGGAAGCCTAAACTTTATGTTAAGAAAGAAAAAAGAGCTAATATATTGATCCCAAGCAAAGGGTAAGGGTTACTGAATAGAAGGTCTGTGCTAGTATTTTCTGTCAACTAGAGTGTTTCTCAAGACTCTGCTTAGCTTCAAGACTAACAGTGTTTATCTTCTCTATAAAACTTTTATATGCAAGACATCAAAAGAGACCCAGACGTAAAGGACTGTTGGACTCTGTGAGAGAAGGTGAGAGTGGGATGATTTGAGAGAATAGCTTTGAAAGATGTATATTATCATAAGTGAATCATATTGCCAGTCCAGGTTCAATGCATGAGGCAGGGTGTTCAGGGCTGGTGCACTGGGATGACTCTGAGGGATGGGATGGGGATGGAGGGTCAGGATGGGGAACACATGTACACCCATGGCCGATTCATGTCAATGTATGGCAAAGCCACCAAAATATTGTAAGGTAATTAGCCTCCAATTAAAATTTAAAAAAAAAAAATAAAAGAAAGCCAAAAAATAAGTAAATAAAATGATGTCAGAGAAGAATAGAGGAAAAATGTGAGTAGAAATTATATACATTGTATTTATATCCTAAAAGCACTATGTGTATTGGCAATGATTAGAAGATTGATTTATAATTATAATGACAAATTAATGGTGGGTAGGTGGAGAGAAAGATTGATTATTATTGCTGGAATAATTGGAATTGGAATTTCCTTTATTTTATTTTCTTAAATTTTTATATTAAAAATTTTCTAAAATGTAAATTTGCAGTTTTGTGCATCATTTAAAAAAACGATAGGTGACATTTTTTCATGAACAAGCTTGAAGATCTTTTCAGATCAGATCAGATCAGTCGCTCAGTCGTGTCCAACTCTTTGCGACCCCATGAACCGCAGCACGCCAGGCCTCCCTGTCCATCACAAGCTCCCGGAGGTCACTCAGACTCGCATCCATCGAGTCAGTGATGCCATCCAGCCATCTCATCCTCTGTCGTCCCCTTCTCCTCCTGCCCTCAATCCCTCCCAGCATCAGAGTCTTCTCCAGTGAGTCAACTCTTCTCATGAGGTGGCCAAAATAATGGAGTTTCAGCTTTAGCATCATTCCTTCCAAAGAAATTCCAGGATTGATCTCCTTCAGAATGGACTGGTTGGATCTTCTTGCAGTCCAAGGGACTCTCAAGAGTCTTCTCCAACACCACAGTTCAAAAGCATCAATTCTTCGGCGCTCAGCCTTCTTCACAGTCCAGCTCTCACATCCATACATGACCACAGGAAAGACCATAGCCTTGACTAGGCGAACCTTTGTTGGAAAAGTAATGTCTCTGCTTTTGAATATGCTATCTAGGTTGGTCATAACTTTCCTTCAAAGGAGCAAGCGTCTTTTAATTTCTTGGCTGCAGTCACCATCTGCAGTGATTTTGGAGCCCAGAAAAACAAAGTCTGACACTGTTTCCACTGTTTCCCCATCTATTTCCCATGCAGTGATGGGACCAGATGCCATGATCTTCGTTTTCTGAATGTTGAGCTTTAAGCCAATCTTTTCACTCTCCACTTTCACTTTCATCAAGAGGCTTTTTAGCCCCTCTTCACTTTCTGCCATAAGAGTGGTGTCATCTGCATATCTGAGGTTATTGATATTTCTCCCGGCAATCTTGATTCCAACTTGTGTTTCTTCCAGTCCAGCATTTCTCATGATGTACTCTGCATATAAGTTAAATAAACATGGTGACAATATGCAGCCTTGACGTACTCCTTTTTCTATTTGGAACCAGTCTGTTGTTCCATGACCAGTTCTAACTGTTGCTTCCTGACCTGCATACAGATTTCTTAAGAGGCAGATCAGGTGGTCTAGTATTCCCATCTCTTTCAGAATTTTCCATAGTTTATTGTGATCCACACAGTCAAAGGCTTTGGCATAGTCAATAAAGCAGAAATAGATGTTTTTCTGGAACTCTCTTGCTTTTTCCATGATCCAGCGGATGTTGGCAATTTGATCTCTGGTTCCTCTGCCTTTTCTAAAACCAGCTTGAACATCAGGAAGTTCACGGTTCACATATTGCTGAAGCCTGGCTTGGAGAATTTTGAGCATTACTTTACTAGCGTGTGAGATGAGTGCAATTGTGCGGTAGTTTGAGCACTCCTTGGCATTGCCTTTCTTTGGGATTGGGATGAAAACTGACCTTTTCCAATCTTGTGGCCACTGCTGAGTTTTCCAAATTTGCTGGCATATTGAGTGTAGCACTTTCACAGCATCATCATTCAGGACTTGGAATAGCTCCACTGGAATTCCATCACCTCCACTAGCTTTGTTCGTAGTGATGCTTTCTAAGGCCCATTTGACTTCACATTCCAAGATGTCTGGCTCTAGGTCAGTGATCACATCATCATGATTATCTGGGTCTTGAAGCTCTTTTTTGTACAGTTCTTCTGTGTATTCTTGCCACCTCTTCTTAATATCTTCTGCTTCTGTTATGTCCACACCATCTCTGTCCTTTATTGTGCCCATCTTTGCATGAAATGTTCCTTTGGTATCTCTGATTTTCTTGAAGAGATCCCTAGTCTTTCCCATTCTGTTGTTTTCCTCTATTTCTTTGCATTGATCACTGAAGAAGGCTTTCTTATCTCTTCTTGCTATTCTTTGGAACTCTGCATTTAAATGTTTATATCTTTCCTTTTCTCCTTTGCTTTTCACTTCTCTTCTTTTCACAGCTATTTGTAAGGCCTCCCCAGACAGCCATTTTGCTTTTTTGCATTTCTTTTCCATGGGGATGGTCTTGATCCCTGTCTCCTGTACAATGTCACGAACCTCATTCCATAGTTCATCAGGCACTCTATCTATCAGATCTAGGCCCTTAAATCTATTTCTTACTTCTACTGTATACTCATAAGGGATTTGATTTAGGTCATACCTGAATGGTCTAGTAGTTTTCTCTACCTTCTTCAATTTCAGTCTGAATTTGGCAATAAGGAGTTGATGGTCCGAGCCACAGTCAGCTCCTGGTCTTGTTTTTGCTGATTGTATAGAGCTTCTCCATCTTTGGCTGCAAAGAATATAATCGATCTGATTTCGGTATTGACCATCTGGTGATGTCCATGTATAGAGTCTTCTCTTGTGTTGTTGGAAGAGGGTATTTGCTATGACCAGTGCATTTTCTTGGCAAGACTCTATTAGTCTTTGCCCTGCTTCATTCCGTATTCCAAGGCCAAATTTGCCTGTTACTCCAGGTGTTTCTTGACTTCCTACTTTTGCATTCCAGTCCCCTATAATGAAAAGGACATCTTTTTTGGGTGTTAGTTCTAAAAGGTCTTGTAGGTCTTCATAGAACTGTTCAACTTCAACTTCTTCAGCGTTACTGGTTGGGGCATAGACTTGGATTACTGTGACATTGAATGGTTTGCCTTGGAAACGAACAGAGATCATTCTATCGTTTTTGAGATTGCATCCAAGTACTGCATTTCGGACTCTTTTGTTGACCATGATGGCCACTCCATTTCTTCTGAGGGATTCCTGCCCACTGTCAACATTCACTCTTGCCATCTCTTGTTTGACCACTTCCAATTTGCCTTGATTCATGGACCTGACATTCCAGGTTCCTATGCAATATTGCTCTTTACAGCATCGGACTTTGCTTCTATCACCAGACACATCCACAGCTGGGTATTCTTTTTGTTTTGGCTCCATCCTTTCATTCTTTCTGGAGTTATTTCTCCACTGATCTCCAGTAGCATATTGGGCCCCTACTGACCTGGGGAGTTTCTCTTTCAGTATCCTATCATTTTGTCTTTTCATACTGTTCATGGGGTTCTCAAGGCAAGAATACTGAAGTGGTTTGCCATTCCCTTCTCCAGCGGACCACACCCTGTCATATCTCTCCTGAGTGCTATATTCCTACAACTGTCATCAGATAACATTACAAATAACATATGCAAAATTAAATCCTTTACAATATACCCTTGAATGCTATATGATACTCTACAATGGTTCTGAGTTTATTACATGTGATATTTGACCTTTTGAGATGTGAGAGTTAATTTTATGGAAATTTATATTATTTATTGTATTTACATGATTTCTTTTAAAATATTTATTATTTAAGCTTTATTTCATTTTTAAAATTTATTTTATTTTTTAAGAAATAATAATTATTTTAAAGATTTTATTGAATTTGTTACAGTATTGCTTCTGTTCTGTTTTTGTTTCCCAACCACAAGGGGTGCCAGATGCTAACTCCTCCACCAAGGGTCAAACCCAAAGTCCACGTCACTGGACGACTAAATCTCAATCACTGGTCCACTGGGGAAGTCCCCTATATTGTTGCTTAACTTTTTCATATAAAGTCTTATTGAAGATGATATACAAAAGCAATTAACCTCATTTTTTTTGTGCAGAAAGTTAGTTAAGACTTTATCCAAAAAAAATTCTTTTGAGCAATTACTATTGTAGAACTTCTAGAATATACCTTATTGGTTACACTCTACAGTTCCATGATTTCCCTTATGTTTTCTAAAATACCCAGATTTTACTCAACTATCCAGTCTTTTATTAATATGAAAAGAAAGAAAGACCCCATTTAAAATGCCATTGACCCGTTTCTTCTTTTTTTCAGTTTTAATTATTTATATCTTTAAACAACAAAAAAAATTTAAATAATGAAAATATGATAATGCATTTACAGGAGACTTGGAAAATACAGGACAAAATTGCATCCAGTTCCACAATATATTGTAATTATTTTTAAGTAGATAAATTAAGTTTGATATTATGTAAATTAAATTTAATATTTAGTTAAAATGTTAATATTAAACTTACAGAAATTAACAGAATGAATATATAGAAAAGTAGAAGGATATAGTAAACCTGAAAAGCACTACAAATCAATTCAATATAATTAAGATTATTCAATTTTCACACAACAATAGTACAAATTCTATTTAAGTGCTATAGACTATAAACTAGGAGACACTGGAACATACCAAGGAACATAAAATTAAGTGCAAACATTTCATGGTTTAAGGTTATTGAAATCATATTGAGTCTGTTCCTTTATCACTGTAGAATTATGTTAGAAATAAATATCAAAAGATACTTGAAAATAATCCATAAATTTTCAAGTGCAAAGTCACATTTACCAAGAGAGATCTTTGACTTAGCCATTGAAAACCTCAATAAAGCTAAAAGACTGAAAAGCACAGAGGCTGATTCCTGAGAAGCATTTAAATGAGAAATTAATATAAAAAAACACTTTAAAAAATCCCATATATTTGGAAATAAAATGCCTACTTTTAAATGATGAATCTAAGAAGATAAAACAAGGAAAAGTGGAAAATTTTTGTACCATAATAAAAAGTAAGACAGAATTTACCATAATTTGTTGAATGCAGCTGAAGCTGCTCAGTACAACTAAATACAATGTGGAATCTTGAATAAGGTATGAAAACAAGTCATGGACATGAGCATAAAATTTTGTGAAATTTGAACAAGATCTGCACTTTAGTTAATAATAGTGTATCACCTGTTAATTTCCTTTTTTTAGACAATATATTATTTCCTTGTATTATTAGAATTTGTTTAAAAGTCTCAAGCCTCATTTACATATTTAAAGATCACTAATATAATAAGCTTTCTAGATTTTTTAGCAGTAATGCCAGATGCCAGTATAAAAGGAGACGTATGAAAATTTTGAGTGAATACGTCAGAAATCTGGCATCAATTTCAAACTTAATCAAACAAGTGGAATTAAATGGTCATAAATATTTTAGGCAAAAATTTGTCAGTTTTCTAAAGCACCTTACCTTCCTCCAGAGAAACCTGTATTGCAGGTCAAGAAGCAACAGTTAGAACTGGACATGGAAGAATTGACTGGTTCAAAATTGGGAAAGGAGTACGTCAAGGCTTTATATTGTCACCCTGCTTTTTTAACTTATATGAAAAGTATATCATGAAAAATGCTGGGCTGAATGAATCACAAGCTGGAATCAAGACTACAGGGAGAAATATCAATAACCTCAGATATGTAAATGGCATCACCCTTATGGCAGAAAGCAAAGAGGAACTAAAGAGCCTTTTGATGAAAGTAATAGGAGAATGAAAAAGCTGGCATAAACTTAACATTAAAAAATGAAGATCATGGCATCTGGTCCCATCACTTCATGCCAAATAGATGGGAAAATAATGGAAACAGTGAGAGACTTTATTTGGGGGTCAGATCAGAGCAGATTTGTCACTCAGTCGTGTCTGACTCTTTGCAACCCCATGAATTGCAGCACGCCAGGCCTCCCTGTCCATCACCAACTCCTGGAGTTCACTCAGACTCACGTCCATCGAGTCAGTGATGCCATCCAGCCATCTCATCCTCTGTCGTCCCCTTCTCCTCTTGCTCTCAATCCCTCCTAGCATCAGAGTCTTCTCCAATGAGTCAACTCTTCGCAGGAGGTGGCCAAAATACTGGAGTTTCAGCTTTAACATCATTCCTTCCAAAGAAATCCCAGGGCTGCTCTCCTTCAGAATGGACTGATTGGATCTCCTTGCAGTCCAAGGGACTCTCAAGAGTCTTCTCCAACACCACAGTTCAAAAGCTTCAATTCTTCGGCACTCAGCCTTCTTCAGAGTCCAACTCTCACATCCATACATGACCACAGGAAAAACCATAGCCTTGACTAGACGAACATTTTTTGGCAAAATAATGTCTCTGTTTTTGAATATGCTATCTAGGTTGATCATAACTTTCCTTCCAAGGAGTAAGGGTCTTTTAGTTTCATGGCTGCAGTCACCATCTGCAGTAATTGTGGAGCCCAGAAAAAGAAAGTCTAACACTGTTTCCCCATCTATTTCCCGTGAAGTGATGGGACCAGATTCCATGATCTTCGTTTTCTGAATGTTGAGCTTTAAGCCAAGTTTTTCACTCTCCACTTTCACCTTCATCAAGAGGCTTTTTAGTTCCTCTTCATTTTTTGCCATAAGAGTGGTGTAATCTGCATATCTGAGGTTATTGATATTTCTCCTGGCAATCTTGATTCCACCTTGTGTTTTTTCCAGTCCAGCGTTTCTCATGATGTACTCTGAATATAAGTTAAATAAACAGAGTGACAATATACAGCCTTGACGAACTCCATTTCCTATTTGGAACCAGTCTGTTGTTTCATGTCCAGTTCTAACTGTTGTTTCCTGACCTGCATACAAATTTCTCAAGAGGCAGGTCATGTGATCTGGTATTCCCTTCTCTTTTAGAATTTTCCACAGTTTATTGTGATCCACACAGTCAAAGACTTTGTCATAGTCAATAAAGCAGAAATAGATGTTTTTCTGGAACTCTCTTGCTTTTTCCATGATCCAGTGGATGTTGGCAATTTGATCTCTGGTTCCTCTGCGCCTTTTCCAAAACCAGCTTATTTAGGGGCAGGGGGCTACAAAATCACTGCAAATGGTGACTGCAGCCATGAAATTAAAAGATGCTTATTCCCTGGAAGAAAAATTATGACAAATCTAGACAACATATTAAGAAGCAAAGACATTACTTTGCCAACAAATGTCCATCTAGAAAAGCTATGATTTTTCCAGGGCTTCTCTCATACCTCAATTGGTAAAGAATCTGCCTGCAATGCAGGAGATTCTGATTCAATTCCTGGGTCAGAACAATCCACTGGAAAAGGGATAGGCTACCCACTCCAGTATCCTGGCCTGGAGAATTCCATGGATTGTATAGTCCATGGGGTCGCAAAGAGTTGGACAGGACTGAATGACTTTCGCTTTCACTTATATATGGATGGGAGAGTTGGGCCATAAAGAAAGCTGTGCGCCAAAGAATGGATGTTTTTGAACTGTGGTGTTGGAGGAGACTCTTGAGAGGCCCTTGGACTGCAAGGATATCAAACCTCAATACTAAGGAAATAAGTCCTGAATATTCATTCAGTTCAGTTCAGTTCAGTCACTCAGTCGTGTCCGTCTCTGCGACCCCATGAATTGCAGTACACCAGGCCTCCCTGTCCATCACCAACTCCTGGAGTGCATTCAAACTCACATCCATCGAGTTCACAACTGGGTATTGTTTTTGCTTTGGCTCCATCCCTGCATTCTTTCTGGAGTTATTTCTCCACTAGAAGGACTGATACTGAAACTGAAGCTCCAATACTTTGGCTTCCTGATGTAAAGAGCCAACTCATTAGAAAAGACCTTGATGCTGGGTAAAATTGAAGGCAGGAGGAGAAGGGGATGACAGAAGATGAGATGGTTGGATGGCCTTACTGACTCAATGGACATGGATTTGAGCAAGCTCCTGGAGATGGTGAGGGACAGAAAAGTATGAGATACTGCTGGACATGGGGTCACAAAGAGTTGGACAAGACTGAATGAGTAAAGAAATGTTTATGTGTGTGTGTGTGTATATATAATATAAGTATATGTATAATATATATAAATGCTATATATATACATATTATATAGAAATGCCTTATATATATAAATACAAAAACTTTTATATACTTGATAAGAGCTTGAGAAAGAACAACATAAAACAGAGACAGAGAAATTAGAAAACATGAAATAAAATGGGAACACTGAATGTAAAATAGAAAAAGTCTAACAAGTTAGATAAAAGTAAAATATTATCATATAGTCTAGTTTGTTTTAAACATGGCTGCTCATTATAATCACATCTGGAGATTTGGAGAAAACAATACCTGGGCATTTGTATTTTTCAAAAAATTCCAGGATAAGTCTAGTGAGCATCTGGATTTTAGAAAGTGATTACAGGTTTTTATATTAAATGGTAGTTCTGCTGCTGCTGCTAAGTCACTTCAGTCGTGTCCGACTCTGTGTGACCCCATAGACTGCACCCCACCAGGCTCCTCCATCCCTGGGATTCTCCAGGCAAGAACACTGGAGTGAGTTGCCATTTCCTTCTCCAATGCATGAAAGTGAAAAGTGAAGTGAAGTCGCTCAGTCGTATCTGACTCTTAGCGACCCCATGGACTGCAGCCCACCAGACTCCTCCATCCATGAGATTTTCCAGGCAAGAGTACTGGAGTGGGGTGCCATTGCCTTCTCCAAAATGGTAGTTCTAGTGATATAGAATTCTATTATTTTCTGTTGACCAGTTCTGATACAATGGTATTAAAATGAATAATAGTTACATAATTACAATAGTAAAAGATGTCGATCAGTTTTCACAATCAATAGCCAAACAAAAAATAAAAGATAATTACAATTGTAAGCCATAATGGAATGATGATGAATCTAACAATATAAAATAATTACATGAACTTTGGGGGATTATGTAGAGCCCCGTGTGGTAAGTGGAAGCACATGAATATGCTTGTTTTCATACACCCAGCTATGCTGTGTCTTTTTGTTGTTGCATTTAATCCATTCCCCTGGGTCAGGAAAATCCTTGGAGTAGGAAATGCAAACTTGCTACAGTATTTTTGCCTCGAAAACATCGGAGCCTGGTATGCCACAGTCTGTGAGGTCACCAAGATCTGGACATGATTGAGAAACTGAGTGTGTGTGTGCACACACACACACACACATGATTCAATTACCATTTTCTTAATTATTTGGGTTTATTTTTTTTAAGGTATTTTCCTTTTCTTGTGTATCCTGCCTAGAGAAGTTTCTTTAGCATTTGTTGCAAAACTGATTTAGTGATGCTGAATTCTGTTAACTTTTGCTTGTCTGGAAAGCTTTTGATATCTCTATCAAATCTGAATGAGAGTCTTATTAGGTCGAATAGTCTTGGTTGGATGTAGGTTCTTTTCTTTAATCACTTTAAATATATTGCACTGTTCCCTCTGGCTTGTCGAGTTTCTGTTGAGAAATCAGCTGATACCCCTATGGGAGTTCCCTCATATGTTAGGCTGAACAACTAACCCACCACCACCACGACCACCTGAAGGATATGGGATTTGATTTTTATGCTGATTGCCTCCCTGCCACCATTTTGTAAAATTTAAAACTAATTCTTCGTCCCTTAATAATTCAGTGGAATTGCTAAAGATGGAAGACAAACTGGATTATGGAAGTAAGCATTAGCTAAAATTAGGAATTCAAAGACATTTGGCAAATTCAGTAAAGCTACAATTTGTAGGTGTTTATGTCACTTTGTGGCAAAGGATATGGCCACTCACTCCAGTACTCTTGCCTGGAAAATCCTATGGATAGAAGAGCCTGGTAGGCTACAGTCCTTGGGGTCGTGAAAAGTCAGACACCACCGAGAAACTTCACTCTCACTTTTCACTTTCATTCATTGGAGAAGGAAATGGCAACCCTCTCCAGTGTTCTTGCCTAGAGAATCCCAGGGATGGGGGAGCCTGGTGGGCTGCCATCTATGGGGTCACACAGAGTCAGACACAACTGAAGCAACTTAGCAGCAGGAGCAGAATGTCACTTTGATTTCAAGTTAAAAGTTAAAAAGCTACAGGAACACCTATATTGAAATTCAGTGATAGTAAATTATTGTATTATATTTATTAATTAAGATTGATGGTACCTTCTGTTTTGTCTTTGGATGTGGAGTATTTTGTGTGTGTGTGTGTGTGTGTGTGTGTGTGTGTGTGTGTGAGTTCCAGCATCCTCTTGTCAAAAGGTGTTCAATTGTTGCAATTTTGGTGCTCTCACATGAGAATATGAATGCATGTCTTTCTAGTCTACCAACTTTAATCAATCCCTCGAGACAGTGGACTTTTATGAGGCCAAGAAAATTGTGGTAATGTCATTGCCCTATGCAGCAATCAATTAATTGATTTAGATTTTAGTATGTCATTCTGATCAATGGGATATAAGGACAAATTTATTAAGGTACAGTAAAAAAGTGTACTTTCTACTTAATAAAGAAATTAATAGAAAAAAACCTTCTTTGAACTTTGGTTATTATGATATTTAGATGTGACACCTGAAACTGCTGAAATTAGTTAAGGATAAAGCCATTTAATCAACACCGAAATCAGATTGATTATATTCTTCGCAGCCAAAGATAGAGAAGGTCTAGAGTGAGAAAAAAAAAAAAACAAAAAAGACTGGGAGCTTATTGTGGTTCAGATCAGGAAATCGTTATTGCCAAATTCAGACTTAAATTGAAAAAAGTAGGGAAAAACACCAGACCATTCAGATATGACCTAAATCAAACTCCTTATGATTATACAGTGAAAGTGACAAATATATTTAAGGGATTAGATCTGATAGACATAATTCCTGAAGAACTATGGACAGAGGTTTGTGACATTGTACAGGAGGCATTGATTAAGAGCATCCCCAATAAAAAGAAAGGCAAAATGGTTGGCTGATGAGGCCTTACAAATAGCTGAGAAAAGAAGAGAACCTAAAGGCAAAGGAGAAAAGGAAAGATATACCCATTTGAACGCAGAGTTCCAAATAATAGCAAGGAGAGATAAGAAAGCATTCCTCAGTGATCAATGCAAAGAAATAGAGGAAACCAATAGAATGGGAAAGATTAGAGATCTCTTCAAGAAAATTAGAGATACTAAGGGAATATTTCACACAAAGAAGGCACAATTAAGGAAAGAAAAGGCATGGACCTAAGAGAAGCAGAAAATATTAAGAAGAGGTGCCAACAATACACAGAACAACTATACAAAAAAGATCTTGATGACCCAGATAACCACAATGGTGTGGGCACTCAACTAGAGCCAGATCCTGGAGGGTAAAGTCAAATGGGGCTTAGGAAGCATCACTATGAACAAAGCTAGTGGAGATAATGGAAATCCAGTTGAGCTATCTCAAATCCTAAAAGATGATTCTTTGAAAGTGATACACTCAATATGCCAGCAAATTTGGAAAACTCAGCAGTGGCCACAGGACTGGAAAAGGTCAGTTTTCATTCCAATCCCGAATAAAGACAATGCCAAGGAATGTCCAAACTATCCCACAATTGCACTCATCTCACACACTAGCAAAGTAATGCTCGAACTTCTCTAAGCCAGGCCTAAACAATAAACGAACCGTGAACATCCAGATGTTCAAACTGGATTGAGAAAAGGCAAAGGAACCAGAGATTAAATTGCCAACATCCGCTGGATCATTGAAAAAGTAAGAGAGTTCCAGAAAAACACTTACTTCTGCTTTATTGATGACACCAAAGCCTTTGACTGTGTGGATCACAACAAACTATGGAAAATTCTTCAAGAGATGGGAACACCACACCACCTGACTTGCCTTCTGAGCAATCTGTATGCAACTGTAAGCAACAGTTAGAACTGGACATGGAACAAGAGATTGGTTCCAAATAGGGAAAGGAGTACATAAAGGCTATATGTTATCACCCTGCTTATTTAACTTAAATACAGAGCACATCATGCAAAAGGCTGGGCTGGATGAAGCACAAGCTGGAATCAAGATTGCAGGGAGAAATATCAATAAACTCAAATATGCAAATGGAATCACCTTTATGGGAGAAAGTGAAGGAGAACTAAAAAGCCTCTTGATTAAAGTGAAAGAGGAGAGTGAGAAAGCTGGCTTAAAACTCAACATTCAGAAAACAAAGGCCATGGCATCAGGTCCCATCATTTCATGGCAAATAGATGGGAAACAGTGGAAACAGTGAGAGACTATTTTGTGGGGCTCCAAAATCACTGAAGTTGGTGACTGCAGCCATGAAATTAAAAAAACACTTGCTCCATGGAAGAAAAGCTATGAACAACCTAGACAACATATTAAAAAGCAGAGACATTACTTTGCTAATAAAAGTCTGTTGAGTCAAAGCTAAAGCTCAACATTCAGAAAACGAAGATCATGGCATCTGGTCCCATCACTTCATGGGAAATAGACGGGGAAACAGTGGGAACAGTGTCAGACTTTATTTTTCTGGGCTCCAAAATCACTGCAGATGGTGACTTCAGCCATGAAATTAAAAGATGCTTACTCCTTGGAAGGAAAGTTATGACCAACCTAGATCGCATATTCAAAAGCAGAAACACTACTTTGCAAACAAAGGTTGGTCTAGTCAAGGCGATGGCTTTTCCTGTGGTCATGTATGGATGTGAGAGTTGGACTGTGAAGAAGGCTGAGCACTGAAGAATTGATGCTTTTGAACTGTGGTGTTGGAGAAGACACTTGAGAGTCCCTTGGACTGCAAGGAGATCCAACCAGTCCATTCTGAAGGAGATCAGCCCTGGGATTTCTTTGGAAGGAATGATGCTAAAGCTGAAACTCCAGTACTTTGGCCACCTCATGCGAAGAGTTGACTCATTGGAAAAGACTCTTATGCTGGGAGGGATTGGGGGCAAGAGGAGAAGGGGACAACAGAGGATGAGATGGCTGGATGGCATCACTGACTTGATGGACGTGAGTCTGAGTGAACTCTGGGAGTTGATGATGGACAGGGAGGCCTGAAGTGCTGCGTTTCAGGGGCTCGCAAAGAGTCGGACACAACTGAGCAACTGATCTGATCTGATCTGATTGTTTTTTCCAGTCATCAGGTATGAATGTGAGAGTTGGACTCTAAAGAAAGCTGAGCATTGAAGAATTGATGCTTTTGAATTGTGGTGTTGGAGAAGACTCTTGAGATTCCCCTGGAATGCAAGGAGACCCAACTGGTTAATCCTAAAGGAAATCAGTCTTGAATATTGTTTGGGAGGACTGATGCTGAAGCTGAAACTTCAGTACTTTGGCCATCTGATGTGAAGAACTGTCTCACTGAAAAGATACTGATGTTGGGAAAGATTTAAGGTGGAAGGAGAAGTGAATGACAGAAAATGTTTGGATGACATCACCAACTCGTTGAATATGAATTTGAATAAATCTCAGGAATTGGTGATGAACAGGGAAGCCTGGTGTGATGGAGTCCAAGGGGTCTCAAAGAGTTGGACACGACTGAGTGACTGAACTGAGCTGAAAATAAAGTCATCTAATAAAGGACTGATCTCTGATGTGCTGGACCTGGGACTTATATGTCTTCTTATATGAGATAACATATTTCTGCATTACTTAAACCGATTTCAAATGGGCTTTTGTTATAATTAGAAAATCCAATTCTTTGACATTTAATAATTCAGTGGAAAAGCTACTCAAATTGCAAACACTAAAGAGTTTACATTTAGATTAGCTGCAGCAAAAAACAAATTGGATTATGAAAGTGAGCATTAGCTATAATTAGGAACTCAAAGCACATTTCGCAAATTCAGTATAACTACAGTATGTAAGTGTTTACATGACTTTAATTTGAAGTTAAATGGCAAAAATCTTCTGGAACATCTATATTGTGATATGGTGATGATAATAGACTATTTTTTTATATTCTTTAATTGATTTTACTTAAATCTTATTAAAAATTAAATAAAATTGGATTTATCACTCAGGTATAATTTAAGCATATTTAAACTATACATTGGAGAAGGCAATGACACCCCACTCCAGTACTCTTGCCTGGAAAATCCCATGGATGGAGGAGCCTGGTAGGCTGCAGTCCATGGGGTCGCTAAGAGTCAGACATGACTGAGCGACTTCACTTTCACTTTTCACTTTCATGCATTGGAGAAGACAATGGCAACCCACTCCAGTGTCCTTGCCTGGAGAATCCCAGGGATGGGGGAGCCTGGTGGGCTGCCATATATAGGGTCGCACAGAGTCGGACATGACTGAAGCGACTTAGCAACAGCAGACTATACATATCTAGCACTCGTGAGCATATAATCTTGGAAAACTTATGAACCATTCATTTAACACAACAATAAATAAAATCCCATCAGACTATAATTACTCAAAGATGTATTAATAAGTGTTATGGAAATATAGGATTTTCAATGAGAGATGTAGAACTCTCTGAACATGCCTGTCATGGGCAGATATTAGACACTGCAAAGTGAAGCACTCACTGTAATTTGTAATACATGATAGAAAGTATCTCAAGGGATAAGAGTGTTTTTTATCAGTTTCTACAAGTAAAACCAATATTGTCCCAGTTATACACGCTGGGAGTCACTTCTCTCTTTCCTTAGTTTACTACAGCCAGTCTACTGAATTGTTCCAATTCTTCCTTTGTGGTATCTTTAATTCATCCTCTTTGTTTTCACTACAGAAAATATTTCTGTTACAGAAAACTTCCTAACTAGGATAAATGTTTTCACTCTAAATGGTTACCTCAAATAAGTATTTCCAAAGTACTGATATCACACTGTCATGAGTTTGAGTGAACTCTGGGAATTGGTGATGGACAGGGAGGCCTAGCATGCTGCAGTCCATAGAGTCGCAAAGAGTTGGACACAACTGAGCAACTGAACTGACTGACTGATGTCACCTTATCTCTTCCTCCTCAAAACCCTGTATAATCCCTATTGTCTTCAGGAAGGAATAAAGAAATGAAAAAATTTACCCCTTATGTTAAATGCTTCATAGTGTGGTAGAAAATTACAGGAAAATACAAACATAAGTAAAATAAATTATTAAAGAATTTCTGATAGAAGTTTGCTCTTAGTAGAAAATATCTTTATGATTGATCAAATTAAAATCTTTATCCAGACAAAACTACTCAAAGTAATTTATATTTCTTCATCACCACGTCTTTTCATAAAACATTTCTCTTCTCTGGAAAATTCATTGTACCTAATTTGTTTGTTAATCCATAAATATTCCTCAGGGCTTATTTAGAATTTAGCTTTCTCCTCATCTTATAAAATTTTATTCTTTATGTAGATTCCACTAGCCTCTTTCTAGCCATTCTCTGTGGTGCAGAGCATTGTACTTTAGAGAACAGCATGTTCTATTTATAAACTGTATGAATTATCAGCAAAAACTTGCTTAAATGGAACAAAAATGCACTTTACTCTGTCACTTTTAGTAGAATATTATAATGCAGCATTGAAGAAAATATTTTTCTCTCATATATAACAGTCATTTAAATATATGAAAATATTATCATGGCCTCACTATATTTTCTCTTTTCTAGGAAAGCTATAAATACATATATTTCTCCAATAATGTTCTTTCTAGACATTCACTGTTTTATTGATTTTATTTTAGGAATTAATTATGGAATTGTTAAAAGTAAAATAAGAGTCCAGGATATCCACTTCTGACTATGGTAGATGAGCTCATATTGCCACAATTGCTCCAAACAAAACAAGTAGGAAAACTCAACAATGTAATTTATTTACCATCTTTTCAAGAATTCTGTTTCTTAAAAATGCAAAGAATTTAAGATAAAAAAATCAAAGACAAAAAGTAAATATAAGGAGATGAGCCAAAACTTTCAAGGGTCACTACTCACCAAGGAAGATGTCAGTACTGAATACAAGAAGCCAAAAGCTGAACAAAGGAAAAGATTTTTGTAGCAACATGGTTGGACCTAGAGATTGCCATATTAAGTAAAGTAAATCAGAGAAAGATAAATATTACATGATATCACTTATTTGTGGAATCTATAAAATAATTGTTGTTCTTCAGTTGCTAAATTGTGTCCAACTCTTTGTTATCCCATGCACTGTAAGATGCCAGGCTCCTCTATCCTCCACTGTCTCCCAGAGTTGCTCAGATTTAGGTCCACTGAGTGGGTCATGCTATCTAACTATCTCATCCTCTGTCATCCCCTTCTCCTTTGGCCTTTAATCATTTCCAGCATCAGGGCCTTTTCTACTGAGTTAACTCTTTGGATCAGGTGGCCAAAGCATTGGAGCATCAGCTTCAGCAACAGTCCTTCTGATGTATATTCAGGGTTGATTTCCTTTAGTATTGACTGGCTTGATCTCTTTGCTGTCCAAGGGAGTTTAAAGAGTCTTCTCTAGCACCACAATTTGAGAGTATCAATTCTTTGCCACTTCCTTATAGTCAAACTCTCACATCAGTACAGGACTACTGGAAAAAAACATAGCTTTGACTATACACAGGTTTGTCGGCAAAGTGACTGTGGGGTGAGCAAATTAGCCAAGATAACATAGTCAGGCTTTCTTGCCACACATTTTGTAAATAATGACTGTGTAACAGCTGAAATCACTTAGAGCACTTTGCAGGCACATCATAAGACACTCACTTGGCCTTGGGCTACTATGTGCTGTAGGGATATGAGTTCCATAGAGAAAGTGTTGGCATTACTCCTGCATCATGGCTGTGTCTGTTGAGTAAGAGGAGAGAATATACCATTTATACTGCTACAGCTGCTGCATCAACCAGGAGAGAACACTGTTATGGCTGCTGTGTCAGCCAGGAGAAAATAAACACGTCTGCAGTTCCTCAAGAAAGCTCCTTGAGTCTTCTTCCAGCCTCTTAGCTCATGTCTTGCCTACCCTGGGTTCAGTGAACAGTGAGACAACTTTATTCATGAACAGGATCAGCAATAAGTGCTGTTTCTGCTTTTTAATATGCTGTCTAAGTTTATCAGTGCTTCCCTACTGGCTTAATGGTAAAGAATCTGCTTTCAATGCAGAAGACATGGGTTCAATCCCTGGACCAGGAAGATTCTCTGAAGAAGGAAATGACAACCTACTCCAGTATTCTTGCCTGGGAAATCCCATGGCAAAAGAATTGTACAAAACTTGACAAAACAAGAACAACAACAACTAGGTTTGACATAGCTTTCCTTCCAAAGAGCAAATGTCTCTGAATTTCAGGGCTGCAGTTACTGTCCAAAGTGATTTTGGAGACTAAAAAATGAAATCTGTCAATTTCCACTTTTCCCCTATCTATTTGACTTGAATTGATAAGACTGGATGCCGTGATGTTAGGTTTTTGAAAATTGAGTTTTATGTCACCTTTTTCTTTCTCATCTTTCACCCTCATCAAGAAGCTTTTTAGTTCCTTTCATTTTCTGCCATTAGAGCAATATCATCTGAATATCTGATGTTATTGGTATTTCTCCTGGCAATCTTGATCCTGACGTGTTTCATCAAGTCCAGTATTTTGTATGGTGCAGTCTACATATAAATTAAATCAGCACAGTGACAATATACTTCCTTGTCATACTCCTTTCCTAATTATGAACCAGTCAGTTGTTCCACATACAATGAACTTATTTACAAAATAAAAAATAGACTTACAGACATACAGTGCAAAAGCATGAGTACTAAAGGGGATAGTAGCAGGTGGGAGGGAGATAAATATGGAGTTTGAAATTAACATACACTTGCTATTATATATAAAATAGGCAAAAAAAAGACCATGTATATCTCAGGGAACTACACTAAATATCTTTTAATAACCTGTTATAAAAAAGGAATTCCCAGGTGAATCAGCAATAAAGAATCTACCTGCAATACAGAAGAAATGGGCTTGATCTCTGGGTTGGGAAGATCCCCTGAAGAAGGAAATGGCAACCTACTTCAGTATTCTTATCTGGAAAATCCCATGAACAGAAGGGCCTGGTGGGCTACAGTGCATGGGGTTGCAAAAGAGTCAGATAGAATTTAGTGACTAAACAACAAACAAAACAAAATAATGAAAAGGAATGTGAAAAAATGTATATATACATACATATATGGATATGTGTGTTTGTGTATTCAGTTCAGTTCAGTTCAGTTACTCAGTCGTGTTCGACTCTTTGCAACTCCATGAATCGTAGAACACCAGGCCTCCCTGTCCATCATCAACTCCCGGAGTTTACCCAAACTCATGTCCATTGAGTTGGTGATGCCATCCAGTCATCACATCCTCTGTTATCCCCTTCTCTCTCTCTCTCTCTCTCTCTCTCTCTATATATATATATATATATATATATATATATATATATATATGGCTACTAAGAGAAATGGAGTTTAGAATTAACCAAAGAGGGGAGGTCTTGGTAAAATGCCAGTCTCTCACTTGAGACGTCTAAAGGTTCATAAACAATAGTAAAAATAGTTTAAATAGTCTTACTCTCACAAAAATGGAAATAAATAACCTCAATATAAACATACTTTATAGTGATCTGCCTCTT
Source organism: Tragelaphus eurycerus (assembly GCA_935064755.1). NCBI lineage: Eukaryota > Metazoa > Chordata > Mammalia > Artiodactyla > Bovidae > Tragelaphus > Tragelaphus eurycerus. The sequence goes on from CAKXYN010000123.1 coordinate 2,977,715, forward strand.
CCTTAATGTACTTCCAAGAAGAAAAAAATAAAACTAAAAAAAAATCATATTATATAAAAAAAAATAGCAAGACTAAAATAATAGCAGACTAGCTCTTTAAATTTTCAAACCAAATGATTTACAATTAATAAAAAAAATAAAAATCACCAAGTATACCAAAGAACAGAATTATGAAAAACTAAAAGGAAAAATAGAAAATAGAAAAATAAGAGTATACATAAAAATAAATATATTTTTATAATCAGAAACAGACTTTAAAATAAAGTTGATCAATTTTTTTCCAGAAAAATAATTACACTGTGAAAAATTTAAGCAGAGAAATAAAAACTATTCTTTTAAAAATAGACAATACAAATACTAAAATAAAAAATAATGCTATTTAAAATTAGTCAAAAACTCAAAATATTGTATAAAATATGTACAATACTTGCATGCTGACTTATTCTAAATGCTGATCAAAGAAATCAAAGAAAAGCTGGATATATGGAGAGGCACACTATGTTCATGGATTGTAAGATTCCACATGGAGAAGTTGTTGGTTGTCCCCCAAATTGTACACATTTAATGCAATTCCCACCAAAATATCAGCCCATCTTTGTAGGTATAGGCAAGATTATTTTATAATTTATATTGAAAGGCAAAGGAACCAAAATAGCTAAAATAATTTTGAAAAAGAATGGTAGGAAGGAAGAAAGTATTCTACCAAATTTAAAATTTTATTACACAACTACAATAACCAAGACCACATGCTATTGTTAGAGGAATAGATACATTAGTCAATGGAAACATAAAAAGAAATCAGATTCAACCAAATATGTCCAACTTATTTTAGCAAATGCATAGAAACAATTAAATGAAGGAAATATAGCTTTTCAACAAATAATGCTGTTAGACATGGACATCCAGAGGCAAAAAACAAACAAACAAACAAAACTGAACCTCAATCTAAACCTCATACCTTCCACAAAAGACTCAAAATAGACCACAGAATTAAATGTAAAACTATAAATCAATATAAAAATGGGAGAAAATATTTGAATTCTCGGTCATACCAAGAGTTAGACTTGGTATCCAAAGCATAGTCCATAAAAGGAAAAAATAAAAATTAAAAAATAAAAATTTAAAAGAAATTGGACTTCATCAAAGTCAAAAACTATTGCTGACAAAAATACACTGTGATAGTATGAAAAGCAGCAAAAAAAAAAAAAAAAATATTGCAAAACACATCCAACAAAATACCAATTCTAAACTATTAAAATAATTCTCACACTAACAGGTAAAAGAATCAAATTAGAAAATGGGCAAAAAACATGCAAAGACATTTCCTTGAAGAGGACATAGTAATGGCAAGTAAACACATGAATAGATACTCTCAACACCAGCAACCATTAGAGAAATGCAAATTAAAACCACAATAAAGATCTACTTTATAGCATAGAAAACTCTGCTCAATAATCTATAATAATCTATATGGGAAGAGAATCAGGAAAGGATTCAATATATGTGCATGTATAAGTGGATCACTTTGCGATACACATGAAACTAAAACAATATTGCTAATCAACTATTTTGTTGTTGTTGTTCACTAAGGCATGCTCCATTCTTTCATCAGTTCATGGACTGTCACCCCCCTGTCTCTTCTGTCCATGGGATTTTCCAGGCAAGACCACTGGAGGGGGTTGCCATTTCCTTCACCAGGGGATCTTTCAGACCTAGGCATCAAATCTGTGTCACTTTCTTGGCCAGCACAATCTTTACCACTGAGCCACCTGGGAAGCCTTATACTCCAATATAATTTTTTTTTAAATTATATTTTTAAAAGTAAACAACAGCTTAAAAATTTTAAACAGTTTTAAAGTTATGACCAATCTAGGCAGCATATTTTTTTGCAGGTAGACATACAGTTTGCAGGAGAAGGCAATGGCATCCCACTCCAGTACTCTTGCCTGGAAAATCCCACGGATGAAGAAGCCTAGTAGGTTGCAGTCTATGGGGTCGCTAAGAGTCGGACATGACTGAGCGACTTCACTTTCTCTTTTCACTTTCATGCATTGGAGAAGGAAATGGCAACCCACTCCAGTGTTCTTGCCTGGAGAATCCCAGGGACGGGGGAGCCTGATGGGCTGCCGTCTATGGGGTCGCACAGAGTCGGATACGACTGAAGTGACTTAGTATAGTATATAGTATAGGCAGCATATTAACAAGAAGAGACATTACTTTGCCAACAAAAGTCCATCTAGTCAAAGCTATGGTTTTTCCAGTAGTCATGTATGGATGTGAGAATTGGACTATAAAGAAAGCTGAGTGCCGAAGAATTGATGCTTTTGAACTGTGGTGTTGAAGAAGACTCTTGAGAGTCCCTTGGATTGCAAGGAGGTCAAACCAGGCCATCCTAAAGGAAATCAGTCCTGAGTATTCATTGGAAAGACTGATGCTAAAGCTGAAGCTTCAATATTATGCCCACCTGATTCAAAGAACTAATTCACTGGAAAAGACCCTGATGCTGGGAAAGATTAAAGGTGGAAGGAGAAGGGAATGACAGAGGATGAGATGGTTGGATGGCATCATCAACTCAGTGGATATGAGTTAGGGTGAACTCTGGGAGTTGGTGATGGACAGGGAGGCCTGACGTGCTGCGGTTCATGGGGTCACAAAGAGTCAGATACAACTGAGCAACTGAACTGAATAAAACTTGTTAATATTGGGAATGATAGGGAAATGGGAAAGTAGAGATCTCATAGATTTTTAAATGTTTATAGAAGGACACTATAAATAAGAGTATGTTAAAATTTGAAAATTTAAAGGATGTTGACAAATTTCTTAGATAACACAGCTTATGAAGGTTAATACAAGTGCAAAAGAAAAAAAAAAATTAAAGCACTAATTCTATTAAGAAATTAAATATTCAATTTAAACCTGCCTGTGAAGAAAACTTTAGATCCATATGACATTAATTATTCATTCTTCTTTTAATTATCAAATTCTTCCATTGATGTGATGAAATATTTATAGGAAGAATATTGCCCAAAATCTTTCAGGAAAGAAAAAAAAGACAATAATCGCCATATCATTTTCTGATGACAACATATTTTGATAAAAATTGAACAAAAACAGTATAACAAAGCTTCCAGGAAATTGCTCTCAGAAATAGAGATGTAATCATTGTGAAAAGAATAGAAATCCAAATTCAGCAAAGTGCAAAATGGATAATATGTCATATTCAAGATTGATTTATTTCAGAAACATGATCCATTAGAAAAATATGTCCATGCAAATCACCACATTCATTGATTATTTCAATAGACTCAAGAAAGCATTGAATAAATTTCAACACCCATTCATCATTTGTTAAAACTGTGCCACCTGATACAAAGAACTTACTCATTAGAAAAGATCCTGATGCTGGGAAATTTTGAAGTCAGGAGGAGAAGGATAAAACAGAGAATGATATGGTTGGATAGCATCACCCACTCAGACTTGAGTTTGAGCAAGCTCTGGGATTCAGTGGTGCATAGGAAAATCTGGCTTTTACAGTCTGTGGGGTGGCAAAGGGTCAGGCACAACTGAGTGACTGAATTGAATTGAAAATTTTATATAGCAAGCAGGTATATATGTAATATATTTTTAAAGACTCATAAGACACTAAAATCATCAAATATCTAAGAAGGACTACAACAAAAGAAAATTTAAAAAATGTAAAATATAACACATTTAAAAAATTAGTGAACTATTTCTAGTCTATCATGTTTATTGATTACAACAAACAATATAAAAATATTCTCCCAAATGTATCTCAATTCAATATAGTCACAATCAGATTCTTAGACAACGTGTGTGTATGGCCTTTCTTTAGAATTGAGGATTGTAAAATCTATTTAGGAAAAAGGAAGTATACAAATTGGAAGAGTAGGAAGACTTTGAGGTCACCTCCTTCATAGGCACATTAATGTTACAACTATTTACTGAGTAACTATCAATAAAATCAACTTGAAGACTAGCAGAAAAAAAGTATTTTAAAGATATAAAGAAGGAACCACAATGAGATAGTTAAGAGGGGCAGAGACATTGTATAATCAAGACCCAAAGCTTCAGGTGAGAAACTGATAAATGGGAGAATAATTACAAATGCAGAAAGTGAAGTCGCTCAGTCATGCCCAACTCTTTGTGACCCCATGGATAGTAGCCTGCACCAAGCTCTTCCGTCCATGGGATTTTCAAAGCAAGAGTACTGGAGTCGGTTGTCATTTCCTTCTCCAGGGAATCTTCCCAACCCAGGGATCGAATCCAGGTCTCTCACATTGTAGACAGATGCTTTACCATCTGAGCCACCAGGGAAGACAAATGCAGAGTTCTTCCCAAAGAGCAAAGGGTTTAAGTCCCACATTTGGTTCCTTAGCCTGAGGCTCCTGCAGTAGAAAGACAAGTCCCTAGAAAGTTTATCTTTGACTACTAGTGGGACTTACTTTCAAGAGAGCCAGTGGACTACAGGAAATGAAAACTTTATTCTTTTTTTTAATTAATTAGTAAATTAATTTTCTTAATGCATTTTTTGGCTGTGGGTCCTAGTTGTGCCATGTGGGATCTTTTGTTGTGGCCCTTGAGCTCTTTGTTGCCACAAGAGGGCTTCTCTCTAGTTGTAGCACGTGGGCTCCGTAGCATGTGGGCTCAGTAGTTGCACTATACAGGTTTTCTAGTTGTGGCACGCAGGGTCAACATTTGTAACACCTGGACTTAGTTACCTCATGGCATGTGGGATTTTAGTTCTCTGACCAGGCAATTAACTCCCACCCCTGGCTTGGAAAGGCAGATTTTTAACCTCTAGACTACCAGGGAAGTCCTGAGACTTTATTTTTAGTATGCCCAAAATCTTATATTTTGAGTCCCAGGGCAGAAGCAGAAATTTAAAAGAAACTTGTGTCAGATCCACTGTCTGATCTTGGAGAGCCTCCTAGAGAGGCAAGGGGTGACTAGGAGTCACCTTGGGGACAAATATTGGCAGTAGTCTTTTAGGGGAGGTTCATACTACCATGTGAACATTGATGGACCATATTTGGAATGTACTCTCTAGCACTGGGCCTGCCCCACCCACGATCCAGTCACCATCAGTCCTATGACACCCCAGGCCAGGCCGCTTGCTGGGTAGTTACACAGTCTGACCAATCAGCAGGTAGGCTACAAAGACCCAATCACTCCAGGAAACTGCTCCACCCATCAGAAGGCAGACACTAAATCTGAGACTTCCAGGACTCTGTAGCCAGAGACCCTAAAACCCAACCTCATTCACCATAGTGCCAGCAGTAACACCAGGAAATGCTGGGTCCCAACCTAGCCCATTAGGTTGCTAACACCAACTTCAGGAAACCTCACATAACATAGTCACATACCCAAGGACCCTGTTTCACCCACCAGTGGGTGGGCACAAACACAAGGAATGCTTGAGACCTTCCTTGCCCACCAGTGAGCCAATATCAACTCCCAGATCATCAAGGTCCTACAAGCAAAGATTCAGGCTTCACCCACTAATGAACATACAGAAGCTCTAAAATATCCATGACCCAAAGATAAAGACTCCAGGTCCCAGCTCCAGAAATCAGTGAGAAAGCATCAGCCCCAGGATCCCTTAGACCCTGTCCCCACCCATGAGCAAGCTGATACCAGCTCTGGGACCATTTGAAGTGAAGTCGCAGAGTTGTGTCCAATTCTTTGCAACCCCATAAACTACAGCCTACCATGCTCCTCTGTCCATGAGATTTTCTGGGCAAGAGTACTGGAGTGGGTTGCCATTTCCTTCTCCAGAGGATCTTTCCAACCCAAGGACTGAACCTGCATCTGCCACATTGTAGGCAGATGCTTTACCATCTGAGCCACCAGGGAAGCCCACTGAACCTCTGAGACCACCGAACCTCTCCAAAAGTTGCCCAAACCACCAGTGTACAGAAACCTGCCCTAGGATTAGCCACTTTCACCCAATAGCTATTATTTAGGACCCAACAGTCCAGAAGTCCACCCACAAACAGGCAACACTAACCCTTAGGACTCCAGTGTGACAACCAATCAGCCCTGGACACAAGTCAGTTGCAGTGGACCAACAGCAACCCCATAACACCACATGTCTCCACAACCAGTTGCTTTATAACACAACCCTGCCCACCAACAGGACAGCAATACCCAGGATACCCTGAGCTCTGCAGCCAAACTTTTCTGCACCTGCCCCTGCCCACCATCTGCCAGCAGCCTCTGCACTAGAAAGAGCTTAGCAGCCAACCAGACTGGAGGCCAACCATACCTACAAGCATAACTGTGGTAGTTAGCCTACCAAAACAGAAAGGCCCATGCATCTTACATAGACAGAAACCTAAAGCATATAGCTCTGATGAAAGGAGGGAGTACACTTCAGGGCCCTATGGGATAGCTCATACAAACTGTCATTTCTTCAAGATCAAGAAATGTAACCAAACTACCAAATACATAGAAATAAAAACAGAACTAGGCAAAATGAGATGACAGAGGAATATGTTCCCAATGAAGAAACAAGATAAAATTCAAGAAGAATTAAATGAAGTGGGGATACATGACCTAACATTAAGAGATCAAGGTAACAATCTTAAAGATTCTCAAAGAACTCAGGAGAAGAATGTATGAATACAGAATTTTAACAAAAGTTAGACAATATAAAGAGCTGTGTGTGTATGTGTGCTGTTGCTCAATCATGCCCAATTCTTTTGGCACCATAGACTGCAGCCCACCAGGCTCCTCTCTCCATGAAACTTCCCAGGCAAGAATACTGGAGTGGTTTTCTGTTTCCTATGCCAAGGGATCTTCCCAATCCAAGGAACAAACCTGTGTATCCTTCTTCTTCTGCATTGCAGGTTTGCAACTCTGTTTGCCACTGAACCACTGGGAAAGGCCCAAAGAAGAACTAAACAGAGCTAAAGTAAATGAAATTAGAAAATACACTAAAAGGAATTCATAATAGATTAGATGATGTAGAGCAAAGGATTTACAAAGTAGAAGACAGAGTAGGCAAAAACACTGAAATTGAACTAAAAAGAAAAGAAAAAAAGGACTTTAAAAAACTAGAGCATTCTTTTTAATGGCTGTGAATCAGTTCTAAGGAGGTGGATAGAACTGGAGCCTATTATACAGAGTGAAGTAAGCCAGAAAGAAAAACACAAATACAGTATACTAATGCATATATATGGAATTTAGAAAGATGGTAAAAATAAACCTATTTACGAGACAGCAAAAGAGACACTGATGTATAGAACAGACTTTTGGACTCTGGGACCGGGAGAGGGTGGGATGACTGGGGAGAATAGCATTGAAATATATATAATATCATATCTGAAACGAGTCGTCAGTCCAGGTATGATGCCCGATAACAGATGCCTGGGCCTGAAGCACTGGGACGACCTGGAGGGATGGTGTGGAGAGGGGGGAGGGAGGAGGGCTCAGGATGGAGAACACATGTATACTGGTGGCGGATCCATCTCGATGTATAGTAAAAGCAATACAATATTGTAAAATTAAGCAAAATAAAAAATAAAAATAAAAACTAGAGCAGTCTAAGAGACATCTGAGACAACATGCATTGTATTTATGAATGTTCACAGCATAAGAATCCCAAAGGAAGAGGAGATAGAAAGGGACAGATAACATATTTGAAGGAGACGAAAACTGTCCTAACCTCAGAAAGGAAAGACATCTAGGTCCAGGAAGAATAATGAATATCAAGCAAGATGAATCCAAAGAGTACCACACTAAAGCACATTGTAACTAAAATGGAAAAACATAAAGATAAAGGGAGTTCCAACCAGCCCATCCTAAAGGAAATCAGTCCTGGGTGTTCATTGGAAGGACTGATGTTGAAGCTGAAACTTCAATATTTTGGCCACCTAGAAGAGTTGATGCTTTTGAGCTTTGGTGTTGGAGAAGACTCTTGAGAGTCCCTTGGACTGCAAGGCGATCCAACCAGTCCATTCTGAAGGAGATCAGCCCTGGGATTTCTTTGGAGGGAATGATGCTGAAGCTGAAACTCCAGTATTTTGGCCACCTCATGCGAAGAGTTGACTCATTGGAGAAGACTCTGGTGCTGGGAGGGATTGGGGGCAGGAAGAGAAGGGGACGACAGAGGATGAGATGGCTGGAGGGCATCACTGACTCAATGGACGTGAGTCTGAGTGACCTCTGGGTGTTGGTGATGGACAGGGAGGCCTGGCGTGCTGTGATTCATGGGATCGCAAGGAGTCGGACACGACTGAGTGACTGATCTGATCTGAATGCAAAGAGCTGACTCATTTGAAAAAATCCTGTGTCTCTTCATCTTGTTTATATTGCTGAGTTTGGGCTGGCCTTTTTGTATTCTGGCAGTTTGTGGAGTTCCCTTTATTATGGAGTTTCCTCGCTGAAGGTGGGGTTGTATTGGTGGCTTGTCAAGATTTCTTGGTTAGGGAAGCTTGTGTTGGTGTTCTGGTGGGTGGAGCTGTATTTCTTCTTTCTGGAGTGCAATGAAGTAACAAGTTATGAGATGTCAATGGATTTTTGAGTAACTTTGGGCAGCCTTTATATTGAAGCTCAGGGCTGTGTTCCTGTGTTGCTGGAGAAAAAAAAAAAGAAAGAAAAATCCCTGATATTGGGAAAGATTGAAGGCAGGAGGAGAAGGGAATGACAGAGGATAAGATGGTTGGATGGTATCACCTACTCAATGGACATGAATTTGGGTAAACTCCAGGAGTTGGTGATGGACAGGGAAGCCTGAAGTGCTGCAGTTCATTCGACTGCAGAGTCGGACACGACTGAGCAACTGAATTGAACTGAACTGAAAGATAAAGGGAGATTATTTAAAAGAGCAAGGGTAAAGCAACAAGGTACATGCAAGGAAATTCACATAAGATTCACAGATGACTTTTCAGTCGACACTGCAAGCCAGAAAGGAGTGGTGTGATATTCTTTATGTGATTAAAGAAAAGAACTTACAACCAGGAATACTCTAACTGACAAATTTATATTTGAAGGAAGGATCAAAAGTTTTACAGAAAAGAAAAGCTAGCAGAGTTTAGACTTCACAAGAAATGTAGGAACTTATCTAAGTGGACAGAAAAGGCTGCAACTGAAAATATAAAAGTTATAAAAGGAAAAATATCATTGGTAAAGGCAAATATATAGTAAGGGTAGTAGATCAACCACATATAAAGCTAGAAAGAAGCTTAAAGGCAAAAGAAGTAAAATCATCTATATCCACGATGAGTAATTAAGGGATACACAAAACAAAAATATGTAAAATATCATGTCAAAACATTAAACAAAAGGGGAGAAAATATACAGGATTGTTAAAATGCAAAAAGTGAAGTTTAAACTTAAAAGATCAGCAACTTTAAATAAACATAAAAATCTATCATTATAAAGATAAATAGACCCATAGATATAGCCACTATCTATGAGGTTATAGACAAACCTCATAGTAACCACAAATCAAAAATCTAAAGCAGATACATACAAGAAATAACACCAAAGAAAGGCACCAAATCACGAGGGAAAAGGAGAACAAGAAAGAAAAAAAAGAACTATAAAAACAACCAGAAATCTTTTGACAAAATGACAAGTACATACCAACCAATAATTACTTTAAATACAAATAGAATAATGTTAAATCAAAAGATATACACTAGCTGAATGGTCACAAAACGAGATACATATGCTTTCTACAAGATACTCAGTTCACAGATTGAATGTGAGAAGACGTAAAAAGGTATCACATGAAAACAAATGAAAAGAAAATCAGGGTGATAACACTTAGACAAAATAGACTTTACAACCAAGACTGTAACAAGAGAGAAAGAGCAATACACAATTATAAAAGGTTCAATTCAATGATATATACCAATTGCAAATATATATGCACACAAAATAGGAACACCTTGATACAAAAAGGAAATATTAAAAGACTTAAATGAAGAAGTAGACAATACCACAGCAAAAGTAGTTGGCTTTAACACCTCCATTTATATTAGTGGACAGATAACCCAGAGAGAAAAAAAGAAAACATTGAGAAAACCCTGTCCTTTAATTTATTGAATCAAATAAGAGTTCAATGAAGATCTACAAGACCTTCTAGAACTAGCACCCAAAAAAGATGTCCTTTTCATTATATGAAACTGAACCGCAAAAGTAGGAAGTCAAGAAACATCTGGAGTAACAGGCAAATTTGGCCTTGGAGTATGGAAGTAAGCACGGCAAAGGTGAATAAAGTTCTGCCTAGAGAACGTACTGGTCATAGACAACACCCTCGGGCAACAACACAAGAGAAGACTCTACACATGGACATCACCAGATGGTTGACACCAAAATCAGATTGATTATATTCTTTGAAGCCAAAGATGGAGTCAGCAACAACAAGACCGGGAGCTGGCTGTCACTCAGATCATGAACACCTTGCTACCAAATACAGACTGAAATTGAAGAAAGTGGAGAAAACCAGTAGACCATTCAGATATGAACTAAATCAAATTCCTTATGACTATATAGTGGAAGTGAAAAATAGATTTAAGGTACTAGATCTGACAAACAGAGTCCCTGATGAACTATGAATGGAGGTTCGAGACATTGTACAGGAGACAGAAATCAAGACCATCTTCATGGAAAAGAAATGACAAAAGGCAAAATGGCTGTCTGAGGAGGCCTTACAAATAGCTGTGAAAAGAAAGGAAGTGAAAAGCAAAGGAGAAAAGGAAAGATATAAGCATCTGAATGCAGAGTTCCAAAGAATAGCAAGAAGAGATAAGAAAGCCTTCCTCAGAGATCAATGCAAAGAAATAGAGGAAAATAACAGAATGGGAAAGACTAGAGATCTCTTCAAGAAAATTAGAGATACCAAAGGAATATTTCATGCAAAGACTGGCTCCATAAAGGACAGAAATGGTAGGGACCTAACAGAAGCAGAAGATATTAAGAAGAGGTGGCAAGAATACACAGAAGAATTGTACAAAAAAGATCTTCAGGACCCAGATAATCACGATGGTGTGATCACTGACTTAGAGCCAGACATCCTGGAATGTGAAGTCAAGCGGGCCTTAGAAAGCATCACTACGAACAAAGCTAGTGGAAGTGATGGAACTCCAGTTGAGCTATTTCAATCCTGAAAGATGATGCTCTTAAAGTGCTGCACTCAATATGCCAGCAAATTTGGGAAACTCAGCAATGGCCACAGGACTGAAAAAGATGAGTCTTCATTCCAATCCCAAAGAAAAGCAATGCCAAAGAATGCTCAAACTACAGCACAATTGCACTCATCTCACATGCTAGTTAAGTAATGCTCAAAATTCTCCAAGCCAGGCTTCAGCAATATGTGAACCATGAACTTCCTGATGTTCAAGCTGGTTTTAGAAAAGGCAGAGGAACCAGAGATTAAATTGCCAACATCTGCTGGACCATTGAAAAAACAAAAGAGTTGCAGAGAAACATCTATTTCTCCCTTATTGACTATGCCAAAGCCTTTGACTGTGTGGATCACAATAAACTGTGGAAAATTCTGAAAGTGATGGGAGTACCAGCCCACCTGACCTGCCTCTTGAGAAATCTGTATGCAGGTCAGGAAGCAACAGTTAGAACTGGACATGGGACAACAGACTGGTTCCAAATAGGAAAAGGAGTACGTCAAGGCTGTATATTGTCACCCTGATTATTTAACTTATATGCAGGATACATCATGAGAAATGCTGGGCTGAAAGAAGCACAAGCTGGAATCAAGATTGCTGTGAGAAATATCAGTAACTTCATATATGCAGATGACACCACCTTTATGCCAGAAAGTGAAGAACTAAAAAGCCTCTTGATAAAAGTAAAATAGGAGAGTGGAAAAAGTTGGCTTAAAGCTCAACATTTAGAAAACGAAGATCATGGCATCTCGTCCCATCACGTCATGGCAAATAGATGGGGAAACAGTGGAAATAGTGGCTGGCTTTATTTTTCTGAGCTCTAAAATTACTGCAGATGGTGATTGCAGCCATGGAATTAAAAAACGTTTACTTCTTGGCAAGAAAGTTATGACCAACCTAGACAGCATATTCAAAAGCAGAAACATTACTTTGCCAACAAAGTTCCATCTAGAAAGTCCATATTTTTTCCAGTAGTCATGTATGGATGTGAGAGTTGAACTGTAAAGAAAGTTGAGCGCTGAAGAATTGATGCTTTTGAACTGTGGTGTTGGAGAAGACTCTTGAGAGTCCCTTGGACTGCAAGGACATCCAACCAGTACATCCTAAAGATCAGTCCTGGGTGTTCATTGGAAGGATTGATGTTGAAACTGAAACTCCAATACTTGCGCCACTTGATACAAAGAGCTGACTCATTTTAAAAGACCCTGATGCTGGGAAAGTTTGAGGGCAGGAAGAGAAGGGCATGCCAGAGGATGAGATGGTCGGAAGGCATCATCAACTCGATGGATATGGGTTTGGGTAAACTCCGGGAGTTGTAATGGACAGGGAGGCTTGGCGTGCTGCAATTCATGGGGTCACAAAGAATCAGACACAATTGAGCAACTGAACTGAACTGGACTTAATAAATCTTTTTAGATTTCATTCGAAAGCAACACAATACACATTCAAGTGCTCATATAAAGTCCTCTAGTAGAGATCCTGAATTTAACTAAAGTCCTCTAGTACAGATTCTGAATTTAACCAAAAAACAAGTCTTTATAAATGTAAGAAGATTAAAATTATTAATATATAAAGCAACTTTCCAAACACAATGTTATGAAAATGGAAACCAACAAAGAAAAATCTGTAAACACACACACACACAAATGCATGACAGTTAAACATTGTACTACAAAACAACCAATGGGTCATTAAAAATCAGGACTGGAAAAAAAAAAATACCTGGAGACAATTGCAAACAAAAACACAAATTCCAAAATCTATCTGATGCAATAAAACCACTTCTAAAAGAAAACTTTATAGCAATAAAGGCCTACCTTATGAAACTAGAAAAATCCAAAATAAACAACCTAAATTTATACCTAAATGAACTACAAAAACAAGAAAACACAAAGTTAACTCAAGGAAATAAATAAAGATCAGAATATAAATAAATAAAATATGAACTAAACATATCAATGAAACTAAGAACTGGTTCTTTGAACAGAAAAATGAAATGATAAACTTTTACTCAGATTCATCAAGAAAAAAAGGTTTAAATTAACAAAATATAAAACGGTTTAAATTAATAAAATCAAAAATAAAAGAGGTTATAATTTAATTCATAGACACACAATCATTTAAGCGTACTATCAATAATTATATACCAAGAAAATGGACAACTCATACTTCAGCATAATAAAGGACATATACCAAAAAGATCACAGATAACATTATGCACAACAGAGAAAAGCTGAAATCAGTTCTTCTAAAATCAGAAACAAGGCAAGACCGCCCACTCCATCCACTTTTATTTAACATAGTATTGGAAATCTTAGCCCCTGCAATCAGACAAGAAAATATAAAACAGAATCCAAATTGAAAAAAAAAAAAAAAAGTCACCATTTGCAGATGACAGGAAAATCATAGAAAATCCCAAAAATTCCTAGAAATTTTCAATTAAGTTGAGAAAGTTTCAGATGATAAAATGATATGTAGGAGTCTGTTGTATTTATATACACTAAATACAAAATATAAGAAGGAAAAAATAATATCCCCATTTGTACTTCTATTGGAAATAATAAAATATATGAGTAAATGTAAGTAAGGAGGCAAGAGACCTGTATTCAGAAAACTGGAAGCTTTGTGCTCTCTGATTGCACACTATACTACAAATCTGAAGTAAACAAAACAATATCGTAATTTAGCACAGAGGGAACCTACCTCAATGTAATAAAGGCCATATATGAAAAACCCACAGGCTTCTCTAGTGACTCAGATGATAAAGAGTCCACCTACACATGCTGGAGATCCAGACTCTATCCCTGGGTTGGGAAGATCTCCTGAGGAAGGAAATTATAATCTACTCCAATATTCTTGCTTAGAAAATACCGTGGAAGGAGAAGCCAAGTAGGCTACAGTACATGGAGTTGCATAGAGTCAGACACAACTGAGTGACTAACACACATACACATATGTGACTAACCCACAGCTGATATACCCAATGGAGAAAAGTTGAAAGCATTTCTTCTAAGATAAGGAAGAAGGCAAGGATTTCCACTCTCATCACTTTTATTCAACATAGTTTTGGAAGTCCTAACCATGGCAATCAGAGAAGAAAAGGAAAGAAAAGTAATCCAAATTGGAAAAGAGAAATCAAACTATAACTGTTTGCAGATGACATACTATATATAGAACTTCCTAAAGACACTGTCAGAAAATTACTAGAGCTCATCAATGAATTCAGTAAAGTTGTATGATACAAAATCAATGCACATAAATTTGTTACATTTCTATCCACTGATAATGAAAATCAGAAAGAGAAAGTAACAATCGCATTTCATGAAATCGCATTTGATAAAACTATTTCATCAAAAAATAAGATACATAGAAATAAAACTATCTAAAGAGGTGAAAGATCTGTACTCTGAAAGCTATAAGATGTTGATGAAAGAAATCAAAGAAGACACCAAAAATGGAAAGATAGACCATGTTCTTGAATTAAAGAATCAATATTGTCAAAATGACTTTACTACCCAAGGCAAGCTACAGGTTCAATGCAAGAAGGATCGTTACTCATGGCATATTTTACATAACTAGAACTTTTTTTTTTAAAGTTGTATGGAAACTCAAATCAGATCAGATCAGATCAGTCACTCAGTCATGTCCGACTCTTTGCGACCCCATGAACTGCAGCACGCCAGGGCTCCCTGTCCATCACCAACTCCCAGAGGTCACTCAGACTCACATTCATCGAGTCAGTGATGCCATCCAGCCATCTAATCCTCCGTAGTCCCTTTCTCCTCCTGCCCCCAATCCCTCCCAGCATCAGAGTCTTTTCCAATGAGTCAACTCTTCGCATGAGGTGGCCAAAATAATGGAGTTTCAGCTTTAGCATCATTCCCTCCAAAGAAATCCCAGGGTTGATCTCCTTCACAATGGACTGGTTGGATCTCCTTGCAGTCCAAGGGAGTCTCAAGAGTCTTCTCCAACACCACAGTTCAAAAGCATCAATTCTTCGGTGCTCAGCCTTCTTCACAGTCCAACTCTCACATCCATACATGACCACAGGAAAAACCATAGCCTTGACTAGGCGAACATTTGTTGGCAAAGTGATGTCTCTGCTTTCGAATATGCTATCTAGGTTGGTCATAACTTTCCTTCCAAGGAGTAAGCGTCTTTTAATTTCATGGCTGCAGTCACCATCTGCAGTGATTTTGGAGCCCAGAAAAAGAAAGTCTGACACTGTTTCCACTGTTTCCCCATCTATTTCCCATGTAGTGATGGGACCAGATGCCATGATCTTCGTTTTCTGAATGTTGAGCTTTAAGCCAACCTTTTCACTCTCCACTTTCACTTTCATCAAGAGGCTTTTTAGCCCCTCTTCACTTTCTGCCATAAGGGTGGTGTCATCTGCACATCTGAGGTTATTGATATTTCTCCCAGCAATCTTGATTCCAGCTTGTGTTTCTTCCAGCCCAGCATTTTTCATGATGTACTCTGCATATAAGTTAAATAAACATGGTGACAATATGCAGCCTTGATGTACTCCTTTTCCTATTTGGAACCAGTCTGTTGTCCCATGACCAGTTCTAACTGTTGCTTCCTGACCTGCATACAGATTTCTCAAGAGGCACATCAGGTGGTCTGGTATTCCCATCTCTTTCAGAATTTTCCACAGTTTATTGTGATCTACACAGTCAAAGGCTTTGGCATAGTCAATCAAGCAGAAATAGATGTTTTTCTGGAACTCTCTTGCTTTTTCCATGATCCAGCGGATGTTGGCAATTTGATCTCTGGTTCCTCTGCCTTTTTGAAAACCAGCTTGAACATCAGGAAGTTCACGGTTCACATATTGCTGAAGCCTGGCTTGGAGAATTTTGAGCATTACTTTACTAGCGTGTGAGATGAGTGCAGTTGTGCGGTAGTTTGAGCATTCTTTGGCATTGCCTTTCTTTGAGATTGGGATGAAAACTGACCTTTTCCAATCTTGTGGCCATTGCTGAGTTTTCCAAATTTGCTGGCATATTGAGTGCAGCACTTTCACAGCATCATCTTTCAGGATTTGGAATAGCTGCACTGGAATTCCATCACCTCCACTAGCTTTGTTCGTAGTGATGCTTTCTAAGGCCCACTTGACTTCACATTCCAGGATGTCTGGGTCTAGGTGAGTGATCACACCATCATGATTATCTGGGTCGTGAAGCTCTTTTTGGAAACTCAAAGGACCTGAAATAGACAAAGCAATCTTGAGAAAGAAAAGTGGAGCTGGAGGAATCAGGCTTCTTGACTTCAGACATATGATAAAGCTACAATAATCAAAACAGTATGGGGCTGGCACTAAATAAGCTTATAGATCAATAAAACAGGATAGAATACCCAGAAACAAACCCTGACATATACAGTCAATTAATTTACAACAAGAATATGCAATGAAGAAGAGGCAATCTCTTCAATTAGTATCGTGTGGGGAAAACTGGACAGTTACGTTTGAAAGAATGAAGCTAGACCATTCTCTATCACCATATACAAAAATAAACTCAAAATGGATTAAAGACCTGATTTTAAACCTGGGTACTATAAAATCCATAATGGGAAACATAGGAAAAACAATTTCTGACATAAATCTCCATAAAATTTTTTGAGTCCATGTCCTAGAGTAATGGAAATGAAAACAAAAATTAAAAAATGAGATATAATTCAACTTAAAATCTATTGGACAGAAAAGAAAGCCATAAACAAAATGAAAAGACATCTTACAGAATGGGAGAAATTATTTGCAAATGAGGTGACTGACAAAGGATTAATCTCCAAAATATACAAATAGCTCATATAGCTCAATATCAAAAAGAAAAATAATCCTATCAAAAAATGTGCAGATGACCTAAAAAGACATTACTCCAGAGAAATCTTACAGATGACCAAATGCACATGAAAAGATGTTCAACATCACTGATTATTATAGAAATGCAAGACAAAATTTAAATGGTGTATCACCTTTCATTGGTCAGAAAGTCATTAAAAAGTCAACAAATCATAAATGCTGGAGAGGGTGTGGAGGAAAGGAAGCCTTCCTACACTATTGGTGGGAATGTATATTGCTGCAGTCACTATGGAAAACAGTGTAGAATTCCTCAGAAAACTATATATAGAAGTGCCATACGATCCAGCAAAACCAATCCTGGGAATATATCTAAATACCATACTTCTTAAAGATACATGCATTTCAAAGGTCATAACAGCACTGTTTACAATAGCCAAGACATGGGAGCAACTTAAATGCTCATTGATAGATAAATGGATGAAGATGGAGTTATTTGTATCTCCAACATCTTTATACATATATATGGCATCTTTATATTTATATATATGTATACACACACATATATAGCATACACACACACACACACACACACACACATATGTAAATAGGTGAAGAAGATGGAGTTATTTGCATCCACAACATCTTTATACATATATATGGCATCTTTATATTATATATACATATAAGTATATACACACACACACATATAGAATCTTATTGTTGTTCAGTCACTGTTATGTCTGACTCAGCAGGGCCATGAACTGCAGCAATCATGCTTCCCTGTCCTTCACTATCTTCCTGAACTTGTTCAAACTCATGTCCATTGAATCAGTGATGCCATCCAACCATTTCATCCTCTGTTGCCCGCTTGTCCTCTTGCTCTCAATCTTTCCCAGCATCAGGGTTTTTTTCCAATAGTTGGTTCTTCACATGGAGTGGCCAAAGGATTAAAACTGCAGTTTCAGCCTCAATCCTTCCAATGGATATTCAGGATTGATTTCCTTTAGGATTGACGGGTTTGATCCACTGCTGTCCAAGGGACTCTCAAGAGTCTTCTATAGCACCACAGTTCAGAAGCATCCATTCTTCAGCACTCAGCCTTCTTTATGGTCCAACAATCACATCCATATATGACAACTGAAAAAAACATAGCTTTCCCTATATAGCTCTTCATCAGCCAAGTGATGCCTCTGCTTTTTGATATGCTGTCTAGGTTTCTTATAGCTGTTCTTCCAAGGAGCAAGCATCTTTTAATTTCATGGCTGCAGTCACCATCTGCAGTGATTTGGGAACCCCCATAAATAAAGCCTCTCACTATTTCCATTTTTTTCCCCATCTATTTGCCATGAAGAGTTGGGACCAAACACCATGATCTTCATTTTTTGAATGTTGAGTTTTAACCTAGCTTTTGCACTCTCCTCTTTCACTTTTATCAAGAGACTCTTTAGTTCCTCTTCACTTTCTACCTTAATGGTGATGTCATCTTGAGAAGGTAACAGGCAGGAAGGCTATTTCCTCCCCAAACAGAGGAAATAGGCTGCTAATGTTGGATGTTTTTTTATGTCTGTGTTAAGCAGCAGGAAGAAACAAACTACAACTGTCAGATATTTTCCTCTTATCTATACATAAATTAAAAGGAGGTTTCTTTTAAAATTCTATGTTGGAGCACCTTGTTCCACCTGAACTTAACTTTTCTCAAACCTTGAGCTAGCCAATGTGTTTTTCTTATGGAAATGTTTTTGTTAAGCTCTGTTAATAAACTATGTACTTACCTTAGACTCTATCTTCAAGTCAGTTCCATTCTGCTCAAGACTCAGAACATACTTGACAAACCAGTATGTTTTACTCATGCAAATGTTCTCTTAAGTTTTGTTAATGAGACTATATATTCGCCTGGAAACCTGCCTTTCTTCAAAATTTATGTCAATCATTTTGTGGCCCTGGATGACTCACCTGGTGCCAGTGTTATCTCAAAATGCATGTTGTGGGTGAGGGGCTTGGTGCCACTCTCTGAGTTTTGAGACATTCCCTTTCTCTAATTAGCACCCTGCTAGTAGGTATATAACTTCTTGCTTAAGACTAGTGGGGTGGGGGTGGGGGAGCGTTCTTTCTTCCCCCTTCTGCTGCCTATGTCAGAAGCTTTCTCTATGTCTTTTATACTTTAATAAAACTTTATTACACAAAAGCTCTGAACAATCAAGCCACATCACTGGCCCTGGATTGAATTCTTCTCCTCTGGAGGCCAAGAATCCCAGTGTCTTTCATGGCTCAGCAATAACCTTTCAATCTGCAAATCTGAGGTTATTGATATTTTCCCCAGCAATCTTGATTCTAGCTTGCTCTTCATCCAGCTCAGCATTTCACATGATGTACTCTGCATATATATTAAATAAGCTAGGTGACAATATACAGTGTTGATGTACTCCTTGCCCAATTTTTGAACCAATCTGTTGTTCTATGTCCAGTTCTAAGTGTTGCTTCTTGTCCTGCATACAGGTTACTCAGGAGGCAGGTAAGGTGGTCTGGTATTTCCATCTAATTAAGAATATTCTACAGTTTGTTGTAATCCACAAAGTCAAAGACTTTCTCATAGTCAATGAAGAAGAAGTAGATATTTGGGGGGGGGGGATTCCTTTGCTTTTTTTATCATCCAGTGTATATTAGCAATTTGATCTCTGGTTTCTCTGCCTTTTGTAAATTCAGCTTATATATATATGGAAGTTCTCAGTTCATGTACTTCTGACACCTAGCTTGAAGGATTTGGGGCATAATCTTGCTAGCATGTGGAATGAGTGCAATTGTACAGTAATTTGAATATTCCTTGGCATTGGCTTTTTTGGTATTACTGAGACATAAAACAATGAAATAATGCCATCTGCAGTGACATGAATGGAGATAAAATATCATATGAAATTCAAATATATGATCTCATATATATATATTTGGAATCTAAAGAAAAAGTACAAAGATGAATGAACTTATTTATAAAACATAAATAAGCTCACAGACATACAAAACAAATTTATGGTTATCAATACTTTGGCCACCTCGTGCAAAGAGCTGACTCATTAGAAAAGACCCTGATACTGGGAAAGATTAAAAGCAGGAGGAGAAGGGGATGACAGGACGAGATAGTTGTATGGCATCACTGACTCAATGGACATGAATTTGAGCAAGTTCTGGGAGATGGTGAAGGACATAGAAGCCTGGCATGCTGCAGTACATGGGGTCACAAAGAGTTGCACATGACTGAACAACTGCACAACAACATAGTTAGCAAAGGAGGGGAGAGAGAAATTAGGAGTTTAGAATGAAAATATACACACTACCGTACATAAAATATATAGTAAATATGCAGTAGGTAGATAGACAAATAGATAAAATAGATAACCAATAAGGACCTACTATATGTCACAGGAAACTACACAAAATACCTTGCAATAATCCACAATGGAAGAGAATGAAAAAAACTAATATATATATGTGTGTGTGTGTATATATATATATATATATATATATATATAACTAAATCATTTTCTGTACTCTTGAAAGTAATGCAACATTGTAAATCAATTATATTTCAACTAAAAAATGTAAAATAAAAATGGTATGGTAATGACCCAACAGCAGACATATAGATTAATGGAACAGAAGATAGTGTCCAGAAATAAACTCTCACTTAAAAGAATTATGGAAGGTTTCCCATTTGGCTCAGAGTTTAAAAACCCACCTGCCAATGCAGGGACACAAGTTCAATTCCTGGGCTAGGATGACCCCTGGGGAAGGAACTGGCAACCTACTCCAGTATTCTTGCCTGGGAAATCCCATTAATAGAGGAGATTGATAGGCTAAGTTCATGCAGTTACAAAAGAGTCAGACATGACTTAATGATGTAAGAGAAACAACAAATCTATGATAAAGCAACACGAATAGACAATATGGAAATGAAAATCTTTTTAATAAATTGTGTTGGAAAACTGAGTAACTTCACATAAAAAAAATTAAACTTTTTTATATCATATGCAAAAATAAACTCAAAATGGAGCAAAGATTTAATTGTAAGAGCTAAAACCATAAAACTTGTAAAAGAAAACATAGGCAGTACATTCTTTGAAATGGTTGTAGCAACATTGTTTGGACTATCTCTCATAATGCAATGTAAACAAAAGGGAAAATTAGCAAATTGGATTGCATCAAAGTAAACAGCTATTATGGAGAAGGAAATGGCAACCCACTCCAGTATTCTTGCCTGGAGAATCCCAGGGACAGAGGAGCCTCCTGGCCTGCCGTCTATGGGGTCGCATAGAGTCAGACACGACTGAAGCCACTTAGCAGCAGCAGCAACAACAGCAATACAAAATTGGAGAAGGCAATGGCACTCCACTCCAGTACTCTTGCCTGGAAAATCCCATAGATGGAGGAGCCTGGTAGGCTGCAGTCTATGGGGTTACTAAGAGTCGGACATGACTGAGCGACTTCACTTTTACTTTCACTAAACAGCTATTAGCAAACAGTAAAGGCTGAGTAGTGAATGGTAGAAAATATTTGCAATGTCTAATAAAGAGTTAATGTCTAAAGTAGACTAAGAACTCATTCAACTGAACATCAAAAAAAAACTGATTAAAAAATGTGTAGAGGATACAAATAGACATTTTTATTAAAAAAGTGATACTGTCATCCAAAAGACACATTAAAAAATGCTTAACATGAGTGATCATCAGGGAAATGCAAATAAAAATCACAATGAGATAGCACCTCATGCATATGAAAATAACAAATAACATGAATTGGCAATAATGTGGGAAAAAAGGAACCAATGTGTACTGTTAGTACATGGATGCAGCCACTATGGAAGAGTATTGAGATTCCTCAAAAAAATTTATATATATATATAAATTCTACTCTTGGGTATTTATCCAAAGAAAACTCTAATTCAAAAATATGTGTGTGCCCTCATGTTCATAGCAGCATTATTGACAATAGCCTAGACATAGAAGAAGCCCAAGTATATCCATCAATAGATGAATAGATAAAGAAGATAAGGTATCTATACACAATGATATATTACTCAGCAAGAAAAAAAAAAAAAAAAGAATTAAATATTGCCAAATGTGACAACCTGAATGAACCCAGAGGGTATCATGCTAAGTGAAATGTCAGGCATAAAAAGACATATACTGTATGATTTCTCTTATATATGGAATATAACAAAAAAGTTAATAAATGTTATGAAATAGAAAGCTACAGATACAGAAAAAAAGTAGATGGTTGCCGGAATAGAGGGGTTGTTAGAGGAAAAAATAATTGGTAAGGAGATTAAGAGATTCACACACAAAATAAATGAGTCACAAGTATGCAATTTACAGTGTGTGAAATGTAATCAATAATTATGTAATATCTTTGTATGGTGACATAACATAGTTAGAATTTTCGTGGTGATAATTTTGAAATGTATAGAAATGTCAAATCACTATGTTGTGTATAAGGAACTAGAAAAGTGATCAGATTTGTGGTGAGAGAAGTTTAAATTGTTTGAAAGTAGTCAAAATGTACAAACTTATAGTTGTAATTTTGTACTAGGGAAGTAATGTACCCTTTAATAAATACAATCTACACATATACTATCTTATATATGCAGTCTATTAAGAATAAATCTTGGGTTGTTCCACAATTTTATTTTTTTCTCTATTTTAAAAATATCATGTTAGATATTTTTTGTGATAATAATTTCAAGATATAAGTCAAACTGTGATGCACATCTTAAACTTATACAGGGCTCTATGTCAATTATATCTAAATAAACTGGAAGAAACAATAAAGTTAATTTTATTTCAAAAATGTAAGGCCCAAGAATATCCAAAATGTTCTTTAAGAAAAAAAGAAAGGAGAACAATACTGAATGGCAACAATTGGTATGCTGCTGCTGCTGCTAACTCGCTTCAGTCGTGTCCGACTCTGTGCGACCCCATAGATGGCAGCCCACCAGGCTCCTCCATCCCTGGGGTTCTCAAGGCAAGAACACTGGAGTGGGTTGCCATTTCCTTCTCCAAAGCATGAAAGTGAAAAGTGAAAGTGAAGATGCTTCAGTCGTGTCTGACTCTTTAGCTACCCCATGGACTAAGCCTATCAGGCTCCTCGGTCCATGGGATTTTCCAGGCAAGAGTACTCAAGTGGGGTGCCATTGCCTTCTCTGACAATTGGTATAAAACTGTAATAATTAATATAATATGGTATTAGTACAAAACTAGAGTAGAACCCAGAAACCCTAATAGGGATGCACACATATAGATATTATATATGACAAAGATGTCATTTTTGAGCAGTAGTTGAAGGTCAAACTTTTTTTTGTTTTGTTTTATTTCATATTGAAGTATAGTTGATTAAAAATGTGGTGTTAGTTTTTGGGTAGACAGCAAAATGATTCAGTTATACATTACTTGTATCTATTATTTTCATATTATTTCCCCCTTTGGATTTTACAGAATATTCAGCAGAGTTCCCTGTGCTATCAGTAGATCTTAGTTGGTTATCTATTTTAAATACATAGCAGAGTGTACGGAGAAGGCAATGGCACCCCACTCCAGTACTTCTGCCTGGAAAATCCCATGGGTGGAAGAGCCTGGAAGGCTGCAGTCCATGGGGTCGCTGAGGGTCGGACACGACTGAGCGACTTCACTTTCACTTTTATGCATTGGAGAAGGAAATGGCAACCCACTCCAGTGTTCTTGCCTGGAGAATCCCAGGGATGGGGGAGCCTGGTGGGCTGTCGTCTATGGGGTCACACGGAGTCGGACACGACTGAAGTGACTTAGCAGCAGCAGCAGCAGAGTGTACATGTCAGTCCTAACTGTTCTGGGTTAATTTGCTATCCATGCTGAAAACATAATTTCCAATATTTCACACTACAGAGAATAATCAATTCTAGGTGCACTGCAGATCCAAATGACAATGGTAAATAAGTTTATCTTTTAGAAGATAATTTTTAAAAATCCTCAGTATCTCAAGGACAAATTGGACAGCAATAATACTAAGACAAAATAAAATACTTGCAAGACAAAATAAAAATAAAAATAAAGCCACTGATTGCTAAAGATATTTGCTATATATTTAATGAGGAATTTAACAAAAGAAAATTTCCATACAGCCAATGAACAGGGAACCCATATATTCTAATTTTCCTGAAATAGTCCTGGTTTATGTCTACTGATATTGTTTCCAATTATTGTCCCTCTCATTCTCAAAATATATAAATTATAATATTTTAATATTATAATAAATTATAGGGTCACTCTGATACATTGTTTTGAATACCAGCAATACTTCCTATCTTTGCACTCACATGTCATTGAAATGTGACTTCAATTCCTCCTTTCACTAGGAGCCATAGCCTTATTACCTATTTCTCCATTTGTCACTGAATTTATTTGGATATTTAATTGCAGCTGACAATTACAATGCAACAGAAGTCACTTCAGAGGAGTACTAGAGAAAAGTCCAAGCTAGTCCCTATGAGAAATGAAATACCACATAACGAGAGAAGGCCCAGCTGATACCACAGACAAGACACTTTAGTGCTGCCTTAGATATCCAGCCCAAGCTGAGCTACATGATGCTGATAGCAACAGGACCAGCCCCATGATGGAACACCTGATTACTGGCTGCTGGTTACAAAGTTCTGCTCAACTTTTGAAAATTTATTCAGCTCAACCATTTTTTTTTCTATTTATGTTATAATTCAATAAGAGTTTATTTTACAAATATATTCTTGAAATCCAAATTCAAAATTCTTATAAGATGTAGTAATTCTAATGCAACTATTATCTTCACTATTTTGGACAAAGTACTCATAAAATTTATATTAAATTTATTTGATTTTAAGAAGTCAATCCATTGTTTCACTTTGCAGTCACTTTAAGTCAGATAAATTTTACCTGAACTACTACATAATGATTTTTTTCTTTCTAATTCTATATTGAGAAGGTAATCTTTTTAGGCCCAAGTGTTATATATCCCTGTTAAGGGTCATTTGGTTACTTTTATGATTTAGGCATTATTTTAACCTCTGAAAGTATATTTAAATTTTCCTTCATAGTCAAAAATCAAGGGAAAGAACAAGATGGAAGAGATGTAAGTGAGCATGGACTATATCTCTCTCCACAGATACAATAGGAACACACCTTCAGACACAGTAGATATTGCAGAAAACCAGCTGAGAGGAGGCAGGAGTACTTGACCATCTGAAAGAATATATCAGATCAGATCAGTTGCTCAGTCGTGTCCGACTCTTTGCGACCCCATGAACCGCAGCACGCCAGGCCTCCCTGTCCATCACCAACTTCCGGAGATCACTCAGACTCAGTCCATAGAGTCAGTGATGCCATTCAGCCATCTCATCCTCTGTCATCCCCTTCTACTCCTGCCCTCAATCCCTCCCAGCATCAGGGTCTTTTCCAGTGAGTCAACTCTTCGCATGAGGTGGCCAAAGTACAGGAGTATCAGCTTTAGCATCATTCCTTCCAAAGAAATTGCAGGGCTGATCTCCTTCAGAATGGACTGGCTGGATTTCCTTGCAGTCCAGGGTACTCTCAAGAGTCTTCTCCAACACCACAGTTCAAAAGCATCAATTCTTTGGCCCTCAGCCTTCTTCACAGTCCAGCTCTCACATCCATACATGACCACAGGAAAAACCATAGCTTTGACTAGGCGAACCTTTGTTGGCAAAGTAATGTTTCTGCTTTTGAATATGCTATATAGGTTGGTCAATACTTTCCTTCCAAGGACTAAGCGTCTTTTAATTTCATGGCTGCAGTCACCATCTGCAGTGATTTTGGAACCCAGAAAAAAGAAAGTCTGGCACTGTTTCCATTGTTTCCCCATCTATTTCCCATGAAGTGATGGGACCGGATGCCATAATCTTCATTGTCTGAATGTTGAGCTTTAAGCCAACCTTTTCACTCTCCACTTTCACCTTCATCAAGAGGCTTTTTAGTTCCTCTTCACTTTCTGCCATAAGGGTGGTGTCATCTGCATATCTGAGGTTATTGATATTTCTCCCAGCAATCTTGATTCCACATTGTGTTTCTTCCAGTCCAGCGTTTCTCATGATGTACTCTGCATATAAGTTAAATAAACATGGTGACAATATACAGCCTTGACGTACTCCTTTTCCTATTTGGAACCAGTCTGTTGTTCCATGTCCAGTTCTAACTGTTGCTTCCTGATCTGCATACACAGTTCTCAAGGGGCAGATCAGGTGGTCTGGTAATCCCATCTCTTTCAGAATTTTCCACAGTTTATTGTGATTCACACAGTCAAAGGCTTTGGCATAGTCAATAAAGCAGAAATAGATGTGTTTCTGGAACTCTCTTGCTTTTACCACGATCCAGCGGATGTTGGCAATTTGATGTCTGGTTCCTCTGCCTTTTCTAAAACCAGCTTCAACATCAGGAAGTTCACAGTTCACATATTGCTGAAGCCTGGCTTGGAGAATTTTGAGCATTACTTTACTAGAGTGTGAGATGAGTGCAATTGTGTGGTAGTTTGAGCATTCTTTGGCATTGCCTTTCTGTGGGATTGGAATGAAAACTGACCTTTTCCAGTCCTGTGGCCACTGCTGAGTTTTCCAAATTTGCTGGCATATTGAGTGCAGCACTTTGACAGCATCATCTTTCAGGATTTGAAATAGCTCAACTGCAATTCCATCACCTTCACTAGCTTTGTTCGTAGTGATGCTTTCTAAGGCCCACTTGACTTCACATTCCAGGATGTCTGGCTCTAGGTCAGTGATCACACCATCGTGATTATCTGTGTCATTAAGATCTTTTTTGTACAGTTCTTCTGTGTATTCTTGCCACCTCTTCTTAATATCTTCTGCTTCTGTTAGGTCCATTCCATTTCTGTCCTTTATCGAACCCATCTTTGCATGAAATGTTCCTTTGATATTTCTGATTTTCTTGAAGAGATCCCTAGTCTTTCCCATTCTGTTGTTTCCCTCTATTTCTTTGCATTGATCGCTGAAGGCTTTCTTATCTCTTCTTGCTATTCTTTGGAACTCTGTATACAGATGCTTATATCTTTCCTTTTCTCCTTTGCTTTTCGCTTCTCTTCTTTTCACAGCTATTTGTAAGCCCTCCCCAGACAGCCATTTTGCTTTTTTGCATTTCTTTTCCATGGGGATGGTTTTGCTCCCTGTCTCCTGTACAATGTCACGAACCTCATTCCATAGTTCATCAGGCATTCTATCTGTAAATCAGAAAGTCCATTTTTGATGAACACAGAAAAGTTAGAGTCTCTTCAAGACAGAAATTTTGTTCATCCAAAATCATCCAAGCTGGTCATCTTAGAATCAGACAAGTTCTTTCTGAAGAATTTTGAATAAACTGACATAATTCCTTTATCTGTAAAGTTGTAATTTTCAAAACTTTTAGCAAACCCCCCTTGCAATTTGACAAATTATTATCTCAGGAATATATTTGCAAGTTAATTTATACATTTGTAGAGGTTTATTTTTGTAAGAGTTTCAACCTTTTTCTTTACACACAGCCATTGTATTAAAGAAATTCTGCTATCTGGATTATACTAGGAAACATTTTGGTCTTCAAACTGAATTCAGAAGTAACATTTTTCTTTTCTTTTTGTTTTGTTGCATGGGGTCTTTGTTTCTGTGTGGGGGCTTTTCTGTAGTTGTGGCGATCTGGGCCTGCTCTTCCTTGTGGTGCTTGGGCTTCTCATTGTGGGGGCTTTTCTTGTTGTGGAACACAGGCTCTAGGCACATGAGCTTCAACAGTTGCAGTACGTGGGCTCAGTAGATGCAGTGGGCAGCTCTAGGGCCACAGGCTTGTCCTCTTGCAGCACATAGGCTCAGTAGGTCATGGCTCATGATCTCAAAGCATGGACTCAGATATTGTGACACTTAGGATTAGTTGCTCTGTGACATGTGAAATCTTCTTAGACCTGAGATCAAACCCATGTTCCCTACATTGGCAGGTGGATTCTCATCCACTATGCTACCAAGGAAGTCCTTACCTCAGAAACAGAGGCTTTTTATCAAGTATGAACATGTATAAACTATATATTTATTGTGTTTTCTTTTTTTGTGTTAAGGAAATATTTATTTTAGAATGTTGCAAAAGACATAAAAATTTTATGACTCAGAAAAAAATAAACACCCATAGACTCATCACTTAGATCAACTCTTTTAGCATATTGACAGTCTTTAATTCCTGTCTCTCTTTTCTTAGGTACTTTTTTTTTGTGATCTGACACATTATTGATTCTTTAAAAAAAAAAATCTATGACAAAACTAGACAACATATTAAAAAGCAGAGACATCACTTTGCTGACAAAGATCCATATAGTCAAAGCTATGTTTTTTTCAGTAGTCATATATGGATGTGAGAGTTGGACCATAAAGAAGGTTGAGCACCAAAGAATGGATGCTTTTGAACTGTGGTGTTGGAGAAGACTCTTGAGAACTCCTTGGACTGCAAGGAGGTCAAATTCGTCAAACATAAAGAAAATGAATTCTGAATATTCATTAGAAGGACTGATACTGAAACTGAAGTTCCAATACCTCAACCACCTAATGCAAAGATCCAACTCAGTAGAAAAGACCCTGATGCTGGAAAAGATTGAAGGCAGGAGGTGAAGGTGATGACAGAGGGTTAGATGGTTAGATGACATCACTGACTTGATGGACATGAGTTAGAGCAAGGTCCTGGAAATAGTGAAGGACGTGGAAGCCTGGTGTGCTTTAGTCCATAGGGTGGCAAAGTGTTAGACATGACTGAGTGACTGAACAACAATAGTAGTATTCTGTTGTTTTTTGTTTTTTGTTTTTTTTGGTGGGGAAAGTATGTCATTTAATTATTTTTTTAAATTATTTTTTATTTTTTAAATTTTATTTTTATTTTATTTAACTTTACAATATTGTACTGGTTTTCCATGTATCAAAATGAATCTGCCACACTTATACATGTGTTCCCCATCCTGAACCCTCCCCCCTCCTCCCTCCCCATACCATCCCTCTGGGTCTTCCCAGTGCACCAGCCCCAGACATCCAGTATCAGACATTGAACCTGGACTGGTGACTCATTTCATATATGATATTATACTTATTTCAATGCCTTTCTCCCAAATTATCCCACCCTCTCCCTCTCCCAGAGTCCAAAAGACTGTTCTATACATCAGTGTCTCTTTTGCTGTCTCGTATACAGGGTTATTGTTACCATCTTTATAAATTTCATATATATGTGTTAGTATCAGATATGCAGATGACGCCACCTTTATGGCAGAAAGTGAGGAGGAACTAAAAAGCCTCTTGATGAAAGTGAAAGTAGAGAGTGAAAGGTTGGCTTAAAACTCAACATTCAGAAAACGAAGATCATGGCATCTGGTCCCATCACTACATGGGAAATAAATGGGGAAACAGTGGAAACAGTGTCAGACTTTATTTTTCTGGTCTCCAAAATCACTGCAGATGGTGACTGCAGCCATGAAATTAAAAGACGCTTACTCCTTGGAAAAAAAGTTATGACCAACTTAGATAGCATATTCAAAAGCAGAGACATTACTTTGCCAACAAAGATTAGCCTAGTCAAGTCTATGGTCTTTCCTGTGGTCATGTATGGATGTGAGAGCTGGACTATGAAGAAGGCTGAGTGCCAAAGAATTGATGCTTTTGAACTGTGGTGTTGGAGAGGACTCTTGAGAGTCCCCTGGACTGCAAGGAGATCCAACCAGCCCATCCTAAAGGAGATCGGCCCTGGGATTTCTTTGGAAGGAATGATGCTAAAGCTGAAACTCCAGTATTTTGGCCACCTCATGCGAACAGTTGACTCATTGGAGAAGACTCTGATGCTGGGAGAGATTGGGGGCAGGAGGAGAAGGGGATGACAGAGGATGAGATGGCTGGATGGCATCACTGACTCAATGGATGTGAGTCTGAATGACCTCTGGGAGTTGGTGATGGACAGGGAGGCCTGGCGTGCTGCGATTCATGGGGTCAGAAAGAGTCAGACATGTCTGAGCGACTGATCTGATCTTATCTGATACTGTATTGATGTTTTTCTTTCAAAATGGCTGTGATCCAAAAGTCTACAAGCAATAAATGCTGGAGAGGATGTGGAGAAAAGCGAACCCTCTTACATTGTTGGTGGGAATACAAACTAGTGCAGCCACTATGGAGAACAGTATGGAGATTCCTCAAAAAACTGGGAATAGAACTGCCTTATGATCCAGCAATCCCACTGCTGGGCATACATACTGAGAAAACCAGAATTGCAAGAGACATGTGTACCCCAATATTCATCACAGCACAGTTTATAATAGCCAGGACATGGAAGCAACCTAGATGTCCATCAGCAGATGAATGGATAAGAAAGCTGTGGTACATATACACAATGGAGTATTACTCAGCCATTAAAAAGAATACATTTGAATCAGTTCTAAGGAGGTGGATGAAACTGGAGCCTATTATACTGAATAGTAGTATTCTTATGTGGCTTCCCTTGTGGCTCAGACAATAAAGGATCTGCCTGCAATGCAGGAGACATGGGTTTCATCCCTGGGTTGGGAAGATCCCTTGGTGGAAGGAATGGCCACCCATTCCAGTATATTTGCCTGGAGAAAACCATAAACAGAGGAGTCTGGCAGGCTATAGTACATGGGGTAGCAAAGAGTCGGACACAGCTGGAAGACTAACACTTTCATTTTAATATTCCTGCTAACAACCTAAGTTTATAAACTACATTTTACAATAAATAGAATTTGGCTTATACATGCAAGGAAAGAAATGAATAATAGGAGCATTGTATTAGAATGACATAGAGCTTGGTTTACTATTAGTGCATGGTGATTTATTTTATTCTATTTTATATTTATTGAGTAGAATTGATGTACAGATTATATTAGCTCAGTTACTATAGAGTGATTCAATATTTTATAAATTACACTCCGTTTATATTTATTACAAAACAACTGTTATATTTCCCTGTTCTGTAGAATATATCCTTACAGCTTTTGTATTTTAAATAAAGATTTATACCTCTTAAGCCTATATCTCTACCTTGCCCCTCCCCTATTTCCTCTCCCCACTAGTAGTTTGTTTCTGTATCTGTGAAATCTATTCTTGTTTTATTTCTGGGCTCTGTATTCTGTTACATTGATTTTTGTGACTGTAGCTTTTGATTAGTGTATCTTTGTAGCATAGCTTGAAGTTAGAGAGAATAACACCTCCAGTTTAGTTATTTTTTCTCACAATTGTTTTGGCAATTTTTATTTCTTTGTATCATTTTCACACTTCTTCATCAATGTTTTGTGGCAACAGTTGACAACTTTAACACAGAACACATGCATGCAAATAATATAGACTTTGCTTTTTGTGGACCTATATATATTAAAAATTTAAATAATACACTTAGAAATATTTATTCTTCATTTATTTTCTTTAATAAGAATAATTAAGATAAATTATTCTTAATTTTTTTCATAGACTTTACCTATAAAATTATCTCATTTTGAACTTTCTTTGGGGAGAATTTTTTTATTACTGATTTAATCTCCTTGCTCATTCTTGATTTGTTTAAGTTTTCTATTACATCATGATTCAGTTTTGGTGAGCTGTATATTTTTAGAAATTTATTTTTTCCAAGTTATCTAATTTTCTGACTAGTAATCAATCATAACAGACTCTCATGATCCTTTGTATTTCTGTGACATGAGTAATGTCTACTCACTTGTTTATAATTTTATTAATTTGAGAAACGAATCTTTTTCTTAACATAGTTAACACTTTGTCAATTGCATTTATCTTTAAAAAAAAACAACTATTAGTTTTATTGCTTTTTTATTTTATGTCTTTGTTTCTATTTCTCCTATTTCAGCACAAATTTTTATTTTTTCCTTCCTCAGCAAATGTACTCTAGATTGTTCTTCCTTTCTTCATTTCTTGAGGCATAAAGATGCTACTTTTTTTAAGCTTTTTTTTTTTTTTCTTAATAAAGGCATTTATAAACTTTCTTTTGCTTAGAACTGCTTTTGCTGAATCCTAAAAGTTTTGCTTTATTGGATTCCATTGGTTCATGTCTCAAAATTATTTTTATCTTCCTTTTGCTTTCTTTTTGTGACACATTGGTTGTACAGAAGTACACTGTTTAATTTTGACATATTTATGAATTTGCCAGATTTCCCAATATATGAATTTCCATTATGGTTGAAAATTTAAATAATTAGATTTAATCATAACAAACATATACTTGATAAAACTTCAATCATCTTCAGCTC
Source organism: Tragelaphus eurycerus (assembly GCA_935064755.1). NCBI lineage: Eukaryota > Metazoa > Chordata > Mammalia > Artiodactyla > Bovidae > Tragelaphus > Tragelaphus eurycerus. Next base: position 3,009,953 of record CAKXYN010000123.1, read on the forward strand.
AGTTCAGTTCAGTCACTCAGTGATCTCTAAATCCTCAGCCTTTTTAAATACAACTTGAACATCTGGTATTTCAGTTCACATACTGTTGAATCCTAGCTTGTAGAATTTTGAGCATTACTTTCCTAGTGTATGAGATGAGTACAATTGTGTGGTAGTGTGAATCTTCTTTGGCATTGCCTTTCTTTTAGATTGGAATGAAAACTGACTGTTTCCAGTCCTGTGGCCACTGCTGAGTTTTCCAAATTTGCTGGTATATTGAGGGCAGCACTTTCACAGCATCATCTTTTAGCATTTGAAATAGCTCAACTGGAATCCCATCACCTCCACTAGCTTTGTTCATAGTGATGCTTCCTAAGGCCCACTTGACTTCACATTCCAGGATATCTGACTCTAGGTGAGTGATCACACCATCGTGGTTATCTGAGTCATAAATATCTTTTCTGTATAATTCTTCTGTATATTCTTGCCACCTCTTTTTAATATATTATGCTTCTGTTAGTTCCATACCAATTATGCCCTTAATTTTGCCATCTTTGAGTGAAATGTTCCCTTGGTATCTCTAATTTTCTTGAAGATATCTCTAGTCTTTCCCATTCTATTGTTTTCCTCTATTTCTTTGCATTCATCACTGAGGAAGTCTTTCTTACCTTTCCTTGCTATTCTTTGGAACTCTGCATTTAAAGGGGTATATCTTTCCTTTTCTTCTTAGTCTTTTGCTTCTCTTCTTTGCTCAACTATTTCCAAGGCCTCCTCAGACAACCATTTGCCTTTTTGCATTTCTTTTTTTGGGGAATGTCTTGATCACTGTCTTCTGTTCAGTGTTATGAACCTCCATCCTTAGTTCTTCCAGCACTCTTTCTGTCATATCTAATCCCTTGAATCTATTTCCCACTTCCACTGTATAATCATAAGGGATTCGTTTTAGGTCATCCCTGAATGGTCTATTTGTTTTCCCTCTTTCTTCAATTTAAGCATGCATTTTGCAATAAGGACTTCATGATCTGAGCCACAGTCAACTCCAAGTCTTGTTTTTGCTGACTGTATAGAGTTTCTCCATCTTTGGGTACAAAGAATATAATCAATCTCATTTCAGCATTGACCATTGGGTGATGTCCATGTGTAGAGTCATCTCATGTTATTGGAAGAGTGTGTTTGCTATGTCCGATGCATTCTCTTGGTAAAACTCTGTTAGCCTTTGCTCTGCTTCATTTTATACTACAAGAGCAAATTTTCTGTTATTGCAGGTATCTCTTGACTTCCTACTTTTGCATTCCATTCTTCTATGATGAAAAGGACATCTTTGGGGGCATTAGCTCCAGAAGATCTTGTATGTCTACATAGAACTGTTTAACTTAAGTCTTTGGCATTACTAATTGAGGCATAGACTTGGATTACTGATGTTAAATGGTTTGCCTTGGAAAGCAACAGAGATCATTATGTCATTTTTGAGATTGTACCCAAGTACTGCATTTCAGACTCGTTGACTATGAGGGTTACTCCATTTTTTCTAAAGGATTCTTGCCCACAGTAGTAAATATAATGGTCATCTGAATTAAATTCACCCATTCCAGTCCACTGATTCCTAAAATGTCAATGTTCACTCTTGCCATCTCCTGTTTGACCACTTCCAATTTACCTTGATTCATGGACCTAACATTTTAGGTTCTTAGGCAATATTGTTCTTTACAGCATCAGGTTTTAGTTCCACCACTAGTCTCATCCACAAATGTGCATTGTTTTTGCTTTGGTTCTGTCTCTTCATTCTTTCTGGAGTTATTTCTCCACTTTTCTCCAGTAGCATATTAGGTATCTACCAACCTGGGGTGTCATATATATTTTTTTTCCATTTTCATACTGTTCATGGGGTTCTCAAGGAAAGAATACTGAAGTGGCTTGCCATTTCCTTCTCCAGTGGACCACGTTTTTGTGTTTGTTTGTTTGTTTTTTTCCAGAACTCTCCACCGTGACCAGTTCATCTTGGGTGATCCTACATGGCATGGTTCATAGTTTCATTGAGTTAGACAAGGCTGTGGTCCATGTGATCAGTTTGATCAATTTTCCGTGAATGTGGTTTTCAATCTGTCTTCCCTCTGAAGCATAAGGTTAAGAGGCTAATGCAGCTTCCTGATAGGAGAAACTGACTGTGGGGGAAACTGGGTCTTGTTCTGATAGGCAGGGTCCTGCTCAGTTAATCTTTAATCCAATTTTCTTTTGATGGGCTGGGCTGTGATCCCTCCCTGTTGTTTGATCTGAGATCAAGCTAAAATAAGGGTAATGAAGGTAATGGTGACCTCCTTCAAAAGGTCTTGTGCATGCACTATTGTATTTCAGTGCCCATCACCCTGCAGCAGGCCACTGTTGATCCACTTCTCCACTAGAAACTCCTGGACACTCACAGGCAAGTCTGGGTCAATCTCTTATTGGGTCCCTGCTCCTTTCTCCTGGGTTCTGGTGCACACAGGGTTTTGTTTGTGCCCTCCAAGTGTCTGTTTCCACAGTCCTATGTAAGTTCTGTAATCAAATCCAACTGGCCTCCAAAGTCAAATTCCCTGGGGGTTTTCAGTCCCTTTGCCAAATCCCCAGGTTGGGAAATCTATTGTGTTTCCTAGAACTTTATTAACAATATGAGAATTTATTTGGTATTATTGTTCTGCTGTTTGTGGAATTATCTTACATGTAAATTAATCCTCTTACATTTGTTAATATTTATTTTGTCATTTGTATCTATCTTTAGAAGGTATACTTTGGAAAAAAAAAAGTGAATTCTACATTTGTTGGGTGGAATAGTAAATCCATTTGTTCTAATCAATCTTTTCCTATTGATATTCTGTCTGAATACACTATCTGTCATTTAGAGTGGAGCATTGAGATGCCTACTATTATTTCATTAGTCTCTACTTTTGCCTTCACATATAGCTCATTTTACAAGCCCAACATTACCCTGATAGTGAAACCAGATAAAAACACAAGAAAAGAAAAGATACAGGCTAATATCCCTGATGAACATATATGCAAATATCCTCAATAAAGTACTAACAAACTGAATTTAAGAGCAAGTTAAAAGGATTATACCTTATGATGAAGGGGCTTTATCCTTAATGCAAGGATTGGCTAATATATGCAAATAATTCAATGTGATTGATATACCACATTAAAAAAAATTGATAAAGTCATATCAGTTGTGTCCAACTCTTTATGACCCCATGAACTATATAGTCCATGGAATTTTCCAGGCCAGAATACTGGAGTGGGCAGCCTTTCCCTTCTCCAGGGGAGCTTCCCAACCCAGGAATTGAACTGGGGTCTCCTGCATTGCAGGGGGATTCTTTACCAACTGAGCTATGAGGGAAGCCCTATCATCACAATAGATCCAGAAAAATCATTAGACAAAATACAACATTGTTTCATGATTAAAAACTCTCAATAACTTGGATATAGAAGGAATATGCCCACAATAAAATAAAAGCCATATATGACAACTAATATCAAACTTATTAGTGAAAAGTTAAGGAATAATACATGAATGTCCACCCTCACCATTTCTATTGAACATATTAGTGATAGTTTGAGCCATAGCAATCAGGCAAGGGAAAAAAAAAAAAGGCATTCATATTGAAAAGGAAGAGGTAAAATCATTTCTGATTGCAGAATATACAATCATATATATGGAAAATCATTGCAATCTTTTTTAAAACTGTTGAAATTACTAAGTGAATTCAGTAAAGTTGTAGGTTACAAACTTATCATACAATAATCAATTGTGTTCCTATATATTAACAATGAGAAATGAATAAGGCAATCCTATTCACAATGGCATAAAAAAATAAAATACTTGAGAATAAATTTACTCAAAGTGATGAAAGAATTTACCCTAAACAACATAATAGTTTGATCACAGAAGTTAAAGAAGAATCATAAATTGCAAGATGTCCCATGTTCTTGGAAAGGAAGAATCCATTTTGGGAAAATGTATATAGAACCCCAAGTGATCTACAGATTCAGTACAATCCTTATCAAAATTCTACTGGCATTTTTCATAGAAATAGAAAACAAGTATCCTAAAATGTGTACAGAAGCACAAAAGACCCCAAATAACCAAACCAATCTTAAGAAAGAAGAACAAACTCATAGGCTTCATATTTCCTTAATTTTAAGCAGTATTACAAAGCAATTGAAACTGTGTGGTATTGGCATAAAAGTAGAAACACTCTCACTGCTGAGTCTGTGCCGAGCCTTGGAAGCACAGAGGGCAACATAACAGGGAGGAAAAATAAATAAACAATTAAAACCCACAGATTACAAGCCCTACGGTAACTCCCCCAGCGGAGAAGCAGCGCAGACGCCTGCATCCACCTTAGCAAGCAGGGGCTGGGCAGGGAGGTGCGGCACCATCTGCATTGCTTAGAGTAAGGATCTGGCCTAAATACCCCGAGTGCTACCTGAGCAAAATAATTTGGGCTAACAAACCAGACCGTGGGATATCTACCACTCAAAAAGCCAGCCCTGACATAAGACACCGCCAAGCCCGCACATGGAACAAAGGACTGTACAGACATAGCTGGCTTCAGACCATCCCCCTCTGGTGACAGGCAGCCAGAGCTGGAAGGGGGCAATCACAGCCCCAGAGAGACATTATCTACAAAACTGTAAGCAGGCTTCTTTGCTAACTAAAACTTCTTGGGGTTGTAGACAGTCAACATCTGCCTGAGAAGGTGCGCCTGTTGTACACTCAGGTAACGGAGTGGTGGGGAGGCAATTAGTCGCAGCAACCGTGCTCACCAAACACCTCATCACCTGTGCTGCTCAGACCTGGGAAGGGCACAAAACGCAGGCTCAACCCAGGCTGTGCCTCTGAGGACTGCCTGAGTGCCTGAACCTGAGCGGCTTAGACCTGGGAGGTGCAAGCAGCCCAGGGCCATCCTCAGATGGTTCCCGGCAGAGCAACTTAGAGCCTGAGCAGTGTGGGCAGGGAGGTTACACTCACCGTGAGTGGGGGCGGGCCCAGTGTGACTGAGGCACTGCGAGCACACATCAGTGTTATTTATTTGCAGCGTCCCTCCCTCCCCACAGCACGACTGAACAAGTGAGCCTTAAAAAAAAAAAAAAGGTGTCCACCACTGCTCCCTTTGTATCAGGGCGGAAATCAGACACTGAAGAGATCAGCAAACAGAAGAAGCTACAACAGAGGGAACCGCCTTGGAAGCGATAGGCAATAGATTAAAACCCCGTGGTTAGTACCGACTATATAGGAAGGGGCCTATAGATCTTGAGAAATATAAGCCAGAACAAGGAACTAGCTGAAAATGAACTGAACCCACAATACCCAGAACAACCTCAGAAAAAGTCCTATATATTATTTTACTATTTTTACGAACATTCTTTCTTTCTTTTTTTAATTTTTTTAAAAAATTTTAAGTCCTCTATTACTCCTTTAATTTTCACTTTTATAACCTACTTTACAACAAAAAGACACTTTAAAAAAAAGAAAAAGCAAACTTCATATATATATTTTTTATAACTTTGTGACCTTATTTTTCTCTCTCTCTCTTTCTTTCTTTTCTTTTCTTTTTTTTTCTTATTATCTTTAACATTGTATTTTTGAAATTCCAAACTCTTCTCTAGATTTTTAATTTTAGCTTTTTAGTATTTGTTATCAATTTGTACCTATTTTTTTAAATAACTTTTGTGACATTTTTTCTCTCTCTCTTTCTTTCTCTTCATCTTTTCTTTAACATTGTATTCCTGAAATTCCAAACTCTACTCTATATTTTTAATTTATGTTTTTGGTATTTGTTATCAATTTTGTACCCATATCTTCTTTATAATTTTTGTGACTTTGAATGTTTTGGGTTTTTTTTTTTTCTCTTTCTTCTTCTTTTCTTTAACATTGTATTTTTGAAATTCCAAACTCTACTCTAGATTTTTAACTTTTGCTTTTTGGTATTTGTTATCAATTTTGTATCTATATTTTCTTTATAACTTTTGTGACTTTTTTTTCTTTTTCATTTTCTCTCTTTCTTTTCCTTCTTCTTTTCTTTAACATGGTATTTTTGAAATTCCAAACTGTACCCTAGATTTTTAATTTTTGCTTTTAGGTATTTGTTACCTATGTTGTACCTTTAAGAACCCAATCATCAGTACCCATTTTTTACTTGGGAGAAAGATTACTGGCTTGACTGCTCTCTCTCCCTTCAGACTCTCCTTTTCCTCCACCAGGTCGCCTGTGTCTCCTCCCTAACCCCTCTCTACTCTACCCAACTCTGTGAATTTCTGTGTTCCAGACGGTGGAGAACACTGAGGGAACTGATTACCGGCTGGATCTGTCTCTCTCCTTTTGATTCCCCCCTTTTATCCTCCTGGACACCTTTGTCTCCTTCCTTCCTCTTCTCTTCCTGTATAACTGTGAACATCTCTGAGCGGTCCAGTTGTGGAGTACACATAAGGAAGTGATTACTGGCTAGACCGCTCTCTCCTCTATTGATTGCACCACATCTCATTTGGGTCACCTCTAACTCCCTCCTCCCTCTTCTCTTCTCCGTGTAACGCTGTGAACCTCTCTGGGTGATCCTCATGGTGGAGAAACTTTTAATCTTTAACCTAGATGTTTTCTCCAGGGTGCTGTATAGAAGGAGAAGTTTTGAGACTACTGTAAAAATAAGACTGATAACTGGAAGCAGGAGACTTAAGTCCAAACTCTGACTCCAAGGAACATTAATTGACAGGAGCTCATCAAATGCCTCCATACCTACACTGAAACCAAGCACTACACAAGGGCCAACAAGTTCTAGGGCAAGACATACCAAGAAAATTATCCAGCAACACAGGAACACAGCCCTGAGCTCCAATATACAGGCTGCCCAAAGTCACCCCAAAACTGGAGACATCTCATAACTCATTACCAGACACTTAATTGCACTCCAGAGAGAAGAAATCCAGCTTCACCCACCAGAACACTGACACAAGCTTCCCTAACCAAGAAACCTTAACAAGCCACCTGTACTAACTCACATAAAGTGAGGAAATGCCACAATAAAGAGAATTCCACAAACTGCCAGAATACAGAACGAACACCCCAAACTCAGCAATTTAAACAACATTAAGAGACAGAGGAATACCCAGCAGGTAAAGGAAAAGGATAAATGCCCACCAAACCAAACAAAACAGGAAGAGATAGAATATCTATCTGATAAAGAATTCCAAATAATGATGGGGAAATTAATGCAAAATCTTAAAATCAAAATTGAATCACAGACAAATAGCCTGGAGACAAGGATTGAGAAGGTGCAAGAAAGGTTTAACAAGGACCTAGAAGAAATTAAAATAAAGAGACAATATATAATGAATAATGCAATAAATGAGATCAAAAACACGCTGGAGGCAACAAATAGTAGAATAACAGAGGCAGAAGATAGGACTAGTGAATTAGAAGATAGAATGGGAGAAATAAATGAATCAGAGAGGAAAAAAAGAAAAACGAATTAAAAGAAATGAGGACAATCTCAGAGACGTCCAGGACAATATTAAACGCTACAATATTTGAATTATAGGGGTCCCAGAAGAAGACAAAAAGAAAGACCATGATAAAATCTTTGGAGATAATAGTTGAAAACTTCCCTAAAATGGGGAAGGAAATAATCACTCAAGTCCAAGAAACCCAGAGAGTCCCAAACAGGATAAACACAAGGTGAAACACCCCAAGACACATATTAATCAAATTAACAAAGATCAAACACAAAGAACAAATATTAAAAGCAGCAAGGGAAAAACAACAAATAACACAAGGGAATTCCCATAAGGATAACAGCTGATCTTTCAATAGAAACTCTCCAAGCCAGGAGGGAATGGCAAGACATGCTTAAATTGATGAAAGAAAATAACCTGCAGCCCAGATTATTGTAGCCAGAAGGCATCTCATTCAAATATGAAGGAGAAATCAAAAGCTTTACACACAAGCAAAAGCTGAGAGAATTCAGCACCACCAAACCAGCTCTCCAACAAATACTAAAGGACATTCTCTAGACAGGAAACACAAAAAGGGTGTATAAATTCGAACCCCAAACAAAAAACTAAATGGCAATGGGATCATACTCATCAATAATTACCTTAAACGTAAATGGGTTGAATGCCCCAACCAAAAGACAGAGACTGGCCAAATGGATACAAAAATAAGACCCCTACATATGTTGTCTACAAGAGACCCACCTCAAAACAGGGGACACATACAGACTGAAAGCGAAGGGCTGGAAAAAGATTTTCCATGCAAATAGGGACCAAAAGAAAGCAGGAGTAGCAATATTCATATCAGATAAAATAGACTTTAAAACAAAGGCTGTGAAAAGAGACAAAGAAGGTCATTACATAATGATCAAAGGATCAATCCAAGAAGAAGATATAACAATTATAAATATATATGCACCCAACACAGGAGCACCGCAATATGTAAGATGAACACTAACAAGTATGAAAGGAGAAATTAACAATAACACAATAATAGTGGGAGACTTTAATACCCCACTCACACCTATGGATAGATCAACTAAACAGAAAATTAACAAGGAAACACAAACTTTAAATGATACAATAGACCAGTTAGATCTAATTGATATCTATAGGACATTTCATCCCAAAACAATGACTTTCAACTTTTTCTCAAGTGCACATGGAACCTTCTCCAGGATAGACCACATCCTGGGCCATAAATCTAGCCTTGGTAAATTCAGAAAAATTGAAATCATTCCAAGCATCTTTTCTGACCACAATGCAGTAAAATTAGATCTCAATTACAGGAGAAAAACTATTAAAACTGCCAACATATGGAGGCTGAACAACACACTCCTGAATAACCAACAAATCACAGAAGAAATCAAAAAGAAATCAAAATATGCATAGAAAGGAATGAAAATGAAAACACAACAACCCAAAACCTGTGGGACATTGTAAAAGCAGTCCTAAGGGGAAAGTTCATAGCAATACAGGCATACCTCAAGAAACAAGAAAAAAGTCAAATAAATAATCTAGCTCTACACCTAAAGCAACTAGAAAAGGAAGAAATGAAGAACAACCCCAAGGTTAGTAGAAAGAAAGAAATCTTAAAAATTAGGGCAGAAATAAATGCAAAAGAAACAAAAGAGACCATAGCAAAAATCAACAAAGCCAAAAGCTGGTTCTTTGAAAGCATAAATAAAATTGACAAACCATTAGCCAGACCATCAAGAAACAAAGAGAGAAAAATCAAATCAATAAAAGTAGAAATAAAAATGGAGAGATCACAACAGACAACACAGAAATACGAAGGATCATAAGAGATTACTATCAGCAATTATATGCCAATAAAATGGACAATGTGGAAGAAATGGACAAATTCTTAGAAAAGTACAACCTTCCATAACTGAACCAGGAAGAAATAGAAAATTTTAACAGACCCATCAAAAGTACGGAAATTGAAACTGTAATCAGAAATCTTCCAGCAAACAAAAGCCCAGGACCAGGCGGCTTCACAGCTGAATTCTACCAAAAATTTAGAGAAGAGCTAACACCTATCCTACTCAAACTCTTCCAGAAAATTGCAGAGGAAGGCAAACTTCTAAACTCATTCAATGAGGCCTCCATCACCCTAATACCAAAACCGGACAAAGATGCCACAAAAAAAGAAAACTATAAGCCAATATCACTGATGAACATAGATGCAAAAATCCTTAACAAAATTCTAGCAATCAGAATCCAACAACACATTAAAAAGATCATACACCATGACTAAGTGGGCTTTATCCCAGGGTTGCAAGGATTCTTCAATTTCCACAAATCAATCAATATAATACACCACATTAACAAATTGAAAAATAAAAACCATATGATTATATCAATAGATGCAGAGAAAGCCTTTGACAAAATTCAACATTCATTTACGATAAAAACCCTCCAGAAAGCGGGAATAAAAGGAACATACCTCAACATAATAAGAGCTATATATGACAAACCCACAGCAAACATTATCCTCAATGGTGAAAAGTTGAAAGCATTTCCTCTAAAGTCAGGAGCAAGACAAGGGTGCCCACTTTCACCATTACTATTCAACATAGTTTTGAAAGTTTTGGCCACAGCAATAAGAGCAGAAAAAGAAATAAAAGGAACCCAAATTGGAAAAGACGAAGTAAAACTCTCACTGTTTGCAGATGACATGGTCCTCTACATAAAAAACCCTAAAGACTCCACCAGAAAATTACTAGAACTAATCAATGAATATAGTAAAGTTGCCAGATATAAAATCAACACACAGAAATCCCTTGCACTCCTGTACACCAATAATGAGAAAATAGAAAGAGAAATTAAGGAAAAAATTCCATTCACCATTGCAACGAAAAGAATAAAATACTTAGGAATATATCTACCTAAAGAAACTAAAGATCTATATATAGAAAACTATAAAACACTGGTGAACACTAATAGATGCTAATAGAGGACACTAATAGATGGAGAAATATACCATGTTCATGGATGGGAAGAATTAATATAGTGAAAATGAGTATACTACCCAAAGCAATCTATAGATTTAATGCAATTCCTATCAAGCTACCAACGGTATTCTTCACAGAGCTAGAACAAATAATTTCTCAATTTGTATGGAAATACAAAAAAAACTCGAATAGCCAAAGTTATCTTGGGAAAGAAGAATGGAACTGGAGGAATCAACCTGCCTGATATCAGGCTCTACTTCAACGCCACAGTCATCAACACAGTATGGTACTGACACAGAGACAGAAATATAGATTAATAAAACAAAATAGAAAGCCCAGAGATGCACATATGGACACCTAATCTTTGACAAAGGAGGCAGGAATATACAATGGATTAAAGACAATCTCTTTAACAAGTGGTGCTGAGAAAACTGGTCAACCACTTGTAAAAGAATGAAACTAGAGCACTTTCTAACACCATACACAAAAATAAACTCAAAATGGATTAAAGATCTAAGCATAAAACCAGAAACTATAAAACTCCTAGAGGAGAACCTAGGCAAAACACTCTCCGACATACATCACAGCAAGATCCTCTATGACCCACATCCCAGAATATTGGAAAAAAAGCAAAAATAAACAAATGGGACCTAATTAAACCTCAAAGCTTCTGCACAACAAAGGAAACTATAAGCAAGGTGAAAAGACAGCCTTCAGAATGGGAGAAAATAATAGCAAATGAAGCAACTGACAAACAACTAATCTCAAAAATATACAATCAACTCCTGCAGCTCAATTCCAGAAAAATAAATGATCCAATCAAAAAATGGACCAAAGTACTATATAGACACTTCTCCAAAGAAGACTTACATATGGCTAACAAACATATGAAAAGATGCTCAACAGCATTCATTATCAGAGAAATGCAAATCAACACCACTATGAGGTACCATTTGACGCCATTCAGAATGGCTGTGATCCAAAAGTCTACAAGCAATAAATGCTGGAGAGGGTGTGGAGAAAAGGGAACCCTCTTACACTGTTGGTGGGAATGCAAACTAGTACAGCCACTATGGAGAACAGTATGGAGATTCCTTAAAAAACTGGGAATAGAACTGCCTTATGATCCAGCAATCCCACTGCTGGGCATACATACTGAGGAAACTAGAATTGAAAGAGACACGTGTACCCCAATGTTCATCGCAGCACTGTTTACAATAACCAGGACATGGAAGCAACCTAGATGTCCATCAGCAGATGAATGGATAAGAAAGCAGTGGTACATATACACAATGGAGTATTACTCAGCCATTAAAAAGAATGCATTTGAGTCAGTTCTAATGAGGTGGATGAAACTGCAGCCTATTATACAGAGTGAAGTAAGCCAGAAAGAAAAACACCAATACAGTATACTAACACATATATATGGAATTTAGGAAGATGGTAACAATAACCCTGTATACACACACAGAAGTTGCTCTGTCGTGTCCGACTCTTTGCGACCCCATGAAGTGTAGCCCACCAGGCTCCTCGGTCCATGGGGTTTTCTGGGCATGAATACTGGAGTGGGTTGCCGTTTCCTTCTCCAGGGGATCTTCCTGACCCAGGGATCGAACCTGGGACTCCCACATTGTAGCAGACGGTTTACCATCTGAGCTACCAGGGAAGTCCAACCCTGTATACAAGACAGCCATTCACTTTTGGTGACATTCTCCCGGGTTGTCCCACCCTCTCCCTCTCCCACAGAGTCCAGGGGACTGTTCTGTACATCAGTGTCTCTTTTGCTGTCTGTGAACCCTCTATACGGGAAAGCGTGGGAGACACTGATGTATAGAACAGTCTTTTGGACTCTGTGGGAGAGGGAGAGGGTGGGATGATTTGGGAGAATGGCATTAAAATATGTATAATATCATATATTAAACTAGTCACCAGTCCAGGTTCAATAAACGATACTAGAGTCTTGGGGCTAGTGCACTGGGAGGACCCAGAGGGATGGTATGGGGAGGGAGGAGGGAGGAAGGTTCAGGATGGGGAACACATGTATACCTGTGGCGGATTTATTTTGATATATGGCAAAACCAATACAATTGGTTTTACAATATTGTAAAGTTAAATAAAATAAAATTTAAAAAAATAAAATAAAAGCGAAAAAAGAAATAGAAATTAAGAGAATAATATCATTTGCAACCACATCAAAAAGAATAAAATACCTGGGGATAAATCTCACTTAGAAGGTAAAAGACATGTACTTAGAAGACACACTGGCAAAAGAAATTGAAGATTACACAAACAGATGGAAAGCTATACTGTGTTCATGGATTGGAAGAATTAATATTTTTAATATCAGTATACTTCAAAGGCAATCTACAGTTTCATGTAATCTCTACCAAAACACAAATGACTCTTTTTCATAGAACTCAAACAAATAGTTCTAAAGGTTTTATGGAATCACAAAAGCATCTGAATAGCTAAAACAATTTTGAGAAAGACAAACAATGCTGGAAATATCAGGCTCCCTAACTCCAAAGTATACTACAAAGTTACAATAATAAAACAAGTATGATATTACACAAAAACAGACAGACAATCAGTGGAACAGAATAGGAGCTCAGAAATAAATACACAACAGAGAATGATATCCTCTTCAATAAATTTTGATGGAAAAACTGAATCAGTTCCGTTCAGTTCAGTTGCTCAGTCATGTCCGACTCTTTGCAACCCCATCCCTGCCCATCACCAACTCCCGGAGTTCACTCAAACTCACGTCCACTGAGTCGGTGATGCCATCCAGCCATCTCATCATCCGTTGTCCCCTTTTCTTCAAGTGAGGAGGAACTAAAAAGCCTCCTGATGAAAGTGAAAGAGGAGAGTGAAAAAGTTGGCTTAAAGCTCAACATTCAGAAAACGAAGATTATGGCATCTGGTCCCATCACTTCATGGGAAATAAATGAAGATACAATGGACACAGTATCAGACTTTATTTTTGGGGAATCCAAAATCACTGCAGATGGTGACTGCAGCCATGAAATTAAAAGACGCTTACTCCTTGGAAGGAAAGTTATCACCAAACTAGATAGCATATTGAAAAGCAGAGACATTGTTTTGCCAACAAAGGTCTGTCTAGTCAAGGCTATGGTTTTTCCAGTGGTTTTGTATGGATGTGAGAGTTGGACTGTGAAGAAGGCTGAGTGTCAAAGAATTGATGCTTTTGAACTGTGGTGTTGGAGAGACTCTTGAGAGTCCCTTGGACTGCACGGAGATCCAACCAGTCCATTCTAAACCCAGGAGATCAGCCCTGGTTTTTCCTTAGAAGGAATGATGCTAAAGCTGAAACTCCAGTACTTTGGCCACCTCATGCTAAGAAGGAAACCTGAATAGTTACATGCAAAAGAATTATCTAACTGGACTACTCTCTGACACCATGCACATAAAATAAATATGAAACATTGAAAGTATCATTTACTTTCAATTTGGCAAGTAGATTAAAGACGTAAATATGACACTTGAAATCATAAAAGTTCTGGAAGAAAACATAGACAGTACACTTCTTGATATTGGTCTTGCTAATAAATATGGATATATCTCCCCAGGCAAGGGAGACAGAAACAAAAGTAAACAAATTGAACTGCATCAAATTAATAAGTTTTTGTAGAGCAAAATAAGCTATCAATAGAAAGGAAAGGTCATCTACTGAATTTAAGAAGATATTTACAAATAATATATCCCATGAGGCATTAATATTCAAAGTATACAAAGAACTCACATAAGTCAACACAGAAAAGAAAACCTATTAAAAAGTGGAAAGACGACCTTAATAGACATTTTTTCCCCAAAAAATGCATGCAGATGGCCAAGAGGCATATGAAGAGACAATTAACATCACTAATCATAAGGGAAATCAAGTCAACCACAATGAGATATCATCTCACACCTGGTAGAAGTTCTATTATCAAAAATACCACAAATAACTGGTATTGTTATAGAATGTACAGCATGAAGAATATAGTCAATAATCATGTAATACATTTATTTGGTTACATTTCATAAATAGGCTTATCATAGCCAAGTGATCATTTTGAAATGTATAGAAATATTAAATCATTATATTATGTACCAGGAACTGACATAGTACTTTAGTTCAATTATACCAAAATCAAGCAAACCTACTCAGAATAAGATCAGATTTGCAGGTACTAGAGGACGGAATTAAGGGGAGGTGGAACTGAATGAAGGCAATCAAAAGTCCAAAACTTCCAGTCTCAAGATATTTAAGTACTAGGGATGTAATATATAACATGATAAATGTAAGTAACATCGCTTTATGTTGTATGCAAAAGCTGTTAAGAGGATAAATCCTAAGAGTTCTCATTAAAAAAATAATAATAATAAATGCAAGTCTTCAACAAACAGAATTTGAATAATTTTCTGGTTGGATCAATAAAAAAATAAATATGATGAGTGGATACAGTAAAAAATACAGTAAACTTGTTCCATTTGGATCTGTATACATTTTTTAAAATTTAAATTTATTTATTTTAACTGGAGGCTAATTACTTTACAATATTGTACTGGTTTTGCCATACATCAACATGAGTCCCCCACAGGTATACACGTGTTCCCCATCCTGAACCCCCCTCCCACCTCCCTCCCCGTACTATCCCTCTGGATCATCCCAGTGCACCAGCCCCAAGCATCCTGTATCCTGCATCAAACCTGGACTGG
The DNA here is from genome assembly GCA_935064755.1 of Tragelaphus eurycerus. Lineage (NCBI taxonomy): Eukaryota > Metazoa > Chordata > Mammalia > Artiodactyla > Bovidae > Tragelaphus > Tragelaphus eurycerus. The sequence goes on from CAKXYN010000123.1 coordinate 3,025,129, forward strand.
CGATTCGTTTCTTATATGATATTATACATGTTTCACTTTCACTTTTTCGCTTTCATGCATTGGAGAAGGAAATGGCAACCCACTCCAGTTTTCTTGCCTGGAGAATCCCAGGGGCGGGAGAGCCTGGTGGGCTGATGTCTATGGGGTCACGCAGAGTTGGACACGACTGAAGTGACTTAGCAGCAGCAGCAGCATACATGTTTCAATGCAATTCTTCTAAATCTGTTTACATTTACAGTGTATTTTCAACTTTGCTGGCCATTAAAACCAGTACCAAAACAAACCAAAATTATAACTATATCTTCAAATGCCTGTATCTTAAAGAACGAAAGCAAAATTTCAAAACTGATGAAATGTATTTGATCAAACTGCTCTCTCACAAACTATTGATAAATAAAAACTTACTGAAAGATACAGAACATGCTACTAGATTTTATTAATAAATTATAAAAACAATATTTTAGGGAAAATCAATAGATTTTCCTCTTATGAAAAAAATTAAATTGAAATATTTTTTATTTGCTACTTCTTAATATCCAAATTTCCATGGTTTACCTAAGAATTGACATACACTCTGCCATTAGAATATGCAATCACTCTTTCACATATTGGCATAGCCTGTATGTTGCTCAAATTTCTCTACCCATCTGATATGTTCCTTCTCTGTCTTACCATGAATTTCACTTCTGGGATATGGATTCTACTCCAACCAAGATATTCTACATACTTTTATGTTTGTTCTAGAAGTATTTGGTCCATTTCAATCACATACATTTTATTTATTCCAATTATAAAGGAAATTCAACCACTTTTTTCCACCAGTTGGTTTAATGTCCAAATACATTAAACTGATAATACATAGCTAATGTTAAAAAAATATTTTTAGTCATATTAAATGCAAATTATTATAAATATCATTAAATTTACATTAGAATGTGTGTTCTTTTTTATTAATAGAAGAATGAAAAAAATTTGGATACTATTATCATCACAATATTAAAAGTCTTTCATAATACACCCATGTCCACATGATGCTATGTGGCTCCTTTGTCCACCATCTGTCTGACTTATATTCTAACTTTCTTTTTGCATATAGAATAAACAACATAAGAATGGATGCAAAACTATTATATAGAAATACTCACAGGAAAGTATCAAAAACATAATACAAGTTCATTTATAACTACATTGAAAGAATAAAATAAGGAATTAGTCTAAGAAAGTATTATAAAAGAACTTTACTCGATGAACTATAAGACACTGGACAAAAATAAGTTGAAGATGACATGAACAGATTGTAAGATAAAGTATGTTCAAGGACTGGAAAAACTAACTGTTAAAATGACCATATTACCTCAGGCAATCTACAAATCAATGCAATCTCTATCAAAATACCAATGGCATTTTCCACAGAATTAGAACAAATATATCTACAATTTGCATGGGATCACGAAAGATCCTGAATAACCAGAGCAATCTAGAGAAATAAGAACAGAGCTATAGGTGGTATGCTCTCTGACTTCAAACTATACTACAAAGCTGCAGAAATCAAGAGTGTGGCATTAGCCCCCAGAAAAAGACATGTAGACCAATAAAACATAGTAGAGAGCCCAGAAATAAACCTGTGCACTTATACTTACAGTCAATTAGTCTATGACAAAAGAGGCAAGAATATACAGTAGGGGAAAGATAGTCTGTCCAGTACATGCTGCTGGGAAAAGTATGCATCTACACATAAAAGGAGGAAATTAGAACATTTTCTCATGCTACATACAAAGATAAACTCATAATGGATTAAATGTTAAGACTAAAATCATTAAAACTTCTAGATGTAAGGATAAGCAGAACACTCTTTGATATTCAGTTCAGTTCAGTTCAGTCATTCAGCCATGTTTGACTCTGTGACTCCATGGACTGAAGCATGCCAGGCCTCCCTGTCCATATAAATCAGCAATATTTTTTGGAATTGTTTCCTAAGACAAAAGAAACAAAAAAAAATTTTTAATGGGGCTTAACTTAACTTAAAAGCTTTTACACAGCAAAGGAAACCTTCAAGAAAACGTAAAGACAACCTATTGAGTGGGAAGAAATATTTGCAAATGATGTGAGTGGAAAGGGGTCATTATCCAAAATATATAAGCAGTTCATATAACTCAATATCAAAAGCAACAACAATCCAATTGAGAAACAGGCAGAAGACACCAGCTTTTTTTTAAAAAGAAGCCATAGATATGGCCAACAAGCATATGAAAATATGCTCACCATTGCTATGCACAAGGAACCTACAAATCCAAACAAAAATGAGATATCACCTCACACCAATCAGAATGGCTATTATCAAAAAGAACACAAATAAAAAATGTTGAAGAAAAGGGAACCATGTACACTGTTGATGGGAATGGTAGTTGATGTAGTGACTATGAAAAACAGTGTGGAGTTTCTTAAGAAGGGTAAAAATAGAATTTGTATATAATCCAACGATTCTAATCTGGTTAAATATCCAAAGAAAATGAAACTAATTGGAAAAGAGATGTGCACCCAAAAAAACCCCATGAAGTTAATAAAGGAGAAGCAGACTCACAGATATAGGGAAGAAACAATTGGTTACTAGTAGGAATAGGTAATGGAGAAGGCAATGGCACCCCACTTCAGCCTGGAAAATCCCATGGATGGAGGAGCCTGGAAGGCTGCAGTCCATGGGGTCGCTAAGGGTCAAACACGACTGAGCGACTTCACTTTCACTTTTCACTTTCTTGCATTGTAGAAGGAAATGGAAACCCACTCCGGTGTTCCTGCCTGGAGAATCCCAGGGACGAGGGAGCCTGGAGAGCTGCCGCCTATGGGGTTGCACAGAGTCGGACACGACTGAAGTGACTTAGCAGTAGCAGGAGTAGGTAAGAGGGAAGGATGCAAGATAAGCGGGGGTGGGGGGTGGGGGTGGCTTAAGAGGTACAAACTACTATGTATAAAATAAATAAGGCATAAGGATATATTGTACAACACTAGAATCTAATAAATATTTTATGAAATTTGAAATGGAGTACAATCTACAAAAATGTTGAATCACTATGTTATACACTGGAAATTGATATAATACTATAAATCAACCATAGCTCAATAAATCAATACAGACTAATTTATAATATTTTGAAATTATGTAAAATATATAAAAGAAGATAAACATACTTGATACTTCTTCCCCCAAATAACCATTAATAATGTTTTCTTTGGCTTCAAGTTAGATGGCAGGGTAGAAGAATGCTGTTTGGGAGTCTTGGGGAGAGGCGTGGGTTCACAGTGGCCTGCTGTGGGATCAGAACCACTGCTGGCAGCATTCCTAGGAAGTGCAGTGTGTTGGCATAAGTCATCTTGAAGGAGGTTGCCATTAGGCCTAACAAAGACTATAGCACTTCCATGGAGAGTACAAGACTCCAGGACTCAGCCGCCTCAGGCAAAACTACAGGGGCGGAGCAAGCCTCACTTATGAGCAGAAAATCGTATTAAAGATTTGTTGAGCACGGCTCTGTCCACCAGAGTAAGAACCCAGTTTTCTCCACAGCCAGTCCCTCCTGTAAGGAAGTTGGCACAACCCCCTTATCTTCATCCATCAGAGGGCAAACAGTATGGAAACCATAATGACAGAGAAGTAAATAAAATGATTACATTGATCACAGCTTTGTGTAACTCAATAAAACTGTAAACCATGCCATGTAGGGCCACCCAATTTGGACAGATCATGGTTGGAGACTTCTAACAAAACGTGGTTGACTTGAGAAAGGAAAGACAAATCACTTCAGCATTCTTGCCTTGGGAACACCATGAACAATATGAAAAGGCAAAAATATATAACACTGAAAGATAATCCCCCCAGGTCAGGAGGTATCCAATATGCTACTGGAGAAGAGTGGAGAAATAACTCCAGAAAGAATAAAGAGGTTGAACCAAAGTGTATACGATACCCTCTTGTGGATGTGTCTGGTGGTGAAAGTAAAGTCTGATGCTGTAAAGAAAAATACTGCATGGGATCCTGGAAGTTTAGGCCCATGAATCAAAGTAAATAGGATGTGGTCAAACAGAAAATGGCAATAATGAACATTGACATTTTAGGAATCAGAGAACAAACCTGGACGGGAATGGGCAAATTTAATTCATATGATCATTGTATTTACTACTCAAGGCAAAAATCCCTTAGAAGAAAAGTAGTATGGAGTTAACAGAAGCAGAAGATATTAAGAAGAGGTGGCAAGAATACACAGAAGAACTATATGAAAAAGATTTTAATGACCCAGGTAACCACAATGGTGTGATCACTCACCTAGAGCCAGACATTCTGGAGTGTGAAGTCAAGTGGGCCTTAGGAAGCATTACTATGAACAAAGCTAGTGGAAGTGAAGAAATTCCAGCCAAGCTATTTCAAACCCTAAAAGATGATGCTGTAAAAGTGATGCACTCAATGTGCCAGCAAATTTAGAAAAGTCAGCAGTGACCACAGGACTGGAAAAAGTCATTTTTCATTTCAATCCCACAGAAGGGAAATGTCAAAAATGTTCAAACTATGACACAATTGTGCTCATTTCACATGCTAGAAACATAATGTTCAAAATCCTTTAAGATATGCTTCAAAAATGCATAAACTGAGAACTTCCACATATACAAGTTGGATTTAGAAAAGATAGAGGAACCAGAGATCAAAATGCAATATCTATTGGACCATAGAAAAAGCAAGGGCATTATAGGGGGAAAAAAATTACTTCTGCTTCATTGACTATGCTAACACCTTTGACTGTGTGGATCACAACAAACTGTGGAAAACTCTTAAAGAGGTAGGAATACCAGACAAATTTACCTGCCTCCTGACAAATCTTTATGAAAGTAAAAAAGCAACAATTATAACTGGACAGGGAACAATGAACTGGTTCAAATTTTGGAAAGGAGTATGTCAAGTGTGTATATTGTCACTCTGCTTATTAACTTATAAGCAGAATATATCATGCAAAACACTGGGCTGGAAGAGGCAGAAGCTGGAATCAAGATTGCCTGGAGAAATATTATACCACCCCAATGGGTGAAAGTGAAGAGGAACTAAAGAGCCTCTTGATGAAGGTGAACTAGGGGAGCAAAAAAAAAAAAAAAAAAAAACTGGCTTAAAACTCAACATTCAAAAAACTAAGATCATGGCATCCAGTCTCATCCTTTCGTGGCCAGTGGACAGGGAAAAATGGAGGCAACGACAGACTTTATTTTCTTGGGCTCCAAAGTAACCACAGATGGTGATTGCAGCCATGAAATTAAAGGACAGTTGCTCCTCGGAAGAAAAGATATAGCAAGCCTAGACACTGTATTAAAAATCAGAGACATCACTTTGCCAACAAAGGTCCCTATGGTCAAAGCTATGGTTTTTTCAATGGTCATGTGCAGATGTGAGAGTTGGACCATCAAGAAGGCTGAGCACCAAAGAATTGATACTTTTGAAGTGTGGTGTTGGAGAAGACTCTTGAGAGTTCCTTGGACTGCAAGGAGATCCAACCAGTCCATCCTAAGAGATCAGTCCTGGGTGTTCATTGGAAGAACTGATGTTGAAGCTGAAACTCCCAACTTTGGCCACCTGATGCAAAGATCTGACTCATTTGAAGAGACCCTGATGCTGGGAAAGATTGAAGACAGGAGGAGAAGGGGATGACAGAGGATAAGATGGTTGGATAACAGCACCGACTCAATGGACACCAGTTTAAACTCTGGGAGTTAGTGATGAACAGGGAAGCCTGGCATGCTTCAGTTCATGGAGTCACAAAGAGTTGGACACTACTGAGTGACTGAACTGAGCTGAATACTTCGGCTACCTGATCAGAAGTGCCAACTTACTGCAAAAGACCCTGATGTTAGGAAAGATTGGAAGCAGGAGAAGAAGAGGGTGACAGAGCATGAGATGTTTGGATGGCATCACCAATGTAATGGACATGAGTTTGAGCAAACTCTAGGAGATAGTTAAGGACAGGGAAGCCTGGCATGCTTCAGTCCATGGTGTCACAAAGACTTGGATATGACTAGGTGACTGAACTGAACTGAATGCTTTATTTGATATATGTGACTGACATGCAATATTTTATTGTGTATAATTATATATATTTTATAAAAATATAGTTTCGTTTTCTTCTAATAAAGTTATTAAAATAATCCCATGTTAAGAGTTTATCTGGGGATAGTTGTAACTGATCACTTTCATAAATAGGTTATCTATAATCTCTCTGTTGGACTAAGAAATGTGCTGGCAGACCAACATTGCACAAGAATGTTTTGAACATTCAGGAAACCAGAAAAGTTTGTGAGCAGAATTATCTTGAAAGTGAAATCAGTATGACACCATGTTATTTTTGTTAAAAATATTATGCCAAATACATTCATTCACAGTTAAACATATCTAAGGGAATACAGTTGGATAGGGTGTGACTAAATGCATACAACTCAATCTTATGTGACAAAAAAGGAAGAAAGAAAAAGAATCTGAAAAAAAAATTGTAATTTAAATGTAATAAACTGGGGTGTATGTGATTAATAATAGAGAAGAAGGTAATTCTATTATACATCAACTATTCCAGTTGTTTCAAGTACCGGCCTCCCCTGGTGGCTCAGAGAGTAAATAATCTGTCTGCAATGTGGGAGACCCGGTTAGATGCCTGGGTGGGGAATATCTCATAGGGAAGGAAATGCCAACCTGATCAAGTATTCTTGCCTGGAGAATCTCATGAACAGAGAAGACTACATGGGCTACACTCCATGGTGTCACAAACCACTGGACATGACTGAAAGACTAACACTTTTCACGCTTTCTTCCAAGTACCAAATGTTTATGTAACTAGAGTGTGCCTGCATATTTCCCTTTTTTAATATTTTTTTCCTTTTTAACCAATCAAACATTTATATTTCTTATGCTGGAATAAATAATTACAATTGATCTGACTTTGCTATCATGTCATTTTTGTTAAATGACCCAGTCAGTAGTAGTATTTCCAAAAAAAAAAAAAAAAAAATGCAAATATACATAATATTTCTTTCATTAATGATGCATAAACTTCAGCTTAAATCAGAGCCATGACAATGATAATAATTGTTGTAAAGTAAACATTTGGCTTTTTTCATAAATGTATGTGATGTTTATGGAATTAGATATTTCTTTGAATCCTGATGTACCATTACTAGGTATGTGACACTGGCCTTGTTACTTAAACAGTTTATGCTTTAATTTTCTCATCTCTAAAGCAAAGCTAGTAGTACTTACATTGGAATATTATTTTTTAAGAACTAAAAATTGCATTCTTCTATCACAGTAGTTGCCTAATAAAGAACAATTATAGCCATCACTATTAAACTGTCCAAAATTGAATTAAACTTTTAAATATTAAATGTATAACTTGTGAATGTGTCTAATGTGGTTATTTAAACAGGAAATAACAATACAATATTCACTTTTTAAATCTGAAATATTATTTTGGAGAAGCTTGATTATCCAAATAATTTCATCAATTCTCTATCAACTGTCTATATATGAATCAAGTTAAGCAAAACAACCTGTGACTTCATAACTAAAAGAAATACAATAGCATTTGTTAACAAGGTACAGAAGAAACACATGGCTCAACATCCTTTATGTATCATTTGTCAGTTTTGTTTACAAATATTTATTTAACGTCTACATATGCCAAGTTCTTCAAAGTCTGGCTTTAACCAAACTCTTGAGTCCAATTGGCTGCATGCATGCTGCATGCTCAGTCACTGCATGCTCAGTTGGTCATTACTAACTCTGTGCAACCCTGTGGACTGCAGTTTGCCAGGCTCCTCTGTCCGAAGGATTCTCCAGGCAAGAATACTAGAGTGGATTGCCATGCCCTCCTTCAGGCGATCTTCTCGACCCAAGGATAGAACCTGTGTCTTTTTAATCTTTGCATTGTAGGCAGATGCATTACTGCTGAGCCTTCAGGGAAGCCCCACTGGTTAATAATCACCATCTTGACTCCTACCTCTGGGTTACTCATTGTTTCTAATGCGCACCCACTTCTTTCCTCTGTCTGGAATGCTCCTTCTAATGGATAACCATCCAGGTTATCCAACAAAAGATAACCATCCAGGTTTTGTAATCATGCTCAAGTACTAACTTTCCCATGATACTGTACTTGATGATTTCTATCCTTAAGTAAGTATTAACAAGGAATTAGCATTAGGGAGACATAGATTCATGTTTCAGATCAGATCAGTCACTCAGTAGTGTCAGACTCTTTGCGACCCCATGAACTGCAGCACGCCAGGCCTCCCTGTCCATCACCAACTCCCGGAGGTCACTCAGACTCACATCCATCGAGTCAGTGATGCCATCCAGCCATCTCATCCTCTGTCGTCCCCTTCTCCTCCTGACCCCAATCCTTCCCAGGATCAGAGTCTTTTCCAATGAGTCAAATCTTCACATGAGGTGTCCAAAGTACTGGAGTTTCAGCTTTAGCATCATTCCTTCTAAAGAAATCCCAGGGTTGATCTCCTTCAGAATGGACTGGTTGGGTCTCCTTGTAGTCCAAGGGACTCTCAAGAGTCTTCTCCAACACCACACTTCAAAAGCATCAATTCTTCAGTGCTCAGCTTTCTTCACAGTTCAACTCTCACATCCGTACATGACCACTGGAAAAAATATAGCCTTGACTAGACGGACCTTTGTTGGCAAAGTAATGTCTCTGCTTTTGAATATGCTATCTAGGTTGATCATAACTTTTATTCCAAGGAGTAAGTGTCTTTTAATATGGCTGCAGTCACCACTGCAGTGATTTTGGAGCCTGCCAAAATAAAGTCTGACACTGTTTCCACTGTTTTCCCATCTATTTCCCATGAAGTGATGGGACCAGATGCCATGATCATTTTTTTATGAGTGTTGAGTTTTAAGCCAACTTTTTCACTCTCCACTTTCACATTTATCAAGAGGCTTCTTAGTTCCTCTTCACTTTCTGCCATAAGGGTGGTGTCATCTGCATATCTGAGATTATTGATATTTCTCCCAGCAATCTTGATTCCAGCTTGTGCTTCTTCCAGCCCAGCATTTCTCACGAAGTACTATGCATATAAGTTAAATAACTAGGGTGACAATATACAGCCTTGACGTACTCCTTTTCCTATTTGGAACCAGTCTATTGTTCCATGTCAAGTTCTAACTGTTGCTTCCTGACCTCCATATAGATTTCTCAAGAGGCAGATCAGGTAGTCTGGTATTCCCATCTCCCTGAATTTCCACAATTTATTTTGATCCACATAGTCAAAGGCTTTGGCATAATCAATAAAGCAGAAATAGTGCGGGCGGCTGCAACTGGAGCACTTAGCATGGCTGAGATGAGCTACCACATGTCCGAAGTCAGGGATAGAAGCTGAGAGGAACCCATGCCCTAGGGGAGGCGGCCAACGGGAAATACCCCATGTCCAAGTACAGGGGCAGCAGCTGAGAGTCTCAGGCTGCGATGGCACAGGAACTGCCGAGAGGAGCTACCCCATGTCAGAGGTTAGGGGAGGAGGATGGGAGGAGCTACCCCACCTCAAAGGAGGAGTGGCTGCATGGGCGCAGGAGGGCCTAGAGGAGCTATTCCACGTTCAAGGTCAGAAGGGGTGATGGTGAGGAGATAGTCATCGTCCAAGGTAAGAAGAAGCAGCTGCGCTTTGCTGGAGCAGCCGTGAAGAGATACACCACATCCAAGGTAAGAAAAACCCAAGTAAGACGGTAGATGTTGCAAGAGGGCATCAGAAGGCAGACACACCAAAACCATACTCACAGAAAACTAGTCAATCTAATCACTCTAGGACCACAGCCTTTACTAACTCATTGAAACTAAGTCATGCCTGTGGGGCCACCCATACAGGCGGGTCATAGTGGAGATGTCTGACAGAATGTGGTCCACTGCAGAAGGGAATGGCAAACCACTTCAGTATTCTTGCCTTGAGAATCCCATGAACAGTATGAAAAGACAAAATGATAGGATACTGAAAGAGGAACTCCCTGGGTCAGTAGGTGCCCAATATGCTACTGGAGATCAGTGGAGAAATAACTCCAGAAAGAATGAACAGATGGAGCCAAAGCAAAAACAATACCCAGCTATGGGTGTGACTGGTGATAGAAGCAAGGTCCGATGCTGTAAAGAGCAATATAGCATAGGAACCTGGAATGTTAAGTCCATGAATCAAGGCAAATTGGAAGTGATCAAACAAGAGATGGCAAGAGTGAATGTCGACATTCTAGGAATCAGCGAACTAAAATGGACTGGAATGGGTGAATTTAACTCAGATGACCATTATATCTACTACAGAAGGCAGGAATGCCTTAGAAGAAATGGAGTAGCCATCATGGTCAACAAAGAGTCTGAAATGCAGTACTTGGAATCAATCTCAAAAATGACAGAATGATCTCTGTTCGTTTCCAAGGCAAACCATTCAATATTACAGTAATCCAAGTCTATATCCCAACCAGTAACACTGAAGAAGCTGAAGTTGAATGGTTCTATGAAGACCTACAAGACCTTTTAGAACTAACACTCAAAAAAGATGTCCTTTTCATGATAAGGGACTGAAATGCAAAAGTAGAAAGTCAAGAAACACCTTAGTAACAGGCAAATTTGGCCTTGGAAAAAGGAATGAAGAATGTCAAAGATTAACAGAGTTTTGCCAAGAAAATGCACTGGTCATAGCAAACATCCTCTTCCAACAACACAAGAAAAAACTCTACAGATGGACATCACCAGATGGTAAACACCGAAATCAGATTGATGATATTATTTGCAGCCAAAGATGGAGAAGCTCTATACAATCAACAAAAAGAAAACCAGGAGCTGACTCTGGCTCAGATCATGAATTCCTTATGGCTAAATTCAGACTGAAATTGAAGAAAGTAGGGAAAACCACTAGACCATTCAGGTATGACCTAAATCAAATTCCTTATGATTATACAGTAGAAGTGAGAAGTAAATTTAAGGTACTAGATCTGAGAGATAGAGTGCCTGAAGAACTACGGATGGAGGTTCGTGACATTGTACAGGAGACAGGGATCAAGAACATCCCCATGGAAAAGAAATGCAAAAAAGCAAAATGGCTGTCTGGGGAGGCCTTACAAATAGCTGTGAAAAGAAAAGAAGTGAAAAGCAAAGGAGAAAAGGAAAGATATAAGCATATGAATGCAGAATTCCAAAGAATAGCAAGAAGAGAAAAGAAAGCCTTCCTCAGCGATCAATGCAAAGAAATAGAGGAAAACAACAGAATGGGAAAGACTAGAGATCTCTTCAAGAAAATTAGAGATAGCAAAGGAAAATTCCATGCAAAGATGGGCTCGATAAAGGAGATAAATGGTAGGGACCTAACAGAAGCAAAGGATATTAAGAAAGGTGGCAAGAATACACAGAAATACTGTACAAAAAAGATCTTCATGACCCAGATAATCACGATGGTATGATCAGTCTCCTAGACCCAGATATCCTGGAATGTGAAGTCAAGTGTGCCTTAGAAAGCATCACTACGAACAATGCTAGTGGAGGTTATGGAATTCCAGTTGAGATATTTCAAATCCTAAAAGATGATGCTGTGAATGTGCTGCATTCAATATGACAGCAAAATTTGAAATCTGAGCAGTGGTCACAGGACTGGAAGTCAGTTTTCATTCCATCTAAAAGGTAATGCTAAAGAATGCTCAAACTACTGCACAATTGCAGTCTTCTCATACACTAGTAAAGTAAAGCTATAAGATGAGTTGGGACGAAGCCACTGCAAGGAGATACATCCATCTGGACCTGCAGAGAAGCTGACCAGGCACGAGGATGAGAGAGGGGAGGGAGGGGAGGAGAGGGAGAGAGGGGGGCTGAGGCTCCGACCGAGGAGCGAGTCTGGTGACCGGGCGGGTGGACAGGGCGGCCTGGCGTGCTGCAGTTCATCAGATCAGATCAGTCGTGTCCAACTCTTTGCGACCCCATGAATCGCAGCACGCCAGGACTCCCTGTCCATCACCAACTCCCGGAGGTCACTCAGACACATCCATCGTGTCAGTGATGCCATCCAGCCATCTCATCTTCTGTCGAACCCTTTTCCTCCTGTCCCCAATCCCTCCCAGAATCAGAGTCTTCTCCAATGAGTCAACTCTTCGCATGAGGTGGCCAAAGTACTGGAGTTTCAGCTTTAGCATCATTCCTTCCAAAGAAATCCCAGGGCTGATCTCCTTCAGAATGGACTGGTTGGATCTCCTTGCAGTCCAAGGGACTCTCAAGAGTCTTCTCCAACATCACAGTTCAAAAGCATCAATTCCTTGGCGCTCAGCCTTCTACACAGTCCAGCTCTCACATCCATACATGACCACAGGAAAGACCATAGCCTTGACTAGGTGAACCTTTGTTGGCAAAGTGATGTCTCTGCTTTTGAATATGCTATCTAGGTTGGTCATAACTTTCCTTCCAAAGAGTAAGCGTCTTTTAATTTCATGGCTGCAGTCACCATCTGCAGTGATTTTGGAGCCCAGAAAAATAAAGTCTGACACTGTTTCCACTGTTTCCCCATCTATTTCCCATGAAGTGATGGGACCAGATGACATGATCTTCGTTTTCTGAATGTTGAGCTTTAAGCCAACCTTTTCACTCTCCACTTTCACTTTCTTCAAGAGGCTTTTTAGTTTCTCTTCACTTTCTGCCATAAGGGTGGTGTCATCTGCATATCTGAGGTTATTGATATTTCTCCTGGCAATCTTGATTCCAGCTTGTGTTTCCTCCAGTCCAGCATTTCTCATGATGTACTCTGCATATAAGTTAAACAAACAGGGTGACAATATACAGCTTTGATTTACTCCTTTTCCTAATTGGAACCAGTCTGTTGTTCCATGTCCAGTTCTATATGTTGCTTCCTGCCCTGCATACAAATTTCTCAAGAGGCAGATCAGGTGGTCTGGTATTCCCAACTCTTTCAGAATTTTCCACAGTTTATTGTGATCTACACAGTCAAAGACTTTGGCATATTCAATAAAGCAGAAATAGATGTTTTTCTGGAACTCTCTTGCTTTTCCCATGATCCAGCGGATGTTGGCAATTTGATCTCTGGTTCCTCTGCCTTTTCTAAAACCAGCTTGAACATCAGGAAGTTCACGGTTCACATATTGCTGAAGCCTGGCTTGGAGAATTTTGAGCATTAATTTACTAGCGTGTGAGATGAGTGCAATTGTGTGGTAGTCTGAGCATTCTTTGGCATTGCCTTTCTTTGGCATTGGGATGAAAATTGACCTTTTCCAATCCTGTGGCCACTGCTGAGTTTTCCAAATTTGCTGGCATATTGAGTGCAGCACTTTGACAGCATCATCTTTCAGGATTTGAAATAGCTCAACTGCAATTCCATCACCTCCACTAGCTTTGTTCGTAGTGATGCTTTCTTAGGCCCACTTGACTACACATTCCAGGATGTCTTACTCTAGGTCAGTGATCACATCATCATGATTATGTGGGTCATGAAGATCTTTTTTGTACAGTATTTCTGTGTATTCTTGCCACCTTTTCTTAATATCTTCTGCTTCTGTTAGGTCCATACCATTTCTGTCCTTTATCAAGCCCATATTTGCATGAAATGTTCCTTTGGTATCTCTGATTTTCTTGAAGAGATCCCTAGTCTTTCCCATTCTGTTGTTTTCCTCTATTTCTTTGCATTGATTGCTGAGGAAGGCTTTCTTATCTCTTCTTCCTATTTCTTGGAACTCTACATTCAGATGTTTATATCTTTCCTTTTCTCCTTTGCTTTTCACTTCTCTTCTTTTCACAGCTATTTGTAAGGCCTCTCCAGACAGCCATTTTATTTTTTTGCATTTCTTTTCCATGGGGATGGTCTATAGAGGACTTAAATTTAAAAAAAAAAAATTAAATAAAAAGTGATCGTAAAAACAATAAAACTATATCTAGGACTTCTCTTGTGTTGTTGTGGGTGGTGTGGGGTCAGTTCATTTTGGATAGTTCCTTGGTCCAGCTTATATTTCTCAAGATCTCTAAGCCCATTCTTATGTAGTTGATACTAACTACAGGGTTTTAATCTATTGCACCTGTGACTTCCAAGGTGGTTCCCTCTGTTTTAGCTTCTTCTTTTTGCTGGTCTCTTCAGTGTCTGATTTCCACCCTCACACAAGGGGGGCGGTGGTGGATGCTTTTTTTAGGCTTACTTGTTCTATCGCACTGTGGGGAGGGAGGGACGCTGCAAACAAATAAGGGACACTGCAAACAAATAACATTGGCATGTGCTCACAGTGTCTCAGCCACACTGGTCTTGCCCCCACTCATGGTGTGGGTGCCCTCCCTGCCCACAATGCTCAGCCTCTAGGTTGCTCCACTGGGAACCAAGGCCGGCCCTGGGCTGCATGCACCTCCCAGGTCTAAGCCGCTCAGGTTCAGGCACTCGGGTGAAAGTGGGTATGTTCCTCAGAGGAACATACTCAGTTGGGCCTGCATTTTGTGCTCTTCTCAGGTCTGAGCAGCTCAGGTGATGAGGTGTTTGGCAAGCACAGTTGCTGCGACTTAATGCCTCCCCAGTCCCTGCCACTTGGTGTTCTGGGTCTACAACCAGCGCACCTTCTCAGGCAGATGTTGACTGTCCAGAACCCCAAGAAGTCTTAGTTACCAAAAAAGCCTGCTTGCAATTTGGTAGATAATGTCTCTCTGGGGCTGCAATTGCCCCCCTTCCAGCTCTGGCTGTCTGTTACCAGAGGGGGGATGGTCTGTTGCTGGCTAGTTCTGTTCAGTCTTTTGTTCTGTGTGTGGACCTGGCAGCGTCTTATGTTAGGGCTTTTCAAGTGGTAGCTATCCTACAGTCTGGTTTGCTAGCCCAAATTAGTTTTCTCAGATTGCCCTTGGGACATTCAGGCCCAATCCTTACTCTAAGCAATGCAGCCCGCGCCTCCTTGCCCAGCCCCCTACTTGCTAGTGGGGGGTGCAGGCGTCTGTGCTGCTTCTCCACTGGGGGAGTTACCATTGGGCTCTTAATCTGTGGGTTTTAATTATTTATTTATTTTTCCTCCCTGTTATGTTGCCCTCTGTGCTTCCAAGGCTCACCACAGATTCGTCAGTGAGAGGGTTTCCTGGTGTTTGGAAACTTCTCTCTTTTTAAGACTCCCTTCTTTGGACGGACCTCCATCCCTAACTCTTTTGTGTCTTTTTTGGTCTTTTATATTTTTTCCCACCTCCTTTCAAAGACAATGGGCTGCTTTTCTGGGTGCCTGATGTCCTCTGCTGGCATTCAAAAGTTGTTTTGTGGAATTTACTTAGAGTTTAAATGTTCTTTTTATGAATTTGAGGGGGAGAAAGTGGCCTCCACATCCTATTCCTCTGCCATTTTAGAACCTCCCTCCCCCCATTTATTTTAATGTCTCTATAATTCATTGTGTTACAAGCATGTAGAAAATCAACAATAGTATATGTGATTTTTCAATAATCATGAGTGGATGAAAACAAAAATGTGGAAAAAAATAAATTGCTTTGGAAAACTTAGATTCAGGTTTGTATCATAAGTAAATGTATTTTACTTGACTGTGGGAACCATGTTTCTCATGGTTAAAGAGAAGTTATTAATTGATTTCCTAACATATAAAGACTGATGAGAATGGTTTCTTTTTAAACTCATCATTATAATGTCATAGATTTAGCAGTGATATAATATATTCCAGATATAATTTATTTTGATATTTCACAAGATAAGAAAAAGGGAGGCTACTGCAACTTCTGTAGTGCTGAATTTGAGGTGGAAACATCAGTATGAACTCATATTTAGTTTAATACATATGTAGATGGATAACCTGGAGTAAGGCATGACAGTTCCCTCCAGTATTCTTGCCTGGAGAATCCCATGGACAGAGAAGCTTGTCAGGCTATAGTCCAAGGGGCTGTAAAGAGTTGGACATGACTGAAGTGACTTAACACAGCACAGCACAGATGGATAGCTAGAAAAATAACTTTCAGTATGTGTGTATAAATAGGTTAGTATACAAGCTCTATCTTACATGAAAACCTGGAAGCAATGACAACCCAGTAGAAATGAGCAAACTCCTTGTCCAAATTTTTTTTTAATATCATGCTCCAATAAGAGGAAATAGGACACTTTAAAGAAATAAAATTTGGCCTTGGAATACGAAATGAAGCAGGCAAAGACTAAGAGACTTTTGCCAAGAAAATACATTGGTCATAACAAACACCCTCTTCCAACAACACAAGAAAAAACTCTACACATGGACATCACCAGATGGTCAACACTGAAATCAGATTGATTAAATTCTTTGCAGCCAAAGATGGAGAAGCCCTATACAGTCAGCAAAAACAAGACCAGGAGCTGACTGTGGCTCAGATCATGAACTCTTTATTGCCAAATTCAGACTTAAACTGAAGAAAGTAGGGAAATCCACGAGACCATTCAGGTATGACTTAAATCGAATTCCTTATGATTATACAGTGGAAGTGAGAAATAGATTTAAGGGCCTAGACCTGATAGATAGAGTGCCTGATCAACTATGGAATGAGGTTCATGACATTGTACAGGAGACAGGGATCAAGACCATCCCCATGGAAAAGAAAGGCAAAAAAGCAAAATGGCTGTCTAGGGAGGCCTTACAAATAGCTGTGAAAAGAAGAGAAGTGAAAAGGAAAGGAGAAAAGGAAAGTTATAAACATCTGAATGCAGAGTTCCAAAGAATAGCAAGAAGAGATAAGAAAGCCTTCATCAGAGATCAATGCAAAGAAATAGAGGAAAACAACAGAATGGGAAAGACTAGAGATCTCTTCAAGAAAATCAGAGATAGCAAGGGAAAATTTCATGCAAAGATGGGCTCGATAAAGGACAGAAATGGTATGGACCTAACAGCAGAAGATATTAAGAAGAGATGGCAAGAATACACAGAAGAACTGTACAAAAAAGAGCTTCATGACCCAGATAAACACAATGGTGTGACCACTGACCTAGAGCAAGACATCCTGGAATGCGAAGTCAAGTGGGCCTAAGAAAGCATCACTACGAATAAAGCTAGTGGAGGTGATGGAATTCCAGCTGAGCTATTTCAAATCCTGAAAGATGATTCTGTGAAAGTGCTGCACTCAATATGCAAGCAAATTTGGAAAACTCAGCAGTGGCCACAGGATTGGAAAAGGTCAGTTTTCATCCCAATGCCAAAGAAAGGCAATGCCAAAGAATGCTCAAACTACCACACAATTGCACTCATCTCACACGCTAGTAAAGTAATGCTCAAAATTCTCCAAGCCAGGCTTCAACAATATGTGAACCGTGAACTTCCTGATATTCAAGCTGGTTTAAAAAAGACAGAGGAACCAGAGATCAAATTTCCAGCATCCGCTGGATCATAGAAAAGGCAAGAGAGTTCCAGAAAAACATCTATTTCTGCTTTATTGACTATGCCAAAGCCTTTGACTATGTAGATCACGATAAACTGTGGAAAATTCTGAAAGAGTTGGGAATACCAGACCACCTGATCTGCCTCTTGAGAAATTTGTATGCAGGTAAGGAAGCAACAGTTAGAACTGGACATGGAACAATGGACTGGTTCCAAATAGGAAAAGGAGTACGTCAAGGCAGTATATTGTCACCCTAGTTATTTAACTTATATGCAGAGTACATCATGAGAAACGCTGGACTGGAAGAAACACAAGCTGGAATCAAGATTGCCGGGAGAAATATCAATAACATCAGATATGCAGATGACACCACCCTTATGGCAGAAAGTGAAAAGGAACTAAAAAGCCTCTTGATGAAAGTGAAAGTGGAGAGTGAAAAGGTTGGCTTAAAGCTCAACATTCAGAAAATAAAGATCATGGCATCCGGTCCCATCACTCATGGGAAATAGATGGGGAAACAGTGGAAACAGTGTCAGACTTTATTTTTCTGGGCTCCAAAACACTGCAGATAGTGACTGCAGCCGTGAAATTAAAAGACACTTACTCCTTGCAAGAAAGGTTTTGATCAACCTAGATAGCATATTCGAAAGCAGAGACATCACTTTGCCAACAAAGGTCCGTCTAGTCAAGGCTATGGTCTTTCCTGTGGTCATGTATGCATGTGAGAGTTGGACTGTTAAGAAGGCTGAGCCCCGAAGAATTGATGCTTTTGAACTGTGGTGTTGGAGAAGACTCTTGAGAGTCCCTTGGACTGCAAGGAGATCCAACCAGTCCATTCGGAAGGAGATCAGCCCTGGGATTTCTTTGGAAGGAATGATGCTAAAGCTGAAACTCCAGTACTTTGGCCACCTCATGCAAAGAGTTGACTCATTGGAAAAGACTCTGATGCTGGGAGGGATTGGGGGCAAGAGGAGAAGGGGACAACAGGATGAGATAGCTGGATGGCATCACTGACTTGATGGACGTGAGTTTGAGTGACCTCCAGGAGTTTTGATGGACAAGGAGGCCTTGCGTGCTGCGATTCATGGGGTCACAAAGAGTCAGACACAACTGAGCGACTGATCTGATCTGATCTGACCATATTAAGGCTACAAGAAAAAGCATCTAAAAATAAAAGTAGTTGTTCAGTCATGTCCCACTGTTTGTGACCCTATAGACTGTAGCCAGTCAGATTTTTTTGTCCATGTAATTCTTCAATCAAGAATAGTGGAATGGGTATCATTTTTTTGCTCCAAGGGATCTTCCTGACATAGGGCTTGAACCAGAGTCTCCTGCATTGCCTGCAGATTCTTTCCCATCTGAGACTCCAGGGAAACCCCACAATAAGCATGTGGACGTATAGTCACTAAGTGGTGTCTGATTCTTGTGACCCCATGGGCAGTAGTCTGCCAGGCTCCTCTCTCCATGGGATTTCCAAACAAGAATACAGGAGTGTGTTGCCATTTCCTTCTCCAGGGTATCTTCCAAACTAGGGATCAAACCTGGGTCTTCTGCATTGTAGGCAGATTCTTTAGCAACTGACGTATCAGGGAACTCACAATAAGCATGGGAGTATTCAAAATACAAAAAAATGGTGTTATAGCAATAGCTCCAAATGTCCAAAGATGGACTAATGTAAGCAACAAACAATACACAGAAGAACTAAGAAAAAAGATCTTCATGACCCAGATAACCACAATGGTGTGATCACTCAGCTAGAGCCAGACATCCTAGAGTATGAAGTCAAGTGGGCCTTAGGAAGTATCATTATGAACAAAGCTAGTGTAGGAGAAGGAATTTCAATGGATCCATTTCAAATCCTAAAACACGATGCTGTTAAAGTGCTGCACACAATATTGCAGAAAATTTGGAAAACTCAGCAGTGTCCACAAGACCAGAAAAGGTCAGTGTTCACTGAAATTTCAAAGAAAGGCAATGCCAAGGAGTGTTAAAACTGCCACACAGTTGCATTCATCTCACACACTAGCAAAGTAATGCTCAAAATTCTCCAAGTCAGGCTTAAACATTACATGAACTGAGAACTTCCAGATGTTCTAACTGGATTTAGAAAAGGCAGATAAACCAGAGATCAAATTGTCAATATCTGTTGGATCATTGAAGAAGCAAGAGAGTTCCAGAAAAACACCTACTTCTGCTTTATTGACTATTTCAAAGCCTTTGACTATGTGTATCACAAAAAACTGTAGAAAATTCTTCAAGAGATGAGGATGCCAGACCACTTGACCTGCCTCCTGAGAAATCTGTATGCAGGTCAAGAAGCAACAGTTAGAACCAAACATGGAACAGACTGGTTCCATATAGGGAAAGGAGTATGCCAAGGCTGTATATTTTTACCCTGCTTATTTAACTTCCATGCAAAGTACATCATGCAAAATGCTGGGCTGGAATCAAGATTTCTAGGAGAAATAACAGTAACTTCAGAGACACATATGGCAGAAAGCTTCTGGCAGAAAGTGAAGAAGAATTAAAGAGCCTCTTGATGAAGGTGAAAGAGGAGAGTGAAAAAGTTGGCTTAAAACTCAACATTCAAAAAACAAATCATGCTATGCGGTCCCTTCACTTCATGGCAAATATATGGGAAACAATGGAAACAGGGACAGACTTTATTTTCCTAAGCTCCAAAAGCACTGCAGATGGTGACTGCATCCATGAAATCAAAAGACACTTGCTTCTTGGAAGAAAAGCTATGACCAACGTAAACAGTATATTAAAAAGCAAAGTCATTACTTTGCCGACAGAGGTCTGTCTGGTCAAAGCTATGATTTTTCCATCAATCATGTATGGATGTGAAAGTTGGACCATAAAGAAAAGCTGATAGTCGAAGAATGGTGCTTTTGAACCATGGTGTTGCAAAAGACTCTTCAGAGTCACTTGGTCAGCAAAGAGATTAAACCAGTCCATCCTAAAAGAAATCAATCCTGAATATTCATTGGATAGACTGATGCTGAAGCTGAAATGCCAATACTTTGGCCACCTGATGCAAAGAACTGACTCATTGGAAAAGACCTTGATGGCAAGAGTGAACATAGACATATTTGGAATCAGTAAACTAAACAGATCAGATCAGATCAGATCAGTCGCTCAGTCATGTCCGACTCTTTGCAGCCCCATGAACTGCAGCATGCCAGGCCTCCCTATCCATCACCAGCTCTCGGAGGTCACCCAGACTCACATTCATCAAGTCAGTGATGCCATCCAGCCATCTCATCTTCTGTCGTCCCCTTCTCCTCCTGCCCCCAAACCCTCCCAGCATCAGTGTCTTCTCCAATGAGTCAACTCTTCACATGAGGTGGCCAAAATAATGGAGTTTCAGCTTTAGCATCATTCCTTCCAAAGAAATCCCAGGGCTGATCTCCTTCAGAATGGACTGGTTGGATCTCCTTGCAGTCCAAGGGACTCTCAAGAGTCTTCTCCAACACCACAGTTCAAAAGCATCAATTCTTCGACGCTCAGCCTTCTTCACAGTCCAGCTCTCACATCCATACATGACCACAGGAAAGACCATAGCCTTGACTAGGCGAACCTTTGTTGGCAAAGTGATGTCTCTGCTTTTGAATATGCTATCTAGGTTGGTCATAACTTTCCTTCCAAGGAGTAAACGTCTTTTAATTTCATGGCTGCAGTCACCATCTGCAGTGATTTTGGAGCCCAGAAAAAGAAAGTCTGACACTGTTTCCACTGTTTCTCCATCTATTTCCCATGTAGTGATGGGACCAGATGCCATGATCTTCGTTTTCTGAATGTTGAGCTTTAAGCCAACCTTTTCACTCTCCACTTTCACTTTCTTCAAGAGGCTTTTTAGTTTCTCTTCACTTTCTGCCATAAGGGTGGTATCATCTGCATATCTGAGGTTATTGATATTTCTTCTGGCAATCTTGATTCCAGCTTGTGTTTCCTCCAGTCCAGCATTTCTCATGATGTACTCCGCATATAAGTTAAATAGATGGGAATGGGCAAATTTAATTAAGATGACCATTACATCTACTGCTGTGGCAAGAATCCCTTAGAAAAAATGAACTAGCTCTCATAGTCAACAAAAGAGTCCAAAATGCAGTACTTGGATAAAATCTCAAAAATGACAGAATGATCTCTGTGTGTTCAAGGCAAACCATTCAATATCATAGTAATCCAAGTCTATGCCCCAAACACTAATACCAAAGAAGCTGAAGTTGAATAGTTCTATGAAGACCTACATGACCTTCTAGAATGAACACATAAAAAAAAATTTAAAAAGATGTCCTTTTCATCATAGGGAACTGGAATGCAAAGTAGGAAGTCAAGAGATTCCTGGAGTAAATATTTGGCCTTGAAGTACAAAATGAAGCAGGGAAAAGGGTAAAAGTTTTGCCAAGAGAATGCACTGGTCATAGCAAACATACTCTTCCAACAACACAAGAGACGACTCTACACATGAACATCACTAGATGGTCAATACGGGGAAGGCAATGGCACCCCACCCCAGTACTTTTGCCTGGAAAATCCCATGGACGGGGGAGCCTGGTAGGCTCCAGTCCATGGGGTCGCTAAGAGTCGAACACGACTGAGTGACTTCACTTTCGCTTTTCACTTCATACGTTGGAGAAGGAAATGGCAACCCACTCCAGTGTTCTTGCCTGGAGAATCCCAGGGACAGGGGAGCCTGGTGGGCTTCTGTCTGTGGGGTCGCACAGAGTCCGACACGAATGAGGCGACTTAGCAGCAGCAGCAGCCGCAGATGGTCAATATCGAAATCAGATTGATTATATTTTTTGTAGCTGAAGATGAAGAAGCTCTATACATTCAGCAAAAACAAGACTGGGAACTCACTATGGTTCAGATCATCTACTCCTTAAGGTAAAATTCAGACTTAACTTGAAGAAAGTATGGAACATCACTAGACCATTCACGTATGACCTAAATGAAACTGCTTATGATTATACAGTGGAAGAGACAAATAGATTCAAGGGATTAGACCTGATAGAGTGTTAAGAACTATGGATGGAGGTTAGGAACATTGTACACAAGATTGTGATCAAAACCATCCCAAACAAAAAGAAATGCAAAAAGGTTGTCTGAGGAGGCCTTAAAAATAGCTGAGAAAAGAAGAGAAGCAAAACACAAAGAAGAAAGGAAAGATATAGCCATATGATTGCAGAGTTCTAGGCAATAGCAAAGAGAGATAAGAAAGCTTTCCTAAATGATCAATGAAAAGAAATAGAGGCAAAAAAATAGAATGAGAAAGACTAGAGATCTCTTCAAGAAAATTAGAGACATCAAGGGAAGATTTCATGCCAAGATAGGCACAATAAAAGACAGAAATGGTATGGACCTGACAGAAGCATAAGATATTAAGAAGAGGTGGCAAGAATACCCAGAAGAACTATTAAGAAAATATGTTATGACCCAGATAACCATGTTGGTGTGATCATTAATTAAAGCCAGACATCCTGGAGTGTGAGGTGAAGTGGGTCTTAGGAAGCATCACTAAGGACAAAGCTAGTGAAGGTAATGGAATTCCAGTTGATCTATTTCAATTCCTAAAACAATTCTATAGAAGTGCTACCCTCAATATCCCAGAAAATTTGGAAAACTCAGCAGTGGCCAGAGGACTGGAAAGAGTAATTTTCACTCCAATCCCAAAGAAAGGTAATGACAAGGAATGTTCAAACTACTTTTCAGTTGCACTCATCTCACACACTAGCAAAGTAATGTTTAAAATTCATCAAGCTAGGCTTCAGCATTATGTGAATTGAGAACTTCCACATGTTCAACCTGGATTTAGAAAAGCCAGAGGAACCAGAGATCAAATTGCCAAACTCCAATGGATCATAGGAAAAGCAAAAGAATTCCAGAAAAAAAAAAAAAAAAAAAATATATATATATATATATATATACTTCTGTTTCATTGATGATGCTAAAGCCTTTGACTATGTGGATCACAACAAACTGTGGAAACTTCTTCAAGAGATTGGAATATCAGACCACCTTACCTGCCTCCTGAGAAATCTGTATGCAGGTCAGGAAGCAACAGTTAGAACCAGACATGGAAAAACAGACTGATTCAAACTTGAGACAGGAGTACATCAAGGCTGTATATTGTCACTATTCTTACTTAATATGCAGAATATATTATGTGTAATTCTGGGCTGGATGAAGCACAAGATTGCCAGGAGAAATATCAGTATCCTCAGATATGCAGATGACAACACCCATGGCAGAAAGTGAAGATAAACTAAAAGCCTCTTGAGGAGAGTGAAAAAGCCGGCTTAAGACTCAAAATTCAAAAAATGGAGATCATGGTATCTGATCCCATCACTCCATGCAAATAGATGGAAAAAACATGGAAACAGTGACAGGCTTTATTCTCTTGGGCTTCAAAAATTACTGCAGAGGTGACTGCAGCCATAAATTAAAAGTCACTTGTTCCTTGGAAGAAAAGCTATCACCAGCCTAGAAAATATAGTAAAAGGCAGAGCATTACTTTACCGACAAAGGTCTGTCTAGTCAAAGCTATAGTTTTCCCAGTATTCATGTATATGTGTGAGAATTCACCATAAAGAAATGAGCACTGAAGAATTGATGCTTGAACTGTGATGTTGGAGAAGACTCTTGAGAGTCCCTTGGACTGCAAATTGATCCAACCAGTCCATCCTAAAGGAAATCAGTCCTGAATATTCATCAGAAGGACTGATGCTGAAGCTGAAACTCCAATACTTTGACACCTGATATGAAGAACTGACTCATTTGAAAAGACCCTGATGCTGGGAAAGATAGTAGTCAGGAGGAGAAGATGACAGAAGATGAGATAGTTGGCAACATCACCAACTCCACGGACATGAGTTTGAGCAAACTCTGGGAGTTGGTGACGGACAGGGAAGCCTGGGGTTGCAAGGAGTTGGACACGAATGAGCACCTAAACTGAACTGAACTAAACTGATAGAGATGCATATATATTTCTTTTTCTCCTTTGCCTTTCACTTCTCCTCTTTTCTCACCTATTTGTAGCTCAGTTGGTTAAGAATCTTCTTGCAATGCAGGAGATCAAAGTTTGATTCCTGAGTTGGGAAGATTCCCTGGAGAAGAAAATGACAATCCACTCCATTGTTCTTGCCTGGAGAATCCCATGAGCAGAGGAGCCTAGAGAGCTACAGTCCTTGGGATCGCAAGAGTTGGACACAACTTAGCGACTAAACAACCACCACCTCTGAGAACTATTTTGCTTTTTTGTATTTCTTTTTCTTGGGTATGGTTTTGATCACAGCCTCATGTAGAATGCTGCTAACTGCTGTCCATAGTTCTTCAGGCACTCTGTCTCTCAGTCCAATCCCTTGAACCTATTTGTCACTTCCACTGGATCATTGTAAGCAATTTAATTTAAGTCATACCTGAATGGCCTAGTGGTTTCCCCTACTTTCTTCAATTTCGGTCTGAATTTTGCCATAGGGAGTTCATGATCTGAGCCACAGTCATCCCTCAATTTTGTGTTTGCTGACTGTATAGAGCTTCTCCATCTTTGACTGCAAAGAATGTAAACAATCTGTTTTCAGTATTGACCATGTGTAGAGTCATCTCTAGTGTTGCTGCAAGAGGGTGTTTGCTATGAATAGTGTGTTCTCTTTTCAAATTTCTGTTAGCCTTTGCCCTGCTTCAAGTCCAAATTTTGTACTCCAAGTCTAAACAGGCCAGTTATTCCAGACATCTCTTGACTTCCTACTTTTGCATTCCAGTTCCCTATGGGGAAAAGGACATTTTTTTTTTTTAAATGTTCATTCTAGAAGGTCATGTAGGTCTTCATAAAACCATTCACCTTCAGCTTGTTCAATATTAGTGGTTGGGGCATAGACTTGGATTACTGTGATATTGAATGGTTTGCCTTGGAAACATACAGAGTTCATTCTGTCATTTTCAAAATTGCACCCAAGTACTGCATTTTGGACTCTTGTTGACTATGAGGGCTAGTTCATTTCTTCTAAGGGATCCTTGCACACAGTAGTAGATATAATATCATAGTAGTAAATATATATAGCATAGTTTGTAGTAGTAGTAGATATAATATTTTTTGGAGGGCCAAAAATTCAAGATTAAAAGTGCAGGTGTTAGCTGTACCATTACCAGATCCATTTTTATTTTTAGCTGCTTTGTCTTCAGCATTGTGATTATCATTTCTGTTATATATGAATACACAACATTTGCCACAGCCTCCACTTGCTGTCCTTCCTAGCCAAATCCATTTTCTTTTGCTAAATCTTAACAAAAGAATTTGCCTTAAAGACAGGCATGACAGGAGGGCATGTCTATATGTATATTCATGTAGGTATAGATAAAGAGAAAAATATCTAGGTCTATATAGTGGAAAATATAGCCAAGGTCATTATTAGCCAAGGTGTCATTATACTGATTAGATGAAAAATAGAACTTGTTTTGCACCTCAATTGATAGTGGCATTTCATCCTATGAAACATTAACTCTTCATTTTTTAGAACAATGGTTAATAATTACCTCTATGCATTAAGGTGAGCTAGACTATTTGCCCAAGAAGTGATGAATTTAATGGCTTTTTGGGTTTTGAAATTTTAATTTCAGTTAACTTCAACTTAAATTTCATGTGATCTACTTTATTATTTTCATATAAGAGAAACAATAATATTATTACAGTTTGGTTTTTACATTGACAGAAAAGACAAAAAGGAAAGCATTTCAAACCCCACTTGACTTGAAAAACTAAAGTCTTTTAAACTGACAAATGTATGATTTTTGACATCCAATTACTCACAATTGTTTAAGTTGCTTTTTGTCATGACAATTTGTAGTGAAATGTAACAGAAAAATGGATGAATAACAACAACAAAAAGACATATTTAAAAGCAAAATTCAGAACTTAGAGAAACACTCTGAAGAAAAGCACTCTGACGTTTTAGCAGGGATTATTAAATGTCAAACTCCAAATACAGGCACTTGGTGACATCTAATAAAAGGATACTTGAAGGAGTAAAGGAATACATATTTCAAGAAGTCTTTACCAATTGAGCCCTTGTAAGAACTCCACATTAATCAGTTCTTTCTCTTCTTTCCCCAAATGTTACATCAAATAAAAACAGGCACTTCCTATGTTCATTCCTAAAGTATAATAGAAGATAGTACTTTAATTGTAAAAGATACTAATGCATTAAATGAGGGCATCATGCCACTAAATTTCTCAAATTTCTTATAGTTAACCTTTAAGGAGAATCCTTCCCTCTAACAATTATTCAGAATCTTGGCTTTAGCTGATGTGACCCAGTCTTGCAGACTCTAAAATAATATGATTCAAGCAATGGCACCCAAAGACCTGTAAAGATTTAAAACACTTTTTCTTTCATCATTTAATGGAATTTGGGGATTGAATATACTGCCTAGGTCAGGAGACAGACGGTACAGAGGAAATTAGAAATCTTTCATGCATTGCTTCTGCAGTGGCTCTCTGGGTGTGGCACAGACTCCATCCAACACAATCAAGTGAAATGAAGTCTTATAGACGACCCATGGAGAGGCAGTAACACCATAGCTCTAAAACTTTCTAGGATAATTAATTTTCTTCTACCCATTTAAAGCAACTATTGACATCATCAACACAGTGCTTAAGCATTCCTGGGGTGACATGGAGTAGAGCTGAGTATTCTGGAGCTCCAGTTAAGAAAAGATGTGCATGAAAAACACCCGATTTTTCTATCGAGCACAAATAGTCACTTGCGCCCGTTGATCCAAGGAGAACCAAGAGGTTCTCCTTCATCAGCCTCTGAACTATGTGCTTTCTAAATCCTGAGGCTGGCCCAGCACAGAGTAAATGTGTCACCTGAAAAGAGCCTGCAAAGAAAGGACTCTTTAACTCCCTTTCTTACTTTGCAGGTTAAGCGGTAAGAACTCCTAGTTCCCTGACTTTCAAAGAACAGCGTAGAAGCCCTATTCCGTTTTCATTTCTCAGTCCCTTCCCCACCTTGGTCGTTACCCTTCTTTGTTCTTTAAATTAACTTTTTCTTTCCTTGCTCTCTTTCCTAGCTTGTTTCAGCCTGTGTTTCTTCTCCAGCCTGACCTTCCTCACTTCTTCCCTCGCTGGTCCGAGACTCTTAGACTCGCCGGCGGCTGCCCTTTGCACCTTTCCTCATCCTTGCTCTCCCTGAGCCCCCTCATTTCATCCATCCTTTTCTCAGGCCCTCCAGATTCCCTGGGCTGTTTGTTGATGAGAAACATTTGCTGCAGCGCAGACCGGAGTCCTGTGCGCAGCCCAGTGGCAGAAGAGGGCGAGGCTGAGAGAAAGGCTGAGCTGGAGAGGGAGGCAGCCGATCCTCCCCAGAGCCTGCAAGAATGCGGCAGGGTGCCGGGAGCACCGGGAGGGACCAGTTCCCAGGGGCCCTGGTCGGGGCTTGAGGACCTGGCCCTCGGGTGGATTTCCAGCCTCACGTGGCCGCGGACCAGGGGCGCCTGGAAAGCAAAGAGCGAGACCCTTGGGGTTCCCACTCCCAGAGTGGAACCCCCTGCCAAAGCGGGAAGGAGAGAGGCGGGAGCGGTGAAAGGGAAAAACCTGTCTCCACTGGCTGCGGAGCGTCGGAGAGCCTGGGGCGCTCCGGTGAGCAGCCGGGGGCTGAGCCCGCGGGGCGGTGGGCAAGGGACGTGCGGAGCTGGCGCTCCACGCCTGAGGAGGGGCAGCCGCGGGGCGCGACTCGCGGGGCGGCGGGGGCTCTAGGTGGCCGGTGGCAGACCCCAGCCGCGGAGCGCGCGGCGGCCGTGGCGCCAGTGTGTGTACGTGTGTGTATGTGTGTGTGTGTATGTGTGCGTGCGCGCGTGTGTGTGTGTGTGTAGGTGAGAAAGCGAGGGCCGAGCGTGAGTGTGAGCTAGGCACAGATAGAGCGCATGTCTCATCCCTGCGAGCAGGCAGGAACCGCTCCACCACCATCTTTTGCATGTGCAACATTTGCAGCCGGACAGCAAACCTCTCCCAGGGCTATGGAGACTGCAGGAAAAATCTGGCAGCTCGGGATGGATTGCTAAGGAAAGTCAAAACCTTAAACAGTCCAAACCTCTTTGCATTTTTTTTTTTTTTTTCTGTTTGTTTTTAATTTTAGCGCCATAGTCCTCAATGCCTCTCTGAACGGTCTTTAGGAAGAGTGCGAGAGAAAGAGCGCGCGCCAGGGAGAGGAGAAAAGAAGATGAGGATTATTTGCAGACAGATTGTCTTGTTATTTTCTGGATTTTGGGGACTCGCCATGGGAGCCTTTCCGAGCAGCGTGCAAATAGGTAAGCTATGATTCAGTGGGTTATGCATGTGTGAGGCTGTAGCAGATACCGAAAGTGAGTTAAATGAGTTGCTGATAAGCAATTTAAGAGAACATTCCGTGTCTCCTTTCTCCTCTTTTCTCGTCCTTTCTTCCCTTTATAAGGACTGCCTCTTTGGTGCTGGTTCAGTTGAAACAGCACAGAGGTTCTCAGTCTATACTCCATCCATCCTCAGTCTATACTCCTATTTGTCTCATGTCGCTGAAGTAGGATTGCAATAAGTTAGGATAAAATCTCCGTGGGGTTGATTGCATTTTATCTAATATCTCTTTTCATTTCTTTCTCTGGAGTATGAAGGGATGTAGAGTTTCCTTAAACAAAACAAAACCCATCCACTCTTCCTCCTGTGCTATAGGCAACAGCTTTCACTATTACAAGAAGACACTGTTTAGGTTAAAAAAAAAAAAAAAAAAAGAAAGAAAGAAAGAAAAGAAAAAAAGAAAGAAGACATTTACACCCTGACCTACTTGCCTTTGCTTGCTACCAGTTAACCGATTCCAAAATTATATCCCTTTCCTGGAACCTTTTCTTCTTTTGTTTTCCTCTTGAATTTTTTGCCCTTAATCCTCCCTCTGGACTCTATTTCTGGGGACCCTATCCGTCCTGCCCTTGGCTTTTTTTTTTTTTTTTTTGCTCTTCTCCCCTGTCTTTGATGGGACGCAGCTATTGAATTCCTTCCAGCTAAGCCCAGCCTCACACTGCATCATTTCTCGTGGACAGTGCACAAAACGGGGCTAATTAGGCTGGGTCCAGGAACTGCACAAAAACAAAGTTCACATCTCCCTTCTGATTTCCCTCTCACCTGCGTGTCATCACAAACCTTCATTTCTGTATTTTAATGCAAATTGTCTATTCTGCTCATCTGCATGCATCTTAGAAATGCCTGGAGCTGGCTTCTGTAGCAGTGTGCTGGGAATCATAGGGAGGGCAAGATAAGGCAAAACACACTAAATGGTCTGTTTCAGAGGCCACTGTGATCCTGACAAATTGGGACAGTAAAAAGCTGAGTTGTCCTAAAGACTGACATACTAAACATACTCTTTAGAGACAAAGGGCAGTCTCCCAAGATGTGGCAGGGCTAGCTCCTTAATGTGTGTATTGGTGAATGGCTGTGGATTTGACAATGCTTAGTGCAGGTGTAATAATAGTTACAAGAGGAAACACTGAACGGGCTTTTTCTGCTGTTTTTGCTAGGTGGTCTCTTCATCCGAAACACAGATCAGGAGTACACTGCTTTTCGATTAGCAATTTTTCTTCATAACACCAGCCCCAATGCGTCAGAAGCTCCTTTTAATTTGGTACCTCATGTGGACAACATCGAGACCGCCAACAGCTTTGCTGTAACAAATGCTTGTAAGTAAAATATAAGTTGAAGATAAATGAGAAGAGAATTAACATGGGGCAATAAAGTCCCTTTCCTCTGTATTATTACTGTTATTATATTTTAGAAAGACATTCAAGCTCTCCACAGTTTTCTGGTTAGAGAGGAAATCAGAGTTACAGACAAGATTTACTCTCCAGGATATTTGGCTGGTCTTTCCTTCTCTTCCTTTCTCCTTCCCTCCCTTCATCTCTCCCTCCCTCCTCCTTCTCCCTCCCTCCCTTTCTTCCTTTCTTTCTTCTTTCATTTTTCTTGAAATTACTTTCTAACATTTCAGTATTATTCCTACAACCTGCATGTCAAGTTAGTGAAAATTGTACTCAGTCTTGTTTTTTTTTTTTTTTAATTTCTTTTCCTTTGGTTTGTATTTGCTTTTGACTTGAGTGAGCATACATCTTGCTTTTAAAGAAGACACATGCTCTCTTACATCGATAAAGGCAATGGAAGGTTTGCTAACAGTGAGAAAGTGGGAAGTGGTGGTGTGGAGGATGTATATTCCACTAGGTTGGTTGACACTGCAGATGATCTGGTGATGTCACTTGAGGCTGCCCTGCTCTTATATTCTGGGTTGTAAATGTCTCTTGCTATCAGGTAATGTATATATCCTGTGGATATAACTCCATGGATTCTTACCTTGGTGGCAAATCATGTTAATCTCCAATCCATTGAATTCACATACTAACCCAGCTGGATCTATTATCCCCACAATACAATTAAGATTTGGTGATCTTACCTTAATGTTATAATTAAACAGTTTTTCAGAGCTCTCCTGTGAAAATACTGTATAACATAAAGTAAAAATATAAGTAACTGTGTATTAATTTAAAAATCAATAAAACATGATCAATAGAGCATTTAGGTTACATTTTCACTCTTGAAGGAAATACATGTTTTCCATGCCTCCTTATTTTTAGATGCTAATTTACCGCTTCTTAAAATTTTTGTGTTATGATAATTGTTATAGATTATGTAAGACATGTAGGAATAGTTTCTATATAAAGTTTTTTACAATAACAAAATATCAGTCTGCATTATATAATATTTTTAATATATCAGGCTGAGTATATTTTTATTTTGAAAGTACTCTTTCTAAGTACAAGAAACTGTATTTTGAACAAACAAGTGAATTTGAAAACAAAGAGTTTTTTATGTGTTAGGAGGATATCTGTTTCATTTAATTCATATATATCTGTGATTAATTCATCTAACAAATAACATGATAATGTTTCCTTAATTTTAGGCACCTAATTAATACTATATTTTTGAACTTCATTTCATAAGGAGGTTAAAGCATTTGATTTTTTTTAAATCTGCATCAACTGTATTAATTTGTAGGAATACTTTAGTTCCTTTGAGTACTATTTAATTTGAAAAATCACTTGTTTTATTTAGTAATAAGATAAATATTCATTATGAAGATAATTATATGGGAATTGTTTTTAAGCAGAAATGAACATAAATTAGAGCTAAGTTTATGGATAGCTATTTTTTTAATGTCTTATTATTATTTTTTGTTCCAAATTTTGATAGAGATGTCAACATTTCAAATAGTTCTAGGTATAAAATATTTTCCTTAGTACATGAATGTTATCTGTTGATTTAAGTATTTTCCTTATATCTCTCTTGAGATTTTGGCAACAAAAACACTACTAAGTTTAAATATACTTTATGATTCAAATATATCTGAAGGTACTTTGTCTACAGTAAATTGCTATTTAAATATATATTTTTATTATTTAATTTTGAAAGACTTTCATAAAAGTGGAACTATATTAATTTTATTTTTCCAGTTTAGGTTCTTAAGTATTCTAAAGTTTGTATTCTGGCTTCCAGCTTTATAAACTACAGTGATAATTCTTTCTTTTCTCCTTCCACATAATTTGTTAATCTCATTCAGGTTAATTTTAGTTAGTATCATATTATTTATGTGATAAAAATGTTATATAGAATAAAATGTTAGTGGCAAAGAACCTGTAAACATAAAAATTGATAAGAAACTGTACACAGCATGAAAAAGTAGAAATAGGGATAAAATATAGGTAGTATGCTGTTCTTTAACATGTTAGAATTGAGAAAATTGAAGCTAAGAAAACAAAGTCTGCTTATTTTGATTCCAAGTGTAATGTAAATAGTAGTGGTATCATGTTTTTCATAATCACTTGTAATTGACTTTGTGTACATGTTTAAAGTATTAGAAGAAAAAGTTGTAAATAAGGGAAAAACATTTTCTAGTGAAGCAAGGAAAATTTTTGACAAATGATTATGCCAAATGTCCTTATGAATATAAGCAGGATTTGGGAAAAATCAATGATCAGAGAGTATGGGTCAGGTGATTGGTGTTTGTTAAATGAACTGACCAAGAGCCTGTACACACGTGATTTTCCAGTCTAATCAAAGTTGAAACATAAGTAATAAGTATGAGGCAACCTCATGTATCAAGCTCTATGCCTTTGGGTACAAAAGGTAAAAATAGTCTTCTAGAGAATTAACATGAAATTATTCCTCATAGCAATATAGACTAGATTTTAAATTTTTTTATGTTGTATTAAATATAAATGTATAATATGTGTTCAACTAGGTTTTATTTTAAATATGATTTTCCTAAAGTGAATCCTTGTAAAACTGCATAATCTAGTGTCTTTGTGAATGAGAACCACTGTATAGGATATATTTATTTTATGAAATATACACTTAAAAACTAAAAATAGCAGACTAAGGAATAGAGTATTATTGGTCATCTACTGGATAAATGTAATTTAAGGTCGATTCTTCTGTCTCAAAATTAAAGTTTAAAGAATATTTTGGACAATCTAAACATTCTGCATATGGAGTTGACATACTACATAAATATAAACCCCAATAAACTCAAAATTTGCACTGTTGGGATAAATCTCAAGTTTCTGAAGAAGAATTGGGTTTATTTTGGCTTGTAACTTTTTTTTTTAAACAGCATTTGTATAAGATTAAATTAAAATACTGTTCTCTTTTTAAACTATCCCCATTGTTCAAAAATCTTACTTTGCCTAGTATAAAACTGAAATTACAAGAAATACAGATAATATAAAATTATGGCATATTTAAATAACAAAGTATAGGTGTAATAGGTAGCCCAAGTAGTCAAATATCAAAATGTAATTAAAAATATGCATTTATTTGCTGTAATCTATTCAAAATATGGGCTTTGGCAAAATAGATATTAAAAAAATAATTTGATGTGCACAGTTTTCTTTAACAAAATATTATGCATTTGATTCCAAATAGCTATCTTCATAAGCAAACATGCTAGTTAAATTGAGTATGTTCTTTGAAAAACATTTAAGACAACCTAAGTTGAGGCTGTGTTCTTATATTTTTCTAATAATTAATAAAGATGTTTTTGTTTGGAGGATGATATATCTTAAATTTGGCCAAAGCAATAATAACCAAAATACTGATATAGTCTATCATCAAGTTTTCTAAAAGATAAAAAAAATGAGATATTGCAATTATCACTTTAGTTCAGTTATGTTTGAAATCCTGTAAAAGAGGCAGCCACTTTACAATAAAACACAGAGATGTTCAGTTTCTCAAATGATTCTTTTAATTTCAAATGGGTAGTAGAAAATATATAATGAGATACATTAAGTAGTTATGTATTGTCACTTAGGTGAAATAGAATTTTTGTTGAATATTCCCAACTTTTTAAACTTGGATGGGAAAGACTAACTGGGTAATATTTTTGTTATCTTTTATTTATTTATTTTTTAATGATTTGTTTATCTTACTCACCTTTTCTATCTAAAATCTGTCTATTCAGTGATTTGCAATATGACAAATTGGAAAGTTGTAAATAAAGAATAGAATGCATATTATACCTTAGTAATGATGAAAAAGTTGTTCTTTTTTAACTTAAATATTAATTCTATTTGTGAAGGGTTTAGTTATCAACCCTAAATACCCAAGTTGAGTGCTACTTGTAAAAGTAGATTAGTGTGTAAAATATACTTGTTTAGCTAATCTAAATATGTTTTAAATGTGACAGTATATCCAGTAGGGTCTGCAGGCATTTTTGCTTATATACTATGGACTGAATTCAAACATGTTGAATTTAAGGTTGCTGAATAATAAGGTCTTTTGGCTTTAACAATATTTAAATATTATATATCTTTCTTTTTAGGAACATTAAACCCTAAAAAGGCATTCTAAAAGTATATATTGGACTGATATAATATTTTAAAAATGCTAAAATCAAAATTCTGATATTTTGACCTTCATAGTTGTTATAAGAAATATATTAGAATTGAATATCATTTGACTTTTTATTGTTTTTAGGAAAATGAGTTACTGTAATTAAGTTTCCTTATTTTGAGTTGATAGTAAGATTCTATGTTGGTTTGAAATAATTACTTAGTTTTACAATATTATTTCCTCCTTTTATCTTAATTTTCCATCATGAGATTGATGACAAAGATGAGTCATGCTCCTGTGGCTTGGACCTTTCTTAAATGATGCACAATTTGCATTGATGTATTTCAAAATTGTCACAAGATTAAACTTTCATAAACCCATTTGAAAAAATTATCTTTACTTTTTTTCTTATGAATTCTCCCAAGAGGTGTTTATTTCTCAAATGGGAACAATTTTTACTTTCTGACTTTAGGAATTATGTATATATCTTATTAACTAGTGTTCAGGAATTTAAAATGAGGAATAAATTCCATATACCTCACATTTTATTATAACACAGGTTTTATACTGTTTTTGTGTACATGATTTTATTTGACCTCAACTAGTCTTGGAATAAGCCTGTTTGAGAAGATAGCCATTATTTTTTAGGTAAGCCAGATTCGGCTGAAGGAAATCACTTGGTTTGCCAAAGACCATGTAGCTAATAAGCCACAGAGTTTAGATTTGAACCCAGTTGTTCTAGTCATTATCCTAGCACTTTAAACATGAGACCATGGATGTGAAAAATACATCTGTACTGAGATTACTTGAATCAAGAAATAAAATAACTGTCTTTTTTTCCTAATTTTATTGTGATATTTTTAAGAAAATAAGGCAAGACATTTCTGGTCAACTTATTCATTAATCAGATGACAGTGAGTAATGCAGCAAAGACTGAAGTCATATTTTGTAATGAATCTGCCCATTCACTCACTAGATTAGATAATAAACATAGTCACTTATTCATTAAACATGTTTATCAAGGACTACTGTATTTAAGACACTCTACTAGAAATGAAGATTAATATTTAGTCACTAAATCATATCTGACTCTTTTACAACCCCATGGACTGTAGCCCACCAGGCTACTCTGTTCATGGAATTTCCCAGACAAGAATACTGGAGTGGATTGCCATTTCCTTCTCCAGGGATTGTCTTGATCCAAAGATTCACCTCGTGTCTCCTGCATTGAAGGCAAATTCTTTACCACTGAGCCACCTGGGAAGCCCAGAAATGAGGATACTGAAAATTATGAGTAGTTGTTGCCCTCAAGGAGCAGTAGGAAATATATATGAGCCAATTATCACAGTTCAGTAAGACAAAGTATTATGACAGAGAAATAAAGTGCTGTGACAGAGATTAACACAGGAAGGAACATCAAACTTGGCATACTGCCCTATGGGAGTTATTACCTGATCTGGGCTTTAAGGCACTAGTTATTTGAAATACAGACAGAAAGGAAGGCACCTCTCGCCAAAGTAGCAGCACATGACAAGGCATCAAGGGATGGCAAGGCCAGGTGTGATTGAACCACTGAATGTGGTTTAGTCTGACTCTAGTCGTGAGTTTGAGGGGAAGGAGAGGTGTGCTAAGGGGCGAAGCTTTGTCTATCCACACATGGGCTTGTAGCTCTTGTAAGGAAACTCTTTTGGATAAAAGGGGGACCCATAAATGATTTAACACAACAGCTGCATAATCAGATTTATGTTTTATAAATAACAGGATGATTTCAAGAAAGAAAATATACCAGAGAGGGGGAAATGGGATGAAAAAAAAACAGTTGTCTTGAAGTAATACAACTTAGGATGGTAAGTTCTTGAATAAAAGTGGAAGCTCTGAGACAAGAGCTAAGTAAATAGATCCATATAGAACTGTTGACAGAATGCAGTGATGGGTTGGATGTCTGTGTAGGCTGGTGAAAAGAAGTATGGTAAGAATTAAAGATGATTTCTTCAATTTTTAGTTTTGGCAAATTATCAAAACCAAAATAGGAAGGGGCACACCAAAGAAGGAGCAGATCTGAATGAGGAAGGTGAGTTTAGTGTGGATATACGGTTAAGGAGGCATTTAAAAGACATTTAAATGCAATAGAGTTTTGGACATATGTATCTGGAGCTCTTGGGCTCAGTCTGAACTGAAGATAGACACTGAATAATGACTGAAACCATGGATGTGAATGATATCATCCAGAGAGAACAAAAGCAGTGAAAAGAATGCTGAGGACAAAATCCCAGGAAATACCAGTATTTCAGGGACAAGGAGAGAAAAGGAAACTGAAGGAAATGGGTCAGAGTTCAGAGGAAAGTGAGGTAAGAATAATTCACAGGAGCCAAGAGATAGGAAGAATTTCAAGTACATAGTGATCAATCATGTCTTTGATTGCTGAATTTTAATAACAAGTTGCAAAGGTAATTGATCCTTAACATCAGTCTTTTCTTCTCTTTTCTTTAATGTTCTTTTATATTTTGACTAGGAAAAAAAAAAAAAGCAGCCTTTATTAATCCCACATAGATTCTATTAATGCATACACTTTGTGTATAGTGGCCTAGAATATTCTTATAATTAGCGATAGGGATTATCTTTTCTGGACTTTTGATCCAGATGGGCTTGGATTTGCAACCTGATAGGGTCGGACACGATTGAGCAACTTCACTTCACTTTTCACTTTTATGCATTGGAGAAGGAAATGGCAACCCACTCCAGTGTTCTTGCCTGGAGAATCCCAGGGACGGGTGAGCCTGGTGGGCTGCTGTTTATGGGGTCACACAGAGTCGGACACGACTAAAGTGACTTAGCAGCAGCAGCAGTGAGCCAGTTACTTGCACTTTTAAGTCTCAGTTTCTTCATTCATTAACAAAAACACATGTATTTTATGAATATTAGAAAAGTGCTTGGAAAATATTTAGCCTATAATTATAACTCAATTAAATTTAGCTATATTACATTTCCTGTGTCACATAGAACATTTATTTCTAAATCAGTGCAAAAATTTCAAGTTATATTTTCTGTTTATATTTTGAAAAGTAATTTGTGTTTTGAAAAAATATATTTTATTTGTATTTCATAGGAATTTTTGACCTCTAACTTAATTTTAATTCATACACAAATCTAAATGCATATTTGTCTAAACTATTTCTAAGTCCTACAAGAGGGTAACTTTGTTGGGAATCTGTGGACCATTTGGAGAAAGAATTGGTTCATGAATGGATTAAAGGGATTAATGGATTCTCCTAATTGTATGCAAACTTGTGTGTTCTTGAGTGTGGCGTGTGTGTATACATTATGTGTGTGTAGACAAAGAGACAGTCTAAATTTTTGAATACCTTATCAATGAATTTCAGTCACTCACACACACACACAGCCCACAGCCCTAAAAGAGTTATACATAGATTAGATAAGCAGTACTCCATTCCCTATCTTCTTCATTTCAAAAGCCAGTTGGATTTTCTTTTTTAAACTAACCAAGAATTTTTCCATAAACTTAGTCTCCAATAGCTTCTTCCTCATCATAGAAAATAATCAATGTGTCCTAGCTGGGAAAATGCTTGGTTTGGTATTCTGCCTATTAAACTATCATCGTATTATTTTTATTTCTTGCCTTAACTATGAAAAGCTCTACACATTCCACATCAACTCCTTCTATTTTTATCATGACTTGCCTTTTCCCTTAACCATCACCACTCCTGCAACAGTGTTCTTGAAGGTCATCAGTGATTTACAGATTAGTAAATTCCATTGTTCCTTAATCAAAGTCTTTTAATAATTTGTAGAATTTGACATAGCTGTTTTTGAAACACATTTCTCCTTGATAATATAATTAGCTAGTGATTATATGCCAAGAGTCTGTATTAATTACTTATATTCTTATACAACTGTAATAAACAGGCATCACTATTATTTTCATTTTATATATGGAAAAACTAAAGATTTGTAGTTAAGAAAATTTGCCTAACCACAAAGTATTCAGGGTACCAGATTCTAAAGTCAGTTTTGCCTTCCATTCACACTAAAGTGTCCTATTTAATATTGTATATATAAGATAGCCATCTCTTTGTGTGACAGTGGTTAGCTAACTCCAAATTTGAATAGAAAGATGTTTCCCTCAAAGTTACTTCTTTAACAGTTTTTGAACAAATGATGTATGTGATTTTAAAGAAATAATTTAGCCCTTCTGGATCTGTTTCCTCAAATATAATGGAAAGAATTGGATTATTGATGGTTTGCTAAATTTTTGACACTGTGGAACCCTTTGTTCAAATGAAATCTTACATGGAAAAAAAAAACAAAAACAATTTCCATTTACCCGGTGAATAAAATGCCACCCGGAGAAGGCAATGGCACCCTACTCCAGTACTCTTGCCTGGAAAATCCCATGGATGGAGGAGCCTGGTAGGCTGCAGTCCATGGGGTTGCTAAGAGTCGGACACCACTGAGCAACTTCACTTTCACGCATTGGAGAAGGAAATGGCAACCCACTCCAGTGTTCTTTCCTGGAGAATCCCAGGGACGGGGGAGCCTGGTGGGCTGCCGTCTATGTGGTCGCACAGAGTTAGACATGACTGAAGCAACTTAGCAGCAGCAAAATGCCACCAGGTGTAAAAATGAATAAATTCCACCATATTTTAAAAGGAATAAATGAGTCTTTATATGCTACACAAACATTGGATACTTCATTATTTGGTCAATCTACATGATCTTTATAGGAATGTTATTTGATGACTAGTGGTCAGAGAGTTCATTTCAGGTTTTCCCTTACATGTTTTTGGATTCCAATAAACATAATGAGGACTCTCTTAAAGATCATTGACCTAAGTCAAAATTGCTGCAGTCTTCATAGTGTCCTTACTTGCCTCCAATTTAATAAAACTACTAAAGTCATAAATAAAAGTTCAATATTATCTTAGAAATGAAAGGTAAAAAATTGTGATGTAATACTTTTCTTTGAACAAGCCATTACACTTCTCCAGCAAAAATTATACCTAAGCTATAACCATTGTTTGCTTATTTTTGCTTATATCCTTATTTTTATAAAAGCAATTTCTCATTGTTGCTGCTGTTCAATCACTCAGTCTCTTTGCAACCCCATGGACTGCATCACACCACATTTCCCTATCCTTCACCATCTCCCAGAGCTTACTCAAACTCACTGCCATTGAGTCAGTGATGCCATCCAATCATCTTGTCCTCTGTCATCCCCTTCTCCTCCTGCCTTTAATTGTTCCCAGAATGGTGGCCAAAATATTGGAACTTCAGCTTCAGCATCAGTCTTTCCAATGAATATTAAGGACTGATTTCTTTTAGGACGGACTGGTTTTATCTCCACAATGTCCAAGGGAATCTCAAGGGTCTTCTCCAACACTACAGTTCAAAAGCATCAATTTTTCAGCATTCAGCCTTCCTTACGTCCAAATCTCATATCCATATATGACTACTGGAAAAATCATCTATGATCTTTGTCGGCAAAGTGATGTCTCTGCTTTTTAATATGTTGCCTAGGTTTGTCATAGCTTTTATTCCAAGGAGCAAGCATCTTCTAATTTAATAGCTACAGTCACCATCTGCAGTGATTTTTGGAGCTCAAGAAAATAAAGTCTGTCACTGTTTCCATTGTTTCCCCATCTATTTGCCATGCAGTAATGTGACCAGATGCAATGATCTTCATTTTTTGAACGTTGACTTTTAAGCCAGCTTTTTCACTCTCCTCTTTCACCTTCATCAAGAGGTTCTTTAGTTCCTATTCACTTTCTGCCATAAGGGTGAGTCATTTGCATATCTGAGTTTATTGATATTTGTCACAGCAGTCTTGATTCCATCCTGTGCTTCATCTAGCCCAGCATGCTCATGAATAACTTTCTCATCAGTAACTTTATATATATATTACATATTGTTTTATTTCCATTCTCATATTTTTATCTTTTTAAACTGACCCATGAAAATTTCAAGTGATTTAGAAATCTTAAGAGCAAAAATATTATTGCAGTCTCACCACTAAGGGGTAATCACAGTAAATAGATCTTTCTGGATTTTTCTTTTTATGTGTATAGACCTAAAGTGAGAAGTAGAAAACTATAAACATAAAATACCTATATATATATATATATAACTTTTTAATAACAATGTTAATCTATAAATGTATTTTATTAATGTTTATTTCATGAAAAGTTTTATCTCAGTATATTAAGACCAATCTAATTTTCTTTTACTGCTATGGTCCCATCACTACATGGGAAATAGATGGAAAAACAGTGGAAACAGTGTCAGACTTTATTTTTCTGGGCTTCAAAATCACTGCAGATGGTGACTGCAGCCATGAAATTAAAAGACGCTTACTCCTTGGAAGGAAAGTTATGACCAACCTAGACAGCATATTCAAAAGCAGAGACATTCACTTTGCCAACAAAGGTTCGCCTAGTCAAGTCTATGGTCTTTACTGTGGTCATGTATGGATGTGAGAGCTGGACTGTGAAGAAGCCTGAGCGCCGAAGAATTGATGCTTTTGAACTGTGGTGTTGGAGAAGACTCTTGAGAGTCCCTTGGACTGCAAGGAGATCCAACCAGTCCATTCTGAAGGAGATCAGCCCTGGGATTTCTTTGGAAGGAATGATGCTAAAGCTGAAACTCCAGTATTTTGGCCACC
This sequence comes from Tragelaphus eurycerus, assembly GCA_935064755.1. Taxonomy (NCBI): domain Eukaryota; kingdom Metazoa; phylum Chordata; class Mammalia; order Artiodactyla; family Bovidae; genus Tragelaphus; species Tragelaphus eurycerus. The sequence goes on from CAKXYN010000123.1 coordinate 3,066,059, forward strand.
TCATGCGAAGAGTTGACTCATTGGAGAAGACTTTGATGCTGGGAGGGATTGGGGGCAGGAGGAGAAGGGAACGACAGAGGATGAGATGGCTGGATGGCATCACTGACTCGATGAATGTGAGTCTGAGTGACCTCCGAGAGCTGGTGATGGATAGGGAGGCCTGGCGTGCTGCAGTTCATGGGGTCGCAAAGAGTCGGACACGACTGAGCGACTGATCTGATCTGAATGCCATTGTGCAAAGTTACTATTAAATGTAGTTAGTACCCTCTGGATCAACATTTATGTCATTTCCAATTTTTTATGTTACAACCAGAATAGCAGTAAAGCTATCTGAGTGCCTGTGTGAATATTCCCATAGGATTAATTCATGGAAATTAAATTATATCAAACAATGTGTATTTTTGCTTTTAGCCCATATTGTTAATGTCCTTTCCTCAAAAAGTATTATTTACATTTACAGTAACAAAGATGTAAGAATAATTGGTTTTCTATGACCTGCTAACACTAATCATTATCAGTTTCTTGAATCTTCACTTGTCCTAATGTGTGAAGTTCAGTTCAGTTCAGATCAGTCGCTCAGTCATGTCCAACTCTTTGGGACCCATGGACTGCAACATGCCAGGATTCCCTGTCCATCACCAGCTCCTGGAGCTTGTTCAGACTCATGTCCATCAAGTCAGCAATGCCATCCAACCATCTCATCCTCTGGCATCCCCTTCTCCTCCTGCTTTCCATCATTCCCAGCATCAGGCTCTTCTCTAATGAATCAGTTATTTGCATCATGTGGTCAAAATATTGGAGCTTCAGTTTCAGCATCAGTCCTCCCAATGAATATTCAGGACCGATTTATTTAGGATTGACTGGTTTGATCTCCTTGCAGTCCAAGTTACTCTCAAGAGTCTTCTCCAGCACCAAAGTTCAAAAGCAGCAGTTCTCTAGCTTTCTTAATGGTTCAGATCTCACATCAACACATGACTACTGAAAAAAAACATAGCTTTGACTAGACAGAACATTGTTAGTAAAGTAATGTCTTTTTTTTTTTAATATGCTGTCTAGGTTGGTCATAGCTTTTCTTCCAAGGAGCAAGTGTCTTTTAATTTCATGGCTGCAGTCACCATCTGCTGTGATTTTGGAGTTCAAGAAAATAAGTCTGTCATTGTTTCCATTGCTTCCCCATCTATTTGCCATGAAGTGATGGGACCGGGTGCCAAGATCTTAGTTTTCTGAATTTTGAGTTTTAAGCCAACTTTTTCACTCCCTCTTTCACTTTCATGAAGAGGCTCTTTAGTTTCTCCTCACTTTCTGCCATGGGAATGGTGTCATCTCCGTATCTGAGGTTATTGATATTTCTCCCAGAAATCTTGATGCCAGCTTGTGCTTCATCCAGTCCAGCATTTCACATGATGTAGTCTGCATATAAGTTAAATTAGCAGGTGACAATATGCAGCCTGGACATACTCCTTTACCAATTTGGAACCAGTCCATTTTCCCATGTCCACAGTACTGAGGAAACAGACTCTAGGAGGGCAGAAATAAAACTTTGTTCGAACCAGGATCCAGGAGGAAGGAGCAGTGTCCCCACAAGAGACTGAGCTCAACATGCCTATGAGTGTGCAGAAGTCTCAGATGGAGGCATGGTTCAACAGTGGCTTGCTGTGGAGTCAGGGACACTGAATATCATAGTGCGGGCATAAGTCCTCAGGCCAAACAATAGGGAAGGAACACAGCCCAGCCTATCAACAGAAAATTGGATTAAAGATTTACTAAGCATGACCCCGCCCATCAGAACAAGACCCAGATTCCCCCACAGTCAGTCTCTCCCATCGAGAAGCTTCCAGAAGCCTTTTATCCTTGTCCATAAGAGAGCAGACATAATGAAAACCACAATCACAGAAAACTAACCAAACTCCTCATGTGGATCACAGCCTTGTCTAATTCAATGAAACTGTGAGCCATCCCATATAGGGCCATCCAAGCCGGACGGGTCATGGTGGAGAGTTCTGACCAAATGTGGTCCACTGGAGAAGGGAATTCCAAGCCACTTCAGTATTCTTGCCTTGAGCCCCATGAAGTGTATGATGGGTGAAAATGACATCTACTTGCTGCTTTAATTTGTATATTTTGATTAATAGTAAGGCTAAGAATATTTTCCTGTATCTATAAGACTTTTTATCTCTTTCTGTGTGAACTGTTGTTCTTTTACTTTACCAATGTTTTCTTCTTTATTTGAGGAAGTGTTTTACAAACTATAGAAATGAATCCTTTGTCATGATGTTGAACTGTAGAATTTTTTTAGAATACTTTATGGTTTTGTATTTTATATTTATAATGCTAACTCTTTGGGGATTTATTATGTGTGTTAGGTACTAATCTTTATTTTTTTTTCTGTTCTATTTATTTGAATAAGCTATTTTTTTTTACTGTTTCTTTGAACTGATACATTTGTGCAAATCTCCTGTAATCATGACTGAATTTGAGCTTGAACAGTTCTGCATTTTACCTCTTCCCAAGTTCTCTTTGCTGTTCTTCATCTCACTGTCCTGACAGTCTCACATGTTCATACTTGCTAGTTTTGATGTTTTTATTATCTGCTTTCTTGGTCCACCTATTACTTTCCTAGGTTTCCCCCTGTTTATCAGCTACTCTTGTTTCTATCTCCAAAGTTCATTACAAATATTTCCAACTTTCACCATTTCTAGCCTACAGTTCTAGTGCAAGTCAATGATACTTTTCTAATAATTTAGTACTGAATATACTGCTACTGCCATTTCCTCTCCCCACCCACTTTACATACCAGAGCCAGTGGTTCCCTTCAGAATTGAAGCAAAATACTATTTCTTCTTACTTAATACCTTCTAATGGTTTTCAGTTTCTTGGGGTAAAATTGCAACTCTTTTAACAGACTTGGACTCTAAGCATGATCTGTCTCTCGTCCATCTTTTTGCCATGTTCCACCATGTTGAAGTTCACTCAGTCTTCTTTTTGGTTCCTACACATGATTTAATCCTTTCTTTCTATTTTCTATGCCTTTGCATTTTCCATTACCATTTTTGAGGATGGGGAGTCCTCCAATCTAGTTTTTGTCGAGTAGCTTTTTCTGGATCTTCAGGACTCAGGTCAAACTCATTGCCTAAGAGAAATCTTCCATGCTAACCTTTGTAGAGTAAGCTCTCTCACACAAAACTGCATTTACTTTTTACTGCATTGCCAACCCTATGATAATCTTTGATATTTTTTTACAGTCTGTAATTGTTATTTTCATTTGTTTACATATTTATCATCTATATTCCCAGTAGAATAAAAACTCCTATAACCAGGACTTTATTTGCCTTGTTAAACAATATATCCTCATAGCCTTTCTCAATACCTGGTACAAACCAAGAATCAATATATTCAATGTATCTTTGTATATATGAATGAACAATGTGTGATGAGTTTTCTCTTCACTCATTTTTGGGACATTCTTAAGATAGCTAAGACTTTTCATGTAGCTTAGAAGAAAATTGAGCAGAGGATATAAGGATAATATGGCATTGGATTCATTCCTTATATATATATATTCTCATTTGTTTTCATTAGAGTTAGTTGATGCAATGGGTTAGGTAAGGAGGAAGATAAGTTAATGCAAATTGATTTATAGTGCATTGGCCTGATGGCACTTTGATGAATTTAAATCTGGTAGAAAAGAACTTTTAGGTACTTATAACATGTGGTCTCTGCTGACAAAAGAACTAGAAAATACTGACTCAGTACTCTTTCAGAGTAGAAGAAAGCACACGTGGGAATCCCAGGTGTATTAGTAAGCATTCTCAAGAGAATCATCTATTCAGATGGTCTGTTCATTGGCTACTTCCTTGAGTGAGTGAGTGAGTGAAAGTCACTCAGTCATGTCTGACTCTTTGCAACTCCATGGACTGTGGCCCACCAGGCCCCTCTGTTCATGAATTCTCCAGGCAAGAATATTGGAGTGGGTTGCCATTTCCTTCTCTAGTGAATCTTCCCAACCCCAGGGATTGAACCTGGGTCTCCTGCATTGCAGGCAGACATTTTACCATCTGAGCCATCAAGCCCTGCTTCCGTAGCACTTCTTAAAGTTCATGAAATTAGAAGACATGTGAAAGAAGGGATCTGTAGTCAAATGTACAATGAAAACCTGTCAATTCTTGATTACCTACACTGAATTTTCTTTACATTTCACAATTTGCCAGTTTCAATAGCCCTTATCCCTCCTGTTTTAAATTAGTTTATCCTTGTTTAAATTGCTTAAATTTAAGCTATGTATATAATCTTACGTTGGCAAGTTGGAGAAGCATTTCACTATTTCTCTGCTCCAATGATTTAAAATCAAGATGAATATATATTTTCTGAAAAAAACTGTATATATGCTTTCTTTTTTGTAATGAAAAACATGCCAGTCCAAATGGTTCCCTTTTTGCTCTGATTACCAAGGAGCTCAGTTTTCACATTTACTGATCAGTAACAACACTGGTCCCCAGCTGAAAAAAAAAAAAAAAAAAAAGAGCTTTGTATCATTTTTCTAGATTCCACATATATGTTAGTACATGATATTTGTTTTTATCTTTCTGAGTTACTTTACTCTGTATAATAGATTCCAAGTTCATCCACATCTCTACAAATGATCCATCTCTTTTATAGTTAAGCAATATTCCATTGTATATATGTACCACATCTTCTGGGGCTTTCCATGAGGCACTAGTGGTAAAGGACCCCCCTGGCAATGCAGGAAACTTAAGAGATGCCTGTCTATACCTGTGTTGGAAAGATTCTCTGGAGAAGGGTGTGGTAACCCACTTCAGTATTCTTGCTGGAGAATCTCATGGACAGAAGAGATTCATAGGGTTGCATAGAATTCATAGAGTCCATAGGGTTGCAAAGAGTCAGATATGACTGAAACGACTTAGCATGCACACATCACATCTTCTTTATCCATTCATTTCTTGTTTGACTTTTAGATTGTTTCCCTGCCCTGGCTATTGTAAATAGTGCTGGAATTTAACAATAGGGCAGGGCAGGAATAGAGATCCAGACATAGAGAAGGGACATGTGGACACAGCAGGGAGAAAAGAAGGCTTGGACGAATTGGGAGTGTAAGACACTATCTTGTGTAAAATAGATATTGGGAATCTGCTATAAAGCACAGGAAGCCCGTCTTGGTGATCTGTAATGACCTATATATGAAAGATGGGGATTGGGGGTGAAAAGGGGGTCTCATATGTATACATATAGCTGTTTCACTTCATTGTAAAGCAGAAACCAACACAACATTGTGAAGCAATTATACTCCAATGAAAAAAAAGCTTTGTTTATATATTTTGGTTTTTCTAAACTAATATATATATATAATAAAATAATGAGTTTTATATATTATACAACGTAGATATAAAACATTGTATAAATAAACAATGTATAAACATTGTATATATATGATATATAAATATATATATATATATAAGACTGTACACATCATTTTGAGAAAGAAGCACAAAGGTACAGTAGCTATAAATTAACACTGTAGATGATACCCCTTTCCATGAAGGTGTTGATCAGCTTTTGCTTGAATAGTTAACTTTCCTCTATAGTACTTTTTGTATATTGTATATGCCTTGGAAGATAATATATGGATAGGTAGATAACCTGTCAATCCGGTTAGATTGTGAGTTATTTGAGGACAAGTATGGTAACCTTATTAGTATGTCTATTCCATGAGTCTTATCACTGTACTAGGATGTTCTATGCTTAATGAATGTCTGCTGACTGATTGTAGGGCAAGAGGATGGAGGAAAGGAATCCATTTCTTGGTTGGTTATTATAACAACTAATTCCTAGGCAGATTGAATTAACATAACATAAATCAACTTCTTCTCCACATGAATCAAACCCTTCACAATTTTGAAAACAGATATCACAAATCCCCTTTGGACTTCCCCAGGCTAAATAATACTTCTTTATATGGTATACTTTCTAAAACATTTAACATTCTAGTTCTGGTAATTTTAATATCTTGTGGATTTATCATAATTTTATTAAAAGATATTCACCTGAATTAACCCCATTCTCTTGTTATAAACTGTCCAGAATTAAACCACATTGTTGACACAGATGATGATGATCTGACATGATCTATCCAGGTGAGAATATTAATTCCAATTATTTAGGCATTATACATATAAAGTGTACACCAAGATTACTTGAGTTTTAATTAGCCTGTTATATCACTCTGTTCTTGTTAAATTCATGGCCAATTAGAACTTAAAACTTTGCTCTTTATCCTACATGAATTGCTACAAATCAACCTCTCCATAAGGCAGTTTTTAAAATTCAAAATGAAAGATTTTACATGTTCAGTTCAGTTCTGTCCCTCAGTCGTATCCAACTCTTTGCAACCCCATGGTCTGCAGCAAGCCAGGCTTCCTTGTCCATCTCCATCTCCAGGAGTTTATGGAAGCATCAATACCATTTTGAGTTATAATTAAACTAGCTATAAACTATTTTCAACTCCATGTGACTCTTTGCTGTATGACTATCCTCACTGATGATCAAAATTAAAAAACAAGCTGTGGTACCAAGTCATGAACCAATACTCTTTAGGTATTTGTGTAGTTAAATGTGAATTATCCAAAAATAAAGTATGATCAAATGTCTCCATGTTGTTTATAAAAATGGTCATTTCACTGCACTTGTACTTTTGAAACATTAAAACAAACACAAAGGTCATCAAATTTAATTGAAAAGGAAATTTTTAAATCACTAAAGATGGCTGGGGTGTTTAAAATTGATACAATGCTTTTGAAAATCAACTGGTCACAACAGATCAAAGATATTAAAAATTGTGAATCATTTGAACTCATGAAAACAGAAAAATCTCTAGTCATGAAAATGCCCATTAAAGCTTTACTTAGCAAGATGGTTAAATTAATTAAAATCCATCCCAGATTCTTTAAGGAAGAACATCAATCATAGTCCTCTATTTGACTTGTCCCAACAGTCGAGTTCAAGAAGTTTTTCCTGTGTATATAGAGACTCTCTATATGTTTGTTTCCTTTCTTTGTATTATTTTGTTTTGTTTTCTTACTGAAAAACCAGTGTCATAATAGAAAAGAAGAAGTGTTCTAATCGGATGTAAACAAGATGTTTTCAAAATGTAATAATGACTATTGGAGTTGGATAGAGCTATTTGAATGATTTTTAAAAGCATCAGCTGTTTAGAGGGCATAGCTCTTCCACACCAGTCCTGACTGATAACCAGGTAAAGATAGGCACATTGTCCTGGAGGTGGTGTATCTCATGGTTCTGTGCAGATATATGGAAATTCTAGTCAATGGCTAATATGAGAAATCACTGTCATTGGCTTTGCCCAACTTCTCTAATCTTCCCCTCACCTCTCATCCTTCTAAGGACAGAAGATATTGAGATTCAGAAATTATGTGATAATCTACTTGGGTCTGAAAAATGCATGAGATTTTGCCATTCTGTAAAGAGAAACATATTTCTACAGACAAAAGAGTATCATAGCAAAAAAGTGTAAAGGTGTATGGACAATTTTGGGGAGCAGAAGTGCAGAAGGAAAAATAGAGGCAGGGATGGGAGAACAAAGGGTCAAGTGGAAGGTTTGCAAACCTGGCTACAGAGGCAGGGAGTAGTCTTCAAATTGCCTTGTAAGTTAGGATAAGGATTTTATTTCTTTTACTCTGGGCCAGAAGACAACAAGAATCATCTTAAGCAGTTTATAACATATTTGTGTTCTAGGAAGAATTCTAGCACCAGTCTTCATCATTCATGTGTATAGTTTAATGGGATTCATTTCCATGCCAAATACACAAAGAAATCATTTCCTGGCATGAAATGCTATTTTGCTACTTCAGTTGGTCTTTGTAAAACTTATTATTGTATGTGATTCTGCTCACTATTTTCCATCAAGAGCTGGTACTTCCAACAACAACAAAAACACCTAAGGTTATCATTTCAACCATGTACCTTCAAACAGCAAATCAGGTCTTTTATAATATGCACGTTGGAAAAGAGTTGGTATCTATGGGAGGGGAAAAATGAACAAAATATCATTTGTAATATGTTTAAAGGCAAGTAAGTCTCCTTAAAGATTGGTATAGATGCTGATAGAACACTACATATGCATTCCAGGTTAAATTTCAGATATCTTCCCCCTTTTAAATGATTGATCTTCAGTTCAGTTCAGTCTCTCAGTCGTGTCTGACTCTTTGTGACCCCATGAACAGCAGCACGCCAGGCCTCCCTGTCCATCACCATCTCCCAGAGTTCACTCAAACTCACGTCCATCGAGTTGGTGATGCCATCCAGACATCTCATCCTCTGTCGTCCGCTTCTCCTCCTGCCCCCAGTCCCTCCCAGCATCAGAGTCTTTTCCAATGAGTCAACTCTTCGCATGATGTGGCCAAAGTACTGGAGTTTCAGCTTCAGCATCATTCCTTCCAAAGAACACCCAGGGCTGATCTCCTTTAGAATGGACTGGTTGGATCTCCATGTAGTCCAAGGGACTCTCAAGAGTCTTCTCCAACACCACACTTCAAAAGCATCAATTCTTCAGGATTCAGCTTTCATCACAGTCCAACTCTCATCCATACATGACCACTGGAAAAACCATAGCCTTGACTAGACAGACCTTTGTTGGCAAAGTAATGTCTCTGCTTTTGAATATTCTGTCTAGGTTGATCATAACTTTTCTTCCAAGGAGTAAGCATCTTTTAATCTTGGAAGAGATTTATTATTCACTTTAGTTGGCACAGATGAGCACCTATACTAAAATTATGACTTGTCACTCAGTCACATAATGCAGAGTTATAAGAAATGATTTTTAAAAAGCAAGCTGAAAAGTTGTAAGACTAGAATAATAACTAGTACAGTTACATATAACTGCAAATAACTTTATGCTTTTATTCATAGATATAAAAATATATAGCATATACATCAGAATCTGTTGTGTACATGTGTAATATATGTATGACTTTAGCATTTAATTATTATTTTTACACAAATTGGTTATGGCTGTATATTATGAAAACATAACTGGTTATGAAAATAAGCCTCATTTTACAGAAATGATAAAATCATAGATTAGAAATCAAGTGTGAATATTTAATTGAGAAGGAAGTCTTGCTAAATTTTTAATTTTTTTCTAAATAACAATATCTTTACATATCCTGCACTTTATTTCAAAGGGTAATTTTACATTTCGTGTTAATAATACTCCAATGCTTTTAAGTCAATAGAGTGAAACCAATGTGCTCAGTTTGGTAGAATAGCATGTGTACATGATCATGCTCAGTAGCCCAGTCATGTCTGACTCTTTGTGACCCCCATGGACTATTCCTGCTAGGCTCCTCTCTCCATGGGATTTCCCAGGCAAGAATACTGGAGTGGATTGCTATTGCCCTCTTCGAGGCATCATTCCAGCCCAGCGACTGAACCCGCACCTCCTTCAATTTCTGCATTGGCAGGTGGATTCTTTACCACTGGGCCACCCAGGAAGCCCCAGAATAGTATATAATTAGAGACACTTAATATATAGGATATAACATCAGTGAAAAAATATAGACTCTCTTTGATTCCATTTTCATAAGAACTGTAATACATACAAGAGATTTAAAGCTACCATATCAAAGTTTTGGTAATGATTGTTTTTCTTAAATGTTATTATGCAGAATTTTTGTTTTTAATTTACATATATCTGAAGTTATGTTTACAAAACACATACATTTAGAGTTTTCTGATTAACAGTATTTAACTAAAAGAACATATTGTGCTCTCACCACTAAGTATTCTGTTTGTCTTGCTCTATTAAATGTGACAGATAACCTATGAGATCTTTAGACATTTAAGCCAATATCAGATCTTGATGTCAGAATATCATGTCCACTTAGCAGTCACCATATTTGATCTCTTTGTTTACATTCATTATTTTAAAAATGGAAATATCAGCTTGAATTAATTAAAAGTATTAAGATTAAATCATTATGTTTACTTTAAAAGAACCAAGAGAACATTTGGTGATTACAAGCATTTTTCACTGCCAATTGAAATATATAACTTACAATGTCTAATAGTATATATTATTTTCAGTTCTGTAGAAAGCAGAGTAACTACATGCCTGGGTTGATGGCTTTTGAATATCTGGTCACTGTCTTTCAGTCATCTTTTTTGATCACCCTGGGCTTCCCCTGTGGGTCAGCTGGTAAAGAATCTGCCTGCAATGTTGGAGGCAATCCTGAAGGCAATGTGTTTATACAATTATAATAATTGTAGTAATGTTTACAATCACGCATGACTTATCTATTCATAAGGGGATGTCAATAGAGAATTGTTTTCCATGGCTTTTTAGTGTCTACAGTCACATTGCCTTCAGAATGTTCATATTCTCCCCCTGGAATGTAAACTCCTGGTTGACTAGGTTCCCGTTGTTTTTGTGAATGAATCCCTACTGCTTGGTTCATGGAACAATGCCTAGCACATATCACTAAATTACTGCCTATTGAGTTTATGGCTATGAGAATGGGGGAATTTATGATGACATACTAGTTTTTTTTTGTTTTGTTTTGTTTTTTTTTCCAAACTTTAGACTTTTTATTTGTATTGGGGTATAGCCAATTAAAAATTGTGTTAGTTTCAGGTGAACAGTAAAGGGACTTAACCATACTACTGTTTTAAATCAATTTTTTGAGCATCCAGTTAAGAATTGTGGCAGATCCTGTATTAATGGCTGTAGACACTATGAAACCATGAAAAACAATTCTTTATTGGCATCCCCATATGAATAGATGACTCATGAACAATTGTAAATATTACTACAATTATTATAGCTGTATAAACACATTGCATTCAGGATTTAGAGGCTAAGAATTCTATATTTATAATCTCGAAGTGAGAAGGGACAGCCTAACAAGTGGCCTTCCTTCTGAGTTCATATATCTCAAGATGATTGTTTCACCTGAATTATTGATACTTCCAGGATGCCCACACATAACATGGATATCTCAGGTCTCCATTTAAAATTCTGATCCAAGCATCAGTGGTTTATTCTCATTTCTACTCCAAACTTTGTTTTTTACACAGCATCCATAAAAGTTTAGGCCCTTCAAAATTCTCATATTTCTACCTAGTTTCCAAGACGACTTTTTGTGTGTCTAGTGTGCCAAGCGATATTCCATTCTGGAGACCCAAGTCTCTTTGCTCTTAAGTGAAACACTATCTACTGATGACCATTGAAAATCTCAATGTAATGTGACAGATACTATGATTACGTTAGAGAGGAGGCAGCTAACCCCACGTGTGTTAATGTTTTTATAATGTACTTTTAAAGGCATTTTCTCTTTTTCTTCCTCAAGGGGAGAAGACAGTTTGACCGTCTCTTATAAGGCCAAGATAAAAGATTCAAGAAAAAGATTCAATATAATGCATACTAAGTTGATTAATGAAGAGGATGGATGATCTAATCAGGTGCCAGAATTTATATGGAATATAAAATAATACCAATATAAAATATAAAACCAATATAAAATAAAACCAAATTCTTTGTCAGTCCCAGATTTTAATCAACTATGAATCTGAATGGCTCATGTTGTCTCATAGACATCAAATTGCTTATCATTTCTATATATTGTATTCCTTAAGCATCTGTATGTTTTTGCCACCAAGTTACTCTGCCTCTGTTAATATGCAGCTTTTTAAGTGTTAAGTTGTCAGTTTAGTTAATTGACTGCTCATTGGCAACTGTTTTTTCCTTCATTGTGCTGCACATTTTATTGAAAAGAAATATTAGATGCGTGTTAGATGTGATATTGCGATATCTATCGCTTATAATTTGCTGGAAAAATATAAATAACTTGAAGTGAAATAAGAGAATAAGGTGATGTTAAATTAAAATAGGGTTAATCGTCAAAGAAGGAATATCAGAAGAGCCCATACTTTATAAACATAAACTTTCAGTTCAGTTCAATTCAGTCGCTGAGTCGTGTCCGACTCTTTGAGGCCCCATGAATCACAGCACACCAGGCCTTCCTGTCCATCACCAACTCCTGGAATCACTCAAACTCATGTGCATCGAGTCAGTGATGCCATCCATTCATCTCTGTCATCCCCTTCTCCTCCTGACCACAGACCCTCCCAGCATCAGAGTCTTTTCCAATGAGTCAACTCTTTGCATGAGGTGGCCAAATTATTGGAGTTTCAGTTTTAGTATCAATCCTTCCAAAGAACATCCAGGACTGAGCTCCTTCAGAATGGACTGGTTGTATCTACTTGCAGTTCAAGGGACTCTCAAGAGTCTTCTCCAACACCACAGTTCAAAAGCATCAATTGTTTGGTGCTCAGCTTTCATCACAGTCCAACTCACATACATACATGACCACTGAAAAAAACATAGCCTTGACTAGACGGACCTTTGTAGGAAAAGTAATGTCTCTGCTTTTGAATATGCTTTATAGGTTGATCATAATTTTCCTTCCAAGGAGTGAGCATCTTTTAATTTCATGTCTGCAGCCACGATCTGCAGTGATTTTGGAGCCCGAAAAAATAAAGTCTGACACTGTTTCCCCATCTATTTCCCATGAAGTGATGGGACCAGATGTCATGATCTTCGTTTTCTGAATGTTGAGCTTTAAGCCAAATTTTTCACTCTCCTCTTTCACTTTCATCAAGAGGCTTTTTATTTCCTCTTCATTTATGCCATAAGGGTGATGTCATCTGCATATCTGAGGTTATTGATATTGCTCCTAGCAGTCTTGATTCCAGCTTGTCTTCTTCCAGCCCAGCGTTTCTCATGATGTACTCTGCATATAAGTTAAATAAGCAGGGTGACAATATACAGCCTTGATGTACTCCTTTTCCTATTTGGAACCAGTCTGTTGTCCCATGTCCAGTTCTAACTGTTGCTTCCTGACCTGCATACAGTTTTCTCAAGAGGCAGGTCAGGTGGTCTGGTAAACTTTAATAAAGTTTAATAAATTAAAATTTTGTCATAAAAATAATTGGAAGGGAAAATAGGGGCATAAATAAAAGAGAATTGAACAGAGAAAGCACACATATTGACCTCTTGAAAAGGCAGTAGCACAGCCCAGAAAAGTGTCTCATTGAATCCAGGTTGAGTTAGAGTGAGGAGAGACAAGTAGGGGAGCCTATTGTAAATTCAGGACTGTGGAAGCCAAGAAAGGGAGCTGATAACAGGGAACATCTTAAGGCTTGACCAGGAGACTTACATTATGAAAAGTAGAATTCAGGGGTCACTGTTTTGCGTGATATGCAGGATCAACAAGAGAGAAAGAGGGTAGATGCAAGAACATAAAATGAACCTGAACAAAATGTCACTCATCTCTGATTACTCTCACTGCTCTGGATTCCCTTCAATCTATAGTTTTAACTGACTTCTTATCTTATTTCCTCATAAGAATCTACTCTAGACACTTTTGTTTACTTATATTTCTCACTTTCCAACCTCTTCTCTTTCTCATTTCTATCTAGCTTCAAAGACAATAAACAGCACTGCTTTAAATGACTTTCCACCTTTGCATAGGTAGAAACACTTCCATCCTTTTAATCAAGGTTCTTGTGGAGGGAGAAAGTATAGACTTAAGGTGGACATAGGTTCAATTACCATCATTTTCACTCAACTGTGACTTTTTGATGAGCTCAACTCAGCAGTGGCCACAGGACTGGAAAAGGTCAGTTTTCATTCCAATCCCAAAGAAAGGCAATGCCAAAGAATGCTCAAACTACTGCACAATTGCACTCATCTCACACGCTAGTAAAGTAATGCTCAAAATTCTCCAATGCAGACTTCAGCAATATGTGAACCATTAACTTCCAGATATTCAAGCTGGTTTTAGAAAAGGCAGAGGAACCAGATATCAAATTGCCAACATCCACTGGATCATCGAAAAAGCAAGAGTTCCAGAAAAAAATCTATTTCTGCTTTATTGACTATGCCAAAGTTTTTGACTGTGTGGATCACAATAAACTGTGGAAAATTCTGAAGGAGATGGGAATACAAGACCACATGATCTGCCTCTTGATAAATTTGTATGCAGGTCAGGAAGTAACAGTTAGAACTGGACATGGGACAACAGACTGGTTCCAAATAGGAAAAGGAGTATGTCAAGGCTGTATATTGTCACCCTGCTTATTTAACTTATATGCAGAGTACATTATGAGAAATGCTGGGCTGGAAGAAGACAAGCTGGAATCAAGACTGCCAGGAGAAATATCAATAACCTCAGATATGCAGATGACATCACCCTTATGGCATAAAGTGAAGAGGAAATAAAAAGCCTCTTGATGAAAGTGAAAGAGGAGAGTGAAAAATTTGGCTTAAAGCTCAACATTCAGAAAACAAAGATCATGGCATCCGGTCCCATCACTTCATGGAAATAGATGGGGAAACAGTGGAAACAGTGTCAGGCTTTATCTTTTTGGGCTCCAAAATCACTGTAGGTGGTGACTTCAGCCATAAAATTAATAGATGCTTACTCCTTGGAAGGACAGTTATGCCCAACTCAGATAACATATTCAAAAGCAGAGACATTACTTTGCTAACAAAGGTCTGTCTAGTCAAGGCTATAGCTTTTCCAGTAGTCATATATGGATGTGAGAGTTGGACTGTGAAGAAAGCTGAGCGCTGAAGAATTGATGCTTTTGAACTGTGGTGTTGGAGAAGACTCTTGAGAGTCCCTTGGGCTACAAAGAGATCCAACCAATCCATACTAAAGGAGATCAGTTCTTGGTGTTCATGGAAGGACTGATGCTAAAGCTGAAACTCCAGCCTTTGGCCACCTCATGCAAAGAGTTGACTCATTGGAAAAGACCCTGATGCTGGGAGGGATTGGGGGCAGGAGGAGAAGGGGACGACAGAGGATGAGATGGCTGGATGGCATCATTGACTCGATGCACATGAGTTTGAGTGAACTCCAGGAGTTGGTGATGAACAGGGAGGCCTGGCTTGCTACGATTCATGGTGTCACAAAGATTCGAACAGGACTGAGTGACCTAACTGACTGACTGAATCAACCTCTTTGAGTTTCTGGAGCCTAAATAATAAATTAAGGGGAAAATTAATTTTTTAAATTGGAAACATAGAACAGTGTGTATTAAAATATATCATATAAATTGTTTAGGTATTCTCCTCTGAGAATTTTTGTAACTGCAGTAATCATTGAAATAATAATATGTGTCATTCACTCAGCTTCATGTGAAGAAAATAAAATTCTGACTTTAATGGCTGATGGAGGTAAATGGGCAGGTGTCTCTACTATTAAGAGTAAAAAGATAGTAGAGACTATTTTTGCTAAGCAGGATATGGATTGAAGATAGAATTAAAGGTCCTAGAGCAATTTATGCTTTCATTTTGTAGCTAAATTATGAATTTCTGTCTGCTGGAGGAGTCCTTAGGCATTTGGGTAGTCAAGAAGCTTCAGAAAGGTCTGAGGTAAAGATATGGGTTTTAGAATAGTCTGCAGGTAGGTGACAGTTAAAAATATTAACAAGAAGAAGATTTCTGGAATATATGCACTTAGCTTAAAAAAAAAAAAGAAAAGGATTCCTGGGGAAGATCAATAACAGGAGGAGGAAGACAAAAGCGGTAATATTTGGTTCACAAGACTTTAAAAATGTAGTTTATTTCCAACCTAAAAATCAGTAGATTGTATATAAAATTTTATATTTCTAAGTTCTATGGAAAATTACAAAATCCTTATTACATTGTATCAGAATTTCCTAATGGCAGCAATAGTGTGAAGATTAGTGAGTGCCCCAGTTAAATCAAATCTCTTTTCTCTAGTCAGATGATAGAAACCCTGAGGCCTACTTCCATTTAGGCCTTATATGCATTTGACTAGATGACTCCTGAGAAAAATAACAAATAAACAAGAATAGTTTCTCAGAGATTCACAATCCTGGCATATGCCTCAGAGAGGTGTGGGAAGTAAAACTGAAATATCTGTGATTAGGGAGAAACTGCTTAGCTTTAAGATCATTTAAGAAGGCAACCTCCCCAATACCTTGCAGTATTTAGAACAAATCAGAACATAAACATAGAAACTCCTTGAAGGTAGTTACTCCATTGTGTTCTATGTTGTATTTTATATATTACGAGAAATATTAGTTCTGTATGTGCTTAGTAATTACTAAATGACCTTATTGAAAAGTGCAATTTAAAGAGAAGAAATTTACTATTCCTCACATGTGTATATCTGCTTGAAAATTACCTTAAAGTCAAGGTTGATTTTTTTTTGGTCGGGAGTCATTGATTTTCATGACTGACAGTGCTGTCATTTCTTTGTGAAAGTTAATTACTTGTGGCTGCTCTGGTTCTTGGTTGCTGTGTGTGGGCTTTCTCTGTTTGTGGAGAGTGGGGGCTACTCTCTAGGTGTGGTGCATGGGCGTCTCATCATGGTGGCTTCTCTGGTTGTGGAGCATGGGCTCTAGGGCACACGGGCTTCTGTGGCTGTGGCTCACAGGGTTAGTTGCCCTGTGGGACATGAAATTCTCCTGCACTGGGATCAAACCTGTTTCTCCCCAACTGGCAGGCAGATTCTCAACCACTGGGCCACTGTGGAAGTTCAGTATTGCCATTTCTTAGAAGATTTTTATATGTCTATCTAAAACAGGAGTTCTCAACCTCCGGGATCTAATATCAGATGATCTGAGGTGGAACTGATACAATAATAATAGAAATAAAGTGCAAAATAAATGTAATGCACTTGAATCATCCTGAAACCATCCCCCTCACCATGGTCCCTGGAAAAATTGTCTTCCATGAAACTGGTCCCTGGATGTTTGGGGCCAAAATGTTGTGGACCACTAGTCTAAAGTATGTATTTTTTTGGTTTTCAAATTCAAATAAACAGATTCCAAAGTATAAATTTACAAATTCTGCAGCAAGTTGTAAATCTGTTCAGTAGAGTATAAGCTTCTCCTGGACAGAGTCTCCAGCTATGTTTTTGTGTTTTTTCCCCAGCTATATTTTGTTTTATCCCCTGAACATAGAACATGGCTGCTGCTGCTGCTAAGTCGCTTCAGTCGTGTCCGACTCTATGCGACTCCATAGACTGAACTATGCAGCCACTAGGCTCCCCCATCCCTGAGATTCTCCAGGCAAGAACACTGGAGTGGGTTGTCATTTCCTTCTCCAATACATGAAAGTGGAAAATGAAGTCACTCAGTTGTGTCCAACTCTTAGCGACCCCATGGACTACGGCACACCAGGCTCCTCCATCCATGAGATTTTCCAGGCAAGAGTACTGGAGTGGAGAGTATGCAAATTGTAATAAACTCAGGAAATATTTTTGACTATAGATTTGCATTATTACTCAAGCTGAGAGTCCACAAATCAAGTGTAATTGCACTGGAGTTTTGAAGTGGAGTTTGGAGATCTCTTGAGCCACAGAAATTCAGACTATTTAAGTCAAAGAACTGTATCCCAGAAATAGTTCAATAACAAAATCAGAATCCAAACCTGAAAGACACTTTTTGAAATCACGTAAATGATAACAATATTATAATTTATAAAACCTCTCCTACAGCTTATGTTACTTTATTTTCAATGCAACCCTGAGAAATAACTAGAAATATTAATCTGGAACCTGGGACTCCTAGCACTAGCCTGGAGCTTAATGCTCTTTGGCTGAAAATGGTTTCTGCCACTTCCTAGACATCATAACCTTAAGCACATTATTGAACCTTTTCGAGTCTCAGGTTCCTGATCTGCAAAAAAGGGAAAATAGTAGGAACCTGAAGGGCTCCTGTGAACTTTGATGGAGATTTTGCTTGTAAAGTGCCTAGCATAGTACCTCCTGCATGGATCAATCCCACTGTGACTATGATTATTTTGATACTTGATTATTTTGCTACTTGCCCAAGATCCCTCAGCTAGTAAGTGGACTCCAAACTGAAATCTTCTGACTCCAGATTCTATATTTTCTATTCCGCAATAGACTACACAGACTTAAAATTTCCACTATTTAATATCTCAGATTATGACAGTCCCCAAATTTCTTAAGTTGCCTTTGTATACTTATATAATACCATATGTGGAAAATAATCTTTTGGACTGGCTGCATGATTGTGAAACTAAAACATTGTTAGATATTCTAGGTATAGGTGAATGTTAGAAAAGTTTTCATAAAAACTAATTTTTAAAAGTGCACAATCTGTAGTCCATGCACCAGCATTTTTACTAAATGATTTGGAGGGTATGTAATTTTGGACTGAGACTTGAAGAATATGCATACCTTTGTCTTTAGAGCTGTGATAATACCTCACACATGTATAGTATGTCACAATGTTTCAAAAATTGGATGATATACAGAGTTTCTGATAAGTGTGTTGCCAGTTAAAACTACACCTTGTGTCTTTTTCTTAAATATCTACAATGAGATACAGGAGTCATATATAAACATTCTATAAAAAAAGCACTGTCAGAAACTTCAGAAATAAAGTATCTTTAATTTTCTTTGGAACACAAAATAGAAGCAGGGGAATTAACCTCTCCACAGGAAATTAACAGTGAAAAGTAAAATATAGTGTCAGTATTTGAATTACAACTATACTAAGAAATATATAATTTGTGACTTAGGAGGAAAAAAAACAATATTGTAAAGGGAAAGACAGTACAAAGAAGAGCTATAATAGCGTGATAAATCATGGTTTCACAGTTAAGTGTCAAGCATAACAATGTGCATTACAAATTTCTTTGGTTTTACTCCAGAAGTGGCTAGGTAAAACTGACACAGGGATTGTGGAAATTATGTTTTTAATAAAGGAAAAACTATGAAGGACATTTTGTAATTTCTGTGAGACTTACAGAGGTGAGTCTCATCCTGGGTTCATGCTATTTCACAGATCATTAGAGGCATGAGAAGAGCCTTTTTGCCTGGCTGAGCAGTGGCAGCATTCCACACAGACTCCCAGCCAAAAAATTCCCTCAAGTGACCCTCACCATCATTGTACTTGAAATTGTATTAGTGGCTAATGGCAAATTTTGGCCTTGCATATGAACCAGTATGAACTATTTCTCACATTTTTATTTACAAGTTAAATATCACAGTAGAATCAAACCTTATTTTAACTATTCTCCATAAAATCAAATCCTAAAAAAGCATATATACATTATTGCATATGCTAAGAAACAGGAAGGAACAGCACAATCATCTCTCTCATCTGAGAAAGTGCGTCCAGAGAACCTGAGAGCTGAGTGATCCACATTAAACTAGAGGCACCTCTGCTTCATGTTTCTGTTACCATGAGTGTGTGCAATGCTAAACATTGGCTCTTACTTATTGGAATCCTTTAAATGTGAAGGCATTTAAAAGCAGTTTTGGAATAAAAAGTGAGCAGCTTCTAACACATAGAAAGTAAAAGACAAATGCCTTCTTTTACATTAGTTATTTTTATTAGATGAGTCCCCACATGGAATGTCTAACAGTATAAAATTTTCATGTTTTTAAAAGAAGGTAATGTTCGTGAAATGTACATTTTAAGGCAATAGTGAATAAAATTTGAAGAAGTATAAATAGTATACTTTTCTAGGTTTTTTCCTAATAAACTAGTCTCATCATTTTATCCCTCAAGAATACTTCACCATTTTTCATCACACCTTTGATTTTCAAAGTGACTTTTTATTCAGAGTCTTACATTCCTTACCCCACCTGAGCTACATACCAAAATCAAAATGTCATATATTTTCATCCCTTTTTCTTCTTTATAGTAATCTATACATTTTCAGGGCTAACCTGGAAAAGAGTGCCCCAGCCATTTTCCCTAGTGTTCCGAGGTTTTGGAAGTCTGCGGTCTAAAGTCCACCCTCATCTAACGCACACCATATGGTGCTACTTCCCCACTGTTGTGACAATGTCATTGCAAACATATGCTTAGGTGAAAGGATGCTTATTTAATCCTTTAAATCTTTGTAAATAAAAATTCTAAAATGATGACCTGGGATGACAGTATCTCTCAACAATGAGTCATTTCAAATAAACCACAGAGGCAGAGGTGCTGAGTTCTACAGCACTTGGCTAGAATTGAATCAGCACATTACGTGAGATCCTGAATTCTTATAATGGTATATTTTTGTTACCAATACATCATGTAAGTTTGAACTAATTTCACTGTCACTTGGTAGATGATATAGGTTGATTTTTCTGAAAGAACTAGAGTATCTTTTATGCCAAGTTGTTATGCAAGAGTGAAATTGTGCGGTTCCTCTCCCAAAGAAATCCTGAAGTTGAAACACTACTGATGGTGAATTGACGTGAAACCAAAGCAACAGACAGATCATGCTAATATGAATACGGAGAGATGAGGTGGAAAAGATGGTTCAGAAACACTGTGTTAACTAGAGGCTATCCAGGCCTGGGCTTCCCCGTAGCTCAGCAGTAAAAAATCCTCCTACAGTTCTCCTGGGTTTGATCCTTGGGTTGCGAAGACCCCGTGGAGAAGGGAATGGCTACCCACCCCAGTATTTTTGCCTGGAGAATTCCATAGAGGAGCCTGGTGGATTACAGTCTATGGGGTCGCAAAGAATGGGACATGACTGAGCAACTTAGCACCACCATCAACGCCTGGAGTATGCACAAAAAATTACCCAATAAGCACAGTGTATATGCTTTCTTTGAATTATTTGAACTCTCTTTCTTTAGCTTTTTCAGGGTAACATTCAGTCTTCATTTTTATTCTCCCTCATCTTTTACCTTTTTTATTAGTGAAGTTGTTCACATATTATTTTCTATTATATACTCTCAGTTCTCAAATTAAGGTACTACATGTAGTAGATAATCAGAAAATATTTACATGAACACTCAGTATTTCACTAACCATGCCTTCATTGTTTCTTAAAACAATAGAATAACAAAAAGAGAAAACAAATCTTCATAAATAAAGTAGGAAATAGATCTTATCTCACACTTTATGGGAAAGGGAATATTTATTTAATCATATTAATGATTAAGTACACTGATTATCTTTTTTTTTTTTGAAATGTTTTTTATAATACCTACAATATTATGCTAGTTCCAGATCTACAACACAGTGATTCCGTATTTCTATACATTATAAAATGATCCAATAAGTCTAGTTATCATTGTCACTATGCAAAGATATTACAATATTGTTGACTATATTCCCCATGCTTCACATTTCATTTTGTTACTCGTTTATTTCATAACTGAAAGTTTGTGTCTCTGAATCTTTCTAACCAATTTCACTCATCTCTCATCTTCTAACTCCTGCCCCTCTGGCAACAACTTGTTTGTTATATGTATCTTTCAGAATATATGTTAGATTCCACATATAAGTGAAATTATATGGTATTCTGTCTGTCTTTGACTTATCTCACTTGATATGATATCATCTAGGCCCATCCATATTGTCACAAATGGCAAGATTTCAAACTTTTTTTATGGATTAGTAATATTCCATTGAATAGATATATATCCTTTGTCATAGATTAATTGACCATAAGTGTGTGGGTTTATTTCTGGGCTCTCTATCCTGTCCCATTGATCTATATGCCTTTTCTGTACTAGCACCATATTGTTTTGATGACTGTAACTTTGTAGTATGGTCTGATGTCAGGAAGCATAATGCCTCCAATTTTATTCTTTCTTCTCAAGATTGTTTTGGTTATGAGGAGTCTTTTATGCTTCTCTATGAATTTTCAGATTATTTTTTCTAGTTCTTCATAAAGTTTCATGGCATTTTAATGGGAATTGCATTGAATCTGTAGGTTGCTTTGGATAATATGGTCACTTTAATAATATCAATCATTCCAACCATGAATTTGGGATATCTTTACATTTTTTTTGTATCATCTTTAATGTTCTTCATCAATGTTTTATAGATTTCAGAGTATAGGTCCTTCAATTCCTTGGTTAAGTATATTTTTATCTATTTTATTTTTTCTGATGTAATTTTGAACAAAATTGTTTTCTTACTTTCTCTTATAGTTCATTATTAATGTATAGAAAACTAACAGATTTATGTATATTTATCAGGTCCTTCAACTATGCCTTATTAATTTCTGAGTTCTAATAGTTTTTGATGGAAACTTTATGCTTTTTACATGTAATAGCATACCATCTTCAAATAGTGACAGTTTTACTTTTTCTTTTCCAATTTAAATGTTTTTCTTTCTTTTTCTGTTTTGAATACTGTGGCTAGGACTTCCAATCCTATGTTTAAAAAGTGATGGAAGTGAGCATCCTTGACTTTTTATTGATTTTAGAGGAAGAATTTTTTTACTTTTCAATGTTAAATGTGATGTTAACTGTAGATTTTTCATAAAGTCTTTATTACTTTGAGATATGTTCCCTCTATAATAGCTTTGATGCGATTTTTTATAATGATTGAATGTTGAATGTGGTTTGTCACATTTTTTTGGTGCATCTGCTAAGTCACTTCAGTCGTGTCCGACTCTGTGCGACCCCATAGACGGAAGCTCACCAGGCTCCCCTGTCCCTGGGATTCTTCAGGCAAGAACACTGGAGTGGGTTGCCATTTCCTTCTCCAATGCATGAAAGTGAAAAGTGAAAGTGAAGCTGCTCAGTCGTGTCCGACTCTTAGCGACCCCATGGACTGGAGCCTACCAGGCTCCTCCGTCCATGGGATTTTCCAGGCAAAAGTACTGGGGTGGGGTGCCATTGTCCTTCCCTTTGTTAATGTAGTATATCACATTCATTGATTTCCAGATAGTGAACCATCCTTATTTCCCTTGAATGAATTCCAAATGATCATGTTGCATGATCCTTTTTATATATTGTTGAATTTGGTTTGCTATATTTTGCTAAGTATTTTACATCTATATTCATCCAAGATATTGGCCTATAACTTTCCTTTTCTTATTATGTCTTTGGTTTTGATATCAGGGTAATGATGGGCTCATCTCATATAATGAAATTGGAGGTGATCATATTTTACAAATTTTTGAAATAGTTTAAGAAAGATAGATATTAGCTCATTGTATGTTTGGTAGAATTCCCCTGTGAAGCCATCTGGTCCTGGACTTTTATTTTCTAGGAGGTTTTTCATTATCAGCTCAATTTCATTACTAGTGATCAACCTGTTGAGATTGTATGTTTCTTTCTGAATCAGTCTTGGAATATTGTATGTTTCTAAAAATTTACCCATTTCTTCTAGTTTGTCCAATTTGATGGCATAACTGTTCATAGTATTTATTTTCTTATGATTTTTTTTTTTGTATATCTGTGACATCAGTTGTAATTTCTCCTCTTTTATCTTCTTATGTGTTTTCTCTTTTTTCCCCTCTATAAGCTGGTCTAGAGGCTTAGCAATTTTGTTAACTATTTTAATAAGACAGCTCTTGGTTTTGTTGATTGTTTCTGTTGCTTTTGGTTTTAATATTTCCTTCTTTCTGCTGAACTTTAAGCTTTGCTCTTTTTCTAATTTGTGATGGTTATGTTGTTTATTTGAGATTTTTCTTATTTCTTGAGATAAGTCTCTATACATACATCAGATCAGATCAGTCACTCAGTTGTGTCCGACTCTTTGCGACCCCATGAATCGCAGCATGCCAGGCCTCCCTGTCCATCACCAACTCCCGGAAGTCACTATGCATATAATATATTTTTGAGGTAAGTCTCTATACATATATATATGTATACTTCTTGAGGTAATGTTGACTTATAGCTACATGTTGATCTATATTTACTTGTTTTAATTGATAGTCATTTAAGTTCACATTCTGGAAGATTTATATTTTTATTCGCCTCCCCCACATTTCACATATTTAACTCTGTATTTTACATCTTCATGTCTAACTCTTAACCATTTATTGTATGTGCAGGTTATTTCACACTTCTTTATAGTGGGATTTCTATTTAGTTTGAAAATCATTACCAGGGGGCTGTAAGAAACTGAATGTGCATATGTTTATTCCTGAGAATAAGTCCAATAATTAATGTGTCATTTAAGATTAGTGTTTCCTTATGGATGTTTAAGTCCCCAAATGTTATTGTATGATTGTCAGTTTCCATTTCTATGTATTCTTCTTCCTTTTATTTTCCACCTGAAGAAGAGCCTTTAATAATTCTTGTAAGGCTGGGCTAGTGTTGCTGAAATCTCTAACCCTTGCATGTCTGGTAACTCCCCTCTCCCCTTCAGCTCTGAATATGATGGCCATGGTGTGTGTATCATAGGCCCTGGGTGTTCCCTCTCAGGACTCATTACATCATGCCACTCCCTTCTGTCCTGCAAAGTCTCTTTTAAAAATAGGCTGATGGCCTTATGGGTGTCCCCTTGTACATGCCTGTGTGTTGCCTTTAAAATTATCTTTACCTATTGATTTTGCCATTTATGAAATGTCTAGGTATAGGTCTCTTTGAGTTCAACTTGCATGGGACTCTCTTTGCTTCCTATACCTGGAAATCTGTTTCCTTCTGCAGTTTTGGGAAATTGCAAGTCACAATTTTATAAAATATACTTTCAACCTTTTTTTTTTTTTTTTAATTTTCTTCTCCTTCTTGGACCCTTACAATAAGAATGTTTGTATGCCTGATGTTGTCCAAACAATCTGTACAATATATTTATTTTTGAAAATGTCTTCTTCATTTTGATGTTCTTATTGGGTGACTGGCGTGCTGCGATTCATGGGGTCGCAAAGAGTCGGACACGACTGAGCAACTGATCTGATCTGATCTGATTGGGTGACTTCTATTTTCTAGCACTTTTATACATTCCTCTGTATCACCTCCTTTGCTGTTAACTCTTTCTAGTGTAGTTTTCCTTTTAGTTATTGTTTTCTTCAACTCTGACTGTTTCTTTTAGCGTTCTTATTATTAAATGCTTTGAACTCTTTATCTGGTAAATTATCTCTTATTTATTAGGATTTTTTCAGGGATCTTTATTACTCTTTCATTTGAAATGCATTTTTCTGTCTTCTCATTTTTTTTTAACTTTCCTTCTTTATAAAATAAGATAAAATAGTTACTTATCCTGATCTTATAGGGATATAGTTTTATGTTGTCTGCATGTGTCTAGTGGCTGTGGTAGGAGATCTGGATCTGAAGTTAGCACAGGTAACATCTTCCCACAGAATGTTCTGACAGCTGCCACTTCGTTGGGAGGCAGGGAGTAGACACGGAGAGACTAGAGCCAGACTAAGGTTTGAGCCAGGGCTTTTCCGATGCTCATTAGCAGTCACCACTTTATTGGGGTGGTGGCAGGGTCCAAGGTGCTAGAGTAGAAACCCTCAGAATCACCTCTGAGCTGTTCCTTCTAAGTTGTGTACTTTCTTTGCTAATGACAGCATCCCCCCTAGAGGAGAGCAATACATGAGCAAGAAGGATGAAGTGGGTGCCCTGTGCAGTCTGGGGTACCAGTTGTGCTGGTCCTGGCCAGTGATTCAGAGTCCCAGGCAGTTTCCAATACTGCTTCTGTGTAAGTGCTGCTAATATTTTTTTTTTTTTTTCTTTTTTTGCCATGTTCAGAGACATTGTCTGGTGCAAGCTGTCTCTATCCCTTCTAGTTGTGCACACCCTCATTTGCTATGTCACCTCTGCCCTAGTTGAGAACAATGCTGGAGCAGGAGGAGATGCAGCAGGTGCCCAGGATTGGCTAAGGCTTGGGCTGGAAGGATCCTAACAAGCTGGTCAGACCAGTTTTCAATCTACTACCTCTATGTTGTTCCCAGGAATAAGCATATGCACATTCAGTTTCTGACAGCCCCCTGGTAAGTTCTCATTGATTTTCAAACCAGCTAAAATGACTCATTTTCCCTGTGTCAGACCCCAGGCATGGACTACACAATATGTGGCTTGAATCACTCATTCTCTGAGCCCCTGATATGTCCCTCTTCTTTCATGTCCTCTGCTAGAGGTGTGGGACTTGACCTCCTCCCTTAAATTACTTGGTTTCATATGGATCTTTCTTTACAGCTTTGGTTGTAGAAAAGATTTACTGACAGTCTCCAGATTGTTTTCAATGTTGCTTGATATATAGATGTATTTTTGATGTCTTCACTAGAGAGGTGAGCTCAGCATCTTCCTACTCCTTCAACTTGATCTCGCTTACAATCAAGAATTTTTTTTTAATAAAAAAAAAAGAAAATGCATTTGTTTTCAGTTCAGTTAAGTTCAGTTGCTCAGTTGTGTCTGACTCTTTGGGACCCCATAGACTGCAGCATGCCTGCCTTCCCTGTCCATCATTAACTCCCAGAGCTTGCTCAAACTCATGTCCATCGAGTCTGTGATGCCATCCAACCATCTCATCTTCTGCCATCTCACCATCTCATCTTCTGCCATCCCCTCTCTTCCTGCCTTCAATCTTTCCCAGCATCAGGGTCTTTTCCAAGGAGTTGACTCTTCCTGTCAGGTGGCCAAACTTTTGGCCCTACAGCTAGACCTAGAAGCCCTACCCTCCTACTTTACCAGTCACTAAAGTTCCAGAAAAGAATAGATGTATCTAAGTTGATCTAGACCACATGCCTTAGATCCTAGGTTTAGGCTCTTTATTGGACTCTATTAATGCAAGATAAGTTTTATTATGTAGTTTGATCAGACACATCTAGCTTAAAATATTGTTTATTTTTAATTCTGATTCAAATTCAGGTCCTACACATTCTATAAACATTTAGGTAATTTGTTTAAGTAGAGTATTTCATATTTCTCCTTATGATTTTTATTTTGAGTACAAGTCATAGTTCAATACAATATGTTCAATACAATACAATGTTTGATATATTCACCATTTTATCTGCTTCTTAATTTCTAAAAATTATTACAAACATTAAAAGGAATGATAGTAATATCAATGTAGTATAGGAACATGAAAAAGATGACACTGTATAATTCTTTAAAAAAAATCTCTCCTTTAGAAAATGTTGATGTCTGTCAATAGTCAATATTATTTAACCAGTTAAAATGTCCCCATCTTCTCTATTTTGATCCTATGTTTGCTTTTGATTTACTTAGAGATTTTAAAAAGATTCTAAAATATGTTCTGCTGAAATGCCAATGAATTAGATGAACCTCGTTTTCCTGATCTCCTTCATTGGAATTGGTGGGAATCATCCTCATAGTGGTAATGTAGGTACTACTAATAGTTGTAGATGTGAAAGTAACAGTACTTGTAACATTATGTTACACGCAGTTATTCCTGCTGCAGTTTAACTAAGTTATCAATATAACTTAGTTATACCAATATAACTTAGTCAGATGTAAAGCTAAGTATGAGAAGAGTTCTACATAGAAAGATTCTTCAAAGGAAGTTACTGAAAACCTGATTGCTTTTGCCAAAGCTGGAAAAATGGCAAAATCCAGAAATGCTCCTTGGCAGGGGTTCAACTGATTTGGAAAGAAAGTGGGAAGAAATAAGGCCAAAATGGAGCTGCCCTTTGCCTCAGGCATTATTTACAGCTTCCTTCAGCAAGTGAATAACTAAAACATCCAGTTTGAAGAATCAGGAGAAGATTTCAACACCATCTGTTTAAACAGGGAGGGGAAATAAAATACAAGCCATCAACATTTTGGGGCAGTTAATAGGAATGAATGGAACTTCTCTAAGTCATAATTAAACAGTATAAAAACAACAAACACAGCAAAGAATTCATGGTAACTCTGTAAAGTTACAAATCGACAAAAAAAACAGATTTAGCATGCAAAGGACAAATGAGGAGTATTTAGTTAAATGTATAACCTAAGATATTGGGGGAAAAAAAAACCTAAAAAGCAGGTGTTTGAACTTTTAAGAAAATTAAAGAGACTATGATATCTATGAAATGAATTATGAGTAAAGAAAGAACATAAAGAGTTTAAAGGGAGCTGGCAAAATTAAGTAAAACATTTGATTAGAAAATCAAAATCATCTCAAAGCTTAAACCTACATTAGCAACATCAATAAATAAAATCAGCATTTTTAAAGTAAGGAGGATAGAGTGGAGAATATATCACACAATGAAGAGCTGCGGAATCAGAACCTAAGAAATGATGGATTAGCTATTATAGGAAGATAGGTTAACTATCTTAGGTTACCTAAAGGTTACCTAATCTATAGGAAGATAATGCTAGTCAAATTTATAAATAATTGGCATTTTTAAAGATGAAAGAATGAAAAAAAAAAATGAATATAATGAAGTTCCAGATATGGAACAATGTTCACTTTAAGTTCTGTGTAGTAAAATCTTGTTTTATTTTGTGAAAAAAAGCTCATGCTTTATGGAAAGACAAGAAAAATTTAAACATAAAAAATTTTTCTCTTCCTTCTGGCCTCCTCTTTCCTCTCTTGCTCTGCATTGTGTATCTGCCTTATACATTGACCAGATCTGTCCCATAGACAGAAATACCTGTGTGCTGTGCTATGTTTAGTCACTCAGTCATGTCCAAATCTTCACGACTTCATGGACTGTAGCTTGACGGGCTCCTCTTTCCACAGGGATTCTCCAGGCAAGAATACTGGAGTGGGTTGCCATACCCTTCTCCAGGGGATCTTCCTGACCCAGGAATTGAACTGGGGTCTCCTGCACTGCAGCTGAGGGGGTAAACAGTTAAGCATGTGTACTTACATGTACATAGCTTATGGTGAAAGGCATCAGACTTGTGGCCTCCGGAGGATAGAATTTCAATCCAAGGCCAGAGATGAGGCTTGATCACTCAGAGCTTTTGTGTAGCAGAGTTTAGCAGCAGCAGTTTTAGTACAGTGAAAAAGAGACAGAAAGCTTCGTCCATAGACATCAGGAGGGGCAGAAAGTGCCCCACTCTCTAGTCTTATTAAGGCCTAATATACTTTTTCAATTAGTTACTAACAATAGAAAGGTCTTACCAGACCCACTCCCACACCATAAGATTAGTCAGAAAGTTTTAGTTAACAAGGAGAAACACATCCTCAAGCAAGATACATTGTTGTTATATATTGAATTCAGTTCAGTTCAGTCTCTCAGTTGTGTCTGACTCTGGGACTCCATGAATCGCAGCACACCAAGCCTCCCTGTCCATCACCAACTCCTGGAGTTCACTCAGACTCACATCCATTGACTCAGTGATGCCATCCAGCCATCTCATCCTCTGTCATCCACTTCTCCTCCTGCCCCCAATCCCTCCCAGCATCAGAGTCTTTTTCCATGAGTCAGTTCTTCGCATGAGGTGCCCAACGTACTGGAGTTTGAGCTTTAGCATCATTCCTTCCAAAGAAATCCCAGGGCTGATCTCCTTCAGAATGGACTGGTTGGATCTGCTTGCAGTCCAAGGGACTCTCAAGAGTCTTCTCCAACACCACAGTTCAAAAGCATCAATTCTTCAGTGCTCAGCTTTCTTCACAGTCCAACTCTCACATCCATACATGACCAGTGGAAAAACCATAGCCTTGACTAGACGGACCTTTGTTGACAAAGTAATGTCTCTGCTTTTCAATATGCTATCTAGGTTGGTCATAACTTTTCTTCCAAGGAGTAAGCGTCTTTTAATTTCATGGCTGCAATCACCATCTGCAGTGATTTTGGAGCCCAGAAAAATAAAGTCTGACACTGTTTCCCCATCTATTCCCCATGTAGTGATGGGACCAGATGCCATGATCTTCGTTTTCTGAATGTTGAGCTTTAAGCCAACTTTTTCACTCTCCACCTTCAATTTCATCAAGAGGCTTTTTAGTTCCTCTTCACTTTCTGCCATAAGGGTGGTGTCATCTGCATATCTGAGGTTATTGATATTTTTCCTGGCAATCTTGATTCCAGCTTGTGCTTCTTCCAGCCCAGCATTTCTTATGATGTACTCTGCATATAAGTTAAATAAGCAGGGTGACAATATACAGCCTTGACGTACTCCTTTTCCTATTTGGAACCAGTCTGTTGTTCCATGTCCAGTTCTAACTGTTGCTTCCTGACGTGCACACAAATTTCTCAAGAGGCACATCAGGTGGTCTGGTATTCCCATCTCTTTGAGAATTTTCCACAGTTTATTGTGATCCACACAGTCAAAGGCTTTGGCATAGTCAATAAAGCAGAAATAGATGTTTTTCTGAAACTCTCCTGCTTTTTCCATGATCCAGTGGATATTGGTAATTTGATCTCTGGTTCCTCTGCCTTTCTAAAACCAGCTTGAATATCTGGAAGTTCACGGTTCACATATTGCTGAAGCCTGGCTTGGAGAATT
The DNA here is from genome assembly GCA_935064755.1 of Tragelaphus eurycerus. Lineage (NCBI taxonomy): Eukaryota > Metazoa > Chordata > Mammalia > Artiodactyla > Bovidae > Tragelaphus > Tragelaphus eurycerus. The sequence continues at coordinate 3,096,193 of CAKXYN010000123.1, forward strand.
TTGAGCATTACTTTACTAGCGTGTGAGACTAGTGCAATTGTGCCATAGTTTGAGCATTCTTTGAGCTTAAGGAAAAACATACCCTTGAGCAAGAATATGTTGTTTTCTTGTGTAATCATTAGCTCTGAGCTTAAAGAAAGTTAGTTTTAGGCAAAATAGATTGTTTCCATAACAACTCAGAGCTCAAGACAAAAACTGTCTTATGTGACTGAGAGGAAGGAATGTGGGGAAAAGAGAAAAGAAAAAGCTTGTCCTTTTCTCCTCCCTGAGGGCCCTGTACTCCTTATCAACCTACCTAAGAATTAACTCTCTTGTTAACTGTATGTGTTGTGTGCTGAGTCACTTCAGTCCTGTCCAACTCTTTGCAACCTTGTAGATGGTAGCCAGCCAGGCTCCTCTGTCTATGGAATTATCCTGGCAAGGATACTGGAGTGGTTGATGTGCCCTTCTCCAGGGGATCTTCCAGGAATTGAACCTGGGTCCGTTAAGTCTCCTGCATTGGCAGGCAGGCTCTTTACCATTAGTGCCATCTGGGAAGCCCATACTAACTGTATGGTTACTACTACTACTACTACTACTACTACTAAGTCGCTTCAGTCATGTCCGACTCTGTGCAACCCCATGGACTGCAGCCCACCAGGCTTCTCCTTCCATGGGATTCTCCAGGCAAGAACACTGGAGTGGGTTGCCATTTCCTTCTCCAATGTATGAAAGTGGAAAGTGAAAGTGAATTTGCTCAGTCATGTCCGACTCTTAGCGACCTCATGGACTGCAGCCTACCAGGCTCCTCCATCCATGGGATTATCCAGGCAACATTACTGGAGTGGGGTGCCATTGCTTTCTTCCAACTGTATGGTTACTCATATATAAAAACAATATAAAAATGCAATAAATTAAGACATAAATCACAACTTTTCTCTTTCTAAAAATAATATTAGAGGATATATTTCAATAAACAAACATTTTATAAAATAATTAAGCTTATTTGGAAATTTATGATATTGAAGATCTGGAGTTAAATGTAATTATTTAAACAATGGTGGTGGTTTAGTCACTATAGTCTGACTCTTGTGAACCCATGGACTGTAGCCTGTCAGAGTGCAGCTCCAGCATCCAGGGATTCAACCTGAAGAGATGAACGGTGTCAGCGAGTAATGAGACAGCCTCTCATTTTTCTTGGACTGCATATTTATTTCAAGTTTAAGATTTTCTTTTATACTTTTACAAAAACATTAGGTCAAAGGTTTGACATTTTCAATTCCCCCTCTCCCAGATTTATTATCTCCATAAATTATTGTTGCTCTTCAAACAGAATTCCTGCTTCAGTGACTCTCTTGGAATCAGCCTTATTATCTGTTATCTACCTCCTCTAATGTGTCCTATAGTTAACTTGTGATTACATTGTAACTCATGCTACATTCCTCACTTTACTACATATCTTCCTAAATCCTGTTTGCCCCTAACATCCTGAGCTCACTATCTCTTAAAAAGGCTTCTAGCTATAGTGTCTCTAAAAATTGCTAACTTCTGTAAGATATAAATAGCTGTGAAAAGAAGAGAAGTGAAAAGCAAAGGAGAAAAGGAAAGATATAAACATCTAAATGCAGAGTTCCAAAGAATAGCAAGAAGAGATAAGAAAGCCTTCTTCAGCGATCAATGCAAAGAAATAGAGGAAAACAACAGAATGGGAAAGACTAGGGATCTCTTCAAGAAAATCAGAGATACCAAAGGAACATTTCATGCAAAGATGGGCACGATAAAGGACAGAGATGGTGTGGGCCTAACAGAAGCAGAAGATATTAAGAAGAGGTGGCAAGAATACACAGAAGAACTGTACAAAAAAGAGCTTCAAGACCTAGATAATCATGATGATGTGATCACTGACCTAGAGCCAGACATCTTGGAATGTGAAGTCAAATGGGCCTTAGAAAGCATCACTACGAGCAAAGCTAGTGGAGGTGATGGAATTCCAGTGGAGCTATTCCAAGTCCTGAAAGATGATGCTGTGAAAGTGCTACACTCAATATGCCAGCAAATTTGGAAAACTCAGCAGTGGCCACAAGATTGGAAAAGGTCAGTCTTCATCCCAATCCCAAAGAAAGGCAATGCCAAGGAGTGCTCAAACTACCGAACAATTGCACTCATCTCACACGCTAGTAAAGTAATGCTCAAAATTCTCCAAGCCAGGCTTCAGCAATATGTGAACCATGAACTTCCTGATGTTCAAGCTGGTTTTAGAAAAGGCAGAGGAACAAGAGATCAAATTGCCAACATCCGCTGGATCATGGAAAAAGCAAGAGAGTTCCAGAAAAACATCTATTTCTGCTTTATTGACTATGCCAAAGCCCTTGACTGTGTGGATCACAATAAACTATGGAAAATTCTGAAAGAGATGGGAATACCAGACCACCTGATCTGCCTCTTGAGAAATCTGTATGCAGGTCAGGAAGCAGCAGTTAGAACTGGTCATGGAACAACAGACTGGTTCCAAATAGGAAAAGGAGTACGTCAAGGCTGCATGTTGTCACCATGTTTATTTAACTTATATGCAGAGTACATCATGAGAAATGCTGGACTGGAAGAAACACAAGTTGGAATCAAGATGGCCGGGAGAAATATCAATAACCTCAGATATGCAGATGACACCACTCTTATGGCAGAAAGTGAAGAGGGACTAAAAAGCCTCCTGATGAAAGTGAAAGTGGAGAGTGAAAAGGTTGGCTTAAAGCTCAACATTCAGAAAACAAAGATCATGGCATCTGGTCCCATCACTGCATGGGAAATAGATGGGGAAACAGTGGAAACAGTGTCAGACTTTGTTTTTCTGGGCTCCAAAATCACTTCAGATGGTGACTGCAGCCAAGAAATTAAAAGACGCTTGCTCCTTGGAAGGAAAGTTATGACCAACCTAGATAGCATATTCAAAAGCAGAGACATTACTTTACCAACAAAGGTTCGCCTAGTCAAGGCTATGGTCTTTCCTGTGGTCATGTATGGATGTGAGAGTTGGACTGTGAAGAAGGCTGAGCGCCGAAGAATTGATGCTTTTGAACTGTGGTGTTGGAGAAGACTCTTGAGAGTCCCTTGGACTGCAAGAAGATCCAACCAGTCCATTCTGAAGGAGATCAATCCTGGGATTTCTTTGGAAGGAATGATGCTAAAGCTGAAACTCCAGTATTTTGGCCACCTCATGCGAAGAGTTGACTCATTGGAGAAGACTCTGATGCTGGGAGGGATTGAGGGCAGGAGGAGAAGGGGACGACAGAGGAGAGATGGCTGGATGGCATCACTGACTCGATGATGCGAGTCTGAGTGACCTCTGAGAGCTGGTGATGGACAGGGAGGCCTGCGTGCTGCGGTTCATGGGTCGCAAGAGTGGCACGACTGAGCGACGATCTGATCGATCTGATGCTAAGTAAAATAGTACACAACATGTCAAATCACCACATATCTAAGCCCAAAGAATTCCGCCATAACATTTTCCCCTATAGGCCAAGCAATCCCCAGCCTCAAGCTGCGGCATGTGCCACCGGAACATCGAAGCCAAACAAATGCAAGAACATGAAATCTCTGAGCACCCCGCAGATGGCGTGCCCCAGCCCCCGAGAAAACACAATACCAACCAGGAGGAGAGGAAAACAAGTCAGAAACAAGGCCACCAATCCTGGGACTGGGGAAGAGAGGGGCGGCCATGCCCAGCGGTGCCAACGTGGCCACATCTCCCCAGAGAAGGAGAACTCAGTGGAGAAGGAAGGACCGGAGAGGAGAAGGAATGGGGAAGTGAACAACTGAGGACAGAAGCAGGAACAGGAAGAGAGAAACACTCAGCTGAGAGAAAGGCACAGGCCGACACAAAGACGGAAAGGACAGCACAAAAAGGAAAAGGATCAGGAGAATCAGAACAAAGAGGGATGACAAAGGAGAGGAAAGCAACTCCGCCTGCAGGAGACAAAATTGAGAAGACGCAAAATATGGTGCCCAGAGACGGGACCAGCAGCGACAGAGTGCCCAGCAGAACTGCCCAAGCGACCCACACAGAGAGCACGAGACATGGACAGGAAACGAGGAACGCACCGACAGGCACAGAGAAGGATGAAATGGCAACAGCAGCCACACCAGAGCAATGAATCCAGGGAGAAAAAGCAAAACCAATGCAACACAACCATGTCCCCAGAAGGAACAAATATGTGGCATCATCACAGCATAAATATATAATCAACAAAATAAAAAAAAACAAATACACAGTTCTCAGAACAAATAATTGCCAACAAAAAGGAAGGAGAAGAGAGCAAAATTCTAAAGATCAGATCACAGTGAAGCAGAATGATCATAACTCAGGCTGATGGACGTTCATCTAGCTCACTAAAGGGAACCCATCATAGCATGCACTAGTAAATAAAGGAAGAGATAAATGAAATAGTGGACCTAAGGTCACAAAGTCAAGCCCACGTGATTTGAAAGATAGGGGACCACGGTCAGAAAATGTCTGTGGAGAAGGAAAGAAGAAAGAAAGAGAAATTTCCCAGGCTGGAGTCTGTGATAGAGTAAAGTGGGGAGTGGACGGATAGTCTAAATGAGGGGCGCTTAAGGATAAATAGTCTTTCTTGTGCCCCTGCATCAGCAGGAAAGACAAAGTCTCTCTGCCATGCAGAAAGTAGACTAAGGAAGTGAATGATGGAAGTGCATAAAGAGGAAGTGTGGAAAGAAAGGGTGGAAAATGGACAGTGAAAAAGAAGGGAGTGCTGACACTGTTTTAACAATTAGGATAGAAGGAAGCCCGCCAAAAGAAGAGTATAAACAAAAACAGGAATGGGCTCATCATCCAATCAACAGGTGGAAAGAAGGTGGATAGTGGCAATGAACTTTCTGCTCTGGAGGGCCTGGTGACAAGGCAACACAGAAGCATAGCCACAAACATTATCATAGGAATGGCCTCATTTCTTCCCCTTTCTATTAATTCTCCAGCCCGTGAGTGCCATGTTTAGCTGGCCCCAAGTTGGTACCATGCTGGAGGTGGTGTTTAAGATAGTGATGGAACGAGGTGGGGAAATGGTGAACTCGATCAGCACGTCTATCCTGAAGTGCCAGGTGCCTGAAGTGATGTACTAGCAGTAAAGCCTCAGATGAAGGATCACCACCCTTTGGATTTCCTGGCTCCCTCAGGTCTGGACTCAACAAGCTTCTGGTCTCCCCATCTGTTTTCGTCCCGGACTCCAGGACTTCAGGGATTTTAATAACCCCAGGGGTCCAAACAGGAGAAGTGGAATCTGTGAAACAAACACACAAGCATACCCTCTCCCACAAGTTAGAGTATATCTGGCCCTTTCCACTTTCCTGTAAGGAGGTCTTTTCACTTAACCAGAGGCTGAGTTGTAGCCCCTTCAGGGCTCAGTGTCTCGTCATTGAGTCTGTCCCTGTGTGTCCACATTTAAATGATAATAAAACAAAGATGGGAAAAAGATGTGGAGAGGAAATAAATTCTTCTCTAATTTAGCTATCTGACTTTAAAGTTTGGGAATAAGAAAATAGAAAAGAATAAAAGAAATACTAGTTGGCCTTCCATATGTTGGCCTTGGGGAATAGTATTTGGAATTACTATGGAAAAGAAACAAAAGAAAACCAAAAAATAAATAAAAAAAAAAAAAAAAAAAAATATAAAAAAAAAATAAAATGTAAATAAAAAAAGCAGCAGAAGTATAAAGCTGGGGATATCTGTGTATTGTGGGAGTTAGGGAAAAGAAAAAAGGGAATTACATCTTTGTTGCTCACCTGATAACAGAGGAAATAACATGAGAAAAGGTATCCACGGTAACATGCACAAAGGACAGTAAAGGCTGGATATGAGTTACGTCATGCAGAGAGATTAGGCTAAGGCCTAGGGATAAATGTGGAGATGGATTAAATGTGGGAATTGACATAACTATTTCTAGCTGTTCTAGGAATGAAATTATATCTAAACCAGCTGATTTGATGTGATTGGAGAATCTTTGGCCTTGTAATTTATGTAAGTAAAGAATTACTTAGTTAATGCATCTGTCAAAGCATTTATGTAAAGGGCGGGCAAGCCGGAAGGGCCAATATGTCCCAAAAATATTTCTCATGCTTAATCTCCTTTGTAAATAAATAACAAGGAGAAGAGATAGATTGGAAATAGAATCTCAGTATGAGGAAACAACCCTACAATATGCGGACTCAGTCAAAAGATTGAAGATAGATTCTAAATGTTGAAAAGTCCAATAACCGCCCTCACTAGCTCTCTGGCCGGTCTCTTAGTTACCTGAAATGAGATTTATAATAATTGTGACGAAAGAGGAACATGGAAACTAAAATTGCCCCAAAGGTTGAATAGAAAATTTTGGAAAAATATGGATGTGTAAAAATGAATAGGGGGCGAGGGAAATGAAAAAAATTTGACCCTGAAATCTATCAGGGAACTGCAATCATCACTATTTTGTAAAGAAATGAGTTGATCTTATGAATGGAATTACTATGTTTGCTACTCTTTCAAAAGTTCCACATTTTTTTCTACCTTTATAATTAATTGTGCCACCAAGCTAGGATAAGAAAAACTATTTTCTTGGGGTACTGGTAGATGGAGCCATTTCAGTGGGCTCTTGCCACAAGCATCCGTAGGTGTATGCTCGTGGTGAGAATAATTAAATCCAACCTATGGTAATTAGTAATATAAATGCACTGTTCATAGAAATACCTCTCCAACAACACAAAAGAAGACTTATACATGGACATCACCAGATGGTCAACACCAAATCAGATCGATTATATTTTTGCAGCCAAAGAGGAGAAGCCATACAATCAGCAAAAACAAGACCAGGAGCTGACTGGGACATGAACTCCTTATTGCAAATTAGACGAAATTGAAGAAAGTAGGGAAAACCACTACACCATAGGTATGACTAAATCAAATCCTATGATTATAAGTGGAAGTGAGAAATAGATTAAGGGCCAGATTGATAGATAGAGTGCCTGATGAACTTGGAATGAGGTTAGTGAATTGACAGGAGAAGGATAAGACCATCCATGGAAAAGAAATGAAAAGAAAATGGTGTCGGGGAGGCCACAAATAGCTGTGAAAAGGAGAGAAGCAAAAAGAAAGGAGAAAAGGAAAGATATAAGCATTAATGAGAGTTCAAAGAAAGAAGAAGAGATAAGGAAGCCTTCTTCAGCGATAATGCAAAGAAATAGAGGAAAAAAAGAAGGGAAAGACTAGGGATCTTCAAGAAAATAGAGATACCAAAGGAAATTTATGAAAGATGGGTCGATAAAGGAAGAAATGGTATGGATAAAGAAGAGAAATATAAGAAGAGGTGGAAGAAAAAGAAGAAGTAAAAAAGAGCTCAGACAGATAATATATGGTGTGATATGACCAGAGCAGAAGGAAGGGTATAGAGAATGAGAGAAATCTAAAGATGATGTGAAGTGCGCACAATGAGAAATTAACATGGCCAAAATAAAAGGTATTCATCCCAATCCCAAAGAAAGGAAGAGAGGAACAGAAATTGCACCATCTCACATGCTAGTAAAGTAATGTCAAAATTCTCCAAGCCAGGCAGAGTATGTGAATGAACTTCCTGATGTTCAAGCTGGTTTAGAAAGGAGAGGAACAAGATCAAATTGCCAACATCAGCTGGATCAGGAAAAAGCAAGAGAGTTCCAGAAAAAATCTATTTCTGTTTATGACTATGCCAAAGCCTTGACTTGTAGATCACAATAAATATGGAAAATTCTGAAAGAGATGGGATACCAGACCACCTGATTGCTCTTGAGAAATTGTATGAGATCAGGAAGAAAGTTAGAATGGATGGAACAACAGACTGGTTCCAAATAGGAAAAGGAGTACATCAAGGTATATTGTCACCATGTTTATTTAATTATATGCAGAGTAATATGAGAAATGTGGACTGGAAGAAACAAAGTTGGAATCAAGATTGTGGGAGAAATATCAATAACCTCAGATATGAGATGACACCACCCTATGGAGAAAGTGAAGAGGAACTAAAAAGCTCTGATGAGAGGAAAGTGGAGAGTGAAAAGGTTGGCTTAAAGCTCAACATTCAGAAAACGAAGATATGGATCTGTCCCATCACTACATGGGAAATAGATGGGGAAAAGTGGAAACAGTGTCAGACTTTATTTTTCTGGTTCCAAAATCACTGAGATGATGACTGCAGCCAGAAATTAAAAGAGCTTACTCCTTGGAAGGAAAGTTATGATCAACCTAGATAGATATTCAAAAGCAGAGACATTACTTTACCAACAAAGGTTCATCTAGTCAAGGCTATGATCTTTCCTGTGGTATGTATGGATGTGAGAGCTGGATGGAAGAGGGCTGAGCCGAAGAATTGATGTTTTGAATGTGGTGTTGGAGAAGACTCTTGAGAGTCCCTTGGACTGCAAAAAGATCCAGCCAGTCCATTCTGAAGGAGATCAATCCTGGAATTTCTTTGGAAGGAATGATGCTAAAGCTGAAACTCCAGTATTTTGTCCACCTCATGCGAAGAGTTGACTCATTGGCAAAGACTCTGATGCTGGGAGGGATTGATGGCAAGAGGAGAAGGGGACGACAGAGGATGAGATGGCTGGATGGCATCACTGACTCTATGGATGTGAGTCTGAGTGACCTCTGGGAGCTGGTGATGCCAGCAGGGAGGCCTGGCGTGCTGCGCGGTTCATGGGGTCGCAAAGAGTTGGACACGACTGAGCAACTGATCTGATCTGATCTGAATCCTAATTAACTGATCATTTAAAGCCTTATCCACTTTATCAAGAGCCGAGTCTGACTCACTAGTCAAATTTCTCTTAGAACTGGGATCAGAATCAACTTTTAAGCAATCAAACAGAGGCTTCAAATCTGCAGTAGTCAGTTTTAAATGTAGGCATATCCAATTAATATCCCCTAACAATTTCTGGTTCATTTAAAGTTAGTAAACGATCTCTCCACAGCTGCAAAGGGGTATAATTCACAGTATGGGTATTCAATACCCTCCCTAATAAGAAAAAGGAGGATTTACTTGTATCTTATATGGAGCTATCTTTAAACCCCAGCTTTCCAAGGCCTCAATCAATTTAGATAAAATGTGTTACAACAAGGGTCTGTCCTTATGAGCTGCCAAAATATCATCCATCAGATCAGATCAGTCACTCAGTCATATCCGACTCTTTGCAACCCCATGAATTGCAGCACGCCAGGCCTCCCTGTCCATCATCAACTCCCGGAGTTCACTCTCACTCACGTCCATTGAGTCAGTGATGCCATCCAGCCATCTCATCCTCTGTCGTCCCCTTCTCCTCCTGCCGCCAATCCCTCCCAGTATGAGTTGTTCCAATGAGTCAGCACTTCACATGAGGTGGCCAAAGTACTGGAGTTTCAGCTTTAGCATCATTCCTTCCAAAGAAATCCCAGGGCTGATCTCTTTCAGAATGGACTGATTGGATCTCCTTGCAGTCCAAGGAAATGCAGTACTTGGATGCAATCTCAAAAACGACATAATGATCTCTGTTCGTTTCCAAGGCAAACCATTCAATATCACAGTAATCCAAGTCTACGCCCCAACCAGTAATGCTGAAGAAGCTGAAGTTGAACGATTCTATGAAGACCTACAAGACCTTTTAGAACTAATGCCCAAAAAGATGTCCTTTTCATTATAGGGGACTGGAATGCAAAAGTAGGAAGTCAAGAAACACCTGGAGTAACAGGCAAATTTGGCCTTGGAATACGGAATGAAGCAGGGAAAAGAATAATAGAATTTTGCCAAGAAAATGCACTGATCATAACAAACACCCACTTCCAACAACACAAGAGAAGACACTATACATGGACATCACCAGATGGTCAACACCAAAATCAGATTGATTATATTCTTTGCAGCCAAAGATGGAGAAGCTCTATACAGTCAACAAAAACAAGACCAGGAGCTGACTGCAGCTCAGACCATGAACTCCTTACTGCCAAATTCGGACTTAAATTGAAGAAAGTAGGGAAAATCACTAGACCATTCAGGTATGACCTAAATCAAATCACTTATGATTATACAGTTGAAGTGAGAAATAGATTTAAGGCACTAAATATAATAGATAGAGTGCCTGATGAACTATGGAATGAGGTTCGTGACATTGTACAGGAGACAGGGATCAAGACAATCCCCATGGAAAAGAAATGCAAAAAAGCAAAATGGCTGTCTGGGGAGGCCTTAAAAATAGCTGTGAAAAGGAGAGAAGCAAAAAGCAAAGGAGAAAAGGAAAGATATAAGCATCTGAATGCAGAGTTCCAAAGAATAACAAGAAGAGATAAGAAAGCCTTCCTTAGTGATCAATGCAAAGAAATAGAGGAAAACAACAGAATGGGAATTCAAGAAAATCAGAGATACCAAAGGAACATTTCATGCAAAGATGGGCTCGATAAAGGACAGAAATGGTATGGACCTAACAGAAGCAGAAGATATTAAGAAGAGGTGGCAAGAATACACAGAAGAACTGTACAAAAAAGATCTTCACGACCCAGATAATCACGAGGGTGTGATCACTGACCTAGAGCCAGACATCCTGCAATATGAAGTCAAGTGGGCCTTAGAAAGCATCACTACGAGCAAAGCTAGTGGAGGTGATGGAATTGCAGTTGAGCTATTTCAAATCCTGAAAGATGATGCTGTGAAAGTGCTGCACTCAATATGCCCGCAAATTTGAAAAACTCAGCAGTGGCCACAGGACAGGAAAAGGTCAGTTTTCATCCCAATCCCAAAGAAAGGCAATACCAAAGAAGGCTCAAACTACCGCATAATTGCCCTAGTCCCACATGCTAATAAAGTAATTCTCAAAATTCTCCAAGCCAGGCTTCAGCAATATGTGAACTGCAAACTTCCTGATGTTCAAGCTGGTTTTAGAAAAGGCAGAGGAACCAGAGATCAAATTGCCAACATCCGCTGGATCATGGAAAAAGCAAGAGAGTTCCAGAAAAACATCTATTTCTGCTTTATTGACTATGCCAAAGCCTTTCACTGTGTGGATCACAATCAACTGTGGAAAATACTGAAAGAGATGGGAATACCAGACCATCTGACCTGCCTCTTGAGAAATCTGTATGCAGGTCAGGAAGCAACAGTTAGAACTGAACATGGAACAACAGACTGGCTCCAAATAGGAAAAGGAGTTCATCAAGTCTGTATATTGTCACCCGTTTATTTAACTTATATGCAGAGTACATCATGAGAATATCATCCATATCACGTACAAATATAGATCTTTATACTTTCCTCTAACATTTTGCCAGTTTGGTCTACAAATTTCTGACACAAGATGGGGCTATTTTTCATTCCCTGAGGCAAAATCTTCCATTGAAACCTTCTATAGGGCTGTTTTAAATTAGCTGAAGGGAGACTGAAGGCAAACCGTTTACAATCCTGAACAGCCAGGGGAATGGTAAAGAAACAATCCTGTAGATCTATAACTACCACATTATACTGAAAAGGCACAGAAACTGCGGAAGGGAGGCCCAGCTGGAGGCCACCATGTCTTCCATAGTTGCGTTCATAGCTTTCAAATTTTGTAACAATCTCCATTTTCCTGATTTTTTTCTTAATAAGAAAAATAGGAGTATTCCAGGGGTTTTAGAAGGCTCTATATGGCCAGCTGCCAGTTGTTCCATAACTAAATCCTCAGCTGCCTGTAACTTTTAATCTGTTAAAGGTCATTGTTCCTCCCATATCAGATCATCAGATTTCCAGGTAATAAGGTTGGGAGCCAGAGAAACGGCCTCTAAGATAAATTTGAATATCCCAGACGTTCTCTATTCTTGTTGGGAACCGCCTCTAATGGCGAAACAATTCCCTGCTGATCTTTCAGTTCAGTAGCTCAGTTGTGTTCAACTCTTTGCAACCCCATGAATCCCAGCACGACATGCCTCCCTGTCCATCACCAACTCCTGGAGTTCACTTAGACTCACGTCCATCGAGTCAGTGATGCCATCCAGACATCTCATCCTCTGTTGTCCCCTTCTCCTCCTGCCCCCAATCCCTCCCAGCATCAGAGTCTTTTCCAGTGAGTCAACCCTTCACATGAGGTAGCCAAAGTACTTGAGTTTCAGCTTTAGCATCATTCCTTCCAAAGAAATTCCAGGGCTGATCTCCTTCAGAATAGGCTGGTTGGACCTCCTTGCAATCCAAGGGACTCTCAAGAGTCTTCTCCAACACCACAGTTCAAAAGCATCAATACTTCGCTGCTCAACTTTCTTCACAGTCCAACTCTCACAACCATACATGACCACATGAAAAACTGTAGCCTTGACTATACGGACCTCTGTTGGCAAAGTAATGTCTCTGCTTTTGAATATGCTATCTAGGTTGGTCATAACTTTCCTTCCAAGGAGTAAGCGTCTTTTAATTTCATGGCTGCAGTCACCATCTGCAGTGATTTTGGAGATCAAAAAAAAATAAAGTCTGACACTGTTTCCACTGTTTCCCCATCTATTTCCCATGAAGTGATGGGACCAGATGCCATTTCTTTATTTTCTGAATGTTGAGTTTTAAGCCAACTTTTTCACTTTCCTCTTTCACCTTCATCAAGAGGCTTTTTTTCCTCTTCAGTTTCTGCCATAAGGGTGGTGTCATCTGCATATCTAAGGTTATTGATATTTCTCCCAGCAATCTTGATTCAAACTTGTGCTTCTTCCAGTCCAACATTTCTCATGATGTACTCTGCATAGAAGTTAAATAGGCAGGTGACAATATACAGCCTTGATGAACTCCTTTTCCTATTTGGAACCAGTCTGTTGTTCCATGTCCAGTTCTAACTGTTGCTTCCTGACGTGCATACAAATTTTTCAAGAGGCAGGTCAGGTGGTTCAGTATTCCCATCTCTTTCAGGATTTTTCAGTTTATTGTGATCCACACAGTGAAAGGCTCTGGCATAGTCAATAAAATAAAGGAGAAATAGATGTTTTTCTGGAACTCTCTTGCTTTTTCCATGATCCAGAGGATGTTAGCAATTTGATCTCTGGTTCTTCTGCCTTTTCTAAAACCAGCTTGAACATCAGGAAGTTTGCAGTTCACATATTGCTGAAGCCTGGCTTGGAGAATTTTGAGAATTACTTTACTAGCGTGTGAGACGAGTGCAATTGTGCAGTAGTTTGAGCATTCTTTGGCATTGCCTTTCTTTGAGATTGGAATGAAAACTGACCTTTTCCTGTCCTGTGGCCACTGCTGAGTTTTCCAAATTTGCTGGCATATTGAGTGCAGCACTTTCACAGCATCATCTTTCAGGATTTGAAATAACTCAACGGGAATTCCATCAAATGTTCGTAGTGATGCTTTCCAAGGCCCACTTGACTTCACATTCCAGGATATCTGGCTCTAAGTCAATGATCACACCCTTTTGATTATCTGAGTCGTGAAGATCTTTTTTGTACAGTCCTTCTGTGTATTCTTGCCATCTCTTCTTAATATCTTCTCTTTCTGTTTGGTCCATACCATTTCTGTCCTTTATCGAGCCCATCTTTGGATGAAATATTGCCCTGGTATCTCTAACTTTCTTGAATAGATCTCTAGTCTTTCCCATTCTGTTGTTTTCCTCTATTTCTTTGCATTGATCACTGAAGAAGGCTTCCTTATCTCTTCTTGCTATTCTTTGGAACTCTGCATTCAGATGCTTATATCTTTCCTTTTCTCCTTTGCTTTTTGCTTCTCTCCTTTTCACAGCTATTTGTAAGGCCTCCCCAGACAGCCATTTTGCTTTTTTACATTTCTTTTCCATGGGGATTGTCTTGATCCCTGTCTCCTGTACAATGTCACAAATCTCATTCCAGAGTTAATCAGGCACTCTATCTATCAGATCTAGTCCCCTAAATCTATTTCTCACTTCCACTGTATAATCATAAGGGATTGATTTAGGTCATACCTGAGTGGTCTAGTGGTTTTCACTACTTTCTTCAATTTAAGTCTGAATTTGGCAATAAGGAGTCCATGATCTGAGCCACAGTCAGCTCCTGGTCTTATTTTTGTAACCTGTATAGAGCTTTACCATCTTTGGCTGCAAAGAATATAATCAATCTGTTTTTGGTGTTGACCATCTGGTGATGGATTATACTTCATTTGTAGCATTTGATTAGTATCCTTTTCATCTGTGCTATATAAAAGCATTTCCATCTGATATAATATATCTCTCCACCATAAAGAAAAATGTAGTGAAGGAACCACATGTGAACAAATAGTGCCTTGTGCCCCCTTCTCATCTGACCATGTCAAAATTTGTGATCTCTTAGCAACCAAGGGCACTGACCTATTCCTCCCAGGCCAGCACTGGTCAAGCATGTCGGCCAGGATGAGGGCCAATCTTTTCCAGCAATGCAAGAGACGTCTGTTCCAGTATCTAACAGCCCTGACAGTTTATTTCCTTGAATTAAATGATCTTTAAAGGCCTAGAAGCTGTAATTTCCTGCACCCAAAAAGCTAGGTCACTGGATCCAAATCCTCTGGGGCCCCTAGCTTGAGAAGTCAAGGTTTTTCCTGTCTGAAAATAAGGTAAAAGCAAAAGCTGTGCTATTCTTTGACCTTTACCAATTTGCACAGTTTTAGTAGGTGGTGAGATCAAAACTTTAATTTTCCCAGTATAATCAGAATCTACTACACCAGGCACCACCGAAATTCCTAGAAGGGAAAGCGAGCTATGCCCTAGCACAAGTCCTACAATGCCCTCAGGCAAGGGACCATTCACTCCTGTTGCAATCAGAGTAACCTGTATGTCGGGGGTTAATATTGTTGCGGTGGTTAATATTGCGGTGGTGGAACTGAGGTCCAGTCCTGCGCTACATGGGGTTGCTCTGAGGAGTTCTGAGATGGGACAAAGGGAATAATGGGTTTCAATGCAGCTGCCCCTATTGTTGTCCCAGGCTGGGGCTTCCCCTGATGCCCATTTCCCTGAAACTGGGAAAAATTACCTCCCTCTACTTGGGGAGTGAGTGTAGTCCCATCCTTATGAAATTTAGATCTGCAGTCCTTCGCCCAATGATGCCCTTTCTGGCATCGGGGGCAAAGTGCCTTTGGGGGGTTAGTATTAGTCTGTATTGGCACAGCTTGTTCTCCTTGCTTGGCAGGACATTGCCAGCAAAAATGCACCATTTGACCACAGTGGAAACATTTTTTATTTGTAGAATCATTTCCATTACGATTAATCTCTCTCTCTTTTTTTTAGCCTGGATGAGGCCCTCCTCAGGGGGTTTTCTCCAAGGAGCAGGCTCTGTATATTGTGCATCGTCTGGTTTAAAAGCTCCTTTGTTTCAAAAAACCTCTTTATCTTTCTCAGCCTTAGACAATGCTCTGAGAGGCTTTGGAGGCAAAGTGGGGTACTCCTGGGCCCTGGGAGGCACAAGCGGAGGTGACGGCGATCGTGATTACCTTAAATCAGAAAATGGTAGATAAATTTTTAAAGGTTTGCGTAAAGGGGGAGGGGACTAGCCAGGGCACCGGGCCGCAGCGTCCTGTAAGCCCTATCCTTCCTCAGGAGGTAGAGCACAGTCTCCCTCCTTTTCTTTGTCAATGGCAGAAAACATGATCTGCACAGAAGGTGAAGACCCACCATCCACCGCTATAGCCTCCCCCATAGGCCATCTAACAGCCTCATGATGGGGGTTCAGGACATTTCTAATCATATTCCAAGGAGCAAAAACATCTACAGGAATCTTTTCTGGCCCATGCAAATTATAAAACAAACGTAGGAATTTAGATAGTCTTCCTGTGCTTACTTTAATGCCTCTATGGGCTAACATATGAAGTAATATTTCAATAAACATTTATATATTCTTAGAAGAAGAGAAACTCATTCTTCTAGAGAATATTCTTATTCATTCTGTACCTTCCTCACCCTGCCTAAACTGCAGAGGGGTGCCGGCCACCCACAGGTACAATCCTAACTGTCCCACATTACAATCTTAAATTACTTTCTCTTCAGTGTCCCCTGTTCTGGGTGCCACTTGCCAGAGTCCAGCTCCAGCAGTAGCCTGCCAGGCTCCTCTGTCCGTGGGATTTTCCAGGCAAGAATACTGGCATGGATTGCCATTTCCTTCTCCAGGGGAACTTTCCGACCCAGGAATCAAACCTGGGTCTCCAATATTTCAGGCAGATTCTTTACCAACTGAGCTAGGGAAATGGATTTAAACAATAATTAGTCATAAACACTAATAATCATTATTGAAAGTGGAAGAAGCTTTAATTCTTAAAGTATAATAGTAAATTAAATTAAATTCACTGTTACCAGAAAACAATTTGTTTCAAAAGTGCAGACTAGTAAGTATATTTCAGAGTGGAGTGAGTTATAATAGACACTGTTAGCAGCTAAAGTTGGTACATTAAGAAATAAGCACATTATTTAGAGTGACAAGTTATCTTCCAAATTAGTAGAAGGCTAAAGAATATGTAAATTGTAACATAACTGATAGAAATTAAAGATAATATTAAGGAAATCAAGAAAATAAAAAAATAAGATGGTAAAAATTGTGTTGTAATAATATAATTTGATACCCTCAATTATAAAATATAACATTTATGTTGTATAAAATGTTTTGTATTCTGAAGAACACATGGTCTATTCAATTGGCTCAGAGAGTTTAAAAATATATATATTTGCAGAGATCTTAGAAAATACAAAAAGAAGGCATAAAAGGAGGGATGGAGAGAGAGAAAGATTTTGGAATGAAAGAGGAGGGAAGGACAGAGCCAAAAATGGAGAAAATGTTTCTAGGTTTTAACAACCCGTTGAGTACGTACTGTTATTATGGCCAATTTATACTCATAGATTGCAGAACAGAGAGCTAACAGCTTTGCCCAAGGTATCACAGATTATGAGAGGCAGGTTTTGGGTTCCACCTTGGGTGGCCTGGCTCCAGAGCCCACGATCTTCAGTGCTATACTCATGATGTAATGCTTATCAAAAAAAGTTGATGTTAATGTGAAAAGCGCTAAATAGGTTAATAAAGGTCACTTGCTACCTCAGTTCAGTTCAGTCCAGTCAGCTGACTCAGTTGAGTCCAGTCAGTTCCACAGCTCAGTTCTGTCCAACTATTTGCGACCCCATGGACTGCAGCATGCCAGGCTTCCCTGTCCATCACCAACTCCTGGAGCCTGCTCAAACTCATGTCCATTGAGTAAGTGATGCCATCCAATCATCTCATCTGTTGTCCCCTTCTCCTTCTGCCTTCAATCTTTCCTAGTATCAGAGTTTTTCCCAATGAGTCAGTTCCTCATATCAGGTGGCCAAAGTATTGGAGCTTCAGCTTAAGCATCAGTCCTTCCAATAAATATTCAGGGTTGATTTCCTTTAAGATTGACAAGTTTGATCTCCTTGCTGTCCAAGGGACTCTCAAAAGTCTTCTCCAACACCACAGTTCAAAAGCATCAATTCTTTGACACTCAGCGTTCTTCATAGTCCAAATCTCACATCCACGCATGACTACCGGAAAAAACATAGCTTTGACTAGACGGACCTTTGTTGGTAAAGTAATGTCTCTGCTTTTTAATATGCTGTCTAGGTTGGTCATAGCTTTTCTTCCAAGGAGCAAGCATCTTTTAAATTCATGGCTGCATTCGCCATCTGCAGTGATTTTGGAGTCCAAGAAAATAGAGTCCATCACTGTTTCCAATGTTCCCCATCTATTTGCCAGGAAGCGATAGGACCAGATGCCATGATCATAGTTTTTTGAATATTGAGTTTTAAGCCAGCTTTTCCACTCTCGTCTTTCATTTTCATCAAGTAGTTCCTCAGTTCCTTTTTACTTTTTGCCATGAAGATGGTTTCATCTGCATATCTGAAGTTATTGACCTTTCTCCCAGTAATCTTGATTCCGGCTTGTGCTTCATCTAGCCCAGTGTTTTGCATGATATATTCTGCATAAGTTAAATAAGCAGGGTGACAATATACGGCCTTGACAATATACTCCTTTCCCATATCCATTTCTAACTGTTGCTGGTTGACCTGCATACAGATTTCTCAGAAGGCAGGTAAGGTGGTCTGGTATTCCAATCTCTTGAAGAATTTTTGATAGTTTGTTTTGATTAACACTATCAAAGTTTAGCATAGTCAATAAAGCAGAAAGAGATGCTTCTTATAGTTGCTACTTACAAATATAAAAATTGTCACAATGAAGTTTTTTGCAATTCTTCAGACACTAAGCATATTATTGACATACAGAAAATAAACACTATAAAGTTAGTTTAGGATGAAATCAATATAAATTCATTATTAATACTATACCATAATAGATCAAAAAGATAAAAAAATATAGCTCTAATATGTAAAACAAATATTAGTTCATAATACAATATCTTTGAGAGTGTTTCAGCATTTTTACTTTGAATACTTCAATACTTAAATTCATCTTTAAAATAATATTATTGAATTATTTTATCCATTGTTGGCCTTTAATTGTATCTTTAAAATTTTTTTTTTTAATTATTGTTGTATTTTTCTGACAATTCTGCTTGACAGAGAAGATTAAGAGAGAGATCAAACACTTTTACCTTTTTTTTTTCATTATGTAATAGATTTGGCTTGTGAATATGACCTTTTTTCCTTATCATAATTACATATCACCTATGCAAATGTAACATGCTTATCCATACCAAATTAATAAAATTCAGAGAAGCATAAAATTTAAGTTTTGTAAGAGTTCATACATATTTATCATATATATCTAGTGGAAGTTTAAATTGGTTTACTTATCCTTAAAAGCAGTTTTATTATTATTTAACAAGAAGTTCTAAATATTCATAACTGTTGATTGTAAATAAATATTTCAGCAGACCAGAAGTAGATTTTAGCATTATATATAATGTTCAAAATTCAAAAATGAACAAAATATATAAATAGAGGGTAATTATTACTGAAGTAATGAATCACCTATAGTCAGCTCCTATGAAAACACTAAAAGACTAATGCTAGTAAATTTGAATTTCTTGAAGAAGTAGCTAGGAGAGAAAATATTAATATAAAAGTCAAAACCTCAAAAACATATATCCTATATTATCTCATGATCTCAACTGTTCCCACCTTACAATGGTTCTACTTAAAAGGGTTTTCCACTTTTTAATGGTGTGAAAACTACACTCAGTGGAAATAGTATTCCAAATTTTAATTTGATCTTTTCCTGGGCTAGTGATATGCTGTATGGCTTCCTAGGTAGTACAGTGGTAAAGAATCTGTCTGCAAATTCAAGACATGCGTTGAAGAATGAAATGGCAACCCTCTCCAGTATTCTTGCCTGGAAATTTTCATGAATAGAGGAGCCTGGTAGGCTATAGTCCGTGTGGTCACAAAGAGTCAAACACAACTAAGTGAACTGAGCATGCAGGCTCTCTTGTGATGCTGGGCAGAAGTTAGCCACAATTCCCAGGCAACCATGTGATCATGAGGATAAGCAACCAATAAAATACAACCATCTTGTATCCACAATAACATTTTGTTTTTCCATTTCAGTACAGTATTCAAGAACTTACGCGACATTCTCAACACTTTGCCAAAAATGGGCTTTGTGTTAGATAACTTTGTCAAACTGTGAGCTAGTGTAATTATCCCAAGTATATCTAACATAGGCTAAGCTAAGCTATGGTGTTTGGTAGGTTGTTGGTCTTCTTCACAGACCTGGACCTGGTGGACTGGAGTCAACAAAAAGAAAGAGACAAAAAGAGAGAAAGAGCAGTATATCTCGGGTTACATGAAAAACCAATAAAGACCATGCACAGGACTTGTACCACTCATGAAGGCACAGGGCGTCCTCTCAAGGAGGTCTTGAAAGCCTGGGTGAGAAAGTGACCTGGGCAGGTTTCCACACTCCAAAAAGAAAGAAGACAGAAAGAATGATGCGGGGGACTCAAGTCTCTAGTGGGACAAGGTTATTTTATTAGCAGAACTGCATGTTTATATATCTTCAATAAAATAATTACTCAGCCATTACAAAGAATGAAATTCCATCAGTTGCAACAAAATGGATAGTGTAATACATACAAGGTCACTGATGCTGAAAAGAGTCACTGAAAGGAGTTACTGAAAGGAATCCAAGCAGGTACCCTTTCCCATGATCTCAGTCCTAAGAACTGCATGCAGCTCTACTGGTTTCCAGAATAGGAACTGATAAGAAACAGAGAATCCTTGAGAAATGGCACACAAAGGAAGAAAAGTGCAACATATTGGATTCCTTAAAGTTGAACATCCCCTGACAGTAGGTTAGATGTATTAAATATATTTTTGACTTAAAATATTTTCAACTAATGATAGATAGATAGTGAAGTCGCTCAGTTATGTCTGACTATTTGTGACCCCATGGACAGTAGCCAGCCAAGCTCCTCCGTCAATGGGACTTTCCAGGCAAGAATACTGGAGTGTGTTGCCATTCCCTTCTCCAAGGGATCTTCCTGTACCAAGGATCGAACCCTGGTCTCCTGCATTGTAGGCAGATGCTTTACCCTCTGAGCCACCAGGGAAGGCCAATAGGATAGTTTTATCTGGATGTTACATCATCACAAGTGGAAGAAGTTTTGTGTAAGAAGAGAAGACATTTAGGAAAAAAAAAAAAAAAAAAGTCAAAATATTCACTAAGTCTTTCTCAGTATTGGGAGAATAAATAAATGATGTTTCACTAAACTCTTCTGCATTTATGAATGTTCCAAAATATACTTTGAAAATGGTGAAAATGCTTTTTTATTTTTGCAAGTCTCACCTATTGGGGGACTTTCCATTCATCCTCTTCATAAGGGAAGCATTGGAAACTACAGATCTGTCAAGGAGTATTTTCTGACAAGAGACATACTGGTAGATAAATGAAACAGTTTGTCCTGTTTACATGTAGTGGAAATCCCCAGCATTTCACAGCCTTCAGTTATCCTTATCCTTATCTTGCAGTTATGACAGCTTGCAAGATTTAATTATTTTATTGTGTAACAACTGAAGAGTATGAAAGAATACTCCTATTATTAAAAAAAATAACAACATGAAATTCTTAAACATCCAGACAAAAAAAAAAACTTTAGAATCTCTAGGAGAGGTATAAAGTTGCTCTAAAAATATGAATTCCTAGATGTAGCCTCTGAAATTTTGAGTCAGTTGGTTAGGGAGAGAGCACAGGAAGTAAAATTTTTGTTCAATGTTCTTAGGCTAGCTATTCAGAAGGCCCATGAGGCATATTCACTTTAGATTTTGAAATGACAAACAGCCTTTTCCTGAAGAAATCAGAAAATAAATTGTATATAAATATTCTCACTAAAACAAAGTTTGAATAATATACAAATTATATTAAACAAGCCCCTCTTATAGCAAAATCAGATCAGTCACTAAGGTAGATCCAATCTTAAAATAGTGGTTATTTGAGCAAATATTTCATAGCGTAATCAATTGAAATTGGAAATTTGTAAGAAATACAAGTTTTATAATTTTATATTAAAAATGAAATTTAAAGCAGATCAGTATTTCATCATGGATTTGTTTTATGAATTTTCAAATAATTGATTTAAAAAGAGGAAAAAACAATTCTACACAACTTTGGTAAATATCAGATCAGATCAGTCGCTCAGTCGTGTCTGACTCTTTGAAACCCCATGAATCGCAGCACACCAGGCCTCCCTGTCCATCACCAACTCCTGGAGTTCACTCAGACTCACGTCCATCGACTCAGTGATGCCATCCAGCCATCTCATCCTCTGTCGTCCCCTTCTCCTCCTGCCCCCAATCCCTCCCAGCATCAGAGTCTTTGCCAATGAGTCAACTCTTCACATGAGGTGGCCAAAGTACTGGAGTTTCAGCTTTAGCATCATTCCTTCCAAAGAAATCCCAAGGCTGATCTCCTTCAGAATGGACTGGTTGGATCTCCCTGCAGTCCAAGGGACTCTCAAGAGTTGTCTCCAGCACCAGAGTTCAAAAGCATCAATTCTTCAGTGCTCAGCCTTCTTCACAGTCCAACTCTCACATCCATACATGACCACAGGAAAGACCATAGCCTTGACTAGACAGACCTTTGTTGGCAAAGTAATGTCTCTGCTTTTGAATATGCTATCTAAGATGGTCATAACTTTCCTTCCAAGGAGTAAGCGTCTTTTAATTTCATGGCTGCAATCACCATCTGCAGTGGTTTTGGAGCTCAGAAAAATAAAGTCTGACACTGTTTCCACTGTTTCTCCATCTATTTCCCATGAAGGGATGGTACCAGATGCCATGATCTTCATTTTCTGAATGGTGAGCTTTAAGCCAACTTTTCCACTCTCCACTTTCACTTTCATCAAGAGGCTTTTTAGTTCCTCTTCACTTTCTGCCATAAGGGTGGTGTCATCTGCATATCTGAGGTTATTGATATTTCTCCCAGCAATCTTGATTCCAGCTTGTGTTTCTTCCAGTCCAGCGTTTCTCATGATGTACTCTGCATGTAAGTTAAATAAGCAGGGTGACAATTTACAGCCTTGATGAACTCCTTTTCCTATTTGGAACCAGTCTGTTGTTCCATGTTCAGGTGTAACTGTTGCTTCCTGACCTGCATACAAATTTCTCAAGAGGCAGATCAGGTGATCTGGTATTCCTATCTCTTTCAGAATTTTCCACAGTTTATTGTGATCCCCACAGTCAAAGGCTTTGGCATAGTCAATAAAGCAAAAATAAATGCTTTTCTGGAACTCTCTTGAAATTTCCATGATCCAGCAGATATTGGCAATTTGATCTCTGGTTCCTCTGCCTTTTCTAAAACCAAAAAGCTCACAAAATATGAATTTTCATGCCTAATTTATATCAATAAAAATACTACTCTGAAATAAAAATCATTATAAATACTATATTTCAAATGCTTTTTTCCTCAAATAATGCTTCATTTTGTCTTGATATGCAGTGTTTTTGCAATATGCCGTTACCCTGAGTGAACTGAAATAAATCTGCATCACAATTACCTGAAGTGTTTATGAAAATGCATAGATATTCATTAGAATCAAACACTTTGCTGAGAAAATGGAAGGCAGGTGGGAGAAGGACACAAATATCTCTTTGAAAAATTTCTAAATAATTCTGATCACCACTATACTCATGTAACTGGTAGAATGTACTTGAAATGTTAGTCCTTCCCTATGAACACCTATACTTAGAGTTCATAAGATACTGAAGAAAGGTTGTCATACACAGCCAATTGCTCATGACACTTCGATAAACTTCACATCGTTTCCATATAACTGGAGAGTTTTTCCCTGCACACTTCTGTTAGGGGTTCCATTACTTTCGTTCAATAGATAACAGCAACTAGTAGCAGTATGGAGTAGTTAATCATTCTATCACCAGTTTCACTGTAGTAGGAATTGCTTCAATGCCAAGAGTAAGTAATGTTCATCCTTGAGCCAATTAAAGGAACTCTGTCAACATTATGTCCAACATAATAATTAAGTATTACTGATGAAACAGGTTTAAATATCACACACAAAGTGAGCCATTTTACAGATCTTTAATGTATTTTGGAGCTTCATGTAATATTGGAGCAAAAGTTGCCTGTTCCACAAAGAAAGAGTTAACTTTCTTGATATTTTATAATTAGTATTTGGCATAAATATTTTTTAAAAGTAAAGGCCAGGACAGAAAAGGCAAGGACCTAACAGAAGCATAAGGGATTAAGAAGAGCTGGCAAGAATATACAGAACCACCCAAAAAAAGTCTTAATGACCCAGAAACCATGACGGTATACTAACAAACCTAGAGCCAGTCACCCTGGAGTGTGCAATCAAGTTGGTCTTTATTACAAGCAAGGCTAGAGGAGGTGATGAAACTCTAATTGAGCTATTTCAAATCCTAAAAGATTATACTGTGAACGTGCTAAACTCAATATGCCAGCAAATTTGAAAAACCCAACAATGGCCAAAGAACTGGAAAATATCTGTTTTCATTACAATTCCAAAGAAGCAATATCAAAGAATGTTCAAACTACTGTACAATTGTGCTCATTTCACATTCTAGCAAGGTAATGCTCAGAATCCTTCAAGCTAGGTTTCAACACTATGTGAACCAAAAACTTCCAGATGTACAAGTAGGATTTAGAAAAGGCAGAGATCAAATTGCCAACATCTGTTGGATCATAGGAAAAACAAGTGAATTAAAAAAAAAAAAAAAAATCTACTTCTGATTATTTGACTACCTAGAACCTTTGACTGTGTGGATCACACAAATTGTGGAAAATTTTTTTAAGATATAGGAATACCAGACCACTTTACCTGTCTCCTGAGAAACTTGTACACAGAACAAGAAACAAGTTAGAATTGGACATTGAACAAGGAGCTGATTCGAAATTGGGAAAGGAATACATCAAAACTGTATATTATCACTCTGCTTATTTAACTTATATGGCAGAGTACATTGAAATGCTGGGCTGGATGAATCACAAACTGGAATCAAGATTACCAGAAGAAATATTGGCAACCTCAGGTATGTAGATGATACAACTCTAATAACAGAAAGTGAAGAGGAACTAAAGAGTCTCTTGATGAAGGTGAAAAAGGAGAGTGAAAATGCTGGCTTAAAACTCAACATCCAAAAAACTAATATCATGGCATCAGTCCCATCATTTCATGGCAAATAGGTAAGGATAAAATGAAAACAGTGGCATATTTTATTTTCATTTGATAATTCTAATTATGGGGGAAAAAATGTCCTGACACAACAATAATACTAAGAATGATGTTGTAATATAATGTGTTAACATCATGTATAGTTCATAGTCAAATTCCCTGTCTACTTATCCTAGCTTTAGGTGTGGATTTAGCAGTAAGGAGGAGAGCAAACTGCTGCTAGTAATCCTCAACAAAACCAAAACACCAGTAGAATGTCCTAGTCCATACAGGAGTGATATAGCAGCTGAATTAATGTGCATACATTCCTTATAATGACTGGAATATTTCTCAGGAAAAATATCACATCTAGCTACCTACTAAGCCTCTTAGTAAAGTCCTAGTAAAACTTAGTACACAGACAGCTAAATTCAAGCTTGGGACCACTGTTTTTTTGTCCCATGTTCAACATCTTCATTTTGGATGACATCACAGACTCAATGGACATGAGTTTGAGCAAGCTCTAGGAAGTAATGAAGGATAGGGAAGCTTGGCATGCTGAAGTCCTTGGGTTCACAAAGACTTGAACACAACTTAGCAACTGAACAGCATCTTCATAAATGCCTCCTCTGTCCTCTCCAATGTAGAATTTACGAGGTTACTTATATTTCTGCACTCGATTTCTGTGTACTTAATTTGCATTTGTTTTTTCTTTTTCTAATCATTAATAAAAAGATGAATACATGAAGACAGCAATCAGCCGGGGAGTTGTGCAACTAAATCCTTAATTGTAACCCAAGTAATATTCACATCAAATATCCAAGTATTCTGTCCACAATATTGTCAACAATTTTTTATTTCTATATACTTTATTTTAAATAACAGAATTATAACTTCCAAGAGACTTCTCTTTTATATGTTGGACTATTAATATTTTAATAATATAGTTTTCTTCCCACAATTCTTTGGATATTATTACTTAAAAACAAATAGCTGTGTAAATAACCTAATGACAAAGGAATTGCTTATACATTACAAATACTTTTGGGAGTTACATCTATCCTTTCTATACAAAAAAAGACAATTTTTCTAATACTTTTATATTATTTTGCTTCAATCACTTCCCTCAAAATTATAGTATTACTAATTAATTGTGATATTGAAATTCCTCATTGCAGTTCGTTTATCAGCAATGTGTTTACCACTTTACATTATTGTTGTTGTTCAGTTGCTAAGTCATGTCCAATTCATTGTGATCCCATGGACTTCAGCACACAAGGCTCCCCTGTCCTTTACTATCTCCCTGAGTTTGCTCAAATTCATGCTCATTCAGTCAGTGATGCTATCTAAGCCATCTTATTTTCTGCCTCTCCCTTCTCCTTTTGCCTTCAGTCTTTCCCAACATCAGTGTCTTTTCCAAAGAGTTGTCTCTTCACATCAGTGGCCAAAGTATTGGAGCTTTATCTTCAGCAATAGTTATTCTGATGAATATTCAGGGTTGCTTTCCTTTAGGACTGATTGGATTGATCTTACAGTCCAAGTGATTCTCAAGAGTCTTCTCCAGCACCACAATTACATCTAAAAATTCTGTACATCTGAAAATTCTGGATTCATGTACTGCTGAAGCCTAGCTTGAAGATTTTTGAGCATACCCTTGCTAGCATGTGAAATAAGTGCAATTCTATGGTAGCTTGAACAGTTTCTGGCATTATCCTTCTTTGAAATTGGAATGAAAACTGGCCTTTTGTATTATTGTGACCATTGCTGAGTTTTCCAAATTTGCTGATGTATTGAGTGAAGCACATTCACAGTACCATCTTTTAGGGCTTTAAATAGCTCAGCTGGAACTCTATTAGCTTTGTTTTTAGTAATGCCTCCTAGGCCCACTTGACTTCAGATTCCAAGATGTCTGGCACTAGGTGAGTGACCACACCATTGTGGTTGTCCCAGTCAGTAAGACTTTTTTTTGTATAACATGTTCCCTGTTATCTCCAGTTTTCTTGAAGAGATTTCTAGCCTTTCTTATTCTATCGTTTTCCTCTATTTCTTGCATTATTTTTTAAAGAAGTCATTCTTATCTCTCCTTGCTATTCTCGGGAACTCTGCATTCAGTTGAGTATTTCTTTCCCTTTCTTCCTTGATTTTCACTTCTCTTCTTTCCTCAGCTATTTGGAAAGCCTCCTCAGACAACCATTTTGTCTTCTTGCATTTCTCTTTCTTGGGATTGCTTTGGTAATTACCTCCTGTACAATGTTATTAATTTCCATCAATACTTCTTCAGATACTCTGTCTACCAGGTCAAATCCCTTGAAACTATTCATCACCTCTACTGTACAATGATAAAGAATTTGATTTAGGTCATACCTGAATGACCCAGTGGTTTTCCCTATTCTTTTCAGCTTGAACCTGTATTTTGTAATGAGGAGCTTGTGATCTGAGCCACAGTAAGCTCCAGGTCTTATTTTTGCTGACTGTATAGAAGTTCTCTATCTTTGGCTGCAAAGAACATAATCAATCTGATTTTTGTATTAACCATCTAGTGATGTCCATGTGTAGAGTCATCACTTGGGTTGTTGGGAAAGGGTGTTTTCTATGACCAGAATGTTCTCTTGACAAGACTTTGTTAGGCTTCGCCCTACTTCATTTTGTATCCCAAGACCAAACTTATCTGTTACTCCAGGTATGTCTTGACTTCCTGTTTTTGTATTCCAATCCCCTATGAGGGGCTTCCCTCATAGCTTAATTGGTAAATCATCTGCCTGCAATGCAGGAGACCCAGGTTTGATTCCTGGGTCATGAAGATCCCCTAGAGAAGGAAATGACAACCCACTCCAGTATTCCTGCCTGGAAAATCCCATTTTTCTAAAAACTCATTTCTAAGCGTCTTTAAGTTACTGTTAAACTGTCTTTCCAAATCCTTTGGTAAAACTGTTCTGATGTGTCTTAGTGTTCTGAATGTTGTAATACCTTTTAGGGTCAGATACCCATTGATGGCATCCAGCAATGTTTCCAATTTTCATCTCCTCATGATAGTATTCTCAACTATCACGTTGTCTGAGACATAAATACATGATTTTATACCATTTAGGAATTTTTCACGTGGACATAGCAACCGGAAGTCAAATCAAAGTAACAGCACAGGAGTTGTGTTGTTGTTGTTGTTGTTTTTAATATAACACTTTGAATTTAAAGGCCCATATAGTAAAAAAAAAAGAAAAGAAAAAGAAAGAAAGAAAAGAAAAACTGAAATAAACAAAACAAAACCAGAAGGGCTCAATACAGGATACAGAAAGCTTGGGGCTGATGCACAGGGATGACCCAGAGGGATGGTATGGGAAGGCAGGTGGGAGGGGGGTTCAGGATTGGGGACATGTGTACACCCATGGCAGATTCATGTTGATATATGGCAAAACCAATACAATATTGTAAAGAAATTAGCCTCTAATTAAAATAAATAAATTTAAATTAAAAAAAAAAAAAAAAAGAAAAGAAAAACTGAAATAAACAAAACAAAACCAGAAGGGTGTTTTACAATAGCAATAAATAGAGTCTAACCCTATAAGGATAAAAACTTAAAAATGGATTCTATTGCCTAGGAAATAAGCAGTGCATTTCATTGTGGTTTAATTGTTTTTGTAAATTAGTTTGACATGACATATTTAATGTGAACTTTTAAGAGCCAGCAGTCTTCACATTTGACCTTGACAATTTGCATGGCTAGGATGATAGTTTAGAATAATTAGAATTGCTTTCTGTTGTTCACTTCCACTTTTCAAGTATCTTTGATCTTTATAAAATCTATTTGCTATAACTTTGATATATATTTGAGATTTTACACTAAATAGTAATTAAGATTCTCAGAAAACTAGTTCATCTATCCTAAAGAACAAGAGATTTATATTTCACTGGAACAGTGGATGTTGTCACCTACGCAGCTCAAAGGCTATGTGAACTGAGAACTAGAATTAAAAATGTCTTTTTAATGTCTTTTGCTGTCTTGCGTACCCAGAGAGATGGGGTGGGCAGGGAGTTTGGAGGGGGTTCAGGCTAGTGGGACACATGTACACCCATGGCTGATTCATGTCGATGTATGGCAAAAACCACTACAATATTTTAAAGTAATTAGCCTCTAATTAAAATTAATAAATTAATTTTAAAAAGTGTACCTCATGTTCAATATAGACAAGACAACTCTCCTTCAGGAAAGATAAAATTTTCTTTTGAATATGTGTGTCCTTTTCAACACTCAGCAAGTTTCTCCTCGATTTATATCTACATTTGGAGATGAAGGGCTTCCCTGGTGGCTCAGAGGTCAAAGCATCTGCTGTCAATGCGGGAGACCTGGGTTCAATCCCTGGGTTGGGAAAATCCCCTGGAGAAGGAAATGGCAACCCACTCCAGTATTCTTGCCTGGAGAATCCCATGGACTGAGGAGCCTGGTGGGCTACAGTCCACAGGGTCGCAAAGAGTCGGATACGACTAAGCGACTTCACTTTTGGAGATAAAAATAGTTCCTTTACTTATAGCTAGTAAATATTGATGTTTCATCAATAGAGTTACTTTAGAATTATACAGTGTTGTAGAATTCATGCTTAGAAGATATGGAAAATTCCAGAAGAGACTATGTATTGCATCATAACCACAATACTTCATTGTGTCTTGGACAGCCACATAAAGACCAGTGATAAGAAGCAATGGATTACAGGACATAGAGAAAATATTGACTTCATTCTTAAAAATATTAGAATCTGGTTTATTATTTGCTGTTATAAAACTCTTACTCTATGTGAAAATTTCACTTTCAAAAGTTTTAACTTAAAGAAACAGTTATGGACTTAATGATTAAATATTGGCACATACACTATGTGATGGATGAACAACGTGAAAAATATACAATTGCATATTGGACTTTCTGATTGAAGTTTGACATGAATTTTTCACATTATTTAGTAGCTACATTAATTTAAGAATCTAAAATAGTCTGTCTGAAAGAAATGTTTTTGTAATATATGCAAAATTAGATTAACTTCTATATGAAAAGAAAAACAAGATATATATATTTAAAGAAAATGCAGATGGAAGGCAATTTCATTGCAATGAAATATAATTTTAGATTTTTATTACCTTTTAATTTAGTCATTTGTGTTTACATATATTTTATCTTTAACTTCCTCATTTTAAATAATATTTTTGCAGAAAATATTAACATACTTTATAAATATTGGAAAGTTAAAAAATTGAAAACTATCAATATGAATATCATATAGTCTAAACCTACAAGATGTTTGGTTCTATGGCCTTTCTTAGGTTCCAAGTAATCAATAGTATTACTTAAATATATATACATATAAAAATTCAAGTTATGTAGAAGACATTGTCATCATGTACCAGAAAAGGTTAAATTTATTAAACAGTTTATATACTTATATATATAAATTTGCAACTTAGTCCCTATACACAGAAATATTTCTAGTAATGACACCCTACTGATTTGAAGAAAATAAGCAAACCGAAAGTTTTAAGGTACAAAGTGAATTTTCTAATTTAAAAAATTTTGAATCTATTATTTTTGGTGGTTTACTTATTAGTATAACATTGTCTTAAAAATTATACTTTATATTCTGAATGTATCTAGAAATCTGAAACATTTATGCAGAGGTAGGATGCTGAGCTTAGACTATGTCTTTTGTAAAATAGCATCACAATTTTCCAAAGAATATTACAGTTAATGCAATAGGTTTTATAATAAATTGCAAATATTGGGGATTAATAAATATTTAAATGTGTCTTTTTGGGGTTTTAAATATCTCTAGATGAATTTGCTATATGCTAGGACATTGTACAGGAGACAGGGGTCAAGACCATCCCCATGGAAAAGAAATGCAAAAAAGCAAAATGGCTGTCTGGAGAGGGCTTAAAAATAATTGTGAAAAGAAGAGATGCAAAAGCAAAGGAGAAAAGGAAAGATATAAGCATCTGAATGCAGAGTTCCAAAGAATAGCAAGGAGAGATAAGAAAGACATCCTCAGTGATCAATGCAAAGAAATAGAGGAGAATGACAGAATGGGAAAGAACAGATATCTCTTCAAGAAAATTAGAGATACCAGGGGACATTGCACGCAAAGATGTGCTTGATAAAGGACAGAAATGGTATGGACCTAACAGAAGCGGAAGATATTAAGAAGAGGTGGCAAGAATACACAGAAGAAATGTACAAAAAAGACCTTCACGAAGAAGATAATCACGAGGGTGTGATCACTCACCTAGAGCCAGACATCCTGGAATGTGAAGTCAATTGGGCCTTAGAAAGCATCACTATGAACAAAGCTAGTGGAGGTGATGGAATTCCAGTTGAGCTATTTCAATTCCTGAAAGATGATGCTGTGAAAGTGCTGCACTCAATATGCCAGCAAATTTGGAAAACTCAGCAGTGGCCACAGGACTGGAAAAGGTCAGTTTTCATTCCAATCCCAAAGAAAGGCAATGCCAAAGAATGCTCAAACTATGGCACAATTGCATTCATCTCACACGCTAGTAAAGGACTGCTCAAAATTCTCCAAGCCAAGCTTCAGCAATACATGAACTGTGAACTTCCAGATGTTCAAGCTGGTTTTAGAAAAAGCAGAGGAATCAGAGATTAAATTGCCAATATCTGCTGGATCATGGAAAAAGCAAGAGAGTTCCAGAAAAACATCTATTTCTGCTTTATTGACCATGCCAAAATCTTTGACTGTGTGGATCACAACCAACTGTGAAAATTTCTGAAAGAGATTCGAATACCAAACCACCTGACCAGCCTCTTGAGAAACTTGCATGCAGGTCAGGAAGCAACAGTTAGACCTGGGCATGGAACAACAGACTGGTTCCAAATAGGAGAAGGAATACGTCAAGGCTGTACATTGTCACCCTGCTTATTTAACTTATATGCAGAGTACATCATGAGAAACGCTGGGCTGGAAGAAGCACAAGCTGGAATCAAGATTGCCAGGAGAAATATCAATAACCTCAGATATGCAGATGACACCACCCTTATGCCAGAAAGTGAAGAAGAACTAAAAAGCCTCTTGATGAAAGTGAAAGAGGAGAGTGAAAAATTTGGCTTAAAGCTCAACATTCAGAAAATGAAGATCATGGCATCTGGTCCCATCACTTCATGGGAAATAGATGGGGAAACAGTGTCAGACTTTGTTTTGGGGGGCTCCAAAGTCACTGCAGATGATGATTGCTGCCATGAAATTAAAAGACGCTTACTCCTTGGAAGGAACGTTATGACTAACCTAGATAGCATATTCAAAAGCAGAGACATTACTTTGCCAACAAAGGTCGGTCTAGTCAAGGCTACGGTTTTTTCACTAGTCATGTATGGATGTAAAAGTTGAACTGTGAAGAAAGCCGAGTGCCGGAGATATGATGCTTTTGAACTGTAATGTTTTAGAAGACTCTTGAAAGTCCCTTGGACTGCAAGGAGATCCAACCAGTCCATTCTAAAAGAGATCAGTCCTGGGTGTTCTTTGGAAGGACTGATGCTAAAGCTGAAACTTAAATACTTTTGCCTCCTCATGCATGCAAAGAGTTGACTCATTGGAAAAGACTCTGTTGCTGGGAGGGATTAGGGGCAGGAGGAGAAGAGAATGGCAGAGGATCAGTTGGCTGGATGGCATCACCAACTCGATGGACATGAGTTTGTGTGAACTCCGCGAGATGGTTGGTGATGGACAGGGAGGCCTGGCATGCTGCAATTCATGGGGTTGCAAAGAGTCAGACATGACTGAGCTACTGAACTGAACTGAACTGATAAGTTTATAGGATAAAGGAAATGAAAGGACTTAATTTTCATTTTTATCCTGAGTAGATTTCCTCCTTTAAAGCCTGTAGTCTACATTGTAAAAATGAGGCCCAGAAAACCAAGTAACTGATCTTTAAACAGAGTGTTTTTAATGCAATTCATAAAGTGATCTGTTATATCACAAAGGGAATACCTGACCACCTTACTTGCCTCCTGAGAAATCTGTATGCAGGTCAGGGAGCAACAATTAGAAGTGGACATGGAACAACAGATTGGTTCCAAACTGGGAAATGAGTATGTCAAGGCAATATATGGTTACCCCAGTTATTTAACTTATATGCAGAGTACATGCGAAATGTCAGGCTGGATAAAGCATAAGTTGGAAACAAGATTGCCCAGAGAAATATCAATAATTTCCAATTTGCAGATGACACCACCCTTATGGCAGAAAGAGAAGAACTAACAAGCCTCTTGATGAAAGCAAAAGAGGAGAGAGAAAAAGTTGGCTTAAAACTCAACATTAAGAAAACTAAGATCATGGCATCTGGTCCCATCACCTCATGGTAAATAGATTGGGAAATCATGGAAACAGTGACAAATTTTATTTTCTTGGGCTCCAAAATCACTGCAGATGGTGATTGCAGCCATGAAATTGAAAGACACTTGCTCCTTGGAAGAAAAGCTATGACCAACCTAGAGAACATATTAAAAAGCAGAGACGTGACTTTGCCAGCAAAGGTCTGTCTAGTCAAAGCTATGGTTTTTCTAGTAGTCATGTATGGATGTGAGAGTTGGACTATAAAAAAAGCTGAATGCTGAAGAATTGATTGTTTTGAACTGTCGTGTTGAAGACTCTTGAGAGTCCCTTGGACTGCAAGGAGATCCAACCAGTCAATTCTCAAGGAAATTAGTCCTGAATATTCATTGGAAGGATTGATGCTGAAGCTGAAGCTCCAATTCTTTGGCCACTTGATGCAAAGGACTGACTCTTGGAAAGACTCTGATACTGGGAAAGATTGAAGGTGGGAGAAGGGCGGGGGGACAGAGGATGAGGTGATTGGGTGGCATCACTGTCCCCATGGACATGAGTTTGAGTATGCTCCAGGAGTTGGTGATGGACCAGGAAGCCTGGCATTCTGCAGTTCATGGAGTCACAAGGAGTCCGACACAACTGAGTGACTGAACTGATCAAAGTAAATTCTGAAGCATGTCTAAAAAGTATGTGGGTTTAACATGGGTGATTTCTGTGGGGACCAATTGGTGGAGGTCTATGAATTCAGTATGAGTAAATTCATGCATAAAGAGATGAGGGTATGAAGGAAAAATTATTGACAAATAAAACAAGGGATGGGAGAAATTATTATGGCTGTGATATTTTGACATCAACAAAAAAATATTATAAGGATATAAACTCAAATGTGAAATGAACAGAAACTTCCCAAATCATTACTGAAGGTTTGGATGAAGTTTCTAAGAGATGTTGTCTATGGAAAAGTAGCAGGATGTAGTAAACAGACAATTTCCTTCTTAAATGTGACTTGAAAAGTAGGTTGGTAATTAAAACTCCAACTGAACCTGAATTTAAAATTTTCAGGTCAAAATGATAAACTGAATTCAAACATTTATCTCTTCTTCTAAAGCTCTAAAAAATTATATTCAAGTAATTAAAAGATATAAATCCACATTGATGGAGGTAGTGGGGAAAGACCATCAGTAGATCACAAAAGTTCACAGAAACAAAGCAGAAAACAAACCAATGAATTTGGCCAAACTCTATGAAGATTCATGTCACAAAAATATATGGAAGTTTCACAGTTCATTCCTCACCTAACCCCTATATGACAGCTGCTTTGGGATTAGTAACCCAAATGTTACCCATATTAACCTCCAAACTTTTCTTTATTGAAAGAGATTGCTGTCACCATCAAGGTTAAAGGGTCAAATATTCATTTTTTGAAGACTTATACATCTTTGTCATGAGCATTTGACCCAACCCTGATAAGTTGAATGGATAGGAGGAGGTCTTAAGAGACTCTTTGGGAAGGTATGCCTCACTAAGATAAAGAATTTTAGGAGAAAACATCCTTTTTATTCATATTTGTC
Organism: Tragelaphus eurycerus; assembly: GCA_935064755.1. Classification (NCBI taxonomy): domain Eukaryota; kingdom Metazoa; phylum Chordata; class Mammalia; order Artiodactyla; family Bovidae; genus Tragelaphus; species Tragelaphus eurycerus. The sequence goes on from CAKXYN010000123.1 coordinate 3,130,636, forward strand.
ATGTGTACCTAGGATATCTGGAATTGTGACAGACTTTTGTTAGTAAAGGACAAACCTATAACCCTCTTCCTTGAATAGAATCATTGAATTTATGATTAACCCTGGAATAACCTACCTTCATGTTTATAGATTTTCCACAGTTTGAGGCATTTTACTTAATCATTGTGTTATTGAGGCCAAAATTCTTCCAACAGACAGCCTCAAATAAAGCTTCTGATTGACAAACTCCTACCCTATCCAAAGTCCCAGTCAGTTTTTATTAGCTAATTTTAAAATATAAGCAAATAGGCAAGAGGCACCAGACTTTTGAGGAAAGCCTATAATATGGTACTAAATGCATACTTTAAAAATACCACAGAAAAGAAAAATAATTCAATAAAAAGAACATAAATTTAAGATTGAAACCTCTAATTATATTATCAGCAAGTTCATTGTCCCTAGTAACTTCTATAACATAAGAGATTGAAGTCACAAAAGAACTAAATGCAATTTGTAATATATGGATCCTGTTTAGATTCTGATTCAAAAAGCTTTTTGAGAGATAAATAACTTTAAATAAATAGGAAAATCAGAATATAGGCTGGATATTAGATGAAATCAAGGAATTAATTGTGTTAGATAATAAAAGGACATCTTATTAGATGATGAAAATTTATGTACTTTTAAAGAAATTTATGCTTAATTCTTTGTACAGAAGGATATATAAAAAAGATGGGATAGCATTATCTAGACTTTGCTTTTAAATAAAATCCACCTGAGTTGGGAGGGTCAAGGGAAGGGGAAAATATAATGATTAATTTTGGGTGATGGCATATGGTGATTAAATAATATATTTTGCAAACACAGTTTTGCCCATAGAGAAGACTTGGTTAAGGAAAGATGAGACAACAGATTTTCTGGTCATTATAGGACTTTCTACACCACTTGCTTTTTTTTTTTTTTTTTAATCATTTTCATATATTTAAATGAAAAAAAAAAAATGTAAGGAATTTATCCTTCTAGTATAACCAATAAGGAACTGTAAAGTTGAGGTAATAAGACTTTTAACTGTGCAAAGTATGTGTGAATGTGTGTGCACACACCAAATGTATATTAAGAATATGAGCTCAATAGTATTTGACAAGGTTAAAAGAATGTGATGTGGCAAGTCAGGCAAAACTCAACAAAGCAGATGAGATTTTATTTGTCACAGAATAATAGTGGGCCATATACATTTATGCTACCTTATAGACAATTAAAAATTTGGCAGTCCACTATAAAATGAACTCCCCAGATCAGTAGGTACCCAATATGCTACTGGAGAAGAACAGAGAAATAGCTACAGAAGGAATGAAGAGGCAGAGCCAAAGTGGAAACAACACCCAACTGTTAGTGTGTTTGGTGGTCAAAGCTAAGTCCAATGTTGTAAAGAAAAATATTGCATAGGAACCTAGAAGGTTAGGCCATGAATCAAGGTAAATTGGAAGTGGCAAACAGGAGATGGCAAGAGTGAACATTAATATTTTAGGAATCACTGGACTAAAATGCATGGGAATGGGTGAATTTAATCCAGATGACCATATATCTACTACTATGGGAAAGAATCACTTAGAAGAAATGGGGTAGCCCTGAAAGTCAATGAAAGATTCTAAAATGCAGTACTTAGGTGCAGTCTCAAAAACGACAAAGTGATCTCTGTTTGTCTCCAAGGCAAACCATTCAATATAAGAGTAATCCAAGTCTGTGTCCCATTCAAAAATGCCAATGAAGCTGAAATTGAATGATTCAATTAAGACTTACATGACCTTCTAGAACTAACACTGAAAAAAAAAAAAATGTCCTTTTCACCACAGGGACTGGAATGCAAAAGTAGGAATTCAAGAAATACCTGGAATAAACCGGCAAGTTTGGCCTTGGAGTGCAAAGGCTAACAGAGTTTTGCCAGGAGAAAACACTGATCATAACAAATACCCTCTTCCAACACACTAGAAACAACTCTACACATGGACATCACCAGTCAATACCAAAATTATATTGATTTTATTATTTGCAACAAAATATGGGAAAGCTCTATACAGTCAGCAAAAACAAGACTGGGAAATGACTGTGTCTCTGATCATGAACTCCTAATTGCCAAATTCAGACTTAAATTGAAGAAAGTAGGGAAAACCACTAGGCCATTCAGGAGAGACCTAAATAAAATCCCTTATGATTATACAGTGGAAGTGAAAGATAGAAGAAAGGGATTCGATCTGACAGTGTGACTGAAGAACTATGAATGGAGGTTCATAACATTGTGTGAAAGGAGGTGGTGATCAAAACCATCTTCAAGAAAAATAAAGGCAAAAAAGCAAAATGGCTGTCTGAGGAACACTTAAAAATAGAAAAAAGAGAAGTGAGAGGCAAAGGAGAAAAGAAAAGGTACACCTATCTGAATGCAGAATTCTAAAGAGTAGTAAGGAGAGATACGGGGAAGGCAATGGCACCCCACCCCAGTACTTTTGCCTGGAAAATCCCATGGACGGAGGAGCCTGGTAGGCTCCAGTCCATGGGGTCGCTAGGAGTCGGACACGACTGAGCGACTTCACTTTCACTTTTCACTTTCATGCATTGGAGAAGGCAATGGCAACCCACTCCAGTGTTCTTGCCTGGAGAATCCCAGGGACGGGGGAGCCTGGTGGGCTGCCGTCTATGGGGTCGCACAGAGTCGGACACGACTGAAGCGACTTAGCAGCAGCAGCAGCAGCAGCAAGGAGAGATAAAGCCTTCTTCAGCAGTCAATGCAAAGAAATAGAAGAAAACAATAGAATGAGAGAGACTAGAGATTTCTTCAAGAAAATTAGAGATACCAAGGGAACATTTCATGCAAAATGGGCACAATAAACAACAGAAATGATATGGACCTAACAGAAGCAGAAGATATTAAGAGATGACTGTAATACAAAGAAAAAGTATATATAAAAGATTTTAATGACTGGGATAACCATGATCACTAACCTAGAGCCAGACATCTTGGAGTGCAAATTCAAGTGGGCCTTAGGAAAGCATCGCTATGAACAAAGCTAGTGAAGGTGATGGAATTCCAGCTGAACTATTTCAAGTCTTAAAAGATGATGCTGTGTAAGTACTGCATTCAATATGCCAGCAAATATGTAAAACTCAACAGTGGCCCCAGGACTGAAAAAGACAGTTTTCATTCCAGTTCCAAAGAAGGGAAATGCCAAAAAATGTTCTAATTGCCGCACAATTGCACTCATTTCACATGCTAGCAAAGTAATGCTCAAAATTGTCCAAGCTAGGTTTCAACACTGAATGAACTGAGAACTTCCAGATGTTCAAACTGGATTGAAAAAAGGTAGAGGAACCAGAGATCAAATTGCCAACATCTGTTGAATCACAGAAAAAGCAAGATAATTTCAGAAAGGCATCTACTTCTGCTTCATAGACTACACTAAAGCTTTTGTCTGTGTAGATCAAAAGAAACTGGAAAATTCTTCAAGAGATGGGGATACCAGAGAACCTTACCTGCCTCCTGAAAAACCTGCATGCAGGTCAAGAAGCAACCATTAGAACCAATCATGGAACAACAGACTAGTTCTACATTGGGAAAGGAGTATCTCAAAGCTGTATATTGCCATCTGCCTTATTTTACTCATACACATAGTGCATCATGCAAAATTCTGCCCTGATAAAGCTTAGGTTGGAATAAAAATTGGTGGGAGAAGTATCAATAACCTTAAATATGCAGATGGCACCAATCTAATGGCAGAAAGAAATGAGGAACTAAACAGTCTCTTGAGGAAGGTAAAAGAGGAGAGTGAAAAAGCTGGCTTAAACTCAAGTTTCAAAAAATGAAGATCATGGTATATGGTCCCATCTCTTCATGGAAAATAGATGGGAAAACAATGGAAACAGTGACAAACTTTATTTCTTGGGCTCAAAATCAATGCAGATGGTGACTGCAGCGATGAAATTAAAAGATGCTTGCTTATTGGAAGAAAAGTCATGACAAACCTAGACAGCATATTAAAGAGCAGAGACATTACTTTGCCAACAAAGCCCCATATAGTCAAAGTATGGTTTTTCCAGTTGCCATGTATGGATGTGAGAATTGGAACTTAAAGAAAGCTGAGAGATGAACAATTGTTGCTTTTGAACTGTGATGTTGGAGAAGACTCTTAAGAGTTCCTTAGACTACAAGGAGATCCAGCCAGTCAATCCTCAAAGAAATCAGTCCTGAATGTTCATTGGAAGGAGTTATACTTAAGCTGAAGCTCCAATAATTTGGCCACCTGATGTCAAGAACTGACTCACTGGAAGAGACTGATTGTAGTAGTAGAAGGATAGACAGAGGATGAGGTGGTTTAATGGCATCACTGACTCAAAGGACATGAGTTTAAGCAAGGTCCTGGAGATGATGAAGGACAGGGAAGCCTGGCATGCTTCAGTCCATGAGTTTTCAAAAAGATGGAGATGACTGAGCGACTGAAAACAACAATATTATTTTATAGAACACTTATAAGATATACATTTCATAGGGTGGATAGGATGGGAAATGAAAATGCTAATAGTCCAAACTGAGGAGGTTAAATTGAGATGGAAAAGGGGATCTATTAGATGAGTAGGACTTAACAGCTGTAAACAAGGCCATAGTAAAGTGACAATACTGAATTTTTAGAGAGAGAAAAAGTTTTACTCTTTTTTTTTTTAAATTTTTATTTTTACTATTTTTTTTTACTTTACAATATTATTTTACTTGATGCATTCAGAAGTAGAATTTTTAGAAAGATGGAGAATACTATATAACAAAGCAAATACTATGTAATTAGACATGAAATTAAAAGATGCTTACTCCTTGGAAGGAAAGTTATGACCAACCTAGATAGCATATTCAAAAGCAGAGACATCACTTTGCCAACAAAGGTTCGCCTAGTCAAGGCTATGGTCTTTCCTGTGGTCATGTATGGATGTGAGAGCTGGACTGTGAAGAAGGCTGAGCGCCAAAGAATTGATGCTTTTGAACTGTGGTGTTGGAGAAGACTCTTGAGAGTCCCTTGGACTGCAAGAAGATCCAACCAGTCCACTCTGAAGGAGATCAGCCCTGGGATTTCTTTGGAAGGAATGATGCTAAAGCTGAAAGTCCAGTACTTTGGCCACCTCATGCGAAGAGTTGACTCATTGGAGAAGACTCTGATGCTGGGAGGGATTGAGGGCAGGAGGAGAAGGGGACGACAGAGGATGAGATGGCTGGATGACATCACTGACTCAATTAATGTGAGTCTGGATGACCTCCGAGAGCTGGTGATGGATAAGGAGGCCTGGTGTGCTGCAGTTCATGGGGTCGCAAAGAGTTGGACACGACTGAGCAACTGATCTGATCTGATGTAACTAGAAAGGCATCTGTAGAAAGGTGAAAGTAAATGATGTAGGAGAATGCTAAATATTTCAGAAAATATAATGGTTGAAAGCAGAAAAAGAAGTTCCAGACTGAGGCTGAGATTTCTTCAGCACTGATACGAAGAAAGATGGAAAGGCATCTCTGTGTTCTTTAACTACAAGTGAAGAGTTCATTGTAATTCCACTCATACTCTCTCACACTAAATTGTCTGCTGCTTTAAAGCTATGACAGAGAAAGGAAAGTATTATATAATAAAATATTCTAGAATATAAAATATTCTATAAATTAGTTGACAAAATAAATTTTACCAAACACGTTTATATAACGGATAATCCAAAGATGTCCTTATCTCTTTATGAGGAAACATTGTTATTGAATAACAGTAATTGTAAACTCATGCCTCTGAGAAACAAAAATTTTGAAAAGTATAACTGTCTTAAAAACCATGAACTCTTTTTATCTAGTTTATCAATTTACTCAGCTAATTTTTGATATTGAAAAGTTTATATATCTAAAGTGCATAAGATTTCCAATTTAAAGTTACTTTGGTTAAGAAAATTTGTCACGTTATAAAGCTCTGTACAGTACACAGTTCAATAATGACAAAAATATCATCATAGTCATATGTAATAGAGATTATCTAAATTCATCAATTTCTTAAACAGACATTCATTGCAACTCTACTATATTTGAGTCATAGGGGCTACATAGATAAGGTAGAGTCATTACTCTCATGGAACTTATACTCTCATGTGGAAAATCAACATGGAAATATATTTTAAAGTGATAAATGTTGCAATAGACATCTGTATAACATGATATGCAAGCAGAGATGATGGCAGGGCTCACAGTGTTCAAGTTTTATTCATCTTTGCTATTAGGTTAGTCAAATCATAAGAGTTTTGGAGCCAGACAAACCAGATGCTAAATCTGGGCCCTTACTAATTATAAATCATAATAGTATTTACCTAGCAGGGTTGTTAGGAAGACTGAATAAGATGTTTTATGTATCACTAGCAGCACACAGAATATCATGTTAAAAGTGATATTCCACTCTTCAACAAATAATGTATTGTGTCTAGTGTATGGAGTGAACTAATCAAACTTTTGGGGATACCTTAGAGAAAAGATAGCAAAGGTATTGATTTCTTGGATACTAGATTCTAGTAATAGGGTTGATTAGATGTGTTTTCTCATTTGAAGTGCATCTGTGGTCAAGACATAAATAACTGAGTGTCATACAAGTGAGGATCAGGAAAAAGAAAGTCCAAACCAGGGACCCATGATCAAAATGAGCTTGTCAGTTTTGAAACAGAAAGTAAACCAACATTTCTAGCATGAAGACACAGTGGCAAATAGTTAAGCAAGTGGAACAAGGTGAGATCCAAGAGGTATGTACATGTAAGGACTTTGAAAATCAGAATGAGTTTTGATTTTTATCCCTAATTGGGACAAGAAGAAAAAAACATAATCTGATGTATAAATGAAAATGATAACTGTAACTACTTGGATATGTATTTTGTAGCTTTGATGTTCAGTTCAGTTCCATCACTCAGTTGAGTCCAATTCTTTGGAACCCCATGGACTACAGCATGCCAGGCTTCCCTGTCCATTACCAACTCTAGTAGCTTGCTAAAACTCATGTGCATCGAGTCTGTGATGCCATCCAACCATCTCATCCTTTGTTGTCCCCTTCTCTTCCTGCCTTCAATCTTTCCCAGCATCAGGGTATTTCCCAGTGAGTCAGTTCTTCGCATCAGATGGACAAAGTATTAGAGTTTCAGCTTCAGAATCAGTCCTTCCAATGAATACTCAGCACTGATTTCCTTTAGGATTGACTGGTTTGCTCTCCTTGCTGTCCAAGGGACTCTCAAGAGTATTCTGCAACACCACAGTTCAAAAGTATAAATTCTTTGGTATGCAGCTTTCTTTAAGGTCCAACTCTCACATCCATACATGACAACTGGAAAAACTATAGCTTTGACTAGATGGACCTTTGTCAGCCAAGCTATGTCTCTGCTTTTTAATATGCTGTCTAGGTTGGTCTTATCTTTTCTTCCAAGGAGCAAGCGTCTTTTAATTTCATGGCTGCAGCCACCATCTGGAGTGATTTTGGAGCCAAATAAAATAAAGTCTGTCACTGTTTCCATTGTTTCCCCATTCATTTGCCATGAAATGATGGAACTGTATGCCATGATCTTCGTTTTTTGAGTGTTGAGTTTTAAGCTAACTTTTTCACTCTCCTCTTTCACTTTCATCAAGAGGCTCTTAAGTTCCTCTTTACTTTCTGCCATAAGGGTGGTGTTATCTGCATATCTGAGGTTATTTATATTTCTTCTGGCAATCCTGATTCCATCTGTGCTTCATCCAGAACAGCATTTTGTATGATGTACTCTGTATATAATTAAATAAGGAGGGTGACAACATACAGCCTTGACATATTCCCAATTTGGAACCAATCCGGTGTTCCATGTCCATTTCTAACTGTTGCTTCTTGACCTGCATACAGATTTCTCAGAAGGCAGGTAAGGTGGTCTGATATTCCCATCTCTTGAAAATTTTCCACAGTTCATTGTGATCCACACAGTGAAAGGCTTTGTCATGTCAATAAAGCAGAATTAGCTGTTTTTCTGGAACTGTCTTGCTTTTTCAATAATCCAACGGATGTTGGAAATTTTATCTCTGGTTTCTCTGTCTTTTCTAAATCCAGCTTGAACATCTGGAAGTTCTCAGTTCACATACTGTTGAAGCCTCCATTGGAGAGCTTTAATATGATTTATATTATCTAACACATTTGTTGCAGAATCAGTAGTCTTTTCTATCTGTAAAATAACTTGTTAAAACAACCAATTAAAAACTTGCTTTGTTAGACTAGTATGAGTTAATTAGTCCTCTGTAAAAGACAGCAATATTCTGGCCAATCTTCAGAAGATAAACTATTGTGAGACCAAGATGTCAAAGGTGATTCTAATCAAGATGATGGAATAATAAGTTGTTAACTCACCTCCTCCCACAAATACATCAAAAACATCTACATGTAGAACAGTTCTCACCAAATACCTACGGAACACTGGTAGAAAATCTCACACAGCCAAAATTACAAGAAAGATCTCCACATAACTGGATAGGATAAAAGACAAAGGAATCAGGATAGGGCAAGTACCTCCAGGAAAGAACTATGAAAGAGGAATGGTTCCCTCACCCTAGTAAGCCTCTTCACCAGTGGGGAGATCAGGTGGAGCAGAAAGGTAGCTTCATAGACTCAGAGGAGTGCAGTAGCCAGTTTGCAATGGCACAGAAGTCTGTGCTACCTCCTTTTACTCCTCAGTCTAAGATGTGCATCCACTAGTGTGGGCAGGGGCTGAGAACTAAAACTTGGGCTTTGGAAGACAGACACAGGGAAAGAACTGGAGTTGACTATGTGGAGAAAACCTGAAAGGGCTGAAGTGTAATACAGGCTGCAACTGGAGGTTGCATGAGAGGAACTCGGGCCCATAATAGAGAGCAAGCATTATTAGCAAGTCCATGAAGAAAAAGACAAGGTCCACCATAACATCCTCTTTCTCAGCACAATTTCAACCAGCATGGCAACACTTCTATGGGCTCTGGAACCCTGCAAGCACCAGAGTGTTGCCCATATATAGAAATGGGGCTGAAATCAAAGCTGATTTCCTGGGGTCATATGACTTAGGAAGCTGGACTGAAATCTGAGCCCTCTCCTTGCAGATGTGGTTTACACAGGTATACAGCTCAGCCTCTGGGGCTTTGTAAACTCAGGGACTGTGGGACATCCCAGTGGACTACGGGTGCTCCTGTGGCTGGGGTTAGTCCAGCATTAGCAGCCACAGACATAGTGGGTGTGCATATGCAGAGGTCAGGCCTAGGCCAGCCTGCTTCTGTAGCTCCCAATGCAGGTTTGGATGCACAACTGCTGTGATCCTGGTACCTGAACTTAGTGAAATGTGCTTATGGTTTGCTCTGGTGGATTTGTGAACACAGCATCTGCATTCCCATAGTTGAGGCAGTGGCAAGGGCAGTGCCAACAACAATGTTCTTTGTGAGTCCGCACAGTGGGCAGCACCACTGAAGGCACTCCTTAGTTGACAGCTCCAGCAGAAGAGTACTCACAGGCTCCTTTCACAGTAGGAGTTTTCCAATCCTACCTACTTCACACCACAGCTCAGAAATAGATCTGGGGGCATCTACTGCAACAACTAAGAAGCAGAGCCTACTCCTGACAAAGCTGTGACACCCACAGAGCAAAGGGGCAGCCCCATTCAGTATCTAGTGCAGGCTCTGGTAAGCAGTAATCACACTCATGATCAAGGAAATCAAGGCTAGCACACACTGAGGAAAAATGCAACAGGCGTCCATACTAAAAACAGTCCTCACATCAAAAAGAGTAGCCCACTCAGCCTACATAGGAATCTCACATAAAATTAGCCTTACAAGAAAACAGTGAATAACTGTTTCCTCTGAACTCATAGACTCAGAGAAATAAATAAAACAAAGAAACAGAGAAACCATTTTTCAATTAAAATATCAAGAGAATTCCCCTGAAAGAACAATCATTGAAAGAGACATGTTCAATCTAATAGACATTAAGTTCAAAAAGGAGGAAATGAAAATACTGAAGGAATTAAGAAAGGCTATCAATAGAAACTGGATTCCTAGGTGGCTCAGTGGTAAAGCATTTGCCTAGCAAGTCAGGAGCCACAGGAGATGTGGGTTTAATCCTTGGACTGAAAAGATTACCTGAAGGAGGAAATGGCAACCCAGTCCAGTATTCCTGCCTGAAAAATCCTTTGGACAGAGGAACCTGGCAGGCTACAGTCTAGAGTGTTGCAAAGAGTCAGACATGACTGATCAACTGACCACACGCTCATCAGTGGAAAAGCAAAGTACTGTAAAAAAAAAAATGAGAAACTATAAGCAGAAACAACAATATTTAGAAAACCCATTTGCCAACACAAAAGCCACACTAAGGACAAAATAGCAAATTGAATAATACAGAAGAACAAATAAGTGATCTGGAAGATCAAATAATGAAAATCAACCAATCAGAACAGCAGACAGAAAAAGAAATAGGGAAAAAAAAAAAAAAACAAAAAAACAGCAGTACAAGAGAGCTAATATGACATGTGCCAATCTACACATGTTAGGGATCCCAGAAGGAGAAGAAATACAAAAAAGGATCAAAAATGTATTTGCAGAAATTATGACTGAAAACTTCCCAAATCTAAAGAAGAAAACAGATATCCAGGTACAGGAAGCACAAAGGTTTCCCCAACATATAAACCCAAATAAACCTACAAGACATGTTGCAATTAAAATGACAGAAGTTAGATAAAGAGAAGATTTTAAAGATGAAAGGTGAACAAAGAGTTAATTACAAAGCAACCCATAGAAGACTATCAACTGATTTGTCTACAGAAACATTGCAGGCCAAAGGGGAGAACAAGATATAGTGAAAGACTTGAAAGGGAAAATTCTGCAATCTAGGATACTCTAACCAGAAGGATTATCATAGTACAGAAGGATAAATTTAAAAATTCTTAGAAAAGCAAGAAAACTAAAAGAATGCAGCACTATCAAACTTATCCTAGAATAAATATTAAAAGTTCTTCTTTAAATAGAAAAGAAGCAAAAATCTGAGGGACAGAGAAAATCACAATTGGAAATTAAATCACTTCAATAAGTCAATACATATCTTTTAGAAAAAAATGTGAAGGAAACAGTAACCACAGTGAATAGCACAATGATAAAAATAAAGATGTGCAAGTGGACATCAAAATCATAAAATGTGGGGAAAGAGAGTAAGAAAGCATGGATTTTTGAAAATGTGTTTCAGCCTGTATGACTACTAATCTAAAGCAAGAAGATACAGGACAGGGTTAATGTACTTGAAAAACAGGGTAACCATGAATCAAAAACATACAATAATTTCACAAAATATCAAAAAGAAGAGGACAGAAATTTAATAAAAAAACATTTTGGGGGAGAATGGATACATGTATATTTATGGCTGAGTCACTTTGCTGTGAACCTGAAATTATGACAACATTTTTAATCAGTTGTACTCCAATGCAAAATAAAAAGTTAAAAAAAAGAAAGAAAAACATTACAAGACAAAAAGAAAAACAAAAATAAAAGAAAGGAAAATAAAAGAGATATAACTGGAAAACAAGGGTTAAAATGGCAATAAATATATATCTATCAATAATTACCTTAAAGGTCAATAGACTAAATGTTCCAATAAAAAGATACTGAGGGGCAGATTGGATAATAAAATAAAAACCTACAATATGCTGTTTACAAGAGACCTACTTTAGGGGGAAGGGCACATATAGATTGGAAGTAAAAGGATGGAGAAAGATATTTCATGCAAGCAAAAATGTCAAGAAAGCAAGGATAGTGACGCTGCTGCTGCTGCTAAGTGGCTTCAGTCATGTCCGACTCTGTGTGGGATAGTGATAGTATCAGACAAACCAGACTTTAAAATACATGCCATAAAGAAAGATAAAGAAGGACACTGTATAATGATAAAAGTATCAATATGTACACAATATAAAAGCACTTAAATACATAAAATAGATGCTAACCGACATAAGGGAGAAATTAGCAGAAATACAATTGTAGTAGGATTGCAGGTCAGGAAGCAACAGTTAGAACTGGACATGGAACAACAGACTGGTTCCAAATAGGAAAAGGAGTACGTCAAGGCTGTATATTGTCACCATGTTTATTTAACTTCTATGCAGAGTACATCATGAGAAACGCTGGACTGGAAGAGACACAAGTTGGAATCAAGATTGCTGGGAGAAATATCAATAACCTCAGATATGCAGATGATAACACCCTTATGGCAGAAAGTGAAGAGGAACTAAAAAGCCTCTTGATGAAAGTGAAAGTGGAGAGTGAAAAAGTTGGCTTAAAGCTCAACAAAATGAAGATCATGGCATCTGGTCCCATTACTTCATGGGAAATAGATGGAGAAACAGTGGAAACAGTGTCAGACTTTATTTTTCTGGGCTCCAAAATCACTAAAGATGGTGACTGCAGCCATGAAATTAAAAGAAGCTTACTCCTTGGAAGAAAAGTTATGACCAACTTAGATAGCATATTCAAAGCAGAGACATTACTTTGCCAACAAAGGTTCGCCTAGTCAAGGCTATGGTTTTTCCTGTGGTCATTATGGATGTGAGAGCTGGACTGTGAAGAAGGCTGAGCGCCGAAGAATTGATGCTTTTGAACTGTGGTGTTGGAGAAGCCTCTTGAGAGTCCCTTGGACTACATGGAGATCCAACCTGTCCATTCTGAAGGAGATCAGTCCTGGGATTTCTTTGGAAGGAATGATGCTAAAGCTGTAACTCCAGTACTTCAGCCACCTCATGTTAAGAGTTGACTCATTGGAGAAGACTCTGATGCTGGGAGGGACTGAGGGAAAGAGAAGAAGGGGACGACAGAGGATGAGATGGCTAGATGGCATCACTGACTCGATGGATGTGAGTCTGAGTGACCTCCGGGAGTTGGTGATGGACAGGGAGGCCTGGCGTGCTGCGATTCATGGGGTTGCAAAGAGTCGGACACGACTGAGCGACTGATCTAATCTGATCTGTAGTAGGATTTTAACACCCAAGTCATATTAATAGACATATATTTTAGACAGATAATCCACAGAGGTAACAGGACTTGCATTTTAAGAGGAAATAGAGGTTCTAAATGATACAATAGAGTGGCTAGACTTAATTGGTATTTTCAGGATATTATATATATTTTAAGAAATACACATTCTTTTCAAATAAACATAGAACATTCTCTAAGACTGACCATATATTGGGTCACAAAATACGCCTCAACAAAATTAAGAAGATAGAAATTAGTTCAAACATTTGTTCAAGCATCTTTTCTCACCACAACAGCATGAAACTAGAACTCCAGCACAGAGAAAGAAATGAGAAAAACAAAACAAAACAATTACATGAATCCTAAGCAACAGTTTTCTAAAAAAAGAATCAGCAAGTGATGCAACCAAAGAGGAAATTTAAAAATACCTTGAGACAAATGACAATGAAAACACAAAAACCGTACAAAATCTATGGCTTGCAACTAAAGCAGATCTTAGTGGAATACATAGTGATACATGTTTTCCTCAAAAAAAAAAAAAAAAAAGAAAAGAAAAACAAAATTCAAATAAACAACCTAACCTACCACCTAAAAGAATTAGAAAAAAGAAGAACAAACAAAACCTCAAGTCAACAGAAGGAAGGAAATAATAAAGATCAGAAAGGCAGTAAATAAATAGATTTTAAAATCAATAGAAGAAAAAGTCAAAAAACCAAGAGCTAGTTCTTTGAAAGAGTACACAAAATTGACAAACCTCTGGTCAGACTAACCAAGAATAAGAAAGAGAGGACTCAAAGAAAATTAAAAAATAAAATGAGTGAGAGAACACTGATACAGCAGAAATACAAAAGAGAGAATACTATGAACAAGTATATATTTAAAAATTAGATATTAGAATGAATGAATAAGTTTCTAGAAACATGTTGCTGTTGTTCAGTCACCCTGTCATATCCAACTCTTCATGACCTCAGGGACTGCTGCACACCAGGCCTCGCTGTACCTAACCATCTCCCAGAGTTTGTTCATGTTCATTGCGTTGGTGATGCCATCCAACCATCTCTCCCTCTGACACCCTATTACAATCCACCAACATTGAATCAAGAAGAAATAGATAATTTGAACAGATTGATCATGAGAAGTGAAATAGAATATGTTTATTACACTCTTTCACTGTTTATTTCATTATAATTCTCTCCACAAACAACAGTCCAGGACCAGATGGTTTTACCAGGGAATTCTACAGAACATATAATGAACTTATACCAAGAAGTTACATCAACTTATACTAACTTCTCAAACTCTTCCAAAAAAATTGGAAAATAAGGAACACTACCAAAGTCATCACTCTGTTACCAAAATCAGATAAAGACACTACCAAGAAGGAAAATCACAGGCCAATATCTTTGATGATGATAGATGCAAAAATTTTCAACAAAAATATTAGCAGATCAAATCCAACAACACACACAAATAATACACCACGACCAAGTTTGGTTCATCCAAGGTCACAAGGATAGTTCAACATAAGCATATCAATGAATGTGATTTGCTACATCAACAAAAGAAAAGAAAAAATGATCATCTCAGTAGATGAAAAAAAAAGCATTTGATAAAATTCAACATACACACATGATAAAAACTCTTATCAAATTGGGTACAAAGAGACCATATCTTAACATTAGAAAAGCTATTTATGACAAACCCATAGCCAAAATAATACTCACTGATGGAAAGCTGAAAGATTCCTGCTAAAATCTGGAACAGGACAAGAATGTCCACTGTCACTTCTATTCCACATACTACTGAAAGTACTAGCCATAGCTGTCAGATAAATAAAGAAGTAAAAATTACCCAAATTGAAAGGGAAGAGGTAAAATTGTCATTAATATACAGATGGCTGGAGAAGGAAATGGCAACCCACTCCAATATTCTTGCCTGGAGAATCCCAGGGACAGAGGAGCCTGGTGGGCTGCCATCTATGGGATCGCACAGAGTCCGACACGACTGAAGCGACTCAGCAGCAGCAGCAGCAGCATACAGATGGCATGATACTATATATAGAAAACTCTAAAGAATAAACACAAAAACCACTAGAACTGACAAAAAATTCAGAAAGGTAGCAGGTTAAACGGGGAAGGCAATGGCACCCCACCCCAGTACTTTTGCCTGGAAAATCCCATGGATGGAGGAGCCTGGTAGGCTCCAGTCCGTGGGGTCGCTAAGAGTCGGACACGACTGAGCGACTTCACTTTGACTTTTCACTTTCATGCATGGAGAAGGAAATGGCAACCCACTCCAGTGTTCTTGCCTGGAGAATCCCAGGGACAGGGGAGCCTGGTGAGCTTCCGTCTATGGGGTCGCACAGAGTCGGACACGACTGAAGCGACTTGGCAGGCAGCAGCAGCAGCAGGTTAAAAGATTAATATACAGAAATAGTTTTCATTTCTTTACATTAAACAGTGATATTACAAAAAGAGAAAGTTTAAAAATAAATCCCTTTCAAAGTTGCATCAAAAATATTTAGGAATAAACCTGATCAAGGAGGTGAAAGATCTATATAAGAACTATAAAACATATCAGTGAATATACAGAAATTTATGATGATTCAAAGAAAAGGAAAGATATTCCATGATCTTAGATGAGAAGAAATAATATTGTTGAAATGGCTATACTACCCAAAGCAATCTACAGATATAATGCAATCTGTAACAAATCACTCTTGACATTTTTCACAGAACTAGAACAAATAATCCTAAAATGTATATGGAACCAAAATTGCCCAAACAATTCAAAGGAAAAAAGAAAAAAATAAGAGGCATAAACGTCCCTGACTTTAGACAATACTACAAAGCTCCAGTAATCAAAAAAGCATGGTCTTGGCACAAAAACATCATCTGGATCAATGGAACAGAATGGAGAGCCCATAAATAAATCCACACACCTGTGGTTAATTACAACAAAGGAGGCAAGAATAGACAATGGATAAAAGACAGTCTTTTTAGAAAGTGATGCTGGGAAAGATGGAAGTGAAGTGAAATTCGTTCAGTCCTGTCTAACCTTTTGCGACCCCATGGACTATGTAGTCCATGCAATTATCAAGGCCAGAATACTGGACTGGGTAGCCTTTCCCTTCTCCAGGGGATCTTCCTGACCCAGGGATCAAACCCAGTTCTCCCACATTGCAGGAGATTCTTTACCAGATGAGCCACAAGGGAAGCCCAAGAATACTGGAGTGGGTAGCCTATCCCTTCTTCAGCGGAACTTCCTGACCCAGGAATCAAACTGGGGTCTCCTCCATTGCAGGTGGATTCATTACCAACTGAGCTATCAGGGAAGCCCAGAAAAGATGGAAAGTCACATGTAAATCAATGAAGTTAGAACACTCCCCTCACACCACACACAAATATAAACTCAAAATGTCCTATAGAATTAAATATAGGACAGGACATGGTAGAACTCCTAGAAGAGAACATAGGAAAAACATTCTCTGAGATAAATTATAGCAATTATTTTTTTAGGTCAGCCTATGAAAGCAATAGAAATAAAAATAATAAGCAAATGGGACCTAATCAAGCTTACAAGATTTTGTACAGCAAAGGAAACCATAAACAAAGCAAAAAGCCAACTCCATTTATTTGGATCTACCCATGCTGAATCTTATTCCAGGTTTTTAACCGTTACTCTGTGTCAAAGTAGAATTCTTCATTGAGAATGACATTAGGACCGGACCAGGTGGAATGCTACAAGGAGCTAGGGCATAATACTAGGTACTGGGAACTGGAAATGAAAGTAGACCAGGAAGTAGGAAGCACAAGTGTGAAGCAATTTGTCTGAGTGTAACATACAAACAAAACATTAATTCATATATATATATAGCACACACACAGAACTGAATCAGTTTGCTGTACATTTGAAACTAATACAAGATTGTGAATTAACCATACTTCAATTTAAAAATCTGAAAATATTAAAGAGCTAAAAGTCTCCTTTGATCTTGGTTTAAAAAATAAAAGGGAATTCCCTGACAGTCCAGTGATTAGGACTTGCTTTCACAGCAGTGGTCCAGGTTGAGTCCCTGGTCAGAGAACTAAGATCCCATTTGGTTTGTGGCACGGTCAGAAAAAAGGAAAAAATGAAGAAAACCTGAAGTCTTAATGCCAGTACCTTTCCTGAGCTTTGCTCATCTGTTTCTAATCTTCTCTGCTGGACATTGCCAGCTAGATGCTCCTGGCACAATGTCCTCCCACCTCACCCCCCCAAAAATAGTAATAGTTTTATCTTTTCATCATTTGTTGCATTTCTTAGAGTACATACATTTCAGTTATATATGCCAAAAAACTAGGAGCCATATTTATATTTCCACATTAATTAGTTACCAAACCCTTATTATTCCTACCAGGTATCTCCAGAATTTCTCTCTTATTCTGTGTCCTCTTTTCTAATTTTACAGCCTCTGTTCTAATTTTGTCTTCTCCCTGAATCACTAAAATATTATTTTTCACATGTACCAGCTTTACACTAATCTCTTTGGACTTTACTCTATCTTCCATACAAGAATTAAAACAGAATTAAAGCATATATAATTAACACACACATATATATAATATATATAATGTTGTCATATGTTCTCTTTTAATATTCTTTCTCACCTTCAAATTCAGTCATACAGGATGTGCAGTCACTGTTCATTTATTCATACTGCTCTTTCTGACTGGGTATACTTCAACCAAACCTTTATACAAACAAAATCTCATAATCTCTCTCCCAAGACCAGCTTCACTTTTCTACTCAGAATGTGTAATGCTGTGATTTATTTTCTCTCTGACCTACTTCAATCTTTTATCACAGGTAGTCACAATGCGTTGTAGTTAATTTGTTGGTCTCACTAACCCTATTACCTTTTTAAACTTGGCAACTGGAGACTTCTTTTGGCTGTGCTGGGTCTCCATCACTTGGTGCCAGCTTCTTCTAGCTGTGATGAGTGGGTGCTGCTCTTCACTACTTTGCACAGGCTTGTCACTGTGCTGACTTCTCTTGTTGTGGAGCACCGGCTAGAGGAGCATGGATGTGATTGTGGCACACAGGCTCAGTAGCTGTGGCATATGTGCTTAGTTGCTCCATGGCATGTGGAATCTTCCTGGAGCAGGGATTGAACCCTTGCATTGTCAGGCAGTTTTCCATCTACTGCACCACCATGTAAGTCCAAGATCAGAGATTTAAAAGATGAGTATATATTCTTCTGTATATCGGGCACCCAGCAGAGTGTCTCCTCACATTAAGGAAGTTTGGGAGTGAGTGAACATCATGTGTTTTATATCCACATGATTCTATATCTTTGGTCTTCCTTCCCAAAATGCTCCCTTAAGTGGGACCAAAAGTGTATATCTTGCAAAATTGTTTCTGCAGGCTGCTGATCCTGTGTTAGTACACCTGTTTTACATATTTTAAATAGATAGCTAATGGGAAGTGGTGAGCTCAACCTGGTGCTCTGTGGCAACCTAGAGGGGTGGGATATATATATACACTTAGGGATGATTCACATTGTATGGCATAAGCTAACACAACACTGTACAGAAGTTATTCTCTGTTTCAAACTAAGTGTGTCAATAGGGCTTCTCCCATTCCCAGCAGCCAGATCTATTATATCAGTCTCCTCACCTTTTCCAGCTCCTAGGGGCTCTTTGTGTCCCTTGGCTCCTGGCTTCTTTCTTCTAACTTAAAAAAAAAAAAAAAAAAAGTAGCATCAGTGAATCTTTTTTGTTGTTGAGGGGTTTTTTGTTGTTGTTTTTTCTTAAGTTGAAATATAGTTGAATTAAAATGTTATGTTAACTACTGTTGTACAGCAACGTGATTAATTTATACATATACACACTATTTTTCATATTATTTTCCATTATAATTTATCACAGAATATTGAATATAGTTCATCACTAATTATTTGAGAAATGCAAATGAAAACTAGTAAGGTATCATTCCATGCTAGTCAGCATGGCTATCATAAAATACCTACAAATAACAAATGTCAGAGAAGGTGTGGAGAAGAGTGAACCTTCCTACACTGTTGGTGGGAATGTAAGCTGGTACAGCCACCATGAAAAACAGTATGGACATTTCTCAGAAAACTCTACAAATAGATAATATATACAAATATATAATCCAGCAATCTCACTCCTGGGCATATATCCAGACAAAACTATAATTTAAAAAGAGACATACACTATAGCAACACTGTTCACAATAGCCTAGATGTGGAAGCAACCTAAATATCCATCAGCAGATGAATGAGTAATAGCAGCCTAGATGTGGAAGCAACCTAAATATCCATCAGCAGATGAATGAATAAAAAGATGTGGTACATATATACAAAACAATGTTACTCCATCCTAAAAAAAAAAAAAATAATAATGCCATTTGACAAATGCTCTTCTTTATGCCTTTCTACTATAGTCACTTCATTTTCTCTGACCATATCTGGTAAAGGTTCTTTACGTTCATAGGTTCATGTGGTTATATTAGTCCTTCTTGGATAATATAAGATAATCTCCTAATCTCAAAGTCATTAATCATTTTTGCAAGACCCCTTTATCTCCATAACCTGTATTTAATTGGTTCCAGGGATTGAAACATGAATGCTTTTGTGGATCCATTTTTCTACCTACCATGTCTTGTTTTCAGAATGGATAAATGGCTTGGGGATCTGTGGGAGGGAGTTAAAAGAACCACACAGAGGAAGTGATCAAAAGAAGTTTCATTTCTGACGTTGATAATGGATCAAATGACTTTCAAAATCAGAATTTATGTAACTATGGATTTAATTGTATGGTCCATATAATATTAGAGAAAGAAAAATTAAACTGATAATCTATTCTTAAGGAAATATCTATTAATATTCATAAAGTTCTATTCCATTTTTACAACTGATATTTAGGGACTCTGTAACAATGTACATCCCAGACTACATCCACTATGGATGCTGATTCAATAGGCCTCTGATTGGGTGTAGACTTTTGCTTTTTAGCATTCATGTCAGGTGATTCTGATTGTGTACATTTACTACAATGCTTCAAGAAATGTTGCTATAGTTTTTATTTCTTTACCACTGGAGCTAGAACAGCTTAATTGCTGTTACTGAAATTGTAAACCACTGCGCTCTGGAGAATATATATATATTATTCAAAAGTGACATTCAGTATGAAATAGAATAGTGTGATATAGAGTTTTAAAGTAAAGTAAATACAATGACTAAGGTCTATGAAAAATACAACATTTTAATCAGCTACTACAATTCTTTCATCACTTAATAATTGTATACAATTTATTTTTTTTCTAATTTTATTTTTTTTAATTTAATTTTATTTTATTTAACTTTACAATATTGTATTGGTTTTGCCATATATCAAAATGAATCTGCCACAGGTATACATGTGTTCCCCATCCTGAACCCTCCTCCCTCCTCCCTCCCCATACCATCCCTCTGGGTCATCCCAGTGCACCAGCCCCAATTTAGATGAGTTGAATAATAATAAATTTTGTCTTTATTCAAAATAAATTCATTTATTGGTCACCCTACACATAGGGTACATTATTTTTTAGGATGTAATAATATAAAATTAAGAGTAATTTTTTAGGATGGATTAATATTGCATTTTTTTGTGTGTGTGAAAACAGAAAACACATATTTATTTAAAGATAACACAAGGCCCCCTTGAAATAAATTTAGTTAAAATCATGGATTGGGAGAAAAAAATAAACACAGTGAAAGCAGGGAACAGAGACACCACCCCACCCCAAGGGGCACCGCGTCTGGTCCCAGACAGGTCTGCAGAGGAGAGACCCACGTGGGTGGGCTAACTGCTATGTGAGGATCTAAGTAGTCACATCTTTACAAGCACGTAAGTCTTATCCATTCTACTTTAAAGGTAAAGCCTATAATACAGAGTAAAGTAAGCCAGAAAGAAAAACACCAATACAGTATACTAACGCATATATATGGAATTTAGGGAGATGGTAATGACAACCCTGTATGTAAGACAGCAAAAGAGACACAGATGTGTATAACAGCCTTTGGACTCTGTGAGAGAGGGAGAGGGGGAATGATTTGGGAGAATGGCATTAAAACATCTACAATATCATATAAAAAACGAATCGCCAGTCCAGGTTCGATGCAGGATACAGGAAGCTTGGGCCTGGTGCACTGGGATGACCCAGGGGGATGGGATGGGGAGGCAGGTGGGAGGGGGGTTCAGGATGAGGAACATGTGTACACCCGTGGCAGATGCATGTTGATGTATGGCAAAACCAATACAATATTGTAAAGTAAATAATAATAATAATAAAATTAAAAATAAAAAAATAGAGGTAAAGAGAAATAAGTTCTTTATATTAATGGAAAAATAAAGTTAATGTAGCTCATAAATTACCAAAGAAAATATTTATTTTAATATTACTATATTTAGTTTACTTTAAATAAAATAAAATTGAAGGATACATTCTAACACTAAGGCCCAGTTATGGAACTTCCCTAGAAAGACAAGTCTGGAGGGTACAGCAGAAATAAACTGACTTTTTAACATAAAATTCAGAACAACTTTCCAATGTAGAGCTTAATACTGTACTGACTTGTATTTGCAAGGATAATGGCATCCTCACAGCCAAATAATTAGGCATATTTTTATTTTACTGCATTATCACCTGTTATTTAACTCAGAGATGCAATCATTTCCATAAGGTAGTTCAGCTGTGATTGCTATAAGAAATGATACATGTTAATTAAGGAATTAATTAGGAAAATTAATTTTTTCTAATTTTTTGTTATTTTTACCAATCTAGAATTTGTTTTTTATTCCTATAGTTTCCTTATCAATTTTAATGCACACATACATATTATAGATATTTATTAAATACCAGAATTCATTTAAAATATGTTTTCAGAATAAGTCATTTGTGTCCTTGTAGCTGATTTGAACTTTTCTAATTGAAAATCAGATTGGATAGTTCACTTAACTTTTCTAATTAAACTCTTCTGATCTATCCCCTTTGCTTTTAGGACAACTCTAAATACTCGATTAGGGCTGAAAAGGTCAACAGTATCTGACTCCTACTCACCTCTCCGGCTTTGCTGCATATACTTACCTCCACCCACCAAAGTTATAGCTATTATAGTTCAGTTGCTGGGAGTCATATTTTCTGTACTTTCTCTGAACATGTGTGCATGTTTTTCCATTCCAAGAACATTCCACTCTCCATATTCTGCCTGGATACCTCTTACTATTAATACATCCAAATCAGCACTATGAACTAAGTGCAAGTTATCTTATCTATCTAACTATATTGTATTTGCCTACATTGTCCCTGAACTATAAATCTGTTGAAAATAGAACCTCAAAACAAACTAACTAAAAGAAGTGTTGTCCTGGTGCTTAAAAGGTGATTGAGATGAGGTGCCTGGCTCCACAAAATAATGGAAAATCAAACAAAAAAATTGACAATACATATTACAGTGTTATATGGTAAGTAACATTGACATACACTATACTTATTTAAGGGGTTCAGAGAATAAAGAATCTGCCTGCAGAGGGGGAAACCCAAGGTTCAATCCATAGGTGGGGAAGATACCCTGGAGAAGGGAATGGCTACCCACTCCAATATTATTGTCTAGAGAATTCCATGAACAGAAAAGCCTGGCAGGCTACGGTCCATAGGGTTGCAAAGAGTTGAACAACAACTGAGCGACTTTGACTCTCACATGCTATGTAAAACAAAGTATACAAATCAAAATGTTTTCTGACTTTTGCACTGGGCCTGGCAAAATGTAAAACTAGAAGGAATACCTTTATAAATTGATGCAAATAAATGTTTTCTTCCAAATGAAAAAGAAGCACCCACTCTCATTTCTTCCACATTCAGCTCTCATAAAATAGCTCTCTTGTATTTAAAGTTCCCATGTTGCTATATTACTTAGAAATAAAGATTAAATTTTTAATTAACATGTGTTTAATTAAAGACAATAAAGTACTTAAAACAGGTGGATAGATTATTTTTCTTACATTCAGAAACTTCATTACTGATAAAACTATTTCTTAAAGTTATATACATCAAATTATAAGATCAACTGATTATAGTTTTAGTGGCAAAATTTTTCAAATAGTAGCATATATCTAATCTTTTTAAAATGTAAGTGGATTTTGAGGTGTTCCTAGATTTTTAAATGTAGTGAGATTTAAGGAAAGGACTACTTTACCATTTGCATACTCAATCCCTTTAAAGTTTTATCTATATTGGAAATATAATGTGCTACTTACCTGAATGACATATGAATCATGAAGAATGTGAAAACATATGTGGAAATGGAGAAATGGCACTTTAATTGTTCACTTCTTTTATCTAGTAGTGAAATATTTTATGAGTTTCTTGCGGTCATATTATGAAATGTGTATGCATTTTATAACATGTGTATTCCATGATGTATTTACATTTTTCCATACAAGTAAATCAGTTTCAAATTTTGAACAATGTTGAATTAAGGTAAGTTTAGCAAAGTAATGATGTGTATGTATGAGTGTGTGGTGAAAAAATTGGGTAATCTTTATTCAAAGAAAGTCAAGTCCACATCTCTATAACTTGACATCTACCAGATGTTTTAGAAACCCATTTGCCAAGGATGATTTCTGTTGAAAGAAAAAGGATGGAGTAGACTTCTGAAGACAGTAGTAATGCTGTGGCCAAATACAGGCTATATTACAATTCCATTATGAGCAAAAATTATGAGTTTCTATCTGGCAAATCACATTGTTTCAGTGTGTTTGCAAATTTGAAATGATATGCATAAGTAGAAAGCCCAATTATTTCAGCATTTCCATTAAGATATATATACTACTAAAATACGCATACAACCTAGGATGTTTTATCACAGTTACTACTACTGGGAATTAAAAGTGTGCATCAAAAGGAAAACCTAGCTTCTAAGTTTAAGAAAATGAGTATTGCAAGAAGAAAATGGAAGGTTACTTTAGTATCCCTATTTATAAATGTGAAATAATCTCTTACTCCATGAAAAAATAGAACAAATTCAGGTGAGAGACTCAGTTGTAAGATCAAAAACTCAGTAGCACTAGGCCATCATCTTACAGATGAAAGTATTAACTCTCTCTTAGTCCTCAGGGACTTGTAAAGAACTGAAAATGTAAGTGCCTATGTAAAAAGGAAATCACTGTGTGGAGAACATTTTTAAACTACTAAAAGGGTTCCTTGGGGCATATGTTCTTATTGTAGCTAACAGGCAGAGTATTCATGTTCTTTTCAAGATTTTCACTGTAGCTGAAGCTCAGGAAAGCTAGTCAATTAATGGCACAGACTTTGAGGTGGTTTCTATTTTCAAGTAATTATGTAAGAATTGATGGCAAATAGAAAAAAAATTCCCATGATTCCACTTTGTCTTGATTCTGACTTTATAAAAAGCTATCTGCTGCTTATTTGTAAAAAGCATTCTTTAATATATGATTTTTGTGACCTAGGTTAATTTTTAACTGAAATATTCTGTCCATTTTAGCAGTACAATCCATAAGAATAAATTGAGCCATCTACTTATTGACATGATCAGAATAACACTTCTAATATTTAGGAGTGAAAACACAGTTTATTGACCAGGAGATTTAGTTAATCCTTAGAGTATCTCTCTTGCTCTTTTGATAGAAAACATAGACAGCCCAAGTCAATTTGCTGTATGTTTCAGGAAACTCAAAAAGGGGCTCTGTATCAACTTAGAGGGGCGGTAGGGGAGGCACATGGGTGGGAGATTCAAGAGGGAGGGGATACATGTATACCTATGGCTGATTCATGTTGAGGTTTGACAGAAAACAAGAAAATTCTGTAAACAACTATCTTTAAATTAAAAAAAATAAATTAAAAATGAACACAGGAATTTAATAGTAAACATAACTTGACACTTAAAAACTCTATCTCAATGTCACAGTCTTCCCTAATTGGAATTCAGTTTGAATTTTTGAATTGATTTCTTAAGAATAATATCTGTAAGAACTGTCAAATGTTACAGTTATTACTCAATTAATTTCAGTGATTTTTTATAATCTTGGATGCAGAATATCTACCACCCTGTAGTATTTGCCTAAAATGTTGATGTCTTTTATTATTTCAAAATTCAATAATCATTTTTTAGAACATGGAATCAGTTTTTTTTGGTAAATGTATTTCTACATTCTTATATTTATACTATTTTAATTATGCAATTTGAAAAAATATGTAACTGTCAGTTCAGTTCAGTTCACTTCAGTCGCTCAGTCGTGTCTGTCTCTTTGCAACCCCATGAATCACAGCACGCCAGGCCTCCCTGTCCATTACCAACTACCGGAGTACACTAAGACTCACGTCCATCGAGTCAGTGATGCCATCCACCCATCTCAACCTCTGTGGTCCCCTTCTCCTCCTGCACCCAATTCCTCCCAGCATCAGAATCTTTCCCAATGAGGCAATACTTCGCATGAGGTGGCCAAAATACTGGAGTTTCAGCTGTAGCATCGTTTCTTCCAAAGAAATCCCAGGGCTGATATCCTTCACAATGGACTGATTAGATCTCCTTGCAGTCCAAGGGACTCTCAAGAGTCTTCTGCAACACCACAGTTCAAAAGCATCAATTCTTCGGTGCTCAGCCTTCTTCACAGTCCAGCTCTCACATCCATACATGACCACAGGAAAAACCATAGCCTTGACTAGGTGAACCTTTGTTGGCAAAGTAATGTCTCTGCTTTTGAATATGCTATCTAGGTTGGTCATAACTTTCCTTCCAAGGAGTAAGCGTCTTTTAATTTCATGGCTGCAGTCACCATCTGCAGTGATTTTGGAGTCCCCAGGAATAAAGTCTGACACTGTTTCCACTGTTTCCCCATCTATTTCCCATGTAGTGATGAGACCAGATGCCATGATCTTCGTTTTCTGAATGTTGAGCTTTAAGCCAACTTTTTCACTCTCCACTTTCACTTTCATCAATAGGATTTTCAGTTCCTCTTCAATTTCTGCCATAAGGGTGGTGTCATATGCATATCGTAGGTTATTGATATTTCTCCCAGCAATCTTGATTCCAGCTTGTGTTTCTTCCAGTCCAGCGTTTCTCATGATGTACTCTGCATATAAGTTAAATAAACATGGTGACAATATACAGCCTTGATGTACTCCTTTTCCTATTTGGAACCAGTCTGTTGTTCCATGTCCAGTTCTAAATGTTGCTTCCTGATCTGCATACAAATTTCTCAAGAGGCAGATCAGGTGGTCTGGTATTCCCATCTCTTTCAGGATTTTCCACAGTTGATTGTGATCCACACAGTCAAAAGCTTTGGCATAGTCAATCAAGCAGAAATAGATGCTTTTCTGGAACTCTCTTGCTTTTTCCATGATCCAGCGGATGTTGGCAATTTGATCTCTGGTTCCTCTGCCTTTTCTAAAACCAGCTTGGACATCAGGAAGTTCACGGTTCACGTATTGCTGAAGCCTGGCTTGGAGAATCTTGAGCATTACTTTACTAGCATGTGAGATGAGTGTAATTGTGCGATAGTTTGAGAATTCTTTGGCATTGCATTTCTTTGGGATCAGAATGAAAACTGATCTTTTTCCAGTCCTGTGGCCACTGCTGAGTTTTCCCAATTTGCTGGCATAGTGAGTGCAGCATTTTCACAGCATCATCTTTCAGGACTTGAAATAACTCAACTGGAATTCCATCACCTCCACTACCTTTGTTCATAGTGATGCTTTCTAAGGCCCACTTGACTTCACATTCCAGGATGTCTGGCTCTAGGTCAGTGATCACACCATCGTGATTATCTGGGTCGTGAAGATCTTTTTTGTACAGTTCTTTTGTGTATTCTTGCCACCTCTTCTTGATATCTTCTGTTTTTGTTAGGTCCATACCATTTCTGTCCTTTATCGAGCCCATCTTTGCATGAAATATTCCCTTGCTATCTCTAATTTTCTTGAAGAGATCTCTAGTCTTTCCCATTCTGTTGTTTTCCTCTATTTCTTTGCATTGATCGCTGAAGAAGGCTTTCTTTTCTCTCCTTGCTATTCTTTGGTATTCTGCATTCAGCTGCTTACATCTTTCCTTTTCTCCTTTGCTTTCCACTTCTCTTCTTTTCACAGCTATTTGCAAGGCCTCCCCAGACAGCCATTTTGGTTTTTTTGCATTTCTTTTCCATGAGGATGGTCTTGATCCCTGTCTCCTATACAATGTCATGAACCTCATTCCATAGTTCTTCAGGCACTCTATCTATCAGCTCTAGGCCCTAAAATCTATTCATCACTTCCACTATATAATTGTAAGGGATTTGATTTAGGTCATACCTGAATGGTCTAGTGGTTTTCCCTACTTTCTTCAATTTAAGTCTGAATTTGGTAATAAGAAGTTCATGATCTGAGCCACAGTCAGCTCCTGGTGTTTTTGTTGACTATATAGAGCTTCTCCATCTTTGGCTGCAAACCAGATATATTTAGTCATTTTATTCGCTCCCAGACTAACTATAATGATTCTAAGAATACATGCAAGATATTACCAACATGCCTTTGATCTTTTCACATCAGTCTTTTCACATTTATAAATATATTACTTTATTCAAGAAGTATTTAATAAATCCAAACTAAGGTAAGTATTTAAGCACAGGGGATATGTTAATAAATAAAATAAAGAATATTCTTTTTTTTGAAATATAGCATATAAGTATTGACTTTCTAGGTGGTTCAGTGGTAAAGAATCCCTTGGCCAGTGCAGGAGATGTGGGTTCAATCCCAGAGTCAGGAAGATCCCCTGCAGAAGGAAATGGCAACCAATACCACTATTTTTGCTTGGAAAATCCCATGGACATAAGAGACTGCTGGGCTATATTCCATGGCATCACAAGAGAGTTGGACATGACTTAGTGACTAAAAGAACAAAATAGAAGTCTTGGAAAGAATAAGAGGAAGTATGTGAGTTCTTGCACTGCTGATGTATAAAAATTTGTTATACTAACTGTATTAGGGAGTTTGGAAGTAAATGGCATTATTAATGGAACAACAGACTGGTTCCAAATTAGGAAAAGAGTATGTTAAAGCTGTATACTGTCACCCTTCTTATTTAACTTATATGAAAAGTATATCACATAAAATTCTTGGCTTGATGAAGCAAAAGCTGGCCTCAAGAGTGCTAGGAAAAATATCAATAACCTCAGATACACAGATGACACCACCCTTATGGCAGAAAGTGAAGAGGAGCTAAAGAGCCTCTTGATGAAAGTGAAATAGGAGAGTGAAAAAGTTGGCTTAAAACTAACATCCAAAAAAGTAAGATAATGGCATCTGATCACATCACTTCATGGAAAATAGATGGAGAAACAATGGGAAAAGTAACAGATTTCATTTCCTTGGGATCCAAAATCACTGCAGATGGTGATTGCAGCCATGAAATTAAAAGACGCTTGCTTCTTGTAAGGAAAGCTATAACTGACCTAGACAGCATATAAAAAGCAGAAAGTTTACACTGCTGACAAAAGTCCATCCAGTTGAAGCTATTATTTTTCCAGTAGTCATGTGTGGATGTGAGAGTTGGACTATAAAGAAAGCTGGGTGCCAAAGAATTAATGCTTTTGATCTGTGATGTTGGAGAAGACTCTTGAGAGTCCCTTGGACTTCAAGGAGATCCAACCAATCAATCTTAATGGAAATCAGTCCTGAATAGTCAATGGAAAGACTGATGCTGAAGCTGAAACTCCAGTACTTTGGTCACCTGATGTGAAGAATTAACTCATTGGAAAAGACCCTGATGCTGGGAAAGATTGAAGGTGGGAGGAGAAGGGGATGACAGAGGAATAGATAGTTGGATGGCACCACTGACTCAATGGACATGAAAGTGAGCAAGCTCCAGGAGTTGGTGATGGACAGGGAAACCTGGTGTGCTGCAGTCCATGGAGTTGCAAATAGTTGGACCAAACTTAGTGACTGAACTGAACTGAGCATTATTAAAAATTCATGCATATTCTTTTCAAACAAGCTTTTGGCATCTACTCTAGAAAAATACCTGTACAAATAAACACAAGGTAATTTCATTATTTTACAACAGGATGGTTTTCATTAGGTAAAATAGAGGAACAAACCAAATGTCCTTCCATTGGTAATGGCTAAATAAACTTCCTTGTAATGTATACAAAGATTTGAATGAATAGGACAAAAGTTTCATTTGGTTTGTAGAACGTATTCATTCAGTTCAGTTCAGTTCAGTCGCTCAGTTGTGTCCGACTCTTTGCAACCCCATGAATTGCAGCATGCCAGGCCTCCCTGTCCATCACCATCTCCCGGAGTACACTCAGACTCATGTCCATCGAGTCAGTGATGCCATCCAGCCATCTCATCCTCTATGGTCCCCTTCTCCTCCTGCCCCCAATCCCTCCCAGCATCAGAGTCTTTTCCAATGAGTCAACTCTTCGCATGAGGTGGCCAAAGTACTGGAGTTTCAGCTTTAGCATAGATATATTTTAAAATATCTATACAAATAAATCAAGATATTTGCCAGGGTGTGTGTGTATGTGTTTGTGTGTACGTGTATATTTATAAATATGTAGAAAGAAGTGACAAAATGTATACTTGAATTGATAATGGTAATTACTTATGGAGGAAAAACTGGCTATGTGGTGATGGTAAAGGTGGATTTTAGCATTATTTCTCATATTTCATATATGTAATAATTGTAAAATTAAAAATAAATAGCAAAAATTAATTTAATGTGATGCATGCTATAGAAGCATGCCTGAGTAAAGAGCAGTAAGTAACTAATTTTAGGTGTCTCTAGAGCAGGGAAATAGTTCACATGCATGAGTTCAACAGATATTAAGTGTATGTGTTACACTCCAAAGTGTGTTTTACCAATTTATATCTTAAAGTTTTCATGGATTTATGGCATAGAGTTTGTGCAGTTTTTCCCATGGCAAAACTTCCAAAAATGCCATTGCATATTGTTTACCTCAAAGGTTCACATTTAGGACAGCTCCTCCCTCTCCACTGCCCACTCACACTGACACTATGCTGTTTCCTCTTTTGTGTCCTCCTTCTTGGTCCTATGAATCTCATGCAGCATTTTCCTCCAAAAGGCTTCTAGATATCCCTCATGACCCTCCCATCACAATGTATTCCCTAATCTATTCCTTTTCTTGAGAGGAAAATCTCGCCATTGAATTCTAGCTGCTGAAATATTTTACCTCATTATGCATTATCTACTAAACATTGCACTGGGTGTTTCGACTACCAAATGAGTCAGGTAAAAAACTCATCTTCAAGAAGTTTCATTTTTAGAAAGGGAAAGATTCAGGTTGACCAGGAAGTGTGCTAACACTATGTAAATATAGAGTTGCATATGCATACTCAGTTATATTTAACTCTCTGCAGCCTCATGGCCATGGAATGTTCCAGACAAGAATACTGGTGTGCGTTGCCATTTCCCTCCCAACCAAAGGATTGAACCTGTGACTCCAGCATTGGCAGGCAGGTTTTTTTTTTTTTTTTTTTTTTTTTACCACTGCACCACCTGGGAAGCCCTAAATGAGGAGATAGAAGTATGTAATGATGACAGTGATCATGAAGGGAAACAACTTAATTTAAATGGCAAGGATAGAAAAAAATTCACAAAGAAGGTGAAATTTTGAGTGAACATTGGAAGAGAAAATGGTGCTCTTTATGGAACCTGAAGGATGATTTTAATGATTCAGCTTAAGAGACTATATTTTAATAACCACTGCTGCTGCTGCTGCTAAGTCGCTTCAGTCGTGTCCGACTCTGTGCGACCCCATAGAGGGCAGCCCACCAGGCTCCCCTGTCCCTGGGATTTTCCAGGCAAGAGTACTGGAGTGGGTTGCCATTGCCTTCTCCATTTAATAACCACAGAAATGTTCAAATACTTTGGAATTACTAGAGAAAAGAATTCTTGGGGAGCAGATGAAGCAGGTGAAAATTTCTCTTGGCATACTTACTGTTGAATACTTGGCAATTGCATATGAATACAAATGGCTCAAGCAGTAGAGAATCTGCCAGCAATCCAAGAAGCTCATGATACTTGGTTCAACCCCTGGGTCAGAGACATCCATCCCCTGGAGGAGGAAATGGCAACCCATTCCAGTATTCTTGCCTGGAAAATCCCATAGACAGAGGCTCCTGGTGAGCTACAGTCCATAGGGTCACAAAGAGTCAGATACAACTGAGCATACATACTTAAGTAAATTACATAAATCACATGTTTTAATAAGCAAAACAAGCAATTTTCAAAATGCAATTATACTAAGTACAGAATTTGTAAAGCACAGAAGTAGATTTATATGTTACTGTTAATGCATACATGTGAAAAAATCAGACTTAAAGATAAAATCATTTTCACCATTTCTAAATGAGTGACAAGTGATACAACCTCTAATTTTTATTTATCTCTAGAATAAGTAATTAAAGTTAATAATTAAGCTATAAAACCTTAAGTACAAAGTGCCTTTTGTGTGTCTTCTGATGAAGTAAAGAGAAGGGCAAAGTGATAAGCATGGTCAAGCAATACAATGTTGATGCTTGTGGCGAAAGAATACTGGAGTAGGTTACCAATTCCAGAGGTATCTTCCCAACCTAGGGATTGGTCTGTGTCACCTACGTCTCCTGCATTGAAGGTGAATTCTTTATCCACTGAGCCATCAGGGAAGCCCAATGAACAGTTAGTTAACTGGGCAAAAATAAGCTGAGCTAGTTTTCTCCTATTTTCCTGACCAGGGAACATTCCTAATGAACAGCATGATCAGTTAATAAAGTATCAAAAAATTAAGATGATGCAAAAAAAAAAAAAAAAAAAAAAACAACCCACGAAATGAGCAATGCAATAGAACTAGCATTTTTCTTTTTCAAAAATAATTTACAAATTCAAACAAAGAAGTGTTTACCCAGGTACTCCCTCCCTAAACAAAACAAAGCAAAATTTCAATTAAGATCTTGAAAATTTGTAGTATATTGCATTTTTAAGTATTTTATGTTGCCACCTCTCAGATTCCTTCTTGTCTAGTATACCTCATATTCCTTTTGTTGCATGTTGTATAGGCATGCAACAATTTCAGTCTAGAAAGAAGATAATTTTTGAGTTGAGCCTTGAATAAGAAAAGTAGCCAAGCAAAGACCTACAGAAAGTAATGCAGTATCAGGAAACAGCCATTGCAAAAGCCAGTCTGGCTAGTGTGCATAAACAATGGTGGTATTTCTATGAGTAAATGATCAGGTCACAGAGGCAGAAACTAAATAAATATTTGTAAATCATGATAAGGAATCTGGATGTTTTATACAGTAATCATTTATATGTCTGCATCTTCTATAAACCTGTTCAGAGACTAACTCCATCTCATCACCCAGTGTTGTCACTGAGGTTTACACCATGCCTGGCACTAAGCAGACACTCAGTAAATATTTTTTGGATAAAGTCATATTGGAATTTGATATTTCCATGTGAAAGTAAAAGTCGTTGAGTCCTGTCCAACTTTTTGTGATCCCATGGACTACAGTCCATGGAATTCTCCAGGCCAGAATATTGGAGTAGGTAGCTGTTCCCTTCTCCAAGGGATTTTCCCAACCCAGGGCTCAAACCCAGGTCCCCAACATTGCAGGTGGATTCTTTACTGGCTGAGCCACCAAGAAAGTTTCTATTCAAGTAGGTACTTTAAAAAATATTGTAGTTTGTTTATTTCGAAGCCTGGGAGCAAGCAATATTTAAGCTAGGATTTGGGTCACTAACAATAATAAGAAAGTTCTGTATGAGTAAATGTAAAGGTCAGGCAGGGGCCCAGTTAGGTAGATGTTTTAAGCTTAATCTAGTTTAGCATTGACTATGATGTTTCCTTTCTCATTTAGAACTCTAATGCGCTTTACCCATTATCATTATCTTGCTCATTAATGAGCAAGCATTTCAGAAGATTAAAAGAGAGTGGTAAGAGTTGAAAATTATTCCCACTTGTCTTCTTCACTCTAACTCTAAATTTAATTGAGGGAGCTAATGCTTTTCTATTTAAGTTTTCTATTCATGACTGTTTATGAATAGAAACGCAGTATGGTTTTTGACATTTCATGTAAGCCACACCAAATTTGTATTCTACATTTATTTAAGCAAGTTTCATAAACTGTTGCTGCATGAATAAGCTCTATGTTTAGTATGCAAAATTCACCTCCAAATTTCAGCTTTTGAAATTAATTTCTGAGTGTTTTTACACATGAGCTTCTCATTGAAATTGCCATTCATGCTGATGTCAATGAAGTACATTAAAAAATTATATGATGAGACTCTGAATAAGCCATTCTAGATAATTAAAAAAAAAGTTAAGCTAAAAGCATACTAAATGATTCAATTATTTGTAGAAATAAATAAAATGAAGCAAATATTTAATCATAGCAGATAGGATGTAAGGTCTTTTGGGATGCAAGAGGATAAGTTAGGAGAGGGTTTTAGTTAATTTTCCCACTTGAGGAGAATTCAACCTTGAATGGAATGTCATAGAGAATTTTTTAAAATTGGTTTATTTTAATTGGAGGCTAATTACTTTACAATATTGTATTGGTTTTGTCATACATCAACATGAATCCACACGTGTTCCCCATCCTGAACCCCCCTCCCACCTCCCTCCCCATACCATCCCTCTGGGTCATCCCAGTGCACCAGCCCCAAGCATCCTGTATCTTGCATCAAAACTGGACTGGGCGATTCATTTCTTATATGATATTATACATGTTTCAATGCCATTCTCCCAAATCATCCCACCCTCTCCCTCTCCCACAGAGTCCAAAAGACTGTTCTATACATCTGGGTCTCTTTTGCTGTCTCGCATACAGGGTTATTGTTACCATCTTTCTAAATTCCATATATATGTGTTAGTATACTGTATTGGTGTTTTTTCTTTCTGGCTTACTTCACTCTGTATAATAGGCTCCAGTTTCATCCACCTCATTAGAACTGATTCAAATGTATTATTTTTAATGGCTGAGTAATACTCCATTGTGTATATGTACCACAGCTTTCTTTATCCATTCATCTGATGATGGACATCTAGGTTGCTTCCATGTCCTGGCTATTGTAGACAGTGCTGCTATGAACATTGGGGTACACATGTCTCTTTCAATTTTGGTTTGCTCAGTGTGTATGCCCAGCAGTGGCATTGCTGGATCATAAGGCATTTCTATTTCTATTTTTAAAAGGAATCTCCATACTGTTCTCCATAGTGGCTGTACTAGTTTGCATTCCCACCAACAGTGTCAGAGGGTTCCCTTTTCTCCACACCCTCTCTAGCATTTATTGCTTGTAGACTTTTGGATTGCAGCCATTCTGATTGGCATGAAATGGTATCTCATTGTGGTTTTGATTTGCATTTCTCTGATAATGAGTGATGTTGAGCATCTTTTCATGTGTTTGTTAGCCATTTGTATGTCTTCTTTGGAGAAGTGTCTATTTAGTTCTTTGGTCCATTTTTTGAGTGGATCGTTTATTTTTCTGGAATTGAGCTGCAGGTGTTGCTTGTTTATTTTTGAGATTAGTTGTTTGTCAGTTGCTTCATTTGCTATTATTTTCTCCCATTCTGAAGGTTCTCTTTTCACCTTGCTTATAGTTTCCTTTGTTGTACAGAAGCTTTTAATTTTAATTAGGTCCCATTTGTTTATTTTTGCTTTTGTTTCCAATATTCTGGGAGGTGGGTCATAGAGGATCCTGCTGTGATGTATGTCAGAGAATGTTTTGCCTATGTTCTCCTCTAGGAGTCTTATAGTTTCTAGTCTTACATTTAAATCTTTAATCCATTTTGAGTTTATTTTTGTGTATGGTGTTAGAAAGTGCTCTAGTTTCATTCTTTTACAAGTGGTTGACCAGTTTTCCTAGCACCACTTGTTAAAAGGATTGTCTTTAATCCATTGTATAGTTTTGCCTCCTTTGTCAAAGATAAGGTGTCCATAGGTGCATGGATTTATCTCTGGGCTTTCTATTTTGTTCCATTGATCTATATTTCTGTCTTTATGCCATCACAGAATGATGACTGTGGCTTTGCAGTAGAGTCTGAAGTCAGGCAGGTTGATTCCTCCTGTTCCATTCTTCTTTCTCAAGATTGCTTTGGCTCTTCGAGGTTTTTTTATATTTCCATACAAATTGTGAAATTATTTGTTCTAGCTCTGTGAAAAATGTTTTTCATAGCTTGATAGGGATTGCATTGAATCTATAGATTGCTTTGGGTAATATACTCATTTTCACTATATTGATTCTTCTGATCCATGAACATGATATATTTCTCCATATATTAGTGTCCTCTTTGATTTCTTTCACCAGTGTTTTATAGTTTTCTATACATAGGTCTTTAGTTTCTTTAGGTAGATATATTCCTAAGTATTGTATTCTTTTCATTGCAATGGTGAATGAAATTGTTTCCTTAATTTCTCTTTCTATTTTCTCATTATTACTGTATAGCAATGCAAGGGATTTCTGCATGTTGATTTTATATCCTGCAACTTTACTATATTCATTGATTAGCTCTAGTAATTTTTTGGTGGAGTCTTTAGGGTTTTCCATGTAGAGGACCATGTCATCTGCAAACAGTGAAAGTTTTACTTCTTCTTTTCCAATCTGGATTCCTTTTTTTTTTTTTTTTTTCTGCTCTGATTGTTGTAGCCATCACTTCCAAAACTATGTTGAATAGTAGTGGTGAAAGTGGGCACCCTTGTCTTGTTCCTGACTTTAGGGGAAATGCTTTCAATTTTTCACCATTGAGGATAATGTTTGCTGTGGGTTTGTCATATATAACTTTTATTATGTTGAGGTATGTTCCTTCCATTCCTGCTTTCTGGAGAGTTTTGATCATAAAGGGATGTTGAAATTGGTCAAAGGCTTCCTCTGCATCTATTGAGATAATCATATGGCTTTTATTTTTTCAATTTGTTAATGTGCTGTATTACATTGATTGATTTGCAGATATTGAAGAATCCTTGCAACTCTGGGATAAAGCCCACTTGGTCATGGTGTATGATCTTTTAAATGTGTTGTTGGATACTGATTGCTAGAATTTTGTTAAGGATTTTTGCATCTATGTTCATCAGTGATATTGGCCTGTAGTTCTCTTTTTTTGTGCCATCTTTGTCAGGTTTTGGTATTAGGGTGATGATGGCCTTATAGAATGAGTTTGGAAGTTTACATTCCTCTGAAATTTTCTGGAAGAGTTTGAATAGGATAAGTATTAGCTCTTCTCTAAATTTTTGGTAGAATTCAGCAGTGAAGCAATCTGGACCTGGGCTTTTGTTTGCTGGAAGATTTCTGATTACAGTTTCAATTTCTGTGCTTGTGATGGGTAGGTTAAGATTTTCTATTTCTTCCTAGTTCAGTTTTGGAAAGTTGTACTTTTCTAAGAATTTGTCCATTTCTTCCACATTGTCCATTTTATTGCTGATAGTAGTCTCTTATGATCCTTTGTATTTCTGTGTTGTCTGTTGTGATCTCTCTATTTCATTTCTAATTTTATTGATTTGATTTTTCTCCTTTGTTTCTTGATGAGTCTGGCTAATGGTTTGTCAATTTTATTTATCCTATCAAAGAACCAGCTTTTAGCTTTGTTGATTTTTGCTATGTTCTCTTTTGTTTCTTTTGCATTTATTTCTGCCCTAATTTTTAAGATTTCTTTCTTTCTACTAACCCTTGGATTCTTCATTTCTTCCTTTTCTAGTTGCTTTAGGTATAGAGTTAGGTAATTTTTTGACTATTTTATTGCTTCTTTAGGTATACCTGTATTGCTATGAACATTCACCTTAGCACTGCTTTTACAGTGTCCCACAGGTTTTGGGTTGTTATGTTTTCATTTTCATTCGTTTCTATGCATATTTTGATTTTTTTTATTTTTTCTGTGATTTGTTGGTTATTCAGCAGCGTGTTGTTCAGCCTCCATATGCTGGAATTCTTAATAGTTTTTCTCCTGTAATTGAGATCTAATCTTACTGCATTGTGGTCAGAAAAGATGCTTGGAATGATTTCAATTTTTTTTTTTGAATTTACCAAGGCTAGATTTTTAGCCTTCACGATGTGATCTATCCTGGAGAAGGTTCCATGTGCGCATGAGAAAAAGGTGAAATTCATTGTTTTGGAATGAAATGTCCTATAGATATCAATTAGGTCTAACTGGTCTATTGTATCATTTAAAGTTTGTGTTTCCTTTTTAATTTTCTGTTTAGTTGATCTATCCATAGGTGTGAGTGGGGTATTAAAGTCTCCCACTTTTATTGTGTTATTGTTAATTTCCCCTTTATTCTTATTAACATTTGTCTTACATATTGTGGTGCTCCTATGTTGGGTGCATATATATTCATAATTGTTATATCTTCTTCTATTCCATTCTTTTATCATAATGTAGTGTCCTTCTTTGT
Organism: Tragelaphus eurycerus; assembly: GCA_935064755.1. NCBI lineage: Eukaryota > Metazoa > Chordata > Mammalia > Artiodactyla > Bovidae > Tragelaphus > Tragelaphus eurycerus. Next base: position 3,168,059 of record CAKXYN010000123.1, read on the forward strand.
CTCTTTTCACAGCCTTTGTTTTAAAGTTTATTTTATCTGATATTAATATTGCTACCCCTCCTTTCTTTTGGTCTCTATTTGCATGGAATATCTTTTTCCAGCCCTTCACTTTCAGTCTGTATGTGTCCCCTGTTTTGAGGTGGGTCTCTTGTAGACAACATATATAGGGGTCTTGTTTTTTTATCCATTAGTCAGTCTTTGTCTTTTGGTTGGGGCATTCAACCCATTTAAATTTAAGGTAATTAAGAGTCCCTTGGACTGCAAGGAGATCCAACCAGTCCATTCTGAAGGAGATCAGCCCTGGGATTTCTTTGGAAGGAATGATGCTAAAGCTGAAACTCCAGTACTTCGGCTACCTCATGCGAATAGTTGACTCGTTGGAAAAGACTCTGCTGCTGGGAGGGATTGGGGGCAGGAGGAGAAGGGGACAGCAGAGGATGAGATGGCTGGATGGCATCACTGACTCGATGGACGTGAGTCTCAGTGAACTCCGGGAGTTGGTGATGGACAGGGAGGCCTGGCATGCTGCGATTCATGGGGTCACAAAGAGTCAGACACGACTGAGTGACTGAACTGAACTGATGATCCTGTTGCCATTTACTTTATTGTTTTGGGTTCAAGTTTATACACTCTTTTTGTGTTTCCTGCCTAGAGAATATTCTTTAGCATTTGTTGGAGAGCTAGTTTGGTGGTGCTGAATTATCTCAGCTTTTGCTTGTCTGTAAAGCTTTTGATTTCTCCTTCATATTTGAATGAGATCTTTGCTGGGTACAGTTATCTGGGCTATAGGTAATTTTCTTTCATCACTTAAAGTATGTCTTGCCATTCCTTCCTGGCCTGAAGAGTTTCTATTGATAGATCAGCTGTTATCCTTATGGGAATCCCCATGTGTGTTATTTGTTGTTTTTCTCTTGCTGCTTTTTATATTTGTTCTTTGTGTTTAATCTTTGTTAGTTTGATTAATATGTGTCTTAGGGTGTTTCTCCTTGGGTTTATCCTGTTTGGGACTCTCTGGGTTTCTTGGACTTGGGTGATTATTTCCTTCTCCATTTTAGGGAAGTTTTAAACTATTATCTCTTCAGATATTTTCTCATGGTCTTTCTTTTTGTCTTCTTCTTCTGGGACTCCTATGATTCAAATGTTGGGGCATTTAATATGGTCCTGGAGGTCTCTGATATTGTCCTCATTTCTTTTAATTCATTTTTCTTTTTCCCTCTCTGATTCATTTATTTCTACCATTCTATCTTCTACTTCACTAATCCTATCTTCTGCCTCCTTTATTCTACTATTTTTTGCCTCCAGCATTTTTTTGATCTCATTTATTGCATTATTCAATACATATGACTCTTTTTACTTTCTTCTAGGTCCTTGTTAAACCTTTCTTGCATCTTCTCAATCCTAGTCTCCAGGCTATTTATCTGTGATTCCATTTTGATTTCAAGATTTTGGATTATTTTCACTATCATTATTCAGAGTTCTTTATCAGGTAGATTCCCTATCTCTTCCTTTTTTGTTTGGTTTGGAGGGCATTTATCCTGTTCCTTTACCTGCTGGGTATTCCTCTGTCTCTTCATCTTGTTTATATTGCTGAGTTTGCAGTGGCCTTTCTGTATTCTGGCAGTTTGTGGAATTCTCTTTATTGTGGAGTTTCCTCACTGTGGTCGGGGTTGTATGGGTGGCTTGTCAAGTTTTCTTGATTAGGGAAGCTTGTGTTGGTGTTCTGGTGGGTGGACTTGGATTTCTTCTCTCTGGAGTTCAATGAAGTGTCCAGTAATGAGTTATGAGATGTCAATGGTTTTGGAGTAACTTTGGGTAGACCGTATATTGAAGCTCAGGGCTGTGTTTCTGTGTTGATGGAGAATTTGCATGGTATGCCTTGCTCTGGAACTTGTTGGTCCTTGGGTGGTATTTTTTTTCAGTGTAGATAAGGAGACGTTTGATGAACTCCTGTCAATTAATCTTCCCTGAAGTCAGGAGTTCTCTGGTGTTTTCTGGATATGGACTTAGGCCTCCTGCTTCTGGTTTTCAGTCTTATTTTTACAGTAGTCTCAAGACTTCTCCTTCTATACAGAACCACTGATAAAACATCTAGGTTAAAGATGAACAGTTTCTCTGCAATGAGGGATACTCAGAGAGGTTCACAAAGATACATGGAGGAGAGAAGAGGGAGGCGGGAGTTAGAGCTGACCTGAATGAGATAAGGTGGAATCAGAAGAGGAAAGAGCAAGCTAGCCAGTAATCACACCCTTATGTGCTCTCCACAGTCTGGACAGCTTAGAGATGTTCATGGAGGTATAAAGAGAAGAGAAGAGGGAGGAAGAAGACAGAGGTGGCCAGGAGGATAAAAGGGGGGAATCAAAAGGAGAGAGACAGATCCAGCCAGTAATCAGTTCCCTAAGTGCTCTCCACAGCCCGGAACACACAAAGAGATTCACAGAGTTGGGTAGAGAAGAGAAGGGGGAGGGAGGAGACAGAGGTGACCTGGTGGAGAAAAAGGAGAGTCCAAAGGGGGAGAGAGCAGTCAAGCCAGTAATCTCGCTTGCAAGTAAAAATGGGTACTTAAGATTTGGTTCTTAAAGGTACAAAATTGATAACAAATACCAACAAGCAAAGATTAAAAATCTAGAGTAGAGGTTGGATTTTCAAAAATACAATATTAAAGAAAAGAAAAAAGTCACAAATATATATATATATATATATATATATATATATATATATATATATATGAAGTTTGCTTTAAAAAAATAAGGTCTTCTTTCTTTTGCAAAGTAATAGTAGGCTATAAAAATGAAAATTAAAGGAGTAATAAAGGACTTAAAAATTTTAAAAAAATAAAAAAAAAAAGAATGATCTTAAAAATAGTAAAAATATATCTAGGACTTTCTGTGGTGGTGTTGTGGGCAGTGTGGGGTCAGTTCATTTTCGGATAGTTCCTTGGTCTGGCTTATATTTCTCGAGATCTATAGGCCCCTTCCTATGTTCAGTTAAGTTCAGTCGCTCAGTTGTGTCCGACTCTTTGTGACTCCATGAATCGCAGTATGCCAGGCCTCCCTGTCCATCACCAACTCCCAGAGTTCACTCAGACTCACGCCCATCGAGTCAGTGATTCCATCCAGCCATCTCATCCTCTGTCGTCCCCTTCTCCTGCCCCCAATTCCTCCCAGCATCAGAGTCTTTTCCGATGAGTCAACTCTTCACATGAGGTGGCCAAAGTACTGGAGTTTCAGCTTTAGCATCATTCCTTCCAAAGAAATCCCAGGGCTGATCTCCTTCAGAATGGACTGGTTGGACCTCCTTGCAGTCCAAGGGACTCTCAAGAGTCTTCTCCAATACCACAGTTCAAAGGCATCAATTCTTTGGCGCTCAGCCTTCTTCACAGTCCAACTCTCACATCCATACATGACCACAGGAAAAACCATAGCCCTAACCCTAACCCTTGGAGAAGGCAATGGCACCCCACTCCAGTACTCTTGCCTGGAAAATCCCATGGACAGGGGAGCCTGGTGGGCTGCAGTCCATGTGGTCGCTATGAGTCGGACACGACTGAGTGACTTCACTTTCACTTTTCACGTTCATTCATTGGAGAAGGAAATGGCAACCCACTCCAGTTGTCTTGCCTGGAGAATCCCAGGGACGGGGGAAGCCTGGTGGGCTGCCCTCTATGGAGTCACACAGAGTCAGACACGACTGAAGCAACTTAGCCTCAACCATAACCCTAATCCTTAGACTATAGCTATGCTTAATTAGTTCTTATCCTTATACCTCAGCTAACCCCCTTTTTTTGGAGCAGTCTTCTGCTACCCCTTACAGAAGAAGCATTTTACTTGCATTTTCCCCTTGCACCTAAAGAAATGCAGTGTTTTCATCTCTCTTGATCTCATGACTTTTCTGACCTTTCAGAAAAGTATAACTTGATTTCCATGGCAACCCCAATGCTCCAGCCTTTAGCAAGTTTATATTTAACTTTCTCTTATATTAGTGTTGACATTATTTTTTTTAACAAGTTCGTGTTCGGTTGCTGACAGAAGCTGCATTTTTTTTTTTTTTAAAGTCTTATATTGTCACACAAAAAGAAGTCACTCATATAGAGATAGACACATATCATATGATTATTGCTTATATGTGGAATCTAAAGACATGGTACACGAACTTATTTTAAAAACAGAAATACAGCCACAGGTGTAGAAAGTAGAGTTGTGGTAACCATGGGCTAAGGTCGGAGACAGATAAATTGGAAGATTGGGACTGACATATATTCACTACTGTATATAAAACAGATAACTAATAAGGACCTACTGTATCGCATAGGAAACTCTTCTCAATACTCTATAATGATCTGTATGGTAAAAGAATCTAAGAAGGACTAGGTATATGTACATGTATAACTGATTCACTTTACTGTACCCCTGAAACTAACACAATATTGTAAATGAAAGATGCACAATACTGGATGCTTGGGGCTAGTGCACTGGGACGACCCAGAGGGATGGTATGGGGATGGAGGAGGGTTCAGGATGGGGAACACATGTACACCTGTGACAGATTCATTTTGATATATAGCAAAACCAATACAATATTGTAAAATAAAATAAAATTTAAAAAATAAAATAGTAAATAAACAAGTCATAATTTGGGGGCAGCTTTAATATTTGACCAGTCTGCAGTACATACATGGCTAAATTAGCTCTGTGTAAGTTAATCAGTCACTTTTGCCTTAATGGAAATTAACAGATTCTGATAGGTTTACTCTTAACAGAGTTAGGGAAGAGTAGGGTCTGAATAAATATATTAACATAAGAGGGACATTCCTAAAATAAAGATTCAAAAATGAAAGGATCAGGGATAAACATAAATCTTATTTTATAACATTCTCACAACCTCTATGATAAAGTTGCTTAAATAAAAGAAATATGTATGTAATTTAAGTAAAAAGATATATGTATGCTCTATCCGCCCAGGGCGGAGATCACCCCAAGTGACTTTTCTGGGGATTTTTAAATAATCACATCTCAGATACCACTTATATTTAATAAAAACAAAGTTACTAAAGAATTGCCATAACTTCAAGATCAAATATTTAAACTATGTGGGCTAATTAATTTTCCCATCGGTCTTTTTTGTGTTCTTTCTCTATGTGCCTTTTATATTCAGTTTTTATTTAAAACTGTCATGAGGACCTGAGGTTTACTTGGAGATTAGTTAGAAATGGCTTTTTATGATGCTGTGTAGTCTTTGTGTATGTGTGTTTGTGTGTGCTTCTGTATTTGTTCACTCATGAGGGGAAGGAGTCCTTGTTATAATACTATTCTCCTATATATAAATAACTGATTACATTGTATCAATTTTCCTTAATATTAAGGACTTCTTAAAATTTTGAAATAGAAAATAAATGGATGCTTTTCTTGGGTAAACCTTGTCTTCCCCTTGTGTTAGTACTTCACTGAGTAGTCAAGGGCAGAGAGTGAATATCAAGAAGGAAGATAATAGAACTCTAAGGAGAATAAACAAGATCAAGTGCTTCCTGCGGTTTGTACTAACTCAGAAGAAAATGATTATGGTGCTAAGAAAGAGATGAGAAGAAAAATAACCTACACCTTGCAAGTTTTATTTTTCTAGCTATATGGTTGATTAGCTAATTGTTTGGCTAGTTAATGAGATAGTTCATTAGTTTAAGACTAGCATGCAGGAAAGTGCATGCAGGTATGATGCCTTGGTATAGATTTTTATAAATAAGTAAGTTACAACAGCCAAGTTAGACTAACTAAAGTGTGCCTGCTAGAGGTGACAAGATTGAGCAATTAAGGGAAAAAAAAATATATATATATATATATATATAATGTATATATATATATATATTTCCATATTGTGTTGTTTAACTACAGAAAATAAAAGGGAAGAAATAAGAACAAGACAGACAGAAAGAAGAACAAGAAGAAAAGAACAAGACAAGAACAAGAATAAGGAATTTCTTAGGGGAAAAAAAAAAAAAAATATATATATATATATATATATACTATATTTCCTTAGTAGAATTTACCCAGAAGGAGAAATTAAATTGTCTTATGAAAATCATATGTAAAATCTATTGAGTCTGAATAATTTTTCACTTAGCTTAATGAAAAGTTAGTTTTAAATAATTGAGTCTCAGTTTTCCCACCTATAAAATAAAGATAATGATAGTAGTAATATCATAGGGCTATTTTGATGATTAAATGAATAATCCTACTGAAGGGAAAGTGAAGTTGCTCAGTCGTGTCCGACTCTGTGACCCCATGGACTGTAGCCTACCAAACGCCTCTGTCCATAGGATTTTCCAGGCAATAGTACTGGAGTGGATTGCCATTTCCTTCTCCAATCTTACTGAAGCCTATTTTAAAACGTTATCACATAGTATTAAATAATAGATATACAAAAGCATATTGCTAAATTCTAACACCATACACCTAAGAGAATACCTAAAATCAGCAAAAACTGAGTTACAAGTTAACCCTATGGTGCTGATCTATTTGGAATATGCATTTCCTAAGATGTACAGAATGTAGGGATTGTATAAGTTTGATGGTCTTGTGATGTTGATGATGGCAAAGATGATGATGATGAGAAACAGGATAATAGCCATCATTTACTTAAGTACATTACATGAGTTAGATCTGCAATAGAAACATTGCATATGCAGTCACATTAACTTTTTAAAGCTGGTATTTATTATTATTATTTTTTAACATTATTGGGTACACAAAGACTCTAATGGTACCTCTCATCTCCAAACATCCAGTGCTATTAAATAAATATGATATGAACTGGGGCAAATTAAATGTCAATGAAATATGTGTTATTCCTTCAAATTTCTGCAGATTCATCCCTTTGATTGGAAAGTAGTACTATGTTCAAATCAGCCATAAAACCAACTAGGGGGAAAAAAAAAAATCCATCTTAACATGTTCCATTAGAAACCCAAATCACAGAATGGACTTGTACCCATTTAACTAGAGCTAGACTCAAAATAGTCACTTCTTATGCTTTTACATAAGCTTTTGGTAACTCATTAGTTCAGCTTTATATAAGGAAGATATTTGGATATCTGAGAGAGATATGAAATTCTGAAATGTAATCACTCAAAACTACAATGATGTAATATATAACCTATAATTTGAGTATTTTTTCCTTTAGGGATTAGTGCACATTATTTAACAAAAATTATTAAATTAATTTTGGTTTGGTATAGTCGCTAATTCATGTCTGACTCTTTGCAACCACATGGACTGTAGCCCACCAGGCTCCTCTGTTTACGGAAATTCTTCAGGCAATACTACTGGAGTGGGTTGCCCATTTCCTTCTCTAGGGGATATTGCTGACCCAGGAATCATACCCAGGTCTCCTGCATAGCAGACACATTCCTTACCAACTGAGATATAAGGTAATTGTAGCAATGGCACCCCACCCCAGACGCCGGAACCCGGACGGAGGAGCCTGGGGCCCACCGGCGCGAGCGGACATGACGAGCGACTCACTTCACTCACCCGCATGGAGAAGGAAAGGCAACCCACTCCAGTGCTGCGGAGAGGGGGCGCAGCAGTATTTTTTTAATTTCAGCTAAATAATGCAGTTTTGAGCATTGCTAAACATGAATGGGTATGAAACATGCAAAAGCATATTGCAGCCTTTTTGGCATACACTGTACTTATTGGGGGAAAAATAGATTCTGTATTCATAGCATTTGCCACTAAGTCACTTGGTCATCATCTGTCAGATACTTCACTGAAGGGAGGAATTTGAACGCTTCAACTATATCTATACCATTGCACTCAGATCACTCGTTCAGTCATATTCGGTTCTTTGCAACCCCATGGACTGCAATACACCAGGGTTCCCTGTCCTTCACCAGGTCCTGGAGCTTGCTCAAACTCATGTACATTGAGTCGTGATGCCATCCAACCATCTCATCCTCTATAGTCCCCTTTTCCTCCTGCCTTCAATCTTTCCCAACATTAGAATCCTTTCTAATGAGTCAGTTCTCCACATCAGGTGGCCAAATTATTGGAGTTTCAACTCCAGCATTAGTCCTTCCAATCAATATTAAGGACTAATTTCCTTTAGGATTGACTGGTTGGATCTCCTCATTGTCTGAAGGGACTCTCAATTGTCTTCAACACTACAGTTGAAAAGCATTAATTCTTCATTGCTAAACATTTTTATACTCAAACTCTCACACCCATTTAGGACTACTGGAAAAACTATAACTTTGACTAGACAGACCTTTTTTTCCAAAGCAATGTCTCTGCTATTTATTATGCTGTCTAGATCGCTCATAGTTTTTCTTCCAAGGAGCAAGTGTCTTTTAATTTCATGGCTGCATTGACCATCTGAAGTGACTTTGGAGCCCAAGAAAATAAAGTATCCCACTATTTCCATGTTTCCCCAGCTATTTGCCATGGAGTGATGGGACCAGATACCATGATCTTAGTTTTCTGAATGTTCACTTTTAAGTCAACTTTTTCAACCTCCTCTTTCATTTTCATCAAGAGGCTCTTTCGTTCCTCTTCATTTTCTGCCATAAGGATGGTATCATCTGCATATCTGAGGTTATTGATGTTTCTCCCGGCACTCTTGATTGCAGCTTGTGCTTCATCCAGCCTGATATTTTGCATGATGCACTCTGCAAATAAGTTAAAAAAGCAGGGTGACAATATACAGCCTTGACGTATACTCTCTTTCTGATTTGAAACCAGTCTATTGTGCCATGTCTTGTTGTAACTGTTGCTTCTTGACCTGCATACAGATTTCTCAGGAGGAAAATAAGGTATTCTGATATTCCCATATCTTTATGGATTTTCTGTCATTTGTTTTGGTCCAAAGAGTCAAGGAATTTGGCATAGTCAATAAAGGAGAAGTAAACATTTTTCTGGAACTCTCTTTCTTTTTCAATGACCCAAAGGTGTTGCCAACTTGATTTCTGGTTACTCTGCCTTTTCTAAATCCAGCTTGAACATCTGGAAGCTCATGGTTCACATGTAGTTGAATCCTAATTATACAGTAGTTTGAACATTATTTGGCGTTGCCTTTCTTTGGGATTGAAATGAAAACTGATATTTTCCTGTCATGGGACCACTGCTGTGTTTTCCAAAATTGCTGGCATATTGAATGAAACACTTTCACAGTATCATCTTTTAGCATTTGAAATAGCTTACCTGGAATCCCATCACCTCCACTAGCTTTGTTTGTTTTGATGCTTCCTAAGGCCCACTTCGCATTCCAGGATGTCTGGCTCTAGGTGAGTGATCACACCTTCATTGTTATCTGGGTCATGAAGATCTTTTTTTCTATAGTTCTTCTGTGTATTCTTGCTACCTCTTCTTAATATCTCTGCTTCCATTAGGTCCATACTGTTTCTGTCCTTTATTGTGCCCATTCTTGCATGAAATATTCCCTTGGTATCTCTAATTTCCTTGACGAGATTGTTAGTCTTTCCCATTCTATTATTTTCCTTAATTTCTTTGCATTGATTACTGAGGAATGCTTTCAATCTCTCCTTGCTATTGTTTGCAACTTTGCATTCACTTGGATATATCTTTCCTTTTCTTTTGTCTTTAACTTCTCTTCTTTTCTCAACTATTTGTAAGGCTTCCTCTGACAATCATTTTGCCTTTTTGCATTTCTTTTTCTTGTGATAGTCTTGATCACTGCCTCCTGTACAATGTCATGAACCTCATCCATACTTCATCAGGCACTCTGTCTATCAGATCTAATCCCTTGAATCTATTTGTCACTTTCATGTATAATCATACAGGATTTGATTTAGATCATAACTGAATGATCTAGTCATTTTTCCTACCTTCTTTAAGTCTAAATTTTGCACTAAGGTGGTCATGATCTGAGCCACAGTTAGCTCCCAGTCTTATTTACAATGACTATATAGAGCTTACCTGTTGGCTCAGCTAGTAAACAATCTGCCTGCAATGAGGGAGACCTGGGATTGATCCCTGGATTGGAAAGATCCTCTGGAGAAGGAAATAGATACCCACTCCAGTATTCTGGCCTGGAGAATTTCATGGATTGTATAGTTCATGGGGTCACAAAAAATCAGACATGATTGAGCAACTTTCACTTCACTTCACACAGAGTTTCTCCATCTTTGACTACAAAGAATAAAATCAATCTGATTTCGGAATTGACCCTCTGGTGATGTCCATGTGTAGAGTCTTCTCTCATATTCCTGGAAGAGGGTGTTTGCTATGACCAGTGAATTCTCTTGGCAAAACTCTGTTAGCCTTTGTCCTGCTTCATGCTGTAATCCAAGGCCAAATTTTCCTGTTACTCCAGGTATCTCTTGACTTCCTACTTTTGCACTTCAGTCCCCTATAATGAAAAGGACATCTTTTTTGGGTGTTAGTTCTAGAAGATCTTGTAGGTCTTCATAGAACCATTCAACTTCAGCTTCTTCAGCATTACTGGGGCATAGACTTGGATTACTCTGATATTGAGTGGTTTGCCTAGGAAACGAACTGAGGTCATTCTGTCCTTTTTGAGATTATTCCCAAATACTGCATTTCAGATTCTTTTGTTGACTATGAGGGCTACTCGATTTCTTCTAAAGGATTCTTGCCAAAAGTCGTAGATACAATGGTCACCTGAATTAAATTCGCTCATTCTCATGCATTTCAGTTCCCTGATTCCTAATATGTCAGTGTTCACTCTTGCCATCTCCTGTTTGACCACTTGCAATTTACCTTGATTCATGGACTTAACATTCCAGGTTCCTATGCAATATTTGCTCTTTAGAGCATCGGACTTTGCTTCTATCACCAGTCACATCCACAACTGGCTGTTGTTTTTGCTTTGATTCCATCTCTTCATTTTTTCTGGAGTTATTCCTCCACTTTTCTCCAGTAGCATATTGGGCGTCTACAGACTTGGGGAGTTCATCTTTCAGTTCATCTATCTTTTTGCCTTTTCATGCTGTTCATGGGGTTCTCAAGGCAAGAATACTGAAGTGGTTTGCCATTCTCTTCTCCAGTAGACCAAGTTTTGTCAGAATTCTCCACCATGACCCATCCGTTGGGTGACCCTACATGGCATGGCTCATAATTTCATTATGTTAGACAAGGCCATGTGATCGGTTTGATCAGTTTTCTGTGATTGTGGTTTTCATTCTGTCTGCCCTCTGCAGGATAAGGATAACAGGCTTATGGTATCTTTCTGGTGTGAGAGACTGGCTGAGAGGGAAACTGGGTCTTATTCTGATGGAGGAGGCCATGCTCATTAAATCTTTAATCCAATTTTCTGTTGATGAGTAGGACTGTGTTCCCTCCCTGTTGTTTGACCTGAGGCAAAGGTATGGTAAGGGTAATGAAGGCAATGGCAACATCTGTCAAACCGTACCATGTACACACTGCTACACTCAGTGCCCCTGACCCTGCAGCAAGCTGCTGCCAACCCTCACATCTACCAGAGACTCCTGGTCACTTCTGGGCAAGCCTGGGCCAGTCTCTTGTGGGGCCACTGCTCCTTTTTCCTGGGTCCTGGTGTGCAAAGGGTTTTATTTGTGCCCTCCAAGAGTCTGCTTCCCCAGTCCTGTGTAAGTTCTGTAATCAAATCCCACTGGCCTTCAAAGTCAAATTCCCTGAGGGTTCTCAGTCCAGTCACCAGATCTCTAGGTTGGTAAGTCTGTTGTGGGCCCTAGAACCTTCTTAGCAGTGTGATAATTTATTTAGTATGATTGTTCTGAAGTTTTTGTGTCATCTACTCAGCACCTCTCTCATGGGGTTAATGACAACCTCCTCCAAGAGGCTTATGCCACACACTGTGTGACCCAGGCCTGCTGTAGCCAGAGCCCCTGCCCCTGCAGCAGGCCACTGCTGGCCCATACTTCTACAGGAGGCACTCAAAAGCTCAGAGGCAGGTCTGACTCAGTCTCTGTGGTTCTTTGGGTCCTGGTGCACACAAGGTTTTGTTTGAGCCCTTCAAGCATCTTTGATGGGTATGGGGTTTGATTCTAAATGCAATTTCACCCCTCCTACTTCTTGATGGGCTCCTTCTTTGCCCTTGGACATGGGGTATCTTTTTTTGGTAGGATTCAACATTCTTCTGTTGAGGAGTGTTCAGCAGCAATTTGTAATTTTGGAGTTGTCACAGGAGAAGATGAGGGCACATCCTTATACTCTGTCATCTTGTAGGGACTATACCACTTTATGTTATTAATATTAGTAGATTGTATTTTTTAATATTGTCACTCCCCCAGTCATTAAAAGTCATAACTAAATAAAATAAATGGGTGAAATCAAATCAAAGTTCAGAAAAAAAGGAGTGAAAATATAATGAATAATAATGGCTGCTATTTAGTCCCTTGCAGACAAATATTTGTGTATGTTATGAAAATAATTCTTACATATCACTCCATTCTTGCCTCTGAGAAATATGCAGCTTATCAGTAAACTGGCAAATGGCATTTAGCCACAGGAAAAATAAAACATTGTTGGGGTTTGGGGTTTAGGATTTCTAAAATTAACTATTAAGAAGCCCTAATCAGTGTTTTTGACTTTTAGGAAAAGAAAAAAATATGCATTTATTTATTTAATTTTTTAATATAAATATATTTATTTTAATTGGAGGTTAATTGCTTTACAATACTGTGTTGGTTTTTGCCATACAAAGGAAATTTTTAAACTTTGCAGAATTTAAAAGAGAGGATGTAAATATTCCTAGAGACTGTGAATTCTGTGCTGTGCTCAGTCACTCAGTCGTGTCCAATTATTTGCAAACCCTTTGAACTGTAGCCTCCAGGCTCCTTTGTCCATGGAATTTTCCAGACAAGATTTCTGGAGTGAGTTACCAATTCCTACTCTGGGAATCTTCTCAACCCAGGCATAGAACCTGCTTATCTTTCATCTCTTGCATTGGCAGGTGGATTCTTTACCACTGTGCCACCTGGGAAGACCATTCCTAGACACACGCTGTCTCTAATGGCCAGAGGGAGATCTGGCGTGTCTTCCTGTGTCCACACACAGTGCAGTATTATTTATAGCATATTATTATATGTTTTATTATTACTATTGGCTCGCCTGTTATTCATTGTAAACCCTTGAACAGTGCATAGTATTTACTATTTATTTTCTTCCTTCCTTTCCTCTTTTCCCCTCTTATCTCCAGAAGCATGTTCTTGCAGTCTACTAAATCCAGTCTACAAAATCCAGACCCTAAATCTCTTGTTTTTATCTTCTGTGTGTGTACTTTGTGCTGTACATTCACCACTGTTTAGCCATCCCTTTTTTCAGTGAAAGACTCCCAGTTTGCCTCTTACTCCAGGCTAGTCCAGTATCTGAATGTAGTATTTTACAACATAAGAATTTAACTAAAATTTAACTACCTGTGGAAATCACAAACTGTGGAAAATTCTGAAAAAGATGGGAATACCAGACCACCTGATCTGCCTCTTGAGAAATATGTATGCAGGTCAGGAAGCAACAGTTAAAACTGGACATAGAACAACAGACTAGTTCCAAATAGGAAAAGGAGTACGTCAAGGATGTATATTGTCACCCTGTTTATTTAACTTATATGCAGAGTACATCATGAGAAATGCTGGAAGAAACACAAGTTGGAGTCAAGATTGCTGGGAGAAATATCAATAACCTCAGATATGCAGATGATACCACCCTTGTGGCAGAAAGTGAAGAGGAACTTAAAAGCCTCTTGATGAAAGTGAAAGAGGAGAGTGAAAAAGTTGGCTTAAAGCTCAACATTCAGAAAACGAAGATCATGGCATCTGGTCCCATCACTTCATGGGAAATAGATGGGGAAACAGTAGAAACAGTGTCAGACTTTATTTTTCTGAGCTCCAAAATCACTGCAGATGGTGACTTCAGCCCTGAAATTAAGACGCTTACTCCTTGGAAGGAAAGTTATGACCAACCTAGATAGCATATTCAAAAGCAGAGACATTACTTTGCCAACAAAGGTTCGTCTAGTCAAGGCTATGGTTTTCCTGTGGTCATGTATGGATGTGAGTTGGACTGTGAAGAAGGCTGAGTGCCGAAGAATTGATTCTTTTGAACTGTGGTGTTGGAGAAGACTCTTGAGAGTCCCTTGGACTGCAAGGAGATCCAACCAGTCCATTGTGAAGGATATCAGCCCTGGGATTTCTTTGGAAGGAATGATGCTAAAGCTGAAACTCCAGTACTTTGGCCACCTCATGCGAAGAGTTGACTCATTGGAGAAGACTCTGATGCTGGCAGGGATTGGGGGCAGGAGGAGAAGGGGACAACAGAGGATGAGATGGCTGGATGGCATCACTGACTCAACTGATGTGAGTCTGAGTGACTTCTGGGAGTTGGTGATGGACAGGGAGGCCTGGCGTGCTGCGATTCATGGGGTCTCAGAGAGTCGGACACGACTGAATGACTCATCTGATCTGATCTGATATCTTTTTGTTTCAACTAAATTAATAAAACTGAAGAATTAAATTAACTATGCCTTAAATTGAATGTTGTATTCTTAGAAGATATTATATGTATATATGTTAATTATATATATACATATATTTATTTATTCATGCATACATATGTGTGTGTGTGTGCATGTGTACAATATATTTTTTTGTTAGGAATTTTTCTTTTACTTCCAAGTGTTCAACCTTGGGTAAAATTTTAAACTTTTACTAAATATTTTTTTTTCAAATGTATATAATAGGGTTCTATTTGATCATCTGTCATGATGATCAGAAATATTGTAAGTAAATGGTCATCCAAAGGCCAATTATACTGTTACAAAAGCCTAAACATATGTGGAATTAAGGGATTAAAGTTAACAAAGTAATTTGCCCAAAAATATAACTTGCTTAACTTTAATTGTTGCTAAGTTGTATCCAACTTTTGTCACACCATGGACTGAAGCATGCCAGGCTCCACTGTCCTCTATCTCTGGGGGTTTGCTCAAATTCACATCCATTCGGTAGTGGTGCTATCTAATCATATCTTCCTCTGCACCCTCTTTTTCTTTTGCCTTCAATTTTTCCCAGCAAAATGGTCTCTTTGCATCAGGTAGCCAAATTATTGGAGCTTTGGCTTCAGCAACAGTTCTCTGATGAATGTTACAAGGTTATTTCCTTTAATATTAACTGTTTGGATCTCTTTGAAATCCAAGGCACTATCAAGAGTCTTCTGCAGCACATCACAGTTTAAAAGCAACAATTCTTCAGTCCTTAGCTGACTTTATGGACCAATTATTTTCTTGACCTGCATACAGGTTTATCAGGAATCAGGTAAGGTGGTCTGGTATTCCTATCTTTCTCAGAATTTTCCACAGTTTCTTGTGACCCACACAGTCAAAGGCTTTAGCATAGTCAGTAAAGCAGAAGTAGATGCTTTTCTGGAATTCCCTTGTTTCCTCCGTGATCCAACGAATGTTGGCAATTTGATCTCTGGTTCCTCTGACTCTTTGAAACCCATTTTGTACATATGGAAGTTCTCAGTTCACATACTGCTGAAACTTAGCTTGAAGGATTTTCAGCATAACCTTGCTAGTATGTGAAATGAGGGCAATTCTGCCATAGTATAAACATTCTTTGGCAATCTCTTTCTTTGAAGTTGAAATGAAAACTGACCATTTCCAGTCCTGTGGCCACTGCTGAATTTTCTATATTTGATGACACATTGAGTGAGGCACTTTAACAGCATCGTCTTTTAGGACTTCAAATAGCTCAGCTGGAATTCTGTCACCTCCACTAGTCTTGTCTGTAGTAATGCTTCCTAAGGCCCACTTGACTTCACACTCCAGGATGTCCAGGTCTAGGAGAGTGACCACACTTTCATGGTTATCTGGGTCATAATATCATTTTAGAATAATTCTCCATATTCTTGGCACCTCTTCAAAATCTCCTCTGTTTCTGTCAGACCTTAACAATTTCTTTCCTTTATTGTGTGCATTTCTGTGATTGTGGTTTTCATTCTGTCTGCCCTCTGATGGATGAGGATAAGAGGCTTGTGTAAGCTGTATGGAGGTCAAGAAACAACAGTTAGAACTGGACATGAAACAACAAACTGTTTCAAAATTGGGAAAGGAGTACATCAAGGTTGTATATTGTCACCCTGCATATTAAACTTCGATGCAGAGTACATCATGCAAAATGCCAAGCTGGATGAAAAATAAGCTAGAATCAAGATTTTAGGGAGAAATATCAATACCCTCAGATATGCAGATGACACCATCCTTATGGAAGAAAGCAAAGAGGAACTGAGTAGCCTCTTGATAAAAATGAAAGAAGAGAGTGAAAAAGCTGCCTTAAAATTCAACATTCAGAAACCTAAGATTACGGCATCTGGTCCCATCACTTCATGGCAAATAGATGGGGAAACAAAGGAAACAGTGACAGACTGTTTTCTTGAGCTCTACAATCACTGCTGATGGTGACTACAACCATGAAATTAAAGGACATTTTTGCCTTGGAAAAAAACTGTGAACAAACTAGGTAGCATATTACAAACCAGAGACATGACTTTGACGACAAAGGTCTGTCTAGTCAAAGCTATGGTTTTTCCAGTAGTCATGTATGGATGTGAGTTGGACAGTAAAGAAGGCTGAACACTGAAGAACTGATGCTTTCTAGCTGTGTTGCTGCTGCTGCTAAGTCGCTTCAGTCGTGTCCGACTCTGTGCGACCCCATAGACGGAAGCTCACCAGGCTCCCCTGTCCCTGGGATTCTCCAAGCAAGAACACTGGAGTGGGTTGCCATTTCCTTCTCCAATGCATGAAAGTGAAAAGCGAAAGTGAATTCGCTCAGTCGTGTCCGACTCTTAGCGACGCCATGGACTGGAGCCTACCGGGATCTTCCGTCCATGGGACTTTTCAGGCAAAAGTACTGGGGGTGAGGGTGCCATTGTCTTCCCCAGCTGTGTTGCTAGAGAAGACTTTTGAGAGTCTCTTGGACAGCAAGCAGATCAGTTTCCTAAGGGACGTCAAACCTGAATACTCATTGGAAGGAATAATACCTCTTCCTAATTTGCATTCCAATCCCCCATGATGAAAAGAGCATTTCTTTCTCTCTTTTTTGGTTTCAGTTCTAGAAGGTGCTGTAATTCTTCATAGAATCATCAACTTCAGCTTCTGTAGCATCAGTGGTTGGGGCATAGACTTGGATTACTGTAATGTTGAATAGTTTGCTTGGAAATGAACCAAGATTGTTGAGTTGTTTTTGAGATTGTACCCAAGTACTGCATTTTGGACTCTGGTTGACTATGAGGGATAAGCGATTCTGCCCATTGTAGTAGATAATAATGGTACTATGAATTAAATTTGTCCCTTCCCTTCCATTTTATTTCACAGATTTCTAACATTTTGATGTTGACTCTTGCTGTCTCTTAACTGACCACGTCCAATTTGCCTTGATTCATGGATGTAACATTCCAGGTCCCTATGCAATGTTGTTCTGTACAGCATTGACTTTACTTTTACCACCAGAAAAAACCACGTGAGCATAGATTCTGCTTTAGGCCAGTTGCTTCATTCTTTCTGGGGCTATTCATAATTGCCTTCTGCTTTTCCCTAGTTGCATATTGGACATCTTCCAAAATGAGGGGCTCATCCTCCAGTGTCATATCTTTTGCCTTTTTATACTGTCCATAAAGTTTTCCAGGCAAGAATACTGGAGTGAGTTGCCATTTCCTCCTCCAGTGGACCACAATTTTCAGACGTTTTCACTGTGACCCGTCCATCATGGGTGGCCTTACACGATGAAGCTCATAACTTAAGTTAGTTTTGCATACCCCTTTATCATGACAAGGCTGTGATCCATGAAGGGGACCAAGTAAATAGAAGATCTGAATTCAAGATTGCCTCGTCACACTTTTTCTCCAGCTTTACACTCATAAGGCTATTTAGATAGGCTAAAGTATTGTTTATTTGTTCATTTAATCTGAACTAAAATTCTTTATGAAACGTATTAACTACACATTTCCCACTTGTGCCTTGCCGAGCACTACATTTATGTCATTGTGTTTTGCTATGTTTTGCTGAAGACCAATTACATCTGCCATCTATTCCCAAGTGATTTTCTTCTGTGCTGTGACAGTGAGTCACTGCCCTATTAGTCTTTTTCAGTCCATGGAGTGGCTCTATAGCCAGTATCACTGCTGCTCATTCACATTACCTTCTTTTCTCTTCTTAAGTTTGAATTCTAGGGAAAGGAGAAAGTGATAGGAGGAGGAATCTTTCTTCTTCAGTTTTTCTTACATTGATTTGAAAACAGTGGCATTTCCTGAAAAGGTCAGTTAATCAGTGTTTTTATCTTAACATTTGTTTGGACACAGTCTTAAAATCCATTATTTTTAGAAACAGGTATTTTTTTGTTGTGTGCTAAATGGTAGTTTCTTTGACAGGAAATGAGAGTGTAGGGTTTTGTTTTTCTTTTTCTGTTCCAGTTTTTATTGACAAGGAAACAGTTGTTACATCTGAAATTTATGGAAACCAAATTCTAAAGACCTGAAGTATTTGAAATAATTTCAGTCAGCTGACTTGCCTCTTGAGAAACCTGTGTACAGGTCAGGAAGCAACAGTTAGAACTGGACATACAACAACAGACTGGTTCTAAATAGGAAAAGGAGTACACCAAGGCTGTATATTGTCACCCTGCATATTAAACTTCTATGCAGAGTACATCATGAGAAACGCTGGTTTGGATGAAGCACAAGTTGGAAACAGGAAGAACTATGGAGCCTCTTGATGAAAGTGAAAGAGGAGAGTGAAAAAGTTGGCTTAAATCTCAACATTCAGAAAACGAAGATCATGGCATCCGGCCCCATCACTTCATGGCAGATAGGTGGGGAAACAGTGGAAACAGTGTCAGACTTTATTTTTCTGGGCTCCAAAATCACTGCAGATGGTGACTGCAGCCATGAAATTAAAAGACGCTTACTCCTTGGAAGGAAAGTTATGATCAACCTAGACATCGTATAAAAAATCAGAGACATTACTTTGCCAAAAAAGGTCCATCTAGTCATGGCTATGGTTTTTCCAGTGGTCATGAATAGGTGTGAGAGTTGGACTGTGATGAAAGCTGAGCACAGAAGAATTGATGCTTTTGAACTGTGGTGGTGGAGAAGCTTTTGAGAATCCCTTGGTTTGCAAGGAGATCCAACCAGTCCATCCTAAAGGAGATAAGTTCTGGGTGTTAATTGGAAGGACTGATGTTGAAGCTGAAACTCCAATACTTTAGCCACCTGATGCTAAGAGGTGACTCATTTGAAAAGACATTGACTCTGGGAAAGATTGAAGGCAGGAGGAGAAGGGGATGACAAAGGATGAGATGGTTGGATGGCATCACCAATTCAATGGATATGGGTTTGGGTGAACTCCAGGAGTTGGTGACAGACAGGGAGGCCTGGTGTGCTGTGGTTCATGGGGTCGCAAAGAGTCGAGCATGACTGAGTAACTGGACTGAACTGAACTGATTCACTTTTAAACACTTTAAATGTTGAATAGCATTGCCTTCTTGTCTCCAATTTGCATCATTCCCCTCTTAAAAGTCTTTAGTGGATCTCCATTGCACCATGAATAAGGGGCAAGATATACTTGATAAAGGACAGAAATGGTATGGACCTAACAGAAGCAGAAGATATTAAGAAGAGGTGGAAAGAATACACAGAAGAACTGTACAAAAAAGTTTCACTACCAAGATAATCACGATGGTGTGATCACTCATCTAGAGCCAGACATCCTGGAATGTGAAGTCAAGTGGGCCTTAGAAAGCATCACTAAGAACAAAGCTAGTGGAGGTGATGGAATTCCAGTTGAGCTATTTTAAATTTTGAAAGATAATGCTGTGAAAGTGCTGCACTCAATATGCCAGCACATTTGGAAAACTCAGCAGTGGCCACAGGACTGGAAAAGGTCAGTTTGCATTCCAATCCCAAAGAAAGGCAATGCCAAAGAAAGCTCAAACTACCGCACAATTGCACTCATCTCACATGCTAGTAAAGTAACACTCAAAATTCTCCAAGCCAGGCTTCAGCGATACGTGAACCATGAAATTCCAGAAGTTCAACCTGATTTTAGGAAAGGCAGAGGAACCAGAGATCAAATTGCCAACATCTGCTGGATCATGGAAAAAGCAAGAGAGTTCCATAAAAACATCTATTTCTGCTCTATTGACTATGCCAAAGCCTTTCACTGTCTGGATCACAATAAACTGTGGAAAATTCTTCAAGAGATGGGAATATCAGACCACCTGACCTTCCTCTTGAGAAACCTATATGCAGGTCAGGAAGCATCCGTTAGAACTAAACATGGAACAACAGACTGGTTCCAAATAGGGAAAGGAGTATGCAAAGGCTGTATATTGTCACCCTGCTTATTTAACTTTTATGCAGAGTACATCAAGAGAAACGCTGGGCTGGAAGAAGCACAAGCTGGAATCAAGATTGCTGGGAGAAATACCAATAACCTCAGATATGCAGATGACACCACCCTTGTGGCAGAAAGTGAAGAGGAACTAAAAGCCTCTTGATGAAAGTGAAAGAGGAGAGTGAAAAAGTTGGCTTAAAGCTCAACATTCAGAAAATGAAGATCATGGCATTTGGTCCCATTACTTTATGGCAGACAGGTGGGGAAACTGTGTCAGACTTTATTTTGGGGGCTCTAAAATCACTGCAGATGGTGATTGCAGCCATGAAATTAAAAGACGCTTACTCCCTGGAAGGAAAGTTATGACCAACCTATACAGCATATTTAAAAGCAGAGAAATTATTTTGCCAACAAAGGTCTATCTAGTCAAGGCTATGGTTTTTCCAGTAGATGTGAGAGTTGGGCTGTGAAGAAAGCTGAGTGCCGAAGAACTGATGCTTCTGAACTGTGGTGTTGGAGAAGACACTTGAGAGTCCCTTGAACTGTAAGGAGATCCAACCAGTCGATCCTAAAGGAGATAAGTCTTGGGTGTTCATTGGAAGGACTGATGCTGAGGCTGAAACTCCAATACTCTGGCCACCTCATGTGAAGAGTTAACTTATCGGAAAATACCCTGATTCTGGAAGGGATTGGGTGCAGGAGGAGAAGGGGATGACAGAGGATGTGATGGCTGTATGACATCACCGACTCGATGGACATGAGTTTGAGTGAACTCTGGGAGTTGGTGATGGATGGGGAGGCCTGGCGTGCTGTAATTCATGGGGTTGCAAAGAGTTGGACACGACTGAGTGAGTGAACTGAACTCAAAATTGTGGCTCAGTTGGTAAAAAGTCTGCCTTAGATTCTGGAGACTATGGTTCAACCCCTGGGTCAGCAAAATCCCCTGGAGAAGCAAATAGCTTCCCACCATAGTATTCTTGCCTGGAAAATACCATGAACATTTTACTGAGTCCAGGCTCACTCTGCTTGCTGCACAACAGGCCAGTGAATCCAAGAGATGAGATGTTGAGGCAAGGAATATGACTTAGTCAGAAAGCTGGCAGACCTAGAAGATAGCAGACTAATGTCTCAAAACAACCATTATTCTTGGGGTCTGGATGTCAGGTTCTTTTATAGAACTAGAAAGAGAAGAGGTGAGAAAGTAAAATAGAAAAGGCAGAATAGAGAGAGAGGTGGGGAAGTAAAAAGGGCCCTCAGTTTTGCAAACATCTCTGGGAATCAAGGAAGCATCAAGAAAGGGAGGGATATCTTAATCTCTTCCTGCTTTCACCTTTTCATAGATGGGAAGGATCAGATTATCTCTCTAATATCTGAAGAAAGACACTTTAAAAGACTGGCAGAGGGGTCATTATGTATGTCTGTAATAACAAAAGCAACAAAAAGCAAGTCAAAGAAATACTTCCAACATAGAATCAGAATTGGATTCTTTTTTGCAACAGAGGAGCTTGGTAGGCTACAGTACATGGAATGGCAAAAAATCGCACACAACTGAGTGACTCAAGGTATTTAAGATAGTTCTTTTTAATTTTTTTTTAAAAAATTATTTATTTTTCTAAATTCCTTATAATTATGTTAGAATATGATATTCATCTTTCTCTTTCCGACTTATTTCATCCTGTAGAATAGACTGTAGGTTCATCGACCTCATTAGAACTGACTCAAAGGCCTTCCTTTTTATGGTTGAGTAATATTTAATTGTGTATATGTACCACAACTTCTTTATCCATTCATCTCTCGATGGACATCTACGTTGCTTCCATGTTCTTGCTATCGTAAATGGTGCTGCAGTGAACAATGGGATACATATGTCTTTTTCAATTTTGGATTCCACTGGGATTATGCCTAGGAGTGGGATTGCTGGGTCATATGATGGTTTTATTCCTAGTTTTTTAAGCAATCTCCATATCATCTTCCACAGTGGCTGTATCAATTTACATTCCCACCAACAGTGCAAGAGTGTTCCCTTTTCTACACACCCTTTTCAATATTTATTGTTTGTAGACTCTTTGATTATGGCAATTTTGACCGGTGTGAGGTGATATCTCATTGTAGTTTTGATTTGCATTTCTCTAATAATGAGATATGTCAATCATCTTTTCATTTGTTTGTTGGCCATCCGTGTGTCTTCTTTGGAGAATTGTCTGTTTAGGTCTTTTCCCCACTTTTTGATTGGATCTTATTCTTCCTGGTATTGAGCTGTATGAGTTGCTTTTATATTTTGGAAATTAATCCTTTGTCAGTTGTTTCATTTGCTATTATTTCCTCCCATTCTGAGGGTTGTGTTTTCACCTTGCTTATAGGTTCCTTTGCTGTGAAAAAGCTTTTAAGTTTAATCAGGCCCCACTTATTTACTTTTGTTTTTATGTCCATTACTCTAAGAGGTGGGTCATAGAGGATCTTGTTTTGATTTATGTCAGAGTGTTCTCCCTATGTTTTCCCCTAAGAGTTTTATAGTTTATAGTCTTACATTTAGGTCTTTAATCCATTTTGTGTTTATCTTTGTATATGATTTTAGGAAGTATTTTAGTTTCATTCTTGTACATGTAACTGTCCACTTTTGCTAGCACCATTTATTGGAGAGGCTCTCTTTGCCCCATTGTACATTCTTGTCTCCTTTGTCAAAAATAAGGTGCCCATAGGTGCATGGGCTTATTTTGGGGCTTTCTATCTTGTTCCATTGGCCTATATTTCTGTTTCTGTGCCATTACCATGCTGTCTTGATGACTGTAGCTTTGTATTATAATCCAAATTCAGGAAGCTTGATTCCTCCAGCTCCATCCTTCTTTCTCAAGACTATTCAGGGTCTTTTGTGTTTCCATATCAATTGTGAATTTTTTTGTTCTAGTTCTGTGAAAAATGCCATTAGTAATTTGATAGGGATCACACTGAATCTGTAGATTGCATTTGGTAGTATAGTTATTTTCACAATATTGATTCTTCCTACCCAAGAATATGGAATATCTCTTCATCTGTTTATGTCATCTTTGATTTCTTTCATCAGTGTTGTTATAATTTTCTGTGTACAGTTCTTTTATCTCCTTAGATAACTTTATTCATAGATATTTTATTATTTTTGTCACAATGGTGAATGTGAGTGATTCATTAATTTCTCTTTCTGATTTTTCATTGTTAGTATATAGAAATGTAAATGATTTTTGTATATTGATTTTTATCCTGTGACTTTGCTAAGTTCACTGACTACATCTAGTAATTTTCTGATAGTGTCATTAGGGTTTTATATGTACAGTATCATGTCATCTGCAAACAGTGAGAGATTTCCTTCTTCTTCTCTGGTTTGGAGTCCTCATTTCTTTTTCTTCTCTGCTTAATGTAGCTAGGACTTTCAAAACTATGTTGAATAGTAGTGGTGAAAGTGGACACCCTTGTCTTGTTTTTTATCTTAGGGGGAATGCTTTCAGGTTGTCACCATTGAGAATAATGTTTGCTGTTGGATTATCATATATGGTCTTTACTATGTTGAGGTAGGTTCCTTCTATGCCCATTTTTTGAAGAGTTTTAATCATAAATGGATGCTGAATTTTGTCAAAGGCTTTTTCTGCATTTGTTGAGATTATCATATTTTTTTAATCTCTCAAGTTGTTAATATGGTATATCACATTTATTGATTTGCAAATAATGAAAAATCCTTGTATTCCTGTAATAAACCCAACCTAATCATGTTGTGTGAGCTTTTTGATGTGTTGTTGAGTTCTGTTTGCTAAAATTTTGTTGAGGAATTTTGCATCTATGTTCATCACTTAAACTGGCCTATAGTTTTATTTTTTGAATTATTTTGTCTGGTTTTGATAACAGGGTGATGGTGGCTTCATAGAATTGAGTTTGGAAGTGATCCTTCCTCTACAATTTTTTGAAAGAGTTTTCGAAGGATAGGCATTAGCTCTTCTCTAAATGTTTGATAGAATTCTCCTGTGAAGCCATCTGGTCCTTGGTTTTTGTTTTGTGGGAAATTTTTGATTATAGCTTCAATTTCAGTGCCTGTATTTGGGTTGTTTATAATTTCTATTTCTTCCTGGTTCAATCTTGGAAGATTTAACTTTTCTAAGACTCTTTCAATTTCTTTCAGATTATCCATTTAATTGCCATATAGTTGTTCATAATCCGCCTGCAGTGTTGGAGACATGGATTCAATCCCTGGGTTGAAAAGATTCCCTAGAGAAAGGAAAAGCTACCCACCCCAGAATTCTTGCCTGGAGAATTCCATGGATAGTCCATTGGGTCACAAAGAGTCAGACAGGACTGAGAGAATTTCATGTTCACTTTCAATAGTCTCTTAGAATCCTTTGTATTTCTGCATTGTCTGTTGTAATCTATCCTTTTTCAATTCTAATTTTGTTTATTTGATTCTTCTCTCTTTTTTTCTTGATGAGTATGGTTAAAAGTTTTGTCAATTTTGTTAATCTTCTCAAAGAACCAGCTTTTGGTTTTATTAATATTTACTATCGTTTCTTTCATTTCTTTTTCACTTATTTCTGCTCTATATTATGATTTAATTCTTTCTGCTAATTTCGGGGTGTTTTTGTTTTTCCTTTTCCAGTTGTTTCAGGTATAAAGTTAGGTTGTCTATTTGACGATTTTTGTTTGTTTCTTAAGGTAGGATTGTATTGCTATAAACTTCCCTCTTAGAACTGCTTTTTCTGCATCCTATAGGTTTTCAGATGCTGTGTTTTCATTGTCATTTGTTTCTAGAGAGTTTTTTGTTCATTTTTTTTTAATTTTTTCAGTATCCTGTTGGTTATTTAGAAACATATTGTTTAATCTTGTCGTGTTCGTATTTTTTACATTTTTTCCCTCATAATTGATATCTAGTCTAATAGCGTTGTGGTCAGAAAAGATGGTTGATATGATTTCAATTTTCTTAAATTTACTGAGGTTTGTTTTGTGACCTAAGATGTGATCCATCCTGGAGAATGTTCCATGTGCACTTGAGAAGGTTTATTCTTCTGCATTTGGATGGAATGTTCTGAAGATATCACTGAGATCCATCTCTTCAAATGTATCCTTTAAGACTTGTATTTCCTTATTAATTTTCTGTTTTGATGATCTGTCCATTGGTGTCAATAGGGTACTAAAGTCTCCTACTATTACTGTGTTACTGTCAGTTTCTCCTTTTGCATCTGTTACTGTAGGTCTTATGTTCTGAGTTGCTCCTATTTTGGGTACATAGGTATTTACAATTGCTTAAATTTACTGAGGTTTGTTTTGTGACCTAAGATGTGATCCGTCCTGGAGAATGTTCCATGTGCACTTGAGAAGAAGGTTTATTCTTCTGCATTTGGATGGAATGCAAATGCATTCCATTGATTGGATTGATCCATTGATCATTGTGTAGTGCCATTCCTTATCTCTTGTGATCTTTATTTTAGGGTCTATTTTGTCTGATATGAGGATTGCTACTCCAGCTTTCTTTTGCTTTTCATTTGCATGAAATGTATTTTTCCATCCTCTGACTTTCAGTCTACATGTGTCTTTATGTCTGAAGTGAGATTCTGCTAGACAGCATATATATGGGTCTTATTTTTGTATCCATTCAGCCAAACTTTATCTTTTGGTTGGAACATTTAATCCATTTACATTTAAAGTACTTGTTGTTGTATATGTTCCTATTGATGTTTTCTTAATTGCTTGGGGTTTGATTTTGTAGATTTTTTCCTTCTTTTGTATTTCTTGACTATATAAGCCCCTTTAACATTTGTTGTAATGCTGATTTGATGGTACTGAATTCTCTCAACTTTCGCTTCTATGAAAAGCTTTTGCTTTCCTCATCAGTTTTGAATGAGATCCTTTCTGGATAGAGTTATCTTGTTTGCAGGTTTTTCCCTTTCAGTATTTTAAATATATCCTGCGATTCCCTTCTGGCCTGCAGAGTTTCAACTGAACGATCAGCTGTTAAACATATGGGATTTCCATTGTATGTTACTTGTTGCTTCTCCCTTACTGCTTTTAACAGTCTTTCTTTGTGTTTAATATTAGTTAGGTTGATTAGTATGTGTCTTTGTGTGTTTCTCATTGGGTTTATACTGTATGGGACTCTTTGAACCTCTTCGACTTGATTGATCATTTCATTTTCCTTGCTGGGGAAATTTTTGACTATAATCTTTTCAAAAAATTTCTCTGGGAACACGTGTACACCCATGTCAGATTCATGTTGATGCAAGGCAAAATCAATACAATATTGTAAAGTAATTAGCCTCTAATTAAAATAAATAAATTTAAATTAAAAATTTTTTTTTTTCTCATACTCTTTCTTTTTCTCTTCTTTTCCTGGTACCCCTATAATTCAAATGTTGCTTCCCTTGATATTGTCCCAGTTGTCTCTGGGACTATACTTAGTTCTTTTCTTTTTACTTTTTTCTGTTCTTCAAAAATTATTTCTACCATTTATCTTCCAGCTCACTGATTTGTTCTTCTGCTTTAGATACTCTTGCAATTGTGTCCTCATAGAGTATCTTTTTGGGGAAGGCAATGGCACCCCACCCCAGTACTTTTGCCTGGAAAATCCCATGGACGGAGGATCGTGGTAGGCTCCAGTCCATGGGGTCACTAAGAGTCGGACACGACTGAGCGACTTCACTTTCAATTTTCACTTTCATACATTGGAGAAGGAAATGGAAACCCACTCCAATGTTCTTGCCTGGAGAATCCCAGGGAGGGGGGAGCCTGGTGGGCTGCCGTCCATGGGGTCACACAGAGTCGGACACGACTGAGGTGACTTAGCAACAGCAGCAGCAGCAGCAGAGTATCTTTTAATTTCAGTAATTGTGTGGTTTGTCTTTTTATGTTTATTCTTTAATTCTTCTATGTTTTTGTTAATTGTTTCATTTTCTCCATTCTGTTTTCAAAGTTTTCTATCATCTTTACTATCATTATTCTAAATTCTTTTCCAGGTAGTTTGCCTAATTCCTCTTCAATTATTTGGACGTCTGTGTTTCTAGTTTGTCCTTTCATTTCTGAACTAATTTCTCTACCATTTCGGTTTGTTGTTGTTGTTGTTTTTAATTTATTGTGTTTGAGGTCTCCTTTTCCCAGGCTTCAAGGTTGAATAATTTCTTTGTTTTGGTTTCTGCTCGCCTAAGGTTGGTCCAGTGATTTGAGTAAGCTTCTTATAGGGTGAGATTTGTGCTGAGCTTTGTTTTGGTTTGTTTTCCTCTAATTGGCAAGGCTGAGTGAGATGGTAGTCTTGTCCGCTGATGATTGGGTTTGTATTTTGTTTTGTTTGTTGTTTGGCTGAGGTGTCCTGCACTGGTGGTTGGGTGATGTTGGGTCTTGTATTCAAGTGGTTTCCTTTGTGGAAGTTCTCACTATTTGATACTCCCTAGGGTTAGTTTTCTCGGAGAAGGCAATGGCAACCCACTCCAGTACTCTTGCCTGAAAAATCCTATGGATGGAGCATCCTGGTAAGCTGCAGTCCGTGGGGTCATTAAGAGTCAGACACGACTGAGTGAGTTCATTTTCACTTTTCACTTTCATGCATTGGAGAAGGAAATGGCAACCCACTCCAGTATTCTTGCCTGAAGAATCCCAGGAACAGAGGAGCCTAGTGGGCTGCTGTCTATGGGGTTGCACAGAGCTGGACACGACTAAAGTGACTTAGCAGCAGCAGCAGCAGCAGGGTTAGTTCTCCAGTAGTCTCGAGTCTTAAAGTCAGAGCTCCCACTCCAAAAGCTCAGGGCTTTTTCTCTGGTCAGGAATAAAGATTTCACAGGTAGTTTTTTATGGCATTAAGTGAGATTAAAACAAATACCCAAAATGAGGAACCAAAGATGAACCCCAGACAAATTGCAGTTACAAAATCAGGCAAAAAAAAAAAAAGAAAGAAAAAAAACCAACACAACAACAATTAAATTAATGGAATATACACATATACATATAAACCCATAAGCAAAATCAGAACAGACCAACAAAAATAAAATATAGTAGATTGACTGGGCAAACAAAGGAAGACAAAAATTATATCTACTAGTTAAGAATAAAACTAACTAAAGCACAAACTGGAAAACAAAACTAAAACAAGGTGCGAAGTGGGGATTAAAACAATGAAAATGAAACTAACAAATATGTGGAGAGGAAAGGAAAGAAAGAATAGATATGCCAAGTTAAGTTGAGATAGATAAAGAAGATTTATACATATTAAAGATTAACTGCAAGGGGAAGAGAACAGTAGGTAAATTAAATGGAGAAATAAGTATAGAAAAAATATTAATAAGTTCAAAAAATAAAATTAAGAGAAAAGAAAAAAAGGAAGAGGAAAAACAACAACAACAACAACAACCAAAAATTCCATAGAACTGCAAAAGCCCAATGTAGAAGCAGAGGTTTATAACACTTATAAAAAACGTGTGATTAAAAAAACAAAAAACAAAACTCAATAGCCTAATTAAATTTCATACTGCCAATAAAATCAACAGCTACAACAGAGGGAAGGGGGGAGAGGGGAAAAGTAAAAGAAAAAATAATCATACAAAAGAAACTACAGATCAAGTGAACACATAAGAATAATAAATGATTTGTTTTGTTTTGTTTTCTTTTTCTTTTTTAGTCATTCCTATAAGTGTCCTTTCTCTCGCTAGGAGTCACAGTCCATCTTACCTCCTTAGAATGCCCTCCAACACTCTGCTAGTCTCTGGACCTGCTGTCGGGGCAGCTCAGATTCTAATCTGGTCCGACTCCTGTGTGTTCTTGCCTCCAATGTCCACAGCTATCAGAACTGGTGCATTTTTTTTTTTTTTTTTTTTTTGTGGGAGCTCTTAATATCCTTTTATATATTCCGTAGACACAGTCTTCCTAGTTGATTGTGTGGATTTAATCTGCAGCTTGTACAGCTGGTGGGAAGATTTGTGGGCTTCTTCCCTAGCCACAGTGCCTCTGGGTTTCAATTGTGGTTTTATTCCCATCTCTGCATTTGGGTCATCCACTGGGGTTTGTTCCTGAGGCTGCTCTGGAGGACTTGGGTCTGCATCTGAGATGACCAGGTGTGAAGGTGGTGCAGCTGCTTGGGTCCCAGGGTGCTGGCAGCACCAGCCACTCAGGGGTGTTAATGGCTAGGGCAGCCAGAAATATAATGTTTATGGAAGAAAATGAAGAGGAACTAAAAGCCTCTTGATGAAAGTGAAAGTGGAGAGTGAAAAAGTTGACTTATAGCTCAACATTCAGAAAATGAAGATCATGGTATCTGGTCCCATCACTTCCTGGCAAATAGATGGGGAAACAGTGGCAACAGTGTCAAACTTTATTTTGGGGTGCTCCAAAATCACTGCAGAAGGTGATTGCAGCCATGAAATTAAAAGATGCTTACTCCTTGGGATGAAAGTTATGACCAACTTAGATAGCATATTCAAAAGCAGAGACATTACTTTGCCAACAAAGTTCCATCTAGTCAAGACTATGGTTTTTCCAGTGGTCGTGTATGGATGGGAGAGTTGGACTATGAAGAAAGCTGAGTGCTGAAAAATTGATGCTTTTGAACTGTGGTGTTGGAGAAGACTCTTGAGAGTCCCTTGGACTGCAAGGAGATCCAATCAGTCCATCCTAAAGGAGATCAGTCCTGGGTGTTCATTGGAAGGACTGATGCTGAGGCTGAAACTCCAATACTTTGGCCACCTCATGTGAAGAGTTGACTCATTGGAAAAGACCCTGATGTTGGGAGGGATTGTGGGCAAGAGGAGAAGGGGAAGACAAAGGATGAGATGGCTGGATGGCATCACCAACTTGATGGACATGAGTTTGGGTAAACTGCAGGAGTTGGTGATGGACAGGGAGGTTTGGCGTGCTGCAATTCATGGGGTCGCAAAGAGTCAGACACAACTGAGCAACTGAACTGAACTGAACTGAAGAAGGGTATGGCAACCAGTATTGGCCAACACACTCCAATATTCTTGACTGGAGCACCCCCAGACAGAGAAGCCTGGCAGACCACAGTCCACCGGGTTGAAAAGAGCTGAACATTCCTGAAGTTACCCAGTGTGCATAGATGCAAGGCTTTTTTTTTTTTTTTTTTTTTGCCTCTGGCAGCTCTGCCCCAGTGAGGGTTGAGCGTGAAGGTGGCACACCTACTTGTGTCACTGGGACCCTGGCAGCACCAAGTGTGCAGAGATAAAAACTGCCTCAGCCACAGGAATTATGGCCCTATCAGGTTTTTTTATTATTATTATTTGTGTTTTTTTTGAACTTCTGGTAGCTGGTGATCAGTAGGCCTCTTTGGCCAGTTTTTCTCTGTAGCTCTGCCCATTCAGGCACTTTGACATCATAGTGCCCATTCAGGCACTCTCTTGCCTGAAGTCCTTCTCTGTTGTTCATTTCTTCAGGCACTTAAAGGAGCACTCTGTGTGGGGTCCTACTCTGTAGTTCAGTGTGTCAGGCACTTGATGCACCAGCTTCTCTATGGTTCAACTGCAGATGTTGGCCTGTGGGGAGAGAGGCTATGGTGATGTCTCCACCCACTTCATGTGACTCAGCAGTATCGCCTTGCTTCCATGGCTGCCTGGCTTTCCTCCACAGCCATTTCCCACCACGGTCTCCTCCCTCACATTCCCTCAGTCTGTCTCTCCATAGTCAATAGCAGCACTCATCCCGAGATTGCTCCACAATCCCTAAACTGCAGCTCCCAGCCGCTGCACCTTCTAGGGGAACTGCATCCCTGTCTGGTGTATGTATGGCTGCAGCAAGGACTGTCTGATTCTCATTCCATTTAGGCTGCCACAGATCAGCTGTTTCACTCTCAGCTTTAAATGTTTCTCTTCTGACTCAGACAATTTCCCCGATGTGGGGATCAGACCCCTGCTTCAGTTCCCTCACCCCCAGAGAGCAGGTCCAGTCCTAGTAACACTCCTCTTTTTCCTCCTAGTTCCTTCATCCTACCGAGCTTTTGTGTGGTTTTATATATTCTTTTCTGCTTGTCAGGTACTCCTGTCTACTCTCAACTGGTGTTTGGCATGCACTTCTGTGCCTGAAAGTGTATTCCTGATGTATCCATGGGGAGAGATGTACTCCACGTCCACTTAGTCCACCTCCATCTTGTTTTCTATGTTTTTTCTTGACTTTTGACTTTGTAAACATTATTCCCCATTCTTGGTAAAATTTCTCTCCCATTTTTGGTAAGATGTATTCACTGTTCCTGACTTAGGTTTGGAGACTATCATAGTCAGAATTTTCTTCATCCTCTGGGATATTATTAGGTGTCTTTCTTCTGTGCTTCCCTGGTGGCTCAAATGGTAAAGAATCTGCCTGCAATGCAGGATACCGGGGTTTGATCCCTGGATTGGGAAGATATCCTGTAGAAGAGAATGACTACTCACTCCTGTATTCTTGCCTGGAGAATTCCATGGACAGAGAAGTTTGGGGAGTTGCAGTCCATGGGGTCACAAAGAGTCAGACACAATTGAGCAACTAACACTTTCACTTTTATCTGTGCTTATATGTCATACAGTGATCACCTCTATCATAAGATTTAAAACACACAGTACTGAAATTGCCTATTTACTTTCTTGCTTACCCATTAGCCTACTATCTAGTAGATAGCCACTATCTACTTAGCCACTAGCCAAATATCTAGTAGATAGTATATAGCCACCACTATCATCTGCTCATCTGTGTTAAACACAGTGCTTAACACATAGTATTTAGCATCATTTTTTGAAAAAGTGCTTAACTGCTATGAAAATGTATTTATATCCATGCAGATACTATGGTTCCATAACATCTATCTAAAAGTCACTTTTAGAAGTTCACAAGTCCTTGAAGACAATCAGAGGCTTTAGAATATATACAAATGTGTTTTTAAATTAAAGCTTTTCTTTATTTTAGAGCAGAATGTACCTGTGATCAAGAATTCACTTCCATTATTTAATAGAGTATATAGGTTCTTATGAATATGAAACAAAGTTTATTTACGGTATTGGGTAACACTTTCTGCAAGTGTAAGGAAAACATAATTTTGAACTTCCTTGAATGCAATTAAACAGTGTGGAGAAATCATGGATTAACATTACACCTTCACTTAATTTCTTCCACCTGAAAAGTGTTAACTGCTGGATTTGTGGCAACAGTAGAAAATGAATAAGAAGTTAATAAAAATAATACACATTCAGACCTGATACTATTAGACTGTAAAGTGACTTACCCTGAAGTTAGGTGTGTGACTTAAAACTGTAAAATGTTTCATTTTTATATTTTTACTGAAGAGTAAATATTTTATCAGTTATATATATTAACTTTTTCTCAAGCGATTTTTATTCTTACACTTTTTTCCTAGTCATTTATGAAAAGTTAACTTGTAGCTATGTACAGCTTCAAAGCCAACCCACAATAAAGTTCCAATTAAAAATAAAGCAATTGAAAATAAAATTTAATATCCAAGTCATTCAGAAGATTCTAAAGTAATACAGGAAAATACAAAGGTAAACTGATAAATATAATTGTAAGTAACATATTTAACCACATACACACATGTTATATACCTATATATAACTAAAAATAAAATAATATTAAAAATAATGATGAAGATAAAGATAATAAAACTAGAAATGGGAAACATATAACTTATGGCTGAAAACAGGAATGGGAAGAAATTCATATAATCAAGATATTTTTTAAAGTATTAACAAATCACACTAATAATACTAAATAACATATATAGTATATTTAAAATTTTTATTGGTATATCAATGTAATGAACACATAACATTGTGTAAGTTTAAGGTATAAAATGCAATTTAATATATTCATATATTGCAATATGATATCCCTCATAGTATTAGTTAAACCTGCATCATGAGAGAGAGTGAAAGTCATTCAGTCCTGCCCAAGTCTTTGTGACCCCATGGACTATACAGTCCATGTAATTCTCCAGGCCAGAATGGGTAGCCTTTCCCTTCTTCAGGGTATCTTCTCAACCCAGGGATCAAACCCAGCTCTCCCACATTGCAGGCGGATGCTTTATCAACTGAGCTATGAAGGAAGCCCCAAACCTGTATCATGACTCATAATTATATTTTTGTGATGAGGAACAACTAAAATACAATCTCTTAACAACTCTGAAATTTATAATACCATGTTGGTGTCCATAGTCACTATTCTGAGCATTACAGCTCCAGGATTATTTATCTTCTAATTTTTAATTTAAACAACATCTTCCAATTTCCTCTACTCTCCAGCCCTTTCTAGCTATCATTCTACTCTCTGTTTTTATGAATTCGGTTTATTAGATTACACATATAAGTGGCATCATACAGCACTGTCTTTCTTTGCCTGAAATCTCACTTTACATAATACTCTCAAGGCCCAATCATATGTGCAAATTACAAGACTTATTTCTTTTTTGTGGCTGATTAGTATTCCTGTGTATGTTTATATAATACCAGGGTATCTCATTTTACTACTCTTCACTTAATTCTACTTCACTGATATTTCATTTTTTACAATTTGGAGGTTTGTGGCAACCCTATGTCAAGAAAGTCTGTTAACATTTTTCCAATACCATTTGCTCACTTTTTGTCTCTGTGTCATATGTTGGCAATTCTCATAATATTTCAAATTTTCATTATTTAATATTTGTTAAGGTGATCTCTTAAATGGTGCGCCGGTCGCGGGGGGGAGGCGGGGCGGTCGCGGGGAGGCGAGGGCGCTCTTGCTCAGATATGCAGATGACACCACTCTTATGGCAGAAAGTGAAGAGGGGCTAAAAAGCCTCTTGATGAAAGTGAAAGTGGAGAGTGAAAAGGTTGGCTTAAAGCTCAACATTCAGAAAACGAAGATCATGGCATCTGGCCCCATCACTGCATGGGAAATAGATGGGGAAACAGTGGAAACAGTGTCAGACTTTGTTTTTCTGGGCTCCAAAATCACTGCAGATGGTGACTGCAGCCATGAAATTAAAAGACGCTTACTCCTTGGAAGGAAAGTTATGACCAACCTAGATAGCATATTCAAAAGCAGAGACATCACTTTGGCAACAAAGGTTCGCCTAGTCAAGGCTATGGTCTTTCCTGTGGTCATGTATGGATGTGAGAGCTGGACTGTGAGGAAGGCTGAACGCCGAAGAATTGATGCTTTTGAACTGTGGTGTTGGAGAAGACTCTTGAGAGTCCCTTGGACTGCAAGAAGATCCAACCAGTCCATTCTGAAGGAGATCAGCCCTGGGATTTCTTTAGAAGGAATGATGCTAAAGCTGAAACTCCAGTATTTTGGCCACCTCATGCGAAGAGTTGACTCATTGGAGAAGACTCTGATGCTGGGAGGGATTGAGGGCAGGAGGAGAAGGGGACGACAGAGGATGAGATGGCTGGATGGCATCACTGACTGGATGGATGCGAGTCTGAGTGACCTCCGGGAGCTGGTGATGGACAGGGAGGCCTGGCGTGCTGCGGTTCATGGGGTCGCAAAGAGTCGGACACGACTGAGCGACTGATCTGATCTGATCTGATCTGAAGGTGATCTCTGATCTAATGTTACAAATATGATCGTTTTGGGGCACCATGAACCTTGCCGATATTAGAAAATACACTTATCTGATAAAAGTTGTTTGTGTTCTGACTGTTGCATTAATTGGACAGCCATTACCTCATCCTTCTTCCTCTCCTCAGAAATGCATATTCTCTGGGTCACAAAAATGCTGAAATAAGTCAGTTGGTAATCCCACAATGACCTCTAAGTGTTCAAGTGAAAAGAAGTCACACATTTCTCACTTTAAGAAAAAAGCTAAAAATAATTAAGCTTAGTGAAGAAGGCATGTTGAAAGCCTAGACAGGCAGAAACCTAGGCCTCTTGCACTAAACAGGTAGCCAAACTGTGAATGCAAAGAAAAAGTTCCTGAAGGAAATTAAAAATATGAATAGCCAGTCCAGGTTCGATGCAGGATCCAGGATGCTTGGGGCTGGTGCACTGGGATGACCCAGAGGGATGGTACAGGGAGGGAGGTGGGAGAGGGGTTCAGGATGGGCAACACATGTACACCCGTGGTGGATTCATGTTGATGTATGGCAAAACCAAAACAATATTGTAAAGCAATTAGCCTCAAATTAAAATAAATAAATTTAAATTAAAAAGTGAAACATGAAAAAAGAAAATACTACTCCAGTGAACAAATGGTAAGAAAACAAAACAGTCTTATTACTAACATGGAGAAAGTTTTACTGGTCTATGTATAAGATCAAGCTAGCTACAATATTCCCTTGAGTCAAAGCCTAATCCAGAGCAAGACTCTAAACTTCTCAGTCCTAAGAGGGCTGAGAGAGCTGGGGAAGCTACAGAAGAAAAACCTGAAGCTTAGTAGAAGCTGGGTCTTAAGGTTTAAGGTTTAAGGAAATAAGCCATCTTCACAACATAAAAGTACAAGATGAAGCAGCAAGTTCTAATGTGGAGGCTGGAGGAAGGTATCCAGATATCTAGCTAAAATAGGATAGCCACACTAAATAATAGATTTTCAATGTAGATGAAACAGCCTTATGTTGGAAGATGATATCTTTAAGACTTTCAAAGCTAGAGAAGACTTAAAAGCTTCAAACAACAGACTCTCTTGTTAGATACAAACTTCAAATTTAAGTTAAAGCCAATGCTTATTTACCATTCCAAAAATCCTAGGGTCCTTAAGAATTATGATGAATCTACTCAGCTTATACTATATACATGAATCAACAAACCTGGATGACAGAACATAAGTTTACAACATGGTTTCCTGAATGGTTTAAGCCCATTGTTGAGAACTATTGCCTAGAAAAAAAAATTCCTTTCAAAATATTACTGCTCATTGACAATGTATCTGATCACCCAAAAACTCTGATGGTGAGGTACAGTGAGATACATGTTGTTTTCATGCTTGCTAACACAACACCTATTCTACAGCCAGTGGACCAAGGAGCAGTTTTGACTGTCAAGTCTTAGAGATACTGATCCCTCCAATCAGATCAGATCAGATCAGATCAGTCGCTCAGTCGTGTCTGACCCTTTGTGACCCCATGAACTGCAGCACGCCAGGCCTCCCTGTCCATCACCAACTCCTGGAGGTCACCCAGACTCACATCCATCGAGTCAGTGATGCCATCCAGCCGTCTCATCCTCTGTCGTCCCCTTCTCCTCCTGCCCTCAATCCCTCCCAGCATCAGAGTCTTCTCCAATGAGTCAACTCTTCGCATGAGGTGGCCAAAATACTGGAGTTTCAGCTTGAGCATCATTCCTTCCAAAGAAATCCCAGGGCTGATCTCCTTCAGAATGGACTGGTTGGATCTCCTTGCAGTCCAAGGGACTCTCAAGAGTCTTCTCCAACACCACAGTTCAAAAGCATCAATTCTTCGGCGCTCAGCCTTCTTCACAGTCCAGCTCTCACATCCATACATGATCACAGGAAAGACCATAGCCTTGACTAGGCGAACCTTTGTTGGCAAAGTAATGTCTCTGCTTTTGAATATGCTATCTAGGTTGGTCATAACTTTCCTTCCAAGGAGTAAGCGTCTTTTAATTTCATGGCTGCAGTCACCATCTGCAGTGATTTTGGAGCCCAGATTTGGGCAAAATAAATTGAAACCCACTTGGAAAGGATTCACCATTCTAGATGCCATTAAGAACATTAATGCTTCATGGGAAGAGGCCAAAATATTAACATATATAGGAGTTTGGAAGAAGTTGATTTCAACCCTCATGGGCAACTTTGAAGGGTTGAAGACTTCAGTAGAGGAAGTAACCTCATATCTGGTGGGAATAGCAAGAGAACTAGAAGTGGAGTCCAAAGATGTGGCAAAATAGACTTTTCAATTTCATGATAAAACTTTAACAAACGAAGAGTTGTTTCTTATGAGCGAGCAAAGAACGTAGTTTTTTGAGATGGAATCTACTTCTGGTGAAGATGCTGTGAAGATTGTTGAAATGATAACAAAGGGCCTAGAATATTATATAAACAGCTGATGAAATAAAAGGAGAACTTGGGAGGACTGATTCCAATTTTGAAAGAAGTTCTATTGTGGGTAAAATGTTAGCCAACAATAATGCATGCTGCAGAGAAATTGTGAAAAGAATAGTCAATCGATGCAGTAAATTTCAGTTGTTTTATTTTAAGAAATTTATTTTAAGAAAAACAATTTCAGTTGTTTTATTTTAAGAAATACCACAGCTATGTCAGCCTTGAGCAACCACCACCCTGATCAGTAAACAACCATCAACATCAAGGCAATATCCTCCACCAGCAAAAAGATTACCACTTGCTTTAGGTTCAGGTGATGGCTAGCACTTATTAGCATTAAATCGTTTGTTATTAAGGTATGTTTTTTGTTGTTGTTGTTTGTTTGCTTTTTTTTTTTTTTTTTAGATATAATGCTTCATGTGTGCTAAGTCACTCAGTCATGCTTGACTCTGTGACCCTATTGACTTTAGACTGCCAGGCTCCCCTGTCTATGGGTTTCTCCAGGCAAGAATACTGGAGTGGGTTGCCTTGCCCTCCTCCAGGGAATTTTCCTGACCAAAGATCGAACCAGCCTCTCTTATGTTTCCTTCATAGGCAGATGGGTTCTTCACCACTCGTACCATCTGGGTAGTCCACATATAGACTGCAGTATAGTGTAAAGATATCTTTTTCTGCATTCAGAAACCAAAATGTTTGCAATACTTGTTGATATATTCACTTTATTGCAGGGATCTGGCATTGAACTGGCAATAGCTCCAAGGTTTGCTCTATATCCAAAAATGGAATTGCTGGATCAAATTGAAGTTCTGTTTTGGGGTTGCTGTGTCCTCCTCCAGGGGATCTTCTCAACCCAGGAATCAAACCCAGGTCTCCCACATTGAAGGTGGATTATTTACCATTTGAGCCCCAGAGAAGCCCAAGAATACTGGAAGGGATAGTCTATTTCTCCTCAAGGGGATCTTCCTGATCCAGGAACTGAACCGGGGTCTCCTGCTTGCAGTTGGATTCTTTACCAGCTGAGTTACCAAGGAAGTTTTAACTTCTTAAAGAGCTTCCATATTGCTTTCCTTAGTGGCTGAACAAGCCACATTCCCACCAATAGTAAACATCTGCACATTCTAACCAACACTTGTTATCTCTTGTCTACTTGATGATGGCCATTTCAACAAATGTAAGGTAATACCTCATTGATTTTTGAATTTTACTGCCCCAATGACGAGTCATCGCAGAGAGTCTGACACGACTGAGCGACTGATCTGATCTGATCTGAATGACGAGTGATGCCAATCATCTTGCCTTATTTGGAAAATGTCTATTTAGTTTCTCTGCTCATTTTTTAAATAGTTTTTTTTAGGAGTTTTATGAGTTTTTTATATATTTTGGATGTGAAACCCTTTATATGGTTTTCAAATAGTTTTTCCCATCTCATGAGTTGTCTTTTGTTGTTTCTTTTGCTGTGCAGAATCTTTTTAGTTTGATGTCATCCAACTTGTTGATTTTTGTTTTTGTGCTTCCAGTGTCATATCTAAAAAATATTTTCAAGACCAATGTCAAAGACTGTTCTTTATATTTCTTCCAGGAGTTTTATCATATCAGGACTTACATTTAAGCCTTTAACCCACTTTGAGAAATTTTTCTGAGTAGTCTAATATAGGGATCCAATTTCATCTTCTTCATGTGATTATCAAGTTTTTACAACACCATTTGTTGAAGATCATTCTTTCACCACTGAGTGTTCTTGGCCCCCTCACCAAATATTAGTTATATATTTAGAAGTTTGTTTCTCTTCTCTTGATTTGGTTCCATTGATCTATCTGCCTATTTTTATGACAGTACCATACTGCTCTAATTAATTGCTATGGCTGTGTATAGCATGAAATCAGAAAATGTGATACATATAGCTTTGCTCTTATTTTTCATGATTGCTTTGGAGTTTGGAGTAGTGAATATATACAAATTTTAGGATAATTCTTTTTCTATTTATGTGGAAAATGTCACTGGAATTTTGGTTGGGATTGCATTGAATCTACATATGACTTTGGGCAGTATGTACATTTTAGCAATATTAGTTCTTCTGATCCATGAACACAGCAATTTTTCCATTCATGTGTGTCTTCTTCAATTTCTTTCATCAAAGTTTCATAGTTTTCATTGTACAAATCTTGTACTTTGGTCAAATTTATTCTTAAACATTCTATTGTTTTTGATGCTGCTAAAAAGCAGAGACATCACTTTGCCAACAAAGGTCTATGTAGTTAAAGCTATGGTTTTTCCAGTAGTCATGTGCAGATGTGAGAGTTGGACCGTAAAGAAGGTTGCATATTGAAGAATTTATGCTTTTAAACTGTGGTGCTGGAGAAGACTATTGAGAGTCCCTTGGACAGCCAGGAGATCAAGCCAGTCAATTCTAAAAGAAGTCAACACTGAATATTCTTTGGAAGCACTAATGCTGAAGCTCCAATACTTTGGCCACCTCATGTGATGAACTAAGTCTTTGGAAAAGATGCTCATAATGGGAAAGATTGAGGAGAAGGGGATGGCATCACTGGCTCAATGGACATGAGTTTGAGCAGGCTCTGAGAGATAATGAAAAACAGGGAAGCCTGGTGTACTACAGTCCATGGGGTCACAAGGAATAAAACATGACTAAGCGACTTATCAACAACATGATGAGTTTCCTTTATTTAATTTTCAACTGTTTTGTTGTTTGTGTACAGTTGTTAGTACAAATGATTTCTGTATGGTGATTTTATACAAAGAGCTGATACATGCGTTTATACTGATAGTCTAATGGAAGTTCCTTTGTAGCGTCACTATCAATCCTTAGCTGCTGTTGAAATTCTTTATCTTTGATTTTTGACAGTTTTTTTTTTTTTTTTTTTTATAATGTGTCTTGGATAAGGTCTTTTTTAGAGTGATCTCTCAACTTCATGAACTTTGATGTCCAGTTCTCTCCCAGGTTTAGGAAATTTTCTCAGCTATTATTTCTTTTAAATGGTTTATGTCCCCTTTGCCCTCTGTTTTTCTGGACTCTGGTTATTCTATTTGTTCTTTTTTGGTACCCCATAGAGCACATTTTTCTTACTCTTTTCTGTTATTTTTTCTTTGTTCTCTTCTAAGTGAGTTATTTCAAAGTCCCTTTTCTATAATTCATTTATTACAGCTTAATTTGCCCTGCTCGACTACAGATGCTGTTTATTGTATTTTATTTCATTCACTGAATTTTTAAGCTTTAGAATTTCTGTTTAGTTCTTTCATATAACTTCTGTTCTTTTGGTAAATATCTCATTTTGATCACTATTTTTTTTTTCAAGACTTCATTGAAAAGTCTTTCTGAGTTCCCTTACATTTTGTTGAGTTTCTTTAAAAAAGAAATTCAAAACTATTTTGAGGTATTTATCAATTGGATCATGTACTTTAATGATCCTTTCAGCTCAATAATTGGAGAATTACTTTTGTTGGTAATATTATCTTGATATTTTAAAAGTTCTTTTTAGTTTTACATTGCTTCTTTTATATTTTATGTAGCAGACACCTCCTTAAATCTTTGCTAGTTTCCTTCAGATGGGTTATTCTGTTTATTAACCCTGCATCTTATTCTTATTCATGTGTGCTCATCTAAGTCCTACTCTTTGTGACCCCATGGACTGTAGTCTACCAGGCTCCTTTGTCCATGAAATTTTCCAGGCAAGAATATTGGAGTGGGTTCCGATTTTCTCCTCCAGGGTATCTTTCAGACCCGGGGATCAAACCTGCGTCTCCTGAGTCTCCTGCCATTGCAAGCAGATTCTTTTTTTTTTTTTTTAATTTTATTTTATTTTTTAACTTTGCAATATTGTATTGGTTTTGCCATACATCAGTATGAATCCGCCACAGATTCTTTACCTACTGAGACATACAGGAGCTGGAAGCTCCTGTATCTTTTACAATATGAGACAAAAACAAAAAACACAACAAAAAAACTAGGGTTTTCTCTTCTTTTGTATAGGTACATTCTAATCTTCTCCCTCTTGTGGCAGAATTCTTAAGCTTTGATGTCTATCTACTCTCGTTCTTAACAACTCACCAGGCTGCTACTGTAAACTTTTGTTTTTCAAAAGGTGGCACTATAGCTCAAGTTTGTACCTTCTCCCTTACCCACAGATCCTGGCATGTTTTCTGAATGTACTTCCTGTCTACTGTTTCTTGCCCTTCCTTCTGCACAAGAAGCTGCCTCAGTGTGGCAGGTGGTGTGTGTTTAGCACCTGAGATCTGCAGACCTAGTAAGAAGATATTCAGATGAGGTACATTCAGAAGCTCACAAGTGTGGACTTCCTGCTGAAGTCTACTATGCAGAATGCAGGAACTGCATTCCTTTAATGTACTTTGATATTGTTATCTGCCTCTTTCTTGATCATCCCTCTCCTCCAACTCATAAATATACTGCCTCAGTACTCTGTGTGCTGCTAGAGAGAAATGGGTTCACTGATCTCCCTTTTCATTGCAAGAAAGTGTTGCCAGTGAATTTAAAGTTATTTCTTCATCATGAAATAATTCAAAAATGAAGCAGATGTTAAGAAAGTAAAATGAGACTTTATTTATTCCAAAATTCACCCTCAGGAGGAAAGCTGGCACACAGGTGAAGAGCTACAACCCCTGATCTTTTTGTCAAGCTGGTCTTGTTATTGTTGTTGTTTAGTTGCTAAGTCATATCCTACTCTTTTGCAGTCCTATGGACTGTAGCCCACTAGACTCCTCTGTCAGTAGGATTTCCTGGGCAACAGTACCAGAGTGGGTTGCCACGCCTTTCTTCAGAAGATCAGCATACAAATGAAGGGGAGAAATATTCACTGGGAAAGGAGGAGTTTCTGGGTCAAGTTCCCTGATTTTTCATCCCAGCTCCATTTTCTTAGGGGAGGAGGGATTTTTGTCCTTATTTAGCTTAGATCAGAAGTATCGTGGTGTCAGTTAATGATGAGTACTTCTTATCTGTAAGGCTAATTTTATTGTAATGAGACCATAAAGAACAAAAAATTACATTCAGATACAAGAAATTGCTGCCTTTCCCCACCTTTCTTTGCTACTGGGACACATGACCAAAAATATGTGGTTTCTTGTTTCTTGTCAGTCTTGAGGTTCATGCTTTTATTTGTCTGCCTATAGACTCCCTCTGTTTACAAGATCTGTGATTTCCTGGATCCTGGCCTCTGCCTCTATTTCTTTGCTTACACCTAACTACCTGCCTGCTGTAACAAAAGATGGCCACTGCTGGATAGTTCAGCTACATGTGGTATTGCATGGGGTGGGTGTGGGGAGTGGACTGGGGATAACACGGGTTAAGTTCTCACCATCTTCACTGCATCCTAACTAGTATATATATATATATATATATATATATATATATATATATTTGCCTGCTGGAATTTCCCCTCAAGAGAAATTTCCCTTCTACAGTTTGGCTCTCATTTATGCATATCTT
This sequence comes from Tragelaphus eurycerus, assembly GCA_935064755.1. Lineage (NCBI taxonomy): Eukaryota > Metazoa > Chordata > Mammalia > Artiodactyla > Bovidae > Tragelaphus > Tragelaphus eurycerus. The sequence goes on from CAKXYN010000123.1 coordinate 3,210,814, forward strand.
CCCAGATGAGCCCTATTCAGGTTTTTTCCTGACTTTGGTGAGCGATGGAGGCAGCTTGGCTGCTCGACCAGTCCCACAGCCTGTACTATCTATCTGCCTGTATCGGATACACAAATGACAAGACTTTTCCAAGTCCCTTGTCATGTAACACTGGATCCCATTACTCCCAGAAGGGAGTCTAATTTTTTGTTGAAAAGGGGACAAAAGTAGAAATACTTCTTGCCACAATGATGCTAATTTCACTCATATGTAGTGTTTGAGGTGTGACAACCATTGTTCTAAACATTTTTTCGTATATTAATGCATTAATCCTATAAGAGATGTGATATTATCCCTATTTGAAATAAGGTAACTAAAGGACAAATAGGATAAATCACAACACAGTGTTAACTAACTAGAAAATGACAATGTCTAGATTGAACGTGGACAAGGATTTTTTTCCACATAAATATTTAAAATGAGGACAAAAACTACAATTGTGAAGATATAATAGAGCACAGAAACTTATAACTATCAGTTAAGTAGTGAGTTGTTATTGTTCTCTTAACAGTTTGATATTCACACAAAATGATTTTATTAAAGCTTCTGATGTTAGTTCTTATAATTTATATCAAAGAAATAATTCAAAAATTAAATAATTAAAAGGTTTTGTGTAAAGATATTGCAATATATTTGCAAAGAATGTTTAGTATGGCAAGTCTGAGTAAATCTTTAAAAATTATCACAAACTGATGAATTGTTAAATAGATTGGAAATATTGTAGTAAAATTGATATTGCCATTAAAATTATATATTTGAAAAATATAAAGCAATACCAAGAAGTATTTGTGAAATAAAATTAAATGAAAGGAAAAAAAATACATTTTTTGGAGTACAGTAGGTTTACAATATTGTGCTAGTTTCAGGTATACAGCAAGGTGAATCTATTCAATATATACATATATCTACTCACTTTTAGATTCTTTTCTCATATAGGCCATTACAGAGTATCAAGTAGAGCTCCATGTGCTATACAATAGGTCTTTATTAGTTATTTATTTTATGTAATGTGTATATGTCAACCCTAAACTTTCAATTTATACCTCCCTCATTTAAACCTGATAATCATAAGTTTATTTATTACATCTGTGACTCTATTTCTGTTTTGTAGATAAGATTATTTGTACCCTTTATTTTGTTTCATATATAAACAATATCATATGGTATTTATCTTTCTCTCTCTGACTTATTTCACTGAATATGAAAATCCCTACCTCCATCCATATTGTAGCAAAAAGCATTATTTTGTCCTTTTTAATGGCCGGGTAGTATCCTATTGTATATATGTACTATATCTTCTTTATTCATTCCTCTGTTGATGGACATTTAGGTTTCTTCTACATCCTGGCTACTGTAAAGTCAGGGGTGTATGTCTCTATGAATTATGGTTTTCTCCAGATATATGCCCAGAAATAAGATTACTGGATCATATGGTAGCTCTGTTTTTAGTTTTTTAAGGATCCTCTGTATTGTTCTCCATAGTGACTGTATTGATTTACATTCCCACCAACATTATAGAAGAGTTCCATTTACATCACAATTTCTTGTGCATTTACTGTTTATACATGTTTTGATGATGGCCATTCTGACTCTTATGAAGTGATACCTCACTGAAGTTTAGAGTTGTATTTCTCTAATAATTAGTGATTTTGAACATATTTTCATGTGCTTTTTAATCACCTATATGTCTTCTTTGGATAAATTTGTATTTAGATGTTCTGCCAATTTTTTTATTTGATTTTTTTTTATGTTGTTACCAAGTCTAAGCTTTCTCTGCTTGCTGCACAATAGACTAATGAATATGAGAGACAAGTTGTTGAGGAAAGTGATACGCCTTTATTTGGAGAGCTGGCTGATCTAAAAGATGGCACAATAAAGACTCAAAATAACCATCTTGTCGGAGTCTGGATACCATTCTTTTATGGATCAGAGATGAGGGGGAGATGAGGAAACAAAGTAAAAAGGCCATTAATCTTGCAAATATTTCCTAGAATGGCAAGCCTCAGACAGGGTGATGTGTTAATTTCTTCCTTCCTGTCATCTACAAGTGGATAGAGTTCTGAACAAAGGCACTTCAGTTTAATGGTCTGGCAGTGGGGCGGGATTATGAGCCAGGCCATTATGAATGATTATAATAACAAAAGCAATGGAAAGCAATATAAAGAAACAGTTCCAACATGGATTCCTAATTGACTTCTCCTTGCACTAATTCCTCACTGTAAAACCCCTACCATCCTGTAGAAAAGGGGCCATTACCCTTCTAATTGCTACATCAGAAGGATCTTTCTGGGAGTGTCCAACATTAGTGCCAGTGTTCCAATGTTGAGATTTGTCTTAATTTGTTCCCTTTGGAAAGTATCGACTTTACAAGAATAGACTTAGAAAAACCCATGAGGCAGTGTCTAGGAGTTTAGCACTTTTCTATGTATTTGAAGATGCAAGCACTCACTAAAACCATTTCATTGATAGTACCTCAGCTATTCAGGACCTGTAGCCCTCTATTCCTAGAGTTTCCTCAGGGTTCACCACAGGCAGTGTGTGCAATCTGATGATTGCCATATGGCAAGTATTCTCCTTCCTTGGGGATCACTGGCTCACACTGGAAGGCTGGACTAATGATTCCATTTCTCAAGTCTTACCCTCTTGTCAGGAATTTGGCCAATTTTTGGAAGACTCTTCATAATCACCTTTTGTCATATGGTGTTGGGAGGCTTATGTAGATCAGGCAAAAATTCTTGATATGTTATTTCAGTTCAGTTCAGTTCCGTTCACCCACTCAGTCATGTCTAACTCTTTGTGACCCCCATGGACTGCAGCATGCCAGGCTTCCCTGTCCATCAACAACACCTGGAACTTACTCAAACACATGTCCATCGAGTCGGTGATGCATCCAACCATCTCATCCTCTGTCATCCACTTCCCCTCCTGCCTTCAATCTTTCTCATCATCAGGGTCTTTACAAATTAATCAGTTCTTCACATCAGGTGGCCAGGTATTGGAGTTTCAGCTTCAATATCAATCCCTCCACTGAATAGTCATGACTGACTTCCTTTAGGATGGACTGGTTGGATCTCCTTGCAGTCCAAGGGACTCTCAAGATCTTCTCCAAAACCACAGTTGAAAGGTAGAAATTCTTCAGTGCTCAGCTTTCTTTATATTCCAACTCTCACATCCATATGTGACTATTGGAAAAACCATAGCTTTGACTAAACAGACCATTGGTGACAAAATAATGTCTCTGCTTTTTAATATGCTATCTAGGTTGGTCATAACTTTTCCTCCAATGAGCAAGCACCTTTTAATTTAATGGCTGTAGTCACCATATGCAGTGATTTTGGAGCCCAAGAAAATACAGTCTGTCACTGTTTCCTTTGTTTCCCCATCTATTTCCCATGAAGTGATGGAACCATGATTTTAATTTTCTGAATGTTGACCTTTAAGCCAACATTTACACTCTTCTCTTTCACTTTCATCAAGAGGTTCTTTAGTTCTTCTTCACTTTCTGCCATAAGGGTGGTGTCATCTGCATATATGAGATTATTGATATTTCTCCCAGCAATCTTGATTCCAGCCTGTGCTTCATCCAGTCCAGCATTTCTCATGATGTACTCTGCATATAAGTTAAATAAGCAGGGTGACAATTTACAGCCTTGACATACTCCTTTGCCAATTTGGAACCAGTCTGTTTTTCCATGTCCAGTTTTAACTGTTCCTTCCTGACCTGCATGCAGATTTCTCAGGACACAGCTCAGGTGATCTGGTATTCCCACCTCTTGAAGAATTTTCCACAGTTTGTTGTGATTCACACAGTCAAAGGATTTGGTGTAGTCAATAATGCAGAAATAGATGTTTTCCTGGAACTCTCTTGCTTTTTCAACAATTCAGCAGATGTTGACAATTTCATCTCTGGTTCTTCTGCCTTTTCTAAATCCAGCTTGAACATCTGGAAGTTCACTGTTCATGTACTATTGAAGACTGTCTAGGAGAATTTTAAGCAATACTTTGCTAGCGTGTGAGATAAGTATAATTGTGCAGGTGCTTGAACATTCTTTGTCACTGTCTTTTTTGGGATTGGAATGAAAACTGACTTTTCCACTCCAGTGACTACTACTGAGCTTTTCAAATTTGATGGAATATTGAGTGCAACACTTTCACAGCATCATCTTTTAGGATTTGAAATATCTCCACCAGAATTCCATCACCTCCTCTAGCTTTGTTCATAGTGATGCTTCCTTTCCACTTGACTTCACATTCCAGGATGTCTGCCTCTAGGTGCCATGATATGCCATGGCAGTTGTTAAATTTTGGACCAGGTCCAATAAATTAATTAAAGGCTCTCTATTGGAACCAGAGAACAAATTGCCAACATCCACTGGATCATGGAAAAAGCAGGATAGTTCCAGAAAAACATCTGTTTCTGCTTTATTGACTATGCCAAAGCCTTCAACTATGTGGATCAGAATCAACTGTGGAAAATTCTGAAAGAGATGGGAATACCAGACCACCTGACTTGCCTCTTAAGAAATTTGTATGCAGGTCAGGAAGCAACAGTTACAACTGGACATGGAACAACAGACTGGTTCCAAATAGGAAAAGGAGTATGTCAAGGTTGTATATCATCACCCTGTTTATTTAAATTATATGCAGTGTACATCATGAGAAATGCTGGGCTGGAAGAAGCACAAGCTGGAATCAAGTTGCCGGGAGAAATATCAATAACCTCAGATATGCAGATGACACCACCCTTATGGCAGAAAGTGAAGAGGAACTAAAAAGCCTCTTGTTGAAGGTGAAAGTGGAGAGTGAAAAAGTTGGCTTAGAGCTCAACATTCAGAAAACGAAGATCATGGCATCTGGTCCCATCACTTCATGGAAAATAGATGGGGAAACAAAGGAAAACAGTGACAGACTGTATTTTCTTGGGCTCCAAAGTCACTGCATATGTTGACTGCAGCCATGAAATTAAAAGACGCTTACTCCTTGGAAGGAAAGTTATGACCAACCTAGATCAGATGAGATCAGATCAGTTTAGTCGCTCAGTCGTGTCCGACTCTTTGTGACCCCATGAATCGCAGCATGCCAGGCCTCCCTGTCCATCTCCCAGAGTTCACTCAGACTCATGTTCATGGAGTCAGTGATACCATCCAGCCATCTCATCCTCTGTCGTCCCCTTCTCCTCCTGCCCCCAATCCCTCCCAGCATCAGAGTCTTCTCCAATGAGTCAACTCTTTGCATGAGGAGGCCAAAGTACTGGAGCTTGAGCTTTAGCATCATTCCTTCCAAAGAAATCCCAGGGCTGATCTCCTTCAGAATGGACTGGTTGGATCTCCTTGCAGTCCAAGGGACTCTCAAGAGTCTTCTCCAACACCACAGTTCAAAAGCATCAATACTTTGGCGCTCAGCCTTCTTCACACTCCAACTCTCACATCTATACATGACCACAGGAAAAACCACAGCCTTGACAAGATGAACATTTATTGGAAAAGTAATGTCTCAGCTTTTGAATATGCTCTCTAGATTGGACATAGCTTTCCTTACAAGGAGTAAGCATCTTTTAATTTCATGGCTGCAGTCAACATCTGTAGTGATTTTGGAACCCAGAAAAATAAAGTCTGACACTGTTTCCACTGTTTCCCTATCTATTTCCCATGAAGTGATGGGACCAGACGCCATGATCTTCGTTTTCTGAATGTTGAGCTCTAAGCCAACTTTTTCACTCTCCACTTTCACCTTCAACAAGAGGCTTTTTAGTTCCTCTTCACTTTCTGCCATAAGGGTGGTGTCATCTGCATATCTGAGGTTATTGATATTTCTCCCGGCAACTTGATTCCAGCTTGTGCTTCTTCCAGCCCAGCATTTCTCATGATGTACACTGCATATAATTTAAATAAACAGGGTGATGATATACAACCTTGACGTACTCCTTTTCCTATTTGGAACCAGTCTGTTGTTCCATGTCCAGTTCTAACTGTTGCTTTCTGACCTGCATACAGATTTCTCAAGAGGCAGATCAGGTGGTCTGGTATTCCCATCTCTTTCAGAATTTTCCACAGTTGATTGTGATCCACACAGTCAAAGGCTTTGGCATAGTCAATAAAGCAGAAATAGATGTTTTTCTGGAACTCTCCTGCTTTTTCCATGATCCAGCGGATGTTGGGAATTTGATCTCTCATTCGTCTGCCTTTTCTAAAGCCAGCTTGAACATCAGGAAGTTCACGGTTGACCTATTGCTGAAGCCTGGCTTGGAGAATTTTAAGCATTACCTTAGTAGCGTGTGAGATGAATGCAATTGTGCAGTAGTTTGAGCATTCTTTGGCATTGTTTTTCTTTGGGATTGGGATGGAAACTGACCTTTTCCAATCTTGTGGCCACTGCTGAGTTTTCCAAATTTGCTGGCATGTTGAGTGCAACACTTCACAGCATCATCTTTCAGGATTTGGAATAGCTGCACTGGAATTCCATCACCTCCACTAGCTTTGTTCGTAGTGATGCTTTCTAAGGCCCACTTGACTTCACATTCCAGGATGTCTGGCTCTAGGTCAGTGATCACACCATCGTGATTATCTGGGTCGTGAAGATCTTTTTCGTAAAGTTCTGTGTATTCTTGCCATCTTGTCTTAATATCTTCTGCTTCTATTAGATCCATACCATTTCTGTCCTTTAGAGCCCATCTTTGCATGAAATGTTCCTTTGGTATCTCTAATTTTCTTGAAGAGATCTCTAGTCTTTCCCATTCTGTTGTTTTCCTCTATTTCTTTGCATTGATCGCTGAAGAAGGCTTTCTTATCTCTTCTTGCTATTCTTTGGAACTCTGCATTCAAATGTCCATCACCGCATCCCTGCATTCAGATGTCCATCACTGGCTTGATGGACAGGAGTTTGAGTAAGCTCCGGGAGTTGGTGATGGACAGGGAAACTTGGCAAGCTGCAGTCCATGGGGTCGCAAAGAGTTGGATATGAATGAGTGACTGAACTGACAGACAGATGACTGATACTATTCTTCCAGGATATATCAGATTTTTAGGAGCTCCATATAATCTCTGGACTATCTGTATCATTTACCATATTATAAAACTTAAATTTTATTATTCATTTTATATCAATTCACTTGCAGGTTAACACACTAAAAGAATCAATTAGTTGAATACCTACCTCCCTTTGAGTCCTTCAGGGGCCCTTTGAAGCATCCCAAAGTTAGCAAAAGGACAAGGGTACTTTATCAGAATTTGATTTGGGAAGTTTTGTCAAAAGAGCTGTAAAACAAAAACAACAACAGGATCATAGATCACTGTGAAACAGTAGTTATTTACTTAGCCAAAGTGACAATAAAAGATTTTGAAGGCAAATACAGATTATTTAAAAGGTAAATAAACTTAAAATCTCTTATTAAATGCAGGTTAACATCTTCAGAAAACTTGTCTTTTCTAATAGAGAGAAGTCGAGTTTAAGGTTTGCACCAACTTAAAGATTCATTTATTCAAATCTGGTAGCTCAGACCATAAAGTATCTGCCTATAATGCGGGGGACCTGGGTTCAAACCCTGGGTTGGAAAGATCCTGCGGAGAAGGAAATGGCAACACACTCCAGTATTCTTACCTGGAAAGTCCCATGGACTGAGGATCCTGATAGGCTACAGTCCATGGGCTCCCAAAGAGTCAGACACGACTGAGCGACTTCACTCACCTTTACTCAATTAAACTTGTTTAAACTTGGTCAGTCCTGACTGCTCATGTACAAAACTCCGTTTTCAGGGTCTACTTTTCACAAACGTTCCATCACTTAATTTTAGCACAATATTAACTTTCATGTTGTTGAATATCTCGAGAGATCCAAAAATATGATTATTTCTAAAAGTTCACTCAAAACTCATCACATTTGCACTTTTTTTCCTCAAAAGCTACATTATATCAAGTTACTTTCCTCGCTTGGATGTATATATGTCTTCTTTAGATCCTTCTATGGATGTGAAAGTGGGACTATAAAGAAAGCTGAGCACCGAAGAATTGATGCTTTTGAACTGTGGTGTTGGAGAAGGCTCTTGAGAGTCCCTTGGACAGTAAGGAGATCCAACTAGCCCATCCTAAAGGAAATCAGTCCTGAACATTCATTGGAAGGACTGATGCTGAAGCTGAAACTCCAGTACTTTGGCCACCTGATGTGAAAAACTGACTCATTTGTAAAGACCCAGATTCTGAGAAAGATTGAAGGCAGGAGGAGAAGGGAACAATAGAGGATGAGATGGTTGGATGGCATCACTGACTCCATGGACATGAGTTTGAGTAAGCTCTGGGAGTTAGTGATGGACGGGGGGAGTCCTGGCATGCTTCAGTCCATGGGGGCACAAAGAGTCAGATACAAATGAGTCACTGATCTAAACTTACTTTCCTTGTTTACAAATTTGCAACAGATATAATAAGATCTTATTTAGTTTATATTAAACTTAGGTACAATGAAAATATTATATTTAATGTTGATGACTCAGATGTGTCTATATTAATTATATAAACAAAACTGAACATTATTGCTAGTACCAATGTAACATTGAACATTTCCCAGTTGATGGGAACCTGAAATTAATTTAGTTGAATTTATCTTATATTCAGAATTATTTGGTTCGTAAGCACTAACTTTTGTTTAACTCAATTAAATAGAGCTTTCACAAATCAGCCACAGTGATGCTCTTCAAAAAAACATATCTAACCACACAGAGAGACCTCAGTTTTTATTTCAAAATTTTAATCTTAAATGAGGTGCAGCAATGTAAATCCCATCAATTTACAAGAGGTTGAATTAGAATTGGATGGGGAACATGTGTATACCTGTGGCAGATTCATGTTGATGTATGGCAAAACCAATACAATATTGTAAATTAATTAACCCCCAATTAAAATAAATAAAAAATGATACATACTGGAAAGAAAAGAAAGGGAGGATTAAATTTTTGTTCCTATAGTATACATTTCTTAAAGGACAGTTAATGTTAATGATTAAAATTGATATTATTAAAAATAAAGCTTTAAAAAATAATAAAATATATAATTTATATTTAAAAAAAAAGAATTGGGTTTCTCACAGATGGAGCAATTCAAGCCCACTTAGCTCAGATCAGATCAGATCAGTTGCTCAGTCGTGTCCGACCCTTTGCGACCCCAGGAATCGCAGCATGCCAGGCCTTCCTGTCCATCACCAACTCCCAGAGTTCACTCAGACTCACGTCCATCGAGTCAGTGATGCCATCCAACCACCTCATCCTCTGTCGTCCCCTTCTCCTCCTGCCCCCAATCCCTCCCAGCATCAGAGTCCTTTCCAATGAGTGAACACTTGGCATGAGGTGGCCAAAGTTCTGGAATTTCAGCTTCAGCATCATTCCTTCCAAAGAAATCCCAGGGCTGATCTCCTTCAGAATGGATTGGTTGGATCTTCTTGCAGTCCAAGGGACTCTCGAGAGTCTTCTCCAACACCACAGTTCAAAAGCACCAATTCTTCGGCGTTCAGCCTTCTTCACAGTCCAACTCTCACATCCATACATGACCACAGGAAACACCATAGCCCTGACTAGACAAACCTTTGTTGGCAAAGCAATGTCTCTGCTTTGGAATATGGTATCTAGGTTGGTCATAACTTTCATTCCAAGGAGTAAGAGTCTTTTAATTTCATGGCTGCAGTCACCATCTGCAGTGATTTTAGAGCCCAGAAAAATAAAGTCTGACACTGTTTCCACTGTTTCTCCATCTATTTGCCATGAAGGGATGGGACCAGATGCCATGATCTTTGTTTTCTGAATGTTGAGCTTTAAGCCAACTTTTTCACTCTCCACTTTCACTTTCATCAAGAGGCTTTTTAGTTCCTCTTCACTTTCTGCCATAAGGGTGGTGTCATCTGCATATCTGAGGTGATTGATATTTCTCCCAGCAATCTTGTTTCCAACTTGTGTTTCTTCCAGTCCAGCATTTCTCATGATGTACTCTGCATATAAGTTAAATAAGCAGGGTGACGATATACAGCCTTGACGTACTCCTTTTCCTATTTGGAACCAGTCTGTTGTTCCATGACCAGTTCTAACTGTTGCTTCCTGACCTGCATACAAATTTCTCAAGAGGCCGGTCACGTGGTCTGGTACTCCCATCTCTTTCAGAATTTTCCACAGTTGATTGTGAGCCACACAGTCAAAGGCTTTGGCATAGTCAATAAAGCAGAAATAGATGTTTTTCTGGAATTCTCTTGCTTTTTACATGATCCAGCGGATGTTGGCAATTTGATCTCTCATTCCTCTGCCTTTTTTAGAAAAAAAAGACAGGTTGAACATCTGGAAGATCACGGTTCACATATTGCTGAAGCCTCGCTTGGAGAATTTTGAGCATTACTTTACTAGCATGTGAGATGAGTGCAATCGTGCAGTAGTTTGAGCATTCTTTGGCATTGCCTTTCTTTGGGATTGGAATGAAAACTGACCTTTTCCAGTCCTGTGACCATTTGCTGAGTTTTCCAAATTTGCTGGCATATTGAGTGCAGCACTTTCACAGCATCATCTTTCAGGATTTGGAACAGCTCCACTGGAATTCCATCACCTCCACTAGCTTTGTTCGTAGTGATTCTTTCTAAGGCCCACTTGACTTCACATTCCAGGATGTCTGGCTCTAGGTCAGTGATCACACCATCATGATTATCTGGGTCATGAGGATCCTTTTTGTACAGCTCTTCTGTGTATTCTTGCCATCTGTTCTTGATATCTTCTACTTCTGTTAGGTCCATACTATTTCTGTCCTTTATCGAGCCCATCTTTGCATGAAATGTTCCTTTGGTATCTGTGATTTTCATGGCTAGATGGCTAATATTTGCATAAAAAGCAATTTCTAATTACCTTGCACAAGCCAACTTCTAAATTATATTCTCCTCTTGAAAATTTGCATGGCAAAACCAATACAATATTCTAAAGTTAAAAAAAAAAAAGACCACAGAAATTAGGGTTCCTGAGAAGAACAGGTAAGACATCTGCATCTCAAAGATAGAGACTAGTTCTTCCTAGAATGCATTCGTTTTCCCTTTATTTAATACTGAGGGCGAAAGATGTGAAGGCAACTGGAAAGACAGGCTTAGTAATCTGCCTTATAGCACTTCCAGGAGTTCAGCAGCCAGCAGGGAGTGGGCTCAGTGTTTTGCTTGAAACAATATATGCCTAACAATGCACATGTGTGCCAAGTGGCTTCAGTCATATCCAATTCTTTGCAACCCTGTGGACTCTATCCCTCCTCTGTTCATATGATTCCCCAAGCAAGAATACTGGAGTGAGTTTCAGTTTCCTTTTCCAGAGCATCTTCCTGACACGGGGATCAAAGCTGTGTCTCTTGCATCTTCTGCATTGGCAGGCAGGTTCTTTACCACTAGCATGAACTGGGAAGCCCATAACAATGCACAGAGGTTGTGTTGTTGGGGGCAGGTACTAATGGTCTGCTCCATTCCCTTACTCCCTTATCCTGTCATGGGAGTCTTCAAGCGGAAGGTGCCCTAATGGCTTTTAAGTGCCTGACCCATGCTTACACAATTTTAATTGGTCTGGTCCTCAGCTTAAGGGACAAAGAGGAAAATACAGTCCTCAACCATTTGGGTAGCAGTTACTGGGGACAGTGGATTATGGAGCCTTTGGAACACTTCAGAGTGTAACCCTGGCCAGAGTTCCACAACTGCTTCAACAGGCACTAGCCTGTTTGCAGAGGGTACAAGGAGTGAGAAATGAGATTAGGGGGAACTTTATAGGAAGTACTTCTCATTTTAGCGTGAGTAGTTAGTACCAGATGTTTGTGTATTACCAAAGTAGCTGCTGCTGCTGCTGCTGCTAAGTCGCTTCAGTCGTGTCCGACTCTGTGCAACCCCATAAATGGTAACCTACCAGGCTCCCCCATCCCTGGGATTCTCCAGGCAAGAGTACCAGAGTGGGTTGCCATTTCCTTCTCCAGTGCATGAAAGTGAAAATTGAAAGTGAAGTTGCTCAGCCATGTCCGACTCTTAGCGACCCCATGGACTGCAGCCCACCAGGCTCCTCCATCCATGGGATATTCCAGGCAAGAGTACTGGAGTGGGGTGCCATTGCCTTCTCTGACCAAAGTAGCTAGAATGAACCAAAACCTAGCCAGCCAGAAAATCACACTAACCTGACTTCCCAGTCTCATTAGATCTGTGACCTTTGTCCAAAGTGTCTTATAAATGGAATTTTCCTTCACAGGGAAGCTCCCCAAGTTGGAGCTAAAACTCCTCACTATCAAAGTTACCCAAGACTCCTATAGGAAAAATTAGAATCAAGTGCCTCAAGTCCAAGGGAGCCCCCAGGTCTTTTCATTCATTATGAAAGTGTTCCTCTCCTTTGCAAGGTGTTTGTAACTGTGAAATTGTATAATTGGGAGCCATTTAGAGACCATTGCTTTTCTGTTCCTTAGATATCTAATATAGGCCCAAAGAGGTTTCCTTCAAAACAGATGAAATATGTGTCATCTTTATAAGTTTGATAACACCAAAGCACAAAAGACAGGCAGATTTCATGAAAAAAAAAAAAAAAAAAAAAACAAATAAATTGCACTGATGCACAGATGATCCAGTTCTCAACTCAGGTAAATAAATTTACTGTATAAAAGTGAACTGTTACAACTAGGGTAGGCTTAACATCTCTATGAACTAGTTCCCAATGAACCAGTTCTAACTCAGGTAAATTCCAAAATCTCCCCCTGCCAGCAGGATATCCCATCCAAATTGGCATGTCCCATAAAGGAAAAGTCCAAATTGAGGAGATAATATATTCCCAGGACACCAGAGAGACATAGCTTACAAAATTAAGTCCATCAACTCACAGCACAAAGGGGCACATAGAACTACAAACAAACTGGCTATTGAATTGGGTAGACTTACACCATGAAATTGATTCCATTGATTGATAGAAGTTTGTTAGTTCCTTGCTTCAACTGACAAGTGTAGGGACAGCCAGTGTTGCTTCAAGGAATCTTGAAGGAAAGATCCTCAGGACAAATGGACCAAGTAGCTTCTAGGGCCTTGCCCCATTATTTCCTGACTGGGTTGACGAGCCATAAGGAGCAAGGCTGCTGTCTGGCTAAGCCAAATTGTTACTGAGTCCAAGCTTGATCTGGTTGCCGCATGACAGACCAATGAATCTGAGAAAGGAGGTGTTGAGGCAAGGAATATACTTTTATTCAGAGAGCCAGATGACCAAAGAGATGCCAGAGTAATGTCTAACAATAACCATTTTGTCAGGGAGGGTCTGGATGCCAGGTTCTTTTATGGATCAGAGATGGAGAGGGAAGTCAGGAAACAAAAAGGCCATTAATCTTCAAATGGTTAAATCTATAGGCTGATATGTTAATTTCTTCCTTCCTGTCATCTACAGGTGGATAGAGTTCTGAACAAAGGCACTTTAGTTTAACAGTGAGTCAGAGGGTCAGGATTCTGAGGTAGGCCATTATATATAATTCTAATAACAAAAGCAATGGCAAGCAAGTCAAAGAAACAGTTCAACATGGAGTCAGAATTGACTTGTCCCTGCAACAAAATTGAGCTCCATGTGCTGTTTGTACATTTTGGAGGTTAATTCCTTGCCAATTGCTTCATTTGCAAATACTTTCTACCATTCTGAGGGTTGTCTTTTTGTTTTGTTTTTATTTTCCTTTGCTGTACAAAAGCTATTACATTTAATTAAGTTCCCCCCCCCTTTTTTTTTTTCATTTTTCTTCTTATTTGCATTACTCTAGGAGAGAATAGGAAAAGATTTTTTTTTTGTAATTTATGTCACAAATTTTTCTGCCATTGATTTCCTCTAATATTTTCATAGTATCTGGCCTTACATTTAGATTATCAATCCATTTACAGTTTATTTTTCTGTATGGTGTTAGACAGTGTTCTAATTTCATTGTTTTACATGAAGCTGTTTTGTTTTCTCTGCACCAACTTATAGAAGAAGCTGTCTTTTCTCCATTTTATATTCTTCCCTCTTTTGTCTAAGATAAAGTGACTATAGCTGTGTGGGTTTATCTCTGAGCTTTCTATTCTTTTCCATTGATCAACAAATACTTCTGTTTTTATGCCAGTACCATACTGTCTTGATGACTGTAGCTTTGTAATATAGTCTTATGTCAGGGAACTTGATTCCTCCAGCTCCATTTTTCTTTCTCAAGGTTGCTTTGGCTATTTGGGGTCTTTTGTGTTTTCATACAAATTGTGAAACTGTTCTAATTCTGTGAAAAATGCTTTGATAATTTGATAGGAATAGCATTGACTCTATAGACTGCTCTGGGTGGCATAGTCATTTTGATAAAATTTATTGTTCCAATCCAAGAAAATGGTATGCTTCTCCATCTGTTTGTGTAATCTTATATATTTTCTCACCAGTATTTTACAGTTTTCAGGCAAAAAACAAAAAATAAACAAACAAACAAAAAAACATCTCAAATGAATAATACACCAGGAAACACATTAATCAAACTAACAAAAATTAAATACAAAGAAAAAAGTATTAATAGCAGCAAGGGGAAAGCAACAAAAAATTATACAAAGGAGTCCCCATAAGGTAATCAGTTAATATTTCAGCAGAAACTGCAGGCCTAAAGGTAGTAGCAGGCTATATTAAAAGTGATGAAAAGGAAAAAAAAAACTGCAATCAAGATAACCCAACAAGGCTCTCATTTAGATTTTTCCTTATTTTTTAAATTATTTATTTTGGTTAATAAAATGTAATAATTTATTTTTTGACAGTTTGCCAAAATCCTTTATTTATTTATTTATTTTGCATGATACTTGACTTACTTTGTTATGCTGGTTTCTGCCATACATCAACATGAATCAACCTCTCCCTCTTGAAACCCCCTCCCCTTCCCACCCCATCCCATCCCTCTAGGTTGTCACAGAGCTCCAGACTGACCTGCCTGAGCTATATAGTAACTTCCCATTAACTATGTTTTACACATGATGATGTATTTATCTAAATGCTATTCTCTCAATTCCTCACACCCTCTCCTTCCGCCCCCAGTGTCCATAAATCTCTTCTCTATGTCCAAGTCTCTATTCCTGCCCTGCAAACAGGTTCATCAGAACCATTTCTCTAGATTCTGTATATATGCATTAATGTATAATATTTATTTTTCTCTTTCTGACTTAACTTCATTCTGTATAACAAGCTCTAGGTTTATCCACCTCACCAGAACTGACTCAAATGTGTTCCTTTTCATGGCTGAGTAATATTCCATTGTTTGTATATACTACAAATTCTTTATCCATTCATCTGTCAAAGATATGTAGGTTGCTTTCTCATCCTGGCTATTATAAATAGTATTTAAGTGAACTTTGGAGTACACGTGTCTTTTTCGATTATGGTTTACTCAGGGTATATGGCCTGTAGTGGAATTGCTGGATTTAGCTAAGAAATCACAAGATTTACAGACAAGTAAAAGCTAACACAATATGGTAACACTAAACCAGTTTTAAAACAAATGCTAAAAAGAATTTCCCTAGGCAGGAGACAGAAGAGAAGGGAAAAAAAGAGAAAGAGAAGAAAAAAGACCTACAAAATGAAACCTACAAAATGAAACCCAAAGCAATTAAGAGAATGGCAACAGAAACATACATGATCACTAATTAACTTAAATGTAAACGGATTAAATGGTATAATCAAAAGACATAGATTGGCCGAATGGATACAAAACCAAGATTATATATATGCCGTCTACTAGATACCAACTTCAGATCTAAGGACAGATGCAGACTGAAAATGAGAGGATGGAAAAAGATATTTCATGCAAAGGAAATCAAAAGAAAGCTGAAATAATAATCGTCATATTAAAATATAGAGTTTAAAAGAAGACTGTTAGAGGAAACAGGGAAGAACACTGCATAATGATCAAGAGATCAATCAAGAAGATGTAACAACTGCAAATATATATGCAACCAACATAGGAATGTCTCAATATACAAGGCAAATCCTAACAACTATCAAAGGGGAAATCAACAGTAAAAGAGCAATAGTGGGAAACTTTAGCACCCCTCTTATATCAATTGGCAGATTATCCATACAGAGAATTAATAAGGAAACACAAGTCTTAAATGACAGATTAAACATCATAGGGCATTCCATCTGAAAGCAGAAGAATACACTTTCTTCCCAAATGCACACAAAACCTGTTTCAGGATAATCACATCCTAGTTCACAAATCAAATCTCAGTAATTTAAGAAAGATGAAAGCATATCAGGCATCTTTTCCAACCACAAGACTATGTGATTAGAAAACAACTACAAGGGAAAAAATAGCTTAAAAAAAAAAAAAAAGAAGGTTAAAGAGTATGTTGCTAAATAATCAATGAATTAGGGAAGAAATTAAAGAGGACATTTTAAAATACCTATAGACAAATGACAACAGAAACATAATCAAAACCTATAAGACATAGCAAAAACAGTTATAAGAGGGAAATTTATAAACAATGCAATCTTGCCTTAAGAAAACAAATCTCAAATAAATAACCTAAACTTACACATTAATCAACCAGATAAAGAAGAACAAACAAAACCCAAAGTTAGTAGAAGGAAAAGAATCACAAAGATAAGAGCATAAATAGATGAAATAGAGATGAAGAAAGAACAGCAAAGATCAATGAACCTAAAAGCTGTTATTGTTCTTTTTTTGAGAAAATAAACAAAACTGATAAACCTTAAGCTAGACCCATCAAGATAAAAGGAAGAGGACTCAATTCAATAAAATTAGAAATGAAAAATAAGAAATTACAATATACACCACAGAAATATAAAGAATTTAAATACATTACTACAAGCAGCTATATACCAATACGATGAGCAACCTACAAGAAACAGATTTCCCTTCTTAGAATGGTATAAATATCCAAGACTGAAATAGGAAGAAATAGAAAATGTGAACAGATCAATCACAGTTGAAAGAAAAAAGAGCCAATAAAACATAACAATAACCAAGAAACAAAAAAGCTGAAAATCAAGAAAAAAAATGAAATACTGACATAAAAATATATTAAAAATGTAAGAAGTAAAAATAATAAAACAACAACAAAAATTCCCTGGGGCTTCTGCTATGGGTATCTTTGCTGTCATGGTGAGCCACAGCCAACCTCTGCCTCCTCTAGAGGCCCTCAAGACCCTAGACAGGTCCCTGGACCCACTGTGGGCACTGTTGGGGCAGCTCAGACTCCAGCCTCTCCCAACTCCTACATGATGCTAAAGCTAGACTGATCTTTAGTTGTGCAAGAGTTCATTTTCCATTCAGATATTCTGCAGGTGCTGGGTTTACCAAGTGATAGTGAGGTTTAATCCACAGCTTTGTGCAGTTGTGAGGAGAGAGTTCAGTTCTTATTCTTTAGTCTTGCAGCCTCTGGGGCTCAGCTTTGGTTTAGGGCTCACCTTTGGTTTGAGTCCCACCTCTGCATGTGGGCTAC
The DNA here is from genome assembly GCA_935064755.1 of Tragelaphus eurycerus. Lineage (NCBI taxonomy): Eukaryota > Metazoa > Chordata > Mammalia > Artiodactyla > Bovidae > Tragelaphus > Tragelaphus eurycerus. The sequence continues at coordinate 3,228,304 of CAKXYN010000123.1, forward strand.
CTTCAGGTGTCTGCAGAGGTGTCTGCCCCAGGATAGAGGGGGCAAAGGCTGGAACTGGAGGCATGTTGTTCCATTTTGGCTGGATGGGGTGGGGCAACAAGTGACTGCGGCACTCTTGCTAACTTAGGTGGGATGGGCAAGAGGTGGTGACTGAAAGGTGGATGCTCACTCAGGTTGGAGAAGAATAAGACAGCAACAAGTGGGACACTTACGCTTGCTCTGGTCGGAGCCCCTCCCAGTGCCTAGGGCAGGGGCTGGCTTGTGGGGAAAGAGGCCTCGATGGTGGCCCTGCCGTTCAGCATCAGTGCCTGGCTTCCATGGCAGTCCGTGCTTCCTCCTGGGGCATTCCTGGCTGCAAAGCTCACCACTGCCAGCCCCTGAAGCTGTCTGCACACAGTCAACAGTAGTCCTCTCCCTGGGTACACTCTCTAAACCTCATGTTTTAGCACCTAGTCTTTGCCAGCAACAGCAGACACCTATCTGTTGCTCAGATATGAAAAACTGTGGCATGGACCATCTGTGTAAGTCTTGTTCTGTCTTGCCTGCCACAGACTGACCTCTGCAGTTTCCTCTGATAGCCAGCCCCCAAGGCTCCCCCAAGGCTCTATTTCAGCTCGTCTCCCAGCTAGTGAGGGGGCTTCCATGAGTCCAGTAACTCTCCTTTCCTTCAGGTTCCCCCAAGCAGGCAGGGCTGTGGGTCCCATCCCATTTCCTCTTTTCTTTTTCTTCCTTATCTGTTTCATCTAACCTATGCAGGTTAGGGACTTTTCTTGTCCTTTTAGGTTCCTGAAGTCCTCTGCTAGTGTCCATGAGCTGCTCTGTGAAAATTGTTCTACGTGTCAATATATTCTTGATGTACCTGTAGGGAGAAGTGAACCCTAGGTCCTCCTATTCCACCAACTTGACCCAAATTCTAGATGACTTAAAAAAAAAAAAAAAAAAAGAAAGAAAAAAAGAAAAACACCACATTTTTAAGTATACTCTTACTGCTGCTGCTGCTAAGTTGCTTCAGTTGTGTCTGACTCTAGGTGACCCCATGGACTGCAGCCCACCAGGCTTCCCCATCCCTGGGATTCTCCAGGCAAGAATACTGGAGTGGGTTGCCATTTGCTTCTCCAATGCATGAAAGTGAAAAGTGAAAGTGAAGACTCTCAGTCATGTCCTACTCTTTGCGACTCCATGGACTGCAGCCCACGAGGCTCCTCCATCCATGGGATTTTCCAGGCAAGAGTACTGGATTGGGGTGCCATTGCCTTCTACTCTTTCTAGGACTCTATTAAACCTATGTATACCAAAAAATAAATATTGGTAAATAGAAATACAGTACTTATTGCATAATGGAGATAAAGCAATACATTATTTTAAAATGTTTCCTCTTTAATGTTTTACATTTCTTAAAAAATAAATTCACTCCTCAATGCACTTAAAAACATAAAAGAAAATTAAGACTATAGCTTTGTTTTTAATTTGCCAAATTCTCAAACCTATTACCTTCTGCCTTTTCTGCTTTAGATTCCAAAGTCTAATGGGATATTTAAAGAATGAGTAGTTCCATGTGAATTTTTAAAAGATTAATCTACTTCATCTAACATTTTAGTCATAGTACATTTAAGTGCTAACAATACTTTTCTGTAACAAAAATAAGATAACAGTATTTAATTTATTTTGCAAGTATACACATAAGAGTAAAGAAGAGGATCTAGAATTTTAGAATTTTAAGTGTATCTCCTTTATCTAATTTATTTCAAAAGCTCTTAGATATTTCCAGCTCTATAAATATAGTAAATATTTATTGAATACAATGTAAAGTATGTTTGCTTAAAAGGATAGGTTTACTATCTTCATTCAATAAAAGTCTATACTATAGAATAGTGTGTGGCAGCCACCAAAGAAAAAATTCTTTCCACATAATCTTTTATTAATCAATTTATAATCTAGTTAACTATTAAATTCCAGTTTCAGGGAATGCTAATGAAAGTTATAGATTCTATGAGACCTTGTAAAATGTACACTGAATTCAGAGATTAAGAAAGACATCCTCAAGATAGTTACAGATCTGAGTAATGAAAAATGACTATGGTGACTAGGTGAGGAAGTAGTGGTTAAGTGCACAGGAACATTTCAGGGTTGAGGAAGTAGGGGCAAAATCCTTATAGAAAGAAAAATGGATAATGTGGCTATATAGGCCAGAAAGTAGAAGACTTGTTAGGCCTATGTAGGAACTTGGTCTTCATGTTATGTAGAAGTTTTTGAAGGCCTTCAGAAAAAAAAAAAAAAAAAAAAAAATTTACACATTTAAAAAGATCACCCTGGATCAAATGTAGAGAAACAATTGAAGGAAGATATGAATGATTGCTGGGAGTTTCTTAAGTAGCCTAAGAAAGATATGAACTGGTACCAAAAAAACCCTATAACTGCAGCAAACAAGATTAAATATTTCAAATAAACTTAAAAAATATATGCATTACCTTTATAAAAGAAACTTTAAACCATCCCTGAGAGATGCAAAGTTAGACTTGAATAAGTAGAAAGACCTTTTCATCTTCTCGTGTGAGACTATTCAACAATAAAAATGTCAGTTTTCCCTTAATAAACTTATAAACTTAACTCAATCAAAATATTAGCAGACTATTTTTATGGTATCGGAGAAGGCAATGCACCCCACTACAGTACTCTTGTCTGGAAAATCCCATGGATGGAAGAGCCTGGTGGTTTACAGTCCATGGGGCTGCTAAAAGTCGGACACGACTGAGCGACTTCACTTTCACTTTTCACTTTCAGCATTGGAGAAGGAAATGGCAACCTACTCCAGTATTATACCTGGAGAATCCCAGGGATGAGGGATCATGGGCTGCCCTCTGTGGGTCACACAGAGTCAGACACGACTGAGACTTGCAATTTATGGTATAAACATAAATAATAATTTCGTTGGAAAAGCAAATATACAAAATGAGGAGGAAAAACTGAAAAGGAAAATGTATGAGAAGATATTAGCTATTCCAGATAAAATCTATAAAGATTTACTTCAAACTTTCTGTTGAGAAAGAGGAACAGTAAACCCAGAAGTCATCATAAAGAAATTATTATATGATAAGTAATATATTTGAGCAATGACTCAAATTAAATTGCTGACCAACTGGGAGATCATTTGGAAAAAATAATGTTTGATAAATATCACACACCATATACCAGAATAAATTCCAAATAGATCGTTTAATATAAAAATAAAAATAACACAAGAACTAGATGGTAGTTTATTTTATTATCATATAAGAAATCCTTTTTATTTCTCAAAGAGAAAAAAAAAAATTGACTGAAAAGTTCAAAAAGAAAAAGTGAATCAAGATATAAAATGAGAGAAAATAATCGTTTCAGCATATTTGATACACTGTTCTTGTTCACTAGCTAAAGTTCTACACAATTCTTCATGACCCCATGGATTTCAGCCCACCATGCTCCTCTGTTCTCCTTTATCTTTCAAGATTTGCTCAAATTCATGTCCACTGAGTCAGTGATGCTATCTAATCATTTCCTCTTCTGCTGCCCATTTTTTTTTTTTTTTTGCCTTCAATCTTTCCCAGCATTAGGTTTTTTTTTTTTTTTCCAATGAGCTGGCTCTTCACTTCAGGTCCCCAAAGGATTGGAGTTTCACCTAAAGCATCCACCCTTACAATGAATATTCGGGACTGATTTCTCTTAGGATCGATGGGTTTGATCTCCTTCCAGCCCAAAGGACTCTCAAGTATTTTCTCCAGCACCACACTTCAAAAGCACCAATTCTTCAGTGTTTAGCTTTCTTTATGGTCCAACTCTCACATTGTACATGAATACTAGAAAAAACACAGCTTGGATTACACCAACTTTTGTTGGCAAATTGATGTCTCTGCTTTATAATGTGCTGTCTAAATTTGTCATAGCTTTCCTTCCAAAGAACAAGCATCTTTGAATTTCATGGCTGTGATCACTGTCCTCAGTGATTTTGGAAATGAAAATAAAATCTGTCAGTGTTTTCATTTTTTTCCCTTCTATCAAAGTGGTTGTGCCATAATCTTTTTTTTTTTTTTTAAAGTTGAATTTCAAGCCAACTTTTTCACTTTCCTCTTTCAGCCCCGTCAAAAGGATCTCTAGTTCCTCTTCAGTTTCTGAAGAGTGGTATCATCTGCATATCTGAGGTGTTCATATTTATCCCAGAAATCTGGATTCCATATTGTGATTCATACAATCTGAGATTTCAAATTATGTACTCTGCATACAGGGCTTCCCTAGTGACTCAGTTTGTAAAGAATCTGCCCATGATGCATAAGATGCAGGAGACATGGGTTCAGTCCCTGGGTCACGAAGATCCCCTGGAGGAGGGCATGGCAACCCACTCCAGTGTTCTTGCCTGTAGAATCCCATGGACAGAGGAGCCTGGTGGGCTACATACCATGGGGTCACAAAGAATAAGACATGACTGAAGTGATGGAGCATGCACACATGGACTCTGCATATAAGTTAAGTAAGTGGGGTAACAGTATACAGCCTTATCATCCTCCTTTTTTCAATTTTGAACCAGTCAGTTGTTCCATGAATGGTTTTAACTGTTGCTTCTTGACCCTGTTATAGATTTCTCAGAAGAAAGGTGAGGAGGTCTGATATTCCCATCTCTATAACAATTTCCCCAGAGCTTGTAATGATCCACACAGTCAAAGAAGATTTATCATAGTCTGTGAAGCAAAATAGATGTTTATCTGGAACTCTCTTTCTTTCTCTATCTCTATGATTAAACAACTGTTGGCAATTTGATTTCTTCCCTCACTTCAGTTAGCTTTACTCGTTGTAATGCTAAGGTCCTCTTGACTTCACACTCCAGGATATCTGGCTCTAGGTGAGTGACCACACCATCGTGGTTATCCAGGTCATTAAGATCTGCTTTGAATTGTTCTTCTGTATATTCTTGCTACCTCTTCTTAATCTCTTCTGCTTCTGCTGGGTCCTTACATTTTCTGTTCTTCATCATGCCCATTGTTACAGGAAATGTTTCCTTGATGTGGCCAATTTTTCTGGAGTGATCTCTAGTCTTTCCTATTCTGTTGTTTTCCTTGATTTCTTTGCATTGTTTATTTAAGAAGGTCTTTCTATATCTCCTCAATCTTCTCTGGAATTCTGCATTCAGTTGGGTATGTATGTGTTTGTTAGTCACTCAATTGGGTTTGACTCTTTATGACTCTTAGACTGTAACCTACCCAGCTACTCTATCCATGGAATTCTCCAGGCAAAAATGCTGCAGTGGGCTGTCCTTCCCTTCTCTAGAGGATCTTCCAAACCCAGGGATCTATCCTGGGTGTCCTGTACTCCAGACAGATCCTTTACCATCTGAGCCTCCAGGGAAACCCTCATTTTGGCACGTCTTTCCCTTTCTCCCTTGCTATTTTTTTTCCCTTATTTCCTTGGCTATTTGTAAAGCCTCCTTAGACAATCACTTTGCCTTCTTGCTTTTCTATTTCTTGGGCATGATTTTGGTCACTGCTTCCTGTACAATGTTATGAACCTCTGTTCATAGTTCTTCATGTAATCTGTCTACCAGATCTAATCTCTTGAATCTATGTGTCACCTCCAATGTATAAGGAATATGATTTAGGTCACACCTGATGGCCTAGTGGTCTTTCTCTATTTTCTTCAATTTAAATCTGAATTTTCCAATAAGGAGCTCATGATCTGAGCCATGGTCAACTCCTGGTCTTGTTTTTGCTGACTCTATAGAGCTTCTCAGTCTTTGGTTGCAAAGAATATAATCAATCTGATTTCAGTGTTGATCATCTGGTGATATCCACATGTAGTCTCATGTGTTGCTGTTAATTGATGTTTGCTATGACCAGCACTATTTCTGCTTTATTGACTATGCCAAAGCCTTTGACTGTGTGCATCACAATCAACTGTGGAAAATTCTGAAAGAGATAGGAATACCAGACCACCTGATCTGCCTCTTGAGAAATTTGTATGCAGGTCAGGAAGCAATAGTTAGAAATGGACACGGAACAACAGACTGGTTACAAATAGGAAAAGGAGTACATCAAGGCTGTATATTGTCACCCTGTTTATTTAACTTATATGCAGAGTACATCATAAGAAATGCTGGACTGGATGAAACACAAGCTGGAATCAAGATTGCTGGGAGAAATATCAATAACCTCAGAATATGCATATGACACCACCCCTATGGCAGAAAGTGAAGTTATGGGACCAGATGCCATGATCTTCGTTTTCTGAATGTTGAGCTTTAAGCCAACCTTTTCACTCTCCACTTTCACTTTCATCAAGAGGCTTTTGAGTTCCTCTTCACTTTCTGCCATAAGAGTGGTGTCATCTGCATATCTGAGGTTATTGATATTTCTCCCGGCAATCTTGATTTCAGCTTGTGTTGCTTCCAGTCCAGCATTTCTCATGATGTACTCTGCATGTGTGTGTGTGTGTGTGTGTGTGTTTGAGACAATGTTTCTCACCAATAATTTCAGAGAAGTCAGTTGAAAATGACTGAAGAAAAGGCTGTCTGATATTTAAGAAATTTGCTATAAACATCAATTATGAATTTCAGTTGACAATATATAATGATTTACTACTGTCATTGTCTATACTTATTGATATTAAAAATATATTTTGTATTTTAAATAAAAAAGTCATTTGTACAATCATGAAAAAGGGACACGTGAAAGAATATCTGTATTATTGTATCCTTTATGTAAGGAAAAGGAGCAATGATAGAAAACATATTTATCCACTAATCTTTTAAAAAGAAATATCAGAAAGATAAAGCAGAAACTCATGAAATTGGTCCTCAATATTAGGTGGACAGGAATGGAAATGAAGAATGTGAAAGAAACCTCGAAGTATAAATTTCTGTGTAGCACTATCTTTTAGGATGTACCCTACAACAAAAATATATAATAAAACCAGAGGTAGAGGGAGCCCAAAATGGAATACAAGAATAGCAATAGTACAAAATACCTAGCTATTAATATATTACAAATGAATGATATAATCATACTAAACCTAAAACCAGCTTGAACATCAGGAAGTTCATGGTTCACATATTGCTGAAGCCTGGCTTGGAGAATTTTGAGCATTAGTTTACTAGCATGTGAAATGAGTGCAATTGTGTGGTAGTTTGAGCATTCTTTGGCATTGCCTTACTTTGGGATTGGAATGAAAACTGACCTTTTCCAGTCCTGTGGCCACTGCTGAGTCTTCCAAATTTCTTGGCATATTGAGTTCAGCACTTTCACAGTATCATCTCTCAGAATTTGAAATAGCTAAACTGGAATTCTATCACCTCCACTAGCTTTGTTTGTAGTCATGCTTTCTAAGGCCCACTTGACTTCACATTCCAGAATGTCTGGCCCTAGATCAGTGATCACACCATCATAATTATCCGGGTCATGAAGATCTTTTTTGTACAGTTCTTCTGTGTATTCTTGCCACCTCTTCTTGATATCTTCTGCTTCTGTTAGGTCCATACTATTTCTGTCCTTTATCGAGCACATCTTTGCATGAAATGTTCCCTTCGTATCTCTAATTTTCTTGAACAGATCTCTAGTCTTTCTCATTCTGTTGTTTTCCTCTATTTCTTTGCATTGATCACTGAGGAAGGCTTTCTTATCTCTTCTTGCTATTCTTTGGAACTCTGCATTCAGATGCTTATATCTTTCCTTTTCTCCTTTGCTTTTCACTTCTCTTTTTTTTTTTTTCACAGCTATTTGTAAGGCCTAGCCAGACAGCCATTTTGTTTTTTACATTTCTTTTCCATGGGGATGGTCTTGATCCCTGTATCCTGTACAATGTCACAAAGCTTATTCCATAGTTCATCAGGCACTCTATCTATCAGATCTGGGCCCTTAAATCTATTTTTCACTTTCGCTGTATAATCATAAGGGATTTGATTTATTGACTATGCCAAAGCCTTTGACTGTGTGGATTACAATCAACTGTGGAAAATTCTGAAAGAGATGGGAATACCAGACCACCTGATCTGCCTCTTGAGAAATCTGTATGCAGGTCAGGAAGCAACAGTTAGAACTGGACATGGAACAACAGACTGGTTCCAAATAGGAAAAGGAGTACATCAAGGCTGGATATTGTCACCCTGCTTATTTAACTTATATTCAGAGTACATCATGAGAAATGCTGGACGGGAAGAAACACAAGCTGGAATCAAGATTGCCGGGAGAAATATCAATAACCTCAGATATGCAGATGACACCACCTTTATGACAGAAAGTGTAGGGGAACTAAAAAGCCTCTTGAAAGTAAAAGTGGAGAGTGAAAAGTTTGGCTTAAAGCTCAACATTCAGAAAACGAAGATCATGGCATCTGGTCCCATCACTACATGGGAAATAGATGGGGAAACAGTGGAAACAGTGGCAGACTTTATTTTTCTGGGCTCCAAAATCACTGCAGATGGTGACTGCAGCCATGAAATTAAAAGACGCTTACTCCTTGGAAGGAAAGTTATGATCAACCTAGATAGCATATTCAAAAGCAGAGACATCACTTTGCCAACAAAGGTTCGCCTAGTCAGGGCTATGGTGTTTCCTGTGGTCATGTATGGATGTGAGAGCTGGACTGTGAAGAAGGCTGAGCACCGAAGAATTGATGCTTTTGAACTGTGGTGTTGGAGAAGACTCTTGAGAGTCCCTTGGACTGCAAGGAGATCCAACCAGTCCATTCTGAAGGAGATCAGCCCTGGGATTTCTTTGGAAGGAATGATGCTAAAGCTGAAGCTCCAGTACTATGGCCACCTCATGCGAAGAGTTGACTCATTGGAAAAGACTCTGATGCTGGGAGGAATTGGGGGCAGGAGGAGAAGGTGACTACAGAGGATGAGATGGCTGGATGCCATCACAGACTCGATGGATGTGAGTCTCAGTGACCTCTGGAAGTTGGTGATGGACAGGGAGGCCTGGCATGCTGGGATTCATGGGGTCTCAAAGAGTCGGACACGACTGAGTGACTGAACTGAACTGAAAAGGGGTAGAGAAAAAAGAATTCACTTAGTAATTTTGGGCAACAATATTTTGTTGGGAAACAAAATTTAATTAGTGTATACAATACACAAATATATATTTCTGTTGACTTAAAAAATATTCACAATATCTAAGAAAATTTTAAGACTTCAAGCACAAGAAGCAGCATCTCAAGTAACCCTGAGAGCAATACTTCAAGGAGATGAGGGGGAAGTCAAGTTATATTGAAATTTTGCAGGTCATTTTGGCAGGTCAAAGTGTCAAAAGATTAATTAATTAAAGAAAACTAAATATCCCAAGTTAAAGACTTCAGGGCTTTTCTAGGAATGGGACGATGCAAAAGTCTGCACTCACTGAAATCATTCTTATGATATGATTCTCAGCTATCTGTGGCCAGTATCCTTCGTTTTCACATCCTGAGTTTCCTTGGGACTCAACATCTCACATTAGAAGGCTGTAATCACTGGTGACTGACACCCTTTGTTTATGATACAGCAGCTGAAGAATTGATGCTTTTTAACTGTGGTATTAGAGAAGACTCTTGATAGTCCCTTGGACTGCAAGGAGATCCAACCAGTCCATTCTAAAGGAGATTTGTCCTGGGTGTTCTTTGGAAGGAATGATGCTAAAGCTGTATCTCCAGTACTTTGGCAAAGAGTTGACTCAGTGGAAATGCAAAGAGTTGACTCAGTGGAAAAGACTAATGCTGGGAGGGATTGGGGGCAGGAGGAGAATGAGACAGTGGATGAGATGGGTGAATGACATCACCGACTTGATGGACGTGAGTTTGAGTGAATTCCAGGAGTTGGTGATGGACAGGGATGCCTGGCATGCTGGGATTCATGGGGTCGCAAAGAGCTGGACACGACTGAGTGATTGAACTGAACTGAACTGAACTGAGGCAATACAGTAAGTCCCCTACATATGAATGAATTCCATTCTGAGAGCACAGCTGTGAATCCAACAAAATTAGCCTAGGTATCCAACTAGCACTGTGTGCACTATAAAAGATTTCTAATACTTTTCACACAAATAATGCATCACAAACACAAAGACTAAGGAAAACATATCTAATATCATAGTACAGTGCCTTGAAAAGCATAGCACACAGCAGTACAATACAATAGCCCAAAAACTGGCATAGAGGGAGTGGCATCCAGCATGCAAGCAAGAAGAGTTACTGAATGGAGGAGAGACCGGAGGTGGGAGATGACAGAACTGAAGGAATGTTAGCAATAGAAGACAGAGCAAGCTTCAATTTCACTCACACTTGAGTTTATGACATAGGTTCTGGTTCCTCACTGGATTTAATTCTATCTACCCTCTTGAAAAAAACAATCCAGTGGTGTCTGAGTAGTAACTGTTTTTTTTTTTTTTTTTCTCCTCATCATGAATGACATGATAGCACTGAATTGCCTTCTGAACAGCTGCTGCAACCTTCATGTACCATTTCACATTTAGATCCTGTGTCTCAAAGACTAATAGTGCCTCCTCAGACAAAGAAAAATCCCTTTGCCATTTCTTGTATTATGAATCTCTTCAGCTCTTCAGTTACTTCTTCCTCTTGTCTGTTTTCATCCTTTCTCTGGGCCTCCAAATCCATTAGGTCTTCATTAGTAAACTCCTTGTGTTGCACATCAAGGAGTTCAGTGGTTTTCCTTTTGCAGATCTAGCTCCAGCTTCTTTCTGAGGGTCATTAAGTTGCAGAAGAAATCTTTGAACCACTCATCTACCTTCTCAAATTCATGAAAATTGTGAGTGAACTGCCGGCAATGTTTCTTCCAAACTCCACTCATGGTGACAGCCATAATCTCACACCAATCAAAGCCAATGCTTTTTAAGGCCTTTTAGATGTTATAGTTCTTCCAAAATTATTGCAAAGTTGTTACTTATTTATCACTTATCTTTACTCTTTGACAAAAAGTGTGACATAAATAATATTTCTTGAAAGTCACTATGACTCCCTGGCCCATAGATTGAATGAGTATTCAGTGGTAGATGCACTACTTTGATGTTGGGATGAAAGTCATCAATTATGGGAAGTGGCCTGGAGTATTGTTGAGCAGCAGAAAAATGTTGGATGGGATGTTCTTCTCTGAGCAATATTTCTCTATCTCCAGGATAAAGTGGTGTAAAAAAACATCCTGGATTACAGCCTGTGTAACCGAGGCTTTGGGGTTATCATCCCCACAACAGGAAGACAGTTCCTGGCTATGTGTTTAAGGGCTCTTGGGTTCTCTGGATGATAAACTAAGAGAGGCTTTAGATTTATATGACCAGAAGTATTGCCACCAAACAATAGAGTTTCTGATCCTTTGCTGCTTTACAGCCTGGCATCAGCTTTTCCTCATTACTGATGTAACTTTAGTCTGGCATTCTTTTCCAGTACAGTTCTGTCTTACCCACCTTAAAAACCTGCTTGAATAAATATTTGCCTTCACCAATAATTTCTCAAAGAGTTTCATGAAATTCCTGGACAGCTACCATATCTGCACTCACTGCCTCACCATTTACTTTCAGGTTGTGAAGGTTGGCTCAAGTCTTAAACCAATGAAACCAGCTATATTTGATATTAAAAGATGTGCCCTCTAATCCTTTGCCATGTTTCTTCTTCATGTCTTTATAAAGGCTTTAGACTTTCTCTTGAATCAGCAGTAAGCTGAGCAGGACTGAATGCTGGATGCTGATCCTGCCTCCACACGCTGAGAAGTTTCTTTCCCTCCTCCACCACTTTTCCACGCTTCTTCAATATTATTGTCAACATCATTAGCAGAGCAGACTTTACACGTGCCTTGATCTTGTCCTTGTTTTTCTGAATTGTGCCAGTGGTTGAACAATTCATGTTATAAGAACAAGCAACATCTACCATCTTTTAACATTGCTTCATTCAATCATTTTCACTCTTTTTTTCAATCATTACTGTTTGGCATGTCTTAGCAGTACCAGCTATCTCACTGCTGCTTTTGTCCTTGCTTCCAGACATTCTGGGCTTGAAATAAAGATACTTTAATATGTATTCTATATAGTACTGAATAGTAAAGTACACAAAAGCACAACCACTTGTAGAGGATGCCTCCATGTGACAACATACACCAGACATGTGAACTAACTTATGTGATTGGGCATGTGGACACATGTTCACATCTTTGAAAGTTCACAACTTGAAGGTTTGTATGTGTGGGACTTACAGTATTCTATTTATCATTCACATTATTAAGCCCACATTAGTTAATCTATTTATTTGAAGATTGTACATATCAATATAGTGAATCATTGCTAAAGCAGATTATTGCTAATGTATACACAATACATTTTTGACCTGTGTAATGCAAATTTATTCACCTAATTTAGTTCAAAGAAACATTCTAAAACTAAATTTATGAAGAAGAGAAAAATTATTCCTTCATGTGTTAAAGCATACTTTTATTTTACATTGTCCAGACTTTTGCTCATTATACAGAATTTGATTTCTATGGATTCCATTCATATACTTCCTTTGGGGAAAAAACCTGAAAATGAACAAAGTAGAAGCCACTCTGAAAATAAAATACTCTTTATTCAGAACACTATTTCTGTGAGAGTGACTTTTTTCTTTTTTTTAAGGGAACTTTAAGAAGAAATGTCAGGATGATGATATAGGAAAACAGGCTGTTTAGTGAAATCAACATTGATTAAGCATAGTCCATGTCCCAGACAGTATAAGCAATTTTATTGATATAATCTTTTTAAGATGTGGTATCTGTCCTTAAGGGTTTAGAACCAGATAAGCCTGACTTAAAGCTCAATTTTATTTTGGCTCAGCAATTAAACTAAACTATACTAGTGGACAAGTTAAAAACCTCTCTAAACTATGGTTTCACCCTCTTAATATGGGAATACCATAACACTTACTTTAAAAACCTGTGAGAATTAAATGTAAAATATTGTGAAGGTAATTTTCCTGGAAATAAATGTCTGTGTTTCTTTCCCTTATCTTTTATCACAGCATTTTTTTTAGAAGATTCAGCTTTAAAATACATGGATATTATAGGTTATAAGTCATTATATAAATGAAAATAATTTTATTATTAAGAAGAATTAGAAAAAATGGCTTTAATTTACTATTATCAATCTCATAAATGAACACATATTTTTGTGCATTTTCATGGTCAACATGTAGTCATAGCCCATTGGAAAATAGGGTGGCTTTTTCCCCTGTGGTAAAGATTTGGTGTATCTAATTCATGTTAAACTGTCCAAAAGATTTATGTCTAGAATATCTAGGTATAAAAGTAAAATCTTTAGACAGCAAAAATAAACTCAAGGGAACTAAAAAGGTCTATAGGCACATTCCTTATCATGCTATGTCAGCCATAAAATTCAGTACATTTCTATCTTATTCAGAATAAGAAAATACCATAGAAATGAAAATTGGATAAATAATACAAAATTCTGCTACATACAAGAAGATTTCAACATCAATTCATATTTGCTTCTCAACAAAAACATTATTTCAATACTTCAACTCATCTTATTTTTGTGCATAATTTAAAAGTCACGTTACTTTTTCCCCTTACTAAACTTAGTGAATCTTTTTCATGTAGCTTTTTGTTAATGTTAAAAAATTTTGAGTGAATTATCTATGAACAAATCAGTGAACTCCATATATAAAGGTATGTTTGGACTAGATCATTCCTCAAAACTAGTGAATGCTCAAAAAATGTGACATAGTGTTAAAAATGCACTGGAAAAATTATTTCATTAACAGACATCATATAATAAATTTAAACACATTTTTAAAAGGGAAATATCATTCAATATTTTTGTACATGAAAATGTTTAATTTCTTGATAGAGATATAAAAATAGTGTTTATTTTTAGAAATCTAAGCAAAACTCTTTTACTGATAGGTTACTATTGCAATACAGTATACAAAAGCATTCTGAATACATTTAATTGTGTTCCTATGGACACACACTAAAAGGAAATGTAGAAAATGAAATTACTTATTAAAATGATAGGATTATGGGAATTTATTCAATTTTTTTCCAATGCTTTAATAAATAAAACCCATGTTTAATTTATGAAAATCCCATCATGCATTATACATTCCAATTTTAAATACAAGTGTTTGCTCTTTCCTGAATCATCGATGGGAATAGACACTTTCAATATATTTTCAACTACCTGTTTCTCTGTCTTGTACAACAAGCTTTTTTAATTTGAGTTAATTGTTGAATTACTCAGGGAAATGAGTTCATGGATTATTAATTAATATATGCTAATTATGAGCATAACATATTTTAAAGATACAAAAACACAAACCAGAATGGAAACTTAAACTAACTTGAGGCCACTACTAACAAAAGGACAATTTAACATCTATTAGCAACTAACCCAGAGAAGCAATAGTAGGTACAGCTGTTGGTGAAACAATTACTTGTGCACTGGCAGGCTTTGGAACTTGTAGATACTTCAGTGAGCACAGGTATGCTACACTAATTTCATTTGTTATAATGATAATATTAAAACCACTAAATTTAGGAGGGCCTTGGGACAGACTGTGATTAGGTTTAGGTTTTTTTATATGATTTAGGTTTGATAAAATATTTTTTTAGTTTCTTGTATGTGAGAATTAGAGAATTTAAGTGTTTACTTCCTAATTCAATTTACAAAAATATTACTAGAGGCTATATTTGATAAACCAAAATTATATTTTTTACTTTTTTAAGAATTGATCTCAATTTTATTTTGGCAATTTTTATGCTAAGAATTACAAAAACTTATCATGAAATACTTTAAATTCTAAATAAAAGACAAATAGAAACCAAATAAACATACAATTGTGATTTAAAAGCTATTGGTGCAACTTTTATATAAAAGAAATTATGCTGGAGAATATGTGTCACAATATTAGACTATGTTCAATTTCTTAATATTTTAATAATGTGTTACCACTTCTACATAACCTTGTTGAAATTTCCCTATAAGAAATGATGGACAAGTCACCATAGGAGAATAATATGTCACAAATCAACAACAACCTCAATCAAGAGTAGAATGTAGTATGTTAATATTATTAGACATAAGACTAGCATAATCTATTATGAAATAACATTAATTGTCCTTCAGGAGGAGGGAGGAGGGTTCAGGATGGGGAACACATATATACCTGTGGCGGATTCATTTTGATGTATGGCAAAACCAATACAATATTGTAAAGTTAAATAAAATAAATTTTTAAAAAAAGATGTAATTGGCTCATTTTTAAATAAATCTATCTTAATGGATGGACTTCAAAATAATTATTTTATTCAGATTCATCAGAAATCTATATTGCTCAAATTAGATATGTCAATGCAGATATTTATTGAATTGTAATGATAACATCTGCTTTAGAATATAATACAATTATATTGCACCGAGTGACTCTGTGACTTTAACCAAGTTGGAACAGACCCAGAAATCTGTGAGTGTTTGTTCGTTTATGTGTATGGTATTCTGACTGTTTCAACAGGTGTCTTTGAAAGTTTTCTATTAATAAAGAGTCTAGATTAAATTTCCTAATGTCCACAAAGGATAGTAGCCAAACCATATACTTTTCTGCTTTCCAATATAATGGATTCACCATCAACAAACAACTCAGAACTTTCTGCCATTGAGGTCAGATTTGATATAATCATAATCACAATTGATTGCTGTGCAATTCTTATTTAAAAAAAAAAAATCTGACACACAGGTAGTATATCTTATGGAGAATTTCTAAAGACAGTGCTGTTAAATAAATCTGATCTTCAGTTTGAGGCAGGAAAATATCAATTACCTATTTACTATGTATTACTTTGACACCCTGCAGAGCTGCCAATCATGACAATCAATAGATACCATAACTTATCATATTATTAAATCTATTAATTACATTTCTTTCAGGCATGTTGTTGAGGTCATTTTCTATTATGTTTATATCTTCTTTATATGGAGTTCCATGTTTAAAATATATTTTAGAATTTAACATTAGAGAAATCTTTCTTTCCATCCCTATAATGTTTTTTCCCCACTGGAAGTAAAAGTACCTAACTTTCCATTTTTCCTTTTTCGCTTTGATGGCCAAGAAGCCTACAGAGAGATGTTTCACTCTAATTAACAGTCAATTGATTAGCATAAGAAATCTGATAAGGAAAATACCATTTACATCAAGATAAAAGCAATAGGAAGTCTGCATAGAAGATAGCGACTTTGAGCCAAGTCTGAGAATATAGACTATATGTGGACATTAGACAAGCAAAAAGGATTCAATATAGCTCTGTTCTGGCTAGAATAGGTTAAGTTGCTATGAAAAAAAGACCTAAACATGTCAAAATCAATGAAAGAGAAATCATAACTCTATAATGCATGTTCAAGTCAACAGAAGAAGGGTTTTCCTCTATGTCATTTCTGGGCACCAAGGATCCTTTCATTTTATGGTGTTGGCATCCTGTAAAGCCATCCCTGCCATGTTCCTTCAGCTAGCAGGAAAAAGTACAATGTTCATGTGAGAGATGAAATGTGTCAAGCTGGAAAATGGCTCATATGATTCTACTCAATTTTCATTGGGAAAGACCAATGCTCACCACCAACAATTGCAAATGAGACCCAGAAATGTAATGGAACTGAGTGATAGGAAGCAAACCAGAGTAGATGCTAGTGAACTCTGACACAAATATTAAAATAATAAATTACTTATAAAATACAAATATTCTTGGGGATACTAACAAACATATTTTCCCTTAGACATGTCTATAATTTCTCTATAAATTTCTTATCCATTATAGCTATTTGTTTTTCCACACATACAAAAACTTTATATATATACTAAAAGTTTTGAATCTATTGTAAAATCCTATATTTACAGGCCAAGAGTCGGACACGACTGAGCGACTTCACTTTCAC
Source organism: Tragelaphus eurycerus (assembly GCA_935064755.1). Lineage (NCBI taxonomy): Eukaryota > Metazoa > Chordata > Mammalia > Artiodactyla > Bovidae > Tragelaphus > Tragelaphus eurycerus. The sequence continues at coordinate 3,245,211 of CAKXYN010000123.1, forward strand.
TTTTCACTTGCGTGCATTGGAGAAGGAAATGGCAGCCCACTCCAGTGTTCTTGCCTGGAGAATCCCAGGGATGGGGGAGCCTGGTGGGCTGCCATCTATGGGGTCACACAGAGTCGGACACGACCGAAGTGACTTAGCATAGCATAGCATTATATACTTCAGGGGAAGGCAATGGCACCCCACCCCAGTACTCTTGCCTGGAAAATCCCATGGACAGTGGAGCCTGGTAGCCTCCAGTCCATGGGGTTGCTAAGAGTCAGACACGACTGAGCGACTTCACTTTCACTTTTCACTTTCATGCATTGGAGAAGGAAATGGCAACCCACTCCAGTGTTCTTGCCTGGAGAATCCCAGGGACCGGGGAGCCTGGTGGGCTGCCATCTATGGGATTGCACAGAGTCGGACACGACTGAAGCGACTTAGCAGCAGCATTATATACTTCAGAACATGTATTAGCTGTGATTAAATCCAGATTTCATTAAGAGCACAGAAGAAAGAATAGACATCTGTTTACATAAAAAGTGAAATAATTTGCTTACTTTTACAGTCTATTAGATAATATATACATTTCAAAAGATTTTTAAAGATTTTATTTATCACTGGGTTCTCAACTTCCTCAATTTCAATAATTTTAAATGATCATGAAATTGTTTAAAACTTTAGTTTGATAAATTAAAATTTACTGCATCACTGAAATCCTAAAATATCTATGCTATAACAGAACATGATGCATAGATACTTTGGTTAGAAAACAATTGGTAGACAGTTTCCCAAAACCTCTGTACTATACACCTTCACTGTACAGATGTGTATAGTCTGGCTGTATGCTATTAGCAGCATATCAATGTACCCTAGTACAATTTTCTAGAGTAGAATTCTTGTGTTTAACACCAATACCATTTTCTATAGATATATAATGTGTCTATAGATGTATTTCCATGTTATATAGTATTACGAGATTTCCTAACTTAGTAGAAATACTCATGTATAACAGAGAACAAAATTCTGTAAAAATGAGGAATTATTGAAAAATCTACACTCAAATAGACTTCAATTCACCACTGTAATAGGGAAGATACTACATTATAATGTAAATTACCTTGCTGCCTTATATTCAGAAGAGAAAATTGTCTCACTTTCTACCACTTGATAAGCAGTTGCTCTAAATCAGAAAATAAGAAACTCTAAATCTGTGCCTTTCCTTACTCTCCATAACCCTTATTGTTCAGTCTTATATCAATTCAGTTTAGTTAGTCATGTCTGACTCTTTGCAACCCCATGGACTGAACCATGCTGGGCTTCGCTGTCTGTCACCAACACCTGAAGCTTGCTCAAACTCATGTCCATCGAGCTGGTGATGCCATCCAACCATCTAATCCTCTGTCATCCCCTTCTCCTCTCACCTTCAATCTTTTTTAGCATCAAGGTCTTTTCCAATGAGTTAGTTCTTTACATCAGGTTGTCAAATATCGGAACTTCAGCTTCAACATCAGTCCTTCCAATGAATATTTAGGACTGATTTTCTTTAGGATTAGCTGGTTTGATCTCCTGGTTATCCAAGGGACTCTCAAAGAGTGTTCTCCAATACCACAGTTCAAAATCACCCATTCTCCAGCTTTCTTTATGGTCCAAATCTCACACCCATCAGGACTACTGGAAAATCCATAGCTTTGACTACAGGGACCTTTTTTTGGTAAAGTAATGTCTCTGCTTTTTAATATGCTGTCTAGATTGGTCATAGATTTTCTTCCAAGGAGAAAGCATCTTTTAATTTCATAGCTGCAGTCACCAGCTACAGTGATTTTGGAGCCCAAGAAAATAAAGTATCTCACTATTTCCATTGTTTCCCCAGCTATTTGCCATGAAGTGATGGGACCAGATACCATGATCTTAGTTTTCTGAATTTTGAATTTTAAACCAGCTTTTTCACTCTGCTCTTTCACTTTCATCAATAGGCTCTTTAGTTTCTTTTCACTTTCTACCATAAGAGTGGTGTCATCTGCATATCTGAGGTTATTGATATTTCTCCTAGCAATCTTGATTCCAGCTTGTGCTTCATCCAGTCTGGCATTTCACATGATGTACTCTGCATATAAGTTAGATATGCAGGGTGATAATATACAGCCTTGATGTACTCCTTTCCCAATATTGAACCAATCCATTGTTCCATGTCCAGTTTTAACTGTTGCTTCTTGAGCTGCACTCACTGTTCTCAGGAGCTAGGTAAGGAGGTCTGGTATTCCCATCTCTTAAAGAATTTTCCCCAGTTTGTTGTGATCCACATAGTTAAAGGTTTTGGCATAGTCAATAAAGCAGAAATAGATGCTTTTTCTGGAATTATTTTGTTTTCTCTATGATCCAATGGATGTTGGCAATTTGATCTCTTGTTCCTCTGTATTTTTTAAACCTGAGTAGCTGCTCCCTTCTCCAGGGGATCTTCCCAACCCAGGGATCAAGCCCAGGTCTCCCATCTTGCAGGTGGATCTTTACCAGCTGAGCCACAGGACAGCCCAAGAATACTGGAGTGGGGAGACTACTCCTTCTCCACAGGATCTCCTGACCCAGGAATCAACCTGGGGTCTCCTGCATTGCAGGTGTATTCTTTATCAGCTAAAATACCAAATCTTTATGCATCTTTAAACATCTTTATGAAGATGTTTAATAAAATCTTTCATGACATTTTATCCAATAATCTGTGAAATTACAATAATTTCATAGAATTAATTCATAGAATAGAATTGAATTAATTGAACTAATTCTATGAATTAATTCATAGAATTGATCTATGATATCCATTAATCTATGAAAAAAATATTCCTCTTATTTTGAAGATTTTTTTCCTCTTATTTTGAAGATTAAATTGACATTATCTTAAGCTCCATAGGCTGACACATTAGAAAGATTAGAACTCAGAATTCCTGAAACGCCAGTCCAAATGTGCCCTGTCCAAAGTCACCTGTGGCAGATTCATTTTGATATATGTCAAAACCAATACAATATTGTAAAGTTAAATAAAATTAAATTAAATTAAAAAAAGAAATGATGAAAAAATAAAATAAAATTCATTTTTCCATGTCAGTTCAGTTCTGTTCAGTCCTTCAGTCATGTACGACTCTTTGCAAGCCCATGGACTATAGCATGCCTGCTTCCCTGTCCATCACCAACTCCTAGAGCTTACTCAGAGTCACATCCATCGAGTCAGTGATGCCATCCAACCATCTAGCCCTCTGTCATTCCCTTCTCCTCCCACCTTCAGTCTTTTTTTCCATGTCAGATTATGACAAATTCCATGATAGGTAATTTTCCTTTGTGACTATAAATAGAACATATTTGCTCAACAAAAGGAAGAAAGAAAAAAATTAAGGTAAGAAATTCTCCCCTTACCTGAGCTACTGTAGCAGTTACTTTTAAAGAACTAGTAGTGATGAGCTTTTTAAAGAATGTGAAATAAATCTGAACTTCGTTCTCTACTAAAGCAAGATTTCACCTAAGACAAAGTATTTGACTCAGTGAAACATTTATGAATTCCTAAAAAGATGGAGCGTGAAAAAGTTGGCTTAAAGCTCAACATTCAGAAAACGAAGATCATGGCATCCGGTCCCATCACTTCATGGGAAATAGATGGGGAAACAGTGGAAACAGTGGCAGACTTTATTTTTCTGGGTTCCAAAATCACTACAGATGGTGACTGCAGCCATGAAATTAAAAGATGCTTACTCCTTGGAATGAAAGTTATGACCAACCTAGATAGCATATTCAAAAGCAGAGACATTACTTTGCCAACAAAGGTTCATCTAGTCAAGGCTATGATTTTTCCTGTAGTCATGTATGGATGTGAGAGCTGGACTGTGAAGAAGGCTGAGAGCCGAAGAATTGATGCTTTTGAACTGTGGTGTTGGAGAAGACTCTTGAGAGTCCCTAGGACTGCAAGGAGATCCAACCAGTCCATTCTGAAGGAGATCAGCCCTGGGATTCCTTTGGAAGGAATGATGCTGAAGCTGAAACTCCAGTACCTTGGCCACCTCATGCGAAGAGCTGACTCATTGGAGAGGACTCTGATACTGGAAGGGATTGAGGGCAAGAGGAGAACGGGACGACAGAGGATGAAATGGCTGGATGGAATCACTGACTCGATGGATGTGAGTCTCAGTGACCTCCGGGAGTTGGTGATGGACAGGGAGGCCTGGCGTGCTGTGATTCATGGGGTCAGAAAGAGTCGGACACGACTGAGCGACTGATCTGATCTGATCTGACCAATTAGTTTTTTTTTTTTTTTTTTTCTTGCAAATAAGAATTAGTCATACCAGGGGAGAGAAATACAAATGCCAATGAGAATAAGCCATCTGTCTAAGATCAACAATGAAGAGGATAAGAAAAATGGAGTGAAACTGATTATGATATGCAAGTGCAGGCCTTGTTCTTATGAAAAAAGAATGAATCATTGCTTAACTATGTACTAAAATAAAAATCAAGTTATGTGCTATGGTTCACCTCAAATATATTCCCCATATGAGAACAGAATACATATAATCTTAAAAATCTTAACAGCCATAGTAACTGTGAAACTCATATACAAAATTCATTGTTATCACACAAGTATATAGAATATATGTGAATCACAGCTGAGCTTTTCTAATATTTCACTAGTTTATAAATGGATCTATGGTATAATTCACAGATGACTTATAACTATATGAGACTCTAGACAGCAGTACCAATTGTATATTGTATGTACAATAAGCACACTCTCTCTTCCATCTAAGTTGTTGTGATGCTTTTTAACAAACCTCATTGTTTGGGTGAATGGGTGGGCAGATGGATATTTGATGCTGGTGAAGATTTCAAAAATTTTGAAACCAATATAAATAACAAGAGAAAATTATTGCTGAACCATGATAACATATGTAGAAAAGAATGAGGAAACTTTAGCTCACTACAGATGGAATGATTAACACAGGCAAACATGCCTATTAACACACATGTTGCAAGGCAAATATTAGCTATCAGAATCATTATAGTTTTAAGAATCTGGGAGATCTCACAGGTTATGATGTGACAGAATGCCAATATTCACAAAGATATATTGATAGAATCTTCAGAGATATCATCTTTGTCTCTTTGAAGGAGGGATTCTCAATTAAAAATGTTTAGCAATTCTCTTTATAAGAAAATGTGCATACCTTTCACTACAATAAAGAAAATGATAGCAGAGAGTTACAAAAATCAGTCACCTAAAAATAGCATTTATTCTCTTATCAAAGATATGCGTATTCAGAGTCTTAAATGAGGTATCCTTTTTTGTTTGTTTTGGGTGGCAGTGATTTTTTTTTTTTTTTTTTTTCATTTACCTAGTTAACTAATGTCTTGAAAGGAGCTAAAACAGAACTCTGAGTTACTGTTAGTGTGAGCACTGGTAACAGGAGAGGGAATGCCTGTCCATTCATTGCTCCATCAGCAGCTGTTTGCTTAGACTCATCAGAGCATTGAAATGGAAAAGATTAGTGCTTGCTCAAACTCCCAGAGCAGAATTCTTGTCAATTTCAATCAGTGGCCTACTTAAGAATTTGGAACAAGAAAAGAGGCACAAGGTGGGGAATTACAAATGAATGAACTTACATCCCAGGTATGTCTGTTGAGCTCCATATTTGAGGCATCAACAGCATTGCAGCCTTTATTCTTAAAACATTGATCTTTCTCTATCTCACAATCTCTCTCTCTCAATCTTTCTCTCTCTCTCTTTTTTTGGATATGAAGATTAATGTTTTGAATCATTTTTAAATTTAAAAGGAAGTCAACTGATTACAGTTTAACTGTATGGTACAGAAAAGCTTAATCTCTTAAAGTACCTGGTCTTGGTGCTCATTTTTTTTTTATTCAACTTTAGAAAGTGCTATAAGGAGGTCTAGTTTTCACCCAAAGAATATTAATGAGTAATAGAGTTCTCCATTTTCCCTATTACTATCTTTGCTAGAGAGAATTGTGATATTAGGATTTATCAAGATGATTAGGTTATTATGAAATAACTTTCCTATAAGCCACTATGTTTTGGTAGATTATGATTCCTGATCTGTTACGGACATACTTCTTACCAAACCAGCAGTCCTTTGTGCATGGGCATGTTTTTAAGCTTTGTAAATACTAGAAACAGGTCATTTGGAGAGTTCTGAGTAGGTAGAGAAACTTGTGTAACCAGGTGGCCAAAGTATTCGAGTTTCAGCCTTAGCATCAGTCCTTCCAATGAATATTCAGTGCTAATTTCCTTTAGGATTCCTAAATGAAGCTTGTATAGTTATAAATTAATGTTACCTCAATAAACATATTTTTTAAAAAGAAAATATTTAGGGGCCTCTCTTATTTACATTACATTTAATTAATTGATTTAATTATTTAATGTACAGCATTATATTGAGTTGATCAGAAATTTCATTTGGATTTTTCTGTAACATCTCATGGAATAACCCAAATGAACTCTTTGGCCAATCCAATATTTTTACTTCTATGTAAACTACAACAGGCTTCCCTAGTAGTTCAGCTGATAGAGTCCACCTACAATGCAGGAGACCCTGGTTTGATGCCTAGAGAAGGGATAGGCTACCCACTCCAGTATTCTTGGGCTTCTCTGGTGGTTAAGACAGTAAAGAATCCATTTGCAATGTGGGATACCTAGGTTCCATCCCTGGATTGAGAAGATCCCCCTGGGGGAGGGCATGGCATCCACTCCAGTGTTCTTGCCTGGAGAATCCCCATGAACAAAGGAGCCTGGAGAGCTACAGTCCATGGGATCACAAAAAGTTGGACACAACTGAGCCACTAAGCACAGCACAGCACAAACTATGGCATTCTTATCACCAAAAGCTTAGTTATACTAGTCACCATAAAATTGATCTCTTTTACTCAGTTTACCTACTCAGTTCCTGCCCTGCCCCTCAGGGAAATAGTACTCTGTTCTGTGTCTATGTGTTGGTTCTTGTTTGATTTGTTCATTTATTTTTTATTTTTTTATATTCTTATATTTTACATATTAATTAAATCATATTATTTGTCTTTCTGTCTCTGACTTATCAAAATAAAAACACAACCTACTGAATGAAAGAAAATATTTGCAAATCATATATCCAATAAAGGGTTAACAGTCAAAGTATATAAGGAACTCACACAATGCAACAAGAGAAAATCAAACTGCCCAATTAAAAAGACAAAGGAGCTGAATAGACATTTTTTCCAAAAGACATACAGATGGCCTGCTGGTACATGAAAAGATAGTCACCATCCCTAGTTATTAGGGAAATATAAGTCAAAACCACAATAAGATAATACCTCATGGTTATTATTCAAAAACTGAAGAAATAACAAATGTTAGTGAAGAAGTGGAGAATAAGGAACCCTCATACACTGTTGGTAGAAACACAAATTGGTATAACCACTATGGAAAACAGTATGATTCCTCAAAAAATTAGGAATAGAACTAACAAATAGCTATGCCACTACTGAGTATTTATTCATAGAATATGAAAACACTAATTCAAAAACTAGCATTCATTTTTATGTTCTGCTGCTGCTGCTAAGTTGCTTCAGTCGTGTCTGACTCTGTGCAACCCCATAGACATAGACGGCAGCCCACCAGGCTCCCCCATCCCTGGGATTCTTCAGGTAAGAACACTCGAGTGGGTTGCCATTTCCTTCTCCAATGCATGAAAGTGAAAAGTGAAAGTGAAGTATCTCAGTCCTGTCCAACTCTTAGAGACTCTATGGACTGCAGCCTACCAGGCTTCTTATGTTCATCACAGGATTATTTACAATAGCAGATGGATGAATAAAGATGTAGTCTCGTAACTTACAACAATGTAGATGGACCTTGAGCATTGTATACTTTAATCTTTAACTGTTGGAAAATATATTCACCTGCTATCTGTGAAGAGAATAACTTCTAATTTTCTACACCAAAGGTGCAAAATTGTGTCTTCGCCAAATTTGATCTCTAGACTACTATTTTCTTTAGCCAAAAGTAATTTTTAAATTTTATTTATGACATAATATTTTGAAATGACTGACAAAATTCCAAATTTTTAGCTTTCCCAGAACATTTTAAGATTCAGCATTCCTAACCCTATATGTTTGCGTAGCAATCATTTGTTAAAGCAGACTAGCAGCAAATTGTTTCAGACAGAAACACTTTTCATTTTGCCAGGAGCCTGATGTCACTCTTCATCATCTCAAACTTTTTTTTTTTCCATAAGGTACACTTAGAAAAATGAAATATTTCATGTATCCATGATCATATCTAATGTGAGAAAATAAAATATAAAGCCTAAAAATTTATGAAGTTTTCAAAAAATGTAAAAAAGCATATATCTTGGTGAAAATAAAAAATATTTAAACAAAGTGTTTTTAATAAGGACAAAGAGTTCAATGTGGATTTGTCTTAACTTACAACCAAATTGCTTGACTCTCTTTAACTGCTCCACTTCTTGGGCATTTATGTTTTAAAGTAACACAAACTATTAACACATGTCTTGGTGCCTATTCTATCCAGTGTCAACTCACATTTTTGAGAAGTGTACAAAAGTTTGAGTACATAAATCTCCAGTCTGTCATATCACAGAAATACCGCAACATCACAGACTGGATCGACAGAAGAATTGGCTGCTCTTTTGGAATATTATTCCAATCCATCTAGAGATATCAGGAATAAAGTATATTTGGGAATTAACTGGATAGGATCTATGTAGTGCTCAACAGCCTCCAAGTTTTATCTAAAGTTGTAAATAGAAAGAGTCACTCATTCCCAGAAGTCAAGTGGGATTGCGGCAGTCTGACTTGGAGAATTTCCACAGACAGTATCATGTTGTTTGTTTCCTTCTTCTTGAGACTGGAGCCTTGTTCTTGAAATTGGGGCCTGCTTCCTATATTTCATCTGGTTGATTATACTGTGATTTGGGATGTATGTTTAGGGTTTTTAACATCTAGATAATTTTCTTTGCTAATTAAAGAATCCCTTAAGGTTCATTGAATATATATATATAGAAGGTGGCTCCCAAAGATAGAAGAGTTAAAGAGGGAGAAAATTCTAGTTCTTCTATTAGTGGTTTTGATTTATTTCTGAGCACCACCTAAAACCCAACAATGTCCCTTTCTTTCTCTTGTTGCATTCTGCTTGAATTTCCATTTCCCTCTCACTTCTCTTCTCCATTCTCACAAACTGGCTAAGGAAATCACCAGATTCAAGGACTCATGTTTAATTTCTATTCTGACTACTAACATCTGGGAGCATGTTTTTTGTGATTTATAAAAATAACTTATGAACCTGTATTCCAACATTAAGGAAAATGTTATTACTGGATTACTTGCACTGATTATACAAATATTTATTGATGGTGAAAAGCACTGTAAAAAGTGCAGCAGATAGATTCCTGTAGAAGATCCAGCTCTAGTGGGTTTTACAACCAAACAGAAAAGAAATTTCATTAAACTTGCAATTGCACAATGATTAATCTTGGCCTTTATAATTTTCTCCCTTCTTCCTGGAGCATTTTTCCCTCAACTATTCCCAAAGGAGGCTAAATTTTATCCTCCCAATCATTAATATTGAACATGAAGAACTTAAATAGCCCCAGACAAACTGTATTAGAGATGTGGGGAGAGCTTTGCTTTTCAGCTCAAAAATAGTTTATTCTTTGCAGAAGACCAGTCATGCTCTTTATATATTCAAAATAAAACTTATTTTTCCTAATTATAAAAGTAATGAATCTTGAGTATAGCAAATTTGATATAGCTGGAAATTATAAAATCATATATAAAAGTTCTATATACTTGCCTCTCAGTGACAATTCTTCTTGATATATTGACACATATTCATTCTTCTATTCTCCTAATCTGAAGAGAGATCAGAGATCAGTCGCTCAGTCATGTCCGACTCCTTGCAACCCCGTGAACTGCAGCACGCCAGGCCTTCCTGTCCATCACCAACTCCCGGAGGTCATTCAGACTCGCATCCATTGAGTCAGTGATGCCATCCAGCCATCTCATCCTCTCTCGTCCCCTTCTCCTCCTGCTCTTAATCCCTCCCAGCATCAGAGTCTTCTCCAATGAGTCAACTCTTCGCATGAGGTGGCCAAAATACTGGAGTTTCAGCTTTAGCATCATTCCTTCCAAAGAAATCCCAGGGCTGATCTAAATCATATTGTATATTCAACTCTGAAACTTCTCAATATTGGGAAATTAAGTAGTTTCCAATTCCCCTGTACTGCTATGCTATTGATATTAGACATCTTTGTGTATTAGTCTGATACCTTCTCCTGATGGTGGGCAGTGGCAGTGACCTTCAGCTCCCACTCAGCCACTCAGGAGGATAAACGTGTTGTTTACGAACATTTTTTTTTTACTTTCAGAACGCCATTCAATAAATTAGATAAGATATTCCAAAATTCTTGATTTTGCCCAATTGTAGGCAAATGTGAGTGTTCTGAGCAGACAGAAGGTCAAGTAAGTTCAGCTATGATATTCCATAGGTTCAGTTCAGTTCTGTCACTCAAGTCATGTCCAACTCTTTGCAGCCCCATGAACCACAGCACTCCAGGCCTCCCTGTCCATCACCAACTCCCAGAGTCCACCAAAACTCATATCCATTGAGTCAATAATGCCATCTAACCATCTCATCTTCTGTGATACCCTTCCCTTCCTGCCCTCAATCTTTCCCAACATCAGGGTCTTTTCAAATGAGTCAGCTCTTCGCATCAGGTGGCCAAAGTATTGGAGTTTCAGCTTCAACATCAGTCCTTCCAGTGAACACCCAGAACTGGTCTCCTTTAGGATGGGCTGGTGGATCTCCTTGCAGTCCAATGGACTCTCAAGAGTCTTCTCCAACACCACAGTTCAAAAGCATCCATTCTTCTGTACTCAGCTTTCTTTGTAGTCCAACTCTCACATCTATACATGACCACAGGAAAAACCACAGCCTTGACTAGATGGACCTTAGTTGACAAAGTAATGTCTCTGCTTTTTAATATGCTGTCTAGGTTGGTCATAACTTTCCTTTCAAGGAGTAAACGTCTTTTAATTTCATGGCTGCAATCATCATCTGCCATGATTTTGGAGCCCCCCAAAATAAAGTCAACTGCAGTTTCCCCATCTATTTGCCGTGAAGAGATGGGACCAGATGCCATGAACTTAGTTTTCTGAATGTTGAGCTTTAAGCCAACTTTTTCACTCTCCTCTTTCACTTTCATCAAGAGGCTTTTGAGTTCCTCTTCCCTTTCTGTCATAAGGGTGGTGTCATCTGCATATCTGAGGTTATTGATATTTCTCCTGGCAATCTTGATTCCAGCTTTTGCTTCATCCAGCCCAGCATTTTTCATCATGTACTCTGCATATAAGTTAAATAAGCAGGGTGACAATATACAGCCTTGACCTACTCCTTTACCTATTTTGAACCAGTCTGTTGTTTCATGTCCAGTTCTAACGGTTGCTTCCTGACCTGCATACAGGTTTCTCAAGAGGCAGATCAGGTGGTCTGGTATTCCCATCTCTCTCAGAATTTTCCACAGTTTATTATGATCCATACAGTCAAAGGCTTTGGCATCGTCAATAAAGCAGAAATTTGTGTATTTCTAGAACTCTCTTGCTTTTTCAATGATCCAGCGGATGTTGGCAGTTTTATCTCTGGTTCCTCTGCCTTTTCTAAAACCAGCTTGAACATCTGGAATTTCACAGTTCATTTATTCCATAGGTTAGGAGACATTAAATGCATTTTCAGTTCACAGTATTTTCAAATTAGAGTGAGATTATCAGGATATAACCTCACTGTAAGTCAAGGGAGATTGATATGTATACATTCCTTTAAATTTTATGAATTATTTTCAAAAAGTATTTGGCTGAATCTGGTCTTAGTTGGGGCACATGGAATCTTTCACCATGTTGCATAAACTCTCTAGTTGTGGCGTGAGGCTCAGTAGCTGTTGCTTGTGAGCTTAGTTGTTCTACAGCATGTGTGACTTTAATTCCCTGATCAGGGGCCAAACCTTTATCTCCTGCATTGTGAGGTGGATTCTTAACTACTGGACCACCAGGGAAGTCCCAGTTATATTAAATTTTGTTTCTATCAGCAGTAAATACAAGCTCCAGTTTTTTTGTGGTTTTACCAATATTGATTATTTTGTTACAAACTTCTCTAACTTCGAAGATTAAAATGGTATCACTTTTATTTCCTTGCAATTATATTTCAGTTATATCTATATATCATCTGATATATATCTTATATTAAGATGTCATAACTATGATATATATTGCATTAATCACTCAGTTGTGTCTAACACTTTGCAACCTCATGAGCCCACCAGGCTCCTCCATCCAGGGATTTTCCAGGCAAGAATACTGGAGTGGGTTGCCATTCTCTTCTTCAGGGCAACTTCTCAACCCAGGGATTGAACCCAGGTCTCCTGCATTGTAGGCCAACTCATTACCATTTGAGCCACTAGGGAAGCCATACAATATATATACACAATAATAATGTGGAATAAATATTTAAGTACTTATTTAAGTAAAGGTTAAGTATTTATTTAAGTAAATATTTAAAAACTTAACTTCACAAATTTCCATGCTCGTTATTTTTATAATGAAATCGTATTATAACCAAATGAATATAATCACATGCTTAGAATTTGTCACTCCTGTAAATCACCTTATTTAAAAAAAATATTTTTTCTTTTAAATTATTTTTCACTTAATTAAATATTAAGACTGTTAGAGATGTAATAGCTCAGAGTTAATGACCCCACAATTCAATTCCAGGAAGAAAAAAAAATGGATACTGAAATCTGGCAAAGAATAAGGTTGAAGAGATACTTATTTTAAAAAGAAAGAGGGGGATAAAATGCTCCTAATTATATACAAATGTCTCAGCAGTGAGCAATCATGGAAAGGAAATGTTGGAAAAGTACTTGACATTTAAATGTCAATTTAATCAAATTATGCAATTTTTAAACTGCAGTTGAGTGCAATGGGCTCTTTAAACTATTTAAACCATGCCTCTTCTTAAAATGGTCCAGGAGCATTTAGTTGCTTAAGCTGTGTTTTGAAATTATGTAAAGAATGACTGACCAAACTACCTCCTTACACTTTAAAAATAAACATGTAAATTTAAATTCTGCATTTCTCCAGAATAAAATATATCAACATATCTAATGAACAATAATGATTGGTTAACTTTTATGGTAAATTAATAAGATGATGTTCCAAAGAATAGATTAGAGAGTTAGGGTGTGTAAATTCTAAGAAGGAAAATTACTCACACAATGAGGAAGAAAGAATATAATATTCTTAGTCCCTACTAACTTTATTTACATTGTTTTTGATAGGAATTAACTTTAACCCCAAGTTCCTTATCCTCCCTAATCTATACCATTCACTGGATGCTGCTACTGCTACTGCTGCTGCTAAGTCACTTCAGTCGTGTCCGACTCTGTGCGACCCCATAGACGGAAGCTCACAAGGCTCCTCTGTCCCTGGGATTCTCCAGGCAAGAACACTGGAGTGGGTTGCCATTTCCTTCTCCAATGCATGAAAGCGAAAAGTGAAAGTGAAGCCGCTCAGTCGTGCCCGACTCTTAGCGACCCCATGGACTGGAGCCTACCAGGCTCCTCCGTCCATGGGATTTTCCAGGCAAAAGTACTGGGGTGGGGTGCCATTGCCTTCCCCGATTCACTGGATAGCGAATTAATAATTATCTTAGATTTCCCAAAATATCAGTTTATAGGGAAACTGTGATGAATGGGTAGAAAATGATTAGGAAATATCTCAAGGAAATGTTAACTCAGTTTGGCCCCAAAGTGCAATAAAATTTGAGCTCTGAATTGAACATTACTGATACAGAGGTAGCTTTTTCTCTCTAGCTTGACTGTCAAATGTTAATTCCTGTTGTTGGGGAAAAGTGAAACTCCATGTTTTATCACACATTATTGTCACAAAAGGCTTCTAGTAGCTCAGATGGTAAAGAATCTGCCTGCAAGGCTACAGATCCATGTTCCATCTCTGGGTTGGGAATATCCCCTGAAGAAAGGAATGGCAACCCACTCCAGTATTCTTCCCTAGAGAATTCCATGGACTGAGGAGCCTGGACTTCTACAGTTCATGGTGTCACAAAATGTCAGACATGACTGAGTGACTAACCCTTATTGCCACAAAAGTTATAAAGAAGATGTCTGCCAGTACAAGTAAGAGCACCAGATTTAGAAATCAAATGTCAATTTGACTATAATCTCTACTATTTAATTCTGTGACTTTGGACAAATCTTTTCTCTCTGAGCTTTAGTTTTATAAAATATGGATAATCGCTACTTTATCAGATTTTTAACAGGATTAAATTATATATATATATATATATACATACACATACACACAGTAATTGTAAAATACCTAAACAATATGTCCTTAATAAATATTAGCTATTTCTAAAAGTGTTCTTAATAACAAGCAATGGAAACTAATTCTAGCTCACTTAAGTCAAAAGCTAATTTATTATAAATTTACTAACTAGAACTAGAACTACTAACTAGAATTTTCAGGCCGACTGGTTAGCTAGATCCAGAAATACAACATGAACACTGCACAAACTAACCACAAAATGGTCCAGTAAAGACATGTGTGTGCTGTATGCAGAATATAGCCTTTTGCACCAGAAACTCCTCAAGACTAAACCCTGACTGCCATCACAGAAAGCACCCTATGATTGCTAATTCTACACATCATTAATACCTACTTGGATTGGCAAAATTCAGATCATGAGCTGTACCAGTTAGAATCTAATCATGACTTAGAAGCCATGTAATTATTTGCTAGGAGTAGGGACTGGAAAAGGGATTTATTATAAAGAATCATTAATACAATCAAATTAAGTACTAAAAGGCATACAACAGTGTCCACAATTGCCAAGTACAAAAGAATAGCTACAATCCTAGAGTGAGGAAGAATAAACAATAGGAATTAAAGACAGAGGAAGGTTCCTTGCCAAGGGAAGAAATTCAGACTTCTATGAAGAGAGTGTAGCTACCATAGGAAACTGAAGTCTGCAGGTAGCAAAGAAACTTTCCAGAAATTGCAGGCTAATTCTGGTTTCTAGAAATGATCCAGAACAAATCTACTGAGCGAAGAGTTTGAGTGGGCAGAGTTCATATCTTCAGAAGCATTTGAAGCTGCTGTTGTGGAGGATGTATGGGTTTGTATAGAACAGCTGTGTGTTCTAGTGTGTGCTAGTGTGCTGGAGAAGCTTGGAAGCCTCTAGCAGGGAGAGTGTGGCCTGGGGTGCTGTTGGAGCTCCTCAGAGGGAGTTGCTGGATGCCTGCTTGGAAAAATAATAATGGAGGGCCAAACTCTAAAGAAAATATCTACCTTCTACTATCACTTTGTGCCTTTTGTGAAAGCCTCACATTCCACCAGCTGGCAAAGGGAATATTCACAGGATCTAAGACCAGTGTTACAAAGCAGGATCAAGAGCCAGTATCACATGAAAACATAGATTTGGAGCAGACAGAAATGAGTCACACATGTTCATAGGTTAGTTTCCAGGGATGCTGGGAAAACAATGTCTGGCATTTTCAGGCTTCAAGATTCATGAGGTGCTGAATTTCCTATACACAGGAAAGCATTTCCAATATCAGGCAGTTTAAAATACTGACTAACATCCATTGCACTATCATTAATTGCACAGTTTACACACTGCTTTCACATTTATTATCTCATTTGATATAGTTAAATGTCCATATTGTAACATAAAACATCCTCTTTATATCTTATGTTTCATATCATCTTCTTTCTTGTGTTCAGATTGTGGCTAGATGTAAATTCAGTGTATAAGCAAACCAATTTTGTTAGATACATTGTGTACCTTTAAGGCATAATAGTTGAAAGAGTTAATACAGCTTCATAAATGTCTATCTTATTGTCATAAAGTTACCAAACTCCAAGAAAATAATTATAACCAGTGATATCATTAATATCACACTATTGGATGAAATAACACTTCATATAAGATACTGTATTAATAGTATTAATATACCCACACAGGTAGATAGAAGTGATAAGGGTGTATATATGATACACATATGAAATAGACACTTATTTACAAATAGACATTGATGAACTCCCACATAAATATGGAATGGATGTATTCTTTGCATCTGTAAGTAGTTTTTCTTTTTTTTTTTTTTCTCTCATTCCTTGGTTTCTCTTTGGTTTCCAATGACTTCTATTCTTATCCTTCTTTTAACGTCCCCATTCTGCCCAGGCAGCCTTGGGAACTAATGACCCCTTATCTTTTATGAATTACTTTTTTCTATTATTATTCTATGATACCACATTGTACTGACTTTCTTTTCATTCTGATACCTTTCCTACTAGGGCTAGCCTTAATCTGTAACTTTTTTTCTAAATTTTTCAGCTCCTCTAAATTCAGAAGGAATTTATTTTTAATATGATCAAATATTCTATCACCAGCTTTAGATGTATGTGCTGAACTGCCTAATTGGCATTTATCTTTGAACTTCTTCTAGGTATCTCAAACTCAGTATGTACAAAACTGGACTCACTAAACCTTCCACAGCTTATTCTGTCTCAGTGAATGGTAAATACCCCAGCTATCTTTCAACCAGTTGCTTTCACAGGAAACTGAGACTTGAATTTACCTAATACTCATATATCATTAATTACAAAAGTTGATTACTTCTACTTTCTAAGTATAGCTTGAGTCCATCTATTTCTCTTCATCTTCACAGCCTCTGAATTCTAAACTACCATCAGCTATTGTCTGGACTACTACAATGGGAGATATCAAGTGTCCTAGGATCTATGATTTGTTGTTCAGTTGCTAAGTTGTTTCTCTCTACAACCCCATGAACTGAACATGCCATGCTTCCTTGTCCTTCACTATCTCCCTGAGTTTGCTCAAACTCAAGTCCATTGAGTGAGAAATGCTACCCAACCATCTGATCCTCTGTTGTCCCCTTCCCTTCTTGCCCTCAATCTTTCCCAGAAGCAGGGTGTTTTCATTGAGTTGGCTCGTCACATCAATATTGGCACTTCTGCATCAGTCCTTCCAATGAATATTCTGGGTTGATCTCCATTAGGATGGACTGCTTTGATCTCCTTGTTGTCCAAGGAACTCTCAAAACTGTGAGAACTGTGGTGCACAGTTCTCAAAACTGCACCACAGTTCAAAAGCATCAATTCTTCAGTGTTCAGCTTTCTTTATGGTCCAACTCTCACATCCATATATGGCTACTGGAAAAACCATAGCTTTGACAACTTTGACAACTGGCTTTTTGTCAGCAAAGATACATGATTAGCCTTGTTTAATTTTTCCACATAGCAGCTAGTATTCTAAAAACACAAAACAGAGTACTTTACTCTTCTACTTCCCAATAAGAGAGTGGTTTCCCATTTATCTTAAGATAAAGTCCAAAATCCACATTGTCCTTACACATCTTCTCAAAGACCTGGCTTTGTATTTCTTCTTCAGATTTAACACTTGCTATTTCCCCTCCCTCTCTAGGCAGCAGATAAAATAGTCTTTCTTTAGTTTCTTTAGAGCTTTTTGCAATTTACATTTGTTGTATCCAACAAAACTTGCCTCACTTTGTGACTGATATACTCCTAGTTAAAACTGAGATTAAATATATGTTCTTTACTAATCTCCCCTTTTTTTTTTTGGTATCAAAAATCTCTTTTATTGATTATCAGAAACATTACAAACATCTAATATGAACAAATTGTAACATGACAGTGATTAGTTTGAACAATTAATACATTTCAGATATATTATTATACATATTTCAATGCTATTTAATCTCCCCTTTTATAAACATTTATTCAATTTGTCATCATTTGTTCAGTGTAAAAGTATACACTTGAATCACTTATTGAGATGTCCCCTAACACCTAGAACTTTGCCAGTCTCAAAGTAGATGCTTAATATTGTTGAATGAATATTCTAATCCTGATGGAATTAAATACTATTACATAAAATTCCTAGTTTGCATATTTTCAAAAGTTATAGAATGTATTTTATATATATATTTTTTAATTTTCTCAGTCCTTAATAGAGTACCTGAAACATACTGCAATAATATACAACTAAATCATTATATACTAAAGTATTATATAGCTACCTCAGACACAAAATACTATTCAATATAATTAACTTTTATATTTTCTAAATATAAAAACAAAATTTCTGAATATAAAAATTTATAACATTTTAATATGAAACTTTCTTTTTTTTTTCATGGTTTTTTTTTTTTTTGATCAAGAATCTCTTTTATTGATTATCAGAAACATTACAAACATCTAGTATGAACAAATTGTGACATGATAGTGTTTAGTTTGAACAATTAATACATTTCAGATATAATATTATACATATTTCAATGCTATTCTCCCCAATCATCTCACCCTCTCCCGGTCCCAGAGTCCAAAAGTCTGGTCTATACATCAGTGTCTCTTTTGTTGTCTCATAAATAGGGTTAATTTTTACCATCTTTCTAAATTCCATATATATGCGTTAATATACTGTATTTGTAAAAGAATACATTTGAATCAGTTCTAAGGAGGTGGATGGAACTGGAGCCTATTATACAGAGTGAAGTAAGCCAGAAACAAAAACACAAATATGAAACTTTCTTAGAAATTTTATCCCATGATGTCTGACAGCATTGTCAGAAAAACAATAAAGTTGCAAAAACAAGAATCTGCCTAAAGACTCAATAAAGAATGACTTACATGTCTGTTCACCTACAGACATGAATAAATGTCTGCAGTGAATAAATTTTAAAAAACAACTCATTTTCTTACTCAGCAGAAGAAAAAGGAGAACAATTTATACAAAATGAAACACTGATTAAATATTTGACTAATTAATCAACCTTCAATTAAAATAAATACATTTATATTAAAAATATTTGAGTATTTAAAGTGTGTTCAGACACAGAATGAAAATCTACAGACATATTTTGCAGACTCTCTGAGCTCAATAGTTTTGTAAAATATAGTTTAACACCATAACAAAGGACCGTGTACACTTTCTTTGCTCACAGATCTCCCTGCTCTACCAGTAACAAATAATACACTCTATAAAATTTAAATATCTATTAATTCATAGTTAGAATCTTTCTATTGAATTATTTCTCTCATTTGAACGGACTTTTGACTTGTACTATTTGTCTATGCTAAGGATGTCTGCTTTACTTTGTCAGTGTCTAGAAGGGAATGTGACTGTATAATAGGAATTCACTTTCCTACTCCATGAAGGAGATAGTTCAATCAGGGTAGTCTCTAAAAGTTCTTCCAGTCACCAAATTCTATAATACAGGAAAAATATTTTCTCTTTGACACTGGAAATATACCCACTTAAATACTTATGCATACTTTTTAATATCAACAATAAACAGTTCAAATTTAAGAGCACCAGGTTAACACAAACAATGTGAAGACCATAAAATTTAGTTTGGCCATATATTGTCAAACCTAAATGAAGAGAAATAGATTATTTCTGTCTAGAAATAGAAAAAGACTAAAAAATAGAAATAGCAAAGAGAAAAATACTATTTCTGTCTAGAATTAGTCCCTAAATCTTTTGTTTCTAGGAAATATGCTGCCCACAAATAAAAATTGTCCCAACTCACTCTACAATAAATAATGTTTCAATTGTTGGCCAACATTTAAAAATGAGACTACTCACAAATATTCATATTTAAATATTTGTTGAAAATTCCAAATTCCCCACCACACTGGGCCATTAATCCCTCTTGTAACAATTACATAAAGATGAGAATGACTAGCCCCCTTAAATGGGAAAGTTCTCTCAAGCTCATTGCTAATGTCATCACCCTTCCCCTGCCCTGTTTCATCCATCCACATATCCCTCATAGCAACTCTGAGGATCGAATTTTGTAGTCATCATTTAGAGGACATTAATATTAGGTTAATAATCAGGAAGACTCTTGATGAAAGTGATAGTGGAGAGTGAAAAAGTTGGCTTAAAGCTCAACATTCAGAAAATGAAGATCATGGCATCCGGTCCATCAATTCATGGGAAATAGATGGGGAAACAGTGGAAACAGTGTCAGACCTTCTTTTTCTGGGCTCCAAAATCACTGCAGATGGTGACTGCAGCCATGAAATTAAAAGACGCTTACTCCTTGGAAGGAAAGTTATGACCAACCTAGATCACATATTCAAAAGCAGAGACATTACTTTGCCAGTAAAGGTTCATCTAGTCAAGGCTATGGTTTTTTCCTGTGGTCATGTATGGATGTGAGAGCTGGACTGTGAAGAAGGCTGAGCGCCGAAGAATTGATGCTTTTGAACTGTGGTGTTGGAGAAGACTCTTGAGAGTCCCTTGGACTGCAAGGAGATCCAACCAGTCCATTCTGAAGGAGATCAGCCCTGGGATTTCTTTGGAACGAATGATGTTGAAGCTGAAACTTCAGTACTTTGGTCACCTCATGCGAAGAGTTGACTTATTGGAGAAGACTCTGATGCTGGGAGGGACTGAGGGCAAGAGAAGAAGGGGACGACAGAGGATGAGATGGCTGGATGGCATCACTGACTCGATGGACATGAGTCTGAGTGACCTCCGGGAGTTGGTGATGGACAGGGAGGCCTGGCATGCTGCAATTCATGGGGTTGCAAAGACTCGGAGACGAGTTAGCGACTGATCTGATCTGATCTGATCTGATAGAGAGAGAGAGAGAGAGAGCAAAACTGAAAAAAAAAATCATTATTCACGTCTCTTAAAAAATGTTGCTTATGTTAGAAGACTATTATATTTGAAAAGTTTATGATTTTTCAGAAAACTATGGATCTTAGTATTAGTATATCATTTCTGAAATATTTTATTTTATTTCACAGCATTCCAAATAATCAAGTTATTTAGAAAAATTTCAGAATCCTCTTGTGTAATATATTGTATAGAAATTGTGTCTGTCAGTCTTTTCAACATTTGACATAAATTTACTTATACATGATTAAAACTTATATTGCAAAACATTTTCCCTCATGAATAAATGAATAAACATTTCTTCATTTTATTGCCCAAGAAACACATGTACATAAATTTTGACTTTTTTTCAAAAATCTATGTTCTAATATAAAGTCTGATGTTTTTGTCATAAATAACTTTAATTATTCTAAGAAAAGTTATTAGAAAAATCATTTTAGTATAAAAGCAAGAAGATATAAACTTCTTTAAATTTTAATACTGTATGTGAGATGGCAGAAGAGACACAGATGTAAAGAACAGACTTTGGGACTCTGTGGGAGGAGGCGAGGGGGGATGATTTGAGAGAATAGCATTGAAATGGGTATATTGCCATATGTGAAATAGATTGCCACTCCAGGTTTGATGCATGAGACAGGGTGCTCAGGACCAGAGCACTGGGATGACCCTGAAGGATGGGATGGGGAGGGAGGTGGACAGGGGGGTTCAGGATGGGGAACACATATACACCCAGGGCTGATTCATGTGAATGTGTGGCAAAAAATACTACAATATTGTAAAGTAATTAGCCTCCAATTAAAAAAAAAAAAAGATTGTGATCATAGTGATTATTACACTAGGGTATATTCTGATTTCTCAAAACCCAAAAGTATTTTCTGTTTTCATTACATACACACACTCAGACACACACACACAGATTCAGTCAAATCAAATAGTATTCTTTGAATAATATGTCATGATTTAATACCATAGGGAATGGAATAGCACTTTCATTAGGCACCAGTCTGTTCTATAATATCCTAATAGTTTCAGTTCAGTTCAGTCACTCAGTCGTGTCTGACTCTTTGCGACCCCATGGACTGCAGCATGTCAGACCTCCCTGTCCATCACCAACCCCTGGAGTTTACACAACCTTATGTCCATTGAGTTGGTAATGCCATCTACCCATCTTATCCTTTGTTGTCCCCTTCTCCTCCTGCCTTCAATCTTTCCCAACAGCAGGGTCTTTTCAAATGAGTCAGCCCTTTGCATCAGATGGCCAAAGTACTGGAGTTTCAGCTTCAACATCAGTCCTTCCAATGAACACGCAGGACTGATCTCCTTTAGGATGGGCTGGTTGGAACTCCTTGCAGTCCAAGGGACTCTCAAGAGTCTTCTCCAACACCACAGTTCAAAAGCATCCATTCTTCTGTGCTCAGCTTTCTTTATAGTCCAACTCTCACATCCATACATGACAACTGGAAAAACCATAGCCTTGAATAGAAAGAGCAAAGCAATTTAGGGCTTTACAGTAAAAATACCTTTAATTATGAAAACTCTGGAAATGATACTAAGATTTCACAAAAGTTAAAAATATAACTTTGATAAAGTAATTGGAGTGTCTCATTATTTCCATTTTGTATTTTCTTTCTTAGTGCACAGTTCAGATGTTTGAAAGTTGTTCTTAAAGTTTGAGCATAGGCAAAACAATGTACCATGACACACAAGTAAATCAATCATTTTATGACCATTACTAACATCTGACTACTGGTTTTAATATTATATTCTAGAAAGGGAAAAATGTAGATGCTTTTATAGCTGAACTAACTACCCTGCAAATATTTAATTTCTCCATCTAATCATGGTTACTTGTAAATTCTCTTTCAGGATTTTGTTCATGGTGATTTAAAAATGTACAATTACAAAGGAAAAAAAATTGAGCACTGAATACTGCATCTTACTTATCTGAGTTATGTATGTGTTGTTTGTTCTTTTTAAATTGAAAGTTAAAACTTGGTTTGCTTTGAGACGTGGCTTTTTAACACAAAATCATTTTCTATAATCTCTTAAGACCTACTTCTATTGCCATGAAATATAAATATACTTATCATGCATAAAGGTGTAATGGCCAACATCCCTTCAGTAGATCAGAATGGAAGAAGTGCTTAACCAGTGATTTTCCTTTCAAGCAGTAGAGTAGAATGAGCATGAATTTTGGAATCTGATGGGTTAAAATTTTCTGTTTTACCACTTAGATGAAGAAACTTGTACAAGTTACATAGCTTTACCAAATTTCACTTCTAAAAAAGAAAAAGAAAAAGCATAATGCCTACCTTGCAGGGTTGTCAGGAAGTTTGAATGCTATCAGATCAGATTAGATCAGTCGCTCAGTCGTATCCGACTCTTTGTGACCCCATGAATCGCAGCACGCCAGGCCTCCCTGTCCATCACCAACTCCCAGAGTTCACTCAAACTCAAGTCCATCGAGTCAGTGATGCCATCCAGCCATCTCATCTTCTGTTGTCCCCTTCTCCTCCAGCCCCAATCCCTCCCAGCATCAGAGTCTTTTCCAATGAGTCAACTCCTCACATGAGGTGGCCAAAGTACTGGAGTTTCAGCTTCAGAATCATTCGTTCCAAAGAAATCCCAGGGCTTCAGAATGGACTGGTTGGATCTCCTTGCAGTCCAAGGGACTCTCAAGAGTCTTCTCCAACAACACAGTTCAAAAGCATCAATTCTTCAGTGCTCAGCTTTCTTCACAGTCCAACTTTCACATCCATACATGACCACAGGAAAAACCATAGCCTTGACTAGGCGAACCTTTGTTGGCACAGTAATGTCTCTGCTTTTGAATATGCTATCTCGGTTGGTCATAACTTTGCTTCCAAGGAGTAAGTGTCTTTTAATTTCATGGCTGCAGTCACCATCTGCAGTGATTTTGGAGCCCAAAATAATCAAGTCTGACACTGTTTCCACTGTTTCCCCATCTATTTCCCATGAAGTGATGGGACCAGATGCCATGATCTTGGTTTTCTAAATGTTGAGCTTTAAGCCAACTTTTTCACTCTCCACTTTCATTTTCATCAAGAGGCTTTTTAGTTCCTCCTTCCCTTTTTGCCATAAGGGTGGTGTCATCTGCATATCTGAGGTTATTGATATTTCTCCCAGCAATCTTGATTCCAGCTTGTTTCTTTCAGCCTAGCGTTTCTCATGATATACTCTGCATAAAAGTTAAATAAGCAGGGTGACAATATACAACCTTGACGTACTTCTTTTCCTATTTGGAACCAGTCTGTTCCATGTCAAGTTCTAACTGTTGCTTCCTGACCTGCATACAGATTTCTCAAGAGGCAGGTCAGGTGGTCTGGTATGTATCCTTAGCTTAAAGCACAGAGTTGGCAGTCCCATTAAAAGTATGTAAGCTGTAATTTCCAAACAAGTTGTATGTAAATTAGCTTTGGTAAAATTGTGTCATTTTAAATACAATACATAAGTATACTTTGTAAAATACAGTTTTGCATGTTAGATTTGCTTGAAATGGCTGCTTATATCATTCAAAATATTATTTATAGCCAAATATCTTAATGAATCACAAATACTTTTCACACACTATCTCTTCTTTGTCTCCATTAGCTTGGTTATTCATTCAGCAAATATTTACTCATCACCAACTATGTGCCACAAACTATGCTGGATGCTGGAGGAAAAAACTTTTGATCAAAGCAGCCAGAATCCTTGCTGTCCAAAAATTATGTCTAGTAGTGCCAACATAAATTAAACAAATGTCACAAATTCTACATCTAAAATAAGTATTTACACTCTAGTTATTCAGGAAGCATAATATTCACGAGAACAGTTATTTCTAAAACCAACTATTGAGTAAAACCTATTCAAATACCTAACAAACACTATTCCACCCCACTTTTAATTGATGTTATCCACTTCTACAACATATTCAGATCTTTTTTTGGAAGACAGCTGTGTCTCAAAGGAAGAAAAGCTTTCAACGTATTATTTATATCCTTAGAAAAAAAAATGTTTATCCAGCACAAAAAGAAGCTACTGAAATTATGCTATTGAGTTATATAGTATAAAATATAGATGATGAATCAAAATTTTCCATTAAGGGGCCACTTAAAGGTAAAGATATACTCCAAATCCTTGAATGTTAAACAGTAAATCACTGGCTGCCCTTCCCTCTATGCTTTCTTCATGATTGGAAGCTAACAATGAACCAAACATATTTGTTATGATTTAGTTGCTTTTTAGAATTGGTTTCTTCCTCTCCTTTTACCTTCCTTCCTTCTAAAGGCTCACTTCTTGATCCCTTTAGTTATATATAAGTAGTATAAAAGAATGACTGATCTTCTTGGCACCCAAACTATTGCCAAGGAAGCAATCTTACACTAACTGGAATCTTGCTTCACATCCTGAGTATTATAGATAGCCTTCTGCTTATTCCTTTATAGGCCTTGAAAGAAAAAATGTGCCATCTGTTTCCATTATGATGGCCTGACTCCAGAAAGAAATGTGCAAACAAGTTTGTATATTTTTGCTAAACTTTCAATTAGTTTAATTTAGAATTTAGATGTTCTTTCTAGCTGAAACATATGGTGTTAGAAAGTGTTCTAGCTTTATTCTTTTATAAGTGGTTGACCAGTTTTCCCAGCATCACTTTTTAAAGAGATTGTCTTTTCTCCATTGTATATTTTTATCTCTTTTGTCAAAGATAAGGTGTCCATCAGATCAGATCAGATCAGTCGCTCAGTCATGTCCGACTCTTTGCGACCCCATGAACCGCAGCACGCCAGGCCTCCCTGTCCATCACCAGCTCCCGGAGGTCACCCAGACTCGCATCTATCGAGTCAGTGATGCCATCCAGCCATCTCATCCTCTGTCGTCCCCTTCTCCTCCTGCCCTCAATCCCTCCCAGCATCAGAGTCTTCTCCAATGAGTAAACTCTTCGCATGAGGTGGCCAAAATACTGGAGTTTCAGCTTGAGCATCATTCCTTCTAAAGAAATTCCAGGATTGATCTCCTTCAGAATGGACTGGTTGGATCTTCTTGAAGTCCAAGGGACTCTCAAGAGTCTTCTCCAACACCACAGTTCAAAAGCATCAATTCTTCGGTGCTCAGCCTTCTTCACAGTCCAGCTCTCACATCCATACATGACCACAGGAAAGACCATAGCCTTGACTAGGCGAACCTTTGTTGGTAAAGTAATGTCTCTGCTTTTGAATATGCTATCTAGGTTGGTCATAACTTTCCTTCCAAGGAGTAAGCGTCTTTTAATTTCATGGCTGCAGTCACCATCTGCAGTGATTTTGGAGCCCAGAAAAATAAAGTCTGCCACTGTTTCCACTGTTTCCCCATCTATTTCCCATGAAGTGATGGGACCTGATGCCATGATCTTTGTTTTCTGAATGTTTAGCTTTAAGCCAACCTTTTCACTCTCCACTTTCACCTTCATCAAGAGGCTTTTTAGCCCCTCTTCACTTTCTGCCATAAGGGTGGTGTCATCTGCATGTCTGAGGTTATTGATATTTCTCCCAGCAATCTTGATTCCAACTTGTGTTTCTTCCAGTCCAGGATTTCTCATGATGTACTCTGCATATAAGTTAAATAAACATGGTGACAATATGCAGCCTTGACGTACTCCTTTTCCTATTTGGAACCAGTCTGTTGTTCCATGACCAGTTCTAACTGTTGCTTCCTGACCTGCATACAGATTTCTTAAGAGACAGATCAGGTGGTCTAGTATTCCCATCTCTTTCAGAATTTTCCATAGTTTATTGTGATCTACACAGTCAAAGGCTTTGGCATAGTCAATAAAGCAGAAGTAGATGTTTTTCTGGAACTCTCTTGCTTTTTCCATGATCCAGCGGATGTTGACAATTTGATCTGTGGTTCCTCTGCCTTTGTAAAACCAGCTTGAACATCAGGAATTTCACGGTTCACATATTGCTGAAGCCTGGCTTGGAGAATTTTGAGCATTACTTTACTAGCATGTGAGATGAGTGCAATTGTTCGGTAGTTTGAGCACTCCTTGGCATTGCCTTTGTTTGGGATTGGGATGAAAACTGACCTTTTCCAATCTTGTGGCCACTGCTGAGTTTTCCAAATTTGCTGGCATATTGAATGCAGCACTTTCACAGCATCATCATTCAGGACTTGGAATAGCTCCACTGGAGTTCCATCACCTCCACTAGCTTTGTTCGTAGTGATGCTTTCTAAGGTGTCCATAGGTGTATGGAATTACCTCTGGGCTTTCTATTTTGTTCCATTGATCTATATTTCTGTCTTTGTGCCAGTACCAAACTGTCTTGATGACTGTAGCTTTATAGTATAGCTTGAAGTCAGGGAGGTTGATTCCTCTGTGTCCTGTCTTCTTTTTCAAGATTGCTTTTGAAATTTGAGGGGTTTTTTGTATTTACATACAAATTGTGAAATTATTTGTTCTAGTTCTCTAAAAAATATTGTTGGTAGCTTGATAGGGATCGCACTGAATATTTACATTGCTTTGGGTATTATACTCACTTTCACTATATTGATTATTCCGATCCATGAATATCATATATTTCTCCATCTATTTGTGTCCTCTTTGATTTCTTTCATCCGTGTTTTATAGTTTTTTGTATCTATGTCTTTTGTTTCTTAAAGTAGATTTATTCCTAAGTATTTTATTTTTTTCATTGCAATAGTGAATAGAATTGTTTCCTTAATTTCTCTTTCTGTTTTCTCATTGTTAGTGTATAGGGATGCAAGGGATTTCTGTGTGTTGATTTTATATCCTGCAACTTTACTATACTCACTGATTAGTTCTAGTAACTTTCTGGTGGAGTCTTTAGGGTTTTCTATGTAGAGGATCATGTCATATGCAAATTGTGAGAGTTTTACTTCTTCTTTTCCAATCTGGATTCCTTTTATTTCTTTTCCTTCTCTGATTGTTGTGGCCAAAACTTCCAAAACTATGTTGAATAGCAGTGGTGAGAATGGGCACCCTTGTCTTGTTCCTGACTTTTGGGGAAACACTTTCAAGTCTTCACCATTGAGGATAATGTTTGCTGTGGGTTTGTCATATACAGCTTTTATTATGTTGAGGTATGTTCCTTCTATACCTGCTTTCTGAAGGGATTATTATCATAAATGGATGTTGAATTTTGTCAAAGGCTTTCTCTGCACCTACTGAGATAATAATTTGTTTTTATTTGTTAACGTGGTGCATTACATTGATTGATTTGTGGATATTAAAGAACCCTTGCATCCCTGGGATAAAGTCCACTTGGTCATGATGTATGATTTTTTAAATATGTTGTTGTATTCTGTTTGCTAAAATTTTGTTAAGGATTTTTGTATCTATGTTCATCAGTGATATTGGCCTGTAGTTTTCTTTTATTGTAGCATCTTTGTCTGGTTTTGGTTTTAGAGTGATGGTGGCCTCATAGAATGATGTTGGAAAGTTACGTTCCTCTGCAATTTTCCAGAAGAGTTTGAGTAGAATAGGTGTTAGCTCTTCTCTAAATTTTTGGTAGAATTCAACCGTGTGGCCGTCTGGTCCTGGGCTTTTGTTTGCTGAAAGATTTCTGATTACAGTTTTTATTTGCATGTTTGTGATGGGTCTGTTAAGATTTTCTATTTCTTCCTGGTTCACTTTTGGAAAGTTATATTTTTCTAAGAATTTGTCCATTTCTTCCACGTTGTCCATTTTATTGGCATGTAGCTGCTGATAGTAGTCTCATGTTCCATTGTATTTCTTTGTTGTCTGTTGTGACTTATCCATTTTCAGTTCTAATTTTGTTGATTTGATTTTTCTCCCTATATTTCTTGATGAGTCTGGCTAATGGCTTTTCTATTTTATTTATCTTCTCAAAGAACCTACTTTTGGCTTTGTTGATTTTTGCTATGGTCTCTTGTGTTTCTTTGGCATTTATTTCTTCTTTAATTTTTATGATTTCTTTCCTTCTAGTAACCCTGGGGTTCTTCACTTCTTCCTTTTCTAGTTGCTTAAGTGAGAGTTAGGTTATTTATTTGACTTTTTTCTTGTTTATTGTGGTAAGCTTATATTGCTATCAACCTTCCTCTTAGCATTGCTTTTACTAAGTCCCATAGGTTTTGGGTTGTGTTTTCATTTTCATTCATTTCTATGCATATTTTGATTTATTTTTTGATTTCTTCTGTGATTTCTTGGTTATTCAGAAGCATGTTGTTTAGCCTCCATATGTTGGAATTTTTAATAGTTGTGTGTGTGTGTGTTTTTGGGTTTTTTTTGTAGTTGATGTCTAATCTTACTGAATTATGATCAGAAAGATGCTTGGAATGATT
This sequence comes from Tragelaphus eurycerus, assembly GCA_935064755.1. NCBI lineage: Eukaryota > Metazoa > Chordata > Mammalia > Artiodactyla > Bovidae > Tragelaphus > Tragelaphus eurycerus. The sequence goes on from CAKXYN010000123.1 coordinate 3,274,276, forward strand.
TTTTTTTTAACTTACCAAGGCTAGATTTATGGCCCAGGATGTGATCTATCCTGGAGAAGGTTCTGTGTGCATTTGAAAAAAAGGTGAAATTCATTGTTTTGTGGTGAAATGTCCTATTGATATCAATTAGGTACTAACTGGTCCATTGTATCATTTAAAGTTTATGTTTCCTTGCTAATTTTCTGTTTAATTGAACTATCCATAGGTGTGAGTGGGGTATTGAAGGCTCCCAATATTATTGTTTCAATTTCCCCTTTCATCAGATCAGATCAGTCGCTCAGTTGTTTCCGACTCTTTGCGACCCCATGAATTGCAGTACACCAGGCCTCCCTGTCCATCACCAACTCCCAGAGGTCACTCAGACTCATGTCCATCGAGTCAGTGATGCCATCCAGCCATCTCATCCTCTGTTATCTCCTTCTCCTCCTGCCCCCAATCCCTCCCAGCATCTGAGTCTTTTCCAATGAGCCAAAGTAGTGGAGTTTCAGCTTTAGCATCATTCCTTCCAAAGAAATCCCAGGGCTGATCTCCTTCAGAATGGACTGGTTGGATCTCCTTGCAGTCCAAGGGACTCTCAAGAGTCTTCTCCAACACCACAGTTCAAAAGCATCAATTCTTTGGTGCTCAGCCTTCTTCACAGTCCAACTCTCACATCCATACATGACCACATTTTCTTCATTTTCTGAATGTTGAGCTTTAAGCCAACTTTTTCACTCCTCTCTTTCACTTTCATCAAGAGGCATTTTAGTTCCTCTTCCCTTTCTGCCATAAGGGTGGTGTCATCTGTATATATGAGGTTATTGATATTTCTCCCGGAAATCTTGATTCCAGCTTGTTGTTCTTCCAGTCCAGCGTTTCTCATGATGTACTCTGCATAAAAGTTACATAAGCAGGGTGACAATATACAGCCTTGACATACTCCTTTTCCTATTTAGAACCAGTCTGTTGGTCCATGTCCAGTACTAACTGTTGCTTCCTGACCTGCATACAGATTTCTCAAGAGGCAGGTCAGGTGGTCTGGTATTCCCATCTCTTTCAGAATTTTCCACAGTTGATTGTGATCCACACAGTCAAAGGCTTTGGCATAGTCAATAAAGCAGAAATAGATGTTTTTCTAGAACTCTCTTGCTTTTTCCATGATCCAGCGGATGTTGGCAATTTGATCTCTGGTTCCTCTGCCTTTTCTAAAACTAGCTTGAATATCAGGAAGTTCATGGTTCACATATTGCTGAAGCCTGGCTTGGAGAATTTTGAGCATTACTTTACTAGCGTGTGAGATGAGTGCAATTGTGCGGTAGTTTGAGCATTCTTTGGCATTGCCTTTCTTTGGGATTAAAACGAAAACTGACCATTTCCAGTCCTGTGGCCACTGCTGAGTTTTCCAAATTTGCTGGCATACTGAGTGCAGAACTTTCACAGCACCATCTTTCAGGATTTGGAATAGCTCAACTGGAATTCTATCACCTCCACTAGCTTTGTTCGTAGTGATGCTCTCTAAGGCCCACTTGACTTCACATTCCAGGATGTCTGGCTCTAGGTCAGTGATCACACCATCATGATTATCTCAGTTGTAAAGACCTTTTTTATATAGTTCTTCTATGTATTCTTGCCATCTCTTCTTAATGTCTTTTGCTTCTGTTAGGTCCATACCATTTCTGTCCTTTATCGAGCCCATCTTTGCATGAAATGTTCCTTTGTATCTGATTTTCTTGAAGAGATCTCTAGTCTTTCCCATTCTGTTGTTTTCCTCTATTTCTTGGCATTGATCGCTGAAGAAGCCTTTCTTATCTCTTCTTGCTATTCTTTGGAACTCTGTATTCAGATGTTTATATCTTTCCTTTTCTCCTTTGCTTTTCACTTGTCTTTTTTTTTTTTTTTTCACAGCTATTTGTAAGGCCTCCCCAGACAGCCATTTTGCTTTTTTGCATTTTTTTCCATGGGGATGGTCTTGATCCCTGTCTCCTGTACTATGTCACGAACCTCATTCCGTAGTTCATTAGCCCCTCTATCTATCAGATCTAGGCCCTTAAATCTATTTCTCATTTCTACTGTATAAACAAAAGGGATTTGATTTAGGTCATACCTGAATGGTCTAGTGGTTTTCCCTACTTTCTTTCAATTTAAGCCTGAATTTGGCAATAGGGAGTTCATAGTCTGAGCCACAGTCAGCTCCTGGTCTTGTTTTTGCTGACTGTATAGAGTTTTTCCATCTTTGGCTGCAAAGAATATAATCAATATGATTTCGGTGTTGACCATCTGGTGATGTCCATATGTAGAGTCTTCTCTTGTGTTGTTGGAAGAGGGTGTTTGTTATGACCAATGCATTTTCTTGGCAAAACTCTATTAGTCTTTGCCCTGCTTCATTCCGTATTCCAAGACCAAATTTGCCTGTTATTCTAGGTGTTTATTGACTTCCTACTTTTGCATTGCAGTTCCCTATAATGAAAAGGACATCTTTTGGGTGTTAGTTCTAAAAGGTCTTGTAGGTGTTCATAGAATCATTCAACTTCAGCTTCTTCAGCGTTACTGATTGGGGCATAGACTTGGATTACTGTGATATTGAATGGTTTGCCTTGGAAACTAGCAGAGATCATTCTGTCGGTTTTGAGATTGCATCCAAGTACTACATTGGATGTAGTACTACATTGGATGTAGTACTACATTGGATACATGGACTCTTTTGTGGACCATGATGGCCACTCCTTTTCTTCTGAGGGATTTCTGCCCACAGTAGTAGATATAATGGTCATCTGAGTTCAATTCCACCATTCCAGTCCATTTCAGTTTGTTGATTCCTAGAATGTCGACATTCACTCTTGCCATCGCTTGTTTGACCACTTCCAATTTGCCTTGATTCATGGATCTGACATTCCAGGTTCCTATGCAATATTGCTCTTTACAGCATCGGACCTTGCTTCTATCACCAGTCCCATCCACAGCTGGGTATTCTTTTTGCTTTGGCTCAATCCCTTTATTCTTTCTGGAGTTATTTCTCCACTGATCTCCAGTAGCATATTGGGCCCCTACTGACCTGGGGAGTTCCTCTTTCAGTATCCTATCATTTTGCCTTTTCATACTGTTCATGGGGTTCTCAAGGCAAGATTACTGAAGTGGTTTGTCATTCCCTTCTCCAGTGGACCACATTCTGTCTGATCTCTCCACCATGACCCGTCCATCTTGGGTTGCCCCATGGGCATGGCTTAGTTTCATTGAGTTAGACAAGGTGGGCGCAGGAGGGCCTAGAGGAATTATTCCATGTTGAAGGTCAGGAAGGGCAGTGGTGAGGAGATACCCCTCATCCAAGGTAAGGAGCAATGGCTGCACTTTGCTGGAGCAGCTGTGAAGAGATACCCCACGTCCAAGGTAAGAGATACCCAAGTAAGATGGTAGGTGTTTCAAGAGGGCATCAGAGGGCAGACACAATGAAATCATACTCACAGAAAACTAGTCAATCTAATCACACTAGGACCACAGCCTTGCCTAACTCCCCTTTCATACTTGTTAGAATTTACCTTACATATTTTGTTGCTCCTCTGTTGGGTGCATATATATTGTATTTGTTATATCTTCTTGGATTGATCCTTTGATCATTATCATTAAGTGTCCTTCTTTGTCTCTTTTTACAGCCTTTATTTCAAAGTCTATTTTATCTGATATGAGTATTGCTACTCCTGCTTTCCTTTGGTCTCCATTTACAAGAAATATATTTTTCCACCCCTTCACTTTCAGTCTGTATGTGTCCCTTGTTTTGAGGTGGGTCTCTTGTAAACAGCATATATGGGGGTATTGTTTTTTGCATCTATTCAGCCAGTCTTTGTCTTTTCGTTGGGGCATTCAACTCATTTACATTTAGGATAATAACTTATAAGTATGATCCCGTTGCCACTTACTGTGTTGTTTTGGGTTCGAGTTTATACACCTTTCCTGTGTTTCCTGTCTAGAGAAGATCTTTTAGCATTTGCTGAAGAGCTGGTTTGGAGGTGCTGAATTCTCTCAGCTTTTGATTGTCTGTAAAGCTTTTGATTTCTCCTTCATATCTAAATGAGATCCTTGCTGGGTACAGTCATCTGGGTTGTAGTTTTTTTCTCTTTCATCAGTGTAAGTATGGCTTGTGGTTTCCTTCTGGCCTGAAGAGTTTCTATTGAAAGATCAGCTGTTATGCTTATGGGAGTCCACTTGTGTGTTATTTGTTGTTTTTCCCTTGCTGCTTTCAATATTTGTTCCTTGTGTTTGATTTTTGTTAATTTGATTAAGATGTATCTTGGGGTGTTTTGCCTTGGATTTATCCTGTTTGGAACTCTCTGGGTTTCTTGGACTTGGGTGGCTAATTTCTTCCCCAATTTAGGATAGTTTTCAACTATTATCTCCTCAAGTATTTTCTCATGGCCTTTCTTTTTGTCTTATTCTTCTGGGACTCCTATGAGTCAAATGTTGGGGCATTTGACATTGTCTCAGAGGTCTCTGAGGTTGTCCTCATGTCTTTTAATTCTTTTTTCCTCTCTGCTTCATTTACGTCCACCATTCTATCTTCCACTTTGCTTATCCTACCTTCTGACTCAGTTATTCTACTGTTGGTTCCCTTCAGAGTTTTGTTTTGTTTTTGCTTAACTTTACAATATTGTATTATTTTTACTATACATCGAGATGGATCCGCCACCAGAGTAACAGACAAACAACTAATCTGTTTGTTTTTTTTTTTTAATCTCATTTAAGCATTATTCATTGTTGATTGAAATGTTTTATTTCTTCTAGGTCCTTGTTAAACATTTCTTGCATCTTCTCAATCTTTGTCTCCAGGCTATTTTTCTGTAACCCAATTTTGTTTTCAAGATTTTGGGTCATCTTTGCTATCATTATTCTGAATTATTTTTTAGGTAGACTCCCTATCTCCTCCTCTTTTGTTTTGCTTTGATGCACATTTATCCTGTTCCTTTACCTGCTGAATATTTTTCTGCCTTTTCATCTTGTTTAGATTGCTCTGTTTGGGATGGTGTTTCCTCCCTGTGGGTGGGGTTGGACGAGTGACTTGTCAAGATTTCCTGGTTAGGGATGCTTGTGTGGGTGTTCTGGTGGGTGGAGCTGGATTTTTTCTCTCTGGAGTGCAATGAAGTGTCCAGTAGTGATTTTTGAGATGTTTATGGGTTTTACGTGGCTTTGTGCAGCCTGTATATTAAAGCTAAGAGCTATGTTCCTACTTTGCTGGAGAATTTACATGGCATGTCTTGCTCTGGAACTTGTTGGCTCTTGGGTGGAGCTTGGTTTCAGTGTGATATGGAGGCTTTTAGATGGAGCTCACAGTTTATAGAAACTAAGATTTAATTAAAAACTAATAGTGAGCTGGCACACGGTTGAAAGGGAAGAGAGAACACACATAAACACATCAGTTTTATATGGCATTTACCAAGTGCCAGTTATTGTATTTCATGTGTTGTGTTGAATACTGTTGTGAATAAAATAGGCATGGTTCTTTGTAATCACAGAATTCATAAACTGTTTTATGTTTTCTTACTTAGTTTCCTCTTCTACCCTTTGCAACCACTTGAAACCTGTGCAGTTTTAAACACCAGTCTCAAATCTCACTCATACAATTTTACCTTTTATATCAGTACAACTAAAAAATTATCAACCCACATCTTACCTAATCTTTTCATTTGTGGAATTTATAGAATGAGGTACCCTTAACACACCTGCACATTTCATTCAAGGTCAATCTTATATTGAGCCCTGACCAAAAAGATTCTGTTTTTCTGGGGCCTTACTTAATTACTGTCCCTTTTCTCTTCTGTATTCTATCTTCCTCTCTTCTGTCTCCATTTCTTCAATCCATAAACATATTCAAGTTTCTCCTTTCCTCTCCTCCATCAAGGATGCCCCAAGGTAATATCAATATAACCCCTTGATATTATGTAAAATCATATTTCTTTGAAGTTAGATTCAGCATCATTAACAAATACACAATTTATTGGTATATAATCCTATTATTGATGGAATCATGAATTTGAAAAAGTATTATTAGGAACTTTCTAATACTTTTATTGCTAATTATCTCCTAGAAGTTGTTATGTACAACAACTTTGATCTGGAGTTCCTGGATGAGAAGCCACCTCTCTCTTACAGTGACAAGAACCTCATCGACCCCATGGACCAAACAGCATACTTTGGCTGTTTCACTCTCCTCTTTTAACTCTCCTCTTTCACCTTCATCAAAAGGCTCTTTAGTTCTTCTTCATTTTCTGCCATAAGGGTAATGTCATCTGCAAATCTGAGGTTATTGATATTTCTCTTGGCAATCTTGATTCCAGCTTGTGCTTCATTTAGTCCAGCATTTTTCATGATGTACTCCGAGTATTAAGTTAAATAAGCGGGTGACAACATACAGACTTGAGATATTTCTTTCCTGATTTGGATCCAGTCTGCTGTTCCATGTCCAGTTCCAACTGTTGCTTCTTGACTTGCACATAGATTTCTCAGGAGACAGGTCAGGTGGTCTGGTATTTCCATTTCTTGGCTCAAATTGTTGAGATCCACACAGCCAAAGGCTTTTATATAGTCAATAAAGGGGAAGTATATGTTTCTCTGGAACTCTCTATAATAACTTGCTTATTGATTTGTATGTCTTCAACCTTACCCTTAATAGACTGTTGTCATTCCTCCTGTCTGCCTTCTCTATGTCATCCTGACTCCTCTGTGCTTCCTCACTCCCTGAACCAATTCCTTATTGAATTCACCATCCTGAATATCAATTTATATCTCTATCTTGTCCTCTAGAGTGTGAATTCTCAGTGAAGATATCCTATTAACTGTATTTTATTTAAAATGTTTAACACAATGACTAAGCAGTATGTAAGCATTTGTTGAATGACATGAGTGATAATTTTAAGTCTCCCCTTTTTACAGTGCATTCTTTTTGCTACAAATGGAATAGTAATGCTTTTTCAATATTTTATACAGTTTGTTCAAACCAAGAAACAGTTATGTTTATGTAGGAAAATGGATAGGTTAATCATCTAAATTCAAGTATCTACAAGACTGGGCTATTACCATAAATATCTGAAGTATCATAGTAGTAGTAATAAGAAGTGGCTCATCTTGCAGCTTATTCAGGCATGCACCCTCCATCATAAAGCATTCATACTCAACTGAAAAAAATTGGGGACAAATAAAGCTCATATTCTCTAAATTTATGGGTTCGAGCTGGTGATACCTGCTATAGATGTACTACAATAAATAACCCCTATCATCTTAGCTCAGAAAATGGTAACACATGAAGAAGGAAATGGCAACCCACTCCAATATTCTTGCCTGGAGAATCCCAGGGACAGGGGAGCCTGGTGGGCTGCCATCTATGGGATCGCAAAGAGTCAGACACGACTGAAGCAACTTAGCATGCATACATGCATATAAATGTATTCTACATATTATTTACAAATTGGATAGTACAAAAGATAATGTAATTTTAATAGTTTTAATTTTTTTTGCTCTGCTCTTTTGATAGACCCCGTGTGTCCACATACCATGCATTACACTTTTTAACTTTTTCATAAAGTTTCTAATTTTTATTGATTTCATCATAGTGACATATTTCCTATCTGCAGGTTCCAATCATACTTTTGTTGCTATAAATACACTAAATTTCCAAAAAGAGTAAGTAATTAAGATTTTTATAAGAAAAATGATTAACTATTTTTTCTGTACTCTGATAATATCTGAGCATTGTTGTTTTTGTTGTTTAGTTGATAAGTCACGTCCAACACTTTTGCAACCCCATGGACTGTAGCTGACCAGGCTTTTCTGGCCATGGGATTTCCCAGACAAGAATGCTGGCATGGGTTGACATTTCCTTCTCCAGGGGATCTTACCAACCCAGGGATTGACCTGCATCTCTTGCATTTGCAGGTGAATTCTTTACCACTAAGCCACTGGGGAAAATGAAAGCACTGATTAAAAAAGATATGTGCTCCCCAGTGTTCATGGCAGCATTATTTACAGTTGTAGGCTATGGAGGCAACCTGGGTGTCTATCAGTGGATAGATGGATAAACAGGATACAGTGTATGTATGCGGTCCAATGTCACTCAGCCACAAAGGAGACTGAAGTTTTGCCATTTGCAACAAACGTGGATGGATTTGGAACATATATTGACCAGGATGATTCAGACACAAAGGGACAATTACAATGTGGTTGTGTGGAATCTAAAAAAATAAATCAAACTAGTGAATATAATAAAACAGACTCATGGATACAGAGTACAGACAGGTGGTTGAAAATGGGACTAGGTAAGGGCAAGGTAGGGATAGAGGTTTAAGAGGTACAAGCCACTATATACAAAATAAATAAAAGACAAGGATAGGAATGCAAGGGATTTCTGTGTGTTAATTTTATATCCTGCAACTTTGCTATATTCATTGATTAGTTCTAGTAATTTTCTGGTGGAATCTTTAGGGTTTTCTATGTAGAGGATCATGTCATCTGCAAACAGTGAGAGTTTTACTTCTTCTTTTCCAATTTGGATTCCTTTTATTTCTTTTTCTGCTCTGATTGCTGTGGCCAAAACTTCCAGAACAATGTTGAATAGTAATGGTGAAAGTGGGCATCCTTGTCTTCTTCCTGACTTTAGAGAAAATGCTTTCAGTTTTTCATCATTGAGGATAATGTTTGCTGTGGGTTTGTCATATATAGCTTTTATTATGTTGAGGTATGTTCCTTCTATTCCTGCTTTCTGGAGATTTTTTATCATAAATGGATGTTGAACTTTGTCAAAGGCTTTCTCTGCATCTATTGAGATAATCATATGGTTTTTATTCTTCAATTTGTTAATGTGGTGTATTACGTTGATTGATTTGCGGATATTGAAGAATCCTTGCATTCCTGAGATAAAGCCCACTTGGTCATGGTGTATGATCTTTTTAATGTGTTGTTGGATTCTGATTGCTAGAATTTTGTTAAGGATTTTTGCATCTATGTTCATCAGTGATATTGGCCTGTAGTTTTCTTTTTTTGTGGGATCTTTGTCAGGTTTTGGTATTAGGGTGATGGTGGCCTCATAGAATGAGTTTGGAAGTTTGCCTTCCTCTGCAATTTTCTGGAACAGTTTGAGTAGGATAGGTGTTAGCTCTTCTCTAAATTTTTGGTAGAATTCAGCTGTGAAGCCGTCTGGATCTGGGCTTTTGTTTGCTGGAAGATTTCTGATTACAGTTTCAATTTCCGTGCTTGTGATGGGTCTGTTAAGATTTTCTATTTCTTCCTGGTCCAGTTTTGGAAAGTTGTACTTTTCTAAGAATTTGTCCATTTCTTCCACATTGTCCATTTTACTGCCATATAATTGCTGATAGTAGTATCTTATGATCCTTTGTATTTCTGTGTTATCTGTTGTGATCTCTCCATTTTCTTTTCTAATTTTCTTGATTTGATTTTTCTCCCTTTGTTTCTTGATGAGTCTGGCTAGTGGTTTGTCAATTTTATTTACCTTTTCAAAGAACCAGCTTTTGGCTTTGTTGATTTTTGCTATGGTCTCTTTTGTTTCTTTTGCATTTATTTCTGCCCTAATTTTTAAGATTTCTTTCCTTCTGCTAACCTTGGGGTGCTTCATTTCTTCCTTTTCCAGTTGCTTTAGGTGTAGAGTTAGGTTATTTATTTGGCTTTTTTCTTGTTTCTTAAGGTATGCCTGTATTGCTATGAACTTTCCCCTTAGGACAGCTTTTACAGTGTCCCACAGGTTTTGGGTTGTTGTGTTTTCATTTTCATTCGTTTCTATGCAGATTTTGATTTCTTTTTTGTTTTCTTCTGTGATTTGTTGGTTATTCAGGAGTGTGTTGTTCAGCCTCCATATGTTGGACTTTTTAATAGTTTTTCTCCTGTTATTGAGATTTACTCTTACTGCATTGTGGTCAGAGAAAATGCTTGGAATGATTTCAATTTTTCTGAACTTACCAAGGCTAGATTTATGGCCCAGGATGTGGTCTATCCTGGAGAAGGTTCCGTGTGCGCTTGAGAAAAAGGTGAAATTCATTGCTTTGGGATGAAATGTCCTATAGATATCAATTAGTTCTAACTTGTCTATTGTATCGTTTAAAGTTTGTGTTTCCTTGTTAATTTTCTGTTTAGTTGATCTATGCATTGGTGTGAGTGGGGTATTAAAGTCTTCCACTATTATTGTGTTATTGTTGATTTCTCCTTTCATACTTGTTAGTATTTGTCTTATATATTGCGGTGCTCCTATGTTGGGTGCATATATATTTATAATTGTTATATCTTCTTCTTGGATTGATCCTTTGATCATTATGTAGTGACCTTCTTTGTCTCTTTTCACAGCCTTTGTTTTAAAGTCTAATTTATCTGATATGAGTATTGCTACTCCTGCTTTCTTTTGGTCCCTATTTGCATGGAAAATCTTTTTCCAGCCCTTCACTTTCAGTCTGTATGTGTCCCCTGTTTTGAGGTGGGTCTCTTGTAGACAACATATGTATGGGTCTTGTTTTTGTATCCATTCAGCCAGTCTCTGCCTTTTGGTTGGGGCATTCAACCCATTTACATTTAAGGTAATTATGGATAAATATGATCCCGTTGCCATTTACTTTGTTGTTTTGGGCACACAGAAATCCCTTGCATTCCTGTACACCAATAACGAGAAAATAGAAAGAGAAATTAAGGAAACAATTCCATTCACCATTGCAATGAAAACAATAAAATACTTAGGAATATATCTTCCTAAAGAATCTAAAGACTTATATATAGAAAACTATAAAACACTGGTGAAAGAAATCAAAGAGGACACTAATAGATGGAGAAATATACCTTGTTCGTGGATTGGTAGAATCAATATAGTGAAAGTGAGTATACTACCCAAAGCAATTTATAGATTCAATGCAATCCCCATCAAGCTACCAACAGTATTCTTCACAGAGCTAGAACAAATAATTTCTCAATTTGTATGGAAATACAAAAAACCTCGAATAGCCAAAGCTATCTTGAGAAAGAAGAATGGAACTGGAGGAAGCAACCTGCCTGACTTCAGGCTCTACTATAAAGCTACAGTCATCAAGACAGTATGGTACTGGCACAAAGACAGAAATATAGATCAATGGAACAAAATAGAAAGTCCAGAGATAAATCCACGCACATATGGTCACCTTATCTTTGACAAAGGAGGCAAGAATATACAATGGATTAAAGACAATCTTTTTAACAAGTGGTGCTGGGAAAACTGGTTGAACACTTGTAAAAGAATGAAACTAGAACACTTTCTAACATCATACACAAAAATAAACGCAAAATGGATTAAAGAGCTAAATGTAAGACCAGAAACCATAAAACTCCTAGAGGAAAACATAGGCAAAACACTCTCTGACTTACATCACAGCAGGATCCTCTATGACCCACCTCCCAGAATATCGAAAATAAAATAAAAAATGAACAAATGGGACCTAATCAAACTTAAAAAGCTTCTGCACAACAAAGGAAACTATAGGCAAGCTGAAAAGACAGCCTACAGAATGGGAGAAAATAATAGCAAATGAAGCAACAGACAAACAACTAATCTCAAAAATATACAAGCAACTTCTACAGCTCAATTCCAGAAAAATAAACGACCCAATCAAAAAATGGGCCAAAGAACTTAATAGACATTTCTCCAAAGAAGATATACAGATGGCTAACAAACACATGAAAAGATGCTCAACATCACTCATTATCAGAGAAATGCAAATCAAAACCACTATGAGGTACCATTACACGCCAGTCAGAATGGCTGCGATCCAAAAGACCACAAGCAATAAATGCTGGAGAGGGTGTGGAGAGAAGGGAACCCTCTTACACTGTTGGTGGGAATGCAAACTAGTACAGCCACTATGGAAAACAGTATGGAGATTCCTCAAAAAACTGGGAATAGAACTGCCTTATTATCCAGCAATCCCACTGCGGGGCATACACACTGAGAAATCCAGAATTGAAAGAGACACGTGTACCCCAATGTTCATAGCAGCACTGTTTACAATAGCCAGGACGTGGAAGCAGCCTAGATGTCCATCCACAGATGAATGGATAAGCAAGCTGTGGTACATATACACAATGGAGTATTACTCAGCCATTAAAAAGAATACATTTGAATCAGTTCTAAGGAGGTGGATGGAACTGGAGCCTATTATACAGAGTGAAGTAAGCCAGAAACAAAAACACAAATACAGTATACTGACACATATATATGGAATTTAGAAAGATGGTAAAAATAACCCTATTTACGAGACAGAAAAAGAGACACTGATGTATAGAACAGACTTTTGGACTCTGGGACCGGGAGAGGGTGGGATGATTGGGGAGAACAGCATTGAAATATGTATAATATCATATCTGAAATGAGTTAGTCCAGGTATGATGCCCTATAACAGATGCCTGGGATTAGAGCACTGGGATGACCTGGAGGGAGGGTGTGGGAAGGGGGGCGGGAGGAGGGTTCAGGATGGGGAACACGTGTATACTGGTGGCGGATCCATCCCAATGTATAGTAAAAGCAATACAATATTGTAAAGTTAAGCAAAAAAAAAAAAAAAAAAAAAAAAAAAATAAATAAAAGTTCTGACCATTTAAAAAAAAAAAAGACAAGGATATATTATACAAAACACCGAACATAGCCAATATTTTATAATAACTATAAGTTGAAAATAACTTTTACAAGTTGTGAATCACTATGTTGTTACACCTGAAACTTATGTAATACTCTACATAAACTGTACATCAGTAAAAATAAAATATAAAGACTGAATATAGGAAAAATTAGCAGTTCCAAAGAGACTAATTTTAACATTAATTAACTTTCTGTGACCTATATTTTCATGTACTAAGGAATAATTAATATTTTCCTTCATATAAAATGTAAATGATAATAGTAACAACAATAAAATAGCAATAATAATAAATGAGGTAATATATATGAATGTTCTTAGTAAAATGTAAAGAGCCTGGTGGGCTGCAGTCCATGGGGTCGCTAAGAGTCGGACACGACTGATCGACTTCACTTTCACTCTTCACTTTCATGCATTGGAGAAGGAAATGGTAACCCACTCCAGTATTCTTGCCTGGAGAATCCCAGGGACAGAGGAGCCTGGTGGGCTGCCATCCATGGGGTCGCACAGAGTCGGACACGACTGAAGCGACTTAGCAGCAGCAAAGATCTATCTAAATGAATAAGCTGTTGTCTTTAATTTTTTTTAATCTTGTGCCTACACATCCAAGCACTTTTGTGTCAGAAAAGGCTGGGAAAATTATTCAAGGCAATAGATTTTCACAAATGCTAACAAAGTCAGCTAACTTACCAAAACCATCAGAGTGGAGAATTTGTTTACTTCTTGGGTATCTACCAATGTCATAATGACTAGCAGGTAGAACAAGTGAAGTAATACATAAGCACAAAGTACCTATTATATTTACCCTGACTAATCCATAAGAAGGAAAAATCAACAGATCTAAGGCAATATCTCCTGCATAATAATGCATTTTACCTTACAATCCTTATAAGTTCACCTAGATATGGCTCACAAATTCTTCCCTAGTTCTACCTGCAAAATGTAATGACTACTTCATTTGTTGTTCTAAGTAACTATTTTTAACCTGTGGCAGATTCATTTTGACATATGGAAAAACCAATACAATATTGTAAAGTTAAATAAAATAATAAATAAATAAATTTGCAAAAAAATAAAAAGAATGCTGTATAATAAAAAAATTATTTGCATTGGTAAATATTAGTATAAAGAAGAGGTTTATCATCATAGCAGCTAGCAATGAGACTTGTGTAGTTCAATTTATATTGAGACCTGTGTCCAACATGGCCTTGTTCCATTCTTAAGCTACCTCACTTCTGTGATCATAGGAATATAAATATCCTTTAGTCTCATCTTTTTTAGCTTACCTCCTTCTCCTCAATGTTTGCCTTACTGTCCTTCTTCCCCTGAACTTACAGAGTCATCACATTCTATTTCTGATAACCAAAATTAATACATTTCCCTCCTCCAATATTAATAGATGCAATTTTTATTAATATTATTCAACAAGTATAGTTGAAATATATCTATAAACATTTATGCAATATGTCTTCAGCATGCAATATCTAATATAAGAGAGAAACAAATAACTTGATTACAATATAGTAACACAAAGTAATAAAGTATCTGAGAGAATGAGAATATATCAAATTATACAAAATGATAAGCTTCCTTAAAATATTACATATTTTTTAAATTTATTGGACTTCCCAGGTGGCACTAGTGGAAAAGAATCTGTCTGTCAGTGCAGGAAACACAAAAGATGCAAGTTAAATCCCTGGGTTTGGGAGATCCCCAAAAGTAGAAAATGGCAACCCACTCCAGTAATGGTGCCTGAAATTCCATGGACAGAGAAGCCTGGCCAGCTACAGTCCATGGGGCCACAAAGAGTTGGACATGATTGAGCACAAATTATATGAGTTACAGATGTGCAACAGAGTGACTTATTTATGTACTTGTTCACTCAACAAAATAGCCATTGGGGAATGTAAGATGACTAAGACACCCAGGAATCTCATGGCTATTGCTAGGGGTAAACAATATGAAAAATAATTGTAATGAATAGCTTAAAAAGTTCAGTGTTTCAAGAAATGTAGAGTAAGAAATAACAAAAGAGGAGGGGCCTCTAATTCAGCCTAAGGAAATCAGGGAAAGTTTGCAAGAAAATAAAATTTCTACATTATTAGGATTGATAATTCATCAGTTCAGTTCAGTTCAGTTGCTCAGTCATGTCCGACTCTTTGAGACCCCATGAATCGCAGCACGCCAGGCCTCCCTGTCCATCACCAACTCCCGGAGTTCACGCAAACTCACATCCTTCGAGTTAATGATGCCATCCAGCCATCTCATCCTCTGTCGTCCCCTTCTCCTCTTGCCCCCAATCCCTCCCAGCATCAGAGTCTTCTCCAATGAGTCAACCCTTCGCATGAGGTGGCCAAAGTACAGGAGTTTCAGCTTTAGCATCATTCCTTCCAAAGAAATCCCAGGGCTGATCTCCTTCAGAATGGACTCGTTGGATCTCCTTATAGTCCAAGGGACTCTCAAGAGTCTTCTCCAACACCACAGTTCAAAAGCATCAACTCTTCAGCGCTCAGCCTTCTTCACAGTCCAACTCTCACATCCATACATGATCACTGGAAAAAAAACCATAGCCTTGACTAGATGGACTTTTGTTGACAAAGTAATGTCTCTGCTTTTGAATATGCTATCTAGGTTGGTCATAACTTTCCTTCCAAGAAGTAAGCATCTTTTAATTTCATGGCTGCAGTCACCATCTGCAATGATTTTGGAGCCCAAAAATATAAAGTCTGACACTATTTCCACTGTTTCCCCATCTATTTCCCATGAAGTGATGGGACCAGATGCCATGATCTTCATTTTCTGAATGTTGAGCTTTAAGCCAACTTTTTCACTCTCCTCTTTCACTTTCATCAAGAGGCTTTTTAGTTCCTCTTCACTTTCTGCCATAAGGGTGGTTTCATGTGCATATCTGAGGTTATTGATATTTCTCCTGGCAATCTTGATTCCAGCTTGTGCTCCTTCCAACCCAGTGTTTCTCATAATGTACTCTGGATAGAAGTTAAATAAGCAGGGTTACAATATATAGCCTTGACATACTCCTTTTCCTATTTGGAACCGGTCTGTTTTTCCATGTCCAGTTCTAACTGTTGCTTCCTGACCTGTATATAGGTTTCTCAAGAGGCAAGTCAAGTGGTCTGGTATTCCCATCAGGCCAAAATATATCAGGGGTTATGACAAACATAAATTTGGATGAAATTTCTATTTTATACCACAATGTCTTAGTAACATATACAGCAAAGACTTACAAAATTATTACTAATTCTATAATATAAAGCATACATTGTAAAAACAATTATAGAGCAACATTGACATATCTATATACTACTATGTGTAAAATAGATAGCTTGCAGGAAACTGCTGTAATAGAGGGAGATCAGACTGGTGTTCTGTGATGACCTAGAGTGGTGGTGGTGAAGGGTAGATAGGAGGAAGGATCAAGAAGTAGCGGATACATTATAGTTGATTCATGCTGTTGTATGGCAGAAACCAACAAAACATTGTAAAGGAATTCAGCTCAGTTCAGTCACTCAGTTGTATCCAACTCTTTGTGACTGCATGTACTGCAGCATGCCAGGCCTCCTTGTCCATCACCAACTCCCAGAGTTTACCCAAATTCATCTCCATTGAGTCAGTGATGCCATCCAACCATCTCATTCTTTGTTGTCCCCTTCTCCTCCAGCCTTCAATCTTTCCCAGCCTTGAGTCAGCCCTTCACATCAGGTGGCCAAATACTGGAGTTTCAGCTTCAACATCAGTCCTTTCAATGAACACTCAGGACTGATCTCCTTTAGTAGGGACTGGTTGGATCTCCTTGCAGTCCAAGGGACTCTCAAGAGTCTTCTCCAACACCACAGTTCAAAAGCATCAATTCTTTGGCACTCAGCTTTCTTTATACTCCAACACTCACATCCAAACATGACTACTGGAAAAACAATAGCCTTAACTAGATGCACCTTTGCTGACAAAGTAATGTCTCTGCTTTTGAGTATGCTGTCTAGGTTGGTCATAACTTTCCTTCCAAGGAGTAAGTGTCTTTTAATTTCATGGCTGCAATCACCATCTGCAGTGATTTTGGAGCCCAAAATAATCAAGTCTGACACTGTTTCCACGATTTCCCCATCCATTTCTCATGAAGTAACGGAACTCGATGCCATGATCTTAGTTTTCTGAATGTCGAGCTTTAAGCCAACTTATTCACTCTCCTTTTACACTTTGATTGAGTGGCTCTTTAGTTCTTCACTTCTTACCTAAAGGTGGTGTCTTCTGCATATCTAAGATTATTGATATTTCTCCCAGCAATCTTGATTCCAGCTTGTGCTTCATTCATGGCATTTCTCATTATGTACTCTGCTTATAAGTTAAATAACCAAGCTGACAATATACAGACTTGAAATATTATTTTCCTATTTGGAACCAGTCTGTTGTTCCATGTCCAGTTCTAACTGTTGCTTCCTGACTTGCATACAGATTTCTCAAGAGGCAGGTCAAGTGGTCTGATATTCCCATCTCTTGAAGAATTTTCTGCAGTTTGTTGTGATCCACACAGTCAAAGGCTTTGGCATAGTCAATAAAGAAAAAAATAGATGTTTTTCTAGAACTCTATTAAGAAGAGGCAGCAAGAATACACAGAGAAACTATACAAAAAAAAAAAAAAAAACTTCATGACCCAAATAATCATAATGGTGTGATCACTTACCTAGAGCCACGCATTCTGGAATGTGAAGTCAGGTGGGCCTTAGGAAACATCACTATGAACAAAGCTAGTGGAAGTGTTGGAATTTCATTGAGCTATTTCAAATCCTTAAAGATGACACTGTAAAAGTGCTGCACTCAATATGCCAGCAAATTTGGAAAACTCAGCAATGGCCATAAGACTGGAAATGGTCAGTTTTCGTTCCAATCCCAAAGAAACGCAGTGCCAAAGAATGCTCAAATTACCACACAATTGCTTTCATCTCACACGCTAGTAAAGTAATGCTCAAAATTCTCCAAGTCATGCTTCAACAATACATGAACCATGAAATTCCAGATGTTCAAGCTGGATTTAGAAAAGATAGAGGAACCAGAGATCAAATTGTCAATATCTGCTGGGTCATCAAAAGCGCAGGAGAGTAAAATAAAGCAATTATCCTCCAAGCAAAAATAAATTAATTAAATAATAAACAATTATAAGTATTAGATATTTAAAATGTATATTGACTTTGCAGGCTTATATCCAAAAGACAGAACTGGGGAACTGGAAGCAATAATAATTTAAAAATAAGAGTGGACTGTGAAGCTTTCCTTGAGAAGATTTTAACTAAATGTCTGAATGGGAACATGATTTTAAAGACATTGCCAACAAGTCACATGAAGTTGGAGCTAAGACTACTATATAGACCAGGCTATAACTTTAGTGAAAGAGCGTATTTTTAATGGCTTGCCAAGAGCTCTTTAGACAAAAATAATCATAATGATGGTCTCTCATGAGAATTTTTATACAATTGCCTGCTCTCATGTAAGTTTCCTATACAAAGTCATGCACTCTGCATTTTCTAAGAGCCCATAAACTGAGAAGTTCATAGATATTGCACATAACACATGCACATGCACACACAACAGCACCACTATTATCACCAAATATACAAAGGCACTGACATGCTTGGCAGAGTAATGGCAAATTCACTTTGGAGAAATGTTTCTCTGAAGCAGGTTTCTGTAAATTCTCACAAACGCACTTTGCTAAAATGTGCTCAGTATGCAAAATTATGTAACTAGAATGTTGACACCTCACCTTGAGCAAGCATTATAATCCACACATAAAAGTGTTAAATTACCAAAGGTTTCAGAAATATCAGATAGAGGCTATATGTTTAAAATGTTTAAACACATGAGGAACTACAATATTGAATAATAAAATGTATGACAGGAACACAGTTTCTAGGATAAAATGCTTATATATCTTTGTGTTATTCAGATGGAATATGGATATATTTATTAAATTTAGAATTTTACAACCAACGTGGCAGTGAAGAAGACCCAATCTTCTGTCTTCCCACAGAGAACAGTAATTAGGCTGGTGCTGCTGCTGCTAAGTCACTTCAGTCGTGTCCAAATCTGTGTGACCCCATAGACGGCAGCACACCAGGCTCCCCCGTCCCTGGGATTCTCCAGGCAAGAACACTGGAGTGGGTTGCCATTTCCCTCTCCAATGCAGGAAAGTGAAAAGTGAAAGGGAAGTCTCTTAGTCGTGTCCAACTCTCAGCAACCCCATGGACTGCAGCCTTCCAGACTCCTCCATCCATGGGATTCTCCAGGCAAGAGTAGTGGAGTGGGGTGCCATTGCCTTCTCTGAATAATTAGGCAGTTGTCCGCAAATGAAAATAACTCTTGGAAAGCTCAGGAGTGCACTTACAAAACTTCAGAAACACCATAGAGCAAAAATCTTAGTAGCCACACAAAAATGATAGGAAGAAAAATTTCATTTTGTCTTCATCATCCCTGCTCAGTGCCCTAAGGGGGCTCCCAACCTGAGAGGGTTCTCTGGGTCTGGTAAAGAAGAACAGGGTGAGTGATCAGTTTCCCCAGTCTTTTAGGGAACTGCACCAGGTACCCACTGTGATTTTACCACATCCAGAGACCAGAGATGCTGAGACATCTAGGAATAATGAAGAAGGGAAGAGGTTACCAATAATAGCCATGTGCAGAAATGACCTGGGTTCCAGGAGCCTGCTTGTCAGAGGATCACAGTAGGCTTCATGACTAAGGATCTCAATAGTCCTTAAAGACTTTGCAGACCAGCACAACTTTTATCACTGGATCCCAGAAAGCTAGTCTACAGCAGACCCAAGCAGATTTCTCTGCTGAAGAAACCAATTAAAACAACCATCACAGAGTCCCTGTATACTTCATGGCTGAAATTTTTGTCCTCCATATTTTCACATTCACAGATGCCAGTTGCCTGATTCCCTTGCTGCTTTCTTCCTTCCCCTTTTGCCAGACCCAAGGTCTGTACTAACATTCAGACCCAGCCTCTACAATTACATGCTGGACCCCTGTAGCCAACTCCCACTGCTGTGTGCACACCCATTATTAGCTCCTATAGCCATATAAGTGCCCACCAAAAGCCAAGGCCCCCACACATGCTGTGGGCCCAGATTTCACCCTAACCTTTCTCACTGGCCTGCACTGCAGTTGGTTACCTACAGCTTGTCCTAGTAGCCAACCACCTGCGCAATCCCTGCCCTGATTCCCATCACCAGCTGCCACCTCATCATGCATGCACTTGCAGTTAGCTCATGCTGTCACATGACTACATGCGAACAACCTGGACTTCCAAAACTGCTAGTGTTCTTGCAGCTAGCCCTGGATCCTGCTTCCAGTCTCAGCTCTCACTACTGTATGTGCTTATGCATCCAGCCAAGGATATGCACATCATTGGTTCTAGTCACCACTGTTACCTTCCCTTGACCCTCGCTACTGGATCTGAAGATGCTGTGAGAAAACCAGCAGCCTTAGTAGCCACTGTGCAATCACCCCCACAGCTCTTACTAAGGACCATGCAATTTTCAATGTCATAGACCCCAGCTGCCTGAGCTGATGAGGGAAACATAACAGCACAAAAGGAACACAGTAAATATCCAGTAATTGATCCCAAGGAAATGATGATCCATGAATTGCCTGACAAAGAATGCAAAATAATTGTCTAAGGGTTCTCAACCACAGGAGAAGACAGATAAACAATTTAAAGGATTCAGGAAAACAATACCAAGAAATGAGAAGTTCAACAACAACAACAACAAAAAATAGAAATAAGAGATATAAAAAGAACTAAATAAGAACGTTGGAGCTCAAAAATATAATGACTCACTGGAGAACCCAATAGAAAGTTTCAACAGCAGCCTCAACCAACAAGAGAAAGAATCAGTGAGCTTGAAGACACACTACTTGTAAATATTCAATTGGAGTAACATTTTTAAAAAAGGAGGAAAGAAAGAAAATGAAGAAAACCTATAAGACTTGAATTATGGGATTTCTGGAAGAAGAGAAGAAAATAGGAACTGAAAACTTACTTAAAAAATAATGGTTGAAAATTTCCCAGATCAGCGACAAGATTGGGATATTCAAGATCATTCAAGATCACAGGTCATTAAATTCAACTCGAAGGGTTCCTATCTTTTTGCATATTTATTGTATTTTCTCCATTTTTTTTTTTTTTTTGATATCTTGAAACGTGTGTACTCTCATTGCTCTCAGTTCTTTTTCAGATAGGTTGCCTATTTTATTTTTCACTAATTTCATCTTAGAAGTTTTTATCCTGTTCCTCCATCTGTAACATACACTTTTGTCCCTTCAGTTTTTTTGGATGGGTAGGATTGTGTTCCTGTCTTAATAGTTGTTTGGCCTGAGGTTTCTAGCAGTGAGATTTTCAGGCAGTTGGGTAGAGCTGAGTCTGTGTGTTGAGATGTGAACCTCTGGGATATCTCACTCGGATTAATATTTCCTGGGTCCTGACATACCTTGTCACTCCAGCAGTTCGGACTCAGTGCTACCACTGCAGGGGCTCAGACATGATTTCTACACTGTAAACTGGGATCCCACAAGTTGTGGAGTGTGGAAAAGCAAAAAAAAAAAAAAAAAGAGAGAGAGAGAGAGAGAAAGAAAGGAGCATCAACATATATACACTACTATGTATAAGATGGATAGCTGTTGAGAAGTTGCTGTGTAGCACAGGGAGTCCAATCTGGTACCCTGTGCTGACCTGGAGCAATGAGATGGGGGGAGGGAAGGGAGGCTTTGGAAGGAGGGATGTATGTATACTTATGATATACATATAGGTATACATATGTATACTTTGTGTTGTTGTATGGCAGAAACCAACACAACATTGTAAAAAAAAATTTAGAAAAAAGAAAAATAAATAACTTGAAGAGGCATTTCTCTAAAGACAAATTGATACATGAAAAGATGCTCAACACTAGAGAAATCAATCAATCTGGGAAATGCAAATCGAAACCACAGTGTGATATCACTTCATACCTGTTAGAATGGCTATTATCAATAAGACAAGTGATAATTGTGTATAAAAGTAAAACTGTAGAAGATGTGGAGAAAAAGGAACCCTCAAACTTTGTGGGGGGCATGGAGGATACAAATTGGTATAGCCACTATAGATAATAGCCACTATAGATAATAGATAATAGAGGCACCTTAAAAAATTAAAATGGTACAACCATATGATTCATTCATGCCACTTTGGGGTATATATCTGAAGGGAATGAAATCAGTATCTCAAAGAGATATCTGCACAGCCATGTTAACTGCAGCATTATTGTACATGATTATTATACAGTAGCCAATGTTCACTGTATGGTGAATAAATAATATAAATATATTATATTTTTATGAAATTTTATGAATTGATGCAACAGTATAATTTTTAGCACCAAACTGAAAGCCAGTATCTTAGATTTGAGTTTCAAATCTCTTCAAGTTTTTTTTCAGTAAAGTATAAAATAAAAATTAATTGAACCAGATTACCAGATTACTTAGTACATAAAAATTGAGAGTGGGCCAACTTGCACAAAAAATCCACTTGATTTTACATGAAAATCAAAGGAAAAGGAAAGTATGAAATAAGAAACTCACTTAGTAACTCCAAGCTATATGCCAAATTAATAGTAATTACATAAATATATCCAAATCTTGGTGGAACTTTCATGAGGTTAAGGTCCAATCCAGTAACACTTTTATTGAAAGTGAAAGCAAAAGTGAAGGTGCTTTTAATTAGAGAATTTTATTGAGTTCAAACTGAAAATATCCATGTTAAATTATGTTTCTCATAACTTCCAGGAAAATTATAGCAAGTTACTTTTTTAGAACAAGCTTTCCAGGTTAGTGAATTTACTCAATCAAATTCTACTTCCTAATGAATATAGAATTAGAATTGAATATTCTTTCTTGGTAGAATTTCTTTATAAACCCTAATACAAACATTCATGAAAATAATTGATATTTGTTATACAGAATCTGAATACTTGGTTTTCATTGAACTGTGGTATTCTACTCTCTAACCCTTTTGTGCTCATATTAAACACTAGAAAAACTTAAATTGATACACAAATATAGAAAATTTGTGTTCATAAGATCAGCTACTTACTAATTGCCTCATATATACTCATAAGATGATAGACTTACATGCATGCTCATTTGCTCACTGCTGTTCAACTCTTTGAGAACTCATGCACTGTGGACCACCAGGCTTCTCTGTCCATAGCTTGTTGAGGGAAAGAGTACTGGAGTGGATTACCATTTTCTACTTCAGGGGATCTATTTGACACAGGGATCAACCTGTCCACATCTCTTGCATTTCTTGCATTGGCAGGTGGATTGTTTACCATTGAGCCACCTGGGAAGTCCAGTCTTACATACATTATCTCATATGATCCTTGAAATTTTATATATTCATTGTTGTGGTTGTTCAGTTGCTCAGTCGTCCCTGACTATTTGCAACCCCATGGACTACAACATGCCAGGCTTCCCTGTCCTTCACTATCTCCTGGACCTTGCTCAAACTCATGTCCATGGAATCAGTGATACCATCCAACCATCTCATCCTCTGTCATCCACTGCTACTCTTGTCTTCTATATTTCCCAGCATTAGGGTCTTTTCTAATGAGCCAACTCTTCACATCATGTGACCAAAGTACTGGAGCTTCAGTTTCAGTATCAGTACTTCCACTGAGTATTCAGGACTGATTTCCTTTAGGATTGACTGGTTTGATCTCCATGCAATCCAAGGGACTCTCAAGAGTCTTCAACTACAGTTCAAAAGTATCAATTCTAGGTGCTCAGCTTTCTTTATGGTTGAACTCTCACATCCATACATGACTTGTGTAAAAAACATAGCCTTGACTGCTGCTGCTAAGTCGCTTCAGTCGTGTCCGACTTTGTGCAACCCCAGAGATGGGCAGCCCATCAGGCTCCCCTGTCCCTGGGATTCTCCAGGCAAGAACACTGGAGTGGGTTGCAATTTCCTTCTCCAATGTATGAAAGTGAAAAGTGAAAGTGAAGTCGCTCAGTCATGTCTGACTCTTAGCGACCCCATGGACTGCAACCTACCAGGCTCCTCCATCCATGGGATTTTCCAGGCAAGAGTACTGGAGTGGAGTGCCATTGCATTCTCCATAGCCTTGACTAGATGGACCTTTGCTGCAAAGTAATGTCTTTGCTATTCAATACACTGTCTAGATTTGTCACAGCTTTTCTTTTAAGGAGTAAGGGTCCTTTAAATTCATGGGTGCAGTCACCATCTGCAGTGATTTTGAAGCCCAAGAAAATGAAGTCTCTAATTGTTTCCATTGTTTTCCCATCTATTTGTCATGAAGTGATGGGACTGGATGCCATGATCTTAGTTTTTTGAATACTGAGTTTTAAGCCAGACATTTTAACTCTTGTCTTTCACCTTCATCAAGAGGCTCTTTAGTTCCCCTTTGCTTTCTGCCATAAGAGTGGTGTCATATTCATATCTGAGGTTACTGATATTTCTCCATGCAATCTTGATTCCAGCTTGTGCTTCATCCAGCCTAGAATTTTACATGATATACTCTTCATATAAGTTAAATAACCAGAGTGACACTATACAGCCTTAGCATACGCTTTTCCCAATTTGGAACCAGTCTGTTGTTCCATGTCCAGTTCTAACTGTTGCTTCTTAACCTATGTACAGGTTTCTCAGGAGGCAGGTAAGGTTGCCTGATATTCCCATTTCTTTAAGATTTTTCCACAGTCTGTTGTGATCTACACAGTCAAAGGCTTTAGTGTAATCAATGAAACAGAAATAAATGTTTTCCTGGAATTCTCTTGACTTTTCTATGATCCAACTGATGTTGGAAATTTGGATTCTGATTATTCTGCCTTTTCTAAATGCACCTTGAACATATGAAAGTTCTCGGTTCACATACTTTTGAAGCCTAGCTAGAAGAATTTTGAGCATTACTTTGCTAGCATGTGAAATGAGAGCAATTGTGTGGTAGTCTAAACATTCTTTGGCATTGCCCTTCTTTGGGACTGGAATGAAAACTGACCTGTTTCTGTCCTGTGACCAGTGCTGAGTTTTCCAAATTCCCTGGCATACTGAATGCAGCACATTCACAGCATCATCTTTTTAGGATTTAAATAGCTAAGCTGGAATTCCATTACCACCACCAGCTTTTTTTGTAGTGATGCTTCCTAAGGCCCACTTGACTTCACACGCCAAAATATCTGGCTCTAGGTAAGTAATCACATCATCGTGGTTATCTGGTCTTTTCTACATAGCTCTTCTGGTATCCTTGCCACCTCTTCTTAATATCTTCTACTTCTGTTAGGTCCATATTGTTTCAGTCCTTTATTGTGCCCATCTTGCTTTAAATGTTCCCTTGGTATCTCTAATTTTCTTGAAGGGCTCTCTAGTATTTCCTATTCTATTTTTCCCTCTATTTCTTTGCATTTATCATTTAGGAAAACTTTCTTATCTCTCCTTCCTGTTCTTTGGAACTCTACATTCAGATGGGTATATATTTCCATTTCTCCTCTGTCTCTTGTCTAGGTCACTTCTCCATTTCCTGGGTCCTGTTGCACAGAACAAATTATTTGCACCCTCCAAGAGTCACTTGTGGGTCTGTGATTTGATTTTAAACACAATTGCACACCTCCTACTGTCTTGTCTGGGCTTCTCCTATGCCCTTGGAGTGGGGTATCTTATTTTGGTGGGATCCAAAAATTTCCAATCGAGGGTTGTTCAGCATTAGTTGCAATTTTGGTGTTTTTACAAGAGAAGATGAGCACAACTCCTTCTAATCCACCATCTTATTCATCCCAACTATATTGGTAGTTGAGACAAATAAGAATAAGAAATTTAGCCCAGGTTAGGATTAGTATAAGATGACAACACTTTTATGGCAGAAAGTGAAGAGGAACTAAAGAGCCTCTTGATGAAGAGACACTTGTTTCTTGGAAGAAAATCTATTACAAACCTAGACAGTACATTAAGTCAGAAACATTACTTTGCTGACAAAGGTTCTTATAGTCCAAGCTACAGTTTTCCCAATAGTCATGTACAGATGTGAGTTGAACCATAAAGAAGGCTGAGCACTGAAGAACTGATGACTTAGAACTGTGATGTTGGAGAAGACTCTTGAGAGTCCCTTGGACTGCAAGGAGATCAAACCTTAGTCAATTCTAAAGGAAATCAACTCTGAATATTCACTAGAAAGACTGATGCTAACGGTAAAGCTCCAGTACTTTGGCCATCTGATGTGAAGAGCTGACTCCTTAGAAAAAAATCTGATGCTGGGGAAGATTGAAGGCAGAAGTAGAAGGGGACGACAGGGGACCACATGGCTGGATTGCATCACTGACTCAATGGACATGAATTCGAGTGAACTCCAGGAGAAGTGGAGGACAGCGAAGCCTGGTGTGCTGCAGTCCATGGGGTCGCAATGAGTCAGACATGACTGAGTGTCTGAATAATAACAAACTGGTTATAAGTAAAAGCACAATGGTTTGAACTTATTTGCAAAGTTTGCAGTCTTTCCCCCTATATCAATGTCAGTTCTATCTTAATCTTATTTATATGAACATGGACTGTGGCCCCTTCAGATCAGATCAGTCGCTCAGTCGTGTCCAACTCTTTTGCGACCCCATGAGCCGCAGCACGCCAGGCCTCCCTGTCCATCACCAACTCCCGGAGGTCACTCAGACTCACATCCATCAAGTCAGTGATGCCATCCAGCCATCTCATCCTCTGTCATCCCCTTCTCCTCCTGCCCCTCCCAGCATCAGAGTCTTCTCCAATGAGTCAACTCTTGGCATGAGGTGGCCAAAATACTGGAGTTTCAGCTTTAACATCATTCCTTCCAAAGAAATTCCAGGACTGATCTCCTTCACAATGGACTGGTTGGATCTCCTTGCAGTCCAAGGGACTCTCAAGAGTCTTCTCCAACACCACACTTCAAAAGCATCAATTCTTCAGCACTCAGCCTTCTTCACAGTCCAGCTCTCACATCCATACATGACCACAGGAAAGACTATAGCCTTGACTAGGCAAAACTTTGTTGGCAAAGTGATGTCTCTGCTTTTGAATATGCTATCTAGGTTGGTCATAACTTTCTTTCCAAGGAGTAAGTGTCTTTTAATTTCATGGCTGCAGTCACCATCTGCAGTGATTTTGGAGCCCAGAAAAATAAAGTCTGACACTGTTTCCACTGTTTCTCCATCTATTTCCCATGTAGTGATGGGACCAGATGCCATGATCTTCGTTTTCTGAATGTTGAGCTTTAAGCCAATCTTTTCACTCCCCTCTTTCACTTTCATCAAGAGGCTTTTGAGTTCCTCTTCACTTTCTGCCATAAGGGTGGTGTCATCTGCCTATCTGAGGTTATTGATATTTCTCCAAGCAATCTTGATTCCAACTTGTGTTTCTTCCAGTCCAGCATTTCTCATGATGTACTCTGCATATAAGTTAAATAAACATGGTGACAATATACAGCCTTGACGTACTCCTTTTCCTATTTGGAACCAGTCTATTGTTCCATGTCCAGTTCTAACTGTTGCTTCCTGACCTGCATACAGATTTCTCAAGAGGCAGATCAGGTGGTCTGGTATTCCCATCTCTTTCAGAATTTTCCACAGTTTATTGTGATCTACACAGTCAAAGGCTTTGGCATAGTCAATAAAGCAGAAATAGATGTTTTTCTGAAATTCTCTTGCTTTTTCCATGATCCAGAGGATGTTGGAAATTTGATCTCTGGTTCCTCTGCCTTTTCTAAAACCAGCTTGAACATCAGGAAGTTCACGGTTCACATATTGCTGAAGCCTGGCTTGGAGAATTTTGAGCATTACTTTAGTAGCGTGTGAGATGAGTGCAGTTGTGCAGTAGTTTGAGCATTCCTTGGCATTGCCTTTGTTTGGGATTGGGATGAAAACTGACCTTTTCCAATCTTGTGGCCACTGCTGAGTTTTCCAAATTTGCTATGAAACATGCATGTATCTCTTGAAGAACATCATCTAAAGAAAATCAACACTGGGACGACCCAGAGGGATGGTATGGGGAGGGAGGAGGGTTCAGAATGGGGAACACATGTATACCTATGGCAGACTCATTTTGATATATGACAAAACCAACACAATATTGTAAAGTTAAATTAAATTAAATTAATAAAATCAATAGCACTTTTATTTTAATTGTTAGTCTCTTCTGATTTAATTAAATTTATTAGACTCTATTCCCAATTTTAAGACACACAATGGAAAAGAAAGAAAGAAACATTTCCAGATTTTATTAATTTATCTTATATAGTTATTCTTCATAATTTCCTAAATTCCACATATAGAACATAGATACAAATGTTATCAGGATTTCGATTTTTTTCAAAAGCCTATTACTGCAAGTTTCTTATGTTTCACAAGGAACTATTCCACTATCCAACATTCTAGGCTTCTTAATGAATTTATCAGTTAAATTAGTAAGTAAATCTTTCCATAACTAAAAAAGTTCTTAAGCTAGGTATATGAACCCAGAAGAAATAGGCCTTTAGCCATATGTGATTAACTGTAAGAATTTGGAATTCAAATATTCTTGATTTACTGTATATACAAGAAAGAGTATCCTTTAATGCAGGTCTGTAAACATTAAATTTTAATTTAAAAGTCATCCAAGTTTGAAATCAGTTATGTCAAAAGAGGGATCAGAATATGATTTTGCAAGAATCTTGAGAAAAGTGTTTTTTTTTTTTTTCTTCTTCATGAATTGGCCTTCTTGTCCTTGTGACAACTAGGAGCATGGGAAAGAAAGATCAAGATGAGGCTGTGCACTTGTTTACCTGAAGTTCTTTTAAATACTTCAAGGAAACTTGGCTCCATTGGGTTTGAGAATTGCTTCCACCTAGAAGCTACACGGTAGCTCAGCTGGTGAAGAATCTGCCTGCAATGCAGGAGACCCCGGTCCTATTCCTGGGTTGGGAAGATCCCCTGGAGAAAGGATAGGCTACCCACTCCAGAATTCTTGGGCTTCCCTGGTGTCTCAGATGATTAAAGAATCTGCCTACAGTGTGGGTAGACCTAGGTTCTATCCCTGGGTTAGAAAGATCCCCTGGAGGAGGGGCAGGGCAACCCACTCCAGGATTCTTGCCTGGAGAATCCCCATAGAAAGAGGAGCCCTGGTGGACGGCAGTCCCTGAGGTTACACACGACTGAGCGGCTAAGCATGCACATGCCCAGAAGCTACAAAACTGGTCACAATTCCACTAAACTTCTAGGATAGCACAATAGTGACTTCTCTTATAGAATAAACTCTTGTTTTCAAATGTAAATCAAGAGAACTCTAAAGTTGTGGTAAAAACTGAAACCTACCTTGCAAAAGAGAAAAAAAAATAAGAATTTAGACTAAGTAACAAATGCAATCTAATTCAAAATAGAAAAGACAAATAAAGGCATATAGTTTAAGAAGGATAGCACTGAGGTAATTTAAATGCTCCTCCAATTAATAATCAGACATTTTAAGTATAATATCATATTTTTGCATATAATACAAAATACAGAGAAAAATTGGGATTTGTCATACTTAAAAATTTCTAGCATAGGATTTGTCACATTATCATGGAGAATTATATATTATTTCATTTTAGTCAAATTTTTCTTAATTTAAATTGGTTTCTTGAGTAAACATCTTGCTATCTCATTCACTGCAGGGCATTGAGTACAGCCTCAAGAGTTCATTAATTATTTATATGACTGATTGCACAGTTCACTTTTCTCTTTCCTCATATTATATTCCTGACATATCAATGATTCAGAATTTTTTTTCATAAACTGTAGATTTGGAGTCAACATTTTTAAAATGTGTTAATAGTTTTTTTTTTTCCTTCTTCTTCTATTTTAGTCTGTTCCCAGTATTCCAGAGGAGTATTTGCCATTTTTGGACTCTATGATAAGAGGTCAGTACATACCTTGACCTCATTCTGCAGCGCCTTGCATATCTCCCTCATCACACCAAGTTTTCCTACTGAGGGGGAGAGCCAGTTTGTGCTGCAGCTAAGGCCTTCCTTAAGAGGAGCCCTCTTGAGTCTGCTGGATCACTATGAATGGAACTGTTTTGTATTCCTGTATGACACAGACAGGGGTAAGTTGAAATTCCACATCTGTGTAAGTAAAACTTTAATTTTCAGTTTAAACGGCTTTGTATCACTTGTGTGATTTAGCAATATATGTTGATCCCTAATATGGCTTAAATGAGAAAATGGTCAATATGAATTCTTACTGTTTTTATCTTGACTCTGGGGGAATTTTTCTAATCAAATGAATTTCAAACTCACAAGGTCACTCAAGAAATGTCTGTTCTGCTACTTAGTTGAAATTGAAATAGATATATATTTTTTTATTTCCATGATGATATTTCAGGTGCAGTCATAAAATAAGTGTGTTGTTTTTTTTTTTTACCTCAAATACATATCCCTTAATATTTCAGAAGATTTTAAAACAGTATCAGGTTGAGTTAATTGTGTAATTGAAGGGTCATGACAACGAGAATAAAGATTTGGTGGTAAGGCCTCTGCTTGCTGGCAACCTTTCACTTTATCTTTTCCTATAAGTCTATATAGATTAATAAGTGATAAAATATGATCCTTGTATTGGATAAATAAGATAGATAACATCAAATGGGGAACACCTGTGATAGATTCATGTTGATATATGGCAAAACCAATACAATATTGTAATTAGCCTCCAATTAAAATAAATAAATTTATATTTTAAAAAATTATGGCAATACATACAATTTTGTACAACATTGAAATTTTTGACTTTATTTGGAGATATATCTTAAAGAATTCCAATTTTTGCTCAGTTTTGGTCTTTATTTGGTGACCAAAATCATAGAAATATATTATGCTTCAAAACAAATGTCAGGAAAGCATGGACAAAACATAGGGTTTTGTCCAGTCCTTTTTCCTTAAAGTGTAAGATTTATGAGCAAAGAAGAAGTTATAGTAAAAGTTCAACCAGGCAACATTTTAGGAACATGCTTGAGTAAGTCTATCTGTAAAATGAATTTAAAATAAATGTAAAAATAATAAACAAGCAAAATAAGTCATTTGAATATGTAATTATCTTCAAATTCCAAATATTCGGAATCTTATATTCAGAGATGAAAATTCGTTAAATGAATTAATCTCTCATTAAAATTTGCATATTTAATGATATTTAATTTACACACCAGTGATAACCCTCTGCTTAAATTGGCATTCTTGGTAAACTTACCATTTGTAAACAAGCTCAGAAAATTTAATTTCATCAGTGTATTTTCTTCAGAATTGTAACATACACTAATTCTCACTTGGAAATTTGGGAGCATATCTATATTTCATGATGCCATTTTCCAATAGCTGGCAATTTAAAGCATCATAGAGGATGAATTACAGACTAAAAATTTACCAGTCTGTTCATTTCTAACTTTTAGAATGATCCTTAAGCAAAAGGACACTGAAAATGGAATCATAATACAAATTAAAACAATGATGTGATACTACTATATGTCTATCAGAATGGCCAAAATTCAGATCACTGACAACATCAAAGAATGATTAGGACATGGAGAAACAGGAACTCCCCTTCA
Source organism: Tragelaphus eurycerus (assembly GCA_935064755.1). Taxonomy (NCBI): domain Eukaryota; kingdom Metazoa; phylum Chordata; class Mammalia; order Artiodactyla; family Bovidae; genus Tragelaphus; species Tragelaphus eurycerus. The sequence goes on from CAKXYN010000123.1 coordinate 3,305,524, forward strand.
TTGTTGGTGGGAACACAAAGTGGTATAGCTACTTTGGAAGACAATTTGACGATTCCTTACAAAATTAAGTTTATTTCTATTATACGATCCAGCAGCCATGATCCTTAATATTTTCATCCAAATCACAAAAAAATCTTCACACAGATGCTTATAACAGTTTTATTCGTATTAGCTACAACTTAGAAGCAACCAAGATGCCCTTCAGTAGGGGAAGAGAAGATTAAACTGTGGTTGCTGTTCATTGAGTCATGTCGGACTTTGAGACCCCATGGACTGCAGCATGCCAGGCTTCCCTGTCCTCCAATATCTCCCAGAGTGCTCAAATTCATGTGCATTGAGTCAGTGATGCCATCCAACCATCTGATCTTCTGTCACCCCCTCTCCTCCTGCCCTTAATCTTTCCCAGCATCAGAGTATTTTCCAACGAGTCAGCTCTTTGCATCAGGTGGCCAAAGTACTAGAGCTTCAGCTTCAGTATCAGTTCTTCCAATGAATATTCAAGGTTGATTTCCTTTATGATTGACTGGTTTGATCTCCTTGCTGTCCAAGGAATTCTCAAGAGTCTTCTCCAGCACCTCAGTTTGAAAGGATCAATTCTTCAGCACTCAGTCATTTTTATGGTCCAACTTCTCGCATCTGTACATGACTACTGGAAAAACCATAGCTTTGACTTATATGGACCTTTGTCAAAAAAGTGGTGTATCTAATTTTTAATATGCTATTTAGGTTTGACATAGCTTTTCCTCCAAAAAGCAAGTGTCTTAACTTTTTGGCTACAAGTCACCGTCCACAGTGATTTTGGAGTCTAAGAAACTAAAATCTGTCACTGTTTCCACCTTTTCCCCATTTATTTTCCATGACGTGATGAGACTGGATGCCATGATCTTGTTTTTTGAATATTGAGCTTTAAGAAGGTTTTTCACTCTGCTCTTTCACACTCATCAAGAGGCTCTTTAGTTCCTCTTCACTTTCTGCCATTGGAGTGATGTCATCTGCATATCTCACGTTGCTGATATTTCTCCCAGCATTCTTGATTCCAGCTTGTCATTCATTCAGCCTGGCATTTCACATGATGTACTCTGCATATAAGTTAAGTAAGCAGGGTGACCCTATACAGCCTTGTCATACTCCTTTCCCAATTTTGAAACAGCTTCTTGTTTTATGTCTGGTTCTAACTTTTGCTCCTTGACCTGCAGACAGGTTTCTAAGGAAACAGGTAAGGTCGCCTGATATTCCCATCTCTTAAAGAATTGTCCACAGTTTGTTTTGATCCACACAGTCAAAGGCTTCTACATAGTCAATGAAACAGATGTTTTTTCTAGAATTTCCTTGCTTTTATTAAGATCGAATGGATGTTGGCAATTTGATTTTAGGTGGTTAAAAGCTGAATCATGATGTTAAGAAATATATACTAGAGTATAGATGAGATGGCTCTTTCTGTGGTTTGTTATGACACAGCTCGGTTTGCCACTATGGGCAGAGTTGCTCTGTGAAATACCAAAAGGAACTGTCTTGCTTCTTTCTTTGCCTTGTGCAAACCAGTCTCTGGCAAGTAGAGGGTTCTAGGCATTCATGCATCAACCTCCCCACCCAATAAGGATTAAAACGGTACTGAAAGTGAAAGTGTTAGTGACTCAGTCCTGTCCAACTCTTTACGGTACCCTGAACTGTAACCCACCAGGCTTCTCTGTTCATGGAATTCTCCAAACAAAAATACTGGAGTGGGTAGCCATTTCTTTTTCCAGGGGATCTCCTCCCCCACAGGGATCAAACTCACATCTTGTATGTCTGATATGTGTTGTTGTATGGTGGAAACCAATGTGACTTCTCAGTCAGTCAGTCCTGTCTGACTCTTTGTGGCCCCATGGACTGTAGTGTACTAGGCTACATGGGATTTTTCCCAGCAGGAATGTTGGAATGGATTGCTATTTCCTTTTACAGGGGATCTTTCCAACCCAGGAATTGAACTTACATCTCCTGTATCTCCTGCACTGGCAGGTGCAGTCTTTACCACTGAGCCATCTGGTAAAACAACACTGTAAATCAATTATCCTTCAGTTCAGTTCAGTTCAGTTCAGTTCAGTCACTCAGTAGTGTCTGATTCTTTGTGACTCCATGAATCACAGCACACCAGGCCTCCCAATCACCATCTCCCAGAGTTGACTCAAATTCATGTCCATCCAGTCAGTGATGCCATCCAGCCATCTCATCCTGTGTTGTCCCCTTCTCTTCCTGCCCCCAATCCCTCCCAGCATCAGACTATTTTGAGTGAGTCAACTCTTCACATGAGGTGACCAAAGTACTGGAGTTTCAGCTTTAGCATCATTCCTTTCAAAGTACACCCAGGGCTGATCTACTTTACAATGGACAGGTTGGATCTCCTTGCAGTCCAAGGGACGCTCAAGAGACTTCTCCAACACTATAGTTCAAAAGCATCAATTCTTCAGCGCTCAGCTTTCTTCACAGTCCAACGCTCACATCCATATATGACCACTGGAAAAACCATACCCTTGACTAGACGGACCTTTGTTGGCAAAGTAACGTCTCTGCTTTTGAATATGCTGTCTAGGTTGGACATAACTTTACTTCCAAGGAATAAGCATCTTTTAATTTCATGGCTGCAGTCACCATCTGCTGTGATTTAGGAGCTAAAAAAAATAAAGTCTGATACTGTTTCCATTGTTTCCCCATCTATTTCCCATGAAGTGATGGGACCAGATGCTATGATCTTCGTATTCCGAATGTTGAGCTATAAACCAACTTTTTCACTCTCCTCTTTTACTTTTATCAAGAGGCTTTTAGTTCCTCTTCACTTTCTGCCATAAGGGTGGTGTCATCTGCATATCTGAGGTTATTGATATTTCTCCTGGCAATCTTGTTTCCAGCTTGTGCTTCTTGCAGCCCAGCATTTCTCATAATGCACTCTGCATAGAAGTTAAATAAGCAGGGTGACAATACACAGACTTGACATACTACTTTTCCTGTTTGGAACCAGTCTGTTGTTCCATGTCCAGTTCTAACTGTTGCTTTCTGATCTGCATATAGGGTCTGGAAGATCCCCTAGAAGAGGAAATAGCTTCAGATCAGATCAGTTGCTCAGTCGTGTCCGACTGTTTGCGACCCCATGAACTGCAGCACGCCAGGCCTCCCTATCCATCACCAGCTCTCAGAGGTCACTCAGACTCACATTCATCAAGTCAGTGATGCCATTCAGCCATCTCATCCTCTGTCATCCCCTTCTCCTCCTGCCCCCAATCCCTCCCAGCATCAGAGTCTTCTCCAATGAGTCAACTCTTCGCATGAGGTGGCCAAAATACTGGAGTTTCAGCTTTAGCATCGTTCCTTCCAAAGAAATCCCAGGACTGATCTCCTTCACAATGGACTGGTTGGATCTCCTTGCAGTCCATGGGACTCTCAAGAGTCTTCTCCAACACCACAGTTCAAAAGCATCAATTCTTCGGTGCTCAGCCTTCTTCACAGTCCAGCTCTCACATCCATACATGACCACAGGAAAGACCATAGCCTTGACTAGGCAAAACTTTGTTGGCAAAGTAATGTCTCTGCTTTTGAATATGCTATCTAGGTTGATCATAACATTCCTTCCAAGGAGCAAGCGTCTTTTAATTTCATGGCTGCAGTCACCATCTGCAGTGATTTTGGAGCCCAGAAAAATAAAGTCTGACACTGTTTCCACTGTTTCTCCATCTATTTGCCATGCAGTGATGGGACCAGATGCCATGATCTTCGTTTTCTGAATGTTGAGCTTTAAGCCAACCTTTTCACGCTCCACTTTCACTTTCATCAAGAGGCTTATTAGTTCCTCTTCACTTTCTGCCATAAGAGTGGTGTCATTTGCCTATCTGAGGTTATTGATATTTCTCCCAGCAATCTTGATTCCAACTTGTGTTTCTTCCAGTCCAGCATTTCTGATGATGTATTCTGCATATAAGTTAAATAAACATGGTGACAATATACAGCCTTGATGTACTCCTTTTCCTATTTGGAACCAGTCTGTTGTTCCATGACCAGTTCTAACTGTTGCTTCCTGATCTGCATACAGATTTCTCAAGAGGCAGATCAGGTGGTCTGGTATTCCCATCTCTTTCAGAATTTTCCACAGTTTATTGTGATCTGCACAGTCAAAGGCTTTGGCATAGTCAATAAAGCAGAAATAGATATTTTTCTGGAACTCTCTTGCTTTTTCCATGATCCAGCGGATGTTGGCAATTTGATCCCTGGCTCCTCTGCCTTTTCTAAAACCAGCTTGAACATCAGGAAGTTCACGGTTCACATATTGCTGAAGCCTGGCTTGGAGAATTTTGAGCATTACTTTAGTAGCGTGTGAGATGAGTGCAATTGTGCAGTAGTTTGAGCATTCCTTGGCATTGCCTTTCTTTGGGATTGGGATGAAAACTGACCTTTTCCAATCTTGTGGCCACTGCTGAGTTTTCCAGATTTGCTGGCATATTGAGTGCAACATTTACACAGCATCATCTTTCAGGATTTGGAATAGCTCCACTGGAATTCCATCACCTCCACTAGCTTTGTTCATAGTGATGCTTTCTAAGACCCACTTGACTTCACATTCCAGAATGTCTGGCTCTAGGTCAGTGATCACACCATCATGATTATCTGGGTCGTGAAGCTCTTTTTTGTACAGTTCTTCTGTGTATTCTTGCCACCTCTTCTTAATATCTTCTGCTTCTGTTAGGTCCATACCATTTCTGTCCTTTATCGAGCCCATCTTTGCATGAAATGTTCCTTTGGTATCTCTGATTTTCTTGAAGAGATCCCTAGTCTTTCCCATTCTGTTGTTTTCCTCTATTTCTTTTCATTGATCCCTGAAGAAGGCTTTCTTATCTCTTCTTGCTACTCTTTGAAACTCTGCATTCAGATGTTTATATCTTTCCTTTTCTCCTTTGCTTTTCACTTCTCTTCTTTTCACAGCTATTTGTAAGGCCTCCCCAGACAGCCATTTTGCTTTTTTGCATTTCTTTTCCATGGGGATGGTCTTGATCCCTGTCTCCTGAATAATGTCACGAACCTCATTCCATAGTTCATCAGACACTCTATCTATCAGATCTAGGCCCTTAAATCTATTTCTCACTTCCACTGTATAATCATAAGGGATTTGATTTAGGTCATACCTGAATGGTCTAGTGGTTTTCCCTACTTTCTTCAATTTCAGTCTGAATTTGGCAATAAGGAGTTCATGGTCTGAGCCACAGTCAGCTCCTTGTCTTGTTTTTGCTGATTGTATACAGCTTCTCCATCTTTGGCTGCAAAGAATATAATCGATCTGATTTCGGTGTTGACCATCTGGTGATGTCCATGTATAGAGTCTTCTCTTGTGTTGTTGGAAGAGGGTATTTGCTATGACCAGTGCATTTTCTTGGCAAAACTCTGTTAGTCTTTGCCCTGCTTCATTCCGTATTCCAAGGCCAAATTTGCCTGTGACTCCAGGTGTTTCTTGACTTCCTACTTTTGCATTCCAGTCCCCTATAATGAAAAGGACAACTTTTTTGGGTGTTAGTTCTAAAAGGTCTTGAAATAGCTTAGCATTCCAGTGTTCTTGCTTAGATAATCTCATAAACAGAGGAGCCTGTCAGAGCACAGTTCATGGAATACAGAGCTGGATATAACTGAGTGACTGAGCACACACACACACATAGTAACTCAACCTAACTTCCAAGTATACACCTTTATTCCAGGTGGTAATTGCACGAATAAAAATAACATGTTTTTTATGCTCAATTGGTTCACTCTGCCATGATATTTACATTTTTATCAATATTCTAAGTCTTACTTAAGCACTTACAAAGGACAAGAATAATTTACCCCCGTTTGAAATTATTATACTCATTTTATGATTTTAGGATCACAAGCCCAATTTAACTCCTATTAGATACAGTGTTTAAAATTATGCCTCATTATCACCAACTGAAGTATGAACCTCAGTTATGAAAGTGTGATTAACTTCTATCATAAACATAGTTGGCTAAGAGTCATCTATATTTTTACATCACTAAGAATTAAAGGAATGTTCACACATTAACATTAGAGACCAGAAATTAAAAAAAAAAAATAATGCACAAAACCAAATGTAAAGAAATAAGGTAGCATGGTACACTTTAGTACTTTTATCTAATACTCTACTGTCATTATGCAGAAGTCGCTCAGTCGTGTACGATTCTTTGCGACCCCATGGATTGTAGCCCACCAGGCTCCTCAGTCCATGGGATTTTCCAGGCATGAATACTGGAGTGGGCTGCCGTTTCCTGCTCCAGGGGATCTTCATGACCCAGGGATGGAACCCGGGTATCCCGCATTGCAGGCAGATGCTTTACCATCTGAGCCACCAGGGAAGCCCATCAAAAACACAGAAGAGTAGTAGCAAGTTTCAAAAGGAGTCAGTTGGGATCTGTTATGGATGGAATCCACTTCCTAGACGGCAACTCATCTATTATATGCACAGCTGGAGACAAGAGGCTGCAAAAAAAGGTCCAACTGGAAAATATCTCAGGTACCCATTTAGATCCAATTATTCTGGGTCTGTGGATTTAAAATGATCATCATCCATGGTGGAATAGATGTGTCCCTCATTGCTTAGAAAATCCACAGCTAGCTTGATTGAGGCTACGGACATGTGCTGGAGTTGGTTCTTGAGATCCTGAAAGTTCAATCCTTCAGGTCTTGGGCAAGCCTTGATCAAATTCAGCACCTGGTTCTGGGCCACAGTGAGGCCACTTGCTGGTATGAAGTTATTCCCACTGAAGTTCCCAGCTTCACCCATTCCTGGATTGCTGATAGGTGCTCTCCCTGCTGAAGGCTGGCTGTTCGACTTGCTCAGCATCATGTGTGCATTGACTACTTCCAGAATATGTGTGGTGAACTCATTCATATCCTCCAGGGGCATGATCTAAAGGCTACCAGGCTTTTCTTGTTCTGGAAAGATCTCAGGTGACCAGCCACTTTCACATATGTTTCTGGAGGGACCACAGTGTTTTCACCGCTGGCATCATCTGTGTCAACCCACTGGCGAACATCCATGGGTACAGCTGTCATGTCATCTATCTTGTAAACAATGTTGGTTGCAGCCTTCTCTGTCATTATGAACTACTCTCAAAAGATTTCGTCTATTAAAAGTAACTGCCTTAATATGATCCTGAATTTCTCTATGAACTTGAGTGAAATGTAACTTTATTTTTTTAAATTAATTTATTTTAATTGGAGGCTGATTACAACATTGTGGTGGTTTTGCCATACACTGACATGAATCAGCCATGGGTGTACATGTGTTCCTCATCCTGAACCCCCTTCCCACCTCCCTCCCCATCCCATAATTTTCTGATGCCTCATAAATTCTTATTTTGGAATAATTTATTTCATTGATCCACTGAGTTATTTCTTAAATTGTCATCACTTATTCTTTTCTTTCCTTTGAAATGGTGAGGGTAAGAATTAAGATAATAGATGGTGTAAGTGATCTCTTTACCAGTTGATGACTACTTGCTTCTGTTCATTTGACTGACTTTCAAAGAAGGAATAAAAACTGTTCATTTATTTATGGGTTCAATGTATCTATCCATTTAGGATTCAATAAACCTTTCTGTTCAGATTTCATCAGGTAATTTGATAAGTATTAACAATGCAACAATGAACAAGACACTGCTGAAAATACACTCTTGCTATGACTTCATTTGGAAATAGTACACAGCATTCTACTTGACAACTAGAAACTTGCCTTCGATTCATAGCTTAGTGTTTTTACAATTTTAAATTGGACAACAATTACTTTCCATAAAAATCATTGCCTTTTAAGGAAAAAACACTATGAAACATCATTTAAACACACACTTTGGCAAAGATTTTTGTGTTAATAAATATGACATTATTAAGTTCTTTAAATTATGGCTTATGTACCTACCTGAGAAACTGAATTTTAAATTTTACCTTTAATTGATTAATTTAAATGGTTAATTTGCCTAAAAGCTACCATATTGGAAAACACAACATATCTAACCAATGAGCTCATTTATAATAATTTATTTCACTTTGAGTGAAATTTCCAAATCTCTTTTTGATTCATATTTTACTGTGTAAGAAAAGAACTTAGAGAACATCCTGTGCATAATCTTTTTATAGTAATTTTCACACTGCAATGTGTATACATTTACATATCTTTTCTTCCTTTAGAAATGAAAGTTCTCCAGTTGTTATTAAGTCTTTTTATATCTATACCTTTCACGTTTAGCATAGTAATCCCTGTTAGGCGTACTATAAATATTGAATACATGAATTAATCAAGTGACGTCATTGGCAATAAGTATCACATAATTTTAGAGCGCTAAAAACTAATCATGTAACTCATTTTTTATTAAAGCGTTTCCTATGTGGCTCAGCAGTAAAGAATCCACCCTCAAGGCAGGAGACCAAGGTTCAATCTCTGGGTCAGAAAGATCCCCTAGAGAAGGAAGTGGCAACCCACTCCAGTATTGTTGCCTAGAGAATCCCATGGACAAAGGAGTCTAGTCGGCTTCTGTTCATGGGATCGGGTACCGTATTTTAATGGACCGGATAGTTCATAGAATAGTCAAAATGAAAAATTATCTTGTAGGAATGGTATTGAATTGAATACAATTTTATTATCATGAAGAAACATCAAGAAGGCTGAAAAACAAGGTTCTTAATTTAGATATATTAAATATTTTTAAAATTTTTAAATAATATTTTCAGTAATATAAAATCTTGAATTTTTTTTTCAGATTTCCTTGAGTGAAAAAGACACATTAATTTAAATATTTACAAAATAAGTAATGGTTAATCTTCAATAAACCTTTTCAAAATAAATATTTGTACCTGTGTCTGTGCCCCAAATTTTAAGTATTTATGATGTGTTTAAGGCTATTTCTAACACCACTGATAACGAGGTGAATTTATGATAAATGGAAAAAAGAAGACACATAAACCTCACATTTTTTTAAAATTCTAATGAACACTGTCCATATTTTTCATAAGAGTTATGATGGCCATCAACTTTGATTTCATGTCTAACCTAAGCAATGGCTGACACGGACCTTATTTTACTTAATCTTGGTTCACTTTAAAGTTTAATGCTCAGTGTTTTACCTACATCAGTACTTTCCAGGCTATTGGTGTTGTTTCACAGGTTACTAAACGTCTTTTACCCGATATCTTAATAAATATTATAGCTTTATGTAAATTATGTCTAGGAGAGATATATGTGGCAAAGCATGGAGGATAAAACTTTACTTTGTTAGTTTTGGCTTGTTTCCTTTTGTTTTTCATGGTTTTTTTTGGGGGGGGTGAGCTTTTATTTTGTTATAAATATATGTTCTACACATTGCATAATCTATGTAATGAGAAGCTTAGAAAACAACACTGCAGATGGCATAATATGTACATGCTGATTATCCTATGCTGAAGCCAGTGTAAGTGATGAGGGGATGGGAAAAAATATATATATATATATATGTTTGCTGAGGGAGGGGAGCGGAGAAGGCAATGGCACTCCACTCCAGTACTGTTGCCTGGAAAATCCCATGGACGGAGGAGCCTGGTAGGCTGCAATCCTTGGGGTCGCTAAGAGTCAGACACGACTGAGCGACTTCACTTTCACTCTTCACTTTCATGCATTGGAGAAGGAAATGGCAACCCACTCCAGTGTTCTTGCCTTGAGAATCCCAGGGACGGGGGAGCCTGGTGGGCTGCTGTCTATGGGGTCGCACAGAGTCGGACACAACTGAAGCGACTTAGCAGCAGCAGCAGGGAGGGGAGGCATCTTGCTATTTTATTTCTGCTTTTTGGTTTTCACCACATACATACCATTTACTTGTAAACTGCCTTAAATCCATTTGAAACAAAGTGAAGCCTAAGTAATAGAAAAAGGAGTAAATGAAAAAGCATGAGAAACCTTGCAGTGTCCCTTTTACTCACACCAAATTAAACCTGCATAAATCACTCCAGAAAACTCTCCTGTCTTTCTTTTGGGTTCAGCTTCAATTTTCTTCTCTGTTTTTTTCTCACATTGTTTCATTTTATTGTTTATTCCCTCTTTCTCTGCCTTCTCTCAGAACCTAGAGTGGATAGGCAACATGAATGATTTCAATCACACTAAGAATCTTAATCTTTCTCTCATCCATTACCAATTATGGACTCCTACAGTCCCGTTAAACTCAAATTTACAATAATGTAGAAGGATGACAAAGCAGATAACTCTAAGGAATATAGTCTAATGACTTCAAGTCACACAAAAGTAAAATTACTGATATCTACTCCTTCTTTGAAATCTTTTCAAATAAGAGTGAGATGGGGAAAAATCAAGGGTAATTATGCAGTTGTACAGCTTGTCAACTGGGCTTGGAGCGCTTAGTGTCTACAGTACTGATTATAACCACCATTTTTTTTTCCTCATCCCTCACTCATCTCCAATTGTTAATTACCACACATACTGATACTCTGCTAACATACATCTACTATTAAGTGTGCCACTTAAAATGTTTCAGGACCGTTTTTCTTATTAAAAACAAAATTTAAAATATAATAGTAAGACAGAGTTAATTGACATACAAAATTAGGAGAAGTAAGAATCTTATAAGTTATAATTGGGTATTTTTATGACATCATAGACTGTAGCCCACTAGGCTCCTCTGTCCATGGAATTATGCAGCAAGAATACTGGAGTGGTTGCCATTTCCTCCTCCAGAGGCCTTCTTGACCCAGGGTTCAAACCCACATCTCCATCAGCTCCTGCATTGGTGGGTGAATTCTTTACCACTGAGCCACCTGGGAAGCCCTATTATCCAAGAAAGGATGAGTAATTTATCTTTAATTCTTTACAACATTAAGCCCTATTTTCAACTTATTTTCTAGTCCTGAAAAAAAAAAAAAAAAATCTTTGTCTAAAGCAGTTACCAGGATGAAAATTAATTCCGTTTTGTAAACCTCCCATGACAACTTTCAGGCAACTATCCGTTTATAGTGAATACATTAGGATTTAGACTATATTACATAGCTCATCCAAACTTGCTTACTGACTTTTATTACATTTATGGTCAGACTAACATGCCAAATATTTAGTTGTTTCAAATTGCCAAATGTGAGGAAAACCCATTCCAACAAGAGGGAAACAACACAACTGTATCTTTCAAAAATGTATTCCTGCCCTCCTGCTGGATCCAGGTCAGTGGAAGAGCAAAGGAAAATGTGGATGTAACAATGGAGCTTCCTACGGAGATTCTAACTTATAACTGATGGAGAAATAGCATAGTAGTCCTGTCTTATCCTTGGGGATTATGTTTCACCCCTAGTGGATGCTCGAAACCATGGATAGTGCCGAATGTTTCATATGTTGTTTTTCCAGTCATAAACTTTAATTTATACATTAGGCACAGAAAAGACTAATAACAATAACTAAAAATATAAAGTTATAAAAATGTACTGTAATAAAACTTATATGAATGCAGTCTGTCACTCTAAAAGTATCTTATTGTAAAAAATGTAATGTTTTTTGTATCTTAACTGAACACTTATCACAGAATGTGCCCTTACTTTTACAGATTGTATATCAGAAAAACTAGTACAAATTTCTTTCTTCTTCATACTTTCATGGATAGCTGGATTTGTTCCAACCATGAACCTTAGCAATTTCATCATACTTTTTTCTTTTCTTATTAAGAATTTTCACTTTTATACTTAAAGGAAACACTTTATGGCTTCTCTTTGGTATATCCAGATTTGCCATAATCACTGATCTTATGCTTTGGGACCAAACTTGAGTAAAATAAGGGTGACTTGAACACAAGTACTGCAATACCTTCACAGCTGATCTGATAACCAAGCCAGCTACTAAGTGAATAAGGTGCAGGATAGCTGGACAAAGAGAAGATTCACATCTCAGGCAGAATGAAGCAGGAACAGTAGGAGATTTCATCACATTTCTCAGAAGGGCACACAATTTAAAACTTATAAATGGCTTATTTCTACATATTTTCATTTAGTATTTTTGGGCCATGGTTGACTAAATGTTGCTGAAACCATGGAGAGTAAAGCCTAGGATAACAGAAACTAATGTGATCAGAAAGAGGCAAGGCATTCCTTGCTCCCTGCCTAGCCTCTCCTTTGGTTGTTACTGCAAAGTGTACTTGGGTTTCTCAGGTGGTGCTAGTGGCAGTGGTAAAGAACCTGTCTGCCACTGCAGGAGACTTAAGAGATGAGGCTTTGATCCGTGGGTGAGGAAGATCCCCTGGAGGAGGCATAGAAACCCACTCCAGTATTCGTGCCTGGAAAATTCCATGGACAGAGAAGCCTAGTGGGCTACAGTCCATGGGGTCACAAAGAACTGGACACGACTGAAGCGACTTAGCATACATGCATGCAATGTTTATTCTTTGTCCCTCTTAACCCAGAGTCTATAGGCTGTTACCACTGTGGGCTAGGAAGGGGAGAAATATACTAAGAGGTGCTGCTGCTGCTAAGTTGCTTCAGTCTTGTCCGACTCTGTGCGACCCCATAGACAGTAGGCCACTAGGCTCCTCTGTCCCTGGGATTCTCCAGGCAAAAGTACTGGAGTGGGTTGCCATTGCCTTCTCTGACTAAGGTGTGAGTGGATAGAATTAAGGAATATTGGTGGATATTTTTATAAAGAGGATTTGTGTCCAATCCCTTTTCACTGTGAAAGAAGGCAAAAGAGCTGCACATCTATCTGTCATCTCCCACTTTCCCTGGCTAGAGAATGAACATTCGAGGACAAATACTGCTGCTGCTGCTGCTGCTGTTGCTACTGCTAAGTTGCTTCAGTCGTGTCCGACTCTGTGCGACCCCATAGACAGCAGCCCACCTGGCTCCCACGTCCCTGGGATTCTCCAGGCAAGAATACTGGAGTGGGTTGCCATTTCCTTCCACAATGCATGAAAGTGAAAAGTGAAAGTGAAGTCACTCAGTCGTGTCTGACTCTTAGTGACCCCATGGACTGTAGCCCACCAGGCTCCTCCATCCATGGGATTTTCCAGGCAAGAGTACTGGAGTGGGGTGCCCTTGCCATCTCCGACAGTCCTCATCAAAGTGAAAATGAAAGTGAACTCGCTCAGTCATGTCTGACTCTGCGACCCGTGGACTGTAGCCCACCAAGCTCCTCCGTCCATGGGATTCTCCAGGCAATAATACTGGAATGGGTTGCCATTTCCTTCCCCAGTGGATCTTCCTGACCCAGGGATCGAACCCAGGTCTCCCACATTGCAGGCAGATGCTTTAACCTCTGGGCCACCTGGGAAGCCCTTAAATACAAGAATACAGTCTTTCAGAAAACCTCCTATAGAGACACAGAACTTCAGATCCAAGTACTAACATCAAAGATTTCAAGGGAGGAAAGGAAGCCAGGTTGAAAGAAGAAGGGCCGGGGGGTGGGGGGGTAGGGGGGGGAGGCGGGACAAGGGGATGAAAGGGGTGGCCTTATAGACGTCTCCTGCCACCTACAGATACCCAGGCATTATGAGACTTTTCCCTGGGCTTCCAGAGAAGGGAGGACTGGAACTCATCCCTACCAGAAATCAGCAGACCAGACCAGAATCAGAATTCGAGTTCTCTGCCAAGAGGAGGTGATCAGTCTCCAATCCTCAGCGCAGGCTGAGGGCCCTTTGACCAGATTCCTGCGTCCAGGACCAGGGGAATAGAAAAATGGGAAATTATATAAAGGGTTAAGGAGAGGAAAGAGAGAGGGAAGGGGAGAGAGGTCAGTAAAGTCTTTTGTTCCTTACCCAGTCCGGGCACTCTGACCAGATTTCCATGTCAGGAGACCAGGGACCAAAGGGTCCCAGTCGCAGCCGCTGGGTTTGGTCCATTGGCAGATGAATGGATAAGAAAGCTGTGGTACATATACACAGTGGAGCATTACTCAGCCATTAAAAAGAATATATTTGAATCAGTTCTAATGAGGTGGATGAAACTGGAGCCTATTATACAGAGTGAAGTAAACCAGAAAGAAAAATACTGATACAGTATGCTAATTCATATATATTGAATTTAGAGAGATGGTAATGATAACCCTGTATGAGAGACAGCAAAAGAGACACAGATGTATAGAATAGTCTTTTGGACTCTGTGGGAGAGGGAGAGAGTGGGATGATTTGGGAGAATGGCATTGAAATGTATACTATCATATATGAAATGAATCGCCAGTCCAAGTTTGATGCATGATACTGGTTGCTTGGGGCTGGTGCACTGGGACAATGCAGAGGGATGGTACAGAGAGGGAGGAGGGAGGGGGGTTTGGGATGGGGAACACATGTACACCTGTGGCAGATTGATGTTGATGTATGGCAAAACCAATACAATATTGTAACATAATTAGCCTACAATTAAAATAAATAAATTTATATTTAAAAAAAAGAATGCTGAAATCTGACCAAGAGAATGAATCAGAATAGGACTGCCAAACAAGGCAGAGATTAGCAAAGAACAATGATATGAAACTAAAACAAGGGAAGTCAAAGAATAAAGCAGAGCTAGGAGCAGCAAAATAAGTAATAGGTTGGCAGAATGAAGAAATTCTAGGATGAAATATAGATGCCTACCATTGCTTTTGCGGTGCCAAAAGCCTTTCGAACATTCATTTGAAAGGTTAAAGATACCTGAGTGGAAGGGCAGAGAAAATAGGTATTCACTTTTCATGAATATTTGAGCTGAATTTGAATATTAAATTATTAATAAATTAACAATAATTTAGTTGTCACTTAGTAGGCACTAGACTCACATTGTTGAGTGACTGACAGATCACCTATCTGGACGTTCTTTCTTTGTCACATATTCCCACTATGTGCTCAGTCTCTAAATAAAAAAATAAGAACATAACTGGGTGAGGGAGAGACCATGGGGGCAGAGTTGAAGGACACAGAACTCACCTCCCTCAAAGGACACATCAAAAATATACCCACCTATGGAACAGTTCTTACTGCAGACTCACTGCCAGTGGGGACCTGCAGAAAGAGTACAAACCGAGTGTGAGAAAGATCCACACAGAATCAGGCAGGAGTGGAAGAGACACAGTCAGGTTAGGACTGTACCCTCAAGAAGGGACACAGAAGAGGAGTCTGTCGGGCTGGTTGGAGGGCCAGTGGCAATGAAGGAAGTATGTGAGAAGCCTAGACTCCACTCCTGAGGAGTACACACACACACACACACACACACACACACACACACACACACACTCCTGAAGCAGGGCAGATTGAATCTGTATGGGGTCACTGGCCAGTTTCCTAGAACCACCCCTGCACAGACCCTACCCTAAACTGTGTGACTGCCTCAATCCCAGTTGCCTCAGGACACAGCTCCATGCTGGGGTGAAAGCTATTGCAGCTGGGGGTAGCTCAGCTGTGAGGGACAAAGTCAGCTCAGGATCTGAGCTGCATCTGAGTGGAGCAAGGGCAGCTGTGATGGTGCTTACAAAAGCAGTGTATCAGAGCCACCTTGGGGTTCCAGCTATGGTGGGACTGCCACAGCCCATGCCCAGACCCATGTGAGCCTCCCACACCAGCCCTTCTACCCAAGAACTGCTCCCCTCAAGAGCGAGAGAACAAGTGCTAGGGGGTGGCAGAGCACACTCAAAAGGAATGCAGCCAGCTCGAATTTAACCATCAGAACTTGTGCTCCAGCAACTTAGGACCCACCTCCAACCCAGATAGGGCAGTGAAGGCCACTGAGCATAGGAGATGCCCCAGCTACACCTGACTGTGGTCTAACCACTGCATGCCAAGGCCCACTTCCTTCCAAGGTGATAGCTACCAGCACCTCCTGAGAAAAGGCAAGTCTTTTGTGTTCACATCAGATCCAGCTCTACCAACAAAGTCATTGGTCACATGCAAACTATACACAGACACTCCCACACAAAGACATCCTCCTTCAAGACTGCAATAGGTAAACACTTCACTTAATTTCATAAAGTAAGAGAAAGTTAAACAGAATCAGAAGACAGGTTTCAATTGAAAGAGCAAAAAAAAAAAAAAACACTAATTAAACAAATAATTTGCAAGATAAAGAGCTCAAAGCATTAGAATAAGAATGCTAAATGAATTAGGGAAAAGAGTAGTAATAAAAATGTTAACTGAAATAAGGAAGTTTGGTGAGAATTATAGCAAGGAACTAGAAAATATATAAAAAAAGAAGCAGTCAGAATTGAATAATGCAATAACTGAAATGAAAAACACATTAGAAGTAATTGTCAGCAGACTAGATGATAGAGAAGAACTCCTCACTGATCTTGAAGACAAACTAATGGAAATCACACAATTAAAACAGCAAAGAGAAAGGCAATTTTTTAAAATGAAAACAATTTAAGAGGGCTCTAGGACAACATGAATTGTACCAGCATTTACATTACAGGCCCCAGAAGTAGAGAGAGGGAAGAGAGTCAGAAGTATACAGGAAGCACAGAGGGTTCCAAACAAGATGAACAAAAACAGCTCATACCAAGATACAACATAATTAAAATGGCATAATTTAAAGATAGAACTCTAAAGGACATGAAAAGGAAAAAGCCACATACAAGGCAACTTTCATGGGGCTATTAGCTGACATTTTTGCAGAAAATTTGCAGGCCAGAAGGCAATGTCAGTATATATTCTATGTCCTGAGAGGTAAAAACCTGCAATCTAGGATACTTTTGGACTTCCCTTGTGACTCAGATGGTAAAGAACCCTCCCACAATGCAGGGGACCTGGGTTCCATTCCTTTGTGGGGAAGATCCCCTGGAGAAGGGCATGACAACTCACTCCAGTATTCTTGCCTGGAGAATCCCCATAGACAAAGGAGCTTGTTGTGCTACCATCCATGGGGTGGCAGTCACACACAACTGAGCAACTAAGCACAGACTGACAGGATACACTACCCAGCAAGACTTATCATTTAGAACAGAAAGATTTTCTCTCAAATCAGGAACAAGACAAGAAGGTCCATTCTCACTCCTTCAATTTAACTTAATACTGGAAGTCCTCACCACAATTCTGGTGGCTCTATGATGGGCTTAATGGAGATCTCTTCCAGAATGGCTTATGCCACACCCAGGTCTGGCACCCAGAGCCCCTCCCTCTCCAGCAGTCCACTGCTGGCCCGCACCTCCACAGGAGACATTCAAACACTCAAAGGCAGATCTGGCTCAGTCTCTGTGGGGTCTCCTGGTGCTCAATGTTTTGTGCCAAAACTTATACAGGACTGGGGAAAGAAACTCTTGGAGGGCACACACACAAAAAAAAAAAAACGTACACACCAGGAACCAGGAGAAAGGAGCAGTGACCCTACAAGAGACTGACCGAGACTCGCCTGTGAGTGTCCAGAGTCTCCGGCATAGGTGTGGGTTGGCATGACCTACTTCAGGGTCAGGGGCACTGAGTGCTTCAGTACCTGCATAGGACCTTCTGAAGGAGGTCCCATTATCTTCATTACCTCCACCAAAGTTTGGTCTCAGGTCAAACAATAGGGAGGGAACACAGACCCATTCCTCACATGAAAATCTGATTAAACATTTTCTGAGCATGGCCCTACCCATTAGAACAAGACCCAGTTTACCCCAGAGTCAGTTTCTCCCAGCAGGAAGCTTCCATAATCCTCTTATCTTATACTTCGGAGGACAGACAGAATGAAAACCACAATTACAAAAAAAAAAAAAAAACTAGTCAAACTGATCACATGGACCGTAGCTTTGTCTAACTCAATGAAACTATGAGCCACCCAAGATGGATGGGTCATGGTGGAGAGTTCTGAAAAAATATGGTCCACTCAAGTGGGAATGGAAAACCACTTCAGTATTTTTGCCTTGAGTATCCCATGAAGAATATGAAAAGTCAAAAAGATATGACACTGAAAGATGAATTCCCCAGTTCCATAGGTGCCCAATATGCTACTAGAGAAGAATGGAGAAATAACTCCAGAATGAATGAAGAGATGGAGGCAATCAGATCAGATCAGATCAGTCGCTCAGTCATGTCCGACTCTTTGCGACCCCATAAACCGCAGCACGCCAGGCCTCCCTATCCATCACCAGCTCTCGGAGGTCACTCAGACTCACATTCATCGAGTCAGTGATGCCATCCAGCCATCTCATCCTCTGTCGTCCCCTTCTCCTCCTGCCCTCAATCCCTCCCAGCATCAGAGTCTTCTCCAATGAGTCAACTCTTCGCATGAGGTGGCCAAAATACTGGAGTTTCAGCTTGAGCATCATTCCCTCCAAAGAAATCCCAGGTCTGATCTCCTTCAGAATGGACTGGTTGGATCTCCTTGCAGTCCAAGGGACTCTCAAGAGTCTTCTCCAACACCACAGTTCAAAAGCATCAATTCTTCGGCACTCAGCCTTCTTCACAGTCCAGCTCTCACATCCATACATGACCACAGGAAAGACCATAGCCTTGACTAGGCGAACCTTTGTTGGCAAAGTGATGTCTCTGCTTTTGAATATGCTATCTAGGTTGGTCAAACAATTTCCAGTTGTGGATGTGACTGGTGATGGAAGTAAAGTCTGATGTTGAAAAGAAGAATTATGCATAGGAACCTGGAATGTCAGGTTGATAAATTAAGGCAAATTAGAAGTGGTCAAACAGGAGATGACAAGAGTGAGCATCAACATTTTAGGAATCAGTGAACTAAAATGGACTGGAATGGGTGAATTTAATACAAATGAACATTATGTCTATTACTGTGGGCAAGAATCCCTTAGAAGAAATGGAGTAGCCATCATAGACAGCAAAAGAGTCCTAAATGCCATTCTTGGATGCAATCTTAAAATGACAGAATGATTTCTGTTCATTTCCAAGACAAACAATTCAATACCACAATAATCCAAGTCTATGCCCCAACCTGTAATGCTGAAGAAGCTGAAGTTGAAAGGTTTTATGAAGACCTACAAGACTTTCTAGAACAAACACCCCCAAAAAAGATGTCCTCTTCATTATAGGCGACTGGAATAAAAAACGAGGAAATCAAAATATATCTGGAGTAACAGGAAAATTTAGCCTCAGAGTACAAAATGAAGAAGGGCAAAAGCTAAGAGAGTTTTACCAAAAGAACACACTAGTCATAGCAAACATCCTCTTCCAACAAGAGAGATGACTCTACACATGGACATCACCAGACTGTCAATATCAAAATCATATTGATTACATTCTTTGCAGCCAAAGATGGAGAAGTTCTATAGAGTCAGCAAAAACAAGACCAGAAATGGCTATCACTCAGATCATGAACTCCTTATAGCAAAACTCGAACTTAGATTAAAGAAAGTAGGGAAAATCACTAACCATTCAGGTATGACCTAAATCAAATCCCTTACAATTATACAGTGGAAGTGACAAATAGATTCAAAAGATTAGATCGGATAGAGTGACTGAAAAACTATGAATGGAAAAACTATCCATTACTTTGAACAGGGGGCAGTGATCAAGACCATCCCCAAGAAAAGCAAATGCAAAAAGGCAAAATGGTTGTCTGAAGAGGCATTACAAATAGCTGAGAAAATAAGTGAAACGCAAAGGAGAAAAGGAAAGATACACCCATTTGAATGCATAGTTTTAAAGAATAGCAAGGAGAGATGAGAAAGTCTTAGTGATAAATGCAAAGAAATAGAGGGAAACAATAGAATGGGAAAGACTAGAGATTGCTTCAAGAAAGTGACAGATACCAAGGGAGCATCTCAAGCAAAGATGGGCACAATAAAGGACAAAAATGGTATGGACCAAACAGAAGCAGGAGATATTAAGAAGAGGTGGCAAGAATACACAGGAGAACTATACCAAAAAAAAAAAAAAAAATTTCATGACCCTGATAAACACCATGATGCATTCACTCACCTAGAGCCAAACATTATGGAGTGTGAAATAAAGTGGGCCTTAAGAATTGTCACTACAGGCAAAGCTAGTGGAGGTGATGGAATTCCAGTTGAGCTATTTCAAATCCTAAAATATGACACTATGAAAGTGCTGCACTCAATATGCCAGCAAATTTGGAAAACTCAGCAGTGGCCACAGGACTGCAAAAGGTCAGTTTTTATTCCAATCCCAAAGAAAGGCAATGCCAAAGATGCTAAAACTATGGCACAATTGCACTCTTCTCACACGCTAGTAAAGCAATGCTCAAAATTCTCCAAGACAGGCTTCTACAGTATATGAACTGTGAACTTCTTCAAGATGGATTTAAAAAAGGCAGAGGGACCAGAGATCAAATTGCCAACATCCGCTGGATCACCTAAAAAGCGAAAGAGTTCCGGGAAAACATCTATTTCTGCTTTATTGGTTATCCCAAATTCTTTCACTGTGTGGATCACAAAAAAATGTAGAAAAGTCTTAAAAAGATAGGAATAGCAGACCACCTTATCTGCTTCCTGGGAAATCTGTATGCAAGTCAAGAAGCAACAGTTAGAATTGGACAAGGAAAAGCAGACTGGTTCCGAATAAGGTAAGGAGTATGTCAAGGCTGTATATTGTCACTCTGTTTATTTAACGTATATGCAGAGTACATTATGCAAAATGCCTGGCTGGACAAAGCACAGGCTGGAATCAAAATTGCCTGGAGAAATATCAATAACCTCAGATATGCAGATGAGAGTACCCTTATGGGAAAAAAAGAAGAAGAGCTAAAGTGCCTCTTGGTGAAAGTGAAAGTGAAGAGTGAAAAAGTTGGCTTAGAAGTCAACATTCAGAAAACTAAGATTGTGGCATCCGGTCCCATCACGTCATGGCAAATAGATGGGGAAACAATGGAAACAGTGAGAGACTTCATTTAGGGTGGGCCAGGGGGCTCCAAAATCACTGCAGATGGTGACTGCAACCACGAAATTAAAAGATGCTTGCTCCTTAGAAGAAAAGCTAGGACCAAACTAGAAAGCATATTAAAAAGAAGAGACATTACTTTGCTGACAAAGTTCTGTCTAGTCAAAGCTATGATTTTTACAGTAGTCATGTATGGATGTGAGATTTGGACTTAAAGAAAGCTGAGTGCCAAAGAATTTATGCTTTTGAACTGTGGTGATGGAGAAGACCCTTGAGAGTCCCTTGAACAGCAAGAAGATCCAACCAGTCCATCCTAAAGGAAATCAGTCATGAATATTCATTGGAAGGACTGATGCTGAAGCTAAAACTTCAATACTTTGGCTACCTGATGTGAAGAACTGACTCATTGTTAAAGACCCTGATCCTGGGAAAGATTGAAGGCAGGAGGAGAAGGGGATGACAGAGGATGACATTGTTGGATGGCATCATCAACTCGATGGACATGACTTTCTGCAAGCTCTGGGAGTTGGTAATGGACAGGGAAGCTTGGTGTGCAGCAGTCCATGGAATCGCAAAGAGTTGGACATGATAGAGCAGCTGAACTGAACTGAGCTGAACTTACCACAATTATCAGAAAAGAAAAGGAAATAGGAGTATTCAAACTGGAATGTAAGAAGGAAATTGTCACTTTTTGCAGATGACATCATTTTATAAAGAGAAAATCCTATGATCTGTTTAAAAATATATATATAACTAATAAATCAGTAAATTTACAAGATAATTATACAGTACATATCCATTCCCTTTCCACACATGAATAATGAGATATCAGAAAGAAAATTTATGGAAATTCCATTTACAATCAAATAATAAGTATAAAATGCTTAGAAACGAAGTTAACTAAAGCGATGAAAGACATACTTTGAAAACTGAAAAACATTGATGAAGGAAATTGAAAACAATACAAAGAAATGGAAAGATATAATGTGTTTTTAGATTGGAAGAAATAATTTTGTCAAAATGCTCATACTATCCAGAGAAATCTCATATTAATGCCATCCCTATAAAAATATCCATTATATTTTTCACAAACCTAGAACAAATAACCCTATAATTTATTTGCTGTTGTTCAGTCACTCAGTCATGTCCGACTCTGCCACCCCATGAACTGCAGCATTCCAGGCTTCACTGTTGTTCATCATCTCCCAGAGTTTGCTCCAGCTCATGTCCGTTGAGTTGTTGATCCCATTTAACTATCTCGTGATACCATCCAACCATCTCCTATAATTTATGTGGAACCACAAAAGACCCAAATTGCCAAAGCAATCTTGAGGAAAAAGAACAAAGCTGCAGAGATCATGCTCCTTGACTTCAGACTATATTACAAAGTTGCATTAATCAAGACAGTATTTTATTGGCCCAGTAATAGATTCATGGGGTTGCAGAGTCGGACATGACTGAGTGACTGATTTGATTTGATTTGATCTGAATAGATGCATAGATCAATGGAACATAGAGAACCCAGAAATAAGCTCACACTTATGATGTGATAATAATTTACAAAAAAAGAGGCAAAAATATACAATGTGAAGACTGTTTCATCAATAAGTGGAAATCAGACAGCTACATGTGAAAGAATGAAATTAGAACATTTTCTTACAACACATATAAAAATAAGCTCAAATTGGTTTAAACACCAGAATCTATAAGGTCCTAGAAGAATACATAGGCAGAACCCTTTACATAAATCATTACTAAATTGTAACTATAATTCATAAATATAGTTACATAAAATATAATCATAAACATAGTTACATAAACTTTAACTACAGTTTTTGTGTGTGTGTGTGTGTGTGTGTGTGTGTGTGTGTGTGTGTGTGTGTGTGTGTGTTTTGGATCTTTCTCCTGAGGCAAAGAAAACAAAATGAAAATTAAAAATGAAACCTATTTAAACTTAAAAGCATTAAGCTTTTGTGCAGCAAAGGAAACCATCAACAAAACAAAAAGACAACCTACTAAACACGAAAAAATGACAAGCAAATAATATTATTGGTACAGGGTTAATATCCAAAATATATAAACAGCTCATACAATTCACTACCAAAAAAAGTCTAATTAAAAATTCAACAGGAGACGTGAATAGATATTTTTCCACAGAAGACATACAGAGGTCCATACAGGTGTACACATAGACATACAGGCACATTTTTTCAAAAATGCTCCACATTGCTAATCATTAGAGAAATATGAATCAAAACCATAAGAAGGTATCACCTCACACATTTCAGAATAGCTTTCATCAAAAATTCCACAAATACATGTTGGTGAGGAAATGAACAAAAGAGAAGCCTAGTAAACTGTTAGTGAGAATGTAAATTGGTGCATCATTATGGAAAATAGTATGAAGGTTTCTCAAAAAACTAAAAATAAAGCTACCATATGATCTAACAATTCTACTGCTGCAAATATGTCTGAAGAAAACAAAAACATTAATCTGAAAAAATACAAGCACCCTAATGTTTATAACAGAATTATTTACAATAACAAAAATGTAGAAACAAACTTAGTGTCCATCAATAGATGAATGGATAAATAAAATATTACTCAGCCACACACACAAAAAAAAGAAAGAAAGCTAATTTGACATTTTCAGTAACATGGATGGATCTAGAGGATATGCTTAGTGAAATAAGTCAGATAAACCCAATACTGTATGTTATCATTTATATGTAGAGAATAAAAAGTGAAACAAACCAATATATATGACAAAACATAGACAGACTCACAGATATAGAGAACACGGTAGTGGTCACCAGTGGAGAAAGAGTAAGGGTGAGGGCAAGATTGTGGTGTGGTGTTAAGAGGTACAAACTGCTATATACAAAATAAATAAGCAATGATGATTTATAGTTCAGCACAAGGAAATATAGCTATTATTGCATAATAACTTTAAATGGAGTATAATCTAAAAAAAATACTGAATCACTATAGTGTACCCCTGAAAATAATATAATATTATAAATCAGATATACATCAATAAAGTATACACATAAATAAAGTATTAACAGAACAGATCTAGATAAGACATTTGGAGGTCCTAGTCACTGGAAAGGTGATTATGCCTTGCCAAATGGAAATTCAACAAACAAACAAATTATCAAATCCAAAAGAGTTCTAATTTTCTCTCATGGTGACCACTTTGTTTTGTTTTTGTTTTTTTTTGTTTTTTAATATATTAAAAGCTTTTTAAAGCCTTTGCTGTGATAGAGCCCTGAGCATATGCTAGACTTGTCAACAGAGTTATTCAGCCACATCTGAGGGGCAAGGGGAGTGCACATGTTCTATGAAAGTCCTTAAAGTGATGAAATGTGTGTATAACACTTTAGCAATTGTTTTATCCTAAAAGGTCAAGCTGCATAAGCTTTCTCATGGTTCCACCTTTTCACTGACACATAACTTTCTAAAGCAGTATGTTGGCAAATGAGTTGCAACTTCCTAACAACTTCTTCATTTAAAAAAATGTTGCTTAATTAAAGATCTGAGAGGAATAGTTAGCACTCTGATTGAAGACAGGGCCTCAGGATAATTTACACTGTCTCAATTAATTTTCCTTCTATTATAAAAAATGAAACAAAATTTGCATGTAATGACAATGCACAATTAAGGTTAAAATCCTCACAATGTAACGCTTATGTCAGAGGTGAGCTTTACTCAACTGTGTTTTTATGGTTTATTTGCCATGTTATAACACATATGCTATTAGAAGTATGGAAAGCAGTAACTTACTATGTAAAGTAATGGAAAAGAGTTCTTAGATATAACTTCCTTAGTTTAATCTATGATAGCCCTGATAATCTTTTGCATGCTTAAATAGAAATAATTCCAATATTATTTTAGTTCTATAGCCCAGATTTTGCCCTTGGAGGACAGTCCTAAGATTATAATGTTAAGTGCCTGAGTTCAAAAACAAGCTGTGTTACTTATTAGGTGTTTCTTAATACAGTTAGATCTCAATTTCCTAGCCTGAAATATAATATTAATAATCAAATCTACCAGGTTACTATGAGTTATACATGAAGTGATAATAAAGTTATATATAAAGCTACATATAACTATGTAAGTTATGTCAGTCACTCTGTAGTTGCTGTTGTTACTGTTTTTATGCTTGGTAGTAATAATATACTAATACCATAATAATTTAGGCTTACATTCCTATAAATATTTATAGTTTTAATATCATTAGCCATCAATCAAAGGCATTTAGTTAGTTTTTATATAATATTTTATGACAAATTTTATTATAGTAGCTTACGAGATAAAAAACCTTTATAAAGAAAATTCTTAAAGAGATGGGAATATTATACCACCTTACTTGTCTCCCGAGAAACCTCTATGAAGATGATAAAGCAACAGGTAGAATTAGACATGGAACAATGGGCTAATTCAAAATTGGGAAATAAGTACGACAAGGCTGTATATTGTCACCCTGCTAATTTACTTATATGCACAGTACATCATGTGAAATGCCAGGCTGGATGAATCACAAACTGTAATCAATATTGCCAGGAGAAATATCAACAGCATCAGATACACAGATGGTACCACTCTAATGACAGAAAGTGAAGAGAAACAAAAGAGCCCCTTCATGAGGGTGAAAGAACTGGCTTGAAATGCAGCATTCAAAAAATCATGATCATTGCATCTGGCCCATCGCTTCAAGGCAAACAGAAAGGGGAAAAGAGGAAGCAGTGATAGATTTTATTTTGAGGGGCTCTAAAATCACTGTGGATGATGACTGTAACCATGAAATTAAAAGACGCTTGCTCTTTGGAAGCAAAGTTATAATAAACCAACACAGTGTATTAAAAAGCAGAAGCATCATTTTTCCAAAGAAAGTCCATGTATCAATGCTATGATTTTTTCCAGTAGTCATGTACAAATGTGAAAGTTGGATCATAAGGAAGTCTGAGGGCTAAAGAATTGATCTTCTAAATTGTGGCACTGGAGAAGACTCTTGAGAGTCCCTTGAACTAACTGCAAGGGGGTCAAACTAGTTGAATCTAAAGGGAATAATCCCGAATACTCTTTGAAAGCACTTATGCTGAAGCTGCAGCTTCAATACTTTGGCCACCTGATGTGAAGAGACACCTCATTGGAAAAGACTTTGATGCTGGGAAAAATTGAAGGCAAAAGGAGAAGGGGGATATTGAGGATGAGGGGATTAAATAGTATCATGGACTCAGTGGACATGAATTTGAGCAAACTTTGGGAGATAGTGGAAGACAGAGGAGCCTGGCATGCTGCAATACATGGAATCAGCAAGAGTATGATATGCCTTAGCAACTAAACAACAAAAACAGCAATACATAAGAAATGTCTGATTATAAATGCTAAATTGATGACTAAATCATAAATTTGTGATTTATTATTTTTCATTTCCTTCATAGACTTTTTCTAACTTCTCTTAAAATGCTGGTCTTTCTCCATGGGGTCTTGCCTCAGCCACTTTGCCTCTGTAAATTTCCATTCATGATTAGAATTTACTTCATAATATTAGTTTTTTTATAAAGTTCAAATTGCTTAAGTGATACTTTATAATACATCTCTTGATTGTTTCTCACACACCATTATATAGTCCACTTCTCCTGAAATACCAAGCCCCGGTGAAAATGGCCTTACTAAAGATTTTGAGTCCTAGGTTCTCTCACTGGCCTTGACAACTCTGCAAATGCCATTCCCTCAACTTCAGACATTTATTGCATATCTGTAGAATAACTCCTATTCATCCTTCGGGTATAAACATAACTATAATAACTTCAAGAAGTCTTTTTCTACATCTACATCTACCCTCTAGTGAGTTAACCTCTCTTTCAGGTACTCTGATAGTATTTTGCATTATCTCTATTGTGCTCAATTGCTAAGTCATATCTGACTCAGTGCAACCCCATGGACTATAGCCCGCCAAGTTCCTCTGTCCATGGAATTTTCCAGGCAAGAATTCTGGAGTGGGTTGCCACTCTCTTCTCCAGAGGATCTTCCCAACGCAGAGATTAAACTCACATTTGCTGCATTGCAGGCAGATTCATTACTATCTGAGCCACCAGGGAATCCCTTTATTATCTCTATCAAACCTGATATTTAACTCTCTGTTTAATTCTATGCCTTTGTCATTGGATTGTTTAAGGTCAATAATAGCAGGAATTCTGTCTTACTCACTGAGTTTCCCTAAGCAAGGACTGAACCAGTTATTTAGTAACACTCAATAAATACAAATCAATGAATCTTATGGTTTCGTCCTCACTTGTGTGACACGTTTACTTGGTAACTATTGAATTTCCCACTTGTGTCTAAAAGCTCAGCATTGTAAGACTGAATCTACCACCATCCCCTCAAACATGTTCCTCTTCATACATTCTCTATCATGGAAAGTGGTTTTCTGCCTTGCATGCTAGACTTGCTCCTCTCTTCTCTAAACCAATCATCAACCTTGCCAAATGTGTTTTACATAAAGAGATGCCAAATTCATCCTTTCTTCTATGTAAGTGTACAGAAGAAAAATTTGAGGAGGATAGTAGTGGAAACTTTGCTCAAGCCTTCTTAATTCCCTTGCATCAATCAATGTCTCTCCTTGGCTCCAACATTGTTCTTTTTAAATCCATCTTCCATTCACTTGGAAGGGTAAATTACTTGCAATACAGACCACACATTGTCACTTTTGTGCTTTAAAATCTTCAAAAGTATTCAGAAATTGTACATTGTACTTGCAAATACTTCCTATATATTTGGAAAGAATAATTCATGAGATACTTGTGTGAAGTGTGATATTTCTAAAGAAAGTGCCATGAAAAATTACTAGAAACTGTTTCCTATCTTGGCTAGTATATGAAATAGGAATAGTTTAGGATTCAAACAAAAACAAACAGAATACTATTATATATCAATACACACATATTATATATATACACACATATTATATATATATGAAATATATATACTATGGAACTATTAGGAGAAGGAAATGGCAACCCACTCCAGTATTCTTGCCTAGAGAATCCTGTGGACAGAGGAGCCTAGTGGGCTGCTGTCCATAGGGTCACACAGAGTTAGACACAACTGAAGTGACTTAGCATGCATGCATGCATGCATTGGAGAAGGAAATGGGAACCCACTCCAGTATCCTTGCCGGGATAATCCCAGGGACAGAGGAGCCTGGTGGGCTGACATCTATGGGTTTGCACACTAGAGTCGGACACGACTGAAGTGACTTAGCAGCAACAGCAGCAGCAGCAGCATGGAGCTGTTACACAACTGCTTTGGAAGCCCCATTATCTTTTACAATCAGACTTC
Organism: Tragelaphus eurycerus; assembly: GCA_935064755.1. Lineage (NCBI taxonomy): Eukaryota > Metazoa > Chordata > Mammalia > Artiodactyla > Bovidae > Tragelaphus > Tragelaphus eurycerus. The sequence goes on from CAKXYN010000123.1 coordinate 3,333,636, forward strand.
TATTATTGGTGCTACAACATCTTCAACATGTGGCTTCACTTAAAGGTCCATGGTGGCTACTTAAGCTCCAGTCAGGGGTCCTAACCATTTAACAGTCAACAGGAAGGAGTGGCGGGGAATAAAACCACAGCACCCCCTTATGTGATCCCTGGTTTGGGAAGATCCCCTGGAGAACGGCATGGCAACCTACTCCAGTATTCTTGCCTGAAGAATCCCATGGACAGAGGAGAGCCTGGTGGGCTACAGTCTATGGGGTCGCAAAGAATCAGACACGACTGAGCAACTTTCACTCACTCACTTACCACCTCATTTTACACATGTAGTTACACATGCAATTTTGAAGCAAGGTTATATTGGCCTTCTAGACTATGTTGCATAAAATTATTTATTTTTTTCTGTTTTCTGCATGTGTGTGTATGTTAAATCTAATTTTTCCTCAAAAGTTTGATAAAATATGCCTTAAAATATTTAGGCATGAAGTCTGAAAAACCTTTTTAACTATGTTTCAACTTCTTTCATGAGTCAATAACCTCATTCCAATGTTTAATGTCTCCTTGTGTCACTTATGTTAAGGTACATAAAATAAATTTGTGTGAAGTGCTTAATGAATTCTAGCAGAAAATGTGTTCTCTGTGATACTAATTTTTTAAACTTCTTAGAATTTTCTTCATATGTTCCAATGCATGTACAACTTTAATAATATTCTATAGAGCCTAAAGATGCTTTCTATTTTTAGCTGAAAATTTCTATATAATTACTATACATTTTTATTCAAATTTCTATGTTTTTATTAATTTTTTTACTAACTTGAGACATGTACATAGAAACCTCCAACTGTGGTCATAGATTTCTCAATTTCTTACTGTATTCCTATTGATTTTTGCTTTATATGTGATCTATTTTAATATAAAATACTTTAGAATTTTTAACATCTCACTCCAGTACTATTGCCTGGAAAATCCCATGGACGGAGGAGCCTGGTAGGCTGCAGTCCATGAGGTCGCTAAGAGTCAGATACAACTGAGCGACTTCACTTTCACTTTTCACTTTCATGAATTGGAGAAGAACATGGCAACCCACTCCAGTATTCTTGCCTGGAGAATCCCAGGGACGGAGGAGCCTAGTGGGCTGCCGTCTATGGGGTCGCACAGAGTTGGACACGACTGAAGCGAGTTAGCAGCAGGAAATTGAACCTTTTATATAATGTGTAATGAAACCCTCTCTCCTTAATGATACGTTTTGTCTTAAGGCCTCTTTTTTTTCAATCTTTTAACATAGCTCATAGCTAATATGTTAATTTTCTTTTGTCTCATATTTGTCAAATGTATCTTATGCTGTAATTTTATTTTTTCCCTGTATTCCTACATTTTTTTACTTTACATAACTTTTTCACTTTACAACTGTCATTCTGCACTGTTATTTATTATGTATGTTATATGTTTAATTCTCTCCAAACCCAAAAGATAAGTAGAATATTTTTCTGAATAATTAAAACTTAGAGAGTTTAAATAATTTTCCCAAAGTCATATAACAGTCAATGAGAGAGCAAAGCCTCAGTAGTCAACAAACTCCTGCCTTTAACTACTTTGTTATACTATGTGCCAAGAAAAGTTTACATTATGTTCATTATTCCTTACTTAATGAGGGAGGGTGATGAATGTCAAGGCTTAGCAAAACTTTACTATTCAGAGCCCAATAGCAGACAGTTTCGTCTTTGCAATGTGGTTTCTGTCACAAGTAGTCAACTCTGATGTTGTAGCAAAAAGAAGCCACTGATACATAATGCATGAATGAATGAGCAATTTTGTGTTCTAATGAAACTGTATTATAGACACTGAAATTTTAATTTTATATAATATACATGTGCCAAAAAGTTGTTTTTTTTTTTTTAATTTTGTTTCACTCTCTCCCCTCTAGACATTTAAAATGTAAAAGCCATTAATTCCTTATATGAAGCGAAGTGAAGTGAAGTGAAAGTCGCTCAGTTGTGTCCGACTCTTTGCGACTCCAGGGGGATTTCTTCAAGCCAGAATACTGGAGTGGGTAGCCTTATCCCTTCTCCAGGGGATCTTCCTAACCCAGGGATTGAACCCAGGGACTCTTTACTAGCTGAGCCACAAGGAGAGCTCAAAAATACTGGAGTGGGTAGCCTATCCCTTCTTCAGCGGATCTTCCCAATCCAAGAGTCGGAATTGAACCAGGGTCTTCTGCATTGCAGGTGCACTTTTTACCAATTGAGCTATCAGAGAAACCCAATTCCTTATAGTTTACACTAAGACAATTGGGGGGCCTGGACCATGAACTGTAGTTTGCAAAATGTATACAGATCGCGACTTTTAAAAACTCTTAACTTTTAAGCATTGCGTTGTTGTTTAATAAGATTAACGAAGAATAGATGCTTTGGAACTGTGGTGTTGGAGAAGACTCTTGAGAGTCCCTTGGACTGCAAGGAGATCCAACCGGTCCATTCTGAAGGAGATCAGACCTGGGATTTCTTTGGAGGGAATGATGCTCAAGCTGAAACTCCAGTATTTTGGCCACCTCATACGAAGAGTTGACTCATTGGAGAAGACTCTGATGCTGGGAGGGATTGAGGGCAGGAGGAGAAGGGGACGACAGAGGATGAGATGGCTGGATGGCATCACTGACTCGATGAATGTGAGTCTGAGTGACCTCCGAGAGCTGGTGATGGATAGGGAGGCCTGGCGTGCTGCGGTTCATGGGGTCGCAAAGAGTCGGACACGACTGAGCGACTGATCTGATCTGATCTGATGCTAAATTAAAAGTGCACTAACATGTTAGAAATGGTTCTACAATTATATAGCTGAATGGAGTGTTACAACAAATGTATGAGACTGCAAACCTTCTTAACACATCTCTTACTCATATTCCTTTGGAATGACTTAATATAAACGCAGTAGGACACAAACAAAATCAGATCAGATCAGTCGCTCAGTCCTGTCTGACCACGTCAGGCCTCCCTGTCCATCACCAACTCCCGGAGTTCACTCAGACTCACATCCATCGAGTCAGTGATGCCATCCAGCCATCTCATCCTCTGTCGTCCCCTTCTCCTCTTGCCCCCAATCCCTCCCAGCATCACAGTCTTCTCCAATGAGTCAACTCTTTGCATGAGGTGGCCAAAGTACTGGAGTTTCAGCTTTAGCATCATTCCTTCCAAAGAAATCCCAGGGCTGATCTCCTTCAGAATGGACTGGTTGGATCTCCTTGCAGTCCAAGGGACTCTCAAGAGTCTTCGCCAACACCACAGTTCAAAAGCATCAATTCTTCGGAGCTCAGCTTTTTTCACAGTCCAACTCTCACATCCATACATGACCACAGGAAAGACCATAGCCTTGACTAGGCGAACCTTTGTTGGCAAAGTAATGACTCTGCTTTTGAATATGCTATCTAGGTTGGTCATAACTTTCCTTCCAAGGAGTAAGCGTCTTTTACTTTCATGGCTGCAGTCGCCATCTGCAATGATTTTGGAGTCCAGAAAAGGAAAATCTGGCACTGTTTCCACTGTTTCCCCATCTATTTCCCATGTAGTGATGGGACCAGATGCCATGATCTTCGTTTTATGAATGTTGAGTTTTAAGCCAAATTTTTCACTCTCCTCTTTCACTTTCATCAAGAGGCTTTTTAGTTCCTCTTCACTTTCTGCCATAAGGGTGGTGTCATCTGCATATCTGAGGTTATTGATATTTCTCCTGGCAATCTTGATTCCAACTTGTGTTTCTTCCAGCCCAGCGTTTCTCATGATGTACTCTGCATATAAGTTACATAAGCAGGGTGACAATATATAGCCTTGACATACTCCTTTTCCTATTTGGAACCAGTCTGTTGTTCCATGTCCAGTTCTAACTGTTGCTTCCTGACCTGCATGCAGATTTCTCAAGAGGCAGATCAGGTGGTTTGGTATTCCCATCTCTTTCAGAATTTTCCACAGTTGTGATCCACACAGTCAAAGGCTTTGGCATAGTCAAGAAAGCAGAAATAGATGTTTTTTCTGGAACTCTCTTGCTTTTTCCATGATCCAGAAGATGTTGGCAATTTCATCTCTGGCTCCTCTGCCTATTCTAAAACCAGCTTGAAGATCAGGAAGTTCATGGTTCATGTATTGCTGAAGCTTGGCTTGGAGAATGTTGACCATTACTTTACTAGCGTGTGAGGTGAGTGCATTTGTGCAGTAGTTTGAGCATTCTTTGGCATTGCCTTTCTTTGGGATTGGAATGAAAAATGACCTTTTCCAGTCTTGTGGCCACTGCTGAATTTTCCAAGTTTGCTGGCATATTGAGTGCAACATTTTCACAGCATCATCTTTCAGGATTTGGAATAGCTCAACTGGAATTCCATCACCTCCACTAGCTTTGTTCATAGTCATGCTTTCTAAGGCCCACTTGACTTCACATTCCAGGATGTCTGGCTCTAGGTCAGTGAGCACACCCTCGTGATTATCTGGGTCATGAAGATCTTTTTTGTACAGTTTTTCTGTGTATTCTTGCCATCTCTTCTTAATGTCTTCTGCTTCTGTTAGGTCCATACCATTTCTGTCCTTTATCGAGACCATCTTTGCATGAAATGTTCCTTTGGTATCTCTGATTTTCTTGAAGAGATCTCTAGTCTTTCCCATTCTGTTGTTTTCCTCTATTTCTTTGCATTGATCACTGAAGAAGGCTTTCTTATCTCTTCTTGCTATTCTTTGGAACTCTGCATTCAGATGTTTATATCTTTCCTTTTCTCCTTTGCTTTTCGCTTCTCTTCTTTTCACAGCTATTTGCAAGGCCTCCCCAGACAGCCATTTTGCTTTTTGCATTTCTTTTCCATGCGGATGGTCTTGATCCCTGTCTCCTGAACAATGTCACGAACCTCATTCCATAGTTCATCAGGCACTCTATCTATCAGATCTAGGCCCTTAAATCTATTTCTCACTTCCACTGTATAATCATAAGGGATTTGATTTAGGTCATACCTGAACGGTCTAGTGGTTTTCCCTACTTTCTTCAATTTCAGTCTGAACTTGGCAATAAGAAGTTCATGGTCTGAGCCACAGTCAGCTCCTGGTCTTGTTTTTGCTGATTGTATAGAGCTGCTCCATCTTTGGCTGCAAAGAATATAATCGATCTGATTTCGGTGTTGACCATCTGGTGATGTCCATGTATAGAGTCTTCTCTTGTGTTGTTGGAAGAGGGTGTTTGTTATGACCAATGCATTTTCTTGGCAAAACTCTATTAGTCTTTGTCCTGCTTCATTCCATATTTCAAGGCCAAATTTGCCTGTTACTCCAGGTGTTTCTTGACTTCCTACTTTGGCATTCCAGTCCCCTATAATGAAAAGGACATCTTTTTTGGGTGTTAGTTCTAAAAGGTCTTGTAGGTCTTCATAGAACCGTTCAACTTCAGCTTCTTCAGCATTACTGGTTGGGACATAGACTTGGATTCATGTGCTATTGAATGGTTTGCCTTGAAAATGAACAGAGATCATTCTGTCGTTTTTGAGATTGCATCCAAGTACTGCATTTTGGACTCTTTTGTGGACCATGATGGCCACTCCATTTCTTCTGAGGGATTTCTGCCCACAGTAGTAGATATAATGGCCATTTGAGTTAAATTCTCCCATTCCAGTCCATTTCAGTTTGCTGATTCCTAGAATGTCGACATTCACTCTGGCCATCTCCTGTTTGACCACTTCCAATTTGCCTTCATTCATGGACCTGACATTCCAGGTTCCTATGCAATATTGCTCTTTATAGCATCGGACCTTGATTCTATCACCAGTCACATCCACAGCTGGGTATTGTTTTTGCTTTGGCTCCATCCGTTCATTCTTTCTGGAGTTATTTCTCCACTGATCTCCAGTAGCATATTGAGCACCTACTGACCTGGGGAGTTCTTCTTTCAGTATCCTATCATTTTGCCTTTTCATACTGTTCATGGGGTTCTCAAGGCAAGAATACTGAAGTGATTTGCCATTCCCTTCTCCAGTGAACCACATTCTGTCTGATCTCTCCACCATGACCCGTCCATCTTGGGTTGCCCCATGGGCATGGCTTAGTTTTATTGAGTTAGACAAGGTTGTGGTCCTAGTGTGATTAGAATGACTAGTTTTCTGTGAGTATGGTTTCAGTGTGTCTGCCCTCTGATGCTCTTTTGCAACATCTACAGTCTTACTTGGGTTTGTTTTACCTTGGGCGTGGAGTATCTCTTCACAGCTGCTCCAGCAAAGCGCAGCCATTGCTCCTTACCTTGGACGAGGGGTACCTCCTCACCTCTGCCCCTCCTGACCTTTAACGTGGGATAGCTCCTCCAGACCCTCCTGCACCCACGCAGCCACGACTCCTTGGACGTGGGGTTGGTCCTCCCGGCCGCCACCCCTGGCCTCAGGCTTAGGGGCGTGGGGTATCTCCTCCCAGCTGCCGCCCCTGACCTCGGATGCAGGGTAACTCCTCTCGTCACTGCCCCGACCTCGGACACTGTGTATCTTCTCTCGGCTACGCCCCCGACCTCGGACGCGGGGTAGCTCCTCTCCGCCGTTCCTGCCCTGTCGCAGTCTGGTACTCTCGGCCGCTGCCCCTACCTCGGACCTGGGATAACTCCTCTTGGCCGCCACCCTTTGGGCATGGGATTTTTGGGCCCCCCAAAATAAAGCATGTCATTGTTTCCACTGTTTCCCCATCTATTTATCATGAAATGATGCCATGATCTCAATTTTCTCAATGTTGATTTTAAGCCAACTTTTTCATTGTCCTCTTTCACTTTCATCAATTTTACATGTAATTTCACAAGTAAGGTGCATACATGAGGCTATTGATATTTCTCCCAGCAATCTTGAATCCAGCTTGCACTTCATACAGACCAGTATTTCTCATGAAGTACTCTGCATATAAGTTAAATATGTAGGGTAATAATGTACAGCCTTGACTTTCTGCTTTCCTGATTTGGAACCAGTCTTTTGTTCCATGTCCAGTTCTGTTGATTCTTGACTTGCATGCAGATTTCTCAAGAGGCAAGTCAGGTAGTCTGCTATTCCCATCTTTAAGAAATTTCCACAGGTTTTTTGTTGTTGTTGTTGTTTGTTTGTTTTTGTGATCCACACAGCCCAAGGCTTTGGCATAGTTAATAAAGCATACATAGATGTTTTTTGGTTGTTTTGTGTGTTTTTTTTTTTTTTTTTCTGAAATTTTCTTGCTTTTTCGATGATTCAAGAGATGTTGACAATTGGATCTCTGGTTCCTCTGCCTTTTCTAAATCTATCTTGAACATCTGAAAGTTCTAGCTTTATGTAATGTTGAAGCCTGGCTTGGAGAATTTTGAGCATTACTTTGCTATCATGTGAGATGAGTCCAATTGTGCAGTAGTTTGAGCATTCTTTGGCATTGCCTTTCTTTGGGATAGGAATGAAAACATCTTTCCCAGTCCTATGGCCACTGAAGAGTTTTCCAAATTTGCTGGCATATTGAGTGCAGCACTTTCACAGCATCATCTTTTAGAATTTGAAATAGCTCAACTGGAATTCCATCACCTCCACTAGCATTGTTCATAGTGATGCTTCCTAAGGCCCACTTGACTTCACATTCCAAGATGTCTGGCTCTAGGTGAGTGATCACGCCATAGTGGTTATCTGGATTAGTAAGATCTTTTTTGTAGAGTTCTATGCATTCTTGCCACCTCTTCTTACTATCTTCTGCTTCTACTAGGTCCATACCATTTCTGCCCTCTACTGTATAAATTTCTTGACATGAAATTTACCATCTGTATCTCTAATGTTTTTGAAAAGATTTATAGTCTTTCACATTATATCATTTTCCCTATTTCTTTGCACTGATCACTGAAGAAGGCTTTCTTATCTCTCCTTTCTATTCTTTGGAATTATGCATTCAAATGGGTATATCTTTCCTTTTCTGCTTTGCCTTTTATGCTTCTTCTTTTCATAGCTATTTGTAAGGCCTCCTCAAACAACCTTTTTACATATCTTTTTCTTGGGTATGGTCTTGATCACTGCCTCCTGTACAATGTCACAAACATCTGTCCATAGTTCTTCAGGCACTCTGTCTAACAGGTCTAATACCTTGAATCTATTTGTCACGTCCATCGTATAATCATAAGACATTTTATTTAGATCATACCTGAATGGCCTAGTGGTTTTTCCTACTTTATTCAGTTTATGTCTGAATTTGGCAATAAGGAGTTCATGATCTGAGCCACAGTCAGTTCCTTGTGTTGTTTTTGCTGACTGTATAGAACTTCTCCATCTTTGACTGCAAAGAATATAATCAATTTAATTTTAGTATTGACCATCTGGTGATGTCCATGTGTAGAGATTTCTCTTATATTTTAGGAAGAGGGTGTTTTCTATGATGAGTGTGTTCTCTTGGCAAAACTCTATTAGCCTTTGCCCTGTTTGATTCTGTACTCCAAGGCCAAATTTACCTGTTACTCTGAGTGTTTCTTAGCTTCTTATTAAGGAGTTAACAGATTTTAAAAGGCAATGGCTATTTGCTGAGAAGGATAGGCTTGAGAGTGAGTTGTGTTCTTAGATATCAAGTGTATGTTGGCTATGTACTATGGTAGTCAGGGAAAAGCAGGGTTTTTTTGTTTTTGTTTTTGTTTTTAATAACAACAAAAAAAAGACAAAGAAAGGGATTTTTTTTTTTTTATTTTCTTAAGAAATAGCCTTCATGGTAGCACCTGAGCTGAAATTTTTTTTTTTTCTTGTTAAAAACATGGAACAAAAAGATCCTTACTAGATCAAAAGGTCTATTAAAGTCAGAGCTCTCAGAATAAAGACAGTGCTACCCACTGGACCAGATGGTAGTAGAATCAAGCAGTATACAGCCTTGAGAAGTATGTGATCAATAGTGTACTATCAGCCTCATGGCTATACAGAATCTAAGACATGCCCTCAGAGGGGGAGGACCATTAACATAATATAACATTGAAAAGTAGATTCAAAGAGCATCCCAAGTTAACTCAACTCAATACAGATTAACACAAAGTAGAACAGATCATAAAATACTTGAGATTTTTCACAGAGAAATAATCCTGTTCAGTGCTGCATTTCTGTGCAGAGATGTTTAAATTTAAAAAAAAAAAAAAAAAAACAGAGTAACCTTTTTAAATGTAGCAATAATAGAATTTCATCAAAAACAGCAAGAGTATCTTAATACTGAAATCTCATGTACATTAGATGAATTAGAATGAATTAAAGAAGTACTGGAGCTAGCACATTGCTAATGAAATAACTGGTGAGAAAATGAACTGCTTAGTGGAAATAGTCATAAAATGGATAATGCTGAAAAGCATAGACAGGACCAAGTCTGTGTATTGGGCCTTTGGGCATCCATAATATTAGAATTTATCAGTTACCACAAATCTTCTTAGATCTGAAACTTTTAACTCTTAACTTCTAGAGTAGGACTGAACAAACTAAATCTGGAAGATCCATTCTGGCCAGCAGCTTTTTTTCCAAATAAAATTGTATTGGAGCACAGCCACATATTCATTTATGTATCATTTGTGGCCACTTTTTCACTACAGTCACTGGGTTGGGAAGATCTCCTGGAGAATGAAATAGCAACCAACTCCAGTATTCTTGCCTGGAAAATCCCATGGATGTAGAAACCTGGTAGGCTACAGTCAATGGGGTTGCAAAGAGTCAGACACAGCTGAGAGACTTTACTGACTCACTCACTCACATTCATTACAATGGCAGAGCTGAGTAGTTGCAACAGAAACCTTACAGCCTACAAAGTCTAAAATATATACTACCTGACCCTTTACAGAAGCTTACTCACTCACATTCATTACAATGGCAGAGCTGAGTAGTTGCAACAGAAACCCTACAGCCTACAAAGTCTAAAATATATACTACCTGACCCTTTACAGAAGCTTGCTAACCCATGATTTAGAAACTTCACTGAAAATTGATTCAGTTCAGTTCATTTAAGTCACTCGATTGTGTCTGATTCTTTGCGACCCCATGGACTGCAGCACACCAGACTTCCCCATCCATCACCAGTTCCTGGAGCTTGCTCAAACCCATGTCCATCTAGTAAGTGATACCATCCAACCATCTCATCCTCTGTCATCCTCTTCTCCTCCTGCCTTCAATCTTTTCCAGCATCAGAGTCTTTTCTAATGAGTCAGTTCTTTGAATCAGGTGCCCAAATTATTGGAGTTTCAGCTTCAGCATCAGTCCTTCCAATGAATATTCAGGATTAATTTCCTTTAGGAATGACTGTTTACATCTCCTTACTCTCCAAGGGACTCTCAAGACTCTTCTCCAACACCACAGTTCAAAGGCATCAATTCTTTGGTGCTCAGCTTTCTTTATAGTCCAAATCTCACATCTATATGTGACTACTGGAAAAGTCATAGCTTCGACTAGACAGAATTTTGTCAACAAAGTAATGTCTCTGCTTTTTCATATGCTGCCCAGGTTGGTCATAGCTTTTCTTCTAAGGGGAATGTGTCTTTTAATTTCAAGGCTGCAGTCACCAGCTGCAGTGATTTTGGAGCCCCCCCACCAAATGAATTCTCTCACTCTTTCCATTGTTTTCCCATTTATTTGTCAGTTTTTTGAGTGTTGAGTTTTAAGCCAACTTTTTCACTCTCCTTTTTCACTCTCATCACGAGGCTCATTATATATTCTGTTTTCTGTGATAAGGATGGTGTCATCTGTGTATCTGAGGTTAATGATATTTCTACAGGCAAAACTTATTCCAGCTTATGGTTCATCCAGCCTGGCATTTCTCATGATGTACTCTGCATATAAGTTAAATAAGCAGGGTGATACAGACTTGACATACTCCTTTTCCAATTTGGAACTAATGAATTGTTCCATGTTCAGTTCTAACTGTTGCTTCTTGAACTGCATACAAATTTCTCAGGAGACAGCTCAGGTATTCCCATCTCTTTAAGACTCTGCTACAGTTTGTTGTGATCCACACAGTCAAAGGCTTTGGCATAGTCAATAAAGCATACATAGATGTTTTTCTGTAACTCTCTTGTTTTTCCTATGATCCAATGGATGTTGACAATTTGATCTCTGGTTCCTCTGCCTTTTCTAAATCCAGCTTGAACATCTGAAAGTTCTAGGTTCATGTAATGTTGAAGCGTGGCTTGGAGAATTTTGAGGATTACTTTGCTATCACGTGAGATGAGTGCAATTGTGCGGTAGTTTGAGCATTCTTTTGGCATTGCCTTTCTTTGGGATTGGAACGAAAACACCTTTCCCAGTCCTGTGGCCACTGAAGAGTTTTCCAAATTTGCTGGCATGTTGAGTGCAGCACTTTTACAGCATCATCTTTTAGGATTTGAAATAGCTCAACTGGAATTCCATCCCTCCACTAGCTTTGTTCATAGTGATGCTTCCTAAGGCCCACTTGACTTCATATTCCAAGATGTCTGGCTTTAGGTGAGTGATCACACTATCGTGGTTATATGGATTATTAAGATCTTTTTTTTTTTTTTTTTTTTAATCAAGAATCTCTTTTATTGATTATCAGAAACATTACAAACATCTAGTATGAACAAATTGTAACATGATAGTGTTTAGTTTGAACAATTAATACATTTCAGATATAATATTATACATATTTCAATGCTATTCTCCCCAATCATCTCACCCTCTCCTGGTCCCAGAGTCCAAAAGTCTGGTCTATACATCAGTGTCTCTTTTGTTGTCTCGTAAATAGGGTTATTTTTTACCATCTTTCTAAATTCCATATATATGCGTTAGTATACTGTATTTGTGTTTTTGTTTCTGGCTTACTTCACTCTGTATAATAGGCTCCAGTTCCATCCACCTCCTTAGAACTGATTCAAATGTAATCTTTTTAATGGCTGAGTAATATTCCATTGTGTATATGTACCACAGCTTGCTTATCCATTCATCTGTGGATGGACATCTAGGTTGCTTCCACGTTCTGGCTATTGCAAACAGTGCTGCTATGAACATTGGGGTACAGGTGTCTCTTTCAATTCTGGTTTTCTCATTGTATATGCCCAGCAGTGGGATTGCTGGGTCATAAGGCAGTTCTATTCGCAGTTTTTTGAGGAATCTCCATACTGTTCTCCAAAGTGGCTGTACTAGTTTGCATTCCCACCAACAGTGCAAGAGGGTTCCCTTCTCTCCGCACCCTCTCCAGCATTTATTGCTTGTGGACTTTTGGATAGCAGCCATACTGATTGGCGTGAAATGGTATCTCATAGTGGTTTTGATTTGCATTTCTCTGATAATGAGTGATATTGAGCATCTTTTCATGTGTTTGTTAGCCATCTGTATGTCTTCTTTGGAGAAATGTCTATTGAGTTCTTTGGCCCATTTTTTGATTGGGTCATTTATTTTTCTGGAATTGAGCTGTAGAAGTTGCTTGTATATTTTTGAGATTAGTTGTTTGTCAGTTGCTTCATTTGCTATTATTTTCTCCCATTCTGAAGGCTGTCTTTTCACCTTGCTTATAGTTTCCTTTGTTGTGCAAAAGCTTTTTAAGTTTGATTAGGTCCCATTTGTTCATTTTTGATTTTATTTCCAATATTCTGGGAGGTGGGTCATAGAGGATCCTGCTGTGATGTAAGTCAGAGAGTGTTTTGCCTATGTTTTCCTCTAGGAGTTTTATGGTTTCTGGTCTTACATTTAGCTCTTTAATCCATTTTGAGTTTATTTTTGTGTATGGTGTTAGAAAGTGTTCTAGTTTCATTCATATGGAGGGGTCTTGTTTTTGTATCCATTCAGCCAGTCTCTGTCTTTTGGTTGGGGCATTCAACCCATTTACATTTAAGGTAATTAATGATAAATATGATCCCGTTGCCATTTACTTTGTTGTTTTGGGTTTGAATTTATATATCCTTTTTGTGTTTCCTGTCTAGAGAATGTCCTTTAGTATTTGTTGGAGAGCTGGTTTGGTGGTGCTGAATTCTCTCAGCTTTTGCTTGTCTGTAAAGGTTTTGATTTCTCCTTCATATTTGAATGAGATCCTTGCTGGGTACAATAATCTGGGCTGTAGGTTCTTTTCTTTCATCACTTTAAGTATGTCTTGCCATTCCCTCCTGGCTTGGAGAGTTTCTATTGAAAGATCAGCTGTTATCCTTATGGGAATTCCCTTGTGTGTTATTTGTTGTTTTTCCCTTGCTGCTTTTAATATTTGTTCTTTGTGTTTGATCTTTGTTAATTTGATTAATATGTGTCTTGGGGTGTTTCGTCTTGGGTTTATCCTATTTGGGACTCTCTGGGTTTCTTGGACTTGAGTGATTATTTCCTTCCCCATTTTAGGGAAGTTTTCAACTATTATCTCCTCTAGTATCTTCTCATGGTCTTTCTTTTTGTCTTCTTCTTCTGGGACTCCTATGATTCGAATATTGTAACGTTTAATATTGTCCTGGAGGTCTCTGAGATTGTCCTCATTTCTTTTAATTTGTTTTTCTTTTTTCTCCTCTGATTCCTTTAATTCTGCCATTCTATCTTCTAATTCGCTAATTCTATCTTCTGCCTCTGTTATTCTACTATTTGTTGCCTCCAGAGTGTTTTGGATCTCATTTATTGCATTATTCATTATATGTTGATTCTTTTTTATTTCTTCTAGGTCCTTGTTAAATCTTTCTTGCATCTTCTCAATGCTTTTTTCCAGACTATTTATCCATGATTCCATTTTGCTTTCCAGATTTTGGATTAATTTCACGATCATTATTTGGAATTCTTTATCAGGTAGGTTCGCTATTTCTTCCTCTTTTGTTTGGTTTGGTGGGCTTTTATCCTGTTCCTTTACCTGCTGGGAATTCTTCTGTCTTTTCATCTTGTTTAAATTGCTAAGTTTGGGGCGTCTTTACTGTATTCTGGTAGTCTGTGGAGTTCTCTTTATTGTGGCGTTTCTGCACTATATGTGGGTTTGTACCGGTGGCTTGTCGAGGTTTCTTGTTTATGGAAGCTTGTATCGGTGTTCTGGTGGGTGGAGCTGGATTTCTTTTCTCTGGGGTGCAGTGGAGTGTCTAGTAGTGAGTTATGAGATGTCTATGCTTTTGGGGTCGCTTTGTGTAGCCTGTGTAATGGAGCTCAGGCTGTGTTCTTGTTTTTCTGGAGAATTTGCTTGGTATGTCTTGTTGTGGAACTTGCTGGTCTTTGTGTGATGCTTGGTTTCAGAGAAGGTATGGAGGCTTTTAATGAGCTCCTGTCAATTAGTGTTTCGTGGGATCAGGGTATGGACTTAAGCCTCCTGGTTCCAGTTATTGGTCTTATTTTTACAGTAGTCTCAAAAACTTCTTCTTCTATAATGCATTCCACAACTGGACTGCTCAGAGATGTTCACGGAATTATACATAGAAGGAAAAAGGGAGGAAGGAGACAGAGGTGGTCAGGAGGATAAAAGGAGGGAGTGTGAAGGAGAGAGACAGATCTAGTCAGTAATCATTAAAGAAAAGAAAAAAGGAAAGGAAAAAAGCAAAGGACAAAAAGGAAAAAGGAAAAAAAAAAAAAAACAGGGTCGCAAAAGTTATATCTAAACGTGGAGATTAAAGAAGTACTAGAGGATAAAAAAAATAATAATAATAAAAAAATAAAAGAAACAAAACAAACAACAACAAAAAAAATTAAAAGGGAAAAAAAATTTTTGTTTTCCTTTTTCCAATTAAAAAATAATAAAAATTTTAAAAATATATATATATTAAAAAAAGAAAAGAAAAAAAAAAGGAAATAATGATGGGAAAAATAGTAACAATATATATAAGAGTTTCTCTATTATTGTTGTGGGTTCAGTTCATTTTCAGCTAGTTCCTTGTTCCGGCTTAAATTTCTCAAGATCTATAGGCCCCTTTCTCTGTGGTTGTTCTGTATAGTTCTTTGTTCTGTGCACGGTTCGGCGGTGTTCTGGGCCAAGGCCCGCCACTCGTGTGGTCGGCGCTGCACAATCTGGATTGCCGGCCCAAACTACTCCAGTTAGGCAGCACTCCAGACAATCAGGCAAACGAAGTCTGCGCTGAGGCCCGCAGAGGGGGAGGGGTCGGCGACGGGACTGGCGGGCGGGCGGGTGGGGGAGGGGATGGGGTGGCCCTCGTGGGAGCCGCCGGCACAGCGGGCGGGGGCACGCCTGCGCGGGAGTGGCCGGCGGGGGAGCGTCCAGTGGGGGAGAGTCCCGCGGGGGAGCGTCCCTCTGGGGAGCGCCGGCAGCGGAGCGTCCCGCGTGGGAACGGCCAAGGCGTCTCCCTGCCCAGCCCCGGCTCCCCAGTGGCAGATGCGGGCGTTTGCAGCGGTGCTTTTCCGCTGCGGAAGTTACCGCAGGGCCCGCAGTCTGTGGGTTCTAATTGCTCAACTGTTCTCCTCCCTGTTATGATAGTCTCCGTGTTTCCCAGGTTCGGCGCAGATTCCGCAGGGAGAGTGTTTCCTGGTGTTTGGAAACTTCTCTTTTGAGACTCCCTTCCCCGGACAGAGGTCCGCCCCTCCCTCTTTGTCTCTCTCTGGCTTCTATATTCTTTCCTACCTCCTTTAGAAGGCAGTGAGTTGCTTTTCTGGGTGTCCGACGTCCTCCGCCAGCACTCCGAAGCTGTTTGTGGTATTTACTCGGCGCCCAGATGTCCCATTGATGAATTTGTGGAGGAGAAAGCGTATTCCCCGTCCTAATCCTTCGCCATCTTAACCGGAAGTCTATTAAGATTTTTTTTTTTTTTTTTTTTTGCTGCTGGATCTTTGAAAAAGAAGGGGTTTTACAAAAAATTTTTTTTTTTTTTTTTTTTTTCTCTAAAAAACTACTCTATTGTAAAAAACAAAAAACAGTGAAAAAAATAAAAAAGAAAAGAAAAACACAACACCCCCTCCTCTCTCTCTCTAAATATATGAAGAAAAAAAAAAAAAAAAAATAAAAAAAAAAAAAAAAAAAAAAACAAAGAGAAAAAAAAAAAAAAAAGGATGTTGTATTTTTTTTATTTTTTTTATTAAATATATAAAAAAAAAAAAGAAAAAAAAAGGAAAAAAAAAAAAAAAAAAAAAAAAAAAAAAAAAAAAAAAAAGAATAAAGGATGAAAGAAAAAAAAAAAATAAAAAAGAAACCCTTATGGCAGAAAGTGAAGAGGAACTAAAAAGCCTCTTGATGAAAGTGAAAGTGGAGAGTGAAAAGGTTGGCTTAAAGCTCAACATACAGAAAACTAAGATCATGGCATCTGGTTCCATCACTACATGGGAAATAGATGGGGAAACAGTAGAAACAGTGTCAAACTTTCTTTTTCTGGGCTCCAAAATCACTGCAGATGGTGACTGCAACCATGAAATTAAAAGACGCTTACTCCTTGGAAGGAAAGTTATGACCAACCTAGATAGCATATTCAAAAGCAGAGACATTACTTTGCCAACAAAGGTTAGCCTAGTCAAGGCTATGGTCTTTCCTGTGGTCATGTATGGATGTGAGAGTTGGACTGTGAAGAAGGCTGAGCGCCGAAGAATTGATGCTTTTGAACTGTGGTGTTGGAGAAGACTCTTGAGAGTCCCTTGGACTGCAAGGAGATCCAACCAGTCCATTCTGAAGGAGATCAGCCCTGGGATTTCTTTGGAAGGAATGATGCTAAAGCTGAAACTCCAGTATTTTTGCCACCTCATGCGAAAAGTTGGCTCATTGGAGAAGACTCTGATGCTGGGAGGGATTGGGGGCAGGAGGAGAAGGGAACGACAGAGGATGAGATGGCTGGATGGCATCACTGACTCGATGGATGTGAGTCTCAGTGACCTCCGGGAGTTGGTGATGGACAGGGAGGCCTGGCATGCTGCAGTTCATGGGATCGCGAAGAGTTGGACACGACTGAGCGACTGATCTGATCTGATCTGTGCATTCTTGCCACCTCTTCTTACTATCTTCTGCGTCGTTAGATCCATACCATTTCTGTCCTGTATTTGCCCATCTTTATATGAAATATTTCCTTCATATCTCTAACATTTTTCCAGATATCTCTACTCTTTCCTATTCTATTGTTTTTCTCTATTACTTTGCATTAATGACTGAGGAAGTCTTTACTTTATTGATTATGATTATAAAATTGATGTCATGGATTCATCATTTGTGAAAAAGTTTGTTTCTTTTGTTCTGTATATGTTTACATTGCTAAATATACCGAGTTTGCAGCATACAAAAAAATTTTTTTAATCATTCTTAAAAGTAACTAAGTATTTGAAAAGCTGATTTAAGTACAAATGCTATTTTCTTGATGCAAGTGTAAGTATGAGTAGCATGGAAATAAGATTTAAGTATATTTATTCCATCACCCCACCCCAGTACTTTTGCCTGGAAAATCCCATGGATGGAGGAGCCTGGTAGGCTCCAGTCCATGAGGTCGCTAAGAGTCGGACACAACTGAGCGACTTCACTTTCACTCTTCACTTTCATGCATTGGAGAAGGAAATGGCAACCCACTCCAGTGTTCTTGCCTGGAGAATCCCAGGGACGGGTGAGCCTGGTGAGCTTCCGTCTATGGGGTCGCACAGAGTCGGACACGACTGAAGCGACTTAGCAGCAGCAGCATACCATGAATAGGAGTATTACACCTGATATATTTCTGACCTAACGTTTAGTTTTCATATTTTTCACAGTAATAATGAACTATTCCTACCAATTACTAGTCTTTCTTTTTAAGAAAAATATTTTCCATTCTTCAGGGTAGATTACAATCACAAGACAACCTGATCAAAGACTCTAATGTGATATATCCAACTAGGGATTATTTTTTTGTTTGCTTTTATATATGAGATGCCTTTGAAAAATATTTCTCAAAGGCATCTAAGTGTGTAGAACATCCTGGAATGTGAAGTCAAGTGGGCCTTAAAAAACATCACTATGAACAAAGCTAGTGGAAGAGATGGAATTCCAGTGGAGCTATTCCAAATCCTGAAAGATGATGCTGTGAAAGTGCTGCACTCAATATGCCAGCAAATTTGGAAAACTTAGCAGTGGCCACAAGATTGGAAAAGGTCAGTTTTCATCCCAATCCCAAAAGGCAATGCCAAAGAATGCTCAAACTACCGCACAATTGCACTCATCTCACACGCTAGTAAAGTAATGCTCAAAATTCTCCAAGCCAGGCTTCAGCAATATGTGAACCGTGAACTTCCTGATGGTCAAGCTAGTTTTAGAAAAGGTAGAGGAACCAAACATCAAATTGTCAACATCTGCTGGATCATGGAAAAAGCAAGAGAGTTCCAGAAAAACATCTATTTCTGCTTTATTGACTATGCCAAAGCCTTTGACTGTGTGGATCACAATAAACTGTGGAAAATTCTGAAAGAGATGGGAATACCAGACCACCTGATCTGCCTCTTAAGAAATCTGTATGCAGATCAGGAAGCAACAGTTAGAACTGGACATGGAACAACAGACTGGTTCCAAATAGGAAAAGGAGTACGTCAAGGCTGTATATTGTCACCATGTTTATTTAACTTATATGCAGAATACATCATGAGAAATGCTGGACGGGAAGAAACACAAGCTGGAATCAAGATTGCTGGGAGAAATATCAATAACCTCAGATATGCAGATGACACCACTCTTATGGCAGAAAGTGAAAAGGAACTAAAAAGCCTCTTGATGAAAGTGAAAGTGGAGAGTGAAAAGGTTGGCTTAAAGCTCAACATTCAGAAAACGAAGATCATGGCATCTGGTCCCATCACTACATGGGAAATAGATTGGGAAACAGTGGAAACAGTGTCAGACTTTCTTTTTCTGGGCTCCAAAATCACTGCAGATGTTGACTGCTGCCATGAAATTAAAAGACGCTTACTCCTTGGAAGGAAAGTTATGACCAACCTAGATAGCATATTGAAAAGCAGAGTCATTACTTTGCCAACAAAGGTTCGCCTAGTCAAGGCTATGGTCTTTCCTGTGGTCATGTATGGATGTGAGAGCTGAACTGTGAAGAAGGCTGAGCGCCGAAGAATTGATGCTTTTGAACTGTGGTGTTGGAGAAGACTCTTGAGAGTCCCTTGGACTGCAAGGAGATCCAACCAGTCCATTCTGAAGGAGATCAGCCCTGGGATTTCTTTGGAAGGAATGATGCTAAAGCTGAAACTCCAGTATTTTGGCCACCTCATGCGAAGAGTTGACTCATTGGAGAAGACTCTGATGCTGGGAGGGATTGGGAGCAGGAGGAGAAGGGGACGACAGAGGATGAGATGGCTGGATGGCATCACTGACTCGATGGATGTGAGTCTGAGTGACCTCTGGGAGTTGGTGATGGACAGGGAGTCCTGGCGTGCTGCGATGCATGGGGTCGCAAAGAGTCGGACATTACTGAGCGACTGATCTGATCTCAAGTGTATATTAATAAGAAAACATAAAATAATGTTACTTATCTCAAGTCATATGTAGGTTTTTTGTTTGTTTTATGCTGCCTTATATCTTTTGTAAATTAATATATATTTATATTTAGAAATTAAACTTCAACCAGTTATAACATAGCATTAGTGCTTTTAATGGATTTACACATATTTTCAAACTCTTAATTGGACATATATGTGTGTGTGTGTGTGTATGACTTAGCTTTCTTCTATGACTTAGATACTAATTCAGATAAAAAGTATATCAAAGACAGAGGAACCATCATATATGTGCTATGTTGCTACTATAGCTTCTTTTGTTGTTATCTGCCTTGCCTCTTTCTAATTTGGTATTCTCTATTATTATTTGGCATAATTATAACATTATTTGGTATTATTTATTATTTTTTCTTTAATTGTTATTTTATACTAAAGCATAGTTGATTACCAAAGTTTTGTTGGATTTAGCAGTACAGCAAAGGGATTCAATTATACATATATATGTATCTATTCTTTTACAAATTATTTTCCCATTTAGGTTATTACAAAGTATTGAGCAGTGTTCCCTATGCTATAGAGTAGGTCCTGGTTGTAGATTGCTACCATAGCTTCTTAAATGATTTCTCTGCTTTTGTCCTTATGCTTAACCTTGGTCAATTTAGAACAAAACATATGACTTGAGATAAGTACATTCTTCTAACTTCACCAGGGTTAGGCATAAGCCCAGTGTGTTTTGGATGATTCATACATTTTTATAAACAAGAAGCATATGCTACAAAATTTAAGTGGGAAAGATATGAGCACTGAAAAAGGTTAATTATAGATATTAGAGGACTGTTGCTTTCTAGTGGTATCTGAGACCTTTCAAAAATTAGAATCTAATAATAATTGCAAACACTCATATAGGGCATATAATATGCAGGCATGATTCTAAAAACTATATGTGTAAACTCATTTCATAGTCATACCATTTTGAAGTGGCTGATATTATTTCTATTTGTAAAGATCATAAATCTGAGGTCTACAGAGGTTGAATAACTTGTCCAAGATAATACACCAAGTCAGTGGAAGATCCAGGCTTCAAATCTGGGTAATTGGACTTCAAAATCAGTGCTCAGCATACTACACTATGCAACCAATGAAGATCTCCACCTTTAATGTGAATCAGAAATAAGGAATTCTCTGAAAGTCCAATGGTTAGGGCTTGGTACTTTCACTGCCAGGGCCCACGTTCCATCCCCAGTCAGGGACTAAGATTCTGCAAGCCCAGTGGCAGGGGAAAAAAAAAAGAATCGGAGATAGCCAAATGAGTAAGCAGACTCTGGACAGTTCGTATATATCACTACGCCTCACTGGGAAATCCCAACAATTTCTGAATGGCTCAAAAAAGAACCAGTCACAGATCCAAATATTTCAGCTTTAGAAATTTATTTCAACATGGACATCTGAGTGCTGCAGCTGCTGTGTATGGTCTTTTGTGTGGTCACAGGTGTTGGCTGTATTACTAGAGCACACAATAGAGATTGACAAGGCAAGCATAGTAGGGACTGCCAGCCCCAAGAGATAATGTGCCAAGTTTAATACTGAAAGTCAAAGACATTCCTGTGCCAGTTTTCTTCTAAATGCATTTTTATTGAAGAAAAACAAAGCTGTCTTCTAAAAACATCATCTGTGGATGGATAAAGGATGGCACTGCCTTCAAAAGAGTAGCATTAGCAGGCTTTGAAAACTAAAATTTTATTTTAATTAAAATTGAATATAATAGACTAATGAAATCAGACAGTTACATAAAGGAATAATCACTTGAATATCAAGTAAACAATAAGAATCTATATTTTTTATTTTAGGAAGTCAAACTGTTGCCTATGTTTTCATGGGGGAAAAAAATTAAAAAGTGAAAAATAAACCATAACCAGTGCTTAAAAAGCAAACAAACAAACAAACAAAAAAACACCTGGAACCTTCTATAAATAGAGGCTTCAATGACTCTATTAAGTGATGTTTTGGTCAAAGGGGACTAGAGTTTTCCTTATGAGTTGAGTCATCCAACTGACTTAAACAAATATCTGTGGATGATGATTATTCATGTGTATTATTGTAAGATGAATATACACATAAACTATAGATCTTGATAGCAAAAAGAAAACAGAACACAAATCACTGTAATTGAAATACATTAAGACAGTTAGCATAATAAAATTACAAAGAAATGTTAAGATTCAAAGGAAGAAGACTTCCTTATCAGATTTGAGACTAAGATGATCCTAAGTAGGAAATAGAATTTTAGTTGGTGCCTAAGAAGTTAAAACATGTTTTCAACTAGAGAAAAAGGGAGGCATTCCAAGGAGGAGAGGAATTAAATGAATAAAGGGGAAGAGATGGGAAGATAAAATTTCAACATGAATGGAGATCTGTTCACATTTTCTGGGGCAAAGTTTCAGTAACCTAGAAAAGGTTACAGTCTAGTAAAAGAAACCCAGAGGGATGGTACGGGGAGGGAGGAGGGAGGAGGGTTCAGAATGGGGAACACGTGTTTACCTGTGGCGAATTCATGTTGATATATGGCAAAATCAATACAATAATGAAAAGTTAAAAAATAAAATAAATAAAAAAAAGAACTGAGAACCAAAGCACAAGTACTAGGTCTTGTTCAAACTCCTCAGATCAGTAGTTGGATATATAACAGGCATTTGGAATTTAGGTGCAATTAAATGACTTGTAAGTGAAATGTTAAATGAAACAATTTGTGTAATAATATCTATGCAGATAACCATTATGTAATTAATGTAAGAGTGTGTGTGTGCTCAGTATTGTCAAAGAAACTCTTTGAGATCCCATCAGATCAGATCAGATCAGTCGCTCAGTCGTGTCCGACTCTTTGCCACCGCATGAACTGCAGCGCGCCAAGCCTCCCTGTCCATCACCAACTCCCGGAGGTCACTCAGACTCACATCCATCGAGTCAGTGATGCCATCCAGCCATCTCATCCTCTGTCGAGATCCCATAGACTGTAGCTAAGTTCCTCTGTCCATGGAATTTTCCAGGTAAGAATACTGGAGTGGGCTGCCATTTCCTACTCCAGGGGATCTTTCAGACCTAGGGATCAAACTGGCATCTCCTGCATTAGAAAGCAGATTCTTTACCACTGCACCAGTGTAAACCATACAAGGCACATACAAGACTGCGCACAGGACCAAAGAACACAGATTAATTTGCCTAGACAGTCAGAGGAGACTTCAAAAAGGATAATATTTAAGCTAAGCAGATTTTAAAGAGTAACTAAGAGGGTTCCAGATGAAGTGAGTAAAGAATGGTATTTTTTAGAAACGACAGGATATACAGCAGCATGATATATTATACAAATGGTAACTTACTCAGTATGGTTCAATAAAAAAGGAAGTAGGAGATGATTAGCAGGGAGAATGGGACTGACTGAGAACGTTTGGGACATATGAAAACAAATAAAATTGTATTGTATATGTCTGCCTAAGAATATGGACTCTGTGCCCTAGGTAAGGGGGTGCCAATAGTTAGAGTGTTGATATGATAAAAGTTTTTGCTTCAAAAACAGGACAATCAATATGGAGAATGAAGTGAAAGTGTTAAGTTTCTACAGACTAGAAAAAGCAACCATGAAAATTAGAACATGACACATAAATAAGTAAAAACGAGCATAGGAAAACCTATATCCGTAAATGCTAAAGCATAAAAGTAAAGTGAAGTCATTCAGTCATGTCCAACTCTTCACCATTCCATGGACTGTAACCTGCCAGGCACCTCCATCCATGAGATTTTCCAGGCAAGAATACTGGAGTGGGTTGCCATTTCCTTCTCCAGGGGATCTTCCCAGCCCAGGGATCGAACCTAAGTTTCCTGCACTACAGGCAGATTCTTTACTGTCTGAGCCACCAGGGAAGCTTACATAAATGCTAAGAAGGTGTTATATTCATTAATCATCAGAGTAGGCTGGCTTTAGACAAAATTTATCATTTGGGATTTGTATTCAGATGTTAAATTTTTTAAAGTTCCCACATATTAACTTTTATGTTACTTTTAAGTAACAAAAAGCAAAGTAATACTCATGGGTTCTGACATCAATTTTATATTTCAACATGTACTAAAGATGCTAGTAATGTCAATATATACATTTTTTTTTCATGTGATAATACATCAGTTATATTACTATTTGGTGTATTTATATTACTACTTGGTGTAATAGTAATACACATTTAGAATATGATACACATATAGAATATGGATGATAAACGGCTCTAGCTTTCTACAGCCTTATAATGTACATAGAATCCTGATGCAAGGAGAGTTTGACTGTGATGACCTGAATATTTAATATATTAAGTATTTGAGTGCATGACTTAGCAATACCTTCCAACTTAACAAAATTTTTTTTAATAAACCCAATCAATCTTCCCCTATTTCTAAGCTGCCAATTAGTCCTGAGGAAAGACATAAAATGGGATTGTTTGTACCATTACAAACTGATCCAGGCTCTCACTTCTGCTAAGTGATTTCTGCTTATCCTTACTTAAAATCTTTACCCAAAGTTACTTTACCCAAATTTACTTTACCCAAAGTTCTTATT
Organism: Tragelaphus eurycerus; assembly: GCA_935064755.1. Classification (NCBI taxonomy): domain Eukaryota; kingdom Metazoa; phylum Chordata; class Mammalia; order Artiodactyla; family Bovidae; genus Tragelaphus; species Tragelaphus eurycerus. The sequence continues at coordinate 3,357,520 of CAKXYN010000123.1, forward strand.
TAAAGTATTTTTATATTTTTCACAGATATCAAGCTGGCTTTTTTTTTTTTTTTTTTCTCCCTTAATTCTCTGGAAATCAAGTTGTTTTTATTGAGGTCATTTAACATGAGGTACCTCAATATTTATCCACATTAGAATGATCTGAATACTCCTCCTATGTTCTTTCTGCCTTCAAGAAATAGTGTTCGAGGATATTTCTCCAAATGTTCAAGGGTAACTCTCCAAAAATTTTCTCTCATATTACCCTTTGGTCTACACAACCTCTTTGACCTTCCGTTTTCCCTCTTTGTCTATACATATGACCAAAATTTCCCCAACTGTAAGCAAACTTTCAGCACTCTTTCTAACCTTAACTCTCCTGAGCCAATATGCTAAGTCCCTCATCATCACATTCATTGCAACAGGGTCTACAAAATCCTTCCTACATTTTCACACCTTAACACTTTGCAATTTGGGTTCTACTACCACCACTCTACCCTACAGATTTAACCTCTTCAAAAATTAACCTTCAGCTCTCCAAATCCAAAACTGTTCCTGATATTTCATATGCTTAAATGCTTCTTATTCTGTATCCTCTTAAATTGCTCTTTAGTATCTGATATTATTTTGTACTAGTTTTTGAAACAGTATATTTCCATGATCATCTTCAGTACAGTCAGACCACCATAGCCATAGCTTCCACACCTGAAAATTCAACAAACTGCAGATCAAAAATATTCAGAAAAAAATTCTATAAATTTCCCCAAATCAAAATTATTTACATAGCATTTATATTGTTTTAGGTTTAATAAGTAATATCGAGATTATTTAAAGAATATTGGAGGTTGTACAGAGTTTCATGCAAATACTACATTTCATATAAGGGACTTGAGCAACTACGGATTTCTGAATCTGCAGCAGTCCTGAAACTGATATTCTGCAGATACTAACGGACAACTGTGCTATTTGTTCTCTGCTTTATGTTCCTCACCCTAAGCATTAATATTCTCCACATTCAGTCCTTACTGCTCAACTCTGGCTCTCTCAACATGCTCTCTGGAGTCAATGCTGATTGTACCATTGCTTTTAATGGTAAGTGTTTTTAAATAATTTTGATCTGAATGATTCCTGAATCTCTACCTCTATATGAGGTCACACTAAAGCTTAAGTCCCTTTTTTTTAAAACAAATTCCTCTAAGAAGGCATAATTAACATTCTTAAGTAAACTAGGTATTGATTGATTTACACAGCTAATATTTAAGAAATAAGCACTGAAATGATTAGGATTAAAGGATCATAATATATACATTTTGTGTCAGAAAAAACTATGTATAACCCATGGAATATATACATGTACATGTATAGATAGATAGATATACATATTTGTTTGTAGGATTGAGAACTCTAAGTAAATTTGTGTATATGGATTTCTTTGTATTATTTTTATACTTAAACTTTTCTGTAAGCTGAAATTATTTTTAAATGTAAATTATAAAAATATGTGCAATGTAATTGAAATTGTACTGAGAGGCAATTTCATACTTTTGAAGAAATGTATCATAAAACAAGAAAATTAGATACAAATAAACTAATCTTTCAATTCAAGATGCTTAAAAAACAAAAAGACACACTTTAATATATCTAAGTTAAACATGAGGAAAAAATTAAATAATGTGATCAAGGGCAAAAATTAATATATGTGAGTAATATATATGAGTATCCATGTTTTGGGAAGATTCCCCTGGAGTAGGAAGTGGCAACCCACTCCAGTATTCTTGTCTGGAAAATTGCATGGACAAAGGAGCCAGACAGACTACAGTCTGCAAGGTCAGAATAGAGTTGGACAGACTTAGTGACTAATCAACAGCAACAATAAAACTGCAGGAAATGTTCACCTACCAATTTATTGCTAAATATGTCCTCATTCATTCTCCATGGAGATGAACCATTCTATTTAATATTCATATGTCTTTCCTTACATCTGATTAAAATAAGTCCTTACTCCTTTTAGTGCATAATCATTGAGGAAAATCTTTACCATTGCTTCAATGGTGATCTGAATAACACATTAATCAAATAACGTCTTTTTTTTTTTTTTTTATGATTTCAAATACCATCAGGATGAAGTGTTCATAGTTCATGGAAATATGAAAGAATACCTGGAAAAGTTCACTTTCTAGAGTCCAGTTTACATATTAGAATGGCAGCCATTCATCCCAGTAACTTTTATATAAATAATTAAACTATAATAATAGTGCAAAAAGCAGTTACTTCTTCCAACCGCTCACTTGAAAGTAACAGGAGTGTACTGTAACAGGAATGCAAATAAACAGGAATGTAAGTAACAGGAATGTAAATAAAATCTTCAAATAACTAAGTACAAAGGAGGATGTTTAAGACACCAATCAACGAAAACATTATTAAAAGTCTTCGTCAATGTTTGAGTACAGAGATCAGCTCATATGTAAGTTATCAAAATATGACAAATATCCACATTTATATTCAATAGCTCACATTCATGGCCTTTGCTTCATTGGTGGTGCTTCCTGGTCCCAAAGTCAAGAATACAAAGAGGTCTCAGTAAGGGAAAAGGATCAAGAGCCGAAAAATCACCAGGCCAGACAGAAGACTGCTCTTCTGGTTTGTGTTTTCACTTAATAGTCTTTATATTTCAAGAATGGGTCAGACACTGGAGAGAGGGGAAGGGGCGGGCTGGTGGAGGCGGGTCAAGATGGCAGAACCTTTGAGGATTCAGAGTGACTGGGCCCAGGCTTTCAGGAAGGACAAAGGGGAGCCCTGGCTGAGCTGTCACCCCACCAGGGAAACCAACTTTATATGGCAACCTAACTTGTCAAGGAATTGGCCTTGATGGCATCCCAGAGGTTACAGCTTCTGAATGATTTATTGTGAATAAAAAAAATAAGTAAAGCATTCATGTTTCATGTCCAAAGGAAAATGTATCTTCAAAGTTTCCTGCACCATATACTACTTTTTCCAGAATTTATACAAAGAGTATAACATGCCTGGACATTTCCAGCGAAGGAGGCCTTGGTGTGTCTTCTAGCACTGATGGGAGCATGAAGATCTGGCAGGCTTCCAGTGGAGAGCTCAGAAGAGTATTGAAAGGACATGTGTTTGATGTGAATTGTTGCAGGTTTTTCCCATCAGGCCTTGTGGTTCTGAGTGGGGAATGGATGCCCAGCTGAAGATATGGTCAGCTGAAGATGCTAACTGTGTGGTGACCTTCAAAGGTCACAAAAGAGGTGAACAAGAGGTTGGAACAGAGTCGAAAATGCTGCTGTTGGCCCGAGAAGATAAGAAACTTCAATGTTTGGGACTGCAGAGCAGGCAGCTGGTATTCCTGTTTATTGGCTCAGATGCCTTCAACTGCTGTACTTTTCTCTCTGGATTCTTGCTATTGGCTGGGACACAGGATGGAAACATTTATCAGCTGGATGTAAGGAGTCCAAGGACTCCAGTACAAGTCATCCACAGATCAGGAGCACCAGTTTTGTCTCTGCTGAGTTTCAGAGATGGATTCATTGCTAGCCAAGGTGACGGAAGCTGTTTCATTGTCCAGCAAGACTTAAACTATGTGACTGAGCTCACTGGGGCTGACTGTGACCCTGTGTACAAGGTAGCCACATGGGAGAAGCAGATCTACACATGTTGTCGAGATGGTCTTGTGCAATGCTATCCGCTCTCAGACCTCTGACCCCTTGGGAAGAGGAATCCCAGTCAATGAAAAAGATTGACTCTGATCAACAGTGAGCAGGAACATCATCAGGGACCATGGAAGGACCATGAGTGACCTTTGTTGTATTGAGTACCCTTTGGAAACAATAAAAAGTCAGCTGCTTTGGCCCATGTGGAGCTGTCATTCCATGACAAGACCCACTTTGAACTGAGTAAGAAGCTCAGATGTGCTCTGCTGCATTTGTCCCAACTTCTCCTTAAACTCAGCCCAGCAACATAGGGCAAGGAAATGGATGCTTATACTCTGATTCCACACCGGTTGTGTTCAGTGTTTACAAGGACTGGAGGACTAAAACCTGTTCTCTGGAGGAAATAAAGAGAATATGGAGGAGTCTGAATTTGAGAAACTTTGTTAAATATTCTTGCTCTAGCAAAAAGTCAATCACAGTGATGGGATTCCTTTCTCAGTGACTTCCTATCAGCCTGGCTCTAGGGAAGGGTTACTTGACAGTAGCAGTATCCCATGTGCAACCTGGGAAAGATTCTTATACAGGAAGGGTAGTAACCACCATCCCAGTTTTCCTCAGATTAAGGGGTTTTCTGCTCATGGGACTTTCTGCCCTGGGCAAACTGATATGATTGGTCAGCCTTTATAGAGGTGATGAAGTTGAATCATATCATTGTAAAGGGAACAGCTGTCAAATTGTGGTTCTTAGAATAGCTGTATCAGATCACCCAAGAACTTGTTAGAAATTCTGGGAACTGCCTCCCTTTTTCAGACTTAAATCAGAAATCCTATGAATGAGGCCCACAATCAGTATTTTAATGATTTCCAGGTGATTCTAATTCCTGCTAAAATATGAGAGACAAAAAGAGATGGTGAAGGGCAATTTAGTCATAGATGGAACTCAGTGCTCATGGATGAGGCTGAAGAGGTTGACAGGGTCTAAACAGTGAAGGGGCTTAAATTCCTGGTAAGGAGCTTGAGCTTCACTTGGTCGGCATTGGGGAACCACAGAACACTTTTTTAAGCAAGGGTACTACATGGTCACTTGTTTTTTTCCTTAAACATAAAAATGGAATCATAATTATATATATTCCATGGTTTATTTTCACTTAGTGTCTCTGAGTTCTTTCCATCTCAATACAGTTGAACTTTCCTCATTATTTTTAATAAAAAGGGTAGATTAAAAGAAGAAGAAGAAGAAGAATGGGTCAGATACTGATTCACTCCACAGATATTGATTGATTCATGAGTCTAAGCCAGACTAAACTGGATTGAGTCTTCTTAGTTTTTATTCCAAATTTCTGTTAAAGGGAATTATTGACGAAGATTTGGTAAGGAATTCCCCTTGAACTAAGGATAGTGGTCTCCTCATGTTTCCTAAAGTTTCCCTGATGCTTTTTTTTTCCCATTTTATTTATTTTTTAACTTAACAATAATGTATTGGTTTTGCCATATATCAAAATGAATCTGCCATAGGTATACATGTGTTCACCATCCTGAACCTTCCTCCCTCCTCCATCCCCATACCACCCCTCTGGGTCTTCCCAGTGCATCACCCCCAAGCATCCAATATTGTGCATCGAACCTGGACTGGTGACTCGCTTTTAAAAACCTTTGAGCTTCTATTACTGAATGCTATGTTATTATAAATTCAAGGATTCCACCTTACAGATTGCATGTTCAGAAAAGGAGATCATTAAGGCCTTATGGAAATCCCTAAATATAGATTTTTTACAAAGATGCACACACCTTTTAAAAATGACCTTCTTGTTTTACCAAGAGAATGTAAATACATGTTTTAAATAACTAAGTAGAAGGGAGGATGTTTAAGACACGAATCAAGGAAAACATTAAAAGTCCCATCAATGTTACAGAGTACAGAGCTCATACTCTATTTCTATGATCATAGTAAGTCATCCAAATAAGACAAATATCCACATTTATATTCAATAGCTCACATTTATGGACTTTGCATTTTAAATGGATAGCAGTTACTTGAAAACTATGGAATCTCTATTTTCAATGGGGCATTAATTGACTCAAGGAGTTGCCTGAAAGAATAAATGCATTAGGATAATGGAATTACAGAGCACTGATTAGTTCTCAAAAAGATAAATGTATCAAACCTACCCTACTGTCTGCTTACAGCAATTTCATCATGTGTATCCTTCCCTCACACTTTCAAAGCCTTCAGTGTGTTGGATTCCAACAAGGACATAGCTTTGGATCTTCAGTTCTTCTCCTATATTTGGTCATCCATACTCCTGTTCTTTTTTTCTTCCACCATTCAGAGCCTTTTTTTTTTTTTTCAAAGATAAAGTTTCCAGATATAAAAAGTGAATAACTTTTTTTTTTCATTTTTTTCACAATTTCTGGGGTACACTTCATTTTATATTGGTGATTATCTCATACTTCATGTGAAATAAAACTTAAACCTTCTATATAGAATTAGATCCTACAGAAAAGAAGCACTGTTTAGTCATTGGTACTCTCAATTTATTGTTATTCAGTCGCTGAGTTGTGCCCAACTCTTTGCAACTCCATAGACTACAGAATGCCAGGCTTCCCTGTCCATCACCATCTCTCAAGTTTTATTCAAACTCATCCATCCCATCCTCTGTCATCCCCTTCTCCTCCTGCCCCCAATCCCTCCCAGTATCAGGGTCTTTTCCAATGAGTCAGGTTTTGCATCAGGTGGCCAAAGTATTGGAGCTGCAGCTTCAGCATCAATCTTTCCAATGAATATTCCGGGTTGATTTCCTTTAGGACTGACTGGCTTGATCTCCTTGCAGTCCGAGGGACTCTCAGGAGTCTTCTCCAGCACCACAGTTTGAAAGCATCAATTCTTTGACACTCAGCTTTTTTTATCATCTAACTCTCACATCCGTAAATGACTACTGGAAAAACCATTATCTTTGACTATAAGGACCTTTACAGGCAAAGTAATGTCTCTGCAATAAGTAGTCCATGAACTGAGCCACAGTCAGCTCCTGGTCTTGTTTCTGCTGACTGTATAGAGCTACTCCATCTTCAGCTAAAGAAGAATATAACCAGTCTGATTTTAGTATTGACCACATGGTGATGTCCATGTGTAGAGTTGTCTCTTGTGTTGTTGGAAGAAGGGGATGCTATGACCAGTACATTCCCTTGGCAAAAGTCTGGTAGTCTTTCTCCTCATTCATTCTGTACTCCAATGTCAAACTTGTCTGATACTCTAGGTATATGTTGAGTTCCTACTACTGCATTCCGGTTCTCTATAATGAAATGACATCTTTTTTTTGGTGTTAGTTCTAGAAGATCTTGTAGGTTTTCAAAGGACCATTCAACTGTAGCTTCTTCGGCATTAGTGGTTGGGGTATAGACTAGGAATACTGTGATGTTGAATGTTTTGCCTTGGAAACAAACCAAAATTGTTCTGTAATTTTTGAGACTGCCCAAAAGTACTGCACTTTGGACTATTTGTTGACTATAAAGGCTGCTACATTTATTCTAAGGGATTCCTGCCTTAGATAATAATAGATATAATAGATAGTAATAAAAGATAATAATAGATATAATGGTCATCTGAAATTAAATTTGCCCATTCCTGTCTATTTTTGTTTACTTATTCCTTAACTGCTGATGTTCACTCTTGCCATATCCTGTTTGATCACATCCAATTTAACTTGATTTATGGACCTAACATTCCAGGTTCCTATGCAATACTGTTCTTTACAACAATACTGCACTTTACTTGGAAGAAAAGCAACGACAAACCTTGATAGCATATTAAAAAGCAGAGACATGACTTTGCCTACAAAGATCCAATGTTATGATTTTTATAGTAGTCATGTACAGATGTGAGAGCTGGACAGTAAAAAAAGGCTGAACACTGAAGAACTGATACCTTTGAACTGTGGTGCTGGAGAAGACTCTTGAGGGTCTCTTGGACAGCAAAGGAATCAAACCAGTCAATCGTAAAGGAAACAACACTGAATATTCACTGGAAGTACTGATGTTGAAGCTGAAGCTCCAATACTCTGACCACCTGTTGTGAAGAGCTGATTCACTGGAAAAGACCTTCATGCTGAGAAAGATTGAAGGCAGGAGGAGAAAGAGAAAACAGAGGATGAGACAGTTGAATGGCATCACTGACTCAATGGATATGAGTTTGAGCAAGCTCTGGGAGATGGTGAAGGACAGGGAAGCCTGGTGTGCTGCAGCCCATGGGTCTTAAATAGTTGGACATGCCTGACCAACAGAACTACAACTGTCTTCTAAAATGCTGTCTAGGTTTGTCATAGCTTTCATTTCCAAGGAGCAATTGTCTTTTAATTTCATGGCTTCGGTCATCATCCACAGTGATTTCCAGCCCCAGAAAATAAAGTTTCTATTTCCACTGTTTCCTCATTTATTTGACAAAAGTGATTGGACTGGATGTCATGATCTTAGGTTTTTGAAAGCTAAGTTTTAAGCCAGCCTGTTATCTCTCCTCTTTTACCTTTATCAAGAGGCTCTTCAATTCCTCTTCACTTTCTGCCATCTGTGAAATGTTGTTGCTGAACCATGAAAGACACCAGGATTCTTGGCCTCCAGAGGAGAAGAATTCAATCCAGGGCCAGAGATGAGGCTTGATCTCTCAGAACTTCTGTGTAATAGAGTTTTATTAAAGTATAAAAGGGATAGAGAAAGCTTCTGAAATAGATATCAGAAGGGGGCAGAAAGAGTACCCCCTTGCTAGTGTTAGCAATGGAGTTATATATCTTTTAATTAGTTATTACAATAAATCCAAAGAATGTCTGGAAGTTGTAAAAAGTTTACCAGACCCACTCCCACAATGTACATTCTAGGATACCAGGATTACTCATAAGGTTTTCAGGAAGAAGAAACTGTCCTCAAGCAGGATACATTGTTGTTGTAGAATCCCTAGTACAGAGTTTAGACTGAGTTGTGTAATTGACTAAGACTAAGGAGTCAGACATGACTGAGCAACTGAACTGAACTGAACTGAAGGAATGTAGACCAAAAAAAAAAAAAGTTTGTCCTTTCCTCTTTGAGAATTCCAGACCCCTCTCTCCTTGGTAACACCCAGACTTCTTATCAACCTGCCTAGGAATTGACTCTGATCTGCATATCTGAAGTTATTGATATTTCTCCTGGAAATCTTTATTTCAGTTTGAGATTCATCTACCTTGACATTTTACATGATGTATTATGCATATAAGTTAAATAAGAAGGGTGAGAATATACCACCTTGACATACTGCTTTCCTAATTTGGAACCAGTCCATTGTTCCATGTCCAATTCTAACTGTTGCTTCTTAACCTGCATACAGGTTTCTCAGGTGGCAGAAAAGGTGGCCTCGTATTCCTATCTTTTTTAAAAATTTGCCACAGTTTGTTGTGATGCACATAGTCAAAGGCTTTCCCGTAGTCAGTGAGGCAGAAGTAATTTTTTTCTCAAATTCTCTTGCTTTTTTTATGATCCAGTTGATGTTGGCAACTTGATCTCTGGTTCCTTTGCTCTCTCTAAATCCAGCTTATATATCTGGAAGTCTTGGTTCACGTACTGTTGAATCCTAGCTTGGAGAATTTTGAGCATTACCTTGCTAGCATGCGAAAGGAGTGAAATGGTTTGAACATTCTTTAGCATTGCCTTTCTTTAGGATTGGAATGAAAAATGACGTTTTCCAATCCTGTGGCCACTGCTAAGTTTTCTAAATTTGTTGGCATATTGAGTGCAGCACTTTAACAGAATCATCTTTTAGGATTTGAAATATCTCAACTGGAATTCCATTATCTCCACTAGCTTTGTCCATAGTGTTGCTTCCTAAGGTCCACTTTATTTCACACTCCAGGATGTCTGGCTCTAGGTGAGTAATCACAACATTGTGTTATCCTGGTCTTTAAGATCTTTCTTGTATAGCTCTTCTGTGTATTTTTCCACCTCTTCTTATTATCTCTGCTTCTGTTTGGTCTATGCCATTTCTGTCCTTTACTGTGACGATCTTTTCATAAAATGTTCCCTTGGTATGTTTAATTTACTTGAAGAGATCTCTAGTCTTTCCCATTCTATTATTTTCCTCTATTTCTTAGCATTGCTCACTTAGGAGGGCTTCCTTATCTTTCCTTATTAGTCTTTGGAATTTTACATTCAGATGGGTATATCCTTTCTTTTCTCCTTTGCCTTCTTGCTTCTCTTCTATTCTCAGCTACTTGTAAGTCCTCCTCAGACAGCCATTTTTCCTTTTTTTTTGCATTTATTTTTCTTGTGGATGGTTTTGATCACTGCCTCCTGTACAAACCTCCATCTGTGGTTCTTCAGGTATTCTATCAGATCTAATGCCTTGAATATATTTATTACTTCCACTGTATAATTGTGAGGGATTTGATTTAGGTCATACCTGAATGGCCTAGTGGTTTTCCCTACTTTTTTTTTTTTCATTTTAAGTCTGAATTTTGCAATAAGAAGACAATCATATTCTGAGCCACAGTCAGCTTACAGTGTTGTTTTTGCTGATTGTGTAAAACTTCTTCATCTTTGGCTGCAAAGAATATAATCAGTCTGATTTCAGTATTGACCATATGGTGATGTCCATGTGTAGAGTCATTTCTCGTGTGGTTGGAAGACGGTTTTTGCTATGACCAGTGAATTCTTTTGGCAAAACTCTGTTAGTCTTTGCTCTGCTTCATTTTTTACTCTTAGGTTAATTTGCCTATTATTCCAGATATCTCTTGCCTTCCTACTTTTGCATTCCCCTCCCCTATGATGAAAAGTACATTCTTTTTTGTGTGTGTGTGTGTGTGTGTGTGTGTGTGTGTGTGTCTGTTAGTTCTAGAAGGACTTGTACATCTTCACAGAACCATTTAACTTCAGATTCTTCAGCATTAGTGGTTGGGACATAGACTTAGATTATTTTGATGTTGAATGGTGTGCCTTGGAAACAAACTGAGATCATGCTGTAATTTTTCAGATTACATGCTGTAATTTTTCAGCACCCAAGGACTGTATTTTGGACTCTTTTGTTGGCTTTGAGGGTCACTTAATTTCTTCTAAAGGATTCTAGACCAAAGTAGTAGATGAAATATAATTTCATCTGAATTATATTTGCCCCTTCCTGTCCATTTCAGTTTACTGATTTCTAAAATGTCGATGTTCACTCTTGCCATCTCCTGTTTGTCCACTTCCAATTTACTTTGATTCATGGACCTAACATTCTAGATTCCTTTGCAATATTTTTCCTTACAGCATCAGACCCTATTTTCACCACCAGACACATCAATTACTAGGTATTGTTTCAGCTTTGACTCAGTCTCTTCATTTCTTCTGAAGCTATTTCTCTGCTCTTCTCCAGTAGCATATTGGCACCTACTGAACTGTGAGTTTATCTTTCAGTGTTATACCTTTTTGTTTTTTCATAATGTTCATGTGGTTCTCAAGACAAGAATGCTGAATCCCTTCTCCTGTGAACCATGTTTTGTCAGAACTCTCCATCGTGACCAGTCCATCTTGGTTGGCCCTGCACAGCATGGCTCATAGTTTCATTGAGCTATCCATGTGGTCAGTTTGATTAGTTATCAGTGGTTGTGGTTTTTATTCTGTCTGCCCTCTGATGCATGAAGATAAGAGGCTTGTGAAATTTTCCTGATATGAAAGACTGGCTGTGGAGAAAACTGGGTCTTGCTCTGGCCATACTCAGTAAATCTTTAATCCAATTTTCTGCAGATGTGTGGGTCTGTATTCCCTCCCTGTAGATTGCCTTGAGCTCAAACTCAAACTATTGTAGGGTTAATGACAACCTCCTCCAAAAGGATTTATGCCAGCATATCATGATTCCCAGTGTCACAGGAAGGGGGACCCCTTCCAGGGCCTGAAAGTGGGCTTTTGTCCATCCCTCAGTAATGGATTGTCCGAGGAGACACATGTGCTGACAAAGCAAGAGATTATTGGAAAGGTGGGCAGAGAACAGTAAGGTAAGGGAACCCAGAATAAATGCTCTACCACGTGGCTCACTTTTATGGTTATGGGATTAGTTTCTGTGTTGTCTTTGGCCAATCATTTTGATTCAGAGTCTTTCCTGGTGGCACGCACATTACTCATCCACAGTGGATGCTAATGAGAAGGATTCTTGGAAGTGGTTGGACAATTGATGTCTCCTTTTGACCTTTCCTGAACTCTTCCAGTTGGTGGTGATTTATTAGTTTTGTGTTCCTTACCAGGACCTCTTATCATAAAACAATGCAAAAGGTTACAATGGTGCCTGGCCAGGGCGAGTGGTTTCAGTCAGTATGCTTCCACTAACACCAGAACTGCTATAGTCAGTGTCCCTGGCCGTGCAACAGACCACTGTTGACCCACGCCTCCACCAGAGACTCCAGAACACTCACAGGCAAGTCTAGCGCAATCTCTGATGGGGTCACTGCTCCTTTCTCCTGGGTCCTGGTGCACACAAGGTTTTGTTTGTGCCCTCCAAGAGTGTATTTCTCCAGTCCTGTGGAAGTTCTGTAATTAAAACCCACTGGCCTTCAAAGTCAATTTCCTTGGAGGTTCTCAGTCCCTTTGCTGGATTCCCATGTTGGAGAATTTGTTGTGGGCACTAGAACTTTCACAACAGTGTAGAACTTCTTTGTTGCAATTGTTTTCCTGTTATTGGGTTGCCTGCTCAGTTGCTCTATAGTGGGGCTAATGGTGACCTCCTCCAAGAGGACTGATGCCACACACTGAGCCTCTCAGGACTGTTGCTGCCAGATCCTTGTCCCTGTGGCAGGACACTGCTGACCTGTGCCTGTGTAGGGGACCCTCAAACACTCACAGGCAGGTCTGGCTCAGTCTTTGTGAGGATCACTGTTCCTTTCCTTGGTTCTAGTGCACACAAGATTTTTTTTGTTCCCTCCAAGCATCTCTGGCAGTATGAGATTTGATTTTAAATGTGATTGCACCCCTTCTACCATGTTGTTGTGTCTTTCCCTTTACTCTTAGACAGGGAGTATCATTTCTGGTGGGATCCAACACTCTCCCATTGATGGTTGTTCAGCAGCTAGTTGCAATTTTGGTGCAATCACAGGAGAAGATTAGCACAAGTCCATATGCTCTGCCATCTTGAGTGTTCACTCTCTATTTATAGGTAGGATCAATTCAACTCAGAGTTCTTTTAGAAACCACTTATAATCTCCCATCACCTAGGCAATAATACTGGAATATTCACCTAGTCAATAATGGAATGTAACTTCCATTCACTTTGTTTAAGGTTGAATACTTTTTATTATATTATGTGAATTTCTTTACTGAGGAACTCTCTCTAACCTTTATTTTTAATACACATGCATTTTAAAGTGTATATTGCTCATTTGTATGACTGTTGTGTGATCACTCACTGAGAGTCAGACATCCCGGAATGCAAAGTCAAGTGGGCCTTAGGAAGCATCACTATGAACAAAGCTAGTGGAGGTGATGGAATTCCAGTTGAGCTATTTCAAATCCTGAAAGATGATGCTGTGAAAGTGCTGCACTCAACATGCCAGCAAATTTGGAAAACTCAGCAATGGCCATAGGACTGGAAAATGTCAGTTTTCATTCCAATCCCAAAGAAGGGCAATGCCAAAGATTGTTCAAACTACAGCACAATTGCACATATATCACACACTAGCAAAATTATGCTCAAAATTCTCCAAGTCAGACTTCGACAGTATGTGAACTGAGAACTTACTGATGTTCAAGATGGATTTCAAAAAGGCAGAGAAACCGAAGATCAGATTGTCAATATCTGGTGGATCATATACAAGGCAAGAGAATTCCAGAAAAACATCTATCTGTCTAACTGATTATGCCAAAATCTTTGACTGTGATGATTACAACAAACTACGGGAAATTCTTCAAGAGATGGGAGTATCAGATCACCTCCTCTGTCTCCTGAGAAATATGTATGCATGTCAAGAATCAACAGAACTGGACATGGAACAAAAGACGGGTTCTAAATTGGGAAAGGAACATGTCAAGGTTGTATATTGTCACCCTGCTTATTTAACTTATATGCAGAGTACATCATGCGAAATTCCAGACTGGATGTAACACAAGCTAGAATCAAGATTGCCAGAAGAAATATCAATAACTTCAGATATGCAGATGTCCAGAGAAGGCACTGGTGACCCATTCCAGTACTCTTGCCTGGAGAATCCCAAGGACAGAGGAGCCTGGTGGGCTGCTGTCTATGGGGTCGCATGGAGTCAGACATGACGAACGCAACTTAGCAGCAGCAGCAGGATGCAGATGTCACTACCCTTATGGCAGAAAGTGAAGAAGAATTAACGAGCCTCTTGATGAAAGTGAAAGAGGAGAGTGAAAAAGCTGGCTTAAAGCTCAACATTCAAGAAACGAAGATCATGGCATCTGGTCCCATCATTTCATGGCAAATAGATGGGGAAACAATGAAAACAGTGACAGACTTTATTTTGAGGGGCTCCAAAATCACTGCAGATGGTGACTGCATCCATGAAATGAAAATATCCTTCCTCCTTGGAAGAAAGGCTGACAACCTAGACAGCATATTAGAAAGCTGAGACATTACAGACAAAGATCCATCTAGTCAAAGCTATGATTTTCCCAGTAGTCATGTATGGATATGAGAGTAGGACTATTAAGAAAACTGAGTGCCAAATAATTGATGATTTTGAACTGATGTTGGAGAAGACGCTTGAGAGTTCCTTGGATGACAAGGATAACAAACCAGTCAATCGTAAAGGAAGTCAGTCCTGAATATTCATTGGAAGTACTGATGCTGAAGCTGAAACTCCGATACTTTGGCCACTTGATGCAAAGAGCCGACTCACTGGAAAAGACCCTTATTCTGGGAAAGATTGAAGGCAGGAGGAGAAGGGGAAGATAGAGGATGAGATAGTTGAATTGCATCACTGACTCAATGGACATGAGTTTGAGCAAGCTCCAGGAATTGGTGATGGACAGGGAAGCCTAGTGTGCTGCAGTCCATGGAGTTGTAAAGAGTCAGACACAACTGAATGGCTGAACTGAACTAAGCCAGGAAGAAATAGAAAATATGAGCAGACTGATTATAAATACTAATTGAATTTGTAATTTAAAAACTCCCAACAAACAAAAGTTTAGGACCAGGTGGTTCCACAGGCAAATTCTAACAAACATTTAGAGAAGAGTTAACACACATTCTTTTGAACCTATTCAAAAAAAAAAAAAAATGTAGAGGATGGAACAATTTTGAACTCATTCAATGAAGTCAACATTACCCTGATAACAAAACCAGATCCAGATACTATAAAGGAAGAAAATTACAGCCAATATCACATAAACATAGATTCAAAACATCAGGTAAACATAGATTCGAAAAGCCACAGCAATTAGAAGAGTAAAAGAAATAAAAAGAATCAAAAGTGGGGAAATAGAAGTAAAACTGTCACTATTTGCAAATGACATGATATTATTATACATGTGAAAGTGTTAGTCACTCAATCGTGTACAACTCTGAAACCCCATGGACTGTAGGCAACCAGGCTCTTCTGTCCATGTAATTCTCCAGGAAAGAATACTGGAGTGGGTAGTCATTCCCTTTTCCAGGGGATCTTCTCAACCCTGGGGTCAAACCTGGGTCTCCTGCATTGCAGGCAGAATTTTTTTTACCATCTGAGCCACCAGGGAAGCCTGATACTCTACATAGAAAATCCTAAAGATGCTTACTTTTGCAGTTTCAGTGAACCCAAGAGTAAATTGTACACAATAACCTAGAAAAAAATAGTTGGAAAAAGAATGTCTTCCTACCTCCCAAAAGAGAAACATTTATTTCTACACTGCAGATTTATTTTGCAATCAGCAAGAAGGTATTAAGCTTTTTGAGTAATGTTTGCTTAAAGATTCAGAGGAGAGGGTAGACTTTTGTTAATTGCAAAATAAACAAATCTGAAGCAGAAACAGGAGATGATGCCTAAAAAAAAAAACTCAATATGTTTTCTAAAGCATAAAGATAAGCTTGTAAACTATTCCCCTCACTGAATTTAGCACCACTTATAATCAGGTCACACATAGTGTATCTGCCTGGGACTAAGTTCTCTATCAGTTGTAGTATCAGTAATCCTTGACCTGTGTAGTTTAGACGTTTTCCCACCAGGAAACTTACCTGACTTTTGCCTCATTCCCTCAGGATATTTCTAGATATTTACTAATTAATCTCACTAATTCATCAGCATTAACTTTTTAATGAGTGATTCTGAGTAAAAATGCATTCTACCAAGATATGTGTTTGATAACATAGTTTCTTAGAAACAAAATCTCACAACCCAAAGTTTTCATACTAAGATATTTTCAAGTTTTGAGACTTTTTAAGCATATGCTTTTGTTTCAGTGATAATAACCATAGAAGGGTTATTGAACATCCTTTATAACTAAGGGGTGTGTGATTTCAGTTTTTCTATAAATGTGTGAATTTTTACTCTCTATCTTTCCAAACCAGAGATCGAAGCCAGGTCTCCTACATTGCAGGTGCATTCTTTACCATCTGAGTCACCAGGGAAGCCCAAGAATACTGGAGTGGGTAGCCTATCCCTTCTCCAGGGGATCTTACCCACCCAGGAATCCAACTGGGTCTTCTGAATTGCAGGCCGATTGTTTACCAGTTGAGCTACCATGGGAACCCCCATTACATGGACTCAAACAATAAAGCAAAGATACAGGGCTTAGTTTTTAAGGTGATATTTTTCACATTAGCATTCACAGACTCTGAGAGGTCTGAAGATAGTCTTTCGGGTCTGTGATTTCCCAAATTTGAGAAACATTATCTTAAATTCAAGACTGACTCAAATGGATAAGTGGCAGGATGAAGCTTAGGCACTGTTGTGAGTAGATCTTTGTGTCCATCTCAGATCACACCAAGGAACTGATCAACTCATCAACAAAAGCCCAACATGACCTCATAAAGGAAAAGAAATATTGTGCTATGGAAAGGTCAAGGGCTTTGGATTCAAGCAGAACTGGCTTGGGTTTAGATTCTGGCTTCAGCATTTTCTGGTTGCTTATCAGACTTTCCAATCCTCTAGTAGGACTGAAGATAGAGTGAAATAATAAATGCAAAGTTGTATTGGTACTCAAATCAATACCAGGCCCATAATAGCTGTTTAAGAAAGGTTGCTCCCACTTAACTCAGAATTTAGCATGAAAAAGAGGTATTCTGACAATAAATTCAATGGTTTTACCTTTTTAATGCCAAAGTAAAAGTATTATATTGCTCAGTCATGTCCACCTCTTTGTGACTCCATACTCTGTCTATGGAACTCTCCAGGCAAGAACACGGGAGTGGGTTGCCATTCCCTTCTCCATGGGATCTTCTCAACCCAGGGATCAAACCCAGGTTTCCTGCATTGCAAGCAGATTCTTTACTGTCTGAGTCACCAGGGAAGCTCTTATAATGCCAGGTTGTCCTTGAAAAAAAAAAAAAGTAAAATAATTCAAGGATAAATGTTTTTTACTGTGATTCTTTATTGTTTCTAGTGAAAAACAGAAAATATATGTATTAATTGTATCATTACCATGGATTAAAGGCATTTTAAACTAATCTAATCTGAAACAATTTACTGTGTGTAGTTCTCAAACATTTGGGAAAGTTTAAAACCAAAATTAAGAGAACACAAAGCCCCACAATATTCTCATTTCTAGAGTCACTTTCAGTCTTAGCCTCACACAGCTGTTATACTGGGAATTATCCAACTGCACAGAGATAGATCTTTTTCCACTCATTTGCATAATTCTGAATTCCTTTCAGAGGATGCATAATACCAGTGCAGAAATATAAAGACTCAACAACAGTCATCTAAGGAAGAATTCAATCAACTAGAACAGCTGTTCATCAGAAATGTTGTAAAGCTTCCTTTATCAACCATATGTTTCTTCCTGACAGTTGCAATTCCAAAATTATATTAGTTACCTTTTATTCTGGCATAGTAGTAAAATATTTCTCAATTGTGCCATTCAAAACATGTAAAGCTTTGAAATAAGAAAACATAAAATAGCTTCTTGGTTTGTGTGTGTGTGTATAAAAGAGAAAAAAAAATCTTATACACCAGTATTTAGCTTCACCCTACTCAGTTTTGTGAAGTTGCATTGTAATACATTAATCATTTACATATTGATTTAGATGTAGCAAAATTATTACAGCATAATCATCTTCAATGCCAGCCTATCTGGGTTTACATCCTGATTATTCTTCCTATATTATGTGACTTTGGGTTGCTTATCTCTCTGTTCCTCACCTCAACATGTCAAATGGAGACAATAATACTACCTTCCCTATATAGTTGTTTTGAAAGATTGAGTGCATCTATGAAAAAGCTTAGAACAACGTTTGAATCATCATAAATATTACATAAGTTATAGTTTTCATAATTAGTATTATTTAACATTATCCCATAAATTTATCCCTATGTTGGTTTAGCAAATTAATTGCAGTATAATTCAGTTACCTTGTAAATGGGCTTCCTTGGTGGCTCAAAGGGCAAAGAATCTGCTTGCAAGAAAGAGATCCATGTTCAATCCCTGGGTTGGGCAGATTCCCTGGAGAAGGGAGTGACAACCGACTCCAGTATTCCTGTCTAGAGAACTCCATCGATGGAGGAGCCTGGCAGGCTACAGTCCATCAGGTCATAAAGAGTCAGATAGGACTGAATGACTAATCAGATTTAATTTGTAAGATATTTACTTTGGAAGACAAAAGAAGCATTTTCTGTAGTCTGTTAGACATCACATTTTTATAATTTGCATACAGACTAGACAGCTATTAAAAATTTAATTCTGTTATTAAAATAATTATTTCAATATTAATTATTGAATATGAGCTTTTCATAGTTTAAATGGCATGAGTACAGGAGTCTGCTCCCACATGTTCATCTTTGTAACCCTGGTAATTGGCAGAGTACTGGACATGTACTTGCACTCAATTAGTATGTGCTGAGGTATATTTAGTAAATGAGATCTATTTAGTAAATAATAGATATTGGCTTAGATGTCTTGAAATTTTGTGATTTTTTGTACAAATCATCTTTTCCATTGTATCACAAAAAGGTACCAATTTTCCATTTTTAAGTCATGCAAACTTTAAACTTTACAAGTATTTCTTCCAATCAAAGATATAGCCATACTCCTTTTGCTGACATAAATCAAATTTGTGTTGTTAAAAAGAAAGTGAAAGTGAAAATCGCTCAGTGGTGTCTGACTCTTTGCAATCCCATGGACTAAACAGTCCTTGGAATTCTCCTGGCAAGAATATTGGAGTGGGTAGCATTTCCCTTCTCCAGGGAATCTTCCCACACCCAGGGATCAAACCCAGGTCTCCTTCATTGCAGGCGGATTCTTTACCAACTGAGGTATCTGAATCACGTTAAAAAGAAAAGAGCTCTTAAAATGTAACTAGTTTAACTGGTCTATTGTATGGCAATACAATATTGTAAAGTTAAGCAAAATAAAAAAAATGTAACTAGTTTGCAAGGAAAAAATAATTTTAAAAACTTAAAGCATCACTTAATTGGATAGCCTGTAGTTGTGGTTCTCAATAGAGATTCTGATTCAGTGGATATGGGATGTATTTCAGAATCTGTAGAAATTCACAAATACATATTGAAAGTCATTCGCATATATAATTAATTAATTATTGCTATTATATTGATCAATTATATCAGTCTGAAAGGCAATAAATGTTGTTCCCAATATAAAATGGGGGATAAGTAAGATATTACAGGGAGGATAGAATGAAAAAAGATATTATAAATAAATAAAACACTAATTAGGGGTGATTTAATTTATTTTTATAAGGTACCACAGAGACATAAATTGTTTCTTGGGAAGTTGCAACTAACCATCACCTTTAGACAGTTCTAATAAAGCATGAACTAAACATGTGCTGATACAGCTTAGACCTTTGATATTTTTTCAAATGATAATCCTTTCATAGAAAATTTACAATATATATAATCAAGTTATGCTCACATCTTTACAGTTATGTCAAAAAGTCACTTGTTCCATATTTAACTAACACCTAGCTAATCTCTCAACTTCGGTATTCTTTTAATCTAGTACTAAAATCAAATAATTGAAACATGAAAATATTGGACAACTCTTACCAATGGTAACAATTGCCTAGGGTAAAGATGTTCAAGCCTAGAATAAAAGGTGTGCTATTAATTAACAGTTTGTTAAAATCCTTTTTTAAAATATTAACGACCTTGTTACAGCACTTAAGATCGTGTCGAGTTGCATCTACTATTACAGTGGTTTATTACAAGTCATGATGAAAGTGAAGAATAATTTTTTCTTCTCTAGGTTCATTCATTATAACAAATTTCAAAATCTAATCATTAAGCAGTGTAGATTTTACTTCTCAATATATTATTGATTTATGAAACATTTATATTTATAATGCTTTACTATCTCCTTATGAGAATTTTTTAGGTGAAAGCATACTAAACAGAATCTAAGATTGGATTAATTATAGTAATTAATTTACTAATTCATTCATTTAACCAAGAATTTTCAGGTGCTGGTGTTGTATCATGTACAGTGATAGATTCTGGTGATTAAATTATAAATAAGATATAGTATATATTAGTCTTTCTCTTGTAATTCAGTGTGGGGAAAAAATCTTGCTCTATAGCCAAGGTCTTTTATTAAATGAGGCTCTTTTGATTTTTTGTAAGGTAAGCTTAAATGTAATGTGACCATTACTCTGCAGGAGCAGCTCTGTTTAAATATTTAAGCTACAGAACAGTGGTTTTAATTGAATCACTAGCAATTTCACCATAAACTAGGCTGTAAACGTGCTGTTAAGGTACATCCTGGACTTTCAGAAAAGAGAAATGGACTCCCTCACTCAAAGAGAGACATCTCCTTCAGAGAATAAATAAAGGAAAGTTACCAGAGCCAGTACTCACTGCCATGGAAATGGAAGCATTGTTCTCCAACTCCCCAGATTCTCCTCAGAAAACAGAGATGAAAAGCATTCCTTTCCTTAGTGTATGTTTTAAACACTACAGTGATTTTCATTCATTCCATTCTGGTGAAAAAACAGAGACTCTAATCTGGTAGTTCAGACCAAAGACAGTTTCAGAACTGTTCAAAATCCATCTTTTTTCCTCTGCATAAAGAGTCAAAAAGCATTTGGCTCTAGTAGACTATAGTCAAAGTAATTCATATATGATTATATAATACTTTATAATGTAAATTTGAGCAGACATAGTGAATGAGCAATAGTGATTATCTTTCCCCAATAATACAATAGTATCTTTCCCCATTGTTTATGTAGAGCTTTATTAGACCCCCTACCCCTTGAAGAATACAAAAACTGTAATGTTGTCCCTATAGCCATGGAGTTTAGAGAAATCTAAGACCAAGGAAACATTTTGTAAGCAACATAAGACAGGCTGTAAGAGATGAAGGATTCTGTTAATTGAGCTGTTCTTGAAGTTCAGAAACAGAAAAACAGAGTGGGAGAATTACGCAAGTAATATTGATATCATGTATCATATGTTTGATGTTTTAAAATGTTGTTTAAATACTGTTTGTAGTAAAACAAAAAGGTGAATGGACAGTATCCCTAGTTTGGGGTTTTATCCCTAGTTCTGTTTTTGTTTTATTAGCATTAACAATGAAAATATACTGTCTTTGAAAGTGAAAGTGAAGTCGCTCAGTCGTGTCCGACTCTCTGCTACCCCGTGGACTGTAGCCTCTGTCCTCTGTCCATGGGATTTTCCAGGCAAGAATACTAGAGTGGGTTGCCATTCCCTTCTCCAGGGGATCGTCCCAACCCAGGGACTGAACCCAGGCCTCCCGCATTGCAGGCAGATGCTTTAACCTCTGAGCCACCAGGTGGTTATTGTCTTTACAATAGTTTATTTCCATTTATTAAATATGAGTATATTGACTGTTCATTGTAAATAAGATTTCCCCAAAAAAATCAAAGAAATAAAAGTGAATGGAACTAGCACATGCTTGATTACTAACACTAATACTAAAAGCTGTTGTTGAAAATAAGATAATGTTCAATATAAAATTGAAATTGAATAACTAGATGACAAGAAATATCATTCTAGAAATCAAAATATGCTATACTAAAATGGCATTAAATATTCTAAGCAGCCTATAAAACTCTATGTGATGTTTCTAAAATTAATATAATTAAGATATTCTACACTATAATTGTTAATTTCGATAAGCAACTGGAAATATCTATGCAAATAAATAGTAGAGAAAAAAGGCTTTCCAACCACTAGTCTATACATTCATGACTAGCTGGATTGAAAACTGGAAGTCAGGCATGAAATAAGGACAATCTGTTAAGGCCTTTGAAATTATGATAATAAAAATTTTTGATAAAATATATTCATATAAAAATAGACAGTGACATGAAGATTACTTAAAAATGTTGAATTATGAAACCTGAAATTCTCGAGTCAAAGGAAATCAGTGCTCATGACTAAAATATCTCCAGTCAAATGTGGGAGTTAGACATTTCTAGCCACACAGAGGGAGATGGAAGCATTTAATGGATTCCTCCCTCGTTCTGAAGGAAAATAGAACCAAAAGGTAAATAAGCACTTTGGGGGAAAACAACAACAACAACAACACACTACATTTGGTATAATTACAAATGCAACTGATAAAAACCAAGAAACGTAAAAGTGTACAAGACAAATTAAGATGTTAAACCCATGATACGTAATACAGATCTATAAAAATAGTATTATGCTTCTAGTCCTGTGAATTAAAACTATAAAAGTCATTTGAAATTAGAATTTTACCAGTGGTCCAAGGTTTATATTAGATTTCAAACTGCTGATCTCAAATTAACCAGTTCAATTCAGTTCAGTAGCTCAGTCATGTCCAAATCTTTGTGACCCCATGAATCGCAGCACCCCAGGCCTCCGTGTCCATCACCAACTCCTGGAGTTTACCCAAATTCATCAAATTTGGTCCATCAAGTCGATGATGCCATCCAGCCATCTCATCCTCTGTCATCCCCTTCTCCTCCTGCCCCCAGTTCCTCCCAGCATAAAGGTCTTTGCCAATGTGTCAACTCTTCACATGAGGTGGCCAAAGTATGAGAGTTTCAGCCTCAGAATCCATCCTTCCAATGAATACCCAGGACTGATCTCCTTTAGAATGGACTGGTTGGATCTCCTTGCAGTCCAAAGGACTCTGAAAAGTCTTCTCCAACAACACAGTTCAAAAGCATCAATTCTTTGGTGCTCAGTTTTCTTCACAGTCCAACTCTCACATCCATAAATGACCACTGGAAAAACCATAGCCTTGATTAGACAGACCTTTGTTAGCAAAGTAATGTCTCTGCTTTTAATTATTTTTTTAATTTTTATTATTATTATTATTTTACTTTACAATATTGCATTGATTTTGCCATACATCAACATGCATCTGTCATGGGTGTACATGTGTTCCCCATCCTGAACCCCCCTCCCACTTCCCTCCCCAAATACAGTATACTAATGCATATATATGGAATTTAGAAAGATGCTAATGACAAACCTGTATGAGAGACAGCAAAAGAGACACAGAGGTATAGACCAGTCTTTTGGACTCTGTGGGGGGAGGGGTGGGGGGATGATTTGGAAGAATGGCATTAAAACATGATTTTTAATACACTATCTAGGTTGGTACAACATTCCTTCCAAGGAGTAAGTATCTTTTAATTTCATAGCTGCAATCACCATCTGCAGTGATTTTGGAGGCCAAAAAAATAAAGTCTGACACTGTTTCCACTGTTTCCCCATCTATTTCCCATGTAGTGATGGGACCAGATGCCATGATCTTCATTTTCTGAATGTTGAGCTTTAAGCCATCTTTTTCACTCTCCTCTTTCACTTTCATCAAGAGGCTTTTTAGTTCCTCTTCATTTTCTGCCATAAGGGTGGTGTCATCTGCATATCTGAGGTTATTGATACTTCTCCCGCCAATCTTGATTCCAGTTTGAGCTTCATCCAGCCCAGTGTTTTTCATGATGTACTCTGCATAAACGTTAAATAAGCAAGGTGACAATATACGGCCTTGACGAACTCCTTTTCCTATTTGGAACCAGTCTGTTGTTCCATGTCCAGTTCTAATTTTGCTTCCTGACCTGCATATAGGTTTCTCAAGAGGCAGGTCAGGTGGTCTGATATTCCCATCTCTTTCAGAATTTTCCACAGTTGATTGTCATCCACACAGTCAAAGGCTTTGGCATAGTCAATCAAGCAGAAATAGATGTTTTTCTGGAACTCTCTTGCTTTTTCCATGATTCAGCAGATGTTGGCAATTTGATCTCTCGTTCCTCTGCCTTTTCTAAAACCAGCTTGAACATCATGAAGTTCACGGTTCATGTTTTGCTGAAGCTGGCTTGGAAAATTTTGAGCATTACTTTACTAGCGTGTGAGATGAGTGCAACTGTGCGGTAGTTTGAGCATTTTTTGGCATTGCCTTTCTTTGGGATTGGAATGAAAACTGACCTTTTCCAGTCCTGTGGCCATTGCTGAGTTTTCCAAATTTGCTGGGATATTGAGTGCAGCCCTTTCACAGAGTCATCTTTCAGGATTTGAAATAGCTAAACTGGAATTCCAGCACCTCCACTAGCTTTGTTCATAGTGATGCTTTCTAAGGCCCACTTGACTTCACATTCCAGGATATCTGGCTCTAGGTGGGTGTTCACACCATCGTGATTATCTGGGTCTTGAAGATCTTTTTCATACAGTTCTTCTGTGTATCCTTGCCACCTTTTCTTAATATCTTCTGCTTTTGTTAGGTCCATACCATTTCTGTCCTTTATCGATCCTATCTTTGCATGAAATATTCCCTTTTTATCTCTAATTTTCTTGAAGAGATCTCTAGTCTTTCCCATTCTATTTTTTTCCCTCTATTTCTTTGCATTGATCACTGAGGAAAGCTTTCTAATCTCTCCTTGCTATTCTTTGGAACTCTGCATTCAGATGCTTATATCTTTCCTTCTCTCCTTTGCTTTTCACTTCTCTTCTTTTCACAGCTATTTGTAAAGCCTCCTCAGACATTTTGCTTTTTTGCATTTCTTTTCCATGGGGATGGTCTTGATCCCTGTCTCCTGTACAATGTCATGAACCTCCATCCATAGTTCATCAGGCACTCTATCTATCAGATCTAGGCCCTTAAATCTATTTCTCACTTCCACTGTATTATCATAAGGGATTTGATTTAGGTCATACCTGAATGGTCTAGTGGTTTTCCCTACTTTCTTCAATTTAAGTCTGAATTTGGTAATAAGGAGTTCACGATCTGAGCCACAGTCAGCTCCTGGTCTTGTTTTTTTCTGACTGTATAGTTTTTCTCCATCCTTGGCTGCAAAGAATATAATCAATCTGATTTCAGTGTTGACCATCTGATGATGTGCATGTGTAGTGTCTTCTCTTTTGTTGTTGGAAGAGGGTGTTTGCTATGTCCAATACATTCTCTTGGCAATTTAAAATTCTATTAGCCTTTGCCCTGTCCCATTCTGTACTTCAAGGCTAAACTTGCCTGCTACTCCAGGTGTTTCTTGACTTCCTACTTTTGCATTGCAGTCCCCTATAATGAAAAGGACATTTTTTTTGGGTGTTAGTTCTAAAAGGTCTTGAAGGTCTTCATAGAACCATTCAACTTCACCTTCTTCAGCATTACTGGTTGGGGCATAGGCTTGGATTACCGTAATATGGAATGGTTTGCCTTGGAAATGAACAGAGATCATTCTGCCATTTTGGAGATTGCATCCAAGTATTGCATTTTGGACTCTTTTGTTGACCATGATGGCTATTTCATTTCTTCTAAGGGATTCCTGCCCACAGTAGTAGATATAATGGTCATCTGAATTAAATTCACCAATTCCAGTCCATTTTAGTTCACTGATTCCTAGAATGGCAACATTCAGTCTTGTCATCTGTTTGACCACTTCCAATTTGCTTTGATTCATAGACTTAACATTCCAAGTTCCTACGCAATATTGTTCTTTACAGCATTGGACCTTGCCTCTATCACCAGTCACATCCACAAGTGGGTATTGTTTTTGCTTTGGCTCCATCCCTTCATTCTTTCTGGAGTTATTTCTCCACTAATCTCCAGTAGCATATTGGGCAATTACCGACCTGGGAAGTTCCTCTTTCTGTATCCTATCATTTTGCCTTTTCATACTGTTTATGGGGTTCTCAAGGCAAGAATACTGAAGTGGTTTACCAGTCCCTTCTCCAGTGGACCACATTCTGTCAGACCTCTTTCCCATGACCCATTCATCTTGGGTGGCCCCACACAGCATGGCTTAGTTTCATTGAGTTAGATAAGGCTGTGGTCCATGTGATCAAATTGACTAAATTTCTGTGATTATGGTTTCAGTGTGTCTGCCCGCTGATGCCCTTTCGCAACATCTACCATCTTACTTGGGTTTCTCTTACCTTGGACATGGGGTATCTCTTCATGGCTGCTCCAGCAAAGCACAGTCACTGCTCCTTACCTTGGATGAGGTCACCCTTCCTGACCTTGAACATGGAGTAGCTCCTCTTGGCCCTCCTGTAACTCACGCAGCTAGTGCTCCTCGGGTGTGGAGTAGCTCCTTTCGGCCGCTCCTGCACCATCACAGCCTAGCCACTCTTGGTCACCGCCCTTGACCTTGGGTGTGGGGTAGCTCCTCTCAGCCGTGCTTCTGTGTGGGTCCATTGCAGTCGCTGCGCTTCTGCTCAAACTATCCAAGCCCCTACTAATTCTTATTTTCTCTGAACTTATCTAGATTGTGAAGAGACTAACACCAATTGTAGTACTTATTTGTAACAATTTCTTCAGCATTCAGAGACATGATGCATGTGTCCTACTGCAATCTTCTTTGCAACATAATCTGACTCAGTGCTGGACTTGAAGAGGCCTTTGCTTTACTTGCCTTGTGACCCTGAGCAGTTTTGTCTTTTTAAGCCTTGTTGGTTTTTGTTTTTGTTTGTTTTCCAAGTTGGAAAATCATTAGAGTCAAACATACCCTAAACTGTTATAGCACCAATTCAAATTCTGTTATCTTATTTGTATTGTCACTGCTTCAAAGAAAAACACAGAAGGTAATATTCTGACATGCTGAAGTGAAATTTAAACTTACATAAGCAGATTTTCTAAATGATTATCTTTAATTTCGTTGTGGCTCAGGATGACTTTACTGACCAAAAGCAGCGCAGGCACTGCTGCTGCTGCTGCTAAGTCGCTTCAGTCATGTCCGACTCTGTGCGACCCCATAGATGGCGGCCCACCAGGCTCCTCCATCCCTGGGATTCTCCAGGCAAGAACACTGGAGTGGGTTGCTGAGTGAAATCATTGCGATATTCTTAACAGTCCTAAATGTCAATTTGAAAAATAGGCTACTTCTTCTGACAGATTCCCCTTTAGAACATAGTGGACTGCAACACTGATGGATGATCAAGGCAGTCTGAGTCATACAAATGGACTTTATGTTTCTACAAATTAGGAGAAAATACAGAATTTTTTTCGATCACTCTCACAGCCATGAAATGCTGTTGCTGCTGCTGCTGCTACTAAGTCGCTTCAGTCGTGTCCGACTCTGTGCGACCCCACAGACAGAAGCCCACCAGGCTCCCCTGTCCCCGGGATTCCCAGGCAAGAATACTGGAGTGGGTTGCCATTTCCTTTTCCAACGTATGAAAGTGAAAAGCGAAAGTGAAGTCACTCAGTCGTGTCCTACTCTTAGCGACCCCATGGACTGGAGCCTACCAGGCTCCTCCGTCCATGGGATTTTCCAGGCAAAAGTACTGGGGTGGGCTGCCATTGCCTTCCCCGATGAAATGCTGTTAGCTATTCAAAATGTAAAATTGACTACCAAGACCTGAGAGAAGATAATCTTTTTTCCTACCACCTGCATGGGTAAGAACCACAGGCTGTGTGGGAACTTCTCCAGATTTCTTTCTCCTTTTCTACATCCTTTTTGTATACAAACCATTTTTCTAGCTAACCTGTAGAAGAGACACTTGTTACCTTTATGTAAGCCAATGTACACTGGTGTATGTCACCTTTTGTTTATTCAGTGCCTGCATGCTGCATTAAATCTTACTAAGTTTCATCTGGAAACTTTGTTTAGTTGTGTCAATCACTAAGGGCTTGTATGTTGCCCATCCTCAGCATCAGACACTGGCAGCAAGTATCTGTGAGCTAATTTATCTATTCACATGCTGCAGAAATGACATGCAACCTCTATGAATTGCAAGTTTTTAAAATACTGTCAAGCACAGAAAATTAAGGAAAGAAAAAAAAAAATGAAACATCCCTAATATAATTTTAATGTCTTTGTACACCATTCTTCCATTACATTTCCTCTTTCTGTCTCAAGTCAGGGAACCAAAAGGATTAACTGTAATGTTATAAATTTTAAAAATGTGAGTCTGTGGAGGTCTTAGTCGATGTTTGCCGGTTACAGAAGCTTCAGTTCAGTTCAGTCGCTCAGTTGTGTCCGACTCTTTGCGACTCCATGAATTGCAGCAGGCCAGGCCTCCCAGTCCATCACCAACTTCCGGAGTTCACTCAAACTCACGTCCATCGAGTCGGTGATGCCATCCAGCCATCTCATCCTCTGTCGTTCCCTTCCCCTACTGCCCCCAATCCCTCCCAGCATCAAAGTCTTTTCCAATGAGTCAACTCTTGGTATGAGGTGGCCAAAGTACTGAAGATTCAGCTTTAGCATCATTCCCTCCAAAGAACAACCAGGGTTGATCTCTTGTAGAATGTACTGGTTGGATCTCCTTGCAGTCCAAGGGACTCTCAAGAGTCTTCTCCAACACCACAGTTCAAAAGTATCAATTCTTCAGCACTCAGCTTTCTTCACAGTCCAACTCTCACATCCGTACATGACCACTGGAAAAACCATAGCCTTGACTAGATGAACCTTTGTTGGCAAAGTAATGTCTCTGCTTTTGAATATGCTATCTAGGTTGGTCATAACTTTCCTTCCAAGGAGTAAGCGTCTTTTAATTTCATGGCTGCAGTCACCATCTGCACTGATTTTCGAACCCGAAAAAATAAAGTCTGACACTGTTTACACTGTTTCTCCATCTATTTCCCATGAAGTGATGGGACCAGATGCCATGATATTCGTTTTCTGAATGTTGAGCTTTAAGCCAACTTTTTCACTCTCCTCTTTCACTTTCATTAAGAGGCTATTTAATTCCTCTTCACTTTCTGCCATAAGAGTGGTGTCATCTGCGTATCTGAGGTTATTGATATTTCTCCCGGCAATCTTGATTCCAGCTTGTGCTTCTTCCAGCCCAGCATTTCTCATGATGTACTCTGCATAGAAGTTAAATAAGCAGGGTGACAATATACAGCCTTGACATACTCCTTTTCCTATTTAGAACCAGTCTGTTGTTTCATGTCCAGTTCTGTTGCTTCCTGACCTGCATATAGGTTTCTCAAGGGGCAGGTGAGGTGGTCTGGTATTCCTATCTCTTTCAGAATTTTCCACAGTTTATTTAGATCCACACAGCTTACTGTCCTACTAATGACATTTTATTTTATTTTTTTTAAATGTTCCATTTAAATTTTATTTATTTTTTTAATTTAATTTAATTTAATTTAACTTTACAATCCCCATCCTGAACCCTCCTCCCTCCTCCCTCTCTATACCATCCCTTTGGGTTGTCCCAGTGCACCAGCCCCAAACATCCAGTATCGTGCATCGAACCTGGACTGGTGACTCGTTTCATATATGATATTATACATGTTTCAATGTCATTCTCCCAAATCATCCCACCCTCTCCCTCTCCCACAGTGTCCAAAAGACTGTTCTATACATCAGTGTCTCTTTTGCTGTCTCATATACAGGGTTATTGTCACCATCTTTCTAAATTCCATATATATGCGTTAGTATACTGTATTTGTGTTTTTCTTTCTGGCTTACTTCACTCTGTATAATAGGCTCCAGGCTCATCCACCTCATTAGAAATGATTCAAATGTATTCTTTTTAATGTCTGAGTAATACTCCATTGTGTATATGTACCACAGCTTTCTTATCCATTCATCTGCTGATGGACATCTAGGTTGCTTCCATGTCCTGGCTATTATAAACAGTGCTGCGATGAACATTAGGGTACACATGCATATATCTTTTTGAATGAGTGTTTTCATTTTCTTCAGATAAATACTCAAGTGGAGTTATAGTAATTATGTTTTTAACTTTTTGAGTAATCTCCATAATGTTTTCCATAGTGGCCACACCAATTTAGGTTCCCATCAACCATGCACAATAGTTCCCTTTTTCCACATTATTCCCAATACATAATTTGTTGTCCTTTTGCCATTCTAACAAGTGTGAGGTAACATTTCATTGTGGTTTTAACTTTTACATTTCCCTGTTCATTAGTTATGTTGAATATGTTTTCAATCCCCTGTTGCCCCTCTCTCTGTCTTCTCTGGAAAAATGTCTATGTAGATCCTCTACCCCTTTCTTCATCAGATTATTTATTCTTTTTATGTTGAATTGTATGAGTTCCCTATATGTTTTGGATAATAACCTTTTATGGCATGTTTCATTTGTAAATATCTTCTCCCATTAGTAGGTGACCTTCTCTTCTTTCTTTCTTTCCTTTTTTTTTTTTTTTTTGATAGTTTCCCTCACTGTGCAAAAGCTTTTTAATTTGATGTAATCTCATTTGCTTATCTTTGAGAATATATAGCCATAAAATCATTGATAAAACCAATGTCAGAGCGAATACTGCCTATTTTATTCCAGAAAGTTTAGTTTAATGTCTTACATTTAAGCCTTTAATGTATTTTGAGTTTATTTTTGTATATGGTGTGAGAAAGCAGCCATTTGATTACTTTGCATGTAGCCATACCAAACAATATTTATTTAAGAGTCTGTTTTTCCTCATTGTATACTCTTGGCTCCTTTGTCATAGATTAATTGAGCATATAACTGTGGACTCATCTGGGCTCTATATTCTGGTCTATATTTAACCACGTGTCTGTTTTTGTGCGAGTACCATATTGTTTTGATTACTATAGGTTTGTTGTATAGCTTGAAATCAAATAGCATAATGTCTCCAGATTTTGTTCTTTCTCAAAGATTGTTTTGGCTATTTGAAGTCTTTTATGTTTCCAACAAATTTCAGAATTATTTGTTCACTTGTGTGAAAAATGTCATTGATTTTTTTGATAGGGATTGCATTAAATCACAGATTCCTTTAGGTAGTATCATCATTTTAACAATATAAATTATTTCAATCCATGAGCATGTTGTCTCTCGTCATCTTTTGTGTGGTCTTCAATTTCTTTCTTCTGTCTTATATGTTTCCAAGATCTTTTACCACCTTTGTTGGATTTATTCCTGTGTATTTTATTATTTTTGTTGCAATTAGAATTGTTCTTTTAATTTCTATTTCTGATAGTTTGATGTTAGTATATAGAATGCAACAGATTTCTGCATATTAATTTTGTGCCCTGCAACTTTACCAAATTAATTTATTACTTCTAAGTTTCTGGATGGTGTCTTTAGAATTTTATATTTATAGTGTCATGTCATCTACAGTGACATATTTATTTCTTGCTTCCAAATTTGGAGGTCTTTTATTTCTCTTTTTTGTCTGATTGCTGTGGCTACAAATTCCAATATTATGCTGAGTAAAATTGTTGAGAGTGGCCATCATTGTCTTATTCCGGATATTAGAGGAAATTCTTTCAGCTTTTCACCATTGAATATGACACTAGCTGTAAATTTTTCATTTGGACTTCATTATATTGAATTATGTTTCCTCTATACCCACTTTATTATCTGTTTTTTATCATAAATGTTTGTTAGATTTTGTTGAAAGATTTTCCCACATCTATTGAAATGATTATATTATCTTTTCCTTAAATTTGATAACATAGTAAGGACATTGATTGACTTAAGGATGTTGAACTATCCTTGTATCTCTGAAATTAATCCAATTTGATTATTTTGTATGATTTTTTAATGATCATTGAATTGAGTTTGCTAATATTTTATAGAGAAGTTTTACATCTACATTTATCAGAGATATTAGTCTAGAATTTTCTTTTTTGTGATATCTTTGGTTTGACATCAGGATGATGTTCACGTGTTGCAATGAGTTTGTAAGTATTCCTTCTTTTGCAGTTTTGTTGGCTAATTTAAGAAGGATTGGTCATAATGCTCCTCTAAATATTTGGTAGAATTTACCTGTGATGTCAATAAACACCTGTGATTTTTGTTGGGATTTTTTTTAAAATTAATGATCCAATTTTATTGTAATTGGTTTCTTCATATTTTCTTACTGATTTAATCTTGGGATATGGAACATTTATAGGAATTTGTCTGTTTCTTCTAGGTTGTCAATCTTGTTAGCATAGGATTATTTATAATAATCTTTTATGATCCTTTGTATTTCTGTGATATCAGTTGTAATGTCTCCTTTTTAATTTCTAACTTTATTAATTTTTGAACCTCTTTTTTTCTTTTCTTTGATGAGTTTGTCTACAGGTTTTTCAATCTTGCTTCTTTTTTCAAATAACCAGCTCTTGGTTTCATTCATGTTTTCTTTTTTTCTTTTTTAGTTCTTATGTCATTTATTTCTACTATGGTATTTATGAATGTTTTTCCTTCTATTGGGTTTGTTCTTTACAGCATTGGACTCTACTTCCATCACCAGTCACACCCAAAACAGTTCATTGTTTTTGCACTGGGTCCATCTCTTCAGTCCAATGCTGTAAAGAACAGTATTGTATAGGAATCTGGAATGCTTGGTTCATAAATCAGGCTAAATTGGAAGTGGTCAAACAGGAGGTGGCAAGAGTGAGCATCAACATTTTAAGAATCAGTTAACTAAAATGGATTGAAATAGGTGACTTTAATTCAGGTGACCATTTATATGTACTACTGTGGGCAAGAATCACTTAGAAAAAAATGCAGTAGCCCTCATAGTCAACAAAAGACTCCAAAAGCAGTACTTCGGTAAAATCTTAAAAATGACAGAATGATCTCTATACGTTTCCAAGGCAGATCATACAATACCACAGTAATCTAAGTCTATGCCTCAACCACTTAATGCTGAAGAAGCTGAAGCTGAATTGTTCTATGAAGACCTACAAGATCTTTTAGAACTAACACCAAAAACAGATGTCCTTTTTCATCACAGGGGACTGGAATGAAAAGTAGTAAGTCAAGAGGTACCTAGAGTAACAGGTAAGTTTGGCCTTGGAGTAAAAAAGTGAAACAGGGAAAGGCTAACAGAATTTGACAAGAGAACACACTGGTCATAGCAAACACCCTCTTCCAACAACACAAGAGACGACTATACACATGGACATGACCAGATGGTCAATACAGTAATCAGATTGATTATAGTTTTTGCAGAAAAAGATTGGTAAGCTCTATACAGTCAGCAAAAACAAGACCAGGAGCTGACTGTGGCTCAGATCATGAACTCCTTATTACAAAACTCAAATTTAAATTGTATAAAGTAAGGAAAAACCACTAGATCATTCAGGTATGACCTAAACTCAAATACTTTACAATTATTCAGTGAAAGTGACAAATACATTCGAGGAATTAGATCTGATAGGCAGAACTATGGATGAAGTTTCATGACATTGTACAGGAGGCAGTGATTCAGACCATCCCCAAGAAAAATAAATGCATAAAGGCAAAAAAGTTGTCTGAGTAGGCCTTACAAATAGCAGAGAAAAAAAGAGAAGCTAAAGGCAAAGGTGAAAAGGAAAGATATACCCATCGAATGAAGAGTTCCAAAGAATAGCAAGGAGAGATAAAGAAGCCTTCCTCTGTGATCAATACAAAGAAATAGAGGAAAGCAATATAATGGGAAAGACTAGAGATCTCTTCGTGAAAATTAGAGATACCAAGGGAAAACTTCATGCAAAGATGGGTAAAATAAAGGACTGAAATTGTATGGACCTAACGGAAAAAGAAGATATTAAGAAGAGATGTCAAGAATACACAGAATACCTATACAAAAAAGATCTTAATGACCCACATAACCACTGGTTAACCCAGATGGTATGATAACTCACCTAGAGCCAGACATCCTGAAATGTGAAGTCAAGTGGGCATTAGGAAGCATCACTATGAACAAAGCTAGTGGAGGTGATGGAATTTTAGTTGAGCCATTTCAAATACTAAAAGATGTTGTTGTGAAAATGTTGCCTTAAAATATACTAGCAAATTTGGAAATCTCAGCAATGAGACCACAAGACTGGAAAATGTCAGTTTTCATTCCAATCCCAAAGGGTGATGCCAAAGAATGTTTGAACTACTGCTTGCACTCATCTCACATGCTTGCAAAGTAATGCTCAAAATTCTCCATGCCAGCCTTCAACAGTACATGAACTGAAAACTTCCAGATGTTCAAGCTAAATTTAGAAAAGACAGAGGAACCAGAGATCAAATTGCCAACACATGTTGGATCATTCAAAAAGTGAGAGAGTACCAAAAAATATCTACTTCTGCGATATTGGCTACACCAAAGTATTTGACTGTGTGGATCACAGCAAACTGGAAAATTGTTAGAGACTGAAATACCAGACAACCCTACCTGCCTCCTTAGAAATCTGTGTGCAGGTCAAGAAGCAACAGTTAGAACTGGGCACAGAACAATGGACTAGTTACAAATTGAGAAAGGAGTGCGTCAAGGCTGTATAATGTCACCCTACATATTTAACTTACATGCAGAGTACATCATGCAAAATGCTGTACTGGGTGAACCACAAGCTAGAATGAAGATTTCAGGAGAAATATCAATAACCTCAGATACACAGATGACTCCTTATGCCAGAAAGCAAAGAACTAAAAAGTCTCTTGATGAAAGAGAAAAAGGAGAGTGAAAAAGTTGACTTAAAACTAGACATTCAAAAAATTAAGGTTATGGCATCTGGTCCCATCACTGCATGGAAAAATCGATGAGGAAACAATGGAAACAGTGACAGACTTTGGTCTCTTGGGCTCCAAAATCATTGCAGATGGTGACTGCAGCCATGAAATTAAAAGATGCTACAGCCATACCACCCTGAATGCGCCTGATCTTGTCTGATCTCCAAAGCTAAGCAGGGTCGGGCCTAACCAGTACTTGGATGGGAGGCCGCCTGGGAATACCAGGCACTGTAGTCTCTTCTTTTGGGGCTATCCTGGTGGCTTAGACAGTAAAGTGTCTGCCTGCAATGTTGGAGACCAGGATTCAATCCCTGGGTTGGGAAGACCCCCTGGAGAAGGAAATGGCAACCCATCCCAGTACCTTTGCCTGGAAAATGCCATGGACTGAAGAGCCTACTAGGCTACAGTCCATGGGGTCACAAAGAGTTGGACACAACTTAGAGATTGCATTTTTCTTCCTTCCTTTGCTCCCTGGAAGAAAGGCTATGACTAACCTAGATAACATATTAAAAAGCAGAGACTTTAGTTTGCCAACAAAAGTCTGTCTAGTCAAAGCTATGGTTTTTCCAATAGTCATGTATGCATGTGAGAGTTGAGCTATAAAGAAGACTGAGCACCAAAGATTTGATGCTTTAGAACTGTGATGTTGGAGAAGACTCTTGAGTGTCCTTTGGATTGCAAGGAGATTCAACCAGTCAATCTTAAAGAAAATAAGTTCTGAATATTTATTGGAAGGACTGATGCTGAAGCTGAAACTCCAGTACTGTGGCTACCTGATTCACAGAACTGACTCATTGGAAAAGATTCTGGGAAAGTTTGAAGGCAGGAGGAGAAGGGGACAACAGAAAATTAAATGGTTGGATGGCATCATAGACTCGATAGCCATGGGTTTGAGCAAGTTCTGGGAGTTGCTGATGAACAGGGAAGCCTGATGTGCTGCACTCCATGGGGTTGCAAAGCTTCAGACATGACTGAGAGATTGAACTGAACTGAACTACTGGGTTTTGTTTGTTCTACTTTTTCTACTTTAATGAAGTATGCAATTAGGTCATTTATTTGAAATTTTTCTTGTTCCTGAGGTAGACTTCTATCACCATAAACTTCTCACTTACAACTAATTTGTTGCCACCTATAGATTTGGGGTCATTATGTTTTTATTTTTCTTCAGATATTTTTTAGTTTCCTCTTTGATTTCTTCAACCGTCCACTAGTTGTTTTTAGCATGTTGTTTAGCCTCCATATATTTGTGATTTTTGCATTTTTAGTGCAAACTATTAATAAAATAGTTGATTTCTAGTCTCATAGCAATGTAATCAGAAAAGATGCTTCCCATGAATTCAATTTTATTCTATTTATTGATTAATATTTTATGGCATAGCACCTAATCTTTCCTAGAGAATGTTCCATGTGCACTTGAAGAGAATATGTATACTGCCGCTTTGGATGGACTGCTCTGTTAACATTTAAGTCCATTGGCTCTATGTGTCATTTAAGATCAGTGTTTCCTTATTGATTCGGATGATTTGGCCATTGATGTAAGTGAGGGGATAAAGTCCACTATTATTATTGTCTTACTATAGATATCTCACTTTTTATCTGTTAATGTTTGCTTTATGCATTTAGGTGCTTCTGTGTAGGGACAATATATATTTACAATGTTATATCTTTTTCTTAGATTGATCCCTTGATCATCCTGTTACAGTCTTTGTTTTAATGTCTGTTTTGTCTTATATAAGTATTGATACTCCAGCTTTCTTCACTTTCATGTAATATCTTTTCTCATCTCACATGCAGTTCGTGTGTGTTTATATCTGAAGTAAGTCTCTTGGAGGCAGCTTGTGTATGGGTCTTATTTATATATACATTCAGCCACTCGGTGTCTTTTCTTTGGACCATTTAGTCTATTTACATTTATGGTAATTATTAATAGTTTTGTACTTATTGCCATTTTGTTAATTGATTTTGGATTATTGTTGTTTTTTGGTCCTTTTTTTTCTTTTGATATACTCCCCTGTAATTTGATGACTATCTTTAGAGATGTATTCAAATGTCTTTCTCTATTCTGTAAGTATATTTATGACATATTTTTGGTTTGTGGTTACCACTGTTGTTATTATTCAGTCGCTAAGTCATGTCTAGCTCTTTGTCATCCCATGAACTGCAGCACATCAGGCTTCCCTGTCCTTCACCATCTCCCAGAGTTCCTCAAACTCATGTGAATTGAGCCAGCAATGCCATCTAACCATCTCATCTTCTGTCACCTGCTTCTCCTCCTGTCCTCAATCTTTTCCAGCATCAGGATCTTTTCCAATGAGTCAGCTCTTCACATCAGGTGGCCAAAGTACTGGAGTGGTTACCATGAGGTTTATATACACCATCCTTTGTATATGTGATTATTTTAAGTTACTGTTCTAAGTTCAAATGAATTTTAACAGCCAACTCCCATTTACTGTTATGACATCATGTTTTACATTTTCTTGCTTGTGTTTCTCTTAATTATGTATTGTGCATATAGATGATATTCCTACTTTGATCTTTTAAGCTTCCTACTAGCTGTATATGTGGTCAATTTATTAACTTTACTGTATATTTGCCTTTACCAACAAATCTTTCCTTTCATCCATTTGATATTTCTAGTTGTGGCTTTTTCTTTTCTACTTAGAGAAGGCCCAACAACATTTCTTGTAAAATCCTTTGCTAGCTTGTGGAACTCCTTTAAATCAGAATGGAATCCTTGTCAGATAGTCTTCTTAAATGAAAGCCTTTTTGTTGTGCACATTTCCCTTTTGTCACTTGTAAATATATCATGCTATTCCCTTATGGGGTCTTCCCTGGTGGCTCAAAGAGTAAAGAGTCTGCTCACAATATGGGAGACCAAGGTTTGATTCCTGAGTCAGGAAAATCCCCTGGAGAAGGAAACAGCAATCCACTCTAATATTCTTGCCTGGAGAATTTCATGTACAGAGGAGCCTGGCAGGCTAGAGTCCATGGGATTGCAAAGAGGTGGACACAACTGAACAACTGACTGAACAACATTCCCTTATGCCCAACAGAATTTCTGCTGAAAAGTGTGCTGGTAGACTTTTGGGAGTTCCTTTATGCTTAATTTGTTGCTTTTCCCTTGCTGATTTTAATAATCTTTCTTAATTTAATTTTTACCATTTTGAATATGATATGCCTTGGTGTGTATCTCCAATTTGATCCTGTTTGAGACTGTGATTCCTGGACCTGGATGTCTGTTTCTTTCCCAGACTAAGGACGTATACAGCTATTTTGTCGTCTGCCCCTTCTCTATCATCTCTTTCCGGGACCCCTAAAATATTAATGTTAATATGCTTGATATTGTTCCACAGTTCTCCTAACTGTCTTCATAATTTTACTGTTTTTTTTTTCTTTCTTCTTTTCAGCTTCCACTTTTCTTCCAGTTTGCAAATCTGTTTCTTCATATCATCTAATCTACTGTTAATTCCTTCTAGTATATATTTCATTTCAGTTATAATATTCTTCAGCTCTGTTTGAATCTTTTTTATATTTTCCAGTTCCTTGTTAAAGTTCTCAATGTGTTTGTCCATTCTTATCTTAAGTATTTTGAACACCTTTATGATAATTATCTTGAACTTTTCATTAGATAGATTTCTTATCTCCACTTAGTTCTTCTTCTAGGGATTTATTTTGTTTCTTCATTTGGAACATATTCTTTGCTCTTCTCATTTTGCCCAGTTTTTGCATTTGTTATGTTGGTTAAATTTGCTGATCTTGGAAAACTGGCTTTTTCTATGGATGTCTCATGCATGGGAGGAATCCACTCCTCTAGTCACCAGGGCTATATCCTCTAGGGGAGCCCCTTACATGAGCTGCACGGGCCTTTCTATTGTGAAAGGCTGACTACTATGGGTAGTATTGTAAGTGTGGCTCTCCTATAGTTCCGCTGGTTTCCAGACCATGACTTGTGCAGCAAAAGTTGGCCAGCATGGCCAGGTCTTAATATGGCAGGCTGTGTAGCTTCAGGCTATTGCTGGCCCAGAAGTGAGAGGAGTTGAGTCCCAGAGTAACTAGTGCTAGCCAGGGGATCCCAGATTTAGTGTTGGCTTGTAGATGGTGGGGTCAATTCCTAACACAGTTGTCTATAAGTTACAGAGTGTTCCAAAAGTGGTCCTGCCCTGCTGGTGAGTAGTATCAGATACTAAGGTGAGTGGATTAGGAGTCAAATGAGTCTTGGACTGGGTGCAAGATGCTGGTGAGAAGCATTGGGGCCCAGTGGGGTGCTAGGGCTGGTGTCAGCCTGCTGGTGAGTGGGACAAGGGCCCAGGGTATCACAGGACTATTACTGTCTCACTGATGGGTGAAGCCATTTCCTGGGGCTATTGCCAACCCACTGGTAAGTGGTATTGGATTCCTGAATCTGTTGCTATAAGGAGCAAATATCTCAGAGCTGATATCAGTCCATTGGTTAGTGGGACAGTAGCCTAGGGAGTCTAGAGACTAGTTCCAGCCCACTTGGGTATGGAGCGGGGTCCCACAGTCTCTTTTTGCCCTTGCAATAGGAGACTCAAGGGTCCTTGAGCTGGTGCTAGACTGCTGGTGAGAGGGCTGGGTCCTGGCCCCTCTGATGAGCAGGGCTGGGTCTCAGAGCAGCTGGGGACTGAAGGGTGTCCTGAAGCAGCTTCCCTGGTGGCACATGGAGCTGTGGTCTCACCCAGATAGCTGCTTGGCCTGAGGCATCTCGGTACTAGCTCCATGGTTGGGTTTGGGTTGGGTTTGGAGTGGTTGGGTTTTCATGCTAATCAGCTTAAGGGAGGATTCTGAATTGGTGCTTGCCAGTACCAGTGTCTTCACGACAAAATGAGCTTCTGAAAATGCCTGCTTCCAGTGTCTGTGTTCCCAGGTTGAGCTCCATTTGCCTTCTGCCACTCTGAGTCTCGCAAGTACATCTAATCCAGTCTCATTTCAAACCCTGCTTATTCTGGGTCTTTGAGCATGTGAGATTTTGTGTGTGCCATTTAAGAGTACAGTCTATTTCTTACATGTCTCTGGCTCCTCTGAAAGTAAGCCTCATTTGACCTCCAAAATCAAACATCATCAATTCCTTGGTCCATGATCCCTAGTCTGGGGTGCCTGCTGTGGGGTTTGGATCCATTAATCCTTGAAGAAAAACTTTGTAACTGTCCTAATTGTGGGTCATTGACCCATGGATATGGATCTTGAATATACTTTATTTATACTCCTTCTAACCATATCATTGTGGTCTATTCTTTACACCTTTCATTATAGAAAACCTTTTCTTTTTTTTTTTTTTTTTTTGCTGGTCTTCAGATTTCTTTCATCAATACTTGTTCTGTTCAATTCAGTTCAATCACTCATTCATGTCAGATTCTTTGTGACTCCATGCACGGCAGTATATCAGGCTTCCCTGTTCATCACCGACTCCCAGAGTTTACTCACACTCATGTCCATCGAGTCTGTGATGCCATCCAACCATCTTATCCTCTGTTGTCCCCTTCTCCTCTTCTTCCTGCCTTCAATTTTTCCCAACATCAAGATATTTATCAATGAGTCAGTTCTGTGCATCAGGTGGCCAAAGTGTTGGAGTTTCAGCTTCAGCATCAGTCCTTTCAATGAATATTCAGGACTGATTTACTTCAGGATGCACTGGTTTGATCTCCTTGCAATCCACTTGTAATTTTGTTGTGCTCATGTGATTTTGTTAAGCTCAGGGTCTCCCTACACCAACAACTTCCTAAATTGATATTTAAAGTCTCAATCTGGGATACGGTCAACTCTACGCCCGTTTACCAACTGGTTGAGAAACCTATATGCAGGTCAGGAAGCAACAGGTAGAACTGGACATGGAACAACAGACTGGTTCCAAATAGGAAAAGGAGTATGTCAAGGCTGTATATTGTCACCCTGCTTATTTAACTTATATGCAGAATACATCATGAGAAATGCTGGGCTGGAAGAAGCACAACCTAGAATCAAGATTGCTGGGAGAAATATCAATAACCTCAGATATGCAGATGACACCACCCTTATGGCAGAAAGTGAAGAGGAACTAAAAAGGCTTTTGATGAAAGTGAAAGAGGAGAGTGAAAAAGATGGCTTAAAGCTTCAGAAAACGAAGATCATGGCATCAGGTCCCATCACTTCATAGCAAATAGATGGGGAAACAGTGGAAACAGTGTCAGACTTTATTTTTCTGGGCTCCAAAATCACTGCAGATGGTGATTGCAGCCATGAAATTAAAAGACTCTTACTCCTTGGAAAGAAAGTTATGACCAACTAGATAGCATATTGAAAAGCAGAGACATTACTTTGCCAACAAAGGTCTGTCTAATCAAGGCTATGGTTTTTCCAGTGGTCATGTATGGATGTGAGAGTTGGACTGTGAAGAAGGCTTAGTGCCAAAGAATTGATGCTTTTGAACTGTGGTGTTGGAGAAGGCTCTTGAGAGTCCCTTGGACTGCAAGGAGATCCAACCAGTTCATTCTGAAGGAAATCAGTCTTGGAATTTCTTTGGAAGGAATGATGCTAAAGCTGAAACTCCAGTACTTTAGCCACCTCAT
This sequence comes from Tragelaphus eurycerus, assembly GCA_935064755.1. Classification (NCBI taxonomy): domain Eukaryota; kingdom Metazoa; phylum Chordata; class Mammalia; order Artiodactyla; family Bovidae; genus Tragelaphus; species Tragelaphus eurycerus. The sequence goes on from CAKXYN010000123.1 coordinate 3,398,655, forward strand.
GCGAAGAGTTGACTCATTGGCAAAGACCCTTATGCTGGGAGGGATTGGGGGCAGGAGTAAAAGGGGATAACAGAGGATGAGATGGCTGGATGGCATCACCGACTTGTTGGACGTGAGTTTGAGTGAACTCCGAAAGTTGGTGATGGACAGGGAGGCCTGGTGTGCTGCAATTCATGGTGTCGCAAACAGTCGAACATGATTGAGTGACTGAACTGAACTGAACTGATCCATAATACACAAATAGGCTACATATTCCTCTATTCATAAATTAAATTATTGAGATTTTTAAATAATGCATTCAAAATCATGTTAGGTTTTCACAGATTCTCTTTATTCTCTTATTTAAGGAAAAGTGTGCATTACCAACAGGCAAACAATTTCTTGTGGCAACAGTCTAAAAACATCATAATTTCATTAAAATCACTTTGGTTCAGTTTAGGAATCACTTGTAGCTAGATATCATACACTGAACACTGTGCCAACTCCTGGAGATACAAATAAAAGTAAGACTGGGCTAGTACTCCGTGGGATTTTAGGTTAGAGAAAGTAGATTTAAGTGAGGACCAGTAAGTCTCTTGAAAACATACCTGCAGTCAATGTAATTTCCTCTACTTTTAAAGAATTAGACAGTAATAAGGACACTACATGTACATGAGTACATAAGGATGTCCATCTTCTACGTCCCCCTTAGGAATAAACTGAAGGTGAGGGATAATGCCAGTCAGGTATTAGGATCACAATATCTTGACACAATCCCTTTGGAGTTTTGGGAACCCCAAAATGCATGCATTCTGCTACCTCTCTTAAAATTGATCTTTAAAGATTCTCAGTAAAGCAGGAATGAATGTTCTCAGATTTGAAGAGTTTTATTTTCCACTCAGAAAAGTGGAAGTTCAGAAGTTCAGTGGGAGTTCAGAAACAGTGTTTCAGTAGAGAGTGAGGTGTCAGCTTTACTGAGGTCTCATAATTTAGAGGAAGGAAAGCAAAGATATGCAATAACAGGGAGATAATTTAATTCCTGTCTGTCAGCTGTTCTTAAATATAGATATACCCAAAGTGCTACTTGAACACCAAAGAAGTATTCCAAACCAGGCTGGTGAAGCTATGTGGAGAGAAATATAGAATATGGCAAAACCAATACAGTATTGTAAAGTAATTAGCCTTCAATTAAAATAAATAAATTTAAATTAAAAAAAAAATATTCCCAGAGTAAGTGATAGCTCAGTCTTGAAAAGTTAGCAGTAACCAAAAAGAATTACTTTTTTGATCTCAAGGAAGGGATAATTGGATAAATAAGAGTATGAAGATGTATAAATTATGGTTCTATATCAAGAAACCCTAATCAGACTGTTATGAACATGTATGTTTTAAACAGTAATAACAATTTCTTTCCACTTTAAATGATCTCTTTATTAACAATGAATTAATTTAGAAGTTCAATACCTGACTAAAACCTTCTATGGCTGATTCATGTTGAGGTTTGACAGAAAACAACAAAATCCGGTAAAGCAATTATCCTTCAATTAAAAATTTTAAATAATTGCTATTGTTGGTGTTTCTAAAACTTATTGATCTTAGAAGAGGTCAAAGCAAAAGAAAAATATTATATTTCATGAACAATATGAGTGTCTTTGATGTGCTTCCCTCTCCCATGAGAATTGAAAATTCCATGAAACATACTGCTTTTGTTTTATTATCCACAGCTCTATCTCCAATACACAAAACAGAAGTTGTTATATATGTAGTTATGTTATAGTTGTATAATTATATAGTCAAAAAGTGAGGATTCAATGACAGGCAGGAAAGATCTAGTGCCTCTCCTTATTGAGTTGACATATTAGTAGACAGGCTTTAGCCTAGGATAGCCAGATCAGATCAGATAAGGTCAGTCTCTCAGTCGTGTCCGACTCTTTGCGACCCCATGAACTGCAGCACGCCAGGCCTCCCTGTCCATCACCAACTCCCGGAGGTCACTCAGACTCACATCCATTGAGTGAGTGATGCCATCCAGCCATCTCATCCTATGGTGTCCCCTTCTCCTCCTGCCCCTAATCCCTCCCAGCATCAGAGACTTCTCCAATGAGTCAACTCTTCGCATGAGGTGGCCAAAATACTGAAGTTTCAGCTTTAGCATCATTCCTTCCAAAGAAATCCCAGGGCTGATCTCCTTCACAATGGACTGGTTGGATCTCCTTGTAGTCCAAGGCACTCTCAAGAGTCTTCTCCAACACCACACTTCAAAAGCATCAATTCTTCAGCGCTCCACCTTCTTCACAGTCCAGCTCTCACATCCATACATGACCACAGGAAAGACCATAGCCTTGACTAGGTGAACCTTTGTTGGCAAAGTGATGTCTCTGCTTTTGAATATGCTATCTAGGTTGGTCATAACTTTCTTTCCAAGGAGTAAGCGTCTTAATTTCATGGCTGCAATCACCATCTGCAGTGATTTTGGAGAACAGAAAAATAAATTCTGACACTGTTTCTACTGTTTCTCCATCTATTTTCCATGAAGTGATGGGACCAGATGCCATGATCTTCGTTTTCTGAATGTTGAGCTTTAAGCCAACCTTTTCACTCTCCACTTTCACTTTCATCAAGAGCCTTTTTAGTTCCTCTTCACTTTCTGCCATAAGGGTGGTGTCATCTGCATATCTGAGGTTATTGATATTTCTCCCGCCAATCTTGATTCCAGCTTGTGTTTCTTCCAGTCCAGCATTTCTCATGATGTACTCTGCATATAAGTTAAATAAACATGGTGACAATATACAGCCTTGACGTACTCCTTTTTCTATTTGGAACCAGTCTGTTGTTCCATGACCAGTTCTAACTGTTGCTTCCTGACCTGCATACAGATTTCTCAAGAGGCAGAGCAGGTGGTCTGGTATTCACATCTCTTTCAGAATTTTCCACAGTTTATTGTGATCTACACAGTCAAAGGCTTTGGCATAGTCACTAAAGCAGAAATAGATGTTTTTCTGGAACTCTCTTGCTTTTTCCATGATCCAGCAGATGTTGGCAATTTGATCTCTGGTTCCTTTGCCTTTTCTAAATCCAGCTTGAACATCAGGAAATTCATGGTTCACATATTGCTGAAGCCTGTCTTGGAGAATTTTGAGTATTACTTTACTAGCATGTGAGATGAGTGCAATTGTGCAGTACTTTGAGCATTCTTCGGCATTGCCTTTCTTTGGGATTGGGATGAAAACTGACCTTTTCTAATCTTGTGGCCACTGCTGAGTTTTCCAAATTTGCTGGCATATTGAGTGCAACGCTTTCACAGCATCCTCTTTCAGGATTTGGAATAGCTCCACTGGAATTCCATCACCTCACAAGCTTTGTTCGTAGTGATGCTTTCTAAGGCCCACTTGACTTCACATTCTAGGATGTCTGGCTCTAGGTCAGTGATCACACCATAATGATTATCTGGGTCATGAAGCTCTTTTTTGTACAGTTCTATGTATTCTTGCCACCTCTTCTTAATATCTTCTGCTTCTTTTAGGTCCATACCATTTCTGTCCTTTATCGAGCCCATTTTTGCATGAAATGTTCCTTTGGTATCTCTGATTTTCTTGAAGAGATCCCTAGTCTTTCCCATTTTGTTGTTTTCCTCTATTTCTTTGCATTGATTGCTGAAGAAGGCTTTCTTATCTCTTCTTGCAGAGGGCATTGTAAACTTGTATTAAAAAAAAAAAAAAAGGCATCTTTAGTTTTCCTTACATACAACTGAAAATTAGCATTAAATTTAATTATTAATATAGGCCAGAAATCACAGAGGTATTAGTAGTAAATGTGATTCTCTAGCCATTAAAAACCACAGATAATAACTTTCAGTGTTGCAGATATCTGAAAGTATCATATTTACTCCTCATGATATTTTTTAATTTATTTATTTTTTTTATTGAAGGATAATTGCTTTACAGAATTTTTCTGTTTTCTGTCAAACCTCAACATGAATCAGCCATAGGTATACATATACCTCCTCCCTTTTGTACCTCCCTCCCATTTCCCTCCCCCACCCACCCCTCCAGGTTTATCCAGAGCCCCTGTTTGAGTTTCCTGAGCCATACAGCAAATTCCAGTTAGCTATCTATTTTACATATGGTAATGTAAGTTTTCATGTTACTCTTTCCATACATCTCACCCTCTCCTCCCATCTTCCTATGTCCATAAGTCTATCATCTATGTCTGTTTCTCCATAGTTGCCCTGTAAATAAATTCTTCAGTACAATTTTTCTAGATTCTGTATATATGCATTAGTATACAGTATGTACCTTTCTCTTTCTGACTCACTTCACTCTGTATAATAGGTTCTAGATTCATCCACCTCATTAGAACTGACTCAAATGTGTTCCTTTTTATGGCTGAGTAATATTCTATTGTGTAAATGTACCACAACATCTTTATCAATCCATCTATCGATGGACTTCTAGTTTAGTTTCACTTTATAGATATTATAAATAGTGCTTCAGTGAACAATGGGATAAAAAGACAATCCTCAGAATGGGAGAAAATAATGAAAATAAAACAATTGACAAATCATTTATTTCCAAAATATACAAGTAGCTCATACAACTCAATGCCAGAAAAACATTCCTCATGATTTTTAAGTTGTTTTCTATTGACTTACCACTAGGTTTTATTACTTAATACAATAATTAATAATCAGGAATATTAATATGTCATCTGTTTAGTTATTAATGTCTCAAATATATATTTCAATATAACAGGTTTCTCTATGTTATCCTAAGTAATCTATCTTGTGCCATTAAAAGCATTGTTCTGAGAAGAGAACTAATAGACCTCACCAGAATACTAAATAGGTTCATGATACCAAAATTTGTTAAGAACTTCAAGTCTAGGGGTATCAAAGAAATTAACTAAAAATTAATTATTGTTGAATGATAAGGCAAGTGTACTGATAGGGGAAGAATAGAATGCTGTAACATATATAGGATAGATGGGTGTTTTGCAAAGATCCTCATGTCCTGCTTCATCTGAAAAATTAGTAGGAGAGTATACATGTACAGACACTGAAGGAAATTTATTGTGAAAGGAACCAGATGTGACTATGTGAGTAGAGGAGGTGAGTGTTTAGAGGATAAGAGATACACTTAGGGGAAGGCAATGGCACCCCACCCCAGTACTTTTGCCTGGAAAAATCCCATGGACGGAAGATTCTGGTAGGCTCCAGTCCATGGGGTCGCTAAGAGTCGGACACGACTGAGCGACTTCACTTTCACTTTTCACTTTCATGCACTGGAGAAGGAAATGGCAACCCACTCCAGTGTTCTTGCCTGGAGAATCCCAGGGACAGGGGAGCCTGGTGAGCTTCCGTCTATGGGGTCGCACAGAGTCGGACACGACTGAAGCGACTTAGCAGCAGTAGGCTAAGTGAGACAAGACTCAAAAGAGTTTGCACGTTATTCAAATGATAATACGAAGCTATTTATGAGTTTTAAAAATAGAGTAAAAGATCAATCTGGAGTGAATTTATATGGGGAGGGGCAAGCATTAAGCAGGGAAATAAATTAAAATAGTTACACTAAATCAGGATCATTGTCTGAATCCTGCATTGTCATTAGAAAAATACAGATAAAGAAAATTAACATGGTCCTAGAACACCAATGTTTATTACGTTTTCATATTCAACTTCACTAATGCAGGACAATTGAGTTCAGTCACTGGGTTGGGAAGATCCCCTGGAGAAAGGAAATGCTACCCACTCCAGTATTCCAGCCTGAAGAATTCCATGGACTACAGTCCATGGAGTCTCAAAGAGTCGGACACGACTGAACAACATTCCCTTTCACTTTCACTTTCAAGATGATTTTGTTATTAGTAGGATAAACTTTCAAACTACCACACAATTGCACTCATCTTACACACTAGCAAAGTAATGCTCAAAATTCTCCAAGCTATGCTTCAGCAGTACATGAACCAAGAACTTTCAGATGTTCAAGCTGTATTTAGAAAAGGCAAAAGAACCAGAGATCAAATTGCCAACATCCACTGTATCCTAGAAAAAGCAAGAGAATTTCAGAAAAAAACATCTATTTCTGTTTCATTGACTATGCTCAAGCCTTTGACTGTGTGGATCACAACAAACTGTGGGAAATTCTTAAAGACATTGAAATACCATATCACCTTACCTGATTCCTGAGAAATCTGTATGCAGGTCAAGAAGCAACAGTTAGAAGAGTAAATGTGAAAGCACTTTGATAAATAAAAAGAGCTAGAAAACTGCAAAAAAAAAAAAAAAAAAAAGAACAGGACGTGGAACAAAGGACTGGTTCCAAATTGAGAAAGGAGTATGTCAAGCCTGTATATTGTCACCCTGCTTATTGCTTATTTACCTTATATGAAGAGTACATCACGTGAAATTCTGGACTGGATGCTGGACAAGCTGAAATGAAGATTGCAGGAGAAACATCAATAACCTTGTATATGCAGATGATACCACCCTTATATCAGAAAGTTAAGAGGAACTAAATAACCTCTTGATGAAATTGAAAGAGGAGAGTTTAAAAAAAAAAAAAAACTTGCTTAAAATTCAACATTCAAAAAATGAAAATCATGGCATCCAATCCCATCACTTCATGACAAATACATGGAACAACAATGGAAGCAGTGAGAAACTTCATTTTCTTGGGCTCCAAAATCACAGCAGATGGTGACTGAAGCCATGAAATTAAGACACTTTCTCCTTTGAAGAAAAGCTATGACAAACCTAGACAGCGTATTTAAAAGCAGAGACATTACTTTACCGACAAATGTCCATATAGTCAAACCTATGCTTTTTCCAATAGTGATATATGGATGTGAGAGATGGACTATAAAGACAGCTGCACACTGAAAAATTGGTGTTTTTGAATTGTGGTGTTGGGGAAGACTCTTGAGAGTCCCTTGGACTGCAAAATCAAACCAGTCATTCCTTAAGGAAATCAGTCATGAATATACATTGGAAGGACTGATGCTGAAGCTGAAACTCCAATACTTTGGTCACCTTATGCGAAGAACTGAATCATTTGAAAAGACCCTGATGCTGGGAAAGATTGAAGACAGGAGGAGAAGGGGATGACAGAGGATGAGATGGTTGGAAGGCATCACCAACTCAATGGATGAGTTTGAGTAAACTCTGGGAGTTGGTGATGAACAGGGAAGCCTTGTGTGCTGCAGTCCGTGAGGTTTCAGAGTCAACTGATCTAAACTGAGCATAAACTTTATTGCTCTTGCCTAATACAACTATTTCCATTTCATTTGGTGGTTAAAGGATGTAATGTTCAGCAAATGACAAATGCCAATCCAGTGGTAAGTCCATGCAAGAAAGACTACCAGCTAACTGCCTTCAGTAAAGCCCATTTTAATCATCATCCTAAGCCTTCACTTGGATATAGTGATTTCTTGATGAGCTCTATCATTTTAAAGGACACATATAGTTGCTTCAATTTTAATTTTATCTTTAGCCAAATTCTCTCTTTCTTGTGCTGTTTGTTCCCCGGGATAAAATTCAATATTTTCACTGATTCCATCCAACTAATTTATTTTTTTTAATTTTATTTTATTTAACTTTACAATATTGTATTGTTTTTGCCATATATCAAAATGAATCTGCCACAGGTATACATGTGTTCCCCATCCTGAGCCCTCCTCCCTCCTCCCTCCACATACCATCCCTCTGGGTCACCCCAGTGCACCAGCCCCAGGCATCCGGTATCAGGCATCGAACCTGGACTGGAGACTCGTTTCATATATGATATTATACTTATTAAGCTGTGGTACATATACACAATGGAGTATTACTCAGCCATTAAAAAGAATACATTTGAATAAGTTCTAATGAGGTGGATGAAACTGGAGGCTATTATACAGAGTGAAGTAACCCAGAAAGAAAACCACCAATACAGTATACTAACACATATATATGAAATTTAGAAAGATGGTAACAATAACCCTGTATATGAGACAGCAAAAGAGACACTGATGTATAAACTAATTTATTAATCTAAAATTAAATGCCCTATGTTGTTCAGCAAGATTATTCAAAATTTTTCTCTTTTTAACATGCATTCACATATTTGGATTTTTCTGCTGATCAAATACTAAACCTGTTGTTTTCTTTCTAAATCCAATGAAGCATGGTACAACTTTTATTTTGTTTATATGCGATCATTTTATATATGATTTTATATAAAATGTATATATGATTTTTTAAGTTACATATGTTGGAGACAATTAGTGAACTCTGGAAACGATGAACTTGGCTATTAAAGCCTTTAGTTTCCATTCTAATTAGTCTCATGAATATGTGTTCATTGTAGTCAAAAATTTCAAATATTTGATAAATATTGTGTCATTACTGTATCTACTTTCAACCAACCTCCTGTGCAAGCTGATTTCCATCAATGTTCTTGTTCTTCCATCATCCTGTGAGGTACAAGAGAAGGCCAATAGGTAGTTATTTAGAATGTAAACACATGGGAAAATAAGAAAGAAAATGTATCTTCTTTATAAAATTAAGAGACTCTGTAAATAAATAAAATAGAATTTATTTTCCTATAAACATTTTTTAGATAGTTGCACCAAACTTACCACTAAGCAATAGATTAATACATTGATAAATACTAATGATTTTTCTTATAACGAGCTCATAGAAGGTTTTCTCATTTGTCTTTCTTTTCCATACAATGTAAACTGTAATATCTTATTTTGTTAATGAGAAGAAAGAAACCCAAATAAATCAGAGACTATCCATAAGGCACTACATTAGAAGAAATGGCATATTACAAATACTAAAGATTTTGTGTTTAGATGACAAAAGAGACATATATAAAACTAATTGTCAAACGCGGTTACAGAATAAAGGCTTAATGGGTTGTATGCACCTTTTTGAAGATAATTATGGTATGCTGCTACTGCTAAGTCACTTCAGTCGTGTCCAACTCTGTGTGACCCCATAGACGGCAGCCCACCAGGCTCGCCCGTCTCTGGGATTCTCCAGACAAGAACACTGGAGTGGGTTGCCACTTCCTTATCCAATGCATGAAAGTGAAAAGTGAAAGTAAAGTCACTCAGTCATGTCTGACTCTTAGCGACACCATGGACTGCAGCCTACCAGGCTCCTCCATCCATGGGATTTTCCAGGCAAGAGTACTGGAGTGGGGTGCCATTGCCTTCTCCAAATTATGGTATACATGTGCACAAAGTTGCTTCGGTCCAATTCTTTGCAACCCTAAGGACTGTAGCCCTCCAGGCTCCTCTGTCCATAGGATTCTCCAGGCAAGAATACTGGAGTGGGTTGCCATGCCCTTCTCCAGGGGATCTTCACAACCCAAGGATCATAGCCATGTCTCATGTCTCCTGCATTGGTAGATGGGTTCTTTCTTATCAGCACCATCGGTAAAGCCAATCATGGTATATACATAACAAGGAAAATTTAAACTGTTTTGGTTCTAGAAATATGAATTATTAGGAAGCTTGATTATATAGTGAGCTTGGGGGTCTATGATTGCACTCTAACTCTCAATTTAACACTGCATGCTTCTGTATTTTGCTTGGAATACCATCACCAAATTAAAATTCATTCCCTTAAATCATCCTAATTAGTCAGTTCTCCAACATCCTTCCAATCTAACTCATGGTTTATCCTTGTTTTCTAGGTAAATATTATCCATTGCTTAAATCAGCTTAATTATACCACTTTTGGAAACCATAGTGGATTCCTGTATATTGTATTCATCTCCCCTTCTTGGGATTTGTAATCAGTACCACACGACTTGCATAATAATTATAGGCCAATTTCTGCTACTTATTGTTGACTTCACTGCTTTCCAACAAGAATATAAACCCTCTATCAGCATGTCTTAGTACACAGCATAGAACTCAATGTATTTGTTGAGCGGCTGACTACAATTTAAATGGTCTTCCCTGGTGGCTCAGATGGCAAATATCTGTGTATAATGCAAGAGACTTACGTTCAATCCTTGTGTCAGGAAGTTCCCCTGGAGAAGGAAATGGAAACTCACTCCAGTATTATTGCCTGGAGAACTCCATGGACTTAGGAGTCTGCTGGGTTACAATCCATGACGTTACAAAGAGTTGGACACAAGTGAAAAACTAACACTTTCACTTTCACAATTTAAATAATAGAAATTACATTAATTTTTAGATGAAATGTCCTATAAGTATCTATTAGATCTATGTAGTCCAATGTATCATTTAAAGCTTGTGTTTCCTTACTAATTTTCTGTCTGGATGGTGTATCCATTGGTGTGAGTCTGGTGTTAAAATCTCCCCTTGTGTTATTGTCAATTTCCCCTTTTATAGTTGTTAACATTTGCCTTATGTATTGAGGCTTCCATGATGGCTCAGATGGTAAAGAATCTGCCTGCAATGCAGGAAACCCAAGTTTCCCTGGGTCAGCAAGATCCCCTGGAGAAGAGAATGGCAATGCACTCCAGTATTCTTGTCTGGAAAATTCCATGGACAGAGGAGCTTGGCAGGCTACAGTCCATGGGGCCACAAAGAGTCAGATATGACTGAGTGACTAACACTATGTATTGAGGTGCTTCTATATTGGGCAATATATATATATATATATATATATATATATATATCTTCTTAGATTGATCATTTGATCATTATGTGGTGTCCATCCTTTTCTCTTGTGATGGTCTTTACTTTAAAATCTATTTTATCCGATATGAGTATGGCTACTTATGCTCTCTTTTGATTTACATTTGCATGGAATATCTTTTTCCATCACCTCACTTTCTGTCTATTCTGTAGACAGAATATATAGGGATCTTGTTTTTGTATCCATTCAGCCAGTCTGTGTCTTTCAGTTGGAACATTTAGTCCATTTACATTTAAGGTAACTATTGATTTGTATGATCATTTTACCATTTGCTTTATTATTTGGCTTTATTATTGTAGGTCTTTTCTGTCTCTTGTGTTTTCTGTCTTTTCCTTTTCATTTATGTAAAGTTGGTTTTGTAGTGCTGAATTCTCTTAACTTCTGCCTATCTGTAAAGATTTTCATTTCTATGTCGAATCTGAATGATATCCTTTCTGGGTAATCTTGGTTGTAGGTTTTTTCATTTCATCACTTTAAGTATATCCTGCCACTCCTTTCTGGCCTGAAGAGTTTCTTTTGAAAAATCAGCCATTTGTCTTATGGGGATCCCCTTATATGTTATATGTTGCTTTTCTCTTGTTGCTTTTAATATTTTTTATTTGTGTTTAATCTTATTACTTTGATTAATATGTGTCTTGGTGCATTTTTCTTTGGGTTTATCCTGTATGAGACTCTCTGGGTTTCCTGTAATTGGGTGGTTATTTCCTTTCCCATAATAGGAAATTTTTCAGCTATAGTCTCCTCAAAAATTTTATTTTACCCTTTCTTTTCTCTTCTTCTTCTGGGATCTCTGTAATTCAAATATTGGTGCACTTAAAGACCCAGAGGTCTCTGAGGCTGTCCTCATTCTTTTCATCCCATTTTTTCTCTATTTGGCTCTGCTTTAGTTATTTCCACTATTCTATCTTCCAGCTCATTTATACATTCCTCTACCTCAGTTATTCTGCTATTGGTTCTCTTTAATGTGTTTTTTCTTAGTTATTGTGTTGTTCACTGCTGATTGTCTATTCTTTATTTCTTCTAGATCCTTGTTGAACATTTTTTGTATCTTCTCAATCTGTTCCTTCATTCTGTTTATTGGTGCCCTCATTTTATTTCCAGGATTTTCCATCATCTTTACTATCATCCCTCTGAATTCTTCTTATGTAGATTTAGATTGCATATTTCTTCTTCATTTGTATGGTTTTTTGGGTTTCTACCATGTTCCTTCATCTACTGCATGTTTCTCTGTCTTTTCATTCCATTTGATTTACTGTGTTTGTGGTCTCCTTTCTGCAGGTTGCAAGGTTGTAGTTCCTCCTATTTGTGGAGTCTGCCCTCCATATGTCAGAATGGACTAGTGCCTTTTGAGGGTTTCCTGGTTGGGGGGACTGGTGCCTGTGTTCTGATGGGTGGAACTGGATCATGTCTCTCTGAAGGACAGTGACATGTTCAGTGATGTGTTGGGGGTATTTTGGACCTGGGAATGGCTTGGGCAGCCTATCTGCTAATGGGTATGGTTGTGTTCCTATTTTACTAATGGTTTGGCATGAGGTGCCTGGCACTGGAGCTTGCTGACCTTTGAGTGGGGTCTGGTCTTAGTGTTGAGATGGAGGCTTTTGGGAGAGCTCCCCCAGTTAATGTTCCATGGGGTCCAGATTTCTCTGGAAGTCCAACATTTTAAACTTGGGACCCCCCACCTCAGAATTTTACCAGGACTCCACAAGCTATACAGCACAGAACAGAAAGAGAAAGAGATAAGGGGGGGGGGGTGCCTGGGAGGAGAAAGTCAAGGAAGCATACAAATAAGAAAAAAAATGGACAGACAAGACCCGAAGACAAATGGTTAAAGCAACACTCAATAGACAAGAACATCCAAAGAAACTCATACTCCCAAACAGAAAGAAGAGAGAAAAAGAAGAATAAAACCAGAGATCAGAAAAGAAGAGATTAATCTAGCCAATAAACAAACCCATATGTAAAAACAAATAGTAAAAACTAGACTAGAAAAATACAAAATAGAAAACATGGGGGAAAATGCAATATAACTAAAAAGAAATGTAAAAATAGGAAAGTAAGTTAAAAATAAAAATTAAAGGAATAATAAAGAAGGACAACAAAAGAAAAATACAATAAAGATAAAAGATATATATATAGTGACTGCAGCCATGAAATTAAAAGATACTTGATCCTTGGAAGAAAAGCTATGACAAACCTAGACAACATATTAAAAAGCAGAGACATTACTTTGCCAACAAAGTCCATATAGTCAAAGCTATGGTTTTTCCAGTAGTCATGCATGGACGTGAGAGTTGGATCATAAAGAAGGTTAATGAGCAACTGAATGACAACTATATACATATATACTATACACATATATATTGAGAGGGACAGAGAGAGAGTGGCAGTAATAAGAATGTCCTCCAGAGTCCTCCATAATCCTCACCACACAGTGAGCTAATCTTCCTACTCATGAAGTTATCCAATATCTTTAAGAAGGTCTCTGGACCTGCTGTGGGCACTGTGGGGTCAGTTCAGACTTAGATCTGGCCTTAATCTAGCTTGTACTTTCTTCCAAAGTCCATAATTTCCCCCAAAGTCCACAATGTCAGGATAATTGCAGGGATTTAATCCACTGCACCTGCCATTTCAGGAGCAAATTCCCTTCTTCTTCCTTGGGCACACAGGCCCTGGAGCTCAGCTTTGGTTTTGGCACTACTTCTGTCTGTAGGCTTCCCTCTGGTGTCTATTACCCATTCAGACAAGAGGGGATAAATGTAGAAGCTTATTAGGGTTCACTTCCTCAGTCAGGCTTGGAGAAGGAAATGGCAACCCACTCCAGTGTTCTTGCCTGGAGAATCCCAGGGATGGGGGAGCCTGATGGGCTGCTGTCTATGGGGTCGCACAGAGTCGGATACGGCTGAAGTGACTTAGCAGCAGCAGCAACTCAGTCAGGCTGAGGAGAGGAAGGGGTAGGGCAGCCACAGTCAGGGTGTGTGTGGAGTGCCTGCTGTGGCCGAGGCCTTTGGGAAATTGCTACAGTCTGAGGCATTCATGCACTCCCCCAAGGTAGTCAGACTAGGGTTGTGGATCCCTCAGCAGAGCCAACCTGCACAGGCTTTCAGGAGGTTGTGGGCAGAGACCAGCACCTGCTCACAGCTTGGTGGTAGCTTCAGCCCCTGGAGTCAGGACTATGGCAGCCTCCTGTTCTCTACCTCTGGCACCCACACTGCCTTGGCAGTGACCAAGTAGCTATCATTTCCCTCTCTGGGACTGCAAACTGCAGTTGCAGGTAGCCCTGCCTCTGGCATTGTCACTGGCTTTGGTGTATCTACCTCTGGGGTCACAGTCCATAGCAGTGGTTCATCCCACCTATGACACTAATGAAGACCGGGTTTTCAAGCACACAGTGTTAGTTCCCAGCGGCAATGATCTCTTGACTCTTTTGCAGGCCCAGGATTTTCCCTGGACTCCCTCAGCTATGTGCATACTAGCTTCCTCAGAGTATCTTTAGGGCAGTCAACCCCAGTCCTCTCCCTGTGGTCTGAGCCGTAAGCCTGAGCCTCAGCTCCCAGCCCCCACTCACCACAGAGGGCATGCAAACAGTTTCTCAGCTGGGAAGTGTTTGTCAGCAATGATCTCTGTAGTGAATTCTCTCCATTTTTGCCTTCCAAGAACTTGTTTCTCCATTCCTCTCTGAGGTTTTGAAGCTCTCTCCTGTCCTCACTCATGAGGGATTTTCCGAGTCTATGAAAACTTTTCCATCTTCACGGCTCTCTTCCAGAGGCATTGGTCTCCATCCCAAATCCTTTGTCTCTTTATTTTCCCATATCTTTTGCCCTACCTCATTCAGTGAAGATTAGCTTGCTGCTTTGGAAGTCTGAGGTCTTCTGCCAGTGTTCAGAATGTGTTCTGTAGGAGTTGTTCCACATATAGATGTACTTTTGATGTATTTGTGGGGAGAAGGTGATCTCCCCATCTTACTCCTACACCATATTAAAAATTCCCCTATTAATTTTTAGAATAATATAAGCCTAGTTTGAATTCTTCTTCCTCTATGTATTCATTTATTTAGCAAATATTTATAGAAACCATTGTGTGCCAGGAACTATCTTAGATTTAGCAATATAAGCAAGACAAATGAAATCACAATACACATATACACAAAACCACACACACACAATGCATCCTATACCCATGGAGCTTGTGCTCAAATAAAAGAGGCAGACAATAAAAAGATGTTAGATAACAGGTTAACAACAACAACAAAAATAGAGCTAGGAAGAGGAATATGAAGTGTTAGTAGGAGGATGGATTCATCTCTCAGGTAACTTTGAGTAAGATCTGAAGGAAGTGAGGGTTTAGCCTTGAGAATATCTGTGGGAGAGTTTTCAGGTAGAATAAACAGTTGCAAAAACCTGAGCAAGAAAGCAACTTTCTTACAGTGCTTGAGGAATAGTGATGAAGTGAAGAGGCTGGAAAGATAGGATGAGGAGGAGAATAAGAGGAAATTGGCTTAGAGAGGTGATGGATGTTATATTACATGGGACTCTGCAGGGTCTAGTTTTGAATGAAAAGAGAAATGACATAATATGATTTACATTTTAGCAAGATCTCTATGTTTACTGATTGTCAATTGCAATGGGCAGAAACATGGGACCATTTAGGGCTTCACTGGTGGCTCGGAAAGTAAACCGTCTGTCTACAATGCAAGAGACCTGGGTTCGATCCCTGGGTTTGGAAGATTCCTTGGAGTAGGAAATGGCAACCCACTCCAGTACTCTTGCCTTGAAAATCCCATGGACGGAGGAGCTTGGTGCAGGCTACTGTCCATGGGGTCGCAAAGAGTTGAGCACGACTGAGCGACTTCACTTTTCACAATAATCCAAGAAATGCATGGATTGGCTCTGGTGTACATTCACAAGTGGTTAAATACGGGATATGTTTTGAAAGTAGAGTCAATAGGACTTGTGCTATGATGGAGTATGAGGAAAATGGAAGGAACAGTAATGACATCAAGCTTTCAGTCTCTAGCAGCCAGAAAATGGGATTATTACTGAGATGAGGACAGGCAGAAAAACATTGGTGGGGAGTGAAGGAGAATTCAGTTTTTAATATGTTAATTATGAGGTGTTTATTGTAAAATCTCCAAGTGGAAGCGTTAAGTAGATATGTTGGTCTAGAATTAAAAGACGATCAAGATTAAAATATAGATTTTGGAGTTATCAGTATTAAGATGATATTGAAAGTCATCACCATCACTAGAGAATGGTAACACCTGGACAGTGAGGATAAAAAAATGAAAGAAGTCCAAGTAATGAACTATGCCCTGGGGGTACTGTGATTTGTTGAGATGAATGAGATAAAAATGAATCAACAGAGACTGAGTAATGAATGGCCAGAAGGAAGGGCCTTCCCCAGTGGCTCAGATAGTGAAGAGTCTGCCTGCAATGCAGGACACCCAGGTTTAATCCCTGGGTCAGGAAGATCCTCTGGAGAAGGAAATGGAACCCACTTTAGTATTATTGACTGGAAAAATCCCAGAAAGAAGGAAAATGAGGTAACTTTGGTCATTCTAGATGCCAAGTATCAACTGGTTTCAAAGAACAGTTGTCATCTGATTAAAATACTTTTTATTAATATAAATTGAGTATGATTAGGTCTGAAAAATTCCCATTGGATTTAACAACTGCTCCTCACAAGAAAAGTCTCACCAAAGGAGATGAAAACTTAATTTGTGTTCAAGAAAGAATAGAAGGAGAAAAATTGAAGACAACAAGAATAAACAATACTTTCAAGGAGTTTTGCTATAAAGAAAGGGACAAAAATGAGGCAGTAGCTGAGGGGAAAATAAGATCAAGATATAGAAGAAATAACAGCATGCCTATAAAGCTGATAAATGATCCAGAGTGGAAAAAGTGGTGATTCTGGAGAGAAAGATGTCCTTGAATAGGTAAAGGAAGATGTAATCTAAAAGGCACACATAGAGGACTTGTTCTTAGCTAGGAACACAGGTAATGAACTCAAAGTAACAGGAGAAAAAGTGGAATATTTGCACACAGTCAGCTGCATTTGTAGATATAGTGACAGTAGCTTGTGAAAGCTCTTTTTTGAAAGCCTAAGGTTATAAATAGTGGGCTTCCCTGATAGCTCAGTTAATTAAGAATCCGCTTGCAATGCAGGAGACCCCTGTTCTATTCCCTGGGTCGGGAAGATTCCCTGGAGAAAGGGTAGGCTACCCACTCCAGTATTCTTGGGCTTCCCTTGTGGCCTAGCTGATAAAGAATCCACCTGCAATGCAGGAGACCTGGGTTCAATCCCTGGGTTGGGAAGATCCCCTGGGGAAGGGAAAGGCTACCCACTCCAGTATTCTTGCCTAGAGAATTTCATGGACTGTATAGTCCATGGGGTCGCAAAGGGTCGGATATGACTGAGTGACTTTCACATTCAAGTTTTTACATAAAATAGGGGTTAAGATCATCTGCTGAAACTGAGCATGTGAAAAAATTTGAGAAAACAAAATATTTTAGAATCACCTGAGATAATAGGAGAATAAATTAGGGAAATAGTTTATGGTTTCCAGGAACAGTTAAAGGGACACTAATTTGTATGACTTTTTATTCAAGCACATTCAAGTATATGCATGTAGGCTCCACATGATGAAGAATTGATTTAATCTGGGTTACATTTTTTCATATAAATACAATAAACTGAATAGAGTTAAAGGAATTGAGAGTGTCTGCAAGTGTAAAATCCATGAATTTTAGGCTAGTTTAAGAGATAAGAAAACACACAAAGACAATGAGGGCTAGAGCAAAAACAGTAGGATCAATTGACCAAGGATTCTAATGGGGTCAAAGAATTGTTGGAATATGGGTCTTGGGGGAATTAGTTGGAGGAACAGGAAGTGAAATTTATAGGGTAACTGATTATGTAAGAATTGCAGTTTTTGTCCATATCACAGTTGTACCTATGAGTATGAGTGGCTACAGTGTGTTGGGTGAAATTAAGATAGCTTGAAAATAAGAAACAACAAAATTGGAAAAAAAAAAAAAAATGCCTAGGACCACAGTCTACTAACTATAACTTTTGGGAAGTTACTTAACAATTTCTGAACTGTGGATTTTTTTTTTAATTTAAATTTATTTTTTTTTTTTTTTTTTTTTTAATTTTATTTTACTTAACTTTACAATATTGTATTGATTTTGCCATACATCAACATGAATCCACCACAGGTGTATACATGTTCTCAATCCTGAATCCCCCTCCCACCTCCTTCCCCATACCAGCCCTCTGGGCATACACACCGAGGAAACCAGAATTAAAAGAGACATATGTACCCCAATGTTCAGCGCAGCACTGTTTATAATAGCCAGGACATGGAAGCCACCTAGATGTCCATCAGCAGATGAACTGTGGATTTTTGCTTCCATGCTTATTCTCCATGGGGGGGAAAATATTTTAATAGAAAACTTTGAGCTATAAATAATAATAAACACTATATTTATTATCTTCAGTGCATAAGCTCAATACCCTTTTTAAGGCCAACAAGGGATAAAACTACAGAGAGGTTGAATTTGACTCAATATAAGAAAGAACTTTCTAACAAAAAGTATAATGAAAATGGAATTGAGTTCCTTCTGATCACAGAGATGTGCAAGAAAATATTTTATATCTAGTAGTCTATAATGCTAATGGTGTGATACCTTGGTCTGAGTCACAAAGAAAAGATATGAAGCAGGTCAGTATTATAGACAATGTTGAAGACAACTGGCATCTGGTATGCCAATTCTAGCTAAATGAGAGAGCAAAATTAGTGGAAATTGAAGAAAAAGAATAATTTAACAAAGACAACCTGCTTAGGTCCAGATAGACAGATGCTTCCACTTCAAGGAGATTCATCAGTTTGATCAATGACCCGAAACAAGCTTACAGACAGAACAGCTGAGTTCCATGGACTGGCAGTGGGAAAATAGAGCATAAGAACAGAAAAGCCAAACAGAAGCTGGAGTTAAGGAGCAAAATCCTTCTGCTAGTGGAACAACAAAAGAAAAGCCAGAACGGCAGTGCTAGACAAGATATTGAAATAGAGCTTCTATGCATTCCTATTTAAGAGCTGAGTCAATCACTTTTAGATTTAGAACAATCTGAGATAAATAGATACTTGCAGTATGAAGATGAGTAGACATACATTAAGAGCAAATAAAATCCAAAGATTTAGTTGACCTCATCAGTGATTCAAGCTATCAAAATGTAGGAAGAGTTAGCTAATTGAACTGTAGGCACAAAATGAGGAAAATGGTTTGAGGGGCTAAAAAGCCTCTTGATGAAAGTGAAAGTGGAGAGTGAAAAGGTTGGCTTGAAGCTAAACATTCAGAAAAAGAAGATCATGGCATCTGGTCCCATCACTGCATGGGAAATAGATGGGGAAACAGTGGAAACAGTGGCAGACTTTGTTTTTCTGGGTTCCAAAATCACTGCAGATGGTGACTGCAGCCATGAAATTAAAAGACACTTACTCCTTGGAAGGAAAGTTATGACCAACCTAGATAGCATATTCAAAAGCAGAGACATTACTTTACCAACAAAGGTTCGCCTAGTCAAGGCTATGGTCTTTCCTGTGGCCATGTATGGATGTGAGAGCTGGACTGTGAAGAAGGCTGAGCGCCGAAGAATTGATGCTTTTGAACTGTGGTGTTGGAGAAGACTCTTGCGAGTCCCTTGGACTGCAAGAAGATCCAACCAGTCCATTCTGAAGGAGATCAATCCTGGAATTTCTTTAGAAGGAATGATGCTAAAGCTGAAACTCCAGTATTTTGGCCACCTCATGCGAAGAGTTGACTCATTGGAGAAGACTCTGATGCTGGGAGGGATTGAGGGCAGGAGGAGAAGGGGACGACAGAGGATGAGATGGCTGGATGGCATCACTGACTTGATGGGTCTGAGTCTGGGTGACCTCCGAGACCTGGTGATGGACAGGGAGGCCTGGCGTGCTGCGGTTCATGGGGTCGCAAAGAGTGGGACACGACTGAGCGACTGATCTGATCTGATCTGATACAAACAAGCCTATCAATAAAGGTAATTATTAATATTTCTGAGCCTGTTATAATAGGTGAGATAGTCTCTTTCTTCTCAACAATCGGTAAAGCTTTATAAGGTTTTCTAGATATTGCTTATTTAAATCAATTCAAAATTCTTATGAATGCTGCTGCTGCTAAGTCGCTTCAGTCACGTCCGACTCTATGCGACCCCATAGACAACAGCCCACCAGGCTCCCCCATCCCTGGGATTCTCCAGGCAAGAACACTGGAGTGGGTTTCCATTACCTTCTCCAGTGCATGAAAGTGAAAAGTGAAAGTGAAGTCGCTCAGTCGTGTATGACTCTTAGCGACCTCATGGACTGCAACCTACTAGGCTCCTCCATCCATGATATTTTCCAGGCAAGAATACTGGAGTGGGGTGCCATTGCCTTCTCCAATTCTTATGAATAAATACTGATAATTTTTTAATGTTTACCAAGAATTGTTTTTCTTTACAAGTATATTGAATGTATTTTTTCTTACTAAAATTCATCACATAAGTTAATTTCAAAGTATATGTCCTTGAAATATCAACATTTATTTTTACTTCATTCAAAAAGATTACTTATAGCTATATTCTATTAATTTATGTTAGGTTGACATATTAAGAATATAAATATCATATGCACTATATACCTGCATAGACACACTGCATATACATATACAAACTGAGGCACAAGCTCACATACTAGAACCTCATAATAATAGTATTCACTATATAGTGATCATGGAAAAAGCAAGTAATCATGGATCATGGAAAAAGCAAGAGAGTTCCAGAAAAACATCTATTTCTGCTTTATTGTCTATGCCAAAGCCTTTGACTGTGTAGATCACAATAAACTGTGGAAAATTCTGAAAGAGATGGGAATACCAGACCACCTGATCTGCCTCTTGAGAAATCTGTATGCAGGTCAGGAAGCAACAGTTAGAACTGGACATGGAACAACAGACTGGTTCCAAATAGAAAAAGGAGTACGTCAAGGCTGTATATTGTCACCCTGCTTATTTAACTTATATGCAGAGTACATCATGAGAAAAGCTGGACTGGAAGAAACACAAGTTGGAATCAAGACTGCTGGGAGAAATATCAATAACCTCAGATATGCAGATGACACCACCCTTATGGCAGAAAGTGAAGAGGAACTAAAAAGCCTCTTGATGAAAGTGAAAGTGGAGAGTGAAAAGGTTGGCTTAAAGCTCAACATTCAGAAAACGAAGATCATGGCATCTGGTCCCATCACTACATGGGAAATAGATGGAGAAACAGTGGAAACAGTGTCAGACTTTGTTTTTCTGGGCTCCAAAATCACTGCAGATGGTGACTGCAGCCATGAAATTAAAAGATGCTTACTCCTTGAAAGGAAAGTTATGACCAAACTAGATAGCATATTCAAAAGCAGAGACATCACTTTGCCAACAAAGGTTCGCCTAGTCAAGGCTATGGTCTTTCCTGTGGTCATGTATGGATGTGAGAGCTGGACTGTGAAGAAGGCTGAGCGCCGAAGAATTGATGTGGTGTTGGAGAAGACTCTTGAGAGTCCCTTGGACTGCAAGGAGATCCAACCAGTCCATTCTGAAGGAGATCAGCCCTGGCATTTCTTTGGAAGGAATGATGCTAAAGCTGAAACTTCAATATTTTGGCCACCTCATGCGAAGAGTTGACTCATTGGAGAAGACTCTGATGCTGGGAGGGATTGGGGGCAGGAGGAGAAGGGGACGACAGAGGATGAGATGGTTGGATGGCATCACTGACTCGATGGATGAGTCTGAGTGACCTCCAGGAGTTGGTGATGGACAGGGAGGCCTGATGTGCTGTAATTCATGGGGTCGCGAAGAGTCGGACACGACTCAGCGACTGATCTGATCTGATCTCTTATATAGTGATAATTTAATTTTTTTGAGAAAGCATAACAAAAAAGCTGGGCTTTGCATCTCAGATAGAAACGTAGAGATGGATTCTAGCACTATTTATCAGCTGTACAACTTTTGAAAAGTTTCTTACCTTCAGTAAAACTCAGTTTGTTTATTGAATAGATTAATCACTCCTTCTTCATTGGGTTGTTGTCAGGTTTGGTAGTAAATGCATCATGTACCAAACATGTGTCAATAAATTTTAGGCATTTTCACCCCTCTGAAAATCCTTCTTGAGGGCTCAAGATTTGAGTATATATCACCTTTCTGGTCTAGAAGCTTTTTTTCTTTTTTTTTTCTGAATTGTTCTGTTTGTTATCTAAGTATGTCAAATATGTTCAAACCAACTGTCCTCCTCTAGCTCTAGTTATTGCTGTTCTTTCTACCTTTTGGTTGGCTCCATCCATTTCTCCCACCCACAACTTCCAGCTAAAACACCAATCTGTTCTCTGTATAAATAAACTTTTTTTTTTTAGACTCTGTATTTGAGAAAGATCATACTATATGTCCTTCTCTGTGACATCTCACTTAGCATAAAACCCTCTAAATCCATCCATGTTGTCACAAATGGCAAGATTTCATTCTTTTTTATGTCTGAAAAAATATTCCAGTTTGTGTTTGCATGTGTGTTTATCATAACTTCTATATTCATTTGTCCATTGATGGATGCCCATTGATTGATCAACTCATTCATTGAGTTGCTTTTATATCTTAGCTATTGTGAATAAATGCTGCAACACACATTGGAGTGCATGTATTTTTTAAAATTAGTATTTTTGTTTCTTCAGGTAAATACCCAGAGATAAGTTTACTGGATTGTATGGTAGCTCTATTTTTAATATTTTTACGATGTCTATATTATTTCCCATTCCCATCAAGAGTGCACAATGGTTCCCTTTTCTCCAGATCCTTATCAACATTATTATGTGTTGTCTTTTTGAAAATAGCTATTCTGACAGGTGTGAAGTGATATTTCACTGTTGTTTTAATTTACATTTCCCTGATGACTAGCAATGTTGAGCATCTTTCCATTTGCCTATTGATCATCCATATGTCTTCACTAGGGAAAATGTCTATTTAGATTTGCTGCCCATATTTTCATCAAGTTGTGTATTTATTTATTTTTGATGTTGAATCCTATGAGTTCTTCATATGTTTTGAATATTAACCCCTTATAGTTTTTATCATTTGTAAACACCTTCTCCCTTCAGTAGGCAGCTTTTATGTTTTGTTGATAGTTTTCCTCACTGTTAAAACTTTCATTTGATGTAATCTCATTTGTTTATTTTTGCTTTTGTTTCTCTTGTCTGAGGCGACATATCCAAAATGATATTGTTAAGATTAATGTCCAAGAGTGTATTGAGTATATTTTCTCCTAGGAATTTTAAGGTTTCAAGTATTACATTATTTGTTTTAGTTCTGTGAAAAATGCCATTGGTATTTGGATGGGGATTGCATTAAATCTGTAGATTTGCTTTGGAAGTATGGTCATTTTAACAATTACAATTTTTCCAATCAATGAGCATAGTATATACTTTCATTTGCTTTGTTATCTTCAATTTCTTTCATTAATATAGTTAAAGGAGTACAAGTCTTTCCCCTCCTTGGTTAGATTTTTTCCTAAGTATGTTACACTTTTAGATGAGATTATTTTTAATTTTTATTTCTAATAGCTTGTTGTTAGTGTATAGAAATGCAACAGACTTCTGCATGCTAATTTTTATCTTTTAACTCTATATATTGAATATATGAATTGAATAAAAGTACTTCACTTATTGCTTGTAATTGTTTTTTTTTTTTTTGGTGGCATCTTTAGGATTTTCTATATGTAATAGCATACCACCTGCAAGGAGTGACAGTTTTACTTCTTCCTTCCCAATTTGTATTCTTTTTTTTTTATAAATTTATTTATTTTAATTGGAAGCTAATTACAATATTGTAGTGGTTTCACCACATGTTAACATGAACCTGCCATGGGTGTACATGTGTTCCCATCCTGAACCCCCCTCCCACGTCCCTCCCCATCCCATCCTCCTTTTTATTTCTTTTTCTTGTCTGATTGTTGTGACCAGGAATTCCAACACTCTGTTAATGTTTCTTTCTTTTTTTTTTTGGCCATTAATATGTTGAGGTATGTTCCCTTTATACCTACTTCACTGAGAATTTTTATCATAAATGAATGTTAAAGTTCCTCAAAAGAGTTTTCTATATCTATTGACCTGATGATATGATTTTTATTTTTCATTGTTTCTGTAGCATATCACACTGATACTTTCACAGACTTTGAATTATCCTTTTATCCATGGGACTATTCCCACTTGATCATGGTTTTATGATCCTTTTCATGAATGAATTCGGTTTAACATTAGTTCCATAAAATAAAGAAGACTGAGGGTTTAATACTTGAAGTTATTGACACTTTGAAGTCTAGATTTTTTTCTAGCTAATAATACATTTAGGTCAATGTGTAAAAAAATACATCTTTAGTATACATAGATGTATACATGATTTATATTATAGTATGACAGCTTTTTGTATGATATTATGTTTCATAAGCATAAAAAAGTTGTTTATTCATGTTAATGTGAAAGCAAATTTACACTGACAAGTTAATTATTTGTTTTAACTGCTTTAAGGCATAATTGAGGTAATTAAACCCATAGACTTTTCTGAAAAATATTTTTAAAATATTCATTTACAGCTAAATAAATTGAACTGCTATTTCTCTCATAATTTTAATTAGTTAAGCAATATACATTGTAAATCTTTCAGTTAAAGAACACTTTATGAGCTCTTAATGAACTTCATTTTAGGCTTCAAAATTATAGATGTGGTGTTAGTCTCAAAGTATGCTTATAATGTAGTTGGTAAATTGAATACATAAGTGATGCTAATTGGTTCTACAACAAAAAAATTAAATATCAAGATACTGATAACTTGAAATTTGCAATTAAAAAGAGCTCTCTCTTGTGTGTTTCTTATTCCCTAGATTTGAAAAAGCCAAAGGTAAATTTGAGATAAGGAAAATGAGGTATTTGAACATAGAAAATTATAAAACATGTTTATTTGTTATCTTTGGAAACTTTGTTATAGAATGCATAGTTAATTACTTGTTTTTGATGTTACTTTTATTTAAAGTATGGATTAGTAATCTAGCGAATCACTCTTATATTACACACTTATGAAATATTAACTAAGCATCCTAATTAATAAATATGAATGATACTGTTACCAATCCTCAATGAGTCAGTGACCACACAATGGGTCTTTTGCCCACTGCAGTCACAAATGCTAATCAAATGAAGCTAGGTTCAGTATAAGCAAATCAGGAATTTTAATCATTGATCAAGAAATGAAAAAGAGAGAGTTCATACTCTAAAAACATCTTCTCCTCAAAGAAAAGGCAGTAGGGAATTTTAAGGGGTAAAAGGAAAAAATGTCATCAGGACTCTAGAGATTTCCAGGGGAAGAAAGACAGCTGGGCACAGACTTCCACATTATTTTAAACCTGCTGCTGCTACTGCTAAGTCGCTTCAGTCATGTCCGACTCTGTGCGACCCCATAGATGGAAGCTCACCAGGCTCCCCTGTCCCTGGGATTCTCCAGGCAAGAATACTGGAGTGGGTTGCCATTTTCTTCTCCAATTTTAAACCTAGTAAAGTACAAATAACCTTTGTGCAGAAATGTTAATGAAGCAAAATTAAGTTGGACCCCTCATGTCTCATCTGCACCGGCATGTTCCTGTGGTCAAATCAGAACCACTTAAGGGCTGTGACCAACATGTATCTCTTAAAGTGCAGATAGAAAACATCTCTGTCAAGTGCCAAGGGCTTTTGAAATAAACACAGAGATAAATCAAGGCTGGATCATTCAGGTTTCAGGGACAGGTATGGGTGACAAAATAACCTCTAAAAATAATATCACTTAGACTTTGAAAAATGTAAATCTGAGCAAGGGATAGATTAGAAGATTTTGATTGACATATGCACACTACTGCTGCTGCTGTTGCTGCCAAGTCACTTCAGTCGTGTCCGACTCTGGGCGACCCCAGAGACAGCAGCCCATCAGGCTCCTCTGTCCCTGGGATTCTGCAGGCAAGAATACTGGAGTGGGTTGCCATTTCCTTCTCCAATGCATGAAAGTGAAAAGTGAAAGTGAAGTCGCTCAGTCGTGTCCAACTCGTAGCGACTCCATGGACTGCAGCCTTCCAGGCTCCTCCATCCATGGGATTCTCCAGGCGGGAGTACTGGAGTGGCATGCCATTGCCTTCTCGAATATACACACTACTATATATAAAAGAGATAACTAATAAGGACCTAATGTATAGCACAGGGAATTCTATTGAATACTCTGAAATGATCTACATGGGAAAAGAATCTTAAAAAGAGTGGACATGTATATATGTATAATCAATTCACTTTACTGTACAGCAGAAATTAACACAATATTATAAATCAAGAATGTTCAAAAAATTTCGAAGAAAATAAATACATAAACCTGAATATTAGTCATGCTATGTCATATTAGTCATGATTAGTCATATTTTGATTGAATACAAACTTTAATTTCTCCTGAGCTTCCCTGAATTTGGTTCCAAATCAGGAAAGGAATACATCAGGGCTGTATATCATCACCCTGCTTATTTAAATTATATGTAAAGTACATCATGAGAAATGCTGGGTTGGATGAAGCACAAGCTAGAATTAAGATTTCCGGGAGAAATATCAATAACTTCAGATATGCAGATGACACCACTGTTATGGCAGAAAGTGAAGAAGAACTAAAGAGCCTCTTAATGAAAGTGAAAGAGAAGAGTGAAAAAGTTGGCTTAAAACTCACCATTCAGAAAACTAAGATTATGACATCCAGTCCCATCACTTTATGGCAAACACATGAGGAAACAATGGAAACAGTGAGAGACTTTATTTTTGAGGGCTCCAAAATCACTGCAGATGGTGATTGCAGCCATGAAATTAAAAGACACTTGCTCTATACATCAGTGTCTCTTTTGCTGTCTCATATACAGGGTTATTGTTACCATCTTTCTAAATATCATATATGAAACAAGTCACCAGTCCAGGTTCGATGCATGATATTAGATGCTTGGGGCTGGTGCACTGGGATGACCCAGAGGGATGGTACGGGGAGGGAGGAGGGAGTAGGGTTCAGGATGGGGAACACGTGTACACCTGTAGTGGACTCATGTTGATATATGGCACAACCAATACAATATTGTAAAGTTAAAAAATAAAAAAATAAACTAAAAAAAAAAATAAACTAAAAAAATAAATAAAAGACACTTGCTCATTGGAAGAAAAATTATGACCAACCTAGACAGCATATTTAAAAGCAGAGACAGTACTTTGCCAATAAAGTTCCATCTGGTTAAAGCTATGGTTTTTCCAGTAGTCATGTATGGATGTGAGAGTTGGACTATAAAGAAAGCTGAGCACTAAATAATTGATATTTTTGACTGTGGTGTTGGAGAAGACTCTTGAAACTCCCTTGGACTGCAAGGAGATCCAATCAGACCATCCTAAAGGAAATCAGTTCTGAATATTCATTGGAAGGACTGATGCTGAAGTTGAAACTCTAATATTCTGACCATCTGATGTGAAGAACTGACTCATTTGAAAAGACCCTGATGCTGGGAAAGATTGAAGGTGGGAGGAGAAGGGAACGATAGAGGATGAGATGGTTGGATGGCATCACCGACTCAATGGACATGAATTTGAGTAGGCTCCAGAAGTTGGTGATGGACAGAGAAGCCGGGTGTGCTGCAGTCTATGCACTTAGAAAGAGTCGGATAGGACTGAGTGACTCAACTGAACTGAACTGGGCTTCCCTGATAGCCCAGATGGTAAAGAATCTGCCTGCAATGTAGGAAACCCAGGTTTGATCCCTGGGCTTGGAAGGTCCCCTGGAAAAGGGCATGGCTACACACTCCAGTATTCTGCCTAGGGGATTCCATGGGCAGAGGATCCTGGTAGGCATCAGTTCATGGGGTTGCAAAGAGTTGGACATGACTGAGCAACTAAAACTTTCACTTTTCACTTAGTTTCCCCTCCCCTTCATGGATCACAGCCTTGTCCTGGTGAAGGGGTTTGTATAAATCAATGAAACTATGAGCCATGCCATGTAGGGCCACCCAAGAGGGTCATACTGAAGAATTCTGCCAAAATGAGGTTCACAGGAGAAGGATATGGAAATTCACTCCAATATTATTGCCTGAAGAGCCCACAGACAGTAATGAAAAGACAAAAACACATGAAACCAGAAAATGAGCCTCTCAGGTTGAAAAGTGTCCAATAGGCTATTGGGGAAGAGTGGAGGGCAATTACTAAGAGACACAGAAAGAATGAAGGGTTTGGGCCAAGCAAAAATGATGCTTAGTTGTGGATGTGTCAGGTAGTGAAAGTAAAGCCCAATGCTGTAAGAACAGTATTGAATAGGAACCTGGAATGTTAGACCCATGAATCAAGGTAAATTGGACATGGTGAAGCAGGAGATGGCAAGATTGAACATCAACATTTAGGAATCAGTGAACTAAAATGGATGAGAATGAGATAATTTAATTAAAATGGACATTATATCCACTATTGTGAGCAAGAATCCCTTAGAAGAAATGGGGTAGCCCTTACTGTAAACAAAAGAGTCTGAAATGCATTACCTTCACCTCTCGGATAGAGATAGTTTTTTTTTTTAATTTTTTATTTTATTTTTTAACTTTACAATATTATATTGTTTTTTTGGTTTTTTTTTAGCTTTGTTTCACAGCTTTCATCTATTCAGTCTGGAGTTTAACTTGCGACTTCCATTTTCTTTTAGAACATTTCATCTTATTTGCATTCAAGCAATTAATATCTGTATGTTTTATTTTCCACCTGAAACGATAACCATGTATATTGTAGGATGGAGTTAGATTCCTTTTAAAAAGCTACATAATAATATGAAGCCCTATATGATTGTCACTAACAGGTTTATTTTAAAAAATTAAAAATAATTCAAGAGATACATGTTTGTTTTATACAAAGGGAAAAAGTCTATTTGTTCCTACACTGTTGGCTAATAAATTAACTAAGTCATATCACAGTAGCCTTGTTCAGTGATAGTTTCAGTCAAGTAACATAGTTTTCTCCTTTGTCTTTAGCTTCTCTTCTTTTCTCACCTATTTACAAGGCAAAGGAGAACAGGAAAGATATTTGCATTTGAATGCAGAGTTCCAAAGAATAACAAGGAGAGATAAGAAAGTCTTCCTCAGTGATCAATGCAAAGAAATAGAGGAAAACAATAGAATGGGAAAGATTAGAGATCTCTTCAAGAAAATTAGAGATGCCAAGGGAACATTTCATGCAAAGATGGGCTGAATAAAGGACAGAAATGCTATGCTATGCTAAGTCACTTCAGTGTGTCTGACTCTGTGCGACCCCATAGACGGCAGCCCACCAGGCTTCCCATCCCTGGGATTCTCCAGGCAAAAACACTGGAGTGGGTTGCCATTTCCTTCTCCAATGCATGAAAGTGAAAAGTGAAAGTGAAGTCGCTTAGTCGTGTCCAACTCTTAGTGACCCCATGGACTGCAGCCTAACAGGCTCCTCCATCCATGGGATTTTCCAAGCAAGAGTACTGGAGTGGGGTGCCATTGCCTTCTCCAAAAGGACAGAAATGGTGTGGACCTAATAGAAGCAAAAGATATTAAGAAGAGGTGGAAAGAATACACAGAAGAACTATACAAGAAAGGTCTCAGATAAGCATGATGGTGTGATCACTCACCTACAGCCAGACATCATCAAGCGTGAAGTCAAGTGGATCTTAGGAAGCATAACTATGAACAAAGCTAGTGGAAGTGATGGAATCCCAGTTTAGCTATTTCAAATCCTAAAAGATGATGCTGTGAAAGTGCTGCACTCACTATGTCAGCAAACTTGGAAAACTCAGCAGTGGCCACAGGACTGGAAAAGGTCTGTTTTCATTCCAATGCCAAAGAATGTTCAAACTACCACACAATCTTGCTCACCTTACACACTAACAAAGTAATGTTCAAAATTCTCCAAACCAGGCTCCAACAGTACTTGAACCAAGACATTCCAGATGTTCAAACTGGATTTAGAAAAGGCAGAGGAACCAGAGATCAAATTGCCAACATTTGTTGGATCACTAAAAAAGCAACAATTCCAGAAAAACATCTACTTCTGCTTTATTGACTGCACTAAAGTCTTTGAATGTGTGGATCACAGCAAACTGTGGAAAATTCATAAAGAATTCAGAATATCAGACTACCTTACCTGCCTCCTGAGAAATCTATATGATGATCAATAAGTAACAGTTAAAACTGGACATGAAACAACAACTGGTTCCAAACTGGGAAAGGAGTATGTCAAGGCTATATGTTGTCACCATGCTTATTTAACTTAAATACAGTGTACATCATTTGAAATGTTGGACTGGATGAAGCACAAGCTAGAATCAAGATTGCTGGGAGAAATATCAGTAATGTCAGATATGCAGATGACACCACGCTTATGGCAGAAAGTGAAGAACTAAAGAGCCACTTGGTGAAAGTGAAAGCAGAGAGTGAAAACATTGGCTTAAAACTCAATATTCAGAAAACAAAGATCACGGCATCCAGTTCCATCACTTCATGGCAAATAGATGGGGAAACAGTGAGAGACCTTATTTTCTTGGGCTTCAAAATCACTGCAGATGGTGACTGTAGCCATGAAATTAAAAGATGCTTGCTCCTTGGAAGAAAAGCCATGACCAACCTAGACAGAATATTAAACAGCAGAAACATTACTTTGCCAACAAAAGAGCATCTAGTTAAAGCTATGGTTTTTCCTGTAGTCATATATGAATGAGACAGTTGGACCATAAAGAAAACTGAGTGCCGAAGAATTGATGCTTTTGAACTATGGAGTTGGAGGAGACTCTTGAGAGTCCCTTGGACTGCAAGGAAATCAACCCAGTCAATCCTAAGGGAACTCAGTCCTGAATATTCATTGGAAGGACTGATGCTGAAGTTGAAACTCTAATACTTTGACAACCTGACGTGAAGACCTGAGTCCTTGGCAAAGACCCCTATGTTGGGAAACATTAAAGGCAGGAAGAGAAGGAGACAACAGAAGACGAGATGGTTGGATGGCATCACCAACTCGATGCACATGAGTTTGAGCAAGCTCTGGGAGTTGGTGATGGAAGCCTAGCATGCTGCAGTCCATGGGTTGCAAAGAGTCAGACACAACTGAGCGACTGAACTGAACTGAACCTAGTTTTAGCTCTGGAAGAGAGCTTGCCAATGTTAACTAACCTCTTTCTTTCTTCTTAAAGGAAGGGCAATAGTAGGGGATCTAGACCTCCACTTGACTGAAAGCCAGAGTCTGCAGTACTCACTAGCCACCTGGCTACCTCCTACAGGTGATTTAAAGGACTCCAGGCAATGGCACTTGCCAAGTAATTCAGCTAAGCGAAACTGTCACAGTAAAAGTCCATTTTTAAATAGTTTATTCCATTAGGTCCTAGAGGGATTAGTCTTCAAGGGGGTTAAAAATGGGGATCACCCCTGTAAATCTTAATATAACTCAACAGCATTTCTTGACTATTGGTGGCCAACGTGAGGAAGAAAATAATTCCCTGAGGAACTTTTCCAGAATATACCTGTCTTCAACCTTCTCTCTGAGACCTAACTGACTCTCTAAAGAAGAGGTTATAGGTAAATATTAAAGCTTACTTGGATATTCAGGTAAACTTCCCTTACTATCTCCCTAGCGTCTTTGAGAATTTCACCTGATACCTGAAAACAGGAATAAGCATACTTTTTTTGCATAAGCTACAATAAGGGAAAAGGCAAATGTTTGCTGACTTCTTTTTTCAGAATTATTTGTATAAGAAATTGCAATATTTGCAACTGTGTTTAAGCATTTTTTTTTTAATGTTGATTACTGTTTCCTTTTTGTAAGCCTGCTATTTCTGAAGCTATCTAGCCTGCACTGCAATACTGATTGCAGTGCTACAACTTTTAGCAAATTGTATGCCAGATGAGATTCTGTATACTTGAGAAGAGGTAGGAGAGGGATAATTTATTTAGAAGCGATGAGTTGAATTTTTATTATAATGCAATCACTCTTCCTCCCAATTATAAAATTACCCATGCAGGCCGTCTTAAGTGGTAAGAGAAGAAAGGAAGTCACAAGTGTGAACTGCAGTTGAGATAGAGCTGCAAGGACTGCAGAGAGTGCATGATGAGGGAATTGTACTAAACATGTTGTGACAAGGAAGTCACAAGTGTGAACTGTGGTTGAGATAGAGCTACAAGGACTGCAGAGAGTGCATGGTGAGGGATTTGTACTAAACATGTTGTGACTTTCAGACTTACTTCAAGAATCTTAGACTGTAAAAGAGGAATGAAAATTCTTACTTCAAACTATCTGGGAACCAGAGGAAGGGAGACCTTTAATCTATCTCTTCTGTTCCTTTTTCTCTCACTCTTGCTCCCACATTCCTTAGGTATGTCAAGTCTGAAATGTCAAGGCCCCAAAGGCAGCTTCTGGTGTTAGCAACTTCCAAATCCCAACCTGGCAGTACAAAAAGGGTTGGCTAGAAATGCTCAGTCTCAGGAGGAGTTTTTTTTTTTTTTTTTTTTTTAATGATCACTTACTAATTAAACAGTGATATTATTGGTATATTTATTGTTTTTAAAAAATGAAACTCAGAATGGACTGTCTGACAAAACACAGGACACCAAGTTAAATTTGAATTTCAGATAAACAATGAATAAATTTTTTGAAAGATATATTCCAAATATTGCATGGCATACACAAAATTATTAGATGCTCATCAGAAATTGAAATTTAACTGAGCATCTTATATTTTTACTTACCATATCTGACAATCTTAGATCACATCACAAAGCTGCTGCTGCTACTGCTAAGTCACGTCAGTTGTGTCCAACTCTGTGTGACCCCACAGACGGCACCCAACAGGCTCCTCTGTCCCTGGGATTCTCCAGGCAAGAATACCAGAGTGGGCTACCATTTCCTTCTCCAATGCATGAAAGTGAAAAGTGAAAGTGAAGTCGCTCAGTCATGTCCGACTCCCAGTGACCCCATGGACTGCAGCCCACTATGCTCCTCTATCCATGGGATTCTTCAGGCAAGAGTACTGGATTGGGTTGCCCTTGCCTTTTCTCATCACAAAGCTAGGCCATGAGAAAACATCACTTGTGGTAAATAGAAAGGGAAAAGGTGGAAGCAGTGAAAGATTTTATTTTCTTGGGCTCTAGAATTACTGCAGACTGTGACTGCAGCCATGAAATTAAAAGACGGTTGATTCTTGGAAGGAAAGCTATGACAAACATAGATTGCATATTAAAAAGCAGAGACATAACTTTGCCAACAAAGGTCAAACTGATTTGCCAGTAGTCATGGCCAGATGTGAGAGTTGGGCCATAAAGAAAGCTGAATGCTAAAGAATTGATGCTTTTGAGTTGTGGTGCTGGAGAAGACTCTTGAGTCTCTAATCCTAAAGGAAATCAATGTTGAATATTCATTGAAGGAATCAATGCTGAAGCTAAAGCTCCAATACTTTGGCTGCCTGATGCAAAGAGCAGATTCATTGGAAAAGACCCTGATGCTGAGAAAGACTGAAGACAAAAGAAGGGAGTGGCAGAGGATGAAATGGTTAGATAGCCTCACTGGCTCAGTGGACATGAATTTCAACAAACTCCAGGAGACAGTGTATAACAGGGGAGCTTGGCGTGCTGAAAACCATGGGGTCACAAAGAGTTGGACAAGACTTAGGGATTGAAAAACACCACCATACTCTCCTTAGTAAGTGTTTCTGCTGGGTTAGAATTCACAGATTAGTATCCTTGTGGCACTCATCTGTTCCCTTCTATTCCTATCATCCTTAGCTTTACCCTTCCCTCCCTTGCTTTTCAGAAAGGGAACCTATGGACTCTGATTTTAGAGTAAGATGGTTCCATTAGTATACCCAGAATGAACACCTGGACAGGTGGGAGAGTGTTGAGGAGAAAGGAATATACCTGAAATAACCATGAATATCTCAGTTTTGCTGATGATTATCTCTGTTATCTTATAATTGATTCATTCAACTACAATGCTTTTGGGTTTGTACTGTTCTCTGTCCTTTCTCATGTATTGGGTGGGCCAAAAAGTTGATTTAGGTTTATTTGAATGAAATTTTTGGCCAACTTGATAGCATAAAGGGAATCTTTCACATTTATTTGTTAAGTATTTAAGGACAGGTGAGTGAAAGTCTGTCAGTAATGTCGAACTCTTTGCGACAGCATGGACTATAGAGTCCATGGAATGAATTTTAATATTTGATACATACTTACTCTTCAATGAATGTTAGCAATTAATATTTTATTGTTTTTGTGTTGGTGTTCACTTGCTAAGTCATGTCTGACCCTTTAAAACTCCATGGACTGCAGCACGCCAGGTTTCCCTGCCTTTCACTGCCTCCCAGAGTGTGTTCAAACTCATGTCCAATGAGTCAGTGATGCCATCCAACCATCTCATTCTCTGTCACCCTCTTCTCCTCTTCCCTTCAATCTTTCCCAACACCTTTTCCAATGAGCGAGTTATTTGTGTTAGGAGGCCAAAGTATGGGAGCTTCAGCTTCAACATTAGTCCTTCTAATTAATATTCAGGGTTGGTTTTCTTTAGGATTAACTGGTTTGATCTCCTTGCAGTCCAAGGGACTTTCAAGAGTCTTCTCAAGCACCACATTTCAAAAGCAGCAATTCTTCGACACTCAGCTTTCTTTATAGTCCAACTCTCACATTCATACATGACTACTGGTAAAACCATAGCCTTGACTAGAAGGACCTTTGTTGACAAAGTGATGTCTCTGCCTTTTAATATTCTATGTTTGTCATAGCTTTTCTTCCAAGGAGCATGTGCATCTTTTAATTTCATGGCTGTAATCACCATCTTCAGTGATTTTGGAGTCCAAGAAAATAAAATCTGCCACTGTTTCTATTTTCCATCCCCCTCCCCCTTTGACATGAAGTGATGGGACTGGGTGCCATGATCTTAGTTCTTGGGTTGTTGAATTTTAAGCCAGGTTTTCATCAAGAGACTCTTTAGTTTCTCTTCTTTTTTTTTTCCATTTCGGTGGTATCATCTGCGTATCTGATGTTGTTGATATTTTTCCTGACAATCTTGATTCCAGCTTGTGACTCATCCACCTGGCATTTTGCATAATGTACTCCGCCTATAAATTAAATAAGCAGAGTTACTTTTTAAATAAAATCTGCTAGTCAATATTGTTGATATTACTTTAACTGTATAAGCAGATTATTAGTGACCTTGTCATGTGCTTGATAACCATTAAAGAATTTAAATTAATATGGTCTCTATCATTAGGTTGAATAAGTTATTTTATGCATATTTTGGTTTCTGTGTAGCCTTGAGCAAATTATCTCATTGAAAATTCAGTGTTTTAGTTTGTAAAATGGTAACAATGGTAAGGTGTTGGGATTCATATGAGAAAACATAAAATGCCTAGGAGAGAGGCAAATAATAAGAAAATAACAAATGCTACTCATTATTATCATTTTAAGTGTATACACAAAGGGGAAAACAAAATTAGATAAATCTTCAGCCTTATATCCATAAGAACATATGCAATATATACAGAAATAAATGTAGAGAAATTCATGTAAACGTCTATTGTCATAATATTCCTGGCAGACCTTCCTCTTATTCCTTCTGCTACAGGGAATCCCAACCAATTCATGAAGAGTCCCTTCCAAGGATGGGGTAGATCCTATTCATCATTAACCTCCTGAATTTGCATATACACTGACACTTCAGTCATGTCTGACTCTGCAACCTTATGGACTGTAGCCACCAATCTCCTCTGTCTGTGGGGATTCTCCAGGCAAGAATACTGGAGTGGGCTTTCATACCCTTCTCCAGGGGATCTTCCCAACCCAGGGATGGAATCTACATCTCCTGTGGCTCCTGCATTGCAGGCAGATTCTTTACCTCTGAGCTATGGGGGGAAGCCCCCCATTAACACATAACAACATAACTCATGATTGACCAAACTATAACATCACCCCACAATCCAGAGTGAGGATTCAAAATGGACATGTGATCCAAGCTTTGCCAGTCAGGGACTTCTCTGTCACAGCAATAAAAAAAAAAAAAAAAAAAAAAAACACTTTTCTTGGAGTGAATACATAGATAAGTTTTATCTGGGACTATAAGCAAAAAGGCTCAATTTTGCTCATTGAGAAATAGACCCCTAATGACAGTGTACATGTCTCTAAATCAACTAACACATAAAGCCAACCTTTCCACTGGACATCTCCAGTTACATGAGTCAATAAACTCCCACTTTTTGTGTAAACCACTGTCATGAATCAGATCCTTATCTAATAGATCAGGCAATATATTCAACTATTTTGGGCACAAGTTTAATGTTCTCCAAAGCAAATATTTCACTCTGTCTTGAAAAAGGGATTTAGAAATGTAACCAGCTAAGACAAGAAATGTGGCTAAGATTCTTTCACCTCTCAGAAAGTAAGTGGAAATGTCCTTATGTTCCCCGAGTCTTGTTCCTACCACTCTTTATCTGTTCTCTTGCCTGACTTCTGACTTCCCTCACTTACAAGGTCATCCTCAATTCTGAAATATCTGTGTCCTTTTTGTTCCCTAACCTAATTATGTTGCTCCAGCTGATATTGCTGAAAGCTGAGTAAGAAGCTTTTAGATACACTGACAGGTATGTATTTAAATAGAAAATTCAATAGAAATTATAAGCAAGGGATGTAAAGATATTTCATAAAAGGAGATGTCCAAGCATATTAAAAAATGCTCAAAATTAAGTAATAACCAGACAAATGAAAATTAAAATAACACTGACATACCACTTTACATCTATCAAAAAGGTGATAATTATAAACCTACATAATATCAAGTATTATCAAGGATATGAGAAGGTGGGAACTTTCATGCACTGCTGTTGGAAATGTAAAATGATTTGCTGTAGGACACATGGGGCTCAAATTGGTGCTCTGTGACAGCCATGAGGGGTGGGATGTGGAGGAGGTGGGAGGGAGGTTAATGAGGGAGGAGACATATTATACCTATGACTGATTCATGTTGATGTATGGCAGAAACCATTATAATATGGTAAAGCAATCATCCTCCAATTAAAAATATATAATTCTTTAAAAAAAAAAAAAAAAAAAGAGTTTATATAAATGAAAAAGAGCTTCCCTGGTGGCTTAGATGGTAAAAAATCTATCTACAATGTTGGAGACCTGGGCTTGATCCCTGGGTTGGGAAGATTCCCTGGAGGAGGGCATGGCAACCCATGCCAGTATTCTTGCCTGGAAAATCTTCAGACAGAGGAGCTGGTGGACTACAGGCTATGTGGTTGCAAAAGAGTTGGACATGACTGAGGGACTAAGCACATAAAAATGACAAAACAAAACAAAACTTGTATGAAACAAAACTTGGATTTCTTTTTTCTTATTCCCAAAATATTAGCAAAGTTGTTAGATTTTGGAAATAATTTCTGCTACATCTAAATTTTTTTAATTAATTTTTTATTAAAGGATAATTGCTTTACAGAACTTTAATAAAAATGTTAGGAAGTAAGATAGCTTCAGGGAGCATGTGATTTTAATAGGAAAAGGTCATAATTTCTTATAAAATTTCTCAGTCACTTTAAGGTTGATTGAATTTATAAATGAGCCAAGGTTCATTCATTTTTCTACATGTTTCCAGGAAATAATTAAGGTACACCTCCTTATTGCCAGTAGCCCACCTGATACCATTCCTACCATTCTGGGTGTATGTGATATAATATGAGATAGCATAGCATAATGAAGAAAGCACAGGCTTTAGATTCCCTATGCCTGGGGTCTCTGCTCACTCATCCTAGGTCTGTAACATTGGGCAAAACCAGTTCTCTGAGCATTAGTTTCCTATTCAGTAAAATAATACCTACAATGTAAGGTAGCTTCCCTGATGGCTCAGTGGTAAAAAAAAAAAAAAAAAAAAAAAAAAAAATTTGCCTGTTATTCAGGACATGCAGAGAGGTAGGTTTGATCCCTGTGTCAGGAAGATCTCCTGCAGGAGGACATGGCAACCCACTCTAGTAATATTTCAGGGGAAATTCCTACAGCTCATGAGGTTGCAAAAGAGTCAGACACAACTGAGCAGCCAAACAAAAACAAAATAGGATATTTTATGTTTAGAAATAGTACATGTATGATTCCTAATAGGGTATTGCATATTGTGATAAACACTTTAAGTATTATGTGACTATTTTATTTTTTGTCCAGTTCTAGTTATTTTGCACGGAGAAGGCGATGGCACCCCACTCCAGTACTCTTGCCTGGAAAATCCCATGGATGGAGGAGCTTGGTAGGCTCCAGTCCATGGGGTTGCGAAGAGTCATACACGACTGAGCGACTTCACTTTCACTTTTCACTTCATACATTGGAGAAGGTAATGGCAACCCACTCCAGTGTTCTTACCTGGAGAATCCCAGGGACGTGGGAGCCTGGTGGGCTGCCGTCTATGGGGTCGCACAGAGTCGGACACGACTGAAGCGACTTAGCAGCAGTTATTTTGCAAACAAACCAAATGCCTGTCAACTAATGAATGGATAAAGAAAATATGGTCTGTTTATATAATGGAGTATTATTCAGCAATAACGGGGAAGGCAATGGCACCCCACCCCAGTACTCTTGCCTGGAAAATCCCATGGATGGAGGAGCCTGGTAGGCTCCAGTTCATGGGGTCGCTAAGAGTCGGACATGACTGAGCGACTTCACTTTGACTTTTCACTTTCATGCATTGGAGAAGGAAATGGCAACCCACTCCAGTATTCTTGCCTGGAGAATCCCAGGGACAAAGGAGCCTAGTGGGTTGCTGTCTATGGGATCGCACAGAGTCGGACACAACTGAAGTGACTTAGCAGTAGCAGCATTCAGCAATAAAAATGTACTAATACATCATCAATAAACCTAGAAAACATTGTGCTAAGTAAAAGAAGCCAGAGACAAAAGGCTGCAAACTGTATGACTCCATTTACAGTAAATGTTCAGAATAAGTAAATCTGTAGGGACAAAAAATTGATTTGTTGCCAAGAGTTATGAAGAAGTTGCCAGGAGATGACCACTGAAGTGTCCAAGGTTTCCTTTTGAAGCAATTAAAATCTGGAATTATTTAGTGGTGATAGTTGTACAACATTAGGAATATACTAAAAAATGTTGTACACTTTAAAAGAGTAAATTTTATGGTATGTGAATTACATTTCTTTTTTTCTTAAGATAGCATATCTAAGAACAACACAACTCCAAAGTTTGGATAACCAAAATCTTGTGGAATATCTATAGAATTTACTTTAAAAACATTTATCACATTCAAATCATAATCACAAATCATAAATATGGTAAAATAAAGCTAGCTACTTCACCTCTTGGAATTTTCCACAATAAACAAGAAAATTAGAAACAATCCTAAAGGCCATCATTGGTGAAACTAGAAAACAACAGAAATCTTAAAAAAAAAAAAAAAAAAATTCATTCATTTATTTATTTATTTATTAAAAATTTGCTTGATACCAAAGCACTATCAAGTAGGGTTGTGGTGGAAGGCAATATAGAAATGACATTGAGACAGATTTCAGAAGAACTGGAAACTTGCGTCTTAAAGTAAGAGGCATTATCTAAGGTATAGAACTTAAATTTCATGTCAGTGACAGTAATAGATCATAGTGGTAGGAGCTTCCCTGGACTGTTTTGTTCCAAGAAGTAGAGGAGCTATAGCTAAGGAAGGACTAACAAAAACAATCTGTACTTGCAAGAAGATAAATCCCAGTATCTGGTAGAGAAGAGAGTGTTTACATTCCCAACAATCTCACATCTGTCTTTCTACACTGGATGGGGAGCAATAAAAGTGGGACACACTTACCAGCAAAACCCAAGTTCTGAATAAAAATTTGTTTCCATAGAAAAGAGCTACACTCATCCCTCTTCAATATATATCGCTTATTAATAGATACTTCAGGAATAACTCGACCTCCTTCAAAAGTTAATAATAAAAAAGCATGGGCCAAAAGAGGTAGGAAGAATGTAAACGAATGGAGAAAACAAGCAACTAAAAAACATATACTAGCAAACTGAATCCAGAGAAACTTGTGGTAAACCTCTTTTTGGGAACATTTATTTTAAATTTTATTTTCTTAGTTTTACTGAAATATAACTGACATAAAGCACTGTTGTTGTAGGTATGCAACATCATGATTTGACTTACATACATCATGAAATAATTATAGCAATAAGTTTAGCTTAACAAGTTTAGTTTAGAACATCCATCATCCCATAGAGATACAAAATAAAAGAAAAAAAAATGTGTATAATGAGAACCCCGAGGAATTTTTATCTTAACTTTCATATATAACATAAAGCAGTGTTAATTATATTTATCATGTTTTGCATTGTATCTCTAGTACTTATTTATCTTATAACTTGAAATTTGCAGTACCTTTTGATTGCCTTCGTCCAGTGTCCCTTTTCCACACCCACTGCCTCTGATAACCACAAATTTGGTCTCTTTTTCTATGAGTTAGTTTGTTTGTTTGTTTGGCAAGCATTTTAATTTAATGATGCAAGCACTTAAATGAAGAAAGAATACAAGCAGAGATATAAATGCTCAAGAAAATAAACGGATAAAAAAGAAATAAAGATAAAATTAGAAGGACAGGAGAGAATTAACATTACTAAAAGTACAGTATAATTCATCAAAAATCAGCTAAATAAAGAGATTAGCTAAAGACTTTGAGGGGCTTCCTTGCTGGCTCAGTGGTAAAGAATCTGTCTGCAAAGGAGGAGACCCAGATTCAATCCCTGGGTCAGAGAAGTCCCCTAGAGGATGGCACAGCAACCCACTCTAGTACTCTTGCCTAGAGAATCCCATGGACAGAGGAGCCTGGTGGGCTGCAGTCCATAGGGTCACACAGAGTTGGACATGACTGAAGTGACTAAACAGCAGCACCAGCAGTAAAGACTTGAAGAGATTATATAGCAAATTGCAGTTATGGAAGACAGGTCCAAGAAATCTACTCAATGCAGAATTATAGTCCCTAGACTTAGTAGGAAACGATGATGTTTAGTTTAGTACCTAATGACTTAAAGTGTCCTGCCACCCTTGCATGGAGATGTCCCATAGAAAGTTGGAAGAATGAGTCTGTTATTCAGGAGAGAGGTGGATGCAACTTCAGAACACTGTTTTCACATTAAGAGTCTGGGTAACCTACTGCACTCCAAAAACTTGGATATATGACTGGTGATAGTTCCAACCATTATAACCAGTGATACTTACAAAGAGCTAATCTCCATCCTCCCTTCCTTGTTATGTTATATGCTCCAAATACTCAGTTAATAGTTTATTACACATAATAACAGTGACAGATATTATTCAGATGAAGGACATTCTTAGAATAGCACAAATTTCTTCTGAGTGAAATTTTATCACCTTAGAGCACAAAATGCATGCTGAGAATAATTTTGTGACAGATACAACTTTTACACACTTTTCTCTTCCTTTCATGTGCATAGAGGAGAGCATAATCAGACCCAAATGACTGAAGGGCAAGCAGCAGGATAGAGAATGTAGCCACAAAGGGCTTCTGTTAATAGCCAAACATAAGTGACATTTATCACATGATGCCGACATAACCCTGAAAATAGTCACAAGTTTGATACAGGATTTTAGACATCATATGTTTTAAACCTAAACATTTCCTCTGTTTTTAATCAACTTTTTATGATTGTATAAGAACATCAAGATATATAATTTGCTAGATTTCAGACCATCCATTTTAGATAAGGAAATTAGGACAAAGAAAGAAAATTTTCCCTTCATGTTTCTGAGGCACATGGATTAAGGACCTAAAAAGCAGACTTTCAAGTTTGAGCACTATCAGGTTTTTTTGTATAAGTTTTCCCTTGAGTCACTGTAAAACATTTTATGGTTTAAGAAGAACTAGGGCATCCAAGGATAGAAAAGTGGAAATGTATCTTTATTTATCTGCATGCCATTATTGAGAGACATACCAGCAGAATTCAAGAACCTGTGGTCTAACCATTATATCTGATTTTGGATCCTGGCTTCCCCTCTTACTATTTATGTAACCTTCTGCAATGCTGTTAACATCTTGTACCTTGCTTTTCCCATCTGTTAAAATGAAGATGGTCATGAATCTATTTGGGTGACAGCTATTTCATATAATTTCACAATAGTGATCAGCACATAACATGCACTCAATTAATTTTATATTTTATAACAAGCTTACATTGTTATACCTTATCATATGTAAGCCTCTCAACAATGCAATGAAATATGCAGACATTACAGTGCCTCTAATTGGTTGAATTGTGTCCCCTTAAAAAAAGAGAAAGAACATTGAAATCCCAACATCCAATAATTCAGAACATGACCTTACTCGCATATAGGATCATGGAAGATGTATTTAGTTAAGATAAAGTCGTACTTAAAAAATAAAGTCATACTGGGGCTTCCAAGATGGCTCAGACAGTATAGAATCTGCCTGCAGTGCAGGAGACCTGGGTTCAATCACTGGATCAGGAAGATGCCCTGGAGAAGGGCACAGCAGATTACTCCAGTATTCTTGCCTGGAGAATTCTATGGACAGAGGAGCCTGGCAGGCTACAGTGTCCATGGGATTGCACAGAGTTGGACATGACATAACACTTTCACTTTCTTTTCCAAGTCATACTGAAGTAGGGTGCTGTTAATCAAATATGACTAGGGAATCCTGGTAAGACAACATGTGAAGCCAGAGACACAAAGGGAGAATGCCTTGTGACAACTAAAGCAGACAATGAAGGTATGCAGCTCCAAGCCAAGCATAGCAAAGACTGTAAGCAAACCATGAGAAGCTAGGAAAATGCTAAGAAAGATTTCCATACAGATTTCAGAGGCAGTATATTTCTGCCTTGATTTTACATTTGTAACCTGCAGAAATGCGAAGATAATGTACTTTAGTTGTTTTAAGTCACAAAGTTTACGGGTTTTGTTACAACAGCTCTAGGAAACTAATACAATTTTCATTTCATAAATAAGGAAATTCAGGCCCAGACAGTAAAAGACTTATCCAAGATCACATAATGAGTAAGTAAAGGAAGCAATATGTTTTGGATTTAAGACCCAACTCCCTGTCTCTTTCCAGCATTCCTTCATACACCTTCCACTCCAGGCAGGCATGATTCTCAACTAGTCCTTCCCCACTGCCAGGCATGTATACTGTGCATTTGGTCATAGAAAGAAAAATGTGTTCATGACTGGTTCCTCCACACCAGACATCACACTGACAGTTTGCATATATAATGTTCTCTCAGCTTGAAATATTTTCCTTTATTTTTCCTTTACAAAAATCCTCACCTTCAAATTCTAAGTCAGACACCCCAAAATCCTTGTTTTTCATCTACCTTGTCAGAATTACTCCTTTTTTCCAAGCAATGGCACCCCACCCCAGTACTCTTGCCTGGAAAATCCCATGGATGGAGGAGCCTGGTAGGCTCCAGTTCATGGGGTCGCTAAGAGTCGGAGACGACTGACTGACTTCCCTTTCACTTTTCACTTTCATGCATTGGAGAAGGAAATGGCAACCCACTCCAGTATTCTTGCCTGAAGAATCCCAGGGACAAAGGAGCCTGGTGGGCTGCCGTCTATGGGATCGCACAGAGTCGGACACGACTGAAGCGACTTAGCAGCAGCAGCAGCAGCATCCACATTCTATCATTATTTATTATCCATTTTTTCATTTAGCTCTCATTTCATTCAGTTGTGTTTGCAGGTGATTAGTAACTTGAATTAAGGCATTAATAACCTCATGAATTTTAAGTTCCTTAGAGTCAGGATCAATAAACTAAGGCATTCACACCTTTCAAATTCGTCACTTGCTACATCTGTTTATGTCATATGTAATCTCTGTCTTAGTCTCCAACCCAGAAATTAATCAACAGGCTGTTAGGGACAGAGGAGAGACTTCCATGACAGTGGATGAATCTTGGGCTTCCAGTAGTTTGTCACTGTTGCTGTTGTGTATTGACTGGCTCTCCATTTATACCCCTACTCATACTTCTTCTTTGGAGAAGGAAATGGCAGTCCACTCCAGCATTCCTGCCTGGAAAATCCCATGGATGGAGGAGACTGGCAGGCTACAGTCCATGGGGTCGCAAAGAGTCTGACACAAGTGAGCGACTTCACTAGCACTATACCTCTTCCTCAATTGTATGTCTTCTGTTACAGTTTAAATTTAATTGAATCTTTAGAAGAACCTAAACTAAGAGCTCACTTCATCTCAATATTCAAGAAAATAGTGAGACTGAAAACTTAGAGTCAAAAGTTCCATTTTAGAAATTGTTTTCATAAAATAATATGTTAAAAAAAGCAAAAGTCAGAATCTGAATTAATTAAAATTGTATTTAAGCAATTTAATTTTGGCAATATCACTCCTTCTGAAGAAATTTTCAAAAGATCTTGCTAGTTTGAGTTCTGTAATTTTTATTTCTTGTCCATAATTTCCCACCAAAAATTAAGTTAAAAAACTACACACACACACATACGCACGCACATAGGGACAGTACATTAGACCACAAGCCAACACAAACTATGACTTATCGTATTAAGCAGAGTCAGAC
This sequence comes from Tragelaphus eurycerus, assembly GCA_935064755.1. NCBI lineage: Eukaryota > Metazoa > Chordata > Mammalia > Artiodactyla > Bovidae > Tragelaphus > Tragelaphus eurycerus. The sequence continues at coordinate 3,442,975 of CAKXYN010000123.1, forward strand.
TGATTTCACTGCTACTCTGAAGTATCCACATAATGCAGCAGAACTATTACACAGTGCAGATGAGCTAGTCTAAGCTTTGCTAGCTATAAAGTTTTCCAGAAATAGGAAAATCCATGTACTGTAGAAGAATTTGCATTACAAAGAGATGGTAATATCAAAAACTTAAGTGGAACTGAAAATACTTAGCTTTAAGCCAAGCCATCCCTTTGTATACATGTTATTTCAACGCCTGTAGCACCTTTCATTCTTCAAAGTAATAAGGCACTTGACAAATGATATAAATATGGTTCTTTTCACTGGTATGCAATAATAACCAAGATAAAGTTTAAATGTCAGCAGAAGACTTTGCTTGGAGTGCTGCCTGAAGCCTATCCCAAAGGAAAGCAAAAATCTTTGAGAAAAAAAATCTGAGATTTACTGACCTTTCCGTTTAATTTTAGTTGATCTTAGAGAATGATTTGTTAAGTTTGGGAATGTTAGATACTTACTTAAGTGTTTATGTTTATGCAGATTGATGTCAACAAAGTAAATTTTAACCTCTTGGGAAAGAAATATGCTTAACTACTTTTGCATGTGTATAACATTTAGCATAATGTTGGCAAATAGTAGGGTATTCAAGAAATGCAGTTTTTTATTCTACCAATTTTCTTTTTACTATATTTGTTCACATTCTTATTCTATTTCCTTGTAAGCTTACTTAAATTTTGTTGTCTTTTGGAAGTAGAGTAATTAATTAAAGTGTGATGAACTGGGATTTAATTAGCCTTGTGCACTGAAAAAAAAAAAAAAGCACAACATAAAAGTTGAGAGTTATGTTTTATTCAGCAGGCTTCTTAGGATCTCAAACCTAGAAGACAGCATCTCAAATGAATCTGAGAGACTGCTCCCAGAAAGCAAGTAGGGAACCAAGATTCATAGGAGTTTTTGCAACAATGGGCAGGTAGTCAGAACATCAAAAGGTTATTAAAGAAAGCCAGGTATCTCAAGTTAAGAAATTTAGGGCTTTTCTATGTATGGGTCATGTAGTACCTTGATGACTGCAACATCCTTTGTTACCTACATGGCTGGCAGCATTTTTAGTTTACAGCCTTAATTAAATAGTTTAAGATACTAATATAGTATAATGGCAGAGAAAAAAGCAAAACTATCTGAAAGAAGAAGGTGGAGTCAATATGACACAAAATTATATAACCAAAATGGATTTTTTAATAGAATTATATAATATTTGGGCATTAGTTTGCCAGGTCTGAATACAATATATACTGTATTTATTGGCCAATTCCTTTCTGCTACCTTTAATACAGTTCATGCTTCTGAACGTACCTAATGTCATAATGTTTTAACTACTCAGGTTTTTTTTTTTTTTCAGTATTTTTAGGCAATTCCCAATGTTTTCAGTTCTTTTAAAATGAAAGTGACATTAAGCAATATGTTAACTCTCTCTCAGTTCAATCTCATTTCACAAATCCCCATTAATTTTGTTCAGTATTTCTGTCAGGATCTTCTCAAATGCATTGTGATAAAGTAGAATTCTTATCACTGCTTACAAAAATTCATTTGGAATCACAATGTTTGTTTGCAAATATCTCCCAAAGGATTTGCCAAGTTTGGTTTGGATTTATTATATTATAGAGTTTGAATTACAGACAATAACGCTGACTTTGTTTTTTCTTCTCTTGCCATAATCATTTAGTTTCTCCAAGTACTTTGTGGTTAAGTTCTTATGGTGGCAGGGTCAAAGGGTACTAAGCTAAAAAAATAAAATAAAATAGAGAGAAGAGGTCAAAAATGGAAGAAAGAGAATAAAAAAGAGAAACACACATGAAATAAATCCTGGGTGAATTCAAGATAGCAGGTGGTAGAAAGGGTGTTTTGTAAGATTAAATGGGACCAACTGACAAAACAGTAAGGTGGCATTCCTCCAAGATATTGTGGTTACTTCTATCTTGCTTCAGTTCAGTTCAGTTCAGTCTATCAGTCGTGTCTGACGCTTTGGGACTCCATGAACCGCAGCACGCCAGGCCTCCCTGTCCATCACCAGCTCCAGGAGTCCACCCAGACCCTTCTCCATCGAGTCGGTTATGCCATCCAATCATCTCATCCTCTGTCATCCCCTTCTCCTCCTGCCTTCAATCTTGCCCAACATCAGGGTCTTTTCAAATGAGTCAGCTCCTCTCATCCTGTGGCCAAAGTATTGGAGTTTCAGCTTCAGCATCAGTCCTTCCAGTGAACACCCAGGACTGATCTCCTTTAGAATGGACTGGTTGGATCTCCTTGCTGTCCAAGGGACTCTCAAGAGTCTTCCCCAACACCACAGTTCAATAGCATCAAATCTTCAGTGCTCAGCTTTCTTGATAGTCCAACTCTCACATCCATCCATACATGACTACTGGAAAAACCATAGCCTTGACTAGATGGATCTTTGTTGGCAAAGTAATGCCTCTGCTTTTTGATATGCTGCTTAGGTAGTAAGCGTCTTTTAATTTCATGGCTCAAATCACCATCTGCAGTGATTTTGGAGCGCATAAAAATAAAGTCTGATACTGTTTCCACTGTTTCCCCATCTATTTGCCATGAAGTGATGGGACCAGAAGCCATGATCTTCATTTTCTGAATGTTGAGTTTTAAGCCAACTTTTTCACTCTCCTCTTTCACTTTCATCAAGAGGCTCTTTTTCACTTTCTGCCATAAGCGTGGTATCTTCTGCATATCTGAGTTTATTGATATTTCTCCCAGAAATCTTGATTTCAACTTGTGCTTAATCCAGCTCAGCGTTTCTCATGATGTACTCTGCATAGAAGTTAAATAAGCAGGTTGACAATGTACAGCCTTGATGTACTCCTTTTCCTATTTGGAACCAGTCTGTTGTTCCATGTCCAGTTCTAACTGTTGTTTCCTGACCTGCATACAGGTTTCTCAAGAGGCAGGTCAGGTGGTCTGGTATTCCCACCTCTTGAAGAATCTCCCACAGTTTACTGTGATCCACACAGACAAAGGCTTTGGCATAGTCAATAAAGCAGAAGTAGATGTTTTTCTGGAACTCTCTTGTTTTTTCCATGATCCAGCGGATGTTGGCACTTTGATATCTGGTTCCTCTGCCTTTTCTAAAACCAGCTTGAACATCTAGAAGTTCACAGTTCACATATCGCTGAAGCCTGGCTTGGAGAATTTTGAGCATTACTTTACTAGCATGTGAGATGAGTGCAATTGTGTGGTAGTTTAAGCATTCTTTGGTATTGCCTTTCTTTGGGATTGGAGTGAAAATTGACTTTTTCCAGTCCTGTGTCCACTGCTGAGTTTTCCAAATTTGCTGACATATTGAGTGCAGCACTTTCACAGCATCATCTTTTAGAACTTGAAATAGCTCACCTGGAATTCCATCACCTCCACTAGCTTTGTTCGTAGTGATGCTTCCTAAGCCCACTTGAGTTCACATTCCAGGATGTCTGCTTGACATCCTTCTTGAAACATGTAAATAGATCTAAAATTAAATGTTACTTTTCAAGTTCTGTCATATTGTACAAAGCATTAATATAATAATATTGCAGCTAACACTGAGTTTGAAAATAGAAATAACTATAAAGTCCAATAAGGTTTAAATTTGAAGGATGTTTTTAAGATATGATTTTTTTATTATTTTCTCCCATTCTGAAGGCTGTCTTTTCACCTTGCTTATAGTTTCATTTGTTGTGCAGAAGCTTTTAATTTTAATGAAATCCCATTTTTTTATTTTTGCTTTTATTTCCAATATTCTGGGAGGCGGGTCATAGAGGATGCTGCTGTGATTTATGTCGGAGAATGTTTTGCCTATGTTCTCCTCTAAGAGCTTTATAGTTTCTGGTCTTACGCTTAGATCTTTAATCCATTTTGAGTTTATTTTTGTGTATAGTGTTAGAAAGCGTTCCAGTTTCATTATTTTACAAGTGGTTGACCAGTTTTCCCAGCACTACTTGTTAAAGAGATTGTCTTTTCTCCATTGTATGGTCTTGCCTCCTTTGTCAAAGATAAGGTGTCCATAGGTGTGTGGGCTTATCTCTGGGCTTTCTATTTTGTTTCATTGATCTATATTTCTGTCTTTGTGCCAGTACCATACTGTCTTGATGACTGTGGCTTTGCACTAGAGCCTGAAGTCAGGCAGGTTGACTCCTCCAGTTCCATTCTTCTTTATCAAGATTGCTTTGGCTATTCGAGGTTTTTTTGTATTTCCATACAAATTGTGAAATTATTTGTTCTGGCTCTACCAACAGTGAAAAATACTGTTGGTAGCTTGATAGGGATTGCACTGAATCTATAGATTGCTTTGGATAATATACTCATTTTCACTATATTGATTCTTCCAATCCATGAACATGGTATATTTATCCATTTATTAGTGTCCCCTTTGCTTTATTTCACCAGTGTTTTATAGTTTTCTATATGTAAGTCTTTTCAGTCTAGTCCAACTCTGTGCGACCCCATAGATGGCAACCCACCAGGCTCCCGCGTCCCGGGGATTCTCCAGGCAAGAATACTTGAGTGGGTTGCCATTTCCATATATAGGTCTTTAGTTCCTTTAGGTAGATATAGTCCTAAGTATTTTATTCTTTTCATTGCAATGGTGAATGGGATTGTTTCCTTAATTTCTCTATTTTCTCATTATTAGTGTATAGGAATGCAAGGGATTTTTGTGTGTTGATTTTATATCCTGCAACTTTACTATAACAGCAAATGAAGCAACTGACAAACAACTAATCTCAAAAATATACAAGCAACTCCTACAGCTCAATTCCAGGAAAATAAATGACCCAATAAAAAATTGGCCAAAGAACTAAATAGACATTTCTCCAAAGAAGGCATACAGATGGCTAACAAACACATGAAAAGATGCTCAACATCACTCAGTATCAGGGAAACGCAAATCAAAACCTCAATAAAGTACCATTTCACGCAAGTCAGAATGGCTGCGATCCAAACATCTACAAGCAATAAATGCTGGAGAGGATTTGGAGAAAAGGGAACCCTCTTACACTGTTGGTGGAAATGCAAACTAGTATAGCCACTATGGAGAACAGTGTTCAGATTCCTTAAAATACTGGAAATAGAACTGCCATACGACCCAGCAATCCCACTGCTGGGCATACACACCAAGGAAACCAGAATTAAAGAGACATGTGTCCCCCAATGTTCATCGCAGCACTGTTTATAATAGCCAGGACATGGAAGCAACCTAGATGTCCATCAGCAGATGAATGGATAAGAAAGCTGTGGTACATATACTCAATGGAGTATTACTCAGCCATTAAAAAGAATACATTTGAATCAGTTCTAATGAGGTGGATGAAACTGGAGCTGATTATACAGAGTGAAGTTAGCCGGAAATACAAACACCAATACAGTATGCTGCTGATGTTAAGTCACTTCAGTTGTGTCCAACTCTGTGTCACCCCATAGACCCCAGCCCATCAGGCTCCATCCCTGGGATTCTCCAGGCAAGAGCACTGGAGTAGGTTGCCATTTCCTTCTCCAATGCATGAAAGTGAAAAGTGAAAGTGAAGTTGCTCAGTTGTGTCCGAGTCTTAGTGACCCCATGAACTGCAGCCTACTAGGCTCCTCCGTCCATGGGATTTTCCAGGCAAGAGTACTGGAGTGGGGTGCCATTGCCTTCTCCCCAATACAGTATACTAACACATATATATGGAATTTAGAAAGATGGTAATGATAACCCTGTATGCGAGACAGCAAAAGAGACACAGATGTATAGAACAGTCTTTTGGACTCTGTGGGAGAGGGTGGGGGATGATTTGGAAGAATGGCATTGAAACATGTATAATATCATATAAGAAATGAATCGCCAGTCCAGGTTTGATGCAGGATACAGGATGCTTGGGGCTGGTGCACTGGGATGACCCAGAGGAATGCTATGAGGAAGGAAGTGAGAGGGGGATTCAGGATTGGGAACACGTGTACACCCGTGGCGGATTCATGTTGATGTATGGCAAAACCACTACAAAATTGTAAAGTAATTAGCTGCTAATTAAAATAAATAAATTTAAACTAAAAAAAGATATGATTTTTTTAAATTAATTAATGTGTAAATTACGGGCTGAATTGCATTGTTACCAAATTCACCTGTTGAAGCTCTACCTCCCAGAACATCAATGCAACTATATTTGGAGATAGGGCCTTTAAAAAAGTAATTAATTTTAAAGGAGACCTGTATGGTGGGCCCTAATTCAATTTGACTAGTGTCCTTATAAGAAGAGCAAATTTGGACAGAGAGAGACGAAGGATGCACAAGGAAAAGAGTATATGAAAACACAGAGGGAAGGCAGCAGTCTGCCAGCCAAAGAAGGAGGCCTCTATTGACTAAAAATTATTCACATCCTAAAAGTTGAGTTATATTTTATTCTGTGGTACTTTTTAGGACTTCAAATCCTATAGACATCATCTCTGGCAAACCTGAGATAATTGCTCCAAGAAGGCAAAGAGGAGCATTCGGGATATTTAAGAATTTTACATCCAAGGACAGGTTGTATAAATGTAAACTATATATATATTCTTAATTAAAGAAAACCAGATATGTCAGGTTAAAGAATTTAGCCCTTTTCTACGTGTAGGAAGATGCAAGACACTGGGCTCACTGACATCATTCATAGCAAGCATCTCAGCTATCTGGGGCCAGTATCCTGTGCTTTTACCTCCTGAGTTTCCTCAAGACTCACCGTTAGGGAGTGGCTATAGTCTGATGGCTGCTAGATGGCAGGTATTCTTTTCCTTCTAGAGTTCTCTCAGGGCTCACCAGCTCACCACCCAGTGGTGGCTGCCTGTGACATCATTTGTTTACTGATATGGCAGGCAATATTGCATTTCTCTATATGACAAAGGTTCATATAGTCAAAGCTATGGTTTTTCCAGTAGTCATGTACAGAAGTTAGAGTTTGACCATAAAGAATGCTGAACCCTTAAGAACTGTTGCTTTTGAGTTGTGGTGCTGATGAAGACTCTTGAGATCCCTTGAACTGCAAGGAAATAAAGTCAGTCAATCCTAAAAGAAATCAACCCTGAATATTCATTGGAAGGACTGATGTTGAAGCTGAAGCTCTAATACTTTGGCCACCTGATGTGAAGAGCCAACTCATTGGAAAACAACCTGATGCTGAGAAAGCAGTTAATGAGGTGGCTAGATAGTATCACTGACTCAAAAGACATAAATTAGAGCAAACTCTGGGGGATAGTGGAAGACAGAGAAACCTGATGCACTGAAGTCAATGAGCTGGCAAAGAGTCAGACATGACTTATTGACTAAACTACAATTCAATTTCTCACCTAAAAGAAACTAAACTCATCAGCATCTTGATCTTGGACTTCCAGCCTCTCTAGAAATACAAGAAATGAATTTCTGTTGCTTAAGCCTGTTGGACAGTATTTTGTTATGGCATCCCTGAACGTGAACGTGAACGTGAAGTTGCTCAGTCATGTCCAACTCTTTGCGACCCCTTGGACTGTAGCCTACCGGGCTCCTCTGTCCATGGCATCCCTAGCAAACTAATACAACATGCGTATGGTTTTACAACTCAAACAGTTTAGTTAGGCTTAAAAACACCCCATCATCTCCTGCTCCACAGTCTGCTCATCCCAATTCCTACATCTCCATTTCCACTACAACAAAGACAATTTCTACCAGGTCTTTTAGTTTTTCTTTCTAGTGTTATATATTTTACTGTTGTTCAGTCACTCAGTTGTGTCCAACTCTGCTACCCCATGGCCTGCAACATGCCAGGCTTCCCTGTCTTTTACCATCTTCCAGAGTTTGCTCAAACTCATGCCCACTGAGTTGGTGATGCCATACAACCATCTCATCTAGTCATCTCCTTCCCCTCCTGCCTTCAATTTTTCCCAGCCTCAGGGTCTTTTAAAATGAGATGGTTCTTTGCATCAGGTGGTGGAAGTATTAGAGTTTCAGCTTCAGCACCAGTCCTTCCACTGAATATTCAGGACTGATTTCCTTTAGGGTTGACTGGCTTGATCTTGCTGTCCAAGGGACTCTCAAGAGTCTTCTCCAACACCATAATTTGAAGCCATCATCAATTCTTTGGTGCTCATTCTTTTTTACTGTCCAGCTTTCACATCCATACATGACTACTGGAAAAACCATAGCTTTGACTATTTAGACTCTTGTAGGCAAAACAAAGTCTTTGCTTTTTAATAGGCTGTCTAAGTTTGTCTAAGTGTTATATATTTAACTATTTAAATATCATTTTGTGTTATTTCTTTAAGTTTTTTGTTAAGTGAAAGTGAAGTCGCTCAGTCGTGCTCTGCTCTTTGTGACCGCATGTACTGTAGCCTACAAGGTTTCTCCATCCATGGGATTTTCCAGGCAAAAGTAATGGAGTGGGTTGCCATTTCCTTCTCCAGAGGATCTTCCTGACCCAGGGATCGAACCTGGGTCTCCTGCATTGCAAACAGGTGCTTTTCCCATCTGAGAAACAATGTTTAATGATTCCCACTAAGAAAGATGGAGATTTTGCTCTTAAAGACCTTATTCCACTAACACAAAACCACATCTTATACACATTTCATATCTCTCATCTTTACAATATAAATTCATCATTTTATTTGGTATTTTCATTTCTATGATTACTGAAATATTAATCACAATTAAGCCACACAGAGCACCATGAGTATAACTGGACAATATCCATTTTCTCTGGAGTTAATTTCCTTACAGATTATACACAAATAACAAGTCAGTTATCTTTTCAGAAAGATCTCCCAATAAACCAGGGGCCTCCTCATTTTTTTAATTTATTTTTTAGTTGAAGAATAATTGCTTTATAGAATTTTGTTGTTTTCTGTCAAACCTCAACATGAATCAGCCATATGTATACATATGTCCCTTCCCTCATGAACCTCCCTCCCATCTCCTCCCCCATCCCATCCCCATAGGTTGGTACAGAGCCCCTGTTTGAATTCCCTGAGACAAACAGCAAATTCCCATTGACTATCTATTTGATATGGCAATGTAAGTTTTCATGTTACTCTTTCCATACATCACATCCTCTCCTCCCCTCTCCCCATGTCCATAAGTCTGTTCTCTATGTCTGTTCTTCCATTTTTCTAGACTCCATAAATATGAGTTAGTATATGATATTCATCTTTCTCTTTCTGACTTTCTTCACTCTGAATAATAGGCTCTAGGTTCATCCACCTCATTAGAACTAACTCAAATGGGTTCCTTTTTATGACTGAGTAATATTCTATTGTGTATATGTAGCACAACATCTTTATCCATTCATCTGTCAATGGATATTTAGGTTTCTTCCATGTTCTAGCTATTGTAAATAGTGTGGCAATGAACATTGGGGTACATGCATCTTTTTCAATTTTGGTCACTGCAGGGTATATGATAGGAGTGAGATAGCTGGGTCATATGGTGATTTTACTACTAGTTTGTTTAAGGAATCTCCATACCATCTTCCATAGTGGCTGTATCAATTTACATTCTCACCAACAGTGCAGAAGTGTTCCCTTTTCTCCAACCCTTTCAAGCATTTACTGTTTGCAAACATTTTGATGATGGCCATTCTGACTGGTATGAGGTGATATCTAATTGTAGTTTTGTTTTGCATTTCTCTAATAATGAGAGATGTTGAGCATCTTTTCATGTGTTTGTTAGCCATCTGTATGTCTTCTTTGGAGAAATGTCTGTTTAGGTATTTTTCTCACTTTTTGATTGGACTGTTTTGTTTTTCTTGTATTGAGTTGAATGAGCTGCTTCTATATTCTGGAAATGTATCCTTTGTCAGTTGTTTTATTTGCTATTATTTTCTCCATGCTGAGGGTTGTCTTGTTTACAGTTGTTCATGGTTTCCTTCACTGTGCAAAAGCTTTTAAGTTTAATCAGGTCCCACTCATTTACTTTTGTTTTTATTTCCATTCCTCTAGGAGGTGAGTCATAGAGGATCTTGCTTTGATTTATGTCATTGAGTGTTCTGCCTATGTTTTCCTCTAAGAATTTTATAGCTTCTGGTCTTACATTTAGGTTTTTAATCCATTTTTAGTGTATCTTTGTGTATGATCTTAGGAAGTGTTTATTTAATTATTTTGTATGTAGCTGTCCAATTTTCCCAGTGTCAATTATTGAAGATGTTATCTTTGCCCCATTGTATTCTTGCCTCCTTTGTCAAAAATAAGGTACCCATAGGTTCATGGATTTATTTCTGGGCTTTCTATCTTGATCCATTGGTCTATATTTCTGTTTTTGTGCCAGTACCATACTGTCTTGATTACTATAGCTTTGTAGTATAATCTGAAGTCAAGAAGATTGATTCCTCCAGCTCCGTTCTTCTTACTCAAGACTGCTTTGGCTATTCGGGGTCTTTTGTGTTTCTAGTTCTATGAAAATTTCATTGGTAAGTTGACTGCATTTGCCAGCATGGTCTTTTTCACAATACTGACTCTCCTTACCCAGGATCATGGACTATCTCTTCATCTGTTTATGTCATCTTTGATTTCTTTCAACAGTGTCTGATAATTCTCTGTATACAGTTCTTTTGCCTCCTTAGGTACGTTTCTTCCTAGATATTTTATTTGTTGTTGTTGTTGTTGTTGCAACAGTGAATGGGATTGATTCCTTGATTTTTTTTTTTCTTTCTGATTTTTCATTGTTGGTATATAGGAATACAAGTGATTTCTGTGTATTGATTTTGTACCCTGTGACTTTGCTAAATACACTAACTCTAGTAATTTTCTGATACTGTCTTCAGGGTTTTCTATGTATAGAACCATGTCATCTGCAAACAGTGAGAGCTTTGATTTGATTCTTCTTTTCTGATCTGGATTACTTTTATTTCTTTTTCTTCTCCGATGGCTGTAGCTAGAACTTCCAAAACTATGTTGAATAATAGTGGTGAGAGTGGACACTCTTGTCTTGTTCCTGGCCTAAGGGGGAATGCTTGCAGTTTTTCACCATTGAGAATAATGTTTGCTGTGGACTTATCATATATGGCCTTTACTATGTTGAGGTAGGCTCCTTCTGTGCCCATTTTTGGAATGCTGCTGCTGCTGCTAAGTTGATTCAGTCATGTCCGACTCTGTGTGACCCCATGGACTGCAGCCATTTTATCAAAAATGTGTGCTTAATTTTGTCAAAGGCTTTTTCTTCATCTAATGAGATTATTGAATGGCTTTTATCTTTAATAAATTTTAATTTATTAAAATGGTGTACTACATTGATTACTTTGCATATATTGAAGACTCCTTGCATCACTGGAATAAACCCAACTTGGTCATGGTGTATGAGTTTTGTAATGTGTTGTTGAATTCTATAAGCTATAATTTTGTTGAGGATTTTTGTGCCTATGTTTATCAGTGATATTTACCTGTAGTTTTCTTTTTTCTGTTGTTTACATCTGGTTTTAGTATCAGGGTGATTGTGGCCTCATTGAATGACTCTGGAAGCATTTCTTCCTCTGAAACTTTTTGAAAGTGTTTTAGAAGGAGAGGCATAAACTCTCCTCTAAATATTTGATAGAATTTACCTATGAAGCCATCTGGTCCTGGGCTTTTGTTTTTCAAAAAATTTTGATCACAGTTTCGATTTCAGTGTTGGTAATTGGATTGTTCATAATTTCTATTTCTTCCTGGTTCAATCTTGGAAGATTGAATATTTCTAACAATCTGTCCATTTGATCCAGGTTGTCCATTTTATTACCATATAGTTGTTCAAAATAGCCTCATAATCCTTTGTATTTCTGCACTGTCTATTGTAACCTCTTCTTTTTCATTTTTAACTTTGTTGATTTCATTTTTCTCTCTTTTTTTCTTGATGAATCTGGCTAAAGGCTTGTCAATTTTGTTTGTCTTCTCAAAGAACCAGGTTTTAGTTTTATTAACCTTTACTATTATTTCTTTCATTTCATTTTCATTTATTTCTGCTCTGGTCTTATGATTTCTCTCCTTCTGCTACTGTTGGGGTGTTTTTTTTTTTTTTGCTTTTTTTCTTCTTTTTCCAGTTGTGTTTGGTATGAAGTTAGGTTGTCTCTTCTATGGTTTTCTTGTTTCTAGAAATAGGATTGTATTGCTATAAACGTCCCTCTTAAAACTCTTTTTGCTGCATCCCATAGATTCTGAGTTGTTGTGTGTTTTTGTGTGTGTGTGTGTGTGGTTTTTTTTTGTAATTTTTTGTCATTGTCATTTGTTTCTAGAATTTTTTTTTTCCTTTTTGATTTCTTCAGTAACCCATTCATTATTTAGAAACGTATTGTTTAATCTCCATGTGTTTGAGGTTTTTTTGTTTTTTTTTTTTACAGTTTTTTCCTTGGAATTAATATTTAGTCTTATAATATTGTGGTCAGAAAATATGCTTGATACAATATCAAGCATATCAAGCATACAATATCAAGCATATCAAGCATACAATATCAAGCAAATTTTCTTGAATTTACTGAGATTTGATTTGTGACCCAGGATGTAGTCTCTCCTGGAGAATGTTCCATGTGCACTTGAAAAGAAGCTGTATTCTGCATTTGGATGGAAGGTCCTGAAGATATCTATGAGATCCATATAGTCTAATGTATCACTTAAGACTTCTGTTTCTTTATAAATTGCTTTGATGATTTGTCCTTTGATGTAAGTGGGGTGTTAAAGTCTCCTACTAATATTTTTACTGTCAATTTTCTCCTTTTATGTCTGTTAATGTTTGTCTTATGCATTGAGGGTGTCCTATGTTCAATGCATGCTGCTGCTGCTGCTAAGTCGCTTCAGTCGTGTCTGACTCTGTGCGACCCCATAGACAGCAGCCCACTAGGCTGTGCCATCCCTGGGATTCTCCAGGCAAGAACACTGGAGTGGGTTGCCATTTCCTTCTCCATTGCGTGAAAGTGAAAAGTGAAAGTGAAGTCTCTCAGTCGTGTCCGACTCTGTGCGACTCCATGGACTGCAGCCTACCAGGCTCCTCCATCCATGGGATTTTCTAGGCAAGAGTACTGGAGTGGCTTGCCATTGCCATAGATATTTACAATTGCTATGTCTTCCACTTGTATTGATCCTTTGATCATTATGCAGGGTCCTTTCTTATATCTTGTAATATTCTGCATTTTAAGGTCTATTTTGTCTGATATGAGGATTGCTACTTTATCTTTTTTTTTTTTTTTTCCACTTGCATGGAATATATTTTTCCATCCTCTCACTTTCAGTCTATATGTATCTGTAGGCCTGAAATGAGTTTCTTGTAGACAGCATATATATGGGGCTTGTATTTGTATCCATTCAGCCAATCTGTGTATTTTGGTTGGAGGATTTAATCCATTTACATTTAAAGTAATTATTGATATATATGTTCCTATTGCCATTTTTAAAATTGTTTCAGGTTTGCTTTTGCAGATCTTTTACTTCTCTTCTACTTCCTGACTCTATAAGTCCCTTTAACATTTGTTATTGAGCTGGTTTGGTGGTACTGAATTCTCTTAATGTTTCAGTTCTGTTCAGTTCTGTTCAGTCTCTCAGTTGTGTCTGACTCTTAATGTTTACTTATCTGTAAAGGTTTTGATTTCTCCATCAATTTTGAATGAGATACTTACTGGGTCGAGTAATCTTGGTTGTTGTCTTTTCCCTTGCAATACTTTAAATCTATCCTGCCATTCCCTTTTGGCCTGCATAGTTTCTACTGAAAGATAAGCTGTTAAGAACATGGGGTTTCCCTTGTATGTTACTTTTTGCTTCTCCCTTGCTGCTTTTAATATTCTTTTTTTGTGTTTAGTCTTTGTTAGTTTGATTAGTATGTCTTGCATGTTTCTCCTTGGGTTTATCCTGTATGGGACTCTTTCTGCCTCTTGGACTTAATTGACTGTTTCCTTTTCCATGTTGGGGAAATTTTCAATTATAATCTCTTCAAAAAATTTCTGACACCCATTCTTTTTCTCTTCTTCTTCTGAGACCCCTATAATTTGAACGTTAGTGCAGTTAATATTGTCCCAAAGGTCTCTGAGACTATCCTTAGTTCTTTTCATTCTTTTTACTTTATTCTGCTCTTCAGCAGTTATTTCCAACATTTCATCTTCCAGCTCATTGATCCATTCTTCTGCTTCAGACATTCTGCTATTGATTCTTTCCAGAGTATTTTTAATTTCAGTAATTGTGTTGTTTGTGTCTATATGCTTATTCCTTAACTCTTCTATGTCTTTGTTAATTGATTCTTCTATTTTCTCCATTTTTTTCAAAGTTTTTGATCACCTTTTCTATCATTATTCTGAATCCTTTTTCAGGTAGTTTGCCTATTTCCTCTTCATTTATTTGGACTTCTGTGTTTCCAGTTTGTTCCTTCACTTATGTAGTATTTCTTTGCCTTTCATTATTTTGTTTAAACTTGTTATATTTGAAGTCTCCTTTTTCCAGGCTTCAAGGTTGAATTATTTCCTCCTTTTGGTTTCCGCCCTCCTAATGTTGGTCCATTGGTTTGTGTAAGCTTTGTATAGAGTGAGATTTGTGCTTTTTTTTGTTTGTTTGTTTGTTTTGTCCTCTGATGGGTAACGCTGAGTGAGGTGATAATCTTGTCTGCTGAAGATTGGGCTTCTATTTTTGTCTTGCTTGTTGTTTGGATGAGGCATCCTGAACATGGTGCTACTGGCAGTAAGGGTGATGCCAGGTCTTGCATACAAGTGGTTGCCTTTGGGGGAATTTCCACTATTTGATATTCTCAAGGTTAGGAGTTCTCTGGTTGTCTAGGGTCTTGGAGTCAATGCTCCCATTCTAAAGGCTCATAGCTTGATCTCTGGCCAAGAACAGAGACTCCACAGGTGGTTTGTTATGGCATTTAATGGGATTAACACAAATACCCAAAAAGGAGAAACCAAAGATGAACCTCAGACAAGTGGCAGTTACAAAATCAAGCAAATCATAATTAAAATAATGGAATATACACACAGACATATAATCCATAAACAAATCAAAACAGTCCAACCAAAATAAAGTACAATAGATTGACCAGGCAAACAAAGGAAACTAAAAATGATATCCACCAGTTAAGAACATAACTAACTAAAGCACAAACTGGAATACAAAACTAAAGTGAGGTGCCAACTGGGGAGTAAAGCAATGAAGACAAAACTAATGAATATGGGGAGGAAAACAAATGAAAGGAAAAAAGAATGAATATAAATGCAAAGTTAAATAAAGGTATATAAAGAAGACATATATATTAAAGATTAACTGCAAGGAGAAAAGAACAGTGGGAAAAGCAAACAAAGCAATAAATGTAGAATAATAATAATGGGTTTTAAAAGTTAAAAATTAAAATTAAAAAGAGGAAAAAAAGAAAAAAGAAAACTCCACAGAACTGAAAAAGGCCAACATAGAGGCAGACGTTTATAACAGCAGTAAAAAGTGTGATTTAAAAAAAAAAAAAAGGCCAAAAAAAAAAAAAAAATCAAAAGCTTAATTAGATTTCATAGTGCTAATAAAATTGACAACTAAAACAGAGGTAAAGGAAATGAGGGGGGGGGGAGAAAAAAGGAAAAAGAAATTGAAAAAACTGCAGAACAAGTTAAAATAATAATAATAAATGGTTTTCTGGAGTCACTGCTCTCAGTGTCCTTTCCCTTGCAGGGAGTCACAGTCCACCTCGCCTCCCTAAGATCCCCTCCAACACTGCACTGGTCTCTGGACCTTCTGTGGGAGCAGTTCAGTCTCTAATCTGGTCCTACTCTTGTGCATTCTTGCCTCCAGTGTCCACACCTATCAGAACTGGTGCATTTTCTTTCGTGGGAGCTCTCAGTGTCCTTTAATATGTTCTGTAGACATGGAGTCTGCCTAGTTGATCTTGTGGACTTAACCTGCAGTTTGTACAGCTAATGGGAAGGTTTTGGTACAGCTAATGTGAAGGTTTTGGATCTTCTTCCTTAGCCACACTGCTCCTGGATTTCAATTGTGGTTTTATTTCAACCTCTGGATGTGGGTTGTCCACTGAGGTTTGTGTCTGAGACTTCCCTGGAGGACTTGGGTCTGCCCCAGTGAGGCCCAAGTGTGGAGGTGGTTCAGCTGTTTGGGTTGCATGGCATCTGGCAGCACCAGTTACTCAAGGGAGTTGGTGGATAGGTCAGTTGGAAATATAGTGCTCTAGAAGGGTATGGCAACCCACTCCAGTATTCTTGCCTAGAAAACCCCACTGACAGAGAAGCCTGGTAGGCCACAATCCACAGGGTTGCAAAGAGTTGGACATTAATGAAGCAACCCCCCATGTGGCAGCTCTGTCCCAATGAGAGTTGAGCAGGAATGTGGCACAGCTGCTTGGGTCATAGGGACCCTGACAGTGCCAAGTGTGCAGGGACACAGACTGCCTTAACTGCAGAAGTTATGACCCTATCAGAATCTTTTTTTGAGCCTCTGTTAACTGGCAATCAGAAGCCTCTAGTCTTTCTCTTTAGCTCTGCTTGTTCAGGCACTTAGAGGGCTCCCTTGTCTGGGATTCTTCTCTGTTGTTCAACATGTCAGGCACATATAGGGGCCTCTCTGACTAGGGCCCTACTTTGTTGTTCAGCACATAAGGCACTTTAAAGAGGCACCCTGCATTGGGTCCTACTCTTGTTCCCTGAGCTTGATGGGCCAGCTGCTGATGCTGGCATGTGGGGAGATAGAGGCTACAGTGATGGCAAGCACTTCCCACAACAATCTCCTCCCTCACGTCCTCTCAGTCCTTCTCTCTGCGGTCAACAGCTGCCCTCATTCTGGGATTGCTCCACAATCCTTATGCTCCAGCTCCACCTGCTGTACCTTCTAGGGGACCTGGGTCCCTGTCCAGGGTATGTATGGCTGCGGCAAGAACTGTCTGTTCTCATTCCATTTAGGCTGCCACAGATCAGCTGTTTCACTCTTAGCTTTAAATGTTTCTCCTCTGACCCAGACAATTACCCTAATGTGGGATCAGACGCCTGCTTTAGGTGCCCCACATGCTGAAGCCAGATCCAGTCCTACTAACACTCCTGTTTTTTCCCCCTAGTTCCTTCATCCTACTGAGTTTTGCATGGGTCTATGTATTCTTTTCCGGTGGTCAGGTACTCCTTTCTGCTCTCAGCTGATGTTCTGCAAGCACTTCTGTGTCTGAAGTATATCATTAAGGTATACATCATGGTATACTATGAAGGTATACACGACATGGTATACCATATCATAAAGGTATACATCCATTCCTGATGTACCTATGGACAGAGATGTACTCCATGTCCCCCTACTCCTTCACCAACTTGTTCCTCCTGTCTCCTCATTTTGAACAGGTTGCCACGTCACCTGAAGACAGGCATTTCCTTTAACACTGGGGCTCTTTATTTTAAGCCCAGTTGATGATGATGGCTGTTCTGTCATGACTAGTACGATGATGCATCCAGGGAGAAATGGTGTCAATCTGAATATTGTAGTCTCAATCAGCCCTTGATTTCAGTCTTATTCCAGAGAATGGGCCCATTCCCATTGTTAGTCACCGAAAAAAGTAAATGACTCAGTTTAATCAGCAACCACAATTTTTTCTCACAATTTGTGGTCTCAAAGACAGTATCACTGATCTGCCAATTTATAGGTCTCCAATTTTCAGGCCAAAAGCTAAGGCCATTGGAAATCACCTCTTAGTCAGTAAAAATATAATGAGGTTCATGAAGGAGAGCATTATTAGCCAGAGGTATGGAAACAAACTTGAGTTCTGCTCACTAAACAAAATGACCACTTCCGTTTTCAATTGTGTGGTTGCTAAAAACTGCAGTATTTCAGCGGACATCACTAGACTTCAGCCTAGCTGAAACGTCAGTGACCATCAGTAAACTAGGTCCAGGCATTCAGAAGAATTGCTGTAAACTAGAGATATCACTGTGCCAGAGACTTTGTTCAGACAGTGCAATTTCTTTACCTAAAATTGATATGCTGCTGTGTCTATGCCAGTGACATTCTTTGAGTTGAGGCTTGCTGGCCCTTTGACCTTGTTATACACTGAGTCCAAGTTGACTTACCCCAAGATGGGAATGTCAGGTAAGAGTCTAAAAGCTACTATGCTTCAGACACTTGATTTCAACAAGAACCTAGAAACAAAAACTCCTTTACAAAAGCATGCACCTGGTAGATGTGTCAGGGACACAAAAGATTAATGTCGATGTATGACAAAAACCCAGCACAATATTGTAAAGTAATTATCCTCCAATAAATTATTTTTTTTTTAAGTCCCAAACCACAAGGGTTTTCTCTCAATAGAAATTGCCTTCTTTTGCCAGAAGTTTCAGTTGGCAAAATTATCAGTCACAGAGACAGTTATCTCAAAGGATTGAGGAGCCCCCAAGATACTATCACTTCTCCAACTCTAGTTCTTCCCATTTGGGAACATCCCTCTGTGGTATTTGTGAGCATTCATAGTATAGGTATACAATACCAATGATGTATTCTATAGTAGAAACCATAATAACACAGTGAATTAGCACAAAAGGCCTGACTCACAAGGTCATTTCAGCTTCTCTCCTCACTGGGAACTCTGTTTAAATCTTATCAGTTAAATGTGGGTGTTCTCTCTTCTGAGCAGGAAAGAGTAGGATAATGGGCACCTATATACAACAGAGCTGTAAAACTTAATTCCCTTCCCTTCCTGCCATACTCAGATATGTGTATATAACCTTCATTTCCCCTTAAGGAGACCCAAACCCACCATTTAACATCTTTATTCTTAAAGCATCTGACACTGGAGTCACTGGGAAGGAGATGTGGAGAAAGGAGAGAACTTGGAGGAAGAAAGCAGCTCTGTAGCAGCTAGGTGCTGCTTTCATTTTCCATCTCAATTTGTGGCCAGTTTCTCATTCTTCAGTGTGTCAACTGCATTAACAGGGCACTGAGAGCCCCCAAACTAGTCGATGCTTCATCTGTAGTTTCTGATTAAAGTTTATCTAATTCAAGGAAATGTATCCAAAAGGGCAAAAGCTCCCATTTAGCCACCAACATCCACTACAAAACACAAACAAAACTCTGAGATCTGTTATCCTCTGTGAATGGATTAGAGTTTGTCAGGATAGACTGCAGGAGAGGCTCAGCTTGACAATGGCCTTGCTGTTGACATACTTCCTTAAAAACATTATATAACCTGCCTCCATTTTGCAAACATATTCTTAGTGAGAGTGCACAATCCTGAAACTATTATCTGAAATGTAGGATCATTTTCTTACCCCACAAAATGAGCAGTACATGCCTACATACTAAGTTGCTTCAGTTGTGTCCAACGCTTTGCAACCCTATGGTCTGTAACCCTATGGAGAATCTCCCTTGTCCATGGGATTTTCCAGGCAAGAATACTGAAGTGAAAGTGAATGAGGGGAAGTCACTCAGTCGTGTCCGACTCTTAGCGACCCCATGGACTGGTAGCCTACCAGGCTCCTCCGTCCATAGGATTTTCCAGGCAAGAGTACTGGAGTGGGATGCCATTACCTTCTCCAAGGGGATCTTCCTGACCAAGGAATCTAACTTACGTCTTCTGTGACTCTGCATTGGCAGGTGGGTTCTTTACCACTGAACCACCTGGGAAGCCCAGAATGAAGAGTAGTAATGCAATACAATAGGATAGACCTGAGACTGCATATCACACTGGCAAGGAAGTCCCCTGTATGGAATAGAGTTAACAATGACTAGGGCAAGACTGGGGCTTCCCTGGTGGGTTCAGATGATAAAGAATCTGCCTGCTATGCAGGAGACATGGTTCAATCCCTGTGAGTTCAATCAGGAAGATCTCCTGGAGAAATAGCTACCCACTCCAGTACAACTGAATGACTAACAATACACAGGACACTGTTTGGGCAACTGTATTTGAACCCACATCTTGTTACTCAGTCAGCAACCATGTCTTCAATTCCTCCTCACTAATAGGCATGGGATAATTTACTGCCTTGCATGATGAATAGTTTAGTCAACAATTTTGCTACTGATTGGATTTCTTTTAAAGCTTGTAAACCAGCCTTTGGTTGAAAGACCCTTCTGCTCTTAGAATGCCATTACCTCTCCAGATCTCATTCTCACTGTCAAAACTGTCAAGAGTTGTAATTGATTTGAGATTGCATGCTGTCTGTAAGCTAACTAGCTATCGTAATATTATTTTATGAATGCTGGAAGAAGACAAAATTCTCCTCAGTCAAAGATGAAAGACAGTTATTACTCATAGCAATCACAGCAGCTAGAGTATCATCATTTTTATGTCCTTTTCCCAAGCTCCAATTTACAGAAGATGAAACAAAAAGAGTCAGGTGACACCTGTATACACAGTATGCTATATCTAAGGAAAGGAACCCCGGGCTGAGGGTTTCTGAATCTTTTTCATGGGCAGTAGGCATGCCTAACCCTGTGCACCAGAGAAGACACTCTTTTACTTCCAGAGCTTTAAACAAATCTACTCTTTGCCCCAGAAGTGAATTCTATTTTTCAAGGTGGTTTGCTATACAACAATCTATGAAAAAATAGCCTGGAACAAAGGTAGTTCTCTAAAACAGGCACAAATATGAAAGGTCATGAAGAATTGTCTTCTGACAGAGGTGTGAGATAAACATTTGTTCTTAAACTACTTGTTTAGAGTAAATTGTTTCAAAATTCTTGCCTTTCATTTCTGAGAATCTTTCTTATTGTATCTTTAGTAATTTGTTCTTCTCTGTGTTCTGTGCTTTCCTTTATAAAAGTCTCATTATTTAATCAAAAGATTTTTTAGATTTATCTTCTAATTTTTCTTATGTTTCCTCTCATTTCTATTTGTGTACTTTAAGACATTTTTCTTAACTTTTTCTTATAATTTGGTTATTAAATTTTTAATTTCTGCTGTAATTTTTTTTTATTTTCAAAATTTAAATTCTAGGTTTCTTCTTTTAAATTTCTGAATGTTTCTTTTCAAAAGCTTCCTCTTTTTTGCTTCATGAGTACAGTACTTTGTCTTATCTCTGAGTCTTCTTCTGTTCCAAGAATTTCTATGTTTCCTTTAAGTTCTTTTTTGTTTTGATCTCCATCTTCAATCTTACAGACTTTTTTGAATGTGTAATATTCCTTGTCTATTTGTCCTTATTTAAATTTGAGATAATAACAACAACCAAAAAAAAAAAAAAAAATGCCTAGAAGCTCTGTAACAATGGCTGAAGCTTGTCAAGTGATTTTCATCATTACAGAATGAATAGGGAAGAATCTACTGTTTCAACTCCTTAGGTCTTGGACTAAGGGCTAAATCTTTAAGTTCTTGGACTACTCAATATCCCCAGGAAGAATCATCAGTCTCTTGTCTATTGTATGTAACCCTAATGGCCACAATTCTTGGAAATGAGTTTGAAAAGGGGACTGAGATTCTTCATCTTTTAATATATAGACATTCACCTTATTCCTTCTGTTTAATACAGTGCCCTTACCCTCAGCTCTGCTGTTATCCTCCACAGGCAGTAAACTGTTTCCTGGCATGATTAAAGAGAAAATCTGGAAGACTAACCCACTCTATTTCTGTTATTTCATCCTACTGATTGTCTATGCTTCAGAAGTAACTGACATCTCCAAATCCTGAGACACTGATGTTTTGCAGCATTATTTGTCTTGATTCTTATTTCCTCCATTTCAAACACACAGCTTTCATCTGTCTCTGCTTGTCTAAACAAGTCACTATATTTTCAGTTTCCAATATGTTATTGATATCTCAAATGTGCTCTCATATCTTATCCAACTTTCTGTACTTCTGTGGGTTTTTCCCTTAGTGCAATTTCATTTTAGTTGAATTTCAGGGGGAAGCAAAAATAATCACCTGTATTCAGTCTGCCATGTTTAACCAGAACAATGATAGATTTTTAAAGAAGGGAAGGTCTATGGACATCCAAAATAGGAAAAGACTCTTACTTTCTATAGATGAAATGGGGGTTTCTTCATATGTTAATTGAGCAACATTGTTTGCAAAGCTCCAAAGATTCCAAAATAGAAGTGTTTAAGCTTAGCAATTGCTTTCAAATGACCTAACAGAATATCTAGGCTGCACTTGAAAATATTTAATAAAGTGGTTTTTAAGCTTGGGAAATTCTAAAATATCTACTTGAAATCTGAACAGATGCCAAAAATATACATTAAACAAAGAATTCATAAAATATTGCAATAACAAAATAATATTTTATTATACACAAGTGTTTAAGATGATTAAGGAAGAAAATTTACAAACAATCTAACACTTCCTGAAGTGATCAGTCTTTGTTCCCAACTTCCAGAGAACTGCAAAATGAGGCAGAAGGCAGAAACCTTTTATAGGATGAAGGATAAGAAATAAGAAAGAGAAAAAAATAGAAAATGAATAAAGAACACAGAAATAAGTATAAATCCCAGAGTTGCCTTGATGTTTGAAGAATGACTAGATGTTTCAAGAATGTTTTTCAAACTAGATGTTTGAAGAATGACTAGGTTTCTGGTTAAATAGAGCATTTACAGGGACAAAAGAGTGTTGGTTGGGGAAAAAAATTTTAAAAAAGCACAACCTAAACACTGAGGATTATGTTTATGAACTTGCTAAGGACTTAAGCCTTGGATGCAGCCTCTCAAAGAGCTTTGAGGGACTACCCCAAAGAGGTAAGGGATGAGCCAGGATATACAGATATTTTTGCAACAAAAGCCAAGTAGTCAGAACATTAAAAGATTATTGTTAATTAAAGAAAACAAGACATCTCAAGTTAACGAATCTAGGGCTTTTCGTTATGTGAAACGATGCAAGAGTCTGGGCTTACCGAAATCATCTGATAGACATGTTGACTGTCTAAGGGTTTCCCTGGTGGCTCCGAGGTTAAAGCATCTGCCTGGAATGCGGGAGACCCGGGTTTGATCCCTGGGTCGGGAAGATCCCCTGGAGAAGGAAATGGCAACCCACTCCAGTACTCTTGCCTGGAGAATCCCATGGAGGGAGGAGCCTAGTAGGCTACAGTCCATGGGATGGGGGTCACAAAGGGTAGGACACGACTGAGCGACTTCACTTTCACTTTCACTTGACTGTCTAGGGCACTATCCTGTTTTTCTCCATCCTGAATACCTTCAGGGTACACAGCAGGGGTGGCTACAGTGGCTGATGACTTGATGGCCAAAACATTATTTGTTTACTAATATAACAAGTGACAATTTTTAATCCACAAAAGTTATCTAAATTTCAGTCTGCTGACATACCCCCACCCTCACCCCTCAGCAGCAGTGCCTCCATCTTGGGCCTAGTAATTTAATTCAGTATAAGATAACAATGTCAGCTACAGAGTATTTGCTAAATTGCATTGTTAACTTATTACAATGAAGCAAATCATAAAACATATAGAAGAAAAAAACAGCAAACTGGAGAAAAAACCTAAAGTTAAATTTCTATTTTGGAAAAATTTCTCATGTATATGGCAAAACCAATACAATATTGTAAAGTTAAAAAATAAAATAATTTTTTAAAAATAAATAAATAAATTCAGGTCATTCATCTTAAAAAAAAGAAGCAACTTATCTTAAAATCAATTCTTTTCATTTAATAGATTTACTAAAATATTGTAATTTTATTTAATAATCAGAGGATGAAAAAAGAATGTCATAGCTATTCTGATATAACCATCTTACAAAAAGTAAAAAAAAATGAAAGCTAAAAAATAAAAAAATATTTTTTTAATTCTCTTCTTTCATCAGTGTTACAAAGCTTGAGAGTAAATAGAGCTATATGATATTGCTGCTGATTATTTTATAATCTTCATCATCAAAAGAACAGAGGGAAAATTAACAGTGATATTCAAAAGCAAAAATATTCACTTATTAAGTCTCCTTTCATTCTAGTATAGTGCATAAATATTTTTAAATTAATAATTTATATTTAAATCAATGTTTATTAAATGGATTTGCTTTCTTATATATACAACAATTCAATAATGAGTCCCAGATTCTGTAAAACTACTTAATATGTTTCTGATATAAAGAATTTTAGTACACATAATTAAAAAAAAAAAAAATGCAATCAGATCAGATCAGTCGCTCAGTTGTGTCCGACTCTTTGCAACCCCATGAACTGCAGCACGCCAGGCCTCCCTGTCCATCACCAACTCCCGGAGATCACTCAGACTCACATCCATCCAGTCAGTGATGCCATCCAGCCATCTCATCCTCTGTCGTCCCCTTCTCCTCCTGCCCTCAATCCCTCCCAGCATCAGAGTCTTCTCCAATGAGTCAACTCTTCGCATGAGGTGGCCAAAATACTGGAGTTTCAGCTTTAGCATCATTCCTTCCAAAGAAATCCAAGGGCTGATCTCCTTCACAATGGACTGGTTGGATCTTCTTGCAGTCCAAGGGACTCTCAAGAGTCTTCTCCAACACCACGGTTCAAAAGCATCAATTCTTCGGCGCTCAGCCTTCTTCACAGTCCAGCTCTCACATCCATACAAGACCACAGGAAAGACCATAGCCTTAACTAGACGAACCTTTGTTGGCAAAGTAATGTCTCTGCTTTTGAATATGCTATCTAGGTTGATCATAACATTTCTTCCAAGGAGTAAGCGTCTTTTAATTTCATGGCTGCAGTCACCATCTGCAGTGATTTTGGAGCCCAGAAAAATAAAGTCTGACACTGTTTCCACTGTTTCCCCATCTATTTCCAATGTAGTGATGGGACCGGATGCCATGATCTTCGTTTTCTGAATGTTGAGCTTTAAGCCAACCTTTTCACTCTCCACTTTCACTTTCATCAAGAGGCTTTTTAGCCCCTCTTCACTTTCTGCCATAAGGGTGGTGTCATCTGCATATCTGAGGTTATTCATATTTCTCCCAGCAATCTTGATTCCAGCTTGTGTTTCTTCCAGTCCAGCATTTCTCATGATGTACTCTGCATATAAGTTAAATAAACATGGTGACAATATGCAGCCTTGACGTACTCCTTTTCCTATTTGGAACCAGTCTGTTGTTCCATGACCAGTTCTAACTGTTGCTTCCTGACCTGCATACAGATTTCTCAAGAGGCAGAGCAGGTGGTCTGGTATTCCCATCTCTTTCAGAACTTTCCACAGTTTATTGTGATCTACACGGTCAAAGGCTTTGGCATAGTCAATAAAGCAGAAATAGATGTTTTTCTGGAACTCTCTTGCTTTTTCCATGATCCAGGGGATGTTGGCAATTTGGTCTCTAGTTCCTCTGCCTTTTCGAAAACCAGCTTGAACATCAGGAAGTTCACGGTTCACATATTGCTGAAGCCTGGCTTGGAGAATTTTGAGCATTACTTTACTAGCGTGTGAGATGAGTGCAATTGTGCACTAGTTTGAGCATTCTTTGGCATTGCCTTTCTTTGGGATTGGGATGAAAACTGACCTTTTCCAATCTTGTGGCCACTGCTGAGTTTTCCAGATTTGCTGGCATATTGAGGGCAGCACTTTCACAGCATCATCTTTCAGGATTTGCAATAGCTCCACTGGAATTCCATCACCTCCACTAGCTTTGTTCGTAGTGATGCTTTCTAAGGCCCACTTGACTTCACATTCCAGGATGTCTAGCTCTAGGTCAGTGATCACACCATCATGATTATCTGGGTCGTGAAGCTCTTTTTTGTACAGTTCTTCTGTATATTCTTGCCACCTCTTCTTAATATCTTCTGCTTCTGTTAGGTCCATACCATTTCTGTCCTTTATCGTGCCCATCTTTGCATGAAATGTTCCTTTGGTATCTCTGATTTTCTTGAAGAGATCCCTAGTCTTTCCCATTCTGTTGTTTTCCTCTATTTCTTTGCATTGATCACTGAAGAAGGCTTTCTTATTTCTTCTTGCTATTCTTTGGAACTCTGCATTCAGATGTTTATATCTTTCCTTTTCTCCTTGTTTTTCACTTCTCTTCTTTTCATAGCTATTTGTAAGGCCTCCCCAGACAGCCATTTTGCTTTTTTGCATTTCTTTTCCAAGGAAAAGAAACGTGCAATAAACACTTCTAATATGTTGTGCCTTTTTAAGATATCATCAGTGAAACAGGTCTGTTTTTTCAGTTAGAATTTTATTGTAACACTATTTTTAGACATTAAAACAGGTCCACAGGATTTTATTTCTACCTGACAATTGACATAACAAATATGAATTAAATAGGATTAGTCATTTTAAAATACAAGTGAAGGGTAACAGCTATGGATATTTTAAATATATTATTGTTTCTCCTTCACAAAATTTACTTTATTTTTCAACTGAGCAAGTGCTTCTGGGTGTTGTTGAGGGAAAAATAAAATCTCCCAAGCTGTTTTGGTCTATTTAAGAAACACAGTATTCATGCTGAGTCCAAACGGACTTTTAAATGTGCACAAATGACGTAGCCAATCATACATCTTTTATGCATGAGAAACTGTGGTTGGCACAATAGCAACCTCCAACTCTGTATGTGGTATGTACCCAGATGATTCCATATGTTGGAAATGTGGCTAAGCACTGTTACTAGTGCTTAGCAGCACTGAGGCTGCCAGTACAGGGTAGAGAGGCTACTAAAATAGATGAAAATCATATTTAAGGAAGTTTGTACCTCCTGATCATAATTCAAAATAAGGATATTTTAAACATGACATTTTGACAGTCAACAGACTTTCTAGAAGATGAAAGACTGGTGAGACAAATCTGTGTTTTCAATAAAAGTGTTAGGCTTTCAGATTTTCAATTTTTGTGTGCCCCATGATCTGATTTTTCATATATGGTATAACAAAACTTTTAAAGATCTGTAGTACAATTCTTGAGAAATGGTTTATCTGAAAACATAGCCTCATGTCTTAAAGGACTACTTCCTGTTCTATGCAGAATCGCAAGATGTGATTTTTGATGAGATTGCTTATATTCAGCTTCTTAAATGTATACAGACAATTTTTGAATTTATCTCAGAAAATAGCTTTAATATTACAAACTGAAAATTTCTCCTTAATGGGAAGGAGGACATAGAGTTTCTCAGTATTCCCAGACAGACTTATAATAGGGAAAAGAGTCATAGAATCACATAAAAATAATAGCTCTATTTATTGGATACTATGTCAGTGATGTTCACATATACACACTTATACAGACTGATAATCTCTAATTCTCTGTGGTATAAAAAGTATAATGGTATAAAGGAGATACCATTATAACTCTTTTATAGATGAGAAGAGTAAAACTCACTTAGGTTTAGTAACTTATGGAAAACCATCCAATTTGCAAGTAAGAGAGAGATTTTAACTGAGGACATGTCTAAAATTAGGAGTTGAAAAATCAAGTCCATTTGAAGTTGATATCCTGATTTCTGACAATGCAAGAACAATAACTGATTCTTTAGCAGGAGTGACATGGAGTCAAGAAATGTCTCCTAATATGTAATCTTCTTACTCAGTGAATCTGTTAAGAATCGAGAAGACTTCAGAGGATGTATGTAGAATGATTTTAATTTACAAACCTCATCTGCCAGTGACAAAAGTAGCAATGACTGCTGGCATCTGGAAATAAATCCTGCAGTTGTCTTTGTGGAAAACAAAGGAACTGTGCCAGGTCGTTTAAACTGAAACATGATCAACTACCCACATTTAGTCCTCATACCAGCACATGCACATGCTCAGACACTCAGTTGTGTCCAACTCTTTGCAACTCTATGGACTGTAACCCTCCAGGCTCCTCTGTCCATGGGATTTTCTTAGCAAGAATACTGGAGTGGGTGCATTTCTTTGTCCAGGGAATTTTCCCAATTGAGAAATCGAAACTGCATCTATTTTGTCTCCTGCATTGGCTGGTGTGCTCTTCACCACTAGCACAACCTGAGAAGACCTTGCTACAGAGACTCTTAAAATGGCCCAGTTATAAGATATATTCCCTATTTCATGTCAGCATATATTATCAGAGATCCTGATATTTGTTTCAGGAAATGTTCAAAGAAAAGGGAAATATTTTCTGATCTACTGTGATTGTTTTCACTTTCTTTCACTTCAGTTCAGTTCAGTCACTCAGTCATGTCCGACTCTTTGTGACCACATGAACTGCAGCACCCCAGGCATCCCTGTCCATTACCAACTCCCAGCGTCCACCCAAACTCATGTCCGTTGTGTCAATGATGCCATCCAACCATCTCATCCTCTGTCGTCCCCTTCTCATCCTGCCCTCAATCTTGCCCAACAATAGGGTCTTTTCAAATGAGTCAGCTCTTCACATTAGATGACCAAAATATTGGAATTTCAGTTTCAACATCAGTCCTTCCATGAACACCCAGGACTGATCACCTTTAGGATGGACTGGTTGAATCTCCTTGCAGTCCAAGAGACTCTCAAGAGTCTTCTCCAACACCATAGTTCAAAAGCATCGATTCTTCGGTGCTCAGCTTTCTTTATAGTCCAACTCTCATATCCATACATGACTACCAGAAAAACCATAGCTTTGACTAGACGGATCTTTGTTGACAAAGTAATGTCTCTGCTTTTTAATATGCTAACTATGTTGGTCATAACTTTCCTTCCAAGGAATAAGCATCTTTTAATTTCATTGCTGAAATCACCATCTGCAGTGATTTAGGAGCCCCTCAAAAATAAAGCTGACACTGTTTCCCCATCTATTTGCCATTAAGTGATGGGACTGGATGCCATGATCTTACTTTTCTGAATGTTGAGCTTTAAGCCAACTTTTTCACTCTCCTCTTTCACTTTCATCAAGACACTCTTCTTCACTTTCTGCCATAAGGGTGGTGTCATCTGTGTATCTAAGTTTATTGATATTTCTCCTGGCAATCTTGATTCCAACTTGTGCTTCATCCAGCCCAGCGTTTCTCATGATGTACTCTGCACACGAGTTAAATAAGCAGGTTGACATTATACAGCCTTGATGTACTCATTTTCCTATTTGGAACCAGTCTGTTGTTCCATGTCCAGTTCTAACTGTTGCTTCCTGGCCTGCATACAGGCTTCTCAAGGGGCAGGTCAGGTGGTCTGGTATTCCTACCTCTTAAAGAATCTTCCACAGTTTATTGTGATCCACACAGTTAAAGGCTTTGGCAAAATCAATAAAGCAGAAGTAGATGTTTTTCTGGAACTCTCTTGTTTTTTCCATGATCCAGCAGATTTTGGCAATTTGATCTCTGGTTCCTCTGTCTTTTCTAAAACCAGCTTGAACATCTGGAAGTTCACAGTTCACATATTGTTGAAGCCTGGCTTGGAGCATTTTGAGCATTACTTTACTAGCATATGAGATGAGTGGAATTGTGTGGTAGTTTAATCATTCTTTGGCATTGCCTTTCTTGGGATTGGAATGAAAACTGACTTTTTCAGTCCTGTGGCCACTGCTGAGTTTTCCGAATTTGCTGGCATACTGAGTGCAGCACTTTCACAGCCTCATCTTTCAGGATTTGAAATAGCTCCACTGGAATTCCATCACTTCCACTAGCTTTGTTCGTAGTGATCCTTTCTAAGGCCCACTTGACTTCACATTCCAGAATGTTTTCCTCTAAGTGAGTGATCACACCATCGTGATTATCTAGGTCATGAAGATATTTTTTGTACAGTTCTTATGTGTATTCTTGCCACCTCTTCTTAATATCTTGTGCTTCTGTTAGGTCCATACAATTTCTTTCATTTATTGAGCCCATCTTTGCATGAAATGTTCCCTTGGTATCTCTAATTTTCTTGAAGAGATCTCTAGTCTCTCCCATTCTATTGTTTTCCTTTATTTCTTTCCACTGATCACTGAGGAAGGCTTTCTTATCTCTCCTTGCTATTCTTTAGAACTCTGCATTCAAAATGATATAATTTTCCTTTCCTCCTTTGCTTTTTGTTTCTCTTCTTTTCACAGCTATTTGTGAGACCTCCTCAGACAGCCATTTTTCTTTTTTGCATTTCCTTTTTTTCAGGGATGGTCTTGATCCCTGTCTCCTGTAAAATGTCATGAACCTCTGTCTGTAGTTCATCAGGCACTATGTCTGTCAGATCTAGTCCTTTAAACCTATTTGTCACTTTCACTGCATAACTGTAAGGGATTTGATTTAGGTCATACCTGCATGGTCTTGTGGTTTTCCCTACTTTCTTCACTTAAGTCTGAATTTGGCAATAAGGAGTTCATGATCTGAGCCACAGTCACTTCCTGGTCTTGTTTGTGCTGACTGTATAGAGCTTCTCCATCTTTGGCTGCCAAGAATATAATCAATCTGATTGCAGTGTTGGCCATCTGGTGATGTCCATGTGTAGAGTCTTCTCTTACGTTGTTGCAAGAGGGTGATTTCTATGACCAGTACACTCTCTTGGCAAAAGTCTATTAGCCTTTGCCCTGCCTCATTCTGTATTCCAAGGCCAAATTTACCTTTTACCCCAGGTGTTTCTTGATTTCCTACTTTTGCATTTCAGTCCCCTATAATAAAAAGGACATCTTTTGGGGGTGTTATTTGTAAAAGGTCTTGTAGGTCCATTTTATTTAAATGACATAAATTGGGAGTAGAGAAGCAGAAAGCTTTTTTATCTATATATAAATATAAATTTAAAGTTGTAGACTCAAACAGAGATAAGTAAAGTGGTGGTGGGGGACTGAGTTAGGGAAACATGGGACTATGAAAGTAAATTGGAGCATGAAACATGTGCAGATTAAAGTGGAAAATGACATAAAATAAACCCACAAAAAATGGTTGCTATGACCTAAAACTAAGAACTTTATTAAAATCAAGAGAAAGTAATTTATCTGATACTGGGAGACATTTTCAAAACACTGCTTTAATTATTTTACTCCCTCCTGAAAAATCATTATACTTATTCCATTTTAAATAAAACACAAACTCCTTAGCCTGAGATCTAAGATCTCTCATCTCTGTTGCTCTTAACAATTACTCCATTCTGTGTGTTGAGGAATTCAATGGTACATTTTCTAATTGGGCAATAAAGTGACTGATTTGTGTTTTAAAAGATCACTGACACCAGATAGCATGTTAGTGGAAGGAAATAGAAGTTTGGTGGCACTAGTGGTAAAGAATTCACCTGCCAGTGCAGGAGACACGGGTTCAATCCTTGTATCAGAAAGATCTGGTGGAGTAGGAAATGGCCATCCACTCCAGTATAATTGCTTGGAAAAATTCCATGGACAGAGGAAACTAGCAGGCTACTGTCCATGTATCAAAGAGTTGGACATGGCTGAACACACACACACACACACACACACACACAAAAAAAAAAAAAAAAAAACTATGGACAAGGTAAAGATTTAGGAAACTAATGTAGTGGTTTAGTCTTAAAGATGAAAAGACTATAAAATAGTGTAAGTGGAATGGAAATAGCATTGGACTTGAATTTCAAAATGCTTAAGTTTCCTCAATGTTGTTTCAAGGTCATTTACAAAAAATCCAAAAGATACATGAGATAAGAAGTGGGAAGAGAAAAGAACATCTCCCTGCTGGTTCCTAGTTCCCATGGAGTTGATGATGGTTCCAGTCATGTATATGACAAAGCTACACCTCAGCAGGTTTTCAAAAACTTATCCCTGATGGGATAATATCTTGAGAAATCTGTATGCAGGTCAGGAAGCAACAGTTAGAACTGGTCATGGAACAACAGACTGGTTCCAAATAGGAAAAGGAGTACGTCAAGGCTGTATATTGTCACCATGTTTATTTAACTTATATGCAGAGTACATCATGAGAAATGCTGGACTGGAAGAAACACAAGTTGGAATCAAGATTGCTGGGAGAAATATCAATAACCTCAGTTATGCAGATGACACCACCCTTATGGCAGAAAGTGAAGAGGAATTAAAAAGCCTCTTGATGAAAGTGAAAGTGGAAAGTGAAAAGGTTGGCTTAAAGCTCAACATTCAGAAAACGAAGATCATGGCATCTGGTCCCATCACTACATGGGAAATAGATGGAGAAACAGTGGAAACAGTGTCAGACTTTATTTTTCTAAGCTCCAAAATCACTGCAGATGGTGGCTGCAGCCATGAAATTAAAAGACGCTTACTCCTTGGAAGGAAAGTTATAAGCAACCTAGATAGCATATTCAAAAGCAGAGACATCACTTTG
The DNA here is from genome assembly GCA_935064755.1 of Tragelaphus eurycerus. Taxonomy (NCBI): domain Eukaryota; kingdom Metazoa; phylum Chordata; class Mammalia; order Artiodactyla; family Bovidae; genus Tragelaphus; species Tragelaphus eurycerus. Next base: position 3,474,928 of record CAKXYN010000123.1, read on the forward strand.
CCAACGAAGGTTCACCTAGTCAAGGCTATGGTCTTTCCTGTGGTCATGTATGGATGTGAGAGTTGGACTGTGAAGAAGGCTGAGCGCCGAAGAATTGATGCTTTTGAACTGTGGTGTTGGAGAAGACTCTTGAGAGTCCCTTGGACTGCAAGGAGATCCAACCAGTCCATTCTGAAGGAGATCAGCCCTGGGATTTCTTTGGAAGGAATGATGCTCAAGCTGAAACTCCAGTATTTTGGCCACCTCATGCGAAGAGTTGACTCATTGGAGAAGACTCTGATGCTGGGAGGGATTGGGGGCAAGAGGAGAAGGGGACGACAGAGGATGAGATGGCTGGATGGCATCACTGACTCGATGGATGTGAGTCTGAGTGACCTCCAGGAGTTGGTGATGGACAGAGAGGCTTGGCGTGCTGCGGTTCATGGGGTCGCAAAGAGTCGGACACGACTGAGTGACTGATCTGATCTGAACCCTGCTGGTTCCTAGTTCCCATGGAGTTGATGATGGTTCCAGTCATGTATATGACAAAGCTACATCTCAGCAGGTTTTCAAATCTTATAGACAAGTCAGCAGATTGTAGAGATGGCATTTGTGGAACTTAAAGGCAGAAGAAATGTTGAGAACTTCTCAGTCTTCACTTGCTTCACTTTCATTCACTTACTTAAAGTTTTATCAATTTAGTTAGGCATAGATATGACATATAAAGGGCTTGCCAGGTGGCATTAGTGGTATAGAATCTGCCTGAAATGCAGAAAACATAAGAGATGCAGATTCAATCCCAGGGTCAGGAAGATCCCTTCGAGGAGGACATGGCGACCCAGTCCAGTATTCTTGCCTAGAGCATCCTATGGACAGAGGAACCTGGTGGGCTTCCTGTAGTAAGGAAGACAATAAATTCCATGTTGGTCATTCTGGGTTTGAGATGACTTGTTGTTCAGTCACTAAGTCATGTCCTACTCTGCAACCCCATGGACTGTAGCATGGCAAGCTCCTCTGTCCTCCACTATATCCTGGACTTTGTTCAAATTCATGTCCATTGAGTCAGTGATGCTATCCAACCATTTTATCCTTTGCCACTCTCTTCTTCTTTTGCGCTCAATCTTTCCCCACACCAAGGCATTTTTTCAATGAGTCAGCTCTTCACATCAGGTTGCCAAAGTATTGGAACTTCAGCTTCAGCATCAGTCCTTCCAATGAATATTCAGAGTTGATTTCCTTTAGGATTGACTGATTTGATATCCTTGCAGTCCAAGGGACTTTCAAGAGTCTTCTTCAGCACCTCAATTTGAAAGCATGAATTCTTTGGCACTCATCCTTTTTTATGGTCCAACTCTCACATCTGGACATGACTACTGAAAAAAAACATAGCTTTGACTATATGGAGCCTTGACAGCAAAAACTGTTGGCAAAGTGATGTCTTTGCTTTTTACTATGCTGTCGAGGTTTGTCATAGCTTTTCTCCCAAGGAGCAAGTGTCTTTTAATTTCATGGCTGCAGTCATCATCCACATTGATTCTTGAGCCCAAGAAAATTCAAGTATCTCCAAGGCTGAACTAGTACCATAAATACCTGAAATGGCATAGTAGTAGTAATAAAAAGTGGTTTGGCTTGCAGTTTACTAAGACGTGCACATTACATAATAAAACATTCATATTCAATTGAAAAAGAATTGGGAACAAATAAAGCTTATATTCTCTGAATTTATGGGTTCAAGTTGGTGATACTTGCTGTTGATGTACTGCAACTCATAACCCCTGTCACCTTGGCTCAGAAAATGGCAACTCAGATAAATGTATACTCATATTATAAACAAATTGGATAGTATAAAAGATAATTTAAAGTAGCTTTTGTAGTTTTATCTGGTTTTAACTTGGGATCTGGTGGATTGGTGAGTTCTGTTTCATTATCTGTTCTTTCAGGGAATTTATCTTGCTCTTCCAATTGAGAGTAGTTTCTCTGTCTTTTCATTTCACTTAACTTTTGCTGTCTATGTGTATTTTGAAGAAAGAGTTATATACTGTGATCTTGAAGGGGTCTTTTTCTGTGGGAGCATCCCTGCTTAGACTGTCTTTGTTAGCAGTTCTGATTTTAATATGCCAGCCACATTTGTCCTCAGTGTGTGCTGGTTGTTATCCCCTTAAAGAGTGTGTGGTTGGTGTTGGGGAGTTTAAAACTTGTGCAGGATTTGAGATGAGACTTCCTCCCTGCTCCATAGCTATTGCTGCAGTGTCAGGGAACGGGTCGAGTGAAACAAGTCAGGCTCATGCAATCACAGAGGACTGCCTATCGAAAGATCTTTGTTCTACCCAGAACCAGCTGCAAGTCTTGTCTCTTTCTCTGTTGTGTGTATCCCCAGTCTAGTGCATGACTGTAGCGTGGAGTTCATGGACGATTGTGCCCACCCCATTCAGACTGGGGACCGGGATGAGCTGGCAGCCACCAGTGCAAGGAGCTCTCTGCCTTGATGGTTGGCAAAGAAGCTTTCAGGTGCTCCTTACAAATAGAGTCTAGTTGTCTCTAGCTCTTGTCTCCATCCCAGTGGTTATCCCAGCAGACAACATACTTGCAGGGCCTCAGGACTGTGATGCCCAGATTGTGGCTTGACCTGCTCACTCCTAAGGGCTAGGGTCTGCCCATACAGACGGTTTCTTTGTTACCTATCCCTCCCAGGTCCCAATCTGATACCTTTTTTCCCATCCTACTTGGTTATGTTGAGATATTTCTTGAAGCTTTGATTATATAGAATGTCTTCTGCCAGTTTTTAGTTAGTTCTCTGTGAGAATTGTTCTACATGTAGATTTATTTTTTATGTGTTTTGGGGGAAGATGAGTTCCATTTCCTCCTACTCTACCATCTTGCTCCCCCTGTATGTTTTATTTTTTAAACTGCTTATTAGCTTTGTGTTTTATAAGATATGGAATATAGTGCCTTTATATTGTTTCCTACCTATGTTCAACCATCTTTTAGTTGTATTTGTTTGTTGTGTTACTATTTTTACATGATCAATATTTATTAAATTTATTTAGTGTTTTTTAAACATAATTCATGGCTATTGTCTCAATTATTTATTTTAAGGAAAGCAACATTCCATCAACAATCACTTTACCATGCTTTTCTATTTCAAAACAATTTATTTTTATTCATATGTTGATCAGTTGTTTCAAAACAGCCAATGTAAAGGATGGTTATAATAAACTATTGTAATTGTCCTGACTTTGGAAAAACATGAACATCTGAGCATATCATAGTTAGAAAACATTAGCAGAGGGAAAGAAAAGCTAACACAGTTCTAGAGGTTGCTGTCTTTATACTTAAACATACACACACGGATACATATTTCATCTTCCATGTCTCAATTCTTCAATATTTTCATAATATCTAGTAACTATTAACATGGTAAATTAATCTGTGCAAATATAGTAGAAGATCAGTGAGAAAATATTTAAGGACAAATGAGGTCTCAGACCCCAAATTATCCCACATATGCTGCTTATACACTTGACACTATCCATTACAAAGCTCTGACCATTCTGTGTTAAAATCAGCAGACTTAAATATAGCATCACTAAACAGAGAATAACACGGTAGCATGCTACTACACTTTGGCCACACTAGTGAAATGTGTTTGGGAAGAGGAATGCTAGTACTGTCTATGGGAAACACAGTAGCATTTTACAGACAAGAAGATATAAAAGTGAATATATATTAAGTGAGTATATTAAGTGAATCAAAGAGCTATGGAAAATATGCTTTTTACCTAGAAATACGCAGAAAAACATAAAAATATTGAAAGAAATTTGCAGGTGTAAGTATTATCGTCTTGCTACATAAAGACCTATTTTAGCTTCCACACTAATTGGCCTTAAGGGATAAGTTCAGTTTCCTGTGTATTCAAGCAGATATCCCAGCCTTAAGCATGCCAGCAGCAAGTTGATGTACTAACAAAGAGAAAATGCATCCAGGTTGATTGTTTAAATGTCAGCTTGCTGCAAATAGTCTTCAATAAATTTTAATATCATCCTGATAAATACAACTCATTAGTATAGTGCATTTGATTCAAGAGTTTCTGATCAATATATGTATGGGATTAAGAGATAATTAAGACAAGTATTCATTTTTTGTCATAAAATACAAAGTAATCCTTTCTATTTGTAGATATGTTAATATTAAATTGAAAATCTAAGAAACTGAAACATGTTATTCTCTATTCCGTGTATTCTATAATACATTTTAATTTTTTTAATATTTTTAATTTCATTATTAAACATTGTACATAATTTTGTAAGATTTGAGCCAAACAAATCAAAAGAAGTTGTTTATGTTGACAAATTTTAAGTAGAGAATTTTCTTCATCAGTTAAAATATTCTATGATCAAATATAGAAAACTTGATTTACACATGAGGGATGCATCCATTACATGACATGTTTTTTACTAATATACACTAATATATATTTAACTTGCAAATGTTTACAAATTTGTATATAGTATATGAAAGTGAAAGTTAAGTTGCTCAGTTGTGTCTGACTCTTTACAACCCATGGACTGTAGCCTAGCACGCTCCTCCATCCATGGGATTTTCCAGACAAGAGTTTTGGCTGCTGCTGCTGCTAAGTTGCTTCATTCACGTCTGACTCTCTGCGACCCTATAGACGGCAGCCCACCAGGCTCCCCTGTCCCTGGGATTCTGCAGGCAATAACACTGGAGTGGGTGGCCATTTCCTTCTCCAATGCCGCAAAGTGGAAAGTGAAAGTGAAGTCGCTCAGTAGTGTCAGACTCTTATCGACTCCATAGACTGCAGCCTACCAGGCTCCACCGTCCATGGGATTTTCCAGGCAAGAGTAGTGGAGTGGGTTGCTATTTCCTTCTCCAGTATGTGGTATATAAATAACACAAAAATGTATTATACACTGTATAGTAGTGTAAGTCACCTAATCATGTCCTACTCTTTGCGACCCCACGGACTGTAGCCCACCAGGCTCCTCTGTCCATGGGATTCTCCTGGCAAGAAGACTGGAGTAGGTTGCCATTCCCTTCTCCAGGGGATCTTCTCGACCCAGAGATCAAACACACATCTCTTGCATTGCAAGCAGATATTTTACCATCTGAGCCATCAAGGGAAGCCCTCTTACACCCTGTGAAGAAAATATTAGTCGTTCAGTTCTGTTAACTCTTTGTGAACCCATGGACTGTAGCCTTCCAGGTTCTTCTGTCCATGGGATTCTCCTTGTAAGAAAACTGGAGTGAGTTGTCATGCCCTCCACCAGGTTATCTTCCCAACCCAGGGATCAAACCCAGGTCTCCCACATTGCAGGCAGTTTCTTTACACACTGAGCCATCAGGGAAGACCAGTTTAGAGAGCTACTGCATTAAAGAAACACTGTCTCTTTCTTGGTGACAGGGTAATGACTAATGACAGACAGAGGCTTGAAATGTGACCATTCCCTGAAATTGACTTTCAGGCTCCTACTAGCACAGCTTTCTTCTTTGAGAACTTTGTTCGTTCTTGCTATTCAATAGAATTTCATGTACTTCTTCAGTGTCTTCCATGTCCCCATACAAATTTTGAGAGACAAGGCTCTTGTCCTACCTCATCCATATGCAGGCTTCCTCTAGCCTGCCATCTACTGTTGTGGCTTTGTCTCCTTCCTTTCTGATGCTATGGAGACATACCTATGGCATATTTTACTCACGCTAGTAAAAGAAGCTATTGCTATTGAACTTTCACAGTAGTGTATCTTGAGCTCTGGAGTTATATCTGCTAATTTCAACCTTGTAGGAAAGTTACTTATGTTCATGTCCTCTTTCCTATTGTAGAGGAAGATTCCTGCCTCTCCTGACACAGTGTGAGTTGTTCATGGGCATGAACTAGCTTCATTTCTCTTTATTATCAAGTCTAAATTACTATATCTAAATATAGAAAGGGGCTCAATAAATATTTATTGAATGAATACCAAGGAAACAAGATTCTCTCCATTTTTGTTTCTATTCATATAATGGTTTCCTTTCATTAAGTTTTTTTTGGGGGGGGGTCATTTAGTTTCTATCTCATTTTATTTGGCTATAAAATCATAAAGATGTTCTTCCTTAAAATGTATTATGTTTGTATGGGATGCTGTATTAAAATCTTATATAAAGTGCAATCGATAATATCTAAGAATTAGTGAACTAAAGATTAAAAATAAGGATCAAAAATTACACATTTAGTCTTAATTCCAGTTTGTTAATAATGGTTGGTACTTAATTCTTATAATCAGCTTCTCTATTTGTGAAATGGAGATAATCATAACTCCCTCCATTCTCTGGTGGCTCAGGTGGTAAAAAAAAATCTGCATACAATGTAGGAGACCTGGGTTTAATCCCTGGCTCAAGAAGACACCCTGGAGGAGGGAATGGCTGCCCACTCCAATATTTTTGCCTGGAGAATTCCCATGGACAGAGGAGCCTGACAGGTTCCTACATCTATGAAGTCACAAAGACTCAGATACAACTGAGTGACTAACTCTTTCACTTTTCACTTTTATATTGTACACAATTCAATATATATAGAAATATATAATGGTAAACATTTCCACATAAGAAAATAATTATACTGTATATAACTAACATAATTTCCATAATGATCTTACAAAGAAATTTGCATAAAGTATATGTTAACCATAATCAACTTTAATTTGTTATTTTTTTTACAAAATTTAATTGATAACTAAAGAAAATATAAACTTGATCCTACCTTATCTAAACTTTTACAAGGTCAGATGAATTAGTTAAAGCTATAGAAATATTTTCAGATTGCTTTGTTATTACTGCCAAAACAAATTTTTATGTTTTAAAATAATTTAACTCTTATTTCACAAATTATTAGAGATAGATAATATTCAGTTCATTTCAGTCACTCAGTCGTGTCCGACTCTTTGCAACCCCATGAATCGCAGCACACCAGGCCTTCCTGTCCATCACCAACTCCCGGAGTTCACTCAGACTCAGATCCATCGAATCAGTGATGCCATCCATCCATCTCATCCTCTTTCGTCCCCTTCTCCTCCTGCCCCTAATCCCTCCCAGCATCAGAGTCTTTTCCAATGAGTCAACTCTTCACATGAGGTGGCCAAAGTACTGGAGTTTCAGCTTTAGCATCATTCCTTCCAAAGAAATCCCAAGGCTAATCTCCTTCAGAATGGACTGGTTAGATCTCCTTGCAGTCCAAGGGACTCTCAAGAGTCTTCTCCAACACCACAGTTCAAAAGCATCAATTCTTTGGTGCTCAGCCTTCTTCACAGTCCAACTCTCACATCCACATATGACCACAGGAAAAACCATAGCCTTGACTAGACGGACCTTTGTTGGCAAAGTAATGTCTCTACTTTTCAATATGCTATCTAGGTTGGATATAACTTTCCTTGCAAGGAGTAAGCGCCTTACAACATTTCAAAAAATTCTTATTTACTTTGAATAGTAGATTAAAATCCCTGAAGGCTTTTATTCATTTTTTTTTCTTGTTTAATTGAAGTATAGTTGATTTACAATATTGTCTTAGTTTGGGGTATACAACAAAGTGATTCAGTTATATAATTTTCAGATTATTTTCCATTATTGATTATTATAAGATATTGAATATAAATAAGTCTCTATACTCTTTAGTAAATCTTATTTTACGTATAGTAGTTTTTATCTGTTAATCTTATACTCTTCATTTATTCCTCTTTTCTTCAGTTTCCATTTTGGCAACTGTAAGTTTATTTTCTATTTCTATTTTGTATATAGATATATTTATATTACTTTTTAGATTCCACATATAAGGAATAACATATAATCTTTGTCTGTCTTACATATGCCATTTAGTATGATAGTCTCTAGATCCATCCATGATGCTGCAAATAGAAATATTTCATTCTTTGTTGGACTGAGAGATATTTCATTATATATCACATCCTCTTAAACTAATCATCTGTTGATGGGCACTTGGGTTGTTTTCATATCTTTCAGTTCAGTTCAGTTCAGTTTCAGTTCAGTCACTCAGTCATGTCTGACTCATTGTGATCCCATGAATTGCAGCACGCCAGGCCTTCCTGTCCATCACCAACTCCCGGAGTTCACCCAAACTCACATCCACCGAGTTGGTGATGCCATCGGGCCATCTCATCCTCTGTCGTCCCCTTTTCCTCCTGCCCCCAATCCCTCCCAGCATCAAAGTCTTTTCCAATGAGTCACCTCTTTGCATGAGGTGGCCAAAGTACTGGATTTTCAGCTTTAGCATTATTCCTTCCAAAGAACACCCAGGACTGATCTCCTTTAGAATGGACTGGTTGGATTTCCTTGTAGTCCATGGACTCTCAAGAGTCTTCTCCAACACCACAGTTCAAAAGCATCAATTCTTTGGTGCTCAGCTTTCTTCAGAGCCCAACTCTCACATCCGTACATGACTACTGGAAAAAGCATAGCCTTGATATCTTTACTATTGTAAATAATGTTGCTATGAAAATTGGGGTGCATTTATTTTGTTGAATTACACAAGCCAGATGGTTATCATCAAAAAGCCTACAAATAATAAATATTGGAGAGGGTGGAGAAGGAGCCACTCCTACACTGTTGGTGGAAATATACAATGATGTAGTCTGTATAGAAAACAGTATGGAATTTCTTTAAAAACTAAAAATAGTGCTATCATATGATACAACAATCCCCACTCTTGGGGATATATCCATAAGAGATGAAAACTCTATTCATTTTTAAGTCAATAAATTCTTCTTTTCATAAATTAAAGTTTTCTCCCATTATAAACTGCTGAACACAAGCTTTTTCTCATAGATCTTGTTTAAAAATCTTTAATTATCAAATTACTACCCATGTCAAACTGTAACACCCTGTTATTGGCACTAAAACATATGCATTCTTCTACAATGTATAAACCACTAGTAGATAGTCCAGAAGTATATTATTCTGTTTCAGAATGCCAATACTGTCCCTCAAAATTCACAACATAACTCATAGGGGAACTTAATAAACATAATGTGATAGGTGAATGTGAAAAGATTTGTTTTGATATAAATTTCCATACATATCTGCAGCATGTACCCACAGCATTTAGAATGCCTTATTAATACAGCATAATGGATGTTGATGTATTGTAGAGTACTGGTGTTGATGTGCTGTGTTAACATATATGCAGAAGGTTTGAAAGATGTAGTTTCTTATAACATATCCCAAAATTGCTTCATGGAAGCTCTCAATTTCAGTCTATTTTGTGTAAGTTTAACTTTTGACATCAAAAAGGAGAAACATCTCACAGATTCAAAATGTGCTGAAAAATGTGCATCAGTTAGAAAGCTAGTCTCATAAAGAAACTGGAATCTAAACTTCTCCTCATTTTATAATGCCTGTGGTTTAATAAATTGCTCATTATCATAAACTATTAACCAAGAGGTTTCACCATTTTTTACCTTTTAGACCTTTTCATAATCAACCATCTTATAACCTCAAAAAATATACTGTTACCCCACCCCCACCCCGACAAAGCTCTAAAAGCAAGCAAGGGGTCAGCCTCTGTAGAAATGACTTTATTAAGAAGCCCTAAAAATTTTGAATTTTATTTTGGGCTTCTCAAGCTTCCAGTCTGTTCCATGGCAAAATTCAAGTGTTAACATTCCTCCTTGAGGTTTTAATAGTTTCTCTTTAACTCTCATTTCTTAATGATACAATTTCTCCTTGGTAAAATCAAATAAGTCAACATTCAGATGCTTGAACTTAAGGAATGTAGGATGGGCATTTAAGCCTTAAAATTGTCACTCTTGTTTCTGTATACAACATGTTAACCCCAAATTTTTTATTAAACCCTTAGTTTTGTCTTTTGATGATAAAGTGAAGATACAAGCACCATTCTGTCTGCCGCCTTGTAGGAGGGAGTTTGCTCTCTCTGCAGATGACTGTGACACAGTCACAGAAGAATTGCAAGTCTAGAGTCCAAGGCTCGTGTTTCTTATGGACCCACCTTCCAGAATAAACAAAGAGAGAAAATCAAGACAGTGTAGAGGGTTTCTGTGAAGCCATTTTTTTTTTTAAATTTAGAGAAATATTCCTTATTCTCAAACTATATCTTTCCTACTCTTTTAGAATTAAAATGTTTTATTCTATAAAATTATGCAGATATAGATGGTAATAATCATATTTTTTATTCTTTAATCATCCTGACTTTTTAAAATCAAAACAAAGTGAATACTTCCATTTTTGTTGTTGCTGTCATTCCAGAGACTGTAGAGTTTTCAGTCCAAGGCCATATGGAGATTTCACTCCAGTTCTGGATTTGCACCTCTCAGATTTACACATGTAATTTTATGCTACCCAAGACAAAGTAGAAACAAGAAGATATCTATGTCACAGCTAGTGGGACACAAGTCATAGTCCTTCATTCATTAAATTAATATTTACTGAATTCCTTCCACATACTAACCACGGGAGATACAGGTTTGACTTTGTAAATTTTTTAACTTTAATTTTTTAAAGTGCTCTGGGAAGGCCTCATGGAGAAGGTACTATTTGAATGAAACTTGAAAGAAATGAGAAAGCTGTGTGTCTTTCTGAGGATAAGCATGGAAGCTGGAGGGAACAGCATACACAAAGCCTTGAAGAGAGAGTATACCTTGTATAATTAAGGAATATCAATGCGGTCAGTTTACTAGAACAAGGTAAGCAAACAGCTGAGGATAGGAAAAGAAGTTCAAGAAGTACAAGAGTGGGCTAAAAGTACCATTGTAAAGCTTAATTTAAAAAAATACTTAATTTAAATATGTATTAATGTATGTATGTCTATATTGCCCTAGTGTTTTAGTCACTCAGTCGTGTTCAACTCTTTGGGACCCCATGGACTGTAGCCCACCAGGCTCCTCTGTCCATGGAATTCTCCAGGAAAGAATACTGAGATGGATTACCATTCTCTTCTCCAGAGGATCTTCCTAACCCAGGGATTGAAATCAGGTCTCCTGCATTGCAGGCAGACTCTACCATCTGAGCCACCAGTATTACCCTAAGTGATATGGAAAGCTATCAGATGATTTTGAGCAAAGATGTAGGATGAAAGCAGGTTTCCCAGGTAGCACTGCTGCTGCTAAGTCACTTCAGTCGTGTCCAACTCTGCGAGACCCCATAGACATCAGCCCACCAGGCTCTCCTGCCCCTGGGATTCTCCAGGCAAGCACTAGTGGAAAGAAAAAGAAAAGGCAAAAAAAAAAAAAAAAAAAACCCACCTGCTAATGCAGGTGATAAGACCTACTCCAGTATTCTTGCCTGGAGAAGCCCCATGAACAGAGGAGCCTGGGTGTCTACAGTCCATGGGGTCGCACAGAGTTGGACATGCTTGTCAACTTAGCTTGAATGCATTCATGTAGGTGGAGAACAGGATCAATCTGACTACTGTGAGGAGAACAAACTGAAAGAACTCCGGAGCCAAAACAGGATAACTTAGGTGAGAGATTATGGTGATTTAGACCAGAACAATAGTAGTAAAGATGTTGAGAAATGTCCGCATTTATTTTGAAGGCAGAACCAAGAAAATTTAGAGAATATAAGATCTAACAATAATAGATCGTACTTCCTTGAAATGTATGGGTAAGTGAACTTCTAGAACATTCTACCAACAAATATGCTAACTGTAATTTTGCTTAAGTAGACCATGAAATAATCACATGATAATTTTCAGCCCATACTCTCTTGATCTCTTCTGAAGGAAGCCACTCCTCTTAAAGAAGAAATGAAAGGGTGAAAGCACTGAGATACAAAGAAAAGTGGAATTTCAGGTCCACAGAGTCTGGAAGTAACCAATCATTGAATGATTCTTAAATTGTTGATGCAAATCTTTTCCTAGAAAATTATGAAGCTGAGGAGTAAGAAAATCAAACTGGGGATAATTTTTTTTAATTAAATTTTATTTTGCTTAACTTTACAATATTGTATCGCTTTTGCCATACATCAAGATGGATCCGCCACAAGTATACATGTGTTCCCCATCCTGAACCCTCCTCCCTCCTCCCTCCCCATACCATCCCTCTGGGTCGTCCCAGTGCACCAGCCCCAGGCATCTGTTATCAGGCATCGTACCTGGACTGGCGACTCGTTTCAGATATGATATTATACATATTTCAATGCTATTCTCCCCAATCATCCCACCCTCTCCCGTTCACAGAGTCCAAAAGTCTGTTCTATACATCAGTGTCTCTTTTGCTGTCTCGTAAACAGGATTATTGTTACCATTTTTCTAAATTCCATATATATGCGTTAGTATACTGTATTTGTGTTTTTCTTTCTGGCTTACTTCACTCTGTATAATAGGCTCCAGTTCCATCCACCTCATTAGAACTGATTCAAATGCATTCTTTTTAATGGCTGAGTAATACTCCATTGTGTATATATACCACTGCTTTCTTATCCATTCATCTGTGGATGGACATCTAGGTTGCTTCCTAGTCCTGGCTATTGTAAACAGTGCTGCTATGAACATTGGGGTACATGTGTCTCTTTCAATTCTGGTTTTCTCAGTGTGCATGCCCAGCAGGGGGATTGCTGGATCATAAGGCAGTTCTATTTCCAGTTTTTTCAGGTATCTCCATACTGTTCTCCATAGTGGCTGTACTAGTTTGCATTCACATCAACAGTGTAAGAGGGTTCCCTTTTCTCCACACCCTCTCCAGCATTTATTACTTGTGGACTTTTGGATCGCAGCCATTCTGAGTGGCGTGAAATGGTACCTCATAGTGGTTTTGATTTGCATTTCTCTGATAATGAGTGATGTTGAGCATCTTTTCATGTGTTTGTTAGCCATCTGTATGTCTTCTTTGGAGAAATGTCTACCTAGTTCTTTGGCCCATTTTTTGATTGGGTCATTTATTTTTCTGGAATTGAGCTGTAGGAGTCGCTTGTATATTTTTGAGATTAGTTGTTTTTCTGTTGCTTCATTTGTTATTTTCTCCGATTCTGAAGGCTGTCTTTTCACCTTGCCTATAGTTTCCTTTGTTGTGCAGAAGCTCTTAAGTTTAATTAGGTCCAATTTATTTATTTTTGATTTTATTTCCAATATTCTGGGAGGTGGGTCATAGAGGATCCTGCTGTGATGTATGTCAGAGAGTGTTTTGCCTGTTTTCCTCTAGCAGTTTTATGGTTTCTGGTCTTACATTTAGATCTTTAAGAATATACTTAACTCTTTATTTCAATAGGAGCTCAAAAGTCACATACTTCTTTTTCCTCTTTTGTTTTATTCTGCCCAAAGCTAATGAAGTCCAAATCCTTTTGAGAACTGCTGACATTCTTAGCTTTGCCCCATCCAAATTTCCCAAAGGATAAGGACAATATTCTCAGAGACACAAGAACTTATTTTTTTAGATCATTCTCTGCCACCAACCAGCTTCCCATAACTAGCCCTTTGCCTTCAGCAAGTCATGTAAGCACTCTGGCTTAGATTTTGTGTTCACATCAAAAGTTTGATTAAACTGCACTGTAATTCCTCCCAGCTATAAAATGCTTTGATTCAACACAGATTAAAATTGGAAATGAAATCTACTTGCCTGATAAGTTCACTTGATCTTCAAATTTACTAGCCTATGTTGTTTTGTTTAAAATAAATACCATTATGTTTATTTGTTAACACTTCTAAATTGGTTTGAAAAGTATTGACATAAAATATTATATATAATAAGGAAAAACTTAAGTAAATAAAGTACTAGGCTTATGTTTGAATTCTCTCATATGACTAAAAGTTAATTTAGATTTTCAGGAATAGAATCCATTCTGTTAAGCCAAATGTATCACCTTTTTAATATTTTTCCAAACTGAGAAACTTGAATTGCTTTACTTTGGAAGTCTTGTCTGGGAAATTTCATGGACAGAAGAGCCTGGCAGGTTATAGTTCATGGGGTTACAAAGAGTATGGCATGGCTCAGCCACTCCAGTATTCTTGCCTGGAGACTCCCATAGACAGAGGAGCCTGGTAGGCTACAGCCCATGGGGTCTCAAAGAATTGGACACTACAAAGCAACTTCACTTTTCATTTTCAAGCAACTGAGCACACATACATGCATATGTACCTTCCCTTAAAGAAAAAAAAAAAAGTGTGTTGATAGGTTCACATGCAAGACCTCAGAGACACGGATTAGTTAACCTTTGGCCAAATAAAAACAAGAGAACTTAAAGGAGATTCAAAGATTACCTAGACAATTAAGACCTCTTCACAGATAATATCTCTGGACTGTCTGGTTTGTTTTTTTTTTTTTTTACTTTATTTTAATTGAAGGCTAATTATTTATACACATTGTGGTGGATTTTGCCATACATTGACATGAAACAGACACGGGTATATGTGTGTCCCCACATTCTGAATCCCACTCCCACCTCCCTCCCCACCCCTTCCTCAGGGTTGTCACAGGCTTTAAGTGCCCTGCTTCATGAATCAAACTTGCACATATATTATATCACATCAGATCAGTCGCTCAGTCATATCCAACTCCTTGAGACCCCATGAATTGCAGCACGCCAGGCCTCCCTGTCCATCACCAACTCCTGGAGGTCACTGAGACTCACATCCATCGAGTCAGTGATGCCATCCAGCCATCTCATCCTCTGTCGTCCCCTTCTCCTGCCCCCAATCCCTCCCAACATCAGAGTCTTCTCCAATGAGTCAACTCTTAGCATGAGGTGGCCAAAGTACTGGAGTTTCAGCTTTAGCATCATTCCTTCCAAAGAAATCCCAAGGCTGATCTCCTTCAGAATGGACAGGTTGGATCTCCTTGCAGTCCAAGGGACTCTCAAGAGTCTTCTCCAACACCACAGTTCAAAAGCATCAATTCTTCTGTGCTCAGCCTTCTTCACAGTCCAGCTCTCACATCCATGCATGACCACAGGAAAGACCATAGCCTTGACTAGACAAACCTTTGTTGGCAAAGTAATGTCTCTGCTTTTGAATATGTGATCTAGGTTGGTCATAAGTTTCCTTCCAAGGAGTAAGAGTCTTTTAATTTCATGGCTGCAATCATCATCTGCAATGATTTTGGAGCCTCAAAAAATAAAGTCTGACACTGTTTCCGCATCTATTTCCCATAAAGTGATGGGACCTGATGCCATGATCTTCGTTATCTGAATGTTGAGCTTTAAGCCAACCTTTTCACTCTCCACTTTCACTTTCATCAAGAGGCTTTTGAGTTCCTCTTCACTTTCTGCCATAAGGGTGGTGTCATCTGCATATCTGAGGTTATTTATATTTCTCCCAGCAATCTTGATTCCAGCTTGTGTTTCTTCCAGTCCGGCGTTTCTCGTGATGTACTCTGCATATAAGTTAAATAAACAGGGTGACAATATACAGCCTTGACATATTCCCTATCCTATTTGGAACCAGTCTGTTGTGCCATGTCCAGTTCAAACTGTTGCTTCCTGACCTGCATACAAAATTCTCAAGAGGCAGATCAGGTGGTCTGGTATTCCCATCTCTTTCAGAATTTTCCACAGGTTATTGTGATTCACACAGTCAAAGGCTTTGGCATAGTCAATCAAGCAGAAATAGATGTTTTTCTGGAACTCTCTTGCTTTTTCCATGATCCAGCGGATGTTGGCAATTTGATCTCTGGTTCCTCTGCCTTTTCTAAAACCAGCTTGAACATCAGGAAGTTCACGGTTCACATATTGCTGAAGCCTGGCTTGGAGAATTTAGAGCATTACTTTACTAGCATGTGAGATGAGTGCAATTGTGTGGTAGTCTGAGCATTCTTTGGCATTACCTTTCTTTGGGATTGGAATGAAAACTGACCTTTTCCAGTCCTGTGGCCACTGCTGAGTGTTCCAAATTTGCTGGCATATTGAGTGCAATACTTTCACAGCACCATCTTTCAGGATTTGGAATAGCTCCACTGGAGTTCCATCACCTCCACTAACTTTGTTTATAGTGATGCTTTCTAAGGCCTACTTGACTTCACATTTCAGGATGTCTGGCTCTAGGTCAGTGATCACACCATCGTGATTATCTGGGTCGTGAAGCTATTTTTTGTACAGTTCTGTGTATTCTTGCCACCTCTTCTTATTATCTTCTGCTTCTGTTAGGTCCATACCATTTCTGTCCTTTATCAAGCCCATCTTTGCCTGAAATGTTCCCTTGCTATGTCTAATTTTCTTGAAGAGATCTCTAGTCTTTCCCATTCTGTTGTTTTCCTCTATTTCTTTGCATTGATCGCTGAAGAAGGTTTTCTTATCTCTTCTGGCTATTCTTTGGAACTCTGCACTTAGATGTTTATATCTTTCCTTTTCTCCTGTGCTTTTTGCTTCTCTTCTTTTCACAGCTATTTGTAAGGCCTCCCCAGACGGCCATTTTGCTTTTTTGCATTTCTTTTCCACGGGGATGGTCTTGATCCCTGTCTCCTGTACAATGTCATGAACCTCATTCCATAGTTCATCAGGCACTCTATCTATCAGATCTAGACCCTTAAATCTATTTCTCACTTCCACTGTATACTCATAAGGGATTTGATTTAGGTCATACCTGAATGGTCTAGTGGTTTTCCCTATTTTCTTCAATTTCAGTCTGAATTTGGCAATAAGGAGTTCATGGTCTGAGCCACAGTCAGCTCCTGGTCTTGTTTTTGCTGACTGTACAGAGCTTCTCCATCTTTGGCTGCAAAGAATATAATTGATCTGATTTTGATATTATATATATGGTAGTATATATGTTTCACTTCCACTGTATAATCATAAGGGATTTGATTTAGGTCATACCTGAATGGTCTAGTGGTTTTCCCTACTTTCTTCAATTTCAGTCTGAATTTGGCAATAAGGAGTTCATGGTCTGAGCCACAGTCAGCTCCTGGTCTTGTTTTTGCTGATTGGATAGAGCTTCTCCATCTTTGGCTGCAAAGAATATAATCGATCTGATTTCGGTGTTGACCATCTGGTCATGTCCATGTATAGAGTCTTCTCTTGTGTTGTTGGAAGAGGGTATTTGCTATGACCAGTGCATTTTCTTGGCAAAACTCTATTAGTCTTTGCCCTGCTTCATTCCATATTCCAAGGCCAAATTTGCCTGTTACTCCAGGTGTTTCTTGACTTCCTACTTTTGCATTCCAGTCCCCTATAATGAAAAGGACATCTTTTTGGGGTGTTAGTTCTAAAAGGTCTTGTAGGTCTTCATAGAACCGTTCAACTTCAGCTTCTTCAGCATTACTGGTTGGGGCATAGACTTGGATTACTGTGACATTGAATGATTTGCCTTGGAAACGAACAGAGATCATTCTGTCGTTTTTGAGATTGCATCCAAGTACTGCATTTCGGACTCTTTTGTTGACCATGATGGCCACTCCATTTCTTCTGAGGGATTCCTGCCCGCAGTAGTAGATATAATGGTCCTCTGAGTTAAATTCACCCATTCCAGTCCATTTTAGTTCGCTAATTCCTAGAATGTCAACATTTACTCTTGCCATCTCTTGTTTGACCACTTCCAATTTGCCTTGATTCATGGACCTGACATTCCAGGTTCCTATGCAATATTGTTCTTTACAGCATCGGACTTTACTTCTATCACCAGACACATCTACAGCTGGGTATTCTTTCTGCTTTGGTTCCGTCCCTTCATTCTCCCACCTTCTCCCACATATTCCAAAAGTATGTTTTTATATACTTCTGTGTTAGTATACTGTATTGATGTTTCTCTTTCTGACTTACTTCACTCTGTATAATAGGCTCCAGTTACATTCACCTCATTAGAACTGAATCAAATGCATTCTTTATTATAGCTGAGTGATATTCCATTGTGTATATGTACCACAACTTCCTTATCCATTCATCTGCCGATGGACATCCAGGTTGCTTCTATGTCCTAGCTCTTGTAAACAATGCTGCAATGAACATTAGGGTATATGTATCTCTTTCAATTCTGGTTTCCTCAGTGTGTATGCCCAGTGTGAGATTTCTGGGTTGTATGACAGTTCTCTTTCCAGTTTTTTAAAGGAATCTCCACACTGTACTACATAATGGCTGTACTAGTTTGCATTCCCACCAACAATTTAAGAGTGTTCTTTTTCTCCTCACTCTCTCCAGCATTTATTATTTGTAAATGTTTGATGGCAGCCATTCTGACAGGCATGAAATTGTACCTCATTGTGGTTTTGATTGCATTTCTTTAATAATGTTGAACAACTTTTCATATGTCTTCTTTGGAGAAATGTCTGTTTAGTTATTTGGCCCAATTTTTGATTGGGTCATTTATTTTTCTGGTATTGAGATGCATGAGCTGCTTGTATATTTTGGGTATTAATTCTTTGTCATTTGTTTTGTTTGGTTTGTTTTCTCCCATTCTGAAGGCTGTCTTTTTACCTTGCTCATAGTTTCCTTCGTTGTGCAAAAGCTTTTAAGTTTAATTGGGTCCCATTTTTTTTTTTTTTTTGCTTTCATTTCCATTACTCTGGGAGGTGGGTCATAGAGGATCTTGATTTGATTTATGTTAGAGAGTTTTCTGCCTATGTTTTCATCCAAGAATTTTATAGTTTCTGGTCTTGCATTTAGATATTTAATCCATTTTGAGTTTATTTTTGTGTATGGTGTTAGGAATTGTTCTAGTTTCATTCTTTTACAGATGGCTGACCAGTTATCCCAGCACCACTTGTTAAAGAATCTTCCTTTTCTCCATTGTGTATTTTTGCCCCCTCTGTCAAAGATGAGGTGTCCACAGGTACATAGATTTCTCTCTGGGCTTTCTATATTGTTCCATTTATCTATATTTCTGTATTTATGCCAATACCATACTGTCTTGATGACTGTAGCTTTGTAGGATAGTCTGAAGTCAGGAAGGTTGATTTCTACAGTTCCATTCCTCTTTCTCAAGTTTACTTTGGCTATTCGAGGTTTTTTTTTTTTTTTTTTTTTTTGTATGTCCATACAAATTGTGAAATTATTTGTTCTAGTTCTCTGTAAGATACCATTGATAGCCTGATATGGATTGCATTGAATATGACTTCACTTTCACTTTTTACTTCCATGCATTGGAGAAGGAAATGGCAATCCACTCCAGTGTTCTTGCCTGGAGAATCCCTGGGACAGGGGAGCCTGGTAGGCTGCCATCTATGGGGTCGCACAGAGTCGGAACACAACTGAAGTGACTTAGCAGCAGCAGCAGCAGCAGCAGCATACTAATTTCCACTATATTGATTCTTCCAATCTAAGAACATGGTATATTTCTCCATCATTTGTGTCATATTTTATTTTTTTCCTCAGTGTTGTAATAGTATCTATATATATGTTTTTTATTTCTTTAGGTAAATTTAATCCCAAGTACTTTACTCTTTTCATTGCAATAGTGAACGGGATTGTTTCTTTAATTTCTCTTTCCATTTTATTCTAGGGATTTCTGTATATTAATTTTATACCCTGCAACTTTATTATATTCATTGATTAACTTTAGTAATAAAGTCTCTGGTGTACTTAGGGTTTTCTTTGCAGAGGGTCATGCCATCTACAAACAGTCAGAATTTTGCTTTTTCTTTTCCAATATGGAATCCTTTTATTTATTTATTTATTTTTCTGATTACCGTGGCTAGGACTTCCAAAACTATGTTGAATATTATTATGGTGACATATGTTCTTTCTATGCCTGATTTCTGGAAAGTTTTTATCATAAATGGGTGTTGGATTTTGCCAAAGGCTTTTTCTACATCTATTGAGATAATCATATGGTATTTATATTTCTATTTTTTTGGAGGGTATTGCAATACACATTTTATTTTATTTTTAATATAATTTTTTTTAATTGGAGGCTAATTACTTTACAATATTGTAGTGGTTTTACCATACAATTGACATGAATCCACCACAGGTGTACATGTGTTCCCCATCCTAAACCACCCTCCTACCTCCCTGCCCATACCATCTCTCTGGGTCATCCCAGTACACCAGCCCCAAGTAGCCTGTATCATGCATCCAACCTGGACTGGCAATTCGTTTCACATATGATAATATACATGTTTCAATGCCATTCTCCCAAATCATCCCATCCTCGCCCTCTCCCACAGAGTCCAAAGATTGTTCTAGATATCTGTATTTCTTTTGCTGTCTCGCATACAGGGTTATCATTACCATCTTTCTAAATTCCATATATATGCATTAGTATACTGTATTGGTGTTTTTCTTTCTGACTTACTTCACTGTATAATAGGCTCCAGCTTCATCCACCTCATTAGAACTGATTCAAATGTATTCTTTTTAACAGCTGAGTAATACTCCATTGCATATATGTATCACAGCTTTCTTATCCATTCATCTGCTGATGGACATCTAGGTTGCTTCCATGTCCTGGCTATTATAAACAGTGCTGCGATGAACATTGGGGGACATGTGTCTCTTTCAATTCTGGTTTCCTTGGTGTGTATGCCCAGCAGGGGGGATTTCTAGGTCGTATGGCAGTTCTATTTCCATTATTTTAAGGAATCTCCATACTGTTCTCCATAGTGGCTGTACTAGTTTGCATTCCCACCAACAGTGTAAGAGGGTTCCCTTTTCTCCACACCCTCTCCAGCATTTATTGCTTGTAGATTTTTGGATAGCAGCCATTCTGACTGGCGTGAAATGGTACCTCATTGTGGTTTTGATTTGCATTTCTCGAATAATTAGTGATGTTGAGCAACTTTTCATGTGTTTGTTAGCCATCTGTATGTCTTCTTTGAAGAAATGTCTGTTTAGTTCTTTGGCCCATTTTTTGATTGGGTCGTTTATTCTGCCAGAATTGAGCTGCAGGAGTTGCTTGTATCTTTTTGAGATTAATTCTTTGTAGGTTGTATCATTTGCTATTATTTTCTCCAATTCTGAAAGCTGTCTTTTCACTTTGCTTAAAGTTTCCTTTGCTGTACAGAAGCTTTTAATTTTAATTAGGTCTTTTTTTTTTTTTTTTTTTTGCTTTTATTTCCAATATTCTGGGAGGTGGGTCATAGAGGATACTGCTGTGATTTACATCAGAGAGTGCTTTGCCAATGTTCTCCTCTAGGAGTTTTATAGTTTCTGGTCTTATGTTTAGATCTTTAATCCATTTTGAGTTTATTTTTGTGTATGGTGTTAGAAAGTGTTCTAGTTTCATTCTTTTACAAGTGGTTGACCATTTTTCCCAGCACTACTTGTCAAAGAGATTGTCTTTTCTCTATTGTATATTCATGCCTCTTTTGTCAAAGATAAGGTGTCCATAGGTGTGTGGATTTATCTCTGGGCTTTCAGTTTTGTTCTATTGATCTATATTTCTGTCTTTGTCCCAGTACCATACTGTCTTGATGACTGTGGCTTTGTACTAGAGCCTGAAATCAGGCAGGTTGATTTCTCCTGTTCCATTCTTTTTTCTCAAGATCGCTTTGGCTGTTAAAGGTTTTTTGTATGTGCATACAAATTGTGAAATTATTTGTTCTAGCTCTGTGGAAAATACCGTTGGTAGCTTGATAGGGATTGCATTGAATCCATGGATTGCTTTGGGTAGTATATTCATTTTCACTATATTGATTCTTTAAATCCATGAACACGGTATATTTCTCCCTCTATTAGTGTCCTCTTTGATTTCTTTCACCAGTGTTTTATACTTTTCTATATATAGGTCTTTTGTTTCTTTAGATAGATATGTTCCTAAGTATTATATTCTTTTCATTGCAATATGAATGGAATTATTTCCTTAATTTCTCTATTTTCTCATTATTAGTGTAGAGGAATGCAAGGGATTTCTGTGTGTTGGTTTTATATCCTGCAACTTTTCTATATTCATTGATTAGCTCTAGTAATTTTCTGGTGGAGTCTTTAGGGTTTTCTATGTAGAGGATCATGTCATCTGCAAACAGTGAGAGTTTTACTTCTTCTTTTCCAATTTGGATTCCTTTTATTTCTTTTTCTGCTCTGATGGCTGTGGCCAAAACTTCCAAAACTATGTTGAATAGTAGTGGTGAGAGTGGGGACCCTTTTCTTGTTGGTTTTTATGTTTCAATTTGTTAATATGGTGTATCACATCGATTGATTTGTGAATATTGAAGAATCCCTGCATCCCTGGGATAAAGCCCACTTGGTCTTGATGTATGATCTTTTTAATATGTTGTTGGATCCTGTTTTCTAGAATTGGTCATGATGGCTGGATGGCATCCCAACTCAATGGGTATGAGTTTGAGTGAACTCTGACAGTTGGTGATGGACAGGGAGGCCTGGCGTGCTGCAATTCATTGGGTCGCAAAGAGTCGGACATGACTGAGTGCCTCAACTGAACTGAACTGAACTGCTTCAGTGTTGAATGGTTATGCTTTTCTAAGAATTTGTGCATTTCTTCCAAGTTGTCCATTTTATTGGCATATAATTGCTCATTGTAGTCTCTTATGATCTTTTGTATTTCTGTATTGTCTCTTGTGATTTCTCCTTTTTCATTTCTTATTTTATTGATTTGATTCTTCTCCCTTTTTTTCTTGATGAGGCTTGCTAACAGTTTGTGTATTTTATTTATCTTCTCAAAGAACCAGCATTTAGTTTTCTTGATTTTTACCATAGTCTCCTTTGTATCTTTTTCATTTGTTTTTGCTCTGATTTTGATAATTTCTTTATTCTACTAATTTTGGGATTCTTCTTTTCTTTTTCTAGTTGCTTTAGGTGTAAATCTAGGGTGTTTATTTGATGTTTCTACTGTTTCTTGAGGTAAGCTTTTATTGCTATGAATCTCCCTCCTAGTCCTGCTTTTACTGAGTCCCATAGGTTTTGCTGCTGCTGCTAAGTCGCTTCAGTCGTGTCCGACTCTGTGCGACCCCATAGACGACAGCCCACCAGGCTTCCCTGTCCCTGGGATTCTCTAGGCAAGAACAATGGAGTGGGTTGCCATTTCCTTCTCCAATGCATGAAAAGGAAAAGTGAAAGTGAAGTTGCTCAGTCGTGTCTGACTCAGCGACCCTATGGACTGCAGCCTACCAGGCTCCTTTGTCCATGGGATTTTCCAGACAAAAGTACTGGAGTGGGGTGCCATAGGTTGTCATGTTTTCATTTTCCTTTATCTGCATATTTTTATTTCTTTTTTGATTTCTTCTGTGATTTGTTAGTTATTCAGAAGCATGTTTTTTAGCCTCCATATGTTTGCATTTTTAATAGTTTTTTTTTCCTGTAATTGACATCTAATCTTACTGCATTGTGATTAGAAAAGATGCTTGAAATGATTTCCATGTTTTTTAATTTACCAAGGCTAGATTTATGGCCCAGGATGCGATCTGTCCTGGATGGAGAATGTTTCATGTGCACTTGAGAAAAAGATGAAATCCATTGTTTTGGAGTGAAATGCCGTATAGATATCAGTTAGCTTTAACTGGTCCAGTGCATCATTTAAAGTTTGTGTTTCCTTCCTAATTCCCTTTTTGCTTGATGAATCCATAGGTGTGAGTCAGGTATTAAAGTCCACCACTATTGTATTACTGTTAATTTCCCCTTTCATACTTGTTAGCATTTGCCTTATGTATTAAGGGGCTCCTATGTTGGGTGCATATATAACTGTTATATCCTCTTTTGGGGTTGATCCTTATGTAATGTCCTTTTTTGTCTCTTATTGCAGTCTTTATTTCAAAGTCTATTTTATCTGATATGAATATTGCTACTCTTCCTTTCTTTTGGTCTCCATTTGAATGTAATATCTTTTTCCAGCCCTTAACTTTGAGTCTGTATGTGTCCATAGGTTTGAACTGGGTCTCTGGTAGACAACATATATAGGGGTCTTGTTTTGTATCCATTTGGCCAGTCTTTGTCATTTGTTGAAGCATTTAACCCATTTATGTTTAAGGTAATTACTGATAAATATGACCCTGTTACCATTTACTCTGTTGTTTTGGGTTCATTTTTATAAACGTTTTCTGTGTTTCTTGTCTAGAGTAGATCCTTTAGCATTTGTGGAAGAGCTGGTTTGGTGGTGCTGAAGTCTCTCAGCCTTTGCTTGTCTGTAAAGCTTTTGACTTCTCCTTCACATCTGAATGATATCCTTGTTGGGTAGAGTAATATTGGTTGTAGGTTTTTCTCTTTCATCACTTTAAACATGTCCTGCCATTCCCTATGGCCTGAAGAGTTTCTATTTAAAGATCAACTCTTACCCTATGGGGATCCCCTTGTGTGTTTTTTGTTGCTTTTCCCTTGCTGCCTTTAATATTTGCTCTTTATGCTTGATCATCATTAATTTCATTAATATGTGTCTTGGGGTGTTTTGGCCTTGGGTTTATGCTATTTGGGACTCTCTGGGTTTCTTGGACTTGAGTGGCTATTTCTTTCCCCATTTTAGGAAAGTTTTTGAGTATTATGTACTCAAATATTTTCTCATGCCCTTTCTTTTTGTATTCTTCTTCTGGGGCACCTATGATTTGAATGTTGGGGCATTTAACATTGTTTCAGAAGTCTCTGAGGTTGTCCTCATTTCTATTAATTCTTTTTTTTTTCTTTTCTCCTCTCTGCTTCATTTATTTCCACCATTCTATCTACCACTTCGCTTATCCTCTCTTTTGCCTCAGTTATTCTACAGTTGATTCCCTCCAGAGTGCTTTTAATGTCAGTTATTGCTTTGTTCATTATTTATTGACTTTTATATTTATTTTGGTCCTTGTTAAACAATTCTTGCATCTTCTCAATCCTCGTCTCTAGTCTATTTATCTGTAACTCCATTTTGTTTTCACGATTTTGGGTCATCTTTACTATCATTAGTTTGAATTATTTCCCAGGTAGACTCCCTATCTCCTCCTCTTCTGTTCAGTTTGGTGAGGTTTTAGCATGTTGTTTCACCTGCTGAATATTTCTCTGCCTCTTCATTTGTTTAGATTGCTGTGTTTGGAGTGCCTTTTCTGAAGGCTTGAATTTCATTGTTCCTCTTAATTGTGGAGTCTCCTTCACGTGGGTGGGGTTAGACTAGTGACTTGTCAAGGTTTCCTGGTTGGAGGAGCTTATGTCTGTGTTCTGGTGGATGGAGCTGGATCTCCTCTCTGGAGTGCAATGAAGTGTCCAGTAGTGAGTTTTGGGGGAATTTATTTGTTTGACATGTCTTTAGGCAGCCCATCTTTTGAGGGTTGTGTTCCTGTTTTGCTAGACAATTAGTGTGTTGTGTCTTTCACTGGAACTTTCTGGCTCTTGGGTGGAGCTTGGTTTCAGG
Organism: Tragelaphus eurycerus; assembly: GCA_935064755.1. Lineage (NCBI taxonomy): Eukaryota > Metazoa > Chordata > Mammalia > Artiodactyla > Bovidae > Tragelaphus > Tragelaphus eurycerus. The sequence goes on from CAKXYN010000123.1 coordinate 3,500,054, forward strand.
ATAGGTATGAGACTTTTGGGTGAGCTCTTGTCTATTAATATTCCCTGGATGCAAGAGTCCTCTGATGTTCTAAAGTTTTGAAGTTAATCCTCCTACCTCTGGCTTTTAGTCCTTCTCTTATAGTAGCCTCAGGACTTCTCCATCCATATGGCACAGAAGGTAAAACCTCTAAGTTAGTGGTGAAAGAGTTCTCCACAGCCAGGAACACCCAGAGAGATTCATAGAGTTAATATAGATAGAGATTCATAGAGTTTATATAGATAAGAGAAGAGGGAGAAGGGAGATAGTAGTGACCAGGAGGAGAAAAGGGGGAGACAAAGGTGGAGAGGGCAATTTAACCATTAATTAAATCCCTAAGTGCTCTCCAAAGCCCAGAACACCCAGAGAGATTCACAGAGTTGGGTAGAGAAGAGAAGAGGGAGGACAGAGATAGAGGTGACTTGGAGGTGAAAAAGGAGAGTCAAAAGGGGAGAGAACAATCAAACCAGTGATCAAATCCCTAAATGAAAATGCATACTAAAGACTATATTCTTAAAAGTACAAAATTCCAGAAAACATCTATTTCTGCTTTATTGACTATGCCAAAGCCTTTGACTGTGTAGATCACAATAAACTGTGGAAAATTCTGAAAGAGATGGGAATACCAGACCACCTGATCTGCCTCTTGAGAAATCTGTATGCAGGTCAAGAAGCAACAGTTAGAACTGGTCATGGAACAACAGACTGGTTCCAAATAGGAAAAGGAATACGTCAAGGCTGCATATTGTCACCATGTTTATTTAACTTATATGCAGAGTACCTCATGAGAAATGCTGGACTGGAGGAAACACAAGCTGGAATCAAGATTGCTGGGAGAAATATCAATAACCTCAGATATGCAGATGACACCACCCTTATGGCAGAAAGTGAAGAGAAACTCAAAAGCCTCTTGATGAAAGTGAAAGTGGAGAGTGAAAAGGTTGGCTCAAAGCTCAACATTCAGAAAAAGAAGATCATGGCATCTGGTCCCATCACTACATGGGAAATAGATGGAGAAACAGTGGAAACAGTGTCAGACTTTATTTTTCTGGGCTCCAAAATCACTGCAGATGGTGACTGCAGCCATGAAAGTAAAAGATGCTTACTCCTTGGAAGGAGAGTTATGACCAACCTAGATCAGATCAGATCAGATCAGATCAGTCGCTCAGTCGTGTCCGACTCTTTGCGACCCCATGAACTGCAGCACGCCAGGCCTCCCTGTCCATCACCAGCTCCCGGAGGTCACTCAGACTCATATTCATCGAGTCAGTGATGCCATCCAGCCATCTCATCCTCTGTCGTCCCCTTCTCCTCCTGCCCTCAATCCCTCCCAGCATCAGAGTCTTCTCCAATGAGTCAGCTCTTCGCATGAGGTGGCCAAAATACTGGAGTTTCAGCTTTAGCATCATTCCTTCTAAAGAAATTCCAGGATTGATCTCCTTCAGAATGGACAGGTTGGATCTTCTTGCAGTCCAAGGGACTCTCAAGAGTCTTCTCCAACACCACAGTTCAAAAGCATCAATTCTTCTAGTATATTCAAAAGCAGAGACATCACTTTGCCAACAAAGGTTCACCTAGTCAAGGCTATGGTCTTTCCTGTGGTTATGTATGGATGTGAGAGTTAGACTGTGAAGAAGGCTGAGCCCCAAAGAATTGATGCTTTTGAACTGTGGTGTTGGAGAAGACTCTTGAGAGTCCCTTGGACTGCAAGGAGATCCAACCAGTCCATTCTGAAGGAGATCAGCCCTGGGATTTCTTTGGAAGGAATGATGCTAAAGCTGAAACTCCAGTATTTTGGCCACCTGATGCGAAGAGTTGACTCATTCGAGAAGACTCTGATGCTGGGAGGGATTGGGGGCAGGAGGGGAAGGGAACGACAGAGAATGAGATGGCTGGATGGCATCACTGACTCGATGGATGTGAGTCTGAGTGACCTCCGGGAGTTGGTGATGGACAGGGAGGCCTGGCGTGCTGCAGTTCATGGGGTCATAAAGAGTCAGACACGACTGAGCGACTGATCTGATATGATCAAAAAGCAAAGACTCTGGAAAAAAAAAAAAAAAAAAAAACAAGCTAGAATAGAGGTTAAATTCTCAAAACTACAATTTAAAAAATGCAAAACAAAATCAAGCACAGAAGTTTAATATATATATATATATGGAATTTTTTTTTAATAGGGTTTTGGTTTTTTTTGAAAGGTAATAGTAGGCTGTAAAAATGTAAGTTAAAGAAGTAATAAACAACTAGTTTTTTAAAAAATTAAAAGTGATAATATTAAAAATATGTCTATGAATTTCTCTGGATCTGTTGTGGCCAGGGTGGTGTGAGTTCATTGTTGAATAGTCCGTTATTCCAGCTGGTGCTTTTTCTCAAGGTCTACAGATGCCTGTCAAATGCACAGTCTCAGTATTAACTGCAGAGTTTTAATCTGATAGCACCTGTCACTTCCAGAGTGGTTTCCCCTTCTTTGTTTATCTTGACTTCCTCTGTTTGCAAGTCTCTTCAGTGTCTAATTTCCACTCGGACACAATAAGGCGAAGGTGGCCATTTATTTAGGCTTACTTGTTCAGTTGTGCTGTGAGAAGGGAGGGACACTGCAAAAAAAATACTGCTGGCTTGTGTGGGGAGTGCTCACAGTGGATGGACCACACTGGGTTTGCCACAGGCCAAGGTGGCATGTACTTCCCAGGTCCACACTACTCAGGCTCCAGGGTGCTCTGCAAGTGCACTGTCCCAGGTAGGCCCTCTGTTTCGTGCAGCTCCCAGGTCTAAACCACTCAGGTTCTCAGGTGCTCCTCAGGGACACAGACCCAGAAGTTCTGTTTGTTTTTTGCCCTTCCTAGGTCCAAGCAGCTTGACAGTTGGATCCAAAACCCATGCAACCGATCCTAGGAGAGCACACTGTCCCAGGTGGGCCATGTGTCTTATTCACCTCTTCAGTCCTGGCCATTTTGTTTCTTGGGTGTGCTGCGAAAGCAGAGTCCCAGAAGTGTTGTGTATCTCCTCTCGGGAACTGATTTCAGGTTGTGACACTTCTGGCAGATGATAACTGTCCAGGATCCCAAGAAGACATGGTTAGCAACTGGGAGCCTGCTCACAGTTTGGAGGAAGATGCAGTCTCTGAGGCCAAGATTGCAGCAACACCTTCCCTTCCAGCTCTGGCTGTTGCATGCCTGCCTCTCTGCCTCCAGGGAGGGTGGGCTCTATATGGCAGCTGGATTTCTCTCCTTTGGTATTCATTCAGCCCTTTCTTTTGCGAGCATGCATGGGAAAGGTCTTTGTGTGTGTCTCTCTGGTGATCCCATGGTTTGTGTTGCTATCTCACATTCGCTCCCTCAAGTTGTCCTCAAAGCATTCAGGCCCGGTCCTTACCCTAAGGACCAATGATCCAGCCTACATCTCCCTGTCCAGTCCCCACTCACTGGTGGTGAATGAGAACGTCTGTGACACTTCTTCATCTCCACGTGTAGTTGTGGTTAAGCACGTATTCTGTATTTTTTTTCTCCCAGTTATGTTGCCCTCTAAAATTTCAAGACATACCTGTGAGAGGGTTTCTTACTGTGGGGAAACTTCTCCTGCTTCATTACTCCCTCCTCAGGGTGGGTCTCCATCCCAATTTTTTTTTTTTTTTTTGTCTTTTATATTTTGTCCTACCTCGTTTTGAAGAAATTGGGCTTCCTTTCTGGCTGTCAGGTGTCCTCCACTAGTGTTCAGAAGTTGTTTTATGGAAGTTGTTCAACATTCAAAGGATTTTTTTGATGAATTTGTGGAGGAGAAAGTGATCTCCCTGTCCTATCCCTCCACCATCTTGTGACTGCCTCCTCTACCTTTGGACTTTCACATGACCTCTCCCATTGGTCATTTTTTTTTCTGCCAATCCTTTTTATCAATTCTCAATTACAGCATGGGAGAAATTTGAAAATTATGAGCTGTCTGTGGGCAATGGCTTCTTTATCTCTGTGTCCCCAGAACCTAGACTGATCACTAACTCTTCATTTACGTTTGCCTGCAAGGTTCTGGTTTATACCTGACACTTCAGTGTAATATATACAGTGCCACCTTTTACTTTTTAAATATCTCAGTTTGCATGATAAATTTATTAGTCATTCTACTTATTAATATAATGAGCAAAGTTAAATATTTTGGGGCTAAAAAAATGATCAATCCAATCTGAATAAATTTGAGATGCAGATCACCTTCATCCTTGCTTCAAAAAAATTCAGATTATTCAGTGAATGAATAGTTTATTATTGGTAATCAAGAGGGCAAACTAAGAAGATCATGAGATTAATCACTTCCGAAGGACAAATGAACTAAAAAGCCTCTTGATGAAAGTGAAAGTGGAGAATTAAAAAGTTGGTTTAAAGCTCAACATTCAGAAAACTAAGATCATGGCATCTGCTCCCATCACTTAATGGAAAATAGATAGGGACACAGTGGAAACATTGTCAGACTTTATTTTGGGGGCTCCAAAATCACTGCAGATGGTGACTGCAGCCATAAAATTAAAAGACGCTTACTCCTTGGAAGAAAAGTTATGTCCAACCTAGATAGCATATTGAAAAGCAGAGACATTACTTTGCCAACAAAGGTCTGTCGAGTCAAGACTATGGTTTTTCCTGTGGTCATGTACAAATGTGAGAGTTGGACTGTGAAAAAGGCTGAGCACCAAAGAACTGATACTTTTGAACTGTGGTGTTGGAGAAGGCTCTTGAGAGTTCCTTGGACTGCAAGGAGATCCAACCAGTCCATTCTGAAGGAGATCAATCCTGGAATTTCTTTGGAAGGAATGATGCTAAAGCTGAAACCCCAGTACTTTGGCCACCTCACGTGAAGAGTTGGCTCACTGGAAAAGACTCTGATGCTGGGAGGGATTGGGGGCCAGAGGAGAAGGGGACGACAGAGGATGAGATGGCTGGATGGCATCACTGACTCGATGGACATGAGTCTGAGTGAACTCCGGGTGTTGGTGATGGACAGGGAGGCCTGGCGTGCTGCGATTCATGGGGTTGCAAAGAGTCAGACACAACTGAGCGACTGAACTGAACTGAACAGTGGGCCTAAAGAACTATGGGCAGAGGTCCATAATACTTTGTAGAAGTCAGTGAACAAAGCTATCCCAAAGATAAAGAAAAGCAAGAAGGCAAATTGGTTATCTGAGGAGGCTTTACAAACAGCTGAAGAAAGAAAAGAAGGGGAAAGCAAGAGAGAAAGAGAAAGGCACATCCAACTAAACACAGAGTTCCAGAAAATAGCATGAAGAGACAAGAAGGCCTTCTAAAAGGGGAAATAGAGATCTCTTCAGGAAAACTGGAAATATCAAGGGAACACTTTACCCAAAAATGGGTACAATAAAGGACAGAATCAGTAGAGACCTAGTAGTTGCTGAAGAGATCAAGAAGAGATGGAAAGAATATATGGAAGAACTCTACAAAAAAAGATCCTAATGAACTGGATTACTGCGATGGTGTGGTCAGTCCTCCAGAGCCAGATATTCTGGAGTATGAAGTCATGTGGGCCTTAGAAAGCATTGCTGTTAATAAAGGTAGTGGATGCAATGGAATTCCAGTTACAGCAATTCAAAATCCTAAAGGATGATGCCATCAAGGTGTTGCATTCAATATATCAGCAAATTTGGAAGACCCAACAGTGGCCACAGGACTGGAAAACTCATCCCAATTCTCAAGAAGGGTAATGCTAAAGAATGTATTAACCATTGGACAATTACATTCATCTCCCATACTAGTAAGTTCATGCTTAAAATCTCGCATACTAGGCCTAAGCATTATGCGAACCAAGAACTTCTATATGGCCAAGCTGGGTTTAGAAAAAGAAGAGGAACAAGAGATCAAATTGCTAACATTCACTGAATCATATAGAAAGCAAGGGAATTCCAGAAAAAAAAAATCTACCTCTGTTTCATCAACTACAACAAAGCCCTTGACTGTGTGAATCATAATAAACTGTGGAAAGCTCTTAGAAAGATGGGAATACCAGACCATTTTACCTGTCTCCTGAGAAACCTGCATGTTGTCAAGAAGCAACAGTTAGACCTTGTATGAAACAAATGAGAGGTTCAAGACTGAGAAAGGAGTACCACAAGACTGTCTGTTGTCGCCTTATTTATTTAACCTATATGCTAAGCACGTCATGAGAAATGTCAAGCTGGATAAATTATAAGCTGACAAGAGAAACATCAATAACCTCAGATATGCAGATGATGCCATTCTAATGGCAGAAAGCAAAGAAGAACTAAAGATCCACTTGATGAGGGTGAAGGAAGAGAGTGAAAGAGCTGTCTTAAAGCTCAATGTTAAAAAAAAAAAAAAAAGATCATGGCATCTGGCCTCATTACTTCATGGCAAATAGAAGGGGGAAGGGGGAAATTAGTGACAGATTTCCTCTTCTTAGCCTCTAAAATCACTGCAGAGTGTGACCGCATTCATGAAATCAGAACATGATTGCTTCTGGGCAGGAAAGCTACAACAAACCTAGACAGTGTGTTGAAAATCAGAGACATTACTCTTCCAACAAAGGTCCATGTATCTTCCAAGTGGTCATGTACTTTTGTGAGAGCTGGACCATAAAGAAGACAGAATGCCAAAGAACTGATGCCTTCAACTGTGGTGCTGGAGAAGACTCCTGAGGGTCCCTTGGACAGCAAGGATATCAAGCCAGTCAATCTTAATGGAAATAAACCCTGAATACTCATTGGAAGGAGTGATGCTGAAGCTGAAGCTCCAGTATTTTGGTCATCTAATGTGAACAGCCAACTCATTGGAAAAGCCCCAGAAGCTGGGAAAGATTGAGGGCAGAAAGAGAAGAGGGCATCAGAGGATAAGATGGTTGGATGGCATCACTGATGGAATAGGCATGAACTTGGGCAAACTCTGGGAGATGGTGAGGGACAGAGAGGCCTGGTTTGCTGCAGTTCATGGAGTCACAAAGAGTCTGTCACGACTGTGCCACTGAACAACAACAACAACACACACATATATATGTGTATCATTTTGAAAGAAATAATAAGCAAAGAAATGAAAAAGAAGGAAAAAACAACTATGGAAGTGCAGGCAGGTATAATTCAGTTATAATAGCTGAACATAGCATTTGTCCTGAACTGCTCAGTAATAAGTGGAGGGAAAAAGGAAAATTATTGATGATATAATTGCTGTTACCATAAAATATCGAGTTTACCAGTTCTCCAAAAAGGGTCATCTTGATGATTAAGTCAAAAAATACACTAACTGTGAGACCTTATTTGGAGAGAACTAGGTTAAAAATGTTTTCTTTAGAGATAGTTTACAATAAATGTAGAAAATGTCTAAATAGTGTTATTCAATAAAAGTTGAATATATAACATTATAGGATATTTGTGAACCCAATTCTGCAGGTGGGGCTAAGCAGGTGTCATCCAATAACATATTTTGACATAGTCTGTGGTATAAAATGTGTAAGCAACTAAAAAGTAAAACTAACCAACTTCCTTTTCTCTATAAGCACTTGATGAAAGGATAGCAGATTATTCAAGCTTATATTTAAAGAGGTCCTAAAACAATGATTTTTTTAAACTACTGGCTGAGTCTGTATCATATGTTTTGAGAATCAGATAATCAGCTGCAGGATAATATATTTTATTTTGAATACTGAAAAATTACAGAAAATATGTTCTTATATCCATATAGAAAATTATTTGTAGACAAAGCTAGAATATTTTCCACAAAGCATCTTTGTATCTAAGTCAAACATTTGTATACTTGATTGTGACCCCAAAGTTCCAAATCATAAGGGAGAAATATTTAGATTTGAAAAACCTTAATAAGAGGTATTAAAACTGATCCACTTGAGTCACTGAAAATGCCCGATTAAGGTCCCGATCAACTATCTGGTTATGGACACTTAACCATCTGCCAGCCTGCCAGTCTGGGTGAACTGAAAAGCTCGCTCTATGCAATTTGATGAAAATACTTGCTGGGTGAAGTTCTGTAGAGTTAAATGATTTAATTTTGGGTGAAGTGAACTCTCTCAGTCGTGTCTGACTCTTTGTCATCCCATGGACTGTAGTCAGCCAGGCTCCTTTGTCCATGGGATTCTCCAGGCAAGAATATTGGAGTGGGTTGCCATTACCTTCTCCAGGGGATCTTCCCAACCCAGGGATCGAACCTTGGTCTCCCGCATGGCAGGCAGATGCTTTATCCTCTGAGCCACTGGGTAATTCTTGACAGTTTCTTTGGTCAAATAAGCCAATCTCTGTGGTAGCTATTGGATGACAAAAAACTTTGTCTTTTCAAACCATATCTGGTTCACAAAAATGATATATCACTAGCATAATTATTATTTATTGTAAAACAGCTTTAGTCTAAAATATAAAAGAATATAAGATCATTAAAGTACAACCCCCAAGTAAGGAGGGCTGAAATACAACTGAATGTATTGAGTCTTATATTCAGGTTTTTAATCTATTTTAATTTATTTTTGTGTATGGTTTTAAGTACTGTTTTAATTTTCTTCCTTTACATGTGTCTGTCCAGTTTTCCCACCACCATTTATTGAAGAGACTATCTTCTCCATTGAATATTCTTGCCTCTTTTGCAATAGATTAGGTAACCATAGTGCTTGGGTTTACCTCTTGGCTTTCTATCCTGTTCCATTGTTCTATATTTCAGTTTTAATGCCAGTATCATACAGTTTTAATGACTGTAGCCTAGCAATATAATCTGAAGTCAGGGAGCCTGATTCCTCCAGCTCCATTTTCCTTTCTCAAGATTGCTTTGGCTAATCAGGGTCTTTCATATTTCCATACAAATTGTAAAATTTTTTGTTCTAGTTCTGTGACAAATGCCATTGGCAGTTTGATAGGGATTACACTGAATCTGTAAAAATCTGTAGATTGCTTTGGGTAGTATAGTCATTTTGGTAATATTGATTCTTCCAATTCAAGAACATAGTATATCTCTCCTTAAGTTTGTTTCACCTTTCATCACTATCTTATACTTTTCGAAGTACAGGTCTTTTGCCTCTTTATGTATTTTATTCTTTTTGATGCAAGAATATATGGGATTGTTTCCTTAATTTCTCTTTCTGATTTTTACTGTTAGTATATAGAAGTGCAAGAGATTTCATGAATTGATTTTGTATCCTGCAACTTTGCCAAGTTTATTGATGAGCTCTGGTAGTTTTCTGGTAGTGTCTTTAGGCTTTTACATGTACAATACCATGTCTGTAAACACTGAAAACTTTACTTCTTTTTCTAATTTGGATTCATTTTACACATTTGTCTCTCATTGTTTTTGTGGCTAAGACTTCCAAAATATGTTGAATAAAAGTGGTTAGAGTGGAAAGCCTTATCTTGTTCCTGATCTTAGAAGAAATACTTTCATGTTTTAACCATAGAAATGTAGTTTGCTATGGGTTTGTCATATATGGCTTTTATTATGTTGAGGCAGGTTCCATCTAATAGCCATTTTCTGGAGAATTTGTTATCATATATGGGTGTAGAATTCTGTAAAAAACTTTTTCTTCATCTATTGAGATGATCATATGATTTTTACTCTTCAATTTCTTAATATGTTGTATCACATTGATGGATTTATAAGAATCCTTGTTTTCCTGGGAGAAATCCCCCATTTGATCACCGTCTATGAATTTTAATGTGTTATTGGATTCAGTTTGCTAGTATTTTGTTGAGAATCTTTGCATCTATGTTCATCAGTGATATTGGCCTCTAATTTTGTTTGCTTGTATGTTATATCCTTATCTGATTTTGGCATTTTTGGAAGTTTCAGAAGGGTAGCTTTTAACTCTTCCCTAAATGTTTGATAGAATTAACCTGTGAAGTCATCTTGTCCTGGACTTTTGTTCACTGGAAGATTTTTACTCACAGTTTCAACTTCAGTACATGTGAGTAATCCATCCATATAATCTATTTCACCTAAGTTCAGTTTTAGAAGGTTGAACCTTTCTAAGAATTTGTCCATTTCTTCTAAGCTGTCCAATTTATGGGTATATAGTTGCTTGTAGTAGTCTCTTATGATTACTTTTATTTTTATGATATCAGTTGTAACTTCTCCTTTTTTACCTCTAATTTTATTGATTCGAGTCCTTCCCCCCCCCTTTTTTTTTTGGCTCTGGTTAAAGGTTTATCATTATATTTATCATCTCAGAGAACAAGCTTTTAAATTTATTGATCATTACTATTGTTTTCTTTGTCTCTATTTCACTTATTTCTGCTCTTAATTTTATGATTTCTTTCCATATATTAACTTTGGGTTTTGTTGTTCTTTCTCTAGTTGCTTTAGGTGTAAGATCAGGTAGTTTGAGACTTTTCTTGCTTCTTGAGGTAAGATTGTCAATGTCCTTCTTAGAACTGATTTTACTTTGTTCTATAGGTTTTGGCTCATCATGCTTTCCTTGTAATTATTCTCTAGGTATTTTTTTTTTAATTTCCTCTTTGATTTCTTCAGTGATTTAGTGATTATTTAATAGCATTGTTTAGCTTCCGTGTGTTTGCTTTTTACAGCTTTTTTTTTTTCCTGTAATTGATTTCTAACCTCAAAGTACTGGGTCATGAAAGATGCTTGATATTATTTCAATTTTCTTGAATTTGTCAAGGCTTGATATGTGACCCAGAATGTGATCTATCCTGGAGAAAGTTCCATGTGTTATTGAGAAGAAAGTGTATTCTGCTGCTTTCAGATGGATTGTCTTAAAAATATCAGTTAAGTCTATCTGGTCAAGCCTTAAGTGTTACTTAAAGGTTGTGTTTTCTTATTAATTTTCTGTCTAGATGATCTGTCCATTGGTGTAAATGGGTGTTCAAGTCCCCCACTATTACTATATTACTTTTTATTTCCTCTTTTATGGCTTTTAGCATTTGCCTTATAAATTGAGGTGCTCCTATGTTGCATGTTTATTTATTTACAACTGTCATATCTTCTTGTGGGATTGATCCCTTAATCATTATGTAGTGCCCTTCCGAGTCTCTTGTAACAGACTTTATTTTAAAGTCTATTTTGTCTAATATGAGCACTACTACTTCAGCCTTCTTTTGATTTCAATTTGCATGAAATATCTTTTTCCATCCCCTCATTTTCTGTCTAATGTATCCCTACATCTGAATTGGGTCTCTTGTAGATAGCATATATATGGGTCTTAATTTTTTATCCATTCAGCAGGACTATGTGTTTTGGTTAGAGTATTTAATCTATTTACATTAATTTAATTATTGATATGTAGCATTGCCTTTTTCTTAATTGTTTGGGATTTGAGTTTTCTTATAGTTTGATGACAATCATTATTGTTGTGTTTCAGTAGCTTGTGTGTGTGTTGTATTTTGGGGGAGGTTGCATTTTGCATAGGTTTTGATAAAGTTTATAAAGCAGTATACAAAGTTGTTGTCAGTTGATGGCCTCAATTTCAAATGCTATTCCCATTTCCTGCATTCACACTGTTTTCTTTCTCATGGTTGCTGCATTTGCTATCATATTTGTGTATGAATGATTTATTACTTTTATTGTGTTTGCCTTTACCAGTGAGCTTTCCCATTTGTGATTTTCTTGTTTCTAGTTGTGTCTTTTTTTTTTTTTTTTTTTTTTCCTGCCTATGAAAGTTCTTTTAGCATTTGTTATAAAGCTGGTCTGGTGGTGCTAAAGTCTCTTAGTTTTTGCTCTTAAAGCTGTTATATTCTTTGCCTAATCGGAATGAGATCTTTATTGGCTAGAGTAGTCTTTGTTGTAAGATTTTCCTTTTCATCACTTTAAATATATCCTGCCACTTCCTCTTAGCCTACAGAGTTTTTGCTAAAAAATAAGGTGATAACCTTATGGGGATACTCTTGTATGTTATTTGTTGTTTTTCTCTTGTTTCTTTTAGTATTTTTTTCATTGTATTTAATGTTTGCTAGTTCAATTAATATATATCTTGGTATGTTCCTCCTTGGGTTTATCCTGTATTGGACTCTGTGCTTTCTTGACTTGGGTGATAGTTTCCTTCCCCATGTTAGGGAGCTTTTCAAATATGAAGTGAAATGAAAGTCACTCAGTAGTGTCTAACTCTCTGTGACCCCATGGACTATACAGTCCATGGAATTCTCCAGGCCAGAGTACTAGACGGGGTAGCCTTTCCCTTCTCCAGGGGACCTTCCCACCCCAGGGATCAAACACAGATCTTCCACATTTCAGGCAGATTCTTTACCATCTGAGCCACAAGGGAAGCCCATGAATACTGGAGTGAGTAGCCTATCCCTTTTCCTGCAAATCTTCCCGACCCAGGAATCAAACCAGGGTTTCCTGCATTGTAGGCGGGTTCTTTCCCAACTGAGCTATCAGGGGAGCCCTTTTCAACTATAATCCCTTCAAATATTTTTTTCAGACTCTTTATCTTCTGGAAAACCTATAATGCTTATGTTGGTATGTTTAATGTTGTCCCAGAGGTTTCTGAAACTGTCCTCATTTCTTTTTATTCTTTTCTCTTTATTCTGTGTCATGGCAGTAACTTTCACCACTCTGTCTTCGAGCTGTTTACTTGTTCTTATGCTTAAGTTATTCTGCCATTGATTCTGTCTAGTGTATTTTTCATTTCAGTGTTGTGCTTTCATCTGTTTGTTTCTTCTTTAATTCTTCTAGGTCTTTGTTAATCATTTCTTAAAACTTCTTAATTCATGCCTTCATCCTTTTTCTGTAATCTTGGATCATCTTTACTATCATTATTCTGAGTTATTTTAATAGTAGATTGACTATCTTCTCTTCATTTACTTATTCTTGCAAGTTTTTAATCTTCTTCCTTCATCAGTAACGTATTTCTTTGCTGCTTCATTTTGTCTAACTTACTGTGTTTGTGGTCTCCTTTTTTTGCAGACTGCAGGTCCACAGTTCCTTTTGCTTCTGGTGTCTTCCTCCTGGTGGGTGGGCTGATCCAGGGGCTCATGCCAGTGTCTCTTAGATAAGGAGTTCAACTGGTATTTGAGGGACCAGAGCCTCCCCTGGCTATTGATGGGGTCTCCCCTTTGATATGTGAGTTTCAATACCCTGAGAAGGATGACATCTGCTCCTTTGCTGTTGAAGTAGACAGCCCTCCACCCCCTATCTGTTTCTTAACTGCATTTCTGACCAATGGTGCAAGATAGGCAGGATTGGAACATTCTCACCAGGAGAGAAGCCACTATTTCCTTTTCTGGATCTGTTCACCTGTGAATGTGCTCTGTTGTGTTCCTTTCACCTGTTGTGTGGGCTTACAGAGTATAATTTCTGGCACTGCTCTCAGTCCCGCCTTAATTATGGGCATGCTGACAGTTGACCTAGGTGACTCTCAGGTATTTACATCAGGTCACCAGCACAAATCCACTGAAGTCAGGTCCCACACAGCACTAGTCATTCATGTGAACCCACATGAGAAATATGGAGGCAGGTTAGACTATGGCCTGGTCCAACTCCCACATTACATGCCCACAAAGCCCACAGCTGCTAAAGCCAGAGCAATATCAACTGCAGGAGCACTTGTTGTCTGTTTGGCTGTTCCAAAGTTGCTGAATTCAGGAAGCTGTCAGTGGAAGTGTAACTCTGAGGTTCGTGCAGTTGCAAGGAGATTTCACCTCTTCTTTGGCAACATGAACCCTGAGCTTGGTTGTGGTTTCAGACCCAACTCTTCATGTGTTCTTCCCACTGGGATCTGTTCCACAGGTTGTCAGAGCACAGGAACTTGTCAGGCAGAAAGGAGCCAAGGTGGTGATCAGGATGAGCAGGGCACCCAGGCAGGAGGGTTCTGGGGTAGCAGTTGCAACATGAGAGCCCATCAAGCAGGAGAAAGGCAAGGGGGATATTGGGGTAAGCAAGTCATGGATGAGGGTTCTTTGGGGAGGTGATGGTGGGCACACAGGAGCCAGCTGCACTTGGAGCCCTTCCTAGTGCCCATGGAGGGAGGGGTCAGTGCACAAGGCAGAGAAGCTGCAATGGTGGCTCCTCTTCTTGCATGTCACTCAACAGTGAAAGTGATGGATTTCCTCACTCTCATGAGGAAAGCTGTCTCCTCAAAGCCAACAGCAATCCCCTTCCCTGATCTGCACTCCAAACTCCTTGTGTCAGCACCCAGTCCCTGTGCACACTGGTGGATACCTGCCTTAGGCTGGAGTGCATAGGACTGTGGTACATACCATGTGAACACATCTCACTCTGCCCTGCCTGCCATGTAACAGTTCCTGTGCTCTCCCCTGAGCCCCTAAAGCTCCCCTCCTACCCCAGCTGATATCCCTACCAGTAAGGGAGCTTTCCCAGATTTGGGAACTTCTCCCCACCTTCAGTTTCCCACCTGGGGTGCAGGTCTCACCCCCACTTCCTCTCCTCTTTCTTTTTCTTTCTTCTTTATTTCATCCTACCTGGTTACGTGGGGATATTTCTTATCCATTTAAGAGTTTGAGGTCCTCTGCTAAGGCTCAGCAGTTGCTCTGTGGATATTGTTCCATTTTTAGATGTAGTCTTGTTGCATTTGTGAGAGATGAACTCCACAACCTCCCACTCCTTCACAATGTTGAACATCTATATGATTGACTTTCAAGCTGTTTTATTTGAATCATGTCTTTCACTATCTCTGTCTCTCTCTTTAGATAGATAGGTAGGTAGGTAGATACAGATTTGGATGAATTACTTGTAGAAATAGGAAAATGTTAAATAGTTTCAGATTTTAAAAATCCATGAAAACTAAAATTTTCTTCAGGTATCAGAACTTTGCAAAAGTGTGCCTACTTGAGCACAGTTTTTTGTTTTTTGTTTTTTTCTAAATTTTGTGTTGATTTGCAATCTGAGACATTTTTGAGTGATAAGACAAATGTTTTAATCACCTGATTAACATTTATAGTCAAGAAAGACCTGAAACAGATATTGTCATGAAAGTTAACTCACATCACACTTTACCTGCTCTCAGCTCTGTGTGGTAACTCTATAAGGTTACTTATTTTTCAGACACAAAAAAACAAGTAGGCAACAAACACATTTCTTTATATGGTTACATCTCTAAAGTGGCACATTTGGTTTATCTTTGAATTTAAGATATTCTTTGTTCATTTACATTCCCAGATATTACATTATTTGTGTGTGTGCGTCATTCAGTCATGTCCAACTTCTTGCTATCCCGTAGACTATAGCTCTCCAGGCTCTTCTGTCCATGGTTTTCTCCAGGCAAGAATACTGGGTTGCCATTTCCTTCTCCAATTATTTAGGAGCCTTTAATATTTTTAGACCAATTCTTGAATTTAAAGACCTAAGTAAATGCATGCATGCATGCACAAACACAATAAAGAAAAGAGAAAGCAGTTTGCTTTTATATGCAGTTTTTTTGGGAGGGAGTCTCTCCCTGCCCTTCATGTATAGGGCAGTTTTCCGATTACACAAGGGAGCTCTTGAGGACATTGAAAGCAAATGTCTTTACAAAACAGAAGCACAGAGGACACCTAGGAACCCTCTAGCATTCTTTGTTTTTTTCCTTTTTTTTTTTTTTTTATATTTAACATTTTTAAATTAGAGGATAATTGTTTTCCAGTACTGTGATGGTTTTTGCCACACATCAACATGAATAGATATTAGGTATACATACATCCCCTCCCTATTGAACTCCCCTCTCAAGGACGTAGAAGAATTATATTCAGCTTCAAATGTACTTGAAAGACATGTTGACAAATAGAGAACACCTCAGTGCTATTTGGTTTCTATTTGTAAACACCAAAAAGCTATATTGCAGTTTAATAATTGCATTCAATTTACTGAAAACAAAAATGATTTGAAATATTTTAGCCTGTTTTTTATTCTTCATAAAGCTATCAGTGAACTGTATTTGATCTGAATTACATTAACTGAACGATGGTAAGTGTAAATAATATTAGAAGTAGTAATAATAGTAGTGTCAGTCACTCAGTCGTGTCTGACTGTTTGCAGCCCCACGGATTGTAGTCCCCCAGCCTCCTCTGTCTGTAGGATTCTCCAGACAAGAATTTTGGAGTAGGCTGCCATGCCCTTCTCCAGGGGATTTTCCTGACTAGGGGATTGAACCTAGATCTCCTGCACTGCAGACAGATTCTTTACCATTAAAGCTACAGGGAAGCTCTTAAACGGTGTTAAGGGTAGTAAGATAAAATGAGAGATAAAGAAGAGAAGATGGGATAGATGAATGGGAAGAAAAAGAAAAAAATATAGAGGCAAAGAGAATGAGAGGAAGTGGAGAGAGAAAGAGAGAGAGACTTCTGTATCTTCATTTTATGTGTAGTATTTCATAGTCTGAATTCCACAGCTACCACTTGTATGCTTCTGATTTCTGTAGAGTTGTCTATTGTTTCTTCAACCAAAGACTCAGTGCCTTATCTATAAAGGGTTTAGTATTTCTGTCTATAAAATTTCATGATTGCTAATATGAATAGCACTCAACCACATTCAATAAACTACTCAGTGATATTCAATAATTTTAAATTATTTTCTTTAGGTCTTCTACATTTACAAACACACCTTCCCATCCTCTACCCTGTGCCACTTGTGACAATTAACATATTTTGTTGTTCACTTGCTAAGTCATTTCTGACCCTTTTCAATTCCATCAATTGCAGTATGCCTGGTTCCTCTATCCTCCACTGTCTCCCAGAGTTTGCTTAAATTCATGTCCGTGTATATGCATTAGTATACTGTATTTGTGTTTTTGTTTCTGGCTTACTTCACTCTGTATAATAGGCTCCAGTTCCATCCACCTCATTAGAACTGATTCAAATGTATTCTTTTTAAGGGCTGAGTAATACTGCATTGTGTATATGTACCACAGCTTGCTTATCCATTCATCTGTGGATGGACATCTAGGTTGCTTCCACGTTCTGGCTATTGTAAACAGTGCTGCTATGAACACTGGGGTACAGGTGTCTCTTTCAATTCTGGTTTTCTCAGTGTATATGCCCAGAAGTGGGATTGCTGGATCATAAGGCAGTTCTATTTTCAGTTTTTTGAGGAATCTCCATACTGTTCTCCATAGTGGCTGTACTAGTTTGCATTCCCACCAACAGTGTAAGAGGGTTCCCTTCTCTCCGCACCCTCTCCAGCATTTATTGCTTGTGGACTTTTGGATAGCAGCCATTCTGATTGGCGTGAAATGGTACCTCATAGTGGTTTTGATTTGCATTTCTCTGATAATGAGTGATGTTGAGCATCTTTTCATGTGTTTGTTAGCCATCTGTATGTCTTCTTTGGAGAAATGTCTATTTAGTTCTTTGGCCCATTTTTTGATTGGGTCATTTATTTTTCTGGAATTGAGCTGTAGAAGTTGCTTGTATATTTTTGAGATTAGTTGTTTGTCAGTTGCTTCATTTGCTATTATTTTCTCCCATTCTGAAGGCTGTCTTTTCACTTTGCTTATAGTTTCCTTTGTTGTGCAGAAGCTTTTAAGTTTGGTTAGGTCCCATTTGTTCATTTTTTATTTTATTTCCGATATTCTGGGAGGTGGGTCATGGAGGATCCTGCTGTGATGTAAGTCAGAGAGTGTTTTGCCTATATATATGGAATTTAGAAAGATGGTAAAAATAACCCTATTTACGAGACAGCAAAAGAGACACTGATGTATAGAACAGACTTTTGGACTCTGGGACCGGGAGAGGGTGGGATGATTGGGGAGAATAGCATTGAAATATGTATAATATTATATCTCAAATGTATTAATTGTTCAAAATAATCACTGTCATGTTACAATTTGTTCATATTAGATGTTTGTAATGTTTCTGATAATCAATAAAGAGATTCTTGATTAAAAAAAAAAGAAAAGAAAATAAAAACTTTGCATAAGAAAAAAAAAAAAATTCATGTCCGTGGAGTCAGCAATACTATCTAAACATCTCATCCTCTAATTTCCCTTCTCCTTTTGCTTTCAATCTTTCTTAGCTTAAGGGTCCTTTCCAATGAGTCACCTCTTCGCATCAGGTGGACAAAGTACTGCAGCTTCATCTTCAGCATCAGTCCTTCCAGTGAATATTCAGGGTTGATTTCCTTTAGGACTGACTGATTTGTTCCCCTTGCTATCCAAGGAACTCTCAAGAATCTTCTCCAACACCACAGTTCAAAAACATCAATTAGTCAGTGTTCAACCTTCTTTATGGTCCGACTCACATCTGTATATCACTACTTAGCTTTGAGAAAAACCATAGCTTTGAGTATATAGACATACATCAGCAAAGTGATGTCTCAACTTTTTAATATGCTGTCTAAGTTTGTAATAGCTTTCCTTCCAAGGAGCAAGCATTTTTTAATTTCATGGCTGCAGTCACTGTCTGATGTGATTTTGAAACCCGAGAAAATAAAAATCTGTCACTGCTTCCACTTTTTCTGTTTCTATTTGCCAATGGAGTGAGGGAAGCAGATGCCATGATTTTAGTATTTTGAATGTTGAGTTTTAAACCAGCTTTTTCACTCTCTTTTCACCTTCATCAAGAGGCTGTTTAGTTTCTCCTCACTTTCTGCCATTAGAATGATATTATCTGCATATCTGAAATTGTTGATATTTCTACAGGCAGTCTTGAATCCAGCTTGTGACTCATCTAACTCAGCATTTCATATGATGTATTTTGCATATATGCTAAATAATCAGGGTGACAATCTACAGCGTTGTTATACACCTTTCCCAATTTTGAACCAATCAGTTATTCATATGATGTATTTTGCATATATGCTAAATAATCAGGGTGACAATCTACAGCGTTGTTATACACCTTTCCCAATTTTGAACCAATCAGTTATTCCAACAGGTTCCAACTGTTGTTTCTGAACTGCATACAGGCTTCTCAGGAGACAAGTAAGGTGGTCTATATTCCCATCCCTTTAAGAATTTCCCGGTTTGCTGTGATTCACACAGCTAAAGGTTTTTACATACTCAAAGAACCAGAAGTAGATGATTTTCTCAAAATTTCCTTGCTTTCTCTGTGATCCAATAAACGTTGGCAATTTGATCTCTGGTTCCTATGCCTTTTCTAAACCCAGCTTGTACACCTGGAAGTTCTCAACTCACAATTGCTGAAGCCTATATTAAAGGATTTTGAGCATTATCTTACTAGCATGTAAAATGAAGATTGTTTGGCACTGCCTTTCTTTGGGATTGTAATGAAAACAATTTTTCCAGTCCTGTGCCCACTGTTAAGTGTTCCAAATTTGCTGAAATATTGATCATAGCATTTTAACAGCATCATGTTTTAGGATTTGAAATAGCTCAACTGGATTTCCATCATCTCCACTAGCTTTGTCCATAATAAAATTTCCTAAGGAAGCATTAAGCTCACACTTCCAGATGTCTGGCTCTAGGTGAATGACCACACCATCATGGTTATCTGGGTCATTAAGGCATTTTTGTATAATTCTTTTGTGTATTCTTACCACCTCTTCTTAATCCCTTCTGCTTTTGTTCAGATCAGATCAGATCAGTCGCTCAGTCGTGTCCGACTCTTGGCGACCCCATGAACCGCAGCACGCCAGGCCTCCCTGTCCATCACCAGCTCCCGGAGGTCACTCAGACTCGCATCCATCGAGTCAGTGATGCCATCCAGCCATCTCATCCTCTGTCGTCCCCTTCTCCTCCTGCCCTCAATCCCTCCCAGCATTAGAGTCTTCTCCAATGAGTCAACTCTTCGCATGAGGTGGCCAAAATACTGGAGTTTCAGCTTTAGCATCATTCCTTCCAAAGAAATTCCAGGATTGATCTCCTTCAGAATGGACTGGTTGGATCTTCTTGCAGTCCAAGGGACTCTCAAGAGTCTTCTCCAACACCACAGTTCAAAAGCATCAATTCTTCGGCGTTCAGCCTTCCTCACAGTCCAGCTCTCACATCCATACATGACCACAGGAAAAACCATAGCCTTGACTAGGCGAACCTTTGTTGGTAAAGTAATGTCTCTGCTTTTGAATATGCTATCTAGGTTGGTCATAACTTTCCTTCCAAGGAGTAAGCGTCTTTTAATTTCATGGCTGCAGTCACCATCTGCAGTGATTTTGGAGCCCAGAAAAACAAAGTCTGACACTGTTTCCACTGTTTCCCCATCTATTTCCCATGCAGTGATGGGACCAGATGCCATGATCTTCGTTTTCTGAATGTTGAGCTTTAAGCCAACCTTTTCACTCTCCACTTTCACTTTCATCAAGAGGCTTTTAGTCCCTCTTCACTTGCTGCCATAAGAGTGGTGTCATCTGCATATCTGAGGTTATTGATATTTCTCCCAGCAATCTTGATTCCAACTTGTGTTTCTTCCAGTCCAGCATTTCTCATGATGTACTCTGCATATAAGTTAAATAAACATGGTGACAATATACAGCCTTGACGTACTCCTTTTCCTATTTGGAACCAGTCTGTTGTTCCATGACCAGTTCTAACTGTTGCTTCCTGACCTGCATACAGATTTCTTATGAGGCAGATCAGGTGGTCTGGTATTCCCATCTCTTTAAGAATTTTCCATAGTTTATTGTGATCCACACAGTCAAAGGCTTTGGCATAGTCAATAAAGCAGAAATAGATGTTTTTCTGGAACTCTCTTGCTTTTTCCATGATCCAGCGGATGTTGGCAATTTGATCTCTGGTTCCTTTGCCTTTTCTAAAACCAGCTTGAACATCAGGAAGTTCACGGTTCACATATTGCTGAAGCCTGGCTTGGAGAATTTTGAGCATTACTTTACTAGCGTGTGAGATGAGTGCAATTGTGCGGTAGTTTGAGCATTCTTTGGCATTGCCTTTCTTTGGGATTGGGATGAAAACTGACCTTTTCCAGTCCTGTGGCCACTGCTAGGTCCTTATAAAGTCTGTCCTTTTTCAAGCCCAGCCTTGCATAAAATATTCCTTTGATCTCTTTCTTGAAGAGATCTCTAATCTTTCCCATTCTATTGTTTTCCTCTATTTCTTTGCGTTGTTCATTGAAAAAGGCCTTCATATCTCTCCTTGCTGTTCCCAGAAAATCTGCATTCAGTTGGGTATATCTTTGTTTTTCTCCTTTGCCTTTTGCTTCTCCTCTTTTCTCAGCTCTTTTTAAGGCCTCCTCAGACAACCATTTTGCCTTCTTGCATTTCTTTTTCTTTAGTGGTTTTGATCACCACCTCCAATACAGTGTTAATGAACTTCTGTTCATAGTTCTTCAGGCACTCTGACTACCATATCAAATTCCTTGAATCTATTTGTCACCTCTACTCTATAATAAAAAAGGATTGACCTAAAGCCAATCCCTTTTGAATAGCCAGTGGTTTTCCCTTCTTTCTTCAATTTAAGCCTGAATTTTACAATAAGGAGCTTATGATCTGAGCCACAATCAGTTCCTGGTCTTGTTTTTGCTGACTGTATTGAGCTTTTCCATTTTCAGCTGCAAATATTATTGTCAATTTGATTTCGGTATTGACCATCTGGTGATGTCCATGTATAGAGTCATCTCTTGTGTTGTTGGAAGAGGGTGGTTGCTATGGCCAATATATTCTCTTTACAAAATCCTGTTAGCCTTTACTCTGCTTTATTTTGTACTCTAAGGCCAAACATGCCTTCCAGGTGTCTCTTGACTTCCTACTTTTGCATTCTAATCCCCTTTGATGAAAAGACATCTTTTTTCCTTTTTTTTTTTTTTTGGGGGGGGGGGGGAGGGTGGGTATTAGTTCCAGAAAGTCTTGTAGATCTTCATATAACCGGACAACTTCAGCATCTTCAGTATTAGCAGTTAGGCCATAGACTTGAGTTACTTTGATGTTGAATAGTTTGCCTTGGAAATGAACAAAGATCTTTTTGAGGTTGCACCCAAGTACTACATTTAGGACTCTCATTGGCTACAAAGGCTACCCCAATCCTTGTAAGGGATTCTTGCCCACAGTAGTAGATATAATGATAATCTGAATTAAATTTGTCCGTTCCCATCCATTTTAGTTCACTGATTCCTAAAATACCTGTGTTTACTTTTGCCATCTCCTGCCTCACTACATGGAATTTACTTTGATTCATGGACCTCACATTCCAGATTCCTATGCAATATTGTTCTTTACAGCATTGGACTTTACTTTCACCACCAGATACATTCACAATTGAGCACTGTGTCCATTTCATTCTTTGTGAAGCTATTGGTAATTTCCCTCTGTTTTTTCCCAGCAGCCTATTGGACACCTTCTAAGCTAGGGACTCATCTTCTAGTGTCATACTTTTTTTGCCTATTCATACTGTTCATGAGGTTCTTGTGGCAAGAATACTGGAGTGGTTTGCCATTCCCTTCTCCAGTGGGCCACATTTTGTCAGAACTCTTCACTACAACCTGCCCATCTTGGGTGGCCCTGTAAGACATGGCTTATAGCTTCATTTCATTACACAAGCCTGTTCACCACAACAAGGCCATAAATCATGATGGAGAACTTACACTTTGTAACAAGTAATAGTTGCTTTTCATTTAGCACAATAATATATGAAAAATGGAATCGTTATACAATAGAAGAATAATCATCCGAGAAAGATACACCATAATTTTAACCTTTATTCTTATCTTTCTTGGATCCAAAGCAAAAGAGGAGCTATAATTGATTAGATTTTTGTTCATATTGTTTTGCAAAAGGATCTAGATTAGGAGGATCTAGATTAGAATCGTGATTTAGAGAAATAAACTCTTTCTGCCTTTGAATAAAAGGAATTTATCAAGGTTTTTTCTTATACAAGGGCCATTAAGAATGTTTTATAACCTTGCAAAATATGTGATGCTGAGGTCCAAATTAATAAGTGCAATATAAATATTCATATCTGATAATTAGATCTTTGGTAAATAGCATATTCTTTAGATGACTTTCCTCAAGTAGTAATTGCTAAAAATAGCTGGAAATTTATAGAAGGAATCTGAGACAGTGATATACAGGTAAGTACACTATTGAAAGTCAGGAGCCCTCTGTTTTAGCCCCTGCCTTACCTAGCACTTAGATCTTGGGAAGTCATTTTTTGAGAATAGTGAAAGGTTGTTGTTGAATCATGCGAAGACACCGGGATTCTTGGCCCCCGGAGGAGAAGAATTCAATCCGGGGCCAGAGACGAGGCTTGATCGCTCAGAGCTTTTGTGTAATAAAGTTTTATTAAAGTATAAAGGAAATAGAGAAAGCTTCTGACATAGGCGTCAGAAGGGGGTAGAAAGAGTACCCCCTTGCTAGTGTTAGCAATGAAGTTATATACTCTAAAGAATGTCTCAGGTTGTAAAAACCTAATTTACATTTTAAGACTTCTCAGGCAGGATGCATCCTGGAAAAGAGCAGGTCAACCCCCCTAATTTACATTAACACTGTCCTCAAGCCGGATGCCTTCAGATCAGATCAGTCGCTCAGTCGTGTCCGACTCTCTGCGACCCCATGAACCGCAGCACGCCAGGCCTCCCTATCCATCACCAGCTCTTGGAGGTCACTCAGACTCA
The DNA here is from genome assembly GCA_935064755.1 of Tragelaphus eurycerus. Lineage (NCBI taxonomy): Eukaryota > Metazoa > Chordata > Mammalia > Artiodactyla > Bovidae > Tragelaphus > Tragelaphus eurycerus. Next base: position 3,523,467 of record CAKXYN010000123.1, read on the forward strand.
TATTCATCGAGTCAGTGATGCCATCCAGCCATCTCATCCTCTGTCGTCCCCTTCTCCTCCTGCCCTCAATCCTTCCCAGCATCAGAGTCTTCTCCAATGAGTCAACTCTTCGCATGAGGTGGCCAAAATACTGGAGTTTCAGCTTGAGCATCATTCCTTCCAAAGAAATCCCAGGGCTGATCTCCTTCAGAATGGACTGGTTGGATCTCCTTGCAGTCCAAGGGACTCTCAAGAGTCTTCTCCAACACCACAGTTCAAAAGCATCAATTCTTCGGCGCTCAGCCTTCTTCACAGTCCAGCTCTCACATCCATACATGACCACAGGAAAGACCATAGCCTTGACTAGGCGAACGTTTGTTGGCAAAGCGATGTCTCTGCTTTTGAATATGCTATCTAGGTTGGTCATAACCTTCCTTCCAAGGAGTAAGCGTCTTTTAATTTCATGGCTGCAGTCACCATCTGCAGTGATTTTGGAGCCCAGAAAAATAAAGTCTGACACTGTTTCCACTTGTTGTATAATCCTAAGGAATGTGGAGAAAGAAAAAAAGTTTGTCCTTTCTTCCTCCTTGAGAATTCCCGACCCCTCTCTCCTTGGGGACCCCTTGACTCCTTATCAATCTGCCTAGGACATGACTCTCTCAATAGCATTCATTCTTGGAAGAATTTGTACTACATTATCCCTAAAGTCTCTTTGGGTTGTAAATAGTCAATGAGATCTAAGGTTTGCTAGGGGAGAAGGATTGCATTCCCAATTGCAGAGAGAATATATATATTTTATGTAAAAGATATACAGATGGCAAAGACAACATTCTGTTACAAAATACAGAAATCCAAATTATACTCTCTTCTGGACAAAAAAACCACCCCACCCTACAAAGAGATGAGTTCCAGGGGGAAAAAAAAACACCTTTTTTTGAAATCTAAAGATTTTGAATTTGATTAAAACACTACCAACAAAAAGAAATCTTTTATTTCCAGATTGTTCTGAAATGGTGCAATCTAAAAAATTGCTAGAATTAATGAAAAATATCATAAAAGCAGTTGAGGGCCTTCCCTGTTGGTCCAGTGGCTAAGAATCCACCTGCCAATGCAGGCGACATGAGTTCAATCCCTGGCCCAGGAAGATCCCACATACCACAGAGCAACTAAGCCCATGCAACACAGCTACTGAAGCCCACATGCTGCTGCTGCTAAGTCGCTTCAGTCGTATCCGACTCTGTGTGACCCCATAGACAGCAGCCCACCAGGCTCCCTGTCCCTGGGATTCTCCAGGCAAGAACACTGGAGTGGGTTGCCATTTCCTTCTCCAATGCATGAAAGTGAAAAGTGAAAGTGAAGTTGCCTAGTTGTGTCCGACTCTTAGCGACCCCATGGACTGCAGCCTAACAGGCTCCTCCATCCACGGGATTTTCCAAGCAAGAGTACTGGAGTGGGTTGCCATTGCCTTCTCCAAATATCTAGAGCCAATGCTCTTCAACAAGAGAAGTCACCACAATGAGAAGCCCAGGTACCACAACGATAGTAGATCCCACATGCCTCCACTAGATAGCTGGGGAAGCCAAAAATAAATACATGAATAAATGAATAAAATTTTTAAGAAAGCAACCAATGTTTAAAGAAGTTAGCATTATTCAAGGAAATATTGCATATAGACTCTCATTTACCTCTATCTATCTAGAAATGGGTATAATTTCACATATTGTTGTTGTTCAGGCACTCAGTCCTGTCTGACTCTGGGATTCCATGGACTGCAGCATGCCAAGTTTCCTTGTCCTTCACTGTGTCCAGAGTTTGTTTAAACTCATGTCCATTCAGTCAAGGAGGCCATCCAACCATCTATCTTCTGTTGCCCCCTTCTTCTCATGCCCTCAATCTTTCCCAGGATCAAGGTATTTTCCAATAAGTCAGCTCTTCACATCATATGGCCAAAGTATTGGAGCTTCAATTTCATCATCAGTCCTTCAAATGAGTGTTCAGGGTTTGTTTCCTTTAGGATTGACTGGTTTGATCTCCCTGATGTCCAAGGAACTTTCAAGAGTCTTCTCCAGCACCACAGTTCGAAAACATCAGTTCTTCAGTGCTCAGCCTTCTTTATTGTCCAATTCACATCTGTACATTCAGTTCAGTTCAGTTCAGTCGCTCAGTAGTGTCTGACTTTTTGCAACCCCGTGAATCGCAGCACACCAGGCCTCCCTGTCCATCACCAACTCCTGAAGTTCACTCAGACTCACATCCATCGAGTCAGTCATGCCATCCAGCCATCTCATCCTCTGTCGTCCCCTTCTCTTTCTGCCCCTAGTCCCTCCCAGCATCAGAGTTTTTTCCAGTGAGTCAACTCTTTGCATGAGGTGGCCAAAGTACTGGAGTTTCAGCTTCAGCATCATTCCCTCCAAAGAACATCCAGGGCTGAACTCCTTCAGAATGGACTGGTTGGATCTCCTTGCAGTCCAAGGGACTCTCAAGAGTCTTCTCCAGCACAGTTGGAGAAGTATCAATTTCTCCAACTTTTGATACAGCTCAAAAGTATCAATTCTTCAGCACTCAGCTTTCTTCACAGTCCAACTCTCACATCCATACATGACCACTGGAAAAACCATAGCCTTGACTAGATGTACCTTTGTTGGCAAAGTAATGTCTCTGCTTTTCACCATAGCTTTGAGTATACAGACTTTTGTTGGTGAAATGATGTCTCTGCTATTTTAATATGCTCTCTAGTTTTGTCATAGCTTTTCTTCCAAGGAGAAAGTGTATATTAATTTCATGGCTGCAATCACTTTCTGCAGTAATTTTGGAGCCCCAAAAATAAAATATGTCACTATTCTTTCCCCATCTATTTGCCATGAAGTGATGAGATCAGATGCCATAATTTTAGGTTTTTTTTTTTTGAATGTTGAGTTTTAAATGAGTTTTTTTCACTCTCCTCTTTCACCTTCATCAGGAGGCTTTTTAGTTCCTCTTCATTTTCTGCCATTAGGGAAGTGTCATCTCTTTATCTGAGGTTATTGATATTTCTGTGAGCAATCTTGATTCCAGCTTGTGATTCATCCAGTCCAGCATTTCACATGATGTTGTTGTTATTGTTGTTGTTATTGCTGTTGTTCAGTCATTCAGTCCTGTCCAACTATTTGAGACCCCATGGACTGCAGCACACCAGGCTTCCTTTTTCCTTTCTATCTTCCAGAGTTTGTTCAAACTCATGCCCATTGAGTCAATGATGCCATCCAACCATCTCATCCTCTGTCTCATGATGCACTTTGAATATGTTAAATAAGCAGAGTGACAATATACAGCTTTGACATAATCCATTCCCAATTTGGAGCCAATCCATTGTTCCATGTCTAGTTCTAACTGCTATTTCTTGACCTGCATACAGGTTTCTCAAGAGGCAGATAAGGTGTTCTGGTACCCTCATCTCCTGAAGAATGGCAAATTTTCTAGTTTGTTGTGATCCACACAGTCAAAGGTTTTATCGTAGTCAAAGAAGCAGAAGTAGATGTCTTTCTGGAATTTTCTTACTTTTGTTATTCCCCCCATGGTTGTTGGCAATTTGATCTCTGTTTCCTCTGCTTTTCCTAAATCCAGCTTGTACATCTGGAAGTTTTTGGTTTCACATATGGACTATACTATATTTTCAATAAAAGCACCAAAAGCTTCTTAGAAAAAGACGGTAGTTGATTTCAAGCATTATAAATATCAATATGTTAACAACATATTTGGAATATTTAGTGTTTAACATATAATATAATATATTCCAAACTTTATGTTTAAAAAGCATGTGATGAAGAAATCTGTACTATCTTTATGAACTAATTCATTGGATGCTTTATAATAACTAATGAAAACAAAATTCACAAATACAATTAATTTGGCAGGAACTTATTGGCTTCTTCAAAATGAACCTTGAAAACCTTGAGTTTCAGTCAAGATGTCAATGGTACACAGACTTTCTATAGATTATTGATTTATAAACCAAAGTATTTACATTGATGTACTCACTTATTGCCATATTGCAAATAGTTGATTGAAAAAATGAATAGAATGATCTGACTTTTCATCCTGATTATACAGATTTGGTTCAAATTTGTTACAATAATGAAATAGTATACTATTGTTTCCAAATCCAAAATAATTTTCAGGCAAACTTAATCTAATTAAAAATGCAAGTACTATTTGGTTTTATTGTCTTACTATGTATTCCAATAAATCACATACATTAACCCCTTCATTAGCAAGTATAACTTATGAAACAGTCTTATAGGCTTTTGTGACTCCTTCTGGAAGGAAAGAATTTGGGCAAGCATACATAAAGATATAAATAGTAATTCAAAAACTTTTTCACCAGAGTGACCTAATTCTATAATTTAATGTTTGATGTCCCTACAGAGAGAAAGTAGTTGATAGTATGTCCTGAGCAATGCCAAGGATGACATCATTAATCAAAGTTGATCGCAGGGCAGCATTCACATGCTATCATCAAAGAAGGCACTTTGTTCATTATTGTAATTTTTTTCAGTGAAGGGAAGGTACTTCACTTCTCTGTGAACCTGAAATTAAAGCAGCAAGAATTCCCTAACTTGAATAGAAGGCACAGTGCTCTGTGGATATGTCAATGGTATCTAGGAATGCTTCACAGTCAGGGATACTTCTGTGACAAAAAATTAATTTTTGATAAGGGAATAAAACTAATCCAAACAGAATAGAATTAAATGTTCACTGTACTATAGACGATATCATAGAGGAGAATAGAAGGCATCCTTTAATATAGGACAAAAGGAGGCTCTACCAATTAATAACTAAGTAGTTTTGGCCAAGAACTTAACTTCTCCATCTACAGTTTTCTTTATGCAAAATGAAAAAAATAAAACTAACACCATGCACACAAAGCAATTAATATTCCAGCTGAGCTATTTCAAATCCTGAAAGATGATGCTGTGAAAGTGCTGCACTCAGTATGCCAGCAAATTCGGAAAACTCAGCAGTGGTCACAGGACTGGAAAAAGTCAGTTTTCATTGCAATCACAAAGAAAGGCAATGCCAAAGAATGCTCAAACTACTGCACAATTGCACTCACCTCACACGCTAGTAAAGTAATGCTCAAAATTCTCCAAGCCAGGCTTCAGCAATATGAACTTCCTGATGTTCAAGCTGGTTTTAGAAAAGGCAGAGGAACCGGAGATCAAACTGCCAACATCTGCTGCATCATCAAAAAAGCAAAAGAGTTCCAGAAAAACATCTATTTTTGCTTTATTGACTATGCCAAAGCCTTTGACTGTGTGGATCACAATAAACTGCGGAAAATTCTGAAAGAGATGCGAATACAAGACCACCTGACCTGCCTCTTGAGAAATTTGTATGCAGGTCAGGAAGTAACAGTTAGAACTGGAAATGGAACAACAGATTTTTTCCAAATAGGAAAAGGAATACGTCAAGGCTATATATTGTCACCTTGCTTATTTAACTTATATGCAGAGTACATCATGAGAAATGCTGGGCTGGAAGAAGCACAAGCTGGAATCAAGATTGCCGGGAGAAATATCAATAACCTCAGATATGCAGATGACACCACCCTTATGGCAGAAAGTGAAGAGGAACTAAAAAGTCTCTTGATGAAGATGAAAGAGGAGAGTGAAAAAGTTGGCTTAAAGCTCAACATTCAAAAAATGAAGATCATGGCATCTGGTCCCATCACTTCATGGGAAATAGATAGGGAAACAGTGGAAACAGTGTCAGACTTTATTTTGGGGGGGCTCCAAAATCACTGCAGATGGTGACTGCAGCCATGAAATTAAAAGACATTTACTCCTTGGAAGGAAAGTTATGACCAACCTAGATAGCATATTGAAAAGCAGAGACATTACTTTGCCAACAAAGGTACATCTAGTCAAGGCTATGATTTTTCCAGTGGTCATGTATGTATGTGAGAATTGGACTGTGAAGAAAGCTGAGCACTGAAGAATTGATACTTTTGAAGTGTAGTGTTGGAGAAGATGCTTGAGAGTCCCTTAGACTGCAAGGGGACCCAACCAGTCCATTCTGAAGGATATTAGCCCTGGGTGTTCTTTGGAGGGAATGATGCTAAAGCTGAAACTTCAGTACTTTGGCCACCTCATGCAAAGAACTGACTCATTGGAAAAAAAATCTGATGCTGGGAGGGATTGGGGGCAGGAGGAGAAGGGGACGACAGAGGATGAGATGGCTGGATGGCATCACTGACGATGGAAGTGAGTCTGAGTGAACTCCTGGAATTGGTAATGGACAGGGAGGCCTGGCTTGCTGCCATTCATGGGGTCGAAAAGAGTCAGACACGACTAAATGACTGAACTTAACTATAGATTTGGCAGACCATCAATGATTGTCAGTTATTTTATTATCATCTTTGTATTACTGGCCTTGATCAAGTAAGGGAGGGGTTATATTAAAAGGTAGAATTTTTGTTTCCATTCAGTTCAATCTAACTCATACTGATCTTATTCTTTCCTGAAGGTGGGGAAAAAAATAAAAAATAATTTGCAATTAGATATTGCAATTATTGTAACTCAACATCCTTGAAATCAATAACTGTGACTCGCTGCATACTTAGTACTTTCAAAAGTAGCACATAGGGCTTTCTTGATTAAAAAAAATATTTCAGTGAGACGTGAGGTATAATTATTATACAGAAAAGTTTGGAAAGCAAAAGCACAATTCAATATAATAAGGTTAGAGATGTTTTCTCAAATGGTTTAAAGCTAAAGATTAAAGTAGGAATGTAAGTTGCAACTGAGGATAAAGAATACAGATTTCTTAGCATGAGGAACTGCCATTGCAATGCATTAAGACAAGAGAGAACCTGGTTTATTCAACACACTCTCAGTCTGTAGTATGACTTGAGTGGTGCATACCTAAAAAAGAGTGGTTTGGAAAGATAAGCACCCTTCCCACCTTTCTGACTTCATCTTCAGTCATTTCTGTCCTGCTTTTCCTTCATTTTTCCTCATATCACTTACCACTTCTTGTCATTATACTATAAATGTATTTGTGTATTTGTTTATTGTCTGGAGCAGCCACTGGAGGGTAAACTTCCTAAAGGTAGGCACATTTTACTATTTTTATTATTTGTATATCTGCAGTACCTAGAGCAATTGCCTGACATATAGTAGATACTCAATAAATGTTCTTTGAATGGAAAATTAAAGCATAATAGGGACTTGCTTATGAAAGAACTTAAATATATTATTTAGAAAGAAATATCAGGATTGACTTGATATAAATATAGAGAACAGTTGACAAGTCTGAGACTATTACCTAAGTTTCTGACTAAAAGTGACTGAGTAAACGGCTAATAACTAATTAGTTCAAGAATAAGAGTTAAGGTTTTGTTTTCTTTCATTTTTGAGATGGACTATGGTGTTGAATCATATATTATAATTCTCCCAGAGTTGTACAGAAGAATCCCCTCACCTATCAAGAATTCACAAAGTATTTCCCTCAGATGTAAAACAGCATTCTAAATTCATTGTACCATAAGTAATGAAGCTGGCAATGGCACCCCACTCCAGTACTCTTGCCTGGAAAATCCCATGGACGGCGGAGCCTGGTACGCTGCAGTCCATGGGGTTGCTAAGAGTCGGAAACGACTGAGGGACTTCACTTTCACTTGTCACTTTCATGCATTGGAGAAGGAAATGGCAACCCATTCCAGTATTCTTGCCTGGAGAATCCCAGGGAAGGGGGAGCCTGGTGGGTTGCCGTCCATGGGGTTGCACAGAGTCGGACACGACTGAAGCGACTTAGCAGGAGTAGCAGCAGCATAGAGCATACTACTATAACTAATAAAACCTTACATTTTGAGCTTCATTGCATAGAAGTCAAAGTGGACAATTAAGGAATTCAAGTAACCTGCCACAGAACTGTATATTTGAAATGGGAAACACAATTTTTGCAGTTGAAATTAACTGAGTCTATCCTTGAACCTGGCATGCTATGCAAAAAATCACTCTTTATTTAGATGATAAACTCAGCATCATTTCCCTACTAAAGAAATTTAATAGTGAGTAACCAAGTGTACTCATTCTCATTGTCATTGACATGAGTTTGCAATTACTTCTTGGAGTTGAGCTTGCCTCAATGGGATATAAAAATTAGAATAATCATATGGTGAATACTTATTTCATCTTGTGTGTCTCTGCTAAAGACAGAAATTGTCTCACTAACTGTATTCAAATCCTTTCCCCAGAAACACCACAGAAAATTATATATTGCTATTTCTTTTCTAAAGAAATGACAAAAGTAAAACTTTCAAATCAACAAAAATTAATTGTTTTGGCTTTGTGCTTAAAATACAGATTCAAATCAATATTGTTTATAGTACACAATTTGAAATTTGAATACAGTTAACTGATATTTCGGAGAAGGCAATGGCACCCCATTCCAGTACTCTTGCCTGGAAAATCCCATGGATGGAGGAGCCTGGTGGGCTGCAGTCCATGGGGTCGCTGAGGGTCAGACACGACTGAGCGACTTCACTTTCATGCATTGGAGAAGGACATGGCAACCCACTCCACTGTTCTTGCCTGGAGAATCTCAGGGACGGGGGAGCCTGGTGGGCTGCTTTCTATGGGGTCGCACAGAGTCGGACATGACTGAAGTGACTTACTGCTACTCAGTCGTGTCCGACTCTGCGTGACCCCATAGACGTCAGCCCACCAGGCTCTCCTGCCCCTGGGATTCTCCAGGCAAGAAAATTGGAGTGGGTTGCCATTTCCTTCTCCAATACATGAAAGCGAAAAAGTGGAAGTGAAGTTGCTCAGTCGTGTCCGACTCTTAGCAACCCCATGGACTGCAGCCCACCAGGCTCCTCCATCCATGGGATTTTCCAGGCAAGAGTACTAGCAACTGATATTTAATATGTTGTGAAACACTTCTGTGTGTTTCATTGCTAATGATGTTTTCATGACTAGTTAATGAGATATATTGACCTCAAACTTCAACTTAGGATATAATAAATTAATTGATCTTTTAAGAACCAGAATTCTATGTAGAGGATTGGCTATGTTGCATCCTCAAAAAAAAAAAAAAAATTACCTTTAAGAGTTAGCTGAGGATTTTCATTTTTATAAACCAGAAGTATGCCTGTTTCTATCACTTAAGAGTATAGTTCTTTCTAAAATGAATTTCACACTTCCTTTAACTCTAAGTTTTTTGAGACTTATTTTAGCTTTTATTAATGATTCAAGAAAGCTGTCATGAAGACTGATCATGAAAACTCAAGCAATTTCCAGGGATAACCTAAGGACTTGCTGAGGTATGCTGAGCTCTTAGTTCATATAGCTCGTGACCTGCCTCTGCCCCAGATTGGGAGTTTTTGCATTGTCATATTTTTAGGGTCTCACAATATAAATTAAGTCATTTTCATATCACTATAATACTGAAAATTATTTACTATAGATTCAGAAATTATCTCTAGATTGAACCATAAGACACTTGCTGAAATTTGGTTACTTTAGACTAACAGTAATGTCAATTTCATATGACTCCACCTGATATAATGAAAAATATCCTGGCTCTTACATAGTTAAGTACAAAATAACAGAAAACATATTGGACTTAGGGGCTTCCCAGGTGGCACTAGTGGTAAAGAACCTGCCTGCCAATGCAGGAGATATAAGAGACGTTAGTTCAATCCCTTGGATTGGAGAGAGCATACCAAGGCAAAAGACAGATAGAGTACCACCCATCAGGTTACTGCAACTGCAAAGAGGCAAGTTTACTAGTGATATCTGAGAGTGAGAGTAGATGAGGCCAGACATGTAGCACGATACCATATAAAGAATCAATTGGAAGTTTTGGAACTGTGAGGAATATGATCTGACTTGCTTGCTATGAAGAGTTGGAAGAAGGCAAAGGCAGAGAATGGGAACTTGTAAGGACATAATTGTAATAATCCAAATGAGAGGAGATACTCTTTGGACAGTGGATACAGAAAGAAATGGTCAGATTCTTGACATATTTTAAAGATAGCACTGACAGAATATGTTACATCATGAAATGTGTTTGTGAAAGAGAAGAGTTGATGATGACTTGTTTAAAGGCCTTCACAATACAGCTTCAACCTTCCTTTCTAATTTTATCACCTTCTCTCCATATTCACTAAAAGTGCAGTGGAAAATTCCCTAGATGTGAAAATGGAAGGCTTAAGTTCAAGTTGTATCTCTGCTACTTTATTAGTGTAATGATTTGATATAAATCACATAATTATATTTATTGCTGTTTCTTCACTTACAAGGCAGGAATAATAATACTAACTGGTCAATACCAAAATCAGATTGATTATATTCTTTGTAGCCAAAGATGGGGAAGTTGTATACAGTCAGCAAAAACAAGACCTGGGGCTGCCTTTGCCTCATAGCAAAATTCAGGCTTAAACTAAGAAAGCAGGGAAAGTCACTAGGCCAAACAGGTATGACTTAAATCAAATCCCCTGTGAATACAGTGGGGGTGACAAATAGATTCAAGGGATTAGATCTAGTAAACAGAGTACCTGAAGAATTATGGACAGAAGTCCATAATATTGTATAGGAAGCAGTGACCAAAACCATCCAAAAGAAAAAGAAAGGCAAGAAGGCAAAGTGGTTGTTTAAGGAAGCTTTTCAAAAAGCTGAAGAAAGAAAAGAAGTGAAAAGCAAGTTCAGTTCACTTCAGTCGCTCAGTCGTGTCCAACTCTTTGAGATCCCAACAATTGCACGCCAGGCATCCCTGTCCATCATCAACTCCCAGAGTTCAATCAGACTCACGTCCATCGAGTCAGTGATGCCATCCAGCCATCTCATCCTCTGTCGTCCCCTTCTCTCCCTGCCCTCAATCCCTCCCAGCATCAGAGTTTTTTCCAATGAGTCAAATCTTCGCATGAGGTCGCCAAAATACAGGAGTTTCAGAATGGACTGGTTGGATCTCCTTCCAGTCCAAGGGACTCTCAACAGTCTTCTCCAACACCACAGTTCAAAAACATCAATTCTTCGGCACTCAGCCTTCTTCACAGTCCAACACTCACATCCATACAAGACCACAGGAAAAACCATAGTCTTGACTAGATGGACCTTTGTTGGCAAAGTGATGTCTCTGCTTTTGAATATGCTATCTAGGTTGGTCATAACTTTCCTTCCAAGGAGTAAGCGTCTTTTAATTTCATGGCTGCAGTCACCATCTGCAGTGATTTTGGAGCCCAGAAAAATAAAGTCTGACACTGTTTCCACTGTTTCCCCATCTATTTCCCATGAAGTGATGAGACCAGTTGCCATGATCTTCATTTTCTGAATGTTGAGCTTTAAGCCAATTTTTTCACTCTCCACTTTCACTTTCATCAAGAGGCTTTTAGTTTCTCTGCACTTTCTGCCATAAAGATGGTGTCATCTGCATATCTGAGGTTATTGATATTTCTCCCAGCAATCTTGATTCCAGCTTGTGATTCTTCCAGTCCAGCGTTTCTCATGATGTACTCTGCATAGAAGTTAAATAAGCAGAGTGACAATATACAGCCTTGACATACTCCTTTTCCTACTTGAAACCAGTCTGTTGTTCCATGTCCAGTTCTAACTGTTGCTTCCTGACCTGCATACAAATTTCTCAAGAGGCAGATCAGGTGGTGTGGTATTCCTATCTCTTTCAGAATTTTCCACAGTTGATTGTGATCCACACAATCAAAGGCTTTGGCATAGTCAATAAAGCAGAAATAGATACTTTTCTGGAACTCTCTTGCTTTTTCCATGATCCAGCGGATGTTGGCAATTTGATCTCTGGTTCCTGTGCCTTTTCTAAAACCAGCTTGAACATCAGGAAGTTCACGGTTCACATATTGCTATAGCCTGGCTTGGAGAATTTTGAGCACTACTTTACTAGCGTGTGCTTCTGCTGCTGCTAAGTCGCTTCAGTCGTGTCCGACTCTGTGCGACCCCATAGACGGAAGCTCACCAGGCTCCCCTGTCCCTGGGATTCTCCAGGCAAGAACACTGGAGTGGGTGCCATTTCCTTCTCCAATGCATGAAAGTGAAAAGTCAAAGTGAAGTCGCTCAGTCGTGTCCGACTCTTAGCGACCCCACGGACTGGAGCCTACCAGGGATTTTCCAGGCAAAAGTACTGGGGTGGGGTGCCATTGCCTTTCACCACATACTCACACACACATTCACACAAGCATGCACTCACCGCGTGTGAGATGAGTGCAATTGTGTGGTAGTTTGAGCCTTCTTTGGCATTACCTTTCTTTGGGATTGGAATGAAAATTGACCTTTTCCAGTCCTATGGGCACTGCTGAGTTTTCCAAATTTGCTGGCATATTGAGTGCAGCACTTTCACAGCATCATCTTTCAGGATTTGGAATAGCTCCACTGGAATTCCATCACCTCCACTAGCTTTGTTCGTAGTGATGCTTTCTAAGGCCCACTTGACTTCACATTCCAGGATGTCTGGCTCTAGGTGAGTGATCACACCATCATGATTATCTGGGTCGTGAAGATCTTTTTTGTAAGTTCTTCTGTATATTCTTACCATCTCTTCTTAATATCTTACACCCAACTAAATTCAGGAGACAAGAAGGCCTTCTTCAATTAACAGTGCAAAGAAATAGAGGATAACAACAGAGAGAGTAAGACTAGAGATCTCTTCAACAAAATTGGAAATATTGAAGGAGCATTTCATCCAAAGATGGGCACAGTAAAGGACAGAAACAGTAAAGACCTTATAGAAGCATAAGAAGTCAAGAAGATATTCAAAGAATACCTGTGGAAGATTCATGTTGAAAAAAGGCAAAAACAATACAATATTGTAAAGTTAAAAAATAAAATTTAAAAATAAATAAATTAATTTTAAAAAAGAATACAAAATGGCTTGTACACTGGTTCAGATCAGATCAGATAAGAATGGGTAAATATGCAAAAATAAACATCAGTACTATCTTAAAAAAAAAAAAAAATACAGAGAAGAACTGTACAAAAAAGACCTTAATCTCAATGACCCGGATAACCACGGTGGTGTAGTCTCTCAATCAGAGCCAGACATTCTGCAATATGAAGTCAAATAAGGCTTAGGACATCTTTTTTTTTTTTTTTTTAGAGGGGGGTGGGCGTTGTTAGTTCTAAAAGGCCTTGTAGGTCTTCATAGAACCGTCCAACTTCAGCTTCTTCAGCATTACTGGTTGGGGCATGGACTTGGATTATTGTGATATTGAATGGTTTGCCTTGGAAACTAACAGAGATCATTCTGTCGTTTTGGAGATTGCAACCAAGTACTGCATTTTGGACTCTTTTGTTGACCATGATGGCCCTCCATTTCTTCTGAGGGATTCCTGCCCACAGTAGTAGATATAATGGTCATCTGAGTTAAATTCACCCATTCCACTCCATTTTAGTTCGCTGATTCCTAGAATGTTGACATTCACTCTGGCCATCTCTTGTTTGACTACTTCCAATTTGCCGTGATTCATGGACTTGACATTCCAGGTTCCTATGCAATATTGCTCTTTACAGCATCGGACCTTGCTTCTATAACCAGTCACATCCACAGCTGGGTATTCTTTTTGCTTTGGCTCCATCCTTTCATTCTTTCTGGAGTTATTTCTCCACTGATCTTCAGTAGCATATTGGGCATCTACAGACCTGTATCCTATCATTTTGCCTTTTCATACTGTTCATGTGGTTCTCAAGGTAAGAATACTGAAGTGGTTTGCCATTCCCTTCTCCAGTGAACCACATTCTGTCAGGTCTCTCCACCATGACCCGCCCATCTTGGGTTGCCCCATGGGCATGGCTTAGTTTCATTGAGTTAGAAAAGGCTGTGGTCCTAGTGTGATTAGATTGATTAGTTTTCTGTGAGTATCAGATTGATTATATTCTTTGCAGCCAAAGATGGAGAAGCTCTATACAGTAAGCAAAAACAAGATCAGGAGCTGATTGTGGCTCAGACCATGAACTCCTTATTGCCAAATTCAGACTGAAATTGAAGAAAGTAGGGAAAACCACTAGACCATTCAGATATGACCTAAATCAAAATCCTTATGATTATACAGTGGAAGTGAGAAATAGATTTAAGGGCCTAGATCTGATAGATAGAGTGTCTGAGGAACTATGGAATGAGGTTCATGACATTGTACAGGAGACAGGGATCAAGATCATCCCCGTGGAAAAGAAATGCAAAAAAGCAAAATGGCTGTCTGGGGAGGCCTTACAAATAGCTGTGAAAAGAAAAGAAATGAAAAGCAAAGGAGAAAAGGAAAGATATAAACATCTGAATGCAGAGTTCCAAAGAACAGCAAGAAGAGATAAGAAAGCCTTCTTCAGCGATCAATGCAAAGAAATCGTGGGAAACAACAGAATGGGAAAGACTAGAGATCTCTTCAAGGAAATCAGAGATACCAGGGGAACATCTCATGCAAAGATGGGCTTGATAAAGGACAGAAATGGTATGGACCTAACAGAAGCAGAAGATATTAAGAAGAGATGGCAAGAATACACAGAAGAACTGTACAAAAAAGATCTTCACGACCCAGATAATCATGATGGTGTGATCAATGACCTAGAGCCAGACATCCTGGAATGTGAAGTCAAGTGGGACTTAGAAAACATCACTACGAACAAAGTTAGTGGAGGTGATGGAATTTCAGTTGAGCTATTCCAAATCCTGAAAGATGATGCTGTGAAAGTGCTGCACTCAATATGCCAGCAAATTTGGAAAACTCAGCAGTGCCCACAGGACTGGAAAAGGTCAATTTTCATTCCATTCCCAAAGAAAGGTAATGCCAAAGAAGGCTCAAACTACCACACAATTGCACTCATCTCACACGCTAGTAAAGTAGTGCTCAAAATTCTCCAAGCCAGGCTTCAGCAATATGTGAACCGTGAACTTCCTGATGTTCAAGCTGGTCTTAGAAAAGGCAGAGGAACCAGAGATCAAATTGCCAACATCCGCTGGATCATGAAAAAACCAAGAGAGTTCTAGAAAAGCATCTTTTTTGCTTTATTAACTATGCCAAAGCCTTAGACTGTGTGGATCACAATAAACTGTGGAAAATTCTGAAGGAGATGGGAATACCCCACCACCTGATCTGCCTCTTGAGAAATTTGTCTGCAGGTCAGGAAGCAACAGTTAGAACTGGACATGGAACAATAGACTGGTTCCAAATAGGAAAAGGAATTCATCAAGTCTGTATATTGTCACCCTGCTTATTTAACTTCTATGCAGAGTACATCATGAGAAACACTGGACTGGAAGAAACACAAGCTGGAATCAAGATTGCCAGGAGAAATATCAGTAACCTCAAATATGCAGATGACACCACCCTTATGGCAGAAAGTGAAGAGGAACTCAAAAGCTTCTTGATGAAAGTGAAAGTGGAGAGTGAAAAATTGGCTTAAAGCTCAACATTCAGAAAATGAATATCATGGCATCCAGTCCCAGCACTTCATAGGAAATAGATGGAGAAACAGTGGAAACAGTGTCAGACTTTATTTTTATGGGCTCCAAAATCACTACAGATGGTGACTGCAGCCATGATATTAAAAAAGACGCTTACTCCTTGGAAGGAAAGTTATGACCAACCTAGATAGCATATTCAAAAGCAGAGACATTTCTTTACCAACAAAGGTTCGTCTAGTTAAGGCTATGGTTTTTCCTGTGTCTGAGCTGTGAAGAATTGATGCTTTTGAACTGTGGTGTTGGAGAAGACTCTTGAGAGTCCCTTGGACTGCAAGGAGATCCAACCAGTCCATTCTAAATGAGATCAACCCTGGGATTTCTTTGGAAGGAATGATGCTAAAGCTGAAACTCCAGTACTTTGGTGACCTCATGCGAAGAGTTGACTCATTGAGAAGACTATGATGCTGGGAGGGATTGGGAGCAAGAGGAGATGAGGATGACAGAGGATGACATGGATGGATGGCATCACTGACTCGATGGACATGAGTCTGAATGAACTCCGGGAGTTGGTGATGGACAGGGAGGCCTGGCGTGCTGTGATTCATGGGGTTGCAAAGAGTCAGACATGACTGAGCGACTGATCTGATCTGATCTGATCTGATCTGATCCGAAGACTTAGGAAGCATTGCTGCCAATAAAGCTAGTGGAAGTGTTGGAATTCACACAAAACTATTTAAAATCCTAAAAGATATACTGTTAAAGTGCTGCATTCATTATGTCAGAAATTGTAAAACGCTGCAGTAGCCACAGAATTGGAAAAAATCGATCCTCATCCGAATTCCCAAGATGGACAGTACTAAAAAATGCAAACCACTGGACAATTGCACTCATCTCCCATGCTAGTAAGGTTATGCTCAAAATCCTCCAAGCTAGGCCTCAGCATTACGTGAACGAAGAACTACAGGATGTTCAAGCTGAGTTTAAAAAAGGAAAAGGAACCAGAGGTCAAATTTCCAACATTCCCTAGATCATAGAGTAAACAAGGGAATTCCACAAACACATCTACCTCTCTTCCACTGAGTCTTCCATGGTGGCTCAGAGGGTAAAGCATCTGCCTGCAATGCAGGAGACCCAGGTTCAACCCCTGGGTTGGGAAGATCCCCTAGAGAAAGAAATGGCAACCCACTCCGGTACTCTTACCTGGAAAAATCCCATGAACGAAGAAGCCTGATAGGCTACAGACAATGGGGTAACAAAGAGTCCGACAGGACTGAGTGACTTCACTTTCCCTTTCTCTTTTATTGACTATGCTGTATGGACCATAACAATGTTGTAAAACTCTTAAAAAGATGGGAATACTAGACCATCTTACCTGTCTCCTGAGAAATCTGTATGCATGTCAAGAAGCAACAATTAGAACCCTGTATGGAACAACTGACTGGTTGAGGATTGAGAAAGAAGTAAGAAAAGACTTCATTATCACCCTGTTTATTTAACTTATATTCAGGGCACATCATCCGAAATCCCAGGTTGGATAAATTAAAAGCTGGAATCAAGATGGCCAGGAGAAATATCAACAACCTAAGAAATGTGGAGGATACCACTATAATGCTAGAATATGAAGAGGAACTAAAGAGCCTCTTGATGTGGGTGAGGGAGAAAAGTGAACAAGCTGGATTAAAACTTAATATTAAAAAATAACTAAGATCATGGCATCCAGTTCCATCACTTCATGCTAAATAGAAGGGGGAAAGGTGGAAATAGTGACAGATTTCCTCTTCTTGGGCTCTAAAATCACTGTGGATGTAGCCATGAATTAGAAGATTATTGCTTCTTGACAGGAAAGCTATGACAAACCTAGACTGTGTTAAAAATCAAAGACATCACTTTGCTAACAAAGTCTGTATAGTCAAGGCTTTGGCCTTTCCAGTAGTCATGTATGGATGGATATGAGAGCTGGACAATAAAGATGGCAGAGCACCAAAGAATTGATGCTTTTGAACTGTGGTGCTGAAGAAGACTCCTGAGAGTCCTTTGGAAAGCAAAGGAGAGCAAACCAGTCAATCCTAAAGGAAATCAACCCTAAATATTCTTTGAAGGACAGGTGCTGAAGCTGAAACTCCAATACTTTGGGCAACTGATTCTGGGAAAGATTGAAGGCAGAAGAGGGTGACAGAGGATGAGATGATTGGATGGCATCACTGATTCAATGGACATGAACTTGATAAAGCTCTGGGAGATGGGGAGGGACGGGGAAGCCTGGTGTGCTTCAGTCCATGGACTTGTGAAGAGTTAAACATAATTTAGAGACTGAACAAGAACAATAATACCTACTTCACAGGGCTTTTATGGGATCCAATTGTATTGTAAAATGATAATAAAACAGAAAACTAGTCTATTGAATATTGATAATTTATGAAGCATTCTTTAAGTTTCTTGCCTCTCTGTCTTTGCCTTATGCTGTAGTAGTTTATTTTTATTCACCATCTCCACCCATTAAATCCTGTCCTCCAAGAATCAAATCATAGTACAGGTCATTCTCTTTGCAGTGAAGTCCTCTCTGAGGGGCATTATTACTTCTTTCAATTCAACACTCTGCTTTCCAAAAGTGTTAGTGTATAACTTTAATATGCAAGATTAAGTCTTAAGTACTTTAAATGCTTAATATGAGAAAAACTTTATTCATGTAACTTTTAATTCATAAATTTATATTATAATCTCCTTATGAAGACAATCATTGCATTTTATGCAAATTTGAATTGCAAACTTTATATATTGTGATATTAAAAATAGGTAAAATCAGAATTGTGAATTTTTATAGTATGCTATAAAAAACAGATAAAATCTCAACTTAGCAAATTATGCTAGATATTTACTTTTTAGAAAGTTAATCTATAGATTTTTAAATTATGCAATTTGCAAGAATGTTTTTCTAGCATAAAGAGGGATTTCATTATATTATAAAAAGATACTGATAAATATCTCTAGTGCTGAGGAAGTAAAAATGATAGAGATAAACTTTAAAAACAACCCAATTATTCTTAGAGAATATTCAAAATCTACAGAGATTGTGTCTAGAAAAATTGATGTTAATAGTAAGAGAGAAAAATGGGTTTCTTAAATCTTTGGCTGATTAAGGATGTGACTGTAAACACCATATCATTAGAAGTTATTTGACATCTGAAATCAATTAGAAAAATACTTGCATCTTCAGAAGATTAAAAAGACCTAGGAGTTTCTTCCAAAAACAAATAAAATTACTACCAGTTGAACAGATTTTCATTATGCTCAAATATTCCTTCTCATTATTTCTTATGTTTCACAATAAACAAGTTGATTTATTCTTACACTTTAATGTAGAACCTACTCATCTTATTACCTCTTAGCTGAATTACTTTATTTTGGACCCCAGACTGGTTTTCCCATTTTTGTGTTACCTCCATTGTATTCTTCACATCTTAGCTAAATGATCCCTCTAAAACACATTCAATTTTGTTTATCTCTCTTTTTTTAGGCACTTATTTATTTATTTATTTATTTTCACTGCACTGGGTCTTTGTTGCTGCATGTGGGCTACATGCTAGTTGCAGTGTGTAGCTTTCTTCTTTTTTTTTTTTTTTCTAATTTTCAAAATTTTATTATTGGAGTATAATTTCTTTACAATGTTGTGTTTCTGCTAGTTAAAGCTCCTCCTATGTTTCGTTTTATTATTTTCTTTTTTTAATTAATTTATTTTTTATTGAAGGATAATTGCTTTACAGAATTTTGCTGTTTTCTGTCAAACCTCTACATGAATCAGCCATAGGTATACATATGCTAATGCTAAGGCACTTCAGTCGTGTCCGACTCTGTGTGACCCCATAGACGGCAGCCCAGCAGGCTCCACCGTCCCTGGAATTCTCTATACATATACCCCCTCCTTTTTGAACCTCCCTCCCATCTCCCTCCCCAATCCACCCCTCTAAGTTGACACAGAGCCCCTGCTTGAGTTTCCTGAGCCATACACCAAATTCCCATTGGTTATCTATTTTACATATGGTAATATAAGTTTCCATGTTACTTTTTCCAAGCATCTCGCCCTCTTCTCCCCCTCCCTATAAGTCTATTCTCTATGTCTGTTTCTCCATTGTTGCCTTATAAATAAATTCTTCAGTAAAATTCTTCTAGATTCTGTATATATGAGTTAGAATACAATATTTATTTTTCTCTTTCTGACTTATTTAACTCTGTATAAACAGTTCTAGGTTCATCCATCTCATTAGAACTGACTCAAATGTGTTCCTTTTTATGGCTGAGCAATATTTTATTGTGTATATACACCACAACTTCTTTATCCACTCATCTGTCAATGGACATCTAGGTTGCTTCCGTGTTCTAGCTATTGTAAATAGTGCTGCAATGAACAATGGGATACATGTGTCTCTTTTAATTTTAGTTTCCTCGGGGTATATGCCTAGGAGTGGGAATGCTGGGTCATATGGTGGTTTTGTAACTAGTTTTTAAGGAATCTCCATACTGTCTTTCATAGTTGCTGTACCAATTTACATTCCCATCAACAGTGAAAGGCTGTTCCCTTTTCTCCACACTTTTTCCAGCATTTATTGTTCATAGACATTTTGGTGATGGCCATTCTGACCAGTGTGAGATGATATCTCATTGTAGTTTTGATTTGCGCTTCTATAATAATGAGGAGGGGGCAGGAATCAACACCATCGCCAATAAAGAAATGCAAAAGAGCAAAATTTCTGAGGAGGCCTTACAAATATCTGTGAAAAGAAGAGAAGTGAAAAGCAAAGAAGAAAAGGAAAGATACACTCATTTGAATTCAGAGTGCCAAAGAATAGCAAGGAGAGATAAGAAAGCCTTCCTCAGTGATCAATGCAAAGAAATAGAGGAAAACAATAGAATGGGAAAGACTAGAGATCTCTTCAAGAAAATTAGAGAAACCAAGGGAATATTTCATGCAAAATGGGCTCAATAAAGGACAGAAATGGTATAGTCTTAACAGAAGCAGAAGATATTACTAACATTATATATATATATATATATATATATATATATATATATATATACATGGAATTTAGAAAGATGGTAACGATAACCCTGTATATGAGACAGCAAAAGAGACACTGATGTATAGAACAGTCTTTTGAACTCTGTGGGAGAGGGAGAGAGTGGGATGATTTGGGAGAACGGCATTGAAACATGTATAATATCATATATGAAATGAGTTGCCAGTCCAGGTTCGATGCATGATACTGGATGCTTGAAGCTGGTGCACTAGAAAGACCCAGAGGGATGGTAAGGGATGGAGGTGGGAGGAGGGTTCAGGATGGGGAACACATGTATACCTGTGGCGGATTCATTTTGATATATGGCAAAACCAATACAATATTGTAAAGTTAAAAAATTAAATTAGATTTAATTTTAAAAAAAGAAGAGATGGCAATAATACACAGAAGAACTATACAAAATGGATCTTCATGACCCAGATAATCATGATGGTGTGACTACTCACAATCACCTAGAGTTAGACATCCTGGAATGTGAAGTCAAGTGGGCATTAGGAAGCATCACTATGAACAAAGCTAGTGGAGGTGATGGAATTCCAGTTGAGCTATTTCAAATCCTAAAAGATGATGCTGTGAAAGGGCTGCACTTAATATTTCAGCAAATTTGGAAAATTCAGCAGTGGACACAGGACTGGAAAAGGTCAGTTTTCATTACAACACCAAAGAAAGGCAATGCCAAAAATTGCTCAAACTACCACACAATTGCACTCATCTCACACGCTAGTAAAGTAATGCTCAAAATTCTCCAAGCCAGGCTTCAGCAATATGTGAGCCGTAAACTTCAAAATGCTTAAGCTGGTTTTAGAAAAGTCATAAGAGACAGATCAAATTGCCAACATCTGCTGGATCATCGAAAAAGAAAGAGAGTTCCAGAAAAGCATCTATGTCTGCTTTATTGACTATGCCAAAACCCTTGACTGTGTGGATCACAATAAACTGTGGAAAATTCTGAAAGAGATGGGAATACCAAACCACCTCACCTGCTTCCTGAGAAACCTATATGCAAGTCAGGAAACAGCAGTTAGAATTGGACATGGAACAATAGACTGGTTCCAAATAGGAAAAGGAGTACGTCAAGGCTGTCTATTGTCACTCTGCTTATTTAACTTATATGCAGAGTACATCATGAGAAATGCTGGGCTGGATGAAGCACAAGCTGGAATCAAGATGGCCGGGAGAAATTTCAATAACCTCAGATATGCAGATGAAACCACACTTATGGCAGAAAGTGAAAAATAACCAAAGAGCCTCTTGATGAAGGTGAAAGAGGAGAGTGGAAAAGTTGGCTTAAAACTCAACATTCAGAAAACAAAGATCATGGCATCTGGTCCCATCATGTCATGGCAAATAGATGGGGAAACAGTGGCTGACTTTATTTTGGAGGGCTCCAAAATCCTTGCAGATGATGATTGCAGCCATGAAATTAAAAGACGCCATGAAATTAAAAGGAGAAATCCTTGGAAGCAAAGTTATGACCAACCTAGACAGCATATTAAAAAGCAGAGACATTACTTTGCCAACAAAGGTCCATCTAGTCGAGGCTATTGTTTTTCCAGTGGTCATGTATGGATGTGAGAGTTGGACTATAAAGAAAACTGAGAGCTGAAGAATTGATTCTTTTGAACTGTGATGCTGGAGAAGGCTCTTGAGAGTCCCTTGGGCTGCAAGGAGATCCAACCAGTCCATCCTAAAGGAGATCAGTCTGGAGTGTTCATTGGAAGGACTGATGTTGAAGCTGAAACTCCAATACTTTGGCCACTTCATGTGAAGAGCTGACTCATTTGAAAAGACCCTGATGCTGTGAAAGATTGAGGGCAGAAGGAGAAGGGGACGACAGAGGATTAGATGGTTGGATGACCTCACTGACTCAAAGCACATGGGTTTGGGTGGACTCTGGGAGTTTGTGATGTACAGGAAGGCCTGGCGTGCTGTGGTTCATGGGGTCGTAAAGAGTCAGACACAACAGAGCAACTGATCTGAACTGAAGAATGAGTGATATTGAGCATCTTTTTATGTAGTTGTTAGCCATCTCTATGTCTGCTTTGTCAAAATGTCTGTTTAGGTATTTTTCTCACTTTTTGATTTTTTTTTGTTGTTGTTGTTGTTTTTCTGGTATTGAGTTGTATGAGCTGCTTGTATATTTTGGAAATTAATCCTTTGTAATTGTTTCAGTTGCTATTATTTTCTCTCATTATGTGAGTTTTCTTTTCACCTTGCTTATAGTTTCCTTTGTTGTGCAAAAGCTTTTAAGTTTAATCAGGTCCCACTTGCTTACTTTCATTTTTATTTCCATTACTCTAGGAGTTGGGTCATAGAGGATCTTGCTTTGATTTATGTCATCGAGTGTTCTGCCTATGTTTTATTCTAAGAGTTTTATAGTTTCTGGTCTTCCAATTGGGTCTGTAATCCATTTTGAGTTTATCTTTGTGTATGGTGTTAGGAAGTGTTCTAATTTCATTCTTTTTACATGTAGCTGTCCAGTTTTCCCCAGAAAAGGCAATGGCAACCCACTCCAGTACTCTTGCCTGGAAAATCCCCTGGACAGAAGAGCCTGGTACCTCGTACGCTGCAGTCCATGGGGTTTCTAGGAGTCAGACAAAACTGAGCGACTACACTTTCACTTTTCACTTTCACGCATTGGAGAAGGAAATGGCAACCCACTTCAGTGTTCTTGCCTGGAGAATCTCAGGGATGGGTGAGCCTGGTGGGCTGCCGTCTATGGGGTCACACAGAGTCAGACACTACTGAAGTGACTTAGCAGCAGCAGCAGCAGTCCAGTTTCCCAGCACCATTTATTGAAAAGGCTGTTTTCACCCCTTTATATATTCTTGCCTCCTTTGTCAAAAATAAGGTACCCATAGGAGCATGGGTTTATCTCTGGGCTTTCTATCATGTTCCATTGGTCTATATTTCTGTTTTTGTGCCAGTACCATACTGTCTTGATGAATGTAGCTTTGTAGTATATCCTGAAGTTAGAAAGCTTGATTCCTCCAGCTCCATTCCTCTTTCTCAAGACTGTGTTGGCTATTCAGGGTCTATCATATATGGCCTTTACTATGTTGAGGTAGGTTCCTTCTATGCCCATTTTTGGAAGAGTTTTAATCATAGATAGGTTCTGAATTTTGTCAAAGGCTTTTTCTGCATCTGTTGAAATGATCACATGGTTTTTATCTTTCAATTTGTTAATTTGGTCTATCATATTATTTGATTTCCATATATTGAAGAATCCTTGCATCTCTAGAATAAATCCAACTTGATCATGGTGTATGAGCTTTTTGATGTGTTGCTGAATTCCGTTTGCTAAATTTTTTTTGAGGAGTTTTGAATCTATGTTCAACAGTGATATTAGCATGTAATTTTCTTTTGTTGTGTTGTCTTTGTCTGGTTTTGGTATCAGGATGATGGTGGCCTCATAGAATGATTTTGCAAATGTTCCTTCCTCTGCAGTTTTTTGAAAGAGTTTTGGAAGGATAGGCACTAGCTCTTTTCTAAATGTTTGATAGAATTCTCCTGTGAAGCCATCTGGTCCTGGGCTTTTGTTTTGGGGAAGATTTTTGATCACAGATTCAATTTCAATGCTCATAATTGGGTTGTTTATAGTTTCTATTTCTTCGTGATTCAGTCTTGAAAGATTGAATTTTTCTAAGAATCTGTCCCTATCTTCTAGGTTATCTATTTTATTGCCCTATAGTTGTTCATAATAGCCTCTTATAATCCTTTGTATTTCTGCACTGTTTTTTGTAACCTCTCCTTTTTCATTTCTAATTTTTTTGATTTGATTCTTCTCTTTTATTCTTGATAAGTCTGGCTAAATGTTTATCAATTTTATTTATCTTATCAAAGAACCAGCTTTTAGTTTTATTAATCTTTACTATTGTTTCTTCCATTTTTCATTTATTTTTGCTCAGATCTTTATGATTTCTTTCCTTCTACTAATTTTGGGTTTGTTTGTTTGTTTTTCCTTCTTCTTCTTTTTCCAGTTGCTTTAGGTGTAAAGTTAGATTTTCTAGTCAATGTTTTTCTTATTTCTTTAGGTAGGATTGTATGGCTATAAACTTCCCTCTTAGAACTGCTTTTGCTGCATCCCATAGGTTTTGAGTTGTTGTGTTCTCAATGTCATTTGTTTCTAGAGATTTTTTATTTCTTCAGTAACCTGATGGTTATTTAGAAATGTGTGTTTGTCTTTCTTACAGTTTTATTCTTATAATTGGTATCTAGTCTCATAGTGTTGTGGTCAGAGAAGATGTTTGATATTTCAATTTTCTTAAATTTACTGATTGGTAACTCAAGATGTGGTCTATCCTGGAGAATGTTCCATGTGCACTTGAAAAGATGTATTCTTCTGCATTTGAATGGAATGTCCTGAAGATATCAGTGAGATCCAATTCATCCAATGTATCATTTAAGACTTGTGTTTCCTTATTAATTTTCTGTTTTGTTGATCTGTGCATTGATGTGAGTGGGATGTTAAAATCCCCTACTATTATTGTGCTATTGTCATTTTCTCCTTTTATGTCTTTTAGCGTTTTTCTTATGTATTGAGGTGTTCCTATGTTGGATGCATAAATATTTACAATTTTTATGGCTTCCTCTTGGATTGATCCCCTGATCATTATGTAGTGTCCC
Source organism: Tragelaphus eurycerus (assembly GCA_935064755.1). Taxonomy (NCBI): domain Eukaryota; kingdom Metazoa; phylum Chordata; class Mammalia; order Artiodactyla; family Bovidae; genus Tragelaphus; species Tragelaphus eurycerus. The sequence goes on from CAKXYN010000123.1 coordinate 3,548,546, forward strand.
TCCTTGTCTCTTGTAATCTTCTTTATTTTAATGTTTATTTTGTCTGATATGAGGATTGATACTCCAGCTTTCTTTTGCTTCCCATTTGCATGAAACATATTTTTCCATCCTTCACTTTCAGTCTATATGTGTCTTGAAGTCTGAAGTGGGTTTCTTGTAGACAGCATATATCTAGGTCTTATTTTTTGTATCCATTCGGCCAGTCTGTGTCTTTTGGTTGGAGCATTTATTTCATTTACATTTAAAGTAATTATTGATATATATGTTCCTATATCAGACAGGGAGGCCTGGTGTGATGTGATTCATGGGGTCGCAAAGAGTCAGACACGACTGAGCGATTGATCTGATCTGATCTGATTGCCATTTTCTAATTGTTTGGGGTTGATTTTGTAGATCTTTATCTTCTGTTGTATTTCTTGAGTATAGAAGTCCATTTAACATTTGTTGTAAAGCTGGTTTCATGGTACTGAATTCCTTTTGCTTGTCTGAAAAGCTTTTTATTTCTCCATCAATTTTGAATGAGATCCTTGCCTGGTACAGTAATCTTGGTTGTATAGTTTTTCCTTTCAGTTCTTTAAATATATCCTGCCATTCCCATCTGGCCTGCAGAGTTTCTGCTGAAAGATCAGCTGTTAAGCATATGGGGTTTTGCTTGTTTGTTACTTTTTGCTTCTCCCTTGTTGCTTTTCATATTCTTTCTTGGTATTTAGTCTTTGATAGTTTGATTAGTATGTGTCTTGGAGTGTTTCTCCTTGGGTTTATCCTTTATGGGACTCTTTATTCCTCTTGGACTTGATTGGCTATTTCTTTTTCTATGTTGGAGAAATTTTCAAATATAATCTCTTCAAAAATTTTCTCATACACTTTCTTTCTTCTGGGACCCCTATAATTCGAAGGTTGGTGCATTTGATATGGTCCTGGAGGTCTCTGAGACTGTCCTCAGCTCTTTTCATTCTTTTTAATTTATTCTGCTCTTCAGTAATTATTTCCACCATTTTATCTTCCAGTTCATTGAATCGTTCTTCTACTTCAGATATTCCACTACTGATTCCTTCTAGAGTATTTTTAATTTCAGTAATTGTTTTATTTGTCTCTGTATGCTTATTCTTTAATTCTCTAGGTCTTTGTTGATTCTTGGGTTTTCTCCATTTAGTTTTCATGATTTTTTTTATCATCTTTGCTATCATTATTCTGAATTCTTTCTCAGGCAATATTCCTATTTACTCTTCATTTATTTGGACTTCTAGTGTTTCTAGTTTTTTCCTTCATTTGTGCAGTATTTCCTTGCCTTTTCTTTTCTTTAAAGTTATTGTGCTTGAAGTCTCCTTTTCTCAGGCTTCAAGGAAAGTTGAGTCCTTTCCTTGAAGAAGGTTGAATTCTTTCTTTCTTTTGGTTTCTGCCCTCCTAAGGTTGGTCCAGTGGTTTGTGTGAGCTTCATATAGGATGATATTTGTGCTGAGTTTTTGTTTGTTTGTTTGTTTTTCCCCTGAAGGGCAAGACTGAGTGAGGTGGTACTCCTGTCTGTTGATGATTGGGTTCGTATTTTTGCTTTGTTTGCTGTTTAAATGAGGTGTCCTGCGTGGGGTGCTACTTGTGGTTGGGTGGTGCCAGGTCTTGTATTCAAATGGTTTCTTTTTTGTGAGTTCTCACTATCTGATACTCCCTAGGGTTAGTTCTCTGGTAGTCTAGGGTCTTGGAGTCAGTGCTCCAACTCCAAAGGTTCAGGGTTTGATCTCTGGTCAGGAATGAAGATTCCACAAGTGGTTTGTTATGGCTTTAAGGGAGAATAAAACAAATACCCAAAAATGAGAAACCAAAGTTGAACCCCAGACCAATGGAAGTTACAAAATCATGAAAATAATAATTAAAATAGTGGAATATACACATATACATATACACCCATGAGAAAAGTGAGAACAGTCGAACAAAAATAAAGATTGATCTGCTGAACAAAGGAAATCAAAAGCTATATTTACCAGTTAAGGATAAAACTAACTTAAGCACAAACTGGAAAACAAAACTAAAGCAAGGTGCCAAGTGGGGAATAAAGCAATGAAAACAAAACTAACAAATATGTTGAGAGGAAAGAAAAGAAAGAAAGAATAGATATGCAAAGTTAAATGGAGCTAGATAAAGAAGATTTATAAACATTAAAGATTAATTACAAGAAGAAAAGAACAGTAAGAAAGGCAATTAAGGAATAAATGTAGAAAAAATATAATAGGTTTAAAAAATTAAAAATTAAAATTATAAAAAAGAGAAAAAAATGGAAGAAGAAAAAAAAAATGGGGGAGGGGGAGGAAAACTACAGAACTGCAAAAGCCCAATGTAGAGGCAGAGGTTTATAACAACAATAGAAAATGTGACTAAATATGCACATATACATATACACTCATAAGCAAAATCAACACAGTCCAACAAAAATTAAGTAAAATAGATTGACCCAGCAAACAAAACTAAAAATTATATTGACCAGAACAAAACTAATTAAAGCACAAACTGGAAAACAAAACTAAATCAAGGTGCTAACTGAGGAAAAAAGCAATGAAAATAACACTAACAAATATTTTGAAAGGAAAGTAGAGAAAGAAAAGAAAGAAAGAAGATAAATGCAAAGTTAAATAAAGGTAGATAAAGAAGATTTAAAATCACTACAGATGGTGACTGCAGCCATGAAATTAAAGGAATCTTACTCCTAGGAAGGAAAGTTATGACCAACCTAGACAGCATATTAAAAAGCAGAGACATTATTTGCCAACAAGGATCCATCTAGTCGAGGCTATGGTTTTTCCAGTAGTCATGTATGGATGTGAGAGTTGGACTATAAAGAAAACTGAGCACCGAAGAATTGATGCTTTTGAACTGTGATATTGGAGAAGACTCTTGAGAGTCCCTTGCACTAAAGGAGATCAGTCCTGAGTGTTCATTGGAAGGACTGATGTCGAAGTTGAAACTCCAATACTTTGGCCACCTGATACGAAGAACTGACTCATTTGAAAAGACCCTGATGCTGGGAAAGATTGAGGACAGGAGAAGAGGACGACAGAAGATGAGATGGTTGGGTGGCATCACTGACTCAATGGAGATGAATTTCGGTTAACTCTGGGAGTTGATGACGGGTGAGAGGCCTTGCTTGGTGTGGTCCATGGGGTCCCAAAGAGTTGGACATGACTGAACGACTGAACTGAACTGATATACATTAAAGGGGAAAAGAACAGTAGGAAAAGGAAACAAAGGAATAAATGTAGAAATAATAATAGGTTTAATAAATTAAATATTTTAATTTAAAAAAGAAAAAAGAGGAAAACTCCACAGAACTGCAAAAGCCCAATATAGAGGCAGAGGTTTATGACAACAATAAAAACTGTGACTGAGGAAAACAAGAGAAAAGAATGCTTGAAAGCTTAATTGTATTTCTTAATGCCAACAAAATAGACAACTACAACAGAAGAGGAAAACAAGAAAAAAAAAATCCAAAGAATCTACAGAAGAATTCAAAAAATAAGAATAATGAATGTTTTTCTTGAGTCACTATTGTGACTCAAGAAAGTGACTCCTAGTCACTTTCCAGCGCTAGGAATCACAGTTCACCTTAGTCCCTAGGATGCCCTCCAATGCTGTGCTGTGGGGGCAGCTCAGACTCTAATCTGTTCCTATTCCTGTGTGTTCTTTCCTCCAATGCCCACAGTTATCAAAGCTAGTGTGTTTTGTTTTGTGGGAGCTCTTGATTGCCTTTTATATATTCCACAGACAGAGTCTGCCTAGTAGATTGTGTCCATTTAACCTGCAGCTTGTACCACTGGTCGGAAGGTTTGGGATCTTCTTCCTTAGCCACACTGCCCCTGGGTTTCAATTGTGGTTTTATTTCTACCTCTGCATGTGGATCATCCACTGGGGTTTAGCTCTTCAGGCTGCCCTGAAGGGCTTGTGTTTGCTCCTTTGAGGGCCAGGTGTGGAGGTGGTGCAGCTGCTTGGGTAGCAGGGGTACTGGCAGCACAGGTATTCAGAGGGATTGGCAGCTAGGGTATTAGGAAATATAGTGCCCTAGAAGGATATGGCAACCAGTATTGGTCAATGCACTCCAGTATTCTTGCCTAGAGAACCCCCTCTCTGACAGAGAAGCCTGACAGGCCACAGTCTACAGGGTTGCAAAGAGTCAGATACTACTGAAGTGACCCTTTGTGCATAAACACAAGACTTTTCTTTCTTTCTTTTTTTTTTTTTTTTTGTCTGTAGCAGCTCTGCTCCAGTAAGAGTTGAGTGTGAAGGTGGTGCAGCTGCTTGGCTTGCAGGGAACCTGGTGGCACCAAGTGTGCCAGGACACAGACATAGACTGCCTCTGTGGCAGGAGTTATGGCCCTATCAGTCTTTTTTCAAGCCTCTTGTAATGGGTGATCAGAAAAGGCAATGGCACCCCACTCCAGTACTCTTGCCTGGAAAATCTCATGGACAGAGGAGCCTTGTAGGCTGCAGTCCATGGGGTCGCTAAGAGTCGGACATGACTGAGGGACTTCACTTTCACTTTTCTCTTTCATGCATTGGAGAAGGAAATGGCAACCCACTTCAGTATTCTTGCCTGGAGAATCCTAGAGATGGGGGAGCCTGGTGGGCTGCCATCTATGGGGTCGCACAGAGTCGGACATGACTGAAGCAACTTAGCAGCAGTAGCAGCAACTGGTGATCAGAAGCCCTCTTAGGCCAGTTGCTCGCCATAGCTCTGCCTGTTCAGGCCTTTCTTTCTTTTTTTTTTTAATGGAGGATAATCACTCTACAATGTTGTGTTGGTTTTTGCCATATAGCAACCTGAAGGTGTGTGGGCTTCTCCTTGTGGTGGCTTCTGTTGTTGCAGAGCATAGGCTCTACACACTTGACCATCATTGGTTGCAACACATGGGATCAGCAGTTGCATCACATGGGTCCTAGAATGCACAAGCTTTAGTAGTTGTGGCACAGGGACCAGCTGCTTTGTGGCATGTGAGATCCTCTCATACTGAAAGGTTGTTGTTGAGCCATGAACTAGGCCAGGATTCTTGGCCCCCAGAGGAGAGGTATTCAATCTGGGGCCAGTGACAAGGCTTGATCGCTCAGAGCTTTTGTGTAATAAAGTTTTATTAAAGTATAAAAGAGATAGAGAAAGCTTCTGACATAGACATCAGAAGGAGGCAGAAAGAGTGCGATCGATCCACCCCCTCCGCCCCCCGCCGCTAGTCTTAAGCAGGAAGTTACATACCTACTAGCAGGCTGCTAATTTGAGAAAGGAAATGAATGTCTCAGAACTCAGACAGTGGCACGAGGCCCCTCACCCACAATATGTATTTTCAGATAACATTGGCACAAGATGAGTCATCCCTGGGCCATAAAATGATTGACATGAATCTTGCAAAAAGGCAGGTTTCCAAGCAAATACATAGTCTCATTGATATAGATTAGGAGAACAATTCTATGAGTAAAATATACTGATTTGTTGAGCCATTATTAGTTCTGAGTCTTAGGTGGAACCGACTTGAAGAAAGACAGAGTTTAGGGAAAATATATAGTTCATTAACATAGCTTATGGAAAACATTTCCGTATGAAAAACACATTTGTTAGCTCAAGGTTTGAGAAACGTTAAGTTTAGGGGGAACCAAGTATCATCGTGGCAACACAGAATTGAGAAGGGAAAAAATCTGACACTTGTAGTTTATTTCCTTCTGCCACTTAAGAGAGAGAAAAAAAAGTCTGACATTTGCAGCCTATTTCTTCTGTTTGGGGGCCTCTAATTTTCCTGCCTGTTGCCCTTTCAAAACCAGGGACCCAATCTGCAACCCCCACACCTGCAGGCAAACCCTCAACACTGGACCACCAGGGAAGTCCTGTCAAACTCTTCTTAAAGTCCATGAAAAATTAAGTCCAAATTTTATAATATGATAAAGAATGTCCTCATGTGATGTCCCTTGCTTGATTATCTCTCCAGTCTTTGAAGTTCTTCCCACCAATTTTCCACACATCTTCCTTGCTTTCCCAAACACATAAGATAATCTGAAGTATTTGAAGTTCCTAAATGTGACCTGCCATGCTCCTTCTGAGCCTTCTGACATCCTGATTCCCTTCTATGAAATTCCCATTAATTTATTTCTGCATTCAGACAACTCTTTGCTGAACATCTACTGAGAACCAATAGACTATGCACAGAGCAAAGAAATATTACTTTCAGGGAGACTACAAGATGGGCGGGGGGAGAGGGAAGACTAATCAGATTATCATTCAAATATATGTTTAGATTGGTTAAAAAATCTCTGAAAGAAATGTACGGAAAGCTATAAGAGGTTATATGAGGGGGGAGTGACCTAGTTAGAACATAAGTGATATCTGTGATGAGATCTGAAAGATGAAGAGAAGACAAAAGTGGAAGGAAGGAGTCTTTTAAAGGGAGCACTCACTACTATGTGCAAAGGCACTGAAATACATAGTACTTTTTATAACATCTGAGGGATTGAATGTTGCTAGAGAGTAGAAAGCAAGGAAAGTAGTGATACAAAATGAAACTACAAAGAGAGGGAGGAGTCACGTATGACCAGATTTTGGTTTGCTTCATGAAAGAATAGGAAAACATTGAAAGACTCATTCAAAGAAGTACTATAGATTTTCCAGTTAAAAATGAAGTAGACAAACATCAGTCTAGTTGCCATGTAAACAAGTGAAATAACATATTCCAGTGATCTAGTTCTAGAAACACCCAAGAGAAATAATAAAAAATACATGTCTGAGAGGAGTTCAGTGCCTGGACCTGTGACAAATAGTTGAAAATATTTGCTATATACCTATATAAAAAATAGATTTATGTTACAACAGACAGAAAATTTTAAAGATTTGAAGTATAAAATTCTCCTGTATCACTAAAGTAAATATGAAGTAAATATATAAGGATCAAGAAACAATGAACACTACCATCAGAAAATACAAAAGGACTTAGGGAAAATCTAAGACCCCAAACACCCAAAATAACCATTTTTGAAGAATTTTTTATTTTTACTCTTGATTCTTTGTCAAAAAAGAAAAACTTGAAACATTCCATCTTACTTCCAGGTTTACACGTGTGACTTCAAACAGTGTAAGTTGAAAGATCTTTGCTTATTCTCACTATGCCTTTCTTGAACTAGGACATAAATAAATGCTATAGTCACAGCAGCAGATAATTTTAACCAAGCTACAATGTCCAACTTTTTCTCTGTTCAGAGATCTTAGAGTCCAGACTGTAACTTTTGAACATGTTATTTAAGTACCTAAGCTGTTTTGGAAAGGGTCCAAATTAAATGGTTACTAAATTGGCTCTTTAATTCTAACCTGATGACATTAAATGCTGTGAAGATTACAGAATCTTATTCCTTTATATGACTAAGGTTTAAATACATAAAGTAGTCCTTCAGACATACACATCTTTCTCTTTGAATATGCTAGCTTTGGATGCCAGTAATTGTGTCAGATCAGAGAAATCTGGTAGTAGGTGATACCTGCACAGCAATTTATAGGATTAATAAAAGAGGCTCTAATTTGAGTAAGTATTGAATACAAGCTGCTGCTATATCCCTTTCTCACTTCTTTTAAAACTCAACAGTGTCCCATGGTACAGACCAGTCTTCTCCTTAGCAAACCAGTTCCCAGGGCCTCACTGTTTATCTCATATTTATCATAATGACATATCCCTTATTGCATTTAATTAATTATTCTTATGATATTCCTTCATAATTTCTACATTTTCACCTCTCGTTTTCTCTTTAATTCCTTACTTCTCTGCAATGTGACTCCAATATTCAGTATTCCATTGATGCTACTCCTATTGTGTGTACCAGTGACCTTCTAATTAAAAAGCAGTTTCTGTTCTTATCTCAGTGGAGGTTTTTTTATAGCATACAAATTATTCTCTCTTTTTTGAAATAATATCCACTCTGACATACACTTATCCTGACTTTCCTCTTTCCCTTCTGTGTGCAGATAGTTGAATCAAATAAATCTTGCAAAAGAGAACATCAAACAAATAAGCCCAGCTTGTGTTGCTAGCAGCCGTATATCTGGAATGAACTACTCTTCCAAAATAGGTCATTATTCATAGGTTATATAAAAAAGTGTTGATGCATAAAGATACAATAGCTCAAAACTGCTTAAATTGTCATGAATTTTTTTAGGATAATTAGCAATATCATTATATAATTTAACATTTTTAAATACTTATATGTATGATTGATTGTGTTCTCTAATAACCATGAAAAAGCCTTTAATTACTCATTATAATCCAACAATGTGATCTTGTCTATAATACATTTTCATTACCATTTTAATAAAATTATTTTGGTGCTTTTGAATTACTTATACAATGCATTGCAATTTGCATAATAGTTAGTTTACCTAAATATCAGTTTTGCCAGTTAAATCCTTTCCAAGAATCATAACTCTGCTTATACTGGCATATTTTAAAGAATTTGGGACATCTTTATTTTTAATAAATTAAAATGTTAGCTTTAAATAAAAGAAAGATTTTTTTAAAATTTGCAGTAGTGAACTCCCCATTAGTCTTGTGATATTTAAGAGTAGCATTCATGTTCTGACCAACAATATTTCACTACAAATTTTCTAACTAGGTGATACTAATCATAGCCAGACATAGAATTAAATGATTTGACTTGTGATTTTCTAGTTTCTATAACAGATAAGTTACACAATCATAGATTCAATGGCAGTATTTTCTCTGAGTTACAATATATTCCCAGCAATCTTGACAAATAAAAAAGACAAGCACATCTGAGTTTCCATGACTGAGAGGATATTAAAATCAAACACAACTTAGAAAAGAACTCAAATTTCAACTGAGCTCTGAAACTATAATTGTGTGTCCTCTGCAATGTATAGAAAAGATGCCACTTATTTCTGACTGTGATTAATAATTCTTTTTAGGCAGACAACTTTATTTTCCATTTAACAAAGATTGTGTCCTAGGGTTTTGTTTTATTTCAATTCTATAGTCACTTCTAAATATGAAAACTCAGATAACAAAATTGAATTTGAATTATGTTTTATTAATGTGAATCTTTCAATATCTGTCATGCAACTGGAATCATATATAAATTTCATCAGAAAGTATATAGGTCTATATTCTGTAAAATTCTTGTAGGCAGAAAATTAACAGCCTAGCACTGATATGAAGCAATGATAGCAAACAAAAGCAATGTCTAAAAAACTGTGCCAAACTATGGTCATAAGAGCATGTGGGTGGAAATTAGTTATTATTTTTACAACAAACAAGAAATTCAAACAAAAGGTTTTTTTAATTACTTTGATATAACAATACATAAAATGAGAAAAAAGAAAAAATGTTAATTGACATTTTTTAAAAGAACATGTTGGTAGGTGTCAAAATGAATGAAAGAATTGAAAGAGACATGTGTACCCCAATGTTCATCGCAGCACTGTTTATAATAGCCAGGACATGGAAACATGTCCATCATTAGATGAATGGATAAGAAAGCTGTAGTACATATACACAATGGAGTATTATTCAGCCATTAAAAAGAATACATTTGAATCAGTTCTAATGAGGTGGATGAAACTGGAGCCTATTATACAGAGTGAAGTAAGCCAGAAAGAAAAAACACCAATACAGTATACTAACGCATATATATGGAATTTAGAAAGATAGCCTTGTATGCGAGACAGCAAAAGAGACACAGATGTATAGAACAGTATTTTGGATCTGTGGGAGAGGGAGTAGGGGGATGATTTGGGAGAATGACATTAAAATGTGTATAATATCATATAAGAAATGAATCGCCAGTCCATGTTCAATGCAGGACACAGGAAGATGGGGCTGGTGCACTAGGATGACCCAGAGGAATGGTATGGGGAGGGAGGTGGGAGGGGCGTTCAGGATTGGGAACACGTGTACACCCGTGGCAGATTCACATTGATGTATGGCAAAACCAATACAATATTGTAAAGTATAAAAAAATAAATTAAAAAAAAATGGATGAAAGAACATTGAATCACTGCTGCTGCTGCTGCTGAGTCATTTCAGTCATGTCCAAATCTTTGCCACCCTATGGACTGTAAGCAGCTAGGCTCTGTCCATGAGGATTCTCCAGGTAAGACTAACAGACTGAGTTGCCATGCCCTCCTTGAGGGGATCTTCCTGACCCAGGGATCAAACCTGCATCTCTTACATCTCCTATATTGGCAGGCGTGTTCTTTACCAGTAGTGTCACCTGGGAAGCCCTTCAGTTCAGTTCAGTTCAGTAGCTCAATAGTGTCTGACTTTTTGCCATCCACGGACTGCAGCATGCCAGGCCTCCCTGTCTATCACCAGCTCCTGGAGTTTACTCAAACTCATGTCCATTAAGTCGGTGATGCCATCCAACCATCTCATCCTCTGTCATACACTTCACCTCCCACCTTCAATCTTTTAAGCATCATGATCTTTTCAAATGATTTAGTTCTTCATATCATGTGGTCAAAATATTGGAGCTTCAGCACTGATTTCCTTTAGGATGGATTGGTTTGATCTTCTTGCAGTCTGAGGGATTCTCAAGAGTCTTCTCCAACACCACAGTTCAAAAACACCAAATCTTTGGTGCTCAGCTTTCTTTATAGTCCAACTCTCACATCCATACAGGATTACTGGATAAACTATAGCTTTGATTAGACAGATATTTGAAGGCAATATAATGTCTCTGCTTTTTAATATGCTTTCTAGGCTGGTCATAACATTTCTTCCAAAGAGCAAGAGTCTTTTAATTTCATGGATGCAGTCACCATCTGCAGTGATTTTGGAGCCCAAAAAAGTAATGTCTGTCACTGTTTCTCTATCTATTTGCCATGAAGTAATGGGGCCAGTCCATTGTTCTATGTCCATCCAGTTCTAACTGTGGCTTCCTGACCTGGATACAGATTTTTCAAGAGGTAGGTCAGGTGGTCTGATATTCCCATTTCTTTAAGAATTTTCCACAGTTTTTTGTCATCCACACAAAGGTTTTGGCATAGTCAATAAGTTAATATATTTCTGAAACTCTCTTGCTTTTTTGATGGTTCAACGGATGTTGGCAATTTGATCTCTGGTTCCTCTGCCTTTCTAAATCCAACTTGAACATCTGGAAGTTCACAGTTCACATATTATTGATGCCTGGCTTGGAGAATTTTGAGCATTACTTTGCTAGCATGTGAGATGAGTGTAACTGTGCAGTAGATTGAACCTTCTTTTTCATTGTCTTTCTTTGGGATTAGAAAGAAAACTGACCTTTTACAGTCCTGTGGCCACTGCTGAGTTTTCCTAATTTGCTGGCATATTGAGTGCAGCACTTTCATAGCATCATCTTTGAGGATTTGAAATACCTCAACTGGAACTCCATCACTTTCCTGAGCTTTGTTCATAGCGATGCTTCCTAAGGCCCACTTCACATTCCAGGACGTCTGGCTCTTGGTCAGTGATCATACCATCATGATTACCTGGGTCATGATCTTTTTTTTATAGTTCTTCTGTGTATTCTTACCACCTCTTCTTCATATCTTCTGCTTCTGTAAGGTCCATACTATTTCTGTCCTTTATTGTACGCATCTTTGCATGAAATATTCCTTTGGTACATCTAATTTGCTTGAAGAAATATGTGGTTTTTCCCATTCTGTTGTTTTCCTCTATTTCTTTGCATTGACCACTGAGGAAGGCTTTCTTATCTCTCCTTACTCTTCTTTGGAACTCTACATCCAAATAGATATATCTTTCCTTTTCTCATTTGCCTTTCACTTTTCTTTACTCAGCTATTAGTAAGGCCTCTCAGACAACCATTTTGTCTTTTTACATTTATTTTTCTTGGGGATGGTCTTGATCCCTGCCTTCTGTACAGTGTCACAGACCTCTGTCCATAGTTCTTCAGGAACTCTATTGTAGAGGTCCTTTAATGGACCGGAACCTGGTGGTCTGGAGTCAACGATAAGAAAGTAAAGGAGAGAAAGAGGCTGATATTCCTTGGTTTACACAGAAAGACAATAAAGCCACTGGAACGGGGTTTGCTCTGTTCATGGAGGCCTCAGGCGCCCTCTTGATGGGGTGAAGACACACAGTGCTTTCTCGAGAGGGTCTTAGAAGCCTGGGGAGGAAAGTAAACTCAGAGAGCCTCTGCACTCCAAAGAAATAGCCTGAGAGAGAGAGAAAGAAAGAGAAGGAAAGACATGGGGACCAGAGCTCTGATGGAGCAAAGGTGTTTTAATCAACATGGTGAGGGCATATACACTGTCTTCACTCAGTTCAGTTCAGTCACTCAGTCGACTCCGACTCTTTGCAACCCCATGAATCACAACATGCCAGGCCTCCCTGTCCATCACCAACTCCCGGAGTTCACTCAGACTCACGTCATTCGAGTCAGTGATGTCATCCAGCCATCTCATTCTCTGTCGTCCCCTTCTCCTCCTGCTCCCAATCCCTCCCAGCATCAGAGATTTTTCCAATGAGTCAACTCTTCGTTCGCATAAGGTGGCCAAAGTACTGGAGTTTCAGCTTTAGCATCATTCCTTCCAAAGAAATCCCAGGGCGGATCTCTTTCAGAGTGGACTGGTTGGATCTCCTTGCAGTCCAAGGGATTCTCAAGAGTCCTCTCCAACACCACAGTTCAAAAGCATCAATTCTTCGGCGCTCAGCTTTCTTCACAATCCAACTCTCACATTCATACATGACCACTGGAAAAACCATAGCCTTGACTAGACGAACCTATGTTGGCAAAGTAATGTCTCTGCTTTTGAATATGTTATCTAGGTTGTCATAATTTTTCTTCCAAGGAATAAGTGTCTTTTAACTTCATGGCTGCAGTCACCATCTGCAGTGATTTTGGAGCCCTCCCCCCAAAAAATAAAGTCTGACACTGTTTCCACTGTTTCCCCATCTATTTCCCATGAAGTGATGGGACCAGATGCCATGATCTTCATTTGCTGAATGTTGAGTTTTAAGCCAAATTATACTGTCTTACTAGGGAGTTATTCCCAGCAAAGGTAAAGATTAAAATTCCAGGCTTACAAAACATAGGCGATCCATATTAAAGTGAGAGAGAGTTGTAAATAATCACTTTTACCATATGATTCACAAGAAGGAAGAGGGTACTTATCACCATATAGAAACACTAATGAAGGAAATGCCTGGATTCCTCAGTCCCAGGAGAGCCTTGCCTCTCCTCTTAATTCCTGAGTATTGAGGAATTAATAAGGAACAGAGAATTCCTGGTAGGTCCAAAACAGCACACAGGAAGCCACCTGTTAAATTCTTCCTGACACTCTATCAGATCTAGTCTCTTGAAATCATTTGTCACTTCCACTGTATAATTGTAAGGGATTTGATTTAGGTCCTACCTGAATGATCTAGTGGTTTTCCCTACTTTCTTCAATTTAAGTCTGAATTTTGCAATAAGGATTTCATGATCTGAGCCACAATAAGTTCAGATTGGTAGGCACTGGAGTGGTGGCTACCCCACATCCAGGGGAAAAGTAGAAGCCCCAGAAAGACTGTAAGAGGGGTGAAATCACATTTAGAATCAAGTGCCATAGGTGCCAGAGATGCTCAGAGAGCTCAAACAAACCTTGTGCACACCAGGACCCAAAGACCCTACAGTGATTGAAACAAAACTGTGTTTGAGTGTCTCCTGTGGAGGTACGGGTCAACAGTGACCTGCCACAGGGATAGGGGCTTTGGGTTCAACAGACTTGTGTATGGCATAAGCCCTCTTGGAGCAGGTCCCATTAACCCCACAATAGAGCTGTCAGAACTTACACAGGACTGGAGAAATAGACTCTTCGAGGTCACAAACAGAACCTTGTGCACACAAGGACTCAGGAGAAAGGAGCAGTGACCCCAAAACAGACTGACCTAGGCTTGCCCGTGAATGTCCAGGAGTCTCCAGCAGAGGCATGGGTCGGTGGCCTGCTGCAGGGTTGAGGGCACTGAGTGTAGCAGTGCATGCACGGGACCTTTTGAAGGAAGTCACTATTATCTTCATTACCTCCACCATAGTTTGGCCTCAGATAAATAACAGGGAGGAAATACAGTCCCACCTTTCAATAGAAAATTGAATTAAAGTTTTACTGAGCATGACCACGTCCATCAGAACAAGACCTAGTTTCCCCCTCAGTCAGTCTCTCCCATCAGGAAGTTTCCCTAAGCCACTTATCCTTCTCCATCAGACAGCAGAAAAACTGAAAACCACAATCACAGAAAACTAACCAATCTAATCACATGGACCACAGCATTGTCTAACTCAATGAAACTACAAGCCATGCCATGTAGGGCCACCCAAGACAGACAGGTCATGGTGGAGAGTTTTGACAAAATGTGGTCCACCGGAGAAGGGAATGGCAAGCCAATTCAGTATTCTTGCCTTAAGAACCCTATGAACAGCATGAAAAGGAAAAAAGATAGAACACTGAAAGATGAACTCCCCAGGTCCATAGGTGCCCAATATGCTACTGGAGATTAGTGGAGAAATAACTCCAGAAGGAATGAAGAGACAAAGCCAAAGTAAAAACAACACCCAGTTGTGGATGTGAATGGTGATGGAAGTAAAGTCCGATGCTGTAAAGAACAATGCTGCATAGAAACCCGGAATATTAGGTCCATGAATCAAGGCAAATTGGAAGTGGTCAAATAGGAGATGGCAAGATCGAACATCGACATTTTAGAAATCAGCAAACTATAATGGTCTGAATGGGTGAATTTAACTCAATGACCATTATATCTACTACTGTGGGCAAGAATCCCTTAGAATAAATGAACTAGCCATCATAATAAACAAAAGAGTCTGAAATTCAGTACTTGGATGCAAGCTCAAAAACAGCAGAATGATCTCTGTTCATTTCCAAGGCAAACCATTTAATATCACAGTGATCCAAGTTTATGCCCTGATGAGTAATGCTGAAGAAGCTGAAGTTGAGAGGTTCTATGAAGACCTACAAGACCTTCTAGAACTAACACCCAAAAAAGATGTCCTTTTCACCATAGGGGACTGGAATGCAAAGATAGGAAGTCAAGAAATATATGGAGTAACAGGCAATTTTGGCCTTGGAGTACAGAATAAAGCAAGGCAAAGGCTAATAGAGTTTTGCCAAGAAAACACACTGGTCATAGTAAACACCCTCTTCCAACAACATAAGACAAGATTCTACACATGGACATCACCAGATGGTCAATCCCAAAATCAGATTGATTATATTCTTTGCAGCCAAAGATAGGAAGCCATATCAGAGAGGAAATCTCAATAACAGAATAAATGAGGAATGAACATGTACACTAATGTCTAAACCAAGTTTGTGTGCTAGATGCATAGTGAGGCCAAACAAAAAGAAAAATCAGAGCTTTCAGCAGAGAAAAGTGTATTGATTTGGGACACTGCCCTCCAGAGAAGATAGGAGATGGTTGTTCTCAGATCCATCATGCTGGCTGGCCAGGGTTCAAGGTTTTTAAAAAGCAAGAAGGGTAAAGAGGAGGAAAGGGGGCTTTGTAATTTTAGCTTCCCACAGATCTCAATTGCAGACTTACTGCCACTGTCTTGTGACTCAGTGTGATTTTGATGATTGTTCCTGCAGAGCAAATTAGTAAGTCTTTAACTCTTATTCTACAGACAGCAAAAACAATAGTTGAGACATTTTATTACTTACTTAGAGCATTATGTGTTGGTCAAGAATGTCAATTCGCAATGGCTCCTGATTTTTTTTTTTTTCTTTTAAGACCTTTTGAGATTTCTGTTTCCTGCAAGACAATTTGGATTTGCTTCACTTGTGTTCCCTCACAAATTTCCTAATTGTAGTAATTGTAAATGAGTCCACTCTTTGGAACTCAGGGAAGGCCTAGAAGACTTAAAACCTTTCTCTAAAAATAAGAAATGGGGGACTCTGAGGGACTTTTGAACCCAGGAAGATCCCTCAAGTCCTGTTTGATTTCATTAAGGCAGGACACAAATCTTCATGTTACATATGCATAAGGTAGAAAACAAGGGAAAGAGTACTTGTTTAGGAGCAGGGAAGGAGGGAATCTAGGTAAGATTTGAAAAGATAATTACAGATATACATTACAAAAAGAAAGACTAAATGAAGCAATAGATATACTAGAATAATTATATAGTAATCAACATGCCTTCTAACTTCCTCTTTGGGAATTTTTTTTTTCATTTAGATAAAAATAAATCATCACTGCCACAGTAGTTCATTTGGCAGGGTATCAGGTAATTCATATTTCAAATATGATATCATCAATTCCATGTGTTGACATTAATTGAACATCTGTAATGTTTGAAGCTCTGGCTTGTAGAAAATATATCTAAAAATCAAAATCCTTAAATCTGAGAGACTCATATAAAATTAGAAAACTGAGAAAAGGTGCTTTTATCCAAAAATGCTTTGTACTCATTTTAAGTCTTCACTTTTAATCCACCCAGCTCTTCAATCGAACTACAGGGAGCAAGTTCAATTCAGTCACTCAGTAGTGTCTGACTCTTTTTGAATTCATGGACTGCAGCCCACTAGGCTTCCCTGTCCATCACCAACACACAGAGCCCCCTTCAAGCTCATATTCATCGAGTCAGTGATGCCATCCAACCATCTCATCCTCTGTTGCCCCTACTCCTGCCTTCAGTCTTTCCCAGCCACAGGGTCTTTTCCAATGAGTCAGTTCTTCTGGTGACCATCTGTTGGCCAAAGTACTGGGGCTTCAGCTTCAGCATCAGTCCTTCCAATGAATATTCAGGACTGGTTTCCTTTAAGATTGACTGGCTTGATTTCCTTGCAGAAGACTCTCAAGAGTCTTCTCCAACAGCACAGTTTAAAAGCATCAGTTTTATCTATGATCCAACTCTCACATACATATCACTACTAGAAAACCCGTAGCTTTTACTATATGGACTTTATCTCTTCTTTTTTCATATGCTATCTAGATTTGTCGTAACTTTTCTTCTAAGGAACAAGCATCATTTAACTTCACAGCTACAGCCACCATCTACAATGATTTGGGGCCAAAATAAAGTCTGTCACTGTTTCCATTGGTTCCCCATCAATTTGCCATGAAATGATGGGACCAGATGCCACTTTTTTGAATGTTGAGTTTTAAGCCATCTTTATCACTCTCCTCTTTCACTTTGATCAAGAGGCTCTTTAGTTCCTCTTCACATTCTGCCATCATGGTGGTGTCATCTGCATATCTGAGATTATTGACTTTTCTTCCTGCAATCTTCATTCCAGCTTGTACCTCATCAAGCACGGCATTTCACATAACGTACTTGCATATAAGTTAAATAAGCAAGGTGACAATATATACCCTTGTTGTACTCGATTCCCAATTTGGAACCAGTCTATTGTCTCACATCCAGTTCGAACTGTTGCTTCTTGACCTACGTACAGGTTTCTCAGGAGGCAGGTAAGGTGGTCTGGTATTCCCATCTCTTTAAGAATGTTCCTTATTTTGTGTGATCCACACAGTCAAAGACTTTAACGTAGTCAATCAAGCAGATGTAGATGCTTTTTTGGAATTCTCTTGCTTTTTATATAATCAAATGAATTTTGTTAATTTGATCTTTGGTTCCTCTGCCTTTTATAAATCCATCTTGAACATCTGGAAGTTCTCGGTTCACATATTGTTGAAGCCTCTCTTGGAAAACTTTGAGCACTACTTTGCTAGTATGTGAGATGAGTGCAATTGTTTGGTAGTCTGAACATTCTTTGGCATTGCCTTTCTTTGGGATTGAAATGAAAACTGATATTTTCCAATACTGTGGCCACTGATGAGTTTTCCAAGTTTGCAAGCATATTGACTGCAGCACTTTCACAGCATCATCTTTTAGGATTTGAAATAGCTCAGCTGGAATTCCATCACCTTCACTAGCTTTTTCATAGTGATGCTTTTTAGGGAGAAAGGAAGGAAGAAATTATATGAAACTATATCTGGTGTAGAATGAGCTCAAATAAGAATTATACCTTTTTAAAGGCTTATGCTTACCTTTAAGAAGCCTAAGTACCACCTTATCTGCCTCCTGAAAAACCAGTATTCAGGTCAAGAAGCAACAGTTAGAACCAGACATGGAACAAAGGACTGGTTCCAAATTAGGAAAGGAGTATGTCAAGGCTGTATATTGTCACCTTGCTTATTTAAATTATATGCAGAGGACATCATGTGAAATGGTGGGATGGTAGAAGCACAAGGTGGAATCACGTTTGTTGGGAGAAATACCAATAACCTCAGATATGCAGATGACACCACCCTTATGGTAGAAAGTGAAGAGAAACTAAAGAGCTTCTTGATGAAAGTGGAAGAGGAGAGTGGAAAAGATGACTTAAAACTCAACATTCAAAAATTGAAGAACATGGCATCTGGTTCCATCACTTCACGGCAAATTGATGGGGAAACAATGGAAACAGTGGCAGACTTTATTTTGGGGGGCTCCAAAATCATTGCAGATGGTGACTGCAGCCATGAAATTAAAAGATTATTGCTCCTTAGAAGAAAAGGTATGACATACCTAGAGAGCATATTAAAAAGCAGAGACATTACTTTGCCAACAAAGTTCTGTATCGTCAAAGCTATGATTTTTCCAGTAGTCCTGAACTGATTTGAGAGTTGCACCATAAAGAAGGCTGAGCATTGAATATTTGATGCTTTTGAACTGTGGTGTTGGAGAAGACTCTTGAGAGCCCCTTGGACTGCAAGGAGATCTAACCAGTCTATTCTAAAGGAAATCAGTTCTGAATATCATTGGAAGGACTGATGCTGAAGCTGAAGCTCCAATACCCTGGCCACCTATGTGAAGACCTGACTCATTGCAAAAGACCCTGATGCTTGGAAAGATTAAGGCCAGAGGAGAATGGGACAACAGAGGATGAGATGGTTAGATGGCATTATTGACTCAATGAACATGAATTTGAGTAAGGACCTAGAGTTTCTTCTGGACAGGGAAGCCTGGTGTGCTGCAGTCCATGGGGTCCCAAAGAGTCAGACAACACTGAGTGACTGAACAACAACAAAAAGGCTTATGCCAAATGCTACACATAGATTCAAAGTTTCTTTTCCTTTTTTTTCTTTTCCCCCCACATTCCACTTCAAAACTGACAGCTGGAAAAGGCAAGATTCCAAGGCAATGTTAACGTGAAGAAATATTCTAAAGGCTGGTTTCATGAGTCTGCCCCTTCTTCCTTTACCAAGATATTAAGATACATACTTCTCCTCTATATGGAGAGAGAGCTGGATCAAGAACAGACTAAAGACCGTTCCACCCCTGGAAGGCTGTCTCCCGCTAATAAACACTCTTTCCTCAACAATCTTAGAGGTACCTTCTCAACCTTCAAGACCCAATTCAAATTGTTTCTTCTCAGGGCATTTTCCCTTGTCTCATCAAGGCAGATTTAACCAAACTTTCCCTTGGGCCAAAACTTTCCCTTGCATGCAGCAATCATTACAGTTTTAAACTAAGTTGCATTTTTTAAAATTGAATTTGTTTTCCTCTACTAGATTATGAGCTTGAGAGGTCATTCCTTCACCTGGGTTTCATTCAATTCCCTCTCAATCCACTTAATTCCCCTGCCAAGACAGGAAGAGTTAAATAATGCTTTCTCCACTTATAATAATGGGTATTCAATAAATACTGTTGTAATGTTTATTTCATAACTTATCTTCCACAGTTGAACCCTAAAATGCTATTACTTGTTTAAGAGGAGAGTCAATACAGATATTCAAAATTAATTCTGTTGAGTGAGTAAAATCAGAAGAGATTTTGGAAATTGTTCTTGACTATAGAGGGTACTAGATTTTGTTTTAGGTTTATCTCATCAAAAATGTCTTCAAAGCAATGTCTTTGGTAGAAGAATTTTGAGAACCTTTTCAAGGTATGATTTGATACTTAATTCAAGCAATATTTTTAAGGAATGTTTATTCAGTAGAGAGATTTTGAGAGTGCTTACTCAAGGTATGCAAGGTATGATGTTGTTACTTCATTTCAGGCAATATTTTTAAGGCATGATTTTGTCTTGAGTAAGGAAATTAAAGAGGCTTCCTTGGCAGCTCAGAGATAAAAGACTCTGCCTACAATGCAGGAGCCACAGGAGATGAGGGTTCTGTTCATGGGTCAGGAAGATCCCCTGGAGGAGGGCATGGCAACCCACTCCAGTATTCTTGCCTGGAGAATCCCATGTATAGAAGAGCCTTGTGGGCTACAGTATATAAGGTTGCAAAGAGTTGAACGTTACTGAAGCAACTTAGTACACACACATGCAAAGTAAGGAAAATTGAATGATTCAGAAATAACCATTCATATTTTTAAATTTCAAAGAATTCATTTTTTAATATAAAAATATTGATGTAGAATCCATGCCTGCATAAGTTATTTAAGGACATGTTTTTAGTAACCACTCTGAATTTTTTCCCCACTAGGATATTCGATACTTCAAGCTATTATGGAAAAAGCAGGACAAAATGGTTGGCACGTCAGCGCTATATGTGTGGAAAATTTTAATGATGTCAACTACAGGCAACTTTTAGAAGAACTTGATAGAAGACAAGAGAAGAAATTTGTAATAGACTGTGAAATAGAGAGGCTTCAAAACATATTAGAACAGGTAAGTGTTGGATTTTATGTTGTTATTATTAACCTAGATCTTCTACAAATATGGTTGGCCTTTATTGATCGATAAATATGTTCTCTCATCCATTTAGTCAAAGTGTGGAGTCTGGGAGTTTTTGCTCCATGATCTATTTATTTCTAATATTAAGTCATGGGTCTTCCCATGTAGCTCGGTGGCAAAGAACTCACCTGTCAATGCAAGAGACACAAGAGATGTGGAATCAATCCCTGGTGGGTGGGAGCAGAGGTGGGGGGAGAAGATCTCCTGGAGGATGAAATGGCAATCCACTCCAGTATTTTTGCCAAAAGAATTCCACAGACAGAGGAGCCATGGCTGGCTACAGTCCATGGGGTCACAAAGAGTTGGACACAACTTAGTGACTGAGCACACAAACAAGCAAGACTAAATCATAATTTTTTAACACCAAAGACCTATTTTGTTCTCAGTGTACTTAGAAACACTATTTCTCATACATTTTTAGGCTGTACAATAGAAAGGACTTTTTGTGACTCAGGAGCTCTTGACCTCCTATTTTCATAAACACTAATTCTAAATATTAATACCTTCTAGAATATTACAAAATGTGACTCTGTACTTTTTATAACCTTTAGAGAACTAGCTATGTGAGAAATATCCAAATGAATTAATAAAACAATGAAATAAAACAAAATTAAGTGACATACTGTGCATATTTTCTTCTAAATGTTTTAAGTAAATATATTACCACTACAGTGAAGATGGTTTTCAAATCTTCTCCCAAGGAAGAATCCTTTAATGAAGATTTTCAGTGCTTGTTGACTTGATTTAAAGCATACAGGAAAAGGTAAAATTGAACTCTGTCATTGCATTAAACGATAGAAAAATATAATCAAATAAGGGATAATACTTTCTCCTAATCCTGCATATCATGATAAAACTTTAAAGGCTGTATTCGGCCAAAATTGCAGTGAATGAATGCCATCTAGTGGTTTTATAAATGTTTGCTCATATTTACCTACAATATCTTAGGCTTGCTGAACAATATTGTAGCATGTTTCATTTGTTAGTTACATATAGTTCATTTGCATAACATGATTTGATTTGATTACTATGATGTGATTCATAGTAATAACTTACCAATTTGAGAGTTTATTTATAAGAACAACTTAAGTACTCAACTCTACAAATCAAAACCCAGACATGTTTCAGAGATTTCTCCTTAATATCCAGGGACACTAAACTAGATGCATATATATATATATATATATATATAATATTATATATATATAATATATATATATAATAATTAGCATTTGTAAAAGTCAAAGGCAAAAAAGCATGTAGAATTTATTTTAAAGTTCTCTGAAGCCAGACTATACTGCAAGAAAAAAAAATGGCAGTATTCTCCACCTGTTGCCCTTTTATAGAGGAAAGTGAAAGTGATGTCGCTCAGTCGTGTTCAACTCTTTGCGAGTCCACGGACTGTAGCCTACCACGCTCCTCCATCCATGGGATTTTCCAGGCAAGAGTACTGGAGTGGGTTGCCATTTCCTTCTCCAGGGGATCTTCCAGACCCAGGGATCGAACCTGGGTCTCCCACATTGTAGGCATTCGCTTTACCGTCTGAGCTACCAGGGAAGTCCTTTATAGAAGAAAGGGGGGGGAACAACAGTTGATTGATGAATTGCTATTATTCTATTAGAAAGTGTTAACTTTAACCTGTATATCACTCAGGTTTATTCCTCATGGAGTCCAAGAAATCATTAAGGTTGTAATTACATAAAATATATGAAACTTTTAATGTGCATTTATGGAATCCAAGAAAGAAGGTTACCTTCTCTCTTGAGCAAGACCTAGTCACTTCAGCTTAAACTCCCATTTCTTTCTTCTCCCACTCCACTCCTATGCTGAGAGATTGAGTTGTTTGACATGAATAACTGAAACTTTGTAAATAACTCTTCACAAATCCTACAGGACAGTCCATTGTAAAAACTTCAGGGATTACCAAGTTCCTGTCAGTTGGTGAGTAAGGCTCAGACCCTCTAATTGCTAAAAGACTTGTGCTATGAAAGCCCACCTCTGGAGAAGGCAACTGAGTGCCTAGAGCACACTGATCCATTTCAGAGGTTTAGCAGGTTTCTAAGAAGAAAATCAGCACACCCAGGGGCTATGGATAATTGTTTAATAAATAAATCAAATAAACTTTTGCTAAGGAAACCAGGAATCTTATTTTTGTCACAGTTTCAAAGAAATTAATATTTTCCAGCTTTATTGAGATATGATTAACATACAAGAGAAATACATTATACTTTGATATACAAATATATTGTGAAATGATTACAGTAGGGTTAGCTAACACCTCCATCGTGTGCTGTAATCTGTCTCTCAGTCATGTCTGACTCTGTGACTCCGTGGACTGCAGCCCACCAGGCTTCTCTGTCCATGGGATTTTCCAGGCAAGAATACTGGAGTGGATTGCCATTTCCTCTTCCAGCACTTCACATGACTTTTTTCTTCGTGCATACCTTTGATGACTACACAAACTGTACTTTTTTTTTTCTTCTTCTTCTTAAGAGTGGGAACATTTAAGATCTATTTTCTTAGCAACTTCTGAGTATATGATACAGTGTTGTTAACTAGAGTCACCAAGCTGTACATCAGATACCCAAAACTTAGAAAAGTTGAGTATTTACCATTATCAACTCTATTTTAATTATTCCAGAATTCTAAGAGGTTTTTTGGTTTTTTTACTATGAATGCACAGTAATAATTAGACTATTAACAAATCTTTGTCTCTACAATACCACTCAACTCTAAATCTCATAATTTGTAACAAAGTTCACTCTAGTGTAAGAATACATTATATGTTCTTAATTGTCCTGTATGATTTCTCCTCAAGAAAAGATATTCCTATCCTGAACATTTTTTCACTGTCTATATTTTATTTTATTTTTTTAATCAAAAATTATCTGGTTTATTTTTATTTTTCCTTTTATTTTATTTTCTAACTTTACAATATTCCTGTAGCTCTAAGCAAAATCACTTAATGTTTCTTGATTTCATTTCTGATTCATCAAAAAACAGAAGCTAAACCAAACTTTGTCAGGAATTTGTACATGCACTTCAATAACTCTCTTTCAACATCTTATTTAATAAAATAATAGAAAAAAGTTTCAGAGAATCAAAGCATTTTTTTACAAAATAAAATGTTAAATAATCTTGATCAAAAAAATCTGAGTTTTTTCTATTAAAATAGAAAGTAGGCAATGGCACCCCACTCCAGTACTCTTACCTGGAAAGTCCTGTGGACGGAGGAGCCTGGTAGGCTACAGTCCATGGGGTCGCTAGAAGTCAGACAGGACTGAGCAGCTTCACTTTCACTTTTCACTTTCATGCATTGGAGAAGGAAGTGGCAACCCACTCCAGTGTTCTTGCCTGGAGAATCCCAGGGACAGGGAGCCTGGTAGACTGCCGTCTATGGGGTCGCACAGAGTCGGACACGACTGAAGCTACTTAGCAGCAACATACAACATAAAGTCAATATTTTCATAGACTATATTCCATTTAGAGTTATTATAAAATATCAGCTATATTCCCTGCACTATACAACATATCTTTGAATCTTACTTACTCTATGCGTAGTAAATTGTACCGTTTAATCCCCTACTCCTATCTTGTCACTCACCTATTACCTCTTCCTGTTGGTAACCATTAGTTATTTCTCTATGTTTGTGAGTCTGTTTCTGTTTTGTTATGTCAATTTCTTTAATTTATTTCTTAAATTCAACATATAAGTGATTATAAACAGTATTTGTCTTTCTCTGTCTGATTTATTTCACTAAGTGAAATACCCTCCAGTTCTATCCATGGCAATTTTTTGTTTCTTTATGGTTGAGTAATATTTCATGATATACCATGATATTCATTTATTATTCAATATTCATAATGGATTATCCATTATCCATTTATCCACTTAGATTACTTCTTTACCTTGGGTATTGTAAATAATGCAACTATGAACTCTGAGGTACATATATATTTTAAATTAGTTTTTACTTTCTTTGAATGTATACCCAGGAGTGGGGTTCCTAAACAATATAATAGTTTTATCTTTTCATTTTTTAAAGTAACTTTCATATTTGTTTCCATAGTGGCAGCACCAATTAACATCCTCCCTAACAATGTAGTAGTGTTCCCTTTTCTTCATATCCTTGCCTACATTTGTTATTTGTGGGCTTTTGACAATAATGGTCATTCTGACAGTTGTGAGGTACTATGTTATTGTGGTTTTTGATTTGCATTTCGCTAACATAGTGGTGTTGAACATCTTTTCATGTGACTGTTGGCCATCTGCATCAAAAAAGAAACAATGTTAATTCAGGCCTTCTGCCAATGTTTTAATTAGATTTTTTTTTAATCTTAAGTTCTATGTGCTGTTTAATATTTGGAATATTAATCCTTTATCACTCATATCATTTGTTAGTAATTTTTCTCATTAAGTTGTCTTTCTATTTTGTCAATTGTTTCCTTTACTATGAAAAAGCTTTTTAAGTTTGATAAGGTACCATTTGTTTACTTTGGCTTGTTTCCTTTGTCTTAAAAGAATGGTCCAAAATATATTGCTATGATTTATGTCAAAGATGGTGTTCTGAACATTTTCTTCTAAGAGTTTTATGGTTTCCAGCCTTTAATACTTTCCAGTATTTAATACTTTCTTTGTGTATATGGTCTGACAAAATGTTCTAATTTCATTCTTTTACATATAACTGTCCAATTTTCCTAGCATGACTTGGTAAAAAGACTGCATTTTCTCCATTATATATTCTTGTCTCTTTATTGTAGCTTAATTGACCATAGGTACATAGGTTTGTTTCTGGGGTCTTTAGTCTGTTCCATTGATCTATGTGTCTTTTTGGTGCCAGTATCATACTGTTTTGATGACTGTAGCTTTTTAGTATAATGATGTCAGGGAGTGTGATTACCTTCTGTTTTATTCTTTTTCTTGAAATTGTTTCAGCTATTCAGGATCTTTTTTTGGTTCCATATACATTTTTGGATTATTTGCTCTAGTTTTGTGAAAAATACTACTGTATTTTGGTAGGAATTGCATTAAATCTGTATTAAGGCTCTAGGATGATCATAAAAAAACTGGCCAGAATCCCAGAGAGTTTTCAATCTGCTTCCTTCCCATTTTCCCA
This sequence comes from Tragelaphus eurycerus, assembly GCA_935064755.1. NCBI lineage: Eukaryota > Metazoa > Chordata > Mammalia > Artiodactyla > Bovidae > Tragelaphus > Tragelaphus eurycerus. The sequence continues at coordinate 3,574,322 of CAKXYN010000123.1, forward strand.
AAAACAAGTGGATATGTGCACATTCTTCAAAAGTAAAATCTCGGTTTCTTACAGCCCCATCTTAAGTTCAGCTAGTTTTCAAAGCAGCTAAAGTGATGTGTCTTCTCAATGTAAGACCCCAGGAATGAAGTATTCAATATGTAGTTTAAATTTCTTTGCCTGATTTCCTGCCAAGGTCCAGTCCCGGCTGATCCAGGGAGTTTGAAGCGGGGACAGCGTCAGCGAGGCTCAGGAAACAATTGCTTAATTAAATATTAATTAGAGATATAAAGAGTAATAGAATGAGGATAGCTCAGTAGGAAAATTCAGTGGAGAAAAGATGCTGAGTAGCTTGGTTTACATGGAAGACCAATAAAACTTCAAGACAAGAAGTTGGCACCACTTACGTAGGCTTCAGGCGTCCTTCCATTCTCCCGAAGGAGAGGAGACACTGAGGCCTCCCCGGTCAGATCTTAGAAGCCCAGGCATGATTGGCAAGCTTAGTGAGTTCCGCGCCCCAGATGGAGACTCAACCAGAGCTTGAGAGGGAGAGCGACATGGGGAGACCAGTATTTCGAGAAACTAATCCCAATTCTTTATTTTCCATGGTCTACTTTTATACACTGAGATGTTATACAGAAGTCATGCGGGGTCAGGTGCTTCAAAAGATGTATACAGAGGCCTTAGGGGTGTTACATCATCTTCTGGCCAGGGGTCCTGATGACAATTTATGACCCTCTCCTTGAGACAGCGGTAGGTCAATACTTATTTCTCCAGGGGTGATTATTCTTAAAACAGACTCCACCTTCCGAAGGTACCAGATAGAGTTACATTCCTATAGGGTAAGGGTGTTGTGGGTTTTAATTAAGGAAAGAATTTACTTAGCCTAAGGTCTAACGTGATTAATATCAAAGGTTAATACTTATTTCTTATATATATTCATCAATGTATGTAAGGGCAGGGGATGTGGAGACCTAGCAGCAAACATTGGCTCAACAAATGAAAAACCCTTCACCAATACAATTTCTAATCAGCCCACTATACTTATACTAATAGTTTTCTAACTTCTCTAAAGAATCTGTTTTTAGAAAGGTTAAGGCATCTCGTGCCTCTCACGGTTGGGAGGCTGTGAGTAATCACATGTGGCCGGACAAGCCTGTCAGGTAGGCTAGAGAACCTTCAGAGGAGTTTGTAGGTTAAAACACTCTTGTCACGCCCAGGAAATTTTATTAACTGGAGCTGTAAGTTAACTCTTTTTTCAGAGAGAGGTAGTGGGGGACAGCTCCCCGTAAATTCAGAGGTGTAGGTGAGAGCACAAAGTAGTAAAGTAGGCAGGCTCTGGCTATGGGGGTAGATGCTTGAGGATTTCCAGGGGGACTCCTGAGGCTTGATCTTACATTTGCGTATGTCGAGCCTCCTTCCTCATGACCTTTGCCATGGGCAGAGTGCTTCACGCTGGCCCCCAACAATTTCCCTTATTTCTTTGCCTCCTTTCTTACCTATCTCTGTGTGGGTCTTTCTTACAGTCTTGCTTGTGGAAGAGCTGTCTGCCAGTTTCCAATTTGTTTGCTCCATATGCAGATATATTTTTGATGTGTTTGTGGGAGTAAATGAGTTCAATGTCTTCCTTCTCTGCCATCTTTTTTCCCTTCAAAAACAAAAAAAGTCTTTGACAAGTTAGCCCTTTCTCATATGTAGAAATTAATACAATGAGTATAAGAAAATGTGTTATTAAATTTCTAGAAGCCTAGGCACACTTCACATTGTGGTGGCAGCCCTCAATAATTACTTCTGTGACATTTTAATTTGTACCAACTTTCAAAAACATGATGGAAAGAGCTCACAATTTATTTTCAAAATACATTAATAAACAACTGTTTAGAGAAGCATTTTATCTTCTGTACATGTTTTCAAATTATTTTTATGCTATGAACTAATTAGTTCTCATAAATGTCTGATAGTTAAAATAGCAATTAGCCATATATTCAAATATCTCAAAACATAAATTTTAAAACAAATATTTGAAAATGAGTTTTAAATATATATTGATTTTTTCCACTCTTAAATACACAATAGGGAGAAAAATGAAAGAATTTATGTATGAATAAGTATAATGAAAAATTATCACTCACTGGGCTGTAAGAAATATAAAATAGAGATTTTTATATATTATATATATATATAGAAGTATATATAGAAAGAAATATATACAAATATAAAGAATATATTAAAAATTCTTTAAAAATAGAAACATATTTTTAATAAAAACTACCAAGTTAGGTTTATTGTATTGTTTGTATCATAGTCCAGTAAAAAACTGCATTATTATCTCTCAGAAACCCACAGCAATTTAGTTTACTCATTGGCAAAAAAAAAAAAAAAAAATTATGAAAAGAAACATAAAGCTAAAAACAGTTTTTGGGTATTTGTTGAATTTGTGATTAATTAATGAAATTTGTATGCAGATCAGGAAGCAACAGTTAGAACTGGACATGGAACAACAGACTGGTTCCAAATAGGAAAAGGAGTATGTCAAGGCCGTATGTTGTCACCCTGCTGATTTAACTTCTATGCAGAGTACATAAAGAGAAACGCTGGGCTGGAAGAAGCACAAGCTGGAATCAAGATTGCTGAGAGAAATATCAATAACCTCAGATATGCAGATGACACCACCCTTATGGCAGAAAGTGAAGAGGAACTAAAAAGCCTTTTGATGAAAGTGAAAGTGGAGAGTGAAAAAGTTGGCTTAAAGCTCAACATTCAGAAAACGAAGATCATGGTATCGAGTCCCATCACTTCATGGGAAATAGATGGGGAAACTGTGGAAACAGTGTCAGACTTTATTTTGGGGGGCTCCAAAATCACTGCAGATGATGACTGCAGCCATGAAGTTAAAAGACGCTGACTCCTTGGAAGAAAAGTTATGACCTACCTAGATAGCATATTGAAAAGCGGAGACATTACTTTGCCAACAAAGGTCCATTTAGTCAAGGCTATGATTTTTCCAGTGGTCATGTATGGATGTGAGAGTTGGACTGTGAAGAAAGCTGAGCCCTGAAGACTTGATGCTTTTGAAGTGTGGTGTTGGAGAAGACTCTTGAGAGTCCCCTGGACTGCAAGGAGATCCAACAAGTCCATTCTGAAGGAGATCAGTCCTGGGATTTCTTTGGAAAGAATGATGCTAAAGCTGAAACTCCAGTACTTTGGCCACCTCATGTGAACAGTTGACTCATTGGAAAAGACTCTGATGCTGGGAGGGATTGGAGGCAGGAGGAGAAGGGGACGACAGAGGATGAGATGGCTGGATGGCATCACTGACTTGATAGACGTGAGTATGAGTGAACTCCGGGACTTGGTGATGAACAAGGAGGCCTGGATGAAAGGGGATGGAATCCCAGCTGAGCTATTTCAAATCCTAAAAGATGATGCTGTGAAAGTGCTGCACTCAATATGCCAGCAAATTTGGAAAACTCAGCAGTGACCAGAGAACTGGAATAGGTGGTTTTCATTACAGTCCCAAAGAAAGGCAATGTCAAAAAATGTTCAAACTATAGCACAATTGCACTCATTTCACATGCTACTGAAGGAATGGTCAAAATTCTCTGAGCCAGGCTTCAACAGTACATGAACCAAGAACTTCCAAATATTCAAGCTAGATTTAGAAAAGGCAGAGAAGACAGAGATCAAATTGCCAACATCTGTTGGATCATAGAAAAAGCAAAAAATTCCAGAAAAATATCTACTCCTGCTTTACTGACTACACCAAAGCCTTTGATTGTGTGGATCACAACAAACTGTGGGAAATTCTTAAAGAGATAGGAATACCAGACCACCTTACCTGCCTCCTGAGAAACCTGTACGTAGGTCAAGATGCAAGAGTTAGAAACAGAAATGGAACAACATGTTGATTCCAAATTGGGAAAGGAGTATGTCAAGGCTATATATTATCACCCCACTTATGGTTTTTCCTGTGGTCATGTATGGATGTGAGAGCTGGACTGTGAAGAAGGCTGAGTGCTGAAGAATTCATGGTTTTGAACTGTGGTGTTGGAGAAGACTCTTGAAAGTCCCTTGGACTGCAGGGAGATCCAATCAGTCCATTCTGAGGGAGATCGGCCCTGGGATTTCTTTGGAAGGAATGATGCTAAAGCTGAAACTCCAGTACTTTGGCCACCTTATGCGAACGAAGAGTTGACTCATTGGAGAAGACTGATGCTGGGAAGGATTGAAAGCAAGAGGAGAAGGGGATGACAGAGGATGAGATGGCTGGATGGCATCACTGACTCGATGGATGTGAGTCTCAGTGACCTCCAGGAGTTAGTTGGTGATGGACAGGGAGGCCTCGCGTGCTGCGATTCATGAGGTCGCAAAGAGTCGGACACGACTGAGCGACTGATCTGATCTGATTTAACTTATATGCAGAGTACGTCATGTGAAATGCCAGTCTGGATGAAGCACAAGCTGGAATCAAGATAGCTTAGAGAGATATAAATAACCTCAGATATGCAGATGACACCACCCTTAAGGCAGAAAGAGGAATTAGAGATCCTCTTGATGAAAATGAAATAGGAGAGTGAAAAAGCTAACTTAAAACTCAGCATTCAAAAAATGAAGATCATGGCATGCAGTCCCATCAATTCTTAGCAAATAAATGGGGAAACAATGGAAACAGTGACAGACTTTCTTTTCTTCGGCTCCAAAATCACTGCAGATGGTGATGGCAGCCATGAAATTAAAAGACACTTGCTCCTTGGGGAAAAAAAAAAAAAACTATGACAAACCTAGAGAGTGTGTTGAAAAGCAGAGACATTACTTTTACAACAAAGATCCATATAGTCAAAGCTATGTTTGTTTTTGTTTTTGTTTTCAGTAATCATGTATGTATGTGAGAACTGAACCATAAAGAACACTGAACACTGAAGAATTGATGGTTTTGAATTGTGGACTTCAAGGATATCAAACCTAAAGGATTCAATCCTAAAGGAAATCAGTCCTGAATATTCATTGGAAGGACTGATGCTGAAACTGAAGCTCCAATACTTCGGCCATCTGTTCAAAGAGCCAACTCATTAGAAAAGACACCAATGCTGGGAAATATTGAAGGCAGGAGAAGAAGGGGATGACAGAGGACAAGATTGTTGGATGGCATCACCTACTCAATGAGCTTGAGTTTGAGCAAGCTCCAGGAGATGGGGAAGGACAGGGAAGCCTAGAGTGCAGCAGTCCATGGGGTCAACAGAGTCAAACATGACTGAGCAACTGAACAACGGCAATGTAACTTGAAATAAGTGAATTATTTTTATATCAAAAAAGTGCCCACTATAAATAGGAAACCTTTTCATATATTATTTGATTTTTACACATATCCATTGATTTTAAATTTTGAACTTAATTACTTGCAAAAATCCCTAATAATTTATCTCATGCCTTATCAATCTTCTACCTCTTCCTTTGGTCTATTTACTTATATCCACGAAATTATGATGTTTACAAAAATGATGAATGCTTTCATTTTTTGAGAGATGGGTAAGAAATCCCCAATCATAAATTTTTTAATTAATTTATTTATTTCAATTGGAGGCTAACTACTTTACAACATTGTAGTGGTTTTTGCCGTACATTGACATGAATCAGCCATGTGTGTACTTGTGGTCCTCATCCTGAAGCCCCTCCCACCTGCCTGCCCTCCTCATCCCTCAGGGTCATCCCAGTGCACCAGTCCTGTGTTCCCTATCTCGTGCATTAAACCTGGACTAGCGATCTATTTCACATATGATAATATACATGTTTCAATGCTAATCTCTCAAATCATCCCACCTTGCCTTCTCCCACAGAGTTCAAAAATCTGTTCTTTACATCTGTGCCTCTTTTACTGTCTTGTGTATAGGGTCATTGTTACCATCTTTCTAAATTCCATATATATGCATCAATATACTCTATTGGTGTTTTTCTTTCTGACTTACTTCACTCTATATAATAGGCTACAGTTTCATCCACCTCATTAGAACTGATTGAAATGCATTCTTTTTAATAGGTGAGTGATATCCCATTGTGTATATGTACCAGAGTTGTCTTATCCATTCATCTGCTGATGGACATCTAGGTTGCTTCCATGTCCTGGCTATTGTAAACAGTGCTGTGATGAATATTGGGGTACATATGTCTCTTTCAATTCTGATTTCCTCAGTGTGTATGCCCAGCAGTGGGATTGCTGGGTCATATGTTAGTTTTATTTCCAGGTTTATAAGGAGTCTCCTCTCTGTTCTTCATTGGAGAAGGAAATGGAAACCCACTCCAGTATTTTTGCTTAGAGAATCCTGTGGACAGAGGAGCCTGGTGAGCTGCTGTCCATAGGGTCGCATAGAGTCAGACACGACTGAAGCAACTTAGCATGCATGCATGCGTTGGAGAAGAAAATGGCAACCCACTCCATATTCTTGTCGGGAGAATCCCAGGGATGGAGGAGCCTGGTGGGCTGCTGTCTGTGGGGTTGCACAGAGTCGGACACGACTGAAGCAACACAGCAGCAGCAGCTCTCTGTTCTCCATAGTGGCTGTACTAGTTTCCATTACCACCAACAGTGTAAGAGGGTTCCCTTTTCTCCACACCCTCTCCAGCATTTATTGTGTATAGACATTTTTATAGCAGCCATTCTGACCAGCAAGAGATGGTATCTCATTGTGGTTTTGATTTGCATTTCTCTGATAATGAGTGATGTTGAGCATCTGTTTATTCATTTGTGTTTGTTGGCCATCTGTATGTCTTCTTTAGAGAAATGTCTGTTTAGTTCTTAGATCCATTTTTTGATTGGGTCATTTATTTTTCTGGTATTGAGCTGCAGGAGCTGCTTGTATACTTTTGAGATTAATTCTTTGTCCATTGCTTCATTTGCTATTATTTTCTCTCATTCTGAAGGCTGTCTTTTCACTTTGCTTATAGTTTCCTTCGTTGTACAAAACCTTTTAAGTTTGAATGGGTTCTATTTGTTTATTTTTGCTTTTATTTCCACTACTCTGAGAGGTGGGTCATAGAGGATCCTGCTGTGATTTATGTCGGAGAGTGTTTTGCCTATGTTCTCCTCTAGAAGTTTTATGGTTTCTGGTCTTATGTTTAGATATTTAATCCATTTTGTGTTTATTTTTGTGTATGGTGTTAGAAAGTGTTCTAGTTTAATTCTTTTACAAGTGGTTGACCAGTTTTCCCAGCACCAATTGTTAAAGAGATTGTCTTTTCTCCATTGTATATTCTTGCCTCCTTTGTCCAAGATAAGGTGTCCATAGGTGCATGGATTTATCTCTAGGCTTTCTATTTGATTCCATTGATCTATATTTCTGTCTTTGTGCCAGTACCATACTATCTTGCTGACTGTAGCTTTGTAGTATAGTCTTTAGTCAGGAAGATTGATTCCTCCAGTTCCATTCTTCTTTCACAAGATTGCTTTGGCTATTCGAGGATTTTGGATTTGCATACAAATTGTGAAATTATTTGTTCTAGTTCTCTTTAAAAAATAGTGTGGGTAGCTTGACAGGGATTGCATTGAAACTATAGATTGCCTTGGGCAGTATACTCATTTTCACTATATTGATTCCTCTGATCCATGAACATGGTATATTTCTCAATCTATTACTGTCATTTTTTATTTATTATCAATGTTTTACAGTTTTATATATATAGGTTTTTGTTTCTTTAGGTAGATATATTCCTAAGTATTTTATTCTTTTCGTTGCAATGGTGAATGGAGTTGTTTCCTTAATTTCCCTTTCTATTTTCTCATTGTTAGTGTATAGCAATGCAAAGGATTTCTCTGTGTTAATTTTATATCCTTCAACTTTGCTATATTTACTGATTAGCTCTAGTAATTTTCTAGTGGAGTCTTTAGGGTTTTCTATGTAGAGGATCTTGTCATCTGCAAACAATGAGAGGTTTACTTCTTCTTTTCCATTATGGATTCCTTGTATTTCTTTGTCTGCTCTGATTGCTGTGGCCAAAACTTTCAAAACTATTTTGAATAATAGTGGTGAGAGTGGGCACCCTTGTCGTGTTCCTGACTTTAGGGGAAATGCTTTCAACTTTTCACCATTGAGGATATGGGTTTAACATACATGGCTTTTATTATGTTGAGGTATGTTCCTTCTATTACTGCTTTCTGGAGGTTTTTATTGTAAATGGATGTTTAATTTTGTCAAAGGCTTTCTCTGCATCTGTTGAGATAATCATATGGTTTTTATCTTTCAATTTGTTAATGTGGGGTATCACATTGATTGATTTGTGGATATTAAAGAATCCTTGCATCCCTGGGATAAAGCCTACTTGGTCATGCTGTATGATCTTTTTAATATGCTGTTGGATTCTGTTTGGTAGGATTTTGTTAAGGATTTTTACATCTGTGTTCATCAGTCATATTGGCCTGTACTTTTCTTTTATGTGGCATCTTTGTCTGGTTTTGGTATTAGGGTGATGGTGGCCTCATAGAATGAGTTTGGAAGTTTACCTTCCTCTGAAAATTTCTTCAAGAGCTTGAGTAGGATAGGTGTTAGCTCCTCTCTAAATTTTTGGTAGACTTCAGCTGTGAAGCCATCTGGTCCTGGGCTTTTGTTTGTTGGAAGATTTCTGATTACAGTTTTAATTTTCATGCTTGTGATGGGTCTGTAAGATTTTCTATTTCTTCCTGTTTCAGCTTTGAAAAGTTATACTTTTCTAAGAACTCATTCATTTCTTCCAAGTGGTCCATTTTATTAGCACATAGTTGCTGATAATAGTCTATTATGATCCTTTGTATTTCTGTGTTGTCTGTTGTGATTTCTCTATTTTTCAGTTCTGATTTTATTGATATGATTTTTTTATGAGTCTGGCTAGTGGTTAGTCTATTTTATTTATCTTCTCAAAGAACCAGCTTTTAGCATTGTTGATTTTTGCTATGGTCTGCTTTGTTTCTTTTGCATTTAAAGAAAGAAAAGAAAGTAAAGTCGCTCAGTCATGTCCAACTCTTTGCGACCCTGTGGGCTGTATCCCACCAGGCTCCTCTGTCCATGGGATTCTCCAGGCAAGAATATTGGAGTGGGTTGCTTCCTTCTCCAGGGGATCTTCTGGATTTCCACCCTAATTTTTATGATTTATTTTCTTCTATTAACCCTAGAGCTTTTCATTTCTTCTTTTACTAGTTACTTTAGGTGTAGAGTTAGGCTATTTCTTCGATTTTTCTCTTGTTTCTTGAGGTAAGCTTGTATTGCTATGAACCTTCCCTTTAGCACAACTTTTAATGTATCCCATAGATTTGGGGTTATTTTGTTTTCATTTTCATTGGTTTCTATGCATATTTTGATTTCTTTTTTTATTTCTTCTGTGATTTGTTGGTTATTCAGAAATGTGTTGTTTAGCCTATACATTTGGATTTTTAATAGTTTTTTTTTTCCCCTGTTCAGTTCTGTTCAGCTCAGTCACTCAGTCGTGCCTGACTCTCTGTGACCCCATGAACTGCAGCACGCCAGGCCTCCCTGTCCATCACCAGCTCCCAGAGTTCACTCAAATTCACATCCATCGAGTCAATGATGCCATGCCATCCAGCCATCTCATCTTCTGTCATCCCCTTTTCCTCCTGCCTCTAACCCCTCCCAGCATTAGAGTCTTTTCCAATGAGTCAACTCTTCGCATGAGGTGGCCAAAGTACTGGAGTTTCAGCTTTAGCATCATTCCTTCCAAAGAAATCCCAGGGCTGATATCCTTTAGGATGGACTGGTTGTATCTCCTTGCAGTCCAAGGGACTCTCAAGAGTCTTCTCCAACACCACACTTCAAAAGCATCAATTCTTCAGCACTCAGCTTTCTTCACAGTCCAACTCTCACATCCATGCATGACCACTGGAAAAACCATAGCCTTGACTAGACGGAAATTTGTTGGCAAAGTAATGTCTCCGCTTTTCAATATGCTCTCTAGATTGGTCATAACTTTTCTTCCAAAGAGTAAGCGTCTTTTAATTTCATGGCTACAGTCACAATCTGCAGTGATTTTGGAGCCCAAAAAATAAAGTTTGACACTGTTTCCCCATCTATTTCCCATGAAGTTGACATCTAATCGTACCGCATAGTAATCAGAAAAGATGCTTGAGATGATTCCAATTTTTTTGAATTTACCATGGCTAGGTTTATGGCCCAGGATGTAATCTGTCCTGGAGAAGGTTCCATATGCACGTGAGAAAAAGTTGAAATTCGTTGTTTGGGGTTGAAATGTCCTATAGATATCAATTAGGTCTAAATGATTCATTGTATCATTTAAAGTTTGTGTTTCCTTGCTTATTTTCTGTTTACGTGATCTGTGCATAGGTGTGAGTGGGGTATTAAAGTCTCCCACTACTATTGTGTTACTGTTAATTTCCCCTTTCATACTTGTTAGCATTTGCCTTACATATTGTGGTGCTCCTATGTTGGGTGCATATATATTTATAATTGTTATATCTTCTTCTTGGATTAATCCTTTGATCAGTATGCAATGTCCTTCTTTGTCTCTTTTCATGGCCTTCATTTAAAAGTCTCTTTTATCTGATGTGAGTATTGCTACTTCTGCTTTCTTTGATCTCCATTTGCATGAAATATCTTTTTCCAGACCTTCACTTTCAGTCTGTGTGTGTCCTTAGGTTTGAGGTGGGTCTCTTGTAGACACCGTATATAGGGGTCTTGTCTTCGTATCCATTCAGCCAGTCTTTGTCTTTTAGTTGGAGCATTCAACATATTTACATTCAAGGTAATAATTGATAAGTATGATCCCATTGCCATTTACTTTGTTGTTTGCGGTTCGAGTTTATACACCCTTTCTGTGTTTCCCATTAGAGAAGATCCTTTAGCATTTTTGAAGAGCTGGTTTGGTGGTTCTGAATTCTCTCAGCTTTTGCTTGTAAAGCTTTTGCTTTCTTCTTCATATTTGAATGAGATCCTTGCTGGGTACAGTAATCTGGGTTGTAGGTTTTTCTCTTTTATCACTCTAAGTATGTCCTGCCATTCCCTTCTGGCATAAAGAGTTTCTATTGAAAGATCAGCTGTTATCCTTATGGGAACCGCCTTGTGTGTTATTTGTTGTTTTTCCTTTGCTGCTTTTAATATCTGTGCTTTGTGTTTTATCTTCGTTAAATTGATTAATATGTGTCTTGGTGTGTTTCGCCTTGGGTTTATCCTGTTTGGGACTCTCTGGGTTTCTTGGACTTGGGTGGCTATTTCCTTCTTAATTTTAGGGAAGTTTTCAACTATTATCTCCTCAAATATTTTTTCATGGCCTTTCTTTTTGTCTTCTTCTTCTAAGACACCTATGATTCGAATGCTGGGGCATTTGACATTGTCCCAGATGTTTCTGAGTTTGTTCTCATTTCTTTTAATTCCTTTTTCCTCTCTGCTTCATTTATTTCTACCATTCTATCTTCCACCTCATTTATCCTAACTTCTACTTCTGTTATTTTATTATTGTTTCCCTCCAGAGGGCTTTTGCTCTCAGTTATTGCATTATTCATTATTGATTGACTCTTCTTTATTTCTTCTAATCCTTGTTAAACATTTCTTTCATCTTCCCAGTCCATGTCTCCTGACTATTTATCTGCAACTTTATTTTGTTTTCAAGATTTTGGATCACTTTTACTATCATTATTCTTAATTCTTTTTTAGGTAGACTCCCTATCTCCTCCTCTTTTGTTTGGTTTGGTGGGCATTTATTGTGTTCCTTTACCTGCTGAATATTTCTCTGCATTTTCATCTGTTTAGATTGCTGGTTTTGAGGTGGCCTTTCTGTATGTCAAAATTTTGTGGTTTCTCTTTATTGTGAAGGTTCTTCCCTGTGGGTGGAGTTGGACAAGTGGCTTGTCAAAGTTTCCTGGTTAGGAAGGCTTGCATCTGTGTTCTGGTGGGTGGAGCTGTTGCTCTTCTCTCTTGAGTGCAATGAAGTGTCCAGTAGTGAGTTCTGAGGTGTCTGTGGGTTTGGTGTGACTTTTGGCCACCTGTATTTTGTTGCTAGGAGTTATGTTCCTGTGTTTTTGGAGTTTTAGCTTGGTATGTCTTTCTCTGAAACTTGTTGGCTCTCGGATGGAGCTTGGTTTCAGTGTAGGTATAGAGGCTTTTGATGAGCTCTTGTCTATTAATGTTCCCTGGATTCAGAAGTTTTCTGGTGTTCTCGAGTTTTGGATTTAAGCTTCCTGCCTCTGGATTTCAGTCTTATTCTTAAAGTAGCCTCAAGACTTCTTCACCCATACAACACCAATGATAAAATATCTAGGTTAACAGTGAAAAGATTCTCCACAGTGAGGGACACCCAGAGAGGTTCACAGAGTTACATGGAGAAGAGAAGAGAGAGGAGAGAGATAGAAGTTACCAGGGGGAGAAGAGGGGGAATCAAAAGGGGAGAGAGCAATTTACCCAGTAATCAATTCCCTATGTACTCTCCACAGTCTGGAACACTCAGAGAGGTTCACAGAGTTACATAGAGAAGAGGGAGGGACGAGATAGAGGTGACCAGGAGGAGAAGAGGGGGAGTCAAAAGGAGAGAGACAGATCTAGTCAGTAATCACTTCCCTAAGTGTTCTCCACAGCCTGGAATACCCAAAGAGATTCACAGAGTTGGGTAGAGAAGAGAAAGATGAAAGAGGAAATAGAGGTGACCTGGGGGAGTAAAAGGAGAGTTAAAAGGGGGAGAGAACAATCAAGTCAGTAATCACACTCCTAAGTAATAATGGGTACTGAAGATTGCATTCTTAAAGGTATAAAATTGACAACAAATACCAAAAAGCAAAGATTAAAAATCTAGAGTAGAGGTTAGGCTCTCAAAAATACAATATTTTTTTTAATTCAGAAAAATTATAAATATATATATTTGAAATTTGCTTTAGAAATAAGGTCTCTTTTTTGCAAGATAATAGTAGGTTATAAAATGAAAATTAAAGGAGTAATAAAGAATTTAAAAATTTAGAAAAACATTTAAAAAATGATAATAGTAAAATATATCTAGGAATTTCTCTGGAGCTGTTGAGGGCAGTGTGGTGTCAGTTCAGTTTCAGATAGTTCCTTGTTCTAGCTTATACTTCTTCTCAAGTCTATAGGCCCCTTCCAATGCAGCCAGTGCTAACTACAAGGTTTTAATCTATTGCACTTATCACTTCCAAAGCGGTTCCCTCTTTGTTTATTTTGGCTTCCTCTGTTTGCAAGTCTCTTCAGTGTCTATTTTCCACCCTGACACAAGGAGGTGAAAGTGGTCACTTATTTAGGCTCACTTGTTCAATTGTGCTCTGGGGAGAAAGGAACACTGCAAACAAATATCACTGGCATGTGTGGGTAGTGCTCGCAGTGTCAGGGCCACACTGGGTTTGCCCCACTCACAGCGTGTGTGCTTTCTGTGCTTACACTGCTCAGGCTCCAGGTTGTTCTACAGGGGAACTGTCTAAAGCTGGCCCTGGGTTGCATGCATTTCCCAGGTCTAAGTCACTGTGGTTCAGGTTATTGGGTACTCCACAAAGGCAGACTCAGTTGGGACTGCATTTTGTGCCCTTCCTAGGTCTGAGCAGCTCAAGCGACCAGGTGTTTGGTGAGTGCACTCTCCTAGCTGGGCGATGTGTCTTATCACTGCCCCTGTCCCAGCTGCTCTGTTTCCTGGATGCACAGCAGTAGTATTGTCTCAGGTGTGCTGTTTGTCTCCTCTGAGGAGCTGATCTCTGGCTGTGACCCTCTTGGCAGATGTCAACCTCCCAGGATCCCAGGAACACTTGGTTAGCAACCCGGAACCTGCTCAGTTTGGGGGAAGATGCCATCTCTGGGGCCAAGTTTGCCCCTTGCATTCCGGCTTTGACTGTCACCCGCCTACCTCTCTGCCTCCCGTGGGGTGTGGGCCAGTCTGCAGTGGGCTAGCTCTCCTCTGGTATTCACTGGGTCCTTTGTTCTGTCAGCAGGCTGGCAGTGCCTTAGGTTAGAGCTTTTCATAGGAAAGTTTCTCTCTCTCTCTCTCTCTCTCTCTCTCTCTCTCTCTCTCTCTCTCTCTATCCCACAGTTTGGATTTCTATATCACATTAGCTCCCTCATATTGCCCTCAGGGCATTCAGGCCCAGTGGTTACCCTAAGCATGCAGCCCACATCTCCCTGTTCAGCTCCTGCTCACTGCTGGCAGATGAGAGCATCTCGGCTATTTCTCCACAGGGAGTTACAGTTAGGCACATAGTTGTGTGTTTTTTATTATTTCCTCCCAGCTATGTTGCCCTCTGAGATTCCAAAGCTCCCCACTGGTGAGAGGTTTTCCTGCTGTTTGGAAACTTCTCCTCCTTCACAACTCCCTCCTAGGATGAGTCTCTGTCCCTCTCTTGTCTCTCTTTTTATCTTTTATATTTTGTCCTATCTCCTTTTGAAGAGAATGGGCTGCCTGTCTGGGTGCCTGATGTCCTCCAACAGGGCTCAGAAGTTGTTTTGTGGAATTTGCTCAGCATTCAAATGAATTTGTGGGGGAGAAAGTGGTCTCCCCATCCTATTCCTCTGCCATCTTAAGACAGCCCCTCTCCAATTGTTAATGTTTAAAAAGTAAGTGGAATAACTTGGTGCCAATTACTTTTATTCTCCTTACTTTAAATAAGGAGCATTGGGCTGAGATGATCTTGAAAAACTCTGCTCACTCTCAAAGTCAATAATGCCATTTCCAATGAAGATTTCCTGATAACTGTCATTGATCCTGAAGCAATATATAGTTTTACAAGTAAGCTATACCTTGAAATTTGGAGAAGGAAATGGCAACTCACGCCAGTATTCTTGCCTATAGAATCCTATGGACAGAGGAGCCTGGCAAGCCATGGTCCATGTGGTCACACAGAGTCTGGCACAACTGAAGCAACTAAGCAAGGAGCATTCCTTGAAAAGAAGCATGAAATAAAACATCAATCAAGTGGCCTTTTCTATATATTCATTCATTTTACAGATATTTATTGAGTCTCAACTTTATTTAGGTCAGGCACTATGCTCTGCTGAAGGTAAACTGATGAGCAAAACTACTATCATTAGTAACTCTTATTGGTGAACTAAGGCTCAAATGAAAATCATTTACTAAAATCCTACTAAAATTTATTATTCCTTTTAGAAGTATAATACATAAAAAATGATCAAGCATCTCAGGAATTTGGCTATGAGTGCCAGTTCTTATTCAATAGATGATGGTAGAAAAAGCACTGGATAGAAAAATGGAGCTATATTGGCCTAAGGACAATTTATTTATTTGGCCATAGGATGTATTTAAGGAGTTTAAACAAGTATTTTTGGCTCACAAGTATCTCAAACTGCCTCTTTATTGCCTACCTCAAGCTAGTTGGTAAAAATACTTTCAACCAACGAAAGTATTCTCACTCTCACAACATAAAAGGGAAATTCAGTGTTCCATTAGATACTCAGATAATTGGCAAACCCAGTGACATTTTCATACTGCTTGCAAATTTAAAAAAAAAAGCCTAAAAACAATGACTGACCTCTCAGAGGTTGGTTACATCACCAAAAGAAGCCAATAATTCTATTTCAATTAGATCAATTAGAAAAAGGAAAATTTCTCACAAACAGAAATTTGGCTGTTTGCACACAAGTAATGAAATGTTACTAAGCGCAAATGTTAGCCTCAACGTAACTTATTCTAAATCCAAGGCTACCTCCTTATCTAGCACAACCTAAGTGAGGTGTCACACCCCAGATAGGATTTTTAGCAAGTTACTCAATGTGTGACAACAGATAAAATCTGATTATTTGGAGTTTGCATTTACAAATTTTCAGAATTCTCTAACATAAACAATTGTACTATATGTAGAACTCTACCCAATATATCTTAACTTCCAAAAACATCTCTGATCTATGAATAAAACATAAAAAAAAAGGCTTATATAGCCTGCCTTCTTATGCCATAATTGGCTAGATCAATATCTAGAATGGAATAAGCATTTTAGTTACCGGCTAATTGTCATAAGGTCATTTTTTTTCACACTAAAATTTTAATTGAAAACAAAAGAGTAAGGGATAAACAAGGCAAAAAGAAGCACAAAGAGAAGAGAAAATCTAGTTTCAGTTATAAGAAATACTCGCTTGAAAAAATCTGACAATTGGACATAATAGCTTCAATTGTTTGAATCATCTATAGAATTAAACAGCACACATTATAAAAGTAGGAATGAATAAACAGCAGTACAGTAGACAATTCTTCACTAGATTCCTATTATATTAATTCATCATTTATGTGCCAGACATCACTGTAGGCACTGCAGTGCTGTATGTACAAAGATGACCAAAGCAAGGTCCTTACACTGAGAATACTTACACTGAAGCTGGAAACTCAGAAACATGAATAAATAATTAAAAGACAATTTCATGGGTTCAGAAACAGAGGTATTACAAAATATATCAGGAACCCAGAAGATACGACTGAATATAATCAAAGCAGTCAGATATACTTCACAGAGAAAACAGACATTAAGTTGAAAAGGCATTGCATTTTCCCAGGAATAAAAAAAAAGGTAATACTAAGTAGGAAAGAATCCACCTGCCAGTGCAGGAGATTCCATCACTAGGTTAGGAAGACCCCCTAGAGAAGGAAATGGTAACCCACTCCAGTACTCTTGCCTGGGAAATCCCGTGGACAGAGCCTGGTGGGCTACAGTCTATAGGGTCACAAGAGTCAGACATGACAGTGACTAAACAACAGAGTATTCCAGATAGAAACAAGTGCAAAAAGAAGGAGATCTGAAAGTCTCAGAAGACAAATACTAGTTCTATCAGATAAGTATCGAGAAGGAAGCAAATGTAGAATTAAAGTGGCACAGTAATTCATGACGAAGTGGTAAAGATTGGAGACAGTGGGAAAAATGGGTTTTTTGTATTGCATTATTTCAGTTGTCTTTGCTCTTGAAATATCTCCATTAGAGCATGGGCAACTGTTATTATTTACCAATATATTCCCAGTGATATGAAAAAGGATCAAAAGATTATTGTCAAATAAATGAGAGTCTGAATGAGTTTTTATGTGTTCAAGGGAAGAGCATACAATAGGACCTGGAGTTTCTGAAGGTAAGCTCTCAGTTACCTGAGAAACTTTGTTATCCAGAATATTTCCTCCACCAAAGATGATGGGAAAGCTAGTAGTTCTATGGTTTGTTGTATAAGCTAAAAAAGACATGACTTTCATTTGTATATATTAAAATAACAATGTATAACATTAAATGTAACAAAACAGACACTCAAATTACTACAGCATTTAATTATATACTACAGCATATAAATTATATAAATTGTCAAAATCAGTTGGATCAACAAAAAAGCAAAAGAGTTCCAGAAAAATATCTACTTCTGCTTTATTGACTATGCCAAAGCCTTTGATTGTGTGGATCACAACAAACTCTGGAAAATTCTGAGAGAGATGGAAATACCAGACCACCTGACCTGCCTCTTGAGAAATCTGTATGCAGATCAAGAAGCAATAGTTAGAACTGGACAATGAACAACAAACTGATTCCAAATCGGGAAAGGAGTACATAAAGGCTATAAGTTGTCACCCTGCTTCTTTAGCTTATATGCAGAGTACATCATGAGAAACACTGGGCTGGATGAAGCACAAGCTGGAATCAAGATTGCAGGGAGAAATGTCAATAACCTCAGATATGCAGATGACACCACCCTTATGGCAGAAAGCAAAGAACTAAAGAGCCTCTTGATAAAAGTGGAAGAGGAGAGTGAAAAAGTTGGCTTAATCTCAGCATTCAATAAACTAAGATCATTGCATCTGACCCATCACTTCAAATCAAATAAATGGGGAACAGTGGAAACAGTGATGGACTTTATTGGGGGAGGGGCTCAAAAATCACAGCAGACGGCGACTTCAGCCTTGAAATTAAAAGACGCTTGCTTCTTAGAGAAAGGTTATGACCACTTAAACAGCATATTAAAAAGCAGAGACATTACTTTGCCAACAAAGTTCTGTCTAGTCAAATCTATGGTTTTTACAGTAGTCATATATGGATGTGAGAGTTGGACTATAAAGAAAGCTGAGTGTCGAAGAATTGATATTTTTTAACTGTGGTGTTGGAGAAGACTCTTGAGAGTCCCTTGGACTGCAAGGATCCACCAGTCCATTCTAAAGGAGATCAGCCCTGGGTGTGCATTTAAGGACTGATATCGAAACTGAAACTCCAATACTTTGGCCACCTGATGCGAAGAGCTGACTCATTTGAAAAGACCCTGATGCTGGAAAATATTAAAGGCAGGAGTAGAAGGGGATGACAGAGGATGAAATGGTTGGATGGCATCACCAACTCAATGGACATGAGTTTGAGAAAACTCTGGGAGTTGGTAATGGACAGGGAGGCCTGGCGTGCTGCAGTCCATGGGGTTGCAAAGAATCAGACATGACTGAGTGACTGGACTGGACTGATAAATTATATAAGCAATTTCTCACACTGTAGTACTGGCAGAGTTTGCCACTTTTGCTTCATTATAAGGCTCCTTTTGCAGCTTTACATAGTCAGAAGATTTGCTGTCAGATGCTACAAAAAAGTAAGATAAATTTAAAGGACATTAGGTTATATCCAAAAAAGGGAGAATTTTACTTAATTTTACTTTTAATAAATTGATTTGAATGTACAAGTCCCATTACAATGCATGGGTTTTGTTGTTTTCATAAAAAATGGAAATGCTTCTACTGATCTCAGTCAAACTAATATAAGCATAATTTTGGGTGTTAGAAAGGAGTTTCTAATTGTCTTTTATCCACTGCTGCCACGGTAGTAGCCATTTCTAATTTTATTATAAATTTTTGAAAGATAAATTGAAAAATAAAGAAAACAAAGAATACATTTTTTAAAAAAGAAAAATATACTTTTTGGCTTAAAATAATTGAAAATTCTAGAATTACAGTGTGATCAGCTAAATTTGTTTTAGTTGATGCTGTAGGAACATTTATTCGAATAGTTTCTTTTATGGTCAGAAACATTCAAAACCTCAGTTTAAAAGTAGATTAAAATATCTACTTTATAATTTCAGAAATATAAAATAATTTCATTTTACTAGCCTGAAATGGAAAACAGCTGCTTAGAAGTATCACTATGGTTTAGGGAAAAGCAAATAATATTTCTCTTTAAATAGTAAGGGGAAGATAACTTTCTAGTTTAGTTCAATGGAATTTTACATCTATTGTTCAAATGTTTAAAAGGCAGTGCAATTAACAAAAAAGAAACGAAACATTCACAATGCCTTTGAGGATACTTTTTCGAATCTTGTAAATCTTGTCAGTTCAGTTCAGTCTCTCAGTCGTGTCCGACTCTTTGTGACCCCATGAATCGCAGCACGCAAGGCCTCCCTGTCCATCACCAACTCCCGGAGGTCATCAGACTCACATCCATCGAGTCAGTGATGCCATCCAGCCATCTCATCGTCTGTCGTCCCCTTCTGCTCCTGCTCCCAATCCCTCCCAGCATCAGAGTCTTTTCCAATGAGTCAACTCTTCGCATGAGGTGGCCAAAGTACTGGAGTTTCAGCTTTAGCATCATTCCTTCCAAAGAAATCCCAGGGCTGAGAATAGCAGCCTTTAAATTTTGACTGTCTTATGTAAAATATGGACAAATGAGCTTGTGAGCTTGCTATTTCATGTCAACCCCAAAGAGGGAAACCTAACTGCATCAGGAAAGGCATATTTATCATGTCTTTTCTCTTATTTAAGACACTTCATTTTTTCTGTTCTTAAAAATAATTTTAAAGTTAATCATTTGAACAAATGTAAAGGGTTTACTCCGGGGAAGGCAATGGCACCCCACCCCAGTACTTTTGCCTGGAAAATCCCATGGACGGAGGAGCCTGGTAGGCTCCAGTCCGTGGGGTCGCTAAGAGTCGGACACGACTGAGCGACTTCACTTTGACTTTTCACTTTCATGCATTGGAGAAGGAAATGGCAACCCACTCCAGTGTTCTTGCCTGGAGAATCCCAGGGACAGGGGAGCCTGGTGAGCTTCCGTCTATGGGGTCGCACAGAGTCGGACACGACTGAAGCAACTTAGCAGCAGCAGCAGCAAAGGGTTTACTCAGAAAAAAAAAAAAAATCCTTATTTATGAAGATAGAGTGTCTGCTTAAATCTATATTCTCTCTCTGAATCTACTTGGTAGAAATCTGGTACTCCGATACCAAACTATTTGAAGTATGTAAAAACAAAAAAGGTCAAATTCAAGGGAAATACTCTACTGAAAGAAAGGTAAAGAAAATAATTCTTTATGTAAATCACTTCAGTTCAGTTCAATTCAGTCGCTCAGTCGTGTCTGACTCTTTGCAAATGCATGGACTGCAGCACGCCAGGCCTCCCTGTCCATCACCAACTCCTGGAACTTACTCAAACTCCATCGAGTCCATCGAGCCTGTGATGCCATTCAACCATCTCATCCTCTGTTGTCCCCTTTGGCAAAGTAATGTCTCTGCTTTATAATATGCTGTCTAGGTTGGTCACAATTTTTCTTCCAAGAAGCAAGACTTAATTTCATGGCTGAAGTCACCATCTGCAGGGATTTTGGAGCCCCACAAAATAAAGTCTGCCACTGTTTCCACTCTTTACCCATCTATTTGTCATGAAGTGATGGGACCAGATGCCATGATCATAGTTTTCGGAGTGTTGAGTTTTAAGCCAACTTTTTCACTCTCCTTTTTCACTTTAATCAAGAGGCTCTTTAGTTCTTCTTCACTTTCTGGCTTAGAGGTGGTGTCATCTGCATATCTGAGGTTATTGATATTTCTCCTGGTAATCTTGATTCCAGCTTGTGTTTCATCCAGCCCAGCATTTTGCATGATGTACTCTGCATGTAAGTTAAATAAACAGGGTGACAATATACAGCCTTGACATACTCCTTTCCCTATTTGGAACCAGGCTGTTGTTGTTATTTATGTAAATAAGTTTACATATTTAGTTAATCACAATTTTAATCTGTAGAATATAATTACTAACATGCAAATTTTAAAACGCATGATCAAAAACACTCTAGCTGAAGTTATTAGATAGTGAGATGCGATCACAAAAATGATGACCATAATTCTTTTAAATATGCCTTAAGTAGTTTCAGTTCATTTCAGTTCAGTCACTCAATCCTGTCTGACTGTTTGTGATCCCATGAACTGCAGCATGCCAGGACTCCCTGTCCATCACCAACTCCTGGAGTTTACTCAAACTCATGTCCATTGAGTCAGTGATGCCATCCAACCATCTCATCCTCTGTCATCCCCTTCTCCTCCCACCTTCAACCTTTCCCAGCATCAAGGTCTTTTCAAATGAGTTGGTACTTTGCATCAGGTGGCCAAAGTGTTTACATTTCAGCCTCAGCATCAGTCCTTCCAATGAATATTCAGGACTGATTTCCTTTAGAATGGACTGGTTGGATCTCTGTGCTGTCCAAGGGAATCTCAAGAGTATTCTCCAACACCACAGTTCAAAGGCATCAATTCTTTGGCCCTGAGATTTATTTATTTATTGACTCTCATACTGGAAAAGGCAATGGCAACCCACTCCAGTGTTCTTGCTTGGAGAATCCCAGAGATGGCGGAGCCTGGTGGGCTGCCGCCTATGGGGTCGCACAAAGTCAGACACGACTGAAGCAACTTAGCAGCAGCAGCACATCCATACATGACTACTGGAAAAAGCATAGATTTGACTGGAATGACCTTTGTTAGCAAAATAATGTCTCTGCCTTTTAATATGCTGTCTAGGTTGGTCATAGCTTTTCTTCCAAGGAGCAAGGGTCTTTTAATTTCATGGGTACAATCACCATCTGCACCAATTTTGGAACCCAAAAATATAGTCTCTCACTGTTTTCACTGTTTCTCCATCTAATTGGCATGAAGTGTTGGGACCAGATCCGATGATCTTAGTTTTCTGAGTGTTGAGTTTTAAGCCAACTTTTTCACTCTCCTCTTTCACTTTCATCAAGAGACTCTTTGGTTCTTCTTTGCTTTCTGCCATAAGGGTGGTGTCATCTGCATATGCGAGGTCATTGATATTTCTCCCAGCAATCTTGATTCCACCTTGTGCTTCATCCAGCCCAGTGTTTCTCATGATGTGCTCTGCACATAAATTAAATAAGCAGGGTGACAATATACACCCTTGACGTACGCCTTTCCCAATTTGGGACCAGTCTGTTGTTCCATGTCCAGTTCTAACTGTTGCTTATGGACCTGCATACAGATTTCTCAGGAGGCAGGGAAGGGGATCTGGTAGTCCCATCTCTTTAGGAATTTCCCACAGTTTGTTATGATCTACACAGTCAAAGGCTTTGGCGTAGTCAATAAAACAGAAGTAGATGTATTTGGGGAACTCTCTTGCCTTTTTGATGATCCAACAGGTGTTGGTAATTTGAGCTCTGGTTCCTTTGCCTTTCTAAATCCAGTTTGAACATCTGAAAGTTCACGGTCCATATACTGTTGATGCCTGGCTTGGAGAATTTTGACCATCATTGCTAGCATGTGAGATGAGTGCAATTGTCTGGTAGTTTGAGCATTATTTGGCATTGCCTTTCTTTATGATTGGAATGAAAACTGACCCTTTACAGTCCTGTGGCCACTGCTGAGTTTTCCAAATTTGCTGGCATGTTGAGTGCAGCACTTTCACAGCATCATCTTTTAGGATTTGAAACAGCTCAACTGGAATTCCATCATCTCCACTAGCTTTGTTCATAGTGACTTTTCCTAAGGACCACTTGAGTTTGCATTCCAGGATGTCTGGCTTTTAGTGAATGATCACACCATTGTGGTTATCTGGGTCTTTAAGAACTTTTTTGTATAGTTCTTCTGTGTATTCTTGCCACCTCTTCTTAATATCTTCTGCTTCTGTTAGGTCCATACCATTTCTGTCCTTTATTGTTCCTATCTTTGCATGAAATAGTCCTGGTATCTCTAATTTTCTTGAAGAGATCTCTAGTTTTTCCCATTCTATTGTTTTTCTCTATTTCTTTGCATTGATCACTGAAGAAGGCTTTATTTTCTCTCCTTGATATTCTGCGGAACTCTGCATTCAAATAGGTGTATCTTTCTTTTTCTCATTTGCCTTTTGCATCTCTTCTCTTCTCAGCTATTAGTAAGTCCTCCTCATACAACCATTTTGCCTTTTTGCATTTCTTTTTCTTGGGTATGGTCTTCATCCCTGTCTTCTGTACAATGTTTCAAACCTCCGTCCATAGTTCTTCAGGCACTCTGTTTATCAGATCTAATCCCTTGAATCTATTTCTCACTTCCACTGTACTATCATAAGGGATTTTATTTAGGTCATATCTGAATGGTCTAGTGGTTTTCCCTACTTTCTTCAACTTAAGTCTGAATTTGGTAATAAGGAGTTCATGATCTGAGCCACAGTCAACTCTCAGTCTTGTTTTTGTTGACTGTATAGAGCTTCACCATCTTTGTCTGCAAAGAACATAATCAATTTGATTTCTGTGTTGACCATCTGGTGATGTCCATGTGTAGCGTCTTCTCTTGTATTGTTGGAAAAAGGTGTTTGCTATGACCAGTTTTCTTGGCAAAACTCTATTAGCCTTTGACCTGCTTCATTTTGTACTCCAAGGCCAAATTTGCCTGTTACTCCAAGTACCCCTTGACTTCTACTTTTGCATTCCAGTCCCTTATAATGAAAAGGATGCCTTTTTGTGGTGATAGCTCTAGAAGGCCTTGTAGATCTTCATAGAATGGTTTGGTTTCAGCTTCTTCAGCATTACTGGTTGAGGCATAGACTTGGATTATTGGGATATTGAATGGTTTGCCTTGGAAATGAACCTAGATCTTTCTGTTGTTGTTGAAATTGCATCCAAGTACTGCATTTCAGATTCTTTTGTTGACTATGATAGCTACTTCATTTCTTCTAAGGGAATCTTGCCCACAGTCATCTGCATTAAGTTCACCCATTCCAGTACATTTTAGTTCACTGATTCCTAAAATATCGATGTTCATTCTTGCCATCTCCAGTTTTACCACTTCCAATTTGCCTTGATTCATGGACCTAACATTCCAGGTTCCTATGCAATATTGCTCTTTACAGCATTGGACTTTACTTCTATCACCAGTCATCCCAAGAACTGGGTGTTGTTTTTGCTTTGGCTCTGTCTCTTCATTCTTTCTGGAGTTATTTCTTCACTGATCTTCAGTAGCATATTGAGCATGTACTGACCTGGGGAGTTCTTATTTCAGTAGTTTAGTTATTATCATGGATAAAATGATTAACAGTGAAGAGAAATAAGAAAGTGCCACTGAAACAGCTGAAGTCTCTAATGTATGTAGAAGTTAAAGAGATGAACGAAGAGTGATGCTATAGGAAGTATATCCTTAAACAACTTATAAAACTCTACAGAACTTCATACTATATTTTGCTCTTGGGATTTCATATGCATGTGTGCTCAATCACTCAGTCATGTCTGACTCTTTGCAACCCCATGGCCTGTATTCCTCCGGTCTCCTCTGTCCATGGAATTTTTCAGGCAAGAATACAAGAGTGAGTTGCCATTTCCTCTTCTGGGTTATCTTCCCTACCCAGGGATGGAACCCACGTTTCCTGTGTCTCTCTCCTTGGCAGGCAGATTCTTTACCACTGAGTCACGTGGGAAACCAATTCAGTGGAGGTTAGCATAAAGTCTCTAAAAATTCCTACAACAAAGAAACCTCTTAACTCCTATTTAACTTAGTCTTTCCAGCAAACGTGGCCACGGAATGTTTTCCTAATACTTCTTTACGTTTCACTTCACAAGAAAATAAGGGAAAATAAAATATGTCCTAAAGCATAAGGCAAGTTTTTAATTAAGAAAAATAAAAGAGGAAAAATGTTCACATGATAATATTTCAAATGAACATGATAAAAGAAATACAGAAGTGAGTGGTTGGTGGTTCGCACATGGATATGTTACACAAGTATCTCTTGATCAGTGGTTCACAAAATCTCAACACTACAGTCACAGAATCAGACCTTCAGGTTGGTTGGATTTAAAGGCCATACATTACATGAAAACTATGTTCTCATGTTGCTTCCTACTAAGCAGAATATCTCATTTCTTGAGATATCCTTAACTAGACATATCACCAATGAATAAATATATAACTTGAGGGAGCAGTGGGGATGGGAATAAAATTTATATTCAAACTCACATATTTTCACATATGTACTACAGGGTATATGAAGGAATATGAAGGAACCTATATGCAGATCAAGAAGCAACAGTTAGAACTAGGCACTGAACAACATGAAGGAACATTTGATGAATTGCATATCAAATATGTTCAAGATGAAACCAAGCTGTTCAAACACGGCCTGCCTAAGCAACACGTGTTTGTTCCCAGGGTTGGGAAGATCCCCTGGAGGAGAGCATGGAAACCCACACCAGTATTCTTGTCTGAGAAATCCCATAGACAGAGGTGCCTGGCAGGCTACAGTCCACAGGGTCACAAAAAGTTGGACAGGACTGAAGGCACTTAGCATGAGTTAGATTTGCATTAACTAACATTCACAGTCAGATCTGGCTCAGTCTCTTGGGAAGTCTCTGGGTCCTGGCACACTCAAGGTGTTGTGTGAGCCTTCCAAGCAACTCTGAAAGGTATGGGGGTTTATTCTATACACAATTTCATCCCTTCTACCATCTTGTTGCAGTTTCTTCTTTGCCCTTGGACCTGGGGTATCTTTTTTTATTGGGATCCAGCATTCTCCTGTTGATAGTTATTCAATGGTGAGTTGCAATTTTGGAGATCTCCCAGAAGAAGATGAGTGTATGTCTTTTTACTCTGCCATATTTTAATTGAGCCAGATCTGCCTTTGAGTGTTTGAGTGTCTCCTGTGGAGGCACAGGTCAGCAGTGGCCTGCTGAAAGGACAGGGGCTCTAGCTGCAGCAGACCTGGGAGGCTTGGCATGTGGCATAAGTCCTCTTGGAGGAGGTTGTCATTAGCCCCACCATAGAGCCACCGAGCAGATGACACACAAAACGGAGAACAATTATATCAAAGAAGTTCTTGCACTGTTGCAAAAGTTCTAGAGCCTACAACAGATTCCCCAAACTGGGGATCCGACAAACGGACTGAGAACCCCCAGAGCTCTTTGAAGGCCAGTGGGATTTGATTACAGAATTTCCACAGGATGGGAGAAACAGACTCTTGGAGGGCATAATCAAAACCTTGTGTGATGAGGACACAGGAGAAAGGAGCAGTGGTCCCCCCTAAGAGAATGAGCCAGACTTGCCTGTGATGTCTAGGAATCTAGGGCTTGACTTGGGTATACAGTGGCCTGCCACAGGGTCAGGGGCATTGAATGCAACAGTCCTGGGAGCTGTGGGTCATGCTGACATAAGTCCTTTTGAAGGAGGTCACCATTATCATAACTACCCCTACCATAGTTTGGCCTCAGCCAAATTGAACTGGGTTCAATTCTTGGGTTAGGAAGATACCCTGGAGGAGAACATGGCAACTCACTCTAGGGGTCTTGCCTGGAGAATCCTCATGGACAGAGTAGCCTGGTGGGTTATAGTCCATGAGGTCGCAAAGAGTCGGACATGGCTGAGCTACTAAGCACAGCATAGTATATAAGCATTTTATTCTTGTAAAGATGGACTTCTTTCAAATAATATGATTAATATGACTTGTATATGCTTCAGAACACAAACATACTCAAACAGTCCATTATTCTTTATTTGCTTCCTCTATGTCTTTTAAGAAGATGAAAAGAATGGAAATGAAGATCCTCTACTCATATTTTTCTGTCCCTATGAAAGTCCATAATAAATCATTGCAACCAAGTCTTCACCCTAGGCATTGTTTTCTCTTAACAACTTGGCCAAGCACACTTGTATGAAGGTAGTGCCAGTTTATATTGATATCGTTCACCTCAAGCTGTTTATTTTCCCTCATTATAAAAGAATAACATCAGAAATGTAGAGACAGTATATTTAGTTTGCATCCAACATCAAATCACTCAGATTTGTTTTTGTTTTAAAAGATAGTCTTCACTTTGATTGTGATGATGAAATTCATGAAAAACCATACCCATAATATTGTCTGTTTTACAGAATCATTAAAAAAAAAAAAAAAAAAAAACCTTTAGACAAATGACCCTCTATGTGTAGGACACTTTACTATAGAGTATAACTTTGGTTATTTTCCAAAAAGATATTTCCCTCTAGTTCTAGATTCTTGGCAGAGAGACCAAAATCTGACCTTATGCTATGGGTATACAAGCTTAAGGTGGTGAGTGTTCAAAGGCAATGAGGCCTTTGCAACAGTTTATCTAGATCATTTGTTTGTTTGTTTGTTTTTTCTCAGCCAGGATCTGGTTTGGCAAAAATGATATTCTCTCTACCATCATCAGCCAAGTAAATAAATCTTAAGATTTCTCCTCCTTGAGCTCTCAGCTTTCAGATTATTGGGGCGCATCCAGCTCTACAAGGTCTTTTCTGCCAGGATTTATGTCACTTTCAGTTCTTTGTGGTTTTGTTAAGTCCTCACCTCTTAAAAATATATTACAAAAGTTTTATTTATTATAGATCTTTGTTAGGCAATCTAGAACTGACAGTGATTTTTTTTTTTTTTTCATGAAGAAACCTAGTGCAGAATTTCCACTGGTCTCATATTTTTATAACATTTATAAGTGCTTTTACTTTAAAATAAATTTAATAGAAATTAGAGGTTATTGACTAAAGCCACACAGAGATTGCAAGCTGAGAAACAAGGGGCAGGATGATATGTGGGCTTAAAGAGATCGTGTAAAATGCTTAAATAGCCACATCAGAGAAAAGTTAGAGTGAATCAGCAAGAAATAAATAACAGATTGCTCAGTTCGGTTCAGTTCAGTCACTCAGTCGTATCCAACTCTTTGCAAACCCATGAATCTCAGCACACCAGGCCTCCCTGTCCATCATCAACACAAATCATGCTGAGATTAAATAGCAGGAATCTCTAGTAAGAGTAAGTAATATATTTCCCAAATAGTTTCCCAAATGAGTACCAACCATCCTTGATAATTGTCTTTGTACAGGCTGCACCTGAAATTCCCAGAGAATAAGAGCTCTCCAGTCTTTTCAACCCATGCTAAATCACTCAGGTTCACATTACCCAATAACATGAGAAATTAAACTGCCTATTTACTGAACTTTTTTATGCTCCACTATATCTGTTTCTTGACCTCATCTTTATGGTGATACTGTCAAGGGAAGTTCAGTTTTAGATAAACTATGGACTACATAAATTTGGTAATATAAAACATACAGAAATGCTAAATAAAATATTATAAATGCATAGCTGAGTTTCCAAGAAAGTAAAGAAAATCTTTAGGAACCAAGAATGAAAGATGACTGTGCTGAAGGAAATTGTCAGATTGGGTAGCTTGACTGAGGATTTAATGCTCACCGAAGAACAGGAACTTTGTGCTCAGTCAAGGTAATAAGTTAGATCTTAAGTCCTTTACAGAGCCAGACTATTGAAGGGCAACACCTTAATAAAGAGAAAGAATAAGAACCAGTCTACTATTGAAGTATTTTCTATCTTGGCCTCGGCTTAATGTAGGAAGGAAGATATCTTTGTGAGAATTTGTCTTCACAGCTTTCTTTAAGCAGAGTACAGTTTGAGTTTATAGGACATACTGTGATCTGGGAATCTGGAAACTGAGATATTATCATAAAAGTGGCCCTAAGCCTACTGATAGCAACATTGCAATATCAGTTAGAAACAAAAATAAATTTGAATGAATAGTGTATGGGATATTGGCTGAGAATTTCCCAGAATTGTTGAAATACAATCCTCAAAATTAGGAAACACAAAAAAAATGCTGAACAAATTAAACAAAAATTAAAAAGTAAAAATTTAAGCTCATTGTAATGAAATTGTAGAATCCTTAATATAAAGAAAAAGGTCTTAGATGTAATCAAAAAGAAAAGGGATGAGCAGAGACTCCATTTCGCCAATAACCATATATGCAAAACTCTGTTTTCCAACAAAATTTATATATTCTGGATTTAAAATAAAAGGGTTGAGGAGTCAAGATAGTGGAGAAGCAGGAGGATGTTGTTTTTCTTTCCCCACAAATGCATCAAGCATACATCTACACATGGGACAATTCTCACAGAGCACCTGATAAACAATAGTAGAGGAGCTCAGACACCAAAAAGGCAAGAAAGCTCCCCATGTAAACATGTAATATGGAAGAAAGAAGAAAGGACAAAGAAGAGGAGAGGAAATTAGATAACACTCACACTATTGAAGGGGTAGAAGGAGAGGAGTGGGTCTCCCATATGGGAAAGCCCCTCAGCAAAGAAATATGAGCTAGGACAGAAGGGAAGATTCAAGAGCTTGGAGGCGAGCACAGCAACCAGTCTTTGGTAGGCAGGGTAGAATAAGACCTACACAAAGGGTACAAACACAGCCCTGCATATCCCAGCCAGAGCCATTTGTACTCAAGGTGGTCAGGGCCTGGGTGCTAAAAAATGGAGTTTAGAGACCAGACCTAAAGGAAAGACTACTGTTAGCTAGGAGGAGACAGACGTAGGGAATGAGAAAAAGGAGCTCTGCAACTGAGAATGCCCTGGAGAAAACTAAAACCACCATAAAAATGAAGCACAATTGTTGTTGTTCAGTTTTTCATCCATGTCCAACTTTGAAATCCATGCATGGACTGCAGCACACCAGATTTCCCCATCCTTCACCATTACCTGGAGCTTGCTCAAACTCACGCCCATTGAGTCAGTGATGCCATCCAACCATCTCATCCTATGTCATCCTCTTCTCCTCCAGCCTTCAGTCTTTCCCAGCATCAGGGTATTTTCTCATGAGTCAGCTCTTTTCATCAGGTGGCCAAAGTATTAGAGTTTCAGCTTCAGCATCAGTCCTTCCAATAAATATTCAAGATTGATTTCCTTTAGGATTGACTGGTTTAATCTCTTTGCAGTCCAAGGGATTCTCAAGTGTCTTCTCCAACACCACAGTTCAAAAGCATCAGTTCTTCAGTGCTCAGCCTTCTTTATGATACAATTCTCACATTCATACATGACTACTGGAAAAACCATAGCTTTGACTAAATGGACCTTTGTCAGCAAAGTAATGTCTCTGCTTTTTAGTATGCTGTCTAGGTTGACCATAACTTTCTTTCCAAGGAGCAAGTGTTGAGTGACGCACAGACAGAAAGGCTGCCACTGTAGTCTCTCTCCCCACACACTGGCACCTGCCTTTCCTGGGAAACAGGAAGGGATCTTACCAAGGCCAGTTCCCTCTTGCTTGCAGCCACTGAAATCCCACATATCCCACCCCCACTAGGGAAGGCTCTTGACCTCTGGAACATCTTTGAGAGTAGACACTTGTGGGTGACCCACTTGCAGAGATTGAGCTGAAACCCCAGCTGAGCCCCAGGGACATTGCAACTAAGGAAGAAAAGCTGAAATCTCTCCTCATAAATTGTGGAATTACACTCCTGTGACTGGCTTTGTAAACTCAGTACCTGCAGAACATGTGAACAGTCAATGAGTGCTCTTGCAGCCGAGATGGGTCTAGCTTTAGCAGTTGGATTTTGTAAATACATATATGCAAGGGATGGGCCATGTCAGAATCTGAGCAGCCCCCATAGAGCTCACAGTGGGTCCAGATCTATGATTACTGCAATCCTAGGACCTGATTTCAGTGTATCTATGCAGGTGTCCTGGTGAAAACAATGCCTGATGGGCACCAGGGTCAATTGCCAGCATACCCATGATTAAAGTGGGGCCAAGAGCATTGCCAACAATAGACTGACTTGTGAGCTCATACAATGGGTGAAAGATTACACAGCAAAACACACTTTCAGATGAACAGCTCCAGAGGAGGAGTTCACAGTCGCTTCTCCCCCAGGGGAAGTGTTCCAATCCCACCTACCTCACACTGCAGATCAGAAACCCAGCTAAAAGACAGACTGAGGGCCTCTATTCAGCCAACTAGGGAGCAGACACTACCCTTGATGGGTGCTGACAAACAAGGCAAAGGGGAAGTTCTGCTCAACATCCAGGGCAGGCTCCGGTCACCAAAACATCAGTCAAATAACCCTATCAAGTTAATAATGGTCAGCGTATGCTGAGAAGAGGTGGTGGACATCCATACTATGAGCAGCTCTCTCACACACACACGCAAACACAAAGTTAAACCCAAGCAGACTTCACAGGAATGTTCCCACATAAAAATAACCCTTAAAGACTGCCTGCAGGTCTGGAATTACAAGAAGGAACCCCTGAAGCATTTAGCTTTGAAGACCAGCAGGATTTGAGGGCAAGAGACCCATAGGGCTGGGGAAAACAGATACCCAATTAACGGAAGGCACATAGAACTTATCACAGACACTGGTACTCAGCACAAAAAGAAAATACCTCCAGGTGAACTGGTGTTAGGTTAATTTATGTGAATTGGAAAGTCTCTTGGAGAGGCAGAAGTCCGCTGTAGTTCACCAGGGAGATGAGGACATTAGTAGCAGAGGCTCCAGAGAATTACTTAGGATGAGATCTCCAGGAGGTCCCCATTTTGATGCCAATACCAGACCCTGCCCAACAGCCTACAGGCTCCAGTGCTGGAATGCCTTACACCAAACAACTAATAAGACAAGAAAACATTGTGCCCATCATTAGATAGGCTGCCTAAAGTCTTACTAAGCTCACAAGCACACAAAAATGCACCTCTAGACATTTCCCTGCCCACCCATGGGACAAGACTCAACTCCACCTACAAAAGGGAAAGCAACAGCCCCCTCTCCCATCAGGAAGCCAACACAAGCCCCTGGACCGACATAACCTACCAGGGGTCAGTCACCAGAAGCAACAGGAGCTACAACCATTCAGCCTGTGGAAAGGAGACCACAAACAGTTAAGGTGATAACAAAATGAAATGACAGTGAAATGCATTGCTGATGAAACAACAAGATAAAAACCTACAAGATAAATGAAATTAAAAGGGTATAGGCAATATACCAAGGAAAGAATTCAGAGTAATTACAGTAAAGATGATCCAAGATCTCAAAAAAGAATGGAAGTACAGATCAAAGAGATAAAAGAAATGATTTACAAAGAAATAAAAGATTTAAAGCAGAGACAAAAAGAGATGAATGACACAATAATAGAAATTTTTAAATGCATTATAAGGAATCAATAGTAGAAAAACTGAGGTGGAAGAATAAATAAATGAGTTAGAGGACAGAGTAGTGAAAGTAACTTCCGTGGAATAGAATAAAGAAAAAAGAATGAAAAGAAATGAGAATAATCTCAGAGGCCTCTGGGACAACATTAAATGCAACCTTCATATTATAGTGTGCCCAGAAAAAGAGGATAAAGGGCCACAAAAATATCTGAATAAATTATAGTAAAAAACATCCTTAACATGTGAAAAGGAAATAGTCACCCAAGTGCAGGAGGTGCAGAGAGCCCTATAAAAGATAAACTCAAGGATGAACATGCCAAGATTCATATTAATCAAACTGTCAAAATTAAGCACAAAGAAAAATATTAGAAGTAACAAGAGAAAAGCAACAAATAATATAAAAGGGAACACCTATAAGGTTATTAGCTTATTTTTAAGCAAAAATTCTGCAGGTCAGAAGCAAGTGGTACAATATGTTTCAAATGATGTAAAGGAAAAATCTACAACCAAAAATACTCTACCCAGCAAGGCTTTCATTCAGATACTACAGAGAAATCAACAGCTTTCAACAGAACCAAAAGTATCAATAGAATAGCATTAAAACAAATCCTAAAGGAACTTCAGTAGAAAGGGGAAAAAAGAGGCCACAATGAGAAACAAAAAAATTACAAATGGGAAAGCTCACTGCTAAAGGAAAAATTATATAATAAAAGTAGGAAATCACAGATACACAAATATGCTATCAAAACAAGCAATCATAAGTAAATCAGAGTATAAATGCATGAAATGGGAATTGCACTTGAAATTAAGAAATCAGCAACTTAAAACAATCTTATTTGTATATAGACTGCTAAATCAAAACCACATGGGAAATGCAACACCCCCCCCAAAAAAAAAAAAAAAAAAAAAAAAAACTACAATAGGTACACATGAAGAAAAACAACCCAAACACAGCACTTAAAATGGTCATCAAACCACAAGAGAAGAGAACAAAACAGAAATGGAAGGAAAAACACCTACATAAAGAAATCAAAAGCAGTTAAGAAAAGTGACAATAGGGGCATTCTTATTGACAATTACCTTAAATGTGAATGGATTAAAGGTTTCAACCAAAAGGCTGAATGGACACAAAAACTAGACTCATATATATGCTGCCTACAAAAGACCCACATCAGACCTGGAGACACATACAGAAAGTGGGAGGGTGGGAAAGTATTCCATGCAAACGGAACTTGAAAAAAAGCTGGAGTTGCAATACCCATATCAGAGAGAATAGACTTACAAACTGTTTCAAGACACAAGAAAGGACACTATATAATGATTAATGGACCAATCTAGGAAGAAGATATAACAATTGTAAATATATATGTGCCCAACCAAGGAGCACTTCAATAAAAAGGGCAAAACCTAACATCCATAAAAAGATAAATTGACAGTAATACAATAACAGTGGGGACTTTAGCCTTCCATTTACACCAATGGATAGATCATCCACAAAGAAAATTTGGTAAGGAAACACAAGCCTTAAATGATACATTAGACCAGACAGACTTTGATATTTATAGGACATTCCATCAGAAAGTAACACTATACATTTTCTTCTCAAGTGCACATGAGACATTTTCCAGGATAGATCACATCTTGGGTCACAAATCAAGTTTAAAAAAATTGAAATCATATCAAACATTTTTCTGACCACAACACTATAAAAATAGAAAACAATTACAGGAAAAAGGTAAAATATATATATATATATATATATATATATATATACACACACACACACACACACACACACACACATAGAGGCTAAATGATATGTTACTAAACAACCAATGGATCACTGAAGAAATCAACGAGGAAATTTTTAAAAATATTTGCAAATAAATGACAAAACCTATGGGACACAGCAACAGTAGTTCTACAATGGAAATTTATAGCTATAGAATATTATCTCAGGAAACAAGAAAAATGTCAAATAAACAACCTACCTTATACCTAAAGCAACTAGATAAAAAACAAGATCAAAAACAACAAAAACCGAAGTTACTATTAAGGTTGATGCAAAAGTAATTGTGATTTTCGACCTCGAATTTTAAATCATCAAAACTAGGCTCAAATACATCTTTATTAATCAAAATAGGAACCATTACAATCAAAAAAATTTTGCTAATGAGAAATAAGCTTGTTTCTTCCTGGAGCATATAAATCCATGCTTTAAGAATCAACAAACTCTTGGAAAGAATTTTCTGCATCCAGCTGGTTGTAGAAGTTTTATCCTGGGGGACAAAAAAAAAAAAAGATTTCCAGATGCTTGAAGAAATGGTAAAAGGTTGGCAAAAATTAGGTCAATATGTAGGATGAGGCAAAAACTTGTAGCCCAATTTATTCAACTTTTGAAGCACTGGTTGTGTGATGTGTGGTTGGGCATTGTAATGGAGAAGAATTGGACCCATTCTGTTGATCAATGCCAGCTGTAGGCATTGGAGTTTTCAGTGTATCTCGTCTATTTGCTGAGCATGCTTCTCAGATGTAGTGGTTTCCCTGGGATTCAGAAAGTTGTAGTAGATTGGACTAGCAGCAGACCACCTGTGACCATGACCAATTTTGGGGGGCATGGTTAGCTTTGGGAAGTGCTTTGGAGTTTCTTCTTGGTCCAACCACTGAGTTGGTTGTTGTCAGTTGTCATAAAATCCATTTTTTGTCAAACATCACAATTTGATTGAAAAATGGTTCATTGTTGTTATGTAGAATAAGAGAAGACAACACCTTAAAGCAATTTTTGTTTGTTTGTTTCTGGTCAGCTTATGAGGCACCCATTTATTGCACTTCTTCACCTTTCCAATTTGCTTCAAATGCTGAATGACCATTAAATAGTCAGCACTGAGTTCTCCAGAAACTTTTTATGTAATTGAAAGAGGATCAGCTTGGATGATGAAGACTCACAGTTGGTCACTGTCAACTTCCAATGGCTGGCTACTATGCTCCTCATCTTCAAGGTTCTTGTCCCCTTTGCAAAACTTCTTGAACCATCACTGCACTGCTAAGTTCGTTGGTAGTTCTTGAGCCAAATGTGTTGTTGATATTGCCACACACAAGAAAAAAAGGAGAGAAATAAAATTAGCAAAATATAAATGAAAAAGAAGTTAGAACTGGCACTGCAGAAATAAAAGATAATAAGAGAATACTACAAGAAACCATATGCCAATGAAATGGACCACCTGGAAGAAATGGACGAACTCTTAGAAAAGTATAACCTTCCAAGAGTGAATCAGAAAGAAATAGAAAATATGAACAGACAAATCACAAGCACTGGCATTGAAACTATGATTAAAACCTTCCAACAAACAAAAGTCCAGGACCACATGGCACCACAGGCCAATTCTATCAAGTACTAAGAGAGGAGCTAATGCTTATCCTTCTCAAACTCTTCCCAAAAAATTGCAAAGAAGCATTCTGAAGCATATTCAAGGAAGCCACCATCATCCTGATACCAAAAGCAGACTAAGATATCACACAAAAAAAGAAAATTATAAGCCACTATCACTTATGAACATAGATACAAAAACCCTCAACAAAGTACTAGCTAACCAAATCCAAAAACACATCAAAAGAATCATACATCATGATCAGGTGGGATTTATCCCAAGGACGTGAGGATTCTTCACTGCACATAAATCAATCAAAGTGATATGTCATATTAACAAATAAAAAATGAAAGTCATATGATTATTTCAATAGATGAAGAAAAAGCTTTCAACAAAATTCAACACCCATTTATGATAAAAAAAAAAAAAAACCTCTCCATAAAGTGGGCATCAAGAAAACATACCTAACATAATAAAGGTTGTATATGTTAAAAACCACAGCAAACATCATTTTCAATAGTGAAAACCTGAAAGCATTCCCTCTAGGATTAGGAACAAGACAAGGATATACACTTCCACTGCTTTTATTCAACATAGTTTTGGAAGTTCTAGACATGGGAATCAGAGAGGAATAAGAAATAAAAGAAGTCTAAGTTGTAAAAGAAGCAAAAATGTCAGTTTTTGCAAATGACATGATACTATACATAGAAAAATCCTAAAGATACTACCAAAAATTACTAAATCTCATCAACAAATTTGGGGAGGTTGTAGTATGCAAAATTAATACACAGAAATGTATTGCATTTCTATATGCTAACAATAAAAGATCAAAAGGAGAAATTATAATCCCATTTGTTCTTGTATTAAAAAATAAAATTAGGAACAACCTTACCAAATGAGGCAAAAGAACTATACTAAAAAAAAACTGCAATATATTGATGAAATAAATAAAAAATGATACTAATAAATGTAGAGATTACCATGTTCCTGGATTTGAAGAATCAATATTGCTAAAATGACTATAGTACCCAAGGCAATATACAGATTCAATGCAA
Organism: Tragelaphus eurycerus; assembly: GCA_935064755.1. Lineage (NCBI taxonomy): Eukaryota > Metazoa > Chordata > Mammalia > Artiodactyla > Bovidae > Tragelaphus > Tragelaphus eurycerus. Next base: position 3,610,822 of record CAKXYN010000123.1, read on the forward strand.
TCCCTATTAAATCACCAATGGCAATTTTCATAGACTTGGAGAAAAATATTCTACAATTTTTTACTGAAACACCAAAGACCCTAAATAGCCAAAATAATCTTGAGAAAGAATGACAGCTGGAGGAATTAGTCTCCCTGACTTCAGACTATAATCCATGAAAACAGTATGTACAGAAAGATAGAAATATAGATCAATGGGACAAGACAGAATGCTCAGAGATAAACCCATGCACCTATGGTCACCTAATCTATGACGAAGGAGGCAAAAATATATAATGGAGGAAAGACAACCTCTTCTATAAGTGGTGCTGGAAAAACTGGACAGATATATGTAAAAGAATGAAATTTACACACTCCCTAAAACCACACACAAAAATAAATTCAAAATGGGTTAAAGATCTAAATGAGATGCCAGACATTATAAAACTCTAAGAGGAAAACATAGGCACAACACTCTCTGGCTTAAAAATGCAAGATTTTTTTTTCGATCCACCTCTTAGAGCAATGGAGCAAATCTAGTGGAGGTGATGGAATTTCAATTGAGTTATTTGAAATCCTAAAAGATGATGCTGTGACAGTGCTTCACTCAATATGTCAGCAAATTTGGAAAACTCAGCAGTGGCCACAGGACTGGAAAAGGTCAGTTTTCATTTCAATCCCAAAGAAAGGCAATACCAAAGAATGCTCAAACTACCACACAATTGCACTTATCTCACACGCTAATAAAATAATGCTCAAAATTCTCCAAGCCAGGCTTCAGCAATACATGAACTGTGAACATCCACATATTCAAGCTGGTTATAGAAAAGGCAGAGGAACCAGAGATCAAATTGCCAGCATCTACTGCATCATCGATAAAGCAAGATAGTTCCAGAAAAACATCTATTTCTGCTTTATTGACTATGCCAAAGCCTTTGACTGTGTGGATCACGATAAACTGTGGAAAATTCTGAAAGAGATGGGAATACCAAACCACCTGATCTGCCTCTTGAGAAATCTGTATGCAGGTCAGGAAGCAACAGTTAGAACTGGTCATGGAACAACAGACTGGTTCCAAATAGGAAAAGGAGTACATGAAGGCTGTATATTGTCACCCTGCTTATTTAACTTATATGCGGAGTACATCATGAGAAACACTGGGCTGGGAGAAGCACAAGCTGGAATCACGATTGCTGGGAGAAATATCAATCACATCAGATATACAGATGACACCACTCTTATGGCAGAAAGTGAAGAAGAACTAAAGAGCCTCTTGATTAAAGTGAAAGAGGATAGTGAAAAAACTAAGAAAACGAAGATCATGGCATCTGGTCCCATCTCTTCATGGCAAATAGATGGGGAAACAGTGGAAACAGTGGCTGACTTTGTTTTGGGGGGCTCCAAAATCACTGCAGATGGTGATTGAAACCATGAAATTAAAAGACACTTAACTCCTTGGAAGGAAAGTTTTTACCAACCTAGACAACATATTAAAAAGCAGAGACATTACTTTGCCAACAAAGGTCTGTCTAGTCAAGGCTATGATTTTTACAATAGTCATGTATGGATGTGAGAGCTGGACTATAAATAAAGCTGAGCACCAAAGAATTGATGCTTTTCAACTGTGGTGTTGGAGAAGACTCTTGAGCATCCCTTGGACTGCAAGGAGATCCAACCAGTCCATCCTAAAGGAGATCAGCCCTGGGTGTTCATGGAAGGACTAATATTGAAACTGAAACTCCAATACTTTGGCCACCTGATGTGAAGAGCTGACTCATTTGAAAATACCCTGATGCTGGGAAAGATTGAGGGCAGAAGGAGAAGAGGACGACAGAGGATGAGATGGTTGGATGTCATCACCGACTTGATGGACACGAGTTTGGGTAAACTCCAAGAGTTGGGAGGCCTGTGGTGCTGTGGTTCATGGGGTTGTAAAGAGTCGGACACAACTGAGCAACTTAACTGAACTGAACTTAGAGTAATGTAAATAAAAATAAACAAATGAGACCTAATTAAACTTAAAAGGTTTTTCACAGCAAAGGAAGACATAAGCAAAACGAAAAGACAACCCTCAAAGTTGGAGAAAATGTTTGAAACATTTGGAACAAATGAAAAAGGATTAATCCTCAAAATATACAAAGAGCTTGCACAGTTGAATATCAAAAGAGAAACAGCCCAATCAAAATATAAGTGGAAGATCTAAACATATATCTCTTCAAAGAAGACATCAGATCAGATCAGATCAGTCGCTCAGTCGTGTCCGACTCTTTGCGACCCCATGAACCGCAGCACGCCAGGCCTCCCTGTCCATCACCAGCTCCCGGAGGTCACTCAGACTCACACCCATCAAGTCAGTGATGCCATCCAGCCATCTCATCCTCTGTCGTCCCCTTCTCCTCCTGCCCTCAATCCCTCCCAGCATCAGAGTCTTCTCCAATGAGTCAACTCTTCGCATGAGCTGGCCAAAATACTGGAGTTTCAGCTTTAGCATCATTCCTTCCAAAGAAATTCCAGGATTGATCTCCTTCAGAATGGACCGGTTGGATCTTCTTGCAGTCCAAGGGACTCTCAAGAGTCTTCTCCAACACCACAGTTCAAAAGCATCAATTCTTCGGCGCTCAGCCTTCTTCACAGTCCAGCTCTCACATCCATACATGACCACAGGAAAGACCATAGCCTTGACTAGGCGAACCTTTGTTGGCAAAGTAATGTCTCTGCTTTTGAATATGCTATCTAGGTTGGTCATAACTTTCTTTCCAAGGAGTAAGTGTCTTTTAATTTCATGGCTACAGTCACCATCCGCAGTGATTTTGGAGCCCAGAAAAATAAATTCTGACACTGTTTCCACTGTTTCTCCATCTATTTCCCATGTAGTGATGGGACCAGATGCCATGATCTTCATTTTCTGAATGTTGAGCTTTAAGCCAACCTTTTCACTCTCCACTTTCACTTTCATCAAGAGGCTTTTTAGCCCTTCTTCACTCTCTGCCATAAGAGTGGTGTCATCTGCATATCTGAGGTTATTGATATTTCTCCCAGCAATCTTGATTCCAACTTCTGTTTCTTCCAGTCCAGCATTTCTCATGATGTACTCTGCATATAAGTTAAATAAACATGGTGACAATATGCAGCCTTGACGTACTCCTTTTCCTATTTGGAACCAGTCTGTTGTTCCATGACCAGTTCTAACTGTTGCTTCCTGACCTGCATACAGATTTCTCAAGAGGCAGATCAGGTGGTCTGGTATTCCCATCTCTTTCAGAATTTTCCAAAACCATATAAAACAATTGCTCAACATCACTAATTATTAGAGAAATATAAATCAAAACTACAATGAGGTATCATATCACAATGGTCTGAATGGCCATCACCAAAAAATCCACAGACAATAAATGCTGCAGAGGATATGGAGAAAAGGTAATGCTCTTACACTGTTGAAATGAAAATTGGTGCATCCACTGTGGAAAACAGTAAAGAAGCTTCTCAAAAAATTAAAACTAGAGCTACCATATAATCCAACAATCCCACTCCTGGACATATGCTCAGAGATAAACTACAATTCAAAAAGATATGTGTACTCCAGTTTTAATTGCAGGATTATTTACAATAACCAGGACATGGAAACAATCTAAATGTCCATCAACAGAGGAATGGATAAATAAGATGTGGCACATATACAATGGAATACTACTTGGCCAAGGAAAAAAAAAATAATGCTATTTGCAGTAACATGGAGGGACCTAGAGATTGTCATACTGAGTAAAGTAAGTCAGACAGAGGAGGGTAAATATCATATGATATTCCTTATATGTGGAATCTGAAACAAAAAAAATAGTACAAATGAACATTTTTACAAAACAGAAATAAAGTGTAGAAAATAAATTTATGGTTACCTGGGCTTCCACCCAGGCAGGAGAGAGACAAATTGGGAGATTGGAATTGACATATACACATTACCATATACAAATAGTAAAGACATGATGTGTAGCACAGGAAACTCTTCTCAATACTCTGTATTGACCTATGTGGGAAAAGAATCTAGACTGGATAAATATATATATGTATAACTAATTCCCTTTGCTGTACAGCAAAAGCTAACACAACATTTTAAATCAACTATACTCCATATTTTTTTTTAATGGATTAGACTTTGTGGAAAAAGCAGGTGCGAGTTTAAAACAGAGGGGACTTATATGAGGTCAACTTGGCTCTGGTTAAAAGCCAACCAAGGATTGAAGTAGAATGTAAAGTCTCATTTAGTGTATCTTTAGCTTCCAGATGCTTTCTTTATCAACCCTTAAAAATGATAAGTTGTTTCTGGTGCTGGCCAGTTTGCAATGTGTCAATCCTGCACAAATTAACCCTAATCTCTCAGAAATAAGCTTTACACCTGCATCAAAGTATGGTTATGTGGAATGAATAAGAATGAAAATGAGAACCATATCATAGCTCCCTAGTTCTATATTACTATATAGAATAAGCTGGTACTTACTAACAGTAATTTTCACAAAGAATGTCTGACTGAAGTTTTGCTCAAACATTTCAGGGATTATCTAAACATTTCATTAAATTGAATATTTTTAGTAATTAAACTTGTAAAACTCATACGGAAACTTTTGAAATATTGGATATAACCAATGCTTTATTCTGTAATGCTGTGAAAACTTCAGAATAAAGCTACTTCTGCTATCTTGAAAACTATAATAAATAAAATAAAATAGCTTTCCTGTGTTTCATACACATCACTAGTTTATAAAAAATTATTTTAGAAGATATTAAACTACAAAAAAAATCAGTTTTTTTAATGATAAAACTATATGAAAATATATTTTGTTGCTACCTTTGAAGATACCAATGAGGCTACAAAGCAGCTCATTAGTCACTGCCATTAGATTTTTCTCTAAAAAGGAATTTCGGCATTGCAAAATAAGAATTTTAATTTCTTTTTTAATATAAATTTACTTATTTTAATTGGAGGTTAATTACAATACTGTATTGGTTTCTAATATAGAAATAAAGTTATACTTTTTTTAAAAAATTGAATTACTTTTTCCTAAAATTCCTTATTCCTAATTTTCTAAACATTTCTAAAAACACTCATTGAAAAAATAAATATAGCATAAATAAAGGTATTTTGATGTTGTTTTGTGCTTATTTTTTTATTATAGTAAACTATTGCTACATCCACAGGTGAATGGGAATTAACTAAGTACTCATGGTATCTAAAGAGATATACTATGCTTTAGAAAAATCTTTACTTGCTTTTCAGGACAACAACACAATCTACTCATAGAAAATAATTTTCACCAGTTGAAAATATCTAACAGTCTATTATGAATTCCTGTAAATTATCAGTAAAATAAGTACATCTAAATTATTTAAACCAAAATAATCTTTCTTATGTTGAACTGTTCTTTTTTAGAAATATATGCAAACTATTGGTTTGTTTCATAGCATTGTCATTCTCATTGAGGGAATTACAGCATAGTAGTTTTCTGAACAATATATAATGAAATTTTTTGCATTTATACAGTATGATTTTTTTTTTTTTTACTTAAACCACTTAATTTCTAAAGTGGCTTATGAATTTCTTTGGATTAGAATAAATCACTTTTACAAGAAAAAATTATTAATATATTATTTTCTTATCATGTTTCCATGTGAAATTATGCTGCAATAGTTAAAATTGTTCTTTTTTTAAAAAATATAATCATTCAGTAGAGTTAAATTTATTGCCTTGTATTTTCTTATATCTTCACAGATTGTGAGTGTTGGAAAGCATGTTAAAGGCTACCATTATATCATTGCAAACTTGGTAAGAACTCTTTATTTTCTATTTTTCATAAGAATTGTTCAGACAGTCAAGATCATGTTAACTGCACCTTAAAATAATACTGTAATAAATTGTTAAACTATATCACCTATTAAGGTATTTTACAACACATAGGATGATACTTTTATGTGTTCACAAAAAAAGGCATTAGGAAATGGAGAGTTTTATTTAAGACTATCTAAAGGATAATAACCTAGGGGATAGTATTTCAGAAATCTTTGTTCTTTCCATTAGAGGTCAAAGCAACAAGATTTTCTCCACAACTAAGAGGTAAAATTGTAAGTTTTTGAGTTAAAGAGTTATGCATCCAACTAATATATTGACATGAGCTTCCTTAATGGTTTAATTGTTAAGTATCTGCCTGCCAATGCAGGAGATGGAGGTTCAATCACTGATCTGGGAAGATCCCTTGGAGAAGGAAATGGCAACCCACTCCAGTATTCCTGCCTGGGAAATCCAACGGACAGAGTTGCCTGGTGGGCTACAGTCCATGGGGTGGCAAGGAGTCATACACATTGGCAGTTTTTTTGTGTTGTTTTTGTTGTGGTTGTTTGTTTGTTTTTGTTTTAATATAAATTTATTTATTTTAATTGGAGGCTAATTACTTTATAATATTGTAATGGTTTTGCCATACATTGACACGGATCCACCATGCGTGTACATGTGTTTCCCATCCTGAACCCCCCTCCCACTTGCCTCCCCATCCCATCCCTCTGGGTCATCCCACTGCACCAGCCCCGAGCACCCTGTATCACGCATCGAACCTGGACTGGTGATCCTTTTCACATATGATAATATACATGTTTCAATACCATTCTCCCAAATCATCCCATCCTCGCCTTCTCCCACAGAGTCCAAAAGACTGTTCTATAAATCTGTGTCTCTTTTGCTGTCTCACATGTGAGGTTATCGTTACCACCTTTCTAAATTCCATATATATGCGTTACTATACTGTACTGGTGTTTTTCCTTCTGACTTACATCACTCTGTATAATAGTCTCCAGTTTCATCCACCTCATTAGAAATGATTCAAATGTACTCTTTTTAATGGCTGAGTAATATTCCATTGTGTATATGTACCACAGCTTTCTTATCCATTGTCTGCTGATGGACATCTAGGTTGCTTCCATGTCGTGGCTATTATAAACAGTGCTGTGATGAACATTGGAGGACACGTGTCTCTTTCAATTCTGGTTTCTTCAGTGTGTATGCCCAGCAGTGGGATTGCTGGGTCATATGGTAGTTCTATTTCCAGTTTTCTATGGAAATTTCACACTGTTCTCCATGGTGCTGTACTAGTTTGCATTCCTACCAATAGTGTAAGAGGGTTCCCTTTTTTCCACACCCTCCCCAGCATTTATTGTAGACTTTTGGTTAGCAGCCATTCTGACTGGTGTGAAATGGTACCTCATTGTGGTTTTGATTTGCATTTCTCTGATAATGAGTGATGTTGAGCATCTTTTTATGTGTTTGTTAGCCTTCTGTATGAATTCTTTGGAGAAATGTCTGTTTAGTTCTTGGCCCATTTTTTGATTGAGTTGTTTATTTTTCTGGAATTGAGCTGCAGGAGTTCCTTGTATAATTTTGAGATTAATTCTTTGTCCATTGCTTTGTTTGCTATTATTTTCTCTCATTCTGAAGGCTATCTCTTCACCTTGCTTATAGTTTTCTTTGTTGTGCAAAAGCTTTTAAGTTTAATTAGGTAACATTTGTTTATTTTTGCTTTTATTTCCAATACTCTGGGAGGTGGATGATAGAGGATCCTGCTGATTTTTGTCGGAGAGTGTTTTGCCTATGTTTTCCTCTAGAAGTTTTATAGTTTCTAGTCTTATGTTTATATCTTTGATCCATTTTGAGTTTATTTTTGTGTGTGGTGTTAGAAAGTGTTCTAGTTTCATTCTTTTACAAGTGGTTGACCAGTTTTCCCAGCACCACTTGTTAAAGAGATTGTCTTTTCTCCATTGTATATTCTTGCCTCCTTTGTCAAAGATAAGGTGTCCATAGGTGTGTGGATTTATCTCTGGGCTTTCTATTTTGTTCCATTGATCTATATTTCTGTCTTTGTGCCAGTACCATACTGTCTTGATCACTATAGGTTTGTAGTATAGTCTAAAGTCAGGCAGGTTGATTTCTCCAGTTCTGTTCTTTTTTCTCAAGATTGCTTTGGTTAATTGAGGCTTTTTAATTTCCATACAAACTGTGAAATTATTTTTTCTAGTCCTGTGAAAAATACCGTTGGTAGCTTGATAGAGATTGCACTGAATCTATAAATTGCTTTGGGTAGTATACTCATTTTCACTATTTTTTTCCATCTATTTGTGTCCTCTGATTTCTTTCATAAGTGTTTTATAGTTTTCTATATATAGGTCTTTTGTTTCTTTAGGTAGATATATTCCTAAGTATTTTATTATTTTCATTGCAATGGTGAATGGAGTTGTTTCCTTAATTTCTCTTTCTGTTTTCTCATTGTTGGTGTATAGGAATGCAAGGGATTTCTGTGTGTTAATTTTATATCCTGGAACTTTACTATATTCATTGATTAGCTCTAGTAATTTTCTGGTGGAGTCTTTAGGGTTTTCTATGTAGAGGATCATATTATTTGCAAACAGTGAGAGTTTTACTTCTTCTCTTCCAATCTGGATTTCATTTCTTTTTCTACTCTGATTGCAGTGGCCAAAACATCCAACACTATGTTGAAGAGTAGTGGTGAGAGTGGGCACCCTGTCTTGTTCCTGATTTTAGGGAAATGCTTTCAATTTTTCGCCATTGAGGCTAATGTTTGCTGAAGGTTTGTCATATATAACTTTTATTATGTTGTGGTATGTTCCTTCTATGCCTGATTTCTGGAAGGTTTTTATCATAAATGGATCTTGAATTTTGTCAAAGGCTTTCTTTGCATCTATTGAGATAACCATATGGCTTTTATTTTTCAATATGTTAATGTGGTGTATTACATTGATTGATTTGCGGATAGTGAAGAATCCTTGCATCCCTGAGATAAAGCCCACTTGGTCATGGTGTATGATCTTTTTAATGTGTTGTTGGAATCTGATTGCTAGAATTTTGTTAAGGATTTTCGCATCTATGTTCATCAGTGATATTGGCCTGTAGTTTTCTTTTTTTGTGGCATCTTTGTCAGGTTTTGGTATTAGGGTGATGGTGGCCTCATAGAATGAGTTTGGAAGTTTACCTTCCTCTGCAATTTTCTGAAAGAATTTGAGTAGGATAGGTGTTAGCTCTTCTCTAAATTTTTGGTAGAATTCAGCTGCAAAGACATCTGGACCTGGGCTTTTGTTCGCTGGAAGATTTCTGATTACAGTTTTGATTTTCGTGCTTGTGATGGGTCTGTTAAGATTTTCTATTTCTTCCTGGTTAAGCTTTGGAAAGTTGTACTTTTCTAAGAATTTTTTAATTTCTTCCAAATTGTCCATTTTATTGGCATATAGTTGCTGATAGTTATGATCCATTGTATTTCTGTGTTATCTGTTGTGATCTCTCCATTTTCATTTCTAATTTTCTTGATTTGATTCGTCTCCCTTTGTTTCTTGATAAGTCTGGCTAATGGTTGTCAATTTTATTTATCTTCTCAAAGAACTAGCTTTTAGCTTTGTTGATTTTTGCTATGGTAACTTTTGTTTCTTTAACGTTTATTTCTGCCCTAATTTTTAAGATTTCTTTCCTTCTACTAACCCTGGGGTTCTTTTTTCTTCCTTTTCTAGTTTCTTTAATTGTAGAGTTACTTCAGTTATTTATTTGACTTTTTTCTTGTTTCTTGAGGTAAGCCTGTATTGCTATGAACCTTCCCCTTCAGTTTAGTCAGTTATGTCACTGAGTCATGTCCGACTCTTTGTGACTCCGTGAACTGCAGCACGCCAGGCCTCCCTGTCCATTACCAACTCCCAGAGTTTACTCAAACTCATGTCCATTGAGTCGGTGACACCATCCAACCATCTCATCCTCTGTCATCCCCTTCTCCTCCTGCCCTCAATCTTTCCTAGCATCAGGGTCTTTTCAAATGAGTCAACTCTTCGCATGAGGTGGCCAAAGTACTGGAGTTTCAGCTTTAGCATCATTCCCTCCAAAGAAATCCCAGGGCTGATCTCCTTCAGAATGGACTGGTTGGATATCCTTGCAGTCCAAGGGATTCTCAAGAGTCCTCTCCAACACCACAGTTCAAACGCATCAATTTTTCGGTCTCAGCTTTCTTTATAATGCAACTCTCACATCCATAAAAGACCATAGGAAAAACCATAGCCTTGACTAAATGGACCATTGCTGGCAAAATAATGTCTCTGCCTTTTAATATGTTGTCTAGGCTGGTCATAACTTTTCTTCCAAGGAGTAAGCGTCTTTTAATTTCATGGCTGCAATCGCCATCTGCTGTGATTTTATTTATTTATTTATTTATTTAAATTTTATTTTACTTAACTTTACAGTATTGTATTGGTTTTGCCATACATCAAAATGATTTTAGAGCCCCAAAAAATAAAGTCAGCCACTGTTTCCACTGTTTCACCATCTATTTGCCATGAAATGATGGGGCCAGATGCCATTATCTTCATTTTAAGAATGTTGAGCTTTAAGCCAACTTTTTCACTCTCCTCTTTCATTTTCATCAAGAGGCTTTTTAGTTCTTCTTCACTTTCTGCCATAAGGGTGGTGTCATCTGCATATCTGAGGTTATTGATATTGCACCTGGCAATCTTGATTCCAGCTTGTGCTTCCTCCAGCCCAGCATTTCCCATGATGAACTCTACATATAAGTTAAATAAGCAGGGTACAATATACAGCCTTCAGGTACTCCTTTTCCTATTTGGAATCAGTCTGTTTTTCCATGTCCAGTTCTATCTGTTGCTTCCTGATCTGCATACAGGTTTCTCAAAAGGCAGGTCAGGTGGTCCTGTATGCCCATCTCTTTCACAATTTTCCATTTATTGCCATCCACACAGTCAAAGGCTCTGGCATAGTCAATAAAGCAGAAATAGATGTTTTTCTGGAATTCTCTTGATTTTTTGATGATCCATTGGATGTTGGCAATTTGATCTCTGGTTCCTCTGCCTTTCCTAAAACCAGCTTGAACATCTTGAAGTTCACAGTTCACATATTGCTGAAGCCTGGCTTGGAGAATTTTAAGTATTACTTTATTAGCATTTGAGATGAGCAAAAAGGTGAAATTTATTGTTTTGGGTTGCAATGTCCTATAGATATCAATTATGTAACTGGTCTATTGTATCATTTAAAGTTTGTTTTTCCTTGTTAATTTTCTGTTTAGCTGATCTATCCATAGGTGTGAGTAAGGTATTAAAGTCTCTCACTATTATTGTGTTATTGTTAATTTCCCCTTTCATACTTGTTAGCATTTGCCTTACATATTGTGGTACTCCTATGTTTCGTGCATATACATTTTCAATTGTTATATCTTCTTCTTGGATTGATCCTTTGATCATTATGTAGTGTCATTCTTTGTCTCTTTTCATGGTCTTTATTTCAAAGTTTATTTTATCTGGTATGAGTATTGCTACTCCTGCTTTCTTTTGGTCTCTATTTGCATGGAATATCTTTTTCCAGCCCTTCACTTTCAGTCTATATGTGTTCTTTGTTTTGAGGTGGGTGTCTTGTAGACAACATATGTAGGGGTCTTGTTTCTGTACCCTTTCAGCTAGTATTTGTCTTTTGGTTGGGGCATTCAACCCACTTATATTTAAGGTAATTATTGATAAGTATGATCCTGTTACCATTTACCTTTTTGTTTGGGGTTTGAATTTATACACTCTTTCGGTTTCCTCTCTAGAGAATATCCTTTAGCACTTGTTGGAGAGCTGATTTGGTGGTGCTGAATTCTCTCAGCTTTTGCTTGTCTGGATTCGATCCCTGGATTGGGAATATCCCCTGGAGAAGGAAATGGCAATCCACTCTAGTACTATTGCTTGGAAAATCCCATGGACAGAGGAGCCTGGTAGGCTACAATCCATGGGGTCACAAAGAGTCGGACACGACTGAGTGACTTCACTTTCACTTTCACTTGCTTGTCTGTAAAGCTTTTGATTTTTCCTTCATATTTGAATGAGATCCTTGCTGGGTACAGTAATCTGGGCTGTAGGTTATTTTCTTTCATCAGTTTAAGTATATCTTGCCATTCCCTTTGGGCCTGAAGAATTTCTATTGAAATATCAGCTGTTATCCTTATGGGAATCCTCTTGTGTATTTGTTTTTTTTTTTTCCCTTGCTGCTTTTAATATTTGTTCTTTGTGTTTGATCTTTGTTAATTTGATTACTATTTGTCTTTGGGTGTTTCACCTTGGGTTTATCCTGTTTGGGACTCCCTGGGTTTCTTGGACTTGGGTGACTATTTCCTTCTCCATTTTAGGGAAGTTTTCAACTATTATCTCCTCAAGTATTTTCTCATGGCCTTTCTTTTTGTCTTATTCTTCTGTGATTCCTATGGTTCGAATATTCGGGCATTTACCATTGTCCCAGAGGTCTCTGAGGTTGTCCTAATTTCTTTTACTTCTTTTTTCCTCTCTGCCTCATTTATTTCTACAATTCTATGTTCTACCTCACTTGCCCTAACTTCTGCTTCTGTTATTTTACTGTGGGTTACCTCCAGAAGGTTTTTATCTCATTTATTGCATTATTCATTATATATCAACTCTTTTATATTTCTTCTAGGTCCATGTTAAACATTTCTCGCATCTTTTCAATCCTTGTCTCCAGGCTATTTATCTGTAACTCCATTTTGTTTTCAAGATTTTGGATCATTTTTCACTATCGTTTTTGGAATTCTTTATCAGGTAGATTCCGTACCTCTTCGTCTTTTGTTTGGTTTGGTGGGCATTTATCCTGTTCCTTTACCTGCTGAGTATTTCTCTGCCTTTTCATCTTGTTTATATTGTTGTGTTTGGGATGTCCTTTCCGTATTCTGGCAGTTTGTGATTCTTCTTTATTGTGGAGTTTCCTCGCAGTGGGTGGGGTTGGATGGGTGGGTGGTCAAGGTTTCCTGGTTAGGGAAGCTTACGTCAGTGTTCTGTTGGGTGGAACTGGATTTCTTCTCTCTGGAGTGCAATGAAGTCTGGAGTAGTGAGTTTTGAGATGTCAGTGGGTTTGGTGTGACTTAGGGCATCCTGTTGGGGAAGGCAATGGCACCCCACCCCAGTACTTTTGCCTGGAAAATCCCATGGACGGAGGAGCCTGGTGGGCTGCAGTCCATGGGGTCGCTAAGAGTCAGACATGACTGAGCGACTTCACTTTCTCTTTTCACTTTCATGCATTGGAGAAGGAAATGGCAACCCACTCCAGTGTTCTTGCCTGGAGAATCCCAGGGACGGGGAAGCCTGGTGGGCTACCGTCTATGGGGTCACACAGAGTCGGACACGACTGAAGTGACTTAGCATAGCATAGCATAGCATAGGGCATCCTGTATATTGAAGCTCAGGGCTATGTTCCGTGTTGCTGGAGAATTTGTGTGGTATGTCTTGCTCTGGGACATATTGGTTCTTGGGTGGTGCCTCTCGTCCAAGGTAAAGAGCATTGGCTGCACTTTGCTGGAGCAGCCATGAAGAGATACCCCACGCTCAAGGTAAGAGAAACCCAAGATGGTAGGTGTTGCAAGAGGGCATCAGAAGGCAAACACACTGAAACCATACTCACAGAAAACTACTCAACCTAATCACACTAGGACCATGGCCTTGTCTAATTCAATAAAACTAAGCCATGCCCGTGGGGCAACCCAAGATGGTCGGGTCATGGTGGAGAGATCTGACAGAATGTGGTCCACTGGAGAAAGGAATGCCAAACCACTTCAGTATTCTTGCCTTGAGAACCCCATGAACAGCATGCAAAGGCAAAATGATAGGAAAATGAAAGAGGAACTCCCCAGGTGCCCAATATGCTACTGGAGATCAGTGGAGAAATAACTCCAGAAAGAATGAAAGGATGGAGCCAAAGCAAAAACAATAGCCAGCTGTGGATGTGACTGGTAATAGAAGCAAGGTCCAATGCTGTAAAGAGAAATATTGCATAGGAACCTGGAGTGTCAGGTCCATGAATCAAGGCAAACTGGAAGTGATCAACCAAGAGATGGCAAGAGTGAATGTCTACATTCTAGGAATCAGAGAACTGAAATGGACTGGAATGGGTGAATTTAACACAGATCAGATCAGATCAGTCACTCAGTCGTGTCCGACTCTTTGCGACCCCATGCATCACAGCACGCCAGGCCTCCCTGTCCATCACCAACTCCCGGAGGTCAATCAGATTCACATCCATCGAGTCAATGATGCCATCCAGCCATCTCATTCTCTGTCGTCCCCTTCTCCTCTTGCCCCCAATCTCTCCCAGCATCAGAGTCTTCTCCAATGAGTCAACTCTTCACATGAGGTGGCCAAAGTACTGGAGTTTCAGCTTTAGCATCATTCCTTCCAAAGAAATCCCAGGGCTAATCTCCTTCAGAATGGACTGGTTGGATCTCCTTGCAGTCGAAGGGACTCTCAAGAGTCTTCTCCAACACTACAGTTCAAAAGCATCAATTCTTCGGTGCTCAGCCTTCTTCTCAGTCCAGCTCTCACATCCATACATGACCACAGGAAAGACCATAGCCTTGACTAGGCGAACCTTTGTTGGCAAAGTAATTTCTCTGCTTTTGAATATGAGCGACTAAACTGAACTGAAGGTTGGTCATAACTTTTCTTCCAAGGAGTAAGCATCTTTTAATTTCATGGCTGCAGTCACCATCTGCAGTGATTTTGGAGCCCAGAAAAATAAAATCTGACGCTGTTTCCACTTTTTCCCCATCTATTTCCCATGAAGTGATGGGACCAGATGCCATGATCTTCGTTTTCTGAATGTTGAGCTTTAAGCCAACCTTTGCACTTTCCATTTTCACTTTCAGATGACCCTTATATCTACTACTGCAGGCAGGAATCCCTCAGAAGAAATGGAGTAGCCATCATGGTCAACAAAAGAGTTTGAAATGCAGTACTTTGATGCAATCTCAAAAACGACGGAATGATCTCTGTTCGTTTCCATGGCAAATCATTCAATAGCACAGTAATCTAAGTCTATGCCCCAACCAGTAACACTGAAGTAACTGAAGTTGAACGGTTCTATGAAGACCTACAAGACCTTTTAGAACTACCACCCAAAAAAGATGTACTTTTCATTATCAAATCAGATCAGATCAGATCAGTCGCTCAGTCGTGTCCGACTCTTTGCGACCTCATGAACCACAGCACGCCAGGCCTCCCTATCCATCACCAGCTCTCGGAGGTCACTCAGACACACATTCATCGAGTCAGTGATGCCATCCAGATATCTCATCCTCTGTCGTCCCCTTCTCCTCCTGCCCTCAATCCCTCCCAGCATCAGAGTCTTCTCCAATGAGTCAACTCTTCGCATGAGGTGGCCAAAGTACTGGAGTTTCAGCTTTAGCATCATTCCTTCCAAAGAAATCCCAGGGCTTATCTCCTTCAGAATGGACTGGTTGGATCTCCTTGCAGTCCAAGGGACTCTCAAGAGTCTTCTCCAACACCACAGTTCAAAAGCATCAATTCTTCGGCGCTCAGCCATCTTCACAGTCCAGCTCTCACATCCATACATGACCACAGGAAAGACCATAGCCTTGACTAGGCAAACCTTTGTTGGCAAAGTGATGTCTCTGCTTTTGAATATGCTATCTAGGTTAGTCATAACTTTCCTTCCAAGGAGTAAGCGTCTTTTAATTTCATGGCTGCAGTCACCATCTGCAGTGATTTTGGAGCCCAGAAAAATAAAGTCTGACACTGTTTCCACTGTTTCTCCATCTATTTCCCATGTAGTGATAGGACCAGATGCCATGATCTTAGTTTTCTGAATGTTGAGCTTTAAGCCAACCTTTTGACTCTCCTCTTTCACTTTCATCAAGAGGCTTTTTAGTTCCTCTTCACTTTCTGCCATAAGGGTGGTATCATCTGCATATCTGAGATTATTGATATTTCTCCCGGCAATCTTGATTCAAGCTTGTGTTTCTTCCAGTCCAGCATTTCTCAATATGTACTCTGCATTCCAGTCCAGCATTTCTCATGATGTACTCTGCATATAAGTTAAATAAACATGGTGACAATATACAGCCTTGACGTACTCCTTTTCCTATTTGGAACCAGTCTGTTGTTTCATGACCAGTTCTAACTGTTGCTTTCTGACCTGCATACAGATTTCTCAAGAGGCAGATCAGGTGGTCTGGTATTCCCATCTCTTTCAGAATTTTCCACAGTTTATTGTGATCTACACAGTCAAAGGCTTTGGCATAGTCAATAAAGCAGAAATAGATATTTTTCTGGAACTCTCTTGCTTTTTCGATGATCCAGCGGATGTTGGCAATTTGATCTCTGGTTCCTCTGCCTTTTCTAAATAGGGGATTGGGATGAAAAAGTAGGAAGTCAAGAAACACCTGGAGTAACAGGCAAATTTGGCCTTGGAATACGGAATGAAGCAGGGCAAAGACTAACAGAGTTTTGCCAAGAAAATGCACTGGTCATAACAAACACCATCTTCCAACAATACAAGAGAAGTCTCTATACATGGACATCACCAGATGGTCAACACTGAAATCAGATTGATTATATTCTTTGCAGCCAAAGATGGAGAAGCTCTATACAATCAGCAAAAACAAGACCAGGAGCTGACTGTGGCTCAGAACATGAACTCCTTATTGCCAAATTCAGACTTAAACTGAAGAAAGTAGGGAAAACCACTAAACCATTCAGGTATGACCTAAATCAAATCCCTTATGATTATATAGTGGAAATGAGAAACAGATTTAAGGGCCTGGATCTGATAGATAGAATGCCTGATGAACTATGGGAGGAGGTTCATGACACTGTACAGGAGACAGGGATCAAAACCATCCCCGTGGAAAAGAAATGCAAAAAAGCAAAATGGCTGTCTCGGGAGGCCTTACAAATAGCTGTGAAAAGAAGAGAAGTGAAAAGCAAAGGAGAAAAGGAAAGATATAAACCTCTAAATTCAGAGTTTCAAAGAATAGCAAGAAGAGATAAGAAAGCCTTCTTCAGCGATCACTGCAAAGAAATAGAGGAAAACAACAGAATGGGAAAGACTAAGGATCTATTCAAGAAAATCAGAGATACCAATGAAACATTTCATGCAA
Source organism: Tragelaphus eurycerus (assembly GCA_935064755.1). Classification (NCBI taxonomy): domain Eukaryota; kingdom Metazoa; phylum Chordata; class Mammalia; order Artiodactyla; family Bovidae; genus Tragelaphus; species Tragelaphus eurycerus. Next base: position 3,627,773 of record CAKXYN010000123.1, read on the forward strand.
AGATGGGCTCGATAAAGGACAGAAATGGTATGGACCTAACAGAAGCAGAAGACATTAAGAAGAGATGGCACGAATACACAGAAGAACTGTACAAAAAAGATCTTCACGACCCAGATAATCACGATGGTGTGATCACAGACCTAGAGCCAGACATCCTGGAATGTGAAGTCAAGTAGGCCTTAAAAAACATCACTATGAACAAAGCTAGTGGAGGTGATGGAATTCCAGTTGAGCTATTCCAAATCCTGAAAGATGATGGTGTGAAAGCGTTGCACTCAATATGCCAGCAAATTTGGAAAACTCAGCAGTGGCCACAGGACTGGAAAAGGTCAGTTTTCATTCCAATCCCAAAGAAAGGTAATGCCAAAGAATGCTCAAACTACCGCACGATTGCACTCATCTCACATGCTAGTAAAGTAATGCTCAAAATTCTCCAAGCCAGGCTCAGCAATACGTGAACCGTGAAATTCCTAATGTTCAAGCTGGTTTTAGAAAAGGCAGAGGGACCAGAGATCAAATTGCCAACATTCGCTGGATCATCGAAAAAGCAAGAAAGTTCTAGACAAACATCTATTTCTGCTTGATTGGCTATGCCAAAGCCTTTGACTGTGTGGATCACAATAAACTGTGGACAATTCTGAAAGAGATGGGAATACCAGACCACCTGATCTGCTTCTTGAGAAATTTGTATGCAGGTCAGGAAGCAACAGTTAGAACTGGTCATGAAACAACAGACTGGTTCCAAATAGGAAAAGGAGTACGTCAAGGCTGTATATTGTCACCCTGTTTATTTAACTTTTATGCAGAGTATATCATGAGAAACGCTGGACTGGAAGAAACACAAGCTGGAATCAAGATTGCCAGGAGAAATATCAATAACCTCAGATATTCAGTTGACACAACGCTTATGGCAGAAAGTGAAGAGGAACTCAAAAGCCTCTTGACGAAAGTGAAAGAGGAGAGTGAAAAGGTTGGCTTAAATCTCAACATTCAGAAAATGAAGATCATGGCATCGGTGCCATCACTTCATGGGAAATAGATGGGGAAACAGTGTCAGACTTTACTTTTTGGGCTCCAAAATCACTGCAGCTGGTGACTGCAGCCATGAAATTAAAAGATGCTTACTCCTTGGAAGGAAAGTTATGACCAACCTAGATAGCATATTCAAAAGCAGAGACATCACTTTGCCAACAAAGGTTCGCCTAGTCAAGGCTATGGTCTTTCCTGTTGTCATGTATGGATGTGAGAGCTGGACTATGAAGAAGGCTGAGAACCGAAGAATTGATGCTTTTGAAGTGTGGTGTTGGAGAAGACTCTTAAGAGTCCCTTGGACTGCAAGGAGATCCAACCAGTCCATTCTGAGGGAGATCAGCCCTGGGATTTCTTTGGAAGGAATGATGCTGAAGCTGAAACTCTAGTACTTTGGCCACCTCATGCGAAGAGTTGACTCATTGGAGAAGACTCTGATGCTGGGAGGGATTGGGGGCAGGAGGAGAAGGGGACGACAGAGGATGAGATGGCTGGATGGCATCACTGATTCGATGGATGTGAGGTGAGTGACCTCCGAGAGTTGGTGATGGACAGGGAGGCCTGGCGTGCTGTGATTCTTGGGGTTGTCAAAAGTCGGACACGACTGAGCGACTGATCTGATCTGATCTGATCTGATGGAAGCTTTTGATGAACTCTTATTGATTAATGTTCCCTCGAGTCAGAAGTTCTCTGGTGTTCTCAGGTTTTGAACTTAAGCCTCTTGCTTCTGGTTTTCAGTCTTATTATTACAGTAACCTCAAGACTTCTCCATCTATACAGCACCAATGATAAAACAAATAGGTTGAAAAGTTTCTCCACAGTGAGAGACACCCAGAGAGGTTCACAGTGTTACATGGAGAAGAGAAAAGGGAGGAAGGAGATAGAGGTGACCATGAGTAGAAGAGGGGGAATCAAAAGGGGAGAGAGCAGTATAGCCAGCTTCCCTATGTGTTCTCCACAGTCTGGACCCCTCAGAGATGTTCATGGAGTTACATAGAAAAGAGAAGAGAAGAGAAGAGGGAGGAAGGAGATAGAGGTGGCCAAGAGGATAAAAGGGGGAATCAAAAGGAGCGAGACAGATCCAGCCAGTAATCAGTTCCTTATGTGTTCTCCACAGCCCAGAAAGAGGTTCCCACAGTTGGGTAGAGAAGAAAGGGGAGGGAAGAGATAGAGGTGACCTGGTGGAGAAAAAGTAGAGTCAAAAAGGGGGAGAGAGCAATCAAGCCAGTAATCTCACTCCCAAGTAAAAATGGGTATTGGAGATTGGGTTCTTAAAGGTACAAAATTGATAACATATACCAAAAAGCAAAGATTAAATATCTAGAGTAGAAGTTAGATTCTCAAAAATACAATATTTAAAAAAAAAAACTCACAAAAATTATATATATAACCGTTTATATATATATATATATATAATAGTATATATATAGTGTATATAACTCTAATATTTTATATATATAATAGTTTATATATACATGACATATATATCATATATATTATAAATATATATACATATAATAAATAAATACATATAATATATATCTGAAGTTTGCTTTAAAAATAGGGGTTTTTGGCAGGGTAATAGTAGGTTATAAAAATGAAAATTAAAGGCATAATAGAGGACTGAAGTGACTTAGCAGCAGCAGTAGCAGCAGAGGACTTAAATTTAAAAAAAAATAAAAATGATAATAGTAAAAATATATCTAGGAATTTCTCTGGAGCTGTTGCAGACAGTGTGAGGTCAGATCATTTTCAGATAGTTCCTTGATCTGGCTTATACTTCTCAAGATTTATAGGCCCCTTCCAAAGTAGTCTTGGAGAAGGCAGTGGCATCCCACTCCAGTACTCTTGCCTGGAAAATCCCATGGATGGAGGACCCTGGTAGGCTGCAGTCCATGGGGTCGCTAAGAGCCGGACATGACTGAGCTACTTCCTTTTCCAATGTAGTCAGTGCTAACTACAGGGTTTTAATCTGTTGCACCTGTCACTTCCAAAGCAGTTCCCTCTTTTTATTTTAGCTTCTTCTGTTTGTTGGTCTCTTCAGTGTCTTATTTCTGCCCTGACACAAGGGGGCGGTGGTGGTCACTTTTTTAGGCTCACTTGTTCAGTCATGCTGTGGGGAGGGAGGATTACTGCAAACAAATATCACTGGCGTGTATGGGGAGTTCTTACAATGACTCGACCACACTGGGTTTGCTCCCGCTCATGGCATGTGTGCTTTCATGATCTACACTTCTCACACTCTAGGTTGCTCTGCTGGGAACTGTCTGAGGCAGGCCCTGGGTTGCATGCACTTCCCAGGTATAAGTCGCTGAGGTTCAGGTTCTCTGGCATTCCACAAAGGTGCAGACTTGGTTGGGCCTGCGTTTTGTGCCCTTCCCAGGTCCAAGCAGCTCAGGTGACCAGGTGCTTGGTAAGCGCAGTCACCTGCAGGTGGGGGGTGCGTCTTATCGCCTCCCCCGTCCCACCTGCTCGGTTTTCTGGGTGTCCAATGGGAGTGCCTTCTCAGGTGTGCCGTGTGTATCTTCTGAGGGGCTGATCTCTGGCTATGACCCTCCTGGCAGATGTCAACCATCCAGAATCCCAAGAAGTCTTGGTTAGCAACAAAGCCTGCTTGCAGTTTGGTAAAGGATACCTCTCTGGGGCCATGATTGCCCCTTTCTGGCTCTGGCTGCCCCCGCCTGCCTGTCTTCCCCAGGCGATGGGCCGGTCTGCAGCCAGCTAGCTCTGCCCAGTCCTTTGTTATGTGAGCTGGCCTGGCAGTGTCTTAAGTTGGGGCTTTTCACTGGATAGTTCTCTCTCCTCTCTCTCTCTCTCTCTCTCTCTCTCTCTCTCTCTCTCTATCAGTCTGGGTTGCTATCTCAAGTTAGTTCCTTAGATTGCCCTCAGGGCATTCAGGCCCAGTCCTTACTCTAAGCAATGCAGCCAGTGCCTCCCTGTCCAGCCCCCACTTGCTACTGGTGGATGTGAGCATCTGGGCTGCTTCTCCGCTGGGAGTTGCTGTTAGGCACGTGGGGTTTATTTATTTATTTGTTTGTTTATTTATTTTTCCTCCCAGTTATGTTGCCCTCTGAGATTCTAAGACTTGCCACAGACCCACTGGTGAGAGTGTTTCCTGGTGTTTGGAAACTTCTCTTTTAAGACCCCCTTCTGGAGACGGATCTCCATCCTTGTCTCTTTTGTCTCTCTTTTTATCTTTTATATTTTGTCCTACCTCCTTTCAAAGACTGCCTTTCTGGCTGCCTGATGTCCTCTGCCAGCATTCAGTAGTTGTTTTGTGGAATTTGCTCAGTGTTCAAATGTTCTTTTGATAAATTTGTGGGGAGAAAGTGGTCTCTCCATCCTATTCCTCCACCATCTTAGGACCACCCACATTGGCAGTTTGTTTTTGCTCAGTCGCTAAGCCATGTTCCGACTCTGCTACCCCATTTACTGCAGCACACCAAGCTCCTCCGTCCTTTACTATTTCCCAGAGTTTGCTCAAATTCATGTTCATTGTGTCCATCTCATAGTCCAGTAAGGCAATGAGTCATTATGATCTTTCACAGAATTGAGAAAGGAATGCTATCTCCTAATTTCCTAAGTAGTTATCTTGCTGGTTGCCAGGTGGAAATTGCTTTTTTTCTTTTTTTCTTAGTGAGTGAGCATTCCTGTGTATTCTAAGGGAATCTAGTCAATGTATTAATGTACAATGCAGATGCACACTGCACACTAAATTGGAGGAGGTAGTACTCAAATAGCAAAGAAAATTTTACATTAAATTTTTCTTGTCCTGCCTTTAAAAATGTATTTCACTAATTGAAGTGATCATTTTATTTCTAATTCAATTTTTTTTTGATGGAAGTTAGCTTTGTATTTGCCAAAGTGACCTTCAAAACTAATTATAATGCTTGTTTTACTATGATATTACTTGGCAAATTAAATAATGGCCTTTTCTCTGTGTAAATGATTAATGTGCTACTCTATGGATAAAGGTTGCCGATACTTTGGGGTATTACACGAATGATTAAAACTGATGACTCATTTTTTTTTATTAAAAAAAAAACAAGTTTGAAATGGCTATTTAAGGAACTCTTTTGTTGAAAGGAATCAAATTATTTTACTTATGTCAACTTTTCATGTATATATAGATGTTTACTGAACAAGATATAGGTACTAGTATAAAATTCTTAAAGATGTAAGGCAAGTTCTTTTAGATTTCTTGGCAAAGCTCAAGTATTTCTTGCTAATTTTGGAAGTGTGGGGGAAAACTGACCATGCAGAAGGTCAGTCTCCTTGAATTATTTAGTATCATCTACCCCTAATGGCTTAATCTCAAAAGTGGTTTATCCTAGAGAAGTTAAGAATGTGTTTTCTCTTTTTCCACTGTATATTTCCTTGATGAGGAGCTTGTGCTTAAAGCAGGAAAAGAACTGAAGACCACAAAAGGGATACATATTCATCTACTCTTTTCATGTAGCAAGAAGTCCATCACACTTTGAGACAGGAATTTTAAGTCTTTAATGAACTAGGTTTCACTATGGATTTGAGCTATTAAATGAAGCCATAAACTGTAAAGTCTTATTGTATTCTGTTTCTTGAATAAAGTATAATTTTGTTACTTAATATTATCATGAAAATACTGGGGAAATTTGACTTTTTTTCATTGTTTTTAGTAGGCCCATAGTCAGGATGCTTTAATATATTTTATAAAAATGTAAATCTTAAAGCAAATATATCTTGATATTAATCACTATATGAGAAAAAGAAAGACATTTATTTATGTGACATATAATGTCACAAAGACAATATACAAGGAGATTCTAGCAAATAGAGGGTTTTAATAACATCTGTTCTTTCCAGACAGTGGAATTGAGAAGGGAAAATAGACAACAATATGCTATAGATTATCATGCCAGAAAGAAATTCCTGACATTGACAAACCAATGAAAAATTAAAAGAATTAATAGTTCTCCTAATGGGTATAACAGCCTATACTAAACAACCCTAGTAGATGACATCATATTCAAGTTATTATATAATAGCTTCCCTGGTAACTCAGTTGTAAAGAATCCACCTGCAATGCAGGAGACACCAGTTCAATTTCTGGGTTGGGAAGATCTCCTGGAGAAGGGATAGACTACCCATTCCAGTATTCTTGGGCTTCCCTGGTGACTCAGACAGTAAAGAATCTGTCTGAAATGCAGGAGACATGGGTTTAATTCCTTGGTTGGGAAAATTCCCTGGAAGAGAGCATGGCAACCCACACCAGTATTCTTGCCCAGAGAATCCCCATAGACAAAGGATCCTGGCAGGCTACAATCCATGGGATTGCAAATAGTCTGACACAGCTGAGGGACTAAGCACAGCACACAGCAATAATATAAGAAGTAGAAAAGACTAATTTAGTTGGAGGGATTAAGACGGAGACTCAGGAAATCACACAGCACACAGCAATAATATGAGAAGTAGAAAAGACAAATTTAGTTGGAGGGATTAAGATGGAGACTCAGGAAATCACTGAACTCCCTTCCTCCTACAGACACACAAACAGAGCTGTGCCTCTGAGGGAAATCCACAAACTGGCTGAGTGACTCCTACACATCAGGCAATTGAGAAAATACTGACGTAGATATAAGTTGAAAAGAGTGAGACACACTCTTTTCATAACACTACCCTCAGTGTAGTCCATAGATAAAATCAGGAGGGAATCTCCAACTCTCAGTTTCTACATGAATAAAGGAAGATTTGGAGCACATATTTAGCACACCAGTTTTTAAGGCTGTGATTCAAGAAACAACCCTCTAAAAAACCTAAGTGCAAAAGACAATGGAGCATGCATCCACATGACCCACGTGTCTACAGAAATCAAAGAAGTCACTCTTAATAGCCACATAAGTACTCACTGCACCTTCCACCACAGGCCTCAGCACAAAGAGAGCAGGCAAACTCCTACCTCTCAGTTTTCCCTGGAAGGGGATTTACTTTACAACCTGCTGCCTAAGAGTTCTTCCTCAAAGGATCTGGCTGCAAGCATCTGGGTTTGACTGTGATCATCCACAGAGCTCAGTGGAGTCAATGGGCATTTATGTCACCTATCCCTCCTTGTTCCAGTGTAAAACCAGGTTGTCAACACGTCTCAATAAGGAGGTTGCCTGTTACTCCGCCTTTTGCTGCTCCTATCAACAGGACTACTCAATCTGACAGCCAACAGACCTTGCATTCACAAGTTCTACAGGACTTCAGCAGTCAATAAAAAAGATCTTAACACATGTACTGAGAGTACTCACTGGGCTACCCTTCAGGACTCAACATAGAGGGTATAGGAAAAATACTCATTTCCCAGTTCCCTAAAATGAATTTGACAGCATACTTACAAGGTACTGACTAAAGGTCAGAATTATAATTGGACTGCCTGTAGCTGCTGACTATGATATTCTTCTTTAAGACACTGGCAAGTATTGTCAAATCCTCAACTACTTGGGACCACTAAGAAAAAAGAAGGCAGCTAGGGAAATCAACTAGGTTTGAGAGACAATAAGGAGCTTAGTACAGACTGATTGACTAGGTTCATCTCCTACACAAGATGAATTTTTCTAGACTAGGAGAGGTGAATATTTTATCTAGTGAGCAAAAACCAACAGAGAGGGTCAAGAAAAAATAAATAAATAAAAGTAATATTTTCCAAACAAAAGAACAATATAAATCTCTAGAAGAAAATTTTAATGAAATGGAGATAAGTGAATTACTGAATAAAGAGTTCAAAATAACAGTTATAAAGATGCTCACTGAGGTCACAGGAATAATTAAGGAACAAAATGATAATTTCAGTGAGGAGACAGAAAATACTTAAAAGTACCAAAGAGAAGTCACAGAGATGAGGAATTACAATAAATGAAAAAATTCACTTTAGGAGTTAAACTGGAATACATGGTGGTGCAATTCATTCAATTAGAAAAAGCAGAAAGCATGAGGATAGCTTAAGGGACTTACGATAGATCATCAAATGAACAAATATTTATATTATCAGTTCAGTTCAGTAGCTCAGTCATGTCCAACTTTTTGCGACCCCATGGATGCCAGGCCATCAATCACCAGCTGCCGGAGTTCATTCAAACTCATGCTCATTGAGTCGGTGATGCCACCCAACCATCTCATCCTATTTCGTTCCTTTCTCCTCCTGCCTTCAATCTTTCCCAGCATCAGGGTCTTTTCAAACGAGTCAGTTCTTCACATCACGTGACCAAAGTATTGGAGTTTCAGCTTCAGCATCAGTCCTTCCAATGAATATTCAGGACGGATTTCCTTTAGGATGGACTGGTTGGATCTCCTTGCAGTCCAAGGGACGCTCAAGAGTCTTCTCCAATACCACAGTTCAAAACCATCAATTCTTCGGTGCTCAGCTTTCTTTATAGTCCAACTCTCACATCCATACATGACTATTGGAAAAACCATAGCCTTGACTAGACAGACCTTTGTTGGCAAAATAATGTCTCTGCTTTTTAATATGCTGTTTAGGTTGCTCATAACTTTCCTTCCAAGGAGTAAGTGTCTTTAATTTCATGACTGCAATCACCATCTGCAGCGACTTTGGAGCCCAAAAAAATAAAGTTTCTCATTGTTTCCACTGTTTCCCCATCTATTTGACATGAAATGGGGGGACCAAATGCCATGATCTTAGTTTTCTGAAAGCTGAACTTTAAACCAACTTTTTCTCTCTCCCTTTTCACTTTTTTAAAAAAAATATAAATTTATTTATTTTAATTGGAGGTTAATTACTTTAAAATATTGTATTGATTTTGCCATACATCAACATGAATCCGCCACAGGTACACACGTGTTCCCCATCCTGAACCCCCTTCCCCCTTCCCTCCCCATACCATCCCTCTGGTTTGTCCCAGTGCACCAGCCCCAAGCATCCAGTATCATGCATCGAACTTGGACTGGCGATTCGTTTCATATATGATATCATACATGTTTCAATGTCATTCTCCCAGATCATCCTACCATCTCCTTCTCCCTCTCCCACAGAGTCCAAAAGACTGTTTTATACATCTGTGTCTCTTTTGCTGTCTCACATGTGGGGTTATTGTTACCGCCTTTCTAAATTCCATATATATGTGTTACTATACTGTACTGGTGTTTTTCTTTCTGGCTTACTTCACTCTGTATAATAGGCTCCAGTTTCATCCACCTCAATAGAACTAATTCAAATGTATTCTTTTTAATGGCTGAGTAATACTCCATTGTGTATATGTACCACAGCTTTCTTATCCATTCATCTGCTGATGGACATCTAGGTTGCTTTCATGTCCTGGTTGTGGTAAACAGTGCTGCAATGAACATTGAGGAACACGTGTCTCTTTCAATTCTGGTTTCCTCGGTATGTATGCCCAGCAGTGGGATTGCTGGATCATAAAGCAGTTCTATTTTGAGTTTTGTAAGGAATCTCCACACTGTTCTCCATAGTGGCTGAATTAGTTTGTATTCCCACCAACAATGTAAGAGGGTACCCTTTTCTCCACATACTCTCCAGCATTAATTACTTGTAGACTTTGGGATAGCAGCCATTCTGACCAGCATGAAATGGCACCTCATTGTGGGTTGGATTTGCATTTCCCTGATAATGAACTCCTTATTGCCAAATTCAGACTTAAATTGAAGAAAGTAGGGAAAACCACTAGACCATTCAGGTATGACCTAAATCAAATCCCTTATGATTATTCAGTGGAAGTGAGAAATAGATTTAAGGGCCTAGATCTGATAGATAGAGTGCCTGATGAACTATGGAATGAGGTTCATGACATTGTACAGGAGACAGGGATCAAGACCATCCCCATGGAAAAGAAATGCAAAAAAGCAAAATGGCTGTCTGGGGAGGCCTTGCAAATAGCTGTGAAAATAAGAGAAGCGAAAAGCAAAGGAGAAAAGGAAAGATATAAACATCTGAATGCAGAGTTCCAAAGAATAGCAAGAAGAGATAAGAAAGCCTTCTTCAGTGATCAATGCAAAGAAATAGAGGAAAAACAACAGAATAGGAAAGACTAAGGATCTACTGAAGAAAATCAGAGATACCAAAGGAACATTTCATGCAAAAATGGGCTCGATAAAGGACAGAAATGGTATGGACCTAACAGAAGCAGAAGATATTAAGAAGAGGTGGCAAGAATACACAGAAGAACTGTACAAAAAAGAGCTTCATGACCCAGATAATCAGGATGGTGTGATCACTGACCTAGAGCCAGACATCCTGGAATGTGAAGTCAAGTGGGCCTTAGAAAGCATCACTATGAACAAAGCTAGTGGAGGTGATGGAATTCCAGTGGAGCTATTCCAAGTCCTGAAAGATGATGCTGTGAAAGTGCTGCACTCAATATGCCAGCAAATTTGGAAAACTCAGCAGTGGCCACAAGATTGGAAAAGGTCAGTTTTCATCCCAATCCCAAAGAAAGGCAATGCCAAAGAGTGCTCAAACTACCGCACAATTGCACTCATCTCACACGCTAGTAAAGTAATGCTCAAAATTCTCCAAGCCAGGCTTCAGCAATATGTGAACCGTGAACTACCTGATGTTCAAGCTGGTTTTAGAAAAGGCAGAGGAACCAGAGATCAAATTGCCAACACCCGCTGGATCATCGAAAAAGTAAGAGAGTTCCAGAAAAACATCTATTTCTGCTTTATTGACTATGCCAAAGCCTTTGACTCTGTAGATCACAATAAACTGTGGAAAACTCTGAAAGAGATGGGAATACCAGACCACCTGATCTGCTTCTTGAGAAATCTGTATGCAGGACAGGAAGCAACAGTTAGAACTGGACATGGAACAACAGACTGGTTCCAAATAGGAAAAGGAGTACGTCAAGGCTGTATATTGTCACCATGTTTATTTAACTTATATGCAGAGTACATCATGAGAAATGCTGGACTGGAGGAAAGACAAGCTGGAATCAAGATGGCCGGGAGAAATATCAATAACCTCAGATATGCAGATGATACCACTCTTATGGCAGAAAGTGAAGAGGGGCTAAAAAGCCTCTTGATGAAAGTGAAAGTGGAGAGTGAAAAGGTTGGCTTAAAGCTCAACATTCAGAAAACAAAGATCATGGCATCTGGTCCCATCACTACATGGGAAATAGATGGAGAAACAGTGGAAACAGTGTCAGACTTTATTTTTCAGGGTTCCAAAATCACTGCAGATGGTGACTGCAGCCATGAAATTAAAAGACGCTTACTTCTTGGAAGGAAAGTTATGACCAACCTAGATAGCATATTCAAAAGCAGAGACATTACTTTGCCAACAAAGTTTCGCCTAGTCAAGGCTATGGTCTTTCCTGTGGTCATGTATGGATGTGAGAGCTGGACTGTGAGGAAGGTTGAGCCCCGAAGAATTGATGCTTTTGAACTGTGGTGTTGGAGAAGACTCTTGAGAGTCCCTTGGACTGAAAGGAGATCCAACCTGTCCATTCTGAAGGAGATCAGCCCTGGGATTTCTTTAGAAGGAATGATGCTAAAGCTGAAACTCCAGTATTTTGGCCACCTCATGCAAAGAGTTGACTCATTGGAGAAGACTCTGATGCTGGGAGGGATTGGGGGCAGGAGGAGAAGGGGACGACAGAGGATGAGATGGCTGGATGGCATCACTGACTCGATGAATGTGTGTCTGAGTGACCTCCGAGAGCTGGTGATGGATCGGGAGGCCTGGTGTGCTGCAGTTCATGCGGTCGCAAAGAGTCAGACATGACTGAGCGACTGATCTGATCTGATCTCATCTGATAATGAGTGATGTTGAGCATCTTTTCATGTGTTTGTTAGCCATTTGTATGTCTTATTTGGAGAAATGTCTGTTTAGTTCTTTGGCCCATTTTTTGATTGGGTCATTTATTTTTCTGGAATTGAGCTGCAAGAGTTGCTTGTATATTTTTGAGATTAGTTGTTTGTCAGTTGCTTCATTTGCTATTATTTTCTCCCATTCTGAAGGCTGTCTTTTCACCTTGCTTATAGTTTCCTTTGTTGTGCAGAAGCTTTTAAGTTTAATTAGATCCATTTGTTTATTTTTGTTTTTATTTCCCATATTCTGGGAGGTGAATCATAGAGGATCCTCCTGTGATTTATTACCCCACGTCCAAGGTCAGAGGCAGTGGCCGAGAGTGCTAGGCTGCAATGGTGCAGGAACGGCCGAGAAGAGCTACCCAAGTCTGAGGCCAGGGACAGTGGCCAGGAGGAGCTGCTCAATTTCCGAGGCCAGGGGCGGCGGCCAGGAGGACCAACCCCAGGCCCAAGGTACAGTGGTTGTGTGGGCACAGGAGGGCCCAGAGAAGCTATCCCAAGTTGAAGGTCAGGAAGGGTGATGGTGAGGAGATATCCCTCATCAAAAGTAAGGAGCAGTGGCTGCACTTCTCTGGAGCAGCCGTGAATAGATACCCCACGTTCAAGCTAAGAGAAACCCAAATAAGATGGTAGGTGTTGCAAGAGAGCATCAGAGGACAGACACACTGAAACCATACTCACAGAAAACTAGACCTAATCACACTAGGACCATCAGATCAGATCAGATCAGATCAGTCGCTCAGTCGTGTCCGACTCTTTGCGACCCCATGAACCGCAGCACGCCAGGCCTCCCTGTCCATCACCAGCTCCCGGAGGTCACTCAGACTCGCATCCATCGAGTCAGTGATGCCATCCAGCCATTTCATCCTCTGTCGTCCCCTTCTCCTCCTGCCCTCAATTCCTCCCAGCATCAGAGTCTTCTCCAATGAGTCAACTCTTCGCATGAGGTGGCCAAAATACTGGAGTTTCAGCTTTAGCATTATTACTTCTAAAGAAATTCCAGGATTGATCTCCTTCAGAATGGACTGGTTGGATCTCCTTGCAGTCCAAGGGACTCTCAAGAGTCTTCTCCAACACCACAGTTCAAAAGCATCAATTCTTCGGCGCTCAGCCTTCTTCACAGTCCAGCTCTCACATCCATACATGACCACAGGAAAGACCATAGCCTTGACTAGGCGAACCTTTGTTGGTAAAGTAATGTCTTTGCTTTTGAATATGCTATCTAGGTTGGTCATAACTTTCCTTCCAAGGAGCAAGCGTCTTTTAATTTCATGGCTGCAGTCACCATCTGCAGTGATTTTGGAGCCCAGAAAAACAAAGTCTGACACTGTTTCCACTGTTTCCCCATCTATTTCCCATGCAGTGATGGGACCAGATGCCATGATCTTCGTTTTCTGAATGTTGAGCTTTAAGCCAACCTTTTCACTCTCCACTTTCACTTTCATCAAGAGGCTTTTTAGCCCCTCTTCACTTTCTGCCATAAGAGTGGTGTCATCTGCATATCGGAGGTTATTGATATTTCTCCCGGCAATCTTGATTCCTACTTGTGTTTCTTCCAGTCCAGCATTTCTCATGATGTACTCTGCATATAAGTTAAATAAACATGGTGACAATATGCAGCCTTGACGTACTCCTTTTCCTATTTGGAACCAGTCTGTTGTTCCATGACCAGTTCTAACTGTTGCTTCCTGACCTGCATACAGATTTCTTAAGAGGCAGATTAGGTGGTCTGGTATTCCCATCTCTTGAAGAATTTTCCACAGTTTATTGTGATCCACACAGTCAAAGGCTTTGGCATAGTCAATAAAGCAGAAATAGATGTTTTTCTGGAACTCTCTTGCTTTTTCCATGATCCAGCGGATGTTGGCAATTTGATCTCTGGTTCCTCTGCTTTTTCTAAAACCAGCTTGAACATCAGGAAGTTCACGGTTCACATATTGCTGAAGCCTGGCTTGGAGAATTTTGAGCATTACTTTACTAGCGTGTGAGATGAGTGCAATTGTGCGGTAGTTTGAGCACTGCTTGGCATTGCCTTTCTTTGGGATTGGGATGAAAACTGACCTTTTCCAATCTTGTGGCCACTGCTGAATTTTCCAAATTTGCTGGCATATTGAGTGTAGCACTTTCACAGCATCATCTTTCAGGACTTGGAATAGCTCCACTGGAATTCCATCACCTCCACTAGCTTTGTTCGTAGTGATGCTTTCTAAGGCCCATTTGACTTCACATTCCAAGATGTCTGGCTCTAGGTCAGTGATCACATCATCATGATTATCTGGGTCTTGAAGCTCTTTTTTGTACAGTTCTTCTGTGTATTCTTGCCACCTCTTCTTAATATCTTCTGCTTCTGTTACGTCCACACCATCTCTGTCCTTTATCGTGCCCCTCTTAGCATGAAATGTTCCTTTGGTATCTCTGATTTTCTTGAAGAGATCCCTAGTCTTTCCCATTCTGTTGTTTTCCTCTATTTCTTTGCATTGATCACTGAAGAAGGCTTTCTTATCTCTTCTTGCTATTCTTTGGAACTCTGCATTTAAATGTTTATATCTTTCCTTTTCTCCTTTGCTTTTCGCTTCTCTTCTTTTCACAGCTATTTGTAAGGCCTCCCCAGACAGCCATTTTGCTTTTTTGCATTTCTTTTCCATGGGGATGGTCTTGATCCCTGTCTCCTGTACAATGTCACGAACCTCATTCCATAGTTCATCAGGCACTCTATCTATCAGATCTAGGCCCTTAAATCTATTTCTCACTGCCACTGTATAATCATAAGGGATTTGATTTAGGTCATACCTGAATGGTCTAGTAGTTTTCTCTACTTTCTTCAATTTCAGTCTGAATTTGGCAATAAGGAGCTCATGGTCCGAGCCACAGTCAGCTCCTGGTCTTGTTTTTGCTGATTGTATAGAGCTTCTTCATCTTTGGCTGCAAAGAATATAGTCGATCTGATTTCGGTGTTGACCATCTGGTGATGTCCATGTATAGAGTCTTCTCTTGTGTTGTTGGAAGAGGGTATTTGCTATGACCAGTGCATTTTCTTGGCAAAACTCTATTAGTCTTTGCCCTGCTTCATTCCGTATTCCAAGGCCAAATTTGCCTGTTACTCCAGGTGTTTTTTGACTTCCTACTTTTGCATTCCAGTCCCCTATAATGAAAAGGACATCTTTTTTGGGTGTTAGTTCTAAAAGGTCTTGTAGGTCTTCATAGAACCTTTTAACTTCAGCTTCTTCAGCGTTACTGGTTGGGGCATAGACTTGGATTACTGTGACATTGAATGGTTTGCCTTGGAAACGAAGAGAGATCATTCTATCGTTTTTGAGATTGCATCCAAGTACTGCATTTCGGACTCTTTTGTTGACTATGATGGCCACTCCATTTCTTCTGAGGGATTCCTGCCCACAGTAGTAGATATAATGGCACTAGGACCATAGCCTTGTCTAATTCAATGAAACTAAGCCATGCCCGTGGGGCAACCCAAGAGGGGCAGTTCATGGTGGAGAGATCTGACAGAATGTGATCCACTGGAGAATGGAATGGCAAACCACTTCAGTATTCTTGCCTTGAGAACCCCATGAACAGCATGCAAAGGCAAAATGATAGAATACTGAAAGGGGAACTCCCTAGGTCCTTAGGTGCCCAATATGCTACTGGAGATCAGTGGAGAAATAACTCCAGAAAGAAAGAAGGGATAGAGCCAAAGCAAAAACAATAGCCAGCTGTGGATGTGACTGGTGATAGAAGCAAGGTCTGATGCTGAGCAATATTGCATAGGAGCCTGGAATGTCAGGTCCATGAATCAAAGCAAATTGGAAGTGGTCAAACAAGAGATGGCAAGAGTGAATGTCAACATTCTAGGAATCAGCGAACTGAAATGGACTGGAATGGGTGAATTTAACTCAGAGGACGCTTATATCTACTACTGCGGGAAGGAATCTCTCAGAAGAAATGGAGTGGCTATCATGGTCAACAAAACAGTTCGAAATGCAGTACTTGGATGCACTCTCAAAAACGACAGAATGATCTCTGTTCGTTTCCATGGCAAACCAACAATACCACAGTAATCCAAGTCTATGCCCCAACGAGTAACGCTGAAGAAGCTGAATTGAACGGTTCTATAAAGACCTAAAAGACCTTTTAGAACTAACACCCCAAAACGATGTCCTTTTCATTATAGGGGAGTGGAAGGCAAAGGTAGGAAGTCAAGAAACACCTGGAATAACAGGCAAATTTGGCCTTGGAATACGGAATGAATCAGGGCAAAGACTAACAGAGTTTTGCCAAGAAAATGCACTGGTCATAACAAACAGCCTCTTCCAACAACACAAGAGAAGACTCTACACATGCACATCACCAGATGGTCAACACCAAAATCAGATTGATTATATTCTTTGCAGCCAAAGACGGAGAAGCTCTATACAGTCCACAAATACAAGTCGAGGAGCTGACTATGGCTCAGATCATAAACTCCTTATTACCAAATTCAGACTGAAATTGAAGAAAGTAGGGAAAACCACTAGACCATTCAGGTATAACCTACATCAAATCCCTTATGATTATACAGTGGAATAAAAATAGATTTAAGGGCCTAGATCCGATAGAGTGCCTGATGAACTATGGGAGGAGGTTCGTGACACTGTACAGGAGACAGGGATCAAGACCATCCCCATGGAAAAGAAATGCAAAAAAGCAAAATGGCTGTCTGGGGAGGCCTTACAAATACCTGTGAAAATAAGAGAAGCGAAAAGCAAAGAGAAAAGGAAAGATATAAGCATCTGAATGCAGAGTTCCAAAGAATAGCAACAAGAGATAAGAAAGCCTTCCTCAGCGATCAATGCAAAGAAATAGAGGAAAACAACAGAATGGGAAAGACTAGGAATCTCTTCAAGAAAATCAGAGGTACCAAAGGAACATTTCATGCAAAGATGGGCTTGATAAAGGACAGAAATGGTATGGACCTAAAAGAAGCAGAAGATATTAAGAAGAGGTGGCAAGAATACACAGAAGAACTGTACAAAAAAGATTTTCACAACCCAGAAAATCACGGTGTGTGATCACTCACCTAGAACTAGACATCCTGGAAATGTGAAGTCAAGTGGGCCTTAGAAAGCATCACTATGAAAAAAGCTAGTGGAGGTGATGGAATTCCAGTGGAGCTATTCCAAATCCTGAAAGATGATGCTGTGAAAGTATTGCATTCAATATGCCAGAAAAATTGGAAAACTCAGCAGTGGCCACAGGACTGGAAAAGGTCAGTTTTCATTTCAATCCCAAAGAAAGGCAATGCCAAAGAGTGCTCAAACTACCACACAGTTGCACTCATCTCACATGCTAGTAAAGTAATGCTCAAAATTCTCCAAGCCAGGCTTCAGCAATAGATGAACCATGAACTTCCTGATGTTCAAGCTGGTTTTAGAAAAGGCAGAGGAACTAGAGATCAAATTGCCAACATCCACTGGATCATGGAAAAGCCAGAGAGTTCCAGAAAAACATCTATTTCTGCTTTATTGACTGTGCCAAAGTCTTTGACTGTGTGGATCACAATAAACTGTGGAAAATTCTGAAAGAGATGGGAATACCATCTCTTTGGACTGGAAGAAACACAAGCTGGAATAAAGATTGCCAGGAGAAATATCAATAACCTCAGATATACAGATGACACCACCCTTATGGCAAAAAGTGAAGAACTAAAAAGCCTCTTGATGAAAGTGAAAGTGGAGAGTGAAAAAGTTGGCTTAAAGCTCAACATTCAGAAAACGAAGATCATGGCATCTGGTCCCATCACTTCATGGGAAATAGATGGGGAAACAGTGTCAGACTTTATTTTGGGGGGCTCCAAAATCACTGCAAATTGTGACTGCAGCCACGAAATTAAAAGACGCTTACTCACTGAAAGGAAAGATATGACCAACCTAGATATCATATTGAAAAGCAGAGACATTACTTTGCCGACAAACGTCCGTCTAGTCAAGTCTATGGTTTTTCTTGTGGTCATGTATGGATGTGAGAGTTGGACTGTGAAGAAGGCTGAGCGCCAAAGAATTGATGCTTTTGAACTGTGGTATTGGAGAAGACTCTTGAGCATCCCTTGGACTGCAAGGAGATCCAACCAGTCCATTCTGAAGGAGATCATCTCTGGAATTTCTTTGTAGGGAATGATGCTAAAGCTGAAACTCCAGTACTTTGGCCACCTCATGCGAAGCGTTGACTCATTGGAAAAGACTCTGATGCTGGGAGGGATTGGCGGCAGAAGGAGAAAGGGACAACAGAGGATGAGATGGCTGGATGGCATCACTGACTCGATGGACGTGAGTTTGAGTGAACTCCAGGAATTGGTGATGGACAGGGAGGCCTGGTGTGCTGCAATTCATGGGGTTGTAAAGAGTCAGACACGACTGAGCGACTGAACTGAACTGTGTTTTGCCGATGTTCTTTTCTAGGAGTTTTATGGTTTCTGGCCTTATGTTTAGATCTTTAATCCATTTTGAGTTTATTTTTGTGTATGGTGTAAGAAAGTGTTCTAGTTTCATTCTTTTACAAGTGGTTGACCAGTTTTCCCAGCACCACTTGTTAAAGAGATTGTCTTTTCTCAATTGTATATTCTTGCTTCCTTTGTCCAAGATAAGGTATCCATAGGTGTGTGGATTAA
This sequence comes from Tragelaphus eurycerus, assembly GCA_935064755.1. NCBI lineage: Eukaryota > Metazoa > Chordata > Mammalia > Artiodactyla > Bovidae > Tragelaphus > Tragelaphus eurycerus. The sequence goes on from CAKXYN010000123.1 coordinate 3,646,251, forward strand.
TCTCTGGGCTTTCTATTTGGTTCCATTGATCTATATTTCTGTCTTTGTGCCAGTACCATACTGTCTTGATGACTGTGGCTCTGTAGTAGAGCCTGAAGTCAGTCAGCTTGATTCCTCCTGTTCCATTCTTCATTTTCAAGATTGCTTTGGCTATTCGAGGTTTTTTGTATTTCCATACAAATTCTGAAATTATTTGTTCTAACTCTGTGAAAAATACCGTTGGTAGCTTGATAGGGATTGCATTGAATCTATAAATTGCTTTGGGTGGTATACTCATTTTCCCTGTATTAGTTCTTCCAATCCATGAGCATGGCATATTTCTCCATTTATTAGTGTCCTCTTTGATTTCTTTCACCAGTGTTTTAGAGTTTTCTATATATAGGTCTTTAGTTTCTTTAGTTAGATATATTCCTAAGTATTTTATTATTTTCATTGCAATGATGAATGGAATTTTTTCCTTAATTTTTCTCTATTTTCTCATTATTATTGTATAGGAATGTAAGGGATTTCTGTGTAATTATTTTATATCCTGCAAATTTACTATATTCATTGATTAGCTCTAGTAATTTTCTGGTGGAGTCTTTAGGGTTTTCTATGTAGAGGATCATGTTATCTGCAAACAGTGAGAGTTTTACTTCTTCTTTTCCAATTTGGATTCCTTTTATTTCTTTTCCTGCTCTGATGACTGTGGCCAAAACTTCCAAAATTATGTTGAATAGTAGTGGTGAAAGTGGACACCCTTGTCTTGTTCCTGATTTTAGGGGAAATGATTTCAATTTTTCACCATTAAGGATAATGTTTGCTCTGTGTTTATCATATATAGCTTTTATTATGTTGAGGTGTGTTCCTTCTATTCCTGCTTTCTGGAGAGTTTTGATCATAAATGAGTCGAATTTTGTCAAAAGCTTTCTTTGCATCTATTGAGATAACCATATGGCTTTTATTTTTCAATTTGTTAATGTGGTGTATTACATTGATCATTTTGCGGATATTGAAGAATCCTTGCATCCCTGGGATAAAGCCCACTTGGTCATGGTGTATGATCTTTTTAATGTGTTGTTGGATTCTGATTGCTAGAATTTTGTTAAGGAGTTTTGCATCTATGTTCATCAGTGATATTGGCCTGTAGTTTTCTTTTTTTGTGGCATCTTTGTCTGGTTTTGGTATTAGGGTTATGGTGGCCTCATAGAATGAGTTTGGAAGTTTACCTTCCTCTGCAATTTTGTGGAAGAGTTTGAGTAGGATAGGTGTTACCTCTTCTCTAAATTTTTGGTAGAATTCAGCTGCAAGGCCATCTGGACCTGGGCTTTTGTTTGCTGGAAGATTTCTGATTACAGTTTCAATTTCCATGCTTGTGATGGGTCTATTAAGATTTTCTATTTCTTCCTGGCTCAGTTTTGGAAAGTTGTATTTTTCTAAGAGTTTGTCCATTTCTCCATGTTGTCCATTTTATTGGCATATAATTGCTGATATTAGTCTCTTATGATCCTTTGTATTTCTGTGTTGTTTGTTATGGTCTCTCCATTTCATTTCTAAATTTATTGATTTGATTTTTCTCCCTATATTTCTTGATGAGTCTGGCTAATGATTTGTCAATTTTATTTACTCTTTCAAAGAACCAGCTTTTGGCTTTGTTGATTTTTTCTGTGGTCTCTTTTGTTTCTTTTGCATTTATTTCTGCCCTAATTTTTAAAATTTCTTTCCTTCTACTAACCCTGGGGTTCTTCACTTCTTCTTTTTCTAGTTGCTTTAGGTATAGAGTTAGATTATTTATTTGACTTTTTTCTTGTTTCTTGAGATATGCCTGTTTTGCTATGAACTTTCCCCTTAGGACTGCTTTTACGGTGTCTCATAGATTTGGGTTGTTGTGTTTTTATTTTCATTCGTTTCTATGCATATTTTGATTTCTTTTTTGATTTCTTCTGTGATTTGTGTGTTATTCAGCAGCGTGTTGTTCAGCCTCCATATGTTGGACTTTTTAATAGTTTTTCTCCTGCAATTGAGATCTAATCTTACTGCATTGTGCTCAGAAAAGAGGCTTGGAATGATTTCACTTTTTTTGAGTTTACCAAGGCTAGATTTATGGGCCAGGATGTGATCTATCCTGGAAGAGGTTCCATGTGCACCTGAAAAAAAAGGTGAAATTCATTGTTTGGGGTTAAATGTACTATAGATATCAATTAGGTCTAACTTGTCTCTTGTATCATCTAAAGTTTGTGTTTCCTTGTTAATTTTCTGTTTAGTTGATCTATCCATTGGTGTGAGTAGGGTATTAAACTCTCCCACTATTATTGTGTTATTGTTAATTTCTCCTTTCATACTTGTTAGCATTTGTTTTACATATTGCAGTGCTCCTATGTTGGGTGCATATATATCTATAATTGTTATAATTTCTTCTTGGATTGATCCTTTGATCATTACGTAGTGATCTTCTTTGTCTCTTTTCACAGCCTTTGTTTTAAAGTCTATTTTATCTGATATGAGTATTCCTACTCCTGCTTTCTTTTGGTCTCTATTTGCATGGAATATCTTTTTCTAGCCCTTCACTTTCAGTCTGTATGTGTCCCCTGTTTTGAGGCGGGTCTCTTGTAGACAACATATGTAGGGGTCTTGTTTTTGTATCCATTCAGCCAGTCTTTGTCTTTTGGTTGGGGTATTCAACCCATTTACATTTAAGGTAATTATTGATAAGTATGATCCCTTTGCCATTTACTTTATTGTTTTGGGTTCGAATTTATACACCCTTTTTGTGTTTCCTGTCTAGAGAATATCCTTTAGCATTTGTTGGAGAGCTGATTTGGTGGTGCTGAATTCTCTCAACTTTTCTTGTCTGTAAAGCTTTTGATTTTTCCTTCATATTTGAACGAGATCCTTGCTGGGTACAGTAATATGGGTTGTAGGTTATTTTCTTTCATCACTTTCAGTATGTCTTACCATTCCCTACTGGCCTGAAGAGTTTCTATTGAAAGATCAGCCATTATCCTTATGGGAAACCTCTTGTGTGTTATTTGTTGTTTTTCCCTTGCTGCTTTTAATATTTGTTCTTTGTTAATTTGATTAATATGTGTCTTGGGGTGTTTCACCTTGGGTTTATCCTGTTTGGGACTCTCTGGGTTTCTTGGACTTGAGTGATTACTTCCTTCCCCATTTTAGGGAAATTTTCAACTATTATCTCCTCAAGTCTTTTCTCATGGTCTTTCTTTTTGTCTTCTTCTTCTAGGACATCTATGATTTGAATGTTGGGGCATTTAACAGTGTCCTGGAGGTCTCTGAGATTGTCCTCATTTCTTTTAATTCGTTTTTCTTTTTTCCACTCTGATTCATTTATTTCCACCATTCTATCTTCTACTTCACTAATCCTATCTTCTGCCTCGGTTATTCTACTATTTGTTCCCTCCGAGTGTTTTTCATCTCATTTATTGCAATATTCATTATATATTGACTCTTTTTTATTTTTTATAGGTCCTTGTTAAACCTTTCTTGCATCTTCTCAATCCTTGTCTCCAGGCTATTTATCTGTGATTCCTTTTGATTTCAAGATTTTGGATCATTTTCACTATCATTATTCGGAATTCTTTATCAGGTAGATTCCCTATCTCTTCCTCTTTTGTTTGGTTTGGTGGGCATTTATCCTGTTCCTTTACCTGCTGGGTATTCCTCTGTCTCTTCTTGTTGTTTATATTGCTGAGTTTGGGGTGTCCTTTCTGTATTCTGGCAGTTTGTGGTGTTCTTTTTAATATGGAGTTTCCTCACTGTGGGTGGGGTTGTACAGGTGGCTTGTCAAGGTTTCTTGGTTAGCGAAGCTTGTGTTGGTGTTCTGGTGAGTGGAGCTGGATTTCTTCTCTCTGGAATGCAATGAAGTTTCCAGTTATGAGTTATGACATGCCAATGGTTTTGGAGTAACTTTGGGCAGACTGTATATAGGTGCTTAGGGCTGTGTTATTGTGTTGCTGGAGAATTTGCCTGGTATGTCTTGCTCTGGAACTTGTTGGCCTTTGGGTGGTGCTTGGAGGCGTTTGATGAGCTCCTGTCAATTAATGTTCCCTGGAGTCAGGAGTTCTCTGGACTTCAGCCTGCTTCTGGTTTTCAGTCTTATTTTTACAGTAGGCTCAAGACTTCTCCTTCTATACAGCACTCCTTTCAAAGACAATTGGCTGCTTTTCTGGGTTCCTGATGTCCTCTGCCAGCATTCAAAAGGTGTTTTGTGGAATTTACTCAGCGTTTAAATGTTGTTTTGATGAATTTGTGGGGGGAGAAAGTGGTCTCCCCGTCCTATTCCTCCGCCGTCTTAGGACTACCTCTCCTCTTTCACTTTCATCAAGAGACTCTTTAGTTCTTCTTCACTTTCTGCCATAAGGGTGGTGTCATCTGCATAACTCAAGTTATTGATATTTCTCCCAGCAATCTTGATTTCAGTTTGTGCTTCAACCAGCCTAGTGTTTCTCATGATGTACTCTTCATATAAGTTAGATAAGCAGGGTGACAATATACAGCCTTGAGGTACTCCTTTACTGATTTGGAACCAGTCTGATGTTCCATGTCCAATTCTGACTGTTGCTTCCTGACCTGCATACATATTTCTCAAGAGGCAGGTCAGGTGGTCTGATATTCCCATCTCTTTCAGAATTTTGTGCAGCTTATTGTGATCCACACAGTCAAAGGCTTCGGCATGGTTAATTAAGCAGAAATAGATGTTTTCTGGAACTCTCGCTTTTTTGATAATCCAGCGGATGTTGGCAATTTGATCTCTGGTTCCTCTGCCTTTTCTAAAACCAGTTTGAATATCTGTAAATTTACAGTTCACATACTGTTGAAGCCTGGCTTGGAGAATTTTGAGTATTACTTTACTAGCTTGTGAGAAGAGTGCAATTGTGTAGTAGCCTGAGCATTCTTTGGCATTGTCTTTCTCTGCAATTGGAATGAAAACTAGCATTTTCCAGTCCTGTGGCCACTGCTGAGTTTTCCGGATTTTCTGGCATATTGAGTGCAGCACTTTCACAGCATCATCTTTCAGGATTTGAAATAGCTCAACTGGAATCCCATCAACTCCACTAGCTTTGTTCGTAGTGATGCTTCTTAAGGCCCACTTGCCTTCACATTCCAGGATGTTTGGCTCTAGGTGAATTATCACACCATCGTCCTTATCTGGGTCGAGAAGATCTTTTTTGTATAGTTCTTCTGTGTATTTTTGCCACCTCTTTTTAATATTTTCTACTTCCGTTAGGTCTATACCATTTCTATACTTTATTGTGCCATGTTTGCATTAAATATTCCCTTGGTATCTCTAATTTTCTTGAAGAGATCTCTAGTTTTTCCCAGTCTATTGTTTTCCTCTATTTCTTTGCATTGATCACTGAGGAAGGCTTTCTTATTTCTCTTTGCTATTCTTTGGAACTCTGCATTGAAATTGATATAGCTTTCCTTTTCTCCTTTGCTTTTCACTTCTCTTCTTTTCTCAGCTATTTGTAGCTAGCTTTTTTGCATTTCTTTTTCTAGGGGACAGTCTTGATCCCTGTCTCTTATACAATGTCATGAACCTCCATCCACAGTTCATCAGCTACTCTGTCTAGTAGATCTAATCCATTGAATCTATTTCTCACTTTCACTGTATAATCATAAGGGATTTGATTTAGGTCATACCTGAATGGTCTAGAGGTTTTCCCTACTTTCTTCAATTTAACACTAAACTTGACAATAAGGAGTTCATGATCTGAGCCACAGTTCAGCTCCCAGTCTTGTTTTTGCTGACTTTATAGAGCTTCTCCATCTTTGTCTGCAAACAATCAATCTGATTTCGGTATTGACCATCTGGCGATGTCCATGTGTAGAGTCTTCTCTTGTGTTGTTGGAAGAGGGTGTTTGCTATGACCAGTGTGTTCTCTTGGCTAAACTCAGTTAGCCTTTGCCCTGCTTCATCTCTACTCCAATGCCAAATTTGTCTGTTACTCCAGGTGTTTCTTGACTTCCCACTCTTGACTTTGCATTCCAGGAGTTCAAGAAAGAGAGAAAAGAGGTCAGAAAACATATTCAAGAAATAATGACAAAAAACTTTCTTAGACCGGGGAAAGTAATGCATATCCAGATCCAAGAAGACAAAAATATACCAAATAAGATGAATCTAAAGAGACAGTGAGACATAGTACAAAACTAAAGTTTTCAAGAATAAAGAAACTGGAAATGAACCCTAAAAAAAAAAAAAAAAAGAAAGAAAGAAAAATAATGTTAAGAGCATCAGGAAAAAGAAAAATAACTTTTATGTACAAGGGAACCATGACTATAATATATTCAGCAGAAACTTTACAAATAAAAGTGAGTAGAACAATATAAAGTGCTGATAGAAAAAAATATCGTCCAGTCATATTCTACCTGACAAAATTGTACTTCGTAACTGAAGGTGGGTAAAGAGTTTTGCAGCAAGCAAAAACTGAAAATGTTATCACCATAAATTGCATTACAACATACATTAAAACTTCAAGCTGAATAAAACACAAAATTAGAAACATGAGAACATATGCAAATACAAAATCCATTGGTAAAAGTAAACATAAAAAAAAAAAAAAAAACTCCAGGATACTTCAATATTGGCTTCCCTGCTGGTCCAGTGGTTAAGAATCTGCCTGTCAATTCAGGCTTTATCAGTTCAATCCCTGGTCCATGAAGATGCTACATGCTGCAGGGAAACTATGCCCATGTGCTGCAAATACTGAGCCCAAGCTCTTGAGCCCAAGAGCTGCAACTACTGAGTCCAGGTGCTTCAGCCCACTGAAGTTCATGTGCTTAGAACCTATGCTCTGCAACAAGAGAAGCCATCATAATTAGAAGCCCTCATTCTACAACTAAAGAGCAGCCCTCACTCAGGACTTAGCAATGGGGGCTCAGTGAAGGCAAAAATAAATACATGACTTTTTTTTTTTTTTTATTAAAGAGAGGTTAACACATCACTTAATATCACTGAATTATGCAAGTATACACAGAGACCTCTGGGATTTGTTCAGAAACAATCTTCAAAAACAAAAACAAAGTCTTCAATATTGTGATGATGATGAGTAAATCACTTCTAAGATTAAAGGAAAAGAGTAATGAAAATAATTATAACTACAATTATTTCCTAATGGATACACAATATAAAAATATGTAAATTTTAACATTAAAAAAAACATGAAAAGTAGGAGGGAATGTGTAAAGTTGTAGAGTTTTTATATGTGTTAAGAGTTTAGTTATTATCTTAAAGTGAACTGTTACAAGATGTAAGCCTCGTGGTAATCACAATGCAAAATCCTAGAGTAGAAACATTAAGGAGAAAAAGAAAACAAACAAACAAACACAGAAACTAATCATGTCAGAGAAAATTATCAAATCATAAAATCAGGGATCAATAATGATATAAAGGAACTATAGAACTGTAAGTTGTCTATAAGACAATTAACAAAATGTCAAAATTAAGTCATCCCTACCAATAACTATTGAAAGGTGTGCCTGTGTGCATGTGTGCTCAGTCACTTCAGTCATGTCCGATTCTTTGCACCCTCTGGACTGTAGCCCACCAGGCTTCTCTGTCCATGAGAATCTCCAGGCAAGAATACTAGAGTGAATTACCATGCCCTCCTCCATGGGGTCTTCCTGACCCAGAGATTGAACCCACAACTCCTGCATTTCAGGAGGATTATTTACCCACTGAGACACCTGGGAAGCCCAACTGAAAGGTAAATAGACTAAATCCTCCAATAAAAATCATAGAGTGCCTGAGTGGATAGAAAAAGAAGACCCAGCTATATGTTGCCTATAAGAGAATAATAAAACTTTAAGGGTGCACATGGATGCAAGTGAAGGAATGGAAAAAAAGATAGCCCATGCAAATAGAAACCAAGAAAAGAAGATTAAATCAACTTCAAATCAACTTTAAATCAAAAACTATTATAAGAGAAGATCATTATACAATGATAAAGGGGTCAATGTATCAGTAGAATATAACATTTCTGTACCCAACATCACAGCATGTAAACACATAAAACAAATAGTAAGAGATGTGAAAAGAGAAATAAATAATGCTATACTAGTATAGAATGTCAATACACTATTCAGCAATAGATAAAACCTTGAGCAGAATATCAGTAAGAAAACATTGGACTTTATACTACCCATTAGACTACATGAACCTAACAGACAAATACAGAGTATTTCATCAAACAGCAGAATAAAGTCTTCTTATGTGCACATGGGATACACTTCAGAATAGATTATGTGATAGTCCATAGAACAAGTCTTAATCAATTTAAGAAAATCAAAATTATATAGAGCATCTTTTATTATGAATGGTGTGAAATTAAAAATTAATTAAAGAAAAAATGGAAAATATACAAATATGTGGAGATCAGCCAAATGCTCCAGACAATCATTGGATCAATGAAAAACTCAAGATAGAAATCAAAATACCTCGAGACAAATGCGATTAGAAATGGAAACATACAATACCAGAACATATGGAATACACCTAAAGCAGTTATAAAAGGCAGGGTTATAGCAACTGAGTTTCAGTTCAGTCGCTCAGTCATATCCAACTCTTTGTAACCCCATGGACTGCAGCACACCAGGCTTCCCTATCCATCACCCACTTCTGGAACTTGTTCAACTTCATGTCCATCGAGTTGGTGATGCCATCCAACCATCTCATCCTCTGTCATCCCCTTCTCTTCCTGTCTTCAATCTTTCCCAGGATCAGAGTATTTTCCAGTGTGCCAGTTCTTCACATCAGGTGGCCAAAGTATTGGAGTTTCAGCTTCAGCATAAGTCCTCCCAAAGAATATTCAGGACTGGTTTCCTTTAGCATTGACTGGCAATAGATGCCTACATTAAATAAAACTCAGATTAAATCAGATCCGTCTCTCAGTCGTGTCCTGACTCTGCAAACCCATGAATCGCAGCCTCCCTGTCTATCACCAACTCCCAGAGGTCACTCAGACTCACATCCATCGAGTCAGTGATGCCATCCAGCCATCTCATCCTCTGTCATCCACTTCTCCTCCAGCCCCCAATCCCTCGAAGCATCAGAGTCTTCTCCAATGAGTCAACTCTTCGCATGAGGTGACCAAAATACTGGAGTTTCAGCTTTAGCATCATTCCTTCAAAGAAATCCCAGGGCTGATCTCCTTCAAAATGGACTGGTTGGATCTCCTTGCAATCCAAGGGACTCTCAAGAGTCTTCTCCAACACCACAGTTCAAAAGCATCAATTCATTGGCGCTCAGCCTTCTTCACAGTCCAGCTCTCACATCCATACATGACCACAGGAAAGACCATAGCCTTGACTAGGTGAACCTTTGCTGGCAAAGTAATGCCTCTGCTTTTAAATATGCTATCTAGGTTGATCATAACTTTCCTTCCAAGGAGTAAGCGTCTTTTAATTTCATGGCTGAAGTCACCATCTGCAGTGATTTTGGAGCCCAGAAAAAGAAAGTCTGACACTGTTTCCACTGTTTCCCCATCTATTCCACATGAAGTGATGTGGCCAGATGCCATGATCTTCGTTTTCTGAATGTTGAGCTTTAAGCCAACTTTTTCACTCTCCACTTTCACTTTCATCAAGAGGCTTTTTAGTTTCTCTTCACTGTCTGCCATAAGGGTGGTGTCATCAGCATATCTGAGGTTATTGAGATTTCTCCCAGCAATCTTGATTCCAACTTGTGTTTCTTCCAGTCCAGTGTTTCTCATGATGTACTCTGCATATAAGTTAAATAAGCAGGGTGACAATATACAGCCTTGACGTACTCCATTTCCTATTTGGAACAGTCTGTTGTTCCATGTCCAGTTCTCACTGTAGTTTCCTGACCAGCATACAAACTTCTCAAGAGGCAGATCAGGTGGTCTGGTATTCCCATCTCTTGAAGAATTTTCCACAGTTTATTGTGATCTACACGGTCAAAGGCTTTGGCATAGTCAATAAAGCAGAAATAGATGTTTTTCTGGAACTCTCTTGCTTTTCCATGAACCAGCAGATGTTGGCAATTTGATCTCTGGTTCCTCTGCCTTTTCCAAAACCAGCTTGAACATCAGGAAGTTCACGGTTAACATATTGCTACAGCCTGGCTTGGAGAATTTTGAGCATTACTTTACTAGCATGTGAGATGAGTGCAATCGTGCGGTAGTTTGAGCACTCTTTGGCATTGCCTTTCTTTGGGATTGGAGTGAAAATTGACCTTTCCAATCTTGTGGCCACGGCTGAGTTTTCCAAATTTTCTGGCATATTGAGTGCAGCACTTTCACAGAATCATCTTTCAGGATTTGGAATAGCTCCACTGGAATTCCATCACCTCCACTAGCTTTGTTCATAGTGATGCTTTCTAAGGCCCACTTGACTTCACATTCCAGGATGTCTGGCTCTAGGTCAGTGATCACACCATCATGATTATCTGGGTCGTGAAGATGTTTTTTGTACAGTTCTTCTGTGTATTCTTGCCACCTCTTCTTAATATCTTCTGCTTCTGTTAGGTCCATACCATTTCTGTCCTTTATTGAGCCCATCTTTGCATGAAATGTTCCCTTGGTACCTCTGATTTTCTTGAAGAAATCCCTAGTCTTTCCCATTCTGTTGTTTTCCTCTATTTCTTTGTATTGATCACTGAAGAAGGTTTTCTTATCTCTTCTTGCTATTCTTTGGAACTCTGCATTCAGATGTTTATATCTTTCCTTTTCTACTTTGCTTTTCACTTCTCTTCTTTTCACAGCTATTTGTAAGGCCTCCCGAGACAGTCATTTTGCTTTTTTGCATTTCTTTTCCATGGGGATGGTCTTGATCCCTGTCTCCTGTACAATGTCATGAACCTCCTTCTATAGTTCATCAGGCACTCTGTTGGATCTAGGCCCTTAAATCTATTTCTCACTTCCACTGTATAATCGTAAGGGATTTGATTTAGGTCATACCTGAATGGTTTAGTGGTTTTCCCTACTTTCTTCAATTTCAGTCTGAATTTGGCAATAAGGAGTTCATGGTCTGAGCCACAGTCAGCTCCTGGTCTTGTTTTTGCTGATTGTATAGAGCTTCTCCAACTTTGGCTGCAAGGAATATAATCGATCTGATTTCAGTGTTGACCATCTGGTGATGTCCTTGTATAGAATCTTCTCTTGTGTTGTTGGAAGAGGGTATTTGCTATGACCAGTGCATTTTCTTGGCAAAACTCTGTTAGTCTTTGCCCTGCTTCATTCCGTATTCCAAGGCCAAATTTGCCTGTTACTCCAGGTGTTTCTTGACTTCCTACTTTTGCATTCCAGTCCCCTATAATGAAAAGGACATCTTTTGGGGGTGTTAGTTCTAAAAGATCTTGTAGGTCTTAATAGAACTGTTCAACTTCAGCTTCTTCAGCATTACTGGTTGAGGCATAGACTTGGATTACTGTGACATTGAATGGTTTGCCTTGGAAATGAACAGAGATCATTCTGTCGTTTTTGAGATTGCATCCAAGTACTGCATTTCGGACTCTTTTGTTGACTATGATGGCTACTCCATTTCTTCTGAGGGCTTCCTGCCCACAGTAGTAGATATAATGGTCATCTGAGTTAAATTCACCCATTCCAGTCCATTTTAGATCGCTAATTCCTAGAATGTCGACATTCACTCTTGCCATCTCTTGTTTGGCCACTTCCTATTTGCCTTGATTCATGGACCTGACATTCCAGGTTCCTATGCAATATTGCTATTTACAGCATCGGGCTTTGCTTCTATCACCAGACGCATCCACAGCTGGATATTCTTTTTGCTTTGGCTCCATCCCTTCATTCTTTCTGGAGTTATTTCTCCACTGATCTCCAGTAGCATACTGGGCCCCTACTGACCTGGGGAGTTTCTCTTTCAGTATCCTATCATTTTGCCTTTTCATACTGTTCATGGGGTTCTCAAGGCAAGAATACTGAAGTGGTTTACCTTTCCCTTCTCCAGCGGACCACACCCTGTCATATCTCTCCACCATGACCCGCCCATCCTGGGTTGCCCCACGGGCATGGCTTAGTTTCATTGAGTTAGACAAGGCTGTGGTCCTAGTGTGATTAGATTGACTAGTTTTCTGTGAGTATGGTTTCAGTGTGTTTGCCCTCTGATGCCCTCTTGCAACACCTACCATCTTACGTGGGTTTCTCTTACCTTGAGCGTGGGGTATCTCTTCCTGGCTGCTCCAGCAAAGCACAGCCATCGCACCTTACCTTGGACGAGGGGTCTCTCCTCACCGCTGCCCTTCCTGACCTCGGTTGTGGGGTAGCTCCTCTCGGAACTAGAGAAAGCAAATAAACAGTTTTATACTTCAAGGTACTAGAAAAGTGAGAACAAACTAATCTCAAAGTTAGGTGAAAGAAGGAAATAGCAAAGATCACAGTAGAGATAAATGTAATAGAAAATAAAAGACAATAGCAAAGATTAATGAAGCTAGTTTTTGAAATGATAATGCTGACAAATCTTTAACTAGACAAGAAAGAATGAAGACTTTTAAAACATTATAAAGGTAAGATTGATTACAGCTAATACCACACAAATAGTAAAGATCATCAGAAGTTAATATGAACAATAGTATCAACAAACTGTATACCCTAGAAGAAATGAACAAATTCTTAGAAACATTCAAACTATCAAACATGAATTATGATTAAAAGGAAAATCTGAACTAACCAATAACAAGTAAGAAATTTTAATCACTAACCAAAAAACTCCCCCACAAAAAAAGTCCAGGATCATATGACTTCATGAATAATTTCTACCAAATATTTGAGAAGAATAAATACCAAAACCTTTTAATTTATTCCAACAAATATAAACAGAGATAATATTTCAAACTTATTTTCATGCTCTCATTACACTGATACCAAAGCCAGAAAAGGATATTACAAAATAAGTAAATCTCAGACTACTGAACAGATGAAAAATCCTCTAGAAAAGTATTATTAAATTAAATTAAATAGTAAATTTAAAAAGTTGTACAAGATGATATCAAGATCAAGGGATTTCCCAAGAATTCAAAGATGGTTCAATATCAGTAAATTAACCAATGTAAAGCACTACATTACCAAAAGAAAAAAAATCTTATGATCATCCTTATAGAGGTAGAAAAAACTTTTGACATAATTCACATCATTTCATGATAATTCTGTACTCAAGAACCTGAGTACAGAAGGAATGTTCTTCACTATAACAAAGATCATGTATGAAAAGCCCACATCTATTAATAACACATGTAATGTTGAAAAGCTGAAAGCTTTTCCTTTAAGAAATCAGATCAGATCAGATCAGATCAGTCGCTCTGTCGTGTCAACTCTTTGCGACCCCATGAACTGCAGCACGCCAGGCCTCCCTGTCCATCACCAGCTCTCGGAGGTCACTCAGACTCACATCCATCGAGTCAGTAATGCCATCCAGCCATCTCATCCTCTGGCGTCCCCTTCTCCTCCTGCCCTCAATCCCTCCCAGCATCAGTGTCTTCTCCAATGAGTCAATTCTTCACATGAGGTGGCCAAAATACTGGAGTTTCAGCTTTAGCATCATTCCTTCCAAAGAAATCCCAGGGCTGATCTCCTTCAGATGGACCGGCTGGATCTCCTTGCAGTCCAAGGGATTCTCAAGAGTCTTCTCCAACACCACAGTTCAAAAGCATCAATTCTTTGGCACTCAGCCTTCTTCACAGTCCAGCTCTCACATCTATACATGACCACAGGAAAGACCATAGCCTTGACTAGGCGAACCTTTGTTGGCAAAGTGATGTCTCTGCTTTTGAATATGCTATATCTAGGTTGGTCATAACTTTCCTTCCAAGGAGCAAGCGTCTTTTAATTTCATGGCTGCAGTCACCAGCTGCAGTGATTTTGGAGCCCAGAAAAATAAAGTCTGACACTGTTTCCACTCTTTCTCCATCTATTTCCCATGTAGTGATGGGACCAGATGCCATGATCTTTGTTTTCTGAATGTTGAGCTTTAAGCCAACCTTTTCACTCTCCACTTTCACTCTCATCAGGAGGCTTTTTAGCCCCTCTTCACTTTCTGCCATAAGGGTGGTGTCATCTGCATATCTGAGGTTATTGAGATTTCTCCCAGCACTCTTGATTCCAACTTGTGTTTCTTCCAGTCCAGCATTTCTCATGATGTACTCTGCATATAAGTTAAATAAACATGGTGACAATATACAGCCTTGACGTACTCCTTTTCCTATTTGGAACCAGTCTGTTGTTCCATGTCCAGTTCTAACTGTTGCTTCCTGGCCTGCATACAGATAAACCCTAGTATATAAGGCCAATTAACTTTCGACAAAGGAACCAATAATATACAATAAGGAAATATAATCTCTTCATTAAATGATGTTAGGAAAGCTGAATATTCACATGCAAAATGTCTGTTTTTATTCCAATATTGATTTGATTACTGTAGCTTTACAATAGAGTTTGAAACCTGGAAATGTAATGCCTCCAGCTGCTCTAAATTTTTTTTTCTGATTGTTTATACTGTTTAGAAATACAACTGGGTTTTATATATTAATATAACATTAAGAACAGCTGGAGGCATTATATTTCCTGATTTAAAACTTAATTATGAAGCTCCAGTAATCAATATGATATTGGAATAAAAACAATCACATAGATAAATGGAGCAGAATATAGAGCCCAGGAATAAATTCCAGTGTATATAGACAGTTAGCTTTCAACAAAGGAGCCAAGAGTATACAATGAGGAAAGGATACTCTCTTCAATAAATGATGTCAGGAATACTGAATATTCCCATGCAAAAGAATGAAAATGGGCCTTTATATCATATACAAAAGATAACTCCAAAATGGACTATTGAAAACAAGATCTGAAACTGTAAAAGTCCTTGAAGAAAAACTAAGTGGTAGTCCCCTTGACATTGGTACTGGCAATAAGTTTTTGGATTTGAGACCTAAAGCACAAGCAACAAAAAGAGAAATAAACAAGTGGTACTATGTCAAATGAAAAAAGCTATTACACAGCAAAGGAAACCGTCAACAAGTCAAAAAGACAATCTACTGATTGAGAGAAAATATTTGCTAACCATCTATCAGATAAGAGATTAATATATAAAATATACTAGGAATTTTTACAACTCAATAGCTAGAAAACAACTCAATTTAAAAATGATGTTTGGCAGAAACCAACACAATTCTTTAAAGGAATTATCCTTCAATTTAAAAATAAATGAATTTAATTTTTTTAAGTCAAAGGACTTAATAAGACATTTTTCTAAAGGCAAACAAGTTAACAATATGTGAAAAGATGCTAAACATCATTAATCATCGTGGAAGTGCAAATCAAAACCACAATGAGGTATCACCTAAGATTTGTTCGGGTGGTGATTACCTGAATAAGTAAATGGAGATATAGATTTAGGTGAAGATGTAGGTGCAGGCGCAAGTGCTGATGTACATGCAGAGATAGAGATAGAGGTGGAGATGGGACTTGCTACGTGGTACTTGTGATAAAGAAACTGCCTGCCAATGTAGAAAACATGAGATATAGATTTGATCCCTGGCTTGGGAAGATCCCCTAGAGGAAAGCATGGCCACCCACTCCAGTATTCTTGCCTGGAGAATCCCATGGACAGAGGAGCCTGGTGGGCTACAGTCCATAGAGTCACATGGACTGTATGTCAGAGTTGGACATGACTGAAGCGACTTATCAGGCATGCACATGGATAGATATAGATATGTGTATATTACATGGACACACACACAAGCATATTATGCAGCCTTAAAAAAAGGAAGAAATCCTGCCTTTTGTGACAACAGTGACCAAAACTGGAGGGCATTATGATAGGTGAAATAAGATAGACAGTGTAAAATAATATGACATGGTACCACTTATGGGCTTCCCAGGTGGCACTGCTGCTGCTGCTAAGTCACTTCAGTCGTGTCCGACTCCGCGCGACCCCATAGACGTCAGCCCACCAGGCGCTCCTGCCACTGGGATTCTCCAGGCAAGAAAACTGGAGTGGGTTGCCATTTCCTTCTCTAATGCATGAAAGCGAAAAAGTGAAAGTGAAGTTGCTCAGTCGTGTCCGACTCTTAGCAACCCCATGGACTGCAGCCCACCAGGCTCCTCCATCCATGGGATTTTCCAGGCAAGAGTACTGGAGTGGGGTGCCATTGCCTTCTCCGAGGTGGCACTAGTGTTAAAGAATCCAACTGTCAATGCAGGAGGCTCAAGAGAGGAGAAAGATGGCAACTCACCCCAGTATTCTTGAATGGAGAATCCCATGGACAGAGGAACTTAATTGGCTACAGTCCATAGGGTTGCAGACTCAGACACAAAGGAAGCAACTTAGCACACATGCAGGCATGGTATCACTTATATCAGAATTTTTTTTACAAATCAATTCATAGAAACAGAATGATGGCAGCTAGGGGCTATAGGGTGGGCAAATAGAAAGTAAATTATTACAAACTTTCAGTTATGAGAAGAAAAGATCTTAGGATTTAGTGTATAACATGTTCAATATTATTCATAATAATATAATACTGAAATTTGCTAAGATAGTAGAACTTCTGTTCATCAAAAGAAGAGGAGAATATGTGAAGTGGTGAGTATATTAACTAAATCCAAGGTGGGAATCTTTCACAGTATATACATATATAAAATCATCACTGTACAGTTTTTTTTTTATTTTATTTTATTTAACTTAACAATATTATATTGGTTTTGCCATTTATCAAAATGAATCTGCCACAGGTATACATGTGTTCCCCATCATGAACCTTCCTTTGTCCTCCCTTCCCATACCATCCCTCTGGGTCATCCCAATGCACCAGCCCCAAGCATCCAGTATCGTGCATCGAACCTGGACTGGCGACTCGTTTCATATATGATATTATACATATTTCAATGCCATTCTCCTAAATCATCCCACACTCTCTCTCTCCCATAGAGTCCAAAAGACTGTTCTATACATCAGTGTCTCTTTTGCTGTCTTGTATACAGGGTTATTGTTACCATCCTTCTAAATTCCATATATATGCATTAGTATACTGTATTGGTGTTTTTCTTTCTGGTTTACTTCACTCTGTATAATAGGCTCCAGTTTCATCCGCCTCATTAGTACTAATTAAAATGTATTCTTTTTAATGGCTGAATAATACTCCATTGTGTATATGTACCACTGCTTTCTTATCCATTTATCTGCTGATGGACGTCTAGGTTGGTTTCATGTCCTGGCTATTGTAAACAGTGCTGCTATGAACACTGGGGTACACGTGTCTCTTTCAATTCTGGTTTCCTCAATGTGTATGCCCAGCAGTGGGATTGCTGGATCATAAGGCAGTTCTTTTTCCAGTTTTTTAAGGAATCTTCACACTGTTCTCCATAGTGGCTGTACTAGTTTGCATTCCCACCAACAGTGTAAGAGAGTTCCCTTTTCTCCGCACCCTCTCCAGCATTTATTACTTGTAGACGTTTGGATCGCAGCCATTCTGACTGGCGTGAAATGGTACCTCATAGTGGTTTTGATTTGCATTTCTCTGATAATGAGTGATGTTGAGCATCTTTTCATGTGTTTGTTAGTCATCTGTATGTCTTCTTTGGAGAAATGTCTATATAGTTCTTTCGCCCATTTTTTGATTAGGTCATTTATTTTTCTGGAATAGAGCTGTAGGAGTTGCTTGTATATTTGTGAGATTAGTTGTTTGTCTGTTGCTTCATTTGCTATTATTTTTCTCCATTCTGAAGGCTGTCTTTTCACCTTGCTTATAGTTTCCTTTGTTGTGCAGAAGCTTTTTAAGTTTAATTAGGTCCCATTTGTTTATTTTTTATTTTATTTCTAGTATTCTGGGAGTTGGGTCATAGAGGATCCTGCTGTGATGAAAGTCGGAGAGTGTTTTGCCTATGTTCTCCTCTAGGAGTTTTATAGTTTCTGGTCTTACATTTAGATCTTTAATCCATTTTGAGTTTATTTTTGTGTATGGTGTTAGAAAGTGCTCTAGTTGGGGCATTCAACCCATTTACGTTTAAGGAAATTGCTGATAAATATGATCCCATTGCCATTTACTTTATTGTTTTGGGTTCAAATTTATATACCCTTTTTGTGTTTCCTGTCTAGAGAATGTCCTTTAGTATTTGTTGGAGAGCTGGTTTGGTGGTGCTGAGTTCTCTCAGCTTTTGTTTGTCTGTAAAGCTTTTGATTTCTCCTTCATATTTGAATGAGATCCTTGTTGGGTACAATAATCTTGGCTGTAGGTTATTTTCTCTCATCACTTTAAGTATGTCTTGCCATTCCCTCCTGGTTTGGAGATTTTCTATTGAAAGATCAGCTGTTATCCTTATGGGAATTCCCTTGTGTGTTATTTGTTGTTTTTCTCTTGCTGCTTTTAATATTTGTTCTTTGTGTTTGATCTTTGTTAATTTGATTAATATGTGTCTTGGGGTATTTCTCCTTGGGTTTGTCCTGTTTGGGACTCTCTGGGTTTCTTGGAGTTGAGTGATCATTTCCTTCCCCATTTTAGGGAAGTTTTCAACTATTATCTCCTCAAGTATTTTCTCATGGTCTTTCTTTTTGTCTTCTTCTTCTAGGACCCCTATGATTGGAATGTTGTAGTGTTTAATATTGTCCTGGAGGTCTCTGAGATTGTCCTCATTTCTTTTAATTTGTTTTTCTTTTTTCCTCTCTGATTCATTTATTTCTACCATTCTATCTTTTAATTCACTAATACTATCTTCTACCTCTGTTATTCTACTATTTGTTGCCTCCAGAGTGTTTTTGATCTCATTTATTGCATTATTCATTATATATTGACTCTTTTTTATTTCTTCTAGGTCCTTGTTAAACCTTTCTTGCATCTTATCAATCCTTGTCTCCAGGCTATTTATCTGTGATTCCTTTTGATTTCAAGATTTTGGATCATTTTCACTATCATTATTCAAAATTCTTTGTCAGGTAGATTCCCTATCTCTTCCTCTTTCGTTTGGTTTGGTGGACATTTATCCTGTTCTTTTACTTTCTGGGTATCCCTCTGTCTCTTCATCTTTTTTTTTAATTGCTGAGTTTGGGGTGTCCTTTCTATATTCTGGCAGTTTGTGGAGTTCTCTTTATTGTGGCGTTTCCTCACTGTGTGTGGGTTTGTACAGGTGGCTTGTCAAGGTTTCTTGGTTAGGGAAGCTTGTGCCGATGTTCTGGTGGGTGGAGCTGGATTTCTTCTCTCTAAAGTGCAATGAAGTGTCCAGTTATGAGTTATGAGATGTCTATGGTTTAGGGGTGCCTTTAGGCAGCTATATTGGAGCTCAGGGCTGTGTTCCTGTGTTGCTGGAGAATTTGCCTGGTATGTCTTGCTGTGGAACTTGTTGGCCCTTGTGTGGTGCTTGGTTTCAGTGTAGGTATGGAGGCCTTTCTGAGCTCCTGTCAGTTAATGTTCCCTGGAGTCAGGGTTTAGACTTAAGCCTCCTGCTTCCAGTTATTGGTCTTATTTTTACAATAGTCTCAAAACTTCTCCTTCTATACAGCACCATTGATAAAACATCACGGGATTTTAATCTATTGCCTGTTGCTTCCAAGGCAGTTCCCTCTGTTATAGCTTCTTCTGTTTGCTGGTCTCTTTAGTGTCTGATTTCCGCTCTGATACAAAGAGGGAGGGACGCTGCAAATAAATAACACTGGCATGTTCTCGCAATGCCTCAGCCATACTGGGCCTGTGCCCACTCACGGCAGGTGTAGCCTCCCAGCCCACACTGCTCAGGCTCCAGGTTGCTCCACCAGGAACCATCCGCGGCCGGCCCTGGGCTCCTTGCACCTCCCAGGTCTAAGCCGCTCAGGTTCAGGCATTCGGGTAGTCCTCAGAGGCATAGACTCGGTTGGGCCTGCGTTTTGTGCCCTTCCCAGGTCCGAGCAGTGCAGGTGAAGTGGTGGTTGGCGAGCATGGTTGCTCCGACTTATCGCCTCCCCGCTGCTCGGTTATCTGGGTGTACAACTGGCGCACCTTCTCAGGCGGATGTTGACTGTCCAGAACCCCAAAAAGTTATAGTTAGCAAAGAAGCCTGCTTACAGTTTTGTAGATAATGTCTCTCTGGGACTGTGATTGCCCCTTCCAGCTCTGGCTGCCTGTCACCAGAGGGGGATGGTCTGCAGCCGGCTATCTCTGTACAGTCTTTTGTTCTGTGCACAGGCCTGGCAATGTCTTAGGTTAGGGCTGGCTTTTCATGTGGTAGATATCCCACAGTCTGGTTTGCTAACCCAATTATTTCGCTCAGGTAGTGATCAGGGTATTCAGGCAAGATCCTTACTCTAAGCGATGCAGCCCGTGTCGCGCCTCCCTGCCCAGCCACCGCTTGATAATGGCGGATGCAGGTGTCTGCGCTGCTTCTCCGCTGGGGGACTTACTGTAGGGCTCATAATCTGTGGGCTTTAATTGTTTATTTATTTTTCCTCCCTGTTATGTTGCCCTCTGTGCTTCCAAGGCTTGGCACAGACTCGGCAGTGAGAATGTTTCCTGGTGTTGGGAAACTTCTCTCTTTTTAAGACTCCCTTCCTGGGACGGAGCTCTGTTCCTCCCTCTTTTGTTGCTTTTTTTGTCTTTTATATTTTTTCCTACCTCCTTTTGAAGACAATGGGTTGCTTTTCTGGGTGCCTGATGTCTTCTGCTCGCATTCAGAAGTTGTTTTGTGGAATTTACTTGGCATTTAAATGTTCTTTTGATGAGTTTGTAGGGGAGAAAGTGTTCTCCCCGTCCTATTCCTCCACCATCTTAGCTCCTCCTTGTACAGTTTAAATATATTACAATTTTATTTGAATTTATCACTCAATAGCAGATGAAAAAACAGATATAATGATAATAGTAAGAACTGATTCCTAAAATAAAAAGTCTTACTGGTTACTGGATACTATAAATATTCCAGCAAGTTTCAAATGTTCTGTAGTCATAAAGTTGAAAATCAAAGCAGAAAATATGAAGTGCAATTCATACTTAACAAAAAGACAAGAGTGAAGCAAGGCAAAGATCAGTACACAGTATTTAAAATTATGACAGGAATTTACAAACATATTTATTTGTAACTGTATTTAATTTACAATGTTGTGTTAATTTTGTGAGTTAAAGATGTGAGTTCAACATAGTGATTTAGGTGTGGGATTTTTTGCAGATTATATTCCACTATCAGATCAGATGAGATCAGTCGCTCAGTCATGTCCAGCCCTTTGCGACCCCATGAATCGCAGCACGCCAGGCCTCCCTGTCCATCACCAACTCCCGGAGGTCACTCAGACTCGCATCCATCGATTCAGTGATGCCATCCAGCCATCTCATCCTCTGTCATCCCCTTCTCCTCCTGTCCCCAATCCCTCCCAGCATCAGAGTTTTCTCCAACGAGTCAACTCTTCACATGAGGTGGCCAAAGTACTGGAGTTTCAGCTTTAGCTTCATTCCTTCCTAAGAAATCCCAGGGTTGATCTCCTTCAGAATGGACTGATTGGATCTCCTTGCAGTCCAAGGGATCCTCAAGAGTCTTCTCCAACACCACAGTTCAAAAGAATCAATTCTTTGGTGCTCAGCCTTCTTCACAGTCCAACTTTCACATCCATACATGACCACAGGAAAAAACCATACTTACTTACATACCCCTTACTTAACTACTTACTAAATATTCTCTAGGTATATCTGTGTTGCTGCACAGGGAGAGATAGATATAGATACATATCAAATATTTTAGCCAGCTGTCAGTTGATGGACATATGGATTGCTTCCATCTTTTGACTATTGGAAAGAGTCTTCCATATAAATGTTGGGATGCATGTATCTTTTTGAATAGAGTTATCTTTTCTGGATATATGCCCAAAAGAGTGATTTCTATATCATATGATAGCTCTATTTTTAATTTTTCGAGGAATGTTTGCTTTCCATAGTGGCTGCACCAATTTACATTCCCACCAACAGTGTCCAAACCCTCTCTAGAGATTATTATTTGTAGACTTTTCAATGGTAGCCATTCTGACTGATGTAAGTTGATCCTTCATTGTGATTTTGATTTGCATTTCTCTAATTAGTGATGTTGAGCATGTTTTCATGTACCTATTGGCCATCTTTATGTCTTCTTTGGAAAAATGTCTTTTTAGGTCTCCTGCCCATTTTTTATTTATTAATTTTTTTTTTAGATATTAAGCTTATGAACTGTCTGTATATTTTGCATATTAACCCCTTGTCAGTTGCATCATTTGCAAATACTTTCTCCCATACCATAGGTTGTCTTTTCATATTGTTTATAGCTTCTTTGCTACACAAAAGCCATTAAGTTATTAGGTGCAATTTGTTTATATTTACTTTTAAATTATTCTGCTTTGGGAAACTGACCAAAGAAAATATTTCTATGATTTATGTCAAAGAATATTTTGTCTACGTTCTCTTCTAGGAGTTTGTAGTGTCCTGTGTTTAAACCATTTTGAATTTTTTTTTGTATATAGTATAAGGAAGTGTTTTAATTTCATTAAATTACATGTAACTATTTAGTTTCCCCATAACTTTTTAAAATTAATTTTTATTAGAGTGCAGTTGCTTTACAATGTTGTGTTAGCTTCTACTATACAGCAACATGAATCAGGCATACATATACATATATCCTTGGACATGGGGTTGCTCCTCCCAGCCGCCACCCCTGGCCTCGGGCGTGGGGGCGTGGGGGCATGGGGGCGTGGGGGCGTGGGGGCGTGGGGTAGCTCCTCCTGGCGGACACCCCTGACCTCAGACTTGGGTAGTTCCTCTCAGCTGTTCCTGTGCCATGGCAGCCTGGCACTCAGCCGCTGTCCCTGACCTCGGACGTTGGGTAACTCCTCTTAGACGCCGCCCTTCGGGCATGGGGTCCTCCCAGCTTCTGCCCCTGACTTCAGACATGGGGTAACTCCTCTCGGCTGTACTTAGTGCACTGGTCGCAGCTGCCCGCACTTATTCCAACAATACAATGGAAAACTCTACACATGGACATCACCAGATGGTCAACACCAAAATCAGATTGATTATATTCTCTGCAGCCAAAGATAGAGAAGCTCTATACAGTCCACAAAAACAAGACCAGGAGCTGACTATGGCTCAGACCATGAACTCCTTATTACTAAATTCAGACATAAAGAAAGTAGGGAAAACCACTATACCATTCAGGTAGGACCTAAATCAAATCCCTTATTATTATACAGTGGAAGTGAAAAATAGATTTAAGGGCCTAGATCTGATAGACAGAGTGCCTGATGAACTATGGGAGGAGGTTCATGACATGATCAAGACCATCCCCATGGAAAAGATATGCAAAAAAGCAAAATGGCTGTCTGGGGAGGTCTTACAAATAGCTGTGAAAAGAAGAGAAGAGAAAAGCAAAGGAGAAAAGGAAAGATATAAACATCTGAGTGCAGAGTTCCAAAGACTAGCAAGAAGAGATAACAAAGGCTTCCTTAGCGATCAATGCAAAGAAAGGGAGGAAAACAACAGAATGGGAAAGACTAGAGATCTCTTCAAGAAAATTAGAGATACCAAGGGAACATTTCATGCAAAGATGGGCTCGATAAAGGACAGAAATGGTATGGACCTAACAGAAGCAGAAGATATTAAGAAGAGGTGGCAAGAATACACAGAAGAACTGTACAAAAAAGATCTTCATGACACTGATAATCACAATGGCGTGATCACTGACCTAGAGCCAGACATCCTGGAATGTGAAGTCAAGTGGGCCTTAGAAAGCATCACTACAAACAAAGTTAGTGGAGGTGAGGGAATTCCAGTTGAGCTATTTCAATTCCTAAAAAATGATGCTGTGAAAGTGCTACACTCAATATGCAAGAAAATTTGGAAAACTCAGCAGTGGCCACAGGACTGGAAAAGATCAGTTTTCATTCCAATCCCAAAGGAAGGCAATGCCAAAGAATGCTCAAACTACCCCACTATTGCACTCATCTCACATGCTGGTAAAGTAATGCTCAAAATTCTCCAAGCCAGGCTTCAGCAATATGTGAACCGTGAACTTCTAGATGTTCAAGTTGGTTTTAGAAAAGGAAGAGGAACCAAAGATCAAATTGCCAACATCTTCTGGATCATCGAAAAAGCAAGAGAGTTCCAGAAAAAACATCTATTTCTGCTTTATTGACTATGCCAAAGCCTTTGACTGTGTAGATCACAATAAACTGTGGGAAATTCTGGAAGAGATGGGAATATCAGACCACCTGACCTACCTCTTGAGAAATCTGTATGCAGGTCAGGAAGCAACAGTGAGAACTGGACATGGAACAACAGAATGGTTTGAAATAGGAAAAGGAGTACGTCAAGGCTGTATATTGTTACCCTGCTTATTTAACTTATATGCAGAGTACATCATGAGAAACACTGGACTGGAAGAAACACAAGCTGAAATCAAGATTGCTGGGAGAAATATCAATAACCTCAGATATGCAGATGACACCACCCTTATGGCAGAAAGTGAAGAGGAACTAAAAAGCCTCTTGATGAAAGTGAAAGTGGAGAGTGAAAAAGTTGGCTTACAGCTCAACATTCAGAAAATGAAGATAATGGCATCCGGTCCCATCACTTCATGGGAAATAGATGGGTAAACAGTGGAAACAGTGTCAGACTTTTTTTTTTTTTTTTTTTTTTGGACTCCAAAATCACTGCAGATGGTGACTGCAGCCATGAAATTAGAAGATGCTTACTCCTTGGAAAGAAAGTTATGACCAACCTAGATAGTATATTGAAAAGCAGAGACATTACTTTGCCAACAAAGGTCCGTCTAGCCAAGGCTATGATTTTTCCTGTGGTCATGTATGGATGTGAGAGTTGGACTGTGAAGAAGGCTGAGCGCCAAAGAATTGATGCTTTTGAACTGTGGTGTTGGAGAAGACTCTTGAGAGTCCCTTGGACTGCAAGGAGATCCAACCGGTCCATTCTGAAGGAGATCAGCCCTGGGATTTCTTTGGAAGGAATGATGCTGAAGCTGAAACTCCAGTACTTTGGCCACCTCATACAAAGAGTTGACTCACTGGAAAAGTCTCTGATGCTGGCAGGAATTGGGGGCAGGAGGATAAGGGGATGACAGAGGATGAGATGGCTGGATGTCATCACCGACCCAATGGACGTGAGTCTGAGTGAACTCTGGGAGTTGGTGATAGACAGGGAGACCTAGCGTGCTGCTATTCATGGGGTCACAAAGAATCAGACATGACTGAGTGACTAAACTGAACTGTACTGATACATATATCCCCTTGCTTTTGGACTTCCTTCCCTTTCAGGTAACCACAATGCACTAAGAAGAGTTCCATGCGTTATTCAGTATGTTCTCATTAGTTGTCGGGGAAGGCAATGGCACCCCCACCCCAGTACTCTTACCTGGAAAATCCCATGGACGGAGGAGCGTGGTAAGCTCCAGTCCATGGGGTCGCTTAGAGTCGGACACGACTGAGCGACTTCACTTTCACTTTTCACTTTCATGCATGGGAGAGGGAAATGGCAACCCACTCCAGTATTCTTGCCTGGAGAATCCCAGGGACAGCCGTCTATGGGATCGCACAGAGTCGGACACGACTGAAGCGACTTAGCAGTAGCAGTTATACATAGCATCAATAGTATATGTGTTTCAATCCCAGTATCTCAATTGATCCCACCCCCCATTTCCCTCTTGGTATTCATGTATTTATTCTCTAGTCTGTGTCTCTATTTCTGCTGGACAAACTATCATCTATACCTTTTTTCTAGATTCCATGTGTATGTAATAATAAATGTTTGTTTTCCCTTTTTCACATACTTCACTCTTTATGATGCTCTCTAGGTAAATTCATATGTCTACAAATGACATGAGTTCATTCCTTTTTGTGACTAACATTCTATTGTATGTATGTATCACATCTTTATCCATTCCATAGTTGATGGACATTTAGGTTGCTTCCATGTTCTGGCTATTATAAATAGTGCTGCTATGAACATTGGGGTGAATGCTGCTTAGTCATTCAGTCGTATTCAGCTCTTTGTTATCCCATGGACTATAGCCAGCCAGGCTTTTCTGATCATGGAATTCTCCATGCAAGAATATGATCAAACCCTCATCTCCTGCATTGCAGGCAGATTCTTTACCCAATGAACCATTGGGGAAGTGAATATATATATATATAATTATGGATTTCTTTGGTATATGCTCAGGCGTTCAGTCACTGGGTCATATGGTAGTGCTACTTTTAGGTTTTTAAGAAACCTCCGTACTGTTTTCCATAGTGGTTGTATCAATTTGCACTCCTAGTGAGAGTGCATGTGGGTCCCCTTTTCTCCACACCCTTTGAACCATTTATTGTCTGTAGATTTTTTTGTTGATGGCTATTCTGACCGTTGTGAGGTGATATCTGATTTTTCTTTTGATTGTGTTTTTCTAATAATTAGTGATATTGAACATCTTTTCATGTTTTGCAGGCTATCTGTTTGTCTTCTTTGGAGAAAAGTCTGTTTAAAATTTCTGCCCATTTTTTATTGTGCTTTTTTTTTTTTTTTGTATTGAGCTAAATAAATTGTATATTTTGGAGATTAATTGCCTGTTGCTTCATTTGCGAATGTTTTCACCCATTCTGGGGCCTGGTTTATTTGAATTTTTATTTCTCTAGGAGGTGGATTAAAAAAGATCTTGCTGTGGTTTATATCAAAGAGTATTCTGCCTGTTTTCCACTAAGAGTTTTATAATGTCTGGCTTTACATTTAGGTCTTTAATGCATTTTGAGTTAATGTTTGTGTATGGTGTTAAATAGTGTTCTGATTTCATTCTTTCATATGTGGCTGTACAGTTTTCCCAGCACCACTTATTGAAGAGGCTGTATTTGTTATATTGTATATCCTGGTATCCTTTGTCAAAAATGAAGTAACCATAGATGTATGGATTTATTTCTAGGCTTTCTATCCTGTTCCATTGATCGGTATGTCTGTTTTTATGCCAGTACCATACTATCATGATGACTACACCTTTGTAGTACAGTTGGAAGCCAGGAATTTTGATTCCTACAGCTTCATTTTTTTCTCTCAAGGTTGATTTGGCTAGTTGGGGTCTTCTGTACTTCCATACAAATTGAAATTTTTTTCTACCTTTGGGAGAAATGCTATGGGTTATTTAATAGGCATTTCATTGAATCTGTAGATTACATTGGGTAGTATAGTCTATTTCATATTGTTGATTCTTCCAATTCAAAAACATGATATATCTCTCCATCTGTTAGTGTCACCTTTGATTTCTTCCATCAGGGTCGTATAGCTTTGTGGGTAGAGGTCTTCTGCCTCATTAGATAGGTTTATTTCTAGGTGTTTTATTCTTTTTGTTGCAGTGACAAGTGGAATATTTTCCTTAAATTCACTTTCTAAGATTTTATTGTTAGTGTATAGGAATGTAAGACATTTCTGTATATTAATTTACTAAACTCATTTATTAGCTTGTGTAGTTTTCAGGTGGCATCTTCTGGGTTTTCTATGTATAGCATCATACCATCTGTAAACAGTGAAAGTTTTACTTTGTATTTGCCAAATTCAATTCTTTTTATTTCTTTATTTCTCTAATTGACATGGAGAGGACTTCCACGACTATGTTGAATAACAGTGGTGAAATTGTTCATCCTTGTCTTGTTCCTGAAGTTAGAGGAAATGTTTTAAGTTTTTCACCATCAAGAATAATGTTTGCTATGGATTTGTCATTTATGACTTTTATTTTATTGAGGCAAAGCCCCTCTGTGCCCACTTTCTGGAGAGTTTTTAATCATACATGGGTGTTGAATTTTGTCAAAAGTTTTTCTGCATTTATTGAGATGATCATATGGATTTTTTTCTTCAATTTGTTAACATGATATATCACATTGATTGATTTGTGTATATTGAAGAATCCTTGCATCCCTGGGATAAATCCCACTTAACCATGGTGTATGACTCTTTTTCTGAGTTGCTGGGTTTCGTTTGCTACTATTTTGTTGAGGATTTTTGTGTCTATATTTATCAGTGATATTGCTTGTAATTTTCTTTCTTTCTTTCTTTCTTTTTTTTTTTTTTTTTGGAGTGATACTTTTGTCTGCTTTGGGTATTAGCCTGATGGTGACCTCATACAATGAGGTTAGGAGTGTTCCACCCTCTGGAATTTTTTTAAAAAATTTGAGAAGGATAGGTGTTAGCTCTTCTTTAAATGTTTGATAGAATTTTCCTGTGAGGCCATTTGATATTGGACTTTTGTTTGTTGAAAAATTTTTAATCACAGTTTTAATTTCATTGTTTGTAATTGGTCTGTTATTTCTTTGTATTTCTTCTTGGTTCAGTCTTGGAAGCTTATACTTTTCTAAGAATTTATCCACTTCCTCCAGGTGGTCCATTTATTGATGTATAGTTTCTCATAGTTGTCTCTTGTGACCTTTGTATCTTTATAGGGTCAGTTCTAACTTAACTGTCATTTCTAATTTTGTTGATTTGAATCTTCTTTTTTTCCTTGATTGTTCTGATTAACGGTCTATAAATTTTGTTTAACCTCTCAAAGAACCGACTTTTTTTATCTTTGCTATAGTTTCTTCATTTCTACTTATTTTACCCCTGATCTTTATGAGCTCTTTTCTTCTACCAGTTTTAAGGGGTTTTGTTGTTGTTGTTGTTCTTCTTCTTCTTCTTCTTTCTTTAGTTGCTGTAAGATTAAGTTGTTTACCTGAGATTTTTCTTGTTTCTTGAAGTAGGATTGTATTGCTATAAACTTCACTCTTAGAAGTGTTTTTGCTGCATTCCACAGGGTGTTTTTTTTTTTTTTTTTTTTTTTTTTTCTTTTTTTACTTAACTTTACAGTATTGTATAAGTTTTGCCATACATCAAAAGGAATCCGCCACAGGTATACATGTGTTCCCCATCCTGAACCCTCCTCCTTTCCCCCTCCCCATACCATCCTTCTGGGTCATCCCAGTGCACCAGCCCCAGGCATCCAGTATCAGGCATCGAACCTGGACTGGAGACTCATTTCAAACATGATATTATACATATTTCAATGTCATACTCCCAAATCATCCCACCCTCTCCCTTTCCCAGAGTCCAAAAGACTGTGCTATACATCAGTGTCTCCTCTGCTGTCTTGTATACAGGGTTATTGTTACCATCTTTCTAAATTCCATATATATGCATTAGTATACTGGACTGGAGGAATCACAAGCTGGAATCAAGATTGCCAGGAGAAATATCAATAACCTCAGATATGCAGATGATACCACCCTTATGGCAGAAAGTGAAGAGGAACTAAAAAACCTCTTGATGAAAGTGAAAGTGGAGAGTGAAAAGGTTGGCTTAAAGCTCAACATTCAGAAAACGAAGATCATGGCATCTGGTCCCATCACTACATGGGAAATAGATGGAGAAACAGTGGAAACAGTGTCAGATTTTATTTTTCTGGGCTCCAAGGTCACTGCAGATGGTGACTGCAGCCATGAAATTAAAAGACGCTTACTCCTTGGAAGGAAAGTTATGACCAACCTAGATAGCATATTCAAAAGCAGAGACATCACTCTGCCAACAAAGGTTCGCCTAGTCAAGGCTATGGTCTTTCCTGTGGTCATGTATGGATGTGAGAGCTGGACTGTGAAGAAGGCTGAGCGCCGAAGAATTGATGCTTTTGAACTGTGGTGTTGGAGAAGACTCTTGAGAGTCCCTTGGACTGATAGGAGATCCAACCGGTCCATTCTGAAGGAGATCAGCCCTGGGATTTCTTTGGAGGGAATGATGCTGAAGCTGAAAGTCCAGTATTTTGGCCACCTCATGCGAAGAGTTGACTCATTGGAGAAGACTCTGATGCTGGGAGGGATTGAGGGCAGGAGGAGAAGGGGACGACAGAGGATGAGATGGCTGGATGGCATCACTGACTCGATGAATGTGAATCTGAGTGACCTCCGAGAGCTGGTGATGGATAGGGAGGCCTGGCGTGCTGCAGTTCATGGGGTCGCAAAGAGTCAGACACAACTGAGCGACTGATTTGATCTGATCTAATCTGATACTGTATTGGTGTTTTCCTTTCTGGCTTACTTCACTCTGTATAATAGGCTCCAGTTCCATCCACCTCATTAGAACTGATTCAAATATATTCTTTTTAATGGCTGAGTAATACTCCATTGTCTATATGTACCACTGCTTTCTTATCCATTCATCTGCTGATGGACATCTAGGTTGCTTCCAAGTCCTGGTTATTATAAACAGTGCTGCGATGAACATTGGGGTACAAGTGTCTCTTTCAATTCTGGTTTCCTCAGTGTGTATGCCCAGCAGGGGGATTGCTGGATCATAAGGCAGTTCTATTTCCAGTTTTTTAAGGAATCTCCATACTGTTCTCCATAGTGGCTGTACTAGTTTGCATTCCCACCAACAGTGTAAGAGAGTTCCCTTTTCTCCACACCCTCTCCAGCATTTATTGCTTGTGGACTTTTGGATTGCAGCCATTCTGACTGGCATGTAATGGTACCTCATAGTGGTTTTGATTTGCATTTCTCTGATAATGAGTGATGTTGAGCATCTTTTCATGTGTTTGTTAGCCATCTGTATGTCTTCTTTGGAGAAATGTCTATTTAGTTCTTTCGCCCATTTTTTGATCGGGTCGTTTATTTTTCTGGAATAGAGCTGTAGAAGTTTCTTGTATATTTTTGAGTTTAGTTGTTTCTCTGTTGCTTCATTTGCTATTATTTTCTCCCATTCTGAAGGCTCTCTTTTCACTTTGCTTATAGTTTCCTTTGTTGTGCAGAAGCTTTTAAGTTTAATTAGGTCCCATTTATTTATTTTTTATTTTATTTCCAATATTCTGGGAGATGGGTCATAGAGGATCCTGCTGTGATGTATGTCAGAGAGTGTTTTGCCTATGTTTTCCTCTAGGATTTTTATGGTTTCTGGTCTTACATTTATATCTTTAATCAATTTTGAGTTTATTTTTGTGTATGGTGTTAGAAAGTGCTCTAGTTTCATTCTTTTACAAGTGTTTGACCAGTTTTCCCAGCACCACTTGTTAAAGAGATTGTCTTTAATCCATTGTATATTCTTGCCTCCTTTGTCAAAGATAAGGTGTCCATATGTGCGTGGATTTATCTCTGGGCTTTCTATTTTGTTCCATTGATCTATATTTCTGTCTTTGTGTCAGTACCATACTGTCTTGATGACTGTGGCTTTGTAGTAGAGCCTGAAGTCAGGCAGGTTGATTCCTCTAGTTCCATTCTTCTTTCTCAAGATAGCTTTGGCTATTCGAGGTTTTTTGTATTTCCATACAAATTGAGAAATTATTTGTTCTAGCTCTGTGAAGAATACCGTTGGTAGCTTGATGGGGATTGCATTGAATCTATAAATTGCTTTGGGTAGTATACTCATTTTCACTATATTGATTCTGCCAATCCATGAACATGGTATATTTCTCCATGTATTAGTGTCCTCTTTGATTTCTTTCACCAGTATTTTATGGTTTTCTATATATAGGTCTTTAGTTTCTTTAGGTAGATATATTCCTACGTATTTTATTCTTTTCATTGCAATGGTGAATGGAATTGTTTATTTAATTTCTCTTTCTATTTTCTCATTATTAGTGTACAGGAATGCAAGGGATTTCTGTGTGTTGATTTTGTATCCTGCAACTTTGCTATATTCATTGATTAGCTCTAGCAATTTTCTGGTGTAGTCTTTAGGGTTTTCTATGTAGAGGATCATGTCATCTGCAAACAGTGAGAGTTTTACTTCTTCTTTTCCAATTTGGATTCCTTTTATTTCTTTTTCTGCTCTGATTGCTGTGGCCAAAACTTCCAAAACTATGTTGAATAGTAATGGTGAAAGTGGGCATCCTTGTCTTGAAGAATTTTCCACAGTTTTTTTGTGATCTACATAGTCAAAGGATTTGGTGTAGTCAATAAAGCAAAGGTAGATGTTTTTCTAGAACTCTCTTGTTTATTGGATGATCCAACAGATGTTTGCAATTTGATTTCTGGTTCCTCTGCCTTTTCTAAATCCAGCTTAAACATCTCAAAGTTATCGGTTCACATATTGTTGAAGCCTCTCTTGGAGAATTTTGAGCAGTACTTTGCTAGCGTGTTAGATGAATGCAATTGTGCTATAGTTGGAATATTCTTGGCATTGCCTTTCGGAGAAGAGTGCAAATGTGCTATAGTTTGAATATTCTTTGGCATTGCCTTTCTTTGGGATTGGAATAAAAATTGCCCTTTTCCAATCCTGTGGCCACTACTGAGTTTTCCAAATTTCCTGGCATATTTAGTGCAGTACTTTCACAGCATCATCGAATTACATCACCTCCATTAGTTTTGTTTGTAGTGATGCTTCCTAAGGCCCACTTGACTTCACATTCCAGGATGTCTGGTCCTAGGTGAGTGATCACACCATCGTGTGAGTATCTGGGTCGTGAACATCTTTTTTGTATAGTTCTTCTGTGTATTCTTGTCACCTCCTTTAATATTTTCTGCTTCTGTTAAGTCCATACTATTTATGTCCTTTATTGTACCCATTTGTGCATTAATCATTCCCTTGATATCTCTAATTTTCTTGTAGAGATCTCTAGTCTTTCCTATTCGATTGTTTTCCTCTATTTCTTTGCATTGATCACGAGGAAGGCTTTCTTTTCTCTCCTTGCTCTTCTTTGATACTGTGCATTCAAATTGGTATATCTTTCCTTTTCTCCTTTGCCTTTCACTTCTCTTCTTTCCACAGCTA
Organism: Tragelaphus eurycerus; assembly: GCA_935064755.1. NCBI lineage: Eukaryota > Metazoa > Chordata > Mammalia > Artiodactyla > Bovidae > Tragelaphus > Tragelaphus eurycerus. The sequence goes on from CAKXYN010000123.1 coordinate 3,678,901, forward strand.
TTTGTAAGGCCTACTCAGACAACCATTTTGCCTTTTTGATTTCTTTTTCTTGGGTATGGTCTTAATCCCTGTCTCCTGTACAATGTCATGAACCTCCATCCGTAGTTCCTTAGGCACTTTATCAGATCTAATCCCTTGAATCTATTTCTCACTTCCACTGTACAATCATAAGGGATTTGAATTAGGTCATACCTGAATGGTCTAGTGGTTTTCCCTACTTTCTTCAACTTAAGTCTGAATTTGGAAATAAGGAGTTCATGATCTGAGCCACAGTCAGCTCCCAGTCTTGTTTTTGCTGACTGTATACAGCTTCTCCATCTTTGTCTGCAAACAATATAATCAATCTGATTTTGGTATTGACCATCTGGTGATGTCCATGTGTAGAGTCTTGTATTGTTGGAAGAGGGTGTTTGCTATGACCAGTGCGTTGTCTTGGTAAAACTGTTAGTTTTTGGACTGCTTCATTCTGTACTCCAAGGACAAATATGCCTGTTACTCCAAGTATTTCTTGACTTTCTACTTTTGCATTCCAGTCCCCTACAATGAAAAAGACATCTTTTTTTGATGTTAGTTTAGAAGGTCCTGTAGGTCTTCATAGAATCATTCAACTTCAGCTTTTTCAGCATTACTGGTTGGAGTATGGACTTGGATTACTGTGGTATTAAATGGTTTGCCTTGGAAACGATCATTCTGTTGTTTTGAGATTGTATCCAAGTACTGCATTTCAGACTCTTTTGTTGACTATGATGACTGCTCCATTTCTTCTAAGGGATTATTGCCCACAGTAATAGATATAATGATCATCTGAGTTAAATTCACCCATTCCAGTCCATTTTAGTTCACTGATTCCTAAAATGTCAATGCCATCTTCTGTTTGACCACCTCCAATTTGCCTTGATTCATGGACCTAACATTCTAGGTTCCTATGCAATATTGTTCTTTACAACATCTGACTTTCCTTCCATCATCAGTCACATCCACTACTGGGTGTTGTTGTTGCTTTAACTCTGTCTCTTCACTCTTCCTGGAGTTATTTCTCCACTGATCTCCAGTAACATATTGAGTACCTACTGACCTGGGGAGTTCATCTTTCAGTGTCCTATCTTTTTTCCATTCCATACTGTTCATGGGGTTCTTAAGGAAAGAATACTGAAGTGGTTTGCCATTCTCTTCTCCAGTGGACCACCTTTGGTCAGAACTCTCCATCATGACCCGTCTTCGGTGGCCCTACACAGCATGGCTCCTAGTTTCATTGAGTTAGACAAGGCTGTGGTCCATGTGCTTAGATTGGTTAGTGTTCTGTGATTGTGGTTTTCAGTTTATCTGCCCTCTGATGGAGAAGGATTCTTATCCTTAAAAAGCTTATGGAAGCTTCCTGATGGGATAGACTGACTGAGGGGGAACTGGGTCTTGTTCTGATGGGCAGGGCCATGCTCAGTAAATCTTTAATCCAATTTTCTGTTGATGGGTGGTATTGTGTTCCCTCCCTGTTTTTTTTTTTTTTTTTTTTTTTTAATCAAGAATCTCTTTTATTGATTATCAGAAACATTACAAACATCTAGTATGAATAAATTGTAACATGATACTGTTTAGTTTGAACAATTAATACATTTCAGATATAATATTATACATATTTCAATGCTATTCTCCCCAATCATCCCACCCTCTCCCAGGTCCCAGAGTCCAAAAGTCTGCGTATATACCGCCCATCAGTGTCTCTTTTGTTGTCTCGTATACAGGGTTATTTTTACCATCTTTCTAAATTCCATATATATGCGTTAGTATACTGTATTTGTGTTTTTGTTTCTGGCTTACTTCACTCTGTATAATAGGCTCCAGTTCCATCCACCTCCTTAGAACTGATTCAAATGTATTCTTTTTAATGGCTGAGTAATACTCCATTGTGTATATGTACCACAGCTTGCTTATCCATTCATCTGTGGATGGACATCTAGGTTGCTTCCACGTTCTGGCTATTGCGAACAGTGCTGCTATGAACATTGGGGTACACGTGTCTCTTTCAATTCTGGTTTTCTCAGTGTATATGCCCAGCAGTGGGATTGCTGGATCATAAGGCAGTTCTATTCGCAGTTTTTTGAGGAATCTCCATACTGTTCTCCATAGTGGCTGTACCAGTTTGCATTCCCACCAACAGTGCAAGAGGGTTCCCTTCTCTCCGCACCCTCTCCAGCATTTATTGCTTGTGGACTTTTGGATAGCAGCCATTCTGATTGGCGTGAAATGGTATCTCATAGTGGTTTTGATTTGCATTTCTCTGATAATGAGTGAAGGAACATACCTCAACATAATAAAAGCTATATATGACAAGCCCACAGCAAACATTATCCTCAATGGTGAAAAATTGAAAGCATTTCCTCTAAAGTCAGGAACTAGACAAGGATGCCCACTTTCACCATTACTATTCAACATAGTTTTGGAAGTTTTGGCCACAGCAATCAGAACAGAAAAAGAAATAAAAGGAATCCAAATTGGAAAAGAAGAAGTAAAACTCTCACTATTTGCAGATGACATGATCCTCTACGTAGAAAACCCTAAAGATTCCACCAGAAAATTACTAGAACTGATCAATGAATATGGTAAAGTTGCAGGATATAAAATTAACACACAGAAATCCCTTGCATTCCTGTACACTAATAACGAGAAAATAGAAAGAGAAATTAAGGAAACAATTCCATTCACCATTGCAATGAAAGCAATAAAATACTTAGGAATATATCTTCCTAAAGAATCTAAAGACCTATATATAGAAAACTATAAAACACTGGTGAAAGAAATCAAAGAGGACACTAATACATGGAGAAATATACCATGTTCGTGGATTGGTAGAATCAATATAGTGAAAATGAGTATACTACCCAAAGCAATTTATAGATTCAATGCAATCCCCATCAAGCTACCAACGGTATTCTTCACAGAGCTAGAACAAATAATTTCTCAATTTGTATGGAAATACAAAAAACCTCGAATAGCCAAAGCTATCTTGAGAAAGAAGAACGGAACTGGAGGAATCAACCTGCCTGACTTCAGGCTCTACTACAAAGCCACAGTCATCAAGACAGTATGGTACTGGCACAAGGACAGAAATATAGATCAATGGAACAAAATAGAAAGCCCAGAGATAAATCCACGCACATATGGTCACCTTATCTTTGACAAAGGAGGCAAGAATATACAATGGACTAAAGACAATCTCTTTAACAAGTGGTGCTGGGAAAACTGGTCAAACACTTGTAAAAGAATGAAACTAGAACACTTTCTAACACCATACACAAAAATAAACTCAAAATGGATTAAAGAGCTAAATGTAAGACCAGAAACCATAAAACTCCTAGAGGAAAACATAGGCAAAACACTCTCTGACTTACATCACAGCAGGATCCTCCATGACCCACCTCCCAGAATATTGGAAATAAAATCAAAAATGAACAAATGGGACCTAATCAAACTTAAAAAGCTTCTGCACAACAAAGGAAACTATAAGCAAGGTGAAAAGACAGCCTTCAGAATGGGAGAAAATAATAGCAAATGAAGCAACTGACAAACAACTAATCTCAAAAATATACAAGCAACTTCTACAGCTCAATTCCAGAAAAATAAATGACCCAATCCAAAAATGGGCCAAAGAACTCAATAGACATTTCTCCAAAGAAGACATACAGATGGCTAACAAACACATGAAAAGATGTTCCCTCCCTGTTAAATTATGCCAAACTATGGTGCAGGTAATGAATATAATGGTGACCTCCTTCAAATGGTCCCATGCACACACAGCTACACTCAGCACCCCCAACCCTGCAATAGGCCTCCACCAGAGACTCCTGAACACTCACGAGCAAGTCTGGGTCAGTCTCTTGTGGGGTCACTGCTCCTTTCCCCCGGGTCCTGGTGCCCATACAATAGTTCTCTATAAAGTATTATTTTATCTGCAAATAGTGACAATTTTAACCTCTTCCCTTCCAATTTGAATATCTTTATTTTTCTCTCTTGTATGATTAGTGTGACTAAGACTTCCAATACAATGTTGAATAGAAGTGGTAAGAGTGGGCATCCCTTTTTTGATCCTAAATTTTGGGGGAAGACTTTTAGCATTTCAATTTTGAGAATTATATTGGCTGTGGGCTTATTACTTAAACAGCCTTTTATATTGAGATACATTCCCTGTATAACTACTGTGATGAGAGGTTTTATCATGAGTAGATGTTGAATTTTGTCAAATCCTTTTTCTGCCTCTTTTTAGATGATAATGTGTTCTTTCATTTTATTGATGTGATACATCACATGGATTGATTTGCCTCTGGTGAACCATCCTTGTTGCCCTAGAATGAATCCAAATTGTTTCTGGTGCATGATCTTTTTTATGTATTATTGGGCTCAGTTTCCTAACATTTTGTTGAGGATTTTTGCTTCTATCCCATCTGAGATATTGACCTTAATTTTCTTTTTTGGTAGTGCCTTTGTCTGATTTGGGTATCAGGCTGATAGTGGCTTCATAGAGTGACTTTAAGAGTGTTCCCTCCTATTCAGTTTTTTGGAATACTTTGAGAAACATAAAAATTATCTCTTCTTTACAGTAGAATTCCCTCTGAAGGTCTTTGTTCCTGGACTTTTGCTTGGAGGGAGTTATTGTTTTGTTTTGTTTTTAATTACAGATTCAATTTCACTTCTACTAATCAGCCTGTTCAAATTATCTATTTATTCTTGATTTATTTTTGGCAGGCTATATGTTTCTAGAAATATCCATTTCTTCCAGCTTGCCCAATTTCTTGGCAGATAACTATTCATAATATTCTCTTATGGTTTTTTGTTTTTATTTTTTGCATTTTCTGTGGTATTCTTATTTCTCCTTTTTCATTTCTTGCTTTGTTGATTTGGGTCCTCTCTTTTTCTTCTTGGTTATCCTGGCTAAAAGTTGTCAATTTTGTTTATGCTTTCAAAAAAAATCATTTTCCTTATCTTTTCTGATTTTTTTTTTTTTTTCAATTTATTGACTCTGAACTTTATTATCTCCTTCCTCCTGCTGACTTTGGGTTTTGCTTTTTCTTTTTTTCCAATTCTTTAGAGGATAGGTTAGTTTGATCATTTGAGATGCTTCTTGTTTCTGAATGAATGTCTGTGTCACCACAGAGATTTAATAAAGTCGTGTATTCATTTTCACTTGGATTCATGTATTTTCCTTCTTTGATGTCATCATTGACCTATTGGTTTTTAACTAGTATATTATTTAGTCTCCACTTTTTAATCTTTTTCTAATTTTTCCTTCTGTAGTTGATTTTTACTTTTGTACCATTGTGATCAGAAAAGACGCTTGAAATAATTTCTATTCTCTTAAATTTAACTAGGTTTGTTTTGTGACCTGTATGTGGTCCATCCTAGAAAAGGTTCCATGTACACTAGAAAAGAATTTTTATTCTTTTTTTTTTTTTTAATGTAGTATCCTGTACAACATATTCATTGTGAAATCTATAACTTCTTTTCCATTTTTTACTTTCTGTCTTGTTGATGAAAGTGGAGTGTTAAAGTCTATTTTTAATAAATAAGTCTTCTACATTTCTCCCTTTATGTCTGTTAGTATTCGATTTATATATTTAACGGTCCCTATATTGAGTACGTATGTGTGAAGAGGTGTAACATCCTCTTCCTGTAATGATCTCTCCTTTGTTATATAATGCCCTTTTGTCTTTCTTTATGGCCTTTGTTTTAAAGTCTATTTTGTCTGATATGAAAATGGTACGCTCACTTCTTGTTATTCCCATATGCATGAAATATTTTCTCTATTCATTTAGTCTGTGTTTGTCTTACATGGTGAAGTGAGGTTCTTGTAGGCAACATATTGCAAGTTCTTAGTTTTTTGTTTTGATTTTTTATCAGTCTGCCATGCTATGGTTTTGATCAGAGCTTGTTGTTTATTAAAATTTAAAGTAACTATTGCTATGTATGTACTAATTGCCATTTAAATACTTGTTTTACAGTTTTTAGGGTAGCTCTTTTTTGTTCACTTGTTATTTTTGTTTTTCCTTTTCCCATTTGATGATTTTTTGTTTTTTGTAAAACCATGCTTTTGATTTATGTCTATCATAGAGTTCAAGTATGCTGACCCATGATGATATTTATTTGCTTCAAACTGATAGTAATTCAAGTTCAAATGTATTCTCAAAGCTCTGTATTTCTATACTCCTCTCACCCACATTTTGTGATTTTGGTGTCCTATTTTACATCTTCATGCTTATCATTTTACACTGTATTGTAGCTACAATTACTTTTACAATATTTTTATTGTTTTGCAATCCATGTACTAGTTAAGTGTAAAGAAGGAAATGGTATCCCACTCCAGTATTCTTGTCTGGAGAATCCCATAGAAATAAGAGCCTGGTGGGCTACAGTCCATGGGTTCACAAAGAGTCAGACACGACTGAGTGACTAACACACAAACACACTAGCTAAGTCATCTTCAATCCTTTCTTACATTTACCTTCCTGTTTTCTGAAAGAATCTTGCTTCTTTTCCATTTAGAGAAGAGCTATCAATATTAGTTTTAAAGTAGAAATAATATTGTAGAATTATTTTAGTTTTCATTTGTCTAAGAAACTATTTTTCTTCTATTCTAAATTATAATCTTGCTTATTAGAGGATTCTACATTGCAGATTTTTCCTGTTCACAATTTTGATCTAATCATGCCACCCTATTCTGGCCTGGAAGGTTTCTGCAGAAAAATCACCTGATAGTCTTATAGGTATCCCTTGTAAATGACCCTTTGTTTTGCTTTTGCTGCCTTTAGAATCCTGTTTAGCATTTCCCATTTTAATTTTGAAATGTCTTTTGGTGCACTCAGTTTGAGTTCATCTTATTCTGGATCCTCTGTGCTTCCTATACCTGGATATCTGTTTTCTTATTTAGATTTGAGGTTTTAAGCCATAATTTCTTCAAATACTTTTTTGATCCCTCCCTTCTCTTTTCAGTTCAGTTCAGTTGCTCAGTCATGTCCAACTCTTTGCAACCCCATGAATGGCAGCACTCCAGGCCTCCCTGTCCATCACCAGCTTCTGGAGTTCACTAAAACTCATGTCCATCGAGTCGGTGATGCAATCCAGCCATCTCATCCTCTTTCATCCCCTTCTCCTCCTGCCCTCAATCCCTCCAAGCATCAGAGTCTTTTCCAATGAGGCAACTCTTCACATGAGGTGGCCAAAGTACTGGAGTTTCAGCTTTAGCATCATTCCTTCCAAAGAACATCTAAGAATGATAACCTTTAGAATGGACTGGTTGGATCTCTTTGCAGTCCAAGGGACTCACAAGAGTCTTCTCCAACACCACAGTTCAAAAGCATCAATTCTTTGGAGCTCAGGTTTCTTCACAGTTCAACTGTCACATCCATACATGACCACTGGAAAAACCATAGCCATGACTAGATGGACCTTTGTTGCAAAGTAATGTCTCTTCTTTTCAATATTCTATCTAGTTTGGTCATAACTTTTCTTCCAAGGAGTAAGCGTCTTTTAATTTCATGACTGCAGTCACAATCTGCAGTGATTTGGTGGCCCCAAAGAATAAACTCTGACACAGTTTCCACTCTTTACCCATCTATTTCCCATGAAGTGATGGGACCAGATGCCATGATCTTCGTTTTCTGAATGTTGAGCTTTAAGTCAACTTTTTCACTCTCCTCTTTCACCTTCATCAAGAGGCTTTTTAGTTCCTCTTCACTTTCTGCCATAAGAGTGGTATCATATGCATATCTGAGGTTATTGATATTTCTTCCAGCAATCTTGATTCCAGCTTGTGCTTCTTCCAACCCAACATTTCTCATGATGTACTCTGCATATAAGTTAAATAAGTTAAACCATATACAGCCTTGATGTACTCCTTTTCCTATTTCAAACCAGTATGTTGTTCCATGTCCAGTTCTAACTGTTGCTTCCTGATCTGCATATAGGTTTCGCAGGAGACAGGTCAGGTGGTCTGGTATTCTCATGTCTTTCAGAATTTTCCGTAGTTTATTGTGATCCACACAGTCAAATGCTTTGGCATAGTCAATAAAGCAGAAATAGATGTTTTTCTGGAATTCTCTTGCTTTTTCCGTAATCCAGTGGATGTTGGCAATTTGATCTCTGGTTCCTCTGCCTTTTCTAAAACCAGCTTGAACATCTGGAAGTTCATGATTCACGTATTGCTGAAGCCTGGCTTGGAGAATTTTGAGCATTACTTTACTAGCATGTGAGATGAGTGCAATTGTGCGGTAGTGTGAGCATTCTTTGGCATTGCCTCTCTTTGGGATTGGAATGAAAACTGACCTTTTCCAGTCCTATGGCCCCTGCTGAGTTTTCCATATTTACTGGCATATTGAGTACAGCACATTGGGAGACCCTATATTATCCCACAGATCTCATATGTTACTTTCTTTTCTTATTTTTTTTCCACTTATCTTTTTGTCTACTGTTCTGATTGGTTGGTTACATTCTTCCATCTTCCAGATCACTTATTCCTTCTTCTGTTGAATTTAATCACCTATCCATTGCTTTTATTTTCTTTTTATCTCAGCAATTAAATTATCTATGTTTTATTATTTCATCTTTATAGTTTTAGTTCCTTTTTTTACTGCATTTTTATAGGTAATATTTATTAAATCAGTTAAGAGTTTTATTACCAACTTTTGGAACATGGGTCCTCATTTATATTGGGTATTGTTGCTACCAGTGCGAGGCTCTGTCTGTCCTGATTGCTTACAAGCTAGCTGGCAGGCATGCCTTACAAGTATTAATATAATCTAGGGGGAAGGCCATGACACCCCACCCCAATACTGTTGCCTGGAAAATCCCATGGATGGAGGAGCCTGGCAGGCTCCAGTCCGTGGGGTCGCTAAGAGTCGGACACGACTGAGTGACTTCACTTTCACTTTTCACTTTCATGCATTGGAGAAGGAAATGGCAACCCACTCCAGTGTTCTTGCCTGGAGAATCCCAGGGACGGAGCCTAGTGGGCTGCCGCCTAAGGGATCGCACAGAGTCGGACACAACTAAAGCGACTTAGCAGCAGCAGCAGCAGCAGCAGCAGGCTTCTCTAGTCTCTTTACTATCCCAGCAGTTTTCCCACAAGGCAAATTTCTTATCTCCTCCTCACAAGACTGCATGACTGGGATGCCCAGATTGTCTCTTGATCTGCTCACTCCCCAGAGTTAGCATTGCCTGTATAGACCTTTTCTTTTTGACAGATCTTTCCCAGAACCTCATTTCCTGATCTGAACCTTATTAAAGAAAAAAAAAAAAAAACTATCTAGTTATATAGAGACATTTCTTGCAATTTTGGTTGTACAGTAGTTCTGTCGGCTTCTAGTTAGTTTTCTGTGAGAAATGTTTCACATATCGATGTATTTTTAAAGTGTTGTAGTGGGAGATGAACTCTATGTCCTCCTACTCTACCTGTTTGATCCTACTCTCTTATAAGCATACTTTTTTGTATAAGTTAAATGCCTCCCATATTTAAACTAATTTGACTCCCTGAAGCAGCTGAAGTTTTAAAAATGGATATTCTTTGGATTCTTTATAAATGACATTTCTCTAAAATAAGAGACAGAATAAGTAATGACAGAGATATTGGCTTTTTAATTGCTATCAATTTATTTTACTGGAATATAGAAGGCAGATCTTGTGTACTTAAAGTAATATTCAATTTCATTATTAGTAAGAATGCAAGTAGTTTGTAAATCCATCTCAACATTATTTAAAGTTGCCTTTTTATTACATATAAGATGAATTTATCTTCTTTGCTTAATGACAATTCCATCTCATTCATCTTTCTATCCAGATGAAGTGGGAATAAATTGATATTTTCCCTGTCTCACTGATTCTCTTACACAGCTACTACACTGTAGTAAGATCTTACCTCCAGTCAAGCCAAAAGAAATGACAATCTCTTCCCTTTTTACTCAAACCTTACCCTTCTAAATATCCAAAGAGACCAACAATGAGTTTATACCATCTAAACAGTATGATCTGTGCCTGATATCTAAATGGATGGACATTTCTTTTTAGAAAATTGAAGTGTAATTTACTTACAATATTACATTGTTTTAAATATACAACACACTGCTTTAACATTTTGGGGTTGTATTCCACTTAAGGTTAATGTTCTCAGAAATTCTACAATTATCCCTGTGTCCTTTCACTAAATTCTTTTCTGCTCACACTGGCCTAGTCAATGTCTGATGTTTACAAATCAGAGCCCTGATGGGTTCACCTGCCCTGGACAGTGTGTGCAGTTCCTGCCTTCCTGCCCACTGGAGAGCTGAGAAATCACATCCACTGCCACTCTCAGTCTTCCATGTGACCATGGGGATGGCAGGTTGCCCATCCACTTCTTCCTCAAAGTCTTCCTTTGTATTTCATGGAACTCACCACCAGAGAAATCATTGGTAACTCTCAGTTCTTAAAATTCCTCTTACCTTCCCAGGGATTCCCTTGTGGCTCAGCTGGTAAAGAATCTGCTTGCAATGCAAAAGACCTGGGTTTGATCCCTGGGTTGTGAAGATCCCTTGGAGAAGGGAAAGGCTACCCACTCCAGTATTCTGGCCTGAAGAATTCCAAGACCAGTGTAGTCCACAGGGTCCAGTATAGTCCAAGGACTGTATAGTCCATGGGGTCGCAAAGAGTCAGGCACAACTGAATGACTTTCATTCACTCACTCAAGGTTATAAAATAAGAGCTATGTCCATTGTCCATTCTGAAAGAGATCAGCCCTGGGATTTCTTTGGAAGGAATGATGCTAAAGCTGAAACTCCAGTACTTTGGCCACCTCATGAGAAGAGTTGACCCATTGGAAAAGACCCTGATGCTGGGAGGGATTGGGGGCAGGAGGAGAAGGGGACGACAGAGGATGAGATGGCTGGATGGCATCACTGACTCGATGGACATGAGTCTCAGTCAACTCCGGGAGTTGGTGATGGACAGGGAGGCCTGGCGTGCTGCGATTCATAGGGTCACAAAGAGTCGGACACGACTGAGTGACTAAACTGACTGAACTGACTGATTGTGCTTGTGACTTATTTATTTTACATATAGTGATGTGTACATCTTACCACTTACCCCTAACTTGCCCTTCCCCATTTTCCTTTCACCCCCTGATCACTCCCAGCTTGTCTCTATTTCTGTGAATCTGTTTCTCTTTTGTTACACTAATTCATATATTTTTTTAGATTACAGATAAAATATATATCATGCAACATTTATATTTCTCTGTCTGACTTATTTCACTAAGCATAACACCCTCCATATCCATGTATGGTGCTGCAAATGGCAAAATTTCATTATTTTATGGATAAGCAAAATCTATTGTTTATCGCACATCTTTTTTTAATCCATATACATTGATGGGCACTTTTGTTGATTCCATATATTGGCTACTTTAAATAATGTTACTATAAACATTGGAATAGCCATATATTTTTAAATTAGTGTTTATTTGTTTGTTTGTTTTTCTGGATATATACCCAGACATGGGAGAAGGGAATGGCAAACCACTTCAGTAATGTTGTCTCAAGAACCCCATGAACAGTATGAAAAGGCAGAAAGATACAACACTGGATGATGAGCCCCTCAGGTAATTAGGTGACCAATAAGCTACTGGGGAAGAGTGTAGAAATAGCTCTAGAAAGAATGAAAAGGCTGGACCAAAGCAGAAAAGATGACGTGAATGTGTCTGGTTGTATACATCAAATATGATGCTATAAAGAACAATATTGCATAAGAAATGAACACGTTAGGTCCATAAATCAAGGTAAATTGGATGTGGTCAAGCAGGACATGGCAACAGTGAATGTCGATAGTTTAGGATGGTTTAGGATAGTTTAGGAAGAACTGCAAGACCTTCTAGAACTAGCAACAAAAAAAGATGTCCTTTTCATCATAGGGTATTAGAATGCAAAAGTAGGAAGTCAGGAGATACCTGGAGTAACATGCAAGTTTGGCCCTAGAATACAAAATAAAGAAGGGAAAAGGCTAACAGAGTTTTTCCAAGAGAGTATACTAATTATAGAAAGCACTCTCTTCCATAAACACAAGAGACAATTCTATACATGGACATCACCAGACAGTCAACACTGAAATCAGAATGATTATATTCTTTACAGCCAAAGATGGACAAGCTCTATACGGCCAACAAAAACAAGACCTGGAGCTGGCTGTGGCTCAGATAATGAGCTCCTTACTGCAAAATTCATGTTTAAATTGATGAAAGTAGGGAAAACCTATAGACCAATCATGTATGACCTAAATTAACCCCCATAGGATTATACAGTAGAGGTGAAAAATAGATTCAAGGGATTAGATCTGGTAGACAGTTTTTGAAGAACTATGGATGAAAGTTCTTAGCATTGTACAGGAAGCAGTGATCAAAATTATACCTAAGAAAAAGCAGTACAAGAAGGCAAGGTGGTTGTCTGAGGAGACCGTACAAATAACTGAGGAAAGAAGGGAAGTGGAAGGCAAAGAGGAAAAAGAAAGAACTGAATGCAGAGGTCCAGAGGATAGCAAGGAGAGATAAGTTTTCTTAAATGATCAATCAAAATAAATAGAGGGAAAAAATATAATGGGTAAGACAACAATTCTCTTCAAGAAAATTGGAGATATCTAGGAAAATGTCATGCAAGGACGGGCATGATAAAGAACAAAAATGGTAATGACCTAACAGAAGCAGAAGATATGGTGGCAGGAATACACAGAAGAATTTACAAAAAATAAAAAGATATTAAAGACCCGAATATCCATGATGGTTTTTTCACTCACCTGGAATCAGACATCCTGGAGTGTGTAGTCAAATGACTTTAGGAAGCATTACTAGGAAAAAAGCTAGTGGAGGTGATAGAATTCACCTGACCTAATTTAAAATCCTAAAACATGATGCTTTAAAGTGCTGCACTCAATATGTCAGCAAATTTGGAAAACTCCCACAGGACTGGAAAAGATCAGTTTCCTTTCCAATCCCAAAGAAGGATAATACCATAGAATGCTCAAACTACCACAGAACTATGCTCATTTCACATGCTAGCAAGGGAATGCTCAAAATCCATCAAGCTACGCTTCAGCAGTATGTGAACTGAGAACTTCTAGATGTACAAGCTGTGTTTAGAAAAGGCAGAGGAACCAGAGATCAAATTGCCAAGATTCATTGGATCATAGAGAAATCAAAGGAATTCTAGAAAAATGTCTATTTGTGCTTCACTGACGACACTAAAGAATTTGACTGTGTGGATCACAACAAACTGTGGAAAATTCTTAGAGAAAGAGAACTACCAGACCACCATACTTGCCTCTTGAGAAACATGTACACAAATCAAGAAGCAACAGGGTGTGAATATAGAAGCAACAGTTAGAACTAGACATGAAACAATGAACTGGTTGCAAATAGGGAAAAGAGTACACCAAGACTGTATATTGTCACCCTACTTATTTAACTTCTATACAGAGTACATTGTGAGAAATGTCAAGCTGGAGGAATCACAAGCTGGAATCAAGATTGCTGGGAGAATATCAACAATCTCAGGTATGCAGATGGTACCACTCTAATGGCAGAAAATGAGGAGGAACTGAAGAGTCTCTGAATGAGGATGAAAAAGCTGACTTGAAAAGCTGATGAGAAGAGGAAAAAGCTGACTTGAAACTCAGCATTCAAAAAATTAAGATGATGGCATCCAGTCCTATCACTTTATGGCAAAAAGAAGGGAGAAAAGTGGAAGCAGTGACAGATTTTCTTTTCTCAGGTTCCAAAATCACTGTGGAAGGTGACTGCAGCCATGAAATTTAAAGATGCTTGTTGTTTAGAAGGAAAGCTATGACACACCAAGATAGCACATTAAAAGACAGCCAACAAATGTCAGTATAGTCTATGGTTCTTCCAGTAGTCACGTCTGGATGTGAGAGTTTGACCATAAAGAAGGCTGAGCACCAAAGAATTAATACTTTCAAATTGTTCTCGAGAAGAATCTGTATGCAAGTCAAGAAGCAACAGTTAGAACTGGACATGGAACAACAGACTGGTTCCAAATAGGGCAGGGAGTATGTCAAGGCTGTATATTGTCACCCTGCTTATTTAAATTCTATGCAGAATACATCATGTGAAATACTGGGCTGGTTGAAGCAGAAGATGGAATCAAGATTGCTGGGAGAAATAGCAATAACCTGAGATACATAGATGACACCACCCTTGTGGCAGAAAACAAAGAACTAAAGAGCCTCTTGATGAAAGTGAAAGGAGAGAGGGGAAACGTTGTCTTAAAGCTCAACATTCAAACTATTAAGATCATGGCATCCAGTCCCATCACTTCATGGCTAATAGATGGGGAAACAATGGAAACAGTGACAGACTTTATTTTCTTGCACTCCAAAATCACTGTAGATGATAACTGCAGCCATGAAATTAAAAGATGCTTGCTCCTTGGGAAAAAAAGCTCTTACAGCATATTAACAGCATATTAAACACATATTAACAGCACAACCTAACAGCATATTAAAAAAAAAAAAAAAAAAAACAGAGACATTACTTTGCCAACAGAGATCCATCTAGTTAAAGCTATGGTTTTCCAGTAGTCATGTATGGATGTGAGTGTTGGAGCATAGAGAAGGCTGAGCACAGAAGAACTGATGCTTTGTACTGTGGTGTTGGAGAAGACTCTTGAGAGTCCCTTTGACTGCAAGGAGATCAATCCTAAAGGAAATTAGTCCTGAATATTCATTGGAGGGATGGATGTTGAAGCTGAAACTCCAGTTCTTTGGCCACCTGATGTGAAGAACTGACACATTTGAAAAGACCCTGATCCTGGGAAAGATTAAAGGCAGGAGTAGAAGGGGACAACAGAGGATGAGATGGTTGGATGGCCTCACTGACTCAATGGACTTGAGTTTGAGCAAGCTCCAGAAGTTGGTGATGGACAGGGCAGTTCATGGGGTCGCTCATGACTGAGAGACTGAACTGAATTGAGAAGACTCTTGAGGGTTCTTTAGACAATAAGGAGATCAAAACATTTAATCTTAAAGAAAATCAGCCCTGAATATTCATTGGAAGGAGTGATACTGAATCTGAACCTCCAATATTTTGGCCCACCAACTCACTCTAAAAGACTACAATTCTGGGAAAGATTAATGGTAGGAGAAGGGGGCAGCAGAGGATAAGATGGTTAGTTAACATCACCAACTCAGTGGATATGAATTTAGCAAACTCTGGAAGATAGAGAAGGTCAGAGTAACCTAGTGTGCTACATTCCATGAGGTTGCAAAGTGTCAGACATGACTTAGAGCAATAACAATATACAACTCAATATCAAAAAACAATCCAATCAAAAAATGGGCAGAAGACATAAATGTGCATCTCTCCGTATAAGGCATACAGATGGCTCACAAACATTTGAAAAAGATGTTCAGCATCTTTCATTATTAGAGAAATGCAAATCAAAATTACAATGAAGTATCACCTCACATCAATCAGAATCAGATCAGATCAGATCAGATCAGTCGCTCAGTTGTGTCCGACTCTGTGACCCCATGAACCGCAACACGCCAGGCCTCCCTGTCCATCACCAGCTCCCGGAGGTCACTCAGACTCGCATCCATCGAGTCAGTGATGCCATCCAGCCATCTCATCCTCTGTCGTCCCCTTCTCCTCCTGCCCTCAATCCCTCCCAGCATCAGAGTCTTCTCCAATGAGTCAACTCTTCGCATGAGGTGGCCAAAATACTGGAGTTTCAGCTTTAGCATCATTCCTTCCAAAGAAATCCCAGGGCTGATCGCCTTCAGAATGGACTGGTTGGATCTTCTTGCAGTCCAGATCAGATCAGATCAGATCAGTCGCTCAGTCGTGTCCGACTCTTTGCGACCCCATGAACCGCAGCACGCCAGGCCTCCCTGTCCATCACCAGCTCCCGGAGGTCACTCAGAATCGCATCCATCGAGTCAGTGATGCCATCCAGCCATCTCATCCTCTGTCGTCCCCTTCTCCTCCTGCCCTCAATCCCTCCCAGCATCAGAGTCTTCTCCAATGAGTCAGCTCTTCTCATGAGGTGGCCAAAATACTGGAGTTTCAGCTTTAGCATCATTCCTTCTAAAGAAATTCCAGGATTGATCTCCTTCAGAATGGACTGGTTGGATCTTCTTGCAGTCCAAGGGACTCTCAAGAGTCTTCTCCAACACCACAGTTCAAAAGCATCAATTCTTCGGTGCTCAGCCTTCTTCACAGTCCAGCTCTCACATCCATACATGACCACAGGAAAGACCATAGCCTTGACTAGGCGAACCTTTGTTGGCAAAGTAATGTCTCTGCTTTTGAATATGCTATCTAGTTTGGTCATAACTTTCCTTCCAAGGAGTAAGCGTCTTTTAATTTCATGGCTGCAGTCACCATCTGCAGTGATTTTGGAGCCCAGAAAAATAAAGTCTGACACTGTTTCCACTGTTTCTCCATCTATTTCCCATGCAGTGATGGGACCAGATGCCATGATCTTCGTTTTCTGAATGTTGAGCTTTAAGCCAACCTTTTCACTCTCCACTTTCACTCTCATCAAGAAGCTTTTTAGCCCCTCTTCACTTTCTGCCATAAGGGTGGTGTCATCTGCATATCTGAGGTTATTGATATCAATCAGAATGGCCGTCATCAAAAAATCTCCACCAGGCTCCTTTGTCCATGGGATTCTCCAGACAAGAACACTGGAGTGGATTGCCATTCCCCTCTCCAGGGTATCTCCTTGACTCGGGGATCAAACCCAGGTCTCCTGCATTGCAGGCAGATTCTTTAACATCTGAGCCACCAAGGAAACCCTCAAATAATCTACAAACAATAAACACTGGGGAAAGTGTGCAGAAAAGGGAACCTCTTGCATTGTTGGTGAGAATCTAAATTGATACAACCACTGAGGAGAACAGAATGAAGTTTCCTTAAAATTTAAACATAAAACTACCACGTGACCTAGCTATCATACTGTTGGGTATATATCCTGAGAAATCCATAATTCAAAAGGACTCATGTATCTAAGTGTTCACTGCAACACTATGTACAATAGTCAAGATATGGAAGCAATCTAAATGTCCAATGACAGATGAATGGATAAAGAAGGCGTTGTACATATACACAATGGTATATTACTCAGCCACTAAAAGGAAAAATAGGCCTTTTGTAGAGACATAGATGTACCTAGAGTCTGTCATACAGAGTGAAGTATCAAAAAGAGAAAAGCAAGCATTGTATATTAAGACATATATACATCTAGAAAAATGGTACAGGGTAGGAATAGAGACACAGACAGAAAACAGACATATGGACACAGGAGGGGAGGAAAGGGTTGGAGGGACAATTTGGGAGATTGGGACTGACATATATATATACATGCTATTGTTTAGGCACGAAGTCATGTCCAACTCTTTGCAACTCCCTGAACTGTAGCCCGCCAGGTTGGCCAGTCCATGGGATTTCCCAGGAATACTACTAGAATGGAGTGTCATTTCTTTCTCAAGGGGATTTTTCTGACCCAGGAATCAAACCCACATTTCCTGTATTGTAGGTGGACTGTTTACAACTGAACCACCGCAGAACCCATATATATATGCTAACTTCTATAAAATAGATGGCAACTGGGAAGCTGCTATAAGGCACAGAAAGCTGAGCTCAGTGTCTATGAAGACTTAGATGGGTGATATGGCTGATTCACTTCATTGTTCAGCAGAAACTAACACACATTGTAAAGCAATTATATTCCAATAAAAATGTAAGGAAACTAATATGCAGAGAGGAAAGTGACTTATACACATTTAGGTATCTGGTTAGCAAGACTAAAGACTAAAATTCAATTTTCAAAACTTTAAGTCTAGCTTGTTGATGCTCAAGTGCAATGACCCCAGTTAGAGTCCAGGAATTTGAAGACATTATTTCTATTTTTTTCTTTGTGCTTCCCATATTTTTCAACTTCTTCACATTAAGTACATCTGACTTCACCATCTGTCTATTTGATCATCAAAACTTCATACTTTAAGCCAATTTTTAAAATTAATTTATGTATTTTAACTGGAGGTTAATTACTTTATAATATTGTAGTGGTTTTTGCCATACATTCACATAAATCAGCCATGGGTGTACATGTGTCCCCCATCTCGAACCCCACTCCAACCTCCCTTCACATTCCATCCCTCAGGGTTGTCCCAGTGCACAATCCCTGAGAGCCCTGTTTCATGCATCAAGCTTGGACTGGTGAACTATTTCACATATGGTAATACACGTTTCAATGCTATTCTCTCAAATAATCCCACCCTCACCTGTGGGTGACCACAGAGTCAAAAAGTTGGTTCTTTATATCCGTGTGTCTTTTGCTGTCTTGCATATAAGGTCATCATTATCATCTTTCTAAATTCCATTAATTTGCGTTAATATACTGTATTGGTGTTTTTCTTTCTGACTTACTTCACTCTGTATGATAGGCTCCAGTTTCATCCACCTCATTAGAACTGATTCAAATGCATTTTAAAATAGCTAGTAATATTCCATTGTGTGTATGGACCACAATTTTCTTATCCATTCATCTGCTGATGTATATCTAGGTTGCTTCCATGTCCTAGCTATTGTAAACAGTACTGCGATGAACATTGGGGTACATGTGTCTCTTTCAATTCTGGTTTCCTCAGTGTGTATACTCGGCAGTGGGATTTTTGGGTTGTATGGAAGTTCTAGTTGCAGATTTTTTTGTTTGTTTGTTTGTTTTGAGGGATCTCCACACTGTTCTCCATAGTGGCTGTACTAGTTTGCATTCCCACCAACAGTGTAAGAGGGTTCCCTTTTCTCCTCAGCCTCTCCAGCATTTATTATTTGTAGATGTTTGGTGGCAGCCATTCTGACTAGTGTGAGATGGTACCTCATTGTGGCTTTTATGGCCACCCTTATGGCAGAAAGTGAAGAAGAACTAAAGAGCCTCTTGATGAAAGTGGAAGAGGATAGTGAAAAAGTTGGCTTAAAGCTCAAAACTCAGAAAACAAAGATCATGGCATCTGGTCCCATCACTCCATGGAAAATAATGGAGAAACAGTGGAAACAGTGGCAGACTTTATTTTGGGGGCTCCAAAATCACTGCAGGTGGTGACTGCAGCCATGAAATTAAAAGACGCTTACTCCTTGGGAGAAAAGTTATTACCAAAGTAGAGAGCATATTATAAAACAGAGATGTTACCTTGCCAACAAAGTTTATGGTTTTCCCAGTAGTCACCTGTGGATGTGAGAGTTGAACTATAAAGAAAGTTGAGCACTGAAAAGTTGATGTTTTTGAACTATGATGTTGGAAAAGACTATTGAGAGTTCCTTGGACTGCAAGGAGATCCAACCAGTCCATCCTAAAAGGAAATCAGTCTTGGATATTCATTGTTAGGACTGATGTTGAAGCTGAAACTTCAATATGTGGCCACCTGATGCAAAGAGCTGACTCATTTGAAAAGACCCTAATGCTGGGAAAGATTGAAGGTGGAAGGAGAAGGGGATGACAGAAGATGATATGGTTGGATGGCATCACTGATTCAATGGACATTAATTTGAGTAAACTCCGGGAGTTGGTAATGAACAGGGAAGCCAGGCATGCTGCAGTCCATGGGGTAGCAAAGAGTAGGACATGACTGAGCAACTAAACTGAACTGAACTGATAATGTGTGATGTTGAGCATCTTTTCATGTATTTGCTAATCATCTGCATGTCTTCTTTGGATAAATGTCTGCTTAGTTATTTGGCACATTTTTTGATTGGGTCATTTGTTTTCTGATATTGAGCTGCTTGTATATTTTTGAGATTAATTCTTTATCAGTTGTTTCTTTTGCTATTATTTTCTCCAATTCTGAAGGCTCTCTTTTCACCTTGCCTATAGTTTCCTTCATTGTGCAAAAGCTTTTAGTTTTTTAAGTTTATTTAGGTCCCAATTGTTTGTTTTTGCTTTTATTTCCATTACCCTGAGTTATGTCAAAGAGTATTTTGCCTATGTTTTCCTCTAGGAGTTTTATAGTTTCTGGTCTTATGTTTAGATCTTTAATCCATTTTATTTTTGTGTATGGTGTTAGATAGTGTTCTAGTTTCATTCTTTTATAGGTGGTTGACCAGTTTTCCCAACACCACTTGTTAAAGAGACTGTCTTTTCTTCATTGTATATTTTTGCCTCCTTTGTCAAAGATAAGGTATCCATAGGTATGTGGGTTTATCTCTGGGCTTTCTATTTTGTTGCATTGATCTATATTTCTGTCTTTATGCCAGTACCATAGTGTCTTGATGACTTTGTAGTATATTTTGAAGGCAGGCAGGTTGATTCCTCCAGTTTAATTCTTCTTTCTCAAGTTTGCTTTGGCTATTTGAGATTTTTTCTATTTCCATATAAATTGTGAAAGTATTTCTTCTTGTTCTCTGAAAGAGACTGTTGGTAACTTGACAGGGATTGCATTGAATCTGTAGATTGCTTTGGGTATTATATTTGTTTTCACTATATTGATTCTTCCGATCCATGAACATGGTATATCTCTCCATCTATTTGTGTTCTCTTTGATTTCTTTCATCAGTGTTTTATAGTTTTCTATATATAGGTCTTTTGTTTCTTTAGGTAGATTTATTCCTAAGTATTTTATTCTTTTCATCACAGTGGTGAATGGAATTGTTTCCTTAATTTCTTCATTTCTAACTTTGTTGATTTGATTCTTCTCCCTTTTTTTCTTGATGAGTCTGGCTAATGGTTTGTCTATTTTATTTATCTTCTCTAAGAACCAGCTTTTAGTTTGTTGATTTTTGATAGTCTCCTCTGTTTCTTTTTCACTTATTTCTGCCCTAACTTTTATGATTTCTTTCCTTCTAACCCTCAGTTTCTTCATTTCTTCTTTTTCTAGTTGCTCTAGGTGTAAAGTTAGGTTATTTATTTGATTTTGCTCTTGTTTCTTGAGGTAAGCTTGTATTGCTATGAACCTTCACTTTAGTACTGCTTTTACTGAAACCCATAGATTTTGGGTATTCATGTTTTCATTTTTATTTGTGGCATATTTTGATCTCGCTTTTAATTTTTTCTGTGATTTGTTGGTTATTCAGAAGCGGGTTGTTTAGCCTCCATATGTTTATATTTTAATAGTTTTCTTCCTGTAATTGACATCTAATCTTACCACACTGTGGTGAGAAAAAAAAAATGCTTGCATTACATTTTACATTTAAAGTCGCTCAGTCATGTCCGACTCTGTGTTCCCATGGACTATACAGTCCATGGAATTCTCCAGGACAGAGTACTGGGGTGGGTAGCCTTTCCCTTCTCCAGGGGATCTTCCCAACCCAAAAATCGAACTGGGGTCTTCCACATTGCAGGAGATGCTTGAAATGATTTCAAGTTTTTTGAATTTACCAAGACTAGATTAGTGGCACAGGATGTGATTTATCCTGGAGAATGTTCCATGTGCACTCGAGAAAAAGGTGAAATTCATTGTTTTGGGTTGAAATATTCTATAGATATCAATTAGGGCTAACTGGTCCATTTCATCATTTAAAGTTTGTGTTTCCTTGCTAATTTTCTGTTTGTTTGATCTATCGATATCTGTGAGTGGGGTATTAAAGTCTCCCCCTATTGTTGTGTTGCTATTAATTTCCCCTTTCATACCTGTTAGCATTTGCCTTATGCAATGTGATGCTCCTATGTTGGGTGCATATATATTTATAATTGCTATGTCTTCTTGGATTGATCCTTTGATCATTATGTAGTGTCCTTCTTTGTCTCTTATCACTATCTTTATTTCAAAGAGTATTTTACCTGATATGAAAATTGCTACTTCTGCTTTCTTTTGGTCTCCATTTGCATGAAATATCTTTTCCAGCCCTTCACATTCAGTCTGTATGTGTCCCTTGATTGAAGGTGGGTCTCTTGTAGACAGCATATATAGAGATCTTGTTTTTGTATCCATTCATCCAGTCTTTGTTTTTTGGTTGGGGTATTCAAATCATTTACATTTAAGGTAGTTATTGATAAGTATGATCCCATTGCCATTTACTTTGTTGTTTTGGGTTCAAGTTTAAAAACTTTTTCTGTGTTTCCTGTCTAGAGCAGATCTGTTAGCATTTGGTAGTGCTGAATTCTCTCAGCTTTTGCTTGTCTGTAAAGCTTTTGCTTTCCTCTTCATACTTGAATGAGATTCTTGCTGGCTCCAGTAATCTGGGTGATAGGTTTTTATCTTTCATCATTTTAAGTATGTCCTGCCATTACCCTCTGGCCTGAAGAGTTTCTGTTGAAAGAACAACTGTTACCCTTATGGAGATCCCATGTGTTTAATTTGTTGCTTTTCCCTTGCTGCTTTTAATATTTGTTCTTTGTGTTTGATCTTTGTTAATTTAATTAATATATGTTTTGGGATGTTTTTGCCTTAGGTTTATCCTGTTTGGGACTCTCTCGGTTTCTTGAACTTGGGTGACTATTCCCTTCCCCATTTTAGGGAAGTTTTCAACTATTATCTCCTCAAGTATTTTCTCATGCCCTTTCTTTTTTTCTTCTTCTTCTGGGGCTCCTATGATTCGAATGTTGGGGCATTTAACATTGTCCCAGACGTCTCTGAAGTTGTCTTCGTTTCTTTTATTTCTTTTTTCGTCTTGCTTCATTTATTTCCACCATTCTATCTTCCACCTAACTTATCCTATCTTCTGCCTCAGTTATTCTACTGTTGGTTCCCTCTAGAGTGCTTTTGATCTCAGTTACTGCATTATTCGTTATTGATTGCCTCTTTTTTATTTATTCTAGGTCCTTGTTAAACATTTCTTGCATCTTCTCAATCCTTGTCTCTGGTCTATTTATTTTGTTTTCAAGATTTTGGAGCATCTTTACTATCATTATTCTGAATTATTTTTCAGACAGACTCCCTATCTCCTTCTTTTTTGTTTGGTTTGCTGGGTATTTATCATGTTCCTTTACCTGCTGAATCTTTCCTGCCTTTTCATTTTTTTAGATTGCTGTTTTGGGGTGGCCTTTCTGTGTGTTGGAAGTTTGTGCTTCCTCTTTATTGTGGAGCCTGCTCCCTGGGGGTTGGGTTGGACTAGTGGCTTGTTTCCTGCTTAGGGGAGTTTGCGTCTGTGTTCTGGTGGGTGGACCTGGATCTCTTCTCTCTGGAGTGCAATGAACTGTCCAGCAGTGAGTTTTGGGGAGTCTATGGTTTTGGCATGTCTTTGAGCAGCCTGTATTTTAATGCTCGGGGCTGTTTTCCTGCATTGTTGAAGAATAAGCAGGTAAATCTTGTTCTGAAAGTTGTTGGCTCTTGGGTGGTGCTTGATTTAAGTGTAGGTACAGAGGCTTTTGTGAGCTTTTGTCAATGTTCCCTGGAATCGGGAGTTCTCTGGTGTTCTCAAGTTTTGGATTTAAGCCTCCTGCTCTGGCTTTCAGTCTTATTCTTACAGTAGAATCAAGTCTTCTCCATCCATACAGCACAGATAATAAAACATATAGGTTAATGGTGAAAAGACTCTCCAGACTCTGGCCCACCCAGAGAAATTCACAGAGTTACATGGAGAAGAGAAGAGGGAAGAGAGAGATAGACGTGACCAGGAGGAGAAGAAGGGGAGTCAAAATGGGAGAGACCAATCTAGGTAATCAGTTCCCTACGTGTTCTCCACAGCCAGGAATACCCAGAGAGATTCAAAGAGTTAAGTAGAGACGAGAAGGAGGAGGGAGGAGATAAAGGTAACCTGGGGGATAAAAGGGAGAGTCGAAAGGGGAGAGAACAATCAAGCCAGTAATCACAACCCTAAGTAAACATGAAAGAGAAGAGTGAAAAAGTTGGCTTAAAGCTCAGCATTCAGAACACTAAGATCATGGCATCTGGTCCCATCGCTTCATGGCAAATAGATGGGGAAACAGTGGCTGACTTTATTTTTGGTTGGCTCCAAAATCACTGTAGATGGTGATTGCAGTCATGAAATTAAAAGATGCTTATTCCTTCTAGTCAAGGCTATGGTTTTTCCAGTGGTCATGTATGGATGTGAGAGTCGGACTGTGAAGAAAGCTGAGCACCGAAGAATTGATGCTTTTGAACTGTGGTGCTGGAGAAGACTCTTGCACGTCCCTTGGACTGCAAGGATATCCAACCTGTCCATCCTAAAGGAGGTCAGCCCTGGGTGTTCTTTGGAAGGACTGATGCTGAGGCTGAAACTCCAATACTTTGGCCACCTCATACAAAGAGTTGACTCATTGGAAAAGACTCTGATGCTGGGAGGGGTTGAGGGCAAGAGGAGAAGGAGAAGACAGAGGATGAGATGGCTGGATGGCATCACGGACTCAATAGACATGAGTTTTGGTAAACTTTAGGAGTTGGTGATGGACAGGGAGGCCTGGCGTGCTGTGGTTCATGGGGTCACAAAGAGTCGGACATGACTGAGCAACTGCACTGAATTGAACTGAACTACTCCTTGGAATGAAAGTTATGTCCAACTTAGACAGCATATTATAAATCAGAGACATTACTTTGTCAACAAAGGTCTGTCTAGTCAAGGTTATGGTTTTTCCAGTAGTCTTGTATGGATGTGAGAGTTGGACTATAAAGAAAGCTGAGGGCCAAAGAATTGATGCTTTTGAACTGTGGTGTTGGCATAGACTCTTGGAAGTCCCTTTGACTTCAAGGAGATCCAACCAGTCCACCCTAAAATCAGTTCTTGGTATTCATTGGAAGGACTGATGTTGAAGCTGAAACTCTAATACTTTGGCCACCTGATGCAAAGAGCTGACTCATTTGAGAAGACCCTGATGCTGGGGATGATTGAGGGCAGGAGAAGGGGGTGACAGGATGAGATGGTTGGATGGTATCACCAACTCAATGGACATGGGTTTGGGTAGACTCCAGCAGTTGGTGATGGATAGGGAGGTCTGGAGTGCTGCAGTTCATGGGGTCGCAAAGAGTCAGACATGACTGAGCAACTGAATTGAACTGAACTGAATTAAACATGGATACTGAAGATTAGATTCATAAAGGTACAAAATTGGTAACAAATACCAAAAAACAAAGATTAAAAATCTAGAGTAGAAGTTAGACTCTCAAACATACAGTATTAAAAATACAAAAGAAAATCAATTAGAAAAATTATTAAAAAATATATACATATGAAATTTGCTTTAAAAATAGGGTTTTTTTGGCAAGGTAATAGTGGGCTATAAAACAAAATTAAAGGAATAATAAAGAACTTAAAATTTTAAAAATTAAAAAGTGATAATAGTAAAATATATATCTAGGAATTTCCCTGGAGCTTTCAAGGGCAGTGTAGGGTCATTTCAGTTTCAGATAGTTCCTTGTTCCAGCTTGTACTTCTTCTCAAGGTCTATAGGCCCCCTCCAATGCTTAGTCAATGCTAACTACAGGGTTTTAATCTGCTGTACCTGTCACTTCCAGAGTGGTTTGCCCTTCTTTGTTTATTTTGGCTTCCTCTGTTTGAAAGTCTCTTCCATGTCTAATTTCCGCCCTGACACAAGGGGGCAAAGGTGGTCATTTATTTACACTCACTTGTTCAGTTGTGTTTGGGGGAGGGAGGAACCCTGCAAACAAATATCACTGGCGTGTGTGGGGAGTGCTCTCAGTGTATGGACCACAGTGGGTTTGCCCAATCTCACGGCATGTGCTTTCTGGTTCTACACTGCTCAGGCAGCAGGGTGCTCTGCAGGGCACTGTCCAAAGTGGGCCCTGGGGTTTCATGCACTTCTCAGGTCTAAGCCGCTCGGGTTCAGGTTCTCAGGTACTCCACAAAGGCACAGACTCTGTTGGGCATGCATTTTGTGCCCTTCCCAGGTCTGAGCAGCTCAGGCGATCAGGTGCTTGAGGAGCACACTGTCCCAGTTGGGCCATGCATCTTAATCACCTCTCTGGTCTCGGGTATGCCATGCATCTCCTCTGAGAAGCTGATCTCAGGCTATGACACTCCTGGCAGATGTCAACCATCCAGGATCCCAGGAAGATGTGGTTATCAACTGGGGGCCTGCTCACAGTTTGGTGGAGGATGCTGGTCTCTGAGGCCGAGATTGGAGTAGCTCCTTGCCTTCTGGCTCTGGCTGTCGCCTGCCTGCCTCTCTGCCTCTGGCGGGAAGGGGATTGTATACAACTGGCTACCTCTCCTTTGGTGATCACTCAATCCTTTGCTCTGAGAGTGGGCCAGGCTGCGCATTAAGTTACAGCATTTCACAGGAAAGTTCTCTCTCTCTCTCTCTCTCTCTCTCTGGCTATCCCATAGTTTGGGCTGCTGTCTCAGGTTAGCTCCCTCAGATTCTCCTCAGGGCATTCAGGCCTGGTCCTTACCCTAAGCATGCAGCCTTTGCCTCCCTGTCCAGCCTCCAATGGCTGATGTGAGCATCTGGGCTACTTCTCTGCTGGGAGTTGTGGTTAGGCACCTATTTTGTGGGGTTTTTTTTTCTTTTTCCGTCCAGTTATGTTGCTCTCTGAGATTCCAAAACTCCCCACAGATCTGCCAGTGAGAGGGTTTCCTTCTGTTTGGAAACTCCTCCTTCATGACTCCCTCCCCAGGATGGGTCTCCATCCCTAACTCTTTTGTCACTTTTTGTCTTTTCTATTTTGTCCTCCCTCTTTTTGAAGAGAATGGGCTCACTTTCTGGGCAGACGTTTTGTGGAAGTTGCTCAGCATCCAAATAACCTTTTGATGAATTTGTGGGCGAAAGTGTTCTCCCTATACTATTCCTCCACCATCTTGGGACCACCCTCCCAAATCAATTTTTAACCTAACATTTAAAAGGTGTTAAAAAGGAATTTCTCTCATTCTATTTCACACTCTTTCTTTTAAGTGCACCTGAGCTGTCTCAGTATGATTTAGTCAACCTGTGAACCTGAAATGCAAAACAGCAGAAATTCTTTCTTAATTATAAAAATATAAAATAAGTATTAAACACACAGAAAACGAAGATCATGGCATCTGGTCCCATCACTACATGGGAAATAGATGGAGAAACAGTGGAAACAGTGTCAGACTTTCTTTTTCTGGGCTCCAAAATCACTGAAGATGGTGACTGCAGCCACAAAACTAAAAGATGCTTACTTCTTGGAAGGAAAGTTATGACCAACCTAGATAGCATATTCAAAAGCAGAGACATCACTTTGCCAACAAAGTTTCGCCTAGTCAAGGCTATGGTCTTTCCTGTGGTCATGTATGGATGTGAGAGTTGGACTGTGAAGAAGGCTGAGCGCTGAAGAATTGATGCTTTTGAACTGTGGTGTTGGAGAAGACTTTTGAGAGTCCCTTGGACTGCAAGGAGATCCAACCAGTCCATTCTGAAGGAGATCAGCCCTGGGATTTCTTTGGCAGGAATGATGCTAAAGCTGAAACTCCAGTATTTTGGCCACCTCATGCGAAGAGTTGACTCATTGGAGAAGACTCTGATGCTGGGAGGGATTGGGGGCAGGAGGAGAAGGGGACGACAGAGGATGAGATGGCTGGATTGCATCACTGACTCGATGAATGTGAGTCTGAGTGACCTCCGAGAGCTGGTGATGGATAAGGAGGCCTGGCGTGCTGCAGTTCATGGGGTCCCAAAGAGTCGGACACGACTGAGCGACTGATCTGATCTGATCTGATGATGAACCTGTAGATTTACATCAGTAATCATTAGGGTATCTGAAGTTCTCTAATTTATTAATTTCACTTTCCCTCTTCTTCCCAGAGTATGTATCAACTCTAAATGAAAATTAAAAGGAAAACCAAGTTGGAAATTAATATTTTCTTAGGATGCCATTAACTATTGTGAAATGCAGACGTTGTTGAGTAGCCCATTTCAATAAGCAGAAACTCTCTCACTGGTCTCCCCTTTGTCCTCTGGGGCATTATTTACTTAGTTATTTAACCACTGACCACCTGTCCCTTCACTGCTCTAGGACTGTAGAGATGATTTTATTACAATGTTTTCCACACTTTCAGTTCCACAGTCAGTTCAGTTTGGTTCAGTAACTCAGTCATGTCTTACTCTTTCTGAACCCATGGACTGCAGGACGCCAGGCTTCCCTGTCCATCACCAATACCCGGAACTTACTCAAACTCATGTCCATTGAGTTGGTGATGCCATCAAACCATCTTATCCTCTGTCGTCTCCTTCTCCTCCTGCCTTCAATCTTTCCCAGCCTCAGGGTCTTTTCAAATAAGTCAGTTCTTCACATCAGGTGGCCAAAGTATTGCAGCTTCAGCATAAGTCCTTCCAAAGAATATTCAGGATTGATTTCCTTTAGGATTGACTGGTTGGATTTCCTTGCAGTTGAAGGAATTCTCAAGAGTCTTCTCCAACACCACAGTTCAAAAGCATCAGTTCTTCAGAGTTCAGCTTTCTTTATACTCCAACTCACACATTCATACACAACTACTGAAAAACCTTAGCTTTGACTATATGGACCTCTGTTGGCAAAGTAATGTCTCTACTTTTTAACATGCTGTCTAGGTTGGTCATAGCTTTTCTTCAAAGGAGCAAGCATCTTTTCATTTCATCACTGGCTGCAGTCACCATCTGCAGTGATTTTGGAGCCCCCCAAAATAAATTCTCTCAGTTTCCATTGTTTTCCCATCTATTTGCCATGAAGTGATGGATCGGATGCCATGGTCCTTGTTTTTTGAATATTGAGTTTAAAGCCAGAATTTTACTCTCCTTTTTTGCATTCATTAAGAGGGTCTTTAGTTCTTTTTCACTTTCTGACATAAGGGTGGTGTCATTTGTATATCTGAGGTTATAGACATTTCTACCAGCAATCTTGATTCCAGCTTGTCCTTCATCCAGTCCAGCATTTCTCATTATCTACTCTTTATATAAGTTAAATAAGCAGGGTGACAATGTACAGCCTTGATGTACTCCTTTCCCAATTTTGAACCCGCCTGTTGTTCCATATCCAGTTCTAACTGTTGCTTCTTGACCTGCATACAGATTTCTCAATAAGCAGGTAAAGTGGTCTGGTATTCCAATCTATTGAAGAATTTTCCACAGTTTGTTCTGGAAACTGTTTATTCCACAGTTCCACAATATCCTGTGCTTAAAAACTAAAACCTACTTAGTCATCAAAGTAACCTTCTAAGAAAACTGCTTTCCAGTCTATAGCCTATCGATTTTCTATATGAAATTAGTTTAAAATATGAAAGAAAAAAGTATTGCTTATACTCAAATAGACACAGCTAAAGTTAACTGAGTCACCTACTATTCTTTAGATTATATCTAAAAGAAGCTTATAATCAGATGTGGTAATATTTTTTCCTTTAGCTTCAGCATAACAACAGAATGGAATCAGAGAAATGTAAACTATTATTTATCAGTCAGGCTTTACATCAGATAATTTTTCTGAAGGCTGCAGCTTTGCCTGTATGTATTGTACCTGTGGGAAAACTCTATCAAAAAATAAAAAAAAAAATTAAAAAAACTTGGCAGGTACTCTATTTCACCAACCCCTAAAATAAAATAATAATGTTATTAGTTAGCAACTAATGCAATAGTTGAATCACTGTAGCTTTTGGAAAATTGAAATTATTTGCCTATCTCTGGGTCTACCCTATCTTCTTCTTTATGAACAAAATGTTCAACTGACATTTAACTAGCTAGAGATTGATAGTGTTTTTCTAGTTTAAAAATCATATATTTGATTTCTGGTGTCTAATTTGTTCCCAGTAAAATGACAATATTACTGATGAACTGTCACATCAACTAGCATATAATTGACATGAAATAAATATTTATTGACTTAATTAATTAACAATAGCCATTATTTACTAAACTCAAACCAGATGTGCTAGCTGCATTAGCATTATCATTCTTATTTTGCATGTGGGAAATCTAAGGCTAGAAAGTTGCAGAAATGGGAGTCAGAGCCTGGATTGCTTTCTACAGTATCTCCCTGCCTCTCCTAGGAATATTATGATAAATATCAAAATTGGAAACACATGAAAAGTGAAAGTCACTCAGTTGTGCCCAACTCTTTGCAACCCTATGGACTATACAGTCCATGGAATTCTCCAGGCCAGAATACTGGAGTGGGTAACCATTCCCTCCTCCAGGGGATCTTCCCAACCCAGGGATCCAACCCAGGTCTCCCACAATGCAGACAGTTTCTTTACCAGCTAAGCCACAAGGGAAGCCCTATATCTTCAAGGGAAAACACATATTTGTGTAAAAATACATGTATACCTGTGGCAGATTCATGTTGATATATAGCAAAACCAATACAATATTGTAAGGTTAAAAAATAAAATAAAAGGAAAAAAATTTTTTAAAAAGAACTAAAAAAATTAAAAAAATAAAAACTAAAAAAAAAAAAAAAACCACACAACACAAGAGCATAATATTTAAAAGGCAAAGTTGAGAACCTTTTGGTTCTAATATGTATTTGCTGGGAGATCTTGAATAGTTTTGCTTTAACCCACTGACATGTGGCTTCCTTATTTGTAAGATAGGATATATCTCATAAGTTTGTTGTGAGAATTAAATTAGATTGATAATCAGTGGAATGTGCTTACCACAATGCCTGATACATTATCAGCCCAGCATTAATATTAACTATGAATATACACTCTGGGTCTTTCATCGTCCCTTAGTTTCCAGTCGCCAGACAGTAACATGTATATGTTGGCTAGTAAGAAATTCCTTTGTTATTAAAATAAAAAAACAGAGAAGTTTCCAAAATCATGGCTGAGACACATGCAACAGGATAGGTAACACTAGGGTCTTCCTCTTCTCCTTGATTCCTACTATAACTGTAGGGTCACTGCTGCATAATTTATGTTGACCAAAAAAAGGAAAAAGATAAACTTTTTCTCAAGACTACTGAAGCAAAATCACATTTTAAAAAAAAGATTTCCTAAATACCTAAAGAGGACAGGCAGGAAAGCAAGTGCAGATGCTTCCAACTCTGTGGGTGTGTGGTTTACTTTTGCCTGAGTTAATATAGTTGGTTATAATAATTCACTTTTGTAATATACTTTTTGTCTTTCTCCTATAATTGTTTATTTACAAAATTGAGTGTGTGTTATTTTAAGTTACCTCAAATTTAATGCAAAAATAGAGCCAGGTATGGAATACATATATAAAAGATAGAGAGAGAGAGAAATGAGTGATAAACAGATAGATGATAGAAAGATATAGCTAGAAAATAAATAACTTTTTTCCAGAATTTGTTTAACTTAGTTAACTTCCTCTGAACCAAATGAGGTGACACCTTCCTGTCCACCTTCCTCACTCCACCTGCTGGGACTTGTATTTTTCCCTACCACACATAAATGGCCTATTTGCTCTCTTATCCACTGCCATTTCCCAGAACTATGAGGACTGTAGTGACTGATATAATCAAAGTTTTCACCCTCTTTGTCTCAAAACACTATCCCTATCTTCTTTTAAACCACTTTGTAACTAAGCTGAACCTCCGTGAAGTGTTACACATCACAGACTCAGAGTACCATAAAATCTTAATATAAGACACATTTTCACATAAGACACGTATCTGCTTAGGTGTCTTATATTTGATGCATTTCATTCATCTCTTGAATACTCCTCTATGCTTCATAAAAGGCACTCAGAGGCATTTCAGAAATACTGATACTTGTTAAATTCAGTTGAACTAAACTAGAAACATTTATATCCTTTTCTCATGTGTTATATTTTTTTAATTGAAATATACTTGATTTGTAATGTGTTAGTTTCAGATGTAGAGAAAAGTTATTCAGTTATACACATACTCATGTGTGTGTATATATGTATTTATATATATATATTCTTTTTCAGATTATTTTCCATTATAGATTATTTAAAAATATTGAATGCAGTTTCCTATTATAAATGTTCCGTTCAGTTCAGTTCAGTCGCTCAGTTGTGTCTGACTCTTTGCAACCCCATGAATGGCAGCACGCCAGGCCTCCCTGTCCATCACCAACTCCTGGAGTTCACTCAGACTCACGTCCATCAAGTCAGTGATGCCATCCAGCCATCTCATCCTCTGTCGTCCCCTTCTCCTCCTGCCCCCAATCCCTCCCAGCATCAGAGACTTTTCCAATGAGTCAACTCTTCGCATGAGGTGGCCAAAGTACTGGAGTTTCAGCTTTAGCATCATTCCTTCCAAAGAAAGCCCAGGGCTGATCTCCTTCAGAATGGACTGGTTGGATCTCCTTGCAGTCCAATGGACTCTCAAGAGTCTTCTCCAACACCACAGTTCAAAAGCATCAATTCTTCGGCACTGCCGGGAGAAATATCAACCTCAGATATACAGATGACACCACCCTTATGGCAGAAAGTGAAGGGGAACTAAAAAGCCTCTTGATGAAAGTGAAAGTGGAGAGTGAAAAAGTTGGCTTAAAGCTCAACATTCAGAAAATGAAGATCATGGCATCCGGTCCCATCACTTCATGGGAAATAGATGGGGAAACAGTGGAAACAGTGGCAGACTTTATTTTGTGGGGGCTCCAAAATCACTGCAGATGGTGACTGCAACCATGAAATTAAAACACACTTACTCCTTGGAAGGAAAGTTATGTCCAACCTAGATAGCATATTGAAAAGCAGAGACATTACTTTGCCAACAAAGGTCCATCTAGTCAAGGCTATGGTTTTTCCTATGGTCATGTATGGATGTGAGAGTTGGACTGTGAAGAAGGCTGAGCGCCAAAGAATTGATGCTTTTGAACTGTGTTGTTGGAGAAGACTCTTGAGAGTCCATTGGACTGCAAGAAGATCCAACTGGTCCATTCTGAAGAAGATCAGCCATGGGATTCCTTTGCATATTGTTTATCTATTTTGTATGTAGTAGTATATATTTGTTAATCCCAAATTCTTAATTTATCCTTCCCACCTCTCCTCCTTTAGTAAACATAAATTTGCTTCCTATGTCTGTTAAGTCGTTTTGTAATTAATTAATTTGTATTATTTTATTCTAATTCCACATACAAGTGATATCATATGATATTTGTCCTTCTCTGTCTGACAATTCATTTAGTATGATAATCTCTAGGCCCATCCATGTTGCTGCATACATTCATTCTATTATGGTTGAGCAATATTTCATAATATGTGTATGCCATATCTTCTTTATTCACTCATTTGTTGATGAACATTTAGGTTGTTTCCATGTCTTGGCTATTGTAAATAGTGCTACTATGAACACTGGTGTGCAGATGTCTTTTCAAATTATAATTTTCTCCAGATATATGCCCAAGAGTAGAACTGCTGAATCATATGGCAACTCTATTTTTAGTTTTTTAAGGAACCGCCATAGTGTTCTCGGTAGTGGTTATATCAATTTACATTCCCATCAAACAGTGTCAGAGGGCTCCCTTTCCTCCACATCCTTACCAGCATTTATTATTTGTAGACTTTTTGAAGATGTCTATTTTGACTTGTGTGAGGTGATCCCTCATTGTGATTTTGATTTGCATTTCTCTAATGATAAGCAATGTTGAGCATTTTTTCATGTGCTTTTTGACCATCTGAATGTCTTCTTTGGAAAAATGTCAATATAAGTCTTCTGCCCTTTTATTCCCCCCCTCCATTGGGTTGTTTGTCTTTATGATATTAAGCTGTATGAGCACTTGTATTAAGTCCCTGTCAGCCAAATCATTTGCAAATATTTTCTTCCACCCTGTAG
Organism: Tragelaphus eurycerus; assembly: GCA_935064755.1. Taxonomy (NCBI): domain Eukaryota; kingdom Metazoa; phylum Chordata; class Mammalia; order Artiodactyla; family Bovidae; genus Tragelaphus; species Tragelaphus eurycerus. Next base: position 3,712,504 of record CAKXYN010000123.1, read on the forward strand.
GTTGCCTTTTCATTTTGTTCATGATTTCCTTTGCTGCTCAAAAGTTTTTTAAATTTGATTAGTTCCAATTTGTTTATTTTTGCTTTTATTTTTTTTGGCTTTGGGAGGCTGACCAAGGGAATAGTGCTCAATTTATGTCAGAGATGGTTTTGCCTATGTTTTCTTCTGGGAGTTATATGGCATCAGGTCTTGTATTTAAATCTTTAAGCCATTCTGAGTTTATATTTATGTATGGTGTGAGGGCGTGTTCTTACATCATTGATTTATATGCAGCTGTCCAACTTTCCCAAACCACTTGCTGAAGAGATTGACTTCCTTTGCTCCATTATGTAGGTTTGCCTCCCTCATTGAAGATTAACTGACTATAGATTGTGTTGGATTTTTCCTGGGCTCTCTATTCTGTTCCATTAACCCATATGTCTATTTTTGTGCCAAATCATGTTGTTTTGATTACTGTAGCTTTATATTACTGTCTGAAGTATAAGACAGTTAGGCCTCCACCATTGTTCTTTTTCTTCAAGATCGCTTTTTAATTCTGGGTCATTTGTAGCTCCATATAAATTTTAGGATTATTCATTCTAGTTCTGTGAAAAATGTCATAGTTATTTGATAAGGATCTCATTGAATCTGTATATTACTTTAGGTAGTTGGCCATTTTAATAATATTAACTCTTTCCTTCTAAGAGCATGGGTTATTTTTCTATTTACTTGAATCATCTTCAGTTTCCTTTATCATTGTTTTATAGATCTTAGCATTTAAGTCTTTCACCTCTGTGGTGAAGTTTATGCCTAGGTATTTTAAGTTTTTTTGATGTATCTAATAATTGTTTTACATTCACTTTCTGATATGTATTATTAGTGTTAAAAATGCAGCAGATTTCTGTATGTTAATCTTGTATCCTATTACCATGCTAATTTTTTTTTATCAGTTCTAGTAGTTTTTCTGTGGAATCTTTAGAGTTTTCTATATATAATATCATGTCATCTGCAGATAATGACAACTTTACCTTTTCCCTATCAATTTGAATAAAATTTTGTTTCTTTTTCTTATCTAATTGCTGTGCCTAGGACTTTCAATAGTATGTTGAATAGAAGAGGTGACAGTGGGCATCTTTGTTTTATTCCAAATTTTAGCAAGAAGGCTTTCAGCTTTTCACCATTGAATATTATGTTGACTGTGGGTTTGTCATAAATAGCTTTTATTATGTTGATATACGTATCCATTATATCCACTTTGATGGAAACATTTATCATGAGTGGATGGTGAATTTTGTCAAATGTTTTTTTGTTTGTTTGTTTGTTTTTTCTATATCTGTTGAGATGATCACGTGATTTTTGTCTTTTTTGATGGTGTTGATGTGGTGTCATGCATTAGATTTTGAATGACAGAGTTTAACAGCTAAATTGACATAATTGTTATTATATCAGCATTGACATAATCTTCCAGTTGTTTAAAGCCACCACTTTTAAATAATATTGGTTATCAATTCATGTTAACATTGAGGAGCCAAAATGTTAGCTATTAACTCCAATAATTAAACTTAATAAACTGTCATACTGATTTTTATAGGGATTCAAGGATATTTCTCTTGAGAGATTTATACACGGTGGAGCAAATGTTACAGGATTCCAGTTGGTAGATTTTAATACACCTATGGTGACCAAATTAATGGATCGCTGGAAGAAACTTGATCAGAGAGAATATCCAGGATCTGAGACACCTCCAAAGGTACTTGTTTGTTTTTATCTTATGTATTTTTAGTACTTTATAAAATTTAAGGTAGAAAGTTCATTATGCAGTTCTTCTAGTAATATTTTGTCAGGCACAGTATGGCATGGGGCAGAAATATTTTGTCACTATTTGCCACACAAATCAATATTTTCTAAATTTTTATATTTTATGGAGGAGATGTTAGCCATTTGCTCAAGTAGTTTATTATTATTATTAATTTGCATATGAATGTCCCAGAATAAATTACATACTTTTAAAATTATTTCAAATGTGAATAACCACTAGTAATTATTTCACTCAGAAAACAACTATATTTGCAAAATGATTTACAATAAGTAAGGAAAGTGGTAAAAAAATGTAAAATATATAGCTTCTGCAAAATTTCTCTTTCAAATTAACAGTAAAATGTCAGATTGTTTAATTTTATCTGACAGACATTACAGAAGTATGTTATTGATATTTGCAAAGGGAGTTGGTAAATTTCTGATCATAAGCACATTTTTTTCTCTCCTGAAAAGCTAAATTCCTTCGATATCATGTAGCTAATGGCATAATGTTTCTTAAATTCTAACTTAGTGGTTTTGAGCTTCTCCATAATAATATATTGAGTCAGTAATGCCATTTGACTCAATGGGCATGAGTATGAGTAAACTCCAGGAGTTGGTGATGGACAGGGAGGCCTGGTGTGCTGCAGTCCATGGGATCGTAAAGAGTCGGACATGACTGAGCAACTGAACTGAACTGAACTGATAATAAGACATCATCATTTAAACAACTTTTACTAATCTCTCATTGACAGTGTATTCAGGTAAAAAGTTTCAAACATAATTTGGAAATTCAAGCCTAGAAAACTAATCTACAGTAGAGAATCTCAGTTCTTCCAGCTTTGTCAATTTCCTCTGTGTAGGATAGCAGTTTAGCTAGTCATACCATTTTCATTACTTTCAAAAGAAAGCATTTAATGAGTATCCACTATGTGTCAAGCACTATAGTCCACCATCTGATTTTACAAATTTCTAAATGCAAGATATTAAATGGTATGTTAATTGATTGTCCTTGAGTCAAGGACCAGATTTGTGAAATGTTTGCCCAGGAACAAGTTGTGAACTCCTTGAGCCTTAGACAAGTGCATTGTCCACTATATTGCACGACTTTGCAAGCTTCAGTTCAGTTCAGTCGCTCAGTCGTGTCGGACTGTTTGCGACCCCAAGAATCGCAGCACGCCAGGCCTCCCTGTCCATCACCAACTCCCGGAGTTCACTCAGACTCACGTCCATTGAGTCAGTGATACCATCCAGCCATCTCATTCTCTGTCGTTCCCCTCTCCTCCTGCCCTCAATCCCTCCCAGCATCAGTCTTTTCCAATGAGTCAACTCTTCGTATGAGGTGGCCAAAGAACTGGAGTTTCAGTTTCAGCATCATTCCTTCCAAAGAAATCCCAGAGCTGATCTCCTTCAGAATGGACTGGTTGGATCTCCTTGCAGTCCAACGGACTCTCAAGAGTCTTCTCCAACAACACAGTTCAAAAGCATCAATTCTTCAGCACTCAGAGTTCTTCACAGTCCAACTCTCACATCCATACATGACCATAGGAAAAACCATAGCCTTGACTAGATGGACCTTTGTTGGCAAAGTAATGTCTCTGCTTTTCAATATGCTATTTAGGTTGGTCATAACTTTCCTTCCAAGGAGTAAGTGTGTTTTAATTTCATGGCTGCAGTCACCATCTGCAGTGATTTTGGAGCCCCCCCCCCAAAAAAAAAAAAAAAAGTCTGCCACTGTTTCCACTGTTTCCTCATCTATTTCCCATGAAGTGATGGGACCGGATGCCATGATCTTCATTTTCTGAATGTTGAGCTTTAAGCCAACTTTTTCACTCTCCACTTTCACTTTCATCAAGAGGCTTTTTAGTTCCTCTTCACTTTCTGCCATAAGAGTGGTGTCATCTGCATATCTGAGGTTATTGATATTTCTCTCGGCAATCTTGATTCCAGATTGTGTTTCTTCCAGTCCAGTGTTTCTCATGATGTACTCTGCATATAAGTTAAATAAGCAGGATGACAATATACAGCCTTAATGTACTCCTTTTCCTATTTGGAACCAGTCTATGGAAGCATATTAAAAAGCAAAAATATCTTCAAGATGCACAACACCTTCAGGATAAAAAGAAACTTAAGAAGTCTTTCAGTCTGTTTTCCTTCAAGCTGGCTTAGAGGAAAATTATCCCAAAGGCTCAATTATATCAAATATTAACACACAAGGTAAAACAAGCATCAAGCTTCCTTCCAAACTCATCTGAATAATTTCCTTTACAGCATGTTCTTCTCACTCTTCATCAGTGTATGTAGAGACAGTCTTGCCCTTCTCTTTCTTCCTCACATATTTTTCAGCTAGTTTTTTAATCTCAGCATTTCTTCTGTAAATCATCTGTTCAAGTCCTTGTTATCCTTAGAGTTTTAGTATCTAGAATGGGCTTCAAACTTCTTGGCAGTGCGTTATAGTTCCTTGTAACTGTTTTGATGTTTTTGTTTTTTTTTCCCCCAGTGATAATATGTAATAATATTTGTCCACTGTGGTCCTTCTGTCCAGATACACTGGTGTGGTTATTCCTTCCCTCTCTTGCCTTTAGCCTATCACAAGGTGTCCTATTTGATAATCTCCAACCAGACTTATCTATGTCATAGCTTTGGGCACTTTCTTTTATCTTTCACAGCTCTCTTAGTATGCTAGGTATCCAGTGACCATTTAATAAATACATGTAGTCAGTTCTTATTATTTATGGTAGTTGCATTCTATAAAGCTGCCATGAACAGTGAATGAGCGAATATTGAGCCCTTACTTCTAGGGAAAATTACAAAGTTAGGTACAACAGTTTCATCAACCAATCAACACTTACACTTTGTTATATGTGTGTTTTATGTTTAAACATACGTTATTTAAGATATTGGTGATCAGATCAGAGATCAGATCAGTCGCTCAGTCGTGTCCGACTCTTTGCGACCCCATGAACCGCAGCACGCCAGGCCTCCCTGTCCATCACCAGCACCCGGAGGTCACTCAGACTCGCATCCATCGAGTCAGTGATGCCATCCAGCCATCTCATCCTCTGTCGTCCCCTTCTCCTCCTGCCCTCAATCCCTCCCAGCATCAGAGTCTTCTCCAATGAGTCAACTCTTCGCATGAGGTGGCCAAAATACTGGAGTTTCAGCTTTAGCATCATTCCTTCTAAAGAAATTCCAGGATTGATCTCCTTCAAAATGGACTGGTTGGATCTTCTTGCAGTCCAAGGCACTCTCAAGAGTCTTCTCCAACACCACAGTTCAAAAGCATCAATTCTTCGGCGCTCAGCCTTCTTCACAGTCCAGCTCTCACATCCATACATTACCACAGGAAAGACTATAGCCTTGATTAGGCGAACCTTTGTTGGTAAAGTAATGTCTCTGCTTTTGAATATGCTATTTAGGTTGGTCATAACTTTCCTTCCAAGGAGCAAGCGTCTTTTAATTTCATGGCTGCAGTCACCATCTGCAGTGATTTTGGAGCCCAGAAAAACAAAGTCTGACATTGTTTCCACTGTTTCCCCATCTATTTCCCATGCAGTGTTGGGACCAGATGCCATGATCTTCGTTTTCTGAATGTTGAGCTTTAAGCCAACCTTTTCACTCTCCACTTTCACTTTCATCAAGAGGCTTTTTAGCCCCTCTTCACTTTCTGCCATAAGAGTCGTGTCATCTGCATATCTGAGGTTATTGATATTTCTCCCGGCAATCTTGATTCCAACTTCTGTTTCTTCCAGTCCAGCATTCCTCATGATGTACTCTGCATATAAGTTAAATAAACATGGTGACAATATGCAGCCTTGACGTACTCCTTTTCCTATTTGGAACCAGTCTGTTGTTCCATGACCAGTTCTAACTGTTGCTTCCTGACCTGCATACAGATTTCTTAAGAGGCAGGTCAGGTGGTCTGGTATTCCCATCTCTTTCAGAATTTTCCATAGTTTATTGTGATCCACAGAGTCAAAGGCTTTGGCATAGTCAATAAAGCAGAAATAGATGTTTTTCTGGAACTCTCTTGCTTTTTCCATGATCCAGCGGATGTTGGCAATTTGATCTCTGGTTCCTCTGCCTTTTCTAAAACCAGCTTGAACATCAGGAAGTTCACGGTTCACATATTGCTGAAGTCTGGCTTGGAGAATTTTGAGCATTATTTTACTAGCGTGTGAGATGAGTGCAATTGTTCGGTAGTTTGAGCACTCCTTGGCATTGCCTTTCTTTGGGATTGGGATGAAAACTGACCTTTTCCAATCTTGTGGCCACTGCTGAGTTTTCCAAACTTGCTGGCATATTGAGTGCAGCACTTTCACAGCATCATCATTCAGGACTTGGAATAGCTCCACTGGAATTCCATCACCTCCACTAGCTTTGTTCGTAGTGATGCTTTCTAAGGCCCATTTGACTTCACATTCCAAGATGTCTGGCTCTAGGTCAGTGATCACATCATCATGATTATCTAGGTCTTGAAGCTCTTTTTTGTACAGTTCTTCTGTGTATTCTTGCCACCTCTTCTTAATATCTTTTGCTTCTGTTAGGTCCACACCCTCTCTGTCCTTTATCGTGCCCATCTTTGCATGAAATGTTCCTTTGGTATCTCTGATTTTCTTGAAGAGATCCCTAGTCTTTCCCATTCTGTTGTTTTCCTCTATTTCTTTGCATTGATCACTGAAGAAGGCTTTCTTGTCTCTTCTTGCTATTCTTTGGAACTCTGCATTTAGATGTTTATATCTTTCCTTTTCTCCTTTGCTTTTCGCTTCTCTTCTTTTCACAGCTATTTGTAAGGCCTCCCCAGACAGCCATTTTGCTTTTTTGCATTTCTTTTCCATGGGGATGGTCTTGATCCCTGTCTCCTGAACAATGTCACGAACCTCATTCCATAGTTCATCAGGCACTCTATCTATCAGATCTAGGCCCTTAAATCTATTTCTCACTTCCACTGTAGAATCATAAGGGATTTGATTTAGGTCATACCTGAATGGTCTAGTAGTTTTCTCTACTTTCTTCAATTTCAGTCTGAATTTGGCAATAAGGAGCTCATGGTCCGAGCCACAGTCAGCTCCTGGTCTTGTTTTTGCTGATTGTATAGAGCTTCTCCATCTTTGGCTGCAAAGAATATAATCGATCTGATTTCGGTGTTGACCATCTGGTGATGTCCATGTATAGAGTCTTCTCTTGTGTTGTTGGAAGAGGGTATTTGCTATGACCAGTGCATTTTCTTGGCAAAACTCTATTAGTCTTTGCCCTGCTTCATTCCATATTCCAAGGCCAAATTTGCCTGTTACTCCAGGTGTTTCTTGACTTCCTACTTTTGCATTCCAGTCCCCTATAATGAAAAGGACATCTTTTTTGGGTGTTAGTTCTAAAAGGTCTTGTAGGTCTTCATAGAACCTTTCAACTTCAGCTTCTTCGGCATTACTGGTTGGGGCATAGATTTGGATTACTGTGACATTGAATGGTTTGCCTTGGAAACGAACAGAAATCATTCTGTCATTTTTGAGATTGCATCCAAGTACTGCATTTCGGACTCTTTTGTTGACCATGATGGCCACTCCATTTCTTCTGAGGGATTCCTGCCCACAGTAGTAGATATAATGGTCATCCGAGTTAAATTCACCCATTCCAGTCCATTTTAGTTCGCTAATTCCTAGAATGTCAACATTCACTCTTGCCATCTCTTGTTTGACCACTTCCAATTTGCCTTGATTCATGGACCTGACATTCCAGGTTCCTATGCAATATTGCTCTTTACAGCATCGGACTTTGCTTCTATCACCAGACACATCCACAGCTGGGTATTCTTTTTGTTTTGGCTCCATCCTTTCATTCTTTCTGGAGTTATTTCTCCACTGATCTCCAGTAGCATAGTGGGCCCCTATTGACCTGGGGAGTTTCTCTTTCAGTATCCTATCATTTTGTCTTTTCATACTGTTCATGGGGTTCTCAAGGCAAGAATACTGAAGTGGTTTGCCATTCCCTTCTCCAGCGGACCACACCCTGTCATATCTCTCCACCATGACCCGCCCATCCCAGGTTGCCCCGGGCATGGCTTAATCTCATTGAGTTAGACAAGGGTGTGGTCCTTGTGTGATTAGATTGACTAGTTATCTGTGAGAATGGTTTTAGTGTATTTGCCCTCTGATGCCCTCTTTCAAGATCTACTGTCTTACTTGGGTTTCTCTTACCTTGGGCGTGGGGTATCTCATCCAGGCTGCTCCTGGCTGCTCCCGGCCAGCGAAGCACAGCCATCGCACCTTACCTTGGACGAGGGGTCTCTCCTCACCGCTGCCCTTCCTGATCTCGGTCGTGGGGTAACTCTTCTCGGCCGTGGTTAGTGCGCTGGCCCTCACCGCCGTCCTTCCTCGGTCGTGGGGTAGCTCCTCTCGGCCGCGCTCTTAGTGCGCGACGCAGCCGGCGGGGCGCGCTTAGTGCGCGACGCAGCCGGCGGGGCACTCTTAAATGGCGCGCCGGTCGCGGGCAGGCGAGGGCGCTCTTAAATGGCGCGCCGGTCGCGGGCAGGATATTGGTGATCAGTTAATATTAATTGAATTTACAGTCAGTAGCACTATAACTCAAGCCTCAACAAACCTTATCGAATATATATTTTTTCTATAAAGCACATCACAGCCTTCTTTCACTCAGGAACACTAGACAGGACTTTAACACTACACCTTTGGGCCATCTGTGTAGGCTTCCCATGTGACACTATTGGTAAAGAACCTTCCTGCCAATGCAGGAGAGATTAGACACATGAGTTTGATCCCTGGGTCAGAAAGATTCCCAGTAGGAGGAAATGGCCACCCACTCCAGCATTCTTGCCAAGAGAATCCCATGGTCAGAGGAGCCTAGTGGGCTACAGTTTTGGGGGTTGCAAAGAGTAGCACAGGACTGAAGTGACTTCACACACATGTAGTTGTCACTGTTCCTAGCCAGTGTCTAGCACACTTTTCAAAAAACTCTCAGATATAATATGAAATTTTATCCTCACAACTAAACAGAAAATAGTCATTTTATTTTATTTTGTTCTGTTTTGTGCTTTGTAACCAGAAAACATACTACACATTTCCTTAAAAGTTTGAATAGAATTAGAATTCATGTAGTTCTTTCTTCTCAAAACCTAGACCCCTGTTACTGCACTGAGTCCACCAAACTGTACCTTTTTATATACAATCTTTGATAAACAGAATTCATCCCATCATTCTAATCACTGCCTAAAGCAATAAATAGCTCTAGGTCAACACTTAGTTTCAGATAGTGTTAGTTGCTCAGTCGTGTCCAACTCTTGGCCATCCATGGACTGTAGCCCACCAGACTCCTCAGTCCATGGTATTCTCCAGGCAAGAATACTGGAGTGGATTGCCATTTCCTTCTCCAGGAGATCTTCCCAATCCAGGGATCGAACTCAGATCTCCCTAATTTTAGGCGGATTCTTTACCATCTGAGCTATCAGGGAAGTGCCGCCTTAACTCCAAAATGAAGGGTATGTTTAATAAGAATTTCTAGATGCCATCTAGAAATTTATGGGCACATGTGCCCATACATATGATTTCCTGGACTTTAGCAGAATAGGACACATAGAAAATAATGAAATCCTTTTAAAAAGTAAAACCAATTTTAACTACTGCTTCTTTCCATTTATCAGCTCTATGAGCTGCCAAAAGGCTTTGCCACTGGCTAAATATCCACTTTGCTCTGCTCCAGTCTGTACGATATCTGTTCTCTTTTGTAGTTCACTTGTTTCAAAAAATGAATGGACTTTTTAAACACAGCAGTGCTTTTGCTTTTTTGGTGTCATATCTTCTCAGCTTTTTTTTTTCCCATTTAGAAAAGCAACTATAGCTTTCTTTTTTTCTCTCTTGATCCTAAAATGCTAGCATCGCTTTTTTTTTCTTTATTTGTCAATGCTTGTTTTTATTTTCTTGCCATCCAGAAAGATGATTTGATGGCTCTCTCTACCCAAAAGTATGTTGGTCCAGGCAGGGGAGGAGGTATACCCATTTTTGTTTAAGTTTCTTAATTTTCATCAACCATACCACTTCAATTATGAGTGTGTATGCTTATCTTTAAGTCCATTTTTTTTCATATCCTTGAAGAATATATAGCAAGACTTATAATTTATATGTCACATATAAATCTTTCTGATGAAGCTTTAATTAAATTCTTTACCATTGAAAAGTTCTTTGTTAGAGTTTGTATTCTTTATCTTATCTGTATCTCAGTCCTTCCCTGGAAAACTGATTGCTATACTTAATAGTCATATTGCCTAAGTTTACTTTCTACAATTTAAATTTCTAATGATTTTTCTTAATTTATAAGCAGCAAATCAAGACCATCTTCCATGTTCCATGTCACAAAACTACTCTTAGTATAAGCTCAGAATGCGTTAATCATATAGAATTGTGCATATATGAAATTCTTGAAAGAGAATATGTAGTTTTTCATCATGATCAGTGGTTGATGCTCTGCCACACTTCAAGAAAATTGTACCATATTTTTCATATGATTAGGAATTCTGTAAACAGATTTTACAAGTATCCCCTGTTCTCTTAATTTTCAGATTAAACAAACCACATTTTGTTCTCAGTTTTTCTTCATTTTCTCTGTTAACCTTAATAATCTTTTCCTGAGATTATTTCTCTTTTCTCAAAGAGAAGCACAGGAGATCATCAGAAAACAGATGATCTATATTTCATTTCTCCACTTTGATCCTAAGTTATAATAGAAACTTAGAGAAATGATCTAACCTTCCTGAGCACACTCTGCAGGCATGGTCATAACAATACTCATGTTTATTTAGCAACGTGTATATACATTTGGTAAATAAGTAGATGTTACTTCTGGTACCCTATATTTAAAGTAACAATAAGCATTCCCATTCATTCTTCTGAAAATCTAGACAGAGATATACACTTTAAGTCAAGAAACATATATGAAATCTAAGGAAAACCTAATGGACATAGAGAGAAGGAAAGAGTGAGATATCCCAGCCCTCCTGAGGCTCACCCACAGCAAGAGACTGTAAGGTAGACTGTGGAAATACTGTATTTAGCCCTTTTAAAAAATACATTAGCTGTTTCTACTTGGACACAACAGAAAGACCTCACCTAGAGGGCTTGCTTCTCCCAACTGATGGAAAATTGTGCAATAGAATTTCTATTTTACATAGTGTGTTTTCTCCTTTTTAAAATCATAGTGGTAAGAACTGATATAAAGTCTTAGTAATAAAGCAAAAGCAGAAATTTCTGTAGCTAGAGGAAATTAATTAAAGTTAAATTAAGGAATTTAATTTAAGGGGAAGTTAAATTAAGGGCAGTAATTTATCTGCTCTTCAGACAACATGGTACTTTATGTCATAAACCCACATCAGTCAGTCAGTTCAGTCGCTCATTCATGTCTGACTCTTTGTGATCCCATGAATTGCAGCACACCAGGCCTCTCTGTCCATCACCAACTCCCGGAGTTCGCTCAAACTCATGTCCATCGAGTCGGTGATGCCATCCAGCCATCTCATCCTCTGTCATCCCCTTCTCCTCCTGCCCCCAACCCCTTCCAACATCAGGGACTTTTCCAATGAGTCAACTCTTCTCATGAGGTGGCCAAAGTACTAGACTTTCAATTTTAGCATCATTCCTTCCAAAGAACACCTAGGACTAATCTTTAGAATGGACGGGTTGGATTTCCTTGCAGTCCAAGGGACTCTCAAGAGTTTTTGCCAACACCAAAGTTCAAAAGCATCAATTCTTAGACACTCAGCTTTCTTCACAGTCCAACTCTCACATCCATACATGACCACTGAAAAAATCACAGCCTTGACTAGACGGACCTTTGTTGGCAAAGTAATGTCTCTGCTTTTCAATATACTATCTAGGTTGGTCATAACTTTCCTTCCAAGAGTAACCGTCTTTGAATTTCACGGCTGCAATCACCATCTGCAGTGATTTTGGAGCTCAGAAAAATAAAGTCTGCCACTGTTTCCCCATCTATTTCCCATGAAGTGATGGGACCAGATGCCATGATCTTCGTTTTCTGAATGTTGAGTTTTAAACCAACTTTTTCACTCTCCTCTTTCACCTTCATCAAGAGGCTTTTTAGTTCCTCTTCACTTTCTGCCATAACAGTGGTTTCATCTGCATATCTGAGGTTATTGATATTTCTCCCGCCAATCTTGATTCCAGCTTGTGTTTCTTCTAGTCCAATGTTTCTTATGATGTGCTCTGCATATAAGTTAAATAAGCAAGGTGGCAATATACAGCCTTAACATACTCCTTTTCCTATTTGGAACCAGTCTGTTGTTCCATGTCCAGTTCTAACTGTTGCTTCCTGACCTGCATACAAATTTCTCAAGAGGCAGATCAGGTGGTCTGATCTGCCATCTCTTTCAGAATTTTCCACAGTTGATTGTGATCCACACAGTCAAAGGCTTTGGCATAGTCATTAAAGCAGAAATAGATGTTTTTATGGAACTCTCTTGCTTTTTCCATGATCCAGTGTATGTTGGCACTTTGATCTCTGGTTCCTCTGCCTTTTCTAAAACCAGCTTAAATATCTAGAAGTTCATGGTTCACGTATTGCTGAAGCCTGGCTTGGAGAATTTTGAGCATTACTTTACTAGCGTGTGAGATGAGTGCAATTGTGTGGTAGTTTGAGCATTCTTTGGCATTGCTTTTCTTTGGGATTGGAATGAAAACTGACCTTTTCCAATCCTGTGGCCACTGCTGAGTTTTCCAAATTTGCTGACATATTGAGCCTTTGCAGCCAAAGATAAACCCACATAGTCCCCAGGCAAATCCTAAGGATTGATAACAATTTAACATTTTACCATTATATTTACTTTAATTTCGTTAGTATACATCTGCTCTGACTTATGATGGAGTCCTTGTGATGGCTGAAACATTCCGAAGTCTCAGAAGACAGAAAATTGATATTTCCAGGAGAGGAAATGCTGGAGATTGTCTGGCAAATCCAGCTGCTCCATGGGGCCAGGGAATTGACATGGAGAGGACACTCAAGCAGGTAACTCACAATTTTATTTATGTTCAGTTTGTTTCACACATGCATATGTGCTAAGTCACTTCTGTTGTGTCCAACTCTTTGCAGCCCTCTGGACTGCAGCCTGCCAGGCTCCAGTGTCCATGGGATTCTCCAGGCAAGAATACTAGAGTGGGTTTCCATGCCCTCCTCCAGGGTATCTTTTCCAACCCCGCATTTCTTATGTCTCCTGCATTGGCAGGCACGTTCTTTACCACTAGAACAACCTGGGAAGCCTTCAATTTATTTCATTGTCCTTTTTAAGTGGAGTATTCAAGAAAACAAAATAATCTATTGGCAAATACCGATATATTACAATTTCCATTTTAATATATTGAGCCACTATCATTTCTGAGACATTTCTACATAGGATACTGGATAGAATGGTGGAGGTAGTGGTTTAGTCGCTAAGTCATGCTCAACTCTTTGTGAACCCATGGACTGTAGTCTGCCAGAATCCTCTGTCCATGGAATTTCCCAGGCAAGAATACTGGAGTGGTTTGCCATTTCTCCTTCCAGGGGATCTTCCCAACAAAGGAATCGAACCCCCATCTCCTGTTTGGCAGACAGCTTATTTATCACTGAGCCACCTCAGAAGCCCACTAGATAGAATACTGGTGTTTATATGTTATGTAGATGGTTAGCCAGGATAAGCTAGGTTATGTAACAGTAATAACCCCAAGCTTCAGTGGCTTAAAACAACAAAAGAGGATTTCACACTCACAGATACACATCAGATTCGTAGGGACACTCTGCTTTTTATAATCACTCAGGGACCCAAGCTGACATAGCAGCTACCATCTTGAATGCTACAAAAGGAAAAGAGTTGTAGGGAGGTTTCTAGTGTACACCCGTGGCAGATTCATGTTGATTTATGGCAAAACCAATACAATATTGTAAAGTAAAATAAATAAATAAATAAAATGCTTTAGCACTCATTACATCTGTTGATGATACTTTTGTCAGAGAGAGTCACAGACACCTAGCTAACCAAAAAGTGTCCAAAAAGAACAAGCCCACCTTGGATCCAGAATGAGGAAGAACCTGAAATATTTGGCATACAGTCTTAGTCTAGTAATCTACTGACTGCCTCAATAGACCTTCAAATTGCCTTGTAACCTTGGATTAAGTATTTATTTCAGTCTTTTGTAGTTATACTAACACTGTTTTTCAAATGATTACTGTAATATGTGTGTATTTTTAGTAATACATTTCAAATGTTCTGAAATGCCACAGGTTCAGAACATAAGTTTAAATGAATTAAAAGGATTTGGAATAAAGTACACTTGAATATTTTAAAAATATGTTTATTTTTCTGGATATTTTAATTTTAACATTAGCAAGAAGAAATATGATCTGCTCTGGTTATCAGGGTTATTTAACCTATTATGTGGATGTGTAGATAAAACTGAAAAGTAACTAAAAAGGAAACCATGTTTCTATTCTTATAGATAATATTTCAAAATTGAAGAAGTACAATGAAAACTTCATAATAAAAAAAAAACATATTTATCTTTCAAGTACATAACAGAATCACTTATATATTTCTTTGATATTCCTCTATCCAATTCTTTTTTTAATTTAAATTTCTTTATTTTAATTGGAGGCTAATTACTTTACAATATTATATGGGTTTTATCCAATTCTATCCCAGTAGCTCAAATACCCCATGGCTTTTTTAGTAAGTTGCTTACAGATTATAGTTTCACACCCATACGTAGTCATAAGCCTAGCAGATTAAGTAAAGATTTCTGTAAGTAAAATGGCAAATGATTACATGTGTAGATTTTCTTTTTCATTCATAGGTTCAAATTCAAGGACTAACAGGAAATGTTCAATTTGACCACTATGGACGTAGGGTCAATTACACAATGGATGTGTTTGAACTAAAGAGCACAGGACCTAGAAAGGTGAGCCACACTTGATCTGTTTTCTTAGTTTGCTTTTGACATTTTTAAAATCTTATAAGTGAAATATAGCTGGATAGTCTACATTTTAAAAAAATTGTGAGTATGGCTAACCCTTGAACAAAGTGGGATTTAGGGGATCTGACTCTCCACACAGTCAAAAATCTGTGTCAAAATTATAATGAGCCCTCCATATATGTGGTTCCTCCACTGCTTCAGTTCCACACCTGAGGCTTCAACCAACACAGATTGTGTAGTATTGTGGTATTTACTGTGAAAACAATCTGTGTAAAAGTGGACCTGAGCAGTTCAAACCTGTGTTGATAAGGGTCATCTGCACTTAAGAGTAATAATTTCTTGGTAATTCATGCTGAAATAATTTTGTGTCATATGATTGATGTTTAATGGTGTACCAAAGCTGAAATGAACTATTTACCCACTGCTTATATTCCCTATCCAAAATAAAAGCAATTTTTTAAAGGCTTAGCAAAAAGAATCCCAGAAAAACCATAATATACTCTTCAGGAAAGCGAACAATGTAAGAGACTTATTCATTTTCATGTAGTCATTTCTGAAACCATTAGAGAGAGAGCAAGAAAACTACTTCTAATGGATAGGCATATAATAGAAGGCTAGATGTTCCTGAAATAAACATTCAAAGAAAAGAGCTGATGGAAGATAATATTATTAAGATTACTGTTAGGTTGAAGAGAGAGAGAGAGAGATACCTAAGGACTTTAGCTGAGGGACCAGAGAGGTTGTTCAGAAAGCTGTGGTGATAGACTTTTGGATTTCAGAAGATAGTTGCTGATCTTTTGATGTGACTAAGCATCATAAGCATCAGCAATGTTTTCAACATCTAAAAAGTGCTTTATATATTGGAGCAATACAATTCCACCACAGAAATTGATTATAAACTTTTTATACCTAACATGTAACTTTTTAACATTCCTTTAGTCTAGCATTAGCTAAGATGTTTAAGAAAGATAAATTCAACTTACCTTAACTAAAAATCATCTGTTTCAACACTTGGATGTTAAAAAAAAACTTTTCCAAATATACTTTCCTGTGTTAATATAGTAGTGATAGTTACAATTTACGAAATGCCTGCTATGTTCCAAGCACTGGACTTGGTGCAATTTAATCCACAAAATGAGCCTGTAATGGAGTACTATTTTCTCCCTTTTCCCAATGAGAAAATTATAGTGCAATTGTTGTTGCTGCTGTTCAGTCACTCAGTCGTGTTTGACTTTTTGCAACCCCACGGACTGTAACACGCAAGCTTCCCTGTCCTTCACCATCTCCTGGAGTTTGCTCAAACTCATATCCATCAAGTCAGTGATGCCATCCAACCATCTCATCCTTTGTCATCCCCTTCTTCTCCTGCCTTCAATCTTTCCCAGCATCAGGGTCTTTTCCAGTAAGTTGGTTCTTCGTATCAAGTGGCCAAAGTATTGGAGTTTCAGCTACAGCATCAATCCTTCCAATGAATATTCAGGATTTATTTCCTTTAGGATGGACTGATTGGATCTCCTTGCAGTCCAAGGGACTCTAAAGAGTCTTCTCCAACACCACACTTCAAAAGCATCAATTCTTCAGTGCTCAGCCTTCTCTATGGTCCAACTCTCACATCCATGCATGACTACTGGAAAAACCATAGCTTTGACTAGATGGACCTTTGTCAGCAAAGTCATGTCTCTGCTTTTTAAGACAGTGTCTAGGTTTATCATAGCTTTTCTTCCAAGGAGCAAGTGTCTTTCAATTTCATGGCTACAGTCACCATCTGCAGTGATTTTGGAGCCCAAGAAAATAAAGTTTGTCACTGTTTCCATTGTTTCCCCACCTATTTGCCATAAAGTGATGGGACCAGATGTCATGATTTTAGTTTTTTGAATGTTGAGTTTTAAGCCAGCTTTTTCATTCTCTTCTTTCACCTTTATCAAGAGACTATTTAGTTCCTCTTCACTTTCTGCTATAGTGCAATATATTATAGCTATTTGTCTTATAAATGAGAAAACAAAGATTTTAATTCAGATATATCTGACTTCAGAAGCTTTCTACTCATTAACCCACCTGAGTAGACTCTGCCCTAAAGGAGTTTATTTTCTAGCAGGATAGAATATAGTAAGTTCAATACAGCAGTTAAAGAGAAAGCATTTGGAAAGCCTAAAGCAGAAGAGATCACTTCCTGGTGGAGGAAAACAAATCAACATACTGTAAAGTTAAGTAAAATAAAAGTTAAAAAAATTAAAAAAAAAAAAAAATGAGGGTGTGAAGTTAGAGTTTGAATAGGTAGAAATGGTACAGGCAAGATCCAAAAACAGGCTGGTGGCAGGATAATTAAAGTCACACATTGGAAGATGGTAAAGGCTTTCAAAGTTGTGTTTTGCTCCAGTCTGTCATAGTGTGTGCTACTTGATTTGAAGCTGCCATGAAAACCATCTCTAGACTTTCACCCTTTTAGTGGCATTGCTGTGAGTGCACACTGCCAGCCAATACAAAGCAGGCAGGAGTCTATATTGTCCAGATCAGGTAGGGTAGAACACCTGGCAGTTTGAAAGCCAGGCTGTATGATGCGCCCTTTTAAGGGTACTTGCTGAAGAAAGGACGGAGATATGCTGCCAAGAAAAAATTTAATGTAAACACTGATTCTACTCACTCTGTAGCACACAGTTTGCAACAAGAAAGAAAGAAGCCACTATCATGTTACAATTTGTTCATACTAGATGTTTGTAATGTTTCTGATAATCAATAAAAGAGATTCTTGATAAAAAAAAAAAGAAAGAAAGAAGCCCGTTTTAAGCTAAGTCCCTCTGCTACCTATGGAGCAGAAAGAATATTCTACAAGTCCCTAAGAATATTGACTAACTGGTAATTAGACTGTCACAAATCAAATTCTGAAAAATTAGCCATTTAAGTAAAACCTTTCTAAAATGCAAAAGACAATTCCATATCTCCCAAAACAGTAAGTACAAAAAGTAAAATGATCTCCTCATTAAAGAAAGAATAATGGAAAAAGGAAGCTGGTGGTAACATCAAGTGAGTTATTTAAAGCAGTGAATCTTTTCATTGCCTATTGAACCATGATGGTAACAAAAATTAAGGTTTTTAGAGGAGAAATTTTTAAAATTAGTTGGGAAAGTAATGAACAGTACATCTTCACACTCAGCTGGTATTTGTCTAAAACTGTTAAAAGAAATATGAAGTGTGAATTGGTGTAGACTTATCTATCCTTGTTTTTCTGGGACATTCTGTCAGGAATATCAAACTTAAAAATGAACTACTGTGAGAAACACTAAGCTGGTGAATTTCGGCAGTATGTCTGAAAAGCGAGCAGTCATTCTTATAAACTACACACTTGTCCATAAGGGAGCTATCTTTGAAAATAGATCAGAGAGTTCACATATCAGTTTGTCTGGATTCTGTAACAGAAAATTGACCAGAATCTCATTAAACAGAAGCCACAAAGCTCTTTCTGAAGTCTCAGCTACTAAGTACTTTGGAATCTTTTTGGAATTTCAGTGATCTTACAAACATGCTCTAAAACCAGGCTTCCATGATTCCAGTAATTTTTCAAGTCAGTTCAGTTCAGTCACTTAGTCATGTCTGACCCTTTGTGACCCCATGGACTGCAGTACGCCAGGCCTCCCTGTCCATCACCAACTCCCAGAGTTTACTCAGACTCATGTCCATTGAGTCAGTGATGCCATCCAACCATCTCATCTTCTGTCGTTCCCTTCTCCTCCTGCCTTCAATCTTTCCCAGCATCAGGATCTTTTCAAATGAGTCAGTTCTTCACATCAGGTGGCCAAAGTATTGAAGTATCAGCTTCAGCATCAGTCCTTCCAATGAATAGTCAGAACTGATTTCCTTCAGGATGGACTGTTTGGATCTCCTTGCAGTCCAAAGCACTCTCAAGAGTCTTCTCCAACACCAAGGTTCAAAACATCAATTCTTTTGTGCTCAGCTTTCTTTATAGTCCAACTCTCACATCCATACATGACTACTGGACAAACCATAGCTTTGACAAGACAGACCTTTGTTAATCATAAATATTATATTTACTGAGATAGATTATATGCCAGACATATGAAGGAAAATTTTTGTACATTTTAATATTTAATCTTACAGCAATCTGAAAACTAGACATATTTTTCTCATTTTATATAAGAGAAAATTAAGGTTCAGAGAAACTAAGTAACCTGCACAGGGATGTTCAACTAGAAAGAGATGGAGCTGGGGTGGAGACCAAGGCCCATTATCTAGTTTCAAAGCTACTCTCTTAGCTGCCACAAAATATTTTCAGTCCCAGGGTACATAACTTTTCTCCTCAAGGTTGGTATAAGTATTAAGCCATGTTTTTCAGGACAGGTCTGGTCAAATCGTCTCTCCTAGGAACAAACTTTGAGTAAAACAGAGGCTTCTCATGGACCCTCTATCCCTACATTTCAGGCAACATCTACCATAAATACAGAGATATTTTTTGTGTGAAGTGCTTAGTCACTCAGTTGCGTCCAACTCTTCAGCAACCCCATGAACTGCAACCCACCAGGCTCCTCTGTCCATGGGGATTCTCCAGGCAAGAATACTGGTGTGGGTTGCCATGCCCTCCTCCCAGGGACCTTCCCAATCCAGGGATTGAACCCAGGTGTCCCACATTGCAGGCAATTCTTTACCATATGAGTCACCAGGGAAGCCCAAGAATACTGGAATGGATAGCCTATCCCTTCTCCAGGAGATCTTCTTAACCCATGACAGGGTCTCCTGCATTGCAAGCAGATTGTTTAACAGCTGAACTACGAGGGAAGCCCCTACCATAAAAACAGAGAAATTTACTTATACATTATATTATGGTTATGTTTGTGTACAATTCATCTTTAGGAATCCAAGAAGACAAATATTTCTCTGACATTTCCTCGGATCAGATCAGATCAGATCAGATCAGTTGCTCAGTCGTGTTCGACTCTTTGCGACCCCATGAATCACAGCACGCCAGGCCTCCCTGTCCATCACCAACTCCCGGAGTTCACTCAGACTCACATCCATCGAGTCAGTGATGCCATCCAGCCACCTCATCTTCTGTCGTCCCCTTCTCCTCCTGCCCCCAATCCCTCCCAGCATCAGAGTCTTCAATGAGTCAACTCTTCTCATGAGGTGGCCAAAGTACTGGAGTTTCAGCTTTAGCATCATTCCTTCTAAAGAAATCCCAGGGCTGATCTCCTTCAGAATGGACTGGTTGGATCTCCTTGCAGTCCAAGGGACTCTCAAGAGTCTTCTCCAACACCACAGTTCAAAAGCATCAATTCTTTGGCACTCAGCCTTCTTCACAGTCCAACTCTCGCATCCATACATGACCACAGGAAAGACCATAGCCTTGACTAGGCGAACCTTTGTTGGCAAAGTGATGTCTTTGCTTTTGAATATGCTATCCAGGTTGGTCATAACTTTCCTTCCAAGGAGTAAGCGTCTTTTAATTTCATGGCTGCAATTCACCATCCACAGTGATTTTGGAGCCCAGAAAAATAAAGTCTGACACTATTTCCACTGTTTCCCCATCTATTTCCCATGTAGTGATGGGACCAAATGCCATGATCTTCGTTTCCTACAGTTTAGCAATTTAAATGCTTCTGTATTTTTACATTACATTTTTACATTAAAAGAGCATTACAAAACTCTTGTTCACCCAATTTCTGTCTCTAGAGGAAAAATCATGCATACTTTCCTACTTAAATGAAATCAGGCATGGGAAGAGTTCTTAGAAAAAATATCTCACATGAGGTTCTAGGTACAAACTTTAATATCTTTTACTTTAGGAAATGAATTTTGAGCTATTGTTCGCCCTGAATTGTCTTTCTTTCCAGTAATTCCATGGCCCACATGACATCTATGTACAAGCCATGGTTCTGTATCGCAAAACTTGTATTTCTTTTTCAAGAATTCCAAGTAGATTTAGGATAAATAGATACAGTTGGTTAAATTTTTGGTTATTATTTTAATTTGCCATTACTTCTAAATCATTTATCTTGGGATGCAGGGAGATACTTATGAACCCACAGGTTGTCCTTAAATACAAAATGTCAAGGTCTTGTCAACATCTGAAAACGCTCCAGAATGTGTCTCAGAGCTATAGTTTTTCTGTTGTGGGAACTCATTCAGTTCAGTTCAGTCACTCAGTCGTGTGCGACTCTGTGACCCCATGAATCGCAGCACACCAGGCCTCCCTGTCCATCACCAGCTCCTGGAGTTCACTCAGACTCACATCCATCTAGTCAGTGATGCCATCCAGCCATCTCATCCTCTGTCATCCCCTTCTCCTCCTGCCCCCAATCCTTCCCAGCATCAGAGTCTTTTCCAGTAAGTCAACTCTTCCCATGAGGTGGCCAAAGTACTGGAGTTTCAGCTTTACTGTTCATGGGGTTCTCAAGGCAAGAATATTGAAGTGATTTGCCATTCCCTTCTGCAGTGGACCACATTCTGTCAGATCTCTCCACCATGGCCCGCCCATCTTGGGTTGCCCCACGGGCATGGCTTAGTTTCATTGAGTTAGACAAGGCTGCGGTCCTAGTGTGATTAGATTGACTAATTTTCTGTGAATAGGGTTTCAGTGTGTTTGCCCCTGATGCCCTCTTGCAACACCTACCGTCTTACTTGGGTTTCTCTTACCTTGGGTGTGGGGTATCTCTTCATGGCTGCTCCAGTAAAGTGCAGCTGCTGCTCCTTACCTTGGACGAGGGGTATCTCCTCACCACCTCCCTTCCTGATCTTCAATGTGGGATAGCTCCTCTAGACCCTCCTGCACCCACGCAGCCACCGCTCCTTGGACGTGGGGTTGCTCCTCTGGGCGCCGCCCCTGACCTCCGGCGTGGGGTAGCTCCTCTCTGCTGCTGCCCCTGACCTCGACTTGGGTAGCTCTTCTCGGCGGTTCCTGCGCCATCTCAGCCTGGTACTCTCGGCCACTGCCCCTGATCTCGGACGTGGGGTAACTTCCTCTTGGTCCCCGCCCTTCGGGCATGGGGTCCTCCCAGCTTCTGCTCCTGACCATGTAGGGTAGCTCCTCTCGGCCGCTGTTAAGTGTGCCGGCCACAGCCAGCCGCGCCTCATTAACTCATTAACAAAAAAAATTTGCTTTCCCAGAAAATGGGCTGCTGAGATCTGGAAGGTGGCTGCATTTTAATGGAGTACTAAACTGTGAAACCTATTTTTATGTTGTGAACTATCATGTGCAAAGGAAAATTAACAGGAAGCAACTGACATGCTTTTTAAATTATTTTTTAAGTACATGTAGAAGTTGAGGAGAGGGTAGTTCTCAAATGTACATTTATTTTGTTTTAATTAAATTTTTCACTGATATTAAATGTATTAGCACAAATTCCCTGAGAGCTCAGTCTATAAAGAATCCAACTGCAGTGCAGGAGACCCCAGTTCAATTCCTGGATTGGGAAGATTCGTTGAAGAAGGGATGAGACAACCACTCCAGTATTCTTGGGCTTCCCTTGTGGCTCAGATGGTAAAGAATCTGCCCGCAATGTGGGAGACCTGAGTTTGATGCCTGAGTTGGGAAGATCCTCTGGAAGAGGGAAAGGCTACCCACTCCAGTAGTCTGGCCTAGAGAATTCTGGCCTGGGTTGCAAAGGGTCAGACACAACTGAGCGAATTTCACTTTCACTTTCAAATTCATATAGGCAATTAAAAATAACTGCTGAATTGATTTATACTCATAATTTTGGATCAAATTAGCAATGTAGAAAAACACATTAATAAAAATTATTTTTTCTATATTCTGTTAATGATACATGCAATATTTATAAATAATCTAGTGTTTATTTTTATATGCTAATGCTTATTTTATTTTGACATGTTCACAAATACTAACATGACAGTAAAAACTTGAAGGAAACAAGACTTTCAAAACATATTAGAACAAACAGTGAATACAGACAAGTTAGCAATTTGTTGTTGCTATTCAGTTGCTCAATTGTGTCTGACTCTTTGTGACCCCATGGACTGGAGAAAACCAGGCTTCCCTGTGATCAACTGCATACATTTCATTGAAAACATGAGTTTTATCCACTGCATCTGGAAATTTAAGAAAAAAGTTTCAGTTCAGTTAAGTTCAGTCACTCAGTTATGTCCGACTCTTTGCGACCCCATGAACTGCAGCATGCCAGGCTTCCCTGTCCATCACCAACTCCCGGAATTCACTCAAACCCATGTCCATCCAGTCGATGATGCCATCTAACCATCTCATCCTCTGTCATCCCCTTCTTCTCCTTCCCTCAATCTTTCCCAGCATAAGGGTCTTTTCCAATGAGTCATTCTTCACATCAGGTGGCCAAAGTATTGGAGTTTCATTTTCAACATCAGTCCTTCCAGTGAACACCCAGAATTGATCTCCTTTAAGATGGACTGGTTGTATCTCCCTGCAGTCCAAGGGACTCTCAAGAATCTTCTCCAACACCACAGTTCAAAAGCATCAATTCTTCGGCACTCAGCTTTCTTTATAGTCCAACTCTCACATCCATATATGACAACTGGAAAAACCATAGCCTTGACTAGACGGACCTTTGTTGGCAAAGTAATGTGTCTGCTTTTTAGCAAAGGTTGGTGTCTAGGTTGGTCATAACTTTCTTTCCAAGAGTAACCATCTTTGAATTTCACTGCTGCAATCACCATCTGCAGTGATTTTGGAGCCAAAAAAAAAATAAAGTCTGACACTGTTTCCACTGTTTCCTCATCTATTTCCCATGAAGTAATGGGACCAGATGCCATGATCTTAGTTTTCTGAATGCTGAGCTTTAAGCCAACATTTTCACTCTCCTCTTTCACTTTCATCAAGAGGCTCTTTAATTCTTCTTCACTTTCTATCATAAGAGTGCTGTCATCTCTATATCTGAGGTTATTGATATTTCTCCTGGCAATTTTGATTCCTCCAGCCCAGCATTTCTCATGATGTACTCTGCACATAAGTTAAATAAGCAGGGTGACAATATACAGCCTTGACGTACTCCTTTTCCTATTTGGAAACAGTCTGTTGTTCCATGTCCAATTCTAACTGTTGCTTCCTGCATACAGATTTCTCAAGAGGCAGGTCAGGTGGTCTGGTATTCCCATCTCTTTCAGAATTTTCCACAGTTTGTTATGATCCACACAGTCAAAGGCTTTGTCATAGTCAATAAAGCAAAAAGGAGATGTTTTTCTGGAACTCTGGCTTTTTCAATGATCCAGTGGATGTTGGCAATTTGATCTCTGGTTCCTCTGCCTTTTCTAAAACCATCTGGAAGTTCACAGTTCACGTATTGCTGAAGCCTGGCTTGGAGAATTTTGAGCATTATTTTACTAGTGTGTGAGATGAGTGCAATTGTGTGGTAGTTTGAGCATTCTTTGGCATTGCCTTTCTTTGGGATTGGAATGAAAACTGACCTTTTCCAGTCCTGTGGCCACTGCTGAGTTTTCCAAATTTGCTGGCATATTGAGTGCAGCACTTTCACAGCACTGTCTTTCAGGATTTGAAATAGCTCAACCGGAATCCCATCACCTCTACTAGCTTTGTTTGTAGTGATGCTTCCTAAGGCCCACTTGCCTTCACATTCCAGGATGTTTGGCTCTAGGTCAGTGATCACACCATCATCCTTATCTGGCCAAGAAGATCTTTTTTGTACAGTTCTTCTCTGTATTCTTGCCACCTCTTCTTAATATCTTCTGCTTCTGTTAGGTCTCCACCATTTCTGTCCTTTATTGAGCCCATCTTTGCATGAAATGTTCCCTTGGTATCTCTAATTTTGTTGAAGAGATCTCTAGTCTTTCCCATTCTATTGTTTTCCTCTATTTCTTTGCATTGATGGCTGAGGAAGGCTTTCTTATCTCTCTTTGCTATTTTTTGGAACTCTACATTCAAGTGGGTATATCTTTCCTTTTCTATTTTCCATTTTGCTTCCCTTGTTTTCACAGCTATTTGTAAGACCTCCCCAGACAGCCATTTTGCTTTTTTTTTTGCATTTCTTTTCCATGGGGATGGTCTTGATTCCTGTCTCCTGTACAATGTCACGAACCTTCATCCATAGTTCATCAGGCACTCTGTCTATCAGATCTAGTCCCTTAAATCTATTTCTCACTTCTTCTGTATAGTCATAAGGGATTTGATTTAGG
This sequence comes from Tragelaphus eurycerus, assembly GCA_935064755.1. Classification (NCBI taxonomy): domain Eukaryota; kingdom Metazoa; phylum Chordata; class Mammalia; order Artiodactyla; family Bovidae; genus Tragelaphus; species Tragelaphus eurycerus. The sequence continues at coordinate 3,737,370 of CAKXYN010000123.1, forward strand.
TCATACCTGAATGGTCTAGTGTTTTTCTCCACTTTCTTCAATTTCAGTCTGAATTTGGCAATAAGGAGTTCATGATCCAAGGCACAGTCAGCTCCCAGTCTTGTTTTTGCTGACTGTATAGAGCTTCTCCATCTTTGGCTGCCAAGGATATAATCAATCTGATTTTGGTGTCGACCATCTGGTGATGTCCATGTGTAGAATCTTCTCTTGTGTTGTTGGAAGAGGGTGTTTGCTATGACTAGTGAGTTCTCTTGATAGAACTCTATTAGCTTTTGCCCTCCTTCATTCCGCACTCCAAGGCCAAATTTGCCCTGCTTCATTCCATATTTCAGGGCCAAATTTGCCTGTTACTCCAGGTGTTTCTTGACTTCCTACTTTTGCATTCAACTCCCCTATAATGAAAAAGACATCTTTTGGGGGTGTTAGTTCTAAAAGGTCTTGTAGGTCTTCATAGAACCGTTCACCTTCAGCTTCTTCAGCATTACTGGTTAGGGCATAGACTTGGATTACCATGATATTGAATGGTTTGCCTTGGAAACGAACAGAGATCATTCTGTCGTTTTTGAGATTGCATCCAAGTACTGCATTTTGGACTCTTTTGTTGACAATGATGGCTACTCCATTTCTTCTATGCGATTCCTGCCCACAGTAGTAGATATAATGGTCATCTGAGTAAAATTCACCCATTCCAGTCCGTCTTAGTTCGCTGACTCCTAGAATGTCAATGTTCACTCTTGTCATCTCCTGTTTGACCACTACCAGTTTGCCTCGATTCATGGTCCTTATATTCCAGGTTCCTATGCAATATTGCTCCTTACAGCATCAAACCTTGCTTATATCGCCAGTCCCATATACAACTGGGTGTTGTTTTTGCTGTGGCTCTGTCTCTTCATTTTTTCTGGAGTTATTTCTCCACTTATCTCCAGTAGCATATCGGGCACCTATCTACCTGGGGAGTTCATCTTTCAGTGTCCTATCTTTTTGCCTTTTCATACTGTTCATGGGATTCTCAAGGCAAGAATACTGAAGTGGTTTTCCATTCCATTCTCCAGTGGGCCACATTCTGTCAGACCTCTCCACCATGACCCGTCCGGTTTGGGTGGCCCCATATGGCATGGCTTAGTTTCATTGAGTTAGACAAGGCTGTGGTCCATGTGATCAGATTGGCTAGTTGTCTGTGATTGTAGTTTCAGTCTGTCTACCCTCTGATCCCCTCTCTCAGTGCCTACCATCTTACTTGGGTTTCATTCACCTTGAAAGAAGTTTGGCAAGCATTAAATGAACTGTCATTTGGATGTATGTAGCATAACAGTAAAGTATATGTACCATAATAGTAAAGTATATGGACTTGTAATTGCACCTACCTTTATATTTGCTGTGTGTATAAACTTTAAGATGCATTTTTTTAAAGCATTGATCACAGTGTTTGTCAGAGAGCAAGCAGTAAAGAAGTAGTCTGTATTCTGAAAAGAATCCTAAATTTCCAGTAGAATCACATTTTAGTTTGTAGCATTGTATAGTGCTTAACTAATTACTTAATATAATTTATGGAAAAGAGTTTGCTCTAAGTCTAAACGAGTAATATAAGGATTTGAAATTTTAAAAATACAAATTTAAAATTTTCAAAAGTGAAAATATTAAGTAATCATTAATATTTGTTATATTTAGCATTTTAGAAATGGTAAGGTTCTTTTCTAGAGGCTAGGTTATATGAAACCAAAAAACTATTTCTATATTGCTTTAAAATACACAAATCTATTTTATTAAAACATCCTGTACATGTGCCCCATGTAAATCTATTCTCCTTACTATAAAATCTGTAACATTATTGAAAAAAATCATGTGAACTAAGTAAAAAAGTTTCCAATCAATCTCAACTACAAGAGCATCAGAACAAAATGGCATTCCCTCTGTATCCATATTCCTTTTTTAACCCATTCATTCTCAATGTCTTAGCTAGTCCGTGAGTGTATTAATAAAGTGTAAAGTTGGCAAATGTGTAAGTAGGTAGTATCATTAACATTAGGAAAACCAGCTCATCATCAATTAAGATAACTTCCAAACACATTTTTTGTGTGTGTGCTTCATAAATTTGTTTTGTTTTCTTATTAATAATTCTCATTGTTCCAATAAGAACTAGAGAAAACTCTTCTAAAATGTGCTTTCAAGATTTTTCTCTATTTGGCAGGTTGGGTACTGGAATGATATGGATAAATTAGTCTTGATTCAAGATGTACCCACTCTTGGCAATGACACAGCAGCTATTGAAAACAGAACAGTTGTTGTAACCACTATTATGGTAAGTTTTGGTCTGTGTTTTATGATGTTTTGTTTTGCCCGTAGGCAATTTTAATTCCCAGCTATGTGAATGCTGCATCTTAGTAATGATGGCATTGGTGTTCTGATCAACAAAAGTCTATTGAGGCTTTGAATAAGTTTGTCCTGAACTCATTTCAGTACTTTTATTTGTATTATCTCTTGTTATATTATTGTTCTTGGAAAAATGCTCAGATGTTAAACACTGAAACTCTTTCATTGGAAATGAATCAAATGCTAAGATTTCAAAGGACAAAAGAATGAACATGAAAATGATCAACAACTAATCACATGAAATACCCAGTATTAAACATCATATATTGTTATTATGTTTTTAAACATCAATGTAATAAGAGCTAATAGTGCTTAAAATTATAATTTTCAGGTAATTTATTAATTTAATAATGATTTGCATTGTCTTTATAATAGAGATATGAATGTTAAGATTTTAATGAGCATGTTTTACACAACTGTATGCTTTAAAAATAAATTTTGTTTTATATTTATATTTACTTCACAAATGAGTTTTTGTACTGATTATTTTTCTCATTGACCTGTGGGGGAAAATGCATTAAAATTTATTGAAATTATCCTAAATTAATAAAAATATGATCTTCATTCGGTCACATTATAAAATGAAAAATACTCTAAATCTTGTCTGCTTTTTCAAAGAGATTCTCATGAACTTATCTTTTAAATAGTGTATCTCATATTTTTCTCTTCTAAATTCAAACATACTCTTTAGAGTTAATGTTAGTCAAAGGAGATCAACAATCGGTAACTGTTTCTATCTAATTTTTTTTTAATTTAATGTTATTTTAATTTTTAACTTTACAATATTGTATTGGTTTTGCCATATATCAAAATGAATCCACCACAGGTATACATGTGTTCCCCATCCTGAACCCTCCTCTAATTTTAAGTTACATATCCTCAGCTCACTGTCTCATTTGGCAGGACACATTTTTAATTTTTATAAAGCCCTTACTCTAAATGAGGAAAAACTATTTTCTGTAATTTAATTTTTAGCTTATGTAATTTTAACTTTATGTTTTTAGTAATCTCAAGTTATTTCCAACATTTTGACATTGAGGTCAAAGCATGAAAATGCCAGAGAAAAGCTTTCACATGTTGCAATTAATTTTATCAGTGTTGTGCCACCAGCTAGCAACTTAATGTTAATCTGCCAAGCCTTAATTGGAAGTTTATAATTTTAGAATTCAAACCAACCAACAGGAGTTTTTGTGTATGAATGAAAAATATATATCTTGTAACTTAATTGTGTAATGCATGGGACTTAAATATATGTATATATATATGTATATGTACATATACATATATATATTCCTAAAAAAGACGATAATGGAAAGTCATACTTCAGTACAGTCCTCCTCTTTTCAGCCTCTGATGAAGAATCCTATTTTAAGAAATTGATCAAGAAAGAAATGAGCTCCACGTTGTTCGACTATTCCTAATTAAAGCTCAAGTCTTGTTCTTCTGTGTAGTAAATTTAAGCTAATTGTTCATGTGGGATTCTTCTTGGATGATCAACTCTGGACTACCAGAAAAAAATACACACTTATTTTTAAGTTCTGTGACTTTCCTGAGATACTAGAACAAAGAAGAATTAATCCTCATCTTTTTCAAGAAACTAAATGTTGAAAAATAATACTTAATTCTGACGTATCAATTCCCATATCTTGAAATGAGGTCATTGTACATAAATGATGAAATTTTAACACTTCTAATGCCAAGAGTAGATTTTCTAAAAGTAAATATCTCTGAATTCACATCTTTCTTTTCTGGATACACATAGTTGTTTTCCTTAAATTTTTTTTTGAAATTTTGCCTGTTCTACATGAAATAAGGTATTTTAGTGTTCATTATAGGTATAATGTAGATTCTGTTATTAAAAGGGGTGGACATACAATTCTCCGGGCCACAATATTGAATTAGTTTTGCAAGCATGGCTATTTTTCACAAAGCACGCTGTCAAAAAATGAGTAAAAATGATTGAAAAATCCAATTGTTTCCTATATATATAAAGAGTATTCTGTACAGTTATCTTTTCTTTGACCGTGATGTCCAATATTTTTGCAATGAAAATAGTGCAGTACTAGTATCTGTCTTTTGTATAAAAATGTAATCTCTATATAAATAATACCTATGATCTTTGCAACTTCAATAATTCAAAAACAAAAATGCTAGCATCCTTTCGCCAAAAGTGTTCCTTGTATTTGTTTTTGTTGATATTATCCCAGGACGTTTGACATCTCCATCATCTCTTTCATCTTGAAAGTAATGTGCTTTTTTGTAGATGAATGAGATATTGACACTGGTGTATTATAATCCCTCAGATTAAGTTGAAAACTTTCAACAGGAATGGAATTGGTTAGATGTTAAACTATGTGCAAGACAGATATCTAGACATAAAAAGAAAGCTGTTGTGGCACTAGAACTCATTAATTTTGATCAGAATTGTTATGACTTTGCTGTTCTACCATTTGTCTTTCCTTTGTGTATGTTGTTATTTACATGTTGATACACTGTAATAGTATATGGTATTGTTGAATAAAGTTGATTGAGAAATTTATTTATTCATTCACAAATATTTATTAAGCGTCTGTTATTTGCTAGGCACAGTTATAAACCTGGGATATGTTAGACAAGAAAACAGACCAAAATCCTGCACTTACAATTGAATTTAATTCTAATGAGACAAAGTAGACAAGAAACATAATAAGTATAGTAGATACCATTTTTCAATAAAATGTGTCTTTAGCTTTTTGCATTGCTGAAATCTATTTGTTTTATGTCTTCATCTTAATGACTAATTTATTCTTCCTGAATATAGTCGTACTGAATATAACTTAACTAAATCTAAATAAAAGTAAGTTTGACACTATCATCACATGAGAATCATGACTACAAAATTGAAAGACCTAAAGTTTTGGATTCAGATGCTCAACATTTTTCTCTTTAAGTCTTAGTGACTAAAAATTTTATAAAATTTGTAAAATTTGTGAGACTGTGACCATGTTAATTTAACATTTTACATTCAAAAAAACAACCTAAGGAAGCCAAATCTGTGCCACGTGGTTTAGCTAAATGTAGCAGCTGAGAGAAAAGTGGTTTGCAGTAGACATTGGGGTGGTGGTTTCCTCTGTAATTTCACTACTTTCTTTGGCTGAACTCTCTGGAAAAGGAGAAATGCAATTAAATTTTAGTCAATCTCATTTTTCCCCAAATCTTGCACTGAAAGTAAATGAAGCTTATAACTCATTACTAAACTAAGAATGCATTTCTTACCATCCCATGAACTCAACAATCCTTTTGGAAATTTTTCCACAAAATCCAAATTTATTTACTGCAGTATCATAAATACTTTATAAGCCTTAAAACAATTTTATTTATAACAGTCCTTCCAGGAATATTTTTTATTCTTTTTATGAGTTGTTTGATAGTTTATCTTTTTATGTGGAATTTTGTAAAGGCACTGCACACAGAGACATATGTATATACAATATTCAAGTGCATATTTATAAATACATATAAATATCTATACAATTTTTTTTATTTTCTTTCTTGTACTAAATATTAATCTTCCCAATACATGCATCTGCTTCCAAAGAGTTTATAACTCAATGCTTTTAAATGTTATTTCTAATAAACTTAAAATTATGCCACTATTAAGTTTACTGATTTCTTATGAATTGAATAACATTTTAATGTTCACTTTTAAGAATTCTACCCAAAGGATAAATTATCTACATTAAGATTCTTTGGATAAAAGCAAATATCCACATGGCAAATAACTTTTGATATTACTGATTTTATTATTTTACCTGTTTTTAACTAGTGGTTTAAATGATTATATTTGTGATGTTTAGAAAATCTTACTGCTAAGTCACTTCAGTCGTGTCCGACTCTGTGTGACCCCATAGAGGGCAGCCTACCAGGCTCCCCCATCCCTGGGATTCTCCAGGCAAGAACACTGGAGTAGGTTGCCATTTCCTTCTCCAATGCATGAAAGTGAAACATGAAAGTGAAATCCCTCAGTCGTGTCCGACTCCTAGTGACCCCATGGACTGCAGCCCACCAGGCTCCTCCCTCCATGGGATTTTCCAGGCAAGAGTACTGGAGTGGGGTGCCATTGCCTTCTCCGTAGAAAATCTTAAAGCTTTTTCAATAAATATATACTTTAACAGTTTTATTTTTGCTTAATATCAAGACAAATATTCCAAACAAAAGTTTCCCCAGTAGGAAAATGATACTTTATTTATTGAAAATCATCTTAATTCATTTATATAGGCATTTTCATAAGCAAACCCTAATGCCATAGCTTTAGACAGATACTGATTTCTTTCCTGAAATAGCAGAGCAGATGTAGAACACTATGCATTATGGTGCATAATGGAAATTGTACTAATAAACTCATAATCACTAAGAAGTAATGCATTTCAAATAACTTCTAAGGAATTGTTGTCCCACAGAACACAGCAATTGATAACAAAGATGGTAGGTTATAGTCTTCGATTTTAATTCACAGTTGAGAACCTGGGGCTCCAAAAGGTTGCTTATCAAAGATGGTCTACAAACACCCCTTAATGATTGACTATAACTCATTTTTCACTATACTGAAAAGACTTGGTATTTTATTCAGCACAACTTTGTATTGAGTCTCCTCAAGTATGCAGTGTTTGAAGGGTTACTTGTACATAAATTATCAGGTTTGAGATGGGACAAATGAAAAGTTTGAGAGCATGTTGAGGATTTGCTGCTAATTTGGATTTAAAATGAAAGAAAAAGGAAATGAGACAGATTCAAAGAAACTGGAAAGAGCTGAGCAGCTATGAGAGATCTTGTTCAAGAAATGCCTAACTGTTCTCTCCTTTTGTTCTTCCATCTTCCTGAGTGTGATCATCTTATTTGTCTTAATTTGCATGCACCAATATTTGAATCTCAACAATTATTCATGCCCCTAAGAGTCCGACTTGACTTAGTGACTGAACAGCAACAAACTTTTAATCAACATTTTCAATAAACTGAAGGCTTCTCTAGCCTTTGTTGGTTTGTTTGTTAGGAAAAAAAAAAATCTGATGGGTGCTGCTATCCAAAAACGAAAGTGAAAAATATCAAAGACACTAAATAAATTTGTATTTATAGATACACGTGCCTGTTTCAAAAGAGATGATCTGGAACTCATTAATATTTACTTTCATGTTGAACCCCTGAACCAGAAGTTCTAATATAAATACCTTGCCATGATATTCTTATGTAGGAAGCATTGATAGACCAGGAAATCTTTATATTTATTGAATACCTTATATTTATTGAGTAGCAGACACTATGAGGAAATATGGAAATGTATTAATACATTGTTTTTTCAAAAATTTCATTCACTAAAAATACAGAAATTCATATGTTTAATCTTGTCTCCTCTCTTGTTAAATCACATGAAATCTCAAATAGTTGCATATGTTTTGACAGATGCTATAGTAGCTTCAAAAATATCCAGACATTTCAAATTATGGGTTCAATTTCCACTCCTGCTAGTTCTGTGAAATTGAACAATTTGTTGAAATTCTTTAAGCTTAAATTTTCCATCTGCAAAATGGGAAATGCCTACCTCGAAGTGGCAGTGTGAAAAATAAATAAAAGGATACCATTAAATAACAGTTAAATAACTTTGTACTTGACGCAGAGCAAGCACTAAATAACTGAGGGCTTGTATTATTTTTTACTATATATTTTATTACATATGGTGGTCTCCTGGCATTCTCACTCCTGTACCTTTATTACAAAGAATTTAATCATAATCATAAGAGGATGAGGAACATATATAATTTATTTTTATACCCCCTAGTTCCCAGCAAGCTGCCTGGCACACAGCAGGTATTTATCAAATATTTGAGTAAACATTGAAAATGCAGCTTTTAATGAAACAAATTATTCACTATATAATGTAGAGGAGATTTTGCAAGCTAGATAATAATACTAGCTAAAGAGACTTCTGTACACAAGCTAATACACATTTGAGGGCTAAAATTCATGTGTTCAAGTATTTCAAACTCTTGAGAATTTATCAACCTTAGTAGCAAGTGTAAACCTTAGCAATACTCTTTTTGAAAACCTCTCATTTGCTATATTAACAACCATTTCAATTAGAATGTTAAGGATTGTGCAAATATGCAATTTGTGCTTGTTTATACATATTCTTCCATATTTTAATTAACTATCGCAAGAAGAAAAGAGACAAAATGAAAGTATTGGTTCATTTTAAGTAATATTCCATAACATATTTTAGAAATTAACAATCTTGCAACAACTTACAATTTTTATAACCACATTCATATTTTACAAAATGATTTATATCTGGAGAATGTTTTCTTTAAGCTAACACGTAATTTTCTTCTATCTAAAGAGATAATTAGCTGCCTTTATTTTATAGATGGAGAAATTTCTTAACCAAGTCCAGTGTTAGAATATTCATCAAATTCAAGGAAGAAGTGAGAGACTTCTAGTTCTTTTGGCCATGTCTACCTAAGACAGGATTTAAGAAAGTATAAGAGCAAATCCTGAACAATTGCCCACAATAGAGTTATTTAGGGCATCTCTATGAGAAAATCATATATTATATAATTTATACTTTTATTGCTTTTTGAAATAGTTTCTATAGTTACAAAGTATTTTAAAACAAAATCAGAATTAGTGTAGACTGCCATGTAATGCAAAGTAAATCATCTTCTAATCCAGAGTTCTAAGAGCAAGTTCAAATTTCCCAACTACAGATTTGCTGGGAGAAAAGAAAAGATACTTATTAAAATTACTAAATGAATAACACAGTGCTATTTTATAAAATATAAATCATGACTTCAATAACATTGTAGTCGAAAGTGGTCATTCCTTGTCTGCAAATGATTAAGAAATCTGAAGTGTGACCTGGAGTTCTGTATGTACTGCATGTTCACTGAGTCTATCTTTCAGTTGGTGGCATTAGGTTTTATTTATAAAACCAAGTGCTTTAGTTTCACAGACTTTAAATGGTTTGGTTTAGGGATGTGTGTGTGTGTGTGTGTGTGTACCTAAAACTGTTCAGTTATTATGAATTAGCAGTAATCTTTTCATTTCACAATAATTCTTCATCCTATTTCATCTTATTGCTTCAAAAACTAAATGAGAATATTACTAAAAATATTACTTGAAGAGTTATGATTTTCACAATTGGGAAAAATTATTAGCTTTCATTGGGAACATATTTTTATAATAGAATAAAAATTCTTGGATCACAACCTTAATTAAAGCCAAGATACAGGACAATTTTAGGAAAAACAATTTAATACAAATTAGTATATAAAATGTTAAGGACTGCTAATTTGTTTCTTCTTTGCACTTGCTAAATACCTGCTCTGACCAAGGCATCTTGCTAAATCCCAGAGAGCAAAGAAAAATAATATGGCTCTATTCCTGAAGGAAGTCACAGTTGAATGTGGCTAAACAAGATGCAGAATACAGAGACCTATAACTTTGAATAAGTCTTTTATTGCACAAAGTTGACTCCTAAGTAGTCTTCAGGTCATGAGATACTTTGAAAATGGTAATCCCATTGCCATAGATGATAATTTATGCTTCTCTAGTCAATTATTAACATATATTTTTCCTATCACAGTCACAGTGCTAAGTATGTAATAATCACTCAAAAGAAATTTACTTTATTTTAAAGATTCTATTTTTAGTATAAAAACAGAATCTATAAAGCAACTTAATATACTTCTAAGCATAGTTATATATTCATCTGTTTTATTATCAATGTCTTGCCACACAAAACCAAAACTAAATATAATCCTTTTGTTAAGTTCTGAAAGTGAAAGTTGCATAGAATTTTTGAATGTTTCATTATTTCTCCTTTACAGTTCTACTTCTCTCATTATAGGAATCCCCATATGTTATGTACAAGAAAAATCATGAAATGTTTGAAGGAAATGACAAGTATGAAGGATACTGTGTAGATTTGGCATCTGAAATTGCAAAACATATTGGTATCAAATATAAAATTGCCATTGTCCCTGATGGAAAATATGGAGCAAGGGATGCAGACACAAAAATCTGGAATGGGATGGTAGGAGAACTTGTTTACGGGGTAAGCAAATCAATCTATTAGAAAATTTACTTACATAAACCTGAAAGTTTTTTTCACTTGGGCACATATCAATTGTTAAATGTCTATTGTTGTGTTTTTCTTTTTTTTAATTTGCAGTTACATTCAAAGAAGCATATATGATATTAAATATTTCTCTATTTCATTAGTAATTTCCTAACAATTAGGGAAACTAATACTTTATAATTTCAAAAAGATAAAAATTCAGAATATAATATTCTATTTTAAAAAAACACTAACTTCAGTATCTATGATGATTATTCTCTTAAGCTTGATGCTGCTATATCAGAGACATGTTTTGAGAGCTACAAAACAGCTCCATTACTTATCTGTTACTTGATAATTGTAGGAGCAGATTTCCTTTAACAGCATAAAGTTGAGCCTTATTTTAGCTAATTATTTATATTTTTATTTGGTTGTATTTACAAGTAAATATCTTTTAAATTATTAGTGAAGCAATCAACAAACTGGCTAGCATATATTAAAGACCAATAATGTGAAATCTTACAACTCTGCTGAACACAATAAATTTAAACTTACGTGAAATGGCATCATTTTTTCCAACATAGTAAACACAAAAGCGATAATTTATTCCATAGTGGGCCTCACATGAAAGCACGTCAGGCCCTCCCCTTTGAGTTCATCAGATTTTTAGTGTACATATTCAAAGTGAAAGTGAAGTCAATTAGTCATGTCCAACTCTGTGATCCCATGAACTGTAGCCTACCACACTTTGCGTCAATGGGATTTTCCAGGCAAAAGTACTGGAGTGGATTGCCATTTCCTTCTCCAGAGGATCTTCCCAACCCAGGGATTGAACCTGGGTCTCCCACACTGTAGGCAGACATTTTATCATCTGAGTCACCAGGGAAGTCATACATATTCAAAGCCAAGGGCAAATTCAGTGTAGACATTCCTGCCTGAACTAGAACAAGATTGGTCTCTTCAGCTAACATTGCAGTGTTAAAATCAAACCAGTATTTATCAATTGCCAGTGATGATATATTTCTGAAGTCCCAAAAATCAAACCTAGAGCCCACAGTGAGTTCTATTCATCAAGTAACCAATAAAAGTCATATGCACTTGAAATGTATTCTGAAATTCCCTATAAGCCAATTTACATTTCACAGATTTCATGTTCAAAGCAAATTCTCTTTCATTAATTCTCCAAGACTCCCTTTAAAAATTAAGAATTACACAAAAGTAATCCTTCCCCAGGAAAGAATAAAGGTAGAACAAGTTAGAACATTGGGCTTCCCAGGTAGCTCAAGTGATAAAGAATCTGCCCACAATGCAGGAAGCTTGGGTTTGATCCCTGGGTCAGGAAGATCCCCTGGAGACGGGCAAGTCAACCCATTCCAATTAGAACATAACTGAAATATATAGAGGGCCTTACTTTTGAACCCAAACTGCAGTTCAATACTTTGCGTTTCTACATCCTGCTTTCAGCCATGAAAAAAATGAGCATTCTCTGCACAGAACAGCTATAGCAGTAAGAGGAAATTATTTGGCATTAAAAAGCTATTCATTTTATAAGTCGTTTGAAAGAACTGCTGACTAGTTAGGTGCCCTAAATGAGGAAAACAAAATTTTCAGTCTCAAAAAATCAAAAAGTATTTTATCACTGGGCTCATCAACAGTTTGATCAGATCAGATCAGATCAGTTGCTCAGTCGTGTCCGACTCTTTGCGACCCCATGAATCGCAGCACACCAGGCCTCCCTGTCCATCACCAACTCCCGGAGTTCACTCAGACTCATGTCCATCGAGTCTGTGATGCCATCCAGCCATATCATGCTCTGTCGTCCCCTTCTCCTCTTGCCCCCAATCCCTCCCAGTCTTTTCCAATGAGTCAACTCTTCGCATGAGGTGGCCAAAGTACTGCAGTTTCAGCTTTAGCATCATTCCTTCCAAAGAAATCCCAGGGCTGATCTTACTGAGCTTTAATTCTCAAAGAAAAAGAGTTCTTAAAGCATGTATTTGTTGGTAATGTATTAAATTTTAAGATTTTAAATGTGAACACTAACCTAGTGCCTAGAACTACATTAATTAATTTACCTTCGGAAAACACTACTATTTCATCTCAAAAACGCATTCTTGAATTGTCAGTTAATTTCAGACCAGGTAACTAATGAGTTATTTTCTACAATCGTTACATATCTCTCCTCTGGAGTCCTTACCAAGTTGGTAACCCAAGCTCACTCCTTTGCAAGTGTTCTTGATGATGTTTTATTGGGAGAATATTGTTTAAACAGTGAAAACAAGTGATATGAAGGGAGTAGTATAATTACAAACAACAAAATTGTATCACTAGTACATGTGTCTCATGGCACAGAAAGTCACAAAGTCAGGGTGTTCTCAGAGAGAGAAGATAACATAATGGCTATTACTCTTTATTGATTCCTCAGCCAGTTTGCAAGGATTTAAATAATATGATCTTTGCCACTTGAGTTGTCCAATTTTTTCCCAAAAAGAATCTTTGTTCATGTCTCATATACTTTCCACAGATTTGATATTTTCCATTCTGGTGTCTGCAAAGCCTTTATTTGCCTCTCAACTACTTTTTTTTTTCCTTTATTACTGCTAATGCACACATGAATTCTCAGTTTACAGGCCTTAAGTAAAACTCTGTATATATTCTTCTACTCAACAAAGCCAGCAAGATGATTAACTTTGAGTCTGTTTATTTATTTTTTTTTTTTTTACTTTATCCTTTGCAAACCTTGTTACTGTAATTGTTAGGAATAGATTATCTGCCAGACACTTAGATGTGATCTCAGCACACCACCAAGTGGTTACCCCAAAGCTCAAAACCTCCCTTACACTTTGAGGTTCTTTCTGCCTGTCACTACTGCACTCTGCAACAAATTCTTCATAGGATCTTCTGTGGTATACTGCTCCAGGGCCTTTTCCTGTTCCCTACTGTACTTCTGTATGTATATTTTAACCAAAGAGATTTTTCTTAGAGCAAATTCCATGTCCTGCCAACACTAGAATTATTTGTGAAAGTGAAGTCGCTCAGTCGTGTCCAACTGTTTGCGACCCCATGGACTGTAGCCTACAAGGCTCCTCCATCCATGGGATTTTCCAGGCAAGAGAACTGGAGTGGGTTGCCATTTCCTTCTCCAGGGGATCTTCCCAACCCAGGGATCGAACCCAGGTCTCCCACATTGTAGGCAGACGCTTTACCGTCTGAGCCACCAGGGAAGTCATACAACAAGAATTACTTGTGGTATGTATTAAAATGCTGGTTCATCAGCCTCACTCCAGAAGTCATTGAGAATCCAAATATTATTAAGCTCTTACAAGAGATATTTTTCTCAATTTGGGGAATTACTGAGAGCTAATGGAACAAGACAAATGCAACATCTCCAAAGTTAGCAGAGAAAATTCAGATGTATCTTCTGTTCCCAGGCCTCTTTCAGAATTTCAAGTGTGTCCTTATTGAGCATTGCCATCAACCACTGTTATCTAATGTTTGCTTTCCATTGCACCTAGTTTTATGTGCTGGAGACTCCTTTATTTCTATTCATGCTTCTCTACCTTTTAAAGTGTTTAGTCTCATTAATGGCCACTTGTATATGTAAAAAATTTCAGAAGATACTGCACACAACAGTGTAGTATTCGAAAGGTGGTATTTCACATCAGAGAAAGGAAGCATTATCCATTTATCACTACTGGTAAAGCAGGACAATTTTGTAATACATTATCATGTAATATGCTAGATAAATTATAGGGGGATTATAGGTACTAGAATAAAGTATATATTGAGGTTGATCATACACTATGAGAAGGAATTTTCTAAGCATGAAACCAAAGGCTGAAAATACAAAAATATAATTTTATATGGCTACAACAAAATTTTAAAACATGTATACTAAAATAAAGTATCACAAACCAAGTAATGTAAACAAAACGAAGACTAGGAAGAATATTCAAAATATATATGGAAAATAATATTTTAACATATTTAAAACACATAAATTAGTGAGCAAAAAAAGCATAGCTCCTATGGAAGTGGGGAAGATTGTGACAAGTAATATATAAAAGGAGTATATAAAAGGAGTAAAATTGTCTGTTTTACAAAAATTTTAAAAATTCAAGTCAGTACAATGAGATTAACAAATTGGTGAAGATAAATGAGAATAAATGAAAAAAATCCCCTGGAAATACACAGGGAATATCCAGGGTTCAAAGCTGAAGGTGCTTTCACACAGTGCTGATAACAATACAAATTTGCATGATCTTTAGGGAGAAAAATTGGGCAAAATATGTAATAAGCATTAAATAACAAAGATATATGTGAGGATTTGTCTTCAAAGTTGTTTATATCACCATTGTTATAAATTGTGTAAAACTGGGAACAATACAGATATCCCCCCAAAATAAACTGAATGACTAAATTTTTATACTTTAACAGGATAAAATATTTGCAATCATTAAGACTTATTTTTACTATATATGTTGAAATAATGTTGAAATACCTCATCATATTCTCTTGAGAAAAGGAATTAGAAAATATCATGTTCTATATTATCCAATTTTAAAATAAGAAAAATAATATTCATAAAATAATTTCTGATAGGGCATATTTAAAAAATAAGAGTAATGAAGGAAATGAAGATAACTTTTCTTAATTTTCTGTTTCTGTTTTTATATCCTATATCTACTTCATATATCACTGTATAATGAAAATTAAACAAATAATAATAGCAATGGGGAAGTAATAACCTCTCAAAAATGATTCTGACTTTTGTATGATATATAGGCATTTTTGATGTGAACTAAATTTATTCCCACTTGAAAGCATATGCAGTTACTTTTCAGACACTCAGTGAAAAGCATGACAACAAGAGTACATTTCCCATTCTAACCCTCCAGTTGCCTTTGTACCAAGCTGCTGGCTATCATATCAATCCAGGGGCCTAAAGATATATAGAGTGAATATAAAAGTGGAGTAAGAACATATATGTCTGTGTTTCAGATTCCATTTTAATACCAAATATTTTCCTTCTAAAATAAATAATCAAAAAAAACTTTTCTCATTTGTAGATCATGTAACAATTTACAGTTCTTTAACCATACTTCATTTCATTTGATTTTAGTGATGGCATGATTTAACAGAAATACAGTCTCAGATTGCAGAGCTGCTATGATGTGTACAACTAATTTGAGTCTCAGTCTCAATAATCTGTAACACAATGATAAGCATAACATTGTTTATCTGTTTACGGTGGTTAAGTGAGAAGCCATTCAAAACGGTTAAATCCACATAGACGTAAAATCTCTCAGTAACTGTTCAGTAAATGTTTTATTGTATTATTAAGATTTGTTTAATAATCACAATAATGTAATGAGGTAAACATTAAGAAAATGCCTTAATTTTGGAGATATGAAAACTGATTCAGAAAAGTTACTCAAAATCACAACATAAAAATGGAAGCTGGTATCTTATTAATAAAATTTATAAGAATTGAATGTAACCATTTCCAAAATCTTTTTAGAAATTGAAAGCAGAAATCAAAGTATGTGAATAGAAAGAAGTAAATGCCAATTTCCAGATTTTTGTTTGTATTCTGAGTTGAAAAATGTTGTCAAACAGCAGGTTTCTTCTATTTTACAAACACAAGCTTCATGCTAGGTTTTCTCATAACTAGAAAGGAATAAAAAAGAAAAGGCTATTTGAAATTTGCAATTCATAATTTTAAGGAATGACCAAGTAATGACTTAGTGGCAACATTCCAAATAAAATAGAAAAGACTGCAAAATATCAGCAATTCTAGCTAAGAAATTCATAAATTCAGCCATATGGGAAAACTTTCAAGTGTCCTCCTCTGTACTATGTCAGACCCTTAAAGACTAATGCAGTTATTTAAGTTTAAGCTATTTTTGCCATGCCTACTCTTTCTCTTTTTCTCTCCCTCTTATCTAATGACTAGCACAAATAAAAATATATTTGCAATTAAAGTGACATAATATCTTATGAAAAAAATCTACTGTTCATCTTTGTCACTGGCCTTATTTATTGTAGGTATTCCCCAAACATGTAGAATAAATACTAACAGGTTAAAATCTGAGTGAATCAATCTGGTACTAAATGGCTCATGGAATCTATTAACCTACATTTTTTTTGTGTGTCTTTTCTTTTATAGAAAGCAGAGATTGCTATTGCCCCTCTGACAATCACTTTGGTCCGAGAGGAGGTCATTGACTTCTCTAAGCCCTTCATGAGTTTGGGCATATCTATTATGATCAAAAAGCCTCAGAAATCTAAACCAGGAGTGTTTTCCTTCTTGGATCCTCTGGCCTATGAGATTTGGATGTGCATAGTCTTTGCC
Organism: Tragelaphus eurycerus; assembly: GCA_935064755.1. Lineage (NCBI taxonomy): Eukaryota > Metazoa > Chordata > Mammalia > Artiodactyla > Bovidae > Tragelaphus > Tragelaphus eurycerus. Next base: position 3,754,181 of record CAKXYN010000123.1, read on the forward strand.
TACATTGGTGTCAGCGTGGTCTTGTTCCTGGTTAGTAGGTTTAGTCCATACGAGTGGCACACAGAAGAGCCGGAAGATGGGAAGGAAGGACCCAGCGACCAGCCTCCCAACGAGTTTGGCATCTTTAACAGCCTCTGGTTTTCCCTGGGTGCTTTTATGCAGCAAGGATGTGACATTTCACCCAGGTTAGTTTCAAAGCTCTTAAGTTCTTCACCAACTCCCTAGTAATTCTAAATATTGTGCATAACTTCTCTCTATAGGTTATTATTCTAGAGGCAGAGCATTACATAAAACAGAGAAAGACTTTGTACCCCCCAAATTAATCTAAATATACTCATAACCAATTTTTCCAGATTAGCACAAAGTATGGACGCATCATAAAGGTTAATTTCCCACTGGAAAAGGAACATATGGAACCCATCAGAACTCTCAAAAATCATTTAGTATTAATATTTCTTATCGTGACTTGACAGGTGGAAACTAAACCTAAATTCTTAAGAAAAGAAATTTATTTTCATGTTATTTCCTTTACAAAATCAAATGTTTTTGTCATTATTGTTCATTTTTTAGAATTAATTTTGAATTCAACTTAAATCCAGTGTAGCTTAATGGAAATTTCTGCCATGAAATTACCTAAGACCTAAGTCAATATAGTAGGTTCCAGATGTACTATTTTCTAAACTATCATAAACAAGCTAAGCAGTATACAGAGTCAGAAATGTAAATACTATATATGTTTTATCTGTGGAATCACATCTCATGTCAGTTAAGACACAGTTTAGTTAAGTTTGCCAAAAATGCAGCCAACCTACTGCTACAAGAAAAATACCAAATTTCTCTGAGAAAAGTAGGTGAAGGCAAGAGAAGCTAAGAATTAAATTTAAATAGTGACATATTGGCATCACATATATGTGTATCATTTTAAGAAATCTTTCTTAAAAAGAGACATTTTAGCAACAATGCACTTTGTATTCCTTATGACCCAGTTCAGTTCAGTTCAGTTGCTCAGTCGTGTCCAACTCTTTGTGACCCCATGAATTACAGCACACCAGGCCTCCCTGTCCATCACCAACTCATGGAGTTCACTCAAACTCACGTCCATCAGGTCAGTGATGCCATCCAGCCATCTCATCCTCTGTTGTCCCCTTCTCCTCCTGCCCCCAATCCCTCCCAGCATCAGAGTCTTCTCCAATGAGTCAAATCTTCGCATGAGGTGGCCAAAGTACTGGAGTTTCAGCTTCAGCATCATTCCTTCCAAAGAAATCCCAGGGCTGATCTCCTTCAGAATGGACTGGTTGGATCTCCTTGCAGTCCAAGGGACTCTCAAGAGTCTTCTCCAACACCACAGTTGAAAACTATCAATTCTTTGGCGCTCAGCCTTCTTCCCAGTCCAACTCTCACATCTATACATGACTACTGGAACACTATAAATGTGCATAAATTCCAGCATAAGAATTTGAATAATTTTCAATTAATGAAAATAAATCAAAACAAATCAAGTAATAATTTTATGGTTTTAAAAATCAGAATTAAGTAAATGCTAAGTTAAAACCAATAGGTGCCACTTATATAGTAACATTAAGAAGGGAGCATTTTAAGCTAGAAATGCCATGAAAAATATTAAGAAAATATTTTAAAATAGTTGTCACAGGAATTTAGGTAGTCCAATGGTCCTATTGGGTGAAATCAATTATGACTATGCTCTGAATTTTTTATTCATTTCATTCTCACTTTTCCTCTGCTCACTCACACATCCTTGATAGCCAGAGAAAGGGTGAGAAAAAACATCTTTTGAGCTCTAGCATCAGTTTTCAGTGCTGTCATACTGCACATTGACAAGGCACATTCTTTGATCTCATGTGGGCAGTGGCAAGAAGAACATTTTTATACCAGTGTGGAAAGCACTTTAAGACATATCTCATCCTCCGCTCAAATAAGAAATAGAATATTCTTATCCAACAAACAAACAAAATGTTCTCAACTATGGTTCCTTGGAGACCAATCATAGGCATTTTTCTGGTCAAGCCCTACCTTGGCATATGTCCCATCTATCTTTGCATACCTCTGACTGAAAGTAAAAACAAGTTCTCTCACAAAAGCATCTAGCACCTTGATTCAAATCCAAGAGCTTACCCGTTGTTAAGATGTATTGCTATTTTATAATAGTGCTGCCAAATTGCGATACTGTGTTTTATCTCATCAAACATAGGCTGCATCCTAATTTCAGAGACACTGAAGTGTAAGAGGGGAGTCAATGAATTTAATCAAGTGTTCATCCTCTGGATCTGAAGGAAAGGCATTTGGTTCTACATTTCTGCCAAGTAAACAATTAAAAGGAAAAGTATTTTTAAAATGGCATTTATACATTCAATATAGCATGAAAGATATCAAATGATACAGAAATACTAGAATCATTCTTGAGTATACTATTCAGAACATAAAATGACACTTGCAATTATTTTTAAGCATACACAATGTATTTCTTTTCTTTATGTTGATTATAGAAAGGAAAATGTACATTATTTTATCCATGTTTAGATCCCTCTCAGGACGAATTGTTGGAGGTGTTTGGTGGTTCTTTACACTCATCATTATATCATCTTATACTGCTAACCTCGCTGCTTTCCTGACGGTTGAGAGAATGGTCTCCCCCATAGAAAGTGCAGAAGATTTGGCCAAACAAACAGAAATTGCCTACGGAACACTGGATTCAGGGTCAACAAAAGAATTCTTCAGAGTAAGTTGAGGGGAAAACAAAAAATGAAATGTTCATAACTTTAAAATTTAAGCAATTTTGCAAACAATTATACTATGGGCTCTAGCTACTATAGGCTTTGCAAACACAATGATAACTGCTATATTTAAACATAGCTATGCTGTATATTTCTACTTGGATTTTAGTCATTTTAAGTTGCAAAAGCCTATTGATTTATTCACATTGTAAGAGGGACCCTCACTAAGGAAAAGTAACAGCAAAAAAGTAAAATAAAGCAACTTTATTTAATAATTCATCCCAAAGATTCCAGATAATGCCATGATGATACTTTATCTGGTAAGATTTGGATTTGTCTATGCTTTGGGACTTAGAGCATAAAATGAAAACAGGGCATAAAAAAAAATACAATTACCGTACTGCATTTGAGTATCAAAGCCTTAATAGCATGTTATAGTACTTATATGAGGTTTATTGTTCCATAATGAAATCTGTAACAATGCATTTCAAAGCAATATATTTGCTTTCTCACTAGATAAAGAAAACAATAACTACTAAGTTCTAGCACCCTTGTAAAACATTGTGTGGTATTTCATTTCAGCTGACTTCTCTGCTTTTGCAGATAAAATTGCTCAAACTGATATAATTGCATTTCACATATGGATATGATTCCTTTGGCTTGCCATCAGGATGGCAAGTATTTTGGAGGTTTTTGGTTTTCAGCCCCTAGTGCCACTCTAAGGATGAATTTTTTGATCAGAGAATCTCTTTTACTCTTGTCTAACTTAAATCCAGAAATATAAATTTCATAATATCTGATCAGAGATAAAGGTTCATTTTGTGACTTCAGAACCAAAAAACTAAAAAGTAGTAAGGGTAACATATTCACAGATATTTAGCTAGGTAATAATTGCATCTTATATTAGTATTAAACATCAATTGCTTAGAGACTAGATATTTAACAATTTAGAAGACAAGATATATTTCACTATTTCCTAAACTATTATGTAAAATTAATGATAGCCCTTTAAAGCAAATTCACTCATATGTAGTACTTGGGAAATTATACTTTCATTTTAAACATATGCATTTATTGTTTTCTCATTCAGGTTGCAAGTTACTCCTTAAGCCAGGCTTATGTTTCATGCACTTGAATTTTGATAAGATATTTCTATTTTTAAAAAATATTCAATTATAGTATTCTTACATACTATAAATGCTGATGTAACACTAAATCACTGATGTAAAACTAAATCACTGATTGTAACACAGCAAATCATTCTAAAACTGTCCAATCCATCCCTGCATTTTGTGTTTTTTAAAAAGGAAAAAACAGACAGTGAACATACTTGTCAACAATTTGAAACATTACAGATAGATATAAAATTTTAAGTTAATTATAAAGTATTTGTAGATTTTTCTAAAACTGTAAATAATAGTCATGACAATATATTTTATTAACCATAGGCTATGAATAAACTTAATTAGCCAACCTTTTTTAGCTTACTAAGTGCATCCCAGTCTCTAAAGCTTAATATAATAGTATACTGCTCTAATACATTTGAGCATAACTTCAAAACCTTGCTAGAAATCTAAAAGGTTAAAGTGTTAGTCACTCAGTTGTGTCCAACTCTACAAACCCAAGGACTATAGCCTTCCAGGCTCCTCTGTCCATGGGATTTTCCAGGCAAGAATCCTGGAGTGGGTTGTCATTAAAGTTTCACCCCAAAAGAAAGTAGGTAAAATGTAGTGATTTCCCTAAAAATCAGTATAAATAGTATACAAATTTGTTCTATTCATTGCATTTTACTGAAAAATGATGGCTGGTTTTCATGTAAATAAAGCAAATGTTCATAGGTTCATCATTCTGCTTTGAGTGAAAAAGGAGAAAAGAAACATCATAGTGATTTCCTGAAAATATTTCAAAGCAGACTCTCTGTAAATCTTTGTCATCAAGTACATTGAAAATATTATTTCTAATCTTTATATAATTTTTTAAAACTTCTCAAATTTAAAAAACTAATGAGGTAGATAAAAGAATATATTGATTAAAAATATAGGAATAAAGAAAGCTGCTTCCTAGACACAGAGTCTTCCATATAAGTTGTTCAGTCACCATGTCCTATCTCCTTTCTGTCCTACCCAATTTCAATTTTAAAATTGAAAGAGTTTCATAAGTATAGGTATTTATGCTGTAGAAAAGTTGAACCCAAATGAGACAAGAAAATCATTTTCCCTGGAAGCACACTTCCAGGAATGCACAAATTTCAGTTCTCTGATAAAAACCTCATTCATTTCCTACCCTGTGTTCTTCCTCCTTTCTCATACATGATGACCTGGTTTAAATAAACTATTTGTCTGATAGATTGAAGAAATAGACCATGAAAGGTATTTTTGTCCTTATCAAAATGTTTTCTTACAGGAACACAGTAATGGTACATCTATCAGCTTCACAAATTGCCTCAGGCAGTTATCTATACTCAGGACTTCAAAAAATGTTGCCGTTGTTCTGGGAAAAGATTTAAGCCAAGGGGAAAATAACATCTGAATTCAACTATTGCCTTGGTTTTGCCCCATTAAAAAACTTGATAAGTCTCTTGTTATGTGTACCTTGTTAAGCATACACATAGAGGCATTTAAGGAGAAGGCAATGGCACCCCACTCCAGTACTCTTGCCTGGAAAATCCCGTGGATGGAGGAGCCTGGTAGACTGCAGTCCATGGGGTCGCGAAGAGTCGGACACGACTGAGACACTTCACTTTCTCTTTTCACTCTCATGCATTGGAGAAGGAAATGGCAACCCACTCCAGTGTTCTTGCCTGGAGAATCCCAGGGACGGGGGAACCTGGTGGGCTGCCGTCTGTGGGGTCGCACAGAGTCGGACACGACTGAAGCGACTTAGCAGCAGCAGCAGCAGAGGCATTTAAAGAAATTTTGTGTTTGGCACTTAATGACTAGCTTTTGTAAAGGCACTTTTACATTATACCTGATTTGAACACACTGATTTTCATTTCAGCGCAATTTTATCCTGTGCCTGTTTGTCATCAGTGAAATTATGAATGCATAAATGAGGCAGATTAGTATCTCAGTTGTTATAATATGATCATAGTGCATTGATGAGCTCTTACTGGAACTTCAGTCTTGCTGCATAAGCTACTAAAAGCAGGAAATAATTCACATAATAACAATGTAAATATCAACTACAGTGTATGACATTTTTATATTTATATTAAAAGCAGAAATGGCAAAATACTTAATTTTGAGAAATTAAAAAGAAAGCACATTTTTAAATCTCCAAGAATTATTTTAAATAACAAAATAATGTTCTAAATTAAATAGCTTCCAATATATTGTGTTTCATAATAAAGATGAAACTGACATTAATTTTATGATTTTAAAAAATAGTGATATATTACCTTTGCTTATTACCTTGAGCATATTCACTCCCCAAACCTACTCTTTACAGTTGAATATGAAGATATTAAAAGTGCTATTTTCATTACATTTATGAACTTGCTGGGTCTGCAGAAATTTCCTCAGTTTAGCCTGTCTTATCATATTTATAACGATTACATTCCCTCGTTCCTTAACAACACCCTCTTACAGTGACAGGTAAGGCACAGCAATATTATTTCCAGTGCTTTATTTCTTGAATTCCCCCACTTCACCTTCTCCTCCGTGTGGATTTGATTTTTTTCTGAACCATGCCCCTTTTAAATCAGAGTCAGAATTTTTAAACACTAACATTGTGACACACCATGTAAATTTTTTTTATAAAGAGTTTCTTTCATCATTCCTAATTTATATTATCCTGATACATAAGAACTATTAAGCATAATTACACTAAAGATTCCTCTTTCTTCGGGATTTTAAAGAAGCTAGTTTCTTTTGCATTTACAGTATATGTAATCAATACGATTTAAACAAATACAGCAGTAATTTTCCTCACATTAATATTATGGGAATGGACTACAATAAAATATCAATAACAAAGGTATTTTATTCCTTTACAAAAATCACTTGCTTTAATTTTCTGTTGCATTTATATTGTAAAATTACTTGCATAATTACCAAGCCCTAAAATCTTTCTTTTTTCCACTTTGCTGTGTTAGTTTTGTTTACTTGTTTCTTGTTCCTGTAACGAGATACTGAATAATAAGAAAGTTGGCAAGTAACAAGCATGATTCTTGTATTCTTAAATTTTTTTTAAAAGAAATGTTAATCAAAATAATACTCAGATTTTATTTCTTCTAGTTTCAGTTTAGTATACATAGTGAAGCAAATATATATATGTATTGCTATATGGCTAATAGATGTTTTGGGGAAGGCAATGGCACCCCACCCCAGTACTCTTGCCTGGAAAATCCCATGGACGGAGGACCCTGGTGGGCCACAGCCCATGGGGTCGCTAAAAGTCGGACACGACTGAGCGACTTCACTTCCACTTTTCACTTTCATGCATTGGAGAAGGAAATGGCAACCCACTCCAGTGTTCTTGCCTGGAGAATCCCAGGGACGGGGGAACCTGGTGGGCTGCCGTCTGTGGGGTCGCACAGAGTCGGACACGACTGAAGCGACTTAGCAGCAGCAGCAATAGATGTTTACCATCAAGTCTCTAAATTGAAATAACCAGAATAGATGTTTAAAGACAAGATTAAGTAATCCAGAGAGTTTATGATTTTCAGAGATTGGAACTCACTGTAAAATGGAATAGTTCATTCTCTGGAAGAGAACTTCATTATTAGAGATGAAATGAATGAGGCCAGGCAATATGGCCTCCCTAGTGGATCTTATTAATTCAGATAATCTTCTGCCCTGGAACCACATAGAATCTTTGAAACTGAAATATAGTTGGCATAGAATGTTCCTAATATGAGGATTTCTGTAGCAAGAAGAAACCTGTCATTACCTGAACACACATACGCAAATATATCAAGATCTCTGTATCATGAGATATTTTTAAGTGTTAATAATGTAAAAACATTTCAGACATCTATTTCCTGAAATAAATAATTTCTATTTCCTGAAAATCTTCAGTATATCTGTTTCCCATCTGATATTTATCACTATCTGAATGTATATTAACATAAAATATCTGGAGTTTGATTTTTTACATATGCGAATATCTTCTGTGGCTTATTGTATAGGTTTATTAGATTGCTACATTCCCATCTTATGAAGCCAAAATTTTGAACACCACTTTTAATCCATCATCTGAGTAATTTGCTTTTGCCCAGAACATGTATTCTTAAGTTTGCTATTCAGGTTCCTTGTCAATTATTGAATATCTGCTTCTTGTTGGATTCTATCTTCTGGTAACCAAACAAAGTTGGCTTAAATAACTATATGCGATACTCAGAAATTGGCCTCATGCATAGAGTCAAGTTTGGTGGAAATCTCCATTACTTTTAGTTTTAATACAGGTGCAAAATTTCCCCACTTTGCTATTGAACAAAAATAACTACACCAGATAAAAGTCTGTGCGTATCATTGTATTAACAAACACCAAACAGGATTCAGGCTTTTCTATTTTATTAAACACATCCTTAGGGACATTTGCATTCACTTGGATATATTTTCACATAAAAAAAGAATGTGTGGATAAAAAAATCTAATATGAATGCAGATACCCACAAAAGGAATTGAATAAATTAAGTACAAAAAGCAGCGTAGATCGAGCCAATAAATTAAAAAAATAAAGTTTCTTTACTGAAGTCAAGGGATTAGAAAAACTAACTTTCCAAAATAGAAAGTGGAAAAACAGGAATCACTTCTCCTTAAGTTTAATATATGTTCTATTTGGAGATTTTGTTAGAAAAGGTCTAAAAATGCTTTGGTGGACCTAAAATTTGATTCTTGTTTTATAGATATTTGGTTTACAAACTAGGGCAGATTTCTCCTCCTCCTTTGGCGCTCAACTACTGACTTGATAGGGACTGCATATTTTGTATGTATCTTTTTCGAATGGTTCTAATTAAAACTTGTAGACATGGAAAAATATAAAAATAAAACAATATAACAATTCTCCTTGTTTGCTATAATTCAGTATAACTCTCTCTATGGATGTATATATTTCATAAAAATAATAAGTTGTTCTTTAAGCAGTTAACTAGGGTAATTATGACATGAGGTACCTTTTTCATCAAATATCACTTTTAAATATCATTCATTTCATTGATTTTCTTAATGGTAAAAGGCAGTTTTCTAATTATGGCAAATTAGAATTAGGGGGTAATGTAAAAGGCTTTATCCTGATTCCAGTTCAGTCAATATTAACATCTTGTTCCCTTCTTTCCTGTATTTAATTTTATTTTAATTTCCTCCAGAGATCAAAAATAGCAGTGTATGAAAAGATGTGGACCTACATGCGATCAGCAGAGCCATCAGTGTTCACTAGGACTACAGCTGAGGGAGTAGCTCGTGTCCGAAAATCCAAGGGCAAATTTGCCTTTCTCCTGGAGTCCACTATGAATGAATACATTGAGCAGCGAAAGCCATGTGACACAATGAAAGTTGGAGGAAATCTGGATTCAAAAGGCTATGGAGTAGCAACGCCCAAGGGCTCTTCATTAAGGTGGGTGGAATAGTATAACAATATAACATGTGTTGTTATAGTATTCCACCTTCCCTGATGTCCCTGAGAGAATTATTTTGTTTTGTGTGTGAACATGGTATGTTTGTTTGTTTTTCTTTCTCTCCATTTCATATTTTTTGGTCAACAATCAGGTAATTTTTTCTTTAATTTTAGAATAATTACTCATAATCAACATATATCTTTTAAGGCCATATAAAAACCAAACTGGTTGAACACTAGCTGCTTCCAGTGGGCCTAAAACATGGGTAGCATATGCTTCTATATCTCATCAACTTTTTTTGGTCACTGAAATCTACATTCTCATTGTGTCAGTAATAATTCTACATTTTTCATTATTTTTTAAAATTATGCCTGCCCACTAGTTTCTATGAAGAAATCAACATCTTCTAGAAAAACACTTTTTTTTCCATTTCAATGTTTCATTTATTATGACATCATTATATTTTTAGAAAATCCTGATGTTGTACTGATGCTAACTTTGCAAATCACATTTATTTAAAAACGCAGGAGGGAAAACTGGGCTCTGATTTTATGGTGCTTACTCAAGTCACACTCTCATCTGTTGCAAAGGGAGTATGGCATAAGTAAGATCTGTAAAAGTAGACCCAATAACAATGCAAAATTGTTAACACCTAGACCCCTAAAATATGACTTATGACTAAAACATCACACATGTGGTTAATAGGCCACAAGTGTTAAAAGTGGCACTTTAATTCTTAAGGAAATGTTGGTAAAACCTGCCCTTTTTACCCTTTTGGTCCTGGACATAGAAAATCCACATGTTTATGTCCAGGAGGCAGTGTTTCCCATTTTCCTTAAGTAATAAAGGCTGCTTTTTAGTTACTGGGGTTAGAATAAAGCCAGGGTCAAAGGTGACAACTGACAAATTACTCCGGTCTCAGTGCTGTTTAGGAGAGATTCATACAAAGCACAGATTCAAGAGGAAATCAGAATCTTTGCTAAAGGAATTAACCAAGAACCTGATCTTGAGAAATGATGTTTCTGGTAAGCCTTGGAAAATTAAGGTAATAAGACCTGTACTATTGCCTAGTTAAGAGTGAAAACAGTATAATAATATATGATTGGTTTCAAAGGGGGAACTGCAAAGTGCTTTGGGTGTCTGTATTGGGTGGTGGAGGAGTTGAGACAAATATAAGAAACAAATACTAGTACTGAAAAGTTGTGTTAAACCAATATTTTGTGCTTGTAAACAACACTGTAACAATTAGAGAATGGTTTCATGTTATGTTCAAAAGGGATGGTTTTTAAAGAGATAGAAAAAAGTTAGCCAGTAAAGACCAATTTCAGTGTAAACTTTGGCAATTCTGAAGTCAGGTTTATTTAAACATACTTCCCATGTGAAACTGGAGAATTGTGCAAGGGGGAAGTCCAACATAAATTATCCATGGGAATCCTCTAACTATAACAGAGGAATCTGTAGTTCTTAAATAATGCTGGGCAAAGTATAGATCAATAAATAATTGTGAAATATCAAAATAAATAAATCAATTATCCATGATAAAATTCTACCCCAAAACATTTTAGCCATTCAGAATCAGGCATCAGGATGTTTGGTATTTAAAGGGTTTATTTTGTTTAATGAAATATAAGAAAGATGTAATCTCAGTGAGGCCATGTGCCAAATACATCTCCATCAAAATAGTAACTACAAGAGTACAAAGTATAAATTATTTTTAAAAAACCCAAAGGGAGACAGCTTTGGTGGTTGATATGTAGATCACTGTTCAGACTATTGATTACATTCACTGGATGTAGCATTTGCTTTTAGTTAATTCTCTGTGGATGTGGCTGCCTTGTCCTCTGTCTTGTGTCTACTGATAAAGGCAAGTTCCAGGGACTGAATTTGGCCTGCAGATACTGGTGCGCCTGACTCCTATTGATAGAAACAGTGTTCCCGTCTTAAATGTGCCACTTTGTCAAATCCACACTACAGGGATTGTTTGGGGGGAAGCTGAAGGACTTCATCTGTCTAGAACTGTATAATAATCAGCTCTGGCCTCCCCCTGCTTTTCCTGTCTTTCCCTGGATCTTGTTAATGAGGCAGTTGTTAAATTCAGCTTCCTGGGTGAAGAGTTTGTTTATGTGCTTTGCTTTATACATGCCACAATTTCCTGAGCAAGCTGGCCCCTGCAAGACAAAAACAGTCATTTTGTCCTGCCTTTGGGAATACTGGAAGGGCACTGAGGGCTAACCAGCATTCACCTTACCCACACCTATTCACTCCTTCACACTTAGCCCTACTGAGTAGGAGGCTTATTAAGCTTAAATTCTTGTTCTTATTCAACCAGTAACCTTCTGCTTCAAAACAGGGAAACTAACGTAGAGAAGAATGTAGAGATGGACCAATGGGCAGCTTCTGAATAAAAAATAAAATGCAAAAGAATTGCAGTCCTTAGAGCAAAATCCAGAGGGTATACCTGCATCAGAGTATCTCTGAAAGCTTTCTTCCTTATTTGTTCAGTTAAGACTAAGTCTATTTTCCTGTAAGATCTTTTTTTAACCAGATTTTTGGGTTACTAGTTCTGGATACAGTGAGACTGGTCTATTTCATTGTCATTAATTATGGCTTTCTTTCAAATGCTGCTGTTTTGATTCATGGGCAACATGAGACTTTAAGAAAAGGAAAAAAATCTTCCTTCTATATAAGTATACATAGTAAAGTTGTATACTTTACTATCAAAGTAGTACTTTCTTTTGTAATTTATCTGTATTACACTACTTTCTATACTTTTAACTTTGCCATGCAATAAGTAAACTGCTAAATATTCCTTAGAGTGAATCATAATTTAGTTAATACAGATTTATTGGCTATTACATGGTTTTTAAATGAGAAATACCCTTTTTGAAGATATTCATGGTATCTAGAATCTTCAAGTACCTCTAGGGAACCTAGAAGTAGATCATATCTCCAGAATTCTCCTGGCCTTTGTAAGAATGTGTATACTTGACCTTAATGTTTGAAGTCAAGTTAAAGAACTAGTCTTCTGGGAATTCCCTGGAGGTCTGATGGTTAGAACTTTTTGCTTTCATTGCCCTGGACCCGTGTTCAGACCTTGTCCAGGGAACTAAGTAAGATCATGCAAGCCACATAGTGCAACTAAAAATAAAATTTAAAAAGGAAAAAACTAATTTCTTCTACTTTTATTATTCAATACTTATAATCCCCATTCACAGGTTGCCTTCTCTAAAGATAGGCAGTGTTTGTGGAACTGTTGCTAGTATAAACTAATGATCTGTCAAAAAAAGGGTCTTCCAAGAGAAAGCAGCCTCAAAAGAACTTCATCAGTGTTTGAAATCTGGAGGGAAAAGAGGTCCAGTTGAACTTGGGAGCTGATCCTTTGAAACCAAGCACATCATGCTTAGTTTGAAAGAAGCCAACTTAGAACCCCCACAGGAATAACGTGGCAGGAGGGGATGAAGTACTAAGAATGGGAATAGCAAGGCACATCTTCACTGGACTTTTTATTTGATTGTGTTTAACACAATCATTGCCCTCATCAGACAACTTGGCTCAATTCTAAATCTGTATCAGGGTAGGTAAAGTTCTCTGTATGCCAAATTATGTTTATTATTCCACTTTGGAGTATTTTTTAGAGCAGATGTATTCAATTCAACATTTAAATTCATGTGTGAAAAATATATTATCTGTAAACAACCACTTTCTTATATAAAATTTGTGGGACATATTTAATCATCAGTTCAGGAGTTCTTTGAAAGTTTAGAAAAGTGGAGTTTCTTCAAATTGTAAGAGTAAAATTGTAGTCTATTTTTGGTGTTAGTAACAAGTCAATTGTTAGCACTTAAGGTAGACACTAGTAAAACTTAAAAGTGCAGAAATTTAAAGCTGAGTACTTATTAGTACTCAGCCTCAAGTACTTTTAATTTGTTTTCTGGAAATGAATTACAGAGGATTAGTATACAATTTGGGTGTGGTTTTTTTTTTTAGCTATTATGGAAAAAGAGAGAAATTCTCATTTATAAATATCCTTCATTTTATTTGGTGTCATATTAAAAAATGCTACAGATAACTTACATATTAAAAAATGCTATAGATAACTGACATATTTAAAAATGCTACACAAAAACTTAGTTCTTGTGATCTCTTTATGTTTTGGAACTTAGTCTGATAGCCTAGCCTAAGGATTAGAACGGAGAAGGCAATGGCAAGCCACTCCAGTACTCTTGCCTAGAAAATCCCATGGATGGAGGAGCCTGGTAGGCTGCAGTCCATGGGTTGCTACAAGTCGGCCATGACTGAGCTACTTCACTTTCACTTTTCACTTTTATGCAATGGAGAAGGAAATGGCAACCCACTCCAGTGTTCTTGCCTGGAGAATCCCAGGGATGGCAGAGCCTGGTGGGCTGCTATCTATGGGGTCGCACAGAGTCGGACACAACTGAAGCAACTTAGCAGCAGCAGCAGCAGCAGGAATTAGAAAAATGCACTCATACAAACATCAATAGCACCTCTCAGCATACAAACACATGCAATTCCCCCTGGCTGTGATATGCTTAAGCACTTACCCTGTTTGCTGTTAGAGATGTGGAAATACCAAATATTTCACATTCACATGGTAAAGGTATCAGTGTTAAATGTGTCCCAGGGGGAAATGCTCCTCTTTAGCATTCATGCATTCCATCATTCTCTTGCTTGATATTGAGTACAGTAGGAAACATAAAACTTTCCACTGCCATTTAAAATTTTAGGTTTTTCATTTAACTCTTTCTCACAATTAAAAGATGATTAAAATTACAACTTCCCATGCAAAGGAAAAATATCTTGCATTTTTCTACATTTCTTTAAAATTCATCAAGCATTAACATTTTCCATTTTTTCCACTTACTAAAAATATGCTAATATGATTTGCCCTCATTCATTTGCCAATTTATTCAACAAATGGTTGTTGAGTTCCAACTGGGAATTTACCAAATAAATTTCAAGTTGTTCTCTCTCTGGATGTTTTGTGGCTAGTTAGGTAATACCATTTAACCGCTTGTAAATTCAATATTCAGCTGTGTTTCTAAATCCAATATTCAGTCTCCATTACATTTAGAAGCTATATTTTAGTAACTTGCCTGAGAAAAATGAATAATATGTGGCTGTTTTAGTTTATACTATTTCAAAGAGGATTAAATTTAACAAGATAAAATTGCTAAAAAAGAAGGTAAACCTTCACAAACTGATTTAACAAGAGATCTAAGACTAAATCCCCATTTTGACAGTAAAGTGAAAAACCAGAATTCCATACTGCTATTCTTTCATCCCACACTACTATCTTGTAAACAAATATTCTTAAGTATAAAGAATTCCTCCAAGGAATATCTATATCCTATAAATTCAGGTTAATTCACAACTAATGTGAGTGCCAGAGAAGGCAATGGCACCCCACTCCAGTACTCTTGCCTGGAAAATCCCATGGATGGAGGAGCCTGGTAGGCTGCACTCCATGGGGTCGCTAAGAGTCGGACACAACTGAGCGACTTCACTTTCACTTTTCACCTTCATGCAATGGAGAAGGAAATGGCAACCCACTCCAGTGTTCTTGCCTGGAGAATCCCAGTGACGGGGGAGCCTGGTGGGCTTCCGTCTATGGGGTCGCACAGAGTCAGACACGACTGAAGCGACTTAGCAGTAGCAGCAGCAGCAATGTGAGTGCAGAATCTATAACCTTGAGTTACACATGCCATATATATTTAGAAAACATAAAGTTGTCTCTAAGACCAAAGTTCATAATCTGATATGTATAAATATGCTGTAGATGTGTTTCCCCTTGGTATATGTCTAATAGCTGGACAAGTTCCATTTTATGTCACTCATCTTTATGAATCATCTCACTACAAGAATTGGTTTCTAGAATTGTAGTATTAGTGTTCAGGTTTTAAAGGGGACACAGAGAAACAAGAAAACAAGTGAACAATGGGTCTGTTCAGCTAAGATAATATCAGCCAAGTTTGTTTGGACTGGTTTGTTATTCATATGTAAGAGAAGGAAGATAAAATATTTTGACAGTCATTTGAAATGAACTGGAAAATAGTAAAGACTATAGGTTATAATTATATTCTGTTTTAAGTAGAAATAAGAAACTGTAACCTGTTTATTTTATAAATGTTTATTCCTCCCCAAAACTCAGTCCTCTAACTTTTATTTTCAAAATGACATAACATACATTTGAGATAACTTTGCTACAAGCATAATATCATATGCACCTGGCACCACCTGAATAGAAAGTCACCATTCAACTCTCCAAAATACCTCACCTGGCCTCAGACCTTCTCATAAATGGCATTATATTGACTCTAAGAACATTTTATAAATAATAATTATACAAACAGGATTTAGAAATACTATGAATACATTGTCTATCCTCCATTAATACCACAAATGGCTTTTTCATGATTGCTGCTGCTGCTGCTAAGTCGCTTCAGTCATGTTCAACTCTGCGACCCCATAGACGGCACCCACCAGGCTTCCCTGTCCCTGGGATTCTCCAGGCAAGAACACTGCAGTGGGTTGCCATTTCCTTCTCCAATGCATGAAAGTGAAAAGTGAAAGTGAAGTCGCTCAGTCGTGTCCGACTCTTAGCAACCCCATGGAGTGCAGCCTACCAGGCTCCTCAATCCATGGGATTTTCTAGGCAAGAGTACTGGAATAGGTTGCCACTGCCTTCTCCTTTCATGATAAAAAGTAGTTTGTTTTAAATGAATAGGTACCATACTTTCTGAAAACCTAAAATATCGTTAGGACTCATTTAAAGAATGAAATACACTTTCAAAAATTCTGTAAAGCCATTTCAACACGTTTCTTTACCACCACACAACTCAACAATGAAAAAACATTAAAAGCATAAAAATATTCTTAGCATTAAATTGTGCCTTTCAAAGTATACTATGCCAAAACGTGCAATAAATCTACTGTTTTAAACTCTACTGACCAAAATCATGACATCATATTGAAATAACCATCATTTTATTTATATTGCTTTTTCTGTAAGATTCTCAATGAAGAAAATCCACAAGTATTTTTTTTACAGAAATGTTAAAAATTCAATGTTTTCTCTAAGTGTTAATTCTTTGGGAGTTCGCCAAAATAAAAATCAAACTGGAGTCAATCAAACAAGTGTAACACAAGCAACTCACTTTCAAAGGTGATATAAGTAAATGGACCCCTCTCCACTGTTGCTTTACTATGCAAGTTTATATAAAAACTGTCAAGAACTATCTGCAAGGCCTCTGCTATTATAGAAGCCTAGTCATTTCATATTTGGAGCTGAGAGATATGCAACTTCTGAACAACCTTTTTGATAGAGTAACAGGCCAGAATACTATTAGTAAATAAGAGAAGATATCATCAGATCCCCAGTCCCTAGTCTCCTCTCTTTTTAGGTGCTTGTAACTAGGACCACAGGAAAAATATTATCAAGAAGTCATTGCTACTGACTTTAGCATGAAAAGCAAATGCTTTTTTAAAAGCATGAGAAGTAGAAAACTTAAACCAATATCCAGAATCCTAAATCAATACCCTAACCTTTGGTTTATGTTTGAGGCTAGGCTAGCCAGAAGTAAATAGGATCCCAAAAATCTGGACCTGATTGTCTTCCAGAGTAAATATGAAAGGCATAGACTAAAAACAAAACAAACAAAAAAAAGAATTACTTTCTATGAAATGATAAAGTAATGATAATAATGATAATATAAGGCAAAGAATCAGTCTATCATTTAATATTTTTAATTTGTTCACTTTTAAGACATAATGTTTGAATTTAGCTTAATGTATAACTCTAAAAATTGCTGGGCAGGCTATTTCAAAAATGAAATAATATTAGTAAAAATACAGCATTATAGCTTTCAAACCACTTTCATATATATATGTATATTTACCTGCTCCTTTTAACCCTCTTATGATGTCATTTTATTATAAAGGAAGACATAAATTAGAGATGTTAAGTGACTTGCCCATAGTCCCACACAGCTGAGATTAGAAATGAGATCTTCTGACTCTCTCCAGTGCTCTTATGGGAAAAGTACAACAACAACAAAAAAAACCTCTTTACTATAACTATAGTTTACTTTGAAAGGTTATTGAATAGATTCTATGATTATTCTATGTTGTAGTTTCATTAATATTGATAATTTCAAGATATACTGAAAATACCCATGTAAGAGCTCAAGAAATTATAATATTTAATTCATATTATAAACTAAAGAAACTCTACTAAGTTAACTAAATTAGACAGAGGTAGGTTTCAGGTCAACACAAAGAAAGATTTTACAACAATTAAAATTGGTTCAAATGAGGGGGGAAATTGGCTATGTTTCCCAAATTGTTCAAATAGAAGAGATTCTTACATCTCAGATAGTACAGACAGTGACATCTAAATTCCCATCTCATTTGTAGAGTCTGAGATTCTGGGTCATGTCCTGAACCGTCTTTAGGAAAACAACCAAAGAATTCTGTTATACCTCTTTGAAGCTGTGGACACTTAATAACACTAGGGGGAAATTCATTCCCAGAATTTCAATAGAAGCTCATTAGGCTTTGGGATTAAGTAATTCATTAATTAAGTAAATAGCTGCTTTTATCATAGTCTGTCTACAATGTGAAATGGAAAATTATTTAAAGAAACCACTTCTCTGAGAGAACCAGAGAGACACAGTTCTTGTATAATTACATAGAGTTTTAAAATTAGATACTGACATCAAATTTGGGGCAATATGCAAATCTGACAAAATCCTTTGAATTATGTGAGTGGTAGCAAAACAACTAAAGTGAAGCACATGGATGTAGAAGGACTTTCTTTGTTTTTTAAGAATGAAACATCTTTTTCCATTTCTAGATATGATTTTAAAAGTTGATCTATATAATATAGTATCCTGTATTGTTTCAGTATGTAATACTTGAGAATGTTGATTTTTAAGGGCACCATAATATCCCAAACAGCTTTATTACTATTTAATTTCTTTTCCGTTTTTTTCCTTCATCATAAATAGCAATCAGTTAATGCCCTGAAGCAGGAAGACTGCACAGCCATTGTGATTGTAACCAAGCCTGGCAGTGTACCTACAGTTTTTCTTTTTCATAGATTCTCAGATTATTTGGAACATAAAGGTATTTCTGTCAAAACTCTGTCATATGAGTGAGCTCCATGGATGAAGTAGGTGTTTTGTAAAATATACTTTCTTTTTTATATTTATAGCATAAATTTATGATTTCTGAATGTATCTTTTTCAAAAACAAGGAAAGTATTTCTGTATATTTTCTTTAGAATTTATAGAATATAATGGATAAAGACAGGTTTGTCAAAAGAGCCATTCTTAGAATATTCATTAAAGAGATGACGTTAAAGTTTCTAAGGATGAGAAAAATGTGCATATTTGTAGTTGGAGGAGTTTTATTGTGCCATAGAAATATTATGGAACTTTAAAGTGATTAAAGATCAAAGGGTGAATCTAATGCTAAATAAGTGGTAATAGTAATAGATGTATTATACAGAATCTTCCATACAGTGTTCTTTCCCTGCATATATTCATAATAGCCACTTGAGTAACGGCTACAACATCCTTCATTTTGATATTTCTGGAATATATTGTGACAACCTGAGCTTCCAAAAGTACATCCATTTTCTCACTTAATGTCATTTTACTTGATAAAGAATTTTAATAAGTTACCCAAAGTTAAATAACAATAGCACATGATCTTGTATGGGTTCAGGCTCATTCTTGGTCTCCACTTTCCTCCATGTCTCACAGAATTTAATTAACTGTCTGGTATTTGATTTTTTATGGGAGCCAGTCACTATCCCTGAAATTATGTCAAGGGGTATCCAGGAATTGGCTCGAACATCAATTAATTAGACAGTGGTCTCTGAAGAGATGAAGTCATTCAAGTAAGAAAAAAATATATCATGTGTAACTGACTTACTTTGTTGTACAGCAGAAACTCCAATTTTAAAAAAGACCATATCAGAGACCATATAAATGAAAAGAAAAAAATTAATATCTACTACATATCAAGCATACATATATGAACATATTTTTTGGTATCTTCATCTGTACAGATGATGTTGTTGAAATTCAAGTCAAATAACTGAGAAATGACAGAACTGGAATAGAAGCCCATTATTGTATAATTACCAAATCTATGTTCATTTCACTATGCTATTTTGTTTCTCTTCAAAGAAGCCAAGAGTCCTAGTTAGATAGACACGTTAAGGAAAAAAAAAAATCCCATATTTATCTTACCTACAATTTCTTGTTTTGAAAAATTAAATCACATAGTTTCCAATCATACTCATCTCCCAGACTTTTTCTTAGTCTTCCAATCTAATGACCTATTAAAGGTTTTTTGTGTGTTTTTTTTTCACTTTTACAATAATTCTAGTTCATATCAGATTTAGTACTGCTCCAAATATGATGTTGCCTCTAGCACTATCATTTTACCCTTAAAAGACATGAACATCAGGGAAATGGGCTGAAACATCATAGCATGCCTCTCCCTACCTGGGGAACTCTAGGTACTCTCATGGTACACCCTACTTAATTCACTCCAGTTGATGAAAATTAACAAGTCAATGCTCTTCCATAAATTACTTTGCTCTAAATCAGTATTCAATTTATTGGAGCTCTAATAAAATAGACTGACTACAGAGTGGACAATTTTTCCCCCTTACAAAGCTAATGTTGGTTTAATCCTTAAATCCTTAAATGGATCTTAAGTTCAATTCAGTGAATGCTCCAGTATATCAGACAGTTGGTAGTGTCTTGTGAGACATGAGAAAAGGATCAGCCAGAACTGAACTTGACTTTAATACAAGACCATGTTCTATTATTGTTTAACTTTGGGTATTTCTCCCCTAGGAGGAGGACAGAGGAGAACTAACCAGCTCCAGGACTAAGGTAAGAGGGGAGTTTTCTTTCAAAAGAATGGGTTCCATTTATTTGAAGGAAACCCCTCCCCCACCTATTTTTAATCCTCTTTTCTTTATACATTTATATTTTTTAACTTAACAGGATTAAGAAACCAGCTTGCCACCTGTGCATAATAGTTACTTGAGTATCCACATACAAATGTAATAACAGAATAAAAAACCTTCACACGTCATATCAGTTATATGCTAAGGGGTTTTTTTATCATCATTAAACATCAGTGCCAGTCTTCTATTAAGGATTAAATTCTTATATAGGTCTTAGGAAATTGTCATCAGTTTGGAATTTTATCACATGTAAAATATGGATGATAACTGACAATCAAACCATAATGGATAATAAGGTTGCAAAAACTTTGGTAAAATCCAAAGTGTTTCTATAGAAAATATATCATTATTAGGAAATTGTTTACTTTAAATAAGCCGCTGATATATAATTGTAAATATGGTCAGGTTGGACTTGGTGTGAAGTAATATATATTAGTGAAATTTTAAGGTACCTTTTGAAAGCTGTGGTTAGAAAAATCTAAGAGGAAAGGGAGGTAATATTGTTTCAACCAGTATTTCTCCATGCTTATAGAAGCACTTACCAGGCCTCTTTCATTGCTATTAATGGTTTCCAGTGTTACTTCTCATGTTTTATGTTGTTATCCATAAACATAACATCAGTATTTCCTGAATTTAATACCCTATTTCAAATTGGTCCCTCCATAGGGGAGAAGTGCAAAGTGAGAAACAAGTGAAATCCAAAGTGAGAATTTATAAAAACATCCACAATTTGAGATATTTGAAGAAGTCTTATGGATTATGGAGGGATCAGCTCCCAGATTCTATCCAGTAATATTTTTTTTGTTATTGTTTCTCTCAAGAAGTCTAGATCTTACATGACTCAAACAGATTTTAAGAAAGCTCTAGGATCATATAACTAAGACACTTATGGATAAAGAAGGAAATTTTAGAAAAAAAAAAGACATGTGCAGAAAGAATAAGAATTCAAGCAGTGAGTTGCTAGTAAATAATCATCTTTCAGAAGCAGTTTTTTCTTTGTTACAGATATGTTTAGAATCTTGACATCAGCTTAAAACTGGATTGGGGGTGGTTAGTGAAAGATAGTCATTTCAGAAGGATGTATTATTGTTAGAGATTGTTGCCTTCTGAGCAGGAACCATACTAGTGGTATAACTAGGAAGGTACATGAGAGGACACATACAAACTAGAAATTTGATTTTATACCAACATTTATATAGATTAATGATATTGCCTTGTCATGCTAAGTCGCTTCAGTCATGTATGACTCTCTCAATACCATGGACTGTAGCCCACCAGGCTCCCCTGTCCGTGGAATTCTCCAGGCAAGAATACTGGAGTGGATTGCAATGCCCTCCTCCAGGAAGCCTTCCTGACCCAGGCAATCGAACCCAAGTCTCCTGTGGCACACACATTATAGGCAGATTCTTTACCACTGAGCCACTGGGGAAGCTCAATGATATTGCAATTGTCATCAAATTCAGAAACATAATTACTGAACTTTTAGCAGATAAAGCATTTTGTCAGAACTTAACTTTGGCTTTCTCACTCACTGACTCTCTTAGTGAAAAGTATAGGCTATATTTAAGGTACATTATTTATTCCTAATGTATTTATTCCTGAATTTTATCATGCCAGATACACAGATTGCTTAAGCAAAAAAAAAAAAAAAAGAAAAAGAAAAAAAATTCACAATATTTTTAGTGAAGTATTGATGTGTTAGAATTTGACACCCACACAGACATTAGTTATGTCAGGTAGATCTTTTATATATTTTGAATTCTTATAAAATATATCATGATAACTTCATTCTAAGAAAGAATTGGTGGTTCTGCAGTGATTTCTAGTTCTTTTGGATAACCTGAAATTGAGATAAAACATCATTTTTTCTTTTTATAATTTCTCAGTGAAGTGAAAGTACTGATCTCATGTTACCTGCATTCAATTTATTAAATATATTAAGACTAGATGGTGAAAGTGCCCAAACTGGTTATTTAAAAAATATCCAACCCCTGATGAGAAGCTAATAGCTAAAAGACTGTGTGATATTGTTCTAGTATTAACATCAATAGGAGTAACAGTAGGTGAGACTATTTTAATAATTTAAACTTTCTTCCTATTTAAATTTTAATAAAAATAAATGAGACAATATGTTTCTGTTTTGAAATATGATTGTATGCCCTGTCACTCTCAAAGATAAGAGGTCTGTATTTCACTTAGGATGGCATAAGCTTATAATATTCACAGACGAATGTATTTAGAAATCCAGTCTTCAGTTCTTTTCAGAGAATAACAGAAAAGCCACACATTCTCCTAGTTATAAGCCCTCTTGGAATGGCAAATTCAGATAGCTTCTTTTCAAGACCCTATTTTTACCAAACAGTTTCCTTTTTCTGTTTTTGCTATTCCCCCACCTAACCAAAATCTGAGTCAAAACTTAAAGATAGATGAAACAAGATCACTTAAAAGACACTTTAAACTATATATTTTAAGTTATATTTAAAGGCTGTGCATGCGTGCTCTGTCACTTCAATCATGTCAAACTCTTTGCGACCCTATGGACTGTCAGTTGCCTGGCTCCTCTGTCCATGAGATGCTCCAGGCAAGAATACTGGAGCAGGTTGCCATGCCTTCCTCCAGGGGATCTTTCTGACCCAGGAATCAAACCAACAACTCATGTCTCCTGTATTGGCTGGCCATTCTTTACCACTAGAACCACCTAGGAAGCTAGTCTATTACTAAAAAACAGAAACCTTAAATGAAAGAGAAAAATTAAAACTTTAATATTTTCTTTCAAGAACTTGATAGGAAATTTAAAGTATTTGTATATAAAGATTAAGTAGATGTATTTAGTGAATTAAATACATATTTATATGTACAACAAAATAAATCTTAAACAAATTAAACCAAATACAGTTAACATTTAAAATCTGTTTATGATAAATTAAATTTTTAATTTCTGAAATATGCTGAATTATATTGTTCTAAGTAGAAAAAATATTTTTAAAGGCAGTATGTTTTATTTGCTACACTAAAATAGATTAGAACTGAACTATAGAAATACTAATATCTGTGATTTTTATCTTTGACTTTCATTGAAAGTATCAGATTTCCCTTGATACTCACAAACAAACATATTTGATTTTATCTTTTAGTATTCTTTCTTTGGCTACACAAACTGAACTGGTGATCCCTTTATTTTAACTATCTATAATATGGAATACCTTCTTAGATTATTTTGTTTATACAGTGGACAAAAGTTCTAGAGTCAGTAATTTCATATGTTCCTCTTGCCAATATTTAAGAGACAGTTTTGAAGCCTTTTGCTTTCTTTTATTTTGTTTTAAAACATTCTTCAGGTCTTCTCAAAATTTATCGGGTTCCATGGTTGAAAGATTCTCTTTCACTGTATAACACACTATGCTTTCATTTGAATGGTTGCTTGAAAACTACCACCTTAAGTCAACTCATTGAGATATCATCCTACATTTAGTTATTGCATGCTTACTCTATTTCTTGCCCTGCACTGGGACTGAAAATGTTATAAAGTATCACAAGACACAGCTGCTGCTTTCCAAGGAGAAAAAAATGTACAGCTAATTTTGTAATGAAATGTTAGACTCAGAGCAAATTTGAGTGTGCTACATAATATATAGATAATTTAAAGAAGCAGGAGGTAATTAGAATATCTGGGAAAGACCTGATAAAATAGGTTCAGATGTACCAGTTGAATGAATAAGTCAATGAGTGATTACTGGAAAATTATAAGAAATTTAGAAAAGCTAAGAGAGAAAAAAAAGGAATTCCTGGTGAAATTTCTATCATGAGACTGGAATTCATTCTGAATAAAATATATTTGAGACTATAAGAAAATAAGACTGGCTAGAGGAAGAGAAGTTCTGTTTGGTGAACTAGCACATAAGAGGCTGGGCTTCTGTGTTAGAGATACCCAGGTTCCATTTCCATTTGCCATTTACTAGCCATGTGGATTCAATGAGGATTCAGTGAGAATACACATAACTTGACACAGAGTCTGGCTTAATAAAATTATATTGTAAAGGCATATGTAAATTGAATTGTTGGAAAGTCATGAATAGCAGAAAACTTAGAATAGTATTTTAGAGGCAATCAGGAATCACTGAAAGCTTTTGACAAAGCACTACACTTCTTTGACAAAGCAGAGAAGCAAAGTTATTTTGACTGTGAGCATCTGAGAAGGGACTGAGTCATTGGATCTTGTCTCAGGTGATAAGGGTTTTGATAAAGTGGTGCCAATGTAATAGAAATGAAAATAGGTGACATTTTCAGAAAAACAGTTCTTAATGGATGATCGACTATGAGAAAGGAGAGGAAACAAAAATTCAAAGATGAAACGAAGTTTTTGTGACCATCTAATTCATTATACTGATGCTTCATTATGATGCTGTTCTTGGAAACTCAAGATTACATATTGTAAATGATCAGCACTTAAATCATTAAGAACCTTGTGTCAAAATAAACCTATCCAATTTTAACCTTAGGAGAAAATAAATGTTACCATCAAATGAAATCAAATCATGATTTAGGTTGTTAACATTGTTTCTTAAAGTCATCTACTGTACCTTCTTCTAGGAAGGATCAGGCCAGTTGACAAGATTATTTGCTTTTTAAGATTTATCTCAGCTCAAGGAGTGTTTAGGGAGAACAGAAGTTGCCAACTTATTAGGGCAAGGCATATGAGTCAAATCTTAACCAAAAGGTAACACTTACCAAGCATAAAAAAACTTCTCAGGAAAAAGGAGTTTCCTTAGAGAGTTATAGGAAGGATAAGTAAATAGTTTAACTTCACAGGATGACAGAAAGCAAAGATACCCTAGTTCTGTGGGAAAGAGCACTGGACTAGAAGGCAGAAGACCTGTGTCCCAGCTGGGCTTTGTTGAGCAAGTCACCTAACTTTCATTAGACCCCAGTGACCACATCTATAAAATGAGAAAGTTGTAGACAACCTCTAAACCACATTTTGACTCAAATATTATAGGATTCTAGTTCTTTAAACAATCAGTGAAAGCTTTTAAGAACTGGCAAAGGATGGAAGAAGGAAACATGGTCGGGATACGTGGAAGGAATAGTTTAGAATTCTGGAAGGTGTGTAAAGAGAGTAAAGAGAATGGTCTAGGAGATGAAAGTATCTAAAGTTAGGGATGGGACAGGGTCCACATAGAAAATGACAGTCCAGACAAAGCATCTTTCTGAAAGGCCTAGTATTTTTGAAGTTTTACTTTAGAATGATGATCATCACAACTTTAAAAAGTGAATGATAACCAGAGGTAACTTGAAACACTTAATCTAGATAGTTAGGATCTCATCTTGAAATAAAACCCTCTTTTGTACAATTAGATCATGGATAATGATAACAATGGGGTGGCTTAGGGCAGGGACTGTATCTCATATAATCTCAAACTGCACACTCAAAAAGCCATCAAAAATAAAATAAAATTTACATTATTTAATATGATTTCATTTTCTAAATATTATGTAAGGATAAATAAAAGTATCTTTTGACAACATTTATTTTAAATTGTTATTGATTTAACATACAGTCCTTTAAAAAAAACCATATATAATGTGTTTTCAGAATGATCACAAATGGAGTTAATATCTTGGAAATTCATTTCTGCCAAATCATAGTCTGAAAACCTCTTCTCTATTAAAATTCTGGAGCCAATATGGGTCACAGAAATATTTTTACTTATCTTTAATAAGCATACTTGAAAAGTCATTAATTAATATTAAAATAGGTTTATTAGAATTGTCAGAGAGAGTTAGAAACCCTTCCTCTACCCCAGCCAGGCTAAGAATTAAATTGATATGAGACAGATTACAGGAGAAAATCAAACAAAAATTTAATAACATGTATACAGGGAGAGACCCAGGAAAACTGAGTAACTCATCAAATGGCCCAAACCCTCATCTTAAATCTATCTTCAACTAAAGACAAAAGAGATTGTTGAGGGTAGTGAATTGGTACCTCAAATGGGGATAAACACAATTCACATAGAGAGGAAAAAGCAAATATTTGGGGAACAAATGCTTGAGCCATGAGGAGAGAGTGGGATGCTGAGTAGACTGTGATCTCTAGTTTTCCCAACACACCTAGCCCATATTCTCTGGTGTTAGTTCTATTCCTATAAAAGGCCCTCTACCTAAATTCTTAAGGCAGTTAGCAAGGTCAAAGTTTCTTCCTGAGCTTTTCAAGCCTTGATTGTTTTCAATTTGAAATAATTTGCATGCCAGAAATATTTGGGGGCAACAGATTTTGTTCACCTATAGTCTCGTCTTTGAAGTTTCTTTTAGAAGTTTCATAGTTCAGAATTTGACTTGATATGTTGCTTTATAGCTCATCAAATCAACCACATAGTCTGACAACTAATCAGTTAATTTCAGGAGGCCATGATGCAGGTGGGCTCTTAAAGTTAGGACTATATGGTGCAAACAATCAGGTAGGAGGTATTTGTATGGAGGCAAAAAAAAAAAAAACACAAAGGTTAATGATGGGAGTAAATTATAAACCCAGTATCTGAGTCCTGAGAGCTGCCAGTCAAGATTTCTAGATATCAGGGCTGAAGCATGTTTTGCAGTATGAAATGTCTTCAATGATGTCATTAGGTATTCAGGTAAATTTCCTGAGAAACTTACACAGCAATAGTCAAGAAGTTTGTCTAAATATAGGCAATTATTGTGATTGCTCAAGTTTATATCAAAGTTGTTCAGCTTCAGTTTGCAGGGCTTCAGGAAAAGGGCAGCATTTATTCTCAATGATTCCAAGTTAAAATAAGAAGCAGAAAAAAACTGAAAACACTAAGCTTTTTTTTTTTTTCTCTAAAAATTACTCTTACTTCTATCAAAGAAAATCAAATTAAGACTAATTTGTTTTCAAATTTAATGTCATTAAATTTGCCCTGGTTATTTACCTAAGTCCAGCAAAAGCAGTAATTGATCTGCTTTGCTGTAAATTTTCAAAGGAATCTCCAGATTAAATTTTTAAATGCCTCTCATACCATGAAACCATGCCAAGGACTTGCTACCAGATTTACCTGTAATATACATAAATTTGGGTGAATTCTTCTCATCTTGAAAGAGAAAGTGAAAGTCGCTCAGTCGTGTCCAACTCTTTGAGATCCCACAGACTACACAGTCCATGGAATTCTCCAGGCTAGAATGCTGCAGAGGGTAGCCTTTCCCTTCTCCAGGGGATCTTCCCAACCTAGGGATTGAACCCAGGTCACCCTCATTGTAAGCTAATTCTTTACCAGTTAAGCCACAAGGTCTCCAAAATATCCCGAGTTTCCTGTGCCTTCCTAGAAATAACCTTACTTAGTCAACTGGTAAGGCTGCTAGGAACCATATAAGAAAACTATCAGGCTATTTTTCCAAAGGGTTTTATGGCTCCATACAGTCGATCTTAATTCCTTCAAGCTATCTGATCGTATCCGATTCTATGGACATTTTTAAACATGACATTCCAGTCAAAGCCTTGATAATATAACCAATGTTTCCAATTGTCTTCTAATACAAGGAGTACAAATTCTTAGTGAAAATATGTAAATAAATATATAGCATGTAAAAAATATAGTATTTTTATAGTATGTAAAAAATATAAAAATACTCACTAAGAGTTTCTAAATTCTGAGGGGATCAGGTAGGAAGAAAAAGATGTTTCAATTCTATTTACATAGGTACAATTTGCCAAATTGCTATAAGTCATAGTTAATAGAAGAGGAAATATTTCTTTGTATCTGGAAAGCAGTGATGAAAATGCCAGTAATATTTCAGATAAAAAGTTATAAAAATTATAAATCATATTCATCAGTTCATTCAGTTCCATATAATTAATTATTATTGATCTTGATCTTTTATTAACAGTTTTATGAAGCCATTAAGTTTTCATTAGAATTCTATAATCTCTTATCAGTTTAGTGTCATGATCTTAAAGTTATCACAAACCTATATTTGTCCAAAAATCATTTCTATGAACATCTTCATTTTCTAAGAGCATTTTAGTAAAACAAAAACTATCTATGAATGACAAAAACTTAAAATCACATGGTTAAAGATCTAATTGCAATGCAATTGACATGGAAATTTGTCTATTTCTGTGACATGCAAGATTTTAAGATAATAACTAAAAATATGACTGATAACATACCAGGACATATCTGAATTTTAGGAATTTCATATAACCTCTAGAACACCTGTATTACCCACACGATATACCTAAGATTTATCATTGCTCATTTAACAATGATTTCCATATACTTTAATGTACCATGTTTTTTAATTTAGTATCTCTCTTTGAGATGTTTCAGGGGTCCTGTGAAACATCTCAAAGTTAAGTAGAGACTCAAAGGGACTTTATTTAGAATTTTGATTTGGTAGACTTTGTCAAAGTTATCAAAATGTTTTAAATCACTTGGTCAAATATGATTATAGGTCACCATAAAGCAATACTTATTCACTTAACCCAAATTGACAATAAAAGATTTCAAAGGCAAATACATATATATACAAATATTCCAAGAAAACTTTATCTCTTAATAAGACTCCCTTACAGCATAATTTTTTTCAATGTGATCCATGACACATTTTAATAAACTCAAATATCTTTAGTTCTCTGTAATAAGAAGACAAAAAATAGATTTATTTAACAATTAATCTTTCAGCATTTTATCTTCTCTGGAAATGATCTAAACATTCAGCAATTCCCATCATTTAACTTAGCAAAACTCTAAAGCTTCAAGTTACCAAAACAAATTTGAGGAAACTATTTTTAAGTAGCTATGCCATACAACGTAATTATTATTAAAGATTTCACCTAACAACTTTTGTTTCATTTAAACTTATTTAATTACTTGTGAAAATTTTATCATACAAATTTATCATTTTTTGCTGACAAAGTTTGTAACAGAGATACCTGAACGTATTTAACTTGTGGTAAACCGAGTAGTCAGACTATTTTTGGGAGCTTCAACTGCAGATGGTGATCGCAGCCATGAAATTAAAAGATGCTTACTCCTTGGAAGGAAAGTTATGACCAACCTAGATAGTATGTTGTAAAGCAGAGATATTACTTTGCTAACAAAAGTCCGTCTAGTCAAGGCTACGGTTTTCCAGTGGTCATGTATGGATGTGAGAGTTGGACTGTGAAGAAAGCTGAACTGTGGTGTTGGAGAAGACTCTTCAGAGTCCCTTGGACTGCAAGGAGATCCAACCAGTCCATCCTAAAGGAGATAAGTCCTGGGTGTGCATTGGAAGGACTGATGCTGAAGCTCAAACTCCAATACTTTGGCCACCTCATGCAAAGAGTTAACCCATTGGAAAACACCCTGATGCTGAGAGGGATTGGGGGCAGGAGGAGAAGGGGACGACAGAGGATGAGATGGCTGGATGGCATCACCAACTCCATGGACATGAGTTTGAGTTAACTCCGGGAGTTGGTGATGGACAGGGAGGCCTGGCGTGCTGTGATTCATGGGGTTGCAAAGAGTCAGACACAACTGAGAGACTGAACTGAACTGAACTGAAACCTAGTAGAATATAAGCTTTACAATTAATGCTGGTAACTCTTGAGATAGGCCTATTTAATTAAACCAACAAGCTTAAACTTGCTTTTACTTACTAAAGATTAATCTTAAATCAAGTACACTGGAAAACATTTGGGTTAGTTTCTACTACATTTAGAAATATTTAATTCATAAGCACTTATTTTTAAGGCAATTAAAAAGAGCTCTCTTGCAAATTAATTTTGATAATATCATTTGGAGATAGAAAAATGCCGTATCAATAATCCACATACATAAACATAAACACAACCAGAACTCTCATAGATTTCACTGTAAAACTTAAGTCATGAATCAGGTATACAAACTCACTAGTTTATAAATAAAAATTGGAAAAAAAATTATATATGCTCAGATTGTTAAGGCTTTTTACTATTTGTGGAAAAAACTTATATACTTATCCTTGATAAATCTTTAAGGAGAATGTGAATTAGATTTCCTGTGAGGGAACACTTCCACATACCAGTTCACTCTTGGGGCAAAATCTTCCACTATTGCTTCTTTTAGCCCCTAAATATCAGCCCCCAGTTTCTGGGTTTCCATCTCATACTATGTGAGCTCAGCACTATCAGCTTCCTTTATTCAATTAATACTCCCTAAACAGTGGGTTTACCTGCCCCATCTTATAAAACCAGGCAAGGGAAGACAAAATGCTCATCCCTACAATATCATCAAGGCAAAAGAAATGCAACCATCTTACACAAAGTCCACTCAAACACATAAATTTTAATAAATTTCCATCTCAGTTCTATCAGTTCTGTATACCTTAGCTTCCAATAAAATGCCATCAACAAGTCTCAGTCTTACAAGGAGCCCCAGAAACTTTTTATCCCCCAACCATTTGCTTCATTCCTATACAAAGTTTCTGATGACCCCAATAAGGGGTAGACCCAAGGAACCAAGGCTCTTTTGTCAATATTTAACTTGATTAATTGGCCTAACTGTTGCCCCCAAACAGTTGCAGTTTTCTCAGTTTTCTCAGTCTTCTTAATGTTTTCCTTCCAGCTTTTAAAATTTATCTAAACTGAAGTAATTAGAGTAGACTTCTTTGGGATCTTTACTGTTGGAGAAAACCAATATGGGGTCCTTTGGACTCACGCAATCTTAGGTAGTGCTGTATTATAAAACCTTTGTTTTGATCCCACAAATGCTCATTTTATTTATCCCAATTCTTAATAACCATCTAAAGATTTTCATTCTTCTTTGATTAGTCCCATGACTCTTCCCTTTCTGATTCCTCTTTATTCCCACTTTCATTATTTGTTTTATTTACTTTATTATTTAACAACTCTAGAATTTTTTTCTTTTTGGGAAGAGTGTCTTTCCCAAAAAGAGACTCTTTCCCTTCCATTTGCTTATTAATAAACAATGTTTTTATTAGCACCTGTAAGACCCACTTAGAATATGAATTTAATAAGGCTTCCTGAAAGGATTTTCTTTTATTTTTAAAACTAAGAGACTTTTTAAGGTTAGCTGTTATATTTCTTTGCATCCAACTTTTAATTTGGTCTTTCCATAGATACTAGTAATACACCTATCTATGATGAGAGCTTTGCAAATATTGACCAATTTAGAAGCTTTTCCAATTCAAAAGATCCATCATCTGGCCATTGATGTTATTGTCATTTGTTGTTCAGTTGCCAAGTCGTGTCCACCTCTTTGCAATCCCATGAACTATAGCACTCCAGGTTCCCCTATCTCCACTGTCTCCCAGAGTTTGCTCAAATTCATGTGCACTGAGATGATGCTGCTATCTAACCACCTCATCCTCTGCTGCTACCTTCTCCTTTTGCTTCAACCTTTCCCAGTGAGTCATCTCTTCTCATGAAGTGGCCACAGTATAGGAGCTTTAGTTTCAGCAACAGTCCTTCCAATGAATATTCAAGATAGATCACCTTTATGATTATCTAGTTTGATATTTTTGCAATCCAAGGGGATTTCAAGAGTCTTCTCCAAGCATCACAATTATAAAGCATCAATTCTTGGTGCTCAGCCTTCTTTATGGTCCAACTCTCACATCTGTACATGACTACTGGAAAAACCATAGTTTTGACTATATGGACCTTTGTCAGCAAAGTGATGTCTCTAGTTTTTAATATGCTCTCTAGGTTTATCATATCTTTCCTTCCAAGGAGCAAGCATCTTTTAATTTCATGGCTTCAGTAACTTTCCTCAGTGATTTTGGAGCCCAGGAAAATAATATCTGCCACTGCATCTACTTTTTCCCCTTCTATTTGCCATGAAGTGATGGGACTGAATGCCATGATCTTAGTTTTTTGAATGTTGAGTCTCAAGCCAGCATTTTCACTTTCCTCTTTCACTCTTATCAAAAGGGTCTTTAGTGTCTCTTCATTTTATGCCATTAGAATGATATCATCTGCATATCTGAGAATGTTGATATTCTTCTGACAATCGTGATTCCAGCTTGTGATTCATCCAGCCCAGAATTTCACATGATGTAATCCACATATAAGTTAAATATGCAGGGTGACAATATACAACCTTGTCATGCTTCTTTCCCAATTTTGAATCAGTCAGTTGTTCCATATGAGGCTCTAATTATTGCTTCTGAACTGCATACAGATTTTTCAGGAGACAGGTAAGGTGGTCTTGTACTCCCATCTGTTTGAGTTTTCCACAGTTTGCTGTGATCCACACAAAGGCTTTAGCACAGTCAGTGTAGCAGAAGTAGATGTTTTTTCTGAAACTCCCTTGCTTTCTTCATGATCCAACAAATGTTGGCAATTTGATTCCTTGTCCCTCTGCATTTTCTAAATCCAGCTTGAACACCTGGAATTTCTTAGTTCACATACTGTTGAAGCCTAGTTTGAAGAATTTTTAGCATAACCTTGCTAGCATGTGAAATGAGAACAACTCTATGGTAGTTTGAACATTCTTTGACATTGCTGTTTTGGGGGGTTGGAATGAAAACTGACCTTTTCCAGTCCTGTGACCACTGCTGAGTTTTCCCAATTCTTGACATATTGAGTGTAGCACTTTGAGTCACCAGGTTTTAGGATTTTAAATAACTCAGCTGGAATTTCTTCATCTCTACTGTTCATGCCTTGTAAGTCGATTCAGTCATGTCTGACTCTTTCCAACCCCATATACTATAGCCCGCCAGGGTCCTCTGTTCATGGGATTCTCCAGGCAAGAATATTGGAATAGGTTGCCATGCCCTTCTGCAGGGGATCTTCCCAATCCAGGGATCAAACTCCTGTCTCTTATATCTCCTGCAATGACAGGGGGTTCTTCACCATTTCACCTCTACTAGCTTTGTTCATAGTATTGCTACCTGAGGCCCATTTGACTTCACACTCCAGGATGCCCAGTTCTAGGTGAGACTACACCATCATGGTTATCTGGGTCATTTTGACCTTTTTTGTATAGTTCCCTCTGTGTATTTTTGCTGTGTCCTCTTAATCTCTTTTGCTTCTGCTAGGTCCTTACTATTTCTGTCCTTTATTGTGCCCATCCTTAAATGAAATGTTCCCTTGATATGTCTGATTTTATTGAAGAGATCTCTAGTCTTTCTCATTCTATTGTTTAACTCTGTTTATTTGCATTTTTTTTAAGGCCTTCTTGTCTCTCCTTGCTATTCTCTGGAACTCTGCATTCAGTTGAGTATATCTTTCCCTTTTTCCCTTGTCTTTTGTTTCTATTCTTTTCTCAGCTATTTGTTTAACCTTCTAAACAACCACTTTGCCTTCTTGCATTTCTTTTTCCTAGGGATGGTTTTGGTCATTGCCTCCTATACAGTGTTATGAACCTCCATCCATCATTCTTCAAGCACTGTGTCTACCAGATCTAATCCCTTAAATCTATTTGTCATCTCTACTGTATAATCATATGGGATTTGATTTAAGTCATACCTGAATGACCTAGTGGCTTTCCCTACTTTCTTCAATTTAAGCCTAATTTTGCAATAAGGAGCTCATAATCTGAAACAAGGTCAACTCCAGGCCTTGTTTTTGCTGACTATATAGAGCTTCTCCATCTTGAACATAACCAATCTGATTTCTGTATTGACCATCTGGTGATGTCCACGTGTGGAGTCATCTCTTCGACTATTGGGAAAGGGAGTTTGTTATGACCAGCATGTTCTCTTGACAGAATACTGTTAGTCTTTGTCCTGCTTTATTATGTAATCCAAGGCTAAACTAGCCTGTTATTCTGGGTTTATCTCTTGACTTCCTACTTTTGTGTTCCAATCCCATATGATGAAAATGACATCTTTTTTTTTTTTTTTTTGCCTTAGTTCTAGAAAGTGTTGCTCAGTTCAGTTCAGTCTCTCAGTCGTGTCCGACTCTTTGTGATCCCATGAATCACAGCACGCCAGACCTCCCTGTCCATCACCAGCTCCCAAAGATCACCCAAACTTATGTCCATCGAGCCAGTGATGCCATCCAACCATCTCATCCTCTGTCGTCCCCTTCTCCTCCTGCCCTCAATCCCTCCCAGCATCAGAGTTTTCTCCAATGAGTCAACTCTTCGCATGAGGTGACCAAAATACTGGAGTTTCAGCTTTAGCATCATTCCTTCCAAAGAAATCCCAGGGCTGATCTCCTTCAGAATGGACCGGTTGGATCTCCTTGCAGTCCAAGGGACTCTCAAGAGTCTTCTCCAACACCACAGTTCAAAAGCATCAATTCTTTGGTGCTCAGCCTTCTTCACAGTCCAACTCTCACATCCATACATGACCACTGGAAAAACCATAACCTTGACTAGACGGACCTTTGTTGGCAAAGTAATGTCTCTGCTTTTCAATATGCTATCTAGGTTGGTCATAACTTTTCTTCCAAGGAGTAAGCGTCTTTTAATTTCATGGCTGCAGTCACCATCTGCAGTGATTTTGGAGCCCAGAAAAATAAAGTCTGACACTGTTTCCACTGTTTCCCCATCTATTTCCCATGAAATGATGGGACCAGTTGCCATGATCTTCGTTTTCCGAAGGTTCAGTTTTAAGCCAACTTTTTCACTCTCCTCTTTCACCTTCATCAAGAAGCTTTTGAGTTCCTCTTCACTTTTTGCCATAAGGGTGGTGTCATCTGCATATCTGAGGTTATTGATATTATTCCCAGCAATCTTGATTCCAGCTTGTGCTTCTTCCAGCCCAGCATTTCTCATGATACACTCTGCATGCTGCTGCTGCTGCTGCTAAGTCACTTCAGTCGTGTCCGACTCTGTGCGACCCCAGAGACGGCAGCCCACCAGGCTCCCCAGTCACTGGGATTCTCCAGGCAAGAACACTGGAGTGGGTTGCCATTTCCTTCTCCAGTGCATGAAAGTGAAAAAGTGAAAAGTGAAAGTGAAGTCGCTCAGTCATGTCCGACTCTTAGCGACCCTATGGACTGCAGCCCATCAGGCTCCTCCATCCATGGGATTTTCCAGGCAAGAGTACTGGAGTGGGGTGCCATTGCCTTCTCCAGATATACTCTGCATAGAAGTTAAATAAGCAGGGTGACAATATACAGCCTTGACGTACTCCTTTTCCTGTTTGGAAACAGTCTGTTGTTCCATGTCCAGTTCTAACTGTTGTTTCCTAACCTGCATACAAATTTCTCAAGAGGCAGGTCAGGTGGTCTGGTATTCCCATCTCTTTCAGGATTTTCCACAGTTTATTGTTGTAGATCACTACAAAAACTGGTCAACTTCAGATTCTTCAGCATCACTGGTTGGCACCTAAACTTGGATTACTGTGATGTTGAACTGTTTGCCTTGGAAACAAACAGAGATCATTCTGTCCTTTTTAAGACTGCACCCAAGTACTGCATTTCTAACTCTTTCATTGACTATAAGGGTACTCCATTTCTTCTAAGGAATTCTTGACCACAGTAGTAGATATAATGGTCATCTTAATTAAATTAACCCATCTCCATCTATTTTAGTTCACTTATTCATAAGGTGTCAATGTTCACTCTTGCCATCTCTTACTTGACCATGTCCAATTTACCTTGATTCATGGACCTAACATTCCAGGTTCCTATGCAATATTGTTCTTTACAGCATCAGACTTCACTTTTACCACCAGACACATCCACAACAGAGTGTCATTTCCACTTTGGCCCAGCCACTTCATTTCTTCTGGAGATATTAATAATTGTTCTCTGTTCTTCCCTAGTAACCTATCAGACACTATGCAACTTGAGGGGCTCATCTTTGGTGTCATATCTTTTTGCCTTTTCATATTGTTCATAGGGTTTTCATGGCAAGAATTCTATAGTAGTTTGCCATTCTCTTCTCTGCTGCTGCTGCTGCTAAGTCACCTCAGTTGTGTCTGACTCTGTGTGACCCCATAGACAGCAGCCTACCAGGCTCCTAGAGGACCACATTTTTTCAGAACTCTTCACTATGACCCATCCATCTAGGTTACCCTGCATGACATGGCTCATGGATACACTGAGTTATGCAAGCCCTTTCACCATGAAAAGACTGCAATCCATGAAGGAGGACCACTGATGAGTAGGAATTTAATAGTGATTTAAACCAATAAGCCAATTTATGGAAAGACCCTGAAGTAACTTTTTAGACATGGTATCATGGACACAACAGGTGTCCTGAAGTAAAGCCATGGATGATTTAGTCCCCATGTTCTGTGACTCTCAAAATAGCCAAAAAAGTTTGAGAAGAGAAAGGCCCCTTATAGACTGGACCCCTTATGACAAAACTCCCTGTGAGAGCGGGCACAGCTGAACAAAGAGACTGCTCAGAATCTCAACCTATTTAACTGGCTACCAAATGAACACTGGTATGTGTACCTTTTGGATGCCACAAACCAGAGAGATTTTTCTCATTAGTATATAAACCAAACCCTCAAGACATAGAACAAGACAAAAGGAAAACATAATCACACCAATGGTTTTCTCCTTAAAACAAATGACACAAAAGGCAAAGACAAAGAAAATCAGTGACCATCTCTGGGGAAAAATGATCAACAAACCAAGGGTAGTACTTTATGAAACTTTAAACCATGAGTCACAAACTCCAAAGAGCTAACCTCACAAGTATTTTCTCCTGTTAATCTAATTTTCGAAGAGAAAAACTCTTACCAGTCTCTTTTCCAACAGACTGTGCAGCCAGAGATTTGTGAGACTAGCCCACATGGTAACAAATAATACCTTGTGCTGGCTTTTGTCAGGTGCCCCAGGGTCTCTTAACTGCAGTAGCTTTATGAGGAGTAGTGTTCAGCCAATAAAGTTGAATCCTATCTGCTGGGGAGGAATAAATTTTCCTTTACCCTTATAGGCTCTTCTGGCTATTCTACAAATTAAATTGACATGAGACAGATTAACAGGAGAAAATCAAACAAAAGTTTAATAACATATATACATGGCAGAGACCCAAGAAAAATTATTAACTAGCCAAAGTGGCCCAAATCCTCACATTAAATACCATCTTCAGCAAAAGACAAAAAGGGATGTTGTGGGTAAAGGTTTGGAACTTCAAAGGGGAGGAAGGCAATTCACATAGAGATAGAAAAACAAATGTTTGGGAACCAAATGTTTGCAGGGCCAGGCAGAGACGATGGGATACAAAACAGACCCTGATCTCTAAGAGTTTCCCCCATGACACCTACTTAGCCAATATTCTTTGCAGATATTCCTGATGGTACCTCTTTTCCTGTAACAGAGGAATACTATCTCAATTCTTAAGGCAGTTAGCAAGAAGGTCAAAGTTTCTTCTTGCATCTTTTGGGCCATGATTATTTTCATCTTGAAATAATCCACATGCCAGATATATTTTGCCATGGCAGATTTTGTTTCCATGCAGTTCCCTAAAATTGTGTATCGGTCTGAGTTTTGCATGTTTGTGCATTTTTCCTGAGGAAGTATACATGCTTTATTGACTTCTAAAAGAAGTCTATGACCAAAGGAGGGCAAAAATTCTAGTCTGCAACCTAAAACTGACAAAAATCAAGAAATCAGGCTGAATAAAATATTAGTAAAGATTACATTTAAAAACATCAATATTAAAATATAAAATTTTTTGCTGTTTATCACAATCTTTAGCTAGTGTGCTACCTAAACTAGTGGCAGATATCCTCACAAAAAATAATAGTTGTTCTTTCTAAGAATCACATTCTTGGGGCCTAGTTCTCAAATAGGAATTAGCCATGCAGATCCCAAAGAACACAATTTAGAGACAATTCTTGGAATCTAGCCCAGTGTTAACTCTATTTGTTCAGTTCTTTTTCATTCAATTGAAATATGAAATACAAACATTTCTTTTTTTTTTCATGATGGTTAGACCTATTTATTTATTTTTTTATTAAATCTTATTTTGCTTAACTTTACAATATTGTATTGCTTTTGCCATACATCAAGATGGATCCGCCACAAGTATACATGTGTTCCCCATCCTGAACCCTCCTCCTTCCTCCCTCCCCATACCATCCCTCTGGGTCATCCCAGTGCATCAGCCCCAGGCATCCGTTATCAGGCATCGTACCTGGACTGGCGACTCATTTCAGATATGATATTATACATATTTCAATGCTATTCTCCCAAATCATCCCACCCTCTCCCGTTCCCAGAGTCCAAAAGTCTGTTCTATACATCAGTGTCTCTTTTGCTGTCTCGTAAACAGGGTTATTCTTACCATGTTTCTAAATTCCATATATATGCTTTAGTATACAGTATTTGTGTTTTTCTTTCTGGCTTACTTCACTCTGTATAATAGGCTCCAGTTCCATCTACCTCATTAGAACTGATTCAAATGTATTCTTTTTAATGGCTGAGTAATACTCCATTGTGTATATGTACCACAGCTTTCTTATCCATTCATCTGTGGATGGACATCTACAAGCATTTCTATCAGTTCAGTTCAGTTGCTCAGTCGTGTCTGACTCTTTTCGATCCCATGAATCACAGCATGCCAGGCCTCCCTGTCCATAACCAACTCCCGGAGTTCACTCAAACTCACGTCCATCGAGTCAGTGATGCCATCCAGCCATCTCATCCTCTGTCATCCCCTTCTTGCTCCCAATCCCTCCCAGCATCAGGGTCTTTTCCAATGAGTCAGCTCTTCACATGAGGTGGCCAAAGTACTGGAGTTTAAGCTTCAACATCAGTCCTTCCTCCAGTGAACACCCAGGACTGATCTCCTTTAGGATGGACTGGTTGGTCCTCCTTGAAGTCCAAGGGATTCTCAAGGGTTTTCTCCAACACCACAGTTCAAAAGCATCAATTCTTTGGTGCTCAGCTTTCTTCACAGTCCAACTCTCACATCCATTCATGACCACTAGAAAAACCATAGCCTTGACTAGATGGACCTTTGTTGGCAAAGTAATGTCTCTGCTTTTCAATATGCTGTCTAGGTTGGTCATAATTTTCCTTCCAAGGAGTAAGTATCTTTTAATTTCATGGCTGCAGTCACCATCTGCAGTGATTTTGGAGCCCCCAAAAATAAAGTCTGACATTGTTTCCCCATGTATTTCCCATGAAGTCATGGGACCAGAAGCCACGACCTTAGTTTTCTGAATGTTGAGCTTTAAGTCAAATTTTTCACTCTTCTCTTTCACTTTCAAGGGGCTTTTTAGCTCCTCTTCACTTTCTACCATAAGGGTGGTATCGTCTGCATATCTGAGGTCATTGATATTTCTCCTGGGAATCTTGATTCCAGCTTGTGCTTCTTCCAGCCCAGCGTTTCTCATGATGTACATTTCTCTATATATAACTTAATTATATATATGTCATCCAAACTCCAAAATAAAGACAAGAAACCCCTCATTATAAAAGTGGTTTTCAAATGCTCATTATAAATCCTGCTGGGTCTGAATTGTCTTTTCATGTTAAATAATTTTCCCTCTGAATTTTGATATTAAATTATTGATCAATAGTGCCAATTTATGCAAACCTTAACTGTCATCACATAGGCAAACTGGAGTGAAAACTTAATATTTTTTTCTAAAAATGTCTGCATATACATATAGAGCAACTTGGCCCAAAGTCTTCCTTTGGAAATGAGTGCACAAACCCAATGAAGCAAAAAAAGGCTTGTGCTTATTTACTGGAAGGAATAGTTTGAGGGAAAAATAGTAAGAGCATAGCTACAAGTTAAACTGAAAACAGTGGAACATTGATAAATGCTGAGAATTAGCTCGTCTTCCAGGCCTACATAGCAGATAAAGGGTAGAATTGTGAAAGAAAATATTTTTCCATAAATCAGATATATTTAGTTGTTTGATAGCCTATTGATTTTTATTCACTTTCTATATTTCTTTGAGTAATAAAGTAGTTATTTTTCTCAGTTAGTTATTAACTGCCTGTATACAAAGTTCTGGGATTTGTTGTAAATTCTCAGTTTTCCTGCTAATTTCCTCTAGCTACCTTTATGTAAGGGTGGGGAGTGAACGGGGACATGATTAAACCACAAAAGTAAAATCCTCTGTGACATTTCCTCCTGTCTACCTATTTCATCTTCCATATGGGATGAACTTTCATGTACATAGCACTTGTTAAAATACTGAGAATGCAGCCATTTAAATATCAGAATGACTAGTCTATACAGAGTTGGTTATTATTTATATTTTATGAAATTACTATTTTCCTATTGAGTGGCCCCGGAAAAACTTCTGCATATTTTTACCTGCTACACAACAAAATTTAAATCAGATGAGTTTTTCAATCTGCAATTTTAGCATGATTTCAAAAAGAAGGACAGAAAAAGTATGTTGTGTGATAGAAGTTTGTTTTTTTTTTTAAACCCCTGAAAAAACATTTTTTCTTGGAGTTTAATGCTCATTTGGAAAAGAACATAACTTCCAACCATATAATCTTTTTTAAAAACAAAGCTATATATATATATAGATATATATATATTATGGCCCACTTAGCAGGACTCAAGTTTATTCATAATCACCTTCATTTAATCTGTCCCAAGGGAAAAAATTCACCTTGTCTATGTAATTTTTGTGAAACTGCAAGGCTTCTCTCTAGGCCACTGAGAGTTCCGTTAACCTCCCAAAGATCCTTTCTGTTGGGTAGACTCACACCTTTCTGACAGACCTGCTCCCCTCAAATAAGGTAAAACCTTTGTAGAAGCTAAATGTATCACATGTTCTCCATCCAGCCTTGACTAGAGACACAAAACCAAGTGACCCAAAGCAAACCATACTATCAAAACAATGAATGCTTTTCTAAGATCCTTAAGAAAAATTTCTAAGTTCTAACTTCCTTAATCTTTCTTGATCCAAAATAGAATATATATTTTAATTTGCATGAAACAGTTCTAATATGCATATTATAAAATAATTAAGAGAGTAGTTTTGTTTGTTCTTTACTAAAGTGTCACTTTTCATTGAAGAAAATTTTGAATGAGTGGGAAAGCACAAAGAACAATATGCAAGCAAAATCATAATCCTTCTACTTACAGATAGCAACTTTCATTAACATCTATACACACAAATAAATAGCACTTAAATAAATATTTAAATATATATGGCACATATATATATATATATACACATACATATAAACATTATATATCTTTTCTAAAATTAAGGTCACAATGAATATACAATTTGTTTCTTTTATTCATTCAACATTAAGCATTTCCTTTGTCATTAAAATCCTGTAATGATTGTTAAACATTCAGTCATATGGATTATTGGTGCTTAGCATTGCTATCCTTTAGGGAGCTTTCTAAAAATGTATACACACTGCCACCAAGTCAGAAGATTCTGATACATCAAGTTAGTCCTGATTATCTGTCTTTGTAATAAATGGTTCTAACATTTAAATTAAGATTGAAAACCACTGTTGTACACTAAATCTACTTAATTCTCCCCTTCTATTGGGCATGTAAGTTGCTTTCAATGTTTTGTTTTATAAACATGCTATAACATTTATCATATTACTTTGTCAACATCATTGATTTATTTCTTAAGATTGATTCCTCAAAGGGGAATTGTTATTAATAATTTGCAAGGGTAAGAACTGGAATTTTTTGTTTTATAAAACCATATTATTTTCTTTCTATTCTATTTTCAGTGTATTCTAATTTCAGAACAATATTAAATCCTTGGCTATATTAAATATTATTCTCACTTTTATCTTTTCTAATATGAAGAGCAAAAAATTTGCATTTCTTTGATTCATATTAGTTTAATTCCAAGTAAGAGTAAATCATTTTTATATGATTTGTACTTCTTCCTGCATAAACTATCTACCAATGTCTTTTGCAGATTTTAAAGGATTTTCTTTAAGATATTTTACACAATTTCTTGTTGAGTCACATAATACTAAAATTTACTAGGACTATGAAAAGACTTTGTAACATCATTCAGGTAAATATTCTGAATATTATAACACCTGATATTTAAATTTTATAGAGAATTAAGTATGAAGAGAACACTAAAGTTAAAAGAGTACAGACCTAAAACTAAGGAGACTTTTTCATGTACATATAATTAATGAATCCTTCTTTATAGGATAATAATGCATTAGCAAAATTACACAGTAGTTTAGACAAAAAAAAATCCATTAAGCCCATATATTATTGATATCATACACAATAATGAAGTATTCATCCTACTAAGTAAAATGTAATTGAATTTGCTTTAACTAGACTAAATATAATATTGCTGAATTTATTTTAGA
Source organism: Tragelaphus eurycerus (assembly GCA_935064755.1). NCBI lineage: Eukaryota > Metazoa > Chordata > Mammalia > Artiodactyla > Bovidae > Tragelaphus > Tragelaphus eurycerus. The sequence continues at coordinate 3,796,654 of CAKXYN010000123.1, forward strand.
AATTATATATACCCTAAATTTCTTGTGTATAAACAATAAATATATCTAAAGCTTTTATATCGGTCCTTTATGATAATATTCTCAAATCCAGGAAATCATGAGTACTTTATTAAATAAATCTTTCAAGTTTTCTCTATATGAATGTTAATATCTCACTAACAGAAAAAAATAAACTATAAGAATTATGGTCTAGAAGTAAATACAATGAGTAAGGCATAAAGTAAGAATAAAAGAATATCTAAATCTATAGATTAATAATAAATTACTTATGGGAGGATAGAGAGGAAAATATAAATATCTTAGCCTGAATTAAGCATGCTTTCAACAACAAAATCTTAATTTGCATTAGATTAATTTATACAAAATTAATAAATGGAAAAAGTTTAAGTCTGTTAGTTCCCATTGTACAGCTTTTGTTTAGTTAACAAAAATGGGTCCCAGAGCCTTGGGCAATGAGAAATAGATTTCATAATCTCAAACTCAATTGAACTACAGTTCAGGAATAAAAACCCTTGAAATTTTTCCAGAGTTCCTGGAATTTGTCTGGGTGAGCACTTTTGTTTCAAACCTGAATTGCATTCCCCATCATCTCATCACCATGAAAAAGCTATTTGGAGAGGGGTTTTTCTTACCTAGGATTCTGCTAAGTCATAAAAGGACAAGGCAAATAAGTATGGTACATAGGTCCTGTTGTAGTCTTATAAACGGTCATGGTCAACATACCTGGGCTCTCAAATGTGGTTTATATCTCTAGCAAAAAAATGTGATCACTTGTTGTTTCTCCCTCTCCTTCCATTTTTAAATGAAAACAATTTATTTCATTTGTTTATTCTGTAAAAGCTGCATTTAATAGAATGAAGGGAATATTTAATGTAAAAAATAACCCTCAATATTTTTCTTTTTTCTTATCTGCTTGACAGATCACCATTACAACTTCTCTAATGCTTAATCAAGACAAGAATATTCTCATCATCAATTTTAGTTTGTTGACATAGATTTCAAAATCTATGTCTAAAATGTATGAAGGGAATTTCAAAGCAATAGTAAAATGTGCTGTAGCAAGGATCTGCTTTCTATGTACTTTATTTTCCTGACTCCTTCTGAGTTCCTTAGGCTTGTTTGTAATTATGTCTTCAGTGTTCCTTTCCCTTTTTACCTGGATAAAAAATGGTTTTTAATCTAATCTAGAAAACTGAGTACAGTAGCTTTAGGTGTGTGCATGCTCAGTTGTGTCCAACTCTTTGTGACCCCAGGGACTACAGACCATCATAAGTAACTTTATGTTATTTTAAAAGTCAGTTGATGATTCTGATTAATAATACGTAAATGTGATGCATTCCATAAAGTAGAGTAGATGTTCAAATGGTCCTTACAGATGTGGTTTGTGCTGTATTATAAATAGCAGTCTTTTAGGAAACCGTTAGACCTAAACTGATTACACAAAAAAATTACATCTTTAGTCAGACAATTACAGAAAATAGCAAGCCTTATTAAAAAGCAAAGAAATCTTGAAATCCTAAAGTGAAAGTGAAGTCATGTCCAGCTCTTTGCGACCCCATGGACTGTAGCTTACGAGGCTCCTCCATCCCTGGGATTATCCAGGCCAGAGTACTAGAGTGGGTTGCCATTTCCTTCTCCAGGGGATCTTCCTGAACCAGAGATCGATCCCAGGTCTCCTGCATTATAGGCAGGTGCTTTACCATCTGAGCCATCAGAGAAGTCCTCAAAATCCTAAAGATTGTCCCTAAATATTAATTACAAAGTGCCTTCATTTATGGAAAGTACATTTTACACATGATAGTATTAAGTGAATTCTATTGAGGAACCACAAGAAAATGTGGATTAATTGTAAACTGGGCAGTGACTTAACCTACTGGTCAAGAGTGTTATATTGACTAATATAGATATACATATGTGCACATATATGGATAGCAGTGTGAAACTGAGCTGTTTTTACATGGCCTATTAGATGTTATTAGAAAGACAATGTCTTAGAATAACTTTGTAGAAAGCTTTATTCCAAACAATTTTCTCAACATAAACCTTTTTTTCCTTATCCATTTTTTAATTTTGCTTTTTTGTTTTCTATTGTGCTGTGAAACTGTTTCTGGATATGGCTAATAACCCTGTTAAATAACCCTCTCATGAAATGATTATAGTTTTATCAAAGGAGTGGTCTAAATCAACATATAAAATAATTGGGATAGCACTTTACTGAAAAAGAATCTGATAGAAATGTTTAAGACTAAAATAAAATGGATTATAAAAACAATTTTCTCCAAAATAGAAAACTTTTGTTAGTTTCAATTCACTGAAAGACAAATTTAGTTTCTGTGGAAAATAAAATTAAACAATTCTTTTCTCCTAACAGCATTTTTTAAAAAATAGATGTCTCTAGCCACACTGAGCTTTCATTGATTCCTACATTTCAGTCTGGTCCTTTTGCTGATTAAACTGATAACTTTTCACCTCAGGAAGTATATTACTTATTTTACACCACTATCATGGGACTTACTTCGGAGAGTGGGAACAGCTAACTATTTCATTAGCATTTAGTAAATGGCACTCTAAATCTTAGAAAGTGTCCATCCTCTCAAAGTATGTGGTTTATTCATAGGAAATATTTACTCTCCAAGTGGATCAGACCATAACAACACTGGAAAAGGGACATAATTTACCTGAAATATTACAAACACATTTTAAGAGAATAAATATTTTAATAGGCTGATTTGTGGTGAAACAAACAACTCATTTTATTAATCAACTAAATGATATTTCACTTGCAAATCAATGTTCAAATGCTATCCATTAACATGAGGTTGTTTTTATTTTATTATTAATTATTAAGTATAATAATAAATTAAGTATTAAATATAATTAATTTGTCATTAATCAATCACCAAACTGGGCAATTATCAAACAGAATGGCACAAACTGAACCCAAAGTCTCTCAGTATATAAGCCACTCACTAGATTTAACAGACATTTCATTAAGTACTGGGAAAACTTGTTTAAAGAGTTGATGGTTCAATTAAAACCCATACCTTGAAAGCAAGAAAGAAACCAAGTACATGGGAAGCAAAACCCATGAGACATTTTTTTAATCCTCTTAGAAAATAATTAGAATATGCCACCCTTATCCCCTATAGAGATACACATGGAAGAAATCTAATCTAGTGTTTGCCCATATCACATGCAGCATATTTTCCTGGGGTTTATTTATATAATTTAAACAATCAAGTTGGATGTATGACCCTGTTTTCTAAATAGCATCTAGTGACTTTAAAAATCAACACAGAATTCAAATATGACTTCCCTGAGAGCTGCTACTACCTTTCTTTTGACCATCCTATGACTTCCAGACCAGAAAACTGAACCAATACAAATAATAAAAGGAATAATAATTAAGCCATACTCTTTGTTAGGAAGTCAGTACACAAAAATTAGTTGCAGATTTGTTGATTTGTTTGTGCAATTATATTTTTCCTTCTGGGAATGCATTTTCATTTTTTTCCTATTGGTCACTGACATTCTAGAAGCAAGGGAATTCAAGACACAATTCTTTCTCAATTACTAGTAAATTCAAGTTTATTACTGTTTTGCAAAAAAGTAAATTCATGTAATTGCTTGATGTTGATGTCAGTTACTTGATAATAGATGAACTGTGAACGTGAATAGCACCAAATAACATAGATTTAATATACTTTGAAGGAAATTACAATTGCCTGGTAGAAGGGACTGCAGGATGACAAAATGAGAGGTTTATTTAGCATCTGGGAGAAGCTTATAAAAGAGCTTAAACCCTCATTCCTTCTAACATCTTAACAGCTGTGCAGTTTCTTACAAGATATGTTTTATCGTTTCAAGAAATGCTGTTAACCTCGCAGTTTTAAAACTGAATGAACAAGGCCTCTTGGACAAATTGAAAAACAAATGGTGGTACGACAAAGGAGAATGTGGCAGCGGGGGAGGTGACTCCAAGGTTAGCCTCAATGTCACCAAGAGCGGGTAACAGTGTGTAAAGTAATAGGTGCATCTGCTAGGAGACGCAATTCAGACCTGCGAATACGATGGGAATCGCCAGTCAAATTCCTCCACAAACTTAAGTATGCAATTACTGTCAAAGCAAAAATATTTGCAAACAATATCAATTTGGGGACACACTAACAAACCTAACTAAAACTGTCACTTAAATCTCCGGTTTGGAAGAAGTTACAGATCAGACATAGTGCTAGGAAACTTGGTGTTAGAAAGCAGGCTTTTGAAAGTGATGAGGAGAGAGAACAGAAAGGGTTAGTCTGTGTTGTTTTCTTAACCAGAGCTGCCACAAAATATTTTTTGAATAATAGCAATAGTCTAGCCTAAGCTAGACCAGGTACCTTCCAGAAAGACATTTACCCATGTAAAACTGTCAGGCTTCCATTAAATAGCAAATTACATAACAAATCAAAAGAAATTATGAACTATACGCTTCTGCCTTCCATAAATGAATTAAACTAAAGAAAGATCGGATTATAAAAACAGACCAACTCAGCTTTATCTTTACTGCATCATTGTCATATTTCCAGCTTCATAAAATGATGTTTTATTTTTATTTCTAAGCAGTGTCTTTTAAAAAAAAGGTGTACAGTTAGCAGAAATTATTAACCAGTATTTCAGAACTCTTCTTCACTGTAGATAGACTTAAAGCAATCTAGAGATGGGAATATTCTGACTGAATTTCTTTCCTTACATATCTTCAATTGGTATGTAAGAACACTGAAAATTTTTAAATATACATTCTTGCCTTTCTTTTAAATGCTAGAGTACTGCCCGAAACAAGAAACCCTGCTCTTCTTCAGGTTCTTCACTGGGCTACAAATTCTCTCACTTGGCTGGCCACCAAGCCCAAAGAATGATGCTCTATTTAAAAGGAGTATCTATCTATTTTACATATGGTAATGAAAAACCATCACAAAATTTTAAAGTAATTATCCTCCAATTAAAATAATTATTTTTTTAGAAAAGGAGTATCTGTCAAGGAAACTGCTAACCTTACCCTCTTTCAATGCTGATAACTTCCCCCTTGATCCTGATCTGAAAAGTCTTTCAAATTCATCTCCCTTGTGCATGTTGCCAGCCCTGTTGCAGGAAGAGAAAGAATAAACTTTGCCAAATGATTATTTTGGCAATAGAAGGAGGCAGGAGAGAAGACAAAAAACCAAACTGGTGTGGACACAATTCTCATCATTCATCAACTATCCTGAGGGAGAATATGAGCCCTCTAGAGAGTCATCAGGGTTCTTCTGAGATGATTCCCCTTTAAGGCACCTCCATTCAAGACACCATTTGTTTTCTTTAGGAGTGTTAACTCTTTTGTATTTTGGTGCCCCAGCTTGCCTAGAACATTCCAGTCATTCTTATAAAATATAAATACATACATATATACACACATAAACAGAAAATTACTCATTTACAATAATAACTACTCCTCTATGCAAATTAGAAATGTAAGAAAATGTACTCTAATAGAACCAGAGAAAACAAAATTGAAGATATTCTATTCAGTTAGAAAAAGAAATTGTTTGCAAATTTATATTTTTTGTCACAAATATAAACAAAATATAACATTGCTTAACAGATAAAGTTTTCCATAAAAGTAAATAATGAATTCCTGTTTTAGTGTACATTAAAGACTCGTTCCACAGAAAAATAACCAAACAGAAGCAGAAATGTACACATAATGGAAAAAAATCTATGTAACAAAAGTCATTTTAATTTATTTAAATAAGGGATTGGACAGCTCAATTGAATTTAATCTATTTGCATCCAAAACATTGTTTGGTACATAATGGACACCAAGTAAATATTTGTCATCTAAAGAAATAAATACGAAGCTAACCTTGTAGTTTTCAAAAATCAAACTGCTTGCCCCTGTTACTTTCACCAAACATAAACTCTAAGATAATATTCTAAAATTTTATTTAGATATAAATTTAAGATATGAAAATGTTATTTCATATCCTAATAAGTCATTTTCTGAAATGCTATAAAAATTAACATAAAGTGCATGTTATTATGTTCTATTTTCCCTCAAGAATTTTGATTTCATACTACAAAAAAAATTTTAGTAGGTTGTATACTGATATAATATTTGTCACCAATAGAATGGGTAATAATAATACTACCCTCAGGAGATGGTGAGGGACAGGGAGACCTGGCATGCTGCAGTCCATGGGGTCACAAAGACTCGAACACAACTGGGTAACTGAACAACAATAATTCTGCATTTATTTTAAAAGATGATATTTTAATTGGCCTGACCTAACTTAGAATCAAAGTAAACTACCAGGAGACAGTTACTGCTTTTTAATTTTTGTTCTATACCTTCTTTGGGTGACTGATTTTCTTTTTGAACTTACCTCACCCCTTCCATTTGTCCTGATCTTTATTGAAAAAGGTAAAAGGAGGAAAAATGCTAAATTGGAAGATGATGCTGGCTTGTGGGCTTTGATAAGTATAAAGCCAAAGCAGAAGAGAAAATTAAATGCTGCCAGTTTATCTACAATGCACATTGTGTACAGTGCACATTCAGAGATCTCATCACAAGTATACAATTATCTGATGTGATCTGATTTTGAGATATACAGTCTTAGTAGGAAAAACTTAACTTTCCTAACAGTGACTCATCTGGTGAAGGGGGAAAAGCATAGGAAGCTGTACCACACATGAATAGGTTCCAATGAGGAGCCAATTGGTCTACCTGTTATTTACAGGACTGTAACAAGGAAAGACATCTCCAGACTGTCACACCGTGACATAATAGTAAAGTTGTGTTTTACCTGGGCCATGCACCAGTATCTGTGGGTTAAAAAAAAAAAAAAAAAAATTACATACTATTCTTTCCATCAAGGAGCTTATGATTTAATATAATCAACAACTAAATTATTTAGAGTCACAGTGACAGTTTCCATTTGCAGCCCATGGCTACAAAATAATCAGCTCAACTGATAGCCATTCCCAGAACATGACCAAAGTAGCCCTCAACCAGGGGTTCTACAAAAGAAATAAGGAAAAACGTCTGATATGTAAAATGAAATAAAGTGGAAAGACATGATTTGGGAGAGGATGAATTTGTTTGTTTGAAAAATTACTCATTTGAATGTTATTGTGCTGTGGCCATTTTTATGATCATCAGAAAACCATACTCATTTTTGTGAATAACAGAAATTCCCTAATTGACAATGAACCAAATTATAAGTTTCATTGCAGTGTCTAAAACTCATATCCCCTTTGATTAATCTGATATGATTTAGTCTGAGCACAAACCATACACAGAATTTTATCCCTATTTCTGTGTCAATTGTTTAAACCAGGTTCTAGTAGGAAATTTTGGCAATGTTTATAAACATTAATGACCCATAATGCTAATACTACCTACAAAATTATTGATTTTTTGCTTGTTTTATACTTTATTCTCCTCATATATATATATAACTTACATATATATATAAAATAGGCATACTCATAGATATTTATATTAAAGCCATTTTGTAAATGTGATTACCAAATAATGAGTTATTTAGGAGTACAGTAAATCCCATAATATCCAGTTTTAATTTGACACTTTAAAGAATACAGCCTGACTTTCAAATATGTTATACTTGCAAATGGCCTTATCCACAGCCATGGAAACAAATGCAATAAAAAAGGAATTATTATGGAAAACATGCATTCATAAGCAGGAAAAAAATGTATTAAACAAAGATCAGTCAGGAAAGCTAACCCTTAGAGAAGGATTTTCCTAGTAATGAATTCCTTGCTCAGTGTCTGACATCCCACCACTTGACCATTAAGTTCAGTTATTGATAAATATATTATACTCAAAATTCTAATCTAATTTTATCCTCTAAAACCAGACTACTGGAGTGAATAGCAGAAAGGACAAAGAGGCAAGGGAAAAATGAAGCAGGTAGGAGAAATGATACCTTAGGAAGGGAGAGAGGTAAGTCAAAGGCAGTCTTCATTCAATCCATAGTTTTGCGTTTAGCTGTCCCTTCTACAAGAAACTTGAAGGAAACTGCTTTCGGTTTCCTTCTCTTTTCAGCATTAAATCTTCCTCTTCCCACCACAACCCATTCAAGAAGTGCAATGTGGGCTAATGTAATGTACTCTATGCTTGCGTGCTCAGTCGCTTAAGTCATGTCTGACTCCTTGTGCCCCCAAGGACTATAGCCTGCCAGGCTCCTTTGTCCATGGGATTTTCCAGGCAAGAACACTGGAATGGGTTGCCATTTCCTATTCCAATAATGTACTCTGTACATGTGTTAAAAAGGCTTTAGTGGGCTAGCTTGATGACCAAAACCCCTTAGTATCAGTTTTAAAAAGTGCTTGTCTTGGATTCAAAATAATTCAAATGTAATAATTTTACAGAGCACCTAACCTGAGTCAGATACCCTTGTAAATATTTTACAAAGATGGATGATATATGTCTTCTATGCTCAAAGTTCACAGTTCACCAACCAACACGCAGGTGTGATTTTAAAACAAGCACTTAATAAATAGAAGCGGTAGACGTATGTGGAGGTGGGGAGGTTATAGATAGTAAAATCTAGATTAACTGGGGCTGACCGAGGACTCCAGTTATCCATAATCCTCACCTCACCCCACCCCCAAACTCAGTTTTTAGTACAAAGTTTTAAATCATGCTAACGTTAGATTTTAATCCAAAAAATAATATAATATTCTAGGAATGTGGCAATTGCATATTTTTAAATTGAACAATAAACCCTGTAAGATCTTATAACATTGATACAAAAACTAAATTGAATTTAAAAACCATATAACTGAAAAGAAAAACATACTTTAGAAACTTTTTTCAGAACCAACAATACCTTTAAAAAGTGAATTTTAGTTTAACTGTTAATCAGAAAACTCAATAAACCAGAAATTCCTATTTCTTGAGTCTTCTGTTGTTAATATTTTTAATTACACAGGCTATGAAAGTAGACCATTACAAACCCTGATTCAGCTCCTTCCTAGATGTGCCTAGATAAGTTAACCTTTCTGTGTTTTGATTTCCTCATTTGTAAACATGTAAAATATTTTTAATAGTCCCTTGGTACATAGTAAGTGCTCAGTAAGTGTTAGGAATCATCAGCAGCATCATTATTAGTGCATTACCTAGTTGTGTAGATAGGTTTGTGGAATTAATTCCCTTGTAACCAAATATATACATACTGTGTTTCTCCGAATGGATTCAACATTTCCTAGAAGTGAGGCATTGGTGATACAGCCAGACAAAATGACTGTGGCAGCCTTAAAAATGTCAAGAGGAATGCAAACAGTCTCTCTTTTAATGTTTGTAAAAAGCAAAAAGAAATGAAAACCAAACAACCACAAAAAAACAGAATAATAATATCTGTTGTTATAATAACAACAGAAGGTCCTATGTGTTATACTGCTTGCCATCCATCTCCTTAGCCTTTATTCTACACACAGAGGTTAACATGGGAATGAGAGGATTCTTAGATTCCTCAGAATACTGATACTGACTGACCAGTGAACATTTCCTCTCTGAGACTCCTTGTATAATATTTAGTATTGAAGGACTCAAAGACAATAGGAAAAAAAAAAGGAATTTTATAGTATAAAGAGTCTGTCTATTTATAAAAATCTTGGTTATTCCTAATCTATCATATATTTGTTGGTAAGAATTTATAGAATATAAAATAGTCACTGCACTTCAGAATATATTCATATGCTAGATTTAAGATAGATGAAAATTATTTCTGGTGATATTTAAGTTAAATACTGCAATTCAGAAGGAAAGTAGCAGCATTGGCTTACACTTTAAAATAATGATTTACATATTTGTCTGATAAGGACTTTCCTCTGTATAAAGTGGCTCTGTGTCAGTGACACTTGAATCAGAATCACCCTCCTCTTTAAATTAGGTCTTGGATGAGAGTGGCAGAGGAATCAATTTAATGATGGATACTTACAGTATCCATACTTTTAAAGCATAAAGCAAAATTCCACTAGCTGAATAATGATGCCTGCAAGAAGCCAGTTCTATCTAGCTTCTATTTTTTTAAGTCTGTCACTTTTGAAGAGAGATTCTAGATTTTGAATGACTCTACATTTATGGTGGGAAAATTGAAAATGCTGAAGAAACCCAATCCAGGCTAATAGTTTTGGATTCACAGTAATTGCATACATTTTATTTAAAAATCCTCCCTAGCAGTATGTGCCTGTTACCTAAAGCGATGGAGCAGGCCCCAGTCTTATGTCTGATTCGAAACCTGGGCCTACAGTACAAGACATAACACCTACTGTGGCCTCTGCTCTGTCACTTTGCCATGCGATTCTAATGTAGTTTTACTTGAATAACATAAAATAACATATATAATGTTATTTATGTTATTTTCCACGTGAAGAACTCCTGTAAACCTTGCCGTTTTGAAACTCAGTGAGGCAGGCGTCTTAGACAAGCTGAAAAACAAATGGTGGTACGATAAAGGTGAATGTGGACCCAAGGACTCTGGAAGCAAGGTCAGTCACTGCAGTTCGGGGCCTCCTCTTGTGTTCACAAATCAGTAAATGGGAGCAATTGTCAAGAGTATATGGAAACAGTAAAAACTAAATGTTTCTCTATACCTATCTAAACTAGAAACTAATGCAATGATTTAAGCCACAGGGATTATCTTTTCAGAAAATTGCAAACTGCTCCCCAATATTAAGGCTTTTAAATAAACTTAAATTAACTGTAAAAATATATACAAAAATAAAATTCCTATATTATTCTCAAATATACGTACCACTAATAACAGTAGTGCTTTCAGGTTTGATTTTTGTTTATTTGTTTTGGAGGCAAAGAACATCAAATCTATTATTTCAAGAACTGATGTATTCTCAAAACAGGAAATGGGAAATTGGTCAGTAGTCTTCTACAGAAAGAAAATTTTAAATATTAAATGTTTCTTATTCAGAAGTTCAGTCTTTTGTCACTGTTTTGCCAATCATTCCACTTTAGTTTGAAGATGATCTGTTCTATTTTCATTTATTTTTATCTGACAGATAAACAGAGTAAAATTTTCCAATTCTGTTCTATCAAAATTATTTTAATAAATCAATGTTTATGAATAATACCCTCAACTTCTAAGATCTCATCCATACAGAGATCTTATATCAATTATTTTTAGAACAATACAGGAACTTATAAGTCTGATTCTGTTGAGTACAAATGAAAATAGTGTTACAGTTATGTTTTCATTTAAAGAACAAACTGTGGCAGTTTATCAGTGAATCTAAATACCAGCATAAATTAATAGGACGTAATGCTTGAAAGCCATGGTTGAGGATTTTTGAAATATTTTTTCTATATCTTCTTTTAGAAAGAAAAAAATCTATTAGCTATCCTACAACATTAAATAAGTGAATTACATATATAGGAAAACTTCAGTTAATTTAAGAAAGAGATAAAGTAATATTAACTGATCTCTTTTCAAGCATCTCCCTGTGTTTTAATCACTTTTGACTGCCTTTGAACCAGAGTGGAATGAGACAAGCTTGGCCAAATAATGAAAAAGCTATTTCAAACCCTTATGTAAAGTCAGAAAAGCACAAGTACTTAATTTTTAAAATGAAGTTATCCTAAATTTTTGCTCTAATCAGTTGATATCACAGCTAAGTGGATATAGTGTACAAAATATTTATTTAAATTAAACATTCTCTAATAAAACTAATTAAGTTTGCACAAGACACATAACTGAGAAGATGATGGCCTCAGGGCATTCTTCAGGTAGTCAACCTAAAATACCTACTCAAATAATTGTATATAATATATATTTACAATTTATGGGAAAATATGAATTATTGTTATAATTTTAATATCTTCCAATAATATGCTTGAATATTTCTGAATTTATTATAAAATAATATGTATATGAAAGCTCTGGAGGATATGTCTAAAATATTAACTGATTAAGCATTTTAAAGTGAAATAGAATCATATTTTAAAATCAATAAAAATAGTTTTAACTCTGTCCACAAATGACTTATTTTTTAATTGATCATGGAAAAATTTGTATATTTTTTTTAAGTTACCAATGTGCTGCGTAAATAGTATATAATATGTTAAAGTGCCACTTTTCAGCAGATTTCCCAAACAAATGTGACTAAAAGAACAAATAACGTGTACCTACACTGTTTGCATATATTCAGTGAACTCATGATAAACAAGATGTGAAACTAGTAGCTTAAAGTCCCTTACTTCTTTAAGTAGGAAGCATGAAGTTAGGTTTATTCCAAAAAAATATCAAACATTAAAAATGTTTTAATGGAAGGAAAGGGAAAACAGTTTCCCCTCTCATGTAATTGGGTTTTAAGCATGTCATTTTCAAACTTAACAATAATAAGCCCACTTCTGCTACCCTATGCTTATATACGGTTAAGTATAGTGCTCTTCTTTATACAGTTAACAGTGATAAAATGTTACAGATTTTATTGAATGTAATTATATACAATTTACTGGTTATCATCATAATTTCATTTCTCTCAAGAACTATAAGCTTTATGTGTATATTCATAGTGTTACACTAGTGACTTATACATGTTAAATAATTTCAGGTTAAATTACATTGACTTTAATTAGCTGTTTGGATTTCCTGTGTTCTTTCACCTTCTGGATGTGACTTTCCACAGTTAACTGAGATGTCTTTATCCCCCCAGGACAAGACGAGTGCCTTGAGCCTGAGCAACGTAGCAGGCGTCTTCTACATTCTGGTTGGCGGCTTGGGCTTGGCAATGCTGGTGGCTTTGATAGAGTTCTGTTACAAGTCCAGGGCAGAAGCGAAGAGAATGAAGGTGGCAAAGAGTGCACAGACTTTTAACCCAACTTCCTCGCAGAATACCCAGAATTTAGCAACCTATAGAGAAGGTTACAACGTATATGGAACCGAAAGTATTAAAATTTAGGGGTAGGACGTAGGGCCACTACAGTGAGTGGGTGATGCATTCTGTAAATGGAGTGTTGTGACCTGTCTGTCCAGTGATGGTACTGCTTGCTTCTAATTTAGAGCTTTATATTTTTGAAAACTTCAGTGCAAAGTGGTTCAGTTTTCTTTGGCTGCAGATGTACTGTTCAAAACTTTATGTTACCAATAGATATCTGCATTGAAAGGGTTTGAAAGATAAAAGTAAACCTCCAGAATTGCTCTCTAAAATGATTTAAATAGTATATTCTATCTGAAAACTGGGAGAAATTTGAAATTAGATCTAAATTTTCTTGTACACAGAATAGGCTTGTCTTCTCTGGAACAATCTAATGCTAACAAAATAAGCATAAAATTTTTTCAAATTATCAAAGCCTAGACAGTTGCCTCTTTTGATAAGGGTGTGTTGTTTTCTGAGAAAATACATGTAAAATCTCCAGGGCACATAGTAAACAGTGAGTTTTAGCTCCTCCTCTGGTTTCTTTTACCTTAGCCATCTTTCTATATTTTTAGAGGGAAACCCCGATGTTTGTTCATCTGGCAGTAGTCCTTGAACCAGACCTTTAGGCAGGAGTGACCATCAGAATATTGACTACAATTCACATTTATTAGATGAAATTCAACTTTCATTTTCACAACATCACTAAGGTGAATAAACATTTTAGGCAATTTCTCCATCAAGAATGTCAGCAACATATTTTCTTTAGGAGAGACACAGTAAAAATTAATTAAAAAAAAAAAAACTTGCAGTGAGTTTTTATTGACTTTTGTTTTTCATTTCAACTGCTTTTGAGTGAGCCAGATCCGTCTCACTTACATTTTCTCACCATGTGACAATAAAAAAATTCTAAGCATTCAGTGAAACACAGGATGAAGTTCATTTTTTAAGACTCTAAATGTCCAGTGCTTTTTCCCTTTGATGATACAAAATGAATTTCAAATAAGATCTGGAAGCATTTGTTGTTGCTTTTCTTAAAATCAGGCCTCTAAAACCCATTTTCTGAAATTGTATATAATAGCCATTCTGATTACAATGATAAATGAAAATTTGAACCTGCAAGAGACATTTAGTGCCTGAGGTATCCTAGAGTCAAACCCAATAGAATTTTTCTAAGATAAGATGTATACCTGAAGTTATGCCAGATAAATGTGCCCAATTTTTATACTTATTTATTTTAAAAAGCTATTGAGAGAGTTTCCTGGTAGCCTAGTGCCTAGTAGTTAGGAGTCCAGGCTTTCACAGTGGTGGCCCAGCCAGGTTCAGTCCCTGGTAGGTGAACTGAGATCCCACAGGCCAGGTGGCACAGCCCAAAAAAAGGCTAATGAAATACTTATTAGCATCTTAAAGCAAAGAACAAAAGCTACTCCTTTAAATCAAGATCTAATTGCTTTTATCCATAATCTAGAAATAGAATAGTGACTGAGTACAACTGCACATAGACAAGCCCAAAGTTTTTCTTTCCAAATTTTGTGGAAAGAATTGATCATGAAATTGTCAATTCACTCAGATCAGAATGTTTAGAGCGTGTCTTTTCTAATAGTAGAAAAGCAAACTGATAAGGTCAAGTTTTCTTAGTCATTACAGTAATGCTTTCATCTTAATATTTACAGAACTAAGGAGAGATTTTTTTTCCAAACAGAAAAATAATATGTGACAAGTTTTTAGAGCCAATTACTTGGACTTCATTCTGTGATGAATTTCATAAGATATATTTTTAAAGTTACCTTTAGCATAGCAAATGCATTCTAGAAAAATTCTAGAAATGTTCACATATGACAGTTCAATACAAAGTCCTGGGGAATTGCTGGAAAGAGATATGCATTCTCATAGGAAAGACTTAATAGCATTTGGAGCAAATTAAATGATATGCACTTGTAGAGATTTGAGAGTAAGCATTTTTAATTGTACTCCCATACTACATGGCTTTTTCCTTTCAAAAATTCTACTGAGCATAATTATGAAAATGACTGATAATTTATATAATATTTAGTGTCAGAATTTCAAAAACAAAATCTGAATGTTTACTCTAAAAGTAATTATCCCTCAAGGAAACGCATAAATAAAGTTACAGCCATTGCCACAACAATCCAATCAGACTCAGACTACATGGTAAATTTATAAGAAAGTTTTGTAGTTTGAGTAGTCTCAATAAGGTCACATAAAGATGAACAGAAGTGATATTTTATGTAAGAAGCAGGAAATTTAAGTGTAGAATATAAGAATGCTGAGAACTAAGAACACAAAGATTTAAAGAGAGAATAAGCAGTTGGCAGAATTATCAGCACTCAATTGCATTAATCTATAGAGAAGGCAAGATTACTTGAGAGGATATGGAATGTTTCCCATTTTTGATATTTTCATTTCCTTGTAAAGGCAATCAAGAAAATAAAAGGAAGAAACAGATTTTATGACAAATCTTTCTGAAAAGTAACAATGCTTTTAATTAGTATTAATAAATACTAAATTCCCTCTTCAAAATAACAAAACTAATAGATTTTTTACATAATTGTTTTACTTAATATTAAATGTTTAAAAGGAATCTGAAGAAACAAATTCAGACTGCCATTTTGCTTGGTTTGTTTTAATTTAGTGATGAGTAGTTCCTGTAGTGGAGAAGGCAATGGCACCCCACTCCAGTACTCTTGCCTGGAAAATCCCATGGATGGAGGAGCCTGGTAGGCTGCAGTCCATGGAGTCTCTAAGAGTCGGACATGACTGAGTGACTTCATTTTCACTTTTCATTTTCACACATTGGAGAAGGAAATGGCAACCCACTCCAGTGTTCTTGCCTGGAAAATCCCAGGGACGGGGGAGCCTGGTGGGCCACCGACTATGGGGTCGCACAGAGTCGGACACGACTGAAGCGATTTAGCAGCAGCAGCAGTTCCTGTAGAGATTGTCTCCTGACTCCTGATTATAAAGATAAATAGATTTTAATTTTTGAGATTGTTCACTAAAGGCAAACTATAATAATGACCTTGGTGTTTATCATAGATATGTCAGTAGCATTTTGACTTCAAGTTTCTGAAATTATCAGGGTAAATGATCACTAAACCTTTTCATTATAACATTTTTAATCCAATTTTTATTTCATATTTAATATATCATTATTCTAATATTTAAGGTACAACGCGGAATAAGTACAAGGATGGAAATTCCAAAAGAACTGGGTAAACAAATTCACAGCAAGGAATTAAGATACAATATGAATTATGAGAAAATTATGATCTAAACTACAACAAACTTAGGGAATATCTCCTTTACCTTATTTTCTCTTGAGTTAACATTAAAATTCAGGAACTAGAAAGAATTTAAAGGCATGAATGAACAGTCAGTAGATTTCAATAATAATGCTTTCTGTTTCTCCTCAGTGTAGTATTATTATCCGCTACCTAATATGACAGAGCAAGAATATAATGAGGATTTCAAAGACCTGACCCCATAACATCAGTCTGGGAAGTTTACCAGTGATGACCACTCATGAAGCATTGAAACATGCCCCCTTTCAGAGCACTTCCCTTTAAGCACTGAAAGCTTCTTAAAATATGAGCCTTAACTTCCATTATAGGCATAAAATGAACTTTACGTGACTGATTTGCCTTTCTATAGCTGTCTATAGCAGCTGTAGGGAATGAGTGAAAGCATCTGTGGATAGATCTGTGTTCTATAAACAGGAAGATCTGTTATAAATAGTCTACATAGAGTTCCCTGAAACAATTCATCATGATTTTAACAGCACAATCATTTAACGGCTAAGATATTTTCTAACAGAAAAAAGAAAAGATACAAAGAAAGATTGCTTCAAACCTAAGGGACCTTCTAAGTTCAACTGGAAATGCTAGGCTGTAGAGCGCAGCAAGTTAAAAGATGTGTCCTGCCCAGATTTGTCAAACAAAATCTTGCAGGATTTTAGAAAATTAGTTCTTAAACAGAACCAGTAACTCCAGAGTGATTTATTCTTCCAGGTCGTTGAGTTTCTTTTTCCTGTGAAAAGTAGTTTCAATATGACCAAAAGAGTATGAGAAAAAAATGCAGATGTCTAATTATTGATATTTTGGTGTTTGTTGTGTCATATTTTGCTGAAAAGACAGAAATATTGTAACACTCCGCGTTCTTTCTGTTTCCTTTCCATGCAACCCAGCTGACCTTTTCTGAAGCCATAAGAAACAAAGCCAGATTATCCATCACTGGGAGTGTGGGTGAAAACGGTCGCGTCTTGACACCCGACTGCCCTAAGGCTGTACACACTGGAACTACAATTAGACAAAGTTCAGGATTGGCTGTCATTGCATCGGACCTTCCATAAAAACCAAAAAAATAATCGAGTGCCTTAATTAAACTGTGTTTGTGACTGATGGAAACGCAGCCCTGAGGGACTGGCTAAGCGCAGGTCTTCGCTCAAACAATCCTTTGGCTGAGAGCGGGAAATTCGTCCTAAGGCGCCAAACATCAGCAACGTGTGCATGAGCTCAGCTCGAAAACTCAAACTCAGATTTTATATCAGGAAAACTCACAATTTAGATTTTTTTTGGGTAGTGGGGGCGGGGGGGAGCTGGGATGGGTGTATCAACAGCAACAAATTTCACTTGAGTGGACTTAAAAACTAATCAGACATGCAAGTTAGCACATTAAAGTGTGAAGTTCTTGCTCAGAAAGGCCTCAGTCTTCTCTTCAAGGCATAAAATAGTTTTAGAAGTCAATGAATATGCTAACCTGTGTCTCCAGAACACCCATATATTCAATGGAAGACTATCCAGCTGAGAAAACAAATCACTATACTCTGACAAGAAATAATAAACAAACATGTAAATCCTGTGAAAAAAAAAAACTTAAAGTAATTACACTTACTTTGGAGAAAACAAATACTGAAACGTGCTTGCTTTTTAACTGACATAAATTCAGTAGAGGACAACACAATTCTTTTTTCTAACCATCTTAGGGAAAAATACATTGCAATAATTGAAATAAATGCCATCACTGTAATAAACTTTAGAGACTTTTTTAAAATAAAAGTTGTTGGTCATTTTGTTTGCTGTAACCTTCACTCTGTCACATGAGTCAGTGTCCACAGATTGCATTTGTCTCACCACCAGGAACAAAATGAAGACAACATTAACGTAAAATCATCAGTCTACAATGTAGAACCAGAAGATACTATGGGTCATTCATGTTATCAATATTATTTATAATCTTGTTCTGTGTACAAAATTGTGGTTTTTGTACCCACCAAAAAGAATAAACAATATTTACATTCTTACAATATTTACAGAGCTTAAAGTTTTTTCTTATCGTTATAAAAATTATTTGAAAAATTATGAGAATATAGGTGGGATAGTAAAAGTAAACTGTGGGCCATATTGGAAAATGTAGTTAGCCCTTATTGTTTTTGCATAGTAAGCTAATTTTTTACACAGATCTTTGCCTCATTAGCAGTTAAATTGTCAAAGATGGAACGTTTGAATTGGGGAATTTAATCATTGTCATAATAACAACATACCCCATAATTATGTACTGAAATTTTACTTGGCTATATTTTGCTGCATATAATAATGTGTCTCTTGAGCTTCTCTCCACATTCCCACTGTTTGTTTAAATCATTTGAAGGCACTAATCCGTTTGTGGTAGAAAACATATGAAGAATTAGTCTTTGTTCTCAATTGAAAATTGTGAAGAAAATTATACATGATTATTTATAAAAATCATCTTAGTTATGTAGGGATTAAATTAACTCAGTTCAAAAGAAAGCTTAGATCATTTGAAATAATAAGTACAACATAGATAAACATTGCAACACTTAGACATCTTGGCAGAAAGCACAAGAGAGGATGATTTTGGAAGTTTGGCCTTGAAGGATGAGTTGAGTTTCATAGGTGTTGAAAGCCTTACAGGTGAGCGATGACCTAATACTTAGATTGTCAATGGACTATTTAAAGAGTGTGTGCAACAGGAAGGGCTTGGAGAGAAATGGGTGTGATATCATGGAAGACAAAATTGGAAAAGGTGAAAGACTGATCACCTTGCTTCAATTCTCAAGATTCCTATCCCCCATTCAATTTCTGTGCTGCAGTAAAAGCAATCCTAAAAAGGGCAAATCTGATGGCGCATGCACACACACATGTGTGCACACACATACACATACACACAGAGTTCCCTCAGGAAAAATTGCAAGCTCTTGAGCAAAGCAAATGAGTCACTTTATAACCTGACCCTTACTTATTTCTTCCATGAACTCTCTCACCTCCTACCCAACCTCTGCTGCCCATGAAAAACCTCAGAAGCAGGGACACTGCATTTACTATTTCCTCCATCTATAACACTTCCCTATCTTCTCCTTACCTGACTAACTAGTGCTCATCCTTCAGCACTCAAATCATATTTTACCTGTCACGGGAAGATTTCCATGACTGTCTACCAGTCCCTGCCTATGAGACTGAGCTAGGTGCCCTTTTGATGTTTTGTCACCATCACAGCACTTACCATGCTGCATTATAATTGCCTGTGTACTTGTCTGTTTAACTACTAGACTGTAAGCCCTTTGAGGGCAGGGACTGTGTCTATCTTGTTCACAGTTGTACCCCCAGCACCCAGCACAGTGCCTGGCATATTGTAGGTGCTTAATAAATATTTGTTGAATGAATGAACTGAATTGCATTGAATCAAATTAATTTAGTAGAAACAGAAAAGACATCTTTCCTCATTAACAGTCTTTTTCTCATTAACACTGTGTATTAAGTACACAGTGAGTTAAAAAGAAGAGTAAAGTTTGGCTGATTTCATGACATTGTCTACTTCACTGTCTCCCACACTAAAAAAGAGATGATCTGATGAATTCTATGACCAGATGGGAAGGTATTCCATGTAATTGTATCTACTTGTGGAATAATTCGTTTAGTTAGAGAAATTGTCATAGATAATTAAGGTTTTAGCCGTACTTCTAAAAGTAGCTTTCATTTAAGTCACTGAGTGGATTAGTGGTATACATTTAAGAAGTTATATTTCTTATAGTTTTATTTCTATATTAATAATCCTATTATATAGTTGAATTTCTGTATTTCTTATAGAATAATTTTGCCAAAAACAAAATTTAAAATTTGGCTTTATTAAAAAGTGATATCTGTCTGGACTCCAATCTGAGGAAGTGCTATAAAACTAGAAAATGTTGTTTAAAAACACTTAAGTTGAAACTCTTAGTTCTATAAAGCAAAGAACTCAATTATCAAGCAAGCCCAAGATGATCACCATCTAGGGCAGAACTTCCTGAATATATTAGGAAAAGCCAATTTTGAAACTACATCAGCAAGTACATGATGATCACATTTGAAAGATATAGAGTCCTCAGGAGAATCACTTTATTGCACCCAGTTCAATAGCTACTAATTGAAAATGGCACACTGTTTACATTTGCTTCAAGCTTGCTGCAGGCTGCTGCCTGGTCGTCCACCCATTGACTGTCAACTTATTCCATTTCCCAAAGGCATAGCAAATAGTAGGTGTTCAATACATTTCTCAATGCATAAGCATAACTTTATATAGTCAGTATCAGTGAAAAAATGGTCTGTTTTCCTGGAAAATACAATATCCCAGTTGGAAAAACCAATAAAGCATCAGTAAGAATAAAAGCTAAATGAAAAGTTATATCCAGGAGTTTTTGAAAAGACAAATTGAAATTGCACAGATTCATTTTCCCTATATTTATGAATATAATGCTGCATGAAAATGTGCCTTTTTGTGCACATTCATAAACAGGCTTTAATTTCATATAGTCCAGGAGGCCAGAGTACATAGCATTTGTAAAACCAAATGCAAATTTAATCAGTGGTATGTGTATGTATTTTCTAAATAGCTAGTACCAGAAATCTTTTCAAAAGAGAACTGCTCTTTAAGAAAATATTTTGATAAATTATGAAGAACAAGAGATGAGATTTGGAAATTATATCTCAAAAAACCAAAGAGCTAAATTACTTTCCATGAAATAAGAATAAACCTGTTTATTTATCTTGTTTTGATTTTATTTCCTTTGGGTGAAAAAATGGACTGAGAAATGAAAAAGAAAAGATAAGGGAAAAAAGCAACATTAAAAGAGTAGAAATTTAGGTAAAAGACCAATAAGAATCCCCTGGGTAACCAAAAAACTTATGGGAACAGGAATGTATGGCATATGATTTTTCCATGGTAGTATTTAACATTTGATGTATTTCTTCTTCTCATGACCTGCAGATTAAAATTTCCTACATGCCCCCGACTGGTATTTGTGGTTGGATTAAAGGAGGGAGTCAAGGAGAAAATTCTAAATCCTGTGTTTGGCTTGATGCTAGGCCAAAAATAACCCTAATAATATGTCTGTTTCCCACAAAAAAATGTGCAGAATCCTAAATTGAGACTTGTCCTTCTACATGGAAAAGAATGAAGATTCATTTTATTTTTTTCTGAATCTGAAGAAAATGGTAGGCCATACCACATAACTGGTTTTTAGCCACCTGTGCTGGCTTAAAAGTATCATAAACAACAAAATAAAGAATATAACATAGATCATTATTTAATTATATAATAACATCATTAAGTAAATAATCTGTTAAGTTATAATGTCCAATTCATGGCTTGAGTGAAGAATTTATTTACAAGATTTGTAATCCTATAATCCTAAACACAAAGTGAATCTACTTAAGTAAATTATTATAACTTCCCTCTCAGAGTTTATACATTTGACCAACACTTCTAAAGTTCCTAGACATTTAGTAATGGCTGAAATCTGTGTCACTGGCAACATCATTTCAATATATGATTGACTGAACTGACTAAATGAATAAAGGAATTAATGAGTGGAGACCAACTAAAGATATTCATGATCATTGCCTATACAGAAACTTCTGCCAGCTCCTTAGCTAATTTTCTGCATACATGTGAATGCTTTCAACATTTTCTAACAAAGAAGGTATTAGAAATAATCTATACCATATCTGTCTCCATCTAGAGATTGACATTAGTCACTGAAAACTGGTGCTGTTTCAAAGTTTTAAAATGTGGGGGTTGATTAATTCTACCTGTCTGAGACTTTCTCAATGTCATCCTTCCCAACAATATTGTTTCTAACTCTAAATACAATAAAAGTCTATCAGCATCATTAATCTTCTAAGACAACCATCAGAGAAAGTCAAAGCTTCCAGATCTTTGGGCCTTAGATGTGTACAGGAACTTCTAATGCTTTGACTTGAGCTTCAGTTGAAATGTTCAACCCACTAGGCCTACATCCATGCCATTCTTGGTCACAGCTACACTTTGAAGTTATCCCAATATTCCCTCTCTCTCATTCCACATTTTCCTTCCGACATTATCCTGTGCTTCACATATTTCCATTCATCTTCTCACTGTTTTCCCCCTCTCACCTACTTTGCCATTTTTCTTCCTAGTATCCTCATTAGAAAGTCAGGAAACTCCTGACAGCCACAGTCTCTCCCTAGAGCATTGCCCAATATCCTAATTATATCAGTCTACATAGAGCAATGGAACTTAGAAGGAAAAAAAAATGGGAATCCTTACCATTACACATCTTCTCCCATGCATAAAAAACCCCTCCTCTTTGAAGTGTATTTCATGTAAACATGCTGTCACAATGGGCTGCCTACTTGGCCATTTTGTTTGCTGATTTCTCTGTCATTGCCTCATCAAGGACTAGGGCATTTGGCTTATTCTTCCTTTCAAAGTTCTATTATCATCTTGAACAACTTCAAGGTCAATGTATGGAAACCTTGGCTCTGCAGTTCTTTTACTCTGTTTTAAGTCACCCATACCAATAGACATGTAGCAGACCTTATGATCATTTACCTTCCCATCCTCCTCCAGATAATGACTCAATTCTCTCCTTCCTTTCATACCCTAGTCACTGAAAAGAGTGGCCTTTTTTCCCTTATTTAACCTCTCTATATAGTTTTCTCTTAATTCCCTGTTTATTCTTTCTCGTTCTATTTTATGTTTCTTATTACCTCCAATCAAACCTGTTGATATTACCCAGGGTTGGGTTGTAGCCTCTTCCCCTTTTTCTTCTCAGGACATAAATCACCCAGCTGATTTCACCATCATTAAGATGTCCACAAACATCTAAATATTGGCTCAGAAATCCTTATCTTTCATCCCAGCTTCACTTATCCAGTTTTCTAATGGTTAGCTCTTTTTGACTTAATTACAACTTGTCAAATTTTCACTCTACATTCCTACCTCCTTTTATCTCAGTGAATGGCACTAATATTTATCTCATCTCCCAAATTTAAAAAGTGGGAGTGATTCCAGAATGCTTTTCTTCATCATTCTCACGTATCAACATCTTAACTTTCTTGCATACTCTAAATATCTCCTTACTCTGTCCCATGCTCTTCATCCACACAATGACTGACTTAATCAAAGACTCGATCTCTCACTGTTACTACTACAGTTGTATCCTATTAGGTTTCCTTGCTTCCTTTCTCACTTATATCTTCCTTAGTTCATTTTCTATGTGGCTGCCAGAGAGAATTTTCCAAAACATAAGTATGATCCTATCACCTTCCTGATTAAAATAACTCAGTGTCCATTCTGTGAGGCCTATAAATATCTCCAGTATGTTCTCTCATCTGCACTTCATTCCATTAACACCAAATTACCATAACAGCTCATTTTCAGAACACTTCATGTTCTTTCCCTTTTAAGTTTTGCCGATTATTACTTCTATCTGAAATGTGTCTGTTTCAGAAAGGATTCCTAACTATAACCAACAGAACCACTTTCATCCAAGTAAACAAAAAGTAAATTTATTAATAAATAGTAGAGAATTCACAAAACTTCTGGGAAACACAGAGTCAGACCTGAAGGAAAAGCATCCAGGAATAATGCATAAATTATATCTCCAATCTGCCCCTAACCACCAGTGGACACATATATCAGAACAAGTACACTGGACAAGGGACACTGTTGTTAGGACTTCTGTTTCAACTGCCTCTGAAGACGAGGTGCCTCCCAGCATATTCTGTTACTTTCTCAGGAAATAGGTTCCTAGCATGACCTCTTTCCAATTAAAATTTCAGGCATGAAATATCTAACTGGTGGTTTTAGGTGACAACTCAGTTCTCTTCTTCCTTTTGCACCCTAGGGAGACAGGGAAACCAAACACTGGCTTCCACTTTAGGAAAGCATATTACGGAAAATAAATGTAGGAAGATATTCAAAAGAAGCTGAGTGGGCACAAAGTGTGGCATATACCATCTGTCCCTTTGTGCCTAATTCCTATTCATCCAACAAGGATGATAGTTGGATTGTAGAAATCATATCTTTGCGTATACATTCCTGATTATCTCAGTTTGGAGATCCCTCTTTTTTATTTACCTATGTCCTATGTGTACCTCTATAATAGGATTTATGCCACTGTTGTTGTTCAGTCACCAACTTGTGTCCGACTCTTCACGATTCCATGGACTGCAGCATGCCAGACTTCCCTATCCCTCACCATCTCCTGGAGTTTTCCCAAGTTCATGTCCATTGAATTGGCAATGCTATATAACCACCTCATCCTCTGTCACCCTCTTTTCCTCCTGCCCTAAGTCTTTCCCAGCATCAGGGTCTTTTCCAATGAGCCAGCTGTTCACATCAGGTCACCCAAGTATAAAGTAGCCACTGTTACATGGTTATTTTTATAAACTTCTTCACTTTATCTTTCTACACTCTTTGGTTCCAGAGGCAACAAGTATTAAATCAGCCTTAGACTCAGACAGAACTAAGTGTACATCCTTGTTTAGGCATTTACTTCTCTAACCTCTGGGGGGAAAAGCCTATTGTTTCATATATAAAATGGAAACAAGAATATTTGAGGCTGCTGTGAAGTTGAGAATGTCAATTACAAATTGGCACATGCCATGGGTGCTTGCCATCTACCTCAACAGGAATTAGCTCATGTGCTGCTTCAGTTGCTGACCTTCCACACCCCCTGGAGGAGTTCAAGGTGGAGAGCAGAAATGAGGTGCTCTGTGCTCAGGGGATAACTGGTAGTACAGGACTTCAGATACCTAGATATTCTCAGGAGCTGATATCATGAGCCCAATTCTTATATCTCCTCATATCTAGAAAAGCACTAAAATCCTTCATGGTGACAATTGTTTCTCATGCCTAGCAGAAGCTTCATGAGATTAGTATAAATCTTTTGGAAAAACATGTGCTTGATTGCATGTATTTCTCCCTTTACCAAAATCACATATATACTGACTTTTCCCCTGCCTCTTTAGAAGTTTCTCAGAACTATCCTAGGTCCTATCTCCTAGGCTGTAGTCCTCATATTTCCACAAATAAAACAACTCACAGCTCTCATATTTTGCTTTTTTCAGTCAATAAGAATAAATGTTTACAAATTGCTTATTACATATCCAGTAACAAGAGCTCGATAAACAAAACTATATTTATGTCATCTCTATAGCCTTGGCTTTCTGCTTCTGCCTAGGAAATATAAAGCTGAAAAAATATCCACTATCACCCTAATAATAAGAAAAAGCCAAATAATTTTTTAAAAATCATAACTTTTCTTGCACAAGTTTTTTCATGGCATCCAAGTAATCTGAATTTGGAAGGACAAATCCTTTCAGAGAGAGAAATGGGATACAAAAAGTTTCACACTTGGTACAGTAAAGAGGAGGTGATACTGTTCTTGCCAGCACAAGTCAATAAAAAGAATTTAGCTAAAATGTCCAGAGAAGGCAATGGCACCCCACTCCAGTACTCCTGCCTGGAAAATCCCATGGATGGAGGAGCCTGGAAGGCTGCAGTCCATGGGATCATGACTTCACTTTCACTTTTTACTTTCATGCATTGGAGAAGGAAATGGCAACCCACTCCACTGTTCTTGCCTGGAGAATCCCAGGGACAGGGGAGCCTGGTGGGCTGCCGTCTATGGGGTCACACAGAGTCGGACACGACTAAAGTAACTTAGCAGCAGCAGCTAAAATGCCAAAAACAATTCTTGAAGGCCAAGTGTTGACTAGTCAGTTTGAAATAACTAAGACCCTGATAAATGGATCAAACATACTTACAAGCTCTTTCTCCTGAGCCTTCACTAAGTATTCAGAAGAAAGATAGAAAGATTGGGGGCAGGGTGAGAGACTCCTCTGATGGAGCTGGTGTGCATGAGGTGAATAGCATCTACTGGGAGACACTCAAAATGTCCTGCCTGATTTCTCAGACCCTTTTGTTTTACAAATCAAAAGTCTCAAGCTACTGGAGGAGGAGCAACAAATCCTTTTGTTTCCAAGACAGAAAGAATTACAGTTTCTGGAGAAATAATTGAACTAACTGAACTGTTGAAATAATGAAGTCCCTCTGCAAAAGGTATTGATATCTGTATGGGCCCAAGATTCTATATCAACACTCTGCAGACATCTACTTCTACTGGCAAAAGGCAAGAATTTCACACCTGAAATAGGCTTCAGTCTTGCTTCTAAGACATGGAAGGGCAGGAATACTGAGAAAGTCTCACTTTTAATGCCCAAATAAAAACTGCCTACCTGTGACTGACCATCTATGGTCATGTATGGATGTGAGAGTTGGACTATAAAGAAAGCTTAGCATAGAAGAATTGATGCTTTCAAACTGTGGTGTTGGAGAAGACTCTTGAGAGTCCCTTGGACTGTGAGGAGATCCAACCAGTCCATCCTAAAGGAGATCAGTTCTGGGTGTTCATTGGAAGAACTGATGCTAAAGCTGAAACTCCAATACTTTGGCCACCTGATGCGAAGAGCTGACTCACTTGAAAAGACCCTGATGCTAGGAAAGATTGAGGGCAGGAGGAGAAGGGGATGACAGAGGATGAGACAGTTGGATGGCATCACCGACACAATGGACATGGGTGTCGATGTCGGTGACACCATGTCCATGGTGTTGATGATGGACAGGGCGTTGGTAATTGACAGGGAGGCCTGGCATGCTGCGGTTCATGGGGTTGCAAAGAGTCAGACATGACTGAGCAACTGAACTGAACCTATAACTGATGCTACTGCTAAGTCGCTTCAGTCATGTCCGACTCTGTGCAACCCCATAGACAGCAGCCTACCAGGCTCCCCCATCTCTGAGATTCTCCAGACAAGAAGACTGGAGTGGGTTGCCATTTCCCTCTCCAATGCAGTAAAGTGAAAGTGAAGTTGCTCAGTTGTGACCCCATGCACTGCAGCCCACCAGACTCCTCCGTCCATGGGACTTTCCAGGCAAGAGTGCTGGAGTGGGGTGCCATTGCCTTCTCCGATGACTGATGCTAGACAAGCATAATAGAAAATACTGGTTTGCTCCCACAACAAGCCTAGTACTGATTAACTAGCTACATCTGTCTCCTACTGAGGGGAAGGAAAAAAGTGTGGAAAGAGACTTCCACTTCGGCAAAGGTGAGAAGGAATCACTGAAAGCTTATGTGAGGAACAGGAATATAGAGAAAAACCATCTTGTATCTCAGTCTACACAGTGTAACAGTGACCCTGGTGGTTCAGACAGTAAAGAATCCACCTGTAATTCAGGTGACCTGAGTTTGATCTCTGGGTCAGAAAGATCCCCAGGAGAAGGAAATGGCTACCCACTCCAGTATCTTATCTGGAGAATTCCAAGGACAGAGGAACCTGGTGAGCTACAGTCCATGGGATTGCAAAGAGTCGGACATGACTGAGCAACTAACATTTTTCACTTTCAGTTTTCTTCAATAGCAGCCCACCTCTAGATGACTTCGAAACCTATAATATACTGAAAGTTTTGCTAATAACAGCAAAGCAGCACAACTTTTAACTAGATTTACTCAACACTCTAAAAATAAAGTCCTGACCAAAAAATAGAAGTTCCCTTTACAGATGTAAATACTACTCACTTCAGCTTCTACTGTTCTTCTGCCTGTAATGTTCAGCATTTAATAAAAAAAAAAAAAAAATTACAAGGCACACACAAACACATACAAGAAATAGATTAATAAACAGAACTGTACACAAATGTTGGAACTATAATACAGGGTCTTCAAATAAATTGCAGAAGATCCTAATGCTGACAAAGATGAGAGCTGGAGGAGAAGGAGGCAACAAAGACTGAGATAGTTGCAAGGCATCATTGACTCAATGAACTTGGTTTGAGCAAACTCCAAGAGATAGTGAAGAACAGGGAAGCCTGGTATGCTGCAGTGCATGGGGTCACAAAGAGTCAGAAACGACTGAGTGACTGAACAACAACAACAACAAACAGATGCATTAGGCAAAATTCTAAGATGGCCCCTAATGATGCAAGCTCTTATATAATCTCATCTTCTTAAATGTAGGTAAGACTGGTAGATTTGAGAGCCTGACACACCCTTGCTATGATACATTACGTGGAAAAGGGATTTTTTTTTTTTCAGATGTTATTAAGGTCTCAAACCAGCTGATTTCATCAAAAGGGAGATTGTTCTGGGTGGGCTTAACCTAATAAAATGAGCTCTTAGAAGGAAGTCCAGAGGTAAAAAAAGAAATAAGAGGGATGCAGTGCTCCTGGCATGAAAGAATATCATCTTGTGAACAGTCAAGGAACTGAAGGGGTTAAAACACATTAAAATGTTCATGATAATAATGCTGTAAAAGAAAGGAGGGGGAAATTGAAGGTATACTAAGTGAAGTTTCTTACACTACACATAAAATACTGTATTATTTGACTGTAGATTTGATCAAATATGGTTCAGTTCAATTCAGTTCAATTGCTCAGTCGTGTCTGATTCTTTGTGATCCCATGAACTGCAGCACACCAGGCCTCCCTGTCCATCACCAACTCCCAGAGTCAACCTAAACCCATGTCCTTTGTGTCAGTGATGCCACCCAACCATCTCATCCTCTGTCGTCCCCTTCTCCTCCTGCCCTCAATCTTTCCCAGGATCAGGGTCTTTTCCAGTGAGTCAGCTCTTCACATCAGGTGGCCAAAGCATTGGAGTTTCAGCTTCAACATCAGTCCTTCCAATGAACACCCAGGACTTATCTCCTTTAGAATGGACTGGTTGGATATCCTTGCAGTCCAAAGGACTTTCAAGAATCTTCTCCAACACCACAGTTCAAAAGCATCAGTTCTTCGGTGTTCAGCTTTCTTCACAGTCTAACTCTCACACCCATACATGACCACTGGAAAAACTATAGACTTGAGTAGACAGACCTTTGTTAGCAAAGTAATGTCTCTGCTTTGTAATATACTGTCTAGGTTGGTCATAATTTTCCTTCCAAGGAGTAAGCGTCTTTTAATTTCATGGCTGCAATCACCATCTACAGTGATTTTGGAGCCCAGAAAAATAAAGTCTGACACTATTTCCCCACCTATTTGCTATGAAGTAATCACTGACTAGATGAATATGAGTCTGAGTGACCTCTGGGAGTTGGTAATGGAAGTGAGGCCTGGCATGCTGCAGTTCATGGGGTCGCAAAGAGTCGGACACGACTGAGTGACTGATCTGATCTGATCTGATCTGAATGGGACCTGATGCCATGATCTTCGTTTTCTGAATGTTGAGCTTTAAGCCAACTGTTTTACTCTCCTCTTTCACTTTCATAAAGAGGCTCTTTAGTTCTTCTTCACTTTCTGCCATAAGGGTGGTGTCATCTGCATATCTGAGGTTATTGATATTTCTCCAGGCAATCTTGATTCCAGCTTGTGCTTCCTCCAGCCCAGCATTTCTCATGATGTACTCTGCATATGTTAAAAAAGCAAGGTGACAATATACAGCCTTGACATACTTCTTTTCCTATTTGGAACCAGTCTGTTGTTCTATGTCCAGTTCTAACTGTTGCTTCCTGACCTACATACAGGTTTCTTAAGAGACAGGTCAGGTAGTTTGGTATTCCCATCTCTTTCAGAATTTGCCACAGTTTATTGTAAACAACACAGTAAAGGCTTTGGCATAATCAATAAAACAGAAATAGATATTTTTTGGCAGAGAAAGCAATGGCACCCCACTCCAGTACTCTTATCTGGAAAATCCCATGGATGGAGGAGCCTGGTAGGCTGCAGTCCATGGGGTCACTAAGAGCCGGACACGACTGAGCGACTTCACTTTCACTCTTTACTTTCATGCATTGGAGAAGGAAATGGCAACCCACTCCAGTGTTCTTGCCTGGAGAATCCCAGGGACAGGGAGCCTGATGGGGTGCCGTCTATAGAGTCACACAGAGTCGAACACGACTGAAGTGACTTAGCAGCAGCCGATATTTTCTGGAACTCTCTTGCTTTTTCGATGATCCTGCGGATGTTGGATCCCTCTCAGGGGCTACGCTGGTGCACCAGCACAGCGGCTGCGATGATGCACAAGCGAAGATGAGAGGAGCTACCCCACGTCCAAGGTAAGGAGCAGCAGCTGTGCTTTGCTGGAATAGCCATGAAGAGATACCCCACATCCAAGGTAAGAGAAACCCAAGAAAAATGATAGGCACTGAAAGAGGGCATCAGAGGGCAGACAGACTGAAACATCACAGACAACTAGCCAGTCTGATCACATGGACCGCAGCCCTGTCTGTGGTCAATGAAACTAAGACATGCGGTGGGGGGCCACACAAGACAGATGGGTCATGGTGAAGAGGTCTGACAAAATGTCCACTGGAGAAGCGAATGGCAAACCACTTCAGTATCCTTGCCTCGAAAACCCCATGAACAGTATGAAAAGGCAAAAACATAGGACACTAAAAGAACTCCCCAGGTCAGTAGGTGCCCAATATGCTACTGGAGAAAGGTGGAGAAATAACTCCATAAAGAATTGAAGGGATGAAGCCAAAGCAAAAACAACACCTGGTTGTGAATAGGACTGGTGATATAAGCAACGTTTGATGCTGTAAAGAGCATATTGCATAGGAACCTGGAATGTTAGGTCCATGAATTAAGGCAAATTGGAAGTGGTCAAAAAGGAGATGGCAAGAGTGAACATCGACATTGTAGGAATTAGTGAACTAAGATGGACTGGAATGGGTGAATTTAACTCAGATGACCATTACATCTACTACTGTGGGCAGGAATCCCTTAAAAGAAATGGAGTAGCCATTATTGTCAACAAAAGAGTCTGAAATGAAGTACTTGGATGCAATCTCAAAAACAACAGAATGATATGTGTTTTAACAAGTGGAGAAACATATTATTAATACCATTTTGATTAAACTGAAGCATTACTTTTACTAATGCAGTCTTTCACATATTGCTCTACATCAGAGCACTAATATTGTATCAAATTATTGTTTTCTCCAGATATATGCCCAGGAATGATATTATGAAGTCAAGTGGGCCTTAGAAAGCATCACTATGAACAAAGCTAGTGGAGGTGATGGAATTCCAGTGGAGCTATTCCAAATCCTGAAAGATGATGCTGTGAAAGTGCTGCACTCAATATGCCAGCAAATTTGGAAAACTCAGCAGTGGCCACAAGATTGGAAAAGTTCAGTTTTCATCCCAATCCCAAAGAAAGGCAATGCCAAAGAGTGCTCAAACTACTGCACAATTGCACTCATCTCACACGCTAGTAAAGTAATGCTCAAAATTCTCCAAGCCAGGCTTCAGCAATATGTGAACCGTGAACTTCCTGATGTTCAAGCTGGTTTTAGAAAAGGCAGAGGAACCAGAGATCAAATTGCCAGCATCCGTTGGATCATCGAAAAAGCAAGAGAGTTCCAGAAAAACATCTATTTCTGCTTTATTGACTATGCCAAAGCCTTTGACTGTGTAGATCACAATAAACTATGGAAAATTCTGAAAGAGATGGGAATACCAGACCACCTGATCTGCCTCTTGAGAAATCTGTATGCAGGTCAGGAAGCAACAGTTAGAACTGGTCATGGAACAACAGACTGGTTCCAAATAGGAAAAGGAGTACGTCAAGGCTGCATATTGTCACCATGTTTATTTAACTTCTATGCAGAGTACATCATGAGAAATGCTGGACTGGAAGAAACACAAGCTGGAATCAAGATTTCCGGGAGAAATATCAATAACCTCAGATATGCAGATGACACCACCCTTATGGCAGAAAGTGAAGAGGAACTAAAAAGCCTCTTGATGAAAGTGAAAGTGGAGAGTGAAAAGGTTGGCTTAAAGCTCAACATTCAGAAAACGAAGATCATGGCATCTGGTCCCATCACTACATGGGAAATAGATGGAGAAACAGTGGAAACAGTGTCAGACTTTATTTTTCTGGGCTCCAAAATCACTGCAGATGGTGACTGCAGCCATGAAATTAAAAGACGCTTACTCCCTGGAAGGAAAGTTATGACCAACCTAGATAGCATATTCAAAAGCAGAGTCATTACTTTGCCAACAAAGGTTCGCCTAGTCAAGGCTATGGTCTTTCCTGTGGTCATGTATGGATGTGAGAGCTGGACTGTGAAGAAGGCTGAGCGCAGAAGAATCGATGCTTTTGAACTGTGGTGTTGGAGAAGACTCTTGAGAGTCCCTTGGACTGCAAGGAGACCCAACCAGTCCATTCTGAAGGAGATCAGCCCTGGGATTTCTTTGGGAGGAATGATGCTAAAGCTGAAATTCCAGTATTTTGGCCACCTCATGCGAAGAGTTGACTCATTGGAGAAGACTCTGATGCTGGGAGGGATTGGGGGCAGGAGGAGAAGGGGAAGACAGAGGATGAGATGGCTGGATGGCATCACTGGCTCAATGGATGTGAGTCTGAGTGACCTCCGAGAGCTGGTGATGGACAGGGAGGCCTGGCATGCTGCAGTTCATGGAGTTGCAAAGAGTCGGACACGACTGAGTGACTGATCTGATCTGATCTGATCTGATAGTAGGAGAAGAAAATGGCAAACCACTCCAGTGTTCTTGCCTGGAGAATCCCAGGGACTGGGAGCCTGATGGGTTGCCATCTATAGGGTTGCACAGAGTCGGACAAGACTAAGTGACTTAGGAGCAGCAGCAGCATGGTAGCTCTATTTTTAGTTTTTAAGGAATCTCATTGCTGTTCTCTATAGTAGCTGTACCAATTTACATTCCCAACAATAGTAAAAGAGGGTTCCTTTTTCTACATATCCTCTCCAGCATTTATTGTGTTGACTTAAAAAAAATGCACAATATGAAAGCTGCAAGTTAAGTTTTATTGATGTGGTTCATTTGCTAAGTCATGTCCAAATCTTTGCAACGCCATGAACTGCAGCATGCCAGAAGTCCCTGTAATTCACTATCTCCCAGAGTTTGCTCTCATCCTCTGTTGCATGCCCCCTTCTCTTCTTGTGCTCAATCTTTACCATCATCAGGGTCTTTTACAATGAGTTGGATCTTTGCATCAGGTGGCCAAAATATTATTCTCCACCAAAGCAGTGGCTGCTGGTATACCCTGCTGCTACTGCTGCTAAGTCGCTTCAGTTGTGTCCGACTCTGTGCGACCCCATAGACGGCAACCCACCAGGCTCCCCGGTCCCTGGGATTCCCCAGGCAAGAATACAGGAGTGGGTTGCCATTTCCTTCTCCAATGCATGAAAATAAAAAGCGAAAGTAAAGTCGTTCAGTCATGTCCAACTCTTAGCGACCCTATGGACTGCGGCCCACCAGGCTCCTCCATCCATGGGATTTTCTAGGCAAGAGTGCTGCAGTGGGGTGCCATTGCCTTCTGGTATACCCTAGGAAAGATAAAATCCATGCTTCAAATCCTGGTCTCCCATCAAAACCACTGGGCAACTACAGACTACATGGAGATGCTTCCACACAAGGATACACCTTCAGGACAAGGATAGGTAACTGTTTTGCCTGCTTTCAAGAATAAAACCACAGAAAGTCAAACAAAATGAGAGCAGAGGACTATGTTCCAAAGGAAAAAACAAGATAAACCCCCCAGGGGAAAAAAATAATGAAATGGAGATAGGTAATTTACCTGATAAAGACTTCAAAGAAGTAGTGACAAAAATTCTCACTGAATTTGGAAAAAGAATAAAAGAGAACAGTGAGAATTTCATCAAAGAACTAAAAAACATCAAAAAGAACTGATCCTAACAGAAAAATACAATAAACCACCAGAAACCATCCAATTCAGAATGTCATATAGAAGAAAATTTTACTTAGGATAGTTCAAGAAACCTCCACGATAGAGTCAAGTTACAAATATTTGCATTATAGAGGACCCAGAAAAAAGAATTAAAAAGAATACATATGAATCAGTTCTAATGAGGTGGATGAAACTGGAGCCTATTATACAGACTGAAGTAAGCCAGAAAGAAAAACACCAATACAGTATACTAACGCATATATATGGAATTTAGAAACATGGTAATTTTAACCTTTATGTGAGAGAGCAAAAGAGACACAGATGTATAGAACAGTCTTTCGGACTCTGTGGGAGAAGGAGAGGGTGGGACGATTTGGGGGAATGGCACTGAAACATGTATAATATCATATAAGAAACAAATCGCCAGTCCAGGTTCGATACAAGATGCTTGGGGCTGGTGCACTGGGATGACCCAGAGGGATGGTATGGGGAGGGAGGTGGGAGGTGGGGTTCAGGATGGGGAACACGTGTATGCCTGTGGCGGATTCATGTTGATGTGTGGGAGAACCAATACAATATTGTAATGTAATTAGCCACCAATTAAAATAAATAAATTTAAATTTTAAAAAAGAAATCAAAGAGGACACCAATAGATGGAGAAATATACTGTGTTCATGGATCAGAAGAATCGATATAGTGAAAATGAGTATACTGCCCAAAGCAATCTCTAAATTCAATGCAATCTCTATCAAGCTACCAACAGCATTTTTCAGAGAACTAGAACAAATAATTTCACAATTTGTATGGAAATACAAAAAACTTTGAATAGCCAAAGCAACCTTGAGAAAGAAGAAGGGAACAGGAGGAATCAACCTGCCTGCCTTCAGGCTCTACTACAAAGCCACAGTCATCAAGACAGTATGGTACTGGCACAAAGACAGAACTACAGATCAATGGAACAAAATAGAAAGCCCAGAGATTAATCCACACACCTATGAACACCTTATCTTTGACAAAGGAGGCAAGAATATACAATGAAGAAAAGACAATCTCTTTAACAAGTGGTGCTGGGAAAACTAGTCGAACACTTGTAAAACAATGAAACTAGAACACTTTCTAACACCATAGACAAAAACAAACTCAAAATGGATTAAAGATCAAATGTAAGACCAGA
Organism: Tragelaphus eurycerus; assembly: GCA_935064755.1. Classification (NCBI taxonomy): domain Eukaryota; kingdom Metazoa; phylum Chordata; class Mammalia; order Artiodactyla; family Bovidae; genus Tragelaphus; species Tragelaphus eurycerus. Next base: position 3,831,753 of record CAKXYN010000123.1, read on the forward strand.
AACTATTAAACTCCTAGAGGAGTACATAGGCAGAACACGCGCCGAGATAAATTACAGCATGATCCTCTATGACCCACCTCCCAGAATATTGGAAATAAAAGCAAAAATAAACAAAGAGGACATAATTAAAATTAAAAGCTTCTGCACCACAGGAAGGAAACTATAAGCAAGGAAACTATATGCAAAGTGAAAAGACAGTCTTCAGAATGGGAGAAAATAATAACAAACAAAGCAACTGACAAAGAATTAATCTCAAAAATATACAAGCAACTCCTGCAGCTCAATTCCAGAAAAATAAGCAACCCAATCAAAAAATGGGTCAAAGAACTAAATAGATATTTCTCCAAAGAAGACATACAGATGGCTAACAAACACATGAAAAGATGCTCAAAATCACTCATCAGAGAAGTGAAAATCAAAACCACAATGAGGTACCATTTCATTCCAGTCAGAATGGCTGCTATCCAAAAGTCTACAAGCAATAAATACTGGAGAGGGTGTAGAGAAAAAGGAAGCCTCTTACACTGTTGATGGAAATGTGAACTAGTACAGCCACTATGGAGGAAAGTGTGGTGATTCCTTAAAATACTAAAACTAGAACTGCCATATGATCCAGCAATCCCACTGCTGGACATACACACTGAGGAAACCAGAATTTAAAGAGACACATGTACCCCAATGTTCATCGCAGCACTGTTTATAATAGCCTGGACATGGAAGCAACCTAGATATCCATCAGCTGATGAATGAATAAGAAAGCTGTGATACATATATGCAATGGAGTATTACTCATCCATTAAAAAGAATACAGTTCTAATGAGGTGGATGAAAGTGGAGCCTATGATACAGAGTGAAGTAAACCAGAAATGAAAACACCAATACAGTATACTAATGCATATATATGGAATTTAGAAAGATGATAATGATAACCCTATATGTGAGACGGCAAAAGTGACACAGATGAATAGAACAGTCTTAGGGACTCTGTGGGAGAGGGCAAGGGTAGAATGATTTGGGAGAATGGCATTCAATCATGTATAATATCATATGTGAAACAAATTGCCAGCCCAGGTTTGATGCATGATACAGGATGCTTGGGGCTGGTGCACTGGGATGACCCAGAGGGATGATATGGGGAGGGAAGTGTGAGGGGGTTCAGGATGAACTACACCCGTGGTGGATTCATGTTGATGTATGGCAAAACCAACACAATATTGTAAAGTAATTAGCCTCCAATTAAAATAAATACATTTATATTAAAAATTGTAATTGTCTTATCTTACTATAAAAAAAGGAGAAAGAGAAAGGGGCAGAAAATGTATTCAATGAAAATATGGCTGAAAACCTTCCTAACCTAACAGATATTAAGGGCCAGAAATCCCAGAGAGCCAGAAACATCATGAATTCAAAGAGAACCACAAAAAGATATATAATAATTAAAAAGGCAAAAGTTAAAAATAAAGACAATTTTAATGACAACAAACAACAACAAAATAGAGTCACATACAAAGGAAACCCCATAAGGCTAAGGGAATTTTTCAGCAGAAACTTTGCAGGGTAGAAGGGCATGGCATGATACATTTCACATACTAAAAGGAAAACGCCTACAGCCAACTCTACCAGGCAAGGTTATCATTGAGAATTGAAAGAAAGATACAGAGCTTGCCAAAAAAGCAAAATAACAATAATAACAAAAACAAACTATTACTACTAAATCAGCCATATAAGAAATGTTAAAGGGCCTTTAGAGAAAAAGAAAAAGCCTCAGAAAAATAAGAAATGTCTCACTGGTAAATGTAAATATATAGGAAATTCAATGGATCAACCACTTAGCTCAGTATAAGAGTAAAAGACAAAAACTATAAAATCAATTATAACTACGATCAACAACTAAAGGATATACATAGAGATGTAAAATATTACACCAAAACCTAAAATGTAGAGGGGAAAGTAAAAAATATAGAGCTTTTAGAAAGTGTTTAAACTTAAATGACTATTTCCAACAAGTAGATATATTTACAGGTCAATATACAGGAAACTCTAATAGTCTTTGCCCTGCTTCATTCCGTGTTCCAAGGCCAAATTTGCCTGTTACTCCAGGTGTTTCTTGACTTCCTACTTTTGCATTCCAGTCCCCTATAATGAAAAGGACATCATTTTTGGGTGTTAGTTCTAAAAGGTCTTGTAGGTCTTCATAGAACCTTTCAACTTCAGCTTCTTCGGCGTTACTGGTTGGGGCATAGACTTGGATTACTGTGACATTGAATGTTTTGCCTTGGAAACGAACAGAGATCATTCTGTCATTTGTGAGATTGCATCCAAGTACTGCATTTTGGACTCTTTTGTTGACCATGATGGCCACTCCATTTCTTCTGAGGGATTCCTGCCCACAGTAGTAGATATAATGGTCATCCGAGTTAAATTCACCCATTCCAGTCTATTTTAGTTCGCTAATTCCTAGAATGTCGACATTCACTCTTGCCATCTCTTGTTTGACCACTTCCAATTTGCCTTGATTCATGGACCTGACATTCCAGGTTCCTATGCAATATTGCTCTTTACAGCATCGGACTTCGCTTCTATCACCAGACACATCCACAGCTGGGTATTCTTTTTGTTTTGGCTCTATCCTTTCATTCTTTCTGGAGAGTTTTGCCAAGAAAATGCACTGGTCATAGCAAATACCCTCTTCCAACAACACAAGAGAAGACTCTATACATGGACATCACCAGATGGTCAACACCGAAATCAGATCGATTATATTCTTTGCAGCCAAAGATGGAGAAGCTCTATACAATCAGCAAAAACAAGACCAGGAGCTGACTGTGGCTCGGACCATGAACTCCTTATTGCCAAATTCAGACTGAAATTGAAGAAAGTAGGGAAAACTACTAGACCATTCAGGTATGACCTAAATCAAATCCCTTATGAGTATACAGTGGAAGTGAGAAATAGATTTAAGGGCCTAGATCTGATAGATAGAGTGCCTGATGAACTATGGAATGAGGTTCGTGACATTGTACAGGAGACAGGGATCAAGACCATCCCCATGGAAAAGAAATGCAAAAAAGCAAAATGGCTGTCTGGGGAGGCCTTACAAATAGCTGTGAAAAGAAGAGAAGCAAAAAGCAAAGGACAAAAGGAAAGATATAAACATCTAAATGCAGAGTTCCAAAGAATAGCAAGAAGAGATAAGAAAGCCTTCTTCAGTGATCAATGCAAAGAAATAGAGGAAAACAACAGAATGGGAAAGACTAGGGATCTCTTCAAGAAAATCAGAGATACCAAGGGAACATTTCATGCAAAGATGGGCACGATAAAGGACAGAGATGGTGTGGACCTAACAGAAGCAGAAGATATTAAGAAGAGGTGGCAAGAATACACAGAAGAACTGTACAAAAAAGAGCTTCAAGACCTAGACAATCATGATGATGTGATCACTGACCTAGAGCCAGACATCTTGGAATGTGAAGTCAAATGGGCCTTAGAAAGCATCACTACAAACAAAGCTAGTGGAGGTGATGGAATTCCAGTGGAGCTATTCCAAGTCCTGAAAGATGATGCTGTGAAAGTGCTGCACTCAGTATGCCAGCAAATTCGGAAAACTCAGCAGTGGCCACAAGATTGGAAAAGGTCAGTTTTCATCCCAATCCCAAAGAAAGGCAATGCCAAGGAGTGCTCAAACTACCGAACAATTGCACTCATCTCACACGCTAGTAAAGTAATGCTCAAAATTCTCCAAGCCAGGCTTCAGCAATATGTGAACCGTGAACTTCCTGATGTTCAAGCTGGTTTTAGAAAAGGTAGAGGAACCAGAGATCAAATTGCCAACATCCGCTGGATCATGGAAAAAGCAAGAGAGTTCCAGAAAAACATCTATTTCTGCTTTATTGACTATGCCAAAGCCTTTGACTGTGTGGATCACAATAAACTATGGAAAATTCTGAAAGAGATGGGAATACCAGACCACCTGATCTGCCTCTTAAGAAATCTGTATGCAGGTCAGGAAGCAACAGTTAGAACTGGTCATGGAACAACAGACTGGTTCCAAATAGGAAAAGGAGTACGTCAAGGCTGCATATTGTCACCATGTTTATTTAACTTATATGCAGAGTACATCATGAGAAATGCTGGACTGGAAGAAACACAAGTTGGAATCAAGATTGCCAGGAGAAATATCAATAACCTCAGATATGCAGATGACACCACTCTTATGGCAGAAAGTGAAGAGGGGCTAAAAAGCCTCTTGATGAAGGTGGAAGTGGAGAGTGAAAAGGTTGGCTTAAAGCTCAACATTCAGAAAACGAAGATCATGGCAACTGGTCCCATCACTGCATGGGAAATAGATGGGGAAACAGTGGAAACAGTGTCAGACTTTGTTTTTCTGGGCTCCAAAATCACTGCAGATGGTGACTGCAGCCATGAAATTAAAAGACGCTTACTCCTTGGAAGGAAAGTTATGACCAACCTAGATAGCATATTCAAAAGCAGAGACATTACTTTGCCAACAAAGGTTCACCTAGTCAAGGCTATGGTCTTTCCTGTGGTCATGTATGGATGTGAGAGCTGGACTGTGAAGAAGGCTGAGCGCCAAAGAATTGATTCTTTTGAACTGTGGTGTTAGAGAAGACTCTTGAGAGTCCCTTGGACTGCAAGAAGATCCAACCAGTCCATTCTGAAGATCAACCCTGGAATTTCTTTAGAAGGACTGATGCTAAAGCTGAAACTCCAGTGTTTTGGCCACCTCATGCGAAGAGTTGACTCATTGGAGAAGACTCTGATGCTGGGAGGGATTGAGGGCAGGAGGAGAAGGGGACGACAGAGGAGATGGCTGGATGGCATCACTGACTCAATGGATGCGAGTCTGGGTGACCTCCGGGAGCTGGTGATGGACAGGGAGGCCTGGCGTGCTGCGGTTCATGGGGTCGCAAAGAGTCGGACACGACTGAGCGACTGATCTGATCTGATACAGGAAACTCATGGTAAACACAAATCAAAAACCTACAACAGACACAAAAATAAAGAGCAAGGAACCCAAACATAAAACCAAAGAAAACCATCAAGCCACAGGGAAAACATTGAAAAAGAAGAAAAAAGAGAACTATGAAAACAACAAGAACACAAGTACCAAAATGACAATAAGTTCATACCTGTCAATAATCACTTTAAATGTCAATGGGCTAAATGCTCCAATTCAAAAAGTCTTAAAAGGCAAAGAAGGACATTGTGTAATGATAAAAAGGTCAGTTCAAGAAGACGGTATAACATTCATAAACATACATGCAACTAATGCAGGAGCACCTAAATATAAAGAAAATATTAACAGACAAAAGAGAGAAACTGACAGTAATGCAAATAGCCACCTATACCAATGGATAGATCATCCAAACACAAAATCAATAAGGAAACAGTGGCTTTAAATTATATGTTAGATTAGATGGACTTAATACATATCCATAGAACACTCCATCCAAAACCAGTAGAATATACATTCTTTACAAATGCATATGGATCTTTCTCAAGGACAGATAATATGCTAGGTCACAAAACAAGTTGCAATAAATTTAAGATGACTGCAATTATACCAAGCATTTTTAACAACTATAATAGTAAGAAACTAAAACCAATAACAGGAAGAAAGCTGGTGTGGGGGATCACAAACATGTGAAGATTAAGCAACACACTAATAAAAAACCAATGGGGCAACAAAGGAAACAAAACAAAAAAAAAGGACCTTGAGAAAATGAAAATAGAAGCAAGTTTCTCCAAAATCTATGGGATATAACAAAAGCTATTCTAAGAGAGAAGTTTATACAGATATCAGATCAGATCAGATCAGTCGCTCAGTCATGTCCGACTCTTTGCGACCCCATGAACTGCAGCACGCCAGGCCTCCCTGTCCATCACCAGCTCTCGGAGGTCACTCAGACTCACATCCATCGAGTCAGTGATGCCATCCAGCCATCTCATCCTCTGTCGTCCCCTTCTCCTCCTGCCCTCAATCCCTCCCAGCATCAGAGTCTTCTCCAATTTGTCAACTCTTCGCATGAGGTGGCCAAAATACTGGAGTTTCAGCTTTAGCATCATTCCTTCCAAAGAAATCCCAGGGCTGATCTCCTTCAAAATGGACTGGTTGGATCTCCTTGCAGTCCAAGGCACTCTCAAGAGTCTTCTCCAACACCACAGTTCAAAAGCATCGATTCTTCTGCGCTCAGCCTTCTTCACAGTCCAGCTCTCACATCCATACATGACCACAGGAAAGACCATAGCCTTGACTAGGTGAACCTTTGTTGGCAAAGTAATGTCTCTGCTTTTGAATATGCTATCTAGGTTGGTCATAACTTTCCTTCCAAGGAGTAAGCGTCTTTTAATTTCATGGCTGCAGTCACCATCTGCAGTGATTTTGGAGCCCAGAAAAAGAAAGTCTGACACTGTTTCCACTGTTTCTCCATCTATTTCCCATGTAGTGATGGGACCAGATGCCATGATCTTCGTTTTCTGAATGTTGAGCTTTAAGCCAACTTTTTCACTCTCCACTTTCACTTTCATCAAGAGGCTTTTTAGTTCCTCTTCACTTTCTGCCATAAAGGTGGTATCATCTGCATATCTGAGGTTATTGATATTTCTCCCAGCAATCTTGATTCCAGCTTGTGTTTCTTCCAGTCCAGCATTATACAGATATAGGCTCACCTAAACAAAAGGTTGTCAGACTTTATTTTGGGGAGCTCCAAAATCACTGCAGATGGTGACTGCAGCCATGAAATTAAAAGACACTTACTCCTTGGAAGGAAAGTTATGACCAACCTAGATAGCACATTCAAAAGCAGACACATTACTTTGCCAACAAAGGTCCGTCTAGTCAAGGCTATGGTTTTTCCAGTGGTCATGTATGGATGTGAGAGTTGGACTGTGAAGAAAGCTGAGCACTGAAGAATTGATGCTTTTGAACTGTGGTGTTAGAGAAGACTCTTGAGAGTCCCTTGGACTGCAAGGAGATTCAACCAGTTCATCCTAAAGGAGTTCAGCCCTGGGATTTCTTTGGAAGGAATGATGCTAAAGCTGAAACTCCAGTACTTTGGCCACCTCATGCGAAGAGTTGACTCATTGGAAAAGACTCTGATCCTGGGAGGGATTGAGGGCAGGAGGAGAAGGAGACGACAGAGGGTGAAATGGCTGGATGGCATCACTGACTCGATGGACATAAGTTTGGGTGATCTTCGGGAGCTGGTGATGAACAGGGAGGCCTGGTGTGCTACAATTCATGGGGTCGCAAATAGTCAGACATGACTGAGTGACTGAACTGAACTGAAACAAACAAGAAATATCTCAAATCCTTTCCATCTAATGGAATTACTTTGAAAAAGAACAAAGAAAGCCCAGAATCAGAAGAAAAGAAATTATGAGAAGAAACAAATAAAATAGAGACCAAAAACAAACAAAAAGATTAGTACAACTAAAAGCTGATTATTTGAAAATATAAACAAAATCAATAAACCTTCAGGCAGACACATTAAGAAAAAAAGAGGTCCCAAATAAACATAATTAGAAATGAAAAAAGTTACAATCAATATCACAGAAATACAAATAATTATGAGATTACTATGAACAGTTATATGATAAAAATTGGTTTAATTTAGAAGCAATGGATAAACTGCCAGAAGCATACACTTGTCCAAGACTGTATCAGAAAGAAATAGAAAAACTTAATGTACTGAATACTAGTATTAAACTGAAGCAGTAATCAAATCCCCCCAGCCCGCCAAAAAAAAAAAAAAAAGTCTGGGACAATAAGACTTCACAGAAGAATTCTACCAAATATTTACAAAGGAGTTTATACCCATTTTTCTCAAAGTTCTGCAAAAGTCTGAAGGAACTGGAATACTTCCAAAAGTATGCTACTATGGTCAGTATTATCCTGATACCAAAAACAGACAAAGAAACTACAATAAAAAAATTAAAAGCCAACAACCCTGATTAACACTAACAAAATTCCTCAACAAAATAGTAACAAACAAAATTCAACCATACTTAAAGAGGATCATACATCATGATAAAGTGCAATTTATTCCAGGGATATAAGGATGATTCAATATCCATATTAATCAACATGACAGAATAAAATCCACCTGATTACCTCAACAGATGCAAAAAAGTATTTGACAGAATGCAACATGCATTTACGATAAAAATTCAACACAACTTGTATTAAGGGAACATAGCTAAACATATGTTGAGGGAAGAGCAGAGAAATAGCTCCAGAATGAATGAAGAGGTTGAATCAAAGCAGAAACGATTCCTATTTGTAGATGTATTCTTATTTGCAGAAATATTTCATGAAAAGATGGGCACAATAAAGGACAGAAACAGCAAGGACCTAAAAGATGCAGAAGAGATTAAGAAGAGGTGGCAAGAATACGTGGAAGAACTGTTTGGTTTTTTTTTAAGTCTTGATGATGCAGATAACCACAATGGTATGGTCATTCACCTACTTTCTAGTTGTGAAAGTAAAGTCCAATGCTGTAAAAAAAAATATTGCATAGTAATCTGGAATGTTAGGTCCATGAATCAAGGTAAATTGGGTGTGGTCAAATAGGAGATGGCAACAGTGAACACCAATATTTTAGGAATCCGTGAACTAAAGTGGATGGGAAAGGGCGAACTTACTTCAGATGACCATTATATCAACTACTGTGGGCAAGAATCCAATGGAAGAAATGGAGTGGCCCTCATAGTGAAAAAAAATGAGTCCAAAATGCAGTAGTTGGGTGCAGTCTCAAAAATGACAGAATGATCTCGATTTGTTACCAAGGCAAACTATTCAACATCACAGTAATCCAAGTCTATGTCCCAACCACTAATGTCAAAGAAGCAGGAAAACAATAGAATGGGAAAGACTAGAGATCTCTTCAAAAAAATTAGAAATACAAAGGAAATATTTCATGCAAAGATGCCCACAATAAAGGACAGAAACAGCAAGGACCTAAAAGATGCAGAAGAGATTAAGAAAAGGTGGCAAGAATACATGGAAGAACTGTTTGTTTGTTTGTTTGTTTAAGTCTTGATGATGCAGATAACCACAATGGTATGGTCACTCGCCTAGAGCCAGGTATCCTGGATTCTGAAGTCAAGTGGGCCTTCGGAAGCATTACTATGAACAAAGTTAGTGGAGGTGGTGGCGTTCCAGCTGAGCTATTTCAAATCCTAAAAGATGATCTTGTTAAAATGCTTCACTCAATACATCAGCAAATTTGGAAAACTCAGCAATGGCCACAGGACTGGAAAAAGTCAACTTTAATTCCCAAAGAAGGGGAATGGCAAAGAATGTTCAAACTACCATAAATTGTGCTCATTTCACGTGCTAGCAAGGTAATGCACAAAACTCTTCAAGCTAGGCTTCAACAGTATGTGAAAAAAGAACTTCCAGATATATAAGCTGGATTTTAAAAAGGCCGAGGAATCAAAGATCAAATTGCCAACATTTGTTGGATCATAAAAAGAGCAAAAGAACAGGAAAGCATCTACTTTTGCTTCACTGAGTTTGCTAAAACCTTTGACTGTGTGGATCACAACAAACTGTGGAAATTTCTTCAAGAGATGGTAATACCAGACTACTTTACCTGGCTTCTGAGAAACGTGTATACAGGTCAAGAAGCAACAGTTAGAACTGGACATGGAACAACAGACTGGTTCCAAATTGAGAAAGGAGTATGTCAAGGCTGTATATTGTCACCCTGCTTATTTAACTTATATGCAGAGTACATCATGCAAAATGCTATGCTGGATGAATCACAAACTGGAATGAAGATTGTGCAGAGAAATATCAACAACTTCAGATATACATATGACACCACCCTGATAGCAGAAAGTGAGGAAGAACTGAAGAACCTCTTGAAGAAGGTGAAAAAAGAGAGTAAAATGCTGGCTGAAATTTCAACATTCAAATCACTAAAATCATGGCATCCAGTCCCATCACATCATGGCAAATATATGGGGGAAAAAATGATAACAGTGACACACTGTATTTTCTTGGGCTCCAAAATCACTGTAGATGGTGACTGCAGCCACAAATTCAAAGACACTTGCTTCTTGGAAGAAAAGCTAAGATGAACCTAGACAGTGTATCAAAAACCAACGACATCACTTAGCCAACAAAGGTCCATATAGTCAAAATTATGGTTTTTCCAGTGGTCATGTACAGATGTGAGAGTTGGATCATAAAGAAGGCTGATAGTCGAAGAATTGATGCTTTCAAACAGTGGTGCTAGAGAAGACTCTTGAGAGTCCCTTGGACAGCAAGGGACTGTCAAGGGTTCAAACTAGTGAACCTTAAATTGCATCATTGATTCAATGGGCATGCATTTGAGCAAACTCTGGGAAACAGTGAAGGACAGGAATCCTGACGTGTGGCAGTCCATGTGATCGCAAGGAATCAGACATGACTGAGTGACTGAACAACAACAACAACAATCTCAACATAATAAAGGCCATTTATGACAAATCCACATCTAACAAAAAACATCATATTTAATAATGAAAAACACAGTATTTCCTGTAAGATCAGGAACAAGACAAATAAGCCCAATTTGTGGATTGGGAGCAGGAGGAAAAGGGGACGACAGAGGATGAGATAGCTGGATGGCATCACCGACTCGATGGACGTAAGTTTGAGTGAACTCCGGGAGATGGTGATGGACAGGGAGGCCTGGCGTTCTGTGACTCATGGTGTCGCAAAGAGTCGGACATGACTGAGTGACTGATCTGAACTGAACTGATTCAATATGTAATTGAAAGTCCTAGCCACAACAATCAGACAATTAAAAAATTTTTTTTAATAAAAATGGAAAAAAGCTCACTGTTCACAGATGATATCACACTATATATAAAACCTGAAACTGTGATGATATTTTTTGTTAATTGGCTAGGTTTAGTGTTAGTTGCTTAGTCATGTCTGACTCTTTGCAACCCCGTGGACTGTAGCCCACCAGGCTCCTCTGTCCATGGAATTCTCCAGGTAAGAAAAAATTTTTCAAGATATGAGATCAATATACAGAAATTTATTGTTTTTTTATACACTAACAATTTACTACCAGAAAGAGAAATCAAGAAAATAATGTCAGTTTCAACTAAATCAAGAGGAATAAAATACCTAGGATAATTAAGGAGGCTAACTAAGGAGGTAAAAGACCTATACTTTGAAAACTAGAAAACACTGATGAAGGAAATTCAAGACAATACAAATAAATGGAAGTGTATCCTATGTTCATAAATGGGGAGAATTAATTTTGTTTAAGTGACCATACTAAGTAGGCAATCTACAGCCTCAGTGCAATTTCTATCCAAATACCCAGAATATTTTTTTACAGAATTAGAACAAATAATCTTAAAATTATATGGCACAACAAAATACCCTGAATAGCAAAAGCAATCTTGAGGAGAAAAGAAAAATGCTAGGGGTATCAGGCTCCCTGGCTTCAGACTATACCACAAACCTACAGTAAGCAAAACAGTATAGTACTAGCACAAAAATAGACACATAAATCAGAAGAACAGAGAGCCCAGAAAAAAATTCATGCACACAAGGTAAAAAAGGCAAAAGTAAACAATGGAGAAAACACAGTCTCTTCAATAACTGTGCTAGGAAAACTAGACAGCTACATGTAAAAAAATGAAACTAGACCATTTTCTTACAGTGAGTACAAAAATAAATTTAAAATGGATTAAAGAACTAAGGGTAAGACCTGTAACCATAAAACTCCTAAAATAACATATGGGCAGTATGCTCTTTGACATCAGTGTTAGTCATAATTTTGAGGTACTCTGTCTCTTCAGGCAAGAGAACAAAAACAAAAATAAATGGAACCTAGTCAGATGTAAAAACATTTTCACAGCAAAGGAAACCTTTAATAAAACTAAGAGGCAACCTAATGGATGGAAGAAGATATTTGCAAATGACATGTATGATAAGAAGTTAATATTCAAAATATATTTTAAAATTATACAAACAAATATTTAAAAATGAACAATTTAATTTAAAAACAGTCTGACACCTACCCTGCCATGTCCCCAGAATTGCCCAGGTGCACAGCCATGGCTCAGGAGCATCAGCTAGGCAGACAGTCATTAAACTGGGAAGGCATCTCTGTACAATGACCTGGGAGTGAAGACCAGTGACTCAAAAACATAAGGCTGGTCCAAAACTTTCAAATTTCTGCAGTCTCAGCTCCAGATGAAGAAGGGAGCTCTCACTCAGACCAAGACCCAGAGGACAATACAAAGTACAGTCTTAGGTTCAGTAATCAACCTGAAGCAAGGTGATTCTTCAAATGAGCAGCAGATCCCCATCTGCACTTAGCCATGGGACTCAAGAACCTTGTTCCCAAGTTGTTTACTGCAGAAGGTTTGATCCTCTTCTCTGATGAATATGAGCCCAGGTTTCCTAACGATTATGAGAAAGTTGTGAAGCACAAAAGAGAGGAGCAACAGATACAGTGGGAGCTGGAAAGACAGAAGGAAATAGAAGAGAGAAAAGAAATGTAAAGACAGATGTGAAGCTAGTGGGTTTTCCAGGCGACCAGAACCAGATTCTGATGAAGATTATGACCAAGAGAGGAGCAAGATGGGTGGAGCTGCCATCACACCATCCACTTCTCTTATAGAAAAGGACAAATAGTTACCCCAAGACTTACCCATGAAGAGGATTCAAGACCTCGCTTACAGTCTTCCAAAGGTGCTATTCCTCCCCCAGTGTACAAGGAATAAGACAAACACCATCTACTTCTCTTATAGAAAAGGACAAAGAGTTACCCCAAGAATTACCCATGAAGAGGATTCAAGACCTCGCTTACAGTCTTCCAAAGGTGCTATTCCTCCCCTAGTGTACAAGGAATAAGACAAACCCAGATCCCCAGTCAGCCTCACCAACTCCTTCTTCACCAATATGGGGGTAGGGTAGCACATAAAACCATGCAGAAGTTTAGCTTCTGGGAAGGCCACAGTCTTAGGAAGCACCAGCAGGGCCTGAGAGCCACACTGTCAGTAGAGACCAGCAAGTTGGGGAGGTGGGGGGCAGGTAGGGAGGTGGGGCACAGCAAGATCATATGCCTGACACCATCAAGAAAGATTCAGCCAAAAAGTTGAATTTAAATTCATTAACTGAAATACTTGTGCCCTACCAAAGTGGTCCCACTCAAGAACATGATTGGTGCAGGAGAGATGGATGAAGACTTGGAAGTTGAAATTAAGGAATAGTGTGAGAAATATGGCAAAATTGGAAAATGTGTGATATTTGAAATTCCTGGTACCCTTGATTTTAGGAGACAGGAATAATAAAAGAAAAACAGACCCCGGCAAGGGCTGCAAAAGAAATTTATAATTATTGATAAACTGGATGCTATAAGGCATGAAACTCTTGGAACAAGTCAAGAGGGAACAGTTCATAATTTCAAAAACAAGATATGATCCTGGGGTTGGAAAACCAACCCCAGACTGTTTCTCAACTGGTGTCTCAGAGTCACATGTTTTATGTATCTGGTGGAAAATCTATAGATAAGAATATTAGTCTTAGTTACTGATTTCTTATTGATTACTGTTTCGTAATTACTCAGTGGTTAATGATCATTTTGTTCTTTGGCCCTGAAGGCCACATGAGTTATACTTTCATTCACTGTTGAAAGTATAATAAAGTATAATAAAGCTGGCTTGGATTCAGTTTCGGCACCTTCACCTTGGCACAGTGTTGGTCCGCTGATCCTCGCTTTTCTCTGAATTCTTGTGTCTTGTTTCTCATTCTCTTGCCATTTGCTTTCAGAAATCCTGCTTGTCAAGCCGGTCTCAACACTTGATGATGAAGCAGTATGAATATTTTTAGAATTCCAGAGCGTTGAGTCTGTTAATGATCTGAATGGGAAGTATTTTGGTGGACAGGTGCTCAAAACATGTTTCTACAATTTAGATAGATTCAGGGCCTTGGATTTGGCAGAACAAGTTTGATTTTAAAAACTAGAGCCTGAGTCATCTCTAGTGATCCTTCAGTGAACTGCAGACTGAGCAGAGGAGAACAAGGCAACAGGCAGCCTTCATGGCTGTGGGCACAGGGAAGGACTTCTAAGACATATGTTGACTGATTCTTTTAATATAGCATAAAAATCCTTCTGAAACACACACACACACATATATAATATATATATAGTCAATATGGCTATGTTCAACATCACTAATCACGCAGAAATAGACATAAAAAGCATGATGAGAGGAGAGCAGAAGACAGCAGAGGAGTAAAAAAGGGATATTGCCAGCCTCCCCACAATATACCAAAAACTCATCAAGATATAAAAGATATATAAAGCAACCTCTGGGTGACAGCAGAAGACCCCAGGACTCCAGAGGGGCAGGCTAAACTCTCTGGAATGAAGTAGGAGAGAGGATGGAGACATAAAAAGAGAAAAGACAGAGAATTTCTAGATGGTTCCCATCTAGATGGTGCCCTGAAGGAAGGGAGGAATCATGAAGCAGAAAGAGTTTCTAGTGTACTAGGAAAATCCCTCACAGACGGGCTGCAGAATCTTGGAAAACTGGGCAAAACAGGGATTTGGAGGGCAGAGAACAGAGAAAGCTGCACTTCTCAGCCCATAAACAGCTCACAGACTGTGCCCTCAGCCCCAGACAGTGGATTTGGGGAACCAAGAAAGGCCCACAGAAGCCCCGTGGTGCAGAGGGCGGGACCAGGGTGCCGAGAGAGGCGTGGCATACAAACCTCTCCAGTGCACACAAACCTCACAGCACGGAGCGCGGGCTCGTGAGCCTAAACAAGTGCACATAAGCCCAGAGACATAAAGGGCGGGCCTGGGGACCCGAACAAGTGAACACAAGTCTTGAAACACAGAGGGTGGGCTCAGGGGCCTGAGGGAAGCCCACAAAAGCCTCTGCAATGTAGAGGGCAGTATCAGGGAGAAGAGAAAAGATCCACACAAGCCCCTACCTAGCAAACTTTGGCCTGAAGTGCAAAGTGGGACCACGAAACAGAAGCACCAGCAAAGATTCCAGGGACAAATAGTGGGCTGGTGGCAATGAAGATATGCTGAGCAGGCGGCTTTAATGCAGCTGCAGAAATAGAGGTGTCTAACACTGCCAAAGCCAGAAGGACTCCCCACAGACATGTTGAACCCATGGACACCCCAAAACCTGCTACTGAACACTGCAATGCCCTTCAGAGAGATGAGATCCAGCTTCATCAACCAAAACACAGTCACAAGCTCCCCAAACCAGGAAAACATTACAAGACGCTAATCCAACTTCCTCCACGGGGGCAGACTCCACAACCAAGAAGAATTATGACCTCGAGAAGAGATTTTTTTTTTCCTTATAAATAATTCTGTTTATTCCTCCTACAGATTTCTACCTTCACATTAGCCTTTTGTGGTGCTGTGGAGTTTTCCTCTGCTTTTCTTCTTAAAAAAAAAAATCTTTCTAAGATTTTTTCTTCTCTTTTTTTCTGTTTCATCCTTTTTTGTGATTATTCTGATTTTGTTTTTTATATTTTTGACTGATTTTCTTATAGTTCTGTGCTGGCTAGAGCTATTCCTGAATATATATAAATCTTTTTCACATACATCTATTTATCTTTGCTTTTCTAATTTTTTTCTGTTCTACTTTTTTACCCTCTTTTCCACCCCTTCCTTTTCTCTCCCTTCTCTTTTTTCCCTCTTTTTCTTTTCCATTTTTTTCCTTCACTCTTTCTTTTTCATCATGTAAGTTAAATGGTTGAGCTCTCTGTTATATTCCCCATTGGCACTCTGCTCAGGCTCAGTTTTCCTGATTGAGCAGTAGCTAGCTCAATTTTGGTTTCCCTTGTTCACCAACTCAGACTCCCATACTTTTTTATTTAGAATACTTTGGTTATAATTGTGTGTGGAAATATGTGTATATGTCCTATTATTTCTATAATTACATGCTTGATCTCCTTCCACTAGAACACAGACACAAGTCATCCCTAACAAGAAGTCGACAGAAACCACTCAACCAACCTTTCCTTTTAAGGGCAAAAACCGAAAGGAAGAAGAAATACAACCCTAAAGCCTGGAAAAAGGAGACCTCAAGCAGAGCAAGATAGGGGGGAAAAATTAAAAGATAGAGAAATACAACACAATGAAAAAACAAGGTATAAACTCATAAGACCAAATAAATGCAGAGAAAGTAAGCAATCTACCTGAAAGAGAAATCAGAATAATGATAGTAAAGATGTTCCAAAGACTTCAAAAATAGAATGGAGAAAATGAAATAAACAATTCACACAATTAATAAAATCACCAATGACATAGATGAAAGAAAGAATAAGCAAACAGAGATGAATAACAAAATTACTGAAATTAAAAATATTCTAGAAGCAACCAATAGCAGAATAACTGAGACAGAAGAATAGATACATGAGCCATAGATAGAATGGCGGAAATAACTGCTAAAAGAAGAATAAAGAAAAAGAATGAAAAGAATTGAGGATAGCCTCAGAGACTTTTGGCAAAATGTTAAATGCACCAAAATTTGAGTTATAGGGGTCGCAGAGGAAGAAGAAAAGAAAGGCACTGAGAAATTTTTTTGAAGAAATGATAGTTGAAAATTTCCCCAACATGGAAAGGAAATAGTCAATCAAGAAGCACAAGAGAGTCACTTACAGGGTAAGCCCAAGGATAAACACATCAAGACACATATTAATCAAGCTAACAGAGACTAAACACAAAGAATATTAAAAGTAGCAAGGGAAAACAACAAGTAACATACAAGGGGAAACCCATATGATTAAAAGCATATCTTTCAGCAGAAACTCTGCAGGCCAAAAGGAATGTCAGGATATATTTAAAGTACTTAAAGAAAACAATCTACAACCAAGATTACTATACCCTGCAAAGATCTCATTCAAAATTGATGGAGAAATCAAAAGCTTTACAGACAAGCAAAAGTTAAGAGAATTTAGTACCCCTGAACCAGCTTACAATAAATAGTAAAGGGACTTACATAGCTAATAAACATGAGAGAAAGGAAAGACCTACAAAAACAAATACAAAACAATTAAGAAAATGCCAATAGGGACATATAAATCAATAATTACTTTAAATGTAAACAGATTAAATGCACCAACCAAAAGACACAGACTAACTGAATGGATACAAAAACAAGACACATATACACATTGCCTACAAGAGACTCACCTCAGACCTAGAGACACAAACAGACTTAAAGTAAAAGGGTGGGAAAAGATATTCCATGTGAATGGAAACCAAAAGAAAGCTGGAGTGGCAATCCTTATTCCAGACAAAATAGATTTTAAAATAAAGAATATTTTAAGAGACAAAGAAGGACACTACATAATGTTCAAAGGATCAATCCAAGAGGAAGACATAACAATTAAAAATATTTATGCCCCCAACATAGAGCACCTCAATACATAAGGCAAACAATAACAGACATAATAAGGGAAATTGACAGTATCACAATAATAGGAGGGGACTTTAACACCTAAATGACACCAATGGACAGATCATCAAAACAAAGAATCATCAAGGAAACACAAACCTTATATGATTCATTAGACAAAATGGACCTAATTTGTATCTTCAGGACTTTATATCCAAATGAAGAAGAATACACTTTCTTCTCAAGTCCACAAGGAACATTCTTGAGGATACACTACATCCTGGGCCACAAATTAAGCCTCAGTAAATTTAAGAAAATTGAAATTGTATCAAGAATTTTCTCAGACCACAACTCTGAGACTAAGTATCAACTACAGGGGAAAAAACTGCAAAAAATACAAACTCATGGAGATTAAACAATACATTACTAAATAAAGAAGAGATTACTAAAAAATAAGAAGGGAAATCAAAAGATTCCCAGAAACAAATAACAAAGAAAACACAATGAAGCCAAAATCTATGGAATTCAGCAAAAGTAGTTCTAAGAACGAAGTTTATAGCAATACAATCCTATCTCAAGGAACAGTAAAAACATCAAATAGACAACCTAACTCTCCATTTAAAGGAGTTAAAAGAAGAACACAAAACACTGAAGTCAGCAGAAGGAAAGAAATCATAAAGATCAGAGAAGAAATAAAAGAAAAAAGAAATAAAGGAAATAATAGCAAAATTTAATAAAACTAAAAGCTGGTTCTTTGAGATGATAAACAAAACTGACAAACCTTTAGCCAAACTCATCAAGAAAAAAGGGATAAAAATTTAAAAATGAGAAATTAAAAAGGAGAGGTCACAACAGACAACACAGAAATACAAAGGATCATAAGAGAATATTATGAGCAACTATATGCTAATAAAATAGACAACATAGAGGAAATGGATACATTCTAAGAAAAGTTCAACCTCACAAGACTGAACCAGGAAGAAATAGAAATTAGGAACAAACCAATTACAAACACTGAAATTGAAGTTGTGATAAAAAAAAATAAAAAAAAAACTCCCCAGAAAACAAAAGCCCAGGGCCAGATGGCTTCACAGGGAAATTCTAGCAACAATTAGAGAAAAGGTAATGCCTACTTTTCTGAAACTCTTCCAAAAAATTATAGAGGAAGGAACACTTCCAAACACACTGTATGAGGCCACAATCATCCTGATACCAAAACCAGGCAAAGACAATACAAAATACAAAACTACAGGCCAATGTCACTGATTAACATAGATGTAAAAATCCTCAACAAAGTTCTAGCAAACAGAATTCAACAACACATTAAAAAGCTCATACACATGATCAAGTTGGATTTATTCCAGGGATGCAAGGATTCTTCAATATACACAAATCAATCAATGTGATACACCATATTAACAAATTAAAAAATGAAAACCATATGATCACCTCAATAGATGCAGAAAAAGCCTTTGACAAAATTCAGCACACTTTTACAATAAAAAAATAATAACACTTCAAAAAATGGGGATAGAATGATACTACCTCAACATGAAACAGGTCATATGTGATAAGTTCACAGCAAACACTATTCTCAATAGTGAAAAACTGTAAGCACTCCCTCTAAGGTCAGAAAATCAAGGGTGTTCACTCTCACCACTATCATTCAACATAGTTTTGGATGTCCTAGCTAAACCAATCAGAGAAGAAAAAGAAATAAAAGGAATACAGATTGGAAAAGAAGAAGTAAAACTCTGACTGTTTGATGATGACATGATACTATACATAGAAAACCCACAAGAAACTATCAGAAAATTACTAGAGCCAATCAGTAAATTCAGTAAAGTTACAGGATAAAAGGTCAATATACATAAATCACTTGCATTCTTATATACTAACAATGACAAATCAGGAAGAGAAACTAAGGAATCAATCCCATTCTCCACTGCAACAAAAAGAATAAAATATCTAGGAATAAACCTACTTAAGGAGGAAAAATAACTGTAAATGAAAAATTATAAGACACTGATGAAAGAAATCAAAGATGATATAAACAGATGGAGATATTCCATGTTCCTGGGTAGGAAGAATCAATATTATGAAAATGACTATACTACCAAACTCAGTCTACAGATTCAATGCAATCCCTATCAAATTACCAATGGCATTGTTCACAGAACTAGAACAAAAAATTTCACAATTCCTATGGAAACACAAAGGACCTCAAATAGCCAAAGAAGTCTTGAGAAAGAAGAATGGAGCTGGAGGAATCAACCTTCCTGGCTTCAGGCTATACTACAAAGCTACATTCATCAAGACAGTACAGTACTGGCACAAAAGCAGAAATATAGACCAATGGAACAAGATAGAAAGCCCAGAGATAAACCCATGCACCTATGGGTACCTCATTTTTTACCAAAGAGGCAAGAATATAAAATGGGGCAAAGATAGCCTTTTCAATAAGTGGTGTTTGGAAAACTAGACAGCAAAAGAATGAAATTAGAACATTTCCTAACATCATACACAAAGATACACTAAAAGTGGATTAAATACTTAAATGGAAGACCAGGAACTATAAAACCCTGAGAGGAAAACATAGGCAGAACACTCAATGACATAAATCAAAGCAAGATTCTTTATGACTCACCTCCTAGATAATGCAAATAAAAACAAAAATAAACAAGTCTGACCTAATTAAATTTAAAAGCTTTTGCACAGGAAAGGAAATTATAAACAAGGTGAAAAGACAACCCTCAGAATGGGAGAAAATAATAGGAAAGGGAACAACTGACAAAGGATAATTTTCCAAAATTTACAAGCAGCTCATACAACTCAATACCAGAAAAACAAACAACCCAAAGAAAAAGAGGGGAAAAGACCTAAACAGACATTTTTCCAAAGAAGACATACAGATGGCTAATAAACACATGAAAAGATGCTCAACATTGCTCACTATTAGAGAAATGCAAATCAAAACTACAATGAAATACCACTTCACATCAGTCAGAATGGCCATCATCAAAAAGTCTACAAACAATAAATGTTGAAAAGGATGCTGGTGCAATGTAAATTGATACAGCCACTAAGGAAGACAGTATGAAGATTTCTTTTAAAAACTAAAAATAAAACCACCATATGACCCAGAAATCCCACTCCTAGGCATATGCTCAGAGGAAACCAAAGCTTAAAAAGACACGTGTCCCATTGTTCCTTGCAGGACTATTTACAATAGCTAGAACATGGAAGCAACCTAGATGTACATTGGCAGATGAATGGATAAAGAAGCTGTGGTACATATACACAGTGGAATATTACTCATCAATAAAAGGGAAAGCATTTAAGTCAGTTCTAATGAGGTGGATGAACCCCAAGTCTATTAAATAGAGTGAAGTAAGTCAGAAAGATTTAACACATATATATGGAATTTAGAAAGATGATACTGATTATCATTTATTTGCAAGGCAGAAATGGAGAAACAGAGAACAGACTTCAGGGAGAGGGGAGGAGAGGGTGAGATGTATGGAGAGAGTAACATGGAAACTTACACTACCGTATGCAAAACAGATAGTCAATGGGAATTTGCTGTATGACTCAAACCGGGGCTCTGTAACAATCTAGAAGGGTGGGATTGGGGGGGAGATGGGAGAGTGTTTTAAGAGGGCGGGGACCTCCGTACACCTATGGCTAATTCATGTTGATGTTTGACAGAAAATAATAAAATCTTGTAAAGCAATTATACTTCAACTAAAAAATAAATAAATTTTTGAAAAAATCATATAGTCAAGAAAATACCAGCAAAAATCCTTATATTTCAGTAGATTCTTGAAGTAGGAGAGAAAGTGAAATTCAGCAATGTTGGTAATGAGATTGTAAGCGAAAGGAAAAGACAAAGACCCAAACACACTTACTTGTGTTAAAGTAACAAAAAGTTTGTGCCTAGAGCACTGTGGTAAAGGTGGACAGCAGCAGGAGAGGATATATAAAAAGAGACTATGGAAGACTTAGGGGAAGGCAAGAAAAGCCATAGTTCTAATGGAATATCACTCAACCATATAAAAGAATAAAACCCTGCTATTTACAACAAACATGGATAGACCTTGAAACTATTATACTAAGATAAATCAGAGAGAGAAAGTAAAATGCCATTTGATTTCACTCTTATGCAGAATCTAAAAGCAAAACAAATGAATAAACAAAAAAACAAACAGAACACATTAGTGATTGCTGTTATTCAAGTCACCCAGTTATGTCCAACTCTTTGCAACCCCATGGTCTGCAGCATGCCAGGCCTCCCTGTCCATCACCAACTCCCAGAGCTTGCTCAAACTCATGTCCATTGAGTCACAGATACCATCCAACCATTTAATTCTCTGTTGTCCCCTTCTCCTCCTGTCTTCCGTCTTTCCCAGCATCAGGACCTTTACCAATGAGTCAGTTCATCACAACAGGTGGGCAAAATATTGGAGCTTCAGCTTTGGCTTCAGTCCTTCCAACGAATATTCAGGACTGATTTCCTTTAGAATTGACTAGTTTGATGTCCTTGCAGTCCAAGGGACTCTCAAGAGTCTTCTCCAACATCACAGTTCAAAAGCATCAATTCTTCAGCACTTAGCTTTCTTTGTAGTCTAACTTTCATATCCATACATGACGACTGCAAAAACCATAGCTTTGACTAGACAGACCTTTGTTGGCAAAGTAATGTCTCTGCTTTTCAACACTATGTCTAGGTTTATCATTGCTTTAGATTAGTAGTTATCAGAGGGGAAATGAAGGACAGTGGGTAAATTGTGTGAAGGAGATGATATACGCAACTACATTTGTGGTAGTGATCACTCCATAGTGTACATAGATATCAAATCACAATGCTGTACTCCTGAAACATATTTTTTAAGATAAAATTTGCAAAACAATAAAAAAGAAATCATAAAATGTTTTGTTCAAGTTCTGAGTAAAAGGCATTGGTAATTTTATAGAGATTGTATTGGATTTGGGGGTAATGTAGTCATGTTCACAATATTCATTCTTCAAATCCAAGAACATGGTATATCTCTCCATCGGTTTGTGTCATCTTTGATTTCTTTTGTCGTCGTCTTATCGTTTTCTTCACAGGTATTTTGTCTCCCTAGGTAAGTTTATTCCTAGGTATTTATTCTTTTTGCTGCAGTGGTGAATGGGATTGTTTCCTTAATTTCTTTTTCTGATCTTTTGCTGTTAGTGTATAAGAGTGCAAGAAATTTCTGTGTATTAATTTTATATCATATGACTTTACAAAATCCATTGATTAACTCTAGCAGTTTTCTGGTGGCATCTTTAGGATTTTCTACAATATCATGTCATCTGCAAAAAGTGACAGAAGTTACAACTGACACTGCAGAAATGCAAGGATTCCTAAGAGACTACCACAAGCAACTATGCCAATAAAATGGACAACCTTGGATGACAAATGTCCATCCAAGAAATGGACAAATTCTTGGATGACCTTCCAAGACAGAACCAGGAAGAAATAAAAAATATGACCAGACTGTTGACAAGTACTGAAACTGTGATTAAAATATTCCAACAAAGCAACCTAGATGTCCATCCACAGATGAATGGATAAGCAAGCTGTGGTACATATACACAATGGAGTATTACTCAGCCATTAAAAAGAATACATTTGAATCAGTTCTAAGGAGGTGGATGGAACTGGAGCCTATTATACAGAGTGAAGTAAGCCAGAAACAAAAACACAAATACAGTATACTAACGCATATATATGGAATTTAGAAAGATGGTAAAAATAACCCTATTTACGAGACAGCAAAAGAGACACTGATGTATAGACCAGACTTTTGGACTCTGGGACCGGGAGAGGGTGGGATGATTGGGGAGAATAACATTGAAATATGTATAATATTATATCTGAAATGTATTAATTGTTCAAACTAAATACTGTCATGTTACAATTTGTTCATATTAGATGTTTGTAATGTTTCTGATAATCAATAAAAGAGATTCTTGATAAAAAAATAAATAAATAAAATCTTCCAACAAACAAGAGCCCAGTCCAGATGACTTCACAGATGAATTCTATGAAACCTTTAGAGAAGACCTAACACATTCCCTTCTCAAACTCTTACAAAAAAAATTGCAAAGGGAGAAACACTCATTCTATGAGGACACCAGCACCCTGACACCAAAACCAGACAAATAAACTACACAAAAAAGGAAAATAACAGGCCAATAGCATTGATGAACATGGATACAAAAATTCTCAACAAAATACTAGCAAACAGAATCCAACAATACATTAAAAGGGTCATACTCTATGGTCAACTGGGATTTACCTTAGCAATGCAAGGATTCTTCAATATATGCAAATCAATCAATGTGATACACCACGTTAACAAACTGAAGGATAAAAGCAATATGATATGATATGATAATCTCAATAGATGCAGAAAAAGTTTTAGACAAAATTCAACACCCGTTTATGATAAAACTCTCCCGAAACTTGGTATACCTTTATTTAATAAAGGCCATATTCAAGCACATAGCAAACATTATTCTCAATGTTGAAAAACTGAAAGCATTTCCTCTAAGATCAGAAACACACCTAGGGTGCCCACTTTCACCACTATTATTCAACATAGTTTTGGAAGTCCTAGCCATGGCAATCAGAGAAGAAAAAGAAATAAAAGGAATCCAGATTGGAAGAGAAAATGCAAAATACTTTTTTATCTTACATTGAAAATGCAACTTTCACATGGAGGCAGGGTTGCTAAAAGAAAGATATATCTGTAGACTCTAATATAAGTCAAGAAAAAGCAAAATTGTTACATGAGAATTTAAAGCAAGCAGGTGATGGATCTAAAACTGGAGAATTTAATGCTAGCAAAGGATGATTTAATAATTTTAAAAAGAGGTTCAGATTTATCTCTGGGCTTTCTATTTTGTTCCATTGATCTACATTTCTGTCTTTGTGCCAATACCATACTGTCTTGATGACTGTGGCTGTGTAGTAGAGCCTGAAGTCAGGCAAGTTGATTCTTCCAGTTCCATTCTTCTTTCTGAAGATTGCTTTGGCTATTCGAGGTCTTTTGTATTTCCATACGTATTGTGAAATTATTTGTTCTAGCTCTGTGATAAATACCGTTGGTAGCTTGATAGGGATTGCATTGAATCTGTAGATTGCTTTTGGTAGTATACTCATTTTCACTATATTGATTCTTCTGATCCGTGAACATGGTATATTTCTCCATCTATTAGTGTCCTCTTTGATTTCTTTCACCAGTGTTTTATAGTTTTCTATATATAGATCTTCAGTTTTTTTAGATAGATATATTTCTAAGTATTTTATTCTATTCGCTGCAATGGTGAATAGAATTGTTTCCTTAATTTCTCTTTCTATTTTCTCATTATTAGTGTATAGGAATGCAAGGGATTTCTGTGTGTTGATTTCATATCCTGCAACTTTACTATATTCATTTATTAGCTCTAGTAATTTTCTGGTGGAGTCTTTAGGGTTATCTATGTAGAGGATCATGCCATCTGCAAACAGTGAGAGTTTTACTTCTTCTTTTCCAATTTGGATTTCTTTTATTTCTTTTTCTGCTCTGATTGCTATGGCCAAAACTATGTTGAATAGTAATGGTGAAAGTGGACACCCTTTACTTGTTCCTGACTTTAGGGGAAATGCTTTCAATTTTTCACCATTGAGGATAATGTTTGTTGTGGGTTTGTCATATATAGCTTTTATTATGTTGAGGTATGTTCCTTCTATTCCTGCTTTCTGGAGAGTTTTTATCATAAATGGATGTTGAAATTTATCAAAGGCTTTCTCTGCATCTATTGAGATAATCACATGTCTTTTATTTTTCAATTTGTTAATGTGGTGTATTACATTGATTGATTTGTGGATATTGAAGAATCCTGCATCCCTGGGATAAAGCCCACTTGGTCATGGTGTATGATCTTTTTAATGTGTTTTTGGATTCTGATTGCTAGAATTTTGTTAAGGAGTTTTGCACCTATGTTCATCAGTGATATTGGCCTGTAGTTTTCTTTTTTTGTGGCATCTTTGTCAAGTTTGGGTATTAGGGTGATGGTGGCCTCATAGAATGAGTTTGGAAGTTTACCTTCCTCTGTAATTTTCTGGAAGAGTTTGAGTAGGATAGGTGTTAGCTCTTCTCTAAATTTTTGGTAGAATTCAGCTGTGAAGCCATCTGGACGTGGGCTTTTGTTTGCTGGAAGATTTCTGATTACAGTTTCAATTTCTGTACTTGTGATGGGTCTGTTAAGATTTTCTATTTCCTCCTGGTTCAGTTTTGGAAAGTTGTACTTTTCTAAGAATTTGTCCATTTCTTCCCTGTTGTGCATTTTATTGGCATATAATTGCTGATAGTAGTCTCTTATGATCCTTTGTATTTCTGTGTTGTCTGTTGTGATCACTCCATTTTCATTTCTAATTTTTGATTTTTCTCCCTTTGTTTCTTGATGAGTCTGGCTAATGGTTTGTCAATTTTTTTTTATCCATGCATCTATGGACACCTTATCCTTGATAAAGGAGCAAGAATATACAATGGAGAAAAGACAATCTCTCTAACAAGTGGTGCTGGGAAAACTGGTCAACCACTTGTAAAAGAATGAAACTAGAACACTTTCTAACACCATACACAAAAACAAACTCAAAATGGATTAAAGATCTAAATGTAAGACCAGAAACTATAAAACTCCTAGAGGAGAACATAGGCAAAACACTCGCTGACATACATCACAGCAGGATCCTCTATGACCCACCTCCCAGAATATTAGAAATAAAATCAAAAATAAACAAATGGGACCTAATTAAACTTAAAAGCTTCTGCACAACAAAGGAAACTATAAGCAAGGTGAAAAGACAGCCTTCAGAATGGGAGAAAATAACAGTAAATGCAGCAACTGACAAACAACTAATCTCAAAAATATACAAGCAACTCCTACAGCTCAATTCCAGAAAAATAAATGACCCAATCAAAAAATGGGCCAAAGAACTAAACAGACATTTCTCCAAAGAAGACATACAGATGGTTAACAAACACATGAAAAGATGCTCAACATCACTCATTATCAGAGAAATGCAAATCAATTTTGCATTTCTACATTTCTACAATGCAAATTGTAGAATGAGGTACCATTTCACACCAGTCAGAATGGCTGCAATCCAAAAGTCTACGAGCAATAAATGCTGGAGAGGGTGTGGAGAAAAGGGAACCCTCTTGCACTGTTGGTGGGAATGCAAACTAGTACAGCCACTATGGAGAACAGTGTGGAGATTCCTTAAAAATCTGGAAATAGAACTGCAGCAATCCCACTGCTGGGCATACACACTGAGGAAACCAAAATTGAAAGAGACACGTAGCACTCTTTTTAATAGCCAGGACACGGAAGCAATCTAAATGTCAATCAGCAGATGAATTGATAAGAAAGCTGTGGTACATAAACACAATGGAGTATTACTCAGCCATTAAAAAGAATACATTTGAATCAGTTCTAATGAGGTGGATGAAAATGGAGCCTATTATACAGAGTAAAGTAAACCAGAAAGAAAAACACCAATACAGTATACTAATGCATACATATGGAATTTAGATAGATGGCAATGATAACCCTGTATGCAAGAGAGCAAAAGAGACACAGATGTATAGAACAGTCTTTTGACTCTATGGGAGAGGGAGAGGGTGGGATGATTTGGGAGAATGGCATTGAAACCTGTATAATTATAATATCATATGAGAAACGAATCGCCACTCCAGGTTCAATGCAGGATACAGGATGCTTGGTGCTGGTGCACTGGGACGACCCAGAGGGATGGTATGGGGACCGAGGTGGGAGGGGGTTTCAGGATAGGGAACAAGTGTACACCCATGGCAGATTCATGCTGATGTATGTCAAAACCAATATAATATAGTAATTAGCCTCCAATTAAAATAAATAAATTTAAATTAAAAAATATATATATTTTAAAAAAAGGTTTTTTTTGTTTGTTTGTTTGTTTTTTAATGTCAAGACCATAAGAGGAGAACCTTATGCTGATCAAGAGGCAGCAGACATGTTCCTAAATGCCATTAAGAATGTCATTGAGGAGAATGGTTATCTTCCTGAATAGTTCTTTTTTTTTTTTTTTTTTCAATACAGACAAAAGTGCCCTATTCTGGAAAAAAATTCCATTCAGGACATTTATTACTAAAGAAGAGATATGAGCACTAGGATTTAGGGCAGGGAGGGATAGGCTAACTACTGACCTGTGCAAATACAATGGAGTTTACAATCAGCACTGCTCTTATTTATAAAACTGCTAACACTTCTGCCTTGAAGGGAAAGGTAAACACCAGCTGCTAGTCTTTTAGTTGTATAACAAGAAAGACTGAACGTGAGAACAGTTTTTCTGGATTGGTTCCATCGAAGCTTTGTCCTTGAAGTTAGAACGTATCTTGCCAGTAAGGAGCTGCCTTTTAAAGTTATTTAGCTATTGGACAATGCCACTGGCCACCCAGAACCCCGTGAGTTCAATTATTTAGTTCAGTATTGATGCCATCAAAGTGATCTACTGCTGCTGCTGCTAAGTCGCTTCAGTCATGTCTGACTCTGTGCGACCCCATAGACGGCAGCCCACCAGGCTCCACGGTCCCTGGGATTCTCCAGGCAAGAACACTGGAATGGGTTGCCATTTCCTTCTCCAATGCATGAAAGTGAAAAGTGAAAGTGAAGTGGCTCAGTCATGTCCGACTCTTAGCGACCCCCTGGACTGCAGCCTACCAGGCTCCTCCATCCATGGGATTTTCCAGGCAACAGTACTGGAGTGGGGTGCCATTGCCTTCTCCCCAAAGTGATATACTTCCCCTCAAACACAACATCTCTAATTCAGCCTCTAGATCAGGGGGACCTAGGGACCTTTAAGGCTCATTACACATGGTACTTTATGGAAAGAACTATCAACACAATGGAAAAGAACCCTGATAGAACATGATGAAAGTCTGGTAAGACTGCATCACTGAAGACACCATTGTTATTTTTTTAAAAGCCATTAAGCCTGAAACTGTAAATTCCTGTTGCCAAAAACTGTGTTCAGATGTGTTACATGACTCCACAGGATTTATGACAGAGCCAGTTGAGGAAATCATGAGAGAGATCGTGGATATAACCAAAAAAGTTTGGGGGGGGGGTGTGAAGGGAGGGTTTCAAGATAAAAATCTTGGAGAAATTCAGGAGGTGATAAACATCACATTTAGAGGAATTAACAGAAGACAACTTGATAAAGATGTGTGCTTTTGAACTAGATGGGAAAGAAGTTGTAGAAGCAGCAGTGCTAGAAAACAAATTGACATTAGACAGTCTGGCAGAAGGGCAAAACTGCATTTGACTTCTTTTACAACATGGACCCTTCTGTAATATGAGCAATGAAACTGAAGAAAATACTGGAAGGATTGGTACCATGCTAAAACATTTTTAGTGAAAAGAATAAGTAAAAAAGACACAAAGTACAATGTATTTCCATACAGTTACACAGAATGTGCCTGCTTCTCCTAGCTCCCCTTAGAACTCCTCCACCTCTTCTGCCTCTTGCTACTCTGACATAGCAAGATTAACTTTCTTTTCATCCTCCTCCTCAGACTACTCAAGGTAAATACTATGAGAATGAAGACCTGTATTAAGAACCATTTCACTTAATGAATAGTAAATAATCATCCTGGTGTTAATAAACTTATCTGTTGTGTTTATATGTCTTCATGTGAAAATCTAATAACTGTACGGCAAGAACTGTAAGAGATATTTTTGTGTCATGATCATCTCCTAAGTATTTATTATATAGAATACCATATGCAAGATTCGTATGTAAGTGGAAAGCCTATCCTTCCATAGGCATAAAGAGATGTTACATAAGAATCATAATGTGTTAATGTCCTTGCTATTTTATACCTTGTTTTCAAAGTATTATATTACTGTAGAGTATGCCTCTCTCTCATAACTGGGGAAACAGTATCAGCCTATCATAAGTGATTTTTTAATGTAATGTTTCATATTTGTGCCATGAATATGACTATACTATATGCCAAAAATTCTTATAATTATTCACTTTTATTTTTATTGAAGGATAATTGATTTACAGAATTTTGTTGTTTTCTGTCAAAACTCAACATGAATCAGCCATAAGTATACATATATCCTCTCCCTTTTGAAACTCCCTCCTCATCCCACCACTCTAGATTGATACAGAACCCCTGTTTGAGTTTCCTGAGCCATACAGTAAATTCCCATTGACTATCTATTTTACATATTGCAATGTAAGTTTCCATGTTACTCTTTTCATACATCTAACCCTCTAATCCCCTCTCCCCATGTCCACAAGTCTATTCTGCATTGTTTCTCCATTGCTGCCCTGTAAGTAAATTCTTCAGTACTATTTTTCTAGATTCTGTATATGTGTGTTAGAATATGATATTTACCTTTCTCTTTCTGAATCACTTCACTCTGTATAATAGGTTCTAGGTACAACCATCTCATTAGAACTGGCTCAATGATGTTCCATTTTATGGCTGAGTAATATCCATTGTGAATTTCTTCTCTGATCTTAATAATTTCTTTCCTTCTAATTTGGAGGGGTGCAGAGGTTGTTCTTTTTCCAGTTCCTTTAGGTGTAAAGTTAGGCTTTCTATTCGATGTTTTTCTTGTTTCTGAGGTAGGACTGTATTGCTATAAACTTCCCTCTTAGAACTGCTTTTGCTGCATCCCATAGGCTTTGAGTTGTGGTGGGTTTTTTGTTTGTTTGTTTTGTCTTTTAATTTAATTTTATTTTTTAACTTTACAATATTGTATTGGTTTTGCCATATATCAAAATGAATCCTCCACAGGTATACATGTGTTCCCCGTCCTGAACCCTCCTCCCACCTCTCTCCCCATACCATCCCTCTGGGTCGTCCCAGTGCACCAGCCCCAAGCATCCAGTATCATGCATCGAACCTGGACTGGCAACTCGTTTCATATATGATATTATACATGTTTCAATGCCATTCTCCCAAATCATCCCACCCTCTCCCTCTCCCATAGAGTCCAAAAGACTGTTCTATACATCAGTGTCTCTTTTCCTGTCTCGTATACAGGATTATTGTTACCATCTTTATAAATTACATATATATGCATTAGTATACTGTATTGGTGTTTTTATTTCTGGCTTACTTCACTCTGTATAATAGGCTCCGGTTTCATCCACCTCATTAGAACTTATTCAAATGCATTTTTTAATGGCTGAGTAATACTCCCTCGTGTATATGTATCATAGCTTTCTTAGCCATTCATCTTCTGATGGACATCTAGGTTGCTTCCATGTCCTGGCTATTGTAAACAGTGCTGCAATGAACATTGTGGAACACATGTCTCTTTCAATTCTGGTTTCCTCAGTGTGTATGCCCAGCAGTGGGATTGCTGGGTCGTATGGCAGTTCTATTTCCAGTTTTTTAAGGAATCTCCACACTGTTCTCCATAGTGGCTGTACTAGTTTGCATTCCCACCAACAGTGCAAGAGGGTTCCCTTTTCTCCACACCCTCTCCAGCATTTATTGCTTGTAGACTTTTGGATTGCAGCCATTCTGAGGTGTGAAATGTTACCTCATTGTGGTTTTGATTTGCATTTCTCTGATAATGAGTGATGTTGAGCATCTTTTCATGTGTTTGTTAACCATCTGTATGTCTTCTTTGGAGAAATGTCTGTTTAGTTCTTTGGCCCATTTTTTGATTGGGTCATTTATTTTTCTGGAATTGAGCTGTAGGAGTTGCTTGTATATTTTTGAGATTAGTTGTTTGTCAGTTGCTTCATTTGCTATTATTTTCTCCCATTCTGAAGGCTGTCTTTTCACCTTGCTTATAGTTTCCTTTGTTGTGCAGAAGCTTTTTAAGTTTAATTAGGTCCCATTTGTTTATTTTTGATTTTATTTCTAATATTCTGGGAGGTGGGTCATAGAGGATCCTGCTGCGATGTATGTCAGCGAGTGTTTTGCCTATGTTCTCCTCTAGGAGTTTTATAGTTTCTGGTCTTACATTTAGATCTTTAATCCATTTTAAGTTTGTTTTTGTGTATGGTGTTAGAAAGTGTTCTAGTTTCATTCTTTTACAAGTCGTTGACCAGTTTTCCCAGCACTACTTGTTAGAGATTGACTTTAATCTATTGTATATTCCTGCCTCCTTTGTCAAAGATAAGGTGTCCATATGGGCGTGGATTTATCTCTGGGCTTTCTATTTTGTTCCATTGATCTATATTTCTGTGCCAGTACCATACTGTCTTGATGACTGTGGCTGTGTAGTAGAGCCTGAAGTCAGGCAGGTTGATTCCTTCAGTTCCATTCTTCTTTCTCCAGATTGCTTTGGCTATTCGAGGTTTTTTTATATATCCATACAAACTATGAAATTATTTGTTCTAGCTCTGTGAAGAGTACCGTTGGTAGCTTGATAGGGATTGCACTGAATCTATAAATTGCTTTGGGTAGTATACTCATTTTCACTATATTGATTCTTCTGATCTGTGAACATGGTATATTTATCCATCTATTAGTGTCCTCTCTGATTTCTTTCACCAGTGTTTTATAGTTTTCTATATATAGGTCTGGCTTGGAGAATTTTGAGCATTACTTTACTAACATGTGAGATCAGTGCAATTGTGCAGTAGTTTGAGCATTCTTTGGCATTGCCTTTCTTTGGAATTGGAATGAAAACTGACCTTTTCCAATCTTGTGGCCACCGCTGAGTTTTCCAAATTTGCTGGCATATTGAGTGCAGCACTTTCACAGCATCATCTTTCAGGACTTGGAATAGCTCCACTGGAATTCCATCACCTCCACTAGCTTTGTTCGTAGTGATGCTTTCTAAGGCCCACTTGACTTCACATTCCAGGAGAGTCTGGCCCTAAGTCAGTGATCACACCATCGTGATTATCTGGGTCGTGAAGCTCTTTTTTGTACAGTTCTTCTGTGTATTCTTGCCACCTCTTCTTAATATCTTCTGCTTCTGTTAGGTCCATACCATTTCTGTCCTTTATCGAGCCCATCTTTGCATGAAATGCTCCTTTGGTATCTCTGATTTTCTTGAAGAGATCCCTAGTCTTTCCCATTCTGTTGTTTTCCTCTATTTCTTTGCCTTGATCGCTGAAAAAGGCTTTCTTATCTCAGCAAAATGTGAACCGTGAACTTCCTTATGTTCAAGCTGGTTTTAGAAAAGGTACAGGAACCAGAGATCAAATTGCCAACATCTGCTGGATCATCGAAAAAGCAAGAGAGTTCCAGAAAAACATCTATTTCTGCTTTATTGACTATGCCAAAGCCTTTGACTGTGTGGATCACAATAAACTGTGGACAATTCTGAAAGAGATGGGAATACCAGACCACCTGATCTGCCTCTTGAGAAATTTGTATGCAGGTCAGGAAGCAACAGTTGGAACTGAACATTGAACAACAGACTGGTTCCAAATAGGAAAAGGAGTACATCAAAGCTGTATATTGTAACCTTGTTTATTTAACTTCTATGCAGAGTACATCATGAGATGCACTGAACTGGAAGAAACACAAGTTGGAATTAAGATTGCTGGGAGAAATATGAATAACCTCAGATATGCAGATGACACCACCCTTATGGCAAAAAGTGAAGAGGAACTAAAAAGCCTCTTGATGAAAGTGAAAGTGGAGAGTGAAAAACTTGGCTTAAAGCTCAACATTCAGAAAACAAAGATCATGGCATCCGGTCCCATCACTTCATGGTAAATAGATGGGGAAACACTGGAAACTGTCAGACTTTCTTTTTCTGTGCTCCAAAATCACTGCAGATGGTGACTGCAGCCATGAAATTAAAAGACGCTTACTCTTTGGAAAGAAAGTTATGACCAACCTACATCACATATTCAAAAGCAGAGACATTACTTTGCCAACAAAGTTTCGCCTAGTCAAGGCTATGGTTTTTCCTGTGATCATGTATGGATGTGAGAGCTGGACTGTGAAGGTGGCTGAGCGCCAAAGAATTGATGCTTTTCAAGTGTGGTGTTGGAGAGGACTCTTGAGAGTCCCTTGGACTGCACGGAGATCCAACCAGTCCATTCTGAAGGAGATCAGCCCTGGGATTTCCTTGGAAGGAATGATGCTAAAGCTGAATCTCCAGTATTTTGGCCACCTCATGCGAAGAGTTAACTCATTGGAGAAGACTTTGATGCTGGGAGGGATTGGGGGCAGGAGGAGAAGGGGACGACAGAGGATGAGATGGCTGGATGGCATCACTGACTCGATGGATGTGAGTCTGAGTGACCTCCAGGAGTTGGTGATGGACAGGGAGGCCTGGCATGCTGCGATTCAAGGGGTCGCAAAGAGTAGGACACGACTGAGTGACTGGTCTGATCTGATATATAGGTCTTTAGTTTCTTTCAGATCAGATTTGTTTCTTTAGTTTCTTTAGGTAGATATATTCCTAAGTATTTTATTCTTTTTGTTGCAATCGTGAATGGAATTGTTTCCTTAATTTCTCTTTCTATTTTCTCATTATTAGTGTACAGGAATGCAAGGGATTTCTTTGTGTTGATTTTATATCCTGCAACTTTACTATGTTCTAGTAGTTTTCTACTATGATTAGTTCTAGTAGTTTTCTGATGCAGTCTTTAGGGTTTTCTATATAGAGGATCATGTCATCTGCAAACAGTGAGTTTTACTTCTTCTTTTCCAATTTGGATTCCTTTTATTTCTTTTTCTGCTCTGATTGCTGTGGCCAAAACTTCCAAAGCTATGTTGAATAGTAGTGGTGAAAGTGGGCACCCTTGTCTTGTTCCTGATTTTAGTTGTGTTTTCACTGCAATTTGTTTCTAGAAATTTTTTTATCTCCCTTTTGATTTCTTCAGTAACCTGTTGGTTATTTAGAAACGTATTGTTTAAATCCATGTGTTGTATTTCTTAGTTTTTTTTTTTTTTTCTTGTAGTTTATATCTAGTCTCAGAACATTGTGGTCAGAGAAGATGCTTCCTATTGCTGCTTAGTCGCTTTAGTCGTGTCCGACTCTGTGCAACCCCATAGATGGCAGCACACCAGGCTCCGCCATCCCTGGGAGTCTCCAGGCAAGAATACTGGAGTAGGTTGCCATTTCCTTCTCCAATGCATGAGAGTGAAAAGTGAAAATGAAGTTGCTCAGTCGTGTCTGACTCTTCGCGACCCCATGGACTGCAGCCTATCAGGCTCCTACATCCATGGGATTATCCAGGCAAGAGTACAGGAGTGGGTTGCCATTGCCTTCTCCAGGAGATGCTTGATACTATTTCAATTTTCTTAAGTTTACTGAGGTTTGATTTGTGACCAAAGATGTCTGTCGTGAAGAATGTTCCATATCCTGGAAAATATCCACAGAAGAAGGTGTATTCTTCTGCAATTGGATGCAATGCCCTGAAGATATCGATGAGAGCCATCTCATCTAATATATCATTTAAGACGTGTTTCCTTATTAATTTTCTGTTTTGATGATTGGTCCATTGGTGTGAGTGGGGTATTAAAGTCTCCTACTCTTATTGTGTTACTGTAAATTCTCCTTTTATGTCTGTTAGTGTTTGTCTTATATATTGAGGTGCTCCTATGTTGGGTGCACAGATATTTACAATTGTTATGGCTTCCTCTTGGATTGATCCCTTGATCATTATATTGTGTCCTTCCTTATCTCTTGTAATCTTTATTTTAAGGTCTATTTTGTCTGATATAAGGATTGCTACTCCAGCTTTCTATTTCCCATTTGCATGGACTATATTTTTCCATCCTCTCACTTTCAGTCTATATGTGTCCTGAGGTCTGAAGTAGGTTTCTTATAGACAGTATATATATGGGCCCTGTTTTTGTATCCATTCAGCCAGTCTGTGTCTTTTGGTTAGAACACTTAATCCATTTACATTTAAAGTAATTATTGATATATATGTTCCTTTTGACATTTTCTTAATTGTTTGGGGTTGATTTTGTAGATCTTTTTCCTTCTCTTCTATTTCCTGACTATATAAGTCCCATTAATATTTGTCATAAACCTGGTTTGGTGGTACTAAATTCTATTAACTTTTGCTTGTCTGAAAAGCTTTTGATTTCTCCATCAATTTTGAATGAGATCCTTGCCAGCTACAGTAATCTTGGTTGTAGATTTTTCCCTTTCAGTACTTTAAATATATCCTGCCATTCCTTCTGGCCTGCAGAGTTTCTGCTAAAGGACCAGGTGTTAAACGTATGGGGTTTCCATTGTATGTTACTTGTTGCTTTTCTCTTGCTGCTTTTAATATTCTTTATTTAGTGCTTAGTCTCTATTAGTTTGATTAGTATGTGTCTTGGCATGTTTCTCCTTGGATTTATTCTGTATGGGACTCTGCACTTCTTGGACTTGATTATTTCCTTTTCCATGTTGGGGAAATTTTAACTATAATCTCTTCAAAATTTTTCTCATACCTTTCTCTCTTCTGGGATCCCTATAATTTGAATGTTGGTGCATTTGATATTGTCCCAGAGGTCTCTGAGACTGTCCTCAGTTTTTTTCATTCTTTTTACTTTATTCTGCTCTTCAGAACTTATTTCCATCATTTTATCTTCCAGCTCATTGATTCATTCTGCTTCAGATATTCTGCAACTGATTCCTTCCAGAGTATTTTTAATTTCAGTAATTGTATTGTTTGTCACTGTAGATTTATTCTTTAATTCCTCTAGTTCTTTGTTAATTGATTCTTGCATTTTTTCCATTTTGTTTTCAAGGTTTTTGATCATCTTTACTATGATTATTCTGAATTCTTTTTCAAGTAGTTTGGCTATTTCCTCTTCATTTATGTAGACTTCTCTGTTTCTAATTTGTTCCTTCATTTGTATAGTATTTCTCTGCATTTTCATTATCTTTTTTTTAACTTATTGTGTTTGATGTCTCCTTTTCCCAGTCTTCAAAATTGTATTCTTTCTTCCTTTTGGTTTTTGCCCTCCTAACGTTGGTCCAGTGGATTTTGTAAGCCTCGTATAGAGTGAAATTTGTGCTGAGTTTTTTGTTGGTGTTGTTTGTTTGTTTTTCCTCTGATTGGCAAGGCTGAGTGAGGTGGTAATCCTATCTGCTGATGATTGGGTTTGTATTTTTGTTTGGTTTGTTTAGATGAGGTGTTCTGCACAGGGTGCTACTGGTGGTTGGGTGATACTGGGTCTTGTATTCAAGTGGTTACCTGTGTGTGAATTCTCACTATCTGATACTCCCTAGGGTTAGTTCTCTGGTAGTCTAGGGTCTTGGAGTCAGTGCTCCCACTCCAAAGGCTCAGGACTTGATCTATGGTCAGGAATGAAGATTCCACAAGTGGTTTGTTATGACATTAAGTGAGATTAAAACAAATCCCCAAAAATGAGAAACCAAATATGAACCCCAGACAAATGACAGTTATAAAATCAGACAAATAATAATTAAAATAATGGAATATACATATATACATATACACCCATATATATATATATATGGTGTATATGTATATATGTATATTCCATATACACCCATACGGGGAAGGCGATGGCACCCCACCCCAGGGAAATCCATGGAGGAGGATCTGGAGGCCCAGTCATGGGGCGCAAGAGTGGACACGACGAGCGACTTCACTTCATTACTTCCATGCGGGGAAGGAAGGCACCCACTCCACTGTTTTGCTGGAGAACCCGGAGGTAGCACTAAGCAAAGTCAAAACATCCCAACAAAATAAAATACAGTAGATTGACCTGGCAAACAAAGGAAATCAAAAGTTATATTTACCAGTTAAGAATGAAACTAACTAAAACAAACGAAAGCAAGATGCCAAGTGGAGAACAAAGGAATGAAAACAAAACTGACACATATGTTGAGAGAAAGAGAAAGAAAGCAAGAATAGATATGCAAAGTTAAACAGAGGTAGATGAACAAGATTTATATACATTAAAGATTAACTGCAAGAGGAAAAGAACAGTAGGAAAGGCAAACAAAGGAGTAAATGTAGAAAAAGTATAATAGTTTTAAAAAATTAAAAGTTAAAATTATAAAAAAAGAGAAAAGAAGAAAAAGGAAAGAAAAGGAAGAAAAGGAAAACTCCATAGAACTGCAAAAGCCCAATGTAGAGGCAGAGGTTTATAACAAGTATAAAAAGTGTGACTGAATATACACATATACATATACACCCATAAGCAAAATCAAAACAGTCCAACAAAAGTAAAGTACAATAGATTGACCCAGTGAACAAAGGAAACTAAAAATTATATCTACCAGTTAAGAACAAAACTAACTGAAGCACAAACTGGAAAGCAAAACTAAAGTAAGGTGCCAATTGGGGAATAAAGCAATGAAAATAAAACTAACAAATATGTTGAAAGGAAAAGAAAGAAAGAATGAACTTATATGCAGAGTTAAATAGAAGTAGATAAAGACTTATATACATTAAAGTTTAATGGCAAGGGGAAAAGAAAAGTAGGAAAGGCAAACAAATGAATAAATGTAGAAAATAATATGATATGTTTAAAAAATTTTTAAAGAGAAAATAACAACAACAACAAAATAAATAAATAAAAAAGGTAAACTCCACAGAACTGCAAAAGCCCAATGTAGAGGCAGAGGTTTATAACAACAATAAAAAGTGTGACTGAATATACACATATACATATATACCCATAAGCAAAATCAAAACAGTCCAACAAAACTAAAGTATAATAGATTGATCCAATGAATAAAGGAAAACAAAAATTATATCTACCAGTTAAGAACAAAACTAACTGAAGCACAAACTGGAAAACAAAACTAAAGCAAGGTGCCAAGTGGGAAATAGAGCAATAAAAATAAAACTAACAAATATGTTGAGATGAAAAGAAAGAAAAAAAAGAAAGAATTGATATGCAAAGTTAAATAGAGGTAGATGAAGAAGATTCATATACATTAAAGTTTAACAGCAAGGAGAAAAGAACAGTAGGAAAAGCAAACAAAGGAATAAAAGTAGAAAAAATAATGATAGGTTTAAAAAATTAAACATAAAAAAAAAAGGAAAACTCCATAGAACTGCAAAAGCCTAATGTAGAGGCAGAGGTTTTTAACAATAAAAAATGTAACTGAGAAAAAAAAAAAAGAGCTCAAAAGCTTAATTAGATTTCATAAGATTTCAAAGTACTAGTAAAATCAACAACTATAACATGGGGGAGAAAGCAAAAGAATCTACAGAACAAGTCAAAACATAAGAATAATCAATGGTTTTCTGGAGTCACTGCTGTCAGAGTCCTTTCTCTTGCTGGGAGTCACAGTCCACCTTACCTCCCTGGGATACCCTCCAACACTGTGCTGGTCTCTAGACCTGCTGTGGGGCAGCTCAGACTCTAATCTGGTCCTACTCCTGTGTGTTATTGCCTCCAATGTCCACAGCTATCAGAACTAGTGCATTTTCTTTTGTGAGAGCTTTCAATGTCCTTTTATATATTCCACAGACACAGTCTGCCTAGTTGATCGTGTGGATTAAATCTGCAGCTTGTACATCTAGTGGGGAAGTTTTGGGTCTTTTTCCTTAGTCACACTGCCCCTGGGTTTCAATAGTGGTTTTATCTCCACCTCTGCATGTGGGTCATCCACTGGGATGCTCCTGAGGCTGCTCTGGAGGCCTTGGGTTTGTCCCTGTGGTGACCAGGTGTGGAGGTGGTGCAGCTGCTTGGGTCAAAGGGGTTCTGGCAGCACTAGGTACTCAGGGGTGTTAGCAGCTAGGGCAGTGGGAAATATAGTGCTCTAGAACGGTGTGGTAACCAGTATTGGCCAACACGCTCCAGTATTATTAACTGGAGAAACCCCCTCCCTGATAGAGAAGCCTGGCAGGCCAGTTTACAGGGTGGCAAAGATTCGCACATGACCAAAGCAACCCTAAACGCAGAGATGAAAAATTTTCTTCTTTTGCTTGTGGCAGTTCTGCCCTAGTGAGAGTTGAGCGTGAAGGTGGCACAGCTGCTTGACTTGTGGGGACCCTGGTGGCACAAAATGTGCAGGGACACGGACTGCCTCCACCCAAGGAGTTATGGCCTTATCAGGGGCTTTTTTTGAGCTTATTGATCAGAAGGCCTCTTTGGCCAGTCTTTCTCTGTAGCTCTGCCTGTTCAGGCACTTAGAGGGCTCCCTTGCCTGGGGTCCTTTTCTGTTGTTGGGCACATCAGGCATATAGAGGGGACCCCCCCTGGCTGGCTTCCTACTCTGTAGATCAGTGCATCAAGCACTTAAAAAGGCACCCTGGTTGGGGTCCCACTGTGTAGTTCAGGACATCAGACATTTTGTGGGCCAGCCTCTCTATTGTTTAGCTGCAGATGCTGGCCTGTGGAGGGAGAGACTATGGTGATGGCTCCACCTCCCTACACATAACTCAGCAGTATCACCTTGCTTCCATGGCTGCCTGGCTTTCCTCCACAGGCATTTCCCATCATGATTTCCTCCCTCACACCCCCTGGATTCATCTCTCCACAGTCAACAGCAGCCCTCACCCTGGGATTGCTCCACAATCCCTA
Organism: Tragelaphus eurycerus; assembly: GCA_935064755.1. Classification (NCBI taxonomy): domain Eukaryota; kingdom Metazoa; phylum Chordata; class Mammalia; order Artiodactyla; family Bovidae; genus Tragelaphus; species Tragelaphus eurycerus. Next base: position 3,871,670 of record CAKXYN010000123.1, read on the forward strand.
AACTCCAGCTCCCAGCCTCTGCACCTTCCTGAGGACTCGCATCCCTGTCCAGGGTGTGTATGGCTACAGCAAGGACTGTCTGTTCTCATTCCATTTAGGCTGCCACAGATCAGCTATTTCACTCTCAGTCTTAAAACTTTCTCCTCTGACTCAGACAATTGCCCAGATGTGGGGATCAGACCCCTGCTTCAGTTCCCCCACCCACTGAGGGCAGGTCCAGTCCTACTAACACTCTTGTTTTTCCCCCTAGTTCCTCCATCTTACCGAGTTTTGCATGGTTCTATATATTCTTTTCCGCTGATCAGGTACTCCTGTCCACTCTCAGCTGGTGTTCTGCATGCACTTCTGTGTCTGAAGGTGTGTTACTGATGTATCAGTGGAGAGAGATGTAATCCATATCCACCTACTCCTCCATCATCTTGTTCTTTCTAATGATTCATTTTTCAGTGTATAGGTTAGGCTACCACGAAGTAATTATATTGATTACACTATGCTAGCATAAAGCAATCACATTGCTGCTTCTTTATTATCAATACATCAATCATTATACCCATAATTTTTCACATAATCTTTACATTTTTGATATCCAGTACTAATACATACAAGATCTACAGTGATTTGTATCATATAAGACAATGTTGATGGAGATACTGACAAGACAGATAATTCATCTTGTATGTAGATGATGTAAACTTAAGGTATAGAAAAATACAATGTGGTACTGTTAAATGTATTTTCTTTCTCTCATGACTTTCTTAATAACATTTTCTTTTCTCTAGCTTACGCTATTGTAAAAATACAGAACATCATCAGTTCAGTTCAGTAGCTCAGTCGTGTCCAACTCTTTGTGACACCATGAACTGCAGCACGCCAGGCCTCCCTGTCCATCACCAGCTCCTGGAGCTCACTCAGACTCATGTCCATTGAGTCAGTGATGCCATCCAGTCATCTCATCCTCTGTCATCCCCTTCTCCTTCTGCCCCCAATCCCTCCCAGCATCAGAGTCTTTTCCAATGAGTCAACTCTTCACATGAGGTGGCCAAAATACTGGAGTTACAGCTTTAGCATCATTCCTTCCAAAGAAATCCCAGGGCGGATCTCCTTCAGAATGGACTGGTTGGATCTCCTTGCAGTCCAAGGGACTCTCAAGAGTCTTCTCCAACACCACAATTCAAAAGCATCAATTCTTCAGCGCTCAGCTTTCTTCACAGTCCAACTCTCACGTCCATACATGACCACTAGAAAAACCATAGCCTTGACTAGATGGACCTTTGTTGGCAAAGTAATGTCTCTGCTTTTCAATATGCTATGTAGGTTGGTCATAATTTTTCTTCCAAGGAGTAAGTGTTTTTTAATTTCATGGCTGCAGTCACCATCTGCAGTGATTTTAGAGCCCAGAAAAATAAAGTCTGATACCGTTTTCATTGTTTCCCCATCTATTTTCCATAAAGTGATGGGACCAGATGCCATGATCTTCGTTTTCTGAATGTTGAGCTTTAAGCCAACTTTTTCACTCTCCTCTTTCACTTTCATCAAGAGGTTTTTGAGTTCCTTTTCACTTTCTGCCATAAGGGTGTGTCATCTGCATATCTGAGGTTATTGATATTTCTCCCAGCAATCTTGACTCCAGCTTGTGCTTCCTCCAGCCCAGCGTTTCTCATGATGTACTCTGCATATAATTTAAATAAACAGAGTGACAATACACAGCCTTGACGTACTCCTTTTCCTATTTGGAACCTGTCTGTTGTTTCATGTTCAGTTCCAACTGTTGCTTCCTGACCTGCATACCAATTTCTCAAGAGGCGGGTCAGGGGATCTGGTATTCCCATCTCTTTCAGAATTTTCCACAGTTTATTGTCATCCACACAAAGGGTTTGGCATAGTCAATAAAGCAGAAATAGATGTTTTTTCTGGAACTCTCTTGCTTTTTCCATGATCCAGCAGATGTTGGCAATTTGGTCTCTGGTTCCTCTGCCTTTTCTAAAACCAGATTGATCATCTGTAAATTCATGGTTCATGTATTACTGAAGCCTGGCTTGGAGAATTTTGAGCATTATTTTACTAACATGTGAGATCAGTGCAATTGTGCGGTAGTTTGAGCATTCTTTGGCATTGCCTTTCTTTGGGATTGGAATGATAACTGACCTTTTCCAGTCCTGTGGCCACTGCTGAGTTTTCCAAATTTGCTGGCATATTGAGTGCAGCACTTTCACAGCATCATCTTTCAGGATTTGAAATAGCTCCACTGGAATCCCATCACCTCCACTAGCTTTGTTCATAGTGATGCTTTCTAAGGCCCACTTGACTTCACATTCCAGGATATCTGGCTCTAGGTGAGTGATCACACCACTGTGATTATCTTGGTCATGAAGACCTTTTTTGTACAGTTCTTCTGTGTATTCTTGCCACCTCTTCTTATACATGTATAAAATATGTTAACCAACTGTTTATGTTATCAGCAAGGCTTCCAGTCAAGGGTAAGTTATTAGTAAAGCTTTCACAGAGTAAAAATTATATGCAAGTTTTCAGCTGCATGGCCAGAGGGGTGAGTGCCCCAACCTCCAATATCATTTAAGGGATCATCTGTATTTAAAAAAATAATTTATCAGGGGGAAGTACAATGTTAAAGCAAATATAGAGCAAACCAATGAAAATAATTTTTATTTCAAAAAATTAATGAGAGATAGGAAAGGTAGCTATCAATTTAAAATAAAATATTCTAGAAATGCTATGATCTGCTTTTATTTTCAGGATTTAATTACCAAGCATGAAGAGGTAGAAAAATGAAAATAGAGGGGCAAAGTAATATTAATAATAATAATAAAAGGACAAATTAGGTAGAAAACAAAAGAAGTAAAGAAATCTCTTCAGTTACAGACTAATGTATTTATAAGTAAAAGCCTGAGCACACACTTTGTTTTTCTGCAAATGTATGGCCCCAATCTTCTTTAAAATCAGCATCCTTACAAAAGGTATTCTTCATGATCAGAATGCCCATATTAGGGTATTTCTGTCTAGAACAAATGCTAAACCAGATAAACTACCAATACCACTGACATAATCAGGAGCATCCAGATAAACCAGAATGGCCATGTAGTAGATTATGAGAATGAAGACAATTCCTCACCCCTGTCTGTATCCATTTCTTCTCAGAAAGACTTTCAGTTCAGTTCAGTTCCTCAGTTGTGTCAGACTCTTTGCAACCCCATGAACTGTACCATGCCAGGCCTCCCTGTCATGACCAACTCCTGGAGTCTACCCAAACTCATATCCATTGCGATGGTGATGCCATCCAACCATCTCATCCTCTGTCGTCCCCTTCTCCTCCTGCCCTCAATCTTTCCTGGCATCAGGGTCTTTTCAAATGAGTCAGCTCTTCACATCAGGTGGCCAAAGTATTGGAGTTTCAGCTTCAACATCAGTTCTTCCAATGAACACCCAGGACTGATCTCCTTTAGGATGGACTGGTTGGATCTCCTTGCAGTCCAAAGGACTCTCAAGAGTCTTCTCCAACACCACAGTTCAAAAGCATCAATTCCTATGCATTCAGCTTTCTTTATAGTCCAACTCTCACATCCATACATGACCACTGGAAAAAAAATATATAGCCTTGACTAGACGGACCTTTGTTGAGAAAGTAATGTCTCTCCTTTTTAATATCCTGTCTAGGTTGGGCATAACTTTACTTCCAAAGAGTAAGTGTCTTTTAATTTCATGGCTGCAGTCATCATCTGCAGTGATTTTGGAGCCCAGAAAAACAAAGTGTGACACTGTTTCCACTATTTCCCCATCTATTTGCTGTGAAGTGATGGGACCTGATGCCATGATCTTTGTTTTCTGAATGTTGAGCCTTAAGCCAACTTTTTCACTCTTCTCTTTCACTTTCATCAAGAGGCTCTTTAGTTCTTCACTTTCTGCCATAAGGGTGGTGTAATCTGCATATCTGAGGTTATTGATATTTCTCCCAGCAATCTTGATTCCAGCCTGTGCTTCCTCCCGCCCAGCGTTTCTCATGATGTACTCTCTACATATAAGTTAAATAAGCAAGATGACAATATACAGCCTTGACATACTCCTTTTCCTATTTGGAACCAGTCTGTTGTTCCATGTCCAGTTCTAACTGTTGCTTCCTGACCTGCATACAAATTTTTCAAGAGGCAGGTCAGGTGGTCTGGTATTCCCATCTCTTTCAGAATTTTCCACAGTTTATTGTGATCCACACAGTCAAAGGCTTTGGCATAGTCAATAAAGCAGAAATAGATGTTTTTCTGGAACTCTCTTGCTTTTTCAATGATCCAGTAGATGTTGGCAATTTGATCTTTGGTTCCTCAGCTCTGCATATCAAAAGGTGATACTCTACCCCACCTTTCAACTCTCTTATGACCCAATGATTTGTTTTGGCCAATATCATGCATCAGAAGTAAAGTGCCAGTCCTGAGCCTTGGCCTCAAAACACCTTGAGCATCACTTCTTTCGTTCTTGAATTCCTGGTATCTGCACTAAAATAAGTCCTGTTAGATGATTAAACACCATCAGGAGAGAGCTGAAACAAACCCCTCACCCTAAACCAATATCCAGTTAACACCCCAGAAGCTGAACAGCCTAGCCAACCTGCAGCTGACCATGAGAAACCACCCAAGATCAGAACTACCCAAATGAGTTCAGCCTAATTGCCTCTAAAATCATAAGCAACATGAGTCACTAAGTTTTGGAGTGGTTTATTACACAGAAACAGCTAACTAAAATGATTTTGAGCTCCAAATCACTGCGAATGGTGACTGCAGCCATGAAATTTAAAAAAAAAAAAAAAAAAAAAAAACACTTGCTACTTGGAAGATAAGCTGTGACAAACCTAGACAGCAAATTAAAAAGCAGAGACATCACTTAGCCAACAAAGGTACATATAGTCAAAGCTGTGATTTTTCCAGTAGTCATGTAAAGATATGAGAGTTGGACAATAAAGAAGACTAACCACCAAAGAATTTGCTTCTGAACTGTGGTGCTCAAGAAGACTCTTGAGTGTCCCTTGAACAACAAGATCAAACCAATCAATCCTAAAGGAAATCAACCCTGAATATTAATTGAAAGGAATGATGCTGAAGCTGAAGCTCCAATACTTTGGCCACCTGATACAAAGAGCCAACTCACTGGAAAAGACCCTGACGCTTGGAAAGACTGAAGGCAGGAGGAGAAGGGGAGAGACAGAGGATGAGCTGGTTGAATGGCATCACTGACTCAACGGACATGAGTTTGACCACTCTCCTGGAGACAGCGAAGGACTTAGAAACCTGGTGTGCTGCAGTTCATGGAGGTCACAAAAAGTCAGACAGACTTAGTGACTGCACAACAGCAACAACAAATTACATCAGATCAGATCAGATCAGTCGCTCAGTCATGTCTGACTCTTTGCGACCCCATGAACCGCAGCATGCCAGGCCTCCCTGTCCATCACCAGCTCCCGGAGGTCACCCAGACTCATACCCATCGAGTCAGTGATGCCATCCAGCCATCTCATCCTCTGTCGTCCCCTTCTCCTCCTGCCCTCAATCCCTCCCAGCATCAGAGTCTTCTCCAATGAGTCAACTCTTCGCATGAGGTGGCCAAAATACTGGAGTTTCAGCTTTAGCATCATTCCTTCCAAAGAAATTCCAGGATTGATCTCCTTCAGAATGGACTGGTTGGATCTTCTTGCAGTCCAAGGGAAACAGCAAACTAAAATGACTCACTCCAAGTGTGCCTACCACTTAAGAATTGCAGCAATGAAGTTTCCTACTACAGTGAACCAACTGAATCCATCTATACCTGGGACAGTGTTAAGAAGTTCAAAGCTCTTCAACCAAAGCCCTGGAAGATAGTAAGCTGATGCTTCTTTTTTTTTTTTAGGTCTCTTACTTCTAGGAACCAAGAATGTGCCATCCATAAATAATACTGGCTATCTTCAATGCTTACTTCTAGGAAGTTAAAATCTATTGATTTTAAATGTTAATGCTAATATCAACTTGCCTTTAAAACAGCATTTTACTTTACATATTATTAACAAAAAAAGAACTATGAAGCATATGCAGAGCAGATAGCATTACACTCATTTCACAGATGAGGAAATCAAATCATAGTGTAAGTTAAATGACTTTCACAAGTAGCAAGTAACTAAGCTACAATACTTATAACTACATCTATAAACTTTCAGTACTCCCTCTCCTCAGAGCTTTTATGCTAAAATTTTGGGTCAGTATTGGCATATCAGTATGGATGTGAGAGCTGGACTGTGAAGAAGGCTGAGCACCGAAGAATTGATGCTTTTGAACTATGGTGTTGGAGAAGACTCTTGAGAGTCCCTTGGACTGCAAGGAGATCCAACCGGTCCATTCTGAAGGAGATCAGCCCTGGGATTTCTTTGGAAGGAATGATGCTAAAGCTGAAACTCCAGTATTTTGGCCACCTCATCCAAAGAGTTGACTCATTGGAGAAGACTCTGATGCTGGGAGGGATTGAGGGCAGGAGGAGAAGGGGACGACAGAGGATGAGATGGCTGGATGGCATCAATGACTCGATGAATGTGAGTCAATGACCTCCGAGAGCTGGTGATGGATAGGGAGGCCTGGCGTGCTGCAGTTCATGGGGTCACAAAGAGTCGGACACGACTGAGCGACTGATCTGATCTGATTGGCATATCACTTTTTAATGTATTCTTTAATTAAACTGATGAAGTACTGTTTCCTTTCTTATAAAAGTCAGGCTAAAGTGACTCAAGGCTTGTTTTAAGAAACAAAATAATGCATGAAAAGCATAGAGCATAATCCCTAACACAAATGTTAGGCCCCTTGCCCCCACTCAACATGATAAAGCTCTCTTCCAGCCTTGACAACCTCAACCCTCACAGCATTGAGCATCACTTGAAATGATAAAGATTCACACAATTAGTATCAGCAAATTCATTTCTATGGTAGAAGCATTTATTTCAATTATACAAAAATAACACTATTCCAAACTCAAGGTGACTAAGATGTATATTTTTGCCTTATATACCCATACTCAAATGCTACATATGGTTTCAAGATATTCTTAAATTAACAAGAATCAATTTAGAATCAAGGTAGTATCTGTCAATAGAAGAGACGTACTAAGGCTACATATACTGGAAATGGGAAAATACAAAATGATCTCATGCAGTGACTCTCAACTTTAGTGTGCATCAGAATCATCTGGACAGTGGAAAAATTACCTTTAGGAGACTGAAGGCAAATTACCAGATTAAGTAAAGCCTCGGTCTCAGAATAAATATCAAAACGACTGACTAAAGATACAAACTGTTTCACAGGGAGGAACAAAGACAAAATGCATCATGATATATGAAATCAGTCATTTAAGCGAAGTGTGAATTCTCTAAGCCTCAGGTTCAGGAATACTACTACTCTCAAGACTTTTTCTACAGATTAGGTCAGATAGTGTGCAATAGAGCTTCCCTAATTCATAATACACCACTACTATCATTATTTCATCACCATCATTACTATTGGATACAGAGGACATTCTCCCCCACCCCCATTCCCAGTTCCAAATAGTTATCATCTATTTTAAAAATCAAATGACCACTTACTGAGTTCCAGTTCATTGACTACTGGCACCGTTTTTAAACTGGTAACATTCTTACTAGCTTCAACCAAGTATATTAGGATTTCAGTACATGGTTGAAATAACAATTTTTATCTAAACTACTGGCTTAGTCAATGGAGTCACAGAAGAAACCATAAAGCTTACAAAAATGTGTGCTGTTTCTAAAGCACCAAAGGCTAAACGAATGAACTGCTTTGAAAAGTAACCCACTTTGGACAACCTCTGATGTTGCCTATATTCTTTTCTGACTCTCACATTATATACAGATGGAAACAAAGAAATAAAACATCTATAATCTTCATCATACCTACAGTCAATATACTATACAGTACTGTTTCATAGCTAAAGTTTTGGGCCATTTAAGTAATTCCCACATAAATATCTGCGGTTTTAACATTCTGAAACTGAAACATAGCTAAAGAGGTGCTCAGCCAGGCTAAGACAGGGTTCTTCAACTTCAGCAATATTGCTATTTTGGGTTTGATCTTTCTTTTTAGGGGGGAGGGTGGAAACTGTCCTGTGCATTGCAGGATGTAGGCATCCCTAGCTTCTATCTACTACATGCCAGTAGCAATGTGCCCAACTTCCCAATTCTGACAACCAAAAAATGTTGCCAGACATTGCTAAATGTCTTTGAAGGGCCAAAGTCACCCCCAGTTGACAACTACTGAGCTAGAATTTTATACAGACATAATTGTAAACTGAGTCCATAGACTATACAAGACTATGTGTAATTTTACTAATTTAAATAGTACAACAATTTCTGTTATATTGTTTATGCTAGGGCACATAGTTTTTGTAGAAGACTTAAGCATATAATTACCCACAAATAATCATCTTTTTCCTACTGAAAACACTAATATTAAACAGGGAAAAAAACAACAATACAGCTAATCCTGCAATGATTTTTAAATCTAAACCTACGGTTTACAAACATTTGATAAATGGAGATCTAGATAAATCACTGCAAGTGTCCTTCCTTCTGAATTCGTAGTCTCTCTTTCTCTACTTGTAAGCGTTCCTTTTCAATCTGCAGCTTCTCTGATTCAAATTTCAAAAACTGCAGCCTATCTTTTTCCAGTTGTAAGCGTTCTCTCTCAAGTTTTAACTTCTCAGTTTCTATATCCTGTGGTTGATGTATGGACTTTTCCCCTTGACCAAGTTCACTTTCCAAAGATGGCTTCTCTGAGTTGACTATCTGTAACCTCAGCTTCTCTCTTTCAATCTGCAACCGCTCCTTCTCCAGCTGAAGTCGCTCATGCTCCATGTCTAAATGTCGCAGCCTCTCTTTCTCAATCTGTAGGCGTTCCTTCTCTACCTGCAGTCTTTCAGCCTCAATATCAAGCCTTCGTTTTTCCAATTCTAATTTCTGTTTCTCTATGTTTACAAGCAAATGGGGCTCATCATATGCAGACCTAGATGGTGTTGAGTTCAGAGTAAAAAATTCATCAATGTGGGGGAAATCAGGAAGTTCATTTTCCCTCCTGGAATCTGGTATGACTGATGACAACATTTCTTCTTCCTCTTCAATCTCAAACTAAAAGAGAAAAGTAGTTCTAAGTATTTATTTATATTCATGGTTGTTAATTTGTCTAGGCATTTCTTTAAAGCTTTCTGTATTTGAGCACACAAAACCATTTATTTTGAATTCTGAAAAATATTTACAATTGTGTGACATCATTAAAAATGTACAGTTAAAAGAGTACATTGAGGTGAGAAGAGATAAATGATGATAAGATAGTAAAAAATGGAATGTCTCTGTTATGTACTATTTTTAAGTTAGCTTGAAAATCTGGGAACTTCTTAACTGTTCTTGGTCTATAACAAAATCTCATATCAGAAATGAAGAAATAAAAAGAGGGTTCACATAGGCTAATACTTACTTCAGGACTCTGGGGATCTCTTTCTTCCTCTTCCACCTTGACTTCAGTTAAGGATCCACCTGCATCCCTGAAATCTGCCACATTTTGCCAATCAAAATTTGTATCACTTCGGAATCCAATCTTTTCATCTATCTCTTCAGTGAGAGAGTCATCTAAATCAGATGTGGGAAGGGGAAACCCTGAACCAACTAGCTTAATGTTTGCCTTCATCTTCTTTCTCTTCATAAGGGCTCGCCAGTCAAGGTACCTTCTTTTCACTTCTGTCCCTGTTCTCTGTTCTCCTTCTCCTACAGCATTCACACACTGTGCAATCTCCTCCCAAGCCATTCGCTTCATCACATTAATTGTTGTATTGAGCTGCTTGGAAAAAATTACTTCTTTCCTTTTCGTAATTTCTTTCAAAAGGGTCTGAGTTTCTTGTACACTGAAATTGCTTTTTCTTTTCCTCTTCAGTTGCTTCATTTTCTAACTTAAATGCAGTTTTTACAGTAAGGAAAGATGTGAAAAGAATTTGAGGAAGAATTTTTCTACAAAGTACAAAAATCAAGGACAATTCCTTGTTAGTACTTTGCTTAAATCAGAGTTTTCCATTCATCTAATAGCACAGGCAGTCTGGATGACTCCTAAAGAGAAAAAAGTAAAAATCAATCAGCCTGCAACTTTTGCAATATACTTCAACCCAATAAGTTATATAATTTAAAAACAAACAAACAAAAGCCCTCTTAATATGGCTTAAAACTAAGTGCATTTTCTGTCTCTGCCAGCACTACCACAGTCCAAGCTACCATCTTCTCTCACCTAGGCTGCTGTAAAGGTTCCTAACTAACTGCCAGTATTCACTCTTGATCTGCTCCCTACTTTTGCTCTCCCCAAATCATTCTCTATACTCTAACTGCAAAGGCCTTCTTTAAGTCACCCACTGTTGTCAATCTCTTTCCTTGTTCAATTTTTGTACACACTATTCCCTCTGACTAGAAAATAGATTATTCCCTGTTTGGCCTACTTAATCCCTCCTCATCTTTCATCTTGCAGATTAGACATCTGCTCCTCAGTGAATCCTCTCCTGACAAGTAAATTATTCATTTTCCTCACCTAAATGTTACACTTGTGCTAATATACAACTAAGAGTGTCTCTTTCCCATTTCACTGTTAGTTTCAGGAGACAGCAACATTTCTGCTCACCATCATGTCTCCAGAGTCTAGCAGAGATCCTGGCACATGGCAGGCATACATACTATAAACACTTTTGAATGAATAAATGAGTCAACCTGCCAAAGTGACCAGTAGATGTTAAAAAGCAAAAAAATATAAGACTTAAAGAGGGTGTACCTGAAACTTGTTAGATAGGTAAACTTTTCAGGCCCCACCCCAGACCATTTGAATACAGCACTCTGGGGGCAAGATCTGGCAATATATGTTTCAATAAGTCTTCAAGATGATCCTAAATACATGCTAAAGTATGAAAACCATGGTGTTGACCCACACCAGTAAACAAATGCTTTAAACACTTGATTCTTGCACACACTTTGATTTTAAGTCTTATACAAATGTATCTCTTTGGTGGAATCTAAAGCACATTCAGATCTTCAATACAGTAGCTGGTAAATGTAGTTATTCTGCTATCTAACCTTTGCATTATGGGAAGGCATACAAACAAACTGGAAAAGATGCTGAATGGGTTTTTTTCCTTGGTAAAGAGATTTTAAAAGTATGTAATGAGGAACAAGGGCTTCCCTGGTGGCTCAGCAGTAAAGAATCTGCCTGCCAATGCAGGAGACAGATGTGGGTTTGAATCCTGGGTTGGGAAGATCTCTTGGAGAAGGAAATGGCAACCAACTCCAATACTCTTGGCTGGAGAATCCCATGGACAGAGAAGTCTGGAGGGCTACAGTCCATACTGTCACAAAGTTGGACATGACTGAAGTGACTTTGCACACACACATTCACACAAACTATGTTTTGTGACTTCAAATTCACTCACTGATCACTGCTACGGAGCTTCCTTTTTCCCTCCTTTACAAAATGACAGGGTAGGCTGTTAAGGTGCCTTCCAGCTCTATCATTGTAGGATCATAAACATTTCCTGCCAATAGGAAAAAAAAAAAAAAAATACCAATATCCATTAAATTCCATGTCCCATCATTAAGTCTGGATAAAGTTCTATATGTAGCCAGAAAACTCTCCAAAGTTTCAACCAGTTACGTTTCACTCTACCACAGTTTCTTCACTGAAAAACTTTAATATTTGCCAGTTTAAAATTTATTAGTAGGGTGAAAAATATTTCTCTGGTAATTGACAATATAAATAGTATTTTCTACTGAAGCACAAGTATAGTAATTAAGGTAACTAAATTTAATCAGTAAATGCACAAATCTTTTCTATCACTGTTAATTCTCTTCTCTCCAAGACTTAAAAGTGGATGCAAATCCCTTATTTCTAAACCTTAATAAAATATATTTTTTATTAAGATTTCACTGCTTGTATGCATTTTTTCAGGTTTCCAGTAATGCTTATTCAACTGATCTTGTGTGCATCTAGTTACATCATCAAAAAAATGCCCGCCAATGCATCTTTTTGTTTCTAACCATTGATGTATAGCAACCATCTCCTGAACTACTCCTTGATGCTAAAATGAAGACCAGAGAGAACAACTTAAAAGAGCAGAAAATAAACCCTCAAAAAGTCACTGTCAATTTTGTACACCCACAAAAAGGGCAAAGCAAGCAAAAACAGGAAAAAAAAAAAAAAGACTGCAGCAAACTATTCTAAAGCAGTCTTCCAATTACTTGAGACATTTAATAATAAAATTGAAATCCACTAAATTAGAATGTATAATCAAACAGTGGCAGCACTTTTGATCCTGTCTCAGGCAAATACTGCCATTATAGTCAAATATAAGCCTCTTGTCACTAGAGTATAAGTAAACATATTCATACATAAAAAAGCATCAAAACAGGCTGTGGCTCAGTGGTAAAGAATCTGCCCGCCAATGACCCTCTGGAGGAGGAAGTGGTAACCCACTCCAGTATTTATGCCTGAAAAATCCCATGGACAAAGGAGCCTGGCAAGTTACAGTCCATAGGGTTGCAAAGAGTTGGACACAGCTGAGCATGTACACATTCCAAAGCACAGTCTAATGGATATAAGCACAGGTTGTGCAGTCAGATGCCTGGTTGGAATCCCGGCTCCGCAACTTCCTAGCTTTGTGCCTTAGTTATTTTAATTTCCCTACGTGCAATTCCATTTGTAAAATAATATTATTACTTCATAGAAATACTATAAGAATTAAAGGATTTAGTAAAATATGAAGAATAGTTCCTGGCACACAGTAAGTTAAGTTCACTATTATTGCATGAAAGGCCGATCTCTAAAGGAAGAAAAAGGCCACAATAATATTGGTATTGTTCTAGTTCATAGGTCAAGTGGTAAGTCTGTTGATCTTTATTACTATGCTTTATAATATTAGGAGTACATTGGAGCCTGCTGATATGAGCTGGTGAAGGTCATTGTACACTTCCCAACTCCATATTCAGTAATGTCATGTTGGTAACTAGCAACTGGCCAAGATGGCAGTATTTACAATACAGAAATGGACAAATGTTACAAACCAGTATGTTTTTCTTTTCAGTGGTCAAGGACCTGGTTTACTAGTATCCTTAAAGCTACATGATTTTTCCATATTTCAAATATTACCTAATAAAAAATAAGAAAATGGCATGTTTTAACATCTGATCCTACAACAGTTTAGTGAACATTCTAGAAGCCTTGTAATTTTAGAGAATCTCATTTAATTAGCACTGACCTAACATTCTTTATGTAATTCAAGTTCTCAGTTGAGCTGGGCAAGTATACTACTTTTCTCTAGAGGCAACTGAATAATAATCATGAAATACTATATTTATGGGGCTTCCCTGATGGCTCAGACAGTAAAGAATCTACCCACAATGCAAGAGACCTGGGTTCAATCCCTGGGTCAGGAAGATCCCTTGGAGAAGGGACTGGCAACCCACTCCAGTATTCTTGCCCGGAGAACTCCAAGGATAGAGGAACCTGGCTACAGTTCATGGGGTTGCAGAGTTGGACACAACTGAAAGACTAATGCTTTCTTTCTTCACTATATTTATAAGCAACATTAAAAAGGAACTGAAGAAAACTGATTTACACATCATTTGCACATCATTAAACCAGCCCCAATATACTTCTCTTTAGTACCTACAGGGCCATTGCATCACATTTCAAAGAATTAGTGCAGTCAAACTTCATTTCCTCCTTCCTCAACCATTTGCTCCACCCTTATGAGGATCTAGAAGATGGTACCCCACCTGCTCCACAGGCAGTATCTTCAATACATAACACTGTGCCTAATAGGAGGTAAAAATACAACATAAAATAAAAAAGTGATTGGGGGAGGGGAAAGAGCAGAAAATGAAACAGACAATAACTCTAGTAAGGTAAGCTAGCAAAACAAACTTCTACAGGCAAAGTATATATTTAAAAGAAAAAGGCAGCCCAAGTCAATACAGGCAAAAAGCAGTTTATGAAATTAAGTGAAGACCTTAAATTACCTACCCCATAACTATACTAAAGAACCTAACAGTTAACAAGTTATACAAAATTCTGAAAATAAATAAATAGGCTATGAAGAAGTACTTAGGCAGTATGAACCAATGAGGAGCAGATTATTAAAAATATATTTTAAAAACGGAATCAGCAGGTCAGATGTCCTTAAAAATAGAAAAGATTGCTAAAGTTACATCAAATTCCTTATCAAATTAAGGATGGCTTTTTGTTTCCAAAAGATACAGAATGTTTCAGATATTTAAATGGCTTTTTGAACCATTTTAAAAGCAGTGTCATATTTAGAAGGTAGAAGTATGGTAAAAATATAAATATTCAATAAGGGATTATATGAATAAACTGCAGTACAGCAACATAATGGAATATAATACCCAATTAGAGTATGAATATGGCTTAGCACAACATTATTAGTATGTTAATGCAAGCCAACAAAATCAGAAAAGGAATATGTATGTATGTCTATGTTGTATACATATTCACAGAAGCTCAGTTTTCAACCTAAGAACATTTCTAGACAGAACATGCTATGCTCTACAAGTTCACTCACTCTGTCCACCATCATTCACCAGCTCTAGAGATCACATATATGGTCACTTATCTCAGTCATATAGCTGTTTGTTGGCCTAGCCACATGCTTCCACTACAGGCTGTTATAATCACTTACTTTACATTAGAAGCAATAATGGATCAAAGACGAATATACTATTTCTAACAAATAATCTATAATCTATTAAAACATATATGCATAAAATTTACATGAAAAACTTGGAGACTATAAACGGGAAGTTTTGAATAGAGACTACCAAGGCTTGTATATTAATTCCACTACTTGGAAGCTCTATAATCTGAATACATTATTTAACCTTTTAAACTTATTTCCTAATTTATAAATGGGAAAAATAATAGAATACTACAATATTTTGAGGAGTAAATGAGACAACCCAAACAAAAAGCGTATAATATCTAAGATATAATAAGCCCTTAACAAATATCAGCTACTATCCACTTCCTAGTATAGTCTGGACACAGTAAATGAATACTTATTTACTCAATGAATAATGTGAATGTAGGAAAAGTGCATAAAGAGAAATACTAACAAAATATCCTGGGTGTTCAGAAGGTGTAATCTTTGGTTGGATCAAGGAAAGTTGTCAGAAGGAATTGGCATTTGATTTGGAGGGACAGTAATACATGGCAGAAATATCAGGAATCAAAGATAAATAACTAGGTTGGGGACAAATGTCAGGTTGGCTTGAAAGGCCCTACTCTTTGCTAAGAAACTTACTGCAAGAGGCAAATATATCTGAAAATTCATATTTTTTTTTAAATTCAAGCAATATGCCTTTTATATGGAAGCATTGTTACACAAACTATAACATACAAAATACAAGTGCATAATAAACAATGATTGCAGTTGCCAACAGAATCTTAATTTAGACAAAAATCTGTAATCAGATTTTGCTGCTCTTAGAATGTGAGATCAATTTTGTAATGACAGAAATAACAATCCTCTTAAAACTATGCCTGAGTCAATATATTCTTAAAATTTGGGCAGCAGTTTCTATTATTTGCATATTCTGTGCACCCCCCCCCCAACAATTTGCAACTTCGTATCTCTACCCTACAAAAGTGGTATCCCTTTGTCTTTGACCTATGTCCCTAACCCTTTGTTCTATACCAAACTGATGGGACTAGTACACTGATAAAATGAACTTTTTTTTTTTTTTTAAATTTCTGCCTGACAGGAACGGCTTGTGGGAATTTCCCAACCAGGGAATTCTGGGCCACAGCAATGAAAGCACAGACCCTAACCACTAGACCACTAAAGAACTCTTGACAAAGGCATTTGCACTTTAACACACATTTTCTGCTGCTGCTGCTGCTAAGTCGCTTCAGTCATGTCCGACTCTGTGTAACCCCAGAGACAGAAGCCCACCAGGCTCCCATGTCCCTGGGATTCTCTAGGCAAGAACACTGGAGTGGGTTGCCATTTCCTTCTCCAATGCATGAAAGTGAAAAGTGAAGTGAAGTCGCGTCCGACTCCCAGCGACCCCATGGACTGCAGCCTACCAGCCCATCCATGGGATTTTCCAGGCAAGAGTACTGGAGTGGGGTGCCACTGCCTTCTCCGACACATTTTCTACCTGACTGAAACTGATATCAAAATGTATCTTAGACTGCCGGTCTGCTGCTGCTAAGTCACATCAGTTGTGTCCGACTCTGTGCAACCCCAGTCATGGCTTAATTGTGTGAAAATCTCTGACACGTTCTGATTAATGTAAGATAGTACCCAAATCAAAGCAACCTTGAGTTGATATTTGGTAGCTATGCTTGCATGAAGAGAAACTAAGCTATGTTTCCAGGAATTTTTTTCTCTCTTCTCCTTTACATTTTTGTACTCATTTAACAGTTTGGGTTTTCATCATCCATTACCGAATAATTTTACTCAAATATATAAAGCTCCTACTATGTGCCAGGCACATATTCTTGGTGCTGGGACTAAATACCTCACAAAATATTTTTAAAAGCCATTTTAGATGTCAAATACTATCCCTTTTATATTGGTTGTCTTCCATATCTTTACAACAGGGAATGTAGTAGTTGCAACCTCTAAAAATTCATAGTTCTTCCACACCCAATCACAGAGAACAGCCATTTTCCTGAAATCCAATTTCACAATCATTCTTTATTGGGTGGAAATAGGTGTAAGTAGTTCACTTGCATAATCCTTGTGAAGATGGTGTACCACCAAAGGCGTATTACACCTGGGCAATTTTTTTCCAAGGACTAACACTTGAGAATGAAGTTCCTAAATACTGCATGATAAGACACAATTAAGAGGTCTAAGGAAAATTGGGCATAAATTCTGGATCCAAAAATTTTTTAGGTAAACTCATTAGATTGTTCAAGAAGAAAAACATCAAAATCACAAAATCTACAAAGTTCTTCCCCAATCCTGTTTGAAGTGGGCTTCCCATCTCCCACCAACACCGGGCCCTACTGTGATCTCCCAAGAACCGGGGGCCCCCACTATACTCTTAGAGGACATTCAACTCCCTGCCTGTAACTTGTGGTAGGTAAATGACTAAAGTTTACTTAAGAGTCCCCTGTTATCACATTAATAAAGTATCTTTGACTCCCATCCTCTCCCTTTGGAACAGCTCCCTGGGAGAATCCATGAAGGCTGAGTTCCCAGGAGGCCATCCAGGAGGAGGGGCGCGCCGCAGACTCGGCCACAGCCTCGGCTGCACCTGACAGGATACAGGGCAACCTGGAAGAGAGTCCTCGCTCCGCAAATCAGAGCCCTGACAGGGGCCTGGAAACTTTCCCAGCCTTGTTCCAGAGGCCTGGGCCCTCCCCACTCTCCTAGGTCAGGCTGCAGCGGCGACTGCTATCTCTCCTGAGCGCTGTGGTCCGCGACGCCGCGAAGCCGGGTCCAAAGCCAGCGGGGGGGTGACCGCGGCCTGACGCCGCCCCGCTGGCACCTACCGTCCGCGGAGAGGCCACCACCCTCACAGCCTCTTTCGCGGAACCGCGGCTCACCTGCAGGCCCGGCAGCGCCTCCCCGCCGTCGCCTCGGGTGTGTGTGGGGCGGGGTGGCAAACAAGAGATGCTTTATCAATTCCCCGCCCACGGACTCGGCCCGCCCCTGCCTCTAGGCCATTGGCTGCTGCGGCCGCCGCTCGTCTAACGAGGCTCGCCCGTTGGCCCGGAGGACGCTGCCGTTCTGGCTGAGGGCCCGCCCGGGTCCGGCCTCACAATGGAAAGCGCGTCCCAAGCCGTTCCGGGTTAGTGCCCTGACTCCGCCCCCCCCCCCCCCCCCCCCCCCCCCCCCACCTCCTGAGACTCGGCCTCCCGCAGGAGCTCCTTGGCGCCGGGCCCCGTCAATCTAGAGTGCTGAAGGGAACGATTGGCCCCTTGCGATCGCCGGCTGCGCCGTTCTGCCCGATTGGAGCACAGTCAGCTTCATCTCCAAACCATTCCTGTCCTTGACCCAAACCTGTTAAAAGGGCAAAGAGGAAGTGGGACCCTCGCATTTTCTCAGCTGGTTCCGAACCCAGTATCACCTTCTGCTCAGCCAGTTCAGTTCAGTTCAGTCACTCAGTCCTGTCCGACTCTTTGCGACCTCGTGAATCGCAGCACGCCAGGCCTCTCTGTCCATTACCAACTCCCGGAGTTCACTCAAACTCACGTCCTTCAAGTAGGTGATGCCATCCAGCCATTTCATCCTCTGTTGTCCCCCTTTCCTCCTGCCCCCAGTCCCTCCCAGCATCAGAATCTTTTCCAATGAGTCAACTCTTCTCATGAGGTGGCCAAAGTACTGGAGTTTCAGCTTTAGCATCATTCCTTCCAAAGAACACCCAGGGCTGATCTCCTTTAGAACGGACTGGTTGGATCTCCTTGCAGTCCAAGGGACTCTCAAGAGTCTTCTCCAACACGGTGACCTAATTTTGCCTCAGTCATTCCCTCTAAAACTACCCCTCCAAAGGTCACTGGTGATTTCCTTGGGGCTAAATCTAGTCATCACTTCTCAGTTCTTATCTTCAGATCAGATCAGATCAGATCAGTCGCTCAGTCGTGTCCGACTCTTTGCGACCCCATGAACCGCAGCACGCCAGGCCTCCCTGTCCATCACCAGCTCCCGGAGGTCACTCAGACTCGCATCCATCGAGTCAGTGATGCCATCCAGCCATCTCATCCTCTGTCGTCCCCTTCTCCTCCTGCCCTCAATCCCTCCCAGCATCAGAGTCTTCTCCAATGAGTCAACTCTTCGCATGAGGTGGCCAAAATACTGGAGTTTCAGCTTTAGCATCATTCCTTCTAAAGAAATTCCAGGATTGATCTCCTTCAGAATGGACTGGTTGGATCTTCTCGCAGTCCAAGGGACTCTCAAGAGTCTTCTCCAACACCACAGTTCAAAAGCATCAATTCTTCGGCGCTCAGCCTTCTTCACAGTCCAGCTCTCACATCCATACATGACCACAGGAAAGACCATAGCCTTGACTAGGCGAACCTTTGTTGGCAAAGTGATGTCTCTGCTTTTGAATATGCTATCTAGGTTGGTCATAACTTTTCTTCCAAGGAGCAAGCGTCTTTTAATTTCATGGCTGCAGTCACCATCTGCAGTGATTTTGGAGCCCAGAAAAACAAAGTCTGACACTGTTTCCACTGTTTCCCCATCTATTTCCCATGCAGTGATGGGACCAGATGCCATGATCTTCGTTTTCTGAATGTTGAGCTTTAAGCCAACCTTTTCACTCTCCACTTTCACTTTCATCAAGAGGCTTTTTAGCCCCTCTTCACTTTCTGCCATAGGAGTCGTGTCATCTGCATATCTGAGGTTATTGATATTTCTCCCGGCAATCTTGATTCCAACTTGTGTTTCTTCCAGTCCAGCATTTCTCATGATGTACTCTGCATATAAGTTAAATAAACATGGTGACAATATGCAGCCTTGACGTACTCCTTTTCCTATTTGGAACCAGTCTGTTGTTCCATGACCAGTTCTAACTGTTGCTTCCTGACCTGCATACAGATTTCTCAAGAGGCAGATCAGGTGGTCTGGTATTCCCATCTCTTTCAGAATTTTCCATAGTTTATTGTGATCCACACAGTCAAAGGCTTTGGCATAGTCAATAAAGCAGAAATAGATGTTTTTCTGGAACTCTCTTGCTTTTTCCATGATCCAGCGGATGTTGGCAATTTGATCTCTGGTTCCTCTGCCTTTTCTAAAACCAGCTTGAACATCAGGAAGTTCACGGTTCACATATTGCTGAAGCCTGGCTTGGAGAATTTTGAGCATTACTTTACTAGCGTGTGAGATGAGTGCAATTGTTCGGTAGTTTGAGCACTCCTTGGCATTGCCTTTCTTTGGGATTGGGATGAAAACTGACCTTTTCCAATCTTGTGGCCACTGCTGAGTTTTCCAAATTTGCTGGCATATTGAGTGTAGTACTTTCACAGCATCATCATTCAGGACTTGGAATAGCTCCATTGGAATTCCATCACCTCCACTAGCTTTGTTCATAGTGATGCTTTCTAAGGCCCATTTGACTTCACATTCCAAGATGTCTGGCTCTAGGTCAGTGATCACATCATCATGATTATCTGGGTCTTGAAGCTCTTTTTTGTACAGTTCTTCTGTGTATTCTTGCCACCTCTTCTTAATATCTTCTGCTTCTGTTAGGTCCACACCATCTCTGTCCTTTATTGTGCCCATCTTTGCATGAAATGTTCCTTTGGTATCTCTGATTTTCTTGAAGAGATCCCTAGTCTTTCCCATTCTGTTGTTTTCCTCTATTTCTTTGCATTGATCACTGAAGAAGGCTTTCTTATCTCTTCTTGCTATTCTTTGGAACTCTGCATTCAGATGTTTATATCTTTCCTTTTCTCCTTTGCTTTTTGCTTCTCTTCTTTTCACAGCTATTTGTAAGGCCTCCCCAGACAGCCATTTTGCTTTTTTGCATTTCTTTTCCATGGGGATGGTCTTGATCCCTGTCTCCTGTACAATGTCACGAACCTCATTCCATAGTTCATCAGGCACTCTATCTATCAGATCTAGGCCCTTAAATCTATTTCTCACCTCCACTGTATAATCATAAGGGATTTGATTTAGGTCATACCTGAATGGTCTAGTAGTTTTCCCTACTTTCTTCAATTTCAAAGGCTTGTTGACCTTTCTTCATTTGATTTGTATAATGCTTGCTCTGGTTTTCCTCCCTCTCACTCAGTTCTTTTCTCTATCCCCTTTGCAATTGCCGATGCTTTAGCTGCTATCTCAAGTTCTAGTTCTAGTGTTACTAGTGGGTCTGTCTTTCCATTGCCTTTGTTCAGGCCTCCATTGAAACCCTCAGTTACATCAGTAGCATCCTTACTGGGCTGTCAATCATACTGCCAAGAGGACTGTGGTCTATTCTTCCTACTGAAGCTAAGACAAACTGCTTACAGATCACTAGTGGAACCATACTCATGATAAAGTACAAACTCTTTACAAGAGTTTCTTCTATTTTTCTCTCAGGCTTCATCTTTCATTAACATTACCCCTCTTTCATTTACCTTCTTCCTTACCCTAATTACTTTGGCTTCTTTCAATTCCTGGACTTAACCGTGGCCTTGAGACTTTTAGTGTGCATTACATTGTTTCCACTCAGAATGATTTCTCCCTACCTATTCCCTGCTATGCCCAGAATTTGCTTTAGAAGTGATTTTCCAAGTAAGCCTTCCTTTCTCTCCATTCACCCTATCTCCACTTATAAGTTGTCCCTCTAATGTAGGTTTGCCAGATAAAAGACAGGATACTCAACTAAATTTGTAGTTCAGATATGTAATGTAATTTTTAGTATAACCGTATCCTATGTAATATTTGACATCCTGTATTTTTATTTGGTAAATCTGCCAACCCTACTTCAGGATGCTCCCACGGTAGTTAGCTCCTTTCCTCTGACAGTTCTTATCACATATTCCAAGTGTGTAGGTTTTCCTTGTCCACTGCTGAAATTTCTTTTCAGTGCCTAAAATATAATAGACACTCAAAAGAGTTTTCGTAAATAAATAAAGGAATATTCTGGGTGAATTGTGAATACTTGCTCAATATTGCTGAAGGAATTCTCTTCCATAAAATAGAAGTATTTATGAAATAATGCTCTTTGAAATGTAAACAGTTTTGTTTTTGGAAAAATATAACATCTTGTGTTTTATAGTTTGGGGTTTTGTTTGTAGTGGACATTTTCTGTGTGAGTGTAGTGAAAAGACAAAAGAACTATCCATCCTTATTATGACCAGACTCTTTCTGACCTTTTCAGAATCTGTCTACTATTTATATCTATTTATTTACCTAAGTAAAAGGGTTAAGGCCTAGTAAGTCAGTAAGTATTAAGAACTTTCTACCTTTATGTCATGAACTCTTTAAGCTTCCTCCAATTACCTCAGTCTCTTTGCTGATTGAGAGGTCTTTTCCAGATACCCTCACTTTTTTTGGTCTCATCTGTATCTTGTCTGAGTAGGCACAGAGCAACAAGGGAGAGATGAAAGGTAACCCAAAATGCTTAACATTAATATTAGTCCCCCATTACTAACCTGATAGTCTTCTTGCAAATTTGATTTTTGAGATAATAATTTCAGGCAAGAAAATTGACCTAATACTTATTCTAGAACTAAGTTTGTTTCACTGCAGGAGCCACTTGGTAGATGAGCCCTTGAGATTTGGCTACTACAACTGAGTAACTGAATTTTAATTGTATTAAATTTTAATTTAAAAACTAATACTCAGTTCAGTTAATGCATAATGTTTAAGTATGTTTGGGAAACTTGAGTGATGTGAATCTACTGTTTGATTATAAACTTTTTGATATATAAGTACAGATTTAATATTGCTGATAAAGAATATCTGAATTGAGATATGCTCTAAGTTTAATTTTATTTTATTTTTTAACTTTACAATATTGTATTGGTTTTGCCATATATCAAAATGAATCCACCACAGGTATGTATGTGTTCCCCATCCTGAACCCTCCTCCCTCTTCCCTCCCCATACCATCCCTCTGGGTCATCCCAGTGCACCAGCCCCAAGCATCCAGTATTGTGCATTAAACCTGGACTGGCAACTCGTTTCATATATGATATTATACATGTTTGAATGCCATTCTCCCAAATCATCCCATCCTCTCCCTCTCCCATAGAGTCCAAAAGACTGTTGTATACATCAGTGTTTCTTTTGCTGTCTCTATACAGGGTTATTGTTACCATCTTTCTAAATTCCATATATATGTATTAGTATACTGTACTGGTGTTTTTCATTCTGGCTTACTTCATTCTGTATAATAGGCTCCAGTTTCATCCACCTCATTAGAACTGATGCAAATGTATTCTTTTCAATGGCTGAGTAATACTCCATTGTGTATATGTACCACTGCTTTCTTATCCATTCATCTGCTGATGGACATTTAGGTTGCTTCCATGTCCTGGCTATTATAAACAGTGCTGCGATGAACATTGGGGTACACGTGTCTCTTTCAATTCTGGTTTCCTCAGTGTGTATGCCCAGCAGTGGGATTGCTGGATCATAAGGCAGTTCTATTCCCAGTTTTTTAAGGAATCTCCACACAGTTCTCCATAGTGGCTGTACTAGTTTGCATTCCCACCAACAGTGTAAGAGGATTCCCTTTTCTCCACACCCTCTCCAGCATTTATTGCTTGTACACTTTTAGATTGCAGCCATTCTGACTGGCGTGAAATGGTACCTCATAGTGGTTTTGATTTGCATTTCTCTGACAATGAGTGATGTTGAGCATCTTTTCATGTGTTTGTTAGCCATCTGTATGTCTTCTTTGGAGAAATGTCTATTTAGTTCTTTGGCCGATTTTTTGATTGGGTCATTTATTTTTCTGGAATTGAGCTGTAGGAGTTGCTTGTATATTTTTGAGATTAGTTGTTTGTCTGTTGCTTCAATTGCTATTATTTTCTCCCATTCTGAAGGCTGTCTTTTCACCTTGCTTATAATTTCCTTTGTTGTGCAGAAACTTTTAAGTTTGATTAGGTCCCATTTGTTATATTTGCTTTTATTTCCAATATTCTGGGAGGTGGGTTATAGAGGATCCTGCTGTGATGTATGTCAGAGAGTGTTTTGCCTATGTTCTTCTCTAGAAGTTTTATGGTTTCTGGTCTTACGTTTAGATCTTTAATCCATTTTGAGTTTATTTTTGTGTATGGTGTTAGAAAGTACTCTAGTTTCATTCTTTTACAAGTGGTTGACCAGTTTTCCCAGCACCACTTGTTAAAGAGATTGTCTTTAATCCATTGTATATTCTTGCCTGCTTTGTCAAAGATAAGGTGTTCATATGTGCATGGATTTATCTCTGGGCTTTCTATTTTGTTCCATTGATCTATATTTCTGTCTTTGTGCCAGTACCATACTGTCGTGTTGACTGTGGCTTTGTAATAGAGCCTGAAGGCAGGCAGGTTGATTCCTTCAGTTCCATTCTTCTTTCTCAAGATTGCTTTGGCTATTCGAGGTTTTTTGTATTTCCATACAAATTGTGAAATTATTTGTTCTAGCTCTGTAAAGAATAACATTGGTAGCTTGATAGGGATTGCATTGAATCTATAAATTGCTTTGGGTAGTATACTCATTTTCACTATATTGATTCTGCCAATCCGTGAACATGGTATATTTCTCCATCTATTAGTGTCCTCTTTGATTTCTTTCACCAGTGTATTACAGTTTTCTATATATAGGTCTTTAGTTCCTTTAGGTAGATATATTCCTAAGTATTTTATTCTTTTCGTTGCAATGGTGAATGGAATTGTTTCCTTAATTTCTCTTTCTGTTTTCTCATTATTAGTGTATAGGAGTGCAAGGGATTTCTGTGTGTTGATTTTATATCCTGCAACTTTACTATATTCATTGATTAGTTCTAGTAATTTTCTGGTGGAGTCTTTAGGGTTGTCTATGTAGAGGATCATGTCATCTGCAAACAGTGAGAGTTTTACTTCTTCTTTTCCAATTTGGATTCCTTTTATTTCTTTTTCTGCTCTGATTGCTGTGGCCAAAACTTCCAAACTGTCTTGAATAGTAATGGTGAAAGTGGGCACCCTTGTCTTGTTCCTGACTTTAGAGGAAATGCTTTCAATTTTTCACCATCGAGGATAATGTTTGCTGTGGGTTTGTCATATATAGCTTTTATTATGTTGAGGTATGTTCCTTCTATTGCTGCTTTCTGGAGAGGTTTTATCATAAATGGATGTTGAACTTTGTCAAAGGCTTTCTCTGCATCTATTGAGATAATCATTTGGTTTTTATTCTTCAATTTGTTAATGTGGTGTATTACGTTGATTGATTTGTGGATATTGAAGAATCCTTGCATCCCTGGGATAAAGCCTACTTGGTCATGGTGTATGATCTTTTTAATGTGTTGTTGGATTCTGATTGCTAGAATTTTGTTAAGGATTTTTGTATCTATGTTCATCAGTGATATTGGCCTGTAGTTTTCTTTTTTTGTGGCATCTTTGTCAGGTTTTGGTATTAGGGTGATGGTGGCCTCATAGAATGAGTCTGGAAGTTTACCTTCCTCTGCAATTTTCTGGAAGAGTTTGAGTAGGATAGATGTTAGCTCTTCTCTAAATTTTTGGTAGAATTCAGCTGTGAAGCTGTCTGGACCTGGGCTTTTGTTTGCTGGAAGTTTTCTGATTACAATTTCAATTTCCATGCTTGTGATGGGTCTGTTAAGATTTTCTATTTCTTCCTGGTCCAGTTTTGGAAAGTTGTACTTTTCTAAGAATTTGTCCATTTCTTCCATGTTGTCCATTTTATTGGCATATAATTACTGATAGTAGTCTCTTATGATCCTTTGTATTTCTGGGTTGTTTGTTGTGATCTCTCCATTTTCTTCTTCTTTTTTTTTCTCTCTCTCCTTTTCCTAATCACTAAACATTGGAGCTCCCCAGTACTTGCTCTTTAAACTTCTTTCTCTTCTACACTCACTCCTTAGGTGGGCCCTTGTAGGAACGAGGTTTTAAATTTCACGTTTTAAATGATTACTTTCATAATTATATCTCCTACTGTGGTCTAGCCCCTGAACTCTGGATCAGTGTATGATTGGCAGCTCAAACTTAAAATCCTGAAGATCTAAATTTTGCATTACATTCTTTCCCTAAAATCATGATCTTCCCTCCCTCCACCATGTAATACCTCCATTGATCTGTTTTCCCAGGCCAAAAAACCTTGGTGTTATCTCTGATGCCTCTGTTTTTCTCACATCATATGTGAGAATTTGTCCATTTCTTTCAAGGTTCGATGCCTGATACTGGATGCCTGGGGCTGGTGCACTGGGACGACCCAGAGGGATGGTATAGGGAGGGAGGAGGGAGGAGGGTTCAGGATGGGGAACACATGTGTACCTGTGGTGGATTCATTTTGATGTATGGCAAAACCAATATAATACTGTAAAGTTAAGTAAAATAAAATTTAAAAAAGTTAAATTGAAATATAAAAAAATTAAATAAAAACAAATAAATAATTTCAAAAAAGCAGAGACTGAATAACGGTTTATCATTGTTTTTGTTATTTTTGAAAGGATATTTAATGTTTCTTCTCACTCCAAATGATTGTTTTATTTGAACACATTTTTTGATTGGTCAGAAATACTTCTTACATAGAATTTACTTCTGATAAATTGGAAATTGAAACTATTAAATATTCAAATTCTACTTGCTTTGTTTTTTTTTTTTCATTTATTTTTGTGAAGAATAAACTTTTAGTTTCATTTATCTTTTCTGCTGCTTTCTTAGTCTCTATTTTACTTATGTCTTTTCTGATCTTTATAAATTCTTTCCTTTTATTAACTTTGGGTTTTGTTTGTTCTTCTTTCTCTAGTCAATTTAGGTGTAAAATTAGGTTGTTAACAAGATTTTTTCTTGTTACCTGAGGAAAGTTTCTATCTCTAGAAATCTCCCTTTTAGAACTACTTTTCCTTTATTCCATAAGTTTTGATTTTCATTTTCATTTGTCTCTAGTTGTGCATACTACTCAGTCGTGTCCAACTCTGTGCGACCCCATAGACGGCAGCCCACCTGGCTCCCCCGTCCCTGGGATTCTCCAGGCAAGAATACTGGAGTGGGTTGCCATTTCCTTCTCCAATGCATGAAAGTGAAAAGTGAAAGTGAAGTTGCTCAGTCGTCTCCGACTCTTAGCGACCCCATGGACTGGAGCCTACCAGGATCCTCCGCCCATGGGATTTTCCAGGCAAAAGTACTGGGGTGGGGTGCCATTTAAAAGACGCTTGCTCTTTGGAAGAAAAGCTATGACCAACCTAGACAGTGTATTAAAAAGCAGAGACATTACTTTACCAATAAAGGTCCATCTAGTCAAAGCTATGATTTTTCCAATAGTTATGTATGGATGTGAGAGTTAGACTATAAAGAAAGCTTAGTGCCGAAGAATTGATGCTTTTGAATTGATGTGTTGGAAAAGACTCTTGAGAATCCCTTGGACTGCAAGGAGATCCAACCAGTCCATCCTAAAGAAATTCAATCCTGAATATTCATTGGAAGGACTGATGCTGAAGCTGAAACTCCAATACTTTGCCCACCTGATGCAAAGAACTGACTCACTTGAAATGACCCTGATGCTGGGAAAGATTTAAGGCAGGAGGAGAAGGGGACAACAGAGGATGAGATAGTTGGATGCCATCACTGACTCAATGGACATGAGTTTCAGTAAACTCCAGGAGTTTGTGATGGACAGGGATGCCTGGCATGCTGCAATCCATTGGGTTGCAAGGAGTTGGACACGACTAAGCGACTGAACTCGGAGAAGGCAATGGCACCCCACTCCATTACTCTTGCCTGGAAAATCCCATGGATGGAGGAGCCCGGTATGCTGCAGTCCATGGGATTGCTAGGAGTCGAACACGACTGAGAAACTTCACCTTCACTTTTCACTTTCATACATTGGAGAAGGAAATGGCAACCCACTCCACTGTTCTTGCCTGAAAAATCCCAGGGAGGGGGAGCCTGGTGGGCTGCCATCTATGGAGTCGCACAGAGTTGGACACGACTGAAGCGATTTAGCAAGCAACTGAACTAAACTGAATTGATTTTTTTAATTCTTTCCTTTGATTTCTTCAGTGACCCATTGGTTGCTTAGTAGCATATTGTTTAGCCTCCATGTGTTAGTGTTTTTTGCAGTTTTCTGTTTGTTGTTGGTTTCTAGCCTCAAAGCATTGTGGTAAAAGTGTTGCTTAATATGACTTCAGTTTTCCTAAATTTGCCAAGGCTTGCTTTGTGGCCCAGCATGTGATCTATCTGGGAGAATGTTCCATGTACACTTGAAAAGAATGTGTATCCTGCTGCTTTCAGATGGAATGCTCTATAAATATCCATGAATTCAATCTGGTTTAAAGTGTCATTTAAGTCCTGTGTTTCTTTATTGATTTTTCTGTCTAGATGATCTGTCACTTGATGTAAGCAGAATGCTGAAATTCCGCCCCCTCCCCTCCATTATTGTGTTACTATTGATTGCTCCAATGTTACATCTGTTAACATTTCCCTTATATATGGGAGTTTTCTTCTGTTACATGCATATGTATTTAAAATTGTTATAGTTTCTTTTTAGATTGATCCTTTACTTATTATGTAGTGTCATACTTTATGCTTACAACAGTCTCTACTTTTTTTTCTAATATATGTATTGCTACTGTAGCCGTTTTATGATTTCCATTTGTATGAACAACCTCTTTCCAACCATATTTTCAGTCTGTGTGTATCTCTAGATCTGAAGTGAGTCTCTTATATGCAACACACATACAGGTCTTGGTTTTCTTTTTGTTGTTGTTATTGGTTTTATGAGTTTTGTTTTTTGTTTTTTGGGGTTTTGTTTTGTTTTGTTTTGTTTTGTTTTGGTCCATTCAATTTGTCTTTCTTTGGTTGAAGCATTTAGTCCATTACATTTAAGATAATTATAGATATACATGTTGCTGTTGCCATTTTGTTATTTATTTTGAATTTGTTTTTGTAGGTCTTTTCATCTTTCTACTTGTGATCTTTTCTCTTGTAATCTGATGACTATCTTTAGTGTTATGGCTGGATTCCTTTTTCTTTTTTTGTGTGTACATCTACCATAGATATATGGCCTGAAATTACCATGTTTTACTATAAGAGTCTCCCTCTCTCCTTTCTCTGTCTCTTGCCCTCTTTCTCTGTCTCCCCTTACTTTCTCTCTCTCTCTCTATATATATATATATATATAGAGAGAGAGAGATAGAGTGTGTGTGTGTGTGTGTGTGTGTGTGTGTGTGTGTGTGTGTTGCTAATCTGGACGGAGGAGCCTGTTGGGCTACAGTCCACGGGGTCGCAAAGAGTCGGACATGACTGAGGGACTTCACTCACTCACTCACTCACTCAATCTCTTAATTAAAAGACACTTACTCCTTGGAAGGAAAGTTATGACCAACCTACATAGCATATTCAAAAGCAGAGACATTACTTTGCCAACAAAGGTCCGGCTAGTCAAGGCTATGGTTTTTCCAGTAGTCATGTATGGATGTGAGAGTTGGACTGTGAAGAAAGCTGAGCACAAAAGAATTGATGCTTTTGAACTGTGGTGTTGGAGAAGACTCTTGAGAGTCCCATGGACTGCAAGGAGATCCAACCAGTCCATTCTAAAGGAGATCAATTCTGGGTGTTCTTTGGAAGGAATGGTGCTAAAGCTGAAACTCCAGTACTTTGGCCACCTCATGTGAAGAGTTGATTCATTGGAAAAGACTCTGATGCTGGGAGGGATTGGGGGCAGGAGGAGAGGGGGACGACAGAGGATGAGATGGCTGGACGGCATCACAGACTCAATGGATGTGAGTTTGAGTGAACTCCAGGAGTTAGTGATGGACAGGGAGGCCTGGAGTGCTGCAATTCATGGGATCACAAATAGTCCGACACAACTGAAGCAACTTAGCAGCAGCAGCAGCAGCCACTCATGATTGCTGTTTTTGATACCATATTTCCTTCTAATTATTTTGTGTATCCATTATCCACTTATTGTGGATACATGTGATTTTATAACTTTTGTCTTTTAAACTCCTTATGAGTTTTTTTGTGGATTATTCCGTCTTTATTATATGCTTGCCTTTACTGGTGAGTTTTTTCATTCTCTAATTTTCTTGTTTCTAGTTGTGACCTTTTTTTTTTCCACCTAGAGAATTTCATAAAGCTGGTTTAGTGGTGCTGAAGTCTTTTAGCTTTTGCTTATCTGTATAGCTCTTGATTTATCCATCAAATCTGAAGAGCCTTGCTGGGTACAGTGTTCTTGGTTGTAGAGTTTTCCCTTCATTACTTTAAATATACTGTGCCGTTCTATTCTGGCATGCAGATTTTCCCTTAAAAATCAGCTGATAGTCTTATGGAAGCTCCCTGTATATTTGTTGTGTTTCTCTTGTTCCCTTTAGTAGTCTCTCTTTATCTTTATTTTTTGTCATTTTGATTAAAAGCTGCCTCAGTATGTCTCTCTTTGGGGTTAATCCTGTATGGAGATTCTGTGCATTTCCTGGACTTGGGTGACTGTTTCCTTTCCCAAGTTAGGGAAGTATTTTCAGCTCATTATCTCTTCAAATATTTTCTAGGGTTTTTTTTCTCTCTTTCTTCTCTTTCTTGTACCTTATAATGCAAATATCAGTGTGCTTAATATCCCAAAGCTCTCTTAAACTGTCCTCATTTCTTTTCATTCATTTTTCTTTTCTCTGTTCTGCAGTAGTAATTTGTATTTCTCTGTCTACCAGCTTTATGATCCATTCTTCTGCATCAGTTAGTCTTCTATTGATTATTTCTAGTATATTTACACTTTGCTTAGTTTTTCTGGGGTTTTGTATTACTCTTTCATCTGAAATATAATCCTCTGCCACCTCATTATATCTAAGTTGTTGTTTGTATTTTTAAGTATATGGTGAGTTAGTTACATTTCTCAACCTTGGAGAAGTAACCCTCTACTGGAGCTATCTTATGTGTCCCCAAAATACACACCCCTTTTCACACAAGACCCAAAGACTGGGTGTTTCTAAGGTATGGTCTAGCCTGCATTTTTTTTTCCCGACAATCTGTTGTATTTTACTTTTTTTTTTTTTACTTCTGATGTCTGCCCCCTGGTGAGTGGGGTGGTCTAGAAGCTTGTGCAGGCTTACTGGTTGTAGGGCCCACTGGTGTGTGTAGTTGGGCCTTGTCCCTCTGGTGGGCAAGGCTGTGTCTAGAGGCACATCATGAAGTGGCTGTTGGCCCAGGATAACTTTAGGCAGCCTATCTGCTTATGGGTGGGGCTGTGTCCCCTTCCAGCTAGTTATTTTTCCTGATGCATCCTTGTACTGGAGATGACAGACTATTGGGTGGGACTACATTTTGGTGCTAATGACCCAAGATGTCAACCACTAGGAGGGTGCAGACACAAAAACTTCCTAATATGTCTCTCATCAGAGCCACAGCTTCCACACAAGACCCTCCAACAGGTGGTTCTTGTCCATATTCCCACCGAATTACTCTTTTTCCCTTTTCCCTTTGCATGTGACATTTCATTGACATCTCTTAAGGGTAAAGTCTCTCTTACCCCTCACCCAGCCTTTTGGAATTCCTGAAATTAAGCCCCACTGGCTTTAAAAGCCATATTCTTTGGGAGTTCATCTTCCTGGTGTTGGACAGTCAAGCTGCAGAAGCTGATGTGGGGCTCAGAGCTCTTACTTTTGTGGGAGAACCTCTGCAATATAATTGTTCTCCATTTTCTGGATCTCCCACCTGGATTTATGGGATTTGATACATCATAAGTCCATAGTGCCTACCTGTCTTATCATTATTCTTCTTTATGACTTTAATTGTAGCAGATCTTCTCTGGTAGGTTCCAATATCTTTCACTGATGGTGGTTCTGCAGCTTTTTGTGATGTTTTTGTGCTCGTGGGAGAAGCTGAGCTCAGGGTGTTTCTACTCTACCATGTTTGCTGCTCATTGCTTAGGCCAAATGTGTTGCTGACATCTTCAACTTTTCTATTTCATACCCCATGTCCCATCCATCAAGGATTCTTGTAGACTCTCCCTTCAAAAAATAACCAGCAGCATCATTTCTTCTGCTTTACCTGGTCCACAGTTATATCCCATATAAATTAGTTGTAATAACTGTTGCGGGCTGGTACAAGGCACTCCACCCATGGCAAAGGTCATGAGGAAGGAGGCTTGACATATGCAAATGTGGGATCTAGCCTCAGGAGTCCCCCTGGAAATCCTCAAGCATCTACCCCCATAACCAGAGCCTGCCTACTTTACAACTTTGTGCTCTCACCTACACCTCTGACTTTACAGGGGGCTGTCCCCCACCGCCTCTTTCAGAGAAGGAGTTAACTTAGAGCTCCAGTTAATAAAAATTCCTGGGCATGACAGGAGTGTTTTAACCTACAAACTTCTCTGAAAGTTCTCTAGCCTACCTGACAGGCTTTTCCGGCCACATGTGATTGCTCACAGCCTCCCAACCATGAAAGGCACGAGATGCTTTAAACCTACTAAAAACAGGTTCCTTAGAGAAGTTAGAAAACTATTAGTATAAGTATAGTGGGCTGATTAGCAATTGTATTGGTGAAGGGTTTTTCATTTGTTGAGCCAATGTTTGCTGCTAAGTCTCCACATCTCCTGCCCTTACACACATTAATGAATATATAGAATAAATAAGTATTAACCTTTGATATTAATCACGTTAGACCTTAGGCTAAGTAAATTCTTTCCTTAATTAAAACCCACTACACCCTCACCCTATAGGAATGTAACTTTATCTGGTACCTTCGGAAGGTGGAGTCTGTTTTAAGAATAATCACCCCTGGAGAAATAAGTGTTGACCGACCACTGTCACAAGGAGAGGGTCATAAATTGTCAGCAGGCCTCCTGGCCAGAAGATGATGTAACACCCCTAAGACCTCTGTATACATTTGTATGAAGCACCTGACTTTGATAAAAGTCAGGACTGCTGACCCCGTGTGACTTTTGTATCATCTCAGCGTATAAAAGTAGACCATGAAAAATAAAGAATTGGGATCAGTTCCTCAAAAGACTGGTCTCCCCATGTCGCTCTCTCTCTCAAACTCTGGCTGAGTCTCCATCTGGGGCGCGGAACCCACCAAGCTTTCTAATCATGCCTGGGCTTCTAAGATCCGACTGGGGAGGCCTCAGTGTCTCCTCTCCTTTGGGAGAACAGAAGGACGCCTGCTGCCTACATAAATGGCGCAAACTTCTTGTCTTGAAGTTTTATTGGTTTCCTGCGTAAACCAAGCAACTCAGCCTCTTTTCTCCACTGAATTTTCCTACTGAGCTATCCTCATTCTATTACTCTTTATATCTATAATTAATATCTAATTAAAGCTATTGTATCCTAGTCCTCCCTGACGCTGTCCCCGCTTCGAATACCCTGGATCAGCCAGGGCTGGACCTCGGCAAATAACCTCTTGATTATTCTCTCTGCTTCCACTCTTCCACCCCTGAAATCTGTGCTCAACACAACTTATGATGCCAGAGTGGCGTCATTAAGATAAATATAGATCAGATCTCATTTTTCTTCTCAAAGCATTCCAATGACTCCAAATTTCTCTAAAAAAAAAAAAAAACAAAAGACATACAGTAGACCTTTTCCTTCTTATCTTTCTCACCTCCTCACTTACTGTTTTCCACTCAGCACAGGTAGTTCTTCTTGAGGGTTTTTATAGTGGCTGTTTCCTTTGATTAAAATATTCTTCCCCCAGTTTTCTGCTGTACCTCACGTTTCTGAAGGTAAGTTTTCTGCTTACCTTCAAAGCTAAGTCAAATGACACCTTCTCAATGACACTAACTCGAGTACACTGTTTAAACCTACAATCATCCCAGTTTCCCTAAAGACTCCAGTCACTCACCCTCTGCTCTTCCTTTCTATGGCACTGCTCAACTTTTAACACACTATATAGTTATATTTTATATCTCCCTAAAAGAGATTTTAAGTTCTGTTAAGGTCAGTGTTCTTGGTCTATTGTTTCACTGATACATCTCAAGTACCTAATAGGTGGCACACAGTGGGTGCCTAAGAGATATTTGTTGAGTAACTAAATGAGATTTTAGAAACTGCATATTTTACTTGTTTCAGTATCAGAATCAGGCGAAAATGAATTTAAATACATCATAGAGCAGTATAACAATCAATATTAACTATTCTAGGTGATAACTTTATTTTCTGAATGTAAATCATATCTCACCTAAGGCCAGTTCCAGGTAAAATTGTCGTTAGAGATTAGCTAATGTTTTTCCCTCTACTAATCTTTCCTCCTTTTCTTATTTTTATAATCTATATCCCATTTTGGACACCTACTGATCTGGGGGGCTCATTTTTCAGTGTCATATCTTTCTGCCTTTTTGTACCCTTTGTGAGGTTCTCAAGGCAAGAATACAGAAGTAGTTAGCCATTCACTTCTCCAGTGCATCACATTTTGTCAGAAACTCTCCACCATAACCCATCCATCTTAGATGGCCCTGCACAGCATCGTTCATAGTTTTGTTGAGTTGCACAAGGCTGTGATCCATATGATCATTTGATTAGTTTTCTGTGATTGTGGTATTCATTCTGGAGGCCATGAGGTTGAAGTTCTTGATTCTTCTTTTTGCCTTCTGATGAATGAGCATAGAACAGATGTTTCCAGTGCCCCTTACTCGGCATCAGGCCATTGTCAACCGACACCTCTATTGGACATTTCCCAGCAAGCAACACTCGCAGGCAACTCTGGCTTAGTCTCAAAAAAAGAGAAGAAGATCAGTTATGCTCAAAATACTTCAAAATATGCTTCAGCAGTATGTGAACTGAGAATTCCAGATGTGCAAGCTGGGTTTAGAAAATGCAGAGGAATCGGAGATCAAATTGCCAAATTCCTTGAATCACAGAGAAAACACAGGAATTCCAGAAAAATATCTATTTCAGCTTCATTGGTTATCCTAAAGTCTTTGACTGTGTTGATCACAACAAACTGTGGACAATTCTTAAAAAGAAGAGAATATCTTACCACCTTACCTGTCTCCTGAGAAACCTATATTATATGCAAGTCAAAATGCAACAGTTAAAAGCGGACATGGAACAACAGAATGGTTCAAAATTGAGAAAGGAGTATGACAAGTATGAATATTGTCACCCTGCTTGTTGAACTTATATGCAGAGTACATCATGTGAAATGACGGGCTGGAAGAATTGCAAGCTGAAATCAATATTGATGGAAGAAACATTAACAACCTCAGATATGCAGATGATTCCATTCTAATGGCAGAAAGTGAAGAAGATCTAAAGACTGTCTTGATGAGGATGAAAGAGGAAAACGAAAAAGCTGGCCTGAAACTCAACATGCAGAAAACTAAGCTCATGGCATTTGGTCCCAACAATTCAAGGAAAATAC
The DNA here is from genome assembly GCA_935064755.1 of Tragelaphus eurycerus. Lineage (NCBI taxonomy): Eukaryota > Metazoa > Chordata > Mammalia > Artiodactyla > Bovidae > Tragelaphus > Tragelaphus eurycerus. The sequence continues at coordinate 3,906,658 of CAKXYN010000123.1, forward strand.
AAGGGAAAAAAATGGAAACCATGACGTATTTTATTCTCCTGGACTCCAAAATCACTGTAGATGGTAGCTGCAGCCATGAAATTAAAAGATGCTTACTCCTTGGAAGGAAAGTTATGACCAAACTAGACAGCATATTAAAAAGCAGAGACATTACTTTGCCAACAAGGTCCGTCTAGTCAAGGCTATGGTTTATCCAGTAGTCATATATGGATGTGAGAGTTGGACTATAAAGAAAGTTGAGCACAGGAGAATTGATGCTTTTAACTGTGGTGTTGGAGAAGACTCTTGAGAGTCCCTTGGATTGCAAGGAGATCCAACCACTCCATCCTAAAGGAGATCAGCCCTGGGTGTTCATTGAAGGACTGATATTGAAACTGAAACTCCAATACTTTGGCCACCTGATGTGAAGAACTGACTCATTTGAAAAGACCCTGATGCTGGGAAAGATTGAGGGCAGGAGGAGAAGAGAATGACAGAGAATGAGATGGTTGGGTGGCATCACCAACTCAATGGACATGAGTTTGAGTAAACTCCAGGAGTTGTTGATGGACAGGGAGGCCTGGTACGCTGCAGTCCATGGGGTCACAAAGAGTCAGACACAACTGAGCAACCGAACTGAACTGAACTGATAGAGCTTGTCCAACTTTGGCTGCAAAGAAAGTAATTAATCTGATTTTGATATTGACCATCTGGTGATGTCCATGTGTAGAGTCATCTCTTGTGTTGTTGAAAGAGGATGTTGGCTATCACCCATGTGTTCTCTTAGAAAAAGTCTTAATCCTTGCCCTGCTTCCTTTTGTACTCTAAGGCCAAACTTGCCTGTTACTCCAGGTATCTCTTGACTTCCTACTTTTGCCTTCCAGTGCCTTAAAATAAAAAGCACATCTTTTTTTCTGGTGTTAGTTCTAGAGGGTCTGTAGGTCATCATAGAACTCTCCAGTTTCAGCTTCTTTCACATTAGTGGTTGGGGCATAGACTTGGATTACTATGATATTGAACTGTTTGCTTGGAAAAAAACAGACATCATTCTGTCATTTTTGAGATTGCACTCAAGTACTGCACTTTGGACTCTCTTGTTGACTATGAGGGCTACTCCATTTCTTCTAAGGGACTCTTGCCCACAGTAGTAGATATAATGGACATCTGAATTAAATTCGTCTATTCCAGTCCATTTTAGTTCATTGATTCCTAAAATATCGATGTTCACTCTTGCCATCTCCTGTCTGACCACCTCCAATTTATCTTGACTTGTGGACCTAACATTGCAGGTTCCTAGTCAGAGTAGGAAGCACTAAAAGATAAATGGCCATATAGAAAGCCACCTATAGGCAATTGGAAATCTTAGAAGTGATGTCTCAAAGACTCTAGAAGAAATATTGTACCTACTGGAAAGTCCATGATAAGGAGGGATAAGTCATTAGGAGCCTTGTTCACTGCACCTATAGATGGGGGAATATCAAATAGACACTAAATTTAAGAGTCACAAAGAAATATATTGTGTGCTTGTTTTCTGCTGCTACTGCTAAGTCGCTTCAGTCGTGTCCAACTCTGTGTGACCCCATAGATGGCAGTCCTCCAGGCTATGCTGTTCCTAGGATTCTCCAGGCAAGAACACTGGAGCGGGTTGCCATTTCCTTCTCCAATGCGTGAAAATGAAGTCGCTCAGTCGTGTCTGACTCTTAGCGACCCCATTGACTGCAACCTATCAGGCTCCTCCATGGGATTTTCCAGGTAAGAGTACTGGAGTGGGTTGCCATTGCCTTCTCCATGTGCTTGTCTGGGTAGAGGGAAACAGAAATGAATACCCTAACCTCTGGGAGCTCTTCTGGCACTGTGACTAAATATGGGTAGGATTCAAGTATCCACTAGCAAAGCTCAAGGGAAGCTTATACAGAAGAAAAGACTATCATAAAAGCTAAAATATAAGATTATCCTTTTCCTTTTCAGGACCTTCTGATGAAGAGAGATTATGCATCTGATCCATCAGAAGCAATGGCAAGTAGTGGAAATAAACGGTGGTAACAGTAATTATAGAAGTAACAAGGCTGATGTTAGTGACATGGGCAGCAAAATAGCTAATCCTGACTCCAAGACAGATATAAAACAACAATTCCAATTAAAACTTATAAAGCATCATAATAGGTACATTATGTTCCTTACTTACTCATAATTATAGATATCATAATTTCCATTTAATGTATTAAAAGATAAGTAAACAGGCATAAATTTTTGTATACCAAATGTGGTCCATTGGAGAAGGGCATGGCAAATAACTTCAGTATTCTTGCCTTGAGAACCCCATGAACACTATGAAAAGGCAAAAAGATATGACATTGAAAGTTGAACTTTCCAAGTCGGTAGGTGCCCAATATGCTACTAGAGATCACTGGAGAAATAAGTCTGGAATAATTGAAGAGACGGAGCCAAAGCAAAAAGCAACACCCAGTTGTGCATGTGACTGGTGATGGAAGCAAGGTCCAATGCTGTAAAGAGCAATATTGCATAGAAATCTGGAATGTTAGGTCCATGAATCAAGGCAAATTGGAAGTGGTCAAAAAGGAGATGGCAAGAGTGAACGTCGTCATTTTAGGAATCCGCGAACTAAAATGACCTGGAATGGGTGAATTTAACTGAGATAACCATTATATCTACTACTGTGGGCAAGAATCCCTTAGAAGAAATGCAGTAGCCATCATAAACAACAAAAGAGTCTGAAATGCAGTACTTGGATGTAATCTCAAAAACGACATAATGATTTCTGTTTATTTCCCAGGCAAACCTTTCAATATCATGGTAATTGAAGTGTATACCCCAACCAGTAATGCTGAAGAAGTTGAAGTTGAACGGTTCTAGGAAGACCTACAAGACTTCTAGAACTAACACCCAAAAAAGATGTTCTTTTCATTATAGGGGAGTGGAATGCAAAAGTAGGAAATTAAGAAACACCTGAACTAACAGGCAAATTTGGCCTTGGAGTACAGAATGAAGCAGGGAAAAGACTGATAGAGTTTTGCCAAGAGAATGCACCGGTCAGAGCAAATACTCTCTTCCAACAACACAAGAGAAGACTCTACACATGGACATCACTAGATGGTCATCACTGAAATCAGATTGATTATATTCTTTGAAGCCAAAGATGGAGAAGCTCTATACAGTCAGCAGAAACAAGTCCAGGAGCTGACTGTGGCTCAGATCATTAACTCCTTATTGCCAAATTCAGAATTAAATTGAAGAAAGTAGGGAAAACCACTAGACCATTCATTTATGACTATGACCTAAATCAAATCCCTTATGACTATACAGTGGAAGTGAGAAATTTAAGGGACTAGATCTGATAGACAGAGTGCCTGATGAACCATGGACACAGCTTCATGACATTGTAGAGGAGACAGGGATCAAGACCATTCCCAAGAAAAATAAATGCAAAAAAGCAAAATGGCTGTCTGAGGAAGCCTTACGAATAACTATGAAAAGAACAGAAGGGAAAAGCAAAGGAGTAAAGGAAAGATATACCCATTTGAATGCAGAGTTCCAAAGAATAGCAGGGAGAGATAAGAAAGCCTTCCTTGGTGATCAGTGTGAACAAATGTAGGAAAACAATAGAATGGGAAAGTCTAGAGATCTCTTAAAGAAAATTAGAAATACCAAGGGAACATCTCACGGAAAAATGGGCTTGATAAAGGACAGAAATTGTATGGACCTAGTTATGACCAACCTAGATAGCATATTGAAAAGCAGAGACATTACTTTGCCAACTCAGGTCCATCTAGTCAAGGCTATGGTTTTTCCTTTGATCATGTATGGATGTGAGAGTCGGACTGTGAAGAAAGCTGAGCGCCAAAGAATTGATGCTTTTGAACTGTGGTGTTGGGGAAGACTCTTGAGAGTCCCTTGGACTGCAAGGAGATCCAACCAGTCCACTCAAAAGGAGATCAGCCCTGGAATTTCTTTAGAGGGAACGATGCTGAAGCTGAGACTCCATTACTTTGGCCACCTCATGCGAAGAGTTGACTCATTGGAAAAGACTCTGATGCTGGGAGGGATTGAGGGCAGGAGGAGAAGGGGATGACAGGATGAGATGGCTGGATGGCATCACTGACTTGATGGACGTGAGTCTGAGTGAACCCCTGGAGTTTGTGATGGACGTGGAGGCCTGGCATGCTGCAATTCATGGGGTCCCAAAGAGTCAGACATGACTGGGAGACTGAACTGAACTGAACAGAAGCAGAAGATACTAAAAAGAGGTGGCAAGAATACACAGAAGAACTATATATAAAAGATCTTCACGACCCAGATAATCACGATGGTATGATCACTCACCTAGAGCCAGACATCCTGGAATGTGAAGTCAAGTGGGCCTCAGGAAGCATCAGTATGAACAAAGCTAGTGGAGGTGATGGAATTCCAGTTGAGCTATTTCAAATCCTGAAAGATGATGCTGTGAAAGTGCTGCACTCAATATGCCAGTAAATTTGGAAAACTCAGCAGTGGCCACAGGACTGGAAATTTTTTAGTTTTCCTTCCAATCCCAAAGAAAGGCAATGCCAAAGAATTCTCAAACTACCACAAAATTGCACTCATCTCACACGCTGGTAAAGTAATGCACAAAATTCTCCAACCAGTCTTCACCAATACATGAACCTTGAGCTTGCAGATGTTTAAGCTGGTTTTAGAAAAGACAGAGGAACCAGAGATCAAATTGCCAACATCCACTGGATCATCGAAAAAGCAAGAGAGTTCCAGAAAAACATCTATTTCTGCTTTATTTATTATGCCAAAACCTTTGACTGTGTGGATCACAATAAACTGTGGAAAATTCTGAAAGAGATGGGAATACCAGATCACCTGACCTGCCTCTTGAGAAACCTGTACACAGGTCAGGAAGCAACCGTTAGACCTGGACATGGAACAACAGACTGGTTCCAAATAGGAAAAGGAGTATGTCAAGGCTGTATATTGTCACCCTGCTTATTTAACTTATATGCATGGTACATCATAAGAACTACTGGGCTGGAGGAAGCACAAGCTGGAACCAAGACTGCTGAGAGAAATATCGATAACCTCAGATGTGCAGATGACACCACCCTTATGGCAGAAAGTGAAGAAGAACTAAAGAGCCTTGATGAAAGTGAAAGAGGAGAATAAAAAAGTTGACTTAAAACTCAGCATTCAGAAAACTAAGATCATGGCTTCTTTTCCCATCACTTCATGTCAAATAGATGGGGAAACATTGGAAACAGTGGCAGACTTTATTTGGGGGGGCTCCACGATCACTGCAGATAGTGACTGCAGCCATGAAATTAAAAGATGCTGACTCCTTGGAAGGAAAGTTATGACCAACCTAGACAGCATATTAAAAAGCAGAGACAGTACTTTGCCAACAAAGGTCTACCTAGTCAAAGCTACAGCTTTCCCAATAGTCATGTATGTATGTGAGAGTTGGACTATAAAGAAAGCTGAGCACCGAATAATTGATGCTTTTGAGCTGTAATGTCTGAGAAGACTTTTTAGAGTCCCTTGGACTGCAAGGAAATCCAACCAGTCCATCCTAAAGGAAATTAGTTCTGAATATTTGGAAGGACTGATGTTGAAGCTGAAACTCCAATACTTAGGCCACCTGATGCGAAGAGCTAATTCATTCGAAAAGACCCTGATTCTGGGGGAAATAGAAGGATAGAGAAGAAGAGGATGAAAGAGGATGAGATGATTGGGTGGCATCACTGACCCAATGGACATGAGTTTGAGTAACCTCCGAGAGTTGGTGATGGACAGGGAGACCTGGTGTGCTGCATTCTATGGGGTTACAAAGAGTTGGACACGACTGAGCAACTGAACCAAATGGAACTGTCTGGAGACACACAACTAGTAAGGCGAGCAGCTCAGGATAGAATCAGGAACTATTTTCTTGAAACCACACTGCCTCTGTATAAAAGGTTTTATTAACCAGATCACTAAATTGACTAGAACACTCAACTCCAAGATGCCCTATTGGAAATATCACAGTTGTGAACTTTATTTCATCAACATTTTCTACTGTATTACCAGAAGAAATTGGCTTTTTTCAACATTATAAGGTTATTATCCAACTAATTATTGAAATGTGAGCCCTTCTGTGATTAACTAAAATGGCTCAAAATTTGAGAATTATTGAATTACATTATTGACCAATTGTGAAGACTGAGTCACTTAGCTGACTATAAAAAAGAAATATGCTTGCTCTGTAGAAGAAAAATAGCCAATATAATTTTACTGCTACTTTGATTTATCCTCTGCTTATCCATTATTCAGAGAAGCAGAATTGATTTTTATTTCCTCTTTCAAATTACCTTAGTCAAGAAACAATGAAACATAGAATTCTTTTAAGACTTTGTAACTTGTTTAAAGAACTAGAAAATCATTTTTGTAATTTAAAAATGTAGGACACTTTCTAATCATATTGAAACAAAATGTATAAATTTGAATGAGAAATAGTGATATTGCTTAAAAGATTGTTATTAAAATAGCATAGTAGGATAATATCTGCATTTTTTAATTTTTTTGTTTATTTTAATTGGAGGATAATTACTTTACATTATTGTGATGGTTTTGGCTATACATCAACATAAATCAGCCATGAGTATACATGTGTCCCCCCATCATGAACCCCCTCCCACCTCCTTTCCCACTCTATACCTCTGAGTTGTCCCAGAGCACTGGCTTTGGGTGCCCTGCTTCATGCATCAAAATTGCACTGGTCATCTATTTTACACATGGTAATATACATGATTCAATGCTATTCTTTCACTTCATCCCATCCTTACCTTCTATCACAGAGCCCAAAAGTCTGTCCTTTACATCTGTCTCTTTTGTTGCTCTGCATGTAGGATCATTGTTGCCGTCTTTCTAAATTCCATATATATGCATTAATATACAATATTTGTCTTTCTCTTTCTGACTTACTTCACTCTGTATAGTAGGATCCAGTTTCATCCACATTATTAGAAGTAACTCAAATGTGTTCCTTTTCAATAACTGAGTAATATTCCACTAAGTATGTGTACCACAGCTTCCTTATCCATTCATCTGCTGATGGACATCTGTTGCTTCCATGTCCTAGCTATTATGAATAGTGCTGCAATTAACATTGGGGTACATGTATCTCTTTCAGTTCTGGTTTCCTCTGGGTGTATGGCCAGCAGGGGAATTGCTGGTTCATATGGAAATTCTATATCCAGTTTTTTTAAAGAATTTCCACACTGTTCTCCATAGTGGCTGTACAAGTTTGCTTTCCCACCAACAGTGTAAGAGGGTTTCCTTTTCTGTACACCCTCCCCAGCATTTATGGTTCGTAGACTTTTTTTATAATGGCCATTATGACCACTGTGAGATGATACCTCATGTGGTTTTGACTTGCATTTCTCTAATGATGAGTAACACTGAGCATTTTTACAGATGTTTATTAGCCATCTAAATGTCTTCTTTGAAGAAATGTCTATTTAGTTCTTTGGACCACTTTTTGATTGGGTTGTTCATTTTTCTGGTATTGGGTTCCATGAGCTACTTGTATATTTTATAGGTTAATTCTTTGTCAGTTTTTTCATTTGCTATTATTTTCTTCTATTCTGAAGCTGTCTTTTCTCCTTGCTTATAGTTTCTATCATTGCACAAAAACTTTCAAGTTGAATTAGGTTGCATTTGTTTATTCTTGCTTTTATTTCCATTACTCTAGGAGGTATGTCATAGATGATCTTGCTGTGGTTTATGTCAGAGAGAGTTCTGCCTATGTTTTCCTATGAGAGTTTTACAGTTTCTGCTCTTGCATTTAGGTCTTTAATCCATTTTGAGTTTATTCCGGTATATTATATTATAAAGTTCTCTAGCTTCATCCTTTTACACATGGTTGACCAGTTTTCAAATTTTATGATGAAAAGGAAAAAACTATGTCTTTTTCATCATAGGGGACTAGAATACAAATGGAGAAAGTCAAGAGATGCCTGGAGTAACAGAAAAGTTTGGCCTTGGAGTACAAAATGAAGCAGAGCAGAGGCTAACAGTTTTTCCAAGAGAACACATTGGTCATAGCAAACATCCTTTCCCAACAACACAAGAGAAGACTCTACACATGGACATCACCAGGTGGTCAATAGTGAAATCAGACTGATTATATTCTTTGCAGCCAAAGATGGAGAAGCACTATACAATCAGCATAAAAAGGACCAGGAGCTGACTGTGGCTCAGATCATGAACTCCATATTGCAAAATTCAGACTTAAATTGAAGAAGGTAGGGAAAACCACTTAGGTATGACCTAAATCAAATCCCTTACATTATACAGTGGTAGTAACAAATAGATTCAAGAGATTAGATCTGACAAAGTGCCTGAAGAACTGTGGGTGGAGGTTTGTAACACTGTACAGGAGGTGATGATCAAGACCATCCCCAAGAAAATGAAATGCAAAGAGGCAAAATGGTTGTCTGAGGAGACCTTACAAAGTGCTGAGAAAGGAAGAGAAATGAAAGGCAAAAAAGAAAAGGAAATATATACCCACCTGAATTGAGAGTTCCAAAGAATAGCAATGAGAGACAAGAAAGCCTTCCTAAGTGATCAATGAAAAGAAATAGATGAAGAGAACAGAATGGGAAAGACTAGAGATCTCTTCAAGAAGATTAGAAACACCAAGGGAACATTTCATGCAAATATGGGCATACAAAAGGATGGAAATTGTATGGCCATAATAGAAGTGAAAGTGACAGTTGCTAAATCGTGTCAGACTCTTTGTGACCCCATGGACTGTAGTCCATGGAATACTCCGGGCTAGAATACTGGAGTGGGTAGCCTTCCCTTCTCTAGGGGATATTTTCAACCTAGGAATTGAACCAAGGTCTCTCACATTGAAGGTGGATTCTTTAACAGCTGAGCCACCAAGGGAAGCCCAAGAATACTGGAGTGGGTAGCTTATCCATTCTCCAGGGGATCTTCCCAACCCAGGAACTGAACTGGAGTCTTCTGCATTTAAGGCAGATTATTTACCAACTGAGCTATCAGGAAAACCCTGGACATAACAGAAGAAGAAGATATTAAGAAGAGGTGGCAAGAATACACAGAGGAATAATGCAAAAAAAAAAGTCTTAATGACCTAGATAACCGTAAAGGTGTGATCACTCCCCCAAGCCAGATATCCTGGAGTGAAATGTCAAGTGAGCCTTAGGAAGCATCACTACAAACAAAGCTAGTAGAGGTGATGGGATTCCAGCTGAGTTATTTCAAATCCTAAAAGATGATGCTATTGAAGTGCTGCACTCAATATGCCAGCAAGTTTGGAAAACTCAGCAGTAGCCACGGGACTGGAAAGGGTCAGTTTTCATTACAGCCCTAAGAAAGATAATGCCAAAGAATGTTCGAACTACCACACAATTTCACTTATTTCACATGTTAAAAAAGTAATACTCAAAAATTACTAGTAAGTCAAAGTGAGCCAAGAACTTCCAGATGTTCATGCTGGATTTAGAAAAGGCAGAGGAACCAAATTGCCAACATCCGTTGGATCATAGAAAAAGCAAGAGAATTCCAGAAAAATATCTACTTCTGCTTCATTGACTACACGAAATCCTTTGACTGTGTGTATCACAACAAACTGTTGAAAATTCTTCAAGAGATGGTAATACCAGACTACCTTACCTACCTCCTGAGAAATATGTATGCAGGTCAAGGTCAAAATGCAACAGTTACAACCAGATATAGAATGATGGACTGGTTCAAAATTAGGAAAGGAGAATGTCAACTCTGTATATGGGCACAGTGCTTAAATAACTTATATGCAGAGTACTTATTGTGAAATGCCAGGCTGGGTGAAACATAAGCTGGAATCAAAATTGCCAGGAGAAATATCAATAACCTCAGATACGCAGATGACATCATGCTTATGGCAGAAATTGAAGAGGAACTAAAGAGCCTGTTGATGAAAGTGAAAGAAGAAAGTGAAAAGGCTGGCCTAAAGCTCAACATTCAAAAAAACAAACATCATAGCATCTGGTCCCATCATTTTACTGCAGATAGATGGGGAAACAATGTAAACAGTTACAGACTTTCTTTTTTGGGGCTCAAAAATCACTGCAGGTGGTGATTGAAGCCATGAAATTAAAAGACACTTGCTCCTTGGAAGAAAAGGTGTGACCAACCTGGACAGCATATTAAAAAGCCGAGACGTTACTTTTCCGACAAAGGTCCATCTAGTCATAGTTATGGTTTTTCCAGTAGTTATGTATGGATGTGAGAACTGGACCTTAAAGAAGACCAAACACTGAAGAATTGATGCTTTTGAACTATGGTGTTGGAGCAGATTCGAGAGTCCCTTGTTCTGCAAGATCAAACCGGTCAATCCTAAAGGAAATCAATCTTGAATATTCATTGGAAGGACTGATAATGAAATTGAAACTCCAATCCTTTGGCTACCTGATGCTAAGAGTCCACTCATTAGAAAAGATCCTGATGCTGGAAAGGTTGAAGGCAGAAGGAGAAGGGGATGACAGAGGATGAGATGGTTGAATGGCATCACCGACTCATGGACATGAGTTTGAGAAAGTCCTGGGAGATGGTGAAGGCCAGGGAAGCCTGGCATGCTGCAGTCATGGGGTCACAAGGAGTTGGATATGAGTGAGAATTTGAATAAGAGCAATTTGTTGAAGAGATTGTCTTTTCTCCATTGTATATGTTTGCCTCCTTTATCAAAGATAAGGTGTCCACAGATGTGTAGATTTAACTCTGGACTTTCTATGTTGTTCCATTGATCTATATATCTATCTTTGTGGCAGTAACATACTGTCTTAACGACTGTATCTTTGTAGTATAGTGTGAATTCAGGACGGCTGATTCCTCCAGTTCCATTCTTCTTACTCAAGATTGCTTTGAATATTCAAGGTTTTTCCATCATTTCCATGGATGAGCATGGTGGGCTATAGTCCATGGGGACACAAAGAGTTGGACACGACTAAGTGACTAACTTTCACTTTCATACAAATTGTGAAATTATTTGTTCTAGTTCTCAGAAAAATACCATTGGTATTTTGATAGACATTGTGTTAAATCTGCAGATTGCTTTGGGTGGTATAGTTTTCAAGAATCAATATTGATTCTTCCAATCCACAAACATGGTATATTTCTCCATCTATTTGTGTCATCTTTGCTTTCTTTCACCAGTGCTATGTAGTTTTCTATATACGCGTCTTTTGCTTCTTCAGTAAATTTATTCCTTTATTTTTATTTTATTTTGCTTAATTTTAAATATTGTATTGCTTTTGCCATTCATCAGAATGAATCCGCCACAAGTATACATGTGTTCCCCATCCTGAACCCTCCTCCCTCCTCCCTCCCCATACCATCCCTCTGGGTTGTCCCAGTGCACCAGCCCCAGGCATCCGTTATCAGGCATCGTACCTGGACTGGCGACTCTTTTCAGATATGATATTATACATATTTCAATGCTATTCTCCCAAATCATCCCACCCTCTCCCTCTCCCAGAGTCCAAAAGACTGTTCTATAAATCAGTGTCTCTTTTGCTGTCTCATAAACAGGGTTAATGTTACCATCTTTCTAAATTCCATATATATGCATTAGTATACTGTATTTGTGTTTTTCTTTCTGGCTTACTTCACTCTGTATAATAGGCTCCAGTTCCATCCACCTCATTAGAACTGATTCAAATGTATTTTTTTCAATGGCTGAGTAATACTCCATTGTGTATATGTACCATGGCTTTCTTATCCATTCATCTGTGGATGGACATCTAGGTTGCTTCCAAGTCCTGGCTATTGTAAACGGTGCTGCTATGAACATTGGGGTGCATGTGTCTCTTTCAATTCTGGTTTTTTCAGTGTGTATGCCCAGCAGTGGGATTGCTGGATCATAAGGCAGTTCTATTCCCAGTTTTTTGAGGAATCTCCATACTGTTCTCCAAAGTGGCTGGGTTGCATTCCCACCAACAGTGTAAGAGGGTTCCCTTTTCTCCACACCCTCTCCAGCATTTATTGCTTGTGGACTTTTGGATCGCAGCCATTCTGACTGGCGTGAAATGGTACCTCATAGTGGTTTTGATTTGCATTTCTCTGATAATGAGTGATGTTGAGCATCTTTTCATGTGTTTGTTAGCCATCTGTATGTCTTCTTTGGAGAAATGTCTATTTAGTTCTTTGGCCCATTTTTTGATTGGGTCATTTATTTTTCTGGAATTGACCTGTAGGAGTTGCTTGTATATTTTTGAGATTAGTTGTTTGTCTGTTGCTTCATTTGCTATTATTTTCTCCCATTCTGAAGGCCGTCTTTTAACCTTGCTTATAGTTTCCTTTGTTGTGCAGAAGCTTTTTAATTGGGTGTCTTTGTTTATTTTTGCTATTATTTCCATTATTATGGAGGTGGGTCATAGAGGATCCAGCTGTGATTTATGCCAGAGTGTTTTGCCTATGTTTTCCTCTAGGAGTTTTATGGTTTATGGTATTACATTTAGATCTTTAGTCTATTTTGAGTTTGTTTTTGTGTATGGTGTTAGAAAGTCTTCTAGTTTCATTCTTTTACAAGTGTTTGACCAGTTTTCCCAGCACCACTTGTTAAAGAGATTGTCTTTAATCCATTGTATATTCTTGCCTCCTTTGTCAAAGATAAGATGTCCATATGTGCGTAGATTTATCTCTGGGCTTTCTATTTTGTTCCATTGATCTATATTTCTGTCTTTGTGCCAGTACCATACTGTCTTGATGACTGTGGCTTTGTAGTAGAGCTAACCTGTCTGAAGTCAGACAAGTTGATTCCTCCAGTTCCATTATTCTTTCTCAAGATTGCTTTGGCTATTCGAGGTTTTTTGTATTTCCATACAAATTGAGAAATTATTTGTTCTAGCTCTGTGAAGAATACCATGGGTAGCTTGATGGGGATTGCATTGAATCTATAAATTGCTTTGAGTAGTATACTCATTTTCACCATATATATTCTACCAATCCATGAACGTGGTATATGTCTCCATCTATTAGTGTCCTCTTTGGTTTCTTTCACCAGTGTTTTATAGTTTTCTATATATAGGTCTTTAGTTTCTTTAAGAAGATATATTCCTAAGTATTTTATTCTTTTCATTGCAATGGTGAATGGAATTGTTTCCTTAATTTCTTTATTTTCTCATTATTAGGGTATAGAAATGCAAGGGATTTCTGTGTGTTGATTTTATATCCTGCAACTTTACTATATTCATTGATTAGTTCTAGTAATTTTCTGGTGGCGTCTTTAGGGTTGTCTATGTAGAGGATCATGTCATCTGCAAACAGTGAGAGTTTTACTTCTATTTGGATTCTTTTCTTTTTCTGCTCTGATTGCTGTGGCCAAAACTTCTAAAACTATGTTGAATATTAATGAAAGTGGGCATCCTTGTCTTGTTCCTGACTTTAGAGGAAATGCTTTCAATTTTTCACCATTGAGGATAATGTTTGCTGTGGGTTTGTTATATATAGCTTTTATTATGTTGAGGTATGTTCCTTCTATTCCTGGTTTCTGGAGAGTTTTTATCATAAATGGATGTTGAACTTTGTCAAAGGTTTTCTCTGCATCTATTGATATAATCATATGGTTTTTATTTTTCAATTTGTTAATGTGGTGTATTACATTGATTGATTTGTGGATATTGAAGAATCCTTGCATTCCTGGGATAAAGCCCACTTGGTCATGATGTGTGATCTTTTTAATGTGTTGTTGGATTCTGATTGCTAGAATTTTGTTAAGGAATTTTGTATCTATGTTCATCAGTGATATTGGCCTGTAGTTTTCTTTTTTTGTGGCATCTTTGTCCGGTTTTGGTATTAGGCCTCATAGAATGAGTTTAGAAGTTTGCCTTCCTCTGCAATTTTCTGGAAGAGTTTGAGTAGGATAGGTGTCAGCTCTTCTCTAAATTTTTGGTAGAATTCAGCTATGAAGCCGTCTGGACCTGGGCTTTTGTTAGCTGGAAGATTTCTAATTACAGTTTCAATTTCCATGCTTGTGATGGGTCTGTTAAGATTTTCTATTTCTTCCTGATCCAGTTTTGGAAAGTTGTACTTTTCTAAGAATTTGTCCATTTCTTCCAATTTGTCCATTTTATTGCCATATAATTGCTGATAGTAGTCTCTTATGATCCTTTGTATTTCTGTGTTGTCTGTTGTGATCTCTCCATTTTCATTTCTAATTTTATTGATTTGATTTTTCTCCCTTTGTTTCTTGCTGAGTCTAACTAATGGTTTGTCAATTTTATTTATGCTTTCAAAGAACCAGCTTTTGGCTTTGTTGATTTTTGCTATGGTCTCTTTTGTTTCTTTTGCATTTATTTCTGCCCTAATTTTTAAGATTTCTTTTCTTCTACTAACCTTGGGGTTCTTCATTTCTTCCTTTTCTAGTTGCTTTAGGTGTAGAGGTAGGTTATTTATTTGACTTTTTTCTTGTTTCTTGAGGTATGCCTATATTGCTACGAACTTTCCCCTTAGGACTGCTTTTACAGTGTACCACAGGTTTTGGGTTGTTGTGTTTTCATTTTCATTTGTTTTTATGCAGATTTTGATTTCTTTTTTGATTTCTTCTGTGATTTGTTGGTTATTCAGCAGCGTGTTGTTCAACCTCCATATGTTGGAATTTTTAATAGTTTTTCTCCTGTTATTGAGATCTAATCTTACTGCATTGTGGTCAGAAAAGATGCTTGGAATCATTTCAATTTTTCTGAATTTACCAAGGCTAGATTTATGGCCCAGGATGTGGTCTATCCTGGAGAAGATTCCATGTGCACTTGAGAAAAAGGTGAGATTCATTGTTTGGGGATGAAATGTCCTATAGATATCAATTAGGTCTAACTGGTCTATCTCACACACTGGTAAAGTAATGCTCAAAATTCTCCAAGCCAGGCTTCAGCAATATGTGAACCGTGAACTTCCTGATGTTCAATCTGGTTTTAGAAAAGGCAAAGGAACCAGAGATCAAATTGCCAACATCCACTGGATCATGGAAAAAGCAAGAGAGTTCCAGAAAAACATCTATTTCTGCTTTATTGACTATGCCAAAGCCTTTGACTGTGTGGATCACAATAAACTGTGGACAATTCTGAAAGAGATGGGAATACCAGACCACCTGATCTGCCTCTTGAGAAATCTGTATGCAGGTCAGGAAGCAACAGTTAGAACTGGACATGGAACAACAGACTGGTTCCAAATAGGAAAAGGAGTACGTCAAGGCTGTATATTGTCACCCTGTTTATTTAACTTATATGTAGAGTACATCATGAGAAATGCTGGACTGGAAGAAACACAAGTTGGAATCAAGATTGCTGGGAGAAATCTCAATAACCTCAGGTAGGCAGATGATACCACCCTTATGGCAAAAAGTGAAGAGGAACTAAAAAGCCTCTTGATGAAAGTGAAAGTGGAGAGTGAAAAGGTTGGCTTAAAGCTCAACATTCAGAAAACGAAGATCATGGCATCTGGTCCCATCACTACATGGGAAATAGATGGAGAAACAGTGAAAACAGTGTCAGACTTTATTTTTCTGGGCTCCAAAATCACTGCAGATGGTGACTGCAGCCATGAAATTAAAAGACGCTTACTCCTTGGAAGGAAAGTTATGACCAACCTAGATAGCATATTCAAAAGCAGAGACATCACTTTGCCAACAAAGGTTCGCCTAGTCAAGGCTATGGTCTTTCCTGTGGTCATGTATGGATGTGAGAGCTGGACTGTGAAGAAGGCTGAGCACAAAAGAATTGATGCTTTTGAACTGTGGTGTTGGAGAAGACTCTTGAGAGTCCCTTGGACTGCAAGGAGATCCAACCAGTCCATTCTGAAGGAGATCACCCCTGGAATTTCTTTGGAAGGAATGATGCTAAAGCTGAAACTCCAGTACTTTGGCCACCTCATGCCAAGAGTTGACTCATTGGAGAAGACTCTGATGCTGGGAGGGATTGGGGGCAGGAGGAGAAGGGGACGACAGAGGATGAGATGGCTGGATGGCATCACTGACTCAATGGATGTGAGTCTGAGTGACCTCCGGGAGTTGGTGATGGACAGGGAGGCCTGGCATGCTGCAGTTCATGGGGTCGCAAAGAGTCGAACACGACTGAGCGACTGATCTGATCTGATCTGGTCTATTGTATTGTTTAAAGTTTGTGTTTCCTTGTTAATTTTCTGTTTAGTTGATCTATCCTTTGGTGTGAATGGGTTATTAAAGTCTCCCACTATTATGGTGCTATTGTTGATTTTTCCTTTCATACTTGTTAGTATTTGTCTTTCATATTGCAGTGCTCCTATGTTGGGTACATATATAGTTTTAATTGTTATATCTTCTTCTTGGATTGATCCTTTGATCATCATGTAGTGACCTTCTTTGTCTCTTTTCACAGCCTTTGTTTTAAAGTCTATTTTACCTGATATGAGTATTGCTACTCCTGCTTTCTTTTGGTCCCTATTTGCATGGAAAATCTTTTTCCAGCCCTTCACTTTCAGTCTGTATGTGTCCCCTGTTTTGAGGTGGGTCTCTTGTAGACAATATATGTAGGGGTCTTGTTTTTGTATCCATTCAGCCAGTCTCTGTCTTTTGGTTGAGGCATTCAACCCATTTATATTTAAGGTAATTATTGATAAGTATGATCCCGTTGCCATTTACTTTATTTTTTAGGGTTCGAATTTATATACCCTTTTTGTGTTTCCTGTCTAGAGAATGTCCTTTAGTATTTGTTAGAGAGCTGGTTTGGTGGTTCTGAATTCTCTCAGCTTTTGCTTGTCTGTAAAGCTTTTGATTTCTCCTTCATATTTGAATGAGATCCTTGCTGGGTACAATAATCTGGGCTGTAGGTTATTTTCTTTCATCACTTTAAGTATGTCTTGCCATTCCCTCCTGGCTTGGAGAGTTTCTATTGAAAGATCAGCTGTTATCCTTATGGGAATTCCTTTGTGTGTTAATTGTTGTTTTTCCCTTGCTGCTTTTAATATTTGTTCTTTGTGTTTGATCTTTTTAATTTGATTAGTATGTGTCTTGGGGTGTTTCGCCTTGGGTTTATCCTGTTTGGGACTCTCTGGGCTTCTTGGACTTGAGTGACTACTTCCTTCCCCATTTTAGGGAAGTTTTCAACTATTATCTCCTCTAGTATTTTCTCATGGTCTTTCTTTTTGTCTTCTTCTGGGACTCCTTTGTTTCGAATGTTGTAACGTTTAATATTGTCATGGAGGTCTCTGAGGTTGTCCTCATTTCTTTTAATTCATTTTTCTTTTTTCTCCTCTGATTCATTTATTTCTACCATTCTATCTTCTATTTCACTAATCCTATCTTCTGCCTCTGTTATTCTACTAATTGTTGCCTCCAGAGTGTTTTGGATCTATTTATTGCATTATTCATTATATATTGACTCTTTTTTATTTCTTCTAGGTCCTTGTTAAACCTTTCTTGCATCTTCTCAATCCTTTTCTCCAGGCTATTTATCTGTGATTCCATTTTGATTTCCAGATTTTGGATTAATTTCACTATCATTACTTGGAATTCTTTATCAGGTAGATTCGCTATTTCTTCCTCTTTTGTTTGGTTTGGTGGGTATTTATCCTGTTCCTTTACCTGCTGGGTATTCTTCTGTCTCTTCATCTTTTTTAAATTGCTGAGTTTGGGGTGTCCTTTCTATATTCTGGCAGTTTGCAGAGTTCTCTTTATTGTGGCCCTTCCTCACCGTGTGTGGGTTTGTACAGGTGGCTTGTCAAGGTTTCTTGATAATGGAGGCTTGTGTCGGTGTTCTGGTGGATGGAGCTGGATTTATTCTCTCTGGAATGCAATGGAGTGTCTAGTAATGAGTTATGAGATGCCTATGATTTTGGGGTGACTTTGGGTAGCCTGTATATTGGAGCTCAGGGCTGTATTCCTGTGTTTCTGGAGAATTTGCTTGGTATGTCTTGCCGTGGAACTTGTTGGCCCTTGTGTGATGCTTGGTTTCAGTGTAGGTATGGAGGCATTTGATAAGCTCCTGTCAATTAATGTTCCGTGGAATCAGTGTTTGGACTTAAGCCTCCTGCTTCCAGTTATCGGTCTTATCTTTACAGTAGTCTCAAAACTTCTCCTTCTATACTGCACTCCACAACTGGACCGCTCAGAGATGTTCACGGAGTTATACAGAGAAGAGAAGAGGGAGGAAGGAGATAGAGGTGGTCAGGAAGATAAAAGGAAGGAATGAAAGGAGAGAGACAGATCCAGTCAGTAATCAGTTCCCTACGTGTTTTCCTTTATTTGGAACACTCAGAAATTCACAGAATTGGATAGAGTAGAGAAGGGTTAGGGAGGAGACACAGGCAAACTGGTGGAGAAAAAAAGGAGAGTCCGGAGGTGGAGAGAACAGTCAAGCCAGTAATCTCGCTCCCTAGTAAAAAGTGAGTACTGAAGATTAGGTTCTTAAAGGTACAGAATTGGTAACATATACCTAAAAGCAAAAATTAAAAATCTAGAGTAGAGTTTGGAGTTACAAAAATACAGTGTTAAAGAAAAGAAGAAGGAAAAGAAAGAGAGAAAAAGAAAAAAGAAAAAACAAAGTCACAAAAGTTATAAAGAAAATATAGGTACAAAATGATAACCAATATTAAAAAGCAAAAGTTAAAAATCTAGAGTAGAGTTTGGAGTTTCAAAAATACAATGTTAAAGAAAAGAAGAAGAAAAAGAAAGAAATAAAGAAAGAAAATAAAAACAAAACCAAAAAAAACAAAGTCACAAAAATTATAAAGAAGATATAGACACAAATTGATTATATATACCAGAAAGCATAAATTAAAGATCTAGATTTGAGTTTGGAATTTCAGGAATACAATGTCAAAGAAAAGATGAAGAGATAGAAAGAGGGAGGAAAAAAAAGTCACAAAAGTTATAAAAAAAAAAAAAAAGGTACAAAATTGATAACAATTACTGATACGCTAAACTCATGAATCTAGAGCAGAGTTTGGAGTTTCAAAAATACAATGTTAAAGAAAAGAAAAAAAGAAGAAAAGAAAGAAAGAAAAGAAAAAAAAGGGAGGGTCGCAAAAGTTATAAAAATATATATATGAAGTTTGTTTTTTTTTGTTTTTTTGTTTTTAAAAAAGAAGGGTCTTTTATTTGTTTATTTATTTTTATTTATTTATTTTTTTTACAAAGTAATAGTAGGTTCTAAAAGTGAAAATTAAAGGAGTACTAGAGGATTAAAAAAAATTTAAAAAAAATTTTTTTTTCCTTTAAAAAAAAAAAACAGAAAGAAAGAAAAAATGATGGTAAAAATAGTAAAAATATATATAAGACTTTCACTGTTATTGTTGTGGGTATTGTGGGTTCAGTTCATTTTCGGCTAGTTCCTTGTTCCAGCTTAAATTTCTCAAGGTCTATAGGCCCCTTTCTATGTAGTTGGTACTAACCACAGGGTTTTAGTTTATTGCCTGTCGCTTCCACGGCAGTTCCCTCTGTTATAGCTTCTTCTGTTTGCTGGTCTCTTCAGTGTCTGATTTCCATCCTGATACAAAGAGGGCGGTGGTGGACACCCCTTTTTTTTTTTTTTTTTCAAGGCTCACTTGTTCAGTCGCGCTGTGGGGAGGGAGGGACGCTCCTTTAGAAGGCAATGAGGTGCTTTTCTGGGTGTCTGATGTCCTCTGCCGGCTTTCAGAAGTTGTTTTGTGGAATTTACTCGGTGTTTAAATGTTCTTTTGATGAATTTGTGAAGGAGAAAATGTTCTCCCCGTCCTATTTATTCCTCTGCCATCTTAGCTCCTCCCCCCCCCCGTAAATTTATTCCTAATACTTTATTATTTTCATTGCAGTTGTGAATGTGATTGCTTCCTTAATTTCTCTTTATGATTTTTCATTGTTAGTGCATAGGAATGCAAGGGAATTCTGTGTATCAACTTTATATCCTGAAACTTTACTATATTCATTGATTAGTTGTAGTAGTTTCTGGTGTCATCTTCAGAGTTTTCTATGCAGAGGATCATGTCATCTACAAACAGTGAGAGTTTTACTTCTCTTTTCCAATCTGTATTCCTTTTATTTCTTTTTCTTTTCTGATTGCTGTGGTTAAGACTACCAAAACTATGTTGAACAGTAGCAGTGAGAGTGTGCACCCTTGTCTTGTTCCTGATTTTAAAGGAAATGCTTTCAGTTTTTCATCTTTGAGGATAATGCTCTCTGTGGGTTTGTCATATATGGCTTTTATTATGATGAAGTATGTTCCTTCTGTGCCTATTTTCTGAAGTTTTTTTTTTTTTTTTTTAATCATGAATGGGTGTTGAACTTTGTCAAAGGTTTTCTCTGCATCTATTGAAATAATCATATGGTTTTTATCTTTCATTCCTAATAGGATGTATAACATTGATTGATTTGTACATATTGAAGAGTCCTTGCATACCTAGAATGAAGCCCACATAGTCATGGTGTATGATCTTTTGATAGTTTATGGCCACAAGCTGTGAACAAGGCCCGTATTTGTGACCTCTGGAGGAGAAAATTTTGATCCAGGACCAGAGATGAGGCTTGATCACTCAAGAGCTTTTGTGTAGCAGAATTTTATTGAAATATAAAGCTTTTTATAAAGCTTCTGACATAGATATCAGAAGTGGGCAGAAAGAGTACACACTTGCTAGTTTGTAGTAAGGCATTATAAACCTGTTAGCAGAGTTGACTCATTGGAAAAGACTCTGATGCTGGGAGGAATTGGGGGCAGGAGGAGAAGGGGACGACAGAGGATGAGATGGCCGGATGGCATCACAGACTCGATGGACATGAGTTTGCATGACCTCCAGGAGTTGGTGATAGACAGGGAGGCCTGGCGTGCTGTAATTCATGGGGTCACAAAGAGTCAGACACGACTGAGTGACTGGACTGAACTGAGCAAGCTGCTGATCATAAACAAAAGAAACACTTCAAGGCTGAGAGAGTTGCACCAGGCTCCGCTCCCAACACATGCATTTTGAGATAGCATCAGCACAAAGGGAGTCATCTCTGCCTGTAAAACAATTGACGTGAGTCTTGATAAAAAAGGGCTTCCCTGGTAGCTCAGTTGTTAAGGAATCTGCCTGCAGCACAGGAGACCCCGTTTCGATCCCTGGGTCAGGAAGATTTCCTGGAGAAAGAAATGGCAAACTATTCCAGTGTCTTCCTGGAAAATCCCATAGACAGAGAAGCCTGAGGAACTGCAGTCCATGGGGTCACAAAGAGTTGGGAACAACTGAGCTACTAAAAGAAAAAAAAAATTTTTTTTTTTTTTTTAAAGAAAGGCAGAGTCCCAGGCGAATACATAGTTTCATTAACATAGCTTAAGAAAAACATTTCCATGAGCAAGATGTATTGGTTTGCTGAGCCATTAGCAGTTCAAGATTTGAGAAAAAGTTAGTTTCAGGCAGAACCAAGTGTCATTATGGCAACACAGGATTATGGAGCAACCTTTAATCCTGTGTAGAGAAAGGAACGTAGAAAAAGAAAAGGAAAAAGAAAAAACTGTCTGCCGCTTGCAGTTTATCTCTCCTCCCACTTGGGGGACCCTGGCCTCCCAACTGAGGCCTACCTGACCATTAGCTCTTTCACTTTTTGCTAAGTTCTTGGATTCTGTTTGCTAGAATTCTTGAGGATTTTTGCATGTGTATTAATCAGTGATATTGACCTGTAGTTTTCTTTTTTTGTGACATTTTTGTCTGGTTTTGGTGTCAGGGTGATGGTGGCCTCATAGAATGAGTGTTTAGAGTTTTCCTTCCTCTGCAACTTTCTGGAATAGTTTGAGGAGGATAAGTGCTAGCTGTTCTCTAAATTTTTGGTAGAATTCACCTGTGGAGCCATCTGGTCCTAGGTTTTTGTTTGTTGGAAAATTTTTTATTACAGTTTCAATTTCTGTGCCTGTGATTGATCTGATAAGATTTTCTATTTCTTCCTGGTTCAGTTTTGGAAGGTTATACTTTTCTAAGAATTTGTTCAGTTCTTCCAAGTTGTCCAGTTTATTGGCATATAGTTGCTCATAGTAGTCTATTATGATCATCTGTATTTCTGGGTTGTGTGTTGTGACTTCTCCATTTTCATTTCTAATTATATTGATTTGAGTCGTCTCCCTTTTATTCTTGATGAGTCTGGCTAATGTTTTTTCTATTTTGTTTATCTTCTCAAAGAACCAGCTTTTAGTTTTGTTGATCTTTGCTGTAGTCTCCTTCATTTCTTTTTCATTTATTTAGGCTCTCATTTTCATGATTTATTTCCTTCTATTAATTTTTGGGATTTTTTGTTCTTTTTCTAGTTGTTTTAGGTGTAAAGTTAGGTTGCTTAATTGATGTTTCTCTTGTTTTCTGAGGTAGGTTTTGTACTCCTCTGAACCTCCCACTTAGCACTGCTTTTATTCAACCTCATAAATCTTGGGTTGTTGTGTTTTCATTATGATTTTTTCTGTGCAAATTTTTATTTCCTTTTCTATTTCTTCAGTGATCTATTGGTTATTAAGAAGCATGTTGTTTAGCCTCCATTTGTTTGTGTCCTTTATAGTTTTTTTTTTTCCCCCTGTTCAGTCCAGCTCAGTTCAGTTCAGTCGCTCAGTCGTGTCCGACTCTTTGTGACTCCATGAATCACAGCACACCAGGCCTCCTTGTCCATCACCAACTCCTGGAGTTCACCCAAACTCACATCCATCGGGTCAGTGATGCCACCCAGCCATCTCATCCTCTGTCATCCCCTTCTCCTCCTGCCCCCAATCCCTCCCAGCATCAGAGTCTTTTCCAATGAGTCAACTCTTCGCATGAGGTGGCCAAAGTACTGGAGTTTCAGCTTTAGCATCAGTCCTTCCAAAGAACACCCAGAACTGATCTCCTTTAGAATGGACTGGTTGGATCTTCTTGCAGTCCAAGGGACTCTCAAGAGTCTTCTCCAACACCACAGTTCAAAAGCATCAATTCTTCAGCTCAGCTTTCTTCACAGTCCAACTCTCACATTCATACATGACCACTGGAAAAATCACAGCCTTGACTAGATGGACCTTTGTTGGCAAAGTAATGTCTCTGCTTTTGAATATGCTATCTAGGTTGGTCATAACTTTCCTTCCAAGGAGTAAGCATCATTTAATTTCATGGCTGCAATCACCATCTGCAGTGATTTTGGAGCCTCCAAAAATAAAGTCTGACACTGTTTCCACTGTTTCCCCATCTATTTCCCATGAAGTGATGGGACAAGATGCCATGATCTTCGTTTTCTGAATGTTGAGCTTCAAGCCAACTTTTTCACTCTCCTCTTTCACTTTCATCAAGAGGCTTTTTAGTTCCTCTTCATTTTCTGCCATAAGGGTGGTGTCAGCTGCATATCTGAGGTTATTAATATTTCTCCCAGCAATCTTGATTCCAACTTGTACTTCTTCCAGCATTTCTCATGATGTACTCTGCATAGATGTTAAATAAGCAAGGTGACTGTATACAGCCTTAACATACTCCTTTTCCTATTTGAAACCAGTCTGTTGTTCCATGTCCAGTTCTAACTGTTTCTTCCTGACCTGCATACAGGTTTGTCAAGAGGCAGGTCAGGTGGTCTGGTATTCCCATCTCTTTCAGAATTTTTCACAGTTTATTGTGATCCACACAGTCAAAGGCTTTGGCATAGTCATACCTTATCATGATCAGAAAATATGCTTGAAATGATTTCAATTTTTTTAATATACCAAGGCTAGATTTGTGGCCCACGATGTGATCAATCCTGGAGAAGATTCCATGTGCACTTGAGAAAAAGGTGAAATCCATTGGATTTTGGTGAAATGCCATGTAGATATCAATTAGGTTTAACTGGCCCATTGTATTGTTTAAAGCTTGTGTTTCCTTGTTAATTCTCTATTTGATTGATCTATCCATTGTTGTGGGTGGGGTATTAAAATCCCGGACTACTATTGTGTTACTGTTGATTTCCCCTTTCGTACTTCTTAGCATTTGCCTTATGTACTGAGGTGCTCCTATGTTGGGTGCATATATATTTATAATTGTTATATCTTCTTCTTGGATTGATCCCTTGATCATTATGTAGTGTCCTTCTATGTCTCTTATAACAGTCTTTATTTCAAAGTCTATTTTACCAGATATGAGTATTGCTTACTCCCGCTTTGTTTTGATCTCCATTTGCATTAAATATCTTTTTCTGGCCCCTCACCTTTAGTCTGTATAAGTCCCTAGGTTTGAGATGGGTCTCTTGTAGACAACATATACAGCGGGTTTTGTTTTTGTTTTTATCCATTAGGCCAGTCTTTGTCTTTTGATTGGTGCATTTAAAACATTTATGTTTAAATTAAGTATTGATAAGTAAGATCATATTACAATTTACTTTGTTGTTTTGGGTTTGTTTTTATAAATATTTTCTGTTTCCTGTCTATAGAGGATCCTTTAGCATTTGTTGAAAAGCTGGTTTGGTGGTGCTGAATTTTCTCAGCTTTTGCTTGTCTATAAAGCTTTTGGTTTCTCCTTTGAATCTTAATGAGATCCTTGCTGGGTAGAATAATCTTGGTTGTAGG
This sequence comes from Tragelaphus eurycerus, assembly GCA_935064755.1. Classification (NCBI taxonomy): domain Eukaryota; kingdom Metazoa; phylum Chordata; class Mammalia; order Artiodactyla; family Bovidae; genus Tragelaphus; species Tragelaphus eurycerus. Next base: position 3,931,134 of record CAKXYN010000123.1, read on the forward strand.
TTTTTCTCTTTCATCACTTTAAGTATATCCTGCCATTCCCTTCTGGCCTGTTGAAAGTTTCTGTTGAAAGATCAGCCATTATCCTTATGGGAATCGCCTTGTACATTATTCATTGCTTTTCCCTTGATGTTTTTCATATTTGCTCTTTGTGTTTAATTTTTGTTAGTTTGATTAGTATGTGTCCTGGCATGTTTTGCCTTGGGTTTATCTTGTTAGGGACTCTCTGGGTTTCTTGGACTTGAGTGGCTATTTCCTTCGCATTTTAGAGAAGTTTTCAGCTATTATCTCCTCAAGTATTTTCTCATGCCCTTTTTTTTCTCTTATTCTTCTGGGACCTCTATCATTCGAATGTTGGGGCATTTAATATTGCCCCAGAATTCTCTAAAGTTGTCCTCATTTTTTTAATTCTTTTTTTTCTTTCTGCTTCATTTATTTCCCCCATTCTATCTTCCACCTCACTTATCCTTTCTTCTGCCTCACTTACTCTACTACTGGTTCCCTCCAGGGTGATTTTAATCACAGTTGTTGCATTGTTCATTACTAATTAATTCTTCTTTATATCTTCTAAGTTCTTGTTAAATATTTCTTGCATCTTCTCAATCTGTGTCTCTAGTCTATTTATCTCTAACTCCATTTTGTTTTCAAGATTTTGGATCATCTTTACTATCATCTTTACTATCTTTACTTTACAGCCTTTGACTGTGTGGATCACAATAAACTATGGAAAATTCTGAAAGAGATGGGAATACCAGACCACCTGATCTGCCTCTTAAGAAATCTGTATGCAGGTCAGGAAGCAACAGTTAGAACTGGTCATGGAACAACAGACTGGTTCCAAATAGGAAAAGGAGTACGTCAAGGCTGTATGTTGTCACCATGTTTATTTAACTTATATGCAGAGTACATCATGAGAAATGCTGGACTGGAAGAAATACAAGTTGGAATCAAGATTGCCGGGAGAAATATCAATAACCTCAGATATGCAGATGACACCACCCTTATGGCAGAAAGTGAAGAGGGGCTAAAAAGCCTCTTGATGAAAGTGAAAGTGGAGAGTGAAAAGGTTGGCTTAAAGCTCAACATTCAGAAAACGAAGATCATGGCATCTGGTCCCATCACTGCATGGGAAATAGATGGGGAAACAGTGGAAACAGTGTCAGACTTTGTTTTTCTGGGCTCCAAGATCACTGCAGATGGTGACTGCAGCCATGAAATTAAAAGACGCTTACTCCTTGGAAGGAAAGTTATGACCAACCTAGATAGCATATTCAAAAGCAGAGACATCACTTTGCCAACAAAGGTTCGCCTAGTCAAGGCTATGGTCTTTCCTGTGGTCATGTATGGATGTGAGAGCTGGACTGTGAAGAAGGCTGAGCGCCGAAGAATTGATGCTTTTGAACTGTGGTGTTGGAGAAGACTCTTGAGAGTCCCTTGGACTGCAAGAAGATCCAACCAGTCCATTCTGAAGGAGATCAATCCTGGAATTTCTTTGGAAGGAAATTCCAAAGCTGAAACTCCAGTATTTTGGCCACCTCATGCGAAGAGTTGACTCATTGGAGAAGACTCTGATGCTGGGAGGGATTGAGGGCAAGAGGAGAAGGGGACGACAGAGGATGAGATGGCTGGATGGCATCACTGACTCGATGGATGCGAGTCTGAGTGACCTCCGGAAGCTGGTGATGGACAGGGAGGCCTGGCGTGCTGCGGTTCATGGGGTCGCAAAGAGTCGGACACGACTGAGCGACTGATCTGATCTGATCTTACTATCATTATTTTGAATTCTTTTGCAGGTAGTTTCCCTATCTTCTCCTCTTTTGTTTGGTTTGTTGTTTTATCATGTTCCTTCAGCTGCTGGATATTCTTCTGTCTTTTCATTTTGTTTAGATTGCTGTGTTTTGGGTCCCCTTTCTGTGGGCTGGAGGGTTGTGGTTCCTCTTAACTGTGGAGTCTGTTCCATGTGGGTGGGGTCGAACCAGTGGCTTGTGAAGGTTTCCTGGTTGGAGTAACTTGTGTCTGTGTTCTGGTAGATGGAGCTGGATCTCTTCTCTCTGGAGTGCAATGAAGTGTCCAGTAGTTAGTTTGGTGGTGTCTGAGCGCCGAAGAATTGATGCTTTTAAACTGTGGTGTTGGAGAAGACTCTTGAGAGTCCCTTGGACTGCAAGGAGATCCAACCAGTCCATTCTGAAGGAGATCAGTCCTGGGATTTCTTTGGAAAGAATGATGCTAAAGCTGAAACCAGTATTTTGGCCACCTCATGCGAAGAGTTGACTCATTGGAGAAGACTCTGATGCTGGGAGGGATTGGGGGCAGGAGGAGAAGGGGATGACAGAGGATGAGATGGCTGGATGGCATCACTGACTCGATGGTTGTGAATTTGAGTGACCTCCGAGAGTTGGTGATGGACAGGGAGGCCTGGTGTGCTGCAGTTCATTGGGTCGCAAAGAGTCGGACACGACTGAGTGACTGATCTGATCTGATGGATTTGGTATGGCTTTTTGCAGCCTATCTTTTAATGTTCAGGGATATGTTCTTGTTTTGGTGGAGAATTAGCGTGGCATGTCTTGCACTGAAACTTTCTGGCTCTTTGGTGGAGTTTGGTTTCAGTGTAGGTATGAGGACTTTGGGTGGGCTCTTGTTTATTAATGTTCCCTGGGGTCTGGAATTCTATGATGGTCCAAAGCTCTGAAGTTGAGCCTCCTGTTTCTGGGTTTCAGTCTCCCCACTTCCACTACCCTCAAGACCTCTCTATCCACACAGAACAGAAGACAAAACACCTAGGTTAATGGTGAAACAACTCTCCACAGACAGAAACACCTAGAGAGATTCACAGAGTTATATAGAGAAAAGAAAAGGGAGGAAGGAGATAGAGGTGACCAGGCAGAGAAAAAGAGAGAGTCAAAAGGGGCGATAACAATCAAGCCAGTAATCAAATCCCTAAGTGAAAGTGGATACTAAAAATTAGACTTTTAAAGGTACAAATTTGATAACAAATATCAAAAAGCAAAGAATAAAAAATCTCTAGAATAGAGATTAGACTCTCAAAAGTACAATATAAAAAATACAAAACAAAATTGATCACAAAAATGTTTAAATGTACATGGAATTTGTTTGAAACAATAGGGTTTCTTTTTAGACAGGTAATAGTAGGCTATAAAAATGAAAGCTAAAAGAGTAATAGAGAACTAAAGTTTTTAAAAACTAAGAAGTCATAATAATAAAAATACATCTAGGGATTTCTCTGGAGCTGTTGTGGGCAATGTGGTGTCAGTTCAGTGAAAGATAGTCCCTGTTCCAGTTCATACACGTTCTCAAAGTCTAGAGTTGCCCCTCAAATGCACATTCTCAGCTTAACTGCAGGGTTTTAATTTGTTGCACCTGTCACTTCTGGGGCAGTTTCCCCTTCTTTACTTATTTTGGCTTTCTCTGTTTGTAAGTCTCTTCAGTGTCTAATCTCTGCCCTGGCATAAGAGATGAAGGTGTCCACTTATTCAGCCTCACGTGCTTAGTTGCGCTGTGGACAGGAAGGGACACTTCAAACAAATAATGCTGCCATGTGGTGGGGGGTTGGTGGGGAGGAGGTTGCTCACAGTGGATGGACCACACCGGGATTGCCATAGCCCAAGGTAGCATGTACTCCCCAGGTCCACACTGCTCAGGATCTTCTGTGCTACAGGAAGCCACTGTCCCAGGTGGGCTGTGTATTTTGTTCCCTTCCCAGGTCGAAGCCACTCAGGAGACCAGGTACTCAGCAAGCACACTGTCCCAGGTGGGCTGTGCATCTTGTGCACCTCCCTGGTCCAAGCTGCTCTGTTTCCTGGGTGCACCACAAAGACATTGTCCCCAGTGTGCCACGTGTCTCCTCAGGGAAGCTGATCCCAGACTGTGACACTCCTAGCCAATGTGAATCAGCCAAGATCCCGGGAAGACATGGTTAGTGATTGGCAGCCCTGCTCACAGCTTAGCAGGAGATGCCGTCTCTGGGGCCAACATTGCAGCGGCCCCTTAACTTCCACTTCTGGCTGTCACATACCTGCCTCTCTGCCTCCATGGAGGGAGGTTGTAAACTGCAGCAGGCTTGCTGTCCTTTGGTATTCGCTAGGGTGCTATCCTTTATTCTATGAGTGCACCAGAAGTCACCATGGGGCATTAGAGCCTTCTCACATGAAAGATCCTTTGTTTCTTTTTGTCTCTTTGGTGCAACCCATAGCTCTCTTTGGGTTGCTATGTCACATTAGCCCCCCTCAGATTGTCCTTAGGGCATTCAAGCCCACAGTTCTATGCCCAGCCCCCACTTGCTGCCAGCGGTCCAGAGCATCTGAGCCACTTCTCTGCTGGTAAGTGCGGTTTGGAGGGAATTCTGTGGTGATTTCTTTTTCTTTCAGTTATGTTGTCCTCTGAGATTCCAAAGTTCCCCACTGATCTGCCTGTGAGAGGGTTTCCTATTGTGTGGAAACTTCTCCTCCTTCACGACTACCTCCCTGGGATGGGTCTCCACCCCTAAATTGTTTGTCTCTTTTCATCTTTTATCTTTGCCCTACGTCCTTTCAAAGAGATTGGCTTGCATTTCTGGGTGTCTGAAGTCCTCTGTTAGCATTCAGAAATTGTTTTGTGGAAGTTGCTCCACATTCAAATGATCTTTTGATGTATTTGTGAAGGAGAAAATGGTCTCCCTGTCCTAATCCTGCATCACCTTGGGACCGCCCCTCAATTTCTATGTTTAATAAAAGATATTTCACCTAAAGTGAAAGCTACCACTAAGGAAATACAGTGATCTAATCTCAAATACCTTGACTTAGAATTGGACAGAATAATCATGAAGTAATGAAAACATACATACACGTGCAAATACAAATCAGTAATATAGACACATAGACATTTTTCAAGGAAAAATACTATTATTTTGCCTCCTCCAAACTTCAACCTATTTTTCTTCTTTGAACATCAATATGAGGAAGATAAACACCAGATAATGTTCAGATAATCTTATAGAGGTAGATGAAAACCTCTTCAGCCACTGGATTACTAAATGACAGAAATGAAACAAGAATCTTATTTTAGTTATCTATTGCTGTGTAATAAAACATCCCCAAATTTACTGGTTTAGAACCAACATTGCATCTGCCACTCCCTCCCATTTTGTGGATGAGGAATTTCAGAATTGTTCAGCTCTGTGGTTTGTTCCTAATCTGTGAAGCATCAGCTGTGCCCATAGGTGAGGATTCAGCTTCCAAAATGGTTTCTTCACGTACATATGTCTGCTACTTCAGTGCTTCATAGAGCCTTTTCATCTCCACATCATATTTTATCCTCCAGGATCTCTCCATATGTGGACTTCTCAGAGTAGTCACACATATATGGTGGCTGCCTTGCAAGAGGAAGCCACTGGGAGGCCATACCAGTTGAGTTATGTCTGGAACTTGCATAACACTGCTTCCGGTGGTTTTCTTATTGCTGTGGTTGGGGATTTTTGTTCCTTTTTTTCGGTCAAGGTGGTCACAGGACCTGTCCAATGATTCAAGAAGGAGAAATAGACTCCCTCTCTTAATAGGGAAGTGGCAAGGTCACATTGTAAAAGAATGTGGGGACTGGGAGATATAGTTGTGGTCACCTATGGAAAATATAATCTTCCACTTTTTAATATTTATTTTTATTTATTTGGCTGCACTGTGTCTTAGCTGCAGCATGTAGGATTTCTAGTTGCAGAATAAGAATAGTTGCAGCATGTCGCATACCTAGTTGTGCATATCGTTCCCTTCAGTTCAGTTCAGTTCAGTTCAGTCGCTCAGTCGTGTCCGACTCTTTGCAACCCCATGAACCGCAGCATGCCAGGCCTCTCTGTCCATCACCAGCTCCCGGAGTTCACCCAGACTCACGTCCATCAAGTCAGTGATGTCATCCAGCCATCTCATCCTCTGTCGTCCCCTTCTCCTCTTGCCCTCAATCCTTCCCAGCATCAGAGTCTTTTCCAATGAGTCAAATCTTCCCATGAGGTGGCCAAAGTACTGGAGTTTCAGCTTTAGCATCATTTCTTCCAAAGAAATCCCGGGGCTGATCTCCTTCAGAATGGACTGGTTGGATCTCCTTGCAGTCCAAGGAACTCTCAAGAGTCTTCTCCAACATCACAGTTCAAAAGCATCGATTCTTCTGTGCTCAGCCTTCTTCACAGTCCAGCTCTCACATCCATACATGACCACAGGAAAGACCATAGCCTTGACTAGGCGAACCTTTGTTGGCAAAGTAATGTCTCTGCTTTTGAATATGCTATCTAGGTTGGTCATAACTTTCCTTCCAAGGGTAAGCGTCTTTTAATATCATGGCTGCAGTCACCATCTGCAGTGATTTTCGAGCCCCCAAAAATAAAGTCTGACACTGTTTCTACTGTTTCCCCATCTATTTCCCATGAAGTGATGGGACAAGATGCCATGATATTCGTTTTCTGAATGTTGAGCTTTAAGCCAACTTTTTCCCTCTCCTCTTTCACTTTCATCAAGAAGCTTTTTAGTTCCTCTTCACTTTCTGCCATAAGGGTGGGGTCAGCTGCATATCTGAAGTTATTGATATTTCTCCCAGCAATCTTGATTCCAGCTTATGCTTCTTCCAGCCCAGCGTTTCTCATGATGTACTCTGCATATAAGTTAAATAAGCAAGGTGACTGTATACAGCCTTGACATACTCATTTTCCTATTTGGAACCAGTCTGTTCTTCCATGTCCAGTTCTAACTGTTTCTTCCTGACCTGCATACAGGTTTGTCAAGAGGCAGGTCAGGTGGTCTGCTAGTCCCATATCTTGAAGAATTTTCCACAGTTTATTGTGATCCACACAGTCAAAGGCTTTGGCATACTCAATAAAGCAGAAATAGATGTTTTTCTGGAACTCTTTTGTTTTTTCAATGATCCAGCGGATGTTGGCAATTTGATCTCTGGTTCCTCTGCCTTTTCTAAAATCAGCTTGAACATTTGGAAATTCACGGTGCATGTATTGTTGAAGACTGGCTTGGAGAATTTCAACATTACTTAACTAGCGTGTGAGATCATTCCCCTACTAGGGGTTAAAGCCAGGCCCCCTGTACTGGGAGCATGGAGTCTTAGCCACTGGCCTATCAGGGAAGTCCCTCAGATCTCCCTTAATTTCTATCCAGTGATGTCTCCACCACATCAAACTGCCCCATAGGAAAACAACAAAAAAGATTCAATAAATGTATATGGTTTTAAACTTACATTATGCTATGTTATGCTATGCTAAGTCACTTCAGTCGTGTCCGACTCTGTGTGACCCCATAGACAGCAGCCTACCAGGCTCCCCCATCCCAGGGATTCTCCAGGCAAGAACACTGGAGTGGGTTGCCATTTCCTTCTCCAATGCATGAAAGTGAAAAGTGAAAGTGAAGTCGCTTGGTCGTGTCCGACTCCTAGCGACCCCATGGACTGCAGGCTACCGGGCTCCACCGTCCATGGGATTTTCCAGGCAAAAGTACTGGAGTGGGGTGCCATTGCCTTCTCCAAAACTTACATTATAATGGCTTTTAAATATACCCATCTAATTAAATTTCTAATACAACCATGGATTGTACAGTAGTTGGTAGTTTTGCCTAACCAAGATGATCTAATTATGCTTAGATATATGACTCATGCTTATTTTCAACACAGCCTCTACTGTGAATCCTTGTGTTGTTGTGATACTGACACACATTCATCTACCCAGGCCCAACTTATCAGCCAATAGATCTACAACTCTATCTGCTGTTCCTTCACCATTTCTCACCTAAACTCCTCCTTCTGTGTTGTCAAAAGGTTTTCTTTTTTTCTTTTCAGGCGGACTTTACTGTCCTGTCTACTATTCTCATCATTCAATGCTTGTCCAAGATATTGTAGATGAAAAATTAAATAATAATCAACCTAAAAAAAAAAGAGAGAATTTTATAAGAGCCATCCTGAGGTTTATAATTTGGTAGTCTTTCAGAAAGCTCTTAGGACTGTTCTACTACTAGAGGTCAAAGCACAGTTATATACATTTTGAGACAAAGGGTTATACATCAAAATAACATATTGACACTTCATATAGTCCAGATCTGCACATACAAGGTGTGTAGTGGGGTCATCATAACCCTTTACAGGATTGAGAAAGGAATGTTGCTATCTCCTAAGGCACCTTACTGGTGCCAGAAGAAATTTGCTATCTCCTAAGGCACCTTACTGGTGCCAGAAGAAAATTGCTCGTTTCAGTTGAGCAAGCATCCCTATGTCTTCTAAGGTTTGGCTAATGTATAATGCACATGCACAATGCTCACTAAAGAGGAGGAGGCTCAATAGGGTAGAGAGAAAATTTTATGTTTACATTTTTCTTACCTTGCCATAAAATATAAATTTTATTTCATTAATACTATTACCTACCTTCCTACAGGAAGAGACAGGAATGTACGTATTCATTAGAATGTACCACAGCCTAAAAAACATATAGACTTCTCACTTTGCCTCACTCCATTTTTTTTCCCTAGGAAAAGACACAAAAATCCCAAATATGAAACCCTAAATAAAAGATAGAGGTATGGTAAAGAGTGTGTCAGTGATAAGAAAACAAAATAAAAATTACCTTGTAAAAACTCAGAAGATATTAATAAGATTTTGCTCTGGAAAAGAAAAACAGGAAGCAGGATGAGGGGTAGAGATTTTTGAGAAAGAGGGTAACTAGATGGAATCTGTTTCAAGATGAGACTCTAGATGGCAGTGAACAGGATGGATTTGTGCAGGAGGATTACTGAGGAGAGAATACTTTTCAATAAGCAAAAGATGTTGAGAACCACAACACAGAAGAGATAGAGTAAAATAGTTTTGAAAAAAACACTGAAGAAAGAAAATATAAAAGACTGATTAGTTTTGGGGGTGAGGGAGAAATACAAGCAGTCATGTTAGAATGTTCCTTTCTTTTATTAACTGTGAGAAACTCCTGGTGGGTAAGTGTATGCTGAGTCAAATGACTTAAGGGATTCTTGCTTCCCAGCAAAAGTAGTAACTCGTGCTTTTGAAAAGTGCCTTGAAATAAGTTATTACTTTAGTTAGTGATGCTGCAAAACCATTTTGTTTCCTGCATAAAATAAAAAGCATGTTCAGCTTTCTTTATAGCATAATTTAAAAATATTAAATTCTACATGTATAAATGAAAACAAGGATAATCAAATAGCCAACATAGAGAATACCAGGTGATGTACTTCTTAATAATTCTCCTCAGTAGTGTGCTGCTTTTATTTTTGGCAATTATGTATTTGTGCATAGTTTCTATTTCTTTTCATTATTCTCAAAATGCTGAGGTTGTACCTTTTAGATTTTTTTTTTTTTTTTTTTTTGCTATTGTTGTTATGCTTAGTTTTCTAAGATACCTCACTATTGTTCTGCTTATTCTCACTTGATGTTATTGTTTTCAGGAAGGAAAGGACATAGTAAATAATTTTGAATTAAAGGTTAAGAGTAAAAAGTAGATAAAGATATTTTCACTCAAATGTCTGTTTATTGTGAAAGAATGGAAATTCTTACACATGGTAAACTATGAAAACTTTGAAAAATAAAGCAGAAGCAAACATCTCACGACAAACAGTTATTTAAAATGACAGGAACCTGGTGGATAGAATTAAAATAAATTCAAAATAAATTTAGAACCTATGCATTTATAAGTCATGATATAGGTCATGTAGTATAAACTTCATGAGGATAAGGATTTTTCTTGTTGCTATTCACATAGTAGATTCTCAATACATTTTTGTTGAATGAATAAATACAGTAATCAAATAAACAGCAGATAAATGTAATATTGAAAGTGAAAGTCATTCAGTCACGTCTAACTCTTTGCGATCCCATGGACTATAGAGTCCATGGAACTCTTCAGGCCAGAACACTGGAGTGGGTAGCCATTCCCTTCTCCAGGGGATCTTTCCCAATCCAAGGATTGAACCCAAGTCTCCTGCATTGCAGGGGGATTCTTTACCAGCTGAGACACCAGGGAAACCCAAGAATACTGGAGTGGGTAGCCTATCCCTTCTCCAGTGGATCTTCCCAACCCGGGAATTGAACTGGGGTCTCTTCCATTGCAGGCGGATTTTTTTTTTTTTTTTTTTTTTTACCAGCTGAGCTGCCAGGGAAGCCCCTTAGCCTTCATTAATAAGGAAAATGATGGTTTGGTTGTTCTACTATGGGGAGATCCCATTTTATATAATATGATATAGGATATGGCATATCACATTTTTAAAAAAGAATGCTAGAATATTCTAAAAGACCAAGGTGTGAAGAGGCTTGAAATCCTGTTTTGAAAATTAATTAAAACAGTTGGGAACGTTTAGGTAGAAAGATCTTTGTGGGGCTGGGCAGATCAGATTCAAACATTTATTAAGTTATTTGAAGTTGGTCACTTGTAGGGAACATTTCACTCTTGTGATTCAGTGACTCACATCTTAATATCTGAAATATCTGATACCACTTTTCTATGGAGCTTTATGAAAATATAGCAATCAAATTATTTTTTTCTGGTAGGCTAACTCTAATATCTGTGTTAGGGGAAACATACTGATTGAAACATCCTTATGGCAGAAAGTGAAGAAGAATTAAAGAGCCTCTTGATGAAAGCGAAAGAGGCGAGTGAAAAAGTTGACTTAAAGCTCATTTAAAAAACTAAGATCATGGTATCTGGTCCCATCACTTCATGGCAAATAGATGGGGGAACAGTGGCAGACTTTATTTTGGGGGGCTCTAAAATCACTGCAGATGGTGACTGCAGCCATGAAATTAGAAGACACTTATTCCTTGGAAGGAAAGTTATGACCAACATAGACAGCATATTAAAAAAGCAGAGACATGACTTTGCCAACAAAGGTCCATCTAGTCAAGGCTATGGTTTTTCCAGTAGTCATGTATGGATGTGAGAATTGGACCGTAAAGAAAGCTGAGCACCAAAGAATTGATGCTTTTGAGCTGTGGTGTTGGAGAAGACTCTTGAGAGTCCAAGGGACTTACAGTCCAAGGGACTGCAGTCCAAGGGACTACAAGGAAATCAAACCAGACAATCCTAAAGAAAATCAGTTCTGAATATTCATTGGAAGGACTGATGTTGAAGTTGAAACTCCAAAACTTTGGCCTTCTGATGCGAAGAGCTGACTCATTTGAAAAGACCCTGATGCTGGGAAAGATTAAAAGCATGAGGAGAAGGGGATAACAGAGGATGAGATGGTTAAATGGCATCACCAACTCAAAGGACATGAGTTTGAGTAAACTCCAGGAGTTGGTGATAGACAGGGAGGCCTGGTGTGCTGCCGTCTATGGGGTCCCAAAGAGTTGGACCCCACTGAGTGACTGAACTGAACTGATTGAAACAGCCCACCCTGGCCAGACGCCATTAGAAAGTAATCATCTGTGTGTTATTTTACAACAGGAGGTCCTGGTAAGGAACACAGAACTAACAAGCGAACACCAACTGTAAGAATTCAGGAAAGGTCAAAAGGAGACGCCACATGTTCTACCACATCCCAGAATCCTTCTCCCTGGAATTCATCTTGGCTGAGCAATGCATGTGATACCAGGACGGACCCTGAGTCAAAATGGTTGGTCAGAGACAACCCAGAAACAAATCCTGTCCCCATAAAACTGGTGACTGTGAGCCACATGGTAGAGCAGTCCTCCTCAGTTCCCTTACCCTCCTGCTCTCCACCTGGGCTCCGTTTTCTAATAAATCTCTTGCTTTGTTAACATGTGTGTCTCCTCGGAAAATTTATTTCCAAGTGTTGAACAAAAGCCCACTCTTGGTCTTTGGGAAGGTTCTTCCTTCCTGCAACACTGTATTAAATTGTAACAATTGTTAATTGATAAATATAGATTAAGTTGTCATAATATCATATACCTTATATTCTAGAGATACATTGTGAACTATGATGAATAAGTAAATGAAAAATGAAAGTTTAAATCAAATTATTCAAAGAAAAAGAATCAGTTTTATAATGACCTACATAATGAATGGAACCATCTCTCAGGAATCAAAATTTAAATTATTTTCTTTCATGTTCTTTCAAACCCTCTTCACAGTTTCTCACCTTATGCACACAATAAGTATTTCCTCTCCAACACATTATAAGAAAGTTCCAGGAAGAATGATTATGTATTATTTGTCAAAGTTTGATCACCTATTATTTGCTTTACAGATGTTCCAAATCAAGGGCTGAGTTTTGGTTCTTAAGGATCCATTTCAAAAGCCCTATGTATGGGTAAGGGCCAATTTTCATATGGATAAGGGCTAATTTTAAGTATACCTAGTATGTTGTGTATGTGTGTTTGCTCAGTTATGCCCAACTCTTTGTGATCCCCATGGACAATAGTCCACCAGGCTCCTCTGTCCATGGAATTTTTTAGGCAAGATTACTGGAGCAGGTTGCCGTTTCCTACTCCAGGGGATCTTCCCAACTCAGGAAATGAATCCTGCATTGGCAGACAGATTCTTTACTACTGCACCACCTGGAAAGTACCCCCTACCTAGCGTGTAATTAAGGGTTAATAAAATCTGATCCTCATAAACTAAAACTACCATCATCTTGAGTTCACTGAGAGTTTGACTTCACATAGTTCTTGGTAACATTACAAACTTATTCTTTGTGTATGGGCATATACAGATCATTAGAATCCCCAACATTTTCTAGAGGGAAATTTTTTATTATTAAATTATTTGTATTGGTTTAATCTGGTTGTGGATTTTTTTGTTAACCTAATCATAAAACGGGGAAACAGTGGAAACAGTGTCAGACTTTATTTTGGGGGGCTCCAAAATCACTGCAGATGGTGACTGCAGCCATGAAATTAAAAGACGCTTACTCCTTGGAAGGAAAGTTATGACCAACCTAGATAGCATATTCAAAAGCAGAGACATCACTTTGCCAACAAAGGTCCGTCTAGTCAAGGCTATGGTTTTTCCAGTGGTCATATATGGATGTGAGAATTGGACCATAAAGAAAACTGAGCACCGAAGAATTGATGCTTTTGGACTTTGGTGTTGGAGAAGACTCTTGAGAGTCCCTTGGACTGCAAGGAGATCCAACCAGTCCATTCTGAAGGAGATCAGTCCTTGATGTACTTTGGAAGGACTAAAGCTGAAACTCCAGTACTTTGGCCACCTCATGCGAAGAGTTGACTCATTGGAGAAGACTCTAATGCTGGGAGGGATTGGGGGCAGGAGGAGAAGGGGATGACAGAGGATGAGATGGGTGGATGGCATCAGTGACTCTATGGACAAGAGTTTGGGTGAACTCCGGGAGTTGGTGATGGACAGGGAGGTTGGCGTACTACAATTCATGGGGTCACAAAGAGTCGGACACGACTGAACGACTGAACTGAACTGAGACTTATTTTGCTCATACAGCATAGCTGTAGCGGGTGAAGGAAATTTTTTAAGTGGAATTTAAATGAGTCAAATCAAAAGCAGTTCAAAATCAGTGCTCTTTAAGAGCTCTTTCCTTTATTTAGGTGTGAAATTTGCACTGATTTCCTATAGCTGCTTTAATAAAAACATAAGCTTGGTGACAACACAAATTTATTCCCTTATAGTTCTAGAGGTCAGAATTCCAAAATTGAAGTCACAGGTTTAAAATTCAGTTCTTTGCCTTTTCCAGCTTCTAGAAGCTGCCCACATTCTTTGGCTTGTGATTCTTTACTCTGTCTTCAAAGCCAGCAATCTTGTTAAGTCTTATGACACTGCATCACTATGATACTCTCCTCCTCCATTTTACTTATCAGAATGCTTGTGATTAAATTGGGCCCACCGAGATAATAATTTCCCCACCTCAAGATTCTTAATCACATGTGGAAAATCCCTTCTCCATGTAAGGTAACATAGCTTATTTGGGTGGTGGGTTAAAACAACATATTTTTATTCCCTCACAGTTTGAGGGGGCTAGAAGTTTGAAATCAAGAGGTTGGCTCCTCTGACATCTCTAGCAGAGAATCCTTCTTGGCTCTTGTAGTTTCTGGCATTTGTCAGATGTCCTAGCTTGCAGGTGGGCTTTCCAGGTGACTCAGGGGGAAGAATCTGCCTGCAATGTAGAAGACGTAGATTCAATCCCTGGGTTGGGAAGATCCTCTGGAGGAGGAAATGTCAACCCACTCCAGTATTCCTGCCTGGAAAATTCCACACACAGAGGGGCCTGGAGGACAACAGTTTATGGAGTTGCAAAGAGTCAGACATGACTGATCACACACTAGCTTGCAGGGGCACCACCCCAGTCACAGGACCATTTTCTTCATGTGTGTTTTCACATCTTGTAAGATCATATATGTATATATCCTGATAGTTAGGATGTGGATAATGTTCATGGGATATTACCATGCCTACTACAGAAATATAGTTAGCCAACACATTACTGATACCTAGGAATGCTTTTTGTTGACAGAACTACCATTATTGGCTGCTGGAGACAAGTTCCTGAAATGGAAATGAAAGTTAAATTTGAACAATTGAAACAATTTTATAAAAGGGATTAGAAATTATGAAAGTGAGACTATTATTTGTATAGCTCAGGCACATTTGGTATTATATGTATTTTGGCTGGTCAGCCCAGAAACTTAACTACCATTTCACACATTGCTTCTGGAGAATAAATGCATGTTCATTTCTCAACTCGCAAAAGAGTCAGACATAACTTAGCGACTAAATACACAGACATATACATACCACTTCTTTATCCATTTATCTGCTGGTAGACATTTAGATTGCTTCCATATCTTGACAATTGTAAATAATAATGATATGAACACTGTAGTGTATATATCTTTTTGAACTGGTGTTCTTGGAGGTTTTTTTGTTGGTTTGTTTTTTTTTTTTTTTTTTTTTTTGGAGGGGTATATAGCCAATAGTGGACTTGCTGGGTCATATGACAGTTTTAGTTTTTGGAGAAACCTCCATATGGTTTCCCACAATGGCTGCACCAATTTACATTCCCACCAACGGAGTATAAGGTACCATTTTCTCCACACCTATGCCAATATTTGTTATTTGTGTTCTTTATGACGACAGGTATGAGGTAATATCTCATTGTGGTTTTGATTTGCATTTCCCTAATAATTAGTGATGCTGAGCATCTTTTCATGTGTCTCAAGCCATCTGCATTTCCTCTTTGGGAAAATGCTCAGTTATGTCTTCTTAAACAAAAGAAATAAAAGCAAAAATTAAAAAATTGGACCTGATTAAACTTAAAAGTTTTTACACAGCAAAAGAAACCATTGTCAAAATGAAAAGGCAACCTACAGAATAGGGGAAAATATTTGCAAATGATAAGACCAAATTGGAGTTAAAATTCAGCATGTATAAGCAGTTCCTACAACTCAACATCAAAAATATAAACAACCCAATTTTTTAAAAAATGAACTGCATTTTCAAAGGTAAAAGTGAGCACTGTCTTCCCTAGGTTTAGCCTAGAGGAAATAATTCTGGGAAGAGGTAGAGAAAAGTGTAAATCAAGGTCATTAGGAAGTTGTGGGATGGAGAGGGCCTTGGTGAGTTACTATAATGAGAATGCTTTCTCAGAAAAGGGAGGAGGCTGCTGAAAGGAAAAGATAATCAAAGGAGCTAAAATAAACCATTGCTTGCTTTAATAATTCTGTCTCAGGTTCAGCTGTCTGGCAGGTATATACACTCTTCAAGTCTACTGCTTAAAAAGTCCTCCATTTCAATGTGGCAGAATTCCCTATTCTCAGAAGTTCAGAAAAAAAAATAATTTGAAATAGCATGAAATGACAATACTGACATGCCTTTGACTGCATGCTTCAATTTCTCTGACTGCAAAGAGAACATAATTTAAACAGAATTGATTGAATATTTGAACAGAAATTATTATTTCTATTTACCCTGTAGGATTTTTGTGGACTATGGCTTCCTACTAAATAATGGATAGTGAAACAAATTGCTTTCATCTCTTAAAGGACTTTTCTCTGTCTTAAATCATTTTCAACTTTTTATCCCTTTTGGAACATTCATATAGAGTAAGCATATTTAAAATGTGGAACAAAAATGTAACAGTAAACATATTTGGTAAGGCAACTGATTGCCACTATGGCAACAATGAATCTGCTTGATATTTAGTCTTTCCATTACTTTTTGTTGCTATAGTAATGAAACCTTGGATTTCTGACACCATTTCCAAATTCTACTAAAATAAAGCCTCTTCAACCCTCAAGAAGGAGGGAAAGGCCAGTATTATTAATGTACAACATGTATGAGGCTCTTTTCTAGCACTAGAACATGGACAACATTTTGCTACAATGTCCAACTCTTTGCAGCCCCATGCACTGCAGCACACCAGGCCTCCCTGTCCATCACCAGCTCCCAGAGCTTACTCAAACTCATGTCCATCGAGTCAGTGATGCCATCCAATCATCTCATCCTCTGTCGTCCCCTTCTCTGTCTGCCTTCAATCTTTCCCAGAATCAGGGTCTTTTCCAATCAGTCAGCTCTTCACATCAGGGTGCCAAAGTATTGGAGCTTCAGCATCAGTCCTTCCATTTCAGGACTAATTTCCTTTAGGATTGACTGGTTTGATCTTCTTGCTGTCCAAGGGACTCTCAAGAGTCTTCTCCAACACCATAGTTCAAAAGCATCAATTTTTTGGCTCTCAGCTTTCTTTATAGCCCAACTTTCACATCTATACATGACTACTAGAAAAACTATAGCTTTGACTAGATGGACCTTTGTCATCTACATGTTAATCAAACTAAAAAACATGCTTTAAAAGTAGAAAAATGTCTAGCAAATAGCTAAGAAAGTAGAAAAAAAAGTAAAGCAATAATTTTGTTATTAAGACTCAGCCTTTTATACTAGACCTGTACAAAAGCAGCTTTAATTTATGAGATGTTGAACTTAAATCAAATAGTAATGGATAAAGGAGAATATTTTTTTCTTTTTAGATGAAATAAACAGGAAAATAATGGCAATTAAGAGCCAAAGAAATTATTAACAAAATTTCTTGGGGTTTTGAGGGGCTTTTGTGTTTAAGAAAATATTATATGGAGAGTGACGAAGATGGCAGAGTGGAAAGACCCTGAGCTCACAGTCTCTCACACATATACAAAATCACAACTAACCACAGAACAACTATTGATGAAAAAACTGACACCTATCGAAAAAGATCTCCTTATAGCAAAAGATATAAAGGAGAAACTTCAATGAGATGGTTCAGAAGGGCAGATTCACAGTAATCAAATCTCATGCCCTGCCAGTGGATAATCCACAAAATGGAGAATAATTATATTGCAGAGCTTTTCCCACAGGAGAGAGAGTTCTGAGCCCCACACCAGGCTCTGCAGCCTGGGAATCTGGACAAGCCCCCAGAGCATTTGATTCTGAAGGCCAGTAGGGATTAATTGCAGGAACTCCACATGACTGAAGCTAATAGAAAAGTCACTCTTAAAGGATGCACACAAAACCTCACACATACAGAATGCAGGTCAAAATCAGTAATTTGATAGCATCCTGGACCAGATCTACCAGCTAGTCTTGGAAAGTCACCTGGAGAGGCAGGAAGAGAGAAGTGTGGCTTACCCTGGGGATACAGATACTGGCACCAGACATGCTGGGGAACATTCAATGACATTAACACTGCTGTTGTAAGAAGCTGACATTTTGGCTCATTAATGTCAAAACCTCTCAACACCCAACAGCCTAGAGGTGACAGTGCTGGGACACTTTGGGTCAAACAACTAGCTGGGAAGGGACACAGACCCACCCATCAGCAGACAGGTTGACTAACCACTAAAGAGCCCACAACCAGCTCTGGACAGATCCCTAGACAGAGTTCAGCCCACAGAGTTATAGGACCCATCATGACTCACCAGTGGACAGGCACTGGATCCTCCCACCAGGAGGTCAAATAGTTTCTAGACCAGCTTTGCCCACCAGGAGGCAACCAGAAGCAAGGAAACCATGATCCCACAACATAGGGCAGACTCTACCCTGGGAACAGCTGGGCCCTGGCCTGCCTACTGGCACGGCAATACCTCATCTAGGACAGTGAAGACACCATACTCAACTGTGTCAGAAATTTACACCCCCTACCAAGGATCTGAACTCCAAGGATCCTGCACCAAGACTCCAGGAACTGGCTCTGTGTTCCAGAGGTCTGGAAATAATGCAAAAATATTGTTTCACCTGCTAGTTGGTGGGCAACAACTCTAGAGTCTTTGGAACCATGACTCTGCCCACCAGTAAGCCAACACATTCCCTGAAGACACAAGGGTATTTGCATCCAGCTATCTTGCAATTAGGCAGAAAGAAATATCTGCATAAGGCAGGATCCATCAATGAACTAGACTAAGGCCCAAACAAAGCCTCTCACATCATCAGCCCACAACAACAGAAGAATCCATGAAGCCCTCTTAGTGGGAACCTCTAGAGGATATAGCTTGAGTGACAAGAGGGAAGTGCATTGCTAGGACACATAGGACACCTCCTACAGAGAGCCACTTCTCCAAGGTTGAGAAGTGTAACTAACTCACCACATACATCAAAACACAAACAATTAGACAAAATGAGGTGGCAGAGGATTATATTCCACATGAAAGAGCAGGCAAAACCTCAGAAGAACCAAGTGAAGTGTCTACCTGAGAAAGATGAATGACCACAAAGATAATCAAAGAACACAGGAGGAGAATGGATGTACAGAGCAATAAATTAGAAAATTTTAACAAAGAGTTGTAAAATATAAGAAGCAACCAACCAGAGTTGAAGAATACAATAACTGGAATGAAAAATACACTAGAAGGAATCAATAGTAGGCTAAATGATGCAGAAGAGCAGATCATCAGGCAGGCAGAGTAATGGAAATCACTACTGCAAAACAGAAAAAATAAAAAATGAATGAAAAGAAATGAAGACCGTTTAAGAGACCTTTGGGACAACAACAAGCACACTAATATTTGCATTATAGGGGTCCCAGAAAGAGACAAAAGAAAGGGCCTGAGAAAATATTTGAAGAGACAATACCTGAAAACACTTCCCTAATGTGGGAAAGGAAACAATCATAAGTCCAAGAAATGAGAGAATCCCATACAGAATTAACCCAAAAAGAGACATACAAAGGCATCTTATATACAAAATGATAAAAGTTAAAGATAAAGAGAGACTACTAAATGCAACAAGGGAAAAGTGGAAAATAACATACAAGGGAACTACCATAAGGCTATCTGCTGATTTTTCAGCAAGAAATCCGCAGGCCAGAACAGAACGCCATGATATATTTAAAGTAATGAAAGGGAAAAACCTACAACCAAGAATACTCCACCCAGCAAGGCTCTCCTTCAGATTTGATGGAGAAATCACAGACTGTGGAGAAAAACAAAAGCTAAAAGACTTCAGCACCACTAGACCAGTTTTACAAAAAATATAAAAGGAAATTTTCTAGGTAAAAAAAAGGCTGCAACTAGAAACAAGAAAATTATGGAGTGGAAAAGCTCATCAGTAGGGCAAACATACGGTGAAGATAGGGAATCATCTATGCACAAACTAGTAGGGAGCTTAAAAGACAAAAGTAGTAAAATTATCCTGATCCACCATAAGCAGTTAAGGGATACACAAAACAATTAGAAGTAAATATGATATCAAAAACAGCAATCATGAGTGGAGGAAAGTACAAATGTGGAGTATTTAAAAAGCAATTGAAAAAATAAAATACATTTGAATTTAAGAGATTAGTAACTTAATACTATAGAGAGAGATAAATTGAGCAAGGGAAGAGACAGAGAGAGAGGGAGAAAGATAGATGGAGGGAGACGGATATACCTAAACCTCATGGTAATATACACACAGAAAAAGAAAATGGAATCCAGACACAACACTAAGAGTAGTCATCAAATCACAAGATAAAAAAAAAAAAAAAAATAGAAAGCTAAAAGTAGCTCTACAAAAGCAAATCTAAAACAAATAACAAACTGGCAATAACAACATACATATCAATAATTACCTGCAATATAAATGGACTAAATACTTTAACCAAAAGACAGACTAGTTGAATAGATTTAAAAAAAAAAAAAAAAAATCAAGACCTGTACATATGTTGCCTACAAGAGACTCACTTCAGGTCTAGAGACATATTCAGACTGAAAATGAGGGGTTGGAAAATATTGCTCCAATATAATGGAAATCATAAGAAGGCTGTACTCAGTTCAGTACAGTTCAGTCGGTCAGTTGTGTCCAACTCTTTGCAACCCCATGAATCAGAGCATGCCAGGCCTCCCTGTCCATCACCAACTCCCATAGTTCACTTAAACTCATGTCCATTGAGTGAGTGATGCCTTCCAGCCATCTCATCCTCTGTCGTCCCCTTCTCCTCCTGCCCCCAATCCCTCCCAGCATCAGAGTCTTTTCCAATTCGTCAACTCTTCGCATGAGGTGGCCAAAGTATTGGAGTTTCACCTTGAGCATCAGTCCTTCCAATGAACACCCAGGATTGATCTCCTTTAGAATGGACTGGTTAAATCTCCTTGCAGTCCAAGGGACTCTCAAGAGTCTTCTCCAACACCACAATTAAAAAGCATCAATTCTTTGTTGCTCAGCTTTCTTCACAGTCCAACACTCACATCCATATATGACCACTGGAAAAACCATAACCTTGACTACATGGACCTTTGTTGGCAAAGTAATGTCGCAACTTTTTAATATGCTATCTGCTGCTGCTACTGCTGCTAAGTCGCTTCAGTCAGGTCCGACTCTGTGCGACCCCACAGACAGAAGCCCACCAGGCTCCCCTGTCCCTGGGATTCTCCAGGCAAGAATACTGGAGTGGGTTGCCATTTCCTTCTCCAACGTATGAAAGTGAAAAGCGAAAGTGAAGTCGCTCAGTCGTGTCCGACTCTTAGCGACCCCATGGACTGGAGCCTACCAGGCTCCTCTGTCCATGGGATTTTCCAGGCAAAAGTACTGGGGTGGGGTGCCATTGCCTTCCCCGAATATGCTATCTAGGTTGGTCACAAGTTTCCTTCATATACATATCAAAAAGAATTTAAAAGAGAGACTATTGTAAGACACAAAAAAAGGACACTATATAATGATTTAAGGATCAATTCAAGAAGAAGCTATAACAATTGTAAATAGATGTCCAAGCAATGTAAGAAACCCCCATATATAAGAGAAATGTTCAGTTCAGTTCAGTTCAGTTTAGTCACTCAGTCGTGTCCAACTCTTTGCGACCCCATAAATAGCAGCACGCCAGGCCTCCCTGTCCATCACCAACTCCCGGAGTTCACTCAGACTCACGTCCATCGAGTCAGTGATGCCATCCAGCCATCTCATCCTCTGTCATCCCCTTCTACTCCTGCCCCCAATCCCTCCCAGCATCAGAGTCTTTTCCAATTCGTCAACTCGTCGCATGAGGTGGCCAAAGTACTTGAGTTTCAGCTTCAGCATCATTCCCTCCAAAGAAATCCCAGGGCTGATCTCCTTTAAAATGGACTGGTTGGAACAGACTTAAAAGGAAAAATCGAAATTAACACAATAGTAGTGGGGGATTTCAGCACTCTGCTTACATCAATGGACAGATCATCTAGATAGAAAAATCAATAAGGAATCGCAGGCTTAAAATGACACTTTAGACCAGATGGAATTAACGGATACTTATAGAGCAACTATTTCTGCTTTATTGACTATGCCAGAGCCTTTGACTGTGTAGATCACAATAAACTGTGGAAAATTCTGAAAGAGATGGGAATACCAGACCACCTGATCTGCCTCTTGAGAAATCTGTATGCAGGTCAGGAAGCAACAGTTAGAACTGGTCATGGAACAACAGACTGGTTCCAAATAGGAAAAGGAGTACGTCAAGGCTGTATATTGTCACCATGTTTATTTAACCTATATGCAGAGTACATCATGAGAAATGCTGGACTGGAAGAAACACAAGCTGGAATCAAGATTGTTGGGAGAAATATCAATAACCTCAGATATGCAGATGACACCACCCTTATGGCAGAAAGTAAAGAAGAACTAAAGACCCTCTTGATGAAAGTGAAAGTGGAGAGTGAAAAGGTTGGCTTAAAGCTCAACATTCAGAAAACGAAGATCATGGCATCTGGTCCCATCACTACATGGGAAATAGATGGAGAAACAGTGGAAACAGTGTCAGACTTTATTTTTCTGGGCTCCAATATCACTGCAGATGGTGACTGCAGCCATGAAATTAAAAGACGCTTACTCCTTGGAAGGAAAGTTATGACCAACCTAGATAGCATATTCAAAAGCAGAGACATCACTTTGCCAACAAAGGTTCGCCTAGTCAAGGCTATGGTCTTTCCTGTGGTCATGTATGGATGTGAGAGCTGGACTGTGAAGAAGGCTGAGTGCCGAAGAATTGATGCTTTTGAACTGTGGTGTTGGAGAAGACTCTTGAGAGTCCCTTGGACTGCAAGGAGATCCAACCAGTCCATTCTGAAGGAGATCAGCCCTGGAATTTCTTTGGAAGGAATGATGCTAAAGCTGAAACTCCAGTATTTTGGCCACCTCATGCGAAGAGTTGACTCATTGGAGAAGACTCTGATGCTAGGAGGGATTGGAGGCAGGAGGAGAAGGGGACGACAGAGGATGAGATGGCTGGATGGCATCACTGACTCAATGGATGTGAGTCTGAGTGACCTCCGAGGGCTGGTGATGGACAGGGAGGCCTGGCGTGCTGCAGTTCATGGGGTTGCAAAGAGTCGGACATGACTAAGCGACTGATCTAATCTATAGAGCATTCCTATTTTTGCATTCCAGACCCCTATGATCAAAAGAACATCTTTTTGGGGTGTTAGTTCTAGAAGGTCTTGTACGTCTTCATAGAACTGTACAACTTCAGCATTACTGGCCAGAGCATAGACTTGGATGACTGTAATATTGAATGGTTTGCCATAGAAACGAACAGAAATCATTCTGTCGTTTTTGAGATTGCATCCAAGTACCGCATTTCAGACTCCTTTGTTGACTCTGATTGTTATTCCACTTCTTCTAAGGGATTCTTGCCCACAGTAGTGGATATAATGATCATCTGAGTTAAATTCATCAATTCCAGTCCATTTTAGCTCACTGATTCCTAAAATGTTGCTGTTTACTCTTGTCATCTCCTGTTTGATAACTTCCAATTACCTTAGAGTAGGAAGTCAAGAAACACCTGGAGTAACAGGCAAATTTGGCCTTGGAGTACAGATTGAAGCAGGGAAAAGACTTTTGCCCAGAGAACACACTGGTCAGAGCAAACACCCTCTTCCAATAGCACAAGAGAAGACTCTACACATGGACATCACCAGATGGTAAACACCAAAATCAGATTGATCATATTCTTTGAAGCCAAAGATGGAGAAGCTCTATATAATGAGCAGAAAAAAGACCGGGAGCTGACTGTGGCTCAGATCATGAACTTCTTATTGCCAAATTCAGACTTAAATTGAAGAAAGTTGGGAAAACCATTAGACCATACAGGTATGACCATAATCAAATCCCTTACAATTATACAGTGGAAGTGATAAATAGATTTAAGGGACTAGATCTGATAGACAGAGTGCCTGATGAACTATGGACAGAGTTCGTGACATTGTAAAGGAGACAGGGATCAAGACCATCCCCACAAAAAAGAAATGCAAAAAAGCAAAATGGCTGTCTGAAGAGGCCTTACAAATTGCTTGAAAAAAAAAGAGAAGTGAAAAGCAAAGGAGAAAAGGGAAGATATACCCATTTGAATGTAGAGTTCCAAAGAACAGCAAGGAGAGATAAGAAAGCCTTCCCCAGTGATCAGTGCAAAGAAATAGAGTAAAATAATAGAGTGGGAAATACTAGAGATCTCTTTAAGAAAATTAGAGATACCAAGGTACATTTCATGCAAAGATGGGCTCAATAAAGGATGGAAATGGTATGGACCTAACAAAAGCAGAAGATATTAAGAAGAGGTGGCAAAAATATACAGAAGAACTGTAAAAAGAGATCTTCATGATCCAGATAATGACGATGGTGTGATCACTAACCTAGAGCCAGACATCCTGGAATGTGAAGTCAAATGGACCTTAGAAAGCCTCACTACGAGCAAAGCTAGTGGAGATGATGGAATTCCAGTTGAGCTATTTCAAATCCTGAAATATGATGCTGTGAAAGTGCTTCACTCAATATGCCAGTGAGAGGGTAACAGACAGTAAGGCTAGGGG
Organism: Tragelaphus eurycerus; assembly: GCA_935064755.1. NCBI lineage: Eukaryota > Metazoa > Chordata > Mammalia > Artiodactyla > Bovidae > Tragelaphus > Tragelaphus eurycerus. The sequence continues at coordinate 3,955,305 of CAKXYN010000123.1, forward strand.
TCTCCAAACAGAGGAAATAGGCTGCAAATATCAGACATTTTTTATCTCTCTCTTAAGCAGCAGGAGGAAACAAACTAGTGATTTTCCCCCCTTCTCTATACAATTTTTTTCTTTTTTTAATTTAATTTTATTTTTTAACTGTACAATATTGAATTGGTTTTGCTCCCAGAATATTGGAAATAAAAGCAAAAATAAACAAATGGGACCTAATTAAACTTAAAAGCTTCTGAACAACAAAGAAAACTATAAGCAAGGTGAAAAGACAGCCTTCAGAATGGGAGAAAATAATAGCAAATGAAGCAACAAACAATTAATCTCAAAAATATACAAGCAACTCCTACAGCTCAGTTCCAGAAAAATAAACGACCCAACCAAAAAATTGGCCAAATAACTAAATAGATGTTTCTCCAAAGAAGACATACAGATGGATAACAAACATATGAAAAGATGTTCAACATCACTCATTATCAGGGAAATGCAAATCAAAACCACAATGAGGTACCATTTCACGCCAGTCAGAATGACTGCGATCCAAAAGTCTACAAGCAATAAATGCTGGAGAGGGTGTGGAGAAAAGGGAACCCTCTCACATTGTTGGTGGGAATGCAAACTAGTACAGCCACTATGGAGAACAGTGTGGAGATTCCTTAAAAAACTGGAAATAGAAATTATGACCCAGCAATCCCACTGTTGGGCATACACACTGAGGAAACCAAAACTGAAAGAGACACGTGTACCCCCAAACATTGGGGTTTCTCTTAAAAGAGGTTTCTCTTAAAATACTGTGTTGCCATAATGACACCTGGTTCCACCTGAACTTAACTATTCTCAAATCTTGAGCTAACCAATGCATTTTTCTTATGGAAATGTTTGTCTTAAGCTATGTTAATGTTCTACTCATTTATTCCAGACCCTGTATTCAATTCGGTTCACCTAAAGGCTTAGAACTGACTTGACTAACAAGTATATTATACTCACACATCGTGCTCTTAATCTATCTTAATGAAACTATAATATTTGTATGGGAATCTACCTTTCTTCAAGATTCATGTCAATCGTTTTATGGCCCAGAATGACTCACCTGGTGCCAAGATTATCTCAAAATGCATCTTGTGGGTGAGGGACCTGGTGTCATCCTCTGAGTTTTGAGACATTTCCTTCCTTTAATTAGCATAATCCTAGTAGCTATAAAACATCCAGTTAAAGACTATCAGGGGGTATTCTTTCTGCCCCCTTCTGATATCTATATTGGAAGCTTTCTCTATCTCCTTTATACTTTAAAAAAAAAAAAAAATAAACTTTATTACACAAAAGCTCTGAGCAATCAAACCTCGTCTCTGGCCCCGGATTGACTTCTTCTTCTCCGGAGACCAAGAATTCCAGCGTCTTTTCATGGTTCAGCAACAACCTTTCTCCAGCAAATTTGGAAAATGCAGCAGTGTCTACAGGACTGGAAAAGGTCAGTTTTCATTCTGATCCCTAATAAAGGCAATGCCAAAGAATGCTGAAACTACCACAAAATTGCACTCATCTCACATGCTAATAAAGTAATGCTCAAAATTCTCCAAGCCAGGCCTCAAAATATGTGAATGACGAACTTCCAGATGTTCAAAATTTCAAGCTAGTTTTAGAAAGACAGAGGAACCAGAGATCAAATTGCCAACATCTGCTGGATCATTGGAAAAGCAAGACAGTTCCAGGAAAACATCTATTTCTGCTTTATTGGCTATGCCAAAGCCTTTGACTGTGTGGATCACAATAAACTGTGAAAAATTCTGAAAGAGATGGGAATACCAGATCACCTGACCTGTCTCTTGAGGAATCTGTATGCAGGTTATGAAGCAATAGTTAGACTTGGACATGGAACAACAAACTCGTTCCAAATAGGAAAAGGATTAGGTCAAGGCTGTATATTGTCACCTTGCTTATTTAACTTATATGCAGAGTACCTCATGAGAAACACTAGGCTGGAAGAAGCACAAGCTGGAATCAAGATGCCAGGAACTGAAAGAAGCACAAGCTGGAATCAAGATTGCTGGGAGCTGGAAGAAGCACAAGCTGGAATGAAGATTGCTGGGAGAAATCTCAATAACCTCAGATATGCAGCTGACACCACCCTTATGGCAGAAAGTAAAGAAGAACTAAAGACCCTCTTGATAAAAGTGAAAGTGGAGAGTGAAAAGGTTGGCTTAAAGCTCAACATTCAGAAAACGAAGATCATGGCATCTGGTCCCATCACTACATGGGAAATAGATGGAGAAACAGTGGAAACAGTGTCAGACTTTATTTTTCTGGGCTCCAAAATCACTGCAGATGGTGACTGCAGCCATGAAATTAAAAGATGCTTACTCCTTGGAAGGAAAGTTATGACCACCCTAGATAGCATATTCAAAAGCATAGACATTACTTTGCCAACAAAGGTCTGTCTAGTCAAGACTATGGTTTTTCCAGTAGTAATGTATAGATGTGAGTGTGGGACTATAAAGAAAGCTGAGCACTGAAGAATTAGTGCTTTTGACCTGTAGTGTTGGAGAAGACTCTTGAGAGTCCCTTGGACTCAAGACCCACCAGTCCATCCTAAAAGAAATCAGTCCTGAATATTCATTGGAAGGACTGATGTTGAAGCTGAAACTCCAATAATTTGGCCACCTGATGGGAAGAATTGACTCATTTGAAAAGACCCTGATTCTGGGAACGCTGGGAAAGACTGAAGGCAGGAGGAAAAGTGGACAAGAGAGGATTAGATGATTTGATGGCATCACTGACTCAATGGCCATGAGTTTGAGTAAACTCCGAGAGTTGGTGATGGACAGGGAGGCCAGAAGTGCTGCATTCCATGGGGTTACAAAGCGTTGGACACAACTGAGCGACTAAACTGATACTGATACTGATAGTTATGGACCTAACATTCCAGGTTCCTATGCAACACTGCTCTTTATATCATCAGAATTTACTTCCATCATCAGTCACATCCATAACTGGGTGTTATTTTTGCTTTGGTTCTGTCTCTTCATTCTTTCTGGAGATATTTTTCCATTGATCTCCAGTAGCATATTGGGCACCTACCAACCTGGGCATTTCATCTTTCAGTATCATATCATTTTGCCTTTTCATACTGTTCATGTGGTTCTCAAAGCAAGAATACTGAAATGCTTTGCTATTTCCTTCTACAGTGGACCACATTTTGTCAGAGCTCTCCATCAGGACATGTGCATCTTGAGTGGCCCTACATGGCATGGCTCATAGTTTCATTGGGTTAGACAAGGCTGTGATCCATGTAATCCATTTGGTTAATTTTCTAAGATAAGAAAGACTTCTTCAGTGATCAGTGCAAGGAAATACAGGAAAACAGTAGAATGGGGAAAATGAGAGATCTCTTCAAGAAAATTAGAGATACCAAGGGAACATTTTATGCAAAGATGGCCACAGTAAAGGAGAGAAATGGTATGGACCTAACAGAAGCATAAGGTATTAGGAAGAGGTGGCAAAAATACACAGAAGAAGTGTACAAAAAACATCTTCATGACCCAGATAACTATGATGGTATGATCACTCAACTAGAGCCAGACATCCTGGTATGTGAAGTCAAAAGGGCCTTAGGAAGCATCACTACCAACAAAGCTAGTGAAGGTTATGGAATTCCATTTGAGCTATTTCAAATCCTAAAAGATGATGCTGTGAAAGTGCTGCACTCAATAGGTCAAAAAATCTGGAAAACTCAGCAGTAGCCACAGGACTGGAAAAGGTCAGTTTTCATTCAAATCTCTAAGAAAGACAATGTCAAAGAATGTTCACACTACCTCACAATTGCACTCACCTCACACACTAGCTAAATAATGCTCAAAATTCTTCAAGCCAGGCTTCAACAGTACGTGAACCATAAACTTCCAGATGTTCAAGTTGGATTTAGAAAAAGCAGAGGAAACACAGATCAAATTGCCAACATCTGTTGTATCATGGAAAAAGCAAGAGAGTTCCAGAAAAACACTTCTGCTTTATTGACTACATGAAAGCCTTTGACTGCATGGATCACAACAAACTAGAAAATTCTTCAAAGAATGGGAATAACAGACCACCTGACCTGAGAAATCTGTATGCAGGTTAAGAACCAATAGTTAGATCTGGACATGGAACAACAGACTTATTCCAAATCAAGAAAGAAGTGCATCAAGGCTGTATATTCTCACCCTGCTTATTTAACTTATATGCAGAGTACATCATGAGAAATGTTGGGCTGGATGAAGCACAAGCTGGAATCAAGATTGCCAGGAGAAATATCAATAACCTCAGAAAGCAGATGACATCACCCTTATGGCAGAAAGTGAAGAAGACCTAAGAAGCCTCTTGATGAAAGTGAAAGAAGAGAGTGAAAAAGTGGGCTTAAATTTCAACATTCAGAAAACTAAGATCATGGCATATGGTCCCATCACTTTATGGCAAATAGATGGGGAAACAACGGAAACAGTGAGAGAATTTATTTTGGGGGGGCTCCAAAATTACTACAGTAGGTGACTGCAACCATGAATTTAAAAGATGGCTGCTCCCTGGAAGAAAAGCTAAGACCACCCTAGACAGCATAGTAAAAAGCAGAGACATTACTTCACCAACAAAGGTCTGTCTGTTCAAAGCTATGGTTTTTCCAGTAGTCAGGTATGGATATGAGAGTTGGACTATAAAGAAATCTGAACACCGAAGAATTGATGATTTTGAACTGTGATGTTGGAGAAAACTCTTGAGAATTCCTTGGACTGCATGGAGATCCAAACTGCCAATTCTAATGGAAACTACTCCTGAATATTCATTGGAAGGACTGATGCTTAACCTGAAACTCCAATATTTTGACCACCTGATGCAAAGAACTGACTCATTGGAAAAGACCATGATGCTGGGATAGATTGAAGGTGGGAGGAGAAGGAGATGACAGAGGATAAGATGGTTGAATTGTATCACTGACTCAATGGGCATGAATTGAACTTGAGTAAGCTCTGGGAGTTGGTGATGGACAGGGAAGCCTGGTGTGCTGCAGTCAATGGGGTTGCAAACAGTTGGACATGACTGAGTGACTAAACTGAACTGAATAGACCATTCCATCTCAAAGCATATTATTTTCAAGTGCAAGTGGAACATTCTCTCAGATAGGTCACATGCTAAGCCACAAAGTAAAGTAAATTTAAGAACACTGAAGTCATATCAAGCATCTTTTCTGACCATAACACTCTGAGAAACCAACAACAAACAGAAAAACTGCAAAAACAACCCACAAACACATGGAGGCTAAACAAACAATGGCTCACAACAGCAAATAGAAAAACTGCAAACACACACACGGGCGTGAAGGTTAAACAAACAATGGATCATTAAAGAAATCAAAGAAAAAAATCAAAAACAATTAGAGACAAATTAAAGTGAAAATAAGACAATCCGAATTCTATAGGATGAAAACAAAAGCAGTTCTAAGAAGGAGTCTCTAGAAGTAAAGCTTACTTTAGGGAACAAGAAAAATCTCAAATAAATAACTTAACCTTACACATAAAGTGACTAGAGAAAGAAGAATTAAAAAAATCCAAGGTTAATAGAAGGAAGCAAATCATAAGATTGGAGAAGAAATAAATGAAAAAGAGACTAAGAACTTAATAGTAAAGAAGGAACTCTTCTGAACTCATGTATTCTAGGAGGCTACTATCTCTTTGAAACTGAAAGAAGACAAAGATAATACACAAAATAGAAAATTACAGGCAAATATAACATAGAAAAAAAAATCCCATAAAATCCAAGCAAATTGAATCCAACAATACAATAAAATGGGTCATACTCTATGATCAAGTGGGATTTATTCCAGGGATGCAAAGATTTTTCAGTATTTCCACATTAATACACTACATTAACAAACTGAAGCGTAAAAACATTTGATCAACTAAATAGATGAAAAAACTTTTGATAAAATTCAACACTCATTTATGATAAAAACTCCAGAAAATGGGCATAGAAGTAACAACTCAACATAATAAAAGTCATATATGACAAACCCACAAGTAGCATCATTCTCAATGAAGAAAATCTGAAATTATTCCATCTAAGATTGTGAACAAGAAAAACACACCCACTATCACCACTTTTATTCAACATAGTTTTGGAAGTCCCAGACATGGAAATCAGAGAAGAACAAATAAAAGGAATCCATAATGGACACAACCGAGCATGCACACGCACACATACATGCATGTCAGATAAAAACAAGTAAAACAGTCACTATTAGACCAAAATCTTTACAATTTGTATGGAAACCAAAAAAATTACAAATAGCCTAAAGAATTTTGAGAAAAGAAAATAGAGTTGAAGGAATAAGGCTCTCTGACATCAGAGTACACTACAAAGCTGTCCCTGGATTCTCCAGGCAAGAATACTGAAGCAGGGAACCATTCCCTTCTCCAGGGTATCTTCTGGATCTAGTGATCAAACTCGGGTCTCCCACAACATGGGTAGATTCTTTATTGTTTGAGCCACCTGACAAAACATGGTCCACTGGAGAAGGAAATTCCAAAACACATCAGTAATCTTGCTTTGAGAACCCCATTAACAGTATGAAAAAGCAAAAAGATATGGCACTGAAAGTTCAGCCCCAGGCTGGAAGTTGTCCAATATGCTACTGGGGAAAAGCAGAGAAATAGCTTCAGAAAGAATGAAGAGGCTGAGTCAAAGCAGAAATGATGCTCAGTTGCATATGTGTCTGGTGGTAAAAGTAAAGTCAAATGTGATGAAGAACAATATGGCATAGGAACCAGGAATGTTAGGTCCATGAATCAAGGTAAATTGGATGTGGTCAAACAGGAGATAACAAGAGTAAATATCAACATTTTAGGAATCAATGAATTAAAATGGATGGGAATGTGCAAATTTAATTCAGATGAGCATTATATCAAACACTGTAGGCAAGAATCCCTTAGAAGGAATGGAATAGCCCTCATAGTCAACAAGAGTCAAAAATGCAGTACTTACCTGCAATCTCAAAAATGAAAGAATGATCTCAGTTCATTTTCAAGGCAAACTACTCAGCATTACAGTAGTCCAAGTCTATGCCCCAAACATTTAAGGCTGAAGAAGCTAAAGTTGAACATTTCTATGAAGACCTACAAGACCTCCTAGAATTCACACCCAAAACAGATATCCTTTTCATCAAAGGGGACTGGAATGTAAAAGTAGGAAGTCAAGAGATACCTGGAGTAACAGGCAAGTTTGGCCTTGGGTACAAATAGAAGCAGGACAAAGGCTAATAGTTTTGCCAAGAGAATGCACCGTTCATAGTAAATACCCTCTTTCAACACGAGATAACTCTACACATGGACATCACCAGATGGTCAATACCAAAATCAGATTGACTATATTCTTTGCAGGCAAAGATGGAGAAGCTTTACACAGTCAGTAAGAACTAACTGGAGCTGACTGTGGCTCAGACCATATGCTCCTTATTGCAAAATTCAGACTTAAATTGAAGAAAATAGGGAAAACCACTAGGCCATTTTGGTGTGACCTAAATCAAATCCCTTATGATTATATATACAGTGGAGGTAACAAATAGATTCAAGAGATTTAATCTGGTAGACAGATCCCTGAAGAACTATGGGTGGAGGTTCATAACACTGTACAGGATGTGGTGACAAAACCATCCCCAAGAAAAAGAAATGCAAAAAGGCAAATCGCTTGTCTGGGGAGACCTTACAAATAGCTGAGAAAAGAAGAGAAGCAAAAGGCAAAAAGAAAGGGAAATATATACCCAACTAAGTTCAGAGTTTCAAAGGATAGCAAGGAGAGATAAGAAAGCCTTCTTAACTGAACCATGCAAAGAAATAGAGGAAAACAATAGAATGGGGAAGACTAGAGATCTCATCAAGAAAATTGTATAGGGGCTTCCCTGGAGGCTCAATGGTAATGAATCCACCTACCAATGCAGAAGACCCAGGTTGGAACCTTGATCTGGAAAGATCCCACAAGCCTCACACCAATGGAGCCTGTGCACCACATCAACTGAGCCTGTGTTCTGGAGCCTGGGAACTACAACTACTGAGCCTATGTGCTGCAACTACTGTGGCCCATGAAATTAGAGCCCATGCTTCACAAGAGAAGTCACTGCAATGAGAAGCCTGTGCGCTGCAACAAAGTGTAGTCCCCACTCACCTCAACTGGAGAAAAGCCCACACAGCAATGAAGACCCAGCACAGTCCAAATAAATAAATCAGTTCAGTTCAGTTCAGTTCAGTTGCTCAGTCGTATCTGACTCTTTGCGACCCCATGAACTGCAGCACACCAGGCCTCCCTGGCCATCACCAACTCCCGGAGTTCACTCAAACTCATGTCTGTTGAGTTGGTGATGCCATCCAGCCATCTCATCCTCTGTCATCCCCTTCTCCTCCTGCCCCTAAAACCTCCCAGCATCAGGGTCTTTTCCAACGAGTCAACTCTTTGCATAAGATGGCCAAAGTATTGGAGTTTCAGCTTTAGCATCAGTCCTTCCAATGAACACCCAGGACTGGTCTCCTTTAGAATGGAGTGGTTGGATCTCCTTGCAGTCCAAGGAACTCTCAAGAGTCTTCTCCAACACCACAGTTCAAAAGCATCAATTCTTCAGCGCTCAGCTTTCTTCACAGTCCAACTCTCACATCCATACATGACCACTGGAAAAACCATAGCCTTGACTAGACGGACCTTTTTGGCAAGGTGATATGTCTGCTTTTCAATAAGCTGTCTAGGTTGGTCATATCTTTCCTTCCAAGGAGTAAGCGTCTTTTAATTTCATGGCTGCAATCACCATCTGCAGTGATTTTGGAGCCCCCAAAATAAGGTCTGACACTGTTTCCACTGTTTCCCCATATATTTCCCATACATAAATAAATATTACCAAAAAAGAAAGAAAATTGGAGATACCAAGGGAACATCATGCCCTGATGGGCACAATAAATGACAGAAACAGAAAGAACCTAAAAGAAGCACAAAAAAAAAAAAAAAAACCTAAGACGAGGTAGCAAAAATACACAGAAGAATTGTACAAAAAGGTCTTAATCAGGTGGATAACCACGATGGTGTTGTCACTTACCTAGCGCGAATCATCCTGGAGTGTGAAGTCAAGTGGACATTAGGAAGCATTACACCAACAAAAGTAGTGAAGGTGATGGTATTTCAACTGAGCTATTTCAAATCCTAAAAGATGAAGCTGTTAAAGTGGTATGGTCAGTATGTCAGCAAATTTGGAAAACTCAGCAGTGGCTATAAGACTGGAAAATGTCACTTTTCATTCCAATCCCAAAGAAAGGCAAAGCCAAACAATGTTCAAATCACTGTACAATTGCACTCATTTCACATGTTAGCAAGATTATGCTCAAAATCCTTCAAGCTAAGTTTCAGTAGTATGTAAACCAAGAACTTCCAGATGTAAAAGCTGGATTTAGAAAAGGTGGAGGAACCCGATCAAACTTGTCAATATCTGCTGGATCATAGTAAAAGCAAGGGAATCCCCCCAAAAAATCTACTTCTGCTTCACTGACTACATTAAAGCCTTTGAGTCTATGGGTCAGAACAAAATTTGGAAAATTATTAAAGTGATGGACCTTACCTGCCCCCTAGAAAACTTGTATGCAGGGTAAGAAGCAATAGTTAGAACCAGACATGGAACAACTGACTGGTTCAAAATTGGAAAAGGAGAAGGTCACAGTTATATTTTGCCAGTCTAGTTATTCAACTTCTTTTTTTTTAATTAATTAATTAATTTTAATTGGAGGCTAATTACTTTACAATATTGTAGTGGCTTTTGCCATACATTGACATGAATCAGCCATGGGTGTACATGTGTTAGCCATTCTGAACCCACCTCTCACCTCCCTCCCCATCCCATCCCTCAAGGTCATCCCAGTGCACAAGCCCTGAGTACCCTGTCTCATGCATCAAACCTGGACTGGAGATCTATTTCACATATGATAAAATACATGTTTCAATGCTATTCTCTCAAATCATCCCACCTTTGCCTTCTCCACAGAGTCCAAAAGACTGTTCTTTATATCTGTGTCTCTTTTGCTGTCTCGCATATAGGTTCATCTTTACCATCTTTCTAAATTCCTAAATTTCTAAATGCATTAGTATACTGTATTTTTTTCTGACTTACTTCTCTCTGTATAATAGGTTCCAATTTCATCCACCTCCCTAAAACTGATTCAAAGGCATTCTTTTTAATGGCTGAGTAATATTCCATTGTGTATATGTACCTCAGCTTTCTTATCCATTCATCTGCCGATGGACATCTAGGTTGCTTTCATGTCCTGGCTGTTGTAAACAGTTCTGCAATGAACATTGGGGTATATGTGTCTCTTTCAATTCTGGATTTCTTGGTATGTATGCCCAGCAGTGGGATTGATGGGTCATATGGCAGTTATACTTCCAATTTTTTAAGGAATCTCCACATTGTTCTCCATAGTGGCTGCACTAGTTTGCATTCCCACCAACAGTGTCAGAGGGTTCCCTTTTCTCCACACCCTCTCCAGCGTTTATTGTCTGTAGACTTTTTGATGGCAGCCATTCTGACTGGTGTGAGATGGTACCTCATTGTGGTTTTGATTTGCATTTTTCTGATAATGAGTGATGTTGAGCATCTTTTCATGTGTTTGTTAGCCATCTGTATGTCTTCTTTGGAGAAATGTCTGTTTAGTTCTTTGGCCCATTTTTTGATTGGGTCGTTTATTTTTCTGGAATTGAGCTGCAGGAGTTGCTTGTATATTTTTGAGATTAATTCTTCATCAGTTGCTTCATTTGCTATTATTTTCTCCCATTCTGAAGGCTGTCTTTTCACCTTGCTTATAGTTTCCTTCATTGTATATAGCTTCATGCAAAAGCTTTTAAGTTTAATTAGGTCCCATTTGTTTATTTTTGCTTTTATTTCCAATATTCTGGGAGGTGGGTCATAGAGGATCCTGCTGTGGTTTATGTTGGAGAGTGTTTTGCCTATGTTTTCCTCCAGGAGTTTTATAGTTAGTTTCTGGTCTTACGTTTAGATCTTTAATCCATTTTGAGTTTATTTCTGTGTATGGTGTTAGAAAGTGTTCTAGTTTCATTCTTTTACAAGTGGTTGACCAGTTTTCCCAGCACTTGTTAAAGAGATTGTCCTTTCTCCATTGTATATTCTTTGCCTGCTTAGTCAAAGATAAGATGTCCATAGGTACATGGATTTATCTCTGGGCTTTCTATTTTGTTCGATTGATCTATATTTCTGTCTTTGTGCCAGTATCATTCTGTTTTGATGACTGTATCTTTGTAGTATAGTCTGAAGTCAGGAAGGTTGATTCCTCCAGTTCCATTCTTCTTTCTCAAGATTGCTTTGGCTATTCGAGGATTTTTGTATTTCCATACAATTTGTGAAATTATTTGTTCTAGTTCTATGAAAAATACCATTGGTAGCTTGATAGGGATTGAGGTGAATGTATAGATTGCTTTGGGTAGTATACTCATTTTCACTATATTGATTCTTCTGATAAATGAACATGGTATATTTCTCCATATATTTGTGTCCTCTTTGACTTATTTCATCAGTGTTTTATAGTTTTTTATATATAGATCTTTTGTTTCTTTAGGTAGATTTATTCCTAAGTATTTTATTCTTTTCATTGAAAAGGTGAATGGAATTGTTTCCTTAATTTCTCTTTCTGTTTTCTCATTCTTAGTGTATAGGAATGCAAGGGATTTCTTTGTGTTAATTTTATATCTTGCAACTTTACTGTATTCATTGATTAGGTCTAGTAATTTTCTGGTGGAATCTTTAGGGTTTTCTATGTAGAGGATCATGTCATCTGCAAATAGTGAGAGTTTTACTTCTTCTTTTCCAATCTGGATTCCTTTTATTTCTTTTTCTTCTCTGATTTCTGTGGCTAAAATTTCCGAAACTATGTTGAATAGTAGTGGTGAGAGTGGGCACCCTTGTCTTGTTTCTGACTTTAGGGGAAATGTTTTGCATTTTTCACCATTGAGGATAATGTTTGCTTGGGTTTATCATATATGGCTTTTATTATGTTGAGGTATGTTCCTTCTATTCCTGCTTTCTGGGGTGTTTTTTTTTTTTTTTTTTTTTTAATTAAATTTTATTTTGCTTAACTTTACAATATTGTATTGCTTTTGCCATACATCAAGATGGATCTGCCACAAGTATACATGTGTTCCCCATCCTGAACCTCCTCCCTCCTCCCTCCCCATACCATCCCTCTGCGTCGTCCCAGTGCACCAGCCCCAGGCATCCCTTATCAGGCATCGTACCTGGATTGGTGACTCGTTTCAGATATGATATTATACATATTTCAATGCTATTCTCCAAAATCATCCCACCCTCTCCCGTTCCCAGAGTCCAAAAGTCTGTTCTATACATCAGTGTCTCTTTTGCTGTCTTGTAAACAGGGTTATTGTTACCATCTTTCTAAATTCCATATATATGTGTTAGTATACTGTATTTGTGTTTTTCTTTCTGGCTTACTTCACTCTGTATAATAGGCTCCAGTTTCATCCACCTCCTTAGAACTGATTCAAATGTATTCTTTTTAATGGCTGAGTAATACTCCATTGTGTATATGTACCACAGCTTGCTTATCCATTCATCTGTGGATGGACATCTAGGTTGCTTCCACGTTCTGGCTATTGCAAACAGTGCTGCTATGAACATTGGGGTACACGTGTCTCTTTCAATTCTGGATTTCTCAGTGTGTATGCCCAGCAGTGGGATTTCTGGATCATAAGGCAGTTCTATTCCCAGTTTTTTGAGGAATCTCCATACTGTTCTCCATAGTGGCTGTACCAGTTTGCATTCCCACCAACAGTGCAAGAGGGTTCCCTTCTCTCCGCACCCTCTCCAGCATTTATTGCTTGTGGACTTTTGGTTAGCAGCCATTCTGATTGGCGTGAAATGGTATCTCATAGTGGTTTTGATTTGCATTTCTCTGATAATGAGTGATGTTGAGCATCTTTTCATGTGTTTGTTAGCCATCTGTATGTCTTCTTTGGAGAAATGTCTATTTAGTTCTTTGGCCCATTTTTTGATTGGGTCATTTATTTTTCTGGAATTGAGCTGTAGAAGTTGCTTGTATATTTTTGAGATTAGTTGTTTCTCTGTTGCTTCATTTGCTATTATTTTCTTCCATTCTGAAGGCTGTCTTTTCACCTTGCTTATAGTTTCCTTTGTTGTGCAGAAGCTTTTAAGTTTGATTAGGTCCCATTTGTTCATTTTTTATTTTATTTCCGATATTCTGGGAGGTGGGTCATGGAGGATCCTGCTGTGATGTAAGTCAGAGAGTGTTTTGCCTATGTTTTCCTCTAGGAGTTTTATGGTTTCTGGTCTTACATTTAGCTCTTTAATCCATTTTGAGTTTATTTTTGTGTATGGTGTTACAAAGTGTTCTAGTTTCATTCTTTTACAAGCGTTTGACCAGTTTTCCCAGCACCACTTGTTAAAGAGATTGTCTTTAATCCATTGTATATTCTTGCCTCCTTTGTTAAAGATAAGGTGACCATATGTGCGTGGATTTATCTCTGGGCTTTCTATTTTGTTCCATTGATCTATATTTCTGTCCTTGTGCCAGTACCATACTGTCTTGATGACTGTGGCTTTGTAGTAGAGCCTGAAGTCAGGCAGGTTGATTCCTCCAGTTCCATTCTTCTTTCTCAAGATAGCTTTGGCTATTCGAGGTTTTTTTGTATTTCCATACAAATTGAGAAATTATTTCTTCTAGCTCTGTGAAGAATAACGTTGGTAGCTTGATGGGGATTGCATTGAATCTATAAATTGCTTTGGGTAGTATACTCATTTTCACTATATTGATTCTACCAATCCATGAACATGGTATATTTCTCCATCTATTAGTGTCCTCTTTGATTTCTTTCACCAGTGTTTTAGAGTTTTCTATATATAGGTCTTTAGATTCTTTAGGAAGATATATTTCTAAGTATTTTATTGTTTTCATTGCAATGGTGAATGGAATTGTTTCCTTAATTTCTCTTTCTATTTTCTCGTTATTAGTGTACAGGAATGCAAGGGATTTCTGTGTGTTAATTTTATATCCTGCAACTTTACTATATTCATTGATCAGTTCTAGTAATTTTCTGGTGGAATCTTTAGGGTTTTCTACGTAGAGGATCATGTCATCTGCAAACAGTGAGAGTTTTACTTCTTCTTTTCCAATTTGGATTCCTTTTATTTCTTTTTCTGCTCTGATTGCTGTGGCCAAAACTTCCAAAACTATGTTGAATAGTAATGGTGAAAGTGGGCATCCTTGTCTTGTCCCTGACTTTAGAGGAAATGCTTTCAATTTTTCACCATTGAGGATAATGTTTGCTGTGGGTTTGTCATATATAGCTTTTATTATGTTGAGGTATGTTCCTTCTATTCCTGCTTTCTGGAGAGTTTTTATCATAAATGGATGTTGAACTTTGTCAAAGGCTTTCTCTGCATCTATTGAGATAATCATATGGTTTTTATTCTTCAGTTTGTTAATGTGGTGTATTATGTTGATTGATTTGCGGATATTGAAGAATCCTTGCATTCCTGGGATAAAGCCCACTTGGTCATGGTGTATGATCTTTTTAATGTGTTGTTGGATTCTGATTGCTAGAATTTTGTTAAGGATTTTTGCATCTATGTTCATCAGTGATATTGGCCTGTAGTTTTCTTTTTTTTTTTTTTTGTGGGATCTTTGTCAGGTTTTGGTATTAGGGTGATGGTGGCCTCATAGAATGAGTTTGGAAGTTTGCCTTCCTCTGCAATTTTCTGGAACAGTTTGAGTAGGATAGGTGTTAGCTCTTCTCTAAATTTTTGGTAGAATTCAGCTGTGAAGCCATCTGGACCTGGGCTTTTGTTTGCTGGAAGATATCTGATTACAGTTTCAATTTCTGTGCTTGTGATGGGTCTGTTAAGATTTTCTATTTCTTCCTGATCCAGTTTTGGGAAGTTGTACTTTTCTAAGAATTTGTCCATTTCTTCCACATTGTCCATTTTATTGCCATATAATTGCTGATAGTAGTCTCTTATGATCCTTTGTATTTCTGTGCTGTCTGTTTTGATCTCTCCATTTTCATTTCTAATTTTATTGATTTGATTTTTCTCGCTTTGTTTCTTGATGAGTCTGGCTAGTGGTTTGTCAATTTTATTTACCCTTTCAAAGAACCAGCTTTTGGCTTTGTTGATTTTTGCTATGGTTTCTTTTGTTTCTTTTGCATTTATTTCTGCCCTAATTTTTAGGATTTCTTTCCTTCTACTAACCTTGGGGTGCTTCATTTCTTCCTTTTCCAGTTGCTTTAGGTGTAGAGTTAGGTTATTTATTTGGCTTTTTTCTTGTTTCTTGAAGTATGCCTGTATTGCTATGAACTTTCCCCTTAGGACTGCTTTTACAGTGTCCCACAGGTTTTGGGTTGTTGTGTTTTCATTTTCATTCATTTCTATGCAGAATTTGATTTCTTTTTTGATTTCTTCTGTGATTTGTTGGTTATTCAGGAGTGTGTTGTTCAGCCTCCATATGTTGGACTTTTTAATAGTTTTTCTCCTGTTGTTGGGAGTTACTCTTTTGCATTGTGGTCAGAAAAGATGCTTGGAATGATTTCAGTTTTTCTGAACTTACCAAGGCTAGATTTATGGCCCAGGATGTGGTCTATCCTGGAGAAGGTTCCGTGTGCGCTTGAGAAAAAGGTGAAATTCATTGTTTGGGGATGAAATGTCCTATAGATATCAATTAGTTCTAACTGGTCTATTATATCGTTTAAAGTTTGTGTTTCCTTGTTAATTTTCTGTTTAGTTGATCTATCCATTGGTGTGAGTGGGGTATTAAAGTCTCCCACTATTATTGTGTTATTGTTGATTTCTCCTTTCATACTTGTTAGTATTTGTCTTACATATTGCGGTGCTCCTAAGTTGGGTGCATATATATTTATAATTGTTATATCTTCTTCTTGGATTGATCCTTTGATCATTAGGTAGTGACCTTCTTTGTCTCATTTCACATCCTTTGTTTTAAAGTCTATTTTATCTGATATGAGTATTGCTACTCCTGCTTTCTTTTGGTCTCTATTTGCATGGAATCTCTGATTTTCTTGAATAGATCCTTAGTCTTTCCCATTCTGTTGTTTTCCTCTATTTCTTTGCATTGATCGCTGAAGAAGGCTTTCTTATCTCTTCTTGCTATTCTTTGGAACTCTGCATTCAGATGTTTGTATCTTTCCTTTTCTCCTTTGCTTTTCACTTCTCTTCTTTTCGCAGCTATTTGCAAGGCCTCCCCAGACAGCGATTTTGCTTTTTTGCATTTCTTTTCCATGGGGATGGTCTTGATCCCTGTCTCCTGTACAATGTCACGAACCTCATTCCATAGTTCATCAGGCACTCTACCTATCAGATCTAGGCCCTTAAATCTATTTCTCACTTCCACTGTATAATCATAAGGGATTTGATTTAGGTCATACCTGAATGGTCTAGTGGTTTTCCCTACTTTCTTCAATTTCAGTCTGAATTTGGCAATAAGGAGTTCATGGTCTGAGCCACAGTCAGCTCCTGGTCTTGTTCTTGCTGACTGTATAGAGCTTCTCCATCTTTGGCTGCAAAGAATATTATTGATCTGATTTCGGTGTTGACCATCTGGTGATGTCCATGTATAGAGTCTTCTCTTGTGTTGTTGGAAGAGGGTATTTGCTATGACCAGTGCCTTTTCTTGGCAAAACTCTGTTAGTCTTTGCCCTGCTTCATTCCGTATTCCAAGGCCAAATTTGCCTGTTACTCCAGGTGTTTCTTGACTTCCTACTTTTGCATTCCAGTCCCCTGTAATGAAAAGGACATCTTTTTGGGTGTTAATTCTAAAAAGTCTTGTAGGTCTTCATAGAACCGTTCAACTTCAGCTTCTTCAGCGTTACTGCTTGGGGCATAGACTTGGATTACTGTTACATTGAATGGTTTGCCTTGGAAACGAACAGAGATCATTCTGTCGTTTTTGAGATTGCATCCAAGTACTGCATTTCGGACTCTTTTGTTGACCATGATGGCCACTCCATTTCTTCTGAGGGATTCCTGCCCACAGTAGTAAATATAATGGTCCTCTGAGTTAAATTCACCCATTCCAGTCCATTTTAGTTCGATAATTCCTAGAATGTCAACATTCACTCTTGCCATCTCTTGTTTGACCACTTCCAATTTGCCTTGATTCATGGACCTGACATTCCAGGTTCCTATGCAATATTGCTCTTTACAGCATTGGACTTTTCTTCTATCACCAGACACATCTACAGCTGGGTATTCTTTCTGCTTTGGTTCCATCCCTTCATTCTTTCTGGAGTTATTTCTCCACTGATCTCCAGTAGCATATTGGGCCCCTACTGACCTGGGGAGTTTCTCTTTCAGTATCCTATCATTTTGCCTTTTCATACTGTTCATGGGGTTCTCAAGGCAAGAATACTGAAGTGGTTTGCCATTCCCTTCTCCATACGTACATTCAAACCAAGATTCACACAAGAGCCAACAAGCTCCAGTGCAAGGCACATCATGCAAATTCTCTAGCAAACAGGAACACAATCCTGAAAATTGAAAGATGGCTGCCAAAAGCCATACCAAACCCATAGACTCACTACTGGACACTTCATTGCACTCCCGAGAGATCCATCTCCATCCACCAGAACACAGACACAAGCTCCCCCAACCAGGAAACCTTGAGAAGCCATTGGTCCAACCCCACCCACAGGGAGCAGACTCCACTATTAAGAGGCGTCACAAACTTCCAGCCTGTAGAAAGGGCACCCCAAACACAGCAGTCTAAACAAAATGAAAAGGCAGAGAAATATACAGCATATGAAGGAACATGATAAAAACCCAACAAACCAAACAAAAGAGGAGATAGGGAGTCTACCTTTAGAAGAATTCATAATAATGATAGTAAAGATGACCCACAATCTTGAAAACAAAATAAAGTTATAGATAAACAGACTAGAGACAAGGATTGAGAAGGTGCAAGAAATGTTTAACAAGGACATAGAATAAATAACGAATAGTCAATCAATAATGAACAATGCAATAAGTGAGATTAAAATCACTCTGGAACAAGCGAGGCTAAAATAAAATGTGACCACCACCGTGCCCCTTGTGTCAGGGTGGAAATCAGACACTGAAGAGACCAGCAAACAGAAGAAGCTAAAATAAGCAGAGGGAACCGCTTGGGAAGTGACAGGTACAATAGATTAAAACCCTGTAGTTAGCATAGACTACATAGGAAGGGACCTAGAGACCGTGAGAAATACACGGTGACCAAGGAACTATCTGAAAATGAAGTGACTGCACACTGTCCACAACAGCTCCAGAGAGTCTTAGATATATTTTTACTATTATCATTTTTTAAATTAAAAAAAAATTTACTTTATTTTATTTTTTTGTTATTTTTAAGTCCCCATTACTCCTTTAATTTTCATTTTTATAACCTACAATTACCTTACAAAAAAAGAAAGACCTTATTTTAAAAACAAACTTCATATATATATATATATATATATATATTTCATAATTTCTGTGGTTTTCTGTTTTCTTTTTTTTTTTTTTTAATATTGTATTTTTGAGAATCTAACCTCTACTCAAGATTTTTAATCTTTGCTTTTTGGTATTTGTTTTTTAAGTCACCATTACTTCTTTAATTTTTATTTTTATAACCTACAATTACCTTACAAAAAAAGAAAGACCCTATTTTTAAAGCAAGCTTCATATATATAATTTCTGTGTCTTTGTGTTTTCTTTTTTTGTTTTGTTTTGTTTTTAAGTATTGTATTTTTGAGAATCTAACCTCTACTCAAGATTTTTAATCTTTGGTTTTTGGTATTTGTTATCAACTTTGTACATTTAAGAACCCAATCTTCAGTATCCATTTTCACTTGGGAGCGAGATCACTGGCCTGGTTGCTGTTTTCCTCTTTTGATTCTCCTTTTTCTCGACCAGGTCGCCTCTATCCCTCTCCCCCACTCCCCTTTTCTTCTCTACCCAAATAGGTGAAGCTCTTCATGTGTTCCGGGCTGTGGAGAACACTTAGGGAACTGATTACTGGCTGGATCTGTCTCTCTCCTATTGATTCTCCCATTTATCCTCCTGGCCACCTCTGTCTCCTTCCTCCCTCTTCTCTTCTCTGTGTAACTCCGTGAACATCTCTGAGGGATCCAGACTGTGGAGAGCACATAGGGAAGTGATTACTGGATAGCTAGCTCTCTGCCCTTTTGATTCTCCCTCTTCTCCTCCTGGTCACCTCTATCTCCCTCCTCCCTCTTCTCTTCTCCATGTAACTCTGTGTACCTCTTTCTAAAGAAACTTTTCATCTTTAACCTAGATGTTTTATCACTGGTGCTGTAAAGATTGAGAAGTCTTGAGGCTACTGTAAGAAAAAGACTGAACACCAGAGGCAGGAGGCTTAAGTCCAAATCCTGAGAACACCAGAGAACTGAATCCAGGGAACATTAATTGATAGGAGCTCATCAAACGCCTCCATACCTACACTGAAACCAAGCACCACCCAAGAGCCAACAAGCTCCAGAGCAAGACATACCACGCAAATTCTCCAGCAACACAGGAACATAACCCTGAGCTTCTATACACAGGCTGACCAAAGTCACAAAAAAACCAACTGACATCTCAAAACTTACTACTGGACACTTCATTGCACCCCAGAAAGAAGAAATCCAGCTCCACCCACCAGAACACCAACACAAGCTTCCCTAACCAGAAAACCTTGACAAGCCACCCATCCAAACCCTACCCACAGTGAGGAACCTCCACAATAAAGAGGAACCACAAACTGCCAGAATAGAGAAAGGCCACACCAAACACAGCAATATAAACAAGGTGAAAAGGCAGAGAAATATCCAGCAGGTAAAGGAATAGGATAAATGCCCATCAAACCAAACAAAAGAGGAAGAGATAGGGACTCTACCTGATAAAGAATTCCGAATAATAATAGTGAAAATGATCCAAAATCTTGAAAACAAATTGGAGTTACAGATAAATATCCTGGAGACAAGGATCAAGAAGATGCAAGAAAGGTGTATCAAGGACCTAGAATAAATAAAAAAAGAGTCAATATATAATGAATAATGAAATAAATGAGATCAAAAACACTGTGGAGGGAACATACAGTAGAAAAACGGAGGCAGAAGATAGAATAAGTGAGGTAGACGATAGAATGGTAGAAATAAATGAAACAGAGAGGAAAAAAGAAAAAAGAATTGAAAGAAATGAGGACAACCTCAGAGACCTCTGGAAAAATGTTTAACGCCCCAACATTTGAATCATAGGAGTCCCAGAAGAAGAAGACAAAAAGAAAGACCATGAGAAAATACTTGAGGAGATAATAGTTGAAAACTTCCCTAAAATGAGGAAGGAAATAATTACCCATGTTCAAGAAACCCAGAGAATCCCAAACAGGATAAATCCAAGGCAAAACACCCCAAGACACATATTAATCAAATTAACAAAGATCAAACACAAAGAACATATATTAAAAGCAGCAAGGGAAAAACAACAAATAACACACAAGGGGATTCCCATAAGGATAACAGCTGATCTTTCAACATAAACTCGTCAGGCCAGAAGGGAATGGCATGATATACTTAAAGTGATGAAAGAAAATAACCCACAGCCCAGATTGCTGTACCCAGCAAGGATCTCATTCAAATATGAAGGAGAAATCAAAAGCTTTACAGACAAGCAAAAGTTGAGAGAATTCAGCACCACCAAACCAGCTCTCCAACAAATGCTAAAGTATCTTCTCTAGACAGGAAACACAGAAAGGGTGTATAAACTCGAACTCAAAACACTAAAGTAAATGGCAACAGGATCATGCTTATCAATAATTACCTTAAATGTAAATAGGTTGAACGCCCCAACCAAAAGGCAAAGACTGGCTGAAAGGATACAAAAACAAGACCCCTATATATGTTGTCTACAAGAAACCCACCTCAAAACAAAGGACACATACAGACTGAAAGTGAAGGGCTGGAAACAGATATTCCATGCAAATAAAGACCAAAAGAAGGCAGGAGTACCAATACATATATCAGATAAAATAGACTTTAAAACAAAGGCGATTAAAAGAGACAAAGATGGACACTACATAATGATCAAAGGATCAATCTAAGAATAAGATATAACAATCATAAATATATATGCACCCAACATAGGAGCACCACAATATGTAAGACAAATGCTAACAAGTTTGAAAGGGAAATTAAAAATAACACAATAATAGTGGGAGATTTTAATACCCCACTCACACCTATGGATAGATCAACTAAACAGAAAATTAACAAGGAAACACAAACATTAAATGATACAATAGACTAGCTAGACCTAATTGATATCTATAGGACATTTCACCCCAAAACAATGAATTTCACCTTTTTTTCAAGCACACACGGAACCTTCTCCAAGATAGATCACATCCTGGGCCATAAATCTAGCCTTGGTAAATTCAAAAAAAAAAAAAAAAAAAAATGAAATCTCTCCAAGCATCTTTTATGACTACAATGCAGTAAGATTAGATGTAAATGACAAGAGAAAGACTATTAAAAATCCCAACATATGGAGGCTGAACAACAGGCTGCTGAAAAACCAACAAATCACAGAAGAAATAAAAAAAAAAAAATCAAACTATTTGCATAGAAACGAATTAAAATGAAAACACAACCCAAAACCTATGGGACACTGTAAAAGCAGTACTAAGGGGAAGGTTCATAGTAATACAGGTTTACCTCAAGAAACAAGAAAAAAGTCAAATAAATAACTAACTCTATACCTAAAGCAACTTGAAAATGAAGAAATTATGAACCCTAGGGTTAGTAGAAGGAAAGAAATCTTAAGAATTAGGGCAGAAATAAATGCAAAAGAAACAAAAGAGACCATAGCAAAAATCAATGAAACCAAAAGCTGGTTCTTTGAGAAGATAAATAAAATTGACAAACCATTAGCCAGACTCATCAAGAAACAAAGCAACAAAAATCAAATCAATAAAATTAGAAATGAAAACGGAGAGATCACAATAGACAACACAGAAATACAAAGGATTATAAGAGACTATTATCAGCAACTGTGTAGATCACAATAAACTCTGGAAAATTCTGAAAGAGATGGGAGCACCAGACCACCTGATCTGCCTCTTGAGAAATCTGTATGCAGGTCAGGAAGCAACAGTTAGAACTGGTCATGGAACAACAGACTGGTTCCAAATAGGAAAAGGAGTACGTCAAGGCTGTATATTGTCACCATGTTTATTTAACTTATATGCAGAGTACATCATGAGAAATGCTGGACTGGAAGAAACACAAGCTGGAATCAAGATTGCTGGGAGAAATATCAATCACCTCAGATATGCAGATGATACCACCCTTATGGCAGAAAGTGAAGAAGAACTAAAAAGCCTCTTGATGAGAGTGAAAGTGGAGAGTGAAAAGGTTGGCTTAAAGCTCAACATTCAGAAAACGAAGATCATGGCATCTGGTCCCATCGCTACATGGGAAATAGATGGAGAAACAGTGGAAACAGTGTCAGACTTTATTTTTCTGGGCTCCAAAATCACTGCAGATGGTGACTGCAGCCATGAAATTAAAAGACGCTTACTCCTTGGAAGGAAGGTTATGGCCAACCTAGATAGCATATTCAAAAGCAGAGACATCACTTTGCCAACAAAGGTTCGCCTAGTCAAGGCTATGGTCTTTCCTGTGGTCATGTATGGATGTGAGAGCTGGACTGTGAAGAAGGCTGAGCGCCGAAGAATTGATGCTTTTGAACTGTGGTGTTGGAGAAGACTCTTGAGAGTCCCTTGGACTGCAAGGAGATCCAACCTGTCCATTCTGAAGGAGATCAGACCTGGGATTTCTTTGGAAGGAATGATGCTAAAGCTGAAACTCCAGTATTTTGGCCACCTCATGCGAAGAGTTGACTCATTGGAGAAGACTCTGATGGTGGGAGGGATTGAGGGCAGGAGGAGAAGGGGACGACAGAGGATGAGATGGCTGGATGGCATCACTGACTCGATGAATGTGAGTCTGGGTGACCTCCGAGAGCTGGTGATGGATAGGGAGGCCTGGCGTGCTGCAGTTCATGGGGTCGCAAAGAGTCGGACATGACTGAGCGACTGATCTGATCTGATCTGATATGCAAATAAAATAAACAACTTGGAAGAAATGGACAAATTCTTAGAAAAGTACAACTTTCCTAAATTGAACCAGGAAGAAATAGAAAACCTTAACAGACCCATCACAAGCACGGAAATTGAAACTGTAATCAGAAATCTTCCAGCAAAAAAAAAAGCCCAGGTCCACATGGCTTCACAGCTGAATTCTACCAAAAATTTAGAAAAGAACTAACACCTATCCTACTCAAACTCTTCCATAACATTGCAGAGGAAGGTAAACATCCAAACACATTGTATGAGGTCACCATCATCCTAATACCAAAACCTGACAAAGATGCCACAAAAAAAGAAAAGTACATGCCAATATCAGTGATGAACAAAGATGCAAAAATCCTTAACAAAATTCTAGCAAACAGAATCCAACAACATATTAAAAAGATCATACATTATGACCAAGTGGGCTTTATCCCAGGATAAAGGATGCAAGGATTCTTCAATATCTGCAAATCATCTAATGTAATACACCACATTAAGAAACTGAAAAATAAAAATTATATGATTATCTTAATAGATACAGAGAAAGACTTTGACAAAATTCAACATCCATTTATGATAAAAACCCTCCAGAAAGCAGGAATAGAAGGAAAATGCTGCTGCTGCTGCTAAGTCGCTTCAGTCGTGTCCGACTCTGTGCGACCCCATAGACGGCAGCCCACCAGGCTCCCCTGTCCCTGTGATTCTCCAGGTAAGAACGCTGGACTGGGTTGCCATTTCCTTCTCCAATGCATGAAAGTGAAAAGTGAAAGTGAAATCACTCAGTCGTGTCTGACTCCTCGCGACCCCATGGACTGCAGCCCACCAGGCTCCTCTGTCCACGGGATTTTCCAGGCAAGAGTGCTGGAGTGGGGTGCCATTGCCTTCTCCATAGAAGGAACATACCTCAACAAAATAAAAGCTATATATGACAAACCCACAGCAAACATTATCCTCAATGGTGAAAAATTGAAAGCATTTCCCCTAAAGTCAGGAACAAGACAAGGGTGCCCACTCTTACCACTACTATTCAACATAGTTTTGGCCACAGAAATCAGAGCAGAAAAAGAAATAAAAGGAATCCAGATTGGAAAAGAAGAAGTAAAACTCACCCTGTTTGCAGATGACATGACCCTCTATATAGAAAACTCTAAAGACACAACCAGAAAATTATTAGAGCTAATCAATGAATATAGTAAAGTTGCAGGATATAAAATTAACACACAGAAATCCCTTGCATTCCTATACATTAACAATGAGAAAACAGAAAGAGAAATTAAGGAAACAATTTCATTCACCATTGCAATGAAAAGAATAAAATAGTTACATCTATCGAAAGAAACAAAAGACTCATATATATAAAACTATAAAACACTGGTGAAAGAAATCAAAGAGGACACTAATAGATGGAGAAATATACCGTGTTCATGGATCAGAAGAATCAATATAGTGAAAATGAGTATACTACCAAAAGCAATCTATAGATTCAATGCAAACCCTATCATGCTACCAATGGTATTCTTGAGAGAACTAGTACAAATAATTTCACAATTTGTATGGAAATACAAAAAATCTCGAATAGCCAAAACAATCTTTTTTTAATTTTATTTTATTTAACTTTACAATATTGTATTGGTTTTGCCATATATCAACAATCTTGAGAAAGAAGAATGGAACTGGAGGAATCAACATGCCTGCCTTCAGACTCTACTACAAAGCCACAGTCATCATGACAGTATGGTACTGGCACAAAGACAGAAATATAGATCAATGGAACAAAATAGAAAGCCCAGAGATAAATTCATGCACATATGAACACCTTATCTTTGACAAGGGAGGCAAGAACATACAATAGAGAAAAGACAATCTCTTTAAAAGTGGTGCTGGGAAAACTGGTCAACTGCTTGTAAAAGAATGAAACTAGAACACTTTCTAACACCATACACAAAAATAAACTCAAAATGGATTAAAAGATGTAATCGTAAGACCAGAAACTATCAAACTCCTAGAGGGAAACATAGGCAAAACACTCTCCGACATAAACCACAACAGGAGCCTCTATGACCCACCTCTTAGAATATTGGAAATAAAAGCAAAAATAAACAAATGGGACCTAATTAAACTTAAAAGCTTCTGCACAACAAAGGAAACTATAAGCAAGGTGAAAAGACAGCCTTCAGAATGGGAGAAAATAATAGCAAACGAAGCAACTGACAAACAACTAATCTCAAAAATATACAAGGAACTCCTGCAGCTCAATTCAGGAAAAATAAGCAATGCAATAAAAAAATGGGCCAAAGAACTACATAGACATTTCTCCAAAGAAGACATACAGATGGCTAACAAACACATGAAAAGATGCTCAACATCACTCATTATCAGAGAAATGCAAATCAAAACCACAATGAGGTACCATTTCATTCCAGCCAGAATGAAATCAAAAATCTGCTATCAAAAAGTCTACAAGCAATAAATGCTGGAGAGGGTGTGGAGAAAAGGGAACCTTCTGACACTGTTGATGGGAATGCAAATTAGTACAGCCACTATGGAGAACAGTGTGGAGATTCCTTCAAAAAACTCTAAGTAGAACTGCCATATGACCCAGCAATCCCACTGCTGGGCATACACACTGAGGAAACCAGAATTGAAAGAGACACGTGTACCCCAATGTTCATCGCAGCACTGTTTATAATAGCCAAGACATGGAAGCAACCTAGATGTCCATCAGCAGATGAATGGATAAGAAAACTGTGGTACATTTATACAATGGAATATTATTCAGCCATTAAAAATAATACATTTGAATAAGTTCTAATGAGGTTGATGGAACTAGAGCCTATTATACAGAGTGAAGTAAGCCAGAAAGAAAAACACCAATACAGTATACTAACACATATATATGGAATTTAGAAAGAAGGTAATGATAACCCTGTATGAGAGACTGCATAAGAGATACAGTTGTATTGAACAGTCTTTTGGACTCTATGGGAGAGGGCTAGGGTGGGATAATATGGGAGAATGGCATTGAAACATGTATATTATCATATGTGAAATGAATCGCCAGTCCAGGTTTGATGCATGATACAGGGTGCTCGGGGCCGGTGCACTGGGATGACCCAGCAGGATGGGCTGGGGTGGGAGGTGGGAGAGGTGTTCAGGATGGGGAACACATACACACTCATGGTGGATTCATGTCAATGTATGGCAAAACCAATACAATATTGTAAAGTAAGATAAATAAATAATTTTAAAAAATAATAAATAAAATCACTCTGGAGGGAACCAACAATAGAATATGGATAGGTGTGAGTGGGATATAATAGTCAGAAAATGAGCAACCCAACAGAAAATTAGCAAGGAAACACAAGCTTTAAATGATACAATGGACCAGTTAGACCTAATTGATATCTACATGGCATTTCACCAAAACCCAATGAATTTCATCTTTACCTTAAGAGCACATGGAACATTCTCCAGGAAAGATCACATCCTGGGCCAAAAATCGAGTCTTGGTAAATTTTTAAAAATTAAAATAAATTCAAGCATCTTTTCTGATCACAAAGCTTTAAGATTAGATGTCAACTACAGGAAAAAAAAACTATTAAAAATACAAACATACAGAAGCTAAACAACACACTTATGAATAACCAAGAGATCATGGAACAAATAAAAAAGGAAACCAAAATATGCATAGAAACAAATGAAAATGAAAACATGACAACATAAAACCTATGTGATTCCGTAAAAGTAGGGCTAGGAGGGAGATTCATAGCAATACAAGCTTACTTCAAGAAACAAGAAAAATACCAAATAAACAACCTAACTTTACACCTAAAGCAGCTAGAAAAATAACAGAAAAACACCAAAGTTAGTAGAAGGAGACTCATCATAAAAATCAGAGCAGAAATAAATGAAAAGGAAACGAAGGAGACAATAGGAAAAATCAACAAAACTAAAAGATGGTTCTATGAGAAGATAATAAAATAGACAAACCATTAGCCGACTCATGAAGAATAAAAGGGAGAAGAATCAAATCAATAAAATTAGAAAAGAAAATGGAGAAATCACAGCAGATAACACAGAAATACAAAAAAATCATAGGAGACTACTATGAGCAACTATATGCAAATAAACTAGACAACCTGGAGAAACGGACAAATTCTTAGAAAAGTATAACCTTCCAAAACTGAACCAGGAAGAAATAGAGAATCTTAACAGACCCAATCCCAAGAATGGAAATTGAAACTGTAATCAAAAACCTTCCAACGAACAAAAGTCCAGGACCAGATGGCTTCACAGGTGAATTCTACCAAAAATTTGGAGAAGAACTAACACCTATCCTACTCAAAACAACAAACGAAACCCAGGGGCAGTGTAGCTAAGGAAGAAGACCCAAAACCTTCCCACCAGCTGTACAAGCTGCAGATTAAACCCACACAATCAACTAGGCAGATTCTGTGTCTATGGAATATATAAAAGGTCATTGAGAGCTTACACAAAAGAAAATGCACTAGTACTGATATATGCAGACATTGGAGGCAAGAACACATAGGACAAGAACCAGATTAGAATTTGTGCTGCCCCCACAGCAGGTCCAGAGATCAGCACAGTGTTGGGGGGCATCCTCGGGAGGTGAGATGGACTGTGACTCCCAGAGCGGGAAAGGAATCTGACAGCAGTGACTCAAGAAAAACATTATTATTCTTATGTTTTGACTTGCTCTGTAGATTATTTGTAGACTAGAGATAAAATTGCCAACACCCATTGTATCATCAAAAAAGCAATCAGTTCAGTTCAGTTGCTCAGTCGTGTCCGATTCTTTGTGACCCCATGAATAACAGCACGCCAGGCCTCCCTGTCCATCACCAACTCCTGGAGTTCACTCAAACTCATGTCCATCGAGTTGGTGATGCCATCCAGCCACCTCATCCTCTGTCCTCCCCTTCTCCTCCTGCCCCCAATCCCTCCCACCTCAGAGTCTTTTCCAATGAGTCAACTCTTCGCATGAGGTGGCCAAAGTATTGGAGTTTCAGCTTGAGCATCAGTCCTTCCAATGAACACACAGGCCTGATCTCCTTTAGGATGGACTGGTTGGATCTCCTTGCAGTCCAAGGGACTCTAAAGAGTCTTCTCCAACACCACAGTTCAAAAGTATCAATTCTTTGGCACTCAGCTTTCTTCACAGTCCAACTCTCACATCCATACATGACCACTGGAAAAACCATAGCCTTGACTAGACTGACCTTTGTTGGCAAAGTAATATCTCTGCTTTTCAATATACTATCTAGGTTGGACATAACTTTCCTTCCAAGGAGTAAGCGTCTTTTAATTTCGTGGCTGCAATCACCATCTGAAGCGATTTTGGAGCCCCACAAAATAAAGTCTGACACTGTTTCCACTATTTCCCCATCTATTTCCCATGAAGTGATGGGACCAGATGCCATGATCTTCGTTTTCTGAATGTTGAGCTTCAAGCCAACTTTTTCACTCTCCTCTTTCACCTTCATCAAGAGGCTTTTTAGTTCCTCTTTACTTTTTGCCATAAGGGTGGTGTCATCTGCATATCTGAGGTTACTGATATTTCTCGTGGCAATCTTGATTCCAGCTTGTGCTTCTTCCAGCCCAGTGTTTCTCATGATGTACTCTGCATATAAGTTAAATAAGCAGGATGACAATACAGAGCCTTGACATACTCCTTTTCCTATTTGGAACAAGTCTGTTGTTCTGCCAGGGTCCAGCCCCAGCAGGATCCAGGGGTACCCTCAGGATGACGGCCTAGATGATAAGGATAGCAAAGCAGAGATATCAGAGGCTTGATCTTCCTTGATTAACACAGAAAGCCAATAAAGCTCCTGTGTTCCAAGGAGTCATCCTGAAAGAACAGAGAGAGAAAAGGAGGGAAAGGGAAAAAAGGACAACATGGGGAAACCAAGCTTCAGTGAACGAGGCCTATAACTTTATTTTCAAAAGGAACTTTTATACCTTGGCTTGTACACAGAGGGAAATGAAAGATGCAAAGTCATGCAGAGTGAGCCCAAACATTACATCTGTTTTGTCTTTATTGAAACCAGGATTTTTTCTGCATACCTTTCCCATAAACAATGTTGTGTACAATATCTTCTGGCCTTGGAAGCCTGTGGACATTTTATGACCCTTTTTTGATAAAGGCTGCTCAACCAGAAAACTTAATTTCCCTTGAAGTGTTTTTTCTTTATTTTTCCCAGCCTCAGAAAGTACTAAACAGAGTTACATTCTCACAGAGCAAAGGTGTAGTGGGTCACAACAAAGAAAGAACCAATTAGCTCAAAGATCTGATGTAGTTAATTCCAAGGCTGCTACTTCTTTTTCTTACATTCCAACTATGTTAACCAATGCACTCCCAGGTGCACAATGGATAAGGGATATGGGAATTTGGCAGCAAGCATTGGCCCAATAATGAAGTCCTTCACCAGTACTATCTATTCTAATAATTTTTCATCCCTTATAGGACTCTATGCTCATTAGGACTTTCAGAATGTTTTGGCTTCCCGTGCCTTTCAAGGTTGGGGAGTTATGAACAATCATGTATGTTAATTGATAGAGTATGGATAAACCTGTCAGGCAAGCGAGAAGCCATTGGAGGGGTTTGAATTGAAACACTCCTATCATGCCCATTAACTAAAGCCCTAAGTTAACTTTTTCCAGAGAAAGATGGTCGGGGATAGCCCCCTGTTAATGTCAGAAGAGTTAGTGAAAGGCACAAAATAGTAAGACAGAGAGATTCTGGTTTTGGGGTAGATGCTCGAGCAGATTCAGGGGGATCCCTTGAGGCCTGATGTGCCTTTTCCTGTCAGGTCTCTTCCACATGACCTTTGTCATGGGTTGGATCTCCCATGGTGGCTCCTGGCAATGTTCCATGTCCAGTTCTAACTGTTGCTTCCTGATCTGCATATAGGTTTCCCAAGAAGGAGGTCAGGTGGTCTGGTATTCCCATGTCTTGAAGAATTTTCCACAGTTTATTGTGATCCACACAGTCAAAGGCTTTGGCATAGTCAATAAAGCAGAAATAGATGTTTTTCTGGAACTCTTGCTTTTTCGATGATCCAGCAGATGTTGGCAATTTGATCTCTAGTTCCTCTGCCTTTTCTAAAACCAGCCTGAACATCTGGAAGTAATAGAGTTCCAGAAAAATATCTATTTCTGCTTTATTGATTATGCCAGAGCCTTTGACTCTGTGGACCACAACAAATTGGAAAATTCTGAAAGAGATGGGAATACCAGACCACCTGACCTGCCTCTTGAGAAATCTGTATGCAGATCAGGAAGCAACAGTTAGACCTGGACATGGAACAACAGACTGGTTTCACATCAGGTAAGGATTACATCAAGGATGTGTATTGTTACCCTACTAATTTAACTTATATACAGAGTACATAATGAGAAATGCTGGACTAGATGAAGGACAAGCTGGAATCAAGATTGCTGGGAGAAATATCTATAACTTCAGATATGCAAATGACACCACCCTTATGGCAGAAAGTGAAGAGAAACTAAAAAGCTTTTTGACGAAAGAGGAGAGTGAAAAAGTTGGCTTAAAGCTCAACATCCAGAAAACAAAGATCATGGCATCTGGTCCCATCACTTCATGGCAAACAGATGGGAAACAGTAGAAACAGTGGCAGGCTTTATTTTCTTGGGCTCCAAAATCACTGTAGATGGTGACTGCAGCCATTAAATTAAAAGACGGTTGCCCTTTGGAAGAAAAGCTGTGACAAACCTACACAGCTTATGAGAGGGTTATCCTACTCCTTCACAACTCCTTCCCCAGAACAAGTCTCCATCTCTAAATCTTTTGTCTCTGTTTTCATCTTTTATATTTTTGTCCTACCTCCTTTAGAAGAGATTGGGCAGCCTTTCTCAGTGCCTGGTGTCCTCTGCCAGTGTTCAAAAGTTGTTTTGTGGGAGTTGCTCAACATTCAACTGATCTTTAGATGAATTTGGGGGGAGAAAGTGATCTCCCCATCCTATTCTTAAGTCATCTCGGGACCACCCCCTCAACATGACATATTATATAGGGTTGAATACAGATAGCAGGATGGGAAATTAATGAGAAAAAAGTTTTTTAATTGTGTTCAAAATTTTGAATCGTGTATACATTCTACATTGCAGTTTGTGAAAATAAAACATGCAATAGATTTTAAATTTCTTATAGACTTCTAAGAGCTCTTACCCATTTTAGGGTTCTGTAACCTGGTTGTCTGACCCTCTGCTCAGGTATATGCAGGAGATTTGAACTTCATTCTCTATCTAAAGGTGAGAGATGTGGGTCAAAGAGAAAAAGGGAATTCTCATCTGGACAGAGCAGATGCGGAAGCCAAAGAACTTTCTAAGGTTCAAAGCCCTGAAAGAGAGATTGGAAAACAAAAATGGGGCCAAACCGAAAGTGTTTGTTATCAAGAGAGACTGGAGAGACTTGAAGAAGTGACAGAACCCTAAGTGAGTTCAAGGAAAATAGGGAACACATCTGATTTTCTTGCTATTGTACCTTCAAGCCTACTACACTGATAACACACATTAGGAACTCAGTTAAATTAATAAATGAGATACTCATGGTTGAACCTAAGAAGGAATGTTTAGGGCCAAGTCAAAGCTAAACTGTGTATTAGGCAAAGTTTTACTTTGTCCCATCAATTCCCTCTGTCAAGGAAGATTTTTATACTTTTCAGATTTAAAATTTTAGCTCTAATTGTAGAATGTAAAGCTATAGTAGCATGTCAGAGAATTAGGAAAAGATGGTTTCTGCTGAAAGCAAACAAGACAAAAGAGAGGAGACAAAGGACATTTACTGAACATTTCCCACTGTTAAGTATGTCACGTGTGTTATTTAATTCTTACAACAACATGTTGTAGGAGGTATAACTATTATCTGTTTTGTCAATAAAACACCTGGGGCATAGAATGTTTAAGTAATGTACTCAAGCTTGTACAGCTTTTAAACCACTCTGTGGTGGAACAAAGATACAAACTGAAACCTACTTGACTTAGAGTTGGGTTCTGAATCTCTACCTTAGTATATTTCCAGGCCTGCTTACTGATAAGAATTATTTGCAGTGCTTATAAAAGCTATGCGTTCCTAGGATCCGAATCTAGAACTTACTAAATGAAAATCTCTAAGGATAAGGTCCTGAATTGGGTATTTTCCCCCCTATGTAAGCATTTATTTCAATTATAGAAAAATAACACTATTTCAAACTCAAGATAACTAAGATGCATATTTTTGCCTTATATACCCATACTCAAATGTCACATGTGGTTTTTAAGATATTCTTTTTTTTTTTTTTTTTTACATTTTTATTTATTTTACTTGGAGGCTGATTACAATATTGTGGTGGTTTTTACCATACATTGACATGAATCAGCCACAGGTGTACGTGTGTCCCCTATCCTGAACCCCGTTTCCACCTCCCTCCCCATCCCATGCCTTTAGGTTGTCCCAGTGCACCGGCTTTGAGTGTCCTTCTCATGCATCGAACTTGGACTGTTCATCTATTTCAAATTTCATAATATACATGTTTCAATGCTATTCTCTCAAATCATACCACCCTCCCCTTTTCCCACAGAGTCCAAAAGTCGTTTCTTTATATGTGTGTCTCTTTTGCTGTCTTGTGTATAGGGTTGTCGTTACTATCGTTATAAATTCCATATATATGTGTTGATATACTGTATTGGTGTTTTTCTTTCTGACTTACTTCACTCTGTATAATGGGCTCCAGTTTCATCCACCTCATTAGAACTGATTCAAATGCATTCTTCTTAATGGCAGAGTAATATTCCATTGGGTATAAGTACCACA
This sequence comes from Tragelaphus eurycerus, assembly GCA_935064755.1. NCBI lineage: Eukaryota > Metazoa > Chordata > Mammalia > Artiodactyla > Bovidae > Tragelaphus > Tragelaphus eurycerus. The sequence continues at coordinate 3,988,317 of CAKXYN010000123.1, forward strand.
GCTTTCTTATCCATTCGTCTACTGATAGACATCTAGGTTGCCTTCCTGTCGTAGCTATTGTAAACACTGCTACAATGAACATTGGTGTACAAGAGTCTCTTTCAATTCTGGTTTCCTCGGTGTGTATGCCCAGCAGTGGGATTGTTGGGTCATATGGCAGTTCTATTTCCAGCTTTTTAAGGAATCTCCACACTGTTCTCCATAGTGGCTGCACTAGTTTGCATTCACACCAACAGGGTTAGAGGGTTCCCTTTTCTCCACACCCTCTCCAGTATTTATTGTCTGTAGACTTTTTGATAGCAGTCATTCTGACCGGCGTGAGATGGTACCTCATTGTGGTTTTGATTTGCATTTCTCTGATAATGAGTGATGCTGAGCATCTTTTCATGTGTTTGTTAGCCATCTGTATGTCTTCTTTGGAGAGATGTCTGTTTAGTTCTTTGGCCCATTTTTTGATTGGGTTATTTATTTTTCTGGTACTGAGCAGCTTGAGCTGCTTGCATATTTTAGGGATTAATTCTTTGTCAGTTGTTTAATTTGCTATTATTTTCTCCCATTCTGAAGACTGCCTTTTTACCTTGCTTATAGTTTCTTCGTTGTCCAAAAGCTTTTTAAGTTTAATTAGGTCCCATTTGTTTATTTTTGCTTTTATTTCCATTACTCTGGGAGATGGGTCATAGAGGATCTTGCTGTGATTTATGTTAGAGAGTGTTTTGCCTGTGTCTTCTTCTAGGAGTTTTATAGTTTCTGATCTTACATTTAGATTTTTAATCCATTTTGAGTTTATTTCTGTGTATGGTGTTAGAAAGTGTTCTAGTATCATTCTTTTACAGGTGGCTGACCAGTTTTCCCAGCACCTCTTATTAAAAACATTGTCTTTTCTCCATTGTATATTTTTGCCTCCTTTGTCAAAGATAAGGTATTCATAGGTTCGTGGATTTATCTCTGTGCTTTCTATTTTGATTCGTTGCTCTATATTTCTGTCTTTGTGCCAGTACCATACTGTATTGATGACTGTAACTTTTGATATAGTCTGAAGTCAGGAAGGTTGATTCCTCCTGTTCCACTCTTCTTTCTCAAGATTGCTTTGGCCATTTGAGTTTTTTTTTTTGTATTTCCATACAATTTGTGAAATTATTTGTTCTAGTTTTGTGAAAAATACCATTGGTATCTTGATAAGGATTGAGTTGAACCTATAGATTTCTTTGGGTAGTACACTCATTTTTCACTATATTGATTCTTCTGATCCATGAACATGGTATATTTTTCCATCCATTTGTGTCATTTTTGATTTCGTTCATCAGTGTTTTATAGCTTCCTGCTGCTACTGCTGCTGCTGCTGCTAAGTCGCTTCAGTCGTGTCCGACTCTGTGCGACCACAGAGACGGCAACCCACCAGGCTCCCCTGTCCCTGGAATTCTCCAGGCAAGAACACTGGAGTGGGTTGCCATTTCCTTCTCCATTTATAGCTTCCTATACATAGATTTTTGTTTCTTTAGGTAGATTTATTCCTAAGTATTTTATTCTTTTTGTTGCAATAGTGAATGGAATTGTTTCCGTAATTTCTCTTTCTGTTTTCTCATTGTTAGTGTATAGGTAGGCAAAGGATTTCTGTGTATTAATTTAATATCCTGCAACTTTGCTATATTCATTGATTAGCTCTAGTAATTTTGAAGTGGTGTCTTTAGTGTTTTCTATGTAGAGGATCATGTCATCTGCAAACAGAATTTTACTTCTTCTTTTCCAATCTGGAGTTCATTTCTTTTTCTTCTCTGATTGCTGTGGCTAAAGCATTCAAAGCTGTGTTGAATAGTAGTGGTGAGAGTGGGCACCTTTGTCTTGTTCCTGACTTTAGGGGAAATGCTTTCCATTTTTCACCATTGAGGATAATGTTGGCTATATGTTTATCACATATGGCTCTTATTATGTTGAGGTATGTTCCTTCTATGCCTGTTTTCTGGAGAGTTTTTAATCATAAATGGTGTTGAATTTTGTCAAAGGCTTTCTCTGCATCTATTGAGATAATCATATGGTTTTTATCTTTCAATTTGTTAATGTGCTGTATCATATTGATTGATTTACTAATATTGAAGAATCCTTGCATCCCTGGGATAAAGCCCACTTGGTCATGACTTATGATCTTTTTAATATGTTGTTGGATTCTGTTTGCTAGAATTTTGTTGAGGGTTTTTGCATCTATATTCATCAGTGATATTGGCTTGTAGTTTTCTTTTTTTGTAGCATCTTTGTCTGCTCTTGGTATTAGGGTGATGGTGGCCTCATAGAATGAGTTTGGGAGTTTACCTTCCACTACAATTTTCTGGGAGAGTTTGAGTTTGATAGGTGTTAGCTCTTCTCTAAATTTGGTTTCAAGATATTCTTAAATTAACAATAATCAATTTAGAATCAAGGTAGTATCTGTGAATAGAAGAGATGTACTAAGACTATATATAGGGAAATGGGAAAATACAAGGTGATCTCATGCAGTGATTCTCAACTTTAGTGTGCATTACAATCATCTGGACAGTGGAAAAAGTACCTTTAGGGGACTGAAGGCAAATCACCAGATTAAGTAAACCCTTGGTCTCAGAATAAATATCAAAATGACTGACTAAAGATACAAACTTTGTTTCACAGGGAAGAACAAAGACAAGATACATCATGATATATGAAATCAGACATTTAACAGAAGTGTGACTTCTCTAAGTCTCAGATTCAGGAATAATGATACTATTCTCAAGACTTTTTCTACAGATTAAGTCAGATAGTGTGCAGTAAGTGCTTCCCTAATTCATAATACACCACTACTATCACTAGTTCATCACCATCATCATTACTATTGGATACAGAGGACATTCTCCCCCACCCCCACTCCCAGTTCCAAATAGCTATTATCTATTTTAAAAATCAAATGACCACTTGATGAGTTCCAGTTCATTGACTACTGGCACCATTTTTAAACTGGTAACATTCTTACTAGCTTCAACCAAGTATATTAAGATTTCAGTACATGGTTGAGATGACAGTTTTGGTCTAAACTACTGGCTTAGTCAATAGAGTCACAGAAGAAAGCATAAAGCTAACAAAACGGGTGCTGTTTCTAAAGCACCGATAGCTAGATGAGTGAACTGCTTTGGAAAGTAACCCACTTTAGACAACCTCTGATGTTGCCTACATTGTTTTCTGACTCTCACATTATCTATAGATGGAAACAAAGGAACAAAACATCTATAATCTTCATCATTTCCTATAGTCAATATACTATACAGTACTCTTTCATAGCTAAAGTTTTGGGCCATTTAAGTAATTCCCACATAAATATCTGCGGTTTTAACATTCTGAAACTGAAACAAAGCTAAAGAGGTGCTCAGCCAGGCTAAGACAGTGTTCCTCAACTTCAGCAACATTGCTATTTAAGGTTTGATCATTCTTTTTGGGGGGGGGAGAGTGGGAACTGTCCTGTGCATTGCAGAATGTAGGGCATCCCTAGCTACTACATGCCAGGAGCAATGTGGCCAACTTTCCAATTCTGACAACCAAAAAATGTTGCCAGACATTGCCAAATATCTTTGGGGGGCCAAAGTCATCCCCAGTTGACAACTACTGAGCTAGAATTTTACACAGACATAATTGTAAACTCTGAGTGCATAGATTATACAAGACTGTGTGTAATTTTACTAAATTAAAGTGTATAGTACAACAATTTCTGCTATACTGTTTATGCTAGGGCACATAGTTTTCATAGAAGACTTAAGCATATATTACCCACAAAGAATGATCTTTTTCGTATTGAAAACACTAATATTAAACAGGGGCAAAACAACAATATAGCTAGCTAATCCTGCAACCATTTTTTAAAGGAAAATTATGCTTTACAACCATTTGATAAATGGAGACCTAGATAAATCACTGCAAGTGTCTTTCCTTCTGAATTTGTAGTCTCTTGCTACTTGAAAGCACTTCTTTTCAATCTGCAGCTTCTTTGATTCAGATTCCAAAAAATACAGCCTATCTTTTTCCAGTTGTAAGCATTCACTCTCAGGTTTTAACTTCTCGGTTTCTACATCCTGTGGCTGATGTATGGACTTTTCCCCTTGACCAAGTTCACTTCCCAAAGATGGCTTCTCTGAGTTTACTATCTGTAACCTCAGCTTCTCTCTTTCAATCTGCAACTGCTCCTTCTCCAGCTGAAGTCGCTCATGCTCCATGTCTAAATGTCACAGCCTTTCTTTCTCAATCTGTAGGTGTTCCTTCTCTACCTGCGGTCTTTCAGCCTCAATATCAAGCCTTCGTTTTTCCAATTCTGGTTTCTGGAATGTTTACAAGCAAATGGGGCTCATCATATGCAGACCTAGATGGTGTTGAGTTCAGAGTAAAAAATTCATCAATGTGGGGGAAATCAGGAAGTTCATTTTCCCTCCTGGAATCTGGTATGACTGATGACATTTCTTCTTCCTTCAATCTCAAATTCAGGACTCTGGGGATCTCTTTCTTCTTCTTCCTTGACCTCAGGATCCAGCTGCATCCTTGAAATCTGCCACATTTTGCCAATGAAAATTTATATCATTTCGGAATCCAATCTTTTCATCTATTTCTTCAGTGAGAGAGTCATCTAAATCAGATGTGGGAAAGGGAAACCCTGAACCAACTAGCTTAATGTTTGCCTTCATCTTCTTTCTCTTCATAAGGGCTCGCCAGTCAAGGTAACTTCTTTTCACTTCTGTCCGTTCTCTGTTCTCCTTCTCCTACAGCGTTCACACTCTGTGCAATCTCCTCCCAAGCCATTTGCTTCATCACATTAATTGTTGTATTAAGCTGCTTAGAAAAACTTACTTCCTTTCTGTAATTTCTTTCTAAAGGGTCTGTGTTTCTTGTACACTGAAATTGCTTTTCCTTTTCAATTGCTTCTTTTTCTAATTTAAATGCAGTTTTTACAGTAAGGGAAGATGTGAAAAGAATTTGAGGAATGCTACAAAGTACAAAAATCAAGGACACGAATAGCCAAAGCTATCTTGAGAAAGAAGAACGGAACTGGAGGAATCAACCTGCCTGACTTCAGGCTCTACTATAAAGCTACAGTCATCAAGACAGTATGGTACTGGCACAAAGACAGAAACATAGATCAATGGAACAAAATAGAAAGCCCAGAGATAAATCCACGCACATATGGTCACCTAATCTTTGACAAAGGCGGCAAGAATATACAATGGAGTAAAGACAATCTTTTTAACAAGTGGTGCTGGGAAAACTGGTTGAACACTTGTAAAAGAATGAAACTAGAACACTGTCTAACACCATACACAAAAATAAACTCAAAATGGATTAAAGAGCTAAATATAAGACCAGAAACCATAAAACTCCTAGAGGATAACATAGGCAAAACACTCTCTGACTTACATCACAGCAGGATCCTCTATGACCCACCTCCCAGAATATCGGAAATAAAATCAAAAATGAACAAATGGGACCTAATCAAACTTAAAAGCTTCTGCACAACAAAGGAAACTATAGGCAAGCTGAAAAGACAGCCTTCAGAATGGGAGAAAATAATAGCAAATGAAGCAACAGAGAAACAACTAATCTCAAAAATATACAAGCAACTTCTACAGCTCAATTCCAGAAAAATAAACGACCCAATCAAAAAATGGGCCAAAGAACTTAATAGACATTTCTCCAAAGAAGACATACAGATGGCTAACAAACACATGAAAAGATGCTCAACATCGCTCATTATCAGAGAAATGCAAATCAAAACCACTATGAGATACCATTACACGCCAGTCAGAATGGCTGCGATCCAAAAATCCACAAGCAATAAATGCTGGAGAGGGTGCGGAGAGAAGGGAACCCTCTTACACTGTTGGTGGGAATGCAAACTAGTACAGCCACTATGGAGAACAGTATGGAGATTCCTCAAAAAACTGGGAATAGAACTGCCTTATGACCCAGCAATCCCACTGCTGGGCATACACACTGAGAAAACCAGAATTGAAAGAGGCACGTGTACCCCAATGTTCATAGCAGCACTGTTTACAATAGCCAGGACGTGGAAGCAACCTAGATGTCCATCCACAGATGAATGGATAAGCAAGCTGTGGTACATATACACGATGGAGTATTACTCAGCCATTAAAAAGAATACATTTGAATCAGTTCTAATGAGGTGGATGGAACTGGAGCCTATTATACAGAGTGAAGTAAGCCAGAAAGAAAAACACAAATACAGTATACTAACACATATATATGGAATTTAGAAAGATGGTAACAATCACCCTGCTTATGAGACAGCAAAAGAGACACTGATGTATAGAACAGACTTTTGGACTCTGGGACTGGGAGAGGGTGGGACGATTGGGGAGAATAGCATTGAAATATGTATAATATCATATCTGAAACGAGTCAGTCCAGGTACGATGCCCTATAACAGATGCCTGGGACTGGAGCACTGGGATGACCTGGAGGGATGGTGTGGGAGGGGGGAGGGAGGAGGGTTCAGGATGGGGAGCACGTGTATTCTGGTGGCGGATCCATCTCGATGTATAGTAAAAGTAATACAATATTGTAAAGTTAAGAAAAATTAAAAAAATAATAATAATAAAAAAAAATCAAGGACAATTCCTTGTTACTACCTTGTTTAAATTAGTTTCCTATTCACCTAGTAGCACAGGGGGTTGGAAGTTTCCTGCTAGCCTGGCGGCACCTCCCCCTGGATTCAGTATTTTTAATGGAATTCCCAGATGACCTTTTTCTTTTTGGAGGAAACTTTAAGGAACACTGCCTGACACATATACTCCTGGGTGGACATCCCATAACAAAAATTATTGGTTAGAGCTTAATATTTCATTTATCAAGGAAAGAAACTTAGATGCTTTAAACTACTAGAATAATTCTCTTTGTGAAAATTCCTAGAAACAAGTGTTCACTAATTTGTGCTTATAAGTGAAATGTGAATTGTATTTAAATGGAAGAATATTGTGGTATATTTCACTCCTTCAGGAATTGATCACAAGCTGAACACTATTTGTAAAGGAAACAAAAAGTTACTCATTTGTTGAAAGTTGTTTTTAAAATTTTTAAAAACATTTAAAAAGTTTCTTTGAATTTCAATTAATGTTTCATAACATAAAAGGTGGTTAATCTCTGAAAGGAAAAAATTAGGCTAGTTGAATTTTTAAATGAAAAGGCTAAACAAAGGCTTTTCTTGATTGAAAATGTTAAACTAACTTTGCACCATGTATTTTACTCAAAGTTAAGTAAAGGTAATTAATTTCCAATGGAAAGACTCACTAATTATTACCAGAACAGAATCAGGTTAAATTTGGAAGAAATGCAAAAATATTTATTCAGTGCAGTGAAATCTAACTCTATAAATACTGATGATATGTTAAATATTTTAAGATGGTCCCACATATTTCTTAAGTTTTTCATGAATATTAAGTTTGCTATTTTAGGTTTAGTCTCATCAGGCTTCATAGAAGTCTTCAAAATCGCAAAATTTAATAAGTCCAAGGAAACTTAACCTTGGAAACATAGGTTTTATAAAAGTAATTAAATTGCAGTTTTAATTAATGTTTACTAGGTAGATTGGTTTAGTGCCACATTGTCTAAAAATTCAGTATTTTATAGTTTCAAAAACCTCAAACCACTTTATAAATATTACTTTGAAACTCCATATTCATAGTGAAGAGTAATTACATTTTAGGATTTTTTTTTTCTCTGAAAAATGTACGTACGTATCAATTAAAATCTGTATATTGGCCAAATAGCTAGTTTTTGACAAAACATATTTGCAACTTACACTGTAACTGAATAAGATCCTGTAAAACAATATTAAGTAATTCTTAATTACTTAAGTTTAAATGTGTTTTGCAATTTATTTTCTGAGTATAGAGATTAAATTTTGTCTTTGAGGGGGTTTTGTTTTGCAGTGAGGAGTAGGATAAATTCAGGCAGTTCAGAATTTAGGGAAAGAACTTCAAATGCCAATGCATCAGTCTGAGATTATGAATCATTCTATTTAATGACTTAAGAGGAAAACTTGCAAGTATTAAAATGCTGACCAAGAGAGACCTCTGGTTTTGGGGTAGCATCCCCAATAATCTGGTAACAGGCAAATTCCCTCCAATATCCTTACATTTTAAATTAACTACGGGGATTAAAGAGAAGGAGGTGAGTCATAATTTGCTAGCAAACTAAACTACAGAAGCTGGAAGCACATGGAGAATTGGAGATAAGGGAAGAAATCTGGAGCAGTAAGGTTGGACCAAGGATTTGATAAGAGAGCCTAAGAAATGAAGAGAAAGCAACTAGCATTATGCAAGCATGTGGGATAGAACAGTTGATTTTTTAAGGGTTGCTGCTGCTAAGTCACTTCAGTCATGTCCAACTCTGTGCGACCCCAGAGACGACAGCCCACCAGGCTCCCCCATCCCTGGGATCCTCCAGTCAAGAACACTGGAGTGAGTTGCCATTTCCTTCTCCAATGCATGAAAGTGAAAAGTGAAAGTGAAGTCGCTCAGTTGTGTCCAACTCCTAGCGACCCCATGGACTGCAGCCTACCAGGCTCCCCCGTCCATGGGATTTTCCAGGCAAGAGTACTGGAGTGGGGTGCCATTGCCTTCTCCTTTGAAGGGTTAGGTTTCCATAGATCAACTGTTTCAACCTGAGCAGTGTTCTAGAAGAGGGTTTGGAAGTCAAGGTTGTTCAGTAAATCACAACTGATCACATAGGAAAACCAGAAATGTGATGGCAAATGACCCTGTCCAGAAAGAGGAAAAATTGAACTGGAATTAAGACAGCATCTGTCCAATGTAAACATCTTAAAATAATGCTATGGTATGATTTAGTCTCTCAGACTCTGGACCTCTTCACTAGTTCACCTGTACATATTAGGTAGGAAGGAGGCTTATACCCTGGCATCTAGCTGATTCTTGTGTTGCTGATGTCCATTGAAGTAGGGTTGGACAGTGCCTGACCTTGGACATTCAGCTAGCTTCTACTGATTTGTGGCTCATGGACATTTGGTCTGTTCTTAGCTCATGCACAGCCTCAAGGTCTCTCCCCAACTATGATTCATTTCAAATCTAGCTGCATTTTATTCACTCAGCCCAATATGTCCACCTTGAAGTCTATGCTGCTCTGTCCAGTTACAGAGCCAGTTCTAACAGTAACCCCACCTCCACCACCACTCTCTCAGGAATTCTGAGATTCATCAGAGCCACTCAGGGCATCTGGGGAAGGGGGTGGCAAGAAAATGAGAGCCTTAGAATTCACCTTTTTCTACCTTTTTTATTTCTAGTAACAATAAATACAAACAATATATATTCTTTTCTGAGATACATTTTAATACATTAATAATTATTTTATATAATTTAAATGTTTACTACATATTAATATGGTTAACATGGACCTGAAAAAAATGATTCTATTTCTCATAGCATATGGTAAATGCCCATATTCTACTAATAGAAAACGAAATAAATCACTTATGTATGCAAAGTTAAGTAGCTTTGCTCACAGTCTTCCCTGTGAGTAGAAGGTCACTAAAGCTGTTATGTTCTTGTAGGGGAAATGGGGGTTGTATGTCTACTAACGATACTTTCAGTCATTGTCTTATCTATTACTGTTTTTGAAAAGAAACACAGAATTAAATATAATAATTAAAATTCAAGGAGAACAAATAATCCTTAAGCACTAAAAAAATTCAATGAATTACTTTGAAAGTATAATTTAACTTTCAAGTACCAAATATACATATACAACACAACTATACAACTATACATGTTCTCCAAATGTGGGCAATGGTACTATGTAATGCAATTTCATTCTCAAATAAAAAGTATTTCATTATTAATTTTTCCATATACTAACAAAGATATACAACATATACTAACAAAAAGTTGTATAAATTAGCTAGCCCAGACTTTTTAATATAAGGATATCAAATATTACAAAAAGAATTACACATACATTGATAACTAAAGTACAATGTGTAGCATTCTTAAATGTAAAATCCTAAAGTAAATCAATTTTTTGTACATGGAAATTGCAAAATATGCAGTTAAGTCTAACCCATTCAGAAACAATATAATTTTGCTTCATATATTGGCTTGATAGAATGTTAGCTTATTAGATGCCTTATCAATATGCAAGCACTGTACTAATTGCTAGGTCCAGAAATGATAATACTCCTACTCCTAAGTTTCCAATTAAATAAGACAGATATGTAAAGAAGTATTTACACTACAATGTGATACTCAAGAGAACTGACTCAAGTAATTCCAGCAACCTTGTTACCCTTGGAAGCAATAGCATAATTTGTTGAACTAGTTAGTGACTGCTTTGGTTTCTATTTTTTGTATATGCTTTAGTCTCTTTTAGAAGTATTATTAAAATTCTCGAAACCATATCTAATGACAAATGATCAAAAGACATTAAAATCTGGCTTCAGAATTCCTCTCCCAGAAAATATGTTTGTGATTATGTCGATAGTTGATAGAAGGAGAGATAGCAAGGCTCTAGCTCACACTGGATTTATAAGAGCTGATTAAGGGAATGAAGTTCTTGCTTTATTAGATTATGCAATGTTCATCATGCTCAACACACCAAAAAAGCAATAGAGCTAGGATAGATTTTTCTGAGTCAAATGTACATGTAGAAGGTATGTAACCTTGGCCACTGTGGCAAGTTTTAAAGTGTTAAGCATTTAAACAAGAAGGAAAGTGAAGACTTGATTTTAGAGGAATGGAAGACATGCTATTTCCAATACTTATGGAACCTAAGATCAAGGACTGAAAGTTATTACAGGGAGGCAGAGTTGCTTTCAACCTTAGGAAGAACTTTCTAATAGAACTGTTTAAAAATGAAGGTAGTGAGCTCTTTACCCTGAAAGAACTCAATTAAAATTTGAAAAAAAAATCATCTGTCAAGGGTATTTTCGAATTTAGAGGGGTTTTCTATACAAGGCTGGAAGCTGTATTAGATTTTATCTTAAAGTTTGAATACAAATCTATGATTTAGAAAAGTTATCTCTTGATCAATGTGTAATACCATGCTGTGATTAAAATCCCTATTGTAATACTGTGCTGATTAAAACTTCTATTTATAAATTAAATTTGATTAAGCATCTTAGTGTAGTCAAAAATAATTTATAAACAGATTTTTAACATTAAAGATATCTTTCAAAGCACATAATCTTTAACTAAACTCACTACATATAGCTATATAGCCACATTTGCAGTGAAATAATTCAGGACAAAATTTTAGGTAATGGTCTTTCAGTTTCTATTCAATGTAAAACAAATGTACACTTATGGTAAACAGAGGGAGAAATCCCTATTAGCAGCTCACTATAAATGTCAGCACCCTTTACAGAGTTTTTCTGAAGTGATTTTTAAAAAAGAACAAATTTCCTTCAACAAGAATGCTCCTAAAATGATGTAACTTTATGACTCACATCTTATTGAAATCTTGAGTATGCAGACATTAAAATTAGTTACTCAGAATGCCTAAATGCTAAACAAACTGGAGGAAGCAACTAGTCAAAAGGCAGAAAAATATTAAGATCAAAATGTGCAAATAAAATATAGAAATCTTTGGTTGTGTACTCCTGTGTAGGAATTTATTTACTTGGGCTAGTTTTCTGCCACATGCCACAGTTTTTTATATTTAGTCTTATTCCAAATATGGCTTTATAAAGTGGAGTGAATTCTGTTATGCTGAACAGAAATTAGCTTCCTTTTAAACTTTAGCCTTCATTTTTAAGTTGCCCTCAAGAGCTGTCCATTGGAAGGCATTTTTCATTCTTATACATTCAATTCTAAATATACAGGTTTCCAAACATTGGATCCAATTAAACTGAGAATGATGATCCAAAATGTATTCAACAATATATTTAACCATTACATTTATTGCTTCCAAATCTCAAAAGGTAAACAGATGTCTCCCTCTATATTTGACTCTGATTTTCAAGTCAGATGCCTTCATTTAGGTACCCTGAACACATACTCAATTGCTCTTCTTGGTATCTGGGGAAAATGGAATCATGTTGCAGGATACAGTTGCTCTCAAATAATATTCTAGTTTTCAAGAGTAATATATAATGAATACTGTTGTGATAAAGACTGTTGCCCCTCCCCAACCAAAATTGAGTATTATATGAATGCAGTTAATTTGATTATTCAAATATTCTTCATACTGCTTTTGTTTCACAGGCAGTAGATGAACAGGTGCTCTACATTATAAATCAAGTTTGAAGATAGTTCTAAAAATGTTCATTAACTTTAATATCATATAAATGTTGAATTTAATCTTTTTTATGTTTAATAGTGACACATAACTACTTTCAATTTTAGTGGACACTAGGATACTACAGTACTGCAATTTTTTTTGCATGCATAATCCATTTACCAGGACAAATGACAATTTGGAAATGTTACTTAGAATTTTGCTACAAGAATGAAAGCAATCTGGATAATGAGCTTAATTATTTTGTCTCTTACAATGCAGCACTGACTGAAGGATGATAATGAAAGGAAAGGAAACTTTAAAGAAAAAAAAAAAGAAGGAAGAAGTCATAAAGGGATATTGTTTTCTAATCTTACAGACAGGAAAAACGGCTCCTCCTGGGTAGCAGAATAGACTTGAAAGATCACTGAGACTTGAAAGAGATCAAGAATAGAGGGCCAAGGCAAAAATAATATATGTGGTTCTTGGTGAAGCCAAAGTGATTGCCAAGATCAGAATAATACCAGTTAAGTCACTGACCATGTGTAAATGTGCCTGGGTTCCTTGAGGATTCTGAACACCCAGAACCATTTTTCAGTAACCATTTAGATCAAATGAAAGTGTTCCCTTTACCAGATGATGCAAAATTGGAGAGTACAAGATTAATTGCTAAGAGAGCCAAGCCCAGCACAAACTGCTATAATGTCAAGGAAAAAGAACAGTAAGTAAAGGAAGAGTTTGAGGTTTTATGACTAGACAATTTTTTTAGTTATAACTGATGAAGAATACTCAGGTACAGATGTAAAGGGATGACAGTAAGTGAAAAACAATCAAGTTTCCTGCAGCAATTGTGGAAACTAAGGCAGAAAGCCTTGTGCATTGAAAAGCATCTAAAATCAAATGCAGAGGGAGTTACTTATGGCTTGGTAACAAGGATACTTCTAGTAACATCAGGAACCAATGGCCGCAGTTGCTCTGTGACAACCCAGAAGGGTGGGGTATGGAGGGGGTGGGAGCAAGGCTCTAGAGGAAGGGGATGTATATATGCCTATAGCTGACTCATGTGGATGTGTGGCAGAAACCATCACATCGTAATTATCCTCCAAGTAAAAATAAAATTTAAAAAATCAATGGCCAGTGAGAAGAATGGTAGAAATCAAGATATAATAATGAAACAAGATCAGGAAGGGATTCTATTTTGCTTTAGTTTCTCCTTTCTGGAAATATTTGTTTATAAATGTTTGTTTAACAATTTAATCACCCACTGTGTTATGGCCTTTCTTAAAAAGCTTGTTTTCAAAGTGCCACATAACACAGAGAAAGCCTCCACTGAATTTTCTGTCTTACGCACGCAACACACATACACACACCCACACAGAGAAAGAGAGAGAACAGGGCAGAGCCAATAAAGGTAGGTAGGGAGGAAGCCACCAATTCTACAGAAGAATTTTTAGGCAACTATCGTCTGATTACGGACAATCCCTGATTTTTGAATTCCATAATTTAGTCTAGCATTCTGTTCCACTTTGAAAAATATATTTGAAACTTATGATTACATAAATTTATATGGTAAAATAAAAGGACCTTCATTTAGGTATATTTCTACTTCTAGAATATTTACAACAGATTAACATTTACTACAGTGTGTGGGAAACTTCATTTGATTCCAGAGAAATACAATCTACAGATTACCTGAGATATAAATCTGGTCCTAAAACCTAAAATATATGTATCGTTAAAACTGATTAAAGAAACATATCCTCTTCCAAGGCAGAATCATCTTAGCTGAAAACAAGGATGATTCTCTTTCATTGTCTGGGTTAGAGATGATTAAACATCGAATAAGTTGCAAGTTTCACATATCTACTATCAATACCAAAAGCCCAGTCACATTTTTAAACTTAGTAAATAATTCACAATGAATAATGTGCTGAAGAAGAAAACATATACAGCACTTTACAGCTGGTATACATCATCACAAAAAACTGACACACTAACTGAGATGTTGAAATTTCTTACTCCAACTCAAATTTGGACATGCAAAAGTTTAAGAAATGCCAACAATAGTGGTCCACTGAGCTAGAGGTCAGATTTTCTATATCCTCACTTACATTGGAATCTGGCAACGATATGGAAAAGTATTTTAGGACTACCATCCCAGAATCCAAGAATGTCACTAAAAGGATTACATGTCAAGATAAAATCAGGTCAGGTATAACTTGAATTGATTAAATAAATCAAGAAAGTTAATTTACTGAGCTTGAGCCAGAAAATAAAATACCTCTAAAAACTGAGACCAACTAAAACTGAAAACTAATAGAATAAGCAAATTTTAAGACATTTCAGTAACTGCCAACAGCATTACAGTACACTATGCTCTTAATGAAGAGTTGAATCAAAAAATTAAAACATATTTACTGTACAGTTTTAGAAGGCTGGGGAAATACACTTCATTTCAGAAAATTTTCCTACTGAAAAATAGTGAAAGAAAAGAAAGGGCTTAAAAATAGCTAACCAATGATCAGAAAAAAATAGGAATTCAACTACTCTTATACCTGTAGTAACAAGATAGGATTCTCACCTCTAATATATTTTACACTTCATATAATATAGTATAAATAAGTCATTTTTACTACCTAAAGAGACTTCTCCCATTTACATTGTACAGTTCTGTGAAGTATGATTTGTTTTTCTGTCATGGATAAAGTACTTTAAGAATCAAAACATCAAAGCCTGAGTTTTACTTACATATGAAAATACTAATATCCTATTCTCCAAGATTAAATTAAATACAGTTTTTGGTAAAATGTATTGTGTATTTTAAGTTTCTGGGAACTGCTAATTCATATATAGTATACATTCATAGTATTTTTCTAATATGGTATACATTCATAGTAATTCTCTTATAGAAGGTCTATTTTATCTCACTAAGCTGTAAAGACCTTTTTACCAATAATTAAAGTTAATAAATTGACTGCAGGCTTCTAGAACTGCAATTGCTTTAGAATGTCTAATCATACATTACTTTTAGAAATGATTAGAAAACCATGGGTCTCTGTATTTATTAAACTGAATCACCTGGCAGTAAAACTCGGTTAAGGCTCTTGGCATTGGTGAAACTTCTTCCCACTCAGACCTGCTGCTGTGGTAGACTTGAACTTCATCTGTGATTTCATCTGGTGCATAATCACCACCTAATATATAAATCTTATCTTCAATTCCAACCGCACCTGCATTGAAGCCTGCACATTCAAAAGATCCTTCACCCTTCCAAACACAAGTATCTGGACAAAAACTATAAACCTTATAAGTGGAAAGGTCACATATATAGAGTGTGCAGTTTACTGGGACAGCTTTAATTAGTGTTGCATGAAAAAACTGCCCGAACTCTGCCACTAGTTCAGACCACTGATCAGTTGTAGCATTGTAGTTGAAAAAGCAATCAAGTGATGGGTTGAAAGCATCTGTAATTTCTACCTCTGATCCAAGAACATAAATTACATTTTGGCATGCACTTGCTTCAGGATAGTATATGCCCCTGGGTAATGGGCTAACAGACACCCATTCTTTGGAAAGAGGATTGTATGATTCAACATCTAAGAGACTTTTAATGTCCTGAGATCCTCTAGTTTTTCCACCTATGACAAATAATTTATTGAGAGCCATAACTGATGTATGCATGGTTCTTGGTGTTTTCATAGTTGATACCAGGAAAAAATCATTTTTGACTGGACAGTAGCACCAGGTTTGATCAGTGGCATCATGATATGATTCTGCAATATGAAGCCGAACTGTTCTACAACATGGCCCTTTGCAACCACCTGTCAAGAATATTTTCTCCCCATAACTAGACAGACTAGATCCTGGCAAATCAATCAGGTGTGACTGTGGCAGTATCTTCCATGAATCACTTTTAATATTATAGCAAAACGTATATTGAGCTTCTCCATTTTCCTCAGTTTTGTGAACAAATATGTATTTTTCAGTTGTGGATGGTCGAGCATCAGGGAAAAGTCCACCAGAACCTTGCACACACTTAATTGCATCCATGATTATGTCAAAACAGTTTGTGCTTTTGAGTAAACACTCTTCATTGAGTAGACAATCTTGAAGTGTCTCCTCAGATAACTGACATAATCTTACTTTTTTAATTAAATAAGGCAGATGTTTTTGCCTTGATTCTAAGTTATGTTTAGTCCAACTAAGGACAACTTTCAGTACAGTTTCTTCTTCAGGAACATTTAATTCATCTGATTCCAAACACTTCTGCAGTACTCCAAAATTCATCTCTAAGAAATCACTGGATTTAAATAATAAAGAAAAGTGATGTTGTACAAAGTATAAAGCATGGTCAAACAAACGGGCAGAGCCATAGCTATCTGATATAGATAATAATTGTAAACAATTGACAAGATTAATACTTTTTATTAAAAAGTCACTGCAAGCTTTGGATAGGAAGGAAACTTGAAGAAATGATGACAACTGGAAGAACATTTCCACATTATCATCTGTTATCTTTGTTTTTCCAGTATAGGCATAATCAAGAAATGCTTTTACTGCTTTGGAGGACAAATTAGTAATGGTAACACTTCCACCATCTCTTTCTTTCATGTTTACTTCAAACATAGCCCTGCAAAAATGAACACAGAAGAACAAATAAACAGGAATACTTTATTCCAAGATAATTTTCAATATGACCTTAAAGAGGTTTCCTTCACTCTTAAGTTGATATAAAATATATTTACAAAATACATTTTTAAAGCATCCTAATAAATTAATATCTATAATAGAGATCATATTATTTATCTGTAAAATACACATATTATACAATACCACATTGAAAATTATATAGATTACAGCTAAGCCATAGCAATGAATCCAAAAGCTATAAAAAGATTCAAATTTTATATCTGATTTGATGTTCTTATACATTATTCATAAAATTGGGGTAAAATCTAATGGCTGAATTTATTTACCTATGGATTAATTTAGTATCAACTCTGCAGGTGATAACTAAAATTACTTAAAATACAGAATAAACTTACATATACTTTACCCCCACCTGGTAATGTTGATACCACTCTAAGAAACTGGGAACATTTTTGGCTCATTTTAAGCAAAAGTATAAATTATTTGGAAATGTTTAGGCAGGAGACTAAGAATATTTCACGACTGGCTTTAGTAAGAATAATATTGCCATCCATCCTTAATTAACTTTATATCCAGAGTTACTAATTTTTACACTTTAAACAAACCCATTAAGATGGTTTTCATTAGAACTGCAAATAAAAATTAAGGTTAAAGAGGAAAGGACTACAACAAAGAACTAAAGATTGCCAGTTGAACATTCATTAAGACTAAAGATTATCTGACTTTGGGCCTGGTTTAACACTGGTTTGTTTTTGTACCAGTATTGTCCAGGATACCTTTGTGAGCAGTGCCCAAGTACTCTGCAGGCATGCTTAGTTGGTTAGCGTGTTAAGCCTCTTTTCAACTGCATGGACTATAGCCTGCCAGGCTCCTCTGTCCATGGGATTTCCCAGGTAAGAACACTGGGGTGGGTTGCCATTTCTTCCTCCAGGGTATGTTCCCAACCCAGGTTTCAAACCCACATCTCCAGCACTGTAGGTGGATTCTTTACCATTTGAGCTATGAGGGAAGCCCCCAAGTAGTACTGGGGGAAAACTAAATTTCATTATTAAAGTCTATTCTAGAGAGTAACTAAAGCTACTAAAGAAACACTAGTGTCCACCTGAAAAATATGAGGAGGCTTCCAAATATAGAACACTCCTTAGGAAAAGGATGATAAAGCCCCTTTCTAATAGGGATATTCAATACTTCTTAATATAATAACAAATAAACATGGTTACAAAAATTTACACATGTTCCACACTGTGCAGGATATTTCAATAATGGGATCAACTTAGAAATATTAACCTGTGGTGATAATCGTATTAGATTATTAAGATATCTATAGTCAGTTTAAGGTAATAAGAGTGTGGCCTCTAGAACAGGGCTGCCTTATTAACTGTGTGACCTTGGGGAGCTAATAACTTAAATCGTACTTCCAATTCTTCTGAAAATGCGGATACTAGTAGTACCTATGCCACAGAGTTATGAGAGGAACAACTAAGTTAACTGATGCAAAATATTAGCTGTTATCGGAGTAGGAAATGGCAACCCAGTCTAGTATTCTTGCCTGAAAAACTCCATTGACAGAGAAGCCTGGTGAGCTACAGCCCATGGGGTTGCATTGCAACTGAGCACATTAGCTGTTACTATCATTTTAAGGAAAAAAAGTTTTCTAAAATCATATGCATTTCTAATTTACCATCAGCTTCCACACTGTCTCTGAGAAACATGTAATATCATATTCTATACTTCATCCTATTCATCTTTAAAGTATTCAGTTAACTTCTATCTCAAATTTACTGTGTTATCATAAACTGGTTATACAATAGTGTGTTTCCTTTTGAATCTTGTCTCCAGGGACTTTACATTTCAATTATAACTTTCATTTTTAAAAAACATTATAAAGGGCATTTACCATGTACTGTGTACTTTTCTGCTATTTTTAATTTTATATACCCCAATATTCCTGTAAGTTTATAGCCCAATACTCTAGTGAGTTTAATCATAACACAAAATTATGAATCAGTGGCCTTATCTACAAAAGTGTAAATTATATAGACCTTCAAACTACATTTGTACACATTTTTATGTGAACTATATACTCATTTAGTAAAATATTATATATCATAAAAGATTCAGGTCATTATAAAATTGTCATTTGTTTTACTTCAGAACAGGTACAAATTTTAAAAAACACCGTTTTTAACAGTAATTTTTAAAAATTGAAAACAGATCCCTAAAAAGCTAAGCAGTAGGCACAACTCCAACATAAAGAGTAGAGGACTGCCAATTCAAATGTTCACATGAACTTCTTATTTTGTTAACATGCAAACTTTATAAGGAAATAAAACTGCATGTTCATACCAAATTATTTTCATTTTTTTGGCTAGATTTGGAAATAATTTCAGCTAAAAAAAAGTCAGCTAATAATATTAATAAATAATACTAAATTCAGCTTAATAACAATTCAACAATAATAACTGAAAGTAGTGGACACTAATCAATTGTTATTTAGTTTCTGGTGTCTGACTCACTGCAACCCCATGGACCACAGCCCACCAGGCTCCTCTGTCCATGGGATTTCCCAGGCAGGAATACTAGAGTGGGTTGCCATTTCCTTTTCCATGGGATCTTCCTGACCGAGAGATTGAACCTGCCTCTCCTGCAATGGCAGGTGGATTCTTTACCACCAAGACACCAGGGAAGACTGACCTAATCATTGCATATATGTTATTTCATTCAACTCTCACTAATGACTTTATGAGCTAGGTCCTATTCGTCTTATCCTAATTTTTTACAAATAAAGAAACTGAAACATAAAGAGGCTAAGTTACCTAAGTTCAGTCTAATAAGTGGTGGAGCTGGAATTTAGATTTAGGGCATGTGCATAAAGAGGCCAAATACTTACCTATTATACTGTATTGCTTCCTCTAATGAAGAGGTGATATGAAGGATAAAGGAACAAAAGAGTTCCTTGAAAGAAAAACTGAATTCAAAGGGAAGTGGAAAGACAACTAGTGGAATCTGAAAATGGGAGAGCATAAGGCCAGTCAGGGCCCCAGTGGAGGCTGAAGAATAACTTAGGTTACCTGAGAGAAGAAAATGAGAATACCTGAAGACATATAGTCTAGTTAGGCAAAAAGCTAGTAAAAGGTGTAGTTCCCCTTGTCCTCAGTAAACTGTGACGTAGCACAGAGCCACTGCTCTCAAATTCAAAGGAGGAAACCCTAGAAACTGGTGTTTAGTGACTTCCACTGGTGGTCGAGTGGATAAGACTCTATGCTTCCAATGCTAGGGGCACAGTTTGATCCTTCATCAGGAAACGAAGATCTCACATGCCACACAGGAGAGTCAAAAAAAAACACCAAAAAACGGTGTTTAGTGAGTAGTAGATATCAATAAACTTGCTGAATGAAGTACAACCAATAAGATTTACTCTTGAGCAGCAAGGGTATGGTTTAATTATATGTTGGTAGTGAAACAAGAGTTAAAATTAAGGATTAAAACCAGTATATGTTAACTTGTATCTAAATGTTTTTATATCTTATATCTTGCTCTTTTTTTATCAAGTTTGTTAGAGATTTAAACTCTGCTTACTTAGAATTGCTTCTAAAACTGAACTTAATGCAAAATATTGCACTTAGGATTTAAGTTTATTAAAGTATGACTAGGAGGCCTGAAGGTCAGGATGTCAGCAAGAGAGGTTTGCCTGTCTGACGAATAGGTCTCAGAGGTATTATCTTCATACAGTTACCACAATACTAAGGTCATGTGTCTGATCCTTAACCACGAAGAATTAGAACCCCACCATCAGCATAGTGGATTCTAACAGTGTTATGACTAGCGCATTCCTTGTAGGGTGATTTACTTGGGGAACAGAATTATACTCAGAATCAAAACAAGTTGAGTGCTCTCCAGAAATGGCTCTGGAAGTACTTGTCCCCACTTTAGGACAATCCAGGCTAAAGAGAATAAAAATTCTCCGCATTAGAGTACCTCTTCCCTGGACAATCCATGGGATACAACCCATGTCCAAAATGTTTTTCTTTTCTCAGATGCTTCATTTTCTTTGAGCTTGGCTTCCATTTCTGCTCAGTCTATCCTTTTCTCTTTTGCCAAATTATACAGTGCAGGGGACCTCCAAACAAAACTGACCCCACATCAAAACAATTTTTTTTTCCCAGAACAGTAAGGACTAATGTTTAACTTTGCGAAATCCTAGCCTGGGAAGACTTGAGCTTTAAAAAAGGTATTCTTATATTTTCATATTAAAAAAATCATTAGTTAATCTAGGTTCTAAGTATCTCTTTTTAAGTATTAAAGATTACTATTCCATATTCTGTAGGGGAAAAACTGAATTACAGTCATAAAAATAACTTAATTAGTGGTATCACAAAATCTGAGGGATAGATAGACAAGGTAAAAGTACCTGAAAAAGTCACTGCATGCTGCTAACACACAACGATGACATGGGATTATTTCATCTTTCATGATTATTTTGAAATCATAAAAGATATTTTGTTCTCGAAAATTCTGTAGTATACTTAAGATTTTCTGTCCATGATCTTCTGACACAAGGAAGTTGTTTTTCTTCTCAGATGGAATTCCATTGTATGAGCCTTTTTGATTGAAATTATATGAATTATCCATAGCCACTTCTATCTGTTCTTAGAACTAGAAGGAAAAAAAAAAAACAAATCACTGATGTAGCAGAGTCTTAATGAATTTTCAGATCTAAAATTCGCCCTTTTAGTGTAAATCACAAAAAATGCTCACTAAAAACAATCATAATGGTAAATCTTGTCCCATACACTTGTTTTCATGACATTTAACAGTAAATTCCTTTTAAATTTTTATAAATATTGAGCTCACTGAAATAAAAAGTATGTTATTTAGTAATAAAGCTCGAGGCTGTATAATTGCATTAAATAGTACAATTATAAGTTGTATTAAAACCTGACATAGAATCTGACTACATGTCTAGTATTGTTACATCTAAGTGGTATAGCTTTTATAAGCAGGCATCATTTGAGTATCTATCCAACACACCCCTCTCCGCTCCCATCCTTTTCCTTCTGGTAGCAAACCAGATGTTAAAATGTTGATATTGAAGCACAGGTACATATCTTCTGGGATTATACTTTTAAAAAACAACTGGTTGAAAAAGAAAAAGGTGTTAAATTAACTGGTTATGGCCTTTAGTAAGGAAGGAAAAGTCAACATTGGTTCAAGCTGTCCTATTTGAAAGTAGGAAAGCCTTTTTAAGTGAGGTCAGAAATCCAAGATAGTTGAAGGCCAGATTAACTGTGACTTTCCCAAACCACAAATTTAGTTTTGAGCATAAAAGTTTATACCACAAAAAGCAAGAAAGTAGGAAACAGAAAGACAGTAAGACTGGGATCTAGGTGAGTCAGAGAAATAGGAAACTTTGATTCCTTAGCATACTTCTGTTCTGGTTATTTACTGCTTTGCCAATCACCCCAAAACTTAGTGGTTTAAGACAACTTAGTCTCTCACGGTTCTGCAGGGTTAGATGGAGCTTCTTATTTGCAGGCTTTCATATGGTTAGTCAGGTGGCAGCTCTGGCTGAAGGCCTGATCGGGTCAGAGGCAGGTGGCAGCTCACCTGAAGGCCTGATTAACCTGGGTGAGAGGTCCAGTATGATTTCCTCACTCACATCTCCTTCAGATGGGATGGACAGCTAGAACAGACAGGGCTCTCTACCCCTTTTGGTGCACTCTCTCCATCAGTTCAGTTCAGTTCAGTTGCTCAGTCGTGTCCAACTCTTTGCGACTCCATGAATCACAGCACGCCAGGCCTCCCTGTCCATCACCAACTCCCGGAGGTCACTCAGATTCACATCCATCGAGTCAGTGATGCCATCCAGCCATCTCATCCTCTGTCGTCCCCTTCTCCTCCTGCCCTCAATCCCTCCCAGCATCAGAGTCTTCTCCAATGAGTCAACTCTTCACAGGAGGTGGCCAAAGCAATACTTCCTCATAGCATGGCAGTCTCAGGGTAGCTAGACTTCTTACATGGTAGCTGTGTTCTAGAGGAGGAGTTTCAAGTCCAGGTGAAAGCTAGATGCTGGAGAAGTAGTCTGAATTGTCCTACAACATCAATCAAAGCTTCATTCTAAGACTGAGACAATCATCTCTGTGTTATCCAAAATAGTAAGCATGAGCCATGTATACCAATTTACATTTAAACTATGCTATGCTATGCTAAGTCACTTCAGTCGTGTCCGACTCTGTGTGACCCCATAGACGGCAGCCCACCAGGCTTCCCCGTCCCTGGAATTCTCCAGGCAAGAACACTGGAGTGGGTTGCCATTTCCTTCTCCAATGCATGAAAGTGAAAAAAGAAAGTGAAGTCGCTCAGTCATGTTCGACTCCTAGCGACCCCATGGACTGCAGCCTACCAGGCTCCTCCGTCTGTGGGATTTCCAGGCAAGAGTACTAGAGTGGGGTGCCATTGCCTTCTCTGACATTTAAACTATTTAAATTTAAATAAAAGTTTAGTTCCTTGGTATAGCCATATTTTAAGTAGTCAGTAGCTATATGTAATATGGTGGTTACTTTTATGTGTCAACTTGATTGGGCCATGGGGGTACCCAGATATTTGGCTAACTATTTTATCTGGGTATGTCTGTGAAGGTGTTTTTTTTGGATGAGATTAACATCTGAATCAGCAGATTGAGGAAAGCAGGTTGCTTTACTTAATGTGAGTGGAACTCACTGAATCCATTAAATGCCTGCAAAGAACAAAAGGTCCAGTAAGAAAGAACTTTTTCTGTCTGCCACACTGTCTTTGAGTTGGAGTATGAGACTTTTCCTTCCTTTGGACTAAAACTTAGATTATAACTTTACTGCTAATTTTACTACTGGGACCAGTTTTCTGATGTCAGGACTGCTTAGCTTCCATAAGCATATAAGCTAACTCTACAGAGTAAATCAATCTATCTTCTCTACAATTGGCTCTGTTTCTCTGGAGAACACTAATACATGTGGCTAATGATTACTGCAGTGTACTGTATTATACAAGAAATAAGGAGTATTTCCATCATCATAGAAAGTTACTGACTAGCTGATGTACTATAAAATAATGTGCCTTTGTTAAGAGTGTGTGTGCACACATGTGCAGGAGGCAGTAATATGATGTAATTTGCAGTAAGTATTAGAAAAATAAGTTACCTGCAATCATTTTGTGAGCAGTGTTCTGAGTATAAGGAGGGAGATATATTAAGAATGAAGGTGGGAGTGAACTTAGTGAAAATGAAAGAATATGTAAATCAAATACGTAGAGATGAAAAAAGAGAAACTTTCAAAAACAGTATCTTTAAGGGTATAAAAAATGGATGCCCCATTCTGCAGATTTAGGTACAGGATCATGACATACCATAAATTGAGGATTCCTGTAATAAACTTCCATTTTCATTTCTGTGCCTGCTACACATGCTTTAATATATTGCCAGTATGCAAAGAGCTTCAAATTGGATGATTACAGGTCTTGGGATGTAGAATTGTTTCTGATTCTGACAGCACTTCTCACTTTCTGCGTGCCTCACAGATTTGATGTTATTACCAAATGTTGTAAATCTGAATTTAAGAAAATTCCAAAGCGGATGCTTACAAGCTGAAAGGCACAGTAATGATGAGAAATAGCTCTGGAAAAAAACACATTCAAGGAATGGCTCTAAATATGAGTGCCAATAGTTATGGTTTTACTCTAGCCAGGTCAAAGCTTTGTTTCCAGGTTGCTATTGTTTTCTCTCTGTCCCCCTTATCTTAGAACCTTACTGTTGTCGTCTAGGAAATAAAGTCTCAAAGGACATTACTGGTTTCAAATTTCAAAGATCAAACAAAGCAGATGCAAGACATACAATACGAAGGAACAAATGGTAAATTTGTTCTGCCACTCTCCTTTAGAAAGATGCTAGAGGCATCTGATGGAACTTCAGCTGCTGACAAACCGTGAAAAAAAATCACAAGAAGGGAGAGAAAGAAGGTCAAGTATCACTCAAATTCATCATCAGCAACCACGTCTATTCTGAGACAGTATTTCAAACTGTTTCTCTAATGTAGCCCATGGACCACCAAAAGTCCCTGAAACCCTCTCAGGAGTCTGTGAAATTAAAACAATTTTCATACAAACATTAAGTAGTTGCTTTTCTCACTATTCTGACACTTGCACTGATGGTACAAAAGAAATGTGAATGAAATTGCTACCATCAAGGAACACACCTATTTATTAATTCTTCATCCCAAGCACTCGGAAGGGGAAAAAAGTCAACTTCACTTAAAACTGTCCTTAGTGAAATGCTAAAAATTCTGGATTTTATTAAAGCTTGCTCCTTAAGGATACATCTTTTTAATTCCGTGTGACAAAATGGGAAGCCCATATAGAGCACTTCTGCTACGTGCCCAAGAACTATGCCATCTTGAGGAAAAGCACAGATACAGCTACCATTTATATGGAATTTCAAATGACAGACACATTATGGCTATTCTATCTTGTGTATTTGGCAGATATGCTAAAAAGTGAAGGAAGTGAGCCTGCCATTTTGAGGAACAGAACTGAGAATATTTGTTGTCAATAAAATTGAGCTCACAGACAAAAAAACACAAAGAATGAAGTGTCATAAAAGGAGAAAGATAATAAAAGGCTTGGGCTCCAAAGAAACATAAGACAGAAAACAGTTGTATTAGAGTTCTTCAGAGAAATAAAACCAATAGGCTATATATTTGGCTATAAGGCTATTTGTTATATATATAACTACTGGTATACATGTGATATCCGTGTGGGTTGTGTGTGTATATGTGTATTCGTGTATGTAAATATAGTATATATGTATATCAGTTTAGTTGCTCAGTCGTGTTCGACTCTTTGCAACCCCATGAATCGCAGCATGCCAGGCCTCTGTGTCCATCACCAACTCCCGGAGTTTACCCAAACTCATGTCCATCGAGTCCGTGATGCCATCTAGCCATCTCATCCTCTGTCGTCCCCCTCTCCTCCTGCCTCCAATCCCTCCCAGCATCAGAGTCTTTTCCAATGAGTCAACTCTTTCCATGAGATGGCCAAAGTATTGGAATTCCAGCTTCAGCATCAGTCCTTCTAATGAACAGTCAGGACTGATCTCCCTTAGGATGGACTGGTTGGATTTCCTTGCAGTCCAAGGGACTCTCAAGAGTCTTCTCCAACACCACAGTTCAAAAGCATCAATTCTTCAGTGCTCAGCTTTCTTCACAGTCCAACTCTCACAACCATACATGACCACAGGAAAAACCATAGCCTTGACTAGATGGACCTTTGTTGGCAAAGTAATGTCTCTGCTTTTGAATATGCTATCTAGGTTGGTCATAACTTTCCTTCCAAGGAGTAAATGTCTTTTAATTTCATGGCTGCAGTCACCATCTGCAGTGATTTTGGAGCCCAGAAAAATAAAGTCTGACACTGTTTCCACTGTTTCCCCATCTATTTCCCATGAAGTGATGGGACCAGATGCCATGATCTTCGTTTTCTGAATGTTGAGTTTTAAGCCAGCTTTTTCACTCTCCTCTTTGACTTTCATCAAGAGGCTGTTTAGTTCCTCTTCACCTTCTGCCATAAGGGTGGTGTCATCTGCATATCTGAAGTTATTGATATTGTTCCCAGCAATCTTGATTCCAGTTTGTGCTTTTTCCAGCCCAGCGCTTCTCATGATGTACTCTGCATATAAGTTAAATAAGCAGGGTGACAATAAACAGCCTTGACGTACTCCTTTTCCTATTCGGAACCAGTCTGTTGTCATACACATAATTGCCTCATAACATTGTGGAGGTCCCAGGATTATGGCTGGCTAGTCAGAGACTCAGAACAGCCAATGGTGTAGTTTCACTTTGAATCCAAAGGCCTAAGAACCAGGACAGCTGATGGTGTCAGTTCTACTCTGAAAGCTGGCAGGCTGGAAACCTAGGAAGAAATTCTTTTTCAGTTCAAGGCCAAAGGCAGGAAATGACTAATGTTCTATTCAAGTCTTCAATTGATTGGATGAAGCCCACATGCATTAGAAGTGGCAGTAATTTACTCAGTCTATCTACTCATGTGTTATTAATCTTATCCAGAAACACCCTCACAGACATACTCAGAATAACCATTTGACCAAATGTCTGGGCACCCAGTGCCAAGTCATCACAACAGTGCAAACAGTGCAAATCTTAAGAATGTTGATAAATCCGATCTAGGATGCAAAAGAATATTCCAAGTTAAAGTGAGCTACAGAGAAAATCATCACAGTGGTGCAAATCTTTACTTAAGACTGTTGAGGTTAATTCCCTAGTAGTCCAAATGGTTAAGACTCTGTGCTTTCACTGCTGGGTCCTGGGTTCAATCCTTGGTGAGGAACTAAGATTTCCCCAAGCTGTATGTTGTGGCCAAACAAAACAACAACAAAAAAGAATGTTGGTAACATCTGATCTAGGATTAAAAAAATATTCCAAGTTAGAGTAGGGTACAAAATACATGTACCAATAAGTATATATAGCTATTGTCCCAATGGTAATTCCTTATCTCACGAGGCATAATTCTTAAGTCACCTGTAAAACTATGTTTATAAAATATACATGTTTTTCCTCCTTTTCTAATAACTACAAAATCATATCGTCCCAGAGCTATGACATAATATGAAATAAAAGCAGAGTTCTGGAATAGGATAGGCTTCCCTGGTGGCTCAGACTGTAAAGAATATGCCTGTAATGCCGAAAACCCAGGTTTGATCCCTGGGTCAGGAAGATCTCCTGGAGAAGGAAATGGCAACCCACTCCAGTATTCTTGCCTGGAGAATTCTGTGTACACAGCAGACTGGTAGGATAAAGTCCATGGAGTTGCAAACAGTTGGGAAACAAATGAGCAACTAACACACAGAATAGGATAGACTTGAGTTCCAGTTTTGCCTGTGTAATACACTTGTGATATATTTGAGGCAAGTAACTACTAGTCTTTGATTCTCATGTTCTTCATTTGTAAAATAAGGATTAGATCAGTTCAGTCACTCAGTCGTGTCCGACTCTTTGTGACCCCATGAATCGCAGCACGCCAGGCCTCTCTGTCCATCACCAACTCCCGGAGTTCACCCAGACTCACGTCCATCAAGTCAGTGATGTCATCCAGCCATCTAATCCTCTGTCGTCCCCTTCTCCTCTTGCCCCCAATCCCTCCCAGCATCAGTCTCTTCCAATGAGTAAAATCTCCCCATGAGGTGGCCAAAGTACTGGAGTTTCAGCTTTAGCATCATTCCTTCCAAAGAAATCCCAGGGCTGATCTCCTTCAGAATGGACTGGTTGGATCTCCTTGCAGTCCAAGGAACTCTCAAGAGACTTCTCCAACACCACAGTTCAAAAGCATCAATTCTTCGGCACTCAGCCTTCTTCACAGTCCAGCTCTCACATCCATACATGACCATAGGAAAAACCATAGACTTGACTAGACGAACCTTTGTTGGCAAAGTAATGTCTCTGCTTTTGAATATGCTATCTAGGTTGGTGATGACTTTCCTTTCAAGGAGTAAGCGTCTTTTAATTTCATGGCTACAGTCACCATCTGCAGTGATTTTGGAGCCCAGAAAAAGAAAGTCTGACACTGTTTCCACTGTTTCCCCGTCTATTTCCCATGAAGCGCTGGGACCGGATGCCATGATCTTCGTTTTCTGAATGTTGAGCTTTAAGCCAACTTTTTCACTCACCATTTTCACTTTCATCAAGAGGCTTTTTAGCCGCTCTTCACTTTCTGCCATAAGAGTGGTGTCATTTGCCTATCTGAGGTTCTGGATATTTCTCCCAGCAATCTTGATTCCAGCCTGTGTTTCTTCCAGTCCAGCGTTTCTCATGAGGTACTCTGCATATAAGTTAAATAAACAGGGTGACAATACACACCCTTGACATACTCCTTTTCCTATTTGGAACCAGTCTGTTGTTCCATGTCCAGTTCTAGCTGTTGCTTCCTGACCTGCATACAAATTTCTCAAGTGGCAGATCAGGTGGTCTGGTATTCCCATCTCTTTCAGAATTTTCCAGAGTTTATTGTGATCCACACAGTCAAAGGATTTGGCATAGTCAATCAAGCAGAAACAGATGCTTTTCTAGAACTCTCTTGCTTTTTCCATGATCCAGCAGATGTTGGCAATTTGATCTCTGGTTCCTCTGCCTTTGCTAAAACCAGCTTGAACATCAAGAAGCTCACGGTTCACAGATTGCTGAAGCCTGGCTTGGAGAATTTTGAGCAACACTTTACTAGCATGTGAGATGAGTCCAATTATAAACTTTATCTAGTTGTGTTGCTGAGATTAAAAAATAATACATAATTTAGCATTTACTGTGTGCTAAATGAAAGTTAGTGTGTGCGTGTGTGCTTACTCACTCAGTTGTATTTGAGTCTTTGTGACCCAGGGACTGTAACTCACAAGTCTCCTCTGTCCATGGGCTTTTCCAGGCAAAAAAAACTGGAGTAGGTTGCCGTTTCCTCCCCCAGGGTATATTCTTGTCCCAGGGATCACACCTGGGTCTCCTGCATTGGAGGTGGATTCTTTACCATCTGAGCTACCAGGGAAGCCAGTTTTCTATTAGAAGTCCACCAAAAGTCAAAAAAATCATTTAAACTACATTAATCAAAATGTTTATGTTTATATGGTGATGGGGGGAGGAGAGTAGAAGCAGTTAATAATTCCTGCTGCTGCTGCTAAGTCACTTCAGTCGTGTCCAACTCTGTGCAACCTCAGAGATGGTAGCCCACCAGGCTCCTCTGTCCTTGGGATTCTCCAGGCAAGAACACTGGAGTGGGTTGCCATTTCCTTCTCCAATGCAACAGAGTGAAAAGTGAAAGTGAAGTTGCTCACTCATGTGCGACTCTTTGCGATCCCATGGACTGTAGCCCACCAGGCTCCTCCATCCATGGGATTTTCCAGGCAAGAGTACTAGAGTGGGGTGCCACTCACTGCCTTCTCTAATAATTCCTAGAGCTTAAGAAAAAAAAGATGTCCTTTTCATTATAGGGGACTGGAATGCAAAAGTATGAAGTCAAGAAACACCTGGAGTAACAGGCAAATTTGGCCTTGGAATACGGAATGAAGCAGGGCAAAAACTAATAGAGTTTTGCCAAGAGAACGCATTGGTCACAGCAAACACCCTCTTCCAACAACACAAGAGAAGACTCTACACAGGAACATCACCAGATGGTCAACACTGAAATCAGATTGATTATGTTCTTTGCAGCCAAAGATGGAGAAGCTCTATAAAGTCAGCAAAAACAAGACTGGGAGCTGACTGTGATTCAGATCATGAACTCCTTATTGCAAAATTCAGACTTAAATTGAAAAAAGCAGGGAAAACCACTAGACCATTCAGGTACGACCTAAATCAGATCCCTTACGACTATACAGTGGAGGTGAGAAATAGATTTAAGGGACTAGATCTGATAGATAAGAGTGCCTGATGAACTATGGACAGAGGTTTGTGACACTGTACAGGAGACAGGGATCAAGACCATCTCCACGGAAAAGAAACGCAAACAAGCAAAATGGCTGTCTGGGGAGGCCTTACAAATAGCTGTGAAAAGAAGAGAAGCGAAAAGCAAAGGAGAAAAAGAAAGATATAAACATCAGAGTTCCAAAGAATAGCAAGGAAAGATAAGAAAGCTTT
Source organism: Tragelaphus eurycerus (assembly GCA_935064755.1). Lineage (NCBI taxonomy): Eukaryota > Metazoa > Chordata > Mammalia > Artiodactyla > Bovidae > Tragelaphus > Tragelaphus eurycerus. Next base: position 4,018,847 of record CAKXYN010000123.1, read on the forward strand.
CCTCAGCAATCAATGCAAAGAAATAGAGGAAAACAACAGAATGGGAACAACTAGAGATCTCTTCAAGAAAATTAGAGATACCATGGGAACACTTCATGCAAAGATGGGCTCGATAAGGGACAGAAATGGTATGGACTTAACAGAAGCAGAAGATATTAAGAAGAGGTGGCAAGAATAGACAGAAGAACTGTACAAAAAGGATCTTCATGACCCAGATAATCACCATGGTGTGATCACTCACCTAGAGCCAGACATCCTGGAATGTGAAGTCAAGTGGGCCCTAGAAAGCATCACTACGAACAAAGCTAGTGGAGGTGATGGAATTCCAGTGGAGCTCTTCCAAATCCTGAAAGATGATGCTGTGAAAGTGCTGCACTCAATACGCCAGCAAACTTGGAAAACTCAGCAGTGGCCACAGGACTGAAAAAGGTCAGTTTTCCTTCCAATCCCAAAGAAAGGCAATGGCAAAGAATGCTCAAATTACAGCACAATTGCACCTATCTCACACGCTAGTAAAGTAATGCTCAAAATTCTCCAAGCCAGGCTTCAGCAATATGTGAACCGTGAACTTTCAGATGTTCAAGCTGGTTTTAGAAAAGGCAAAGGAACCAGAGATGAAATTGCCAACATCCGCTGGATCATGGAAAAAGCAAGAGAGTTCCAGAAAAACATCTATTTCTGCTTGATTGACTATGCCAAATCCTTTGACTGTGTGGATCACAATAAACTGTGGACAATTCTGAAAGAGATGGGAATACCAGACCACCTGACCTGTCTCTTGAGAAACCTGTATGCAGGTTAGGAAGCAACAGTTAGAACTGGACATGGAACAACAGACTGGTTCCAAACAGGAAAAGGAGTACGTCAAGGCTGTATATTGTCACCCTGCTTATTTAACTTATATGCAGAGTACCTCATGAGAAACGCTGGGCTGGAAGAAGCACAAACTGGAATCAAGACTGCCGGGAGAAATATCAATAACCTCAGATATGCAGATGACACCACCCTTATGGCAGAAGGTGAAGAGGAACTAAAAAGCCTCTTGATGAAAGCGAAATTGGAGAGTGAAAAAGCTGGCTTAAAACTCAGCATTCAGAAAATGAAGATCATGGCATTTGGTCCCATCACTTCATGGGAAATAGATGGGGAAACAGCGGAAACAGTGTCAGACTTTATTTTTCGGGGCTTCAAAATCTGCAGATGGTGTTTGCAGCCATGAAATTAAGACGCTTACTCCTTGGAAGGAAAGTTATGACCAATCTAGATAGCATATTCAAAAGCAGAGACATTACTTTGCCAACAAAGGTCCGTCTAGTCAAGGCTATTGTTTTTCCAGTGGTCATGTATGGATGTGAGAGTTGGACTGTGAAGAAAGCTAAGTGCCGAAGAACTGATGCTTTCGAACTGTGGTGTTGGAGAAGACTCTTGAGAGTCCCTTGGACTGCAAGGGAGATCCAACCACTCCATTCTAAAGGAGATCAGTCCTGGGTGTTCTTTGGAAGGACTGATGCTAAAGCTGAAACTCCAGTATTTTGGCCACCTCATGCGAAGTGTTGACTCATTGGAAAAGACTCTGATGCTGGGAGGGATTTGGGGGAGGAGGAGAAGGGGACGACAGAGGATGAGATGGCTGGATGGCATCACTGACTCAATGGATGTGAGTTTGAGTGAACTCCAGGAGTTGGTGATGGACAAGGAGGCCTGGCATGCTGCAGTTCATGGAGTCACAAAGAGTTGGACATAACTGAGCAACTGAACTGAACTGAACTGAGAGCTTAAGAGAAAGTTGAGCATAAGAGCTATCACTGCAGAATAGTTTTATATGGAGTATCAGTAAAAGAGGAGAGAGACAGCTGGTGGAAACATGAACCAGCCTTCTCTTTCTGACTCCATGATGATGGAAAGGAATACTCATAAGGATGAGCCAGGGAGTATTTATACACACAAAAGGGGAGCATAACAGAGCAAATCACCAGCATGATTGGCACTAGGCAGACAGACAGACATGGGTTAATGTGGTGCAAAGGATCAAAGTATTTTCTCAACAACACAATGAGATCAAGGTGTTATCCTTGGCTTGTTTATCAAGTTCAGCCATGGTCTGAAGCATCCATACTCTATAACAGCAATGTGGGGTTTCTCCCCTCCATGACTCTATTATTTTTCTAATTCTCATCTATATGAATAGCTTCTATACTCTCCAGGTCAGACAACTGGAAGTCATATTTCACCAATGATACACATGCATTTTAAAATCACTTCTTTCCTTCCCTATTTGTCATTCTTTTAGTTGAAGCTCTCATTACTCTCACTTGGGGTTGGACTGGGGTTGAATTGCCCCAACAGCCTCCACACTAATATTCCTTATTCTATAAACTTTTATTTGAATGTTCTGGTTTTCAAACCTGCACATACATTGGGAATATAAGATAAATGAGGTATAGGATTCCTGCTTTTATGGGTTTATAGGCTAGTGTGGTAAGAAATAAGTAAACTGTGAAAGTTAGTCACTCAATTGTGTCCAACTTTTTGCAACCCTGTGAAGTGTATGTAGCCTGCCAGGCTCCTCTGTCCATGGGATCAGGCAAGAATATTGGAGTGAGTAGCCATTCTCCTCCAGGGGATCTTTTCGACACAGGTCTTGAACCCTGATCTCCTGCACTGCAGGCAGATTCTTTACCATCTGAGCCACCAGTGAAGCCCCACGTAAACTGTACAAGGGTCACAAAAGTGATATGAGCAAGTACTATGGATGCACAGAGGAAGAACAACATTCAGACATGCTTCAAGAGTGGAGAGGACAGAGTAGAGAGGGGAGGACTGAGGAAACCATTCTGATGAGTATGGTACTTGAGCTGTTAAGAAAAATGGTTATCAAAGAAGGTGAGACCAACATTTCCAAGAGAAAAAAATTAAGTTGTAAGTGCAAAGGCATGGATAAAAGAGTTATTATAGCCCTATGGAAAAAAACAAAGTTGAGGACAGGGGACAGGATAAAAGAAAGCTTAAGTGGTAAAAAGGGTGTTTACCTCATGAAAGGGGGTGTGGGTTTCACTCTACAGGTAATATGGAACATATACTAAACTTAAGAAAGATTGGCATTATACCACTGGATTTACATTTAGAAATTCTGCTAAGAATACAGCAGTAAGTAACAAAGATGAGGCTCTTACTCTCACAGAGTTTACTATCTAATGAGACAGATATGCATGTGCAAATGACACTGGTAATGAGTATCAATTTTTTTAAATCCACTTTAATGAAAAACAACTTTAATTTTGTTAAGTCACTGAGATGCAGCTATTATAACAAATGGAATCATTTTTTAAAATTTTATTTATTTCTGGCTGTACCAGGTCTTCACTGCTGCGCACAGGCTGTCTTTCGTTGCAGTGACTGGGAGCTTAGTAGTTGCAATACACAGGCTCTAGAGTACAGGCTCAGCAACTGTTGAACACAGGCTTAGCTGCTCCTTGGTATGCAGAATTTTACAGGACTAGGGATTGAACCTATATCCCCTACATTGGCAGGCAGCTTCTCAACTACTGAGCCCCTAGGTAAAACCCAAATAGGATTATCTTAACTGATGAGTATTAATTTTAATCTCAGCAACTCATTAAACATATTTATTAATCTAAATATATATCTGTTGATTCTTTACTGTTTGGTTTAATGCATAAAAAAATATATCATTTGTAAATATTGAGACTGCTTTTTTTGTATTCTTTTTTACCAATTTCCTTTTTTTGTTACTACAGCAGTAGCTAAGACCTCCTAAACACTGACGAATAAAAGCAACATGGGTTGCAATACTTTTAAAAATATCTCTATATAAGTGTGTATATCTAATTTATACCTAATTATTTATGCTGAGTTATTATATAAATAATCTGGAACTTGTATTAGAGTAAGTCTAAATTACTGAAGCTAATAGTTCATAGATAAGAAGTGAACACAATGATATATACACATAGTAATTTTTATTTCTATGATTAATAATATAAGTAAAATGGCTTTATTGGAAATTTTCAAGTATTGAACTAATAATACATTGGTATTACACAAGGGTATTCACTTTTGCAATGTGCCTAAAAGTTAAAACTCTCCATGTTTACTCTATGTACAGTGGGTAAGCAGGGAAGTTAAAATGTCCTATTTGGTCAATTTGACTTGAATAAATTTCTTTATGTAGACTTTACTTAATCAACAATTACAAGCACTATCATAGACAAAGGGCACTGGAAAATATATGAAAGGGAAAGAGGGAACTAATCCACAAGATAACTAAGTCCACTGAAATTAATAAAAATCAATCAAAGAAGACAAGTAGAATTTCTAGAGAAGAGTGTTAAGGATAGAACACCAAGGATAATTAACCTTAAGGGATAGACAATCTAAGCTGAAGAATTATTTATGCAGCATCTGCTACATACCAGGTGACAGCCTAGATGGAAAGAAAATATGAGAAATATAATCTGTAGAAGACACCGGTGAAAAAGTTCTAGAGCTGAGAAAAAAACATAAAAAGAACAGGGACAGAAATGGAGGAAAATTAATTTGGAGAGATGGTGGAAGCCATAGGAGGAGAATTTCAAAAATGATGTAGCTTCCATATCATCAAAGGCTGAAAAAGTTTAAGTAAGGTAAGGACTGAAAGTGATGGAACCCCACTCCAGTACTCTTGCCTGGAAAATCCCATGGATGGAGGAGCCTAGTGGGCTGCAGTCCATGGGGTCTCTAAGAGTCAGATACGACTGAGCGACTTCACTTCCACTTTTCACTTTCATGCATTGGAGAAGGAAATGGCAACCCACTGCAGTGTTCTTGCCTGGAGAATCCCAGGGACGGGGGAGCCTGGTAGGCTGCCGTCCATGGGGTCACACAGAGTCAGACACGACTGAAGCGACTTAGCAAGAACTGAAAAGAAGTCACTGATGATTTGAGGGTGGGATAGGGAGAGGCCAGATTACAGTGGTTTTAAGAGACGATAATAAACATATTTTATATAATTTTTTTTAAGTTCAGTGAGGTTGGAACTAGAGGACCATGTAGATTCTATGGAATTTTATTTTGCTTAGATGGGAGAAATTTAAGCATGCAAATACACTGAGAATAAAGAGAGGTAAAGTGGAGGAAAATTTTGATAATGACTACAACAATCTAAATTAAGCACTTTTTATTGTTATTCTTCAGTCAAAAGTTCAATGTGACACTTTGCAATCACATGGAATACAGAACTCCAGACTTCCCTGTCCTTCACTATCTCCCGGACTTTGCTCAAATTCATATGCAGTGAGTCGGTGATGACATCTAACCAACTCATCCTCTGCTGCCCTCTTCTGCTCCTGCTGTCAATCTTTCCCAGCATTAGTGTTTTGTCCAATAAGTCAGCTTTCCCATCAGGTGGCCAAAGTATTGAAGCTTCAGCTTCAACATCAGTTCTAATGAATATTCAGGATTGATTTCCTTTAGGATTGACTGGTTTGATCTCCTCGCTGTCCAAGGGACTTTCAGGAGTCTTCTCCAACACAATTTAAAAGCATCAATTTTTCCGTGATCAGGCTTCTTTATGGTCCAAGTCTCACATCCAGACATGACTATTGAACAAACCATAGCTTTAACTAGACATCCTTTGCTGGCAAAGTGATCTCTCTCTTTCTTTAACATGCTGACATGGTTTGTGACAGCTTTTCTTACAAGGAGCAAGCATCTTTCCATTTCATAGCTGCAGTCTCAGTCCACAGAGACTTTGGAGCCCAAGAAAATAAAACCTGTCACTGCCTCTACTTTTTCCCCTTCTATTTGCCATGAAGTAATGGGACCAAAAGCCATGTTCTTAGGTTTTTTGAATGCTGAGTTCAAGCCAGCTTTTCCACTCTCCCCTTTCAGCTTAATCAAAAGGCTCTTTAGTTCCTCTTCACTGTCCGCCAGTAAGAGTGGTCTCATTTGCATATCTGAAGTTGTTGTTTCTCTAGGGAATCTTGATTCCAGTTTGTAAGTCATCCAGCCCACCATTTCCTATGATGTAGTCTGCATAGAAGTTAAATAACCAGAGAGACATACAGACTTGTCCTGTTCCTTTCCCAAATTTAAATCAGTTAGTTGCTCCCTGTCTGGTTCTAACTGTTGCTTCATGATCTGCATATAGGTTTCGCAGGAGACGGGTAAGGTGGTCTGGTATTCCCCTATCTGTAAGAATTTTCAACAGTTTGTTGTGATCTACATAGTCAAAGAAGAAGTATGTGTTTTTGTTTTTTTTTTTCTGGAATTCCCTTGCCTTCTCCATGATCCAATGAATGCTGGCGATTTGATCTCTGGTTCCTCTGCCTTTTCTAAATTCAGCTTGTACATCCGGAAGTTCTCGGTTCATGTACTGATGAAGTCTACCTTGAAGGATTTTGAGCAGAACCTTATTAGCATGTGAAATAAGCGCATCTGTATAGTAGTCTGAATCTTCTTTGGCTTGCCCTTTGGGATTGCAATGAAAACTGACCTCTTCCAGTCCTGGGGCCACTGCCAAGTTTTTCAAATTTGCTGATGTGTTGAGTGCGGCACTTTAACAGCATCAACTTTTAGGATTTGAAACAGCTCAGCTGGAATTCCATCACCTCCACTAGATTTGTTCACAGTGATGCTTCTTAAGGCCCACTTGACTTCACACTCCAGGATGTCTGGCTCTAGGTGAGTGACCGCACCATTGTGGTTATCTGGGTCACTAAGAATCTTTTTTGTACAGTTCTGCGTATTCTTGCCACCTCTTCTTAATATCTTCTGTTTCTGTTATGCCTTTACCATTTTTGTCCTTTATTGTGCCCATCCTTGTATGAAATGCCCCCTTGATATCTCCAATTTTCTTGACGAGATCTCTTTTCCATTTGATTATTTTCCTCTATTTCTTTGCACTGTTGCTCTGTTTATTTAGGAAGGCCTTCTTAACCCTCCTTACTATTTTCAAGAATTCTGCATTCAGTTAGGTATATCTTTTCCTTTCTCCTTTGCCTTTAACTTCTCCTTTTGTATAGCTTCCTCAGACAACCACTTTGCCTTCTTACATTTCTTTTTCTCTGGGATGGTTTTAGTCTCTGCCTCCTGTACAGTGCTACGAACTTCTGTCCATAGTCCTTCAGGTACTCTACCTACCAGACCTTACCTCTTGGATCTATTTGTCACCTCCACCATATGATTTAGGTCATACCTCACTGGGCTAGTAGCTTTTCCTACTTTCTTCTGTTTAAGCCTGCATTTTGCAATAAGGAGCTCATGATCTAGCCACAGTTAGCTCCACATCTTGTTTTTGCTGTATGTATAGAGCTTCTCCACCTTTGGCTGCAAAGAATATAATCAATCTGCCTTAGTTACTGACCATCTGGTGATGTCCATGTGTAGAGTCATCTCTTGTGTTGTTGGAAGAGGGTGTTTGCTATGAGCATGTCTTAACAAAACTGTCAGCCTTTGCCCTGCTTCATTTTGCACTCCAAGGCCAAACTTGCCTGTTACTTCAGGTATCTCTTGACTTCCTACTTTTGCATTCCAATCTCCAGTGATGAGAATGACATCTTTTTTTTGGTGTGAGTTCTAGAAAGTCTTGTAGGTCTTCACAGAACTGGTCAACTTCAGCTTTTCAGCATTATTGGCTGAGGCACAGATTTGGATTGCTGTAATATTGGTCTGCCTTGGAAACAAACCGAGAACATCCTATTGTTTTTGAGATTGCACCCAAGTACTACATTTCAGACTCTCTTGTTCACTTGACCACGTCCAATTTACCTTGACTGATGGCCCTAACATTCCATGTTCCTAAGCAATATACTGTTCATCGGACTTACTGTCACCACCAGAGTGGTCTACAACTGACTGTCATTTCTTCTTGGACCCAGCCACTTCATTCTTTCTGGAGCTATTAGTAATTACCCTGTGCTCTTCCCCGGTAGCCTACTGGACACCTTCTGACCTGGGAGACTCATCTTTCACTGTCGTATCTTTTTGCCTTTTCATACTGTTCAGGGGGTTCTCACATCAAGAATACTGGAGTGGTGTGCCATTCCCTCCTTCACTGGACTACATTTTATCAGAATTATTCACTATGACCTGTCCATCATAGGTGACCCGGCATGGCCTGGCTCATATCTTCAGTGAGTTACGCTAGCCCTTTCACCACAAGGCTGTGATCCATGAATGGGAATTAAGAATTTACATCCCTATCAATGTAGATATTTTTGGACCTTTAAAGCAATAAACTAGAGAAAAATACTATCTGGTAAAACTCCCCTTTCTGTTAATAAGTAAACATTAATAAATAAATGAATGATTAGAGACTCAAATTTCATAGTCTGTGATATAACAGACCTGACAGTATTAGAATTTATAATCAGAAATTTATAGAGCTATTTTATTCAATATTCATAATCCTTTAACAATTAGTTTTCCAAAATGGGAAATTGAAGCCAAGTTAAACAATAAGATTTAGACATAAAACTAACAGAACTATGCTTGCTTCACTGAAAGTCCACAGTATTTTCAATACTATTTTGACCCTGGATTTTAATATTAAATGAAAGCTCACAAAGTATTTTACTGCTCAAAATATCCAAATATAAATGTACTGGTCAAAAGTTACCATGACAATAATAAGAGCTAACATTTAGTCAGTACCATGTGTCAAAGTTATGGTTTTTCCAGTAGTCATGGATGGATGTGAGAGTTAGACCATAAAGAAGGCTGAGCAATGAACAATTGATGCTTTTGAACTGTGGTATTGGAGAAAATTCTTGAGAGTCCCTTGGACTGCGAGGAGATCAAACCAGTTAATCCTAAAGGATATCAATCCTGAGTATTCACTGGAAGGACTGATGCTGAAGCTGCAGCTCCAGTACTTTGGCCACCTGAAGTGAAGAACTGACTCACTGGAAAAGACCCTGATGCTGGGAAAGACTAAAGGCAGGAGAAGAAGGGGATGACAGAGGATGAGATGGTTGGATGGCATCACCAACTCAATGGACATGAGTTTGAGCAAGCTCCAGGAGCTGGGGATGGACAAGATGCCTTGTGTACTGCAGTCCATGGTGTCACAAAGAGTCGGACAGGACTGAGTGACTGAACTGATCTTGGAAAAGAGTGAACAATTACAAAGTATATATTACATTGTTGTTGTTTAGATCCTAAGTTCTTTCTGACCCTTCTGCAACCCCATGGACTGTATCCTGCCAGGCTCCTCTGTCCATGCGATTTCCCAGGCAAGAATATGGGGTGGGTTGCCATTTCCTTCTCCAGAGGAACATCACAAACCAGGGACTAAACCTGTGTCTCCTGCATGGCAGGCAGATTCTTGACTACTGAGCCACCTGAGAAGCATGCACACATATATATTATATACATAGGTCCATTGGTAACCAAATGGGGTTGCTTCCAAGACACTCCACCTCATCTAATATTAAACTCCACAGATGCATCATATTCCATGTTGATGGGTAACAAGAATCAATATTGTGAAAATGTCTATAGTACCAAAGGCAATCTACAGATTCATTGCGATACCTGTCAAATTACCAATGACATTTATCACAGAACTAGGACAAAAAATTACAATTCATATGGAAACACAAAAGACCCCAAATAGCCAAAGCAGTCTTGCGAAAGAATGGAGCTGCAGGAATCAACCTTCCTGACTTCAGATTATACTAAAAAGGTACAGTCATCAAGACAGTATGGCCCTGCCACAAAAACAGAAATATAGACCAATGGAAAAAGATAGAAAGTCCAGAAATAAACCCATGCACCTATACCTTATTTTTGACAAAGGAACCAAGAATATAAAATGGGGAAAGACAGCCTCTTCAGTAAATGGTGCTGGGAAAACTGGACAGTTACATGTAAAAGAATGAAATCAGAGCACTTCCTAACACCATACACAAAGATACACTCAAAATGGAATAAAGATCTAATGGAAGACCAGAAGCTATAAAACTCTTAGAGGAAAACACAGGCAGAACACTTAATGATATAAATCAAAGCAAGATCCTCTATGATCCACCTCCTAGAGTAATAGAAACAAAAATCAAAGTAAACAAGTGTGACCTGATTAAACTTAAAAGTTTTTGTACAGCAAAGGAAACTATAAGCAAGGTGAAAAGACAACACTCAGAATGGAGAAAATAAGAGCAAATGAAACAACTGACCAAGGATAAATTTCCAAAATATACAAGCAAGCTCATACAACTCAAAACCAGAAAAACAAACAACCCAATTAAAAAGTGGGGAAAAGACCTAAGACTTTTCTCCAAAGAAGACATACAGATGGCTAACAAACACATGAAAAGATGCTCCACATGCTCATTACTAGAGAAATGCAAATCAAAACTACAGTGAGATATCACCCCACACCGGTCAGAATGGCCATCATCAAAAGGTCTGCAAACAATAAATGCTAGAGAGGGTGTGGAGAAAAGGGAACACTCTTGCATTGTTGGTGGGCATGCAAACTGATACAGCCACTATGGAAGGCCCACTTGACTTCACATTCCAGGATGTCTGGCTCTATGTGAGACATCACTTAGAAAGCATCACTACGAACAACAGTAGTGGAGGTGATGGAATTCCAGTTGAGCTATTCCAAATCCTGAAAGATGATGCTGTGAAAGTGCTGCACTCAATATGCCAGCAAATTTGGAAAACTCAGCAGTGGCCACTGGAAAAGGACAGTTTTCATTTCAATCCCAAAGAAAGGTAATGGCAAAGAATGCTCAAACCACCACACAATTGCACTCATCTCACATGCTAGTAAAGTAATGCTCAAAATTCTCCAAGCCAGGCTTCAGCAATACATGAACCATGAACTTCCAGATGTTCAAGCTGGTTTTAGAAAAGGCAGAGGAACCAAAGATCAAATTGCTAACATCCTCTGGATCATGGAAAAGGCAAGAGAGCTTCAGAAAAACATCTATTTCTGCTTTATTGATTATGCCAAAGCCTTTGACTGTGTGGATCAGAATAAACTGTGGATAATCCTGAAAGAGATGGGAATACCAGACCACCTGATCTGCCTCTTGAGAAATTTGTCTGTAGGTTAGGAAGCAACAGTTAGAACTGGACATGGAACAACAGACTGGTTCCAAATAGGAAAAGGAGTACGTCAAGGCTGTATACTGTCACCCTGCTTATTTAACTTATATGCAGAGTACATCATGAGAAACGCTGGGCTGGAAGAAGCACAAACTGGAATCAAGATTGCTGGGAACAATATCAATAATCTCAGATATGCAGATGACACCACCCTTATGGCAGAAAGTAAAGAGGAACTAAAAAGCCTCTTGATGAAAGTGAAAGTGAAGAGTGAAAAAGTTGGCTTAAAGCTCAACATTCATAAAACGAAGATCATGGAATCCGGTCCCATCACTTCATGGGAAATAGATGGGGAAACAGTGGAAACAGTGTCAGACTTTACTTTTCTGGGCTCCAAAATCACTGCAGATGGTGACTGCAGCCGTGAAATTAAAAGATGCTTACTCCTTGGAAGGAAAGTTATGACCAACCTAGATAGCATATTCAAAAGCAGAGACATTACTTTGCCAACAAAGGTCCGGCTAGTCAAGGCTATGGTTTTTCCAGTGGTCATGTATGGATGTGAGAGTTGGACTCTGAAGAAAGCTGAGTGCCAAAGAATTGATGCTTTTGAACTGTGGTGTTGGAGAAGACTCTTGAGAGTCCCTTGGACTGCAAGGAGATCCAACCAGTCCATTCTGAAGGAGCTCAGCCCTGGGCTTTCTTTGGAAGGAATGATGCTAAAGCTGAAATTCCAGTACTTTGGCCACCTCATGCGAAGAGTTGACTCACTGGACAAGACTCTGTTGCTGGGAGGGATTGGGGGCAGGAGGAGAAGGGGACGACAGAGGATGAGATGGCTGGATGGCATCACTGATTTGATGGACGTGAGTCTGAGTGAACTCTGGGAGTTGGTGATGGACAGGGATGCCTGGCGTGCTGCAATTCATGGGCTCACAAAGAGTTGGACACAACTGAGTGACTGAACTGAGCTGAACTGATCACCCAACAATCCCACTCCTAGGGATATACCCCAAGCAAACCAAAATTGAAAAAGAAACATGTATTCCATTGTTCACTGCAGCACTACTTACAACAGATAGAACATGGAAGCAACCTAGATGTCCACTGACAGATGAATGGATAAGAAGTTGTGGTACATATACACAATGGAATAAAACTCAACCATAAAAAAGGAAGGCATCTGAGTCAGTCCTAATGATGAACCTAGAACCTATTATACAGAGTGATGTAATTCAGAAAGAGAAAGATAAATATCATATTCTAACGCACATATATGGAATCTAGAAAAATGGTACTGAATGATTTATTTACAGGGCAGCAATGGAGAGACACACATAGAGAACAGACTTACAGACATGGGGAGAGGGGAGAAGAGGGTGAGATGTATGGAAAGACTAAAATGGAAACTTGCATTACCATATGTAAAAAAAGATAGCCAACAGGAATTTGCTGTATGACTCAGTAAACTCAAACAGGGGCTCTGTGTCAACCTAGAGGGGTGGGATGGGGAGGCAGATGGGAGGGAGGTTCCGAGGGGAAGGGATATATGTATACCCTTGTTGCTGATTCTTGTTGAGGTTTGACAGAAAACAAAATTCTTTAAAGCAAGCATCCTTCAATTAAAAAAAATTTATTTAAAAAATGGCTGGCAAAGTATGGTCAGTCCTCTCAATCTGTGGATGCAGAACCTGTAGATATGGAGGACTGAATGCATGTACAAAATATGTAAGTAATGTAATACTTAAAACAACCACTAGAGAGTCTATACAAAGAGATACACCCAGAGTCAGGAAAATGGAAGATGGAATCCTAAAAACGGTTCAAGTAACACACAGGAAAAAGGAAAAAAAGAAATTAAAAACAGAATAAACAGAAAACAACCAAAAAGCAGACTTAAGTACTAAAATATCAACAACTGTACTAAATGTAAACAGTACATACACACACCCCACATATATATATCAATTTAAGGCAGAGAACAGCAGAGATTTTGTTTTTAAGTTACCCCAATTTTATCCTTCTTACAAGTCACTTCAGACAGAATGATACAAGTAGCCTAGAAGTCAAAGGATAAAGAAAGATATACTATACAAGCATGAATTAAGAGAAAACAGGTGGGGCTATATGAATATCAGAGTAGACTTCAGCAAGAAAAAGTATCAGGGACAGAGAGAAATATCACATAAGGTCGATCCACCAAGAAGACGGAGTAAACCAAAGTGAGGATATCAAACAAAAGAGCTGAAATAATGTGAAGCAAAAAAGGATAGGTCTGAAAAGGACAAAAGTATTTATTATAGCTATAATGCTGGAGACCTGAATATCTTTCTCTCTAAAATTAACAGAACAAGAAAACAGTAAATCAGCAATGATACATAACAACTCGGTAACCAACAGAATCTAATCAACAGAATATACATGAGTTTTAAGTGCCTATAAAACATATATTAAGGGAGATCATATTCTGACTCACAAAAAGAAACTTCCAATGATTTAAAAGAATTGAAATCACACACACACTATGTTATGTGGCCACAATGAAACAAGATTAGAAATTAAGAAAATAATTAACACTAAAATCTGCCCCACACCTAGAAATTAAATAACACTTCCTAACAATACATGAGGCAAAGAAAAAGTCTCAAGGGAAATATTTTTTTTAATACATTTAATTGGAACAAAAATATAACATATCTAAACATGTGGGATGTAGCTAATAACAATGCTGAGAGAAAATTTAATCTCAATAAATGCCTATGTTATGAAATAAAGGCCTCAAACCAATAACCGAAGCTCACACCTTTGAAAACTAGAAAAAGAAGAGCAAAATAAACTCAATGTATGCAAGACAGACGAAATGATAACGAGCAAATATCTATGAAATCGAAAATTTTAAAATGCAGAGAAAAAAATCAATAAGACAAAGAGCTTATTCTTTGAAAAGTTCAATAAAGTAGACCAACCTACAGCAAGACTAACAAAGAAAGAAGAAAAAAAGCACAAATTAATAATATCAGGAATGAAGCAAGGGAATTACTACAGGCCTTGTAAACATCAAAAGAATAAGGGAGTGCTATTAATATAAATAATTTCACATAACAATTTGATAGTACAGTTGAAATGGACTAATTCCTCAAAAAGCACACATTAGAACTCAAGCAAAATGAAATATAAAATTTGAACAGCCATGTTACTATTAAACAAATTAAGTCTTCCAGAAGTTTAAAGAATGGATACTAAATCTATACAATTTCTTCCACAGTATAAAAGAGGAGAGAATACTTATTAATTTTATAAAGTCAGTTTTACTGTAGCATCCCAAAGAAACTATAAAAAAGAAGCCCGAACTATAAATACCTTCACAAATATGATGTAAAAATTACTTTTAAAATTATTTTTCAAAGTTCAGCAATAAACAAAAGAAACTTTATATTACAACCATGTAGGTTTATCCAGGGATGTAAGAATACTTTAATATTTAAGTATCAATAGATATAATCCACCTTTGAAGGATTCTATGAAAGAAAATCAACACAGTAAAAGCATTAAAAATCCAATACCTATGAATGAGAAAAACTCTGCAGCCAATAAGAAATAGAGAACTTCCTCAAATTGATAAAGAACATCTACAATAATATTTATTGATAACATTATATACTAAAGGATAAGAGAGCTGGACAGGAGGTCAAACCAGTCAATCCTAAACGAAATCAACACTGAACAACCCTGGAACGATGGATGCTGAAGCTCCAATACTTTGGCCACTTGAGGTGAAGAGCAGACTCACTGGAAAGGACTCTGATTCTGGGAAATATTGAGGGCAGGAAGAGAAGGGGGTGACAGAGGATGAGACAGCTGGATGGCACCACTGACTCAATGGACATGTTTGAACAAAGTCTGGGAGATAGTGAAAGACAGGGAAGCCTGGTATACTACAGTCCATGAGGTCACAAAGACTCAGACATGACTTAGCAACTGAACAACAACAAGGAACTTAATGTTTTAAGATGAGAAAAAACGACAAGGATATCCACTCTTACCACTGCCTTTCCTCATAATACTGGAAGTTCTAGCCAGCACACCAAAGCAAGAAAATACCATACAAACCATACCTATTTGAAGAGAAGAAATAAACTATTTATAGACCTTAAACTTGTCTGTGAAAAAGTATTTGATAAAATATATGTATATATATGTAAATACAAATACATATTTGTATATGTAAATACATACATATATATTTATATAGGCTTCCCAGGTGGCACTAGTGGTAAAGAACTTGCCTGCTAATGCAGGAGACGTAAGAGCTGCTGTTGCTGCTGCTGCTAAGTCACTTCAATCATGTCCGACTCCGTGCGACCCCATAGATGGCAGCCAACCTGGCTCCGCCATCCCTGGGATTCTCCAGGCAAGAACACTGGAGTGGATTAGCATTTCCTTCTCCAATGCGGGAAAGTGAAGTCTCTCAGTTGTGTCTGACTCTTAGCGATCCCATGGACTGCAGCTCTCCAGGCTCCTCCGTCCATGGGTTTTCCAGGCAAGAGTACTGGAGTGGGGTGCCATTGTCTTCTCCAGAGACATAAGAGACATGGGTTCAGTCCCTGAGTTGAAAAGACTCCCTGGAGTAGGAAATGGCAACCCACCGCAGTATTCTTGCCTGGGAAATCCTATGGACAAAGGAGTCTGGTGGGCTACAGTCCATGGGGTTGCAAAGAGGCAAAGATGACTGAGCACATGCACATCACACACACACACACACACACACACACACACACACACACACACACACACACAAATAAATTCAACAATGCCACAGGATGTAATAACACATGAAAAGTTATTCTATAAAATAGCCATGAATACATGGAAACCAAAATTTAATAGATAATACTATTTACAATATCAAAGAAGGGAGAAAGGGAAAGAGAAATTCACAGGTATAAAACTAATAAAATATGTACAAGGATTCATACACTGAAAACTACAACATGCTAATCAAAGAAATCAACAAAACCTAAATACATGTTAAGATATGCCACATTCATGAGTTAGAAAAATCACCAGAGTAAGTATGTCAGTTCTCCCCATACTGACTAAACTGGTTTAATACAATTCCTATTAAAATCCCAGAAAGGTTTTTCTAAAATATAGATAATAACTTTATTCCAAAACATATATGGGATGATAAGGAAAGCTGAACAGCTAACACAAATTTGAAAAATAAAGTGAGAAGTATCAGTCTACCTGATTTTAAGACTTATATACCTACAGTAACCCAGACTGTATGATACTGCCGCTGCTGCTGCTAAGTCACTTCAGCTGTGTCCAACTCTGTGCGACCCCATAAACGGCAGCCCACCAGGTTCCCTGTCCCTGGGATTCTCCAGGCAAGAACACTGGAGTGGGTTGCCATTTCCTTCTCCAATGCATGAAGGTGAAAAGTGAAAGTGAAGTCTCTCAGTCGTGTCCAACTCCTCACGACCCCATGGACTGCAGCCTACCAGGCTCCTCCGTCCATGGGATTTTCCAAGCAAGAGTACTGGAGTGGGCTGCCATTGTCTTCTCCAACCTGTATGATACTGGTGAAGACTAAATACACAGATCAGTGGAACAGAATATATAACTAACAGTCCCATTCAAGTTAAGTCAACTGATTTTTGACCAAAGTTCAAAAGTAATTCAAAGAATAGTACTGAAGCAAATGATATTAAAACAAATGGATATCCAAAAGCAAAAAAAGAGTGAAGCTTGATCTAACCATCACCCTTTATACAAAAATTAACTCAAAATGCATCATAAATTTAAAGGAAAAAATTTAAACTATAAAACTTTTAGAAGAAAGAAATTTTAGGAGAAAATCTTTGTGACTAGGGGTTAATCAATATGAGTTCTCAGATATGACAGAAAAAGTATAATCCATAAAATAGAGGAAAAAATTGATAGGCTGAATTTTACCAAATCTAAAATCTTTTCCTTTGTGAAAGACCATGTAAACAAGCTATGGCCTGTAAGAAAATACTTGCAAATGAAATTTGATAAAAGATTCACATAAAGAACTCTCAACATTCAATGGGTTGAAAAAAACGCAAATAATCCAACTATAAAATAGCCAAAGGGCATGAAGAAATATTTGGCCAATGAAAACATACAGATGGAAAATAAGCACATTAAGTGGTGTTCATATCATTAGTCTTTAAAGGCATAATTCATCCTATTAAACTTCACAGATACTGCAGTTTTGATAATTTGTGGCAACCTTGTGCTGTCACATGATGGTTAGCATTTTTTAGAACTGATACTTTAAATTAAGGTATGTACAGTGTTTTTAAATATAGTGGTATTGATATTAATACTTAAACGTAACTTTTATAAGCATTGGGAAAAACAACAACTATATATAACTTGCTTTACTGCAATATTTGCTTTATTGCAGCAAATACTGTCTATACCTATCTATACCTCCAAGATATTCCACTATGAAAAAATGTAAAGTTAAGACCACAGTGGAAATATTATTACCTATTAGAATTGCTAATATATTATTAAAAACAGTGGTAACATCAAAAGCTTGAGAGGATTCAGAGACACTAGACCATTCATACATTGCTAATGGCAATTATTTGCTAGTTTCTTAAAAACTGGTTTAGCTTGTATTTTCAAGACTATGATGCAAGATCCCCAACAATGCCTTGCTGGCTTTGACGCCTGCTTTGCTGCTGTTGCTAGTCCAGGTAGGGAAGCTAATTCCTAGCTTTATTGGTGAATGCAACCCCAGCCCCACTTACCTGGAAACCTGCCCAGAGCATCCAGGAAACAGAGCAGCTCAGCAACACTTGAAGAGCACCAAGCCAGTGATTCTGTCTGACCAAAGAACTTAGTGAGCAGTTCTGACTGATGAAGATCCTACACCAGCTTTCAATGCTGTTACATGGCCCCCAGGTTGGAAAGCAAATTCAAAGCCTGGCCTGAATACAGCATCCATGCCTGCCCAATCAGAAAAACTACACAGAAAACTTAGGAAGCTGTGTAGCCCCCACCTACCACCCTGCTTACAACAGCAATGGAGCAGAAAGCTGAGCCAACATGGCACCATCAAAGGAAAGTAATAAAGTTCCAAGCTGACTCTAAAGAAACAGAGATTTCTGAACTGTGTATAAAGATTTCAGAATAATCCCCTGGAAGAAGTTTAGTGAGCTTCTTTACAGGCATTAAACAAAATTAGGAAAATAGTGCATGAGCAAAGCAAGAAGTTCAACCAAGAAATAAGCCATTAAAAAAAAATTCTAGAGTTGAAGAACACGATGACTGATCTGAAGAATTCAATGGAGAGCTTTAACATCAGACTTGGTCAAGCAGAAAAAAGAATCAATGAATAGAACACAGGGCATTTAAAATCATTCAGTTGGAGGAGCAAAAAAGTGCAAAACAGTAAAATTGTCTACGGGAACCACAGGATATCATCAAATGAATAACAATTGCATTATGAGAATCCCAGAAGAAAAAAGAGCAGAAAATATTTTTAAAGCAATAATGGTTGTACAAACCTGGGGAGAGATATGGATATCAAAAGCCATGAGGCCCAAAGGACGTCAAATAGACTACTCCAAAACAGGTATAGAGACACATTGTAATTACACTGTCAAAAGTCAGACAAGAAAGAATTTTAAAAGGAGCAGAGGAGCAATATATCATACACAAGCAAACGCTCCCAATAGTCTATGGTCAGATTTCTCAACAGAAACTTTGTAGTCCTGGAGAGAATTGGGTCATATATTCAAAATACTGAAAGAAAACAAAACACTGTCTCAGGAATACTACACCCAACAAAATTATCTTTTAGAAATTAATGAAAGATAAAAACTTATCTGAAAACACAAAAACTGAGTGAGCTCATTTCCACTAGATTTGCCTTAAAAGAAATAATAAAGGGAGTTCTTTAGAAGATGATAAAAACACATAAATGTAAGTGTAAAGCTAACTGAGTAAATATACAAAGTCAGATTCTCTAATATTATAATGGTGGTACATAATTCAAAATTTTAAAATATTAATAGATAACCATAACTAAAATAATGTATTTGATGCACAATATAAAATATATATAAACTAAAATATCAATAATTTAAAAAGGAAAAGGAGAAGTAAAAATATAAAATTTATATATGCAATTGAAACTGTGTCAGATTAAAACAATAAGTTAAAAACATAAATTTTATGTAAGTCTAATGGTAACCAAAAACAAAAAACCTATAGTAGTTACACTAATGATTATGACAAAGAGTCAAAGACTGTGAAGTGAAAGTTGCTCAATCGTGTCCAACTGATAGTCCATGGAATTCTCCAGGCCAGAATACTGGAGTGGATAGCCATTTCCTTCTCCAGGGGATCTTCCCAACCCCAGGATCAAACCTAGGTCTCCTGCATTGCAGGCGGAATCACTACCAACTGAGCTATCTGGGAAGCCAGTCAAAGAATATCACTACAAAAAGTCAAGTCACAAAGAAAAGAGATAAAAAAGAAACAACACTATTAACAAAATGGCAACATAAGTCTTTACCTATGTAGAAAATTCCATAGACTCCACCAAGAAATGTAAGCATTAATAAATTAAGCAAAATTACTGGATACAATATCAACATACAAAAATTGTTGTTGTGTCTGACTCTTTGCACCTCATGGACTGCAGCATGCCAGGTTTCCCTGTCCTTCACTACCTCTTTGCTCAAACTCAAAGACCACTGATTCATTGATGCCATCCAATCACCTCTTTCTCTGTCACCCCATTCTCATCCCGCCCTCAATCTCTGTCAGCATCAAGGTCGTTTCCAATGAGTCAGTTTTTCCCATCTGGTGGCCAAAGTATTGGAACTTCAGCTTCAGCATCAGTCTTTCCAGTGAATATTCAGGGTTGATTTCCTTTAGGATTAACTGGTTTGATCTCCTTGCTGTCCAAGGGATTCTTGAGAGTATTCTCCAACACCACAGTTTGAAACCATCAATTCTTCAGCAATTAGCCTTCTTTATGGTCCAACTCTCACAGCTGTACACAACTACTGGAAGGAAAAACCATAGCCTTGACAATATGAACCTTTGTTGGCAAAGTTATGTCTCTGCTTTTTAATACACTGACAAGGTTTATGATAGCTCTTCTTCCAAGGACCAAGTGTCTTTTCATTTCATGGCTGCAGTTAACATCTGCAGTGATTTTGGAGCCCAACAAAATAAAATCTGCACTGTTTCTACTTTTTACCAATCTACTTGCTATGAAGTGATGAGACCAGATGCCAGCACTAGTTTTTTGCTTTTTCACTTTCTTTCACTTTCATCAAGAGGCTCTTTAGTTCCTCTTCATTTTCTGCCAATAGGCTGGTATCATCTGCATATCTGAGGTTGTTGATGTTTCTCCTGGCAATCTTGATTCCAGTTTGTAATTCATCCAGCCCAGCATTTCACATGATGCACTTTGCATATAATTAAATAAGCAAGGTGGTCTGGTTTTCCCATCTCTTTAGGAATTTCCCACAGTTTGTTGTGATACACACAGTCAAAGGCTTTAGTGTAGTCAAAGAAGCAGAAGTAGATGTTTTCTAGAATCTCCTTGTTTTTTGTGATCCATATGGATGTTAGCAATTTGATCTCTGGTTCCGCTGCCTTTCCTAAATCCAGCTTGTTCATCTGGTAGTTCTCAGTTCACATACTGTTGTAGCCAAGCTTGAAGGACTTTTGAGGGTTACTGTGCTAGCATGTAAAATGAGCACAAATGTACGGTAGTTTGAACACTTTTAGGTATGGCCCTTCTTTAGGATTGCAATGAAAACTGACCTTTTCCAGTCCTGTGGGCAGTGCTGAGTTCCAAATTTGCTGACATATCAAGTGCAGCACTTTCACAGCATCAACTTTTAGGGTTTGAAATAGCTCAGCTGGAATTCCAATACCTTCCCTAGATTTTTTCATAGTAATGCCTCCTAAAGCCCACTTGACTTCACATTCGAGAATGTCTGGTTCTAGGTGAATGACCACACCATTGGGGTTATCCAGCTCATTAAGATCTTTTTTGTACAGTTTTGGTCACTGTCTCCTGTACAATGTTATGAACCTCCATCCATAGTTCTTCAGGTACTCTATCAGATCTAATCCCTTGAATCTATTTATCACTTCCACTGTAAAATCATAAGGGTTTGATTTAGGTCATGCCTGAATGGGCTAATGGTTTTCTCTACTTTCTTCAATTTAAGTCTGAATATTGCAATAAGGAATTCATGATATGATCAACAATCAGCTCCAGGTCTTGTATATGCTAAGAATGAAATTAACTATGAAGTAAATAAAACATTCTCACTTATGGCAGCATCAACAACAATATAATAATCCAGTTCAGTTCAGTTCAGTCACTCAGTCATGTCCGACTCTTTGCAACCCCATGAATCGCAGCACGCCAGGCCTCCCTGTCCATCACCAACTCCCGGAGGTCACTCAGACTCACGTCCATCGAGTTGGTGATGCCATCCAGCCATCTCATTCTCTGTCGTCCCCTTCTCCTGCCCCCAATCCCTCCCAGCATCATAGTCTTTTCTAAGAGTCAACTCTTCGCATGAGGTGGTCTAAGAGTTTCAGCTTTAGTACTGGAGTTTCAGCTTTAGTATCATTTCAGCTTTAGTATCATTCCTTCCAAAGAACACCCAGGGCTGATCTCCTGGGCACTCTTTAGAATGGACTGGTTGGATCTCCTTGCAGTCCAAGGGACTCTCAAGAGTCTTCTCCAACACCACACTTCAAAAGCATCAATTCTTCGGTGCTTAGCTTTCTTCACAGTCCAACTCTCACATCCATACATGACCACTGGAAAAATCACAGCCTTGACTAGACGGATCTTTGTTGGCAAAGTAATGTCTCTGCTTTTGAATATGCTATCTAGGTTGGACATAACTTTCCTTCCAAGGAGTAAGCGTCTTTTAATTTCATGGCTGCAGTCAGCACCTGCAGTGATTTTGGAGCCCCCAAAAATAAAAGTCTGACACTGTTTCTCCATCTATTTCCCATGAAATGATGGGACCAGATACTATGATCTTCATTTTCTGAATGTTGAGCTTTAAGCCAACTTTTTCACTCTCCTCTTTCGCTTTAAACAAGAGGCTTTTTAGGAGTACATCAACCATGTAGGTGAAAAACATAACACACCAAAAAGTACAGGATACTAATGAAAGAAACTGAAGAAGACATAAATAAATGTAAAGATATTAAATGTTCTTGGATTTGAAGAATTAACATTAAAATGTCCGTACAACACAAAGCCATCTATAGAGTCAATACAATTCCTATCATGATTTCCTAGGCATTTCTCTCTCTCACACACACACACACACAAATAACAGGAAAAAAAAAAAAAAACCTTGCAATTTATATGGAACTATCATTGACACTAAATAGCCAAAACAATCCTAAGAAAGAACAAAACTAGACACATCATGTCTTGATTTTAAACTATATTACAAAGCTACAGTAATCAAAACAGTATGCACTAGGACAAAACCAGATACACAGACTAAATGGGAAACACATATAAGTTCAACTAATGTTTGACAAGAAGGCCACAAACTCAGCAGTAAAAAGACAAATTTCTTCAAAAATTGAGCTGAGGAAAATGGATATTCACATGCCAAAGAATGAAACTACATCCCTATTTCACAATATCCACAAAAATTAACTCAAAATTAAAGAGTTAAATGTAAAATCTGATACCATAAAACTCCCAGGAGAAAAGTGAAGAATAAGTTCCTTGACCGCAGTAATAACAATGATTTGGGGCGGGGGGGGGGGGGGGGGGCGGCGGTGCGGTATGACACCTAAAGCACAGACATAAAAAAATAAACAAATGGGACTATGGCAAACCAAGAGGTTTCTGTACAGTAAATGAAACAATCTACAAAACGAAAAGGCAATCTATAAAATGTGACAAAATATTCTCAAACCACACATCTGATAAAACGTCAACATCCAAACTGTATAACAAACTCAAACAACTCAATAGCAAAAAAAATCCAAATAACACAATTAAAAATGGGCAAAGAACTCAAATAGACTTCTTTTTCCAAAAAAGATATTCAAGTGGCCAACAGGAACATGAAAAGGTACTCAACATCACTAATCAAAACCCTAATAGATCACCTCACACTTGTTGGCATGGCTACTGTCAGAAACAGAAGCAATAACAAGTGGTGTTGTGGATGTGGATACAAGGAAAGAAACCTTTGTATACACCTGTTGTGAGTGTAAACAGGCATAGTCAAATAGAAAATAGTCTGCACATTTCTTGAAAAAGATAGAAGTACCACTTCATGCTTCAGTGGTGTCTAACTCTTTGAGACCCATGGACTGTAGTCCACTAGGCTCCTCCATCCATGGGATTTTCCAGGCAAAGATACTGGAGTGGGTTGCCATTTCCTCCTCCAGGGAGAAGTACCATATGCAATTCAACTTCTGGGTATATACTCAAAATACATCAAATTACCATCCTGAATAGTTGTCTGTACCCCAACTTCACTGTAGCATTGTTCACAATAGCCAAGACATGGAGACATTGTAAAGGCTCACGGGTAAATGAAAGGATAAAGAAAAAGTGATATACACGTATACACACACACAGACACACACACATACAGAGGAAAAATATTCAGCCATAAAAAAGAAGGAATATTGCTAGCTGTGACAACATGGATTGACCTTAAGGGCATTATGCTAGATCAAATGGAGAAAGACAAATATTGTACGATGTCACTTACATGTGAGATCTAAAAACCTAAAATCATAGAAAAAGAACAAATTAGTGTTAGCCAAAGGTGGGTGGGTGTGTGTGTGCAGGGGAGAACTGAGTAAAGGCAGTAAGAATATACAAATTTTCAGTTATAAGAAAAATAAGTTCTGGAAATGTAACATTTAGAATGATGACAATAGTTAACAATACTATGTGGACTATCTGAAAGTTACTAAGAGAGTTAGAGCTTACAAATTCACATCAGAAGAAAAAACTAACTTCAGAAGATAGATGCTAACTTATTGTGCTAATTATTTAGCAATGTATGTATGCGTGTGTTCATCTGCTCAGTTGTGTCCAACTCTCTGTGACCGTTTGGACTTAGCCTGCCAGACTCCTCTGTCCATGGGATTTCTCAAGCAAGAATATTGGGGAGGGTTGCCATTTCCTCTTCCAGGGGATCTTCCCAACCCAGGGATCAAACCCATGTTTCCTGCATCTCCTGCATTGCAGGAATCATGATGTACACCAAAAGTACAATGTTATATATAATTATATCTCAATAAAACTAAGGGGCAGGGAACTAAACACATATTATACAACCCGATAATCACAGACCTGGGCATCTATGCTAGAGGAATAAAAATTTATGTGGGCATAAAATCCTGTATATAAATTTTCATAGCAGCTTTATTTATATAATGAAAAACTGGAAACAACCAAAATGTTGCTAAACAAACAGATGAGTATACAAACTGGTACATCCATACCACGAAGTATCAGATCAGATCAGTCGCTGAGTCGTAGCCGACTCTTTGTGACCCCAAGAACTGCAGCACGCCAGGCCTCCCTGTCCATCACCAACTCCCGGAAGTCACTCAGACTCACGTCCATCGAGTCAGTGATGCCATCCAGCCATCTCATCCTCTGTCGTCCCCTTACTCCTGCCCCCAATCCCTCCCAGTATTAGAGTCTTCTCCAATGAGTCAACTCTTTGCATGAGGTGGCCAAAATACTGGAGTTTCAGCTTTAGCATCATTCCTTCCAAAGAAATCCCAGGGCTGATCTCCTTCAGAATGGACTGGTTGGATCTCCTTGCAGTCCAAGAGACTCTCAAGAGTCTTCTCCAACACCACAGTTCAAAAGCATCAATTCTTCGGTGCTCAGCCTTCTTCACAGTCCAGCTCTCACATCCATACATGACCACAGGAAAGACCACAGCCTTGATTAGGCGAACCTTTGTTGGCAAAGTAATGTCTCTGCTTTTGTTTTGTTTTTTAAATTAAATTTTATTTTGCTTAACTTTACAATATGTATTGCTTTTACCATACATCGAGATGGATCCGCCACCAGTATACACGTGCTTCCCATCCTGAACCCTCCACCCTTCTCCCTCCCCATACCATCCCTCTGGGTCGTCCCAGTGCACCAGCCCCAGGCATCCGTTATCGGGCATCGTACCTGGACTGGAGACTCGTTTCAGATATGATATTATACATATTTCAATGCTATTCTCCCAAATCATGTCTCTGCTTTTGAATATGCTATCTAGGTTGGTCATAACTTTCCTTCCAAGGAGTAAGCGTCTTTTAATTTCATGGCTGCAGTCACCATCTGCAGTGATTCTGGAGCCCAGAAAAATAAAGTCTGACACTGTTTCCACTGTTTCTCCATCTATTTCCCATGTAGTGATGGGACCAGATGCCATGATCTTCGTTTTCTGAACGTTGAGCTTTAAGCCAACCTTTTCACTCTCCACTTTCACTTTCATCAAGAGGCTTTTTAGTTCCTCTTCACTTTCTGCCATACGGGTGGTGTCATCTGCATATCTGAGGTGATTGATATTTCTCCCAGCAATCTTGATTCCAACTTGTGTTTCTTCCAGTCCAGCATTTCTCATGATGTACTCTGCATATAAGTTAAATAAACATGGTGACAATATACAGCCTTGACGTACTCCTTTTCCTATTTGGAACCAGTCTGTTGTTCCATGACCAGTTCTAACTGTTGCTTCCTGACCTGCAGACAGATTTCTCAAGAGGCAGGTCAGGTGGTCTGGTATTCCCATCTCTTTCAGAATTTTCCACAGTTTATTGTGATCTACACAGTCAAAGGCTTTGGCATAGTCAATAAAGCAGAAATAGATGTTTTTCTGGAACTCTCTTGCTACCACGAAGTATAACTCACCTTTAAAAAGGAACAAATTACTATATACACAATTTAGATGAATTACAAGAGCAGTATCATGAATGAAAATTCAGCCTCTAAAGGTCACGTATTTTATAATTCCACTTCTAAAATATCCTTTAAGTGATAAAATTATAGGCATGAGAAACAGATTAGAGGTTTCCAGGGATTGAGGACTCTGTTGTGGGGGGTTGGAGGAAGTGGATATACACAAAGGCGACTTGATTGTGACAGTAGCCACAGTAATCTAACACAGGTGATAAAATGACATGAAATTATACACACACTGTATCAATGCCAAATTCCTGGTTTTGAATTTTAACAATAATTATGTAAGATATAAAACTGGGGAAACTGCGTGAAGGATACATGTGATCTCTCTGTACTAGTTCTGTAACTTCCTATGTATCCGTAGTTACTCCTTTAAAAATGAAGAGAAAAAGACAATGACATATAAATTCAAATCAGAAACTATTTTGACCTTACAGTTTTGTTCTTGTTCAAAACACTCAGAATATTCAAAGAAAATTTCCTTTTATTTTTGGTGTAACTGGTTCCTCAGTTTTTAAAAATAAGTTGAATGTAAAACAACAAGAAGATATCCAAATCTGAGACTTTCAAAAGGATAAAATCTCCATTTCTTCATTGTGGCACAGACCTTAAGAACATCAATTTTAAAACTCAACCATAAGTTTTTTTACATTAAGTTCACTGATGTTAAAAATATGAATGTAATTTGGATTGTTAGATTAAATCAATTACTGAGTCTCATTTTTTCATGAAGAATTAAACTCAATGATATAAGTATAAAGAAGTTCTTTGCGAGACTTTCAAAATGGCAGAGGAGTAAGACTATACCGTGAAGTAAGACTATATCATAAAGGAAGGTGGGGAGATCACCATCTCCCACAAATGCATCATAGATGCATTTGCATGTGGAACAACTCATTCGGAACACCTTCTGGATGCTGGCAGAAGATGCCAGACTTCCAAAAAGGCAAGCTAATCGCCACAGAATGAAGTAGGGCAAAAGATACAAGAACAATGAAAGACAAAGGACTTGGGATGGGGATCTGAACTTCAAGGAGGGAGCTGTGAAGGAGGAAAAGTCTGCACACTCAAAACCCCCTCATGGGTGGGGACAGGAGCATCTTCAGAACCTCTAAGGGGAACGCAGCAACATTAGGAAGGCAAAATGAAAAGAATTCACCACAGAGATAACTGCTGACCAGCATTTCCCAGTTGAGATGCTGTTTGCATGCCCACTACAGTGATTTGAGGCTGGGTGCTTAAGCTCAGGCTTCAGGCACCGGACCCCAGGGAGAAAACTGGGGTTGACAGAAATGATGCTAATCTGAGGGAACTAGTACAATACAGCGGAGCGAGTCCAGGGTAAAGCATGGGCCTTCGAGAGAGTCAAGGGATCACTGCTGCAGGGAAACTCTAATTCCACACATGCACAGACTACAGGACTCTGCCTTTGTGAAAGCCAAAGGGATGGGAGAAGCCACAGATGTGGACTGCCACCCCAGAGGCAGTACACTGGCCACCACTGCCAAAGCTGGCAGAAGTGCCAGATGTCGCACTAGCCACGACTGCAGTTTATGATCCCAGAGTGGGGAATGCAGGCTGACTGGCCACCTCTAAAGCCAAGGCGAGGGCCAGAGGTTGTTGACAAAATGCCACTGTGGTCCCAACCCCAGAGGCAGCAGCTTTCACCAAGCAGTGAGCAGGCACAGGTCACTGCCCACACCTTCTGGGGAAACTTTGCAGCTTGGCTCTGCTGAGGGACACATGAACCAAGGCCAACTCCCCTGAGGGAGCACATGATGGCCTGACTATAGCAACTTTCTGCAGGCCTCCACCTCAGTGGGCACTTCCACATGTCCCAGTTGTGTCTCCCATATCACTTCCTCTCCCAAGTCAAACTGAGCAAGCAAGCCCTGATTAGCTGCTACTCTCGTTCACTCTTGTCTGGGTGGGGAATAGACATTGGAGGGTGGCCTACAAGCAGAAGCAGGGCCAAAACCAAAGCTGAGCACCAGGGGTTGTGGGATGGAAGAAGAGGAAGGGAATGTGCTCCTCTAGCCACAGTTACAGCAGATTAAATCCCCAGAAAGAGCCTAAGGCTGTGGACTTTGGGGGCAACTGTGGACTTTGGGAGCAAGAACAAGCCGGAGTAAGACCAGATCTGAGTCTGAGCTGACCGTACAGCACCCACAACAGGTCCAGAGACCGTCCAAGAAACGCTGGAGGACTTCCTGAGTAAACGGAATGCCTAGTGCACACTGTATGCAAGGACAACGGAGGATTCAGGAGGACATTCTTCTCTATATATATGTATGTATATATTTTTTCTTTTTCATACTGTTGTAATGGTATTCTTTATTATTCCTTTAATTTTTATTTTTAACTTACTTTTCCTTTTTAAAAACCTTTTACTTTTGAATAAATTTATTATTTTTTCTATTTTTACAGTACTCTAGTTATATTCCATTTTTTCCCATGTTTTTGATCTTTTATTTTTGCTACTCTAGTTTTTAGTATTTGTTTTCACTTAGCATTTGTTTATTGGCTTGAATGTACTCTTTCTTTTTTGGTTCCTATTTTTATTCTTTTTTCTTCTCTTTTTTTTTTCTATTCTCTTTGTGAGTATGAAAGCGCCTTTGTTTATTCTTGTCTGTTGATTGTTGCTTGTGTTGCTTTCACCATTTGTCGTGGGTTTTGTCTATCTTTTTTCTTCTTTCTATATTTGACGTCTTCTTTTTCCTTTTGCTTTTCATTTCTTTTTTTTTTTTTTTTACTCTTTCCCCTCTTTTCTTTTCTGTTTTTTCCCTCTTCTCTCACTCCTTTTTTGTGCCCTTTATGACTTTTTCTTTCCCTTTTATGCTGTGTGGCTTGTGGAGTCTTGGGGCTACAGTAAGGAGTCAGGCCTGAATCTCCAAGGTAGGAGACCTGAGTCCAGGGTGTTGCACCATGAGAGAACTCCCAATCCCATGGAATATTAAACAGCAAGAGCTCTCCCAAAAGCCGCCATCTCAACACTAAGACCATGCAACACAAAAGGCCAGAAAGCTCCAATGCCAGACGTTTGATGCCAAACCATCAGCAAAACATGAACACGACACTGCTCAGTAGCAGAGAGGTGTTCCAATGCCATACCTTGTTTACAGACTCCCCAACACAAACCACTGGATATAGTACTGCCCTTCAGAGAGACAAGATCTAACTCCAACCACCAGAACACAGGCACCAATCCCCACCACCAAGTAAAGCTTCACAAGGCACTGGTCCAAACCCACCAGCTGGGGACCAAGTCCACAACATGAACTACAACCCTGCAGCTACAGAAAGGAGACCCCAAGCACAGTAAATTAAATGAGAGGAAAAGACAGAGAAACATACAGTAGATGAAGGAACACAGTAAAACCCACAAAACCTAACAAATGAAGAAGAAATAGGCAGTCTACTTAAAAAAGAATTCAGAGTAATGAAAATAAAGATGATCCAAAAATGTGGAAAATGGAAGCACAGATAAACAGAATTGAGGCACGGACTTAGAAGATACAAGAAATGTTTAATAAGTACCTAGTACAAATAAAGAACACATAATCAGCAATGAAAAACAAAATAACTGAGATGAAAAATACACTAGAGGAAACCAAGAGCAG
Source organism: Tragelaphus eurycerus (assembly GCA_935064755.1). Lineage (NCBI taxonomy): Eukaryota > Metazoa > Chordata > Mammalia > Artiodactyla > Bovidae > Tragelaphus > Tragelaphus eurycerus. The sequence continues at coordinate 4,048,517 of CAKXYN010000123.1, forward strand.
AATAATTAAGGCAGAAGAATGGATAAGTGAGCAGGAAGATAAAATGATGGAAATAACTGAAACAGAGCAGAATAAAGAAAAAAGAATGAAAAGAAACGAAGACAGTCTCAGAGACAACTGTAACATAATTAAGCACACCAACATTTGAATTATTGAGGTCTCAGAAGAAGAAAACAAGTAGAAAGGGTATGAGAAAATATTTGAGGAGATTATAGACAAAAACTTCTCTAATATGGGAAAGGAAATACCAAACAAGCCCAGGAAGCCCAGAGAGTCCCACACAGGATAAAACTTTCAAAGAGAAACAGACCAAGACACATATTAATCAAACTAACAAAAATTAGACACAAAGAAAACCTATTAAAAGAGCAAGGGCAAAACAACAAATAATGTACAAAAGGATTCCCATAAAGCTAATAACTGACCTTTCAGCAGAAAGTCTGCAGTCCAGAAGGAGTAGCAGGATATACTTAAAACGATGAAAAGAAAAAAGCTAAAATCAAGACTACTCTTTAGAGTAAGGATCTCATTCAGATTTGACAGAGAAATCAAAAGCTTTACAGAGAAGCAAAAGTTAAGAGAATTCAGCACCATCAAACCAGCTTTACGACATATACCAAAGGAACGTCTCTAAAGAGGAAACACAAGAGTAAGAGAAGACCTACAAAAACAAACCCCAAACAATAAAATAAGTGGTAATAGGACCATGCATATCACTAATTACCTTAAATGTAAATGGATTAAATGCTCCAAGCAAAAGACACAGACAGGATGAACAGATACAGAAACAAGACCCCTATGTATGCCATCTACAAGAAACCCACTTAAACATAGGGACACATAGAGATTGAAAGTATGGAGCTTAACTTAAAAAATATATTCCATGCAAGTGAAAATCAAAAGGAAGTTTAGGAGTAGCCTAACCAGATAAAATAGACATTGTAAATGTACATTTACATTGTAAAATGTCTATTTTACATTTACAATGTAAATGTACATTACATTACATTACAATGTAAATGTAAAATACTGGAGACAAGGAAGGACACAACAAAAAGATCAAGGGACTAATCCAGGAAGAAGATATAACAATCAAAAATATATATGCACCAAACATAGGAGAACCTCAATATATAAGGAAATGCTAACAATTATAAAAGGAGAAATCAACAGTAACATAATAATAGAGGGGGACTTTAAAACCTCACTCACACCAATGGACAGGTCATCCATACACAAAAATTACTAAGGAAACAGAAGTTTTAAATGATACATTGGGCCAGATGGACTTAATTGATTTCTATAGGACATTTCATCCAAAAACAGTAGATTTCACTTTTTTCTCTAGTGCGTAAGAAACAAAATCCAGGAAAAATAACATCTTGGGTCCACAAATTAGCCTTGGTAAGTTTAAAAAAAGTAAAACTAAAAATATATTAAGCATTTTTTTTTACCACAATGCTATAAGATTAGATATGAACTACAGAAATAAACTGTAAAAGAAAATCACAAACACAGGGAGGCTAAACAACATGCTTCTAAATAACCAAGAGTTCACTGAAGATCTCAAAGAGGGAAAAGCAAAAAAGGAAAACACAACAACTCAAAACCTACAGGATTCAGTAAAACCAGTGCTATGAGGGAAATTTATAGCAATATAAACCTATCTCAAGAAACAAGAAAAACATCAAATAAACAATCTAACTTTACATTTAAGCAACTAGAAAAATAACAACAACAACAAAAAACCAAGTTGTTAGAAGGAAAGAAATTATAAAGATTAGATCAGAAATAAATGAAAAAGAAATGAAGGAGTCAATAGAAAAAATCAGTGAAACTAAAAGCTGATTTTTTGAGCAGATAAGCAAAATGGACAGACTGTTAGCCAGCCTAATCAAGAAAAAAAGGAGAAAACTCAAATCAATAAAATTAGAATAGACAAAGGAGAAGTAACAACAGACAATAAAGAAATATAAAGGATTATAAAACACCACTATGAGCAACTATATGCCAATAAAATGGACAAGCTAGAAGAAACGGATGAATTCTATGGAAAGTACAACCTTTCAAGAGTGAGCCAGGAAGAAATAGAAAAAAATGAACACACCAGTCACAAACACTGAAATCAAAACTCTACTCAAAAAATCTTCCAACAAAAGCCCAGTGCCAGATAGTTTCAAAGGCAAGCTTTATCGAAAGTTTAGAGGAGAGCTAACTCATATGCTGCACAAACTCTTCCAGAAAACTGCAGAGGAAGGAAAACTCCCAAACTCCTTTTATGAGGCCACCATCACCCTGATACCAAAATGTGACAAACATACACAAAAAAAGAAAATTACAGGCCAATATCACTGATGACATGTACCACACGCATGCTTTCAGGTCCGACTCTTTGCAATCCCATGAACTGTAGCTCCTCTGTCCATGGAATTTTCCAAGCTAGAATACTAGACTGGTTTCCCATTTCCTACTCCAGGGGTTCTGCCTGTCCTGGAGGTTAAACCTGTGATTCTGAGTCTCCTGTAATGGCAAGTAGATTTCTTTACCACTGCGTCACCTGGGAAGTCAATAACTAATAAACATTGATACAAAAATCCTCAACAAAATATTAGCAAACAGAATCCAACAACATATTAAAAGCGTCAGATATCCCCTAATCAAGTGGGGTTTATCTCAGGAATGCAAGGATTCTTCAATACACACAAATCAATCAATGTGATACACCATATTAACAAATTGAAAAATAAAACCATATGATAATCTCAATAAAGGCAGAAAAAGCTTTTGCAAAATTCAGCACCCATGTATGTTAAACTCTTCCAAAAAATGGGCACAGAAGGAATCTACCGTTAACAAAGGCCGTTTACAGCAAACCAATGCAAACATGATTCTCAATGGTGAGAAATTGAAAGCGTTCACTCTAAGATCAGAAACAAGACAAGGGTGCCCACTTGTGAGATAGGGTGCCCTATTATTCAACATAGTTTTGGATGTCCTAGCTACAGAAATCAGAAAAGAAAAACAAATAAAAGGAATCCAGGCTGGAAAGGAAGAAATATAACTCTATTTGCAGATAACATGATACTGTACATAAGAAATCCTAAAGATACTATCTGAAAATTACTAGAGCTAATCAGTGAATATGGTAAACTTGCAGGATACAAAATCGATACACAGAAAACACATGCATTCCTATCTACTAACGATGAAAAATCAGAAAGAGAAATTAAGGAATAAATCCCATTTATCACTGCAACAAAAAGAATAAAATACCTAGGAATAAATCTACCTAAGGAGACAAAAGAACTATATTCAGATATAAAACACTGATGAAAGAAATCAAGGATGATATAAATAGATAAGAGGAATATTTCATGATCCTGGCTTGGAAGAATCAGTATTATGAAAATGACTGAACTACCAAATGCAATCAACAGATTCAAGGCAATCCCTATCAATTACCAATTGGCATTTTTCACAGAACTAGAACAAAAAATCTCAGTTTGTATGGAAACACAAAAGACCCCAAATAGCCAAAGCAATCTTGAGAAAGAAGAATGGAGGTGAAGGAATCAACTTACCTGATTTCAGACTATACTACAAAGCTACAGTCATCAAGACAGTATGGCAGTGGCACAAAAAGAAAAGTATAGACCAACTGAACAGGATAGAAAGCCCAGAGACAAACCCATGCACCTAGGGGCACCTTATCATTGACAAAGGAGTTAAAAATATACAGTGAGGAAAAAGATAGCTTCTTCAATAAGTGGTGCTGGGAGAACTGGACAACAACGTGTAGAAGAATGAAATTAGTACACTTCCTAACACCACACACAAAGATAAACCTGAAATGGATTAAAGACCTAAAAGTACACTATAAAACTATAGTTTGATAGAAATTATAGAAACTATAAAACTCTTGGAAGAAAACATAGAATGCTGTATGACATAAATCATAGCAAGATCCTCTATGAACCACCTTCTAGAATAATGGAAATAAAAATAAACAAGTGAGACCAAATTAAACTTAAAAGCTTTTGCACAGCAAAGGAAACTGTAAACAAGGTGAAAAGATAACCCTCAGAATGGGAGAAAATAATAGCAAATGAAATAAATGACAAAGGATTAAGCTCCAAAATATACAAACAATTCATGCAACTCAATGCCAGAGAAACAATCCAATCAAAAAGTGGGCAAAAGACCTCGACAGACATTTCTCCAAAAATATATGGATGGCTAATAAACACATGAAGAGATGCTCAACATCACTCATTATTAGAGAAATGTAAATAAAAACTACAATGAGCTATCACCTCATACCAGTCAGAATTGCCATCATCAAAAAGTCCACAAACAAGTGCTGGAGAGGGTGTGGAGAAAAGGAAACCCTCGTGCACTGCTAGGGGGAATATGAATTGACAGAGCCATGATGGAAGACAGTATGACGATTCCTTTAGAAAATCAGGAATAAAACTACCATATAATCCAGCAATACCACTTTTAGGCATATACCCTGAGGAATCCAAAACTGAAAAATAAACATGTACCTCAATGTTCACTGTAGCACTATTTACTATAGCTATAGAGAGTGAAAAAGTTGGCTTAAAGCTCAACATTCAGAAAATGAAGATCATGGAATTCGGTCCCATCACTTCATGGGAAATAGATGGGGAAACAGTGGAAACAGTGTCAGACTTTATTTTTCTGGGCTCCAAAATCACTGCAGATGGTGACTGCAGCCATGAAATTAAAAGACGCTTACTCCTTGGAAGGAAAGTCATGTCCAACCTAGATAGCATATTCAAAAGCAGAGACATTACTTTGCCAACAAAGGTCCGGCTAGTCAAGGCTATGGTTTTTCCTGTGGTCATGTATGGATGTGAGAGTTGGACTGTGAAGAAAGCTGAGCGCCAAAGAATTGGTGCTTTTGAAGTGTGGTGTTGGAGAAGACTCTTGAGAGTCCCTTGGACTGCAAGGAGATCCAACCAGTCCATTGTGAAGGAGATCAGCCCTGGGATTTCTTTGGAAGGAATGATGCTGAAGCTGAAACTCCAGTATTTTGGCCACCTCATGCGAAGAGTTGACTCATTGGAAAAGACTCTGATGCTGGGAGGGACTGGGGGCAGGAGGAGAAGGGGACGACAGAAGATGAGATGGCTGGATGGCATCACTGACTCGATGGACGTGAGTCTGAGTGACCTCCAGGAGTTGGTGATGGACAGGGACGCCTGGCGTGCTGCAATTCATGGGGTCACAAAGAGTTGGGCACGACTGAGCAACTGAACTGAACTGAGGACATGGAAGCAACCAAGATGTCCTTTGACAGATGAAGGGATCAAGAAGCTGTGGTACCTATATACAATAGAATACTACTCAGCCATAAAAAGGAACACATCTAAGTCAGTTCTAATGAGGAAGATGAACCTAAAGCTTATTACACAGACTGAAGTAAGTCAGAAAAACAAATATCATATATTAATGCATATATATGAAATCTAGAAAGATGGTACTGATGAACCTACTTTCAGGGCCTCAATGGAGAAAACACAGAGAACAGATTTATGGACAAGGGCAGGAGAGAAGAAGGAAACGGCAAGATGATTGGAGACAGCAGCATGGAGGCACATACACTAACATATGTAAAACAGACAGCCAAAGGGAATTTGCTTTATGACTCAGAGAACTCACACTGGGGCTCTGTAGTAACCTAGAGGGGTGGGAAAGGTTGGGAGGTGGGAGGAAGGTTCAAGAGGGAGGAGACATATGTACACCTATGGTTAATTCATGTTGATGTATGAGAGAAATTAAACCAATATTGTAAAGCAATCAATTTAAAATAAATATAATTATAAAAAAATTCTCCAGAATGTGGGTAGAAAAGGAACATACCTCAACACAATAAAGGTCATGTACAAGTAACCCACAGAAAAACATTATTTTCAATGGTGAAAAATTAAAAACATTTTAAGATCAGGAACATGATTAAGGGTGTTCATTCTTAACACTATTATTCAATACAGTTTTGGAAGTCCTAGCCATAGCAGTCAGAGAAGAACAAGAAATAGAAAGAATATGGATTGGAAAAGAAAAAGTAAAATTCTCATTGTTTGTAGATGACATAATACTATATATAGAACACTAAAGATGCCACCAGAAAATTACTAGAGCTAATCAATGAATACAGTAAAATCAGAGGATATAAAATTAATATACAGAAATTCCTTACGTTCCTAAACACTAACAATGAAAAATCAAAAAGAGAAATTAAGGAAACAATACCATTCACCATTGCAACAAAAAAAAATTAAATAGCTGGGAATAAACCAACCTAAAGAGACAAAATATCTGTATGCAGAAAACTATAAGATACAGATGAAAGAAACCAAAGACAACACAAACAGATGGAGTGATATACCATGTTCTTGAATTTGAAAAATATTGTGAAAATGACTATACTACCCAAAGCAATCTCCAGACTCAATGTTATCCCTATAAAACTACCAATGTAATTTTTCACAGTACTGAACAAAAAAATTCATGATTTGGAAAAACAAAAGACCCTCAAATAGCCAAAGCAATGTTAAGAAAATCAGAGCTGGAGAAATCAACCTTGCTGATTTCAGACTATACTACAAAGCTATAGTCATCAAGAGTATGGTACCAGCACAAAAACAGAAATACAAACCAATAGGACAAGAAAGAAAGCCCAGAGATAAACCCACATACCTATGGGCACCTTATTTTTGACAAAGGAGACTATACAATGGAGAAAAAAACAGCCTCTTCAATAAGCAGTGCTGAGAAAAGTGGACAGCCACATGTAAAAGAATGAAAAGAACACTTTCTACCACCATACACAAAAATAAACTTGAAATGGATTAAAGACTCAAATGTTAGGCTAGCAACTTATAAAGCTCTTAGATGAAAACATAGGTAGAACAGTCTTTGACATAAGATCCTCCTTGACCCACCTCTTAAAGTAAGTGAAATAAAATAAAAAATAAACAAATAGGACCAGCATGAATGCTCAGTGGCGTCAGTGTGGCTGACTCTTTGTGACCCAATGGGCTGTAGCCCACTAGAATCCTCTATCCATAGGATTCTCCAGGCAAGAATGCTGGAGTGGGTTGCCATTTCTTCCTCAAATTGATCTTCCTGATCCAGAGATCGAATTCATGACTCTTGCCATTTCCTGCAGAGTCTTTTTTTTTTAAATATAAATGTATTCATTTTAATTGGAGGCTAATTACTTTACAATGTTGTAGTGGTTTTGCCATATATCAACATGAATCAGCCATGGGTGTACATGTGTTCCCCATCCTGAACCCCCTCCCACTTCCCTCCCCATCCTTGTGGGTCATCCTAACACTGCATCACCAGAGAAGCCCCAAATGGGACCTAATTAAACTATAAAGCTTTTGCAAGGCAAGGAAACAATATACAAGAGTAAAAGACAACACTCAGAATGGGAAAAAATATTTGCAAATGTAGCAACTGACAAAGGATTATTCTCCAAAATGTATAAGCAGCTCATACATCTCAATATCAGAAAAATAAATAGCCCAATCAAAAAATGAGCAGAAGACCTAAACAGACATTTCTCCAAAGACATACAGATGGCCAATAAACACGTGAAAAGATACTCAACAATGCTCATTATCAGAGAAACGCAAATCAAAACTACAATAAGGTATCATCTCACACAGGTCACAATGGCCATCATCAAAAAACCTACAAACAATAAATGCTGGAGTGGAAGCTGAGAAAGGGAACCCTCCTGCACTGTTGATGGGATGTAAAGTGGTATAGCCACTATGGAGAGCAGTATGGAAATTTCTTCAAAAACTAGCAATACAAATACCATATGACCCAGAAATCTCAATACTGAGCATATACCCTTATGGCTTTTAAAATACCACAATTCAAAAAGATACACACACTCTAATGTTCACTACAGCACTTGTTTACAATGGCCAAGACACAGAAATCAATCTAGATGTCCATCAACAAATGAATGGATAAACTGCAGTACATATATACTATGGAATGACTGAGTGAGTGAAAGTTGCTCGGTCGGGTCCGACTCTTTGTGACCCCATGGACTGTAACACTGGAGTGGGTAGCCAGTCCCTTCCCCAGGGGATTTTCCCAATCTAGGGATTGAACCCAGGTCTCCTGCATTGCAGGCGGAATCATTATCAGCTGAGCCACCAGGGAAGCCCAAACTCAGCCATAAAAAGGAAGGAATCTGAGTTAGTAGTAAGTAGTGAGGTAGATGAAGGCATGTTACACAGAGTGATGTAAGTCATAAAAAAACAAAAATTGTACATTAAAACATACATATAGAAAAAAATACATATGGAATCTAAGAAATAATACTGATGAACCTATTTACAGAGAATAAATGCCAACCCCGACATTGAGAATGGTCTGTGGACACAGTAGGGGAAGGAAAATGTAGGACAAATTGAGAAGGTAGCATTGACATATATACACTATCATGAGTGAAACAGGTAACTAGCAGGAAACTGCTGTAAAACACAGGGAGCCCAGTCTGGTGCTCTGTGACAACCAGAGGGGTGGAATATGGGGCTGTAGGGGGTGTGAAGGAGGCTCAAGAAGGAGGGGATATATATCTAATTATGATGTATCATGTTGATGTATGGCAGAGACCACCACAACATTGTAAAGCAATTATCCTCCAATTATAAAACAGCATTATTTCTATTGATACAAAGATAGTCACTAAAAGCAAACTATACTATAAATTTTCAAATATTCTCAAATATACTAGGATCATACACAGCTAGTAACTTTTATAAAACATAAAAGCCCACCATCCATGTACTCTACACAGGATAAATCCAAGAAGCTGAAACTTTCTATTCTTAAATTTGGTTTGAGTAAATCTCTAATAATACAAGGCTCCCCTGGTAGCTCAGGGGGTAAAAGAAAGTTAAAGTTGCTCAGTCGTATCTGACTCTGGACTATACAGTCCATGGAACTCTCCAGGTCAGCATACTGGAGTGGGTTGCCATGCCCTCTCCTCCAGGGCATCTTCCCAACCCAGGTCTCCCACATTGCAAAAGGATTCTTTAACCAACTGAGCCACGAGGGAAGCCTGAATCCACCTGCAATGCAGGAGACCTGGGTTCAGTCCCTGGGTTGGGAAGATCCCCTGGAGAAGTGAACAGTTACGCCTCGAGTATTCTGGCCTGGAGAATTCCAGGGATAGAGGAGAATGGTGGGCTACAGTCCATGAGATCACAAAGAGCTGGACACGACTGAGTGACTTTTACTTTCACTCCTAATATTAAGTGTATTTTGCAAATAGCAAACAACCTGGGATTGAGAGGTGAAGGAACAGGGTCCCAGATGATCCATCACTGACTAGTGACCCATACTGACGCTCTTTAAGGCTCTGGCTTCCTTAACTGCAAAGTGGACACATTAAATTACATTGTACTGCAGTGATGCTTAAATGACATTAATATTAATGTTGTCAAGTGGTATATAAATATTAATGGTCAAAATCAATAATAATGTATACTTAACAATAAACATTATTAAATGGTAAACAATTCTTAAATCTGGGTAAAAGATCTGTAGGCAATTCTTTTTTTCCAAAATATTCTATAAGTTCAATATCATATTTCACTAATTTTAAGACACAACTTTTCATACTTAACACATCTGAAATTGATAGAAATGTATCTAATAACCACTTTAGTTAAACAACAGTCATAAGATACGTGTTATTACATGTGTTATGTGCATCAAAATGTGAAAGATGTGTATCAGTCTTGGAAGAAAACCCTGAAGATAAAAATGGACACTGACTTTGTTTAAAAAATGATACATCACTAATGCTCTAACAGAGAACAATATTATATAGAAAAACATGGACACTGCAACTTTAAGTTGAAGGTGAACTGAAGAGTTAGGCTCTGAATGTGAGTATGTCAGCAAATTAATTTTGCTTACTTTTTAAAATGTGTGTACAAGGTTGATACGATTATTTTTAAAAGGGCTTGCCATGAGAATGAAAACTTCCAAGTCATAAAAAGCTGTGTCACAATTAAACAGCATTTTTCTGTTCACCTTCCTGCTGAAAATACTGAATCAATTTTCAAAATTTCACTTTTTTTCTTTTAATGTCTTCCATTATAATTTGATTTAAAAAAATTTAGTCACTAAAAGTACAGGCACCAAGTCTAATAACCAAGCTTTTGATATTAAGTAACAACAAAGGAACATATGCAAATTGATAGAAGGAGAATATTAAACTAAAGCTGTGCTATGACTGATGCAGGCTCTGATTTCTTTAAGTCTCCCACTGATAGAAGTTTCGTCACTGACATTTCTAGCTATTCTATTTCAGTATTTATTACAGAGTGCTAACTATATGCCAGGTAGTCAATTACACACTAGAGATAGCAAGGAGAATAAAGGCAGACACGATCGCTGCTTTCCTGATGTTTAGTATACAGAAAAGAAGACTGACAAATTATAAATTGCAATAAGTTCTATGAAGAAACAACTGGAAAAATAAAAGAAAAATGAACAGTGGATGATTTTCAATTGCAGATAATGCAATGGTAACAGAGAAAACTTGCATAACCTTACTCTGTGCCAGACTCTGTAACTACATCTTTACCTACTCTTTAATCTCCAAAACAACTACTATAAAATAGATACTACTATTATCTCTATTTTATAGACCCAAGGAATATGAGGCTTAACATACCTGAAATTGATATATATCTTATAATCACTTCTGTTGGGCAGAAGTCATTACATATTTGTCATTACCTATGTATGTGAATTAAAATGTGAAAAATGGTTTAACAGTGTCTTGAAACAAAATCTTGAAAATAATAATGGATAGCAAGTAAGCAGGGAGATAGGCTATAAACCCAGAAAGTTTGATTCCAGAGACCATGCTTTCAATCCACTATAATTTCAGGGAGAGCCTTCCTGAGCTGGTTTCATAAGTTAACACCTGAAAGATGAGAAGGTAAGGGGTGGTGAGAGAAATTATGTATTAAGCCCTAAAGTGGGAAAGGGTCTTTCAGTTTTAGAATATGACATAAGGCCAGCATTGTTGGAGTGTATTTAATGACATCAAGAATGTGGGAGAGACAGGCCTACAGAAGGTTGGAGCTACCTCGGGCAGGATCTTGTAAGACGCAAGGAACTTGAATTTTATTCTAAGTGCAGCTGGATTTCAGTTATGTCACTCAGTTGTGTCTGACTCATTGCAACTGCACGGACTGCAGCATGCCAGGCCTCCCTGTCCATCACCAACTCCTGGAGCTTACTCAAACCCATGTCCATTGAGTTGGTGATGCCATCCAACCATCTCATCCTCTGTCGTCCCCTTCTTCTCCTGCCTTCAATATTTCCCAGCATCAGGTTCTTTTCAAATGAGTCAGCTCTTCGCATCAGAAGGCCAAAGTACGGGAGTTTCAGCTTCAACATCAGTCCTTCCAATAAACACCCAGGACTCATCTCCTTTAGGATGGACTGGTTGGATCTCCTTGCAATCCAATGGACTCTCAAGAGTCTTCTCCAACACCACAGTTCAAAAGCATCAATTCTTCGGCGCTCAGCCTTCTTCACAGTCCAGCTCTCACATCCATACATGACCACAGGAAAAACCATAGCCTTGACTAGGCGAACCTTTGTTGGCAAAGTAATGTTTCTGCTTTTTACTATGCTGTCTAGGCTGGTCAGAGCTTTTCTTCCAAGGAGCAAGTGTCTTTTAGTTTCATGGCTACAGTCACCATCTGCAGTGATTTTTGGAGCCCCAAAAAATAAAGTCTGACAGTTTCCCCATCTATTTTCCATGAACTGTTGGAACCTGATGCCATGATCTTCGTTTTCTGAATGTTGAGCTTTAAGCCAACTTTTTCACTCTCCTCTTTCACTTTCAAGAGGCTCTTTAGCTCTTCTTTGCTTTCTGCCATAAGGGTGGTATCATTTGTAAACCTGAGATTATTGATCTTATTAAGATTTCTCTCAGCAATCTTGATTCCAGCTTGTGCTTCATCCAGCCTAGCGTCTCTCATGATGTACTCTGCATACAAGTTAAATAAGCAGGGTGACAATATACAGCCTTGACGTACTCCTTTCCCTATTTGGAACCAGTCTGTTGTTCCACGTCCAGTTCTAACTGTTGCTTCCTGACCCGCATACAGATTTCTCAAGAGGCAGGTCAGATGGTCTGGTATTCCCATCTCTTGAAGAATTTTTCAGTTTGTTGTGATCCACAGTGAACGGCTTTGGCATAGCCAATAAAGCAGAAATAGATGTTTTTCTGCCACTCTCTTGCTTTTTCAATGATCCAGCAGACATTGGCAATTTGATCTCTGGTTCCTCTGTCTTTCCTAAATCCAGCTTGATCATCTGGAAGTTCATGGTTCACATATTGTTGAAGCCTGGCTTGGAGAATTTTGAGCATTACTGTGAGATGAGTGCAATTGTGTGGTAGTCTGAGCACTCTTTGGCATTCCCTTTCTTTGGGATTGGAATGAAAACTGACCTTTTCCAGTCCTGTGGCCACTGCTGAGTCTTCCAAATTTGCTGGCATATTGAGTGCAGCACTTTCACAGCATCATCTTTCAGGATCTGAAATAGCTCAAAGGGAATTCCATCACCTCCACTAGCTTTGTTCATAGTGATGCTTCCTAAGGTCCACTTGACTTCACATTCCAGACTGTCTGGTTCTAGGTGAGTGATCACACCATTGTGATTATCTGGGTTGTGAAGATCATTTTTGTATAGTTCTTCTGTGTATTCTTGCCACGTCTTCTTAATATCTTCTGCTTCTGTTAGGTCCCTATAATTACTGTCCTTTATGAGCCCATCTTTGCATGAAATATTCCCTTGGTATCTCTAATTTTCTTGAAGAGATCTCTAGTCTTTCTCATTCTATTGTTTTCCTCTATTTCCTTGCACTGATCATGGAAGAAGGCTTTCTTATCTCTCCTTGCTATTCTTTGGAACTCTGCATTCAAATGGTTATATCTTTCCTTTTCTCCTCTGCTTTTCACTTCCCTTCTTTTCACAGCTATTTGTAAGGCCTCCTCAGACAGCCATTTTGCTTTTTTACATTTATTTTTCTTGGGGATGGTCTTGATCCCTCTCTCCTGTACAATGTCACAAACCTCCATCCATAGTTCATCAGGTACTCTGTCAGTCATATCTAGTCCTTTAAATATACTTATCACTTCCACTGTATAATCGTAAGGGATTTAATTTAGGTCATATCTGAATGGTGTAGTGGTTTTCCCTACTTTCTTCAATTTAAGTCTAAATTTGGCAATAAGGAGTTCATGATCTGAACCACAGTCAGCTCTCGGTCTTGTTTTTGCTGACTGTATAGAGCTTCTCCATCTTTGGCTGCAAAGAATATAATTAATCTGATTTTGGTGTTGACCATCTGGTGATGTCCATGTGTAGGGTCTTCTCTTGTGCTTTTGGAGGAGGGTGTTTGCTATGACCAGTGCGTTCTCTTGTCAAAACTCTATTAGCCTTCATCCTGCTTCATTCTGTACTCCAAGGCCAAATTTGCCTGTTACTTCAGGTGTTTCTTGACTTCCTACTGGATTTATGGAAAACTGAACTAGACAGGGACATAATCCGATTTATTTTTTTAAAATAATCCATCTGGCTGATGTGTAAAGAATGAATTGAAAGAAGTTAAGATAAACAGAGTCTAAATTATTCATTTATTCAACAAATATTAGAATATTTATGAAGTAACTATTATTGTAGTAAGCACTGAAGTAACTATTACTGTAGTAAGCACTATTCCAGAGATTGGACACAGAGTCAAAAATATTAGAGACAAGGTCCTCCACTGTGGAGTACACTTCTGAGTGATGAACACACATACAAACTCATACATCCACAATTTCTCCCACTCTACTGAACATTTTCTATCAGTATACAAGGTTTACTATCTCCCATCTTTAAACAAACATCAAACAAAAATCTATCATTTGACCTTGCACTCTCTGCTAGCTATCATCCTATTCTTTTATTCCCAGAAAAAATTCTTTAAAGAATTGTCTGCAGTAACTTTGCAACCAGTTCTTATCTCAACTCACTACAATCAGGTTCTTCTCTTTCACTCTATTAACATTGTTCCTGTCACTGAACCAAAATTTTTTTTAAATTTGTATGGAAAACAAAAGACCTGAAATAGCCAAAACAATCTTAAGGAAGAAGAATGGAGCTGGAGGAATCATGCTCCCTGACTTCAGCCTATACAAAGCTAGGATAATCAAAACAGTATTGTATTGGTACAAACACACACACAGATCAATGCAAAAGGTCAGAAAGCCCAGAAATAAACCCACACACTTATAGTTAATCAATTACAACACAACAGAGAAGATAGTCTCTTCAATAAGACCTGCTGAGAATAGTGGACAGCTATAGGTAAAAGAATAAAATTAGAATATTCTTTGACACATATACAGAAAAAAAAAAAAACTCAAAATGGATTAAAGATCTAAATGCAAAACCCAATTATTATAAAACTCCTAGAGGAAAACAAACTCTTTGACATAAATCCCAGCAACATTTTTTGTATCTCTCACCTAGAATTGGAAACAAAAGCAAATATAAACAAATAGGACCTAATTAAACTTAAAATCTGCTGCACAGAAAAAGAAATCATAAACAAAACAAAAAGACAACCTTCAGAATGGGAGAAAATATTTGCAAACAGTGCAATCAACAAAGTCTTAATTTCCAAAATATACAAACAGCTTATACAACACAATATCAAAAATAACAACCTATTCATAAAATAGAAGACTTAGACAGTTCTTCAAAGAAGACACACAGATGGCCAACAGGCACATAAGATGGTCAACATCATTCATTATAAGGAAAATGCAAATCAAAACTACAATGAGGTACCACCTTACATGAGTCAGAATGGCCATCATCAAAAAAAATCTACAAATAAATGCTAAGAGCGTGTGGAGAAAAGGGAACTCTCCTACACTACTGGTAGCAATATAAACTGGTACAGCCACTACGGAGAACAGTATGATGGCTTCTTAAAAACAAAATGAAATTACCACATGATCAAGCAATCCCACTCCTGAGCATATACTCAAGAAAGAAAAAAGTTTAATTAGAAAAGATACGTGCACCCTATGTTCACAGCAGCACTATTAACAATAGCCAAGACAAGGAAGCAACCTAAATGTCCATCAGCATATGAATGCATAAAGAAGATGTGATAGATATATAAATGCAATATTACTCGGCCATTTAAAAAGAATGAAATAATACCATTTGCAGCAACATGGATGAACCCAGAGATTATCATGCCAAGTGAAATAAATCAGACACAGAAAGATAAATATCATATGATATCACTTATTATGTGGAATCTAAAAAAATGATACAAATAAACTTACTTTAAAAACAGAAATAAGCTTACAGACAGAGAAAAATAACTGATGGTTACCAAAAGGGAAATAGGGGAAGAGAGAAACTGAGACCTGGGAATTAAAGGATACACACTACATATATAAAATAAACAAGGACCTACTGTATAGCACAGGGCACTATATTCAAAGTCTCATTCATATATATATACATAAAATGTAATCATTTGGCTGTATACTCAAAACATTGTAAGCCACCTAGACTTCAATAAAATAAATAATACAAATAAAAATGAAAATAAACTGCTCATATCAATGTCACCACATTTTCAACTTCCAGTCAAATGCTAACTTCTCTCCCCTCATCTTATAACCTCTCAGATGTGTTCACACTGTTAACTAGTTCCCCCTTCTTTTCTGTGCCAGAACACTTTATAGGCTTCCTCTCTCCTTAGCTTAAATAAAGAGGTCTATGCTGCTGCTGCTGCTAAGTCACTTCAGTCGTGTCCGACTCTGTGTGACCCCATAGACGGAAGCCCACCAGGCTCCCCTGTCCCCGGGACTCTCCAGGCAAGAACACTGGAGTGGGTTGCCATTTCCTTCTCCAACGCATGAAAGTGAAAAGTGAAAGTGAAGTCACTCAGTCGTGTCCGACTCTTAGCGACCCCATGGACTGGAGCCTACCAGGCTCCTCCGTCCATGGGATTTTCCAGGCAAAAGTACTGGGGTGGGGTGCCACTGTGCTTAAGAGCATGGCCTTATAAAATCTTAGCTCTGAAGACTGGTTCAGGAGTGCTTGTCATGGAGGACAGACACAGAAAGAGAATGTTTCTCTTTCCTGAACAAGATAGAAAACTAATCAGTATTTCAGGTTAGAAATGACGATAGTTTAGAGTAGAGACTAGAAATAGATTTTAGCTCTATTTTAGAAATAGAACCAATAGAACTTTGGGACAGATCAGATACAGAAATTAAAGGAATAGGGGAAATCAAGACTTTGCAATAGAATAAAAAACTAATGAACACTACCTAAAAAAAAAAAAAAAAAACCACCAAATTTTAGAGATGGATTTCACTTGATACTTTTCTACTAAAACTGATACTTGGGAGAGGTTATGTGATTTACCCAAAGTCACAAAGATAACTGGTGATAGAACTGAAAATAGAACACAAGTCTCTCATAATCCTAAGAAGCCACAGATCAGGATCTGGCAAGATGAATGCTCTCAGAAGCTTTAGTCCTTTTTTTTTCCTAACCAATGCAGTAAAAAATACTGCAATACGTTTTCGGGTTTATTGCATATAATTAGGCAAGCTATTAACTGCACTTTATATGTCCTTAAGAAAAAAGTAAAAAAAGTAAAGGTAGAGTATAAATATCAGTATTGGCTTATGAAGAGTAAAATCTATTAAAAGTTCATCAAAAACATTTGCTGAAGTAAACTATTTGTAAAGGACAAGATACACAGGAAATCCCCCTTGGGCAGTTTATATTCTAATTTACAAGATAACACATATATAAATAATTCAGGCCAACAGAAGAGATGTCAAAAAATAGTACTAGAATAATTGTCGAACGAATTGTATAGACTATATGTGTGTGTGTGTATATATATATACATACATATATGTGTGTGTATATATATATATATATATATATAGTACGCTGTGGTAGTCCTTTAGATTTGAGCTAAGCCTTCAAGGACAAGTAAGAATTTTAAAAGTAGATGGGGAAGGGGATTACATTAAACAAACCTATAAAGAGTGTCGACTAAGGTAAGGCTCAGGGCTGGGGGTTAGGGAACGGGAAGAGTGAGCTTTTTATACATGTTCCACGAAGACATTCTCTTTGGTATGACATTTGAGACCTGAATGACAAAGAAAAACAAGGAATGTGATGATGGAAGTTGCAGAGAATATTCTGAGAGAACAAGTACAAATAACCACTACATTACCTGCCTACATTAGGCTCTACTGATTGAATACACAGAGCTTAGTTGAATAGTAAAAGAGTAGACCATAAGTTTCTAAATCTGAGTTTAAGTAATCCCATAAATTCTCTTTCTCATCTCAGTTTCTGCATCAGTAAAAATTACTGCATAGAACACGAGAGATAATGAACATATACGTGGTTTAGAAACAGAAACATAAATATACCAAAATTGTAAAAGTTCAAATAAACAAGAATGGAAAAGTTTTAATATGATGTTTAGCTACACAACGTTAAAAATAGAGAAATTAGTAACAATCATTGCTGGTATGGGTATCAGCACTTCATACTTTACATATCTTTACATTTTCTCTTTCTGTAGTTTTTTGTACATGTTTCATCTTCTTTGCCAGACTGTAAGCAGATAAAGCATCTGACACGTTTTTAGTATTAGCTAAATTGATATGTGAAGCGAGTAATTAATTTTAAAGCCCTTTGAGGATTTGTGTTTGTGTTCAAGACCCCATTTAGTTGCAAATGATTGGAGGGGGGCTAATATCACGAAAAGTTAACAGAAATAAATATAAATGAAAATAGAATAGAACCCATTTTAAAAAATACGGAAGTAAGCCCTAGGTAACTGTTAAGTACTACTGCTGGCCTTTAGTTAATACTCTCTGGCAGCCAAAGGAAGAAGGGAATTGGCTGAATCACACAGCGTGGCACTTAATCTATCTCAAAGATGGGCATTTATATTCATCTACAGATTGCAACTGTTTCCTGGCCCCAAACCCGCAAGATCTTTAATCGCAAACATCGGAGCAAAGGCGGAGAGCAACTATGAAGGGCTCCTGAAACTATTTAACTTGGTTCCGTTGCTTTCAGAGCCAGGACCCGTAATAAGAACGGAACCACCGGCGCCTCAACAACAGAATCCTCACTTTTCTCCCCAGGGCTCCGGCCCGGGCTTGGCAAACGCAGAAACAGCCCCTGGCTCCCTTGACGGCTTCTGGACGGCTCCGCGGCTCACCCGAAGTCTCGGCTTCAGGCGGGGGCCGCGCCGCTCCAGGAGTGAGGCGGGGCTCGGGGCCGGGGCGGGCACAGGACCAGAAGGGCCTCAGAGCGCTCAGGCCTCCGGGGTCGGGTGCTGGGGGAGGCAACCCGGGGCCCGGGAAACAACTCCCGAGGCGCCCCGCAGCGCCCTCTGTCACGGAAACCCCCACGCCCCGGCGCAGGACAAGCGGCATGGGCGGCCGAGGCCAGAGAGCCCTCCGCTTTGCGGACGACGAGGCCGGCCCTGGCCCAGGAACGAGCCGGGCCCCCGACGCTCCTCCGGCGCCCCGCGATCACCCACCTGCACCGCGGTCTCCGAAGTCTCCAGCCCGGCCTCTCCGCTCCCGAGGCCTGGCTGCGATTGGCTCCCGCCACTGTCGCGCTGCCTCTTCTTCAAGTCTGAGCGCCGGCCGGTACGCGCCGCGCCTCCGTCCCGCCCCTCGCGCCCCCGAGGTCCCGCCCCGCGCGCGGTCACGCGCTGCCGCAGAGCGCAGAAGACGCAGAGCGCAGAGCACGGTCCCGGCTTCCGCTACCGAGGAGGCGGCGGCCGCGCGGGTGACGCGCAGCTAGAGCCTCAGGTGAGCCACGTCCCGCGGACGCGCGCGGCGCCCCGCCCACGCACACGACGCCCCGCCCCCGCGCGGGAGGGCCCCCTGGCGCCCCGCCTACACACGCGGCGCCCCGCCCCCGTGACCCAGGTCCTGCGGACGCACGCGGCGCCCCGCCCCCCGCGCTGGAGGACGAACGCGGCGCCCCGCCCCCCGCGCTGCGCCGGGGCAGCTGGGAGGGTCTCCGCCCGCGTCCGCGCCATCGACCCCGGGGCGGCGGCGAGGCCTTCGGTGGATGGTTCTCCTCGCCCGGCGACTCTGCGTGCTGCCCGCGATGGAGGGCGTGCGCTGGGCCTTTCCCTGTGGCACGTGGCTGCCGAGCCGCGCCGAATGGTTGCTAGCGGTGCGATCGATCCAACCCGAGGAGAAGGAACGCATTGGCCAGTTCGTCTTCGCCCGGGACGCTAAGGCCGCCCTGGTACCGCGGGTCTTTTGCGCTTCGGGTCGGGGAGCAGCCGTCGGGGTGGTGGGCCGCGCAGTAGAGACCCCACACGCGAGCCTCGGCGCCCGCGTGCGGTAGCCGCGGGCGACTCCGGGGTGTGCCCGGCCTAGTCTCCGCCGCCTTTGTCGTCGCCTCGTCTGTAGAAAAAATCAGCCCCTCCCCCGTTGCATTTGAAAGAGAGGTCCTGCTAAACCCTAAAATAGCTGTTGCGGAGGTCTGTCAATAGGATTTTCATTATTTTTAAGTGTTAATCAAATTTTTTTAATTTCCTTGCTTGGGCCCATAGCAGTCTGAGCCTGTTAAATATCCCACCAGTCTCCCTGTGCACCGTGCACGTGGTAGGCCCTAAAAAATATTGACAGTATCACTTAGTTTAACCTTGCGCACCATAGAACTGGAAGAGTCTAGCCTCCTTTTACCGATGAAACCGAAGCAAAGGAAGGATGCTGTCTTAGGCATACCTTGTTAACTGTTAGCTCAGAAAACACTATTTTGAATATAATCGTTTATTTTACGTATATATTTTTAGCAACAAATGGAAAGTTGGGTTTCAAAATGATGTCTATATAGCGCAGTATGGCACAGCTTCTGAGTGCCATCTCATCAAAGACTCATTATCCTGAAAATGTCCCTCTGTCAAAGGACTTTTTCGTTTGAAATGTAGACTAATTGATTTTTGAAGGCACACAAGTGAATATTTTCGTGAAATTCAAAGTGTTGCAGTATGTAAAGTCAGTGTTAGAACTGAAGGAAAAAAAAAATCTTTAAAGATTTTGCAAAATCTTATCTACCTTGTTTTCTCATGCCCTCGGGTATTTTCTGTAATTTTAGACCTTAATCGGAGAGAGAGTGGACTGGGTATATGTGAAAAAAGATAGGTTATGTCGTGCTGTTGTGGAGGCAAGTGATAAGTACATGTGATCTAGAAACACTTTCACATGTGCACAAAGATGTAAGTACAACAGGATTGCCCACTGGGGAGTTTTTTTTTTTTTTTTATATAATAGCAAACCAGAGCCAGCCTGAAATATCCAGTAATAGGGGGATAGTCAAGTTGTGGTACCTTGATACTATCAAATATGCTACATTTAAAAATGCACAGGCCATTGGTTATGTGCAGACATAAAATAATCCCCAACACTTAGAAATGAAAAAGTTCATACATAATAGAATAGTACATATAATGGGATTGCAAATAAATGGATGGATAGCAAATGCAAATAAGCATATATTTGGATACTTAGAGAAAAGGTGAAGGATGAATACTTGTCAACATTGGTTACTTGTTGATGGGATGGAGGGAATTGCTAAAGAGGGACTTAGACTTTTCTGTCTTCATGAGCATTTCTTAAATCTTAATGCAGGATATTTAATACTTAACGTAGTTTTAAAACTTTTAAGAAGTGAGTATTTTAGAAACCACAAAAATAGACTTATATATGTTATAGGCAGTTTTACTTGAATCTTTAGTGTAGACAGCAATACTTACCAAATGTTTTATTAACAGGCTGGTCGTCTGATGATAAGGAAATTAGTTGCAGAGAAATTGAATATACCTTGGAATAATATTCGTTTGCAAAGAACTGCAAAAGGAAAACCAGTTCTTGCAAAAGACTCATTGAATCCTTACCCCAATTTCAACTTTAACATCTCTCATCAAGGAGAATATGCTGTACTTGCTGCAGAATCTGAGCTACAAGTTGGAATTGATATAATGAAGACTAGTTTTCCAGGTAATGTTGCATTTTTGTAATACATGAGTTATTAAATATATTGTCTTAGTTCTTATGCTGTGCCTGGTTGCTCAGTTGTGTCTGACTCTTTGCGACCCCAGGGACTGTAGCCCTCAAGGCTCCTCTGTCTGTGAAATTCTCCAGGGAAGAAGACTGGAGTGGGTTCCCATGCCCTCCTCCAGGGGATCTTCCCAACCCAGGACTGAACCCAAGTATCCTGCATTGCAGGCAGATTTTCTACCTTCTGAGCCACCAGGGGAGACCCAGTTCTATCCCTTTATCAGGAAGATCAAACTGGTGGCCTTCCCTGGTGGCTCAGATGGTAAAGAATCCGCCTGCAATGCAGAAGACTCAGGTTCAATATCTCTGGGTCAAGAAGATCCCCTGGAGAAATGGTTACCCACCTAAGTGTTCTTGCCTGGAAAATTCTATGGACAGAGGAGCCTGGTGGGCTACAGCCCATGGGGTTGCAAAGAGTCAAACATGACTGAGTGACTAACACTAATTAACTTGTTTAAAAAATAATAATCTCTCTCTAGATCTCTAGAGCTAGAACAAATAATTTCTCAATTTGTATGGAAATACAAAAAACCTCGAATAGCCAAAGCTATCTTGAGAAAGAAGAACGGAACTGGAGGAATTAACCTGCCTGACTTCAGGCTCTACTACAAAGCCACAGTCATCAAGACAGTATGGTACTGGCACAAGGACAGAAATATAGATCAATGGAACAAAATAGAAAGCCCAGAGATAAATCCACGCACATATGGTCACCTTATCTTTGACAAAGGAGGCAAGAATATACAATGGATTAAAGACAATCTCTTTAACAAGTGGTGCTGGGAAAACTGGTCAAACACTTGTAAAAGAATGAAACTAGAACACTTTCTAACACCATACACAAAAATAAACTCAAAATGGATTAAAGAGCTAAATGTAAGACCAGAAACCATAAAACTCCTAGAGGAAAACATAGGCAAAACACTCTCTGACTTACATCACAGCAGGATCCTCTATGACCCACCTCCCAGAATATTGGAAATAAAATCAAAAATAAACAAATGGGACCTAATCAAACTTAAAAGCTTCTGCACAACAAAGGAAACTATAAGCAAGGTGAAAAGACAGCCTTCAGAATGGGAGAAAATAATAGCAAATGAAGCAACTGACAAACAACTAATCTCAAAAATATACAAGCAACTTCTACAGCTCAATTCCAGAAAAATAAATGACCCAATCAAAAAATGGGCCAAAGAACTCAATAGACATTTCTCCAAAGAAGACATACAGATGGCTAACAAACACATGAAAAGATGCTCAACATCACTCATTATCAGAGAAATGCAAATCAAAACCACTATGAGATACCATTTCACGCCAATCAGAATGGCTGCTATCCAAAAGTCTACAAGCAATAAATGCTGGAGAGGGTGCGGAGAAAGGGAACCCTCTTGCACTGTTGGTGGGAATGCAAACTAGTACAGCCACTTTGGAGAACAGTATGGAGATTCCTCAAAAAACTGCGAATAGAACTGCCTTATGATCCAGCAATCCCACTGCTGGGCATATACACTGAGAAAACCAGAATTGAAAGAGACACCTGTACCCCAATGTTCATAGCAGCACTGTTTGCAATAGCCAGAACGTGGAAGCAACCTAGATGTCCATCCACAGATGAATGGATAAGCAAGCTGTGGTACATATACACAATGGAGTATTACTCAGCCATTAAAAAGAATACATTTGAATCAGTTCTAAGGAGGTGGATGGAACTGGAGCCTATTATACAGAGTGAAGTAAGCCAGAAACAAAAACACAAATACAGTATACTAACGCATATATATGGAATTTAGAAAGATGGTAAAAAATAACCCTACTTACGAGACAACAAAAGAGACACTGATGTATAGACCAGACTTTTGGACTCTGGGACCGGGAGAGGGTGAGATGATTGGGGAGAATAGCATTGAAATATGTATAATATTATATCTGAAATGTATTAATTGTTCAAACTAAACACTATCATGTTACAATTTGTTCATACTAGATGTTTGTAATGTTTCTGATAATCAATAAAAGAGATTCTTGATCAAAAAAAAAAAAAAAAAAAAAAAAAAAAAAAATAATAATCTCAATAGTGAGCTATATTATAATCACTAAGCAGAGATAACATGTATTTGTATTATATCTAAATATAGTTCTTTGTAGCACATTTATATACAATGAAAAGAAAGAGCAAATAGTTACTAAAATATTTATATTTTGCCTTAGAAAATTGCAATTGATGACTAACGGAACTGCTGACATTTATTGTGTGGTTGACTAAAGTAATTTTAATAGAACATAGGCTCTCTCAACTCCTCTATAATTTTCATCATCACTAACATTAGTGAGCAGTTACTGTGTGCAAAGACATTTTACTCAGTTTTTATGTATATTATATGTTAAGTGGGACTTTTCAGAAGATAAATAACAGGATAAGAAGAAAGCTGTTAAAATAAGAGCACCAACATCTTCCTGATCTCATTGTGCAATTTCTTAATCTCCACACTGCATCCACCAGAGGTTCTTTGCTTGTGTTTCCCTTGGACTGGAATATTTGTGATAATGTCGTGCTCACCTGCATTTCTGCACAGATAACTTATTTATTGGTTAGCTTCCACTGAAGCCTTTGTGGACCTTCAGTGTAAGCCAGGTTGCTTTGTTCTAGGCTCTCATAAAATGTATTTCCTTCATTCTAATAATATACTTCATTTTATAGTTATTTATCAGGATGATTGTCTTTCCACTGTACTGTCACATCTAGCACCTTACCTAGTTCAAAGTAATACATAATAAATATTTGTTAAATGAATGAATAAGCATTCTGTGCTACAATAGTAAGGCTTCAGAATATGGCTGTGACTTTCATCTCTCCCTTATGTTGAATTTTCCCACCAGCTGATTTTTCTCTAATCTGTTCATAAATCTATTAAAACTCTATTCTTTGTTCAGAAGGGAGCTATACTAATTACAACAGGGGTTCTTGACCCCAAATAAGCATCATTTTTTTAACCTCTTGAAATTGTTCTCTACATTTTGTATGCACAGGTATGCTTTTCTCAAAGAGAGGATCTGGTTTTCTGCATGTCATAGAAGGTGTATTGTGAAAGAACCACTGCTCTAGAGGATTCAGAGTGAGCATACAAATGAGCCTATAAACTTCACAGTTTTCTGTGTTTCTTATATGAATTTTCCCTTAAAATCAGAAATTCCTGGAGAGGCCGTTGCTCCTTAGAATGCAGTCAGCACAATTACATAGTAATGGTTGGCTCATCAAGTTGATATCTGCTTGGAAATTATGCCTATGAGACACAGATTTAATTACAGTTGGTTTAGTGGGCAATGTTGGGTTATGGTCAATACTGGATAAACAAGTAATTACTAAAGCAAAAAATGAAGATTCTGTTTTCTGTTAATTATATTTTATTAGCCCTAATTTGTCTAATCACAGTATCCAGGCCTTTTACTGTTTAGCTGTTTCATTGCCAAAAAGCTGTTGACATATCCAGTAATGCACTGAGGAAGAGGTATTTTCCAGTTTTAAATAGTATTGTTACTCTGTCACTAATGATGGAAAGATTAATGGATGCAGCATTATTTCTCAGGAAGTAGACACTGGTTTACTTCATTGAAAATGCATTGAATTACTCTGCTTATCAGAGTGAGGAAACTGAGCAGGAGATATTCCTAAGATTATCTAACTTCATCCCAAGATGAAGTTAAACTTTGGGGGCATCATCAGTATATTGAAAGACTTAGTTCCATTACTCCCATTTTGTCTGCAGAGCATGGTAACCCACTCCAGTATTGCCTGAAGAATCCCACGGACAGGGGACTGTCCGTGGGTTACAGTCCATAGGGTTGCAAAGAGTTTGGACACAATTGAAGTGACTTCACATGCAAACATCATGTAGGAACTTGTGGAGTCTTTCCTTGTCACATTAGACATTCCTACTAGGTGCAGATCATTTCCCACCTTCTCCCAGTTCTCTTTGTTGCTGTGACAGGGTAGGGGAGAATATATTATGGATTAAGACGTTTCTGGGCTTCTTCCTTCTAGCCAGATGCCCACAATTAAGGACACTTGCACCTACCACTGTTTTCTCTGCCTAATGGAGACAGGAACCTTATACAAAAGTAACTGGTGTATACTTGGCACTCAGTAATTATTTGTTTAATGAATATCCAGAGAAGGAGTTATTAATATAAGATATTGGGGCTCTAGTATAAATTGCCAGTGCAATATAATCCTAACCCTGGGGGCGGGTGTTTTATAGGTCATCGTTATAATCTGTTGCACTCAGTTGGGAAATATTGGTGGTTTTTCCTTCCTTTTCTAATAATTTTTGTCTGCCACTAAAGGCTTTTGCAGTTAGAAGTATAAGGATAGTTTTGTGAATTGTTCAGTTTTGTACCCATACTTACAAGATATGGCAAGTTAAGATAAAAGTGAAAAACCACCACAATATTGTAATTAGCTTCCAATTGAAATAAATAAATAAATTTTTTTTAAAAAGATGAAAGTTGCTCAGTCATGTCCGACTCTTTGCAACCCCATGGATTGTAGTCCATGGAATTCTCAGGCCAGGATACTGAAGTGGGTAGCCTTTCCCTTCTCCAATGGATCTTCCCAACCCAGGAATCGAACTGGGGTCTCCTGCATTGCAGGCAGATTCTTTACCAACTGAACTAATGAGGGAAGGCCAAGATAAGATAGATACAGTGTAAATATTATTAGAATTTGAAGAAAGACCCAAAATATTTTTTCCCATGAGTTTATACTTTGTAGTTCATGTTTTTGTTATAAACTTTTCTGGATATTAATTGGCAGGACAAAATGACTCAGTATTTTGAAATTTAATGCTAATTTAATAGCTTTTAAATTACCGCATCATAGAACTGCTTCTCTTGAACAGTTGCTACCTAAATTAAGAACAGTAAGTATAAAGTAAGTGATGGTATTACATGATAGCTTTGGTAGTCTATTTGTTGTCTCCTTCTACCAATTGGTAGCACTATTTTAGTAGCTTCTTAATTGGTTCCCCCTCTTTACTTCTGTTTTCACTCAGTACATTGTCTGTACAGAGTTAGAGTGGTCTTTAAAAATTTCTTTAAAGCAATTGTCTTAAACTTTTAGGTTGGTTCTTAATAAAATTCATTCCTTTTAACATGACTGTCGTCTTATTGTCACTTCTCCTTTATCTCTCCTTTTGTATTTTTATCTGTTGTCTGCTCACTGTTCTCCACACTCATGTTTTATTACCTTGAATGTAGCAAATTTTTTCTGGTTCAGGGTCATTTAAAAACTGCTGATCCTTCTGCCTTTGTTCTTCTCACTCTTCTTGAGTATCGGAAATCTGAAGGCTGAGAAGTAACCAGTTCCAGTACCTCCTCGGAAAGGGCTTTCCTGACAACCTGCTCTTGTTTTCTCTCGTGGCCTTTCTCATTTCTAATTATAACTTAGTTATTTGATTATTATCCTTCATTTCTGTTTGCCTTCATTAAATAAGTTCAGGAGCCATGCAGACCTAGTACTTAGTGTGTCTAGCACGTTGAAGGTGCTTAGTAAATATTCATTGAATGAACAAATAATAGAAATTCTCAATTTCACTTAAAATATTCCTTAAATTTGTTGAAAAGTTGGTTTGCAGCTACAGTAAACAGTGATGTTCATATCAGATTCTAGTTGGAGTATAAACTGCTCTCATTAGTGAGCTGTGTTTACAAATAGTTCTTCCTTCAAGTCTTCTTCCTCACCCTCCAATAATCTCCTTAGCTGCTTCTCTCCTGCATTTGCATCCCCAGCAGATTCAGTTTCCAACTTTGTTACTGTTGCAATCTACAGTCTCCTACTTAAAATTTTTCAACTTTATGATGGTTTAAAAGCAATTCAGTAGAAGCCATACTTTTAATTTTGACATTTTCTCAGGCTAGCCATATGTCGTAATTCTAGGCAGCAGCAGTGAGCCATAGGTCCTAGTCAGATGCACAGTCGCAAGGGTAAACACCCAGTACAGCCATTGTTTTTTTCACTTTCAGTGAGGTATTCAGTGCATTTTATGAAGTATTCTACACTCTATTACAAAATAGGCTTTTTGTTAGATGATTTTGCCCATTTGTAGGCTAATGTAAGTGTTCTGAACACATTTAAAATAGGCGAAGCTAAGCTGTGACGGTCATAGCTTAGGGGTATTAAATGCATTTTCAGTCCTAAAATATTTTCAGCTTAACAGTGGATTTATCAGGACATAACTTCATCATAAATCAAAGAACTGCATTCCACTGTCATTTCTGATCTACATTTTTAAGCTTACCTACATTCTTCTGGATCTGCATTTTGAAAGATATGCTTAGCTAAAGCATTGTTTTGGGGGGTGGGTTGGTTTTTTTTAAAACTGGGAGATTTATAGCTGTCAAGCAGCTTAAATAAGTCATACTTCTTTTTATGTTCTGAACTGCTACTGGAAAAGCAGGTGTTTACTGGCAGGTAGTTTTTCCCTTTTCCCAGGTTACAGAATAGGTCTTTCCCACTGTGCAGAGGAATTCAGTGTGATCACAACATAGAACTTGTATTTATTGGGCAACTTCTGTGTGTTAAATGCTAAGAATTTGCATGTACAAAATACTGAAAAATTCTATGAAACTGGGTTAAATGAATTTAAAGTTTTGAGGAAAGAACCGTTGTCTAAGAAGAGTATACAAAAGTGAGCTGGAACTTGCCTTACTATTGTTTAAACTTATACTAGACTTGCTGCTTGGAAGAAAAGCTATGACCAACCTAGACAGCACTTTAAAAAGCAGAGACATTACTTTGTCAACAAAGGTCCGACTAGTCAAGGCTATGGTTCTTCCAATAGTCATGTATAGATGTGAGAGTTGGACTGTAAAGAAAGCTGAGCACCGAAGAATTGATGCTTTTGAACTGTGGTGTTGAAGAAGAGTTTTAAGAGTCCCTTGGACTGCACGGAGATCCAGCCAGACCATCCTAAAGGAGATCAGTCCTGAGTGTTCATTGGAAGGACTGATGTCATTGAAGCTGAAACTCCAATGCTTTGGCTACCTGATGCAAAGAACTGACTGATTGGAAAAGACCCTGATGCTAGGAAAGATTGAAGGTGGGAGGAGAAGGGGACAACAGGATGAGATGTTTGGATGGCATCACGGACTCAATGGACATGAGTTTGAGTAAACTCTGGGAGTTGGTGATGGATAGGGAGGCATGGTGTACTGCAGTCCATGGGGTCCCAAAGAGTCCGACAGGACTGAGTGACTGAACTGAACTAAACTGAGGCATCCTAAACAAAAAAGCATAATGTTAGTGAAAGAATAGACAACCAGTACTGATTAGTACTTATATGTAATATTTCGATTCAGTGGTTAAAGATTATTTATTAAGTGGTACATTAATCACTAGGGTAATAGCTTGTTGGCTACTTGACTATTCTCTTCCATAAACTGCTTATTAATATTTTCTAACCCATATATAAAAGCTCTTTATGTACTTTGGATAGTGACACTTCTTTAATATCTGTTACAACTATTTTTTTTTTTTAATTGTATTTATTTATATATTTATTTTCAGCTGTGCTGGGTGTTTGATCCTGTGCGGGCTTTTCTCTAGTTGCAGAGAGCAGAGGCTACTCTAGCCGTGGTATGCATGCTTCTCATTGCAGTGGCTTTTCTTGTTACAGAGTGCAGGCTTCAGTAATTGCATCACATGGGCTCCGTAGTTGTGGTGCATGGACTTAGTTATTCCTCAGCACGTGGGATCTTTCTAGATCAGGGATTTAACTCATGTCTCCTGCATTGGCAGACAGATTATTTACCACTGAGTCACCAGTGAAGCCCCTACAAATATTTTTCCACTATATTATTTGTTTATCTTGAATTTGGTCTGTTTTTGTTTTTGTTTTCTTTAATGTATGGATTTTATTTATCTTTTTTTAAATTAATGTATCTAATCCTTGATAAGTACTGAACTCTGTCTCATTTGAAAAAAATAAATCGTTACTCCAACAATAGATTATAGAGTCTCTTAGGTTTTGTTTTAAAATTGTACCTTCGTTGTTACCTTTAAATCTTTAATTCCTCTAGAATTTGTGTGTATATATTTTACATTGTATGGCACAACAGTTTTAGCACCATCAGCGTGGGATAGATTAGGAATAAACATCTAAAGTGCCTGGAATTATTAAGTATTTTATAAGTAAATCTTAGCCTAAGGTGATTGTGATAGTTGTTAAATGTGTAGAATGGTGTTTCTGAAATAGTGATCAGGATGTTATAATCAGCCAGGATGCCTGTGCAGGTTCCTTGAAACCATTTCAGACCTCTCAAACTAGAATTTAGGTGCAGCCAGTGATTCTATACTTAAAACAGTTTCTCAGGTGATAGTTAGACATACTGCTGCTAAGTCACTTCCATCGTGTCCGACTCTGTGCGACCCCAAAGATGGCAGTCCACCAGGCTATCCCGTCCCTGGGATTCTCCAGGCAAGAACACTGGAGTGGGTTGCCATTTCCTTCTCCAATGCATGAAAGTGAAAAGTGAAAGTGAAGTCACTCAGTCGTGTCCGACTCTTCGAGACCCCATGGACTGCAGCCTAGCAGGCTCCTCCATCCACGGGATTTTCCAGGCAAGAGTACTGGGGTGGGGTGCCATTGCCTTCCCCATGTTAGACATACTAGTGTTTGGGAAACCCTATTAGATGATGGTGTGATCACTGACCTAGAGCCAGACATCCTAGAATGTGAAGTCAAGTGGGCCTTAGAAAGCATCACTATGAACAAAGCTAGTGGAGGTGATGGAATTTCAGTGGAGCTATTCCAAATCCTGAAAGAGGATGCTGTGAAAGTGCTGCGCTCAATATGCCAGCAAATTTGGAAAACTCAGCAGTGGCCACAAGATTGGAAAAGGTCAGTTTTCATCCCAATCCCAAAGAAAGGCAATGCCAAAGAATGCTCAAACTACCGCACAATTGCACTCTTCTCACACGCTAGTAAAGTAATGCTCAAAATTCTCCAAGTCAGGCTTCAGCAATATGTGAACCGTGAACTTCCTGATGTTCAAGCTGGTTTTAGAAAAGGCAGAGGAACCAGAGATCAAATTGCCAACATCCGCTGGATCATGGAAAAAGCAAGAGAGTTCCAGAAAAACATCTATTTCTGCTTTATTGACTATGCCAAAGCCTTTGACTGTGTAGATCACAATAAACTGTGGAAAATTCTGAAAGAGATGGGAATACCAGACCACCTGATCTGCCTCTTGAGAAATCTGTATGCAGGTCAGGAAGCAACAGTTAGAACTGGTCATGGAACAACAGACTGGTTCCAAACAGGAAAAGGAGTACGTCAAGGCTGTATATTGTCACCATGTTTATTTAACCTATATGCAGAGTACATCATGAGAAATGCTGGACTGGAAGAAACACAAGCTGGAATCAAGATTGCTGGGAGATATATCAGTAACCTCAGATGTGCAGATGATACCACCCTTATGGCAGAAAGTGAAGAGGGGCTAAAAAGCCTCTTGATGAAAGTGAAAGTGGAGAGTGAAAAGGTTGGCTTAAAGCTCAACATTCAGAAAACGAAGATCATGGCATCTGGTCCCATCACTACATGGGAAATAGATGGAGAAACAGTGAAAACAGTGTCAGACTTTATTTTTCTGGGCTCCAAAATCACTGCAGATGGTGACTGCAGCCATGAAATTAAGAGACGCTTATTCCTTGGAAGGAAAGTTATGACCAACCTAGATAGCATATTCAAAAGCAGAGACATTACTTTGCCAACAAAGGTTCGCCTAGTCAAGGCTATGGTCTTTCCTGTGGTCATGTATGGATGTGAAAGCTGGACTGTGAAGAAGGCTGAGCGCCGAAGAATTGATGCTTTTGAACTGTGGTGTTGGAGAAGACTCTTGAGAGTCCCTTGGACTGCAAGGAGATCCAACCAGTCCATTCTGAAGGAGATCAGCCCTGGGATTTCTTTGGAAGGAATGATGCTAAAGCTGAAACTCCAGTATTTTGGCCACCTCATGCGAAGAGTTGACTTATTGAAGAAGACTTTGATGCTGGGAGGGATTGGGGGCAGGAGGAGAAGGGGACGACAGAGGATGAGATGGCTGGATGGCATCCCTGACTCGATGGATGTGAGTCTGAGTGACCTCCGGGAGTTGGTGATGGACAGGGAGGCCTGGCGTGTTGCAGTTCATGGGGTCGCAAAGAGTCGGACACGACTGAGCGACTGATCTGATCTGATTAGATGTAAATTTGTGGAACCAACAAAAAGATTGTAACCTGTCAACTTTTTCTGATGAGTAAGATTTATCTGAAAGCCATTAGATCCTTGTTTCACGATGTACAACAAAGTTAATTAGAATTGGGTTTTAACAAAGGTTAGTAGAACACAATAGAATTGTATATTTGGTCAGACTTCTGAAAGAAGTATACCTTTTAACCTTAGAAAGGTAAGAAGAACCCACAAAGTTAGCAGATGTCATTGATTTCATGTTAAGTCTCTTCTCTGTCACAAACAGGGGCAAATAAGACACAAAGAGGTAAATATGGTTAATATTTAAAGTTCTTTTTAAGTATTGCTAGAAAAGCCCCTTAAAACTTACCTAACGAATGGACTAAGGTCTTGATAAAACATTTCACAAAAGAGGAGCGATATATATATGTAACAATTACTCCAGTAACCTTAAAGCTAATATTTATTAAGTACTTACTAGCTCCAGGCCAGAGAAGGCAATGTCACCCCACTCCAGTACTCTTGCCTGGAGAATCCCATGGATGGAGGAGCCTGGTAGGCTACAGTCCATGGGGTGCTAAGAGTCGGACACGACTGAGCGACTTCACTTTCACTTTTCACTTTCATGCATTGAAGAAAGAAATGGCAACCCACTCCAGTGTTCTTGCCTGGAGAATCCCAGGGACGGGGGAGCCTGGTGGGCTGCCGTCTATGGGGTCGCACAGAGTCGGACACGACTGAAGCAACTTAGCAGCTCCAGGCCCAGACCATTTATATATTTCTTTCTTGAACTACCCAACTCTTTTCTCCCTATCTTGTAGCTTAAGAAACAGCCATAGAGAAGTTAAATAACAGTAAAGAAGTGATACCAAGCAGAATGGCTATCATCAAAAATAAATGCTGAGGACTTCCCTGGTGGCCCAGAGGTTAAGACTCTGGGCTTCCACAGCAGGGGGTGCGAGTTCCATCCCTGATTGGAGAACTAAGATCCCACATGCTGTGTGACATGGCCAAATAAGTAAAAATTTAATAAATAAATACTGGGGAAAGGAACCCTCCTACACTGTTGGTGGGACATAGAGAGTATCAATACTGAGAGAAGTCAGTCAGGTAAAGAAGGAGAAATATTGTATGATATCCCTCATGTGGAATCTAAAATGATACAAAGGAACTTAACTTACAAAATATAAAGAGACTCATAGACTTAGAGAATGAATTCATGGCTGCCAGAGGGAAGAGGGGAAGGGGTAGTTAGGGAGTTGAGAATGGACATGTACACACTGCTGTATTTATAATTGATAACTAGCAAGGACCTACTGTATAGCACATGAAATGCTGCTCAATATGTGGTAGACTGGATGGGAGGAGCTTTGAGGAGAGTGGCTATGTGTATGTATGTGGCTGAGTCCCTTCGCTCTTCCCCTGAAACTATCACAACATTGTTAATTACCTATACCCCAATACAAAATAAAAAGTGATAGAGCCAAGATTTGAACATTTTACTCCAGTGGCATAACACTAAAGCTAAGTATGTGAATGTGTCTGTATATATAAATTGTTCGCATTTATGTATTAGTTTCCTAGGGGTCCTTTTCCCCTGTATTCTCACTTGTGTGTCTATATGTTTCTCCTTAAAGGACACCAGTCCTTCAAGATGACGCCATCTTTACTTGATTTCATCTACAAAGACTTTCCAATAAGGTCACATTTTTAGTTTCTGTCTGGGCATGAGCTTTAGGACAACTAGACCCTCATAGTTCAAACCCGCCTTATTCAAGGCTCAACTATATAAATTATTTGTTTAGTTGTAACCTTGATTAATTGATCATTGCAGAACACTTAGTTAATATCTAGTGCTGCTTTCCCTAGAGATTAAGCTGTAAGTTGGGGGAATCCTGTTTTTCTCAACCTGGTTAGTGATTGATTCTATAGAAGTTTTTCAGTTATTTTACCTTTATGTATGTACTTAATGTACTTAAGTTCTTAGCTGTCTATTAAATCGAAGGTTGTAATAGACATGAATTGTGTTGGTATTACTTAGAGGCTTTGCCAAGTTATGTAAGTAATGATTGTGTCATTTTCAACTAGTTTGAGGGTGTTCTATTCTGATATTTCCTACTGATATTTTAAATTCCAATATCGAAGATAAACTGAGTCCTTAATAGAGTACTCATCCAGTGCGTGTGTATTTTCACTTTAAGTCACAGTGTGGCACTGTGGTTCTTTGGCTGAACATTTACAAAGCCGTTTTCTGTTGCTGTCAGTTTCTTTTTTTGTGGCATATGATGCTGTCAAAAGTATATGAATATAGTCATAGCAGATATTTTTTTTAGTGTGCATGATCAGTTATTACTTTTTTCAGTGATTGTGCTGAAAAACATTTAACATTTTTTTTTTTTTAATGTTAAATGAGTGTTTTTACTAGCATGACTAAATTTTTTTCCTTGATTGCCCCATCATATTTAGGTAAAAATCATAGGAGTTCTTGAAGGTTACGAAATTACAGCTTAAAGAAACCAACGAACATAATGACACTATAGATGAGAACAGGCATATCTGTTAAAATTTTAGGTTTTTTTGGATAGTATTCTGTTAAAGCTACAGTTCCATTCAAAATGGGGTTCCCTTGTGGCTCAGCTGGTAAAGAATCCACCTGCAGTGCAGGAGACATGGGTTCGATCCCTGGATTGGGAAGATCCCCTGGAGAAGGGAACAGCTACCCACTCCAGTATTATGGCCTAGAGAATTTCATAAACTGTATAGTCCATGGGGTCACAAGGAGTCTGACACCACTGAATGACTTTCCCTTCCACTCAAAATACAAAGTAGTGTCTTCCAAATTCAGGGTAGCTGTTCATTCCGTTATTATTTATCCTATTTGTAACAGAATCTATTCAAAAGAAAACAGTTTATGATTTGTGTGTGTTTAGTGCTCCTAGTGTTTAAAATCTCCAGATTTTCTTCTATCACTTTTGAAAAAACAAGCTTACCGTCTTTACTTTCTTTAGTGTTTTACTTGTCAAGCCAGGATATACTAGCGATGCTTGCATTAACAAGACAGTCTTTATTAAGGGGCTTAGGGAACAAACACCAGACTATCAAAGAGTGTTCATAGCCCCAAAAGGGTTAGAATCTTCCCAGGACTCCTAAGATCCCAGTTTTGTATTTCAGTGCTTTTGCATGAAATGACTTTACAGCTTTGCAGAGCTATTTTAGGAAGTAATAGGTCGTGTGTGTGTGTGTGTGTGTGTGTAATCTACCTTTTTAAAAATTTTATGGTCTTTATGGAATTTGTTACAATACTGCTTCTGTTTTGACTTTCTGGCCATGAGGCATGTGGAATCTTAGCTCCCTGACCAGGAATGGAACCTGCACCCCTTGCATTGGAAGGCAAAGTCCTAACCACTGGACCACCAGGAAAGTTCCAGAAATGATAGCCTTATAACATTAATATGAATACAAATAATAAACATTAGTTGATTCATAAAAATGGATTGTAAAGTTTTCATTCTTGCGAACAGTAGAGGACTAAGGAGTAGATAGATAAATGAGTCTGATGAACTTGAAAGTAATTGAGGATCTTTACCTTGAACTAAAGGACTACATATCATTGGAGGGTCATTAGAAGTATTTCCTATGTAAACGAGAGGAGGCTGCTGCTACTGCTGCTGCTAAGTCGCTTCAGTCGTGTCCGACTCTGTGCGACCCCATCCCTGGGATTCTTCAGACAAGAACACTGGAGTGGGTTGCCATTTCTTTCTCCAGTGCATGAAAGTGAAAAGTGAAAGTGAAGTCGCTCAGTCGTGTCCGACTCTAGTGACCCCATGGACTGCAGCCTACCAGGCTCCTCCATCCATGGGATTTTCTAGGCAAAAGTACTAGAGTGGGGGATGGTGGGGGAATTACGGGCAATTCTGTAGAAGAGCTGATTTTTAATATTTTCTACCCTTGAGATAACCATGGAAAAGATACCTTTGGAGTGGATGATATAGTTTGCATTCTAACTATTGAATTCTCATGGGGTTAGTTAGTGATTAAATGCCAGTAAAGCATGAAGTAGGGGGATTTGACATCTTTTTTTCTTTCCAGACATGCTATAGTTCCAGCCAGTTGAGAATGTCAGATTTTGAAGTTAAGTATTTTAGAAATGGAAGTTCAGGAGTAGACAAATTATGTTAACAGAACCTGCAGAAGGACTATTTCAAGAGGCTTGCTGGAAGTAATGGAATCATGAAGTAAGGATATAGGGCAGTAGAGCAGTTAATTTACCAGGTAATAGTTAACATACATTTATTTATATAGTAAACATTTATGGTTTACCTACCTTGTTGCTGGGCTTCCCTGGTGGCTCAGGTGGTAACAAATCTGCCTGCAATGCAGGAGACCTGGGTTTTGATCCCTGGGGGACCAAAATGGGAAAATGCCATAGAGAAGGGCATGGCAACCCACTCCAGTATTCTTGCCTGGAGAATCACATGGACAGAAGAGCCTGGCGAGCTACAGTCCATGGGATCACAAAGAGTCAGACAGGACTAAAGTGACTTAGCACGCATGCACCTTGTTGCCAGATTTTTCTGATAGACCACTTAGGCTGTAATTGTGTGAGAGCAAGAACCATGACCAATTTGTTTTTAACCATTAGTGTGCACATTCTGCATAATTGTAGAATAAGTAAATGGATGATGATAGAAGGTTCCCGTTTAGTAGTAAAGATAAACACATAATATTTTGAAAAATGTAATGTGAAAAGTATACTATATATTATAATTTGTAATATATAAATTACAAATTTAGCTCTTAATTGTGGGAATCAGGTTCTGTGAGTTCTATTGATTTTTTGGATGCTGTGTAATATTTTATTGTCTGTGTAACTTTTTTTTTTTAATGAGCCAATAGAACAGAAGTCAAAATCTATTTTTATTTGGAAAAATCATTTTAGAATACATGTTTAAAAACAGTTATTGTGAAGGAAATAAGTGTATATTAACTTTCCAGTTACGTTATTCACTTAAAAGAACATTTCTTAGCTTTCTACCAATTCCCCCAAAATTATAAAGAAATTGTTTGTGATTTTCCTTTTAAATAGCAAAGTAAAATTCTAAACCCCAGGACACTGTTACTCTATTTTTTAAGAGTACTTGTTTTGGATTTCTGATATTCTACCATATATAGGAAACTTCCCCTAGTTATTTTAAGATCTATAAAAATCTATCAGATTTTGTTTATATAACCGTGTTTTTCTCCTTAACTATTTAGTAGCTCAGAGTGTCTCACCACTCTCTTAAGTCACCCTTCTATTTCTGGACTAACCCACGCTTGTCTTGCATGTTATCCTTTTAATTCTCAACTAGCTTTGATTTGCTGATACTTTGTTTAGCAAAATTGTGACTGTATTTGAAAGTAATGTTGGACTATTGTTTCCTTTTGTGTGCTATCTTTAACAGTTTGGTAATTCTCTATTTCCTCAATTGACAGGTCGTGGTTCAATTCCAGAATTTTTTCATATTATGAAAAGAAAGTTTACCAACAAAGAATGGGAAACAATCAGAAGCTTTAAGGATGAATGGACTCAGCTGGATATGTTTTATAGGAATTGGGTATAATTTCTTTCTAGTTTTGAGAGTAAGCCCCTGTGTTGTTAAAGGCAGGAGCAAAAGTCCTTTGGTAACCCTGTATTTTGTACAGTGTTCAAAGTACATAAATCACTACTTGGGAACTTCGTGATTTTTATGTATACGTTATTATATTATAATGACATTTAAGAAAATTTAACATATGTTTAATACTCAATTAGAAGATCCTTACTCTTAAAGCTAAAATAAGACATTTTATTTATCATTGTTAGTTAAGTTTAATGGTTTCTGTCTTAAAGAACCTCATACATATTAGAACTTAATTAAAAAACATTTACATAATATTTACTATGTACCAGAAGACATTACTGTAAGCCTTTCTTAAGTTAGTTAGTTGTTATAACCCCATGAAGAAGGCACTATTATTACTGCTTGTTACACATGGGGTAATGGAGGCACGGGGAGCCCAAATGGTATTTCTTCAACTTTCACAGCTGGCTGGCATCTGTGCTAGTATAAAGGTGAAAATAAGTAGCTTATAGTTATAATATAGTTGAGAATTAAAAATCCGTATGTTTTGAGGGTTGAAGATTTTATGAACAATTTTATCTCCTAAAGCTCTAAGAGAAAATGTCTGTCTGTATCTTAGGCACTGAAAGAAAGCTTCATAAAAGCAATAGGTGTTGGATTAGGATTTGAATTGCAACGGCTTGAATTTGATATATCCCCGTTAAACCTGGATATAGGCGAAGTTTATAAAGAAACACGTTTATTTTTGGATGGAGAAGAAGAAAAAGAATGGGCATTTGAGGTAAGAAATTTATCAGAATTGCTATAAGAATTTTATTATTTTGTGCATGTGAGTATAAGCTCAGCTTGGGGAGGCTAGTCATTGAAACTTGACACATTCGGAATCCAGTCTGGGTGCTTTGAAGGTGAAGTCAGAGATACTGGGAGCACATGTAACGTTTAAGCTGATGCGTGAAAGATAAGTCATAGTACATAAAGTAAAAGAGAAGGGACAAGGAGCCCCTGTAATAGATCCACTACAGGCCGCCATTCTGTCACTGTGCTGAGGTGAGGGGGTGGAGAGAGATGCTGATTCAGGCTGATAAGATCATGTTAGGGCATTATGAGTCGGTTAATATTTTGGTCTCTTACTTATTTGCTTTCTGTCACTAGCAGTTCCTAGTTGCTAATGAGAGAAATTTTAACAAACTCATTTTAGCCAGAAAGACATTATGATAGGTTATTAGGGTGATTCATATAACCAAATTGCAGAATTGGCTAGAATTAGAGACTGGAAAACTCAGAACTCTTTTTATCTTTTCTCTTTTGCCTTCCTGGCTTCAGTTTTCTCCCACCCACATTTCTCATTCTATACACCAGCTTTCTTAACCTTATCTAGTTAAGGTTCCTTATGTGGCAGGAAGCATGACTTTATACCACTCGTACGTGTAACAATTTACAGTTTAAAAGTCCACAGAGATTGGTGAACTCATTGGTTCAATTTGTAAAAGCTCTGGAAAAAAGATTCCATGGCTTAGGTTGGATGTTAGTTGCCTTTTTCTTGATCAGACTTCGCCAAGGAAGTGTGTTACAACTGGTATCAAGTGTTCATAGCCCAGCCAAATGGTCTGTATTATAATGTGGTGGTTCTTGCAGTCATCCCCTGAATTGTGTGCAGAGAACGTCAGTATCCAGAATAAAGAATTCATGATGAGTAGGTAAAATAGGAGATGTTCGTTCATTTTCTCAAGGGAATTTAACAAGTTGTAAATAGAGAGTTGTAAGATCAGAATTATATTTTAAGACCACATTCTCTGTATGATGGTATCTGGAGGTTAAGGAAGTGAGGTGTCAAAGAAGTTATCAATACTGTGACTTAGAGGACTGTCTGTTGAGATACTGAATATTAGAAAACATGTGGGATTTAAGTGTGAGATACCATAGAAACATCTAAGTAAAGGTTTTGAGCAGGTAAATAGAGTGAAAGACTGGGCTAAAGGAAAAAAGGTAATCATTAACATGTGAGTGGTAGCTGAAACCATGGGATTTACAGTTGCAGCATTGAGAGTACCTAAATTAGAATTTAGAAGGACCTAGTACAGTCCTGAGAACGCTGTGTAAAGTTGGGATGGAGAGGAGACTGAGGAAAAATAACCAAAATGTAAATTAAGAAAGTAGAGGCTTCCCTGGTGACCCAGTGGTTGAGAATTCAGTGCAGGGACACAGGTTGAGTCTCTGGGCAGAGATCTGAGATCCCAGGAGCTGTAGAGCCGCTAAGCCTGAGTGCCGCAACCGCCAAGCCCCCTGAGCTCTGGAGCTGGCGCCTCGACAGAAGAACCCACACAACGCAAGGAAGATCTCATATGCTGCAATGAAGATCCCATGCAGCCAAAAAATATATATAAATATTTTTAATGACAGAAAGTAGTCTTAGGTGATCCAAAGGCAGAAAGTTAGCAAAATTGCTAACATACCAAGTAAGATAGGGATTCTGTCAGTTAAAGAGTAAATTATATTTAGCATACTGTGTTTTTTAATACAATTAAAGTTTTTTTTTCTCATTATGAAAGGGGCAGATGTCAGCCATTTCATTCGTGGAGAGTCCTTTATTCTTAATGGTGCCAGATGGAATAGACCTAGTAGCAGGGTGAGGAGGAAAGAATCAGTGATTGGGCCAGCTGTGCTTCAACTTTTTAGGTGACAAAGATGTCTGAGTTCCTGTGGGCCTGTGAGATGCTGTGGGAAAAGGGCCGGAAGTATCTTAAAAAGATACCTAAGAGGATTTCCATGGGGAAGGCCATGGCACCCCACCCCAGTACTTTTGCCTGGAAAATCCCATGGATGGAGGAGCCTGGTAGGCTCCAGTCCGTGGGGTCGCTAAGAGTCGGACACGACTGAGCGACTTCACTTTGACTTTTCACTTTCATGCATTGGAGAAGGAAATGGCAACCCACTCCAGTGTTCTTGCCTGGAGAATCCCAGGGACAGGGGAGCCTGGTGAGCTTCCGTCTATGGGGTCGCACAGAGTCGGACACGACTGAAGCGACTTAGCAGCAGCAGCAGCAGCAAGAGGATTTCCAAAAGAAACAGGCAGTGGGCATTCTACTGTGTATTAATTGCTAAGGGTAGGATATACAAGAGTCAGCTCTTAAACGCACTGCTAGGCGTAGGCAGTGGTATAGGGCAGAGGAACAGGTATTGTTTCTCTGAAAATCCCTCAGATGCCCACTAAGCTAGCCTTTGGATACTTGATGTGACCCAGGTTCTAAAAAGTGGATTGCAACAGTGTTGATCATTACTTTGCCTGTCTTCACTTTCCTCTCTGCCACCTGCCTGAAGGAAACCAGAGGAAGAGGAAGGTGAGGCCAGGAAGAATGTGTCTTAAGAATTGAAATAGGATTTTTTTTTTTTTTTTTAAGCTGAAAGTGACTGAGGACCTGCGAGGTTTGCCTCAGAGCTTGTCCAGGAACTGGGAATGGAGATCCACCAGGGCACATTTGAAAACATCTATGGAAGAAAAATTCTTTATTGAATTGAATGTACTTGAGCGTTTTGTCTGTTCAGGGTACCAGTTAGAAAAAAATACAAATAATATGTTAGATACATATATTTAAGTGTGGACTATTTATTATACTATAAACAGGCCTGGGAAGAGAGAGTGACCTTAACAGAATGAGTCTGGTGGTATGGACAGCCAGAAGCCAGGGTTTGAGGGGAGAATGATGAGCCTGGAGTCAGGGGAGGCATGCCTAGAGTCAAGGAACACAGATGGGAATTCCTGTTGGGGCATCTCTGAGTCCCCGCACAAGATAAAGAATGAGCCTTTAGGCATGCAGCGGAGGGATGGCTGTGATCACAGTGGACACCTGCGGTGGAAGTGGTCTTCACTGGCCTTTCCTCCCCGTCTGCAGTCTTTTCATCCACTGAATTCACCCACACTGGATACTTGATATGACCCAAGATTCTAAAAGCTGCATTACAACAGTGTTATCATTACTTTGCCTGGTGAGGCATAGTGAATGAGGGAGCACCCGGAGTCGGGAAGAGAGAGATGTATCTCATTGAGTTTCCCAGGGTGCGCTAGTGGTCAGGAACCCGCCTGCTGATGCAGGTAGACTGAAGAGACATATATTTGATCCCTAAGTCAGAAGGATCCCCTGGAGGAGGGCATGGCAACCCACTGCAGTATTCTTGCCTGGAGCCAGGGTTTGAGGGGAGAATGGCTGCAGGCTGTAGGGTTGCACAGAGTCAGACACGACCCAGGTAACTTAGTAGGCACACGTGTATCTCACACCTGGAAAAATAATACTCTAGAAGTACAAAATCTTATGCCAAGAGGAATATTGTGTTTTCATAGGCTCTCAGTTTTCATAACCAGTTTCTATTTAGAAAGTTAAATTTACCATCATAGTTTAAAATGATGAGATTAGAGGAAACAAATTCTTTGCTTTACTTTTGAAAGGAGGCGTTTTAAACAGTAGAATAACATTTATGACAGATTTTATTCAGCACTTTACCATTGGGAAAGCATTGAAGTTAAACTTTGTATTTTATCTTATAAACAAACTAAAATTATATTAAGAAAATGACATACAATTTAACTGAAGCAGATTAATCTTTGTAATCTGATACAAAACTACCTCTTGAAAAAATAAAATATTGTTTCTTTGGGTTTGTTGGCAATTTTAGGGAAATTTTTGCTAGTAAGCTTAGAAAAAAATTTAAAATTTAGAAAGTCTTAAAATTAAGTCTTAAGTTCAGTAGTATTGAATGTATGGCCTTAACTTTAGCTAGCTATCTTGCTAGTTTCATTTCCTTTTTCAACTAATATTATAGACATACTAGGCAGAAGGGATTTAGGGTAAAGTTAATTACATAGAACTTTTATTCTGGTGAGACATCAAATATTAATGTTTGATAACTGGAATCATTGTCAAATAACTTCTTTAATATTGCGGTGTTAAATTTCATATTTATGTTATGTTGATGAGGGGTGAATAAATATGGTGAATCTTTATTTTGAAGTCAGTCTTATTGACTTTTGGCTCACTATGAAGTAAATAGACAAATTAGCAGGGTACCTTGACATTTTAGAGGACAGACTGAATGAAAAGGGTCTGCTGCCCATGGTTAACACTGATATTCCACCTTAGATACAGACACCACAAAACTGCTGATCTAAGTAGTTTTCCGAAAGTAACTATAGCCAAAACACCTCTGTGTTACAGTGTTTGTATTATCAATATATTCAGTGTAAAGAATGGGAAGACCATGTTCAAAAAGAATCAGATCAGATCAGATCAGTCGCTCAGTCATATCCGACTCTTTGCGACCCCATGAATCACAGCATGCCAGGCCTCCCTGTCCATCACCAACTCCCGGAGGTCACTCAGACTCACATCCATCGAGTCAGGGATGCCATCCAGCCATCTCATCCTCTGTCGTCCCCTTCTCCTCCTGCCCCCAATCCCTCCCAGCATCAGAGTCTTCTCCAATGAGTCAACTCTTTGCATCAGGTGGCCAAAGTACCGGACTTTCAGCTCTAGCATCATTCCTTCCAAAGAAATCCCAGGGCTGATCTCCTTTAGAATGGACTGGTTGGATCTCCTTGCAGTCCAAGGGACTCTCAAGAGTCTTCTCCAACACCACAGTTCAAAAGCATCAATTCTTTGGGGCTCAGCCTTCTTCACAGTCCAGCTCTCACATCCATACATGACCACTGGAAAAACTATAGCCTTGACTAGACGATCTTTTGTTGGCAAAGTAATGTCTCTGCTTTTGAATATGCTATCTAGGTTGGTCATAACTTTCCTTCCAAGGAGTAAGCGTCTTTTAATTTCATGGCTGCAGTCGCCATGTACAGTGATTTTGGAGCCCAGAAAAAAAAAGTCTGACACTGTTTCCACTGTTTCCCCATCTATTTCCCAT
The DNA here is from genome assembly GCA_935064755.1 of Tragelaphus eurycerus. Taxonomy (NCBI): domain Eukaryota; kingdom Metazoa; phylum Chordata; class Mammalia; order Artiodactyla; family Bovidae; genus Tragelaphus; species Tragelaphus eurycerus. The sequence goes on from CAKXYN010000123.1 coordinate 4,091,495, forward strand.
GAAGTGATGGGACCGGATGCCATGATCTTCATTTTCTGAATGTTGAGCTTTAAGCCAACCTTTTCACTCTCCACTTTCACTTTCATCAAGAGGCTTTTGAGTTCCTCTTCACTTTCTGCCATAAGGGTGGTGTCATCTGCATATCTGAGGTTATTGATATTTCTCCCAGGAATCTTGATTCCAGCTTGTGTTTCTTCCAGTCCAGCGTTTCTCATGATGTACTCTGCATATAAGTTAAATAAACAGGGTGACAATATACAGCCTTGGCGAACTCCTTTTCCTATTTGGAACCAGTCTGTTGTTCCATGTCCAGTTCTAACTGTTGCTTCCTGACCTGCATACACATTTCTCAAGAGGCAGATCAGGTGGTCTGGTATTCCCATCTCTTTCAGAATTTTCCAGTTTATTGTGATCCACACAGTCAAAGGCTTTGGCATGGTCAATAAAGCAGAAATAGAGGCTTTCCTGGAACTCTCTTGCTTTTTCAAAAAGAATAGTTCTGTTTATAATGTTAATAACAAACTTTAGCCTATTCTCTTTCTCATATTTTTTTCCTCTTGAAATATTTCCTAAATTTATCCTTTTGAGTTTCTTTTTTTTTTTTTTTTTTTACAAATTTGGATGTCTTAAGGTGCAAAGATACACAGGAGGATAAAGGATGAAGTCTCTTAACATTATTTCTGATTGTAGTTTCCTGTTTCAACTGATTTCTTATAGAGTGCTGCCTTAGTAAAGTGGCTTCTCAGTGAAATTTTGTTTAGTTGTTCATACTTTTCTCTAGTAACTGCCTCAGTGTCTATTTTAAAGCCCCCTTTCCATTTGTCTCACACATAGGGGAAAATAGGAAATTGAGTTGTACCTATGAGTTTCCACATGATTTTCATTAAGCTGTAATATGTAGTTAACTAAATGCTTATAAACCAATGTTGCAGACTGTTTTTTTTTTTTTTAATCACTTTAAGCATGTATAAAATAAACATCACCAATGAGAGCAGATGGCTCTCTAGACATGCCTCTAGGTATGATGCTTTATCTATACGGTATTCCTATTAAGAATCTATAATCTAAATAATCATTAAGAGCCATCAGACAAAAAATAAGCAGTGTTTATTAATAAAAAAGTGGGGGGTGGGGCTTGTATCTTAAAATATTAGTGTTGTAAAGGACAAAACATTTAGCAAGACATGGCAACTGAATGCAGTACTTGACCACAAACTGGCTCCTATACTGAAGGTGGGGAAACAGTATAAAGGACATTATTGTATTCTTCACAGAATCTGGAATACAGAGAGTAGATTTAAGTATTATATCAATGTTAAATTTATTGAAGTTATTAATACTGTGGGTATGTGAGAGTGTCCCTATTAGAAAATACATTGCAGTATTTCACTGTAAAGGGCCAAAATGTATGTGACTTTACATTAAACTATTCAGGGGAAGTGAGTGAGTGTGTGTGTGTGTGTGTGTGTGTGTGTGTGTGTGTGTGTCTGTATGGTGGTGGGTTGTGAGATTTTTTTTAGATGAAAATAGAACTATATCTAAATTTCTATACTTAGTATTCTCTGTTTGCTGCTGCTGCTAAGTCACTTCAGTCATGTCCGACTCTGTGCGACCCCATAGACGAAGCCCACCAGGCTCCCCTGTCCCTGGGATTCTCCAGTCAAGAACACTGGAGTGGGTTGCCATTTCCTTCTCCAATGCATGAAAGTGAAAAGTAAAAGTGAAGACGCTCAGTTGTGTCCGACTCTTGGCGACCCCATGGACTGCAGCCTGCCAGGCTCCTCCGTCCATGGGATTTTGCCAGCCAGAGTACTAGAGTGAGTTGCCATTGCCTTCTCTGATTGTCTGTTTACTTATGTTTTATTTTTCAGGAAAGCAAAATAGATGAGCACCATTTTGTTGCAGTAGCTCTTAGGAAACCCAATGGATCTAGACATCAGAATGTAAGATTTCTCTGTTTGCTATTTTTTTTTCCTAAAAAGCATGTATTAAAGTTGAATTTGTTATTGATGGAAATAATCGTTTGTTTTATATCCGGTAGAGTTTTAGCTTTTTGGTTTTTTTAATGATAGACTTTAGAAGTGTTCATTATCTAATCCTTAAGATCATTTGGGATTTCACAGAAATGTTTTTAAAATATGTTACCTGCTACTTCGCATTCAAATATACTTAAATATTACAAAGAAAAAACTTTGGTAGTACTGTTGCAATATTCATATTTTCAGTAGAAATTCAAGATAGTTACTCTCTTGGTCATCTTAACAATGGTTTATTTCCTGGTGAAATGGGGTTGTCATGAATATAAGAAAAGTTATGACCAACCTAGACAGCATATTAAAAAGCAGAGACATTACTTTGCCAACAAAGGTCCGTCTAGTCAAAGCTATGGTTTTTACAGTAGTCATGTATAGATGTGAGAGTTGGACCATAAAGAAAGCCGAGTGCCAAATAATTGATGTTTTTGAACTGTGGTGTTGGAGAAGACTTTTGAGAGTCCCCTGGACTGCAAGGAGATCTAACCAGTCCATCCTAAAGGAGATCCGTCCTGAATATTCATTGGAAGGACTGATGCTGAACTTGAAACTCCAATACTTTGGCCATCTGATGTGAAGAACGGACTCATTGGAAAAGACCCTGATGCTGGGGGAGATTGAAGATGGAAGGAGAAGGGGACAACAGAGGATGAGATGGTTGGATGGCATCACCAACTCAATGGACATGAGTTTGAGTAAACTCTGGGAGTTGATGATGGACGGGGAGGCATGGTGTACTGCCGTCCGTGGGGTTGCAAAGAGTCAGACACAACTGAGCAACTGAACTGAACTGAATACAATGGTACTAAGTTGAGGGGTAGTGAATATTGGGATTATCTGTCAAATTGATCTCCTTCCCCTTTTTATAGTGCTCTCCTAAATTATTCCCAAATTGTCAAACGTGTGAGAGACCTTATGATACATTCTAGCATAACATCAGTTCTTCCAATTAAAATCTGTTTTTACTTTCTTTTCCTATTAATTGGTAAGTTGGGAAATATTTTAAAAGAGAAACCTTAGGGTCTTGACCCTCAGTCTACATACAGTTGTGATTCTATAGAAGTATTAATTTAAGGAAGACTGATAATGTTACAATAATTGAAATTAAATGCATATGATTATTATAGGGAATTGGCATAAGGGAATGTAGTGTGATCAGTATATTTTCATCATTACTTCTAGGATAAAAGCTCAATACAGATCATGCCTTGGATAGATTAAAAAAGAGTAAAATTCTTCATAAATTATTTTATTTTAAAAGGGACGACATGTTAAAATTGACTCCTTTTATCTGAAGATGTTCTGAAACAGGTTAGCTGTCCTTGTATGCTGAAGTCTCAGCATTGCTCTTTCTGCAAATACCTTATGATTCCATAGAGCTTTATATTTTTTGTAACATTTGCACATAGCAGTACTGTATTTCCATGAAGAGAGTCTATTTGGGCAGCACTATCATAGTGAGAAAAGGGCAAGGGTTCCAGGTCCAGGTCTACCACTTAAGCTATGTTGTACACTTGTATACATTGAATGATCCTACTGAGCCTCAGTTTCCCCATCTATAGAATTGAGGTAACATAACCATATCAACGGGGAAGGCAATGGCACCCCCACCCCAGTACTTTTGCCTGGAAAATCCCATGGACGGAGGATCCTGGTAGGCTCCAGTCCATGGGGTCGCTAAGAGTCAGACACGACTGAGCGACTTCACTTGCACTTTTCACTTTCATGCATTGGGGAAGGAAATGGCAACCCACTCCAGTATTCTTGCCTGGAGAATCCCAGGGACGGGGGAGCCTGGTGGGCTTCTGTCTGTGGGGTCGCACAGAGTCGGACACGACTGAAGCGACTTAGCAGCAGCAGCAACCATATCAACATAGTAATGAGAATTAAATCATATGAAACATACTGACCCTGTAAAAGCACTGCAGAAGACCCAAGTACTGTCTTTACTAGAATGTATAGAATGTTAAAGACAGTCCATACTGGGCTGAGTTTATGAACAAGGGGTGTATCACAGAGTGTAAGATATAATTTTGATTTAGTGTTGAATGAATCACTTATTAATGAAGTGCTGCATCTCTAAGTAGTTACAGAAATTTTATTAGATGCACCCTCTAGAGTATTTCTCAGAAGTTTACCTGGTGGTCTCTCCCTGTCAGAATAACCCACTTGTTTGTTAAGTTATCTATTTGGGGATCCTTTTCTATTGAATCAGAATTGTTGGACATATGGCTCAGTAAATCTACATTTTAAACAAATAACCACAGGCAATTGTTATCTACAAAAAGTTTAAGAATCAGATTATTTCATATTATTCTTGTTTATATAGACAGCACTAATATAAGAAATAGAAACAATTACCTAAAATCCCACTGCATTATTTAATGTTATTGAAGTGTAACTTAATATTACTGAAATGTGATTACTGATTTCTTATTTTCCTAATTATAAAATTGACCATAAGATTAATTCGCATTATAATTTTGAGATAATCTAAGGGTTTTTTTTCTCCCTTTTAGGTTACATCTCAAGATGATTCTAAAACAACCCAGACGCAGTTTACTATTCTCACCTTTAATGATTTAATATCATCTGCAGTTCCTATGACCCCTGAAGATCCTTCATTTTGGGACTGTTTTTGCTTTACAGAAGAGATTTCAATAAGAAATGGTACAAACTCATGATATGATTTTCTGAGTAACAAAGGGAAGTGAAAACTGTAGTCTTCTGTATTCACTAAAAAATAAATGCCTGAGAGTATCAAATTTTGTTTCATAAAGCATTTTTAAAAAGAAGAAACAACTTTTCCTATTAAAAAAGCAGACTCCCAGATCAAGATAGGTGACTAGAATAGATGTTTGCCTCTTCTTCCTCCCCAAAATCACATTGGATTTGATGGAAAATAAAAATAGAAATTGATGGTAGAGTCTTAAGTGGTAAAATGGAATACACAAAATAGAAAATGTTCAAATTCCTATTTTTCAGAGATAACTATTTTAGAGGTACCTATCCTTAAAACATGGAGTATCTTCCCAGATCTTTTTCTTGGCAAATGATTCTGTATTAATGTACTTACTCTTTTTTTTAAATAGGACATACTATATTTAATTTTTCTCTTGACTCTACATCTGAGGTCCATAACTATACTAGTGTAGCATAACTTTTAGTGCTGCTTAAGTATTCTGTTTTCCAGCTACTATCAAAGATGCAATTGACCATAGGTATTACGGTTCAACTGTAATTGGCTTAGTAACTGAGGACATTTATTGTATCACAAAACAAACAAAATTTTTTTTTTTTTTTAATTTTATTTTGCTTAACTTTACAATATTGTATTGCTTTTGCCATTCATCAAAATGAATCCGCCACAAGTATACATGTGTTCCCCATCCTGAACCCTCCTCCCTCCTCCCTCCCCATACCATCCCTCTGGGTAGTCCCAGTGCGCCAGCCCCAGCAAAACAAACAATTTAAAGTTGCCATTAGGGCCTTTGTTTGCCTCCATCTTAGTTTATTTGTTTTGCTCCAGGCTGGTCTCCCTCATGCATCTGAAAGGCAGAAAAGCCTGTTTTGCCTCTCACATCTCAGTTTTGTTAGTGAGGAAGATTTTCTCCTCTTAAGAGCCCCCAGAAAATTTCCACAAAGTTTCTGGTGACCCCGATCAGGTCACTGAGAAAGCTGAACTTGACACTCTTGGCTTCTGTGGAAAGGGAACTCTTGGTAAGGAAGAAACCTAAGGCAGAGTCTGGGGGAGTGATACCTAGGGGAGGCCCACTGCCTGCCGTGAGGAAGGTATGCCACAGCTGACTCATTCTGTCCTCTCTGCTAGGCATTTTGAATGTCTGCAGTTTTTACTGTAAGCAGTGGTTTATTGAATATCCTCGTAGCCACATTTTGAAGTACATGTTTAATTATGTCCAAAGGAATTAAATATATTTAGAGCCTCGATAAGTATTGCCAAATTTTTCTCCAAAAAGGCTGCATAATTTATATTTCCAGTTCATGTTATATGTTTGATCATTCTCTCATCACCCCCACCCCCTGTCAACCTACAAACTTGATCATCTGTAGATAGGATCTTTTTTAAAAAAAAAAAAAAAAAAATCTTTGCCAATATAGGTTAAAAGTGGTACCTTATATTTTAAAAGTGTTTCTTTCATTACAAATGAGGTTGCTATGGCAGTGTTATTATTGGCTGTTTGTATTCTTTTTGTATGAACTGCCTGTCCATTATCTTAACCTGTTTTTATTTTGGTAAATAAGACTTAAAGTACAAACATAATACGTAAGATGCAAGACCATCATATTGATGACAGAATCTATTCTATGGTTGTAGTGCATGTCTTGGAGAGTTTGAAGTCTTATATTAATAATTGTTAAATGTCAGAAGTGAAATAGTTTCATTGTTTCTATTACTAAAGTGAAAAGTTACGTTTAAATTGTGTAAAATTAGGTATTTTGCTTAAGTACAAGAAAAATTTTGAACATTTTATTTTTTACTTCGTTAAGCATGCAGATATTCCAAGCATAGTAAATAACTTGTTTTAAAAGGATCAAGTAGCATTTGTAGCAGAGGAAGCATTGTTATCTGTAGCATGAGTGTAATGGTAATATGATAACGCCGCCGTCTGTCTTGTTGTTATAACATTTCTGAACTTTTATGTATCGGGCACCATGCTGCGTTTCTGGGGGTGGGGCGAGGGCGGGCAGTGGATGGAAATCTGTTGTCTTAAGGTTTCACATAGTCAGAATCAAATAAATACACATAGTTTAGATTCAAGTAGGTCTGTAAAAATCTTTTTCTAATAAAAATTACCATTCCCTTGACCACGTCCTATTTCCTGTCCCCAGAGTGAGCTGTTTCACTGATTTTTTGTTCTTGTTATTTATTACCATATCTCTAAATATCATGCTTATATTGCTTTACCTGTTTCTAGTTTGAGGCATTTCTTTAATTTCTAATATAAAACTTTGTTCTGCTGCTTCCCAGCCATTACACTTTCCCTTCCTGCTCCCCTTTTCCCAGTGTATGTAATTCAGTGTTTTCATTATTGACTGTGATTAAGAATGTATGCACGACTGAGATTATGTAACACTGTACACCTAAGTGATGTGTTACTCTTAACCCTGTTCTGCCTTTTTATTTCCTTGACTTAATAATTAATTTTGTTTGCATAGGTTTCTGTGTACTTATTGCTAATTAAACCCAAAACTCTACATCCAGACATAGCAGTTGTTTATCAGTTTCATCCATCGTGAAGAAATTGCTCCTGAAGTAATAATCTGTTTTGTCCATTCTGAACTTTTTGCCTTCTGTGGCAAGTACACAGCTGTCATCCTGGGATCTCTTTTCACCATCATCCTAGAAATTACTTCTGTCTCCCTTATGTTGGCGGCTCACCAGGTAGCTCAGTGGTAAAGAATCCACTGCCAGTGCAGGAGATGCAGGTTCAGTCTTTGAGTCAGGAAGATGCCCTGGAGGAGGAAATGGCAACCCACTGCAGATTAGTGCCAGGATAATCCTGTGGACAGAGGGGCCTAGAGGCCACAGTCCAAGAGTCGGGCAAAACTAGCACACACCCCTATGTTGGGTTCCCTGATGGCCCATTTTCTATGTCTCATATCCTTTTTAAGATTTACTGCTTCATTTGTGTGGATCGTTATCAAGTAACTTCTTGAGAACAAAGGGAGTATAGGGATACATTTTTTCACAGAGTGGTATAGGAGATCTAATTTCTTCTTATAGATTACACCATTCAGTTCCCCCACCAAAGCATCCTGTATTTGGTGTCGCCAATTTTTGAGTCCAGCACTGTTTCATATCCATATTTTGCTGAGTCCAGAAGCATTCTTTGCATTGTACCATACTGCCCAGTATTTATAGCTTCATTGGTTTCTGTTAATATTTTCCTACCTAGGAACTCTGATGGATTGACTTTTTAAAATGAATCTGTGTGTGCATGTGTGCACATATTCACGTATCCTGTGCTCTTCAAACTCAGGAATTGAATATATTTGGATATATTTTCAATTAAAATATTTGCCATCCTTACTACTAAGTATCTGAAACTCAGAAACTAATTAGATTTGAGTAACTAAATAGCCCCTCACTGACTGAAGTACTGTCATCTGAACTTAAACAGTTTAAGAGATTTATATGTGTGTATGTTTCTGTATATGGTTTTATGTATGTATATACATAAATATATGTATAGTTAAATATATTCATCTTTGATCAAAAATATGCATAAGGATAATTCCATCTAGTACTTGTACTTCCCAGGTAGCACTAGTGGTAAAGAACCTGCCTGCCCGTTGGAGGAGACATCAGATGCAGGTTCAATCCCTGGGTTGGGAAGATCCCCTGGAGAGGGGTATGGCAACCCACTGCAGTATTCTTGCCTGGAGAATCCTATGGGCAGTGGAGCCTGGCAGGTTACAGTCCATTCGGTCGCAAAAAGTTGGACACGACTGAAGCAGCTTAGCAGTAGCAGCAGTTCTTGATCAAATTATGGGGAAAATATGCCACCAGAGTTTGTGAATTTGAGGTTGGCAAACAATATCTTTTGCCTGTCTTAGAGCATCTGTGTTAGAATATCTATCTTCCATTTTGCTTCACATGTATCAAGCAATCCTCATAACTTTGCAGGGTAAGTCCTGGTATCCCCTTTTTACTGATGGGTAAAATAAGGTACTGAGATGTTAAGCAGTTTACTAATAAAGTAGATGGAATTACATAGTGGACTCCACATTTGAACCAGGTAGCCTAGATTCAGAGTCTGAATTGAACTGTACTGAAATTCAGTCATACGCTGTAAAGAATGAAAGCAATCATGAGGCAAGGATGATAGAGCCTGGGAGCCTTAACTTGTAGCTTTTGCTGATTTCATTAAATAATGCCAGGTCACCAACACCTAGGTTTATCACTGTCTTGCCATATTTGCCTCAAATTTTTTATCACCCCTGAAACAAAACAGGACTATGTGGGGCTCCTGGGCATGGAAGCCTTTCCATGTTTCCCATTTCTTGTTTGTACAGTATAGACTTCAGCCTCTGTGACCTCTGAGTTACAAAGGACAGGTTCAAACAGTTGCTAATCAAGGAATGGAGGGAATGCAGAGACAGGAGGAACAATTAAACAGGAGTGTGCAGGGTCATGATTCTGCCTCAAGGGATACACATGATAGTATCAGCTCTTCCACAGAACTAAAACCCCCAGCAAGTGGGAGATGTTTACTACTTGTGCATTCTTTATTCCAGAGAAGGTCAAAGTTTGAGAACCACAGAAGCTCATCAGAAGACCACTTGAGGCCAGATAAAGCAATGCAGGCCATGAACATAACTGATCCTCATCAGCAATCCTACCCTTGAACCATTGCTATAAAACTTCACCAAATCCTCCCTGACTTGGGGCACACAGTTTTGAGGGCATTAGCCCACTGTGTTCCCTTTACCCAGCAAGGCAATAAAGCTCTTTTCTACTTCACGCAAAACCTTGTCTTTGAGATTCAGTTTGGCACTGATGCACAGCGGCTGAGTTTTGGCATCACCCCCAGTCCTATTCCTTTTTCTCTCTCCAGAGGTAACTTGTATCACTTGCAGTTTTATGGACTTAACTACTTGTGTATGCATCCATAGTCTATGGGTAATGTTATATACTTACAGTCTATCTTTTCCTATTAGAATTGAAACATCAGGATTGGGTGTCTTCAAAGTGGCAATAGTATGAGAATAATCAGCTCACTCAGTTGAATTAGGAATACCCTTGAGGCATCCCAGATTGTGCTAGTGGTAAAGAACCTGCCAATACAAGAAAGGAGATGAGGATTCAATTCCTGGGTCAGGAAGATCCCCGGAGGAGGGCATGGCAAACCACTCCAGTATTCTTGTCTGGAGAATTCCATGGACAGAAGAGCCGGGGGGCTACAGTTCATAGAGTGGCAGAGTCAGACACGACTGAAGTGACTTAGGATGCACGTACATCCACACATACCCTTAAAGGTAGCTGGTCACCATTAAGAGTTACAATAGGACACCTGGAGGCATTCATTTATCTAAATTTTTGGAAAGAATCTTTATGATGGAAGCAATACAGATAAGGAGACTGTAAACTTGCCCAACTTTTAAAAAGGACAGCAGAGGAGCTTCCTTGCCTAGGATATGCAGTCACAGTTCCTTCAAGATCATTTTTCAATGTAAAAATTAAATAGCCAACATAAGGAGGACAAAAAGTGAAATTTGTTGAATATGTAATCAGAAGTAGAGCCTGACACTTGGCATAATGCCTACCTTGCAAGTCACCTTCAAGAAAGTATGTATGTTCTAGATATAAAGCCACTTTTCTACCGGCCTGGAGCTCAAGTTAGTGGTTAGTGGAAGCCCAGAGTTCTGGTGGTCCCATCGCTTCATGGCAAATAGATGGGGAAACAATGGAAAAAGTATCAGACTTTATTTTCTTGGGCTCCATAATCACTGCAGATGGTGACTGCAGCCATGAAATTAAAAGACGCTTGCTCCTTGGAAGAAAACCTCTGACCAACGTAGACAGCATATTGAAAAGCAGACATTACTTTGCCAACAAAGGTCCATCTAGTCAAAGCTATGGTTTCCCCAGTAGTCATGTATGGATGTGAGAGTTGGACCATAAAGAAAGCTGAGTGCCAAAGAATTAATGCTTTTGAACTGTGGTGTTGGAGAAGACTCTTGAGAGTCCCTTGGACTGCAAGGAGATCAACCATTCCATTCTAAAGGAAATCAGTCCTGAATATTCATTGGAAGGACTAATGCTGAAGCTGAAACTCCAATACTTTGGTCATCTGATGTGAAGAACTGACTGATTTGAAAAGACCCTGATGCTGGGAAAGATTCAAGGCAGGAGGAGAAGAGGGTGACAGAGCATGAGATGGTTGGATGGATATGAGTTTGAGTAAGCTTCGGGAGTTGGTGTTGGACAGGGAAGCCTGATGTGCTGCAGTACATGGGGTCACAGAGTCAGACATGACTGAGCAACTGAACTGAACAGTATGCTGTCATATCTGTTTGTACTTAGCACCCTTTCTGTGCTCTTCCCAGTGCCTTAATAAGAAAGCCTGATAACCTGCCCATCTAAACCTACTCCACCCTGTTCAGTACCCAAGAAATTGACTTGTATGCACTATACTAACCAGAATTCCTTTTCCTTGGTAGTGTTGCAAATGGGCGAAGCTATTAGGAGAAGACTGGGTGGGAAGGGAAAGAGGTCAAGGAGTTTATGCTTTTGCCTCTTCTCACACAGTGATTTGGAAATGGCTGTATTTCTCCACATTAAAGCTCCTGATATAGCCCAGTAGTAGATCTCACAGGTTCAGCAACTGGTTTTCCTTACATTTTCTTATGAGTAGAAACATGGTACTTTTCCTTAACCCAGGCTGCTTCACCAACTCTTGTAGTGTCCTTTGTCCTTGCCTGCACTCTTTGTTCACTCCATTCCCGTTTCCTGGTGCAGTCCTGTATAGTATAGTCATTTGTACCACAAGTAGCTCTAGGAAGCAGAGCCTGAGTATAGGGGAAATGATGTTTGTGGCAAGAGGGGATTTCACCTTTGTTCACATTGTCCTTAATGGTGTTGCGGGGTGTTAGAGAACAATGGGTTAAGAAGATTGAGTGGCTGTGGCATTCAGTCACTGTGGTCATGCTGGGGTACAGAGGTTGTGAGAGCTAGTCGTTTGGAATTTTTATTTTTTGGCTATGCCACAATGGCATGTGAGATATTAGTTCCCTGACTAGGGAACAAACCTGTACCCTCTGCAGTGGAAGCACAGAGTCTAAACCACTGGAGCAACTGGGAAGTCCTGGGCTAGTCTTTTTGAATGTCCAGGGGATAGGCACAGGATAAAGGATAAATTGAAAGCAAATGTGAAACTTGAGAAAACTTAACTGTGGCAGCTTTAGAGGAATATCTTGTCCTTTGTAGTTAACAGAAGGAATCCTTCCTCTTTGGGGGAAATAGTCTTACTCCCAAGAAAATAAAGCTTTCAGTGACTTCACCTAAGAAAATTCTCTCAGAAGATATCAGGGTCTACACCTGCCATCCACCTTTACACTCTGGAAAACAATATCCCAAATGACTACAAGGTTGAGCCCAAGAGAAGGCACCTGTACAAGATATTACCACTTTGCATGAGTCTGGGAAACAAGTATGGAAGTGGATTCTAAGGGTTCATACCAAAAGTGTGACATAGGATAGGCCAGGATTATTGATACTGGTGTACTCACATGGGAAATGTGATTTAATGTATTGGCTTGGAAACCTGGGAATGATAGCAGTATTGACACAATAGCTGCCTACAGCCAGCTCGGTGGAAATGTCAGAACGTTTGGAAGGGTCCAGAGTCTTAGGGAGATGGGAATGTGGGCTTGCTCATTACCAAAAACTTGGTTGCTTACAAGAAGACAAATGTATTCTCTCACAGTTCTGGAGGCCAGAAGTCTAAAATCTGGGCTGAGATTAAGGTGTCAGCAGGGCTATACTCCCTCCAGAGGCTCTAGGGCTCCAGGGAGATCAGTTCCTTGCCTCTTAGCTTCTGGGGGCTGCCAAAATCCCTCTGCTGGTGTTCACATCACTCAAGTCTTTGTCTTCAAGGACACATTGCCTCTTCTTTAGCACATGTAAAATCTCCCTCTGCCTGGCTCTTACAAGGATGCTTGTGACTGAATTTATGGCCCACTCAAATAATCTAGGATTCAAATTTCTTCAAGTCATATTTATGGGGTTTTTTTGCCATATAAATTACATTCACAAGTTCCAGGTATTAGGGATTGCTATCTTTGGGGACAGTTATTCAATCTACTATTATATAGTGAATGGTTTAATTATCATACATCTGTACCATGGGATACTAACTCAGCAATAAAAAGGAATGAACTATTGATACCCATTACAATCTGGGTAAATGGCCAGAAAATTGCACTGAGTGAAAAAAAAGTCAGTTATGAAAGTATACATAGTGTATATATTTATACACTATATATGTATATATATATATAACAAATATATGTATATATTGTAATGTATATATTACAAATATATTACATATGTATATATTACTTATATATGTATATATTATAATGTATATATTACATATATATATGTAAATATATACACCATGTATACTTTCATAACTTTTTTTTTCACTCAGTGCAATTTTCTAGCCATTTACCCAGATTGTAATGGGTATCAATAGTTCATTCCTTTTTATTGCTGAGTTAGTATCCCATGGTACAGATGTATGATAATTAAACCATTCACTATATAATAGTAGATTGAATAACTGTCCCCAAAGATAGCAATCCCTAATACCTGGAACTTGTGAATGTAATTTATATGGCAAAAAAAAAAACCCATAAATATGACTTAGTTTAAGAAATTTGAATCCTAGATTATTTGACTGGGCCATAAATTCAGTCACAATCATCCTTGTAAGAGCCAGGCAGAGGGAGATTTTACATGTGCTAAAGAAGAGGCAATGTGTCCTTGAAGACAAAGACTTGAGTGATGTAAACACCAGTCGAGGGATGTTGGCAGACCCCAGAAGCAGGGGGAACTGTACACAGAAGAACTGTACAAAAAACATCTTCACGACCCAAATAATCATGATGGTGTGATCACTGACCTAGAGCCAGACATCCTGGAATGTGAAGTCAAGTGGGCCTTAGAAAACATCACTACGAACAAAGCTAGTGGAGGTGATGGAATTTCAGTTGAGCTATTCCAAATCCTGAAAGATGATGCTGTGAAAGTGCTGCACTCAATATGCCAGCAAATTTGGAAAACTCAGCAGTGGCCACAGGATTGGAAAAGGGCAGTTTTCATTCCAATCCCAAAGAAAGGCAATGCAAGAATGCTCAAACTACCCGCACAATTACACTCATCTCACACGCTAGTAAAGTAATGCTCAAAATTCTCCAAGCCAGGCTTCAGCAATATGTGAACCGTGAACTTCCTGATGTTCAAGCTGGTTTTAGAAAAGGCAGAGGAACCAGAGATCAAATTGTCAATATCCGCTGGATCATGGAAAAAACAGAGTTCCAGAAAAAGATCTATGTCTTCTTTATTGACTATGCCAAAGCCTTTGACTGTGTGGATCACAATAAACTGTGGACAATTCTGAAAGAGATGGGAATACCAGACCACCTGATCTGCCTCTTGAGAAATTTGTATGCAGATCAGGAAGCAACAGTTAGAACTGGACATGGAACAACAGACTGGTTCCAAATAGGAAAAGGAGTTCGCCAAGGCTGTATATTGTCACCCTGTTTATTTAATTTATATTTAGAGTACATCATGAGAAACGCTGGACTGGAAGAAACATAAGTTGGAATCAAGATTGCTGGGAGAAATATCAATAACCTCAGATATGCAGATGACACCACCCTTATGGCAGAAAGTGAAGAGGAACTCAAAAGCCTCTTGATGAAAGTGAAAGTGGAGAGTGAAAAGGTTGGCTTAAAGCTCAACATTCAGAAAACGAAGATCATGGCATTTTGTCCCATCACTACATGGGAAATAGATGGAGAAGCAGTGGAAACAGTGTCAGACTTTATTTTTCTGGGCTCCAAAATCACTGCAGATGATGACTGCAGCCATGAAATTCAAAGACGCTTACTCCTTGGAAGGAAAGTTATGATCAACCTAGATAGCATATTCAAAAGCAGAGACATTACTTTGCCAACAAAGGTTTGTCTAGTCAAGGCTATGGTTTTTCCAGTGGTCATGTATGGATGTGAGAGTTGGACTGTGAAGAAGGCTGAGCACCGAAGAACTGATGCTTTTGAACTGTGGTGTTGGAGAAGACTCTTGAGAGTCCCTTGGACTGCAAGGAGATCCAATCAGTCCATTGTGAAGGAGATCAGCCCTGGGATTTCTTTGGAAGGAATGATGCTAAAGCTGAAACTCCAGTACTTTGGCCACCTCATGCGAAGAGTTGACTCATTGGAGAAGACTCTGATGCTGGGAGGGATTGGGGGCAAGAGCAGAAGGGGACGACAGAGGATGAGATGGCTGGATGGCATCACGGACTCGATGGTCGTGAGTCTGAGTGAACTCCAGGAGTTGGTGATGGACAGGGAGGCCTGGCGTGCTGTGATTCATGGGGTCGCAAAGAGTCGGACACGACTGAGTGACTGAAACTGAACTGAACTGACACATATATATAAAGGATTTATATAACATCCTTTAAATGACACAATTATAGAAATAGCAGATTAGAGACAGCCAAGGTATAAAGAGGTGGTGGGGACAGGAAGGAGGAAGGTATGGCTGCAGTAAGACACAAGGGATCCTTGTTGAGACGTTAATGTTATGTATCTTGATTATATCAATATCAAAATTCTGATT
Organism: Tragelaphus eurycerus; assembly: GCA_935064755.1. Lineage (NCBI taxonomy): Eukaryota > Metazoa > Chordata > Mammalia > Artiodactyla > Bovidae > Tragelaphus > Tragelaphus eurycerus. The sequence goes on from CAKXYN010000123.1 coordinate 4,106,903, forward strand.
GTAATATTGTTCTATAGTTTTCCATGCACAGTAAACAGGCTATCTCTAGTATTTTACAGCTACATATGAATTTCCAATTATGTCAAAATAAAGTGCATAATTTAAAAATATCCTACTCAACAACTAAAAAATAACCCAATCAAAAATTGGGAAGAAAACCTAAACAGACATTTCTCCAAAGAAGACATCTAGATGGTCAATAGGCCATAAAAAGATGCTCAATATAGCTAATTATTAGAGAAATGCAAATCAAAAGTACAATATATCACTTCACACCAGTCAGAATGGCCATCATTAAAAAGTTTACAAATAACAGGAGAAACAAAATGGCAGAGGAGTAGGTGACATGGAGTACATCTCTCCACTGATGCATCAGGAATACGCCTTCAGACACAGAAGCTTTTGCAGGACACCAGCTGAGAGCATGCAGGAATCCTTGACCACTGAAAAGGAATATATAGACCCATGCAAAATTGGCAGAACAAATGGAGGAGGAGAAAAACCAGAGAGTGAGCAGGACTGGTCCTACACCTGGTAGGCACGGGAAATGAAACTGCAATTGTTTGGGACAGAGGAGACGCATTTGAAACTGTTCGAGAGTGCAGCAGTGATACTGTGATAGGCTGAATGGAATGAGAACAATACGGACAATCCTTGCCACAGCTGTACATACACTGGACAGGGATGCAACTCCCCTGGAATGCCTGGTGGCTGGGAGCTGAAGCCTAGAAATTGGAGAGCAACCCCAGGACAAAGTCTGCTGTTGATGGTAGGGAGACTGCCCAAGGAGATATTAGTGAGGAGATCACCATGAGAAATGCCTTTGGCAATACTGCTGAGTTACACACAGAGGGTGAGGTCATCACCATCATCTCTCTGCCCACATGCCAGCAACAGCAGCTGACCAATACAGAAAGACCTCAGAAAGGGTGGTCCCCGACACACCAAGAAATGGAAAAGAACCTAAGCTGAGGGGGAAGGAGGGTTAAGTGCCTGATGAAGGACCCAGCCAGTGGGGCACTTAAGTGCCTGACATGCCAAGCAATAGAGAGGGACCACAGCCAGGGGGGCTGTCTAAGTGCCTGAATGCCTCAAGCAACAGAGAAGGACCAGCCAGGGAGGTCCTTTGAATGCCAGCTGTCAGTTCAGTTCAGTCGCTCAGTCGTGTCCGACTCTGTGAACCCATGAACCACAGCACGCCAGGCCTCCCTGTCCATCACCAACTCCCAGAGTCCACCCAAACCCATGTCCATTGAGTCCGTGATGCCATCTAACCATCTCATCCTGTGTGTCCCCTTCTCCTTCTGTCCTCAATCTTTCCCAGCATCAGGGTCTTTTCCAATGAGTCAGCTCTCCACATCAGGTGGCCAAAGGACTGGAGTTTCAGCTTCAACATTAGTCCTCTCAATGAACACCCAGGACTGATCTCCTTTTAGGATGGACTGGTTGGATCTCCTTGCAGTCCAAAGGACTCTCAAGAGTCTTCTCCAACACCACAGTTCAAAATCATCAATTCTCCGGTGCTCAGTTTTCTTTATAATCCAACTCTCACATCCATACATGACCACAGGAAAAACCATAGCCTTGACTAGATGGACCTTTGTTGGCAAAGTGATGTCTCTGCTTTTGAATATGCTGTCTAGGTTGGTCATAACTTTCCTTCCAAGGAGCAAGCGTCTTTTAATTTCATGGCTGCAAGCACCATCTGCAGTGACTCTGGAGCCCAGAAAAATAAAGTCAGCCACTGTTTCCCCATCTGTTTGCCATGAAGTGATGGGACCAGATGCCATGATCTTTGTTTGCTGAATGTTGAGCTTTAAGCCAACTTTTTCACTCTCCTCTTTCATTTTCATCAAGAGCCCCTTTAGTTCTTCACTTTCTGCCATAAGGATGGTGTCATCTGCATATATGAGGTTATTGATATTTCTCCCGGCAATCTTGATTCCAGCTTGTGCTTCCTCCAGCCCAGTGTTTCTCATGATGTACTCTGCATATAAGTTAAATGAGTAAGGTGACAATATATAGCCTTGACGTACTACTTTTCCTATTAGGAACCAGTCTGTTTTTCCATATCCAGGTCTAACTGTTGCTTCCTGACCTGCATACAGGTCTCTCACGAGGCAGGTCAGGTGGCCTGGTATTCCCATCTCTTTCAGAATTTTCCACAATTTATTGTGATCCACACAGTCAAAGGCTTTGTGATAGTCAATAAAGCAGAAATAGATGTTTTTCTGGAACTCTCTTGCTTTTTCAATGATCCAGTGGATGTTGGCAATTTGTTCTCTGATTCCTCTGCCTTTTCTAAAACCAGCTTGAACATCTGGGAGTTCACGGTTCACATATTGCTGAAGCCTGGCTTGGAGAATTTTAAGTATTATTTTACTAGTGTGTGAGATGAGTGCAATTGAGTGGTAGTTTGAGCATTCTTTGGCATTGCCTTTCTTTGGGATTGGAATGAAAACTTACCTTTTCCAGTCCTATGGCCACTGCTGAGTTTTCCAAATTTGCTGGCATATTGAGTGCAGCACTTTCATAGCATCATCTTTCAGGATTTGAAATAGCTCAACTGGAATTCCATCACCTCCACTAGCTTTGTTTGTATTGAGGCTTCCTCAGGCCCACTTGACTTCACGTTCCAGGCTGTCTGACTCTAGGTTAGTGATCACACCATCATGATTATCTGGGTCATGAAGATCTTTTTTGTACAGTTTTCTGTGTATTTTTGCCACCTCTTTTTAATATCTTCTGCTTCTGTTAGATCCCTACCATTTCTGTCTTTTATCAAGCCCATCTTTGCATGAAATGTTCCCTTGGTATCTCTAATTTTCCTGAAGAGATCTCTAGTCTTCCTGCTCTATTATTTCCCTCTATTTCTTTTCATTGATTGCTTATGAAGGCTTTCTTATCTCTCCTTGCTATTCTTTGGAACTCTGCATTCAAATGGGTATATCTTTCCTTTTCTCCTTTGCTTTTCGCTTCTCTTCTTTTCACAGCTATTTGTAAGGCATCCTCAGACAGCCATTTTGCTCTTTTTGCATTTCTATTTCTTGGGGATGATATTGATCCCTGTCTCCTGTACAATGTCACAAACCTCCGTCCATAGTTCCTCACGCACTCTGTCTATCAGATCTAGTCCCTTAAATCTATTTCTCACTTCCCCTGTATAGTCATAAGGGATTTGATCCAGGTCATACCTGAATGGTCTAGTGGTTTTCTCCACTTTCTTCAATTTAAGTCTGAATTTGGCAATAAGGAGTTCATGGTCTGAGCCACAGTCAGCTCCCACTCTTGATTTTGCTGACTCTATAGAGCTTCTCCATCTTTGGCTGCAAAGAATATAATCAATGTGATTTCAGTGTTGACCATCTGGTGATGTCCATGTGTAGAGTCTTTTCTTGTGTTGATGGAAGAGAGTATTTGCTATGACTAGTGCTTTCTCTTGGCAGAACTCTATTAGCCTTTGCCCTGCTTCTTTCTGTACTCCAAGGCCAAATTTGTCTGTTACTCCAGGAGTTTCTTGACTTCCTACTTTTGCATTCAAGTCCCTTATAATAAAAAGGACATTTTTGGGGGGTGTTAGTTCTAGAAGGTCTTGTAGGTCTTCATAGAACTGTTCAACTTCAGCTTCTTCAGTGTTTCCAGTCTGGGCATAGACGTGGATTACCGTGATATTGAATGGTTTGCCTTGGAAACAAACAGAGAGCATTCTGTCGTTTTTGAGATTGCATCCAAGTACTGCATTTCAGACTCTTTTGTTGACAATGATGGCTACTCCATTTCTTCTAAGGGATTCCTGCCCACAGTAGTAGATATAATGGTCATGTGAATTAGATTCACCCATTCCAGTACATCTTAGTTCGCTGATTCCTAGAATGTTGATGTCCACTCTTTTCATCTCTTGTTTGATCACTTCCAATTTGCCTTGATTCATGAACCTAACATTCCAGGTTCCTATGAAATATTGCTCTTTACAGCATTGAACCTTGCTTCTATCCCCAGTCCCATCCACAACTGGGTGTTGTTGAAGCGTGGCAGCTGCGATGGTGCAGAAGCACAGCTGAGAGGATCTACCCCACATCCCAGGTCAGGAGCAGCGGCCAATAGGAGCTACCCCACATCCAACATCAGGGGCGGTGGCCAAAAGGAGCTACCCCATGTCCAAGGTAAGAAGCACCAGCTGCACTTTACTGGAGCAGCCGTGAAGAAATACCCCATGTCCAAGGTAAGAGAAACCCAAATAAGATGGTAGGCACTGAGAAAAGACTTCAGAGGGCAGACGGACTATCATAGACAACTAGCCAATCTGATCACATGGACCACAGCCTTGTCTAACTCAGTGAAACTAACCCATGCCATGTGGGGCCTCCCAAGATGGATGGGTCATGGTGAAGAGGTGTGACCAGAGAAGGAAATGGCAAACCACTACAGTATTCTTGCCTTGAGAACCCCATGAACAGTATGAATAATATGCCAGCTGTCAGAGGCTAGAAAAAGACTCTTAATAGTACCATAGCTGAGGCAGCTGAGGCAGCTGGCATCCAGCACACTTGGTACCACCAGGGTCCCTGCAATCCAAACAGCTGCACCACCTCCACACCCAAGTCCTCCAGGGCAGCCTCAGGAGCAAACTCCTGTGGATAATCCACATGCAGAATAGAGATTGAGAGGGTATCAGGCAGGAACCCAGGGGTCTCCAAATGGCGGAAATGGGCAGCAAGTGTCAGAGATTTTTTATCTCTCTCTTAAGTGGCAGGATTTGTTATAGCCAAACGCTCCAGGAAACAAACTCACTCAGAAGGACAGTGTGGATACTGGAGTGCAGTTTATTACACAGGCAGATCCGAGGCAGAGTTTCCTCTTTAGCCAGGGACCCCAACGAACTTTTGTGAACACTTTATATGCATTAAGTGTACTGCTCAAGGCCACATCCCCAAATTCCCTAAGCCTAGCCTGGAAAATGTTAAAGGGAGATACAATCAGGTTACAGCCATGATTCATAATCAGAAAGTCAGCTGGTTATACATTATAACCTACACCAATAGGTGCCATAAAGATTACGAAGGTGATTGACTACACAGGGGATTATTACATTCTTTCTGGCAAAGGGAAATCTTGGTATGGGATTTGGTGTCTATCAGGCTGGGAGGTCTGTTCTGTCATAGGTATGTGATCTCCATGGCTTCCAGGCACATAGTCCAAACTTCACGGGGAATGTAAGATGGATTTTCCTTCCTTTTCAAGATGGAGTCAGCTCAGCCTGTTTCTTTCCTCTAACTACAAGTGTTAGATTTTCTCCGCTTCTCTATAGAAACTTAAAAAGAGGTTTCTTTTAAATTTTTGTGTTGTCGTAACAACACCGGGTTCCACCTGAACTTAACTTTTCTCAAACCTTGAGCTAACCAATGTATTTTTCTTATGTAAATGTTTGTCTTAAGCTATGTTAATGAACTATGTATTTATCCTAGACTCTGTCTTCAAGTTAGTTCTGCCTAAGACTCAGAACCAACTTGACAAACCAGTATATTTTACTCATGCAAACGTTCTCTTAAGCTATGTTAATAAGACAGTATTTGCTTGGAAACCTGCCTTTCTTCAAGATTCATGTCAATCATTTTATGGCATGGGACCACTCACCTTGTGCTAATGTTATCTCAGAATGCATGTTGTGGGTGAGGGGCCTGGTGCCATTCTCTGAGTTTTGAGACATTTCCTATCTCCAGTTAGCAACATGCTAATAGCTATATAACATCTAGCTAGCGGGGAAGCACTCTTTCTGCCCACTTCTGATGTCTATGTCAGAAGCTTTCTCTATCTTTTTTATACTTTATAAAACTTTATTACACAAAAGCTCTGAGCTGTCAAATCTCATCACTAGCCCCGGATTGAATTCTTCTACTCTGGAGGCCAAGAATCCCAGCATCTTTCACAGCTCAGCAACAACCTTTCAAGATGAAAACACAATTGAAATGGAAGGGCAGTGGGGCTAAGGAGGAGGAGCAAATACCTTCCCACCAATTGTACAAGCTGCAGATTAAATCCACACACTTGACTAGGCAGACTCTCTGTCTATGGAGCATACGAAAGAACAATGAGAGTTCCCACAAAAGGAAATGCACTAACTCTGGCAACTGTGGACAGTAGGGGCAAGAACACCGAACAGTAGGACAAGATTAGAGTCTGAGCTATTCCCACAGTAGGTCCAGAGACCACACCAGTATTGGAGGGAACCCTAAGGAGACGCAGGTGGTCTGTGACAGTGAAGGAAAGGACACTGATAGCTGAGATCTGAGAAAAATATTTATTATTCTTTTATTTTGATTTGTACTATTATTGGTTCTGGATTCTTTTTCTTTTCCCCCTGTTGCTGTGGTTGTTGATTTTATTATTCCTGTTAACTCTACTTAGTCTTTTGAGAACTTCTTTTTAATCACACTTTCTATTTCTTTCATATGATTGTGAGAGAGCTAATTCTTAGGTAGGTTGATAAGGAGTCCAGGGCCCTCAAGGAGAAAGGGGTCCAGGGCTCTAAAGGAGGAGAAAAGGAATTTTCTAAATTACTTTGTCTTAGTCGAATAAGATGTTTATTCTTAAACTCTGAATTTTTATGACAACAATTTTCAAGACTAACTTCCCTTAAGCTCAGAGCTAATGATTGCACAACAAAACAACTCATCTTGCTCAAGGTTATGTTTTTCCTTAAGCTCTGTACTAATGATTTTATAAGAACAATGTATCTTGAGGATATGTTTCTCCTTAACAAGAACCTTCTGACTAATCTTAGATGATCTTGTTATCTTAAGATGTATGTTGTACCAGTGGGTCTGGGAAGGCATTTCTATTGCTAGTTCTAATCTTGTTAATTAAGATGTATGTTGTGAGAGTTCAGTTCAATTCAGTACAGTCAATCAGTTGTGTCCGACTCTTTGCAACACCGTGAACTACACCATGCCAGATTTCCCTGTCCATCAACAACTTCTGGAGCTTGTTCAAACTCATGTCCATTGAGTCGGTGATGCAATCCAACCATTTCATCCTCTGTCATCCCCTTCTCCTCCTGCCTTCAATCTTTCCCAGCATCAGGGTCTTTTTCAGTGAATCAGTTCTTCACATCAGGTGGCCAAAGTATAGACGTTTCAGCTTCAGCATCAGTCCTTCCAGTGAATATTCAGGACTGATTTCCTTCAGAATGGACTGGTTGGATCTCCTTGCAGTCCAAGGGACTCTCAAGAGTCTTCTCCAACACCACAGTTCAAAAGCATCAGTTCTTTGGTACTCAGCTTTCTTTATCATCCAACTCTCACATCCATACATAACTGCTGGAAAAACTGTAGCTTTGACTAGACAGACTTTTGCTGGCAAAGTAATGTCTCCGCTTTTCAATATACTGTCTAGGTGCGTCACAGCTTTTCTTCCAAGGAGCAAACGTCTTTTAATTTCATGGCTGCAGTCACCATCTGCAGTGATTTTGGAGTGCAAAAAAATAAAGTCTCTCCCTGTTTCCACTGTTTCCCCATCTATTTTCCATGAAGTGATGGGACCAGATGCCATGATCTTAGTTTTCTGTATGTTGAGCTTTAAGCCAACTTTTTCACTCTCTGCTTTCGCTTTCATCAAGAAGCTCTCTAGTTCCTCTTCACTTTCTGCCGTAAGGGTGGTGTCATCTGTGTATTGACGTCATTGATATTTCTCCTGGCAATCTTGATTCCCGCTTGTACTTAATCCAGCCCAGCATTTCACATGATATACTTTGCATAGAAGTTAAATAAGCAGGGTGACGGTATACAGCCTTGACGTACTACTTTCCTGATTTAGAATCATTCTGTTGTTCCATGCCTCATGTGGGTGTCGTCCCCATTGGCCAGTAGCATCCCTGGATGGAGCAATGCCCTCAGTCCCTGAGATGGGGGAAGCTGGGTGCAGCAAGTTGTGCTTGTGAGGGCCATGGGGGCCACTGGTATGCAGTGGGAGAGCGTTCTCCCAGGCCAGCTGTGGCTCTGGGTGTAGGCAGCAGTGGATGTGACCAGTTCTAGCTGTTGCTTCTTGACGTCTGTACAGGTTTCTCAGAAGGCAGGTAAGGTGGTCTGGTATTCCCATCTCTTGAAGAATTTTCCACAGTTTGTTATGATCCACACAGTCAAAGGCTTTGGCGTAGTCAATAAAGGAGAAGTAGATGTTTTTCTGGAACTCTCCAGCTTTTTCTATGATCCAGTAGATGTTGGCAATTTGATCTCTGGTTCCTCTGCCTTTTCTAAATCCAGCTTGAACATCTCGAAGTTCACAGTTCACATAGTGTTGAAGCCTGACTTGGAAAATTTTGAGCTTTACTTTGCTAGTGTGTGAGATGAATGCAATTGTACATAGCTTGAACAGTCTTTGGCACTGCCTTTCTTAAGGATTGCAATGAAAACTGACCTTTTCCAGTCCTGTGGCCACTGCTGAGTTTTCCAAATTTGCTGGCATATTGAGTGAAGCACTTTCACAGCATCATCTTTTAGGATTTGAAATAGCTCAACTGGAATTTCATCACATCCACTAGCTTTATTCATAGTGATGCTTCCTGAGGTCCACTTGACTTTGCATTCCAGGATGTCTGGCTCTAGGTGAGTGATCACACCATCGTGGTTATCTGGGTCATGAAGATCTTTTATGTACTGTTCTGTGTATTCTTGCCACCTTTATTTTTAATACCTTCTGCTTCTGTTAGGTCCTTTATTGTGAACATCTTTGCATGAAAAGTTCCCTTTGTATCTCTTATTTTCCTGAAGAGATCTCTAATCTTTCCCATTCTATGTTTTCCTCTGTTTCTTTGCATTGATCACTGAGGAAGGCTTTCTGATCTCTCCTTGCTATTCTTTGAAACTCTGTATTCAAATGAGTATATCTTTCCTTTTCTCCTTTGCCTTTCATTTCTTTTCTTAGCTGTTTGTAAGGCCTCCTCAGACAGCCATTTTGCCTTTTTGCATTTTTTTTTTCCCTTGGGGATGATCTTGATCACTGCCTCCTGTACAATGTCATGAACCTCCGTCCATAGTTCATCAGGCACTCTGTCTGTCAGATCTAATCCCTTGAATCTATTTGTCACTTCCACTGTTGGAGTGGGTATGTTAAAAATACATAAGGCCTTGACCATATTAGCGTGCGTTTCACTCTCCATCTGCATTCTGATGTCTGTGCCAGAAGCTTTCTCTGTCCTTTTTCACTGTAATAAAATTTCTGCGTTTTATTACAGAAAAGCTCTGAGTGATTAAGCCTGGTGCCCAATCCCCAAACTGAATCTTCTTCTTCAGAGATCACAAATCCAACACCATTCACTGTAAGATATCACTTCTACCTCTACACTGGCCTTTTGTGGTTCTGTGTTTTTTGTTTTTTTTTTCTTTTTTCATATTAAAAAATATATTTTTTTGGTTTGTTATTTTCATTACTGTTCTTTTCCTGCTGTACTTATTTCTTAATATATATAAATGTTTTAAATATAATTCTATTTAACTTTGCTTTTCTACTTTTCCTTTCTTACTTTCTCTTTCTTTTTTTTTTTTTTTTTTGCCATGTTTGTTAGTTTTGTGGGTTTTTTTGTTTTTGTTTTTTGCTTTATTCCCCAGTTGGCACTTGGCTTTGGTTTTGTTTTCCAGTTTGTGTTTTCGTTAGCTTTTTTTTTTTCTTCCTCAATATCATTTTTAGTATTCTTTGCTTGCCAGATCACTCTCTTGTACTTTTTCTTTGTACTATTTTGGCTTTGTTTGTGTGTATGTATGTGAGTGTATATGAATTCCATTATTTTTTGTTATTTTTCTGATTTTGTATTTACCATTTGCCTGGGGTTCATCTTTTGTTTCTTGTTGTTGTGTTTATTTTAACCCCCTTTAATGACATAACAAATGACTTGTAGAATCACAGTTCCCCAGCCATAGATCAGCCCTGAGTCTTTGGATTGTGTCCTGGACCCAAGATCCTAGACTGACAGAGAACTCCTAACCCTAGGGAGTATTAATCAGTGAGAACTCCAGTGAAGGCCTCCACAAGTATACAAGACCCAGCATCACCCACCTGCTGGGAGCAGACAGTGTAAGATGCCTCACATAAAAGAGAAGCAAGACAAAAACACAAACCTAATCATCAGCCTACAGGGTGCCCACAGATAGCTCAAAACATACTACCTCACACATCCCTGCTTGTCAGAGGGGGAAAAAATATTCACCTTTTTCCTACCAGAACACAGGCACAAGTCCCTCCCAATACGAACCCTACACAAACCACTAAACCAACCTAACCCACCAAGGTCAGAAACCAAAATGAAGAAAGAATATGACCCTAAAGCCTAGGAAAAGGAGACCTCAAGAACTGTAAGTTAGAAAAAAAAAAAAATGAAAGGACAGAAAAATATTATGCAAATTAAGGTACAAATTAGAAACTCACAAGGCCAAATAAATGAAGAGGAAATAGGCAAACTACCCAAAAACAGAGTAATGTTAGAAAAGATGATCCAAAACTTTGAAAATAGAATGGAGAAAATGAAAGAATAAATTAACACATTTAACAAGGACCTAGAAGAAATAAAGAATAAACAAACAGAAATGAATGACACAATTACTGAAAGTAAAAATACTTTAGAAGGAATTGATAGCAGAATAACTGAGGCAGATGAAGGATTTAGTGAGCTGGAAGATACAATGGTGGAAAGAACTACCAAAGAGCAGAATAAAGGGAAAAAAAGGAAAAGAATTGAGGATAGCCTCAGAGGCCTGTGAGACAATATTAAAAGCATTAACATTCAAATTATAGGGGTACCAGAAGAAGAAGAGAAAAAGAAAAGGTCTGAGAATATTTCTGAAGAGATATAGTCAAAAAATTCTCCAGCATGGGATAGGAAATAGTCAATCGAGTCCAAGAAGCACAGAGAGCCCCATACAGGGCAAAGCCCAGAAGAAACATGCTGAGACATATAATAATCAAACTGACAAAGACTAAACACAAAAAAAGAATACTAAAAGCAGCAAGGGAAAAGCAATAAATAACATACTAAGGAAACCCCAAAAGATTAACAGCTAATCTTTCAGCAGAAATTCTTCAGGCCAGAAGGGAATGGCAGGATATATTTAAATTACTGAAAGGGAAAAATCTACAACCAATATTACTCTACCTGGCAAGGATCTGATTCAAAATTGATAGGGAAATCAAAAGGTGTACAGACAAGCAAAAGTTAAGCGAATTTAGTACCACCAAACTCAAAAGTTATGACCAACCTAGATAGCATATTGAAAAGCAGAGACATTACTTTGCCAACCAAGGTCCATCTAGTCAAGGCTATGGTTTTTCCAATGGTCATGTATGGATGTGAGAGTTGGACTGTGAAGAAAGCTGAGTGCCAAAGAATTGATGCTTTTAAACTGTGGTGTTGGAGAAGACTCTTGAGAGTCCCTTGGACTGCAAGGAGATCCAACCAGTCCATTCTGAAGGAGATCAGCCCTGGGATTTCTTTGGAAGGACTGATGCTAAAGCTGAAACTTCAATACTTTGGCCACCTCATACAAAGAGTTGTTTCATTAAAAAAGACTCTGATGCTGGGAGCGATTGGGGGCAGGAAGAGAAGGGGACAACAGGATGAGATGGCTGGATGGCATCACTGACTCAAAGAACGTGAGTTTGAGTGAACTCCAGGAGTTGGTGATGGACAGGGAAGCCTGGCATGCTGTGATTCATGGGGTCTCAAAGAGTCGGACACACCTGAGCGACTGAACTGAACTGAACTGAAATTAGCTTTACAACAAATGTTAAAGTGACTTCTATAGGCAGGAAACACAAGAGAAGGAAAAGACTGGACAAAAACCCAAAGCAATTAAGAAAATGCCATGGACTGTGCCCTCACAGGGCACCTGGGAGCCCAAGTGACTTAGACTCTCCTGTGGTATATCAACTGTGAGAGCTCCCCACACACACCAGTAGCATTTGTTTGCAGTGTCCCTCCCTCTCCACAGTACAACTGAGCAAGTGAGCCCAAATAAGTGACCACTTTCACCCCGTCATGTCAGGGTGGAAATCAGACACTGAAGAGAGACTTGCAAGCAGAGGAGGCCAACCTGAGCAAAAAAAGAAGAAGAAGAAGGGGGAATCACCCCAGAGGTGGCAGGTGCAACAGATTAAAATCCTGCAGGTAAGCTGAGACTGCATTTGAGGGGCACCTGTAGACTTTGAGAACAAGTACAAGCCAGAACAATAGACTAACACTGGACTGACTCTACACTAACAAGAGCTCCAGAGACATTCCTAGATATATTGGAGGGATTTCTGAGTAGGCAACTCCACTGGAGAAGGAAAACAGAGGAATCACATGAACATCCACCTCACTACTACCATATATATCCCCATGCCTCATTAAAATTTTTTTAAAAATTATTTTTAATTAAAAAAATATTATTTCTTTAATTTCTTTTTTTATTCTATTTTTTCCTCCCTTTCTTCTCCTTTCCTCCCCTTCTCTTTTGCTTTTTTCTTTCAAACTGTTCTAATATGGTTCTTTATTACTCCTTTAACTTTTTTTTAATACCCTACTTTTACCTTTCTAAAAAAAAGAAAAAAAACTTATTTTTTGAATAAGTTCCATATTTTTAAAATTTTTTTTTTCTCTATTTTTCCTTTTTTAACATTGTAATTTTGAGAGTCTAATTTTTTCTAGGTTTTTAATTTTTGTTTTTTGATTTATTGTTATTAACTTTGTATCTTTAAGAGGTTAATTTTTAGTACCCGTTTTTACTTAAGGATTTGATTACTGGCTTGATTGCGCTCTTCATTTTTGACTCTCTTCTCTCCTCTTGGTCACCTCTTTCTCCTTCCTCCCTCTTCTATTCTCTATATAACTTTGTGAATCTCTTTGGGTATTCCTGGCTGTGAAGAGTTGTTTCATCATTGACCTAGGGGTTTTATATACTGTGCTGTGTGGATGGAGATGTCTTGATGCTATTGTAAGAGGTTGTGACCAAAACCCAAAGCCAGTGGACTCAACTTCAGAATATTGGATCATCATAGAGCTCCTGACCACAGGGAACATTAATAGATGACAGCCCACCCAAGTCTCCATACCTACACTGAAACCAAGCTCCACCCAAGAGCCAGCAATTTCCAGCATCTTTGTTGCTGCTGCTAAGTTGCTTCAGTCATGTCCGACTCTGTGAAACCCCATAGATGGCAGCCCACCAGGCTCCCCCATCCCTGGAATTCTCTAGGCAAGAATACTGGAGTGGGTTGCCATTTCCTTCTCTTTGTTAGAAGACCCCAAATTGGCAGGTTCACACTCACTATATTTCCTCCAGTGTCCCAGAACTGAACATACACATTTGGAACATAACTTTCCATGAAAGAAGTGGTGTGAACTGGTTGTTCTCTGTGTGGTGAGTGGCCTTATGAACCTAGGTATTGTAGGAGATGAGCTCTTAATATTGAGCTCCAAGCACAGTGTCTTCTTAAGAAAAGTTACCTGCTTGTGCAAAGAATTGACTGTCGTGGAGAGAAAATCAGCACCCAAAGCGTTTTCATAGGTGGTTTGCAAATGAAATATTATAGCTTTCACAGGGTGAGCACACTGTTTTTGTAAGCAGTCCCCATTTGGCAAGTTGACAACCAGCATATTTCTCTGCGGTGTCCCAAAAATGAAAATACACACTTGGAAAAAACTGAACTTTCTACAAGAAAGTGGTATGACCAGCTTGTTATCTGTCTGTTGACTGGCATACCCATACAATACATTATGAACATAGGTGTTCTAGGAGATGAGCTCCTAGTAAAGAGATCCCAGCACAGTGTTTCCTTCAGAAGTGTCACTTGCTTGTGCCAACAATTAACTGGTGAGGAGAGAACCAGTACCCAAAGTGTTTTTCTAGGTGGGTTTGAGAGTGAAACATTCTAGCTATCGGAGGGTGAGAACACTGTTTTTGTAAGCAGACCGAATTGGCAGGTTCACACACATGATATTTCCTTGCAGTGTCTCAGAACTGAAAATACACACTTGAGACAAACTGAACATTTCCATGAAGGAAGTGGTGGGACCTGGTTGTTCTCTGTGTTGAGTGGCATATCCATGCAACGTAATGTGAACCTAGCTGTTCAAGGAGATGCTGCTGCTAAGTCACTTCAGTCGTGTCCGTCTCTGTGCGACCCCATAGACGGAAGCTCACCAGGCTCCCCTGTCCCTGCGATTCTCCAGGCAAGAACACTGGAGTGGGTTGCCATTTCCTTCTCCAATGCATGAAAGTGAAAAGTGAAAGTGAAGTCGCTCAGTCGTGTCCAACTCTGAGCGACCCCACGGACTGGAGCCTACCAGGCTCCTCCGTCCATGGGATTTTCCAGGCAAAAGTACTGGGGTGGGGTGCCAAGGAGATGGGCTCCTATTATTGAGATCCATGCACAGTGTTTCCTTTAGAAAAGCCACTTGCTTGTGTCAAAAATGGAGTGTAATGAAGAGAGAATCAGCACCCAAAATGTTTTCCAGGGTGGGTTTGAGAGTGAAACATCCTACCATTCAAAGCGGAGAAAACTGTTTTAGCCCTCTGGCCAAAAATAGCCAGTTCAAAACTAGTGTTTTCCTAAATGGGTCCTAGGTGAATGTGAGAATGAAATATACTACCTTTAAAAGGTGAGCATACTCTTTTTGCCATAAGTCCCCAATTAGCAGCATCACAACCGGCATATTTCCTTGCAGTGTCCAGCCCTGAAACTACACATTGGGACAAACTGAACCTTTCCATGAAGGACAGAAGCTTAGAACAGAAGCTTTCCATGAAGGAAGGGGTGCAAACTGGCTGTTCTCTGTGCGGTACTGCCATAACTATACAATGCATTTTGAACCTTGGTTTCTCTAGGTCATGAGATAACAGTAAGAAGATCCAAGCACAGCACAGTGTTTCTTCAGAAAAGTCATGAGCTGCTGCCAAAATTGATGACAGTGAAGAGAGAATCAGCACCCAAAATGTTTTCCAAACACCCAAAGTGTTTTCCTAGGTAGGTTTGAGAAAGACACTTTCTTGCTTTCATAGGATGAGAACAGGGTTTGCTAGCAGACCCCAAATCCCAGGTTCATACACAGCATGTTTCCTTGCAGTGTCTCAGTACTGAAATTACACACTTGAGTCAATAACCTTTTGACACAGCAAGTGTGGTGAACTGTTTGTTGTCTGTTGAGCTGCATAACCATACAAGGCATCATGAGACTCAGTGTTCTAGGAGAGGAGCTTTAGGAAGGAGATCCAAGCACAGTGATTCTTCAGAAAAGCCACTTGCTGGTGACAAAAATTGACTGTAGTGAAGATAGAATCAGCACCCAAAGTGTTTTCCTGTATGGATTGGAGAGTGGAACAGTCTAGCTTTCACAGGGTGGGAGCAGTGTTCTTGCCAGCAGAACTCAGATGGCAGGTTCATACTTCCCTGCAGTGTCCCAACCTTGAAAATACAGACTTGGGACAAACTGGACATTTCCACAAGGAAACAGTTGAACTGACTGTTCTGTGTGTGTGCATGACATAAAAATAAACACATTATAAAAGTTGGTGTTCTATGAGATGAGCTCCTAGGATGGAGATTTAAGCACATTGTGTTCTTTAATAGTGTCACTTCCTTGCACCAATTGACTGTAGTGAAGAGAAAGTCAGCACCCAAGCTGTTTTCCTAGGTGGCTTTGAGACTGAAACATCCTAGCTTTCAAAAGGTGAGAAAAGTGTTTTTGTCCGCTGAATGTAAATGGTCAATTCACACCCAGCATATATCTCTGCTGTGTCTCAGCACTAGAAATGCACAGTTGGGACAAATCAAAACTTTGCATTTAAAAAATTGTGTGAACTGTTCTCTATGTGGAAAGTGGCAAACCTATATGACACAGTATAAACCTAGGTGTTGTGTAAACAGAGCTCTTAGTAAGGTGAGTTAGGCAGATTTTCCTTCAGAAAAGTAACTTGCTTGCACTAAAAACTGACACTAGTGAAGTGAGAATCAAACTGCTTTTGTAAGTGGCTTCAGAGTAAAACATTCTGGGTTTTACAAAGTGAGCACAGGAGTCCACAACTGGCAAGTTCACACCCAGCATATTTCCTTGCAGTGTACCAAAATTGAAAGAACTCACTCTGAACAAACTGAACATTTCCATGAAGGAAGTGATGTCAACTGGTTGATCTCTGTGTCATGAGTGGTCTAGCCCTAGAACACATTATGAACCTATGGGCAGAGCTCCTAGTAAGGAGATCCAAGCACAGTGTTTCTTTAGAAAAGTCTCAAGCTGGCGACAAAAATTGATGATAGTGAAGAGAGAATCAGCATCCAAAGTGTTTTCCCAAACACCCAAATTGTTTTTCCAGGAGGGTTTGAGAATGACACATTCTTTCTTTCACAGGATGAGAGCTGAGTTTGTGCTAGCAGACCCCAATTGCCAGGTTCACACCCAGCATGTTTCCTTAGAGTGTCTCAACACTGAAAATACATACTTGAGTTAAACAACTTTTCGACAATAGAACTAGAGTGAAGTGGTTTTTCTAAGCATGTTGAGTTGCATAACCAAACAAGGCATTATGAACCGAGGTGTTCTATGAGATGAGTTCCTAGTAAGGTGATCCAAGCATGGTGTTTCTTCAGAATAGTTACTCAATAGTGACAAAAATAGACTGGAGTGATGGGAGAATCAGCACCCAATGTGTTTTCCTTGGTGGTTTCGAGAATGTCAGATTCAAGCTTTCACAGTATTTGAGAAGTGATTTTGATAGCAGACCCCAATTTGTAGGTTCGCATTGAGAGTAATCCCCTGCAATATCCCAGAAATGAAAATACACACTTGGGTCAAACCAAAACATTTCATGAAGGAAGTGGTGTTAACTGGTTGTTTTGCTGTGTGTGGAGTGGCATAACCATACAAGGCATTATGCACCTAGTTGTTCTAGGAGATAAGCTCTTAGGAAGGAGATCCAAGGACAGTGTTTCACTCAGAAAACCTACTTGCTTGATCCAAGAACTGACTGTAGTGAACAGAGAATAGGCACCAAAGATTCTTCCCAGCTTGGTTTGAAATTGAAACATTTTTGCTTTCATGGGTTGAACACATTGTTTTGGTATCTGTCCCCAGTTGGTAAGTTCACCCTCAGCACATTTCCTTGCAGGGTCCCAGAATTGAGATTACGCACTTGGAACCAACAGAACCTTTTCATGAAGGAAGTGGTGTGATCTCCTCCTTCTCTGTGTGGTGACTCCCATAACCATACAATGCATCTTGATCCCAGGTTGTTCTAGGAGATGAGACCCCAGGCAGGAGATCCAAGCACAGTGTTTCTTCAGAAAAGCCACTACCTGGCGATAAAAAAATGACTGGAGTGAGGACAGAATCAGCATCCAAAGTGTTTTACTATTTTCCTAGGTGGGTTTGACAGTGACACACTCTAACTTTCACAGGGTGAGAGCAGTGTTTTTGCCAGCAGAACTCAAATGTCAGGTTCACACCTGTCCTATTTCCCTGCAGTGTCCCAGCCTTGAAAATACACACTTGGGACAAACTGAACCTTTCCATGAAGAAAGTGGTTGAACTGGCTGTTCTCTGTGTGCTGTGTGGCAGAAAAATCAATGCATTATGAATGTTGGTGTTCTATGAGATAAGCACTAAGATGGAGATCCAAGCACATTGTTTCCTTTAGTAGTGTCACTTCCTTGCATCAACTGACTGTAGTGAAGAGAAAGTCAGCGCCCAAGGTGTTTTCCTAGCTGGCTTTGAGAGTGAAACATTCTAGCTTTCAAAGGGTGAGAAAAATGTTTTTGGCCACTGAATGTAAACAGCTGATACACACCCAGCATGTTTCTCTGCTGTTTCCTAGCACTAGAAATGCACAGCTGGGACAAACCAAACCTTTGCATGTAGAGTGATGTGTGCACTGTTCTCTGGGGTGAGTGGCAAACCGATAAGACACAGTGTGAACCTAGGCATTCCGTAAGCAGAACTCTTAGGAAGGAGACTCAGGCACAGGTTTTCCTTCAGAAAAGTAACTTGCTTGCCTAAAAAATGGATGGTAGTGAAATGAAAATCAGAACCAAAAGTGTTTTTTTCAGGTGGCTCCAGAGTGAAAAATCCTAGGATTTAAACAGTGAGCAAATTGTTTGGCTAGCAGTCCACAACTGGCAAGTTCACATCCAGCATATTACCTGACACTGTACCACAGTTGGAAGTACTTACTCAGAACTAACTAAAACATTTCCATGAAGGAAGTGGTGTGAACTGGTTGATCTCTTGTTGTGAGTGGCCTACACCTCGAAGGCATTATGAACCTAGGTGTTCTATGGACAGAGCTCCAGACAAGGAGATCCAAGCACAGTGTTATTCCAGAAAAGTCATAAGTAAGCTACCAATATTGACAGTAGCGAAGAAAGAATCAGCACCCAAACTAGTTTTTGCTAGTTTAAGTGTTTTCTCAAACACTGAAAGTATTTTCCTAGGTGGGTTTAAGAGTGATACAGTCTTGCTTTCATAGGACGAGAGCAGAGTTTTTGCAAGTAGTGCCCAATTGCCAGTTTCACACTCAGCATATTTCCTTGCAGTATCTCTGTACTGAAAATACTCACTTGAGTCAAACAACCTCTTGACAATGGAAGTGGAGTGACCTGGTTGTTCTCTGTGGGTTGAGCTGCATAACCATACAAGGAATTATGAACCTAGTCCTTCTAGAAGATGAGCTCTTAGGAAGGAGATCTGAGCACCGTGTTTCAGTCAGAAAATTCACTTGCTTGCATCAGGAATTGACTGTAGTGAAGAAAGAATCAGAACCCTAAATGCTTTCCCAGGTGGGTTTGAGAGTGAAACAGTCTAGATTTCACAGGGTGAGAGAAATGCTTTTGTCAGCAGAACTCAAATGGCAGGTTCACACCATCAATCTCCCTGCTGTGTCCCAGCCCTGAAAATACACACTGAGCACTAACTGAAGCTTTCCATAATGGACGTGGTTGAACTGATTTCTCTCTGTGTGGTGTGTGATATAAACATAAACGCATTAAGAACATTGGTGTTGTATGATTGAGCTCTTAGTATGGATATCCAAGAACATTGTTTCTTTTAGTAGCATCACTTCCTTGAACTTATGGACTGTAGTGAAGTCAATTACCCAAGAATAACAAGCACTCACACTGTTTTCCTAAGAGGGTTTGAGAGGGAAACACCATGGCTTTCAAAGGGTGAGAAAACGGTTATTGCACACTGACTATCAATGGCCGAGTCAGACCCCACATGATCCTCTGCAGTTTTGCAGCACTAGAAATATACATTTGGTACAGATTGGACCTTTGCATTTAGAAAGCAATGTGAAATGTTCTTTATGTAGTGAGTGGCAAACCCATATGACAGAGTAGGAACCTACGTGTTCTATAAGAAGAGCTGATAGTAAGGAGAGTCAGATAGATTTTCCTTTCAAAAAGTTACTAACAATTGATGGTAATGAAATGAGAATCAAAGTGTTTTTGTAAGTGGCTTCATAGTGAAACATTCTAGGTCTTACAGGGTAAGCACACTGTTTATGCTTAGATGTCTACAACTGGCAAGTTCACATTCGGCATATTTCCTTGAAGTGTCCCAAACATGAAACTACTCACCCAGAACAAACTGAACCTTTCCACGAAGAAGTGGTGTGAACTGGCTGATCTCTGTGTCATGATTGACATAGCCCTAGAATATTCTATGAACCTTGATGTTCCATGGGAAGAGGTCCTAGTAAGGAGATCCATATAGAGTGTTTCTTCAGAATAGTCAAGAGGTAGGGACCAAAATTGATGGTAGTGAAAGTGTTTATTCAAACCCTGAAAGCTTTTTCTCAGGTGGATTTGAGAATGACACATTCTTGCTTTCACAGGATGAGAGCAGTTTTGGCTAGTAGACCCCAATTGTCATGTTCATACCCATCATGTTTCCTTACAGTCTCTCAGCACTGAAAATACACACTTGAGTCAAACAACCTTTCGGTGATGGAAATGGGGTGAACTGATTGTTTTCTGTGTGTTAAGTAGCATAACCAAACAAGCCATTATGAACCTAGGCGTTCTATGAGATTAGCTCCTAGTAAGGCATTTCTTCAGAATAGTCTCTTGATAGTGACAAAAAAATCAACCAGAGTGAAGGGAGAATCAGCATGCAAAGTGTTTTCCTTGGTGGGTTTTTAAAATGTTACATTCAAGTTTTCACTGTATTCAAGCAGTGTTTTTACTGCTGCTGCTGTTGCTAAATCACTTCAGTCGTGTCCGACTCTGTGCGACCCCATAGACGGCAGCCCACCAGGCTCCACTATCCCTGGTATTCTCCAAGCAAGAACACTGGAGTGGGTTGCCATTTCCTTCTCCAATGCAGGAATGTGAAAAGTGAAAGGGAAGTCGCTCAGTCGTGTCCAACTCTTTGCGACCCCATGGACTGCAGCCCACTAGGCTCCTCTGTCCATGGGATTTTCCAGGCAAGAGTGCTGGAGTGCTAGCAGACTCCAATTGGCAGGTTCACACCAAGAATGAATCCAAGCAATGTTCCAGCACTGAAAACAGACACTTGGGTCAAACCCAACCATTCTGTGAAGGAAGTGGTGTGAACTGGTTCTTCACTGGGTATTTAGTGGCATAACCATACAAGGTGTTCTATAAGCAGAGCTTGTAGTAAGGAGACAGGCAGTTTTTCCTTCAGCAACTTAACTTGCTTGCACTAAAAATTGACAGTAGTGAAGTGAAAATCAGCACCCATAGTGTTTTTGTAAGTGGCTTCAGGGTGAAACCTTCTAGGATTTATAGGGTGAACACACTATTTTGCCAGTAGTCCACAACTGGTAAGTACACACCCAGCCTATTTCCTGAAAGTGTCCCAGAGTTGAAAGTACTCACTCTGAACAAACCGAACCTTTCCAAGAGGGAAGTGGTGTGAAGTGGTTGATCTCTGTGTTGTGAGTGGCATATGCCTACAACGCATTATGAACCTAGGTATTCTACATGCAGACCTCCTAGTAAGGAGATCCAAGTACAGTGTTTGTTCAGAAAAGGCATGCATTGGCTAGAAAAGTTGACAGTTGTGAAGAGAGAATCAGCACCCAAAGCATTTTTCTCAAACACCCAAAATGTTTTCCTCAGTGGGTTGGAGAATGACGCATCTTGCTTTCACAGGATGAGAGCAGAGTTTTTGCTAGCAAACTCCAATTGCCAGGTTCACATCCAGCATGTTTCCTTGCAGTGTCTCAGCAGTGAGAATACACACTTGAGTCAAACAACCTTTCGATATGGAAGTGGGGTGTACTGGCTGATCTCTGTGTGATGAGCTTCCTAACCATACTAGGCATTATGAACCTGGGTCTTCTATGAGAAGACCTCATATTAAAGCAATCCAAGCATGGTATTTCTTCATAGGAGTCACTTGATAGTGACGAAAAATTGACTTGAATGCAGGGAGAATCAATACCCAAAGTGTTTTCATCAGTGGGTTTTGAGAATGCCACACAAACTTTCACAGTATTCAATCCGTGTTTTTGCTGCTGCTGCTGTCGCTTCAGTTGTGTCCGACTCTGTGCGACCCCATAGACGGCAGCCCACCAGGCTCCCCCATCCCTTGGATTCTCCAGGCAAGAACACTGGAGTGGGTTGCCATTTCCTTCTCCAATGCATGAAAGTGAAAAGTGAAAGTGAAGTCGCACAGTCATGTCCGACTCTTAGCGACCCCATGGACTGCAGCCCACCAGGTTCCTCCATCCACAGGATTTTCCAGGCAAGAGTACTGGAGTGGGGTGCCATTTGTTTTTGCTAGAAAACCCCACTTGTCAGGTTCACACTGAGAATAAATCCCTGCAATGTCCCATCACAGAAAATACACACTTTGGTAAAACCAAAACTTTCCACAAGTGAACTGGTATGAACTGGTTTTTCATTGGATGTTTAGTGGCAAAACCATACAAGGTGTTCTATAAGCAGAGCTTATAGTAAGGAGATGCAGGCAGTTTTTCCTTCACCAAAGTAACTTGCATGCATTAAAAATTGATGATAGTGAAGTGAAAATCAGCACCCAAATTGTTTTTGTAAGTGGACTCAGGGTGAAACCTTCTATTATTTATAGGGTGAGCACACTGTTTTGCCAGCAGTCCACTACTGGCAAGTTTATACCCAGCATATTTCCTGAAAGTGTCCCAGAGTTGAAAGGACTCACTTCGAACAAATTGAACATTTCCACAAAGGAAGTGGTATCAACTGATTGTTCTCTGTGCAATGATAGCCTTTACCATATAATGCACTTTGAAACTAGCTTGTCCTCAGTGATGAGAATTCAGTAAGGAGATCCAAGCACAGTGTTTCTTCAGAAAAGCAACTTGCAGGTGATAAAAATTGACTGTAGTGGAGACGAAATCAGCACTGCAAGTGTTTTCCTAGGTGGTTTTGACAAACATTAACAGAGTGAGAGCAGTGTTTTGGCCAGCAGAACTCAAATGGCATATTCACACCCATCGTACTGCCCAACGATGTCTCAGCCTTGAAAATACAAACTTCGGACAAACTGAACCTTTCTATGAAAGAAGCAGTTGAACTGATGTTCTCTGTGTTGGGCATGGCAAAAAAACAAATGCATTATGAATGTCAGAGTTCTATGAGATGAATTCCTATTATGGATTTCAAAGCACATTGTGTCCTTTAGTAGTGTCACCTCCTTACATTAACTGCCTGTAGTGAAGAGAAAGTCAGCACCCAAGCTTCTTCCCCAAGGGGGTTTGAGGGTGCAACACTATTAGCTTGCAAAGGGTGAAAAAATGACATTTTCCTGCTGAACCTAAATGGCTGAGGCACACCCCGCATACTTCTCTGTTGTCTCACAGCACTAGAAATGAACAGTTAGTATAAACCGAACCTTTGCATTTAGAAAATTATGTGAACTCTTCTCTATGTGGTAAGTGGCCAACCCATACGACACCGTAGGAGCCTAGGTGTTCAATAAGCAGAGCTGGTAATAAGGCCAGTCAGGCAAATTTTACTTTAGAAATACTACTTGCTTGCACTAAACATTGTTGGTTGTGAACTGAGAATCAAAACTGAGAATGCCATTTTGTAAGAGGCATCAGAGTGAAACCTTCTTGCATTTATAGGGTGAGCACACTGTTTATGCCAGCAGTCCATAAATGGCAAGTTCACAAAACCAGCGTATTTCCTGGCACTGTCCCAAACTTCAGTCTACTCACTTGGAACACACAACCTTTCCACAAAGACAGTGGTGTGCACTGGTTCATCTTTGTGTCATGAGTGGCATAACCCTACAATGTGTTATGAACCTAGGTGTTCTACGGGTAGAGTTCCTAGTAAGGAGATGAAAGCACAGTGTTTCTTCAGAAAAGTCATGGCCAGGTGACCAATACTGATGGTAGTAAGGGATCATCATTACCACCCAAAGTGTTTTCTCAAAACCCAAAGTGTTTCCCTAGGTGGGTTTAAGAATGATGCATTCTTGCTTTGACAGGATGAGAGCAGACTTCTTGCTAGCAGAGCCCAATTGCCAGTTTGACACCCAGCATGACATCTAGTCAAGGCTATGGTTTTTCCAGTGGTCATGTATGGATGTGAGAGCTGGACTGTGAAGAAAGCTGAGCCCCAAAGAATTGATGCTTTTGAACTGTGGTGTTGGAGAAGACTCTTGAGAGTCCCTTGGACGGCAAGAAGATCCAACCAGTCCATTCTGAAGGAGATCAGCCCTGGGATTTCTTTGGAAGGAATGATGCTGAAGCTGAAACTCCAATACTTTGAGCACTTCATGCGAAGAGTTGACTCATTGGAAAAGACTGTGATGCTGGGTGGGAGGGATTGGAGGTGGGAGCAGAAGGGGACGAAAGAGGATGAGATGGCTGGATGGCATCACTGACTCGATGGACGTGAGTCTGAGTGAACTCTGGGAGTTGGTGATGGACAGGGAGGTCTGGCGTGCTGTGATTCATGGGGTGGCAAAGAGTCGGACACGACTGAGTGACTGAACTGAACTGAAGGTTGATAAATAGATATAATTTTTTTTATACATTACGACTTTAATACGTTTTATCTTGGGATTCATTTTTAAAGTAAAAGTCATCTCTGTTGGTTTGCAACCTCGAGTTTCCTGGGTGAAATCTGAGATTGGCCCCCACACAGGCAGGATGAAGAGAGACCGAAGAAAGCAGCAGACCACTCCAGTTTGATAGGTGGCAAGTTTAATAAGTAAGGGGGCTTATGTAGGAAACTTGTCCAGGGTGACTGCATGATGAGCTGAACTCCCTTCCTGCCCTCCATAATCTTAAAAATTTGTATAGAGGCCTTAACTGGGTTCAGTAATGTATTGAGTTCAAGGAAGTCCCAACAACACATTGCTCTTCCAAGGTCACATCCTTGAAAGGGTTCCCATAGTGGAAACAGTATGAAGAACATACATTCCAAGGACAGGGGAGAGGGTGAGGAAGCCTCCATTGTCTGAGTCAGTCCACATGCTCTCAATGACCTTTGCTGAAAGGTCTCCAACAATCGCCAAAATAAATTACACCATCTTATTTTTCTTTTTAATAACCAAGGGTTCTAGAATGGCAATGACATTACAAGATTATCTTCTATTTCTGCGGTTGTTGACACTTGAAAGATGCCAACTCTCTCTCCATTTCCTTCTTCTCTACAGAAGTGGTTGGCTTTTCTTACCCCATTTCTTCTAAGACCTTTTCTAAAGAAAAGACTGTGCATGAATTTCATTGCTTTTTATCCAGCAGTGCAATAAAAATTTTACATTTATAATCGTACAACCTATTAAAAATCAGGATTTATTATTTCCCTTGATACCAGAAGTTAGACTTTTTCTAAATTCTCTAGAATTTCTCATCTGACTTAAGGGATAAATTTCCTAGAGGCAAGAGTCTTCCCTGGTGATCCAGTGTTTAAGACTGTGCTTCCTTCCACTCTTGGGTCTGTGGGTTTGATCCTTGGTCAGGGAACTGAGATCCCACATGCTGGGCAGTGAGGCCCTCCCCAAAGAAAGAAAAAAAAAAGTAAAGGATGAAAAAGAAAAAGAAAGCAAAGGGTAGAAAAAAAAAGTAAAGAAAAAAGTTTCCTAGAGACTAAATCTGTGAACAGGAGTGTTTTTCTGACGTATGAAACTCAGTATTGAAGTATTGAAGAATTCTTTTTCTCACTGTATATTTTAGCCCAATTTTTGAATATGTTTGAATGATCTAAACAAAATATCAAAGATTTTAAGCAGAATCAACAATTGTATAATTTTTGCGTGTTCATTCACTGATAAATATTTGGAATGCCTAGCAAAATCTAAGAAAAACATGACTTTGAATAAAAGTTACTTGAATGATAATAAAACAACTCTGTGGCTAGCCAAATTCTGAAATCTCCTGCCTTAAGCACTTCTGATGACATACAGCAGGAAACACTTGGCAATGTCTGCAGACAGTTTTGGTGGTCACAACTGGGTGGCAAGGTGGGAGCTTTATCTACAGAGTAGAGGCCAGGAATGCAGATAAACATCAACTAATACACAGGATACACCTGTGTATTATTTTAATACACAGAATATACAGAATTTGAATACACAGAATTATTTGGCTTCAATGTCAACAGAGTAAAGAACCATGACACACAATTCCCTTTCTGTATGGACTCCAAAACCTCACTGTTCAAGGTGCAGACTAAAATCAAAAGCATAGATGAAAGGATCCATCTTAATATCCTTTTCTTCCTTTTGATTCTTCTTGAAAGCCATGCATATCTTCAAATAGGAAATATGCAAAGAACAGAGAAGCAAATCTGAACTCTAGTGCTTTTTCTAGTATGTATCAATGAAGGACTATTTCTTGTTCCTAGATTTGATCCCTTCAATCAGGATACATCTTTTTCATGAGTTATATTTGGGTTTAGAAAAACCTGAGAGACACCTGAAATTGAAGAAAGTAGGGAAAACCACTAGACCATTCAGATATGACCTAAATCAGATCCCTTATGATTATACAGTGGAAGTGAGAAATAGATTTAAGGGCCTAGATCTGATAGATAGAGTGCCTGATGAACTATGGACTGAGGTTTGTGACATTGTACTGGAGACAAGGATCAAGACCATCCCTATGGAAAAGAAATGCAAACAAGCAAAATGGCTGTCTGGAGAGGCCTTACAAATAGCTATGAAAAGAAGTGAAGTGAAAAGCAAAGGAGAAAAGGAAAGATATAAGCATCTGAATGCAGAGTTCCAAAGAATAGCAAGAGATAAGAAAGCCTTCCTCAGCGATAAATGCAAAGAATTAGCGGATAACAACAGAATGGGAAAGACTAGGCAATGGCATCCCACTCCAGTACTCTTGCCTGGAAAATCCCATGGATGGAGGAGCCTGGTAGGCTGCAGTCCATGGGGTCGCTAAGAGTCAGACATGACCGAGTGACTTCACTTTCATGCATTGGAGAAGGAAATGGCAACCCACTCCAGTATTCTTGCCTGGAGAATCCCAGGGACAGAAGAGCCTAGTGGGCTGCCATCTATAGGGTTGCACAGAGTCGGACACGACTGAAGCAACTTAGCAGCAGCAGAGATCTCTTCAAGAAAATTAGAGATACCAAGGGAACATTTCATGCAAAGATGGGCTCGATAAAGGACAGAAATGGTATGGACCTAATAGAAGCAGAAGATATTAAGAAGAGGTGGCAAGAATACACAGAAGAACTGTACAAAAAGATCTTCACGACCCAGATAATCACGATGGTGTGATCACTCACCTAGAGTCAGATATCCTGGAATGTGAAGTCAAGTGGGCCTTAGAAAGCATCACTACGAACAAAGCTAGTGGAGGTGATGGAATTCCAGTTGAGCTATTTCAAATCCTGAAAGATGATACTGTGAAAGTGCTGCACTCAATATGCCAGCAAATTTGGAAAACTCAGCAGTGGCCACAGGATAGGAAAAGGGCAGTTTTCATTCTAATCCCAAAGAAAGGCAATGCCAAAGAATGCTCAAACTACCGCATAATTGCACTCATTTCACACGCTAGTAAAGTAATGCTCAAAATTCTCCAAGCCAGGCTTCAGCAATATGTGAACCATGAACTTCCAGATGTTCAAGCTGGTTTTAGAAAAGGCAGAGGAACCAGAGATCAAATTGCTAACATCCGCTGGATCATGGAAAAAGCAAGAGTGGCAGAAAAACATCTATTTCTGCTTTACTCACTATGCCAAAGCCTTTGACTGTGTGGATCACAATAAACTGTGGAAAATTCTGAAAGAGGTGGGAATACCAGACCACCTGACCTGCCTCTTGAGAAATTTGTATGCAGGTCAGGAAGCAACAGTTAGAACTGGACATGGAACAACAGACTGGTTCCAAATAGGAAAAGGAGTATGGCAAGGCTGTATATTGTCACCCTGTTTAACTTATATGCAGAGTACATCATGAGAAACGCTGGGCCGGAAGAAGCACAAGCTGGAATTAAGATTGCTGGGAGAAATATCAATAACCTCAGATATGCAGATGATACCACCCTTATGGCAGAAAGTGAAGAGGAACTAAAAAGCCTCTTGATGAAGGTGCAAGAAGAGAGTGAAAAAGTTGGCTTAAAGCTCAACATTCAGAAAATGAAGATCATGGCATCTGGTCCCATCACTTCATGAGAATTAGATGGGGAAATAGTGGAAACAGTGTCAGACTTTATTTTTGGGGGGCTCCAAAATCACTGCAGATGGTGACTGCAGCCATGAAATTAAAAGATGCTTACTCCTTGGAAGAAAAGTTATGATCAACCTAGATAGCATATTCAAAAGCAGAGACATTACTTTGCCAACAAAGGTCCATCTAGTCAAGGCTATGGTTTTTTCCAGTGGTCATGTATGGATGTGAGAGTTGGACTGTGAAGAAAGCTGAGCACCAAAGAATTGATGCTTTTGAACTGTGGTGTTGGAGAAGACTCTTGAGAGTCCCTTGGACTGCAAGTAGATCCAACCAGTCCATTCTGAAGGAGATCAGCCCTGGGATTTCTTTGGAAGGAATGATGCTAAAGCTGAAACTTCAGTACTTTGGCCATCTCATGCAAAGAGTTGACTCATTGAAAAAGACTCTGATGTTGGGAGGGATTGGGGGCAGAAGGAGAAGGGGACGACAGAGGATGAGATGGCTGGATGGCATCACTGACTCGATGGACGCGAGTCTGAGTGATCTTCGGGAGTTGTTGATGGACAGGGAGACCTGGCGTGCTGTGATTCATGGGGTCACAGAGTCGGACACTACTGAGCGACTGAACTGAACTGGAGAGACACCTGATTTTTTAAGAAAGGCAGGCTCACATTCTCATTTGTTTTTTATTGCTAAAAATTGTCTTGTTTAAGACAGTTGTGTCTGAAAAAGGAATTCCAATGACCACTCGAGTCAGTGCTTATGAACGAACATTAATTCTCCAGTGATGTTCTAACTTCCAAGCACTGTCTAGCAGAGACAAAATGCTGAACATGTTATAATACAAAGGAAAACAAGAAAACCAATTAGATAGTAGTTTGCTTTTAGATTTCATAAGCCATTTCTTTCATTAAACAGTTTCAGGCCTACAAATTTCTGCTTTTCTGAGATGCACTGGCAGATGGGGCTATGTCATTCAATTCATGGTGAGGACTATTAGATGTTCCTGAGGCTTGATTGAATAATTTAAGTGATAAACCAAATATGAGTGCTTTTATTCCATTTGCTCAGCATTAATAAGATCTATCATGAAAAGGGAAAATGGCATCAATTTAGAACCACTCATTTGGTAAGTACCAAAAAGTTCCACATATGGAATGAGTAGTATAGTATTCTGAGTTTCAAGGCTGGGTCCACAATGCAAACAGATTTTCTCTTAGAATCTCATTTCCTTCAAGTCCTTATAATTAGCTGTAATTAGCTAGGTAATATAGAGTTGACCCTTAAACACAAGGACTGGGGTGCTGACCCTCTGCATAACTGAAATTTGAATTAGCTGCTGAAATTCTTTGCCTTTTCTTATTCCTTGAAGTTTTTCTTCTGTTGAAGGCCTTGACACCTGGCAAGGGCCTTTGAAGATGGGAAGGCATTTTGCTTGGATTCTTCAAAGAAACTCTTTGTTGCACATCCTACTAAAGTCATGAGAAAGAATTATAGGAATATCAAGGGAGAACTTTGGGATCTTCAAGGATCCAAATACCTAAAATAGAAAGGGCATTCCTGCTTGAAATGTTGGGGAAAGGAAATATCTTATCTATATTACATCTCATTTATTCCTCACAAAACTGTAACAAGATAGATACTATCTGTATATTACATGTGAGAAAACAGGTCATTTGCCAAAAGGCAATCATGATTTGGACACAGATTTATCTGGCTCAAAATTTCCTGCTTTTCCTCTTAGACTTCTGCTCTGCCTCCAGGGAAAGTTTCAGGCATCTTGACCTGTGCTGAACAAAGTAGCCACTAGTCAAATGGGGCTCATCTGAATTAAGATGTGCCATAAAATACACTAGAAGCAATGACATATTTTCTTGGGCAGAGGATGAGGTGATTAGATAGTCTCACTGACTCAGTGGACACAAATTTAGGCAAACTCAGGGAGATAGTGGAGGACAGAGGAGCCTGGAATGCTGCAGTCCATGGGGTCCCAAAAAGTCAGACATGACTTACTGACTGAACAAAAACATAAAATACACATTGCATTTTGAAGATGTAATATAAAAAAGTAAAATATGTCAATAATTTAAAAATATTTGTATCATACTGGAATGAGTGCCTTGGATGTATCCGGTTAGATGATGTGGATTACTAAAATTAATTTCACCCATTTGTGTTTTAATGCAGCCACTAGAAAAAAAACCTTAAAATTATCTATGTGGTTCACATTATGTTTTATGTAGTAGCAATGATTTTAATAATTTCCACTTAGGTTCCCAGACTGAAATTGTAGGATTTCAAAGGGAAATTTTTAGGAATTTAAAATATCAATATGCTACACTCAATCCTTCTTAGTTTACTGTCTTCTGAACTTAATAAACATGGATCTTTAATTCCCTCTAGAGAAAGCACTCTGTCTTACCCAAGTTGAATGGTCATCCTATGAACCTACAGAAGGACTGGAGCATCCCATGGTAACTAATGAAGTAAGCCATTATCAATGATTTTGTGATTATGTTTGGTACCTCCCTGAGTCAAAGAGTATTGTAAGTTCCTTGAGTCATTTCAGGTAGGGTGAAGATGTTTTCAGGTAGGTTTTCATCAGAAATGGAGAACTGATGCAATTTCATTTTGGTATGGGACATAGGTCTTAGACCAAGTTTTATTTCTCTGAGCCTCTTTTTTTTTTTTTTGGCCCCTCTGGGCCTTTTTTGATCATGATCTTCTAGCATAGTGGTAAATGGAACAATAGATAGCAATGAATAGAAACAAATGGATGCTTTCACATCCATAGTATAAAAATGCTAAATCCTTTCACTGTTGTAAGCTGTGAGCCAGAACAAATGTTTGGGACCTGGAGAAGCACATTTAAGATTTACAAAAGCAAAGTCAACTAATTTCATTATGGGTCACTGTCCCTTGAACAATGACAAAGTTCCTCAAGCACATAGTTACAGTTAAGCCTTGTTATGCAAAACAGATTTTATTTTTTAAAAAGTTCTTGAGATAAACTCTGTGAGACTAGTGAAAATTTTCTTTGGAAATGATTTAGTCTTCAACTGGTAAACACAGCTAATACAGAGTTGACCCTTAAACACAAGGATTGGGGTGCTGACCCTCTGCGTAACCAAAAATTGAACTTTCTCATTGGAACTGTATCTATGGTTCTGCATCCACAGATTTAACCAACTGCACAGGTTGTGTGCACATAGGCATGTGTGATCAGTTGTGCCCAACTCTTTGCCACCCCATGCACTGTAGTCTACCAGATTTCTCTGTCCGTGGGATTTTCCAGGTAAGAACACTGGAGTGGGTTGGCATTTCCTTCTTCAGCATGGGTTGTGTAGTACTGCTTATGAATGGACCTGCATGATACAAATGTATATTCAAGGGTCCACTGAGTAGTGAAAAGCATGATTAGAGCACATCTTCTGTGGACTGAGGAGTCAGAAAATACTAAGGAGAGTATCAAATCACTTTGTTGGGACTTCCTGGCGGTCCACTGGTTAAGACTGTGCACTTCTAATGTGAGGGGTGTGGGCTGGATCCCTGACTGGGGAACCAAGGCCCGCAGGCCATGAAGCACAGCCAAAAAGAAAAAAAAAAAAAAAATCACTTTGTTATATACCTGAAACACATAATATTTTATGTCAAGTATACTTCAATTAAAAAAGAAATAATAATAATAAATGAAATTAAAAAACAACCATGCAAGGTATAACGGAAGCAAATAATACAAGATCCACCCTCAGGGATGGAAGGGATTTCTCTAATATGTAGAAATTTGCTCCCTAGGACTGGTTCAGTGATTGAAGGCTGATAAAAGGGAGAAGTCACATCTCATTTTCTTAGAAATAAAGCGGCTCCTTTGGAGTCATACTCATAGGGAAAGCTTATATATATATAAAATCATGAATGCAATTCATTTGCAAATAAGAAAGGAGCCATAGGCTCTGTGACTTTCAGGTAATCAGGTAGCCTCGTTGAGCAGTCTAATGGGGTAGCTGGGGTCTTATTCTACTGTCATTTCTATCAGCTATACCTTGTCATTTGTTATCACTACATTAGATCAGATTAAACAGAAATAAACCTCTCACTTTTTGCCAAAACCCTTGTATCAAAGGTATTGATACCTTGAAATACAGTTATGTCCTAGCCAGAGATCACAAAATAACCAAAGCTCTCTTAAGTCTTAAAATCACTGTCACAATGACTCAGTTAATATGTCATCTTTAACTTTTCTGAGATGATCCAATCTTGTTTTAACCTAAAAACTGCCACATATATTTGATTAAATAATGTTGTTACTTAGTTTAAGGTAACTGGGTCACATGGACTGGGTCAAAAGAGACAAATACTTTGGTGGACATTTAAAAAATATAGCCATAGAGGGAATTCCCTGGTGGTCTAGTGGTTAGGATTCTGAGCTTTCACTGCCAAGGATGTAGGATCAATCCCTGCTTGGGGAACTAAGATCCTGCAAGCCTCGCAGCACAGTCAAAGAGAAAAAAAGAAAATAAAAAACTATATATATATATATATATATATATGTTTATATACACACATACACACATAACCAAAGAAAAGGCCCATTAGTTCAGCTCCCTTTCCCCAGTGTGTCAGTCCTGGTGCTGAGAAGTTGAGAGATAACTCTTTTGTTTTAGTCACAGAAGGGCAAAGGAACAGGAAGCTGTTGCTGGAGAGATGGATAGAGTCAAAGCTAAACAAATGTATGCGGATAGATAAGATACACACAGGTATAAGAATTATTCACGCTTTTTCTTGGTTGCTTAAAACCTTTATTTTTTTAGAATATTTATACTTACACTTTTGTTGTAATCTACAACGTGGCTTTTAAAAAACGCCTGAGCCACTTTGTGGTTCTTGCCCCAGTATAATCATCTTAGAATTCCTTTTCCCTTGTCACTTTTGACTTTGTGTGGCTTCTATAAAATGAGGATCCTGGAGAAGAACCCTTCCTGTGACCCTGGAAGATGAGGTGAGCAGGGCCCGGCTCAGCAGGACCAGACAGGTAAAACTAGCTGGATGGTAAATAGGCTATGATAACCTGGACCAAGGTATAGTTGTGTGCATGTCTTAAGGGTCATGATGACTCACCAGGAGAATAAGGATTATGTAGGTTGACCAGGGTGGGTGAGGTAGGAGGGTCCACAGGATTGTGTGGATTGTGGAAGGACAGGCAGTATATAACATTCGTAGATTAAACATCTATGGTTCTATTAATAAAAAACAAAGATCTAGGTATCTCAATTTTTTTTAAACTTATGAAGATTCAAGTTACTAATATGTTCATTCTTATGGTTTACAGTGAAAGCAAATGGCTATGGTGATTTCTTAAGAAATCTGTATGCAGGTCAGGAAGCAACAGTTAGAACTGGTCATGGAACAACAGACTGGTTCCAAATAGGAAAAGGAGTACGTCAAGGCTGCATATTGTCACCATGTTTATTTAACTTATATGCAGAGTACATCATGAGAAATGCTGGACTGGAAGAAACAGAAGTTGGAATCAAGATTGCCGGGAGAAATATCAATAACCTCAGATATGCAGATGACACCACTCTTATGGCAGAAAGTGAGGAGGGGCTAAAAAGCCTCTTGATGAAAGTGAAAGTGGAGAGTGAAAAGGTTGGCTTAAAGCTCAACATTCAGAAAACGAAGATCATGGCATCTGGTCCCATCACTACATGGGAAATAGATGGGGAAACAGTGGAAACAGTGTCAGACTTTGTTTTTCTGGGCTCCAAAATCACTGCAGATGGTGACTGCAGCCATGAAATTAAAAGACGCTTGCTCCTTGGAAGGAAAGTTATGACCAACCTAGATAGCATATTCAAAAGCAGAGACATTACTTTACCAACAAAGGTTCGCCTAGTCAAGGCTATGGTCTTTCCTGTGGTCATGTATGGATGTGAGAGTTGGACTGTGAAGAAGGCTGAGCGCCGAAGAATTGATGCTTTTGAACTGTGGTGTTGGAGAAGACTCTTGAGAGTCCCTTGGACTGCAAGAAGATCCAACCAGTCCATTCTGAAGGAGATCAATCCTGGAATTTCTTTAGAAGGAATGATGCTAAAGCTGAAACTCCAATATTTTGGCCACCTCATGCGAAGAGTTGACTCATTGGAGAAGACTCTGATGCTGGGAGGGATTGAGGGCAGGAGGAGAAGGGGACGACAGAGGATGAGATGGCTGGATGGCATCACTGACTCGATGGATGCGAGTCTGAGTGACCTCCGGGAGCTGGTGATGGACAGGGAGGCCTGGCGTGCTGCTGTTCATGGGGTCGCAAAGAGTCGGACACGACTGAGCGACTGATCTGATCTGATCTGATCTGATGGTGATGCAGAGAAGACAGCTGAACTGCACCAGTATATTTAAGATTTTTAAATAAAATTCTGAGTTACTTGACCTTATAAAAATACATGTTGATATACTAAATACTCCACAAAGCTCTAGGATGGGGGATATTGTAAATGTAAAAATACATTTCTCTTGGATCAGCACCAAAAATACCATTAGTCTTCTGTACAACCTCTGACAAGTTTTTCAATATAGACAAGTTAAAATGATTTGGTAAAAATCACAAACGCCATAGAA
The DNA here is from genome assembly GCA_935064755.1 of Tragelaphus eurycerus. NCBI lineage: Eukaryota > Metazoa > Chordata > Mammalia > Artiodactyla > Bovidae > Tragelaphus > Tragelaphus eurycerus. Next base: position 4,141,134 of record CAKXYN010000123.1, read on the forward strand.
ATCGTTAAAGATAAATCCAAACAACTTTCAAATACATTTTGACATCAAGGTCGGGCAATTCACTTGGAGGGAAAGTATTGTGAGTACCATTGAATTACTGTCCTAAAACTTTTGATGTCAACTTTGTACAATGGGGATATTTCACATCTCACACAAAGCAGGCACTCGGACTTAGAAACTTAAGAAAATTATTAGAACCGTTATTAAGACTGAGGTGAACAATTTGTGCAGCCTTCCACAATTTCAAAGAGGTAGTGATAGGTACCGGTCCTCCTGGCGATATCAAATGCTGTTTCCTCCAGGCTGTTCTTCAGATCTGGCTTGATGTAGCGGTTCATCAGGAGGAGTTCCAGGATGTCTTTGCTGTCTCCATTCCCAGCAGCAAGGTGTAGGGGGGTCAGGAGGCCTTTCGTTTGGGCGTTGACATCTGCATCATGCTGCAGTAAGAAAGAAGCCACTTTGGCATTATTCCACTTACAGGCACTGTGCAGGGGTGTCCAGCCATCCACGGTCACCGCATGGACATCCGCCCCATGTGCAATCAGCTCCCGGACGACGTCTAAGTGTCCATTGTAGGCTGCTCGGTGGAGTGGTGTGTACTTGTCTTCATCTCGAGTGTTCACGTGGGTAGCCCTTTCTGAAAGCAGTCTCTGCACTGTGGTCAGCTGAGAATAAAACAGGAGATCTTTCACAAACCCAGCATGAAACAAAACAGTAAACAACATGAAACGGTCTAGTGGTGTTAGATTTAATTAAGTGAAATGAAAACTTCCTTGTTAGTAGATGACTGTAAAATAAACTTAAGATTTCTTTTGGGGAGGAGGACAACTAATTTAACAATGAACAAGTCAGTGTTAATTATAAATTCTTTTGGCTTTTTTTCCCCGCATAAACTTAATTTTATGAACGTGATTCTCTGAAAACCAATCCATACGTTTACTCCTGGTCCAATTAACGCTTACTGCACTAACGCTACAGTTAGATGAACAATACAGGCTAGAATCATGTTTGATATGTTATGTTTCATCTGCGAAGAAAACATAATAATGGGACATTATGTTCTGATCTTTCAGTAGTAAGATTATCACACCAATATGCACGGTGTATAAAACTTTGTGTGTTTGTTTGTGTGTATAAAACTTTAAAACATAAACTTTTATCAGTAGAAAACAATGCTAACAAGGAAATCTAGAGATTAAGAAGCTCAATTCCTTCTAACTAAAATAACCTCAGACACCTGTTTTCATGAAGTGATTTTTTTTTTTTCAGTTTGGTCTGAGGAAAAAGCAAGCTTCAGGGACAGGTCCTCTGGCTTCCAATCTAGTTTTTCTACTAAACTAAGGTTTCTTTTTTAACTGTTCTTTTCTTTTTTTCTTACCCGATTTTTTTCTGCAGCCCAAAGAAGTAATTTGCTTGGATCTTTTTCCATTTTCTTTTCTTGCAGTTGATACCACTCTTCAGTTTTTTCATCTTGCTCTTCATCATCATCAGAACTTCCTATCCAGAGACTTTGGGTACCAGTGGGAATAAGGTGTCCATGTGTTTCCAACAGTTCAAGTTGGTTGAAGTGTTCAGAAAACTCCAAGGGGTTCTCTGGGTCTGCTTTTTCATCATTTACTTTCTCTTTTTCCATTTTTACTACTATTTTAAATATAAATCATTTCAAAGATCAGGATATAATTAATCTCTCCAGAGATGATTATGTCTGCTTTATTTTATTCATCAAGATCTGAAAACACAAACACAAAAATTAGGAGCAAACCAGTTAATTGAGGCTTTATTAATAGCATAAGTAAGTCTTGCAAACATACACAAATATAGTCTGTCTAAACTTGTCGGTGTTTATTAATACTCTTTACATTCATCAGATATTGGAGCTGACAGATTTCAGTTATCTTTAATGGCCTAATACTCATTTTTTATTGTTTTCCTCTAAGTCAGTAGTTATGACTCTGATTTATTTTGAATCTATTGGTTCAGATACTATGTTGTATTATACTAACAGTTGATTAATGCTTGAAGTTTTAAATTATAATACAATAAAAATGAGAACATTCACCATTTTTATAAACTAGACACACAGACGCTATAGAAAAGAAGCAAAAATTTGTATTTCCTAAAAACTACTTCCAAGAATCAGAGATTCTTAGAGATGCAATAGTCCCCCCCAGAGGACACATGTCCCAATCTCTCATCAATGCAGATATCTTTACCATGACATCTATAATAATCATCCTCTTTCCACTTAAACAATTTCTGGCTGAGGAAAATTTATGGCTTTAAAAAGTAGTCCTATTCACTGACAGACAACTATTGTTCTTAGTTGGGTTCTTGTTGTGAAATAGGATTTTGGCTGTCATTCAATCCTTCATTGAACAAAGATGAAAAAAAACCTGGCATGTGCTACTCTCTTGGTGTTATGTGCTTGTGCTTAGTGGCTCAATCATGTCCAACTCTTTGCAACCCCCTGAACTGTAGCCTTGGAAGGAAAGTTACGACCAACTAGATAGCTTATTAAAGAGCAGAGACAGTACTTTGCCAACAAAGGTCCGTCTAGTCAAGGCTATGGTTTTTCCAGTGGTCATGTATGGATGGATGTGAGAGTTGGACTGTGAAGAAAACTGAGCGCCGAAGAATTGATGCTTTTGAACTGTGGTGTTGGGGAAGACTCTTGAGAGTCCCTTGGACTACAAGGAGATCCAACCAGTCCATTCTAAAGGAGATCAGCCCTGGGATTTCTTTGGAAGGAATGATGTGAAAACTGAAACTCCAGTACTCTGGCCACCTTATGCAAAGAGTTGACTCATTGGAAAAGACTCTGATGCTGGGAGGGATTGGGGGCAGAAGGAGAAGGGGACGACAGAGGATGAAATGGCTGGATGGCATCACCGACTAGATGGACGTGGGATTGGGTGAACTCCGGGATTTGGTGATGGACAGGGAGGCCTGGTGTGCTGCAATTCATAGGGTCACAAAGAGGTGGACACGACTGAGCAACTGAACTGAAATGAACTGAACTATAGCCTGGCAGGCTCCTCTATTTAAGGGATTTCCCAGGTTAGAAATCCCTGGACTAGGTTGCCATTTTCTTCTCCAGGGGATCTTTCTGATGCAGTGATCAAACCCGCTACTCTTTTGTCTCCTACATTGGCAGGCAGGTTTGTTTTTTTTTTTTTTTAACCATTGCACCACTTTGGAAGCCCGCCAGTCTCTAGGTACTGGGATTCAATAATGAACAAGATCCATGTCTTAACCTCATGAAGTTTACCATCTAGTCAGGAAGACTGGTAAAAACAGCATTAAGTACTATGATAAGACTGTAACAAGATACAATGAATATACAAGAAGATGTAATTAACCCAGTCTTATGAGATTACTGAGGGCCTCCCTGGTAGCTCAGTGGTAAAGAATTTGTCTGCCAACTCAGGAGACAAGGGTTCAACCCCTGGGTTGGGAAGATGCCTTGGAGAAGGAAATGGCAACACACTCCAGTATTCTTGCCAGGAGCATCCCATGGACAGAGAAGCCTGGTGGGCTACAGTCCATGGGTTTGCAGAGTTGGACACAACTTAGTGACTAAAGTACCACCACCAAAGGATTACAGAAGGCTTCTTGAAGGAAATGATATTTATTCTACTAGGTTGCCATAATAATTCATAAACAGTATCAGCTTAAAGAGTTATGTAGGAGGGCAGTCCCAAGATGGAGGAGGAATAGGATAGGAAGAGCACCTTCTCCCCCACAAATTCATCAAAAGATCATTTGAATGCTGAACAACTTCCACAAAACAACTTCTCAACGCTGGTGGAGGACACCAGGCACCCAGAAAGGCAGCCCATTCTCTTCAAAAGGAGATAGGAAAAAATATAAAAGACAAAAAGAGAGACAAAAGAGTTAGGGACGGAGACCCATCCTGGGGAGGGAGTCATGAAGAAGTTTTCAAACACCAGGAAACCCCCTCAACAGTGGGTCTATGGGGAGTTTTAGAATCTCAGAGGGCAAGATAACCAGGAGGAAAAAAAAAACAAAACCAAAACCCAGAGAATAGGTGCCTAACCACAACTCCCAGCAGTGAAGTAGCCCAGATGCTTGCATCAGCCACTAACGGCTGGACAGGGAGGCACGGGCTGCATGCTTAAGGTAAGGACCGGGCCTGAATGCTCTGAGGACAATCTGAGGGAGCTAACATGAGATAGTAGCCCAAACTGTGGGATAGCCAGAGAGAGAGAGAAAAAAAAATTTTTTTTTCCTGTGAAATGTCCCAACTTAATGCGCAGCCTGGCCCACTCACAGAGCAAAGGATTGAGTGATCACCAAAGGAAAGCTAGCCAGCTGCATACAGTCCCCTCCCCACCAGAGTCAGAGAGGCAGGCCGGCAACAGCCAGAGCCAGAAGGCAAGGGGCTGCTCCAATCTCAGCATCAGAGACTGGCATCCTCCACCAAACTGAGCAGGCCCCCAGTTGCTAACCATGTCTTCCTGGGATCCTGGATGGTTGACATCTGCCAGGAGGGTGATAGTCTGAGATCAGCTTCCCAGAGGAGACACATGGCACACCTGAGACCAGAGAGGTGATTAAGATGCATGGCCCATCTGGGACAGTGAGCTCACCAAGCACGTGGTCACCTGAGCTGCTCAGACCCGGGAAAGGCACAAAATGCATGCCCAACAGGGTCTGTGCCCTTGTGGAGTACCCGAGAACCTGAACCCGAGTGGCTTAGACCTGGAAAGTGCATGAAACCCAGGGCCTGCTTTGGACAGTGCCCCGCAGAGCACCCTACAGCCTGAGCAGTGTAGAACCAGAAAGAACATGCTGTGAGACTGGGCAAACCCAGTGTGGTCCATACACTGTGAGCACTCCCCACACACATCAGTGATATTTGTTTGCAGGGTTCCTCCCTCCCCAAAACACAAGTGAACAAGTGAGCGTAAATAAGTCACCATCTTTGTCCTCTTGTGTCAGGGCAGAAATTAAACACTGAAGAGACTTTCAAACAGAGGAAGCCAAAATAAAGAAGAGGGACCTGCTCTGGAAGTGACACATGCAACAGATTAAAACCCTTTAATTTTTTTAAAGTTTTTTACTATTTTAATTTTCACTTTTATAACCTACTATTACTTGGCAAAAAAAAAGATTCTATTTTAAAAGCAAATTTCATATATATATTTTTTATAATTTTTGTGATTCATTTTGTTTTGCATTTTTAATATTGTATTTTTGAGACTCTAACCTCCACTCTATATTTTTAATCTTTGCTTCTTGGTATTTTTAATCAATTTTGTACCTTTAAGAATCTAATCTTCAGTATCCATGTTCACTTAGGGTTGTGATTATTGCCTTGATTGCTCTCTCGCATTTTGACTCCCCTTCTTCTCATCCTGGTCAGTTCTATCTCCTTCCTCCTTTTCTCTTCTCTTCTCTATGGAACTCCGTAAACTTCTCTGAGTGTTCCAGACTGTGTAGAGCACTTAGGGAATTGATTACTGGCTAGACTGCTCTCTCCCCTTTTGACTCCCCCTCTTCTCCTCCTGGTCACCTCAATCTCCCTCCTCCCTCTTCTCTTCTCTATGTAACTCTGTGTACCTCTCTGGGTGTCCCTTACTGTGGAGAATCTTTTCACCATTAACCTTAATGTTTTATCATCAGTGCTGTATGGATGGAGAAGTCTTGAGGCTACTGTAAGAATAAGACTTAAAGCCAGAGGTGGGAGGCTTAACTCCAAAACGTGATAACATCAGAAAACTTCTGATTCCAGAGACCATTAACAGACAAGAGCTCAACAAAAGCTTCCATACCTACACTGAAACCAAAAACCACCCAAGAGTCAACAAGTTCCAGAGCAAGACATACCATGCTAATTCTCCAGCAACGAAGGAACACAGCCCTGGGCATTAAAAGACAGACTGCCAAAAGTCACACCAAACCCACAGACACCCCAAAACTCACTACTGTACACTTCACTACATTCCAGATAGAAGACATCCAGCTTCACCCACCAGAACACAGACATAAGCTCCCCTAACCAGAAAACCTTGACAAACCACTAGTACAACCCCACGCACAGGGAGCAGGGTCCACAATAAAGAGGACCCACAAACTTCCAGCCTACAGAAAGGACACCCCAAACACAGCAATCTAAACAAAATGAAAAGGCAGATAAATATTTAGCAGGTAAAGGAACATAATAAACATCCACTAAACCAAAAAAAAAAAAAAAAAAGGAGGAGATAGGGAGTCTACCTGAAAAAGAATTCAGAATAATGTTAGTCAAGATGCTCCAAAATCTTGAAAACAAAATTTTGAAAATAAAATAAATAGACTAGAGACCAGGATTGAGAAGATGCAAGAAATGTTTAACAAGGTCCTAGAAGAAATAAAGAAGAGTCAATCAATAATGAATAATGCAATAACTGAGACCAAAAGCACTCTGGAGGGAACCAACAGTAGAATAACTTAGGCAGAAGACAGGATAAGTGAGGTGGAAGACAGAATGATGGAAATAAATGAAGCAGAGAAGAAAAAAGAAAACAGAATTAAAGAAATAAGGACAATCTCAGAGGCCTCTGGGAAAATGTTAAACACCCCAACATTCGAATCATAGGAATTCCAAAAGACGACAAAAAGAAAGGGCGTGAGAAAATACTTGAGGAGATAACAGTTGAAAATGTCCCTAAAATGGGGAAGGAAATATTCACTCAAGTCCAAGAAACCCAGAGAGTTCCAAACAGGATAAACCCAAGGTGAAACACCCCAAGACACATTAAATCAAACTAACAAAGAACAAATATTAAAAGCAGCAAGGGAAAAGCAACAAATAACATACAATCAGATCAGATCAGATCAGATCAGTCGCTCAGTCGTGTCCGACTCTTTGCGACCCCATGAACCGCAGCACGCCAGGCCTCCCTGTCCATCACCAGCTCCCGGAGGTCACCCAGACTCACACCCATCAAGTCAGTGATGCCATCCAGCCATCTCATCCTCTGTCGTCCCCTTCTCCTCCTGCCCTCAATCCCTCCCAGCATCAGAGTCTTCTCCAATGAGTCAACTCTTCGCATGAGGTGGCCAAAATACTGGAGTTTCAGCTTTAGCATCATTCCTTCCAAAGAAATCCCAGGGCTGATCTCCTTCAGAATGGACTGGTTGGATCTCCTTGCAGTCCAAGGGACTCTCAAGAGTCTTCTCCAACACCACAGTTCAAAAGCATCAATTCTTCGGCGCTCAGCCTTCTTCACAGTCCAGCTCTCACATCCATACATGACCACAGGAAAGACCATAGCCTTGACTAGGCGAACCTTTGTTGATAAAGTAATGTCTCTGCTTTGGGATCCCATTAAAGATAACAGCTGATCTTTCAATAGAAACTCTTTAGGCCAGAAGGGAATGGCAGGACATACTTAAAAGTGATCAAAGAGAAAAACCTACAGCCCAGATATCTATCAGCAAGGATCTCATTCAAACATGAAGGCGAAATCAAAAGTTTTACAAACAGGCAAAAGCTGAGAGAATTCAGCACCACCAAACCTGCTCTTCAATAAATGTAAAGGATCTTCTCTAGACAGGAAACACAGAAAAGGTGTATAAGTAAATGGCAACAGGATCATGCTTATCAGTAATTACCTTAAACGTAAATGGGTTGAATGCCCCAACCAATAGACGAAGACTAGCTGAATGGATACAAAAATAAGACCCCTATATATGCTGTCTAAAAGAGACCCATTTCAAAACAAGGAACACATACTGACTGAAAGTGAGGGGCTGGAAAAAGATATTTCATGCAAATGGAGACCAAAATAAAACAGGAGCAGCAATCTCATATCAGATAAAATAGTCTTTGAAATAAAAGCCATGAAAAGAGACAAAGAAGGACACCACATAATGATCAAAGGATCAATCCAAGAAGAAGATGTAAAAATTATAAATATATATGCACCAAACATAGGAGAACCTCAATACAAAAGGTAAATGCTAACAGGTATGAAGGGGTAAATTAACAGTAACACAACATAGTAGAAGGCTTTAATACCCCACTCACACCTATGGATAGATCAACCAAAAGAATATTAGCAAGGAAACACAAACTTTAAATAATACAATGGAGCAGTTAGCCCCAATTAATATAGGACATTTCACCCCAAAACAATGAATTTCACCTTTTTCTCAAATGCATACAGAACATTCTCTGGGACAGATCACATCCTAGGCCATAAATCTAGCCTTAGTAAATTCAAAAGAACTGAAATCATTTCAAGCATCTTTTCTGATCACAATGTGGTAAGATTAGATGTCAACTTCAGGAAAAAAAAAACTATAAAAATACAAACATATGGATGCTAAATAACATGCTGCCGAATAACCAACAAATCATGGAAGAAATAAAAAAGGAAATCAAAATCTTCATAGAAACAAATGAAAATGAAAACATGACAACCCAAAACCTATGGGATTCAGTAAAAGCAGTGTTCATTGGAAGGATTGACGTTGAAGCTGAAACTCCAATCCTTTGGCCACCTGATGCGAACAGCTGACTCATCTGAAAAGACCCTGAAGCTGGGAAAGATTGAAGGTGAGAGGAGATGGGGAAAATAGAGGATGAGATGGCTGGATGGCATCACCGACTCAACGGACATGAGTTTGAGCAAACTCCCAGAGTTGGGGATGGACAGGGAGGCCTGGCGTGCTGCAGTCCATGTGGTCGCAAAGAGTCAGATATGACTGAGAGACTAAACTGAAATGAACTGAACTGAAAGGCAGTTTAAAGGGAAGGTTCATAGCACTGGAAGCTTACCTCAAGAAACAAGAGAAAAGTCAAATAAATAACTTTACACCTAAAGCAACTAGAAAAAGAAGAAATGAAGAACCCCAAGATTACTAGAAGGAAAGAAATCACAAAAATTAGGGCAGAAATAAATAAAAAAGAAAAAAAGGAGACTATAGCAAAAATCCCACTCTGGTACTCTTGCCTGGAAAATCCCATGGATGGAGGAGCCTGGTAGGCTGCAGTCCATGGGGTTGCTAGGAGTTAGACACGACTGGGAGACTTCACTTTCATGCATTGGAGAAGGAAATGGCAATCCACTCCAGTGTTCTTGCCTGGAGAATCCCAGGGACGGGGGAGCCTGGTGGGCTGCTGTCTATGGGGTTGCACAGAGTCAGACATGACTGAAGTGACTTAGCAGCAGCAGCATAGTAAAAATCAACAAAACTAAAAGCTGGTTCTTTGAGAAGATAAGTAAAATAGACAAACCATTAGCCAGACTAAGCAAGTAAAAAAGGGAGAAGAATCAAATCAACAAAATTAGAACTGAAAATGGAGAAATCACAACAGACAACACAGATATACAAAGGGTCATAAGAGACTACTATCATGGCAACCCACTCCAGTGTTCTTGCCTGGAAAATTCCATGGATGGAGGAGCCTGGTAGACTGCCATCTATGGGGTCGCACAGAGTCGTACACTGCCGGGAGCTGGCGAGAGGACCTCTGCCCATGGCAAAGGTCATGAGGAAGGAGGCTCGACATACGCAAAGGCGGGGTCTAGCCTCAGGAGTCCCCCTGGAAATCCTCGAGCGTCTATCCCCATAACCAGAGCCTGTGTACTTTACTACTTTGTGCTCTCACCTTCACCTCTGACTTTACGGGGGGCTCTCCCCCACCACCTCTTTCGGAGAAGGAGTTAACTTAGAGCTCCAGTTAATGTAATTCCTGGGTGTGATAGTGTTTTAATCTACAAACTCCTCTGAAGGTTCTCTAGCCTACCTGACAGGCTTGTCCAGCCACATGTGATTATTCACAGCTGCCCAACAGTGGGAGGCACGAGATGCTTTTAACCTTCCAAAAACAGGTTCTTTAGAGAAGTTAGAAAATTATTAGTGTGCTGATTAGAAACTGTATTGGTGAAGGGTATTTAATTTATTGAGCCAAGTTTGCTGCTAAGTCTCCACATCGCCTGCCCTTACACACATTAATGAATATACAGAAGAAATAGGTATTAACCTTTGATACTAATCACGTTAGACCTTAGGCTAAGTAAATTCTTTCTTTCATCCCTGGAGAAATAAGTGTCCTGGTTGACTGACTGCTGTCACAAGGAGAGGGTCATAAATTGTCAGCAGGCCCCCTGGCCAGAAGATGATGTAACACCCCTAAGACCTCTGTATACATTTGTATGAAGCACCTGACTTTGGTAAAAGTCAGGACTGCTGACCAAGCGTGACTTTTGTATAACATCTCAGTGTATAAAAGTAGACACTTTATGGAAAATAAAGAATTGGGATCAGTTCCTCGAAAGACTGGTCTCCCCATGTCACTCTCTCTCTCAAATTCTGGTTGAGTCTCCATCTGGAGCGTGGAACCTACCATGCTTACTAATTATGTCTGGGCTTCTATGATCCGACCGGGGAGGCCTCAGTGTCTCCTCTCCTTTGGGAGAACAGAAGGATGCCTGCGGCCTACGTAAGTGGTGCAAACTTCTTGTCTTGAAGTTTTATTGGTCTCCCACGTAAACCAAGCTACTCAGCCTCTTTTCTCCACTGAATTTTCCTACTGAGCTATCCTTGTTCTATTATTCTTTATCTAATTAAAACTATTGTATCCTGATTCCTCGCCAATGCAGTCCCCGCTTAGAACTCTCTGGATCAGCCGGGGCTGGACCTCGGCAGGACACGACTGAAGCAACTTAGCAGCAACATCAGTAACTATATGACAATGAAAAGGACAACTTGAATGAAATGGACGAATTCTTAGAAAAGTATTACCTTCCAAAACTGAAACCAGGAAGAAATAGAAAAACTTAACAGACCCATCACAAGCACAGAAATGGAAACTGTAATAAAAAAACTTCCAAAAAACAAAAGCACAGGTGAATACTACTAAAAATTTAGAGAAGAGATAACACCTATCTTAGTCAAACTCTTTCAGAAAATTGCAGAGGAAGGTAATCTCCCAAACACATTCTATGAGCCCACCATCACCCTAATACCAAAACCAGAAAAAGATGACACAAAAAAAGAAAACTATAGGCCAATATCACTGATAAACATAGATGCAAAAATACTCAACAAATTTCTAGCAAACAGAATTGAACAACATATTTAAAAGATCATACATCATGACCAAGTGGGCTTTATCCCAGGGATACAAGGATTCTTCAGTATTTGCAAATCACTCAATGTGATATGCCACATTAACAAATTGAAGGTTAAAAATAATATGATTATATCAATAGATGCAGAGAAAGCCTTTGACAAAATTCAACAATGATTTATGATAAAGACTCTCCAGAAAACAGGCATAGAAGGAACATCTGCTGACCTGCTAAGTCACTTTAGTCATGTCCGACTTTGTGCGACCCCATAGACAGCAGCCCACCAGGATCTGCTGTCCCTGGGATTCTCCAGGCAAGAACACTGGAGTGTGTTGCCATTTCCTTCTCCAATGCATGAAAGTGAAAAGTGAAAGTGAAGTTGCTCAGTCGTGTCCGATTCTCAGCGACCCCATGGCCTGCAGCCTTCCAGGCTCCTCAACATAATAAAAGCCATATATGATCAACCCATAGCAATCATTATCCTCAATGGTTTAATATTGAAAGTATTTTCCCTAAAGTCAGGAACAAGACAAGGGTGCCCACTCTCACCACTACTGTTCAACATAGTTTTGGAAGTTTTAGCCACAGCAATCAGAGAAAAAAAAGAAATAAAAGAATCCAGTTTGGAAAAGAAGTAAAACTCTCACTGTTTGCAGATGACATGATCCTCTACATAGAAAACCCTAAGATACCAACAGAAAATTACCAGAGCTAATCAATGAATTGTAAAGCTAATCATAAAGTTGCAGGATATAAAATTAATACATGAAATCCCTTGCATATACACTAATAATGAGAAAATAGAGGAATTAAGGAAACAACTCCAATCACCATTGCAACGAAAAGAATAAAATATGTAGGAATATATCTACCTAAAGAAACAAAAGACCTATATATAGAAAACTATAAAACACGTGTGAAATAAATCAAAGAGGGACACTAACAGATGGAGAAACATACCACGTTCATGGATCGGAAAAATCAATATAGTGAAAATGAGTATACTACCCAAAGCACTCTGTAGATTCAATGCAATCCCTATCAAGCTACCAATGGTATTTTTCACAGAGCTAGAACAAATAATTTGACAATTTGTATGGAAATACAAAAAAACCTCGAATACCCAAAGCAATCTTGAGAAAGAAGGAAGAATAGAACTGGAGGAATCAACCTGCCTGTCTTCAGACTATACTACAAAGCTACAGTCATCAAGACAGTATGGTACTGGCACAAAGACAGAAATATAGATCAATGGAACAAAATAGAAAGCCCAGAGATAAATCCATGCACCTATGGACACCTTATCTTTGACAAAGGAAGAAAAAATATGAATGGAGAAAAGACAATCTCTTTATTGGTGCTGGGAAAACTGGTCAACCACCTGTAAAAGAATGAAACTACAACACTCTTAACACCATACACAAAAATAAACTCAAAATGGATTAAAGATCTAAATGTAAGGCCCAAAACTATAAAAGTCCTAGTGCAAAACATAGGCAAAACACTCTCTAACATAAATAACAGCAAGATCCTTTATGACCCACCTCCCATAAACTTAAAAGCTTTTGAACAACGAAGGAAACTATCAGATCAGATCAGATCAGTCGCTCAGCTGTGTCTGACTCTTTGAGACCTCATGAATTGCAGCACGCCAGGCCTCCCTGTCCCTCACCAACTCCTGGAGTTCACTCAGACTCACGTCCATCGAGTAAGTCACACCATCCAGCCATCTAATCCTCTGTTGTCCCCTTCTCCTCTTGCCTCCAATCCCTCCCAGCATCAGAGTCTTCTCCAATGAGTCAACTCTTCATGTGAGGTGGCCAAAGTACTGGAGTTTCAGCTTTAGCATTATTCCTTCCAAAGAAATCCCAGGGCTGATCTCCTTCAGAATGGACTGGTTGGATCTCCTTGCAGTTCAAGGGACTCTCAAGAGGCTTCTCCAACACCACAGTTCAATAGCATCAATTCTTCGGCGCTCAGCCTTCTTCACAGCCCAACTCTCACATCCATACGTGACCACAGGAAAAACCACAGCCTTGACTAGACGAACTTTTGTTGGCAAAGTAATGTCTCTGCTTTTCAATATGCTATCTAGGTTGGTCATAACTTTCCTTCAAAGGAGTAAGCGTCTTTTAATTTCAGGGCTGCAGTCACCATCTGCAGTGATTTTGGAGCCCAGAAAAATAAAGCCTGACACTGTTTTCACTGTTTCCTCATCTATTTCCCATGAAGTGATGGGACCAGATGCCATGATCTTCATTTTCTGAAAGTTGAGCTTTAAGCCAATTTTTTCACTCTCCACTTTCACTTTCATCAAGAGGCTTTTTAGTTCCTCTTCACTTTCTGCCTTAAGGGTGGTGTCATCTGCATATCTGAGGTTATTGATATTTCTCCCGGCAATCGATTCAAGCTTGTGTTTCTTCCAGTCCAGGGTTTCTCATGATGTACTCTGCATATAAATTAAATAAACAGGGTGACAATATACAGCCTTGACGTACTCCTTTTACTATTTGGTACCAGTTTGTTGTTCCATGTCCAGTTCTAAGCAAAGTGAAAAGACAGGCTTCAGAATGGGAGAAAATAATAGCAAACGAATCAACTGATAAAGAATTAATCTCAAAAATATACAAACAGCTCATGCAGCTCAATATCAGAAAAATAAATGACCCAATCAAAAACTGGGCCAAAGAACTAAACAGACATTTCTCCAAAGAAGGGGTTTTAGAAAAGGCAGAGGAACCAGAGATCAAATTGCCAACATCCGCTGGGTCATCGAAAAAGCAAGAGAGTTCCAGAAAAACATCTATTTTGTTTTATTGACTATGCCAAAGTCTTTGACTGTATAGATCACAATAAACTGTGGAAAATTCTGAAAGAGATGGGAATACCAGACCACCTGATCTGCCTCTTGAGAAATCTGTATGCAGGTCAGGAAGCAACAGTTAGAACTGGACATGGAACAACAGACTGGTTCCAAATAGGAAAAGGAGTACGTCAAGGCTGTATATTGTCACCATGTTTATTTAACTTATATGCAGAGTACATCATGAGAAATGCTGGACTGGAGGAAACACAAGCTGGAATCAAGATTGCTGGGAGAAATATCAATAACCTCAGATATGCAGATGACACCACCCTTATGGCAAAAAGTGAAGAGGAACTAAAAAGCCTCTTGATGAAAGTGAAAGTGGAGAGTGAAAAGGTTGGCTTAAAGCTCAACATTCAGAAAACGAAGATCATGGCATCTGGTCCCATCACTTCATGGGAAATAGATGGAGAAACAGTGGAAACAGTGTCAGGCTTTATTTTTCTGGGCTCCAAAATCACTGCAGATGGTGACTGCAGCAATCAAATTAAAAGACGCTTACTCCTTGGAAGGAAAGTTATGACCAACCTAGATAGCATATTCAAAAGCAGAGACATCACTTTGCCAACAAAATTTCGCCTAGTCAAGGCTATGGTCTTTCCTGTGGTCATGTATGGATGTGAGAGCTGGACTGTGAAGAAGGCTGAGCGCCAAAGAATTGATGCTTTTGAACTGTGGTGTTGGAGAAGACTCTTGAGAGTCCCTTGGACTGCAAGGAGATCCAACCAGTCCATTCTGAAGGAGATCAGCCCTGGGATTTCTTTGGAAGGAATGATGCTAAAGCTGAAACTCCAGTATTTTGGCCACCTGATGCGAAGAGTTGACTCATTGGAGAAGACTCTGATGGTGGGAGGGATTGGGGGCAGGAGGAGAAGGGGACGACAGAGGATGAGATGGCTGGATGGCATCACTGACTCGATGGATGTTGAGTCTGAGTGACCTCCGAGAGCTGCTGATGGATAGGGAGGCCTGGCGTGCTGCAGTTCATGGGGTCGCAGAGAGTCGGACACGACTGAGCGACTGATCTGATCTGATCTGATCTGAAGAAACACATGAAAAAATGCTCAACACCATTCATTATCAGAGAAATACAGATCAAAACCACAATGAGGTACCATCTCACGCTGGTCCAAATGGCTGGTATCAAAAAGTCTACAAATAATAAATGCTGGAAAGGGTGTGGAGAAAAGTGAACCCTCTTATACTGTTGGTGGGAATGCAAACTAGTACAGCCACTATGGAGAATTCCTTCATAAACAGAAAATAGAATTGCCATACAACCCAGCAATCCCACTGCTGGACATACACACCGAGGAAACCAGAATTGAAAGAGACTTGTGTACCTCAATGTTCATCGCAGCACTGTTTACAATAGCTAGGTCAGGGAAGCAACCTAGATGTCCACTGGCAGACGAATGGATAAGAAAGCTGTGGTACATATACATAATGGAATATTACTCAGCCATTAAAAAGAATGCATTTGAATCAGTTCTAATGAGGTGGATGAAACTGGAGCCTATTATACAGAGTGAAGTAAGTCAGAAAGAGAAACACCAATACAGTATATTATATATCAAATTTAGAAAGATGGTAACAATGACCCCATATGCAAGATAGCAAAAGAGACACAGATGTAAAGAACAGACTTTTGGACTCTGTGGGAGAAGGCAAGGGTGGGATGATTTGAGAGAATAGCATTAAAACATATATATAACCATATGTGAAACAGAAGACCAGTCCAAGTTTGAGGCATGAAACAGAGCACTCAAAGCTGGTGCACTGGGACAACCTGAATGGATGGGATGGGGAGGGAGGTGGGACGGGGGTTTGGGATTGGGGAACACATGTACACCTGTGGCTGATTCATGTCAATGTATGGCAAAAACTACCACAATATTATAATTAGCCTCCAATTAAAATAAATTCATTAATTATAAAAAAGTTGTACAGCATATCAAAGTTTAACCACTTAAGGAAAATGAGTATAATAGATATTTTAAAAATATTTCTCAGCTTCCTAATTATATTTGTTAAAATCTTTTTAGTCATTTAAGAATCTTCCCAGATGTTGTCTCTCTCTTAAGTCTTTTTTGAGCCTGCATATTAGATCTCTCTCTCTCGTTTCTCCTGTTTCTTGGTGATACATACTTTCTTATCAGTAATTTTATTCTTGTTTTAGCCTCTAAAGAGATTGCTAGCTTAAGGATCAGATGAGATCAGATCAGTCACTCAGTCGTGTCCGACTCTTTGCGACCCCATGAACCGCAGCACGCCAGGCCTCCCTGTCCATCACCAGCTCCCGGAGGTCACCCAGACTCACACCCATCAAGTCAGTGATGCCATCCAGCCATCTCATCCTCTGTCGTCCCCTTCTCCTCCTGCCCTCAATCCCTCCCAGCATCAGAGTCTTCTCCAATGAGTCAACTCTTCGCATGAGGTGGCCAAAATACTGGAGTTTCAGCTTTAGCATCATTCCTTCCAAAGTAATTCCAGGATTGATCTCCTTCAGAATGGACTGGTTGGATCTCCTTGCAGTCCAAGGGACTCTCAAGAGTCTTCTCCAACACCACAGTTCAAAAGCATCAATTCTTCGGCGCTCAGCCTTCTTCACAGTCCAGCTCTCATATCCATACATGACCACAGGAAAGACCATAGCCTTGACTAGGTGAACCTTTGTTGGTAAAGTAATGTCTCTACTTTTGAATATGCTATCTAGGTTGGTCATAACTTTCCTTCCAAGGAGTAAGCGTCTTTTAATTTCATGGCTGCAGTCACCATCTGCAGTGATTTTGGAGCCCAGAAAAACAAAGTCTGACACTGTTTCCACTGTTTCCCCATCTATTTCCCATGTAGTGATGGGACCAGATGCCATGATCTTCGTTTTCTGAATGTTGAGGAAAAAGCAAGAGAGTTCCAGAAAAACATCTATTTCTGCTTTATTGACTATGCCAAAGCCTTTGACTGTGTAGATCACAATAAACTATGGAAAATTCTGAAAGAGATGGGAATACCAGACCACCTGATCTGCCTCTTAAGAAATCTGTATGCAGGTCAGGAAGAAACAGTTAGAACTGGTCATGGAACAACAGACTGGTTCCAAATAGGAAAAGGAGTACGTCAAGGCTGCATATTGTCACCATGTTTATTTAACTTATATGCAGAGTACATCATGAGAAATGCTGGACTGGAAGAAACACAAGTTGGAATCAAGATTGCTGGGAGAAATATCAATAACCTCAGATATGCAGATGACACGACTCTTATGGCAGAAAGTAAAGAGGGGCTAAAAAGCCTCTTGATGAAAGTGAAAGTGGAGAGTGAAAAGGTTGGCTTAAAGCTTAAGGATAGGGACTATATTTAACTTACATTTATATCTCACTTATATACACAGGCATTAAAACATTTGCATAATTAACATGATTAAAGTGCTATCTCTTGATTTTGCTTGGAATGGATTCTGAGAAATCTTAGAGTTACTCATACTCCTAAGATTCAGATTTCTTTCTACCTAATTTTCACAAGTTTTAATTGAATGAATCCTAATGCATCAATGCAAAGAAATATAGGAAAATAATAGAATGGGAAAGATGAGAGATTTCTTCAAGAAAATTAGAGATACCAAGGGAACATTTCATGCAAGTTTAGTTCAGTCGCTCAGTCGTGTCCAACTCTTTGCAACCCCATGAACTGCAGCACGCCAGGCCTCCCTGTCTATCACCAACTCCCGGAGTCCAACCAAACCCATGTACATCGAGTCGGTGATGCCATCCAACCATATCATCCTGTGTTGTCCCCTTCTCCTCCTGCCCTCCATCTTTCTCAGCATCAGGGTCTTGTCAAATGAGTCAGTTCTTAGCATCAGGTGGCCAAAGGATTTGAGTCTCAGCTTCAACAACAGTCCTTCCAATGAACACCTAGGACAGATCTCCTTTAGGATGGACTGGTTGGATCTCCTCGCAGTCCAAGGGACTCTCAAGAGTCTTGTCCAACACCACAGTTCAAAAGCATCAATTCTCTGGTGCTG
Organism: Tragelaphus eurycerus; assembly: GCA_935064755.1. Classification (NCBI taxonomy): domain Eukaryota; kingdom Metazoa; phylum Chordata; class Mammalia; order Artiodactyla; family Bovidae; genus Tragelaphus; species Tragelaphus eurycerus. The sequence continues at coordinate 4,159,111 of CAKXYN010000123.1, forward strand.
AGCTTTCTTTGTAGTCCAACTCTCAAATCCATACATAACCAGTGGAAAAAGATGCAAAGATGGGCTCAATAAAGGACAGAAATGGTAGGGACCTAACAGAAGCAGAAGATATTAAGAAGAGGTGGCAAAAATACACAGAAGAACTGTACAAAAATGATCTTCACGATCCAGATAATCACAATGGTGTGATCACTCACCTAGAGCCAGACATCCTGGAATGAGAAGTCAAGGGGGCCTTAGGAAGCATCACTATGAACAAAGCTAGTGAAGGTTATGGAATTCTAGTTGAGCTATTTCAAATCCTAAAAGATGATGCTGTGAAAGTGCTACACTCAATACGTCAGCAAATTTGGAAAACTCAGCAGCGGCCACAGGACTGGAAAAGGTCAGTTTTCATTGCAATCCCAAACAAAGGCAATGCCAAAGAATGCTCAAACTACCGCACAATTGCAGTCATCTCACAGGCTAGTAAAGTAATGCTCAAAATTCTCCAAGCCAGGCTTCAGCAATACGTGAACTGTGAACTCCCAGATGTTCAAGCTGGTTTTAGAAAAGGCAGATGAATCAGAGATCAAATTGCCAATATCCGCTGATCACTGAAAAAGCAAGAGAGTTCCGGAAAAAGATCTATTTCTGCTTTACTAACTATGCCAAAGCCTTTGACTGTGTGGATCAGAATAAACTGTGGAAAATTCTGAAAGAGATGGGAATACCAGACCACCTGATCTGCCTCTTGAGAAACCTGTATGCAGGTTCAGGAAGCAAGTTAGAACTGGACACGGAACAGCAGACTGGTTCCAAATAGGAAAAGGAGTACGTCAAGGCTGTATATTGTCACCCTGCTTATTTAACTTATATGTGGACTACATCAAGAGAAATGCTGGGCTGGATGAAGCACAAGCCGGAATCAAGACTGCCGGAGGAAATATCAATAACCTCAGATATGCAGATGACACCACCCTTATGGCAGAAAGTGAAGAACTAAAGAGCCTCTTGATGAATGTGAAAGTGGAGAGTGAAGAAGCTGGCTTTAAGCTCAACATTCAGAAAACTAAGATCATGGCATCTGGTCCCATCACTTCATGGCAAATAGATAGGGAAACAGTAGAAACCATGGCTGACTTTATTTTGAGGGGCTCCAAAATCACTGCAGCCATGAAATTAAAAGATGCTTACTCTTTGGGAGAAAAGCTATGACCAACCTAGATAGCCTATTAAAAAGCAGAGACATTACTTTGCCAATAAAGGTCCATCTAGTCAAGGTTATGGTATTTCCAGTGGTCACGTATGGATGTGAGAGTTGGACTATAAGGAATGCTGAGCGCAGAAGCACTGATGCTTTTGAACTGTGGTGTTGGACAAGACTCTTGAGAGTCCCTTGGATTGCAAGGAGATCCAACCAGTCCATCCTAAAGGAGATCAGTCCTGGATGTTCATTGGAAGGACTGATGTTGAAGGTGAAACTCTAATCCTTTGGCCATCTGATGCGAAGAGCTGACTCATTGGAAAAGACCCCGATGCTGAGAAAGATCGAGGGTGGCAGAAGGGGACGACAGAGGATGAGATGGTTAGATGGCATCACCGATTCAATGGACATGAATTTTGGTAAACTCCAGGAGTTGGTGATGGACAGGGAGGCCTGGCGTGCTGTGATTCATGGGGTCGCAAATAGTTGGACATGACTATGCATCTGAACTGAAGAGAACTGAATGCATCACTATATTTTAATACTAGTGCCAAGAGCATTAAAGTCAAGTTTAAATCTATCACTCATGAACAATACCTTCTCTGGACCTGTTACTTTGTAGCACAATGCAGTGTTAGTTGCTGAGTCATGGCAAACTGTTGTGACCCCATTGACTATAGCTCATGACACCTATGTCCGTGGAATTCTCCAGGCAAGAACACTGGAATGGTTTGCCTTTCCCTTCTCCTGGGGATCTTTCCCATGCAGGGATAGTACCTGGGTCTCCTGCATTGCTGGCAGATTCTTTACCATGAGTCAAGAGGGAAGACCCTATGCACAAAAAAGGACTGCACTAAAGTATTTTCAAAGATAGTTCAGTTTTTCAGATCAATCAGGAGACCCTATCAGAGGTTTTTATATTATAATATTTTCACTTTTTTCTCAAGCTATTCTCTGAAGCTTACAATGTAATATACATCTATTCATTAAACACTTAGTAAATACCCAGTAAATGATGTAAAGTTCACATATTAATTACAGCATCCATAGTAACATTATTGGGGCTTCGAAATGCAGGAGACTCAGGAGAGGTGGGCTCGATCCCTGGGTCAGGATCTCCTGGAGGAGGGCATGGCAAATCCACTCCAGTATTCTTGCCTAAAGAATATCATAGATTGAGGAGCCTGGCAAGCCATAGTCACAAGAGTCGAACAGGACTTAAGCTACTCAGAGTGTAAGTACAGCAGAGCAACATTATAGCACAGATCTTGTGCCCCTCCTCTCCTTTTTATAAAAACTCTTTTTAAAATTTGAATTTACTGTTCCAGGTAAAATAAATTACATACAAAAATTTCTTAATTTAATTTAAAAAGTCAAACTCTGGTGCATCTCCCTGATTCAAGATTTAAACAGTCTATCAAGATTTCTACTTGATGATATTGCAACAGGAGGAACTAGGTTATGTTTTTTAAAGATTACATTCCACAAAGTACGTCAACTCTTAAACAGCTCAGCGACAGGTGGAGTGATAAGCCCCATTAGACAGGCGAAGGCGCTGAAGTTTATAAAGATTAAAACAACTTTCAATGGAACTAAAGGCCCAGATTTTCTAATTCAAAAGTTTCACATTATTATTATTTTTTTAATGCACTGTCAGCACAAAGCAATACAGATGTGCTGAACCTGGGGTCCACGGAGACAAGGAGACGCAGGGAAAGGCTTGTAAACTAGAGATCAAATGTTCACTCTCTGAGGAGGGCAGTGAGAGAAACGGCCACCAGTCGCGAGCCCGGCACTGGCCGGTCACTTTACAGGCCGAGGAGGCGCCTCTGCGGCCTTCCAAACCGCTAAGCCCAAAGAAACTGCTCCGGCCCTACCGAGGACCAAACTTCGCGGCTGGGTTTGTAGAGCTCACCAGGGGTCCGCAGGGGCCAGCCACTTTCGGTTCAGGCGCTCAAAGGTGGCGCCAAGCGAGCAGGAAGTGTGACCCCAGACGAGAAAGAGCTACCCACCTTAGAGCCGGAAAATCGCCGCCAGGAACCTCGCTTCCGGGTTCCGTCTCGGCTACTCAGGATTGGCTCCTGTAAGAGGGCGGGGCCTCGCTGCATCTTTTATTGCGACCTCGCGGCACTCGACAGCCAATGAGAGGAGTTGAAGCGCTTGCGTCATCAATGAGGTATCGCGAGAGAAGGAGAAGCTGTTACTCTCCCGCCTAATTCAGGTTTACCAACAAGCCGGTTCTGAGACTCCATCCCGGGCGGTGCTGTTGCTTTTTTTGTCGTGATTGTCCCTCCTTCTTCCCGGGTAAAAGCCAGCCTCGGGTCCCCAGGGTGGGGCTGTGGAGATTCCAGGTGTGGGGTAATTTGCGAGTTGCTTCCTCTGTCTGTGGCGTCGCGGGCGGAAGCCCAGGAAGGACTGACTTTGTGGGAAGAATGGGCCGAATAGGCTAGGGGAGGAGCTTGGAGGTTCCGCGAGTTTTGTGGTGCGGGCGCGCTGCGGTTTGGGATCCTCACCGAACCGGCGATCTGGGCGTGAGAGAGGTCGTTCCACGGTGGCAGCCTCGCCTCCTCAAAAGTGAAAGTGAAAGTAAAATCGCTCAGTAGTGTCCGACTCTTTGCGAGCCCGTGCACTGTAGCCCACAAGGCTCCTCCGGCTGCTGCTGCTAAGTCATTTCAGTTGTGTCCGCCTCTATGCGACCCCATAGACGGCAGCCCACCAAGCTTCCCCGTCCCTGGGATTCTCCAGGCAAGAACAGTGGAGTGGGTTGCCACTCCGGCTATTTTCCTTCAACGACGTGTTTTTGTTTATTCAAACGTGGACCCCTTGTCCTTTCAAAACAAGCCTGTGTCTTTAAAATAATTCTGTGTTTAAGCAGGAAATACAGGATCTCCTTAGGCTCCAGAGTAGCCCTTGCATGCAACTTAAACATTTCTGTTCAGTTACTCCTGTGATAAACCGGAAGTATTGTGTGACTCTTTTGCCCATTCATTTAACAAATTAGCTTCCCACAGGGCACGCAAAAGGAGCTGCTGCTGCTAAGTCACTTCAGTCGTGTCCGACTCTGTGCGACCCCGTAGACGGCAGACCACCAGGCTCCCCCGTCCCTGGGATTCTCCAGGCAAGAACACTGGAGTGGGTTGCCATTTTTTTCTCCAATGCATGAAAGTAAGTGAAAGTGAAGTCGCTCAGTCGTGTCCGACCCTCAGTGATCCCATGGACTGCAGCCTCCAGGCTCCTCCATCCATAGGATTTTCCAGGCAAGAGCACTGGAGTGGGGTGCCATTGCCTTCTCCGAAAAGGAGCTAGGGAAGTTTAATTATAGTGGTAAAACTGGAGTGGCACTGGAGACACGCTATTTTTTTTTGTTGTTGTTAACATTAAAAATATAGTAGGTGCTTAAGTGAAAATGAGACTCTTTCAAAATTGCCAGTCTGCATTTTAAAAATATGTTCTAAATAAAATTTTGTTTTAGAATTTGGAATCGAGTGAGTTTTCTGACCTTTTTGAGCACCGGACCCAAGGGTACTTGGAGAGGGAATTGGTCTCGGAGGAGGTGGACTGACCATAGAAATGAGTCCTGCGGATGCCCTGTAAGCACCTTTCTTCCGAAATATTTGTTGGTTTGAGTTTCTACCAAATAGCCTGTCGACTATGATCACCATAAAAGAAAACTTATTTAGTAAATAAAGGGCTTACATGAACACAAGTGTTAGTCGTTAAAAAAAGTATTTGGAATGGTTAACAATTCGTACTGTATGTTTATTAATTAAAGATAATATGCAGCTGTAGATTGGGGTTTTGCAGTAGATTGGCATATAGCTGCATAAATTTATGTTCTTAGGTTTTTGTCTTAAACTATTGAAGCTATAAATATTCTTGAACAAAGTCTTACTAGCTAATGCAAGTCTTTTAGAGTACATTTTTAGAGGGATGAATTGTCCTGGTACGGAATAAATTGCAAATGAATCTGACTAAAATGAAAATAAATAAAAGAACTAGGAAAAGTAATGTGGGCAAAGCTTCCAACTTGGAGTCTTTCATCCTGGTTTTAATTTCTTGATTAGTATTGTTTGACCATGAGCAAGTTAGCAAGCCTTTAAACTTCACCTCAATTTCTTCATTTGTATCATCAAGTTAAAATGACTGTCAGATAAATTTTCATATTTAAATGAAAAAACTCAAGTGAAAATACTTTAGAAATTGCTGTGGAAGTCTGGATAGTAATGTGATTTGAAAGTATTCTGACTTAATCTGTATGTGTATAGCAGTCAGAACTGTGCATATCATTTTGAAGTTTCTGAAGAGACATCTTTTCTGGAAAAATCTCCTGTGTATAAAGATTTAAATTTTAGAAATATATAAAAGTTTTTTTTAAGTTCGTATGTTTTATTGAAAACAGCCTGAATTTTAATCCTGGCTTTTAGTACCATTGCTGCCATTCTGTTTCATGATAAATCAATTAATTTCTAACATTTAGCCTTCTGGTTTTTCAGAAACAATAATACCTAAGCTCTTTACATTTGAGAGTTGAGATGAGATCAGAGATACCAAATTATTTTAAAGACAGTTGAAAAGTCACATTGCTGCTGCTAAGTCGCTTCAGTCGTTTCCGACTCTGTGCGACCCCAAAGACGGCAGCCCATCAGGCTCCCACGTCCCTGGGATTCTCCAGGCAAGAACACTGGAGTGGGTTGCCATTTCCTTCTCCAGTGCAGGAAAGTGAAGAGTGAAAGTGAAGTCGCTTAGTCGTGTCCGACTCCTAGTGACCCCGTGGACTGCAGCCAACCAGGCTCCTCCATCCATGGGATTTTCCAGGCAAGAGTACTGGAGTGAGTTGCCATTGCCTTCTCCGAAAAGTCACATTAAGAGAGTGTTAATAACTATTATATTGCTGCTTCACATGAAAGTATTGAATCTTTGGAGTACTACCAAATTTAAATGGCATTGTAAACTTGGCCAGATTTGTTAATGGGAAGCTAACTTTGTATGGAGAGTGGTCAAGCAGGGACCTGGATGTAAGTTATTAGCTTATTAGAATAGAAATCTACTTATAAAATAAGAGGAGTGCTTTTAAAATTAACGAGTTAATTCTAATTTTCCTGGAAAAGTGCAAAGTAGATAAATAGCAAGTTTAGATACTGGGATCAAATTCTTTTAGATTTTTGCTGTGGAATAGAGTAGGAAAATAAACTTTCAAATCCAGGTTACATATGAATGTATAAAACTGCTTGTAATACGGTTATATATTTTTGAACCAGTTACAGAGCCTTTTAAAAAGTGTGTATATATTCTACATTGTATTAGTGGTAGGAAAATTGTGATGTTAATAAACTAAATGCTTCAAATTTTCAGATCTTTAGAGCTGGAAAAATGATTTTATTTCATAATTGCTATTTTATAGATTCAATTTAGATTTTTTTTTAGATTTAGTTTAGATGTTCAGTTTGCTTGAACATTCTTTCAATGAATTATATTGAAGTGTTTCTTTTTAAATACAGCGATGATGAAAACACATTTAAAATCTTGGTTGCAACGGATATTCATCTGGGATTTATGGAAAAAGATGCCGTGAGAGGAAATGATACATTTGTAACACTTGATGAAATTTTAAGACTTGCCCAAGAAAATGATGTGAGTTTGGTTTGCATTTTTGCAGTTTCTACCAAGTTCCTGTACTTACTGTTTTTCCTTTTAGAGTTTTGTTTTATATGTTCTTGTGCTCAGATTGCCTGCTTAAATATAAGTATGCCAAAAGTCCAAATCAGATTTCGTGTGCCTTATTCTCTGAATTCAAGTAGGAGTGACTTTTGTAAATAGTCTGTAAAAATTTATGAAAATTGATGAAGTGTTTACTGAGTGCAGCATGTGTCTATTTGAACTGTAAAGATGACTCATAATTTCTGCTTTCAAAGAACATACAGCAGGCAAATCAGTATGTGAGATATGATAAATGTCTAAAATGCTCAAATGCAAATAAGAACCATAAGAAAATTATAAACAGCATTTCCTGAGAGATTGGAGGTAGAAGAGATCACATTTAGAATAGGACAGTAAGATGAGATAAATTAAGTGGCATTTAACTTGGACTTGGAAGCTCCGAAGAATTGATGCTTTTGAACTGTGGTGTTGGAGAAGACTCTAGAGAGTCCCTTGGACTGCAAGGAGATCCAACCAGTCCATTCTAAAGGCGATCAGCCCTGGGATTTCTTTGGGAGGAATGATGCCAAAGCTGAAACTCCTGTACTTTGGCTACCTCATGAGAAGAGTTGACTCATTGGAAAAGACTCTGATGCTGGGAGGGATTGGGGGCAGGAGGAGAAGGGGACGACAGAGGATGAGATGGCTGGATGGCATCACTGACTCGATGGATATGAGTCTGGGTGAACTCCGGGAGTTGGTGATGGACAGGGAGGCCTGGCATGCTGTGATTCATGGGGTCGCAAAGAGTCGGACACGACTGAGTGACTGAACCGAACTGAACTGAACTGGAAAGGATATAGCAGCTGTGTTGGCTCATTGGTTGGTCTTATTTGGGAAAGAGGGCTGAAAAACTAGAAATGTGGTTTGAGCTTCAGTAAAAGCTTCAAATGCCAGATTGAAGAGTTTGTACCCAACTAATAGAAAGTCTTCTGGCAAGAGTCTAGTATGAAGTCAAGATAAGTTTGAGGCTTTTTTAAAGTCGTGGCTTTCAGTGGAAAAAAGGAAGTGAATACAAGAACTATTACAAAAATAGGGTTTGCATACTTTGATTAGGAGATGCGGATGAGGGAGAAGGGATGACAGTATCTCTGAAGTGTGTTAAGTTGGGGTGAATGGTGATACCGGTAATAGAAGTAGGTTTAAAATAAGGAAGATTTCTTTCTTATTTTCACACTTCCTTATTACATACTTCATTATGTGGGAAGGTGATGAGTTTTGATTTAGGCCATTTGAGTTGGAGGTTCCAATAGCATATTCAAGGAAACCTTCCGGCAAACAGATAAAATGTCCATCTAGAGCCCAGAAGACAACTGAGGAATAAACATAAATTTGGGTGACTTGCAAACTGTTATCTTCAACTTTGACTTTTCCTCAGAGTTCTGTTCAGTTTTTCTGCAAGTCCTTTAGTTCATATTTCTAAGTATTTATGAGTGGAACCTCCCCACTATTTTTCTGCCTTTGTGTCTATAAACTTAATTCAAAACTTTTATCTTATTTTGCTGAACTGTAGTAGCTCCCCTTAGGTTTTTTTTTTTTTTTTAACAGCATAGCAGACAGAGTGAACTTATAAAATCATAAATCAGATCATGACACTCTGCTGCTTCAAAATCGAAGTGGCCTTCCATTACATCTAGAGTAAAAATTAAGCTACAGAGTTCAATATGATCTGACCCCTACTAGGAGACTTCATCTCCTTTGACTCTGGGTGCTTGGTTTGTGCTCCATCTACACTGGAGTGTGTGTTCTACTCTGGGACCTCTGTGTGTCTGGTTCTCTTCCTGCTCTTAGCATCTTGATTTTGTCAGGGTTTACTTCTCAGTTCAAGTTTTATCTTTTTGGAGAAGTCTTCCCTGATAACTCTAAACAGTCTTACCACATTACCCATTTATTTTTTTATAGCACCATCTGAAATAATTTATTGGATTATCTACTTGTGTATTTTCTTCTCCACTGGAAGATAAATTAGATGAGAATGAAGATTCTTATCTTTTTGCTCATATGTATCGTAGTACCGCAAAAGGATCTGCAAAGTGGGGGGCACTCTCACAAATGTGTTCACGAATGAGGGAATGTCTAGTATTGTCTGCTTTTACCGTGAAAGCAGAGAAATTAACAGTCAAAGGAGGTTTGTTTCCTGCTGGAGAATCCTGTGTCCTTTTCTATGCTAGGTGCTAAAGAACTATGTCTTTCCTTGAGCGCAAGCTTTTTTTTTTTCCTTTACTGTGTCATTTCCTTTCCTCCTGCTTCCTCTCCTTGCACTCTTTAATACTAACTGTCCTCTTCTGCCCACAGCCCCAAGCTGGTACCTCCAAATGCATGTTATATTTACTTTCCCCCCATCTTTTGTGTCTATTTCTTTTTACTGAAGTCTAAATTCTTCCTGATTTTTAAGTCCTCTATATTGTGGGCAATGGCACCTCACTCCAGTACCCTTGCCTGGAAAATTCCATGGATGGAGGAGCCTGGTAGGCTGCAGTCCATGGGGCCGCTAAGAGTCGGACACAACTGAGCGACTTAACTCACTTTTCACTTTCCTGCATTGGAGAAGGAAATGGCAACCCACTCCAGTGTTCCTGCCTGGAGAATCCCAAGGATGGGGGAGCCTGGTGGGCTGCCGTCTCTGGGATCGCACAGAGTCGGACACGACTGAAGCGACTTAGCAGCAACAGTAGCAGCAGCCTTCTAACCAGCCTTATCTCTACTCTTTAGTTCTATCAGGCTAATCTGTACTCTCTAGTTTTTAATCTGTACTCTCTAGACTTCTTCAGTCTTTTTTGTTAACTTTTAATTTTGGAACAATATCAGTCTTACAGAAACACTGCAAGAATAGTACAAATAATTTCTTACCCTTCATTTAGATTTTCCTACACTGAGTGTGTGTGTGTGTGTGTGAATGAATATGTATTTGTGTCTTAATCGCTCAGTTGGATCCAACTGTTTTGACCCCATGGACCGTAGTCCCAGGCTCCTCTGTCCATGGGATTCTCCAGCCAATAATACTGGAGTGGGCTGCCATTCCCTTCTCCAGGGCATCTTCCAGACCCAGGGATCAAAGCAGGGTCTCCTGCATTGCAGGGAGAAACTGTATTATCTGAGCCACCAGGGATACCCTTCCTACACTTTTACATTTAATTTATCATCTCTCTCTCCATACATACACACACAGACAGACACACTTTTTCTGAACCACTTGAGAGTAAATTGCAGGTGTAACCAGATTGCACTTGTCAAAACCAGGGAAACTGATGTTTCTCCGGTACTATCATGTAATTCTAAGATGCTGCCAGTTTTCCCCACATCAAATGTTGTAGTAGTTTGGGGACAGGTCAGTGCTGTTAGATACCAACCCAGGATTACATTTTATGTTTAGTTGTCATGTCTCTTTAGTCTCTTATAATCTGGGACATTTCCTCAGTCTTCCTTGTCTTTCATGACTCTGGCTTTTTTTTTTTTTTAACAGAGTTGTGACAGTTTCAGGTGAATAGTGAAGGGACTCAATGGATATACATGTATCCACTCTGCCCCAGAGTCCTCTGGTGGCTTAGATGGTAAAGAATTTGCCTGCAGTGCAGGAGACCTGAGTTCTATCCCTGGGTTGGAAAGATCCCCAGAGAAAGAAATGGCAACTCACTCCGATATTCTTGCCTGAGAAATCCCATGGACAGAAGAGCCTGGCGGGCTACAGTCTGTGGGGTCACAAAGAGTTGGACACTGAACACGTACACACTCTCGCCAGACTCCCCTCCTCTCTAGGCTGCCATATAACTTTGAGCAAAGTTCCCTATTCTATGTGGTAGGTCCTTGTTGGTTATCCATTTTAAATATAACAGTGTGTCCATGCCATCCCAAACTCTCTAACTGTCCATTCCCCCATATCCTTAACCCCTGGCAACCATAAGTTTGTTCTCTAAGCATGACCTTGACATTTTTGAAGAGTCACAGGTAATTATTTTTGCAGAATATTCCTCGATTGGATGTGTCTGACATTTCCTCATGAGTAGATTCATGTAGGGCAGGAATACCTCAGAAGCAAGTTGTGTTCTCAGTGATCACTAGAGTCACAAACCAGTTTTTAAAGATACTAAAAAAATTTTTTTTGCTCTTCATAACATAAAACATACCACCCTAACCATTTTTAAGGATTCAGTTGAGTAGTATTAAGCACATTTGTATGTTTGAGTAACCAACCTCCAAAATCTTTTAAACAACTCTTTCCTTTCCCCTCCCTTATAAAAATGTTTACTTAAGTTGTCTTTTCTATGGCTTTGATTGTGATCATTTTTTTCCTTTGCTCAAATCATGTTTAGTTTTGAAGACCTAGCTTAAATTTTAATTGCAGTCTCTCTGACTAGTGTGGGGACCAGAAATATTTTCCTTCTTCCCTTCTAGTTTCTCTGACTGGTCTGATAATTAAGTTGACATAAGTCAGATAAGTGGACTTCCCTGGTGGCTCAGATGGTTAACGCATCTGTCTACAATGCGGGAGACCCAGATTCAATCCCTGGGTTGGGAATATCCCTTGGAGAAGGAAATGGCAATCCACTCCAGTACTATTGCCTGGAAAATCCCATGGACAGAGGAGCCTGGTAGGCTACAGTCCATGGGGTCGCAAAGAGTCGGACACGACTGAGCAACTTCACGTTCACGTTCAATACAGATAAGGGCTTCCCAGGTGGCACTAGTGATAAAGAACTCACCTGCAAATGCAGGAGACATGAGATGTGGGAAGCTCCCCTGGAAAAGGGCACAGCAGCCTTTTATCAGGAGAATCCCATGGACAGAGGAGCTTGGTGGGCTATAATCCATAGGGTAGCAAAGAGTCAAACACTACTTAGGCAATTTAGCATGCATGCAAGACAGATTAATGGACTAAAATATTGCATATGTGCATTGTTGTTGTTTAGTTACTCAGGACGTGTCCAATTCTTTGTGACCCCACAGACTATAGCCTGCCAGGCTCATCTGTCCATGGTATTTCCCATGCAGGGGCCCCACAAAAGTAAGAGACTTCCAGCAGTGAGGTAATGGAGGCTTATCTGGCATCCTGATCTAAGGAGAAGGGGAAGGGAGTCTGGGGCTTTAAAGGGGAGGAAGACAGTGCATAGGAAGATGGGAAGAGCAGATGTTTTTAAACAAGTGTATGCTGTGCCATGCCCTGTGATGAGTCTTTCTGATACCAGAAATTATCTCTGGTAATAGCTCTTCTCCTGGTATATACCCCCTGTCTAAATTCAGAGTCTGATTAATGTTTAGATGCATTGCAGTTTTTCTCTCCCACTGGATTTTGAATAGAATAGGGGTCATATTTTATTCATCATACTCGGTATGAGGTATGGAACATTGTATTCAGTGAGGGCAGGGACATGATCTGTTTTGTAGATTGCTATTTCCTGAGCTTTCACTGCCTATAGGAAGTCTAAATAATTGTTGAATGAATCAAGTGAATAATTTGTATTGAATCAGCTCTTCGTTGCATGTTGTCGTTTAGTTATTAAGTTGTCTCTGACTTTTTGTGACCCCATAGACTGTAGCGCGCCAGGCTCCTCTGTCCATGGGATTTCCCAGGCAAGAATACTGGAGTGGGTTGCCAATTCCTTCTCCAGCAGATCTTCCTGACCCAGGTATCAAAGCTGGGTCTCCTGCTTGGCAGACAGATTCTTTACCATTGAACCATTCCTTCTATAGGTTTTATTAAAGTGCAAAGTTTATGTTTGATTTGGATAACTTTAAAAAAAGAAATCACTTCTGGTAGCATGAGTTAGGGACTTTGTATAGTAATGTGAAGATGGCTTTTTGAAGGTGGCCTGGGAACCTAAGTGGAAGTCAGATTAGTAACCAGATTGGAAGGGCCTTTAAATGAATAAAATGTGAAACTTTAAGTCTCTACATGTAATGGTATCTTTTATAAAATTTTTTTCTCTCTTTGGTCTATAGTTTTAAAAATTTTACCTATAAAACACACTAATTTTCACACTATTTTCTTTTGATTAGGTGGATTTTATTTTGTTAGGTGGTGATCTTTTTCATGAAAATAAACCCTCAAGAAAAACATTACATACCTGCCTCGAGTTATTAAGAAAATATTGTATGGGGGATCGTCCTGTACAGTTTGAAATTCTCAGCGACCAGTCAGTTAACTTTGGTTTTAGTAAGTAAGTATATTTAAATGCTTCAATGAATGTTTCCTTGTGTCTATGATATATAACATTTCCTATGTAAGATGCATGAACACATAAACAATTAGTCATCTTCTCTTCATTATAAGCTATTTCCTTGGCAGTTGTAGTTCTTTGAATTTTCTGTACATTATTGTATTAATTTGTATTTCCCTAACTAATAGATTGCGTAACTTCTCAGATTTTTGTTGTACTTTTGGGATCTCTGTTCATATCCTTTGTCCATTTGAAAAATTTGGATTTTTTTTTTTTGCCTTTCATGTTGAATTTGCAGGAGCTATTTATATATTCTAGATATCAAGCCTTTGTTATGCATATATATTTTTTCCCCAATCAATGGATTTTTTGACTGTTCACAGGATATTTTGTTGACAGAAATACTTAATTTTGATGTTCATAGTCAAATATGTGACAAGTCTGAGCGACTTCACTTTCACTTTTCACTTTCATGTATTGGAGAAGGAAATGGCAACCCACTCCAGTATTCTTGCCTGGACAATCTTAGGGATGGCAGAGCCTGGTGGGCTGCCGTCTATGGGGCCGCACAGAGTCGGACACAACTGAAACGATGCAGCAGAATTGGATTTCAAAAGATTCTTACAATTTTTAACATATGTCCTTTTTTTAAAAAATTCTAATCACTTGTTAAAGAGATTGTCTTTTCTCCATTGTATATTCTTGCCTCCTTTGTCAAATATAAGGTGTCCATAGGTACGTGGATTTATCTCTGGGCTTTCTATTTTGTTCCAGTGATCTATATTTCTGTCTTTGTGCCAGTACCATACTGTCTTGATGGTAGTATAGCCTGAAGTCAGGCAGGTTGATTCCTCCAGTTCCATTCTTCTTTCTCAAGATTGCTTTGGCTATTTGAGGTTTTTTTGTATTTCCGTACAAATTATGAAATTATTTGTTCTAGTTCTGTGAAAAATACCATTGGTATCTTGATAGGGATTGCACTGAATCTATAGATTGCTTTGTATAGTATATTCATTTTCACTATATTGATTCTTCCAATCCATGAATATGGTATATTTTTCTATCTATTTGTGTCCTCTTTGATTTCTTTCATCCCACTCCAGTATTCTTACCTGAGAAATCCCATGACAGAGGAGCCTGGTGGGCTACATTCTATGAGGTTGCAAGAGAGTTGGACATGACTTATCAGCTAAACAACAGTAGCAGATGTTTTCAAACCTTCTTTCCTGTTCTCTTTTTGAAAATTATATCTTACCCACTTTTTAATATCCCCTGTAACTTTATTTCTTTGTACTACGTTTTGGATAATTTTCTGTTCCAGTTTACTAGTTCATGTAGAAAAATAGAACAAAAAAAAATAGGGAAACTCTGAAAAAGAGGACTGCTAAGTATGTTTAGTTCAGTTCAATCCCTATCAAAATTCCAATGGTAGCTTGCACGGAAATAGAACAAACAATAGGTACAGGAAAATGTGCTCAGCATCACTCACCATTGGGGAAAAGCATATGAAAACCACAATGAGATATCATGTCATACCTGTTAAGATGTCTGTCATCAAAAAGATAAGGGAGAACAAGTATTGGGGAGAATGTGGAGATAAAAAAACCCTTGCGCACTATTTGGAATGCCAGTTTATGCAGCCCGTGGAGAACACTGGAGGTTCCCCCTCAAAGATGGAACCACCCTATGATCCAGTAGTTCTCCCTCTGGGTATATATCCATAGGGAATGAAAACAGTATCTTAAAGAGATAGTCTGCACTCCCACGTTAACTGGAGCATTATTTACAGTAGCCAAGATAAGGCAGTGGTGGCAACCGTGTACATGTCCATCAGTGAAAGAATGGATAAACATGTAATATATATATGTGTGTGTATATGTAATATATACATGTTACTCAACTGTGAGAAGAGACATCCTTTCATCTGAGACAACATGCATGGACCTTGAAGGCTTTATGCTAAGTAAACTAAGTCAGACAAAGAGACAAATAATGTGTAGTATCACTTACGCAGTATAGGGAATCTGAACTCATATAAATGGAGACTGGAATGGTGGTTACCAGGGCCGGATGTTGGGGGGAAAGTGGAGATGCTGGTCAAAAAGTATAATTTTGGTTAAAAAATGATTACATTCCTAGGATCTAATGTACAGCATAGTATGAGTTATAGTTAATAAAGTTTCTAAGACAGTAGATCTTAAATGTTCTCACTAGAAAAAGGAAATGGTAACTGTGTGACATGCTGGCAGCTGTTGAAGGGAGTGTGTGTTAAGCTTACAGTGGTAGGTAAGTTACAGTGGCTATCACTTTGCAGTATATGAATATATCAAGCCAATGTATTTGTATACCTTAAAGTAACACAATGTTGATTGTCAGTTATATCACAGTATAGCTAGAAAAAAATATAATGCTGCTGCTAACTGCTAAGTCACTTCAGTCATGTCCAACTCTGTGTGACCCCATAGATAGCAGCTCACCAGGCTCCCCTGTCCCTGGGATTCTCCAGGCAAGACGACTGGAGTGGGATGCCATTTCCTTATCTAATGCATGAAAGTGAAAAGTGAAAGTGAAGTCGCTCAGTCGTGTCCAAGCCTCAGTGACCCCATGGACTGCAGCCTTCCAGGCTCCTCTGTCCATGGGATTTTCCAGGCAAGAGTACTGGAGTGGGGTGCCATTGCTTTCACTACAATAATAAAAAATGTGGTATAACTCATGAATTGATAGGCAGATAATTGAAAGAGTATAGAAGTTCCAGAAATAGCCTCAATAAATGTGGGAATTTAGTATTTGATAAAGGTGGTGTCACATATCTCCAGGAAAATATAGCTTATTCAATAAAAGAACTAGAGGAAACTGTTAAGCATTTTAAAAAATCTGGATGTGGAAAAGACTTTTCTAAGTATTGCACAAATCCAGAATCCATAAAAGAAAAGATTGATGTTTTTGTCTTTATAAATTTCTGCATGGCAAGAGCTGCCCATGGAAGTTGGAAGTCCAGGTTCAACCAGAAAGAACATTTTTAATTCGAGGCAAATTAAGGTCTAATTTTCCCAATAGATAAATAATTTTTTCAAGTCAGTTAAAAGAAATTCATGAGTTAATAAAAAAAAAGTTAGGTAAAGAATATGGACATCATTCACTGAAAAGGAAATAAAGTGACATTTAAACATATTAAAAGAATATGAAAGATACGAGATGAAGTATACTGAGATATTTTGCTCCTATAGGATTTATATACATCAGTAATTCTCAGTCCTGGGTGTGTATTATCTTTACCTCAGAATCTTAAAAAATACTGATGCCCAGTCTCTAGCTCAGTTAATCTCCCTGACTGTGGCTCAGTCATTGGCCGATCTTCAAAGATCCCTAGAGAATTTTGCTGTGCAGCTAGGGTTTAGAGCTATTGGCATAAGATTGAAGAAGTTTGATCATATATTGTACTAGTGAAGTAAGGGGAAATGGTCTCATGCTGTGCCATTGTATTATATGTAAGTTATACCACCTCAATGGGGGGAAGTTGGCAGTAATCAAATTTACAAATGTAGGTGTGCTTTTTGACCTGACAGTGTCCTCCTAGATAATTTCCTATACTCTCACAAGGGCATCTTTGTACAGGATTACTCACTGTAACCATTTGTGAAATAAAAGACTGGAAATGGCATAAATGTCCATTGGTAGGTATCTACTTAAACATATTGTAATAATCTATACAGTGTCTGGCTAAAAAAAGCCACAAGGAAGCTCTTTATATACCGATATGAAATGATTTACAAAGTATGTTAAGTGATAAAGGCAGGGTCCAAAGGTCTGTATTGTGCTGCCATTTGTGGAAGAAGGAAGATGTATTTATTTGCTTTACAGGTATAAGATATTTTTTCACAGATAAAATAGAAATTGCTAGTGTCATTTCCTCTGAGAAGAGGAGCTTGGTGACTAGGGACAGGAGTAGTGTGAAAATTTGTCATACAAGTAGTGAGTGATAGAGCTGGAATTTTTAATCAAGGTCTTGTATTCCGGAGTAGATGTATTTTTTCCCCTCCCGCTTCTACAATATAAATGCAGACATTACACAACGACTTTCAAAATTTTGAAAGCCTGTTAGCTTACTATTATAATCAAATTGTTCATACAATTCACAAGCATCATATACTGTAAGGTTTTCAAGTGCAGTACTTTCAGATCTTTTCAAACTTGAATTATTGCCTATGATTGAATTTTTTTTTTAAAACTCCAAACTAGTAGTCATCTGCCAACTTAGATCATCCAATTTGCCTGTAACAGTATTAAGTTTTTGGAGGAGGAGAATGGAGGAAAGAGCTTTTGTCTCTTACAGAAACTTTTTCTTTCTTTTTTAAGGTTTCCATGGGTGAACTACCAAGATGGCAATCTCAACATTTCAATTCCGGTGTTTAGTATTCACGGCAATCATGATGATCCCACAGGGGTAATTATTGTGTTCTTAAAGTTTGTTGAAATTTTAGAAATTTTCCGTTTAATTTGTCTGTGGGAAGCATTCTTCCACTTCTTCCCAGCAACTTTTAGTCAGATTGACTCAGAGATTCAAATTGACTCTTTATCATTCATATAGGCTTTTATACTGCTTTTTAGATACTTAAAAAATCTGAGATAATAATTGATGTATGAGATATGTTTTTATTTCTTGAGTGCCAAAGTTAGCAATAAGTAACCAGTAGAAGGAATAACATTTAGGAATAAATAAATGTTGGGAATAACCTAACATTTGTATAATGCTTTATAGATTACCTGGTGCTTTTATCTCAAAAATCTCACTGTAGGAAATAATTGTTTCATGAACAGTTTTAAATCTAAATTAGATCATCTTATTTTGTTTGATAAGGAAGTACAGGCCATCTTCAGCTTATGATGGTTCGACCTAAGATTTTTAAACTTTACAATGGTGTGAAACTGACATGCATTCAGTTGAACTTGAATTGTGAGTTTTGATCTTTTTTTGGGCTAATGATTTGTGGGAAAATACTTTTGTGATGCTCAGTAAAGACAGCAAGGCCCAGCTCCCAATCAGCCACCCCAGCCCAAGGGTAAACAGCTGCCACACTTAAAACCATTCTGTATGGGTATGTACCATACAGTTGTTCTGTTCTTCATGTATAGTAGATTATACAAGATACTCAGTACTTTATTGTAAAATATTTATACTTTTTCCCAACTGTAGGCTCATGTAAGTGTTCTGAGTATGTTTAAAGTAGGCTAGGTTAAGCTATGATTTTTCAGTAGATTAGATACTTTAACTCAGAGAAGGCAATGGCAACCCACTCCAGTACTCTTGCCTGGCAAATCCCATGGACAGAGGAGCCTGGTAGGCTGCAGTCCATGGGGTCGCTAGGAGTCAGACATGACTGAGCGACTTCACTTCCACTTTTCACTTTCATGCATTGGAGAAGGAAATGGCAATCCACTCCAGTGTTCTTGCCTGGAGAATCCCAGGGACAGGGGAGCCTGGTGGGCTGCCGTCTCTGGGGTCACACAGAGTCGGACACTTAGCAGCAGCAGCAGCAGCAGCAGCAGCAGGTACTTTAACTGCATTTTTGACTTACAGTATTTTTAATTTACTATGGATTTATTGGTACCTAAATCCACTGTAAATTGAGGAAGATTTCAAATAATAGGGATCCTAAAGTAAACTCAAAATATCATTTTATTTTTTCTGGTCATTGCTGCTGCTGCTAAGTCGCTTCAGTTGTGTGCGACTCTGGTCATTAATGTATTATATCACTATTTAGTCTTTTTTTCCTCATTTCTTGAGAGGTCTGCTTAATATGACAAATAAATGATTCCATAGTTGGTTTTATTTTTCAGTGGACAAGACATAAATTTTGATGAAACGTTAACTTTGTATTTCACATGTATTAACATGTGATTCTACTCACAGTGATAGAAAAAAGGATAGCACATACTTTACTATTGTAATCTTGTTTTGACAAGGTACTATCTTTGTCTAGGTTTTTATAACTGCTGTACAGAATATACTTTTAATAAGTAATAACATGATATGCAGATTATTAATTTTTAGATATATATTAATATTCTTTGAAAATATTTTGCGTAGGCAGATGCACTCTGTGCCCTGGATATTTTAAGTTGTGCTGGATTTGTCAATCACTTTGGACGTTCAATGTCTGTGGAGAAGATAGACATTAGTCCAGTTTTGCTTCAGAAAGGAAGCACAAAAATTGCTCTATATGGCTTAGGTAAGATGGGTTTATATTACTATTTATGTTGATAAATGTTTACTTGTTTAAGCAACTAGGAAGTCAAATTCTGGAGTTCACTTTGTTGCTGTTTGAAAGGAATTGAGGCAAATTAATTATTCCTTATGGGTGACTTTAAAAATTACAACGTTTTGGTAGACATTTTTCTTTATTTTATAAGCACCAGTATGGTAAAGAATCTGCCTGCATTGGGGAGACCCAGGTTCGATCCCTGAGTCAGGAAGATCCCCTGGAAAAGGGAATGGCTACCCACTCCAGTATTCTTGCCTGGAGAATTCCATGGACAGAGGAGTCAGGCAGGCTATAGTCCATCAGGTTTTAAAGAGTCAGACATGAAGGACCGACTGACGTTTCATTTCATTTCATTTCAATAGTTCTTGAGATTTGTTTTTAATAGCAGTTTTGATGAAAAAATATTTTTCTCTTAGTAGCTATTTATTATTTATTTCTTTTTTTAATTTTAGACTCAGACAAGAATCCTGAACATAGAACTGTAGAGTAATTTAGAACATCTGCATTTTGATATTTTGGAAGTCTTTGAAAGGTTTAAAGTTTCACTGTCCAGTACAGTAATCATGTGGATATCAGGCACTAGAAAAGTAGCTAATCTAAATTGAGTCATGCTGTAAGTATAAAATACATATTAGATTTCACAGACTTAGAAAAAATGTAAAATATCTTACTCATATATTGGGTTAAATAAAACATATTAAAATTAATTTTACCAATTTCTTTTACTTATTTTAATGTGGCTACTAGAAAATTAAAATTTACATATTTGGCCCGTTTTGGTGGCTCACATGATATTTTTAAGGCAATAGCACCCCACCCCAGTACTTTTGCCTGGAAAATCCCATGGACGGAAGATCCTCGTAGGCTCGAGTCCATGGGGTCGCTAAGAGTCGGACACGACTGAGTGACTTCACTTTCACTTTTCACTTTCATGCATTGGAGAAGGAAATGGCAACCCACTCCAGTGTTCTTGCCTGGAGAATCCCAGGGACAGGGGAGCCTGGTGAGCTTCTGTCTATGGGGTCGCACAGAGTCGGACACGACTGACGCGACTTACCAGCAGCAGTAGCAGCAGAACTGTCATCTACAATGCTCAGAAAATTTGCTTTATCAACTTCTGTATTTTATTTAGTTTCCAGTAGGTAAAAGCTTGTTTGCTAGGCTTTATTACATGTGAATGGAAGACTATTTTTGTTTGTTCTTCAGTGGCTAAGTTGTGTCTGACTCTTGCGACCCCGTTGAGTTTGTCCTTCACTGTCTTCTGGAGTTTGCTCAGATTCACGTCCATTGAGTAGGTGATGTTATCTAGCCATCTCATCCTTTGCTGCTCCTTTCTTTTACCTTCAATGTTTCCCAGCATCAGGGTCTTTTCCAGTGAGTTGGCCCTTTGCATCAGTTGGCCAAAGTATTGGAGTTTCAGCTTCAGCATCAGTCCTTCCAATTGATATTTCAGGGTTGATTTCCTTTAGGATGTACTGGTTGGATCTCCTTGCAGTCCAAGGGACTCTTCAAGAGTCTTATCCAGCACCACAATTTGAAAGCATCAATTCTTTTACGCTCAGCCTTCTTCATGGTCCAGCTCTTACATCCATACATGATTACTGGGAAGACCATTTTCAGCATGCATTCAGAGTGTATTTTTTGTGTCTTCATTTGGTTAAGTTTAGTTTGATATTTGTTATATGAATACAGTAGTTTTATTGTTTTTGATGTGTATCATTTAGTCGCTAAATCGTGCCTGACTCTTTGCAACTCCATGAACTGTAGCCCACCAGGCTCTTGCATCCGTGGAATTCTCCAGGCAAGAACACTGGAGTGGGTTGCCGTTTCCTAAGTATTATAAAAATTATACTTCATGTTAAACCAGTTTTAAAGTACCCCAAGGGAAATTGAGAAAAAACTCATGCTGTAACTAACCTCAACATAGTTTTCATTATTTTTTGAGTGATTTTAGTATAATAGAAGCCTTAGTACTCATTTCTCTTTGAATATGTTTTTAAAGAATAATTAAGATGGATGTTTTATTTAAATACTTTCTGTAGGAAGTGTAGAGTCTTTGCCCAAGTTACATAGTTTTGCCAACAAATAGAAAAGCATCATGGCAATCTCTATTTTAGAGATACAGAAGATGAGACCAAAATATTATGTCTGATTTTTGCAAGTGATAGAGCAAGAAATAAAATACACTTAAAAAAAAAAAAAACTAATCACTGAAATGTTAAGGATCATATCTGAAGAAAATGATTGATCCTCACACTTTCAAACCAAGGACAAACCCTATTATGCCTTAGTCACTGCCAGAAGGAAACTGCTTCCATCATCCCTTTTATCCCCAATGTCTCATCTCATCCTGTTCTATTTTCCTTAACTGGACTCAGTTTCTACCCTCCAGCGTCTACTCTCAGCCGAGCTCTGTATATGCAGCTGTAGCTAAGTCACTTTAGTCATGTCTGACTCTGTGCGACCCCATAGACGGCAGCCCACCAGGCTCCTCCGTCCACAGGGCCCTCCAGGTAAGAATACTGGAGTGGGGTGCCATATGCTAGAGCCCTTTTTAGTTAGCAGACTCGTATCATCAGTCCCTGAATGCTCCCTGTGCTGTGCCACTCTCAGTGACACTGGCTCACGAGGCTCCTTTGTTTTGTGCAGTTTTCTCCTGGCCTCTCACAGGCTCTAGGGCAGAAGGGCTGGAGGCCAAGTCCCTGCTCTCCTTGCTTCCCCCTGCCACCCCCTGTCCTTCCTTTTCAGGTACCCTTGAAGTTAACTGCCAACCAGTAAACTGCCCTTTTCATTACCTCAGTTTTCTTACCTGCTTACCTTCCAATTTTGTCAGTGTTCTCAGTGTTTCTGCAGCTGAGTAGATCAACCTTCTAATGCCCTGGATTTTCATGTCTTGCCTTTTTTATCCCAGTCATACGTTCCACCATCATTTCATTGGCAGCACTAGGAGTTCTCTCTAGAAGCTAGACCTCTTCTAGCTCTTATACTTCTGCAGCATTGGGTTTTCTTCCTTAATCACTCCATGAAGTAGTAACCTTGTCCTCCCACTGATAATTGCCTTCTTAGCATCCTGACTTTTTTTCCTTTTATAGTATTTAAAATTACAATTTGCATGTTTATTTTCATTGACCTATACTGTCCTTTGGGGAATTAGGAAGAGTTATTTAAAAGTCATTAAATTTTTTAAAAGTCATTAAATTTTTTAAAAGCACACTGTTTTTATTTAAAAGCATAATATACATAAAACTATTATTTTTAAGTACATTTTAAAATCTCACCCCTTTTACTGTCATTTCCTGTGTATTTTACAATGGATATGTTAGATCAAGAGTACACATAGAAAAAATAGAGTAGAAAACAATATTATTAAAAATTTTAATAAGACTATGAGCATAGAAAACAGATTTTTATTCTATATTTTCTAGATTTTGAAGGTATGTATGCTTGACATGGAAAACATTCTTTGAATGCAACTAACTGCTCAGCAGGTTTCCCCAGTGGCTCAGCAGTGAAGATTCCCCCTGCCAGTGCTGGACACTTGTAGGAGACTCAGGTTCAATCCCTGGGTCTGGAAGACCCCCTGAAGGAGGAGATGGCAACCCACTCCAGTACTTGCCTGGGAAATCTCACAAACAGAGAAGCCTGATGGGCTATAGTCCATGGGGTCACAAAGTCTGACACGACTGAGCAACTAAATAACAACTGCTCAGCAGCTGTCAGGCATGAACTTGGAACGTTTTCATTTGTGAATAATGATATCAGATTTCAAATATCTCTCTGATAGGAAAACGAGATACTCAGAGAAGCACATAATTTAGAAGCAAAACTTTTAAAATAATGTACTGTCTATTTCAGGATCTATTCCAGATGAAAGGCTCTATCGAATGTTTGTCAACAAAAAAGTAACAATGTTGAGACCCAGAGAAGATGAGAACTCTTGGTTTAACTTATTTGTGATTCATCAGAACAGGTAAAACTTTTGTCTCTGAAAATTCTTGAGTCAAGTGTTGAGGTTCCCCAAATCTCTGTTTCTAAGCTTATCTATATTTTAGTAAAGTGAAGTATGAAGTGAAGTCTCTCAGTCGTGTCCAACTCTTTGCGACCCCATGGACTGTAGCCTACCAGGCTCCTCAGTCCATGGGATTTTCCAGGCAAGAGTACTGGAGCCGGTTGCCATTTTCTTCTCCAGGGGATCTTCCTGACCCAGGGATCGAACCCGGGTCTCCTGCATTGCAGGTGGATTCTTTACCACTGAGCCACCAATGAAGCCCTATGTTACTATGATTCATTTTGCTGCTTTTCAACTTTTTCTCCTGTTGATGAGTATTTCATTATTTCCAGATTTTTTTTTTTAATCTTTTTGTTAGGAACATTCTTTTTTTTTTTTTAGTATATGTGCTGCTGAAGTGAGCACAGGAATTTTCTTATACATTACTCCTAGTACATATATACAGGTGTTTTTCCAGAATATTAAATATAGGTAGATAAGCTTTTTTTGTTGGTAGTTTTAAGAAATTTAATCTAGTGGTAGGGTGTAAGGTTGATTGAAAGGAAATAGAGATTTGAAGAAACACGATTTATTATGTGATAATTATAGTAAAAAAGTGTGAGATGGTAACAGTGGTGGCAGTGAAATGATATATAAGGAACAAAGTTGAAAAGTAATTGAAAAAGAATCTGAAGGGATTTGGGGCCTGATTATATAATTTCTTCTTCTTATTATTAAATAATATTATTTATTGAAGAGATATTTATTGACTGTAGAATACTCTGGTACTTGTCCATCACTGCAACTCAGTGGAAGAAAGGTTTTAGGCTGCAGTGTTACGTTGCCTTATGTATATTCTTGAATAAACATGGTGAGTTTCAAAGGAGGAACAGGACAGGGTTTTGATATGTTGGTTTCCATGTAACAGACAGGGAGTTTGTTCCTTCTCTTGCTGAGGGCTTCCCAGTTCTGCTATATTTTCTGCTTTCCCCAAGTAGGAGTAAGTCAGAAGGAATGGTCATAAGCCATTCCATACTAGAATGAGAGGTAGAGTGGCAGGATTGGTAAGGGGAATGGGTAATATAATGTTGGTATGGCTGGTTGCTGTTAAAGGTGATGTTAATAATCTTGATCATTTGATTAAGGTGGTGTCTAGACCAGGTTTCTCCACTGGAAAGGTCACATCTTCTACTTTATAATAATAAATATTTTGGGAAAAATACATTGAGACTATGTTAATATCCTGTTTCTCCTTAGACTTCGGCCCACAGGCTTTAGCATCCACTGGGGCATCTTGATGGGGAAACAGTGGCTGACTTTATTTTTCTGGGCTTCAAAATCACTGCAGATGGTGATTGCAGCCATGAAATTAAAAGACGCTTACTCCTTGGAAGGAAAGTTATGACCAACCTAGGTAGCATATTCAAAAGCAGAGACATTACTTTGCCAACAAAGGTTCGTCTAGTCAAGGCTATGGTTTTTCCTGTGGTCATGTATGGATGTGAGAGTTGGACTGTGAAGAAGGCGGAACACTAAAGAATTGATGCTTTTGAACTGTAGTGTCAGAGAAGACTCTTGAGAGTCCCTTGGACTGCAAGGAAATCCAACCAGTCCATCCTAAAGGAGATCAGTCCTGGGTGTTCATTGGAAGGACTGATATTGAAGGTGAAACTCCAATACTTTGGCCACCTCATGCGAAGAGTTGACTCATTTGAAAAGACCCTGACACTGGGAAAGATTGAGGGCAGGAGGAGAAGGGGACAACAGAGGATGAGATGGCTGGATGGCATCACCGACTCAATGGACATGGGTTTGGGTGGACTCCAGGAGTTGATGATGGACAGGGAGGCCTGGCATGCTGTGGTTCATGGCATTGCAAAGAGTCGGACACGACTGAGTGACTGAACTGAACTGAAGGTGCATCTTGTTTCCAGTAATTAATGCTGTGGTGTTGTTTGTAACTTTTAAAATTTCCCTTATTCTTTCTATAGTTATTGACTGAAAGTCTTTCGTTAGGAAAATTTGTCATTCTCATTTATTTACTTATTCATTCCATTCATTTATTTATGTTACTGTAGACTCAAGATATTTATTTTATTCTTTGAGGTACAATCTCGTATTATCAGTTTTTGTTGTTGCTTACTTTGTTTCAACTCTGACCATTGAGAGCTTTTTTATATCGGCTTCTGTGCTCTTTGAGCAAGCCCTCTTCCTTTTTGTTTTTTGAGCTATGTCATTAACCTTCCAGTCCTACAAGATGCTCCAGGCTCCTCTTATATTTTTCTCTCAAGTCCAGGAATCAACTACTTTGCCAAGGAGCCCTAATTGCTTTCATCAGAGAGGTATTTAGAAACCCAGATATGGCCACTAAGTGTGCTTAGTGCTACTGCAGGTCTTCATAGCCCTCATGACTAGAATTAAAGGAATATATGTATATTTACTAATTCATGCCTGTATGTCTGTATGTATATATGTGTTTGAGCAAGCTCCTGGATATGGTGAAGGACAGGGAAGCCTGGTGTGCTGCAGTCCATGGGGTTGCAGAGAGTCAGACATGACTGAGCTACTGAACAATAAATATATGTGTTTAAAAAAAAAAAAAAAAAAAACCCTAGCGCAAGTTCATACTGATTCGAATCCATCACTACAGGGTTCATTTTTGTCTTCTCCCTTATTTGAGACTTCTTTCTCTAATAGAAACCTGGATTGTATCATCTTTATGTTTACTTATTTTTTTAATCTTAATTCACATATAAAGTAATTTTAAAATTGAGAAAATTTACCATCCAGGATTCTGTGTTTGTATATTATTTTAGTCCATAGCCTTACCATATCTAGTAAAAAACACCACTTTCTAAAGTTACTTGGGTCAGTTCCTTTTCCCCTACCCCTTCATTGTGGTTATAATAGGTTTTTATTGTAATACTGTTAGGGTCATTTTTCACCTTCAACATTCTTACATACTTATTGTTTTCAGGGTAAGTATGTTTTCAGGGCCTAATAACAGAAAAACTGATTTTCTCATATTCAGCAAGAATTTTTGAGCCTTTTATACTTTATTTCCTATTTGTTTCTATTTGTTAATCAGTTTTCTTTTTCTTGCAGCGAAAGAAGGTAAACCCTAAACAGATTTTGTCATGCAAAATATTTCCACAAGGATGTTCTAATCAGCTTCTATGTCCTAAGTCAGAGTCAACCCACCAGCGTAATTCTCCCTTTTCCAGTGCTCCAGGAAGGCACACATACATCATGTTTATTTGAGTTATTCTGCTCTCTTCAGTCATTGTGATAGCATTATACATTTTTTACATAAACATTCCTAGATACATGAGCTTCTTTCACTTCCTGCTCTTCTGTGCATTCATTCTGTTCAGCTACACTGGTCCCCTTGCTGCTCTTGAACTCACTGGACACATTCCCATGTCAGCGCCTTTGACATCAATTTCCTCCCTCTGCCTAGGTCTTGAGCATTCCTGGTCCCTTATCTCCATGCTCTGCTACTTGTCTCCTGTCAGAGAGGCCTCTCTGGACCACCCTGTGTATAGTAGCCTCCCTTTTACATGTAATTTTCCCTTTATTTTTTCTTTATTTTCCTATAGCACCTATCACTATCTGACAAAACTTTATATAAAAACAAAGATTTATATATGTATATGTGTATGTGTATGCATGTACATGAGCATGTTGTGTTATTGCTAGTTTCCCCCATTTGAGCAAGGACTTTGTTCGTATCTGTGTCTAAGGATCTAGAAGAGATGTGGGAAACCTGACACATAGACACTCAGTAAACGTTTGTTGAGTGAATGAATGTCGGCTTGCCTCAAGTGAATGCTGGTTGAAGTAGTTGAACACTTGTACTTAAATTCTCAGTGATATAAATCAGTATTGTGGAAAATTTTTTTCTTATCTTCCTCTCTTTGGGTTTTCAAATATCTTTTAATAATAGCAGCTAATCTAGGTATAAAATAAGGGTTTGGAAATCACATTCATACAATATTTTATTTAATATTGAAAACACTTATCTCTTGTATAAGACTGACATTCTCATTACTTTAATCAGTAAAAGAAACATGTTAAAAGTGACAGGACATATTCAGAGATTTGACTTTATTTTTTAAAGCTTAGGTTAAATTCACTGTCATCTTCTGTTTTCTGTTTGGTGTACATTCAGACCAGTTTATAGGTTTTTTACTCTTTCTAGAGCTCATGCTTTTCTGGCTTTCCCACAGGGAGAGTTATTCCTCTCTACCTTTTGTGACCTGCCTCTGTGTAGAATTGACTGCTTTCTCTTTTGAGGCTTTTACTTGTCTGTGTCCTGCAGGCTTGTAAACCCTTTGAGATTAGGAATTAGATATTATCATTGTATCCCCAACCCCTTGAATACTTTCTGGCTTACAGAAGGGATAATAAGACTGGAGAAAGACTTATTATGAAGTTTTCTTTATATCTCTGGGCATTTATAATACTTGTTTTTAAAAATCTTGGCATAGGAGTAAACACGGAAGTACCAACTTCATTCCAGAGCAGTTTTTGGATGACTTCATCGATCTTGTTATCTGGGGCCATGAACATGAGTGTAAAATAGCTCCAACCAAAAATGAACAACAGCTCTTCTACGTGTCACAGCCTGGAAGTTCAGTGGTCACTTCTCTTTCCCCAGGAGAAGCTGTAAAGAAGTGAGTAATGATTATATTTTCTGAATCAGTTCTTAAAAATATTTGCTGTAATAATCTGATCATCTCATAGGCCAAAAGTACTGATGGTGCTGTTACTTATATGATAAACTTATTTATAAAGACTAATCATTCCATATACTGTTACCATTTTCTCAGATTTTAAGCTGTTTTCAGCAGGAGAAGACCCCAGTGGTATTAATGATTTTGCTGTTCATTAGGCCAATTCAAGGCTAACATTTTTTATTAATTAAATTTTAAATTAGAATGCTATAGGAAAGTTGATGGATGAGTAGATTTTATTCTGGGGAAGAAGAATGTTTACATTTTTTCCTGTGATATAACATTAAGATCAAATTACTAAAAGTCTTGGTAGTCTAGTGGTTAAAAATCAGCCTTGTAATGTACAAGACACAGGTTCAATCCGTGATCAGGGAACTAAGATCCCACATGCCACAAAGCAACTAAGCCCAGGCACCACAACTACTAAGCATTGTATGCCACAACTAGAAAGTCCACAGCCAAAAAAAAACAAAAAAACCCAGATCAAATTACTAAACATTTTTTAAGGAGGGGAGGTTGTAAGGATTTTGTAGACATTAACAAATATGATCATTTTGATGTGCACATCTTCCTGAGGAAATTTACAATGTGACTAAGCTTTCATTTCCCTCCTCATTTCAGACACATTGGTTTGCTGCGTATTAAAGGAAGGAAGATGAATATGCAGAAAATTCCTCTCCGCACAGTGAGGCAGTTTTTCATGGATGATGTTGTTCTAGCTGATCATCCAGACATTTTTAACCCAGATAATCCTAAAGTAACGCAAGTCATACAGAACTTCTGCTTGGAGAAGGTAATCCTTCTAGATAAAGGTCAATGAAATCTAGTTTAGTTGAGAGGTTATTTACATTGAATTAAATACTTCAGTAGACTAGAGGGAAGAAATTACGTTTGCTATATTCTCATGAAACCTTTAAGGAACCACTCACTGTTCAGTAAATGAGTTTAGGTGTAAGGTTTTTTTTTAAGTCTTTGAGATGGAAGAATGTTACATGTAGAGGAAACTTTAAGCCCCCCTCCCAGATCCTTTCTTCCTTCTCAGAGACGTATGTATAATTGCTTTTCTCTTTTTATCCTGATTTGATAATTTGTTCATTTTATTAATGAAAGCAGTAATTTTGATTGGGTAATCGCAGGATACTATGGTAGATGAGGAGAACCTTAGCCTAGTAATCTCCCTCACACATCCTTTCACCCTGAAATCTACCTCCAGATAAAATCTTGAAATATGTCTGCTCGGGCTTCTCTGGTCACTCAACTGGTAAAGAATCCTGCAATGCAGGAGATCCTGGTTCAATCCTGGGTTGGGAAGATCCCCTGGAGAAGGGATAGGCTACCCACTCCAGTATTGTTGGGTTTCCCTGGTGGCTTAGATGGTAAAGAGTCTGCTTACAATGCAACAGACCTTGGTTCGATCCCTGGGTTGGGAAGATCCCCTGGGGGAGGGCATGGCAACCCACTCCAGTATTCTTGCCTGGAGAATGCCATGGACTGAGGAGTCTGGTGGGCTGCAGTCCCTGGGGTCGCAATGAGTCAGACATAATTGAGCGATTAAGCACAGCACAGGGACCATGTCACTTCAGTGTAAGTCCTATACCTCCTCCCATACAGATCACCATCCCTAAACCTCTGTAGAATTTCTTGAGCCACTTTGAAATTGGATGAAAAACATGCATTTGATAATATGGAACTTGACATCTTAATACAGTAAGTCTACACATGAACCTTTAAGTTGCAAACTTTGAAAGATGCGGACATGCATTTGCATGTCCCATCACTTAAATTAGTTCACATGTCTGGTGTACATTGTCACATGCGTGCATCCTCTGCAAATGGCTGTACTCTGGTGTACTGCACTGCACTGTCCAGAGGGCTTCCCTGATGGCTCAGCAGTGAAGTGTCTGCCTGCAGTGCAGGAGACGTGGGTTTGATCACTGGATTGGGAAGGTCCCCTGGAGAAAGAAGTGGCAAGCCACTCCATTACTCTTGCCTGGAGACTTCCAGACAAGAGGAGCATGGCGGGCTTAAGTCCATGGGGTCTCAAGAGTCTGACATGACTTAGTGACTAAACCACCACAACCACTGTATAGAGTATGGTAGTATAGTATCTTTATTTCAAGCTGAAGAATGTCTGGAAGGAAGTGTAAAAGCAGCAGTGATGTAGTTGGTACTGTTGTACTTTTTAAAGTACTACATTTAAGATTAAAAATGTTTTCTTTATTTTTTGTGTTTGTTTTTATGTTTAATTTGTATGAAAAGTATTATAAACCTATTTGTGCATGTGTGCCAAGTTGCTTCAGTTGTGTCTGACTCTTTGCTACCCTTTGGACTGTAGCCCACCAGGCTTCTCTGTCCATGGGATTCTCCAGGCAAGATTACTAGAGTGGGTTGCTATGCCCTCCTCCAGGGAATCTTCCTGACCCAGAGATCAAACTTGCATCTCTATGTCTCTTGCATTGGCAGATGAGATCTTTACCACTAGCACCAGCTGGGAAACCTATTACAGAACAGGATTATGTAGCTGATTGTGTTAGTTGAGTACCTAGGATAACCGTTAGACTTACGAACAAATTAGACTTACATATTTGCTGTTGGAACAGAAGTCGTTCATATGTAACATTAATTGCTAACACTTACTCAGTTCTTAACTCTGTGTATGCTCTTCTGCTTTGCATTTTATTCTCATAAAAAGCATGATGATAAATGTCACTGCTGTTCATTGCTTGTATATTCCTGACACTGTTGACAGCATTTTGCATTTAATCCACTTAGCAATGCTATAGAATGGTAGAGTCTACCATCCACATTTTATAGAAAGAGGAGCTGAACCTTAAAGTGAGGCAAACGTGATAACCGGTAAACTGTGGAAACGCCCGCTGGAGGTGAACCTTAAAGTAACTCACTCACTGTCACAACTTTACTGCTGCTGCTGCTGCTAAGTCGCTTTAGTCGTGTCCGACTCTGTGCGACCCCATAGACAGAAGCCCACCAGGCTCCCTCGTCCCTGGGATTCTCCAGGCAAGACCACTGGAGTGGGTTGCCATTTCCTTCTCCAATGCATGAAAATGAAAAGTGAAAGTGAAGTCGCTCAGTCGTGTCTGACTCTAGCGACCCCATGAACTGCAGCCTACCAGGCTCCTCTGTCCATGGGATTTTCCAGGCAAAAGTACTGGAGTGGGGTGCCATTGCCTAGCAGCATGTAACTCACATAACTGAAAGGTTTAGATTTGCTGGTTTCAAGATGACTAGATCCAGAAACTCAAATTAAGATAGCAGGTCTTCTGTCTCTGTTTCCATGTTTAGTCCTGTGCCACCCAGTCCTGTGGTTTTTATCTTAAGCTTCACTATAAGGAAATCTGTCATGCGGTGGCCCACAGACTTAACATTGCCTTTACAGCTAAAAGAATCATTTTTTTCCCAGTGGTTCCAGATAAACCCCTTAAACATTGAGTTTCCCTGGACTGAGGTCATGTACTTATCCCTGAACCTGATCTCTCTGGCAAGGGAGATGGAGCATGAGTGAGTGGATTGTCCCGGCCTACTCAGGGAGTATAGGGTCTCTCAGCCTTGGCACAGCTGACAGTTTAGACTGGGAAATGCTTTGTTGTGGGAGCTTGTTCTGTGCACAGTGGGATTTTTACAAGTCCTCTCTGACCTCTACCACTAGATGCCAGACAGAAATACTTCTTCCCCCTAGTCATGACAGTATCTTTATTTTGAGGTTGAAGAAATGCTTGAAAATGCAGAACGGGAACGTCTGGGTAATTCTCGACAGCCAGAGAAGCCTCTTATACGACTGCGAGTAAGTCCTATTTAGATGAATTCAGCTTTATTGATTTTCAAAGGAGAGTTTTGTACAGTTTACATGAATTTTTTTTTTTTTTTTTTGGTAAAGTAGCAAAGAGAGTACGATCATCTTTGGTGAAGAAAATAATAAAGCAGCCAGTATTTGATTTAATCATAGTTTCATTCCTTTCTATAAACTTTTTATTTTATATTGGAGTATAGCTGATTAAAAATGTTGTGACAGTTTCAAGTGAACAGTGAAGGGACTCAGCCATACATATATGTATTCTCCCCCAAACCCCCCTTCCCTCCAGGCTGCCACATAACATTGGTAAAGTTCCATGTGCTATATATATAGTAGGTCCTTGTTGGCTATCCATTTTAGTTCATTCTGATAGGTTTGATGTTTTTGTTTTCTTGCTTCCCTCATTTCTAAATAGTGTTGTGTTGACTAGGTTGGCCGAGCTCTCAGACTTCATCGCTTGCGGCTCCATGCTCTCCCCTCCTTCCAGGCACTCGGACTTCTTGCAGTGCCTTGGACATATCAGACCCTCTCACTTCCTCCAGGTCTGCTCACATCACCCAAGTAGTCACCTCAGTGGACTCCAGCCTGATTAAGATTGTAACCCCCAGGTCCTCTCTCCAGCACTACTGATTTCACTTACCCTTTTCTACGTCTTCTTTTTTTCCCCACAACCCATCCACCTGAAGTACAACATCCAATTTATTTATTTATTTTGGTTATTATTTGTCCTCAGCTACCAAACTGTCTGTTCTACAGAAGCATGGAACTTTGTGAATCTTGTTAACTAATGTAGCCAGAGATCCCAGAACAGTCCCTGGCAATTGCACATGCTTGATAAATACATGGCAAGAACTGACATTTCAGAGTTAGAAAATTCTAAGAAATCGAAGTGTTTCCTGTGCCTTTAAACCTGCTTATCTTTTACATCATGATATTCACAAATAACAAGACTTCTTTTTTTTTTTTTTTTTGCCACCCCTGTGCCTTTCTCTTCTAGCTACTACTTTTTCTGATTTTCTTCCCCACAAAATAATACATTGTCTATATTGCTCATATAACAGTCTCTTCCTCAGTCCACTATAATCAAGGCTGTGACACCACCATCTCAGGTGAAAAATGCAACTTTCAGTTGTCAAATCCAGTAGATTTTTTTCATCTTAGTGAATCACTCTTCGGCGTTCTCTTCTACAAGTTTTCTTTGTCCCTTCATATATTTTAGTTAGTCCTGTGTCCAGTCTAGGTATATGATCACCTATAGAATGATGGCTCCCAAATTTTGACCTACCCTTAAAACCTCCTTGTTGGAGTCCAAGGAGGCTATATCCCTTGGGCATAAGGGATATAGCCCTCAAACTGCAGCAGCACTGGCATCACCTAGGAAATTCTTAAAAATACAGAATCTCAGGCTCCATATTAAACCCACTGAATTGCATTTTAACTGGATCCCCCAAAGATTTATATGCACATGAAAATTTGAGAAGCCCTGGGCCATACAGGATGAAGTCAAAGAGGACAGTCTAGAATCAGACTGTCTGGTTTGATTCTGGCTCTATCACTAACTATGTGACCTTGAGCCACTGGGTCTCTTGTCCCTGGGTATGTGCTTTCTAGATCTGAGTGAATTCTCTCTATCATTGTCATTGCTGTAGCTGAGCCCGGATGCTCTCTTAGCAGTCTCTTCCTTTGTGTCCTCAGGCTCCTCTGTACATATTTCTTATAGCACTATTCAGGTTCTGCTTGCAGCTGCTTCTTTACATGGTTTGTCCTCCTAGCCAGCTTCTTAGTTTCTTTCCAACCAGGATGCTGTTTTATTTATGTTATATTGGGCCCTTGGCAGAGTACTTAGACATTGTGGACACTTCAGTAAAGTTTGCTTAGTGAATAATTTTGTAATGTTTAGAAGCAGAAAATTACAAATAAAACTAGACTTGAGTTCAGTTTTTAAAAATGTGTTTTGGAGAGACCCCCTAGCTTGAGCATTTGGCATTTTCTGGTTTAGAATATGGCAGCTGTAGAGATGGTTTGTCTGGGTAATAGAAACTTAGCTGCTTTAAGAGAACCACACAGATCTCTTTATCAGGGCAGAAGCACCATGTTTCTCATCTATGTCTGCCTGATACTGTTAAAACTAATCAGACTTAAATTGGAAATAGGCGTTCCTTTTCCCAAACACATTACTAACTCATTAATGATAAAAAGAAGAAATATCTTCCTGTAGGTAGTATTCCGAAATGTATTGGCTAGATGACCCTCATTGATTCACTAATTCAATGAACAGATGTTTATTGAGTGCCTTCTTTGCTGCATGTGAGAGTGGGGAGTGGGCAGTGATGATAACATAGACGAGGCTTACAGGAGGTGGAGGTGTGAGAAGAGATATAATAAACAAATAGCAAATATGTGAACAGAATCTTAGCTAGTGCTAAGTGTGATAGAGAGTGTAAGTGGGGTGCAGGTTAGGTGTAGTCTGGAGAGGCTGGTGATGTGGTACAATGCTGGTTCCCAGAGCATCCTTTGAGAACAGCTGGTTTAGGAAAATGATTATATCTGTTAGGAAGAGATGTAGTGTTTTTCTTTGTAAGGGGCTTGGTGCCATAAGAGTTGTCTTTAGAAAAAGCCTGCCTTGAGAATCATTGTTAGTTCTAAACAGAAATCGTGAGCCCTCTTGTACCTGCAGTTTCGTATCTGCAGATATGGAGGGCTGATTGAACGGTGCCATTTTATACAAGGGACTTCAGCATCTGCAGACTTTGGTGTTCCCAGCCAGGGGTCCTGGAATCAATCCCCCTGAAATACCAAGAGATGACTGTCACGTGTTTTGAAGTTGATCATTTCTCAAAGCTCACAGACTTGCTTCTTTGCCTCCATGGATTTTCCCAGTGTTTATTATTGTCTGATGTGAAAGCTTATCCTTATGTGATAAACCGGTTAATAAATCTAGTGCCAGCCAGCATTCTATTCGGATATCTGTTTTAAAAGTTTAAGAAAACTTGTTTAGAAATATCACATCCTTTTCAGATGATATTCCTGGTTCCTAGAGTGTTAGTTTTTACCATGGGGAGATACAGTGATTCTGACATTGTGGGAATTCTTGCTGTACCTTGATTCCATCAAACAATGTTTTGTAGAAGCATAAACCTTTGAAGCTTTATTTTTTCATAGAATAAATTGTGTAACATCATCATGATCTTTAAAATGAATTGTAGAATATTAACATACAGTACTAACTTAAAAATCTTACCCATAAACACTGAAATTGTTGCTCTGTTGTTTGCTAGCCTTTGTAACTTGTTCTGTATTTTCAGGTGGACTATAGTGGAGGCTTTGAACCATTCAGTGTTCTTCGCTTTAGCCAGAAATTTGTGGATCGGGTAGCTAATCCAAAAGATGTTATCCATTTTTTTAGGCACAAAGAACAAAAGGAAAACATGGGTAAGCTGGTAATTTTTTTTTTTTAAGATATTTTTAGCACCTTTCTTTTTAAGGTATATTTTTGGCTATGCAAGGTCTTTGTTCCTTTGCAGTTTTTTCCTCTAATTTCGGCGAGTGGGGGCAACTCTGTAGTTGGGGTATGGGAACTTCTCATTGCTGTGCCTTCTCTGTTGCAGAGCTCGAGGCCCTAGGGCACTTGCATTTTAGTAGTCTTGGCAAGTGGGCTCAGTAGCAGTTCCCGGGCTCTAGAACACAGGCTCAATAGTTGTGGTGCACGAGCTTAGTTACTCTAAGGCATGTGGGATCTTCCTGGATCAGAGATCAAACCCATGTCTTCTGCATTGGCAGGCAGATTCTTTACCACTGAGCCACCTGTGGTAAATTTGATCCCAGGGTCAGAAAGATTCCCTGGAGAAGGAAATGGTAACCCACTACAGTATTCTTGCCTGGAAGATCCCATGAACAGAGGAGCCTGGCAGAGGAGTCCATGGGCTCACAAAGAGTCAGACACAACTTAGTGACTAAACACACACGCACACAGGCAAAAATTAGATAGCAATC
Organism: Tragelaphus eurycerus; assembly: GCA_935064755.1. NCBI lineage: Eukaryota > Metazoa > Chordata > Mammalia > Artiodactyla > Bovidae > Tragelaphus > Tragelaphus eurycerus. The sequence continues at coordinate 4,194,940 of CAKXYN010000123.1, forward strand.
GCTTGTAAACCTGCGGGTATCAGTGAAGAGATGATAGCTTTCATAGTTTTTTTTTAAACATGCTGCTGATTAACAACACATACTTTATTTTTTTTTTTTAATTTTTTATTTTTATTTTGCTTAACTTTACAATATTGTATTGCTTTTACAATACATCAAGATGGATCCGCCGCCAGTATACACGTGTTCCCCATCCTGAACCCTCCTCCCTCTCCCCTCCCCACACCATCCCTCCAGGTCGTCCCAGTGCTCCAGCCCCAGGCATTTGTTATCGGGGATTGTACCTGGACTGACGACTCGTTTCAGATATAATATTATACATATTTCAATGCTTTTCTCCCCAATCATCCCACCCTCTCCCGGTCCCAGAGTCCAAAAGTCTGTTCTGTACATCAGTGTCTCTTTTGCTGTCTCGTAAATAGGGTTATTTTTACCATCTTTCTAAATGCCATATATATGCGTTAGTATACTGTATTTGCAACACATACTTTATAGATTTAGTGTTTACATATCTATTATTACTATATATTCTTAATGTTTAGAGAATATACTCTTAAATTTTACAGCTAAATATTTCAAATTCACGGCATATGTGATTTAAGATTCCAGACTTTAGAGATGTCCCAGAATATTAAAAAGATATATACTTAAGGGCTAATTAAGTTTTGTGAAAACTAATTGCCTTTATTTTAGCATTTATCAAAAACAGGTCACCTGATTGAAATAGTGCTTCTTCATAAGAAATATTGATCTTTTTTAAATACAGTGGCTCTTCTCCTTAGAACTATTGAGTCAGAATTAATATGTCCCTTGTTTACATATATATCACATTGGTTTTTATTAACCCTGATTTAATGAGCTTCTATTTTCATAGTTAAATTGTGATCACAATGGTGTGTACTGTTAAATCAGCCTGAAATAGTCATTTGGATATTTAAATGGAGCTCATAGAATACTGTTTTAGGGGAAAACAATCCATATCAGAGAATGGTTTTTATGCTATTAATTTTAGCTAGTTATTGATGATGATTTACTTTAATCATTCATCCTTATCAATTCCTTGGAGTTTTATTGGTATAGCATTTGTGAGAATATGGAGTTTAGAACTGGTTCCTTATTTTATTTGTGTTTCATCCATAGTCGGTCTTGTTCTGATGATCCCTTTTTTGCTTAAACATTAATTGCTTAATGGAAACAATGACCCTTTCATGTATCATATTGAAACCATGAAATTGTTTGTTGTTTTGGCCAGCTCTGCTACTTCAACCACTTGTGTGAAATCATGCAAATCGCTTAATCTCTCTGATCTTTAGTTTTCTTGTCATCAAAATTAGGATAATAACTGTATCTGTCTCATAGTACTGTTGTGAGGATGAGAAGATATACTGTATGTAAATAGTCTTAACATAGTGTCTGATGTAGTGAAATGTAGTAATCATATTTATGAAGTAATATTAATTCTCCCCAGAGAAGGCAGTGGCACCCCACTCCAGTACTCTTGCCTGGAAAATCCCGTGGACGGAGGAGCCTGGTAGGCTGCAGTCCATGGGGTTGCTAAGAGTCAGACACGACTGAGCGACTTCACTTTCACTTTTCACTTTCATGCATTGGAGAAGGAAGTGGCAACTCACTCCAATGTTCTTGCTTAGAGAATCTCAGGGACGGGCGAGCCTGGTGGGCTGCCTTCCATGGGCTTGCACAGAGTTGGACATGACTGAAGCGACTTAGCAGCAGCAGCATTAATTCTCCCATCTTGAAATTCAAAAAGGATTTCTATTTACTTGTCCTCACTGCTTTGAAAGAGGCATGCTGAACTTTGTGCCTCTTTATCCTGTAAGCCGTGGCATAAGCTTTTCCCTCTGCCTAAGATATTTTTTCTTTCTCTTTTTTGGCTTAGTGAGTCTTACTCATTCTGCAAGTCTTGAGTCAAATGATAATAGCGTTTGCTATCTGCACATTATTTTCAGTCTTCTTGGGGAACAAATAGTTCATTTCTTCTTGGTGTGTCATATTTTTATTCTCAGCTCTGTTGTAGCACTTACCACCTTTTATTGTAATCATTAGCTATTATGGGCTGTCTGTTATCATTTTATTATTGTATTTTCCACACCATGTTCCACACCTGCTGGACAGTTAATATTCATTTTCCCAGACAAACCTTATGAACAGAGCATATTACTAGGCCTTATGCTTTTTGACTTCTTACCCAGTACTCTTTATTCTGTACCTACTTTTTTTTTGAGACAACCATCCTGCGTAAGAATGCAGTAAATCTGCTTTACTACACACGTTTCCCATTTGTCTCTCAGAATATTAAACAGATATGTACTATGGGCTCAGATTTAATTAATAATTTTTGCTGTTTCATCAAGGATATTCTTTAGTGAAACTGGCTGTTCCCTTTGTCTTGTTTTGAACTGTGAATACGAGGTGATGCCTATTAGTAGAGCTCAGAACCGCTGCCTTCACTCATCCCAAGGCACTGGCAGTTTTACCCAGGGCTGCTTTTGTATCATCAGTGTAAGTGGCAGTACCGTGGAAAAGGTAGATAATGTCTTAGTGTTACTATTGAGCCCCCTGAAGCAGTATGGGGGACTCCCAGAGATCTGTGGACCACCCTTGAGGATGGAGCCAAGAGACATGTTACTTGGAGATCAGGAAAAGAAGTAGAGACTTGGGGGGAAAGACTCTTGAAAATAGCAAAAATGCCATTTTTTTTTAAATTTTTTAAATTTTATTTTTATTTTATTTAACTTTACAATATTGTTTTTGTCTCAAAATTTACTACGTTGAGCAAGCTGACAGTTGATAAAGTTTGGGCATACTTCCTCTACTGACAGGAACGTGCAGTGAATTTGGGTACTTTAACATTAAGGTGTCTGTGTGTGGTTAGTCGTGTCTATGGACTGTAGTCCACCACGGATTACAGTCTGTCCGTGGGATTTTCCAGGCAAAAATAAGGAGTGGGTTGCCATTTCCTTCTCCAGGGGATCTTCCTGACCCAGGGATTGGACACATGTCTCCTGCAGTGGCAGGTGGATTCCTTACCACTGAGCCACCAGGAAGGCCCCAACATTGAAATAGAAACTTATTTTTTCTCTTCATGGATGTCTTTTTTCTAGGAGAAGAGATCAACTTTGGCAAGTTCATCTCAAAACCCTCAGAAGGAACAACACTAAGGGTTGAAGACCTTGTAAAACAGTATTTTCAAACTGCGGAGAAGGTAATTTCTTAATTACAGTTCTCCATTTGAATTAGTGGTGATCTTATAATAACAGATTTCAATTTAGGATATGTATAATTGACAGTTTAAACAAAATGAATCCTCAGAATGTTTTCATGAAGTAAGTAGGTTGATAATCACTTACACTAATTTATAGTTATTATATATCAAGAAAAATAACTGCTTAATTAATGTTAGTTATTAACACCACAATTATTGTCTATTATTGTTGTTGTCCTTTCTTTTTACCTCTGCTATGTAAGTTTGAATCCGGGATTTAATTTTCTTGCATCAGGACGTAATTTCAGAATTGCTTTATTATATAGCCTCAGGATGGTGACGCTACTCTTATCATCATGAGTATATGCCATTTTGAGATCCTCTGATTATGTTATCATCCTGTTGCTGCCTAAATAAATTTAGTGGTTTAAAACAATGTAAACTTAGTGGTTTAAAACAATGCAAATTTATTATTTTAACAATCTTGTAGGAGAGAAATTCACTCTTCTCCCTGGACTAAAGTTGAGGTATTAGCAGGGCTGTGTTCCTTTTTGGAAGCTGTAGAGTAGGATTCATTTTACCAGCTTCTCCAGCTTCTGGCTGTTCCTACCTTACTTGGCTCAAGGCCCCTTCTTCCATCTTCAAAGCAAGCAACATTGTATCTGCCTTGCTGTCTTTCCCCAGATACATCTCTCTGACTCCCTTCTGTGCCTCACTTCTGCTATGAAGGATGCTTGTTATACTGAGTGGGCTGCTGTCTATGGGGTCACACAGAGTCGGACATGACTGAAGCAACTTAGCAGCAGCAGCAGCACCCGGATAGTCCCTGCTCACCTCCATTTTGTATCCAGCTGATTGCTGCTAAGTTGCTTCAGTCGTGTCTGACTCTGTGCGACCCCATAGATGGCAGCCCACTAGGCTCCCCTGTCCCTGGGATTCTCCAGACAAGAACACTGGAGTGGGTTGCCATTTCCTTCTCCAATGCATGTAAGTAAAAAGTGAAGGTGAAGTTGCTCAGTCGTGTCCAGCTCTTCTCGACCCCATGGACTGCAGCCTACCAGGCTCCTCCATCCATGGGATTCTACAGGCAAGAATACTGGAGTGGGGTGCCATTGCCTTCTCTGATCCAGCTGATTAGCAATCTTAATTCCAGTTGTAACCTTAATTCTCCCTTGCCATGTAACATATTCATGGGTCCCAGAGGTTAGGATGTGGACATCTTTAGGGGGGCCACTATTCTGCCCTGGAGAAGGAAATGGCAGCCCACTCCAGTATTCTTTCCTGGGAAATCCCATGGACAGAGGAGTCTGATGGGCTATAGTCCATGGGGTCACAAAGAGTTAGACACAACTGAATGACTAAACAGCAAACAGTTCTGCCTTCCACGGTGGTCAACCTAATCTGATCATCAGCTCCCATTTCTGCACTCTGTGTCCCAGACACTCAGGCCTCTCCGTTTTCATAGGTCCTGAACTCTACTCCTGTTTCTTGTTTACACTTTGCTGTTGTTGGCCTGTAATATTTCTTTGCTTAATTACTGTCCTTTGTTTTCTTTTGCTTTGCTTCATTTTTCCTCCAGTAACTAGATAACTTTTTTATCTTTTTCCTGGATTCTGTAATTTTCCTTACTCGTATAGAATTGTTTTGTAGGGAAAATACTGTTTTCTGCATCAGAAAATACTATTTTCTCTCTCTTACAGAACGTACAGCTCTCACTTCTAACAGAAAGGGGAATGGGTGAAGCAGTACAAGAATTTGTGGACAAGGAAGAAAAAGATGCCATAGAGGAATTAGTGAAATATCAGTTGGAAAAAACACAGCGATTTCTTAAAGAACGTCATATTGATGCCCTAGAAGATAAAATCGATGAAGAGGTGAATAATTTGGGGTGAAAAATCTAATATTTAGATAGTCTCTCCTTAAGAGTAGCTCTGCATTTCTTTCTGGTAAATCACTACTTCTCTGATTTGTTCAGTTTCCTCATCTATAAAATTGAGATCACAAAATGAGGATTAAATTATAAAATGTCTAATAAGTGTCTAGAATATAATCTCAAAAATGATTGATACCTAGTGAATGTTAAGTGCTTTAAAATGAACCTCATAGGGTGAAAATGTCTACTTCAGTTTTTAGTAAATTTTGATTGAGATTTTGAATTTCACTTAGAAAATGCAGTTCCTGTAAGCATAAAAGCAGAGTAAAAACTCTTTAGATTTGACTACATAAAAATTTTGAATGTTTGCATGTCAGATTGTCAAAAAAACACATGGTACTGACATGGAAAATATACTTGTATGTGGGCAGAATAAGAGGTTAATATTCTTAATATAATGTTAAAGGGCTCTTATGAATCTTAGGAAGATTACTAAACATTTCAATAAAATAATGAACAGAGGACCTGAATAGGTATTTCACAAAAGAAATACAAATGGCTAATAAGCATATAAAAATGGTATTTAACCTATGATAATCAAAGAAACTCAAATTAATTTTTTATTTGGCAAAGTAGCAACGATTTGTTAAAGATATTTAGTACCCTGCTGATAGAGTATTGAGTTTGAACAGCTGCACTATACAGCATTTTGGCAGTGTATGTCAAGAGGCTTAAGATTTTCCCTTTAATTCAGCCCTAGGAAATTTTCTTAAGACAATAATGAGATAGAGATTTGAATGCAATGTAATTTATCTCAGTGTTACCTGCAGGGGAGAAGTCAGAAATGTTTTGGTAAAATGTTGGCACATAGATACTATAGAATACTATGTGTGTGTGCTAAGTTACTTCAGTTGTGTCCGACTCTTTGCAAGCCTGTGGACTAGGACCCTCCAGGCTCCTCTGTTCATGGTATTCTCCAGGCAAGAATACTGGAGTGGGTTACCATGCTCACTTCCAGGGATCTTCCCTATCCAGGAATTGAGCCCATGTCTCTTGAGTCTCCTGCATTAGCAGGTGGGTTCTTTACCATTGGTGCCACCTGGGAAGCCCATAGAATACTATGCAGCTATTAAAAATTATATTTTAAGAACATGGAAAAGTATTTTCAGTGTTAAGTGGGAAAAGAATTCCAAAGAAGTAAAACTATACATGTGATCACAATTATTTTTATTTTCTATGTGAGTATGTCTATGTGTGTATGCGAAAAAGTGGAAGAAAATATTCCAGATGTTATCAGTGGTTATTTCAGGTAGTAGGATTATAAGGGATCATTTCCTGTGTTTTCCAAATTCCCTCTAAGCAGAAGAACAAAGTATTATTTTTAAAACTCATTCCACTTGACTTTTATTTTTGTGCTTTAAATTATTTAACATAATTCTTTTAAAGCCTAATGATGTCAGCTAGTATACAACCAGTAATATTAAATGCCAGGTACTTTTACAGATAATTTACACTTTAAAACCCCTTACTCTGTGATTCTGGATGTGTTAGGTTCATAAATTTTTAGCATGGGTAGATTTCTCAGTTAAGTGTCATAAATATAATATGACCATTCCCTGCTAAATGGAAAATGCAAAACTATAAAACTCCCAGGAGATAACGTAGGAGAACCTAGATGACCTTGTGTATGGTAATGACTTTTAGATTCAGCAACAAAAGCATGATTCATTAAAGAAGTAATTGATAATTTAGACTGCATTAAAATTTAAAACTTTTCCTCTACAAAAGACTAAAATAATGAGAAGACAAGCCACAGACTGGGAGAAAATAGTTGCAAAAGAAACAACATCTGATGAGGGATTATTATCTAAAATATGCAAATATTTCTTAAAATTCAACAATAAGAAAATTTTTAAAATCCAATTAAAAAATGGACCAGGGACCTTAACAGACCAAGATAGACTATTGGCAAGTGAGCATATGAAAAGATGCTCCACATCTCATGTCATTAGGGAAATGAAGCTACTACACACTTATCGGAATGGCCAAACTCTTGAACACCAACAGCACCAAATGCTGGTGAGTTTACGTTGCTAGGGGGAATGCAGAATGGTATAGTCACTTTGGAAGACAGTTGGGCAGTTTCTTAGAAAAGTAAACACACTCTTCCCATGCTCTTCAGCAGTCACTCCCTGGTATTTACCCAACAGAGGTGAAAACTTAAGTCCAAACAAAACCCTGCATGTGGTATTTATAGCAGTTTTATTCATAACTGCCAAAATTTGGAAGCAACCAAGATGTACTTCAGTAGGGAAATGAATAAGTGAACTGTGAAACATCTAGACAAGGAAATGTTATTGTGTACTAAAATGAAATGACCTATCAAGCATTTAAAAGACATGGAGGAACCTTAAATGCATATTACCAAGTGAATGAAGCCAATCTGAAAAAGTAACTTGATGTACTGAATGTGATTCCTTACTGTGTAACATTCTGGAAAAGGTAAAACTATGGACTTGGTAAAAAGATGTGGTTGGGTGGAGGTGGGGTGAGAAGATGAATAGATAAATTCACAGAGGTTTTGTAGAACAGAGAAACTACACTGTATCAAACTAAAGTGGTGGATTATACATGTATACATTATACATTTGTCCAGCCTCATACTCATAGAATGCACAGCACCAAGAGTGAGCATTGGCAAGTGAGCATATGTGAACTTTAAGGTAAATTCTGGTAAATTTAAGGTAAATCGGTAAATACCAATTGGTATTTATCAACTTTAAGGTAAATTTACCTTAAAGTGAACTTTAAGGTAAATTTACCTTAAAGTGAAAGTGAACTTTAAGGTAAATTCTGGAGTTTGGGTGATACAGTGTATGGTGTGTGGAGTGTCAGCTGAACAGTTCTGGTGGGGGATGTTGATATTAACAGGGGAGGCTGTGCATGTGTGGGGCAGGGCATATGGGAAATCTAGGTAACTTCCTTTTAGTTTTGTTGTGAACCCAAGCTACTCTAAAAAAAATAAATAAAACAAGCTCCCCTCCTTATACTCTACCCTCCAAAAGGACAATCTACACCTGGAGTGACATCATGACTTTTGACAGAGAGGGAGAGAGACAGAGAGTGTGTGTGTGTGTATAGCATGGGGGCTAAGCGTATGGACTGCAGACTGGATGACCTTACTTGCTATGAAACTGTCAGTGGGCTGTTTTAATATCTCTGCCTCATCTATGAAATAGGGATAATAGAACTACCATCAAAACTGATGATTAAAAGAATACATGTAAGTCCTAGGTACACTGGCACATAATGCCTGCTCCGTATTTTTTCCCTGATTCTTATTTCTCATCTGTGAATGACTCAGTGCTTTTGGTATATCATATGCCACCTGGAGTACTATTACATGCTATGCTATCTTTTAAAAAACAATTATTTTTCCTATATTTTCCCCCTTTTACTGAATCATAACGTACATGCTGCTATTTCTTTTAACAAGACTCTGGAGCCTAGATCTTATTTCCCTTTAGCTCTTTCTTTGCTTCTTTGTTCATTTTTCACAGCAGAACTTTTTTCTATATTTGCTGCTTGGAATCTTTGCCTTCATTTTTCTCTTGAACCTATTCCTTCTGGGGTTTTGACCCCATCTTTCTAGTGAATTTACTCTGGTCAAAGTACCAGTGACCTCCGGTGCTAAATTCACTGTCCATTCTCCATCTTAAATCTCACTTGACCACTTCTTAAAGCCTTTTTTCCATTGGCTTTTAGGGCTCCACACTCCTCTGATTGTCTTCCCACCTCATTATCTGTGTCTTCTCAATCTCTGTTGATTCCTCTCACTTCTCTAACCCTCTTACGTTGGCATCTCCAGAATTAATCCTTTGACCCCCTTCTTTATCTACACATTCCTTTTGTATTCTCATCCAACTTCCTGGCTTTAAATACCAACATGAGTTTGGTGATGACTTTTCAAAAGTCTAGCCCAGAACTCTTCTGTCAGCTCAAGTCTTCTGTAGCCAAGAGTCTGCTGGACGTTACCACTCAGGTGTTCAGGAGACCTCTCAGCTTCCAGCATTCCCAGTCTGAGCCACTGATCCTTAGCCCCTAGTGGAAGCACCATTCTTTCGTTTGCTTAGGCGATCAACCTTGAAGTTATCCTTGATTCCTCTCTTCCTGTCACCTGTATCCTGCCTGGAAATCCTTTAACTCTACCTTCAGAATCTGTACAGATGTGACTGTTTCTCACCACCTCCATCACTATCAGTGGTCTAAGGCTGTTTCTCACCTTAGTTACTCCTGTTGCCTCCAAACTGGTCTCCCTGTTCTGCCCGTGTTTCTTGTCCTCCACCCTCTGTTCTGTCCTCAGTTCCACTGTTGGTGGTCCTAAAGTAATTCAGATGAAGTCACTCCTGCCAGAGAAGAAAAAGCCCTTACAGTTGTTCCCAAGGCCTTATTGGATCTGGTCTCTGTAACTTTTTCAGCCACTTGTCTGCTCAAGCCCAGCATCCTCCTTGCTGTTTTAAACATACAGAGTTTGTGCCCCGGTGCCTTTGCATGTATTCTTTGTTTTGATTGGAATGATTACCCCCAGGTGCTTGCGAAGTTCATTCCCTACCTTTTAAAATCCTTGCCACTTTATCGCTTTATTACCTTCTCACTTTGGCCTTTGATGATCTCCTGTAGCCTCTCCTTGGCACTCTCTGTCCCTCTTCCTGCATTATTTCTCTGGGAGCACGTAACACCTTTTGCAAAAATTTCAACAGGTTCACGTACTTGAAAGGACTCTTAAGCCTCCACTGAGCATACTCAAGGTTTTTATTTAAAGGCAGCTGGTATAGCACGGCAAGAGGGAGGAGTATAGGCAGGCATTAGGGATCTGGCAAATGCCAGGCATCCACTCCTCTCCTTATATGCACACCGCAAACCCAGGACTGGACATGTAGCAAGATATGTGCAGAAGTTGACAGGGTTTTTTTTAATGCCACTCTAGTCACATAAGCCATGCTAACTGCTCATCCAGGTAGGAAACCATCAGTAAATTGGCTCTGGGAATGCCAGAGGCTCCTCAGAGGTAAGTGAGGACAGAGTTTTCCCAGTCTGCTGCTGCTACTACTGCTAAGTCGCTTCAGTCGTGTCCGACTCTGTGCGACCCCATAGACGGAAGCTCACCAGGCTCCCCTGTCCCTGGGATTCTCCAGGCAAGAATACTGGAGTGGGTTGCCATTTCCTTCTCCAGTGCATGAAAGTGAAAAATGAAAAGTGAATTCGCTCAGTCGTGTCGGACTCTTAGTGACCCCATGGACTGGAGCCCACCAGGTTCCTCCGTCCATGGGACTCTCCAGGCAAAAGTACTGGGGTGGGGTGCCATTGCCTTCCCCTTTTCCCAGTCTAGCTGATCCCAACTAGACTTGATCCCATACACCTTCTAAAATACAATATAGCTTATTTGTTTCTCATTTTCTAACACAGACACACACACATGGTGATTATAAGCTCCTTAAGGGCAGACTTTCTGACTCTTGTTGATTGTTGTATTTTCCACCCCTACAGTAGTGACTGGTACTTAGTGGCTTGGCTCAGTAAATACGTGCCAAGTAAATTATTAAATAAATGGAGCGTATCTCCAGCTGCATAACTAAATTGTAAGAGCTTTGTGAGCAGCAACTGGTAAAAAGGAAGCTCTGTATCTGTGGCACCAGGACCATTAAACTTTCAGTGGTTGACTGTTAACAAAATGGATCTTCAAGGGCCCACCCATTTGGGACACTTTTAGAGAGCCTCCTGGATGACTTACATCCAGGATCAGATCAGATCAGTCACTCAGTCGTGTCCAACTCTTTGCGACCCCATGAACTGCAGCACGCCAGGCCTCCCTGTCCATCACCAGCTCATCCAGGAGCCTAAGGATAATTTGTGTAGTGTAATAACTCAAACCTGTTCTCGAGAGGTTTTTGTTCTTATATATTTTACTGAAGTCTAACACCCATGGGACATTGTAGGTTCTTCCTCTGTAGTCTGACTGTCTATTTTTCAATGACAGGGTCCATTTTGGCAGCAGGTAATATAATTTTGCTTATGGCCAATTTTTCTTAGAGTACATTTCTGAATTTTTAATGTAAGTCACTGGAGGAGGCAATGACAGCAGCCCAATCCAGTACTCTTGCCTGGAATATCCCATGGACAGAGGAGCCTTGTAGGCTGCAGCCCATGGGGTCACTAGGAGTCAGACACGAGTGAGCGACTTCACTTTCATGCATTGGAGAAGGAAATGGCAACGCATTCTATTGTTCTTGCCTGGAGAATCCCAGGGATGGGGGAGCCTGGTGGGCTACTTTGTATAGGGTCACACAGAGTCGAACATGACTGAAGCAACTTAGCAGCGGCACTGGGAAATTATGACTTTAATCTTTTGTGAAACAAAACTATACTTGAATTTCCAAGTTTTATGTTGAAATGAAAAGCATCTGTTAAGCAGGTTTGTATTTACATAACAGACATGTTTGTAACATATTTGTGAATTTTTCTGTTACAATCCAGGTACGTCGTTTCAGAGAAAGCAGACAAAAGAATACGAATGAAGAAGATGATGAAGTTCAAGAGGTAATTTTGCTGTTAATTCCTTTGCATATTTGTCAGCTTGTTAAATCAGAATAACTAGTAGGTTTACTTAGTCTACAGGATCTTGGTTTGGTGGGTGGGACTGAGCAGGGGTTGGCTGATGACAGCTGCCTTTGACTTATTCCAGTTCAACCTACAAATATTCTGGTTGCTGATATTCTCTTTTTAACCTGCTATTGTTGAAAACTTAACTAATTGTTGATACGTGTATGGAGTGGGAGGGCAGGGGGCAGGAATGATAGTTTGAAGAGTTCTTATTAGTCAAAATAATTCCCAACTGCTATTAGAGCATCGTATCAATATAAGATAAAACCTTATCCCACTGAGCTGATATTGTTTGCAGCAAAAAAAGAAGAAATTTAGTGTTTTGGTTAGCAGTGTCGTTAAAGGTAAATACACAGTGTCCACTGGTCTTTCTAAACTGTTGAAATTTTCTTGATTGCCCTCATCACTGTCTTTTCCATCTCTTTGTAGGTTAGGAATTTGAGGTTAGCAACTGTTAACTTAAACTTTGGGCTTCTGTCTGGTACTTGGTGAAATCATGATTGAAATTCAAATTGAACTATATTTTCCTATTTTTTAATTGCTGTAAGTGTTGGATGATTGCTGTCTAGTACTTAAAAATTATTTTATCAATTACTTATTTTGGACTTTTGATTGCTTTCCTTCAGCATTTTCTATAGTACCTGTTATGGGTAGCCATTGTGTTTTTTATTAGGGATATAAACATGAAAAAGATGGTCTGGGTCCCCCAGAGAGTCTCAGATTAGTACGTGAGACAGAGATATGCAGAAAGAAAAATTTAAACTGTATGACCAGAAGTTTCATCCTCACTGAATTCATACAACTGTCCCATTAGTCCATTTTTGTTCCCTAAATATTTCAGAACTGTAGCTGACAGGTGTACTCTTGCCTGGAGAATCCCAAGGATGGGGGAGCCTGGTGGGCTGCCGTCAATGGGGTCATACAGAGTCAGACAGAACTGAAGCGACTTAGCAGCAACAGCTGAAAGGTGGTGAATTGGAAAGAACTGGAACTGCTCACAAGGACCACAGCCTTTTCTAATTCAGTGAAACTATGAGCCACTCTCGGAGAAGGCAGTGGCACCCCACTCCAGTACTCTTGCCTGGAGAATCCCATGGATGGAGGAGCCTGGTAGACTGCAGTCCATGGGGTCGCTAAAAGTCAGACATGACTGAGCGACTTCACTTTCACTTTTCACTTTCATGCATTGGAGAAGGAAATGGCAACCCACTCCAGTGTTCTTGCCTGGAGAATCCCAGGGACGGGGGAGCCTGGTGGGCTGCCATCTATGGAGTTGCACAGAGTTGGACACGACTGAAATGACTTTGCAGCAGCAACAGCATGAGCCACTCTGTGTAGGGTCACTCAAGATAGATGAGTTATGGTGGAGAGTTCTAACAAAACGTGGTCTACTGAAGAAAGGCATGGTAAACCACTTTAGCATTCTTGCCTTGAGAATCCCATGAAAAGTATGAAAGGCACAAAGATCTGACACTGAAAGATGTACTCCCCAGGCCTGTAGGTACCGAATATGTTATTGGAAAAGAGTGGAGAAGTAACTCCAAAAAGAATGAAGAGACGGAGCCAAAGCAAAAGCAACACCCAGTTGTGGATGTGACTGCTGATGGGAGTAAAGTCTGAAGCTGTAAAGAATATTGCATGGGAACCTGGAATCTTAGGTCCATGAATCAAGGTAAACTAGAAGTGATCAAACAGGAGATGCCAAGAGTGAACATCAACATTTTAGGAATCAGTGCACTAAAATGGCCTGGAATGGGTGAATTTAATTTAGGTGACCATTATATCTACTACCGTGAGCAAGAATCTCTTAGAAGAAATGGAGTATCCTTCATAGTCCATAAGAGTCTGAAATGCAGTACTTGGGTGCAATTCAAAAATGACAGAATGATATCTGTTCATTTCCAAGCCAAGCCATTCAATAACACAGTAATCCAAGTCTATGCCCTGATCAGTAATGTTGAAGAAGCTGAAGTTGACTGGTTCTATGAAAACATACAAGACCTTCTATATCTAACACCCAAAAAAGATGTCCTTTTCATTTTAAGGAACTGGAATGCAAAAGTAGGAAGTTAAGAGATACCTGGAGAAACAGGCAAGTTTAGCCTTGGAGTACAGAATGAAGCAGGTCAAAGGATAACAGAGTTTGGCCACGAGAACGCACTTGTCATAGCACTTCCAACAACATAGGAGACAACTCTACACATGGATATCACCAGATGGTCAATACTGAAATTGGGTTGATTATAGTCTTTGCAGCCAAAGATGGAGAAGCTCTATACAGTCAGCAAAAACAAGACCAGGATCTGATTGTGGCTCAGATCATGAACTCCTTATTGCCAAATTCAGACTTAAATTGAAGAAAGTAGGGAAAAACCACTAGACCATTGAGGTATGACCTAAATTAAATCCTTTAGGATTATACAGTGGAAGTGACAAAGATTCAAGGGATTAGATCTGATAGACAGAGTGCCTGAAGAACTATGGATGGTTTGTGACGTTGTACAGGAGGCAGTGATTAAGACCATCCCCAAGAAAAATGCAGAAAGGCAAAATGGCTATCTGAGGAGGCCTTACAAATAGCTGAGAAAAGAAGAGAAGCCAAAAGCCAAGGAGAAAAGGAAAGATATACCCATATGAATGCAGAGTTCCAAAGAATAGCAAGGCGAGATAAGGAAGCCTTCCTCAGTGATCACTACAAAGAAATAGAGGAAAATAATAGAATGGGAGACTAGAGATCGCTTCAGGAAAATAGAGATACCAAGGGAACATTTTGTGCAAAGATGGGCACAATTAAGAACAGAAATGGTATGGACTTAGCAGAAGCAAAAGATATTAAGAAGAGGTGGCAAGAGTACACAGAAGAATTGAACAAAAAAGATCTTCATGACCCAGATAATCATGATGGTATGATCACTCACCTAGAGCCAGACATCCTGGAATGTGAGGTCAAATGGGCCTTAGGAAGCATCACTATGAACAAAGCTAGTGGAGGTGATGGAATTCCAGCTGAGATAATTTAAATCCTAAAAGTTGATGCTGTGAAAGTGCTGCACTCAATATGCCAGCAAATTTGGAAAACTCAGCAGTGGCCACAGGACTGGAAAAGGTCAGTTTTCATTCCAATACCAGAGAAAGGAAATGCCAAAGAATGTTATAGCTATTGCACAATTGCACTCATCTGACACGCTTCAAAGTAGTGCTGAAAATTCTCCAAGTCGGACTTCAACAGTATGTGAACCGTGAACTTCGAGATGTTCAAGCTGGATTTAGAAAAGGCAGACGAACCGAAGATCAAATTGCCAACATCTGTTAGATCATCGAAAAAGCAAGAGAGTCCAGAAAAACATCTACATTTGCTTTATTGATGACGCCAAAGCCTTTGACTGTGTGGATCACAACAAACTGGAAAATTCTTAAAGAGATGGGAATACCAGACCACCTTACCTGCCTCCTGAGAAATCTGTATGCAGGTCAAGGAGCAACAGTTAGAACTGGACATGAAACAACAGATGGGTTCCAAATCGGGAAAGGAGTACATCAAGTTTGTATATTGTCACCCTGCTTATTTAACTTATATGCAGAGTACATCATGAGAAATGCTGGACTGGATGAAACAAGCTGGAATCAAGATTGCCGGGAGAAATATCACTAATCTCAGGTATGCAGATGATACCACCCTTATGGCAGAAAGTGAAGAAGAATTAAAAAGCCTCTTGATGAAAGTTAAAGAGGAGAGTAAAAAAGTTGGTCTAAAACTCAGCATCCAGAAAACTAAGATCATGGCATCCAGTTCCATCACTTCATGGCAAATAGATGAAGAAACAGTGCAAACACTGACAGACTTTATTTTTTGAGGCTCCAAAATCACTGCAGATGGTGACTGCAGCCATGAAATTAAAAGACACTTGCTCCTTGGAAGAAAAGCTGTGACCAACCTAGACACCATATTAAAAAGCAGACATTACTTTGCCAACAAAGATTTGTCTCGTCAAAACTATGGTTTTTCCAGTAGTCATGTATGGACGTGAGAATTGAACTATAAAGAAATCTGAGCACCAAAGAATTGATGCTTTTGAACTGTGGTGTTGGAGAAGACTCTTGAGAGAGAGTCCCTTAGACTGCAAGAAGATTAACCAGTCTATCCAATGGAAATCAGTCCTGAATATTGATTGGAAGGACTGATGCTGAAGGTGAAACTCCAATATTTGGCCACCTGAAGTGAAGAACTGATTCATTTGAAAAGACCCTGATGCTGGGAAAAATTGAAGGCGGGAGGAGAAGGGGACTACAAAGGCTGAGATGGTTGGATGGCATCACTGACTTAGTGGACATGAGTTTGAGTAAACTCTGGGAGTTGGTGATGGACAGTAAAGTCTTGTGTGCTGTAATCCATGGGGTCACAAAGAGTTGGACACGACTGAGTGACACCAAACTGAACTGAACTGATACTATTTAGAACTTGACTAATGAAGTCCAAGGCTTTCCCAAGGTGTAATTCACAGCTTTGTAGAATTATTTAGCTCAGAACATGAATCCCAGTATCATTCTTAAATTACTTAAACAGACAACAAAAGCATTAGTTTTTCCTTTAGAGATAAAAAACATGCTTTAATGTCTTGTTCACATAGAAAAACTCTCAAGTATTTTCTTTAATTGTAGGTTCCTAGTTAAATAAAGAGCCAAGTATCAGTAGTAAATATTTTAGGCTTTGCTGGCCATCTGTGGTATATGTAACTTTTTTTTTTTTTTTTAACAGCCCTTTCAAAATGTAGAAACTGTTCTTAGTCTGATCCAAAGTTCATAATTGGACTGGCCTCTGATTTCTTTCTTATGTTATATCTGAATTTGATTCAGGGTCAATATCTTTTTTAAGCTGTAATACCAAGTGCTATTAATGGAGTGAAGAGGCAGCCAGTAGGATGAGAGAAAATATTTGCAAATCATATATCTGATAAAGGATTAATAACCAGAATATATAAAGGGCTCTAAAATTGAACGAAACAACCTGTTTTAAATATGGACAGAGGGCTTGCCTAGATATTTCTTTAAAGAAGAGATACAATTAACCACTAAGCACAGAAAAGATGCTCAATATCAGTAAACGCTAGGGAATTCTGATCAAAACCATTAGATATGCTTTGTATCCCTTTGAATGGCTGTTCTCCAAGAAATTAGAAGGTAACAAATAATGGCAAGAAAATGGACAAGTGGCAACCCTTGTGCATGTCCGACTCTGTGCGACCCCATAGATGGTAGCCCACCAGGCTCCCCCATCCCTGGGATTCTCCAGGCAAGAACACTGGAGTGGGTTGTTGTTTCCTTCTCCAATGCATGAAAGTGAGAAGTGAAAGAAGTCACTCCGTCGTGTCTGACTCTTAGCGACCCCATGGACTGCAGCCTACCAGGCTTCTCCGTCCATGGGATTTTTCAGGCAAGAGTACTGGAGTGGGTTGCCAGTGCATTGCTAGTGGGAAGATAAAAGCTACTGTGGATAACAGTATGATGATTCCTCAGAAGGTTAAACATAGAATTGATATATGATCTTTACAAATCTAAGTGGTGAAAAATTATTTTACTGTTGTTTTTAATTCATACTTTTTTTATTACTAGTAAGTCTGAACAGTTTTTATAAGTTACATTATATGAAACACTTTGTCATGTTCTTTACATAGAGTATTATTTTTTTGCCTAGGTCATTGGCCTTTGTCTAATTGTTTTATAAGAGCACTCAGGTGAAAGTGTGTGCACACTCATACTGAGTGTTTGTATAGCAGAGTTAGGGGTTTTTGTCATGTAAAAGAGGTCTCCTTTTGTTCCTGAGGGTTTTTTGTTTGTTTGTTTAAATCTGGAATAGGTAATGAATCAAAAGCTTTTTTGGCATCTGTGAAGATATGCCTGTGGGGTTCTTCCTCCTGTTTTCTGTTAATATGGTGAATTATATTATTTTCTATTCTATTATTCACACATCCTTAGTATCACTTTATGAACCCCCTGGTAATGGGTGTACTGGTCTTTCAGTGTGCCCCTGGATTCCTTTTGTTTGCTTTGATATTCATGAGTAAAATACTGTAATTTTTCTTCTGTGCATGTAGTCCTTTGTCAGTTTTCGGTACTATGTTATTATTGTGGCTTTATAAAAAGAAATTGGCAGCTTTCTTTCTTAATGCTATCGAAATAGCCATGGAATCATCTATTCTTTGAAGATTTGGTAGAATTTACCTGTGAAACTGTCTGGTTGTGGTCATTTTCTGAAGTGTAGATCTTTTAATAATTTTCTGAAAATGTTGTTTGTTAATTAGTCTGTTGAGACTGTCTTGGTTTAGTTGAGGTCATTTATTTTCCAAATTACTTAGAATTGAGCAGAGTGCCTTGTCATAATTCTTTTAATTTTCCTTAGATCTTTTTTCTCCCTCCATTCTCATTTCTTTGCTTTAACAATTCATTTTAAAGTAGTTTCATCTGTTCTGATATTCAGTATTTTTATTATAATTTTCTAGATGTACTTTTTGTTTTATTTTGCAATTTGAAGTCAGGGTATTTTCATTTTTAATTTTATTGCACTGTGATAGTATGTATGGTATTCTTTTTTGCTATTTAGAATTGATCTTTTTCTTAGCATCCCATTATATATCAGTTAAACCATTTCATGGGGTCTTGAAAAGAAGTATATTATTTATTTTCGGAGTACAGAGTTCAACTTGTATCAATTACATCTAGCTTAGTATGCAATTTACAGTGCTTCCCTGGTGGCTCAGGCAGTAAAGCATCTGTCCACAATGCGGGAGACCTGGGTTCGATCCCTGGGTTGGGAAGATCCCCTGGAGAAGGAAATGGCAATCCACTCCTGTACTATTGCCTGGAAAATCCCATGGACAGAGGAGCCTGGTAGGCTACAGTCCATGAGGTCGCAAAGAGTCGGACATGACTAAGCATTCTTTCACTTAGTATGTAATTTAGGTCTGTAGTACATTTTTAATGTACTGTTATTTATGGTAGTTGTATTCCATAAAGTCACTACAAACACTGAGTGAATATTTAACTTACTGCTGCAAGAAGAAATACAAGAATAGGCTCTTGCCAGCCACTGGTTACAAAATCTTTGCTAACTGATTGATGCAGTACCTTTTCCATGTGTGTTTTTGCTTGAGGACACCTTATTCAGTATATGTCATTGATTCATTAACATTGAACTTGTGGCCAATAACCCTGTAACTCATGTTGAATGATGCTTATCTGACAAGTGTATTTCCTCCACAAGGCACGTCTTAGCTTCCTGCACTTAGGAACAGTAAACAACACTTCAGCAGTACACGAGGGGCCATTTTAAAAGTAAAATCACCATCCAAAAGCACAGAATTGTGAACAACATGGCACTACACGTGTTCCGAAAAGGACACTCATTTACAAGTACGAGAGCTGAAACCAGAGGGCTGAGTGTCACATTGTTTGACATCATCTGGAAATGTGTGTGTCGGGCAATTAAAAATTTTCACCGCACACGCCCATAAATGACCACAAAAACATCACGAGTATTGTTTTGGGGTTACAAAAACATTTTGGCAGGTAGGTGAATTTGCATATATGGGATGTGAAAATTATGAGGATTGGCCATACTTTATATGGGACAAGAAAGATGAATTGAAATCTTTACAGTTTTTTTATGTTTTTTTTGTTGTATTCCCTGAAGTTTTTTCTTTTTGAGTTGTATTGCCATGTTGAACGCTTGCAGTGAGTTAGCTGTTCCACTCCAGCAGGTGCCTCATCGTGAAGCTTGGTTCCCTCCCACCACCACTTCACTCCTGCTTCTGCCCTGCCTGCTTTGTACTCATCTCCTCAGTTAGCCCTGTGTATCCATAGTTCATGGATCACAGAGAGCTTGGAAATGCTCTAGCTGCCTATTCTTAGACCCAGAACTTGTCATTCTAAGCAAGAGAGACTGTTGTCATGGTCTCTTGGGAGGAATAGATCAATTTTGGAGCTCTCTACATTGTCTGAAACTCTTCAGCCTTCTTCCTTAGCCAAGTCAGATATTCATTCTCCTACCCATTAACTCTTTCTCCTAGGCTTTGTGTTTTGTGGGTAGAGCATTTTTCTAATTTCATTGAAAACATTAAAAAACGTTTTTGTTCTTCTTGTTACATTTTGATAGATTTAAAGGAAGAGATCAGAGCATTGCTTTTTTTGTTTTTAGTCAGGAAATCTATCGTCACTTCAGAGTTTTCAGGGTATTTCATTAAGTGTCAAACTGGTCTTTTTTAGACTTTTTATTTATTAAATCAAAATCTTGATCCTAAGGTTTTAATCCTTTTCCAGGCTTTCACTTGTTTTGTTCTACTTAACTCTTTTTATATATATTTGTAAGAAATTATTGCTTATGTTTTTCTGATTATAAAAGTCATATTTTAGAAAATGTATATTGTAGCAAATTTGTAATATTAAATAATAATGAAGAAAAGAAAAGCACCCTAAAATGTCATCACTCAGAGATAGAAGCTATTTTTCGTGAGTTTTTTTTTCTTGTTATTTATCAATAGCGCATTGTATAGAGAAGTTCAAATGATGACAGTCTCTTACAAATTGTGGTGTTGAATTAGGCATGCGTGCATGTGTACTAAGTCAGTTGCATCATGTCCAACTCTTTGCAACTCTATGGACTGTAACCCACCAGGTGCCTCTGTCCATGGGATTTTCTCCTCTTGTTTTCCTGATAAGAGGAGGTTGTCAGGTCCTCCTCCAGGGGATTGTCCCAACCCAGGGATAAAACTCGTCTCTTATGTCTCCTGCATTGGCAGGCAGGTTCTTTACCACTGGCACCACCTGCGAAGCCTGTTGAATTAGGGTTGATTGCTAATTCCTGCCAGAATTGCCATTCCTCCCAGTTCTGAAACTTCTGATTTTGTGAATTTTTATTCTCCTTAGTATACCTTTCAAAAGGTGTCCTTTTATAGGTAGTATTGCAAATCGATCTGGCAAATCACAGACAATGAATTTGATTGCTGGTGGAGAAGGCTTCTCTTATATTGCATTTTTTAGTGTGACTTTGAGGAGAAGGGGGCGGCAGAGGATGAGATGGTTGGATGGCATCACTGATTCAGTCAACCTGAGTTTGAGTGAATTCCAGGAGATAGTGAAGGACAGGGAAGCCTGGCATGTTGCATCCCATGGGGTTACAAAGAGTTGGACACAACTGAGCGACTGAACAACAACAATAACAGCATAATTAGTGAAAAATAATAGTTTAGACAGTTTGACAATATGAGAAGTTCACCAGAGCGACCAAATTAATGAGTTGGGAAGATGCTGCATTGTCCACTAACATGTGCTTTCCTCTTATCATTCCTGTCAGGCCATGAGTAGGGCCAGAGCCCTCAGATCTCAGTCAGAGGACGCCGCTTCTGCCTTGACTGCTGAAGACCTTATGAGCATAGATTTGGCAGAACAGATGGCTGATGACTCTGATGATAGCATCAAAGCAGCAGCCAACAAAGGAAGAGGCCGAGGAAGAGGCCAAAGAGGAAGAGGGCAGAACTCAATATCGAGAAGGGGGTCACAGAGAGGAAGAGGTTAGCCCCAAGTACTGTCTTCTGCACACATTCACACTTGGCAGTTGTGCAGGAAATTCAGAATTGTATTCCCATTGGCAGAATTGAGTTACACAGTCCTTCAAAAATTTATCTTTATAATGTGCTGAGATAGGCTTTAATGTAGTTCTGACATACACATTTCACTTAAATATTGAATAGCCACATGCACGTAAAGTTTTTAATATATATTTTTTTACATAATAAAAGAGTTTAATACCTACTCTCCTACTTTTTAAAAGAATTTCATTGTGTTTGGGGATTTTCCTGAAGATCCCGTGGTTAGGACTTGAACTTTCTCTGCTAAGGGTGTGGGTTCCATCCCTAGTCAGAGAATTAAGATCCCTCTAGTCTCACTGCACAGCCAAAAAAAAAAGTTTCACAGTTTTTCTTATACGTTGGGTACATTTAATCGATACATTTACTCTCACATATACAAAGTAATAGTGAATGAAACACTTAAGGAAAATGATTAACTAAGGCCCACTGACAGTAGGAATAAAACTCCAGATCATAAAAATTATTTTTTTTTAGTGTCATAAGATACAAATGCCCACATTATCATGAAACGGCTTTATAAAATTTGTTTACAAAGAAAAACTGCCCTCAAACAATTTGATTTATTAATGTTAGTTAACATTAATTACCATTATTGTGTTTAATGTGACACTGTTGTCATTGAATAGTCCAAGTAATAAAAGCTTTCACCCAGTGACTTCCTAGTGAAGTATAAAAATCCCTAGGAATATTTAAAAATTATTTTTATTATTTATCTATAGGAATTTTAAACTGGTTAAAATGGGTAGTAATTTAGTTAAAAATCTCCAAGGAGAAAAGTCTCCATATTCTATTTATGATTATTTTATTATCCTTGCATTTATAAATATTTTCCTTAAATTTTAAATGGAGCAATATGAACCAGATGTGGCCTAAGTATAGTCTTTGAAAATTGACTGATCAGACTGTAGATGTTTCTTCTTATATTATATATATATTTGGCATTTTACACATAAGCTGTTTTGAGATAACTTTTTTAAGATTTCATTTTGATTTTATTTTTTTAAAGAAAATTTTAGCTACTGATGGACTGTATATTAATTGCTCAATATTCTAACAGCAGGCACTAGTCTGGAGATTTCTACTCAAGGCAGAGGTTCAAAGGCCACTACATCAACATCTAGAAATATGTCTATTATAGATGGTGAGTATAGACTGCAAGTGATCATCTTTCAGTTGTTTATAAATACCAATGCAAGAAAACCCAGGAAACCCCATGAATAAGTCTTACTGGTTTGTGTTGTCATCACTGGGGAGTTTAAAAGACTTATTGGAATCACAGGATAAAATATTAATTTAAAAGACCTTTGCCATTCAGGGGGGCTATTGAAGAAGGTGAGCTCTAAAATGCAATTTTTTATAATATCTGATATTAGATCTGATGATTTCCCTTTAATAGAGGGATCACTGAGACATAGAAAAGGCAGTTGAGCAGTGTATCAACAGTGATTAAGAGACAAGGAACTGCTTTTAACATACTGTTAACTTGATTTTCTCATGCTGCTTTTGTCCATCTCTACTGTTAATATGGTCATGTGAGCTGCATTCAAGGGAAATTACAATCAGAATTCTATGCATTGATTTTGTATGTATGTTGTGTCTGAAAGCTAGCCTCAAACTAAGGGAACCTATTTTTTATAAACTGTTTAGATAATAATGTAGTATAAAAATTTAATAAACTATTTTTAATATTATAGTTTATGAGATCAGCAGAAATTATAAGTGAGATTTGTGAAAATATGTTAAAATAGGTGATTTTTTTCTCCTTTCAATTGACAGTATATCCATATGTATTGTATTTATATTATCTTATTAGAGATTAATTTTTGACAGATTGAAGAGTTGGATTAAATCTTACAAGTTGAAATTTATAAAGGCTAAATGCATGCTGTATATATGTTCCAAGAGGATGGCTGCACAGAGAGAGTTCTGAGAAGTATGTGATATTAGCAGGAAACCAAGTAAGAAAGACTTAGGTCACTAAAGGTTGTGCAAAGGTTGATCTAACTGTCTCAGTCTGATGGTGCCTGAAAGGCTGTTGCTGAGCCATGAAAGACACCAGGATTCTTGCTCTTCAGAGGAGAGGAATTCAGTCTGGGGCCAGTGACGAGGCTCAGTCACTCAGAGATTTTGTGTGATAAAGTTTTATTAAAGTATAAAAGAGATAGAGAAGGCTTATGGACATAGACATCAGAAGTGGGAGGAAAGAGTGCCTCCCTGCTAGCTTTTAGCTGGATGTTATATAGCTACTAGCAGGCTGCTAGTTGGAGAAAGGAAATATCTCAAAACTCAGAGACTGGCACCAGGCCCCTCACCCACAACATGCATTTTGACATAACATTGGCACAAGGTGAGTCATCCTGGGCCATAAAGCCATTGACATGAATCTTGAAGAAAGGCAGGTTTCCAAGCAAATATATAGTTTCATTAACATAGATTAGGAGAACAATTTTATGAGTAAAACATACTGGTTCCTTGAGCCCTTATCAATTCTGAGTTATGAGTAAAACATACTGGTTCCTTGAGCCCTTATCAGTTCTGAGTCTCTTAAGGGAACTGACTTGAAGAAAGACATAGTTCATTAACATAGCTTAAGAAACACGTTTCCGTAAGAAAAACACATTGGTTAGCTCAAGGTTTGAGAAAAGTTAAGTTCAAGTGGAACCAGGTGTCGTCATGGCAACACAAAATTTTAAAAGCTTTTAATTTTGTATAGAGAAGGAAAAAATTCTGATACTTGTAGTTTGTTTCTTCCTGCCGCTTAAGAGAGAGAAAATCGTCTGACACTTGCAGCCTGTTTCCTCCGTTTGGAGACCCCTAGCCTTCCTGCCTGTTACCCTCTCAGTGCCTAAAGCAATATTTATAGAAGTAGTGCTTCTCTACAGCAAGGACGTCTCTCTCTCTGCTGATTGGACATATCATGTTAAGAATACTGTGCTCATCTTTGGAACCATATTTCAAGAAGGATATCAGCTTTATATGACCATTCAGAAGAGAAACCATATAATGTAAAAAAAATCTCTTAGAAGGAACTTAGGATAGCTAACCTGGGAAAAATTGAAATCTTTACATTAACGAAGTTCAATCATGTCAAAGATCGAATAGGTATGATTTGCACAGTCCTAAAGACAGTGGTTTTAAATCTGTTTTAAGTTATAGATTCTGCAAGCTACATATCTGTCTTTAAATAAGTACTCATGCAATTATATTCCATTTCAAAGGGTTCAGGGATCCCCTAGAAGCCCATCCATGGGCTCTAGGTTAAGAACTGCTCCCTAGTGAGGACAAATGGGAAAAGCTAATGCTCAAACTACCGCACAATTGCACTCATCTCACACGTTAGTAAAGTAATGCTCAAAATTCTCCAAGCCAGGCTTCAGCAATATGTGAACCGTGAACTTCCTGATGTTCAAGCTGGTTTTAGAAAAGGCAGAGGAACCAGAGATCAAATTGCCAACATCCGCTGGATCATGGAAAAAGCAAGAGAGTTCCAGAAAAACATCTATTTCTGCTTTATTGACTATGCCAAAGCCTTTGACTGTGTAGATCACAATAAACTGTGGAAAATTCTGAAAGAGATGGGAATACCAGACCACCTGATCTGCCTCTTGAGAAATCTGTATGCAGGTCAGGAAGCAACAGTTAGAACTGGACATGGAACAACAGACTGGTTCCAAATAGGAAAAGGAGTACGTCAAGGCTGTATATTGTCACCATGTTTATTTAACTTATATTTAGAGTACATCATGAGAAATGCTGGACTGGAAGAAACACAAGCTGGAATCAAGATTGCTGGGAGAAACATCAATAACCTCAGATATGCAGATGATACCACCCTTATGGCAAAAACTGAAGAGGAACTAAAAAGCCTCTTGATGAAAGTGAAAGTAGAGAGTGAAAAGGTTGGCTTAAAGCTCAACATTCAGAAAACGAAGATCATGGCATCTGGTCCCATCACTACATGGGAAATAGATGGGGAAACAGTGGAAACAGTGTCAGGCTTTATTTTTCTGGGCTCCAAAATCACTGCAGATGGTGACTGCAGCCATGAAATTAAAAGACGCTTACTTCTTGGAAGGAAAGTTATGACCAACCTAGATAGCATATTGAAAAGCAGAGTCATTACTTTGCCAACAAAGGTTCGCCTAGTCAAGGCTATGGTCTTTCCTGTGGTCATGTATGGATGTGAGAGCTGGACTGTGAAGAAGGCTGAGCACCGAAGAATTGATGCTTTTGAACTGTGGTGTTGGAGAAGACTCTTGAGAGTCCCTTGGACTGCAAGGAGATCCAACCAGTCCATTCTGAAGGAGATCAGCCCTGGGATTTCTTTGGAAGGAATGATGCTAAAGCTGAAACTCCAGTACTTTGCCCACCTCATGCGAAGAGTTGACTCATTGGAGAAGACTCTGGTGCTGGGAGGCATTGAGGGCAAGAGGAGAAGGGGACGACAGAGGATGAGACGGCTGGATGGCATCACTGACTCGATGGATGTGAGTCTGAGTGACCTCCGGGAGTTGGTGATGGACAGGGAGGCCTGGCGTGCTGTGATTCATGGGGTCGCAAAGAGTCGGACATGACTGAGTGACTGATCTGATCTGATATGATATGATAAAAGAGACCTGGAAGACTTAGGAACAATTTCACGTACTCCCTCTTTTACAGACGAGGGAATTGAGCTAAATATTTTGCCTTAGATTGATAAAACCACTGATAGTACTAATTTATGAGACAATCGCTAATTGTCTGCACCTATGTACTCTTGCCTGGAAAATCCCACGGACGGAGGAGCCTGGTGGGCTGCAGTCCATGGGGTCGCTAAGAGTTGGACATGACTGAGCGGCTTCACTTTCTCTTTTCACTTTCATGCATTGGAGAAGGAAATGGCAACCCACTCCAGTGTTCTTGCCTGGAGAATTCTAGAGACGGGGGAGCCTGGTGGGCTGCCATCTATGGGGTCACACGGAGTCGGACACGACCGAAGTGACTTGGCATAACATAGCATAATTATACTAATGTTTATGAGACAATTAGTAGATGCCTGTCAACAGCTCAGTGGAAAGTGAAAGTGTTAGTCGCTCAGTCATGTCTGACTCTTTGCTACCCCATGGCCTGAAGCTCACCAGATTCTTCTGTCCGTTGGTTTTCCCAGGCAAGAATACTGGAGTGGGTAGCCATTTCTCCAGGGGATCTTCCAGACCTAGTTATGAAACCCGGGTCTCCTGCTTTGCAGGCAGACTCTTTAGCATTTGCTCAGTAGGATCGGTACTTACATTTTCTGTTTTATAGAAAAGAGAACCAAGGCTTTGAAAAGATAGGCAGTTTATCTAAGGTCTCACAGCTGGTAAATTCTGGAGCTTGAATTGATCCCCCACATTCTCTGGCCCTCAGGACGAGTAGTTAAGCACTATACTAGTTTCCAGAGAGAGATAAAATTAGAGATTGAGCTAATTGGTTGATTGAGCTAATTGGTTCTCAGTAGTCTTTGCATTATACAGAATAGCCTGTCAATCAACCCAGACTTGGAGTAATCCACCTCAGAAGGAAATGACCTGTGACTCCATCAGAGGACGTTTTTCAGTATTTTTTGGATGACAGATGACTTTGGAGAATGGATAAAGACATCAGATCTATTAAATGATTCTCAAAGAATCTTCTTATCAGAAGTTCTGCTGCTATGTTTGTATTCAAGAATTATTCAATATTTGCGTAGAGCCAGCTGAAATCCATTTGACTTCATAAGTATATTGTTTCTGTTGCCATTTAGAAAGTGGCATCTAGAAGGATACTGAGACCTTCTTAGCAGGTCTAAAATAAAAGCAGAGAAGGGGAAAGGAAGTGAAAAAAAAAGCACTGTAAAGAATCTGGGCTGAGTTCAACATATGAAAAGTTTTGTGACTTTAGATGAGTCACTCACTCTCTTAGTCTGTTCACATGTAAATTGGGACTAATCTTGCCAGATTCTATTATTCTGAAGATTAAAAGCAAAAAACCTGGGAATTCACTAATGGTCCACTGATTAGGTCAAGGCTGTATATTGTCACCATGTTTATTTAACTTATATGCAGAGTACATCATGAGAAATGCTGGGCTGGAAGAAACACAAGTTGGAATCAAGATTGCTGGGAGAAATATCAATAACCTCAGATATGCAGATGACACCACCCTTATGGCAGAAAGTGAAGAGGAACTCAAAAGCCTCTTGATGAAAGTGAAAGTGAAGAGTGAAAAGGTTGGCTTAAAGCTCAACATTCAGAAAACGAAGATCATGGCATCTGGTCCCATCACTACATGGGAAATAGATGGAGAAACAGTGGAAACAGTGTCAGACTTTCTTTTTCTGGGCTCCAAAATCACTACAGATGGTGACTGCAGCCATGAAATTAAAAGACACTTACTCCTTGGAAGGAAAGTTATGACCAACCTAGATAGCATATTGAAAAGCAGAGTCATTACTTGGCCAACAAATGTTCGCCTAGTCAAGGCTATGGTCTTTCCTGTGGTCATGTATGGATGTGAGAGCTGGACTGTGAAGAAGGCTGAGCGCCGAAGAATTGATGCTTTTGAACTGTGGTGTTGGAGAAGACTCTTGAGAGTCCCTTGGACTGCAAGGAGATCCAACCAGTCCATTCTGAAGGAGATCAGCCCTGGGATTTCTTTGGAGGGAATGATGCTAAAGCTGAAACTCCAGTATTTTGGCCACCTCATGCGAAGAGTTGACTCATTGGAGAAGACTCTGATGCTGGGAGGGATTGGGGGCAGGAGGAGAAGGGGACAACAGAGCATGAGACAGCTGGATGGCATCACTGACTCGATGGATGTGAATCTGAGTGACCTCCGGGAGTTGGTGATGGACCGGGAGGCCTGGCGTGCTGCAGTTCATGGGGTCGCAAAGAGTCGGACACGACTGAGCTACTGATCTGATCTGATCTGATCTGAAGGGCCCAGGTTCAATCCATGGTTGGGGAAGTAAGATCCTGCAAGCCAGATGATAGGGCGCCCCCACCTACCCCACAAAGGCTGGCACATAGTAGGCTTTTGTGAAATGTTACTGTTAAAAAAGAGAGAGACCTATTATTGAAAAAAAGAGGGAGTTAGGAAAGGAACAAGAATAAAATATGAACACCTTGTTAAGCCACCACAATTTGGTTAATGTGCAACACAGAGGCATGGACATTGTAAATTACCTGCCTTTACCTGAGCCCAAACTGAGTTTTTTCATCATGGCTTTGTTCAGTTGTTTGTTTGTTTGCTTGTTTTTTTTAATTAATTTGTTACTTTTGGCTGCACTGGGGCTTCATTGCCATGCACTGGCTTTTTCAGTTGCAGTGAGCAGACTTGTTGAGGTGACTTTTCTTGTTGCAGAGCACAGGCTCTAGGGCCTGTAGGCTCAGTAGTTGTGGTGCATGGGTTTAGTTGCTCCATGGCATGTGGGATCTTACCGGACCAGGATGAAACCCGCATTGGCAGGCGGATTCTTAACTACTGTACCATCAGAAAAGTCCAGGCTTTATTGTTTTATGTGAAGCTTTCCCTGACACCAGTGGACAGAATTAATCACTCAAACGGAGTCTTCAAGTTTCCACTGTTCTTGTTAAGAAATCAGTTGTTAGTTTAGCTTGTTGCTTTTTTTTTTTAAAGTAGTCCATTTTTCCTCCATCTAGCTGTCTTTGGCATTCCCCACTTTCACTATGATAAATCTAGATTTCAATTCTTTTTTTGTCCTGCTTAGAATTTATTCAGCTTCATGAAACTGTGAATTGGTGTGTTTTATCACTTCTAGTAATCCTTTGTTGTTATCCCTTCATATACTACCTCTATTCTGTTCTTATTCTTCTAAGATTTCAATTAAATAAATATAACCTGTTCACTCTGTCCTCCCACTGGGGAGTAATACTAACTTCCCAGAGTAATTAAAAGTGTTAAGTGAACTATGCATATCCATTACTGAGCATAGCACTTGATAAGAATGCAATCAACGATTGCTGTTGTTATTAATAGTATTAGTGGCAGTGTTTACAATAAACTTATGAAAATGGATCTTCCATAAATTAGTCTAAATTTGTCTTTTATACAGTTGATTTGGCTCAGTGGTTTTACATTTAACTGGTTACACCCAACATTGGGCCTTTTTTTGAAAAATAAAACTAACTTTTTAATATAGTCTGTGCAGAATAACCATGGAGTACTAGCTATAGTTGCTATAACTTTGGGGACAAAAGCAGCTTTAAAACTATAGCTTCTGTGTTTGTATTCTAAATGGAGAAATGAAGAGATAAATAAAGGTTCAATCCTATTATAACAAACTACATGGAGTGTAGAGGTTTGTTACTGCATTGGAGTTTTATTGGGAAATGTATTATTAGATACTACATTTCTAGCCAGCAGCAACATTTTTCCATAGAAGTTTGTCTGCAAAGGGTAGTGACTAAGTAAATAAAAGAGCCTCTGTCTTTGCATTTAATTTACCATGGCTACCATTGGTGCTACTCCATCTACTGTTACTAGCGACATCATTTAAATACCTACTCCTATAAGTCACTTGCCAAAACAATTTACATTAACTACTTCTTTTTATCCTTTCAACAATTTTTAGCATGAAGTATTATTAACGCTGTTTTATAGGTGAGGAAACTGAGACTTGAAGAAGCCAAGGAACTTGGTCACAGTCACCCAGCTAGAGAGCCCACCTAGGTCTAACTCTTAAAACCAGAGCTTTTAACCCCCAGTACAGTATGCATTGCCTTCCTAATAGAACCCAGTGCTTAATTTTCTGATAATGTTAATTTATCACACAAACATTTATTGGGGATAGAAAGAAAGGAAGGCTCTTGTTTCTTCTTCAAGGAGCTGAGAGTTTGAGGAGTCCATTAGTAAATAATAATTGAGCAGAAATATTTTTTGGA
Organism: Tragelaphus eurycerus; assembly: GCA_935064755.1. Taxonomy (NCBI): domain Eukaryota; kingdom Metazoa; phylum Chordata; class Mammalia; order Artiodactyla; family Bovidae; genus Tragelaphus; species Tragelaphus eurycerus. The sequence goes on from CAKXYN010000123.1 coordinate 4,225,237, forward strand.
AGAGTCACAGTCACTGGCTCTTTCATTCAGTTGCCCTGTACAGCCTTTGAGTAGAGTAGGATGTGAGGCCAGTAATAGAGTAGGTGGGTAAGAACTCTGGTTCTGTCTTTCCTCTCCCCTCTTAGCTAGACATGCCAAGATTGGGGGTGGAAAAAGGGAGTAAATGGTAGCTTAGGTCTAGGTGGGAAGATTCCTGAATTTTCTTACTAGGAGAATTTTGGACTTTGTGGGGTTGTTTGAGTATTTGACTTCTTTAAATCCTCTGTCTTTTTATATCCTCTTGCCCTGTTGTTTGGCTTTGGGGTTATCTTGAGGGAGACCTTTTTATTTATGTTAGGGAACTGGTAAGGCTTAGGAGAAACTTAAACCTCTGATGGGCTGTTTACATTTTATTTTAGGTTTTTAATATTCTGTTCTTAATTCCAATGTGTGTGGGATTGGGGGGTGGTTCCCCATACCACCATGCAGTTCTCAGACACCTGCTGGGAGTCCTACAAGTCAACTCAGTTCTGACACTGACTACCCAGAGGCAGCATCAGATTCCACAGGGGAGAGACCCAGCTCCACAAGACCGCCTGCTTCTCTTCAGATGCCAGTCACATGCTGGAATATGGTTGTTGCCATACTTCTGACCAATTGGCCATAAATCAGAGGTTCCCATGACTCCTTCCTTGATTCGATTTACTTGCTAGAGTGACTCACAGAACACAGGAAACTAGTTTACTTACTGGATTACTGGCTTATTACCAAAGATATTAAAGATATGAATCAATAGCCAGTTGAAGAGATACTTAGGGCAAGGGCCAGAACAAGTGTGGGGTCTAGGCATCGTGGCATGTGGAAATATCTTGATTCATTCCTTGGAAGCTCTCTGAACCCCCTCCTTTTGGGTTTTTATCTAGGCCCCATTACATAGGCATGATTGATGAGATTATTGGCTATTGGTGATTGATTCAACCTCCAGATTCTCTACCCTCCCCAGAAATCAGGTTGGGGACTGAAAGTTCCAACCTTCTCTTCCTAGTTGGTTCCCTGGTACCCAACCTCCCTCGGTTGTGGTCCCAAAGTTGCCTTGTTAACATAGTAAAAAACACCTTGATGGCTCTCATCATTTCAGGAAATCAGCGTTTTAGGGGCTCCTGGGCTTCCTGGTTGTTCAGATAGTAAAGAATCCACCTGCAATGCAGGAGACCCAGGTTCAATTCCTGGGTTGGGAAAATCCCCTGGAGAAGGGAATGGCAACCCACTCCAGTATTCTTGCCTGGAGAATTCCATGGACAGAGGAACCTGGCAGGCTGCAGTCCATGAGGTTGCAAAGAATCAGACACAACTCAGTGACTAACATTAACTGACTGGCTAGGGGCTCTCTGCCAGAAATGTGGATGAAAACCAAATTATGTTTTGTACTGTAAAATCATAATATAGTCTTGGGAAGAATAAACTTCATGATTGTAACCAGGTTTACAAAGGTGAAAATGTAAGGATTTATAGGAAAGTTATTGTGAAACAACGATACACTGTTTTCTAGAATTCCCTCTGGACAATTACTTAGATACTGAATATTTTTAACACAGTAGAGGAGAGTAAGGAAGCTCTTACTGGAACAAGTGGCTTCTAACACAGGAAAGCCACAAGGAAAGAGCTTGCCAACTATAAGAGAAGACGTGAGGAGGTTACTTTCACTTATTTGGAATTCAGTCTATTTGGTGATCAGATTTTATCCTTCAGGTATTTTGCTGTAAAATACTTTTTACTATAGGTGTCTTTATGAACACTGCTTATTACTTTATTTGAATAAATCAGAAAAATCATTTGAGACTGACAATTAGACGTATAATTCATCTCCCTTCAGATTTTAAGAAATGTAAGTGGTTTTATAATTAGTCATCATGAGCTTTTACAGATAAAACTTAGGAAATAATCAGCTAAAGAAACATGCAGATTTTTCTAAACTATTTTAAGAAAAACATAATGGATATATCATCATTTTTCATTGTAGCCTTTAAATCTACAAGACAGCAGCCCTCCCGAAATGTTGCTACTAAAAATTATACTGAGGTAAGGAAAAAAAGTTTTATAGTTGTGGGCTACTTTATATTTTGTACATTATGATTGTCAATTCTGTGCTCTACAGAATAAAAGAAAAAAATGTAAAATGTTAAAACTGTTGAGAACTTTACTGATTATAAAGGCTGAGGGCTTCTAGGAGTTTTTATTTTGTTTTCTCTCTTAAAAAAAAAAAAAGGAGTAAATCACCTTGATTTGTACTTCCATGAATATGTGTCCCCAGTAATAGTTTTAAGAACAATATTGTTGAACCAGAAGGGTCCATGCGTGGAAAACTGTTAAAGAAGATGGGCATTCAGTGCACAGAGAGGTCTTGTTTCTTGTTGTTGTCCTTTTGTTACTTACATACTCTGGCTGTGTCTTAATGGCTGAAACTAGACTCAAGACAGATTACAAGGTCTGAGTTTATAGACCTCTGTGTGACTCTAGTTTTAACATGAAACTTCTGCTGTTCCTTTGGATCCCAAGGAGAGTCCAAAATTGGTTTGAGTCTCCTCTTCCCTCGTTTTCAAAACCCATGTGTTTCACTTTTCAAGCACCATTCCTGGCTTCTGCCTCCAAGTGGCTGTGGTTCCCCCCCCACCCCCCGCTCTGCCCCCTCCTCGAGATATAATAATCAAAAGTGCCTCCAGACATGCCAGACATAAAAATCACACCTAGCTGAGAGTCACTGCACTGTATCATACCGCCCTAGCAACGTTAAATTCATCCCTTCCTGGTCTCTGCAAGCTCATGATACAGCTGACCTCCTCTTCCAGAAAGCTTCTCTGTCCTGCTCCTACTATTGCTCTTTTATCTCTCTTAATGTCATCTTTTTTTTTTTTTTCCACCTCTTCTTCCTATTATACAACTATCTCTGAGTGTACTGGTCCTTTTATCCTGACCTCCATTTCATTATTCCATCAGCTGTTGCCCTCTATTGCTTCATATGTGAAAACAAACAAAACTTTCATCATGTCCACAAGGAAGCTTCCCTTCTAGATTTTTCTTTTATAATGGAAGAATATGAGTTCAAAAAGAGTTAAGTCATGGCAAACTAACTTTTTCTTTCATTTTTTTAATTGGGGATACATACTGGAGAAGGCAATGGCACCCCACTCCAGTACTCTTGCCTGGAAAATCCCATGGATGGAGGAGCCTGGTAGGCTGCAGTCCATGGGGTCGCTAGGAGTCGGACACAACTGAGCGACTTCACTTTCACTTTTCACTTTCATGCATTGGAGAAGGAAATGGCAACCCACTCCAGTGTTTTTGCCTGGAGAATCCCAGGGATTGGGAGCCTGGTGGCCTGCCGTCTATGGGGTCGCACAGAGTCGGACACGACTGAAGCAACTTAGCAGCAGCAGCGGTGGTGGTTTAGACGAATGCTGAAGGTGTTAGATTCCTTCAAGGTACATAAGACAATCTTCTGATAGTTTCATGGACAAAAATATTGTCTGGATTCATAGCTGATTAGACAGCTTCATTTAATAGTTTTTGACTAATAGTTCAATGTTAACCAGTTGAGGGAGTGGATCTCAAGTGCTATTTTTTTCACTGTTTTGTCTTTGACTTTATCAGTTAGATGAAGACATAGCAAATGTATGTATTAAGTGTCAAGATAACAGAAATATAGAATAGGTAGTATTTTCGATTATAGAATCAAGAATCATAAATATCTTTAGTGAGGCTTAAAGGCAACAAGTGGTATTTAACAGGGATAAATGTAACAGAAAAACATATTCAGTACTTCCCACACAGTCTTATATACCTCATTTTTAATTAGAGATGAAACAACGATGGTCTTTCATTTCAAACCCAAGAGAATCATCACAGGGCACTGTCTGCATGTGACCCTATGTGAGTCATTCACCAGTCTAGATACATGTTCCTGTAGGTACCCAGGCTGCCATGGTAGATAGAAGTGAGCTCATACATATTATACAGAAAACCATACATAAAATGAAGAGGTCTTAGGGAGGAGGTCAGGCAGAGCTTTAGGTTTTATGGGTGCTGCTAACATGGTTTCTGCCTCCTGCTTTGTAAATTTTTATAAAAAATATATTTTTAGACTATTTAATGCATTTTTATTCAAATTTTCCATCCCCACAAATACTATTTGCTGTTTCTCCCTTTTAGGTGATTGAGGTGGATGAGTCAGATACCGAAGAAGACATTTTTCGGGCTACTTTCAAAACTGATCAAAGGTAGGTGTAGTCACTTCCTGCAAGAAGAAACATCTGAAAAAATTAAAAATTATCCAGAATTCTCCTTATACATTTTTCTAAGTCATGAAAATCTAACAGATTCATTTTCAACTAGTCATGTATTTGTTGTTGCTGTTTAGTCACTAAGTCATGTCTGACTCTTTGTAACTCCATGGACTAAGCCCTCTGTCCATGGAACTCTCCAGATAAGAATACTGGAGTGGGGATTGCCAGGCCCTCCTCCAAGGGATCTTCCCGACCCAGGGATCAAACCGTTAGCTCCTGCATTGCAGGCAGATTCTTAACCACTGAGCCACTTAGGAAGCAGTCATGTATATACAGAAGTGAAAAATAGACCAGGGGCTAGTTCATAGAGTCAGTGCATCATTATTACAAGTATTTTCAGTGACAGTTTGAATAACTTGTCATTCATTTCCTTTTGCCTTTATTACCCAGTGATTTTCTTGTTAGAGTACTGTGTTCTGTCCAATTAACAGAAAATAGCTTTATATTTCGGGGAAGGCAATGGCACCCCACCCCAGTACTTTTGCCTGGAAAATCCCATGGACGGAGGAGCCTGGTAGGCTCCAGTCCATGGGGTCGCTAAGAGTCGGACACGACTGAGCGGCTTCACTTTCACTTTTCGCTTTCATGCATTGGAGAAGGAAATGGCAACCCACTCCAATGTTCTTGCCTGGAGAATCCCAGGGACAGGGGAGCCTGGTGAGCTTCCATCTATGGGGTCGCACAGAGTCGGACACGACTGAAGTGACTTAGCAGCAGCAGCAGCAGCAGCTTTATATTTTATTTATATTCAGTTTTAGCTTTTAGCACTTCCTGTATGTCAGGCACCATTCTAAGCCTTTGCATATGAATTAGCTTGTTTGCTGCTTATAGTTACTCCAGGAGGTAAATGTATTTATAACTCTGTTTTCCTCCCTTTTGCCTTTGAAGAAAGTGAAGTGTGGTAGTTTAAATAACTTACCTGAGGTCACCAGCCAGTCACGGACCAGGCATTCTGCTCCAGAACTCACCTCTGCCATTGCTTCTTTAACTTTATTGAAGTATTAGTTGTTATTTTCTGATGTACAGCAGAGTAGTTATACATATATATACATTCTTTTTCACATTCTTTTCCATTATGATTTATCCCAGGATATTGAATATTGTTGCCTGTGCTATACAGTAAGACCATGTTGTTTGTCCATTCTATATATAATAGTTTGCATCTGTTAATTCCAGATTCCCAGTCTATCCCATTTGCACCCTTCTCCCCCTTGACTAGCACAAGTCTGTTCCCTGTGTCTGTAACTCTATTTTTGTTTTGTAGATAAGTTCATTTGTGTTGTATTTTAGATTCCACATATAAGTGATATCATATGGTATTTGTCTTCTTTGTTCAGACTTACTTTGCTTATCATGATAATCTCTAGGTTCATCCTCTGCTGTTGCCTCTTAACATAATAGATTAAACTCTCAGACCTCTGTGCATGTAATAAGAGTCATTTAAATGACAAGAGACGATTTAGAAACTAACATTTTAGCAAGAATCTGAAATCCGCTTTGGCAGATTTGTGTTCCTAATGACAGCAACTGAGTAACACAGTTTAGGTTGTTTGGTGGAAATTATTTAGTAATAACATGGTTGGTATATTTATTTCAGTCATAATTGGAAGCATTAAGCTCTACCACTTACTGACTATGGGCCTTGTACAAGTTTCTTCTGTGCCTCAGTGTCCTCATTTGTAAAATGAAGACAAGAATATTCATCTCCAAGGGTTATTATGAGGCTTAGAAGTGAGTTAATATCAGTGAAGTACTAAGTACAGCACTGATAGCATATGGTGAACGGTGCCAGATTTGTGGTCTCCAAAGGAGAAGATTTAACTCTGGGACCGAAGACACAGTCTCAGTCACTCAGAGCTTTGTGTAGCAGAGATTTTATTAAAGTGAAAGTGATAGAAAAGTGTTCTAGCAAAAAGCACAAGAAGGGAGTAGAAAAGTATCTGCCTCGCTAGTTTAAGCAGAGCATTAAATATATTTATATAAAAGCATTATATACTTCTCAACTGGCTGTTGAGAATAGATAAAAAGAATGCCTCAAAGCTGTGAAAGTTTTGTCAGACCTCTTTTCCCACAGCATACATCTTGAGCTTAAAAAATACATGTCCTTGAGCAAGAGATAGGGCTTAAAGGCCTGGGTAGGGAAGAATGTGAAAAAGAAAGAATGTTCACCTCCTTAAAGGGGCCTTGGACTCCCTATCAACCTGCCTAAGTTAACTCTCTTAGTACTTGGCACAAAGTAACACCTCTATAAAGAGGAACAGGCTAGGGAAATAGAATGAGAATAATAGGAAGAATGGTAGACAGTGAAAGCACTAATATTCTGGTGGTTAACTTGAAAAAGGAAAGAACTTTTAGCTGTAAAACTCCGTTCTGCTGGATAGGCAATGGTGGTCCACCCACTTTCCCTTGGAAAAATTGCAGCAAACTCTACCTTGTTGTGGGCTTCCATGGTGGTTCAGACAGTAAAGAATCTGCCTGCAATGTGGGGGACCTGGGTTCGAATCCTGTGTCTGGAAGATCACTTGGAGAAGGAAATGGCAACCCACTCCAGTATTCTTGCCCAGAGAAGTCCATGGACAAAGGAGCGTGGCAGGCTACAGTCCATGGGGTTGCAAAGAATCGGACACAACTGAGTGACTAACTCTACCTTGTTGTACTGGGAATAAGTGGACCCTTCCAGATTTGATAGAGCTGGTGGTACCCACCCTCATCTTAAAGCCACGAGCAAGAGAAGACCCGGTCCCATCAGGCCAGGGGGAAGAGGAGAGATGGAAGGGATCCTGTTACACCTCGCAGTGAGGGAAACTGACATTTCGGGGACACCTTTTATGTGCCAAGGCCAATTTAACATGTTATCTTATGCTTGTGACAGTGCTACAACTGACATAATTGGGTGAACATCTCTAGACAGGAATTCTGACCTGTGGCTCCAAATTATATCTGTGCAAAAATGAAGAAGACTTAGAGCTCCTGCATACAATTTAATACACCTTCTCTGCCTTAAAGCTCATCAAATTAAACTTTTTTTTTTTTGGTCATTAAGGACAAAAGGCGTTTATTTATTTGGCCTAGCAGTCAAAGCAATATAGCCATTCTTTGCTTCCAGCACTGATTTCTAAAGATAGAGGACCTCTCATAGACTGGATCTGTCAGTCTGTGGGCCCTCTGGTATAGAATTAGGGGCCCCTGCTATGATCACATGAGCCAGCGTCTGGTGTAGATGTCTGGGCACTATTGGATATTTGTCTGGGGAGAGCAGCAGGCAGAGTCAGGTCTCAGTGCGTGCTTCTTTCTTAACTTTCCACTTTCCCCAGCCCCTGTATCCACAATGCCTTGCCTGATGTGGTGGGCTTCAGCTTTATGCTCTTGATGCTCTGTCTTCCTGTCACAGATGGAAACCAGTCAACAATGACAGTTCCAGCTTAGGTCAAATACAGAGAGGTAGGAGTGTCCCAGTTGGATCGGCTAATAAGTTCCTTGATCTGCTGTCTCTGAAGCTGTGTTGCTCTTCGAGTTTGCTCGTTATATCCTCCTTTACCTTTGTGCCTGAGAACCTGTGGGTTTTTCTGTTTCCTTCTGACATAAGACCTCTTGTTTCAGTTTGTCCAGACAAGACCTTCAGTTCTTTTGCTGTAATAACATTCCAAAGCGTGGTAATAAATCGTTGGCTGGGAATTCACAAACGCTGCTTTCATTTGTGACAGGAGCCGGCCACCTTTTTCTTAAAGGGTTAGGTAGTAAATATTTTAGGCTTTGTGGGCCAGGAGACAATATTGGGGATATTATGTAGGTACTTAAACAACGATTTAAATGTACCCATTTCAAAAGGTGAAGACCATTCTTAGCTCACATCTGTGGGCAACAGGTAGGCTGGATTTGGCTTGCTAACCAAGATTGCTGGCCCCTGTTCTAAGATAACTTAAAAATTTTGTTAGTAAAAAGACAGGAATATGAATTCCATTACTACAAGTTAAGCTTCTAAAAGCAGATTCCTGATTAACTTGGTTACTGATATTTCCCAGGGCCTATCATTTAGTACTTGGCAAGGATCAAGTACTAAATAAATATTTGCTATTCAATTTGGACAGAACATGAATAATATTAACTGAGGCAACCCTAGAAAGCAGTGAGGCTTTTCCAAGATCCTTTTATGCTTTTATGGAAACATAGCTGGTAGTTGAATTAAAATATTTCAATATTGCCATAATTTTGAGGAGTAGAGGATGGTAGTAGATATGTGTTAATATATGCTAAGAACTATGATAATACAAGCAAACATCTGTGAAATGCTTCATACATGTCAGGCACTGATGGAAGTGTTCAGGTATATTAACACATTTAATCTTTTTTTAAGTGGCTATTGCTTTTTATTTTTGAAATTATTTTTTGTTGGAGTATAATTACAATGCTGTGCTAGGTTCTGCTGCTAAGTCACTTCAGTCATGTCCGACTCTGCAACCTCATAGATGGCAGCCCACCAGGCTCACCCGTCCCTGGGATTCTCCAGGCAAGAACACTGGAGTGGATTGCCATTTCCTTTTCCAATGCATGAAAGTGAAAGTGAAGTCGCTTAGTCGTGTCCAACTCTTAGCAACCCCATGGACTGCAGCCTACCAGGCTCCTCCATCCATGGGATTTTCCAGGCAAGAGTACTGGAGTGGGGTGCCATGGCCTTCTCCATTGCTAGGTTCTACTGTAGAGCAAAATGAATCAGCCATACATACATATACATATATTCCCTCACTTTGGGATTTTCTTCCCATTCAGGTCACAGCAGTGCAGTAAGTAGGGTTCCCTGTGCTACATAGTATGTTCTCATTAGTTATCTATTTTACAGATAGTGTCAATAGTATATGGGCTTCCCTGGTGTCTCAATGGGAAAGAATCCACCTGCCAATAGAGGAGACGCAGGTTTGATCTCTGGGTTAGGAAGATCCCCTGGAGAAGGAAACGGCAACCCACTCCAGTATTCTTGCCTGGAAAATCCCATGGACAGAGGAGCCTGGCGGGCTTCATTCCATAGGGTCATAAAGAGTCAAACACAACTTGGTGACTAACCAGCAACAACAACATAAAGAGTACATATACGTCAACGCAATCTCTCAGTTCCTCCCACTCCTCCCCCTCCCCCCTTGGTGTTTGTATGTTTGTTCTCTGCGTCTGTCTCCATTCCTGGTTTGCAAATAGGTTCATCTCTCCCATTTTTCTAGATTCCACATGTGTGCATTAATGCAAGATAATTGTTTTTCTCTCTCTGACTTACTTCACCCTGTGTGACAGTTCTCTAGGTCCATCCACATCTCTACAAATGACCCAGTTTCATTCCTTTTTATGGCTAACACATTTAATCTCTTAAAAAAGTATTATTATCCTCGTTTCATATCTGAGGAGATTGCAACACAGAGACTGAGTACCTTGCTGGAAGCCATGTAACTCAGAAGGGGCAGAACTGGAATTCACACCTTGACCTCAGAGTGCTTTTCCTCACACATCTCTGAGCTTTTACTGCCTCTAATGCAGTTCGAAGAGAATGTACTAGCTGTTTTTATTTATGGCTGCTACTAAAATGAAAAATTTGGCAAGAAAGGCTTCTGTGATACATTTTTGGTTCATCTTCTCTGTTTTTCTCCTATTTTGCCTCAGAGGCTCGAGCACTTCATTATCAGGCAAACCCATGTCCCAGAGCCAGATCGCCAAAGGGGTCGACTTTGAATCAGATGAGGTAATAATAAAATACTAAGTTAAATCTTAAATAAGTGTTTATAAAATCTGAATAGGAACTGCTAAGCTAGTTGCTGAAAATTATTTCTTTTTTTTATTTTTTATTTATTTATTTTTTTTTTAATTTTATTTTGCTTATCTTTGCAATATTGTATTGCTTTTGCCATACATCAAAATAAATCCACCACAAGTATACGTGTGTTCCCCATCCTGAACCCTCCTCCCTCCTCCCTCCCCATACCATCCGAATATAGTTTCATTGATCACCTTCCTTGGAAACCATAGTTATTGTGGAATCAATGAGCGGCCTCTGTTGAGTGCCTGTCAATGGAAATGTCTCAGACGTGAAAGGCCTGAAATTTAACGTCTAATATTCACTCATCTCTTATTTAACCTGCCCAGTTAAAAAAGCCCAAAAGCTTTTTTAAGCTTTTGTTGTTTATGTTTGGAGAAATAGTAGTGATAATATCATAGATGTTTTTAATGTTACTTTTTAATAGAATGTTTATTAAATCCTCATTATATGCCCTACACATTTCCTATATAAGGGTGCATGGTGGTAATTTTCAACTGTAGTAGAAACATGAACATAAAACTTACATCTCAACCAGTTTTAAGTGTACAATTGTCAATAGTTCACTAGTGTTAAGTGTATTCACATTGTTGTGCAACAGCCTCCAGAACCTGTGCATCTTCCAGAACCAAAAATCTATACCATTGAACCACATCTTTCCATTTCCCCTCTCCTCAGGCCCTAGAAACCACTCTAGTGTCCTTATGATTTTGACTGCTCTGATACTTCAGATCAGTGGGATTATACAGTATTTGTCTTTTTCCGCCTGGCTTATTTCACTGAGCACAGTGTTCTCCAGGGTTATCCCCATTGTAGCATGTGAATCACACCTATGATTTTGAGCTTCACCTGCTACTGTCATGTTCCCTGTGTCTCAGATGTGGTTTTGAAACAGCTTAAAGAGAGACTCCCCAGAACTCAGGCTACAGAGAAAAATGGCAACATGAACTCATACAGTCTGTCTATTAAATACTAACATGTTGCCTCCAGGAGAGAAGTGAGCAATTGTTGATGCATTTGTTAATGCCAGAGCATCTAGATATACATATGGTTATATGTTACTTAAAAAAATTGGTATACTTCAAGTTAACTGCAAAGGAGAACTATTTGCAAATTCTCTACTATACCTTAATTTGGATTTAACTCTCATTTATAAATCAGTTCTGCCTTTTATGGTAGCAGAAAATGAATCAATAAGTGAGAGTGAATTTGTATTTCTCAAGACATCCGTATATCACTAGAGATAGCTAACTTGTTGAACATTTGAATGTGTTAACATCGCCAACAGAGCCTAACACCAAATAGCTATTCCTTTTTAGTAATATCTTAAAAGAAACATAAACCAAAACTTTACAGTTTTGTTTTCTCTTTTGAATATTTAGTTATAAAATATATAATCATTGATTTATGTTATCTGCATTAGATCATGCGTTTGGGGCTTATTTTAGGGTTGTTACTTTTCATTCTCTCTAAATTCTTAGCAAACATCTGATATTCTTGCCTAGTTATACTGTACATGTAATAAACAACCCAGGAACATAGGAATTCATTGGAACTGAAATAGCCCGTCTGCTTCTTTTTCTAAAAAGATACTTGAAAGATTGCTTTGCTAGATTCTTTCTTCCCTCTTTCTGAGAGTAGTGGATCTATTTCTGGCATTATATGGGTAGTGGGAATAAAAATTGCAGTTATTTCTGAACTGGATCATGTGGCTTCATTAATTTTTTGGCTTTCAGTTTCTGGAACATCAGATATACCAGTTATAAACTGTAAATTGAAAAAAAAAAACCTGTTTAAAAACCTAATAGAAATGACTTGAATAGTATTCATTTTTTGGCTTTCCCATACGTTATATGCTTTTTGTAGGATGAATAACTGAGGGACATATATTGATATATATTACGGGTGTATATATACACACTCATATAGAACAGGATAAATTTTTATTTTTAATACTTGCTAAAACTTCAGTTGAGCTTATTTATTTTAACAATGAAATGGCTACTAAGGAAGGGAGAAAGAGAAAAAAAAACTGACAATTTATATTTATGAAGGAAATAGAAACACAAAAGCGTACCAGATGTGAAAGGAGAAGATGGCTCTTACTGGCATTGTTTGCCCGTAAGCACTTCTGTTTTATCTCAGTGAAGCATGGAACAGTCACTAATTTTACATTTGGATGTCGTTTTAGGACGATGACGATCCTTTTATGAACCTTAGTTGTTTAAGAAGAAACAGAAGATAATATATTTAATGGCAGTTTGGAGTTTTTAAGATTCTGGAAAAATTGAAACATTGCAGACTAAGAGTTTACCAGTTGAAGATTTTTTGAGTATTCCAGTTAACTGAAGAATTTGAATCATTCTTGCTTACACAAAGATGGAGAAACTAATGTATAAAAATTTATGTTTTTTAATATCATTTCCTGACCATGACTCCACTGTCTGAGAAACTTCCCAGTTCAAGGACATATAGAGTAGCATTGGTTCTCCTTATTTTTTAATCTGGTGTTAATGTTACCTGTATTATAAATGCTCTATAAAACTTAGAAGGTTATCTGACATACAATATTGTTTTATTTATACTAAGTGAGAGCTTTGTATAAATATCATTCTTGAATAAGGACTAAAATAAATCGACCATTGTACATTTCTGCTTTATAATCAAACACTGTGTCAGTATTTTAAGGTGATGACATTTAGCCAGAGTTGAGGAAAAGAGCTTTACCCCTTTTTTTATAATTTTAGTAATTTCTAGACATCCTGGATTTTCCTGCACGTAAAACAGTTTATATGAAACAGTGCCTAAGCTCATTATTTGTTACTCAGTATGTGTTCTTTTTCAATATATGTTCTTTTTCTAATGCTTGTGAAGGTATCAGCCAGAGACTTTGAATGATTACATATATCCTGTACTTTGAACAACTCGATAAAAGTTGGTATCAAAAAATAAAGTCTGTTATAATTATCATTTCTTATTCCAATTGTAGCATAGATTCTAAAAGATTGTGCTTCCATCGACTGGTAGTAATTTCCTGCATTATTTTCCATTATTAAAGTTTCTGTCTCTTCCTTATCTATTTCTAAGAGGAAAGGGTTAAAATAGTTTAACCATATTTTCTTAGAAATATTGAAGCATTTTTTTTTTTTTTTAGATAGACTGGCCAATTGAGCCTTATGGTTATATTAGATTAACAATGAAGTATCACTTCTATGGAATATCAGTGCCAAGATTCCTCACTATTAATATTTTATCTTAACATTACTACTAAGTCGCTTCAGTCATGTCTGACTCTGTGCGACCCCATGGACTGCAGCCTACCAGGCTCCTCGTCCATGGGATTTTCCAGGCAAGAGTACTGGAGTGGGTTGCCATTGCCTTCTCCTGCATCTTAACATTGCTGCTGCTGCTAAGTCTCTTCAGTCGTGTCTGACTCTGTGCGATCCCATAGACGGAAGCTCACCAGGCTCCCCTGTCCCTGGGATTCTCCAGGCAAGAACACTGGAGTGGGTTGCCATTTCCTTCTCCAGTGCATGAAAGTGAAAAGTGAAAGTGAAGTCGCTCAGTCGTGTCCGACTCTTAGCGACCCCATGGCCTGGAGCCTACCAGGATCCTCCGTCCATGGGATTTTCCAGGCAAAAGTACTGGGGTGGGGTGCCATTGCCTTCCCCGGCATCTTAACATTGGGCATGGGCAATTCCAAAATCTTAGAGAAGCAGCTTCTGTTACTTTTTCTTACTTGTAAGTAAGAAAGGAGAAAATGGCTCTTATTCCTTCTTAGGGGGACCGAAGAATTTGACCTCTTCAGGTTTAAGTTCAGTAATCCCATTTTCCTTTTTAAGACTGTTAAAAGACCCTGTTGGAGTGTTCTTTTCATCTTACAATGCAGCTATTTATTCAAAACTTCTAAAGGAAATATCTTGGTGGTAGAACAGCCTGACATTTCTTCATAGGTAGAAACAAACACTAGATGGAGCAATAGTCCTGATCTTTGGTATATTCAAACCTAGAATGTGTCAAACTCCAAAAGACAGCATTAGCTTAGTGGCTGGCCTGTATATCATAGTCCTTTGCAAGGACCCAAGTCAAGAATTGCAATGTAGCCCTGGTTTCTTTAAAAATATTTTCTGTACTTCATTTGAGTATAGGATTATTTTAGTTAAGTAGCATCAAAGCCTCAGCAGAAGGCCTTGTCCTGTGAAATACTCTCCAGTACATCTACTCCCATCTTTAATATTCCCAGTATTTTAATGAAGCAAAGATGAGATGCTTTCCATGGTGGGATGGAAGCTGGTTTGGGAGACAGTCTTTAGGAAGACTCAGCCAATGACTCTTCTCACCTGCCAATCAGATGTGTTCAGGTGGGAGTCATAGGAAGGGACATGGTCACTAATGCAACCTGACAGGTTCCTGAGAAAAAGAGTAAGGACTTCCTTTCTGCAAACTGCTCTATGGTATGAAAGAAGTACTAAATGGGATGCATTTAGCTCCTGTGAAAAGTAACTCTTTGAGTGAGAGAAGGTGAATTCTCCCTAGCTAATTCAGGTCATTTTGTGAATAGCACGTCACTTCCTGTATATTGGTTGGCCCAAAAGTTTGTTGGGGTTTTCCATGAAATGTTATGAAAAACCCAAATGAACTTTGGGGCCAACCCTATAGTAAGTATGGAGAAGGAAATGGCACCCCACTCCAGTATTCTTGCCTGGAGAATCTTGTGGATAGAGGAGCCTGGTCGGCTGCTGTCGATAGGGTCACACAGAGTCAGACACAACTGAAGCGACTTAGTTGCAGCAGCAGCAGCTATAGTAAGTAAAGTAGGAAAGAAAGACATTTTTGATAAATATTGCTCCATAGTTAAATATGCCACATATCCTTTTTATTGTATATTGATGCAGTAAAATCTAGGGCTTTTTGGATGATTTTTCGAGTTGGGATAGATGTGTGGAGGTGATAACTGCAGAACCTCTGCAATTTCCTCAGAGGCTGAGAGAAAGCATCAGTGAAAACATTCTGAGGGGAAAACTTCTTTCATCATTTACCAAAGAATATCTTTTTCTGGCATTTTGTATCAAAAATATAATAGTACATTTATAATTCTAGGAAATAAAAGTGGTACTTAGGAAATTCAGGCATTCAGACTTTCAATTTGGGTACATATTGGATATGGTTTTCATAAATGTTTAAAATTATGAAATACAGTAACAGAAAAGTCATGTAGTTTAACAAATAATGATAAAGTGAGCCTCATGGCACTCTGTACAGGTCAGAAAATAGAATTTCACCAGTGCCTCAGGAGCACTGGTGTCCTCTCTGGGAAACCCCATCTTGACTCCTGCCATTGAGAAGTTCATTCTTTCGCCACAAGGTGGTGCTTCCAAATTTAAAATTTACTCAGTGTCGTTTTGCAGTAAATTTGGAACCTATGCAATAATAATACTGAACCTATGCAGTTAAAACCAAAATTAGCTTTCTAATTTTATATGTAAATTGCTTGGCATATTTCACCTGGCTCAGCCTGTGTTACTAAGGAAATTGTCAGTTCAATAAATTTTACATATAAAGGTTAAAGAAGAAAATGTTTTATGTTTTAATAAAGAGAGAAAAGTCTTTATTAGAAAAATGGAATTAAAAAGTTTCCCATTGTAAAATTTTTCTGTTGAAATGTACCGTATTTAAAAATAACTTTCCCCCAGTGTAATCTGTTGTTCTTTTTTGTATTCCTTATACATTTGTCACAGTGTTTTATGGCTTTTTAAAGCTAATTCTTTTTTTTTTTTTTTAAAGCTCATTTGTTATAGAATAAAGATTTGGGTTTTTTTGAGTCCAAAGAACTTCCATATTTTTGAATGAAAAAAGTCTACATTTCATCATTTTCTTATCTTATTCCCTTTTAATATTTCTGAACTTAATGTTTAATAACTAGGTCTCAAAATACTAGCAGTTTAGATAGGTCTCTATGAAGTCAGTTCATATAGCTTTCTCTTGCCAAGCACATTTGTATATCTGTTCTGTGACTGATAGCTAAATCTGATTTTAGCTATTTAAATCATACAGGCAATGCATATTCTTCAAAATTCAGACATTGAAATCTTTACCAAAGCATGTATTTCCCCATAATCTTCTCCCCAGACAACCTCTCAATAGTTTAGGTACGTATTTCTCTAATTGCTTTTGACATGACTACTAACAAAAATAGTTGAATCAAATTGTGTAGTCAGATATTTCAGTCTCTGTGTCAAGGTATATGTTCACCTTAGTACTTTGACATCCTGAGTTTTCTGTATCTTCTTTATCAAGCTCTTTTAATTTAAGCCACCATTGTCTGTTTTTTTGAGAGATAATTGCAGTGCTTTCCAACATGTAATTTAAATGTTATCACTCTAGTAATTTGGGTCAAATAAAAGAATATTTAATCTGTGTGCCTTGATGTCATAAGTGGTAAAGCAAGATTCAAAGGGCTCTTGACCAGTGATTGCGCATAATAATTGATTAGCCAAAAGAAGCACGATGGATATTAGGCTGTTTGGCCCAGGCTGCTCTGTTCTGCCTGTCAGAGCCACAGCAGTGCTTATGAATCATGTACAGCCACCCAACACTAGCACTTGAGTGCCCTTGATCACAGTACCTCATTTCAAGTGTTTCATTTTTGTTATGTTTAAAAATCAGTATTTTCTCAACTGTAAGCTTATAAAACTAACTTCGGTCTACCTATAATTGCATTTGAACTGATTATGGGATGTATCTGGACTTTGAGCAAGTGTTGCTAGAGGTGAAAAGGCATTGCCTAGTAGAATGAAAAGCACAATTGCATATCTGATGGTCTTTTGTTTTGTTTTGCCTGTAGGTCTTGATAGTCTAGAAACAGGACTTGTGAAATGACATCTAATCATCTGTCATAGACATACCTGAAAGCACCCAGCAGCTCATCATCCCAGTAGCTCATCATCCCAGTCTTGATTTCTGAGCTTTTCAGTAGTGCTTTGAAACCAGGTTACATTTTTTAAACTTTTAATTTTGAAATAATATCAAATTTATGGAAAATGTGCAAGGATAATAGAGAACTTTTTACCTTTTACTCAGATTCACCAATTTTTAACTTTTCATCATTAAAAAAAGTATTCTCTATGTGTGTATGTTCTATGCCATTTCCTTCTCCAGGGGATCTTCCCAACCCAGGGATCAGACCCAGGTCTCCCGCATTGCAGGCAGAGGTTTTAACCTCTGAGCCACCAGAGAAGCCCATCCATACATATATTCATATACAAACATGAACATGTACACTTAAGTGTAATTTTTTTTTTCAGTCTTTGGAGAGTAGGTTGCAAGGGGAAATGCTTCTTTGCCCCTTAATACTTAAGTGTATATTCGTGTGCCCTCAAATCTTATTCTCTTCCCTCCCACATCCCTCTCTCTGCTCTATTGTAAGTAAATAATTTCATTCTTGTTTATCTTTTCTGTATTTCTTTTTGCTAAAAATGAGTGTGTATTTTAATTTCTCCATTTTTCT
The DNA here is from genome assembly GCA_935064755.1 of Tragelaphus eurycerus. Lineage (NCBI taxonomy): Eukaryota > Metazoa > Chordata > Mammalia > Artiodactyla > Bovidae > Tragelaphus > Tragelaphus eurycerus. The sequence goes on from CAKXYN010000123.1 coordinate 4,242,857, forward strand.
TATGCAAAAAGTTGTATGCTATATAATTCTCTCCCTGCCCCCACCAAACAATATATCCTGAAAATTATACCAAACAATTTATATAGATTTTTCTGTTTTTCATAGCTGCATAGTACTCCCTTGAGTTTAAATATAGTGGTTCATTCTATCATTTTTCTGTATTGGGGTATTTAAGTAGCTCTAGTACAATTATATAAACATTTCTGCAATGTTAACATTAATATTTTCTTATTTTAATATTTTCTTATTTTAATATTTTCTTATTTATGGATGTGTATCTTCATAGTAAATTCCTAGAAGGTGGAATTGCTGGGTAAAACAGTAAATGTTGGTGTAGTTTTGCTAAATACCACCAGATTCCCACCATAGAAGTTACTCTGTTTTGTATTTCTGCCAAAGATATGTGAGACAGCTTATTTCTCCATAGCCTCATCATTAGAATTTATTGTCAAGCTTTTGATTTTTTGCCAATCTAGTGGATGAGCATCTCCATATAATTTTAGTTTGCATTTCTGTTATGAACCTGTAAATATATATTTCAGGGCCATCTTTGGTATATTGCTTGTTCATGTATTTAACCCCTTTTCCTAAGATCTTAAGTTCTTCCACCCCCACCAATTAATAAAAATACTTTTGTGTTAAGGATATTGGCCCTTTGTCTATAATGCATTACTTTGTTTTTGAGCTCTTACAGTTTCATTTGTCCACATTTAGATCTCTGATCCATTTAGAGTTTACTCTTGTGTAAAGTTGTAAAGAATAGATTTAATTTTCTCTTTTACAAATGACTATCCAGTTGTCTCTCCATCATTTATTAAAGCTGCCTCTTTGCCCCAGTGATGTGCTAGGTTTCCATATGTTTTATGGTCTATTTCTCAAGTTTGTTCCCTTCCATTGGTGCTCTTCATGCACCAATGGCACAAAGTTTAAATATGAAGGCTGTATAGTATGTTTTAATGTGTAGTATTAAAGACTAGAGATCTCTTCAAGAAAATTAGAGATACCAAAGGAACATTTCATGCAAAGATGGCCACAATAAATTGAACAGAATCATACAAACAAATAGAAGCAAAACATATTAAGAAGAGGTGGTAAGAATAGAACTATACAAAAAAGAACATGACCCAGATAACCATGATGGTGTGATCACTCAACCTAGACCCAGACATCCTGGAATGAGAAGTCAAGTGGGCCTTAGGAAGCATCACTATGAACAAAGCTAGTGGAGGTGATGAAATTCCAGCTGAGCTATTTCAAATCCTAAAAGATGATGCTATGAAAGTGCTGCACTCAGTATGTCAGCAAATTTGGAAAACTCAGCAGTGGCCACAGGACTGGAGAAGGTCAGTTTTCATTCCAGTCCCAAAGAAAGGCAATGCCAACGACTATTCAAACTACTGTACAATTGCATTCATCTCACATGCTAGCAAAGTAATGCTTAAAATTCTCCAAGCCAGGCTTTAACAATACATGAACTGTGAACTTCCTGATATTCAAGCTGGATTTAGAAAAGGCATAGGAATCAGAGATCAAATTGCCAACATCTGCTGGATCATTGAAAAAGCAAGAGAATTCCAGGAAAACATCTACTTTTGCTTTATTGATTATGCCAAAGCCTTTGACTGTGTAGATCACAACAAAGCATGGAAAATTCTTCAAGAGATGGGAATACAAGACCACCACCTTACCTACCTCTTGAGAAATCTGTATGCAGGTCAAGAAGCAAGAATTAGAACCAAATGGAACAACAGAGTTGTTCCAAATTGGGAAGGGAATACATCAAGGTTGTATATTGTCACCCTGCTTATTTAACTTATATGCGGAGTACATCACATGAAATGCTGGACTGGATGAAGAACAAGCTGGAATCAAGATTGCTGGGAGAAATATCAATAACCTCAAATATGCAGATGACACCACACTTACGGCAGAAAGTGAAGAGGAACTAAAGAGTCTCTTGAAGGTGAAAGAGGAGAGTGAAAACCTGGCTTAAAACTCAGTATTCAAAAATCTAAGATCATGGCATCCAGTCCCATCACTTCATGGCAGTAGATTGAGAAACAATGGAAACAGTGACAGGCTTATTTTCTTGGGTTCCAAAATGACTGCAGCAGTGAAATTAAAAGATAATTGTTTCTTGGAAGAAAAACTATGACCTATCCAGACAGCAGGATTAAAAAATAGAGACATTACTTTTCCCACAGAAGTCCATATAGTCAAAAGCTATGGTTTTTCCAATAGTCGTGTATGGATGTGAGAGTTGAACTGTGAAAAAAGCAGTGCTGAAGAATTGATGCTTTTGAACTGTGGTGTTGGAAAAGACTCTTAAGAGTCCCTTGGACTGCAGGGAGATCCAACTAGTCCATCCTAAAGGAGATCAGTCCTGGGTGTTCGTTGGAAAGACTGATGTTGAAGCTGAAACTCCAATTCTTTGGCGACCTCATGCGAAGAGCTGACTCATTGGAAAAGACCCTGATGCTGGGAAAGATTGAGGGCAGGAGGAGGAGGGGACGACAGAGGATGAGATGGTTGGATGCCATCACTGACTCAATGGACAAGAGTTTGAGCAGGCTCCTGGAGTTGCTGATAGACAGGGAGGGCTGGTGTGCTGCAGTCCGTGAGATTGCAGAGAGTCAGACACGACTGAGTGAACTGAACTGAGCTGAATGTAATAGGGCTCATTACCCCTCATAGCTTTTCATTTTCAATGTTTTCCTAGGTATTTTGTGTTTGTTTTTCCAAATTAACTTAAGTATCACTTTTGTAGCTTCAACAGCAACAGAAACTGTTTTGGTATTTTTTTTAGAATTTTATGAAATTTACAAATTGGGAAGAACTGATATCTTTTAAGGATATCCTATCTAAGAACAAAGACTAACATTTATTCAAGTTTATTTTATGCATCTTTAAAATGTTTAAAATGTTCTTCATAGAGGTTTTGAACACTAAAAATTTAATTATCAGTATTATTTCATCTTGTCATGCTTCTACTGTGATTATAGTTTTTCTCCTCCATTATATCTTATGACTGGGTATTATTTTTATATATGAAATTATTTGTTTTTGTATAATAATTTTATATCCTGCTAATTTGATGAATCATATCACTTAAATTTGTTTTATCTTTGATACATTTGGCTTTTCCAGGTGTGATTTTATGTGATCTGCCAATGAAGATATTTTTAGGTCTTGTTTCAATTCTTATGCCTTTAATGTTTTTTGTCTTATCTAAGTGCACTGGCCTCCAGTGTAAATATATCAAAAAACTGCAAAGTACAGACAAGGAACATAAAATTTTAGCTTCTTCTCCAAATTTTATAAATTTAGCAAATGATAACTTCATTCAAATGGACTCATACAGTGTGTACCTTTTTTGTGTATAACTTCTTTTTCACAATGTGATATCTGAGCTACAACCATGTTGCAGCATTTCCCTACTTTTTCATTGCTTATAGCAGTTCCCACTCCCACCAGCCACATAGCATGGTCCATGTCCTTATAAAATACTTGATATTTTCACCCTTTCTCATTTTAGTCATTCTGATGGATATGTAGTACTGTCTTCTGTTTTTATTTTAATTTTTCTGATAACTAATGATGTTAAGAAATATACATGCATATTTTTTTCACAATTTTTATGTCTTTTGTAATATATGTATTCAAATATTTTGCCCATTTTTGAGTGAGTAGTCTGCTTTTTTTTTTCTTGCTTTTTTTTTTTATTAAATTTTATTTTGCTTAACTTTACAATATTGTATTGCTTTTGCCATACATCGAGATGGATCTGCCCCAAGTATACACGTGCTCCCCATCCTGAACCCTCCTCCCCGCTCCCTCCCCATACCATCCCTCTTGGTTGTCCCAGTGCACCAGCCCCAGGCATCCATTATCAGGCATCGTACCTGGTCTGGTGACTCGTTTCAGATATGATATTATACACATTTCAATGCTATACTCCCAAATCATCCCGCCCTCTCCCGTTCCCAGAGTCCAAAAGTCTGTTCTATACATAGGTGTCTCTTTTGCTGTCTCGAAAATAGGGTTATTGTTACCATCTTTCTAAATTCCATATATATGCGTTAGGATACTGTATTTGTGTTTTTCTTTCTGGCTTATTTCACTCTGTATAATAGGCTCCAGTTTCATCCACCTCATTAGAACTGATTCAAATGTGTTCTTTTTAATGGCTGAGTAATACTCCAGAGATAAATCCACGCACATATGGACACCTTATCTTTGACAAAGGAGGCAAGAATATACAATGGATTAAAGACAATCTCTTTAACAAATGGTGCTGGGAAAACTGGTCAAACACTTGTAAAAGAATGAAACTAGAACACTTTCTAACACCATACACAAAAATAAACTCAAAATGGATTAAAGAGCTAAATGTAAGACCAGAAACCATAAAACTCCTAGAGGAAAACATAGGCAAAACACTCTCTGACATACATCACAGCAGGATCCTCTGTGACCCACCTCCCAGAATATTGGAAATAAAATCAAAAATAAACAAATGGGATCTAGTCAAACTTAAAAGCTTCTGCACAACAAAGGAAACTATAAGCAAGGTGAAAAGACAGCCTTCAGAATGGGAGAAAATAATAGCAAATGAAGCAACAGACAAACAACTAATCTCAAAAATATGCTTTTTTTTAAAACTGATTTCTGAGATGTGTGTTTTATATAATTTATTTATTGTGTATATGTATTGAAAATTCTCTCCAATGGCTTACCCTTTCATTCTGTAAATGATGTTTTATTGAAAAGCAGTTCTTCATTTCAACAAAGTTCAGTTTATCAGTGATTAACGCTTTTGTGTCTTGTTTCTCTATCCTAAGGTCTTGGGATCTGGAGGTTCTTCTGTGTTATCTCCCAAAAGTTTATCTGATTTGTGTTTTACATGTAACTCTACAGTCCAGCTGGGCATTTATTTTTATGTGTGGTCTGAGATATGAATCATTTCATTCTACTCCACATGGAGATGCCTTTGCCCCAACACCATTTGTTGAAATCACTTGTCATTTTCCCCTGCAGTGCAGAGCTCTCTTAGTCATTAATTAACAGACCACATATACATATGTGGATTTATTTCTGACCTTTTTATTTGGTTCCATTACTCTGTTTTAAATTCATTATTATACTTTTATAATGAGCTTTTCATCTACTAGAATATGCCTTCGATCTTTGTTTTTTATTTCCCCAAAAATATCTTGGTAATTCTTGGCTCCATAAATTTTCAAGTAAATTCTATAATCATATATACTGCTTGTGAGTTAATATAAGTTTTTAGCAAAAATACTTCTGTAGTTTCAGTTTGGTTATAATTTTTTAATTGAAATATAGTTGATTTACAATGTTATGTTAACTTCTATACAGTAAAGTGATTCAGTTTTATATATATATACACACACACACACACACACACACACATTCTTTTTTCTTTATTCTTTTCCATTATGGTTTATCTTAGGACATTGAATGTAGTTCCCTGTTCTATATGGTTGGTTATAATTCTTAACTGTTATCAATTGTAGTTGATTTAATTCAAACCTTGATCTTATTCTCAGACTTGACATTTCCTCTGATAGTCAAAGAAACCAATTTGGGTTGCTAAGAGCTAGCTAATGTTTGTGACATTAAGAAAATATCCTATTCTTGCTGTTATTTTTCTCTTTCTTACCTGAAATGTTACCAACCTTGTTTACCTGGCCTAATGTTCCTTTGCCCATTGGTGACCTAGCCTGTCAGGAGAGAGTAGTAATGATTCCCATGCCCCTGCCTCACCCACCTTCCTTTCTTTCAAGCTGTGTAAGCCAGGTGGATTACCCTCCTCTCCCAAGACCCTTCGTACATTTACAAAACAGCCAGTCCAGGCTTTCTGCCAGTTCTGACCCTCACTATCTAACCTCCTCTGTCTCTCCAGCCTCTGGTTTCCTTCCGTCTTCATGTCCACTCCCTACATGACATCCTCTTATATTCTGCAGGGGTCCATTCTCCCCAGCAGTTGCACCAGGGAATGAGGAGAGGTGGATGATGAAGGAAAGTGATGTTCATTGAGTTGCCCTTCCCTGCCAGGCCCAACTGTGTATGAAAGTGTTACTTGCTCAGTTGTGTCCAATTCTTTTTAACCACATGGATTGTAACCTGCCAGGCTTCTCTGTCCATGGAATTCTCCAGGCAAGAATACTGGAGTAAGTAGCCATTCCTTTATCCAGGGGACCATCCCAACCCAGGGATCAAACTCTGGTCTCCTGAACTGCAGGCAAACTCTATCATCTGAGCCACCAGGCTTCCAGGTGTGTATATGTGCTCTCATTATTCTCATAACACTAAAAAATAGGCATTATTACCCTTTTTAAAGAGCATAAGATCACAACAAATTGGGAAATCCTTAAAGAGATGAAAATACCAGACCAGCTTACCTGCCTACAGGGAAACCTGTATACAGGTCAAGAAGCAACAGTTAGAACTGGACATGGAACAACAGACTGGCTCAAAATCGGGAAAGGAATACATCAAGGCTGTATGTTGTCACCCTGCTTATTTAACTTATATGCAGAGTACCTCATGTGAAATGCTGGGATGGATGAATCAAACAAGCTAGAATCAAGATTGCCAGGAGAAACATAAACAATCTCAGATATGCGGATGATACCACCCTAATGCCAAAAACCCAAGAAGAACTAAAGAGTTCTGATAAAGTTGAAAGAGAGTGAAAAAGGTGACAAAATTCAGTGTTCAAAAACGAAGATAATGACACCCAGTCCCGTCATTTCAAAGGCAAATAGATGGGGAAACAATGGAAACAGTGACAGTGATTTTATTTCCTTGAGCTCCAAAATCACTGCATTGACTGCAGCCATGAAATTAAAAGACACTTACTCCTTGGAAGAAAAGCTATGAAAAACCTAAACAGCATATTAAAAAGCAGAGGCATCACTTTGCTGACAAAGGTCTGAATAGTCAAAACTATGGTTTTTCCAGTAGTCATGTATGGATGTGAGAGTTAGAGTATAAGGAAAACTGAGCAATGAAGAATGATGTTTTTGAACTGTAGTGTTGGAGAAGACTCTTGAGAGTCCCTCGGACAGCAAGGAGATCAAACCTATCAATACTAAAGGAAATCAGTCCTGAATATTCCTTGGAAGGACTGATGCTGAAGCTGAAGCTCCAATACTTTGGCCACCTGATGTGAAGATCTGACTCATTGGAAAAGATCCTAATGCTGGGAAAGATTGAAGGCAGGAGGAGAAGGGGACAACAGGAAGGCATCATCAAGTCAATGCACATGAGTTTGAGCAAACTCTGGAAGATGGTGGACAGGGAAGACTGGAGTGCTGCAATCTATGGGGTCACACATGGAGTGAGGCGTGATTTAGCAACTGAACAACAAGATCACACAGCTAATAAATGTAGAGCTGAGATTTAAATCTGAATCCATATCTTGTTCTTTCTGTATGACCACACTGCCTCCCAAGAAACTGAGGCATGTCCTGACTTAACAACCTAAAACAGTAGTCTCACATCCTGGTGCATCTTTGAACAGAGATTATATAAAAAAGAAGGGCAAAATGCAATGGAAACTGTGAGCTGGATCTCATGTTGGTGACTGGCCCAGACAGTCACCCAGAGGAGAGCTTTCCCTTGGAGAGAGACTTTTCAAATGGTTACAAGGATTTATATTAAACAATAAGCAGTGTGACTTATGGGTGACTCATTGACCAAGTTCTTGTGAAAATTGAAAAGTAAATGGTGTCCAGTTGGTTCAGATAAAATCTATAATAGATAATAGACTAGATAATAGAATGGGTGACCACTGGGACTCAGGATTAATTCAGTTAGGTTTAATGTGTCCAGCAACTAAAATTATTTAACAATTTCCTATGGAAATTTTTATATTTTTTGGTTTTCTCCCCAAATCACATTATTTTTTCTGATTATAAAAAAATTGAAAATATATAATTAATATAATAAATATGTATTTGTGAATATAGTTGCTTGTTTAAGATTAATTCTTAGATGTGAACTTTTTGAATATAAAATGTGGTTACATTTTAAAGACTTGGTAAAAGCTAACAAATTCCTTTGTTGAATGACCAGAGGACATGAATTTTAAAGTGATAGATAGGAAATTCAAATAGTCAATAAGCCCAGAATGTTATTAGTAATGAAATTAAGCTTAAGGGACATGTCATTTTTAACTGTCAAAATAGAATTTGTTTTATTCATTTGATACACACACACATATGTGTGTGTGTGTGTGTGTGTATATATATATATAGATAGATAGATATTTATATTTGCCTTCAGAACATGTTTAATTACTCCAGTTACAGATAGATAGCACTGAGGCTATTGCCCTAGCCTTGAGGATTCAGTGGAATACAGACTTTTTTTCAAATATATTTTTGAATTTTTACAATGTTGTGTTGGTTTCTGTCATACAACAACACATATCAGCCATAATTATGCAATACATCCCCTCCCTCCTTAGCCTCCCTCCCCTCCCCCCATCTCATCACTCCAGATCATCACAGAGCACCAGGCTGGCTGCCTGTGCTACACAGCAACTTCTCACCAGCAGTCCCTCTTACACCTGATAGTTATATATGTCAGTGCTGCTTTCTCCATTTGTCTCACTCTCTCCCTCCCCAGCTGTGTCCACAAGTCCATTCTCTTCATCTTCATCTCCATTCCTTCCCTGCAAATAGGTTCATCAGTATCACTTTTCTAGATTTCATATATATGTGTTAATATACTATATTCGTTTTTCTCTTTCTGACTTTCTTCTCTATATAACAGGCTTTAGATTCATCTGCCTTACCAGAACTGACTCAAATTCATTCTTTTTTATGGTTGAGTAATATTCCATTGTATATATGTATCACATCTTCTTCATCCATACATCTGTTGATGGACATCTAGGCTGCTTCCATTTCCTGGCTTTTGTAAACCATGCTGCTATGAATACTGAAGGTACATGTGTCTTTTTCTGTCATGGATTTCTGGGTCATAATGGTAGATTTATGCCTATTTTTAAAGGATTCTCCATACTGTTTTCCATAATGGCTATATCAATATACATTCCTACCAACAGTGTAGGAGGGCTACCTTTTTTCCACATCCTCTCCAGCATTTATTGTTTGTATATATTTTGATGATGACCATTCTGACTGGTGTGAGACAATACCTCATTCTAGTTTTGATTTGCATGTCTCTAATAATGAGTGATGTTGAGCATCTTTTCATGCATTAATTTGCCATCTGTATGTCTTCTTTGGAGAAATGTCTATTTAGGGTCTTCTGCCCATTTTTTGATAAGGCTGTTTTTTTTTTTTTCCCCCTAATACTGAGCTGTATGTACTGCTTATATATTCTGGAGATTAATCCTTTGTCAGTTGTTTCATTTGCAGTTATTTTCTCTCTTCTGAGCATTGTGTTTTACAGTTTCCTCTGCTGTGCCAAAGCATTGAAGTTTAATTATATCCCATTTGTTTATTTTTGTTATTTCCATTACTCTCAGAGGTGGATCCCAAAGGATCTTGCTGTGATGTATGTCAAAGAATGTACTGCCTATGTTTTCCTCTAAGAGCTTTATAGTTTCTGACCTTACATTTAAGTCTTTAATCCATTTTGAGCTTATTTTTATGTATGATGTTAGGAAGGGGATATTGACTTTTCATTAAGAAAATAGACCATGTCACTGCATTTTTCAGGCAAGTCAATTAGACAAGCTCCTCCTTAGAAAAAGATAAGTAGTTCTTGGAAAAAAAAAAAAGGAGCCATCATTTCTCTGAACCACCCATGAGCATTCCAAAGACGAGGCAGAGAGAGGGTTAGATTTTGGAATGGATGGTAGGCAGGAGCTAGGCCTTCACATAGGTGATGATGTTCAACAGAGATGCCACAGGAGCCCCAGGCATCCCTGGTCCTAGCAGAATGCTCTGGACCAGAGGTCTGTGAGAAAGGCCAAGCCATACCTTCGGCCCTCACAGGTTGACTAGCCTGCATCCAGCTGGCCCTATGCCCTGTTCCAGCTATACAGAGAATGCCTCCCTCTGGGACGCGGTACACAGGGGCACGGAGCAACTGGGGCTTCTCTTTCTCACACCAGCCTGTTCACCAGCATCAGGGAAGAAGCTGCACTCCCTACTAGCTGAAGCCACAGCGTCCAAGTCAGGGGTTGTATTACAGGTATTGGTGAGGTCAAAACTCCCATAAAGTGAATCTGGGGCCAGGCAGCATGCTCGAAGCACTCTGGTCGGTCCCCACACTGTCCCCCAGAGCTGGGTGGCATCCTTGAGGGCGAGAACATAGGCCACTGGCCATAAACTTCCCAGCCCCTGACAGGGAAAATGCCCTTCATGTTCTTGGTAAAACTTCTGGCAATATCCCTTTCTCTACAGAGCTTCTCTCATTCGTACAGTGAGGACCTTGCTGCTCTGAATCTGCCGATGAACAGCCTTGAGGATCAGTGACGAGCAGCTGCAGGCTTGGTCAGGGCTAGAGTGAACTGGAGGGCCTGAGGCTCCTCAGTACAAGGGTCACCTCTCTCCTGCTGTCAGAGAGACTGACTGGAGACCCATCAGGGCTGTACTCCTCAGCCTTCCTCATCTGAGCGCTCAGGCATGGTTTATTGAGTGCTAGCTCCTTACTGGACACTAAGTGAAGGCAAAACAACAGCAATAACAAGAAACAACCACCCACAATAGACATGACCTCATGGGACTTTTAGTCTTTTTTTTTGGTGGAGGGTCTTGCCTTGATGTTGATGGCTGATGACTGATCAGTGTGGTAGTTGCTCAAAGTCGGGGTAGTTGCTGTGGCACTTTCTTAAAATAAGACTACAGTGAAGTTTGCTCCATTGATTGACTCTTCCTTTCAGGAGCAGTTTCTTTGTAGCATGCAATGCTGTTTGACAGCATTTAACCCACATAGAACTTCTTTCAAAATTAGAGTCACTTCTCTCAAACCCTGATGCTGCTTTATCAACTTAGCTGATTTAATATTCTAAATCCTTTGTTGTCATTTCAACAACCTTCACATCTTCACCAGAAGTAGATTCCAGCTCAAGAAACCACTTTCTTTGCTCACCCATAGGAAGCAATGTTTCATCCATTAAATCTGTATCACGATATCACAGCAATTCAGATACATCTCCAGGCTCCACTTTCAGTTGTCTTACTGTTTCCATCACATCTGCGGGTACAGCTGCCACCGAAGCCTTGGACCCCTCAAAGTCATCCGTGAAGGCTGGAGTGAACTTCCAAACCCCTGTTCATGTTGATATTTTGGCCTCTTCCCATGAATCCTGAATGTTCTTAATGACATCTAGGATAGTGAGTTCATTCCAGAAGGTTTTCAATAGACTTTGCCCAGATCCATCAGAGGAGTCACTATGACAGCAATAGTCTTATAAAGTGATGTTTCTTAAGTAATAAGACTTGATAATCAAAACTGGAACTCCTGATAACTCAGATGGTAAAGAATCTACCAGCAATGTGGAAGACTGGAGTTCTATCCCTGGGTCAGGAAGATCCTCTGGAAAATGAAATGGCAACACACTCCAGGATTCTTGCCTGGAGAATCCCATGGACAGAGGAGCCTGGTGGCCTACAGTCCATGGGGTCACAAGGAGTCGCTTCACTTTCAGTCAAAACTACTTGATCCATGGGCTGCAGAATGGACCTTGTGTTAGCAGGCATGAAAGTAACACTAATCTTATTGTATATCCTCATCAGAGCTCTTGGGTGACCAGGTTCCTTGTCAGTGAGCCGTCATATTCTGAAAGGAATCTTTTTTTTTGAGCAGCAGGATCTCAGCAGTGGACTTAAGACATTCAGTAAACCATGTTGTAAATAAATGTGCTATCATTCTGAACTTGTTCCATTTGTAGAGCACAGGCAAAGTAGATTTGCATAATTATTAAGGGCCCTAGGAATGGTAAATGGGCATTCACTTCAACTTCAAGTCACCAGCTGCATTACCCCCTGTCCTTTGAAGCTTTAAAGTCAGGCATTGACTTTTCCTCTCTAGCTATGAAATTCCTAGATGGCATCTTCTTCCAATATTAGGCTGTTTCATCTGCATTGAAAATCAGTTATTTAATGGTGCCACCTTCAGTAACTATCTTAGCTAGGTCTTCTGGATAACTTGCTGCAGCTTCTACATCAGCACTTGTACTTTTATGTTATGGAGATAGTTTCTTACCTTAAACCTCATGAACCAGCCTCTGCTATGAGACTTCTTCTGCAGCTTCCTCACCTCTCTCAGCCTTCAGAGCATTGAAGAGAGTTAAACTTTGCTCTGGATTAGGCTTTAGCTTAGGAGAATGTGGCAGCTGATTTGATCTTCTCTCCAGACCACTAAAACTTTCTCCATATCAGCAATAAGACTATTTCTCTTACCATCTCTGTGTGTTCACTGGAGTAGCACTTTTAATTTCCTTCAAGATCTTTTCCTTTGCTTTCACAACTTGACTAACTCTTTGGTGCAAGAGGCCTAGCTTTCAGCCTCCCTCACTCAGCTTAATTATTTCTAACTTTTAAAGAAGAAATGTGTGACTTTTCCTGTCACTTGCACACTTAGAAGCTGTTGTAGGGTTATTAATTGGCCTAATTTCAATATTGCTATGTCTCAGGAAATATTGAGGCCCAAGGAGAGAGAGAGAGATGGGGAAGGGCTGGTTGGTGGAGCAGTCAGAACCCACATTTATCAATAAGTTTTGCCATCTTATGTGCATGGTTTATGGCACCCCAAAACAATGACAATAGTAACATCAAAGATCACTGATCCCAGATCACCGTAACAAATATAATAATGATGAAAAAGTTTGAAATGTGAGAGTTAGCAAAATATAACAGAGACACAAAAGAAGCATATGCTGTTGGAAGGACAGCATTGATAGACTTGCCTGATACAGCATTGGCACAGAACTTCAATTTGTAAAAAAACACAGTATATGCAAAGTACAATAAATGAAGTGCCATAAAATTTGGAATGCTTGAACAACTGACTGGATATTTGATTTAAAAATTGAGTATATATTATACTCTAACAATATGTATTATTATAAAAACAACATATGTAAATACATAGAATATATGGAATAATTTATTTCATAAATAAAAGTAAATGACATCATAATAGAATGTCTAGAATTTGCCTTAAAACAAACTGGACCAGAGGAAGGGAAATGGATTGGACCTGGCTAATGGATACATGTAAGTGCATTATATCATATTTCTGTATAAAAAGGCTTAAAATATTTATGTAAAAGATGATTCCATCAAGCATTATTTATTGTAGTGAAAAATACACTGTAGTATGGTATTCCTTGAGGCAAAATATATGCAACTATTAAAAGGGATGTTTTTGAGAAAAATATAGTAACATGGAAAATGCTCTCAGAATGATGTAATCCAGACACAAAACTGATAAAATTTCATTTCAATTATTTTTAAAATGTAAAGGAAACACCAAAATGTTAATAGAAAGATTGTGGTGATTTTTTCCCCTTATTTATATGTTTTTATATTATTTTATAAATACCATTTATACTCAGAAAAAAGAGTGATGTATGGAATAATGCAGTCAATCTTCACATCTAAGACGTGCCTTACTATTGTCACTGTCAGAGATGGGTTATTGGTCTCATCGGCCAACTGAACCAATGTGACCTCGGTGACAGGTTTTGGTTACATGTAAGGAAGTCGTTGGAAATAAAACTACTGGCTTTATAAGTTACTCTCTGTACTTCTGCAGGACACAGCCAGTTGTGTTTGTGAGAGACAGTTCCATTGTCAAGGAGTGATGATGAAATGAACAGCTCTGCTTTAGTTGTATGAATGGAGGTTTTGTCTTTAAAAACACTCTATTGATGTTTTCATATATAGATTCATTAAGTATTTAGTAAGAATCTGCTCTATGCTAGGTACCATGCTAGGCATGGTTTAAAAGATGAAGAGATATACCCTGAAGAAACCAAAATTGAAAAAGACACATGTACCCCAATGTTCATTGCAGCACTATTTACAATAGCTAGAACATGGAAGCAACCTAGATGTCCATCGACAGATGAATGGACAAAGAAGCTGTAGTACATATACACAACGGACTGTTACTCAGCCATAAAAAGGAACCCATTTGAGTCAGTTCCAATGAGGTGAACAAACCTCTGTAGAGCCTATTATACAGAGTGAAGTAAGTCAGAAAGAGAAATATGAATATTGTATACTGATGCATATATATGGAATCTAGAAAGATGGTACTGATGAATTTATTTTCAGGGCAGCAGTTGAGAAACAGAGAGAACAGACCTATGGACACAGGGGGACGGGAGGAGGGCGAGGGTGTGATGTATGGAGAGAGTAACATGGAAACTTACAATATCATGTGTAAAATATACAGCCAATGGGAATTTGCTGTATGACTCAGGGAACTCAAACAGGGGCTCTGTGACAACCTAGAAGGGTGGGATGTGGAGGGAGGTGGGAAGGAGTTTCGGGAGGGAGGGGACATGAGTGTATGGCTGATTCTTGTTGATGTATGACAGAAAACCACGAAATTCTGTAAAGCAATTATCCTTCAATTAAAAAAAACAAAGTGAAAAAAAAAAAGATGAAAAGAGCAGAGTGCCCGCACCTAAGAAAGTTCAGTCTAATAGGAGAGGCTGAGGTAAATAGTTGTTACACTGGATAGAGAGGCTGAGGTAGGGCTTCCTAGAGGTGGTCTGGGGGTTGAGAACCCGCCGGCCAGTGTGGGGGCCATGGGTTCAGTCCCTGGTCAGGGCAGATCTCACAAGCAAGCACCTAAGTCCATGCACTACGACAGCCCATGAGCCACATGAGTCCCTGTGCCTGGAGCCTGTGCTCTGCAACAAGAGAAGCCACTGAAATGAGAAGCCCGTGCCCCACATGAAGGGTAGCCCCCGCTCCCTGCAATTAAAGAAAGCCTGTGTGCGGCAGCGAAGACCCAGCACAGCCAAAAATAAATAAGGAAAAGCTGAGGCAGAAGTAAGCTCAGGATGAACCATCAAACCCACGCTGAGGGTCCACACGCTCTTCCGAACTCAACTTGCTGCTAAGATCTTTCCCTTAGCAATTAAACTTTCAGGTATAGAATAAATGGTAGGGTCTTTCTCATCTCACAATTTAGATTACATATTACTCTTCTGCCCTTAATGTCAGGCTTTTATGGTATCCTTAATGTGATTTTTAAAAATAATCTGACTGATTGCCCAGGATCTGACCTTTACATTATGATCTAACATGTTTATTCCATTGCAAATAGTTTCTTCTTCAGAGATGTATGATCATCATATTTCAAACACCACAAACCTTCCTTGGTTCCCTCGACTGCAAGCTGAATTTTCAATTGTAATTACTAGAATTTGTCTTTATCATGGCATGAACTTTATAAAATAAAAGTCAATGTAAAATTAATATGAGGAAAGACTTTTTTTCTGGTGCTCAAAACCAATGGCTTCATTGGTAATTCAAAACAAACAAAAAAAAGGTCTTATAAAAGCATTTTTCAAGAGTGTATCAATGATAGCTATTACTTATATCCTGTGAAAATAAGTTGCAGATCTGGTAATGCTTTCTAGAAATAACTTTACAAAATTTTTATTTGGTATTGCTATAAGAAAAAAAACTAGTCATCATTCCTCCCTCTATAAAATGTAAATTAATCAAAAGGCTTAAATATCAGGCTTAATTATCCTCTTTCACTTTGTGAGGATCTGGTTTGAAACAGCGCACAGCAGAAATAAAAGAGAAAGAGGAAAAAATAGCTCAAGAGCAATTAAGAGCATAGAATTAGAGCTGGTGCTAAGAAACATGACTCAACCTGTAGGATTACAGAAAATCTTCTTGTAACATCCATTCCATGGCTCTACCAATAGAGGAACTGTATCTTTTTCTCTTTGCCTCCTCCGAGATTTACTGAAGAAATCCTCATTTAAGTGGTTAACCAGCAGTAGAACCAGAAAATATAATTATTTTCATAGAAGGTAGACTTTATATTGAGTTCAGAAGATACAGTTTATATAATTTTAAATGATTAAAATGTAGCTATGTCTCTGAACCCTACTAGATAGAAAAAGGAGTATTCAGAAAAATTAAAGCTTGCATCTTAGGTTGTCTGATTCCAAGTTCAAAATCTCTACTACAGTTCTGCTCATTTCCCCTATCTGGGTCCTGGGCTAGGGTCTAGGAGGTAATAAGAATGAGATACACAGAAGAGCTGACAATCAGAAAGACAGATAAATTACAAATCCACAACCACAAGGTAAAGGAGACATCAGAGAACAGACGACATGGTATGGGAGCAGTTTTAAATGAGATCTGGGGGCACAGACTCTGCTTGTTCTGAGATTGTGGCTGTTGAGGGGGTCGGTGAATCTGACAAGAGAGAGAGCCCTTGAGCTGGATCTTAGAGAAAGAAGAGATGTTTTCCTGGCTCAGGGGTGGGAGAGGATGTTTCCAGACAGAGAAATAGTATCTTCAAATATATAGCATCATGAAATTGGTGGGCTGCGATAAGACTCCAAAATTCTATCCATAGTGAGCTATGAAGAAGAAAAGGGGCAAGTTTAAGAAAATGAGGGAAGAGTAGGATATGTTTAGTTTCAAGCTGGTTGAACTTTAAAGGCATGTGGATATTCCAGGTGGAAATGTCCAACCAAGAGTTGAATATATAGCATTGATCTGGAGTTTTCAACAAAAGTGTGAGAGGAGGTATAATTCAGAAAGAATAGTGAGTGATGGTTCAATCAGCAGAGATGGTTGAGATAACTCTCGGATGTTTAATTCAAAAGGAGCAGCTAACAGAGGATGGCATCCTGGATCACCAACACTAACTAGCAGCCCTGTGGTGGTTACAACAAATGCCACCATTTATCCACATCATGGTTTAAATAGGCTGATATGAGTTGGTCCAGTACCAACATCACCATTTATTTATTTTTTGGAGGGGATAGGGTTTTTTATTTTTTGTGTATGTTTTATTTTTTTTTTAATTAATTTATTTTAACTGAAGGCTAATTACAATATTGTGGTTTTGCCATACATTGACATGAATCAGCCACAGGTGTGTATGTGTTCCTCATCCTGAACCCCCCTCCCACCTCCCTCCTCATCCCATCCCTCTGGGTCATCCCAGTGCACCAGCCCTGAGCATCTCTGTCTCATGCATCGAACCTAGATTGGCAATCTATTTCACATATGATAAAATACATGTTTCAATGCTATTCTCTCAAATCATCCCACCCTCACCTTCTCCCACAGAGTCCAAAAGACTGTTCTATACATATGTGTCTCTTTTGCTGTCTCGCATATAGGGTTATCATTACCATTTTTCTAAATTCCATATATATGCATTAGCATACTGTATTGGTGTTTTTCTTTCTGGCTTACGTCACTCTGTATAATAGGCTCCAGTTTCATCCACCTCATTAGAACTGATTCAAATGTATTCTTTTTAATGGCTGAGTAATATTCCATTGTGCTTTCTTATCCATTCGTCTGCCAGTGGTCATCTAGGTTGCTTCCATGTCCTGGGTATAATAAACAGTGCTGTGATGAGCATTGGGGTACAGATATCTCTTTCGATTCTGGTTTCCTCAATGTGTAGGCCCAGCAGTGGGGTTGCTGGGTCATATGGCAGTTCTATTTCCAGTTTTTTAAGGAATCTCCACACTGTTCTCCATAGTGGCTGTACTAGTTTGCATTCCCACCAACAGTGTAAGAAGGTTTGCTTTTCTCCACACCCTCTCCAGCATTTATTGTTTGTAAACTTTTGGATAGCAGTCATTCTGACCAGTGTGAGATGGTACCTCATTGTGGTTTTGATTTACATTTCTCTGATAATGAGTGATGTTGAGCATCTTTTCATGTGTTTGTTAGCCATCTGTATGTCTTCTTTGGAGAAATGTCTGTTTAGTTCTTTGGCCCACTTTTTGATTGGGTCGTTTATTTTTCTGGAATTGAGCTTGTAGGAGTTGCTTGTATATTTTTGAGATTAATTCTTTGTCAGCTGATTCATTTGCTATTATTTTCTCCCATTCTGAAGGCTGTCTTTTTACCTTTCATATAATTTCCTTCATTGTGCAAAAGGTTTTAAGTTTAATTAGGTCCCATTTGTTTATTTTTGCTTTTATTTCCATTACTCTGGGAGGTGGGTCATAGAGGATCCTGCTGTGATTTATGTCGGAGAGTGTTTTGCCTATGTTTTCCTCTAAGAGTTTTATGGTGTCTGGTCTTACGTTTAGATTTTTAACCCATTTTGAGTTTATTTTTGTGTGTGGTGTTAGAAAGTGTTCTGGTTTCATTCTTTTACAAGTGGTTGAACAGTTTTCCCAGCACTGCTTGTTAAAGAGATTGTTTTTTCTCCATTGTATATTCTTGCCTCTGTCAAAGATAAGGTGTCCATAGGTGCCTGGATTTATCTCTGGGCTTTCTATTTTGTTCCATTGATCTATATTTCTGTCTTTGTGCCAGTACCATACTGTCTTGATGACTGTAGCTTTGTAGTATAGCCTGAAGTCAGGCAGGTTTATTCCTCCAGTTCCATTCTTCTTTCTCAAGATTGTTTTGGCTGTTTGAAGTTTTTTGTGTTTCCATACAAATTGTGAAATTATTTGTCCTAGCTCTGTGAAAAATACCATTGGTAGCTTGATAGGGATTGCATTGAATCTATAAATTGCAATAATTGTAGTATACTCATTTTCACTATATTGATTCTTCCAATCCATGAACGTGGTATATTTCTCCATCTATTTGTGTCCTGTTTGATTTCTTTCATCAGTGTTTTATAGTTTTCTATATATAGGTCTTTTTTTCTTGAGGTAGATATATTCCTAAGTATTTTATTATTTTTGTTGTAATGGTGAATGGAATTGTTTCCTTAATTTCTCTTTCTGCTTTCTCTTTGTTAGTGTATAGGAATGCAAGGGATTTCTCTGTGTTTATTTCATATCCTGCAACTTTACTATATTCATTGACTAGCTCTAGGAATTTTCTGGTGGAGTCTTTAGGTTTTTCTATGTAGAGGATCATGTCATCTGCAAACAGTGAGAGTTTTACTTCTTTTCCAATCTGGATTCCTTATATTTCTTTTTCTGCTCTGATTGCTGTGGCCAAAACTTCTAAAACTATGTTGAGTAGTAGTGCCAGGCCACCATTTATAAAAGCTCCTATGTAAACATGTAGTGTGAGATCAAACAACTTACGAAAAAGAAAAACCGGGAGCCACAAACTGTAGGTTGCTTGTGTGTACTTCCTTTTACTTATCCTAAATATACCATTTTACCATATGGCTCCAGTGTATTAGAAGTTGGAAGCCAATTCCTTGCATAACATTTCCATTTTTATTGCTTTTGAGATGATCTTCAGCCATGCTTTATATTTCAGCCCTACTTGGTTTATTTGTAGTTTAGGTAACATGACATTCAACTTTTGCCATGAAAACAGACATATTCTGTGTGACTATCATGTACTGGAAATGGTGCTAAGTGCTCTTTCTTTCCCTCTGCCACTGTGATTGTCACCAGAGAAGGACTGTGAGGGTGATGACTTTTTTAATCAAGTAGGGATTTTCAGGAAACAATATTGGTGTTAAGTGAGCAATTGCTTGTGGTGCCAGGAATCTTGGTATGGTGCAGCTATCAGAAACAAATTTCTAAGGATCTGTGTGATATTGTTATTCTTTGTCTAGTTTTTATTAAGAATATTTTTGAAATGATTTGTTATTTTTCTTTTTGGTTTCAAGTCCATTTGAAATAGTTAAACACTAAACTCTGCTCTCTGGTTTTTTTAACATGTATGACTATTATTAGAGATGAAAATATAATTACTATTTGGCACTGAAAGAGTTCAGAATGAATGTCCCTAAAATATGCCACTTATGCTTATTGATTAGTTTGAGCTGAAGTCAATTAAGGTACAAAAGACTCGGGAAGAGTTGTTGCTGCTATTGTTGTTTTACCTCCCCCTTAACTGCCTAAAAGAATTCAGAGGGAGAGTCTGGTCCAGGAAGATAGCTATCACCAGAGGTACCTAAGAGCACGTGGGCTATTTGGAAAGCTGGGGGAAATCCAGCAGAGCCTCTTTGTTCAAAGTCCTTTTTGTCCCACTGTCTCTGTGAGGCACGGCAAGCATTGATTGACCAGCATTGGCTCTTGCTGTTTTGCTGTGAATTGTCTTCCTCCCCTTTTAAACTTCAGACCCCTATTGCCTTCTTATTTCAGAATATGACATCTCAGTCTCAACTGCCTGACTTTCAGGGAGCCTCTCACTGTCTTTCTTTGGGCTTCCATATGTATGTAATTAAATGTGATTTTCCCATGTTAATTTGTTTTCATTTGTTTGTTGGTTCATGAGTGCTCAGGCATGTCTGATTCTTTGCAACTCCATGGACTGTAGACTACCAGGCTCTGCTGTCCATGGGATTCTCCAAGCAGGATTACTCAAGTGGGTTGCCATTTCCTCCTCCAGGGGATCTTCCCAACCCATGGATTGAACCCGGGTATACTGCATTGCAGGCAGATTCTTTACCGTCTGAACCACCAGGGAAGCCCGTTAATCTGTTTTATGTCAATTTAATTAATAGACCAGCCCAAAGAACCTAAATGGGTAGAAGAAACTTTTTTGTTCCCAACAGCATGTACTGACTTGGTTCTATTCAGAAGGCACACAGGAAGGAGCTGCTTCATTCTGGAAGCTCCATGTCTTCTGAAGTCTCCTTCAGCTCAGTTCAGTTCAGTCGCTCAGTCATGTCCGACTCTTTGCAACCCCATGGACTGCAGCACGCCAGGCCTCCCTGTCCATCACCAACTCCCGGAGCTTGCTCAAACTCATGTCCATTGAGTCGGTGATGCCATCCAACCATCTCATCCTCTGTTGTCCCCTTCTCCTCCTGCGCTCAATCTTTCCCAGCATCAGGGTCTTTTCAAATGAGTTCATTCTTCCCATCAGGTGGCCAAAGTATTCAAGTTTCAGCTTCAACATCAGTCCTTCCAGTGAACACCCAGGACTGATCTCCTTTAGGATAGACTGGTTGCATCTCCTTGCAGTCCAAGGGACTCTCAAGAGTCTTCTCCAACATCACACTTCAAAAGCATCAATTCTTCCGCACTCAGCTTTCTTTATAGTCCAACTCTCACATCCATACATGACCACTGGAAAAACCATAGCCTTGACTAGACAGACCTTTGTTGACAAAGTAATGTCTCTGCTTTTGAATATGCTATCTAGGTTGGTCATAACTTTCCTTCCAAGGAGGAAGCATATTTTAATTTCATGGCTGCAATCACCATCTACAGTGATTTTTGAGCCCCCCAAAATAAAGTCAGTCACTGTTTCCACTGTTTCCCCATCTATTTGCCATGAAGTGATGGGACCAGATGCCATGATCTTAGTTTTCTGAATGTTGAGCTTTAAGCCAACTTTTTATCTCTCCTCTTTCACTTTCATCAAGGCTCTTTAGTTTTTTTTGCTTTCTGCCATAAAGGTCATCTGCATATCTGAGGTTATTGATATTTCTCCCAGCAATCTTGATTCCAGCTTGTGCTTCATACAGCCCAGCATTTCTCATGATGTACTCAGCATATAAATTAAATAAACAGGGTGATAATATACAGCCTTGACCACTGGAAAAACCATAGCCTTGACCTTTGTTGACAAAGTAATGTCTCTGCTTTTAAATATGCTGTCTAGGTTAGTCATAACTTTCCTTTCAAGGAGTAAGCATCTTTTAATTTCATGGCTACAGTCCCCATCTGCAGTGATTTTGGAGCCCCCCAAAATAAAGTTAGTCCTTTTCCTACTTGGAAGTCTCCTTAGTTATAGACATAATCATGCTGCAGAGCCAAAAAAGTGTCTGAGGAAGGCTTAATAGTTTAGTCTTAACATGGAACGAGTGGGCAGTGTTCTTTCACTAAACACTAGACTGCTCCATCATTTCAGGAGAAGTCGACGACAGTGGTGCTGGACTGGGAACTTGGGAGGCCCAATCCTGGCCAAGTGGAGAGCTAGAAGCCTGGAGAAGAGGAAGTGTTCTAGAATTTATACTTCCCCTTGGATATAGGGCTTCCCAGGTGGCTCAGCTGGTAAAGAATCTGCCTGCAATGTAGGAGACCTGGGTTCAATCCCTGGCTTGGGAAGATCCCCTGGAGAAGGGAACAGCTACCTACTCCAGTATTCTGGTCTGGAAAATTCCATGGACAGTATGGTCCATGGGGTTGCAAAAGTCGGACATGACTGAGCGACTTTTGCTTCACTTGGATATCAGGGGCTTCCCTAGTGGCTCAGATGGTAAAGAATCTGCCTGCAATGCAGGAGATTTGATCCCTGGGTCAGGAAGATCCTCTGGAGAAGAAAATGGCAACCCACTCCATTATTCTTGCCTGGCAAATCCCATGGACAGAGGAGCCTGGCGGGCTACAGTCCATGGGGCTGCAAAGGGTCGGGCATGACTAAGCAACTGATATTTTGGGTATTGTGAATACTCCTGACCCCTTCAGAGCACACTGGTCCAAATTCCAACTGCAGCCTGAGGGCCTTCTCTGGCTTCTGAGGCTCACTTTAGTCACCCACTTAGCAGGCGGGAAGTAGAGGAGAATTATCACACCCCTGGGAGCAGCCTTCAACCCATGGTTGAAAGAGGTGGTGTGTAGATACTCCGGCTCCCTCACGGGGCTTGCACAGCTGCTGTGCGTGCTTTGTGTCAGCTTCCCCAGCAGGACTATGTCCAGTCACCCACAGTGGTAACTGGTCTGACAATACGCTCTTTATCGGCCACCTTCCTTTCCTTGTCTCGTTTTTCCACCTTTCCCTACTCCTGTTTGCTTCCACTTCCCCAGTAAACTTGCATTAAAAACTTTATCTCAGGATTTACTCCTGTGGAAAGGTAAGGACTAAAATATGTCACCTCATCTTTCAGAGAGAAAGTTTTAGGCCCCCGGCACAAATGCCGTCACACCCACAAGGCGGGCATCGCAAGCAGGAAATCACCATGAAGGCATGAGTGCTCCAGACTAGTGTGCTGTCCAGAGCACCAAGCAAAGTACTTAGATAACAGAGCTCAGAAGGCAATGCCTATCTCGGGTTTCTTTCTCTGTGCTTGATGCTGACTAGCCTTCTTCTGCCCATATCTCTTCCTCAATGCTGAGATTAATTCAATTAACCAGGGTTCCATTTTCTAAGCCACCATCACGTTTGAGCCTTGCCTCCCTGTGATACTGGCAAGTCATCTTGAGATACTGGCAAGCATCTAGTCCACTTGGGCTCTTGAGTTGCATGTTCACAGGCAGTCTCTTGGTTTTTTTTCCTGATATTTAGATTCCTAAGTATCTATTATCTCATCTATCTGGCACCCCTGTTGCTTCTCCTAGGATCAGTCACATACTCCCCTATTCCAACCACATGACTCCATGAGACCCACCAGTTCCATCAGCAGAATCAAAGGACATCTGCATATCACCTTCTGCTCCCAGACATAATTGTTTACCAAGGGAATGTAAGGTGATGAAATGGTAATAAGAGTGGGCCTCTTTTAACTTCTGATAAAATAATGGAGAAAGGTAGGCTAAAAGCTCTGGGAGAGGGCTAAGGTCCAAGGAGGATCTTTTGTGTTTCTTATATTTGACCAGGAATGTGGCAATCATCCTTGCTTCCCCCTCCAGTCTCTGTCAACTCTGAGCCCCACCTTGCTGGCACCAGGATCCAGGTCAGTCTGCTCCTGAATCACTTGAACAGCCTTCCCTCTCTATTTTCCACTTGCTAGAGTGTTCTTTCTAAAATGCAAATCTGATCTTATCAGTCTCTACTTGTAGCCTCTGTGAATTCCTGTTGCTCTCTGGAAATCATTCAGATCTTTATGAGGATTTCAAAACTGATGGGACCCTTTTTGTCTGGCCCCCTGCCTACCTCTCCAGTCCTCTCTCTCCACTCAACTCTTCAGAAAAAAAATGTTGCTTGCCATTTCAGCAAACAAAGACTGTTGTCCGCCACCAAGCCATCAGCCACTAAGGAGCATTCAGAATGGAGAAGAGGATACTGGCCCTAGATAGTTAAGATGTGTGTCAAAGGAATGATTTCAATGAGCCCAGACTCTTGCATCTTCCCATACATAGAAGAGCATGAAACTCATTAACTTGAGATGTCTGTTTTCTTGATTAGCAATCATCTTTTGATATTTGACAACTTGCTTATTTGTTTTTATTTAAACAAAAACCTATGTATCCTGGGCTTCCCAGGTGGCTCAGTGGTAAACAATCCACCTGCAATGCAGGAGATTCAGGAGATGCGGTTTCAATCCCTAGGTTGGGAATATCCCCTGGAGAAGGGCATGGCAACCCACTCCAGTAATCTTGCCTGGAGAATTCCATGGACCGAGGGGTCTGGAGGGCTACAGTCCATGGGGTCGTGCTGGGAGCCAGCATGGGAGTTCCCACCCATTACAAGGTCATGTGGGAGAGGCCTGACGGGCCGGGACTGGACCCCAGTAGGGTCGCAAGAGCCAGACATGACTGAGCACTTACCACTACCACCACCTATGTATCCTGGCCCTCCCTTTCCTCTATGGAGCAGCTTCTCAGAGCCATCTGAGAGTCTGTATCCCAGACTATAGTCTTCAATAAGGTCCCTGAATAAAGCGTAACTGGCATTTTCTAAGTTGTATGTTTTCCTTCAGTCCACATCTCTTTGCATAACACTCAAGCGTTTCCTGCTCCTGCAGTTGAATGAGTCAGACTCACAGTCATCTCCGTGTCTCTGCATGTGCCACACAGAGACTCTCTCCTTATGGGATTCTCCATCTTCTTCCCTCTGCCTCCTCCATGACCTACTGTCTCTTGCTGGTCCCTTGGGACTGAGTTGAAGTGTCACTTTCTCTGAGAAAACTTCCCTGATTTCCTCTCATTTAGATCAGGGCACCTTGTACTTTACTCTGGTAACACTTAATCAAACTATTTTCTATTTGCTTATTGACCTGTGTCCCTGGAGCTCAAGGGGGTACAGAAGCTCATGTCCAAATTTCCTAGAAAATTTCCAAAATGAGAGGTGGCTAGACTTTCCCTCAGTGAGAAAAGAGGACTTGGGTGGGAGGGGTCTGTTCTCCAGGGACTGGGTGAGACAAAGGATTTCTCCTGAAGGAAAGGGACATCTCAGAAGGGACCTGGGCTTGAGTCATTTGATGGAGACCTAAGAGCACTTCTCAGCAGGGTGCCATTACAAAAAAAAACACGTCTGCTTGGGCTTTGCCAATAGAACAAGTGAGAGGGCAGTTACAAGTAGTCAACCAATTACTGCATACAGAGCCCAGAGCAATGTGGCGGTGTAGCCCTATGGGACTGAAAACTCCACATACAGGAAAAGGAAAGCTTTCCACTAAGGCCAGAAAAGTGAAACAACTTGCTTAAGATTTCAGAGCTAGGACATGACAAAGCTAGGATTTGACTCTGATTCAACAGGATTGTATGGAATGAATGGCAGGGCAGGAGTGACTGGGAAAGACTTGGGTGGGTGTTTTGTGTGTGTGTGTGTGTGTGTGTGTGTGTGTGTGTGTGTGTGTGTGTGTGTGAAAGACCAGGTGAATAAAATACCAAGATTTCGTGGAGAAGTAGGTGGGAACAGAAAACAACATGCATAACATCCGAAACGCCCATGGCAGAAAACTCAGTTACCCAAGAAGTGGGCACAGAGCTATTTACCTCCTTTGATTCCTGGATCACACCCGGAGAACTGCTTTGAAGTGCTTCCTTGAAAAACAAGCCCACCCCCCATTAAATCTTAGTGAAGGGAAGGAAGCGAAGTCTGGCCAGCCTCCCAGGACATCTTAAGTCTGGTCACTGAAGACGCTTGGAGAAAGTCTATATCCATTTCATTGTTCACATTGTGCCAGAACCCCCAGGGCCCAGGGACACACCTCAACCTGAAACCTGTCAAGACTGACACTCAGACAAGATCAGAGTAGCCCCAGTGCGGAACCAGGTGCTGCCTGGAGCAGGCACATCCAGTCGCTGCCGCGCGCCCTCCGAAACCCCAACTGCCCCGGGGCGCATTCCTCCCGCTGCCTTTCGGACGGCTATGCTTAAGCAGAAGGCTGCTGCTGCTGCTAAGTCACTTCAGTCGTGTCCGACTCTGTGCGACCCCATAGACGGCAGCCCACCAGGCTCCCCCTTCCCTGGGATTCTCCAGGCAAGAACACTGGAGTGGGTTGCCATTTCCTAAGCAGAAGGCAGTCTTTAGCAAAACAGCCCTGAAGCCCAACTGGAGTTTTATTTCTAGAGCGAGAGCGGGCTGGGGCAGGGGGTGGAAAGGAGCTCGCGGAGCCGGAGCGCGTCACCGTCGCCCGGAGAGACGCAGCGCCGCGCGATCTGCAGAGGCGCTCGCTCTCCCGCAGCCGGAGGGCGCAGCGGAGACACCAAAGTGGCGTCGGCTGCCCGGAGCGCGCGATCGCGGGCGGGAGGCAGGCGGGGAGGGGCCGCCCACGGAGCGCGACGAGGTCCGGGGTTCCGGGACTCACGGCCCACGCGCTCCTCTCCCCGCACCCGAGCGCACGTGCGCAGCCCGCGGGGCGTCCGGCCCGGCCGGCCCCGGGCGCGGGGCTCCCGCAAAGATGACCCCTGGCTGGGTACTGCTCTGCCTGCTCCCCGCGGTGCGGGCCGCGGACGAGCGGAGCCCTGGGGCAGCCCTAGCGGGCCCCAATGCCTCGCACTTCTTCTGGAACAACTACACCTTCTCAGACTGGCAGAACTTCGTGGGCCGGAGGCGCTATGGGGCCGAGTCCCAGAACCCCACGGTGAAAGCCCTGCTTATCGTGGCTTACTCTTTCATCATCATCTTCTCGCTCTTTGGCAACGTTCTGGTCTGTCATGTCATCTTCAAGAACCAGCGGATGCACTCGGCTACCAGCCTCTTCATCGTCAACTTGGCCGTCGCCGACATCATGATCACGCTCCTCAACACCCCCTTCACTTTGGTGAGGCCGAGGGCTGGGCTCTGTCTCCCTGGGTCCCCTCCGTCTCGCCGCCCGATTTCTCCCTTTTCCCGTTTGTTCCCCTCTCTGCCTGTCTTCCTGCTTCATGTTTCTTAGTCTCTGTATGATGGACTCATCTTTCATCGCTCTGTCCTGCTGTTTGTCTCTTAGTGTGCCTGTTTCTGACGCTGTCATTCCGTGTTTGCCTTTCTGCCAGCCTGTCTCTCCAGCATCGTCTCTTTCCTCTGTCTCCGGTTCTCTGTGTCTTCATCTATTTTTTTCCTGCCTGTGACTCTCTCTGCCTCTGTTTGTCTGTCTCTATCTCTCTCCTCATGCTAATCCTTGACACTTCTTGTCTGTCTCTCTAGTTTTATCTTTCTGTGCTCTGTCTCTCATCACCTTCTAAGCCAGAGCTTGTGCAGCCATGGCATTGGAGTCAATGATTCCAGTGTCTGCAGCCAGCTGTGAGTCAATGACTGTTTCCTGTGTAATGTCACTGACCGAGATTCTGCATGATGATGGAGCAGTAAATCAAAGCCCTTTGAAATGCCAGCGTAGATTGCTAGGTCACCCCACCCCCATTAAATATAGCCCATTAAATGCCCCCCCACCACGGGATGCTGCTTGAAGCCAGCCGAAATATGAAAAGTTGCTAGTTGTTAATGGAACCTTGGGTGCATTTTCCTAGACCACTTAGTTAAATTGCATTTCCCTTCTGAGGTTTGCCAGTGAGGTGGTGTATGAAGTCTGTGTGGTCCAGGACATGCGGGTGAGGTGGGCTTGGGCTCCAGGGCAGGGGCGGCCTGGAGGCACTTGCACATGGGTAGGGGGAGAGCCCCCCCACCTCTCTTCCCCAACTTCCACTGAGCCCTGACTGCCGAGTGGTAGTGGTGTCACTACTCTTCCATGTCTTGGGACTGTGCTGCCTGTGGATGATCGAAACTGGAAGAGCTGTGACCAAGCAATCATCGTGACAGGAACACCTTCTATTTCTGCAGCATGAGTTAGGCTTTTTTCCAATTTATGAACAACCTTATTGATACTTGAGTTATTACCAAACCCTATCTGTTCATATGTCTTTCTCTTTCTTACACACACCACACACACTCAACCAGAAATAACAGACGAGCAAAAAGAAGGTAAATTCCCACAAGCCTATACATGTGTGTGAACATCCTTTCAAACCTTACATTTAAAAACTGTGTCCTCTCTCTTGTCTTTGCTTATGAGAGCATCACTCCCATTTGGCAGATGAGAAAACTGTGGCACAGAGGTTCAGTCCCTTGTCCAGGTCACTTGGCTGGTAACTGGCAGAGCCAGCATGAGAATTTGGTCCTCTGACTCAGGTGTGGCCGGAGGTCTGTCCATGAAGCCACTTAACTGGGGGTAGGGGGCGGGACCTCTTGGACCACTGCTCTCAACCATGGACTTTCCCTGCTCTCCTTTCTGCCTACATTTACTGGATTCCTTAGGATGCCATGAGCAGTAGCCAGGGGCAAAGAGACTTCCAGATACCTCCCCCTACAACATACACACACACATCCACTCCCCATCGACTGCCTTAAAGCACAGGAAGTGCATCTCTGGCTCCTCTTGGCTCCCCCTTAGCTTCTGACTTGACCATCTGCAGTCCTGGGGGGTGGGCTAGGCCGCCCAGGATAGGAGCCCCAGGGCACAGCCCTCTGCTGCTGCCCAGAGCAGGGTGCGTGGCTGGATCTGCACACAGGGCAGGTGGGGGAAGGGGGAGGCCAGACTGCAGATCGGAGCTGAGAGCCCCTACCTGGAGGATCTCTTGCAAAGAGGGGGTGTCAAGGCTCTGAGGACCCCGCCCCTGCCCAAGGTTGATCCAAACCAGCTTGGCCTTCAACCTGAGCCATGCAACCACTCCAGTCCAATTTCCTATCAGAACCCGAGGAGCTGGCAACCAGGGTGAGTGAAAGGGTTGAGGGGAGGGTCTTCTACACCTCAGCCAGGCTCCTCAATGGGTAAGAAGTCCTGTCCTTGGGCTAGTTGATATCAATATCCCTCCTCCCTGATCTCCCTTCCTGTCCACTTTATATACTATGTCAGCATGAAAACCAGTGCTGGCCGATGAGAGAAAAACAAACAATTACTCACAATTACTGTGGCAGAGGTGGGCACAGAGTGTGGTGGAGCCAGGAGTCAGTCCTTTATTTTGATCTGCCAGAGTCCCATGGGCGGGTCAAAGGAGACTTTTCAAAGAATGCAACATTTCAAAGGGGCTAGGATGAGTAGGAATTGCTCAGGCTGAGATGAATGTTCAGTACAGGCAGAGACTGGAGAGGACAAAGGCAGGGGTGTCCAGGTTCGTGGTGTGTTGAGAGCTCACTGCAGCTGCAGCGTCAGGGCAGGAAGCACCATGGAGGAGCTGCAGGGCAGGAATAAGCAGAGGTGGCCAGGGAAAGGCGGGGTGGCTGTGAGCAGCCTGGATGGTTGGAGGATATCTGGCCTTGAAGGCCGTGGATGATTCTAAGCAGGAAGGTGTCTGTAACCTGACTTTTGGTTAAGAAAGTGCTGTCAGCGGGGTGAAGGCTGAATTACAGAGGGGCAGACTGGAGGACTAGAAAGCTGACTGGAGGCTGTGATAGTCCAGGTGAGAGATGAGGGGTCTCCAAGAAGGCCGTGGCCTGGGAGCTGAAGAAGAGGGAGTGGATTGGGAAACCCTTCAAGCAGCACTGCTTGCCTTTGGTTCTGCATTGACTGTGGGAGGTGAGAAGCGGGGGTACCTAAGCATTTCCTGCTGGGTAGTGTCACTGGGCTGCTCACATCGCTGTGGAGCTCCTACCTGCCTATTCCATAGAGAATAGTGTCCATGGTTTGTGTACCAGGTTCATGATCAGGTCAGACTTGTCCCCCGTGTTTCTCATGCAAATGCTCTAGTCAAATCATTCCAACCCTTATTCCCCAAACAGCTCCTGAGATTCCTGACTTTGTGCCACGCTCTTTGTTCTTACCTGCACACGGGCAAATCCTACCTATTCTATAAAGTGTTAGTCGCTTAGTCGTGTCTGACTCTTTGGGAATCCATGAGCTATAGCCCTCCAGACTCCTCTGTCCATGGAATTCTCCAGGCAAGAATACTGGAGTGGATCGCCATTCCCTTCTCCAGGGGATCAAACCTGGGTCTCCTGCACTGCAGGTAGATTCCTTACCATCTGAGCCACCAGGGAAGCCCATTCTGTAAAGCTCATCTCAAATGTCTCGTATCTTATAATAATGGCTGCTAGTAGTTAAGTACTTGCTGTGTACCACGCACTGTTTTATCTGGTTTATTCATGTTATCTGCTTTACAGGTATTTGATTTTTATAGCAATCATGTGAACAAGGGTTAGCCCAGGAAAGTGAGGCTCCCTAGGCCTAAGTGCCTTGCCCAAGGTGACAGCTATCAGTAGCAAATACTCTGCTGTAAATCACTGCTCGACATTCTTCCTGTCGAGCTGACTTGCTCTATTTTTTTGTGTCACCTCTCTCTTAGCCTCAGCCCACTCCCACCTGCCCTGGTGGTACTATGTCTGGGCCTTCTGTGGGGCAGGGGTCCCAACCCCTGGGCCACAGACCAGTACCTAACGGGACCCAGGCCCCACAGCAGGTGATGAGCAGTGGGCAAGTGCGTGAAGCTCTGTCTGTATTTACCTGTACCCTTCACTTGTTACCTCCTGAGCACCTCCTCCTGTCCGTCAAGGCAGCATTAATTGCCCTTGGAGCATGCGACCTACTGCACTTGAATCATCCCGAAAGCCTTACCCCCTCATGAATTATCTTCCATGAAACTGGCCCCTGGTGCCAAAACAGTTGGGGATCCCTGCCATAGGGCATTGAATATTTTCTATCTTGCATCTGAGATACCTGAGACCTCCTCTTCCCAAGTTGGGAGCTCCTTGATCAGGATCAATGCCTGATCCTTTTTGGGTGTGGAACATCACTCAGGAGCTCAGGCGCTGAGTGAGCAAAGAGCTGTGGAAGATGTGGGTTGAGGCCTCTGCCTGCTCCCTGAACCCCATACACCCTGAGAGCTGGTCTCCTTTCTCTACCCAGACCCCGGCCTCTGCTCCCACCTCTGCAGATCCCTGGATCTCCTTCCCAGATGATGTGTCTCAAGTCCTGTTTAGTCAACATTCCAGGGCACAGCCCACATGCTATGTTGTGACTCTATAGATATGTCTCCTCTGTGAGTTTGAACTCATAGGAACCAAAAATAAATTTGGTTATTATCATAAAAATAGCTCCTATTTATTTCTAATCATATCTTTCTAGCAATCTGCCAGATATTATATTCCATGCACTGTAGTCTTTCTCTAAAAATAAAAAAAAAAAAGCTAATCCTTACAATAAGATACATTAGAAATAAGACTCATTAGAAAAGACCCTGATGCTGGGAAAGATTGAGGGCAGGAAGAGAAGGGGACGACACAGGATGAGGTTGGATGGCATCACAACTCTACGGACATGAGTTTGATCAGGCTCCAGGAGACAGTGAAGGACAGAGAAGCCTGGCTTGCTGCAGTTCATGGGGTCACAAAGAGTCGGACATGACTGAGCAACAGAACAACAAAGGAGATTTTTGATCCTTTTTTTTTTTTTTTTTGCAAATGAGGAAACTGAGTTTCAGACAAGGTAACACAGCTAGAAAACATTAGAGGCAGGAAATCTGACTCCAGAACGCATGTCCTTCCCACTCTGTCCTGGCACCTAGCAGGGCCTGGCCCCAGTAGCAGGATCAGAGTCTGCTGAATTGGGTGATGGAGACTGAATTATGCTGGAGAAAAGCATGTGAGACCCACAGTCCAGCAGTGCAGAGTGGAGCGAGGCAGGGAGAGGCCTCCTGTGGGACGCTGCCCAGAGACACAGGGTGGGGGAGTCAGGGGCCAGAACTGTCTGCCTCCTGACTCCTGTGGGTTCATCTGCAGGTCCGCTTTGTGAACAGCACGTGGGTGTTCGGGAAAGGCATGTGCCACGTCAGCCGCTTCGCGCAGTATTGCTCCCTGCACGTCTCCGCCCTGACGCTGACGGCCATCGCCGTGGACCGCCACCAGGTGAGGGCCACCCCCCACCCCCTGCGCTCCCTGCCCTACCGCCCCAGCGTTGCTTACCAGGGCACTCAGGACAGTGCTTCAGCCCATTTATTTTTAAAGACTGTTTCTGATGTGGACCGTCTTTAAAGTCTTCATTGAATCTGTTACAATATCGCTTCTGTTTTATGTTTTGGCTTTTTGGCCGCGAGGCATGTGGGACCTTAGCTTTGTGACCAGGGATTGAACCCGCACCCCTTGCATTGGAAGGCGAAGTCTTAACCACTGGACCGCCAGTGAAGTTCCCTAGACCATTTTTCAAAGAGCCTATTGTTCTTCTTACTGACCAATATGAGCACTAAATTAGGCATATTAAGTCCTTTGTGCTAGGGGCTGCAAAACATTACTCCCCATTTGTTATTCCAGTGAAGACTCCCTGCTGGCATTCAGTGCATCAGAAATGACTGAGCTTGTTTTCGGGGGCAGGAAGGCAAATCTGGAAAATGACAGATGAAAAGAGAGTGACAGATAATTGCAGGTCAGAGGCAAGGCTGCTGGCTGGGAGATGAGGTGGATATTCCTGGGCCTGGTTGTAGAAGAGGTACACCTAGGGTTGCAGACAGGGAGGCATGCAGGCGCAGGAGTCCAGCGGGGTGTTGAGACACTGCTTATGGTCCTGCCCCTTCAGGCGCACATGGGCAGGTAAGGTGAAGGGAGCCGAAAGGACCTGACAGCACCCGTCATGGAGAAGGGTGGTTCCACGCAGATGCCTGGCTTATGCTGATTCAGTGAACCTTGGTTGAATACTTGGGTCTGTGCAGAGTCACTGATCGCAGGTTCAGGGAAGGGCATCATCGCTTGCACAGCACCATATGTCTAGTGACTGATGCAGGGAGGAACAGCCTTGAGGCATGAGGCTGGCTGCCTCAAGGCTGGCTGCAGGCTCATGCTCAGATTTCTAGAAGATCATTAGTCTGCTCTGAGAAGACACAGGGGCACCTTCAGGCCAGTATCATAAGGACAATCAAGACAAAAAGAGGGAAAATCACTCTTTGTCGGAAATACCGCTCTTGCTGAACCGTCTTGACCATTGACTATGACACAGTTTCTTTTTTATGTAAATACTTGCATCCCAATAGCCGACGGGCATCGGATGCAGAACCTAGAGCCAGTTTTCAGGAACAACTGCAAACCTGACTTGGTACTGTGCATCTATTCATAAAACACTTAAAACTGTGAAAATATGGTTTATACTTAACTGTACATAAAGGTAAATGGAGAACTCAGTTCAGTACCAGTTCATTTGTACATTTTAGGTGGGGGGGGGGGGGGCAGGGCTTTTCACATTAACTGCCCATCTGTGTAATTTATAGTTTGACATGATGTGTTTGTTTAAAAAAATTACATAGTATAAACCCATTAAGGATCTGAGGGAAAAGAAGCTTAATGTAGAACTAAGCTTTTAAAGTATGTTTTTTTTTTTATCCTGGTCTTGGTGCAAATGTTAGTTATGCCTTATTCATATCACAGTGAGGTCACTATGCTGTGACATGGTCTGTATTCATGCTGCCCTAGATACTTTTGTAATTATTTGTTGCAGACTTGTGACTGTCCCTCTTAACTTTCTTTTATGTAAGTAATTTGTAAAAAGTTTCTTAAAAATTTTGCTTTTGCTTATTTAATTTTGAATAAAAGCTAAATTCATAATAAAAAAAAAAAATTCTAAAGAGCTCCAAGAGTTACAACAGCCAAGGGATAGGAAGCTTCTAAGGTACAGACTCGTCAGGGAGAATCCTCAGTGGCTCAGGAGGTAAAGAATCTGTGTGCAATACAGGAGACCCAGGAGACTTGGGTTCCATCCCTGATTTGGGAAGATCCCCTGGAGGAAGGCATGGCAACTCACTCCAGTATTCTTGCCTAAAATCCCATGGACGGAGGAGCCTGGTGGGCTACAGTCCATAGTCACAAAGAGTTGGACATGACTAAAGCAGCTTAGCACCCATGCACACTGTCCCTTTGGCATTTATGTTAAGATGTTTTGGTGCAAAGTATCAAAAGGTTACATACAAATATTTCCTGCCTTTTCTTAACCTTCTCCCCTAATTCAACAAGAAGGACTCTGGATCACCTTACCTTTACTTGGGCTACACCTACTTCACTTAACACAGCTAACTGAGGGTCCACCCTTGGACCACAGGTGGGTCTGAGGAACAAGGGGGAGGTTTTGCACACACTGGCCACACTACTGTGATAAAAACCCACACATGGGATCCTGTCCCAGAGGCTACAGGTTCTTGGAGCATCCAGGGTCTCTGACCCAGGCTTCCATTCTCTTTATTGACCTGAGCCATGAAGGAGTGTGAGAGGCAAGGATGGCCGAGTCCAGAATGGAGATGTGCTGGGCAGCTTCTGAAGCCTAGTCCATTCCTCCGATAAACCTTAAGAGACCGGGAGAAGACTGTGGAAGAACACGGTAGAAGGTCCAGTGTGTCCCGGGATAGTATCCTGAGGTGGTGGCAGCTCTTTATGACCTCTCCTCCTGACCCTACTCACCCCAAACATCTTTTTCAGGAAATAATGATTCTAACCTAGCCACCAGGGTGTCCATCAACAGACAGATGGATAAAGAAGATGTGGTGTATATATATACTGGAATACTACGCAACCATAAAAAAGAATGAAATTTTGCCATTTGCAGCAACATGGATGGATTTGGAGGGTATTATGCTAAGTGCGAAGGCAATGGCACCCCACCCCAGTACTCTTGCTTGGAGAATCCCATGGACGGAGGAACCTGGTAGGCTGCAGTTCATGGGGTCGCTAAGAGTCGGGCACGACTGAGCGACTTCACTTTCTCTTTTCACTTTCATGCATTGGAGAAGGAAATGGCAACCCACTCCAGTGTTCTTGCCTGGAGAATCCCAGAGATGGGGGAAGCCTGGTGGGCTGCCGTCTATGGGGTCACACAGAGTTGGACACGACTGAAGTGACTTAGCATAGCACAGCATGCTAAGTGAAGTAAGCCAGATGGATAAAAACAAATACTGCATGATATTACTTATATTGGAATCTAAAGTAATACAGCAAACTAGTGAATATAACAAAAAAGAAGCAGACCCCCAGATAGAGAACAAACTAGTGGTTACCAGTGGCAAAAGGGAAGGAGGAAGAGACAATGTCTGGGTAGAGGATTAAGAGATACACACTGCAGGTATAAAATAAGCTACAAGGATATGTTGTACAACACAAGGAATATGACCCATATTTTACAATAACTATAAGTGGAGTATCAGGGAAGGCAATGGCACCCCACCCCAGTACTTTTGCCTGGAAAATCCCATGGATGGAGGAGCCTGGTAGGCTCTAGTCCATGGGGTCGCTAAGAGTCGGACACGACTGAGTGACTTCACTTTCACTTTTCACTTTCATGCATTGGAGAAGGAAATGGCAGCCCACTCCAGTGTTCTTGCCTGGAGAATCCCAGGGACGGGAGAGCCTGGTGAGCTTCCGTCTATGGGGTCGCACAGAGTCGGACACGACTGAAGCGACTTAACAACAACAACAACAACAACAATAAGTGGAGTATAACCTTTAAAATTGTGAATCACTATATTGTATACTTATAATTTATATCATATTATACATCAATTATATTTCAATTTAATAAAAAGAAATAATGATTCTAACCTTAAAATGAGGCTGCTGTAAAATTCCCAAGTCTTTATTTAAACCTTTTAGGAGAATTGATTGGCATATAGTAGCAACTGGTTCTAAGATGCTTTTCAGCCCAAAGCTTCTAGCACTGGTTTTATTTGGGGCTTGGGAAAGCTGGGCCCCACTACAGTTTTATTGGGTTGGCCAGATAGTTCGTTCGGTTAGTGAGTATGATGTTCAACACAGTTCTTGGTGAAAATGAAAAATGTGTCTTTTATTAGTACTTAAAGCCAAATGAATTTTTTGGCCAGCCCAGTAGAAACGACTTTCAGAAACAGCAGTGACCCCCAAATAAAGGTCGATGCAGCTTCCCACAGTAAGTGGTGAGGACCTCACCCTGTGTGTGTCACCTTCCGACCCCTCACAGCCCTTCGTAATCTAAAGGATCTGGGCAGACGGGATGAGGTCCTGAGGCTGGAGGCTGATCATGGCTGCCCCTCTGCCCACCCCACTGTGAGTGTCATGGGGACAGACCTCTTCCTTCACTCCTCCCTAACTTTCTCACTGCACCCTGCTCCGGCCAGGCATGACCTACCTGCAAGAGCCATTTGAACTGCCTGGAGTCTCTGAGTCCAGATGGCATCCTCTTTCTACCCCCAGAGCTGGGTGGTACTGTGGTGTAACCCAGGGGCTCTACAATGAATTAAGGGGTACTTGATTTTGTAAGTAGGACCTACCTGCCTCGTTGTGACAAGTGAGCCACATCATCTGGACTTCTCATTTGCTTCAAGCTGTCTTCTGCCAATGATGCCCAGTTTTGTGTGTTTTCCAGGTCATCATGCATCCGTTAAAACCCCGGATCTCAGTCACAAAAGGTGTCATCTACATCGCAGTCATCTGGACCATGGCAACGTTCTTTTCACTCCCACATGCTATCTGCCAGAAATTATTTACCTTCAAGTACAGGTGAGATGGACTAGTAGGGAGCAGCCTGGGGGCCTGGAGGACTTTGACAGATGGAAACTTGAGCCTCCTCTGAGTCTCAGACTTACTAGCACCAAGTTACTATGCCAAGCTGGTCTCTCTGCTTCCTTCCCATCCTGTTGCTTCCAGGCCTGTGCCTATCCTCTGCACTTTTTTTGTTTTGCCTTTTTCCCTCATCCTTTCTTCTAAACACTATACAGCTCTTCCTTGTTATTCTCTGTCCATTTGTTTGCAAGGTCAAGGCAGTAGCAATCAGCTTCTGCCAGTGGGGACATATACCCACCCAGACTGAAATTCAGAATCACCTAGTCCCTGTTTTAAATGATGAGGTTTAAGTTCTCTTGCACCACCTACAAACAAACCTGTATATGTCTAAGTCATATGTATATGTATATGTCAGGCAAGATGCTGTCCCCACACACACCTCTCATTTATCGTATGCTTTGTCTTGTGCGCTTCTAGAAAAGAAAGCACTCAGTGTCTTGAAATTTAAATACTTGTGTGTGCTGCTAGCTCATTAAAGGTGATCTCCCCTGTTAGACTGTGAGGTTGGGGGGAACTGGCTCCATTTCTGATTTTGTCATCTGGCTGTCCCTAGCATCTAAATGACTGTCTCCACATCACAAGCTCTCAGTACATATTTGCTGAATGAATGAATGAACGTAGAGTGATCTTTATCAGTTCATAGTTGTTTTAGCTGAAGTTCTATAGAAATAGATCCTGAGATAAAGGAAGATGCATGTGCCCATGGTTTTTAAGAAAGTGCTCCCAGGGGACTTCCCTGGTGGTCCAGTGGTTAAGAATTCTCCTTCCAATGCAGGGGTCATGGATTCGATCCCTCACTAGGGAACAAGATCCCATGTGTTGAGGAGCAACTAAGCCCAGACTGCAACTACTGAGCCTGCTCTCCACAACTAGACAGCCTGCATGCTTCAGCTAAGACCTGACACAGCTGAATACATAAATGAAGTGCTGGATCTCCCTGGGGGTACAGTGGATAAGAATCCACCCACCAGTACAGGGGTCACAAGTTCGACCCCAATTCTGGGACGATTCCACATGCCATAGAGCAACTAAGCCTGTGTGCCACAACTGCTAAAGCCTGTGTGCCCAGAGCCCAGGCTCTGCAAAAAGAGAGGCCCCCACCATGAGAAACCTGCACATTGTAGTAAGAGCAGTCCCTGCTCGCTGCATCTAGAGAAAGCCCGTGTGTAGCAACAAAGACCCAGTGCAGCAACAACAGAATAATTAATTTTAAAAATACCAATAGGTTTCTACATACTTAAAAAAAATCACCCTTAAAAAAATAAATAAGTGAAGTGCTCCCAGGGGTGGTAGATACTGGGTAGAGAAGCAGGATGGCAAATGGGGAGAGACCTAGGGAGATCCTGGCCTGCGGGGGGTGCTCTGGGACAGACTGTAGCTGCGTCTGCCAGCTTGGAGGCAACGGAGCTGCGCTCTCATATCCTGGGAAACTCCCGGTCACTTCTAGCTCTTAGTGAATCTGGGGAAAGTGTCTTTACTGGCCTTCGGGTGGTCCTAGGCTCCTGGAAGTCTTAGGTACCAGCTGTGTCTTGTGGGGTGGGCACGAGATGGGGCCCAGTGCCTCAGACCAACGAGGGGTCCCCTGCTGATGGGTCTTCCCGTGTGCTGCCTCACCTGAAACATACATTTACACACACTCCTGTGATGTAGGAGGGCTCCAAAGAACACTCTTTGAAGGCCAACGTGAACTAATTTATGAAGGATCCATGCCTGAATTCTAGGATACCGAGTGAATCACGTACCCACTCCCCCTGAGCACTCAGCGTGAATGTGGAGGGCTGTTTCTTTTTTTCTGATAACGAAAGCAAAGAGAGTTTTCTTTGTTTCACCAGTGACAGCCACCTGTATGTACTGATATTACAAGATCAACAAGCTACATGGTATGATGAGAAAGTAGCAATTTCGAGTTGCTGCTTAGAGATTTTACAGGATGAAAACCTGGCTGGCATCAGAAGTCTGGATATTTAAATAAAGACCCGAACTTAGATTTCCTGCCACAAGTTCCTGCCTTGCTTTTTCCAGAGCATCTTTTAAAATGTTCATTCAGAATTGAGCCTGTGAAAAATTAGTGACTTCCACGCCTACCAGCTTGTACGTAACAGGTGCTTGCTGCCTTACTCTCTCTCCTGACCATTGGAGACCTGGGAATAAGGATGGCACTTCTCCCAGCTCACAGCACCCCCAGCTGGGATGTAAGTAATAGTCTTGTGACTTCCTTTGTGTGAGTGTGTTAAAACAGCACCTTCAGTCAAAATGGCCCTGGGATTTTCGCTTCTCCAAAATTGAAAGAAAGTCCTGAGGGAGCTCCCTGCTGCCTCATTCAGAAGATCATAATCTGCACATTCTTCATCCACCAGCTCCAGGTTTTCCAATACACATAGGTGTCCTTAAAGAATTTGAAGAGGACCGGGTACATTCCATAGAAAATAAGTATTTTTGTCTGAGTGGCTGAAGGTATATGAGTTCCAGCATTGCCACTCACATTCTCAAAACTCATCATTCCCCCCCCCCACACCCATTCTTTGGATCCCCTCTGGAATGAGAGTAGATTGTGCAACAGAAATTTCAAGAATTCCCGAATCCATTGTGCTCCCAGGATGAGTTAATTCTAAGACTAGGAACACCAGTGCATTTATTCATTGAACAAATATTTATTGGGCCTCTATTCTGGGCTAGGTACAATACAAAGTAAACACACAGAGTAATCTAGGTGTATTTCTCTTTCTTAAAAATTGAAGTATAGTTGATTTGCAGTGTTAGTTTCAAGTGTATAGCAGACTTTTTTCTCTTATAGGTTATTACAAAATGTTGAGTATAGTTCTCTGTGCTAGACAGTAGGTCCTTGTTATCTATTTTATATATTATAGTTTTTATATGTTAATCACATCAGTCAAATGTTAACAATTTATAAGTTCATATTCATTAGTCCTGAATATTCATTGGAAGGACTGATGCTGAAGCTGAAACTCCAATACTTTGGCTACCTGATGCAAAGAACTGACTTATTTGAAAAGAACCTGATGCTGGGAAAGATAGAGGTGGGAGGAGAAGGGGATGACAGAGGATGAGATGGTTGGATGGCATCACTGACTCAATGGACATGAGTTTGAGTAGACTTCAGGAGTTGGTGATGGACAGGGAGGCCTGGCGTGCTGCAGTCCATGGGGTCGCAAAGAATTGGACACAACTGAGCAACTGAACTGCACTGAATGTTAACCTCAAACTCCAAATTTACCCCTCCCCCTGACCTTTCCCCTTTGGTAACCATGTTTGTCTTCTATGTCTATGGGTCTGTTTCTGTTTTGAATATAAGTTCATCCGTGTCATTTTTAACATTTAAAAAAAAATTTTGTATTTTTTTTTTAGATTCCACATATAAGCAATATCATACAATATTTGTCTTTCTCTGTCTGGCTTACTTCATTTAGCATGATAACCTCTAGGTCCATTTGTGCTGCAAATGACATTATTTCATTATTTATGGCTGAGTAATATTCCACTGTATATGTGTACCATATCTTCTTTATCCACTCATTTGTCATTGGACATTTAGGTGTTATTCTTACCTTTATAGAACTCCCAGCTTAGTGGGAATGCTGGAAATGTAGTCAGATAATCAGGCTTCTCATCAGCTATGCTTTAACGGATGGATGTACCAGGAACCCAGGGGAGAGAGAGGCCAGTGTTCCTGGGATGGGGCTTTTCCCCAGTAACCGCACATTCTCCTTCTCTCTCCCCTGTCCCCAGTGAGGACATTGTCCGCTCCCTGTGCCTGCCAGACTTCCCTGAGCCAGCCGACCTCTTCTGGAAGTACCTGGACTTGGCCACTTTCATCCTGCTTTACATTCTGCCCCTCCTCATCATCTCCGTGGCCTATGCCCGTGTGGCCAAGAAGCTGTGGCTGTGCAACACCATTGGTGACGTGACCACGAAGCAGTACCTGGCCCTGCGGCGCAAGAAGAAGAAGACCATCAAGATGCTGATGCTGGTGGTGGTTCTCTTTGCCCTCTGCTGGTTCCCCCTCAACTGCTACGTCCTCCTGCTGTCCAGCAAGGTCATTCGCACCAACAATGCCCTCTACTTTGCCTTCCACTGGTTCGCCATGAGCAGTACCTGCTACAATCCCTTCATCTACTGCTGGCTCAATGAGAACTTCAGGGTCAAGCTGAAGGCGCTGCTGCGCATGTGCCAGAGGTCGCCCAAGCCTCAGGAGGGGCAGCCGCCCTCCCCTGTGCCCTCCCTCAGGGTGGCCTGGGCAGAGAAGAGCAGCAGCCACAGGGCTCCTCCAGCCAACAGCCTCCTGCCGTCCTCCCAGGTGCAGTCTGGGAGGACAGACCTGGCGTCCGTGGAGCCCATTGTGACCATGACTTAGAGGAGGAGGCTGGGAAGGGGTGGGGGTGAGGGGCTGTGTCTGCTGAGGAGTATGGCAGAGTGCCTGAGAACAGAGCCTGGAAAAGTCTGTGCTCACACATGATGAACTTCACATGCCAGAAACAATTCCTGCAGAAGCTCGAGGGCACTTGAGTTCCCACACAATTCTGTCCAGCCTCTTGGCTCCATTAGAGAAAGCAAAAAGGCAACTTCCAGCTCCACACATATCGGTGAATTTCTGTCATGCTGGTTCCCCGAGCCAGAGGACCTGGGACAGCTTCTGCTCACATGGGGATTAAGTTAGGCAACTGCTCCCAGCAGTCAGGTAGCTGCTTTACAACACTCCCCACCACTGATCACTTGTGATGGACCCTGGAGTCAGACTTGGGGTGTGCACAACCCAGAGGCACAGCACTGCTTGAGACAAGATCGTTGGCCAGTGAGAGGTTCGCCAGCCAGAGCTGGTGTGGAGCTTTGAATGCCTTGCTTTCTGAAGTCGCTGGAGCAAGATGAATCCCAGTTCTACAGAGGCCCAACACATGACAAGAAAGGGCTGACTGAGTTCTTTACTTTAGTAAACAGGAATTAGTGAGTTTCCTTAAAACAAAGAAAGACTCTCATTGAAAGTTTGAAACATTCAGAAAAGCATAAAAAGGGAAATAAAAACTACCCCCTTCTCCCACTAACTTGTGATAAGTTCTGTCAAAATGCTATGGATTTCTTGGCAACTTTTTTCTGTATGTGTGTGTCAGTGATTTTTGTTTCATGTTGAATTACAGATTTTTCCATTTAGAAATAAGAAATACAAGCATAGCCGAGAACTCCTGAACCCCTCTCCCAGGAGTAATATCTACTGGAAGAGTGACATGAGATGGGAGAAGAGCTCAAGGAGAAAACTGTCCCAGAGCAGACAGACTGCCTTCATTCTGCAACCAGTGGTGGGAAGGGCCTGGTTAAAGGACCTCTCTTGGGATGGTGGCCATTGTGATAAACCAGAAACAAAAGATACAACCAGAAAAAAAAGATACATCCAAGAGATACAATTCCTCCTCTCCTGCAATCTCACAGAACAAGATGCGATGAAATACTGCTCTGCTTTTGCAGGAGATGAGAGAGCAGGCTTTCCAACATACTCCCAAGCTGTCTAGACAGGATGTTTCTCCTCTGTGTTATCTGAATAGTAAGGCTTTTTCACACCAATTTCCACAAAACAGCTCACATTCAACCTTACTCTAGTGGCTCACGTGTTACTTATCAAAACCTATGGCATCATGATGGCCTTTAATAACTCAGCTT
Source organism: Tragelaphus eurycerus (assembly GCA_935064755.1). Taxonomy (NCBI): domain Eukaryota; kingdom Metazoa; phylum Chordata; class Mammalia; order Artiodactyla; family Bovidae; genus Tragelaphus; species Tragelaphus eurycerus. The sequence goes on from CAKXYN010000123.1 coordinate 4,285,219, forward strand.
GCCAGAGAAACCTCATTCCAGAGACAATGGGTGTTTTCATCATCTTCCGTCTGGTCCTGAGTGAGTCACAGTGTCACCCAGGAGAGAGATGCCCCAGGCAGAGGAGAGCTTCATTCACCAGCCCTAAACAAGTGCTGCTCTCATGCTCGTTTGAGGTTTCTTTCTAGCAACTAGAGAGATTCTGAAAACAAACAATAGCCATGGAGCTGAGTGGAAAACTGAGGCTCAGGAAGAAGGGGTTTGTCTGAGGTTCACTTAGATCTCTTGGCTGTTAACTGGACTTTGTCATATCATCTGCTTCCCTAAAACAAATCCTGGGGGTTCATTATTACTATTCTGTTTTGGGGATGTTTGAAAATTTCAAGCTGTAAAGTTTAAAAAATCATCTTCTGAACAGCGGGTAAAAAAGTGACTTTCGTGAGACGTGCATGCTACCTTGCTTCAGTTGTGTCCGATTCTTTGTGACCCTGTGGGCTATAGCCTGCCAGGCTCTGTCCATGGGATTTTCCAGGCAAGAATACTGAAGAGGGTTGCCATTCCCTTCTCCAATGTATCTTCCTGACCCAGGGATCAAACCTGGGTCTCCTGCACTACAGATAAGTTCTTTACCATCTGAGCTACCAGGGAAGCCCATAGGTTCCACCTTCATGGGAGAGAGGGAGGCTTTTAGGCCCATAGGGATACCAGGCGGGTTTTTTCCAGCCCAAATGGCTCCCAGGCCTGAGCCTATTGTCTTTTAATGCTGTCATGGTATCCTTTGAATCAGAAAGAGAGCAAGTGGCAGAGCTATGAAAAGTTTGTCCTGGTCTGAAATCAGACAAAAAGTTTGCCTCTGCTTCCTCCTCTCTGAGGGCCTGTAGAAATGCTGCCAAGTCACAGGGAAGGTCTTTCTCTGGTAGAAGTCCCGCCCCACTAAGGTCTAGGTCTGCTGTCAGCTCTGTCTCCCATCTCCCTCCACTTCATCAACCTTCCCTGTGTGTCTCAGAGTAAAAAGTGCTTTGTGTTTATGAAAGTGACATGTGTCACCCTGGAAGCTCTGCACTGTGCTGTCGTGAAGACTTGACTGTAACTTGTTCCAGTGTCAATAAAATACATAGTGGCTGTGTGGCCTGTGCTTCCCAGACTGGTGATTCCAGTTGGTGACCTTCAAATAGGAATTCAAGTGGATTAGATGAAGAGTGTGTGGAGAGCTTCAGCCCTCACCTCTGCATTTTACAGCTGAGCAAACACAAACAAACTGAGCAGGTTAAGAACCAGTTGAAAGCCTCTGGGTAGCACTTCTTCCGTTGCGCTGGCTGCAAGTCCCCTCTTTTGTGATTGTGAGTCTGTGTTGAGTGAGTTAACCTGGGGCTCCATCTGCTCCTTGGTGATCCCAGAGATGAAGCTGCCATTCCCACATGCAGGGTGCAGTGGGTACTGCTTTGCTAGTCACAGGATTTCTGCTCACCCTGGACTGAGGCTCCCCCTGTCCAACCAAGTAAGCTGGGTAGGAGCCTCTATAAGCAGCTCTTTGCAGGAAGCCCCTCTCAGCAGGCAGCCGCTTTTCTTGTCACTTTAGCATAAAGCTGTATTGTAACTAACTTTTAGACCAGGTCCCCCCATGCTGTACTCACCTCTGGCCCAAGCACAAACTTCAAAATTTTAATGACACAATATCTTGCCTCGCTTGTCAGTTCTTTCTGTAAATCAAAAGAGTAGAAATGAAGAAGTAATTTACAGATGACCAGATCTCTTCGCTGGCTTCCCCTCCAATAATCTTGTGAGTAAGACTAACACCAAGAGGAAGATCATGAGGAGCCGACAAGCCTGCACACAGTGGGGCATGGTGACCACTCTTACCCCCCATCTCAGGGATTAACTGAGACGACTTCCCTCTTTCCCTTCAAAACTTCCCTGGCTGAGCAGCGTCTTCAGAGCTGGTGTTTGGGAGACACTGAGTCCACCATCTCCCCAGATTCCTGACACTCTAATTAGTCACCTTTCCTTTCTACCAGCATTTGTCTCTCTCCCTTTCTCTCTCTCATGTTGAATTTTGAGTGATGAGCAGACAGACCTGATTTGGTAGCACTTCCACTGCATACATAATTACCCTGATGCCATCCAGAGCCCAGGAAATCAGTGTTAAATAACGACGCAGAAGGGAATTTATTATACCTGGGGAACATTTGAAAGAAAATGAAAGGCAACGGAGAAGAGAGGAGAATTAAGACCTGCTGACAGCTCCTGCGTGAGACACCTTGCTGAATGTTTCTAAGTCCATAGACTCATTTTCCCTCAGTATTTCTCCAAGGTGGACGTTATTATTTCTACACTGCAGGTGAGGAAACTAAAGCTCAGTAAAGATCCTACAGCCTAATCTTGAGATTAAGTTCTGAGAAGCCATGTAGGAAAAGAACCTGACTTTGTTTTTAATTTAATGTTCTATGAATTTCCTTGATTATAGGGCTCTTTGGGGAGTAAAACTTGTTTATCCCAAAATCAGTGCTTGCGTTACATGCTTTAGGAAATGATTGACTACCATTTGGTGGGTCCCAGGGCCCCTTGTAGCCCCATGGTCAGTGAACTCATGCTCACAGAGCAGGGCGAGTATCACGCTGCCTTGTGGGCCCCCCCAGTTAGAAACATCTTCCCAACCAGCTGTGAGCCACAGCTGAGTGGCCTGGCCCTACTTACGGACTGTGGCAGGTGGACATGGGTAGCATCTGTCTCACAGCCAGCCTGGGTCTCAGGGTCTGCAGGCAGCAAAGGCAGAGCCCGGCTGGACGCTCGCTGCTCCAGGAGGGCTGGGAGGTTCCCCCGGGTCCCTAGGGTAATGGGAGCCGTGCCAGAGTGTCTGGGCTGGGGCCATCGGGGAAGAGGGGCTCTTGTGACATCCACTGGGTAAAGATGCTTGTCCTAGAGCATTGCCCACAGGTAGAAGATGCTCCTAGTGCTGTGGGGTCAGGACGTCAGCACCTTTTGGCCTCTGTGTATCCTCCCCACCCCCTCACCCTGCCACCTCACCCCTGCCCTCGTCTCTCATGTCAAGGTGTGTAGAGTTAGTAAAGGGACAAATACAGTATATGCAATGCTGGAGGCTTTGGGGGGAACAAATAACCAGTGGTATTTAGTGTGAGAAAGCCCTAGGGTTCAGGTTTTAGAGCCTCTCTTGCTGAGACTAATCCATTTGCTGCTTCATGCGGACAAAGGACTTGACGTTAACAGCTCCTCCTCCTCTCCTGTTTTCAGCCTAGCAGGGACTCTGTACTCAGACTGGTCATGAATTTAAGTTGCTCAGCTTCCATACGAGGCAAAGGAATCATGAACACAGGGTTCAGGATATGGTTATCTCAGGTGGAGGAGGGGTAGGCATTGGCAGGTAGGGTGATGGGAACCACGTGGCTATAAATAATTGTCAAGACTCTAACTTCAATCTGGGGCAGTGGGTTTGTGGGTGCGTATTATTTGATTACGGGGAAGGCAATGGCACTCCACCCCAGTACTTTTGCCTGGAAAATCCCATGGACGGAGGATCCTGGTAGGCTCCAGTCCATGGGGTCGCTAAGAGTTGGACACGACTGAGCGACTTCACTTTCACTTTTCACTTTCATGTATTGGAGAAGGAAATGGCAGTCCACTCCAGTATTCTTGCCTGGAGAATCCCAGGGATGGTGGAGCCTGGTAGGCTGCTGTCTATGGGGTCGCACAGAGTCGGACACCACTGAAGTGACTTAGCAGCAGCAGCAGCATTATTTGATTAAAAATCACCAATCAAATAACCTAGTAGCTAAAAGCAGGTCACAGCTGGACCAGCATTAAGAGCGTGCCATAAACCCAGAGTTATGATTCATCCAATTCTGTGTCTCTGCAGTCTATATACAAACAATAAGCCAGTAGAACTGGAACCCGGAGGTCCACACCTTCACCTTTCTTCCCTGCATCCTGCAATCAAATTGCATCTGTACATGTAGCATTAGAACATGCAAATTGAGTTCACTGCTGAGACAAGTAGGACAGGACAACTACATTTATTTTTTTTAAAGCAATCTTGTATTTTCAGATTTAAAACTTGCCTCCTCGTTTCTTTGCTTTTGTTTTCTAACCCGTCACTGTTGCTAATTCTGTCCCAATTGTTCAAAACAGTTAAAGCGCCATTGTGAGGTCACCACTCAGTGCCCCTCACCTCACCTGCTGTGCTGCTTCTCCCGGGCTAGCTGATTGTATGTTTACCTAACTCTAGTCAGCAAAGCAGGGCTTCCCTGGTGGCTCAGTGGTAAAGAATCCTCTTGCCAATGCAGGAGACAAGGGTTTGATCCCTGAGTAGAGAAGATCCCCCGGAGAAGAGAATGGCAACCCACTCCTATATTCTTACCCGGAAAATCCTGTGGACAGAGGAGCCTGACAGGCTACAGTTCATGGGGTTGCAAAAGAGTTGAACACAACTTAGTGACTAAACAACAACCATTCAAGCCAGCAGAGAACCTGCTTTCCCAGGAGTCACCTTCTCCTCTCCTTAGTGGGTAGATATTCCAACTTCCTAGATCTGTTTCTTCCTCATTTTCCATTTACTCCTTTACTTTGGAAGCTACATATTCCAGCTCCTGTTCAAGAAAAGAAAAATTTCTTTTGAGACCTTGTATGTCCTGTGAGTCTGTGCTCAGTCTCTTCAGTCCTGTCCAAATCTTTGCGACCACATGGACTGTAGCCGGGCAGGCTCCTCTGCCCATGGGATTCACCAGGTGAGAATACTGGAGCCAGTCACCAGTTCTTCCTCTAGAGGATCTTCCCAACCCAGGAACTGAACCTCCATTTGCAAGTGGATTCTTTACAAACTGAGCCACCAAGGAAGTCCTGTATGTCCTGAGATATGTTTAATTCACATATAATTCTAATTGTGGCTGACTGAAAATAGTGTCATAGATTGAAAATCACTGTCTCTCAGAATTTCAAAGGTATTTTATTAGTTTTCTGTTGCTGCCATACAAATTATGATTGCCTTAGTGGGTTAAGGGCTTTGCTGATGGCTCAATTGGTAAAGAATCTGCCTGCAATTCAGGAGGCCTGGGTTTGATACCTGGGTTGGGAAGATCCCCTGGAGAAGGGAAAGGCTACCCACTCCAGTATTCTGGCCTGGAGAATTCCATGGACTGTGCAGTCTATGGAGTTGCAAAGAGTCGGACAGGACTGAGCGACTTTCACTTTCACTTTAGTGGGTTAAACAGCACAAATGTATGCTTTTACATTTCTGTGGGCAGGTCAGAAGTCAGACACAGGTCTCAGGAGGACAAAAGTAAGGCTCAGGCAGGGCTCCATTTTCTTGTGTAGGCTCTGGGTCTGATTGTTTCCTTGCCTCTTCTGGCTCCTGAGGCCTCCCACACTCTGTGGCTCATGGCACCTTTCTGCCAGCTTCAAGGGTAGCTGGGTGGCACCTCTCTGATCTTCTCTAGTCTTGTTTCCCCATCTCTCCTGCTCCTCTCCTGCACTTTCAGGAGCTTCATGATTACACTGGGTCCACCTGAGTAGCCCAGGGTACTCTCCCTCTTAGTCAGCTGACAGCAGTCTCGATTCCAGCTGCAGCCTTCATTCTGCTTTGCCTGATGCGTTCACAGGTACTGGGGATAAGGACATGGACATCCTCGGGAGGCTATTATTCCACTGACCAGTGCTGCTCGTCTGCCTTCTAGGACTTCTGCTGAGAAACTGGAGGCTTTTCTGACTCCCATTCCTATGCATGCAGCCCAAGATTACCTACCTTAGGTAGAAGCCAAACAGGGGTCAAAGACTGTAATAAGAATCACTGCTTCTGCTCCGTCAAGTATTTAATGTAGGCACCAACCTGTATGATTCCCCCAGGCAGGTGATACTGCTTTGAGATTAGATTTTCACCAGGAGGATGAGCTTCAGGGGCCTCCACCAACACTGCTGTACCTATCCTTGTGTGTTGGTTCTGCCAGTTGCTGAGTGTTCTGACTGTATACTTAGGTACTCAGGACTTAGCCACAGAATAACCTCATGAACCCAGTATAAGTGGGACTTAAGCGACAATGCGATTCATAGATGAGAGGGGGACTTGTGACTTCCCCCTCTCATCTATGAATCGCAATGTCTTTTTTCATCTCTAAGAACTGGTGGCCCAAAAGCCAGAGTCCAATTATCTCCAAATGTGTACAATGGCCATTGCACAAGCCCCTTTGGAGAAAGGCCAGACCGTTGACTAATGAGCTGACCCTGCTGACTGTAACAATAACCATGCTTTCTGTGCCACTAGGAGTGAGTTACTATGTGGCTTCTGCCACCCTAGGTAGCATCCTCACATTCATTTTTGATGCTCGGAAGAAATCCACTTTGGTGGTTTTACATATCCCTGCGTTTCCATCACTGGTGTGTTTTTTTATGTCAAGGAGAGGTCTGGGCCCTCTCAGAGGACTTATCTAGGGTTGAATGCATGGGTCACACCTCCTAAATTCACTTCAGTATTACCATCTTTCAAAGTCTTTGCATTACTCTTTCTAACTTTTACTACATAATATCTCAAGTTCTTTTTGGCATAGACCACTATTGAGACCATGGGCTTCCCATGTGGCTCAGTGGTAAAGAATCCACATGCCAAGCAGGAGATGCAGGTTCCATCTCTGGGGCAGGAAGATCCTTTGGAAAAGCAAATGGCAACCCATTCCAGTATTTTTGCCAGGGAAATCCCATGGGTAGTGGAGCCTGGTGGGCTACAGTCTGTAGGGTTGCAAAAGAGTCAGACATGACTTAGCAACTAAGCCACCATCACTATGGAGCCCAGAGACAATAGAAACTCAGAAAACAATTAAAACCATTCTCAGGGCTACAAACAGCTAAAAATTATCTTAAAAAGTAAGAACAACTTTGGAGCTCTTGTACTTCCTGATTTTAAAACTTATTACAAAGTTATAGAAAAAAAAAACAACAACTGTGATACTGGCATAAAGATAGTCATACAGATCAATGGAATAGAATAAGCCCTCATATATATGGTCAAGAAATTTTAAACCAGGCTGCCAAGACCAAAGAGGAAAAGGAGTCTTTTCAGCAAATGGTGTTAGGAAAACTGGATATCCATATGCAGGAGAAAGAATTTGAACCCATGCAAGATGGATCAATTACCTAAAGAGCTAAAGCTATAAAATTCTTAGAAGAAAACATAGGGGGAAAAAAAGTCTTCATAACTTTGGATTTGGCAATGATTTCTTGGATTGGGCACCAAAAGCACAGTGATAAAAGTTAATAAGTTAAAAATTAAAAGTTTTAATCAAAATTAAAAGTTTCTATTCATCAGATGAAATAGCAGAGTAAAAAGACAACCTTTAGAATGGAAATATACTTGCAAATCATATATTTGAGAAGACATTAATATCCAGAATAAATAAAGAACTTCTACAACTCAACAACAATAACAACAAAATCCAATTTTAAAACAGTCAAAGGACTTTAATAGACATTATTCCAAAGAAGATACACAAATGGCCAAAAAACACATGAAAGAAATTTCAAGATCACTTAATAGGGAAATACAAATCAAAATCACAGTGAGATAACATTGCACACCCAGTTAGGATGGCTACTATTTAAAAAAAAAAATGGAAAAAAGAACACCAGTGTTGCTGAGAATGTGTGGAAACAGTAACTGTTTGATACAGCTGGTAGGAATGTATAATGGAACAGCTGCTGTGGGAAACAGTATAGCAATAACTCAAAAGATTAAAAATCGAATGCTGTATGATCCAGAATTTTCACTTCTGGTTATATACCTAAATGAACTGAAAGGAAAGTTTCTAAGAGACATTTGTACATCCATGTTCATAACAGCATTTTTCACAAGAGGCAAAAGGTAGAAGCAACCCAAGTTGATGAATGGTAGAAAAATGTGGTATGCACACACAAAGAAATGTTATTCAGCCTTTAAAGAAGGAAATTCTGACACGTGCTACAGCGTGGATGAAACTTGAGGGCTTTATGCTTTGTGAATAAGCCAGTAACAAAAAGACAAATCATGTATGACTTCATTTCCATAGGGGTACACAGATTGGTCAAATTCGGAAGAGGAGAGTTGTTTAATGGGTATAGAGTTCAGTTTTGCTAGATGAAAAAAGGTTCTGGAGGCTGGTTGTACAATATAAATATATTTAACAAGACTTAACTATGGCTGGATGGCATCACTGACTCGATGAATGTGAGTCTGGGTGACCTCCGAGAGCTGGTGATGGATAGGGAGGCCTGGCGTGCTGCAGTTCATGGGGTCGCAAAGAGTCGGACACGACTGAGCGACTGATCTGATCTGATACACTTAAAAATACTTAAGATGGTAAATACTATTATATGAATTTTAACCCCAAGTGTAAAAAAAGCATATAAGTTGCACGTGAAAAACAAAAGGTCATTTTCGGTAACCCAAACTTAATCCACTGACTCCAGAATCTCTGGCGCATATTCCCATGTTGATAAACTCAACCTAATCTACATTTTTATTTCTCCCTTCCTCTTGTAACACTCTGATAATCTATGCTCAGATATGTTACCTATGTATTTGTAGATTTCAGTTATTTAAATCATGCAATTTGTTTGGTATGAAATATCTCCTTTGGATTTGGTGATGTCAGTGGCCCCTGCAGACCCTGGGATCTACAGGCAAATAGGAGTTAGTAGGGGTGGGACTTGAAGAGGCTTGACATTTCATTTCAAGGAGTCCTCTGATGAGGTTAGTACGTAAGCAGAGTGGACCAACCTCAGCAGGTGGAGAGAAGAAATTGCTTCTTCATACAAGAGAGGCTCAATGAAGTTTGGAATTATTGGAGTGGTCTGAATTGCCCACAGATACACCTGTTTCAGTTTCAAGGTGCTGCCTTTTCCCTATAAATGCCCTTACTTTTACATTAGAGACCAAGTGAGGCTGTCAATTCAACCAATGTTGTACTTCAGCAGGCCACTATTTTTGATTAACCACTGTATTAGCTACATGAACTCTGCACTTTTGAGAAACAACCAATTCTTTTAGGGCAATCATGGAATATCCCTCATCCTCTGATGTAAAGTTTTCAGTCTGTCATTCTCTTTTAGAAACTGTTATAGCTGAGTTAAAAGCAGCTGTCCCATCTCACAACTTGTCTACTTCTTACGTCCATTATAATGCTCAATCTCCATAGCCACCGTAGCTCTGCCTTCCATAGGCAAGCTGTTCCAAATGACTGTGATGGGCCATTTAAGTGACCGCTCAGCCAAAGCATGCTCTGGAACCCCTGAGCCTCTTCCTGTGATGCTAACCCATCCTCACTGACTGTAAACCTAGGAAACTAGATAATGAATTCTGGATTCCCATTCCCTTGAAAGTCCATAGGCCTTTCTGGAACAAAAATTGTTTTTTGATTCAAGCATTAAATTTTTTTTAATTGAAATATGGTTGATTCACAATGTTGTGCTCATTTCTGCTGTATAGTAAAGTGACTAAATCATGACATACTTTTCCATTTTCTTTTTCATTATGATTTATCACAGGATATTGAATATAGTTCCCTGTGCTATACAGTGGGATGTAGTTGCTTACAAATTCATTACTAATCTTTGTTACAGAAAATGAAGCCACTCTAGCTAGTTTAAATCACTGGAAGGGGTCTTTGACCTTCACACAGCTTCTACATCATATAGTTCACGTCTCCTTCCATGTCTGATTGTGTGTCTACTTGCCAGAACCTAGGTCACATGAAGATTGCTAATTGCAAACGTTATAGTGTAGATAATTCTTAAAAAGCATTCCAGGCTTTGTAGTATAAGAAACTTGGAATGGATGTCAAATGAACCAGCGTGATGTAGCTCATGTAGCGAAGATCCATAGAAAGTAATCTCTCTCTCTGTCTTTGAAAGTCTGAAAATTACTTCATTACCTCTCTGAAATGATAGCTTAGCTGTGTAAAGAATAAAATAGCAGGTTGACTGATGTTTTCCCAAAACATTTTGAGGATGTTATTCTGTTTCTGGATTCTATTGTTATTGATAAGAAGAGTGTTCTGTTTGTATTTTCTTTGTGGGTAGCTTTAAAGATTTTAATTTTTGAATGTTTACTACTATATCTGGATGTGTATTTGTTTTTATTTATTCTGTTTAGAATTGTCTAATCTCTCATCAAAAGATTCATATCTTTTTTCAGTTCTGAAAAATTACCTGGCAATATCATATTAAATATATATCCCCATTTTCTCTTTTTCTCACCGTGTAACTCTTTATTTGCCATTCATTAAAGCTTCTTGTTAGATGCTCTTTGATTCTTAGTTTCCTTTTCATACTTTTCATCTTCTTATCTCTGTTTTCTAGATTACATGCTTTCCAGAGATCTTTTAATTCACTATTTCTCTTTAGCTGAATCTAGTCATGTATTAATTGATTTTTAAAATTTGAAAGACTAATTTCTTTCATTGCCAGTGTGACCATGTGCTCCTTTTTGAGATAGGCCTGCACTTTTCTCTTAATGTCTTCTCTTTGTATTATGTACTATTCTTCCCTTTATCTATGTGAACAGTTTAGTGATTCTTATGGTGAAGTCCCTCAGGGATTAAGCTAATGTCTATATTTCCTTGGCGGGAAATCTTCCTGTTTGTTTTACCTGCTAACTCTCCTTTATGAAGGTGGATTTCCTTATGTGTTGTGTAATATTTGCCTACGAGCTCATATTTGGTAGGTGGTGTTTTCTGGAGAAGTACTGTGGAAATGCCAGGAGTATGCATTATCCTGAGGAAGGGGATAGTATTTGCCTCTATTGGTGGCCCCTGAATTTTGGATGAATTGTTTCATTGTGGTTTAATCAAACTTTATTTTTTGACTCTATCATAATTTTAAAATGCATTCATTGATATAATAATCCCCTATCTTTAGATGAAAGTTTGGGAAGTCTCTATGCTTTTTAAAAGTAAGCATTTATCTTTTTAAAAATCATTTCAGTTGAGTTGCTCACTTGTGTTTGACTCTTTGAGATCTCATGGACTGTAGCATGCCAGGCTTCCCTGTCCATCACCAACTCCTGGAGCTTGCTCAAACTCATGTCCATTATGTTGGTGATGCCATACAACCATCTCATCCTCTGTTGTCCCCTTCTCCTCCTGCCCTCAATCTTTCCCAGCATCAGGGTCTTTTCCAAAGAGTCAGTTCTTCACATCAGATGGCCAAAGTATCAGAGCTTCAACTTCAGTATCAGTCCTTCTAATGAATATTCAGCACTGATTTCCTTTACGATCGACTGGTTTGAACTTCTTGGAGTCTGAGGAACTCTTGAGAGTCTTCTCCAACACCACAGTTCAAAAGTATAAATTCTTCAGTGCTCAGCCTTCTTTTTTTTAATTAATTAATTAATTTTACTTTATAATATTGTATTGGTTTTGCCATATATTGACTTGAATCCATCATGAGTGTACATGTGTTCCTCATCCTGAATCCCCGTCCCACCTCCCTCCCCATCCCATCTCTCTGGGTCATCCCAGTGCACCAGCCCCGAGCACCCTGTATCACGCATCAAACCTGGACTGGCGATTCATTTCACATATGATATTTTACGTGTTTCAATGTCATTTTCCCATATCATCCTGCCCTCGCCCTCTCCCACGGAGTCCAAAAGGCTGTTCTATGTATGTGTCTCTTTTGCTGTCTGGCATACAGGGTTATCGTTACCTTTTTCTCAATTCCATATATATGCGTTAGTATACTGTATTGGTGTTTTTCTTTCTGGTTTACTTCACTCTGTATAATAGGCTCCAGTTTCATCCACCTTATTAGAACTGATTCACATGTATTCTTTTTAATGACAAAAATATTCCATTGTGTATATGTACCACAGCTTTCTTATCCATTCATCTGCTGATGGACATCTAGTCAGCCTTCTTTATAGTCCAACTCTCACATCCATACATGACTACTGGAAAAACCATAGCTCTGACTAGACGGACCTTTGTCGGCAAAGTAATATCTCTTCTTATTAATATGCTGTCTAGGTTTGTCATAACTTTTCTTCCAAGGAGCAAGGGTCTTTTAATTTCATGGCTATAGTCACTGCAGTGATTTTGGAGCCCCCCAAAATAAAGTTTTGTTTATTTTGGTGTTAATAAAGTCAGTGTTTCCATAGGTTTCGATTTACAGAAAAATTAGGAGAGTACTCAGAGTCCTCTTCTACTCCACATCTAATTTCCACTATTGGAAACATCCTGTGTTTGTATGGTATATGTGTTACAATTAATGAACTAATACTGATACACTGTTGTTAACTAAAGACCATGCTTATGCTCAGTCACTCATTCATGTCAAACACTTTGCAATCCCTATGGACCATAGCCCGCCAGGCTCCTCTGTCCATAGGATTCTCCAGGCAAGAATACTGGAGTGGGTTGCCATGCCCTCCTCCAGGGGATCTTATAGACCCCAAACTAAAGTCCATACTTTATTCAAATTTCCTTAGTTTATACCTCATCCCACCCAGGATAGCACATTATAGTCACCCTGTCTTGTCTCCTCTAGACTATGACAGTTTCATAAACTTTCCTTGTTTTTGATGATCTCTACAGTTTTGAGGAAGACTTTTCCCATCAACTGAGATTTATGTGATGTTTCTCTCATGATTAAACTAGGGTTTGGGAAAGGAGGAAGGTGATATTTTTATCATTATCACATCAAAGATGCATATTATGAACATGGAAGTCACCATGTACAGACCTTGAAGATAAAGTAGCTGCATGAATTATTTGGAATTGTGTTTTGTAGGAGATCTGTCTCTCCTCTTCCATTTATTCACTTATTCAACCATTTTTTTTAACATCATGGACTCATGGATATTAATTGTACACTTTGGGTTACCATTTATTTATTTATATTGTTTCCCAAATTATTCCAGTTTTGGCCATTGGAAACTCTTCCAATTGCCTCCTGTATCCATTTGACATACCCCCATCAATGTCGGATTTTTAAAAGTATTTCCTTACTTTCTGTCACTATAAGATACGCTAGGATCAGCTTGTTTAATTCTTGCCCCAGGCTTAGAATCTGCTTTTCTTCAAAGCATTTTGGTTCCTTTATTTGGGCTCCAAAATCACTGCAGTGACTACAGCCATGAAATTAAAAGACACTTGCTCATTGGAAGAAAAGTTGTGACCAACCTAGACAGCATATTCAAAAGCAGAGACATTACTTTGCTGACAAAAGTCTATCTAGTCAAAGCTATAGCTTTTGCAGTAGTCATGTAGGGATGTGAGAGTTGGACTATAAAGAAGACTGAACACTGAAGAACTGATGCTTTTTGAACTGTAGTGTTGGATGTTTTTGAACTGTGGTGTTCTGGTTCCTTTTTTTTTGGAGAATGGTATTAGAAACCAAGTATTGGGTGCTAGAGGTACCCACTGTTACTGTATTGTCTTTAGAACCTTCCAGAAGACTGAAGAAATATATACATGTTTATTAACCTTGTGCATGCACACCTATCTGTAAATATTTCTGTATGTAACTATCTATTCCCTTATTAAGGTAGACATGAGTCCATACTGATATCTCTAACTTTAATTCATTGTCAAATGGATCATTTTAACCTCTCCTTGTATCTATCCCTTGCATTGTAAATTTCCACTCCAACAGTGAGAAACCTATCTGAAACCGCTATCCTTTGATTTAACTGTTCAATCCCAGTGTATATGTAGAATTAGTAGGAGAGATAAGAGTCCTACTTGATGGGGTGACTTTATCCTCTCGGTATGGGCAAGTGGTTAAAGCCAACTTTTTCTTCTAGGTGCTCTCAAGGGATCCGCAGGGACTTTTCAAGGCCCCAACAACCATCAGTCACAATCCTCAAAACAAAAGAGATGCATTTGATTCTCTGAAACTCTCTGCCCTCAAGCTCTTCCTCATAGCTCCAGCCACACGCTCTTTCTCCCACGTGATCTATGCTTTGTTCACAGAAAACACTGGCACATCTTTTTCTGTGTGCTGTGCTGTGCTTAGCCACTCAGTTATGTCCAACTCTTTGAGATCCCATGGACTGTAGCCCGCCAGGCTCCTCTCTCCATGGGGATTCTCCAGGCATGGGTTGTCTACTGGAGTGGGTTGTCAAGCCCTTCTCCAGGGAATCTTCCCAACCCAGGGACTGAACCGAGGTCTCCAGCATTGCAGGCAGATTCTTACTGTCTGAGCCACCAGAGAAGTCCAAGGATACTGGAGTGGGTAGCTCATCCCTTCTCCACGGAATCTTCCTCACCCAGTGACTGAACAGGTGTCTCCGGCATTGCAGGCAGATTCTTTGCCAGCTGAGCCACCAGGGAAGCCTGTCTTTATCTGTACATTAGAGCCATGCAGGCTTTTGTAGCCTGGTGGTCTTCTGTTGGCTACACCACCTAACAATGTCAGTCCTTATCCTTCCTTCCGTGATGGCCTGAAATCAGACACCTGTCCACAGTACCCCCAGGCTCCAGAGGACTCATATCAGGCTCTCAAGGAAGCTCCTTCATTAGGCTTGAGATAAGAGAATAAAACCTCACTTCCTATCTGAAGCTGCAGTCAGGTGTGAAGGGGAACTAAGAGGTAACATCTCTCTTCAAATAAATGTTTTCCATAAATTTCTCTCCCTCTTCAAATCCAAGTCCTCCCTACGTCCTTGATTTAGGAAGAGAAAGTATGGTTTGAGCTGCATCTCACATTCACTTTAGTGTCCATCTGCTAGCCATGGAATTGGTCTCTCAGTGAAACTAAAACCAGAAGAGTTCAACTTTAAATATAACATAAGAATCAGAGTTTCTGGTAATCAGAGGCTTCTACCCTTGACAGGGCACCAGTACTCGATCCAGACATAGTCACTTCAAAGAAAGCAGTATCTCTGAACCAAAAAATGCTACATGTATGTTTAGATCTTAAATAGTCAAAGTAATCTTACCAATCAGAGATTTGGTTTTCTTTCTAAGGGAGCTAAATCTCTTCTCTCCTTTATTTTACAAAGTTTTGCTGAAGCACTTTTTCTCACCTAAATTTTTGCTTTATTAAAGTTTATTTTTTACCTCTGTCAGACCTAAAGTATTTGTTAGGTCTTTGGAACTTGTTCCTTCTTATACATATAAGCTATAGAAAACAGAAAATAAATCTTTTTGAATTGCACTCTCATCCTACAACCATTCTAATCACTAATTTATTATATATATGTATATATGTAATAGATTACATTATATATAAAGCATATGAAAGATTATATTATATATATTACATATATATAATAGATGCTTTAGGATTGTCTATGTATATGAGCATGTCATGTGCAAATAAAGACAGTTCTATTTCTTTCTAATATATATGAATTTTACATCTTTTGCTTGTCCTATTGTACTAACTAGATTTTCCTGTACAATAGTGAATAAAGTGGTGAGCATGGATTTCAGATATTGTATTTTTCAGTTTTAAAATTTTCACTTAGTTCCAGATTTTGACCATTCACATGAGTGTGTAGTGGTAACTCTCATCATTGTTTGAACTTGCATTTCCCTGATGACCAGTGATTTCAGCATCTCTTCATATGCTTATTTTCTGCGTGCGTATCTTCTTTGGTGAGGTGTCTGTTGAGTTCTTTGGCCCATTTTTTAATCACATTGTTTTCTTATTGTTGAGTTTTAAGAATTTTAACAGTCCTTCATCAGATATTATTTCCAAATAGTTTCTTCCAGTCTATGGCTTGTCTTCTTAGTCTCCTGACATTCTCTTTCACAGAGGAGAAGTTGTTTTAAATATTTTGTTGCTACTGCTGCTAAGTCGCTTCAGTCATGTCCGACTCTGTGCGACCCCATAGACGGAAGCACACCAGGCTCCCCCGTCCCTGGGATTCTCCAGGCAAGAATACTGGAGTGGGTTGCCATTTCCTTCTCCAATGCATGAAAGTGAAAAGTGAAAGTGAAGTCGCTTAGTTGTGTCCAACTCTCAGCGACCCCATGGACTGGAGCCCACCAGGATTCTCCGTCCATGGGATTTTCCAGGCAAAAGTACTGGGGTGGGATGCCATTGCCTATAATTTATATCTTCAACAGCAATTAACAGAGCTTTTTATGCCACCATATACAAATGCCATTCTTTTCTTATTTGATTATTTTTTATAATTTCTATTCATTTGCTGAGATTATCAATCTGTTCATTCATTCTGCATATGTTTTCTTATAAAATATTTGAATAGTTAAAATAGTGGTTTACAAGTTCCTTGTCTGCTAATTACAGCATCTAGGTCATTTCAGCGGAGAAGGCAATGGCATCCCACTCCAGTACTCTTACCTAGAAAATCCCATGGTCATTTCAGAACTGGTTTCTATTGTATGATTTTTCTCTAGCATATGGGTTACATTTTTCTGTTTCTTTTCATTCCTACTGATTTTAGATTGATTACACCCTGGATACATAATGCTGTGTTGAAGAGACGCTGCATTTTATGTTTCTCTGAAGGATTTTATCTTTCTTATTTTGGTCTGCTGCTGCTGCTGCTGCTAAGTCGCTTCAGTCATGTCCGACTCTGTGAGACCCCATAGATGGCAGCCCACCAGGCTTCCCTGTCCCTGGCATTCTCCAGGCAAAAATACTGGAGCGGGTTGTCATTAAGTGAAAAGTGAAAGTGAAGTCGCTCAGTCGTGTCTGACTCTTAGCGACCCCATGGACTGCAGCCTACCAGGCTCCCCCGACAATGGGATTTTCCAGGCAAGAGTACTGAAGTGGGGTGCCATCGCCTTTTCTGCTTATTTTGGCCTAGCAGGCAGTTAACCTTGATATCCCGTGAGGTGCACAGCAGCTGAAATGTTTTCTCTGTCCCTCCGACTTCTACCCACCACCTATCACCTGGGCCCTCCCTGAAACATCTATAGTTTAGTGGGCTGCCAACAAGTTTGGCTCAGTTTATGTTGTGGTTTTTTGGTTCACCTCTTCTGTAACTTCTTCTCTACAATTTCTCTCCCTAACTTTCTAGCTTCTCCACAAGCCCTGCCCTTCATCTTGTGCTGTCTTACAGAGTAAGGCGCTGGCTTTCTACTACCCAAAGTTTCCTCCACATTGGGGAATGTCAGTAGACAAAGAGCCTCACAAATCACACTATTTGTAATTGTTGAGTTTTAAGAGTGTACTCTTGTACACTTGGCGGCAGCAATGGCGCAGAAGTGGGGCGGCAGAGATGGAGCATGAACTTGGCCGAGAGGAGCTACCCCAGGCCGGATGTCAGGGGTGGCGGCTGAGAGGAGCTACCCCCTGTCCGAGGTAAGGAGCAGCAGCTGCGCTTTGCTGGAACAGCCGTGAAGAGAGACCCCACGTCCAAGGTAAGTGAAACTCAAATAAGATGGTAGGCAGTGAGAGAGGGCATCAGAGGGCAGACAGACTGAAAACACAATCACAGACAACTAGCCAATCTGATCACATGGGCCACAGCCTAGTCTAACTCAATGAAACTAAGCCATGGCGTATGGGGCCACCCAAGATGGACAGGTCATGGTGGAGAGGTCTGACAGAATGTGGTCCACTGGAGAAGGGAATGGCAAACCACTTCAGTATTCTTGCCTTGAGAACCCCATGAACAGTATGAAAAGGCAAAAAGATAGAACACTGAAAGATGAACTCCCCAGGTTGATATGTGACCAGTATGCTACTGGAGATCAGTGGAGAGATAACTCCAGAAAGAATGAAAGTATGGAGCCAAAGCAAAAACAACACCCATTTGTGGATGTGACTGGTGATAGAAGCAAGGTCTGATGCTATAAAGAGCAATATTGCATAGGAACATGGAATGTTAGGTCCATGAATCAAGGCAAATTGGAAGTGGTGAAAAAGGAGATGGCAAGAGTGAATATTGACATTCTAGGAATCAGTGAACTAAGATGGACTGGAATGGGTGAATTGAACTCAGATGACCATTATATCTACTACTGTGGGCAGGAATCCGTTAGAAAAAATTGAGTAGCCATCATAGTCAATAAAAGAGTCTGAAATGTAGTACTTGGATGCAATCTCAAAAACGACAGAATGATCTCTGTTCATTTCCAAGGCAAACCATTCAATATCATGGTAATCTAAGTCTATGCCCTGGCCAGTAAGGTTAAAGAAGCTGAAGTTGAACGGTTCTATGAAGACCTACAAGATCTTCTAGAACTCACACCCCCAAAAGATGTTCTTTTCATTATAGGGGACTGGAATGCAAAAGTAGGAAGTCAAGAAACACCTGGAGTAACAGGCAAATTTGGCCTTGGAGTACAGAATGAAGAAGGGCAAAGGCTAATAGAGTTCTGCCAAGAGAATGCACTGGTCAAGCAAACAGCCTCTTCCAACAACACAAGAGAAGACTCTATACGTGGACATCACCAGATGGTCAGCACTGAAATCAGATTGATTATATTCTTTGCAGCTAAAGATGGAGAAACTCTATACAGACAGCAAAAACAAGACCGGGAGCTGACTGTGGCACAGATTAAGAACTCCTTATTGTCAAATTCATACTTAAATTGAAGAAAGTGGAGAAAACCTGAATGAATTTAGGTCACTCAGGTATGACCTAAATAAAATCCCTTACAACTATACAGTGGAAGTGAGAAATAGATTTAAGTGACTAAATCTGATAGACAGACCACCTGATGAACTATATATGGAGGTTCATGACATTGTACAGGAGACAGGAATCAAGACCATCCCCAAGAAAAAGAAATGCAAAAAAGCAAAATGGCTGCCTGAGGAGGCCTTACAAATAGCTGTGAAAAGAAGAGAAGTGAAAAGCAAAGGAGAAAAGGAAAGATATACTCATTTGAATGCAGAGTTCCAAAGAACAGTAAGGAGAGATAAGAAAGCCTTCCTCAGCGATCAATGCAAAGAAATAGAAGAAAACAGCAGAATGGGAAAGACTAGAGATCTCTTCAAGAAAATTAGAGATACCAAGGGAACATTTCATGCAAAGATGGACTTGATAAAAGACAGAAGTGGTAGGGACCTAACAGAAGCAGAAGATATTAAGAAGAGGTGGCAAGAATACACAGAAGAACTGTACAAAAAAGATCTTCATGACCAAGATAATCACGATGATGTGATCACTCACCTAGAGCCAGACATCCTGGAATGTGAAGTCAAGTGAGCCTTAGGAAGCATCACTACGAACAAGGCTAGTGGAGGTGATGGAATTCCAGTTGAGCTATTTCAAATCCTGAAAGATGAGGCTGTGTAAGTGCTGCACTCAATATGCCAGCGAATTTGGAAAACTCAGCAGTGGCCACAGGACTGGAAAAAGTCAGTTTTCATTTCAATCTCAAAGAAGGGCAATGCCAAAGAAAGCTCAAGCTACTGCACAATTGCACTCATCTCACACACTAGTAAAGTAATGCTTAAAATTCTCCAAGCCAGGCTTCAGCAATACATGAAGCGTGAACTTCAAGATGTTCAAGCTGGTTTTAGAAAAGGCAGAGGAACCAGAGACCAAATTGCCAACATCTGCTGGATCATGGAAAAAGGAAGAGAATTCCAGAAAAACATCTATTTCTGCTTTATTGACTATGCCAAAACCTTTGACTGTGTGGATCACAATAAACTGTGGAAAATTCTGAAAGAGATGGGAATACCAGACCACCTGACCTACCTCTTGAGAAGCCTGTATGCAAGTCAGGAAGCAACAGTTAGAACTGGACATGGAACAACAGACTGGTTCCATATAGGAAAAGGAGTACGTCAAGCCTGTATAATGTCACTCTGCCTATTTAACTTATATGCAGAGTACATAATGAGAAACGTTGGGCTGGAAGAAGCACAAGCTGGAATCAAGATTGCCAGGAGAAATATCAATAACCTCAGATATGCAGATGACACCACGCTTCTGGCAGAAAGTGAAGAGGAACTAAAAAGCCTCTTGATCAAAGTGAAAGAGGAGAGTGAAAAAGTTGGCCTAAAGCTCAACATTCAGAAAACGAAGATCATGGCATCTGGTCCCATCATTTCATGGCAAATAGATGGGGAAACAGTGGAAAAAGTGGCTGACTTTATTTTTCTGGGCTCCAAAATCACTGCAGATGGTGATTGCAGCTGTGAAATTAAAAGACGCTTACTCCTTGGAAGGAAAGTTATGACCAACCTAGACAGCATTTAAAAACTAGAGATATTACTTTGTCAACAAAGGTCCATCTTAGTCAAGGCTATGGTTCTCCAGTGGTCATGTATGGATGTGAGAGTTTGACTATAAGGAAAGCTGAGATCTGAAGAATTGATGCTTTTGAACTGTGGTGTTGGAGAAGACTCTTGAGAGTCTCTTGGACTGCAAGGAGATCCAGCCAGTCCATCCTAAAGGAGATCAGTCCTAAGTATTCATTAGAAGGACTGATGTTGAAGCTGAAACTCCAATACTTTGGCCACCTGATGCGAAAAGCTGACTCCTTTGAAAAGACCTTGATGCTGGGAAAGATTCAGGGCAGGAGGAGAAGGGGACGACAGAGGATCAGATGGCTGGATGGCATCACTGAGGCGATGGACATGGATTTGGGTGGACTCCGGGAGTTGGTTATTGACAGGGAAGCCAGGCGTGCTGTGATTCATGGGGTCGCAAAGAGTTGGACAGAACTGATCGACTGAACTGAACTGAACTTGTCTAGTTTCTATATACTTTTTGTTACTTTCCAGTGCTTTCTTACAGATGTTTAAGATGTTTTCCCAGATTTTTATTTGTTACTAAGAAAGATGAATCTAACTGATATATAATGCTATTATGAATTCTTAATGAGTTTTTAATGTTGTTTCTCAGCCTGAGCTTTCCATACCCCAACAGCAGTATGAATTTGGCCCCAGATCCAAGTGTAGAACTGGCTTGGATCTCTGATTTCTTGTGAGTAACACTATTTCTCACCAATGGTCCAGGGTAAATGAAAAGCTCCTATACCACTTCCCCTGACCAATCAATATTCTAGTTCCATTTCTGCCATTCAACCCAATAGAAGCCACTTTTAGGCTTGCAACTTTAGGTAGAAAGTTCCAGCTCTGACCCACCCTCTCCCCCTGCTCTATGAATGTGGCCTCCATATTCACAAAGGCAATACAGCTCCAACATCTAAAATATATATTCAATCCCGAATTCCCCGTGAGCAGTTCTAATATCAAGACTTGATACTAGAAGTTTAGCTGTTCATTTACTCATTGTTTGTGGAATTTGTTTTTTTTTTTTCATTTCTTAGTTTTAAACAACATTGCTTTGTGCTTGTAAAAGACACGAAGCATCCTGCATCAGCATGGTCACACATTTTCAAAAAAAGCCCAATTATTCATTTTGCTTAAGGATTTCTTAAAGTATTTTTTGTAAAATTCAGCTTCTATTATGTGTTAACTACTTGAGAGATGGTGTGCAACTTCAAGTTAAAAGCCTACATGAGTCACCAAAAATGACTCGATGTGAAAATGATGTGCACATTGCAAATGAGAATTCTGAGGGAAATTGCAATTTTATAGACAAATAAAATCATTCGGAAATTATTCAACAAGTATTGATCTAGGCATTCTAAGTGCTAGAAATGTAGTGAATTCTCACTGCTAACACTGAATGGTGAAGTGTTACTACCCTCTTTTATAAGTGAGAAAATTGAGACTCAGAAAAGTGAGGCTGAAGTGATTTGTCCAAGTTCACACAACTGGTAAGAAGTTTTAACAGGATGTTAGACCCAAGTCTTTCTAACTCTAGTGGTTATGCTCTTGACCACTACTCTGTGCAGCTGTGGGTTTTGCTAAGAATGATCTAGTAGCCATCTTTAAAACCTGGAATAGATAGTCCAATGAGGAGGCTGATTTTAAACAACGGTTTAAACAATTTGAGGATGCTAAATGAATGTGGAGCTACTGAAGTAGCCCCACATCAAGTAGATTCTTGGCAGTCACTGGCTTTAATTTGTGGCTTCAACAGTTCACTAAGGACCCTGGAAGTCCATATGTCAGTCAGTCAGTTCAGTCACTCAGTCGTGTCTGATTCTTTGCAACCCCATGAATCGCAGCATGCCAGGCCTTCCTGTCCATCACCAACTCCTGGAGTTCACTCAAACTCACGTCCATCGAGTCAGTGATGCCATCCATCCATCTCATCCTCTGCCATCCCCTTTTGCTCCTGCTCCCAATCCCTTCCAGCATCAGACTCTTTTCCAATGAATCAACTCTTTGCATGAGGTGGCCAAAATACTGGAGTTTCAGCTTTAGCATCATTCCTTCCAAAGGACACCCAGGGCTGATTTCTTTCAGAATGGACTGGTTGAATCTCCTTGCAGTCCAAGGGACTCTCAAGAGTCTTCTCCAACACCACAGTTCAAAAGCATCAGTTCTTCAGCACTCAGGTCTCTTCACAGTCCAACTCTCACATCCATACATGACCGCTGCAAAAATCACAGCCTTGACTAAACGGACCTTTGTTGGCAAAGAAATGTCTCTGCTTTTCAATATGCTATCTAGGTTGGTCATAACTTTTCTTCCAAGGAGTAAGTGTCTTTTAATTTCATGGCTACAGTCACTATCTGCAGTGATTTTGGAGCCCAAAAAGATAAAGTCTGACATTGTTTCCACTGTTTCCCCATCTATTGCCCATGAAGTGATGGGACAGATGCCATGATCTTCGTTTTCTGAATGTTGAGCTTTAAGCCAACTTTTTCCACTCTCCTCTTTCACTTTTATCATGAGGCTTTTTAGTTCCTCTTCACTTTCTGCCAGAAGCGTGGTGTCATCTGCGTATCTGAAGTTATTGATATTTCTCCTGGCAATCTTGATTCCAGCTTATGCTTCCTCCAGCCCAGTGTTTCTCATGATGTACTCTGCATATAAGTTAAATAAGCAGGGTGACAATACAGGCTTGACATACTCCTTTTCCTATATGGAACTAGTCTGATGTTTCATGTCCAGTCTAACCGTTGCTTCCTGACCTGCATACAGGTTTCTCAAGAGGCAGGTTAGGTGGTCTGGTATTCCCATCTCTTTCAGAATTTTCCACAGTTTATTGTGATCCACATAGTCAAAGGTTTTGGCATATTCAATAAAGCAGAAATAGATGTTTTTCTGGAATTCTCTTTCTTTTTCCATGATCCAGCAGATGTTGGCAATTGATCCTCTGGTTCCTCTGCCTTTTCTAAAACTGGCTTGAACATCTTGAAGTTCACGGTTCATGTATTGCTGAAGTCTGGCTGGAGAATTTTAAGTATTACTTTACTAGCATGTGAGATGAGTGCAATTGTGCGATAGTTTGACCTTTCTTTGGCATTGCCTTTCTTTGGAATTGGAATGAAAACTGACCTTCTCCAGTCTTGTGGCCACTGCTGAGTTTTCCAAATTTGCTGGCATGTTGAGTGCAGCACTTATACAACATCATCTTTCAGCATTTGAAATAGCTCAACTGCAATTCCATCACCTCCACTAGCTTTGATCGTAGTGATGCTTCCTAAGGCCCACTTGACTTCACATTCCAGGATGTCTGGCTCAGGTGATTGATCACACCATCGTGGTTATCTTGGTCATTATTATTTTTTTTTTTTTTTTTTTTTTTTTTTTTTTTCCCCCTTTTTTTATTTTTTTTTTTTTTTTTTTGGTTCCCCCCCTTTTTTTTTTTTTTTTTTTCTCTTTTTTTTTTATTTTTTTTTTTTTTTTTTTTTTTTTTTTTAAAGATCTCTTTTTTTTTTTCCCATATGTTGTTTTCTCTATTTCTTTGCTTTGATTGCTGAAGAAGGCTTTCTTATCTCTTCTTGCTATTCTTGGAACTCTGCATTCAGATGCTTATATCTTTCCTTTTCTCCTTTGCTTTTCACTTCTCTTCTTTTCACAGCTATGTGTAATGCCTCCCAGACAGCCATTTTGCTTTTTTTGCATTTGTTTTCCATGGGGATGGTCTCGATCCCTGTCTCTTGTACAATGTCACGAACCTCAGTCCATATTTCATCAGTCCTCTTTCTTTTAGCTTTTAGGCCCTTAAACTTATTTTCTCATTTCCACTGTATAATCATAAGGGAATTGATTTAGGTCATACCTGAATGGTCTAGTGGTTTTCCCTACTTTCTTCAATTTAAGTCTGAAATTTGCAATAAGGAGCTCATGATCTGAGCCACAGTCAGCTCCCCATCTTGTTTTTGCTGACTGTATAGAGCTTCTCCATCTTTGGCTGCAAAGAATATAATCAATCTGATTTTGGTTTTGACCATCTGGTGATGTCCATGTGTAGAGTCTTCTCTTGTGTTGTTGGAAGAGGCTGTTTGCTATGACCAGTGCGTTCTCTTGGCAAAATTCTATTAGCCTTTGCCCTGCTTCATTCTGTACTCCAAGGCCAAATTTGCCTGTTACTCCAGGTGTTTCTTGACTTCCTACTTTTGCATTCCAGTCCCTTATAATGAAAAGGACATCTTTTTGGGGTGTTAGTTCTAAAAGGTCTTGTAGGTCTTCATAGAACCATTCAACTTTAGTTTCTTCAGCGTTACTCGTTGGGGCATAGATTTGGATTACTGTGACATTGAATGGTTTGCCTTGGAAATGAACAGAGATCATTCTGTTGTTTTTGAGATTGCATCCAAGTACTGCATTTCGGACTCTTTGGTTGACCATGATGGCTACTCCATTTCTTCTGAGGGATTCCTCCCCACAGTAGTATATATAATGGTCATCTGAGTTCAGTTCACCCATTCCAGTCCATTTTAGTTCACTGATTCCAAGAATGTCAACATTCACTCTTGCTATCTCCTGTTTGACCACTTCCAATTTGCCTTGATTCATGGACCTGACATTCCAGATTCCTATGCAATATTGCTCATTACAGCATCGGACCTTGCTTCTATCACCAGTCACATCCACAGCTGGGTATTGTTTTTGCTTTGGCTCCATCCCTTCATTCTTTCTGGAGTTATTTCTCCACTGATCTCCAGTATGGAGAAGGCACTGGCGACCCACACCAGTACTCTTGCCTGGAAACTTCCATGGATGGAGGAGCCTGGTAGGCTCCATGGGATCGTTGAGTTGGACACGACTGAGCGACTTCTTTCACTTTTCACTTTCATGCATTGGAGAAGGAAATGGCAACCCACTCCAGTGTTCTTGCCTGGAGAATCCCAGGGACGGGAAAGCCTGGTGGGCTGCTGTCTACGGGGTCACACAGAGTCAGACACGACTGACATGACTTAGCAGCAGATCTGCAGTAGCATATTGGGCACCTACTGACCCGAGGAGTTTCTCTTTCCGTATCCTATCATTTTGCCTTTTCATGCTGTTCATGGGGTTTCAAGGCAAGAATACTGAAGTGGTTTGCCATTCCGTTCCCCAGTGGACCACATTCTGTCAGTGTCTTCTCCAGTGTCACATTCTCCATGATATGTAATAACCTATAAATATGAGGCATTAATTTTTTTTAATACTTTAAAGGTTTTCAATATTATGATTACAGTTTTTAAAATTACATAAAAATAAAAAACAAAAGTCTCTGGACCAACTACCTTTATCCATTGCCTCACACCTTAGAAGCAGGTATGTGTAACCATTTTAGTAAGAGGAATGTCTTGGTTTACGTACATGCTCAGTCATGTCCGACTGTTTGCAACCCTATGGACTGTAGCCATCCAGGCTTCTCTGTCCATGGAATTATCTTGGCAAGAACACTGGAGTGGGGTTGCTATTTCCTCCTCCAGGGGATCTTCCCGAACCAGGGATTGAACCTAGTTCTCCTGCATTGCAGGCAGAGTCTTTGCCACTGAGCCACCTGGGAGGCTCAACAAACAGGTAGATAGGTTGAAACAGAATACACATTCTAATCCCCTCCTTCCTTGTACCTGAGAATGACCATGTTAAGACAGTTATGGCTAAAAATAAAATCTAGTCTGCTGGTGCTATCCCTCTCCCCTACTTTTTATTCTTACCTAGATTGAGAACTTAATGGCTGGAACTATAGCATCCTATTTGTGACCATGAAGAGAACGCTGAGAGATTTACAGTGATGTTGGCCCTGACAGTGGGTACATCTGAGCTAATGCCAGTAGATGTTCACCCCTGCACTTCTTTTTATGGGTGATGGGTCGGAGGAGGGAAATAACTCTGTTTCTTATAACTACAACAGTCAGATTGTCTATTAACTGAAGCTAAAGCATTCCTAAATGGTGCACAATTTTAACTTTGAATACTGTATTTTAATTTTTCCTTTATTAAATTATCAATTCTCTCCAATATCTGTTGATTCCCTGATATAAAACATGAGTAATTAGTTCATGTGCAATCTACTATTTCTTCATTTCCTTGGACTCTTTCCCAGGTCCTTACTAATTCCAACTTTGGTTGGTTAAATAATCATTTTAAGTCTATCTAGTGGTATTGAATTGGTCTGCTAGGGCTGCCACAAAAAGCAAATCCAATAAAATACCAAAGACTGGGTGGCTTAAACATCAGAAGTCTATTTTCTGACAGCTGTGGAGGGTACCAAGTCCAAGATCAAAGTGCCATCAGGGTTGGTTTCTGGTGAGGCCTCTTTTCCTGGCTTGCAAATCACCTTCCCACTGTGTCTTCACATGGCCCTTCTGTACAGATTTGGTGGGTGCAGGTCAGAGAGCCAGAGAGACTTTTGGTATCTCATCCTCTTCTTATAGAAAACACTGTTAATCATTCTGTCATGTTGGACTCTTCATGACTCCATGGACTGTGGCCAGCTAGGCTCCTCTGCCCTTTGAATTCTTCAGGCACAAATACTGGAGTGGGTTGCCATTCCCTTCTCTGGGGATCTTCCCAACCCAGAGATCGAACCCAGGTCTCCTGCATTGCAGGCAGATTCTTTACTTCCTGAACAACCAGGGAATCCCCCTCTCCCAACCCTCTTCCTATAAGGACTCTTGCCTTAGGGCTCTGCCCTCATGACCACATTTAACCTTAATTAAGGGCTTCCCTTCGGAGAAAGCAATGGCACCCCACTCCAGTACTCTTGCCTGGAAAATCCCATGGATGGAGGAGCCTGGTGGGCTGCAGTCCATGCGGTCGCTGAGGGTCGGACATGACTGAGTGACTTCACTTTCACTTTTCCCTTTCATACATTGGATAAGGAAATGGCAACCCACTCCAGTGTTTTTGCCTGGAGAATCCCAGGGATGGGGGAGCCTGGTGGGCTGCCATCTATGGGGTTGCACAGAGTCGGACACGACTGAAGTGACTTAGCAGCAGCAGCAGCAGCAAGGGCTTCGCTTGTGTCTCAGCTGGTAAAGAATCCACCTGTATTGTCCATGGGGTTGCAAAGAGTCACACACACCTGAGCAACTTTCACTTCACTTCACATCCGTGAAGGCCCTGTCTTCAACTATAGTCATACTGGGGCCTAGTGCTTCAACATATCAATTTAGGGGGACACAATCCAGTCACTAGCAAATATCATTATAAATAATTTGCTTAAACTTCCTTGTTCTCTTACATTTATACCTTTAAAATGACTGAAGTGGCTTCCTATGCTTACATCCAAGAAGAAATAATTGTAATAGTCCAGAGTTTAGATTTCAAGTTACTTTAAAGAGGGACATGTTAGGAAGGACTGAAGACTTTTTTTTTTTTTTTTTTTTGTAATTGGAGTTGATTTATAATGTTGTGTTAGTCTCAGGTGTACAGCTAAGTGAATCAGTCATATATATATATTTACACACATACATCCACTCTTTTTATAATTCTTTTCCCATATAGGTTATTACTGAGTACTGAGCAGAGTTCCCTTTGCTATATAGTAAGTCCTTATTATTTTCTATTTTATATACAGTAGGCTGTCTGTGTCAATCCTAAATTCCTAATTTATCAGTCCCCCTTTAGGACTTAAGTGTTTTTTTTTTTTTTTTTTTGGCTCCATGGTGCAGCTTGTGGGATTTTAGTTCCCCAAACAGAGATCAAACTCAGGCCCCCTGCACTGGAAGAGTAGACCACTGGACTGCAAGGGAATTCCCAGGACTCACATCTTTAATGTGAATCAGACAGATCCATCCAGGTAATAAAGAGAAAAGGAGACTTTATGGCACTTTCAGTGAATATCTGATGAATCTTAATTTGTTTAAGTGGAAGTTAAAACTTGAGTGCAAAATGAAAACTTAATTAACTTAGACTGTGAGGTTGTATCTAGGAAACAAATGACTTTTGACTAAACTGTAATTTGGAGAGTAGTTAGGTGCCCATATAACATTTTCACAAAAGTCATTGTGAGGATTTTTTCAAAGTCTCGGGAATAACCCTTGAATCCATCAAGGATCTACTGTATTATGTCAGTGAGACCTAAACAGCATGTTTTTTCTTATTTTGAAGGAAAATGATAAAATTTCAGTATATATTGTCTTGTGAATGTTTGTCATTGGAACCATATATTGCTAGAAATAGACATATCTGTGGATGTATAAGATGCACATCAAACTTGCCCTCAAGCTTCAGTATGAGGAAAAAAAAGGTACAGCTGTTAGAAAAATAAAATATACAAAGAGAGGAAACCAATAGCTTGGAGAGCATGCTGGATTTTTTTTTCCTGCCACCACCATCCATGAATTCTATTCAATGAAAGATAGTTTTAAGCCTCAATCTCTTATCAACGAATAATTATTTTGCTACCCTCTCCCCAGTTTTATTTGTATGAACTTGAAGATAACTAATGAATCATTTCTGCTAGGGAGTCCAAAGAACGGCAGAGCTGTTTTTGGTGGAAGATGGCAATGATCAGGCAGATACCCTGGTGTAGGAAATGGCAACCTGCTCCAGTCTTCTTGCCTGGAAAGCCCCAGGGACAGAGAAACCTGGTGGGCTGCAGTCCATGGGGCCACACAAAGTCGGACACAACTGAGGGACTGATCACGCATGCACCCACAATGACATATTTTGAAATAACACTTTAATTTCATTTTCTTCTAAATCTTTCTGAAGAAAGTAAATAAGAAGCCATGAGTTGAAATTACAGCAAGAAGCAATTAGGTTTTGCCAGAAGGAAGTTCTTGGGGGGTTTTGGCAGTCCCAAAGTGGTTTAGATGTTTTTTAGGGGTTTTTTTGGGGTTCTGAAGCCAGGAAGGGCATGAGGGTGGCTGGTTATGTCCTGGCTCTGCTGGGATTTGACAAACTGGGGCTTGAATCCATCTTGGCTGTGTGTGCTCTTGGGCAACTAATTTTTTTTCTCTGTGCCTCTCTGTATGTTTACAAAATGGGGGGGGGAAAAAAAAAAAATATTGGGGTATATTTTTTTTTTTTTTTTTTTTTTTTAATATTGGGGGTTTTTTTTTTTTTGTATAAAAAAAAGAAAAGAAAAAAAAAAATTTTTTTTTTTTTTTTTTTCCTTGTTCCCTTTTTTTAAAAAAAAATTTTTCTGCCTCGCTATGTGATTTCAGCTTGAGGCCCCCCTGTAGCTCTCTGTCCCGCCTTCCTCAAGAATGTTTTTTACAACCTTAAGACTCCAGCGAGTCTGGCTTGTGGCTACACTTCAAGGAGCAAGAAACCTTTTGTATTGCTAATGTAAAACCAGGCCTAGAGATAAGCAAGAGTCTTGTATGTCGAATGTCACGTACTACATGGTATAAATGTGAGCTTCAATAAAGACTGGGATCGGTCCAGTGTTGTCCGATCCTCTCAACCCCATCTTGCTTTCATTCTTTTCTTCTAAGCTCCTCGACAGCAGGGTTCCTGGGGGTTTCGCCTTACAAGCGCTGGCCGCGGCAGGTGGCGCCCAACGTGGGGCTCGAGCTGTTTACGGAGCCACTACTCGGTAATCTCGGTAAACGTGAGTATACGTTCGATTGTGAAGTTGCAACAGATTTTAATTGAGGAGTAGTAAGGGTTATAGTTGAGAGTATAAATAATGGGGCAATCACATAGTCGTAGTCTGTTTGTTTATATGTTGTATGTAATGCTGCACCACAGGGGAGTGACAGTCTCTAAGTCTAAGCTAGTTTCTTTTCTGTCATTCGTGGAGGAGGTATGTCCATGGTTCCCCAAGGAAGGCACTGTAAATCTAACTACCTGGAAAAAGGTGGGGGAACAGATTAAAAACCACTACACTCTGTTTGGTCCAGAAAAAGTACCTGTGGAGACTGTGTCTTGGTGGTCACTGATAAGAGACTGCTTAAATTTTGACCATGAAGAAATTCAGCGTTTCAGTTCGCTGTTGAAAGATAATGCGACCAATGACAGAGAGTCTGAAGTGCCTCCCGAGGGGGAACATGAATATACTGTCCCTGAAGAAACTCCCTTAAAGCAACCTCCCCTTTTAGAAAATACAATGCAAAATGCTCTCTTAACAGAATCTCAGCCAAAATCGGGAAATGAACTATCTCCTGATGAAAAATCTTTCCTCGATGAGGAGGCGGCTAATTATCACAAAGAAGATTGGGGATGATATTTTGTTAGCTCATACAGATAATGTTTTGTTACCTGAAATATTTTGTTTTTTGAGGTCTCAGCTACAAAACCATGGATTAATCATTGCTAGAGATAAGGTGCAAGTAATTCTTATTTAGGTTTTCAATTATATCCCCGAACTTTTGCCACACAAAAACTTGCACTGCGAACTACTCATTTACGTACCTTAAATGATTTTCAAAAATTGCTGGGGGATGTAAATTGGATTCGCCCTTATTTGAAACTCCCGACAGACGTTTTAAAGCCTTTGTTTAACATTTTAAAGGGAGATCCTGATCCGACATCTCCACGACAATTAACCCCTGAGGCTCGCTCAGCCTTATCCCAGGTAGAAGTTGCTATTCGTGATCAACAAACCACCTACTGTGATTACTCTAAACCTTGGGGTTTGTATATACTGCCTTCTCCGCATTCCCCTACAGGTGTTCTGTTTCAGAATGATCCACTACGTTGGATTTATTTAGCCTCTGTTCCTTCAAAAAATTTTGCCCCCTACCATGAATTGGTAACTAAAATTATTGCTAAAGGCCGCCTGGAGTCTATTCAATATTTTTTAAAAAAAAACCTCATTTTATTTGTGTTCCCTTTGCTTTGGAACAGCAGGAATGGTTATTTAAATTTTCAGACAACTGGGCACTTGCCTTGGCAAATTTTCCTGGTCAACTTTTACATCACTACCCTTCTCATAAACTTTTACAGTTTGCTAAACTTCATCAATTCATTTTTCCAAAGGTGGTACGACAACAGCCGATCTCCAATGCTACTAACATATTTACAGATGGTTCCTCCAATGGTAGAGCTGCTTTGATTATTAATAACGCTGCTTATTTTACAGACACATCCTATTCTTCTGCACAGATCGTGGAATTGTTTGCTGTTGATCAAGCTTTAAAGACAGTATCTGATGCTCCTTTTAACTTGTTTACTGACAGCCAGTATATTGTTCGTGCTCTCTCCTGTATTGAAACTGTTCCTGCCATTCATAATGATTCGCCTACGGTCTTTAACTTATTCTCTTCCATACAGGCTACAATTCATAAACGAAATCATCCATGTTATTTTGGACACATACGGGCACATACATCTTTACCCGGACCCTCAACTGAAGGCAATCAAACAGCTGATCTGCTAACCCGAGTCTTTCTTTCACAATCTAATATTCCTTCCTCCATTGAACAGGCACGGGCTTCTCATGCATTACATCACCAAAACAGTCACTCATTGCGTTTACAATTTCAGATTTCTAGAGAAGCCGCTAGAGAGATAATAAAGGCGTGCCCTTCGTGTCCTCAATTTTTTGTTGTGCCTCATTATGGAGTCAACCCCCGTGGTCTGCGCCCCAACGATCTCTGGCAAATGGATGTTACCCATATTTCTGAATTTGGAAAACTTAAGTATTTACATGTTACTATTGACACTTTTTCAAATTTTTTGTCCTGTTCATTGCTTTCAGGTGAATCCTCAAAACAATGTATACGTCATTGTCTTTACTGTTTTTCTATTATGAGAATTCCTAAGGTGATCAAAACTGATAATGGTCCCGGTTACACTAGTAAATTGTTTCAGACTTTTTGTGCTCGCTTCTGTATCCAGCATAAGACTGGCATTCCTTATAACCCACAAGGACAGGACATTGTTGAACGTGCTCATCAGCGCATCAAACATCAACTGTTAAAACGGGGGAATCCAGCTGACTGTTACCAAGTTTCACCTCCTAACCTGTTGAATCATGCACTCTTTACTCTGAATTTCTTGTCTCTAGATGCAAAGGGCTTGTCTGCTGCTCAACGATTTTGGGGAAAGGAGATCAATGAGAAAAAACCCTTAGTAAACTGGAAAGATCCCCTTACAGGCCAGTGGCATGGCCCTGACCCCGTTTTAATTTGGGGTAGAGGTCATGTATGTGTGTTTCCACAGGATGCCAAAGCGCCGCGCTGGTTGCCGGAGAGGTTGGTACGCACAACAACACAAAACACTAACCTGGCAGATACAACGCCTGACGCTGCACAATGAGGACGACAATTTGCCCACTCCTCAACAAGTGGAAGCGCTGATACAGAGAGTTTGGAATACAGCACATGCACAGGCCAACGTTTCCCCTACTAATATTATTATGATACTACTTATGCTGTTACAACAAATCCATAGCTACAGTTCATCTGTTTATTGGGCTTATGTTCCAGATCCTCCACTTATCCAACCGGTTAAATGGGAACGGGAAGTCATCCCTGTATATGTTAATGATACTATCTTACTAGGGGAACCCTCTGACAACCATATAACACCTCAAAAGGCTAACATGTCTTACTATGGACTGACTACGGAATATCCCATGTGTTTTTCTTACAGCCAGACCATCCCTAATTGCATCACCGTGGCCCCCATCGTGTCATATCTTCGGACAAGCTTCCCCGGAATAAACAACTTCACAGGAACAACAACTACAGTGCACAACAGTACGGGGCCACGAGATGTTCCCTTTTGTAGCTATAACCTAGCGACTCCCCTGGGAATAGCGCTTCCGTGGACTCGATGCCGTTCGACCAATGCTACAGTTTACAACCTCAACACCACTCAACTCTGGGACTGGGGTCCACAAGAGCCTAGCATTTGCCCCGAATGTGGAGGGTTACATCCTCCGATATTGGGACTTAGATCAGAAGGGACATTTCAGACAGAGATTTGGAAGCTATTGGCCGCTTTTGGAGCCAGTGGTCCCACGCTATATAAATTAGAGAAAAATGTCACTGGAACCAAATATGGAGACATAGAAAATCTGGGTCGCCGGTACCCGAGAGCTTGTCTCCCTTTTCCTTTTATGCTCTTAGTAGGAGTGACTGAAATATCCTTGTCTAACAATGAATACCATGTAAAATGTGATGATTGTACACTTACTAACTATATTAGAGGGATCCCAATTGGACAACAAGTAATAGTTGTAAGGCAGCCTGCATTTGTCATGCTGCCAGTAAAAATTATGGGAACATAGTATGATAAAACTGCTCTAGAACTTATCCAGCAAATTAATACCGCCCTCTCGCGCCCAAAAAGAGGGATTGGTTTAATAGTGTTAGGAATTGTATCTTTAATCACTTTAATTGCTACTGCTGTTACCGCTTCTATTTCCCTTGCTCAATCGGTACAAGACGCTGATGTTATTGATTCTTTGTCTCACAATGTAACCAAAGTAATGAAAACCCAAGAAGATATTGATAAGAAAATTGAGGATCGATTATCAGCTCTTTACGATACCGTACGAGTTATTGGGGGAAAAGTTCAGAGTCTAAATCTACGTACAAAAATTAGGTGTCATGCTAATTATAAGTGGATATGTGTTACTAAGAAAGAATATAATCAAACTGATTTTCCTTGGTTTAAAATCAAAAGACATTTAATGGGAATTTGGCATGA
Source organism: Tragelaphus eurycerus (assembly GCA_935064755.1). Taxonomy (NCBI): domain Eukaryota; kingdom Metazoa; phylum Chordata; class Mammalia; order Artiodactyla; family Bovidae; genus Tragelaphus; species Tragelaphus eurycerus. The sequence goes on from CAKXYN010000123.1 coordinate 4,318,963, forward strand.
TTCAAATGTATCTTTAGATTTACTACTACTCCATGATGAAATTCGACAGATAGAAGACGGGCCTAAAGCTACCCTGGACATTGCTAAAAAAACTGAAGATTTTGTAAATAATCTTCTCTCTAATTTTCCAAATTTACGTTCACTTTGGCATGGTATGTTGGCAGTCGGTATAGGCCTAGCAGGGATTTTGCTCCTGATGTGTTTAGCTCTTTGCCTTATTCGTACTCTCTTTCAAGAGATTCTCTCAGTTAGAGCTATGGTGCATAAAAATACCTTGCATCATAGACAATTAGTGGAGCTTTTAAAAAATAAAGAAGAGGGAACTGCGGGGGACTGACCTGATAAGGGGGCTGCCTCGCTATGTGATTTCAGCTTGAGGCCCTCTTGCCTCGCTATGTGATTTCAGCTTGAGGCCCCCCTGTAGCTCTCTGTCCCGCCTTCCTCAAGAATGTTTTTTACAACCTTAAGACTCCAGCGAGTCTGGCTTGTGGCTACACTTCAAGGAGCAAGAAACCTTTTGTATTGCTAATGTAAAACCAGGCCTAGAGATAAGCAAGAGTCTTGTATGTCGAATGTCACGTACTACATGGTATAAATGTGAGCTTCAATAAAGACTGGGATCGGTCCAGTGTTGTCCGATCCTCTCAACCCCATCTTGCTTTCATTCTTTTCTTCTAAGCTCCTCGACAGCAGGGTTCCTGGGGGTTTCGCCTTTCACGCCCGGCCCCCGCCCCTTTTCCTTTTAACCCGGAAGGGAGAGAGGAAAAAAATAAAAAAAAACTTAAAGACAGTGTGGCCGGGACTTTACATTAGCCAGAGGAAGGGGATATTAAGAAGAGAAAGAAGGGGGGACTGGTACCATACGCTACCAAGACCTCCTACTCACTCTCTCACTTAATTTTCAACTGCTTTGTGAAGCTGTATTTTTCCTATTCCTCATTCCAGTGTGTTCCTAGCCTTGAAACTTTGGTTTTGGCTTGTGATTGGTTTAGGGGACATCAGACTAAACCAATGTGAAGGCCATCGCCCTGGATCACCTTGTGGGCACCAAAGGGCTAAGGCTGTTTTGAAGCTGCCTTGGGAATGGATGGATGCCACGCTCCTCAGCATGACTTTGGCTCTTAAAAATAAGCTACTCTCATACTGAGGAGCCACTGTTTCTTTTCTCCCACATCAGAAGAAAGATTTTATGACCTTCTCCCGAGAGCCTCCTCCTGAGCAGTGAAATTCCGACATGAAAGACTTAGGAGAAAGGACGCAGCTCTTTTTATCACTTTCACGGGCATGCTTATATGAGCTGTTGTGAATGGGGTCTCCTTTTAGTAAATACCCCTCTAGCTCTAGGGTTCCTTTTATAAAAACAAATATCTCAGCGACTACCTAAATGATCAGTTATCAGTGCATGAGCTCCTATTCGCAGTCAGAGCTTGGACTAGGATGAGAAGAGTGAGGTGTCGAGGTCACCGAGTTTAAGGAGGCCCTTGCACAGCCCTGAGAGTGAGTGTTTTCTTAAGTTTTGCACCCTTGGCATCTTGTTTGCCTCACCCTGAGTAACCAGGTGGTCTCTAAACTGGTCTGCATATGCTGGTCTTAACCAGTATATTGGTTAAAATGACTCAGCTGAGCCTGTCATCTCCTAATTGAATCTCTTTAAAGTCCCCAGTTCCGTTCAGTTCAGTTGCTCAGTTGTGTCCGACTCTTTGTGACCCCATTGACTGCAGCATGCCAGGCCTCCCTATCCATCACCAACTCCTGGAGCTTGTTCAAACTCATGTCCATTGAGTCAGTGATGCTATCCAACCATCTCATCCTCTGCCATCCCCTTTTCCTCCTGACTTAATCTTTTCCAGTGATAGGGTCTTTTCTAGTGAGTCAGTTCTTTACATTAGATGACCAATGTATTGGAGTTTCAGCTTCATCAACAGTCCTTCCAATGAATATTCAGTACTGATTTCCTCTACGACTGACTGGTTTAAAGGCCCCTATTGCCTGTACATGGTATGGACCTAACAGAAGCAGAAGATATTAAGAAGAGGTGGCAAGAATACACAGACCTGTATAAAAAAGATCTTCATGACCAAGATAATCACGATGGTGTGATCACTCACCTAAAGCCAGACATCCTAGAATGTGAAGTCAAGTGGGCCTTAAAAAGCATCACTACGAACAAAGCTAGTGGAGGTGAAAGAATTTCAGTTGAGCTATTTCAAATCTTGAAAGATGATGCTCTGAAAGTGCTGCACTCAATATGCCAGCAAATTTGGAAAACTCAGCAGTGGCCACAGGACTGGAAAAGGTCAGTTTTCATTCCAGTCCCAAAGAAAGGCAATGCCAAAGAAAGCTCAAACTATCACACAATTGCACTCATCTCACACGCTAGTAAAGTAATGCTCAAAATTCTCCAAGCCAGGCTTCAGCAATACATGAACCGTGAACTTCTAGATGTTCAAGTTGGTTTTAGAAAAGGCAGAGGAACCAGAGATCAATTTCCAACATCTGCTGGATCATGGAAAAAGGAAGAGAGTTCCAGAAAAACATCAATTTCTGCTTTATTGACTATGCCAAAGCCTTTGACTGTGTGGTTCACAATGAGCAGTGGAAAATTCTGAAAAAGATGGAAATACCAGACCACCTGACCTGCTTCTTGAGAAGCCTGTATGCAGGTCAGGAAGCAACAGTTAGAACTGGACATGGAACAACAGACTAGATCCAAATAGGAAAAGCAATACATCAAGTCTGTATATTGTCACCCTGCTTATTTAACTTCTATGCAGAGTATATAACATGAAAAACACTGGGCTGGAAGAAGCACAAGCTGGAATCAAGATTGCCAGGAGAAATATCAATAACCTCACATATGAAGATGACACAATCCTTATGGCAGAAAGTGAAGAGGAACTAAAAAGCCTCTTGATGAAAGTGAAAGAGGAGAGTGAAAAAGTTGGTTAAAGCTCAACATTCAGAAAACTAAGATCATGGCATTGGGTCCCATCACTTCATAGGAAATAAATGGGGAAACAGTGGAAACAATGTTAGACTTTATTTTGGGGGCTCCAAAATTACTGCAGATGGTGATTGCTGTCATGAAATTAAAAGACACTTACTCCTTGGAAGGAGAGTTATGATCAATCTGCTGCTAAGTCACTTCAGTCGTGTCCGACTCTGTGCGACCCCATAGATGACAGCCCACCAGGCTCCGCCGTCCCTGGGATTTTCCAGGCAAGAATAGTGGAGTGGGTTGTCATTTCCTTCTCCAATGACCAATCTAGATAGCATATTAAAAAGCAGAGACATTACTTTGCTAACAAAGGTCCATCTAGTCAAGGCTATGGTTTTTCCAGTGGTCATGTATGGACGTGAGTTGGACTATGAAGAAAACTGAGTGCCGAAGAATTGATGTTTTTGAACTATAGTGTTGGAGAAGACTCTTGAGAGTCCCTTGGACTACAAGGAGATCCAACCAGTCCATTCTAAAGGAGATCAGTCCTGGGTGTTTATTGGAAGGACTGATGCTAAAGCTGAAACTCCAATACTTTGGCCACCTCATGCGAAGAGTTGACTCATTGGAAAAGAGTCTGATGCTGAGAGGGATTGGGGGCAGGAGGAAAAGGGGACGACAGAGGATGAGATGGCTGGATGGCATCACCGACTCGATGGACATGAGTTTGAGTGAACTCTGGGAGTTTGTGATGGATAGGGAGGCCTGGCATGCTGTGATTCATGGGGTCTCAAAGAGTCAGACATGACTGAGTGACTGAACTGAACTGAAATGAACTGATGGACCTAACATTCTATGCAATATTGCTCTTTACAGCAGTGGACCGTGCTTCCATCACGAGTCATAGCCACAACTGTGTGTTGTTTTTGCTTTGGCTCCATCTCTTCATTCTTTTTGGAGTTATTTCTCCACTGGTCTCCAGTAGCATACTGGGAGGAGAAGGCAATAGCACCCCACTCCAGTACTCTTGCCTGGGAAATCCCATGATGGAGGAGCCTCATAGGCTCCATGGGGTCACTAAGAGTCAGACACGACTGAGCGACTTCCCTTTCACTTTTCACTTTCATGCATCTGAGGAGGAAATGGCAACCCGCTCCAGTGTTCTTGCCTAGAGAATCCCAAGGACAGAGGAGCCTGGTGGGCTTCCATCTATGGGGTTGCACAGAGTTGGACATGACTGACGTGACTTAGCAGCAGCAGCAGCATACTGGGCACCAACTGACCTGGGCATTTCATCTTTCAGTGTCCTATTTTTTGCCTTTCCATACTGTTAATGGGGTTCTCAAGCAAGAATACTGAAGTGGTTTGCCATTCTCCAGTGGACCACGTTTTGTCAGAACTCTCCACCATGACCTGTCCATCTTCGGTGGCCCTACAGAGCATGGCTCATAGTTTCATTGAATTAGATAAGGCTGTGGTCCATGTAATTAGATTGGTTGGTTTTTTGTGATTGTGGTTTTTAGTCTGTCTTTCCTCTGATAGAGAAGGATAAGAGACTTATGAAAGCTTCCTGATGGGATAGACTAACTGAGGGGGATACTGGGTCTTGTTCTGATGGGCAGAGCCATGCTCAGTGAAGGCCTTTGACTGTGTGGATCACAATGAACTCTGGAAAATTCTAAGAGACATGGGAATACCAGACCACCTAAACGGCCTTTTGAGAAATATGTATGCAGGTTAGGAAGCAACAGTTAGAACTGGACATGGAACAACACACTGGTTCCAAACAGGAAAAGGAGTATATCAAGGCTGTATATTGTCACCATGCTTATTTAACTTATATGCAGAGTGCATCATGAGAAACGCTGGGCTGGATGAAGCACAAGCTGGAATCAAGATTGCTGGGAGAAATATCAATAACCTCAGATATGCAGATGACACCACGCTTCTGGCAGAAAGTGAAGAGGAACTAAAAAGCCTCTTGATGAAAGTGAAGGAGAAGAGTGAAAATGTTGGCTTAAAGCTCAACATTCAGAAAATGAAGATTGTGGTATCTGGTCCCATCACTTCATGGAAAATAGATGGGAAACCAGTGGAAACAGTGTCAGGCTTTATTTTGGGGGGCTCCAAAATCACTGCAGATTGTGACTGCAGCCATGAAATTAAAGGACGTTTGCTCTTTGGAAGAAAAGCTATGACCAACTTTGACAGCATATTAATAAGCAGAGACATTACTTTGCTGACAAAGGTCCACGTAGTCGAAGCTATGGTTTTTCCAATAATCATGTATGGATGTGAGAGTCGGACCATAAAGAAGACTGAGCTCCAAAGAATTGATGTTTTTGAACTGTGGTGTTGGAGAAGACTCTGAGAGTCCCTTGGACTGCAAGGAGATCCAATCAGTCCATCCTAAAGGAAATCAGTCTTGAATTTTCATTGGAAGGACTAATACTGAAGATGAAACTCCAATATTTTGGCCACCTGATGCGAAGAGCTGGCTCATTTGAAAAGACCCTGATGCTGGGAAAGATTGAAGGTAAGAGGAGGAGAGGATGACAGAGGATGAGGTGACTGGGTGGCATCACCGACTCAATGGATATAAGTTTGAGTAAACTCCGAGAGTTGATGATGGACAGGGAGGTCTGGCGTGCTGCAGTCCATGGTGTCGCAAAGAGTCAGACACGACTGAGCGACTGAACTGTAGTGCCTATAAAAGCCTACCTACCCATTAAGCCTCATGTCTCCTGTCTTCCCACCTCAGTTCCTGTTAAGGTGAATTACTGACTTGTTGTTTCTTAATATTCTAGACCTTTGCACAGGCATATCCTCCTGCCGGGTTGGGGGATGGTCCCTCAACCCCTAAACCAAAGGATTCTTCTTTAACTCGTGTCTGTCTCTCCAGTGTCAGCTCAGGACCACATCCCCATCTCCTAACTTCCTAGTCTAGGTTAGGAGCCCCTCTTCTGTGTAAGCACAGAGCCCTGGTCTTCCTCCAGCCCTATGTAGCAAAATAGCTTCCATGCTTATCTGCCCCTCCCATTAACTTGGTTGCTGCCTGTGGAAGGGAGTTAGACTTCTCTTGAGTGCCTAGCACAGGATTATTGAGAGTAAATGTTGATTAGATGCTTGTAATATTTTATGCATACTTCTGTGTTTATCCTGGGCTTCCCTAGTAGCTCAGACAGTAAAGCTTCTGCCTGCAATGCAGGACACCTGAGTTTGATCCCTGGGTTGGGAAGATCCCCTGGAGAAGGAAGTGGCAACCCACTCCAGTATTCTTGCCTGGAGAATCCCATGGACAGAGGAGCCTGACAGGCTACAGTCCATGGAGTCACAATGAGTTGGACACGACTGAGCAACTAACACTGTGCTAATTCATATCATGCATTATTTTTCTGTGATTATCCTCTTAGAGGTCTTCCCCCCGACCCCCAACAACCCTGAAAACATTAATATTAGCCTATGAGACATGGCGCCTCAGAGAAAAGGGTTGTAAATGTCACCTAGAAGAAGTTCACTAAGCAAGGAGGAAGGGAAATATGACATAAAAGGGAGCTCCTTCCACACAGGAAAAGGAAGGAGAAAGCCTCTGTGGTGCTGGGAAAAGGGAAGAAAGAGAGAGTGAGAGGAGAGGAAGAAGGAGAAGATGGATGAGGAGGAGGAGGAGGAGGAGGAGGAGGAAGAGGAGAAATTGTCCTCTCAAACCATCCTCCTCTCCTCAAACCTTGGAAGGGTTGAAAGCAGAAACATCCAGACAAGGCTTGGAAGGGATTGAGGAATACCTAGACTGGTGTCCTGCCTTCTCAGACATGGAGTAAGGGACCTCAGGCTTCACAGGGACACATGTGTCTTGACAAATATGGCAAAGGAGCAGTGGAGCAGCAAGGAGGAAGTGAGGAGTTCTCTGTGTGAAGAAATACATATTTAATTATTTCTTACTATGCCACACGTGTTTCAGTGGTGGCATTTGCTTCTTATGATATCTGATCTCATTATAAATAGTGCTTTTCCATTTTCTGTGGGGAAAATAAAAACAGGAAAAAACTGAGCAGGGAACAGTACTTGAGAAATGCTTACAACCCGTGTACTAATCAGCTATTCATCTCTCATGTCCTAACAGTCATTTTTCATTAGGAGACAGAGCTGAGAGACAATGATTAAACTTCTGGGCAGCAGGCAGCCTGTGTTCTTCAGCAGAAAACAAAGAGAAGCGACAGTAGACTGAAGTTCATGTGGAGCAATTTACCTTGGTCTGTACAGTGAAGAGTGAAGCAGAAGGAAGGCATCAGGCAGAAACCAAGGGCCAAGAATTGGGTGCACTGAACAGCAGGATCACACACACATCCATTTATCCTTGAGCTTATTAAATATGGACCAAGCAACTATATTTGTCAAGCACTGTGGAAACACAATCAAAATTGGTAAGGTTGAATCTTTTTCTTCTAGGAGCTAATAATGTAGTTCAGTTCAGTTCAGTTTAGTTGCTCAGTTGTGTCTGACTCTGTGACCCCATGAATCACAGCACGCCAGGCCTCCCTGTCCATCACCAACTCCCGGAGTTAACTCAAACTCACGTCCATCGAGTAGGTGATGCCATCCAGCCATCTCATCATCTGTCATCCCCTTTCCCTCCTGCCCCCAATCCCTTCCAGCATCAGAGTCTTTTCCAATGAGTCAACTCTTCGCATGAGGTAGCCAAAGTACTGGAGTTTCAGCTTTAGCATCATTCCTTCCAAAGAAATCCCAGGGCTGATCTCCTTTAGAGTGGACTGGTTGAATCTCCTTGCAGTCCAAAGGACTCTCAAGAGTCTTCTCCAACACCACAGTTCAAAAGCATCAATTCTTTGGCGCTCAGCTTTCTTCACAGTCCAAGTCTCACATCCATACATGACCACTGGAAAAACCATAGCCTTGACTAAACGGACCTTTGTTGGCAAAGTAATGTCTCTGCTTTTTAATATGCTATCTAGGCTGGTCATAACTTTTCTTCCAAGCATTAAGCGTCTTTTAATTTCATGGCTGCAATCACCATCTGCAGTGATTCTGGAGCCCAAGAAAATAAAGTCTGAGACTGTTTCCAGTGTTTCCCAATCTGTTTTCCATGAAGTGATGGGACCGGATACCATGATATTTGTTTTCTGAATGTTAAGCTTTAAGCCAACTTTTTCACTCTCCTCTTTCACTTTTATCAAGAGGCTTTTAGTTCCTCTTCACTTTCTGCCATAAGGGTGATGTCATCTGCATATCTGAGGTTATTGATATTTCTCCTGGCAATCTTGATTCCAGCTTGTGCTTCTTCCAGCCCAGCTAAGTGGGAGGATTTATTCTCTCCAGAGAGGGAAAGACATCTACGAAGGGATAAGTTTGAGTTGATATTTCATTTCTGCTCCTATTTGTTTTCCTTCATAGCTCACCCAGTGATGAATCTGCCTGCAATGCAGGAGACTCCGGTTTGAATCCTGGGTCAGGAAGATCCCTTGGAGAAGGAAATTCTTGCCTGGAGAATCCTATGGACAGAGGAGCCTGGTGGGCTACAGGCCATGGGGTTGTAGGAGTTGGACATGACTTAGTGACTAAACCACCACCTACTTGTCTAATACCACCTGCAATTCATTTCTGACACTATCTACCCAGACATAACCCAGATCCTACAGGTTCAGGAAAGACTCTTCCACAAAGTTATTCTCACTTCAGATGTCAACTGCAAGTTCCAGGGGCCCCTGGCTCACCTGCACCTCTGACTGGATGGCTACAAATTCATGGGTTTCCACAGCTCCCTCAGGTGGGATTATTTACTCAGAAGACTCATAAAATTTAGGAAGGCACTTTACCTAAGATTACCGTTTTATTATAATGGATACACATAGGGAAAGGTATAAGAGGGATGTAGGGCTTCTGTGCCCAATTCCCATGAGGTTCATCCTACTGGCATGTGGATGTGTTCACCAACCATGAAGTTCCAGTGGGCTTCACTGTTCAGTTTTTATTGAGATTTCATTCCATTATATAGGTAGGACTGATTACATCACTGTTCATGTGATTGAATGTAATCTCCAGCCCCTGCCTCCCATCATTGGAGATTAAGCTGGCCTTCCCACGACCCGAGCACTAGGCGCGCCTCGCCTTCCTGCGACCAGTGCACTAGGAGCGCCTCCCCTACCCGCAACCGACGCACTAGGAGCGCCTCGCCTACCCGCAACCGACGCACTAGGAGCGCCCCGCCGCCTGCGCGGCGCACTAGGAGCGCCCGCCGCCTGCGCGGCGCACTAGGAGCGCCCCGCCGCCTGCGCGGCGCACTAGGAGCGCCCCGCCGCCTGCGCGGCGCACTAGGAGCGCCCCGCCGCCTGCGCGGCGCACTAGGGAGCGCCCCGCCGCCTGCGCGGCGCACTAGGAGCGCCCCGCCGCCTGCGCGGCGCACTAGGAGCGCCCGCCGCCTGCGCGGCGCACTAGGAGCGCCCCGCCGCCTGCGCGGCGCACTAGGGAGCGCCCCGCCGCCTGCGCGGCGCACTAGGAGCGCGGCTGAGAGGAGCTACCCCACGACCGAGGTCAGGAAGGGCGGCGGTGAGGAGATACCCCTCGTCCAAGGTAAGGTGCCATGGCTGTGCTTTGCTGGATCAGCCGGGAAGAGATACCCCACGCCCAAGGTACGAGAAACCCAAGTAAGACTGTAGGTCTTGCAAGAGGTCATCAGAGGGCAAATACACTGAAACCATACTCACAGAAAACTAGTCAATCTAATCACACCAGGACCACACCCTTGTCTAACTCAATGAAATTAAGCCATGCCAGTGGGGCAACCCAGGATGGGCGGGTCATGGTGGAGATACCTGACAGGGTGTGGTCCGCTGGAGAAGGGAATGGCAAACCACTTCAGTATTCTTGCCTTGAGAACCCCATGAACAGTATGAAAAGGCAAAATGATAGGATACTGAAAGAGAAACTCCCCAGGTCAGTAGGGGCCCAATATGCTACTGGAGATCAGTGGAGAAATAACTCCAGAAAGAATGAAGGGATGGAGCCAAAGCAAAAAGAATACCCAGCTGTGGATGTGTCTGGTGATAGAAGCAAAGTCCGATGCTGTAAAGAGCAATATTGCATTGGAACCTGGAATGTCAGGTTCATGAATCAAGGCAAATTGGAAGTGGTCAAACAAGAGATGGCAAGAGTGAATGTCGACATTCTAGGAATTAGCTATCTAAAATGGACTGGAATGGGTGAATTTAACTCAGATGACCATTATATCTACTACTGCGGGCAGGAATCCCTCAGAAGAAATGGAGTGGCCATCATGGTCAACAAAAGAGTCCGAAATGCAGTACTTGGATGCAATCTCAAAAATGACAGAATGATCTCTGTTCATTTCCAAGGCAAACCATTCAATGTCACAGTAATCCAAGTCTATGCCCCAAGCAGTAACGCTGAAGAAGCTGAAGTTGAACGGTTTTATGAAGACCTACAAGACCTTTTAGAACTAACACCCAAAAAAGATGTCCTTTTCATTATAGGGGACTGGAATGCAAAAGTAGGAAGTCAAGAAACACCTGGAGTAACAGGCAAATTTGGCCTTGGAATACGGAATGAAGCAGAGCAAAGACTAACAAAGTTTTGCCAAGAATATGCACTGGTCATAGCAAATACCCTCTTCCAACAACACAAGAGAAGACTCTATACATGGACATCACCAGATGGTCAACACCGAAATCAGATCGATTATATTCTTTGCAGCCAAAGATGGAGAAGCTCTATACAATCAGCAAAAACAAGACCAGGAGCTGACTGTGGCTCCGACCATGAACTCCTTATTGCCAAATTCAGACTGAAATTGAAGAAAGTAGGGAAAACCACTAGACCATTCAGGTATGACCTAAATCAAATCCCTTATGATTATACAGTGGAAGTGAGAAATAGATTTAAGGGCCTAGATCTGATAGATAGAGTGCCCGATGTTCTATGGACTGAGATTCATGACATTGTACAGGAGACAGGGATCAAGACCATCCCCATGGAAAAGAAATGCAAAAAGCAAAATGGCTGTCTGGGGAGGCCTTACAAATAGCTGTGAAAAGAAGAGAAGCGAAAAGCAAAGGAGAAAAGGAAAGATATAAACATCTGAATGCAGAGTTCCAAAGAATAGCAAGAAGAGATAAGAAAGCCTTCTACAGTGATCAGTGCAAAGAAATAGAGGAAAACAACAGAATGGGAAAGACTAGGGATCTCTTCAAGAAAATCAGAGATACCAAAGGAACATTTCATGCAAAGATGGGCTCGATAAAGGACAGAAATGGTATGGACCAAACAGAAGCCAAAGATATTAAGAAGAGTTGGCAAGAATACACAGAAGAACTGTACAAAAAAGAGCTTCACGACCCAGATACTCATGATGGTGTGATCACTGACCTAGAGCCAGACATCCTGGAATGTGAAGTCAAGTGGGCCTTAGAAAGCATCACTATGAACAAAGCTAGTGGAAGTGATGGAATTCCAGTGGAGCTATTCCAAATCCTGAAAGATGATGCTGTGGAAGTGCTGCACTCAATATGCCAGCAAATCTGGAAAGCTCAGCAGTGGCCACAAGATTGGAAAAGGTCAGTTTTCATCCCAATTCCAAAGAAAGGCAATGCCAAAGAATGCTCAAACTACTGCACAATTGCACTCATCTCACACGCTAGTAAAGTAATGCTCAAAATTCTCCAAGCCAGGCTTCAGCAATATGTGAACCGTGAACTTCCTGATGTTCAATCTGGTTTTAGAAAAGGCAGAGGAACAAGAGATCAAATTGCCAACATCCACTGGATCATGGAAAAAGCAAGAGAGTTCCAGAAAAACATCTGTTTCTGCTTGATTGACTATGCCAAAGCCTTTGACTGTGTAGATCACAATAAACTGTGGAAAATTCTGAAAGAGATGGGAATACCAGACCACCTGATCTGCCTCTTGAGAAATCTGTATGCAGGACAGGAAGCAACAGTTAGAACTGGTCATGGAACAACAGACTGGTTCCAAATAGGAAAAGGAGTACGTCAAGGCTGTATATTGTCACCATGTTTATTTAACTTATATGCAGAGTACATCATGAGAAATGCTGGGCTGGAAGAAACAGAAGTTGGAATCAAGATTGCTGGGAGAAATATCAATAACCTCAGATATGCAGATGATACCACCCTTATGGCAGAAAGTGAAGAGGGGCTAAAAAGCCTCTTGATGAAAGTGAAAGTGGAGAGTGAAAAGGTTGGCTTAAAGCTCAACATTCAGAAAACGAAGATCATGGCATCTGGTCCCATCACTACATGGGAAATAGATGGGGAAACAGTGGAAACAGTGTCAGACTTTGTTTTTCTGGGCTCCAAAATCACTGCAGATGGTGACTGTAGCCATGAAATTAAAAGACGCTTACTCCTTGGAAGAAAAGTTATGACCAACCTAGACAGCATATTCAAAAGCAGAGACATTACTTTGCCAACAAAGGTTCGCCTAGTCAAGGCTATGGTCTTTCCTGTGGTCATGTATAGATGTGAGAGCTGGACTGTGAAGAAGGCTGAGCACCGAAGAATTGATGCTTTTGAACTGTGGTGTTGGAGAACTCTTGAGAGTCCCTTGGACTGCAAGGAGATCCAACCAGTCCATTCTGAAGGAGATCAGCCCTGGGATTTCTTTGGAAGGAATGATGCTAAAGCTGAAATTCCAGTACTTTGGCCACCTCATGTGAAGAGTTGACTCATTGGAGAAGACTCTGATGCTGGGAGGGATTGGGGACAGGAGGAGAAGGGGACGCCAGAGGATGAGGTGGCTGGATGGCATCACTGATTCGATGGATGTGAGTCTGAGTGACCCCCGGGAGTTGGTGATGGACAGGGAGGCCTGGCGTGCTGCAGTTCATGGGGTCACAGAGTCGGACACGACTGAGCGACTGATCTGATCTGAAAGCTCCAACCTTCTAATCATGGGGCTTGACTCTTGTGATTAGCCCATTCTGAAGCTATCTAGGGTCCACTGGTGAATTGCCTTATTAGCATAACAAAGACATTCCTATCATTCAGGAAATCCCAGGACTCTAGGAGTTCCATGTCAGGTATTCCTGGACAAAGACAAATTCTTCATCAGAGCACAGTTGGGTTTAGAAGGTTGACCAGAAGTTCAGTACATGGATATCCCAAGTGAGTCACCAACTTTTTATGTGACTGAGGTGGCACTGCTCACCCTGGCCTCCAAACCATCCCTCCTCCTTCTGCATGATGCAGGATTTTAGTCTTTACAGTTACTATCGCTACTTGGTAGTATGCCATTGAAAGCTCAGTCTATTAACCTGGAGAGAAGGTGGATGACCAAAGATCAACTCAAAATCCATTATCAGATTAGTTTCAGTAGAGAGCAGGGTCCCAGGAGGATCAAGTCTTAGGAACAGAGAAGACCATGGTGTAGGAAGTTTGGGTTTAAACCTTGGCTTGGTCATTTAGCTGTGAAATCTTGGACAAGTTACTTAACCTCTCTGGGCTTCAACATCTCTTATCTATAAAGTGAAGCCTGTGGCCAACACTCCATGTAGGCTAACCTCACATACGTTCAAAAAGGCCAAGAGAACCTCAGATATGCTGGACTGAACTGCTGAACCTAAGGCAGTCACTTGCCTTCTTGAAAGCAAAACATTGTTGTGAGCAAAACAAGCCCAATTTATCTGAGCCCCTATTTATCTAATCTCAAAAACAAGCCCCAATTATTTATTTATTCAAATTAGTTGAATTTTCTGTTCTATGCATTTAAACACATTGCTAACTGATACCGGGTTCTTATAGGTCTGGAATTCTAAATACTTATTGAAGGCTGATAGAGTGTAAAGCACTGTGTGAGGTGCATAAAATAATCATTTAGAGGCCTGCTTTCAAGGACTGCACAGCCACAGGGGAAGAAGGGCTTGGGAGTGCATGTGCAATTTGCATCCTCTTTCAGTTCAGTTTGGTTTGAATTCATGCTTTACCACTTCGGAGATCTGCAAACTTGAGTGAGCTCCCAGGCTTGCAACATCATTCACAATATGGAGACAATAATGCTTTTATTATTGTGTACTACTGTCTGCAGGCTGAGAGTTTATCTTTACAGAAGCCTATTTCCCAACACATAAGGTTTTTACTAACCAAAAAAAAAAAAAAAAAAAAAAATGCTTACTCTCTACTGGTACTCTGTTTTCTAAGGAGTGATTTTGCAAATCTGGTGAGTCACATTTTCCCCAAGGCCAAACAATTCTTAACTACATTGTTTATGTAATTACCTTACCTTTTTATATTCCATATTTCCTCTTAATTTGCAGTGTTTTACAGGAAATTGTTTCTTTTGTTGAATAAGTTGAATTTTAAACACAGATACCACCTGCTTTTCAAAAGTCCACTAAGAGCTGTTTTGTTTAAGACCTTCGCTACAACCTATTTTCACTAACTGAAAGGAATCCAACAGAGATGTGGATAAAAAATGTTGCCTGCCAGATGCGTAAACAGAAGATGTTGTAGCCATCATGCCAGCAGCCACTGTACCAGCCCTCAACTGAATGAGGGCATTCAGGATGGAGGAAAGCTGGAGATAGTTAAGGTGCACATCAAAGGATCGATTTTAATAAACCCAGACTCTTGCATCTTTGCATATATAGAAAGGCACTAAATTCCTTAATTTGAGATATTTGTTTTCATCAATTAAAAGTTATCTTCTGATGTTCCGATTGCCTGAGTTTTGTTGCAGAAACTCCTATATATCCTGGCTCCTCCTTTATCTCTTTGGAGCAGTCCCTCAGAATGATTTGAGAGGCAGTCTTTCAGGCTCAAGTTGTTGCAGGAAGGGGGACCCCATCTAGGGCCCGAAACTGGGCTCTTGTCTAACACTCAGAAATGAATTGTCCGAGGAGACACATGTGCTGACAAAGCAAGAGATTTTATTGGGAAGGGGCACCCAAGCGGAGAGCAGCAGGTAAGGGAACACAGGAGAATTGCCACATGGCTCCCACTGCTATGTGGCTAGCAGTCTAGGGTTTTGTGGTGATGGGATTAGTTTCCGGGTTGTCTTTAGCCAATCATCTGACTCAGAGTCCTTCCTGGTGGTATATGCCTTGTTCAGCCAAGATGGATGCCAGAGAGAAGGAGTCTGGGAGGTGGTCGGATATGTGGTGTCTCCTTTTGACCTTTCCTGAACTCTTCCAGTTGGTGGTGGTTTATTAGTTCCGTGTTCCTTACCAGGACCCCCTGTAGTAAAACAACTCATGGAAATGGTTACTATAGTGCCTGGCCAGGGTGGGCGGTTTCAGTCAGTGTGCTTCCCCTAATGACTCCCCCTGAGAGACTTCATACTCAAGATACTTCTTGGGAATTGGGGTGGAGGTCTCTTTCTTCTGTAACTTCTTCCTGCTGTGCATGGTTGTAGGCCTGCCTAGCAGAGCAGAAGTCTCTCTCTACCTGATCTAAGTCAAGGTATTTTTTCACCCGAAACCAGCATTCACCCTTGTAATAACAGCAATATAGTTTGAAACTGTTGGTTCCTTTCAGAGATGAAATAGACAGGGGCCAAACAGGAGACCTAACAGGATGGTCATCACTGGTCCCCAGAAACAGAAGGCAACATTTGGGGTGAGGGCTTCAGCGTGTGTGACTTTGATTGGTTGGTGGTGAGGCAACAGAGCTGTGCTCCAGGAATCTTGTGTTTAGTCTGAAGTTACCATCTTCCACCTGGGTTGGGGCTCCAGTTCTGTAGAACTCAAAGACATTGTTATGCATACTATTTTTGAGTAGGAACCAGGACCCTGTCTCAAGACTGTACCATCATTTGATTGTTTCTCCTCTGTTTCTGTATCCCCACCCTTTCCTAATTAGCAATTGTTTGAATCCACCCTTTGGAAGTCAGGGAAGGTCAAGGAGGTTGAATGAAGCCTATATCCTACAGACAAGAAATCGAGAACACAGAACAGATCTGTACTCCAGAGCCCCACAAAGTCCTGCTGTTTTAATTTACGGAACTAGGCAACTATGACTGTGATAACTTCCTGTCAAAATGGGGCATAGGACTGCCTCAGCTTGGAGACTAGGCACTGCATTGGAAGTATCCCTATGCATTGGAAGTATTGAGTTCCAAGTCCTAGATCTGAGTCTTGTATGATTAAAATCTCAATCCCTTGGTCTGCCATTTTGGTGTAACAGATCCAATTAGAAGTAGCTGGAGGAATGATAACTGGAATTTTAATAGACAAAATAAATCTCATTTCTTTTTGGAAGAATAAGCCTAAAACCTAGTCTGGACCTGGCACTTTAGGAGGACTTGTAGCCAGGTAGCACGTTGCCTGGTTTTATAAAAAAGTAAGGTTGCAGTTACTAACTTCCAGGAGACATTGTTTTGAGAATGGTGGCATCCAAACCTGACACAACTCAGAAAACTGAAGTGTTTAGCAATACAAGGTCTAATCTGAAATTATACCCACAGTATCACCTAGTTATTTCCCAGGATGTCTGAACCATAGCTATGACTTTTAGTTGTAAAATTTTCTTTAATCGCCAAAGCAGATGTCACCATTAATGATGTCAGTGTTTCTGTAGGTATGAGAAGATGCAAGAATTGGGACTCATAAAATTTTTTCCTGAAAAGATCTAATTATCTGAATGCTTGTTTTGCCGGTTTTTCCCAGAGCATAGAGTGCATCATTCCTGATTTTCACCCCGAACTCCTTTCAGGGGAGTTGAAGGTCAGTAGTTGCAGTGGCCATGATTTAATCTTTGTAGATGTAGATGGCAAGTGTCAGTTTTCAGATGGCAGAGCCCCTTTTTGCTCATAAACTTGACCATGATTTTGAGGGGGGCATTTCATGACCATCTTATCTCATGGTGCTGAGAATGTCCATTCTCAGGTTTGGCAAAGATTTTTTGACAGGCCACTTAATGTGCTGTTACTGGACTAGGCCATAAAACAATATCCAAAATTCTCTGGACTACCTGTCTTGCTAGTCTCTTGGCCCAGGAAAAACATTCCCTCTTATTGCTTCTTCCCATATGTAGAGTTGTATTCTAGATCTCATATGGAACTATATATTATTTTATCAGAGGCCTCAGTCATACCTTTGGCAGTGTAAGAAATAGCAACTCTGTAAAACAAGTAAAATACAAATAATATATCCAGCAGTGTTTGTAAAGTCACAAGTAAGACTTAAGACCTTCCATTAGATGTAGCCCAGTATATCCCAAGTCATCTGACTTAGTCTACTCTGTAGAATCTTTATCTTCCAGGGAAATTATATATCGGCACTGTCTATAAGTCACATAGCCCAGTTTTCTAGTGTTACTAGACTGATTATCCTTAGTATGATTTAATTGTTTCCAATATAGAGGAGACTTTAAACCTAAATTACCATAGCTTGGCATTATATATATAAATCTTTGCTTGTTGCTCTGATTGAGTTTGAGTAATAGAAGAAAACTCAAATTATGGCCAGAGTCAGAGCAGGCACTACTTTTGCATTCCAGTCCCCTAGGATGACAAGGCTAGACATAGATACTCCAAATTCCCATTGTTGGCCTCAAAAGTCACTAAATGAATTGTTTTGGTCCCACTGATCAATAAGGACAAAATACTGTTAAGCAAACTTTGGTTTGATCAATAAGGACAAAATACTGTTAAGCAAACTTTGGTTAAACTTCTCTTGTTTGTTCAGGCCCCTGAACTTTTCCCACCTCCTCAGTCTGAGCCAGCATACAGCTCCTCATTATGATTTCTTTAGTAAAAGAGACTTAGACTCAGGGTAAAACATTCTCTAAACTACTGCATGAGATTCTTTCATCCCACTTCACCACATGGATCTTTCGGTTTACTCTGCTCTACAAAAGAAAACTCTTTACCCAACTCTCATTAGATGCTTGCTGGCCTTTTGGACAGTGTTATCCTTATTGCAATAGTCCCTCTCCCCACCTTGCAGTAATCCCATCTTATAAAATCTTACCACTTTTATTTGACAGAATATTGTGGAAGACATCTTTCCATGATGGCCCCTATGATCTCCACTCCTGGGATTCAAATCCTTGCTTAATCCTCTCCCTTTGCCTGTGGACTGGACCTAATCAATCAGTCAGTTCAGTCCCTCAGTCATGTCAGCCTCTTTGCAACTCCATGGACTGCAGCACGCCAGGCTTCCCTGTCCATCACCAACTCTCAGAGCTTGCTCAAACTCATGTCCATTGAATCAGTGATGTCATCCAAACATCTCATCCTCTTTCATCTTCTTCTCCTCCTGTGTTCAGTCTTTTCCAGGTTCAGGGTCTTTTCCAAAGGGTTAGTTCTTCACATCAGGCGGCCAAGGTATTGGAGTTTCAGTTTCAACATCAGTCTTTCCAATGAATATTCAGGACTGATTTCTTTTAGGATTGACTGGTTTGATCTCCTTACAGTCCAAAGGACTTGTTTGCATTCCAAAGAGTCTTCTCCAACACACTTAAAAGCATCAATTCTTCAGTGCTCAGCTTTCTTTATGGTCCAACTCTCACATTCATCCATGACTACTGGAAAAATCATAGCTTTGACAAGATGGGCCTTTGTTTGCAAAGTAATGTCTCTGCTTTTTAATATGCTTTTCTTCCAAGAAGCAAGCATCTTTTCATGGCTGCAGTCACCATCTGCAGTCATTTTGGAGCCCAACAAAATAAAGTCTCTCACTGTTTTCCCTATTTTCCCCTCTATTTGCCATGGAGTGATGGGACCAGATGCCATGATCTTCACTTTTTGAATGTTGAGTTTTAAGTCAGCTTTTTCACTCTCTTCTTTCGCTTTCATCTAGTGGCTCTTTAGTTCCTCTTTGCTTTTTGCCAGCAGGGTGGTTTCATCTGCATATCTGAGGTTATTGTTATTTCTCCCAGCAGTCTTGATTCCAGCTTGTACTTCATACAGCCCGGCATTTTGCATGATGTACTCTGCAAATAAGTTAGATAAGTAGGGTGACAATATACAGCCTTGATGTACTCCTTTTCCAATATGGAACCAGTCTGTTCCATGTTCGTTCTAACTGTTGCTTCTTGACCTGCATACAGATTTCTCAGAAGACAGGGAAAGTGGTCTGGTATTCCCATCTCTTGAAGAATTTTCCAGTTTGTTGTGATCCACGCAAAGGCTTTGGTGTAATCAATAAAGCAGAAGTAGATGTTTTTCTGGAAAATGAAGTCACTCAATTGTGTCCGACTCTTTGCGACCCCATGGACTGTAGCCTGCCAGTCTCCTCTATCCCTGGTATTTTCCAGGCAAGAATACTGGAGTGAGTTGTCATTTCCTTCTCCAGGGGTTTTTCTGGAATTCCCTTGCTTTTTCTATGATCCAACAGATATTGGCAATTTGGTCTCTAGTTTCTCTGCCTTTCCAATTCTGGCTTCAACATTTGGAATTCTTGGTTCTGCTGAAGCCTGGCTTGGGAACCTCACTTGGCTCCAAGCTGTTGAGGCTAAGTTATGCTTGGAAAAATTTGAGCATAACTTTGCTAGTGTGAGATGAGTGTAATTGTGCAGTAGCTTGAATGTTCTTTGGCATTGCCTATCTTTGCGATTGGAGTAAAAATGACTTTTTCCAGGCCTATGACCACTGCTGAGTTTTCCAAATTTGCTGGCATACTGAGCGCAGCACTTTCCCAGCATCATCTTTTAGGGTTTTAAATAGCTTAACTGGAATTCCGTCACCTCCACTAGGTTTGTTAATAGTGATGCTTCCTAAGGCCCACTTGACTTTTCATTCCAGGATGTCTGGCTCTAGGTGAGTGATCACACCATCCTGGTTATCTGGGTCATTAAGATCTCTAGTGAATAAGATACATGGCAAGTTACTGGATGTCCCTTCTGAGATTAGATTGCAAAAGACTCTGACTTCTGTATAGTTTGCACTCTTTTTCTCTAGCTCTTCTTGGTTT
The DNA here is from genome assembly GCA_935064755.1 of Tragelaphus eurycerus. Taxonomy (NCBI): domain Eukaryota; kingdom Metazoa; phylum Chordata; class Mammalia; order Artiodactyla; family Bovidae; genus Tragelaphus; species Tragelaphus eurycerus. The sequence continues at coordinate 4,338,801 of CAKXYN010000123.1, forward strand.
GCAGGTTCTGATTAAATAAGCTGCCTTGCTGGGAGCTTTGGAGACCTGTGGAAAGACACAAAGAGCAAGAAGCTGTAAGTGGCCTCTGGCTAAAAGCCAGGGAGGTACTGAGGCCCTCAGTGCAGTAGGCCTCAAAACATTGAAACCTTCCGACAACCTGGTGAGGATAGCTGTGAGTAAACTTGGAAGTTGATACTTCTCCAGTTGAGCCTTAAGATGGTTACAGAACTGGGTTGCTATGGCCTAAATATTTGTATCCCCCTCAAAATTTACCTGTTGAAATTCATCCAATACATGGTGATGGTATTAGGAAGTAGGGACTTTGAGAGATAATTAGGTCATGAGGATGGAGCCCACATGAATGAGATTAGTACCCTTATAAATGAGACTCCAAAGAGATTTTTCACTTCCTATGTGTCAACTAAAAGAGATGCACAACTTGAGAGTTGTGAGTTGAGTTTTATTTGGGGCAAAACGAGGACTGCAGCCTGGGAGAGAGCACCTCAGATAGCTCTGAAAGACTTCTCTGAAGAAGCAGTGGGTAAGGTAAATATATAAGATTTTGGTGAAGGGGGTGTTCAGTGTAATCAATCGCTTAGTTTACAAATGGTTTTCTGCCAGTCAGGAGGAGCTGATGTCACTATGAAGGGATTTAGTGATTTTCTAGATATGAAGAGATCCAAGGATTGGGATTATGAAATCAGTTCCTGAAAATATCTAACTATCTAAAGATCTGTCCCACAGTCTTGTCTAACTCAATGAAACCATAAGCCATGTAGTGTAGGTCCACCCAAAATGAACAGGTCATGGTGGAGAGTTCTGACAAAACGTGCTCCACTGGGGAAGGGATGGTAAACCACTTCAGTATTCTTGCTTTGAGAATCCCATGAAAAGTATGAAAAGGCAAAAAGATATGACACTGAAAGATGAACTGCCCAAGTTGCTTGGTACCCAAATTGCTACTGGAGAAGAGTGGAGAAATAACTCCAGAAAGAATAAATAGACAGAGCCAAAATAAAAGCAATGCCCAGTTGTGGATGTGACTGGTGATGGAAGTAAAGTCTGATGCTGTAAAGAGCAACATTGCATAGGAACCTGGAATATTAGGTTCATAAATCAAGATAAATTAGAAGCAGTCAAACAGGAGATGGCAAGAGTGAACTAAAATGGGCTGGAATGGGCGAATTTAATTCAGATGACCATTATATCTACTACTGTGGGCAAGAATCCCGTAGAAGAAATGCAGTAGCCCTCATAGTCACCAAAATAGTCCGAAATGTAGTACTTAAGTGTAATCTCAGAAATGATAGAATGATCTCTGTCCATTTCCAAGGTAAATCATTCAATATCCCAGTAATCCAAGTCTATGCCCTAACCAGTAATGCCAAAGAAGCTGAAGTTGATGGTTCTATGAAGACCTACAAGACCTTCTAGAACTAACACTCAAAAAGGATGTCCTTTTCATCATAGGGGACCCGTAGAAGAAATGCAGTAGCCCTCATAGTCACCAAAATATTCTGAAATGCAGTACTTAAGTGTAATCTCAGAAATGATAGAATGATCTCTGTCCATTTCCAAGGCAAATCATTCAATATCCCAGTAATCCAAGTCTATGCCCTAACCAGTAATGCCAAAGAAGCTGAAGTTGACGGTTCTATGAAGACTACAAGACCTTCTAGAACTAACACTCAAAAAGGATGTCCTTTTCATGATAGGGGAATGCAAAGGTAGGAAGTCAAGAGATACCTTGAGTTAACAGGCAAATTTGGCCTTGGAGTACAAAATGAGGCAGGGCAAAGGCTAACAGAGTTTTGTCAAGTGGGCTCACTGGTCATAGCAAACAACCTCTTCCAACAACATAAGAGATGACTCTACACATGAACATCATCATCATCATCATGGTTAATACTGAAATCAGATTGATTACTTTATTTGCAGTGAAAGAAGGAGAAGAGCTATAGAGTCAGCAAAAACAAGACTGGGAGCCAACTGTGACTCACATCATGAATTATTTACTGCAAAATTCAGACTTAAATTGAAGAAAGTAGGGAAAACCACTAGACCATTCAGGTATGACCTAAATAAAATCCCTTATGATTATACAGTGGAAGTGACAAATAGATTCAAGGGATTAGATCTGATAGACAGAGTGCCTGAAAAACTGTGGATGGAGGTTCATGACATTGTACAGGAGGCAGTACAAGATCATCTCCAAGAAAAAGAAATGCAAAAAGGAAAAATGATTGTCTGAGGAGGCCTTATAAATAGCCTGAGAAAAGAAGAGAAGCTGAAGGCAAAGGAGAAAAGGAAAGCTATATCCATCTGAATGCAGAGTTCCAAAGAATAGCAAGGAGAGATAAGAAAGCCTTCCTCGGTGATCAGTGCAAACAAATAGAAGAAAACAATAGAATGGGAAAGACTAGAGATCTCTTCAAGAAAATTAGAGATACCAAGGGAGTATTTCATGCAAAGATGGGTGCAATAAAAGCCAGAAACTGTATGAACCTAACAGAAGCAGACAATATAAGAAGAGGTGGCAAGAATACAGAGAAGCACAAAAAAGATCTTCATGACCAGATAATCATGATGGTGTGATCACTCACCTAGAGCCAGACATCCTGGAATGTGAAGTCAAGTGGGCCTTAGGAAACAGCACTACAAACAATGCTAGTGAAGGTGATGGAGTTCCAGTTGAATTATTTCAAATCCTAAAAGATGATGCTGTTAAAATGCTGCATTAAATATGCCAGAAAATTTGGAAAACTCATCAGTGGCCACAGGACTGGAAAAGGTAAGTTTTCATTCCAATTCCAAAGAAAGGCAATGCCAAAGAATGCTCAAACACTGCAAATTGCATTCATCTCACACGCTAGCAAAGTAATGCTTAAAATTCTCCAAGCAAGCCCTCAATAGTACATGAACCAAGAACTTCTAGATGTTCAAGCTGGATTTAGTAAAGGGAGAAAAACCAGAGATCAAATTTCCAACATCCATTGGATCATAGAAAAAGCAAGAGAATTCCAAAAAACATCTACTTCTGCTTTATTGATTACACCAAAGCCTTGGACTATGTAGATCACAACAAAGTGTGGAAAATCTTCAAGAGGGGAATACCAGACCCACCTTACATGCCTCCTGAGAAATCTGTATGCAAGTCAAGAAACAACAGTTAGAACTGGACATGGAACATCAAACTGGTTCCATATTGGGAAAGGAGTACATCAAGGTTGTACATTGTCACCCTGCTTATTTAACTTAATGCAGAGTACATCATATGAAATGCCAGACTGAATGAAGCACAAGATGGAATCAAGATTGCCAGGAGAAATATCAATAACCTTAGATATGCAGATGAGACCACTCTTATGGTAGAAAGTGAAGAAGAACTAAAGAGCTTCTTGATGAAAGTGAAAGAGGAGAGTTAAAAAGCGGACTTAAAACTCCACATTCAAGAAACAAAGATCATGGAATCCAATCCCATCATTCAATGACAAATAGAGGGGGAAATAGTGGAAACATTGAGAGACTTTATTTTCTTGGGCTCCAAAATCACTGCAGATGGTGACTGCAGCCATGAAATTAAAAGACATTTGCTCTTTGGAAGAAAAGCTATGACCAACCTTTTCAGCATATTAATAAGCAGAGACATTACTTTGCTGACAAAGTTCCATGTAGTCAAAGCTATGGTTTTTCCAATAGTAGTGTATGGATGTGAGAGTTGGACCATAAAGAAGGCTGAGCACTGAAGAATTGATGCTTTTGAACTGTGGTATTAGAGAAGATTCTTGAGAGTCCTTTGGACTTCAATGAGATCAAACCAGTGAATCCTAAAGGAAATAATTCCTGAATATTCATTGGAAGGACTGATGTGAAGCTGAAACTCCAATACTTTGGCCACTTGATGTGAAAAATTGACTTTAGAAGAGACTCTTATGCTGGAAAAGATTGAAGGCAGATGGAGAAGGGGACGATGACAGAGGATGAAATGGGTGGATGGCATCACCGACTTGATGGACAGGAGTTTGAGCAAGTTCCAGGAGTTGGTGATGGACAGGGAAGCCTGTTGTTCTGCAGTCCTTGGGGTCGCAAGAAGTCAGATGTGACTGAGTGACTTAACAACAAATGAACCAGGAAGTGGGTTCTTATCCGACACCAAATGTGCTTGCCGCTTGATCTTGGAGTTTCCAGCCTCTGGAATTGAAAAATAACTTTCTGTTGTTTATAAGCTACCCAGTCTCTGGTATATTGTTATAGCTGCCTGAATGTTCTAAGACATGAGTGGTACCTTTGTCAGGGAGCAAAACTGGCTGCCCCTAAAATGTCTCTTTGGCATGTGTATTACTTAGATCTGAAACCAGTCAAGCTTCAAAAGACTCAGGAAGAACCTTTGACCTTCCCTCTAACTGCCTATACGAGTTTATATAGAGGGCCTGTTACTGACTCGATGGATGTAAGTCTCAGTGACCTCCAGGACTTGGTGATGGACAGGGAGGCCTGGCGTGCTGCGATTCATGGGGTCGCAAAGAGTTGGACACGACTGAGTGACTGATCTGATCTGATTACTGAATAGAGCTATCACCAGACAGATCTGCGAAGTGTATTGGCCAGTTGTGGTGGGGGTAGCTCTTCAGGGCCCGGAGATCAGAGTTCACTCTGATGGAGTCCGTTGACTCTGCCTGGCCCAGCAAACATTTGTTTACCAGACATTTGCTTTTCCATCTCCATGTGAATTGCCTTTTCTCCATTTTGAAGTCCCAAACCACTACCCTCAATATCCTCTTTTGTCTTTAGCTGACGATGGCATTTAAGATGGAGGCTTCAGCCATTGTGGCAAGTTACTCAGTTTTCCTGGATCTCTCCCATGTATACATAGTATTAAACTTTCATTTGACTTTCTCCTGTTAATCTGCCTCCTGTCAACTTAATTCTTAGACCAGCCAGAAGAATCTAGAAGGGCAGGGGAAAATTTCTTCCTCCCTTGCACCTGATTGCATTTTTGTGAGAGAACCACAGAGGACCAGCTAAGTCACATTTGGATTCCTGACCCACAGAAACTGTGTGATAATAAGTGTATAAATCACTAAATACTGGGGGTCATTTCTTAATGGCAATAGATAACTAATGTAAGATTGATCATGGGAACCATCCACAGAAGTCTAGGATCTGAAGACAAAAAGTCAGCCTTTTATGGGTGGCCCCTGAGAAGCTGCAAGAAGGCAGACCAAGCATGGTGGTTATGTGATAACAGATTGAATACACAAGCAGACAGCTAATAATAACCAGATAATATCTTACAACAGAACTCTGCAGATTCCAGCCCAGGAAGCTCAGTCACAGCCTTGGCAGAATTGTCCTGGAGTGGAGTGGTGAGGCCTTGGCCAATGATGCCCAACTTTCTTATTTTTCACTCATCAATATTTTCAACTCTGGAACAAGCATAGGAAGCCATATAATTCCCCAAGTCAATCACACAGATGTTTTCCTTCTGTAACTCCCACTTCCCCAAGCAACATTGCCAATCAAAACATCCAATCTTGCAGCTATCCCTACACTTTTTTTTTTTAATTGTTGAGCTTTCCCACTCCCTGATTGCCTTTGACTCTCTGCCAAACGGCAAGTGATGATGCTGACTCCCTTTCTATGGGAAGCTTGGGATACACAGCCTCTGTTTGTTCTCCTTTGGGTGGTCTTTACTTCCAGGGCATCTTCTTCCTCAACTCACATGTCTTCTGCTGCCTCCTACTGGGCACCTGGTCTGAACAATGGGGCACAAAGCAGCAGTAGCCAGGGTGGCTGATAACCAGCCGTTTTCCCCCTGTTCTCTCCCTCCACATGTCAACATTCACTGTGGGTTTTCTTGTGATTGATTGGAGCCCTTAATTTATCCAGATTAGATGGGGAGGGTGTTGATACAGTCAATTAAATCTTCCCGGTTTTCCTCACTCCAGAGCTCAGAAGAGAAATATAGGTTCAGAATGAAGCTATGGCGCCCTCATGGCCAGACAGTGAGAGAAGTCTCTGGCTTGTTACCAGGGTGAGGAGGGATGGATGAGTATCCATAGCCTAGATTATTGTTTTCTAAGAAATAAGCCACAAGAAGAAGTTTAAACTTCTCTAATTTCCCATTTTGGGAATAGGAAAGTCTAAAGAAAGAAATGACTCTGGGTGGTGGTAAAATATGTTTCATTTCAGATATCTTTGGGGGGAAAAATATCTGCAACTTAGAGTGAAAAACTCACCCTGCTCCCACTGTTCTATCTTCCCAGTATTTAACTGCCCCAAAGCTCCCTTGCCCTCCTCCTCTCTTTCCTATAGAGCCAGAGGATAAGACCAGAGTTCACCCCACAGTTCTATTAAGCCAGGTCAAGCCACTGACAGTCATCAAATGCCTGAGACTATGGAATTTTGATGTGACTTAGCATAGCATAGCATGGAATTCTGATGTCCAACAAGGGTAGTAGGGATTGACGATTCTGAGGGGAGGATCAGGTCGGGTATTTGAGGTGTGAAAGAGAGAGGACTATGAGAAGGAAAGAGAAGAAAGAGGAAAGGGCATATATTTTGAAGCTCAGACAAGACAGTAGTTTTTTAAGAATTTTTTTTCCCTCTCTTTGGTTTTTGATTTCTTTTCTTTTCTTTTTTTTAAATTGAAGTATAACTGATTTACAATGTTTCAGGTGTAAAATCTGAAATTTTTAAAAATCTGATGCAGATTACTTTCAGATTACTTTGCAAGATATTCAGTATCCTTCCCTGTGCTATACAGTAGATCCTTCTACAGTTTATGTGTTTTATATGTAAAAGACTATATATAGTATTACAGACTATATATAGTTCCTGTATCTGTTGGGCTTCCCAAGTGGCCCTAGTGGTAAAAGAATCTGCCTGCCAATGCAGGAGATGCTAGGGGCATGAGTTTGATCCCTGGGTCAAGAAGATCCCCTGGAGTGGGAAATGGCAACCTACTCCAGTATTCTTGCCTGGGAAATTCCATGGAGAGAGGAGCTTGGAGGGCTACAGTCCGTGGGGTCACAAAGAGTCAGACATGACTGCAAGACTGAAACTGAGAGTGAGTCTGATGGGTTAATCCCCAATTCTCAGATTATCCCTCCCTCCTTTTCCCTTTGGTAACTATAAGTTTGTTTTCTATGTCTGAGTCCGTTTCTGTTCTGTAAATAAGTTCATTTTTTTCATATTTTAGAATCCACATATAAGTGATGTAATATTTGCCTTTCTCCAGGTACAGTGTTATTAATTGAATAGCATTGTGGGACAAAAGAGCTAATGTTGGAGAATTGTTTGGTGGTATGGAAAAAATGCCACACACGAACACTGAAGCTGGGTCCAGAATCAGTAAGGTCATATTATGCCGCTTTACTGTGGTATAAGAACCTTAAACTAATATACTCCGATTTCTCCCCTTCAATTTCTTCTCCTAGTATATAGCCTTTATACTATTGTTGTCAAACATTTTACTTTTGTATATATTACAAACCCCACATTACATTTATTATTCTGTTTAAACAACTGATAATCTTTTAAAGAAGTGTGAATAATTTTAAAGTTCTTGCATATCTACTCATGTAGTTAATCTTTCCAAAGTTCCACATTCCTTTGTATAGACCTACATTTTGACTTATTATTTTCCTTCTGCTTGTTTAATATTTTGTATTATGTGGATCTGCTAGTGATGAATGCTTTCAGACACTTTATATCTAAAAAGTCTAATTTGTCTTCATTTTAAAAGGATGTTACATTAGTTTTCTAGGGCTGCCATAACAAAATAACCAGACTGGTGTCTCAAACAGCAGAAATTTATTTTCCCTCAATTCTAAAGGGCAGAAGTCCAAGATGAAGGTGTTAGGTTTCTCCTGAGGCCTCTCTTGGCCTTTTCACTGTTGTAACATAGCTGGCTCTCATACTGCACCTATGTCCTGATCTCTTTTTCTTTTAGGACAGCAATTATATTTGATTAGGGTCTATTCCCTAATAGGCAAAGCATTGGTGGTTCAGTGGTATAATTCTTGCCTTCCACGCAGGAGACCTGGGTTTGATTCTCCACCAATGTATAATGTCTAACTACTTTGGGGCTTCCCTGGTAGCTCAACTGGTAAAGAATCCGCCTGCAATGTGGGAGACCTGGGTTCGATCGCTGGGTTGGGAAGATCCCCTGGAGGAGGGCACGGCAACCCACTCCAGTATTCTTGCCTGGAGAATCCCATGAATAGAGGAGCCTGGTGAGCTACAGAGCATGGGGTCACAAAGAGCAACTAAGCACACAGGGTCTAAAGACACACAACACAGGGACTATTCAGATGACCTCAGTTTGTTTTAACCATATCTGGTCTCTACATACAATGACATTCTGAGCTACTGGGGGTTATAACTTCAACTTATGAATTTGTGGGGGGTGGTGCATGTGGATGCTCATTCGCTTCAGTTGTGTCCAACTCTGTGCAACACTATCGACTGTAGCCCACCAGGCTCCTCTGTCCATGGGATTCTCCAGGCAAGAATACTGGAGTAGGTTGCTGTGCCTTACTCCAGGGGATCTTCTGAATCCAAAGATCAAACCCACATCTCCTGAACTGCAGGTGGATTCTTTACTGCTGAGCCACTGGAAAGCCTAAAGGGCGAGTATAAGTCAACCCAAACCAGATTTTTTTGGTAAGTGTAGAATTGTGTCATTGTTTAGCTGCTAAGTCATGTCTGATTCTTTTGTGATCCCATGTACTACAGCCTGCCAGGCTCTCTTGTCCATGTGATTTCCCAGGCAAGAATACTGGAGTGGGTTGCCATTCCCTTCTCCAGGGGATCTTCCGAACCAGGGATTGAACCCAAGTTTCCTGCGTTGCAGGTGGATTCCTTATGACTGAGCCACCTGGGAAGCCCTATAGAATTGTAGGGTGACAGTTTTCTTTCAGTACTTTAAAGATGTTGCTCCACTATCATCTCTCTGCATTGTTTGCAATGAGAAATATGCTGTCATCCTTAATTTTGTTCTTCTGAATATATTGAATCTCTTTTCCTCTGGCTGTTAAAATTTTCTTTTTATACAAGATTTTGAGCAATTTTATTATGATTTGCTTTGGTGTTATCTTCATGTTTCTTGTGTCGGGGATTCATTGAACTTCTTGAGTTTATTACCTTTGTAATAAATTGAGTTTATTACCTAGGTCTGAAGCAGAAGTAATCTTCTTTCAGGACTCTTCTTAGAAATAGAATTGTGGCTCAAAGACTAGAAAATTTTAAAATTTGATGCTTTTTACCAATTTATCATCCATAAAGTATCAACCAATTTATATCCCCACCAGCAAACAGTATCATATTTTTAAAAATTTTATTTAATTGGAAGCTAATTGCTTTACAGTTATATTGGTTTCTGCTGTACAACAATGTGAATCAGTCATATATATATATATATCCTCCCTGTTGAGCCTCCCTCCCCCTCCTATCCAAACACTCTTCATATTCTTTTTAATTATCAATCCAATTGGTTAAAAAGATCTCATTGTTTTAATCCCCCTCCTATCCAAATGCTCTTCATATTCTTTTTAATTTTCAACCCAAATTGTTCTCATTGTTTCAATTTACATTTCTTTGATTACCCATCGAATGAAAACTTTGTTCACATTTACTGACCATTTTTCTTCATTCTTTCAGTCATTTGAGCTTCTACTATACACCAGGAAATGTTTTATGTGCTGGGGATACTGCAATAGAGTCAGGTGGCTGTTCCCTCATGAAGCCTGCCTTCTAATGAGAGTTGGGGGAGATAGAGCACACACACACACACACACACACAGACTTGCAGATTGACACAACCTATAAAAAAATAAGACAAGATGATGTGATGAAGAAGGACTTGGTATGAGGACTTTCCCAATGTGGGTAATTGCTGAAGGTTTTTCTGAAGATGTGATATTTGAGCTATAACCCAAATTTTGAAAAAGAAGTAGGCATGCAAAGATATGGGACAAAAACTTAACAGAAATAGGAAACAGCAAGTGTAAATGGTCTAAGGTAGGGATGCTGCTACTGCTGCTAAGTCACCTCAGTTGTGTCTGACTCTGTGTGACCCCGTAGACGGCAGCCCACCAGGCTGCCCCGTCCCTGGGATTCTCCAGGCAAGAACACTGGAATGGGTTGCCATTTCCTTCTCTAATGCATGAAAGTGAAAAGTGAAAGCAAAGTCGCTCAGTCGTGTCTGACTCTTAGGGGCCCTATGGACTGCAGCCTACCAGGCTCCTCCATCCATGGTATTTTCCAGGCAAGAGTACTGGAGTGGGGTACCATTGCCTTCTCTGAAGGTAGGGATGAGTTTAGCTCATTTGAGGACTAGAAGAAACCTCATGTGGCTAGACAGTGGTTAGCAGGAGAGAAAGTTTTAGGATCTGAACTCAGAAAGTAGGCAACGAAGACTCATAGAACCTATAAAGTCATAGTAAGGAGTTTGTATTTTATTTTAAATGTGAATTATCTATACAAATCCTTTGCCCATATTTCAATTGGAGTGGTAATTTTTAAGCTGATTTTTTAAGATTCTTATTATATTAGAAATGGTAACATCTATGGGTATTTGTTGTAGATACTTACCTCTATTTTTCATGTTTTAATTTTGTGTACAGTGTTTTTAAAATCCCTTTTTTATTTTGGTTTTTAAAAATATTAGTAAATCTATAAAAGTCTTACTTTATAGCTACTGGTTTCAGAAAGTTCTTCCACCAAAACTATTAAAATGCTCACTCAAACTTTCATCTTACTCATTTCTTTCACACATCAATTTTTCAGTTATTTTTAAAACTCTCATATCCAAGACAAATATTTCTGCCTCACCTCTGAGCCTCCCAGGAGGAACAAGGCAGAGAAATGGGTTGGAACTTGGTGAGAAACTACCTCTTACTTAATAATGAATACATAGCAAACATGTATTATTTAATGCCTTGCTGTGGCTATTGATGTTCTCAAAGGGGAAAAAACTCACATTTTACTTAAGTCCATAGATGATAACTATTGTGTTGGAGAAGACTCTTGAGAGTTCCTTGGACTGCAAGGAGATCCAACCAGTCCATTCTGAAGGAGATCAGCCCTAGGTGTTCTTTGGAAGGAATGATGCTAAAGCTGAAAATCCAGTACTTTGGCCACCTCATGTGAAGAGTTGACTCATTGGAAAAGACTTTGATGCTGGGAGGGATTGGGGGTAGGAGTAGAAGGGGACGACAGAGGATGAGATGGCTGGATGGCATCACTGACTCGATGGACGTGAGTCTGAGTGAACTCCGGGAGTTGGTAAGACAGGGAGGCCTGGCATGCTGCAGTTCATGGGGTCACAAAGAGTTGGACATGACTGAGTGACTGAACTGAGCTGAACAGATGATAAACTCCAAACTTAGCCATTGATGAGAAATGGGTCCTTTCTGTCTGTGTCTCTTTGTCCCCATCTATGATGTGGCTTCCTGGAGCTCTCTGTTGAGACACCAGGATCCACCTCAGGGAAAATAGCTCCTTCCTTCCAAAGTTCACCCTTGGATCAAATAAATCAGAGCCTGGGAGTTTCCTGATAGTCCAGTGGTAAAGAATCCACCTGCCAAAGAAGGGGCTAGAGGTTCGACCCCTGGTCCAGGAAGATTCCTCAGGCTGCAAGGTGACTAAGCACCACAACTACTAAGCCTGCACTCTGGAGCCCATGAACCACAACTAGTGAAGCCTGTGCACCCTGGAGCCCATGCTCCAAAACAAGAGAAGCTATGGCAATGAGAGTTGCATGTACCACAATATAAAGAGTATCCCCCACTGCTAAAACTAGAGAAAGTCCACGTACAGCAACAAACACCCAGTGCAGCCATAAATAAATACATAAAATTAAAAAAAAAGCAACAACAATAAATAAATCAGAGCCTGTTAAGTTCTGCAAAGTAGGAGTCAGAGTACCTGAGCCCAGCAGTTTCACAGCCAGTGGCTGTCCTGGGATTGGGAACCACATCTGTCTCTGTGGACAGATGCAGAGCTCAGAAAGGGCCAGGTGCCAACTGCTGGTGGGTCATGGCTGGTGCCAACTCTTAGGCTCTCTATTCATGAAATGTCCTGACCCTGAAAACAATTCTATCTCAGTTTTTTGTATCTCACACTCTGGAAAGTTTCCACTGACCATATGGCTAAGCATACGCAAGCCGCCTGGGCTGGAATTTGGAGAGGAGGATACGCAAAGCTTCCCCGGCTTCATGCTTCTGCCAGAATGCTCCCACTGGCCTGGGGTGTGAGCTTCTAAACTCCCAGAAGGTGGCGAGACCCTAATATTACTTGATTCAATGGTTTGTATTTGAAGCATTTTAATTTTGAAATTGTTTTCTCACATTTTCTCTCTTCTCCTTCTGTTTCAATAGCAAAAGCATCCCCCTTCTTTCCAAGGTCAATCTTTGTGCTTATACCCTAGTTCACCCATCCTCCTTGAACTCATCCTTTGGGTTCTTCTGTCCTCTTTTAAGTTTACCTCCACTAGCACTTTTCATCTTACAAACATGCTGTCCAGTCTTTGGAATAGCCTCTCAAGCTGCCTATTCCTTTAAAGTATCACCTAAATTAGCCACTTCCCCCCAATCCTCTCTGAGTCCTTTCTATGTTTCCTAACAATTGTCTGATTTGTAGTTATTTAAATTTGTATTGTGTACTCATAGTTTTATTGTGTTCCCTCATTACTACATAAGTTCTTTAAGTATCAGAAATATGTCTGCCCTGCTCATAATTGTATCTATGGAAATAAATGAAAACCAAACATATGAAAACAGCCAAAAGCCATTTATTAAGAGCTTGCAAGGGAGTCAGCCACCATCACTTGAATTTTGGTAGAGCCTCAAAGGCAAGCAGAGGACTGGAAAAAATAGAAGGCTTCAGGTATGCCCTGATTGGAGGCTTTTAGCATGAGGTTGTGGTAGGCAAACTAACTACAAGTGAAGCACTGTATGCGACTGGTTAGAAAAGACTCTGGCTTTCACTGGTGGGTCCTAAGTGGACAATAGGAGCCAAAAATAGAGAAACTATCAGTAATTAATCAAGTCCTGGTCATTTAGGGGTGATGGTTAAGAGGGATTATTATTTGGCTTCGTAGACTATTGAAAGTAGTTTGACTTTTTGAACTGGTTATTGCAGATAGTACGTTGGCTTCCTGGGCTGGTTGTTACACTGCCTGTAACACTGCCCCACAGCCTGTAACAACCAGCCGAGGAGGCCAACCTACTATCTGCAATTCAGTTCAGTTCAGTTCAGTCACTCAGTCATGTTCGACTCTTTGCAACCCTTTGGGTGCAAAGGACTGCAGCACGCCAGGCCTCCCTGTCCATCACCAACTCCCAGAGTTTACTCAAACTCATGTCCATTGAGCTAGTGATGCCATCCAACCATACCATTCCATGTCGTCCCATTCTCCTGCCTTCAGTCTTTCCCTTGCATCAGAATCTTTTCAAATGAGTTAGCTATTTGCATCAGGTGGCCAAAGTATTGGAGTTTGAGCTTCAACATCAGTCCTTCCAATGAATATTCAGGACTGATTTCCTTTAGGATGGACTGGTTGGATCTTCTTGCAGTCCAAGGGACTCTCAAGAGTCTTCTCCAACACCACAGTTTGAAAGCATCAATTCTTAGGTGCTCAGTTTTGTTTATAGTCCAACTTTCACATCCACACATGACTACTGGAAAAACTATCTGCAATAACCAGTTCAAAAAGTCAAACCACTGTGGCTCAACTGGTAAAGAATCTGCCTGCAAGGCAGAAGACCTGAGTTAGATCCCTGGGTTGGGAAGATCACCTGGAGAAGGGAAAGGCTACCTACTCCAGTATCCTGGCCTAGAGAATTCCATGGACTGTATAGTCCATGGGGTTGCAAAAAATTGGACACAACTGAGTGACTTTCAGTTTCACACTAGTCATATTCATTGAAGGGACTGATGCTGAAGCTGAAATTCCAATACTCTGGCCACCTGATGTAAAGAACTGACTCTTTAGAAAAGACCCCGATGCTGGGAAAGATTAAAGGCAGGAGGAGAAGGGGATGACAGAGGATGAGATGGTTGGATGGTATCACTGACTCAATGGATATGAGTTTGAGCAAGCTCCGGGAGTTGGTGAAGGGCAGGGAAGCCTGGCATGCTGCAGTCCATCGGGTCTCAAAGAGTTGGACACAACTGAGTGACTGAACTGAACTGAGTCATTGTTTGCGTATTCAGTCATTCAGTTAGCAGGACCAGCATAGTGTCTAGCTCAGACAATAGTTACTTATTAAATAATTAATATATGGATGGCAACTGAGAACTTGACATTGCATCTCTGAGAAATAGTTCTTTGCATTCTCTTCTACACCTAGCTTCTGCTGATTGTCCCTTCACTAACCCCTATTTGTAAGCAGGTTTTTTGCAGGAAACCACCCTCAACAAAGTTCCTTTTCTTGTTATTTCAGCAAAGCTACATTGTAACAAACTTTAAAAAGTAATTAATTAATTGGAGGCTAATTACTTTACAATATTGTGGTGGTTTTTACCATACATCAGTATGAATCAGCCATGAGTGTACATATGTCCCCCATTTTGAACCCACCCTCCACCTCCCTCCCCATCGCATCCCTCTAGGTTGTCCCAGTGCACAGGCTTTGAGTGCCCTGCTTCATGCATCAAACTTGCACTGGTCATCTATTTTACATATGGTAATATACATGTTTCAGTGCTATTCTCTCAAATCATTCCACCCTCTCCTTCTCCCACATAGTCCAAAAGTCTGTTCTTTACATCTGTGTCTCTTTTCAGTTCAGTTCAGTCGCTCAGTCATGTCCAACTCTTTGAGACCCCATGGACTGCAGCATGCCAGGCTTCCCTGTTCATCACCAACTCCTAGAGTTTACTCAAACTCATGCCCACTGAGTCAGTGATACCATCCAACCATCTCATCCTCTGTCATCCCCTTCTCCTCCCCCTTCAATCTTTCCCAGCATTGGGGTCTTTTACGATGAGTCGGTTCTTCGAATCAGGTGGCCAAAGTATTGGAGTTTCAGCTTCAGCATCAGTCCTTCCAATGAATATTCAGGACTGATTTCCTTTAGGATGGACTGGTTGGACCTCTTTGCAGTCTAAGGGACTCTCAAGAATCTTCTCTAACACCACAGTTCAAAAGCATCAATTCTTCGGCGCTCAACTTTCTTCACAGTCCAACTCTTACATCCATACATGACTATTGGAAAAACCATAGCTTTGACTACATGGACCTTTGTCAGCCAAGTAATGTCTCTGCTTTTTAATATGCTTGCTGCTGCTGCTGCTGCTGCTAAGTCGCTTCAGTCGTGTCCGACTCTGTGCGACCCCATAGACAGAAGCTCACCAGGCTCCCCCGTCCCTGGGATTCTCCAGGCAAGAACATTGGAGTGTGTTGCCATTTCCTTCTCCAATGCATGAAAGTGAAAAGAGAAAGTGAAGTCGCTCAGTCATGTCCTACTCTTAGCGACCCCATGGACTGGGGCCCACCAGGATCCTCCGTCCATGGGATTTTCCAGGCAAAAGTACTGGGGTGGGGTGCCATTGCCTTCTCTGAATATGCTCTCTAGGTTGGTCATAACTTTTCTTCCAAGGAGTAAGTGTGTTTTAATTCCATGGCTGCAGTCACCATCTGCAGTGAATTTGGAGCCCAAGAAAATAAAGTCTGTCACTGTTTCCACTGTTTCCCCTTCTATTTGCAATGAAGTGTGATTGTAGCCATGAAATTAAAAGATGCTTACTCCTTGGAAGAAAAGTTATGACCAACCTAGATAGCATATTAAAAAGCAGAGACATTACTTTACCAACAAATGTCCGTCTAGTCAGTTTAGTTCAGTTCAATCTCTCAGTCATGTCTGACTCTTTGCGACCCCATGAATTGCAGCACACCAGGTCTCCCTGTCCATCACCAACTCCCGGAGTTCACTCAGACTCACGTCCATCGAATCAGTGATGCCATTCAGCCATCTCATCCTCTGTCGTCCCCTTCTTCTCCTGCCCCCAATCCCTCCCAGCATCAGAGTCTTTTCCAATGAGTCAACTCTTCGCATGAAGTGACCAAAGTACTGGAGTTTCAGCTTTAGCATCATTCCTTCCAAGGAAATCCCAGTCAAGGCTATGGTTTTTCCAGTAATCATGTATGGATGTGAGAGTTAGACTGTGAACAAAGCTGAGTGCCGAAGAATTGATGCTTTTGAACTGTGGTGTTGAAGAAGACTCTTGAGAGTCCGTTGGACTGCAAGAAGATCCAACCAGTCCATCCTAAAGGAGATCAGTCCTGGGTGTTCATTGGAAGGACTGATGTTGAAACTGAAACTCCAATACTTTGGCCACCTCATGTGAAGTGTTGACTCATTGGAAAAGACCCTGATGCTGGGAAAGATTGAGGGCAGGAGGAGAAGGGGACAACAGAGGATGAGATGGCTGGATGGCATTGCTGACCCAATGGGCGTGGATTTGGGTAGACTCTGGGAGTTGGTGATGGACAAGGAGGCCTGGTGTGCTGTGATTCATGGGGTCACAAAGAGTTGGACATGACTGAGCAACTGAACTGAACTGAACTGATGGGACCAGATGCCATGATCTTAGTTTTCTTAATGTTGAGCTTTAAGCCAACTTTTTCACTCTCCTCTTTCACTTTCATCAGGAGGCTCTTTAGTTCTTCTTTGCTTTTTGCCATAAGGGTGGTGTCATTTGCATATCTGAGGTTATTGATATTTCTCCTGGCAATCTTGATACCAGCTTCTGCTTTTTCCAGCCCAGCATTTCTCATGATGTACTCTCTATATAAGTTAAATAAGCAGTGTGACAATATACAGACTTGACGGACTCCTTTCCAAATTTGGAACCAGTCTTTTGTTCCATGTCCAGTTCTAACTGTTGCTTCCTGACCTGCATAAAGGTTTCTCAAGAGGCAGGTCCGGTGGTCCTGGTATTCCCATCTCTTGAAGAAATTTATACAGTTTGTGGTGACCCACACAGTCAAAGGTTTTGGCGTAGTCAGTAAAGCAGAGATAGATTCTTTTCTGGAACTCTCTTGCTTTTTTGATGATCCAGTGGGTGTTGGCAATTTGATCTCTGGCTCCTCTGCCTTTTATAAATCCAGCTTGAACATCTGGAAGTTCACGGCTCATGTACTGTTGAAGCCTGGCTTGGAGAATTTTGAGCATTACTTTACTAGCGTGTGAGATGAGTGCAATTGTGCATTCTTTGGCATTGCCTTTCTTTTGGATTGGAATGAAAATTGACCTTTTCCAGTCCTGTGGCCACTGCTGAGTTTTCCAAATTTGCTGGCATATTGACTGTGTCTCTTTTGCTGTCTTCCATATAGGGTCATCATGTAACTAACTTTTAAATCAGGCACTTCTCCTATACTGTTGGTGGAAATGCAAATTGGCATAGCCACTATGGCAAACAGTATGGAGGTTCCTTAAAAAGTAAAATAAAAAAACAGAACAACTGTATGATCCAGCAAACCTGTCCCTAGGCATATATCCAGAGAAAATCATACCTGTACCTCAGTGTCCACTGCAGCCAAGTGTTGTACCTCAGTGTCCACTCAGTGTCCACTGTAGCCAAGAATTGGAAACAACCACTGATGAATGAATAAATAAATAAGATGTGGTACATATATCCAATGGAATATTACTCAACCACAGAGTGAAATAACGTCATTGGCAGCAACATGGATAGACCTAGAAATTACCATGCTAAGTGAAGTAAGCCAGACAAAGCAAGACAAATACCATGTGATAGGACTTGGATGTGGAATCTAAAAAAAAATGATACAAATGAATGTTTCTACAAAACAGAAATAAACCTACAGACATAGAAAACACTTATTGTTACCAAAGGGGGAAGTTGGGGGGGGGTGGGGTGTCGGATAAATTAGGAGTTTGGGATTAACATATACCCACTACTATATATAAAATAGATAATCTACAAGGACCTAGTGTATAACATAGGGAACTGTATTCAATATTTTGTAATAACCTATGAGGGAAAAGAATCTGAAAGAAAAAAATATGCATATAGATGTATGACTGAATCACTTTGCTATACTCCTGAAACTAATACAACATTATAAATCAACTGCACTTCAATGTAATCAATCACATCCCCCCAAGCTTTACTCATCTCTGGTCCAAGTACATCTTTCAAATCTTTTTTTTTTTTTTCTTTCAAATGTTTTGATCACATGCTGCTGCTGCTGCTGCAGCTAAGTTGTTTCAGTCGTGTCCAACTCTGTGCGATCCCATAGACGGCAGCCCACAAGCTCCCTCGTCCCTGGGATTCTCCAGGCAAGAACACTGGAGTAGGTTGCCATTTCCTTCTCCAATGCATGAAAGTGAAAAGTGAAAGTGAAGTCGCTCAGTCATGTCCAACTCTCAGCGACCCCATGGACTGCAGCCCACCAGGCTCCTCCATCCATGGGATCTTCCAGGCAAGAGTACTGGAGTGGGGTGCCATTGCCTTCTCCATTGATCACATGATACCTTGCTAAATTGTCAGTTCTCTCCATAGCTCAAAATGTAGAAATAAGGAATAAGTAATTAACAGATGTCTAGATCTCTTTCTTAGCTGCCCCTTCAGTAATCTCATGAAAAAACTGTGTGAACAAGATTATATCTAGAGGAAGAGCACGGTATGTTGACAAGCCTGCATGCAGTGGGGGATAAGGATGAGTCTCATTCCCTGTCTCAATGACTAACTGAGATTATTTCTCTTTGCCCTTTAAAATTTTTCATGAATAAGTAGCATCTTTGGAGTTGGTTTAAGTGGTACACAAATCCAATTTTCCTCAGATTTTTAGCTTTCTGATTAAAAGCAACGGTCTTTTCCAGCAAAGCTTATGTCTCTCTTGGGTTGATTTTCGAATGGTGAGCAACCTGATCTGAGCTTGGTAACAATTTCACCTGTCACCTTCCAACTGTAGGTAAGTTAGTGATCCTTCACAAGTGTTTTGTTTTGCTCTCTACATTTTTCTTAGAAGTCATCTACTTCCACAGCCCTAAGTCGCACTTCCAGGAAATTCTCATCTCCAGCCTGCACCTTTCTCATTTGTCCCAAGTCAGTTATTTGATGGACATTTCCATGATGACATCCTAACAGGATCTCCAAGCCTATTAGCAGCCTCTACCCCCTGGGAAGTCCTCTCTCTTCCTCTAGATTTTTCTTTGTAATTCATCTGTGGCAAAAGCACTGCTGAAAGTGATTTCTGATTCTGTGGGAAGGTAAATCTGAGGATGAATTTAAGCAGAACAGAGGAAAGGATGGAAAATGAAAAATGGGTGATTGCTTCTGTTGGCAGGAACACTGCCCCCTTGGCACACAAGAAGAGATGGGACACTTAAGTTATCTCAAGGGCTGGAGTTGGGAAATATGATCCAGTTGGATAGACACCAGCCTGGGACACCAGAAAAATCTCCAAATCTTGGTCCCCCCCAGCAGCAAAAGCAATGGGACATTGGGGGTACCTAGGCAAGGAGTCATGTCTGTGAAGCAGGTCAGTGGGGCTGGGGTTGTGAGAGGTCTGGGCAGGGACATGGTGGAAGGGGACTACGGAAGGTGGTCACTGTTATCAGGCATCAGAGGAGTGGGCTGGGAACACGAGCCCAGGAATGCATGTCAGGCTGCAGTGTCTTCTGCGTTCAGGGAAGTGGTTTTACTGAGGAGAGTTACTAAGAAAGGAATCTTAAAGCAAGGGATGCATACCAAGGAGAATAATTTTGTTTTTTTTCTTTGCCTGCTACCTATGACTCCCCAGAATTCTCCGAGGAAGGACTAGGGTAGAGTTTGCTATCCCTGTAGTGGGAAAGTGACTGGGTTTCTTCCAGTAGGAGGAATGCCCTCTGCTGTCTTCCCTACTACCCGAGAGCTAGCACAGCCTAGGCTCGGGAAAGCAGTGCTCAGAAATGGCAGCGTCAGAGTCAGTTTATCTAATGCTGTTGGTTCTTCTGAGATAGTTCTCTCTCTCCCATATTTTATCTTATACCTGCTTTGTGACACTGTATACACAAGCATGGCCCAAATTTCTCTATGTGTTATCTTCCCAGTAGTTCTTGAATCTATGCTTCTCTGATCCACTGTCTCTCCTGTAGACTGAAGTAGCACCTCCTGGAACGTTACCCACAATGAGGCTCCTATCGCCTGCATTTTTTATTTGATTCCCCACCTGCAAATGCCTCCTACACATTGTCCTCCACCTCCTTGTCTTTGGTTTGACCCCCCTTTTAACCTACTTATTACATAACAATGAGATTTTTTAAAAAAATCTGCAACTGTTGGTTATTGAAGGTGGAATGACTTAAGTATCTTACTAAAATGATTGTTTATTTCTAAGTGTTCCCTTCCTAAGAGAGTGTGAACAAGACCAGTGAGCAACAGATTTTGGCAAATACTTAAAAGATGGAAAAGCACAGGAAAATCTGTCAGGGGGAACAGGGGTTGCCAGAGGAGGAGGAGGAGGCAGAAGGAGCTGATCCACCAGGCAGAACCTCTGGGAGGTTCTCAGTTGGCAGGTGTGGGGGGCAGAGAGAGAAAGACTACATGACTACATGCTCCCTCCCATGGCGACTTCTGCCCAAAGCTAGAGCTCAGGAAACCCAACTTTAAGCCCTGGTGTTTTGGATCCTGCAAGAGATTCTCTCTAAAATTTAAGTTAAATTCTGGATAGTGCTGAAGTTTATATACGATGAAGTATCTGATGCTGGGACCCCAGAGAGAACCATCCTTAATCCAGCATTTGAAGGGTCTGTACTCCAATAGGGCTCCTGCCAACTCAGTCTTGAGAAATTACAAATGGACAATGGCCAGATGTATATAAAAATAGAATCCTAAATCATTATCTGCAGTAATGGGTTGAAGGCCAGAAAGCCAGCCTACTATCTATAAATCAGACTTACAGGAAGTTAGACAACTGTCTTTGCAACCAACCCAAGAAGCCAAACAATAACTCTTCTAACAACCAGCTTCACATAGCCAGGACTTGACAACTAATAGCATCTCTAGTTTGTCCCTCTGCTCTCAACTAAGGACCTGTCAGTTCAATTCGATTGCTCAGTCCTGTCTGCCTCTTTGCTTCCCCATGGACTGCAGCAGGCCAGGCTTCCCGGTCCATCAGGGACAGTCAGAGAAACAGACGACCAGTCAGAGAAAGCCAAATGTACACCTCAACCAATCACGGGAGGCCCTGCTTCATTAGCCCGCCTCCAGCTTTTCCATGCCAACAGCCTCTAATCAGGGCACACCTGAAACCTCTCAGACTTTCTCCTTTGAGCCTCAGCCAAAATGCGAATAATGGTGACTGACTCCCTTCCTATAGCAAGCTCTGATAAAAGAAACTTTGCTCATTCTCACTTGGTGAGTCTTCAGTTACTTCCAGTCAGTGGCCCTCCCCATGGACCCAGAACTCCCCAGCAGCTTTGCCAGTCAGGAAAAAAGACCCACACATACAACCACAAAAGACACTTATACCAGTTGCCCAAAAATATCAACCCAGTGCCTCATTCTTAAAAACGACACACAGCCAAGGTCACTGGACATGAAGAAAGCCAGTAAGCAGTACATAGGAGATTAAGATAAACAGATTGACCTTGAAGAAAATGTGTCTTTCGAGACCAGAAACACACTTTAAAAAATTCTAATTAGATCTTCAATGAGATTTGAGAAGATACTGTGTCCACAAAACCAAACCAGCAGGCTTTGAAGAACAAGGGAGTTAAAAAAATGTCTCCTGGAAATTAAAAATACATTTCTAAAATTAAAAAGATTGGAAGATTAAGTTGAAAAACCAACAGAATAGAGAGCAAAAGAAGTAGTCTGGATGTGTGCCAGAAAGATAAACCACTTCTTGCAACTTTTCTGGAACTAAATCCAGCAATGGCTAGAAGCGCATATATTTAGAGTGCACCTAAATCCAGCAAGAGCCCTGGGGTCCAGGGGCTGGCTGGGGCTGCCTGTGTTAGAGATCCTTTGACCTTTGGGTTTAGCCAAGTACATGGATGCTCTGATTAAAAACAAGCAACTTAACTGCAAATCTGACAGCTCCACTTCACTTCACTCCTTGAAACCCAGCACTCCTCCCAATCACATATGGTGAGACAGATAAGTCTCTTTCCAGACCGGGACCTGCCAGGACCCAGCTCACCCACCCACCCCTCCATTCCTCACCCCTGCCCCAACCCCAGCCCACAACATACCTGGGTGTTCAGTGAGCTGGGACTTTATGGCCAGATTTGAAAATGTGATTGAAAGTGTTAGTCCATCAGTTGTGTCCGACTCTTTGCACCTCCATGGGCTACAGCCCTCCAGGCTCCTTTGTCCATGGAATTCTCCAGGCAAGAATATAGAGTGGGTTGCCATTCCCTTTACCTGATTTCAAAGCCACATGCTTTTGTCCTAATTTGAAAAGCAAGGGCATGAGAGTACCTCTTAAAGCTTTTGTGAGAATCAAAGGAGCGAATACCTGTGAGAAGCTTAGCAGAGTCCCAGGCACAGAGTAATCAGTAAATAGTAACCAGAACTAGTCTTCCTTTGTCTCAATTTTAACCGTACTTAGAGAAGGCAATGGCAAGCCACTCCAGTACTCTTGCCTAGAAAATCCCGTAGATGGAGGAGCCTGGTAGGCTGCAGTCCATGGGGTTGCTACAAGTCGGCTGCGACTGAGCGACTTCACTTTCACTTTTCACTTTCACGCAATGGAGAAGGAAATGGCAACCCACTCCAGTGTTCTTGCCTGGAGAATCCCAGGGATGGCAGAGCCTGGTGGGCTACTGTCTATGGGGTCGCACAGAGTCGGACACGACTGAAGCGATTTAGCAGACAAATTTTTATATTTACACCTAAAATTACTAAAAAAAATAGTCATTAAACTCTCAGCTTTATTACCAAAGATACACTCTCAGACACCTCATTCAGTCCTCAATTCTTGAGAGATTTTACCTATTATACGTATTTTTGAAGCCACAATGGATTGACTGAAGAGCAATTAAAGGTCCTGCTTCATGCAGTTCATGCCTTGGGGATCTGGCTGGATTTGGGCTCACATGTCCTTCGTGTTCTCAGTAAAGTGACCCCTTTTCACCAGGGCTCAAGCCTCACCTTTTTTGTGAGGTCTTCCTGGGACCCCCCCACCCACCACCACCACGGCCCGGGGGTTCTGCCCACTGAAGTGCTTTGTCGCCACTGCTGCCGTCTGCCTCCTCCTCCAGACTGTGAGCACCTCACTTACAGAGCTCTCTCCATAGGTGTTAAAACTCAAGGGCCCTGCCTGTGATAGGTTTGGGCTTAAGTACCAGGAAAGCATGAGAGAGATGCTGGGTGGCATTGGCTGGCTTTCCCAACTCAACCGCAGCTTTACTAGACACTGGGCTGTGTCAAGGAGAAGGTGGGGAGGCACCATCTCCACTGGGAAGGTCTGAGGGTCTGAAAGGTTCTGAGTGGGTATGTGGGCTGCCAGTCTGCTTGAAGAAGGGACATGAAAGCCGCCTTCTCTGATCCCATTCCAACTCTTCTCTCTTGGTCTTTGCGACACGCACAGCATGAGAAGCACAGAGTCCACCTTGACAGACAGGGAACTGCGTTTTCCCCTTTTCTTAAGTTAAAATCATCTGGTCCACTTTTTCATTCTGAGTCTTCAGCGAAGGTCAAAAGACTTGTCCAAAGTCACAGAGAAAGTGGTAAAGATGTTAGAACTCAGGCTTTCAGCATCTCAGACCAGTGTGCTGTGATTCTGAGGTTAAAATGAAGAGGGAAAGCCGAAAGCATTTGAGGCCGCCACTGCAATCTTGGCCCCCAGAATCGAGCACGTGGTCTGGGTGGCCCCACGGTTCCCCTGGCTTTGGGTCTTTTGTATGGTATGTTGCTAATATTGAAGAAAGTGGAGCGTTGAAAGCTTTCTCACCAGAGGTGTTGTAAGGATATAGCAGGAGGGCCTGGCCTGTATTAAGAAGTTTATTATCCTTAGGAAAGTGACAACCAACTTGGAGAGGTCACTACAGCTGGGGTTCCACTGAAGGAAAGGTGGGTTCTGTTTTGTTGGAGACATCACGGTGGGAGGGAAGGCCAGGGTGGTCTCCCTCAGCTCTGCTGGGAAAGGGGGCCGGGCGTGCTCTGGGTAAGAAGGGCCTGGGGTCCCGCATCCAAGTGCCCCGCCTTAAGACAGGAGGGGCTGGTCTCTGGTTCCTTCCTGGCCCCCAGCTGACTTCCAGGCCAGAGAGGCCCAGCAAAGCAAACCCAAAGGGACTGAAGGGAGGTCCCAAGGAAGGAGGTTGCCGCGGCCGGGCCCCGGCTGGGGCGGCGCAGGAGAGGGTGTGGGAGGAAGGAGGCTCTTAGGAGAGGAGAGGCAGTAGCAGAAGGAAGGCCAGGAGCCCGGGGCAGCGCGCCCAGGAGCGCGCGGGGCTGGCGAAGCGAAGGGCTACTTCCACGTTGGGGTTGCCCCGGGCGGGCTCGAACCACTTCTGCAGACACTTCCCGCTGCCCCTGCGCTCCGGGCTCGCCCTGAAGGAGCCGCTCCAGATCCGTTCACACAGGTCGGCGGGCGTGGGGAAGTGGTGCTGGAAGGGGCGGCAGGGCTCCCATTCGGGGCAGCGGGGCTTCCCTGCGGGGGCCAGGCACAGGCCACTCAGCCATTCTCGTCCTAGCGGCTCCAGGACTTGCCCCGGGGGAGACCCAAGCTTGCATCTGCCCGGGAGAGGGGGGCCTCCCCGGGCACTGCCTAGCCTCACTCACCCCGACTCCAGGCCCAGCCGCCGAGCCAGTTGGACTTGCAGGTGTAGGAGGTGCGGCAGTCTGCCCACCAGCGCTCACAGTCCTCCAGGCACAGGGGCGCGTCCAGAACCCGCTCCACGCGCCAGCGCGGGTCCACCTGGGTGAGGCGCAACTGTCAGAGCATCAGTTTGAAGACTGTCTACAGTTAGAGTGATAGTTGGGTCAGATACCACGGGGACATATTCTCTTAACATCGCTAAATATTTTACAAATGAGAAAAACGAGGCTAGAGAGTTTGTACACGACTCTGTTCCTACAGACAGGAGAGGAGACCCAGTGCCTCCATCCTTCTGTTCTCCCTTGATCGCTCTCCCCGCAGGCAGTTCTCTAGGGTCAGAGGGAACTTCTCCGTCCTCTCCAGCGGCAGCCTCTGACTCTGCTCTTGTCCATAGCTGTCTGCTAGCTCTTGGAGCTGAGCCTCTAAGGCACACTGATGGATGTCAGGTGGGCCCTGATGGACGTGCACCTCCCTCCCCGCCCCCCACCCCCAGCCCACCTCTTCCCACCTGCTGGATCCAAGGCCCCAGGTTGGGGGAGCACTGGTAGAAGCAGATGGCCTGGAGGAAGTGCCTCTGGCAGTCAGGCATCATTAGTCCGCAGTGAACCAGGCTGAAGTTGTAGAGCAGAGACACATCCAGGTGTGCTTCCCAGCTCGTGCTGGCCGTGCAGCAGGCATTGTCCTTCCAGGGGATGCACTGAACACAGACCAAGACACGAAAGCCATGGGGAGAAGGGGCAAGGGGGCGATGAGCAAGTGGGCCAGAAAGGTAAAGCCATCCGCTCAAGAGGACCCCACAAGTGGGATAGGCCGGTGTCCAAGGGGTGGAAGGAATGCTGATCATTTGTCAGTGTCCTCAGTCACTCAGTCATGTCTGAATCTTTGTGACCCCATGCACTGTAGCCTGCCAAGCTCCTCTGCCCATGGAATTTTCCAGGCAAGAATCCTGGGGTGGTTGCCATTTTCTACTCCAGTTTGTCAATATTCACACCCAAAGGATGCCTGGGCACTGGCCTCCCTGCCACAGATTGCACGTCCCCTAGGGATGGGGCTTTCAAGATCTCAGATCCTGGGGGCACAGCGGGGAACCCAAGACCCTCAGAAATGTGGGATTGCACTGGAGGAGGGCGCCTGTAGCTGAGAAGGGCTCACAGGAGCATGCCAGCCCTGGTCCTCGGCCCTCATCCCTGTCAGTCACCTTTAGGAACTTGGGGAGGAGTCCTTAGGTCTTATTTTTTCCCCAGGGCCTGCTGGTGGGAGGGCAGAGGAGGCAAGCCTTGCTTGTTGGAATCTAGGCTAACCACTGATGAGTCTCTGGGATCACCATCTGTCCTGACTCCCTGAGTGGCCAGGCGGCTCAGGGATGGAAACATTGAATCAGTCGGCATTTATGGTCTCAAAGGTCATAACCCCCCTCCGGTGGGGCCTTTGCCCACATCTCCATCTAAGGAACCAAACAATTCAAGATGGACAGGGGTTCAGAAACCCTCTTGGCTTTTGTGTCTCTTCCCTGATCTGCCAAAGCAGTGCCCATCCCTTCCCGACCCCCACACCAGGGCTGGCCTCCATACCTCTTCATAGAGCTCAGCCTCCGGGCCGGGCTCTGGCTTGTGGGGTTTGGCATTCATGCAGACATTGAGCAGCTCACGCCCAGTGCATGTGGGGGACACTGCCCACAGCCCCAACAGGATCCGCCACCACCACCCCATGACCTGCCACAGAGAGGAGCCCTGCTGTGATGGGCAGAACCCCTCGCTCCACACCCTGTCACCCCCAGAGCCGGCACAGGCTTCAAGCTTCCCTCAGACTCCATGACACTTGGGCTGCTTCTAGGACCTTTATCTGAGGTGGCATTGTGAATGTCTCATCTCAACAACGTTTCCAGAAATGTCCAGACACCGAAGCAGGCCAGGGAGGGAAGAGACCAGCCCCAAGGTGAGGGAGTGTTGGGGTGGACTGGCTCCAGCTTTCCTGGGGACCTTCCCCAGCCCTTCTCCACATGGAGGCAGCCTTTCTAACTCGATGACATACAGGCTGGGAATTCAGAGCTCCGACCTTGGGTGAGTAACTAAACACACACTCAGTAGGCAGACTCTTCATGGGGCCAAGGACGCAGTGGGACTGGTTAGTACGGCGATTGCAGTCCTAACCCAACTCTAGCCCCTCTGGGAGGTCCCCTCCAGGCCCATAGCTTCTAGAGTTCCCTCCCCAATTCCCTCTGGGCAGAGTCCTTTCCTCTCGAGCAGTGAGGGATCAGCTTCTACCATCCCCAACTCATTGCAAACCCGGCCTGAATACGGAGTCGGGGAGCCAGTCGCCCGGCAGCATTGCTGGCATCTCAGAGCAGGGAGCATGCCCAGGTGTGAGCCACCGGACATCTTCTACATGCAAAGCCATGTCCTGTCACTGGGACGAGGAGGCTGGCTTTTCCCTTGATGCTTGTTGTGCCCTGTTTCCAGCTCTGTCCTGGGTAGTTCTCAGAATGGGAGAGAAACAAGCAAACAAAAAGGGCAGAGGTGCACTTTTCCCAGGCACCCAGTCCTGCAGGAGACACCCATCAGCCTTCACTCACCCCAGAGCGCAGTCCCCATGCTTCTTAGGAACACGCTGTGGATCCACCATGATGGAGCTGAAAACCTGCGGCCCCGCTCAGGCTGAGAGCCTCAAACATCAAGGGTGTAGACCCCAGTCCCACCCTTGGAGCCTATTTGTCGTTTGGTCACTAAGTCGTGTCCGACTCTTTTGCAACCTTGTGGACTGCAGCTTGCCAGCCTCCTCTGTCCATGAGATTTTCCAGGCAGGAATACTGGAGTGGTTTCCCATTTCCTTTTCCAGTTATAGCCAATCCTCAAGTCTGAACCTAAGGCTGCTCACTCTCCTCAGCACTAGTTTCAAGGACAGAAATGGCCATGGGGTATTTCAAAGAAGCAGGGCATCAGGTGGACAGAGGAAAGAGGCTGCCCCTTCTAGCATTTTCTTCATACTCACTTTCAAAGCAGGAGCCACACTTTCCCACCTCCAGAGATTGTAAGGCTGAGGAGACAGCGATGATCCTGCCTATTTATTCCTCCAAGGTCAGGTGCAGGAGCTGAGCTCCAGGTGGCTCCAGTTAGCAACACCATCTTACCCATGTGTCGGGGCCTCTTGTGGGCAGAGTCTCCCAGAGAAACAGACCATGGCGGGTAAGATCCTGGGATCTTTAGTTAGATCTTGAGTTCTCCTCTCAGCTCTGCTGCTTATTAGCTGGCTGATCATGAGAAAATTACATAAACTCTCTGAGTGTCACTTTCCCTGTCTCTAGAAAAGGCTGTAATGATGGGATTTTTGTTAAAAAGAAAGAGGAATTTTCTGAAAAGGACTTGGCATTGAGCCTGGCAAAGAGTAAGTCTACTGCTGCTGCTGCTGCTAAGTCGCTTCAGTCGTGTCCGACTCTGTGTGACCCCATAGACGGCAGCCCACCAGGCTCCCCCATCCTTGGGATTCTCCAGGCAAGAACACTGGAGTGGGTTGCCATTTCCTTCTCCAATGCATGAAAGTGAAAAGTGAAAGTGAAGTCGCTCAGTCATGTCCGACTCTCAGCGACCCCATGGACTGCAGCCCACCAGGCTCCTCCATCCATGGGATCTTCCAGGCAAGAGTACTGAAGTGGGGTGCCATTGCCTTCTCTGAAGAGTAAGTCTAAATGGTTTTTATTCTTTTTTTTTTTCCCTTCTACAAAGCATGTTGTTATGCATGGGAAGCCTGGTATGCTGCAGTTCATGGGGTCACAAAGTCAGACACAACTGAGCAACAGAACAATAGTTATGCATTTATTTTTGCATTATAAAATTGATACATGTATTAAAAAGAGAGGAAACAAAGAAAAGTGGGAAAGAAAATATCTATCATGCTACCTCCAAAATGTTCCCTTGTGGCTCAGCTGGTAAAGAATCCACCTGCAATGCAGGAGACCTGGGTTCAATCCCTGGGTTGGGAAGATCCCCTGGAGAAGGGAAAGGTTACCCACTCCAGTCGTCTGGCCTGGAAAAGTCCATGGACTGTGTAGTCCATTGGGTCACAAAGAGTCGGACATAACTGAGCAACTTTCACAAGGTTTTGGGAAACATACAATTTTGAGCTCAAAAGTGCAATTTGAGTACTCTAAATGGTTTTTATTCTTATCCTTTCATCCTACAAAGCCTTTCTTGCTCAGCCTTGTTCCAAAGCTCTCCCTGCCCCATCACCTGCTCAGTCCTCTGCGATAGGTCACCAGGGTTGTAATGGTGATGATGTCCTTTCTCAGCCACGGGAGCCAGGCTTCCTGCCAGAGCGAGGACTCAGCAGCCCAGTGATGCAGAGATGAAATGGGGCCTCGGGGACCCAAGGGTTTAGATGTGTGCCCAAAGCCAAAGCACACAAAGCCAAAAAAGTCCCTCCAAGCCCAGGAAACAGCCTCCCTTGGCATGCAGGGACCACTGAATTGTGAGAGAGTCTGCAAGTGGCCTCCACAGTTCACAGCAAGGTCATCCTCAGCTGCGAAGAGGCTGGAGACTCGGTCAGGATTCTTGGGAGAATCCCAGAGATGATAAAAGTGCTGGAAAGAGAGCCCATTTCTTTCCCTGCTTCTTCTTCTTTTTTTTTTTTTTATTAAAGAAACTTTATTTATTCAGCTGCCATGGATCTTAGTTGCAGTATGCGCAAGCTTTAGTAGCAATGTGTGGGTCTAGTTCCCCAACCAGAGATAAAACCCAGGCCCGCTGCATTGGGAGCTCAGAGTCTTTCCCACCGGACCACCGAGGAAGAAGTCTCTTTGTCTGTTTTTTTGTAACAAGTTCCTTTTCCCTCTCTGAAGTAGTCAGTCACTGGCGTTTTCTCAACACACGGGAAACTGAAACACAAAAAGAAAAGCATTTTATAAATGAAGAAAGTACACTCTGTTCAACTACAATGTGATGTGGAGACATGAATTAATCATCATGCTGGAAAATTATATTCTCCACACCTGGTTTTCCCAGCCATTGAGTTCTGAGAACCAAGAAGGACCCAGGCACCAGGCCAGGGCCTTCTGTATGTGGCCTGGCTTACTCCTCACAGTTGCCCACCCCCTGAATGAACACCCTCCCCCGTTTCACCTGTGGGGAAACTGAGGCTCAGCCAGGGAGTGGCAGAGCTAATATCTGAACTCAGGCAGGAACAACTCCATAGCTTGCCTAAGGAGTGAGTGGGAGACCACTAGGACTGACAGGGTAGATGCTGTCTGGGTCTCAAGATGGTCTGTTAAAAAAACAAACCAAAAGAGTCATATGCCATAATGTTGGGAGACACATGTGGGTTTTATCTGAGAACAGTGATGATTATAGCCCAGCTGCCAACATTTCTGCCTCAAACAGAGTCAGGAGTCTTCTTTTTTTGGGTCTGGTATGTGGGTTTCCCAGGTGGTACAGTGGTAAAGAATCTCCAATGCAGGAGATAAAGGAGATGTGGGTTCAGTCCCTCGGTTGGCAGAATCCCCTGGAGTAGGAAAGGCAACCCACTCCAGTGGATAATCCCATGGACAGAGAAGCGTGGTGGGCTACAGTCCATGGGGTAGCAAAGAGTTGGACATGACCGAGTGACTAAGCACCGAGGAGCCAGGGTCTCTCCCCACGGCAGAGGAAGAGCAGGTGTGAGTGTCATGCAACTTATCACACGTGCTTGGGAGGTGCTACGGCTTGAAGAGGGAGTTTGGGTTTAATGTTAATCGTCAGATGACAGGACAGGGACAGGAACCCAGCCATGAAGCACAGAAGTAATTACTGAGGTGGAGAAACAGGTCCTCTGTAAGTGTCCTTCAGACAGAGGACAAGGAGGGCTGTGCCGGCAGCCCTGGGACGAGGGGAGATGAGCTGGGATGGCAGCAGTGTGAGTGGGGGCAGGGGTCACAGCGGCCTCTCAGAAGCCAGCTGCCCCACACCTGTGCCCCCAGAAAGGCCATCTTGTGGCCCTTGAGATAAGCTCAGTTTTGCCTTATTGTTTTCAAGTCTTCCAGAGAGATCTGCTTTCTGACGAATTACTGATAAACCAAAGCTGACTGCACGTGAAGCCATTTGAAACTGCTGGTCACAATCAATTTTGTTCTTCAGCAGATAGTTTCACTGCCAAGAGCAGAGCTCGAGCGGCATCCGCCAGGTTCTGACAGAGGGCGGGTGGCAGAGCCGCCCGGCTGGTTGGGACCACAGCACAGGGTGAGCGTGACTGCTCTCTGCTCCCTGCATGCTGCCTCGCCCAAGGCGCTGCAGTCCCCAGACTTCTGGAACAGACTCAGAAAGCAAAGGGCTAGAGCCAAGAATATCCTGGTGAGAACCCGAGGTCAGAGGCCAGCCAGAGGGGACACTGGTGATTGGGATTCTTAGTGGACCTTTTGACTCTTTCCTCTCACCCCGAAGACCCCAGGAGCATCCTTGTCTCAGTGTGTAATTGGTCTGTAGCTAAGGCAGATCAATCAGGGCTACCACTTATCTCAACCTCTTCCCTCCCTCTAGATCCATCATCTGATTACCAAGGCCATTGATTTAACCTTTGAGACATCTCTTGAATCCCAATGCTTTCATCCCTGTTTCTGTCCCTACTGTCTGGGCCATGACTATCTCTTGCCTCAATTGCAGCCAACAACCCTCTAACTGACTCCCTTGCTCCTCTCCAAAGCTGTATCTGAGCAGCAGCCATAGGATCTAATACACAAGAATTCTATTATAAAAAAATTTAAACATAAGGAAAGTTGAGAGAATTTTTCAGCAACCCCGCACGTTATTGAATCAAGCCACTACTTGATTTTGCCATCACTGTTTTACTCTTTTCTTTGTCACACATCTAGCCAACCACCCAGCCCTCTAGTCATCCACAATCTTATTTTTCATGTATCTGAAAGTACGTCGCAGACAACTGCAGACTTCCTCCTAAATAAT
The DNA here is from genome assembly GCA_935064755.1 of Tragelaphus eurycerus. Taxonomy (NCBI): domain Eukaryota; kingdom Metazoa; phylum Chordata; class Mammalia; order Artiodactyla; family Bovidae; genus Tragelaphus; species Tragelaphus eurycerus. The sequence continues at coordinate 4,370,505 of CAKXYN010000123.1, forward strand.
TCAAGCATGTATATCATTCACCAAAGTTCAACGTTCGTCTGCAGGTGTTTTTTCTTTCTTTCAGAATGAACTTTTTAAAAGGCAAAGATGGTTATGATACTGCCACATTTAAGACCCATGAAGACTTAAGTCCCAAATCCCTAACACTGCACACAGACCCTGGATAGTCTGGTCCCTACTTGCTTTTCCACCTCAGTGTGTTGTCCTTTCTCTTCCTTTCTCTTGCCTGAGTGGCAGGCATTCACTTCCCCTGCATGTGCTTAGTCACTCAGTTGTGTCTGACTCTTTGCAACCCCATGGACTCTACCCCACCAGGCTCCTCTGTCCATGGTATTCTCCAAGCAAGAACACTGGAGCAGGTTTCCATGCCCTTCTCCAGGGGATCTTCCGTACCCAGGGGTGGAACCTGCATCTCCTGTGTCTCCTGCATGGCAGGAAGGTTTTTACCAGCTGAGCCACAGGGGAGGTCCAGGGGGGTGCTCTGTAATTGCCCTGTTCTCTTACTCGACTCCCCTGCCAGGCTGTTCTTTCATGGCTCACCTTCTGTGAGCTGCTCCAAGGGGCTGCTCACCCCTTGGCTCCCAGAATGGATGTCTTCCCGTCAGGGGAGCTTGTGTGGTCCCCCAGGGCTTGGTGACCCATTCCTTGGGGGTCTTGCACTTGCGACTATCATGGCGCTTATTGCCTGTCCTTGTGAACACTGACCGTGCCTCTTGGCTGGAAGCAGCTTGGGGCAGGCTCTGCCCTATGCTCCCAGGACCAACCGATGCTGAGCACAGGATGAGGAGCCCTTGAGCAGGAGAAACACTGCACCTCTTAGAAGCATTTTCCACTCAGCCCCTTCCTTGGTCTACCCTGACCTCGCTCCTCTCCTTGCCCTGTCCTGCCCTTCTCTCTGCCTCCCTCTCCATTGTCCTCACCTGGGCTTTCTTACTTCTGCTTTGCAGTGACTTCTTTCTCCCCTCCCTCTCTCCATCTTCCTCCCCTGCTCTCTGCCTCTCTCTCCCTTCCTCTCCCTTCATTCTCTCCTTCCCACCCTTCTCCCCTGTAGTTTAAAGGGACCTCTCCATTTTCCCTTGCTTCCCACCCTCCTGACCCATCTCCTCTCTTGCTCTCTCTCCTCCACTTTCCTTCTCCCTCCTGATTTTTTTCTCCCTCACCCTCAGCCTTTCAATTTGGACCGTCTTCAGTTTCTGATGATTTCAGTGAGATTTCAGAGTGTTATGGCTTGGCCCTTTCATCAACACTTGAAGAAGGCTATTTTAGGTCTCATCACAACAAAGGAAATGAGTGTGAAACCCATCAGGTGTTGAAGAGAGTCCAGGTAAAAGGAGACAGACAGATATATCAAAGTCCTATGGGAAGGAGACTAGCGGAAAATCAGAGATGGGAGAAATATCACCAAGAACAAATACCTTTATTTGCCTACTTGTTTTTCAACTTGGCTTGCTAGCTCCTTCTCTCTTCAGCGTCAAGTTTCCTGGGTGCCAATGTCTGGTTGTTATATTCAGCCCAGGCTGCTGGCAGGTCCACCAGGCAGGGTTAATACTAAGTAACTAAGGTTCACATGTAGTTTTATGATGTGCAACTGAGCTCCATTCAAATTTTCTTTCAATCCTCCAACGTCCCTCTTTCCAACTGTCCCTAGACCTGAAGTTCAAGCCGCCAACCTATCTCTTGTATCTCTCTCTTCCCAGACATGCTTCCCATAACACTTGTGCATGTTCACTGTGGCTCCTCTGTGTCACTTTACATTCATCAACCACTGCTCTTCAGCTTCTATTCACCATCACATAGAATCGACTCTCACCAAATTTACCAGCAACCTCCAACCTGTTCTATCAAATGAGAAGGGTCACTTCATAAACCCCTTGACCACTCAGTTGCCTTTGACCAACGTTCTCCCTACCTTGTCCTACTCTTCCTCCTACATCTCTGCATGTTCCTTCTTGGTCTTCTGGGAGGGCTCTGTTTCGTTTATCTGTGTTTGAGTGTTTTCTTGAGCTCTGTCCTTGGACCACTTTCCTTCTCATTATACGGACACTGCAACCTCATCCTCAACATGGCTTCCATGATCACCTATATTCGGGTAGTTTCTAATCTCTCTCTTCAGTCCTGACCTGCATATGTGTGAATGTGTATGTATATTTATGTGTATATATGATCTCTCTTTCTCTCTCCCTTTCCTCTTTCTTCCTCTCCTTAGTTATAACAGTTAAAATCCAAGAGTATTTTACTTGGATTTCCCACAGACACCTTACATTCAATATGGCCCAACCATTCTTAGCTCCCCCATTCAATCTGCTTTTGCATGCTGTTTGATGAGACTGTAACTTTAGTCACTCAAGCCACAGGACTGAAGTTCAGCAGTTGTCCTGGACTCCTTTACCTCTTCCTGCAAACACTTTACCATGATATGCAAGGCCCTTCATGGCCACTGGCTGCTCTCAAATCCTCTCCCTCCCAGTCCCAGCCTCACCTTCACACCTCCTGTGCTGGGCTGCTTGCTGTTTTCTGAACATGCCACTGCTCTGGGCCTGTAGTCCTACAGACCCATCTGCCAGGAATGACCGGTCCCCGCTTCTTCACTCAGGTCCATATCCTTTAGGGCTCCAGTCAGGTGTCATCATCCCAAGAAAGCCTGCCCTTGCCCCTCCCTGGGATAGACTCCAAGTGCTTTCTGCACTTCTTTTTAGTACTGCATTCATTGCAAGGGAGTATAAGCTTCTACAGGTTTGCTTGCCTCCCTGTTTCGATTCTACATCCCCTGAGGATGAGGACTTTACCCTGTCCTTCTGTTACTGGCCCCTAGCCCAGTTTAAGATGCACAGAAGTGCCTCTAACTGAGTGAGTGAGTGAGTGAGTGCATGAGAGCTGTATACGAGATCTGATGGTTCACAGAGGCCTGAAACTACTTGTAGCATCCGGGTTTTCTGAGTCCATGAACAGTGCTTCCCTCATAGTTTACTTCTCAGTACCCTTCCTTGGAATATCCCATCCTGCCAGTCTAGTGTGTTTAAAACTGAAAGTATGTCTGAACAGGCAAAGCCTCTCAGTAGCTCCTCTCAGAGGGAACCTTGAAACATTCTGCATGTTCTTTTGGACTGGGACAGTTTTGCGTGGTTTAATACACATGATCCAGTGTGTTATAATACATATGGTCCATGCCTGTCCATGGCCACTTAGAACATGACTCAGCCTAACTGCATCCCCCCTCCATTTCCTGTATCCCACCATCTACAAGACATGAGCTGATATTGGTGTCAACCACTGAACTGTAACCAAAATCCTAGCCTCTCTGGTGAGAGAAAGAGACAAGATCCCAAAGTCTGGCTAAAAGGAACTGTCTTTAATACTTTCAACATTCTGTGATCACTTTTGCTCTAGGCCTGTGCACATGCTTTCCTCTTTCACCTGAGACCTCTCCCAGATCCTCCACACTCTTAGGACCTTCCCTTAGCAGATGCCTTCCTTTTCGGGTCTCAGTTTGGAGAAGTCTGCATTCAAGGAGGCCCATGTCTGGGTCAGGTGTCCGTCCTGATGCTCTCACAGCCCCTGGGCTGCCTCTGTCAGGATGCCACACTCTCCTGGAATTGCCTGGTGGACTCCATGTTTCCAATTAGACTAAAGCCCCTGGACCAGTAGAGAATGTGTCTGTCAGTTTCACAGATGTAACTGCAGTGCCTGTAGACACTCAGTGTGCATAGTAGACACTCAGTAAGTACTTATAAAATGGACAAGTGATTTCTTTGGTAAGAAAGTTTCTCTCATATGATTCATTTTTACAAAGAAACATTCTGGGAAATCTCAGTGTTGTTGTGGATGGTCACAGTTGTGTTTTATATATATGTGATGTTTAAACATTTAAAAAATGTGTTTTCCATGCTCATTCACCTCTCATTTATGACTAGGTAACTCGTGCCCGAAACTCTCATCTTGCTTATTGTGTTTAGTCTCTGCAGCTCTGTTAACCATGTGGCTTGGCAGGTGTGGTTGGTAAACTGTTTTTCTCTTAGGCGCAATCTCTCTTAGCACACAATTTCATATGTAAACAATGAAATTGTATCAATTTATATTTCATAGATTAAAGAAAATATACATCTTTCTAAATTTGTTTTAGTCTTTGTGTCTTTGTCCTACATTAAAAATATCTGAGAAAATGCACATAAGAGTTGGAAGGTCCACTTGTGTTTTGTGGTTTAGAGAAAGAAAGCAGTGGAAAGTAAGTAGTTTTATGGTGACAGAAATTTGACTCTTTATGCCCTTGTGTCTATAAATGTAATGCTAGAGAGGGAAAATCAATTTTCCAAAAGACTATGGGTATATTGCCTTCTGGTAATGCAACAATCAAGCAGTTGCCATTTCTAGAAAAGTAAATTTTGTGATTCTCCAGTGACCGCTGTTATAAGTCAGTATGGTATCAGGCTATGTGAAGCTGTTGAATGTTTACTTAAGACTAAGTTTTCTGGATAATGTTAATGGTTGCAAATATTATAAAAGTAGATTTTAACTTGCTAAGTGTCTCCTCATACTTGAGTTGATGATTCTGTTTTGATCAAAACTTGTGGAATGTCTGGTTGCCATGGATACTGGGGCTTAAGAGGAGCCTCTGAGTCCTCTTAATGCATTGTCCTTAAAAGACTGTACCCATCTGCAGAAATGTAGAAACTCTCTTAGCTTCTCCAAATTCCCTGGGATGGTAGTTTGTTTTGAATCTGGATGAAGTTTCCTGGGGTTGTTTGTACTGCAGGTTGGATGGTCCCTTTGAGTGGAGTGAAAGGACACAGGCTATTACTGTAGTTTTTCTGAGAGCTGTGCCTTCTCCATTCCAGGAAGATGGGGAAAGTCAATTAAAGTTTCTCAAGCATCACTCTGTTCCAGGTCCTGTAACTAAACTCTTGCTAGACCTCATCTCATTGCCTTGTCTGCTAGTCAAGAGCAAAGACTGAGTCTAGTTTAATACTGTATACTACACAGTTTATATTGATTGATACAAATGATTTCTGAATGAATGAGTAACTAACCCTGCAGAAGTATAAAAAATGGTATGGACCTAACAGAAGCAGAAGATATTAAGAAGAGGTGGCAAGAATGCACTGAAGAACTATACAAAAAAGATCTTCATGACCCAGATAATCACGATGGTGTGATCACTCACCTAGAGCCAGACATCCTGGAATGAGAAGTCAAGTGGGCCTTAGGAAACATCACTATGAACAAAGCTAGTGGAAGTGATGGAATTCTAGTTGAGCTATTTCAAATCCTAAAAGATGATGCTGTGAAAGTGCTGCACTCAATATGCCAGCAAATTTGGAAAACTCAGCAGTGGCCACAGGACTGGAAAAGGTCAACTTTCATTCCAATCCCAAAGAAAAGCAATGCCAAAGAATGCCCTAACTACCTCACAATTGCATTCATCTCACATGCTATCAAAGTATTGCTCAAAATTCTCCAAGCCAGGCTTCAACAATACGTGAACCATGAACTTCCAGATGTTCAAGCTGGATTTAGAAAAGGCAGAGAAACCAGAGATCAAATTGCCAGCATCTGTTGGATCATTGGAAAAATAAGAGAGTTCCAGAAAAATATCTACTTCTGCTTTATTGACTATGCCAAAACTTTTGACTGTGTGGCTCACAACAAACTGTGAAAAATTCTTTGAGATGGGAATACCTGAACACTTGACCTGCCTCCTGAGAATTCTGTATGCAGGTCAAGAAGCAACAGTTAGAACTGGACATGGAACAACAGACTGGTTCCAAATCTGGAAAGGAGTGTGTCAAGGCTGTATATTGTCACCCTGCTTATTTATGTGACCAACCCCACGTCCAAGGAGCGGTGGCTGTGCGGGCGCAGGAAGGCCTAGAGGTGCTTTCCCACGTTGAAGGTCAGAAAGGGCGGCGGTGAGGAGAGACCCCTCGTCCAAGGTAAGAAGCAGTGGCTGCACTTTGCTGGAGTGGCCGTGAAGAGATACCCCATGCCCAAGGTAAGAGAAAACCAAGTAAGATGGTAGGTGTTGCAAGAGGGCATCAGAGGGCATACACACTGAAACCATACTCACAGAAAACTAGTCAGTCTAATCACACTAGGACCACAGCCTTGTCTAACTCAATGAAACTAAGCCATGCCTGTGGGGCAACCCAAGACGGGTGGGTCATGGTGGAGAGATCTGACAGAATGTGGTCCACTGGAGAAGGGAATGGCAAACCACTTCAGTATTCTTGCCTTGAGAACCCCATGAACAGTATGAAAAGGCAAAATGATAGGACACTGAAAGAGACTCCCCAGGTCAGTAGGTGCCCAATATGCTACTGCAGATCAGTGGAGAAATCACTCCAGAAAGAATGAAGGGATGGAGCCAAAGCTAAAACAATACCCAGCTGTGGATGTGATTGGTGATAGAAGCAAGGTCTGATGCTGTAAATAGCAATATTGCATAGGAACCTGGAATGTCAGGTCTATGAATCAAGGCAAATTGGAAGTGGTCAAACAAGAGATGGCAAGAGTGAATGTTGACATTCTAGGAATCAGCAAACTGAAATGGACTGGAATGGGTGAATTTAACTAGGATGACCCTTATATCTACTACTGCAAACAGGAATCCCTCAGAAGAAATGGAGTAGCCATCATGGTCAACAAAAGAGTCTGAAATGCAGTACTTGGATGCAATCTCAAAAACAACAGAATGATCTCTGTTTGTTTCCAAGGCAAACCATTCAATATCACAGTAATCCAAGTCTATGCCCCATCCAGTAACACTGAAGAAACTAAAGTTGAATGGTTCTATGAAGACCTACAAGACCTTTTAGAACTAACACCCCCAAAAGATGTCCTTTTCATTATAGGGGACTGGAATGCAAAAGTAGGAAGTCAAGAAACACTTGGAGTAACAGGCAAATTTGGCCTTGGAATACGGAATGAAGCAGGGGAAAGACTAATAGAGTTTTGCCAAGAAAATGCACCGGTCATAGAAAACACCCTCTTCCAACAACACAAGCGAAGACTCTATACATGGACATCACCAGATGGTCAACACTGAAATCAGATTGATTATATTCTTTGCAACCAAAGATGGAGAAACTCTATACAGTCAGCAAAAACAAGATGGAGAGCTGACTGTGGCTCAGATCATGAGCTCCTTATTGCAAATTTCAGACTTAAATTGAAGACAGTAGGGATAACCACTAGACCATTCAGGTATGACCTAAATCAATTCCCTTATGATAATACAGTGGAAGTGAGAAATAGATTTAAGGGCCTAGATCTGATAGATAGAGTGCCTGATGAACTATGGACTGAGGTTTGTGACATTGTACAGGAGACAGGGATCAAGATCATCCCCATGGAAAAGAAATGCAAAAAAGCAAAATGGCTGTCTGGGGAGGCCTTACAAATAGCTGTGAAAGGAAGAGAAGATATGTATAGGTATGTACAAATTTACAAAAGTAGACTGTGGCAGTAAATTTTCTATGTCAACTTGTCCAGGTTATTGGTCTCTTTGATTAAATCAAACAGTAATCTTGGTGTTGTAATAAAGGTAGTTTGTAGAATTTATTAACATTCATAATTCTTGGTGAGCAATGAACTCATATTTGAATTTTGGCACATCTGACTTCTAAGTTCATGCCCCCCTGTTTTACATTAAGCATATAAAACGTCTACTGAATTATTCTTTGGCACTATATCCAACTATTCTTTGACATTATAATAAAATCTGCAAAGTACCGAGTGCCTGCCATGTGGTAGGACTCAGCTAAGTATATCACTCAGGTCATCACACAGTGATCCTAAGTGCTGTCACCCCAAGTATGGTCATAAAGAAAGTGAGGTATAGAAAAATGTCTGTATCATGCTTAGCTCCTTCCTTCACCATTCTCTAAATGATCTTCCCTGAAATTCCAGTCTCCAAAACAAGATATTCTTTTCATGACCAAAGAGTTTGGGAAATATTCAAGCTATCACCCCCTTGTGAGGGCTCAGTGTACTTGCAATGTGCTACAGGTTCTGAGGAGTCCCGCAGTAAGGATATTTCTTGAACTCTATTTAATTCAGCATTTCCAAACATATTTAACCACAGCAGCCCTTGTGGGTAGTAAAGCCATTAACAGCATGGTATGAGTGTTCTGTCAGTCACTCTTAGAGAAATGCTAGCCTGCCATATGGCACTAATCATAAGTTTTATAACAGAAACAATGGAAAATGTGCTCTGACCATATCAAGCTCCTGGGTCACACATATTATTTAGATAATGCTTCACATTTATTTAAATTACATTTTTTCTAAAAGTCTTATGTGGGCTGAATTTTTGTTCTGAGAAGCTTCATCTTGCCAATGGGCTATATGTCAAATTCCTATGTAAGTCAATTCTTGTACCTTTTGGCAGAATTAGCTAGTGAACCTCTAAATTCTTTTTTTTTTTTTTTTTTTAATTTTTTTTGGTGCATGCTGTTTTGATTTTTCTCATTTCTTTTTTTATGTTCTTGTTATTTTCTTAGTGGTTACTCTGGGTATTCCAATTAACATCCTAATTTCCTAAAAGGTCAGAAAGAGAAATTAAGGAAACAGTACTATTAATCATTTCATCAAAAAGAATAAAATACCTAGCAATAAACCTACCTGAGGAAACAATAGACCTCTACTCTGAAAACTGTAAGATGCTGATGTGAAAGAAGTCAGAGATGACATAAACAGATAGAAGGATACACCATGTTCTTGGACTGTGAAAATCAATGTTGTCAAAATGACTATCCTACCCAAGGCAATCTACAGATTCAGAGCAATCCCTATTAAATTACCTCCAATGATAATTCAGTGGCATTTTTCACAGAACTAGAAAAATATTTTTTAATATTTATATGGATGGCAATTGCAAGCCACTCCAGTACTCTTGCCTAGAAAATCCCATGGATGGAGGAGCCTGGTAGGCTGCAGTCCATGGGGTCGCTAAAGAGTTGGCCGCGACTGAGTGACTTCACTTTCAATTTTCACTTTCACGCAATGGAGAAGGAAATGGCAGCCCACTCCAGTGTTCTTGCCTGGAGAATCCCAGGGACAGGGTAGCCTGGTGGGCTTCCGTCTATGGGATTGCACAGAGTCGGACACTACTGAAGCGACTTAGCAGCAGCAGCATGGAAATATAAAAGACCCTGAATAGCCAAAGCAATCTTGAGAAAGAAAAAATGGAGCTAGAAGAATCAGACCCCCTGACTTCAAGCTAATTACAAAACTACAGTGTGGTACTAGCACAAAAATAGAAATATAGATCAGTGACACAGGACAGAAAGCCCAGACATATCCCACGCACCTATGTTCACATAATCTATGACAAAAGAGGCAAGAATGTACAATGGACAAAAGACAGCCTCTTCAATAAGTCGTGCTGGGAAAACTGGACAGCTGCATGTAAAACAATGAAATTAGAACACTTTGTTGTTGTTCAGTTCAGTTCAGTCGCTCATGTATGTCTGACTCTTTGTGACCCCATGGCCTGCAGCATGCCAGGCTTCCCTGTCCATCACCAACTCCCAGAACGCGCTCAAACTCATGTCCATTGACTCAGTGATGCCATTCAACCATCTCATCCTCTGTCATCTTCTTCTCCTCCTGCTTTCAATCTTGCCCAGCATCAGGGACTTTTCTAATGAGTCAGTTCTTTGCATCAGGTGTCCAAAGTATTGGAGCTTAAGTTTCAGCATCAGTCCTTCCAATGAATATTCAGGACTGATTTCCTTTACGACTGACTGGTTTGATCTTCTTGCAGTACAAGTGACTCTCAAGAACCTTCTCCAACACCATAGTTCAACAGCATCAGTTCTTCAGTGCTCAGTCTTCTTTATGGCCCAACTCTCACATCCACACATGACTACTGAAAAAAACCATAGCTTTGACTAGACGGACCTTTGTTGGCAGAGTAATGTCTCTGCTTTTTAATATGCTGTCTAGGCTGGTCATACTTTTCTTTCCAAGGAGCAAGCATCTTTTAATTTCATGGCTGCAGTCACCATCTGCAGTGATTTTGGACCCCCCCCAAAAAAAAAAAAAAAAATAAAGTCTGTCACTGTTTCCATTGTTTTCCCATCTATTTACTGTGAAGTAATGGGACTGGATGCCATGATCTCAGCTTTTTGAATGTTCAGTTTTAAGCCAGCTTTTTCACTGTCATCTTTAACCTTCATTAGAACACTCCCTAAAATCAAACACAGAAATAAACTCAGTTCCCATAAGGATAACAGCTGATCTTTCAATAGAAATTCTCCAAGCCAGGAGGGAATGGCAAGACATACTTAAAGTGATGAAAGAAAATAACCTACAGCCCAGATTATTGTACCCAGCAAGGATCTCATTCAAATATGAAGGAGAAATCAAAACCTTTACAGACAAGCAAAAGCTGAGAGAATTCAGCAACAACAAACCAGCTCTCCAACAAATACTAAAGGACATTCTCTAGACAGGAAACACAAAAAGGATATATAAATTCAAACCCAAAACAACAAAGTAAATGGCAAAGCCCAGAGATAAATCCACGCACATATGGTCACCTTATCTTTGACAAAGGAGGCAAGAATATACAATGGATTAAAGACAATCTCTTTAACAAGTGGTGCTGGGAAAACTGGTCGAACACTTGTAAAAGAATGAAACTAGAACACTTTCTAACACCATACACAAAAATAAACTCAAAATGGATTAAAGAGCTAAATGTAAGACCAGAAACCATAAAACTCCTAGAGGAAAACATAGGCAAAACACTCTCTGACTTACATCACAGCAGGATCCTCCATGACCCACCTCCCAGAATATCGGAAATAAAATCAAAAATGAACAAATGAGACCTAATCAAACTTAAAAGCTTCTGCACAACAAAGGAAACTATAAGCAAGGTGAAAAGACAGCCTTCAGAATGGGAGAAAATAATAGCAAATGAAGAACTGACAAACAACTAATCTCAAAAATATGCAAGCAACTTCTACAGCTCAATTCCAGAAAAATAAATGACCCAATCAAAAAATGGGCCAAAGAACTAAATAGACATTTCTCCAAAGAAGACATACAGATGGCTAACAAACACATGAAAAGATGCTCAACATCACTCATTATCAGAGAAATGCAAATCAAAACCACTATGAGATACCATTTCACGCCAATCAGAATGGCTGCTATCCAAAAGTCCACAAGCAATAAATGCTGGAGAGGGTGCGGAGAGAAGGGAACCCTCTTGCACTGTTGGTGGGAATGCAAACTGGTACAGCCACTATGGAGAACAGTATGGAGATTCCTCAAAAAGCTGGGAATAGAACTGCCTTATGATCCAGCAATCCCACTGCTGGGCATATACACTGAGAAATCCAGAATTGAAAGAGACACGTGTACCCCAATGTTCATAGCAGCACTGTTTGCAATAGCCAGAACGTGGAAGCAACCTAGATGTCCATCCACAGATGAATGGATAAGCAAGCTGTGGTACATATACACAATGGAGTATTACTCAGCCATTAAAAAGAATACATTTGAATCAGTTCTAAGGAGGTGGAAGGAACTGGAGCCTATTATACAGAGTGAAGTAAGCCAGAAACAAAAACACAAATACAGTATACTAGCGCATATATATGGAATTTAGAAAGATGGTAAAAATAAACCTATTTACGAGATAGCAAAAGAGACACTGATGTATAGACCAGACTTTTGGACTCTGGGACCGGGAGAGGGTGGGATGATTGGGGAGAATAGCATTGAAATATGTATAATATTATATCTGAAATGTATTAATTGTTCAAACTAATCACTGTCATGTTACAATTTGTTCATACTAGATGTTTGTAATGTTTCTGATAATCAATAAAAGAGATTCTTGATTAAAAAAAAAAAAGAAATAAACTCAAAATGGATTAAAGACCTAAATGTAAGGCTGGATGCTATAAAACTCTTGGAGGAAAACATAGGTAGAATGCTCTATGCATAAATCACAGCAGGCTCTTTTTTGACCCACCTCCTAAGTAATGAAAATAAAAGCAAATAAATAAATGGGGCTTAATTGAACTTACAGGCTTTTCCATAGCAAAGGAAACCATAAGCAAGGTGAAAAAACAAATCTCAGAATGAAAGAAAATAATTACAAATGAAGCAATTGACAAAAGATTAATCTCCAAAATATACAAATAGCTCATGCAGCTCAATATCAAAGAAAGCAAACAATCCAACCAAATAATAAGTGGATGACCTAAATAAACATTTCTCCAAAGACGAGACACAGATGGTCAACAAATACATGAAAAGATGCTCAGCATCGCTAATTATTAGAGAAATGAAAATCAAAACTACAAGGAAGTATCACCTCATGCTGGTCAGAATGGCCATTATCAAAAAATCTACAGGTAATAAATCCTGGAGAGGGTGTGGTGAAAAAGGAATCCTCTTACACTGTTGGTAAGAATGTAAATTGATACAGCCACTATGGAGAACAGTATGGAGGTTCCTTAAAAAAAAAAAAAATATGACAACCATGTGACCCAACAATCCCATTCCTGGGCATATAATTGAATAAAACCATAATTCAAAAAGATACATGTACCCCAATCAAGTAAACTGTCTTTGGGGCATATTCTGTTTGAAGACAGATTTCTGCCATTTCCATACAAAGTATTCCTAATGTACAGACTTTCTCTGTGTTTTTTTTTTTCTCTTCTCTCCATGGTAGTGAGATTGCCTCCTTTCCTAAGACTTGGAATATAAGCTACCACTGGTGAGAAAAGGACAAGAAATTGCTCTAAGTGTAAGCATAAGAGACCCAGCTTGAGGGTCACTTAACACCTCAGAGGGGCACAAATGCTGTTGGTTGAGACTTTCTCTAGCGCTAAGGCATCAGGAAGCTTGAGATGAAGAGGAGAAAGAAATATGTATCATCTCTGCTCAAAAAAAATATAATTTCTAGTTAGAGAAAGATTTCCTTTAACAGCTATTTATTGTGGGCAGTGTCATGTTTTTTGTCTTGGACTGAATCCAGATCCTCCTCCTCCCTCTTCAGCGTTCTTGTATCTTAACCGCCTCCCCTTGACGTGGAGTCACACCTAAGAAAACAGAAGTCTGTGATGTCAAAATTTATTGACTATAACAAAGCCTTTGACTGTGTGGATCACAATAAACTATGGAAAATTCTGAAAGAGATGGGAATATCAGACTACTTGACCTGCCTCTTGAGACACCTGTATGCAGGTCAGGAAGCAACAGTTAGAACTGGTCATGGAAAAACAGACTGGTTCCAAACATGAAAAGGAGTACATCAAGGCTGTATATTGTCACCCTGCTTATTTAACTTATATGCAGGGTACATCATGAGAAACGATGGGCTGGAAGAAGCACAAGCTGGAATCAAGATTGCCAGGAGAAATATCAATAACCTCAGATATGCAGATGACACCACCCTTATGGCAGAAAGTGAAGAGGAACTCAAAAGCCTCTTGATGAAATTGAAAGTGGAGAGTGAAAAAGTTGGCTTAAAGCTCAACATTCAGAAAACGAAGATCATGGCATCTGGTCCCATCACTTCATGGGAAATAGATGGGGAAACAGTGTCAGACTTTATTTTTCTGGGCTCCAAAATCACTGCAGATGGTGACTGCAGCCATGAAATTAAAAGATGCTTACTCCTTGGAAGGAAAGTTATGACCAACCTAGATAGCATATTCAAAAGCAGACACATTAATTTGCCATTATGTATTTTCCCATTGGTCATGTATGGATGTGAGAGTTGGACTGTGAAGAAGGCTGAGCACTGAAGAATTGATGCTTTTGAACTGTGGTGTTGGAGAAGACTCTTGAGAGTCCCTTGGACTGTAAGGAGATCCAACCAGTCCATTCTGAAGGAGATCAGCCCTGGGATTTCTTTGGAAGGAATGATGCTAAAGCTGAAACTCCAGTACTTTGGCCACCTGATGCGAAGTGTTGACTCACTGGAAAAGACTCTGATGCTGGGATGGATTGGGGGCAGGAGGAGAAGGGGACGACAGAGGATGAGATGGCTGGATGGCATCACCAACTTGATGGACGTGAGTTTGAGTGAACTCCGGGAGTTGGTGCTGGACAGGGAGGCCTGGCGTGCTGCAATTCATGGGGTCGCAAAGAGTCGAACACGACTGAGCGACTGATCTGATCTGATGAACGAATTCAGACCCAGGCCTCCATTTGCATTCGGGTTTGTTGAGAATAGCTTTTTCTGCCAGCTAGGTAAACCCTGGACACAGCTTTTAAAACAAAACCAACAAACAAAACCCCTCTTCAAGTAGCTTTATAAACGGAACTCCCCAATACTGAACCAGGAAAATTGTTTGGAAAGAGTCACTTATCACAGCCCCACAGCCCTTGGGATCTGTTCCCTGCCCAGCAAGGTCTTTTTGGAATATAAATAATGTGAGGTTGTTTCTCTCTGTCCTGAAGAATTACCTGCTACATAACAAGCTTTTTGCTTGCTTCCTTCTGAACCTGAGCAGGGTCCTGCAGGGCCATCCCAGGTGGGATGAATCTTTCTGCACTGATCCCCGCCCCACTCTCCATTTCTTGTTTGTAGGAAAAAGACCTTCACTGAGTCCCAAGTTGCATTTCAGAACCTACTATGTACAAAATCCCATTCTGGGCACATTTAGAGACAAAGAGTTGAGTGAGACTAAGCCCCATATCTCCATTTACTATCCTAAGAATTGCTTGGGTTAACAAAAATCATGGGATAACATTGTAAGCCAGTATATGGTCAGGAATCCTGACTAAGAGGAAGGCGTAAATGTAGCCCCTAGGTCAGGGGAGGGGAGGTGGCATGTATCTTACTTGTCTTTTTTGAGGAATATAATATGTCCCATTCTCAGTGACAGCATAGAGCCACAGACATCTGTGGGATCAGAAATATTAATTTTGAAATAGTCATGGCTCCACTTGTTTATCAGAGAAGGCAATGGCACCCCACTCCAGTACTCTTGCCTGGAAAATCCCATGGATGGAGGAGCCTGGTAGGCTGCAATCCATGGGGTCGCTAAGAGTCGGACATGACTGAGCGACTTCACTTTCACGCATTGGAGAAGGAAATGGCAACCCACTCCAGTGTTCTTGCCTGGAGAATCCCAGGGACAGGGGAGCCTAGTGGGCTGCCATCTATGAGGTCACACAGAGTCGGACACGACTGAAATGACTTAGCAGCCACTTGTTTATGAAATTGCAAACATATCTCTGTAGAAAATAAAAGCACTTTGATTGGATTCCATCAATGTTGACATCTCTGCCTTGTGGTGTACAGGGGAGAAGTGCCTCTCCCCTAGCTTCTTGTGTTCATCTGGGAGGTGGTGGCAGCATCATGCTCCCCACTCCCAATTCAGATTACCCCAGCGAGTGGGGCACATGTGGTCAGTAACACCTGCTTCCTTCTGGAGGTTAATCCAGCATTCTGGTTTGCCCCTTTATGCTGCAAGTTTTCAGGGGCAGCCGCACTCGGGAGGCCTTGTTCACTGCTGCTTGTGGCGGGGCAGGGAAGTCCTGTTTGAGTTTAATATTAGGAAGTCACGTTTTCCAGTATTGACTTCATGGGTAGCATTTGACTGCCTATATGCCTTCTCTGCTGCTCAGTGGTTCCAAATTCACATGGAAAAATTAATGCTATTTATTTGGTCTACCTCAAACACTTACAGAATTTTTTCTCATTTGCCAGCGAGACCTTGATTGTCCAAACTGAACTCAAGTCTTCCTAGTTTTGTATGAACACTTACATTTCACTTAAGTTTCTTAACATTCTTATT
Source organism: Tragelaphus eurycerus (assembly GCA_935064755.1). Lineage (NCBI taxonomy): Eukaryota > Metazoa > Chordata > Mammalia > Artiodactyla > Bovidae > Tragelaphus > Tragelaphus eurycerus. The sequence goes on from CAKXYN010000123.1 coordinate 4,386,278, forward strand.
TTACTACTTTAACTGTAGTTGAACTGTATGGCTTATTTCTTGAAAACTGCAATTGTTTGAAAATGATTTCCATAGAGGACGTTTTCTCTCTCACTGATGACATCTCAGTGTCTAAGGTTAGTAGTAACAGTTATGCCTTAGAGTGGCTTTTCTCTGAAAAAATTATGGTGTTTTTCACACTGTACAAGACCTGTTAGTCAGCAATAGTATCAATTTAATGGGTCATGACAACATTTTAAAATAAGATAGAAGCTATCAGACTGTATTGCACACAGAGCATTATTTGATGGGAATCTTGTTTTATATTTGTTTTAAATTTGTGCATATGTATATGCATTTGTGTGCGTGAACTGCATAACAACAAAAAAATATTTTTTGGCAAAAACTATCTGGTCATTTTCCAATGAGTACACAAATGGACGACACCTCACAGCTACCTTTGTCCTCAGGAATGGGTTTCTGGCTGAGTTTTAGTTGATGGCATGCCATTGGAAGTGTTAAGCATTCCTTCAAGGTCTGGTTCATAAAACCCACCATGCAGTCCTCTATTCTCTCACTTCCTGTATACCACCTGGAGGCTAAATGCTGAGCCCAGGCCATGATGGAAACTCTATGTTGAAGATGGTGTTCTTCATCAATGCATATCTGGATGACTGTGTAGAATAGACCCCCTTACCACATCTCACCCCTACCCCTAGGCACCAATGGGACTCTACAAGGATGAGAAATAAACCTCTAATATGTTATGCTACTGGGACTTGGGGCTTACCTGTTCAACAGATAATGTCACTTTAACTAACGGATATTATTTACTATTATGTGATCAAAAGCCACTGTGAGACATGGAGGACATTATGTTAAGTGAAATAAGCCAGACGTAGAAAGACAAATAACACATGATCTCACTTAAATCTGGGATTCTAAAAAGAGTCAGATGCACAATAACAGAGAATAGCTACCCACTCCAGTATTCTTGCCTGGAGAATTCAGTGGACAGAAGAGCCTGGTGAGCTAAATTCCATGGGGTTACAAAGAATCAGAAATGACTGAGTGACTAACACTTTCACTACTTTATCAGAGTCTGGGAGATGGGGGAAAGGGGAGATATTGATCAAACAGTATAAAAGTTTAGTTATGGAATGGGTAAGTTCAGGAGACCTAATATATATAGCATCGTGACTATAGTAAATAAGAATGTACTGTATGCTTGAAATTTGCTAAAAGAATAAATCTCTAGTGTTCTCAACATATATATAAAAGGTAACCATGAGAAGTGTTAGTTAATTTAATTGTGGTAATTATTTCACAATTTATACATATGCCAAAACATCATGTTATACACATTAAATATATACGATTTTTATTTATTCCTGCTTCCTCCCGAAAAAGCCACTTTGAGACTATAGTGGACCTCAGACAGCTGGACCCCAGACAGCAGCACACACCTACTCCCAAGAAGTAGGAGCTGTCAAGGTAAGCCTGCAAGTTCTCCTAACGTAAGTCAGGCCAGACTGTTGGGTCTCTTATTATGTTACCCTGGTGACCGCAGGAAAGTCAAAGGAGTATTGGTACCTTTGGTTGACTGGAATTCGTGCAAATGAAATGTGAGAAGGCCACTCCAAGTTGGGAAACTGTATCAGCAAGAATGAGTAGTTAAGGCCACTAAGTGCATTTGTTTACAGTGAGCACATTCACAGATATAACACAAAACGTGTCTACCCTACAGGATAGCTCAGTTGGTAAGAATCCGCTTGGAATGCAGGAGACCCTGGTTCGACTCCTGGGTCAGGAAGATCTGCTGTAGAAGGGATAGTATACACAGTCTGGTATTCTTGGGCTTTCCTGTGGCTCAGCTGGGAAAGAATCCATCTGCAGTGTGGGAGACCTGGGTTTTATCCCTGGGTTGGGAAGATCCTCTGGAGAAGGGAAAGGCTACCCACTCCAGTATTCTGGCCTGGAGAATTCCATGGACCAGTCCATGGGGTTGCAAAGAGTTGGACATGACTAAGCGATTTTCACTTTCACCCTACAAGATAGCTACCATATTTTACAGATAAAACTAAAGAACAAAGAGGTCAAATCACTTACGCCAAATCCCACAAATAGGTTATGGCAGAACTAGGGTTGAACCTTGGCAGCTGGAGTTGTGGTGTGAACTGTTGGCCATAATGACCTGGAGGGTGTTTCATCCATCGTTAACTGCCTCTTCAGTATGCTGGATATTATAGACAGCTGGCCTCATAAGACTTACCAGGAAAGGAGGCTGTTACTGGGATTCAGAAATGAGTTTAAGTTTCCACTCTATGTTAATATACATCTTTCAACCATAGACATCTCATAACTTATTACTGGATACTTCATTGCACTCCAGAGAGAAGAAATCCAGCTCCACTCACCAGAACACCGACACAAGCTTCCCTAACTAAGAAACCTTGACAAGCCACCTGTACAAACCCACACACAGTGAGGAAACGCCACAATAAAGAGAACTCCACAATCTGCCAGAATACAGTAAGGACACCCCAAACTCAGCGATTTAAACAAGATGAAGCGACAGAGGAATACCCAGCAGGTAAAGGACCAGGATAAATGTCCACCAAACCAAACAAAAGAGAAAGAGATAGGGAATCTACCTGATAAAGAATTCTGAATAATGATAGTTAAATTAATCCAAAATCTGGAAATCAAAATGGAATCACAGATAAATAGCCTGGAAACAAGAATTGAGAAGATGCAAGAAAGGTTTAACAAGGACCTAGAAGAAATAAAAAAGAGTCAATATATAATGAATAATGCAATAAATGAGATCCAAAACACTCTGGAGGCAACAAATAGTAGAATAAGAGAGGCAGAAGATAGTATTAATGAATTAGAAGATAGAATGGTAGAAATAAATGAATCAGAGGAGAAAAAAGAATTAAAAGAAATGAGGACAATCTCAGAGACCTCCACGACAATATTAAATGCTACAACATTCAAGTCATAGGAGTCCCAGAAGAAGAAGAAGACAAAAAGAAAGACCATGAGAAAATACTTGAGGAGATAATAGTTGAAAACTTCCCTAAAGGGGGGAAGGAAATAATCACTCAAGTCCAAGAAACCCAGAGAGTCCCAAACAGGATAAACCTAAGGCAAAACACCCCAAGACACATAGTAATCAAATTAACAAAGATCAAACACAAAGAACAAATATTAAAAGCAGCAAGGGAAAAACAACAAATAACACACAATGGAATTCCCATAAGGATAACGGCTGATCTTTCCATAGAAACTCTCCAAGCCAGGAGGGAATGGCAAGACATACTTAAAGTGATGAAAGAAAATAACCTACAGCCCAGATTATTGTACCCAGCAAGGATCTCATTCAAATATGAAGGAGAAATCAAAAGCTTTACAGACAAGCAAAAGCTGAGAGAATTCAGCACCACTAAACCAGCTCTCCAACAAATACTAAAGGACATTCTCTAGACAGGAAACACAAAAAGGGTGTATAAATTCAAACCCAAAACAATAAAGTAAATGGCAATGGGATCATACTTATCAATAATTACCTTAAACGGGCTGAATGCCCCAACCAAAAGACCAAGACTGGCTGAATGGATACAAAAACAAGACCCCTACATATGTTGTCTACAAGAGACTCACCTCAAAACAGGGGACACATACAGACTGAAAGTGAAGGGCTGGAAAAAGATTTTCCATGCAAATAGGGACCTAAAGAAAGCAGGAGTAGCAATACTCGTATCAGATAAAATAGACTTTAAAACAAAGGCTGTGAAAAGAGACAAGGAAGGTCACTACATAATGATCAAAGGATCAATCCAAGAAGGAGATATAACAATTATAAATATATATGCACCCAACATAGGAGCACCACAATATGTAAGACAAATACTAAGAAGTATGAAAGGAGAAATTAACAATAACACAATAATAGTGGGAGACTTTAATACCCCACTCACACCTATGGATAGATCAACTAAACAGAAAATTAACAAGAAAACACACTCTTTAAATGATACAATAGACCAGTTAGACCTAATTGATATCTATAGGACATTTCATCCCCAAACAATGAATCTCATCTATTTCTCAAGTGCACATGGAACCTTCTCCAAGATAGATCACATCCTGGGCCATAAATCTAGCCTTGCTAAATTCAGAAAAATTGAAATCAGTCCAAGCATCTTTTCTGACCACAATGCAGTAAGATTAGATCTCAATAACAGGAGAAAAACTATTAAAACTTCCAACATATGGAGGCTGAACTCCATATGTTGAATGGAGTTCAACTCCATTGCTGAATAACCAACAAATCACAGGCTGAACTCCATATGTTGAATGGAGTTCAACTCCACTGCTGAATAACCAACAAATCACAGAAGTCAAAAAAGAAATCAAAATTGCATAGAAATGAATGAAAATGAAAACACAACAACCCAAAACCTATAGGACACTGTAAAAGCAGTCCTAAGGGGAAAGGTCATAGCAATACAGGCATACCTCAAGAAATAAGAAAAAAGACAAATAAATAATCTAACTCTACACCTAAAGCAACTAGAAAAGGAAGAAATGAAGGACCCCAGGGTTAGTAGAAGGAAAGAAATCTTAAAAATTAGGGCAAAAATAAATGCAAAAGAAACAAAAGAGACGATAGCAAAAATCAACAAAGCCAAAAGCTGGTTCTTTGAAAGGGTAAATAAAATTGACAAACCATTAGCCAGACTCATCAAGAAACAAAGGGAGAAAAATCAAATCAATAAAATTAGAAATGAAAATGGAGAGATCACAACAGACAACACAGAAATACAAAGGATCATAAGAGACTAGTATCAGCAATTATAGACAATAAAAAGGACAACATGAAAGAAATGGACAAATTCTTAGAAAAGGAGAATTTTCCAAAACTGGATCAGGAAGAAATAGAAAATCTTAACAGACCCATCATAAGCACAGAAATTGAAACTAATCAGAAATCTTCCAGTAAACAAAAGCCCAGGTCCAGATGGCTTCACAGCTGAATTCTACCAAAAATTTAGAGAAGAGCTAACACCTATACTATTCAAACTCTTTCAGAAAATTGCAGAGGAAGGTAAACTTCCAAACTCATTCTATGAGGCCACCATCACCCTAATACCAAAACCTGACAAAGATGCCAAAAAAAGAAAACTACAGGCCAATATCACTGATGAACATAGATGCAAAAATCCTTAACAAAATTATAGCAATCAGAATCCAACAACACATTAAAAAGATCATACACCATGACCAAGTGGGCTTTATCCCAGGGATGCAAGGATTCTTCAATATCTGCAAATCAATCAATTTGTAATACACCACATTAACAAGTTGAAAAATAAAAACCATATGATTATATCAATAGATGCAGAGAAAGCCTTTGACAAAATTCAACATTCATTTAGGATAAAAACTCTCCAGAAAGCAGCAATAGAAGGAACATACCTCAACATAATAAAAGCTGTATATGACAAACCCACAGCAAACATTTTCCTCAATGATGAAAAATTGAAAGCATTTCCTCTAAAGTCAGGAACAAGACAAGGATGCCCACTTTCACCGTTCCTATTCAACATAGTTTTGGAAGTTTTGGCCACAGCAATCAGAGCAGAAAAAGAAATAAAAGGAATCCAAATTGGAAAAGAAGAAGTAAAACTCTCACTGTTTGCAGATGACATGATCCACTACATAGAAAACCCTAAAGACTCCACGAGAAAATTACTAGAACTAATCAATGAATATAGTAAAATTACAAGATATAAAATCAACACACAGAAATCCCTTGCATTCCTGTACACTAATAATGACAAAATAGAAAAAGAAATTAAGGAAACAATTCCATTCACCATTGCAATGAAAAGAATAAAATACTTAGGAATATATCTACCTAAAGAAACTAAAGACCTATATATAGAAAACTATAAAACACTGGTGAAAGAAATCAAAGAGGACACTAATAGATGGAGAAATATACCATGTTCATGGATTGGTAGAATCAATATAGTGAAAATGAGTATACTACCCAAAGCAATCTATAGATTCAATGCAATCCCTATCAAGCTACCTATGGTATTCTTCACAGAGCTAGAACAAATAATTTCACAATTTGTATGGAAATACAAAAAAACCTCAAATAGCCAAAGCTATCTTGAGAAAGAAGAGTGGAACTGGAGGAATGAACCTGCCTGACTTCAGGCTCTATCTACTACAAAGCCACAGTCATCAAGACAGTATGGTACTGGCACAAAGACAGAATTATAGACCAATGGAACAAAATAGAAAGCCCAGAGATAAATCTACGCACAAATGGACACCTTATCTTTGACAAAGGAGGCAAGAATATACAATGGATTAAAGGCAATCTCTTTAACAAGTGGTGCTGGGAAAACTGGTTAAACACTTGTAAAAGAATGAAACTAAGCACTTTATAACACCATACACAAAAATAAACTCAAAATGGATTAAAGATCTAAATGTAAGACCAGAAACTATAAAACTCCTAGAGGAGAGCATAGGCAAAACACTCTCCGACATGCATCACAGCAGGATCCTCTATGACCCACCTCCCAGAATATTGGAAATGAAATAAAAAATAAACAAATGGGACCTAATCAAACTTAAAAGCTTCTGCACAACAAAGGAAACTATAAGCAAGGTGAAAAGACAGCCTTCAGAATGGGAGAAAATAATAGCAAATGAAGCAACAGACAAACAACTAATCTCAAAAATATACAAGCAACTCCTTCAGCTCAATTCCAGAAAAATAAATGACCCAATCAAAAAATGGGCCAAAGAACTAAATAGACATTTCTCCAAAGAAGACATACAGATGGCTAACAAACACATGAAAAGATGCTCAACATCACTCATTATCAGAGAAATCCAAATCAAAACCACTATGAGGTACCATTTCACGCCAGTCAGAATGGCTGCGATCCAAAAGTCTACAAGCAATAAATGCTGAAGAGGGTGTGGAGAAAAGGGAACCCTCTTACACTGTTGGTGGGAATGCAAACTAGTACAGCCACTATGGAGAACAGTGTCGAGATTCCTTAAAAAACTGGGAATAGATCTGCCTTATGATCCAGCAATCCCACTGCTGGGCATACACACTGAGGAAACCAGAATTGAAAGAGACACGTGTACCCCAATGTTCATCGCAGCACTGTTTGTAATAGCCAGGACATGGAAGCAACCTAGATGTCCATCAGCAGATGAATGGATAAGAAAGCCATGGTACATATACACAGTGGAGTATAGCTAAGTCACCTCAGTCGTATCCGACTGTGTGCAACCCCATAGACGGCAGCCCACCAGGCTCACCGTCCCTGGGATTCTCCAGGCAAGAACACTGGAGTGGGTTGCCATTTCCTTCTCCAATGCATGAAAGTGAAAAGTGAAAGTGAAGTCGCTTAGTCGTATTCGACTCCTAGCAACCCAATGAACTGCAGCCCACCAGGCTCCTCCATCCATGGGATTTTCCAGGCAAGAGTACTGGAGTGGGGTGCCATTGCCTTCCCCTTACTCAGCCATTAAAAAGAATACATTTGAATCAGTTCTAATGAGGTGGATGAAACTGGAGCCTATTATACAGAGTGAAGTAAGCCAGAAAGAAAAACACCAATACAGTATACTAATGCATATATATGGAATTTAGAAAGATGGTAACAATAACCCTGTATCAGATCAGATCAGATCAGTCGCTCAGTCATGTCCGACTCTTTGCGACCCCATGAACCACAGCACGCCAGGCCTCCCTGTCCATCACCAACTCCCGGAGGTCACTCAGACTCACATTCATTGAGTCAGTGATGCCATCCAGCCATCTCATCCTCTGTCGTCCCCTTCTCCTCCTGCCCCCAATCCCTCCCAGCATCAGAGTCTTCTCCAATGAGTCAGCTCTTCGCATGAGGTGGCCAAAATACTGGAGTTTCAGCTTTAGCATCATTCCTTCCAAAGAAATCCCAGGGCCGATCTCCTTCAGAATGGACTGGTTGGATCTCCTTGCAGTCCAAGGGACTCTCAAGAGTCTTCTCCAACACCACAGTTCAAAAGCATCAATTCTTCGGCGCTCAGCCTTCTTCACAGTCCAGCTCTCACATCCATACATGACCACAGGAAAGACCATAGCCTTGACTAGGTGAACCTTTGTTGGCAAAGTAATGTGTCTGCTTTTGAATATGCTATCTAGGTTGGTCATAACTTTCCTTCCAAGGAGTAAGTGTCTTTTAATTTCATGTCTGCAGTCACCATCTTCAGTGATTTTGGAGCCCAGAAAAAGAAAGTCTGACACTGTTTCCACTGTTTCTCCATCTATTTCCCACGTAGTGATGGGACCAGATGCCATGATCTTCGTTTTCTGAATGTTGAGCTTTAAGCCAACCTTTTCACTCTCCACTTTCACTTTCATCAAGAGGCTTTTGAGTTCCTCTTCACTTTCTGCCATAAGGGTGGTATCATCTGCATATCTGAGGTTATTGATATTTCTCCCGGCAATCTTGATTCCAGCTTGTGTCTCTTCCAGTCCAGCATTTCTCATGATGTACTCTGCATATAAGTTAAATAAACATGGTGACAATATACAGCCTTGACATACTCCTTTTCCTATTTGGAACCAGCCTGTTGTTCCATGACCAGTTCTAACTGTTGCTTCCTGACCTGCATACAGATTTCTCAAGAGGCAGATCAGGTGTCTGGTATTCCCATCTCTTTCAGAATTTTGCACAGTTTATTGTGATCTACACAGTCAAAGGCTTTGGAATAGTCAGTAAAGCTAAATGGGAAAGCAGTTTAGAAAAGAATAGATACATATATATGCATGACTGAATCATTCTGCTGTACACCTGAAACTAACATAGCATTGTTAATCAACTGTACTTAAGTATAAAATAAAAATTAAAAAAATAAATAAACAACTCATTCATAGATTTTATATATGCTTAGGAGGCAGCATGGTACAGGGTAGGAGTTATAAAGCATTTTGTAGAAGACCCTTTCCTTCAAATAAAATTATATGTAAAACTCAATATCTAGCACATGTGGAAGCATAGATGCTCTTGTCAAAGCAGGAATAGCAGACCAGGTGCACCACTCTCCAGGCAGCTCCTCAACTCTATTCCTCCTCACCTTAGCCCAGGGCTCACAATTTAAAACCACTCTCCAGGCAGCTCCTCAACTCTATTCCTCCTCACCTTAGCCCAGGGCTCACAATTTAAAACCACCAGTACAGGAGACAAAGCATGAACTTTGGGGCTGGATGGGCCTGCCTGCTTGCTTGCTTTATCATTTTACCATACACTCATCTATTCATGGCTCAATAAATAGTCATTGAAGACTGTGTACTAGACACTGGTTTATCAGCTGTGTGACTCTGACAGTCTCTCTGGGTTTCAGTGCCTCCCTTGTGTTTATACCTAGTGAGAACTGCCTCGTAAGACTTCAGGTCATGAGAGCGGCTGTAGATGCAGCATCCAGTGCATGTCCTGTCATTAGTGAGGATGCTCAGAAGATGGTCCTCCTATACTTTCTATGCAGATCTTTAAAGTATGATGTCATTCAGAGTAAAACCATGTGAAAGCATATTTAATACACAAAAGCACTTTAGAAACAAACCTATGTGTTCTCACCCATTGCCCTCCTCCCTTGCAAACCTGTCCAGCTTTGAAGGCTTCCTTTTTGTCCCTTCTCACCTTCAGCTTAAGACCATGTCTCCATCCTCCTCTTGATCACAGCCCTCAGTCACCTGTTTATTGATCTTCTCATTTTCTCCAAGCCTATGTGTCCCCAGCGCACTCTTTTATCTCCTCCACAGTAGGTGATCCCAGCTCCCTGCCCCTGGCTGAGCCCTCATTCCTCATAGTCCCTTTTCTGCCCAGAGTATGCAGCATCCCCTGGTTAGAGGATTCTGCCCTCACCTCTTCTGTTGCTTCCCTGCTGCTGGAGAACTAATTACAGCCTTGTTTCAAGAGTGGCTATTAATGACTGAGGTTAGTACTGAACAGGCTTTCAAGAGTTTCCACTAGCAACAACTCTAAGATGTACAAAATTATATCATTCAAGCCAACAAAGAAAACTATACATTTAAATTTTTCTCTAAGGTCAAATAGTTCATCCATTATATACAACTGCAATGGCTAAGAATGGGGGCTTTGTAGCCTTTGTAGCTACACTGCCTGCTTCCAAAACTAAATTCCTCTTTATATTAGTAGTACGACCATTGCACAATGCCTTGGCTTCCTTATGAGAAAATGAGCATGTTAATAGCCCCTATCTCATCACTCTATTATGATATATAAATAAGAAAATGCTCAAAATATTGCCTGACATACAAAAAGCACTCAATCAACCTTATCTCTTATCTGGATAGTGAATGAGTAAAGCTCAGACAAATTATAAGAAATCAGACAATTGCCAGGGTGTTTAGAAGACAGAAAATGCAGGAAAAGCATCTAGAATGTAAATTCTTTAGCTTTCACCACAAAGCATTGGAATTATATCCATCTTCTTGGGTTTTTCCCGTCTTCTTCCTAGGTATTGACATGGTAGGTAGTCAGTGATGGTTGTAGAATAAGTGAATAAATGAATAGATGAGAAATGAATGAGTGAGGGAATCATTGGTAAAGGAACACACCAAATAGTCAGGTCCCTTTCCACAGTCTTTGATGCCCAGTTTATCATGTGCCATGCCCTGCTAAGTCGCTTCAGTCGTGTCTGACTCTTTGTGACCCCAGGGGCTGTAGCACACCAGGCTCCTCTGTTCATGGGATTCTCCAGGCAAGAACACTGGGGTGCGTTGCTGTACCCTCCTCCAGGGGATCTTCCTGACCCAGGGATTGAACTCTTGTCTCCTGAAGATCCTGTATTGTAGGTGGATTCTTTACCACTGAGCCACTGGGGAAACCTCCAGTTTATCACAGTTGACCCCAAACACAGGTGTTTGAGAAAGTGTTACAGTCTTTCTCAAATTAAGAATACTGTTGGTCACTGTCCAGCACCCTCCATCTCCCTCCCCCGCCCCGCCAACACACACACCAAAAAGAGGATTCTCAGATTTTGGCCCTACTTTCTTGTCTTTGTGATTCTGCCCAAAGTCCTCTGTGATATTGCTCCCCTTCTCCAGGAAGGACAGCAGAAATCCACCTGTCTGTCATAGAGAAAGCTGATGTTATTAGTAGGTCCTGGCATTATCTTGGCAAGAAACAAGTAGTGCCATATGTCTCTGTTTTCCAGAAAGACTGGAGGATGGTCAGAAGTAGACTGGCTTAGTTAGGAGGAACAGGACTGAGTTTTCTTGCAGGAACTCTTAGACTTGGGTTTTATGATGGAGAGAATTTCCATGTGAGTGATAGCATACCTGCCAGTTATTTCTGTTCCATATTGACTAAAGTAAGTTCTGCTTTTCTGACATGGTGCTGACATACAGTACAGTGGGATGAGATAGCAAGCAGGTATAATTTCAGAAATCTTTAAGGAGGGACCTGGCACAGAGGCTTTCATTCAGTTTTCTTAGTGCACTGGAAGTGGAAGGCAACCATGCTTGTAATTTGGTCAGACCAAACTGTAGGTTTCAGCCATTCAGTCTAGCACAGAACACAGTGAATTTGATTTAGAGCAATTGCAACAATCTTGCTACATGCAAGTACATTTTCTTATTTCTTTCAGCCACCACGGAGGAAGGGACAGCCTGGCATAAGTGATGAAAGAGGAGGGAGTTGTCAACAACCGTATGTCCAGGCATCATGTCAGCTGTCAGGGGCCTCCCTGACATCTGAGTTTAATGGCACTTGTTTCCCGTTGGCTCTCTCTGTGACCCTGGGCAGGTTACCCTCTCTGACCTCAGATAGCTCATCTGTAAATTGGAGGTAATGTTAGCTACCTGGCAGGGCATGAGCATTAAATGAGAGAATGTGTATAAACTGCCTGATGCAAGGCCTGGCACAGTGAATAGACCCCTTCATGGATCCTAACATGTTTATTAATACATTGAGGAGAATGGGGCCTTCTTGAGACCTCTCGGCTGAGAAGATGACATGCTTTGAAACAGATCTGATACATGTAAAGTGTTTTTGGAGTTCACAGAATGGTCAGCTTGCATACAGCTCACATTCAGCAAACGTTTGATGCCAGTAATGATGACAGAATCTTGGGGAGCTTGCAGTTTGGGACCCCTGAGAAGAGTGAACCTTGTGAAAAGTTTGAGGAGCCCTGTAAAACAGACTGTGTCTGCTACATTCACTTTTCTTAAAAGATAATTTTTTTTTGGCTGCGCTGGGTCTTCGTTGCTTTGTGTGGGCATTCTCTAGTTGCAGCGAACCAGGGTCATTCGTCATTGCAGTGTGCAGGCTTCTTATTGCAGTGGCTTCTCTTGTTGCAGAGCACAGGTTCTAGGCACGTGGACTTCTATAGTTGTGGTGTGCAGGTTCTAGCTCATGGGCTCGGTAGTTGTGGTGCATGGGCTGAGTTGCTCTCTGGCATGTGGCATCTTCTCAAACTGGGAACAGAACCCATGTTTCCTGCATTGGGAGGCAGATTCTTATCCACTGGACCACTGGGGAAGTCCTGCTTCATTCTCTTTCATGTTCAGGTGATCTCAGAATATCTGTGCCATGAGAGAACGAAAGAGAACAAGTTCAGAGCTGGTAGGGATAGGAGACACTGTAAGAAATCAGTAGAGCTGTGTTCTGCTATCAATTTTATAATTTTATAAGCACTATAGTCAACTACATGTAGGGCATGGCCAACCAACTTTGGCAATTTGTAAGTTTCATTAATAATTATGACTATAATTTATTGAACAGTACTTAAGAGCCAGGAACTATATTAAGCACTTTCTGTTGTTGTTCGGTCGCTCAGTCGTGTCCGACTCTTTGAGACCCCATGGACTGCAGCATGCCAGGTTTCCCTGTCCATCACCAATTCCCAGAGCTTGCTCAAACTCATATCCATTGAGTTAGTGATGCCATCCAACCATCTCATCTTCTGTTGCCCCTTCTCCTCCTGCCCTCAATATTTCCCAACATTAGGGCCTTTTCCAAAGAGTCGGCTCTTTGCATCAGGTGGCCAAAGTATTCAAGCTTCAGCTTCAGCATCAATCCTTCCAATGAATATTCAGGGTTGATTTCCTTTAGGATTTATTAAGTGATGTTCAAGCTGGATTTAGAAAAGGCAGAGGAACTAGTGAGCAAATTGCCAACATCCGCTGGATCATGGAAAAAGCAAGAGAGTTCCAGAAAAACATCTATTTCTGCTTTATTGACTATGCCAAAGCCTTTGACTGTGTAGATCACAATAAACTGTGGAAAATTCTGAGAGAGATGGGAATACCAGACCACCTGATCTGCCTCTTGAGAAATCTGTATGCAGGTCAGGAAGCAACAGTTAGAACTGGGCATGGAACAACAGACTGGTTCCAAATAGGAAAAGGAGTACGTCAAGGCTGTATATTGTCACCATGTTTATTTAACTTATATGCAGAGTACATCATGAGAAATGCTGGACTGGAGGAAACACAAGTAGGAATCAAGATTGCCGGGAGAAATATCAATAACCTCAGATATGCAGATGATACGACCCTTATGGCAGAAAGTGAAGAGGAACTCAAAAGCCTCTTGATGAAAGTGAAAGTGGAGAGTGAAAAGGTTGGCTTAAAGCTCAACATTCAGAAAACGAAGATCATGGCATCTGGTCCCATCACTACGTGGGAAATAGATGGAGAAACAGTGGAAACAGTGTCAGACTTTATTTTGGGGGGCTCCAAAATCAGTGCAGATGGTGACTGCAGCCATGAAATTAAAAGATGCTTACTCCTTGGAAGGAAAGTTATGACCAACCTAGGTAGCATATTCAAAAGCAGAGACATCACTTTGCCAACAAAGGTTTGCCTAGTCAAGGCTATGGTCTTTCCTGTGGTCATGTATGGATGTGAGAGCTGGACTGTGAAGAAGGCTGAGCGCCGAAGAATTGATGCTTTTGAACTGTGGTGTTGGAGAAGACTCTTGAGAGTCCCTTGGACTGCAAGGAGATCCAACCAGTCCATTCTGAAGGAGATCGGCCCTGGGATTTCTTTGGAAGGAATGATGCTAAAGCTGAAACTCCAGTATTTTGGCCACCTCATGCGAAGAGTTGACTCATTGGAGAAGACTCTGATGCTGGGAGGGATTGAGGGCAGGAGGAGAAGGGGACGACAGAGGATGAGATGGCTGGATGGCATCACTGACTCGATGAATGTGAGTCTCAGTGACCTCTGAGAGCTGGTGATGGATAGGGATGCCTGGCGTGCTGCAGTTCATGAGGTCGCAAAGAGTCGGACATGACTGAGTGACTGATCTGATCTGATCTGAAGTGCTTTACAAATATTATTAAATGTAATACTACAACACCATGTCAAACCAACCTCCTCTGGTTACCTTTGCTTTAGGCATACCTACCTCTTACTTGGTAACTAAACCGTGACTTTTTTTGGTCTGGGCATTTGAGAACAAAGATGAAGACGTGTCTGTTCAATGTGCCAGACTCGAAATCAGGCCCTTCATGAATATCATTTCATTTAATTCTGAGTACAACCCAATGAAATAGTTGTTCAGATCAGATCAGTCGCTCAGTCGTTTCCGACTCTTTACAACCCCATGAATCACAGCACGCCAGGCCTCCCTGTCCATCACCAACTCCCGGAGGTCACTGAGACTCACATCCATCGTCAGTGATGCCATCCAGCCATCTCATCCTCTGTCGTCCCCTTCTCCTCTTGCCCTCAATCCCTCCCAGCATCAGTGTCTTCTCCAATGAGTCAACTCTTCACATGAGGTGGCCAAAGTACTGGAGTTTCAGCTTTAGCATCATTCCTTCCAAAGAAATCCCAGGGCTGATCTCCTTCAGAATGGACTGGTTGGATCTCCTTGCAGTCCAAGGGACTCTCAAGAGTCTTCTCCAACAAAATAGCTGTTAATATTCTCAAATTGTCATTTTTTTTTTAAACTGAAGCTTAGAGAGATTAAGAAATGTTTCCAGGCTTCACATTAGAAAATGATTAAGCTGGAATTTCACTTGATGTCAATTTGCCTCCAAGGCTGTATCCTGCAACATGGGGTCCCAAAGCATTCAGCTGGAGGAAGTCTTGGCAACCCACTCCAGTATTCTTGTCTGGAGAATGCCATGGGCAAAGGAGCTTGGCAGGCTACAGTCTTTAGGGTCACAAAGATTTGGACAGCACTGAAGCAACTTAGCATGCATACACATAAAGTGCTCAGAGTAGAAGGAAACATATGGCGGAGAGAAGGCCATGAATGGATCTTGGTTCTTCGTGTTTACTAGTGGTATGAACTCTCCAGGAGAGAGGATTGATGGCAGTCCTAGAATTAACAGCCTTTGGCATCCTTAGGGTCAGCACCCAAGTTGGCAGGGGCCAGAGATGGAGTTCTCAAAACTGTGACAGGGAAGGCGGCTCCTTCTGAAATCACTATAAGACTTCCCTGGTGGCTCAGTGGTAAAAGAATCTGACTGCAATGCAGGAGACTCAGGAAACGTGGGTTTGATCCCTGGATTGGGAAGATCCCCTGGAGAAGGAAGTGGTAACCCACTCCAGTATTCTTACCTAGAGAATCCCCCATGAACAGAGGAGCCTGGCAGACTACAGTCAGTGGGGTCCCACAGAGACAGAACTGAAGCGGCTAAGCAGGCATAGTTCTGATTCAGACGGTCAAGAAAAGACACATTTCCCCCTCTGAATTTCTTCAGTATCTAGGAGCTGTGACCCAGGACCTGTATGTAGGGACAGACTGGAGATGAAAGCGGAAAGGCCACTTGAGCGCATAAACCCTACAGATGACAGCAGAGGTTGCCAGAAGCAGATTAGACTTGCAAACACTACTGGTCCTCCAGTAGTTACTCTGCTGCGTTACTGATTCATCACAATTCTGAGTTCATTAAACAGAAACGCCACTCCATACCGCTGAGTCTCTAGGTGGGTGTGGCCCCTGGACTCGGGGCTGAAAGCCCCTCCCAAGGGGACAGGTCCCCAATCGCGCCTCCTTTCCTGCACACGCGTGTTGCAATCACGGCCAGGAAACTGTACCACAAAGCTTCGGCTGCTTTGTCCTTTTTCCCTCGTGAGAGACCCCTGTCTTGCAGTTCCTCCTGCCCTTCGCTTTGGAGCCGCTAGGTTCACTGCCCTCAACTCCTGGCCAGCGTTCACTGCAGCAGCCTCCTCCCTTCCTGCTTTTGCAGCAGACGCCCTATGCTCTGCCCTGCCCTCAGCACTCACCTCCGACTCCCTTGGGAGTGCCTTCCCAACCCAGAGTCAGTCTATCCTGGCGTCCTAGTTCTCCCTCAGCTCCACTGCGTCCTGAAGCTGACCCCTGTCCAGGCTTCCAGGCTCTCTGTGACCACTCTCATCCCCAGAGTCTTGGAGTGTTAGAGGCGCTTGGCAGTGAATGGATGGTTGGGGGAGAGAAAGATGCAAGACAGAAAGGGAGCAGGCAAAACGGAACTCTGTATACAGCTCTGCAAGGATCATTGTTACACATTATGGCTGGCTTTAGAAGGGTTCAATTACTTGAAAATCTGTTTTTCATAGATAAGTATACACTTAAACAGTTTTTCATGGTGCTTTTAAAAAAGCAACACTTTAAAAATTAAAAATCAGCTAATTTATAGCAATAAATGTGGCAGAAAGAGAAGCTCAGTGTATTTATAGAAGCATGTTTCATACCGGTTCGGCTATTAAAATATCCAGATGTGCAATTATGGAATGAAAATCTACTCAGTGTATGTTAAGCAGATGGTTCCCAGCTGCAGAATTTCTTTGCACTGAATTTTGAGTCATAAAGCCCTGACATCAGGTCTTCCATGTCACATTAGGTAGAGTGTAAGTCAGCCTGATCCTGCTGGTTAAAAACTGCAATATTGGGTTTTGTGTTTTTTAATATTATTAACAGAGCTCTTATACTTGGAGAAGTTCAAACAGTACAAATAGAGGTAAGTGGAAAACTAGTCTCTTAAATTCTGTTGCCCTATTCCACCCTCCAGTCTAACTTCCCCAAAGTAAGCACTTTTAACCATTTCTAATTTTACTTCATGTTCCATTGATTTAATATCTTCTCAAATATCTGAGCTGCCAGCAGAACACTCTCTGTCCTGTGAAATCCCATGGACTGAGGAGCCTGTCAGACTACAGTCCATGGGGTAGCAAAGAGTCAGACACGACTTAGTGACTAAACAACAACAGTAACCAGTATTGGCCTCCTGTCAATGATGGTGAATTTCGTCCATTTGTACTCTTCTCCACATTATCTTGTGAGCTCCGTAAGGGCAGGAAATGTGCCTGTTAGCCCTACAGACATGCTCAGCACTGTATCTCAGGACCCAGAGCGATGCTAGCATGTGGAGGGTGTTTAATAAGTAATTTTAGAATGAACTAAACAATCTGCTCAAGTATGTACTTCTGACTCAGTAAAGAGAGTGCCATCACTTGGTAAAAGTGGGCCCTTCAGAGACAATGCAGCCTTTTTCACCTCTTATTTTGTCATTTATGCTACTGTATTATTTTTGTAAAGTTATACCACTTGGATTTTGTTTTGTACCTATAATTATATCTCTCATGTTTTGTCTATAGATTGAGTCCAAAAAATAAAATGTCACTACCAATATTATATTGGTATAAGACTATAATTTTAATATATTAATTGTAATTATTATAATATTAAACATAATTATTATAAATATACTAATATAAATTAACATATTGGTATGACACTATAATGTATAATAAATAACTACATATTTTTCACTTATTGCAGAACCAAATTCTAATGAAATCATGTCACTAAAACTACAGTTCCAAACAAAATGTTCCAGTGCATGGGTCAAATGAATTCTCTTCTGACTTTACACCATTGCTCAAAATCATGTCATTTAGTTTGCTCCATCTTTGCAATGAGATTTTCTTACTTTTGTTTGTTTTTCCCAGAATTTCTAAATCTTTATCTTTTGTGTATCAAGGGGAAAGAGTAACTTCCTTATTAAAGAGTAAAATTCTTCCTTGTCTTTAATAGTATTTTTTTTTTAATTGAAGTTCATTATTTGAGATGGTCATCTTGGAGTCCTTTGACCTCAAATTCTAATTTGGGTCAATTGTTTTATAAACTGTCTATGGAACTATCTGCTTTACATTTTATCCTTGGAATAATTCCATATTATTGTAGATACTCCCATCCATTTTTTCTTAAATTCCTCTTTTTTCACTTCATTTTTCAGTTTCCAAGTGGATTGCCAAGTCTATTTTTTTTTCCCCAAAAAGACTGCAGGAGATAAACTCTTTGACTCCTTGCAGTTCTGAAATGAACTTAGTCCCCATGGTGACTGAGTGGAGCAGGAACTGGCTTCAAATGTAGATCCACTGGAGGGCAGGTGCGCCTGCAGACTGACATTGGGTTCACTCTGTCTCACAGTAAACATTCTTGAAAATGTTACTTGCTTGTGGTGGGCTGGCAGGAAAGAAGTCAGAGGAAGAGGATTCAATACAAAATAACACTAAATAGGGCTTTTCTTTTGGAATGCTCACCTGAACCAGGTGGCACAGCAGGAGCCGGGTACTTTTAGGGAGATGTGAAGGTCGTACTCCAGCTGTGCTGCTGGCCTGTGTCCTGTGCGACCATACGATGTACCTTCTGTCTATGGGGAAGGACACACATGCTCTGCTGTATCCTCCGCCTCTCTCCATCCTTCCCTTGGGACAGCCAAGCCGGTGGGTGTAGGGTCACAAGTTCTATTTTCTCAGCACCCTGGAGGTATAACTAGAATGTATTCTGGCTTCCAGTATTGATAATACAGTGTCTATCATCAGTCTAAGATTTGACCCTTTGTAGCTACCTACTTTTTGTGTGCTTTTTTTTTTCTTTATGGCAGCTTTCAGAAGTCTCTAGCCTTGGTGAGGTTTTGTACCAATGTATGTGTATCTTGTTTTATTCATGCTACTCAGCATGAATAAAAATGGATTCATTTCATTCTGAGATGAACACATTTCATTCTGAAGATTTTAGGGGTTTGCTTTTTGGCTCTGAGAAATTTATTTTTTTTTTTTATTCCCCCAATTATATCCTCTTTGCATTAACTGGATTTGATTTTGAGGGGATGGATGTTGGACACTTGGTTTGGTGCTTCGTGTCTTTCATAGATTATATTCTTTTTCTTTAATTCTGTGAGCTTCCCTGGTGGCTCAGATGGTAAAGAATCTGTCTACAAAGCAGGAGACCCAGGTTTGATCCCTGCGTTGGGAAGATCACCTGGAAAAGGAAATGGCAGCCCACTCCAGTATTCTTGCCTGGAGAATTCCATGGACAGAGGAGCCTGGTGGGTTACAGTCCATGGAGTCACAAGGAGTCTGGACATGATTGAGGCACTAACACACATACACAAGAGCTTAACAGTTTCCTTGCCTTATTATCCAGCCCTACTATTAAACTTTTAGAGCAGAAATCACATTATTTTCTAAATGTTCTACTTTTCAGCAGCATATTCATGTTCCATTGATGCAATATCTTCTCAAATACCTGAGCTGCCAGCAGAACACTCTCCAGGGAGGGCTGCAGCACACAGGGAAATTCTGGTCCCAAGTAGAGATTCAGAGTAGGTCCAAGCTCTGAATTAGCAGGTATAAAGAGTAGAAGCTGTCTTCTCTGGTGGCTCAGATGGTAAGGCGTCTGCCTACAATGTGGGAGACCTGGGTTCAATCTCTGGGTCAGGAAGATCTCCTGGAGAAGGAAATGGCAACCCACTCCAGTATTCTTGCCTGGAGAATCCATGGACGGAGAAGCCTGGTGGGCTACAGTCCAAGGGGTCGCAAAGAGTCGGACATGACTGAGCAACTTCACTTTCACTTTCAAGAGTAGAAGAGGGGCTTCCCTGGTGGCTCAGCTGGTAAAGACTATGTCTGCAATGTAGGAGACCCTGATTCAATCCCTGGGTTGGGAAGATCCCCTGGAGAAGGAAACAGCTACCCACTCCAGTATTCTTGCCTACAGAATTCCCATGGACAGAGGAACCTGGCAGGCTACAGTCCATAGGGTTTCAAAGAGTTGGACATGGCTAAAGTGACTAAGCAGCAGCAGCAAGAGTAGAAGAGAGATGTGGGATAGTAATCAGGACAATTAATCTACTGAGGTGGTGAGTCTGTTACTCAAACACCTTTCTCTCTTTCTACCACTGGTCCCCCAGCACACAGAGCAATTGGCAATAGCAGTGTATGCCCCAAAGGAAACCTGAGACCTGATCTTGGAGGGAGAATCTGCTCAGAGAGGCTAGGGCTTAGATGCAGGAATGTGCTGGCCACCTTAGAGTAAGTCTGTCTTTATTTTTACCATGAGGATGGAGGCAGTGGTGAGCCTGCATGTCTGCTCCCCACAAACATACCTGTATGGTTATCCCTCTCTCTGCACAAGTACACAGAGCTCACTGCTAGACCTTTTCATTTGGGAACTCTGGTATCAGAGAAACGGTAGAGGAAACCTGTGCCAGCATCTCTATTCACTGACTTAGTTTTTCTTTTATAAATCTAAAAAGAAACCCAGGATGACAAGCTTTTTGAGGAAGATCGGCAAGTTAAAGGAGAAAGACCAAGGTGGGAAAACAAAACAAGAAACTAGCACAAAAGAAAGTTTAAAAAAGAAAAGAAAATCTGATCTTGGTGGAAACAGACTATTTAGGAAAAAAGGGAAAACTTTAAATGATTTTTATTAATATCCTCAGGTATTTGAGAAGATATCGCAACAACAGAGCATCAATAGGCTGTTAAAAATTGAAGATTCAGAAAATAATTGATTGAAAATTTAAAATGTGAAACAGTTTCATTCATGTGAATTAGTGTTTTCAGTGGCCCCCAGTGAACCACAGTTCCCAGTATTCATGGTTCTCTCGCTTTGTATCTGGCCTACTCTTGTGACGGGTGCTCTGAGTAATGGGATACTGTGCAGGTGATGCTGTGCCAGGTCTAGGGCGGAAACTCAAGAAGGGTCAGCAGCTCTTCTTTGGTGCTCAGGATGTGAGGTAAGTCAGCTGTTATTGAGGGAGTCTGAACAAGCCCTGAGAACCCAATCTAGCCACACGGAAAGGCCACCTGAAGGACAGCCGAGGCTCTCGGCCAGCAGCCAGCCCTGGGCTCCCAGTCAACAGACAGCAAATGCTGTGTGAGAGGCCGTCGTGGAATTTTCTTCTCTAGCACCCAGCGATCCACACCAGCTGGTGGCACGTAGAAGAGAGATAAGCGCACCTTGCCATGCTCTGTCCAAATTTCAGAATCATGAGCAGATGAACAGAAGAGTGGTGTTTTAAGCAATTGGAATTTGGAGAAGTTCATTATGCAGCAATAAATACCCCAAACCAGTGTGTCCCTTGACTGATGTGTATATGAACCGGTCTATCTCCATACCTGTCTATATCTCTGAAGCTGTCTATTTATTGTTGTTTTGAGACTCTTCAAGAAACAATTTGAATTACAAGACATTTAGAGACTCAGGACGATGAAGCCTCCTAATGTCCATGCTCAGTCTTATATTTTTAAATATATTTGGTATTTATAGGTTATGGTTCAGCATCCTGATGTTCCCTTTTAAAATGTTATGTCTAAAATATGTGTCATCCGGGAAGTGGAATTACATGTGCTGGTTCTATTAATGTACATGTCCTTCTGGTCCCAGGGAAATTATAAAGAATCTTTAAAAAAAAAAAAGAAATGAAAATAAAACAAAACAAAAGAATTTCGGAAGCAGGAAGGAACTTAACCTGCATTCATTTACAAGATCGTTCAGTAACACTCAGTTCTGTACGCGTGACTCACCTTTTGTTGAATTTGACTAACATCTAGCCTTCAGTTTCTACAATCCTTTCTGTTCACCTGGCAACTTGAAGTATTATGTCTCTCATCATTTTACTGGTTTTAATTACACTGCAGTGTAATTGCAGTGTGGCCTCAATGAGAAAAAATACATGTGATAGAGCTTGATTTGTAATTCTGGCTGTGACTTACCATATTGCTGTTAGAAAAGGAAAAAAAAAATAAATTGTCCTGAGATGTGCTGTCTAAAACTGTAGACACTGTCCATATGAAACTATTGAGAATTTGCAGTGTGACTAACCTGAATTGAGATGGCCTGTAAATATAAAATACACACTTGATTTCAAAGATTCAGTAGGAAAATATTTATACTGATTACACATGTTAATGTAATTTAGATGTATTGGATTAAATAAGACACATTAATATTATCTGTCTTTCAC
Source organism: Tragelaphus eurycerus (assembly GCA_935064755.1). Lineage (NCBI taxonomy): Eukaryota > Metazoa > Chordata > Mammalia > Artiodactyla > Bovidae > Tragelaphus > Tragelaphus eurycerus. The sequence continues at coordinate 4,408,562 of CAKXYN010000123.1, forward strand.
ATTTTAATGTGCCTTCTAGAAAACTTAAAATTACTTATGTAATTCACATTTGTGCCTTGCATTATATTTATTAACATATTGGACAACCTTGATCTAGAGTGCTGTCCAATATGTAAAGAGAGAGGCATAACTGTATATGCAGGCTGATAAATGGCAACCCACTCCAGTACTCTTGCCTGTAAAATCCCATGGACAGAGGAGCCTGGTAGGTTACAGTCCATGGGATTGCAAAGAATCAGACATGACTGAATGACTTCACACATCACAACAATATCATTTCACAATATGAGTCCCTATATTGAGGCCTGACAATCTTAAGTAACTTCAATGGCTATAACAGAGTCAATTACTCTAAACTATCCATACCTCTGCTGGCCCCACTACCTTCAGCAAAGCACCTCTAACCCTACCTTGGGGAAATTAGAAGCCATCAAAGAGATATTTTCTTAATGTCTATCACAACACCTACAAACTTACTTTTAAAAATATTGTTACAAGTTGATCAAGCAAGAAAAATTCTCTCTGCCTGTCATCTATCTATAATGTATGGTGAAATAATGTGTATGACAACAATAGCACAAGGACTGGGAAGAGGAAAATGAGAGTGTTCTACCATAGGTTTCTTTGACCACAGTAATATTGCTTTAAGACAGACAGTGACAAAGTCTACAGTATATTAAGAATCTACAATTACCTCAAAATGGAAATATAATTAATAAAAATGCATACTATAAACTCAACCAAGTATGGGAAAAACATACTGAGATATAGCTAATAAGTAAATAAATAAAATTATTAAAAATACATAAAAGAAGGTAAGAAAGAGAAGTGAGAGTATAAAAATAGATGCAGTAAGACACATATGACATGATCATTTGTGTAGAGAAATTCTAAGGAACCTAAAAAATGAAGATAAAAAAATGAAACTATAAGAACTAAAAATTAGAGTACCAAGGTTGCAGAATCCAAGCTCAGTGTATAAAAGACCATTGTACTTCTATATACTAGATATAGCATGTAAATTTTTAAAAATGCCATTTATAATAACATCCAAAAAATACTTAAGGTAAGTTTAATAAAATATGTGCAATATCTGTTTACCAAAAAGTATAAGATATTGCTGAGAGAAGATAAGAAGACCTAAAAAATGGAAGCATATACCATATTTATGGATTGCCCTTAAATTGCTAGAACAACTGGATATACATGTGGAAAAAATAAATTCTGCACATTATCTCACAACATACACAAAAATTACCTGGAAATGAATCATAGACCTAAGTGTAAAAGTTCATGTTATAAAACTTCCAGGAGAAAATATTCACAACTTTCTGGTGACCAAAATTTCTTTTTTAAAAAAATACTTATTTTTCATTGAAGGATAATTGTATTGGTTTCTGTCATACATCAACATGAATCACCCATAGGTATACATATGTCTCTCCCCTCTTGAATCTCCCTCCCACCTCCCACCCCATACCACTGCAAAATTTTTTTTTTTTTTTTATATGATATATATCTTTATTTATTTTTTTATTTTGCTTAACTTTACAATATTGTATTGCTTTTACAATACATCAAGATGGATCCGCCTCCAGTATACACGTGTTCCCTGTCCTGAACCCTCCTCCCTCTCCCCTCCCCACACCATCCCAGTGCTCCAGCCCCAGGCATTTGTTATCGGGCATCGCACCTGGACTGACGACTCGTTTCAGATATGATATTATACATATTTCAATGCTATTCTCCCCAATCATCCCACCCTCTCCCGGTCCCAGAGTCCAAAAGTCTGTTCTATACATCAGTGTCTCTTTTGCTGTCTCGTAAATAGGGTTATTTTTACCATCTTTCTAAATTCCATATATATGCATTAGTATACTGTATTTGTGTTTTTGTTTCTGGCTTACTTCACTCTGTATAATAGGCTCCAGTTCCATCCACCTCATTAGAACTGATTCAAATGTATTCTTTTTAATGGCTGAGTAATACTCCATTGTGTATATGTACCACTGCTTTCTTATCCATTCATCTGCAGATGGACATCTAGGTTGCTTCCACGTTCTGGCTATTATAAAAAGTGCTGCGATGAACATTGGGGTACATGTGTCTCTTTCAATTCTGGTTTTCTCAGTGTGTATGCCCAGCAGTGGGATTGCTGGATCATAAGGCAGATCTATTCCCAGTTTTTTGAGGAATCTCCATACTGTTCTCCATAGTGGCTGTACTAGTTTGCATTCCCACCAACAGTGTAAGAGGGTTCCCTTTTCTCCACACCCTCTCCAGCACTTATTACTTGTGGACTTTTGGATTGCAGCCATTCTGACTGGCGTGAAATGGTACCTCATAATGGTTTTGATTTGGATTTCTCTGATAATGAGTGATGTTGAGCATCTTTTCATGTGTTTGTTAGCCATCTGTATGTCTTCTTTGGAGAAATGTCTATTTAGTTCTTTGGCCCATTTTTTGATTGGGTCATTTATTTTTCTGGAATTGACCTGTAGGAGTTGCTTGTATATTTTTGAGATTAGTTGTTTGTCTGTTGCTTCATTTGCTATTATTTTCTCCCATTCTGAAGGCTGTCTTTTCAGCTTGCTTATAGTTTCCTTTGTTGTGCAGAAGCTTTTCAGTTTGATTAGGTCCCATTTGTTTATTTTTGCTTTTATTTCCAATATTCTGGGAGGTGGGTCATAGAGGATCCTGCTGTGATGCATGTCAGAGAGTGTTTTGCCTATATTTTCCTCTAGGAGTTTTATGGTTTCTGGTCTTACATTTAGATCTTTAATCCATTTTGAGCTTATTAAATGTATTTACTTTTAATTGAAGGATAATTGCAATATTGTGTTGGTTTCCACCATACATCAACAAGAGTCAATCGCAGGTCTACATATGTCCCTTCCCTCTTGAGCCACCTCCCACTCCATCCCATCCCTCAAGTTGTCACTGAGCCCTGGTTTGAGCTTCCTGAGTCATACAGCAAATTCCCACTGACTCCCTATTTCCCATGTGTTAGTGTGTGTGCTTCTATACTACTCTCTCCATTTGTCCCACCTTTTCCTTCCTACCCCGACTCTCCATGTCCATAAGTCTATTCTCTATGTCTTGTTTTTCAGATCTGATTCTGTAGTTAAGGCAGGAATTTTAGGAGGTCTTTGCGGAGGTGGAGAAATAAGGAGAGAGGAAAGCAGGATATACTAATTTTGGTCAAATATATGCTGCAGAGGAGAAGGCAGCAGGTATGGCTTTGTGTGTGTGTGTGTGTGTGTGTGTGTATGTGTGGCAAGAGGCAGAGAGGTAAAGTGGTAGGGCAGTGCTAAGATGAATGATTCATTACTATTTGGTTGTGTATCTGTCTCTTGATTAAACCATAAACATAAAAAAGGCAGTTACCTTACTATCAGTTGAAAACTGGCACTTAGGAGACAGATTGGGGCTGAAGGTACAGATCTAGGAATTACCTGCAGAGATGTAATAGCTGAAATTAAGGAGATAGATGAGACCATGGAAGAAAAGAGTCAGAGAGAAGTAAACAAGGACAGGGCTTCGGAAAGACATTCAAAATATCTTTACTGAACATGTTATTATAAACTTAAGAACAGAGAGTCCAGAAGAGACAGCCCAGCTCTGCCACTTCTTAGTGTGGCCTTGAGCAAACATGTTGAATTCTCTGTGTCTCAGTGTCCTCCTCTAATTTTAAAAATTGATAGATGCAAAGAATTTAACATTGATCTGGTGCACTCTAAATGCAATGTTGGTTGTTGTTAATGCATGGTATAAGGGTTAGCTGTTCCTGTTGTGGTGGTTGTTGTTATAATGGCTGGGCACTGGGTTAGATTCTCTTAATACAATAATGAAATATATATATATATATGTGTGTGTGTGTGTGTATATATATATATATAATTGAGTTACTTTGCTATATACCTGAATCACTGTAAATCATCTATATTTCAATAAGTTAAAAAAAAAACTAAAAAAAATAATTAGACACACCCGTACTCTTAAAGCATAATCTAGTTGTATAAACAAGAAAACAGTTTATTGCAATAATGTGGTCTATGTCACTGTGGAGACAAGTCCAGGGCACCTTTGAGACTGCAGAGGAGGGTGCCATTCCAGTGATGGGGTGTCAGAAACTGCTGCCTCTTTTCTTTTCTCCTGTCTGTGTTTTTGCCCTGTCCCACCCACACCAGCCACACATCCTTAGCAGCCCTGAGACCTAAAGAAATTGGACACCTGGACTTCCCACTTGCCCCCAGGCTGTGAGATGCTTTAGCCAGTGCTGGGTGACACAAGGTTTTGGCTCCTGAGCTCTGTCTGAGGCTGCTTGGAATTCAGTCTTGCTGACAGTGTAGACAATGCCTTCCTTGCCCTAGCTCATTTTCATTTCCCCAAATTGCTTTTTGTGGTTTCCATAGAAACGAGAGCTTCTAGCTGGGCCTATCCCTGTGGAAGCTTCGAGGAGATTAACAGGCCCCATTGGCATATTCTGTTTATTTCTCATTTTCTGATTTTATTAAAAACTCAAAATTCATCTCTTTCTCTCCTTGATGCAAGGGAGAGGAGATTCAGTACTTTGTTAGTAGGTTACATATAACATGGGCTTCCTTGGTGGCTCAGTGGTAAAGAACATTGACAGTCAACACTGTAAGTTGAAAAAGAACATGGAAAGTGGTAAAGAACCCACCTGACAATACAGGAGATATAAGTTTGATTCCTGGCTCAGGAAGATCCCCAGGAGAAGAAAATGGCAACCCACTCCAGGATTCTTGCCTGGCAAATCCCATGGACAGAAGAGCCTGATGGGCTACAGTCTACAGGGTTGGAGGAGTCAGATAGGACTTACAGACTAAATAGCAACAGCAAATACATATAACATACATTTGATTTGCAGCCACTGTTTTATGGTTGATCAACATCATATTTGCTGGCTTGGAGTGAAAACCACATGTGAATTTCCCTAGTTGCTGATGCTAGACAAAAATGGCTGACTTTCAATGTTCGCTTGTCAGCTGATGGGATGCTGAAGACCAGGTCGGGATGCCATCTTTATCTCAGTTGGTGTAGACACTTACATTGGTTCTGAGTAGCTAGGTCACATACAGTCACCCTGAATCTGTATACCCCAAAGTGACAGATCCCCCAAGGCAGGAAAGAGTCCACAGGGAGGCTGAGGATGGAAGTGTGTAAAAAGGAAGGCTTGTCTATATAGCACCTTGTCTATAACCTCAGAAAGCTCAGAGGTGCAGGCCAAGCCTGTGCCAGTATCTTGGAGGACCAGATTGAGAAAGCTATTGTGTTTGTGCCTTTCTTTTTCCTTTTATTTTCCAAAGCAGGTTTGTTGAGGTAAAACCTACACACAATAAATTTCACTGTTTTAGTGTGCATTTCTATGAGTTTCAATGGAGTTTTGCAGCCGTCATTATAATTGAAACATAGAAAAATGCCCCCCTCAGTTCTCTTGTGTCCCTTTACCCCTCCTCTCCCTCTTGCCTCTGACATCTGCTGATCTGTTTTCTGTCCGTCATTTTGCCTTTTCCAGAATGCCATATGCCGATGTAGCCTTCTGATGATTTACAATAGCCAAGACACAGAAGCAACCTAAATGTACATTGACAGAGTGAAGCAGCCAAAAATAAAAATATAAATAAGTAGCTATTATTTTAAAAGCTATACTTCAATTATATATATATGTGTGTGTGTGTATATATATATATATATCCTTTTAATCTGGCTTCTGTCCCTGAAAGAAGAGATTCATTCATGTTGGTGAATGTCTCTGACTCTTAGAGTACTTGCTTGTGGTAGGAGTTATCCTAATTTCACTGATTAGGTTCCAAAGGCTCAAAAGGAGTCATGATGCTGGGAGAGGAAAGACTTTCCTTACCCTCTTAATCTGGGTCTATGAAATAAACTCTTAATTGGCACATTAACTGGAGCAAAGTACACAAATATGAATATAAAACATCCATTTTTATTATTATGTTCACAGGGGCATCACATAAAAGAAAGTAAATACTCTGTCCCCCAGAGCAGACAGATTTGAGAGCTTATGTGGGAAACCCAGGTTTGATCCCTGGGTGAAGAAGATCCCCTGGAGAAGGAAATGGCAACCCACTCCAGTATTCTTGTCTGGAGAATCCCACAGACAGTACAGTCCATGGGATCACAAACAGTTGAACACGAATGAGCAACTAACACTTTCACTTTCTTCTTTCATGTCCTCTTAATAGGAGAGTGGAATATAGGCAACATGCTGCTGCTGCTGCTAAGTCACTTCAGTTGTGTCCGACTCTGTGCGACCCCATAGATGGCAGCCCACGAGGCTCCCGTCCCTAGGATTCTCCAGGCAAGAACACTGGAGTGGGTTGCCATTTCCTTCTCCAATGCATGAAAGCGAAAAGTGAAAGTGAAGTTGCTTAGTCATGTCCAACTCTTAGCGACCCCATGGACTGCAGCCTACCAGGCTCCTCAGCCCATGGGATTTTCCAGGGAAGAGTACTGGAGTGGGTCACCAGTTGCTTTCTCCGATAGGCAACATAGGGTCAAATAAATGACTCTTAAGAAAGATAAATGGGCTCTGAGAAGAACAGACGGGAGATAAGACAGTTTGTGACAAAGTTTGTCTGGGTGCGGTATTGATTTTTAGTCTTTTATCCTGTGATGAGTCAGTCTTCCCCAGTGGATGAAAAAGCCTGGGGGAGGGAACTTATGACAACTGATTTCCTTTAGGAGGATGTATCTTTAGGCAGATAAGCGAAGTTCAGAGAGTCTGCAACTCAAGATAACCAATGTAGCAAAGCTGCATATTTTAGGATGACATGTTCTGAACTGTTTCAGTACTCTAAAACCCACCCAGCTCATAAAAGTGGACCTGGGTCTGGGTCCATGTGGTTCCCAAGTCCACACTCTTTCCACTATCCCTCTGCCAAAGGTGATTCTGGCCAAGGAGACTGCATTTCTCCCTGTTCTTAACAGCTGAGAGAGGAGATGATAAAGAAGGGACCCCATGGTAAAGACCATCCATCTGCTGGAAGACATAGCCCCCACTCCCACCTGCCTCCCTCTGTGAGCCTTTTGGGTGTCAGGATGTTTGGATTTCATGTGCACCTCATAGCTTGGCGTGCTCCCATACCAGGATGTAGAGTATCTCTTTCTCTGTTTGGAGAAGGTCTTCTGTAAGTATGTCTGTATGTCCTTCTTATTTTTATATTGCAAAGCTGATATTCCAGAAGAAGGCTTTCCAGGGAAAGAGTTTGGGTGGGCAACTGAGTGAATTATGGCAGGCAGAGCAGAGCCTCTGACCTGGGCAAAGAACAGAAGCATGTACTACCAGGTACTGTGCTTTACTTTCTTTTTAATAAGCTTCTTTTTTAAAATTGATACAGAACATAGTCCATCTGTGTATTCATTATCTATAGCTGCATAACAAATTACCCCAAAACTTTGCAGCTCAAAACAATCAATATTATTATCTCACAGTCTCTATGGGTCAGGAATCCAGGAACTTAGATAGTCAGAACTACCCAGGAATCTTAGCTAGGTAGTTCTGACTCAGGGTGTTTTACAAAACTGCAAGCAAAATACCAGCAGGGACTGTGGTCTCATATCAAGGCTTGGCTGGGGAAGGGTCTGCTTTCAGGTTCATTGGCTGTTGCCAGGCCTTGGGTCTTTCCTGGGTGTGGATCAGAAGCGTCAGTTCCTTGCCATGTAGATCTCTCATAGGACTGTGGGCTAAGTGCACAACATGGCAGCTGGTCTGTCCCAGAGCAAGCAAGCAAGAACAAAAAAACAAACACAAGACAGTATCCCAAAAGCCACTGTCTTTTTGTAACATCATTACACAGTGACAACCCATCACTTTCCCTTTATGTACTTGTTAGCAGTGAGCCACTAGGTCCAGCCCACTCTCCAAGGGAAGGCATTGTACAAGGGTGTGAATACTTGGAATTGAGGATCATCTTAGGGGCTGCTTGCCACAAAGTATAATTTTATTACAATAAAATGCACAGACCTTAAGGATTTAAGTAAATGAATTTTGACAACTGGATGGACCATGTAACCATCACTCAAAATAAGATTTAGAACATTTCCATCCCTCTAGAAAGTACCTGATGACCCTTTCCAGCCAATTTATCCCACCCCTGCCACAACCAAACATCCACACATGCCACCAACCACTTTCTCATTTCTATCACCATAGGCTCATTTTGACTGTTTGTAGACTTCATATGAATGGAATCACTCAATTTGATTTTTAATTCCTGTACTTTCCACCATACTTGGTTGTATGGAAATAATCAAAGACCACTCATGAGAACAAATGAAGACCATTTATTTGGAACTTGCTCTAACAAATGAGTCAGCCACCATCATTTGCCTCTTGGCAGAGACTCAAAAGGAGGCAGCAGGGTGGGAAAGCTTTCCAGTGGATAAAAAGCGAGGCCCTAGATGTATCCCAGTTGGAGGCTACTGGCATGGGGAAGCTGTAGATGGGATAACTAGAAGCTGAGCATCCTGTGCTTAAGGGACCATTGGTTAAGGAACCATTTTTTACTTTCTCTGGTTAACTTCAAATTGGAAGTTAGAATAAAACTTAAGGAAGCTGTCAGTAATGGTCAAATCCTGACCACGGGGGGGGGGGGGGGGGTATAGCTATAGAGATTGTGGTTTGGCTTCCCAGGCTGATTGCTCCAGCTTGTGGGTCAGAGATTTGTAACATGGTTCTAATGTCTGGCCTGGCCATGATTATTTGACCCTCCTGGTTCTCTGTTGCCTTCAAAGAGCTGAGGAGAGAGATCCTTGTGACTCTGTCCTGCATGTCAACCAGTGGGATGAGAAGACGAGCAGGAAGGCCCGAGGGGTTCATTTACAGGGAAAACCAGTGTTAGCAACTACCAGATACGCTTCAGGGAAACCAGACAGGACCATGAGAACATGGCCCAAACTGAGGGACAGCCTCTCAGGCCTGCCAAAGGGGGGTGACCACTGGCAATTTGGGTATACCTAGAGACTAAAGGGGGCTTCCCTGGTAGATAAGCTGGTAAAGAATCTGCCTGCAACACAGGAGACCCTGGTTTGATTCCTGGGTCAGGAAGATTCCCTGGAGAAGGGCTAGGCTACCCACTCCAGTATTCTTGGGCTTTGCTGGTGACTCAGACAGTAAAAATCCACCTGCCATGCAGGAGACCTGGGTTCAATCCCAGGGTTGGGAAGATCCCCTGAAGAAGGGAAAGGCTAGCCACTCCAGTATTCTTGCCTGGAGAATCTCATGGACAGAGGAGGCTGGCGGGCTACAGTGCATGGGACTGCAAAGAGTCAGACACGACTGAGCGACTAAGCACAGCACAGAGACTAAAGGGTGAATATTTAGGCCAGATGGAAACCTGCCTTTCTTCTTTAGTGGCAACAGCCAGGGTGGGCTGGGGAGGAGGCTAGTCCTGGTCTGGAGAAATCAGGAAGGAGGCTCTCCGAGGCCCGAGAATCCACCTGAACTAGCAGCCCTAGTGCCAATGTGGATTTCCCAGTTCTCACAGACTAAACAGTTCTTGCCATTGAGGACACAAGGGGATAGTTGGAAAAATAAGGTGGGAACTATGGCCCCAGATCCCTTGTTTTTCAGGGAAATCAAAGAAATGGAGACCTGGGGAGAAGAGGCGCCCTGAAGTGGAGATGGCAGTTCCACAGAACAGTCCTCCATGACATCTCTTAAAGACTTCAAGCCAGGTAAGGAGGGGTCAGGAGAGGACCCCAGGCCGTACTCCTCATTCTTCTTTGTGAATATAAATACCCCAGAAACTGGACGATCCCGACATGACATCCAGGAAGACAGCCTGGTTCTGTGGGATTATGCTGGGGCAGCCCAAAGGAAGTCATTATCCTCTCCATCTTTCTAGGCTGTTCCATGCTCTACATCCTGGTACTCAGTCAGCCAGCACTTCACTCAGACTGGCCTTTAGTGTTTTTCTATCTTCCAAAATCTGCTTGGAAATTTAATTATATTTAATTTAATTTTAATTATATTTTCACTCTCTTAGACAGGTCCTCTAAGGAAGAACTTGGCTCGTAAACTTGCTACTCAAAACACAGAAATGTTACTGTTTTCTCCCACAACAGATTGCTTTAAATGCTTAAAGCAGTTTCTGTTTTACTTTTACATAAATGATCCGCTGCCGCTGATATTTGTGTCGTGATCTAAAATACAGAAATGGTAGATTTTTTTTGTGTGTATGTGCTTTGTCTTTGTTTTGCAGAGATACACTTCAAATTTTGTAGCTACCATCTTCTGAAACTTAGTCTCTGGGCTTGGAGAGAGTCCAGCAGGGCTTTTCAAACTTTGCTCTGTGCTGAGAAAATGAAGGCCAAGATATCAAATGTGGTTTCTTACCTCTCGGCTCCATCAGGCTTATCTCCATCTTCTCTGTTCCTCCCTCTTTCCTTTCCTTCCTTCCTATATCCTTTTCTCCTTCCCTCTACCTATCTGTGTTTCACCTCCCTTTCCTTTCTTTCCATCCCCCTTTCCTTTTTCTTATAACTATTTCTTTCTCATGGTTTTGGCTGTGCTGTGTGGCAGGTGGAGTCTCAGTTCCTTGAGCAGGAATGGAACCCCCTGCCCCCTGTGTTGGGAGTATGAAGCCTTAACCACTGGAGCACAAGGGAAGTCCTCTCGAAACTATTTTTGAGCATTTAAAGTACAACAGGCAACATGATAGCATTGAGTGTAGACACACAAGAAGGGAAGAAGACCAACATCTGAGAAACAACATTATCTTAACAGTGCTTGAGTGCTCAGTTGTTCAGTCATATCTGATTCTTTGTGACCCCATGGACTGTAGCCCTCCAGGCTCCTCTGTCCATGGGATTCTCGAGCTAGAATATTGGAGTGGCTTGCTATGCCTTCCTCCAGGGGATCTTTCCAACCCTGGGACTGAACCCGCAGTTGCTGCATTGGCAGGCAGATTCTTTACCACTGAGCTACCTGGGAAACCTTATCTTAATAAGTAGAAATGTATAAAATACCTTCAAAGTCCATATACAAGTATGCCTGATGCTGCCCGGAGGGATCAAGTAAGGTTTCACAGAGGAGGTGACCTACAGGCTGAGAACTGCAACATATACAATTGCAGTTGTATATGTTGGATAGGGAAAAAATGGTGTTTAAAATGGAAATAATGGCATGTGCAAAGGCACAGCAGCCTGAGGATGCTTGGTGTTAGGGGAACCCACAGTGGTACCATGATGTTCAAATGTTAAATACTAAAAATGATGGGAAGGGGTAGAATGTAGAGATCAAGCCTGTCATCAAAGTTCCTGGAAACAATACCAAGGAGTTTTGATTTTTTTTTTTGGCATAGTAAGTTTTTTTTTTTAATTTTAAATTTATTTACTTTTTAACTGAAGGACAATTGCTTTACAGAATTGTGTTGGTTTCTGCCAAACATCAACACGAATCAGCCATCAGTTCAGTTCAGTTCAGTCGCTCAGTCATGTCTGACTCTTTGCAACCTCATGAATCACAGCACGCCAGGCCTCCCTGTCCATCACCAACTCCCAGAGTTCACTCAAACTCATGTCCATCGAGTTGGTGATGCCATCCAGCCATCTCATCTTCTGCCATCCCTTCTCCTCCTGCCCCCAGTCCCTCCCAGCATCAGGGTCTTTTCCAATGAGTCAATTCTTTGCATGAGGTGGCCAAAGTATTGGAGTTTCACCTTTAGCATCAGTCCTTACAATGAACACTCAGGACTGATCTCCTTCAGAATGGACTGGTTGGATCTCCTTGCAGTCCAAGGGACTCTCAAGAGTCTTCTCCAACACCACACTTCAAAAGCATCAATTCGTCTGCACTCAGCCTTCTTCACAGTCCAACTCTCACATCCATTCATGACCACAGGGAAAACCATAGCCTTGACTAGATGGACCTTTGTTGGCAAAGTAATGTCTCTGCTTTTGAATATGCTGTCTAGGCTGGTCATAACTTTCCTTCCAAGGAGTAAGCATCTTTTAATTTCATGGCTGCAATCACCATCTGCAGTGGTTTTGGAGCCCCCCAAAATAAAGTCTACCGCTGTTTCCACTATTTCCTCATCTATTTCCCATGAAGTGATGGGACCAGATACCATGATCTTCATTTTCTGAATGTTAAGCCAACTTTTTCACTCTCCACTTTCACTATCATCAAGAGGCTTTTTAGTTCCTCTTCACTTTCTACCATAAGGGTCGTATCATCTGTATATCTGAGGTTATTGATATTTCTCCTGGCAATCTTGATTCCAGCTTGTGCTTCCTCCAGCCCAGCATTTCTCATGATGTACTCTGCATAGAAGTTAAATAAGCAGGGTGACAATATACAGCCTTGACGTACTCCTTTTCCTATTTGGAACCAGTCTGTTGTTCCATGTCCAGTTCTAACTGTTGCTTCCTGACCTGCATATAGATTTCTTAAGAGGTAGGTCAGGTGGTCTGGTAGTCCCATCTCTTTCAGAATTTTCCATAGTTTATTGTGATCCACATAGTCAAAGGCTTTGGCATAGTCAATCAAGAAGAAATAGATGTTTTTCTGGAACTCTCTTGCTTTTTCCATGATCCAGTGGTTGTTGGCAATTTGATCTCTCGTTCCTCTGCCTTTTCTAAAACCAGCTTGAACCTCTGGATGTTCATGGTTCACATATTGCTGAAGCCTGGCTTGGGGAATTTTGAGCATTACTTTACTAGTGTGTGAGATGAGTGCAATTGTGCAGTAGTTTGAACATTCTTTGGCATTGCCTTTCTTTGGGATTGGAATGAAAACGGACCTTTTCCAGTCCTGTGGCCACTGCTGAGTTTTCCATATTTGCTGGCATATTGAATCAGCCATAGGTATGCAAAATAGAGAGCTACTGAAGGATTTTGAGTGGGGGAGTGACATAAATCCCTCCCCCAGCACTGTAAGCTGTAGTGGAGAGGGTGAGTGAAAAGAGCTCCCACCATGAGCTCATGCTTCCGATCCACCTTGGAGTCTATTCTTGCCCAAACATGCTAATTCACTTTCAGGTAGCTGGGCCTTTGTTGATGAGATTCCTAATGCCTGACCATTCTTTCTGCCTCCTATTCTGCTATTGCAACACTAGCACGTGTGTGGGTGCTAAGTTGCTTCAGTCGCGTCTGACTCTTTGCGACCCTATGGACTGTAACACCCCCAGGAACTCTGTCCTTGAGATACTTCAGGCAAGAATACTCATCCTTTATTTATTTATTTTTTAAAGTCTTTATTAGTTTGTTACAATATTTCTTCTGTTTCATATTTTGATTTTTTGACCACAAGGCATGTGGAATCTTAGCTCCCCAACCAGGAATCAAACTCACACTCCTTGCATTGGGAGGTGAAGTTTCAACCACTGGACTGCCAGAGAAATCCCCTATTCATCCTTTAGACCTTAGCACAAATGTTTGTGAAGCTGTCTTTAACCCCTTCACACCTGGATTAAATTACTATTATTTCTGTATAGCAGATTGTTTCTATTTGTATTTTAACATTCAGTAGGATCTGACTGTCTTCTGTATATCTCTTTCATACAGTTTCTTTTTTTTATTTAAATGTATTTATTTTAATTAAAGGCTAATGACTTTACAATACACCCCAAAAATATATTATGTTTATCGTTTACAGCACTTAGGTTGTAATTAGATAATACATTTTGTAATTAGTTGTTCACTGTCTCTACATCCCATTATTTACACAACTAATGTCTGTTGTATTTACCCTGTATCCCCAGGACCTGACATGTAGTGGGCATTCTATATAATTTTGTTGCAAGCAGAATTTTAGTTTTCTCCCCACCTGTTACCCCTCCCAGATTCATAAAAGGAGAAAATGACTAATACAGTTGGAAAGATAGCATCTTGATACCTCTTGACTGGAAAGAACCTTATGGACCATGCATGCATATACCCATTTCTGCCATGGGCTTGTCCAGATTTGTGCATGGGTGCACATTCCATAATCTTAGTCTGGTTTAGTGAGTAGAGAGAACCTATCTCTTGAGAAGCTGAGCTCTTTATGTCTAGAATGTCTCCTCTACAATCTACTGTCTTAACCTTGGGTCCACAGGAATATCACATGAGAATCTTTGAAAATACACACATGTGTGGCATTCTCTTTCTCTCTGTCTTTTAATTTCTATTGCAGTATAATTGACTTACAATGTTGTGTTAGTTTCTGGTATACATCAAAGAGAATCAGATATATGTGTGTGTGTGTGTGTATGTCTCCATTCTTTTCCAGGTTCTTTTAATAGAGGCTCCAAACCAGCAATATACCCAAATTACTTCAGTCCTGTTTCAACACATCTGAGGTATAACCCAGAATGTGTATTTTAAAAAGGCTCACACTGGCTTGGTGATTCACTCCAAAAGCATAGAGTAGAAAAAGTGAAAAGTAGAAACCTGGCAAATGCAGGGGATGTGGTTTGACCCTTAGTTGGAGAGCTGAGACCCCAAATGCCTTGCGGCAAAAAAAAAAAAAAAAAATCAAAACATAAAAAAGAAGCAACATCGTAAAAAATTCAATAAAGATTTTAAAAATGGTCCACATCAAAAAAATCTATTTTTTTTAAAGAAAACAATAGATTGTCCAACATTAAAGAAAATAACAAAGGCTGGTATTTGGTTCATAGCAACACATGCATGTCAGTTTCTTACATTCTTGACACTTGTGCCATGGATATGTGTGATGTTTAACAATGGGAGAAACCAGGTGAGGGGTGTGAGAGCATTCTGTGCTGTCTTTGCAACTTTTCTAAAATTGTTCCCAATAAAAAGTTTACTTTTAAAAAAGTGTCACAATTGTTCTGATATGCCCCCAAAGGTTGAGATCCACAGTCCTGGGGTATCTGAAGGTCAGATTAAAGTCAAACAGACCTGGATACCAATCCTGACAAGACCTTGGGCCAGACATTGCAAGCTTCTAAACCTCTATTTTCTTATTTATAAAAGGGAATAATGCATCCCTAGGGCTGTTATGAGAATTAATTAAGATGGCAAAAATCTAAAGTGCTTAGCCTGGGACTTCTCTGGTGGTCCAGGATCTAAGACTCTGTCCTTTCAATACAGGGGCCCAGATTCCATTCCTGGTCAGGGAACTAGTTCCCATGTGCCATAACTAAGAGTTCACATGCAACGACTAAACATTCTGCAACTAAAGATTCCACATGCAACAACAGAAATAGAAGATCCCATGTGCAGCACAGCCAAATAAGTGAATAAATATTAAAAATAAGTAAGTTCTTAGTCCAGGGCCTCAGATGTAGTTAGTACTCAATAAGTGAGCTTCCCTAGTGGCTCAGTGGTAAAGAATCCACCTGCCAATGCAGGAGATGTTATTTCCATCCCTGGGTCAGGGATATCCCCTGGAGAAGGAAATAAAAATCCACTCCAGTATTCTTCCCTGGAAAATACCATGGATAGAAGAGCCTGGAAGGCTACAGTCCATGGGGGTCACAGAGTCAGACATGACTTAGCAACTAAACAACAAAAATAGGTGATAATATTAATAGTAATAGTAATAATAGTTAATCACATTTTACTATTATTATTATTAGCCATCCCTTGAAGCCCCAAAGAGTAAATCTAATCTCTCTTCTATAATCCATCTGAGTAAAATGTTTATATGGACTCTTCAAGGGCCTAATAGGGAAAGGGGCTGTTGTTTAGTCATTTGGTCGTATCCAACTCTCTTATAGCCCACCAGGCTCCTCTGTCCATGGGATTTCCCAGGCAGGAATATTGAAATGGGTTGCCATTTCCCTCTCCAAGTTATCTTTTCGGCCCAGGGATTGAACCTGCATCTCCTGTGTAACAGGCAGATTCTTTTCTGCTGAGCCACCAGGGAAGCCCAGAGAAAGGATTTGAAAAGAAACCCTATACATCTTATGACCTAACCTGTAATCCCCATCACAGTGCATGGAACACATGAGCTACTCATAAATATTTGTCAAATCTGCAAATGGAAATTCTGAGGTTGACCAGAAGGCAAGATCCCTAAGGAGCCCATAACTACAAGAAAATACCCAAACAAGCTGTGAAATGTTTCATGAGCTTCTACTTGGCTTCATCTCTTCTCCCTTAAATGGAAGCAGGATTTCACCTGGCCCTGAGCCTGTGGGCATTCCAACCTTGGATCCACTGCTATTTGGCCCATGCTGTCCTGAAAGAAACATCAGTTCTTCGGGCCTAACTGGAGTCCCACCAATTCCAAGAAGCCTGCCCTTCCTGACTCCAGGGTCCTGTGATACTCTCCTTTTCAGGAATGCATCTTGAAAAGTTAGAATAGAACCAACAACCAGTGAAGGTGAACACTTATTAAAGATGTTAAAGACATACACAGATGATCAGACAAGTGGGTGGCAGTGCCTTTAAGGCTGAGGCTCTCACTATTTACTTCACGTTAGAATCATCTGGGCAGCTCTGAAAATCCCAGGACCCAGACCCAACCCCTTTAAACCAGACACACTAATTAGGGGTGAGTCTCAGATATCAGCTTTTTTAAGAGCTCCCTTGAGTGTCTTTTAGGTGCAGCCAAGGTAAAAAGTCACTGTTCAAATGACAGCGCTGGGCCAGCTGCCCAACAGACTAAAAACAGACTGTCCCGAGCTTCCTCCCAAGTGAAATGGAGCAGGATCCTGTGGGGCCCTTTTGTGTCCCCACCTTTCTTGTTGGTGGGAAATAGGCTTCATTCAGCCTCCTTGACCTTCTCAAGGGCAGATTCAAACAGTTGTTAATCAGGAAAGAGAGGAAATGCGAGGACATCAAGAAACCATAGTGCAGTTGTGGGGCAGAGTCCCGATTACTTCTCAGGGAATATAAAGAACAATATCTTCGAGTTCTTCTGCAAGAAATAAAGTGAAGATGGTGACTTCAGGCTGAACACAGAACTTCTGGAGCACCATCCATTACCTCACCACCAACCAATCAGAATAAAGTCTGTACACAGTGCAAGATAATGAAGACCTGACCCCGCCTCCCCAAATAATTCTCCCTTTAAAAACTTTCACAGTTGAGCAGAAACTTCACAGTTGGTTTTTGAATCAGTCTACCTTCTTCTCAGGTTGTCAGCCTTCTGAATAAAGGAACTTTGCCTTTCCTAATGAGACAGGAAAGGAGGCAGGGCACAACCTTTAAAAGAATGACATATCCATTAGGGTCATGACATAAACTGGTTAGAACCAACTAGATCCAAGATGGCAGACAAGTCACCCTCACTATACCTAGAATCTCAGTATGCATTCATTGTAACGCATCAGCAAGCTAATGACACATCCACAGGCACCATGGCAGCTTCAAGACTGTAAAAGCCCCCAAAATGCATGGGGACCTAATTCCTGGATGTCCCTGTTGTTTCTGTTTAGTCACTAAGTTTGATCAGCAAAACATTCACATAGTTTGTATGCTATTATATGTGATTCTCAGATTATTTCATGAACATCTCATTTCCTTAAAGAGACTTTGAACTCCTCAAAAATCAGAGTCCTAACCTGTTTCCAAGAGGGATTAACATACAGTTGAGCATAGAGCAAACAGAGCCTCAATGTTTTTGTCTATAAAATGGAGATATTTATAAAATTCATTGACATGTAAATTATCCCCTATTTCAAAAGAGATGTTTGAGATGATGCATACAAAGTGCCCAGAATGATCTGAAGCACAGTCAATACCCACAAAAGGGGTGGCTATTGTTTGATCCATTAGAGCCCAGGCTTTATGACTTCCAGACCAGTGCTTATTCTAGATCTTATCAAGTGATCAAAGTGATTAAGAGACTCAGAACCCTTAAATTTGTAGTGCAGAAATGCTTAGTAGTTGGCTCCACTGATGGGATAATAATTGCAGTCTCTGCTCAGGAAATGAACATTTTGACCAGGAAATTTCACAAGGCCAATTCTCATAAAAATTTTCTGTCAACATGACCTACAACAAGAAAGCAGCAGTACCTGAGTACTATGAAAACATTAGTGATCATTTTGAGTATTAGTGGCGTGACACAGGAACTGCACAAGCTTGCTTATCTCATTGTGCAAGATACAGTGAGCTAGGATCAGCCCTCTCTCATCTCATTCTGCCTGACTTTTCTGAGAACATAGCGAGGACCTGCTATTCTGAACAGTGTGCCCTGCAGGCAGTTTGTTCAGCTGGTCAGCAGGATGAAGGACACATGCTTAGTTCTGTTATCAAGGAAAACAACTCCCAGATTGTTTGCAGGGTTGCCAGGGTTGCAGAGAGAAGGCAGAACTTCAGAAATCCTACTTCAGTGCAGTCTTTTCTCTTAAGAAGGAAGGTTTCTCTACATCCTCTACAACATTTGTTGTTCATAGACTTTTTGATGATGGCTATTCTGACAGGTGTGAGATGAAATCTCATTGTAGCTTTTATTTGCATTTCTCAAATTTGGAAAACTCAGCAGTGGCCACAGGGCTGGAAAAGGTCAATTTTCATTCCATCCCAAAGAAAGGCAATGCCAAAGAACGCTCAAACTACCGCACAATTGCACTCATCTCACACGCTAGTAAAGTAATGCTCAAAATTCTCCAAGCCAGGCTTCAGCAATACGTGAACCATGAACTTCCAGATGTTCAAGCTGGTTTTAGAAAAGGCAGAGGAACCAGAGATCAAATTGCCAACATCTGCTAGATCATTGAAAAAGGAAGAGAGTTCCAGAAAAACATCTATTTTTGCTTTATTGACTATGCCAAAGCCTTTGACTGTGTGGATCACAATAAACTGTGGAAAATTCTGAAAGACATGGGAATACCAGACCACCTGATCTGCCTCTTGAGAAACCTATATGCAGGTCAGGAAGCAACAGTTAGAACTGGACATGGAAAAACAGACTAGTTCCAAATAGGAAAAGCAGTACGTCAAAGCTGTATATTGTCACCCTGCTTATTTAACTTCTATGCAGAGTACATCATGAGAAATGCTGGGCTGGAGGAAGCACAAGCTGGAATCAAGATTGCCAGGAGAAATATTAATAACCTCAGATATGTAGATGACACCACCCTTATGGCAGAAAGTGAAGAGGAACTAAAAAGCCTCTTGATGAAAGTGAAAGAGGGGAGTGAAAAAGTTGGCTTAAAGCTCAACATGCAGAAAACTAAAATCATGGCATCTGGTCCCATCACTTCATGGGAAATAGATGGGGAAACAGTCGAAACAGTGTCAGACTTTATTTTTGCAGCTCCATAACCACTGCAGATGGTGATTGCAGCCATGAAATTAAAAGATGCTTACTCCTTGGAAGGAAAGTTATGACCAACCTAGATAGCATATTCAAAAGCAGAGACATTACTTTGCCGACAAAGGTCTGTCTAGTCAAGGCTATGGTTTTACCAGTGGTCATGTATGGATGTGAGAGTTGGACTGTGAAGAAAGCTGAGTGCTGAAGAATTGATGCTTTTGAAGTGTAGTGTTGGAGAAGACTCCTGAGAGTCCCTTGGACTGCAAGGAGATCCAACTAGTCCATTCTGAAGGACATCAGTCCTGGGTGTTCATCGGAAGGACTGATGCTAAAGGTGAAACTCCAATACTTTGGCCACCTCATGTGAAGAGTTGACTCATTGGAAAAGATCCTGATTCTGGGAGGGATTGGAGGCAGAAGGTGAAGGGGACGACAGAAGATGAGATGGCTGGATGGCATCACCAACTTGATGGACATGAGTTTGAGTGAACTCTGAGAGTTGGTGATGGACAGGGAGGCCTGGTGTGCTGTTATTCATGGAGTCTCAAAGAGTTGGACATGACTGAGCGACTGAACTGAACTGAGCTGAATAATTAGTGATGTTGAGCATCTTTTCATATGCTTTTTTCTGTATGTCTTTTTTGGAGAAACATATGTTTAGTTCTTCAGCCCATTTTTTGATTAGATTATTTTGCATTTTTGATGCTGAGCTGCATAAGCAGTTTGTGAATTTTGGAGATTAATCTCTTGTTGGTCACATCATTCACTAATATTTTCTCCCAATCTGTGGGTTGTCTTTTCATTTTGTTTATGGTTCCTTTTGCTGTACAAAAGCTTTTGAGTTTAATTAGGTCCCACTTCTTAATTTTTTATTTTATTTTGATTATTGTAGGTGATATATTGAAGAAAACTTTGCTCTGATTTATGTTGAAGAGTGTTGTGCTTATATTTTCCTCTTAGAGTTTTATAGTATACCTGTGGAGAACAGTATAATATATACTATGGAGGACAATATAGAGGTTCCATACAAACCTGAAAATAGAACTATCATATGAACAGTAATTCCAACCCTGGACATATATCCAGAAAAAAACATGGTTTGAAAGATGCATGGACCCCAATTTTCACTGTAGCACTATTTACAATAGCCAGGACATGGAAGCAACCTAAATGTCCATTGACAAATGAATGAATAAAGAAGAAGCACATATATACAATGAAATATTGCTCATCCATTTAAAATAATGAAATAATGTCATTTGCAGCGATATAGATGGACCTGGAGATTATTATCCTAAGTGAAGTAAGTCAGACAGAAAAGGACAAATAGCATATGATACCACTTACATGCAGTATCTTAAAAAATGATACAATAATCTTCTTTACAAAACAGAAACACCCACAGACTTAGAGAAGGAACTTGTGGTGGGGAGGGATGGGGAAGAAGGGATAGTTGGGAGTTTAGGATTGACATGTGTACACTGCTGTGTTTAAAATGGATAATGAGTAGGACCTACTGTGGCTTCCCAGGTGGTGCTAGTGGTAAAGAATCCACCTTTCAATACAGTACACACAGGAGATGAGGGTTCAATCCCTGGGTCAGGAAGATCTGCCTGGAGGAGGAAATGGCAACCCACTTCAGTACTCTTGCCTGGAAAATCCCATGGACAGAAGAGCCTGGAAGACTACAGTCCATAGGGTCACAAAGAATTGGACATGACTGAGCCATTAAGCACACACACACACACACACACACAATGACCTACTACTGTATAGCACAGGGAACTCTGCTCAATATTCTGTAATTGCCTAAATAGGAAAATAATTTGAAAAAGAATAGATACCTGTACCGAGAACAGACTTGTGGACACGGCTGGCGGTGGGGGGTGGGGGGCAGGGAAGAAGGAGCTGGTTGGAGGTACGGAGAGGGCAACATGGAAACATATGTTACCATGTGTAAGATAGATAGCCAATGGGAATTTGCTATAGGACTCAGGGAACTCAAACCAGGACTCAGTAACAACCTGGAGGGATGGGATAGGGAGGGATCTTCAAGTAGGAGGGGACATGGGTAAACCTATGGCTGTTTCATGCTGATGTTTGGTTGAAATCAATGCAGTATTGTAAAGCAATTATCCTTCTGTTTAAAATAAATTAACTTAAACAGAGAGAGAATAAATACCTGTACTGTATAACTGAATTATTTTGCTGTACACCTGAAACTAACACAACATTTTTAATTAACTATACTCCAATATAAAGTAAAAAAAAATTTTTTTTAAAGAAGAAGGAAGATTGGAAACAGCAAGGTCACATTAGCCAGAGGCTATAGAAATCTAGGAAAAGTAAAGACAACAAGAGAGCTCAGAACTCATCCAAGTCGCTTCAAACCCTCCCCCAGTAGATTATTGAGCTGAGAAAGGTTACAGATGAAATTTTGGAACCATTGGTGCCTCAGGGAAAATGGGTGGAGGAGTTCAAGGGGCCTTGTGTTATCCTATCAATTTCATTATATTTTTAGTTTTTTGAAGGATAGTTGAGGTACAATATCATATAAGATACAGGTGTACAGTATAGTGATTCATAAATTTTAAAGAAAATAGTTCATTTAAAGTTATAAAATATTGGTTGTATTCCCCATATTGTACAATATATCCTTGTAGCTTATTTTATACTGGACAGTTTGCAACTCTTAGCATCCAACCCCTGCATTGGGCCTCCCCCTCCCTCTCCCCACTGGTTTGTTCTCTCTATCTGTGAGTCTGCTACTTTTTGTTACATGTACTAGTTTGTTGTGTTTTTTAGATTTCACATATTATTAATAGTGATATCATACAGTATTTGTCTTTGACTTATTTCACTTAGCATAATTACCTCCATCAATGTTGCTACAAATGGCAAAATTTGACTCTTTTTATGGTTGAGTAGTATTCCACTGTGTGTGTGTGTATACCACATCACCTTTATCCATTCATCTGTCAATGCACACTTAGGTTGCTTCCATGTCTTGGCTATTGTTAACAATGTTCCTATGAATGTTGGGGTGCATTAGCCCATCTATATTAGTTACTGCTGCTACTATGGCTAAGTCGTTTCAGTCATGTCCGACTCTGTGCGACCCCATAGACGAGAACCCACCAGGCTCCTCTGTCCCTGGGATTCTCCAGGCAAGAACACTGGAGCGGGTTGCCACCTTCTTCTCCAATGCATGAATGTGAAAAGTGAAAGTGAATTTGCTCAGTCGTGCCTGACTCCTAGCGACCCCATGGACTGCAGCCTACCAGGCTCCTCTGTCCATGGGATTTTCCAGGCAAGAGTACTGGAGTGGGTTGCCATTGCCTTCTCCATGTTAATTACTATAATATAGCTAATATACATATTAGCTATACTAGCTGCTGTATCACCGAATCCCTCTAGTCTTGGTGGCTTAAAATGATACTGGGTTGTCCCTCCCTCTAACACAGTCTGCTGTGGGTAGCATGGCCCAGCAGTTTTCCACATCAGCTTTCAGAAACCCAGCCCATTTCCGTCTTGAGGCTCTACTCTCCTCATGAGCATCAGAGCTTGTCCCATCCAACTGGAAGATGCCAATAGAGACGATGGGAAAGGTACTCCGGCTTTTTAACCACCTCTGCCGAGAAATGACACGTTCACTTCTGGCCATGTCGATTGTCTAGAGCTCAGTCACAGGGTCACACCCGACTGCAGGAGAGCTGAGCGGTGTGGTCTAGCTGTGTGCCCAGGGGAGAGGGGAATGCACTTGATGTGATGAAGCAGAAAGCCGGAAGTTAACTGAAACAAAGACGTCAGACTGCAGTGACAGACCGAGCCTCACTCTTCCTGGCTTTATTTTCTTTCAAAGACAGTCTGAACCTTCTTGCTTCTTTCCCTATCTTTACTTTGGTTACTACAAGGCTCAGCTGAAGAACTTTACAGTGTGTGCTCCTATGTATAATCTTTTTCTTCTGATTGAATATTTCAGTTCTCTATTTATTTCCTCCTTTCTCAGACTTCTTTGTCCATCTGGGGAAGACAGGTTTGCATAAATGTAGATACTTTTGGGCCCTTGTTTTTAAGATGAGCCTAAAACTTGGTTCAGAGTCTGGTTGTTTGCCAAGAATCTTATAGGGGTTTGTTCTGGGCTCTTCTGGGGTCTAGTTTCATGAATTAACAGAAAGGGGATTTGCTTTACTTTGTGTTTGGGAGGATAGAGGGGAAATAAAGGAGGAGGGAGATGTGTGCCCTGGTGCTTAGAGAGTGAGAAATGATGCTCATGGAGTGAGTAGGGAGGTCTGGCCCCAGCCTAGATATGAGCTTCCATGAGAATACTTAGGGCCCCAGGCTGCGGGGATTGGTTCAGGACAAACTTTATAAGATATAGCAGTAAGGTGACAAAAATGGACTTCCCAGGTGGCGCTAGTAGTAAAGAACCTGCCTGCCAAAGCAGGAGACAGAAAAAACACTGGTTCCATCCCAAGGAAGATCCCCTGCAGGAGGGCATGGCAATCATCTCCAATATTCTCACCTGGAGAGGCCCATGGCTGGAGGAGCCCGGCGGGCTACAGTCTATAGGGATGCAAAGAGTCGGACACAACAGAGTGACACAGCCTGCAAATGACAAAGTAACAACCAGAGGGAGAGAAAGGGTGTAAGTCCCTTCCACAGCCACAAACAGTGCAGCAATGGAAATGCAGCCAGCCTACAAGTGGAGAATATGCTCAGGGTGTCACCACCTCCAGAGGTAGTAAGATATGGCTCAGTGTGAAACAGGGGCATAAGAGAGCAAGGTGTGGGGGGTCCTCCTTTATGGTGGAAGAATCTCTCAGAAAGAGTTCTTCGGTTTATTGCTGTTTGGTTTTGTTTTGGAAGGGTGCTGAGATTCCCCATAAACAAGTAGAGAGAGATTGCCATTGTAATTAAAAGATTAATGACGGTATGACTATGACTCTTTCATGCAATAAGCTTGTGACAGGCTTGGGGCATCCCAGTTTCATTCACTGTGTGTGTGTGTGTGTGTGTGCACATGCTCAGTCCTGTTCGACTCTCTGTGACCCCATGGACTGTAGCCCAACAGCCTCCTCTGTCCAAGGGATTTCTCAGGCAAGAATACCGGAGTGGGTTGCCATTTCCTTCTCCATGGGATCTTCCCAACACAGAGATTGAACCCACATCTCCTGCATTGGCAGGTGGGTTCTTTACCACTGAGCCACCTAGGAAGCTTTCATTCATGTTGTAAATCATTTCAACCCTTTTGAAAATGAGATGGGGCTGGTTATGAGTTGAATTGTGTCTCCCCAAAAGATATGTTGAAGTCCTAACCCTCAGTACCTGGGAACATGACCTTATTTGGAAACAAGGTCTTTGCAGATGTAATCATGTTCAGATGAAGTCTTCAGAGTAAGCCCTAATTCATTATGGCTGGTGTCTTTATGAGCAGAGGAGAAGAGACACAGAGACACATGCAGGGAAAAAGGCCACGTGAAGATGGAAGCAGAGATTGGAGTGATGTACTCAGAAGCCCAGGAACACCAAGGATTGCCAGCAACCACCATGAGCTAGGAAGAGAAAGGAAAGGACCCTTCCTATGAGCCTTCAGGGAGAGCATGGCCTTTGGACACTGACCTTCAGAACCACGAGAGGAGGCCTTCACCGGTGGTATGTTGGATAGGAGCCCACCTGCCAATGCAAGGGACATGGGTTTGATCACTGGTCCGGGAAGATTCCACATACCGAGGAGCAACTAAAGCTCATGCACTTTTGAACCCATGAGTGTAGAATCTGTGCTCCACAAGAGAAGCCACTGCAGTGAGAAGCTCGAGCACCGCAACAGAGTAGCCCCTGCTCACCACAGCTAGAGAAGGCCTGTGCACAGCCACAAAAATAAATAAAAATAAAAATAAAGAATCTTAAAAAAATAACTGTGAGAGGGTACATTTTTTTTAAGATATCCTGTTTTTGGTCATTTGCTCTGGTGGCTAGGAAACCAATGCAGGGCTGTTAATCATTAAAATGTGAAAGTAGAAACCCAACAGGTATAAATACTTGGCATTTCTATTTTACAAATACTTTTATATCTCTGCTTTCTCTTGTGCTGGTAAATAATAGCTGATATGACCAAAGAAACCTTTTGGTCCTTCAGAATTAAAGGCATTCTCTTCCCCCAGCAGACACAGACATACCAATTACTCATTCAACCACTTTAGCTGGTTTCCCCATGCTGTAATTACATGATTAAAAAAATAAAAACTGCCCAGGCAAGCTCCTTTCTAAATTGGAAGCAAATGCTCATATTTTGCTCCTTTGAAGTCTGGCATGAAATCTCTGCCCTCAACTTGTCTGCTGCATTTCAGATATCACAGTCCAGATACTTTTATAAATCCAGCAGCTAAGAATGAGGGCATCTATTATTCCTTCCTGTACCCCCAGCACTGCAGGGCCTGGCATGGTGCAACTACTCTATAATCATGGGGCTCACTTATCTATACCTGTTCTTCTCTTACTAGAGTGTGAGTTCCTTGAAAGCAAATTTTATTTGTAGTCAGCTCTGGCTGCTGGTATTTTTCTCTCTCCAGCTTGCTTTCCTTACTCCTTTCTCCTTTCTCCTGGTGAGGGGGTTCCCTTTCCTTTTGAGACCTCTTCCTCACCCCATGTGATCCTGGTTGGCTTTCATTGATGATAATTTTATCCATTCAGTGGGATGGGCAGGTGATCCAGGCAGGGCCAACTATAATTCAGTGGTCCTTGAAAGCCACGATAGCTCAGTTGGTAAAGAATCTGCCTGCAATGAGGAGACCCTGGTTAGATTCCTGGGTTGTGAAGATTCACTGGAGAAGGGATAGGCTACTAACTCCAGTATTCTTGGGCTTCCCTGGTGGCTCAACTGGTAAAGGATCTGCCTGTAATGAGTGGGAGACCTGGGTTCAATCCCTCAATGAGGAAGAACTGGGTTCAATCCCTGGGTGTGGAAGAGCCCCTCGAGAAGGGAAAGGCTACCCACTCCAGTATTCTGGCCTGTATAGTCCACGGGGTCGCAAAGAGTCAGACATGACTGTGTGACTTTCACTCACAAGCACATGATTCAGGGTCAAAAAATTCTCTGAATTAGAAAGAGTAGGGTAAACCATTTTTCTTGGATTCTGAGATGGAAAGAATGTTGCTTCGGAGCTTCAGTAGCCCTCTTTCCTGATACCAAGTGGACCTAACTGCAGGAAAAAGAGTGAGGCCAAGACACAGGGTGAATTGGACACAGGCAGTGCTGTACAGATTGAGGAGCTTGAGTCCCTTACTCCAGTTTCTGGGTAAAGTCTTAACTCTTAAATTTCCTCCTTTGATTCTGTTATCTCCCCAGTAGCCCTGCAAGCTTGTAATCCAATGAGTCCTACTTTTTTGTTAAGCAAGCTTGAGCTCAATTTCTGTTGCTTACTACCAAAATAATCCTAAAGTACACATGGTTATACACTCAATGCCCACTGAAAATAGTAATAATGGAAAACATTTATATATGCTTGCTAAGTACCAGGCATCGTGGAAGTGCTTTATGTATATTATATTGAAGTGCTTAATGTATATATATATTTGTATATTAATTTGTTCAGAACTAATGCCATCTGGTAGGTATGGATATTTTCATCGCCCTTTTAGACATTAGAAAATCAAGGAACAGAAAGGCCAGAGAACTAATAAGTAGCAAAGTTAGTATATAAAACTAGGAAGCTTGGCTCCAGAATGTGCTCTTTTTTTAAAAAAAATTTAATTAAAAAAATTAATTTATTTTAAATTGAAGGATAATTAATTGCTTTACAGAATTTTGTTGTTTTCTGTCAGACATCAACAGATTATGTATTCTTAAGACCTGTGCTATTTTACTTCTTATAAATCAAATACTTAACAATATTCTGTAGAAGGAATGAGGGCAGAAAAGGAAATGTAGGAAGACCACATTGCTTTGGTGGCTGTAAGGAGGAACGGATGCTATGTTCCACACGTGAAAGCAGAGGAACAGCTCTGCACTTAAAGAATAGAGAAGACCAAATGTCCATCAATAGAAACTGCACACTCTACTGTTCAGATAGCAGTCTCTAAATACTATTTCTCTGTACTGGGAACCAAGGCTCCTTGTAAAAATGTCAGTTTCCAAATCTGAGCAGAAAAATGAACAAATGGAGTTTAGAACATCATATCATACCAGATCAGATCAGTCGCTCAGTTGTGTCCAACTCTTTGAACCCCTTGAACTGCAGCACGCCAGGCCTCTCTGTCCATCACCAACTCCCAGAGGTCACTCAGACTCACATCCATCGAGTCAGTGATGACATCCAGCCATCTCATCCTCTGTCATCCCCTTCTCCTCCTGCCCCCAATCCCTCCCAGCATCAGAGTCTTCTCCAATGAGTCAACTCTTCGCATGAGGTGGCCAAAATACTGGAGTTTCAGCTTCAGCATCATTCCTTCCAAAGAAATCCCAGGGCTGATCTCCTTCAGAATGGACTGGTTGGATCTCCTTGCAGTCCAAGGGACTCTCAAGAGTCTTCTCCAACACCACAGTTCAAAGGCATCAATTCTACAGTGCTCAGGCTTCTTCACAGTCCAGCTCTCACATCCATACATGACCACAGGAAAGACCATAGCCTTGACTAGGCGAAACTTTGTTGGCAAAGTAATGTCTCTGCTTTTGAATATGCTATCTAGGTTGGTCATAACTTTCCTTCCAAGGAGTAAGCGTCTTCTAATTTCATGGCTGCAGTCACCATCTGCAGTGATTTTGGAGCCCAGAAAAAGAAAGTCTGACACTGTTTCCACTGTTTCTCCATCTATTTCCCATGTAGTGATGGGACCAGATGCCATGATCTTCGTTTTCTGAATGTTGAGCTTTAAGCCAACCTTTTCACTCTCCACTTTCACTTTCATCAAGAGGCTTTTTAGTTCCTCTTCACTTTCTGCCATAAGGGTGGTGCCATCTGCATATCTGAGGTTATTGATATTTCTCCCAGCAATCTTGATTCCAGCTTGTGTTTCTTCCAGTCCAGCATTTCTCATGATGTACTCTGCATATAAGTTAAATAAACATGGTGACAATATACAGCCTTGACGTACTCCTTTTCCTATTTGGAACCAGTGTGTTGTTCCATGACCAGTTCTAACTGTTGCTTCCTGACCTGCATGCAGATTTCTCAAGAGGCAGATCAGGTGGTCTGGTATTCCCATCTCTTTCAGAATTTTCCACAGTTTATTGTGATCTACCACAGGCAAAGGCTTTGGCATAGTCAATCAAGCAGAAATAGATGTTTTTCTGGACCTCTCTTGCTTTTCCCATGATCCAGCGGATGTTGGCAATTTGATCTCTGGTTCCTCTGCCTTTTCTAAAACCAGCTTGAACATCAGGAAGTTCACGGTTCACATATTGCTGAAGCCTGGCTTGGAGAATTTTGAGCATTACTTTACTAGCATGTGAGATAAGTGCAATTGTGCGGTAGTTTGAGCATTCTTTGGCATTGCCTTTCTTTGGGATTGGAATGAAAACTGACCTTTTCCAATCTTGTGGCCACTGCTGAGTTTTCCAAATTTGCTGGCACATTGAGTGTAGCACTTTCACAGCATCCTCTTTCTGAAATTGAAGCAAGTAGGGAAAACCACTAGACCATTCAGGTATGACCTCAATCAAATCCCTTATGATTATACAGTGGAAGTGAGAAATACATTAAGGGCCTAGATCTGATAGATAGAGTGCCTGATGAACTATGGAATGAGATTCGTGACATTGTACAGGAGACAGGGATCAAGACCATCCCCATGGAAAAGAAAAGCAAAAAAGCAAAATGGCTATCTGGGGAGGCCTTACAAATAGATGTGAAAAGAAGAGAAGTGAAAAGCAAAGGAGAAAAGGAAAGATATAAACATCTGAATGCAGAGTTCCAAAGAATAGCAAGAAGAGATAAGAAAGCCTTCTTCAGTGATCAATGCAAAGAAATAGAGGAAAACAACAGAATGGGAAAGACTAGGGATCTCTTCAAGAAAATCAGAGATACCACAGGAACATTTCATGCAAAGATGGGCTCGATAAAGGACAGAAATGGTATGGACCTAACAGAAGCAGAAGATATTAAGAAGAGGTGGCAAGAATACACAGAAGAACTGTACAAAAAAGAGCTTCATGACCCAGATAATCATGATGGTGTGATCATTGACCTAGAGCCAGACATCCTGGAATGTGAAGTCAAGTGGGCCTGAGAAAGCATCACTACGAACAAAGCTAGTGGAAGTGATGGAATTCCAGTGGAGCTATTCCAAATCATACCAGAATTAGGGCATTTATTGAAAACCACTATTCTCTTAAAGAAAAAAAAATCAAGAAGTAACTTGAAGAGGTTCCCATTGACTAATGATCAGAGAATCTCAGCAACAATAGGGATAATTAAGTACAATGGATTGAAACATATCAAATAGATTTAAATCTATGATTTTAGGATATATAATGTACATTATATGTGATATTATATTATGTTTTATTTTACATATGTAAACCAGCAAAACACCATTTGATTGTCTTTGAGGGATGATCAAAAATCAACTTAATAAGTTGATTTGAAAACTGGCAAATAAAACAACATTTTTTTTCCCTGTCTTTCCTCTGGGTAACAAATAGTCAATGAGGGGAAGCTTATGTATCAATAAAGAAGGAAAGAGACAGAATCTAGAGAACAAGAAGAGAGAATCAGAAAACTAGAGAATCACTGTTTGCAACCATTAATTAATGGATCTAGGCAATGATCAGCAACAACTGTTGACATCACAAAAAGAGAAACAGCCAGAGTTGATACGACTCGTGAAGGAAGTATCCCACACCACCTATAAGGGTGTTTTGCCAAAATAGTCAAGTATGAATATGATTAAGTCTTTAGCTGCTGCTGCTGCTGCTAAGTCACTTCAGTCGTGTCCGACTCCGCGTGACCCCAGGCGTCAGCCCACCAGGCTCTCCTGCCCCTGGGATTCTCCAGGCAAGAAAACTGGAGTGGGTTGCCATTTCCTTCTCCAATGCATGAAAGCGAAAAAGTAAAAGTGAAGTCGCTCAGTTGTGTCCGACTCTTAGCGACCCCATGGACTGCAGCCCACCAGGCTCCTCCATCCATGGGATTTTCCAGGCAAGAGTACTGGAGTGGGGTGCCACTAGCTACCAATTTATAGTAAATACAGGGGACAAGGAAACATACTAAGTGACACCATAAATAAGCATGCAAGCAGCAAAATCAAACTGTGGGAAACTCTAGAGGGCAAACATCTTGTTATCTTCAACAAATAACTGCAAGGGGGAAGAAAAAATGAAGGATATATCAAAAGAGAATTATGAGATATGAAAATAAATAGTAATGAATGTATCATAGTTGGAACTTGACTATATTAACAAAAAGATTGTTGACAATACTTATTAGAAATTATTATTATTTAGTCTTGATAAATGTCATTTTTTAAGAGTCCTTATCTGTTAGAGAAATACACTGAAATGTTTATTACTTTGCCAACCAAAGTCCATCTATTCAAGGCTATGGTTTTTCCTATGGTCATGTATGGATATGAGAGTTGGACTGTGAAGAAGGCTGAGCCCCGAAGAATTGATGCTTTTGAACTGTGGTGTTGGAGAAGACTCTTGAGAGTCCCTTGGACTGCAAGGAGATCCAACCAGTCCATTCTGAAGGAGATCAGCCCTGGGATTTCTTTGGAAGGAATGATGCTAAAGCTGAAAGTTCAGTACTTTGGCCACCTTATGCGAAGAGTTGACTCATTGGAAAAGACTCTGATGCTGGGAGGGATCAGGGGCAGGAGAAGAAGGGGACGACAGAGGATGAGATGGCTGGATGACATCACTGTCTCGATGGATGTGAGTCTGAGTGACCTCCAGGAGTTGGTGATGGACAGGGAGGCCTGGCGTGCTGCGATTCAGGGGGTTGCAAAGAGTCGGACACAACTGATCGACTGAATTTAAACTTTTGTGTTGTCTGTAATTTCTTCAAAATAATCCGTGGAGCAAAAGAAGTGTCTGGAAGTATAAGTGAATTGAAAATTGCTGAAGCCGAGGAATGGATACATGCCTCCATTATGCTTGAATGCTCAGTAGCTCAGTCACGTCTGATTCTTTGCCACCCTATAGACTATAGCCCACCACACTCCTCTGTCCATGGAGTTTTCCAGTCAAGAATACTGGAGTAGGATGCCATTTCCTCCTCCAGGG
Organism: Tragelaphus eurycerus; assembly: GCA_935064755.1. Lineage (NCBI taxonomy): Eukaryota > Metazoa > Chordata > Mammalia > Artiodactyla > Bovidae > Tragelaphus > Tragelaphus eurycerus. The sequence goes on from CAKXYN010000123.1 coordinate 4,439,992, forward strand.
GACCTTCACAACCCAGGGATTGCACTTGTGAATCTTGTATCTTCTGCATTGCAAGGACGCTCTTTACTGCTGAGCTGACTTTCCTGGTGGCTCAGATGGTAAAAGCATCTGCCTACAATGCTGGAGACCTGGGTTCAATCCCTGGGTTGGGAAGATTCCCTGGAGAAGGAAATGGCAGCCCACTTCAGTATTCTTGCCTGGAAAGTCCCGACAGAGGGTTCATGGGGTTGCAAAGAGTCGGACACGACTGAGCAATTTCACTTTCGCTAGAGAAGCCCATGGGTCCATCTTACTATTCTATTTCTGTGTCTGTTTGAGGTGTTTGGAATTTTCTGTAATAAACAACTTTAAAATATCAGTGTAAAACACATCAGTCAAGACGAGCTTGCAAAAGGGTCCCAACAGAGGTCTTAAGAGGGGGTGGACATCAGTAGGGCCAATCATGAGGGCTGGTGGATCTGGGGAAAGTGCTAGACCATGTAGAAACTGGGGATTAGCATGGAAACCTGCATCCTGAGGGCTTGCCTCATCTTTTCCTATTGTGCTCATATATTTCTACTCATGCACCTACGTAACAGTCTGTCTCTTCTCCCAAGCACTTACCTTCCCAAGCTATGTGTTCTGAGAAAGACTGAAGGCAAAAGGAGAAGAAAGCAGCAGAGTGTGAGATGTTTAGTTAGTATCACAGATTTAATGGACAGGAATCTGAACAAACTCTGGGAGATAGTGGAGGACAGAGCAGCCTGGTTTGCTACAGTCCACGGAGTCAGAAAGAGTCAGACGCAACTTAGTGACTAAACAACAACAACAACTCCCACCCACAAACTTTCCATTTACTACTGACTTTGTTTTCTCCTCTTTCTCTATGCTTAAATGTAAAGACGAAATGGTAGATAGGCCCAAATCAGTTCAATGATTGGACAGGATAAAAAGTGGGTTTGAATGGCATTGAGTTCCTAGAACTCAGTAAACCCCCTTCTGGCAACGAGGGACTTTTACTTCCATCAGATCAGATCAGATCAGTCGCTCAGTCGTGTCCGACTCTTTGCGACCCCATGAACCGCAGCACGCCAGGCCTCCCTGTCCATCACCAGCTCCCGGAGGTCACTCAGACTCGCATCCATCGAGTCAGTGATGCCATCCAGCCATCTCATCCTCTGTCGTCCCCTTCTCCTCCTGCCCTCAATCCCTCCCAGCATCAGAGTCTTCTCCAATGAGTCAACTCTTCGCATGAGGTGGCCAAAATACTGGAGTTTCAGCTTTAGCATCATTCCTTCTAAAGAAATTCCAGGATTGATCTCCTTCAGAATGGACTGGCTGGATCTTCTTGCAGTCCAAGGGACTCTCAAGAGTCTTCTCCAACACCACGGTTCAAAAGCATCAATTCTTCGGCGTTCAGCCTTCTTTCCATATTCCCTCACAATTCCTAATCCAGTCCTGCAAATTAAATTAGTGTCTCATCTACAATGATTTTAATCTGATTTAAAGACTGACAATTTAAGGGCCCAATATTTTCTAATTTGGCTTTATAAAATTTCCAGTCAAATCACTTTTTGCATTGAGTGAGGAGTAGCTCCTGCTCCTCTATATTTCATGTGGACTAGCTCCATAAATCCTTATACAGAAGGTACTAGAATTCCAAGGTAAGTTGATGTTCAGAGGGTTGTATCTGCAAATCAACCTCAAGACTAGCATAGATGAAGTAAATTGTCTTCTATCCTGTGACCTGGTGCCTTGAAGTGTCTTCTAACATAAACTGTCTAAACTGTTTTTTTTCCTGAAACTTTTCAATGGTACAGACCAATGGGATAGGGGGAAAATCCCACAAAATGGCAGAGTAACTTTTTTAAACCAATTTCCTCATTCAGATCTCTACCTCTTACTCTTAGTTCTTTCCTCATGGCTGTAAAGCCTCCTTAGAAAGGATGCAGAGAATCGCTTTGCCTTCAAATAGCTTATCATTTAGAAATATTACAGAGACAAAGGAAAAGTCAGAATTAACTCTTTAAGGATCTTCGGTGTGCTAGGTATGACTTTGTTTATGATTATGTACATGCATTATGTCCTTTAATAATACAAAGGTCCGGGACTCTGGGAGGTCTCTGTTGGTCTAGTGGCTAAGAATCCATCTATCATTGTGGCCCAGGAAGAGTCCACATGCCATTGGGCAACTAAGACCATATACTCCAACTACTAAGCTTGCACGCCTAGAGCCTGTGCTCTGCAACAAGGGAAGCCACCGAATAAGAAGCTTGGACACTTCAGCCCCCAGTCACCACATCTAGAGAAAACCTGTGCACAGCAACAAAGAGCCGGCACAACCAAAAGTAAATAAATATATTTTTTAAAATAATAATAATATAAGGGCTTATAGAGGATTAAATGGGGGTAATACATGTAAAGTACTTAGTTTGGGCTTCCTGGGTAGCTCAAACAGTAAAAAATCTGCCTGCAATGAGGGAGACCTGGGTTCGATCCCTGGGTTGGGAAGATCCCCTGGAGGAGAGCATGGCAACCCACTCCAGTATTCTTGCCTGGAAAATCCCATGGAAGAGGAGCCTAGCAGGCTATAGTCTGTGGAGTCGCAAAGGGTTGCACACAACTGAGTGACTAGTGTTTCACTTTCTTTCAATATGTGTAAAGTACTTAGTGTAGAAACTGGTAAATAGAAAACACCAAAAATAGTAGTGTTTCAAAACAAATAATAACCTAAGAATAATTTTGACTAATAATTATGAGGCAGTTATTACTTTCATTTTACAGATCCAAGACCAGAGCTTCAGAGCCGTTTGCTAGTTTTTCTAAGATCACACAGATAATGAATCACAAGGCTGGGCTTTTGACTGGGATTTCTATGCTTATGCCAGAGTTCAGCCAGAGCAACAGAACCAATAGGAGATATAGAGTAAGAGAGTTACTGCAAGGAATTGACTTATACAATTGTGAAGACTGCCCAGGCAAGTCAAAAGTCTACAAGGCTGTTGGGACAGGCAGGCTAAAATTCTAGGCATGAATTGATGCTGGAGTCCACAGGCAAAATTTCTCCTCCTTCAGGGAAACCTTGGCTATACTTAAGTCCTTTCAACTGATTGAAGCAGGCCAATCCATATTATTTAGGACAATAAACTGATTATGGACATTAGTTACATCTACAAAATATGTTTGCAACAAAACCTAGATTAGTTTTGGAATAAGTAGGGATAGCCAAGTTGAAACTTTTAAAGATACTCACAATGTTCTATTTGCCCTTTGAATTAGTCATTTAGAGCAAGACATTACCTAGGCACTTACCAGTTTCAACTTCCACATTTTATTTATTTACTTTTACATTATCCTGTGCTTCTTGTTTTCTTTTGTTGTTGTTTTTGTGTTTCTTTTAAATTGGAAGATAATCGCTTTACAATATTGTGTTAGTTTCTGCCATACATCAACATGATTCAGCTTAGATATATACATGTCCCCTCTCTTGAACCTCCCTCCCACCTCCCACCTCACCCCTCCCCTCTAAGTTGTCACCGAGTTTCAACTCCCTGTGTCATACAGCAAACTCCTACTGGCTATCTATTTCACATATGATAACATATATGTTTCAGTGTTAGTCTTTCAATTCTTCCTTCTCCTATTGTGTACACAGACCTGTTCTCTATGGGGAGAGGAAATTGAGGCTCAGAGCTGTTCAGTGATTTAGCCAAGCTCAGACACTTACCAAAGCCTAGGCCTTCTGGTCCCCCTGCAGGGCTCTTTTCAGAGCATCAAATGCAATGACTGAGCTCATTGAGCAAGTGTTTGCTGTGTCCATCCTGCACCTCTGAAGGATGAGATATGACACAGAGCATCAGAGATGTTGCAATAGATGTGTGAATGGTGCACAGTGGAGACCCCAAGTGAAAAAATAAATCCCACCTGCAGAGGAGTGTGGTGAGGAAGGGCCTCACAAAGAGGGAAAGCTGAGATTTGGGAAAAGTGCTGATGTCGGCCAGGCAGTCAGCAAGGCAGACAGCATCACTGATGGAGGAAGCAGTGAGAACAAAGGCCTGAAAGCAGTGTTTACAGGAGGTGAGAAGAGAAAGAAGACATTGAAATTCTGTCTTTAAGGGAAGCACAGGCCTTTGTACATTTACAGTGTGATAAAGTCAGCTGGGAGCGCCTAAGGGGGCTCCTCTGGGTCCCAGTGACGTCATTTCGAGAACTACTGGCTCACAACAACCCATAGAAAAAGAGGTAAGCAGGAACTCCTGGTTTTAAACATAGAGAAAGATGAGCAACCTTGGCAAGAATATAGCCAGAGTCATCAAGTCTGAAGCAAAAATCCCTCCATTCTCCAGTTTCACAGTAAAAGTAAAGTGTTAATCACTCAGTTGTAGATTGAGCCCACCAGGGTTTGTGACCACATGGACTGTAGCCCACCAGGCTCCTCCATCCATGGGATTTCCCAGGCAAGAATACTGGAGTGGTTTGTCATTCCCTTCTCCAGGGGAACTTCCCGACCTAGGGATGGAACACAGGGTCTCCTGTGTTGCAGGCAGATTCTTTACCGCCTGCGCCACCTTCACAATAAGGAAGAGCCAAATCTCCACAGTCCAACAGCGCAGGGGCAGGTCTCTGGGGATTTCACTCTGCCTTGGGCAGTGTCTGCGCCTCTGGAAGGGGGATCCGAGGGATGGAAGGTCACGGTTCTGTTCCTCGGGACACTTCCACCTGGAAGAAAGGAAGTTCTCGATGACGTGGTGGAGGGCATTTGCCAATTGCTGGCAAAGAGGGGCTGTGAAGGCAATCTCATTGCTATCCAAATGTGCAGTCAGCACTCTTTTGAATCAAGTAGATTTCTTGAGGAAATTGCAGCTGCTTCAGACACTGCTTCTACACAGGAGGCTTCAGGGTGGGAGGACCTGAGCTCTCAGAATTTGGAGAGGGTTGTTGTTATCCCAGTGTGGGGAAGGCAATGGCACCCCACCCCAGTACTTTTGCCTGGAAAATCCCATGGACGGAGGATCCTGGTAGGCTCCAGTCCATGGGGTCGCTAAGAGTCGGACACGACTGAGCGACTTCACTTTCGCTTTTCACTTTCATACGTTGGAGAAGGAAATGGCAACCCACTCCAGTATTCTTGCCTGGAGAATCCCAGGGACAGGGGATCCTGATGGGCTTCTGTCTGTGGGGTCGCACAGAGTCGGACACAACTGAAGCGACTTAGCAGCAGCAGCAGCAGTTGTCCCAGTGGTGGGAAAAAGGGTAAGTGAGGCTCCCATAGGCTTGGTGTGACACGGAGAGTCTGGCATATAAGTCCCTTCCACACAAGCTGTGGGACCTCTCTGAGCTTCAAGGAAGCTGAGACCATACAAAACCCTGTCTCTTGGGGTTACTGTGAAGGCTGTGGGAGGAAATGTAAGGGAACACATCCATCAGGGAAAATGTTTATGGGATTTACAATCATGGGACATCTATATTACACACCATCCCATAATTCCCCACAGATACATATAGTTAGATACAAATTAGGAGAAAATTCAACAGGGAATTAATTATCAAAATCCTCCCTGAACTCACCTACTCATTGCCTCTCCAAATAAGTTAGTTTCCCCAAGCTGGGCTATCTCATAGCATTCTTGTATATCTCCTGTCATAATGCTAAACAGACTTATAATTTTAGGTTGGTTGCTTGACTTCCCTAATAGCCTGTCAGCCCTGGGAATACAGGGACCATATCCACCTTGTTCCCCTCTGTATTGCTGGAGGCTAATATAAGCCTGGCACATGGTGGTGGTGGTGGAGTTCAATTACTAAGTTGTGTCTGACTCTTTACGACCCCATGGACTACAGCACGCCAGGCTTCCCTGTCCTTCACTGTCTCGCAGAGTTGGCTCAAATTCATGTCCATTGAGTCAGTCATACCATTCAACCATCTCCTCCTCTGCCACCTTCTTCTCCTTTTGCCTTCAATCTTTCCTAAACATCAGGGCCTTTGCCAATGAGTCAGATCTTCGCATCAGGTAGCCAAAGTATTGGAGCTTCAGCTTTAGCATCAGGTAGGTGCTCCGTATTTGCCAAGGGAATAAAAGAATGTATGAGGCAGTGGACAGATTCCAGTGCTTTGCCTTGGTCTTCTGGACCCCTGGATTTGCTACCAGCATCATAATATTTGGGAAGAACAACCAAAGCAGCTAGAATCAAGTGATGAAAGGCCCATATCCACCTTGGGTCTGGGTCACCTAGAAGACCTAGCCAAGCTCCTGACAAGGAGAAGATAAGGAAGGCATCACTGGATCAGAACTTCCCATAAGCAGATTACAAGTGTGTTGGGATGATGATTTCTTGAGCCCGTCTGGCAGGGCCTAGGACAGCTGAAACCCACAGGTTTGTTACCTCTAGTCAGGAACAGCCTAAAGCATTTATGCCAGGTAAAGTGTCTCAGGCATGACATAAAATGGAGAAGAAGAAATCTGGAAGTATTGTTCGAGGTGACTAGAAATATGTCCCCTGGCCTTGGGCACAAGGAGACACTTCCTGGGAGGCACTGGGTGTTTGAAGACTTACAAGGACACTTCAAGGGCAGGGCTAATGGGAGAAGATTGAGTTGTCCAGGAAAATTAATGGGTAGAAAAATAGGCCCATGGTCTCTGTCTGTGGTGCTGAACCAACTCCTAGCCAGGTTGAGCCCATCTCTTCTCTTATTTGACTTTGATCTCTGATACTTTAATCTTTTCTTTTCTCACAGATCTTTTTTTAAAAATTAAATATTTTAATCTTATTTCACTTTTAGTATATATTCAAATAAAATTAGTGCTATTTTAATAATGCAAACTTTACATTAATATCATGTAATACATTGATTAAGGATTCCATGTATTTTGTTGGCTTGATTTTTTGAATTGCTTCATGAATAAGTGAAGTTTCTTTTGACTTGATTATTTGTTTGTGTTTCCCCAGTGGCTAAGTGGCAAAGAATCTGCCTGCTAAACAGGAGACACAGTAGACATAGGTTCTATCCCTGGGTTGGAAAGGGCCCCTGAAAGAGGGCATGACAACCCACTCCAGATTCTTGCCTGGATGGACAGAGGAGCCTGGTGGGCTACAATCTGTAGGGTTGCAAAGAGTCGTAAAAGACTGAAGCAACTGAGCATGCATGCATACTTGTTTGTTAAAGCTGCAGTTTGGAATTGAAGATTCAGTATTTGTTTTAAGTTTTTGTATGTTTTTTGCATTACCAGTGTTGCTGTTGTAGTTTAGTTGCTAAGTCATGTCTAACTCTTTGCAACACCATGGACTATAGCCCACCAGGCTCCTCTGTCCTTGGGATTTTTCAGCGAGCATACTGGAGTGGGTTGCCATTTCCTTCTCCAGGGTCTCACAGATCTTGAAACAATGATCCTGACTTCATTTCATTAAGCCAGTCCAAGCAGTTATGAGGAATTCATATGCGACTCATCTCAGAGCACTTAGCACTCCTGTAGGCATCTCCGCCCTCAGCCATACAGGAATCTCAACTCTCCTCTGCATCTCCTGCTATATTTATGGTTTAAAATGTGCTAACTGAAGGCTCGTGGGACAAAAAGTCAAGGGAATTTCTGAACTGAGGGAAGGAAGTGCAATTGAGCATATACACCTGTGAGCCTCAGTTTGAGCTCTAAGAAACAGAAGCCCAGGGGACTTCCTGATGATGCAGTGGCTAAGACTCTGTGCCTCCAAGGCAAGGGGACGAGGTTCAAGCCCTGTGTGGGGAACTAGATCCCACATGCCACGACTAAAGATCCCACATCCTGCAACTAAGACCTGGCACAGCCAAATAAATAAATGTTTTTTAAAAAAGAAAGAGAACCCCATTCTTGTATGGATTCTGCCAGCTTTAGTCAGGATAAGCTAAGCTATGCTGCAGTAACAACCAGCTCCCCCCAACCAAAATCTACTCATCTGACCGCAGTAAAAGTCAAATTCCTGCTCTAAGTCTTCAGAAGGCTTACAGAGCTGATGCTTTACATGCATTCACTCATCATTCCAGGTTGCTCTGCTCTTACAGTAACTTCATACCAAAATGCACTTTCATATACTGGAAGTTGTAATAAAGGAAAAAGGGGAGCTAGTGAGTTGGCTACTAAGAATTAGATGCTTTTGTCAAAAAATGACTGAATCACTCTCTCTTTTTTTTTATTGGCTATGTCTGGCCAATATAGACAGCCATGTCCAGCTTCAAGGCGGCAAGGAAACACATCCTGTTTACCTAGAGCTCTTGCTAATCATTGGTATTGTTTACCACACTACCTGGCATGGAGCCTTGGTGTCATGAATTTCAAGTCAGACACACACTGTTTGAGTCCCTGCTCTGCCACTGATATGGACAAGTCACTTCATCTCCCTGAGTCATTTTTCTTCTCTTTGTGTAAACTGTAGATGACATCGATTCTTCCTGTTGAGATTCAAATGATGTAATTGCAAGTGTTCTGATAACTATGAGCATTAATTATTTACCTTTAAAATTAATAGAAGCCCTTGTAAAATTTAATCAAAGAGGAAGCTGAGGTTTCTAAATAAAGAAACAACCAAGCACAAAAATATACTTAGGGGAACCATTTCTAGCAGCTGACATTAGAAAAGGGATTCAGTTTTCACTGGGTACTTAGTCCTCACTGCTTTGTGCAGCTAATTTTTAAATTCTTATTGGAATACAGTTGTTTTACAATGTTGTGTTAGTAGTGTGGCTATTTTAAATATTTCTTATATTCACAAATTGTTGATTGACTCTTCTTTGACATACTCAAGGTTTGTATGTGCGTGCTCAGTCACTAAGTTGTGTCCAACTCTTTGAGACCCTGTGGACTGTAACCCACAAGGCTCCTCTGTCTGCAGAAATGTCCAGGCGAGAATACTGACTGGAGTGGGCTACCTTTTCCTCATCCAGGGAATCTACCTGACTCAGGGATGGAACCTCCATCTCCTACATTGGTAGGCAGATTCTTTATCACTGAACCACCTGGGAAAAGCTGTTTAGGGCTTATGGGACAATAAATAGCACCCTTCTCTACCTGATTTTGGATCCACTGAAAAATCAAAGTGAGGCACAGGTGGAATAAAATATTGTTTTATTAGTAATAGGGCTGATACTCTTCTGTATATTAAACAATGGATTTCTTTATACTGAATCCTGGAGTTAGACAGACATACTCCTAGAAGGAGAAGGAAATGGCAACCCACTCGAGAATTCTTGCCTAGAGAATCCTGTGGACAGAGGAGCCTGGTGGGCTGCTGTCCATAGGGTCGCACAGAGTTGGACACGACTGAAGTGATTTAGCAGCAGCAGCAGCAGCAACTCTTAAAAGTCATTTCAATATAATCTAAGTGTGCTGAAAGAAATATATGCAGGGAGCTATGGAAGCAGGGGAAAGGAAAATCACTTCTCAGCTGTGTGCCAACTATCAAATGAAGAGAATGAATAGCACAGAATGCAGGGTCATCTACAGTTGCACAGGTTGCACACTATACAACTCCAGGGGTATTATTGTTTATGTGACTCCTCCCCAATCCAGAGTGTGCAGGGCACTGCCTGAATGGTTGTGCGCAGTGCCTCTTATAGAAAGAATGGATGATATTTTGGGGATCTAAACTGCTTTGAGAATCTGATAGAGTACAGGGATATGACTATCCCCAGAAAGACATACACATTTATGGTAGAGTTCTGCAAGTAATTTTTGAAGTGACACAAACTGCCTGAAGCCTATCTCAGAAGAGCTTATCAAGAGTTTCTTTGAAGGTGATTGCCAAAGTCTTATATAGCTAGGATCTTCTATAATTCTAGAACAACCTTCTGACTGGATTGTGGGGTTTGCCTGGCAACAACCTGGGGAAAATGCATGAACAAGAAGACTAAGAGAAAAGAACCACGTACAACAACCCAAGGCATGCATTAACACAGAATGCAAATGACCCAAGACTGAAAAGCTCACGTAAAAACCTACAATAGCCACTAGGTTAGTTGTTGAAGGATGAATTTGTTTCTCTTTTGACATTTAAAAATTGTGGTTATTTTTGTATTTAGAGGGAAAAAGGAGAGAGATAAACAACCCCTGTGGTCTCTGTGCTGTTGGCACAAATTTGAGAACAGGATTTGTTGCTGCAGGAGTGAGACCTGCCTCACTTACAGGCTTACCTTTGCTCTTGACTCTCTGGTGGTGGCTGTCAGTCAGACTCACCCCAGAGCCCTGCCCCTGATCCAGTGTTCCTTCTAAACTCATGTGGAGGAGAAAGACAAGCCAGGCTATGTAAGGGGCTGACCTTGCTTGAGCTTTGAGGTTTCCTCCCAGAATGTGGTGGACACCCCTCCCCACACACTGCCCCCACAAAGACATAGAATGGTATATATTAAGCTTTCAGTTGCTTTATCTCTACAAACAAAATTGCCTCACTCCCCCCCCACCCCTGCCGACCCCGCTCAGTTATCATGAAATGATAATGAAATATCTTGAAGCAGATTTTTAAAAGAAATAGTGTGAAGCACAGCCTTAACCTTTTGTGGAAAGAGACTGATTTTTATTTCCCAGAAGGTGGGGGGACACCTGAGAGGGCAGATCCAGAAGGCACAGGATTGCTGATGTCCCCAAGGACCCTGAAAAACGGGAGGAGTGAGAATGTGGACAAGAGACTGGTACTCTTTTCTGAAGCACTTTCCTCTTGAATGAGCCTCTGAAAATCAAGAAGGCAGGATGAAAGCAGTAGTCACCTGCTGTGAGAGCGCCCAAGGAAATTAACAGTCCCTAATCCTTATCCGTTTAGTCAAGGCTATGGTTTTCCCAGCCTTGTATGTATGGATGTGAGAATTGGACTTTATAGTCCTTTCTTTATAGAAAGCTGAGCGCAGAAGAATTGATGCTTTTGAACTGTGGTGTTGGAGAACACTCTTGAAAGTCCCTTAGACTCCAAGGAGATCCAACCAGTCTATCCTAAAGGAAATCAGTCCTGGGTGTTCATTGGAAGGGCTGATGTTGAAGCTGAAACTCCAATATTTTGGCTACCTGATGTGAAGAGCTGACTCATTTGAAAAGACTCTGATGTTGGGAAAGATTGAAGGCAGGAGGAGAAGTGGATGACAGAGGATGAGATGGTTGGATGGCATCACCAACTTAATGGACATGAGTTTGGGTAAACTCCAGTGATGGACAGGGAGGCCTGGCATGCTGTGGTTCATGGAGTCATAAAGGGTCAGAAATGACTGAGCGACTGAACTGAACTGAAGTGAACTGAACTAATCCTGTTCAGCTTAGATTGGGCTAAACAGATATTTTATATAGATGCTTAATTTAGCACCCAAAGTGATGTCTTCCATTCTATGAAATGCTTTGAATCATTTCTTCTCAAGCTTCAGGATCACCTGGATGATTTTTAAAATGGTTTAGATAGTTGGCCCTATTCCTGTTGCAGAAACCAGTAATCAAGAAACCAAGCACCACACTCGGAGAGTTGGAGAACTCAGGTTTATTATGCCGGTGGGCCCAGAGGAGTTAACACTCTAAGCTCTGAGCCCTGAACAAAGAGGTTACAGAGTTTTTATAGACAGACTATAGGGGGCAACACTGGCTGTTAATAGGCTGGCTTAAAATAAGGGGTTTTGCACCTGCACAACAGCAGTCAAGATGGGCAGGGGGATGCCTGACCTTTGTACAGACAGGCATGATTAAGCAGGTTTGCAGGGGCTGGGCAATTGCAAAGAACAGGACAAGGATGAGTGAAATAAACTCCAGTTCTTAGCATTTTAAGTCCCCACTTTCTGAGACTATGTGACCTACGTGATCCAGACTTTGCAAGGAGCAAGCTGAGTTACAGAGGCACAATGAGCAGGAGGTTATGTAAAATTTTAAGTTTTCCCCTTCATTCCCAGAATTTGTAAACCAGTGGGTAAGGGGAAGGGATTAAGGATTTGCAATTCTAATAAATTCTCAGATGATGCTTCTGCTGTTGCTGGTCCAGAGATTATACTTTGACAACCACTGGTTCAATTGTTCATTCTCTCATTATTTTCTCTCCAGGTGGACAAGAGACTAAAGAGGATACACAGAGAATCAGGACAACTGATGCCCACTGGGGAATGGGACAGAAAGGCTGGGATGGAAGAGGTGGTTGAAGGAGCAGTAGCACATAATGAGGATCCCACCTCTGGGCTCCAGGAACAAGCTATTGATTGCATTCAGCGTGCAGCGCCAGCTAACCTTCAAATTCATGTCTTTGGCTCTATCTCTACTACACTCAGTTATCACATCAATCAAAGCAAGTAAAAATTTAAGTAAAAACAGGTAGCTCACCACATGGATCATGGATATTATATAAATTATACCACATGCTTGTCTTAAAGATACTTCCTAGGCAGAAAAAGAGAAATTACAAGAAGAATGGAAGATGAGGGTGTCACAATTTGGGGAGTGGGAGACAGGGTTGTGATGGTTCAAAAAGAAAGGTATTTAGTAACAATATAAATTTGCTGATGAGTGAATGGGTGCATGGGTGGATGTAATTTCACATGTAATGGATGTAGGTGCATAGACATGTTATTTCACAATGTCAAATTCAATATCATTGAGAGGATTTAAGGTGCTTTTAAAACATGTTTTCTGGGTGTTTTTTAAGTAATGCAAGCAGATAGTACAAAATTTAAGTAGTACAAATAATTAAAATAAATGTCTCACAAAACAAAACAAAACCCCAGAAAACAAAACTGTTGAGAGGATTGAGAATGTGGTAAACTCAGTGCTATTAAAGGCTCCAAGCTCATTGGTTTTTAAATCATGAGAATTAATAACCCTTCTGGACCTCTGCTCTTTAATCTACAAGTGGAAGACTGCGCTGAGCTATAGCAGGACATTTTGAGAGGCAGCTACATGTTTTGTGAACTGCAAGCTCATTGGTTTTTAAATCATGAGAATTAATAACCCTTCTGGACCTCTGCTCTTTAATCTACAAGTAGAAGACTGCGCTGAGCTATAGCAGGACATTTTGAGAGGCAGCTACATGTTTTGTGAACTGCAAGAAAGATGACAGCATTGGAAATTTTCCTAAGCAAGAAGTTGCTCATGTCATAGTGTTTCAGATGATTGCTTCTGACCACCACTGGACAGCGTGGGTCCACCTGATTATCCTCCACTGGTCTCATCTGGATCCTCAACTTTCCCTCAACCTTCAAGGTATGAGCACACTTGGACACAGACTGTACCCAGGTACACATGATATCCCCCTCCACCACTGGTCTCCACCTGCCCTTCTCTCTCTCTCTCTTTTTAAAACTTTGTCTTTTATATTGGAGTATTGGCAAAGAATGCTCCTGCCAATGCAGCAGACACAAGAGACGCAGGTTTGATCCTTGGGTCAGGAAGATTCCCCAGAGGAGGGTGAAAGGTTCTTGCTGAATGAAAAGATGGCCAGGATTCTTGGCCTCCGGAGGAGAAGAATTCAATCCAGGGCCAAAGACGAGGCTTGATCACTCAGAGCTTTGTGTAATAAAGTTTTATTAAAGTATAAAGGAGATAGAGAAAGCTTCTGACATAGGCATCAGAAGGGGGCAGAAAGAGTGCCCCCCTGCTAGTCTTCAGCTGGATGTTATGTAGTCACTAGCAGTCTGTTAATGAAAGAAAGGAATGCCTTAAAACTCAGAATGGCACCAGGCCCTCACCCATAAGATGCATTTTGGGATAATCTTGGCACCAGATGGTTCATCCTGGGCTATAAAATGATTAATCTGAATCTTGTAGAAGGGCAGATCACAATACAAATAGTTTCATTTACATAGGTTAGGGGAACAACATCTGAGTATAACATACTGGTTTGTCAAGTAGGTTCTGAGCCATTAGGTGGGAACCGACTTGAAGACAAGAGTTTGGGGTAAATGTATAGTACATTAGCATAGCTTAAGACAAACATTTCCATAAGAAAAATGCATTGGTTATCTCAAGGTTTGAGAGTACTTAACTTTAGGTGAAACCAGGTGTCATTATGGCAATACAGTATTTTAAGAGAAACCTCCTTTTAAATTTGTATAGAGAAGGAAAAAAATATTGCTAGTTTGTTTCCTTCTGCCACTTAAGAGATAAAAATGTCTGACACTTGAAGGCTATTTCCTCCGTTTGGAGACCCCTGGCCTTCCTGCCTGTTACCCTCTCAAGCGCATGGCAACCAATCCAGTATTCTTGCCTGAAGAATCCCATGGACAGAGGATCCTGATGGGCTACAGTCCATGGGGTCACACAGTGTTGGACACTGTTGTGCCAGATGTCGGAGTCCCCAAAGCTGAGAGAATAAGACATCCACAGCAATGCAAAAGCAGAAAGGGGTTTTATTGCTAGCTCAAGCTAGGGCTCAGGTTTCATCCAGCACAGTGGAATTTGAGGAGAGCCCTGAGCTCTGAATCACAGCTGCTTTTATACAGGTGGTTCTTTGTTTCTGCAACGGTGTATCTGGCGGATGATGATTGGCTAAGTTGTGCGCGCGTGCGAATTTTGAATCCCGCATCCCTATCCAGATTGGCTCAAGTTTGGCGTGAATGGGGACTCTCCTGATTGACTCGGAGGTGTAGTTCCCTGAGTCATGACTCAGGTCTATAAGAATCTGAAACTTTAGGCCTAGTGTAGCTTGCTGAGCCTGTCATGACTCAGGTTGGGCCCTAACAGACACGACTGAGGACATACACACATAGCTGATTAACAATATTGTGTTAGTTTCAGGTGGACTGCAAAGGGACGCAGTCATACATATATATCTGTTCTCCCCTGAACTCCCTCCCATTCAGGCTACCACATAACACTGAACAGAGTTCCTTGTTCTTCCTGCCCTTCTCTTGGCAAGGAGACTGGGACCTGACCTAGGGCAACTCAATGATTCTGAGAACAAAAGAGATTGAAAATGTCTTCGCTTGTCAAAAAACTTCAGTTCTTTCCCCTGAAAATCCTTCCTAACTCCTGGGAAAAAAATGTTTCTGGATGTTACATTCAGTTTATGGTTGCATACATCCTAAAAGTTGAGACTTTTTATGGGACCCAGTCTCCTCTGGCTCTGGTTCAGAACAGCCTGAATGTTCTTTTCATCACATCCCTTTGGTGGGTTACATTTGGGTCACAAACTGTGATTTCTATGGGCAATTAGGTCTTCAGAGCTTCCTAAAACCCTGGGTGAAGCACAGCAGACCTTTTGGATTTGGTTTTAGTATTTCAATGTTCGGTGGGCTTGGTTAACTGTGCACATGGGGTGTCCAGCTGCAATCTATGTCTCTTTTCCTGAAGCAAAGCAGTGCATCTGAATTAAATCTGCTGGGATCTGGAATGAGCTTCAAGACAAACATTGTAGCTTCAATACAATGCAAGGAAAAAACTGAACATGAAGCTATCCACAGGGATAAAAAACAGTTCTGTGTTTGGCTATCGACTTGGACATACTCAATTTTTTTTTTTTTTTTTAAAGAATGAATTTTCTTTCTTAGCTGCACCATGTGGCCCTTGGGATCTTAGTTTCCCTCCCAAGGATGGAACCTGCAGTGGAAGCATGGACTGTAATCACCAGACAGCCTGGAAATTCCCCAAATTTGATTTCTTAAAAAACATCATGTTCTGCCTCGACAAAACCTGCAGGACTCCATCTGCAGTAAGTGTGGTGGTTTCAGCTTTGCTGGAGACATGATGGTGATGCTAAAGTCATTACTGTTCACTGAAACAATTCCTCTGTGCCCAGTGAGGTTTACTGGGGCTGAAAGGGTCACCAAGGTGGCTCATTCACAAAGGACTGTACATTTAAACTATTGTTATGTCCAAAAATGATATATAAATATAATCACAGAGAGTGCCTGAGAAAACATTATTCATCATGCATGCTTGTGCCTAGTTTCTGGACACAGAGTCCTTAGACTCCTTGATTTAATATTTTCTAGAATTCCCATAATTATCTTATCTTGTATTTTTATATTAAATGTGAAAATCACTAAGTGTATATGTCATAATTCTTCCCCAATTTATGTAATATTGTTTCACTATCCATTTTATATCCAAAGACCTCAAAAAAATGGAATGACTCAAGCCCCTCTAGTCCTGGACGAGGCCTCTATGGGTTCAAGACACACGTCATTGGCATTGTTTACTTCTTTTTTTTTTTTTTTTCCTTTTGGCTGTACAGTACCACTTGTGGGATCTTATTGCCCTGATCAAAGATGGAACCAGAGCCTGGCAATCAAACTGCTGAGTCCTCACCACTGGACTGTCAGCATATTCCTGCATTTCATTCATTTTTCAAAGCAACCCAAAGACATTGGCATATCACAAGTGAAGAAATGGAGGTTTCCCTAAACTTAAGCCTTTGCTAAGTGGAGGAACTGCAACTGGAGCTTGGGTCTAACTTGAACCTAAAATCCTGATGCCCATAATCACTGCACCTGCTGCTTCAGACAGAATTGTCCACATCTCAAGGCTGCTTGGCCCTTCCTCATTGCTTTCTTCCACCAATGATCACCACTATCCCATTTTTCTCTTGGATCTTGAGTGTGTGATTGCTCCTCCTTACCCAGGTAGGGTGGCTTATGGAGAAGAAAGCCCAGAGTGTCAGCATTTCCTCACGCATCAAGTGGGGAAGGAGGCCCACAGCTGCACTAGAACCTGGTGATTCCCACAGAAACAGAGCCATTCATCAATCAACAAGGAGTTCTCAAGTGTCAGCTTAAACTCAGCCTGTCAGTTGTTCCTAACTGAGAAGTGGGAGCAAGGAAGTAGACAAGGAGACACAGGACAGCAAGGAGACACATGACAGCTGTGCTGTGGGGGTTCCAGGGAACCTCTGTGCTCTCAGAGGCTGGAAGCAGGCTGATTCAGAGGCTGACAGACACCGCTCTGAGCTACCACTCACCACTCTGGACCCCACAGCCACTGCTGTTTCATTGTGTTCAAGGAATGTGACAGGAGCCTGAGCAGCTCCTGAATGTTTATAGAAGAGGTATTAGAGTAGCCATATAGTTGGTGTGGGCATGGGTTAAACTTTTGTCCTAAAATTGCCTTTAAATTGGTATTTAAGAGCAAATTGCTGTTGTTGTTTAGCTGAAAAGTCATTTCCAACTCTTTAATAACCCCATGGACTGTAGCTCATCAGGCTCCTTTGTCCATAGGATTTCTCAGGAAAGAATACTGGAGTGGGTTGCATTTCCTTCCCTAGGAGATGTTCCTGACCCAGGGATCAAACCTGCATCTCTTGTGGCTCCTGCATTGGTAGGAGAATTCTGTACCACTGGGCCACTGGAAAAGCCCCTACTAACTGCGAGAAAATGAAAAGCATTAGTCACTCAGTTATGTCTGAGTCTTTTCGACCCCATGGACTATAGTCCACCAGGCTCCTCTGTGCATGGAATTCTCCAGGCAAGAATACTGGAGTGGGTAACCATTCCCTGCTCCAGATGATCTTCCTGACCCAGGGATTGAACTCATGGCTCCTGTATTTTAAGTGGATTCTTTATTGCAGAGCCACAAAGGAAGCATATTAACTTTGACTTA
Source organism: Tragelaphus eurycerus (assembly GCA_935064755.1). Taxonomy (NCBI): domain Eukaryota; kingdom Metazoa; phylum Chordata; class Mammalia; order Artiodactyla; family Bovidae; genus Tragelaphus; species Tragelaphus eurycerus. Next base: position 4,457,484 of record CAKXYN010000123.1, read on the forward strand.
TATATACATTTAGGGTAGCTGGGAGATGGATCGAAGATTATGGGGAATTAAGCCAACCACCACCCCACCCCTCCCACACACACACATACAAGTATGTATGTACATGCTAAGTTGCTTCAGTCCTGTCTGACTTTTGCAACCCTGTGGACTGTAGCCTGCCAGGCTCCTCTGTTTGTGGGATTCTCCAGGAAAGAATACTGGACTGGGTTGCCATGCCCTCCTCCAGGGGATCTTCCCCACCCTGGAATTGAACCTGTGTCTCTTATATCTCCTGCAGTGGCAGGCAGATTCTTTAACACTAGTGCCACCTGGGAAGCCCCATGTCGCCTATATTTTTTAAGATGTTTCAATCTCACATCACTCACTGTGCCTTCACTGCGGATTTTCTGGGTAGGACAAAGATAAAAAAGACTTGAGCATACTCTAAGAAATGGGGAAGCTAAAACATTTATAACAAATATAATTTAAAAATTATATATACTAAGATAATTGGAGAAGGAAATGGCAACCCACTCTAGTATTCTTGCCTGGAAAATTCCATGGACAGAAGAGCCTGGTGGACTGCAGTCCATGGGCTTATGCAGTCAGACACAGCTAAGCATGTACATGCACCAGGATAATTCCATTGAAGCTCTGATGTCATCTTCGATTCCTCTGACTGGGTGATGGGTATAATTCTCAGCAGGAAAGGCTGTGCCCTGCTCTTTAGTTGCACTCACTGACTTGACCCACAGCAGTTCTTGGTGGCTCACTCACGTCCTTCTGATACAGATGTCACACCAGCCACAGAGGCACCTTTCTCCCTGTAGGCGACAGAGCACTCACAAACTGTGTTCCCAGAGTGCTGACTATTTCTGCCTCCAGCTGCCGGACAGATGCCTGTGTTTAACTAGAACTGAGGCAGCAGGAGGACTGGCTCTCAAGGCTTTCTGAGCAGAGGAAATACCTGAAGGCTTCTGGGGAGGGCAACTTCTAGGACCAAATCACTGAAATTCTACCAGGGAGTTGGAAGCGGGACTGGGAACCTGTGCTCTCCAAACACCCCCAAAGATGCTGAAGCCTGTGGGACCACCCCTGGGAAACATGTCTGTGCTCCTACCCCTCAAGTCTCATCCTCTCAATGTTAAATGTGAGAAGAGGGACTTCCCTGGTGGTCAGGTAATTAAAACCCTGCACTTCCACTACAGGTGACAAGGATTCAATCCCTGGTCTGAGAACTATGATCCCACATGCTGTGCAGCCAAAAATAAACAGGCGAAGAGTACCTTCCCTGGGGAGGTATGTTGACCCCTGGAGGCCCTGCAGGCAGTCAGTGTCAGAGCGGCACTCACGTTTGCTGGCCCGAAAGCCTCGCCCCATCTAGATGGTAGAGCAGCTCTTGGGGGTGGGAACCACCCTCCACCCCCCGCCAGGTCTCTAGCCAACACAGTCCAAGTGCGGAGCTGTGAACTCCAGATATTAAAAATGACATATGGGCAGTGCTTGGCCCAGAGAAGGCATTCAGGAAATATCCGCTGAAAGGATGATCGAATAGTGACTGTCGTGGTATCCTTTTGAGGGTTCCTTCCCTGGCCAGGCCCTCTGCTAGTGTTTTTGAGTCCTGCCCTGCAGGCAGGCCCTCATCTGATCTCCTCAGTGGTCACTTGTGGGACAGATGCCAGCTCTCCTCTTCCCGTCTCAGGACCCACCAGGGCCCACAACATCCTCACTCACCATTCTGTTGCCCCGTTCCACTTTTCAGTCCTCATCATTCTCATCTGTTGCTGTGTGTGCTCAGTCACGACCGACTCTTTGTGACCACTTGGACCATAGCCCGCCAGGCTCCTCTGTCCATGGAATTTTCCAGGCAAGAATACTGCAGTGGGTTGCCATGTCCTACTCCAAGGTCTCTTCCCAACCCAGGGATCAGAGCTGCATCTCTTGTGTCTCCTGCATTGGCAGGCAAATTCTTTACCACATGTCATTGCCAACAGGGATAGTCAGCTCTCTATCAGTTACTATTGAAGGACACAATGAGATGACACCAGTGATGTGTCATGAGATCCCCAAAAGGATACTGCTGGCTCCTTCAGTCCCTTCCCTGTTAAGGGTGGCTGTCACACCAGTGGCCATTAGCCCCAAGCTGACAACGGGCATCACTGGATTAAGGGGTGTGATACCCAGGGATGCTCAGCCTTTAGAACAGGGTGGGCAGCCCAGGAATGTCCACTGCGCCCACGCTGGTGCTGTCTTCTGCGTGCTGTGGAAGGAAGTGCCCCTGAAGAGTACCAGGGATGTGTCCTCTCTCAGGCCTGGTGAAGGAAGCTGGAGGTGTGAGTGTGAGAAGAATTTGGGGCACAGGCCACAGCAGGCATAGGGTGGGAGGTCCTTGGACACGAGTGCTGTTGCTTCACCTTCTAAAAGCACCTCGGTCTTCCTGTCCATGGGTCTCAGCAGTATGTGATCTCTCTGCCAGAACAGCCTCCCTGCTCCCTTTCCTGGTCCAGTATAGCGGGCAGTACAGCAGAGGGCGTGGATTCTCCATTGTTGGCTCATTTCAGAGTTGCCAGGAAGGAGGTAAACGCACATTCCCAGTTCCTACCTCAGAGGTTCTCATTCATTGGGCATGTGGAGAAGCCCAGGAATCTGTCTTTGTTTTCCCCCTTTTCTTTTTCATATTGTATTTGTTCCAGTTTATTGAAATATAATTGACATAAAACATTGTATTAGTCCAAAGTATACAGCATAATGATTCAATGCATGTATACACTGTGAAATGATTACCACAGGTTTAATTAACATCAATCACTCACATGGTTACAAACGATTTTTCTTGTGACAAGAACGTTTAAGATCTACTCTCTAAGAGATTTTCAAATATACAATATAGGGTTGTTGACTGTAGTTACCACGCTGTACACTTACATCCCCAGAGTTATTCATCTTATAACTGGAAGTTTTTACATTTTGTCTACCTTACGGTTTCTCTTGCCACCCACTCACAGCCCATCCCCTGCCTCTGGCAACTACCAATCTGTTCTCTGTTCCTATGAGTTTGGTCTTAATAGGTAAAACTTATGAGTGAGAGCATATAGTATTTGTCTTTCTCTGTCTGAGATTTCACTTAGCATAATGCCCTCAAGGTCCATACGTAGTGTCACAAATGGCAAGATTTCATTTTTTTTTGTGGCTGAATAAAGTGACTGAACAACAACAACAATATTCCATTTGACTGTCAATGAACACTTAGTTTGTTTACATATCTTGTAAATAAGACTGAAATGAACAATCAATAAACAAGATATGATTTTTCCATATAATGGAATATTATTCAGCCATGAAAAGGAACAGAATTGTGATATTAACAGACACTATGCTATGAATAAATCATGAAAGCATTATGATAATTGAAATAAGTCTGACACCAAAGCACAAATATCTATATGAAATACCTAGAATAGGCAAATTCACAGATTAGAGTTTATCAGGACCTAGGAGGAGAGGACATGGCATGGGGAGCTATTGCTTAATGTGTACATATTTATGTTCGGGATGATAAAAAAGGCTTTGAAAATAGATAATGGTTATGGTTGCCCAGCATTGTGAAAGTAATTAATGTTTTTTAATTGTATACCTAACAATGGTTAAATTGCATATTTATATGTGTTTTACTGCAGTTGAAATAATTTAAAAGTGAATTTTCCTGTTTTTTTTCTTCATGAATTAAAATCCAGCATTAGAAGAATCCCAAATCAAATCATAAAGACCTGAGCTCCAATACACAGGCTACACAAAGCGACCCCAAAAGCATAGACATCTCATAACTCACTACTAGACACTCCACTGCACCCCAGAGAAAAGAAATCCAGCTCCACCCACCAGAACACCGATACAAGCTTCCATAAACAAAAAACCTCGACAAGCCACCGGTACAAACCCACATATAGTGCAGAAACGCCACAATAAAGAGAACTCCACAGACTACCAGAATACAGTAAAGACGCCCCAAACTTAGCAATTTAAACAAGATGAAAAGACAGAAGAATTCCCAGCAGGTAAAGGAACAGGATAATTACCCACCAAACCAAACAAAAGAGGAAGAAATAGCGAACCTACCTGATAAAGAATTCCGAATAATGATAGTCAAATTAATCCAAAATCTGGAAAGCAAAATGGAATCATGGATAAATAGCCTGGAGAAAAGCATTGAGAAGATGCAAGAAAGATTTAACAAGGACCTAGAAGAAATAAAAAAGAGTCAATATATAATGAATAATGCAATAAATGAGATCCAAAACACTCTGGAGGCAACAAATAGTAGAATAACAGAGGCAGAAGATAGAATTAGCGAATTAGAAGATAGAATGGCAGAATTAAAGGAATCAGAGGAGAAAAAAGAAAAACGAATTAAAAGAAATGAGGACAATCTCAGAGACCTCCAGAACAATATTAAACGTTACAATATTCGAATCATAGGAGTCCCAGAAGAAGAAGACAAAAAGAAAGACCATGAGAAGATACTAGAGGAGATAATAGTTGAAAACTTCCCTAAAATGGGGAAGGAAATAATCACTCAAGTCCAAGAAACCCAGAGAGTCCCAAATAGGATAAACCCAAGACGAAACACCCCAAGACACATATTAATCAAATTAACAAAGATCAAACACAAAGAACAAATATTAAAAGCAGCAAGGGAAAAACAACAAATAACACACAAGGGAATTCCCATAAGGATAACAGCTGATCTTTCAATAGAAACTCTCCAAGCCAGGAGGGAATGGCAAGACATACTTAAAGTGATGAAAGAAAAGAACCTACAGCCCAGATTATTGTACCCAGCAAGGATCTCATTCAAATATGAAGGAGAAATCAAAACCTTTACAGACAAGCAAAAGCTGAGAGAATTCAGCACCACCAAACCAGCTCTCCAACAAATACTAAAGGACATTCTCTAGACAGGAAACACAAAAAGGATATATAAATTCAAACCCAAAACAACAAAGTAAATGGCAACGGGATCATATTTATCATTAATTACCTTAAATGTAAATGGGTTGAATGCCCCAACCAAAAGACAGAGACTGGCTGAATGGATACAAAAACAAGACCCCTCCATATGCTGTCTACAAGAAACCCACCTCAAAATAGGGGACACATACAGACTGAAAGTCAAGGGCTGGAAAAAGATTTTCCACGCAAATAGAGACCAAAAGAAAGCAGGAGTAGCAATACTCATATCAGATAAAATAGACTTTAAAACAAAGGATGTGAAAAGAGACAAAGAAGGTCACTACCTAATGATCAAAGGATCAATCCAAGAAGAAGATATAACAATTATAAATATATATGCACCCAACTTAGGAGCACCACAATATATAAGACAAATACTAACAAGAATGAAAGGAGAAATCAACAATAACACAATAATAGTGGGAGACTTTAATACCCCACTCACACCAATGGATAGATCAACTAAACAGAAAATCAACAAGGAAATACAAACTTTAAACGATACAATAGACCAGTTAGAACTAATTGATATCTATAGGACATTTCATCCCAAAACAATGAATTTCACCTTTTTCTCAAGTGCACACGGAACCTTCTCCAGGATAGACCACATCCTGGGCCATAAATCCAGCCTTGGTAAGTTCAGAAAAATTGAAATCATTCCAAGCATTTTTTCTGACCACAATGCAGTAAGAGTAAATCTCAATAACAGGAGAAAATCTATTAAAAAGACCAACATATGGAGGCTGAACAACACACTCCTGAATAACCAACAAATCACAGAAGAAATCAAAAAAGAAATCAAATTCTGCATAGAAACGAATGAAAATGAAAACACTACAACCCAAAACCTGTGGGACACTGTAAAAGCAGTCCTAAGGGGAAAGTTCATAGCAATACAGGCATACCTCAAGAAACAAGAAAAAAGCCAAATAAATAACCTAACTCTACACCTAAAGCAACTGGAAAAGGAAGAAATGAAGCACCCCAAGGTTAGTAGAAGGAAAGAAATCCTAAAAATTAGGGCAGAAATAAATGCAAAAGAAACAAAAGAAACCATAGCAAAAATCAACAAAGCCAAAAGCTGGTTCTTTGAAAGGGTAAATAAAATTGACAAACCACTAGCCAGACTCATCAAGAAACAAAGGGAGAAAAATCAAATCAATAAAATTAGAAATGAAAATGGAGAGATCACAACAGACAGCACAGAAATACAAAGGATCATAAGAGACTACTATCAGCAATTATATGGCAATAAAATGGACAATGTGGAAGAAATGGACAAATTCTTAGAAAAGTACAACTTCCCAAAACTGGATCAGGAAGAAATAGAAAATCTTAACAGACCCATCACAAGCACAGAAATTGAAACTGTAATCAGAAATCTTCCAGCAAACAAAAGCCCAGGTCCAGACGGCTTCACAGCTGAATTCTACCAAAAATTTAGAGAAGAGCTAACACCTATCCTACTCAAACTGTTCCAGAAAATTGCAGAAGAAGGCAAACTTCCAAACTCATTCTATGAGGCCACCATCACCCTAATACCAAAACCTGACAAAGATCCCACAAAAAAAGAAAACTACAGGCCAATATCACTGATGAACATAGATGCAAAAATCCTTAACAAAATTCTAGCAATCAGAATCCAACAACACATTAAAAAGATCATACATCATGACCAAGTGGGCTTTATCCCAGGAATGCAAGGATTCTTCAATATCCGCAAATCAATCAACGTAATACACCACATTAACAAACTGAAGAATAAAAACCATATGATTATCTCAATAGATGCAGAGAAAGCCTTTGACAAAGTTCAACATCCATTTATGATAAAAACTCTCCAGAAAGCAGGAATAGAAGGAACATACCTCAACATAATAAAAGCTATATATGACAAGCCCACAGCAAACATTATCCTCAATGGTGAAAAATTGAAAGCATTTCCTCTAAAGTCAGGAACAAGACAAGGATGCCCACTTTCACCATTACTATTCAACATAGTTTTGGAAGTTTTGGCCACAGCAATCAGAGCAGAAAAAGAAATAAAAGGAATCCAAATTGGAAAAGAAGAAGTAAAACTCTCACTATTTGCAGATGACATGATCCTCTACGTAGAAAACCCTAAAGATTCCACCAGAAAATTACTAGAACTGATCAATGAATACGGTAAAGTTGCAGGATATAAAATTAACACACAGAAATCCCTTGCATTCCTGTACACTAATAACGAGAAAATAGAAAGAGAAATTAAGGAAACAATTCCATTCACCATTGCAATGAAAACAATAAAATACTTAGGAATATATCTTCCTAAAGAATCTAAAGACCTATATATAGAAAACTATAAAACACTGGTGAAAGAAATCAAAGAGGACACTAATAGATGGAGAAATATATCATGTTCATGGATTGGTAGAATCAATATAGTGAAAATGAATATACTACCCAAAGCAATTTATAGATTCAATGCAATCCCCATCAAGCTACCAACGGTATTCTTCACAGAGCTAGAACAAATAATTTCTCAATTTGTATGGAAATACAAAAAACCTCGAATAGCCAAAGCTATCTTGAGAAAGAAGAACGGAACTGGAGGAATTAACCTGCCTGACTTCAGGCTCTACTACAAAGCCACAGTCATCAAGACAGTATGGTACTGGCACAAGGACAGAAATATAGATCAATGGAACAAAATAGAAAGCCCAGAGATAAATCCACGCACATATGGTCACCTTATCTTTGACAAAGGAGGCAAGAATATACAATGGATTAAAGACAATCTCTTTAATAAGTGGTGCTGGGAAAACTGGTCAAACACTTGTAAAAGAATGAAACTAGAACACTTTCTAACACCATACACAAAAATAAACTCAAAATGGATTAAAGAGCTAAATGTAAGACCAGAAACCATAAAACTCCTAGAGGAAAACATAGGCAAAACACTCTCTGACTTACATCACAGCAGGATCCTCTATGACCCACCTCTCAGAATATTGGAAATAAAATCAAAAATGAACAAATGGGACCTAATCAAACTTAAAAGCTTCTGCACAACAAAGGAAACTATAAGCAAGGTGGAAAGACAGCCTTCAGAATGGGAGAAAATAATAGCAAATGAAGCAACTGACAAACAACTAATCTCAAAAATATACAAGCAACTTCTACAGCTCAATTCCAGAAAAATAAATGACCCAATCAAAAAATGGGCCAAAGAACTCAATAGACATTTCTCCAAAGAAGACATACAGATGGCTAACAAACACATGAAAAGATGCTCAACATCACTCATTATCAGAGAAATGCAAATCAAAACCACTATGAGATACCATTTCACGCCAATCAGAATGGCTGCTATCCAAAAGTCTACAAGCAATAAATGCTGGAGAGGGTGCGGAGAGAAGGGAACCCTCTTGCACTGTTGGTGGGAATGCAAACTAGTACAGCCACTTTGGAGAACAGTATGGAGATTCCTCAAAAAACTGGGAATAGATCTGCCTTATGATCCAGCAATCCCACTGCTGGGCATATACACTGAGAAAACCAGAATTGAAAGAGACACCTGTACCCCAATGTTCATAGCAGCACTGTTTGCAATAGCCAGAACGTGGAAGCAACCTAGATGTCCATCCACAGATGAATGGATAAGCAAGATGTGGTACATATACACAATGGAGTATTACTCAGCCATTAAAAAGAATACATTTGAATCAGTTCTAAGGAGGTGGATGGAACTGGAGCCTATTATACAGAGTGAAGTAAGCCAGAAACAAAAACACAAATACAGTATACTAACGCATATATATGGAATTTAGAAAGATGGTAAAAAATAACCCTATTTACGAGACAACAAAAGAGACACTGATGTATAGACCAGACTTTTGGACTCTGGGACCGGGAGAGGGTGAGATGATTGGGGAGAATAGCATTGAAATATGTATAATATTATATCTGAAATGTATTAATTGTTCAAACTAAACACTATCATGTTACAATTTGTTCATACTAGATGTTTGTAATGTTTCTGATAATCAATAAAAGAGATTCTTGATCAAAAAAAAATTAATTAAAAAAAAAATCATAAAGACCTATTGATTGCATGATACAACACAGAAAACAATACTGCAATGAAATGGAAGTACAGATAGATAGCTTTTCAAGAGAGTGATTTTGTTTCCTTTGGCTATGTACCCAGAAGTGGAATTGCTGCATCATATAGTAGTTCTATTTTTAATTTTTTGAAAAAACTCCATACTCTTTTCTATAGTGGCAATACCAATTTACATCACAGGGACAGTGTACAAATGTTCCATGTTTTCCACATCCTTGCCAACCTTGTCTTTTTTAATGATAGCCATTCTGACAGATGTGAGGTGATATCTCACTGTGGTTTTGATTTGCATTTCCCTAATTATTAGTGATGTTGGGCATCTTTTCATATGTCTGTTGGCCATCTGTGTGTCTTCTTTGGAAAATGTCTTTTCAGGTCCTGTACCCTTATTTTTAAGGGACGTGTTTGATATTTTTGGTAATTAGCTGTATGAGTAAGGAATCTGCCTTTTCAGTAGGGCCTCCCAGATGTTCCAATGCAGGTGTTCCTCAGACTAGTCAACGCTGCCTGATCTGGGCTTTAGAATCAGGCAGACCTGGGATTAGATTCTGGCAGTGTGACTCTGCTTTAACGCCTCCATTTCCCCATCTGTGAAAGGTACAAACCTGCTTGCTAATGTATGATAAGGGACAACTTAGTAAGTTCAGATTCAGCCCTCTAGACCCGTGCCTACCAAGACAGGCACTTAGCAGAGGCTCTCTTTCCTGGGCAGGACTTCCCTCACCGGCCTCGAGCCTGCATTCCCTCGTGACTCGACAAGGGGCTGTGTATCTGTTGCCCAGCTGCTGGCTCACCCTGGTGGTTGCAGGAAGACAGGGTGGCCTGGGAAGGAGGTGAGCTAAGGAGAGATGCAGCCGGACCCACTCCTTTTCACCGTGAACCGTGGCTGTACACTTTCTCCTTTCTCACCTTTCCTCTGCCCTCGCAGGTCCCCGAGAATGCCACAGACATTCTGCCTTCTGTATCTGGTAAATGAGGCACTGGCCTAGACTCAGCCTCTCCTGTGAACTTTCCTTCTCTGTTGTTCCTGTACAATATGCCAGGGGCGTATTACAGCCCACCCCACCTCCCGACCCTTGAAAGCTTTTGTCAGGATATGTGGGACTTGACCTCACACTCTTTCTCTCTACTTCTAGTTCGTGTCCCCTAAAGAGCAGGGACTGGGTCTGACTGACCCTGGTATCTGCTACAGTGGAGTGTGTAACATGACTGTTCAGTAAAGAAGGGAAAGAAAGTTGCCAGGCTGAGTCCACTCCAAGAACCTCAGGCCTCACCTTTCAAAGCAGAGGACTGGCTTGGATGTCTCTGGTGATCCGGGGGTTAAAAGTGCGCTTCTGGTACTTCCCTGGGGCCCAGTGCTAATCCATCTGCTAATGCAGGGGACATGGTTCAATCCCTGCTCTGGGAACATTCCACATGCCGCGTAACAACTAAACCTGTGTGCCCCAGCCACTGAAACCTGCACAATCTAGAGCTGGTGCTCTGCAGCAAGATAAGCCACTGCAAGGAGAAGCCCATAAGCTGCAGCTAGAGAGTAGCTCCCACTCTCCACAACTAGAGAAAGTCCATGTGTGGCAAGGAAGGCCAAGCATGGCCAAATAATAAATATAGCAAGTGTGTCCATGTCAAAAAAAACTTAATGAAGCCTTGTTGAATTAAAAAACAACAACAATTGTCTTCCAGTGCTGGGAGTGTGGGTCTGATATCTGGTCAGGGAAATAAGGTTCCACATGCTTATCCTGTGTAGTGTGGTCAAATATCTATATCTGTATCTATATCTATATCTATCTATCTATCTATCTATCTATATATCAGCCTGGCATAATGTTTGAAACCCAGATTCCACTTCTCCTTTGAAAGCTGTTTGGTTTGGGGTGAATGGATCTCTTTATGCTTCCTTTCCCACATCTACATAACTGGGATGAACAATATGTCTCTCAAGTGCTGACGGGCATCGTGTCGGGAGGACCAGCTGGCTCTCCTCTCAAGTGACTCCTCTTCTTTCACACTGAACACTTTACTTCTGACTCCTGTGGTCACCACATGCATGTGTTGGTTTCCCACACCAACAAGCAAGTCTCTGCAACACCAACTGGGTGTCCTACAATTAACTCAACTCACACTATCTACCTGGAAGTATCAGATCCAACAGGTTAAGGGTTCAATCCCGTGTGACTGTCCCCTTCACACTTCAGGTGCCAATCACAAATAAAAGGTCCCCTTTTTCTTTCCCCTTTCTTTCACAAATAAAAGGTCTCAAAGTGAACTTCTGTTCACTTTGGCTATAAATCAAAGATTTTCATGACCCTCCTTTTCCCTGGATTTGGTTATTTGCTGGGGTGGCTCAGAGAACTCAGAGTATTTCCTTATGTTTACAAGTTTATTAAAGGATATTATGAAGGGTACAGATATACAACCAGATGAAGACATACATAGGGTGGGGTTTGGGAGGGTACCCAGTGTAGGGGCTTCTGTTCCTACGGAGTTGGGGCAAATCACCCTTCCAGTTCATGGATGTGTTCACTCACCTGGAAGTTCTCAAAACCTTGTATTATTGAGATTTTTACTCAGGGTTCCTCATGTAGGCATGATCTATTACTAACTCCATTTGTACCCCCATTATCCTCTCTGGAGGATGGAGAGAGGGGCTGAAAATTCTAAGCTTCTAATAATGGCTTGATTTTTCCAGTGATCAGCTCTCATCTAGGAGCCATCCAGGAGCCAATCCAGAGTCATCTCATTAGAACGAAAGACACTTCTATCACCCAGAAAGCTACAAGGCTTTCAGGAGTGCAGTGTCAGGAACTGGGGGGAGACCTATATATATGTCATACATACGTGATATATGTCACATATATGGCATATATACATTTCCTGTATATACGTATATGTCATATATATGCCATATAAAATAAAGGATACAGACAAACGGTCAAAACAACTAGATGAAGAGATACATAGGGTGAGGTCTGGGAGGGTCTCCAGTGTAGAAAATATATAATATATCCTATTAATGTCCCAGGAGTCAAATGGGTCCATGCCTGTAAAGTAATTGGCATAGTGTATGAAGAATCCCCAATAAATACCAACATCTGTCACTCTTGTCAAATGACCTGGTCAAGCCATACACATTACCATTGATTTTTATTTTGTATTTTGTGTGTACTCTCCAAATTCCCCGCCCCTCCCCCCCTCCCCCCGGGAACATCTATATCTATTACTATCCTAGTGGGGAAACATGCATGCACTCCTGGTTTGGTAAGCCCCACCCACCAGATTCTACTCCTTTGGGCTTCATCAGGTGCTTAAATTCACCAGGCTCATTTCAAGACTCTAAGTTGGTTGGATTCATATTGTGAGGTGGTCACTAAAGATCTGAAAATGCTACAAAAGATTGTGTGAGACGGGAGAATTTCCTATTAGTCCAGTGGTTAGGATTCCTTGCTTTCAGTGCTGGGGGCCCAAGTTCAATCCTGAGTCAGGGAACTAAAATTCTGCGAGCCATACCAGGGAGCCTGAAAAGAAAGGGAGTACTACCTAAGAGTTCAATGTTACGGCAAATACAATGAATTCTAGTCAATAAAGGGGTCCTAACATTAGGCTTTCCCTGAGCCAGGGGGGTAGCTCTCCCATGCATTCCCTCATTTCATCCTCACAAGTCTTCAGAGGAAGATGCTACCATCCCCATGTTCCAAATGCACTTTAAGTTGTAAGGAGGTTGGAAGAGCTTGCTCAAATCATGGGGCCAGGCTGCCTGCCTTCAGTACCCACCTCTTCACACCCTTTAAATCCACTTGAGAAAGAAGTCCTCCAGACCCAGAGTCAGGTAACGCTTGACTAAAATAGTTTGTTGGTTGAAAAATGTACATGTTCCAAAATGGTGACACTCTTCCTCTCCTGGACGATTCAGTCCTAACCTCATTAAGTGGGTAGAGCAGAGCAAGTGCTCATGGGGAGACGCGGCTGGCTGAGGGACCTCGCACCCACGAAGCAGGTGGAGGCGAAAGGACAGACACCCTAGCTTGGAACAGCAAGGGGAGACGTGCAGGCAGGACTCTCACTCCATACATTTCTGTCTTGTCTGATTTTCTTTTTGAAACACATATGTAATCATGGATAGCCTGCTTCATCTTTACTTTTTTTTTGTAATTAAAAATAAAGAAATGGTGAGAAAAGGGCAGTAGAAGCTGAAGTGGCCAGAAGAGATGAGTGGAAAGCCACACTTGGAGCTGGGGGTGCTGAGGCCAGAGCTGGGACATGAGGCCTTGGTCTCCCCAGCGCCCACCCAGCAAGGCTTGGGGTGGCACTGGGTTCCCCACATGGCTTCTCCAGCCTCCACTCAAAGTGGTCTGGGATTCACACCCACAGGGCCCATCTGGCTGCTCTTCAAGGGCTCTCTGACTCAGGGATATTCCTGAGTAGTTTTGAAACTACCCACGTCACTCTCAGAATCTCCTCTGTCTTTGCTGCCACTCGCATGGGGCCCAGCCACAAAACCCAGGGGCTAAGGGCAGGGTGTGCAACTGCTTTTGGAAAAAGTGGAGCTTTTCTGGTGTTTAGTGTCATCTTTCCAGGGTGCCTTCCCAGTGAAATGTCCCACCACCGGCTGTCATGAAGAAACTGGGAGTGATCCTTTGCACTGAGCTGTTGTGAGTGGGTTTCTCTTTGAGGGAAGAGAAACAGCTACTATTTTTCTAGCTCCTCTGGAGTTTCAGATGCATTGTCTCATTGAATCTCCACAGCAGCCCTGAAAAGTAGACACTGGTACAGAGAAAAATATTTTAAATCACTTTCCCACCATGTCCTCTTGGATCAGAGGTCAAGTGCCAAACCAGATTTTCTGATCTAAACCTAAAATTGAACTGTTCCAGTATGCAATGTGTGATTGCATGAGGATTTCTGTTATGTTCCAATAGTTCAGAATTTTCTAGTTTTCAAACAAGATTCACTTTGCAAACAAAGAAAATGCTGTTAGACTTCATCCTCATAGGAAATTTGTATCTAGGGAAAAACCCATCTTTTTTGGCTCCCATTTTTGGCTCCATGCCCCAACCGATTGGTGCTCAGGAATGACTCACACATTGGCAAGGAGTCTAGTTCCCCCACTGATGTACTAAAGAAAGATTGCTCCAGGGCCAAGAAGGGAATTGGCCACCTGACATAGCCTGCTGTCTGGAAGCAGGCACAGAACAATGCTAAGAGCTCTGGGCTCAGCATCCCGGACCTAGGGTCTTATAATCTCAGCCTCCTCCCCTCCCTTACTCTCCTTGGCTCCAAAAGGAAGGAGTGGACTAGGATGCACTCTAACCATATGGTTTATTCAGAAGAAAGGTAAACCAAGGTGGAGTGGAATTCCTGCGCCCTGGGGATTGCTGGTGTCCATTTTCAGCAAGGTCTCAGAATGAGCCCCGGAAAGAAGACCTAACATTTACTGAATCCTCTGCTAGTGACTTGCTGGTTTATGCTCCTCTTACATTATTCTGTGGGGTCTTCAAACAAGTTTGTGCAGAATTGTTGTTGTTCAGTCACTAAGTCGTGTCTGACTCTGTGTGATTCCATGGACTGCAGCATGCCAGGCTTCCCTGTCCTTCACCATCCCCTGGAGTTTGCTCAAACTCATGTCCATTGAATCAGTGATGCCATCAAAATATCTCATCCTCTGTCACCCACTTTTCCTCTTGCCCTCAATCTTTCCCAGCAACAGTATGATTTCAAAGGGTCGACTCTGCATCAGGTAGCCAAAGTATTCGAACTTCAGCTTCAGCATCCTTCCAATGAATATTTAAAATTGATTTCTTGTAGAATTCACTGGTTTGATCTCCTTGCTGTCCAAGGGAATTTCAAGAGCCTTCTCTAGTTCTACAATTCAAAAGCATCAATTCTTCGGCATTCAGCCTTCTTTATGGTCCAACTCTCATATCTGTACATGACTACTGGAAAAACCATAGCCTTGACTAGATGGACCTTTATCGGCAAAGTGTTGTCTCTGCTTTTAAATACGCTCTCTAGGTTGGTCATAGCTTTTCTTTGTGAGGAATACTCTTCAGCAATAAAAAGGAACAAGCTATTGATACATGCAACAACTTGTATGATCTTGTGCTGAGTGGGGGAAAAAAAAAGCTAATTTCAAAAGATTGTATGTTGTGTGAACAAAGAATGCCACCAGCCACTTCAGTAAACAAAGGATGTCCTGGCCATAAAGACTGAAGCTGCTCCTGGGTGTGCCCTGAGGCGAATTCAGGATGGAGAAAAACAGGATACTGTTCCTAGATAGCTAAGGAGAATAGCAAAGGAATAATTTCTATGAGCCTGGAAACCCACTCCATTCTTCATGCCTGGAGGATCTCATGGACAAAGGAGCCTGGCAGGCTACAGTCTGTCTATAGGGTCGCAAAGAGTTGGACACGACTGAAGTGATTTAGCACACATACAAACTCTTACATCTTCCCATACATAGAGAAGTACTAAAATCATCAACTTGAAATGTCTATGCTTTGTGATTAGCAATAATCTCTGATGTTTTACTACATGTTTTTTTTTTGTTTGATTTTTTTGTTTTGTTTCCCAGCAAGAACACTTATATATCCTGGCTCCTCCCTTATTTCTTCGAAACAGTTCTTCCAGAGTTATCTGAGACGCTGTCTTTCAGGCTATAGTAATATCCTCAAATAAAACATAATTCTCAACATTTAGATTGTGCATTTTTTCTCTTTTTTTTGGTGGACAGCTGTGTTGTTCCATTTACATAGCATTCAGTGAATGACAAAATTATAGAGAACTGATTAGTGATTGCCAGAGATTGAGGATGGATCATTGTCCATAATGAGTTCTCTTGTAGTCATGGAACTACTTGACTTGTATCTTGCCTGTGGTGGGGGTCATACATGTCTATATATGCAATGAAATTGCATAGAACTATGTGCACCCACACACACAGGAGTCCATGTAAAACTAGTTAAAGTTTATAACCAATGTATCAAAGTCAGTTTTCTGGCTTTGTTGTTATATTGTAATTATGTAAGATGTTACTATTAGGGAAAGCTAGGTGAAGAAGCAATGGCACCCCACCCCAGTACTTTTGCCTGGAAAATCCCATGGACGGAGGAGCCTGGTAGGCTCCAGTCCATGGGGTCGTAGGAGTCGGACACGGCTGAGCGACTTCACTTTCACTTTTCACTTTCATGCATTGGAGAAGGAAATGGCAACCCACTCCAGTGTTCTTGCCTGGAGAATCCCAGGGACAGGGGAGCCTGGTGTGCTTCTGTCTATGGGGTCACACAGAGTCGGAAACGACTGAAGCGACTTAGCAGGTGAAGACGAGGGGATCTCTTTGTACTTTTTTTTTCGCAATTTTCAGTGGTTCTATAATTATGTCCAAATTAATAGTTTAAAAGAAAGCTTGAGAGGCATTCCTATCCCATTCTATAGATGAAAAACCTGGGGCTCCCTGAGGTCGTATAACGCTGAGCAGGAAAGTAAAGATTTTATTCCATTTCTCTTCTAACCCCAGAGTTGCAAGCTTCTTCTCCACCACAGGGCTTTGAGTGTGAAAGGATAGCTGTTCAGAAGTTGTTCTCCAGTTCCAAGTTACTCTCCACTTCAGAGGTTCCTCTGTGAAGATTACTCTGTGGAGGGCACTCAGAGTTTCCAGTGTCTGATATTGCCAAGGGAGCAGATGAAGTATTCATTTCTCCCACCTGGGCAGTGAGAGCCGGTGATTTAGTCAGCTCATTTGTGGGAGAATGGGGTTGCAAAAAGTCAGACATGACTGAGCAACTTCTCTCTCTCTCTTTTGGAGGGGCTCTACCATGTGCTCTTATTATACTTCCTTCCTTCCATCATCAAGGCACTGGTTGAAGGAAAAATGACTCTGAGGCCCTGCAGTTTCATTGGGCTCAGAAGAGTAAAATGCATATGATGTCTTCACCCACACATGTCCTTTCTCTCCCTCCCATCTCACTTCACCAGGCTCTGAACTCAGGCTTGGCTGCCCAAAGCTGATAAACCAACATTCTGTTGCAGGAAAGAGTGGATAGTGAGAGGATGGTCACATCCCAGGTCACGTCTGAGGTCCTGGGACGGCTGCCAAGTGTGGGCTCTTGGCTTTGTGTAGGACAGATTTCAAGAGCTAGCCATAGTGACATGAAAGAAGGTTTATTCAGGGAGAAACATATTCCATAGACAGAGTTGGGTCATCTCCGAAGACAAGAGAGGCACTAGGGTATGGGCTGTCTGTTTTTATAGGGGTGGATGCTTTCCTAGGCTAATAAGTAGGAGGAGGATTCCAGCTTTTTGGGACAGAGGTGTGGACTTCCAGGAACTGGGCGACTATCCACTTTTTGACCCTTATGATCAGCCTTGGAACCATCTTGGCAGTGTGAGCGTGTCATTTAGTTTGCTAATGTGTTACAGTGAGTCTATACTGAGGCTCAAGCTTTAATGGAAGTCAGCTTGGACCTCTTTGGTTCTAACCAGCCTATGTTGTGTCCTTGGCCTATGTCATTCTTTTAAAGGTTGTGCCCTGCCTCTTTCCTGTTTCAACTTGAGACAAATGCTGGTAAGAAAGGAAAAGTTGCTTTATTTAGGAGGCTGGCAACCTGAGGAGAAGGTGGACTCATGTCCAAAAGCCAATTCCATGAAAGGTTTTCAAGGGAGGATCACTTGGGGAGGGGGTCAGAGTCTTTATTATCTTCCATCCTCTACCTGCGTGGGGGCCTTAGTTCCTACACAACTCAAAGGTATTTTGTTATGGTATATTCCCTGAGGCAGAACCAGGACTCTGTCCAATGGCTGCACTACAGACTGTCCTTCTTTGTTTCTGCATTTCCTCTCTTCACTGGTTAACAATTGTTTGAATCTCTCCTTTGGACTCAGAGAAAGTCAAGGAGGCTGAACGAAGCCTATTTCCTACAAACAAGAAGTGAGAGACACAGAAGGGTTTTTCCTGGGAGGAACCCATAGGGTCCTGCTCTGTTTCACTATGAAGACACTAAAACAAGATGCATGAATTTAGCAGAGACTTCACCCATTGTGAGGAGAACAAAGACAAGTAGTAAACAATAAACAGAACAACAATTAAGGCAAGAGTGCATTCAGGTTGGGGGAGCAGTCACCACTCTTACTCCAGATTAAAGCTGCTGCATATATCCTCTTTTTAAAGATTCTATTTCCAAATAGTATATATGTATATGTATAACTGATTCACCAGAGATCAAATTGCCAGCATCCTTTGGATCATCGAAAAAGCAAGACAGTTCCAGAAAAACATCTATTTCTGCTTTATTGAGTATGCCAAAGCTTTTGACTGTGTGGATCACAATAAACTGGAAAATTCTGAAAGAGATGGGAATACCAGACCCATCTTGAGAAACCTTTATGCAAGTCAGGAAGCAAGAGTTAGAACCGGACATGGAACAACAGACTGGTTCCAAATAGGAAAAGGAGTACGTGAAGGCTGTATATTGTCACCCTGCTTATTTAACTTGTATGCAGAGTACATCATGAGAAACACTGGACTGGAAGAAACACAAGCTGGAATAAAGATTGCTGGGAGAAATATCAATAACCTCAGATATGCAGATGACACCACCCTTATGGCAGAAAGTGAAGAGGAACTAAAAAACCTCTTGATGAAAGTGAAAGTGAAGAGTGAAAAAATTGGCTTAAAGCTCAACATTCAGAAAATGAAGATCATGGCATCTGGTCCCATCACTACATGGAAAATAGATGGAGAAACAGTGGAAACAGTGTCAGACTTTATTTTTCTGGGCTCCAAAATCACTGCAGATGGTGACTGCAGCCATGAAATTAAAAGACGCTTACTCCTTGGAAGGAGGGTTATGACCAACCTAGATAGCATATTCAAAAGCAGAGACATTACTTTGCCAACAAAGGTTCGCCTAGTCAAGGCTATGGTCTTTCCTGTGGTCATGTATGGATGTGAGAGCTGGACTGTGAAGAAGGCTGAGCCCCGAAGAATTGATGCTTTTGAACTGTGGTGTTGGAGAAGACTCTTGAGCGTGACTTGGACTGCAAGGAGATCCAACCAGTCCATTCTGAAGGAGATCAGCCCTGGGATTTCTTTGGACGGAATGATGCTAAAGCTGAAACTCCAGTATTTTGGCCATCTCATGCGAAGAGTTGACTCATTGGAGAAGACTCTGATGCTGGGAGGGATTGGGGGCAGGAGGAGAAGGGGATGACAGAGGATGAGATGGTTGGATGGCATCACTGACTTGATGGGTGTGAGTCTGAGTGACCTCCGGGAGTTGGTGATGGACAGGGAGGCCTGGCATGCTGCAATTCATGGTGTCTCAAAGAGTCGGACATGACTGAGTGACTGAACTGAACTGATTCACTTTGCTGTAAAACAGAAACTTACAGAATCTTGTAAATCATCTATACCCCAATAAAAATTAACTAAATAAAAAGATAAAGCAAAAAGCAATTTAACATTAAAAAAGCAAGCTGCTGCAAAGGTAGGAGGTATTTATTGTGCATCTCCTGGTGAGCAAATGGTATGTTCTCATAGACCTGTTGTGTTTCAGAGAACAGAGAATGTGCACCCAGTTCTTTCTGATGAACCGGACAGATAATATGTCAGAAAAGAGTTGGACTTTAAGATCCTGAGGCCAAAAGAAAGACATTGGCAATGGCATAAGACATTAAAGTTCATGTCATCAAGTGTGAGTGGACATGTTAGGGGAAACACTGACTGAAACCACCTGCTCTGGCCAGGCACCATAGTAATCATTTGCATGAGTTTTTTATGGCAGGAGGTCCTGGTAAAGAATTGGAACTAATAAGCCACCACAAACCAGAAGAGTTCAGGAAAGGTCAAAAGGAGATGCCACCTCCCAGAATCCTCACTGGCATCCATGTTGGCTGAACAAGGTGTGCACCACCAGGAAGGACCCTGAGTCAGAATGATTGGCCAAAGACAACCCTGCAACTAATCCCATCACCGTAAACCCGAGACTGCAAGCCACGTGGCAGAGCAGTCGTCCTGGGTTCCCTTACCCTGCTTCTCTCCGCCTGGGTGCCCTTTCCCAATAAAGTCTCCTGCTTTGTCAGCATGTGTGTCTCCTTGGATAATTCTTTTCTGAATGTTAGACAAGAGCCTAGTCTCGGACCCTGGAAAGGGTCCCCCTTCCTGCAACAGATGTGGAAGAATGTTGTTTTGACCTGGTCTGACGAATATGGTAACCACTGATGTGACTTCTGAGCATCTTGAGTGATGCAGTCTGAAATGAAATGGGCTGGAGTCCAGAAAATATGCAATATCTCTGTATTTCTTTTATTGATTACATATGGAAATAATGAGAATTTGAATACATTGGGTTAGCTAAAATAATTTTTAACATTGACTTCTCCTGTTTCATTTTACTATTTTTATGCAGCTACTAGAAAGTTGTAAATTTATGTGGCTGCCATCATAGTCTGTTGGGCAGCCCTCTAGACCACCCTTATTCTGTCTAATGCTTACTCTTTTTTCGGTTCCCATTTGCAGCAGCCATAGTTTGGGGCAATTTCTTTTATTTTTTCTTAAAAAAATGTAGCCTCCCTGATCTCAAGGGTGATAATTTATTAAGTACTTTGAAAGATGGGAAAGAGCCTCAAGGGCCTCTGTGCTTAACAATACTTCCTTTGCAACAGACAAGTTTGATATTCAAAATGAACCAATGCATGAATGTTAAAATCTGTGAGTCTCTTTACTTCTGAAATTACCATCAGAACATTTCCTTTCATGTCTCTGAATTTTCCATTGAGGCTCAGGCTCTATCTGATTCTTCACTTCCTGAAGTAGTGAGAATTGTATCTCTGGGGATTTGGAAGTGATTTTTGATAGCATTTTGGTTTCTCTGGTTTTTCTTTTCTTTTGTCTGAGAATAGACACACTGAAGCACTGAAACAGGCCTCTTGGGAAATGGATCTTGATTTTCCTTTATTTGCAGGATTTGACTTGCTTCTGCTTTCCCTGAGGAGTCTACCGTCTCTAGAGAACCACAAAGGAGCACTTATTTGTTCCTTTTCTTTTTTCATCTCATTAAAATACACACACACACACACACACATATATATATTTATTTATTTATTTGGCTCCATTGGGTCTTAGTTGTGGGACTTGGGATTTTTTGTTGCAGCACATGGACTCTCCAACTGTGGTACCACAGGCTCCAGAGCCGTTGGGCTTCAGAAGTTGCCCCACACAAGTTTAGTTGCTCCGTGGCATATGGGGTCTTAGTTCTCCAACCAGGGATCGAATCTGAGTCCCTTGCACTGCCAAGTGGATTCTTAAACATTGGACCACCAGGGAAGTCCCTCATCTCACTTTCAAGAAGGGAACCGGAACACTGATGTTATCTGACAGGGAAAGAGGTAGGATTTGAATCAATGAATTCTCCATTCTGTCTAGTTACAGCAATTTGGTTTTATCAGGTGAAACACAGAATTGCTGGCCCGAGTCAGCTGCATCCAGCATCTATCCTTATGCGCTGCTCTCAACTTGGGTGGAGGTGGTAGTGGCATAGGGGAAGAAGCATAGACTCAGCCTCTTCCCTGGCTGGTCACAACTCAAAAATAGAAGGTGTTACAGTCTTACTCCTCAGCATCAGTGTTTAAATAGGTGATGTAGGTTAGACCCCTATATACAGTCAGGCCACTCAAGATGGCTGTTCTCTTACTGTCTGAATATACCCTGCTTGACCATTCCCTGCCTCACCCACAGCCTACTTACCTGACTGACCTTCGCTCTTAATCAGAGAGTCTGACCAGTGCTGGTTCTAATCTTCAGAGCAGAATTATTTTCTCAGGTAACCTGATGTCAGTTCCCTCGATAACTGATAACTTCCCTCTTCCCTCAGTAGCAAAGCCTGCTGCTGTGTCCTGCCGGTCATCTGGCGCACAAGGTTGGGTGTCACTCCAGGGCCCTGCTTCAGACATGTAAGCTCTCCCTGTTGCAGGGAGGGTGATCCCTTCCATGGTCAGAGAGTGAGCTCTTGTCCAACATTCATGTCTCTCAGAAATGAATTCTCTGAGAGACACTGCTGTAGCCACGCGTTCTGGGAAACAAACTCACTCAGAAGGACAATGCAAATAGTTCAGTGCAGTTTATTATACCGGCATGCCCAAGACAGAGTCTCCTTTTAGCCAAGGACCCCGACCAGTTTATGTGAAAACTTGTATACCCTAAGTGTATGTACTCAAACTCACCTTCCCAAATTCTCTGAAACTAGTCTGAACGAAGGAAAAAGATACAAAGTTAAAAAAGGAAAAGAAAGAATAAAAGTTAACCCATGATTCATATGCCTTAAGCTTAGGTAGTTAACAGTGGACAGTTATTAATAGGCCTGTGGTCATACCCTAATAAGCATAATAGAATTTATAATTCTATTTGGTTACACAGATAATTAGGGTATTCTTTTAGGCGATGAACAGTCTAGGTTTGAGCCCTGGGGCTCTTCCATGGTGGGGGGTGGGGGTGTGTGTCTGGTTTTCCAGTTGGTATGTTGTTTCCACAGATACTGGGCATATAGCTCAAAGTCCACAGTCCAGCCCAAGATTGAGTCCTGCTTTCAAGATGGAGCCTATTCTGTCTGTTCCCTCCTTCAACACACGCACTGACAAAGTCAAGAGATTTTATTGGGAAGGGGCACCTGGGCAGAGACCAGCAGGGTGAGGAAACCCAGCCATGGCTCTGCCATAAGGCTGGCAGTCTTGGGTTTTATGGTGATGGGGTTAGTTTCTGGGTTGTTATGGGAGCCTGGACTAATACATATCCAGAAGTGGAATTGCTGGATCACATGGGGATGATATGCTTCATTTTTTTTTTTTTTTTGAAAACCTGCCATACTTGTTTCTATAGTGGCTGTACCATTCTACATTCCCACCAACCTGGAGCTGACTTTGATAAAAGTTAAGGGGGACTGGAGACAGAGAAGAGCACCTGAAAAAGCAGAGAGGACTTGAAGGAACGATACATGTGGCCATGTTGTGGGATCTAGAGTCACAAAACACACCTCAGATGCCACTCAATTCAGTGGAGTACTGTTTCTTATGCCAGCGGGTTCAAGGGGAATCAGTTCCCAACAAAAAACCTTGATGTTACTGAGAGTTTTATACCCTCCACTACATGACTGGTTAGATGTTAGCAACCTCTTTGCTGTATGCGACTGAGTTTTACAACAAATAGGTGCTAGGAGAACAAACAATTAAGGTTAAGGCAGGGGGACAATCATTATACATTAAGGAGAGATGTCTCCATGCTTAATCTAACAGGGGCAGCCTGACCTCAACTACAGTCTCCATTTGTCATCTGTAGGGAGGGAAGTCTCCAGAAGACCCAGTTTTATTAGCAAGTTTCCTCACTCTTGGGCAAAGTTCATGCCCAGTTCATGTCTTGTCTTTGAGATGGATGACAGGCTTCAAGATAGAGTCTCTCTTGCTTTTCTCACACTGGCCCCAACAGCCACATCAAAAAGAGGAGGGATGTTGGGGTTGGGACTCTAAAGTTTGCTCTTTATACTGAAATCCAAGGAGAGGTGGAGGATTTAAAAGTGGTGATGGGGGTGTGTGGG
Organism: Tragelaphus eurycerus; assembly: GCA_935064755.1. NCBI lineage: Eukaryota > Metazoa > Chordata > Mammalia > Artiodactyla > Bovidae > Tragelaphus > Tragelaphus eurycerus. The sequence continues at coordinate 4,481,160 of CAKXYN010000123.1, forward strand.
GAGGGTTGGCATAAGAGATTGGTTTTCCAAGAAATCCACTGACAGGGGTGTGGAAGATGTGTTAGACATGGCAAGTCCATGAGAGCACTTCTGGGAAGCAGAGACAAAAGCCTAAAGAATTGTGCTCAGGCTGGATGGAGGACTTGGAAGGGTGTGGAGGAGGCTACACCACAGGGTCGGAGTCAGAGATGCTGCAATTCAGGATAACTTCCCGTGGGCAGACCCTAAGGTAGCTCCGTGATTTCCCAGATGTTCCTGCCCTGTGTAATCTCCCCGAGTGAGGCAGTACCTGTGACTCACTTCTAGACAACAAGGCAAAAGCAAACGGATTTTGCAGATCAAGAGGGAGAGTATTCTGAGGGGCCTGATTTCAAAACCCTTAAAAGAGGGACTGGGCCCTTTTCAGTTGAGAGACAGTGCTGTTGGTGCAGGGAGAAGTTGATTCTGACTCCATGTTGAAACTGTTTCTTTGACTTGTTTTCCATTGCTTTTGTTATTATAATCATACATAATGGCCTGCTTCAGGGGACCCTGCCCCTCTGCCTGACTGTTAAAGTGCCTTTGTTCAGAACCCTGCCCACCTGCAGATGGCAGGAAGGAAGAAACTAACACATCCCCCTGCCTGAGGCTTGCCATTCTAGGAGATATTTGCAAGATTAACGTCCTTTTTTACTTTGTTTCTTCACCTCCCCCTCATCTCTGACCCATAAAAGAAACTGGCATCCAGACCCCGACTAGTTGATCATTTTGAGATGCTAGTCTGTCATCTTCTTGGTTAGCTGGCTTTCTGAATAAAGTCGTATTCCTTGCCTCAACCCCTCGTCTGTCAGATTCATTGACCTATCCTGTGGCAAGCAGAGTGAGCATGGGCTGGTAACACTATGGGCTTGACGATGTAAGCAGTCATGCTAGAGAGACCCACACACCAGGACCTGGGAGCAGCCTCCGGCCAATGAAAAGGCAGTCGTATAATCCCAAGAAAATGAAATCTGTCAACAACTCAGGGCGGGGTGAGGTGGGGGCGCAGTGCTTGGAAGGGGTCCCTTCCACAGTAGAGCCTCCGGATTACAGCACAGATGCAACCCACACTTTGATTGCAGTCTTGTCAGAGCCTGGGCAGGGGACCCAGCTCAGCCATGTTCAGACTCCTAACCCAGAAAACTGCCAGACAAAAATATGTGTTGCTTTAAGCTGCAATGGTTGTAGTAAAATGGAACAGTAGACTAACACAACCTCCAAGCTCCCTGGGGGTGCCCTCCTCGGGAACAGTGGGGCTGTGGGAGGAGCTGATGACAGTTACAGCTAGAACTTACAGGCCTCACTATGGGGCAGACACTGTATTAAGATTTCAGGCAGCTGATTTATTACCCGCAATAGTCAATTGTGCTAGTTGACCATTGTACAAGAGAGTCCCCTTCTTGAGAGAGGGAGGCAGGCAAATCTGTGTTTAGCAGCACACGTTCCTTCCTCTCCACACCCAGGCAAACAATTCCCAATCAGAAAGCATATGATCTCTGCTTTAGAAATTCCAGAATCTGTGGACCCTTAATCAAGGACTTTTTCCCATTAGTTAGTGCCAGCTGGATTTTCATGTGTGCCATGAAGCCTACTGAATCTCAGGTATCCAGCAGAGGAACAGGCCTCAAGACATTTTGGGATTCATCTTCCGCCACATCTTCCCTGAAGAGAAGACAAGAAACATTAAGGCACATTTTTCATTAGAAAAGAAGTTTATTTATGTAGACACAACAGCACAGAACAAAAACATGGTTTCACTTTTATATATAGACACAGCAGCCATGGTGTTCAGCCTTTCAACTCTCCTTAATATCAGCATAGTCAGAAGGTAGGGCATGGACAGGTGACTTATGTGGAAATATGAAATAGAATGGTGATAACCACCCAAATGCAGAGTTTTCAAGGCTCTTGGTTTTTAACAATCATTTTCTAAGACTGTAATTTGTTCCCATCCTTCAATCTCTGTGGAATATGACCAAATCATTCTTACTAAATGACATGGAAAGAAAAAAGAAAAAAAAAACATGTTTTTCTTTAAAAGATTTGAAGAAATGTAGTCATTAAAAAGAATGTAAATTACGCCTAGAGCACCACTTTATATAATACCATTAAATTGTCATTATGGTGCTTTTAAAAAAAGCCAACTTGTTAAAGAGGAGCTGATGGCTTCAGTTTTTATAGAAAACCCTTGGGATATTGCAGAATTCTCTTTTCCTCTTCTGGTGAGGCACAGAGAAAACACTCAAGGCATGAGAAACTTCTACAACTTTCAGGAACAATGACTGATCAAACCACAGGCTTTAAAAGACAAGTATTTTTACAGCAAAAAGAGAACTCCCAAACACAATACATTTGATCTAAAGCAGGCAGGACAAACCAATCATGGATGAATGTCTATTACATTCCATAAATGACACAATGTCATCTTTGCCAACTTTTTTCAAAGGCTTTACTTTACTTGTGAAAACAGGACAAAAAGGCCAATGACTGCCCAGGAGGAGCTATTTCATCCCAGTACCCTCAGATGAAACCTCAATTACTCAGAATTGCACATTTCAGCCAACATCCCTTTTCAAGAAGTTATTATGGGAAATTACAGACACCAGAACCTTTATAACGTCAATTGCCCTAATCACTGGGAGGCAGCACTGAAACTTGTATTGAATGAGGAAAGGACTGCAATTTAATCCAAAATAAAAAACTAAGAACTGTCACTACTTACAGTCAGAAATCTATCCATTTGCAGAACTGGTCCTCTCTACACCAAGAGGTTAAATAAGCCTCCCCTCCCCTGACCTGCAGAGGACCATTTGTCTTTTAAAATCAAATTACAGTTGTGCACAAACTAAGTTTTATTATAAAGGTGTGTTCTTTTGTTCAAATATTTACAGAATGCCTATTTCACGCCAATCATTGTTCTCCTGGAGCTTGTGATATAGTGATGGGTTTAAAACTCCCACTCTCCTAGATCTTTGATTTATCTTGGAAATAAGCAAAAGAAACCAACATGCATGCATTTTAAAAGCTGTGCAATAATCCACCTCTAAGAGTTCAACAGTTCTCAGGGTCAACAGTTCAACAGGGTTAGTGCCTGTAGTGCCCTGCCTTTGTCCCAGGTTAGCTTATCCTTGGAAAGGAGAACAAGAAGCTCAGAACAAGAAGCCTCTACCAAAGAAACACGAACACCCAACAGGACCTGCCATAAATATGGGACATTTCTCCATTTCTCGAACACCCAACAGGACCTGCCATACAATGTGGGACATTTCTCCATTTCTCGAGAATGCTTACGAAGTAGGACAAAGCATCGTACAGCCCAGGGGTATGCCCACCCCTCCCCGCTGCCCAGCAAGGCTGGCTGCAGGGGACGATGCCACAGTTTGAAGGCTGAGTGGACCCCTGATCAGGCCAGACTACTGCCCATCCCTCGCTCTCTTAACGGACTCTTTCAGTGTGACTTGAAGAGATGATGTCAGTTACTCAAGGGGATAGCTCATTCTAAGTGTGCAAACACTAAGCAGATGAACAGCTGAGACTTACTGTTGGGAGCAGCGGCTTTCCACAAGGACTACGGGAATCTCCCTGCCACGTGGCTTGGTCCCCAGCCATTAGAGCCCAGCTTCTTAACCTGGGGTGTATGGACCATGAAGACCCCTGAAGGGTATTTAGAGTTGTGTGTGTGTCTGAGGAGAGGGTCCCTAGCTTCAGAACATATATTTACAAGAGGGCTTGTAACCTCCCCCAAATTTAAGAGCCTCTGTCTTAGAGTGTCTGTCTGTCACTTGGTGAAATTAAAGGAGAAGCTGGACACTGCTGTGAGAACGGTGGGTCAGACCGCAGACCCAACACTGGTGCTACAAACCTGGGTTAGAGGACATGTGGTGGTTTATTAGGAAGACACTGGCCAGAAACAAAGTTAGCTGCTCCCAGCAGTGGTAATTTAGGATCTGTTTGCCCTCTTTGTTGGAGAAGGCAATGGCAACCCACTCCAGTACTCTTGTCTGGAAAATCCCATGGACGGAGGAGCCTGGTAGGCTGCAGTCCATGGGGTCGCTAAGAGTTGGGCACGACTGGGCGACTCCATTTTCACTTTTCACTTTCATGCATTGGAGAAGGAAATGGCAACCCACTCCAGTGTTCTTGCCTGGAGAATCCCAGGGACGGAGGAGACTGGTGGGCTGCCATCTATGGGGTCGCACAGAGTCGGACATGACTGAAGTGACTTAGCAGCAGCAGCAGCCCTCTTTGTAAAACAATGATCTGTTCTGCATCCTTGGGAATCTGCTCAAAGGTAGTCCTCCACCTAAGCCAGCAGTGGAAGGAGGAGTTAACTTTCCTAATAACACTTTTTCTCAAGTCAAAATGTATGGCCAGATGTCCCCATTAGTCTCTTATCACCATGATTGCTCATGGACAGCATCATGTACCCCAGGCTGGTGTTCCTCACATCCTGCAAGGTAATGTACAAAAAGCGATTGTAGCTCTTTCTGTTCCAAATCACTGTCTGTGTTATTGTTTTGTTCAAGTTTCAGCCTGGGGGATACATGGCTAAAGAACTTCTGCGAAAAGCGGTAACCAGACTCTCAAAACTATCAGCTACAGAAATGATGGGAAAGAGAAAAACAGTATTGTGCCCCCCAAGAACACAGCATTTGCTAGGAGTTTTCTGGAAGGTCCTTCACTGTGGTTATTGCTCTTCCTCTTGGTATCTGCCTCTGTCTGCACTGCCTTTTACTCATCTCTGAATTCCTCGTAGGTGGGTGCCTGCCTTATTCACATCCATGCAGACAGTCGCTAGCTGACACATCACAGATGCTATCGGAATTCAGAGAGTAGGGATGGGGGGATGCACAGACATTAAGGGCTCTACTTAAAGAATTACATGCGACAGGGCTGAGAGAGTTCCTGATTTCCTAAAATAACATATCCACTTCAAACTATAAATTAGGGGCAGTCTTTAAAGAATCTGAGGCTTTGGGGGGAAAAATCATGTCGTAGAAAACCATATTTCAGAAAATTTTCAAATTATACAAAGAAACAGGTGGAGAGAACTACAATAAAACACCTCAGATACAGTGATATATAAAAGCAGCAAAATCGATGATTTAGATTACTGACATTTCTAAGTCACACTATTATTCAAGGGTAATAGATATGCAATAAAAATAATTTAAAACACTGATTGCATCCTGGATGTTTATCATTAGATTTCCATTTCAGAAACCATCGTAGAAGCACAAATAAAATCTGCTTCTGTGAATATTTTGAAAGGTGAAGAGCACCTTATGTAATTAGATAAGGGAAACAGCTGTCCCTAAGAGCCACACATAAACTTTGAGGCTTCTGAGTATTATTCAGTAGCAATGTATTAATTTTAACTTTCCAATAGGAAAAACAGGGAGGTCAATGGATGTAATTTTTGAGAATTTTGTATAAAATGTAAACATAGTTGGGATCTATTTACATGACTAGAAGTGGGAAAAGGTTTTTGATATTCTCAGTCAGGCTTGAATGTTTATGAAATAATGCTTGTTTGATACACTATATACCCATCTGCAACATTTATTTTGTAATTCCCCATCAATACTAGAATGTTCATCCCAAACGGCTTCAATTCTGATATTATACAATTCTAAAATTAAAAGATTTTTTCAAAGACGTTCTTAAATATAAATAAGTTGCAAAGTTGTTCTGGCTCTGAGCACATCCATATGGCAAATGTCATGTATACGTTCTGATCCTAATAGGTGAAAAAGGTCCCTCACTTGAAGCCTTCTCTGTTCTGTGAATTTGCCTCAGTAAACTTTCTGTCTGAAATGCTTTTGATAACAGAGGAATACCCTGCAGACATCCTTTTCCAAAATGACTGGATTAACTTGTTCTGTATGTGCCGCTTTCCCCACCGGGTTCTTTTAGAAGCATTCCTTCCTGTATGGAGGAATGGATACTTCCTGTATGGAAGTCACAATTAAACATCCTTTTGACTCTACTTTATTAACAAAGTTCTCAGCCATAGCAGCACTTGGGTCCACTGCCCTTTGCACTGCAGGACATCACATGGTGGTTAGAGGGTCTCAGTTGGCCACAGGTGACAGGCAGCAGGGCCCAGAACCTGGCTATAAGAATGGAAGTACCAGCGATTCTCCCAGAGTAGTGCACCACCAGGAAGAGGCACCCATGGGTCCAGAGTCAGTCAGTGAATATTTTTCTCATGTAACAGTCATTGGGACATATATGAGATTCATATTAAATTAAACCCTGATATTATTATCCCATAAAACAAAACAAAAAAACTCCCCAAGTCCTTGCTCTCTGTAGTTCAGAGGTTCTTTGCACCATTTGCACAGAAAGGCATTTTGTTTGCAGCACTAAAGCACTACTCCTCTTCCTGGGATTAGGCTTACCACTTTCGATCTGATGAGGACATTTGCTTTGACATATGCCGTGGCTTGCTTGTCTCCATGTTGTCTGGTAGGAAGTTCATGAACCACCCTCTGCAATGCTTGCTGACCATCATTTCCACCAGGAAAGACTCGCTTAGTACCTCTACCAAGAACCATTTACTGCCAATCAGCTGGGTGCCTGCCAGAGATGCTGCAGCCAAAACTAATCCCAGGTCAAAGTCACCGACTTGAAGTTTACAGGATAAAAATCACTAGCAAGAAGTGTCCTGAAGTCTCTATCAGGCATTCTTCTCTTTATTATTTATTTTCATTTCACTGTGTACATTCAAATCTCACAACTCCTGGCATCCTCAGTTCAGTTCAGTTCAGTCGCTCAGTCATGTCCGACTTTTTGAGACCCCATGATTCGCAGCACGCCAGGCCTCCCTGTCTATCACCGACTCCCAGAGTTCACTCAAATACAGCCATCCATCAAGTCCATGATGCCATCCAGCCATCTCGTCCTCTGTCGTCCCCTTCTCCTCTTGCCCCCAATCCCTCCCAGCATCAGGGTCTTTTCCAACGAGTCAACTCTTTGCATGAGGTGGCCAAAGTACTGGAGTTTCAGATTTAACATCATTCCTTCCAAAGAACACCCAGGGCTGATATCCTTTAGAATGGACTGGTTGGATCTCCTTGCAGTCCAAGGGACTCTCAAGAGTCTTCTCCAACACCACAGTTCAAAGGCATCAATTCTTTGGCACTCAGCTTTCTTCACAGTCCAACTCTCATGTCCATACATGACCACTGGAAAAACCATAGCCTTGACTAGAAAGACCTTTGTTGGCAAAGTAATGTCTCTGCTTTTTAATATGCTGTCTAGGTTGGTCATAACTTTCCTTCCAAGGAGTAAGCGTCTTTTAATTTCATGCCTGCAATCACCAGCTGCAGTGATTTTGGAGCCCCCCAAAATGAAGTCTGACACTGTTTCCATGGTTTCCCCATCTATTTTCCATGAAGTGATGGGACCAGATGCCATGATCTTCATTTTCTGAGTGTTGAGCTTTAAGCCAACTTTTTCACTCTCCTCTTTCACTTTCATCATGAGGCTTTTTAGTTCTTCTTCACTTTCTGCTATAAGGGTGGTGTCATCTGCATATCTGAGGTTATTGATATTTCTCCTGGCAATCTTGATTCCAGCTTGTGCTTCTTCCAGCCCAGCGTTTCTCATGATGTACTCTGCATATAAGTTAAATAAGCAGGGTGCCAATATACAGCCTTGACGTATTCCTTTTCCTATTTGGAACCAGTCTGTTGTTCCATGTCCAGTTCTAACTGTTGCTTCCTGACCTGCACACAGGTTTCTCAAGAGGCAGATCAGGTAGTCTGGTATTCCCATCTTTGAGGACCTTCCACAGTTTATTGTGATCCACACATCCTGACATCCTAGTGAATGGTAAGTGTTTGTTACATAAATTTGATCGTACTTATTCAACTGCTGTTTTTTTAAACTATAATTTTCCATTCAAGAATGTAGAATAAATACAATTTTTCTAGCCTAACTAGAACACATCTGCCTCCTATAGGCCAGCAGTGGGAGGCAGATGGCTGAGATCGTGTGGGTTTAGCCTGTGGGCTAAACCTGGTCCTGGTTTCAGGTCTCCCACTTAAAGCTACAGGACAGTGTTTTCAACTGGCTGGGAGGGCGGGGGGAAGGGAAGGGGGAGGGTGGCAGTCAGGGGGATAATGATTATCTATAATGATGTTTTGACTATTAAGTGAGGTAATGTACTTTGGAAAACTCAACAGTGTCTGAGCTATAATAAGTACTTTTCAAAATAAGAGCCCTGTGCTCAGTTGTGTCTGACTCTTCACAGTCCCATGGACTGTAATCTGCCAGAATCCTCTGCCCATGGAATTCTCCAGGCAGGAATACCAGAGTGGGGTGCCATTTCCTACTCCAGGGGATCTTTCCAACCCAGGGATGGAACCCACATCTCTTGGATATCCTGTATTGTCAGGCATATTCTTTACCACCAGTGCCACCTGGGAAGACCACAATGAGACCTACTAATATTATTATTGCTATTGTCAATAACAAAACCAAAGGAAGAAGGTCAAAAGAGCAAGGTGCTTTCTACTTGTTCCTTAGTTCCGTCACATCCATTCTCTGTGTCCAGGAGCCTCATAATCTTCCGTGCTTCTCCATGAAGGGGGAGGCCAAAGCAACTCATCCTGCACTTGAGAACATGAGAGAGTGATGCTTCACTCCACAAGGGAAGGACTTGAGGTGAGGACTGCTGCTGAGGCAGACAGGCAGGGTGAGATATGGGGAGAGGTGGATGGCAGTCCCGCATGTACTCGTAGTGAGAACCCGAAGCCCAGATGGACAGGAGAAGGGCAGCAAACTCGTACTCCCAAATCCCGATGGGCTGAGGGCTGAGTTACCTTTGCCCCATGTTCTCATTAACTTCTGGCGCTGGACAGGCACGATCTCTCAAGTCAAGGTCATGCATGCTCTTTGGGGCTTTAATTGCGCAGTTGTAAACTTTGTCAAGTTCTTCCACGATAAACTTCAAATCCGAGCAAACATAAGGAGCAGCTGAGAAACGCCAGAACAGGGAGGGCAGGCACAGCAGGGTGGCCACCAGCAGCAGGATGTAGGGGAAAAACTGAAAAACAGGGGAGCAGATCATGCAATCACCAGACCGCCCCCCCCCGACCCCCACTGAAGTAACCCTGCCAAGCACTGTTAGCGGTTTTCTCATTTTGACACTAAAGTGCATCCTACATCCCTTGTGAAAATCAGGCTCCTTACCCAGTAGCTACATCTTATGGATAAATTCACCTGTCCAGGTAATACTTGACACTAGTAACTCCCTTCCCCTTCTCCCCCGACTTTGCTAGACTTCAATTTGAAATAATTGGCAAGTACATCATAACACATGATGTCTCCACTCTAATCAAAGAAAGAAACAAAAAATAAAATTATTCCCTGGTCTTTTAAAATAATCCCTCAGCAAAATCACAATTAAGGAAGATGGTAATGTCACAGTGGTCTCTGGGTTCTTTTTTTTCTTTTTTTAATCGCTATGGTTTTAGGAGGTCATGAAGGCTTTGGAACTCTGTTTTTCTCCTTCTCTGGAATCTGGGAGAATGACACAGAAATGCACAACTTTTGCTCAAAACAAATTAGAAAAATGTTGGTTTCAGTGACCCAGTAAACACTCCATGAAACAGCAGAAATAAGCAGGTAAAATCCACAAAGTGCAGAATGGACCTTCTGTAGAGGGACAGACGGTGAGAACTACACAACATCCTCATTTTACAGCCAGGTAATCTCAAGTCTGGAGAAGCGAAACATGATGGACAGCAGTCATGCGGGAGCATCCCAATCTGGATGCTGTGCAAAACCAACGAGAGAGGACTCAGAAGTCAGAGGGAAGAGCATCCTGTAAACAAGTCCCCTGGAGAAGGGCAGAAAGGCTTAGTCTCAAATAAGACAGAGGAAGCTGCAGCCAACACAGATGTGAAGTCAAACTCAGGTACTATCCTTGGCAGCAAGGTTGCTGAGCTTCTGACCTCAGTTTCCCTATCTATGAAATGGTTGTGTAACACAGATGTTATGAAGATTAAATTTGATACCTTATGAAAAATGCTTTGCATTGTGCCTGGCACGTCACAGGCATGAAAACACACCAGCTAGAATCAACAGAGTGGCCACGTTAACCTCAATTCTCACAATGACCCCGGCAAAGCCATTACTTAGGGCTTCATTTTGCAAAGAGGAAGAGGATGCCCAGAGCAATTTCTGGCCATGGAGCACAAAGCTGGTGACAGAGACAGAATACAAAGCTGGACTTTTCTGATCCCAGAATCATGCTTCTTCCACCATAATGCACTGCAGATTATTTTACTTCTCTGGAAAACATCTCCCTCCCTTTGGACTGGTCTCTCGCCACAGCCTTGAGTTGACACAAAACCCCACCCCGACATCTCTGGAAGCTGGCAGCAGACCAAGTGAGAGTGTGACTCTCACTATAGATTGTGTGTGCGTGCTCAGTCACTCAGCTGTGTCCAGCTCTTTCTGGTCCTATAGACTGTAGCCTGCCAGGCACCTCTGTCCACGGAATTTTCCCGACAAGAAAACTGGAGTGGGTTGGCCTGCCCTCCTCCAGGGTATCGTCCTAAGCCAGGGATCAAACACAAGTCTCTTATGTCTCCTACATTGGCAGGCAGTTTCTTTACCACTAGTGCCACTGGGGAAGCCTGGGGAGTCACTATAGATTATTAATAGATGTACAGAAAAGTTGCAAAGATGGTCCAGAGTGTTCTCGAATGACCCTCATTCAGTTTGCCCCACTGCTAACATTGGACATCTCCATGGTAGCCTTGATAAGAGGAAGAAACCATTGTTGATATATTACCATTAACTGCATTTCAGGCTTTGATTTGGATTTCTCCAGTGTTCCCATTAATGCCATCTGTTTGTTTCAAGATCTAGGGTATCCATTGCATTTTGCTGTCACGTCTCCCTAAAAACTTTGGTTCTGTGACAGTTTCTCAGTTTGCCTTGTTTTTCATGAAGAATAGTGTTTTTAAATGCTTAAAATAACACAAATCTACAAATGAAATGGATGACATGGATATACAGCTATCACAACATTAAAAGACAAATTTGTATATGCTTCTTTATTAGCACATTTGATGGGATCTAACAGATGGCCCAATAACACAGTAACTTCGAAGTGACAAAGAGAAAGAAGTACTTCAAGACAGATTAGATTTCTATGGGTGACAGTCACAGGTGGTACTAGTATCACTTTAGATTCTTGACTACTTACAGACGTGGTTTACAATGTTCAGTTTTAGTTGGAAGTAGATAGAAAATAAAGCTGCCCTGTGTTTTCTTATTCCAGTTTGTGGACTTCCTGACACTCTCATGGAGCCCACATTAGGAAGCCCTGCCCCAGGGGCAAGAGAAATAGCAGAAATGGCTCAAAAACTCCACAAAGTCTTGAGAGTTCTGGCATGGGATGGTGTCCTTAAAATTACTAATCCAGTTTACAAAGAGCTGCTACACAATGACACATGCAGCAGGCTGTTATTAGCTGCATTTTGGCCACATAATTTATTGTTGGCTACAGTGAGATGCAGTTCCTTCACTCCTAGTCACCCTGAAGGGTGCCCATTAGTATAAAAATGCGTTTGCTTTGCTTCCATAACCAGAAGAAACAGGGATTTCCTTTGAGAACCATGGAGGGAACACATTTCTAACTTGGGGCTATGGAATATGTGTTTAAGTTACTTTTGTTTCAAAGCTATTTGAATAATAACATTTTACCTCCAAGCATTCTTTGGAATTGAAAAGTAACTGTTTACAGTCTGTGATAACTTTTCTAACATGCCAACACCATGTGGTAATTAGCACCAATGAATAGTTCAATACCACTCACTGCAATTAGAAAGATGAATGTTTAAAGGTATTACATATCAAGTGCTTGCTTTCTTGAAAATATCCTTGTACTTCGATCACCTCTAGCGGAATGTAGAGGAATGTCCCATTTCTTAATTTTTCTCCATAGTTAAACCTGTCTTTTTCTTTTCCATCAGAAAGAAAAAGATAATTTTCAATGAAATTGTAGCAAGGTGGTTTTAAAATTAATTCCACTGAAATAGGAATTTAAAGAAAGCCATGAAATTATATTCTTTAAAATCCTTTTGTCTAAATAAGGAACATGGAAAAACTACCAGGCTTTCGAGTGCATCTGCGTGAGGGGAACGGCTTTGTTCCTAAGCTCTTTCTACTCACAGTTAGTTCTGAGGTCTCAGCATCTTTCAAAGTCATGATTACGTGATTCTGTATGATGTTCATGTTATTCTGTACTGACTCTTACAAAGTTGGTGAAGCTTCTCAAAGCAAGGTGAAACCAAGATAAGATGCTGGTACACTTTTCAGTCTATTTGCTTTAAAATTTTGATTTGTTACTGGGAAGAGTTGTAGTTAGAACAGCAGATCCTCCAGAGAGAAGGAACCTTGGAGGATATCTGACCCAGCCTCCCTCCATGTTCAAGTGCCCTCTATCTCATCTAAGGTGAAAAAGGACTGGATTAAGACTGAACCACTCCTCCTGTGAAATGTATGTGATCATGTCTTATAGCACTAAATGCAGATGGATAAATTCATTCAAGAACATCTCTCAGGCACCTCATAGGTGCCAGGCAATGGGCTGGGAGCACAGCCCACAGAGGATGTGCACAGGATCACATAGGCCTGGTGGGAATACCAGAAAATAGTTAAATAATCCAAACATAAAAGTTATGATCACAAAATATGTAGGTACCATGTACTAAGGGGATAGAAATGTCCTTGGGGAGGTTAGGAAAGGCTTTGTAAAAGTGATAACATCTGAGCTATGTTTTAAAGTACAGTGAGGCAAAACAACAATAACAACAATAAAAAAATGCATAAAGCATTACTATGTTAAGATTCAGCTCTCTGTGGCCCTTCTAACATTCTATCTCCTCTGCCTAGAATTCTTTCTCCTTGTCTTCCTGGTGAATTTTCATCCAGCCGGGGCACCAAAGTAAATGAGCAAGCTTATGGCTGAGGAAGTAGTAAGAACTGAGGTCAGAAGGACGTGAACCAGGTTGAAAAACTCATGTCCACCCAGAACCTCAGAATGCAACACTGTTTGGACACAGAGTTTTTGCAGATGTAAGTAGTGAAGATGAGGTCATACTAACTTAGCACTGCATGCTCAGCGGTGTCTGACTCTTTGTGACCCCATGGACTGCAGCCTACCAGACTCCTGTGTGCATGGAATTTACCAGGCAAGAATACTGAAATGGGTTGCCATTTCCTCCTTCATGGGATCTTTCCAACCCAGAAATCAAACCCGCATCTCCTGGATCTCTCACATTGGCGAGTGGATTCTTTACCACTGAGCCACTTGGGAAGCTCGTTATACTAGCTTAGCTGTTGTTCAGTCATGCCTGACTCTTTGTGACGCCATGGACTGCATCATGCCAGGCTCCTCTGTCCTTTACCATCTCCCAGACTTCACTCAAACTCATGTCCATTGAGTCAGTGATGCCATCCAAGCATCTCATCCTCTGTCATCCCCTTCTCCTCCCACCTTCAATCTTTCCCAGCATTAGGGTCTTTTCCAGTGAGTCGGGTCTTCGCATCAGGTGGCCAAATTATTGGAGCTTCAGCTTCAGCATCAGTCCTTCCAGCGAATATTCAGCGTTGATTTCCTTTAGGATTGACTGGTTTTTCTCCTTGCTGTCCAAGGGACTGTTAAGAGTCTTTTCCAACACCATAGTTCTAAAGCATCAATTTTTGGGCACTCAGCCTTTTTTATGGCCCAACTTTCACATTCACACATGACTATTGGGAAAACCATAGCTTTGACTAGACAGACCTTTGTTGGCAAAGTAACATCTCTACTTTTTTAGTATGTTGTCTAGGTTTGTCATAGCTTTTCTTCCAAGGGGCAAGATAACTAACTTAAAGTGTGCTCTAATCCAGTGACTGATATTCCTCTAAGCAGCCCATAAGAAGACAGAGACACCTAGGACAGAAGCTATGTGAAGATGGAGGCAGAGACTAGAGTGTTGTGCCTACAAGACAAGGAACCGCCAGCCATGACCAGAGAGACATCAACAGATCCTCCTGCTGAGCCCCAAAGAAGGGACTGACTCTGCTGACACCCTGATTTCCAAATCTAGGAGAGAGGAAATTTTGGTTGTTTTAAGTTACTGAGTGTGTGGTCACTTGTCATAGCAGTCCCAGGAAATTCCCACAAAAGGAAAGCATGAACTGAATTAGGAAGCTCCCACAGTATGTGAAGGCGCTGGTGGAAACTTATTTTAGAAAGATCATTACAGCCGTGATGAAAGGATGATACTGGAGAGGAGACAGCATTCAAGAGGTTACTGCAGCAGAGAGGAGCAGTGACAAGCACTAAAAGGTAGCAGCAGTGGGGACAAGAAGACGCATCTAAGAGCTATTGGGTCGGCCAAAAATTTGTTTGGGTTTTTCTGTAACATCTTATGGCAAAATCTGAATGGACCTTTTGGCTAACTCAATACACAGAGGGAAAAACATATCTTCCAGTGCCCAGCTGGAAGCGATGGATGGAAAAGGGGAAGAACTAGGGCTAGTAATCTCAGGTTTCCAGCTTAGGTGAGGGCATGGGTGGTAGTGCCATCAGTTGAAATAAAGAAACCCAAGGAGGAACAGACTCAGAGAAGAGAGGAGTGGGGTGGGAGACAGCTGAGAAGAAAGTCTGAACATGAGACACCACAATCAAGAGTAGCCTGGTAGAGATGTGTAGCAGATAACTAAAAATAGAAAATCTGACCGTCTTTCCAATTTCAGATTTTGTAGCATAGTCAAAGAAGCCAAGAGTATGGTAAGAATCCACGCAGAATGTGTAGGAAAAGACAAGAGAACCATGGAGCATGTGACACCCTAATACTTCAGGATCAGTTAGCAGGAATCAGGTTAATCAAGAACAAATTCCATAGGGGATGAGACATATAAGGTTCACAAATTATGTTTGTTCCCGGATGCCTGTTGCTTGGACAGTAACACTTAAAGATAACTTCAATTACACGAAGCCCAGTGAGTGGAGAGCTCCCCAGAAAGACTAATGCATTACATCAGCAGTTTACAGAGGAGACAGGAGAAAGGTGGTATGTTATTCTATTCTGCAGTCAAAGGAAGACACCCAAGGCAGAAGGCTTCATGCTGGGTGACATTCTGGGAAGGACCTAACAGGAAGAGAGACTTGGAAAAGAGAAGATGGCAAACGGAACATTTGTGTGTGAAAGAAGAAAAAACTCCTGTTAACAGAATTAGAACCAATTAACAAGGAAGCAAGGAAAAATTTTTCCTAAAGATCTGTACAAACATGGAATGGACTGTTCTATGAGGTGGGGACTTCTGTTGCACTGGATCATCTGGGAGGGCTTAAGAGCTCTGGATCTGGGGTGGGAAACTTTTTCCTACAAAAGGCCAGACAGGAAATGTTTGTGAGCCATATGGCCTCTGTCACAACTAGGTGATTCTGTCATAGTAAAGCAGACACAGGTTAAGTGTACAGGAATGGGCATGGCTGTGTTCCAGTGAAACTATTTGCAGAAATGGGTGACTGGCTGGATCTGGCTGGAGCACGTATGTCAGTCTGCCAGGCCCTGTCTGGGATCTTTGCTTTGCAACCAGTGATCCACAGACAAGCACCCTCAGTATCACCTGGGAGCTTGTTAGAAATGCAGAATACAGGCCCCTATCAGGCCTACTGAATCTGAGTCTATTTTGCAGCAGCTCTGGATTCTAGATTCTGATCCCTCCCTCATCCAAGATTGTTTTGTTATTTGCTTTTTTGTTTAGTAACCTACATGGCTGGGCTACAGTATATTCTCAATGATGTCCAGTTTTCAACAAGAAAAACAACCACCATTACAAAATGAGATGTGGGAAAAAATATGAAAGCCTGAATCTAAGTTTCAACAAGATCTCCAGGTGATTTGCGTGCCTACAGAGTTTGGGAAACATTGGTTTGGATGATGGGTGTCTACAATGGAACCCAATCTGGCCTAGCAGAAGCAGACTTTCATGAAAAGTGGATAAAAATCACATTCTGGGCCTTAACCCCACAGATTTCAAACCCACAGATGTCAACTTAGTAGTCTGAGTAGGGCCCAGGGTCCTGTTTTTTCACATAGATAATGCTAAGGTTTGAAAACCTCTGATCTGGTAGCCTCAGGGAATCCCTCCAACTAAATTTCTTTGAATCCACTTAAAGGAAACAGCAAGATTGGACAACTCTGTTAATTTTATTTTCTTGTTCTTGTTTTTTGTCTGTTTGCTTTTCAGTCAAAAACTGGCTTTTCTGTTTCAGAAAGAAATTGTGCCTAAGGGTTGCCTACTTTATGAACTTGAACAAAGAGAACAGAACACACACACACTCAAAAGACCAGTTATCAAACAGTCCTAGAGTGCCACCTGCTGGTCCTTTGAGTGCACCCACATTTCCACCAGAGACAACTCAGGTACTGGAGTCACCAGAAAGAAATGGAGTGGGAGAGAAAGAGAGAAGGAAAAGGGCAGGAGACATAAAAAAGTAGGTGCGGAGGAATGACAGCATGAATTACACCATTGCCATAAATTATGCCCATGCACACGTCAGTGCTCCACTGAGTAATTTCTTGAGGGGAAATTTGGGTCTTCTTTTTGTTTTGGCTGCATCCGGTCTTAGTTGCGTCATGTGGGATCTTTTCTGGTGCACGGGCTTAGTTGCCCTGTGACATGTGGGATTTAGTTCCCCCACCATGGATTGAACCTGCGTCCCCAGCATTGCAAGGTACATTCTCAAACACTGGACCGCCAGGGAAGTCCCTGGGTCTTCTGGCTTTAACTCTGGCATCAGAACTGAGTTGAGAAGTGTTCACATAAACACTGTGTCTCTAACCCCTCAACATGAGCACTAATCAGAACGCGCCTGGAGAGCCATGTCTGGTTCTGATCAGGACTTGCAGCCACTTCATTTCTCACCACCTCATTCCTCCCATCCACATGGGTGTTCTGAGCACCCGCACTGGACAGTGCATAGTCCTCAGACACAGGGGTGAACAAGACACGTCATGGTCTCTGCCTGCATGGAACTTGGAATCTTGGAAGTAAAGAATTAGTTGAGAAGAATTAAGGCAAGTAATTAAGGCAAGCACCGGATGGCGCTAGTGGTAAAGAACCCACCTGCCCATGCAAGAGACATATGGGTTCGATCCCTGGGTGGGGAAGATCCCCTGGAGGAGGGCATAGCAACCCACTCCAGTATTCTTGCCTGGAGAATCCCATGGGCAGAGGAGCCTGGAGGATCCCATGGGCAGAGGAGCCTGGAGGGATACAGTCTGTGGGGTTGCAAAGAGTCGGACATGACTGAAGCGACTTAGCACGCAAGGCAAGTAAAGACCACATCCCAGGGTAATTCTAGGAAAAGGCAGGCTGCTCTGGGAACACACAAGCAAGCAATGCAGACCAGGGTGGGGTACAGATGACATTCTACTTGGCTGCTGCCCTATTGCTAGGTCTGAATGTCTGAGGCAGGGTGTGTGTTCTACTGTCTACTCAGCTGGCCCACAGTCTTATTCCTGGAAGCTTCACATTCACCCACCTGGCCCTTGAAGCAGTTTGAACTGGCAACAACTCTCAGTCTAGAGGTTCAGGGGAAGCTTCTAGGTGGAAATGACATTTAAGCTGAGACCAGAAAACCAAATTAGGAGTTCCCCAGATTCAGAGGTGGAGGTAAAGGGAAGGCTCTTCTAAGTAGACTGTTAGTGAAATAACCAAGAAGCATGAGACCTGCAGGAAGTCAGGGCCCCAGGGTGCAGGGGGCAGGGGTGAGGCTGGGTCTGGAGGTGAGGCTGGGGGGAAGGTTCACAGGGTGAGAGGGAGGAGAGTGAACTTGTTAGACAACATAGTTTTCCTTTTAAAGACAGAGAGAAATTTCATAAGGACACTGGAGGTGTTTGTTTAGGGAAATGACTGGAGCGGGTAGCCTTTCCTTTCTCCAGGGCATCTTCCCAACCCCGGGATCGAACCAGGGTCTCCTGCATCAGGTTCTTTACTAACTGAGCTATTGGGGAAGCCAGAGAAATGACAATCAGGCCAAAGAGAGGCCCTGTGATCACGTGGAAGGAGAGTGGGGTGAGGGCAGCACTATGGGCGAGGTGACAGGTGGCGATCCCGGGGGTTGGACTGAGGGGCGAAGGGCTCAGAGCTGCTTAAGGAAACAGACCTGATGGGGCTCAATGATGGCCAGGACGTGGGGAGGGAAACAGAGTCGCGGTGGCCCTCAGATCTGTGGCTAATCTAACAGGGTGGCTGGTGTCATGAACTGAGCTAGAGGTCACAGTGCGGACAGACAGGGGATGGAAGGTCAGCTCTGAAAAGCTGTGCTGGAGGTGCGAGCCAGACCTTCAAGGGTCCAAGCTCAGGGTTCAGTGGGTCTTGGGGATCTCGAGCTCAGGAGAGAAGGCTGGGCTAGGGGTAAAAACCTGGGTGTCAATGGCCCACAGAAAGAAAGAGGAAATGGGGCCTGGGACAGTCCCAGGAAGGGTGCCTGGGAGGTGCCCTGGGAGAGAACCCCAGCTTCTCAGGGACGGGTGAAGTGTGGCTCTGCCCCAAGAGACAAGACAGCACCTGCAGGAGGGCATGGCCCGCAGGGCTGGATGCCAGAGAAGCCGAGCAGCATAAGCCCCATAAGTGAGAAGTAACTGAGCAACAAGGAGGGCATAGGTGACCTTGGCAAGACCACGCATTGCAGAGATGGACTTGCTAAAACGTCAATGAGAAGAGAGCCCTTGGGAAGGGAAGGGTTGAGGATGCAGAAGAGAAAGAGGGGGAGAGGTGTCCCTATAACGTGGGAGGGGGATCCAAAAGACAGGTGGGTCACATGAGGGTCTGGCTTTGGCCAGGAGAAGGATCTCCTCCATTCACCAAAAGGAGGGGGTTGGTGCTGCTTGGGGACACTGGGCAGGCACAACAGCAAGGCGCTAAGAGTGTTCTCATGGTCAGAGGGTCTGTTTCCAGTTCTGGGATTTCTCCTGTACTTTGGTTATTTTTGATTGCGTGCTGAACACCACATGTGAAAAACTGGAGCGAGGATCTGAGGCTTTTCCTCCAGTGAAGACTGGCTTATTTTTGCTTTTACTGGCAGGTAGACAAGAGACACTGACAATCCCAAATCCCCTTCATTTCAGATCGGATCAGATCAGTCGCTCAGTCGTGTCCGACTCTTTGCGACCCCATGAGCTGCAGCACGCCAGGCCTCCCTGTCCATCACCAACTCCTGGAGGTCACTCAGAATCACATCCATCGAGTCAGTGATGCCATCCAACCATCTCATCCTCTGTCGTCCCCTTCTCCTCCTGCCCTCAATCCCTCCCAGCATCAGAGTCTTCTCCAGTGAGTCAACTCTTTACATGAGGTGGCCAAAATACTGGAGTTTCAGCTTTAGCATCATTCCTTTCAAAGAAATCCCAGGGTTGATCTCCTTCAGAATGGACTGGTTGGATCTTCTTGCAGTCCAAGGGACTCTCAAGAGTCTTCTTCAACACCACAGTTCAAAAGCATCAATTCTTCGGCGCTCAGCCTTCTTCACAGTCCAACTCTCACATCCATACATGACCACAGGAAAGACCATAGCCTTGACTAGGCGAACCTTTGTTGGCAAAGTGATGTCTCTGCTTTTGAATATACTATCTAGGTTGGTCATAACTTTCCTTCCAAGGAGTAAGCGTCTTTTAATTTCATGGCTGCAGTCACCATCTGCAGTGATTTTGGAGCCCAGAAAAAGAAAGTCTGACACTGTTTCCACTGTTTCTCCATCTATTTCCCATGTAGTGATGCGACCAGATGCCATGATCTTCGTTTTCTGAATGTTGAGCTTTAAGCCAACCTTTTCACTCTCCACTTTCACTTTCATCAAGAGGCTTTTGAGTTCCTCTTCACTTTCTGCCATAAAGGTGGTGTCATCTGCATATCTGAGGTTATTGATATTTCTCCCGGCAATCTTGATTCCAGCTTGTGTTTCTTCCAGTCCAGCATTTCTCATGATGAACTCTGCATATAAGTTAAATAAATATGGTGACAATATACAGCCTTGACGTACTCCTTTTCCTATTTGGAACCGGTCTGTTGTTCCATGACCAGTTCTAACTGTTGCTTCCTGACCTGCATACAGATTTCTCAAGAGGCAGATCAGGTGGTCTGGTATTCCCATCTCTTTCAGAATTTTCCACAGTTTATTGTGATCTACACAGTCAAAGGCTTTGGCATAGTCAATAAAGCAGAAATAGATGTTTTTCTGGAACTCTCTTGCTTTTTCCATGATCCAGCAGATGTTGACAATTTGATCTCTGGTTCCTCTGCCTTTTCTAAATCCAGCTTGAACATCAGGAAGTTCATGGTTCACATATTGCTGAAGCCTGGCTTGGAGAATTTTGAGCATTACTTTACTAACGTGTGAGATGAGTGCAATTGTGCGGTAGTTTGAGCATTCTTTGGCATTACCTTTCTTTGGGATTGGGATGAAAACTGACCTTTTCCAATCTTGTGGCCACTGCTGAGTTTTCCAAATTTGCTGGCATATTGAGTGTGGTGCTAAAATGCTTCTAACCAGGACTCTAGACCCTATGAGGGATGGTTGAACACTGGATTACCCCCTCACTCCTCAGCAATGGCCTTTCAAGCCAAGGGTGTTGACCAGGGTCCTTCCAACTTGGCATGTTCAATTTTTGTCTCCAGTCTGTGAATCTGGAAAGATCTCTCTCAGAGTTTCAGCCAAACTTCTACCAAAACAAGCCAGACTACTATCACCAGAAAAAGAGCTCCTCCATCTTTCACTGACATAGAAAACTTATGGCTTGGCTACCTGCACCTCCCTACTTCTCCAACCCTGCAGAAGCAGAAGGAGCCTAGAGACATAATTTTCACCTTCCAGCCAGCAACTAGTTCTGTGATTTCTTGGCGTGACCTCCCAAGGTATCCTTATCCTCACATATAAAATGCATCTTGATCAGAATCTTTGAATGTCTTCCTACTCTAGAAGTTTTGCAGTCTCTAACATCCCTGCCTGGAGAAGGCAATTGCACCCTACTCCAGTACTCTTGCCTGGAAAATCCTATGGATGGCAGAGCTTGATAGGCTGCAGTCCATGGGGTCTATAAGAGTCAGACACAGCTGAGCGACTTCACTTTCACTTTTCACTTTTATATGTTGGAGAAGGAAATGGCAACCCACTCCAGTGTTCTTGCTTGGAGAATCCCAGGGATGGGGGAGCCTGGTTGGCTTCTGTCTATGGGGTTGCACAGAGTCAGACATGACTGAAGTAACTTAGCAGCAGCAGCAGCAACATCCCTGCCAACTCTTACACTGGACAATCCCAGAATATACATTCTTCTGTGGATCTGTCAGCGCCCAGCCCAGCCACTGATCATAACTTTCCATTCTCAGAAGACCATTAAAACAAATGGACTTAAACTACTACAGCAGAGCTTTGCAGGAGATGTGGGTTTGATCTCTGTGTCAGGAAGATGTCCTGGATAAAGAAATGGCAATCACTCCAGTATTCTTGCCTGGGAAATCCCATGGATAGAAGAGGATGGTGGGCTACAGTTCATGGGGTCGCAAGAGTCAGACACAACATGGTGACTAAATCACCACCAAGCTACAAAGGCATGCACTTAGATGTGCAAGCAAAGACGTTCAGTTTCTAACTGTGCCCATTCATGTGGAAGATCCTCATTATCTGCTGCCCTTGCTACTAAGTCATGAAAAATGGATGAGGACCCAATCAACACCAAGGCATAAAGTCAGAGAGAAAAGCTGAGCTCTGAAGAAGAAGGAAGTCAGTGGAGAGCATCATTGTGCCAAATGGCACGTGATACCCAGACATGAGGGGACAAGTCTAAGTTGCAGCAAATGATTTACATTGTTCTTTTTTTAAAAAAGAAGGATGCTGTGTGCTCAAGGCAGGAAAACCTCAAATATCAGCCTCTGGCTTTTTAGAAGCTAAAATACCATGCTTTAATTGGTGGATGAGAAGTCCCAAGATACACAAACATTCTGCTTGTTTTCATGGTGGACAAAAAGACCACTGGTTGAAAATAATGACAAGTTGAAACAAAGTCCTACTTTCATGAGCCCAGAGAAGACCCAATGGAGCCATTTCATTATGCAGAGAACATTCTCCTGCACAAACCTGGTGGCTCTGGCCCAAGCCCCACACTGTGAAGCTGCTGTGTGCCCCTCCCCCACGCTCCCCTGGACACAGAGCCTCTGGCCTGCTCCTCTTCTCTGCAGGACACTGCTATCTCCTGGGTAGCAATCTCCCCTTCCTTGCAGCATGTGGACCTATCAGAAAACAAAGGAGTATATGTCAAAAGCTGTGTTGCAACCAACACCCTCAGATGAATTCTTTCCTGGGCTTCTTGATAGTAGAGTAACACACAGGTTGGAAGCTTCTGACCTCTAGGTTGGTCCTTACTTTTTTCCAAGAGGACCCACATGAAGTGGAATAGGAGCTGGTGGAAGCTCTGAGTCCCAGCTCTGCTGTTCTCTAACAAAGCTTCCTGAGGCATAAAAAATGGCATGAAATCTTATGGTTCAGACATCACTGGGAATCAAGGGTAGAAAGTGACTGAGACACATGAGGTGCCAGCCACTGCAGAGCTAAAATCAAAGAGGGCCTCGGTTTCATATCTGCTAAAGGAAGGTGCTGGATCAAGTACTCTTTGAGGGTCCTTCTAATTTTACAGTGCTATGGCTTTACGATCTGAGTTACAGCCATGGTTGGCCACATGTAGCTGTGGACTGCTGCACCTTCTCTGGACTTCAGTTTCCATGTCTGCAAAGCAAAGAGGAGAGATCTGCAATATCCCTTGTTACCTTATGCAGACACGATGGAAAGTTTCCAGAGTCACCTGGCAAGGAGTCCTTCTGCTGGATGGCTGCCAAGCAATAGGAGTCCACGAAGGAAGCCTGATGCCATGAGAAAGAACTGGGGGAGAAGCAGCTTATCTGGGTACCTAAGAAGCAAGAACAGAGTGTTTCAAGTCAGTGTGAGTGCAGGTGTGTGGACCTTTCCTGCCCCACCCATCCTTACCCATTGGCCTCAGGCTTGCAAGTGTTTGCTAATTCACCAAGCACCACAACAAGCATGAGGCCAGCACTGAAAACAAACTGAAGTTTGTGGTAAAGCTTCTGAGCTTTCTGGCCAACTCTGGACATAACAGCAGCTTGGGCTCAGTTGGGGAAGAACCCTTGAAAGAAGTGTCATCATCACAAAAATAAAAATTGAGGACTTCCCCTGTGGTCCAGTGGATAATGATGCAGTGTGTTTTCCTGGCTGATTTGAGGCTGCAACTATCCAGCTTTCACAAGGGGGATATACTGATTTTGCCATGTTGCCTGGATTTCCAGCTTCAAGATAACATGTTTCCCTGCATATTTAGAGCTGTGTGAAGACACTCCTAGTGGACAGACACTGTATCATTGGCTAAGAAAAGATATTAGTGGAGAGTGCCCTGTGAATGTGGATGGCCAAGCCTGTTGTTATCCTGATAAGGTGAAATGTACTGTCAGATGACCTCGCAACAAGAAGTGGCAAGCAGCCTCATTCATGAGAAGTGAAATTGCTCAGTTATGTGTAACTCTTTGCGATTTGAAGGACTGTAGCCCATAAAGCTCCTCTGTCTGTGGAATTTTCCAGGCAAGAGTACTGGAATGGGTTGCCATTTCCTTCTCCAGGGGATTTTCCTGACCCAGGGATTGAACCCAGGTCTCCCGCAGTGCAGGCAGACGCTTTACCCACTGATCCACCAGGAAAGCCCACCTGATTCATTGAAAACTCAACTTCTGAACCAAAACTCTTCAAGGATTGAAGAGTAGAATGAGCCTGTGTGTTTTTTGGGGCAGGTTGGATGCTGCAATTATATAGGTTTCACAGTGGAAATGATGCCATACACCAATTCCAGGTTCACAAAAGCATGTCTCCCTGCAGTTTCAAAGCTGTGTAAATTCATTTCTAGGACACAATGTACAATCTGTGAATGTTGACTTTCATATCTTTTTATGCTGATCAGCTAAAAGTGTTCTTTCAGAAGGCTTTCCAGCAAGAAATGGCAAGCAGTGTGTTTCTCTCAGAAAACACACGTATTTGATGAAACTTGCTATCATATAAAGAAGGGAAAAACGCATCAATGTATTTTTCCCTCATGTTTGAGACTGCAAGTATTGTGGTTTTGTTAGGTGAAAATGCTGCTTTCTCCTCAAGCCCCTGAGTTCTAGGTGTAGAAAAAATGTTTTGTCACAGGTTCAGAACAGTGGAATGACACTCCTAGCACACACCGTACCATTCCCTTAGAAAAGAGTTCAGGGAAGAGTGTTCTGTGAGTGCTTCTGGTATATCTGTTACCCTGAGTAGGTGAAATTACACTGTCAGATGATTTGGTAGCATTAATAATCAAGTGCCTGTGCTTTCAGAAAACGCAGATACTTAAGAAAGCTGCGGCTGTAAGGAAGAGAAAAATGAACCCATGTGCTTTTATTTCAGGCTTAAGACAGCAAACACCCTGCAGTCATATGAAGAAATGCTGCTTCTGGCATTAGGCTCCAAATCCCATGTGTACAAAAACAAATGTCCCTATAGGGACATTAGAAAGCTGTCTAAGAGAGTCCGAGGACAGATTGCACCATTCGATGAGTAAAGACTTCAGTGGGGAGTGTTATGAGTTCAGTGGGGAGCGTTCTGTCAGTGTTCATTGCCATACCTGTTGTCGGCCTGATTTGGTGAAACTGGACTGGTGATGCCTTCTCGGTAAGAAGTGGCAGGCAGCATGTTCCTTTTGAAAACTCAAATAATGGACTAAAGCTGTTGTCATGATGCACAGAGAAATGACCCAGTGTGCTTACCTGGCTGGATTGAGACTGCAACTCTTCTACTTCCACAGGAGGAATATACTGGTTTTGCTATGTGGCCTGGAATTCCAGTTTTGAGATAACATGTTTCTTGGCACATTTAGAGCTGCGTAAAAACACTCCTAGTGCACAGACACTGTCCCATTTGAGAAGCCAAGATATCTCTGGAGGGTGCTGTGTGAATGTGGATGGCCAAGCCTGGTTTTACTCTGATTATTTGAAATGTACTGTCAGATGACCTCGCAGAAAGAAGTGCCAAGCAGCCTGATTCAGAAGTGAAGTTGCTCAGTTCACTCTTTGCAGTTCCTCTGATGGTAGCCAACCAGGCTCCTCTGTCCATGGCGTTTTGCAGGCAAGAGTACTGGAATGGGCTGCCGTTTCCTTCTCCAGGGGAACTTCCTGACATGGGGATCAAACCCAGGTCTCCTGAATTGCAGACAGATGCTTTATCCTCTAAGCCACCAGGGATGCCCACCTGATTCCTTGAAAAGTCAGCTACTTAAAGAAGCGGTTCTAGGATTGAAGAGTAGAATGAGCCTATGTGTGTTTCCGACAGGTTGCATGCTGCAACTCTACAGATTTTACAGGGCAAATGACTGATTCTTGACATCATACCTCAATTCCACATTCACAAAGCACATCTTCCTGTAGTTTCAAAGCTCTGTAAATTCATTCCTAGGACTAAAGCTACGATCCGTGTATGTTGACTTCGAGCTCTGTTTTTACCCTATTCAGCTACAAGTCAGAGGACTTCCCAGCAAGAAAGAGAAAGCACCATTTTTCTCTCAGAAAACAGAAATACTTGAAACTTATCATAAAGAAGGGAAAAAAGCACCAAACCTGTAAGGTTGGAGACTGCAAGTATTCTGGATTCATTAAGCGAAAATGCTGCTTTCTCTTCAGGCACCAAGTTCTATGTTCAGAAAAATGTTTCCCCACAGGTTTTGAGCTGTGCAAAGGCACACCTAGATCACACTGCACCATTCCCTTAAAAAAGAATTCAGAGAACAATGTTCCATGAGGGCTTCTCCTGTACCTGTTTTTACCCCGAGTGGGTGAAATTACACTGTCAGATGACTTTGTAGCATTAATAAGCAAGGACCTGTGCTTTCAGAAAACACAGATACTTAAGCAAAGCTGTGGGCTTAAGGGAGAGAGAAATGAACTTATGTGCATTTATTTCAGGTGTCAGAGTACAACCACCAGCAGTCACATGAAAAATGCTGCTTCTGCCTTTAGCCTCTAAACCCCATGCTAACAAAAACATATGTCCCTGTAGTCAGAAAGCTGTCTAAGGAAACCCAAAGGCAGATTGCACCATTCCATGAGTGGAGTTCAGTGGGGAGTGCTCTGAGAATTCAGTGGGGAGTGTTCTGTGAGTGCTGGCTGCCGTATCTGTTGTTAGCCTAATTTGGTGAAATTGGACTGGGTCTTGCTTCCCCAGTAAGAAGTGGCCAGCAGCACGTTCCTTTCAGGAAAAAAGAATGGACCAAAGCTGTTGTCATAATGCACAGGAAATGACCCAGTATATTTTCCTGGCTGGTTTGAGTATGCAAGTCTACTGATTTCACAGGAGGAACATACTGATTTTGACATATTGCCTAGAGTTCCAGCTTCAAGATAACACATTTCCCTGCACATATAGAACTGCATAGAGACACTCCTAGTGCACAGACATGGTCTCATTTGAGAAGCCAAGATATCTGTGGAGAGTGCTGTGTGAATCTGGATGGGCAAGCCTGATTAGGTGAAATGTACTGTCCTGATCTAGCAGAAAGCAGAAAGAGGTGCCAAACAGCCTGATTCAGGAGAAGTGAAATTGCTCAGTCATGTATGACTCTTTATGATTCCTCTCACTGTAGCCATTCAGGCTCCTTTTGTCCATGGCATTTTGCAGGCAAGAGTATTAGAGTGGGCTGCCCTTTCCTTCTCCAGGGGAACTTCCCAACATGGGGATCAAACTCAGATCTCCTGCATGGCAAGCAGATGCTTTACCCTCTGAGCCACCAGGGAGGTCCACCTGATTTTTTGAAAAATCAACTACTTAAAGAAGTTGTTCTAGGATTGAAGAGTAGAATGAGCCTGTGTGTGTTTCCAGCAGGTTGCATGCTGCAACTCTATAGGTTTCACAGGGTAAATGACTGATTTTGGATATCATACCTCAATTCCACATTCACAAAACACATCTCCCTGTAGTTTCAAAGCTCTGTAAATTCATTCCTAGGACTAAAGCTATGATCCGTGTATGTTGACTTTGAGCTCTGTTTTTACCCTGTTCAGCTAAAAGTGTACTGTCAGAGGACTTCCCAGCAAGAAATGGCAAGCAGCTTATTTCTCTCAGAAAACACAAATACTTGATGAAACTTGTTGTCATAAAGAAGGGGAAAATGCACCAGCGTGTTTCCCATCAGGTTGGAGTATTACAAGTATTACAGATTCGTTACATGAAAATGATACTTTCTTTTCAGATACCAAGTTCTAGGTTCAGAAAAACATTTCCCACAGGTTCTGAGCTGTGCAAAGTTTCTCCTAAATCACATTACACCATTCCCTTAAAAGAGAATTCAGGAAAGAATGTTCTGTGAGGGCTTCTGCCGGACCTGTTTTTATCCCAAGTGGGTGAAATTACACTGTCAGATGAGTTTGTAATATTAATAAGCAAGGGCCTGTGCTTTAGAAAATGCAGATACTTAAGCGAAGTTGTGGGCATAAGGAAAAGAGAAATGAGCTCGTGTGCATTTATTTCAGGCGTCAGAGTGCAAACCCCTGGCAGTCACAGGAAGAAATGCCTTTAGCATTCTCTTTTCTTGCCTTTCATTCATTGAAGAAATGTATGTTTCCCAGCATTCTGTTTGCTGAGAGCAACCCAATATTTGTAAATTTTTGCCTGGAGGTCATTTTTAAGTAAAAAATTTCCCCTCATGGTTGTCACAGTAGGGAAGAATAGTGTAATTACAGGGAAAACAAACAAACAAAAAAACCTGTTTCATCAATGTTTTCTGTAGGAAGGATTGAGTGATCCTAGGTCTGTCTGGAAAATTCTTGGATACTACAGGGAAACATATTGACTGTGAAACTGGATATTGGGCATTGTTGGCAAAATTAGCATTTTCTCTCTGTTGGCCCTAAAAAGGTGTGGGCTGGCAGCTGCCTGATAATCCATTCAATTGATGTTTTCCTACTTATGACATCAATAGGTTTGGTCAAACCTTTCCGATTTCTGATGTAAGTAGGTGGCTTGAAACTCCTTGGAGCACAATCATTTCCACTAGAATGTCAACTGATCTAGGTAACAACAGTATGGCACTCAGTACTCTTAAACAATTTCCCAAGCCTGTTTCCTTATGGGCAGACCCATATGAGCTAGGAATGTGTTCACAAGGCTCGGAAAGTGCAGGGAAACATACTGGCTATGACTCTGGAAATTAGGGCCTCTGTACAAACTTGGAGTTCTCATATCTTAGAATCTAGACTTCCTGATAAATAGATGTCTGAAAAACACTCTTTTTTGTGCCTTTCATTCATCAAAGGAGCATAAGTTTCCCAGCATTCTGTGTGCTGAGAGTAACACACTGCTTGAAAATGCTTGCTTGGAGGTCATTTTCAGTAACAGTAACACCATACACCATAGGGAAGGCACCCACACTCACAGGGAAAAGGAAACAAACATCCAAATGTCTGTTCCATCAAGTTTTCTCTGTAGGAGAGATCCAGTGACCCTAGGTCTGTCTGGAAAATTCTTGGATACTGCAGGGACACAAACTGAGTGTGAACCTGGATCCTGGACCTTGTTGGCAAAATTAGCATTTTCTCTCAATTGATTCTAAAATGATGCAGCCTAGCAACCTCCTGAAAATCTATCCAATTGCTCTTTTCTTACTTGTGACAATATCTTTGGTCAAACCTTTGGGATTTCTGAAGCAAGCAGGTGGCTTGCAATTCCTTGCTGTTAGATCATTTCCAGTGGCACATCAACTCATTTGGTAACAATACTAGATGGCACTCAGCACTCGCAGACACACTCCTACAGCCTGTTTCCTCATGGGCAGTCGCAGTATAACCTAGGAGTGGGTTCATAAGGCTCGGAAAATGCAGGGAAACATCCTGGCTGTGACTCTGGAAATTAGAGCCTCTGTGGAAACATGGCATTCTCACATCTTAGAATCTAGACAGTTGCTGCAAGATATACACCTGAAAAACACTCTATTTATTGCCATTCATTCAACAAAGGAACATAGGTTTTTCAGCATTGTGTTTGCTGAGACTAACCCACTACTTGAAAATTTTCATCCACAGTGAGGATGAGAGTCAGGCACTAGTGAGGATGAGAGTCAGGCCAAAGTGAGAACAAAAGTCAAGCCTTAGTGAGGATCACAGTCAGCACATAGTGAGGACCAGAATCAGTGCCCAGTGATGTCCAGAGTCAGCCTCTAGTGAGGATGAGTGTCAGGATGCAGAGTACTTTGCCTCACACTTTATGCAGGACTCTGCTTCTCACAGGGCCCTGTGTTGGTTCTTCACGGGGACCTGTGTCTGGATCCTCACTGGGACCTGCCTCATTCTGATCCTCAATATGGCCTGACTCTGGTCCTCACTGCATGTCGACTGGGCCCTGATATGGTCTTAACTATGATCTGACTCTGGTCCACGCTATGGATGCTTCTCTTCCTCAACAGGGCCTGAACTTCATGCTCACTTAGGCCCTAGTGAGGATGAGACTGAGACCCTAGTGAGGACCAGAATCAGGAAATAGTGAGGACCATATTCAGGCTAAGTGATGTCCAGCGTCAGGGCCAATGGAGGACCACTGTCCTCCCAGTGAGGCAGAATCAGGCTGTAGTGAGCCAGAGTGTCAGGCCATAGACAGGACCAGAGTCAGGGCCTACAGAGGACCAGGTTCAGGAAGTAGAAAGGACCAGAGTCAAGCTATAGAGGAGACCAGTAGCAGAGCCCATTGAGAAAAGAATCAGTGCTTAGTGAGAACCAGACATGGGTCGTACTGTGAAATAGAGGAAAATGACAGAATGGGAAAGACTAGATGTCCTAGAGCATGAGAGTCAGGCCCTACTGAGTTCATGCCATAGTGAGGACAAGAGTCAGACTATAATGAGGACCAAAATCAGAGCCCAGTGAGGAGCAGTGCCAGTCTCCAGTGAGGACAAGATTCATGACCCAGTGAGGCAAAGAGTCAGGAAATAGTGACCCAAAAGTGTCAGGCCATAGATTACAGATGGGGGACTGGAATGCAAAAGTAGGAAGTCAAAAAACACCTGGAGTAACAGGCAAATTTGGCCTTGGTGTATGGAATGAAGCAGGGCAAAGGCTAGTAGAGTTTTGCCAAGAGAACACACTGGTGATAGCAAACACCCTCTTCTAACAACACAAGAGAAGACTCTACACATAGACATCACCAGATGGTCAACACTGAAATCATATTGATTATATTCTTTGCAGCCAAAGATGGAGAAGCTCTATACAGTCGACAAAAACAAGACCAGGAGCTGACTGTGGCTCAGATCATGAACTCCTTATTGGCAAATTCAGACTTAAATTGAAGAAAGTGGGGAAAACCACTAGACCATTCAGGTATGACCTAAATCAAATCCCTTATGATTATACAGTGGAAGTGGGAAATAGATTTAAGGGACTAGATCTGATAGACAGAGTGCCCGATGAACTATGGATGGACGTTCATGACATTGTACAGGAGACAGAGATCAAGATCATCCCCATGGAAAAGAAATGCAAAAAAGTAAAATGGCTGTCTGAGGAGGCCTTACAAATAGCTATGAAAAGAAGAGAAGCAAAAAGCAAAGGAGAAAAGGAAAGATATAAGCATCTGAATGCAGAATTCCAAAGAATAGCAAGGAGAAATAAGAAAGCCTTCCACAGCAATCAATGCAAAGAAATAGAGGAAAAAAACAGAATGGGAAAGACTAGAGATTTCTTCAAGAAAATTAGAGATACCAAGGAAATATTTCATGCAAAGATGGGCTGGATATAGGACAGAAATGGTATAGACCAACAGAAGCAGAAGATATTAAGAAGAGGTGGCAAGAATACACAGTTCAGTTCAGTCGCTCAGTCGTGTCTAACTCTTTGAGACACCATGAGTTGCAGCATGCCAGGCCTCCCTGTCCATCACCAACTCCCGGAGTTCACTCAGACTCATGTCCATCAAGTCAGTGATGCCATCCAGCCATCTCATCCTCTGTCATCCCCTTCTCCTGCCCCCAATCCCTCTCACCATCAGAGTCTTTTCCAATGAGTCAACTCTTCGCATGAGGTGGCCAAAGTACTGGAGTTTCAGCTTTAGCATCATTCCTTCCAAAGAAATCCCAGGGCTGATTTTCAGAATGGACTGGTTGGATCTCCTTGCAGTCCAAGGGACTCTCAAGAGTCTTCTCCAACACCACAGTTCAAAAGCATCAATTCTTCGGTGCTCAGCCTTCTTCACAGTCCAACTCTCACATGCATACACGACCACAGGAAAAACCATAGCCATGACTAGACGGACCATTGTTGGCAAAGTAATGTCTATGCTTTTGAATATGCTATCTAGGTTGGTCATAACTTTCCTTCCAAGGAGTAAGCGTCTTTTAATTTCATGGCTGCTATCACTATCTGCAGTGATTTTGGAGACCCCAAAAATAAAGTCTGAAACTGTTTCCACTGTTTCCCCATCTATTTCCCATGAAGTGATGGGACAGATGCCATGATTTTCATTTTCTGAATGTTGAGCTTTAAGCCAACTCTTTCACTCTCCAATTTCACTTTCATCAAGAGGCTTTGTAGTTCCTCTTCTCTTTCTGCCATAAGGGTGGTGTCATCTGCAAATCTGAGGTTATTGATGTTTCTCCCGGCAATCTTGATTTCAGTTTGTGTTCCTTCCAGTCCAGCGTTTCTCATGATGTACTCTGCATATAAGTTAAATAAGCAGGGTGACAATATACAGCCTTGACGTACTCCTTTTCCTATTTGGAACCAGTCTGTTGTTCCATGTCCAGTTCTAACTGTTGCTTCCTGACCTGCATACAGATTTCTCAAGTGGCAGGTCAAGGAGTCTGGTATTCCCATCTCTTTGAGAATTTTCCATGTTTCTATGTTTTTCTGGAACTCTCTTGCTTTTTCCATGATCCAGAGGATTTTGGCAATTTGATGTCTGGTTCCTCTGCCTTTTCTAAAACCAGTTTGAACATCAGGAAGTTCACGGTTCACGTATTGCTGAAGCCTGGCTTGGAGAATTTAGAGCATTACTTTACTAGCATGTGAGATGAGTGCAATGGCCATGAATTTGGGTAAACTCTGGGAGTTGGTGATGGACAGGAAGGTGTGAGGTGCTGCAGTCACGGTGTCACAAAGAGTCCAACATGACTGAGCAACTGAATTGAACTGAACTGAATAGAGACCTTATTCACTGCATTGTCTCTACATATATTGATAGTTTTTACTCTTTAATATATAGTCATTAACTTATCCTATATATATATATGATATATATAAAATAACATTTTAATTTGAAGGAGAGTATTGATATATATATGTGTATATATATATATATATATATATATATATATATACACACACTACTGCAAACATCCAACTTATTTGCAGACATTAAATAAGCTTACTTCCTATTTCACTCTGAAAATGTAAGCTATCTGAAGGGAATTTCCTTAGACTACTACAACTATATCTACCAATTTCCAGCACCCATTTAGATATTTGCAACCTTCTTACCTGCTCTTAAAAATGGATTCATTATCTATGCTCCTATGCAAAGCAATCAACCTCTTTATTGTACACTAGATCTTATTTCCTTGTTTGCATGAGGGCATTGGTCTAAAAACAGCTTATATATCTATTTTATCTACATTTCACTTTTTATTTGATAATTTTACATCAGCAAAAAAGCAAATCTGTTAATCCCTTCATCTTTCAGGTAAATCTTCCATTGATTCCTTTTCCTTCATCAGTTACTCTTTCATTTCATTCTCTCCTCTTTCTTACAAAACACAAGAAATTCTCTAACACTTGTCTCCCATTTCTCTTCTTCTGTTCTGTTTAAACCCTTTCAGCCACACTTCAGTAAAGTTTCTCTTTTCTGGGTCATGACTAAAGTGACTTAGCAGCAGCAGCAGCAGCAGTGACCTCTATGTTATTCAACATAACTGTCATCACTCACTTCTCATCTTACAGAATCCACCAGCAGTGTTTCATCCCATCTTTCTTGGCACACTTTCTTTGAGCAATGATTCTTTGAGTTTGAGATCTGGAAATCCAAATTCCTCCATTGTATTTCCACCTGAATGACTAATAGCTTTCTTACACTGGTCCCAATGACAAAGCATATTTTCATGGAAATTGATATAACAATTCTAAAATTATATGGATGTGTGCCTGTCTTTAAATACTTTTGGTGACAAAAGAAAAGAATAGGAAAATAGATAGGAAACTAGTTTTACTAACTGTAAGAATATATCACAAAGCTTTAGTTTGTAAACTTTTTGCTATATTCCCATGAATAGAGAATCCTAAAGAACAGGAGAAATGGTACAGACTTGAGTCCTCTATATTTGTAGATTTAAAATAAATGCTATAATATAATTAATTAATGATTAGGATGGAATTTTAATCCCTCAGGAAGCAGGGACTACTGAATAAATTCTGAAAGAGCCATATGGTCACTTAACTCCCCTCCACATTATCCTCTCATTTCACACACTCTTTGTGCTTTTTGCTCCTTGTGTCCTTCTCCCTTTTCTGATTCGTAGGTTTCTCTGAATTTACCCTGTTTCTATAACATACAAGTTTACAAACTAAAGCATTGTGATATGTTCTTACAGTTAGTAAAACTAGTTTCCTATCTATTTTCCTATTCTTTTCTTTTGTCACCAAACATATTTAAAGACAGGCACACATCCATATAATTTTAGAATTGTTATATCAATTTCCATGAAAATATGCTTTGTCATTGGGACCAGTGTAAGAAAGCTATTAGTCATTCAGGTGGAAATACAATGGAGGAATCTGGATTTCCAGATCTCAAACTCAAAGAATCATTGCTCAAAGAAAGTGTGCCAAGAAAGATGGGATGAAACACTGCTGGTGGATTCTGTAAGATGAGAAGTGAGTGATGATAGTTATCTTATTCCACTCACTTCCTCTAGCTGAAGCAAATAATAAAGGATTAAATAAATCAGGACTTGGAATAAAGTAGAAGATGGTACATGCGTTTTAAAGTAGGAACCAGAGTTCTAGGATTAATTGCTGGAGTCCTGCTGTTGAGTCATAATTTTAAAATATCCTCTCTAGGAGAGTGGCCCATGTCAGATAGCTATCCCATGTCAGGAAAAGCATCTAAAATTTCATTGACAATATAATAGCACTTGTCCCTTAATACCATGTGCAAATGAAGTCTAGGCAATTATTAATATTTACCTTTCTGATTAATCACTTCAATACGGCTTCTATCTGGGGAGTGTGACTAAGCATTAAAAATGCTTAGTAGAAAATGTAGGTAGAATACAAGAGTCCATAGAGGGGCACACTCATTGATATAGACTTTCTGCAGGGACCTCATGAGCTAAGCCCCAGTTTTCCCTCCAGCTTCAATTACAATGCTACATTCCATCAGAGTAAACAAACTGTCAATCTTTCTCTAAAAAAGAGAGAGAGAGAAATGTCTTTAAGGTCTGGAAATTGTACTTTTAATTTTAAAATTATGGCATATCAAGATCAAATACTGAGAGAAGAAAAGCAAATTCTGGATTAATGTATAGATTTTTGCATGAAAAACATTCACACATAAAAGTTGTTACTCTTTAGTAAGCATGACTGTTGCACTAGTCCCCACACAGTACCTGCCTTTATGGATTGATGCTGTGTCTTATCCCATAACTCATCTTTTGCATTTGGTAAATAAACAGACATTTCACTTCAGTCTGCAAAGGTATTATGTTTGGTCCTAATTTATACAGTTCCTCTTTCTGAATATGAAGGAAATTGAAAGCACCTACAAATAGAAGCCGAGGAGAAGCCCCCCCCCACCAAAAAAAAAAACCACATCTAACTGGGGTCATAAAATTTTTACAAACACTTGAGCAAGTCAAACCATAAATCACTGTGTCTTGGAAAATTGTAATGATGGGAAATGCCCATACCCTAAGGGAAACTGAGGTTCGATCCTAAGGTTCTTGACCTCTCAGGGAAACCTCTTTAAATTCCACTTAAAGGTCAAGGAGGAAACTTTTGCTCCTTTATGTTTTCATTGAGACCATGGTGAAGACAGTGTTTGAGAATCAGTAGGGAAACTTCTTTACCACATCTACCAGAATTGCAACATCTCTCTTAGATGTAGAAATAAGACTTAGAAATTTTATAGTTCACATTTTGACCAGCTGTTAAATGGGTTTTTCTCCATAGAGAGAAGGATGTCACCATTACCAGAATTTTCAAGAGACTAACACATGGTGAGATTTATAATTCACATTTTTGCATATTCACAGGTGATTTAAAATTGTGATATAGGTGTTATGATGCAGGCTACCAAGTTTTAAAGCAAGCTGTGGAGTATCACTTGGTTGTGTACATTTGGGCCAGTTCTATAAACAATTTTACCCTCAGAATGTTTATTTTTAATGGAGATTATATGTTCACAAGGCCAAAGGATCCGGAAACAAATAAAATAATACATGTGAAATTAATTAGATAAGACTTGAAATAATTTAAGTATTGAATGTATAGCAGCTGTTTGAATACAAATATTTTTGGAGGGTTATGTGTTTCTATTCAAGTCTAATGAAATTATAGCTAGCATCAGTTTTTTATCTTAAAGTTAAATCCAAATAACTATAAAATGCAACATCTGAATATTTTTGTTAGAGCTAGTCGATAGCATTTTATTTACTGTTTCTTGATATGTTATCATTTATCATTATTGTTTCTTAATTTGTTATCATTTAATTATTGTTTCTTTATATGTTATATTTATCATTCATTTAGCCCTCATCCTAGTGTTTTAGATTAAAAAAAGTGGACTACATAATGCCTATGTAGAACGAAGGTGATTTATTTAGAGAATCATTGATATCTAATACAATAGTTCAGTTCAGTTCCATCACAGGATAAAAATGCAGTGGATTCAAGGAACTTAACTTGGAAGGTAATTAGAATGGGTTTTTAATCTATTAATTTAATATTAAAATATAATAAGAAAACATTACATATAGTGACATCCTTATTACTAATTTCTCATATAATTTTGAATATTTTTAATAATGCTATTATATAAACTTATATAATAGTTACATCAGCTGTAAATTAGACACAGAAATTTCTATATTATTTTCAGAATGATCAATGCTAGAATAATGTTGCTGCCAAAATGAATGGGAAGAACCAGTAATGAGTAGTGGTAAGAGACAGGAGGCAAAATTTCCAGGGTCCCAGGTCCAAAAGATGGTTCAGAGCCCTCAGTTCATGGTGTGAAGGGCCTCAGCAATCTTCTGTGCACCTCCAGCATCTGAAGAATAGGGAAGGGAAGTCCATGAGATATTTTCTCAGAAATATGAACAGAACAAGCTGTTTCCAAGAAAAACGTATGAGGGGGAAACTGATAGGGAGGGCTAGGCCTATGATTTGGCTATCTGTGGATTCTTCACAGCAGGAAAATACTTACAGTGTGAGATTCTATATTATGTTAGCATGTTGGTTCCTTGAGTACAAATTAATTACACTGGATAAGTAATAAAATTATCTTCAAACATCATCTCTTCCTGAACAAATATTTAGATGATAAATAATACAATGTTATGAGTTTTAAAATTGATTTTTAATGTTAAATTTTCTTATTATTATTTAAAAATGCATGTTGAAAATAAAAAATCTCTCCTATCTTCATACATTATTAATGAATAGGGTTGCTACAATTTTTCATTTAACATGCTGTAAAAATTATTCACGAAGTATGTCCTTATGTTATTAATTAGTGTTTTATTCATAGCATATCTTGTTAGTTTATAGTAGATTGAGTTGCATAAACATCTTATTCAACATTTTAGATATTTTTGATTTTTTAATAAATGTAATATAATCTTCCATAAAACTTACATCACTTTATTTCACTCTTAGAATAATTTTTAGGGTTGGGGTTACTTGTATAAAAAACATAGTCATTTTTATGACTCTAAACATATTTGCTATAACATTTCCCAATTAGATAATATGAATGACGCTGTTTCATTGCAATTTAGAAGACATCATTTTTTAAAAACCCAACTTAGAAACAAACCTGTTTTATTCTTATGATAGATT
This sequence comes from Tragelaphus eurycerus, assembly GCA_935064755.1. Lineage (NCBI taxonomy): Eukaryota > Metazoa > Chordata > Mammalia > Artiodactyla > Bovidae > Tragelaphus > Tragelaphus eurycerus. The sequence goes on from CAKXYN010000123.1 coordinate 4,518,366, forward strand.
CTTTAGTGTACTTTGTATGTGAAAACACTATTAAAAAATAAAGCTTATATCAATATTCCACATCTTCCTGTTGAATTATATATTACAAAGCAGTTTATAGTAACTGTCTTATTTGACACTCACAGGTCAACAGCTTGAACAAATAGTACTCTATTTTATTGGAGAGGACTCAGAAGTTTTGTGGTTTCTTCAGTGACACATGACTATAAATCTGTAGCTTCTAGATTTTTTATATTGGAAACTGAACAATTATTATATTATTTTAGTTAACTTTTCATTTTGGAATAATTTTAGATTAATAGAAAAGCTGAGGAGGGAGGAGCCAAGATGGCAGAGGAATAGGACAGGGAGAACACTTTCTCCTCCACAAATTCATCAAAAGAACATTTAAACGCTGAGTAATTCCACAAAACAACTTCTGAATGCCGGCAGAGGACATCAGGCTCCCAGAAAAGCAACTCATTGCCTTCTAAAGGAGGTAGGAAAAAATATAAAAGACAAAAAAGAGACAAAAGAGAGAGAGACAGACCTCTGTCCAGGGAAGGGAATCTTAAAAAGAGAGAAGTTTCCAAACACCAGGAAACATTCTCACTGCCGAGTCTGTGCTGAACCTGGGAAGCACAAAGGGCAACATAACAGGGAGGAAAAATAAATAAACAATTAAAACCCACAGATTATGAGCCCTCCGATAACTTCCCCAGCGGAGAAGCAGCACAAACGCCTGCATCTGCCATTAGCAAGCAGGGGCTGGGCAGGGAGGCGCGGCTCGGCCTGCATTGCTTAGAGTAAGCATCTGGCCTGAATATCTCGAGCGCTACCTGAGCGAAATAATTTGGGCTAGCAAACCAGACTGTGGGATACTTACCACACAAAAAGCCAGCCCTAACCTAAGACACCGCCAGGCCCGCGCACAGAACAAAGGACTGTACAGAGATAGCCGGCTGCAGACAGTTCCTGTCCGGTGACAGGCAGCCAGAGCCAGAGGAGGGCAATCGCAGCCCCAGAGAGACATTATCTACAAAACTGTAAGCAGGCTTCTTTGCTAACTAAGACTTCTTGGGGCTCTGGTGGGTCAACATCCGCCTGAGAAGGTGCACCAGTTGTACACCTAGAAAACCGAGCGGCGGGGAGGCGATAAGTTGCAGAAGCTGCACTTGCTAAACACCTCATAACCTGCGCTGCTAGAACCTGCGAAGGACACAAAACGCAGGCCCAACTGAACCTGGGCCTCTGAGGACTACCCAAGTGCCTGAACTTGAGTGGCTTAGACCTGGGAGGAGCAAGCAGCCCAGAGCCAGCTGCGGATGGTTCCCTAGAGCCTGAGCAGAGTGGGCAGGGAGGCTACACGTGCCGTGAGTGGGGGCAGGCCCAGTGTGGCTGAGGCACTTCGAGCACACGCCAGTGTTATTTATTTGCAGCGTCCCTCCCTCCCCACAGTGCGACTGAACAAGTGAGCCTAAAAAAAAAAAAAAAAAAAAAAAAAAGGGTGTCCACCACCGCCCCCTTTGTATCAGGGCGGAAATCAGACACTGAAGAGACCAGCAAACAGAAGAAGCTATAACAGAGGGAACCGCCGTGGAAGCAACAGGCAATAAACTAAAACCCCGTGGTTAGTACCAACTACAGAGGAAGGGGCCTATAGATCTTGAGAAATTTAAGCCGGAACAAAGAACTAGCCGAAAATGAACTGAACCCACAATACCCACAACAATATCAGAGAAAGTCCTATATATATTTTTACTATTTTTACCATCATTCTTTCTTTCTTTTTTTTTTAATTTAAAAAAAAATTAAATCCTCTATTACTTCTTTAATTTTCACTTTTATAACCTACTATTACTTTGTAAAAAAAATAAAAAAATAAATAAAAGACTTAAAAAAAAACCCCAAACTTCATATATATATTTTTATAACTTTTGTGAGTTTTTTATTTTCTTTAACATTGTATTTTTGAAACTCCAAACTCTACTCTAGATTTTTAACTTTTGCTTTTTGGTATTTGGTATCAATTTGTACCTATATTTTCTTTATAACTTTTGTGACTTTTTTTCCTTTTCTTTTTCTCTCTTTCTTTTCCTTCTTCTTTTCTTTAACATTGTAATTTTGAAACTCCAAACTCTACTCTAGAATTTTAATTTTTGCTTTTAGGCATTTGTTACCAATTTTGTACCTTTAAGAACCTAATCTTCAGTACCCACTTTTTACTAGGGAGTGAGACTACTGGCTTGACTGTTCTCTCCACCTCCGGACTCTCCTTTTTCTCCATCAGGTTGCCTGTGTCTCCTCCCTAACCCCTCTCTACTCTACCCAACTCTGTGAATTTCTGTGTGTTCCAAACAAAGGAAAACACTTAGGGAACTGATTACTGACTGGATCTGTCTCTCTCCTTTTCATTCCCTCCTTTTATCCTCCTGACCACCTCTGTCTCCTTCCTCCCTCTTCTCTTCTCTGTATAACTCCGTGAACATCTCTGAGCGGTCCAGTTGTGGAGTGCACATAAGGAAGTGGTTACTGGTTAGCCCGCTTTCTCCTCTATTGATTCCACCACATCTCATTCGGGTCACCTCTAACTCCCTCCTCCCTCTTCTCTTCCCCATGTAACTGTGAACCTCACTGGGTGACACTCACGGTGGAGAAACTTTTCATCTTTAACCTAGATGTTTTATCAATGGTGCTGTATAGAAGCAGAAGTTTTGAGACTACTGTAAAAACAAGACTGATAACTGGAAACAGGAGGCTTAAGTCCAAACCTTGACTCCAGGGAACATTAATTGTCAGGAGCTCATCAAATGCCTCCATACCTACACTGAAACCAAGCATCACACAAGGGCCAACAAGTTCCATGGCAAGACATACCAAGAAAATTCTCCAGCAACACAGGAACACACCCTTAGCTCCAATATACAGGCTACCCCAAGTCACCCCCAAATCATATACATCTCATAACTCATTACTGGACACTTCATTGCACTCCAGTGAGAAGAAATCCAGCTCCAGCTACCAGAACACTGACACAAGCTTCCCTAACCAAGAAACCTTGACAAGCCACCTGTACAAACCCACACACAGTGAGGAAATGCCACAATAAAGAGAACTCCACAAACTGCCAGAATACAGTACAGACACCCCAAACTCAGCAATTTAAACAAGATGAAGAGACAGAAGAATACCCAGCAGGTAAAGGAACAGGATAAATGCCCACCAAACCAAACAAAAGAGGAAGAAATAGCAAACCTACCTGATAAAGAATTCCGAATAATGATAGTGAAATTAATCCAAAATCTGGAAATAAAAATGGAATCACAGATAAATAGCCTGGAGAAAAGCATTAAGAAGATGCAAGAAAGGTTTAACAAGGACCTAGAAGAAATAAAAAAGAGTCAATATATAATGAATAATGCAATAAATGAGATCCAAAACACTCTGGAGGCAACAAATAGTAGAATAACAGAGGCAGAAGATAAGATTAGTGAATTAGAAGATAGAATGGTAGAAATAAATGAATCAAAGGAGAAAAATGAAAAAAGAAAAGAAATATGAACAATCTCAGAGACCTCCAGGACAATATTAAACGTTACAACATTCGAATCATAGGAGTCCCAGAAGAAGAAGACAAAAAGAAAGACCATGAGAAAATACTAGAGGAGATAATAGTTGAAAACTTCCCTAAAATGGGGAAGGAAATAATCATTCAAGTCCAAGAAACCCAGAGAGTCCCAAACAGGATAAACCCAAGGCGAAACACCCCAAGACACATATTAATCAAATTAACAAAGATCAAACACAAAGAACAAATATTAAAAGCAGCAAGGAAAAAACAACAAATAACACACAAGGGAATTCCCATAAGGATAACAGCTGATCTTTCAATAGAAACCCTCCAAGCCAGGAGGGAATGGCAAGACATACTTAAAGTGATGAAAGAAAAGAACCTACAGCCCAGATTATTGTACGCAGCAAGGATCTCATTCAAATATGAATGAGAAATCAAAAGCTTTACAGACAAGCAAAAGCTGAGAGAATTCTGCACCACCAAACCAGATCTCCAACAAATACTAAACGACATTCTCTAGACAGGAAACACAAAAAGGGTATATAAATTCGAATCCAAAACAATAAAGTAAATGGCAATGGGATCATACTTATCAATAATTACCTTAAATGTAAATGGGTTGAATGCCCCAACCAAAAGACCAAGACTGGCCAAATGAATACAAAAACAAGATCCCTACATATGTTGTCTACAAGAGACTCACCTCAAAACAGGGGACACATACAGACTGAAAGTGAAGGGCTGGAAAAAGATTTTCCATGAAAATAGGGACCTAAAGAAAGCAGGAGTAGCAATACTCATATCAGATAAAATAGACTTTAAAACAAAGGCTGTGAAAAGAGACAAAGAAGGTCACTACGTAATGATCAAAGGATCAATCCAAGAAGAAGATATAACAATTATAAATATATATGCACCCAACATAGGAGCACTGCAATATGTAAGACAAATGCTAACAAGTATGAAAGGAGAAATTATCAATAACACAATAATAGTGGGAGACTTTAACACCCTACTCACAACAATGGATAGATCAACTAAACAGAAAATTAACAAGGAAACACAAACTTTAAATGATACAATAGACCAGTTAGACCTAATTGATATCTATAGGACATTTCATCCCAAAACAATGAATTTCACCTTTTTCTCAAGTGCACACGGAACCTTCTCCGGAATAGATCACATCCTGGGCCATAAATCTAGCCTTGGTAAGTTCAGAAAAATTGAAATCATTCCAAGCATCTTTTCTGACCACAATGCAGTAAGATTAGATCTCAATAACAAGAGAAAAACTATTAAAAATTCTAACATATGGAGGCTGAACAACATGCAGCTGAATAACCAACAAAACACAGAAGAAATCAAAAAAGAAATCAAAATTTGTATAGAAACAAATGAAAATGAAAACACAACAACCCAAAACCTGTGGGACACTGTAAAAGCAGTCGTAAGGGGAAGGTTCATAGCAATACAGGCATATCTCAAGAAACAAGAAAAAAATCAAATAAATAACCTAACTCTACACCTAAAGCAACTAGAAAAGGAAGAAATGAAGCACCCCAGGGTTAGTAGAAAGAAAGAAATCTTAAAAATTAGGGCAGAAATAAATGCAAAAGAAACAAAAGAGACCATAGCAAAAATCAACAAAGCCAAAAGCTGGTTCTTTGAAAGGATAAATAAAATTGACAAACCATTAGCCAGACTCATCAAGAAACAAAGCGAGAACAATCAAATCAATAAAATTAGAAATGAAAATGGAGAGATCCCAACAGACAACACAGAAATACAAAGGATCATAAGAGACTACTATCAGCAATTATATGGCAATAAAATGGACAACGTGGAAGAAATGGACAAATTCTTAGAAAAGTACATCTTTCCAAAACTGAATCAGGAAGAAATAGAAAATCTTAACAGACCCATCACAAGCACAGAAATTGAAACTGTAATCAGAAATCTTCCAGCAAACAAAAGCCCAGGTCCAGACAGCTTCACAGTTGAATTCTACCAAAAATTTAGAGAAGAGCTAACACCTATTCTACTCAAACTGTTCCAGAAAATTGCAGAGGAAGGCAAACTTCTAAACTCATTCTATGAGGCCACCATCAACCTAATACCAAAACCTGACAAAGATGCCACAAAAAAAGAAAACTACAGGCCAATATCACTGATGAACATAGATGCAAAAATCCTTAACAAAATTCTAGCAATCAGAATCCAACAACACATTAAAAAGATCATACACCATGACCAAGTGGGCTTTATCCCAGGAATGCAAAGATTCTTCAATATCCGCAAATCAATCAATGTAATACACCACATTAACAAATTGAAAAATAAAAACCATATGATTATCTCAATAGATGCAGAGAAAGCCTTTGACGAAGTTCAACATCCATTTATGATAAAAACTCTCCAGAAAGCAGGAATAGAAGGAACATACCTCAACATAATAAAAGCTATATATGACAAACCCACAGCAAACATTATCCTCAATGGTGAAAAATTGAAAGCATTTCCTCTAAAGTCAGGAACAAGACAAGGATGCCCACTTTCACCAGTACTATTCAACATAGTTTTGGAAGTTTTGGCCACAGCAATCAGAGTAGAAAAAGAAATAAAAGGAATCCAAATTGGAAAAGAAGAAGTAAAACTCTCACTGTTTGCAGATGACATGATCCTCTATGTAGAAAACCCTAAAGACTCCACCAGAAAATTACTAGAACTAATCAATGAATATAGTAAAGTTGCAGGATATAAGATCAACACACAGAAATCCCTTGCATTCCTGTACACTAATAATGAGAAAATAGAAATAGAAATTAAGGAAATAATTCCATTCACCATTGCAATGAAAAGAATAAAATACTTAGGAATATATCTACCTAAAGAAACTAAAGACCTATATTTAGAAAACTATAAAACATTGGTGAAAGAAATCAAAGAGGACACTAATAGATGGAGAAATATACCATGTTCATGGATTGGCAGAATCAATATAGTGAAAATGAGTATACTACCCAAAGCAATTTATAGATTCAATGCAATCCCCATCAAGCTACCAATGATATTCTTCACAGAGCTAGAACAAATAATTTCTCAATTTGTATGGAAATACAAAGAACCTCGAATAGCCAAAGCTATCTTGAGAAAGAAGAATGGAACTGGAGGAATCAACCTGCCTGACTTCAGGCTCTACTACAAAGCCACAGTCATCAAGACAGTATGGTACTGGCACAAAGACAGAAATATAGATCAATGGAACAAAATAGAAAGCCCAGAGGTAAATCCACGCACATATGGACACCTTATTTTTGACAAAGGAGGCAAGAATATACAATGGGTTAAAGACAATCTCTTTAACAAGTGGTGCTGGGAAAACTGGTCAAACACTTGTAAAAGAATGAAACTAGAGCACTTTCTAACACCATACACAAAAATAAACTCAAAATGGATTAAAGATCTAAATGTAAGACCAGAAACCATAAAACTCCTAGAGGAAAACATAGGCAAAACACTCTCTGACATACATCACAGCAGGATCCTCTATGACCCACCTCCCAGAATATTGGAAATAAAATAAAAAATAAACAAATGGGACCTAATCAAACTGAAAAGCTTCTGCACAACAAAGGAAACTATAAGCAAGCTGAAAAGACAGCCTTCAGAATGGGAGAAAATAATAACAAATGAAGCAACTGACAAACAACTAATCTCAAAAATATACAAGCAACTCCTACAGCTCAATTCCAGAAAAAATAAATAACCCAATCAAAAAATGGGCCAAAGAACTAAATAAACACTTCTCCAAAGAAGACATACAGATGGCTAACAAACACATGAAAAGATGCTCAACATCACTCATTATCAGAGAAATGCAAATCAAAACCACTATGAGGTATCATTTCACACCAGTCAGAATGGCTGCGATCCAAAGTCCCCAAGCAATAAATGCTGGAGAGGGTGTGGAGAAAAGGGAACCCTCTTACACTGTTGGTGGGAATGCAAACTAGTACAGCCATTATGGAGAACAGTATGGAGATTCCTCAAAAGACTGGGAATAGAACTGCCTTATGATCCAGCAATCCCACTGCTGGGCATACACACTGAGAAAACCAGAATTGAAAGAGACACATGTACCCCAATGTTCATCGCAGCACTGTTTATAATAGCCAGGACATGGAAGCAATCTAGATGTCCATCAGCAGATGAATGGATAAGAAAGCAGTGGTACATAGACACAATGGAGTACTACTCAGCCATTAAAAAGAATACATTTGAATCAGTTCTAATGAGGTGGATGGAACTGGAGCCTATTATACAGAGTGAAGTAAGCCAGAAAGAAAAACACAAATACAGTATACTAACGCATATATATATGGAATTTAGAAAGATGATAACAATAACCCTGTATACGAGACAGCAGAGGAGACACTGATGTATAAAACAGTCTTTTGGACTCTGGGAGAGGGAGAGGGTGGGATGATTTGGGAGAATGGCATTGAAATATGTATAATATCATGTTTGAAACGAGTCGCAAGTCCAGGTTCGATGCCTTATACCAGATGCCTGGTGCTGGTGCACTGGGACAACCCAGAGGGATGGTATGGGGAGGGAGGAGGGAGGAGAGTTCAGGATGGGGAACACATGAATACCTGTGGTGCATTCATTTTGATGTATGGCAAAACCAATACAATACTGTAAAGTTAAGTAAAATAAAATTTAAAAAAAAAGGAAAAAAACAAAAAGGAAAAGTTGACAAGATAATACAGAGTTTCTGTCTGCTCCTCAATTATTTTGCCCTAATAATTATCATCTAACATTACTAGTAGTATATTTGTCAAAACTGTGGAATGAACATTGATTAAAGAAGCACAAGATTTTAATCATGTTTCACTAACTTTTCCATGTCTATCACTTTTCTGTTCTAGGGGTCAACCCAGGACAGCACAGCACGTTTAATTACCTTTCAAATAATTTCTAATCATAGAACTGTGATCATAAACTCGGAGGACACTGTACTCTCCATTGCCTAAGTATTAACAGTAATTTTGGAAATTCCTTTTATCTAAAAAAAAAAAAAAGCAGTTTGATTTGTTAATATTTAATGAGCATTTAATTCTAAAATAGTATTTCTTAGAAACTTCCCAGTTTAGGGAAGTACAGAGCCTAAGAATTACTTGTTAGATTAATACAGAGCCTTGATCTTTCTCTCCACTGTTTGTATTATTTGATTTTCTTTGTACAATGACACTACCTGAAAAAGATTTGGACTCCTGGGGATCTGGGCTTCCTAGCTGATGCTAATGGTAAAAAACCTACCTGCCAATCAAGGAGACAGAAGAGATGCAGATTTGATCCCTGGGTCGGGAAGATCCCCTGAAGAAGAGCATGGCAATTCATTCCAATATTCTTGCCTGGAGACTCCCATTGACAGAGAGGCCTGACAGGCTACAGTCCATAAGGCCACAAAGAATTGGACACAACTGAAGCAATTTAGCATCCACACATGCATACATGAGGGTCTGAAGACTATAAAATTGTATTCAGGGATTATTAAAGACTGCTGCAAATTTAAATGATACCATATCTTCATTGTGGAAACCAAAAAACTATTTTATATTTGTGAATATGAAAAAGGTGAGTAAAGATATTTGTAAGCCTAGATCAGTTCAGTTCAGTTCAGTCGCTCAGTCATGTCTGACTCTGCGACCCCATAAATCGCAGCATGCCAGGCCTCCCTGTCCATCACCAACTCCCGAAGTTCATTCAGACTCATGTCCATCGAGTCAGTGATGCCATCCAGCCATCTCATCCTCTGTCGTCCCCTTCTCCTCCTGCCTCCAATCCCTCCCAGCATCAGTCTTTTCCAATGCGTCAACTCTTCATATGAGCTGGCCAAAGTATTGGAGTTTCAGCTTTAGCATCATTCCTTCCAAAGAAATCCCAGGGCTGATCTCCTTCAGAATGGACTGGTTGGATCTCTTGCAGTCCAAGTGATTCTCAAGAGTCTTCTCCAACACCACAGTTCAAAAGCATCAATTCTTTGGCACTCAGCTTTCTTCACAGTCCAACTCTCACATCCATACATGACCACTGGAAAAAACCATAGCCTTGACTAGATGTGGACCTCTGCTTTTCAATATGCTATGTAGGTTGGTCATAACTTTCCTTCCAAGGAGTAAGCGTCTTTTAATTTCATGGCTGCAGTCACCATCTGCAGTGATTTTGGAGCCCAGAAAAATAAAGTCTGTCACTGTTTCCACTGTTTCCCCATCTATTTGCCATGTAGTGATGGGACCAGATGCCATGATCTTCGTTTTCTGAATGTTGAGCTTTAAACCACCTTTTTCACTCTCCACTTTCACTTTCATCAAGAGGCTCTTTAGTTCCTCTTCACTTTCTGCCATAAGGGTGGTGTCGTCTGCATATCTGAGGTTATTGATATTTCTCCCAGCAATCTTGTTTCTAGCTTGTGCTTCTTCCAGCCCAGCGTTTCTCATGATCATGGTAAAGCATAAATTAGGAGTAAAAGGATTTTCATTTCTGCTCTGTGTCAAAGGCTCTGGCAACTTATTCACACTTATGACACATTTCTCCAGTGCATCTAACTGCATTAATGGTTTTATCAATATCAATATTGCCTTATCTGATCCTTCCAAGAACCCATTGTTATTATACACAATTATAGAATAGAATCTGAGCTCTCGAGAATTTTAAGTAACTTTTCTCATCACATAATATAACAGTACAAGAGCTTTGATTTGAACCTAGGTCTCTATGAATCTGGACCTGATGTCTTTAATTTCATTTCATTGTCTCTACATATATTGATAGTTTTTACTCTTAAATATATAGTCATTAACTTATTCAATGATCTTATAAAGTTTGTTTCATCTTCTTGTTTGCTTGATGACATAGCTGAATATGGAGTTCAGAGTCCAGGCACTGTTTAGGAATCTCTAGTACCCTGGAAACAATTTGTTTTAAAGTAAGTAAAAAAATGTGTTGTATATACATCTGTATATTTGCTAGTTTTATTCATATTTTCAATCATTTTTGTTAGCAGTGTCATTCATAAAATTCAACTCATTTTTAATTCTTTAAGAAAGCCAAATTATTCTTTTACTTCCCTATTAACAAGCATAGATAGTATGTATATGTACACACACACACACTCACTTGCCACTTGACTGATGAATTTCTCATATGTACAGGAAGGATATGATCATATTTCTCTGGTTGTTTGGCGTTAAAGAATCCACCTGCCAATGAAGTTTCAATCCCTGCATCAGGAAGATTCCTTGGAGAAGGAAATGACAACCCACTCCAGGGTTCTTGTTTGGGAAATCCTATGAACAGAGGAGCCTGACAGGTTACAGTTCATGAAGTCACAAAGAGTCAGACATGACTGAGTGACTAAACATCAACAAAGGACAGTCATTCTTCAAAGCTGTGTCTTGCTGTAAGAAATGAAGTCAAAAGTTGGAGTAATATCTGGATAATTAATGGAAAACCTTTCTGTGGGTAAGCTGTTTGGCTTTTTAAGTGAGAGAAGAGTCACTAAAATCAGTAAGGGCATTTTATCATAAGCAGCAATTACACATTTTCCAATTTGACCCTCATTATAATTGTATGAAATGGGTAGGGACGTTATATGTGAATCTCCCTACATTACAGTAAGTCATATACATTTGAAGCAGACACACACTCATGAGTACTGCTTGATCTGATTGGGCCACTTTGAATAAATACTTAGCAAAGAATAAAGCCTCAGGCTCTGTCTATAGTCAACATTCTGTTTCTATTCCTTACCCATTTGGTTACTGTCACTTTGTATCTATAAATAATTTGGCCATTACCTTCTGATTCTACATCATTGGCTCTGTGTCCTTCATCAAGAAGCATCAGTCAAATATGAACACAGAAATCAGGTTATAACCTCTACAGTGAATGGAAACTCTAGAGAAATCCCTCCTGCTCTGAAGCTCTTGCTAGAAAAATTTTTGCTCCTTTCCCTGTAGAGTCAATCACTTCCATGCTGGAGTCAGAGGTTCTGGGTTAAAACTCCAGAGCCAACATCTGTTATCTTTAATTTTATCTCTTTAAGCATGGACTTCCTACCGGTAAAACTGGGTAATAAGATCTAATGAGGACTGTTTCGTAGCCACTTAACTCTGAACAGCTGCTTCCTTGCATTATTTAACTTAGTCATCATAACAGTACATATTAGTAGGTATTACTTATTTTTGTCAGCTTCTCTTCTTGTTTTTAAATAACGTGTGAAGGATCCTCTATGACCCACCTCCCAGAATATCAGAAATAAAATCAAAAATGAACAAATGGGACCTAATCAAACTTAAAAGCTTCTGCACAACAAAGGAAACTATAAGCAAGGTGAAAAGACAGCCTTCAGAATGGGAGAAAATAATAGCAAATGAAGCAACAGACAAACAACTAATCTCAAAAATATACAAGCAACTTCTACAGCTCAATTCCAGAAAAATAAACCACCCAATCAAAAAATGGGCCAAAGAACTAAATAGACATTTCTCCAAAGAAGACATACAGATGGCTAACAAACACATGAAAAGATGCTCAACATCACTCATTATCACAGAAATGCAAATCAAAACCACTATGAGGTACCATTTCATGCCAGTCAGAATGGCTGCAATCCAAAAGTCCACAAGCAATAAATGCTGGAGAGGGTGCGGAGAGAAGGCAACCCTCATACACTGTTGGTGGGAATGCAAACTAGTACAGTCACTATGGAGAACAGTATGGAGATTCCTCAAAAAACTGGGAATAGAACTGCCTTATGATCCAGCAATCCACTGCTGGGTATACACACTGAGAAAACCAGAATTGAAAGAGACACGTGTACCCCAATGTTCATAGCAGCACTGTTTACAATAGCCAGGACTTGGAAGCAACCTAGATGTCCATCCACAGATGAATGGATAAGAAAGCTGTGGTATGTATACACAATGGAGTATTACTCAGCCATTAAAAGAATACATTTGTATCAGTTCTAAGGAGATGGATGGAACTGGAGCCTATTATTCAGAGTGAAGTAAGCCAGAAACAAAAACACAAATACAGTATACTAACGCATATATATGGAATTTAGAAAGATGGTAAAAATAACCCTATTTACGAGACAGCAAAAGAGACACTGATGTATAGAACAGACTTTTGGACTCTGGGACCGGGAGAGGGTGGGATGATTGGGGATAATAGCATTGAAATATGTTCAAAAGCAGAGACATCACTTTGCCAACAAAGGTTCGCCTAATCAAGGCTATGGTCTTTCCTGTGGTCATGTATGGATGTGAGAGCTGGACTGTGAAGAAGGCTGAGCGCCGAAGAATTGTTGCTTTTGAACTGTGGTGTTGGAGAAGACTCTTGAGAGTCCCTTGGAGTGCAAGAAGATCCAACCGGTCCATTCTGAAGGAAATCAGCCCTGGGATTTCTTTGGAAGGAATGATGCTAAAGCTGAGACTCCAGTATTTTGGCCACCTCATGTGAAGAGTTGACTCATTGGAGAAGACTCTGATGCTGGGAGGGATTGAGGGCAGGAGGAGAAGGGGACAACAGAGGATGAGATGGCTGGATGGCATCACTGACTCGATGAATGTGAGTCTGAGTGACCTCCGAGAGCTGGTGATGGATAGGGAGGCCTGGCGTGCTGCAGTTCATGGGGTCTCAAAGAGTCGGACACGACTGAGCGACTGATCTGATCTGATCTGATGTATAATATCATATCTGAAACGAGTCGTCAGTCCAGGTATGATGCCCAATAACAGATGCCTGGGACTGGAGCACTGGGACGACCTGGAGGGATGGTGTGGGGAGGGGGGAGGGAGGAGGGTTCAGGATGGGGAACACGTGTATACTGGTGGCGGATCCATCTCAATGTATAGTAAAAGCAATACAATATTGTAAAGTTAAGCAAAATTAAAAAAAAAAAAGAGAAAGAAAAAAATAAATAAAAATAAATAACGAGTGAAAAGAAAGCTAACTTAATACATGGATATTTATTATGTATTAGTCTACAGCAAGGTGTGTTCCCAATGGCCTTTTTTTTTTTTTTTTTTTGAAGAATGAATTAGTTGATTTTAAAGTCTCAGGGTTTTTTTAGATTTTAAAGAAATAACTAGGAGTATAGCCACGATCCAAGCACTTCTTCAGTTTTGTTTTATTTCTCCTTCTATCTGTATGTAGATAAGGAAGTCACCTGATCACGGATGACATGCAAACCCCCCCCCCCCCCCCCGCTTCTCCCACCCATGCACGTGGCAGGCATGACCAATAAACTGCTCTTTTCCTTTCCTCAGAACATGGATGTGGCTTCAGAATTCTTCTCACGATTCACTCCAGGAAACCACTACTATTAACATATGACCAGAGTTGGCAGTTGAGATAACTATTTCTTATCCCCAGCCCAGGTGGATCCCTACCCTTCTCTTATATTGAAGCTCTATCTTAAAACATTTAACAATTTATCTAAACTTCAATTCTTCCTGGTATCCCCCTAACACCTTCAACAAATTTCTAGTTTTGTGTTCTCAATGAAAAAGCAAGCACAAGAACATAATTCAATTTTTCACATGGATGCACCAATTTGTTGATGACAACGATGACTCTCAAAACTGATCTGAAACACATTTGTCTTTCGTCTAACTGTAGATTCTACATGCTCACTGTGGTACCTTTCACTTTTTCCTTGGAAATTATGCAAAACCAAAGCTTTGTAACTGAGTTTGTCCTCCTGAGGCTTTCACAGAATCCAACCATGCAGAAAATAATATTTGTTGTATTTTTGTTCATTTACATTGCAACTGCTGGGGGCAACTTGCTTATTGTGGTGACCATCAGTAGCAGCCCAGCACTCTGGGGCTCCCCCATGTACTTCTTGCTGACTTTTCTGTCCTTCCTGGATGCATGCCTCTCCTCCGTCATTGTCCCAAAGATGATTGTGGACTCTCTCCTTTGGAAGAAAACCATTTCCTTCAAAGGTTGCATGACCCAGCTCTTTGCTGAACACTTCTTTGCTGGGATGGAGGGGATTGTCCTCAGTGCCATGGCCTATGACTGCTATGTGGCCATCTGCAAGCCTTTGAAATATTCTTCTATCATGAACTGCAGACTCTGTGTCCTACTAATGGTGGTAGCCTGGACAGGGGGCTTCATTCATTCCATGATACAGATTTTCTTCACTTTCCAGCTGCCCTTCTGTGGCCCCAATGCCATTGATCACTTCATGTGTGACTTGTACCCACTGCTGGAGCTTGCCTGCACTGACACTCACATCTTTGGGCTTTTGGTAGTCACCAACAGTGGGTTTACCTGCATCGTAATCTCCTCCTTGTTGCTTATCTCTTCTGGGGTCATTTTGCTGTCTCTGAGAACCCATAGCTCTGAAGGGCAGCAGAAAGCCCTCTCTACCTGCAGATCTCATATTGCTGTTGTGATTTTGTTCTTTATCCCATGCATATTTATGTATGTATGGCCTCCATATTCTTTCTCCTTTAACAAAATGGTAGCCATATTTTATACCATCCTAACTCCCTTGTTCAATCCTTTGATTTAAGCTTTCAGGAACAAAGAAGGAAAGAGTGCCATGAGGAAAGTGTGGAATAGGATAATGGTTTCTAATGAAAAATAAAACATTTAAAGTTGAATAAAAAAATTCACATTTTCTGATCAGACAAAAATTTTATATGGATGAGCATTGTTTGACAGGGGTTGACTGTGTGTATCACAATAAACTGTGGGACATTTGGAAAAGACGGGAATACCAGACCACCTGACCTGTCTCTTGAGAAACCTGTGTGCAGATCAGGAAGCAATAGTTACAACTGGACATGGAGCAACAGACTGGTTCCAAATAGGAAAAGGAGTACATCAAGGGTGTATACTGTCACCCTGCTTATTTAACTTATATGCAGAGTACATCATGAGAAAAGCTGTGCTGGAGGAAGCACAAGCTGGAATCAAGATTGCCGGGAGAAATATCAATAACCCCAGACATGTATATGACACCACCCTTATGGCAGAAAGTGAAGAAGAACTAAAGGCCTTTTGATGAAAGTTGAGAAGAGCGTGAAAAATTTGGCTTAAAGCTCAACATTCAGAAAACTAAGGTCATAGCATCTGGTCTCATCACTTCATGAAAAATAGATGGGGAAACAGTGGAAACTGTCAGATTTTATTTTTTCTGGGCTCCAAAATCACTCCAAAGATTCTTGAGAGTCCCTTGGACTGCAAGGAGATCCAACCAGTCCATTCTAAAGGAGATCAGTCCTGGGTGTTCATTGGTAGGACTGATGTTGAAGCTGAAACTCCAATACTTTGGCTACCTGATGCCAAGAGATGACTCATTTGAAAAGACCCCAATGCTGGGAAAGATTGAGAGCAGGAGTAGAAGGGGACAACAGAGGATGAGATGGCTGGATGGCATCACCGACTCGATGGACATGGGTTTGGGTGGACTCCGGGAGTTGGTGATGGACAGGGAGGCCTGGCGTGCTGGGATTCATGGGGTCACAAAGAGTCGGACAAGACTGAGCGACTAAACTGGACTGAAATGTAAGTAATGTAATATTATAAAAAATTAACATATGTTCTAGGAAATAGTTTAGTTTTCATTTTTAGGTCACTTATGAACTCTGATTTGGCAATTCAATATCCTCAAATGAACTAAGAAGACTTAGAATCTATAAGTAAAAAAAGAATGAAAAAAATTACTCTCACTTCTTGCTACTCATTTGATATTTTGGGAAATATTTCTGGAGGGAAGACAATTGTCTTAGAGATTAGGTTTTGCATATATAAATATAAATACATATATATATCAATGAACTTTTTGCCCAACCTGATGTATCTGCTGTACAACTGAAAATAACAAAGCTTTGTAAATCAACTTTATTAAAAAAAAAATAAATAAACAATAGAAAGAGAAATATTAACATAGTAATGTTTCAGATTTGCTAAAGAACTGTAATTATTGCTGACATTAGCCCTTTGATATTGATGATAACTATAATTCACACTTTGAAAGTGAAAGTGATGTTGCTCAGTCATGTTCAACTCTTTTGTGGCCCCATGGATTGTTGCCTACCAGGCTCCTGTATCCATAGGCTTTTCCAGGCAAGGGTACTGGTGTGGCTTGCCATTTCCTTCTCCAGGGGATCTTCCCGACACAGGGATTGAACCCTGCTCTCCCGCATTGCAAGCAGATGCTTTACCATCTGAGCCACCAGGGAAACCAGTTCACAAGTTGATGTAACACAAACAAGAGTAGTTAGCCACACATATTTCATCTACGGGCTTTCAGCTGCCTTCAAAGACTTCCAGGCCTCTAGAAGAGATGGACTTAGGAAAGTTTATGCAGAAGAGAACAGAATTACCTCAAATCAAGTCATATGAGTTGAAGTTTAACCAGTTGTTCTCAAGGCGTGATTTTGCCCTTGGACTGTTTGAGCTAGGTAGCTCATTGCATATCACTTGCAACTGGTTTGGAAGAAATAGTTTCCTTGGAGCTCCTGAGGCTTAAGGCCTACCTTAAGCATTTGCAAACTCTTGTGTGAATTTCTATAAATATCCAGTACAGTAAAAAGAAAACACTTAGCCTCATGATTTTTCACACATACACAAAAAGAAGACAGACAGCGAGCGAGAGAGAGAGAGATACAGTAGGAAGAAAGCTGGCTGCAGAGGCATTTATGTCTCAAAGTGTAGGAATAGTTTACTCCAATGAAATTTCCAAGAATGGAATTAAGAAATTCACTCCATTTTCAGAGCATTCTCTCTGCTCCAATACAGACCTTGCTGTTCTGTCTGACCCAGTATTACCAGGAAGGAGCTGTGTGAATTACGGCTACATGAAGAGTTCCCTTTCTCCATAAACTCTTTACATCCCTCCATCACTTGTGATGGAAGGCAATGATAAATCTTAATGAAGTATAGTTTGTGTGTTTTATTCAAGCTTCACATATTTCACCTTATAAGTAAATGAAAGTTGAAGACATGAAAAATATACTCTATTGGAAGTCATCTGTTTGGTTGTAAGAAAAGAGGTAAGTTTCTCAATCTGTCAGAAATTTTTTCTTCTATGCCAGCTTAGTCTCAGTCATGTCTGACTCTTTGTGACTCCATGGACTGTAGCCTGCCAGGCTCTTCTGTCAATGAGATTTTCCAGGCGACAATTCTGGAGGGTGTTGCACTCTTCCAAGGGATCTTCCCAACCCAGGGGTTGAACCCAGGCCTCTTGTATTGCAGGCGGATTCTTTACCATCTGAGCCCTAAACACTGATCTCTTGGAATCTATACTCAGTGTGTCTTCTAACAAACGACAGAGCTCCTGGGGAGTGTTTCTACCAATGAAGAATTATGTTGGTTCAGGTTTCCTAGGCCTTCCCTAGACTTAGCACATAGCTGAACTACCTCTCAAAGGCATTTCTGCTCACAGAGGACACAACACAAGGAATGAAGGCCAGCTTGGCAGAAGTTTCTCTCTTAGGGAGCTCCTGGTTCAAAGTCTATGGTCAGAGCTGATGCTTCTGGGACAGAGTATGAAATTGGGCTCTACTTTCTACACATCCGGAGTTTCAGGATTCTTGACAATCCTTGGGACGACACACAAGTCTCTCTTTAATTGGGCTAAGTGATGGCGTGGTTGTTCAGGAAGAAAGAAGCTGAACTGTGGGATGAAATCTCATATAAAATGACTTTCTCTAAGATGTTTGTTCTCCTTCCCACTCTATATCGCATCCCTGACTCTTTTTCCCTGAAACCTGCTTACTCCTCTATCCTGTTCTGACTGCTTTAGTCTGCTTCTTTCCTCCTCTTCACTATTATCCAGTTGACATTTATTATTATTATTTGCTTTAATATTAACCTCAGCATGCAGTTTAGTACACTTGGCTTTGGAGTCAGGACATAAACTTAAGATATCAATTGCTATCCTTCTCTCGTGACTCATTATTTCTCTTTTCTAAGATGCAATCTATGTGATGATTAGAATTTAATATTTTATATGAGATGTAGGGTGAATGCTGAGAGAGAAGCTATGTAGTAACATCCCTTTCTAGTTCTAGCCTAAGTGCCTTAATTAAAACACTCTGTATCACAGATCATGCTTTGTAACTAAAAATGGATGAACCACATGGCCAGTCCAGTTACCTTACAAAAAACATGTTTGTCAAATGAAATAGCACAAGCAAAAACTTGTTTGAATGATAAGATTATGGAAAAAGAATAATATTTAATCCTGAATTGCCTTATTCAATCATAAACACACACACACACACACACACACATTTGGAACATAGGAAATAGAGGCAGATGGTTATTTAACTTAGGAAGAATGGAAAAATTTTGGCACCAAATATATTTGAATCAGTTAACAGTTCAGTAGGTAAAAGTAAAATGTAGGGATCAAGGAAGGAAAAAGACCTTCTACTACCATTATGCCCTCCCAAATCAAAGAGGCAGGGTGGTCCAGAAAAGTTTGGAGATAATGGTTGAATTCAATAATAAAATTCTCAAGTAGTATTGACTTAAACTAATGTATACATCCTTCAATGATGCTTTCCCAGTTTTATGTCCCCAAATCTTCTCTTTCTTACTTAAAATAAAATAGAATTAGTTGAACTGGATGTCATGTTTGTCTGTTATCTACCCAAAATTTGTCCCTTAAAACTTTTGGATTTAATGAGAGTGTGGTTTTTAATGATGTGAGCATCTATTTTTTCTGAAGCAATGCATATTCCCTTTCTAAAAATATGTAATCACTCTTCTATCCTAACTCCTCTTCTCACAGCAAAGGGCTCCCTCTCTTTTGTTTTATCCCCTACTGGAAACCTAATGTATTAAAATTAAATAATCATTGATTTATTTTTTTTTTAAATAATCAGCGGAGAAAATTGCAACTTCCAATCAGAGTTTGTAATTATTGTGATATTTCTAATTTCTCATAGTGAACTAATAGTATTTTAGCTCAACTGCAAGGAAAACCTAATTGTATTTAGATGTATAACTTTAATAGAGTTAAAAGTTTGATTTACTGACATTGATATATTTACCTTACTTAGGGAAACCCTTTATAAACTTTTTGAATATTTAATTTTCAGAGAACATTGTTGGAAATTGCAGTTTAATTAAAGACATAATTTCACTTATTTTTCATGTTTAAATCTTTAACAACCAATAAACTTATTTTCTAGAATATTTCTGATATAGAGTTAAAATTCACTTGGTATTATTGCAGAGTTGTGTGCAGATTTTTAATGATTAAAAATCTTACATAGAGAAAAGGTATCCCTCCAACATCGTTGTGAGGAGGTTGAGGACGTCTTTTCATGCTCTATAAATTGACTCCAGATATGAGTAGGTTCTCAGTACACATTTGATGACTGAGTTGATGGTGTTATTGAATCACTAAAGAATTGATGATTAATCATAAAGAGGAAATGTACATCAAAAATCACGTTAAAATGTGTCAAATTTGACATTAAATTTTAAAGGCATGATTGATTAAAATGGAAACGAGTTTAAAATTGATAGTTTATTGCATAATATTGGAAAACAAAGAGCTCAGAACTTAAAGATATCAAAAATTAAAGAGACATAACATACAAAATTCAAAATAAATGAAATATAAGAAATTAAAATATACAAAAGTGTTATACTCTATTGCTAATCAAAATATATAATGCTGTGAAAATGCTGCACTCAATATACCAGCAAATTTGGAAAACTCAGCAGTGGCCACAGGACTGGAAAAGGTCAGTTTTCATTCCAATCCCAAAGAAAGGCAATGCCAAAGAATGCTCAAAGTACCTCACTATTGAACTCATCTCACACACTAGTAAAGTAATGCTCAAAATTCTCCAAGCCAGGCTTCAGCAATACATGAACCGTGAACTTCCAGATGTTCAAGCTGGTTTTAGAAAAGGCAGAGGAACCAGAGATCGAATTGCCAACATCTGCTGGATCATGGAAAAAGCAAAAGAGTTACAGAAAAACATCTATTTCTGCTTTATTGACTGCCAAAGCCTTTGACTGTGTGGATCACAATCAACTGTGGAAAATTCTGAAAGAGATGGGAATACCAGACCACCTGATATGCCTCTTGAGAAATTTGTATGCAGGTCAGGAAGCAACAGTTAGAACTGAACATGGAACAACAGACTGTTTCCAAATAGAAAAAGAAGTACGTCAAGGCTGTATATTGTCACCCTGTTTATTTAATTTATATGCAGAGTATATCATGAGAAACGCTGGACTGGAAGAAACACAAGTTGGAATCAAGATTGCTGGGAGAAATATCAATAACCTCAGATATGCAGATGACACCACCCTTATGGCAGAAAGTGAAGAGGAACTAAAAAGCCTCTTGATGAAAGTGAAAGTGGAGAGTGAAAAAGTTGGCTTAAAGCTCAACATTCAGAAAACGAAGATCATGGCATCTGGTCCCATCACTTCATGGGAAATAGGTGGGGAAACAGTGGAAACAGTGCAGACTTTCTTTTTCTGGGCTCCAAAATCACTGCAGATGGTGACTGCAGCCATGAAATTAAAAGACGCTTACTCCTTGGAAGGAAAGTTATGACCAACTTAGATCACATATTCAAAAGCAGAGACATTACTTTGCCAACAAAGGTTCGTCTAGTCAAGGCTATGGCTTTTCCAGTGGTCATTTATGGATGTGAGAGCTGGACTGTGAAGATGGCTGAGCCCGGAAGTGTTGATGCTTTTGAACTGTGGTGTTGGAGAAGACTCTTGAGAGACCCTTGGACTGCAAGGAAATCCAACCAGTTCATTCTGAAGGAGATCAGCCCTGGGATTTCTTTTTTATTTTTATTTTTTAAATTAATTTTTATTTTGCTTAACTTTACAATATTGTATTGCTTTTGCCATACATCGAGATGGATCCTCCACCAGTATAGACGTGCTCCCCATCCTGAACCCTCCTCCCTCCTCCCTCCCCATACCATCCCTCTGGGTCGTCCCAGTGCACCAGCCCCAGGCATCCGTTATCGGGCATCGTACCTGGACTGGCGACTCGTTTCAGATATGATATTATACATATTTCAATGCTATTCTCCCAAATCATCCCACCCTCCGCCGGTCCCAGAGTCCAAAATTCTGTTCTATACATCAGTGTCTCTTTTGCTGTCTCGTAAACAGGGTTATTGTTACCATCTTTCTAAATGCCATACATATGCATTAGTATACTGTATTTGTGTTTTTCTTTCTGGCTTACTTCACTCTGTATAATAGGCTCCAGTTCCATCCACCTCCTTAGAACTGATTCAAATGTATTCTTTTTAATGGCTGAGTAATACTTCATTGTGTATATGTACCACTGCTTTCTTATCCATTCATCTGCGGTTGGGCATTTAGGTTGCTTCCAAGTCCTGGCTATTGTAAACAGTGCTGCTATGAACATTGGGGCACATGTGTCTCTTTCAATTCTGGTTTTCTCAGTGTGTATGCCCAGCAGTGGGATTGCTGGATCATAAGGCAGTTCTATTCCCAGTTTTTTGAGGAATCTCCATACTGTTCTCCATAATGGCTGTACTAGTTTGCATTCCCACCAACAGTGTATGAGGGTTCCCTTTTCTCCGCACCCTCTCCAGCATTTATTGCTTGTGGACTTTTGGATCGCAGCCATTCTGACTGGCGTGAAATGGTACCTCATAGTGGTTCTGATTTGCATTTCTCTGATAATGAGTGATGTTGGGATTTCTTTGGAAGGAATGATGCTAAAGCTGAAACTCCAGTACTTTGGCCACCTCATGTGAAGAGTTGACTCATTGGAGAAGACTCTGATGCTGGGAGGGATTGACAGCAAGAGGAGAAGGGGACGACAGAGGATGAGGTGGCTGGATGGCATCACTGACTCTATGGATGTGAGTCTCAGTGACCTCTGGGAGTTGGTGATGGACAGGGACACGTGGCATGCTGCGATTCATGGGGTCGCAAAGAGTCGGACACGACTGAGTGACTGATCTGATCTGATCTTTGATGTGATTCTGAATTCTGATTTGAACTAAATGGCTCATTTAGCAAATTCTTCAAGGTTGGGTGGGAAGGGTGAGACATTTTTCCTTCAAAGCCTTGGCAAAGAACTTTTCATGAGTAATAAATATTTGTTGGAGGAATAAGAAATGTTTAATTCATGTGTTCTGCCAGAGAATGATTTGGGGTAGTGGATATAGCTATTTAGAGATAGTTTTATCACAGAATAGTGGGAATATTTCCTATTTATTCTATAAATTTCTAAGAGCAGAGTAAGAAAATTTCTGCTAGTATTACAGACCCTTTTGAGGAGTCTAACACAAACGAGTCTAACCCTTCTAGCAAGGGTTGGTATCTATGGTGTATCTTCTCTCTCCATAGGTCCTGAGACAGAAAGCAGAGTGAATCTATTTGGCGTACAATTTACATGTTGCAAATACTAAGCATGATTTGTCCTCAAAGTAAATCAAATCGAAGGAGCAAGAGCTCATAGCTTTCTTTTTTGTCCCAAAAAGAAAAACGGTAAGTTTTCAAGCCCAGCTGAACAATTTCCTTTTTCTTGCCTCCCAGTCAAGATTGGGTTTTAGGTCAGTTGCCTCTACCCAATTCTGTCTCCTGAGAAACCTTAAGTTCAGGAAACACATTTCCCTTGGAGATGAGAGGATTCTAATATTTGGGGGAGCCTCTTCTTTCATTGCTCTCTGCTTAATGCAACACTCGTCCAGGCCCAATTCTTATCCAAAAGGGGTATTGAAGGGAGCAGAGGCACAGTATTCTATACCTACACATTTCTTATTTACAAGGCATAGGGATAGGAAAAGGACACGGGCACAGATTAATGATATGCAGTGGGTATGCACTGATACTGGTGATGTTGTGATACTTATTGTCCTAATTATTATACTAACATTTTCTGTCCAGGACACACCATCGGGCCTACTTACAGCCTCAAATTGCATTCTCTTTCTGGGATTGAGGTAAGAGATAATATGAAGCCTGGAGAAGAGACAGATAACTCTCTAGTGAAACCCTGGCATAAACTACTCTTTATCCCTAACATGGATCTTCGCTCTTGTGAGCTTTGCTCTGTCTCATCCCTTGGTTCTTCTTCCTTTTCTGGCTGTTTCACACAATCAGATTTTTCCCCTTTTGCTCTAGTTCCTGCCACCATTCTCTAATCTCTCTATCCCTTACTCCTCGCTATTATTTTTCAGATATACATCTAAAATGCTGATCTCTTTGACCCATCCTGAAGTTTCACCTATTGACTAGTCAGAACATGCACTGAACATGTCAGAGGTTTACTCCTTTATCTGCTTGTGATTTTCAGGCTTTATGCTAGCTCTTTCTGGATGACTGGAGACTGATATTTTATGTAACAGTGTGCAGCAGAGTCAGCAAGAATTGTCATGGAGCACAAATGCTTCAGTTCCAGTCTTGGTTCCTCTTTGACTATTTTCTGCTAAATTCTGCCTCCCAGCTTAACTTGAAGTAAACAAAATAGAATAATATTAACTTGTATGACAGTCTATAGGTCCATCCACATTTCTGCAAATGTAGCAATTTTGATCCTTTTATGGCTGAGTAAAATTCCACTGTGTATGTGCCACATCTTTATGCATTCCTCTGCTGATAGAGGCTGCTTCCATATCCTGACTGCAGTAAAAAGTGCCACAATACACATTGGGGTGCATGTATCTTTTGGAACTATGATTTTCAAGTATAGCAGGAAATAATACAACATTGTAAAACAACTCTGCTCCAATAAAAATTTAAAAAATAAAACACACACATGAACATACCTTATGAGATGGAAAATCAAATGAACAAAAAATATTAAAACAAACCTGAAAGGATTGCACAATTCATAAATACACACACACACACACACACACACACACACATGCAAACATGCCCTTTAAAATGGATAGCCATTAGCAAGCACATTATTTGACAGTGCCAGGCTTGGCTGCTGCATGCAGAAGCACTGGCACTGAGTTAGAGGACTCTGAGAGCCACAGTGAGTATTTCGGTCATTGTTCTTGAAAACTATAGTAATCGTTTTATTGCATTTATGATGTGTCATATCTTTAAAATGTTCACTTTCCCTTTTCTTTATTTCTTCCTTTGGCCTTGTCTAATGGCATGCATGATCTTAGTTCTCTGACCTGGGAATGAACCTGTGCTTCATGCACTAGGAGCACGGAGTCTTTTTTTTTTTTAATTTTATTTTGCTTAACTTTACAATATAGTATTGCTTTTGCCATTCATCAAAATGAATCTGCCACAAGTATACATGTGTTCGCCATCCTGAACCCTCCTCCCTCCTCCCTCCCCATACCATCCCTCTGGGTCGTCCCAGTGCGCCAGCCCCAGGCATCCGTTATTGGGCATCGTACCTGGACTGGCGACTCATTTCAGATATGATATTATACATATTTCAATGCTATTCTCCCCAATCATCCCACCCTCTCCCTCTCCCAGAGTCCATAAGACTATTCTATACATCAGTGTCTCTTTTGCTGTCTCGTAAACAGGGTTATTGTTACCATCTTTCTGAATTCCATACATATGTGTTGGTATACTGTATTTGTGTTTTTCTTTCTGGCTTACTTCACTCTGTATAATAGGCTCCAGTTCCATCCACCTCATTAGAATTGATTCAAATGTATTCTTTTTAATGGCTGAGTAATACTCCATTGTGTATATGTACCACTGCTTTCTTATCCACTCATCTGCAGATGGACATCTAGGTTGCTTCCAAGTCCTGGTTATTGTAAACAGGGCTGCTATGAACATTGGGGTACACGTGTCTCTCAATTCTGGTTTTCTCAGTGTGTATGCCCAGCAGTGGGATTGCTGGATCATAAGGCAGTTCTATTCCCAGTTTTTTGAGGAATTTCCATACTGTTCTCCATAATGGCTGTACTAGTTTGCATTCCCACCAACAGTGTAAGAGGGTTCCCTTTTCTCCACACCCTCTCCAACATTTATTGCTTGTGGACATTTGGATCGCAGCCATTCTGACTGGTGTGAAATGGTACCTCATAGTGGTTTTGATTTGCATTTCTGTGATAATGAGTGATGTTGAGCATCTTTTCATGTGTTTGTTAGCCATCTGTATGTCTTCTTTGGAGAAATGTCTATTTAGTTCTTTGGCCCATTTTTTGATTGGGTCATTTATTTTTCTGGAATTGAGCTGTAGGAGTTGCTTGTATATTTTTGAGATTAGTTGTTTGTCTCTTGCTTCATTTGCTGTTTTTTTCTCCCATTCTGAAGACTGTCTTTTCACCTTGCTTATAGTTTCCTTTGTTGTGCAGAAGCTTTTTAAGTTTAATTAGGTCTCATTTGTTTATTTTTGATTTTATTTCTAATATTCTGGGAGGTGGGTCATAGAGGATCCTGCTGTGATGTATGTCAGAGAGTGTTTTACCTATGTTTTCCTCTAGTTTTATGGTTTCTGGTCTTACATTTAGATCTTTAATCCATTTTGAGTTTATTTTTGTGTATGGTATTAGAAAGTGTTCTAGCTTCATTCTTTTACAAGTGTTTGACCAGTTTTCCCAGCACCACTTGTTAAAGAGATTGTCTTTAATCCATTGTATATTCTTGCCTCCTTTATCAAAGATAAGGTGACCATATGTGCGTGGATTTATCTCTGGGCTTTCTATTTTGTTCCATTGATCTA
The DNA here is from genome assembly GCA_935064755.1 of Tragelaphus eurycerus. NCBI lineage: Eukaryota > Metazoa > Chordata > Mammalia > Artiodactyla > Bovidae > Tragelaphus > Tragelaphus eurycerus. The sequence goes on from CAKXYN010000123.1 coordinate 4,544,642, forward strand.
TATTTCTGTCTTTGGGAGCACAGAGTCTTAACCTCTAGACCACCATTGGTAATACTGATGTTTATGAAATATCAGCCTGATTTTATGGTATGTAGGAGCTAGTAATTCTTACAATCAAAATACACGGAAAGATCTCACTCAAACTGTTACTTTCCACCCCCTAAATTTTTGTGCGAGATAGTTTATTTAGAATTTAATGAAAATGAAGTACCCTGTGAAAATACTTACTGTGTTCTATGTTTTAGAAATATAAAAATGATCATGTTTTAGGGCAGTGAACATATTCTCTATAATATTATAGTAATACATACATATCATTGCACATTTATTCAAATCCATAGAATGTACACCACCAAGAGTGAGCCCTGTGCTGAACCATGGACTTCAGGTGAATGCAATGTGTCAGTTTAAATTCATCAGTAAAACAAATGCACCACTCCGGTGGAATAGTTGATAATGGGGTAGAGGTTATATATGCGTTAGGGCAGGGACTGTATGGGAAATCTCTGAACCTTTCTCTTAATTTTATTGTGAACCTAAAACTGCTATAAAAAATAAAGCCTTAAAAATGATAACAATGACAGCACATGATCCTATTTGATATAACAAGATGTATTTAATTTTGCTATTTTGCATGACACTAATCAAAAATGAGCATTTAATATCCTTCTCTAAGAAGTGAAAGTCGCTCAGTCATGTCCGACTCTTTGCAACCCATGAACTATACAGTCCATGGAATTCTCCAGGCCAGAATACTGAAGTGGGTACCTATTTCCTTCTCCATGGAAGGAAGTGAGAAATCCAAAGTCACCAATGAATCATATCTGGGGTCACTGAGGGTCCAGACTTTATTTAGTTGGGACCACATTGGATTAACTTGAATGCTTCCTACTTAGTTTCTTAGTGTAGGGGATAGAAAGATATATCTCCCCTGGAAGCTGCATATCTTCAAGAAGGTAGACTTTTCATTGAAGATGAGCTTAAAGTCCAAATGAAATTTTTTTCTAACGACCATTTTGTTAAACAACTTAGTTATTTCTGTTCTTCAGTTCAGTTCAGTCGCTCAGTTGTGTCTGACTCTGCGACCCCATGAATCGCAGCATGCCAGGCCTCCCTGTCCATCACCAACTCCCAGAGTTCACTCAAACTCACGTCCATCTAGTCGGTAATACCATCAAGCCATCTCATCCTCTGTCGTCCCCTTCTCTTCCTGCCTCCAATCCCTCCCAGCATCAGAATCTTTTCCAATGAGTCAACTCTTCGCATGAGGTGGCCAAAGTACTGGAGTTTCAGCTTTAGCATCATTCCTTCCAAAGAACACCCAGGACTGATCTCCTTTAGAATGGACTGGTTGGACCTCCTTGCAGTCCAAGGGACTCTCAAGAGTCTTCTCCAACACCACAGTTCAAAAGCATCAATTCTTCAGTGCTCAGTTTTCTTCATAGTCCAACTCTCATATCCATACATGACCACAGGAAAAACCATAGCCTTGACTAGACTGATCTTTGCTGGTAAAGCAATGTCTCTGCTTTTTAATATCCTATCTAGGTTGGTCATAACTTTCCTTCCAAGGAGTAAGCGTCTTTGAATTTCATGGCTGCAATGACCATCTGTAGTGATTTTGGAGCCCCCCAAATTAAAGTCTGCAACTGCTTCCACTGTTTCCCCATCTACTTCCCATGAAGTGATGGGACCAGATGCCATGACCTTAGTTTTCTGCATGTTGAGCTTTAAGCCAACTTTTTCACTCTCCTCTTTCACTTTCATCAAGAGGCTCTTTATTTCCTCTTCACTTTCTGCCATAAGGGTGGTGTCATCTACATATCTGAGGCTATTGATATTTCTCCTGGCAATCTTGATTCCAGCTTGTGCTTCTTCCAGCCCAGTGGAATGAATCAGGGCAAAGGTTAATAGAGTTTTGCCAAGAGAATGCACTGGTCATAGCAAACACCCTCTTCCAACAACACAAGAGAAGACTCTACACATGGATATCACCAGATGGTCAACACTGAAATCAGATTGATTATATTCTTTGCAGCCCAAGATGGAGAAGCTCTGTACAGTCAGCAAAAACAAGACCGGTAGCTGACTGTGACTCAGATCATGAACTCCTAATTGCCAAATTTAGACTTAAATTGAAGAAAGTCAGGAAAACCACTAGACCATTCAGATATGACCTAAATCAAATCCCTTATGATTATACAGTGGAAGTGAGAAATGGATTTAAGGGACTAGATCTGATAGACAGAGTGCCTCATGAAGTATGGACAGATGTTCATAACATTGTACAGGAGACAGGGATCAAGACCATACACGTGGAAAAGAAACACAAAAAAGCAAAATGGCTGTCTGGGGAGGCCTTGCAAATAGCTGTGAAAAGAAGAGAAGCAAAAAGCAAAGGAGAAAAGGAAAAATATACCCATATGAATGCAGAGTTCCAAAGAATAGCAAGGGGAGATAAGAAAGCCTTCCTCAGCGATCAGTGCAAAGAAATAGAGGAAAACAACAGAATGGAAAAGACTATAGACATCTCTTCAAGAAAATTAGAGATACCAAGGGAACATTTTATGCAAAGATGGGCTCGATAAAGGACAGAAATGGTATGAACCTAACAGAAGCAGAAGATATTAAGAAGAGGTGGCAAGAATACACAGAAGAACTGTAAAAAAGATCTTCATGACCCAGATAATCACGATGGTGTGATCACTCACCTAGAGCCAGACATGCTGGAATGTGAAGTCAAGTGGGCCTTAGAAAGTATCACTACAAACAAAGCTAGTGGAGGTGATGAAATTCCAGTTTAGCTATTTCATATTCTGAAAGATGATGCTGTGCAAATCCTGCACTCAGAATTTCTGTTCTTAGGTAACAAATAAATTATAATAAAAGCTGTCCGCATCTTTTTAAGTCTCTACATTTTATATATCCCTACAAAAACATAATCAAACAATACCCTCTTGTTTTCATGGCCTCTGGCTAGGTAGAAAACCTAGTTTTCAAAGTTTTTCTACTATGCCTTTGGTATTGTTCAGTCACTATGTCATGTCTGACTCTTTGCCACTCCATGGACTGCAGCATATCAGTCTTCTCTTCCCTCCATGATCTCCTGGAGTTTGTTCAAATTCATGTCCATTGAGTCGGTGATGCTATCTAACCATCTTGTCCTCTGCCACCCCCTTCTCCTTTTGCCTTCAATATTTCCCAGCTTCAGAATAATCCAACTAAACTAGAAGTTTCAGTTTGATTTTCTTTTTATTTGCTTGATAAAGCATTTGCCTTATCATGTCCATTTGGAGAAGGAAACAGCAACCCACTCCAGTACTCTTGCCTGGAAAATCCCATGGACGGAGGAGCCTGGTAGGCTACAGTCCATGGGGTCATGAAGAGTTGGACATGACTGAGAGACTTCACTTTCACGCATTGGAGAAGGAAATGCAACCCACTCCAGTGTTGTTGCCTGGAGAATCCCAGGGACGAGGGAGCCTGGTGGGCTGCCGTCTATGGGGTCGCACAGAGTCGGACATGATTAAACGACTGAGGTAACTTAGTGGCAGCAGTATCATGTCCATTAAAATATTGTTTCCTCTCTCCTTCCAAAGCCTTCACTCCTCTGAGTTTTATCTCTGGATTCTAGACTTTTTCACATCCAAGGGCCTATGTTCCTTCCACTTTCCTCTTATCATGGGCCCATATTATTGAAGGTTTTATGTACTTTTATTTATTTATATTTAAATACACATTAAAATTTCTGAACGCATCATTCCTAACTTCTGGTTACCATGAGAAAACTGGTGTGATACACAGTGCTGTTATGATTTCAGCTACTCAGAAAAGGAACTTAATGTTTAAAATAGTTGTGCAGTTGTTTTATAGGTAAATAACAATTTGGAATTGATGTTTTTGGAAAATGAAAAATCCCTCTTGGAAAGCTAATACTCATAATGGAAGTAACCACTGCAATTGAAGTTACTGCATACCTGCATCTTCCATATGTTTTGCACATACTGAGTTATCCAACCTTCATAGCAGCCCTGAAAGGTAGATTGCTTTATCATATATTTTCACAGCTGGAGAAAATGAAATGCATAGAATCAAAGAATTTGCTAAATATACACTCTCATAGCCAGCAGATGGAGTGTGAATCTAGGCAGTGTGGCCTCAGATTCTATGCTAACTCACTTCTCAGACCTGATTTAAAACCTGACTTTCTTTAGTTAAAGTTCATCTCTTTAAAAATATTCTGAATTTTTCACTGACTGATGTACTCTTAGGAATTTGTACTTTTCTCCCTGCAGATGGTTTCTACTCTTATAACATCAATCGTATGATGACTTACACAATTAATGTCTTATCTCCAAGTACCTTAAAACTCATATTAAACTTTTAGGAACAGTGAGGATGTTTCCACATTCCTCACAATAACTCCAGATAATTTCAATTAAGTATTTAAAATGAAAGATAATTATGGAATTATGGAAGGTGAGTGGATACTGTATTTTTATTTTAAAGTTTTTTCAAAATATAGACCATATTAAAATGGGAAAATTGACAGCTTGTATTTTATAAAAAGGAACAAAGTCACAGAAGAAGAAAAGAAGCAAAGTCATAAAAGCAAAAGTAGTAGAGACAGACCTGCATAGCATTATGCGCCACATCCTTCTTCATTTTATCTGCATAGTAAGCATGATTATGTCTAAAGTGATTTTCCCAAGATCTTTCAACTAGTAAATAGTGAATCTGGGATTTGAACCCAGACAAACTGACTCCAGAAACTGTATTCTTTACCAAGAAATATCATTTTGCTAGATTAATATTAATTATAAATAAAATACCAAGATTACAAAATATAAGACAACAAAAGATAAAGGATACTCAGGACAATATATTTTCATAAAGATGTGGTAAAAAATAAAATGTAGCTTGTAATATAATTTGATATACACATAATAAAAATACAATTTTGCTAACCAAGTGAGATAATACAATAAGCTATTTTCGCTTTGCTTGTATGTGCATTAGTTTTTCTGCAATATTCTAAAACTTTATATATCATTATATCTTTAAGTCAATAATTAAACTATGGAAATTATAGTAATATGTGAAAATTATTATAATAATTCTAAGTTAAAGTCAGAAACTACAATGATTATTTCAATCAAACTATATATGATATTAACAAATATTTGAAATAGAAAAATTATATTACTGTATCTTGAAACTGCAGGATTTTTTTCAAACAATATTTTTAGGAAAGTTTCCTGGAAAATTTAGAGTAAAGAGAGACATGTGTAAGTAAGATCATATAATAGATTATACACATATAGGAAATTTTACAAGTCAATCCATAGGCAGAAAGGCTCAGTACTTTAATGGGGTAAGTTCAGGAGTATAATCAAGAGGGTAAATAGTAGTTTCCCAAATTACATAAACCTTAGTGTATTATTCACACATTTGTTATATTATGACTATCAGTGAAGCTGACATCTTGAACACAAGAGGCATAGGTAAAAATTGTCAAAGCATTTCAACTAAGATTCCAATGGAGTCAGGTGTAATAGACACAAAAATGAACCAAAGTAAGAATGGTTTCTTTAGCAGTTAATATTGAAATAATGCTATTTAGATTTTAGAGAACATAGAAAAGATATAGAATGCCTGGAATATACATGTGTATATTGATGTCTATGTGGATACAAAATTGTCTTTAAATTTTTAGGAAAGCTCAGAATAAAATATGGCAAGTATTTGTACTCCATTTCTTGTCTGAAGGCTGAATTTGAAAGTGTTAAAGTCATTTGCTAATGGAAAGTACTAGCTCTGGAGTTCACAGTCTTGGTTGGAATAAAAACTTTTAAAGGCCATTCATTCTGTATCCTCAAAATGCAAAAACATTGATCCAAGGTAGCTAACTTTGGAATCAATAGATCTGGGAGAGATTGGGACATGTACAGATTTCCAGAGAATGATATCGGTTTAAAGACATTTGGAACAAACAGAGCGTGAAACAAAAACTAGGACTTCAGAATTCAGTCCACTTATCTTCCCAAGATGTCTATTCTTTTCTTCTTTCTGCAGACTAAACCTTTATCAACTACATCTTATTTACAGTCATTACCATGTCAGTGAATAAGAGTGTGACTGAATTCATTCTCTTTGGCTTGACACAGGATGCAAGAAAGCAGAAAGTGATATTTGGAGTCTTCTTTTTTTTGAACTGAATATATATGCTATATATTGTTTTTTTAAAAATTTATTTATTTTAATTGGAGGCTAATTACTTTACAATATTGTATTGGTTTTGACATACATCAACATGAATCCGCCACAGGTGTACACGTGTTCCCCATCCTGAACCCCCCTCCCATCTCTCTCCCCATACCATCCCTCTGGGTCATCCTAGTGCACCAGCCTCAAGCATCCTATATCCTGCATCGACCCTGGACTAGCGATTCGTTTCTTATATGATATTATACATGTTTCAATGCCATTCTCCCAAATCATCCCACCCTCCCCCTCTCCCACAGAGTCCAAAATGGAGTCTCCTTGATCCTATGCCTTGCAACACTGTTGGGGAACTTATTGTAGTGACTATTAAGACAAGCAGGACATTTTGGGAGTCCCATGTATTTCTTCCTATTCTATCTGTCCTTTGCTGATGTGTGCTTCTCTACAATCACAGCCCCTAGGTTAATTGTGGATGCCTTTTCTCAGGAGAAAACCATTTCCTACAGTAAGTGCATGACCCAGGTCTTTGCAGCCCATTTCTTTGGATGCATGGAGATCTTTGTGCTCATCCTCCTGGCCTTTGATCGCTACATAGCCATTTGTAAACCCCTGTGATATACAACCCTCATGAACTGGCACCTTTGTGGTGTGTTTGTGATTCTAGCCTGGGTGGGGTCTTATATTCACTCTTCAGCACAGATTTTCCTGGCTTTGAGGTTATCCTTCTGTGGCCCCAGTGTGATTGACCTCTATTTCTGTGACTTGCAGCCCTTGTTGAAACTTGCCCGCATGGACACTTCTGTGATAAATTTGTTTGTTGTTTCTAATAGTGGGGCCATATGAATGGTGGGGGTCATAATCCTATTTATCTTTTATGTTGTCATCTTGTACTCACTGAGAAACCACAGTGCAGAAGGAAGGCGAAAGCCCTCTCTACATGCACCTCCCACTTCATGTGGTTGTCTTATTTTTTGGCCCATGTTTATTCATATACACAAGCCCACCAACCGCATTTCCTATAGACAAGATGGTGGCTGTATTTTATACAATTGGGACACTCTTGATTAACCCACTGATCTATATACTATGGAATGAAGAAGTGAAAAATGCCATGAAAATGTTATGGTGTAGCAAATCATGACTTCAATTGATAAGTGTATATACAGGAATCCTTGTGTATATCTCCTTAATGATTTAGTTTTGCTTTATGGACAGAAGAAATAGCATATTTTTGTCCAGAAGCAAGAGTAAAGAAATACATGGATATAAAGACAGAGATACACAGTATCCTTATTCTGAGAGGCTTGCATTAGAAAATAAAATCTATAACAGTTTTGAACAACCTCTGATGTCTCTTACTTTAATTCTATCAACATCAGACAATATTCACATAATTTAGTTTCCTGTACAAATATTTCTTCAGAGAGAAATGGACTGACAGAATATGTGTGTGTGTGTGTGTGTGTGTTGTGTGTGCACATTGATTCTTTTTCTAGATTTTGTTCTAGTTCTTATGAAGGTGGTCATAAGAGTTTATCCATAAGGACTGGAACTTTACAGAATGACGGTTTCTATCTTGACAACCTAACAATTAGAGAAGATTCTCTGAGAAACTGTTACTCTGGAAATCAGTGCTGAATCCACCTCACTCGTGTATCTGCACTGATGACCCTCAAACTCCTATAAAAGCTGGAACTATCAGTGAAAACCTAGACTATCACTGAAAAACATCTTAAAATATCATGAATAGGTAAGAAGATGAAGGGTCTTACATTTGGCTTAATAGGAAATAACAGCCAGTCAGTCAGTTGCCCTTTAGAGTCTTTCACATTGCTCTTCATGAAGGAGAGGGAAGAGGAAATAAGAGTTTGGCAGCACGAATGTGCAGAAGAGAGGGTAAAAGGAAGGAGAGAGGACAGAAAACGGTGCTTTATAAAGAGAGGACAAGTGAAAGAAAGTTGTCATTTTATCCAAGTAGGAGAGAAGAAGCTACAACTTCCTTATACTTTGAGAATCACTTTTGGGAATATGAACATTAGCAGGAAATAATGAAGTTTTAGGCTATTCCCATATCATTAAGTTTTCTCTGTTATATTTATTTGTGTACAGAAAAGAAGCATTTTTGTTCTTTTGCTTCCCCATAATATCTTGGAAACTCAAGTTTCAGAATTCTGGGAAGAACCAGAAATTGAAAGCTTAGCATTTCTGAAAATTGGGTCTTTTATTTTATATAAGGTTATTAAAAAAATGTGTATTTGAAGATAGCTTAATGTATAAATAACATTCACTCACCACTCCCACTACCACAACAATTGTATAATCTCATGATAAAGTACTGTCATGCTATTTTAGAACCTGAACTTATAATTCTAATTCAAATTGGCCCAAGAGTATTATTTTGTGATATTTAAGTATCATTTAAGACTCAAGTACTTAAGTATTGCTTTAAGGGAAGCATTTCTGTCAAGTGAAGACAAAATGTTATTATGTTGCACCTAAGATCCCCAATAGCTCTAATATAAAAAGTAGTGACAGGAAAAGAAAAATATTTAAGACTAAAAATGACACCTATTAGAGCTTTAAATTTTTTTAATATAAATTTATTTATTTTAATTGGAGGTTAACTACTTTACAATACTGTATTTGTTTTGCCATACATCAACATTAATCCACCACAGGTATACATATGTTCCCCATCCTGAACCCTCCTTCCTCCTCCCTCCCTGTACCATCCCTCTGGCTCGTCCCAAGTGCACCAGCCCCAAGCATCCAGTATCATGCATCGAATGTGGACTGGCGATTCATTTGATATGTGATATTACACAAGTTTCAATGCCATTCTCCCAAATCATCCCACCCTCTCCCTCTCCCACAGAGTCCAGCAGACTGTTCTATACATCTGTGTCTCTTTTGTTGTCTCACATACAGGGTTATCATTACCATCTTTCTAAATTCCATATATATGCGTTAGTATACTGTATTGGTGTTTTTCTTTCTGACTTACTTCACTCTGCATAATAGGCTCCAGTTTCATCCACCTCATTAGAACTGATGCAAATGCATTCTTTTTAATGGCTGAGTAATACTCCATTGTGTATATGTACCACTGCTTTCTTATCCATTCATCTGCTGATGGACATCTAGGTTGTTTCCAAGTCCTGGCTATTATAAACAGTGCTGTGATGAACATTGGGGTACACATGTCTCCTTCAATTCTGGTTTCTTCGGTGTGTATGTCCAGCAGTGGGATTGCTGGATCATAAAGCAGTTCTATTTCCAGTTTTTAAAGGAATCTCCACACTGTTCTCCATAGTGGCTGTACTAGTTTGCATTCCCACCAACAGTGTAAGAGGGTTCCCTTTTCTCCACACCCTCTCCAACATTTATTGCTTGTAGACTTTTGGATCACAGCCACTCTGACCTGCGTGAAATGATACCTCATTGTGGTTTTGATTTGCATTTCTCTGATAATGAGTGATGTTGAGCATCTTTTCATGTGTTTGTTAGCCATCTGTATGTCTTCTTTGGAGAAATGTCTATTTAGTTCTCTGGCCCATTTTTTGATTGGGTCATTTATTTTTCTGAAATTGAGCTGCATTGTATATTTTTGAGATTAGTTGTTTGTCAGTTGCTTCATTTGTTATTATTTTCTCCCATTCTGAAGGCTGTCTTTTCACCTTGCTTATAGTTTCCTTTGTGGTGCAGAAGCTTTTAACTTTAACTAGGTCCCATTTGTTTATTTTTGCTTTTATTTCCAATATTCTGGGAGGTGGGTCATAGAGGATCCTGCTGTGATGAGTGTCAGAGAGTTTTGCCTATGTTCTTCTCTAGGAGTTTTATAGTTTCTGATCTTACGTTTAGATCTTTAATCCATTTTGAGTTTATTTTTGTGTATGGTGTTAGAAAGTGTTCTAGTTTCATTCTTTTACAAATGGTTGACCAGTTTTCCCAGCACCACTTGTTAAAGAGATTGTCTTTAATCCATTGTATATTCTTGCTTCCTTTGTCAAAGATAAGGTGTCCATAGGTGCGTGGATTTATCTCCGGGGTTTCTATTTTGTTCCATTGATCTATATTTCTGTCTTTGTGCCAGTACCATACTGTCTTGATGACTGTGGCTTTGTAGTATTTTTTAAGCAAGAATAGTGGAGTGGGTTGCCATACCCTCCTACAGGGGACCTCTCCAACCTAAGGAGTGAAGCCAGGTCTCCTGCACTGCAGGCTAATTCTTTATCACTAGGGAAGCCCAAGAATACTGGAGTGGTAGCTTATCCATTCTCCAGGGGATCTTCCCAACCCAGGAATTGAACTGGGGTCTCCTGCATTGCAGACATATTCCTAACCAGCTGAGCTACCAGGGACGCACCTGGTCTTATAAGGATTACTTAAGTGTTACTGGTTCTTAAGTTGTTATTGTTCAATCGCTCAGTCCTGTTCAACTCTTTGTAACCCATGTCAGGTTTCCTTGTCCTCTACTATCTTCCAGAGTTCACTCTAACTCATGTCCATTGAGTTGATGATGCCATCCAACCATCTCATCCTCTGTCACTCACTTCTCCTCCTGCCCTCAATTTTTCCCAGCATCAGGGTCTTTTCCAACGAGTCAGCTTCTTGCATCAGGTGGTCAAAGTATTGGAGCTTCAGCTTCAGCATTAGTCCTTCTAGTGAATATTCAGGACTTATTTCCTTTATGATTGACTGGTTTGATCTCTTTGCTGTCCCAGGAACACTCAAGAGTTTTCTCCAACACCATAGTTCAAAAGCATCAAGTTTCTTGCACTCAGTCTTTATGGTCCAACTCTCACATCAATACATGACTAAACCATAGCTTTGACTACACATACCTTTGTCATCAGAGTGACATCTCTGATTTTTAATATGCTTTCTAGATTTGTCATAGCTTTCCTTCCAAGGAACAAGCATCTTTTAATTTCATGACTGCAGTCACCATCTGCAGTGATTTTGGCATCCAAGAAAACAAAGTCTGTCACTGTTTCCATTTTCTCTCCATCTATTTTCCATTAAGTGATGGGACCAGATGCCATGATCTTCTTTTTTTCAATGTTGAGTTCTAAGAGAGCTTTTTTATTATCCTCTTTCACTTCTAACAATAATTAGTTCCTCTTTACTTCTTCCATTAGGGTGATGTCATCTTAATGAAACAAGACATAATCCAAAGATAACTTTCATTATTTTTTCTTGTTGTTTAGTCAAATTTAATATACTGGGGAAATTATTTATCCATGCTAGAATAAAACCTCAGAGGTATCTGCATTGTATACATGATCTGAGTCCCTCATACTTTTTGATCTTGCTTCTGGCCTCTCTCTGCCTGGATCACTATGTTCCATTCACTCTGTTATTTTACATTTCCTCAAAACACAATGATATTTCTTGAATTAGAGTTTTCTCTCTCTAGAATATTCATCTCACTAATCCTCACATGACTATTTCCTTCTGACCATTTTTGCAACTACTCAGCTCATTGGCATTAAAATATTAATATAGCTCATAACTTTTTTCTAAGGTTATATCAACAGAATTCTAATCAGTTTAAAAGACACATGCTAATAGAATCATTTTCTGAAGGCCCAATATGAAGGACCTTCCATGAAATAATCACAGCCAGCCTTCCATTTCCATTAACTCTATTATAATGTTCACTTTCTGCCTTTTTATTTCAGTTACTTTTTAGTGTTTGTTTCTTTTTATGCCTCAATCATCTGAATTGGGCTATTTGAAACATATAGGCTCTTGTGTTTTATATCCATCCAACAGATATTTATTGAAAAATGAATCCATGGTAATAAGGATAAATAAAAATCCCTTCTGGGCTTCCTTAGTATCTCAGTGGTAAACAATCCACCTACCAATGCAGGAGACATGGGTTCTTGATCTGCGAAAGTCACATGTGCCACAGAGCAACCAAGCCTGGGGAGCACAACTATTTAGCCTGTGTCCTAGGGCCTGTGAACCGAATCTATTGAGGCCACAGGCTCTAGGATCCATGCTCTACAACAAAAAAGTCACCACAATGGGAAGCCCACACAAAGGGACTAGAGAGTAGCCCCTGCTTGCCGCTACTAGAGAAAAACCCATGAGGCAATGAAGACCCAGCACAGTCAAAAATAAATAAAAAATTAAAACAAAATCCCTTCCTGTAGACTTGTCCAGTCTAGACTGGCATGGAAAATAATAAAAGTCAGAGGATAATTATATGAAATATACTTGCTTTTGGTCATTGTTACTAAGAAAATGAAAACACTGACATAGAGAATAATGGTGAGAATATAAGAACCATTGAATAGAGTCACAGAGGAAGGCTCTCTAAAGTAATGACACTTCATCTAGTACCAGAAGTTGGAGAGAATTAGTCACCTAAAGAGGATGTAGGCTTGTTTTGATGGAGAGAAAAGCAAAATTTTTCATAAATCTAGGAAGTGAAGTGAAGTGAAATCTCTCAGTGGTGTCAAACTCTTTGTGACCCCATGGACTGCAGACTACCATGCTCCTCTGTCCATGGGATTTTCCAGGCAAGAGTACTGGAGTGGGTTGCCATTTTCTTCTATAAAGGATCTTCCTGACTCACGGATCGAACCCACGTCTCCTGCCTTGTAGGCAGACACTTTACCATCTGAGCTGCCAGGGAAGTCCTGAGGACAAATGACAAATCTCAGGATGTCTGATGCACACTGACGGGTTGGGTGAGGCACTCAAGATGTGATTGGAAATTTAGAGGAAGTAGAAAGATTAACCAGAAAATTCTAGTAAAAGGCAAGAAGATTCTAAATAATCAATAAGCAATAAATAAAATGGTTCATTAAGATTTTAAAACTGTGTACACTGCACTTTCAAAAATCAGGGTGTCACTTAAAAATGAGTCCTAGAAAAACAACCTAAATTTGATACTAAACTTTGGTTATACAAAGTTCACTTTTTTCTAAAAAATAATCCATCAGGAAACATTCCTATCTGGAAGTAGTTGTGCTGAGAGATGGCTATATTTTCTCATTCCTGATAATGAAGTTTGTTCTGATAATGATGTACTGATAACGATAGTTTGTTATCCAGCTTTGTGATAGAACTATCAAAATCCATCTGGAGTTGTGTTAATGGAAATGAATTAAAAATAAAAATAATAAAAATAGGAATAATAGCAAGAAATTTGACAATTTTGTTGGAATGAACTTTTCTATCAATTCTCCTTTCTCATGTTATTTCTTTTAAAATAATTGCATTTATTTGCATTTTGATTTAAGCTATTGAGATATTTTCTGAGACATCATGTAATTATAATTACAAAATAAATAGGAAAAGTGAAAAAATAGGAAGGCAATGGGAAGCTAAAGAACAATAGAAAGCAGTAAGAGTATCATAATCCTTAAATTGCAAACACTATAAATCAAAAATCAGATTTATATTTTAAAGAAATCTCTCTGGTTGTTAGTGGATAATGGAGAGTTTTACTACCCCCACATATCTGAAAGAACAGAGTTCTCTTTAACAGAAACATTTGCCAATGAAACTCCCTTGTTTCATCTGCAGTTTTCTCATGGCATTTTTTACCTCCGTATTCCTCAGGGTGTAGATCAAGGGATTTCACATGGGTGTGATGATGAAATCAGACATGGCTATCACCTTGTCTATAGGGTAGGTGGCCACAGGCCTGACATACAAAAACATACAAGGCATAAAGAACATGATGACCACAGTGAGGTGTGAGCCACAGGTGGAGAGGGCTTTACACTGCCCTTCAGATCTGCAGGACTTCCCTGATGGCTCAGAGGGTAAAGCGTCTGTCTGCAATGCAGGAGACCATGGTTTGATCCCTGGGTCGGGAAGATCCCCTGGAGAAGGAAATGGCAACCCACTCCAGTACTATTGCCTGGAAAATCCCATGACAGAGGAGCCTGGTAGGCTGGAGGTCCATGGGGTCACAAAGAGTTGAACATTACTGAGTGACTTCACTTTCACTTTCAGAGCCACAGGACTTTAGGGAGCAGAGAATGACCACATAGGAAGTGATGAGGATGAGGAAGATGGCTACACACATCACCCCACTGTTGAGGATGACTAAGAGGCTCAGGATGTGGGTATCGGTGCACGTCAGTTTCAACAGTGGGAACAAATCACACATAAAGTGGTCTATTGTATTGGGACCACAGAAGGGTACTAGATACATGAAGATAAATTGTACTATGGCATGGAAAAATTTCCCCCGACCCAAGCCCCTCCCAGCAAAAGGCAGCACATCTGAGGCCTCATAATGGTCATGTAGTGAAGAGGCTTACAGATGGCCACAGAGAGGTCATAGGCCATCACGGTGAGAAGGATGATGCCCACTCCACCAAAGAAGTGCTCAGCGAAGAGCTGGGCCATGCAGCCTTCCAGGGAGATGGTAGTGCTCTCAGAGAGGGAGTCCACCATCAATTTGAGGGCAATGATGGAAGAGATAGTGACATCCAAAAGGGACAAGGAGATAAGGAAAAAATACATGGGTGATCTCAGACTCTGACTCATAACCATGGTCATAACCACAGTGAGGAGGTTTCCCAAAATGGTGGACACATACATGATTAGAAAAACACGGCAGAGAGTATTCTCCACAGCTCTGGAGACCGTGTAATGCTCCAAAGCATGAATTCCATCACTGCTGCTGCTGCTGCTGCTAAGTTGCTTCAGTCGTGTCCGACTCTGTGTGACCCCAGAGGTGACAGCCCACCAGGCTCCCCCGTCCCTGGGATTCTCCAGGCAAGAACACTGGAGTGGGTTGCCATTTCCTTCTCCAATGCATGAAAGTGAAAAGTGAAAGTGAAGTCGCTGACCCCATGGACTGGAGCCTACCAGGCTCCTCCGTCCATGGGATTTTCCAGGCAAGAGTACTGGAGTGGGGTGCCATTGCCTTCCCCGAATTCCATCACACTGTTTTGATAGTCTATGGGTCAGGTGCTGATAGGAGCTCCAGCTGAGAGTTAGAAGACCTGAAAAAGCAAAGCATCATTTATGACTAGTGAATACTTGACTTCAAGTATTTCCAGGATCTCAGGGAACTGATGGGTTTTTTTGTTTGTCTGTTTTGTTTTTTGTATTTTTTTTTCCCGTTTATTCATTATCCAGCATCTGCCTGTTAGTAACCTACTAAATAAAGAGCTTAAAAGAGAGCTGCTTCTTTAGTGCTAGGTTCTCCCCAAGCCTTTCCCTTCTCTTTTTAAATGGTGTTTCCATGTGAAATGCATTTCTCCCTTTTACTGTTATTGTTGATTATCAGCAGCTACCCACTCCAGGCACTAGAATAACACCATAAGTGACTCTATGTTACAGACAAGGGAACTGATTCTCACAGACTGGAGGCAACATAGCTAAGGTTGTACAGCAAGTGACTGGTGAAGCCAGAATATGGATTATGTTTTCTGACTCCAGAATCAGTGCCCTCAAATACCAATATCCTCTAGTCATTACATTCTGATTTTATAATTTACCAATCACTGTGCTAAGTATAGTACAATATACTATATAATCCTGCTTTATCTTCAAATAAATATGAAGTAGCTTCTTCTTTCTTTGCTTTTTTCAAATGTTATGATGATTCTTTAGTAATTATGTGCTTTACTTATAAATATTAAATTAGTGAAATACATCTAAAACTATAATCTCTGAATAATATGTTGCTTAATAATGAAGATCACAAAGCATGACAATCCGGCAAAGACCCAGGCCACAATATAATCCACTCAAACTTGAATCAGTCCTAGTTGTTCCTTTCAGTTTTCTCTGTTCCCTAAATGGAGTTAAGAATTCTAGAATGCAATAGGGACAATTCAATAATTAGTTTTTAGATTCACTAACTACGCTGCTGGGCAAGGTGGAAGATATACATTGCCTCATTTAAGCCTCATATGATACCATATGAACTATGTATCATTATTATTCCCATTTTAAAGAAGATAAGTTGAAATGCTGGAATGTTAACTCTCTTGCATAAGATTATATAACCTGCTTGCTATGAAGCTGGCATTTTGATCACACAGCTCAAATTCTTAACCACTGTTTCCACTACTTGAAATGAGAACAGATTTATGTGGTGTTTCAGTTGAGTTGTTGCAACCTAGGGGAAAAAGTTACAATGAAAATATGCTTCCTATTATTGGGATTCTTCAGGGAAGCTGGCTGCCTTATTTTAGGAATTTTGCAAGCAGCATAACTCCAAATTGACATTTTAACTATAATTCTTGGCAAATGATGAAAGACCACTCTGGCTGTACAACAGCAGCTCCACCACTACCCATTACAGAAAATGCAAAGTGTCCACAGGACACTATGGAAGTGCCATTTTATACATTTGTTAATCTCATCCTCTCCCTCCCAGCCCAAGAGCTGAGATATTTCTTGCGAGTACCCTTGTGAATTATAAGAAACACTGGCTCGGGAGTCAGGAAATGAAAAGTGTGTTTTCCAGGTTGTGTCACTAATCTAGCCTATCACTTGAGCATGCTACCAGCACCTCTGAGCCTCAGTCTCCTCATTTTTAGTGTAAGGATGGTCCACTCACGAGAGGCAATTTGAGGAAAACTGTCCTTTTCATATACAGTCACCCTTGATTGTATTCATTGACTATGCTTCTCGGCAAGATTTCCTTAGAGAGGTGATTTGTTTCATGTTAAGAAAAAAAAAAAAAAAGGAAAGAAAAAAAAGAGGAAAGAAAAAAAAAGAGGAAAGAAAAATAAAGAGGAAAGAAAAAAAAAAGCCCCTGCTCTAAATAATATCTAGTACCCCTTTTGTCCTATGACCAGAGTGACTCCTACCTGACATTCAACTCCTGTCATCAGCACCCCTCCGTTCTTTATTCAGTATTCCTGTTTTCTCACTTTATTGCTCAATAACTCTAAGTCACTGCCAGTCTGTTTACCGCTTCGTATACAATCTCAGCTTCCTCAAGCCTCAATTTCTGCACCAGTGCATTAGTAAACAAGAAACCATAGATGCTGTATGCTGCTGCTGCTGCTGCTAAGTTGCTTCAGTCTTGTCCAACTCTGTGTGACCCTGTAGACGACAGCCGTACGGGTGTATATGGGTGTATTGCTTATTACCTGAGGGAAATGTGCAAAGCTTCTTTTTTTTAAGTAGGGATTTTATTTTTATTTATTTATTTTTTCTTTTTTTAAATTTAATTTTATTTTTTAACTTTACAATATTTTATTGGTTTTGCCATATATCAAAATGAATCCACCACAGGTACACATGTGTTCCCCATCCTGAACCCTCCTCCCTCCTCCCTCCCCATATCATCCCTCTGGGTCGTCCCAGTGCACCAGCCACAAACATCCAGTATCTTGCATTGAACTTGGACTGGCGACTCGTTTCATATATGATATTATACATGTTTCAATGTGCAGTTTCTGTTTTGGTGTTTCTCAGTCATCACAAACAACCAAATGATGTAAGCATTTTAATTGTGTGGATTTTCTGAAATAGCAACTGAGCCTTAGAGAACCTGTGTTAACTTCCTTGCAGTTTCTTGGCAGGCATATGAGTAATCCAAAGTCTACTGTTGAATCCTATGATTCCCAGCCCCTGTACTCACTTCCTGCATTACAGAGATGTTGTGAAGGTCCAAGGAGGTAATACGCACAGAAAAACTTTTTTCCTGATCACATCCTTATGTTTGTAAGTTCTAGGCTTGCTTACTGCCTTTGTCCATTCCCTTTTTACCAACCGTTATCAGGTGTCCTACCTGCTACATTTCTCCAAAGTTGCTCTCACCTTCATCAGCCTGAATACTTATTCCACTTACTCATAAAACATTTTTAACATATTTATTTCATAGGGCTTCCCTTGTAACTTAGCTAGTAAAGAATTCACCTGCAATACAGGAGACCCTAGTTTGATTCCTGGGTCCAGAAGTTCCCCTGGAGAAGGGATAGGCTATACACTCCAGTATTCTTGGACTTCCCTGGTGGTTCAGACAGTAAAGAATCTGCCTGAAATGAGGGAGATCTGAATTTGATCCCTGGGTTGGGAAGGTCCCTTAGAGGAGGGCATGACAACCCACTCCAGTGTTCTTGCCTGGAGAATCCCCATGAACAGAGTCATCTAGCAGGCTGTAAGTCCATGGGGTTGCAAAGAGCTGGACATGACTGAGCGACTAAGCACATTTTACTTTATATTATTCCTTCATGCTTATTTCGTATTTTTTTCTTATGTCCTTAGGGACATGTTTAAGGACTGTTACTTCTTTCACTTTCTGCAAGTTCTTAATAAATTAGAAAGATTGTGTTTGTATAAACATAATCCAAGGCATTTTATCAGCTGGAAGGAAGCTGCACTGAGCCATGGGACGCAGGGCATGCTGGTGCCAGCTCATCTCTGGGTTTGAGAACAAATCTGCCATCAGAGTCTGGAGATATTTCTCTGTCAACCAGGCACAACGATGTTTTGTCCTGTCTACATTTGTATTCATAGACATGCTTCAGCCAAAACCAAGAATTAGAGAGTACCTTGACCTTCCTGTCCAGGGTTGCATCACACAACCTATTACCTTCCTGATATTTCCTTTCACAGTGGGTCAATAAAGAGGTAAAATGAAGACAGAGACAGTTTAAATTAATGCTTTTCTTTTTCTTTGCCTGTCTACTTCCCTCACTTTTCCCTAGTTATTTAAGTTGACAGCAAATATTTTGAAAGTTGATCAGATGTGATTCATTTCTTTATATAAAGGCAGGGTTGATAAATTTAAAAATCATTAAAATAAGAATCATTGTGAAAGTAATACATGAAAGAAAATAAAATATCAAAGAAATTGTAAGCCTCAAAGCTAGACCGTGGCTAAGAGACAGGATGGATAGGTCTGTTTCCAGAAGAGGGAACAATGTGGACCAAGGCCCAAAGGTAGAGTGAAGAGACATGTAAATAAAAGAGAGATCAAGGGTCTTGGCTCACACACACCAGTTCGAGTTTATTTCTGCAACACTTTTTAGCTATGTAACTATTTCTTTTGTTGTTTAGTCTCTAAGTCATGTCCAGGCCTTTTGAAGTCCTGCGGACTGTAGTCCCCCAGGCTCTTCTGTCCATGGAATTTCCCAGGCAAGAACACTGGAGTGGGTTGCCATTGCCTTGTCCAGGGTATCTTCCTGACCCAAAGATTGAACCTGCATCTCTTGTTTGGCAGGCCAATTGTTTACCACTGAGCCACCAGGGAAGCCCATCTAACTATTTTAACGATGTAATTTACTTTTTACCATGTACATTTATATTTAGAAATGTTGAATTTGCATATTTATACATGCAATTGAACAATATAATTATACAATAGGTACAGACATACACTGTACTTTACATTTTAATGAGAAAAATTATCATTGATACCCCTGCATGTCAGTATATGAAGATTTACCTTATTTCAGTTTTCTGCTATTTTAACAAAAGTGCAGTTAAATCTTATGTTTTACGTAATGTATATGCTGTTTATACAAGAAAGAAACATGTTTACAATGGAATTGCAGAATCAAAGAGTATAAACATTTTAAACTGAATAGATACTCATATATTCTTCTTTCAAAATATTTATTCTCAACAATATTGTATCAGAGAGCTTTTTTATTTCTATAACTTATATCCTATGAGAATACATTGTATGTTAGAAAATAATTCAGAAAAACTTTCAATAAACATTTAAACCAGTTTCATAGATAAATTAAAGTGAGAATTACTTTGTCAATTCATAAATATACCTGTTTCTAATAACTGTAATAATAATTAGCATTTATTATTTATGGAGCTTGTTACTTCCTTGAGGTCTCAGACTTAGTGAGTAGTATGGCTTAAATTTAAATTCCAGGAAACCTGACACTGTGGTTTAGCTTTTTTTTCTCAATTCTATTTGGTATATGAATATATACATTCTCCAGGGAACACTAGAGTACCTAGACAGTTCTGGTGCTTGCACTTGTTTTTTCAATTTTATATGTATTCAGTGAATTCATAGCTTATAGAACTCTGTGAGTATTGAACTTAATTAGATTTATCACTTAAGGAATTCAAAACAGTCTCTTCATACAAATATCTTCCTAGCTCCTTTCTCTTTTCATAAAACTAAGGACTAGCTAGTAGAGTGCAACTAACTCCAGTAGAAATGTTCAGAATGAAAGTGACAATAATGCTGTTATTTAAAAAATTAAAATCTACAATAGCTTATTTGTGTTTACGCAGGGTTCCCCTAAGTTGCCTCCATTAATGTCACTAAACCACCAGCATCACCATCACTACAGTCATTCCTATATGTAGATCTAATTACAACTAAATGCAGTACTTATGTTTTGACATATAGAAAAATATTAAAATTAGTCTCATTCTTAAAGCCATGAATTCAACATATTATTGACTAAATATGTTTTAAGAAAAAAAGGTAGTACTTTTTTTTTTTTTCCCTGAACAGAGATTAGAAGCCAAGAATAAGAGAGAAAAGTCTTGGACTGTGGGAAAAATAAAGAAATAAAAAAAAGAGAAAGAAATGGAGAAAGAGTGAGAGATACAGATGCAAAGTCACATGGAGAGAGAGGTGAGAAGTAGAAAGTGGGCAGAGGAGGGAGGGAGAAGCAGAGAAAGTGAAATCGGAGTAAACTACATTGAATAAATCCCTAGTAACTATTTCTCAGTACATTACCCACTTCCTTTCTTGCTACCTGAGTGCTGTTTTTTGAAATACACGTTTTAGTTTGTTTAGGAATTTCCATTTCTAAGAGAGATATTCATTTAATTTTTAAGTTTGCTCAAAAGGATACAAAAGCAGATTAAGCAAAATAACTTATTCTAACTCAAGTTAAAACTGAAGTTCCTAAGCTAGGGAATAAATATTGATTAAAGATAAAGAAAAGAGATATTGAGTGTGAATGATTTATGTACTCTATCTACTTGTTCACTGTAATTCATTTAATTAATGATTGCCATATGTTGAAAGTAATTTCTATGCTATATTTCTGTGAAATAACTAAAACTTTACATATGACATACTTAAGTAATAAAGATGCTCCTTAGAGCTTAGTTATGAGTTGGCCAAAAAACGAAAATGCTATAAATAAAAATTATAAGGTCATCTGAGATCTAACCTAAGATCTTACGAACTCAAGGTTCATTCACAAGAGTTAACTTTAGGGAGTCCAAGAACCAAGAGAAATTATTCCAAGTTGATTTTTTTTCTTTTCTTTTTTCACAGTGAACAAAAACTGTTTGGGATATAAACGAAGTAAACATCATCCATTTATTGCTTCTTGGTCAAATTTGCAAAATTAGAATTTTTATTGCTTTCAAAGAGAGATTTAAAAGAGAAATCAAATATTTATGTTCTTAATGAAGAAATAAACTTTTTTTATTTTCCAGGCAAGGATATTGGAGCGGGTTGCCATTTCCTTCTCCACTTCTGGTTTAACCAAAGGATTTACATTCTTTCTAATTAGGGATGATTGCTAAAAGTCACCCAGTACAGTGCTTACCAAATCATTTAGACCCTTGTTTGCATCCCAGTTGAGTGTAGTCTGAGGTCAAAGTAGAAACATTTTCTTTCAGCTACTTAGAAATTATATTATGAATGTACTGTTCACCTTGGGGAGATGAACCTGGACTATGAGTTCAGTGCCTGTTTGAACAGCTGTGACATCTAGCTGACCCCTTGAGGCCGATTCTCTTCTGATGGTGGTGTTAATCCCTAATCCAGTGAATTTCCACCCACCTACTTTAAAATTAAATGTTCAATCATTTGTTCCTGTACTATCATCTCAATTACAGAATGGACACCCATGATATCATCTAGCAGAGTCACATGCAACTTAGCATGCATTTCCCCCCTCTCTTTTTGGAACAGGCTTTGTCTTTTATTTGATGGTATTAAATAGATATCCTTAAGCAGTTTCACAACAAAAGTGGAAAGCAAGACTTGGTTCTTTAAAATAATTCTTAAGTATCAAGATTCTCTACTCTGAGATATTCAAATTGACCACATGATCTCCCAGATTTCCAATCAGTTAAGTCGCTCACATGTCAGAATCTTTACGACCCCATGAATTGCAGTACGCCAGGCCTCCCTGTCGTAAGTTCATTCAAACTCATGTCCACTGAGTCAGTGATGCCATCCAGCCATCTCATCCTCTGTCGTCCCCTTCTCATCCTGCCCCCAATCCCTCCCAGCATCAGGGTCTTTTCCAATGAGTCAACTGTTTGCATGAGGTGGCCAAAGTACTGGAATTTCAGCTTTAGCATCAGTCCTTCCAATGAACACCCAGGACTGATCTCCTTTAGAATGAACTGGTTGAATCTCCATGCAGACCAAGGGACCCTCAAGAATCTTCTCCAACACCACAGTTCAAAAGCATCAATTTTCAGCACTCAGCTTTCATCACAGTCCAACTCTCACATCCATACATGACCACTGCATATCTGAGGTTATTGGTATTTCTCCTGGAAATCTTGATTCCAGCTTGTGCTTCTTCCAGTCCAGCATTTCTCATGATGTACTCTGCATAGAAGTTAAATAAAAAGGGTGACAATATACAGCCTTGACCTACTCCTTTTCCTATTTGGAACCAGTCAGTTGTTCCATGTCCAGTTCTAACTGTTGCTTCCTGACCTGCATATAGTTTCTCAAGAGGCAGGTCAGGTGGTCTGGTATTCCCATCTCTTTCAGAATTTTCCACAGTTTATTATGATCCACACAGTCAAAGGCTTTGGCATAGTCAATAAAGCAGAAATAGATGTTTTTCTGGAACTCTCTTGCTTTTTCCATGATCCAGCAGATGTTAGCAATTTGATCTCTGGTTCCTCTGCCTTTTCTAAAACCACCTTGAACATCTGGAAGCTCACGGTTCATGTACTGCTGAAGCCTGGCTTGGAGAATTTTAAGCATTACTTTACTAGTGTGTGAGATGAGTGCAGTTGTGCAGTAGTTTGAGCATTCTTTGGCATTGTCTTTCTTTGGGATTGGAATGAAAACTGACCTTTTCCAGTCCTGTGGCCACTGCTGAGTTTCCCAAATTTGTTGGCATATTGAGTGCAGCACATCTTCACAGCATCATCTTTCAGGATGAAATAGCTCCACTGGAATTACATCACCTCCACTAGCTTTGTTCCTAGTGATGCTTTCTAAGGCCCACTTGACTTCACATTCCAGGATGTCTGGCTCAAAGTGAGTGATCACATCATCGTGATTATCTGGGTCATGAAGACCTTTTTTGTACAGTTCTTCTGTGCATTCTTGCCACCTCTTCTTAATATCTTCTGCTTCTGTTAGGTCCATATCATTTCTATCCTTCATCGAGCCCATCTTTGCATGAAATGTTGCCCTGGTGTCTCTAATGTTCTTGAAAAGATCTCTGGTCTTTCCCATTCTGTTGTTTTCCTCTATTTCTTTGCATTGATCACTGAGGAAGGCTTTCTTTTCTCTCCTTGCTATTCTTTGGAACTCTGCATTCAGATGCTTATATCTTTCCCTTTCTCCTTTGCTTTTTGCTTCTCTTCTTTTCACAGCTATTTTTAAGGCCTCCTCAGACAGCCATTTTGATTTTTTGCATTTCCTTTTCTTGGGGATGGTGTTGATCCCTGTCTCCTGTACATTGTCATGAACCTCTGTCCATAGTTCATAAGGCACTCTATCTATCAGATCTAGGCTCTTAAATCTATTTCTCACTTCCACTGTATAATCATAAGGGATTTGATTTAGGTCATACCTGAATGGTCTAGTGGTTTTCCCTACTTTCTTCAATCTGAGTCTGAATTTGGTAATAATGAGTTCATGATCTGAGCCACAGTCAGCCCCCCCAAAACAGTCTTATTTTTGCTGACTGTATAGAGCTTCTCCATCTTTGGCTGCAAAGAATATAGTCAATCTGATTTTGGTGTTGACCATCTGGTGATGTCCATGTGTAGAGTTTTCTCTTATGTTGTTGGAAGAGGGTGTTTGCTATGACCAGTGCATTCTCTTGGCAAAACTCTATTAGCCATTGCCCTGCTTCATTCTGTCCTCCAAGGCCAAATTTGCCTGTTACTCTAGGTATTTCTTGACTTCCTACTTTTGCATTCCAGTTCCCTATAATGAAAAGGACATCTTTTTTGGGTGTTAGTTCTAAAAGGTCTTGTAAGTCTTCATAGAACGGTTCAACTTCAGCTTCTTCAGCATTACTGGTTGAGGCATAGGCTTGGATTACCATTATATTGAATGGTTTGCCTTGGAAATGAACAGAGATCATTCTGTCATTTTTGAGATTGCATCCAAGTACTGCATTTCAGATTTTTTTGTTGACCATCATGGCTACTCCATTTCTTCTAAGGGATTCCTGCTGCCAGTAGTAGATATATTGGTCATCTGAGTTAAATTCACCCATTCCGATCCATTTTAGTTCACTGATTCCTAGAATATCGATGTTCATTCTTGCCATCTCCTGTTTGACCACTTCCAATTTGCCTTGATTCATGGACCTAACATTCCAGATTCCTATGCAATATTGCTCTTTACAACATCAGACCTTGCTTCTATCACCAGTCACATCCACAACTGAGTATTGTTTTTGCTTCGGCTCCATCCTTTCATTATTTCTGGAGTTATTTCTCCACTGATCGACAGTAACATATTGGGCCCTTACTGACTTGGAGAGTTCCTCTTTCAGTATCCTATCATTCTGCCTTTCCTTACTGTTCATGGGGTTCTCAAGGTGAGAACACTTCTTAGTTTGTAGTTGCCATTTTTTTCCTGTTTATTTCTCAATCATAATTATTTTAGCAACTCCTTCACTGAGCTCCAGATTTCTTGCAGACTCCCATTCATTAGCTTGATACTATCAGGGGAGTTTGTAATTTCCTCAGTTCTGTCTTGTCACAACAAAGATTTGAAGCGACGGATGAAACCATGGTATAGCTCTGCATTATAGTTCAGTTTTATTTGGAAAGCAAAGGAAAATACATCCTTGAGGAGTGGGGATGGGGCAATTCAAAAGACGTGAAGAGAAAGACAAGAAGCCAGAGGCTCAAATTTGGCTCCTCTTTTTATGATTTTGCTCTTGTGCCTGAGCCTGCCCTATGTAAACTGGGCTAACCAGGAGGGCTGTTTGCTTCACCTGAGGGTCTACTCTGGTCTTTGGACCTTCCTTTGTTCTATTTTCACAGGCCTTTTCCTTTCTTTGTCTTTTAGCCATGGCTATTTTGGACTCCATTTTCCTATTGCAACTACCTAAGAGATCAGATCAGATCAGTCGCTCAGTCGTGTCCGATTATTTGCGACCCCATGAACTGCAGCACGCCAGGCCTCCCTATCCATCACCAGCTCTCGGAGGTCACTGAGACTCACATCCATCGAGTCAGTGATGCCATCCAGCCATCTCATCCTCTGTCATCCCCTTCTCCTCCTGCCCCCAATCCCTCCCAGCATCAGAGTCTTCTCCAATGAGTCAACTCTTTGCATGAGGTGGCCAAAATACTGGAGTTTCAGCTTTAGCATCATTCCTTCCAAAGAAATCCCAGGGCTGATCTCCTTCAGAATGGACTGGTTGGATCTCCTTGCAGTCCAAGGGACTCTCAAGAGTCTTCTACAACACCACAATACCATTTAAATGTTTTCTTATGCCCTGCTGTGTGTGTAGTTGCTCAGTCATGTCTGATTCTTTGAGTCCCATGTACTGTGGGCTGCCAGTTTCCTCTGTTCATGGAATTCCCCAGGCAAGAATACTGGTGTGGGTTGCCATTTCCTTCTCCAGGGAATCTTCCTGACCCAGGAATCAAACCTGGGTCTCCTGCACTGGCAGGCAGAAGTAGGCAGATTCTTTACTATCTGAGCCACCAGGGAAGCAGCAAAAGCCAAGTAAACATGGACTGTAGCCTAACAACCTCCTCTGTTTATGGAATTATCCAGGCCATGATACTGGAGTGGGTAGGCATGCCCTTCTTCAGAGGATATTCCCAACCCAGGATCAAACAGATATCCTTCATTGAAGGTGGATTCTTTACTACTTGAGCCATGATTTGCTTTTATAATCCCCTAATTTGCTTTATTGAGTTCAGTTCAGTTGCTCAGTTGTGTCTGACTCTTTGAGATCCTAGACTGTCTCACGCCAGGCCTCCCTGTCCATCACCAACTCCCGAAGTTTACCCAAACTCATGTCCATTGATTCAGTGATGCCATCCAACCATCTCATCCTCTGTCATCCCCTTCTCCTCCCACCTTCAATCTTTCCCAGAATCAGGGTCTTTTCAAATGAGTCAGCTCTTGGCATCAGGTGGCCAAAATATTGGAAGTTCAACTTCAACATCAGTCCTTCCAATGAACACCCAAGACTGATTTCCTTTAGGATGGACTGGTTGGATCTCCTTGCAGTCCAAGGGACTCTCAAGAGTCTTCTCCAACACCAAACTTCAAAAGCATCAATTCTTCTGCACTCAGCTTTCCTTATAATCCAACTCTCACATCCATACATGACTACTAGAAAAACTATAGTCTTGACTAGATGGACCTTTGTTGGCAAAGTAATGTCTATGCTTTTTAACATGCTGTCTAGGCTGGTCATAACTTTCTTTCCAAGGAGTAAGTGTCTTTTAATTTCATGGCTGCAGTCACCATCTGTAGTGATTTTGGAGCCCAAGAAAAGAAATCTGCTACTGTTTCTCCTTCTATTTGCCATGAAGTGATGGGATCAGATGCCATGATCTTTGTTTTCTGAATGTTGAAGTTTAATCCAAGTTTTTCACTCTCTCTTTCACTTTCATCAAGAAATGTGCTTTATCAGCTGGTGTAAATTTGCTTTATGCCCTGGTGCAAATGATATTTCTTCAATACTTCTCCAGTGTTGATCCTGACTTGCCTGTGGTTATATCCTAGGATCCCAGGTAGGAAATGACTATCAGATGACTTACCAGAAATTTTACATTTTCATAGAAGAACGTGATTGCCAAAATATATGAATGATTAAGTGCTTTGGTAACTTTGTGATGCTTTTCTAACTAGTTAGTCAAATTATTTGTAATGGCTGTAGGTGTAATTGAAGTCAGATAACAAATATTATCTACAGAAACTTCTACACTGAAAAAGCTATATTTTAGCACCCAGGGCATTGAATTGAAGTTTAAAGATATGAACTGAAATACTTTAATACTGCTTCTGACCAGCTGTGGAACTTTGGGCATAAAGCAGATTGCTTATCTCTTGTTAGTCTTTTTTGTGCATAAATTGCCAAGAGTTGAATGTAGATGGACTCTGCAGTATCGCCTTCCAAATTCCTCAACAGTGCACAGAAAGGGAAGAATCTAATTTATAGAGATCAAGACTTAGGGAGTGGGAGAAACAGGAATTTTAGCATTCCAACAACTTCCAAAGTGAAGGTAGGTGAATAGAGGTCTAGAGACCCAATGTAAAGTGTTAAGTAGAAGTTTAAAATACAGACTAGAATTATTCACAAGAATCAGTTTTTCATACAAGGAGTTATTTAAAGGCTTTTTTTTTAAAGTAGTAAAGGAGATGGGGGGAGAAGGCAGAATAGGAATTCCTTGGTAACTGGAATTTACATCCTTAGTGTTTAGCATTGAATTCTAAGACATTTGGCTAACACTACAGTAACAAAGTGATCATTTTATCTAACACTCAATATTTCCAATTTATTAAGTAACCAATATTTTAAAAATACATATGGTTTACAGCTATTTATGTACAATGGGCTGTTTTGAAAATATTTTGAAAAGTTTTGCAAATGTTTTCATGACTCTTTGAAGTCTAGTAGATTTGTTTTGGTTTTTTTCCACTATGACTAAAGATCTGAGTCTACCAAATTTTTTAATAGTTTGGTTCTATATATTTTAGAAAAAAATTAATTCTTCCCAGAAATATTTATTGATTAGCTACTGTGTGCCCCACATATTTTAGGTGCTTGAGCTAAAACAGTGACCAGAACAAGTAAAGATTCCTTCCCCTTTGTGAACTTAGATACTAGAAAAGGAGAGAGAAATTGCTAATTACAGTTACAAACATGCAAGTGGATATTGGCAAATCCCCTGTAGAAGGAAATGGCAACTCACTCCTGTATTCTTGCCTGAACAATCCCATGGATAGTCCGTAGGGTCACAAAGAGTCAGACACGACTGAGTGACTAACCACACACACAAACAAGTGGATATCATGGTTTATTATGCTTATATGTATTATAGAAAAATTAAAAGTAGCATATTGTAAGGAAGATATTTAGTGCTAGGGGGTAGTCTGAAATTTTAAATGCATGATGAAGATAGTCTTCATGAAGGACGTATTAATTGAATAAATATTACAAGAAGATAAGAGAGTCAGCCATGAGAACAGCCACATGAAGTCATGCATCCAGTGGGTTCAGGAAACAGTAAGCTGCCCAGTGAGGTGGGAGCTTGGGAAGCAGCAAGAGATACGGTCCCTTCACATGGTGCCTAACAGGTTGCATTAATGACTCGTTGCTGATGAGAGTGAATCTGAGACCATTAGAGAGCTCTGATCAGAGAAAAGAGCAGGACTTGACTTATCTGTGACAGGGTCACTCTGACTGCTCAAAAGGGTGAAGTTGGGGCAGCAATTATAGAATTAGGGAGACGGGTTAGGGAGTGAATTTCAGTGATCTAAGTGAGAACTAAATGTCACTCACTCTGATTGATGTTGATAAAGATAGCATGAAATGTTGAGTTCTGGATATATTGTGAAAGTAGAACTAGCATAATTTTGTGTCAGACTGGATGTGGGCAGGAAGAGAAAACTGAGGAGTTACTTAAAGTTTTTGGCCTAAGATATTAAATTCATAAGAAGGGGCTTCCCTGGTGGCTCAGATGATGAAGAGTCTGCCTGCAATGGGAGAGACGCAGGTTTGATTCCTGGGTCTGGAAAATCCCCTGGAGAAGGTAATGGCTACCTATTCCAGTATTCTTGCCTGGAGAATTCCATGGACAGAGGTGCCTGGTGGGCTACAGTCCATGGGGTTACAAAAAGTCAGACATAATAGATTAATACTTTCATTTTCACTTTGATAGGGTGGAGTTACCATCAACTGAGAAGAGGGATCCTTCTCTAAGAGAACAGCATGGTGGTAAGGATGGGGTGATGGTGAGTGGAACTGGAATCAGGAGATCATTTTTTACATTTAAAATTTGAGATGATTATTAACAACAAAGTGGAGATTTGGACAGACAGGTACATATATGAGACTCAAATTGGGGACCATGATCTGGGATGCTGTTATGCATTTGTGAACATTCAGCAGTTAGATAACATTTAAAGCTATAGGATTGGATGTATGTATTGAGGTAGTATACATTGACAGAGGGAAAAAGGGGACTTGGACTAAGGCCTGCTGCTGCTGCTGCTGCTAAGTCACTTTAGTCGTGTCCGACTCTGTGTGACCCCATAAGACGGCAGCCCACCGGGCTCCGCCGTCCCTGGGATTCTCCAGGCAAGAATACTGGAGTGGGTTGCCATTTCCTTCTCCAATGCATGAAAGTGAAAAGTGAAAGTGAAGTCACTCAGTCATGTCTGACTCTCAGGGACCCCATGGACTGGAGCTCACCAGGCTCCTCCATCCATGGGATTTTCCAGGCAAGAGTACTGGAGTGGGGTGCCATAACCTACTCTGGGACTAAGCCCTAGGGTACTGCAAGCTTACGTAAAGAAGAAAGACAGACTCAACAAAGGAGAATGAAGAGTGACCTGTCAAGTGGGAGGAACATCAAGAAAGCCAAATCAATTGAAAACCAATGAAATAAGTGTATCAAGAAAATAGCAATTAATTTAGCAATGGATTTAACAAGGTAAAAGTCATTTGCAATACTGCCAAAGAAAGTTTGTTAAGGTAGAGTGTTGGGGAAACTTGCCTCATTTTGGCTTGAAATGGAATGAGAGAAAATGTATAATATAGGAAGTATAAAAACTTTCCTGACATATTTTGCTAGGAAGGGAAAAAAATTAATGGAAAAAAGTATTTGGAAAGAGAGTGGAGTTTTTAAAAATGATATTTTGAGATTAAAAAAAAAAGGCAAGATGGTTCATGCCTATGGAAATTATCCTTCAAAGAACAAATATTGCTAAGGTGGAGTGTTAGTCACTCAGTCATGTCTGACTCTTTGCAGCCCCATGGACTGTAGTCTGCCAGACACCTCTGTCCATTGAATTCTCCAGGCAAGAATATTGGAGTGGTTGCGAGAGGAGAATTATCAGACTATTGCTCTTACATGGCAGGAGGAAATGAGATCTGGTATACAAGTGGAGGTATTGGCTTGAGATAGTAGAACTGAGAGTTCACAGGGAGTTGAATTTTATAACAGGCAGGGAGGCTGATTATGTGGGTACAGATAGAGGAGGTGAGTAGAGAGAGTGAAGTGAATCTGCAGAAATTATTTCTAATTGCGTCAAGCTTTTCCTTAACTAAAAGGTAAAGTCATTGATTGGGACTCAAGAAAGAGAAGAAGGTTTTGGGATTCTAAAGACAGAAGAAAAGATGGGACTATTGCTCTAGCATGTATAGCCCTTTATCACTGACGGTCCTAATAGTCCTGTAAGCACTTCAGAACAGTGAGAGAGTAGATGGAGAGTGAAACTGCAGTGTGATGGTTTAGCAGCTTCGACTCACTTGACATCCAGGTCAAGAATTTAAAGAGAGATTGGTCAGTGTGGTCTGAAATACTACTCACAGGATCAACTGCAATTTACTGAAAAATTCACACAGTCTATTAGCATTTATCTGAAGACAGGCAAATCATTAAAATTTCTAGGTGAAATCTGAAGTTGGATTTAGCTCACTATTTGAGTTGAGCACCACCTTGTGGGAAGATAGCATAAGTGTCAAATTAACCAAAGGTTGTAGAAACTGCAGAAATCATCAGTTAACAGATTATCCTGATCTGTGCAGAGCTGGGTTGTGTGATTTGTCCCCCTGTTTGTTTAGGAAATAATCCTGGGAACTGATATTTATCTGAGCATTTATTATAGTATTGTTTTAACTTATTTGTTCTCAGATGTGACAAAGTCTTCACTTAAAAAAAAAATATGTACAGCACTCTTTTCCTTTTCCCTCCAGGCTAAAAGTCTCTCTCTCTCTTTCTATATATATATGTATATATATATAAATATAATTTTTTTCTGAAGAGACTGAACAGAAGTGTTGTGCTTCAGTTAAGAATTCTATGAATACTGTATCTGGCAAATATTCCAGATTTCAAAACAACTTAAATCTGGCAGAGATATCTGTTCATTTCCAAGGCAAACCATTCAATATAACGGTAATCCAAGCCTATGCCTCAACCAGTAATGCTGAAGAAGCTGAAGTTGAACCGTTCTATGAAGACTTACAAGACCTTTTAGAACTAACACCCCCAAAAGATGTCCTTTTTACTATAGGCGACTGGAATGCAAAAGTAGGAAGTAAAGAAGCACCTGGAGTAACAAGCAAATTTGACCTTGGAGTATGAAATGAAGCAGGACAAAGGCTAATGGAGTTTTGCCAAGAGAACACATTGGTCATAGCAAACACCCTCTTCCAATAACAAGAGAAGACTCTACACATGGACATCAGCAGATGGTCAACACCAAAATCAGACTGATTATATTCTTTGCAGCCAAAGATGGAGAACTCTATACAGTCAGCAAAAAACAGACTGGGAGCTGACTGTGGCTCAGATCATGAACTCCTTATTGCCAAATTCAGACTTAAATTGAAGAAAGTAGGGAAAACCACTAGACAATTCAGGTATGACCTAAATCAAATCCCTTATGATTATACAGTGGAAGTGAGAAATAGATTTAAGGGACTAGATCTGATAGACAGAGTGCCTGATGAACTATGGACAGAAGTTCATGACATTGTACAGGAGACAGGGAGCAAGATCATCCCCAAGAAAAAAAAAAATGCAAAAAAGCAAAATGGCTGTCTGGGGAGGCCTTACAAAAACCTGTGAAAAGAAGAGAAGCAAAAAGCAAAGGGGAAAAGGAAAGATATAAGTATCTGAATGACTTGAATGCAGAGTTCCAAAGAATAGCAAGGAGAGATAAGAAAGCCTTCCTCAGCAATCAATGCAAAGAAATAGAGGAAAACAACAGAATGGCAAAGACCAGAGATCTCTTCAAGAAAATTAGAGATACCAAGGGAACATTTCACGCAAAGATGGGCTCAACAAAGAACAGAAATGGTAAGGACCTAACAGAAGCAGAAGATATTAAGAAGAGGTGGCAAGAATACACAGAAGAACTCTACAAAAAAGATCTACATGACCCAGATAATCACGTTGGTGTGATCACTCACCTAGAGCCAGACATGCTGGAATGTGAAGTCAAGTGGGCCCTAGAAAGCATCACTACGAACAAAGCTAGTGGAGGTGATGGAATTCCAGTGGAGCTATTCCAAATCCTGAAAGATGATGCTGTGAAGTGCTGCACTCAATATGCCAGCAAATTTGGAAAACTCAGCAGTGGCCACAGGACTGGAAAAGGTCAGTTTTCATTCCAATCCCAAAGAAAGGCAATGCCAAAGAATGCTCAAACTACTGCACAATTGCATTGATCTCACATGCTAGTAAAGTAATGCTTAAAATTCTCCATGCCAGGCTTCAGCAATACGTGAACCGTGAGCTTCCAGATATTCAAGCAGGTTTTAGAAAAGGCAGAGGAACCAGAGATCAAATTGCCAACATCTGCTGGATCATGGAAAAAGCAAGAGAGTTCCAGAAAAACATCTATTTCTGCTTTATTGACTATGCCAAAGCCTTTGACTGTGTGGATCACAATAAACTGTGGAAAATTCTAAAAGAGATGGGAAAACCAGACCACCTGACCAGCCTCTTGAGAAACCTATATGCAGGTCAGGAAGCAACAGTTAGAACTGGACATGAAACAACTGACTGGTTCCAAATAGGAAAAGAAATATGTCAAGGCTGTATATTGTCACCCTTCTTATTTAACTTCTATTCGGAAACCATCATGAAAACGGCGGGGGGGAAGGAGGCAAAGGTGGAATTAAATTTTTTTGGGAAAAATAACAATCCCCCCTGATGTGGGGGGGACCCCCCCTTTATAAAAAAAAGAAGAGGAAGAAAAAAGAGGCTTTTTGTAAGTGTAAAAGAAGAGGGAAAAATTGAATTAAACCACAACATTAAATAAAAAAAAAATCAGGGCAGGTGGCCCCACCACTTTGTTTGGTAGATGGGGGAAGGGGGGAAGAGTGGTCAGCTTTTTTTTTTTTTTTCCCTCCCACCTCTCTTGGTGGGGGGGGAGGTGAAATTAAATAAAAATTTATTTTTTTTTTTTTTAATATTTTTTGATAGCATATTCAAAGCAGAGACATTACTTTGCATTACAAAGGTCCGTCTAGTCAAGGCTATTGTTTTTCCAGTAGTTGTGTATGGCTGTGAGAGTTGGACTGTGAAGAAAACTGAGTGCTGAAGAATTGATGCTTTTGAACTGTGGTGTTGGAGAAGACTCTTGAGAGTCCCTTGGACTGCAGAAGAGATCCAACCAGTCCATTCTAAAAGAGATCAGTCCTGGGTGTTCATTGGAAGGACTGTTGCTAAAGCTGAAATTCCTGTTTTTTGCCCCTCTCCTGGAGGGGGGGGGGGGTTGGGAAAGACCCCGGGGGGGGGGGGGGGGGGGGGGGGGGGGGGAAGGGGGGTGTTTGTTTTTGGTTGTTGGCGGCTCTTCCCTGGGGGGGGGGTGTTTTTTTTTTGTCTTGGGGGGGGTGGTGTTGGTGGGGGGGGGGGGGGGTGGTGGTTTTTGTGTTTTGGAGGGGAGGAGGGCACTGAAGAGAACTGAACACTAATCATCAGAAGAGTTTTCTCTTTTTTTTTTTTTTTTTTTTTTTTTTTTTTTTTTTTTTTTTTTTTTTTTTTTTTTGGTGGGGGGGGGGGGGTGTGTGTGGGGGTGGATTGTAAGGAATTGGCCGGCTGGAAAGAAAAAAACGATCCCCGGGCGAGGGGAAAAGCCCCCCAAAAGGGGAAGGGGATCTTTTTGTTTTTCTGTTTTAGGGTGCAGTGAGTTTTTTTTTTTTTTTTTTTTTTTTTTTTTTCTTTCCTTCATCTTTCTGCTCTCTCTTTTTTTTTTTTTTTTTTTTTTTCATTTTCTTTTCCTCAATACTTCTTTTACTTAGGCAGTTTTCTATTCTGATGGGTAGGAAACTAGAACTATTACAGGCCCTGCGTGAGTTCCTAGGATTACTTCCTCTAGGAACTAATTTTGCCTAATATCCTAAAGATACTCAACATCCTTAAGACATCATCTCTCCACAGTGTTACACATTAAAGAGTTGTTCTCCAGCAAAATCATTAATAATACATTTTTTAGTCAAACAAGTTTATTCATGTTGAAAAATAAATATTCAAAATATGGGCTGGTAACTCTGGACAAAAAATGAGTGGGAAAACCTACCAGACACCAAAAATATAGCAGACAGCTACAATGACTATAAATATGTGATATTAACAATCAGATCAGATCAGTCGCTCAGTTGTGTCCGACTCTTTGTGACCCCATGAACCGCAGCACGCCAGGCCTCCCTGTCCATCACCAGCTCCTGGAGGTCACCCAGACTCACACCCATCAAGTCAGTGATGCCATCCAGTCATCTCATCCTCTGTCGTCCCCTTCTCCTCCTGCCCTCAATCCCTCCCAGCATCAGAGTCTTCTCCAATGAGTCAACTCTTCGCATGAGGTGGCCAAAATACTGGAGTTTCAGCTTTAGCATCACTCCTTCTAAAGAAATCCCAGGGCTGATCTCCTTCAGAATGGACTGGTTGGATCTTCTTGCAGTCCAAGGGACTCTCAAGAGTCTTCTCCAACACCACAGTTCAAAAGCATCAATTCTTCGGCACTCAGCCTTCTTCACAGTCCAGCTCTCACATCCATACATGACCACAGGAAAGACCATAGCCTTGACTAGGCGAACCTTTGTTGGTAAAGTAATGTCTCTGCTTTTGAATATGCTATCTAGGTTGGTCATAACTTTCCTTCCAAGGAGTAAGCGTCTTTTAATTTCATGGCTGCAGTCACCATCTGCAGTGATTTTGGAGCCCAGAAAAAGAAAGTCTGACACTGTTTCCACTGTTTCTCCATCTATTTCCCATGTAGTGATGGGACCAGATACCATGATCTTCGTTTTCTGAATGTTGAGCTTTAAGCCAACCTTTTCACTCTCCACTTTCACTTTCATCAAGAGGCTTTTTAGTTCCTCTTCACTTTCTGCCGTAAGAGTCATGTCATCTGCATATCTGAGGTTATTGATATTTCTCCCAGCAATCTTGATTCCAACTTGTGTTTCTTCCAGTCCAGCATTTCTCATGATGTACTCTGCATATAAGTTAAATAAACATGGTGACAATACACAGCCTTGACGTACTCCTTTTCCTATTTGGAACCAGTCTGTTGTTCCATGACCAGTTCTAACTGTTGCTTCCTGACCTGCATACAGACAATTAAGAGCGACCGCGCCTTCCCGCCACCGGCGCACAATTAAGAGCAATATTAACAATAGAATAGGCATATCATTTAAACTGAAAACAAACCCCTGAAATTGAATATAATGGATAAAGGACTTACCTGATGGCTCTGAGGTTAAGACTTCACTTTCCCATGCAGGAGGTGTGAGTTCAATCTCTGGTTGGAGAGCTGAGATCTCACATACCTTACAGCCAAAAAACCCAAACATAAAACAGGAGAAATATTAGAACAAAGTTCAATAAAGACTTTAGAAAATGGTCTGCATCAAAAAAAAAAAAAAGAAAGAAAGCTTAAAAAAAGGGCACAGTGGATAAGAGATTTTGGAATAAGGTTAAAGTGGTATCTCAAATTACAGGAAAAATATAAACTATTCAAAAAAGTTGTTAAGACAATGTGTAGCTATCTGAAACATATTCTTTTTACCATGGTAACAAAACAAAACAAAACAAAACCTTTAAATGGAAAGTTCCTGTCAAAGTAACAGAGAAAACTATGGCAAAATTATTTTATGACTTTGCAGTATAGAATGTTTTCCTAATAATGATGAAAAGGAATGTGAAATTGGAAGGGTTACTTATCAAGATTGATACTTTTGAACTGTGGTGTTGGAGAAGACTCTTGAGAGTCCCTTGGACTGCAAGGAGATCCAACCAGTCAATCCTCAAGGAAATTAGTCCTAAATATTCATTGGGAGGACAATGCTAAAGCTGAAACTCCAATACTTTGGCCTCCTGATAAGAAGAACCTCACCTGATGCTGGGAGGGATTGGGAGCAGGAGGAGAAGGGGATGACAAAGGATGAGATAGTTGCATGGCATCTCTGACTTGATGGACATGAGTATGAGCAAACTCTGGATGTTGGTGATTGACAGGGAAGCCTGGTGTGCTGCAGTCCATGTAATCACAGATTTGGACTTTGCTGAGCAACTGAACTGAGCCTATCAAGATAAGCAGTTTTAACAACTTATCCCATGAAAACTGACTTGAACCACATTTGCAATTATAAGTCCTACCAGTAGAATCTAGCTATTATAGGAATGAAAGTGAAAGAGTTAGTTGCTCAGTCATATCTGACTCTTTGCAACCTCATGGATTGTAGCCCACCAGGCTCCTCTGTCTATGGAATTTTCCAGGCAAGAATACTGGAGTGGGTTGCCATTCTTTTCTCCAGAGGATCTTCCTGACCCAGGTATCGGGCCCTGTTCTCCTGCACTGCAGGCAGATTCTTTACCATCTGATCCACCAAGGAAAGCCCTCATTATAAAAATAGCAACAAATATTTGGGATAAAATCAAGAATAAATAGTGTTTGGGGACTTCCCTAGGGAAATAATAATAGCTTTCTGCCAGATTTAAGTTGTTTTGAAATCTGGAGATACAGAAAATGGAAAAGTTTAAGGAATGAGAACAAGTGAGAAGGAAAGAAGAATGGTAAAAGTAGTCATTTTCTTAAACATATAGTGAGAAGAAGGTTCTGTGCTTATATTTTGGGAACTTCTTCTAGCCATGTGAGTATTTAGGCAAAGGCATGGATAATCAAGGAAGCTAGCCTCATGCTCTCAGGAGAGCTCAGCTTCCTATGATCCAATGTGTTTGAGGATTTCAGTGAGCACAGAAGCTTGTCTTGTCTTCAGATCAGATCAGATCAGTCCCTCAGTCGTGTCCGACTCTTTGCGACCCCATGAACCGCAGCACGCCAGGCCTCCCTGTCCATCACCAACTCCCGGAGGTCACTCAGACTCACATCCATCGAGTCAGTGATGCCATCCAGCCTTGTCTTAGATTATTCAAAACTCTATGGTTATGGGGTAAGGTGGTGGTTGGATTCAGGGATATTTGTGGCAATTGCTGCTCTGGTTTTCTATTAAGTTTGTTACATTTAGCAAGTAGAGAAAGACAGCAGCTGGGAAAGTTCTGGGAATCTGAGCCTCCATGCATCTTCTGTGTGTTGACATTTTATATGCAAGTTGAGGTATACGTAATGAAAGTGTTAGTCACTCAGTTGCCTCCTACTGTTTGCTACTCCAGGGACTATAGCTGGCCAGGCTCCTCTGTCCATGGAATTCTCCAGGCAAGAATATTAGAGTGTGTAGCCATTCCCTTCTCCAGGGGATCTTCCTGACCCAGGGATCGAGCTGGGGTCTCCCAAGTTCTCCCACGGCCAGAGGAGCTTGGCAGGCTACAGTCCATGGAGTGGCAAAGAGTCAGACAGGACTGAGTGACTAACACTTCCACTTTCACTTTGAAGTATATGCATGTATTTATCTTTGCAAGGGCAAAATCCCAAGATGAGTGGCAGTCATGAAAGCTCTGAGAATTAAATAGCTCAACGAAATTATGATTTTTTTTTTTTAAATATAAATATATTTATTGATTGGAGGTTAATTACTTTACAATATTGTATTGCTTTTGCCATACATCAGCATGAATTGCCACAGGTATACACGTGTTCCCCATCCTGAACCCCCTCCCTCCTCCCTCCAAATACCATACCTCTGGGTCATCCTAGTGCACCAGAATAATTTAAAAATAGGGAAATAGGTTGATAATTTACATGAATATTTAGAGTTCTTGGCTATATATGGGAAATTCTGTTATTGCCTTTTTGAGCTAAGAAATGTCCTCAAAAATTTAAATCATTTTAAAATTGGTAAAAAATACTAATGGTTAGAGTATGCCAGAATTCTAATCATGTGAGAGTTTGATCTCTAGCATGTATAACAGCAACACAAGTAACTTTTAAGAACTTTAATTCATTTAAGTAAGGGATCCTTCAAGAAAAAACAAAACCAAAAAAGCACTCTGGAAATTCGTCACTTGGATAGTGATAAATTAAACAAACAAACAAACAAAAAACAAAAACAGAAACAGAATATCTTCTGGGCTAGCTCAAAGTATGAGGAGGAGGAAATTTCCCAAAATGTAGAATAGCATATATGGTAAATCATAGTTTTAAAAATGAAGACACAGTAAATAATAAAGAGAGTATAAAGGAAAAGGTGTTAAAGAAAATAATGTAGCTAAGTTCATTGATTCAGTTTACATCCAGCCAGCCTTAGGCAACTGAGATGGGAACAGAAATGCCAAAATATATTGAACTTGTAATCCCTGAGGTTAGAGTTTGCCAGATCTAGCACCAAAATGACCAAAAGCCAACTACTGAAGACTTTGAATCTAATCTAAAGCCACTCTAATCTGAGGGCACCTTTTACTGTGGATTTTTTATGATCCAGTTGGAGGAAGGAGCTCTGCTCACATGTTCCCAGAAGGCTGGGACACCACAAAATGTTCTTCAGATCTGGTTAAGATGGTCACCCATAATGAGTTAACTTTACTACACACCACTGATACCACAGTGGTCTCCCTACATACTCAGATGGGCCAGGATCCTTCTCTGACACCACACAGCAAGAACGGAAATCTTGGTAGTTGTCAGTTCTTCAGTCATAATTCAGTAGCTGGGAACACCTGGCCAATTAAGTTACAGAATGCCCTAGTGAGAACCAATGCAGAAAGATCATTCTCAAAACATTTGTGGGTACAGAAGTGGTACCCAGAGCATCTGCTATTCTCAGTTAGTTCCATGAAGAACTTACCTTCCCTCCCTCAAAAGCCCATGCATTTTTAATCTGATCCATCCTGTATCCTAAATTTTCTTTCTCCTCTTCCTGTCCAGTTGTGATAACTCTTTGCCAGCAGCTTCACATTCATAGAGAACCCTGCCAATAATCATCATCACATAAAAATCTCCAAATCAAACACAGTTAATTTTTAGAGATAAATGTCATATATTTTAAAGGATTTTCTGTGTGTGTGTGTGTATGTGTGCATGCACACAGTTCAGTGCAGTTCAGTTGCTCAGTCGTGTCTGACTCTTTGCGACCCCATGGGCTGCAGCA
Organism: Tragelaphus eurycerus; assembly: GCA_935064755.1. Classification (NCBI taxonomy): domain Eukaryota; kingdom Metazoa; phylum Chordata; class Mammalia; order Artiodactyla; family Bovidae; genus Tragelaphus; species Tragelaphus eurycerus. Next base: position 4,584,214 of record CAKXYN010000123.1, read on the forward strand.
CGCCAGGCCTCCCTGTCCATCACCAGCTCGCAGGGTATACTCAAACTCATGGCCATTGAGTCGGTGGTGCCATCCAGCCATCTCAATGTTTCCTAGTATCAGGGTCTTTCCACTGAGTCAGTTCTTTGCATGAGGTGGCCAAAATATTGGAGTTTCTGCTTCAATATCAGTCCTTCCAATGAACATTCAGGACTGATTTCCTTTAGGATGGACAGATTGGATCTCCTTGAAGTCCAAGGGACTCTCAAGAGCCTTCTTCAACACCACACTTCAAAAATATCAATTCTTTGTCACTCAGTTTTCTTTATAATCCAACTCTCACATCCATACATGACTATTGGAAAAACCATAGCCTCGATGAGACAGACCTTTGTTTGCAAAGTAATGTCTCTGCTTTTTAACATGCTGTCTAGGTTGGTCATAACTTTTCTTCCAAGGAGTAAGCGTCTTTTAATTTCATGGCTGCAGTCACCACCTGCAGTGATTTTGGATCCCCCCCAAATAAAGTCTGATACTGTTTAAACTGTTTCTCCATCTATTTGCCATGAAGTGATGGGGCCAGATGCCATAATCTTAGTTTTTTGAATGTTGAGATTTAAGCCAAGTTTTTCACTCTCCTCTTTCACTTTCATCAAGAGGCTCTTTAGTTCTTCTTCACTTTCTGCCATAGGGGTGGTGTCACCTGCATATCTAAGGTTAGTGATATTTCTTTTAGCAGTCTTGATTCCTGTTTATTATTCTTCCAGCCCAGTGCTTCTCATGATGTACACTTCATATAAGTTAAATAAGCAGGGTGACAATCTACAGCCTTGACATACTCCTTTTTCTATTTGGAACCAGTCTGTTGTTCCATGTCCAGTTCTAACTGTTGCTTCCTGACCTGCATACAGAGTTCATAAGAGTTCACAAGAGGTGGTCTGGTATTCCGATCTCTTTCAGAATTTTCCACAGTTTTTTGTGATCCACACAGTCAAAGGATTCGGTGTTGTCAATAAAGCAGAAATAGATGTTTTTCTGGAACTCTCTTGGTTTTTTGATAATCCAATGGATGTTGGCAATTTCATTTCTGATTCCTCTACCCTTTCTAAATCCAGCTTAAACATCTGGAAGTTCACAGTTCATATATTATTGAAGCCTGGCTTGGAGAATTTTGAGCAGTAGTTTGCTATGTGTGAGATAAGGGCAATTGTGCAGTAGTTTGAGCATTCTTTGGCATTGCCTTTCTTTGGGATTGGAATGAAAACTGACCTTTTCTAGTCCTGTGGCCACTGCTGAGTTTTCCAAATTTGCTGGCATATTGAGTGCAGCACTTCACAGCATCATCTTTCAGGATTTGAAATAGCTCCACTGGAATTCCATCACCTCCACTAGCTTTGTTCATAGTGATGCTTCCTAAGGCCTACTTGACTTCACATTCCAGCATGTCTGGCTCTAGGTGAGTGATCACACCATCGTGATTATCTGGGTCGCGAAGATCTTTTTTGTAGAGTTCTTCTGTGTATTCTTGCCACCTCTTCTTAATATCTTCTGCTTCTGTTAGATCCATACCATTTCTGTCCTTTGTTGAGCCCATCTTTGCGTGAAATGTTCCCTTGGTATCTCTAATTTTCTTGAAGAGATATCTAGTCTTTCCCATTCTGTTGTTTTCCTCTATTTCTTTGCATTGATTGCTAAGGAAGGCTTTCTTATGTCTCCTTGATATTCTTTGGAACTCTGCATTCAGATGCTTATATATTTCCTTTTCTCCTTTGCTTTTCGCTTATTTTCTTCTCACAGCTATTTGTAAGGAAGGTCTCCTCTGATAGCCCTTTTTCTTTTTTGCATTATTTTTCTAGGAGGTTTATCTTGCTCCCTGTCTCCTCTACAATGTCACGAACTTCCGTCCATAGTTCATCAGGCACTGTGTCTATCAGATCTAGTCCCTTAAATCTATTTCTCATTTCCACTGTATAATCGTTAAGGATTTGATTTAAGTCATATCTGAATGATCTAGTGGTTTTCCCTACTTTAAGTCTGAATTTGGCAATAAGGAGTTCATGATCTGAGCCACAGCCAGCTGTTGGTCTTGTTTTTGCTGACTGTATAGAGCTTCTCCTTCTTTGGCTGTAAAGAATATAATCAATGTGATTTTGGTGATGTCCATGTGTAGATTCTTCTCTTGTGTTGTTGGAAAAGGGTGTTTGCTATGACCAGTGCATTCTTTTGGTAGAAGTCTATTAGCCTTCAGCGTGCTTCATTTTGTACTCCAAGGCCAAATTTACCTGTTACTCCCGGTGTTTCTTCTTACTTTTGCATTCCAGTCTCCTATGATGACATGGACATCTATTTTTGGTGTTGGTTCTAAAAGATCTTGTAGGTCTTCATAGAACCATTCAACTTCAGCTTCTTCTGCATGCACATACACCCAATTGAATATCACAGAATTGTGAAAGTCCTATTGGGTAATTTTGCTAATTAATTTGCAGCAAGAAACTGAAGCCAAAAAAAAAAAAAAAAAAATGAATAAGGAGATATTGTCTCCTAGTCACACCTAAAATGCTCACCAAAATATGAGAGTAAATATATTATCTTAGGGCTTCCTAGGATCACAGTAGTAAAGAATCTGCCTGCTTATGAAGGAGACAAAAGAGACATGGTTTTGATCCCTGGGTCAGGAAAATCCCTGAGGTAGGACATGGCAAACCACTCTAGTATTTTTCCCTGGAGAATTCCATGGACAGAGGAGTCTGGTGAACTAGAGTCCATGGAGCCATAAAGAGTCAGAGACAACTGCGAGACTGAGCACACAAACATGTGTGTATTAACAATGAATCTGAATCTTGTGACTGAGTTGTGATAGCATCATTATGGAGATTGTACATGACAGTAAGTTATACAGTCATATCCCTGAGGGCAGAGAGGTCACAAATGACACTAATGTCAGCATTTAGCTCTTCCACCTTTCAAATGCTGAATTCTAAGTTGATAAAAAAATTTTGGCTGAAGACCAGGCATGAAACTGAACTTCAAAACTTACCTATTTAACATCTTTTGAAAAAATACTCAAATTTGAGAAATAATTGGCTACACATTGAAAAGTACCCTTAGGTGCCATGTATGCAAACAAAGAAAACTTCCCAAAGGGATACACAGTCTTGAATGTGAAGATAGCCCATGCTTTGAGTGAGAGGAAGTGGAAGAAGCATGATCTTAAGAAGATGTTCTGGGTAAAAGCAGAGAGTTGGCATGAACTTACAGATGGGGAGAAAGGAAATGGACCTCGGTCTCCATTCCTGACTGAGCAGGGCACTAGAGACAGAAGCACCATTCAAGATGGCTGATGTAATGTCTTCAGAGAAACTTTTATTACGTTGGGGGAATTGTGGCCTGCTAATAGGAGCCATTTTCAGTAGCTCGATAGTAGGATTAAATCCAAAGCTTCTTGTCAGGAAGCCACTGGTTGCTAAAAGAAGTTGTCACCTGGGAGCTGATAGACCAAAGTGCCTATTAGAGTGGGTAACACTTTGGCACCAAGTGTTCTGACTAATTAAAGCATCACATCATCCATGGATACCAGAGACTGCACTGGAAGGAGGCAGTGACTACGGTTTGCCACATACCTCAGAGAATGCACTTCTTCCTGCCCTGATTCATGAGCCAAAGGCTGGGACTGGAGTCCCAAAGCATCTCTAAGTAAGGCTGATCTAAAGAATATGCCATAGTCCTTGCCTCAGTGTAGCGCATGGCTCCAAGAAATTACACTCTAGAGAAACACTTGGCATTTTCATGTAGAAACCTCTACATCAGGGAGTAAATACATTGTATTAAATTTTAATAAAGGCTTTTTTTTAAAAGAACAGTTTTAACAATTTAGTTGAAAGGAAAGTACAGGTTTCTCAGATACTCCTACTCCTATATGTAGTATCTCCCATTATGAGCTTCTAGGAATCAAGATTGCCGGGAGAAATATCAATAACCTCAGATATGCAGATGATACCACCCTTATGGCAGAAAGTGAAGAGGAACTAAAAAGCCTCCTGATGAAAGTGAAAGTGGAGACTGAAAAGGTTGGCTTAAAGCTCAACATTCAGAAAATGAAGATCATGGCATCTGGTCCCATCACTACATGGGAAATAGATGGAGAAACAGTGGAAACAGTGTCAGACTTTCTTTTTCTGGGCTCCAACATCACTGCAGATGGTGTCTGCAGCCATGAAATTAAAAGACGCTTACTCCTTGGAAGGAAAGTTATGACCAACCTAGATAGCATATTCAAAAGCAGAGACATCATTTTGCCAACAAAGGTTCGCCTAGTCAAGGCTATGGTCTTTCCTGTGGTCATGTATGGATGTGAGAGCTGGACTGTGAAGAAGGCTGAGCGCCGAAGAATTGATGCTTTTGAACTGTGGTGTTGGAGAAGACTCTTGAGAGTCCCTTGGACTGCAAGGAGATCCAACCAGTCCATTGTGAAGGAGATCAGCCCTGGGATTTCTTTGGAAGGAATGATGCTAAAGCTGAAAGTCCAGTATTTTGGCCACCTCATGCGAAGAGTTGACTCATTGGAGAAGACTCTGATGCTGGGAGGGATTGGGGGCAGGAGGAGAAGGGGACAATAGAGGATGAGATGGCTGGATGGCATCACTGACTTGATGGATGTGAGTCTGAGTGACCTCCGGGAGCTGGTGATGGATAGGGAGGCCTGGCGTGCTGCAGTTCATGGGGTCGCAAAGAGTCGGACACGACTGAGCGACTGATCTCTTATCTGAGAGTTGATTTTTTCCACATTTGTTACAAATGATGAACTTACATTGACACATAATAACCCCAAATCCATAGTTTACCTTAGGGTTCTCTCTTGTTGTATATTTCATGAATTTGGAGAAAATTATAATGATATGTGTCCATAATTATATCAATAGTATCATACAGAGTGTTTTCACTGCTCTGAAAATCCTATGCATTCCATCTATTCACCTATTCATTTCATCTATTTCCACCAATTCATATTGAATTTCTAAATTATGAGATAGAATAAAGGTAATAATTTTTTTGAGTCCATCACTCAATGTAAGGAATCTATCATAGTTTCAAGTACTTGCAGACAGTACTTGACATTATATGGTACTAGGTACTAGATTTACTTGGGATTCAAGGTCCTGGAAGTTAGTCTATTTATAGAGCTCTTTAACAAATCAATAGGAAAGTAAATATGATACATCTCTTCATCGCTTAAACAACAGAATATATTATTCTACTTGGCTAGGGTTTTTAATCCAGGCCATATTCAGTTGAACAAAGAACTCTGATATTATGCAATACTCTAAGATCTTCATTATAATGCCTCTTCTCCTAAATTCTAAAAGATGTCTTTAACTGATGTAAGCATGCAGCAATATGGAAATGCTTTTATAAATATGTTCTTTAGTGATAGAAACATAATCATAAACCTCTAATTGTATAGATCAGGTATTTTAATAATGTTTAGTAAATAAGAATAAGTCTTTCTGCCTCAAAGAAATTATTTTGCCTTCACAGGACTTTGGATCACATTAGCATTGAAAAAATTACCTTACAAATGACAAGGAAAAAGAGGTTAAAAATTGACATTGAAAACTATGAACTCAGGATTTTTGGGGCATTTTAATTTTATCCATGTTCTTAATTAAAACAACAACAACAGAAGAGAACACACTTCTATTTGATTCTCTGCGAATTGTGTGGAAGCTTTTAGCTCTGTTCACAAATATTCTATTTGTCTTCTTTTTTGGCACATAACCAGATTGCATGTCCTTCCTCCATACTGAAATTTATATTAGTTTGTAAATCTGAATATTGGCATATCCTAAAACCTATTAATTACACTCCTAGGAAACATATTTTTATGTTCATAATTACTGTTCATAATAGTCACATATCTGAATATTGAATAAATACATTTTTTTGCTACTGATGTTTATCACTGAAGTACCAGTAAGAGATACAATTTTCTCTTATAGCAACCTGTTGGTCACTATAATATCTTTTTACATGCAACATTTTTTTAAAATTTTATTTTGCTTAACTTTACAATATTGTATTGCTTTTGCCATATATAAAAATGAATCCACCACAAGTATACATGTGTTCCCCATCCTGAACCCTCCTCCCTCCTCCCTCCCCATACCTTCCCTCTGAGTTGTCCCAGTGCACCAGCCCCAGGCATCTGTTATCAGGCATCGTACCTGGACTGGCAACTCATTTCAGATATGATATTATACATATTTCAATGCTATTCTCCCAAATCATCCCACCCTCTCCCTCTCCCAGAGTCCAAAAGACTGTTCTATACATCAGTGTCTCTTTTGCTGTCTCGTAAACAGGGTTATTGTTACCATCTTTCTAAATTTCATATATATGCGTTAGTATACTGTATTTGTGTTTTTCTTTCTGGCTTACTTCACTCTGTATAATAGGCTCCAGTTCCATCCACCTCATTAGAACTGATTCAAATGCATTCTTTTTAATGGCTGAGTAATACTCCATTGTGTATATGTACCACTGCTTTCTTATCCATTCATCTGCGGATGGACATCTAGGTTGTTTCCAAGTCCTGGCTATTGTAAACAGTGCTGTTATGAACATTGGGGTACATGTGTCTTTTTCAGTTCTGGTTTTCTTAGTGTGTATGCCCAGCAGTGGGATTGCTGGATCATAAGGCAGTTCTATTCCCAGTTTTTTGAGGAATCTCCATAGTGTTCTCCATAGTGGATGTACTAGTTTGCATTCCCACCAACAGTGTAAGAGGGTTCCCTTTTCTCCAAACCCTCTCCAGCATTTATTACTTGTGGACTTTTGGATTGCAGCCATTCTGACTGGCATGAAATGGTACCTCATAGTGGTTTTGTTTTGCATTTCTCTGATAATGAGTGATGTTGAGCATCTTTTCATGTGTTTGTTAGCTATCTGTATGTCTTCTTTGGAGAAATATCTATTTAGTTCTTTGGCCCATTTTTTGATTGGGTCATTTATTTTTCTGGATTTGAGCTGTAGGAGTTGCTTGTATATTTTTGAGATTAGTTGTTTGTCTGTTGCTTCATTTGCTATTATTTTCTCCCATTCTGAAGGCTGTCTTTTCAGCTTGCTTATAGTTTCCTTTGTTTTGCAGAAGCTTTTAAGTTTAATTAGGTCCCATTTGTTTATTTTGATTTTATTTCCAATATTCTGGGAGGTGGGTCGTAGAGGATTCTGCTGTGATGTAAGTCAGAGAGTGTTTTGCCTATGTTTTCCTCTAGGAATTTTATGGTTTCTGGTCTTACATTTAGATCTTTAATGCATTTTGAGTTTATTTTTGTGTATGGTGTTAGAAAGTGTTCTAGTTTCATTCTTTTACAAGTGTTCAACCAGTTTTCCCAGCACCACTTGTTAAAGAGATTGTCTTTAATCCATTGTATATTCTTGCCTCCTTTGTCAAAGATAAGGTGTCCATATGTGCGTGGATTTATCTCTGGGCTTTCTATTTTGTTCCACTGATCTATATTTCTGTCTTTGTGCCAGTACCATACTGTCTTGATGACTGTGGCTTTGTAGTAGAGCCTGAAGTCAGGCAGGTTGATTCCTCCAGTTCCATTCTTCTTTTTCAAGATAGCTTTGGCTATTTGAGGTTCTTTGTATTTCCATACAAATTGAGAAATTATTTGTTCTAGCTCTGTGAAGAATACCGTTGGTAGCTCGATGGGGATTGCATTAAATCTATAAATTGCTTTGGGTAGTATACTCATTTTCACTATATTGATTCTACCTATCCATGAACATGGTATATTTCTCCATCTATTAGTGTCCTCTTTGATTTCTTTCACCAGTGTTTTATAGTTTTCTATATATAGGTCTTTAGTTTCTTTAGGAAGATATATTCCTAAGTATTTTATTCTTTTCATTGCAACGGTGAATGGAATTGTTTCCTTAATTTCTCTTTCTATTTTCTCTTTATTAGTGTACAGGAATGCAAGGGATTTCTGTGTGTTGATTTTATATCCTGCAACTTTACTACATTCACTTGATTAGTTCTAGTAATTTTCTGGTGGAGTCTTTAGGGTTTTCAACGTAGAGGATCATGTCATCTGCAAACAGTGAGAGTTTTACTTCTTCTTTTCCAATTTGGATTCCTTTTATTTGTTTTTCTACTCTGATTGCTGTGGCCAAAACTTCCAAAACTATGTTGAATAATAATGGTGGAAGTGGGCATCCTTGTCTTGTTCCTGACTTTAGAGGAAATGCTTTCAATTTTTCACCATTGAGGATAATGTTTGCTGTGGGTCTGTCATATATAGCTTTTATTATGTTGAGATATGTTCCTTCTATTCCTGCTTTTTGGAGAGTTTTTATCATAAATGGATGTTGAACTTTGTCAAAGGCTTTCTCTGCATCTATTGATATAATCATATGATTTTTATTTTTCAATTTGTTAATGTGGTATATTACATTGATTGATTTGCGGAAATTGAAGAATCCTTGCATTCCTGGGATAAAGTCCACTTGGTCATGGTGTATAATCTTTTTAATGTGTTGTTGAATTCTGATTGCTAGAATTTTGTTAAGGATTTTTGCATTTATGTTCATCAGTGATATTGGCCTGTAGTTTTCTTTTTTTGTGGGATCTTTGTCAGGTTTTGGTATTAGGGTGATGGTGGCCTCATAGAATCAGTTTGGAAGTTTGCCTTCCTCTGCAATTTTCTGGACAGTTTGAGTAGGATAGGTGTTAGCTCTTCTCTAAATTTTTGGTAGAATTCAGCTGTGAAGCCGTCTGGGCCTGGGCTTTTGTTTGCTGGCAGATTTCTGATTACAGTTTCAATTTCCGTGCTTGTGATGGGTCTGTTAAGATTTTCTATTTCTTCCTGATCCAGTTTTGGAAAGTTGTACTTTTGTAAGAATTTGTTCATTTCTTCCACGTTGTCCATTTTAATGCCATATAATTGCTGATAGTAGTCTCTTATGATCCTTTGTATTTCTGTGTTGTCTGTTGTGATCTCTCCATTTTCATTTCTAATTTTATTGACTTGATTTTTCTCCCTGTGTATCTTGATGAGTCTGGCTAATGGTTTGTCAATTTTATTTACCCTTTCAAAGAACCAGCTTTTGGCTTTGTTGATTTTTTCTATGGTCTCTTTTGTTTCTTTTGCATTCATTTCTGCCCTAATTTTTAAGATTTCTTTCTTTCTACTAACCTTGGGGTTCTTCATTTCTTCCTTTTCTAGTTGCTTTAGGTGTAGAGTTAGGTTATTTATTTGACTTCTCTTGTTTCTTGAGGTATGCCTGTATTGCTATGAACTTTCCCCTTAGGACTGATTTTACAGTGTCCAACAGGTTTTGGGTTGTTGTATTTTCATTTTCATTCGTTTCTATGCAGATTTTGATTTCTTCTGTGATTTGTTGGTTATTCAGCAGTGTGTTGTTCAGCCTCCATATGTTGGAATTTTTAATAGTTTTTCTCCTGTTATTGAGATTTACTCTTACTGCATTGTAGTCAGAAAAGATGCTTGGAATGATTTCAATTTTTCTGAACTTACCAAGGCTAGAACTATGGCCCAGGATGTGGTCTATCCTGGAGAAGGTGCTGTGTGCGCTTGAGAAAAAGGTGAAATTCATTGTTTTGGGATGAAATGTCCTATAGATATCAATGAGGTCTAACTGGTCTATTGTATCATTTAAAGTTTGTGTTTCCTTGTTAATTTTCTGTTTAGTTGATCTATCCATTGGTGTGAGTGGGGTATTAAAGTCTCCCACTATTATTGTGTTATTGTTGATTTCTCCTTTCATACTTGTTAGTATTTGTCTTACATATTGCAGTGCTTCTATGTTGGGTGCATATATATTTATAATTGTTATATCTTCTTCTTGGATTGATCCTTTGATCATTACGTAGTGACCTTCTTTGTGTCTTTTCACAGCCTTTGTTTTAAAGTCTATTTTATCTGATATGAGTATTGCTACTCCTGCTTTCTTTTGGTCCCTATTTGCATGGAAAATCTTTTTCCAGCCCTTCACTTTGAGTCTGTATGTGTCCCCTGTTTTGAGGTGGGTCTCTTGTAGACAACATATGTATGGGTCTTGTTTTTGTATCCGTTCGGCCAGTCTCTGTCTTTTGGTTTGGGCATTCAACCCATTTACATTTAAGGTAATTATTGCTGGACTGTGAAGAAGGCTGAGCGCCGAAGAATTGATGCTTTTGAACTGTGGTGTTGGAGAAGACTCTTGAGAGTCCCTTGGACTGCAAGAAGATCCAACCAGTCCATTCTGAAGGAGATCAATCCTGGAATTTCTTTAGAAGGAATGATGCTAAAGCTGAAACTCCAGTATTTTGGCCACCTCATGCGAAGAGTTGACTCATTGGAGAGGACTCTGATGCTGGGAGGGATTGAGGGCAGGAGGAGAAGGGGACGACAGAGGATGAGATGGCTGGATGGCATCACTGACTTGATGGATGCGAGTCTGAGTGACCTCCGGGAGCTGGTGATGGACAGGGAGGCCTGGCGTGCTGCGGTTCATGGGGTCGCGAAGAGTCGGACACGACTGAGCGACTGATCTGATCTGATCTGATGATCCCATTGCCATTTACTTTATTGTTTTGGGTTCGAACTCATACACCCTTTTTGTGTTTCCTGTCTAGAGAATGTCCTTTAGTATTTGTTGGAGAGCTGGTTTGGTGGTGTTGAATTCTCTCAGCTTTTGCTTGTCTGTAAAGCTTTTGATTTCTCCTTCATATTTGAATGAGATCCTTTCTGGGTACAATAGTCTTGGCTGTAGGTTATTTAAGTACGTCTTGCCATTCCCTCCTGGCTTGGAGAGTTTCTATTGAAAGATCAGCTGTTAGCCTTATGGGAATTCCCTTGTGTGTTATTTGTTGTTTTTCCCTTGCTGCTTTTAATATTTGTTCTTTGTGTTTGATCTTTGTTAATTTGATTAATATGTGTCTTGGGGTGTTTTGCCTTGAGTTTATTCTGTTTAGGACTCTCTGGGTTTCTTGGAGTTGAGTGATTATTTCCTTCCCCATTTTAGGGAAGTTTTCAACTATTATCTCCTCTAGTATTTTCTCATGGCCTATCTTTTTGTCTTCTTCTTCTGGGACTCCTATGATTCGAATGTCATAATGTTTAACATTGTCCTGGAGGTCTCTGAGATTGTCCTCATTTCTTTTAATTTGTTTTTCTTTTTTCTCCTCTGATTCATTTATTTCTACCATTCTATCTTCTAATTCACTAATTCTACATTCTGCCTCTGTTATTCTACTCCTTTTTGCCTCCAGAGTGTTTTGGATCTCATTTATTGCATTATTCATTATATATTGACTCTTTTTTATTTCTTCTAGGTCCGTGTTACACCTTTCTTGCATCTTCTCAATGCTTTTCTCCAGGCTATTTATCTGTGATTCCATTTTGCTTTCCAGATTTTGGATTAATTTCACTATCATTATTTGGAATTCTTTATCAGGTAGATTCGCTATTTCTTCCTCTTTTGTTTGGTTTGGTGGGCATTTATCCTGTTCCTTTACCTGCTGGGTATTCTGTCTCTTCATCTTGTTTAAATTGCTGAGTTTGTGGTGTCCTTACTGTATTCTGGCAGTTTCCGGAATTCTCTGTATTGTGGCGTTTCCTCACTGTGTGTGGGTTTGTACAGGTGGCTTGTCAAGGTTTCTTGGTTAGGGAAGCTTGTGTCGGTGTTCTGGTGAATGGAGCTGGATTTCTTCTCTCTGGAGTGCAATAGAGTGTCTAGTAATGAGTTATGAGATGTCTGTGATTTTGGGGTGACTTTGGGTAGCCTGTATATTGGAGCTCAGGGCTGTGTTCCTGTGTTTCTGGAGAATTTGCTTGGTATGTCTTGCCGTGGAACTTGTTGGACCTTGTGTGATGCCTGGTTTCTGTGTAGTTATGGAAGCATTTGATAAGCTCCTGTCAATTAATGTTCCGTGGGATCAGAGTTTGGACTTGGGCCTCCTGCTTCCAGTTATCGGTCTTAGTTTTACAGTAGTCTCAAATCTTCTCCTTCTATACTGCACTCCACAACTGGACCACTCAGAGATGTTCACGGAGTTATACAGAGAAGAGAAGAGGGAGGAAGGAGACAGAGGTGGTCAGGAGGATATAAGGAGGGAATTAAAAGGAGAGAGACAGATCCAGTCAGTATCAGTTCCCTAAGTGTTTTCCTTTATTTGGAACACTCAGAAATTCACAGAGTTGGATAGAGTAGAGAGGGGTTAGGGGAGGAGACACAGGCGAACTGGTGGAGAAAAAGGAGAGTCCGGAGGTGGAGAGAACAGTCAAGCCAGTAGCCTCGCTCCCTAGTAAAAAGTGGGTACTGAAGTTTAGGTTCTTAAAGGTACTGAATTGGTAACAAATACCTAAAAGTAAAAATTAAAAATCTAGAGTAGAGTTTGGAGTTTTAAAAATACAGTGTTAAAGAAAAGAAGAAGGAAAAGAAAGAGAGAAAAAGAAAAAGGAGAAAAAAAGAGTCACAAAAGTTATAAAGAAAATATAGGTACAAAATGATAACCAATATCAAAAAGCAAAAGTTAAAAATCTAGAGTAGAGTTTGGAGTTTCAAAAATACAATGTTAAAGAAAAGAAGAAGAAAAAGAAAAATAGAAAGAAAAAAAGAAAGAAAGAAAATAAAAACAAAACCAAAAACAAACAAAATCACAAAAATTATAAAGAAGATACAGGCACAAATTGATTACATATACCAGAAAGCATAAATTAAAGATCTAGATTAGAGTTTGGAATTTCAGGAATACAATGTCAAAGAAAAGATGAAGAGATAGAAAGAGGGAGGGAAAAAAAGTAAGCCAGAAACAAAAACACAAATACAGTATACTAACGCATATATATGGAATTTAGAAAAATGGTAAAAACAACCCTATTTACGAGACAGCAAAAGAGACACTGATGTATGGAACAGACTTTTGGACTCTGGGACCGGGGAGGGGGTGGGATGAATGGGGAGAATAGCATTGAAATATGTATAATATCCTATCTGAAACGAGTCATCAGTCCAGGTACAATGCCCGATAACAAATGCCTGGGGCTGGAGCACTGGGACGACCTGGAGGGATGGTGTGGGGAGGGGGAGAGGGAGGAGGGCTCAGGATGGGGAACACATGTATACTGGTGGCGGATCGATCTTGATGCATAGTAAAAGCAATACAATATTGTAAAGTTAAGCAAAAAAAAAAAAAAATAAAAATGGTAATGATGATAGAAAAAAAAAATAGGTACAAAATTGATAACAATTACCAATAAGCTAAACTTAAGACTCTAGAGCAGAGTTTGCAGTTTCAAAAATACAATGTTAAAGAAAAGAAAAAACAAGAAAGAAAAAAAGAAAAATAAAAGAAAATAAAAGAAAGAAAAAAAGGGTCACAAAAGTTATAAAAAATATATATATGAGGTTTTTTTTTTAAAGAAGGGTCTTTTATTTATTTATTTATTTTTCAAAGTAATAGTAGGTTATAAAAGTGAAAATTAAAGGAGTACTAGATGATAAAAATTTTTTATTTTATTTTATTTTTATTTTGCTTAACTTTACAATATTGTATTGCTTTTACTATACATCGAGATGGATCCACCACCAGTATACACGTGTTCCCCATCCTGAACCCTCCTCCCTCCCCACTTCCCACACCATCCCTCCAGGTCGTCCCAGTGCTCTAGTCCCAGGCATCTGTTATAGGGCATCATACCTGGACTGACTCGTTTCAGATATGATATTATGCATATTTCAATGCTATTCTCCCAAATCATCCCACCCTCTCCCTCTCCCAGAGTCCAAAAGTCTGTTCTATACATCAGTGTCTCTTTTGCTGTCTCGTAAATAGGGTTATTTTTATCATCTTTCTAAATTCCATATATATGTGTTAGGATACTGTATTTGTGTTTTTGTTTCTGGCTTACTTCACTCTGTATAATAGGCTCCAGTTCCTTCCACCTTCTTAGAACTGATTCAAATGCATTCTTTTTAATGGCTGAGTAATACTCCATTGTGTATATGTACCACATCTTGCTTATCCATTCATCTGTGGATGGACATCTAGGTTGCTTCCACGTCCTGGCTATTGTAAACAGTGCTGCTATGAACATTGGGGTACACGTGTCTCTTTCAATTCTGGATTTCTCAGTGTGTATGCCCAGCAGTGGGATTGCTGGATCATAAGGCAGTTCTATTCCCAGCTTTTTGAGGAATCTCCATAGTGTTCTCCATAGTGGCTGTACTAGTTTGCATTCCCACCAACAGTGTAAGAGGGTTCCCTTCTCTCCGCACCCTCTCCAGCATTTATTGCTTGTGTACTTTTGGATCGCAGCCATTCTGACTGGCGTGTAATGGTACTTCATAGTGGTTTTGATTTGCATTTCTCTGATAATGAGTGATGTTGAGCATCTTTTCATGTGTTTGTTAGCCATCTGTATGTCTTCTTTGGAGAAATGTCTATTGAGTTCTTTGGCCCATTTTTTGATTGGGTCATTTATTTTTCTGGAATTGAGCTGTAGAAGTTGCTTGTATATTTTTGAGATTAGTTGTTTGTCTGTTGCTTCATTTGCTATTATTTTCTCCCATTCTGAAGGCTGTCTTTTCAGCTTGCCTATAGTTTCCTTTGTTGTGCAGAAGCTTTTTAAGTTTGATTAGGTCCCATTTGTTCATTTTTGATTTTATTTCTGATATTCTGGGAGGTGGGTCATAGAGTATCCTGCTGTGATGTAAGTCAGAGAGTGTTTTGCCTATGTTTTCCTCTAGGAGTTTTATGGTTTCTGGTCTTACATTTAGCTCTTTAATCCATTTTGAGTTTATTTTTGTGTATGGTGTTAGAAAGTGTTCTAGTTTCATTCTTTTACAAGTGTTCAACCAGTTTTCCCAGCACCACTTGTTAAAGAGATTGTCTTTAATCCATTGTATATTCTTGCCTCCTTTGTCAAAGATAAGGTGACCATATGTGTGTGGATTTATCTCTGGACTTTCTATTTTGTTCCATTGATCTATATTTCTGTCTTTGTGCCAGTACCATACTGTCTTGATGACTGTAGCTTTACAGGAGAGCCTGAAGTCAGGCAGGTTGATTCCTCCAGTTCCATTTTTCTTTCTCAAGATAGCTTTGGCTATTTGAGGTTTTTTGTATTTCCATACAAATTGAGAAATTATTTGTTCTAGCTCTGTGAAGAATACTGTTGGTAGCTCGATGGGGATTGCATTGAATCTATAAATTGCTTTGGGTAGTATACTCATTTTCACTATATTGATTCTACCAATCCATGAACATGGTATATTTCTCCATCTATTAGTGTCCTCTTTGATTTCTTTCACCAGTGTTTTATAGTTTTCTATATATAGGTCTTTAGATTCTTTAGGAAGATATATTCCTAAGTATTTTATTCTTTTCATTGCAACGGTGAATGGAATTGTTTCCTTAATTTCTCTTTCTATTTTCTCTTTATTGGTGTACAGGAATGCAAGGGATTTCTGTGTGTTGATTTTATATCTTATAACTTTACTATATTCATTGATTAGTTCTAGTAATTTTCTGGTGGAATCTTTAGGGTTTTCAACGTAGAGGATCATGTCATCTGCAAACAGTGAGAGTTTTACTTCTTCTTTTCCAATTTGGATTCCTTTTATTTCTTTTTCTGCTCTGATTGCTGTGGCCAAAACTTCCAGAACAATGTTGAATAGTAATGGTGAAAGTGGGCATCCTTGTCTTGTTCCTGACTTTAGAGGAAACGCTTTCAATTTTTCACCATTGAGGATAATGTTTGCTGTGGGTCTGTCATATATAGCTTTTATTATGTTGAGGTATGTTCCTTCTATTCCTGCTTTCTGGAGAGTTTTTATCATAAATGGATGTTGAACTTTGTCAAAGGCTTTCTCTGCATCTATTGAGATAATCATATGGTTTTTATTCTTCAGTTTGTTAATGTGGTGTATTACGTTGATTGATTTGCGGATATTGAAGAATCCTTGCATTCCTGGGATAAAGCCCACTTGGTCATGGTGTATGATCTTTTTAATGTGTTGTTGGATTCTGATTGCTAGAATTTTGTAAGGATGTTTGCATCTATGTTCATCAGTGATATTGGCCTGTAGTTTTCTTTTTTTGTGGGATCTTTGTCAGGTTTTGGTATTAGGGTGATGGTGGCCTCATAGAATGAGTTTAGAAGTTTGCCTTCCTCTGCGATTTTCTGGAACAGTTTCAGTAGGATAGGTGTTAGCTCTTCTCTAAATTTTTGGTAGAATTCAGCTGTGAAGCCGTCTGGGCCTGGGCTTTTGTTTGCTGGCAGATTTCTGATTACAGTTTCAATTTCCGTGCTTGTGATGGGTCTGTTAAGATTTTCTATTTCTTCCTGATCCAGTTTTGGAAAGTTGTACTTTTGTAAGAATTTGTCCATTTCTTCCATATTGTCCATTTTATTGCCATATAATTGCTGATAGTAGTCTCTTATGATCCTTTGTATTTCTGTGCTGTCTGCTGTGATCTCTCCATTTTCTTTTCTAATTTTATTGATTTGATTTTTCTCCCTTTTTTTCTTGATGAGTCTGGCTAGTGGTTTGTCAATTTTATTTACCCTTTCAAAGAACCAGCTTTTGGCTTTGTTGATTTTTTCTATGGTCTCTTTTGTGTCTTTTGCATTCATTTCTGCCCTAATTTTAAAGATTTCTTTCCTTCTACTAACCTTGGGGGTGCTTCGTTTCTTCCTTTTCCAGTTGCTTTAGGTGTAGAGTTAGGTTATTTATTTGGCTTTTTTCTTGTTTTTTTAAGGTATGCCTGTATTGCTATGAACTTTCCCCTTGGGACTGCTTTTACAGTGTCCCACAGGTTTTGGGTTGTTGTGTTTTCATTTTCATTCGTTTCTATGCAGAATTTGATTTCTTTTTTGATTTCTTGGTTATTTAGGAGTGTGTTGTTCAGCCTCCATATGTTGGAATTTTTAATAGTTTTTCTCCTGTTATTGAGATTTACTCTTACTGCATTGTGGTCAGAAAAAATGCTTGGAATGATTTCAATTTTTCTGAACTTACCAAGGCTAGAACTATGGCCCAGGATGTGGTATATCCTGGAGAAGGTTCCGTGTGCGCTTGAGAAAAAGGTGAAATTCATTGTTTTGGGATGAAATGTCCTATAGATATCAATTAGTTCTAACTTGTCTATTGTATCGTTTAAAGTTTGTGTTTCCTTGTTAATTTTCTGTTTAGTTGATCTATCCATTGGTGTGAGTGGGGTATTAAAGTCTCCCACTATTATTGTGTTATTGTTGATTTCTCCTTTCATACTTGTTAGTATTTGTCTTACATATTGTGGTGCTTCTATGTTGGGTGCATATATATTTATAATTGTTATATCTTCTTCTTGGATTGATCCTTTGATCATTACGTAGTGACCTTCTTTGTGTCTTTTCACATCCTTTGTTTTAAAGTCTATTTTATCTGATATGAGTATTGCTACTCCTGCTTTCTTTTGGTCCCTATTTGCATGGAAAATCTTTTTCCAGCCCTTCACTTTCAGTCTGTATGTGTCCACTGTTTTGAGGTGGGTCTCTTGTAGACAACATATGTATGGGTCTTGTTTTTGTATCCATTCAGCCAGTCTCTGCCTTTTGGTTGGGGCATTCAACCCATTTACATTTAGGGTAATTATGGATAAATATGATCCCGTTGCCATTTACTTTGTTGTTTTGGGTTTAAATTTATATATCCTTTTTGTGTTTCCTGTCTAGAGAATGTCCTTTAGTATTTGTTGGAGAGCTGGTTTGTTGTTGCTGAATTCTCTCAGCTTTTGCTTGTCTGTAAAGGTTTTGATTTCTCCTTCATATTTGAATGAGATCCTTGCTGGGTACAATAATCTGGGCTGTAGGTTCTTTTCTTTCATCACTTTAAGTATGTCTTGCCATTCCCTCCTGGCTTGAAGAGTTTCTATTGAAAGATCAGCTGTTAGCCTTATGGGAATTCCCTTGTGTGTTATTTGTTGTTTTTTCCTTGCTGCTTTTAATATTTGTTCTTTGTGTTTGATCTTTGTTAATTTGATTAATATGTGTCTTGGGGTGTTTCGCCTTGGGTTTATCCTATTTGGGACTCTCTGGGTTTCTTGGACTTGAGTGATTATTTCCTCCCCCATTTTAGGGAAGTTTTCAACTGTTATCTCCTCTAGTATCTTCTCATGATCTTTCTTTTTGTCTTCTTCTTTTGGAACTCCTATGATTCGAATATTGTAACGTTTAAAATTGTCCTAGAGGTCTCTGAGATTGTCCTCATTCCTTTTAATTCATTTTTCTTTTTTCTCCTCTGATTCATTTAATTCTGCCATTCTATCTTCTAATTCACTAATTCTATCTTCTGCTTCTGTAAGTCTACTATTTGTTGCCTCCAGAGTGTTTTGGATCTCATTTATTGCATTATTCATTATATATTGACTCTTTTTTATTTCTTCTATGTCCTTGTTAAATCTTTCTTGCATCTTCTCAATGCTTTTCTCCAGGGTATTTATCCATGATTCCATTTTGCTTTCCAGATTTTGGATTAATTTCACTATCATTATTTGGAATTCTTTATCAGGTAGGTTCGCTATTTCTTCCTCTTTTGTTTGGTTTGGTGGGCATTTATCCTGTTCCTTTACCTGCTGGGAATTCTTCTGTCTCTTCATCTTGTTTAAAATGCTGAGTTTGGGGTGCCCTTACTGTATTCTGGCAGTCTGTGGAGTTCTCTTTATTGTTGCATTTCTGCACTATATGTGGGTTTGTACCAGTGGCTAGTCGAGGTTTCTTGTTTATGGAAGCTTGTGTCGATGTTCTGGTGGGTGGAGCTGGATTTCTTTTCTTTGGGGTGCGGTGGAGTGTCTAGTGGTGAGTTATGAGATGTCTATGATTTTGGGGTCGCTTTGTGTAGCCTGTGAATTGGAGCTCAGGGCTATGTTCTTGTTTTTCTAGAGAATTTGCTTGGTATGTCTTGCTGTGGAACTTGCTGGTCTTTGTGTGATGCTTGGTTTCAGTGTAGGTATGGAGGCATTTGATGAGCTCCTGTCAATTAATGTTTCATGGGATCAGGGTTTGGACTTAAGCCTCCTGCTTCCTGTTATTGGTCTTATTTTTGCAGTAGTCTCAAAAAGTTCGTCTTCTATACTGCATTCCACAACTAGACTGCTCAGAGATGTTCACGGAGTTATACAGAGAAGGAGAAAGGGAGGAAGGAGACAGAGGTGGTCAGGAGGATAAAAGGAGGGAGTGTAAAGGAGAGAGACAGTTCCAGTCAGTAATCAGTAAAGAAAAGAAAAAAGGAAAGAAAAAAAGCAAAGGACAAAAAGAAAAAAGAAAAAAAGAAAAAAACAGGGTCGCAAAAGTTATATCTAAAAGTGGAGATTAAACAAGTACTAGAGGATAAAAACATAAAAATAAAAGAAACAAAAAAAAAAAAAAAAAAAATCAAAAGGAAAAAAAATTTTTTTTTCCTTTTTTTTAAATAAAAAAATAATAAAATTAAAAAAAAACATATATTAAAAAAATACAAAAAAGGAAATAATGATGATAAAAATAGTAACAATATATATAAGAGTTTCTCTATTATTGCTGTGGGTTCAGTTCATTTTCGGCTAGTTCCTTGTTCCGGCTTAAATTTCTCAAGATCTATAGGCCCCTTTCTCTGTGGTTGGTCTGTATAGTCCTTTGTTCTGTGCGCGGGTCCCGTAGTGTCGTGGGCCAGGGCCGGCCTCTCCTGTGGTCGGCGCTGCAGTCTGGTCTGCCAGCCCAAACTACTCCCGGCGGAAACGGCCCACGTCGCAACGGACGGTGGGGAGCGGCCGGCGGGGGAGCAGCCTGCAGCGTCTCCCTGCCCAGCCCCGGCTTGCTAATGGCGGAAGAGGGCGTTTGCGACGATGCCTCCCCACTGCGGAAGCTACCGCAGGGCTCGCAGTCTGCGGGTCTTAGCCGTTCAATTGTTCTCCTCCCTGTTATGACATTCTCCGTGCTTCCTAGGTCCGGCACAGACTCTCCTTTAGAAGGCAATGAGTTGCTTTTCTGGGTGTCCGATGTCCTCTGCCGGCATTCCGAAGCTGTTTGAGGAATTTACTCGGCGTTTAGATGTCCCCTTGATGAATTTGTGAAGGAGAAAGTGTATTCCCCATCCTAATCCTCCGCCATCTTAACCGGAGTCCCCAGATTACTCAGTTGTCTTTTCTAAGAAACACTTTCTTTGAGACTGAAGAAACCAAGATTATCCTGAATAACAGGGGTTTAAATTTTTTTTTCTTTTTCTCATTTTTATTCCTTTTTTTGAAGATTGTGGTAAGGCAGAATGAGCCTTGGTATCTTAACCATCTCTGTCGGGATGTTTTCCATGTAGATTTTTTAAATGAATATGTAACAGAGCTGGTGTTTTCAGTTAATTAGAAGGAGTTTATATGATGACCTTTCTAGTGAGTCCTTTGCATATCAAATACCTTTCATGTAGCACAATCTAATTATTTAGCATCCTCTGTTGCAAATTCACTATTTCCTGCTATTAAAGCTATAATAAGAGTCAGTGTTGGTTCAGCGAAACAAGGAGGAGTGAAAAAAGAGCAAATTTAAAATTTGATCCTTCAATAATAACAACTATTAGATTTAACAAATGATCTTGGAATTTAATTAAATCCTATCAGAACTACAAATGTATAACTAGACTTTTTAATGTTGCTACAAAACCCATGCCATGTAAAAGGATAAACAGATATTAGTATCAATGTAGATGTATGTATTGGAGAAGGAAATGGCAACCCACTCCAGTGTTCTTGCTTGGAGAATCCCAGGGACAGGGGAGCCTGGTGGGCTGCCGTCTATGGGGTCGCACAGAGTCCGACACGACAGAAGTGACTTAGCAGCAGCAGCAGTAGCAGATGTATATATAGATGTGTGTCCCATTTCCGTATCTCAGATACCTCTTTGTGGAGAAGAGTCAGGGGGTGAAATGCATCAGTTTGTTATGTTTACATATTTAATTACAGCTAATGGCATCAAGGTCTACATTTGTTGCATTCGTTAAGAAAATGATGTAACCCATGAGAAATAAGTTATATGTGTTTACTGAACTCTTGTAAAGGATTGGGTTTATATTTTATTTTAATCTTATTCATTATGTATTGTATACTTCTTAAATCATATTACAAAATAAGAGATTTTAAATGAATTTTAATTATGGAGCAATACTGACATTACAGCTTTTTTAGTAAAGAAATCAAAATGCTGTTTACCACCAAAATCCCCTCTGGCCATCTCTCTCTTTGTTGCTGACAAGTAAATCTTTCTTCCACACTTTTCCATGTTAATTTATAAGTACAGAGGTTCTGATAACAACTGCACAATATTCAGTGGACATGATTTTTGTTTTTTTAACATACAGGTATTATACTTTGATTATCTCTGTGTACTTTATTATGTTTTTATTCTAAATATATCTTAGTGATTTATATCATGGTAGATGTGCCACATGGATTCAACATTAAAATTTCTTCCTAGTTTTCCTAATAAAAACATAACATATCTTATTTCTATTCTATTTTCAAATATTTAGGTCATTTCTATTTTTTTTTTTAATGGAGACAAATCTGCAATGAATGTCTTTGTGTAGTTTCAGGGAAAGTTGCTCTGGGTTTCACATAAAAATTTTATATGCTATGCACAAACTTTTTATTTTTATGAAGTTGATGAGTGGAAATAGCATCTCATTGTTTATTCTGCATTACTCTGATTTTAAGGAGATTGTGTATTTTCATACACATCTGATTGACTACTAGCAGCTTCCTTTCTATGCATTGCCTAGTGAAATGCATTGTTCTTTTAGAAAACTGGGCTATATATCTTGAATTTATTGATTTATAGGATTTATATTTATCTAATTTGTCATTTTTTTGCTTCTAATTTGTTTTTAATTGGAAGATATTTTCTTTACAATATTGCATTGGTTTTTGCCATACGTCACCATGAATCAACCATAGAGACAGCAGTCATTTTGCTATTTTTTTAAAATATTTTGTCCTTGTGGGATTTTATCATGCAGAAAATTTAAATGTACTATGTGATTCTTTATGATTTGCTTTAGTACTTTGCTTTATAAATTTCCTATACTATGATAGAAATTCTTTCTAATTATTTTCAGACACTTTTTCTAATTTTGCTTGATACATTTATATCTTTCAACTATCTGGAATATAATCTTTTTATGTGCCCTATGAGGTGCTTTTTTTCCTCCAGAGAGTAATTCAAAGTCCTCACACCCAGTTACTGAAAAGTTCATTAGTTTACATCAACTTGAAATTTCAATAAAGCGTAGATTAAATTTCAACATATTTATATGTTTACTTATTGACTATGTTCAAGTGAAGCAATTTGTCTTTAGCAGTTACTCTTTAACTGCCATAGTTTTATAATATGCTCCAACTGAAAAGTATGTCTTTCCTTTGTGTACTTTTTTTTAAAAAGTTAGGTTAACTATGTTGGTTATTAAATTCTGAAGTTTGAAATCAAATTCTCTAGAGTAGAAATCGTAGTCAAAAAGAGTCCAGAATACAGTACTTGGATGCAGTCTCAAAAATGGCGGAATGATCTCTTGTTTGTTTCCAAGACAAACCATTCAATATCAGGGTAATCCAAGGCTATGTCCCGATCAGTAACACTGAAGAAGATGAAGCTGAATGGTTCTATGGAGACCTACAAGACCTTCTAGAACACCCCCAAAAGATGTCCTTTTCATTGTAGGGGACTGGAATGCAAAAATAGGAAGTAAAGAAGCATCTGGAGTAACAGACAAATTTGGCCTTGGAGTACAGATTGAAGCAGGGCAAAGACTAATATAGTTTTGCCAAGAGAACGCACTGGTCATAGCAAACACCCTTTTTCAACAACACAAGAGACGAATCTACACATGGAAATTACCATATGGCCAACACCGAAATCATATTGATTATATTCTTTCCAGCCAAAGATGGAGAAGCTCTATATACTCAGAAAAAAAAAGCACCAGGAGCTGAATGTGGCTCAGACCATGAACTCCTAATTGCCAAATTCAGACTTAAATTGAAGAAAAGAGGAAAAACCACTAGACCCTTCAGGTATAACTTAAATCAAGTCCCTAACAATTATACAGTAGAAGTGAGAAGTAGATTTAAGGACTAGATCTGATAGAGTGCCTGATGAACCATGGATGGAGGTTCATGACATTGTACAGGAGACAGGGAGCAAGACCATCCCCAAGAAAAAGAAATGCAAAAAAGCAAAATGGCTGTCTGAGGAGGCCTTACAAATAGCTGTGAAAATAAGGGAAGTGAAAAGCAAAGGAGAAAAGGAAATATATGCCCATTTCAATGCAGAGTTCCAAATAATAGCAAGGAGAGATAAGAAAGCCTTCCTCAGTGATCAATGCAAGAAAATAGTGGAAAACAATAGAATGGGAAAAACAAGCAATCTCTTGAAGAAAATTAAAGATACCAAGGGAACATTTCATGCAACACTGGGCTCAATGAAGGACAGAAATAGTATTGACCTAATAGAATCAGAAGATACTAAGAAGAGGTGGCAAGAATACACAGAAGAACTGTACAAAAAAGATCTTCACCACCTAGATAATCACGATGGTGTGATCACTCACACTCACCTAGAGCCAGACATCCTGGAATATGATGTCAAGTGGGCCTAAGGAAGCATCACTCTGAACAAAGATAGTGGAGGTGACGGAATTCCAGTTGAGCTATTTTGAATCCTGACAGATGATGCTGTGAAAGTGCTATACTAAATATGCCAGCAAATTTGGAAAACTCAGCAATGGCCACAGGACTGGAAAAGGGCAGTTTTCATTCCAATCCCAAAGAAAGGCAATACCAAAGAATGCTCAAACTACTGCACAATTGCAATCATCTCACATGCTAGTAAAGTAATGCTCAAAATTCTTCAAGCCAGGCTTCAGCAATACAGGAACCGTGAAATTCTAGATGTTCAAGCTGGTTTTAGAATAGGCAGAGGAGCCACAGATCAAATTCCCAACATCCTCTGGATCATCAAAAAAACAAAGAGTTCCAGGAAAACATCTATTTCTGCATTATTGACTATGCAAAAACCTTAGACTGTGGATCACAGTGAACTGTGGAAAATTCTTCAAGAGATGGGAATAACAGACCACCTGACCTGCCTCTTGAGAAATCTGTATTAAGGTCAGGAAGAAACAGTTAGAAATGGATATGGAATAACATATTGATTCCTAATAGGAAAAGGAGTATGTCAAGTCTGTATATTGTCATCTTGCTTATTTAACATATATGCAGAGTACATCATGAGAAACGCTGGGCTGGAAGAAGCACATCTGGAATCAAGATTGCCATGAGAAATACCAAAACCTCAGATATGCAGATGACATCACCCTATGGCAGAAAGTGAAGAACTAGAGCCTCTTGGTGAAAGTGAAAGTGGAGAGCGAAAAAGTTGGCTTAAAGCTCCACATTCAGAAAACGAAAATCATGGCATCTGGTCCCATCACTTCATGGGAAATAGATGGGGAAACAGTGGAAACAGTGTCAGACTTTATTTTTCTGGGCTCCAAAATCCCTGCAGATGGTGACTGCAGCCATGAAATTAAAAGACACTTACTCCTTGGAAAGAAAGTTATGACCAACCTAGATAGCATATTCAAAAGCAGAGACATCACTTTGCCAACAAAGTTTTATCTAGTCAAGGCTATGGTCTTTCCTGTGGTCATGTATGGATGTGAGAGCTGGACTGTGAAGAAGGCTGAGCGCTGAAGAATTGATGCTTTTGAACTGTGGTGTTGGAGAAGACTCTTGAGAGTCCCTTGGACTGCAAGGAGATCCAACCGGTCCATTGTGAAGGAGATCAGCCCTGGGATTTCTTTGGAAGGAGTGATGCTAAAGCTGAAACTCCAGTATTTTGGCCACCTCATGCGAAGAGTTGACTCATTGGAGAGGACTCTGATGCTGGGGGGGATTGAGGGCAGAAGGAGAAGGGGACGACAGAGGATGAGATGGCTGGATGGTATCACTGACTCGATGAATGTGAGTCTGAGTGACCTCCGAGAGCTGGTGATGGATAGGGAGGCCTGGCGTGCTGCAGTTCATGGGGTCGCAAAGAATCGGACACGACTGAGCGACTGATCTGATCTGATCTGATAGGAATACCAAATCATCTGACCTGCCTCTTGAGTAACCTATATGCAGGTCAGGAAGCACCAGTTAGAACTGGACATGGAACAACCTGGTTCCAAATGAGAAAAGGAGTATGTCAAGGCTGTATATTGCCACCCTGCTTATTTAACTTATATGCAGAGTACATCATGAGAAATGCTGGGCCGGAGGAAGCACAGGCTAGAATCAAGATTGCTGGGGAAAATATTAATAACATCAGATATGCAGATGACACTACCCTTATGGCAGAAAGTTAAGAGGAACTAAAAAGCTTCTTGATGAAAGTGAAAGAGGAGAGTGAAGAAGTTGGCTTAAAGCTCAACATGCAGAAAACTAAGATCATAGCATCCAATCCCATCACTTCATGGGAAATAGATGGGGAAACCATGGAAACAGTGTCAGACTTTATTTTGGGGGCTCCAAATCACTGCAGATATTGATTGCAGCCATGAAATTAAAAGACGCTTACTCCTTGGAAGGAAAGTTATGACCAACCTAGATAGCATACTAAAAAGTAGAGAGATTACTTTGCCAACAGTGGTGCATCTAGTCAAGGCAATGGTTTTTCCTGTGGTCCTGTATGGATGTGAGAGTTGGACTGTGAAGAAAGCTGAGTGCCGAAGAATTGATGCTTTTGAACTGTGGTGTTGGAGAAGACTCTTGAGAGTCCCTTGGACTACAAGGAGATCCAACCAGTCCATCTTAAAGGAGATCAGTCCTGTGTGTTCATTGGAAGGACTGTTACTAAAGCTAAAACTCCAATACTTTGGCCACTTCATGCAAAGAGTTGACTTATTGGAAAAGACCCTGATGGTGGGAGGGATTAAGGCAGGAGGAGAAGGGGACGACAGAGTATGAGATGGCTGGATGGCATCACTGACTCAATGCACATGAGTTTGGTTGAACTCTGGGAGTTGGTGATGGACAGAGAGGCCTGTTGTGCTGTGATTCATGTGGTCAGAAGGAGTCAGACACGACTGAGCGACTGAACTGACAGTAAAAGATAATATTTTCTGGGGACTTCTAGATCAATCTAAACTTGGAGAAAAATACAAAATTTGTCATATTTATCTTCCATTTATCTTTTGTCACCTGTTATCAGTTTCTTGCCCCATAACATTCTCATGGCATTTTTCACTTCTGTATTCCTTAGTGTGTAAATCAGGGGGTTGATCAAAGGTGTTCCAACTGTATAAAACAGAGCTATCATCTTATCCATGGGGAAGGTAGTTGCAGGGCGTGTGTATATAAATATGCAAGGACTAAAGAACAAGATGACCACGATGATGTGGGAGATGCAGGTGGATAGGGCTTTCTTCCTCCCCTTAGCACTGTGGTTTCTCAGAGAATGCAAGATGATAGCATAGGAGAACATCAGCATGACAAAACTCACTGTACAGATAGCCCCACTGTTGGACACCAAGAGTAGATTGGTCACGTAAGTGTCTGTACAGGCAAGTTTCAACAAAGGTTGCAAGTCACAAAAATAGTGATCTATCACATTGGGACCGCAGAAAGGCAGACTCAAGGCTAGAAGAATCTGAGCTGAAGAGTGAACGCAAGACCCTGCCCAGGCTACAGTCACCAACACACCACAAACTCGATGGCTCATGAGGGTCATGTATCGAAGGGGCTTACAGATGGCCACATAGCGGTCAACAGCCATGAGAATAAGGATGAAGATCTCTAGGCAACCAAAAAAATGTGATGCAAAGACTTGGATCATGCACTCATTGAAGGAGATTGTGCTCTTTTCCCTAAGGGCATCGGCAATCACTCTAGGGGCAATGGAAGTTGAGAGAAAGGTATCAGATAAAGATAAGTGGAAAAGGAAGAAGTACATTGGACTCCCAAGTGTCCTGCTGGTCTTGATGGTGGAAATAATCAGCAAGTTACCCAGTAATGTCCCCAGATATAAAAATAAGAAAGTGATAAACACTATTTTCTTCCTAACTGGATTCTGTGATAACCCAAGCAGAATGAACTCAGTCACATTACTGTTCGGCTTCATGATTTCATGAATGAGATGAGGGATGAATGTGAAATGGATTATCTGCAAAAAATAAATCAATATATGGTGCAATATATTATATGATGGAATATTTTAAGTAAAACCAAATTTGCTTATCAGGTATATTATTTCCAATAATTTATATTATATGTTTGTTTCTCAATAATAACATTTGTTTTCAATTTGTAATGACCATTTCATAGGGTCATTATGAGTCTCATGTAAACTTGTGAGTGTTGAACTTTCCAATAAGACTCATTAAATACAATCCCTTGTTAGACCAGATATGATTATGATTAATTTTATGAATATATGTAATATATGGCTCCATTTTATTATGCCCTTTGTCATTTTTTGGCCATATTCAATATATTCAGAATACAAAGTATTGTGCATCAGTCTATTTAAGGTATATTTGACTGCCCTTGGTGGTTTATGACATAAAGTTATACATCATTCTTAGCACCTTAAAGAATATCTTGTTCATACATACACTTATACTTTTACCTTTATTATACATATTGATTTTAAAAGTTGCAAAAACTGTCTTCTAGATATCCTAGTTTGAAAAGAGATATTACTTTAAATAATCTGTTGCAACCTCCAGGCACATTTATATTTAGTCCTTGATGTATATGATGAACAGAGTAAATGATCTCTGTTATTTGATAATATTTTAAAAATGCCCATTACTCTTTTTTCATTCTCCAGCCTGGGAAAAGTACATTTTAAGCACTCATATTTCCTGAAAGTACATTTCAAAGTGACTTCCTGAAGTTACATTTCAAAAATGACTTCCTGAGGTTAAATTTCTAAATGAAAGAGAATTTATTAATTAATAGCTTATGTTTTAAAAATTCAAGCTTTTACCTAAACTTGTTAAACCTGAGGTGGTTTTCTTTTATTGGAGGATGTCACCTGGCAGTTGGTCTAGGACCTGATCATGGTTATATTCCCGGTAGAGATTGTATTCTCAGGTATCTGAAAACCTCACATTGCTGGAAGAGCAAGAAAGCAAAAGAGGGAGGGTAATGTAATTGTCTAAAAGAGTCATAATAAATAACAACTGACTTCTTCATTCAGTTTGTTTTTGTCCTGGTAAATAATTATTCAACTTAAAATGT
Organism: Tragelaphus eurycerus; assembly: GCA_935064755.1. NCBI lineage: Eukaryota > Metazoa > Chordata > Mammalia > Artiodactyla > Bovidae > Tragelaphus > Tragelaphus eurycerus. Next base: position 4,612,490 of record CAKXYN010000123.1, read on the forward strand.
CCCTTCTTTGGATGAAGATTTCTGTTTTCACATTTTAAAAGAAATATTATCATGGGGTCATTTCCAAAGACACCTTTTTTTCTTTAGTTCTTTGTTATGAAGATGATGCTGGCAAGTGGCACGATATGCAAATATAAATATAAAATAAAATGTCATGCATTTAAATATAATCTGGAAGACTTACTTATTTCATTGTGCCTCTCCTCAATCCATCCAACCTTCAATGCATGTCTTGAAAGTTGTGAACAGACAAAGTGCAGATTATGACAGATTAGCTTTCAATATATTTTTCTCTCTAATGGTGAACTTTCTTCTTTTCAACAGAGATGAAATATCCCTTGTTCCTGGAAAAAAAAAAAAAACTGTTCAGAATAGGTCTAATAAAGTTACTCAATTTGGGTTTTCAAGTATTAAAAAAATCTCTTTCAACTTGCATAATCTTAAACTATAAGTAAATTGAGTCTTGAAATATTAATCATTACAATAAACTCCTCCTTTCCTTCACTGATTTTGAAGAGTGATGTACCATGTTTTTAACACTTGGAAATATGCTAATCAGTGGAAACAAGGTGATGTGAAAGTATATTTCACGTCAATATTCCCTGACATTGGTCACTCCTTTGAGTGTTATAGTTTTGGGTTTGTATGTTGTCAATGTATTTTCCTATTATTTTCCAGGACAATCTTATCTCTCTTTTCACATTTGGACTTGTGTATTTAAGATAACTTGAGAATCATAAACATTTATGATCATTAACTTGTTAATAATCATATGTCCTCATCAAGTATTTAATCAGTAGTTTCAGAAAGACATTAAATGTCTCCACTCAGATCTACAGCCATAAAGTCCATTTTTGTGCATTTAAGTTCCAAACAATTCACACTACTTTAGCCACCAATTTATTTGAAAAATACTGTGTCCTCAGGCATCAATACATTTCAGTGATTCCCCTTGCATCTTGAAAAAGGGGATTTTAACCTATTTTGTAATATATAATACTTCATGACCTAGAAAATGGAGACTATAATTCTCAAGTGAACTATATCAAAGCCTTTGTATGATCAGGGCGTATTCATGATGCAATGTGAGCATGTAAAAAGTAGTAGATACATCATGTGAAATCTCTATAATGTAAATAATGTAGCAGCCAAAGATGAAAAATAAATAGATGTAGAATATCCAAACTCACCTTGCTCTTTTCTTTGTTCCTTGAGTGTCCTTCCATTTCTAGCTGTTTCAACCTTCTGGGAACTTCAAACTAAATTTCTGAGAAATATCCTCTAGCTGGACTTCAAAGATTTCCTGTGAGAAAGGAAATCCACTCTTTTACTCTCTAAAGGCTTTATCTATAATTTTCTTATAGTATTAACCTTATTGCTTATAATAAGGATACGTATGTTTACTTTGGCTTTCTTCCTGGAATAAGAATATCAGAAAACTACATGTTCTTTGAATATCGTTCTCCACAGTTCCAACACAATGCTTTTTACACTGTAGTTGCTCAGTAAGAGCTTTTAACTTGATTATTTCCTATAACTCCATAGAAGGTAAGTAACATTTGCCTCATTGTTTTCACATTATGTTGGTTACAAAGTCACAGTGTTATTAACTTACAGGAATCATCTATCTATCATGTAGAGTAAGTAGACAAATATGTTCTAATTTTACATAGCCAAAAAGAAGGAAGAAACAAATATAAAGATAATTTATCACTTAACTGTTAGAAGAGTCTCTGAATTAGTATTATCTGCCTGTCCTTTTCTGTTACCAACTTTCTTAAAGAATACTGAAAAAAAAAAAATACACACACAAAGCAACAGTGGTTCCTCTCTGCATTCCAGGGGGAATATTTTCAGACTTAATGATGTAAGTTTTTAGCATCGTAGAGAGTTTATTCCCTAAAGTTTCTTTTCAGTCAAATTCATCCCAGATGCAATAACCTCAGTGTTTGGTTTATCCAATTAGCCTGTTAGGAACAGCAAGTTAATCCACCTTGTACTCAGGAGCCAGATCAAATAAGGATTTGTAGTTATTATATTTTCCTTGGTCTAAAAAAAAAAAAAAAAGGAAAGAAGAGGAAAAAGACAGAGTAATGGAGAAGGCAATGGCAACCCACTCCAGTACTCTTGCCTGGAAAATCCAATGGACGGAGGAGCCAGGTAGGCTGCAGTCCATGGGGTAGCGAAGAGTCGGACACTACTGAGCGACTTCACTTTCACTTTTCACTTTCATGCATTGGAAAAGGAAATGGAAACCCACTCCAGTGTTCTTGCCTGGAGAATCCCAGGGACGGGGGAGCCTGGTGGGCTGCCATCTCTGGGGTCGCACAGAGTCGGACGCGACTGAAGCAACTTAGCAGCAGCAGCAACAGTGGAGAACAGGAAGAAGAAACTATGTTGCTGGTAGGAGAGAACGAGGGTCACCAAGAAGCTACCATGCTCCCACCAGTGCCCTAATTACCCACCCCTGCATTAGGAAACAAAATTTTCTGGCCCTTATAATTTTTTTGTTGTTGTTGGTAACTACAATCCAGGGAAAGCACTATGGTGCTTGAAAACATAAGTTCTATGATATGGGATCCAGATATTCCCTATCAAGGTACTAAAGTCATAAAAAAGAATAAATTTTGCCATTTACAGCAATGAATGAATCGTACTAAAAGATATGCTAAGTGAAATAAGTCATACAGAGAAAGACAAATGCCATATGATATTGCTCATATATGGAATCTAAATAACAAAGGAAGCTAATAATGGATACAACAAAAAAGAAATGCACTCACAAATATGAAGAACAAACTACTGGTTAGCAATGGGGGAGGGAAGGAGTGAGGGGCAAGAAAAGAATAGAGGACTGAGATACCAACTATTGTGTATAAGATAAATAAGCTACAAGAATACATTTTACTACATAGGGAATATAGTAAATATTTTATGATAACTATAAATAGGAGTATAATCTTTAAACCCTGTGAATCACTATGTTATGTGTCTGTAATGGATGTGAGAGTTGGAGTATAAAGAAAGCTGAGCACTGAAGAATTGATGCTTTTGAACTGTGGTGTTGGAGAAGACTCTTGAGAGTCCCTTGGACTGCAAGAAGATCCATCCACTCCATCCTAAAGGAGATCAGTCCTGAATATTCATTGGAAGGACTGATGTTGTAGCTGAAACCCCAATACTGTGGCCACCTGATGCAAAGAGCTGACTCATTGGAAAAGACCCTGATGCTTGGAAAGGTTGAAGACGGGAGAAGGGGATGGCAGAGGATAAGGGGATGACAGTGGATGAGATGGTTGGATGGCATCACCAACTCAATGGAAATGAGTTTAGCTGGACTCCAGAGTTGGTGATGGACAGGGAAGCCTGGCGTGCTGCGGTTCATGGAGTCACAGAGTCAGACATGACTGAGCGACTGAAGTGAACATATAATATTGTGCATTATGCTTAAAGAAAGACTATATTAACTGTGTTTAATTAAAAAAAAAGAAAGATATAAAAAGTTCTTTAGTGGGTTCTAATTGTTTATACCTGACAAGAGTGTTTTCTTTCTTGAATAATTGAATCTTGAATTTCCTCTGAGAAAATATCAATACAACTTTTTAATTTTTCACTATACAAGCTTTTCGGGGAAGGCAATGGCACCCCACCCCAGTACTTTTGCCTGGAAAATCCCATGGACGGAGGAGCCTGGTAGGCTTTAGTCCATGGGGTCGCTAAGAGTCGGACACGACTGAGCGACTTCACTTTGACTTTTCACTTTCATGCATTGGAGAAGGAAATGGCAACCCACTCCATTATTCTTGCCTGGAAAATCCCAGGGACAAGGGAGCCTGGTGAGCTTCCGTCTATGGGGTCGCGCAGAGTCGGACACGACTGAAGCGACTTAGCAGCAGCATACAAGCTTTTAGTGATATTGTTTCACAAAGTTTGGAATATGATTCTCACTAGCTTGTTTAGAAACATTTCCCCCAGGCTGTAATGTTTGTGTTGGGGATCTATCAGCAAATAGCATACAGTCATTAGTTTTGTTTGGAGTATTAAGTACCCCCCCCCCCCCCCAAAATCAGTTTTTTTTCCTCTAAAAGAGTGTGTACACATTTGGAACTTCTGACCATTAACAGTTGGAGAAAGTCAACATGAAAGCAGAACTAAGAGAGAAATCAATTGTATAATAACATTCATCTGTAGAATTTACCTATGTCCAATTTATTTTACTGTTTTCCATTTTACACTTTTGTTTTTATATTTATTTAAATAATATCATATGTATTTGCAAACTTCCCAAATTTAATTCCCATCTTGAGAATTAAAAAACTAACAGTAATTAAATCTACTTCTGACTACCTTCCTACCTGTTTCTGCTTCACTCTAAAGGTAACCAATACTCTAATCAAATGTTTTTAGAGATCAATTTTAAACAAAAATGAAAAGTACAATGAGTTCCTTTGTAACACCCCTAGTAGCCCTTATTATTAATATCTTGATTAAAGTTATATATGTTTTAAAATAATCTATGAATTTATATTATCACCTAAAGTCCATAATTTACATTACCATTCATTCCTGGTGTTGCACAGAAGCATAATGACATTTAACCAACTTTACAATATCATAGAATAATTCACTATCCTAAATATTCTCTGTACTCCTGATTATGCCTTCTTATTTTCTTCTAACCCCTGCCAACCACCAATCTTTTTACTGGACCCCAAGGGTTTCTCTGTGCTATATAATACAGTTTGATTCATATAGTATCTCGACTTTCAGATTGGTTTCTTTCATTTAGCAATAGGCATTTATGGTTTCTTCAAGATTTTTGCGGTTTGATAGTTCATTTCTCTTTATTACTGAATAATATTCCAAGGCATGGGGGCTTCACATTTACTTTATCCTGTCATCTACTGAACGACATCTAGTATATTTTTCATATAGACCTAAGTTTTTAAGTCTTTTGGGTGATACCTTCCTGGATCACATGGTAAATCTATGTTTAGCTTTGTAAGAAAGGTCCAAACTATCTTCAGAGTGACTGTACCATTTTGCATTCCCACTGTAGTGAATGATTTTTCCCATGTTCTCAACATCTTCACCAAAATTTGATACTGTTAGCGTTTTCCATGCAGTCAATTTATAAAGTATGCTTGTGGTATCTCATCATTTTATTTGCAATTCCCTAATAACATATGCTGTTGAGAAACTATTTGCGTACTTGTTTTCCATCAGTACATCTTTTTTGGTGAGATATCTGTTCAGATCATTGCCCATTAAAAAAAAAATCAGATTGCTTATTTTCTTATTGTTGGACTTCACTGTTCTTTGTACATGTTGGATATGAATCATTTTGTCAGATATGTGTTTTTATAAATAACACCTCTCAGTCTGTAGCTAATACTTTCATTGTCCATAATTAGATCTCTTCCAGAGAAGACTCATATAATTTTAATGAGGTTCACCTTAACATTTTATTTTTTAATTTTTGGTGTAAACATAACTTTTAAAAATATACTTTCTTTTTTTATGTACCATTTTAGGTTCATAGCAAGTTTGAGTAGAAAATACAGAGATTCTCCATACTATCCACCTTTCCACTCCTCACACATACCATCTTCCCCTCTATCAACACCCTGAACTAGACTGGTATATTTCTTGGAATCATTGAACCTGACACATCATTGACATATCATAATAAACCAAATTCCATGGGTTATGTTTGGTCTCACTCTTAGTGTAGTACATTCTATGTTTTTTTTTTTTTTTTTTTCCTTCAGCTTTTTGCTTTTTATATTTTTTTAAATTAAATTTTATTTTGCTTAACTTTACAATACTGTATTGCTTTTGCCATACATCAAGATGGATCCGCCACAAGTATACATGTATTCCCCATCCTGAACCCTCCTCCCTCCTCCGTCCCCATACCATCCCTCTGGGTCGTCCCAGTGCACCAGTCCCAGGCATCCGTTATCAAGCATCGTACCTGATCTATGTAAAATGACAAGTATTTATTATTACAGTGAAGTGAAAGTTGCTCAGTTGTGACTGACTCTTTGTGAACCCATGGACCATACAGTCCATGGAATTTTCCAGGCCAGAATACTGGAGTTGTTAGCCATTCCCTTCTCCAGGGGATCTTCCCAACCCAGGGATCAAACCCTAGTCTCCCACATTGCAGGCAGATTCTTTATCAGCTGAGCCATATGCTATGCTATGCTATGCTATGTCACGTCAGTCGTGTCCGACTCTGTGTGACCCCACAGACAGCAGCCCACTAGGCTTTCCCTTCCCTGGGATTCTCCAGGCAAGAACACTGGAGCGGGTTGCCATTTCCTTCTCCAATGCATGAAAGTGAAAAAAGAAAGTGAAGTCGCTCAGTCATGTCCGACTCTTAGCGACCCCATGGACTGCAGCCTACCAGGCTCCTCCGTCCGTGGGATTTTCCAGGCAAAAGTACTGGAGTGGGGTGCCATCGCCTTCTCCGGAGCCATAAGGGGAGCCCATTATTACAGAATAGTACAGTACTTTCAGTGCCTGAAATAATCTCTGTGTTCTGCCTACTCATCTTGCTTGTGAAAGTTAATGAAGGGAAACCTCACTAAAATGGTGTCAGTAAATCAAAAGGGGGAGGTCTCAGGCACATTCAGTCAGTAAGGAACCCAGCTGAAAGAGATGCACTTGCAACTCAGGCAGGGTATGAAACTCTTGTCATCAGAGGGAAGAAAGAGTTTCTCTTTGACTGAGACTATGTTGGCCACAAGAGACTAGGACAATTCAGGTAAAGAAAGACACTGTAGTTCAAGCTCCCAGTTTCCTCCAGTGGACTTTTTGTTTATAACAGCTTCTCCTAACTTCCTCTTCATTATAAGAGACTTTCCCCTCCTTTGCTTTACCAGATTTATATGTGATTCATGACAGTTACTCATCCCTGTTCCTGAATAAATCTCTTTTACTGGTAAAAATAACTGGCTGTTTTATTATTTAGATTAACTCTTCCCTCTCTCCAACCCCTGCTAACTACTGATTACTGTATTTTCTCTTTTTTTAAATGTCTTTTACAGAATTTTACATAGCTGGAACCACATAGTAAGTAACCTTTTCAGATTAGCTTCTTTTATTTCAGTATTATGCATTTAATATTACTTTATGACTTTTCATGGCTACATAGCGGGATTTGTGCTCAAAAATATTCCATTGTGGATATTTCACAGTTTATTCACCTTTTCACACATTGAAGACTATCTTGATTGATTCCAATATTGTGCATATTGCATAGTTTATTCACCTTTTCATGTACTGAAGAATATCTTGGTTTATCATTGGTAAATATGAATTAAAGCTGCAATAAATATTTTGTGCATATTTGTTGTTGCATAGACATAAATTGTCAGCTCCTTTGGGTAAATACCATGTTGTGTGATTGTTGGGTTTTGTAGGAAGACTAGGTTAGTTGTGTAAAATGACACAAGAGTGTCTTTCATATATATCCCATTAGGTAGTGTATGAGAGTTCCTATTGCTCTGCATTCTTGTGAGCAGTTCATGTTGTCAGCATTTTGGATTTGACTTTTTATTGGTGTATAAGTGACATCTTATTGTTGTTTTAGTTTCAATTCTTTAATGGCATTTAGCACTGATTGTCTTTTATAACTTGTCATCTGTATATCATTTTATATTTTGGTACTTTATTTTTTGAGGAAGATAATTTTTAAGGGTATTTATTTATTTTATATGATTTTTATTGTAATAACACTTAACATGAGACACACCCTCTTAACAAATTTGAAGTTACACCACACAGTTTGTTAACTATAGTCACAATGATTTGCACTGTCTCTGGAACTTACTCATCTTGCATAGTTAAAACTTTGCCCTTGTCTTTGGCAACCACCATTCTATTGTCTGTTTCTATCAGTTTGGCTATTGTGATAAGGAATTTGTCCTTCTATATCTGGCTTATTTCACTTGGCTTAATGTCCTCCAGGTTCATCAAAGTTGTTGCATATGGAAGAATTTCCTTATTTTTAAAGATTATTTAATAGTCCATTGGGTTATATATGTCACATTTTTGTTATCATTTCTTCCTTCGATAAGCAGGTTGTTTTCATGTCTTGGCTGTTGTAAACAATGCTACAATAAAGATGGATAGATATCTATTTTCATTCCTGATATTAATGTATTTGAAGACATAGACTCAGAAGTGGAAAGTTGAACCTTATGGTCATTATGTTTTTCAGTATTTTGAGGAACTGCCATTTTGTGTTTCCTAGGGGTTGCATTATTTTAAATTGCTCCCAGCAGCTCACATAGGTTATGATTTCTCCACATATGTCAATGGCACCCCACCCCAGTACTTTTGCCTGGAAAATCCCACGGACGGAAGATCCTGGTAGGCTCCAGTCCATAGGGTCGCTAGGAGTCGGACACGACTGAGCGACTTCACTTTCACTTTTCACTTTCATGCATTGGAGGAGGAAATGGCAACCCACTCCAGTGTTCTTGCCTGGAGAATCCCAGGGATGGGGGAGCCTGGTGGGCTGCCGTCTATGGGGTCGCACAGAGTCGGACACGACTGAAGCGACTTAGCAGCAGCAGCAGCAGCAGTCCCAACATTTGTTAGCTTGATTATTTTGATAAGCTCATTTTCATTGGTGTGAGGTGATATATCTCACTATGGGTTTCGATTGAATTTCCCTGATAATTAGTGATGTTGCATATTCATGTACCAGTTGACAGTGTTTATGTCTTCCTTGGAGAAATGTCTATTCAAGTCCTTTCTTCATTTGTGAGTCATATTGTTAATTCTTTGTCATTTAGTTGTAAGGTTTCTGGTACATTTATTGTGGTGTGGCCTTGCAAATAGTTTATCCCATTCATTCTATGTTTTGTTTTTTCTTTTTACCATGTTTACAGGTTGCTTTGTTGTGTTTTGTGAAATTATATCACTCATCTAACTTTGATTTTGCTACTTGTGCTTTTGCATCATGAACATTTTTACCTCTATTTTATTCAAAGATTTTTTTTTCTTCCAATTACAATACTGAAGTATTTAATCCATTCTGAATTGATTTTGTATGTGGAATAACACAAGGGTACAATTTATTTCATTTGATATAGTTTGTTATCCAGTTTCACAATGTTTTTCTCGAAGACACTCTCCTTTTCCCACTGTAGATTCTTAACTTCATTGTCGAAGAGCTGCTTATAGTTTATGCTTGGAGTGAAAAGGTTGGCTTAAAGCTCAATATTCAGAAAACGAAGATCATGGCAGCTGGTCCCATCACTACATGGGAAATAGATGGAGAAACAGTGGAAACAGTGTCAGACTTTATTTTTCTGGGCTCCAAAATTACTACAAATGGTGACTGCAGCCATGAAATTAAAAGACACTTACTCCTTGGAAGGAAAGTTATGACCAACCTAGATAGCATATTCAAAAGCAGAGACATTACTTTGCCAACAAAGGTTCACCTAGTCAAGGCTATGGTCTTTCCTGTGGTCATGTATGGATGTGAGAGCTGGACTGTGAAGAAGGCTGAGCACCAAAGAATTGATGCTTTTGAACTGTGGTGTTGGAGAAGACTCTTGAGAGTCCCTTGGACTGCAAGGAGATCCAACCGGTCCATTCTGAAGGAGATCAATCCTGGAATTTCTTTGGAAGGAATGATGCTAAAGCTGAAACTCCAGTACTTTGGCCACCTCATGCGAAGAGTTGACTCATTGGAGAGGACTCTGATGCTGGGAGGGATTGGGGTCAGGAGGAGAAGGGGACGACAGAGGATGAGATGGCTGGATGGCATCACTGACTCGATGAATGTGAGTCTGAGTGACCTCCGAGAGCTGGTGATGGACAGGGAGGCCTGGCGTGCTGCAGTTCATGGGGTCGCAAAGAGTCGGACACGACTGAGCGACGAGTGATCTGATCTGATCTGATTCTGTGCCATTGGTCTATATACTTGTGTTTATGCCAGTATATATTGCTTTAATTACTGTAGCTTGCTAATGTATTTTGAATTGAAAAAGTATAATGCCTCTGGCTTTATTTTTATTTCTAAGTACTTGTTTGACTGCTGCTAAGTCGCTTCAGTCGTGTCTGACTGTGCGACTGAATAGACGGCAGCCCACCAGGCTCCGCTGTCCCTGGGATTCTCCAGGCAAGACCACTGGAGTGGGTTGCCATTGCCTTCTCCATGGAAATATTTGACTAAATGGGGACATTTGTGAATTCACATGAATTTTAGAATTTGTTTTATTTACATGAAAAATGCCATTGAAATTTTGATAAGGATTTTGTTGAGTCTATATATAAATTTGAATAGTATGAACATTTTAAGTATATTAGTCTTTCAATCTGTGAACACAGGGGTCTTTTCATTTATCTTATCTGCTTTAATTTCTTTCATTAATTACGTGTTGTTTTCAATGTAATCATTTTTCACTTCATTTGATACTTTCATTTGTATTATTTCTATGCTGTTGTAATCAGTTTGTCTTATATCATTTAAAAAAAAAGTATTTAGCAAACCAAGACTATTTTTATGTTGATTTTGTAATTTGTCTTTTCATACTGTTCATAGGGTTCTCAAGGCAAGAGGAGAAGGGGACGACAGAGGATGAGATGGTTGGATGGAATCACTGACTCCATGGACATGAGTTTGAGTAAACTCCAGGAGTTGGCAGTGGACAGGGAGGCCTGGTGTGTTGCAGTCCATGGGGTCAAAAGGAGCCAGACACGACAGAGCGAGTGAACTGAACTGAACTGTAGTTTGCAACTTGACTGCATTCATTTATTAGCTGAGGGTGTTTTTTTTTTTTTTCTTTCTTATGGTGTCTTTTTGATTTTCTACATATGGGATGATGTCATCTACAGACAGAAATAGTGTCACTACTTTTATGGTTTGAAAGCTTTTTATTTCTTACCTAACAGTTCTATCTTGTGGGGCTTTTAGTACTTTATTGAATATAATTCATAAAAGTGGTAATCATTGCTTTATTTTTGATCTTATAAGAAAAGCTTTCAGGTTTTCACCATTGAATGTGATGTTAGCTTTTTTTTTTTTCAATTTTTAATACATGATTTTTTACTATAGTGAGGGAAGTTCTTTCTATTCTTAATTTGTTGAGAGAGTTTTAATCATAATATCAATGTTGAATTTGTCAAATGATTTCTCTGCGTGTGATTAGATGATAATGAGATTTTAAATGTCCATTTTGTTAATGTGGTGTTTCACATTAATTAATGTGCTTCAGTTCAGTTCAGCCGATCAGTTGTGTCCGACTCTTTGCAACCCCGTGAATTACAGCATGCCAGACCTCCCTGTCCATCACCAACCTGCGGAGTTCACTCAAACTCATGTCCATCAAGTCGGTGATGCCATCCAGCCATCTCATCCTCTGTCGTCCCTTTCTCCTCCTGCCCCTAATCCCTCCTAGCATAAGAGTCTTTTCCAATGAGTCCACGCTTCGCATGAGGTGGCCAAAGTATTGGAGTTTCAGCTTTAGCATCAGTCCTTCCAAAGAACACCTAGGACTGATATCCTTTAGAATGGACTGGTTGGATCTCCTTGCAGTCCAAGGGACTCTCGAGTCTTCTCCAACACCACACATCAAAAGCATCAATTCTACACCACTCAGCTTTCTTCACAGTCCAATTCTCACATCCATACATGACCACTGGAAAAACCATAGCCCTGACTTAGATGGACCTTTGTTGGCAAAGATATGTCTTTGCTTTTGAATATGCTGTCTAGGTTGGTCATAAATTTCCTTCCAAGGAGTTTCTTTTAATTTCATGGCTGCAATCACCATCTACAGTTATTTGAATCTCCGCTAAAATAAAGTCTGACACTGTTTCCACTGTTTGCCCATCTATTTGCCATGAAGTGATAGGACCAGATGCCATCATCTTAGTTTTCCGAATGTTGAGCTTTAAGCCAACTTTTTCACTCTCCTCTTTCACTTTCATCAAGAGGTTTTTTTTAGTTCCTCTTCACTTTCTGCCATAAGGTTGGTGTCATCTGCATATCTGAGGTTATTGATATTTCTCCTGGCAATCTTGATTCCAGCTTGTGCTTCTTCCAGCTCAGCGTTCTCATGATGTACTCTACATATAAGTTAAATAAGCCGGGGTGACAATATATAGCCTTGACATACTCCTTTTCCTATTTGGAACCAGTCTGTTCCATGTCCATTTCTAACTGTTGCTTCCTGACCTGCATATAGGTTTCTCAAGAGGCAGGTCAGGTGGTCTGGTATTCCCATCTCTTTCAGAATTTTCCACAGTTGATTGTGATCCACACAGTCAAAAGCTTTGGCATAGTCAATAAAGCAGAAATAGATGTTTTTCTGCAACTCTCTTCCTTTTTCCATGATCCAGCAAATGTTGGCAATTTGATCTCTGGTTCTTCTGCCTTTTCTAAAACCAGCTTGAACATCTGGATGTTCACGGTTCACATATTGCTGAAACCTGGCTTGGAGAATTTTGAGCATTACTTTACTAGCGTGTGAGATGAGTTGAATTGTGTGGTAGTTTGGGCATTCTTTGGTATTGCCTTTCTTTGGAACTGGAATGAAAACTGACCTTTTCCAGTCCTGTGGCCACTGCTGAGTTTTCCAAATGATCATCTTTCAGGATTTGAAATAGCTCAATTGGAATTCCATTCCCTCTACTAGCTTTATTCATAGTGATGCTTTCTAAGGCCCACTTGACTTCACATTCCAGGATGTCTGGCTCTAGGTCAGTGATCACACCATCGTGATTATCTGGGATGTGAAGATCTTTTTTGTACAGTTCTTCTGTGTATTCTTGTCATCTCTTCTTAATATCTTCTGCTTCTGTTAGGTCCATACCATTTCTGTCCTTTATCAAGCCCATCTTTGCATGAAATTTTCCCTTGGTATCTCTAATTTTCTTGAAGAGATCCCTAGTCTTTCCCATTCTGTTTTTTTTCCCCCTCTATTTCTTTGCATTGATCGCTGAGGAAGGCGTTCTTATCTCTTCTTGCTATTCTTTGGAACTCCGCATTCAGATACTTATATCTTTCCTTTTCTCCTTTGCTTTTCACTTCTCTTCTTTTCACCGCTATTTGTAAGGCCTCCCTAGACAACCATTTTGCTTTTCTGCATTTCTTTTCCATGGGGATGGTCTTGATCCCTGTCTCTTGTACAATGTCATGAACCTCATTCCATAGTTCATCAGGCACTCTATCTGTCAGATCTAGGCGCTGAAATCTATTTCTCACTTCCACTGTATAATCATAAGGGATTTGATTTAGGTCCTGCCTGAATGGTCTAGTTGTTTTCCCTACTTTTTTCAATTTAAGCCTGAACTTGTTAATCAGGAGTTCATGATCTGAGCCACAATCAGCTCCTGGTCTTGTTTTTGTTGACTGTATAGAGCTTCTCCATCTTTGGCTGCAAAGAATATAATCAATCTGACTTCGGTGTTGACCATCTGGTGATGTCCATGTGTAGAGTATTCTCTTGTGTTGTTGGAAGAGGGTGTTTGTTATGACCGGTGCATTGTCTTGGCAAAACTCTATTAGTCTTTGCCCTGCTTCATTCCATATTCCAAGGCCAAATTTGCCTGTTACTCCAGGTGTTTATTGACTTCCTACTTTTGCATTCCAGTCCCCTATAATGAAATGGACACCTTTTTTTTTGGTGTTAGTTCTAAATATCTTGTAGGTTTTCATCGAACTGTTCAGCTTCAGCTTCTTCAGCATTACTGGTTGGGGCATAGACTTGGATTACTGAGATATTGAATGGTTTGCCTTGGAAACAAACAGAAATCATCCTGTCGTTTTTGAGATTGCATCCACTAATAATGCTCTATAAATAGAAATTCATATTATTAAGGGAAATATGATAATGAAAACAAATAATTATCTTTTAAAGATGCAGCAAAGGTCCATCTAGTCAAGGCTATGATTTTTTTCAGTAGACACGTATGGATGTGAGAGTTGGAATATAAAGAAAGTTGAGCACTGAAGAATTGATGCTTTTGAACTGTGGTGCTTGAGAAGACTGTTGAGAGTCTCTTGGACTGCAAGGAATTCCAACCAGTACATCCTAAAGAAATCAATCCCGAATATTCATTGGAAGGACTGGTGCTGAGCTGAAACTCTAATAGTTTGGCTACCTGATATCAAGAACTGATTCATTTGGAAAGCCCCTGATGCTGGGAAAGATTGAGGATGGGAAAGGGGATGACAGAGGATGAGATGGCTAGATGGCATCACCGACTCAATGGACATGAGTTTGAGTAAACTCTGGGAGTTGGTGATGGACAGGGAGGCCTGGTGTGCTGCAGTCCATGGTGTCGCAAAGAGTCTGACATGACAGAGGGTCTGAACTGAACTTAACTGAGAGTCCTTTGAAATGAAAGTATTAATTAACTCAACTTCTATTTCACTTTTAGTGACAGTTTTGTTTGGTTCTGTTCAGCTTAGTAAACATCGTCAGTTCAATTCACTTCAATCACTCAGTCCTGTCCGACTCTGCGACCCCATGAATCTCAGCACGCCAGGCCTACCTGTCCATCACCAACTCCCAGAGTTCACTCAGATTCACGCCATCAAGTCAATGATGCCATCCAGCCATTTCATCCTCTGTCATCCCCTTTTCCTCATGCCCCCAATCCCTCCCAGCATCAGAGTCTTTTCCAATGAGTCAACTCTTTGCATGCAGTGGCCAAAGTACTCGAGTTTCAGCTTTAGCATCATTCCTTCCAAAGAAATCCCAGGGCTGATCTCCTTCAAAATGGACTGGATGACTCTCCTTGCAGTCCAAGGGACTCTCAAGAGTCCTCTCCAACAACACAGTTCAAAAGCATCAATTCTTTGGCGCTCAGCTTTCTTCACAGTCCATCTCTCACATCCATACATGACCACAGGAAAAACCATAGCCTTGACTAGACAAAACTTTGTTGGCAAAGTAATGTCTCTGCTTTTGAATATGCTATCTAGGTTGGTCATAACTTTCCTTCCAAAGAGTAAGTGTCTTTTAATTTTATGGCTGCAGTCACCATCTGCAGTGATTTTGGAGCCCAGAAAAATAAAGTCTGTTACTGTTTCCCCATCTATTTCCCATGAAGTGATGGGACCAGATACCATGATCTTCATTTTCTGAATGTTGAGCTTTAAACCAATTTTTTCACTCTCCTCTTTCACTTTCGTCAAGAGGCTTTTTAGTTCCTCTTCACTTTCTGCCATAAATTTGGCATTAAAAAAAATAAAACAAAACAATAACACAATTTCCCTAGCATTACAGTGGATATGAATCTGCCTGCCAAGGCAGGTACCTTGGTTTGATCCTTGGTCTGGGAAGATTTCACATGCCACATAGCAACTAAAGTCCCTGTTCTATGACTACTGAACCCATGAGCCCCAGAGCTAGTTCTATGCAGCAAGAGAACCAACGACAATTAGAAGCCTATGCACTCCAGCAAAGAGTAGCCATACTTACCACCACTGGAGAAAGCCAGCGTGCAGCAGTGAAGATCCAGTGCAGCAAAGTAAATAAAACATTGAAAAATTAAAAATATAGTGATGACAACAATAATATTTTCCTTAACATTGTTGGGTTTGAGATTGTTTATTTTTCTCTAGTTGTTGTTGCTGGCCACACTGCCACTTTCAGGAATTGTTCTCTGACCAGTGATTGAACCCAGGGACCAGACAGTGAAAATGCTGAGTATTAACCACTGGACTGCCGGTTTTGCCATTGTTTAATCACTAAGTCACGTTGGACTCTGTAACCCCATGGACTGTAGCCCACCAGGCTCCTCTGTCCATGAAATTTCCTAGGTAAGATTACTGGAGTGGGCTGCCATTTCCTTCTCTAGGGGTTCTTCCCAACCAATCCAGAGACTGAATCTGCAACTCCTGCTTTGGCAATCAGATTCTTTACCAGTGAGCCACCAGGGAATTCCAAAATCTGGGGATAATTTTATTCTTTATTAGGAATTTTTGGGATGGTAAGTTGTGCAGTTCCTCTCTGCTTTAAAAATAATTCTTAATTTTACCTTTGTTATCATTTTTTCCATCCTTTATAATTCCCTATGGGCTTCCCAGGTGCTGCCAGTGGTAAAGAACCTGCTTGCTAATGCAGGAGATGTAAGAGACACAAGTTGATTCCTGAGTCGGTAAGTCCCCTGGAGGAGGGCATGGCAACCCATTCTATTCTTGCCTGGAGCATCCCATGGACAGAGGAGCCTGGTGGGCTATAGTCTACAGGGTCCCAAAGAGTTACACACAACTGAAGCAACTTAGCACACGTGTGCGTATTTCCTTATATAGCATCTTTAGAATGGTTGTGACTCTTGGAATTTTTAATTTTTATACAATTTTAAAGGTTACTTCCATTTACCAAGTCATGGCTATATTCTCCGTGTTTTACAATATATCCTTTAACCTATCTTGCATCCAATAGTTTATACATCCCATTCTTCCACCCTTATTTAGCCATCCCCCCAATGGTAACTATTAGTTTTTTCTCTAAATCTGTGAGTCTACTTTTTTTTATGCTATATTCACTAGTTTGTTATAGCTTTTAGATTTCACATTTAAGATCTATCTTTCTCTGTCTGATTTATTTCACTTAGCATAATGCCCTCCAAGTCCATCCATGTTCCTGAAGGTGGTAATATATACCATTCTCTTTTCATGACTGAGTAGTATTCCTCTGTGTGTGTGTGTGTGTGTGTGTGTGTGTGCATGTGCACCATGTCTTCTTTATCAATTCATCTGGTAATGGACACTTAGGTTGCTTCCTTGGCAATTATAATAATGCTGCTATTGAATATTGTTGTTGTTCAGTTGCTAAGTCATGTCCAACTATTTGCAACCGTGTGAAATTCAGCACGCCAGGCTTTCCTGTCCTTCACTGTCTCCCAGAGTTTGCTCAAATTCATGTCCATTGAGTCAGTGATGCCATCCAATCACCTCATCCTCTATTGTCCACTTCTACTCCTGCATTTAATCTTTCCCAGTATTAGGGTCTTTTCCAATGAGTTGGCTCTTCATATGCTAAAGCTGAAACTCCAGTACTTTGGCCACCTCATGCGAAGAGTTGACTCATTGGAGAAGACACTGATGCTGGGAGGGATTGGGGTCAGGAGGAGAAGGGGACGACAGAGGATGAGATGGCTGGGTGGCATCACTGACTCGATGGATGTGAGTCTGAGTGACCTCTGGGAGCTGGTGATGGACAGGGAGGCCTGGCGTGCTGCAGTTCATGGGGTCGCAAAGAGTCGGACATGACTGAGTGACTGATCTGATCTGATCTGGTCACATAGCCAAAGTATCAGTGCTTCAGCATCAGGGTGGATTTCGTTTAGAATTGACTGGTTTGATCTCCTTGCTGTGCAAGGGAGTCTCAAGAGTCTTCTTCAACACCATATTTCAGAAGTGTCAATTCATCAGCATTCAGCTTTCTTTATAGTCCAGCTCTCACATCTGTACATGACTACTGGAAAAACTATAGCTTTTATTATATGGGCCACTGTTGGAAAAGTGATGTCTCTGCTTCTTAATAAGTTGTCTAGGTTGGTCATAGCTTTTCTTCCAAGAGCAAGCATCTTTTAATTACATTTCACTGAACAATGAGGTGAATATACTTTTTTTTCAATTAGTATGTGTGATTTCTTATATACACATGTAGAGCAAGTGTCTTTTAATTTTATGGCTGCAGTCACCATTTGCAGTGGTTTTGGAGCCCAAGAAAATAAAATCTGTCACTGTTTTCCATATATATATATATATATATATATATATATATATATATATATATATATATATATATATATGGATAATCATGGATCATATGATAGTTTTATTTTTAGTTTCACTGCATTTATACATTCTAAGATATTTTCAATATTTTATTTTCCTTTTCATGAAAACCTGTTAGTGGTTTCTCTCTAATGATATTTGTTATTGTTGTTTTAAGATCTTAATTTAAATCCTATTAAGCATGCTGAAAGGACTTTCATAAAATTCTTTTCTGATTTCTCTATAAAATCTTTCTCAGAATTCCCTTCTACATTCTAGTTTCAAGATAAGTTGATGTATGTATTTTCACAAAATGTATATTTTTAACTAACGAATTTTACTTTGTAAGGCAGTTTTAGTTTCATGGCAAAATCATATACCCTGACTTCACACAAGGACAACTTCTCCCACCAAAGGTGTGTATTTTTTACATTCAAAGGAATCCACAATGACACAACTTCATCACATGAAATTCATAGTTTACATTAGGGTTCACTCTAGGTTTTATACAGTTTATGGATTTTGAAATACATCATGATATTAGCTTAGACACAAAATATATAATGGAAAATGCTGGCCTGGATGAAGCACAAGCTGGAATCAAGATTGCTGGGAGAATATCAGTAACCTCAGATACGCAGATAACACCACCTTTATGGCAGAAAGCAAAGAGGAACTAAAGAATCTGCTGATGAAGGTGAAAGAGGAGAGTGAAAAAGTTGGCAAAAAATGAAGATCATGGCATCTGGTCCCATCACTTCATGGGAAATAGATCGGGAAACAATGGAAACAGTGAGAGACTTTATTTTCTTGGGCTCCAAAATCAATGCGGATGGTGGCTGCAGCAATGAAATTAAAAGACGCTTACTCCTTGGAAGGAAAGTTATGACCAACCTAGACAGAATATTAAAAAGCAGAGACATTACTTTGCTGACAAAGGTCTGTCTAGTCAAGGCTATGGTTTTTCCAGTGGTCATGTATGAATGTGAGAGTTGGACTGTGAAGAAAGCTGAGTGCCGAAAACTTGGTGCTTTTGAAATGTGATGTTGGAGAAGACTCTTGAGAGTCCCTTGGACTGCAAGGAGATCCAACCAGTGCATCCTAAAGGAGATCAGTCCTGGATGTTCATTGGAAGGACTGATATTGAAGCTGAAACTCCAATACTTTTGCCACCTAATGTGAAGAGCTGACTCATTTAAAAAGACCCTGATGCTACTAAAGATTGAGCGCAGGAGGAGAAGGAGACAACAGAGGATGAGATAGTTAGATGGCATCATTGACTCAATGGACATGAGTTTGGGTAAACTCTGGGAGTTGGTGAGGGACAGGGAGGCCTGGCGTGCGGTTCATAGGGTCACAATGAGTCTGACATGACTGAGCAACTGAACTAAACTGAATGCATTTAAGTTTCTTGTAGTGCTGAATAGTATTCCAATGCCTGGAATTACCACAGCTTATCTATCCACTTACAGATGGACATCCTAGTTATCTACAAGATTTGACAATTAACAATAAAGTTGCTATTAATATCCATGTGCTACAAAAATGCACTCACTTGTTTCTTTGTTTGACCTTAATTGCATATTATTTGTCTTTTGCTAGCTTCCCCTCCACCCCCCACCCCGATTGTTGCATGAAAGATCTTTGAGTACCAACCCAACCGTGATCCAATTACTTACCACTTTAGGCAGTTAAGTATTTATTAATACCTACATTTTACTATTAATCACTTCTATAATTTTATGGGAAATGCTTTATATTCTAATCTATAGGTGGAAAACATTAATTGTGGTTTTAATCTTCCTGAATTATTGATTCTTAATTTGTCTTTACTAGTTTTTATTATTTTTTAATGTGAAGTCAGGTGAAGCAAGTTAAAACAGAGTCTGCTATACTGATCTTTTGTTATATTACTGATTTCTGAATGCTACTAAAAGATATGTATGTGAATATTCTTTCACACATCTATGGATATTATTTTCATATTTCAACTTTTCTACTGCCATATAATATGAGCCACCATATGGTATGGCCCATAAGCCCAGAGTTTTTAAAATACTTGTAATTCAAAATATTTTCATCTTAGTGTTCAAGGATCAATATAGAATTGTTTTATTTGTTTGAACCAGTGTTTTTTTTTTTTCCCTCTTGCAGGTAACTGTTGCAGGAAGAGGGACCCTTCCTTCCAGGGCCTGAAACTGGGCTCTTGTCTAACACTCGGAAATGAATTGTCTGAGGAGACAATGTGCTGACAAAGCAAGATGTTTTATTGGGAAAAGGCACCCGGGTGTAGAGCAGTAGGGTAAGGGAACCCAGGAGAACTGCTCTGCCACTTGGCTCACAGTCTCAGGTTTTATGGCGATGGGATTAGTTTCTGGGCGGTCTTTGGCCAATCATTCTAATTCAGAGTCTTTCCTGGTGGCACACACATCGCTCAGCCAAGATGGATGATAGCAAGAGAGATTCTGGGAAGTGGAGGGACGTGTGGTATCTCCTTTAGACCTTTCCCGAACTCCTCCTGTTGGTGGTGGCTTATTAGTTCCGTATTCCTTATCAGGATCTCCTGTCAAAAAACAGCTCATGAACATGGTTACTATGGTGCCTGGCCAGGGTGGGCAGTTTCAATCAGTGTGCCTCCCCTAACATAACCATATCTACACCACCATAATACTCCAAAAATCTGATCAAGCTTCCAGCTATTGGTATGCACAAATTAGTACTGGTTTTGATTTTAAGTTTCTAAACTTCTGTTCTCAGTAATTACATTCAAATGATGATAGAATATAAAATCTATGAGATAGTCTTTATTTTTTTTTAATTTACATCAATCTCCTTTCTTTTATAAAATTGCTTACATACAAGCTTCTTCACATTAATCATATGATTTTTTGAAAATAACCTTTAACACCAAACTTTCCTCATGGCATTTTTCATCTTGGTATTTCTCAGTGTGTAGATTAAAGGATTGAACATAGGGGTGATGATAGTGTAAAATAGTGCAAATACCTTATCCTCAAGATAAAGTAGGAAGTCTAAGGTCTGAGGTAAGCAAAGATTGAAGGTCCAAAATATAAGGTCCAAAATATAAGATGATAAGGAACATTTCATGCAAAAATGGGCTCGATAAAGGACAGAAATGGTATGGACCTAACGGAAGCAGAAGATATTAAGAAGAGGTGGCAAGAATACACAGAAGAATTGTACAAAAAAGAGCTTGACGACCCAGATAATCATGATGGTGTGATCACTGACCTAGAGCCAGACATCCTGGAATGTGAAGTCAAGTGGGCCTTAGAAAGCATCACTACGAACAAAGCTAGTGGAGGTGATGGAATTCCAGTGGAGCTATTCCAAATCCTGAAAGATGATCCTGTGAAAGTGCTGCACTCAATATGCCAGCAAATTTGGAAAACTTAGCAGTGGCCACAAGATTGGAAAAGGTCAGTTTTCATCCCAATCCCAAAGAAAGGCAATGCCAAAGAGTGCTCAAACTACCGCACAATTGCACTCATCTCACACGCTAGTAAAGTAATGCTTAAAATTCTCCAAGCCAGGCTTCAGCAATATGTGAACTGTGAACTTCCTGATGTTCAAGCTGGATTTAGAAAAGGCAGAAGAACCAGAGATCAAATTGCCAACATCCGCTGGATCATGGAAAAAGCAAGAGAGTTCCAGAAAAACATCTATTTCTGCTTGATTGACTATGCCAAAGCCTTTGACTGTGTAGATCACAATAAACTATGGAAAATTCTGAAAGAGATGGGAATACCAGACCACCTGACCTGCCTCTTGAGAAATCTGTATGTAGGTCAGGAAGCAACAGTTAGAACTGGTCATGGAACAACAGACTGATTCCAAATAGGAAAAGGAGTATGTCAAGGCTGTATATTGTCATCATGTTTATTTAACTTATATGCAGAGTACATCATGAGAAATGCTGGACTGGAAGAAGCACAAGCTGGAATCAAGATTGCTGGGAGAAATATCAATAACCTCAGATATGCAGATGATACCACCCTTATGGCAGAAAGTGAAGAGGAACTCAAAAGCCTCTTGATGAAAGTGAAAGTGGAGAATGAAAAGGTTGGCTTAAAGCTCAACATTCAGAAAACGAAGATCATGGCATCTGGTCCCATCACTACATGGGAAATAGATGGAGAAACAGTGGAAACAGTGTCAGACTTTCTTTTTCTGGGCTCCAAAATCACTGCAGATGGTGTCTGCAGCCATGAAATTAAAAGACGCTTACTCCTTGGAAGGAAAGTTATGACCAACCTAGATAGTATATTCAAAAGCAGAGACATCACTTTGCCAACAAAGGTTCGTCTAGTCAAGGCTATGGTCTTTCCTGTGGTCATGTATGGATGTGAGAGCTGGACTGTGAAGAAGGCTGAGCACCGAAGAATTGATGCTTTTGAACTGTGGTGTTGGAGAAGACTCTTGAGAGTCCCTTGGACTGCAAGGAGATCCAACCAGTCCATTCTGAAGGAGATCAGCCCTGGGATTTCTTTGGAAGGAATGATGCTAAAGCTGAAACTCCAGTATTTTGGCCACCTCATGCGAAGAGTTGACTCATTGGAGAAGTCTCTGATGCTGGCAGGGATTGGGGGCAGGAGGAGAAGGGGACGGCAAAGGATGAGATGGCTGGATGGCATCACTGACTCGATCGATGTGAGTCTGAGTGACCTCCGGGAGCTGGTGATGGATAGGGAGGCCTGGCGTGCTGCAGTTCATGGGGTCGCAAAGAGTTGGACACGACTGAGCGACTGATCTGATCTGATCTGATTGTGATATGATACCCACAAGTAGAGAGGGCTTTGTGTCTTCCCTCAGCTGAGTGATTTCTTAAAGGGAATAATACGATGACATAAGAAACAAATAAGACAACAAAAGTAACTAAGGAAACCATTCCTGAATTGGCAGCCAGAAGGACAGCAGTGATGTAAGTATCAGCATAAGCAATTTTAAGCATAGGAAAGATCACAAGAATAGTGATCAATTTCATTAGAATCACAAAAAGGCAACTAGATTATCATAGATAATTGAGGAAAAGAATGGACAGTCCCACCAGCCCAAGTAGCCAAGACTAGAATATTACATTTTGTCCTGTTCATGTTAATCATATAATGGAGAGGTTTACAAATGGCAATGTAGCAGTCAAAAGCCATGGCAGTAAGAATGAAGACATCAATACTGCCAAAAATAAAAAAATGCATTGCAAAAGTCTGTAACATGCAATTATCATAAGAAATGTTTTTTGCCCCCCTAGAAGATCACCAATTAGTTTGGGCATAACACTAGTGGCATAGCAGATATCTATGAATAATAAGTGACTGAGGAAATAGTACATTGGTTGGTTAAAAAGAGGACTGCCTAGAATGGACACAAGGGTCAGAATAGTCCCTACCAACAAGATGACATAGCAGAATAGAAAGAGCATAAAGCAAAATGTTTGTATGTTCTGGTCATAAGAATGTCCCAAAAAGATGAATTCTGAGATGTTTCTTTGGTTTTCCATATATTTGAGTTTAGTATATATTTTATGCAAATGAATTAGGTATCTGAAAGCAAAACAAAACAAAATATAAATTTGGTGAAAATTAACAATATGAACACAAAATTATAAACTTTACTAAAAACTAGTTTGACATGAATATAATATTATTCTCAACTTATTGAATTAAGCTGCTTTATTTTTTAATTGCTTTTTATTTTATAAATATACTGTGGAACACTTTTGTAATGTGAATACTTATTTTACTAAATTTTGTTTTTCAGTAATGAGTTTAAACATTTAAATAAAATTTTGAAAAAAATTTGAAGCATTTGTCAATTATATTATCTAGCTAACAAAGATTTTTAATTGACCAAAGTAAAAAATTGCTTTTCCACATATTTTAAATACATATATATCAAATACATAAAATTGACCTTCCTTTTTCTAACATATTTGTCCAAATTCTCTGAATTATCTGGGAATGAATCACCAGGAAATGCAAATGTATTTAAGCATTCCAACCTAAATTGGAAAATTCTTAGAGTGTGCTCTTTATGGCTTATATGTGAAAATGTTGCCAATGAATCATGCTAAACCAGAGTGATTGCTATAATATTAGAAAGTAAAGAATGTTTGAGAGCTACTCAGCAAAAGAAAGAATACATTTAATGATGGAAATTGTGAAAAAATAGGAAATCCATTTATCCTACTTATAATTCAGATCAGATCAGATCAGTCGCTCAGTCGTGTCTGACTCTTTGCGACCCCATGAACTGCAGCACGCCAGGCCTCCCTATCCATCACCAGCTCTCAGAGGTCACCCAGACTCACATTCATCGAGTCAGTGATGCCATCCAGCCATCTCATCCTCTGTCGTCCCCTTCTCCTCCTGCCCTCAATCCCTCCCAGCATCAGAGTCTTCTCCAATGAGTCAACTCTTTACATGAGGTGGCCAAAATACTGGAGTTTCAGCTTTAGCATCATTCCTTCCAAAGAAATCCCAGGGCTGATCTCCTTCAGAATGGACCGGTTGGATCTCCTTGCAGTCCAAGGGACTCTCAAGAGTCTTCTCCAACACCACAGTTCAAAAGCATCAATTCTTCGGCGCTCAGCCTTCTTCACGGTCCAGCTATCACATCCATACATGACCACAGGAAAGACCATAGCCTTGACTAGGCGAACCTTTGTTGGCAAAGTGATGTCTCTGCTTTTGAATATGCTATGTAGGTTGGTCATAACTTTCCTTCCAAGGAGTAAGCGTCTTTTAATTTCATGGCTGCAGTCACCATCTGCATTGATTTTGGAGCCCAGAAAAATAAAGTCTGACACTGTTTCCACTGTAATTCAAGTGAAAGGCAATTAAAAAATAATTACTGTCATTGAAGTTTGTGATGGCAATCATTAAAGCATAGGTGAAATAAACTGCCCACATATTTTTGAATTTAGCATATAGCATGACTTTTGCTAGAAATTGCATATGTTTTATTTACAATCTAAAAAACTGGTGTAAATCAAAAGAGATGATACAGAAGACAACTTTAGACAAACTTTGTGGTCAGATACACATGGTGGTATTTGAGGCATTTATATTAATAAATTAATTAATTCATAGTTATATATGTTATGTAACTAACACATAATGTTAAAAACATTAAATTGAGCAAAATGAAGGCTAGAGACAATGCACCATGAGTGTCTCACCCATTGATGATGAATCAGCTGTCCTAAGTAGGTTTGCAAAAGCTAGTACACCTACCTTAGTCTGCACCTGATGTTACAAACAAATCTGTGCCCCAGATGTCTATAAACAATTCTTTCAGGGCAAGAATATATTGAAATCATCAACTCTAGTAAGTGTCAAAATCAATGCCTATGTGTTTTATAGTCTTGGAAACTCTTATACATGCCATAGAATTAACAGGCAGACATTTAAAATATGATCTGTACTGTGAAACATCAACTCTATTTTAAACTAGTCAAAAGTCTAAATTTTCAAAGGACATTTTCAGTTTGTTCCTACTTTCAGGATAATTATCAACCACAGAATGCTTTCCAGTTAAACTTAACTAATGATAATTGAAAAATTTTATGTGGGATAGGATTCTATCTATCTTGAACTTATTGTTACTTAACTGATGGGATGAAATGATTTTGACTTCCAGATACTTTTATTTAGCTAAAACTATTTACTTAAAAATAAGTATTATATAAGTAGATTTTGAACAGTTTTAAAGATAGAATTCACTTCACTTATATAAATCTCTGATTTTTAAATAGAAGAGACTCAGGTCAAGAGAATATTGGGATTTCCCTGGTGGTCCAATGGTTAAGTATCTGTCTTCCAATGCAGGAGATGTGGGTTCAATCCTTGGTCAGGGAACTAATATACCTAATGCTGCATAGTAACTAAGGCTTTCCACAGCTGCTACTGAACCTGCACACAATAGCGAGAGATACTTGTCTGCCTCAATGAAAAGATCCTGCATGCTGCAGCAAAGTTTACACTGACACAAATAAGACCTGATGTGGCCAAATAAAAAAATAGAAATAAAAAATCAACTCTCATACTTAAAACAAAACAAAACAAAACAAAAACAGAATCTAACTAACTTCTCAGTGTTGGAGAATAAGGAACAAATAAGAGAACAAAGGTAGCTAAGAGGCAGCCATTCCTGAAGGAACAACTACTGTGAATGTTCAGAGACAAAGGTCCTGGTTCTCCCTCATCTGGGGCTTCATGTCATGCTTGAGAGCTGAGAGAAATGCAGGAAAACAATGAAAGCACTCTTTAGAATTCTCATCTGAATAGAAGAAAACATTCACGATGATGAGTTATTAGACATCAATTTGTTTTCTGAATGTTTACATGTGTAAAGAGAATGGGATAGTTAATGCAAACATGTATTCCATATATATATATATAATTTTATTTTACTGGAAATTTTTCCAGTAGTCATGTATAGGTGTGAGAGTTGACCCATAAAGAAGGCAGAGTGCCTTAGAATCGATGCTTCTGAACTGTGATGCTAGAGAAGACTCTTGAGAGTTCCTTGGATTGCAAGGAGATCTAACCAGTCCATCCTAAAGGAAATCAGTACTGAATATTCATTGGGAGGACTAATACTGAAGCTGAGATTCCAATACTTTGGCCATCTGATTTGAAGAACTGACTCCTTGGAAAAAACCCTGATTCTGGGAAAGATCGAAGGCAGGAGGAGAAGGGGACAACAGGGGATGAGATGGTTGGATGGCATCACCCACTTGATAGATATGAGTTTGAGTAAGCTCCGGGAGTTGGTGATGGACAGAGAGGCCTGGTGTGCTGCAGTCCATGGAGTTGCATAGTCAAACACTTCTGAGTGATTAAATTAATTTACTAACTAATCTGATCTTACTATTAATGGAGGGGAAAGGGAAAGCTCAGATGAGGACAATTATTGTCATATAAGCTGTGTTCTGATCACAGAGATATTAAGGAAAATTCCCAAGTAGAAATTAGTCAAAATGGATGAAATAAGAGTATTTGGCAATCTCTGAATACACAGAACAGTGGTGACATGGAAAGCGGTAGTAATGTTAAGGAGTAGCTATAAACAAACAAACACAAAAACTGACCAGTGTCACCCTTGAGCTAACTGTCTACTCTTTTTAAACCTCATCTTATTCATCTTATACCTACGATATCATTCCAGAATTCAGATTTCTGAGGAGTGCATGAGGTGATTTGAAATAAACGAGTGACTGTGATATTTAAAACACATTTTCCTTTTACAGTCTTTCCTCTTCGAGTGATTGGTTTAGAAACACAGAATTGTCATGTACATTTATGCAAAGTCGAATGGAAAAATAAAGACAAAAATGAAAAAATCTACAACGTGTACGTGATAACTATGATGAAGTAAACTTTACTTTTAGCTCTATGTTAGTGAAAACATTTAAGCTAGTTTAATAAAATTGTTTCTCATAAGGAATATTTAATCCTACACACTAACCTGATATCTTGCACTATAAAAATATTGTCCTAAATTTACTTTACTCTTACGTAGTACTGAATAAAAATTCTGAGTATCCTTTCTGTTAAGTTATTAGCATAAGGGTAAGTAGTTCTTATGCTTAAAACTTCCACTGCATACTCAAATGTTTTCTTTAATGTATCAGAATGTAGCATGGTATAAACTTACCTTAGTTGATTCAGGTCAGACTAGTCTACTCTGAGATGCCAGATTTTGAAATACAAGAAATTCTTCATGACTGTAGATATTGAAGCATAATCTAGTATATGTCTTAATGATAATATGAAGGAATGCACATAAACATAAAATAGGGCACAATGAAATTCACTGCCAATTATTAGAAAATGTTTTAACTTCGTATTATTTTAGTAAGAACATTGCTTACATGTAATGCACCATTAAAACTAAGGCATGATAAATCATTTTATAGTAAACAAATTATCATATACTGCAAAAGAAGATATATACTTTAGAATGAATTTATATAGAATAAATATAACAAAGATATAATTAGCCTAGCACATGTTTGATGGGGCTTAGGCAGTAAAGAATGCACCTGTAGTGTGGGAGACCCATGTTTAATCCCTAGGTCAGAAAGATATCCTGGAGAAGGTATTGACAACCCATTTCAGTATTCTTGTGTGAGAATTCAATGGACAGAGGAGTCTGGCAGGCTATAGTCCTTGAGTTCACAAAGAGTCAGACAAGATGGCATGACTAACACTTTGACACTTTCCAAAATCCAGGTGCTATGAGTAATACACTGCCAAAAGATCTTAGTGGCTACCAGGTTAGTTTTAGTTTGATCAAGAATTTTACCATAGATGCCTATTTTCCTAATCTGTCCCTAGGATCAAAATCTGCAATAAAGTGTGATAAATTACATTTCATAAATAAATTATAAATTAATAATTCAGACACATCCAGATTAATTCTCTGCAAATATTTTGGAAATTTCAATACATCTCAAAATCTCTACAGGCTTGTAAGGAAAGTGGACTGTTAGAACTACTGTGTACATCTTTATGCCCCCAGGAGAGCAGGCTAGGAAGTTCAAATGCCGAACATCTTAATACTAATTCACTAAAAATAAACAAAAAGTATGTTTAAATCCCTTCCAAAGCTAACATAGGTATTCAGGCCCTATTCATTGCATGCTTATGTTTGAATAAAATTTGGTTTGAAAGAACAGAATATAAATGAAACTAACAACCATAAATTAACA
Source organism: Tragelaphus eurycerus (assembly GCA_935064755.1). Classification (NCBI taxonomy): domain Eukaryota; kingdom Metazoa; phylum Chordata; class Mammalia; order Artiodactyla; family Bovidae; genus Tragelaphus; species Tragelaphus eurycerus. The sequence goes on from CAKXYN010000123.1 coordinate 4,640,989, forward strand.
TGTCAAGACTATGGTCTTTCCTGTGGTCATGTATGGATGTGAGAGTTGGACTGTGAAGAAGGCTGAGTGCCGAAGAATTGATGCTTTTGAACTGTGGTGTTGGAGAAGACTCTTGAGAGTCCCTTGGACTGCAAGAAGATCCAACCAGTCCGTTCTGAAGGAGATCAGCCCTGGAATTTCTTTGGAAGGAATGATGCTAAAGCTGAAAGTCCAGTATTTTGGCCACCTCATGCGAAGGGTTGACTCATTGGAGAAGACTCTGATGCTGGGAGGGATTGGGGGCAGGAGGAGAAGGGGACGACAGAGGATGAGATGGTTGGATGGCATCACTGACTCGATGGATGTGAGTCTGAGGGACCTCCGGAAATTGGTGATGGACAGGGAGGCCTGGCGTGCTGCGATTCATGGGGTCGCAAAGAGTCGGACACGACTGAACGACTGATCTGATCTGATCTGATCTGAGAGCTCTAAGTGATTATATCCCCAAATGCATCTTCTAAACAGATTCAAATCAAACGTTGCTGAGTCACTGTCCTTGGCAATGTCCTTGCTTCCACTGGGAGGAGGACTTTCCATACTTTATCTTGATTAGAGTATAGTTTCCCAGGGGTCCTGAAAAGACTATAGGCAAAGCAGTTCAGGAAAATCTGACTGCTCTGCTCTTTCAGCTTTCTGAAGATTAGGAAGAAAACTGATATAGCATGTAATAGTACTAGGCTGGCTTTCAGGAAAATCTGAGCTGAAGTAGGGCAGAGAACCAATTACAGGCATTTTACATTCTAAGTATGGACCATTATCAAGATCCTAGCTGTGCAGAGTAGATAAATCAATACAATTGATGACCTTCAATATCATAAATGGTATAAAATTACTTGTTTCAAGGGATACATTTTGCCAGAACAGATGGTTTGGGAATGGAAGATGAGAAAAGAAAAGAGAAAAGCATAAACAGTCTTTTTCTCAAAAAAAAAAAAAAAACAAAACAAAAAAACACAAAATTACAGGAAGGAAGCACTCAAAATATAGTAAAGCATGTATCCTGTTTCCTCTTCAGTTTTTTTTTTCCCCTTGAAACTGAATATTTACAGGTTGTTTACTCAGCCTCATCCACACACACGACAGTTTGATTAGTCTCCCTCTGAAACAAATGCATAAGTATACACTTTTTAAGGCATTTAAAACTTACAATTGCAATTTATTGTATCAGACTTGATACAATACTGCTAAGACCAAACTACTTAGCAAATTAATAATAGTAAATTATCTATTGAGAGATTATTGGGTAGTTCATGTTTACTATTCCGACACCCCCACGCCCAAGGCCAAGGGCGGCAGCCAGGAGGAGCAATCCCACACCCGAGGCCAGGGGCGGTGAACAGGGAGGACCAACTCCACGTCCAAGGAGCCGTGGCTGCGCGGGTGCAGGAGGGCCTAGAGGAGCTATCCCACGTTGAAGGTCAGGAAAGGCGGTGGTGAGGAGAGACCACTCGTCCAAGGTAAGGTGCGATGGCTTTGCTTTGCTGGAGCGGCCGGGAAGAGATACCCCACGCCCAAGGTAAGAGAAACCCAAGTAAGACGGTAGGTGTTGCAAGAGGGCATCAGAAGGCAAACACACTGAACCCATACTCACAGAAAACTAGTAAATCTAATCACACTAGGACCACAGCCTTGTCTAACTCAGTGAAACTAAGCCATGCCTGTGGGGCAACCCAGGATGGGCAGGTCATTGTGGAGAGATCTGACAGGATGTGGTCCGCTGGAGAAGGGAATGGCAAACCACTTCAGTGTTCTTGCCTTGAGAACCCCATGAACAGTATGAAAAGGCAAAATGATAGGATACTGAAAGAGAAACTCCCCAGGTCAGTAGGGGCCCAATATGCTACTGGAGCAGAGAAGGCAATGGCACCCCACTCCAATACTTCTGCCTGGAAAATCCCATGGGTGGAGGAGCCTGGAAGGCTGCAGTCCATGGGGTCACTGAAGGTCGGACACGACTGAGCAACTTCACTTTCACTTTTCACTTTCATGCATTGGAGAAGGAAATGGCAACCCACTCCAATGTTCTTGCCTGGAGAATCCCAGGGACGGGTGAGCCTGGTGGGCTGCCGTCTATGGGGTCACACAGAGTCGGACACGACTGAAGTGACTTAGAAGTAGCAGCATGCTACTGGAGATCAGTGGAGAAATAATTCCAGAAAGAGTGAAGGGATGGAGCCAAAGCAAAAAGAATACCCAGCTGTGGATGTGTCTGGTAATAGAAGCAAGGTCCGATGCTGTAAAGAGCAATATTGCATAGGAACCTGGAATGTCAAGTCCATGAATCAAGGCAGATTGGAAGTGGTCAAAGGACAGGGAGGCCTGGTGTGCTGCGATTCATGGGGTCGCAGGGAGTCGGACACAACTGAGCGACTGATCTGATCTGATCTGATCTGATTTTATTTAATATGAATGAGTGAGTAAAAGTCACTCAGCCATGTCTGACTCTTTGCAACCCCATGGACTATATAGTCCATGGAATTCTCCAGGCCAGAATACTGGACTTGGTGCCTTTCCCTTCTCTAGGGGATATTCCCGAACCAGGGATCGAACCCAGGTCTCACGCATTGCAGGAGCATTCTTTGCCAACTCAGCCACCAGAGAAGCCCCTTAATAGGAATAAGAATGGATATTTTGACCTAAGTACTACTACCTCTGCACTTGTGGCTACTTTTTTTTTTTTTTTTTTGAACAATGCCAATTCCATTCTTTTATTCCCTCATACCACAAACATTTGACTGCGTTTTTGCAAGCTGAATTTACATAAGCAACTTGCAAAGGAAAAACAGGCATTCTTTTATCCTCCTACATTTCATAAATGTATGTATGAAATATAACTCAAACCCTAGTATTAATACGCAAACAGGCTTAGCTGAAGCTTTATGGAAATTTCTTAAAATTAACATGACAGTTTAAATATCTATGCCTCTAAAGGTTTGCCCAATCTCTCACATGCTAGGAAAGTAATACTTAAAATTCTCCAAGTCAGGCTTCAGCAATATATGAACAGTGAACTTCTGGATGTTCAAGCTGGTTTTAGAAAAGGCAGAGGAACCAGAGATCAAATTGCCAACATCTGCTGGGTCATCAGAAAAGCAAGGGAGTACCAGAAAAACATCAATTTCTGCTTTACTGACTATGCCAAAGCCTTTGACTGTGTGGATCACAATAAACTGTGGAGAATTCTGAAGGAGATGGAAATACCAGACCCCCTGACTTGCTTCTTGAGAAACCTGTATGCAGATCAGGAAGCAACAGTTAGAATTGGACATGGAACCACAGACTGGTTCCAAATAGGAAAGGAGTACATCGAGGTTGTATATTGTCACCCTGTTTATTTAACTTACATGCACAGTACATTATGAGAAACTCTGAGCTGGAGGAAGCACAAGCTGGAATCAAGATTTCCAGGAGAAATATCAATAACCTCAGATATGCACTCTTATGGAAGAAAGTGAAGAACTAAAGAGCCTCTTGATGAAAGTGAAAGAGGAGAGTGAAAGAGTTGATTTAAAGCTCAGCATTCAGAAAACTAAGATCATGGCATCCAATCCCATCACTTCATCGCAAATAGATGGGGAAACACTGGAAACAGTGGCTGACTTTATTTTTCTGGGCTCCAAAATCACTGCAGATGGTGATTGCATCCATGAAATTAAAAGACATTTATTCCTTGGAAGGAAAGTTATGACCAACCTAGACAGCTTATTAAAAAGCAACAAATTACTTATTACTTTGCCAACAAAGATCCGTCTAGTCAAGGCTATGGTTTTTCCAGTGGTCATATATGGATGTGAGAGTTGGACTATAAATAAAGCTGGGCACCGAAGAATTGATGCTTTTGAACTGTGGTGTTGGAGAAGACTCTAGAGAGTCCCTTGGACCACAAGGAGATCCAACCAGTCCATCCTAAAGGAGATCAGTGCTTGGTGTTCATTAGTAGGACTGATGCTGAAGCTGAAACTCCAATACTTTGGCCATCTGATGCCAAGAGCTGACTCATTTGAAAATACCCTGATGCTGGGAAAGGTTGAGAGCAGGAGGAGAAGGGGTCGACAGAGGATGAGATGGTTGGATGGCATCACGGACTTGATGGAACTGAGTTTGGGTGGACTCCGGGAGTTGGTGATGGACAGAGAGGCCTGGCATGCTGCACTTCATTGGGTGGCAAAGAGTTGGACAAGACTGAGCAACTGAACTGACTGAACTGACTATACATAGTAATTTCAGAAGCAGTTAAGACAATTAATTGTTGGATTAAAAAAATAACCTTCAACAAAAAAGCTCTAAAAATTGTTTTAAATTTAAGTTACTTATACTTAAACATTTAGGGTCCTGATTCACAAAACTTAGTGCATATCATGATTTATTTATGAGTTTTGCAGAGAAGGTAAGTAGTATAAAGAATATTTCCCAGGTAAAATCTAGAATGAATGGCTTTTAGAAGAATATCTGTAATATGCCTACTGGAATATGAGAAAAAGTAACAAAACAAAAACTGTAATGGAGGAGATGCAGGAGACAGGAATTCAAACCCTGGAATGGGAAGATGCCCTGGAGGAAGAAAAGGGAATCCACTCCAGTATTCTTGCCTGGCACACTAAGTGTGGCCGAGAGGAGCTACCCCACGACCAAGGTCAGGGGCAGAAGCCTGGAGGACTCCATGCCCAAAGGGCGGTGGTGGGGAGGAGCTACCCCACACCACCACACCCGGGGCCAGGGGCGCGGCTGGGAGGATCAACCCCATGTCCAAGGAGGCTGTGTGGGCGCAAGAGGGCCTAGAGGCGCTATCCCACGTTCAAGGTCAGGAAGGGCGGCAGTGACGAGATACCCCTCCTCCAAGGTCAGGAAGAGATACTTCACGCCCAAGGTAAGAGAAACCCAAGTAAGACGGTAGGTGTTGCAAGAGGGCATCAGAGGGCAAACACACTGAAACCATACTCACAGAAAACTAGTCAATCTAATCACACTAGGACCACAACCTTGTCTAACTCAGTGAAACTAAGCCATGCCTGTGGGGCAACCCAGGATGGGCAGGTCATGGTGGAGAGATCTGACAGGATGTGGTCCGCTGGAGAAGGGAATGGCAAACCACTTCAGTGTTCTTGCCTTGAGAACCCCATGAACAGTATGAAAAGGCAAAATGATAGGATACTGAAAGAGAAACTCCCCAGGTCAGTAGGGGCCCAATATGCTACTGGAGCAGAGAAGGCAATGGCACCCCACTCCAATACTTCTGCCTGGAAAATCCCATGGGTGGAGGAGCCTGGAAGGCTGCAGTCCATGGGGTCACTGAGGGTCGGATACGACTGAGCGACTTCACTTTCACTTTTCACTTTCATGCATTGGAGAAGGAAATGGCAACCCACTCCAATGTTCTTGCCTGGAGAATCCCAGGGACGGGTGAGCCTGGTGGGCTGCCGTCTATGGGGTCATACAGAGTTGGACACAACTGAAGTGACTTATCAGTAGCAGCATTCTACTGAAGATCAGTGGAGAAAAAACTCCAGAAAGAATGAAGGGATGGAGCCAAAGCAAAAAGAATACCCAGCTGTGGATGTATCTGGTAATAGAAGCAAGGTCCGATGCTGTAAAGAGCAATATTGCATAGGAACCTGGAATGTCAGGTCCATGAATCAAGGCAAATTGGAAGTGGTCAAAGGACAGGGAGGCCTGGTGTGCTGCGATTCATGGGGTCGCAAAGAGTCGGACACGACTGAGCAACTGATCTGATCTGATCTGATTTTATTTAATATGAATGAGTGAGTAAAAGTCACTCAGCCATGTCTGACTCTTTGGAACCACATGAACCATATAGTCCATGGAATTCTCCAGGCCAGAATACTGGACTTGGTGCCTTTCCCTTCTCTAGGGGATATTCCCGACCCAGGGATCGAACCCAGGTCTCACGCATTGCAGGAGCATTCTTTACCAACTGAGCCACCAGAGAAGCCCCTTAATATGAATAAGAATGGATATTTTGACCTATGTACTACTACCTCTGCACTTGTGGCTACTTTTTTTTTTTTTTTTTTTTACAATGCCAATTCCATTCTTTTATTCCCTCATACCACAAACATTTGACTGCCTTTTTGCAAGCTGAATTTACATAAGCAACTTGCAAAGGAAAAACAGGCATTCTTTTATCCTCCTACATTTCATAAATGTATGTATGAAATATAACTCAAACCCTAGTATTAATATGCAAACAGGCTTAGCTGAAGCTTTATGGAAATTTCTTAAAATTAACATGACAGTTTAAATATCTATGCCTCTAAAGGTTTGCCCAATCTCTCGCATGCTAGTAAAGTAATACTTAAAATTCTCCAAGCCAGGATTCAGCAATATATGAACAGTGAACTTCTGGATGTTCAAGCTGGTTTTAGAAAAGGCAGAGGAACCAGAGATCAAATTGCCAACATCTGCTGGGTCATCAGAAAAGCAAGAGAGTGCCAGAAAAACATCAATTTCTGCTTTACTGACTATGCCAAAGCCTTTGACTGTGTGGATCACAATAAACTGCAAAGAAATAGAGGAAAACAATAGAATGAGAAAGAGTAAAGATCTCTGCAAGAAAATCAGAGATACCAAGGGAAGATTTCATTCAAAGACAGGCTGAATAAAGGACAGAAATGGTATGGACCCAACAGAAGTAGAAGATATTAAGAGAAGGTGGCAAGAATACACAGAATTATACAAAAAAGATCTTCATGACATAGATAATCACTATGGTGTGATCACTCAACTAGAGCCAGACATCTTGAATATGAAGTCAAATGGGGATTAGGAAGCATCACTACAAGCAAAGCTAGTGGGGGGAATGGAACACCAGTTGAGCTATTTCAAATCCTGAAAGATGATGCTGTGAAAGTGCTGCACTCAATATGCCAGCAAATTCGGAAAACTCAGCAGTGGACTGAAAATGTCAGTTTTCATTCCAATCCCAAAGAAAGGCAATGCCAAAGAACACTCAAACTACCGCACAATTGCACTCATCTCACAGACTAGTAAAGTAATGCTCACAGTTCTCCAAGCCAGGCTTCAGCATACGTGAACTGTGAAATTCCTGATGTTCAAGCTGGTTTTAGAAAAGGCAGAGGAACCAGAGATCAAATTGCCAACATCCGCTGAATCATGGAAAAAGCAAGAGAGTTCCAGAAAAACATCTATTTCTGCTTTAATGACTATGACAAAGCCTTTGACTGTGTGGATCAGAGTAAACTGTGGAAAATTCTGAAAGAGATGGGAATACCAAACCACCTTATCTGCCTCTTGAGAAATTTGTATGCAGGTAAGGAAGCAACAGTTAGAACTGGTTATGGAACAACAGACTGGTTCCAAATAGGAAAAGGAGTACGTCAAGGCTGTATATTGTCACCCTGCTTATTTAACTTCTATGCAGAGTACATCATGAGAAACACTGAACTGGAAGGAGCACAAGCTGGAATCAAGGTTGCTGTGATAAATATCAATAAACTCAGATATGCAGATGACACCACCCTTATGGCAGAAAGTGAAGAGGAACTAAAAAGTCTCTTGATGAAAGTGAAAGTGGAGAGTGAAAAAGTTGGCTTAAAGCTCAACATTCAGAAAACGAAGATCATGGCATCTGGTCCCATCACTTCATGGGAAATAGATGGAGAAACAGTGGAGACAGTGTCAGACTTTATTTTTTTGGCTCTAAAATCACTGCAGATGGTGACTGCAGCCATGAAAGTAAAAGATGCTTACTCCTTGGGAGGAAAGTTATGACCAACCTAAACAGCATATTCAAAAGCATCTACATTACTTTGCCAAAAAATGTCCATCTAGTCAAGGCTATGGTTTTTCCAGTGGTCACGTATGGATGTGAGAGTTGGACTGTCAAGAAGTCTGAGTGCCGAAGAATTGATGCTTTTGAACTGTGGTGTTGGAGAAGACTCTTGAGAGTCCCTTGGACTGCAAGGAGATCCAACCAGTCCATTGTGAAGGAGATCAGCCCTGGGATTTCTTTGGAAGGAATGATGCTAAAGCTGAAACTCCAGTATTTTGGCCACCTGATGCGAAGTGTTGACTCATTGGAGAAGACTCTGATGCTGGGAGGGATTGCGGGCGGGAGGAGAAGGCGACGACAGAGGATGAGATGGCTGGATGGCATCATTGACTCGATGGATGTGAGTCTGAGTGACCTCCGGGAGTTGGTGATGGACAGGGAGGCCTGGCATGCTGCGATTCATGGGGTCGCAAAGTGTCGGACTCGGCTGAGTGGCAGAACTGAACTGAACTTAACCATCTCATACATTATACAAAGTGGATGTGCCATTTTACACCCTCAGAAAAAATTAAAGCTGTATCTCTAGCAGACATTTTCTGACCACACTGCTACTCACCTGATTCTATTATAATCTCTTCTAGATTACCACAACATCCCCCACAACATCCCTGTGTCTATTCTTAATGCTCAAAAAGCATGCAAAGTTATCTTGTCAAGTGATGTCATATCATGCCACTAAACAAGATATGGTGTGTTCATTAATGATATCTGTGTAGATTACTAGTGTAAACCAAAGAGGATTTGTGGGTATTAGTATGTAGCTTAATACAATATGCATTTATAAAATAAATTAAGTAAAAATCCAAATAAAATATTTTAAATATGGAAAAAAAGAAGTTGAGTTTGCTACTGGCTCTTTAGTCAGTAAGTTGTAACTGACTCCTTGTGACCTCATGGACTGTGGCCTGCCAGGCTCCTCTGTCCATGGCATTTCCCAGGAAAGAACACTAGAGCAGATTACCTTCTACAGGGGAACTTCCCCACCAAGGTATTGAACCTGTGTCTCCTGCTTGGCAAATGGATTCCTTACCACTAAATCATCTGGGTAAATAAGCTTTTAAAAAGACTATTTTTAGAGAAGTTTTAATTTTATAGAAAATCGTGCAATAAATACTGAGAGTTCCCGTATACCCAGTCTGTATCCCTTCAATTTCCCGGTTTTCTGACATCTTGCATTTCTGCAGTGTATTTGCTAAAACTGATGACCAAAGTTGATACATTTTTAATAAAGGACATAATTTTCAGTTTACATCTTGTTATATAGTTTTATAAGTCTTGACATAACAAAATATATCATTTATCCACCATCAAAATATTAAACATAATTTTTTCCTTTCCCTAAATTGGTCTGTGCTGTTCTATTCATGCCATTACTTTTCCCTTGGAATTCCTAGAAACCACTATATATCTATTCCTGCTTCCAAAGGTTTTCCTTTTTAAGAAAGGAAATTCATAATTCATATATATGGTATAAGTAATTCTCTCTCAAGTCTAAATAACTTCTGGGTTGTCTCATTTATTGCTCAAATCTATTAATATTTTGAAATTCATTAATATCAAGTGTTCAAATTCTACAGCCAGTCTACATAAATATATATTTTAATTTTAAATATCTGTGTTTTATATACTTATAATAACCCATTACTATTTTAGAAACATCATAATTGGTATGATTCAAGAGAAACCTTGGGGCTTCCCAGGTGGCTTGGTGGTAAAGAATCTGCCTGCCATGCAGGAGACGCCAGACAGGTGGGTTCAATTGCTGAGTCAGGAAGATCCTCTGGAGGAGGAAATGGCACTGCAGTATTTTTGCCTGGAGAATCCCATGTGCAGAGGAGCCTGGTGGGGTTATAGTGCAAACAGTCACAAAGATTTAGACACAACTGAGCTACTAAGTTGCCCCTCAAACTGGAAGCAATCAAATTAGGAGCATAAAGTAGATTTTATTAAAATTTCTGTTCTGGGGACTTCCCTAATGGTCCAGGGCTAAGATGCTGCACTTCCAATGAAGAAGGCCTAGGAGCAATCCCTGGTCAGGGAACTACATGCCATACACTACAAAGAAGAGTTTGAGCACCACAATTAAAAACCCCGCGTGTGGCAACTAAGACCCAGCATAGTCGAATAAATAAATAAATAATAATAAATATAAATAAACCATACTATAATGAGTAAAAATCTAGCAATTAAAACCTTTCTAAGATTCGAAAGCAAGAAATCCATAAAAAAGACTACCTCAGATTGGTGAATTTCCATCTGAGAAAAATCATCTTATCCTATATGATAAATATAAGAAAGAAGAAAACAAATATAGATATTATATATATATGTGTGTGTGTGTGTGTACACACACACACACACACACATACATATACAATACATTTGTATAACAACATCAGATCAGATCAGATCAGTCCCTCAGTCATGTCCGATTCTTTGCGACCCCATGAATTGCAGCTGACCAGGCCTCCCTGTCCATCACCAACTCCCGGAGTTCACTCAGACTCATGTCCATTGGGTCAGTGATGCCATCCAGCCGTCTCATCCTCTGTCGTCCCCTTCTCCTCTTGCTCCCAATCCCTCCCAGTATCAGAGTCTTTTCCAATGAGTCCACTCTTCACATGAGCTGGCCAAAATACTAGAGTTTCAGCTTTAGCATCATTCCTTCCAAAGACATCCCAGGGATGATCTCCTTCAGAATGGACTGGTTGGATCTCCTTGCAGTCCAAGGGACTCTGAAGAGTCTGCTCCAACACCACAGTTCAAAAGCATCAATTCTTCGGCGCTCAGCCTTCTTCACAGTCCAACTCTCACATCCATACATGACCACAGGAAAGACCATAGCCTTGACTAGATGAACCTTTGTTGGCAAAGTAATATCTCTGCTTTTGAAAATGTTATCTAGGTTGGTCATAACTTTCCTTCCAAGGAGTAAGCGTCTTTTAATTTCATGGCTGCAGTCACCATCTGCAGTGATTTTGGAGCCCAGAAAAAGAAAGTCTGACACTGTTTCCACTGTTTCCCCATCTATTTCCCATGTAGTGATGGGACTGGATGCCATGATCTTCATTTTCTGAATGTTTAGCTTTAAGCTAAGTTTTTCACTCTCTACTTTCACTTTCATCAAGAGGCTTTTTAGTTCCTCTTCACTTTCTGCCATAAGGGTGGTGTCATCTGCATATCTGAGGTTATTGATATTTCTCCCAGGAATCTTGATTCCAGTTTGTGTTCCTTTCAGTCCAACGTTTCTCATGATGTACTCTGCATATAAATTAAGTAAACAGGGTGACAATATACAGCCTTGATGTACTCCTTTTCCTATTTGGAACCAGTCTGTTGTTCCATAGTCATAAAATAAATTGAACACATGACAATTGCAATTCTCACTTCTGTAACTGGTTCCATGGTTGTGACTTGTTTTTATAAATAATTTCTTCTGTTACTCATTTTATACTCTTGGTGCCTTCAGAAAGCGCCTAAGTTGGCCATGGATCCTTACCTGGTGGATGGCACAGACCTTCACTGAGGAAAACTCTGGGTCATTAGTGGTTGTGATTATTATAATTGATCTGAATCTTCAGATGTGATAATACTAAGATGGGAGTTTTGGGAGCTACTATATTTCAAATATATTTCCCCCAATCTCTGTTGAGAAGGAGTAGTAAATTTCCTCTTAGTAATCAGGATCAATACCTCAGTCATCACCCTAACTTACTAACTTCTCTGTTGATTCAGAAGCATGAGCAGCCCAAAGTTGTCAGGCAGAAGTCTTAATGCTCAGTTCAACAGAATCTTGTATAACTCTTAGGGGAAGCATTTCTTTGACACTAAAGCCTCTAAACAAATATAACATAAGTTAATAGGAACAGGAAACACACATTTTGGTAATAGTTTACCAAAGTTAATGGTATAGATTGTTACTCCCATTTTCAACTTTTGTGATTTGCGAAATAAGGAATTTCGTGTTTTTTGCCCATTCAAACAAGTGTGTATATATACCTCTTTCTCAAATATTTTTGTCACCAATCTTGCAACTATAGCCCACTCCCCACCAAGCCTCAGACCATCCAGACAAATCATTGACCAAAACTATGAATCAGTGTATGTTGTACATTTGGATATTTCTCCTTCCAAGTAAAGTAATCAACTAGATGCACCCCTTGAAATGCATCCGTTGTGAGGGTTTCCCTTCACTACTGAGCTTCAGGCATTTTCAGGATGAGATTGCATTTCTGCAGCTTCCAGTTTTGGAGATCATTGCAGAACTATCCTTTTACAAGTCTGAAGTCTTACATTCCTCAGTCAGTTGATCCCATGAATCCATAGTGCAGGCATGGAGAGATAAGGAAATATAGTGAGAGTGGGGACCATAAGCATTTTTGCCACTTCTCTCTGGAACTTTGTCTTCAGGTCCTACTTGGGCCAGATCAAGTATATAGCACTTCATTTGATGATGGAGTACTGCTGTGCACACCCCTTTATGACTTTGATGGGTTAAATAATACCAAAATGCATGACAGAAACCTAGGTTGCAGAGAGACTTTGTGGCCCATGATGAAGCATTCAGTTTCCTTTAAGAATCACTAGCAAGCTAAATGGAGAAGGCAATGGCAACCCACTCCAGTGCTCTTGCCTGGAAAATCCCCTGGACAGAGAAGCCTGGTAGGCTGCAGTCCATGGGGTCGCTAGGAGTCAGACACGACTGAGTGACTTCACTTTCACTTTTCACTTTCATGCATTGGAGAAGGAAATGACAACCCACTCCAATGTTCTTGCCTGGAGAATCCCAGGGATGGCAGAGCCTGGTGGGCTGCTGTCTACGGGGTCACACAGAGTCGGACACGACTGAAGTGACTTAGCAGCAGCAGCAGCAGCAGCAGGCTAAGAGCTTTTTCACAAAAAGGGGAGTAGTTATCTTTCAAGGATGGCAAGAATTTTTCTCCAAAATCCTGTGTCTCACTGCTGTTCACATATGGAGGGCAGACACTTCCAACATTTTTATCTGCCACTGACACATCAAGCACCATAGATATACTGGATCATTTGTCCTAAGTGGAAGAGAAGCTTATGCGATGGCCCAAACCTTTGCAGAATCTCTTCTATTTCTGGCACCCACTTCAAGCTATCAGCTTTTTGAATAATTTATAAGCCAGCCAGATTAATACTCCAAAATGAAAGATGTTGACTCCCAAATCCAATGAGGCTCTAGGGACATGCATCATCTTTGGTTATATGAGAGGCCAGATAGAACAAGTGGTCCTTCATCTTAAAAGGGATAGCTTGATATGTCCCATGTTACTGGGCCCTTAGAAATTTCATTGAGTTTGAGTCTCCATATTTTAGTTGATCTTGTATTGCCCTGTAACACAGAAATATTTTACCAAAAAAAATCAAAAGTAATTGGTATTGGGTTTTGCCCCAAGGCCACAGGTTGCAAGGCCTTGCACCAAGGCCACAGAAGTGGAGCCCAGAACTGAGGTCACCTCCGAAGCTGGCTGAGCCCCATTGTAACTGTTGTTGAAAGCCCCCCTGATCATCATCTGCAGTTTTCCTAACTTCAAATTAGGCAAAAATGCCAACCCCAATAGTCACCCTGTAGCATCCAAACTAATCATCTAATGCCAACTTTTCAGCAGGAAGTTGCTTTGTCTGAAGGCTGTAAAAATTGGCTACTAGCCCATGAAAACTCTTGACTTTCCCTGGTCTGTCAGAAGATTGGCCCACTGTGTTTGCAGTGCCTTCATTATCTCTGCTTTATGCTCTTAGTAAACTCACTCCCATCTGAAATGATCTGTGTCTGGAAATTCTTTTCCAACCTGTGTTCCGAATACCTCATTACTATTTCTTGATCAGTAGGTCTAATCAGCATGATGTCATCAGTATAATGAATCAGTGTGATGCCTTGTAGAATATAAGACACCCAAGATCCCTATAAACTATATTATAACACAGTTATGGTGAGAGTTGATACTTTCTTGATGAAGGACCATGGGGGTTTATTGTTGGCCTTTCAAGTGGAAATCTAAATGCTTCTGGGGGTTCTTATTGACAGAGACATAAAAGCAGAAGTTAAGCTATATAGTAGATACAAGCAGCTATGATAATTTATTCTTGGGATGAAACTACATCTGATATAGAAGCTGGTTAACCTCAGAATTATCCAATCACTCTCCAAGATCCATCTGTCTTCGACAACAGGCAAAATGAGAGAGTTGAATGAATATGTGGCTGGAATCACCACCCTTGCATCTTTCAATGTTTGACATTGGCCATAATCTCTACAATACCTTCAGAGATGTGGTTCAGATTTGATTTACTATTTTCCTAGGTAGGATAGTAGGACTGTCTTACACTTAGCTATTCCTAACATAATATCTCTTACTTCACAGGTCAGCCAGACAATTCTGTCAGTTGCTAAGAATATCTATTCCAATTATGCATTCTGGAGCTGAGGAAATAACCATGGCATGGTTCCATGATCACTGGACCCACTGTAAATAGATCTGACCTAAATTCCATAGATTGCCAGACCTCCATATACTCTTACTCTGGGAAACTACAATATTGCTTTGGATCTCTTGGAATAAGTTTCAGGTCAAAGCCAGTGTTCTGAAAGATCTGTTTATTTGCTTTTCCACAGTGCATAGTTTAACCTGATACAAGGTTGAAGGTCCAAATCTGAGGGAAAGATACATTATAAAATTTTAGCAAGGTACCAAGGTCCTTCTTCAAGGGTATTGAATCCCCTGCTTTGTGCATAGTATTTGAATCTGTAAAGTGGCTCAAGTCTGGGGATTGATTTTGATGACATGAATTTCTGTTTTAATGATTTGAGTTATATTTTTGTTTATGTAATCTAGAAATTCTCTGCTGACACAGTTCAACTGAGAAAGCATGCTCTCTGTTTTACTCTAGGACACCATGATTGGCTAGACAGCACTCTAAGTACTCTTGTGCTGATTATTCTGGTTGGCATTTTAACTCTGTGTTTTGCTTCACTTCAGAGGTTCTTTCAAAGAATTTGAGATGCAGTCCACAGGTTGGCAGCAAACAGCAATTTATTACATGTTTAGGCTAGTATGATTCAAGGATCAAAGTGAAAGGGAAGAAGTTAATTTACAGTAGCACTTAGCAAATGAATCTCACCAGTCCAGGATAAAGCATCTTCATCAGGTTCATAGCAGCTGGGGAGTCCTGTGGTCAGCACACCAGAGTCCCAGCAAGACCACCATCCACAACATGTGTCCATGCATGGAACACTTGCCATGAGCCTGGGTGCCTGCCATTTTATGTCTCACAATGTTCTTTGTTCTCAAGGAGTTTGAAGAGTTTCTGCATGAGGGAAGTGAGGCGACCTGAAATGGGAAGGGGGCAGGAAAATAGCCTGATGCCTCCTTGTTGGCCAAATCAAAGGAGGAAAACAGGGTAGTCCCAAAACCCTTACTGTTCCTGATCTTTAGCTTGATATTTTTCCCCTTTCTTGCTGGATGTTTTCATGATGTTCCCATTCCTCACTGTGTTTATTAGTTGCTTAAGTACAAGTAATGTTTAAGTATAAAAAGATGTTTGGGTGCAATCAATGAACACAGTATATCAGGTCACCATTTGGTGGATGCTTCATCAAAATGGTGACTGAATGGCGCAGTAACATTAAGTTATTAACCATAGCACTCCACTCCACTGCTCATTGTGATAACTATGCTCACCTTGCCTTTGGGGTTGGGTGCTACCACTTGATCATTGTTACCCAGGACCAAATTATTTGTAACACATTTGAATTTGCAAACCAGAGGCCTGGTCTATAGAAAAGTGCCATCTCAAAGATTTTCAAAGATGCTGAACTTCCCCTTTAAATTTATCTCTCACAGATGTGATGAAAGTTTTGTGTTCTGGACCTTCTAGGGAGGTTGAGTAGATCTTCCATAGCAAATTTACTTATGTTAGAGTCTATTCCTATTAGTCTCTTCCTCTACATTAAACCAAAGCAGTCTGGGTATTTTTAAGCCACTTGCTCACTGTGGGCTACAAACAGATTCATGGATTAGACACAACAGAAACTATTAGTGCCTTTCTTATATCCTTCAGCTGCTACATTAAATGCAGGGCCTCTGCTTAGTGCAGGATTTCCTTGTGACTAGTCAGTAAAGAAACTGCCTGCAATGCCTGAGATTGATTGCAATGCAGAAGACCTGGTCTTGTTTCCTGGGTGGGGACGATCCCCTGGAGAAGGAAAGGGAAACCCACTCAAGTGTTCTTGTCGGGGAAATCCCACAGATAGAGGAACCTGGCAGACTACAATTCATGGGGTCTCAAAGAGTTGGACACAACTTAGAGACTAAATCACCACCACTGTTTAGTGAGCCCATATCAATAAGTCAGGCCTAATCAAAGTTTATGATTCTTCTACTTCTGTCCACTCCCACATATATTCCCTGTATCTAAAACAAAAATTGTTAGAACATTTTTTACTTCCTCCAGGTGTAACATTGAACCCAAAATCCTAGTGTGCAATACTACATTTTGCTATTTATTTTATTGGAGTTATTTATCGTCCCTTTATTTACACTTACAGACAGAGTGCCTGAGAACTATGGACGGAGGTTCGTGACATTGTACAGGAGATAGGAATCAAGATCATCCTCAAGAAAAAGTAATGCAAAATAGCAAAATGGCTGTCTGAGGAGCCTTACAAATAGCTGTGAAAAGAAGAAAAGTGAAAAGCAAAGGAGAAAAGGAAAAATATACCCATCAGAATGTAGAGTTCCAAAGAACAGCAAGGAGAGATAAGAAAGCTTTCCTCAGTGATCAATGCAAAGAAATACAGAAAAACAATAGAATGGGAAAGACTAGCGATCTCTTCAAGAAAATTACAGATACCAAGGGAACATTTCACGCAAAGATGGGTTCAATAAAGGACAGAAATGGTAGGGACCTAACAGAAGCAGAAGATATTAAGAAGAGGTGGCAAAAATACATAGAAGAACTGTACAAAAAAGACCTTCACCACCAGAAACATGATGGTGTGATCACTCAACTCGAGCCAGACATCCTGGAATATGAAGTCAAATGGGCGTATTGAAAAGTAGAGACATTACTTTTCCAACAAAGGTCCATCTATTCAAGGCTATGATTCTTCCTGTGGTCATGTATGGATCTGAGAGTTGGACTGTGAAGAAGGCTGAGCGCTGAAGAGTTGATGCTTTTGAACTGTGGTGTTGGAGAAGACTCTTGAGAGTCCCTTGGACTGCAAGGAGATCCAACCAGTCCATTGTAAAGGAGATTAGCCCTGGGATTTCTTTGGAAGGAATGATGCTAAAGCTGAAACTCCAGTATTTTGGCCACCTCATGCGAAGAGTTGACTCATTGGAAAAGACTCTGATGCTGGGAGGGATTGGGGGCAAGAGGAGAAGGGGATGACAGAGGATGAGATGGCTGGATGGCATCACTGACTCGATGGACGTGAGTCTGAGTGAACTCCGGGAATTGGTGATGGACAGGGAGGCCTGGCTTGCTGCGATTCATGGGTTCACAAAGAGTCGGACACGAGTGAGCTACTGAACTGAACTGAACTGAAGATCAATACTTGTGTTTGATTTAAGCCTCCTTTCATGAACTTCCGTGTGGCTTCAGAAGGTGAAGAATCCTTCTGAAATGCAGGAGATCCAAGTTCAGTGCCTGTATCAGGAAGATCCCCAGGAGAAAGAAATGACAATCCACTCCAGTATTCTTGCTTAGAATATTCCATAGACAGAGGAGCCTGGCGGGTTACAGTCCATGGACTTGCAGAGTCAGACCTGACTGAGCAACTAAAACTATCAAACTTCTTGTGCTTTAGATATATCTCCACCTGTTTAATGTTGCCTAGTGATCCTTGCTGGAGAAAGCAATGGCAACCCACTCCAGTACTCTTGACTGGCAAATCCCATGGACAGAGGAGCTTGGTAGGCTGCAATCCATGGGGTCGCTAGGAGTCGGACACGACTGAGCGATTTCACTTTAACTTCTGACTTTCATGCTTTCGAGAAGGAAATGGCAACCCTCTCCAGTGTTCTTACCTGGAGAATCCCAGGGATGGTGGAGCCTGGTGGGCTGTCGTCTCTGGGGTCACACAGAGTCGGACATGACTGAAGTGACTTAGCAGCAGCAGAGATCCTTGCTGACCATTACATGGTTCCCAGAGATAAATTATCTATATCCTATTAGATTTTCTATTTATACCCGTAGCCCTCTGATGAAGGTGAAAAAATTGATTTGGGATTTTATTACTCTGAAAAAATACCAATAATTTTATGCCCTCACTGCTCTCTCAAGTAATCAATATGCAGTTTCCCAGAAAAATTTTAATACTGATAAATAGGTAAAGTTTTCTGTCTGAGATGTATCCTTAAGTTAACTGGAATGATGCTGGAATGATGCCATCATTAATATTAACATGACATTCAATTTTCTTAGAACCCAGGTTCAGATAGAGAAAGAGGACTCACGTATTTTGGTTGCAAGTGCAGAGAATACAATTTCCCACCCATAATGGATGTTTCTCAAACATGTCTCTTCAGAATACCTGCTTTTGAGACAGCCTTTCCATCAAAGGAGATAATTAATTCCAAGGAGAGATAATAACATCTACAAGAGGAAGTCCTTGAACGTTTGTGGAAACCTGTTTAAATATCCATGCATTGCAGGTGAAAATTCTTTTTATTGTTTACATCTCCAGAACAACATTCATCAAGGTTGGAATGATTCACTTTTATGTATTTCCACCACTCTTTCTTCTTCTTGTGTTTGGGACTACAACCATTTTATAGAAGATGATTTCTGCATAATGTTCAAAATTAATCCATTCTAAATTCAAGTCCCAGGTTGTCTGTGAAAATTGTGTAGATCTTTCATCTAGAAGAAAAGATTTAGATTTATAAAAATAAGGACATGTCTACTGTGACACTTAATAATCTGACTAGTATCTTTATGAGTATGTCATATCTTTCAACCTGAAAGTTACTTAGCCCAAGTGGAAGTCAATTTAAAATAAAATTAGTTCTGAACACCCTCAGATATCACTAATATCTTCTAAAGATCAGAAGGTAATTTTATTGAATGCTTATTAATAACAATTACTTTATATATTTATATATATATGTATGTATTAATCATGTTATAATACTTTTCAAATATAGCCACAGACCATTACATCTTCACCCTTTCCTTCAAAAGACAATTAGTTAATATCATTAACCTAGTTTGGTAGATGAAAAACTAAAGACTCACAGAGATTGAGAAATTTAAGGGAGCCGACTCTCCATCCCTAGATATTCTTCTTTGCCAGGACACACTTCTTTCAATAATTTAAATTAATAATGAGAATGAAAACAAAGCTTAATATACTTCACACTCAAAAAGCCACAAATGTCTTAAAGATATAGGTCATCCTGTTTTTATTTCAAGCAAGCACATGGATAATTCTTTCAGGGATCAACTGCTATGAATGATATGAGTCCCTGTGGCTTCTTAAAAACAAAACAAAACAAAACATTGTAGATGTTTCTTCTCCAGTTTACTGCATGGTTAAATATGTTTCTCTGTATTATTACTCAAAATGTCACATCTTCGTACCTTCTGGGTGCATAGAAAGTCATAAAAATAAGTGAAGATCCTTTGTGTTTTCACAACAGTGTGATGGATATGTTCATAATTTGTTTCCTCAATTAATTCTCATAACAGCCTATGAGGTGGACATATTGTTCTCACTTGATACCAGGGGAAACAAGAATGTAAGGTGTCAGGAAATATACCCCAGATCAAGGAGTTTTAAGTGGGGAAAAGCGAGATTCTGATATTGTCTCTTTGATTCTCAAACCAATGTATTTCACCATTGGGATCATCATTTCAGCATTTTACAGAACAGTCTGTGCATGATTTGTAAGGAAATTAAGGGAAGAAGAAAATAAGGTGAAGGAGAGGGGAAAAAAAAAAAACTAATTTGACTTTCAATGAAAGCAGTACCACATGGTTATTAACATTTGGGATTCCAGTGTGTTAGATTGTGCATACACGTGTCTGGGTCTGTATGTATGTGTATTTTCATTGTCAAGGAAACTGCTTTGTATATACTTACCTCTGAAATACTATTTAAGCAATTATAATTATTGTAGTCATGTCAAAAAGAGTTTACTAACTCAACATTGTATATTTTAACCTAATATAAAGGATGTTTTAAGAATTTGCAGTAAAAAAGAGATGAGAATAATCTTAGATCTGCCTTTCATTAGTTGCTTGATTTGGGGCAGGATCTTTATCTTCTTTATTCTTCTATGTCCTGATGTGTAAAATAAGTATAAAAATGATGGCACTAATCATCTGGTAGGTTTGTAACAAGTGTTAAATAATCAAATGTCTGAGAAAAAATTGTAGCGCATACTAAGTGTTCATTAAATTTTCTAAAAAGCAATTTTATTTAAATATTGTTGATTTAAATTGAGGTCTGGCTTTCCAGGTGGTGCCATGGTAAAGAATCTGCCTGCCGATGCAATAGATGCAGGATACATGGATTCAATCCCTGAATCAGGTATCCCTGAATCCCTCTATATCCCTGAATCCCCCATAGAAGGAAATGGCAACCCACTCCAGTATTCTCGCCTGGGAAATTCCATGGACAAAGGAGCCTGGTGACTATATTTTATGTGTCTGCAAAGAGTCAGACATGACTGAGTATGCTTGCACTCCCACAATATTATCATTAATATTACTGCCAGTTTTAGTGTCTGAGATTATGTGCCAAATTGAGAAAAAAAATACCATTTACTGTTTGTTTTCATGTAGTACCCATGGAAATCAGTCATTATATAATTTTATTAGCTACTACAAAGTTATTGGATTTAGGTAATTGGTTTAGCAACTGTATTACATAAGCCCTGAGATTTCACTATTTTTCCATTACTGGTGCACTGACAGAGTTAATATTAACTAGTTTCATAACAGGCTTATATCTGGCTTCCATCCCCTTAGTGAAACTCAACTCATTCCATTCTAGTCCACAAAAATTTTTACGAGATCTACGTACAAGATTCTCCCTCAAAACCCTCTTCTTCACTACATTCATATTTTCAGATTCTTATAGTCATGCTGCTACTGCTGCTACTGCTAAGTCACTTCAGTCGTGTCCGACTCTGTGTGACCCCATAGACGGCAGCCCACCAGGCTTCCCCGTCCCTGGGATTCTCCAGGCAAGAACACTGGAGTGGCTTGCCATTTCCTTTTCCAATGCATGAAAGTGAAAAGTGAAAGTGAAGTCGCTCAGTCATGTCCGACTCTAGCGACCCCATGGACTGCAGCCTACCAGGCTCCTCTGTCCATGGGATTTTCTAGGCAAAAGTACTGGAGTGGGGTGCCATTGCCTTCTCTGCTTATAGTCATATATAAGCAATATTCAGCAAATTGGAACATTATCATTTATCACAAAAAAAGTCATAAGAATCTAGGCATGTGTTATTTATTAGGCAGATATGTTTAATGAACTCAAGGTTGAACTAAAACAAGATCTTTCCCTCCCTGCCCCCCAGGTTATGTGGTTAACAAAAACATAAGATACATGGAGAACAGGAACAACATGACAGAGTTCATTCTACTGGGGCTGACACAGAATCCAAAGATGCAGCAAGTCATATTCATAGTCTTTTTGGTTGTCTACATTGTCTCTGTGGTAGGAAATGTGCTCACTATGGTCACCATCACTACCAGCCCATTATTGGGGTCTCCCATGTACTTTTTCCTGGCTCATCTCTCTTTTATTGATGTCTGCTATTCCTGTGTCAATACCCTTAAACTGATTGTAGATTCACTCCATAAGAAGAAAACCAGCTCTTTCCTTGAATGCATGTGTCGGATCTTTGGAGAGCATTTATTTGCAGGTGCTGATGTCATCCTGCTGACTGCAATGGCCTATGACCGGTACGTGGCCATCTGCAAGCCCTTGCACTACACGACCATCATGAACTGGCAGGTGTGTTGGTTGCTAGTGGGAGTGGCATGGACAGGAGGCTTTCTTCACGCAACCATTCAGATCCTCTTCATCTTCAGGTTACCCTTCTGTGGCCCTAATGTCATAGACCACTTTATGTGTGATCTGAACCCTTTGCTCGAACTTGCCTGCACTGATATTCACACTCTAGGACTCTTTGTTGCTGTCAACAGTGGGTTCATCTGTCTATTAATCTTCCTCCTCTTGGTTGGCTCCTATACAGTCATTCTGCTCTCTTTAAGGACACGGAGCTTGGAGGTGAGGCAAAAAGCCCTTTCCACCTTGATCTCCCACATTGCAGCGATCCTCTTATTCTTTGTGCCAAGCATATTTACTTACATGAGACCAGCAGTTTACCTATTGATAAAGCAGTTGCTGTATTCTACACGATGATAACTCCCATGTTAAATCCCTTAATCTGTACCTTGAGAAATGACCAGATGAAAAATGCCTTTAGGAAATTGTGTAGTAGAAAAGTGATTTCAAGCAATCGATAAAATGTGCTTGTGTTCCAATGTTCATTCAACTGATGCAAATGTCAAAAAGACATTATTGGTGAATGCACATAATCAGTTAAGAATATCAATGAGATAAAGAAAATATTAACCAACAGAAATCATTGCAAAAAGGGGAGAAGAAAGTAATGCAAGAAATGATAGAATGACCTTTGCAGAGGACAACTCATATTATTTAAAATGTTCTTCAAAATCGGAAACTGATTTTACTATTTTCATCACTGTATATACATTCATAAGCTTTAATCCCAGTAAAATGAAATAAAATAGATAATTCATTGACGTTTAGCAGTCATTTCTATAATAACATAAAGAGGTAGGTATTCTTTTTATTCCCATTTTAACAGGTAAGTAATAAACATAAAAGAGGATGATCCAAAACAAAAAAATTGAAGATCCAGTAATCAGAGTATTACTTCATCTCATTCCATGTTCTTCACTGCTGTAATATACTGCCAGGCAATGCAATAGTAAGGTAATATAATTATACTGTTGCCATTTATTGGGACAACAGCAATCTTGGACTAATTATCTATCTTTCTGTTTCTCTGTGTATATATGCAAATATATATTTGTTATATATTTATATGTTTAATTGACTCTATATACTAGTATATGTACTGTCTTTTATTAAATGCATATATTCATATATATATATAACTAAATCACATATTTTCACTTACTCTGTTCATTTTTTATATATCATAGTGGGTAGTAATATGTTGATTGTAATACCGTGTTATGTAACTACTTTTGAAATACAAAATGAATGGGTAATTTAAACTCTAATGCATAAGTAACAATATTACACCATATCCAAATATCCTTTTAGCATTAAGAAACATTAAAAATAAAAAATATGATGCATAAAAAAGGAAAAACCAAAAAAAAAATTCTGTATTTTCAGCAACTTAGGTTTATAAACCATCAGAAAAGAGGATGATTTAAATAAAAGAATATTTTAATTCCAGACAGTAATTTCAATGCATTCTCTAAACAGTCCTACTCCGTGAAATACTTGCAGACTTCTTAGCAATAATTTCTACAAATAGCACAATTTTGGTTTATGATAAATGTTGAATGGATAAACATTATTAGAAAGGAAAATGAATACATTCAGTAAAATATAGGGAAAAAGAAAATAGTTGTGGAGAATAGGAATTTTTTTTTCTCATCTTTTTTTCAGAATCTAGGAAGAATTCTAGTTATGTCTATTTTGGAAGCCACAAATTGTTTTAGTCCTGCTTATGTAAGAAAAAAAAATTGAAAGTACGTTACCACATTTTAAAAAATCTTTTACATTGATATATTCTCTGCTCTTAGAATTTATTAGTTTATGAGTATTGTTTGATTTGCTATATTTTTATTTTTCAAATTAATTTTTTAATTTTTAAACTTTTACTTTTGTATTAGAGTATAGTCAATTAATAATGTTGTGATAGTTTCAGGTGAATAGCAAAGGGATTTAATAGCAATACATATACATGTACTAATTCTTTCCCAAAGTCCCTTCCCATCCAGGCTGCAGAGTAACATGTGCTATTCAGTAGATTACTGTTTGTTGTCTATTTTAAATACAGCAGTGTGCAGGTACATGTTGTATTTTTCTGTTATTAATTTAAATTTCTAAATTTTTATTACTTTTTTAATGAAAAACGGTTTTAAAAATATGCAGCTCTGTCTATACAGAAAACAATTTCAGTGAAAATATTTTCCATTCAGTTCTTTTGTTCTTCGTTCATTAAACAACAAATATTTTTGAGCTCAAGAAATAACAGTGGCCCATGGGATTGCAAAGAGTCAGGCACTTCTGAAGTGACTGCACATGTGCATGTATATGACTTTGATCATTGGACAGAGGATGGAGAGTTTTGTGACTTTTATGCCAAGAGTTCTGCAATGATAAGCAGGCATCACACCAAAGCAGACATCTACAGAACTAATAGCCCCATTCATTAAAAAAAAAAAAAAAATCCTTGAAGGTCAGTAGAGATGGAAATCCTCCCAGTTAGTACAAGTTCAGGCACTACACCTGGTTTTCCACCTTTATTGGAAAAAGACATGTCAGATGTGCAATATGTATTGATTCATGGATTTTGACCAACAATTTGGCTGGATGTTAGGAACAAGGAAAGAACATGTTTAGAAAACTGGGCAAAACCAATTTGGTCAAAACCCCAACATTCTAAGGTCTGGTGGCCTACAGTTCGTGGGATTACAAAGAGTTGGACACAACTGAGTGATTAACACTTTCACTGCACCAACAGGCTACTTGCAATGGGCCTAAAACTTCCAAAGTAAAACGTTTCAAGATAGATTCAATCATCAGATCAGATCAGATCAGATAAGTCGCTCAGTCGTGTCCGACTCTTTGCAACCCCATGAAGTGCAGCACGCCAGGCCTCCCTGTCCATCACCAGCTCCCGGAGGTCACTCAGACTCACATCCGTCGAGTCAGTGATGCCATCCAGCCATCTCATCCTCTGTCATCCCCTTCTCCTCCTGCCTCCAATCCCTCCCAGCATCAGAGTCTTCTCCAATGAGTCAACTCTTCACATGAGGTGGCCAAAATACTGGAGTTTTAGCTCTAGCATCATTCCTTCCAAAGAAATCCCAGGGCTGATCTCCTTCAGAATGGACTGGTTGGATCTTCTCACAGTCCAAGGGACTCTCAAGAATCTTCTCCAACACCACAGTTCAAAAGCATCAATTCTTCGGTGCTCAGCCTTCTTCACAGTCCAGCTCTCACATCCATACATGACCACAGGAAAGACCATAGCCTTGACTAGGTGAACCTTTGTTGGCAAAGTAATGTCTCTGCTTTTGAATAAGAGCTGAATTCAATCATAAGTATGTTGTTTGAAAAAATTGAGAGAGTAAAGAAAGCATATTGCATGAAGAATAAGAAGCAGCTTGAAAAATAACAAATTGTAATAAAAAAGTCACTTTCAAGAAAGTCTAAATACAATAATATTTTTTTTTTCAGCTGTTGGAAGAAAAGAAACAACTCTAGGTAAAATATATGGTGGTGTTCCTATCTTTAAGATTTAGGCATAACTATAGAAAAGTTATTTGTATACATGCTATATCACAAATGTATCATGGAAATTATAGTTTGGGGGTTCATACTACACACAATTATTGAAAGCAAAACATCAAATACAGTTAAATGATTTGGGAACCAACAAAACAAAACAAAACAAAACAAAAATGGTGACAGTGCTTAGAAATTTAATCAAAAGACCCTGTGCACGTGAAGGAAGGGCCCATCGATGGATCTTATGGTTTTCAGTGACCAGAGCCCAGATATGATCAGGTCAAATAGGGGTCTCCACGGTCCTTGCTTCCTTCTCAGAAAAACGTTAAGTCATTTCCTTGTTCCCAAGGAAAGAATTCCTGGGGAAGCAATAGTTACTTTCAGCGAGAAAGTTTCTCCATCTGCTTTCCCCTTCTATAGCTGTTGAAACCTATAAAAGGTTACTCTAAGGAAATTTTAAAAGTCCTATAAATAGAAACATATCTCACATTCATGGATTAAACAATTAGTATAATTAAGATAACATAATTCCTCACAGTGATCTGTAGACTCAATATAATTCCATCCAGATACTAATAGTATTCTTTTTTTTCCAGAAAGAAAATATTGATCCTAAAATTCATAAGGCACTCCAAGAAACCTTAAATAGCTAAAGACTCTTGAAATAGTTTTGAAATGTTCTTTATTAAGAACAAATTGGGAGGACTCACACTTCTTGCAGAACTTACTAAAAGCTACAGTAATTAAAACAATGTATTAGAATGAGATGACAAAGATCAAAAGAATAGAAATAAAGGTCCAGAAGTAACCCTTATATCTATTGGCAATTGTTTTTTCACAAGGTTGCCAATATCATTCCATAGGCATTGAATAGTATATATACAGGTAGTACTGAAAAACTTTTGTATCAAAATGAAAAAAAAAAAAAAAAAGAATTCGGAACCCAACCTCATACCATAAATGGATACTAACTCAAAAGAGATCAAGGATCTGATGCACATCTAAAAGTATAAAATTCTTGATAGGGAGAAATATTCATAACCTTGGATAAGCCAGAAATAGCACAAGGAAAATAGAAGAATTAGATTCGATCAAAATTAAAAACTCTTGTGCATCAAGGGACACTATCAAGAAAATGAAAGCTAGAAGCACTGTTGATGGGAGTGTAAAATAGTGATAAGATATTGGTCCTCACTATTGTTTTGTTCATTTTCTTTTCATTAATTTTTTTCTCTGATCTTCATGATTGCTTTGGTATTAAACAAATTAAAGTGAATGAAATATGCTAAGTTATTTAATAATAATTCACCATGATCATATGTAAGTTATACCAGGAATAAAATATTATTTGAAGTGAAAAACATGATCATTTATATTCACTAAATTAACAGAATAAAAGAGGATAATATCATCATTTTAGTTGTTCAGTTGCTAAGTTGTGACTAAATTTTTGTGATCATTTCAATAGATGCATACAAATGAATACACTTCTATTTGTATTTATGAATGAAAATACTTATGAATAAATATCCCACAAGATAGTTATTACTAAATAAGGAGAGGAAAAGTGTTTACTCAACCTGATAAAAAAGGCATTGGTTTAAAAACTATAGCCACCCTCATACTTAATGATGAATTCTCTCTCAAGATTGGAAACAAGACTCTCCTTTCGAAATTCTGTTCTACATTATAAGACTCCAGCCATTGCAACAAAGTAAGAAAAATAAAGGACACACAGATGGGTAGAGAAGAGCAAGATCATGAAAATATATTTATGGGCAGATAGCATCACTATATAGTTAAAAATTGTGAAGGCCTCTACAAAAAATAAAATAGACTTAAGCAACTAACTAAACAAGGTGACAGGGTAGAATTTCAACACAAAGTATCAAATGGATTTCTATAAAAACAATTAAAAATTGAAAATAGAAACAAGATGTTATGTAAAATACTACAAAACATGAACTTTGATGAACATATTATGAGCACATTTAAAAATATAGTCAAGATTTATATATGAAAACCATAAAATACTATTGAAAGTAAATATCTAAGTAAAGGACTATATATACTATGTTGATAGATTAACAGATTCAATATATTTACCACATCAATTTTTATAATTTTAA
Source organism: Tragelaphus eurycerus (assembly GCA_935064755.1). Lineage (NCBI taxonomy): Eukaryota > Metazoa > Chordata > Mammalia > Artiodactyla > Bovidae > Tragelaphus > Tragelaphus eurycerus. The sequence goes on from CAKXYN010000123.1 coordinate 4,668,533, forward strand.
AGCAATTCCAATAAATATAGCCCACAGATATTTGAAGAAACTAAAAATAAAGTTTTGAAATTTATCCTGAAATATAAACTTTTTATTTATTTATTTATTTATTTTTACTTTACAATATTGTATTGGTTTTGCCCTACATCAACATGAATCTGCCATGGGTGTACATGTGTTCCCAATTCTGAGCCCCCTCCCACCTCCCTCCCCATACCATCCCTCTGGATCATCCCAGTGCACCAGTCCCAATCTTCCTGTATCCTGCATTGAACCTGGACTGGCGATTCGTTTCTTATATGATATTATACATGTTTTAATGCCATTCTCCCAAATCATCCCCCCACTCCCTCTCCCACAGAGTCCAAAAGACTGTTCTATACATCTGTGTCTCTTATGCTGTCTTGCATACAGGGTTATTGTTACCATCTTTCTAAATTCCATATATATGTGTTAGTATACTGTATTGGTGTTTTTCTTCCTGGCTTACTTCACTCTGTGTAATAGGATCCAGTTTCATCCACCTCATTAGAACTGATACAAATGACTCTTTTTAATGGCTGAGTAATACTCCATCATGTATATGTACTACAGCTTTCTTATCTATTCATCTGCTGATGGACATCTAGGTTACTCCATGTCCTGGCTATTATAAACAGTGTTGTGATGAACATTGGGGTACATGTGTCTCTTTCAATTCTGGTTTCCTCGGTGTGTATGCCCAGTAGTGGGATTGCTGGGTTGTATGGCAGTTCTATTTCCAGTTTTTAAAGGAATCTCCACACTGTTCTCCATAGCGGCTGTACTGAAATATATATTTTTAAAAGAAGTAGGGATGAAAAAGAACTCTCAATAAAATAACGAAATTGGAAAATAATTCTACCAAAATCGAAGACTTAGTATAAACCTCTCATAACCATGTTGTATAGTATTGAAACAGAATATACTTAAAAAATGTAAATGTAGAGATTCTTTTTTTTTTAAATTTAATTATATTTAACTTTACAATATTGTATTGGTTTTGCCATACATCAAAATGAATCCGCCACAGGTGTACATGTGTTCCCCATCCTGAACCCTCCTCCCTCCTCCCTCCCCATACCATCCCTCTGGGTCATCCCAGTGCACCAGCCCCAAGCATCCAGTATCGTGCATTGAACCTGGACTGGCGACTTGTTTCATATATGATATTATACATATTTCAATGCCATTCTCCCAAATCATCCCACCCTCTCCCTCTCCCAGAGTCCAAAAGACTGTTCTATACATCAGTGTCTCTTTTGCTGTCTCATATACAGGGTTATTGTTACCATCTTTCTAAATTCCATATATATGCGTTAGTATACTGTATTGGTGTTTTTCTTTCTGGCTTACTTCACTCTGTATAATAGGCTCCAGTTTCATCCACCTCATTAGAACTGATTCAAATGTATTCCTTTTAATGGCTGAGTAATACTCCATTGTGTGTATGTACCACAGCTTTCTTATCCATTCATCTGCTGATGGACATCTAGGTTGCTTCCATGTCCTGGCTATTATAAACAGTGCTGCGATGAACATTGGGGTACACATGTCTCTTTCAATTCTGGTTTCCTCAGTGTGTATGCCCAGCAGTGGGATTGCTGGATCATAAGGCAGTTCTATTTCCAGTTTTTTAAGGAATCTCCACCCTGTTCTCCATAGTGGCTGTACTAGTTTGCATTCCCACCAACAGTGTAAGTAGAGATTCTTTTTTAAAAAGACATCAAGTTAATTCAATGCAAAATAAGAGAGTTTTCAACAAATGCTGATTTTTTACAAGTGCTTATTTATAATGTCAGGTCTAAAATATTGATCTACCTTCACATCAGGTACATTTGTTCTAGAATTTTTCCAGGCTTAAGTTTAACATCTAGTTATTTGACTCATTTTGCATTAATTTTTGCATAAAGTAGTGGTTGAAGTTCATTGCTTTCTTATATGGATAATCTAGAATATATAATAGCGCTAATTAGCATTATTACTAAGAAAATGAATTTTTTTTTTATAGGTACATTGTGGAGAAGGGAATGGCAACCCACTCCAGTATTCTTGCCTGGAAAATCCCATGGAAAGAGGAAGCTGGTGGGCTACAGTTCATGAAGTTGCAAAGAGTTGAACATTGCTGAGGACAGACACACATAGGTACTTTGTATATATATGCTATGTATATGTGTATATATATAATGTATATATATTTATATATAAAAGTTTATACATACAATTCTATATACTATATAAATTTGTGTGTGTGTGTGTGTGTGTATATATATATATATAAAGAGTCATGTCTGACTCTTTGCGACCCCATGGACTGTAGCCTACCATACTCTTCTGTTCATGGGGTTTTCCAGGCAAGAGTACTGGAGTGGGTTGCCATTTCCTTCTCCAGGGGATCTCCCTGACCCAGGGATTGAACCTGGGTCTCCCACATTGTAGGCAGATGCTTTACCATCTGAGCCAGCAGGGAAGTCACACACACACACACACACACACACACACACACACACACATAGACATATCTGTATCTATATCTATAATATATAAACCATCTTTACAACAACTTAGTAATAAGAAGCTCAGATATCATTCTTAAATTGTGCAAAACATTTGAAAAGAAACTTCCAGGGAGAAAAAAAAGATACATGAATGGCCAATAAAATATTTTTTAAAATGTTCAACATCATTAGTCATCAGGGAAAACATACTAAAACCGTAATAATCGATCACTGCACTTTCCTAAAATAACTAATAGGGGAAAAAAATCATGCATGGTGAACAGTTCTTGTGTTTGAATTTAGAACTCCCTTCTTGAGCTTTAAATATCTCTCCACATGTTTAATGTGGAGATTCCTAGGATTCCATAATGATCATCACATGGATTCCTGAGATGATTTATCTGGAACCTTTATATAGTTTCTATTTATTCTAAAAGTACTATGATAATTGCAAAAAAACTATTTTGACATCAAGTATTTTAAAACCACTGTCATTATTATGTCCTCATTGCTTTTGTCTCTCTTGACAATAGATACCAGGTTTCCAGTAATACCTTAGTATGGATAAGACAGAAGTTCCTTTTCTAAATGAGTGCACAGGTTAACTACATCATAAACTACCAGGGTGGAATTAAGCCATCTTTGCTATTCACAGGACATCGGCTTTTTTAGAAAGCCTGGTTCAGATAGAATAAGGGGACTCACATGTTTGGTTGCAAGCAGGGAATACAATTCCCCACTCAGGAATGAGAGTTTTATAAATGCATGCCTCCAGAATACCTGCTTCTAAGACAAAGCTTTAACATCAAAGCAGATAATTAATTCACTGGAGAGAAAATAGCACCTACAAGACAAGAACGTTTATGGAAATCTCTTTAAATATCCATGCATCACAGATGAAAATGTCTTCTGTTTTCATCTCCAGAGCAAAATTCATCAAGGGTGCAATGACACATTTGCATATATTTTCACCACTCTTTCTGCCTCTTGTCTGCAGGACTAAAACTACTTGTTTTGGCCATTTCCCCATAATGTTCCAAGCTAATGCATTCTAAATTCAAGCCCCGGATTTTCTTTGTATACTTTGTGAGTCTTTAGGCTAGAAGAAAAAACTTAGACTTATAAAAAGGATAATATTTCTACTGTGAATAATCTGAATAGGGTCTTTTGGAAAATGTCATATCTTTCATATTGAAAGCTACTTATCCCAAAATGAGGCAGGATAATTTGAAAATGGAATTAGTTCTGAACACTTTGAAAATCATTAATATCTTCTAAGACCAGAAGGTAAGTTGTTTGATAGTGTCGATCATAGAGCTTGTGATTTTCTGTACACAGTAATCATTCTGTATTCCGTATCATTCAACAGTTTTCAAATATAGTAATAGAGCATTTTAACTTCACCCCATTCTTCAAAAGGTAGTTTGTAAATATCATTAACATAATTTTACAAATGAAAAAAATTATGGCTCATAGAATTTAAGAAATGTTTAAGATCTAGCTAAATATCAGATATAGTTCTTTGGCCATGAGATAACTTCTTTTAATGATTAAGACTCATCATGTGAATGAAAATAAAACTTTAAATATAATTTACACACATATGTAAATAAACATAAATATTAAATTATATAAATCATCACTTGTTTAGTTCAAACATGAATGTGAAGAACCTTTCCTGGATCAATTGCTGTGAATAATAAGGGTCTCTGTGACTTCATTAAAAACAAAATTAGAGATAACTCTTCCTCACTTTAATTGGTTTAATTTATTTGCATTATTGCACAAAATGTCAGTTCTTCCTACTGCTGCATTCATAAATAGAAGAATAAATGAAATGCCTTTATGTGTTCTCCACAGTGTGGTGGATATATTCATACATGTTTCCTGAATCAGTTTTTATAACAACCTGTGAGGTAGAGGCTATTGTTCTCACTTGATTAGAGGAAACAAGGATGAAAGCTGCAAAGAAGTGTACCCCAGATCAAGAAGTTGTAAGTAGGGGAAAGCAAGATTCTTATCTGGTCTTTCTGATTCTCAAAACAGCATACTCAACAACTGGGACTGTGATTTTCAACATTTTGCAGAAGAATCTGTGAGATTATATTTTATAGGGGAATTGGAGAGAGACAAAAAGGCTAAGGGAACACAAAAATAAAGTGGATCTACAAAGAAAGCAGCACCATATGTTGTTGTTGCTGTTGTTGTTCAGTAGTCAGTCATGTCCAACTTTTTGTGACCCCATGGACTGCAGCTTGCTGGGCTTCCCTGTCCTCCACCATCTCCTGGAGCTTACTAAAACTCATTAGTTAATTAACATTTGAGGATTCAACAAAGCTATATTGTGTGTGTATGTGTGGATGTTCCTGTGTGTCTGTTGTATTTGATTGATATACATTTGCCTCTAAAGTTATTAAAGTAATTCAAGTCATCATGGTCACATTAAAATAATTTACTAGGTAAATATTGTTTATTATGATATTATATAGAGCATGAGTTAAAAATTTGAAGCAGTCAGTATTCATTATGTTTTAGTTAATGATTATTATTATGACTAAAAGTAGTCTTTACCATTTTTAATCCTGTGCAAAAAAATGAAATAATACTGTCCACATAGGTTGCCATGATGCCATGATGATGTCAGTCATTGAAAGTATGGTTGTTAGCATTATAAATTTACTGGAATTAGGCAACATATTGGTTGTTCGATTACAGTAACTGTGTCCTTTCATTTCCTTCTCATCAACAATGCTCTGTTACAATTTATGCCAACTATTACAATTAATCTGATACTGAGGTTCCCTTATCTGTCCTCCTTCACTTTTCTGAACCTCCACCTGCTTCATACACACAAAGACCTCTATTAGAGTTATATCCAGCATTCTTTCTTTCTCAAATACTTCTTCATCTTTCCACTAGTATTTCAATTACTTTCCCTGGTTTCTCATTTTCTACGATTAAAAGGAAAACTCTTTAACTTTGAATTTATAGTCTTTGCATCCATTTTTTATTTCTTTTTTCAGGCTTAGTTGCCACTACACATGAGACCTACTGCTTCTACTAAGGCCCTAAGTCATCTCACATGATTCAGTGTACACAGACACCCTCTTGCCTCTGTGTTTACTAAATTCCTCATGATTCTAAGCAGTATCTTCTATCAGGAAAGAATTTGAGTAATTTTTCAAGATATCAGAAGCTTTTTTTTTTTAAAGCTCAAATAAACTCATAAGGATGCAGAACTCAATAGACCTTAGGTATTTATTACTGGAGACAATGATTCAAGGTTACATTATGAAAAAGTGACATTTTTTTCATGTGATTAACCATAATATGAGATACATGGAGAAAATGAATAATGTGACAGAGTTTATTCTACTGGGACTCACACAGAATCTGAAGGTGCAGAAAATCATATTTGCTTTTTTTCTTATTGTCTACGTTGTCTCCGTGGTAGGGAATGTGCTCACCTTGGTCACCATCACCATCAGCTCATTATCGCGGTCCCCTATGTACTTTTTCCTGGCTCATCTCTCTTTTATTGATGCCTGCTATTCCTGTGTCAATACCCCTAAACTCATTATAGACTCACTCTATGAGAAGAAAATCAGCCCTTTCAATGGATGCATGACTCAAATATTTGGGGAACATTTCTTTGGAGGTGCTGATGTCATCCTGCTCACTGTGATGGCCTATGACCGCTACGTGGCCATCTGTAAGCCCTTGCACTATACGACCATCATGAATCGGCGGCTGTGTGGACTGCTAGTGGGAGTGGCGTGGGTGGGAGGCTTTCTTCATGGAATCATTCAGATCCTCTTCATCTTCAGGTTACCCTTCTGTGGCCCTAATGTCATAGACCACTTTATGTGTGATCTGAACCCTTTGCTTGATCTTGCCTGCACTGATACCCACACTCTAGGACTCTTTGTTGCGGCCAACAGTGGGTTCATCTGTCTGTTAAACTTCCTTCTCTTGATGGGCTCTTATGTGGTCATTCTGCACTCCCTAAGGACCTACAGCTTGGAGGCGAGGCAAAAGCCCTCTCCACCTGCATCTCTCACATCACAGCAGTTGTCTTTTTCTTTGTGCCCTGCATATTTGTGTACCTGAGACCCGCAGCTACTTTACCTCTCGATAAAGCAGTGGCTGTATTTTACACTATGATAACTCCCATGTTAAATCCCTTAATCTATACCTTGAGAAATGACCAGATGAAAAATGCCATTTGGAAATTGTTTAGTCGGAAAGCTAATTCAGATGTAATATAAATGTGCCTGGACACCAAAGTCAATTGAAGAGAGGGAAAGTTCAAAAGGATATTTTTGACCAGAGAAAGAAACTAGTATAAATCATAAATTCTACAAACAGGGCAGAATAAACAGGTGTAGAAATGGGACAAAAAAATAAGCTTTTGCAAATTTGGAAAACTACCAAATTTTTACCTATTTATCTAACTTCATTACTGTTTATGGATTCAAAACTATTTTTCTAATAAAACAAAAGTAAAAAAATATGCTGATATTATTAATAATCTCAATTACAATCCAAAGTGTAGTTCAGTTCAGTTCAGTCACTCAGTCGTGTCCGACTCTTTGCGACCCCATGAATCGGAGCACGCCAGGCCTCCCTGTCCATCACCAACTCCTGGAGGTCACTCAGACTCACGTTCATCGAGTCAGTGATGCCATCCAGCCATCTCATCCTCTGTCGTCCCCTTCTCCTCTTGCCCCCAATCCCTCACAGCATCAGAGTCTTCTCCAATGCGTCAACTCTTCGCGTGAGGTGGCCAAAGTACTGGAGTTTCAGCTTTAGCATCATTCCTTCCAAAGAAATCCCAGGGCTGATCTTCTTCAGAATGGACTGGTTGGACCTCCTTGCAGTCCAAGGGACTCTCAAGAGTCTTCTTCAACACTACAGTTCAAAAGCATTAATTCTTCGGCACTCAGCCTTCTTCACAGTCCAACTCTCAGATTCATACATGACCACAGGAAAAACCATAGCCTTGACTAGACGGACCTTTGTTGGCAAAGTAATGTCTCTGCTTTTGAATATGCTATCTAGGTTGGTCATAACTTTCCTTCCAAGGAGTAAGCATCTTACACATAGCTATTATCGCCATACTACAAGTGAGCCAACAAACAGCAAGGAATATGTTTCAAAGCAAAAATACTGAGGAACAAGTAACCAGAACCTACCTGTACTGTCAGACCATGTTCTTAAATGTTGTGATGTACGACCAGGCCATCATAATCAATAAGCAACATGGTTACATTTGTTAACATTTATAGAAACAGTTCTGCTAAAATATATATTTATATAGATATGTATCATACATTAGTATATACACTATCATAATGTATATATATATTTAGTTGTCATTATATATGAATAAATGCTAATGATTTTAATTAATAATACTAACCACATTTTATGTGTCATAGTTGATGGTTTTATGTCAAGTAATGTATTATTGTGGTGTGTAACTCTTCTAGGAATATAAAAGCAATGGACCACTTAATATCTAAGTAATAAATGATATACTATATTTCAAAATTTCCTATTGCATTCAGAATCACTTTGAATCACTGGAATCAGAAGGAGGGATGATTTAAATAAAATAATATTTAATGCCAGATGGGAATTTCAATGTATTAAGTATATAAATAGTCAAACTCCATAATGTATTTGCCTACTTGCTAACATTTTTTTACAATTAGCCCAATGTCTGGTTCATAATAAATGCTGAATAAATAATATAAGTGTAAATAAAGATGAATAACATTAATAAAATGAAGGTAAATAAGGTAGTGATAGAAATTAGGAAACTTTTTCTACTTTTATGTGTTTCAGAGTCTGGGATGAATTCTAGTTTTATTTCCTTGGAAACCACTATTTTTATTTATTCCCACTTAAACTATGAAAAAGAAAGAAACTAAAGCTGTTTCTATAATCAATTGAACAAATTATTTACCTTTTATTCTTTGTGCTATTACCAAGATTTTGTTATAGAGTTACTGTGGGCCTTTTCTGTTATTTGTTAATCAGTTTGCTTCTGGGTAACATTATATTGTGAAAAGTTTTTTTTTTTTTTTTTTTTTTAATAAGTAGCTTCAGTTTTATACAAAGTAATTTCAGTATAAATGTATTCCATTTATCACTTTCATTCTTCATTCATTAAACAAAAAATAGTTTGGGGTCCAAGGAATGAATAAAGCACATTAATATTTTCTTGGATTTCAGTGATAAAGTGGAAGAGGAACTGGCACCCACTCCAGTACTCTTGCCTGGAAAATCCCATGGATGGAGGAGCCTGGTTGGCTACAGCCCATGGGGTTACAAAGAGTCGGACACAACTGAATGACTTCACTTTCACTTTTCACTGCCATGCATTGGAGAAGAAAATGGCAACCCACTCCAGGATTCTAGCCTGGAGAATCCCAGGGATGCGGGAGCCTGGTGGGCTGCCATTTATGGGGTCACATAGGGTTGGACACGACTGAAGCGACTCAGCAGCAGCAGCAGCAGTGATAAAGAGAAATTCAAAAGATGCCTTCACAAAGTTTAGGACCACTGCTGCTGCTGCTCCTACTGCTAAGTCGCTTCAGTCGTGTCTGACTCTGTGCGACCCCATAGACGGCAGCCCACCAGGGTCCCCCTTCCCTGGGATCCTCCAGGCAAGAATACTGGAGTGGGTTGCCAGTTCCTTCTCCAATGCATGAAAGTGAAAAGTGAAAGTGAAGTTGCTCAGTCATGTCCAAGTCTTAGCGACCCCATGAACTGCAGCCTACCAGGCTCCTCTGTCCATGGGATTTGCCAGGCAAGTATACTGGAGTGGGTTGCCATTGCCTTCTCCTTAGGACCAATGAGAGACCCTGAAAAGTACAGGTGATTACAATGCAGTTTTACAAAAAATAAGACAATGGAAGCACAGGATGCCATAAGGGCATGCTTGATGGATATAAAACAAAGACTTTGGAATCAGAAAGTTTATAGAGTGAAAAAAATGTCAAAACTGAAACTAAAAGTATGAGAAAATGTTACCAGAATAAATAGGCACCAATTGAAGTAAGAGTGTTCTTGGAGATGGAATATATAACAAAGGCTAGAAGATGAATATAAGAATGCAGAAATCCTAATAATTTTGATAGAGTTGTGGTTGTGAAATCAACTATTCATTTAAAATTATTTATTGTATTCCCACTATATGACAGGAAACACGCTGGGCATTTAGCTTATAAAGGGAAAATAGCAAGAGATAGAAATAGGGAAGTTAAAGAAGGGTCTCATAATTGTGTCAAGGCTTGATGCTATGTACTATATGGAAAAGACTGGATGGTCTTTTAAGCTAGCTAATGATGCAGTTAGAGTTGAGATTTAGGTGATAACTCCAGATACAGTACAGAAAATAAATTGAAGGGAGCAAGACAGGCAGCAGAAGAGCAGTTAGAAGGTAACTGTAATTATTTGGGTATGGAAAGACAGAGAGCTGAGCTGCAGTGGTACTAATGATGACACAGAATGTGGTGGACATATTGCACCTGGTCATATCTCTTTCACTGGGCCAGTGTACCCAGGAATAGCTGCCGTATGGCTGAGTAGCTAAGAACTCACAACCCCATTTTTTCTGTACAATTGCACCAGAGAAAATTGGAACTGCTTCACTGGGGATTATTCTCACCATCCCAGGCAGCACCACTGGCCAATAAATGACTGGATTGGGGATGAAAGACTGGTCCTCTTGCATTAAGGTGGAACCAGTATCATAATACAATAAATACTGCAGAACTCTCAGGGCTCCTGGGTAAATCCAGACACCAGTTGAGACTCTATTCCTTTCCCCCTGTATTACAGCTTCCCTCAACATTTCTCATTAGAAATTACTTTTATAAATTTCCCCCTCTGTATTTGCACCTAAGAAGACCAAAGTAAAATGGAGAAATAAGGAAGGGTTCCAGAAATATTCCAGATTAATAGGGAAAATAATTTCATACATAAAATGAAGATTTGAGAAAGAAGAGTCATGATGAAATCCAGATCCTATCAGATCACTGGAGGTTTGAGTAACCCAGGAAGAGGGAACAAAAGAAAACCAAGTCTTCTTTGCCAATTGAAGAGGTCTCCCCACATCTAGAGGACATGACTTCTCATCCGCTATCTGAAGGATTAGCCCTACAATGGTTGAGGAAACTGCAGCCATTGTGAAAGACCGTAATACATTTCTGAATAAGTGAAAGATAATATTACCCAATGATCCAGCTTTTCCAGTTCTGGGCATATTCCCAAAAGAATTGAAATCAGGAATTCAGATATTCGTAGGGTAGTTGCACTACTCAGAGCAGCCAAAATGGTTAAGGAACCTAAATATCCATCAACACATGAACAGATAAACAAAATGCGGTATACAGTTAAAACAATATGATTCAACACTTAAAAATAAAGAGTCTCTGACACATGCTACAACAGAAAATGTGACGATGAGTTAAAATATGCCATTCAGTTTTCATAAACTTTGTATTTTCTAAATGGTTTATATTTATACCAGGTTGTAAAAAAAACAACAACAAAAAAAACAAAACAGTTTTCATGTACCCTATATTCAGTTTCACCTGTATTCATCTTACGTTAGTGAGAGGGTAACAGACAGGAAGGCCAGGGGTCTCCAAATGGAGGAAATAGGCTGCATTTTTATCAGACATTTATATCTCTCTTAAGTGGCAGGGAGGAAATAAACTAGCAATATTTTTTTCCTTCTCTATACAAATTTAAAAGGAGGTTTCTCTTAAAATACTGTGTTGCCATAACAACACCTGGTTTCACCTGAAGTTAACTATTCTCAAACCTTGAGTTAACCAATGCATTTTTCTTATGGAAATGTTGTCTTAAGCTATGTTAATGTACTATGCAGTTACCCCAGACTCTGTCTTCAAAACGGTTCCACCTAATGGCTCAGAACCTACTTGACAAAACAATATGTTATACTCAGATATTGTTCCCCTAATCTATGTAAACAAAACGATTTGTATGGTAATCTGCCCTTCTACAAGATTCAGATCAATCATTTTTGTGGCCTGGGATGAATCATCTGGTGCCAAGATTATCCCAAAATGCATTTTATGGATGAGGGGCCTGGTGCCATTCTGAGTTTTAAGACATTCTTTTCTTTCATTAACAGACTGCTAGTGACTATATAACATCCAACTGAAGACTAGCAGGGGGGTACTCTTTTTGCCCCCTTCTGATGTCTATGTCAGAAGCTTTCACTATCTCCTTTATACTTTAATAAAACTTTCTTACACAAAAGCTCTGAGCAATCAAACCTCGTCTCTGGCCCCAGATTGAATTCTTCTCCTCCAGAGGCCAAGAATTCCAGCATCTTTTCATTCAGTAACAACCTTTCATTAGTATGGTGCATTCGTCACCACTAGCTAACCACTGATATTACATTATTTTTAATTAAAATCTGTAAATTAATTAGATTTATTAGTTTTTATTGATGCTGTATTTCTCCTCTAGAATCTGATTCAGGAAACCATCTTACATTGTTTCAGTTGTTAAGTTAACTTAACATTCAGTTGTTACGTTTTCTCCAGCTCCTCCAAACGATGAAAGTTTTTCTGACTTGCCTTGTCCTTGATAGTTTTAAGGACTAGGCAGATATTTTGTATAAAATTTTGCATTGGGGTTTTCTGATATTTAATTTGCCATTAGAGCAGAGTTATTGCTATTGGGAGAAAGACCAGAGACATAAAGTTCCACTTTCATTATATCATATCAGTTGGTACGTACTCTCAATGTGTCTTACCACTGTTGGTGTTAAATTTGATCATCTGACTCAGGTAGTATTTGTCATATTTATTCATTATAAATTTACTCCTTTCCCTAATTCCATAGTGTTGTCTTTAGAGTGAAGTCACTTAAATGTGTGCTCAGCTGACACTGAAAAATTGGAGCAACGGAGGACAAAGTATCTGCATAAATTATTTGGAATTTTGTATATTCTCCTCTATCTAGTAATTGGTCCAGTTATTTATATCATTAGAACTTGTGGGTATTTATTTTATACTTTGGATTACATTTCAATTGTCTGTCATTTGCTTTGTTGCTGAACTGTTATTCCAGTTTGGGCTCTGGGGGCATCTTTTCTTTGACTTCTGTGTTCCTTTGGCTTACTCTCATCACTGTGCAGATGTGTGTGTTTTAGCATTTCCTTACCTTTTGTTGCTGCAAGATGCTCTGATTCATGTTTACATTCCTTGCTGCAGACGTAGAATCTGCCAGTTTTTTTTTCAGAAGTCCTGATTCATTACTTGAAGAATGATATCAGTAAACAAGACCTGTGTTTTGGAAGACCATCTTTGCTTTTATTCTAGTCAAAAGATATCATTCAAGGCCCATGTAAACATCTTTATTTGAAAGTATAAGCCACATTTTTTTCCATAAGTAATAAGACAAATTGAAAATTAAGTTGTTTATCACATGTGGTTCATTTCTCCTAATTGGAAAGGAAGGGACACTTTAGGGAATCACCTTCTGCAGAATTCTGTATTTTGCATCATTCATGTTTATGTACTCCGCTAGGGAGGCAAAAGAGAAGTACTTCCCTGGTTAAAGTCTTGTGTGAGGGTGCCTTTCAGAAAGTGTGGGGTGAATCTGGAATCTACTTAGTCTGTCTTTTGGCATGCTGGTGAGGACCTAAGTTTCCTTGTGAGATCAAAGAGTTCCTGTTCCAGATGTAAAGGTTTTTAAGATCATTTAAAAATGATTTTTCATTTGAGTCAAGGGTATTCAAATTGCCTTGGGATGAAAAAAGAGCAAGTGAACATCCTAACTTCTGCATGAATTACTACAAACCTGGTAAGATCTTAAAAACCTCAACGGCATCTGAATATAGTATGTGAAACACTACTAGACTATGTATAGGTTATTTTCTTAAAGTTTCCATTCACTCAACAGATACTGGTTAAGACCCTAAACTTTTTTAGACACTCAAATTCAGTAGTTTATGAACAAAAATTCCTATCCTTACTTAACGCTTAACTTCTTAACATACAATGCTGTCCTCTTATTTTGTTTACTTTAAAATGTACTTTACAGACCATTGCACATGTATTTGCTTTTTTTTAAGATTTTTTTTTATGCAGACCATTTTTTAAATGCTTGTTTACTTTGTTACAATATTTCTTCTTTTTTTTTTTTAGTGTCTTAGCGAAAAGCAAAGGAGAAAAGGAAAGATATAAACATCTAAATGCAGAGTTCCAAAGAATAGCAAGAAGAGATAAGAAAGCCTTCTTCAGTGATCAATGCAAAGAAATAGAGGAAAACAACAGAATGGGAAAGACTAGGGATCTCTTCAAGAAAATCAGAGATACCAAAGGAACATTTCATGCAAAGATGGGCACGATAAAGGACAGAGATGGTGTGGACCTAACAGAAGCAGAAGATATTAAGAAGAGGTGGCAAGAATACACAGAAGAACTGTACAAAAAAGAGCTTCAAGACCCAGATAATCATGATGATGTGATCACTGACCTAGAGCCAGACATCTTGGAATGTGAAGTCAAATGGGCCTTAGAAAGCATCACTACGAACAAAGCTAGTGGAGGTGATGGAATTCCAGTGGAGCTATTCCAAGTCCTGAAAGATGATGCTGTGAAAGTGCTGCACTCAATATGCCAGCAAATTTGGAAAACTTAGCAGTGGCCACAAGATTGGAAAAGGTCAGTTTTCATCCCAATCCCAAAGAAAGGCAATGCCAAGGAGTGCTCAAACTACCGCACAATTGCACTCATCTCACACGCTAGTAAAGTAATGCTCAAAATTCTCGAAGCCAGGTTTCAGCAATATGTGAACCATGAACTTCCTGATGTTCAAGCTGGCTTTAGAAAAGGCAGAGGAACCAGAGATCAAATTGCCAACATCCGCTGGATCATGGAAAAAGCAAGAGAGTTCCAGAAAAACATCTATTTCTGCTTGATTGACTATGCCAAAGCCTTTGACTGTGTGGATCACAATAAACTATGGAAAATTCTGAAAGAGATGGGAATACCAGACCACCTGATCTGCCTCTTAAGAAATCTGTATGCAGGACAGGAAGCAACAGTTAGAACTGGTCATGGAACAACAGACTGGTTCCAAATAGGAAAAGGAGTACATCAAGGCTGCATATTGTCACCATGTTTATTTAACTTATATGCAGAGTACATCATGAGAAATGCTGGACTGGAAGAAACACAAGTTGGAATCAAAATTGCCGGGAGAAATATCAATAACCTCAGATATGCAGATGATACCACCCTTACGGCAGAAAGTGAAGAGGGGCTAAAAAGCCTCTTGATGAAAGTGAAAGTGGAGAGTGAAAAGGTTGGCTTAAAGCTCAACATTCAGAAAACGAAGATCATGGCATCTGGTCCCATCACTACATGGGAAATAGATGGGGAAACAGTGGAAACAGTGTCAGACTTTGTTTTTCTGGGCTCCAAAATCACTGCAGATGGTGACTGCAGCCATGAAATTAAAAGACGCTTACTCCTTGGAAGGAAAGTTATGACCAACCTAGATAGCATATTCAAAAGCAGAGACATTACTTTACCAACAAAGGTTCGCCTAGTCAAGGCTATGGTCTTTCCTGTGGTCATGTATGGATGTAAGAGCTGGACTGTGAAGAAGGCTGAGCGCCGAAGAATTGATGCTTTGGAACTGTGGTGTTGGAGAAGACTCTTGAGAGTCCCTTGGACTGCAAGGAGATCCAACCGGCCCATTCTGAAGGAGATCAATCCTGGAATTTCTTTAGAAGGAATGATGCTAAAGCTGAAACTCCAGTATTTTGGCCACCTCATGCGAAGAGTTGACTCATTGGAGAAGACTCTGATGCTGGGAGGGATTGAGGGCAGGAGGAGAAGGGGACGACAAAGGATGAGATGGCTGGATGGCATCACTGACTTGATGGGTGTGAGTCTGAGTGACCTCCGGGAGCTGGTGATGGACAGGGAGGCCTGGTGTGCTGCGGTTCATGGGGTCGCAAAGAGTCGGACACGACTGAGCGACTGATCTGATCTGGTGTTTTGGTCACGAGGCACATAGGTTCTTAGCTACCTGACCAGGGATAAAACCCCCACTCCTTGCATCAGAAGTCAAAGTCTTAACCACTGGACCATCAGGGAAGTCCCTGTTATGTTTCTAACAATGGCTTAACAACTGGTATAAATAAAACTGCCACATCTTATTTATTCAGTTCCCTTCACATAGATTTTAAGACCAGTCTCATATTTTGTTCTCAGGGAAAAGGTTGCAATTATGGTCTTTGACTCTGTGAGTAAAAGTATCTGCAGGCAATGGAATCACTAGACCCATATGATGAGTGGAGTTATAATATTATAGATGCTGAAAATTATCCTTTAAGAGACTGAGCATGCTTAGCCTCCTACCAAAGATGTGTAGATTGACTACAACCCACAACTTGTCAGTGCTATATATCAACAGACTGCATCACAAATATTGCTTTATTCAAAAATGGGTTAAAATGTTACCTAATTTGATATTTAATTTGAATCTATTTAACTGTGAATGAAATTAAGCATCTTTACTTATGTTTAGTTGTATAGCAAGAAGAGTCTTTGTTAAAATGGATTCTTTTGCCCATTAATTATTTTTTCTAAGACTAATAAATGAAATCTATCTATACTTAAAATTATGCTTTTGTCTGGCATGTGAGTTGTAAATATACTTTACCAGTTGGGCATATATAATCTGTTACTGCCTGCTTGTTTGGAGATTATAAAGGCACATAAGACAAATTATTCAGTGATTAGCATACAGCTAGATATGAAAAAAATGCTCTCTTTATTTTTATCTTCCCTTACTTGAGGTGACAGTATAGGCCATTAAAAATATACATTACAAGAATTCAACTGAAAAGTTACAGGTATTACTTGTCACTTTCTGGGTTCACTTTATAAATTCCTAGTACTTAACCATAAACCTGAAACACTTTTTAAAAGTTCTGAGTATGGTATATGTTCATTTTTGAAAATTTTCTTTCATTTTAGACACAGTTAATCCCTGAGTTTAAATTTAACTTTGAACAACATAGTATTATTTGAAAAATAAAATTAAAAAAAAAAAATAGGAGCAGAATTTAAGATTGTCAACATCTGGGGACTTTCCTGGTGGCCCAGTGGTTAAGATTGTGCCTTCCAATGTAGGGGGTGTGGGTTCGATTCCTGGTCAGGAGCTAAGATTACACAAGCATTGCAGCTGGGAAAAACAAAACAAAACAAAAAAACAGAAGCAATATTGTGATAAATCCAATGAAGACTTAAAATCCTAAAAGAAGCCACATTAAAATTGAAAATTATTAAAATTATAAAGATGTTCAAGCTGATTTTAGAAAAGGCAGAGGAACCAGAGATCAAATTGCCAACATCTGCTGGATCATTGAAAAAGCATGAGGGTTCCATAAAAACATCTATTTCTTCTTTATTGACTATGCCCAGACCTTTGACTATGTAGATCACAATAAACTTTGAAAAATTCTGAAAGAGATGGGAATACCAGAACACCTGACCTGCCTCTTGAGAAACCTATATGCAGGTCAGGAAGCAACAGTTAGAACTGGACATGGAACAACAGACTGTTTCCTAATAGGAAAAGGAATATGTCAAGGCTGTATATTGTCACCCTACTTATTTAACTTATATGCAGAGTACATCATGAGAAACGCTGGGCTAGAAGAGTCACAAGCTGGAATCGAGATTGCTGGGAGAAATAGCAATAACCTCAGATATGCAGATGAAACCACCCTTATGGCAGAAAGTGAAGAGGAACTAAAAAGCCTCTTGTTGAAAGTGAAAGAGATGAGTGAAAAGTTGGCTTAAAGCTCAACATTCAGAAAAGTAAGATCATGACATCTGGTCCCATGACTTCTGTCAGGAGCCACATTAGGCATTATTGACAAAATGGAGGCATGGCCCCAACTCCCTCTCCTTGTCCTGCAGGCACGGACCTGGGATGAAGGAGTTAGGCCTTGTGATTCTGACTTGTTTTTTCCTCTCCTTGGCTGAGTTGACTGAAAAAAATATTAAGGTGCTTATTGTTCTTGAGAGGAGCATGAGAAAGCACAAAGCCTTCTGGAGCTGTGCTCAGAGAACAATTCATAAATTTAATCATTGACATTCGTTCAAGGACCTTTACAAAAGAGTGTTCCAGGATGAGCATGTAGGCCACAGCTTGAGGCCATGGGAGGGATTGCTATCTGAAACCTATTTGGGAGGGAAATGTTTATGGCAAAGGAGTTTGCTGAATTTAGGACTTAGGAATAGTTAAAATAGTTAGAAGCTAAAGATTTAAGGAATGTTGTAATGTTAGCATATTTTACTATAGCTTATAGAGATTAGGACTTTTGGAGATATTAGTGATTAGAAGCCTTTTTAGAGAAAGTGAGCTCAGGATACTAAGGGCAAAGAGGATTTAGAAAGATAAGAAATAACCTGAGGAATGTGGTATGCAGCCCAGACATTAGTATGAGTTACAGTGTATTCACAAGGACACATGAGAAGAAGTAGCTAAGAGAATCACTGAGGCAGGAACTCCTTTTGAGGGGAACAATGATTTATGGAGACAACAAATTTGGGTCAGGGGGAACTGAAAATGTCAAACCTCTGACCTAATGCTTTTGTAAAAGTATAAAAGAGAATCTTAAGCTTGAAATAAATATGCAGTCCAAGAAAAATGATTGAGAGGCTGCATTGTGACTGGCCGACACCTTCCATTCCTTCAGGCTGATTCCCTGGCTGCTGGAGTTGGACTCCAGCAGACTTCTTGGAAAATAGAGGGGGAAACAGTGGAAACAGTGTCAGACTTTATTTTTTTGGGGGGGGGCTCCAAAATCACTGCAGATGGTGATTGCTGCCATGAAATTAAAAGACGCTTACTCCTTGGAAGGAAAGTTATGACCAACCTAGATAGCATATTCAAAAGCAGAGACATTACTTTTCCAACAAAGTTCCATCTAGTGAAGGCTATGGCTTTTCCAGTGTTCATGTATGGATGGGAGAGTTGGACTGTGAAGAAAGCTGAGGACTGAAGAATTGATGCTTTTGAACTGTGGTGTTGGAGAAGACTCTTGAGAGTCCCTTGGACAGTAAGGAGATCCAACCAGTCCATCATAAAGGAGATCAGTCCTGGATATTCATTGAAAGGACTGATGCTAAAGCTGAAACTCCAATACTTTGGCCACTTCATGCGAACAGTTGACTCATTGGGAAAGACTCTGATGCTGGGAGAGATTGGGGGTAAGATGAGAAGGGGACAACAGAGGATGAGATGGCTAGATGTCATCACCTACTTGATGGACATGAGTTTGGATGAACTCTGGGAGTTGGTGATGGACAGGGAGGCCTGGTGTGCTGCGGTCCATAGGGTCGCAAAGACTTGGACATGATGGAGTGACTGAACTGAAGAAAGGTTTAAATAGTAAAAATTAAACTTAGTCAAATTAACAGATTAAAATAAATTTAATTATAGACTAGATCAACTGGCTGTGTACTCATTGCTAAAATTATATGATTTTTTTCTCTCCACTCAGTCTACTATCATAGATTTATATGTGTATAATGCAGTGTGTGTATGTGCATATATTTTTATGTGTGCTTTGTTGTAGTTCAGTCACTAAATTATATTCGACTCTTTACTACTGCAGCACACCAGGCTTCCCTGTCCTTCTTTATCTCCCAGAGTTTACTCAAACTCATGTTCTTTGAGTCGGTCATGCCATCCAAGCATCTCATCCTCTGTTATCCTCTTCTCCTCCTGCCTTCAATCTTTCCAAGCCTAAGGGTCTTTTCAGTGAGTCAGTTCTTCTCATCAGGTGGCCAAAGTATTGGAGCTTCTACTTCAGCATCAGTCCTTCCAATGAATATTCAGGACTGATTTCCTTTATCATTGACTGGTTTGATCTCTTTGTTGTCCAAGAGATTCTCAAGAGTCTTCATGTTTTATTATGAAAGACATTCTGAAATGTTTAGACAATCATTACTCAAAGCAATATTGACTAGAAGAGTATTTTATCACTGGACATTTTGTTGAAGATGTGACAGCATATTGCATAAATTAGTTAAACTATTTCTCTATTCCTGCAATAGAGAACATTGCTGTGACTGATGGGCAGCATAAGCGTGCAGGCTGCCACAGACCGTGCGGAAGAGTGGCCGAGAGGAGCTACCCCTCGCCAGAGATCAGGGGCAGCGGCCGGGAGGAGCTACCCCTTGCCAGAGATCAGGGGTGGCAGCTGAGAGGAGCCAACCCCATGTCCAAGGAGCGGTGGCTGTACGGGCACAGGAGGGCCCAGAGGAGCTACTCCACCTTCAAGGTCAGGAGTGGTGGCTGTGAGGATATATCCCTCATGCAAGGTTAGGAGCAGTGGCTATGGTTTGCAGGAGCAGAGGTGAAGAGATACCCCATATTGAAGGTAAAAGTGACCCAGGTAAGACAGTAAGTGCTACAAGAGGGCCTCAGAGGGCAGACACACTGAAACCATAATCACAGAAAACTAGTCAATCTAATCACACTAGGACCACAGCCTTGTCTAACTCAATGAAACTAAGCCATGCCCGTGGGGCCACCCAAGACAGGTAGGTCATGGTGGAGAGATCCGACAGAATGAGGTCCACTGGAGAAGGGAATGACAAACCACTTCAGTATTCTTGAGTTGAGAACCTCATAAACAGTATGAAAGGCAAAATGATAGGATACTGAAAGAGGAATTCCCCAGGTTGATAGGTGCCCAATATGCTACTGGAGATCAGTGGAGAAATAACTCCAGAAAGAATGAAGGGATGGAGCCAAAACGAAAACAATACCCAATTGTGGATGTGACTGGTGATAGAAGTAAGGTCCAATTCTGTAAAAATCAATATTGCATAGGAACCTGGAATGTCAGGTCCATGAATCAAGGCAAATTAGAAGTAGTCAAACAGGAGATGGCAAGAGTGAACATCGAAATTCTAGGAATCAGAGAACTAAAATGGACTGGAATGGGTGAATTTAACTTAGATGACCATTAAACATACTACTGTGGGCAGGAATCCCTTAGGAGAAATGGAGTAGCCATCATGGTTAACAAAAGAGTCCAAAATGCAGTACTTAGATGCAATCTCAAAAATGACAGAATGATCTCTGTTCATTTCCAAGGCAAACCATTCAATATCACGGTAATCCAAGTCTATGTCCAACCAATAATGCTGAAGAAGCTGAAGTTGAATGGTTTTAAGAAGACCTAAAAGAACTTTAAGCACACCCAAAAAAGATGTCCTTTTCATTATAGGGGACTGGAATGAAAAGTAGGAAGCAATAAACACCTGGAGTTACAGGCAAATTTGGTCTTGGAATATGGAATGAAACAGGAAAAGACTAATAGAGTTTTCCCAAGAGAACACACTGGTCATAGCAAACACCCATTTCCAACAACACAAGAGAACACTCTACACATGGACATCACCAGATGGTCAACACCAAAATCAGATTGATTATATTCTTTGTAGCCAAAGATGGAGAAGCTCTATACAGTCAGCAAAAACAAGACCAGGAGCTAACTGTGGCTCAGATCATGAACTCCTTATTCCCAAATTCAGACTTAAATTGAAAAAAAGTAGGGAAAACCACTAGACCATTCAGGTATGACCTAAATCAAATCCCTTATGATTATACAGTGGAAGTGAGAAATAGATTTAAGGGACTAGATCTGATAGATAGAGTACCTGATAAACTATGGAAAGAGGTTCGTGACACTTTACAGGAGACAGAGATCAAGACCATCCCCATGGAAAATAAATGCAAAAAAGCAAAATGTCTGTTTGAGGAGGCCTTACAAATAGCTGTGGAAATAAGAGAAGTGAAAAGCAAAGTAGAAAAGGAAAGATATAAGCATCTGAATACAGAGTTCCAAAGAATAGCAAGGAGAGATGAAAAAGCCTTCCTCAGCGATCAATGCAAAGAAATAGAGGAAAACAACAGAACGGGAAAGACTAGAGATCTCTTCAGAAAGTTAGAGATATCAAGCGAGCATTTCATGCAAAGATGGGCTCGATAAAGGACAAAAATGATATGGATCTAACAGACACAGAAGATATTAAGAAGAGGTGGCAAGAATACACAGAACTGTACAAAAAAGATCTTCACGACCAAGATAATCATGATGGTGTGATCACTCACCTAAAGCCAGGCATCCCGGAATATGAAGCGAAGGGGGCCTTAGAAAAAAATCACTACGACCAAAGCTAGTGGAGGTGATGGAATTCCAGTTGAGCTATTTCAAATCCTGGAAGATTATGCTGTGAAAGTGCTGCACTCAATATTTGGAAATTTGCACTGCAAATTTGGAAAACTCAGCAGTGGCCACAGGACTGGAAAAGGTCAGTTTTCATTCCAATCCCAAAGAAAGGCAATTCCAAAGAATGCTCAAACTACTGCACAATTGCACTCATATCACACGCGAGTAAAGTAATGATCAAAATTCTCCAAGCTAGGCTTCAGCAATATGTGAACCATGAACTTTCAGATGTTCAAGCTGGTTTTAGAAAATGCAGAGGAACCAGGATCAAATTGCCAACATCTGCTGGATCATGCAAAAAGCAAGAGAGTTCCAGAAAAACATCTATATCTAACTGCTTTATTGACTATGCCAAAGCCTTTGACTGTGTGGATCACAATAAACTGTGGACAGTTCTGAAAGAGATGGGAATACCAGACCACCTGATCTGCCTCTGGAGAAATTTGTATGCAGGTCAGGAAGCAACAGTTAGAACTGGACATGGAACAACAAACTGGTTCCAAATAGGAAAAGGAGTATGTCAAGGCTGTATATTTTCACCCTGTTTATTTAATTTATATGCAGAGTACATCATGAGAAACGCTGGACTGGAAGAAACACAAGTTGGAATCAAGATTGCCGGGAGAAACATCAATAACCTCAGATATGCACATGACACCACCCTTATGGCAGAAAGTGAAGAGGAACTAAAAAGCCTCTTGATGAAAGTGAAAGAGGAGAGTGAAAAAGTTGGCTTAAAACTCAATATTCAGAAAATGAAGATCATGGCATCTGGTCCCATCACTTCATGTGAAATAGATGGGGAAACAGTGGAAACAGTGTCAGAGTTTATTTTTTGGGGCTCCAAATAACTGTAGATGGTATTGCAGATGAAATTAACAGAGGTTCCCTTGGAAGGAAAGTTATGACCAACCTAGATAGCATATTTAAAAGCAGAGATATTTCTTTGCCAACAAAGTCCGTCTAGTCACGGCTATGGTTTTTCCAGTGGTGATGTATGGATGTGAAAGTTGGACTTTGAAGAAAGCTGAGCACTGAAGAATTGATGCTTTTGAACTGTGGTGTTGAAGAAGACTCTAAAGTCCCTTGGTGTGTAAGGACATCCAACCAGTCCATTCTAAAGTAGATCAGTCCCGGGTGTTTTTTGGAAGGACTGGTGCTAAAGCTGAAACTCCAATACTATTACTATTTTAAATTTGTTTTATTATTATTTTCAGATGCATTTAAGAAACAGGTTGAATGAGTATTATGAATTGCATTTAATTCAGATAAAACATTGCACTGCAGATAAATGGTTATGCATTGGAAGGTGGCAGTCCCATGATCATGTGTACCTATTAGGGCTCTATCGCTCTAGCGGTAAAGAACTCACCTGCCAAAGCAGGATACAGACACTGGTTTAGTCCCTGGGTCAGGAAGGTCCCTGGGAGAAGGAAATAGCAATCCATTCCAGTATTCCTGCCTGGAGAATTCCGTGGACAGAAGGTCCTCGTGACTACATTCCATGGGATCACAGAGTGGGACATGACTAAAGTGACTTATCGTGCACGTAGCATTAATGCTATTAATGTCATTTTCTTTCTTCTTTTCTCCTTTGCAGATATTTTCTCAGCAAAGCTTTGGCTTCTCCAATGAAACAATGTAGCAGAATAACAGTGTAAACGAGTTCATACTGTTGGGATTGACTCAAGATCCTAAGAGACAGAAAATGGTATTTGTAATCTTCATTTTCTATGTAGGAATGTTGATGGGTAATTTGCTTATTATTATCACCATAAAAATTCAGTCAGACACTTGGGAGCCCCATGTACTTCTTCCTATTTTATTTGTCTTTGGTTGATACCTGCTTTCCAACTTCAATAGCCCCGAGATTAATCGTGGATGTCCTGTATGCAAATAAAAGCATATCTTACAATAAGTGCCTGACTCAGGTCTTTGCACTGCATTTATTTGCATGCATGGAGATCTTTATCCTGTTCCTCATGGCCATGGATCAGTATGTGGCCACCTGTAAGCCCTTGAATCATGCAACCATCATAAGCTGGCAAGTCCTCATTATCCTGATTGTTCTTGCATGGATAGGGTCTTTTACACATTCTATGGCTCAGATTATTCTGGCCTTTAGATTGTCCGTATGCAGATCCAATTTGATTGGTCACTACTGCTGTGATATGTAGCCACTGTTGAAACTTGCCTGCGTGGATATTTATGTGATGAACTCACTGGTGGTGATTAATAGCGGGGCACTTTGTGCAAGCAGTTTTAGAATTCTGATGGTCTCTTACATTGTTATCTTGCATTCACTGTGGAACCACAGTGCAGAAGGGAGGAAAAAGGCCCTCTCCACTTGCATTTCCCATGTCATTGTAGTTGTCTTATCATTTGGTCCGTGTATATTTATATATGCTCGGCCCCCAGACACATTTCCCATGGACAAAATGGTGGAAGTATTTTACACGATTGGAACACCCTTCCTCAATCCACTCATCTACACATTGGGGAATGCAGAGGTTAAAAATGTCATGAGAAAGTTATGACATGTCAGAATTACCTCAAAGCGCAAAAGATGAATTGTGGGCCTGGATTGATTGTTCACTGAGTCATGGTTTTAATGAATCTGTACAAATTATCATATATGAAAATGTTTGACTCTTGTGGGAATAGCATAATTAAAATCAAAGTATGCATTGCTTTACTATTATTATTTTTTAATTCACAGGCAAGATGAATATCAAGGCTTCTCATTCTTATATGGACCAAACGTGCCAATTCTAATCATGATCCCCTGTCAAAGTTTATTTTTCAATCAGTTCAGTTCAGTTAAGTCACTCAGTTGTGTCTGACTCTTTGCAACCCCATGGACTTCAAGACACCTGGCTTCCCTGTACATCACGAACAGAGTAAAAATAACATGACATTTTTTTTTTTTTTAACTCTCATGTATTTGTACTTTTTGGGACATTGCAAAGATTGGTGTCTAAACTGGTGACTCAGAAGTTTCATGTGATGCATTCAGTTCAGTTCAGTCCCTCAGTCGTATCCGACTCTTTGCGACCCCATGAACCGCAGCACGCCAGGCCTCCCTGTCCATCACCAACTCCCGGAGGTCACTCAGACTCACATCCATCGAGTCAGTGATGCCATCCAGCCATCTCATCCTTTGTCGTCCCCTTCTCCTCCTGCCCCCAATCCCTCCCAGCATCAGAGTCTTCTCCAATGAGTCAACTCTTCACATGAGGTGGCCAAAATACTGGAGTTTCAGCTTTAGCATCATTCCTTCCAAAGAAATCCCAGGGCTGATCTCCTTCAGAATGGACTGGTTGGATCTCCTTGCAGTCCAAGGGATGCTCAAGAGTCTTCTCCAACACCACAGTCCAAAAGCATCAATTCTTCAGCATTCAATTTTCTTTATAGCCCAACTCTCACATCCATACATGACTACTGGAAAAACCATAGCCTTGATTAGATGGAACTTTGTTGGCAAAGTAATGTCTCTGCATTTTAATATGCTATCCAGGTTGGTAATAGCTTTTCTCCTAAGGGGTAAACGTCTTTTAATTTCATGGCTGCAGGCACCATCTGCAGTGATTTTGGAGCCCAGAAAAATACAGTTTGACACTGTTTCCACTGTTTCTCCGTCTATTCGCCACGAAGTGAAGGGCCCAGATGCCATGATCTTTGTTTTCTGAATGCTGAGCTTTAAGCCAACTTTTTCACTCTCCTCTTTCACTTTCATCAAGAGGCTCTAGTTCTTCTTCACTTTCTGCCATAAGGGTGATGTCATCTACCTATCTGATGTTATTGATATTTCTCATGGTAATCTTGATTCCAGCTTGTGCTACTTCCAGCCCAGCGTTTCTCATGATGTTCTCTGCATATATGTTAAAAAGCAAGATGACAATATACAGCCTTGATGTACTCCTTTTCCTATTAGGAATCAGTCTGTTATTCCATGTCCAGTTCTAACTGTTTCTTCCTGACCTTAATACAGATTTCTCAAGAGGCAGGTCAGGTTGTCTATTATTCCCATCTCTTGAAGAATTTTCCACCGTTACTGTGATTCACAGTCTAAGGTTTTTGCATAGTCAATAATGTAGAAATAGGTGTTTTTTATGGAACTCTCTTGCTTTTTCCATGATCCAGAGGATGTTGGGAATTTGATCTCTGGTTCCTCTGCCTATTCTAACACCAGCTTGAACATCTAGAAGTTCACGGTTCCCGTATTGCTGAAGCCTGTCTTGGAGAATTTTGAGCATTACTTTACTAGCGTGTGAGATGAGTGCACCTGTGCAGTAGTTTGAGCATTGTTTGGCACTGACTTTCTTAGGGATTTGAATGAAAACTGACCTTTTCCAGTCCTGTGGCCATTGCTGAGATTTCCAAATTTGCTGGCATATTGAGTATAGCACTTTTACAGCATCATCTTTCAGGAGTCGAAATAGCTCAACTGGAATTCCATCACCTCCACTATTTTTGTTCAGAGTGATGCTTCCTTAGGCCCACTTGCCACCATATTCCAGGATGTCTGGCTCTAGATGAGTGTGAGTGATTACACCATCATGATTGTCTGGGTCGTGAAGATCTTTTTTATACAGTTCTTCTGTGTATTCTTGCCACCTCTTCTTAATATATTCTGATTCTGTTAGGTCCGTACTATTTATGTCCTTCATTGAGCCCATAGTTGCATGAAATGTTCCATTGGTATCTCTAATTTTCTTCAAAAGATCTCTTGTTTTCCCCATGCTATTGTTTTCCTCTATTTCTTTACATTGACCTGAGGAAGGCTTTCTTCTCTCACCTTGCTATTCTTTGGAACTCTGCATTGAAATGGATATATATTTCTTTTTCTTTTTTGCTTTTAACTTCCCTTCTTTTCACAGCCATTTTTAAGGCCTCTTCAGACAACCATTTTGCCTTTTTTGCATTTCTTTTTCTTAGGGTTGGTCTTGCTCCCTGTCTCCTGTACAATGTCATGAACCTCCATCCATAGTTCATCAGGCACTCTGTCTATCAGATATAGTCTTTATATATATTTCTCACATCTACTGTATAATTGTTAGCGATCTGATTTAACTCATACCTGAATAGTCTAGAGGTTTTCCCTCTTTTCTTCAATTTAACTCTGAATTTGGCAATAAGGAGTTCATGGTCTGAGCCACATTCAGCTCTTCATCTTTTTTTTTTTTTTCTGACTCTATAGAGCTTCTTCATTTTTGGCTGCAAAGAATATAATCAATATGATTTCGGTGTTGGCCATATGGTAATTTCCATGTGTAGATTCGTCTACTGTGTTGTTGAAAGACGGTGTTTGCTATGACCAGTGCATTCTCTTGGCAAAACTGTATTAGTCTTTGCCCTGCTTCAATCTGTACTCTAAGGCCAAATTTGCCTGTTACTCCAGATGTTTCTTGACTTCCTATTTTTGCATTCCAGTCCCGTATAATGAAAAGGACATCTTTTTGGGGTATTAGTTCTAGAAGGTCTTGTAGGTCTTCACAGAACCGTTCAGCTTCAGCTTCTTCAGTGTTACTGATTGGGACATAGACTTGGATTACCATGATACTGAATGGTTTGTCTTGGAAATGAACAGGAGATCATTCTGTCATTTTTGAGATTGCATCTAAGTACTGTATTCTGGACTCTTTTGTTGACTGCGATTTCTACTCCATTTCTTCTAAGGGTTTATTACCCACAGTAGTAGATATAATGGTCATCTGAATTAAATTCACCCATTCCAGTCCATTTTAGTTTGCTGATTTCTAAAATGTCAATGTTAACTCTTGCCATCTCCTGTTTGACCACTTCCAATTTGCCTTGATTAATGGATCTAACATTCCAGGTTCCTACGCAATATTGCTCTTTACAGCATTGGACCTTGCTTCCATCAGCAGTCACATCCACAACTGGGTATTGTTTTTCCTTTGGCTCCATCTCTTTAGTCTTTCTGGAGTTATTTATTTATTGATCTCCAAAAGAATATTGGGCACCTACTTATCTGGGGAGTTCACCTTTCAGTGTCCTATCTTTTTGCCTTTTCATACTGTTCATGGGGTTGTCAAGGTAAGAATATTGAAGTGGTTTGCCATTCCCTTCTCTAGTGGGCCACATTTTGTCAAAACTCTCCACCATGACCCATTTGTCTTGGGTGGCCCTTCACGGCATGGCTTATAGTTTCATTGAGTTAGACAAGGCTGTGGTCCATGTGATTAGATTGGTTAGTTTTCTGTGATGGTGGTTTTAAGTCTGTCTGCCCGCTGATGGAGAATAATAAGAGGCTTAAAACTTCCTGGTGGGAGAGACTGACTGAGGGGGAAACTGGGTCTGGTTCTGGTTGGCACGGCCATGCTCAGTAAATTGTTAATATGGTATATCCAGATAAATGAATATTCAGACAAAATCAAGCACTCAGTCGTGTCCTACTCTTTGTGACCCCATGAATTGCAGCACGCCAGGCCTCCCAGTCCATCACCAACTCCTGGAGTCCACTCAGACTCACGTCCATCGAGTCAGTGATGCCATCCAGCCGTCTCATCCTCTGTCGTCCCCTTCTCCTCTTGCCCCCAATCCCTCCCAGCATCAGAGTCTTTTCCAATGAGTCAACTCTTCGCATGAGGTGGCCAAAGTACTGGAGTTTCAGCTTTAGCATCATTCCTTCCAAAGAAATCCCAGGGCTGACCTTCAGAATGTACTGGTTGGGCCCAGTAAGCTTCCACTGCACCACTCTGCTGTCGCAAATGAATATTATTCAGCACTAAAAAGAAATAAGCTGCCAAGGCATAAAATAACAAGAATAAGTCTTACATGCATATTCTTAATAAAAGAAACCAATGTTAAAAGGTTACGTACTGTACAATGCCCATTATAAGACATTCTGGAAAAAATAAAAACAAAAACCTCTGGAGACAGTAAAATATTCAGTGGTTGCCAAGGATTCAAGTGTAGGGAGAGATCAATACGTGGAGCACAAAAGACATTTAGAACAGTGAAACCATCTGGGTGGTACTTTAATGATAGATACATGTCATTTTACATTTGCCAACCAATATGTTGTACATCACCAAGAGTGAAGTCTACTGTAAACTCTGGACTTTGGGTGATAATGATATATCAACCACAGTTCATCAATTGAACAAATACATCACTTTTGTGGGAGGTTAACAATGTGGGAGGGCCAAGAGAAGCTACTCCAAGGTCAGGAGGGGTGGCTGTGAGGAGATACCCCTCATCCAAGGTAAGGAGCAGTGGCTGCGCTTTGCTGGAGCAGCCATGAAGAGATACCCCACGTCCAAATTAAGAGAAATCCAAGTAAGATGGTAGGTGTTGCAAGAGGGCATCAGAGGACAGACACACAGAACCATAATCAAAGGAATCTAGTCAATCTGATCACAAGGACCACAGTCTTGTCTAACTCAGTGAAACTAAGCCATGCCACGTGTGGCCACCCAAGACAGACAGGTCATGATGGAGAGATCTGACAGAATGTGGTTCACTGGAGAAGGGAATGCCAAACCATTTCAGTATTCTTGCCTTGAGAACCCCATGAACAGTATGAAAAGGCAAAATGATAGGATACTGAAAGAGGAATTCCCCAGGTCTGTAGGTGCCCAATATGTTACTGGAGGTCAGTGGAGAAATAACTCCAGAAAGAATGAAGGGATGGAGTCAAAGCAAAAACAATACCCAGTTGTGGATGTGACTAGTGATAGAAGCAAAGTCTGATGCTGAAAAGAGCAATATTGCATAGGAACTTGGAATATTAGGTCAAGGCAATGAGTCAAGGCAAATTGGAAGTGGTCAAACAGGAGATGGCAAGAGTTAACATCGACATTCTAGGAATCAGTGAACTAAAATGGATTGGAATGGGTGAATTTAACTCAGATGACCATTATAACTACTATCGTGGGCAGGAATCCCTTAGAAGAAATGGAGTAGCCATCATGGCCAACAAAAGAGTCCAAAATGCAGTACTTGGATGAAATCTCAAAAATGACAGAATGATCTCTGTTCGTTTTCAAGGCAAACCATTCAATATCACAGTAATCCAAGCCTATGTCCCAACCAGTAATGCTGAAGAAGCTGAAGTTGAATGGTTCTGTGAAGACCTACAAGACCTTTTAGAACTAACACCCCAAAAAGATGTCCTTTTCATTATAGGGGATTGGAATGCAAAAGTAGGAAGTCAAAAAACACCTGGAATAACAGGCAAATTTGGCCTTGGTGTATGGAAAGAAGCAGGGCAAAGGCTAATAGAGTTTGCCAAGAGAACACACTGGTCATAGCAAACACCCTCTTCCAATAACACAAGAGAAGACTTTACACATGGACATCACCAGTTGGTCAACACCAAAATCAGACTGACTATATTCTTTGCAGCCAAAGATGGAGAAGCTCTATACAGTAAGCAAAAACATGACCGGGCGCTGACTGTGGCTCAGATCTTGAAATACTTAGTGCCAAATTCAGACTTAAATTGAAGAAAGAAGGGAAAACCAGTAGACCATTCAGGTATGACCTAAATCAAATTCCTTATGATTATAAAGTGGAAGTGATAAATAGATTTAAGGGATGAGATCTGATAGAGTGCCTGATGAACTATGGACGGAGTTTCATGACATTGTACAGGAGACAGGGATAAAGACCATCCCCATGGAAAAGAAATGCAAAAAAGCAAGATGGCTGTCTGAACAGGCTTTACAAATAGCTGTGAAAAGAACAGAAGTGAAAGGCACTGAGAAAAGGAAAGATATAACCATCTGAATGCAGAGTTCCAAAGCCTAGCAAGGAGATATAAGGAAGCCTTCCTCAGTGATCAATGAAAAAAAAATAAAGGGAAAACAACAGAATGGGAAATACTAGAGATCTCTTCAAAAAAAAATTAGAGATAGCAAGGGAACATTCTGTGCAAATATGGGTTTGATAAAAGAAATAAATGGTATGGACCTACAGAAGCAGAAGATATTAAGTAGAGGTGGCAAGAATACACAGAACTGTACAAAAAAGAGCTTTATGACTCAGACAATCACGATGGTGTGATCACTCACCTAGAGCCAGACATCCTGGAATGTGATGTCAAGTGGTCCTTAGAAAGCATCACTACGAACAAAGCTAGTGAAGGTGATGGAATTCCAGTTGAGGTATTTCAAATCCTGGACAATGATGGACGATGTGAGTGTTGCACTCAATATGCCAGCAAATTTGGAAAGCTCAGCAGTTGCCACAGGACTGGAGAAGGTCAGTTTTCATTCCATTCCCAAAGAATGGCAATGTCAAAGAATGCTCAAACCACCGCACAATAGCACTCATCTCACATCAGGGACGGGGGAGCCTGGTGGGCTGCAGTCTATGGGGTCACACAGATTCGGACATGACTGAAGTGACTTAGCAGCAGTAGCAGCACATCCTAGTAAAGTAATACTCAAAGTTATCCAGGCAAGACTTCAGCAATATGTTTACCACGAACTTCCATATGTTCAATCTGGCTTTAGAAGAGACAGAGGAACCTGAGATCAAATCGCCAACATCTGCTGGATTATTGAAAAAGCAAGAGAGTTCCAGAAAAACATCTATTTCTGCTTTATTGACTATGCCAAAGCCTTTGACTGTGTGGATCACAATAAACTGTGGAAAATTCTGATAGATATGGGAATACAGACCATCTGACCTGCCTCTTGAGAAACTTATATGCAGATCAGGAAGCAAAAGTTAGAACTGGACATGGAACAACAGACTGGTTCCAAATAGGAAAAGGAGTACGTCAAGGCTGTATATTGTCACCCTGCTTATTTAACTTACATGCAGAATACATCATGAGAAACGCTGGATTGGAAGAAGCACAAGCTGGAGTCAAGATTGCCAGGAGATTGATCAATGAGCTCAGATATGCAGATGACACCACCCTTATGGCAGAAAATGAAGAGGAACTAAAATTCCTCTTGATGAAAGTGAAAGAGGAGAGTACAAAAGTTGACATTAAGCTCTACATTCAGAAAATGAATATCATGGCATCCAGTCCCATCACTTCATGGGAAATAGATGGGGAAACAGTGAAAACAGTGTCAGACCTTATTTTTTGGGGGCTCCAAAATCACTGCAGATGGCGACTGCAGCCATGAAATTAAAAGACGCTTAGTCCTTGGAAGGAAAGTTATGATCAACCTAGATTGCATTAAAAAGCAGAGACATTACTTTGCCAACAATGGTCTGTCTAGTCAAGGCTATGGTTTTTCCTGTGGTCCTGTATGGATGTGAGAGTTGGACTGTGAAGAATGCTGAGTGCCAAAGAATTGATGCTTTTTAACTGTAGTGTTGGAGATGACTCTTGGGATTCCCTTGGACTTCAAGTAGTTCCAATCAATCCATTCTAAAGGAGATCAGTCCTGGTGTTCTTTGGAAGTACTGATACTAAATCTGAAACTCCAATACTTTGCCCACCTGATGCGAAGAGTTGACTCGTTGGAAAAGACCCTAATACTGGGAGGGATTGATGACAGGAGGAGAAGGGGATGACAGAGAATGAGATGTCTGGATGGCATTACCAACTCGATGGACATGAGTTTGAGTAAAATCCAGGAGTTGGTGATGGACAGGGAGACCTTGCATGCTGCAGTTGATGAGGTTGCAAAAAGTCAAACATGACTGAGCAACTGAAGTGAATTGAACTCAACAATAGGAGGGGAGGACTTCCCATATGGTCCAGTGGTTAAGCCTCAACATTCCCAATGCTGGGGCCCTGGGTTCAGTCCATAGTCAGGGAATTGGATTATACATTCTGCAACTAAGCAAAGAATTGTCATGCCACAGCTAAAGATCCCACATGCCTCAGATAAGACCCAGTGCAGCTGAATAAATAAATACATAAAAATAAATATTAAAAACAATGGAGCAGGCCATGCATGAGTGAGCAGGGAGGTTCATGGACAGTCTCTATATCTTTTCCTCAATTCTGCTACAAACCTAAAGCTAATCTAAAAAAATAAAATCTGTTTAAAAATATGTAAATAGGGAAGATAGAATTTAAGAGTAGACAAAAACACCTACTAAACTTAAAAGAATACAGGAAAGAAAGTTATAAAGGGAACAAAGAACAAACTACAATAAGATCAAGTAAAATTCAAAATGTTTAACAATCACATTAAAAGTAAACTGTAGCATTTAAACAGGGAAGGCAATGGCACCCCACCCCAGTACTTTTGCCTGGAAAATCCCATGAACGGAGGATCCTGGTAGGCTCCAGTCCATGGGGTCACTGAGTCAGACACGACTGAGCGACTTCACTTTCACTTTTCACTTTCATGCATTGGAGAAGGAAATGGCAACCCACTCCAGTGTTCTTGCCTGGAGAATCCCAGGGACAGGGGAGCCTGGTGAGCTTCCGTCTATGGGGTCGCACAGAGTCGGACACGACTGAAGCGACTTAGCAGCAGCAGCAGCAGCATTTAAAAGCATTTCACCTTCATCTTCCTACACAATATTGCTTGGACCTATACTAGTTGGGAGATGGGAAAAGTTGGCCCCTCAGTTCCATTCAGTCACTTCATCATATCTGATTCTTTGCAGCTTCATCGACTGCAGCGCACCAGGCTTCCTTGTTCATCACCAACTCTCAGAGCTTGCTCAAACTCATGTCCATCGAGTCAGTGATGCCATCCAACCATCCCATCCTCTCCAATCCTCTTCTCCACCTGCCTTCAATCTTTCTGAGCATCAGGGTCTCTTCCAAAGAGTCAGTTCTTCGCATCAGTTGGCCAAAGTACTGGAGCTTCAGTTTCATCATAAGTCCTTCCAATGAATATTCAGGACTGATTTTCTGTAGGCTGATTGGTTTGATCTCATTTCAGGCCAAGGGACTTTCAAAAGTCCTCTAGAACATCACAGTTGAAAAGCATCAATTCTTCAGTGTTCAGTTTTCTTTATAGTCCAATTCTCACGTCTGTACATGACTACTAGAAAAATCATAGCTTTGACTAGACAGAACTTTATGGCAAAGTAATGTCTCTGCTTTTAATATGCTGTCTAGGTTGGTCATAACTTTTCTTCCAAGAAGCAAGTACCTTTTCATTTCAAGGCTGCAGTCACCATCTGTAGTGATTTTGGAGCCCAAGAAAATAGTCTCTCACTGTTCCCATTGTTTCCCCATCTATTTGCCATGAAGTGATAGAACTGGATACCATGATCTTTGTTTTTTGAATGTTGAGTTTTAAGCCCATTTTTTTCATTCTCCTCTTTCACCTTCATCAAGAGGTTCTTCAGTTCCTCTTTGTTTTCTGCCATGAGGGTGGTGTCATCTACATATCTGAGGTCATTGATATTTTTCCCTGCAATCTTGATTCCAGCTTTTTCTCATTCAACCTGGCATTTCATATAATGAACCCTCATATAAGTTAAGTAAACAGGCTAACAATATACAGGCTTGATTACTCCTTTCCCAATTTGGAACCAGAACCAGTCCCTTGTTCCATGTCCATTTCTAACCATTGCTTTTTGACCTGCATACAGATTTCTCAGGAGGCAGGTCAGGTGTCCTGGTATCCCTATCTCTTTTAAAAATTTCCCAGTTTTGTGATCTACATAATCAAAGGCTTTGGCCTAGTCAACAAAGCAGAAATAGATGTTTTTCTGAAACCCTCTTGCTTTCTTGATGGTCCAACAGATGCTGGCAATTTAGTCTCTGGTTCCTCTGCCTTTTCTAAATCCAGCTTGAACATCTGGAAGTTCTTGGTTCATGTACTGTTGAAGTCTCACTTGGGGAATTTTGAGCGTTACTTGGCTAGTGTATAAGATGAGAATCTGATTAAGTGAGTCTTTCAGACCCATGACCCCACCTGGACTGACATCAAACAGTGTTTTTGTTGTTTCTGCTGTTGGCTTGTTTTGAGTCCAAGAAGAAGCAGGTAAAGAGAACAGAATGCAAGTCACACTATTTTCAGACCTTAGAATCAAGTGGTTCAGATAACAAACACAATTAGGACTACCAAGACAATGCAGAGGAGACTGACCCATTATAAAAGTATGATCTTAAAGAGAATGAAGGCAGCAGGAAACAAATCTGTCATTTGGAGTAAGATGAAGAAAATCAGGAGCCAATAGAAAATCCTAGAGGACCACAGGGAGGGCATCTGAATTTATACTGCCACTAACCCTGAGACATTGGAAAGGAATGCAGTGACTACCTGGTGTTTAGTAACCAACATATAGAGGAAGAAATGTCAGAGAGAGAAAAAGGCACACACTCAAGTCTGCCCACTGATTGTTGCCATTTAGTGTCAACTGGTCAGCACAGAAATCTACACTAATGCCCACAGAGATTCTCAGCACTGGTAAAGGTACATAACCTCTGCTCCTTCTGAGGGAGAGCAAACCAGGACCCAACATTGCACCACGCCAACAAGAGGGATAATAGGAGAGAGAATATACTCGAAGGCTCAGAAATGGCAGGACCTGGCCACTACCCTCAAAAGCTGAAGTTCAAATAGATGATGGGCCCAGCAAGGCTTTCCCTAGTCCAATGACTAATACTTCACACTCTCAATGCAGGATGTGTGGGCTTGACCCCTCATCAGGGGACTAGATGCCACATGCTGAAGCTAAGAACTGGAAGAGCCAAAAATATAGATAAACGGGCTTCTCAGGTGGTGCTAGTAGTGAAGAACCCACCTGCCAATGTAGGAGATTTAAGAGATGTGTGTTCAATCCCTGGTTCAGGAAGAACCCCTGAGGAGGGCATGGCAACCCACTCCAGTACTCTTGCCTGGAGAACCACATAGATAGAGGAGCCAGGCAGGTTACAGTCCATAGGGTCCCTTAGTGGGGTGGCTTTCTTACTTAAGAGTAGCCGCTCCCACAACTCTGCTCGGAGAGGTTGATAAGTTAACACTTGATTAACCAATCACTAAATGGGCTCCACATCAAGTTCAGACTTTAGTCAATTTTAAGGGAACAGGAGGGCTATATCCACAGAAGGCTGTCTCACATTCAGGCCATCCTTTCAGACATCCTAGTGGCTACCAAGGGAAAAAAAAAAAACAAAAACAAAAACAAAGTCACACACAAAAAAATTGTCACAAGCTAAATCTTGCCGTCCTGCTACCCACAGAAGTAGGGCACCTGGAGCATGATTGTATAGAGACCAAAGGCATGATCTATTCTAGTTGTCCTACCTAGGAAATGAGCCTCTTCCAAACTCCAAAGAGAGATGGTTCCCAGATAGGAACAGGTTTACAAAATAAGGAAAAAGGCTGGTGGGATATCCAGTAACTTTCCAGACCCAAGTCAGAGAAGCAAAAAGGCTACCCACAAGCACTTCTGTCCAAAAGGTGGAACTGATACCCTTAAAGGAACTTTAGAGCCTGGGATGGGGAACATCTTAAATATTTATTCATATTCTTGGTATATATGTGGGTTTTCCTGGTGGCTCAGTAGTAAAGAACCTGCCAACAATGCATGCAATGCAGGTTCAATCTCTGGGTCTGGGAGTACTCCTAGAGGAGGAAATGGCAACCCGCTTCAGTATTCTTGACTGGAAAATCCCATGGCCAGAGGAGCCTGGTGGGCTACAGTCCACAGAGTCTCGATAAACACAGTAAACTGGTTTATGCATGCCGTCCTACACCATATAGTGTGTGTATATATATATATATAACAACTGAATATATATGTATAACTGAATCACTCTGCTATACAGAGTGATAAATTTAAAACAAAAAATTTAAATAAATTTAAAACAAAAAAGAAAACAATAAATTTAAAACAAAAAAGAAAGGACGAAAACTGGATTAATTTGCTTCTCACTGCCCTTCTTTGCGAAGAGTCAGAAAGGATGAAAACTGGATTAATTTGCTTCTCACTGCCCTTCTTTGCGAAGAGTCAGACACGAGACATGACTGAGTGACTTCACTTTTCACTTTCATGCATTGGAGAAGGAAATGACAACCCACTCCAGTGTTCTTGCCTGGAGAATCCCAGGGACGGGGGAGCCTGGTGGGCTGCCATCAATGGGGTCGCACAGAGTTGGACATGACTGAAGCTACTTAGCAGCAGCAGCAGCAGCCCTTCTTTGCAAGTGCTTAGCCCCAGTGGATAAGTTAAAATTAAATGCTTTGATCTCCTATATTGTAGATACATTCCTCTAGCCTGAGTGAATGGACACTCTAAATACCTTGAAATGGAACAGTTCGAGTGTAGCTTCCAGGTAGGAGAATCTGTGAAAGCTCTCACAAAACATGGTAACTAGGTGCTGCCCTAACCTGGCCCACTATCTCTTCTGGCCAGAAGCCTGGGGGCATCTAAAAATCAGGAAAACCAGCAACCTCCAAGACCAGCTCACTCCTAGGTAAAACAACCCCACTTGGTGATCCTAACCACACATATCATGCTGAAGTTGCTATGATCACTTCATGGGGTCATTGCACTCAAGTGAAGGGAGAATCTCAAGCCTAAACCTCCAGAGAAATGACCTATGACAATGACCTTCTTGACTACCCCTGTGAACCTCTCTGACCTGAAGCTTCTCTTTCAAAAAACAACCAAAGCCTGACCAGAGACATTCAGACCCAGCCAGTGAAGCTGGACATCAAGGCATATTTGCCCACAGGCAAACCTAGATACTTTACTTTCATGTTTCTGAAAGTGTTCTGTGTCCTTTTCCTCCAAAAGTTTAGAAAACTGAGGTTCATCTCATGAAGATGAACGTTTAGGACTGAAGCTTGGTAACAACCAAACAAATGTAATGGCGGCTGAGGGGAAAGTCTGCTCCTTTGCACAGGGCTATGATGATGCCTGAAATCAGCAGGAAACAATTACAGAGACAGACCATCACCCCTCCATATCCCTCGAGAGTAAGAAGCCAGACAGAGGAGGGATTTTTCACCAGCAAAACCCATTAAGAAGTCCCTAGCAATAACATTAGAAGCAGGGTTAAAAAAAAACAAAAACAAAAACTAAATAACCTTTCTCTTTTCCTTTGTGTTTCATCTGGTTTCACTTGCTCACAGGCTACCACGTGCCTCCTGCTGGTGCTTCAGACCAGAATTCCTCTGCTGAAGAGCTGTGCCAGCTCTGCCCAAGGATATAGGGAGAAGGACCAAACACAGCTCAGAGATTCAAGATGGCGGCAGCCAGTTGAGTACAAGCGGAGCAACACATGTGAATGTTCCCACAAGAACTCCACCTCCTCTACACTGGCAGCCTCAGCAGCCCTGCCCACAGCCTGTCAGGGAGATACTGTGCTCTAGCAGTGGTTCACCAAATTTTTGGCACCAGAGACCATCTTCATGGAAGACAGTTTTTCCATAAACAGTGGGATTGGGGACTAGGGGATGGTTTCCAAATAATTCAAGCACATTGCACTTATTTGCACGTTATTTCTATTATTATCACATCAACTCCATCTCAGATCATTAGGCATTAGATTCAAGAAGCTGGGGACCGCTGCTCTGGAGCCAGCTCATTCCTCTCATTCTTTGCTCAAAGAACACAGTTTCCCTTCCTTTGCTTCTGAACTGAGTTCCTTTCATTCTATTGGCTTGAACAACAAGGACAGGGAGATCCTTGTTGGAGTCTGACTCAAAGGGTCAGTAATAATGTCCAACTTTTTGTGACTCCTAGACAAGCCCACCAGGCTCCTTTGTCTTTAACAGGCAAGAACACTGGAGTTGCTTGCCATTTCCTCTTCCAGAGGATCTTCCAGACCCAGGATCAGACCTACATGCTATCTCCAACATTGACAAATGAATTCTTTTACTACTGAGCCATCTGGGAATCCCTCAGTAACAGTACTACATGTAAATTTTTAAATACATGAGCAGAATGTGGAAAAAAATGATATTGTATGATTCCTGAAGCTTAGGTTGAGAGACCTTGAAGATTTAGCTTTTGTGAAACAACTACTGCCCTGAAACAGCCATGGTGTGAGAGAGCCCTGTAGGTGCTACTGGAGAATGAGAGAGAACTGACTGAAAGGCACATGAGCGAGGCCATCTTGGAGCATCTATTCCGTTCAGGCTATCAGGGTGCTGCCTGGAAGCATCAGTGGAAGAACCATCCAGGTGAATCCAAGGAAAACTGCAGAATTATAACCAAATACAGTATTTTTATTTTAAGCCTTTAAGTTTTGGTGTTACAATTTTTAAACTATTAATTTGGGGATTAAATTGTGTGGTGGTAAGCCACTGATTTTTGACTTAGCTCTGTTTGCCAACATATAGCAATAGATAGCTTACATGCACACAAGGCAGAAAGTGAAAGAAAAACACTGAAAATTTCCTGGAATTCTTCCCCAGATATTTCTTGTAGCTGATGAGGAGGTATATACTGCGTGACATGAGTGGATCTTACATATGCTCAGAAGTTTCCCATCAAACTCCCTCCTGCTACTATGAATGTCCCTGGTGCTCTCAGGACTCTTGTACTCTTCTACAACTACAGAAGAGTACATGGCCAGAGATTGCAGAGAAAATTGCCAACTGTGTGGTGAAATTTGGCTCATGGGAAAGAAAACTTGATGAATATGTACGTCTTTCTCTGTCCTGTTAGCAAATTGCTTGGAAAACAAATCCAAAGTGTCTATTAAAAGATTCAGTGAGACAAAGAAATCAGCTGCAATGGGCAGCTCATAAGTTCTCCCTAAAAATATGAACTAGTTGCTTTTTGACATTTTATTATAAATGAAGAAGGAGGTGAGATGAAATTAGGAAGGAGAAAGAGGGTAAACAAAGAAGAAGGGGAAAAGAAAGAGTAGAAGTACAAGAGGAATAAGAAAGAATATCAGTTGTCAAGAGTCAACCATAGCAGTTTGCAATCAAAATGTAAAAGAAAGAAAGCCTGCACTATGATTATTCCAAGTATAGATTGGAAGTGAATTTGTTCCCACAAGTTTCTCCAGAAATCACCAGAAACTATATTAAAAAAGAAAAAATGGTATTAATACTATTGACTATACTATTTTCCAATCAGATGTAACTTTTAAAAGCAGGACAATTAAAATTCAACAGAGAAATGTCTCCAAAAAGATATCTTTTAAATAAATATATTTATATAAAATATCAAGTAAAAGATATTACAGATATGTTTATATGCATACATACATATTATTTCACTGAACAAGATCAGATCAGATCAGTCGCTCAGTCGTGTCCGACTCTTTGCGACCCCATGAACTGCAGCACGCCAGGCCTCCCTATCCATCACCAGCTCTCGGAGGTCACTCAGACTCACATTCATCGAATCAGTGATGCCATCCAGCCATCTCATCCTCTGTCGTCCCCTTCTCCTCCTGCCCTCAATCCCTCCCAGCATCAGAGTCTTCTCTAATGAGTCAACTCTTTGCATGAGGTGGCCAAAATACTGGAGTTTCAGCTTTAGCATCATTCCTTCCAAAGAAATCCCAGGGCTGATCTCCTTCAAAATGGACTGGTTGGATCTTCTTGCAGTTCAAGGGACTCTCAAGAGTCTTCTCCAACACCACAGTTCAAAAGCATCAATTCTTCGGCGCTCAGCCTTCTTCACAGTCCAGCTCTCACATCCATACATGACCACAGGAAAGACCATAGCCTTGACTAGGCGAACCTTTGTTGGCAAAGTGATGTCTCTGCTTTTGAATATACTATCTAGGTTGCTCATAACCTTCCTTCCAAGGAGTAAGCGTCTTTTAATTTCATGGCTGCAGTCACCATCTGCAGTGATTTTGGAGCCCAGAAAAACAAAGTCTGACACTGTTTCCACTGTTTCTCCATCTATTTCCCATGTAGTGATGGGACCAGATGCCATGATCTTCGTTTTCTGAATGTTGAGCTAAGCCAACCTTTTCACTCTCCACTTTCACTTTCATCAAGAGGCTTTTTAGTTCCTTGAGAACCCCATGAACAGTATGAAAAGACAAAATGATAGGATACTGAAAGAGAAACTCCCCAGGTCAGTAAGGGCCCAATATGCTACTGGAGATCAGTGGAGAAATAACTCCAGAAAGAATGAAGGGATGGAACCAAAGCAGAAAGAATACCCAGCTGTAGATGTGTCTGGTGATAGAAGTAAAGTCCGATACTGAACAAGATAAACCTCCATAAAATAATCTTATATCTATGTTTACTGAAATGTTTTGGAATAGTTTTATTGTTCCAAATGCACAAATTGTTTTTTAATTTTTTTATTTGGAGTATGGTTGCTTTACAATGTTGTGTTGGTTTTTAACTTTAATAAGTTAAAAGCTTTTAAACATTTATTCTTTCTTTCTTTCTTTTTTTTTTTTTAGCAAACTGAAAAGACATCTGGAAATTAAAGCTCACTGTTCTCTGAAGTGGTTCTGATTATAGAGGGTACTTTGGGAGAAAGGTTTTCCCCAGGATCATTAACATTTTGTATCATTCCCTTTAAAATGACCATATAAAAAGTAGAGAAAACAGCATTTATTGCCAACAGTACTGCAAAATGGCAGATTTCACTTGGTGAAAGACAGACCAGAAACAACAAAATTCTACCAAGTTTTGAGTTTCTGAACTCAGGGATTCTCTGAAACCAATTATTCACAAAACAATTCTTAAGGCATCACTCTTAACTTTGTTTTGAATAGTTGCATCCAAATTATCTCAGGAGTGATAGAAAAATAAAGCAAAATCCAAGCTCTGGACAATACTGGTGAGATTTTTAAATTCTACAACTAACATTAAAGGTTTCTGAAAAAGAGAGAATTTTATCAAATTTCTAAATTTTGAATACTTGTAATATAATTGCAAGGTGATGTTCTTAGAAATAGGGGGAGAATAAAATTTTTAAGATGATACTAAAATGATGAAGTGCATGCAAACCAGATTATGAGATGGATACTAATGACATATGAGTAGGAAAAGAAAATGACTTTCAAAAGAAAATGAGGTGTTAGTATGTTTAAAATGTTCCGAATGTGGAGGAAGAAATTCTTTGAGGTGAATCTTGATTCTGGGCAAAAGAAGCTTTCCTCCTGGACCTTACAGGATGGACAGTGGAGACACAATCCCCAGGCTTGATTTTAAATAACCAGTTTCTTTTAGATGATAACCAAGTCACATTATTCACAGTTGTCAAAAACTGCTATGATTTGAGGTCTCTTAAACTGAAGGACTCTCTGAGTGAAGAATAAAATGTTTTGTTTAATTCAAGAGGAAAAACAAAAGGAGAGTAAGAGTGTACATTAATTTTTGGACCCCTTTTTTTTTATAAAATTTTTATTTTAAAAAAGAAAAAAAAAAAAAAAAAAAAAAAAAATTATATTATATTTTATATTAGTGATGTTGTTCTATTTAATTTAATTATATTATTTTTTTTGTTGTTTCTCTTCCCTCCTAAAAAAAATAATATTTTTTTTTGTTTTTTTTTTTTTTGTTTTTTTTTTTTTTTCTTTCTTTTCTTTTTTTTTTTCTGTCCCCCTCCCCGCCCCCCCCCCCCCCCCCCCCCCCCCCCCCCCCTCCCCCCCCCTCTCACTACCCAAAAAAAATAGTGGGTTGTGTGTTCAATCCAAAAAACAAAAAAAAAAAGATAAAAAGGAAAAGTGTTCAGTCGTCCCCGACTCCCCCCCACCCCCCCCCCCCCCCCCCCCCACCCCCCCCCCCATCATTTTCCCTAACCATTACAGGGGGTACATTCCCCCAGTGAGTGTATAGCCCAAATCTAACCATTCCCTTGAGTGGAGAGAGCAGCATGGATGCATGAACACCAGCATTTGTAAATGGATAACCAGTGGGAATTTGCTGTTAGGACTCAGGGAACTCAAACTGGGGCTCTGTCATAACCTTGAGAGGTGGGGATGGATGGGATGTGGGAGGGAGATTCCAGAGTTGAGGGGACACACATACACCTATGCTCCGCTCATGTGGATGGATGACAAATCAAACCGATATTGTAAAGCAGTATTCAGTCCACTGGAAATAAATAACTGTTAAAGAAAAACAAAGATGAAATGAACAGAAGCACAAACTTTACAACTAACACCAGAATTCCCTTGAAAAAACTATACAATTTGAGAAAACAACAAAGATCTACACACAACAAAAAAGCCCACTCACCAAATTAGGAATATACGTGATTTCAAACACTGACTTTTACAATTTTTTCCATTTACTCTGTGAAGGACCTTATTCGAGAGGACCAAAAGACACTCTGTTAAATGAACCAGTGACCACTCACACTTGCCAGGCAACAGAGAGGAGAAAAGACTTGCAGGAGTGTTCTCCCTATAGGAGGTCCTGGTAGGGAACAAGGATCGAACAAGCTCCCACCAACCAGGATTCTGGAGAGGTCAACAAGAGGTCAACAAGAGCTGGGAAACTGCAGTCCAGAGGTCCTAGCAACTTCCCAGGATCCTCCTCGCTGCAATCCATCTCGGCTGAGTGATGCATGTGCCCCCAGGACGGATCCCAATTCAGAATGACTGGCAAGAGACAAACCAGCAACGAACCCAATGACCATAAAGCCTGAGACGGTGAGCCACGTGGCAGAGCAGTTCTCTCCGTTTTCCTCGCCCTCCTGCCCTCCGCCCCGGCAGCCCTTCTCAATGAAGTCTCTTCGCTTGGACGGCACTCCTCTCCTCGCCTCGGACAATTCATTTACAAGTGTCAGACAAGAATGCACTCTCAAGCCCTGGAACGGATCCCCCTTCCTTCATCAGAACCACAATCCAGGAGAAAATTAGCTTCCAAATGCTCCCTTGTAGAGAAGGCAATGGCCCCAGTATTCCCAGGGACAGAGGAGCTTGGTGTCCAGGTCATGTCCAGGTCACGTGTCCAGGAAATAGTGTTTCCTTAACGTAGATGAGGAGAACAAGGGATGAGTAAAACCTACTGTTCTGTCAAGTCGCTTCTGAGCCTTTTGGGGGAGCCAACCTGAAGCAAGAGTCTAGCAGAAACACATGGGATATTTCCATCGCTTAAGACAAACATTTCCTTAGGAAAAAATGCATCGCTTTGCTCAAGGTTTTTCTGGGAAATTCTTACACATCAGGAGATGGCTCCGAGCTGCATTTGCACA
The DNA here is from genome assembly GCA_935064755.1 of Tragelaphus eurycerus. NCBI lineage: Eukaryota > Metazoa > Chordata > Mammalia > Artiodactyla > Bovidae > Tragelaphus > Tragelaphus eurycerus. Next base: position 4,712,354 of record CAKXYN010000123.1, read on the forward strand.
AAAAAGAACATCCATGCCAAGGACAATGTGCAGAGCTCTGTGACCATCTGCTTCCCCACAGCCAGCTGCCTTTACAAGTGACCTCCTAAGGCCTTCGCCAAACTACAGGAGCGCCTCTGGGTCTCCTGTTTCCCTCACTTTTTGGACTCTTTGCTTAAAAAAAGAAAAACACAAGAACAAAACAAAACAAAAACAAAAACACCATGTACACTTCTTTATACAATGACACAATGCAAGGACACCAGGCCTTCAAGTTTTAGAGCTCATTTGCAAAAATTCTTAGAGCTTGTTTTTTAAAAATAAACCACCACATAATAGAACATGTTACACGTTCTAACTATTCAGTTCCAAAACACCAAACGTTTACTGCACAAGGTGGTGTGAAGCTGAATGGGCCCCTTAAATAGGGCTGGCCCCCTCACCTGTGCCCGCCCGATATTAGGGCCGACACCCGTACCTGTGCCCACACCTAATTAGGGCCAGCCCCTTCAATTGATTTGTTTCTTTTTGTTTTTTTTTTTTTTTTTTTTTTTTTTTTTTTTCTACTTTAAAAGGAAGACCCCCCTTGATTTTTTTTTTCATTTTTTTTTTTTCGGGCCGGGCCCATTTTTTTAAAATTTTTTTTTTTCTCTTTTTTTTTTTTTTTTTTTTTTTTTTTTTTTTTTTTTTTTTTTTTTTTTTTTTTTTTTTTTTTTTTTTTTTTTTTTTTTTTTTTATTTTTTTTTTTTTTTTTTTTTTTTTTTTTTTTTTTTTTTTTTTGTTTTTGTTTTTTTTTTTTTTTTTTTTTTTTTTTTTTTTTTTTTTTTTTTTTTTTTTTCTTCTCTTTTTTTTTTTTCTTTCTTTTTTTTTTTTTTTTTTTTTTTTTTTTTTTTTTTTTTTTTTTTTTTTTTTTTTTTTCTCTTAAAACAAAAAAAAAAATAAAACTAAATTTTTCTTTCTTTTTTTTTTTTTTTTTTTTTTTTTTTTTTTTTTTTTTTTTTTTTTTTTTTTTTTTTTTTTTTTTTTTTTTTTTTTTTTTTTTTTTTTTTTTTTTTTTTATTTTTTTTTTTTTTTTTTTTCTATTTAATTTTAAATTATTTATTATTTTTTTTTTTTTTTTTTTTTTTTTTTTTTTTTTTTTTTTATTTTTTTTTTATATTTTATAAAAAAATAAAAAAATATCACAGTTTCTTAAGAAGAAGAACCTGCAATGTCATCCAGTCTCAGCTATTTGAGCACTCATAGCACTATTCAGACAGGAAAATATGGGCGTGTGTGTTTATGTCAGAAGTAAGATGGACATATTTAGGATATAGATGTTGTCATATTTCGAAACTCAAAAGTTGTTTCAAATTTCAGTTGAGTGCATTAGACATATTAGAAAGAAGGAAACTGTTAGAGACAGATGAAAGAATCTTTATGAAACATGAGGGAAGTGAGGGTTGGATAGACGTGTGACTTAGAGGATTTACTTTATCTCTTTGGACTTTGTGTCTAAATCAGAATTAATGAAAGGACTGTCATCTTGACATAAGTTGATCAAAATATGTAGAATATGTGCACTTCCATTTCTTTAGGTGAGGTGCTAAACAGTGGTAAGTACCCATTTTTCCATTTTTATCAATTCTGGTTATTCATTTGTTTTGAGTTAGAAATAAATGTTGCTGGTCTTTGTTACATTTTTTTTTTTTTCTTTCAGGTAATGTAATTGACTCTTGGGAAGTGGCCTGCTAAACTAATTCCATGGAAAAAATAAGCAATGTAACTCAATTTGTTTTCTGGGGTCTTTCTCAGAACATAGAGGTTGAAGAAGTGTGTTTTGTTGTGTTTTCTTTCTTCTGGGAAACCTCCTCATCAAACTGACAGTTTGTGTGGGCAACCTTTTCAAGTCTCCAATGTATTTCTTTCTCAACTACCTGTCTTTTGTGGATATTTGTTACTTTTTGGTCACAGCTCCTAAGATGATTGTGGACATATTAGCCAAGAGGAAAATGATCTCCTATGTGGGGGTGCATGTTGCAACTCTTTGGGGTACATTTCTTTGGTTGTACTGAGATCTTCATTCTTACTGCATTGATTGTTACTTGACTATTTGTAAACCCCTACACTATATGACCCGGGGAAGGCAATGGCACCCCACCCCAGTACTTTTGCCTGGAAAATCCCATGGACGGGGGATCCTGGTAGGCTCCAGTCCATGGGGTCGCTGGGAGTCGGACACGACTGGGCGACTTCACTTTCACTTTTCACTTTCATGCATTGGAGAAGGAAATGGCAACCCACTCCAGTGTTCTTGCCTGGAGAATCCCAGGGACGGGGGAGCCTGGTGGGCTTCCGTCTGTGGGGTCGCACAGAGTCGGACACGACTGAAGCGACTTAGCAGCAGCAGCAGCACACTATATGACCATCATGGATGGAAGCAGATGCAATAAAATGCTGCTGTGAACTTGGATAGGTGGGTTCTTACACTGGTAATCTAACTATCCTTTTGTGGACCCAATGAGATTGATCACTACTTTTGTGATGTTCACCCCGTGCTAAAACTCGCCTGCACAGACACATATGTTGTTGGTGTTGTCGTGACAGCCAACAGCGGTACCATTGCTCTGAGGAGCTTTGTCATTTTGGTAATCTCCTATACCATCATCCTGGTGTCCCTGAGAAAGCAGTCAGCAGAACGCAGGCACAAAGCTCTCTCCACCTGTGGCCCCCACATCTCTGTGGTCGCCATCTTTTTTGATCCCTGTACTTTAATGTATATGCGTCCTGATACTACCTTTTCAGAGATTAAGATGGTGGCTGTGTTTTATACCATCATCACCTCCATGTTAACCCCCCTGGTTTATACACTGAGAAATGCAGAAGTAAAAAATGCAATGAAGAAACTGTGGGACAGGAGGGTTTTCTGGGAGGCTAATGGTAAATAGTGAAAAGTGACAATCCACGGTGGATGATCTCAAAGTTTCTCATCTGCACAGTGAAGACAATAATAACGATCTCACAGGGTGTCTTGAAGGGAACAAATAAGAGAATAACACATTCTACAGAAGCAAGTTATTATTTATCATTATGATTATATTTGTTCTAATATTTCATAGTCATAATTTTCTGAAATATCTAGAACAAAGAAATCCTATCAAACTCAGAAATTCAGCATGGTAAGTCTTTGCCCTCTTCATTTTTTCCCTTTTTTTCAATTTTCTTTCAAAAATGAGAGTTCACCATGATTGTATTAAGACTTAAGGGTATTTTCTAGTGTTTAGATTTATGGTTCTTACATAATGAGCATTTGATGTGTGTATGTTGTTTGAATGAAAGAATTCAGGAAAAATGACCAAAATCTGAATTAAGGAATTCTGGTACAAATCCTCCAAAACAGCAAAACTAAACCTTGTAAGGTTTGGATGGGAGGGTTTGTGGGCAGAATGTCAAAGAGATAAAACACAGGCATAGAAAGCAAAAGACCTGTTATCCTCTGATTTGGGGAAAAATCTTTCTTTCTTTAGGACTCATTTTCCTTACTTAAACAATAAGTCTATTGGAAAAAAAAATTACCCCTAATATCTGCATTTTAACTTTCAGTTCAGTTCAGTTCAGTTGCTCAGTCGTGTCCGACTCTGTGACCTCATGAATTGCAGCACGCCAGGCCTCCCTGTCCATCACCAACTCCTGGAGTTCACCCAGATTCACGTCCATCGAGTCAGTGATGCCATCCAGCCATCTCATCCTCTGTCGTCGTCCACTTCTCCTTCTGACCCCAATCCCTCCCAGCATCAGAGTCTCTTCCAGTGAGTCAACTCTTTGCATGAGGTGGCCAAAATACTGGAGTTTCAGCTTTAGCATCATTCCTTCCAAAGAAATCCCAGGGCTGATCTCCTTCAGAATGGACTGGTTGGCTCTCCTTGCAGTCCAAGGGACTCTCAAGAGTCTTCTCCAACACTACAGTTCAAAAGCATCAATTCTTGGGCGCTCAGCCTTCTTCACAGACCAACTCTCACATCCATACATGACCACAGGAAAAAACATAGCCTTGACTAGATGAACCTTTGTTGGCAAAGTAATGTCTCTGCTTTTCAATATGCTATCTAGATTGGTCATAACTTTGCTTCCAAGGAGTAAGCATCTTTTAATTTCATGGCTGCAGTCACCATCTGCAGTGATTTTGGAGCCCCCCAAAATAAAGTCTGACACTGTTTCCACTGTTTCCCCATCTATTTCCCATGAAGTGATGGGACCGGATGCCATGATCTTTGTTTTCTGAATGTTGAGCTTTAAGCCAACTTTTTCACTCTCCTCTTTCACTTTCATCAGGAGTCTTTTTAGTTCCTCTTCACTTTCTGCCATAAGGGTGGTGTCATCTGCATATCTGAGGTTATTGATATTTCTCCTGGCAATCTTGATTCCAGCTTGTGTTTCTTCCAGTCCAGCATTTCTCATGATGTACTCTGCATATAAGTTAAATAAGCAGGGTGACAATATACAGCCTTGACATACTCCTTATTTTAACTTTAGCATCCTATTTATATGCTTCTGATAACTGAGTCTTGTAGTATGTAGTCAGCCATCATTATTATTGTAAAGTGATTAATAGGAAACACTTAAAGAAACTGAACAATACCAAAGACATCTGTGATGAATACAAGATTGTGTGTTAATCAAGAGGGTAAATGTAATTTACTGAAATGCATGATTGAGAAACAATATTTCCTCCAATGTTTGAACCAAACAGCTTTACTGAAAACAGTGAGCCATTTATCACTGCTTCCTTGACTGACACAACCTATTTTCTAGCTGTGGATTCTAGAGAGAGTCATTCTGGACAAATAAACATACCTTTCATAGGTAAACTGGTACTTGTCCTAGTAACGCATTCCTCTTCTCTTTGTCCTACCTAAGCTTTATTTTTCCAAAGCAATAAACCCATCACTGATTATCTCTCTGCCATTTATTTTCATTTTTTTTGCAAGTCTGATTATTTAAATTACTATCAATATGTGGGCATGTGATTGTAATTTTGGAATGTGTGTGTTGTGTGCATATATTATTGATATATTAAGCACTGTACACTGTCAGTGTCTTACACAATGATATTAGCTATTGGAGCACTCATAGAATTAAAGATAATAAATATCAAAAGGCAACAAGACATTTAACAAGACATTTATGATTGATAAAAGTTATTAAAATTTATAAGACCCCTTGCCTCTGACTACATGAATCCATATCTATTGCCCGAGTTTAGACATAGACTCACTGGACCTCTATGAACCTGAGGTTTTGCTCAGCTTTAAGATGGTAACTAGGCCAGTGCTCTCCAAACTTGTCTGATCATTTTAATTCTCTTGAGATGTTTTTAAAAAAATGACAGTATCTATTCTAAGAATCTGTGATTAGGTAGACCAACATTCAGTTCAGTTCAGTTCAGTCACTCAGTATCTTTGCGACCCCAAAGACTGCCACACGCCAGGCTTCCCTGTCCATCACCAACTCCCAGAACTTGCTGAAACTCATGTCCATCGAGTTGGTGATGCCAGCCAACCATCTCCACCAGTGTTAGAGGGTATAAAAAAAATCTGTATTTTCAACAAGCTCCTCTGGTAATTTTTATACAGGTAGTGGCACATCAAAAATTTGGAAACACTGGGACTAGATGATACTTAATCTTAGAGCACAAAAATGTCTTTGAATCAATCAATTCCAAAGGGTCCTACCTTGGATATATATTCCCATCTGTTCTACCATTTAAAAGGATACAGGATACAGGATTCTTGGGGCTGATGCACTGGGATGACCCAGAGGGATGGTACGGGGAGAGAGGTGGGAGGGGGGTTCAGGATGGGGAACACATGTACACCTGTGGCAGATTCATGTTGATGTATGGCAAAAAAAATATATTATTGTAAAGTAATTAGCATCCAATTAAAATAAATAAATTTAAATTAAAAAAGGAAAATTAAAAAAAAAGAAACTAAACTTGAACTAAATTTATAAAATTGTGGAATAAATTAATGTAGTTCATGTATAAATATTTCCACGATACTCTTTCCCTTATGTTTCTGCATCAAAGACTTGACTACTGCCAGTTATTTATATTGATGACCTGAAGCCCTGAAGAAGGTACAAGCTGACAGATTCAATAATCTCAAAGACCTAGAAACAAAACACACTGATGTAGGAGACAGATGGGCTCAAATTTAGATGTTTACAGCTGGTCTTCTGTTTATATTTCATGGGGTGCAGTGGGCTTCAGGCTGAATACTTAAAACTGTTGGCATTTTCTGAGACAGTGGATAGGTGGGCTCCAGTTAAGGCATTTACAGTTTCCTGTTTGCTCTGGAAAATGAAAGTAACAACATAAACAGGGTAAATACCCAGCATTTGTCTCTTGTAAGCATCTTAAGATAATAGTCACGGCAGTAGTCAAAGGAATAGTCAAGGCAAGGACAATGAATGGCAAAACCTTGTTTGAGTAAAGGATTAAGGGACCTCCCTCCTCTTCTTTATGAAACAAGGGAGACATTATACTTGTGCAGGAAGGCTTCATCTGGGCCAAAAGCCAAGTGGTAATGGCAGGCTATAATGAGTCTTATTCTTACAGAAGCCTTCACTCTGAGAGCCTTGTTGGCAGGGGCATGGTAGGGTGAGGGGGGTGCTTGCTCATCCAGGGGAGTACCCCAGGGTAGGTCAAGCATGGGAAAAGAAACCAGATAATTGGCTAAAGGTAGATAAAACCTGAAAGAACTGACCTATATAAATGACTTAAACACCTCCTTATAGCACTCCCCCTAACTTGGAGGAACGCCCACAGTCTTTCTCTCTGAGTGTGTGTCTCGGCCTTGCTTCTGTCTTAACAAGCAGTTTCTCTATGTACTCTCCCACTTCTTGCTGTGCTACATCTCTAATAATAAACTTTGTATCTTCATTTACAGTTTCTGCCTACATGACAAAGGAATTTTTCAATGGGGACAGAGGTACAGGGAAAAACAGCTTCTAGCCTCTGAGCCCTAGCTGGTTTGGTGGCTAAGATTCCTGGTTTCCTTTCAGGCTGTGTGTGTGTGTGTCTTAGTCACTTAGTCATGCCCAACTCTTGGGGACCCCGTGGACTGTAGTCCTCTGTCCATGGAATTCTGCTTGCAAGAATACTGTAGTGGGTTGCTATGCCCTTCTTCAGGGGATCTTCCCAACCCAGGGATCAAACACTGGTATCCTGCATTGCAAGTGGATTCTTTACCATCTGAGCCACCCCAGCCAGGCTCCCCAGGTTCAAATCTTGTACAGGAAATTAAGATCCCTCATGATCCCACTACTTACAGCTGCCTTATAGAGATCAATATGAAAGGGTATTCAAGTTTCCACCACTGATTTTATAAACTTCACAGCAGTTTCTCAGAGTCAATCTCAATGAGAGAAGCTCAGGGAGACTGCCCATGGGAGTGCCTCATTTCGACAATGGTCTGATGTGTCCAGTTCTTACACGATAACCTGGATTGTTTTGTGTTTTGAAGTACAATGCAACTTCATCACTTAATTACAATCTTAGAAGTATTCCTTTTTCTACAAGTTCAGTGTGTGTGTGTGTGTGTGTGTGTGTGTGTGTGTATCAGTTCAGTTGAGTAGCTCAGTCGTGTCTGACTCTTTGCGACCCTATAAATTACAACATGCCAGGCCTCCGTGTCCATCACCAACTCCCGAAGTTCACTCAAACTCACGTCCATCGAGTCGGCGATGCCATCCAGCCATCTCATCCTCTGTCGTCCCCTTTTCCTCCTGCCCCCAATCCCTCCCAGCATCAAGATCCACAAGGTAAGTGCACCACAGTATAGAGAGTGATATGCATTGCTGTACTTTCATAACAGTCAGTGGTACACTCAGATATCACACATATAGAATGTACAATTCAGTCTTAGAAGACTAAGATAGAACTTCCATTTTCTTCATTAGAAAAAAACAAAACAGCATAAGGTATATGTGAACCTACCCTGAGGTTTGGGATGAAGCCTGGTCAAGCTTGACCTATATCATCTGAACCCCAGCTGACCCAAAGACACATGAGCAAGGATTCTTAATGCTTATTGTATAATCCTTGAGTTTGGAATGGTTTTTTATCTGACTTAGCCAAGAATGGTGTGATCAAACTGGGCATAGGGGTTCTGAGGCATATTACTGAATTAACAAAAAAAAGTTATGATTATATTTAGAGTTAGCTAATTGAAAGGAGTAGTATAAAAGGCTAGCTAGAAAGAATGGGAAGGAGATTGGTTATATAAACACAGGGCAAATTCTAAATACCTAAGGCTGCAGCAAGTCTCCCTCCCTCTATTTTTCCATGAATAATATGTGAGAAGAGAAGGATATAGTGATAATCACTCTTGGGTAGATTCATTTCACCCCTCCTTTGTTGATTAGTTGCAGAAGAGAGTTAACAACAGGTAAATCTAGCCATATTCAAACAGGTTCTTAAAGAGCTGTCATCTTCTGGGGAAAAAAATCAATAGTAAATTTTTCAGAATCAGAAAATATAATTCATTACTAGAAAAAGTGGCCTAACTAAGCATCAATGGCAAGCTTATGAAAAACAGACACTTGAATTAGCTGCCCCTGCAGCTATAGAAATTTCTGTTCTCCTTTACCTTCCTGAATCAGATAATATACCAGAAAGTAGTCACCACCAGACCTACATCAAAAAGAAACCCTGACTTGCTCTGCTACTGTCTTTTTTTCTCCTTTGCTAGATATTCCATTATTTTTCTGCCTCCCCTTATGTTCTAAGATTTCTAAATTTTCAAGCAGAACACATATCAGGGACTTCTTGGAAGAAAAACAATGTTGCTTAAATCTTCAACATATACCTAATTTCTGCATGTGTGTACTTCATTTTAGAGTGCAGATTCCTGTTGAACAAGGGACAGTAATTCTTTAAGAGTACATAATACAATTTCTTAGTGAGGTCAATGGTGAAGAAGATTGTGCACCAGAAGATAAGAACTCTGTGCCTCTCATAGTTGAGAACTTGGTGAACACACCCTCCAAGTCTTAGATGACCCTAGACACCTAAGAGATGTCTGAGATCAGAATCCTGACCTCAGAATTCTCTTCAAAATTCATGAAGATTGAAGATTCTTGTCTAAATTAAGGAACACCTGAATGTGCCAAAAATATTTTAGTTTATGCCCCAGTTGTCAACTGGCTATGCCTGTTTCTTAGTCTAATCACCTTTATTTCTCTGTAGAATGAAAACCTGTCTGAGGGAAAATGAGATAGATTTACCTAGTTTGACTAATGGAAAGTGAAGTCCCTCAGTCGCGTCCGACTCTTTGCGACCCCATGGGCTGTAGCCTACTAGGCTCCTCTGTCCATGGGATTTTCCAGGCAATAGTCCTGGAGTGGATTGCCATTTCCTTCTCCAGGGGATCTTCCCAACCCAGGGATCAAACTCGGGTCTCCCACATTGTAGACAGATGCTTTACCATCTGAGCCACAAGGGAAGACAAACAAGACACCATCAAAATACATTATTAGCATGATGAGAGTGAGGATTAACAAAGTGCATCCCAGGAGCATCCATTTCTTCAGCTATATGCCTTCTTAAGCTCATGACATTTCACAGAATGGGAAATAGTCCATGTTGCACATTTACAAAGAACATAAGTTTTATATACTCATGAAGATTGTTTAAATAAAGTGATAATATGGTTATAGAATTGGATTTATAAAAAGGAAAAAAATTGCTTACTTTTCAAGTCTTTTAATTACCTACAATAAGGTACTAGTTTTAATTTGAATTACTGTCAGAGTAGTGTAAGTAGAATAATTATATCCAATACATTGTTTTAGATGCAGGATTTGTTAATGTAAAAAAATTAAAGTATACAATACTTGTAAAACTTTTGGCATTGCATTTTTGAAATTACTGCAGTGGAAACCAAAAAAAAAAAAAAAAAAAAAAAAGAAAGAAGTGTTTTAAGAAACCTCTGTGTGTCATGTCTCACTCAAGAATATCTGTTTCCTGAAAGAGGTCAGAAAAGCCAACCATGCAGTTTTCACAACTTTCCCTGAAAAAAAAAAAAAAATGCTGAAATGCACTTGTCATGTCAAGGAATACAAAGAACAGAATGTTCCAGAATGTCAGAGCTGGAAAGGACCCGAAAGGCATCTGATCCACTCCCCTTGTAGGGAGTCTCAGTCAAGTGACAGAGGGAGAGTGGCTGAGGGGGGCTTCACTCTTCAGGGTTGCAGCTTTGAATGACATCACACGATCCTTCTGTATCTGTTGTACTTGTCAACATTAACGATTGTGTGGATAAAACTAGATCAGACAAAAGGCAGGACAGCCAGAGGCTTCATTTTCCTGCAGAGAGTTCATCTTGGCCCCACACTTTCCTTATGGCATTCTTCATGTCTGTGTTTCTCAGGGTGTAGATGAGAGGGTTGAACAAGGGGGCAATCATGGTGTAAAATAGGACAAAGACCTTGTCATTCCTGACAGAATCAGCCTTGGAGACATAGGTGAAGATGAGGGGCAAGAAGAACATGAAGACCACAGTGATGTGTGAACCACAGGTGGAGAGGGCTTTGCAGCGGTCTTCAGATGAGCAAATCCTCAGGGTGGACAGGATAATGATGTAAGAAATCACGAAGGCAACAAAGGTCAAAATGGACAACACCCCTGTGGTGGTAATGATTGCCATCACCCACAGTCTAGTGTCCATGCAGGCAAAGGGAATACATCACAGAAATAGTGGTCTATTTGATTAGGGCCACAGAAAGAAAGCCCAATAATAATTAATACTTGCATGATTGAATAGCCAGAAGCCTTGCATGATTGAATAGCTAAAAGCTCCCATAGCAGAAGCCATTACAAGGACACAGCACACCTGACTGTTCATGATGACCATGTAGTTAAAAGGTCTGCAGATGACAGCATAGTGGTCCTAGGCTATGGACACTGAGATGAAGATCTCAGTGGCTCCAAAGAAGTGGGCAGAAAACATCTGGGCCATGCAGCTGATGTAGGAGATGGTCTTCTGTTGGGCCAGCAAGTCATTGATCAATTTGGGTGCCACTGTGGAGGTGAAGCAGATATCCATCAAGGACAAATAACTGAGGAAAAAGTACATGGACTGTTCACTGAGGCAGCTGCCCCTGATGGTGAGAAGAATGAGCAGATTCCCTGAGAGAATCACAATATAGCAAAGTAAAAACAGCACAAAGCAGGCAACTTTCATATTCTCATCAGTAAAAAGCCCCAGGAGGATAAATTCTGTGACATTTTCATGTCCCATTGTTTCTGTGGGTTTGATCGTTTAGAGGTGCAAGTTAGTATATCCGAAACACACAACTTTTTTGAATTATTTATGTATTTCAAAAGTCATTCATGCAGTCAATAAATATATATTGCTGTTTCCAAATGATACAAATATTATAACTGCTGCTAAGGGTACAGCAGTATACAAAATATACACATTTCACCCATACATAAAGTTTATTAGAGAAGACATACAGTGACAATAATAGTAAAAAATAATCGACTTATTGAGGTAGAGCCAAGGAGAATGCAGAGTCTGCATCTCTCCACCTTAGGGAACCTAGCTGACAATGGTAGGGATGTTAATGCCCAAGCAGGTGGGAGGAACCTCTGAGTGATTAGAGAATATTAACTCCAGTGAGGTCTCCCAGAGGTCCACATTTGAACACCAAGACCTGGCTCTTCCCAACTCTCTGCAAACCCCAGTGCTGGAAACTTTGGGTAAATAATCAGCAAGACAGGAACACAGCCTCATCCAAAAAAAAAAAAAAAAAAAAAAGGCAAGAAAAAAATATGTTACAGACAAAGGAGCAAGGTAAAAACCTATAAAACCAAATATATGAAGAGAAAATATATTCTTATCTTTTTTAAACTACATGAGAAAAGAATTTAGAGTAATGACAGTAAAGATGATCCAAAATCACAAAATATAGAGTGCAAATAAAGATTTAGAAAATATAAGAAATGTTCAATAAAAACATGTAAGGACTAAGGAAAATATGTGGAGATGAATGACACAATAACTGAATGAAAAGTACATTAGGAGGAATCAATAGCAGAATAACTGAGGCTTAAAAAATGAGTAACTGAGCTGGAAGACAGAATGGTGGAAATGACTACTGAGGAGCAGAACAAACACAAAATGAAAACAATTGAAAACAATCTCAGAGAAATCTGAGACAACACTAAACACACTAACATTCAAATTTTAAGGGTCTCAGGAAGAAGAAGGAAAAACAGCCTGACAAGATATTTGAAAAGATTATACTTGAAAACTTCTTTAATATAGGAAAGTAAATGACTACTCAAGTCTAGGAAGTTTTGACAGCACCTCCCACCCAGGATAAACTATAGTAGAAACACACCAAAACAATATGAATCAAAGTAATAAAAACAAATGCAAAGGAAAAATATTAAAACTGAAAGGGAAAAGCAAAAAAAAAAAAAGAAATCCCCATAAGGTTATCAGCTGATTTTTCAGCAGAAACTCTTCAGCCCAGAAGGGAGTGATAGGATCTATTTAAAGTGATGAAAGAGAAAATTCTACCATCAACATTACTTTGCCCAGCAAGGATCTTAGATTTGACAGAGAGATCAAAAGCTTTACTAACAAGCAAAAGCTAAAAGAATTCTGCAACACCAAACTAGGTTTACAGCAAATGCTAAAGGAACTTCTCTATTCAAGTGATGCCCCATATTAACAAATTAAAGAATAAAAACTCAGCATATTTGAAAGCAGAGACATTACCCTGCTGACAAATCTACTGCTTTTCCAGTAGTCATGTATGGATGTGAAAGTTGGACCATAAAGAAAGCTGAGCTCTGAAGAACTGATGCTTTTGAACTGTGGTATTGGAGAAGACTCTTGAGAGTACCTTGGATTGCAAGGAGATCCAACCAGTCAATCCTGAAGAAAATCAGTCCTGAACATTCATTGGAAGGACTGATGCTGAAGTTGAAGCTCCAATACTTTGGCCACCTGATGTGAAGGACTGACTCATTAGAAAAGACCCTTATCCTGGGAAAGATTGAAGGCAAGAGAAGAAAGGGATGACAAAGGATGAGGTGGTTGGATGGTATCACCGACTCAGTGGACATGAGTTTGAGTATGCTCCAAGAATTGGTGATGGACAAGGAAGCCTGGTGTGCTGCAGTCCATGGAGTCACAAAGAATCGGACACAACTGAGTGACTGAACTGAGTGAATCATCTCAATAAAAGTAGAAAAAATTTTTTGACAAAATCCAACACCTGCTTATAGTAAAAACTCTTCAGAAAGCGGGCATAGAAGGAACATACCTTAAGATAATAAAGACCATCTATGACAAATATAGAGCAAATACCATTCTCAGTGGTGAAGGCATTCCCCTAAAATCATGAACAAGACAAGGCTGTCCACGCTCACCACTATTATTCAACATAGTTTGTGAAGTCCTGGCCATGGCAATCTGGGAAGATAAAGAAAAGAATATAAATTGGAGAAGAAGAAGTAAAACTATCTGTTTGCAGATGACATAATATTACACATAGAAAATCCTAAAGATGTCACCAGAAAATGACTGGAGCTAATCAACAAATTTGGTAAAGTTGAAAGATATAAAACTAATGCACAGAAATCCCCTGCATTCCTATACACTAACAATGAAAGAAAAATTAAAGAGACAATCCCATTTACCACTGCAGCATAAAGAATAAAATGCCTAGGAATAAACCTACCTAATGAAACAAAAGACCTATACTCAGAAAACTATAAAACACTGAAATGAAAGAAACCGAAGATGATACAAATAGATGGAGAAATATACTACGTTCTTGGATCGGAAGAATAAATATTGTGAAACTGAATATTCTATTCAAATCAATCTATAGATTCAATGCAATCCCTATAAAATCACCAATAGCATTATTCATAGAATTAGAACAAAAATTTTTACAATTTGTATGGAAACACAGTCTATGGAGTCTTAAAGAGTCTTAAACACACTCACTTATGACTGAGTGACTGAACTGAACTGAACTGACTGATGGAAACAAAAAAGACCTCAAATATTCAAAGTAATCTTATGAAAGAAATACAGAGCTGAGGTATCAGACTCTGTGACTTCCAGCTATACTTCAAGCTAAAGTAATCAAGACAGAATTTTACCGGCACAAAAATAAAAACATAGACAAATGATACAGGATAGAAGCTCAGAAATAAGCCCACATAACTGTGAGCACCTAATGTATGACAAACGAGGCATGAATATACAATGAGAAAAGACAGTCTCTTCAGTAATGGTGTTGGGGAAGTTGGCCTACTATATCATACACAAAAATAAAATAAAAATGGACAAAAGACCTATATGTAACACTGAACACTATCCAATTGTTAGAAGAATACATAGGGGAAATACTCTTTGACATAAGCAAGATTTTTGACCCACTTCCTAGCTTAATGAAAAAAAAAAAAAAAAAGCAAATAGGTCCTAATTAAACTCAAAAGCATTTGTACAGCAAAAGAAACAATAAGCAAGATAGGAAGATAATATTCAGAATGGGAGAAAGCATTTGCAAATGGAACAACAGATAAAGGATTAATTTCCAAAATATACAAACGACTCATGGAGCTCAATATCAAAATGCAAATAACCATCAAAAAATGGGCAGGAAACTTAAAGAGACATCTCTCTAAAGAAAACATACAGATGGTCAAGAGACACATGAAAAGATGAAAATCAAAACTACAATGAGGTTTCACCTCACAATGGTCAGAACGGCCATTATAAAAAAAAAATTACAAACAATAAATGCTTGAGGGAGTATTGAAAAAAGAATACCTTCTTTCATGGTTGGAGGGAATGTAAGTTAATACAGCCGCTGTAGAGAACAGTATGAATATTCCAAAAGAAACTAACCATAAAACTACAATATGAACAAACAAGTCCACTACTGGACATACACCCTGAGAGAACCAGAATTCAAAAACACACATTTACCCCAGTATTTATTGCAACATTATTTACAATAGCCAGGGCATGGAAACAGGCTAAATGCGGAATGACAGGTGAGTGGATAAAGAAGGTGTGGTACATATACACAATGGAATATTACTCAGCCATAAAAATGACAGAATAGGGTCATTTGTAGAGATGTGGTCTGTCAAACAGAATGAAGTGTCAGAAAAGAGAAAAGGAAATATTTCATATTAATAATTATATATGAGAAATCTAGAAAAATGGTACAAATCAGATCAGATCAGATCAGATCAGATGAGATCAGTCGCTCAGTCGTGTCTGACTCTTTGTGACCCCATGAATCGCAGCATGCCAGGCCTCCCTGTCCATCACCAACTCCCGGAGGTCACTCAGACTCACATCCATCGAGTCAGTGATGCCATCCAGCCATCTCATCCTCTGTCGTCTCCTTCTCCTCCTGCCCCCAATCCCTCCCAGCATCAGAGTCTTCTCCAATGAGTCAACTCTTCACATGAGGTGGCCAAAATACTGGAGTTTCAGCTTTAGCATCATTCCTTCCAAAGAAATTGCAGGGCTAATCTCCTTCAGGATGGACTAGTTGGATCTCCTCACAGTCCAAGGGACTCTCAAGAGTCTTCTCCAACACCACACTTCAAAAGCATTAATTCTTTGGCAATCAGCCTTCTTCACAGTCCAGCTCTCACATCCATACATGACCACAGGAAAGACCACAGCCTTGACTAGACGGACCTTTGTTGGCAAAGTAATGTCACTGCTTTTGAATATGCTATCTAGGTTGGTCATAACTTTCCTTCCAAGGAGTAAGCGTCTTTTAATTTCATGGCTGCAGTCATCATCTGCAGTGATTTTGGAGCCCAGAAAAAGAAAGTCTGACACTGTTTCCACTGTTTCCCCATCCATTTCCCATGTAGTGATGGGACCAGATGCCATGATCTTCGTTTTCTGAATGTTGAGCTTTAAGCCAATCTTTCCACTCTCCACTTTCACTTTCATCAAGACGCTCTTCAGTTCCTCTTCACTTTCTGCCATAAGGGTGGTGTCATCTGCGTATCTGAGGTTATTGATACTTCTCCCAGCAATCTTGATTCCAACTTGTGTTTCTTCCAGTCCAGCGTTTCTCATGATGTACTCTGCATATAAGTTAAATAAGCAGGGTGACAATATATAGCCTTGACGCACTTCTTTTCCTATTTGGAACCAGTCTGTTGTTCCATGTCCAGTTCTAACTGTTGCTTCCTGACCTGCATACAGATTTCTCAAGAGACAGATCAGGTGGTCTGGTATTCCCATCTCTTTCAGAATTTTCCACAGTTGATTGTGATCCACACAGTCAAAGGCTTTGGCATAGTCAATAAAGCAGAAATAGATGTTTTTCTGGAACTCTCTTGCTTTTTCCATGATCCAGCAGATGTTGGCAATTTGATCTCTGGTTCCTCTGCCTTTTCTAAAACCAGCTTGAACATCAGGAAGTTCACGGTTCACATATTGCTGAAGTCTGGCTTGGAGAATTGTGAGCATTACTTTACTAGCGTGTGAGATGAGTGCAATTGTTCAGTAGTTTGAGCATTCTTTGGTATTGCCTTTCTTTGGGATTGGGATGAAAACTGACCTTTTCCAATCTTGTGGCCACTGCTGAGTTTTCTAAATTTGCTGGCATATTTAGTGTAGCACTTCCACAGCATCATCTTTCATGATTTGGAATAGCTGCACTGGAATTCCATCACCTCCACTTTGTTCATAGTGATGCTTTCTAAGGCCCACTTGACTTCACATTACAGGATGTCTGGCTCTAGGTCAAAGATCACAACATCATGATTATCTGGGTCTTGAAGATCTTTTTTGTACAGTTCTTCTGTGTATTCTTGCCACCTCTTCTTAATATCTTCTGTTTCTGTTAGGACCATACCATTTTGTCCTTTATCGAGCCCATCTTTGCATGAAATGTTCCTTTGGTATCTCTGATTTTCTTGAAGAGATCCCTAGTCTTTCCCATTCTGTTGTTTTCCTCTATTTCTTTGCATTGATTGCTGAAGAAGGCTTTCTTATCTCTTCTTGCTATTCTTTGGAACTCTGCATTCAGATGTTTATATCTTTCTTTTTCTCCTTTGCTTTTCACTTCTCTTCTTTTCACAGCTATTTGTAAGGCCTCCTCAGACAGCCATTTTGTTTTTTTGCATTTCTTTTCCATGGGGATGGTCTTGATCCCTGTCTCCTGTACAGTGTCACGAACCTCATTCCATAGTTCATCAGGCACTCTATCTATCAGATCTAGGCCCTTAAATCTATTTCTCACTTCCACTGTATAATCATAAGGGATTTGATTTAGGTCATACCTGAATGGTCTAGTGATTTTCCCTACTTTCTTCAATTTCAGTCTGAATTTGGCAATAAGGAGTTCATGTTCTGAGCCACAGTCAGCTCCTGGTCTTGTTTTTGCTTATTGTATAGAGCTTCTCCATCTTTGGCTGCAAAGAATATAATCGATCTGATTTCGGTGTTGACCGTCTGGTGATGTCCATGTATAGAGTCTTCTCTTGTGTTGTTGGAAGAGGGTATTTGCTATGAGCAGTGCATTTTCTTGGCAAAACTCTGCTAGTCTTTGCCCTGCTTCATTCCGTATTCCAAGGCCAAATTTGCCTCTTAGTCCAGGGGTTTCTTGACTTCCTACTTTTGCATTCCAGTCCCCTATAATGAAAAGGACATCTTTTTTGGGTGTAAGTTCTAAAAGATCTTGTAGGTCTTCATAGAACCAATCAACTTCAGCTTCTTTAGCGTTACTGGTTGGGGCACAGACTTGGATTACTGTGACATTGAATGGTTTGCCTTGGAAATGAACAGAGATCATTCTTTCATTTTTGAGATTGCATCCAAGTACTGCATTTCAAACTCTTTTGTTGACCATGATGGCCACTCCGTTTCTTCTGAGGGATTCCTGCCCACAGTAGTAGATATAATGGTCCTCTGAGTTAAATTCATCCATTCCAGTCCATTTTAGTTTGCTAATTCCTAGAATGTCGACATTCACTCTTGCCATCTCTTGTTTGACCACTTCCAATTTGCCTTGATTCATGGACCTGACATTCCAGGTCTCTATGCAATATTGCTCTTTACAGCATTGGACTTTGCTTCTATCCTCAGACACATCCACAGCTGGGTATTCTTTTTGCTTTGGTTCCATCCCTTCATTATTCCTGGAGTTATTTCTCCACTGATCTCCAGTAGCACATTCAGCCCCCACTGACCTGGGGAGTTTCTCTTTCAGTATCCTATCATTTTTCCTTTTCATATGAACAGTATGAAGAATGGTACAGATGAACATATTTCCAAGACAGAAATAGAGACATAGACATAGAGAATGGACATGTGGACACAGTGGAGGAAGGTGAAGATGAAACACATTGGGGTTTTAGGATTGACATATATGCACCACCATGTGTAAAATAGCTAGCTAGTGGAAACTCACTATAAAAGACAGGAAACTCAGTTTGGTGCTCTGTGATGACCTAAATGAGTGGGATGGGTATGTGGAAGGGAGACTCAAGAGAGAGGAAATATATTTATATGTATAGCTAATTCACTTCATTGGGCAGCAGAAACTAACACAACATTGTAAAGCAATTATATTCCAAGAAAAATTAACTTATGCAATTATGGTAAATTCCTCAGTCTCACATCTACTATGAAGGCAGAAAAACTAAAAGATGAAACATTGCGGTGGTGGTGGAGGGGAGGGGGTCATGTTTTAGATGAAATTTCAGTATTCTACCTTAAGAGTGATTTTTCAGTCTCTCTTACATATGAAATAACATGGAGGCTATTTCTTCTTCAAGGACAGGAGGCTCACTATAATTCTTAGTCCTCCTCAGTAACTAAGTGTATGCCAAATTCTGACAGTTTAATAACATCATTAGATTTCAATGAGGTCATAATTTTAAATATTAAACATCTGAGTGACAATTTCAGAAAGTGTCTTAAGAAATTTTCTCAAGAACAGTTTCAAAATGGAGGGCAAGAGAGAGCAAAGAACACATCTTTGGGGAAAGTTTGCTCCATTGTATGGGCTTCTGGTACATTTGGCTTCTTCAGTGGCACAGTGATAAAGAATCCTGCCAATGCAGGAGATGCAAGAGATGCAGGTTTGATCCCTGGGTCAGGAAGATCCCCTGGAGTAGGAAATGGCAACTTGCTCCAGTTTTCTTGCCTAGAAAATTTCACACAGAGAGGAGCTTGCTTGCGGGGGCTACACTCAATGGGGTCGCAAAGAATTAAACACAACTGAGCAGCTGAGCAGTACGTTTTGCCTTCCAGTAATCAACCTATTTCCCACTTCATTTTCCAGGCTAACAGAGGAAATTTCATCATTTTTGTCCTGTAGTCTCACTTTCTAGCACTCCTTTTCATGACAGCATCATGAAGGGAGGGGCAGATTGCATTCAAAGATTCGTTTTCACTCAATGTCTTCCATTGTCTTGTGCCTCCTTGAATTGAAATTCCTTTTTTTTTTTTTTTTTTTAAACCAAGCTCATTACATGCCCACAGGATCAAGTCATAAAATATTTTAATTAAAATGAAATTTCTCTTTGGTGCAAAATATAACACTACATCTCTTCCTATATGGAACCTGCTATAAAATGTTTCACAAAACTGTTACACTCAAAGTTCCATTTCATAAAAAGATAAAGCTTATGCATTGATACATGTGTTTTGGAAATGTTATAAGAGCAATTGAATACTGCACTTTACTCCGTCTGACATTAAAGGAATGTTGTTTTTTCTAAATTAATCAATACATTCAGCAATTAAAACAAAATTCTGACAATTTTTCCTGAATTTGAGAATTTGATTTCAAACTTCAGAAACAGATAATAACCAACATAGTTAGCCCAACTTTTTAAAAGAAAGTATACAAAGGAAAGACATACCTTTCAGAATTCAAGCATATTATAAAACTGTGGTAGTTAAAGAGTAACTGCTAAAGACAAATTGCTTTACTTGAACATAGGCAATAAGTAAACATATAAGTATGTTGAAATTTAGTCTATGCTTTACTGAAATTTCAAGCTGATGTAAAATAATAGGCTTTTCAGTAACTGGGTATGAGGACTTTGAATTACTCTCTGGAGGGAAAAAAAGGCACAGAAAAGGGCACACCTCATAGGGCACATAAAAATATTATATTCCAGATAATTGAAAGGTATAAATGTATCAAATAAAATTAGAAAAAATGTTTGAAAAATGAGAAAGAATTTCTATCATAGTATAGGAAATTTATAAAGCAAAGTACTAAAGCAAATTCATAAAGAATCATATAGTACATTTAAATTTTCTGCATGATAAAATCCCACAAGGACAAAATATTTTTAAAAATGGCAAAATGACTCCTGTCTCTATGGCTGATTCATGGTGATGTATGGCAAAAAACCAATGCAATATTGTAAAGGAAATATCTGCCAATTAAAAACAAATAAATTAGAAGCAAAAAAGTGACAAAATGAAATAAATATAAATCCTATAAGTCAATAAATTCAAGATATATAGCTCAGTTTTCTAAAAGAACAATGCATTTCACTAGGCAGTGCATAGAAAGGAAGCTACTAGTAGCCAATCAGATGTGTATGAAAACACGCAATCTCCTTAAAATCAGAGTAATGCAGAATAAACAATGAGATGTTATCTCCACTCATCAACTTCATAAAAAAAAAAGTTTGTGCATATAAAATTTTTATGTGAAACCCAGAGCAACTTTCCTTGAAATTACATAAAGACATTCATTGCAGACTTGTCTCCATTCAAAAAAAGAAAGAAAGAAAGAAAGAAAGAACCTAAATATTTGAAAATAGAATAGAAATAAAATGTGTTATGTTTTTACTAGGAAAACTAGGAAGAAATTTTAATGTTGAACCCATGTGGCACATCTACCCTGATATAAATCACTAAGATATATTTTGAATAAAACATAATCAAAGTATAATACCTGTATGTTAAAAAAAAAAAAAACAAACAAAAATCATGTCCACTGAATATTTTGCAGTTGTTATCAGAACCTCTGTACTTATAAATTAACATGGAAAAGTGTGGAGGAAAGATTTACTTGTCAGCAATATAGAGGGAGATGGCCAGAGGGGATTTCGGTGGTAAACAACATTTTGATTTCTTTACAAAAGAAGGTGTAATGTCAGTATTGCTTCCATAATTAAAATTCATTTAAAATCTTTTGTTTTGTAATATGATTTAAGAAGTATACAATACATAATGAATGAGATTAAAATAAAATATAAACACAATCCTTTACTAGAATTCAGTAAACACACATAACTTATTTCTCATTTACGTCATTTTCTTAATGAATGCAACAAATGTAGACATTGATGCCATCAGCTGTAATTAAATATGTAAACATAGCAAACTGATGCATTTCATGCCCCAGTTCTTCTCCACAAAGAGGTATCTGAGATATGGAAATGAGAAACACATCTATATATACATCTACATTTATACTAATATCTGCTTCTCCTTTTACATGTCAGGGGTTTTGTAGTAACATTAAAAAGTCTAGTTGTACATTAGTAGTTCTGATAGGATTTAATTAAATCCAAGATCATTTGTTAAATCTAATAGCTGTTATTATTGAAGGATCAAATTTTAAATTTGCTCTTTTTTCATTCCTCCTTGTTTTGCTGAACCAACATTGACTCTTATTACAGCTTTAATAGCAGGAAATAGTGAATTTGCAAAAGAGGATGCTAAATAATTAGGGTGTGCTACATCAAAGGTATTTGATATTCAACAGACTCACTAGAAAGGTCATCATATAAACACCTTCTAATTAACTGAAAACATCAGCTCTGTTACATATTCATTTAAAAAATCTACATGGAGAACATCCTGACAGAGATGGTTAAGAACAAAGGCTTATTCTCCCTTACCACAATGTTCACAAAAGGAATAAAAATGAAAAAAATAAAAATAAAAAAATTAACCCCCTGATATTCAGGATCATTTTGGTTTCTTCAGTCTCAAAGAAAGTGTTTCTTAGAAAAGAGAACCTGTGGCGGATGCATGTTGATGTATGGCAAAACCACTACAATATTTTAAAGTAAAAAGATAATAATAATAAAATAAAAAATAAAAATTAAGTATATTAAAAAGCAAAATTAATAAATACTCCATATTAAAAAAAAGAGAACTGAGTAATCTTCAATTCCTAAAACAAAATTGGCATTAATATCCCCCAGAAGACAGCTTATCAATGGTTAAGGAGAATGCTTGAGTTAAACTAAATGAGTTCCAGTAGGTGGCCCGCTACTTAACTGTTAAATAATCATAGGTGAGTTACATAGTCTCTGAGCCTTGCATTTTTTTCATGTGAAAACAGTGATGATAATAGTACCTATTACATAGAATTCTTGTGAGAATCCAGTTAAAAGATCCATATAAAGCATTTAGGTACAGATATGGACAAGAAGAGATAAGAAAGCTTTCTTCAGCAATCAGTGCAAAGAAATAGAGGAAAACAACAGAATGGGAAAGACTAAGGATCTATTCAAGGAAATCAGAGATACCAAAGGAACATTTCATGCAAAAATGGGCTCGATAAGGGACGGAAATGGTGTGGACCTAACAGAAGCAGAAGATATTAAGAAGAGGTGGTAAGAATACACAGAAGAACTGTACAAAAAAGAGTTTCACGACCCAGATAATCATGATGGTGTGATCACTGACCTAGAGCCAGACATCTTGGAATGTGAAGTCAAATGGGCCTTAGAAAGCATCACTATGAACAAAGCTAGTGGAGGTGATGGAATTCCAGTGGAGCTATTCCAAATCCTGAAAGATGATGCTGTTAAAGTGCTACACTCAATATGCCAGCAAATTTGGAAAACTCAGCAGTGGCCCCAAGATTGGAAAAGGTCAGTTTTCATTCCAATCCCAAAGAAAGGCAATGCCAAAGAATGCTCAGACTACCGCACAATTGCACTCATCTCACACACTAGTAAAGTAATGCTCACAATTCTCCAAGCCAGGCTTCAGCAATATGTGAACCGTGAACTTCCTGATGTTCAAGCTGGTTTTAGAAAAGGCAGAGGAACCAGAGATCAAATTGCCAACATCCGCTGGATCATGGAAAAAGCAAGAGAGTTCCAGAAAAACATCTATTTCTGCTTTATTGACTATGCCAAAGCCTTTGACTGTGTAGATCACAATAAACTGTGGAAAATTCTGAGAGAGATGGGAATACCAGACCACCTGATCTGCCTCTTGAGAAATCTGTATGCGTGTCAGGAAGCAACAGTTAGAACTGGTCATGGAACAACAGACTGATTCCAAATAGGAAAAGGAGTACGTCAAGGCTGTATATTGTCACCATGTTTATTTAACTTATATGCAGAGTACATCATGAGAAATGCTGGACTGGAAGAAACACAAGTTGGAATCAAGATTGCCGGGAGAAATATCAATAACCTCAGATATGCAGATGACACCACCCTTATGGCAGAAAGTGAAGAGGGGCTAAAAAGCCTCTTGATGAAAGTGAAAGTGGAGAGTGGAAAGGTTGGCTTAAAGCTCAACATTCAGAAAACGAAGATCATGGTATCTGGTCCCATCACTACATGGGAAATAGATGGAGAAACAGTGGAAACAGTGTCAGACTTTCTTTTTCTGGGCTCCAAAATCACTGCAGATGGTGACTGCAGCCGTGAAATTAAAAGACGCTTACTCCTTGGAAGGAAAGTTATGACCAACCTAGATAGCATATTCAAAAGCAGAGACATTACTTTGCCAGCAAAGGTTCGCCTAATCAAGGCTATGGTCTTTCCTGTGGTCATGTATGGATGTGAGAGCTGGACTGTGAAGAAGGCTGAGCGCCGAAGAATTGATGCTTTTGAACTGTGGTGTTGGAGAAGACTCTTGAGAGTCCCTTGGACTGCAAGGAGATCCAACCAGTCCATTCTGAAGGAGATCAGCCCTGGGATTTCTTTGGAAGGAATGATGCTAAAGCTGAAACTCTAGTATTTTGGCCACCTCATGCGAAGAGTTGACTCATTGGAGAAGACTCTGATGCTGGGTAAAAGCAATGAAAAATCTCATGCTTTGTACAAATTACATTTAAAATAAATATTTTAACATCTATTTATATATACTCAGAATAGAAATGAGAAATATGTCACAAAATTGCAGAAAAAAATGTCAAAAACATATAGACCTTTCTCTCTTGTCTTTTTGCCTTTGATCAGCAAGTCCAGCTCCCTATACGCACAGGCTTTTGGAGCACCTGATAAATCCGCAGTGAAGAAGTCAGGAGGGCTATTTAAAGGCATGGGAGGAACCCAGGTGCAGTCCCAATGGCAGTCCCCATAGTAATTTTTCAACAAGGTAGATAAAAATAAAACTTGGTGATTTTAATCTGCTTTTGCTCAGGCTTTTCAAGTGTGCTTTATAAAATATGTTCTTTTAGATTGCTTCAAATATATGATGTTAAATATCAAATGTAGGTTTTATAATCAGTGACCAAAAAGTTTTAAAATTCATTTTGACTTTCTACACAGGGAATAAAACCTAAGGTATTCATTATAATTTTGTGTTGGTCAAAAAGTTTGTTTGTGTTTTTCAATAGGATGTTAAAGAACTATATTCAAAATTTTAAAATGTAATTAGATCAAAGTTAAACATCTACATTTCCACAAAGTTTATCCTGATTATATTATTTTTTCAACAATAAATCCATACCCCAAACCAAGACATTCTAATCCCAGTATGTAATTTCACCAGATCATTTGATTTACCTTTCATAGACAGTCTGAGGTTTTTGCTTGTTTGTTTTGATTTAGGCTTTGTGAGTGTGTGCTAAACATTGGTAGTCACTTATCTTTGCAATAGATTATGAACTCAGTGACATCAGGGTTAACTGTTTTTCATTTTGTATTTAATAATTCAAATTTTAATGATGGCAAGCATGATAGCGGTAATCGAAAACCATCATGACAAAGAGCTAACTGTGGTAAGAGTCCTAGTACTGTTTCCACAGAGGCACGAAAGAGGTAATTTGACGATAGGCAACTAGTAGGGCTTCCCTGGTGGCTCAGAGGGTAAAGCATCTGCCTGCAATTCAGGAGACTCGGGTTCGATCCCTGGGTCAGGAAGATACCCTGGAGAAGGAAATAGCAACCCACTCCAGTACACTTGCCTGGAAAATCCCATGGACAGAGAAGCCTGTTAAGCTACAGTCCATGGGGTTGCAAAGAGTCGGACACGACTGACTGACTTCACTTTCTTTCTAACTAGCATATTAGAATCTGACGCTGGCCAAAATGCTTCTCTAATGCTACAACAATTGTAAAAAGTACTGCCACACTTGACACATAGTAAGTACTTAATCAACATTTCTGGATATTTAATTTAGAATAACATAATAAAATAATGAGCTGAATATTTCAAAACCATGTTTAAAATTTTAGCTGTATAGTTAAGACTCCAGTTATGCACTGATATCCAAGTTATACAGTCTGTTCTAATAGAATTTCAATAGCAGGGATAAAGTAAATGAATAAGATAATCTTTAAAATTCTGATTGGTCTTCACTGGAGCCTCAGTCAGTAAAGAATCTGCCCACATGGCAGGAGACGTGGGTTTAGTCACTCTGTTGGGAAGATTCCCCTGGAGAAAGAAATGGCAACCCACTCCAGTATTCTTGCCTGGGAAATTCTATGGACAGAAGAGCTAGCAAGCTACAGTCCATGATGTTGCAAGAGTCAGACACAACTTAACAACTAAACCACCACCACCATAGTTTTGATTATTTAATGATATCAAAGTAACATATAATTCAAATAATTTACTTTTGCATTTTACTTGAACTAAACTTATAATTGTGTTCCACTGCCTAAAAAAATTAATTTTTGTGATTTTGTTGTCAAAAACATGGCAAGGAGGAATGATTATTTTCTTGTGTGTATGTGCATGGTGTGTGTGAATGTGATAATAACAGGAAGATGGCCAAATGAGAGGACAGAGCAACAGTGTCAAAACTAATTACATATGCCTCTAAGTACTCAAGAGAAGTAGCAATTTTATGTAAGAGATCAAATGCCCAGAATAACTTATCTTAGGTGTGTACCACCTAAGATGCTAAAGCTAGAAAGTCTGTATGACTTCCAAATGTACTTTTAAACAGCTATGTGATTTTGGGAAAGATTTTTAATTAATTTGGTTTCAGATTCTTTATTACAAATACAATGAGAATATATATTTCATTATACATAATTAATATGTATTCTCTATTATTAGTGATAGTATTATTGCTATTGAGTCTGACTCTTTGCAACCCTATGGACTGTAGCCTGCCAGGGTCTTCTGTGCATGGGATTCTCCAGGCAAAAATACTGGGATGGGTTGCCATGTCCTCCCCCAGGGGATGCTCCCAATCCAGGGATCGAACCTGCATCTTTTAAGTCTCATTGGCAGACAGGTTCTTTACCACTAGTGTAAGAGTGAAAGTGTCAGTTGCTCAGTCATGTCCAACTCTTGCAACCCCATGGTCTATAGCCCACCAGGCTCCTCCGTCCACAGAATTCTCCAGGCAAGAATCCTACAGTGGGTAACCAGTACCTTCTCTAGGGGATCTTCCTGACCCAGGGATTGAACCCAGGTCCCCTGCATTGAAGGCAAATTCTTTAGCATCTATGCCACCAAGGGAAGCACCACCTAAATGTTCATTTAAATTGATTTTAAAATGTCACATATATCTTCCAAGGCTGTTTCCATGTCTAAGGGAATGTTATCTTTTCTCATGGATAAAATTTTGATATAGAATAGAAAGATGAAATACTTAATAGAAATAATAGAGCTATCCTTTTGAAATGTGGAATGATACATTCTCTGATTCTTTTGCTAAAGCTATGATTTTTTAAAAGACTCCTATATTTCTGCAGTAAGCATAATGCCAAAGTGCCCCTCAAGATTTGCTGCTCGAACCTTTGGGACTTTAAGTATGGTAATATATCACATCTATGTTAAATTGCATGTCATAAGGGATTTCAAAAATTTAATTATGGTTACTAGTCAGTTAACTTTGAGTCATATTTGAACTCTAATTTAAACCTATAAGTTATTTAAAAACAGAGAATTTTCCCTGGCTGATAACAGAAGAAGAATTATAGAAATTTGGAGTGCAATCGGGAAGAATTACATGCACGATTGCTGAGTTTGAAGACAGAGGGTTACATTCAGGGACTTCAACCTGCTGAGAATGACCCCTAACTGAAAGCCAGTGAGGAAATCAGGGCCTCAGTCCTATAATTACAGGAACTGAATTTTGACAACAATCTGAATGAACCAGAAAGCAATTCTTCCCTGGAACCTGCAGATTAAAGCCCAGTAGATATTTGATTTTGACCTCACTGATGACAGAAACTTTGGCCACCTCATGCGAAGAGTTGACTCATTGGAAAAGACTGTGATACTGGGAGGTATTGGGAGCAGGAGGATAAGGGGACAGCAGAGGATGAGATGGCTGGATGGTATCACTGAATCGATGCACATGAGTTTGGGTGAACTCCAGGAGTTGGTGATGGATAAGGAGGACTGGCGTGTTGCAATTCATGGGGTCGCAAAGTGCTGGACACTACTGAGCGACTGAACTGAACTGATGACAGAAACTCAAACTCCTGACAAGAAACACTGTGAGATAGTAAATGGGTGCTATTTTAGGATATTACTTTGTGGTTATCTGTTACACAGTAATAGACACATAAAATAATCAAAATAATTACTCTGTTACTAGATTCATTATCTAGAAGTTGAGCTTAATTTATTAGCTAAATTTAGATTAGTTTAAATTTAGCATCTAGGTCAATTTAGGGGGGAGGAGCTAACATGGCGGAGGGTTAGGACGGGGAAAACACTTTCTCCTCCACAAATTCATCAAAAAGACATCTAAACGCCAAGTAAATTCCACAAAACAACTTTGGAATGCCAGCAGAGGACATCAGACACCCAGAAAAGCAACTCACTGCCTTCTAAAGGAGGTAGGGAAAAAATATAAAAGGCAAAAAGAGACAAAGAGGGAGGGATGGACCTCTGTCCGCGGAAGGAAGTCTTAAGAAAAAAGAGAAGTTTCCAAACACCAGGAAACACTCTCACTCCAGAGTCTGTGCCGAACCTAGGAAGCACGGAGGCCATCATAACAGGGAGGAGGGCAGGCGCACAATTAAAGCCCATGGACTACGAGCCCTACAATAACTTCCACAGTGGAGAAACATCGCAAATGCCCGCATCCACCATTAGCAATTGGGGGCTGAGCAGGGAGACACCGCGGGCCGTCAAACGCATGGGCCGCTCCCGCGCACGGGCCGCCCCCGCGCGGGCCGCTCATTAACAGGCCGCTGTGACTTGGGCCGCTTCCGCCGGCCGCTTCTTCATGGGCTGCATTGTCCTGATTATTTCGAGCGCTACCTGATCGGAATAAGCTGGTCTGGCAAACCGGACTGTGGGACACTGACCACACGAAAAGCCGGCCGTAACCCAAGACACTACCAGGCCCGCGCACAGAACAAAGGACTGTACAGAGATAGCTGGCTGCGGTCCGTCCTCCTCTGGTGACAAGCAGCCAGAGCCAGAGGGAGGCAATCGCAGCCCCAGAGAGACATTAATCACAAAACTGTAAGCAGACTTCTTTGCTAACTAAGACTTCTTGGGGCTCTGGTCGGCTAACATCCGCATAAGAAAGTGCGCCGGTACACCTAAAAAAACCAAGTGGCAGGGAGGTGGTAAGTCGCAGATTCTGCTAAGGGCACAAAATGCAGGCCCAACCGAGCCCTGGCCTCTGAGGTCTACTGGAATGCCTGAACTTGAGTGGCTTAGACCTGGGAGGGGCAAGCAGCCCAGGGCAGGTAGCGGATGGTACTGGCAGAGAAACAGAGAGCCCAAGCAGAGTGGGCAGAGAGGCTACACGTGCTGTGAGTGGGGGCAGACCCAGTGTGACTGAGCCACTGCGAGCACACGCCAGTAGTATTTATTTGCAATGTCCCTCCCTCCCTGCAGCGAGACTGAACAAGTGAGGCTAAAAATAAATAAATAAATAAATAAAAAGGTGTCCACCACCTCCCCCTTTGTAAGAAGCTATAACAGAGGGAACCTCCGTGGAAGCGACAGGCAATAAACTAAAACCCCATGGTTAGTACCAACTGCAGAGAAAGGGGCCTATAGATCTTGAGAAATTTAAGCCGGAACAAGGAACTAGCCGAAAATGAACTGAACCCACAATACCCACAACAATAATAGAGAAACTCTTATATATATTGTTGCTATTTTTACCATCATTATTTCTTTTTTTTAAATATATTTTTTATTATTTTTTTAATTAAAAAAAGGAAAACCAAATTTTTTTTCTTTTTAAATTTTTTTTTCTTTTTTCTTTTATTTTTATTTTTTTATCCTCTAGTACTCCTTTAATTTCCACTTTTAGATATAACTTTTGCAACCCTGTTTTTTTCTTTTTGTCTTTTCTTTTTTACTTTCCTTTTTTCTTTTCTTTACTGATTACTGACTGGATTTGTCTCTCTCTTTTTCATTCCCTTCTTTTATCCTCCTGACCACCTCTGTCTCCTTCCTCCCTCTTTTCTTCTCTGTATAACTCCGTGAACATCTCTGAGTGGTCCAGTTGTGGGGTGCAGTATAGAAGAAGTTTTTGAGACTACTGTAAAAATAAGACTGATAACTGGAACCAGGAGGCTTAAGTCCAAACCCTGATCCCACGGAACATTAATTGACAGGAGCTCATCAAATGCCTCCATACCTACACTGAAATCAAGCATCACACAAAGGCCAACAAGTTCCATGGCAAGACGCACCAAGCAAATTCTCCAGAAAAACAGGAACACAGCCCTGAGCTCCAATATACAGGCTACACAAAGTGACCCCAAAATCATAGACATCTCATAACTCACTACTAGACACTCCATTGCACTTCAGAGAGAAGAAATCCAGCTCCATCCACCAGAACACCAACAGAAGCTTCCCTAAACAAGAAACCTCGACAAGCCACCAGTACAAACCCACATACAGTGAAGAAATGCCACAATAAAGAGAACCCCACAGACTGCCAGAATACAGTAAGGACACCCCAAACTCAGCAATTTAAACAAGATGAAGAGACAGAAGAATTCCCAGCAGGTAAAGGAACAGGATAAATGCCCACCAAACCAAACAAAAGAGGAACAAATAGCGAACCTACCTGATAAGATCAGATCAGATCAGTCGCTCAGTCGTGTCCGACTCTTTGCGACCCCATGAACCACAGCACGCCAGGCCTCCCTGTCCATCACCAGCTCCTGGAGGTCACTCAAATTCATGTCCATAGAGTCAGTGATGCCATCCAGCCATCTCATCCTCTGTCGTCCCCTTCTCCTCCTGCCCTGAACCTACCTGATAAAGAATTTCGAATAATGATAGTGAAATTAATAAAAAATCTGGAAATCAAAATGGAATCACGGATAAATAGCCTGGAGAAAAGCATCGAGAAGATGCAAGAAAGATTTAACAAGGACCTAGAAGAAATAAAAAGAGTCAATATATAATGAATAATGCAATAAATGAGATCCAAAACACTCTGGAGGCAACAAATAGTAGAATAAGAGAGGCAGAAGATAGAATTTGTGAATTAGAAGATAGAATGGCAGAAATAAATGAATCAGAGGAGAAAAAAGAAAAATGAATTAAAAGAAATGAGGACAATCTCAGAGACCTCCAGGACGATATTAAACGTTGCAATATTCGAATCATTGGAGTCCCAGAAGAAGAAGACAAAAAGAAAGACCATGAGAAAATACTAGAGGAGATAATAGTTGAAAACTTCCATAAAATGGGGAAGGAAATAATCACTCAAGTCCAAGAAACCCAGAGAGTCCCAAACAGGATAAACCCAAGGCAAAACACCCCAAGACACATAGTAATCAAATTAACAAAGATCAAACACAAAGAACAAATATTAAAAGCAGCAAGAGAAAAACAACAAATAACACACAAGGGAATTCCCATAAGGCTAACAGCTTATCTTTCAATAGAAACTCTCCAAGCCAGGAGGGAATGGCAAGACATACTTAAAGTGATGAAAGAAAAGAACCTACAGCCCAGATTATTGTACCCAGCAAGGATCTCATTCAAATATGAAGGAGAAATCAAAAGCTTTACAGACAAGCAAAAGCTGAGAGAATTCAGCATCACCAAACCAGCTCTCCAACAAATACTAAAGGACATTCTCTAGAAAGGAAACACAAAAAGGGTGTATGAGTTCGAACCCAAAACAATAAAGTAAATGGCAGTGGGATCATACTTATCAATAATTACCTTAAATGTAAATGGGTTGAATGCCCCAACCAAAAGACAGAGACTGGCTGAATGGATACAAAAACAAGACCCCTACATATGTTGTCTACAAGAGACCCACCTCAAAACAGGGGACACATACAGACTGAAAGTGAAGGGCTGGAAAAAGATTTTCCATGCAAATAGGGACCAAAAGAAAGCAGGAGTAGCAGTACTCATATCAGATAAAATAAACTTTAAAACAAAGGCTGTGAAAAGAGACAAAGAAAGTCACTACATAATGATCAAAGGATCAATCCAAGAAGAAGATATAACAATTATAAATATATATGCACCCAACATAGGAGCACTGCAATATGTAAGACAAATACTAACAAGTATGAAAGGAGAAATCAACAATAACACAATAATAGTGGGAGACTTTAATACCCCACTCACACCAATGGATAGATCAACTAAACAGAAAATTAACAAGGAAACACAAACTTTAAACGATACAATAGACCACTTAGACCTAACTGATATCTATAGGACATTTCATCCCAAAACAATGAATTTCACCTTTTTCTCAAGTGCACATGGAACTTTCTCCAGGATAGACCACATCCTGGGCCATAAATGTAGCCTTGGTAAGTTCAGAAAAATTGAAATCATTCCAAGCATCTTTTTTGACCACAATGCAGTAAGAGTAGATCTCAATAACAGGAGGAAAACTATTAAAAAGTCCAACATATGGAGGCTGAACAACACACTCCTGAATAACCAACAAATCACAGAAGAAATCAAAATATGCATAGAAACAAATGAAAATGAAAACACAATAACCCCAAATCTGTGGGACATGTAAAAGCAGTCCTAAGGAGAAACTTCATAGCAATACAGGCATACCTCAAGAAACAAGAAAAAAGCCAAATAAATAACCTAACTCTACACCTAAAGCAACTGGAAAAGGAAGAAATGAAGCACCCCACGGTTAGTAGAAGGAAAGAAATCTTAAAAATTAGGGCAGAAATAAATGCAAAAGAAACAAAAGAGACCATAGCAAAAATCAACAAAGCCAAAAGCTGGTTCTTTGAAAGGGTAAATAAAATAGACACACCACTAGCCAGACTCATCAAGAAACAAAGGGAGAAAAATCAAATCAATAAAATTAGAAATGAAAGTGGAGAGATCACAACAGACAACACAGAAATACAAAGGATTATAAGAGACTACTATCAGCAATTATATGGCAATAAAATGGACAACGTGGAAGAAATGGACAGATTCTTAGAAAATACAACTTTCCAAAACTGGATCAGGAAGAAATAGAAAATCTTAACAGACCCATCACAAGCATGGAAATTGAAACTGTAATGATAAATCTTCCAGCAAACAAAAGCCCAGGCCCAGACGGCTTCACAGCTGAATTCTACCAAAAATTTAGAGAAGAGCTAACACCTATCCTACTCAAAATGTTACAGAAAATTACAGAGGAAGGTAAATTTCCAAACTCATTCTATGAGGCCACCATCACCCGAATACCAAAACCTGACAAAGATGCCAGAAAAAAAGAAAACTACAGGCCAATATCACTGATGAACATAGATGCAAAAATCCTTAACAAAATTCTAGCAATCAGAATCCAACAACACATTAAAAAGATCATACACCATGACCAAGTGGACTTTATCCCAGGAATGCAAGGATTCTTCAATATCCACAAATCAGTCAATGTAATACATCACATTAACAAATTGAAGAATAAAAACCATATGATTATCTCAATAGATGCAGAGAAAGCCTTTGACGAAGTTCAACATCCATTTATGATAAAAACTCTCCAGAAAGCAGGAATAGAAGGAACATACCTCAACATAATAAAAGCTATATATGACAAACCCACAGCAAACATTATCCTCAATGGTGAAAAATTGAAAGCATTTCCTCTAAAGTCAGGAACAAGACAAGGATGCCCACTTTCACCATTACTATTCAACATAGTTTTGGAAGTTTTGGCCACAGCAATCAGAGCAGAAAAGGAAATAAAAAGAATCCAAATTGGAAAAGAGGAAGTAAAACTCTCACTGTTTGCAGATGACATGATCCTCTACATAGAAAACCATAAAGATTCCACCAGAAAATTACTAGAACTGATCAATGAATATAGTAAAGTTGCAGGATATAAAATCAACACACAGAAATCCCTTGCATTCCTGTACACTAATAACGAGAAAATAGAAAGAGAAATTAAGGAAACAATTCCATTCACCATTGCAATGAAAAGAATAAAATACTTAGGAATATATATACCTAAAGAAACTAAAGACCTATATATAGAAAACTATAAAACACTGGTGAAAGAAATCAAAGAGGACACTAATATACCATGTTCATGGATTGGTAGAATTAATATAGTGAAAATGAGTATACTACCCAAAGCAATTTATAGATTCAATGCAATCCCCGTCAAGCTACCAACGGTATTCTTCACAGAGCTAGAACAAATAATTTCTCAATTGGTATGGAAATACAAAGAACCTCGAATAGCCAAAGCTATCTTGAGAAAGAAGAACAGAACTGGAGGAATCAACCTGCCTGACTTCAGGCTCTACTACAAAGCCACAGTCATCAAGACAGTATGGTACTGACACAAAGACAGAAATATAGATCCATGGAACAAAATAGAAAGCCCAGAGATAAATCCACGCACATATGGTCACCTTATCTTTGACAAAGGAGGCAAGAAAATACAATGGATTAAAGACAATCTCTTTAACAAGTGGTGCTGGGAAAACTGGTCAAACACTTGTAAAAGAATGAAACTAGAACACTTTCTAACACCATACACAAAAATAAACTCAAAATGGATTAAAGATCTAAATGTAAGACCAGAAACCATAAAACTCCTAGAGGAAAACATAGGCAAAACACTCTTTGACATACATCACAGCAGGATCCTCTATGACCCACATCCCAGAATATCCGAAATAAAATCAAAAATGAACAAATGGGACCTAATCAAACTTAAAAGCTTCTGCACAACAAAGGAAACTATAAGCAAGGTGAAAAGACAGCCTTCAGAATGGGAGAAAATAATAGCAAATGAAACAACAGACAAACAACTAATCTCAAAAATATACAAGCAACTCCTACAGCTCAATTCCAGAAAAATAAATGACCCAATCAAAAAATGGGCCAAAGAACTAAAGAGACATTTCTCCAAAGAAGGCATGCAGATGGCTAACAAACACATGAAAAGATGCTCAACATCACTCATTATCAGAGAAATGCAAATCAAAACCACTATGAGGTACCATTTCACACCAGTCAGAATGGCTGTGATCCAAAAGTCCACAAGCAATAAATGCTGGAGAGGGTGTGGAGAAAAGGGAACCCTCTTACACTGTTGGTGGGAATGCAAACTAGTACAGCCACTATGGAGAATAGTATGGAGATTGCTCAAAAAACTGGAAATAGTTCTGCCTTATGATCTCACAATCCACTGCTGGGCATACACACTGAGAAAACCAGAATTGAAAGAGACACGTGTTTCTTTCCCAATGTTCATAGCAGCACTGTTTACAATAGCCAGGACTTGGAAACAACCTAGATGTCCATCTGCAGATGAATGGATAAGAAAGCAGTGGTACATATACACAATGGAGTATTACTCAGCCATTAAAAAGAATACATTTGAATCAATTCTAAGGAGGTGGATGGAACTGGAGCCTATTATACAGAGTGAAGTAAGCCAGAAAGAAAAACACAAATACAGTATACTAATGCATATATATGGAATTTAGAAAGATGGTAACAATAACCCTACTTACAAAACAGCAAAAGAGACACTGATGTATAGAACAGTCTTTTGGACTCTGGGAGAGGGAGAGGATGGGATGATTTGGAAGAATAGCATTGAAATATGTATAATATCATATCTGAAACGAGTCGCCAGTCCAGGTACGATGCCTGATAACGGATGCCTAGGGCTGGTGCACTGGGACGACCCAGAGGGATGGAATGGGGAGGGAGGAGGGAGGAGAGTTTAAGATGGGTAACACATTTATACTTGTGGCGGATTCATTTTGATGAATGGCAAAAGCAATACAATATTTTAAATTTAAGCAAAATAAAATTAAAAAAAAATAATAATTCTTTGAGGAAACTTCATACTTTTTCATAGTGGCTACATTGATTTACGTTCCCACCAACAGTGCACAAGTGTTCCCTTTTTTCCACATCCTCAAACAAATCCTTGTTTTTTATAACCCTTCCTCAAGGTAGACTTGCACAGTTTTAGGAGTTTTAAATTTGAGTAAGTGTGATGGGTTAATGGAGAATGACTAGTCTGCACAAAGAGTGAGCCCCAGCACTTCAGATTTCTTCTGCACCATTCTTTAATCCTAGGGTCTCAGAATCTCCTTACAAGCTCATCCATCAAGTTATCTTCTCTATCCCATTGCAATCATGTTCCTTATTCCTCTTCCATAACACCCTCTGTCTCCCTTTCCTGTAGATCCAGTCTCATTTAGGCTGGAGGAAGGGAAATACGGCATTCAGTAATCACCAGTTATCAGGGAATCATACTCTGGTGTGTAGGTTAGTTTCTTTATTCATTTTTTTTATTTTGCATGAGCTGGAAGAAGGTATGAAAATATTCAAGTCAACAGTGATAAAAAAGAGAGGAAAAGAAATACATATTAAAAAAAAAATTTGCTATGTAACCTTCCCACCACAGTTTATAAACAGAACCATTCTGGCATTTAAGAGACTCGGTGGACGTAAGTCTCAGTGAACTTCGGGAGTTGGTGATGTACAGGGAGGCCTGGTGTGCTGCGATTCATGGGGTCGCAAAGAGTCGGACATGACTGAGAGACTGATCTGATCTGATCTGAGTAGTCTCTGATTCACTCTTTCTATTCCATCAAATCTATCACTAATTTGCCATTCTGACAATGTCTTATCAAATAATGTTTTAACTTATTGACAAATATGACTGATTTTCTCATGTTGTTACATCATTTACTCACTATTTTGTATTTATATTTTATTACCATCTGTGTCTTTTACAAATATACGCTGCTTATTCAATGTCCATGCTGACCTTATTATATTTTCGTTGTTGTTCAGTCACTAACTCCTGTCCAACTCTTTGTGACCCCATGGACTGCAGCACGCCAGGCTTCCCTGCCCTTCACTATCTCCCCGAGTTTGCCCATATTCATGTTCAGTGAGTCGGTGATGCCATCCAACCATCTCATCCACTGTCACCTCCTTTCTGTCCTTCCCTAAATCTTTCCCAGCATCAGGGTCTTTTCCAATGAGTTGGCTTTTTGTATTAGTTGGCCAAAGTATTTAAGCCTCAGCATCAGTCCTTCCAATGAATATTCAGGATTAATTTCCTTTAGGATGGACTGGTTTGATCTCCTTACAGTCCAGTCAGCACAGCACACTGATACAATGTGTGTGCGTGTAGATTATATAGGAATTTATTTTTATATTTTTTTCTAAAAGACTTCAATTATTTTAAAGAAAACTGCAATGAGAACTCTATCACCTTTAACTTAGTATTCTTTGCTACAGTTCAGGTATATTGATAACAAATCTAGATGCTAAATTTATTTATTTTTTTTAATTAAATTTTATTTTGCTTAACTTTACAATATTGTATTGCTTTTAACATACATCGAGATGGATCTGCCACCAGTATACACGTGCTCCCCATCCTGAACCCTCCTCCCTCCTCCCTCCCCATACCATCCCTCTGGGTCTTCCCAGTGCTCCAGCCCCAGGCATCCGTTATGGGGCATCGTACCTGGACTGGCAACTCATTTCCGATATGATATTATATATATTTCAATGCTATTCTCCCAAACCATCCCTCCCTCTCCCGGACCCAGAGACCAAAAGTCTGTTCTATACATCAGTGTCTCTTTTGCTGTCTCATAAACAGGGTTTATTGGAGAAGGAAATGGCAACCTACTCCAGTGTTCTTGCCTGGAGAATCCCAGGGACGGGGGAGCCTGGTGGCTGCCATCTACGGGGTCACACAGAGTCGGACATGACTGAAGTGACTTAGCAGCAGCAGCAGCAAACAGGGTTATTGTTACCATCTTTCTAAATTCCATATATATGCATTAGTGTACTG
Organism: Tragelaphus eurycerus; assembly: GCA_935064755.1. Lineage (NCBI taxonomy): Eukaryota > Metazoa > Chordata > Mammalia > Artiodactyla > Bovidae > Tragelaphus > Tragelaphus eurycerus. The sequence goes on from CAKXYN010000123.1 coordinate 4,749,788, forward strand.
TATTTGTGTTTTTCTTTCTGGCTTACTTCACTCTGTATAATAGGCTCCAGTTCCATCCACCTCCTTAGAACTGATTCAAATGTATTCTTTTTAATGGCTGAGTAATACTCCATTGTGTATATGTACCACTGCTTTCTTATCCATTCATCTGCGGATGGACATCTAGGTTGCTTCCAAGTCCTGGCTATCGTAAACAGTGCTGCTATGAACATTGGGGTACACGTGTCTCTTTCAATTCTGGTTTTCTCAGTGTGTATGCCCAGCAGTGGATTGCTGGATCATAAGGCAGTTCTATTCCCAGATTTTTGAGGAATCTCCATACTGTTCTCCATAGTGGCTATACTAGTTTGCATTCCCACCAACAGTGTTAAGAGGGTTCCCTTTTCTCCAAACCCTCTCCAACATTTATTGCTTGTGGACTTTTGAATTGCAGCCATTCTGACTGGTGTGAAATGGTACCTCATAGTGGTTTTGATTTGCATTTCTCTGATAATGAGTGATGTTGAGCATCTTTTCATGTGTTTGTAAGCCATCTGTATGTCTTCTTTGGAGAAATGTCTCTTTAGTTCTTTGGCCCATTTTTTGATTGGGTCATTTATTTTTCTGGAATTGAGCTGTAGGAGTTGCTTGTATATTTTTGAGATTAGTTGTTTGTCTGTTGCTTCATTTGCTATTATTTTCTCCCATTCTGAAGGCTGTCTTTTCACCTTGCTTATAGTTTCCTTTGTTGTGCAGAAGCTTTTTAAGTTTAATTAGGTCCCATTTATTTATTTTTGATTTTATTTCCAATATTTTGGGAGGTGGGTCATAGAGGATCCTGCTGTGATGTATGTCAAAGAGTGTTTTGCCTATGTTTTCCTCTAGGAGTTTTATGGTTTCTGGTCTTACATTTAGATCTTTAATCCATTTTGAGTTTATTTTTGTGTATGGTGTTAGAAAGTGTTCTAGTTTCATTCTTTTACAAGTGTTTGACCAGTTTTCCCAGCACCACTTGTTAAAGAGATTGTCTTTAATCCATTGTATTTTCTTGCCTCCTTTGTCAAAGATAAGGTGTCTATATGTGCGTGGATTTATCTCTGGGCTTTCTATTTTGTTCCATTGATATATATTCCTCAAATAATTAAAAAGAGAACTACCATATGATTTAGCAATTCTACACCTGGATATATATCCAAGGGAAAAAAAAAAGTCTTAAAAAGATATTTTATCCCCGTGTTTAATGCGGTGTTATCCACAATAACCAAATATGGATACAACCTAAGTGTACATCAGAAGATTCATGGAAAAATAAAATGTGGTGTGCATATGCAATGGAATACTCTTAAACAATATAAAAGAAGGAAACCCTACCTTCTGAAACAATGTGGCTGGAACCTGAGGGCATTGTGTTAAATAAGTCAGACAGAAAAAGACAAGCTATGTGTTCTCACATGCAGAATCTGTAACAGCTAAACTTATAGAAATACTTGAATGGTGGTGTCCAGTGGCCAGGAAGTAGAAAAAATAGGGCAATATTAATCAAATAAAAGAAATTCTCACCTAAAAATAAGTTTTTGCGTGATATAATGTGTAGAATAGTGACTGTAACTAACAACAATGTATTATATGTTGGATGGCATCACTGACTAGATGGACATGAATTTGGTGATGGACAGAGAAGCCTGGTGCACTGCAGTCTATGCAGTCGCAAAGACTTGGACATGACTAAGAGACTAAACTGAACTGATTATATGTTGGAATGTTATCAAGAGAGTAGATTTTATATATTATCACCACATATGAGCACACACATATACACACCCATAATAGTATTTGGAGTGAATGCATTAAGTAAATTTATTGTGATACTCATTTTCCAATATATACTTGTATCAAATCATCACAAAACTTACATATGTCATATGTCAATAGTCTCTCAATAAAGCTAGGAAAAAAAAAAGTCACATTCACTTAAAATGTCCAGGTAAATTTTTGATTAGTTACTCTAATGTTTTCCTCATTTTTCTCAGCATGATGGGTAATGGTCCATACTAAATAAACTTGATAAATTGCCTTAGATATATATATATATATATATATATATATATATATATATATATATACACACACACACATACCCCATTATCCTCCACACCAAGTCTTCTATATCATAGCAGCTTGTGCCAGAGATAACAACTTCTTGGGGAGTTACTACATGGTTTGACCAATGACTTGAGTTTACTCTATTCAAATGCAAGTTTACTCAGATTTCCTATCTGGAATTCTGAATGGGGAATTGGATACACTTGAATGAAGTGAAGTGAAGTCACTCAGTTGTGTCCCACTCTTTGCCACCCCATGGATGGTAGCCTACCAGGCTCCTCTGCCCATGGGATTTTCCAGGCAAGAATACTGGAGTGGGCTGCCATTTCCTTCTCCAGGGGATCTTCTGAACCCAGGGATCGAACCCGGGTGTCCTGCATTGCAGATAGATGCTTTATCATCTGAGTCACCAGGGAAGCCCCATACACCAGAGAAAAGGGGGAGAATATTGTAAGATACATGGAGAAAGAATTGCTACCTTGACAACCCAGAGCCATGGGAAAGCAGACATTTTGAGTAAACAGACAACATGAAAGCAATAGAGAATTAAAAAAATGTAAATTAATAGATTAAAAAAAAAAGAATCACAGACAAGCTCAGAGAATGACAGTTATGGCAGGAGTCTGGACTCCCAGAACCCTGAATTGTTAATAACTTTCTAGTTTATCCTAAGGCACAAGGATTCTTATTATTAACTTGATTTTATAAAAACAACAAAAAGATACATTCTTTATTTTCTACAAATAAGTGAGCCTGATTGAACCCCAGTGCCTGATTCATTTTCTCTAAAGTTAAAAATGCAATTTTAATATGCAAGAAATAAAACAACTAAACTCTGCTTAGCATTCTTTTGTGTTAAACAGCACATGGGAAATGAACATTCACTGGACAATCTGTTTTGAATAGCATAATCGATTGGCAAAAATGCAATGTTTGTTTCCTTTGCAGGAAAAAATAAGATGAGGACGTTTATATAGTTTTAGGTCAATAATTAGATATTAATAGATGACCACTAACCTTAGAAAGTTGTAAGAAAATGGTCTAGTCAGCTACAGAGCATGAGTGTTATGGCTGTAGGATCAGAGCTAAATCATGGAGGAAAATAGAGAAGTTGCTAGGCCCAATGTGTGACCACCCCCTCTTCCTTTCATCTGAAGGCAGGTCTCTATCACTCTATCTTCCCATTCACCAATCTTGCCATCTTACCTGAAAGCAGAAACTATTTATGTTTAAGGCAGAGGAAGTTAACAACAACAACAACAACAAAAATCATTTGGAATCTACACATGATATAGGCAATGAGTACATATTTGGAGGTATAATTATTTTAAGGTAATTAGAGTATATAATACAGATCTTATATTTTCTTCTCTCACCAAAAAAACCCAAACAAAACAAACAAACAGTTCCATTCTTTTACTTGGGCTTTGTGCCTAGTCCTAGAAATGGTGAGCTCGTGATGTAAACTAACCGCTGACATCCTGGGAGCCCTGAGAAGAAAGGGTCTCACATTTCCCTACATAGATTTTCACTTAATCTCTCTGTACATTCTGTTGTGCATTTTATCACTGCCCTCCACAGTGATATCAGGAACACTTTTGTTCATTTTTTATTTTTATTTTTTTAATGCATATATATGTAATTTATTTTTATTTATTTATTTTTATTTTGCTTAACTTTACAATATTGTATTGCTTTTACCATACATCGAGATGGATCCACCACCAGTATACACGTGCTCCCCATCCTGAACCCTCCTCCCTCCCCCCTCCCCATACCATCCCTCCGGATCGTCCCAGTGCCCCAGCCCCAGGCATCTGTTATTGGGCATCGTACCTGGACTGGCGACTCGTTTCAAATATGATATTATACATATTTCAATGCTATTCCCCCAAATCATCCCGCCCTCTCCCGGTCCCAGAGTACAAAAGTCTGTTCTATACATCAATGTTTCTTTTGCTGTCTCGTAAACAGGGTCATTTTTACCAACTTTCTAAATTCCATATATATGCGTTAGAATACTGTATTTGTGTTTATCTTTCTGGCTTACTTCACTCTGTATAACAGGCTCCAGTTCCATCCACCTCCTTAGAACTGATTCAAATGTATTCTTTTTAATGGCTGAGTAATACTCCATTGTGTATATGTACCACTGCTTTCTTATCCATTCATCTGTGGATGGACATCTAGGTTGCTTCCATGTCCTGGCTATTGTAAACAGTGCTGCTATGAACATTGGGGTACACGTGTCTCTTTCAATTCTGGTTTTCTCAGTGTGTATGCCCAGCAGTGGGATTGCTGGATCATAAGGCAGTTCTATTCCCAGTTTTTTGAGGAATCTCCATACCATTCTCCATAGTGGCTATACTAGTTTGCATTCCCACCAACAGTGTAAGAGGGTTCCCTTTTCTCCACACCTTCTCCAGCATTTATTGCTTGTGGACTTTTGGATCGCAGCCATTCTGACTGGAGTGAAATGGTACCTCATAGTGGTTTTGATTTGTATTTCTCTGATAATGAGTGACGTTGAGCATTTTTTCATGTGTTTGTAAGCCATCTGTATGTCTTCTTTGGAGAAATGTCTCTTTAGTTCTTTGGCCCATTTTTTGATTGGGTCATTTATTTTTCTGGAATTGAGCTGTAGGAGTTGCTTGTATATTTTTGAGATTAGTTGTTTGTCTGTTGTTTCATTTGCTATTATTTTCTCCCATTCTGAAGGCTGTCTTTTCACCTTGCTTATAGTTTCCTTTGTTGTGCAGAAGCTTTACCTCCAATCTTTGGTGGGATGGAATAGAGGAAGTGCCACCTGACTAGCAGAAAGTAACCTGGGGAAATAATCTTTATGTAATTCAATGTATGTTTCATGGCTACTTTTTGTGGAACTTGATGGTCTTACTTATCTCTTTTCTCAGATGGTTGTAACTTCTACTTTGCTAAGTTACTTAGTTACCTACCACTTATATCTATGTTTCAAAAAACACATGAAAATCTTTTACCAACTGGTATTTCCTGTCTGTTTTTTTCTGTCATGTGCTTTGACACATAATTTTATGATTTTGTTCCTTATTTTAATGGGGATTTATAAAGAAAGGGAATATATTTTTAAGGGTAGCTCAGCACATTTAACAGAAATTTCTATTTTTTAAATATACATATATATTTATTAGTTTTGTTTCATGTAATGAAATATCAAGAAATCCAAAGGGAATAGAATGTCATATCACAGATGACTTATTTACTGTAGCAGATAAATAAAAACTGTGAAGGATTAGCCTTGAAATTCTCAGAATCTAAAAAAAAAAAAAAAAAAGATGTGTATATAAAGGTGCTTGAGTTCATTGCAGAATTCACAAGTTTTCATTTCCACATTCATTTTTTCTCAAGATAAAGAAAGAATATAAACTTCTGGGTATAATGAAAGTAAGATAAATTTAGTACTCATAATAAAATTATTAGCTTATAATAGAAATAGAAGTTCCAAATAAACAAAAATACTCATTGAATTCTCTATATGGATAAAATTACAAATAAGAAATCAGACAAATCAGAAAATTTCTTAATGACTATGTAAGTAGAGACTTCAGTGATAATGAATGGTGAAAGATGATATTCATCTCCACTGGATACATTTAATTTTCATCCAATTATCTCAGTCTTTCTTAAGTTATTCTACTTTCTATATTGTTTTAAAACTCACTAATACAATTCATATATGTGGTATAACTATGTTTCAAAGCCTAAATACCCTCCTCTGGGTTATAATGTTTTTTATTCAATTAACTCTTATTTATAAATTCCCTACCATTGATTACATGTACACATTTCTTTAAAGCTCACATAAATATATCTTCCTTAATTTACAGCTTCTATGCTATAATCATATTAAAGTAATATTTAAACATACTATTATAATTGGTATGGTTCAAGAGAAAACTTAATAGATCCCTCAAAACAGAAAGAATCATCTTAATAGCAAAAAAAAATTTTTTTTAATAGAAAGAATGTTAATATGAGTTCAGCTCCCACAGTCAGGAAAAAATACTAAGGAAAAAATACTACAAAAGGGTGAATTTTGTCATAATGTTCTGTCACTTTTCTAGAACAATTAGGCAAATATACAAAAAAAAAAATTGAACTATAACCCAAGAAAAAGAAGAGAGGTTTCCTAGATTAAATATTTTGTCTTTTTTTAATGTAAATTTATTTATTTTAATTGGAGGTTAATTACTTAACAATATTGTATTGGTTTTGCCATACATCAACATGAATCTGCCACAGGTATACATGTGTTCCCCATCCTGAACCCCCGTCCCTCCTCCCTCCCCATACCATCCCTCTGGGTCATCCTATATATGGAATTTACAAAGATGGTAACGATAACCCTGTATGTGAGACAGCAAAAGAGACACAGATGTATAGAACAGTCTTTTGAACTCTGTGGGAGAGGGCGAGGGTGGAATGATTCGGGAGAATGGCATTGAAATATGTATAATATCATATATGAAACGAATCGCCAGTCCAGGTTTGATGCAGGATATTTTGTCTTTATAATATGTATATACTATTATTATTTGTACCTGGTGATTTATGCTGAAGTCAGTAAGAACAACCAAGTTGAAGGTCCACAATCAGACATTTGATCACAGTGTCTAAGAATAAACTCTTTGAGACAAAAATATGTCAGGCTGTAGATAAAAGCATATACTGTAATGTTAAACAGAGAAATCCAGAAGTCAATGCAAGGGAGGAAAACAGTAGATCATAATCACAGTGATATTAGACAGTCAAGAGAGGCAGAGACAGCAGTGAATAACTAAGACCATGATCTTACATGACTGTGTACCTGATGCTGTTGGTTCTACAAATATTTGACTCAATACTAACTAGCATGTGTGGGCACATTGCCCATTTTACTAAAGGAAGTAATCTTCACACTCTGAGTTAAGATTATATTAACTCCACAATAAGAGGATATTATTGTCTATGAGCTTCTTTTAGATCAATCCAAATATGAAGAAAACTTTGAAACTTCCATTCATCTTTTGTCATCTGAGACCAGCTTCTTGCTCCATAACATCCTCATGGCATTTTTCACTTCTGCATTCCTCAGTGTATAAATCAGAGGGTTGATCAAAGGTGTTCCAAGTGTGTAAAACACAGCTATCATCTTATCCATGGAGAAGGTGGTTGCAGGGCGAGTGTATATAAATATGCAAGGACCAAAGAACAAGATGACCACAATGATGTGGGAGATGCAGGTGGAGAGGGCTTTTTTCTTCCCCTCAGCACTGTGGTTTCTCAGAGAATGCAAGATGATAGCATAGGAAAGCATCAGCATAACAAAACTCACTGTACAGATGGCCCCGCTGTTGGACACCAAGAGTAGGTTGGTCACATAGGTGTCTGTACAGGCAAGTTGTAACAAAGGCTGCAAGTCACATAGATAATGATCAATCACATTGGGACCACAGAAAGGTAAACTCAGGGCCAGAAAAATCTGAGCTGAAGAATGCACACAGGATCCCACCCAGGCCACAGCCACCAACACACCACAGACTTGATGACTCATGATGGTCGTGTAGTGCAGGGGCTTACAGATGGCCACATAGCGGTCAACAGCCATGAGGACAAGGATGAAGATCTCTAGGCAGCCAAAGAAATGGAATGAAAAAACTTGGGCTATGCACTCATAGAAAGAGATAGTGGCATTCTTCAAAAGGGCATCTGCAATCATCCTAGGGGCTATGCATGTAGAGAAGCAGGTATCAGACAAAGATAAATGGAAAAGGAAGAAATACATTGGACTCCCAAGTGCCTTGCTTGTCTTGATGGTAGTAATAATCAGAAAGTTCCCCAACAAGGTCCCCAAATAGAAAATCAAGAAAGTGGTAAACACTATTTTCTTCCTAACAGGATCTTGTGTCAACCCAAGCAGAATAAACTCAGTCACATTATTATTCAGCTGCATGATCTTATCAATGCAGAGAAGGGATGGGTGTTAAATGCTTTATCTGCAAAATATAGAAAAGAATTAATTAATGGTGTGATGTGTGATTTTTTGGAATATTTTAAGTGAGATAAATATTCTTCATCATGGACATTTTAGTTGTGGTTTCTTAACAAGGCACCTCAACACTTAAGTTGTAATGACAACTTCATGGGGTCATTATGAGTCCCGTGTAAGACTGAAAATTAAACCTTTCTATAGCACTCTTCAAATACAACCATTTGTGTAATTTACATGATTCTCATTAATTTTGCCTAATGAATATTAAGAAATACAGCTCCATTATATTAACTTAATTACTTTCATGTTCATTTTGTCTTCCCTTGCGGCTCAGACGGTAAAGCAACTGTTTACAATGTGAGAGACCCGGGTTTGATCCCTGGGTTGGGAAGATCCCCTGGAGAAGGAAATTACTTCATGTTCATTTAATCGGGGGGAGGGAGCGTGTTTGGATAGTGTATCACTTGGCATTTTGGATATATTTTACTGCCTTTAGAAGTTCATAATATAAATGAAAAAATAACAGCACAGTCTCATCCCCCAAAAGTGCCTCTATATATCAATTATATATATAAAATATATAATATTATATTATAATTATTATATTATATATTATATTATAATTATAATGTTATACGGTGGAGCCTGCTGCAGTCCATGGGGTCGCTAAGAGTCGGACACGACCGAGCAACTTCACTTTCACTTTTCACTTTCATGCATTGGAGAAGGAAATGGCAACCCACTCCAGTGTTCTTGCCTGGAGAATCCCAGGGACAGCAGAGCCTGGTGGGCTGCCGTCTATGGGGTCACACAGAGTCGGACACGACTGCAGTGACTTAGCATAGCATAGCATATTATATAATTACATATTATATAATACAATTTATATTATTAATTATATAATTTATATATTATATTACTATATTATAATATATTAATATGTATTATATATTATATATATATCACCTTTATATTTGCTTATATGTTTATTTTTATTAGCCTATAATATGATCCACTCCATTGTGCATTCCATTCCATATGTAACAGCTTAAAAAGAGGAAGAAAAAGCGCTTATAATCTTTAAATATAATGTCCTTACTTTGAAACAACTTTATGATATTTACTACTTGACATACACTAATGGAGAGAAGTGAACTTCAATGGATAGAAGTGAATGTTCTTTAGTGGTTGATAATATCACAAATATTTTCATTTCCAGTTTTCTTTTTTTCCCATTTCTGAAAACACCCTTCAAAAAAAGTTTAGTTCCAGAGTTTACATGTAAATTACTAGGGGTATTCACTCAATAGTTTATATGCTTAAACTTCAGATGCTTTGCTTAAGCATTTTAGAACTGAGGCCTTTAAGGAGGTGTCAGCAGATAGCTCTTTTCAGGCCTAACCATGGTTGTGATCCCCAGTAGGATTTGTTTTATCTGGGCACCCGGAATCTCCACATCACTGTAATAGAACAAATATTCAGAAGAGAGGGGAACATATAATTTTAGTCAAGAGGAACAGTGGATATTCAGTAAATACCTACATTCAAATTGTTTTCTGTCTTTGCAAAATCAATCATTATTCAACTTTGAAACGTCATTTCCTTCAATGAAGAGTTAGTATTTTTTCATGTGTGGAAAGAAATATTATCACTGACTTCACTTCATAGAACAAAATTTTTCCTCTAGGTTTTTATTGTCAATATGATGTTGAAAAGAACACCATTTGCAAGTAAAATATAAACTGAATGTGACAAATTTAAATATAATTTGGAAAACTTACCCCACTGTATCCATCCTCAGTCCCATCATATTTTCAGTGCATCATCTTGAAAGCTGTGAGTCACAGAAGCACAAACTGATAAACCAAATAGACAATGATCCTTATTTGTTATTTTTCTCCCCCTCAATAAATTTTCTTCCCCTCAAAGTAATTGAATCATGTATTATCTTCCTGCAAATCAAAAACTCCTACTGGGAAAGTGTCAAAGTTATTTAATATTTCTTATTTTTAGAAAATAATCTCTTAGACCATGTAATCATTGGCAAAGATCTTAAACAGTCAGAAAACTAAGTCTTGGTATTTTAGTCAGTGCAATAAACTCATCCTTTCCATATGCATTTGAATGAGTGATCCATCATGAAATAGTTGTATTTGAAAATATTATCTGTGATTGTGGCCACTCTTTTGAGTATATGGCTTTTGTTTTGTATGTTATCAATCTCTTTAAATTGTCCATTTCTAGAACAACTTTATTTATACATTAGGACATACACTTGTAAGATAAATTAAGAATCATAAATACATGTGCTTTTTAACATTATAAGTACATGTGTGTGTGTTAGTCACTCAGTCATGTCTGACTCTTTGCAAGTTCACAGACTGACGCTTCTGTCCATGGAATTTTCCAATCAAGAATACTCGAGTGGGTTGCCATACCCTTCTTTGGAGGATCTTTCCAAACTAATGATCAAACGCAGGTCCCCTGCCTTTTAGGGAGATTCTTTACCATCTGAGCCACCAGGAAAGCCCATAAATGCACAAGATTAATCATTAACTTGCAAAATAATTGTGAATTTTTATCAAATATTCAATCAACAGTGTATTCAGTAGTCTCCTTCCTTCCTTAAGTGTAATTTTATTTCTAGTTACTCTGTCTTGAAACTCAGGATCCAACTGCTAAGAGTACCTATGGCTGATCCGGGCTGAGGTTTGACAGAGACAACACAATTCTGCAAAATAACTATCCTTCAATTAAAAAAAAAAACTAATTAAAAAAATAATCTCTTATGAAAGCCAACAGCAATTGCTTTGGAGGAAGTTCTCCAGTTCTTTAAAGCTTCTTTTATAGCTTTTTTAATGCTATCATATACTATGCTTTAAATCAAAACTGTGTGAGCTTCCTTTAGCTTCTTTCATAAAAGGAGAATTTTTGAAGTCTTTAGGATTCTGCTCTCCCCAGATTCAAACCAAATGCCTTGTACAATGTACATGCTTAATAAGTATTTTTAAGCTGAACCATCATAGTCACTTCTTGTAATAATCATATGATTGTTTTAATACTATTCTGATTAAAGATACACTCACATTATTAATTTACTGTGGCCATCTGTATAGTGTGGTGAACAGGTAAATGTGCTCCCAATTTGTATGTTTGAAAAAACAAAATGAGGCAAAATTTAAATAATTTAACCAGCTCCACAACCTGGAGTAGAACATGTACTCAGAACAGCACCACTTGGCCATGTAAGATTTTAGGACTTTGGCATGCCTAAGATGATCATTGTGAATTTTCTACACTTTTTACGTGAATCCTTGGCCCTTCAAGAATACAAAGACAGCCTTGATATTCTTCCTAGCCTTCTAACATAGATGCATATTTTTCTATATCTCTCTCTGTATGACCATATGTCAACTTTTCCCAGAAGTCAGATTCTCAAAGGTATCTGACACAAAGATGAATTGTAATAATCTAGAGACAAAATTGCACTGATAAAACAGCATTACCTTCTACTAACTACTGCACTTACTTTAAATTTTCAAACAAGTTTAGCCAGTTTTAGAATGGTTAAATTTCTCAAAACAGTAATAGAGAGTATGTTGAGCTGGGAGCTAAAAGAGATGAGCTGAAAGAAAATCACACAGAAAAGGTGATGGAAAAAGAGAGGGAAACACAAGGTGTCATGTTAATCCTTCTACCTGACAGGGTTGTGTGTGCGTGCTTAATCGTTCAGTCATGTCTGACTCTTTGCAACCCCATGGACTGTAGCCTCCCAGCCTCCTTTATCCACAAGGATTCTCCAGACAAGAATATTGGATCCTCCTCCAGGGGATCTTCCCAAACCAGGGATCGAACCCAGGTCTCCCACATTGCAGGCAGATTCTTTCAGTCTGAGCCACCCCCAGGGAAGCCCTTCTACTTGACAAATCTGTTTTATTGCAGAAGCCACAGTGAAAACTTTGGCTTCCTTAAGGACGCTCTTAAACTATACCATCCTCTCTGATATGTTTATCTTTCACTTTTATCTTTAGGAAAATCTCTACATTCATTTAATTTCTATAAAAAGTACCTTTCTCTGTGGGAAGGTGAACAGATCTACCCAAGGGTCTTTATCCCTCAAAAGCTTAAAATAGAGAAAGATGGAAATTTCTCTCCCACATATATGGCATATTACGCTTCACTTTCATTATGCAGTTCTTAACCTCCACTTTGTTATGTTTCCTCTGAACCTTCCATCAGGTGTACTTATCCACTGTTTCAAAATAAATCCAGATGCATGTCAACTACAAGTTATATTCTTAAAATATAATTTTAGAAACATGCAAAGGGTAATACTTTCCCTCTGTGATATACAGCTTTCTATTTAAAGCTGTCTTTTGGATGTGGAGAAATTGGCGTTCTCCAAGAAGCTTATGCCACGTCACTATCTGTATTAGTTTCTACATCCTTCTTAAGCGGAAAAAGACATATGGAAATATATTTTTAAATTTGCTAAATTATTCTGCATGATGCTTCTCTCATTACAATCATGTGAGTAGTCTGTCACTTACCTGTTAGAACTCTCTAAATTAGCATCAAGGCTTTTCATCCCTTTTTGAAAACAGTCTTCTCATGGAATGCTGAAGAAAAAAATAGTACCTTCTAAATGGAATATTTTAAGACATAATGATGTTAGATATTAGCATCACAGAGAGTAGTATTCCCTAATGTTTACCTTTCTTTGCTCATCAGAAACATCCCCAATGTTGTAATAAGTTTAAGTTCTAGTTTGTCCTCTTAGCCAGTAGAAGAGTAAATTGCCCCTCCTTGTACTCAGGAACCAAGTATGGAAAAGGGTTTGAAGGCGTTAGATGCCTCAGGCTGACCAAAGATACTAGGGAAAAAGAGGAAAATTCAGATGGATATAAAGGAGGGTAACAGAGAATAGGAAGAAGAAAAAGAAGGGAAAAACAACAACAACAACAACAACATTGACTTTGGTAAAAAAAAAAAAAAAAAGTGGATCACCAAGAAGCTACTCTGCTACACGCAGTGCTCTAGGGTGTCCCTTTGTTCTTATGCTCTATCACTTGAAAACTATGTTTAATTACAATCTAGGTTGCATTCTGTGCCTAGAGCCTTCCTTCACCTGGAAATTGCAGGTTTGTAGCAAGTAGTCTGAGGATGGAAATGTATGTGAGCACTGAGTATAAATCTCTCTCTTTTTTTTTTTCCTAATTCATTTCCACTTGTTTTGCTAACGAATAAAGAGACACTTATTAAGGAAAACATCTTATTAAAATAGTTTTTATTCACTATTGAGAAAAGTCACTATCTTTTTTCCTAATAGAATTGCCAAAAGTGTAGACTGGGAACTCCTGCCTAATTTTACCATAATGGAGACAGTCTGATTAAAAATGAAGTCAACAAAAAAGGAAGCAGAACCAACCAATAGAAAAAACCTATTTTTATAATAAGTTTTCAACTGTAGAATTCACTCATTTCCAAACAATTTTGCTATCTTTCATTTATTATTTTTATGTTATTGCTTTTTTGTGCATGTATACCAGCTCAGGTGTGTCCACTCAAGACATGTCTGATTCTCTGTAACTCCCATAGACTCTAGCCTGCCAGGCTCTTCCATCCCTGGAATTTTCCAAGCAGGAATACTGGAGTGGGTTGCTATTTCCTACTCCATACTGCTTTCTTGCATTTATGTAAATAATAAAATGAATCCTAGTAAACTTACTACCATCTCAAGAAGTAAAATATTACCCATAATAAAACATTTTAAACACTTTCCTATCTGCTGCCCACCTCTTCTTAAAAGTAAGAAGTATTTTAATTTTGTCCTAAAAATAAAATAGGGATTATTTGTGGGATTATTTAAAAATGTATTTATTCAATACCCAGTCAACAGATATTTGACTGACTACTATGAACAGTAATTATGAACATAAAAATATGTTTCCTAGGAGTGTAATTAATAGGTTTCAGGATATACCAGTGTTCAGATTTACAAACTAATATAAATTTCAGTAAGGAGGAAGGAGCTGCAATCCAGTTATGCGCCTAAAAATAAGACAAATAGAATATTTGTGAACAGAGCTAAAAATATTCACAAGATTAGTAAAGAACTAAATAAAAGTATGTTCTCTTTTGTTGTTGTTGTTTTAATTAAGAACATGGGTAAAATTAAAATCCTCAAAACAAACTGAGTTCATAGTTTTGAATGTCAGTTTAAAAATGTCAAATTTTAATCTCTTTTTCCTTGTCATTTGTAAGATAGTTTTTTCAATGCTAATGTGATACAGAGTCCTGTGAAGGAAAAATAATTTCTTTGAGGCAGAAAGACTTATTCTTGTTTATTAAAATATGTGATCTATACAATTAGATTAGAGGTTTATGATTATGTTTCTATCACTAAAGAAAATATTTTTAAAAGCATTTCCATATTGCTGCATGCTTACATCAGTTAAAGACACATTTTAGAATTTAGGAGAAGAGGAATTATAATGAAGGATCTTAATTAGAGTACTGCATAATATCAGAGTTCTTTGTTCACCTGAATATGGCCTGAATGCAAAACCCTAGCCAAGTAGAATAATATATTCTGTTGTTTAAATGATGAAGAGATGTATAATATTTACTTTCTCATTGATTTGTTAAAGAGCTTTATAAATAGACTAACTTCCAGGACCTTGAATCCCAACTAAATCTAGTACCTAGTACCATATAATGGCAAGCACTGTCTGGAAGTACTTTAAACTATGATAGATTCATTACATTGAGTGACGGACTCGAAAAATATATTACCTTTATTCTATCTCATAATTTAGAAATTCAATATGAACTGGTGGGAATAGATGAAATGAATAGGTGAATAGATGAAATGCAGAGGATTTTTCAGAGCAGTGAAAACACTCTGTATGATGCTATTGAAAATAATGATGGACACATATCATTATACTTTTCTCCAAATTCATGAAATATACAACAACAAGAGAGAACCCTAAGGTAATATATGGATTTTGGGTATTATGTGTCAATGTAAGTTCATCATTTGTAACAAAATTGGAACAAATCAACTCTAAGAGAAGCTGATAATGGGAGATACTACATATGTATAGGGGTAGGGATATATGAGAAACTTGTACATTCCTTTCAATTAAACTGTGAACCTAAAACTGTTCTTAAAAAAAAAAAAAAAAGACTTTATTAAAATGTAATCCAATGTATATACTCCCTGATGTAAAGGCTTCTACATGAAAATGCCAGGTGTTTCCCTAGAGTGTAATTTCTTGGAGCTATGAGCTACACTGAGGCAAGGACTAAGACATATTTTTTAGATCAGCCTTACTTAGAGATGCCTTGGGACTCCAGTCCTGGCCTTTGGCTCATTAAGCAGGGCAGGAAAAAGTGCATTCTCTGAGGTATGTGGCAAACCATGGTCACTGCCTCCTTCCAGTGCAGTCTGTGGTGTCCATGGAATATGCACTGCTTTAATTAGTCAAAACACTCAGTGGCAAAGCTTTACCCACTCTAATAGGCACTTTGGTCTATCAGCTCCCCAGTGAAAACTTTTTTAAACAACCAGTGGCTTCTTGACAAGAAACTTTGGACTTAATCCTACTATTGAGCTACTGAAAATGGTTCCTATTAGCAGGCAGCAATTGCCCCAACATAATAAAAGGTTCTCTGAAAACATTACATCAGCCATCTTGAATGGTGCTTCTGTCTCTAGTGCCCTGGGCAGTCAGGGATGGAGACCAAGGTCCGTTTCTTTTCTGCCCATCTGTAAGTTCATGCCAACTCTCTGCTTTCACCCAGAGCATCTTCCTAAGATCACGCTTCTCCCACTTCCTGTCACTCAGAGCATGGGCATAGGGCCATCTTCACATTCAAGACTGTGTGTCCCTTTGGGAAGTTTTCTTTGTTTGCATACATGGCACCTAAGGGTAGTTTTCAATGTGTAGCCAATTATTTTTCAAATTTGAGTATTTTTCAAAAGACAGTTAAATAGATTAAGTTCTGAAGTTCAGTTTCATGCCTGGTCTTCAGCCAAAAATTTTTATCAACTTAGAATTCAGCATTTGAAAGGTGGAAGAGCTAAATGTCGACATTAGTGTCATTTGTGACCTCTCTGCCCCTCAGGAATATGACTGTATAATTTACTGTCATGTACAATCTCCATAATGATGCTATCACAACTCAGTCACAAGATTCAGATTCATTGTTAATACACGCATGTTTGTGTGCTCAGTCTCTCAGTCGTCTCTGACTCTTTCTGGCTCCATGGACTCTAGTCCACCAGACTCCTCTGTCCTTGGAATTCTCCAGGGAAAATACTAGAGTGGTTTGCCATGTCCTACCTCAGGGACTTTCCTGATCCAGGGTCAAAACCATGTCTCTTTTGACTCCTTCATAAGCAGGCAGATTCTTTATTATTGTGCTCTCAGGAAGCCCTAAGATAACATATTTACTCTCAAATATTGGTGAACATTTTAGGTGTGACTGGAGAAGGCAATGGCACCCCACTCCAGTACTTCTGCCTGGAAAATCCCACAGATGGAGGAGCCTGGTAGGCTGTAGTCCATGGGGTCGCTGAGGGTCGGACACGACTGAGCGACTTCACTTTCACTTTTCACTTTCATGCATTGGAGAAGGCAATGGCAACCCACTCCAGTGTTCTTGCCTGGAGAATCCCAGGGACGGGGAAGCCTGGTGGGCTGCCGTCTATGGGGTCACATAGAGTCGGACACGACTGAAGTGACTTAGCAGCTGCAGCAAGAGACAATATCTCCTTATTCATTTCATTTTTTTCACTTCAATTTCTTGCTGCAAATTAATTAGCAAAATTACCCAATAAGACTTTCACAATTCTGTGATATTCATTTGGGTGTGGGTGTGTGTGCATGCTGAAAAAGCTGAAGTTGAATGGTTCTGTGAATACCTACAAGATCTTTCAGAACTAACACCAAAAATAGATGTCCTTTTAATCATAGGGAACTGGAATGCAAAAGTAAGAAGAAATACCTGGAGTAACAGGCAAATTTGGCCTTGGATTACAGAATGAAGCAAGGCAAAGACTAACAGAGTTCTGCAAAAGAATGCACTGGTCATAGCAAACACCCTCTTTCAACAACACAAGAGAAGACTCTACATATGGACATCACCAAAATCAGATTTATTATATTCTTTACAGCCAAAGAAGGAGAAGCTCTGTACAGTCAGCAAAAACAAGACCAACAGCTCACTGTGGCTCAGATCATGAACTCATTATTGCCAAATGCAGGCTTAAATTGAGGAAAGTAGGGAAAATCACTAGACCATTAAGGTCAGACCTAAATCAAATCCCTAACAATTATACAGTGGAAGTAAGAAATAGATTTAAGGCACTAAAAGGCTGGCTTAAAGCTCAACATTCAGAAAACGAAGATCATGGCATCTGGTCCCATCACTTCATGGGAAATAGATGGGGAAACAGTGGAAACAGTGTCAGACTTTGTTTTTCTGGGCTCCAAAATCACTGCAGATGGTGACTGCAGCCATGAAATTAAAAGACGCTTACTCCTTGGAAGGAAAGTTATGACCAACCTAGATAGCATATTCAAAATCAGAGACATTACTTTGCCAACAAAGGTTCGTCTAGTCAAGGCTATGGTCTTTCCTGTGGTCATGTATGGATGTGAGAGCTGGACTGTGAAGAAGGCTGAGGGCCGAAGAATTGATGCTTTTGAACTGTGGTGTTGGAGAAGACTCTTGAGAGTCCCTTGGACTGCAAGGAGACCCAACCAGTCCATTCTGAAGGAGATCAGCCCTGGGATTTCTTTGGAAGGAATGATGCTAAAGCTGAAACTCCAGTATTTTGGCCACCTCATGTGAAGAGTTAACTCATTGGAGAAGACTCTGATGCTGGGGGGGATTGGGGGCAGGAGGAGAAGGGGACGACAGAGGATGAGATGGCTGGATGGCATCACTGACTCTATGGATGTGAGTCTGAGTGGCCTCTGGGAGTTGGTGATGGACAGGGAGGCCTGGCGTGCTGCCATTCATGGGGTCGCAAAGAGTCGGACACGACTGAGAGACTGATCTGATGTTAGATAGAGTGCCTGATGAACTATGGACGGAAGTTCGTGACATTGTACAGGAGACAGGGAGCAAAACCATCCCCAAGAAAAAGAAATTCAAAAAAGCAAAATGGCTGCCAGAGGAGACCTTTCAAATAGCTGTGAAAAGAAGAGAAGCTAAAGGGAAGGAGGAAAGGAAAGATATATCCATTTGAATGTAGAATTCCAAAGAATAGCAAGAAGAGATAAGAAAGCCTTCCTCAGTGATCAGTGCAAAGAAATAGAGGAAAACAATAGAGTGGGAAAGACTAGAGATCTCTTCAAGAAAATTAGAGATACCAAGGGAACATTTCATGCAAAGATGGGCTCGTTAAAGGACAGAAATGGAAGGCACCTAACAGAAGCAGAGGATATTAAGAAGAGGTGGCAAGAATACACAGAAGAACTCTACAAAAAAGATCTTCATGACCCAGATAATCACGATGATGTGATATGATCACTCACCTAGAGCCAGACATCCTGGAATGTGAAGTCAAGTGGGCCTTAAGAAGCATCACTACGAACAAAGCTAGTGGAGGTGATGGAATTTCAGTTGAGCTATTTCAAATCTTGAAAGATGATGCTGTGAAAGTGCTGCACTCAATATGCCAGGAAATTTGGAAAGCTCAGCAGTGGCCATAGGACTGAAAAAGATCAGTTTTCATTCCAGTCCCAAAGACAGGCAATGCCAAAGAATGCTAAAACTACCACACAATTGCACTCACCTCATACGTAGCAAACTACTCCTCAAAATTATCCAAGTCAAACTTCAATAATACATGAACTGGAAACTTCCAGATCTTCAAGCTGGATTTAGAAAAGGCAGAGGAACCAGAGATCAAATTGCCAACATCCACTGGGTTATTAAAAAAAGCAAGAGATTTCCAGAAAAACATCTATTTCTGGTTTATTGACTATTCCAAAGCCTTTGACTGTGTGGATGACAATAAACTGTGGAAAATTCTTAAAGAGATGGGAATACCAGACCACCTTACCTGTGTCTTGAGAACTCTGTATTCAAGTCAGGAAGCACCAGTTAGAACTGGACATGGAACAACAGACTGGTTCCAAATAGGAAAAGGAGAACATCAAGGCTGTATATTGTCACCATGCTTATTTAACTTATATGAAATGTACATCATGAGAAACACTGGGCTGAATGAAGAACAAACAGGAATCAACAATGCTGGGAGAAATATCATTAACCTCAGATATGCAGATAACACCACCCTTATGGCATAAAGTGAAGAATTAAAGAGCCTCTTGTTGAAAGTGAAAGAGGAAAGTGAAAAAGTTGGCTTAAAGCTCAACATTCAGAAAACAAAGATGATGGCATCTGGTCCCATCACTTTATGGGAAATAGATGGAGAGACAGTGGAAACAGTGGCAGACTATTTTCTTGGGCTCCAAAATCACTGCAGATGGTGATTTCAGCCACTAAATAAAAATACTCTTACTCCTTGGAAGAAACGTTATGATCAACCTAGACAGCATATTAAAAAGCAGAGACATTATTTTGCCAACAAAGGTCTGTCTCGTCAAGGCTATGATTTTTCCAGTAGTCATGTATGGATGTGAGAGTTGGATTATAAATAAAGCTGAGTGTTGAAGAACTGATGCTTTTCATGTTTGGTGTTGGAGAAGACTCTTGAGAGTCCCTTGGACTGCAAGGAGATCCAATCAATCCATCCTAAAGGAAATCAGTCCTGAATGTTCATTGGAAGGACTGATGTTGAAGATGAAACTCCAATATTTTGGCCACGTGATGCAAATAACTGACTCAGTGGAAAAGATCGGGATACTGGGAAAGATTGATATGGTTGGATGGCACCACCGACTCAATGGCCATGAGTTTGAGTAAATTCTGGGAGCTGGTGATGGAAAGGGAGGCCTGGCGTACTGCAGTCCATGGGGTCGCAAAGAGTCGGACATGACTGAGCAACTGAACTGCTCTGAACTGTGTGCATGAGTGTGTGTGTGTGTGTGTGTGCGCACACACACACACACACACGCTGAAAATCCTTTAAAATATATGACACTTTTCTCTAAAAATTAAATTTTTGTTTGGTTTGGAGATTTTTGTGTAATGATGATTATTGGCAGGGTTCTCTGTGAATGTGAAGGTGCTGGCAAAAAGTTATCACAACTTGACAGGAAGAGGAGAAATAAAACTTAGGGTGTGGGATGGATCAGATTAAAAATGCATAGGCTTTTGAGTGAGGGAAGGTAAGTTCTTCATGGAAGTAACTGAGGATGGCAGATGCTCTGGGTACGAGTTCTGTACCCACAAATGTTTTGAGAATGATCTTTCTGCATTGGTTCTCACCAGGGCATTCTGTAACATAATTGGCCAGTGTTCCCAGCTACTGAATTATGACTGAAAAACTGACAACTGCCAAGATTTCCATTCTTGCTGTGTGGTGTCAGAGAAGGATGCTGGCCCATTTGAGTATGTAGGGAGACCACTGTGGTATCAGTGGGGTGTAGTAAAGCTAACTTATCAAGGGTGATCATCTGAATCAGATCTGTGGAACATTTTGTAGTGTCCCAGCCATCTGGGAACATGTGAGCAGAGCTCCTTCCTCCAATTGGATCATAAAAAATCCATATTAAAGTGTGCTCTTAGATTAGAGTGGCTTTAGATTAAATTTGAAGTCTTCAGTATTTGGCTTTTGGTCATTTTGATGCTAGCTCTGGTGAACTCTAACCTCAGGGCCTACAAGTTCCATGTATGTTGGCATTCCTGTTCCCATCTCAGTTGTCTAAGGCTGGCTGGGTATAAACTGGATCAATGACCTTAGCTACATTATTTTCTTTAACATATTTTCATTTATACTCTCTTTATTATTTACTGTGTCTTCATTTTTAATACTATGATTTACCATATATGCTATTATACATTTTGGGAAATTTCCTCCTCCTTATACTTTGACCTGGCCCAGAAGATATTCTGTTTCTGTTTTTTGTTTGTTTATTTAATTTGCCACTATCCAAGTGAAGAATTTCCAGAGTGCTTTTTTTGTTTTGGTTTTTCTTGAAGGATCCTTGACTTAAATGAATTAAGTAATTTTAAATGAATTAAAGTTCTTAAAAGTTATGTGTGTTTCTGTTATGCATGCTAGAAATCAAACTCTCACATGATTAGAATTCTGGTATACTCTAACCATTAATATTTTTCCCAATTTTAAAATGATTTAAATTTTTGAGGACATTTCTTAGCTCAAAAAGGCAATAACAGACTCACCATCTATAGTCAACGAACTCTAAATATTCACATAAATTATCAATCTATTTTCCTATTTTTTAAAATTACGTAAGAGATCATAATTTTCTTTGAGCCATGATTGCCACTCATCTTGGAGAACTTTGCCCTTGCAAAGATAAATATATGCATATATTTCAAAGTGAAATTGGAAGTGTTAGTCTCTCAGTCCTGTCTGACTCTTTGCCACCCCATGGATTGTAGCCTGCCAAGCTCCTCTGTCCATGGAAGAATGTGGGAGATCCCAGCTGGATCCCTGGGTCAGGAAGATCCCCTGGAGAAGGGAATGGTTACACACTCTAACATTCTTGCCTGGATAATTCCATGGACAGAGGGGCCTGGCTGGCTACAGTCCCTGGAGTAGTAAAGAGTAGGACACAACTGAGTAACTAACACTTTCATTACATATACATCAACTTGCATATAAAATGTCAATACACAGAAGATGCACGGAGGCTCAGATTCCCAGAACTTTCCCAGCTGCTGTCTCTCTCTACTTGCTGAATGTAACAAACTTAATGGAAAACCAGAGCGACGATTGACACAAATGCCCCAGAGTCCAACCACCAACCTACCCCATAATCATAGAGTTTTGAATAATCTAAGACAAGACGAGCTTATGTGCTCACTGAAATCCTCAAACACATTGGATCATAGAAGGCTGAGCTCTCCTGAGAGCATGAGGCTAGGTTCCTTGATTATCCATGCCTTTGTGTAAATACTCACACAGCTAGAAGAAGTTCCCAATATATAAAGCACAGAACCTTCTTCTCACTATAGATTTAAGAAACTGACTACTTTTACCATTCTTCTTTCCTTCTCATTTGTTCTCATTCCTTAAACTTTTTCATTTTCGCTATCTCCAGATTTCAAAACAACTTAAATCTGTCAGAAAGCTATTATTACTTCCCTAAGAGAAGTCCCCCGGGGAAGGCAATGGCACTCCACCCCAGTGCTTTTGCGTGGAAAATCCCATGGACAGAGGAGCCTGGTAGGCTCCAGTCCATGGGGTCGCTAAGAGTCGGACACGACTGAGCGGCTTCACTTTCACTTTTCGCTTTCATGCATTGGAGAAGGAAATGACAACCCACTCCAGTGTTCTTGTCTGGAGAATCCCAGGGACAGGGGAGCCTGGTGAGCTTCCGTCTATGGGGTCTCACAGAGTCGGACATGACTGAAGCGACTTAGCAGCAGCAGCAGCAGCAGCAGCAAGAGAAGTCCCCAGAACACTGTTCTTGATTTTATCCCAAATATTTGTTGCTAACTATTTTTATAATGAGGGCATTCCTTGGTGCATCAGATGGTAAAGAATCTGCCTGCAATGCAGGAGAACAGGGTTCGATCCCTGGGTCAGAAAGATGCTTTGGAGAAGAGAATGGCAACCCACTCCAGTATTCTTGCCTGGAAAATTCCATAGACAAAGGAGCCTGGTGGGCTACAATCCATGAAGTTGCAAAGAGTCAGATATGACTGAGCAACTAACTCTTTCACTTTCATTCCTATAATAGCCAGATTCTACTGGTAGGATTTATAATTGCAAATGTGGTTCAATTTAGTTTTCATGGGATAGGTTGTTAATATTGCTTATCTTGATAGGCTCAGTTCAGTCGCTCAGCCAAGTCCGAATCTTTGCGACCTCATGGACTGCAGCACGCCAGGCCTCCCTGTCAATCACCAACACCCAGAGCTTGCTCAAACTCATGTCCATCAAGTCAGCAATGTCATCCAGCCATCTCATCCTCTGTCATCCCTTTCTCCTCCTGCCCCCATCCCTCCCAGCATCAGAGTCTTTTCCAATGAGTCAGTTCTTCTCATCAGGTGGCCAAAGTATTGGCGTTTCAGCTTCAGCATCAGTCTTTCCAATGAATGTTCAGGACTGATCTCTTTGAGGATTGATTGGTTTGATCTCCTTGCAGTCTAAGGGACTCTCAAGAGTCTTCTCCAACACCACAGTTCAAAAAGTATTAATCTTGATAAGTAACCCTTCCAATTCCAGGTTCCTTTTCATTATTATTAGGAAAACTTTCTATACTGCACAGTCATAAAATAATTTTGCCATAGTTTTCTCTGCTACTTTGACAGGTACTTTCCATTTAAAGTTTTTTTTTTTTTTTCTTTTAACCAATGGTAAAAAGAATGTGTTTCAGACAGCTATGTATTGTCCTAACAAATTTTTGAATAGTTTATATTTTTCCAGTAATTTGAGATATCACTTTAACCTTATTCTAAAATCTCGTATCCACTGTCTTTTTTGTGTGTGTGATTTTTTTTTTTTTTTGATGCAGACCATTTTCTAAAGTCTTTATTGAACTTTGTTCTAATATTTCTTCTGTTTTATGTTTGAGTTTTTTGGCTATAAGGAATGTGGGATCTCAGCTCTCCCACCGGAGATTGAACTCACACCGCCTGCATGGGAAAGCATGCGGAGCCATCAGGTAAGTCCTTTATCCATTATATTCAATTTCAGGGGTTTGTTTTCAGTTTAAACGATATGCCCATTCTATTGTTAATACCACATTTTTATAGTCACTGTAGCTGTCTGCTATATTTTTGGTATGTGGTAGGTTTTTCCCTCATTTTTTGTCCAGCAGCCTATATTTTGGATATTTATTTTTCAACATGAATAAACTTGTTTGACTAAAAAATGTATTATTAATGATTTTACTGGAGAACAACTCTTTAATGTGTATGTAACACTGTGGAGAGCTGAGATCCTAAGAATGTTGAGTATTTTTAGGATATTAGGCAAAATTAGTTCCTAGAGGAAGTAATCCTAGGAACTCACACAGGACCTGTAATAGTTTTGGTTTCCTACCCATCAGAATAGAAAACTGCCTAAGTTACTGGGCACCAGGTACAGTATTCAGAAATACATTTTTTCTGTAGTGAGGAAGAGTTCACCATAATCTAATCATAAATTCTGGATGTGAATGGGGTATTAAAGTGAAGTGAATGTGAAAGTCGCTCAGTCATGTCCGACTCTTTGTGACCCCTGGACTATACAGTCCATGGAATCCTCAAGGCCAGAATACTGGAGTGGGGAGCCTTTCCCTTCTCCAAGGGATCTTTCCAACCCAGATCGAACCTTGGTTTCCTGCATTGCAGGCAGACTCTACCATCTGATCCACCAAGGAAGCCCCCCCCCCCCCCCCATTATAAGAATAGTTAGCAACAAATATGTGGGATAAAATCAGGAATAGTGTTCTGGGGACTGCTCTTGGAGTAGTAATAGCTTTCTGCCAGATTTGAGTTGTTTTGAAATCTGGACAACTTGCCAGATACAGTATTCATAGAATTCTTAACTGAAGCTCAACACTTCTGTTCAGACTCTTTAGGAAAAAAAAAAAAATAGAGACAAAGACTTTTAACCTGGAGGGAAAAGGAAAAGCTTATTACTACAGAGTTCTCTACAATTTTTTTTTTTTTAAGTAGAAACTGTCACATCTGAGGACAAATAAGCTAATACAATACTATGATAAATGCTCAGATAAATATCAGTTCCCAGGATTATTTCCTAAACAGAAGTGAAGTCGCTCAGTCATGTCCAACTCTTTTTGACCCCATGGATTGTAGCCTACAAGGCTCCTCTGTCCATGGAATTTTCCAGGCAAGAGTACAGGAGTGAGTTGCCATTTCCTTCTCCAGGGGATCTTCTTGACCCAGGGACCTGGGTTCCAGCATTGCAGGCAGATGCTTTACCGGCTGAGCCACCAGGGAAGCCCCAAACTTAGTCCTAACTGTCCGGCGAGTATATGTTCCTTGGGTCTATCTTGTCCATAACAAAGATTTGGAGCGACGGACATTAAAGCCCTTGGCGTGTCACAGCTCTCGGGTCTTGGACAAACTATGTTATAGCTCTTAGACAAATCAGTGTTACAGCTCTATTTTATTTACAAGATAGCAGGAGAATCCATCCTTGAAGCATTAAGGCATGCAAACCCAAAGACAAGAAGAGAACAGAGTGGAGGGGCACGCCAGCACGTGGGAGAGAGAGAGAGAGGAAGAGCGCAAGCACATGGAGGGGGCGGGTGACGGTGGATGGGTGAGAAGGAGGGAGGGAGGGAGGGAGGGAGAGAAAGAGCACGCGAGTGCTTTGACTCCTCCTTTTATATGTTTTTTCTCCCCCTGGGCCTGCCCTATGCAAATTGGGCTTAGCCAGGAGTGCTGTTTGTTCTACCTGAAGTCTTCACTTCGGTCCTAGGACCTTCCTTTGTTCTATTTTTGCGGGCTTTTCCCTTCCTTATCTTTTAGCTACTGCCATTTTGGACTCATTTTCCCTGTTCTAACTACCTAACATAACCATATACAAAACTCTTTCCCTCAGGGTTCACTTTTCACAAACCTTATCCCTTTCTGTACCCATTACTGTCATCTTCTATCCTAAAAAGCCACCTGTAAGTCAGGCTTACTTCCTTTTCCCTTCACAAAATTCAATTTCATTTCTCATACCCTTTTTACCTAAACAGACAGGGGGACAAATCACACAATCCAAACTCTGCACAGATTAGGATAATCTGTTTACTGATGATTTCTGCAGTTTCTTCAACCTTTTGATACTCACACTATCTTTCCACAAGGTGGTGCTCAACTCAAACAGTGAGCTAAATCCAACTTCAGATTTCACCTAGAAATTTTGTAGGTTGCCTGTCTTCAGATAAACACTAATAGACTGCGTGAATTTTTAACTAAATTGCAGTTCATCCTGTGACTAGTATTTCAGACCACACTGATCAATCTCTCTTTAAATTCTTGACCTGGATGTCAAGTGAGTCAAAGGTCCTAAACCATCACACTGCAGTTTCACTCTCCATCTACTCTCACTGTTCTAAAGTGCTTACAGTACTATTAGGACTGTCAGTGATAAAGGGCTATACATGCTAGAGCGATAGTCCTATCTTCTCCTCTGTCTTTAAAATCCCAAAACCTTCTTCCCTTTTTTGAGTCCCAGTTAATGACTTTACCTTTTAGTTCAGGGAAAGCTTGACACAATTAGAAATAATTTCTGCAGATTCACTTCACTTTGTCTGCTCACCTCCTGTATCTGCACCCACATAATCAGCCTCCATGCCTGTTATACAATTTAGCTCCCTGTGAAATCTCAGTTCTACTATCTCGTGCCAGTACCTCTTGTGTACCAGATCTCATTTCCTCCTGCCACGTAAGAGCAATGGTCTGATAATTCTTCTCTCGCAACCACTCCAATATTCTTGCCTGGAGAATTCAATGGACAGAGGAGTCTGGCAGGCTACAGTCCATGGGGCTGCCAAAAGTCAGACATGACTGAGTGACTAACACTCCACCTTAGCACCATTTGTTCTTTGCAGGATCATTTCCATAGGCATGAAACATCTTGCTTTTTTTTTTTTTTTAAATCTCAAAATATCATTTTTAAAAACTCTACTGTCTTTCCAAATACTTTTTTTCCATTAATTTATTTCTCTTCCTAGCAAAATGTGTCAGGAGAGTTTTTATACTTCCTCTATATTATTCATTTTCTCCCACTCCATTTTAAGCCAAAATGAGGCAGGCTTCCCCAACACTCTACCTTAACAAACTTTCTTTGGCAATATTGCAAATGACTTTTACCTTGCTAAATCCACTGCTAAATGAATTGCTATTTTCTTGGTACACTTATTTCATTGGTTTTCAATTGACCTGGCTTTTTTTTATGTTCCTCCTACTTGAGAGGTCACTCTTCATTCTCCTTTGTTGATCCTGTCTTTCTTCTCTATGTAAGTTTGCAGTACCCTAGGGCTTAGTCCAAGTCTCCTTTTTTTTTTTCCCCCTCTGTCAATGTATACTACCTCAATAAATACATCCAGTCCTATAGCTTTAAATGTTATCTAACTACTGAATGTTCACAAATGTATACCAACATCCCAGATCATGGTCTTTAATTTGAGTCTCATATATGTACCTGTCTGTCCAAATCTCCACTTTGTTGTTTAATAATCATCTCAAATTTTAAATGTAAAGAATGAACTCCTGATTCCAGTTCCACTCACCATCACCCCATCCTTACCACCATGCTGTTCTCTTAGAGAAGGATTCCTCTTCTGAGTTGATGGTAACTCCATCCTATCAAAGTGAAAATGAAAGTATTAGTCTCTTAGTCATGTCTGACTCTTTGTAACCCCATGGACTGTATCCCACCAGGCTCTTCTGTCCATAGAATTCTCCAGGCAAGAATACTGGAATAGGTAGCCATTCCCTTCTCCAGGGCATTTTTTAGACCCAGGAATCAAACCTGGGTCTCTCCCATTGCAGGCAGATTCTTCATCATCTGAGCCACCAGGGAAGCCCTTTCTTATGAATTTAATATCTTAGGTCAAAAACTTTAAGTAACTCCTTAATTTTCTCTTCCTGCCCACATCCAGTTTGACACAAAATTATGCTGGTTCTACTTTCACAATATATCCAGAACTCAACATTTCATGCTATCTTTATCAACATCAATCAGAGTGAGTCACATTTAGTTCTCACCTAGATCACTGAAATTCACTCCCTAACCTGTCTCCCTAATTTTATAATTGCTGCCTCAACTTCACCCCAGTCAGCCCCTTCTGAGCAGTCAGAGTGACCCAGTTACAGATAAGTCAAGTCAACTCTTTTCTATGATCAGAGCTCTCTAATGGTTCTCAGTTTCACTCTCATCAACAACAAATCATTAATGCAACCTGTCAGGCACCATGTGAAGGGACCGTATGTCTGGCTACTTCCTGAGCTCCCACCTCACTGGCAAGCTTACTGTTTCCTGAACCCACTGGACACATGACTTCATGTGGCTGTCCTCATGGCTGACTCTCTTATCTTCTTGCAATATTTATTCAATTAATATGT
This sequence comes from Tragelaphus eurycerus, assembly GCA_935064755.1. Taxonomy (NCBI): domain Eukaryota; kingdom Metazoa; phylum Chordata; class Mammalia; order Artiodactyla; family Bovidae; genus Tragelaphus; species Tragelaphus eurycerus. The sequence continues at coordinate 4,778,067 of CAKXYN010000123.1, forward strand.
CCTTCATGAAGACTATCTTGATCATGCATTTAAAATTTCAAACTGACCCCTAGTACTAATGCTCTTCTTTACAATATGCTTTCAATTTTTTTTTAATACATATAAGCATAATGAAACATGAAATCCACTTGTTTGTGTGTATATTTAGTTACTCAGTCGTGTTTGACTCTTTGTGACCTTATGGACTGTCCATGGGATTTTTCAGGCAAGTATAGGGGAGTCGGTTGCCATTTCCTTCTACAGGAGATTTGCCAATATCCACTTGCACGTTTGTAATTATAATTAGCCATTTCTCTCTCCTTCTCTCGAATCTAAATTCATGAAGGGGAAGGAATCTTTACTTGTTCTGTTCACTAGCTCAAGCGCCTAAAATATGTCTGGCACACAGTAGCTAATCAATAAATATTTGTGGGAAGAATTAAATTTTTTCTAAAATGTATAGAACCAAACAATTAAAATATTTGGTAAACTCAGATATTTAGTCATACAGAGTGAAAATAAGCACTCCACTCCAGTACTCTTACCTGGAAAATCCCATGGACAGAGGAGCCTGGTAGTCTCCAGTTCATGGGGTCACTAAGAGTCGGACATGACTGAGCGACTTCACTTTCACTTTTCACTTTCATGCATTGGAGAAGGAAATGGCAACCCACTCCAGTGTTCTTGCCTGGAGAATCCCAGGGACGGGGGAGCCTGGTGGCCTGCCGTCTCTGGGGTCACACAGAGTCGGACATGACTGAAGCGACGCAGCAGCAGCAGCAATAGTGAAAATAAACCAAAACAAATCTTCTAGACTTCAAAGAGTCACGAAAACATTTGCAAAACTTTTCAAAATATTTTCAAAACAGCCCATTGTGCATCAAATCAGATCAGTCGCTCAGTCGTGTCCGACTCTTTGCGACCCCATGAACTGCAGCACGCCAGGCCTCCTTGTCCATCACCAGCTCTCGGAGGTCACTCAGACTCACATCCATCGAGTCAGTGATGCCATCCAGCCATCTCATCCTCTGTCGTCCCCTTCTCTTCCTGCCCCCAATCCCCCCCAGCATCAGAGTCTTCTCCAATGAGTCAACTCTTTGCATGAGGTGGCCAAAGTACTGGAGTTTCAGCTTTAGCATCATTTCTTGCAAAGAAATCCCAGGGCTGATCTCCTTCAGAATGGACTGGTTGGATCTCCTTGCAGTCCAAGGGACTCTCAAGAGTCTTCTCCAACACCACAGTTCAAAAGCATCAATTCTTTGGCGCTCAGCCTTTTTCACAGTCCAGCTTTCATATCCAGACATGATCCACAGGAAAAACCATAGCCTTGACTAGGCGAACCTTTGCTGGCAAAGTGATGTCTCTGCTTTTGAATATGCTATCTAGGTTGGTCATAACTTTCCTTCCAAGGAGTAAGCGTCTTTTAATTTCATGGCTGCAGTCACCATCTGCAGTGATTTTGGAGCCCAGAAAAATAAAGTCTGACACTGTTTCCACTGTTTCCCCATCTATTTGCCATGAAGGGATGGGACCAGATGCCATGATCTTCGTTTTCTGAATGTTGAGCTTTCAGCCAACCTTTTCACTCTCCACTTTCACTTTCATCAAGAGGCTTAATTACACCTACAGCCATTACAAATAATTTGATCAACTAGTTAGAAAAGCATCACAAAGTTACCAAAGCACTTAATCATTTGTATATTTTCGCAATCATGTTCTTTTATGAAAATGTAAAATTTCTAGCAAATCATGTGATAGCCATTTCCTACCTGAGAGCCTAGGATATATCCATGGGCAAGTCAGGATCAGCACTGAAGAAGTATTGAAGAAATATCATTTACACCAAGGCATAAAGCAAATTTACACCAGCTGATAAAGCACATTTCTTGATGAAAGTGAAAGAGGAGAGTGAAAAAGTTGGCTTAAAACTCAATATTCAGAAAACAAAGATCATGGCATCCAGTCCCATCACTTCATGGCAATTAGATGGAAAAACAGTGGAAACAGTGGCAGATTTCTTTTCTTGGGCTCCAAAATCACTGCAGATGGTGACTAGCACCATGAAATTAAAAGACACTTACTCCATGAATCGAAAGTTATGACCAGCCTAGACAGCATATTAAAAAGCAGAGACATTCCTTTGCCAACAAAGGTCTGTCTCATCAAGGCTATGGTTTTTCCATTAGTCATGTATGGATGTGAGAGTTGGACTATAAGGAAAGCTGAGCGCAGAAGAACTGATGCTTTTGAAGTTTGTTGTTGGAGAAGACTCTTGAGAGTCCCTTGGACTGCAAGGAGATCTAACCAGTCTATCCTAAAGGGAATAAGTCCTGGGTGTTCATTGGAAGGACTGAGGGTGAAACTGAACTAATATTTTGGCCACCTGATGTGAAGAACTGACTCATTTGAAAAGACGCTGATGCTGGGAAAGATTGAAGGCGGGATGAGAAGGGGATGTCAGAGAATGAGATGGTTGGATGGCATCACTGAATCAATGGACATGAGTTTGGGTAAACTCTAGGACTCAGTGATGGACAGGGAGGCTTGGAGCACTACAGTCTATGGGGTCTCAAAAAGTCGGACACAACTGAGGGACTGAGTTGAACTGAATAAAGCAAATTACGGGATTATAAAAGCAAATCATGGCTCAGTTAGTAAAGAATCCACCTGCAATGCAGGAGATCTGAGTTTGATCCCTGGATTGGGAAGATCCTCTGGAGAAGGGCATGGCTACCCACTCCAGTAGCATGGCCTGGAGAATTCCATAAACAGAGGAGTCTGTTAGGCTACAGTTCATAGTATCTTGGCTTTTGCTGCTTCCCTGGTGGCTCAGATAGTAAAGAATCTGCCTGCTTCTGCCTGCCAATGCAGGAGACAGAGCTTTGATCCCTAGGTCAGGAAGATACCCTGGAGAAGGAAATGGCAACCCACTCCAGTATTCTTGCCTGGGGAATTCCATGAACAGAGGAATCTGGCAGTCTATAGTCCATGAGTCTCAAAGAATCAGACACGACCGAACAACTAACATACACAGCAGGGCATTAAAAAAAATTAAATAGTATTGTTAGGTAGTTACAATAGGAAAAAGGGGTCCAAACTAGCCATGGCTAAAAGACAAAGAAAGGAAAAACCTGTGAAAACCGAACAAAGGAAGGTCCGAGGACCAGAGTGAGAACTTCAGGTGAAGCAAACAGCCCTCCTGGCTAGCCCAGTTTACATAGATCAGGCTCAGGCGCAAGAGCAAAAACATAAAAAAGGAGCCAAATTGGAGCCTCTGGCTTCTCATCTCTTCTCTTCACGTCTTTTGAGTTGCCCAGTCCCCACTCCTCAAGGATGTATTTTCCTTTGCTTGCCAAATAAAACTGAACTGTAACACAGAGCTATAAAACTGGTCCCTCTGTCACTTCAAATCTTTGCTGTGGCAAGACAGAACTGTGGAAACTACAAACTCTCCTGATAGTTTGAAGCTAATGAATGGGAGTCTGCAAGAAATCTGGAGCTCAGTGGAGGAATTGCTAAAATAGTTATGATTGAGAAAAAAAAAATAGGAAACATAAAATTAAAGAGTATATATTGTAAATCTAGGAGGTAATGTAAGTCAGTTTGAATATCTCAGAGCAAAGAATCTTGATACTTAAGAATTATTTTAAAGAACCAAGTCTTCTTTCCACATTTGTTGAGAAACTGCTCAAGAATATCAATTTAATACCATAAAATAAAAGACAAAACTGGTTCCAAAAGGAGAGGGGAAAATGCATGCTAAGATGCATATGACTCTGCTAGACGACATCACGAGTGTCCATTCTCTAATGAGATGACAGTGCAGGAAAAAAATGATTGAACATTTAATGCTGTGATCTGTATTTCTGCCTGCACAGCTGCTTCCTGATCGACCTCAGGGATGTTCTTGCCAAGGGAATATCTTATTAAATTTCAGTACAGTGCAGTGCAGTCGATCAGTCGTGTCCGACTCTTTGTGACCCTATGAATTGCAGCAAGCCAGGCCTCCCTGTCCATCAACAACTCACGGAATTTACTCAGACTCATGTCATGAGTCAGTGAGGCCATCCAGCCATCTCAGCCTCTGTCTTCCCCTTGTCCTCCTGCCCCCAATTCCTCCCAGCATCAGAGTCTTTTCCAATGAGTCAACTTTTCGCATGAGGTGGCCAAAGTACTGGAGTTTCAGCTTTAGCATCATTCTTTCCAAAGCAATCCCAGGGCTGATCTCCTTCAGAATGGATTGGTTGGATCTCCTTGCAGTCCAAGGGACTCTCAAGAGTCTTCTCCAACACCACAGTTCAAAAGCACCAATTCTTCGGCGCTCAACCTTCTTCACAGTCCAACTTTCACATTCATACATGACCAATGGAAAAACCATAACCTTGACTAGACGGACCTTTGTTGGCAAAGTAGTCTCTGCTTTTCAATATGCTGTCTAGGTTGGTCACAACTTTTCTTCCAAGGAGCAAGTGTCTTTTAATTTCATGTCTGTAGTCACCATCTGCAGTAATTTTGGAGCCCCCCAAAAATAAAGTCTGAAACTGTTTCCACTGTTTCCCCATCTATTTCCCATGAAGTGATGGGGCCAGATGCCATGATCTTCATTTTCTGAATGTTGAGCTTTAAGCCAACTTTTTCACTCTCCACTTTCACTTTCATCAAAAGGCTTTTTAGTTCCTCTTCCCTTTCTGCCATAAGGGTGGTGTCATCTGCATATCTGAGATTATTGATATTTCTCCCGGCAATCTTGATTCCAGCTTGTGTTTCTTCTAGCCCAGTGTTTCTCATGATGTGCTCTGCATATAAGTTAAATAAGCAGGGTGACAATATACAGCCTTGATGTTCTCATTTTCCTGTTTGGAAACAGTCTGTTGTTCCATGACCAGTTCTAACTGTTGCTTCCTGACCTGCATATAGATTTCTCAAGAGGCAGATCAGGTGGTCTGGTATTCCCATCTCTCTCAGAATTTTCCACAGTTTATTGTGATCTATACACTCAAAGGCTTTGGCATAGTCAATAAAGCAGAAATAGATGTTTTTCTGGAACTCTCTCGCTTTTTGCATGATCCAGCGGATATTGGCAATTTGATCTCTGGTTCCTCTGCCTTTTCTAAAACCAGCTTGAACATCTAGAAGTTCATGGTTCACATATTGCTGAAGCGTGGCTTGGAGAATTTTGAGCATTACTTTACTAGTGTGTGAGATGAGTGCAATTGTGCGGTACTTTGAGCATTCTTTGACATTGCATTTCTTTGGGATTGAAATAAAAACTGAACTTTTCCAGTCCTGTGGCCACTGCTGAGTTTTCCAAATTTGCTGGCATACTGAGTGCAGCACTTTCACAGCATCATCTTTCAGGATTTGAAATAGTTCAACTGGAATTTCATCACCTCCAGTAGCTTTTTTCATAGTGATGCTTCCTAAGGCCCACTTGACTTCACATTCCAGGATATTTGGCTCTAGGTGAGTGATCATGCCATCGTGATTATCTGGGTCGTGAAGCTCTTTTTTGTAAAGTTCTCTGTTTATCTTGCCACCTCTTCTTAATATTTACTGCTTCTGTTAGGTCCATATCATTTCTGTCCTTTATCGAGCCCATCTTTGCATGAAATTTTCCCTTTGTATTTCTAATTTTCTTGAAGAGATCTCTAGTCTTTCCTATTCTGTTGTTTTTATCTATTTCTTTGCAATGAATCAATGAGGAAAGCTTTCTTATTTCTGCTTGCTATTCTTTGGAACTCTGCATTCAGATGCTTATATCTTTCCTTTTCTCCTTTGCTTTTAACATCTCTTCTATTCACAGATATTTGTAAGGCCTCCTCAGATAATTATTTTGCTTTTTTGCATTTCTTTTCCATCAGGATGGTCTTGATCACTGTCTCCTGTACAATGTCATGAACCCCCATCCATAGTTCATCAGGCACTCTGTCCATTAGATGTAGTTCCTTAAATCTATTTCTCACTTTCACTGTATAATCATAAGGAATTTGATTTAGGTCATACCTGAATGGTCTAGTGGTTTTCCCTACTTTCTTCAATTTAAGTTTGAATTTGGCAATAAAGAGCTGATGATCTGAGCCACAGTCAGCTCCTGGTCTTGTTTTTGTTGACTGTATAGAACTTCTCCAGCTTTGGCTGCAAGGAATATAATCTATCTGACTTTGGTGTTGGCCATCTGGTAATGTCCATGTGTAGAGTCTTCTCTTGTGTTGTTGGAAGAGGGTATTTGCTATGACCAGTGCATTTTCTTGGCAAAACTCTGCTAGTCTTTGCCCTGCTTCATTCCGTATTCCAAGGCCAAATTTGCCTGTTACTCCAGATGTTTCTTGACTTCCTACTTTTGCATTCCAGTCCCCTATAATGAAAAGGACATCTTTTTTGGGTGTTAATTCTAAAAGGTCTTTTAGGTTTTCATAGAACTGTTTAACTTCAGCTTCTTCTGCATTACTGGTTGAGGCATAGGCTTGTTTTACTGTGATATTGAATGGTTTGCCTTGGAAACGAACAGAGATTATACTGTCATTTTTGAGATTGCATCCAAGTACTGCATTTCAGACTCTTTTGTTGACCATGATGGCTACTTCATTTCTTCTAAAGGATTCCTGCCCACAGTAGTAGATATAATGGTCATCTGAGTTAAATTCACCCATTCTAGTCCATTTTAGTTCGCTGATTCCTAGAATGTTGATGTTCACTCTTACCATCTCCTGTTTGACCACTTCCAATTTGCCTTGATTCATGGACCTGACATTCCAGGTTCCTATGCAATATTGCTTTTTACTGCATCGGACCTTGCTTCTATCACCAGTCACATCCACAGCTGGGTATTGCTTTAGCTTTGGCTCCATCCCTTCATTCTTTCTGGACTTATTTCTCTACTGTTCTCCAGCAGCATACTGGGCACCTACTGGCCTGGGGAGTTCCTCTTTCACTATCCTATCATTTTGCCTTTTCATACTGTTCATGGGGTTCTCAAGGGAAGAGTATTGTAGTTGTTTGCCACTCAGATGTCCATTATAACTACTACCTTGGGCAAGAATCCCTTAGAAGAAAGGGAATAGCCATCATAGGCACGAGTCTGAAATGTAGTAATTGGATGCAATCGCAAAAACGACATAATGATCTCTTTTCATTTCCAATGTAAACCTTTCAATACATGGTAATTCAAGTATATACTCTGACCAGTAATGCTGAAGAAGTTGAAGTTGAATGGTTCTATGAAGACCTACAAGACATTCTAGAACTAACACCCCAAAAAGTTGTCCTGTTCATTATAGGGGATTGGAATGGAAAAGTAGGAAGTCAAGAAAAACCTGGAGTTACAGGTAAATTTGGTCTTGGAGTACAGAATGAAGTAGGGCAAAGGCTAAAAGAGTTTTGCCAAGAGAATGCACTGGTCATAGCAAACATCCTCTTCCAACAACACAGAGAAGACTCTACACATGGACATTACCAGATGGCCAACACCGAAATCAGATAGATTATATTCTCTGCAGCCAAAGATGGAGAAGCTCTACGTCAGCAAAAACAAGACCAGAAACTCACTGTAGCTCAGATCATGAACGCTTTATTGCCAAATTCCGACTTAAATTGAGAAAGTAGGGAAAACCACCATACAATTCAGGTATGATCTAAATCAAATCACTTATTATTATACAATGGAACTGACAAATATATTTAAAGGACTAGATCTGATAGAGTGCATGAAGAACTATGGATGGTGGTTTATGACATTGTACAGGAGACAGGGATCAAGACCATCCCCAAGGAAAAGAAATGCAAAAAGCAAAATGACTGTCTGAGGAGGACTTAAAAATAGCTGTGAAAAGAAGAGAAGTTAAAAGCAAAGGAGAAAAGGAAAGATATACCCATTTGAATGGAGAATAGCAAGGAGAATAGCAAGGAAAAATAAGAAATAATAGCAAAGAGAGATAAGAAAGAATAGCAAGGAGAGATAAGAAAGCCTTCTCCAGTAATCAGCACAAAGAAATAGAGGAAAACAATAGAATGGACAAGACTACAGATCTCTTCAAGAAAATTAGAGAAACCAAGGGAGTATTTCAGACAAAGATGGGCTCAATAAGGGACAGAAATGGTATGCACCTAACAGAAGCAGAAGATATTAAGAAGAGGTGGGGAGAAAACACAGAAGAACTGTACAAAAAAGATCATTGTACCCAAATAATCACGATGGTGTGATCACTCACTTCGAGCCAAACATCCTGAGATGTGAAGTCAAGTCGGCTTTAGGAAGCATCACTATGAACAAAGCTAGTGGAGGTGATGGAATTCCAGTTGAGCTATTTCAAATCCTAAAAGATGCTGCTATAAAAGTGATGCAGTCAATATGCCAGCAAATACGGAAAGGTCAACAGTGGCCACAGGACTGGAAAAGGTCGGGTTTTATTCACAACCCCTAAGAAATGCAGTGGGAAAGAATGTTCAAAGTACCACATAATTGCACTGATCTCACACTTTAGGAATGCTCAAAATTCTCCAAGAATCTGGAGAACTGTGAACTTCCAGATGTTCAAGCTGGTTGTAGGAAAGGCAGAGGAACCAGACGTCAAATTGCCAACATCCACTGGATCATGGAAAAGGCAAGAGACTTCCAGAAAAAAACATCTATTTCTGCTTTATTGACTATGCCAAAGCCTTTGACTGTGTGGATCACAATAAACTGTTGAAAATTCTGAAAGAGATGGGAATACAAGACCACCTGACCTGCCTCTTGAGAAATCTGGATGCAGGTTCTAAAGCAACAGGACTGAACATCAAACAACAGACCAGATCCAAATAAGAAAAGGAGTACGTCAAGGCTGTATATTGTCACCCTGCTTATTTAATTTATATGCAGAGCACATCAAGAGAAACTCTGGGCTGGATGAAGCACAAGCTGGAATCAAGATTGCTGGAAGAAATATCAATAACCTCAGATATGCAGATGACACCACCCTTATGGCAGAAAGTGAAGAAGAACTAAAGAGCCTCTTGATGAAAGTGAAAGAGTAGAGTGATAAAGTTGACTCAAACCTCAACACTCATAAAACTAAGATTATGGCATCCAGCCCCCTCACTTCATGGCAAATAAATGGGGAAACAGTGGAAACAGTATCAGACTTTATTTTTTAGGCTCCAAAATCACTGCAGATGGTGACTGCAGCCATGAAATTAAAAGACACTTACTCATTGGAAGGAGCGTTATGATCAACCTAGATACATATTCAAAAGCAGAGACATTACTTTGCCAACAAATGTCTCCCTAGTCAAAGCTATGTTTTTTCAGTAGTCATATATGGATGTGAGTGTTGGACTATAAAGAAAGCTGAGCGCCAAAGAATTGATTCTTTTGATCTGTCATGTTAGAGTAGACTATTGAGAGTCACTTGGACTGCAAGGAGATCCAATAAGTCAATCTTAAAGGAAATCAGTGTTCTCCTGGGGGACCCAGGGACGGGGAAGCCTGGTGGGCTGCCGTCTATGGGGTCACACAGAGTTGGACACGACTGAAGTGACTTAGCATAGCATTAGCTTCCTGCCCTCAGTGTTTCCCAGGATCATGGGCTTTTCCAGTGAGTTAGCTCCTTGCATCAGGTGGCCAAAGTATGGGTTTCCCTGACAGATCAACTGGTAAAGAATCTACCTGCAATGAAGGAGACCCCAGTTCAATTCCTGAATTGGGAAGATCTGCTGGAAAAGGGAAAGGCTACACATGCCAGTATCATTGGGCTTCCCTTGTGTCTCAGCTGGTAAAGAATTCTTCAATGGAGAGACCTGGATTCAGTGGAGCTTCAGCTTCAGCATCAGTCCTTTCAGTGAATATTCAGGGTTGATTTCCTTTAGGATTGACTGGTTTGATCTCCTTGCAGTGCAAGGGACTCTCAAGAGTCTTCTCCAGCACCACAGTTTGAAAGCATCAGTTCTTTGGCACTCAGACTTCTTTATGGTCCAGCTCTCACACCCAGACAAGACTACTGGAAAAAATCTTAGATTTGACTATATGGCACTTAAAACATTGTCTAGTTTTGATATAACTATTCTTCCAAGGAGCAAGAGTCTTTTATTTTGGGGGCTGTAGTCACCATCTGTATCGACTGAGCAACTTCACTTTTTGTTTGTTTACTTGTTTGTTTTTTAATGAATATGAAGTAGTCACATGGCAGTTGGTCCTCAGAAGAGATTCTTGATGAATGCAAAGGAACATCTAAACAAGCTTTAAACTTACTCATGATCAAGCAAAATGTCATACAGTTTACCCTTTTAACTTCAGTTCTGACACCTTCCAAGTTTTATGTTGGCAATTTATAATCTGTGCCTCAATAATCTTCTAAGCCACCCACTGAGCCCCTGGTATAGCTCCTAAGACACAATCATTGCCTAGACTACCTCTTCAAATTCTAAGTTTAGTCTTAGACACTATATTCACATAAGACTTTTCCCATCCTTAAAACTGCATTCCAACTCAGCTATTTAAAATACTAAAACCTGATGCTGTTAAAGTGCTGCACTCAATATGCCAGCAAATTTGGAAAACTCAGCAGTAGTCACAGGACTGGAAAAAGTCACTTTTCATTCCAATCCCAAAGAAGGGAACTGACAAAGAATGTTCAAACTACTGTACAATTGTGTTCATTTCACATGTTATTAAAGTTCATATTAAGAGCTGATTGTTCAGTAGTGTCTGACTCTTTGCAACCCCATGGACTAGAGCCTACCATGCTCCACTGTTCATGAAATTCTACAGGCAAGAATATTGGCATGGGTTCCCATTCCCTTCTCCAGGAGATTTTCCAACCCTGGGATTAAACCCAGGTCTCCTGCACTGGCAGAACGATTCTTTACATCTCAGCCACTAGGAAAGTCTATGCTAACAAGGTAATGCCCAAAATCCTTCTAGCTAGGCTTCAACAGTTTGTGAACTCAGAACTTCCAGGCATTCAAGCTGAATTTACAAAAGGCGGAGGAATCAGCGATCAAATTGACAACATTAATTGAATCCTAGAAAAAGTAAGCAGAAGATTGAAAAAAATAAATCTACTTATGTTTCATTGACTATGCTAAATACTATGATTGTGTGGATCATAACAAACTGGCAAATTCTGAAAGAGATGAGAATCCCAGAGTACCTTACCTATTTCCTGAGAAATCTGTATGCCGGTCAAGAAGCAACAGTTAGAATTGCAGATGGAAAAATGGACTGGTTCTAAAGTGGGAAAAGAGCCATTCAAGGCTGTATATTGTCATGCTGCTTATTGAACTTCTGTGCAGAGTACATTATATGAAATGCTGGGCTGGATGAATCACAAGCTGGAATCAAGATTTTCAGGGGAGATATCAACAACCACAGATATGCAGATAATACCACTCTAATGGCAGAAAGTGAAAAGGAACTAAAGAGCCTCTTTATGAGGGTGAAAGGAAACAGTGGGAAAAGCTGGCTTAATATTAAACATTCAAAAGCGTAAGAGCATGGCCGCTGGTCCCATTATTTCATGGCAAATACATGGGGAAAATGTGTAAACTGTAAGATTTTATTTTCTTGCATTTCAAAATCACTGTAGCTGTGGTGCAGTGCAGCCATGATGACTGATAATGGTGATTTCAGCCATGAAATTAAAAGACGCTTGCTCCTTGGAAGAAAAGCTATGACAAATCTAGACAGTGTATTAAAAATCAGAGACATCACATTGCTGACAAAGGTCCATATAGTGAAAGCTATGGTTTTTCCAGCAGTCACGTATGGATGTGAGATTTCAACCATATAAAAGGCTGAGGGCTGAAGAATTGACATTTTTAAACTGTAGTGCTGGAGAAAACTCTTGAGAGTCCCTTGGACTGCAAAGACATCAAACCAGTCAGTCTTAAAGGGGGAAATCAATCTTGAATATTCATTGGAAGGATTGATGATGAAGCTGAAGCCCCAATAATTTGGTCATCTGATGAGAAAAGCCAACTCATTAGAAAAGACTCTGATATTGTGAAAGTTTGAGGGAAGGAGGAGACAGGGACGACAGAGGATGATATTGTAGGATGGCATCACTGATCCAATGTACACGAGTTTGAACAAACTCTGGGAGATAGTGAAGGACAGAGAAATCTATCATGCTGCAGCACATGGGGTCACAAAGAATCAGACATAACTTAGGAACTGAACAGCAATATCTGAATTACTCTCATCTCCTATTAGTCACAAGACTGAATGAACCACTTATCATTTCCTCTTGATTTTGTTGAAAGGTTTAATTCTCATTAGCAAATTCAAACTTAACCTTTTAAATAGATTAAATGCTAATTATATCATTTTCTAGGCCTAGATATTGTGAAAAAAGTTCTGTTTCTAATGAATGGGAGACTACCATGCATAACTCTGTAAATACAAGCACCCCTGTACCATGCTCAGACATTACTAAATGTCCAGATTACTCACAAAATAGCTTCAGTTAATCACTATATTTGAGAAAGTGACATTCATTGAGAAGGAATATGTGTTAGAGTGCTCTAGCCAGAGAATCTTAGACTTATAAAGACTTATTAATAATGTATAATAAGGTATTCTACATTACCTTATTGCTTTATACTTTTATGCATTTTTCACCTGCATAAAAGAGCACTTCAGATTTCCCCCATTTTCAGAAAGTTCACCTTAGACAATTGGCTTTTACAAACACCAACATTTGTACTTGTTTTCACTAAATGGAAATAAATCTAAAGGGGATTTTTATTTTATAAAAAGAAATCCATTATACTAAAGTTGGTGTGTTTCTACAATATTTTTCCATCTTTTATTGAAGTATAGTTAATTTACAATGCTATGTTGCTTTCAGGTGTACACTAAAGTGGTAAAGTGGTTCATATATATATATATATATGATATATGAGTATTATATATGAATATATATATAGAATCTGAGAAAGAACACATATGTGTGTGATTGAGTATGTGTGTTCTTTATCCAATCATTTCCCATTATAAGTTACCATTACTATAGCAATGCTGGTTGTTTGTAAAAGTAATGTGGCATATTTTGAACTTTCACACAAAAAAAACAACAACAAAAAACAAAACAGAAACTTGTACGGCTGAAGTATATAATGCTACATGTGAGAGAAGCCTGAAACAAATTGGACACCATTTTCTTGAAGGACAAAGTGAATCATTAAGACTTCAGTCAATTTTCTTATCTATAGATCCAAGCATGCTATAGACAATCATGTTTCATTTGTAAGAAACTAAGACTGAGTTTTTATGCCCTAGATTCGAAGTTTATATGGAAGCTGTTGGCTTCCCAGTGGCCCAGTGGTAAAGAATCCTCCTGCCAAGCCGAAGATGTGGGTTCAGTCCCTGGGTTGGGAAGATCCCCTGAAGAAGGATATGGAAACCCACTCCAGGATTCTAGCCTGGGAAATCCCATGGACAGAGGAGCCTGGTATGTTGCAGTCCACAGTGTCACAAAGAGTCAGACATAACTCAGGGACCAAACAGCAGCAGCCAAGGAAGTTGAATTCTAGTGTAATAGCTCCTGACCCACTTTACAGGGGAAAAACATGTGATATGAGGCAAGTAAATTACTAAACCTCTCATCTTCAATTTGCTTCCTTGTTAAATGGAGATGATAATGATAACTATAATGATAATGGAATCACTAGTTTAGTACATGTATAAGTCAACTGAAGTGAATGTGCCTGAGAGATAATAAGAGGTTCTTTCATGTAAATATGTGTACCAGACCTAAAAGAGCTACAACTTTGGAACTAAACCATAAAATTTGTCTTGATATTAGTGAAAGATGCTTAAGCTTTTTACAAATGGTTCTTCAAGTCTTGATCTTGAAAATTGAAATATTTTCTTTATATTCAAGAAAATCTGTGAACCATAGGCTTATTGATGAAAATAGAGTAAATTAAGAGTAACTTCAAAATTTCTGCTTCACTTTTTGTTTTAATAATTTTAGACTATGAATTATTATTTCTTCCTTTTGTGGGAGTCACTCATTTTGCTTTGGATAAATTCATTGGACAAATAAAAATTCAGGTGTTATTCCTTCACTCAACTGTCTCTCCACTGTGTATCTACCTAAGAATTTCTATCTCTTGTTTTTGTTACCACAAGCTAAGCAAAAATAGGAGTTCTGCCAACATAGTCCTATGAAAATGCACATTTCATCCAAAGACATATATGAAGAACTTGGTAAAGTACCAGTGAGGCTCTGGAGAAAAACATATTCTACAGTCACCAAACTGGGGGTTTATAGCTATTCTTTCCATTGCTGATTCTGAAGGTATGAACATGAATGCTGAATTACTGGGAAAGTATATTAAAGATATCAATATTAAATAAACAACAATTGCTAGTTTCTGGGTATTTTTTCTTTATTGTTTTTGTTAATGACATGGAAATTTTCTTAGATGGCATTCAAACTTTACAACAGGTATGCTATGCTAAGTCACTTCAGTCGTGTCCGACTCTGTGTGACCCCACAGACGGCAGCCCACCAGGCTCCCCCGTCCCTGGGACTCTCCAGGCAAGAACACTGGAGTGGGTTGCCATTGCCTTCTCCAATGCATGAAAGTGAAAAGTCAAAGTGAAGTCGCTCAGTTGTGTCCGACTCTTAGCGACCCCATGGACTGCAGCCTACCAGGCTCCTCCGTCTATGGGATTTTCCAGGCAAGAGTACTGGAGTGGGGTGCCATTGCCTTCTCCGTACAACAGGTATCAGATCAGATCAGATCAGATCAGTCGCTCAGTCGTGTCCGACTCTTTGCGACCCCATGAACCGCAGCACGCCAGGCCTCCTTGTCCATCACCAGCTCCCGGAGGTCCTCAGACTCGCATCCATCGAGTCAGTGATGCCATCCAGCCATCTCATCCTCTGTCGTCCCCTTCTCCTCCTGCCCTCAATCCCTCCCAGCATCAGAGTCTTCTCCAATGAGTCAACTCTTCGCAGGAGGTGGCCAAAATACTGGAGTTTCAGCTTTAGCATCATTCCCAAGAAATTCCAGGATTGATCCCTCCAGAATGGACTGTTGGATCTCCTGCAGTCCAAGGGACTCTCAAGAGTCTCTCCAACACCACACTTCAAAAGCATCAATTCTTCGGCGCTCAGCCCCAGTCCAGCTCTCACATCCAACGTGACCACAGGAAAGACATAGCCGAAGGCGAACTGTTGTAAAGTAATGTCTCTGCTTTTGAATATGCTATCTAGGTTGTCATAACTTTCCTCCAAGGAGCAGCGTCTTTCAGGCTCCCCACGAGAAATAAGTCTGACACTTTCCACTGTTTCCCCATCTATTCCCATGCAGTGATGGGACAGATCCTATCTCGCGAATGTTGAGCGCCACCTCCTCTCCACTTTCACTTTCATCAAGAGGCTTTTTAGCCCCTCTTCACTACCCTTCCTAAATATTTAACTTATCATTTTCTAGGCACCATGAACAGCCTAAGTTACTCTCCTTGTCAACAAAACTTCCACTGCATTTTTCACCTCTGCATTTCTAACTGTGTAAATGATAGGATTTAACATAGAAGTGAAGATTGCAAAGAACACAGACACCCACTTGTCCACAGGGTAAGTGGTCCCAGGACGCATGTAGGTGAATGTACAAGGGGCAAAAGAGACCACCACTACTGTAAAGTGGGAGCCACATGTAGAGAGGGCCTTGCACCATACTTCAGAGCCATGGGATTTCAGGGAGCTCAGGAAGACTGTGTAGGAGATGAGGAGCAGGAAAAAACGAGCAAGCACATGGCCCCAGTGTTAGCTGCCACCACGATTCCAAGCGTGTAGGTGTGACTGAAGGATAGTTTTAACAGTGAGAAGAAATTACACATAAAGTGGTCAATAAGATTTGAGCCACAGAAGGTCAAGTCCATGGTGAAAAGAAACTGCACGGTGGCATGCAGGATCCCCCAATCCAGGCCACCAGGAGCTGGCAGAACCCCTGTCACATGATGGTCCTGTAGTTCAGAGGCTTGCAGATGGCCACGTAGCAGTCATAGAACATGGCAGTGAGGACGATGGGTCTCTGATGCTTCCAGGAAGTGCTCCATAAAGGGCTGAGTCAGGCAGCCACCCCAGGAGATGGTTCTCCTCCAGTGCAGCAGGTCAGTGTTCATTTTGGGGATGGTGACAGAGCTGAAGGAAGCATCTATGAAGGACAAGTGCATGAGAAAGAAGTACATGGGAGCAGAGAGTGTGGGGCTGAGGGAGATGGTAGTGATAATAAACAGATTGACCAGCATGGTAAATGGGAAAATGAACAAAAAGACAATGAAAAGTATTCTCTGCAAGTGTGGACTCTGTGTGAGTCCCAAGAGAACAAATTCAGTCACATTGTTGGGAGGCATCAAGATATCTATTTAGGAAGTAACACATTTCTGGGGACTAGCTTACCTACAAAGAATAAAGAATGATATCTATTCATCATGAAAGAATTTAGCCTGAATTTCTTAGGGAAAAACAAAAAAAAACAAAACACACACACACACACACACACACACACACACACACAAACTGCAGCCACTGTAACTGTTGAGCTTGTCCTTCACACTTTGCTTCTGTGCTTATTTCAAATCTTTCTTACCTTCTCTGTGATGCTTTCTATCTCTTCAGATACATAGCATCAATCACCTGTAAAATAGCTATAGGGCAATATTTGATGTGTAATTTACTAAGAAAAATACTGGATTATCTATATGAGATCTGGGATCTCATTCTGATTCCAACTCCATTTGATTATGCAAAGTCATCTTTACAGCCCATACTTTTGAGACCTCCTTTTTTTTTTCTATGAGATTACAAATTGCAATTTTCGGCTATATCTTATAAGTTTTGTAGAAGGAAATGGCAACCTACTCCAGTATTCTTGCTTGGAAAACCTCATGGACAGAAGACACTGGCGGGCTACAGTCGCAAGTGTAAGACACAACTTTGTAACTAAATCTTATAAGTTTAGACTTGCCTCAAATAGGTAGGAATTTTTCCTTCTCCATGACAATTCACACTTGAACCCTCAGCTCTATATGTGGAAGGAAAGACACTGTTAATAAATATCTATAATAATTATGGAATGTAGGGCATGTGCATAAATCACTGGTGTTTCTGGTGACTAGACACATAGTATTTAGCATGATGTCTGAACCTATTAGGTGATGAGTAAATGCTTGGTAATTTGCCATTTGCCATGGGAAAAATATGTCTGCATCCTGAGACCATAAACATAGGAGAAAATCAAATGTTCTTTTTCTCCTGCTCTGTTTATCGTCACTTTCTACTTAATGAGAAACTGAAGTAAATGTTTGAAAGGAAGCTGCACTCCCATTGTATAGTTTCTAACACATGGTATGGCATAATTATTAAAATATTTAGTTGCCTGTTGGAAATAGTATGTTATTGGGTCATTTTACTTTCAAAGTAATAAAGGCAGTTTAATTGATATTTTCTTTCAAGATTCTCTTCTACATACAGTTAAACATATTCAGTAGATGTATACCTTCTATACACATGAAAAAAAAAAAACAAAAACAAACCTCTTGCATTCATGTTTCAGAACAAGAGGATTTTCTATCAAAAAATACTTATTTTCAAAGTTTAAAATAAAAATTCAATATGGAGAATAAATATTAGAGATTGATATAGCTAAAAAAATGGTTAAAGCATGTGGATATATACAAAATATTCTGAAGCTGTCACTTTTTATTATGTTATGATAATCACTATAAACAAAATGTTGAACTGCCATATTAAAGTACATGTCTATGTTGAATAGTAATGGTGAAAGTGGGCACCCCTGTCTTGTTCCTGAGTTTAGAGGAAATGCTTTCAATTTTTCACCATTGAGGACAATGTTTGCTGTGGGTTTGTCATATATAGCTTTTATTATGTTGAGGTATGTGCCTTCTATTCCTGCTTTCTGGAGAGTTTTTTTTTTTTATCATAAATGGATGTTGAATTTTGTCAAAGGTTTTCTCTGCATCTATTGAGATAAGCATATGGTTTTTATTTTTCAATTTGTTAATGTGGTGTATTACGTTGATTGATTTGCGGATATTGAAGAATCTTTGCATTCCTGGGATAAAGCCCACTTGGTCATGGTGTATGATCTTTTTAATGTGTTGTTGGATTCTGATTGCTAGAATTTTGTTAAGGATTTTTGCATCTATGTTCATCAGTGATATTGGCCTGTAGTTTTCTTTTTTTGTGGCATCTTTGTGGCATCTGTGTCAGGTTTTGGTATTAGAGTGATGGTGGCTTCATAGAATGAGTTTGGAAGTTTACCTTCCTCTGCAATTTTCTGGAACAGTTTGAGTAGGACAGATGTTAGCTCTTCTCTAAATTTTTGGTAGAATTCAGCTGTGAAGCCGTCTGGGCCTGGGCTTTTGTTTGCTGGAAGATTTCTCATTACAGTTTCAATTTCTGTGCTTGTGATGGATCTGTTAAGATTTTCTATTTCTTCCTGGTCCAGTTTTGGAAAGTTATACTTTTCTAAGAATTTGTCCATTGCTTCCACGTTGTCCATTTTATTACCATATAATTGCTGATAGTATCTCTATGATCCTTTGTGTTTCTGTGTTGTCTGTTGTGATCTCTCCATTTTCTTCTTTTATTGATTTGATTTTTGTCCCTTTGTTTGATGAGTCTGGCTAATGGTTTGTCATTTTTTACCCTTCAAAGAACCAGCTGTTTTTGTGTTTGTTTTTCGCCTGTTCTCCTACTCCCTGGGTTCTCTTTTTTGTGAGTTGTTTTGACTTTGAGTATGCCGATGATGAACTTCTCTTAGACTGCTTTACAGTGTCCCACAGGTTTGGGTGTTGTGTTTATTTGTTCTGCAAAAAGCAGGTGAAAAGACAGCCTCTGAATGGGAGAAAATAAAGCAAATGAAGCAACGACAAACAACTAATCTCAAAAATATAAAGAAACCCACAGCTCAATTCCAGAAAAATAAAGACCCAATCAAAAAATGGACCAAAGAACTAAATAGACATTTCTCCAAAGAAGACATCAGATCAGATCAAATCAAATCAGTCTCAGTCATGTCTGACTCTCGTGTCGCGCTTTGACCCCATGAATCGCAGCACGCCAGGCCTCCCTGTCCATCACCAACTCCCGAAGGTCCCTCAGACTCACATCCATCAAGTCAGTGATGCCATCCAGCCATCTCATCCTCTGTCGTCCCCTTCTCCTCCTTCCCCCAATCCCTTCCAGCATCAGAGTCTGCTCCAATGAGTCAACTCTTCGCATGAGGTGGCCAAAATACTGGAGTTTCAGCGTTAGCATCATTCCTTCCAAAGAAATCCCAGGGCTGATCTCCTTCAGAATGGACTGGTTGGATCTTCTTGCAGTCCAAGGGACTCTCAAGAGTCTTCTCCAACACCACAGTTCAAAAGCATCAATTCTTCGGCGCTCAGCCTTCTTCACAGTCCAGCTCTCACATCCATACATGACCACAGGAACGACCATAGCCTTGACTAGGCGAACCTTTGTTGGCAAAGTGATGTCTCTGCTTTTGAATATGCTCTCTAGGTTGGTCATAACTTTTCTTCCAAGGAGTAAGCGTCTTTTAATTTCATGGCTGCAGTCACCATCTGCAGTGATTTTGGAGCCCAGAAAAACAAAGTCTGACACTGTTTCCACTGTTTCTCCATCTATTTCCCATGTAGTGATGGGACCAGATGCCATGATCTTCGTTTTCTGAATGTTGAGCTTTAAGCCAACCTTTTCACCCTCCACTTTCACTTTCATCAAGAGGCTTTTGAGTTCCTCTTCACTTTCTGCCATAAGGGTGATGTCATCTGCATATCTGAGGTTATTGATATTTCTCCCAGCAATCTTGATTCCAACTTGTGTTTCTTCCAGTCCAGCATTTCTCATGATGTACTCTGCATATAAGTTAAATAAACATGGTGACAATATACAGCCTTGACGTACTCCTTTTCCTATTTGGAACCAGTCTGTTGTTCCATGACCAGTTCCAACTGTTGCTTCCTGACCTGCATGCAGATTTCTCAAGAGGCAGATCAGGTGGTCTGGTATTCCCATCTCTTTCAGAACTGTCCACAGTTTATTGTGATCTACACAGTCAAAGGCTTTGGCATAGTCAGTAAAGCAGAAATAGATGTTTTTCTGGAACTCTCTTGCTTTTTCCATGATCCAGCGGATGTTGGCAATTTGATCTCTGATTCCCCTGCCTTTTCTAAAACCAGCTTGAACATCAGGAAGTTCACGGTTCACATATTGCTGAAGCCTGGCTTGGAGAATTTTGAGCATTATTTTACTAGCGTGTGAGACGAGTGCAATTGCAGATGGCTAACAAACACATGAAAAGATGCTCAACATCACTCAATATCAGATAAGTGCAAATCAAAACCACTATGAGGTACCATTTCACGCCAGTCAGAATGGCTATGATCAAAAGGTTTACAAGCAATAAATGCTGGAGAGGGTGTGGAGAAAAGGGAATCCTCTTACACTGTTCGTGGGAATGCAAACTAGTACAGCCACTATGGAGAACAGTGTGGAGATTCCTTTAAAAAATGGAAATAGAACTGCTTTATAATCCAGCAAACCCACTGATGGACATAAACACCAAGGAAACCAGAATGGAAAGAGACACGTGTCCCTCAATGTTCATCACAGCACTGTTTATAATAGCCAGGACATGGAAGCAACCTAGATGTCCATCAGCAGACGAATGGATAAGAAAGCTGTGGTACATATACACAATGGAGTATTACTCCATTAAAAAGAATACATTTGAATCTGTTCTAATGAGGTGGATGAAACTGGCGCCTATTATACAGAGTGAAGTAAGCCAGAAAGAAAAACACCAATACAGTATACTAACACATATATATGGAATTTAAAAAAATGGTCATTATAACCCTGTATACGAGACAGCAAAAGAGACACAGATGTATAGAACAGTCTTTTGGACTCTGTGGGAGAGGGAGAGAGTGGGATGATTGGGGAGAATGGCATTGAAACATGTATAATATCATATATGAAACGAGTCGCCAGTCCAGGTTCGATGCATGATACTGGATGCTTGGGACTGGTGCACTGGGACTACCCAGAGGGATGGTATGGGGAGGGAGGAGGGAGGAGGGTTCAGGATGGGAACATATATATACCTGTAGTGGATTCATTTTGATATATGGCAAAACAAATATAATATTGTAAAGTTAAAAAATAAAATAAAATTTAAAAAATTAAATAAAAATAAAATATAAATAAAATATTTGGACCCATAAAAAATAAAGTACATATCTAATTGTTTTTAAAAAATTAATGTACAGAATAGAGAGAAATAATCTGTAAGGTAAGATAGAGATAGATAATTTACTGTACATATATCCATATTTATATAGACTAACACATATATAATCTATTGTTATAAATAGCTACTACAAGTTCATTCATTCAACACATACTTATTGGACATTTGCTATGTATATTAATGTATCTTTGTTCACACAGAGTCATAAAAAGTGTCTCTTATCAGTGTCTTTACTTCCTGAAGTTTCATTACCAAACAGCAGCGGAGCATCCATCCATGATAGGAATGAGCTTCCCACTCCTTTCCATTTCTGTTACATACATCCCCATGTCTTTCTCCATCTTCCCACAGCAACCATCATCCATCATTCCTGTTTACAAGATACCACGTTGCTAACAGAATGAGAGATTTGAAGACATAATTTTCCCAGAGAAAAAAGAAGTGAAAATATAAATACAATAAAATATATTCAGCAAGAAGTACTTCCTTTCCTAAACAGATAAAGACCTTTATTACCTGTTATCCAAAATGAAAACTTTGTACTTATGAGGAAACAAACTGAAGCAGCTTCATTTCATTCTCTGATTTTGATGTGGGATTCCCCTAACAGACCAGAAATCAATAGTGTGTATAAAATAAGAGTTAGACATAATTATAAATGTGTTTATAATTTATAAACACAAGAAGCATCCAAGGAACAGTGGCTGCGCGGGTGCAGTAGGACAGAGAGGAGCTATTCCACATTGAAAGTCAGGAGGCCCTTCTGTGAGGAGATACCCCTCATCCAAGGTAAAGAGCAGTGGCTGCACTTTGCTGAAGCAGCAATGAAGAGATACCACAAGTGCAAGGTAAGAAAAACCCAAGTAAGACGGTAGGTGTTGAGAGAGGCACCAGAGGGAAGACACACAAACCATAATCAGAAAACTAGTCAATCTAATTACACAGAGCACAGCCTGTCTAACTCAATGAAACTAAGCCATGCTGTGTGGGGCCACTCGAGATGGACAGGTCAAGGTGGAGAGGTCTGACAGAATGTGGTTCATTGGAGAAGGGAATGTCAAACCACTTCAGTATTCTTGCCTTGAGAATCCCATGAACAGTATGAAAAGGCAAAATGATAGGATACTGAAAGATAAACACCCCAGGTCAGTAGGTACCCAAATTGCTACTGGAGATCAGTGGAGAAATAACTCCAGAAAGAATGAAGGGATGGAGCCAAAGCAAAAATAATACCCAGTTGTGGATGGGACTGGTGATAGAAGCAAGGTCTGATGCTGTAAAGAGCAATATTGCATAGGAACCTGGAATGTTAGGTCCATGAATCAAGGCAAATTGGAAGCAGTCAAACAGATAGCAAGAGTAAACGTCGACATTCTAGGAATCAGTGAACTAATATGGACTGAAATGGGTGAATTTAACTCAGATGACCATTATATCTACTACTGTGGGCAGGAATCCCTTAGAAGAGTAGCCATCATGGTCAACAAAGGAGTCCAAAATGCAGTACTTGGATGCAATCTCAAAAACGACACAATGATCTCTGTTCGTGTCCAAGGCAAACCATTCAGTATCACAGTAATCCAAATCTATGCCCCAACCAGTAATGCTGAAGAAGCTGAGGTTGAACGGTTCTATGGAGACCTACAAGACCTTTTAGAACTAACACACCAAAGATGCCCTTCTCATTATATGGAACTGGAATGCAAAATTAGGTAATCAAGAAACACCTGTGGTAACAGGCAAATTTGGCCTTGGAGTACAGAATGAAGCAAGACAAAGACTAATAGAGTTTTGCCAAAAGAATGCACTGGTCATAGCAAACACCCTCTTCCAACAACACAAGAGAAGACTCTACACATGGACATCACCAGATGGTCAACACTGAAATGAGATTGATTATATTATTTGCAGCCAAAATTGGAGAAGCTCTACACAGTCAGCAAAAACAAAACTGGGAGCTGACTGTAGCTCAGATAATGAAATCTTTATTGGCAAATTCAGACCTAAATTGAAGAAACGAGGGAAAACCACTAGACCATTCAGGTACGACCTAAATCAAATCCCTTATGATTATACAGTGGAAGTGAAAAATAGATTTAAGGGCCTAGATCTGATACATAGAGTGCCTGATGAACTATGGACTGAGGTTCATGACATTGTACAGGAGACAGGGATCAAGACCATCCCCATGGAAAAGAAATGCAAAAAAGGAAAATGGCTGTCTGCGGAGGCCTTACAAAAAGCTGTGAAAAGAAGAGAAGCAAAAAACAAAGGTGAAAAGGGAAGATATAAGCATCTGAATGCAGAGTTCCAAAGAATAGCAAGGAGAGATAAGAAAGCCTTCCTCAGTGATCAATGCAAAAAATTAAGAGGAAAACAACAGAATGGGAAATACTAGAGATCTCTTCAAGAAAATTAGAGATACCAAGGGAACACTTCATGCAAAGATCGGCTCAATAAAGTACAGAAATTGTATGAACCTAACAGAAGCAGAAGATATTAAGAAGAGGTGGCAAGAGTACACAGAAGAATTGTACAAAAATGAGCTTCACGACCCAGATAATCACGATGGTGTGATCACTGACCTAGATCCAGACATCCTGGAATGTGAAGTCAAGTGGGCCTTAGAAAACATCACTACGAACAAAGCTAATGGAGGTGATGAAATTCCAGTTGAGCTATTTGAAATCCTGAAAGGTGATGCTGTCAAAGTGCTGCAGTCAATATGCCAGCAAATTTGGAAAACTCAGCAGTGGCTACAGGACTGGAAAAAGTGAGTTTTCATTCTAATCCCAAAGAAAGGCAATACCAAAGAATGCTCAAACTACTGCACAATTGCACTCATCTCACACGCTAGTAAAGAAATGCTCAAACTTCTCCAAGCCAGGCTTCAGCAATATGTGAACTGTGAACTTCCTGATGTTCAAGCTGGTTTTAGAAAAGGCAGAGGAACCAGAGATCAAATTGCCAACATCTGCTGGATCATCAAAAAAGCAAGAGAGCTCCAATAAAATATCTATTTCTGCTTTATTGAATATGCCAAAGCCTTTGACTGTGTGGATCACAGTAAACTGTGGAAAATTTTGAAAGAGATGAGAATACCAGAGCACCTGACCTGCCTCTTGAGAAACCTGTATTCAGGTCAGGAAGCAACAGTTAGAACTGGATATGAAACAACAGACTGGTTCCAAATAGGAAAAGAGTATGTCAAGGCTGTATATTGTCACCCTGCTTATTTGACTTCTATGCAGAGTACATCATGAGAAATGCTGGGCTGGAAGACACACAAGCTGGAATCAAGACTGCCGGGAGAAATATCAATAACCTCAGATATGCAGATGACACCACCCTTATGGCAGAAATCGAAGAGGAACTAAAACGCCTCTTGATGAAAGTGAAAGTGGAGAGTGGAAAGGTTGGCTTAAAGCTCAACATTAAGAAAACAAAGATCAGCGAACGAGAAAGGAAGAGGGGCAAAAGCGAGAAAGGAAAGGGAGAGGAAAGGGGCCAACATCAGAAAGGCATGGCATCTGGTCCCATCACGCAGGGAAAGGGGGGGGACAGTGTCAGACTTTGCGGGTCCAAAATCACTGGTCCCATCACTTCATGGCAAATAGATGGGGAAACAGTGGAAAGAGTGCCAGACTTTATTTTTTTGGGCTCCAAAATAACTTCAGATGGTGATTGCAGCCATGAAATTAAAAGACGTTTGCTCCTTGGAAGAAAAGTTATGACCAACCTAGATAGCATATTCTAAAGGAGAGACCTTACTTTGCCAACAAAGCTCTGTCTCGTCAAGGCTATGATTTTTCCAGTAGTCATGTATGGATGTGAGAGTTGGACTGTGAAGAAAGCTGAGTGCTGATGAATTGATGCTTTTGAACTGTGGTGTTGGAGAAGACTCTTGTGAGTCTTTGGATTGCAAGGAGATCCAACCAGTCCATTCTAAAAGAGATCAGTCCTGGATGTTATTTGGAAGGACTGATGCTAAAGCTGAAACTCCAATACTTTGGCCACCTAATAAGAAGAGTTGACTCATTGGAAAAGACTCTGATGTTGGGAGGGATTGGGAGCAGGAGGAGAAGGGGACGACAGAGGATGAGATGGCTGGATGGCATCATCGACTAGATGGACATGAGTTTGGTGGACTCCGGGAGTTGGTGATGGACAGGGATTCATGGGGTCGCAAAGAGTTGGACACGACTGAGAGACTGAACTGAACTGAACTGAACTGATAAATGTGTTTTAAATAGTTGATATGAAGAAATAGATATTATCACTTCAATCATCTTTGGTTCTATAGTATCCTTTCTGGGAATAAATGCTAATGGAGAATATTTTTAAAAGAGAAAAATCATTATTTACAACTATGTCCAATACAATTAGTGTAAATTTTAGAAATGACAGGGAATGTTCAACACTGGAGAAATGGGTTTTAATGTATAGTATATTTCCTGATTAATGTGTAGCTTTTAGTACAGATTTTTTTAAATTATACAATATCATAGGTACATTCTCTAATGAGGAGAACCCTGTACATGCAAAATTTAACTTGTAATTTTTATGACTAATTTAGTTCTAATTTTGTATAATATTATTTTTAAATTATACCAATAAAAAGAATACAAAACAGCTTTACTTCTAAGTTAGTAGTATTACACTTGAATCTCTCTCTTGATGTATATATGGATTTAAATAATAAGTGAGGCTGATGATTTATAATATTTGTAATATCCATTTACACCTAAGAGTCTATGATTATATCATTTCCTGGAAAGGAAATTATCACCTATGAACGTGTCTCACATAGGTCCATGGTCCAGGCCCCAGGCAGCTGTTAGTTCACAAAGAATGAAATAAAATTATAAGATTTAAAAGTGTCAACTAACTCAGTCACAATAAGGGTCTCTGTTGATTTATAAAGAGGGCATTTGCATAAGCCTTGAAATTACCACCCTGTACGCTTGCAGATTCTGTAAACTTTCTTAGCTGTGGCTAATAGGGCCTCAAGAGGGTTTCTCCATCATTATTGGACCTTGCCAAAAACCCAATTATTTTATGTAAGTTAACTGTACATCAGAGAACTTTTATAGAATTCATCTTCAATTTTGAAGTCCTCTTTGAGTCTATATGAAGATAAAACCCAGTAACAAGAGGGAAAAAAAGTTGTCCACTTGTTAATTTAGGTATTTGATAACATGTGAACTTAATATGGGAGCTTCCCCAGTGACTCAGTGGTAAAAACATCTGCCTGCCAATGCAAGAGACTCAGGTTCAGTCCCTGACTTAAGAAGGTCCCTTGGAGAAGGGAATGGCAACCCACTCCAGTATTCTTGCCTGGAAAAATCCCATGGACTGAGGAATATAGCAGGCTATAGTCCATGAGGTTGAAAAGAGTCGGACACGATTGAGTGAGCAAGAGCTTAATATGAAGCCTAAATATTTGTTATTATATTAGTTAAGCATTCAGGTCACTGTCTGCTTTAAATGCTTTATTGTAATATTTTCAATTACTATTTGGATTTTTACTACCATTCATGCAAATCATAATTTTTGCATATTTTTTTTTCAGATAGATATTAAGGGATCATTACGAACCCTGTCCCATGAGGTCAAGTTTATAGTACTTCTTCATCTTTCTGGTGCCAATTCTTGAATTAGGCTAACATGATAATAATGAAAAAAAGGATTCCATCCTTTAATTATACTCAGACATAGTAAAATGCATTTATTTCAGTTTTTTTTTTTAATTGTACCATATCCGTATGAAATAGAAAAAAATAAGCAGTAATATTCACAATTTATAGCAAGGGACTATAAGACAGGGAGTAAAAGTGCCATTTTCCGAGGGGAAGTAGTAAGAAGCCAGACCACTAAATCTTGGGTCAGGATTTTTATAATTAAATTATTGTTTTACAGCTAACGTGGCATGACATGTTTATGCTGCCACCAAATGTAAGGCCTTTACTAGTATATGATAATATAAATAAATACCAATATTAGAAATTATTTTGTAAATATATTTAATTCAATAATTCAATTCAACTCAGGAATATTCCTGTATAGAAACATTCACACTTACCATGCCCAGTATAAACACATTAATAAATTGACTCTAGAAAACGTGGTCACTTTGAGCAGGATGTGTCATAAAACACAGGAGTTTAATAAAATTGAAACCATATGACTAAACCTATTTGACTAGACACACCAATATTATAGTGCTATACTAATATTGTGATGGCAGTTGCCAAAGTCAGTCTGAATGAGGATTTGAAACTATCTACATAACTATAAGGGATAAGGCTTTTGCTGGAGTGTTATCATGAAAATGTCTTGATCTTGGCTTTCAATACTGGAATGAAAGCCAGAGTCAGGGTAGAGAATTAAAATAGACTAACTCAAATAATCATTCTCAACTTCATAAAAGACTGAAATCCATTCACAATTGCCCATTAAGTCATCATCCAGCTTCTACCTAAATAGCTACAAGTCTAGGTGGAAGGATTGCTTTAGAATCCCTACGCATGTCTAGTGTAACATGCCAAATCCTAGTGCAGCATAAAAGGGAAAGAGAGTGGAAAGAAAGAAAAAGTGAAAGTGTCAGTAGCTCAGTCATGTCCAACTCTTGTGACTCCATGAACTGTATGCAGCCCGCCAGGTTCCTCTCTTCATGGAATTACCCAGGCAAGAATACTGATGTGGGTAGCCAATCCTTTCTCCAGGCAATCTTCCTCACCCAGGGATTGAACCTGGGTCTCCTGCATTGCAGGTGGAGTCTTTACCGTTTGAGCCATAAATGTGAGTTGACAGCGTGTGCATATGTGCTCAGTCGCTTTTGACTCTTTGCAGCCCCATGGACGGAGAAGGCAATGGCACCCCACTCCAGTACTCTTGCCTGGAAAATCCCGTGGACGGAGGAACCTGGGAGGCTCCAGTTCATGGGGTCGCTGAGGGTCGGACACGACTGAGCGACTTCCCTTTCACTTTTCACTTTCATGCACTGGAGAAGGAAATGGCAACCCACTCCAGTGTTCTTGCCTGGAGAATCCCAGGGACGGGGGAGCCTGGTGGGCTGCTGTTTATGGGGTCGCACAGAGTCGGACACGACTGAAGCGACTTAGCAGCCCCATGGACTGTAGCTAGCCAGGTTTCTCTGCCCATGAAATTTTCTAGGCAAGAATACTGGATTAGGTTGCATTTTCCTCCTGCAAGGAATCTTCCTGACCCAGGGATTGAATTTGCGTCTCTTGCTACTCTTGCATTGGTATGTAGATTCTTTAGAACCAATGTCATCTGGTAAGCACAAAGAGAGTGGCTGCTGCTGCTGCTAAGTCGCTTCAGTCGTGTCCGACTCTGTGCGACCCTGTAGACGGCAGCCCACCAGGATCCCCCATCCCTAGGATTCTCCAGGCAAGAACACTGGAGTGGATTGCAATTTCCTTCTCCAATGCATGAAAGTGAAAAGTGAAATTGAAGTCACTCAGTCGTGTCAGACTCTTAGCAATCCCATGGACTGCAGCCTACCAGGCTCCTCCATCCGTGGAATTTTCCAGGCAAGAGTATTGGAGTGTGCCATTGCCTTCTCCAAGAGAGTGGAGTTAAGTCTAAATCAGTGAAGGTTATCAATGAAAATGATTTTTCAAAAGAAGAGCTCCTGGAGCTTTATCAGGAAAGTCTGTTTACAGAATACAAATCCAAGGACAGAGTGGTCTAAAACCTCAGAAAGACAGTAACACAGACTCTCAAACTTGAATGATTAATGAGAATTAAAGTAGGAAAAATTATATATGGATCTTATTATAGTTTATATGAAACTAGCTGAGGTACAGTTGGACCTTTGACAGGTTCAGGGACTAATTTCATAAAAAGCACATATAATAGTTGCTTATGAGTAATGGTAAAGTTTTGAGAGTTGGACTGTGTTCTCATATCTTTTCCATGTTTACTTCTAATTGAAGTAGAATCAAATACAGTGATATTAATCCAATAAATATATTGCCTTGGGCAGAATCACAGAACTTGGAAGCATGCTCCAATTTACCTAAGGAAACTACCTCTATAGAGATAAATTAAAGAAGATGATGGCATAGTTAGAAATAAAACTCTTGTCTCCTGATCCTGAGCCTAGTATCTTACTCTCATCATATTCTCATAACCATAATATGCTTGCTAAATATTGTTACATCATGAAGTCCAATGATTTCTTCAATAAAACATATGATATCCATGTCAGGGGAGGCTGCATATTCTGTCAAAAGAGAAAACTATAAAAACACCTATGACATATACACACCCTGCATTTTGGTAGCCAACTTCATTTCTGAAAACTTCTGAAAACTTTATTACAAAGTCTTATAAGTAAGGTATTTGTTTAGCTGAGAAATGCAGTCTTTAGTCAACTGTGTAGTAATGATTCCTGTTTTCTTTTATATATCCCATACAAATAATCTCCTAAAGCAGTTTTCAAGAGAGGATTCCAGATTCAGGGAACCAAGTGTAAAGCTAACTTTCCAATGGTGAAATGCTAAATGAATACATTTTGCTGTGTGCTTTTGAAAAACACCTGCTTTTGCTGGCTACTAATAATTGTTAACCTCATAAGGTATTGCTTCCTACGATTTATAAACAAAAATATTTTTAAATACCAAAGCATAATCAAATACCAGTCCTAAGGAGTTCTGTTTACTGTAAACATCACAGGATGTAGAGTAAGAATATTTGGGTTGAAAGCTGACTTATATGTTCTATGATCTAATTATCTGTATTTCTAATTTTTCATTTTTTCTATAAAATAAGAACACTAAATTTTAATTGTATAAAGTTTAATTGTATAAAGTTGTGATTATTTGAAAACACTTTAAAAATTTTACATCAGTTTAGATAGAGTAAAACTAACTTACAACAGCTGACAAATTGAACCTAACAAAACAATAAGCCCACTATAATTTTAAATATTAGGTATATCAGATGTGTGTCAAGAGAGTAATGACAAGTATTTTTTTTTTCTATTTTACATTCCACACCATCATAGATACTGGTAAATCACAAAGTTATGAGTACCAACTACATATACACACAGGAAGCTTATACATCTTTGTAATTAGAAAACAATTTAATTATTAAAAAGGAGAGATTATAATGAGACACTGACTCTTTTTTTAAATCCTGTGAAATGCTTGAAAAATGATCAAATTTAAAGAAGAATTTAGGAGAATGAGGATACAAAAATGATTTCTGTCTCTGACACCTTTTAAAACAGAAAAACACCTTTTCTGTTTAACTTTTTGAACTTTTTTGTTCTTCATTTGTGAAATGGGAATAATCATAAAAATCTGACCTTGCCGAGACATTGCTAGTGTTGAGTGAGAAGTATGGGAATAATCAAAATAACACCAACCTCACAGAGGTGCTATTAGTGTCAGGTAAGATGAATGGGAAAATTTTTCTAGTAATAAAATATAAAATGTAAAGATCATGAAAGAATTAAAACCTTCATGTTAGATCATTTCCAATCTGAAATTTTACATTGGGTTAATAACATTCTAATGGCATTTTTGCACTCTGTATTCCTTACCATGTACATACAGGGTTTAATCTGGGAGTAAAAGAGTATAGAATACTGCTATGGCTCTGTCCATGGGAAAAGTAGCTCCTGTTTCAGACACATAACAATACAGGGCACAGAGAACAGGGCAACAATTGTGGTTTGGGAGCTACAGGTAGACAGGGCTTCTCTCTTTCCTATAGAACTCTGAGTCTTCAAGGAGTCCAAGATGACCATGTAGGATACCACCTACATTACAAATGATCACAAGAGTTACCCCACCATTGGGGCAACCAAGAGGCAAATGTCAGTGCAGGAAAGTTATATCAGGGGAAAAGTCACACATTAAATGATCCATGAGGTTGGGGCCATGGAGTAGGTGTCAGAGAGTGACTACTGCTGCTGCTACTGCTAAGTCGCTTCAGTCATGTCCGACTCTGTGCGACCCCATAGACGGAAGCCCACCAGGCTCCCCCGTCCCTGGGATTCTCCAGACAAGAATACTGGAGTGAGTTGCCATTTCTTTCTCCAATGCATGAAAATGAAAAGTGAAAGTGAAGTCGCTCAGTCGTATCCGACCCTCAGCGACCCCATGGACTGGAGCCTACCAGGCTCCTCCGTCCATGGGATTTTCCAGGCAAAAGTACTGGGGTGGGGTGCCATTGCCTTCCCCAGAGAGTGACTAGGATCTGTCCAAATGAGTGGAGCAGAACCCTGCCTGACATCACTACATCACCACCAGGGGGCAGCAGTCTGGTGGTCCATGATGGGCACATGGTGGTGGCCATGTAGTGGTTGCAGGCACAGCGGCAGGGAGGGCAGTCTCTGAAGCTGCCAAGAAATAAATGTTCAAAGAAGAGCTGTACCATGAAGCCCCTGAAGGAGATAGCTTTTGAATCAGAGAGCAAATCAGCTAGCATTTTAGGGATTATGAGAAAAGAATAGCAGGCATCTATTAGAACTGGTCATGGAACAACAGACTGGTTTCAAATAGGAAAAGGAGTGCGTCAAGGCTGTATATTGTCACCATGTTAATTTAACTTATATGCAGAGTACATCATGAGAAATGCTGGACTGGAAGAAACACAAGTTGGAATCAAGATTGCTGGGAGAAATATCAATAACCTCAGATATGCAGATGACACCACCCTTATGGCAGAAAGTGAAGAGGAACTCAAAAGCCTCCTGATGAAAGTGAAAGTAGAGAGTGAAAAGGTTGGCTTAAAGCTCAACATTCAAAAAACGAAGATCATGGCATCTGGTTCCATCACTACATGGGAAATAGATAGAGAAACAGTGGAAACAGTGTCAGACTTTATTTTTCTGGGCTCCAAAATCAATGTAGATAGTGACTGCAGCCATGAAATTAAAAGACACTTACTCCTTGGAAGGAAAGTTATGACCAACCTAGATAGCATATTCAAAAGCAGAGACATTACTTTGCCAACAAAGGTTCGCCGAGTCAAGGCTATGGTCTTTCCTGTGGTCATGTATGGATGTGAGAGCTGGACTGTGAAGAAAGCTGAGCGCCAAAGAATTGATGCTTTTGAACTGTGGTGTTGGAGAAGACTCTTGAGAGTCCCTTGGACTGCCAGGAGACCCAACCAGTCCATTCTGAAGGAGATCAGCCCTGGGATTTCTTTGGAAGGAATGATGCTAAAGCTGAAACTCCAGTATTTTGGCTACCTCATGCGAAGAGTTGACTCATTGGAGAAGACTCTGATGCTGGGAGGGATTGGGGGCATGTGGAGAAGGGGACGACAGAGGATGAGATGGCTGGTTGGCATCACTGACTCCATGGATGTGAGTCTGAGTGACCTCCGGAAGTTGGTGATGGACACGGAGGCCAAGCATGCTGCAGTTCATGGGGTCACAAAGAGTCGGACACGACTGAGCGACTGATCTGATCTGATCTGATCAAGGATAAGAGACCAGGAAGAAATACATTGTGAAGTCCCAAGTCTGGCCACAGATTTAGACTATAGTGAGCAGGTTGCCCTTGACAGTGACAATGTAGGTAATAAGTAAAAGTGAAAATAGAGTTCTCTGTATCTGAGGAAATGGTATAAATCCCATTGTCATGAATTTGGTCTCATTCATCTCATGTTCTTCAGTTTCAGTGCTGAAGATCAATTCCAAGATGGAGAAGTAGCCTGTAAAGATAATGTTTTAAATAGTAAGATGATGAGAAATTTATATTTTGGGTTTTCAGGTTAGGTTCAAAGCATTTTACAATTAGATGCTCTTTTTCTCCATGCTGTGCTGAGGGAG
The DNA here is from genome assembly GCA_935064755.1 of Tragelaphus eurycerus. NCBI lineage: Eukaryota > Metazoa > Chordata > Mammalia > Artiodactyla > Bovidae > Tragelaphus > Tragelaphus eurycerus. The sequence continues at coordinate 4,811,137 of CAKXYN010000123.1, forward strand.
AAACATGCTACATTTTCTAGTTTATAAAAGAGCAAACTTCTGAAGCCATTTAATTCAACTGATAGCAAGGATACTGGGAGCCTTCTTCCACATCTTCTAACAAGTGGCCCCTGTGTCTTTGCTAGAGGGGAATCCAGGCTCAGAGAGCTCACTATACAATAAATCTGATTGCTTCCCAACCAGTAAGAAATAATGAAGCTCTTCTTTAAATATTAAAAAAAAATGCTTGTACATGAATTTATTTTATTTCTGCAGGCTGTTTTTACACGGGTTAAATCTAATTCATCATCCTCTTCCAATTAAAAATCACTCAGATAAGTGTAAGGGACAAGGTCTGTACCTATCATTTTCACACGTTTATCAGTAGCACTTGGTTAAGTGTCTGACTCATGTGTACATGCTCAGTTGCTTCATTGTGTCCAACTCTTTGTGACCTGTGGACTGTAGCCGCCCATCAGGCTCCTCTGTCCATGGGATTCTCCAGGCAAGAATACTTGGAGAGGGTTGCCATGCCCTCCTCCAGGAGATCTTCCTGACCCAGAGATCGAACCTGCATCTCTTATGTCTCCTGCATTAGTAGGTGTGTTCTTTACCACTAGTACCAGCTAGGAAGACCCTCTGACTCATACTGGCGTTCAATAAAATTAAGTGAATAAATAAGTTGGGATATTCTTATTTTTTTTTATGTTTTTCTTTTTTTCCAGCTAACTCCCAACATGGTATTTACTCTTGTACTTCAAAAAAAATTGAATGAATGATTGGAATGAAAACTATATATACTCTTTTTACCCATTATGATTTCTCAGTCTCTCCACCCTGAGAAGGTATCTTCCCTGGTCTGTTCCAATCAGCTCCCTTACCTCCAAGCCAAGAGGTAGTACTAGCTGAATATTAGAGGGCAGAGGAGGAAAAAAGAAGAAATGTCACAGGGTTTACTCTCCTGGTTCCTGTTGTGGTTTGTCAATGGTTGGGTGCCTTTAATTGAGGCTGCACCCTCTTGGGTGGACCTCTGGGTTCCAGAGATCTCTCTCCTCTTGATCTTCCAGGGCCCATAACAAGCACAGAAATTGAAACTATAATCAGAAATCTTCCAGCAAACAAAAGCCCAGATCCAGATGCTTCACAGCTGAATTCTAACAAAAATTTAGAGAAGAGCTAACACCTATCCTACTCAAACTCTTCCAGAAAATTACAGAGGAAGGTAAACTTCCAAACTCATTATATGAGGCCACCATCACCCTAATACCAAAACCTGACAAAGATGCCACAAAAAAAAAAAAAAAAAAAAAAAAAAAAAAAAAAACTACAGGCCAATATCACTGATGAACATAGATGCAAAAATCCTTAACAAAATTCTAGCAATCAGAATCCAACAATACATTAAAAAGATCATACACCATGACCAAGTGGGCTTTATCCCAGGGATGCAAGAATAATTTCACATATAAACTTTATTACACTTTTGTTTCGATTCAGGAGGAAACTGTCATGTGATAATAGCTACAAACACTCTATGAGTTTAGTGTGAAGGACCATAAACACTTTGTCTATATTTAACTGCATCGTGTATGATTGAGTCATTCAATGGTGCATCTCCAAGGGTGATTTTTGTCTAACTAAATTCATTGGGACCTTAATCATAATTTTGAGGTAGACTCTTTATTTCCAGGGATACCACCAGGATAATCACTGTGTAGAACAGGAGTTATCAAACCCTCTCTTCTGAGAGAAAATTTGAAGAAACATCTTGGGTCATATCAGCAAAAGGGAAAAGTCCAGTCTGGGCAGAAGTGTAATATGTAAAAATTTTCCTATTTAAGGCATGGCCTTCAAGCGTGGCAGATCATTAAGTTTAAGCTTTGTCTTTGAAGATGATATCTGAACTGATTTCCAAATGTGATGAATGAAAATTTCAGAATACATCATTTAAAGCTTATTTCAAATGCAGATAAAGTTTGTTCCATAATTTATCACATAATTTCTGACAAGCAAGTTGATAGAATCAGAGAAGTCTTCCAAAAATAAGCAACACTTTAGTTGAGTTTTAAAGTAAAATTGATAGAACAAGAAAAGATGGCAAAGGAATTCCATGAAAAGGTACATCATTCATAAAGTCACAAAGGGTGTAATACCTGTGTGTGTGTGTGTGTGTGTGTGTTAGCTGCTCACTCAAGTCCAACTCTTTGCAACCCTATGAACTATAGGCCTGAACGCTCCTCTGTTCAATGAATTTCCCAGGAAAGAATACTGGAGTGGGTTGTCATTTCCTGCTCCAGGGCATCTTCCCAATCCAAGAATAAAACCCAGATTTCCTGCACTAACAGAAAGATTCTTTATCATCTGAGCCATGAAGAAAGCCAGCAATACTTGAGACCCACTTAAACTAGATTACACATTCAGTGTGAAAAGATCAAACTATGAATTTAGAAGATCACTGCCCTGGATTATCTCAGAACTCACTGAGACTTCTTTCTGAAAATCTTTAGTTGGATGTTCCCATTTTCTGACCAATAAATACTGATTTAGTCCAATGTTGTTCTCACCTCTATAATAATTTTCAAATTTTTGTATGCTATATCTCCAATTTTCAGAGAAGGCAATGGCAACGCACTCCAGTACTCTTGCCTGGAAAATCCCATGGATGGAAGAGCCTAGTAGGCTGCAGTCCAAGGGGTTGCTAGGAGTCAGACACGACTGAGAGACTTTACTTTCACTTTTCACTTTCATGCATTGGAGAAGGAAATGAAAACCCACGCAGTATTCTTGCCTGGAGAATCTCAGGGATGGGGGGGCCTGGTGGCCTGCCATCTATGGGGTCGCACAGAGTCAGACACAACTGAAGCGACTTAGAAGCAGCAGCAGCAGCATCTCCAATTTTGGACATCTGCAGTTGTGCATCAATTCAGACACATAATTTAAAATGTTCCGCAGTATAAACGTGTTCCCCATCTCATTAAATGGCACTGCATTTGTTCAATGTCACTGCTCAGACAAGAAAGCTCACCGTGTTATTTACTCATTTATTGATCTCCCATGACTTATCCACACCTTTAGCAAAACTTGTCTCTGCTTTCAAAATGTATCATAGATTTGATCGTCCTTACCCCATTTCCTTCCTAGTCACTGTGGCAGCCTCCTCCAAGTATGTCCATGAAAATTCTGGCTTCTGACAACTTGTTATCTTAAAGCAGTCCAATGGTTCTCTTTAATTCTTGGTCCATTATATCCCTGCATTGCTTGAAACTCCTACGTTGGATTCCACTCATATACTCACAGTTTAATGTATCACTTTTAACATTCATAGTAACCAGACTGGCAAACCACATTTTCCATTTGAAGAAACTAAGATTCAGAATATCTCATTGATTTCAGTAAGGTCACTTTTTTTTTTTTTTTTTTTGCCAAGAAAACTGCATTTTTTTATTATAATATTTTAATGACTCCTTGAAATTTTTGATGCCCTGAAAAACCTGAGGTTTAAATTTAACAAAAATAGACTATTTTGTAGCACAGAAATAGAGAAGAGATCCAATAGCATCTTTATTTTATTTTTTGGTTATTCATTTTATTTTATTTTTTTAAATTTTATTTTATTTAACTTGACCATATTGTATTGGTTTTGCCATATATCAAAATGAATCTACCACAGGTATACATGTGTTCCCATCCTGAACCCTCCTCCCTCCTCCCTCCCCATACCATCCCTCTAGGTCGTCCCAGTGCACCAGCCCCAAGCATCCAGTATCGTGTATCAAACCTGGACTGGAGACTCATTTAATATATGATATTATACATATTTCAATGCAATTCTCCCAAATCATCCCACCCTCTCCCTCTCCCACAGAGTCCAAAAGACTTCTATACATCAGTGTCTCTTTTGCTGTCTCGTGAGAGCTGGACTGTGAAGAAGGCTGAGCGCCGAAGAATTGAGGCTTTTGAACTGTGGTGTTGGAGAAGACTCTTGAGAGTCCCTTGGACTGCAAGGAGATCCAACCAGTCCATTCTGAAGGAGATCAGCCCTGGGATTTCTTTGGAAGGAATGATGCTAAAGCTGAAACTCCAGTACTTTGGCCACCTCATGCGAAGAGTTGACTCATTGGAGAAGACTCTGATGCTGGGAGGGATTGGGGGAAGGAGGAGAAGGGGTCGACAGAGGATGAGATGGCTGGATGGCATCACTGACTCGATGGATGTGAGTCTGAGTGACCTCTGGGAGTTGGTGATGGACAGGGAGGCCTGGCATGCTGCGATTCATGGGGTTGCAAAGAGTCGGACATGACTGAGCAACTGATCTGATCTGATCTGATCTGATACAGGGTTATTGTTACCATCTTTCTAAATTCCATATATATGTGTTAGTATACTGCATTGGTGTTTTTCTTTCTGGCTTACTTCACTCTGTCTAATAGGCTCCAGTTTCATCCACCTCATTAGAACTGACTCAAATACATTCTTTTTAATGTCTGAGTAATACTCCACTGTGTATATGGACCACAGCTTTCTTATCCATTCATCTGCTGATGGACATCTAGGTTGCTTTCATGTCCTGGCTATTTTCAACTTGGTCACAAATTTTTAAGTGATAAAACTAGGATTTGAATCTGTCTTCATTCAAAACAAAAGAAAGTTATACAATTGTGAAGCCTGATTTACACTAATTAGTCTTACCTAGTGGAGGCTTGTTCACAGTCTGAAGAAAGACTTTTTAAGTTATTCATGAATCTTGGAATTCTTTCATCTAGAAGTTGAAAGCTGCATTGATTATTTTTATTTCATCCAACTACTTGTGCATTTTCTCCAAAGAGTCTTCTGATTATTCAGAAACTATATAGTGTAATTTATTTATTTACACTATAGATAATTTAAAAGAAATTCTACAGTGCACAGGGGGAAAAAATGCTTATTATGTTAAGATAATTTATTGGAAAGACCAGTCAATCCTCTGTTTCCATACAAAGAAACCAGCCATTTCTAAGGGAATTTTATCTCAAGTAATTTCTTCTCCTACTAACTTTAAAATAGAAAATACCCTACATTTTTTTAGTCCCTCTCATCCTCTCATGTTGGTGTAGACACACAAGTTGACTTGAGATTTTTGAGAGATATTCTTGTGCTGTCTTTCTTCCATGTCTGCTTTAAGCCTTACAAAAGACCTACTTAAAAATTTATATCAGTTCTTAAAAGTATACCATCTTTTTCCCAATAGAGTTGAAGATCACTGGAAATTTATCCCTTACAATAACATTAAATCATAGAGCCAACTGTAATATGTTTAAGACTGATTATTTCTTAATTAAAATCAGTTGGATTTTTAACTAAATTTAAAAAATAAATCTGTATGTAAAAATACTATAAACCACATCACAGATTGATGTTAAAAAATATGACAAGGGTAAAAAAAAAAAGTTACATTTTCAGATTACTGACATCAACAGCAAATTATCAGCCCGAACATTTTATTCCACTGGAGAATAATTTCTCATGTATTTTCCCACTTGCCATAGCAAGGTTTTGTTTCTTTTTGCCTGCATGCTTAGTCACTCAGTCGTGTCTGACTCTTTGCGACCCCATGGACTGCAGCTTGCCAGGTTCGTCTGTACATGGGGATTCTCCAGGCAAGAATACTGGAGTGGGTTGCAATCCCCTCCTCCAGGGGATCTTCCCAACCTGGTTATCGAACCCAGGTCTCCCTCATTGCAGGCAGATTATTTACCATCTGAGCCACCAGGGAAGCCCTTTTTTCTTTTTGTTTAGTACTCAATTCGTTCTGCATTGGTGTTTGGTTGAGTAAATAAACATTTTCCATCAGTTCAGATTAATATATAAATGTGTAACCAATTATTAAATTGAATTTAGTGTGTCTATTTCAGTACATAAACTATGCTACACGTGGGGCTTCCCTGGTAGGTCAGTGGGTAAAGAATTTGCCTGCAATGCAGGAGACCCAGGTTCCATCCCTGGGTTGGGAAGATACCCTGGAAAACGAGCCTGGGAAATCCTATGGACAGAGGATCCTGGCAGGCTACATTCCATGGGGTTGAAAGTTGTCAGACACGACTTACTGATTAAATCTCACACATACTATGCTGTGTGTGAGGTCGTGGCAATTAATAAAATGGGTGAAATCATATAAAAGTTTCCACTTGCATGGATTTTATATTGTTATAATAGATTTGACAAAAAAGGAAGGAGACAGCTTAATAAAGTAGTTTCAGTCTTATCAACTACAAATTGGTACTTGTGGTGGGCACTTGTCATTTACCTCCACAAGGATTAAATCACATGCTGCTGCCTTCAACACTCTAAAGGGAGTTCAGGGTGGAGAGTGAGGCACTCTGTTCTCAGGAGAAAACTGAGAATAGGTTTTCAGATGGTTAGATACTTTCAGGAACTGATTTTATGAATCAAATTTTCCTCATATCTATAAAAGCACTAAGTTCGTTCATGGTGAGATCTGGTCCTTGTGACTAGCAGAAACCTTCTGCAAAAATACATGCGCGATTGCATGAACTCTCCTTCACCTAAGTCACATGTATAATGATCTCCTCTTCCCATCTCTTTGGAGGAGCTTCTCAGAGCAGCTTTCTGAGATGCTGTCTCTCAGGCTGAAGTCCTCATTATGCTCCAAATAACACTTGCAACCCTCATATTGTTGTTGTTGTTTTTAATCAGCAGGTGTTTATCAGTGTTTCTAAGACTAGACATGGAGTACTGTAATAGAAATAAGAGGCATCCATTCTACTATGAATAATGTAATCAATCATGGCCAAACCTAAAAGTTGTGCTTCAGATGAGATCCAAAAGATGGAAAGTGGCTTCCATTAGAAGCACTCTTACAGGCAGTAAAATTAAGTAAAATGTAATTAAGTGAAATTGTCTTATTTCAAAGATGAACTGATTTATATGTAAAAACACTAAACACTTAACAAGAATTTTTATTCCAATACTATGCTGCAAAGTTGTAGTCAGAGTGTGAGTTCTTGTCTTGTTCCTGATTTTAATAGAAAGCTTGTCAAACTTTCAATGTTAAGTATGCTGTGAGCTGTGTGTCTGCCTTGCATAATCATAATTATTATATTAATATGTTGAAGTACTTTCTTTTTCCTCCAAATTTGATGAAAAAATTATTTTTACCATGAAAAAATGTTGAATTTCTATACTATCATTGAATAATACAAGGAAGGAAAAAAATTTTAAGAAAAAATTCCATTTATAACAACATTGATAAGAACAAAATAATTGAGTAAACATAAGTAGGGATGCAAAAGCCTTGCACACTAACTCCAAAACATCACTAAAAGATGTTAGAGAAGGTACACATAAATGGAAAAATGTTCAAGAACTAGAATATTTCATATTATTAAGATATCAAGATGACCTAAAGATCTACAGATTCAATGCAATCTCTATGAAACCCCCCCCAAATTTTTGTTGGCAAAAATAAAATAAAAATCCATCTTAAAATTGATATGAAATGTCAAGGGACTCAAGATAACCAAAATGATCACAAGTCTTCATTCTAAAACATACTATAAAATTATGGTAATCTGAAGCATGTGACACTGGCATCAAGACAGACATAGAAGTTGAAGTGGCTGTGATGGTGGAATAGAATGATCCAGCAATCCCACTGCTGGGCACATACACTGAGAAAACCAGAATTGAAAGAGACACGTGTACCCCAATGTTCATAGCAGCACTGTTTGCAATAGCCAGAACGTGGAAGCAACCTAGATGTCTATCCACAGATGAATGGATAAGCAAGCTGTGGTACATATACACAATGGAGTATTACTCAGCCATTAAAAAGAATACATTTGAATCAGTTCTAAGGAGGTGGATGGAACTGGAGCCTATTATACAGAATGAAGTAAGCCAGAAACAAAAACACAAATACAGTATACTAACGCATATATATGGAATTTAGAAAGATGGTAAAAATAACCCTATTTACGAGACAGCAAAAGAGACACTGATGTATAGACAAGACTTTTGAACTCTGGGACCGGGAGAGGGTGGGATGATTGGGGAGAATAACATTGAAATATGTATAATTTTATATCTGAAATGTATTAATTGTTCAAACTAAATACTGTCATGTTACAATTTGTTCATATTAGATGTTTGTAATGTTTCTGATAATCAATAAAAGAGATTCTTGACAAAAAAAAAAAAAAAGAAAGACACTGAATTCATGTCCTCCCATAGAAACACTAAAATTGCAACTATTTTTGAAGCCACTTGTTGATGAGAACAACCTGAAGACTAGCAGGTATTCTATTACTGAAAGCATAAAGCAGAAACTACACAAAGACCAATAGGACTTAGGTATACAGGGTAGAGTCAAGTCTCATACCTCAGGCAGGCAACACACCTAAGGGGGCCAATCCAGTTGTAGAGCTTCTCCCAAAGGAGCATATGGGTCTGAGTCTCAGCCCAGGGTTCCTACACCTGGAAAGTGAAAAAAATGAAACTGCCAGTTTCTCAGTTGTGTCCAACTCTTTGCAACCCCACGGACCATAACCCACCAGGTTACTCTGTCTGTGTGATTCTCCAGGGAAGAATACTGGAGTGGGTGGCCATCCCTTCTCCAGGGGAGCTTCCTGACCCAGGGATCAAACCTGGGTCTTTTGTATTGCAGGCATATTCTTTACCATCTGTGCCACAGGGGAAGACTAAACACCCCCTAAATTGTAGGACTTGGAAAGACAATGAGGATTCTTTTTCAGAGAACCAAAGTCCTGTGGAAAACAGAGATTTCTTACAGGTCACACACAAAATCACATACAGTTCAAGAAGAAATAGAACTCTGAGAGGAACCGGAGTCAGACACCTTGCTGATATTGGGCAGAGCCTCCCAGAGAGGTGGGGAAAAATTACAATTCACCTTGAAACATAAATGCTAGTAACACAAATTTTAGCCTGCTATCCCATGACAAGCTGACAAGCATCGTATTGTAACCCTCACCTAGCATTTCAGTGGTAGAACCCAGTCCCACTCACCAACTAGGTGGAATCAATCTTGAAAAACTCCAGATCAAGCAGCTAGCTGGGCAAGGACGCAGCCCCACCCACCTGCCATCAGGCTGGCTATCTCAGGACACCTTGAGCCCATAGGGAAACTGGGACCCACCCAGCAGATGGCCAGCACCAGCCCTGCATCCCTTCTTTCCAATTTTTCAGAGTTAAATATTTCTGTCTCCTAATCTGGTGATCTTTACACTTCTCAAGACAGTTAATACCATTGTGCCACATCTATCCTCAGGAGAGTTGATGTTGCAAAGGACTTTAAAATGTTCCTCAACCATAAAACTAAGAACTAAAATTTTCTCACTGCATAGCAATTAAGTCAGTCGCTCAGTCGTGTCCGACTCTGTGACCCCGTGGACTGTAGCCCACCAGACTCCTCCGTCCATGGGATTCTCCAGGCAGGAATACTGGAGTGGGTTGCTGTTTCCTTCTCCAGGGGATCTTCCGGACCCAGGGATCGAACCCAGGTCTCCCGCATTGCCGGCAGACACTTTATCCTCTGAGCCACCAAAGACATGTTTTCAGGTTAGAAATGCTCGGGGTTATAGTCTTCATTATTTTTCTACCTTTAATAGTAAATAAAATAAATAAAAGTCAGTATTCTGCATTTACAACATGGATTAAAGTTATTTTCCTTAATGTAGCTGAACACGTGCTACTGGGAAGTCTGAGGACAGATGTTCAGTTTTACTGAATACAATCATCACTGGTGATGCCCCAACCTCTGTGTTTCGATGACCTTTTCTACCATTCTAAAGTTAACCTGCGGTCTTACCTAAAGGTTTAGAAACAAGTTAAGACAGTATTCCTCAATTTTTCTTTTTCGCTATTGTCCCTTAAATTTACTTTCTTAGAAATTCTATTCTTTTAACCACCTCCTCATTTAAAATAGCAATACCACAAATATGCTACCTATGTATGTGTTTATGTGTATCTGTGCATTATGTATAAAAAAAGTAAGAAAAGTTCACGCTAAAAGAAATTACTTTTACCTTGTGGTAAGACATATTGCCCACATTTCAAATACACATTTAAAAAAAAAAAAAAAGGAAAAGAAAGGGGCATAATGTGGTTATTTAAACTCAGACCAAACCGAAACTCTTGCTATGCTGCAAACTACACAGATCTATATCCAGCTAGTCTCACCTTATCATACGCTTTAAAATATTTTTCATCTTATTGTTACTAACAATATTATATATTTTCATTTATTTTTACGCGATTATTATCCATCTATTCCCCTGGAACCTTATTTTCACATAAAAATAACCCTTTATCTTCAACATGTATACCCAGGTCCCATAACTCTATGTCTCATTGAATAAACAGAACAGTTATGTGGGGATAAACTAAATAAGTCAGAATTTCTGAAAGTGAGTTTCTCATGAAGCCATTTTTTTTTTCCAGCAATACATGTCAACACTATGGCATAGCAGTATGAAAAGTGCTATGGACATAGTACTTACTTAACTATTCAAGGTGCTAATCTCATGCTTAAACAGAATATTGATCTCCTCAATGATTGAGTTGCTTGTTTTCAAATAAGCATCTCTTTCACCCAAGTGGCACTTCCTTTGAAATTCAGACATTTGAATTCCATTTCTTGAGTCCATTTTTCATGATGCCCATGAAGGTAATACATCTGCAGAAAAGAGATCATCAGATGACTTTTCCTTGACACTGGAGTGGTCACGCCTTAGTGATTGAGCATGAACACCAGCAAGAGAGAGGAGTCAAGAGAGTGTAGGTAGCCTGGTAAATGAAGGTCAGTAGAGAGAATAAGAAATAGAAACTGAACCCCCCCCCCCCAAAAAAAAAAAAAAAATAGTAATGCCTCAATGACAGTCTTCACAATGTGGTCAGTTGTCAGATCTGTGTTTTGACGTTTTCACGTCATGACAGGAGGAGTTCTGTGAAGTGGGGTGAATACAGGAATCCAACTCTAAGAGACTTCATATTCTTGCTTAACTTTACTGAGTTTCATTTCCCTCTTTCATACAATGGAGTGAAAACTCAATCAACTATTACCTGTCGCTATGATAAGAGAGTTAAAGTTTGTAAAGAACCTGTCAAAATGTATGCCTTATAGTTGGCCTTCAACAGTAGTGAATTCACTTCACTCACTTAATGCCTCCTAAAATTTTCACCAAATAAAAATTGCTTATTAAAACAAAGTATCCTTATACATCAGATCCAGACATTCTGTCTCATTAACTTTTTAGGAGAAACAAAACTATGCCATATATATATACATATATATATATGTATATATATATGTATATATGCTGAGCGCCGAAGAATTGATACTTTTGAATTGTGGTGTTGGAGAAGACTCTTGAGAGTCCCTTGGACTGCAAGGAGATCCAACCAGTCCATTCTGAAGGAGATCAACCCTGGGATTTCTTTGGAAAGAATGATGCTGAAGCTGAAACTCCAGTATTTTGGCCACCTCATGCGAAGAGTTGACTCATTGGAGAAGACTCTGATGCTGGGAGGGATTGGGGGCAGGAGGAGAAGGGGACGATAGAGGATGAGATGGCTGGATGGCATCACTGACTCGATGGATGTGAGTCTGAGTGACCTCCGAGAGCTGGTGATGGATAGGGAGGCCTGGCGTGCTGCAGTTCATGGGGTCACAAAGAGTCGGACACGACTGAGCGACTGATCTGATCTGATATATATATGCTGCTGAGTCACTTCAATCGTGTCCAACTCTGTGCGACCCCATAGATGGCAGCCCAACAGGATGCCCCATCTCTGGCAAGAACACTGGAGTGGGTTGCCATTTCCTTCTCCAATGCATGAAAGTGAAAAGTGAAAATGAAGTTGCTTAGTCATGTCCAACTCTCAGTGACCCCATGGACTGCAGCCTACCAGGCTCCTTCATCCATGGGATTTTCCAGGCAAGAGTACTGGAGTGGGATGTCATTGCCTTCTCCGGATACATACATAATACACACACACACACACACACACACACACACACACACACACATACACTTTTATGAATCAAAAGTAAAAGTAGTCACATGGCAGTTGCTCTTCAGTAGAGATTATCAGGAATGAGTGAAAAGGAATTTCTAAAGGAGATTTAAACTTACAACCAACAAAACAACCCACTGAGATTCCATATAGCCTACACATCCTTCTTCAGTTCTGACACCTTCCAAGTTTTCTATTGAAAATTTATAATTCATGCAGCATTAATTTTCTCATTCCTTCATTGAGCCTCTGATATAGCCCCCTAAAACACAATCATTGGTCTTATTTTCCGTCTTCAAATCTTCCCTTTGGTCTTAGAATAGAAACAACATTTACTCAAGACTTTTCTATTCACTGCCCTTGAATTACTCTCATTTCCTCTTATTTCATCATAATAAACCACATATCATTTATTCTTGATTTGTTGAAAGGTTTAATTCTCACCAGAAAATTTCAAACAACCATTTTAACAGATTAAATGCTGATTCTATCATCTTCTAGGCCTAGACATTTTGAGAAAAAGTGCTATTTCCTATGAATTTGAGATAATTTTGCACAATTTACTAAATGCCATTATCCCAGTACCATGTTCAAGCATTACTGTTTGTTCAAATTATGGAATAAATAGCTCCAGTTCATCATTGAGTCTAAGAAAATGACATCTGTGATGAGTAACATGGGTTTCTGTGTTGTAGTCAGAGAAGCTTAGATTTATAGTCATTAATAATGTAGGATGACCTCATATTCACCATGTATATAGAGGAACATTACAGGTATTCCCAGTTTTCTGATGTTTACTTTAAGCACTTGGTTTTTATGAAGAACATCATTAATGTTTGATTTTACTAATTAAAAAAATGGGATTTTTGTTTTAACAAAAGCCAACACACAAGACTCCATAGTCATACAAATGTTGGTGAGGTTTTAAATATTTCTTTTTTTATTGAAGCACAGTTAATTTGCAATGTTGGGTTAGTTTCAAGTGCACAGCAATGTGATTTATTTATAAATATACATATCTCTCTATATATGTATAATATATATATTATATATCATATGATATCATATATCATATATCATATATATGTGAGAATCTTTTCCATTTTAGATTACCATTACCATACTAATATTTCTTTGTAAAAGTGAAGTGGTATAACTTGAACTTTTGAAAAATGACTAACGTACTGCTGAAGTATATCATAACACGTGAGACAAAGCTACAACACATTAACACCATCTTCACAAAAGAGGCAAATCATTAAGATCACAGATAATTTTCTTATCTACATGAAAAAACATACCACAGACAACTCATTTGAAAGAAACTAAGTTAGAAGTCCTAGGTTGAAAGTTTGTAAGGGAACTTGATTCTAGAGTTATAGGTCCTGGACATACTTTACTGGAGAAGCATGTGTGATGAGAGGCAAGTAAATCAGTAAACCTGTCTTGGCTTCAATCTTCTCTGTAAATTGGGAACAATGATAATGAAACTACCGGTTTTGGTTGTGGATAAATCAACTGAAGTGAAGGTGCCTGGTAGACAATAAGGGTTTACATAATGTACTTAAATGAATCAGATCTACAGAGCAACAGATTTGGAAATTGACCATATGCTTTTCTGTTGAGATTTGTAAGAGATATTTATTTACTCTTGTTTCAAATGGTTCCTCAAGTCTTGGTATAAAAAATGAAAATGCTTTTTTTATATTCAATAAAAAATGTGAGCCATAGGGATATTTAAGAAAAAGAGAGCAAATTAAGAGTAATTTCAAAATTTCTGCTTTATCTTCTCTATTAAAAAGAGAATTAGAGATAGATTGTAAAATATTATTTCCTTCTTTAGTCAGTGACACTCATTTTGCTTTTGATAAATCCACTGTGCAGGGGAAAAATTAGCTATTGTTCCCTCATTCAATTCCCTCTTCACCATGCATTTATCCAATATTTCTATCCAATGTTTGCTTTACCACAGGGTAAGTAAAAATGGAAAAAAAAATGAGATTAAGGTCCTATGGAAAAGCCCATTTCATCAAAGTAACATAGAAATCTAAAAAAGCATCACTAAGACTCTGAAGAAAAACTTCTTACTCTACAATCATTAAACTCTGAATTTAATGTTCTTTTCATTGCCTATTCTGAAACTATGAATACTGAAACTTTGGCAGTGTATATTAAAATATCAGTATGCTTAATATAATGCCTAGCCAAGGTTAAAAATCTAACAAATGTTAGTTCCTAGATTGCTCTATCTCTGTTTTTTAATAATCTACAAAATTTCCTACTTTTCTTACACACTTTACAACAGGTATAGCCCTCTGAATGTATATTGACAATCACTTTCTTGGTGCCATGAACAGCCTAAGTCACTCTCCTCTTCAACAAACTCCTCATAGCATTTTTCACCTCTGTGTTTCTCACTGTATAAATGATAGGATTTAACATGGGTGTGAGGATTGCAAAGAACATAGCCACAAATTTGTCCACAGGGTAAGTGACCACAGGATGCATGTAGGTGAATATACAGGGACCAAAAAAGAGCATCACTACCGTGAAATGGGAGCCACATGTAGAGAGGGCTTTGTGTTGTGCTTCAGATCCATGGGATTTCAGGGAGCTCAGGATGACTGCATAGGCGATGAAGAGCATGATAAAACAACAACAACAACAAACTAAGCACATTCCTGCAGTGTTAGCTGCCACCATGATGCCAAGCTTGTAGGTGTCACGGCAGGCAAGTTCCAACAGTGAGAAGACGTCACACATGAAGTGACCAATGACGTTGGGATCACAGAAGATCAAGTTGACGATGAAAAGAATCTGCATGGTGGCATGCAGGATGCCCCCAATCCAGGCCACCACCATCAGGAGCTGGCAGAGCCCCTGTGTCATGAGGGTCATGTAGTGCAGAGCCTTGCAGGTGGCCATGTAGCTGTCAAAGGACATAGAAATGAGAAGAAGGATCTCTGAACCTCCCATTAAGTGTTCCAGAAAGATCTGAATCAGGCAGCCACTCCAGGAGAGGGTTCTCCTCTGGTGCAGCAGGAAAGTGACCAGTTTGGGGGTGGTGACAGAGCTGAAGATTCCATCTATGAAGGACAAGTAAGTGAGAAAGAAGTACATGGGAAGTGAAAGTGTGGGACTGAGGGAGATGGTGAGGGCAATGAGCAGATTGGCCAACACGGTAAACAGGAAAATGAGCAAAAAGACAATGAAGAGCATTTTCTGCAAGTGTGGATTCTGTGTGAGTCCCAAGAGAACAAATTCAGTCACATTGTTGGGAGGTGTGAGGACATCCATTCAGCAAGTAACACCTTCCTATGTTCTGAATTATCTACAAATAAGTAAAAAAAATAAAAATACCAACTAACCATGAAGAAATTTGATCTGAATTTCTTACAACAAAGAAAGAATGATTATTTTACTCTGGATCATGTCCTTGTCACTTTTCTCTTAGTTCTTGTTTCAAGCCTTTTGAAATTTTTTTCCAAGATGATTTCCATCTCTACAGACACCTAGCACCTGTCACCTGTTAAATACACATAGAGCAATGTTTGGTGTGTAATTTATTGAGAAATCAGTGTTCTGTCTACATGAGATCTAGATTCTTCTATTATTTCAGCTCAAAGTGATTCTGCAAAGTCATCTCAGTGCTTCATGAGCCCTCCTCTCTGTCCATCAGCTTACAAATTATAATTCTCAGATGTATCTTGTAATTTGAGAAATGCTACACACAGATATTTTCTGTCCCATGTGAATTTACATTTGAACCGTCAGCTCTAACTGTGGAAAGAAACATACCATCAACAAGTATCTATCACAAGCAGGGAACATAGGGAAATACATATGTCACTGATGACACACTACGCTTGAAACCATTCAGAACACAAAAGTTTTTCAGCTCTGTTTCCGCTCTTACCATGTGCTCCTGCATGCTAAGTCACTTCAGTCATGTCTAACTCTTTGGGATTGTATGGACTACAGCTCGCCTGGCTCCTCTGTCTGTGGGGTTCGCCAGACAATAATACTAGACTGGGTTGACATGCACTTCTCCAGGAGATCTTCCCAATCCAGGGACTGAATCCACATCTCTTATGTCTCCTGAATTGGCAGGAGGGTTCTTTATCACTAGCACAACTTGGGGCTCTAACCATAGAATCTGCTACTATGGCTTCAGTGCCTGAAACCTATTAGGTGATGAACAAACGTTTGATAAATTGCCATTCACCAAGGCAAATAGGGCTTTCCTGGTGGCTTAGCTGGTAAGGGATCTGCCTAAAATGCAAAAGACCTGGGTTCAATCCCTGGGTCAGGAGGATCCCCTAGAGGATAAAATGGCAATGCCCTCTAGTGTTCTTGCCTGGAGAACCCCATGGACAGAGAAGCTTGGCAGTCTATAGTCATAGTGCTGCAAAGAGTGGGACACAACTGAGAGACTACATGCATGGGTAAATTATTACTGCTTCCCTTGACCATAAACCTAGAAGGATTTCAAGTGTTATTATTTTATTTTATTTTATTTTATTTTTTTGCTGCTGCAGAGTGAAAAAGTTGGAGTAAAGCTCAACATTTCGAAAACTAAGATCATGGCATCCGGTCCCATCACTTCATGGCAAATAGATGGGGAAAAGGGAAACAGTGGCTGATTTTATTTTGGGGGGCTCCAATTTCACTGCAGATGGTGACTGCAGCCATGAAATTAAAAGACGCTTACTGCTTAGAAGGAAAGTTATGACCAACCTAGACAGTATATTAAAAAGGAGAGACATTACTTTGCCAACAAAGGTCCATCTAGTCAAGGCTATGGTTTTTCCTGTAGTCATGTGTGGATGTGAGAGTTGGACTATAAAGAAAGCTGAGCACCAAAGAATTGAGGCTTTTGACCTGTGGTGTTGGAGAAGAGTCTTGAGAGTCCCTTAGACTGCAAGGAGATGCAACCAGTCCATGCTAAAGGAGATCAGTCCTGGGTGTGCACTGGAAGGGCTGATGCTGAAGCTGAAGCTCCAGTACTTTGGTCACCTGATGGGAAGAGCTGATTCATTTGAAAAGACTCTGATGCTGCGAAAGATTGAAGGCAGGAGGAGAAGCGGATGACAGAGGATGAGTTGGTTGGATGGCATCACTGACTCAATGGACATGAGTTTGGGGTAAACTCTGGGAGTTGGTGATGGACAGGGAGGCCCTGCATGCTGCAGTTCATGGGGTCACAAAGAGTAGGATACGACTGAGCGACTGAACTGATGAGAAACAGAAATAAACATTTGAAAGGAAGGTGAACTCCTAAAATTTAGTTTGTGACAAACTGTATCATGTTAGTATGAAAATATTTAATTGCCTACCAGTTCAGTTCAGTTCAGTCACTCAGTCGTGTCCGACTCTTTGCAACCCCATGAATCGCAGCACACCAGACCTCCCTGTCCATTATCAACTCCTGGAGTTCACTCAGACTCACGTCCATCGAGTCTGTGATGCCATCCAGCCATCTCATCCTCTGTCATCCCCTTCTCCTCCTTTCCCCAATCCTTCCCAGCATCAGAGTCTTTTCCAATAAGTCAACTCTTCCCATGAGGTGGCCAAAGTGCTGGAGTTTCAGCTTTAGCATCATTCCTTCCAAAGAAATCCCAGAGCTGAACTCCTTCAGAATGGACTGGTTGGATCTCCTTGCAGTCCAAGGGACTCTCAAGAGTCTTCTCCAACACCACAGTTCAAAAGCATCAATTCTTCGGTGCTCAGCTTTCTTCACAGTCCAACTCTCACATGCATACATGACCACTGGAAAAACCATAGCCTTGAGTAGATGGACCTTTGTTGGCAAAGTAATGTCTCTGCTTTTGAATATGCTATCTAGGTTGGTCATAACTTTCCTTTCAAGAAGTAAGTGTCTTTTAATTTCATGGCTGCAGTCACTATCTACAGTGATTTTGGAGCTCAAAAAAAAATAAAGTATGACACTGTTTCCACTGTTTCCCCAAAAGTTCCCCATGAAGTGTTGAGACCAGATGCCATGATCTTCGTTTTCTGAATGTTAAATTTTAAGTCAGTTTTTTCACTTTCCTCTTTCACCTTCACAAAGAGGCTTTTTAGTTCCTCTTCACTTTCTGCCATAAGGGTGGTGTCATCTGCATATCTAAGGTTATTGATATTTCTTTGGGCAATCTTGATTCCAGCTTGTGCTTCTTCCAGCACAGCGTTTCTCATGATGTGCCCTGCATATAAGTTAAATAAGCATCATGACAATGTACAGCCTTGACGGACTTCTTTTCCTATTTGGAACCAGTCTGTTGTTCCATGTCCAGTTCTAACTGTTGCTTCCTGACCTGCATACAAATTTCTCAAGAAGCAGGTCAGGTGGTCTGGTATTCTCATCTGTTTCAGAATTTTCAAAGTTTATTGTGATCTACAGTCAAAGGCTTTGGCATAGTCAATAAAGCAGAAATAGATGTTTTTCTGGAACTCTCTTGCTGTTTTAACGATCCAGGGGATGTTGGTAATTTGGTCTCTGGTTCCTCTGCCTTTTTTAAAACCAGCTTGAACATAAAGAAGTTCATGGTTCACATATTGCTGAAGCCTGGCTTAGAGAATTTTGAGCATTACTTTACTAGCGTGTGAGATGAGTGCAATTGTGCAGTAGTTTGAGCATTCTTTGGCATTGCCTTTCTTTGGGATTAGAATGAAAACTCACTTTTTCCAGTCCTGTAGCCACTGCTGAGTTTTCCAAATTTGCTGGCATATTGAGTGCAGCACTTTCACAGCATCATCTTTCAGGATTTGAAATAGCTACACTGGAATTCCATCACCTCCACTAGTTTCGTTCATAGTGATGCTTCCTAAGGCCCACTTGAATTCACATTCCACAATATCTGGTTCTAGGTGAGTGATCACACCATCGTGATGATCTGGGTCATGAAGATCTTTTTTGTACAGTTCTTCTGTGTATTCTTGCCATCTCTTCTTAATATCTTGTGCTTCTGTTAGGTCCATACCATTTCTGTCCTTTATCGAGCCCATCTTTGCAAGAAATATTCCCTTTGTATCTCTAACTTTCTTGAAGAGAGCTCTAGTCTTTCCCATTCTGTTGTTTTCTTCTATTCCTTTGCATTGATTGCTTAGGAAGGCTTTCTTATCTCTTCTTGCTATTCTCTGGAACTCTGTATCTTTCCTTTTCTCCTTTGCTTTTCACTTCTCTTCTTTTCATAGCTATTTGTAAGGCCTCCTCAGACAGCCATATTGCTTTTTTGCATTTTTTTTCCATGGGGATGGTCTGGATCTGTGTTTCATGTACAATGTCACGAACCTCAGTCCATAGTTCATCAGGCACTCTATCTATTAGATCTAGTGCCTTAAATCTATTTCTCACTTCTACTGTATAAACATAAGGGATTTGATTTAGGTCATACCTGAATGGTCTAGTGACTTTCCCTACTTTCTTCAATTTCAGTCTGAATTTGGCAATAAGGTGTTCATGATCTGAGCCACAGTCAGCTCCTGGTCTTGTTTTTGTTGACTTTATAGAGCTTCTCCATCTTTGGCTGCAAAGAATATAATCGATCTGATTTCGGTGTTGACCATCTGGTGATGTCCATGTATAGAGTCTTCTCTTGTGTTGTTGGAAGAGGGTGTTTGCTATGACCAGTGTATTTTATTGGCAAAACTCTATTAGTCTTTGCCCTGCTTCATTCTGTATTCCAAGGGAAGGCCAAATTTTCCTGTTACTCCAGGTGTGTCTTGACTTTCTACTTTTGCATTCCAGTCCCCTTTAATGAAAAGGACATCTTTTTTCGGGTTTTAGTTCTAAAAGATCTTGTAGGTCTTCATAGAATTGTTCAACTTCAGCTTCTTCAGCATTACTGGTTGGGGCATAGACTTGGATTACTGTGATGTTGAATGGTTTGCCTTGGAAATGAACAGAGATCATTCTGTCATTTTTGAGACTGCATCCAAGTACTGCATTTCGGACTCTTTTGTTGACCGTGATGGCCACTCCATTTCTTCTGAGGGATTCCTGCCCGCAGTAGTAGATATAATGGTCATCTGAGTTAAATTCACCCATTCCAGTCCATTTCAGTTTGCTGATTCCTAGAATGTCGACATTCACTCTTGCCATCTCTTGTTTGGCCACTTCAAATATGCCTTGATTCATGGACCTGACATTCCGGGTTCCTATGCAATATTGCTCTTTTAACAGCATCGGACCTTGCTTCCATCACCAATCACATCCACAGCTGGGTATTCTTTTTGCTTTGGCTCCATCCCTTCATTCTTTCTCGAGTTATTTTTCCACTGATCTCTAGTAGCATATTGGGCACCTACTGACCTGGGGAGTTCCTCTTTCAGTATCCTATCATTTTTCTTTTACATACTGTTCTTGGGATTTCAAGGCAAGAATATTGAAGTGGTTTGACATTCTCTTCTCCAGTGGACGACATTCTGTCAGACCTCTCCACCATGACCCGTCCATCTACGTTGGCCCCTTGGGCATGGCTTAGTTTCATTGAGTTACACTAGGCTGTGGTCCTCGGAGAAGGCAATGGCACCCCACTCCAGTACTTTTTCCTGGAAAATCCCATGGACAGAGGAGCCTGGTAGGCTGCAGTCCATGGGGTCGCTAGAGTCGGACACGACTGAATGACTTCACTTTCACTTTTCACTTTCATGCATTGGAGAAGGAAATGCCAACCGACTCCAGTGTTCTTGCCTGGAGAAACCCAGGGACAGGGCAGCCTGGTGTGCTGCCATCTATGGGGTCGCACAGAGTCTGACGTGACTGAAGCAACTTAGCAGCAGCAGCAGTGGTCCTAGTGTGATTAGGTTGACTACTTTTCTGTTAGTATGGTTTCAGTGTGTCTACCCTCTGGTGCCCTCTTGCAACACCTACTGTCTAAAGTGGGTTTCTCTTACCTTGGACGTGGGATGTCTCTTCATGGCTGCTCCAGCAAAGCACAGCCACTCCTCTTTACCTTGGACGAGGGGAAAATACTATTTCTTAATTGACTATAGGAAATAGTATTTCTGAATTAATTTATTTTCAAGATAGTGTGTTCATTATTTGATACTTCTATCTTTCAAAATTCTATTATGATCTAATTTAATATAGTCATATTCAGTAAGTTTACAGCTTCTATAGATTTGGATATAAAATCTCTTGCATGGGTTTTCAATACACAAGGATTTTTTAACCAAAGAAATCTTTATTTTCAAAGTTCTAAAATAAAATAATGTATGGAAGAGAAAGTAATTATAATTGCTATGTAAGATAAAGAACTACACATATATTATTGCATACAGAGACTAACATAAACATATAAAGTACTTAAGAAGTGGGGGAAAAAAAGTGAAAATAAAAGTTGCTCAGTCGTGTCCGACTCTTTGCAACCTCACGGACTATACAGTCTGTTGAATTCTCTAGGCCAGACCTATACAGTCCATGGAATTCTCCAGGCCAGAATACTGGAGCGGGGTAGCCTTTTCCTTCTCCAGCTAATCTTCCCAACCCAGGGTTGGAACGCTGGTCTCCTGCATTGCAGGCAGGTTCTTTACCGTCTGAGCCACATGGGAAGCCCAAGAATACTGCAGTGGGTAACATATCCCTTCTCCAGCGGACCTTCCTGACCCAGGAATTCAACCGTGGTCTCCTGCACTCCAGGCACATTCTTTACCAACTGAAATATCATGGAGTACCTATTACATGCTCATACATTCAACAAATATTTCTTGGACAAAAACGGTGTATATAAACATATGTTTTTCCACACACTGTCACGAGGTGTTTCCCTATTAGTTACACTTAGTGCTGACGGTTCATTACCAAAGAGTCGCAGTTCATCCATCCATGCTATGCTGACATTTTCACTCCTTGATATTTCTGCTACATGATTCCTATGGTTCCTTCTCTCATCTTACTAGAGGGTCAGTCATCCATCCTTCCTGATTACAGGATACAGATACAGATTCTTCCAGGAAACTGGATGACTAATGGGATGGGAAACTTGCCAGAAATTTTGCAAAGAAAAGACAAGATCAGATCAGATCAGTCACTCAGTCGTATCCGACTCTTTGCGACCCCATGAACTGCAGCACGCCAGGCCTCCCTGTCCATCACCAGCTCCCGGATGTCACTCAGACTCGCATCCATCGAGTCAGTGATGCCATCCAGCCATCTCATCCTCTGTAGTCCCCTTCTCCTCCTGCCCTCAATCCCTCCCAGCATCAGAGTCTTCTCCAATGAGTCAACTCTTCGCATGAGGTGGCCAAAATACTGGAGTTTCAGCTTTAGCATCATTCCTTCTAAAGAAATTCCAGGATTGATCTCCTTCAAAATGGACTGGTTGGATCTTCTTGCAGTCCAAGGGAAAAGACAAGAGAAAACATAAATATAGGAAAATGTATTCTGTGAAAAATATGTTTTTGTTTTCAAAAATAAATGGATGAATATCTTCATGTTTTAGTTATCCAAGATGAAGATTTTATACCTGTGTGGAAACAAAGTGCAATGGCTTCATTTTATTTCCTTATTCTAAAGTGAGACCCCACAACGGAGCAAAAAATGTTATAAAGAAGTAAGAGTTAGATGTTATTAATAAGGTTTAAAAATAATGATGAAGAAATAACTTTTTCACTTTTATTTGGTTCAACAATACTCTTTCTCAGAAGACACTCTAATGAAAAATATTTTTAACAGTGAAAAAATGTTATTTATACTTATATTCTACACAATTTTTCAGAGCTCTGGGAAACTTGAGAATGAAATAGAATGTTCAACAGTGGAGAAGTGAATAATTAAAATATAGTGTGTCTCTTTGAGTAATATGTAGTTTTTAAAAGATATTTTTAAAACTTGTGCAGTATCATTGAAACATACATGAGTTGTAACATAAATGGAGAAAAATTTTGATGCAAATTTGAATTGCATAATTATTCTACTTTTATTCTAATTTTATTATTATTCTAATGTAAATATGTCATAAGAAATAAGAACTAAAAATATTTTTACTTATAAATTGATAGTATTATTTGAGTCTTTCTTGATGTTTTGTAAGCTGAAAAAGGGAATTAAATGTCATATCAGTGTGGATGAGTGGTGATTATATGATTTTAAGGTCAATTTAAACCTAAGAGTCTCTAATTGTGAGATTTCTTGGGAAAAAAATTTAAAAAAAACTTACCTATGAACTTGTCTGACATAGATTCATGGCCAGGGCCCCAAGCAGTCATTAGTACATCAACAAAGAAGTAAAGTAGTAAGATTTCAAGATTCCAACTAGCTCAGCTACAATAAGTATCTTTGTTGACTTAAAAACAGTGCCTTTGGATAGCCTTAAAAGTACTACCACATGTCCTGCACACAGGTGAATTTTATAAAGTTTCTTAGCTATGACTAATAAGACCTCAGAGTTATTGCATCATCATTAGTAGATCTTGCCAATAACCCAATTATTTCATATAAGTTAACTGAACAGTAGAGAACTTGTATGTCTCTCATCTTTAATTTTTAACTTCTACATGAAGCCTATACATAGACAAACTACTAAGACTAGAGAAAAAAAAGTTGACCACTTATGAAATTAGGTATTGGAAAACAGTTGAGTTTATAAAATAAGCATTCAGTAGACAATCATCTGATTTTTAATTTTTATTATAATAATTTGTTTTGATTGATCTACACTTATGCAAATTATAATTTTTAAATATTTTTTCAGACATACATTAATTGATAATTATGAATCTTATTATACTATTGGAACTTCAACCAGGTGAAGTTTTCACACCAGTACTTCTCAAAATAGTTGTTTTTGAACAATTCTGGAATTAGATTAACAAGATGTTAATCTAAGTAGTTCCCTTATTCAATTATATTTAAAGATGATTAAAGCATCTATTTCAGTCATTTAAATTTAATTGTATAAATACATATGATATAGAGAAATAAGCAATGATATTCACAATTCATAGTAAAGAAATATAAGACAAAGAATAAGAATGCCCTTTGGCAAGGGGAATATAGAAACCAGAGCACTAAATCCTGGACCAGGATCCTTATATTAAATTATTGTTTTATAACAAAAGCAGAATGAACTGTTTGATATTAGCAACTGTAGGCCCATTACAAACATCCATGAAAAGAAACATCAGTGTATGAAATTATTTTTTAAATATATTTAAATCAATTAAACTCAGAAATGTTCTTATGTAGATTAATACTTACAATGTCCAAATTTAATGGCATTCGTAAGAAGAAAATAATTTGTACATAATTCTCATTGGCTCCAGAGAACGTGTCACTGTAAGCAACATGTGTCATGAAAGAAAAGAGTTTAATAAAACTGAAACCATATGACCAAACCTAGATTGAATAGACACTCCAATATTACAGTGCTATAATAATATTTGTGGTAGCAGATGTAAAAGCCTGAATGAGGATTTGAAACTATCTAAAGAGTTCCAAAGAAGAGCAAGGAGAGATAAGAAAGACTTCCTCAGTGATAAATGCAAAGAAACAGAGGAAAACAACAGAATGGGAAAGACTAGAGATTTCATCAAGAAAATTAGAGATACCAAGGGAACATTTCATGCAAAGATGGGCTCAATAAAGGACAAAAATGGTATGGGCCAAACAGAAGCAGAAGATATTAAGAAGAGATGACAAGAATACACAGAAGAACTGTATAAAAAAGATCTTAACGACCCAGATAATCACAATGATGTAATCACTCACACTCATCTAGAGCAAGACATCCTGGAATGAGAATTCAAGTGGGCTTTAGGACAATTCACTAAGAACAAAGCTAGTGGAGGTGATGGAATTCCAATTGAGCTATTTCAAATCCTGAAAGATGATGCTGTGAAAGTGTGGTACTCAACATGCAAGCATTTTGGAAAACTCAGCAGTGGCCACAGGACTGGAAAAGGTCAGTTTTCATTACAATCACAAAGAAAGGCAATGCCAAAGAATGTTCAAACTACTGCACAATTGCACTCATCTAACACACTAGCAAAGTAATGTTCAAAATTCTCTAAGCCAGGCTTCAGCAAAATGTGAACCGTGAACTCCCAGATGTTCAAGCTGGTTTTAGAAAAGGTAGAAGAAACAGAGATCAAATTGCCAACATCTGCTAGATCATGGAAAATGCAAGAGAGTTTCAGAAAAACATCTCTTTCTGCTTTATTGACTATGCCAAAGCCTTTTACTGTGTGGATCACAATGAACTGTGGACAATTCTGAAAGAGATGGGAATACCAGACCACCTGACCTGCCTCTTGAGAAACCTATATGCAGGTCAGGAAGCAACAGTTAGAACTGGACATGGAACAATAGACTGGTTCCAAATAGGAAAAGGAGTGCATAAAGGCTGTATATTGTCACCTGGCTTATTTAACTTATATGCAGAGTACAGCATGAGAAACGCTGGGCTGGAAGAAGTACAAGCTGGAATCAAGATTGCCGGGAGAAATATCAATAGCCTCAGATATGCAGATGACACCACCTTTATGGCAGAAAGTGAAGAGGAACTAAAAAGCCTCTTGATGAAGGTGAAAAGGAGAGTGAAAAAGTTGGCTTAAAGCTCAACATTCAGAAAATGAAGAACATGGCATCTGGTCCCATCACTTCCTAGGGAGTAGATGGGGAAACAGTGTGAGACTTTATTTTTGGGGCCCCCAAATCACTGCAGATGGTGACCGCAGCCATGAAATTAAAAGACGCTTACTTCTTGGAAGGAAAGTTATGACCAACCTAGATAACATATTGAAAAGCAGAAACATTACTTTGCCAACAAAGGTCCGTCTAGTCAATGTTATGTTTTTCCAGTGGTCATGTATGGACTGTGAAGCAAGCTCAGCACCGAAGAATTGATGCTTTTTCACTGTGGTGTTGGAGAAAACTCTTGAGAGTCCCTTGGACTGCAAAGAGATCCAAGTAGTCCATTCTAAAGGAGATCAGCCCTGGGTGTTCATTGGAAGGACTGATGCTGAAGCTAAAACTCCAATACTTTGGCCACCTCATGAGAAGAGTTGATTCATTGGAAAAGACCCAATGATGGGAGGGATTGGGGGCAGGAGGAAAAGGGGACGACAGAGGATGAGATGACAGGATGGCATCACCAACTTGATGAACATGAGTTTGAGTGAACTCCGGGAGTTGGTGATGGACAGGAAGGCCTGGTATGCTGTGATTCATGAGGTCACAAAGAGTCAGACACGACTGAGTGATTGAATTGAACTGAGAGAACTCTGTGTGATAAGGATTTTGCTGAAGTGTCATCGTTAAAATGTCTGAACTTGTCTTTCAACTCTGGCATGAAAAGCAGAGTCAGATCAGAGAATCAGTATGTATGGACAAAGTCATCACTCCTAAAGCTCATATAAGATTGAAATCCATTCAGAATAATCCATTGAGTGATCTTCCAGCCTCTACTTAATTAGTTATGGTTCTGGTTAGAGAGATTGCTTTAGAACCTCTACACCTGTCTAGTCCAGATCCTTGAACCCTAGAGTAGCATAAAAAGGATAGAGTGTAGTTAGGTCTAAATTAGTGAAGGTGTTTGTGTAAAGAATTATTCAAAATTGGAGTTCCTGGAGTTATATCAGGAAATCCTACTGCTAGTAAGTTCAGTTGTTCAATCATGTTTGTCTCTTTGCAACCCCATGGACTGTAGCCCAGCAGGTTCCTCTGTCCTTGGGATTCTCCAGGCAAGAATACTGGAGAGAATTGCCATTTCCTACTCCAGGGTATCTTTTCAACTCAGGGCTAGAACCTGTATCTCCCACATTGACAGGCAGATTCTTTACACTGAGCCATCTGGGAAGCCCATTTTGGAGAACAGCTGATCAATAATGTTGTGATAGTTCCAGGTGTACAGCAAAGTGATTCACTTATACATATACATGTATCTATTATTTTTTTCAGATTCCTTATTCATTTAGGTTGTTACCTTACATTGACCAGTGTTCCCTTTGCTGTACAGTAGGTCTTTGTTGGTTATTTGTGTGGGAGCTGTTGACTGAAGCTTATTTAGTGCTCTACCTGAGAACTATGCTATTGTAAAAAAAGATAGGCGATACTTCTTTTGACTCAAGTGAAAAGAAACAGTTTGAAACTATAAAAAGATTTGCTATTGTTTTTATTCAGTCATTAACTAGTATCTCTTTGTGACCCCATGGCAGGCAACAAGCCAGCCCTCCCTGTCCTTCACTATCTACTGGAGTTTGCTCAAACTCACTGAGTCAGTGATGCTATCTAACCACCTCATCCTCTGCTGCCCCCTTTCTCTTCTTGCTGTCAATCTTTCCCAGGGTCTTTTCCAATGAGTTGGCTTTTCACACCAGGTGGTCAAATTATTGGAGCATCAACCCCATTCACCAGAAGTCAGTTAGTTTAAAGACTTACTGAGCATGGTCCTGCCTAAGAGAGCAAGATCCAGGTTTCCTCAAAGCCAATCCCTCCCATACGGAAGCCTGCACAATCCTCTTATGCTCATCCATCAGAGAGCAGACAGAAGAAGTAAGAACTATACTTTCACAGATTCCAGAATGAAAACCACAGTCACAGAAAGTTAACCAAAATGATCACATGGATCACAGCCTTATGCAACTCAGTGAAGCTCTGAGTCATGCCATGCAGGGCTACCAAAGATGGACGGGTCATGGCAGACAGTTCTGACAAAATGTGGTCCACTGGAGAAGGGATGGCAAAGAACTTCAGTATTCTTGATTGAGAATCCCATGAACAATATTAAAATACTTGTAGTTGCTCAGTCACTAAGTCCTGTCCAACTCTGTGACACCATGGATTGCAGTATGACAGGCTTTCCTGTCCTTCACTATCTCCTGGAGTTTCATCAAACTCATGTCCATTGAGCCGACCATGCCATCCAACCATCTTATTTTCTGTCCCACCTTTTTCTTCCTACCCTCAATCTTCCCCAGCATCAAGGTCTTTTCCCATGAGTTGACTCTTCATATCAAGTGGCAAAAGTACTGGAGCTTCAGCTTCAACATTAGTCCTTCCAGTGAAAATTCAGGGTTGATTTCCTTTAGCATTGACTTGTTTTCTCTCCTTGCTGTCCAAGGGGATCTCAAGAGTGTTATCCAGCACCAAAAATTGAAAGCACCAATTATTTCATGCTCAGCCTTCTTTATGGTCCACCTGGCTCAGAAAGTAAATAATCTGCCTGAAATTCAGGAGACCTGGAATCAATCCCTGAGCCAGGAATATCCCCTGGAGAAGACAATGGCTACCCACTCTAGTATTTTTGGCTGGAGAATTCCAAGGACAAAGGAGCCTGGTGGACTACAGTCCATGGGGTTGCAAAGAATGGGACATGACTGAGTGAATAACACTTGCTGCTGCTGCTGCTAAGTCGCTTCAGTTGTGTCAGACCCTGTGCAACCCCATAGTGGGCAGCCAACCAGGCTCCCCGGTCCCTGGGATTCTCCAGGCAAGAACACTGGGATGGGTTGCCATTTTCTTCTCCAATGCATGAAAGTGAAAAGTGAAAGTCAAATCACTCAGTCATGTCTGACTATTCGTGACCCCATGGACTGCAGTCTACCAGGCTCCTCCACCCATGGGATTTTCCAGGCAAGGGTACTGGAGTGGGGTGCCATTGCCTTCTCTGAATAACACTTACTTACTTATTAATATTGTAGAATGACTTCACAGAAACATTGTGGGTGTCCCCCACTTTCTGAAAGTTGACCTTAGCCACCAGACTTTTATGAAGACCAACAATGGTAATTGTTTCTTTATGAAAAAAAAAAAAAAAAAATCCAAAAGGGACTTTGTTTCCCGCCCCCCCCCCAATAAAAACCCATGTTACTAAGATTGGTTATTTTTTTTTTATTTTTTTTTTTTCCTTAAATTTTCTTTTATTTAAAATTAGCTAATTTGCAATGCAGTTTTGTGTTCAGATGCACAGCAAAGTGATTTGATTATATGTATGTGTGTGTGTGTGTGTATATACATATGTTCTACTGTGGCTCATGAAGAGATCATGAACTCCTTACTGCCAAATTCAGACTTAAATTGAAGAAAGTAGGGGAAACCACTAGACCATTCAGGTATGACCTAAATCAAATCCTTTATGATTACACAGAGGAATTGATAAATAGATTTAAGGGACTAGATTTGATAGAGTGCCTGATGAACTATGGACGGAGGTTTGTAACATTGTACAGGACACAGGGAGCAACACCATCCCCAAGAAAAATAAATGTAAAAAAAAACCCAAACAAACAAACAAAAACCTGGCTGTCTGAGGAAGCCTTACAAATAGCTGTGAAAAGAAGAGAACTGAAAAGCAAAGGAGAAAACAAAAGATATAAACATCTGAATGCAGAGTTCCAAAGAATAGCAAGAAGAGATAAGAAAGCTTTCCTCAGACATCAGTGCAAAGAAATAGAGGAAAATAGAAGAATGGGAAAGACTAGATATCTCTTCAAAAACTTAGAGATACTAAGGGAACATTTCATGTAAAGATGGGCTCAGTAAAGTACAAAAATGGTATGGACATAACAGAAACAGAAGATATTAAGAAGAATACACAGAAGAACTGTACAAAAAAGATCTTCATGACCAAGATAGTCACGATGATGTGATCAGTCACACTCACCTAGAGCAAGACATCCTGGAATGTGAATTCCAGTGGGCTTTAGGACACTTCACTATGAACAAGGCTAGTGGAGCTGATGGAATTCCAGTTGAGCTATTTCAAATCCTGAAAGATGATGCTGTTAAAGTGTTGTACTCAACATGCCAGCATTTTGGACAACTCAACAGTGGCCACAGGACTAGAAAAGGTCAGTTTTCATTACAATCACAAAGAAAGGCAATGCCAAAGAATGCTCAAACTAATGAACAATTGCACTCATCTCACACACTAGCAAAGTAATGGTCAAAATTTTCTAAGTCAGGCTTCAACAATACATAAACCATGAATTTCCAGATGTGCAACCTGGTTTTAGAAAAGGCAGAGGAACCAGAGATCATTTTGCCAACATCTGCCGGATCATCAGAAAAGCAAGGGCATTCCAGAAAAACATCTATCTCTGCTTTATTGACTATGCCAAAGCCTTTGACTGTGTGGATCACAAGACACTGTGGAAAATTCTGAAAGAGATGGGAATACCAGACCACCTGACCTGCCTCTTGAGAAATCTGTATAAGGTCAGGAAGCAACAGTTAAAACTGGACATGGAACAAAAGACTGGTTCCATATAGGAAAAAATGTACATCAAGGCTGTGTATTGTCACCCTGCTTATTCAACTTAGATATAGAGCACATCATGAGAAACACTGGGCTGGATGAAGCACAAGCTGGAATCAAGATTGCTGGGAGAAATATCTATAACCTCAGATATGCAGGTGACACCACCCTTATGGCAGAAAGTGAAGAAGAACTAAAGAGCCCCTTGATGAAAGTGAAAAAGGAGAGTGAAAATGTTGGCTTAAAGTTCAACATTCAGAAAACTAAGATCATGGCATCTGGTCCCATCACTTCATGGGAAATAGATGGGGAAACAGTGACTGACTGTATTTCTTTGAGCTCAAAAATCTCTTCAGATGATGACTTCGGCCATGAAATTAAAAGACACTCCTTGGAAGGAAAGTTATGACCAACCTAGACAATATATTAAAAAGCACAGACATTACTTTGCCAACAAAGGTCCGTGTAGCCAAAGCTATGGTTTTTCCAGGGATCATGTATGGATGTGAAAGTTACACTACATAAAAAGCTGAGCACCAAAGAAATGATATGTTTGACCTGTGGTGTTGGAGAAGACTCTTGAGAGTCCCTTGGACTGCAAGGAGATCCAACCAGTCCATCCTAAAAGAGATCACTGGAAGGACTGATGCTGAAGATTCAATATTTTGGCCACCTGATGCAAAGAGCTGACTCATTTGAAAAGACCTAGATGCTGGGAAAGATTGAGGGCAGAAAGAGAAGGGAACAACAGTGGATGAGATGGTTGGATGGCATCACCAACTCAATGGACATGAGTTTGAATAAACTCTGGGAGTTGGTGATGGACAGGGAGGCCAGACATGCTGCAGTCCATGGGGTCACAGAGAGTGGGACATGACTGAGCAACTGAACTGAACTGAATGGATTCTATTTGAGATCCATTTCCTTTATAGGTTACCTTTAACATACTAATGTTGTTCTTTTGTAAAATTGACATGACATAAATTGAACTTTCAAGAAAGGAATAAACTTCTACTGCTAAAATATATGACTATATGTGAGACATGGCTATTTCTTTACAATAGTAATCCGATTTCTGTCGTACATCAAAATGAGTTAGCCCTAGGGTGGAAGTTTGCAATGGAACTTTATTCTAGGATAATAGTTCCTCAGATGTGATCTGAGGGAAATAAATTAGTAAACCTCTCTTGGCTTCTAATTGTTTCTCTGTTAAATGGAGATAATGATTCTGGTATCACTTTAGTATCAGTTTAGTACATGGATAAATCAACTCAGAAGTATGCCTGACAGATAAAAAAGGGGGTTCATATAATGTGAATACGTGTATCATACCTACAGGGCAATATCTTTGGACACTAATCATATGACTTTCTGCTGAGATTTGTAGAATATTTTTACCATTGTTCCAAATGATTCCTCAATCTTGGTATGAAAACTGGAAACATTTCTTCTGTATTCAAGGAAATTGTGAGTTATAGAGATATTTTGGAAAAGACACAAAATTGAATAATTTCAACTTTTTTTGCTTTCTTTTTTCTCTCTTATGAAGAAAATTACATTGTGAATTATTCTTTCTTACTTTTGTTGGTGTCACTCATTTTCCTTTTGGCAGATTCATAGTGCAGAAAAAAATTGATGTTATTCCTTCACTCAGCTGTCCCTTTCCCATGTATCTACCTAAGAATTTATATTCCTTGTTCGATTTACAACAGACTAAAGCAAAAGTGGGAAAAGTTCTGAGATCAGTCAGGGTCCTATGGAAATTTCATCAAAGTAACATACATGAAAAAATCTGAAAAAAATAACAGTAAAATTCTGGAGAAAAACCTACTCTACAAATATCAAACTAAGGGTTTATAGTTGTTCTTTCCATTGTCATAAACATAGAGACATTAGCAAAAACCATTAAAGTTATCAAAATGCCTACCCACATTCAATAACCAACAAGTGCTAGTACCTAGGTTTTTCTTTCTTTTTTTTTTTTGAAAATGATTTGCAATTTTTTTTTAGTTTTCTTTCACATTTAACTACAGATATAATCCTCTCTTGAATATAAATACTTTCTTTGAACCGTAAACAGCCTAAGTAACTAGTCTCTTCAACAAACTCCTCATGGCACTTTTCACCTCTGTGTTTCTCATTGTGTAAATGATAGGATTTAACATGGGAGTAAGGATTGCAAACAACATAACCACAACTTGTCCACAGAGTAAGTGGTCATAGGACTCATGTAGGTGAACACACAGGGACTAAAAAAGAGCACCGCTACTGTAAAGTGAGAGCCACGTTTAGAGAGGGCTTTGCACCATCCTTCAGAGCCATGGACTTCAGGGACTCAGGATGACTGTGTAGGAGATGAGGAGCATGGAAAAAATAAGCTTGCACGTGGCCTCAGTGTTAGCTGTCACCACAGTTCCAAGCCTGTAGGTGTCGCTGCAGGTCAGTTTCAACAGTGAGAAGAAGTGACACATGAAGTGGTCCATGCCATTGGAACCACAGAAGGTTAAGGTGAGAAAAAAGAATCTGCACCATGGCATGCAGGATCCCCCTGATCTAGACCACCACCACCAGGAGCACAGAGCTCCTGTCGCATAATGGTCCTACAGTGCAGAGGCTTGCAGATGGTGACATAGCAGTCATAGGCCATGATGATGATGATGATGATGATGATGATGATGAGCTCTGATCCTCTCAGGAAGTGTTCCAAAAAGATCTGAGTCAGGCAGCCACCCCAGGATATGATTCTTCTCTGGTACAACACGTCAATAATTAATTTGGAGGTGGTGACTGAGGTCAAAGAGACATCTATTAAGGACCAGTGAGTGAGAAAGAAGTCCATGGGAGTAGAAAGTGTGGGACTGTGGGTAAGAGTAATGACAATTAGCAGATTGGTCAGCATTGTAAAAAGAAATGGAACAAAAAGCCTATTGAAAGTATTTTCTGTAAGTGTGGATTCTGTGTGAGTTCTAGGAGAGTAAATTCAATAACATTGTTGGGAGGCTTGAAGACATCCATTTACAAGGTAACATCTGCTTGAGTTCTGAATTATCTACAAAGAAGTGAAAAATGATACTGATTAAGTATGAAACTTTTGGTCTGAATTCTTAGAACAAAAATGGAATGATGACTTTAACTGTCGAGTATGTCCTTGGCACTTTTGGCCCATTACTTGTTTCAAGTCTTTTTAATTTTTTCCAAGATGCTTTCAGTCTCTTCAGACACCTAATGCCAGTCACCTGTAAAACACCAGTAGAACTACATTTGATGTACAATTGACTGAGATGGGACATCTATTTGAGATCTGAATTCTTCTACTTGTTCCACCTCCAAGTGATTCTTCAAAGTCATTTCAGTGTCCATTCTTCTGAGGCCTCCTCTGTCTGTCAGCTTACAAATTATAATTCTCAGATATATTTTGCAAATTGAAAAGTACATAGGTAAGAGTTATTTTCTCCTCCATGAGAATTTTCACGTGAACCCTAAGCTCTAATGGGGAAAGAAATATACCATTAAAAATATCTAGCATAAGCAGGAAGTTTAGGTAAATATATACTTCATTGAAGGGCTTCCCTGGTAGCTTGCATGGTAAAGAATTCCCCTACCATGCAGGAGGCCATGGTTCAATCCCTGGGTTCAGAAAATCCCCTGGAGAAAGGAATGGCAACCCACTCCAATATTCTTGCCTGAAGAATATTGCCTATGGACAGAGGGGTCTGTGGGCTATAGTCTATGAGTTGCAAAGAGTCAGTCAGACAGGCCCAACCGACTTTCACTTTAATACTTCATATGTCATTTAGTCCACTTTATCCCTGGTACCAGCCAGAACACAGAAGCAATTCAACTGTATGTCTTTCCTCACTATAGAGCTCGACATGATGTCTGCAGGGTCCAAAACCTATCTGGTGATGAGTAAATTCTTGGCGAATTGCCATTTGCCATGGGTAAAATATGACTGTTTCCCTAGACTGTAAACCTAGGAGGAATTCAAGTGTTCTTTTTCTGCTGCCATGCTTATCATTACTTTGTAGTAGATGAGAAATATAAATAAACATTTATTTAAAAAGTCATCTTGTAATGCTCCCAATTTTTCTTCTAGCTGAGATAGAAACAAATACAATATTCATGGCAATAAACATATTTCTAAGAATCAGAGAACTTGGAAACACTTCTCAATTTACCAAAATAAAATACTTGTAAAAATGGGGAAGCTGTTGAAGGTCACAGAGGATGATGGCATAATGTGAAGGAAAACTCCTATCTTCTGATCCTAAAGTTAGTGGTTTCACTCTCTGTCATATTTTCTAACAATAATTTGTTTGCTAAATATCGTTACATCATAGGGTCCATTGATATCTTCAGTAAAGCACATGGTACCTAGGAAGTGGGAGGCTGGAACAGTATATCAAAAGAAGAAGCCATAAACATATTTATGACATATATAAACTTGTACTTTGATAGCAGACCTCACTTATAAAAAGAGCCAAAATTAATTCACAGAAAATTTTCATAAGTTAGATACTTGTTTAGCTGAGAAATATTTTTTTTTTCAGTCAACTATGGAGTAATGATTCCTTATACCACCTATAGCTCAGATGGTAAAGAATCTGCCTACAATGCTAGAGACCCAGGTTCGATCCCTGGGTTGGGAAGATCCCCTGGAGAAGGGAATGGCAATCTACTCCAATGCTTTTCCCTGGAGAATTCCATGGACAGAAAAGCCTGGTGGGCTGTATAGCCCATGGGGTCACAAAGGGTCAGACATGACTGAATGACTAAAATTTAAATTTCAATATTTGCTATGCTATGCTATGCTAAGTCACTTCAGTCGTGTCCAACTCTGTGTTACCCCATAGATGGCAGCCCACCAGGCTTCCCCATCCCTGGGATTCTCCAGGCAAGAACACTGGAGTGGGTTGCCACTTCCTTCTCCAATGCGTGAAAGTGAAAAGAGAAAGTGAAGTCGCTCAGTCATGTCCGAGTCCTAGCGACACCATGGACTGCAGCCTACCAGGCTTCTCCTTTCGTAGGATTTTCCAGGCAAGAGTACTGGAGTAGGGTGCCATTGCCTTCTCCGATTTAAAAATCAGATCAGATCAGATCAGATCAGTCGCTCAGTCGTGTCCGACTCTTTGCGACCCATTGAACCGCAGCACGCCAGGCCTCCCTGTCCATCACCAACTCCCGGAGGTCACTCAGACTCACATTCATCGAGTCAGTGATGCCATCCAGCCATCTCATCCTCTGTCGTTCCCTTCTTCTCTTGCCCCCAATCCCTCCCAGCATCAGAGTCTTCTCCAATGAGTCAACTCTTCGCATGAGGTGGCCAAAATACTGGAGTTTCAGCTTTAGCATCATTCCTTCCAAAGAAATCCCAGGGTTGATCTCCTTCAAAATGGACTGGTTGGATCTCCTTGCAGTCCAAGGGACTCTCAAGAGTCTTCTCCAACACCACAGTTCAAAAGCATCAATTCTTTGGCACTCAGCCTTCTTAACAGTCCAATTCTCAAATCCATACATGACCACAGGAAAGACCATAGCCTTGACTAGGCGTACCTTTGTTGGCAATGTGATGTCTCTGCTTTTGAATATGCTATCTAGGTTGGTCATAACTTTCCTTCCAAGGAGTAAGCGCCTTTTAATTTCATGGTTGCAGTCATCATCTGCAGTGATTTTGGAGCCCAGAAAAATAAAGTCTGACACTGTTTCCACTGTTTCTCCATCTATTTCCCATGTAGTGATGGCACCAGATGCCATGATCTTCGTTTTCTGAATGTTGAGCTTTAAGCCAACCTTTTCACTCTCCACTTTCACTTTCATCAAGAGGCTTTTTAGTTCCTCTTCACTTTCTGCCATAAGGGTGGTGCCATCTGCATATCTGAGGTTATTGATATTTCTCCCAGCAATCTTGATTCCAACTTGTGTTTCTTCCAGTCCAGCATTTCTCATGATGTACTCTGCATATAAGTTAAATAAACATGGTGACAATATGCAGCCTTGACGTACTCCTTTTCCTATTTGGAACCAGTCTGTTGTCCCATGACCAGTTCTAACTCTTGCTTCCTGACCTGCATACAGATTTCTCAAGAGGCAGATCAGGTGGTCTGGTATTCCCATCTCTTTCAGAATTTTCCACAGTTTATTGTGATCTACACAGTCAAAGGCTTTGGCATAGTCAATAAAGCAGAAATAGATGTTTTTCTGGAACTCTCTTGCTTTTTTGATGATCCAGAGAATGTTGGCAATTTGATCTCTGGTTCCTCTGCCTTTTCTAAAACCAGTTTGAACATCAGGAAGTTCACGGTTCACATATTGCTGAAGCCTGGCTTGGAGAAGTTTGAGCATTACTTTACTAGCATGTGAGATGAGTGCATTTGTGCGGAAGTTTGAGCACTCTTTGGCATTGCCTTTCTTTGGGATTGGGATGAAAACTGACCTTTTCCAATCTTGTGGCCACTGCTGAGTTTTCCAAATTTGCTGGCATATTGAGTGCAGCACTTTCACAGCATCATCTTTCAGGATTCGGAATAGCTCCACTGGAATTCCATCACCTCCACTAGCTTTGTTCGTAGTGATTCTTTCTAAAGCCCACTTGACTTCACATTCCAGGATGTCTGGCTCTAGGTCAGTGATCATGCCATCATGATTATCTGGGTCGTGAAGCTCTTTTTTGTACAGTTCTTCTGTGTATTCTTGCCACCTCTTCTTAATATCTTCTGCTTCTGTTAGGTCCATACAATTTCTGTCCTTTATGGAGCCCATCTTTGCATGAAATGTTCCTTTGGTATCTCTGATTTTCTTGAATAGATCCCTAGTCTTTCCCATTCTGTTGTTTTCCTCTATTTCTTTGCCTTGATCATTGAAGAAGGCTTTCTTATCTCTTCTTGCTATTCTTTGGAACTCTGCATTCAGATGTTTATATCTTTCCTTTTCTCCTTTGTGTTTCGCTTCTCTTCTTTTCACAGCTCTTTGCAAGGCCTCCCCAGACAGCCATTTTGCTTTTTTGCATTTCTTTTCCATGGGGATGATCTTGGTCCCTGTCTCCTGTACAATGTCATGAACCTCATTCCATAGTTCATCAGGCACTCTATCTATCAGATCTAGGCCCTTAAATCTATTTCTCACTTCCACTGTATAAACATAAGGGATTTGATTTAGGTCATACCTGAATGGTCTTGTGGTTTTCCCTACTTTCTTTAGTTTCAGTCTGAATTTGGCAATAAGGAGTTCATGATCTGAGCCACAGTCAGCCTCTGGTCTTGTTTTTGCTGATTGTACAGAGCTTCTCCATCTTTGGTTGCAAAGAATATAATCAATATGATCTCGGTGTTGACCATCTGGTGATGTCCATGTATAGAGTCTTCTCTTGTGTTGTTGGAAGAGGGTATTTGCTATGACCAATGCATTTTTTTGGAAAAACTCTGTTAGTCTTTGCCCTGCTTCATTCCTTATTCCAAGGCCAAATTTGCCTGTTACTCCAGGTGTTTCTTGACTTCATACTTTTGCATTCCAGTCCTCTATAATGAAAAGGACATCTTTTTTGGGTGTTAGTTCTAAAAGGTCTTGTAGATCTTCATAGAACAGTTCAACTTCAGCTTCTTCAGCATTACTGGTTGGGGCATAGACTTGGATTACTGTGACATTGAATGGTTTGCCTTGGAAATGAACAGAGATCATTCTATTGTTTTTGAGATTGCATCCAAGTACTGCATTTCGGACTCTTTTTTTGACCATGATGGCCACTCCATTTCTTCCTAGGGATTCCTGCCTGCAGTAGTAGATATAATGGTCATCTGAGTTAAATTCACCCATTCCAGTCCATTTGAGTTCACTGATTCCTAGAATGTCAACATTCACTCTTGCCATCTCTTGTTTGACCACTTCCAATTTGCCTTGATTCATGGACCTGACATTCCAGGTTCCTATGCAGTATTGCTCTTTACAGCATCGGACCTTGCTTCTACCACCAGACACATCCACAGCTGGGTATTCTTTTTGTTTTGGCTCCATCCCTTCAGTCTTTCTGGAGTTATTTCTCCACTGATCTCCAGTAGCATATTGTGTCCCTACTGACTTGGGGAGTTTCTCTTTCAGT
The DNA here is from genome assembly GCA_935064755.1 of Tragelaphus eurycerus. Taxonomy (NCBI): domain Eukaryota; kingdom Metazoa; phylum Chordata; class Mammalia; order Artiodactyla; family Bovidae; genus Tragelaphus; species Tragelaphus eurycerus. The sequence goes on from CAKXYN010000123.1 coordinate 4,849,438, forward strand.
ATCCTATCATTTTGTCTTTTCTTACTGTTCATGGGGTTTTCAAGGCAAGAATACTGAAGTGGTTTGCCATTCCCTTCTCCAGCGGACCACACCCTGTCAGATCTTTCCACCATGACCCGCCCATCCTGGGTTTCCCCAGGGGCATGGCTTAATTTCATTGAGTTAGACAAGACTGTGGTCCTGGTGTGATTAGACAGACTAGTTTTCTGTGAGTATGGTTTCAGTGTATTTGCCCTCTGATGCCCTCTTTCAAGACCTACCGTCTTACTTGGGTTTCTCTTACCTTGGGCGTGGGGTATCTCTTCCTGGCTGCTCCAGCAAAGCACAGCCATGGCACCGTATCTTGGACGAGGGGTCTCTCCTCACCGCCACCCTTCCTGACCTTGGAGGAGGGGTATCTCCTCACCACCGCCCTTCCTGACCTCGGTGGTGGGGTAGCTCTTCTCCGCCGTGCTTAGTGCGCCGGTCCTCACCGCCGTCCTTCCTCGGTCGTGGGGTAGCTCCTCTCAGCCGCGCTCTTAGTGCGCCGCGCATACACACACACACACACACATATATATATATATATATGAAGTGATAAATATATATGAATTGGTATGTGTGTATATATATATAGATGAAGTGCAAAGTGAACATGTTAGTTGCTAAGTCATGCCGGACTCTTTGGTGATCCATAGAGCATAACCCACAAGGCTCCTCTGTTCATGGAATTTTCCAGGTAAGCATACTACAAGGGGTAGCCATTCCCTTCTCCAGGGAATCTTCATGACTCAGAGACTGGTCCTTGTATCCTGCATTGCAAACAGATTCTTTACCATCTGAGCCACCAGATGGCTTAGGAAATACATACATATATATATGACCCCTGGGATGGCAAGATCACCTAAAGAAGGGAATGACAATCCACTCCAATGTTCTTGCCTGGAGAGTTCCATGGATAGAGAAGCCTAGCAGACTATAGTCCATGGGGTCACAAAGGGTCGGATACTACTGAGTGACTAATATTTCAATTTCAACCTATATATATAAAGTGATTATACATATATATATATATATATATATATATACACACACACACACACATCAGATCAGATCAGTCGCTCAGTCGTGTCCGACTCTTTGTGACCCCATGAATCACAGCACGCCAGGTCTCCCTGTCCGTCACCAACTCCCGGAGCTCACTGAGACTCACATCCATCGAGTCACTGATTCCATCCAGCCATCTCATCCTCTGTTGTCCCCTTCTCCTCTTGCCGTCAATCCCTCCCATATGAAGTGAAAAGCGAACATGTTAGTTGCTAAGTCATCACTGACTCTTTGGCAATCCCATGAACTGTAGCCCACAAGGCCTCTCTGTCTGTGGAATTCTCCAGGCAAGCATACTACCGTGAGTAGACATTCTCTTCTGCAGGGAATCTTCATGACCCAGAGACTGATCCTGGTCTCCCGTATTACAAGCAGATTCCTTACCATCTGAGCCATCAGATGGCTTATATATATATATATATATATAATTTCCTAAAGCACTTTTCAAAGATGATTCCAGATTTAAGGAACTAAGTATAAGGCCAAATTTTTAATGGTGAAATTGTTTTATAAATTTATTTTACTGTGTAGTTTTGAACAATATCTGCATTTACATGGACTAACAACTGTTAATCTAATAAAATATAATCTCCTATGGCATAAAGTGAAGAGAAACTAAAAATCCTCTTGATGAAAGTGAAAGAGGAGAGTGAAAAAGTTGGTTTAAAGCTCCACATTGAGAAAACGAAGATCATGGCATCTGGTCCCATCACTTCATGGCAAATAGATGGGGAAACAGTGGAAATAGTGTCAGACTTTATTTTTGGGGGATCCAAAATCATGGCAGATGGTGATTGCAGCCATGAAATTAAAAGCCACTTACTCCTTGGAAGGAAAGTGATGACCAACCTAGATAGCATATTGAAAAGAAGAAACATTACTTTGCCAACAAAGGTCCATGTAGTCAAGGCTATGGTTTTTCCAGTGGTCATGTATGCATGTGAGAGTTGGACTGTGAAGAAAGCTGAGCACCGAAAGAATTGATGCTTTTGAACTGTGGTGTTGGAGAAGACTCTTGAGAGTCCCTTGGATTTCAAGGAGATCCAACCAGTCTATCCTAAAGGAGACCAGTCCTTGGTGTTCATTGGAAGGACTGATGCTGAGGCTGAAACTCCAGTACTTTGGCCACCTGATGCAAAGAGTTGACTCATTGGAAAAGACCCTGATGCTGGGAAGGATTAGGGGCAGGAGGAGAAGGGGATGACAGAGGATGAGATGGCTGGATGGCATCACCAACTCAATGCACATGAGTTTGGGTGAACTCCAGGAGTTGGTGATGGACAGGGAGGCCTGGCATGCTGCGATTCATGGGGTTGCAAAGAGTCGGACACAACTGAGTGACTGAACTGAACTGAAGTGATGGCATATAATCAAAACACATTTTATATAGCAAGCTATAATGAAATACAACCCCAAAGAATTCTATATAATGTAAAGATCACAGGCTGTAGAATAAGAATATTTGGTTCAAAGCTGACTCACATTTTCTATGATCTAATTGTTTAAACTTTAAGATCTTTCATTTATTCAGTAAAATAAGAATATCAAATTTTGTATTTAATATTGATCTAACCATTTGAAAATCCTTTAAAACTTTCACATCAGTTTAAATACCATATTACTAATTTTTCTAATTACTTACACTTTTCACCCAACAGATCAAGAAATACAATATTATTTTTATTGCTAGATATATCAGATATGTGCAAAGAGAGTAATGGCAAGCATTTTCTTTCTATATTATATTCTACACCATCCTATATTCCAGAGGGCCCTGAAGCTTTCTTAGAACCAACTACCTACATACCTAGGCGCATTATATAAATGTGCAATTACAAAGGAAAATTTTAAGTTAGTACAAAATAAGAGAGGTTCTGATGAAATGCTTTTTCTGGGATATCCTTTGAAATGGTTGAAAGAGTATTATGTTTGGATTTAGAATAATTCAGATCTGATTATTAACTGTATCTCTGATATCAGGTAGGCCTTTGAACTTCTTTGAACTTCACTGTTTTTCATCCGTGAAATGGGAATAATCATAATAACTCTTACCTTAGATAGTTGCAGCTAGTGTCAGGAGAGAGGTATGGGATGAACTTTCTAGTAAAAATATAGGAAAATGTAAAGATCATGATAGAGATAGAATATTTATATTTGGTCATTTCTTATCTGAAATTTCATTCCTGTTTAAAAATATTATAATGGTATGTTTGCCCTCTGCCTTTCTTACTGTGTAAGTAACAGGGATTAACATGGGACATGGCATCTGGTCCCAAAACTTCATGGAAAATAGATGGGGAAACTGTGGAAACAGTGATGGACTTTATTACCTTGGGCTCCAAAATGACTGCAGATGGTGACTGCAGCCATGAAATTAAAAGACACTTGCTCCTTATAAGAAAAACTATGACTAATCTAGACAGCATATTAAAAAGCAGAGACATCATTCTGCCAACAACGTTCCACCTAGTCAAAGCTATAGTTTTTCCAGTAATCATGTATGAACATGAGAGCTGGACTGTAAAGAAAGCTGAATGCTGAAGAACTGAAGTTTTTGAGCTATGGTGTTGGGGAAGATTCTTGAGTGTCCCTTGGACTGCAAGGAGATCAAACAGAAGATCAATCCTGAAGGAAATCAGTCCTGAATATTTACTGATAGGACTGATGTTGAAGCTGAAACTCCAATACTTTGGCCACCTGATGCGAAGAGCTGATTCATTTGAAAAGACCCTGATGCTGGGAAAGATTGAAGGCAGGAGGAGAATGGGACAACAGTGAATGAGATGGCTGGATGGCATCACCAACTCTATGGACATGAGTTTGAGAAGCCTCTGGGAGATGGTTATGGACAGGAAAGACTGGGGTGCTGCTGTCTATGGGGTTGTGAAGAGGACAGACACAAATGAGCAACTGAGCTATTACTACTAGGTTGTAGTATTAAAAAAAAAAAAAAAGCTGTTGCTCTTTAGGTCTAATACATAGATTTACATCACACGAACCCCCTATTATCTATCAGGCACATTGACTTCAGTTGATTTATCCACATAATAAACTGGTTATTGCATTATCACTGTCCCCATTTTACAGAGAAACAAATTAAGGCCAAGAGAGGTTTACTAAATAACTTGTGTAACATCATATGTGCTTCCCCCACAAAGTGTGTCAGGAACTATTACAGTGGAATGCAATTTCCTTTCAAAAGTTTCACCTACAAGGTCTTTAAAACTCAGTCTTACTTTCTTTCAAATGAAACAGAACTGTCTGTGATATAGTTAAGTCTATAAATGAGAAAATCATCTGCAGTCTTAATGACTCACTTTGTCCTTCAAGGAGATGGTGTTAATGTTTTGTAATCTTGTCTCACATTGTCTCTTGTCTTGTCAGTGTGTTGTAATCTTCTATATTGCAGCAATACATTTTAGCAGTGCAAGTTTGTTCCTTATTGCCTTTTTGAAGGTTCAAATTATGCCACTTCAGTTTTACAAAAGAACAACATTAGTATTGCAATAGATACCTATAATGGAAGAAAAATATATATATACATATATGTGTGTGTGTGTATATATATATGTATATATATATACAGTTTGTTGTTGTTTAGTCACATTTGATGTTGATGTTTAGTCACAAGTCCGACTCCTTTGGGACTTCATGGACTATAGCCTGCCAGGCTCCTCTGTCCATGGGATTTCCCAGGGAAGAATATTGGAGTAAGTTGCCATTTCCTTCTCCAGGGTATCTTCCCAACTGAAGAACTGAACCCCTTTCTCCTATTGCAGACAAATTCTTTACTACTGAGCCACCAGGAATGCCTATGCCTAGGCATATATATATATATGCCTACATGTATATACATATATATACGAATCACTTTGTTTTACACTTGAACTAATACAAATTGTAAATTAATGTAATTCAACACAAAATGGAAAAAAATGCAAAAATCCATTAACATTAGTATGATAATGGATTCATGGATTTTTGGGGGAAAGGAGGTAAAAGCAACTATCCTCTTGGGATTTCTTTCCATTAGTGAAATCAAGAGTAATCAATTTAACTAAGATAAACTTTTAGAAAGTGGGGAATACCTGCAATATTTCTTTAAGCATGTGGAGAATACCAAGTCAGCCTACATTATTAATAACTCTTATAAATAAAAATTTTCTGACTACAATACTTCAATTCATTGTACTTCTCACAAATGTCACTTTCTCAAACCCTAAATGTAGAAGCTATTTCTTCTATAATGAAAACATACAGTCTGAACATACATGTCTGAACATGGTACTGGAGTGACTGTGTTTACTAAGTTTTACATGACTGTCTCAAATTGAAAAGAAACAGAACCTTTTCACACAAGGTATAGGCCTAAAAGATGATATTATAAGCACTTAATTCATTAGAATGTCCAAGTTAGCAATTACTGGTGAGAACAAAACATTTCAACAATATCTGGTCTAAATTATATGTGGTTTTTTTTTTGTGACTGTTAGAGAAGAGATGAGAATAATCCAAGAGTAAGGGTGGGGGAAGTCAGTAAATGTTGTTTCTACTCTTAAGACCAAGGGGAAGATTTAAAGAGGATAACTAAGGTCAATGGGTCTTTGGAGCTATACCAGAGGTTCAGTGGAAACATGAGAAGATTAATGTAGTACACATTATAAACTGTCAATAGAAAACTCAGAAGGTGTCAGAACCGAAGAGGAAGTGTAGGCTGTATGACATTCTCAGTGCGTAGAGTTTTGCAGGTTTGTGAATAAGTTTAAAGCTCCTTCAGTTATTCCTTCACACCCATCATCAAAAATCTCTCCTGAGAACAAACTGTCTTCTGATTATTTATGATTTTTGTTAAAAATATAGGGAAATAGATATGCTTCTCCTAAAAGTCTGTCAGATAAATAGTGTTTGAATCTGTTGTGTCAAAATAATTTGATTTAAACTGTTGAAGGTAAACTGTGAGGAGTACATTTTGACATTTTTTTCTTTGTAAAAGCAAAAATTCTCTTCATGTTTCCTATGAATGAAATTAAGTACTAAATTAGGTCATTATAAAAGTGAAGTGACTAAGATGAACTTTCAGAAAGTTGGGGATACCTGCAACATACCTCAATGCATGTAGAGAATATCATGCCATCTTACGTTATTATATAACTCTTTACAAATGAAAGCTTCTCTGGTTCCATTACTGCAACTCTTGTCACTTCTCACAAATATCTCTTTGCCAAACACAGTGGCCAACTGGAGTTATTTTTTCCCATAATTTGACCACACAGTGATGCCTGAGCATGGTATTAGGGTGATTCTGTTTATTAAGTTGTGCAACGCTGCCTCTAGGAGGCAAGAATATACAATGGAGAAAAGAATGTCTCTTCAATAAGTGGTTCTGGGGAAAATGGACAGCTACATGCAAAGAATGAAATTAGAAATCCTTTAACATCATACACATAAATCAACTTAAAATGAATTAAAGACCTAAATATTATAACAGACACTATACAACTCCTAGAACAAAACAGGCAGAATATTCTTTGATATAAATTGCAGCATTTTTTTGGATCCATCTTCAAGAGAAACAGAAATTAACAAATGGGACCTAATTAAACCTAAAAAGATTTGGCACAAGAAAATAAACCATAAACAGAACCAAAAGACAATCTACAGAATGGGAGAAATTATTTGCAATTGAAGTGAATGACAAGGGATTTATCTCCAAAATATACATATAGTTCATGCAGGGCTCACATGGGGTCACATAGAGTTGGACATGACTGAACGACTTTCACTCCACTGCACTTTACCAGGCTCATTGGTAAATAATCTGTCTGCAGTGCAGGAAACAAAGGAAATGCGGGTTTGATCACTGGATTGAGAAGTTCCTCTGGAGAAGGGAATAACAACCCACTCCAGTGTTCTTGTATTCCAGTATTCTTGCCTGGAGAATTCCATGGACAGAGGAGCCTGGTGGGCTATAGCCCATGGAGTAACAAAGAGTCAGATATGACTGAGCAACTAACACACACAAACACAGCACCTTGAAGAGCTAAATAAGTGTTATTTCTACAGGGCTTTTCCCATTGTTATCCTATAGAATTAACTATTGTTACAGAGTTACTATTGAAAAAAAAAAGGCTCTGTGGTTAATTCACTTTAGGAAATTTAGACTTATATAATTTATCCATAAAGTTCTGTTCAGTGTCCAAAGTGGGTTAGAGAGTTATGGAAACTGAGTATATTTAAGGTTGAATAATATTAACATGGACTGTGTCTGTGTGGGACTAAAAATTTCAGAGTGGAGGAGTAGGTGAGTAATAATCAAGTAAATAAATAAATGGAAAGCATGATCTTGTTAGCAATGGGTAAGACGAAGAAAGCCCTGTCTACCTGTAGCTTGCACATCGCAGTTGTTATCTTCTTCTCTGTGCCCTGTATTATGTATCTGTGACTTGGAGCTACTTTTACCACAGACAAAACCACAGCATATTGTATATTCCTGTTCAGTTCAGTTCAGTCACTCAGTCGTGTCTGACTCTACAACTGCAAGGACTGCAGATGGATTAATGTGATCTTAGTTTTTTGCATGTTGAGATTTAAGCCAGCTTTTTCACTCTCCTCTTTCACTTTCTTCAAGAAGCTCTTCAGTTTCTCTTTGTTTTCTGCCATAACGGTGGTGTCATCTACATATCTGATGTTTATGATATTTCTCCCAGAAATCTTGATTCCAGCTTGTGCTTCATCCAGCCTGGCATTTGGCATGATATACTCTGCATATAAGTTAAATAAGCAGGGTAACAATATACAGCCTTGACCTACTCCTTTCCGAATTTGGAACCAGTCCATTGTTCCATGTCCAATTCTAACTGTTGCTTCTTACCTGCATACAGATTTCTCAGTATGCACGTAAGGTGGTTTGGTATTTCTATTTCTTTAAGAATTTTCCAGTTTGTTATGATCCACACAGTCAAAGGCTTTAGTGTAGTCAATGAAGCAAGAGTAGATGTTTTTCTGAAATCCTTTGGAACCTAACCATATGCTTTTTTTGTTGCAATTTATAAAAGGTGTTTACTCTTCTTGTTTCAAATGGTTCCTCAAATCTTTCTATGGAGATGAAAACATTTCTATTAGATTCAAGAAAAATGTGAACCATGAGGATATTTAAGAAAATAAAAGACAATTAAGGTTAATTTGTATAATGTTTGTACCAAAAAATAATTGTAGATAGATTGTAAATTATTAATTCCTCCTACTGTGAGTGTCTATCTTTTGATTTTGATGATTTCATAGTGCAGAAAAAAATTCAACTGTGATTCCCTCATTCAACTGCCCCTTCCCTTGGTATCTATCAAACAATTTTTATCCCTTATTTGTTTTACCACAAGCTAAACAAAAATAGAAAAAGTTCAGAGATCAATGGTCTATAGAAAAGTCAGTTTTATCCAAGTAAGATATATGGAATATTTAGTAAAGTAGTAGTAACAGTGGAGAATAATAAACTCTACAATCATCAAACTGCTGCTGCTACTGCTAAGTCGCTTCAGTCGTGTCCGACTCTGTGCCACCCCACAGACAGAAGCCCACCAGGCTCCCCTGTCCCTGGGATTCTCCAGGCAAGAACACTGGAGTGGGTTGCCATTTCCTTCTCCAACGTATGAATTGAAAAGCGAAAGTGAAGTCGCTCAGTTGTGTTCGACTCTTAGCGACCCCATGGACTGGAGCCTACCAGGCTCCTCCGTCCATGGGATTTTCCAGGCAAAAGTCCTGGGGTGGGGTGCCATTGCCTTCCCCCAATCATCAAACTAGTGCTTTACATTTTCTTTATTATTTTCTTGTGGCTATGAACATTAATATTGAAGTCTCTCTGTGTGTGTTAGTCTCTAAAAAGTATATTAAAATTTACAAAAATGCCTAAGATATGTCTGCTGTTGCTGCTAAGTCAAGTCAGTCGTATCTGACTCTGTGCGACCCCATAGATGGCAGCCCACCAGGATCCTCCGTCCCAGGGATTCTCCAGGCAAGAACACTGGAGTGGGTTACCATTTCCTTCTCCAAAGCATGAAAGTGAAAAAGGAAAGTGAAGTAGCTCGGTCGTGTCCAACTCTTAGCGATCCCATGGACTGCAGCCTACCAGGCTCCTCAGTCCAGTTTCCAGGCAAGAGTACTGGAGTGGATCGCCATTGCCTTCTCCATAGATATGTCTCAATTCAGTTCAGTTCAGTCTCTCAGTCGTGTCTGAGTCTTTGTGATCCCATGAATCACAGCACACCAGGCCTCCCTGGCCATCACCAACACCCGGAGTTCACTCAGACTCACGTCCATTGAGTCAGTGATACCATCCAGCCATCTCATCCTCTGTCGTCCCCTTCTCCTATTTCCCCTAATCCCTCCCAGCATCAGAGTCTTTTCCACTGAGTCAACTCTTCGCATGAGGTGGCCAAAATACTGGAGTTTCAGCTTTAGCATCATTCCTTCCAAAGAAATCCCAGGGCTGATCTCCTTCAGAATGGACTGGTTGGATCTCCTTGCAGTCCAAGGGACTCTCAAGAGCTTTCTCCAGCACCACAGTTTAAAAGCATCAATTCTTCGGCGCTCAGCTTTCTTCACAGTTCAACTCTCATATCCATACATGACCACAGGAAAAACCATAGCCTTGACTAGACAGATCTTTGTTGGCAAAGTAATGTCTCTGCTTTTGAATATGCTATCTAGGTTGGTCATAACCTTCCTTCCAAGGAGTCTTTTAATTTCATGGCAGCAGTCACCATCTGCAGTGATTTTGTAGCCCAGAAAAATAAAGTCTGACACTGTTTCCACTGTTTCCCCATCTATTTCCCATGAAGTGATGGGACCAGATGCCATGATCTTCATTTTCTGAATGTTGAGTTTTAAGCCAAATTTTTCACTCTCCTCTTTCACCTTCATCAAGAGGCTTTTTAGTTCCTCTTCACTTTCTGCATCTAGCCAATACTAAATTATCAACAAATATTAGTTTTGGAACCTTTTTTTCTGTCAGTGTTCTGCAAAGTATTTTAGTTTCTATCACAATTTACAATAGATTCAAGGTCATCAATGCATATAAATCATCCTCTAATTGGCATCATGAACAGCTACATTACTCTCCTCTTCAACAAACTCCTCACAGCCTTTTTCACCTCTGTGTTTCTTGCTGTGTAAATGATAGGGTTTGACATGGGAGTGAGGATTGCAAAGAACACACTCACCAACTCGTCTTCAGGGTAATTGATCACTGGACGGGTATAGGTGAAAATACAAGGGATAAAATAGAGCACCACTACTGTAAAGTGGGAGCCACATGTAGAGAGGGCCTTGCGCCGTCCTTCAGAACCTTGGGATTTCAGGGAGCTCAGGATGACTATGTAGGAGATGAGCAGCATTAAAAACATAAGTAAGCACATGCCCCCACTGTTAGTGGCCACCACCATTCCCAGCCTGTAAGTGTTGTTGCAGGCAATTTCCAACAGTGAAAAGAAATCACACATGAAGTGGTTAATTACATTGGGGCCACAGAAGGTCAAGTCCACAGTGAATAACATCTGCACTGTAGCATGCAGGATCCCCCCAATCCAGGCCACCACCACCAGGAGCTGGCAGAGCCTCTATCGCATGATGGCTATGTAGTTCAGAGGCTTACAGATGGCCATGTAGCGGTCATAGGCCATGGACATGATGAGGATGATGACCTCTGATGCTGCCAGAAAGTGCTCCAGAAAGAGCTGAGTCAGGCAGCCAGCCCAGGAGATGGTTCTCCTCTGGTACAGCAGGTCAATGATCATTTTTGGGGTGGTGAGAGAGTTGAAGATGCCATCTATGAAGGGCAAGTGAGTGAGAAAGAAGTACATGGGGGCAGAAAGTATGGGGCTGAGGGAGATGGTGATGATAATGAACAGATTGGCGAGCACAGTGAACAGAAAAATGAACAAAAAAACAACGAAGAGTATTTTCTGCAAGGGTGGATTCTGTGTGAGTCCCAAGAGAACAAATTCAATCACATTGTTGGAAGCCATGAGATTCATTTATGAACTCCCACCTTCCTGGGGCCTGAATTGCCTACAAAGATAAAGAATAATACTTGTTAATCAGGAAAGAGTTCTCTGAATGTCTTAGAACAAAAACAGAGCAGTTACAGTGAATATGGAGCATGTCCTTGATACTTTTGCCCCATAGTTGCTTTAATGTTATTTTTTTAAAATTCTTCCTCCATGATGATTTTTATCTCTTCAGACATCTAATCTCTCTCGCCTGTAAACACCTATCAGTAAACTTTTAATTTACTGAGAAAATATTGGGCTATCTACATGGGATCTGGATTCTTCTCCTGGCTCCAATTCCACGTGAGTCTGACAAGTCATCTTAGTGCTCCATACTTCTGAGCCTTCCTTTTAATCAATTTACAAATTGCAGTTCTCAGATTCATCCTGTAAGCCTAGAGTTACCCCTCAGATATAAGAGTTATTCCCTCTTCCAATAGAATTTGCATCTGAACCCTCAGCTCTTACTGTGGAAAAAAATCATCAATAACTATCTATAATAAGCAAACATGTTAAAGATTATATATATATACACACATACACACACATATACATATATAAAAGTCTTTGGCAACACATCCTTTCTGGTACCTATCAGAACACATATAGCATTCAACTGTGTTTCCTCACTTATCATAGTACCTGGCATAATATCTGTAATGCTTGAAACTTATTAGATGATGACCAAATGCTTGGTGAATTGCCATTTTCCATGGATAAGTATACAACTGCTTGTCCTAACCATAAATTTGGGAGAAATTTAAGTGTTCTCATCCTCCTGCTCTGTTTATCATTACTTGATGAGAAACAAGCTTTTGAAAGGAAGCTGCATGCCAATTTAATAATTTCTGATACTCTTTCTGGGATGAATGTGAAAATATTCTTGCCTGTAAGAAAGAGAATTTTACTTAGTCATTTTACTTTCAATATGATTATGGCATTTATTAATTGAATTTTTTTATTCTTTAAAACTTTGAGCCACATACAATTTAACATTTTTATATTGTTGTAAAAATATAAAGTAAATTACAGATTCAGTAGACATGGATAAAAAAAACTCTTGCATAGGTGTTCAATACATAAGGATCTGTTAGGGAAAATAAATCCTTATTTTCAAAGTTTTAAAATGAAAATTTCAATGTGGAGAACTAACTGAAATAGCTTGCCAGGTAAGATAAACAGATGATAATGCACTATACGTATACACACAGACTAACACAAGTATATCAGATCTGTTGCATACTGATAAATACTTATTACAAGTTAATTCATTCAACAAATACCCTCTGAGGCACTAGGGAAGCCCCCAACAATATTTATTGGATACTTAATCTGTATTTTAATGTATGTATGTTTACATAGAGTGATAAAAAGAATCCTTGTTAATTGCTCTTAATGTCTGATATTTTATTACCAAACAACAGCAGATCATCCCACCGTGATAGGAATGCTCTTTCCACTCCTTTATGTTTTTGCCAAATACATTCCTATGCCTTCCTCTTCAATCTTTCCATACTAGCTATCATTCCTGGTTCCAGGATACTGCATTACTAACAGAATGAAAAATTGGGGATATACATTTCCCAAAAAAAGAGAAGAGAAACCTTAGACATAATACAATGTATTCTGGAAAAAAAAAATCTTTCCCTTTCAAGGATAAAGAATCTTGTTTTTAAATTATCCAAAATGAAAATTTTATACTTATGTGGAAACAAAGTGCTGCAGCTCCATTATGTTCCCTTATTTTGAATTGGGATCCCAAAAATGATCAGAAAATAGTGTATCAATACATAAAGCAGAATTACACATAGTTATGTCTAATTAAGTGTTTTAGAACTAACTCTGAAGAAATAGAAATTACTTTTCCATTTTTCTTCAGCTCCACAATATTCTCCCTAGGAATAAATTCTAATGAAAAATATTTTTGAAAGGGAAAATTCATTATTTACAATTATTAAGAGCTGTGAAAAATTTAGCTGTGTTAATGGAATGACTATCATTGGGTGTTTTAAAAAGTCGTGCAATATCTTAGGAAAATTCTAATGTATCATTAAGTGGGAAAATTTTGGATGCAAAGTTGAAATATAAAGCTATTCTAATTATTCTTTTAACTAATATAAATATGTATCACTGAGAAAAATATACATTTTTACTTCTAAGTTGGTAGCATTGTAGTTGAGCCTAACATTCTGGATGCTTACTGAAGAAAGGATTTAAATCTCATATCAGTGAGGATGAGGGATGATTATATAATTCGTAAGATCATTTAAACTTGAGAGTCTATGATTATATGATTTCATGAAAAAAAAAAAAAAATCTCACCTATGAACGTGTCTGACATAGGTCCATGACCAGGGCTTCAGGCAATTGTTAGTTCACCAAAAATGAGGTAAGTTGTAAAGTTAAAAATATCAACTAGCTCAGCTACAGAAAGTGTCTTTGTTGATTTATAAATGGTATCTTTGCCTAAGATCTTCCTCTTGAGTCTTTTTTTTTCCTTTCTTTCTTTTTTAATTTTATTTTATTTAACTTTGCAATACTGTATTGTTTTTGCCATACATCAAAATGAATCCACCACAGGTATACACGTGTTACCCATCCTGAACCCACCTCCCTCCTCCCTCCACATACCATCCCTCTGGGTCGTCCCAATGCACCAGCCCCAGGCATCTGGTGTCAGGCAACGAACTTGGACTGGCGACTCATTTCAAGTATGATATTATACATATTTCCTCTTGAGTCTTAAAGGTGCCACACACATCCTGTTTGTAGGCACATTTGTAGTTTCTTAACTGTGGACCCCAAGGTATTTCACCATCGTTAACAAATCTTGCCAGTAACTCAATTATTTCACTTAACTGAACTTTAGAAGATAACTTTTATAGCACTCATTTTTAATTTTAATCTCCTTAGGTTTACATAAAGACAAAATGCTATGACAAAAAGTCAAATAGAACACTTCAGAATTCAGGCATTTAATTTAAAAATCATTGAAATACGAATTCTGAATATTGATTATTATTTACCTTAAACTTTTAGATAGGTACTATCTGATTAATTTTATTGTATTTTATTTTAAGTTTATATATCATTTGCTCTAATCATATTTATTAAATATTGTTTTCAGATGTACATTAAATGCTATTATGAACTCTGTGTATTACTAATATTGTCACTTTACACCTGATAAAGTTTACAGTAGTTTTTCAAAGTTGCTACATCTTGTGTTAATTATGGAATTAACATAAAAACCATGAAAATAATTCCATTCTTCAATTATTTTCAAAGATGGTAAAAAGTATTTATTTGTCATTTAAAATTAATCTCTATTGGATAGAAAAGTAGGCAATGACATTCACAGTTTACAACAAGTGACTATGACAGGAAATAAAATTACCATTTGCCAAAGGAAAACATGAAGCTAGATCACTAAATCCTTGGTCAAGACTCTAATCTCAAATTATTATTTATAACTAATATTTAATGATACTCTTATGCTGCCATCAAGTGTAAAACCTATTACAGTTATCTACTGAAAGAAATAAATACCATTATTAGAAATTATACTGTAAATCAGTTTAATTCAATTCAACTCAAGAATGTAGAACCATACTCACTCAACATGTACAAATATGCTTGCATTAATAAGAAAAAAATTTTTTGCACAATACTCTGGATTAGCTCCAGAGAATGTGTCACTGTGAGCATGATGTGTCATGAAAGAAAAGATTTAAGAAAACAGAAACCACATTACTGAACCTAGTTTGACTGGATGCATAGAGCAGTAATTGTGATGACAGATGCCAAAGATAGTCTGAATGAGGATTTGAACTGTGTAAAGAACTATAAGGGATGCTGTTGAAGTGTTATCATGAAAATGTCTTTAAATGTTTTTTCAACTCTGGAATGAAAGGCAGATTCAGATCAGAGAATCATCATGTATTGACAAAGTCATGATTCTAAACCTGATAAAAGATTTAAATCCATTCAAAAATGGCTCATAAAGACTCTAGTTAAATAGTTACCACGCTGGATAGAGAGACTACTTTAGAATCCATACACCTGTTTAGTATATCACCCAAATCCCTAGAGTAGCATCAAATGGAAAAAGAATAAACTTAGATCTATATAAGTGAAGGTTACCATGAAAATAATTTTCAAAAGAGGAGTTTCTGAAGTTATAGGAAAGTCCATTTCCAGGAAACCTTGCATCCAGGATACCAATCCAAGGATGGAGTAGTTTAAAACCCTGGAAAGACAGCAACACAGAATCTCAAACTTGAACGGTAAATCTGAATGAAAACAAGAGAAATTATGTATGGATCTTTTCATAGTCAATCAGAAACTATTCAATAGTTGAGGTGTGGTTTGACCTACAATATTTTCAAGGACTGATTTCACAAAAGCTGGTACTGCCAAAGTGTTCTCATGGCAGCTTCGTGAGCTTCAATAGCTATAAGGACATATTCTCAAGATAACAAAGCACTCAAGCACCCATATTGTCTTAGTCCAATCCACAGAAATTTTCATCCCAGGAAGACATCTCCTAAGTTATTTACCAGATACGGAAAAGTTCTGGAAAGGGTGCTGTGTTTTCATAGCTCTTCTAATTTTACTTCTAATAGAAGTAGAAGCAAATCTAATAATATTTATGGCAATAAACACTTTGTCTTGAGCCATAATCTCAGAACTTGTAAACATCTTCCAATTTGCCTAGGTGAACTACTTGTAGAACTAGGAGAAACTGTTTAAGGTTATAAAAGAAGATGATGGGATGTGGAATAAAAATCATGTCTCCTCACAGACATAGGGAAGAGGCTTGTGGACACTCTGGGGGAAGGAGAGGTTGGAAGGAATTGAGAGAATAGTATTTAAATATATACATTACCATGTGTAGAATAGATAGCTAGTAGGAAGTTGCTGTATATAACACAGGGAGTTCAGCCTGGTACTCTATGATGATTTAGAGGGACGAGATGGGAGTAAAGCAGGAGGGAGGCTCAAGAGGGAGGGAATATTTGTTTATTTGTGGTTGATTCACATTATTGTAGAGCAGAAACTAATGTACCATTGTAAAATAATTATCTTCCAAGTTTAAAAAAAATATCTGAAGGACCTTCCATATAACACAGAGATTTATAATCAATATATTATATTAACTTACAAGGGAAAATCCCTCCCTGATGCTGGGAGGGATTGGGGGCAGGAGGGGAAGGTGATGGCAGAGGATGAGATGGCTGGATGGCATCACCAACTCGATGCACGTGAGTTTGGGTGAATTCTGGGAGTTGGTGATGGACAGGGAGGCCTGGTGTGCTGAGATTCATGGGGTCACAAAGAGTCGCACACGACTGAGAGACTGAACTGAACTGATAAGGAAACAAATCAAGAAAAGGACATACGCATGTGTGTGTGTGTGTGTATGTGTGTGTTTGTGTATTTTGCTGTACATCTGAAACTGACATGACACGATAAATCAACTATATTAAAATAAAATAAACAAGTAAATGATATCTGAAAAATCAAGCTTAAAAAGCCAAAGAAAATATTTTAAAAATCGTATCTCCTGATCCTGAAGCTAGTATTCATACTTTCCATACCATAATATGCTTTCTAAATATTTTACATGATACTGTTTACATTGCATTGTTTTATTCAACAGACCAAAATATGGGGAAGTTGGCTCTTTCAAGAGAGGGAAATACAAACCCATTTATGACATATCAGTCAGTCAGTCAGTTCAGTCACTCAGTCATGTCCGACTCTTTGAGACCCCATGAAGCACAGCATGCCAGGCCTCCCTGTCCATCACCAACTCCCAGAGTTCACTCAGACTCACGTCCATGGAGTCAGTGATACCATCCAGTCATATCATCCTCTGTCGTCCCCTTCTCCTTCTGCCCCCAATCCCTCCCAGCATCAGAGTCTTTTCCAATGAGTCAACTCTTCGCATGAGGTGGCCAAAGTACTGGAGTTTCAGCTTTAGCATCATTCCTTCCAAAGAAATCCCAGGGCTGATCTCCTTCAGTATGAACTGGTTGGATCTCCTTGCAGTCTAAGGGACTCTCAAGAGTCTTCTCCAACACCACAGTTCAAAAGCATCAATTCTTCGGCGCTCAGCTTTCTTCATATTCCAACTCTCACATCCATACATGACCAGTGGAAAAACCATAGCCTTGAAATCAGACAGACCTTTGCTGGCAAAGTAATGTCTGTGCTTTTAAGCATACTATCTAGGTTGGTCATAACTTTCCTTCCAAAGAGTAAGTGGCTTTTAATTTCATGGCTGCAGTCACCATCTGCAGTGATTTTGGAGCCCCCCAAAATAAAGTGTGACACTCTTTCCACTGTTTCCCCATGTATTTGCCATGAAGTGATGGGACCAGATGTCATGATCTTCGTTTTCTGCATGTTAAGCTTTAAGTCAACTTTTTCACTCTCCTCTTTCACTTTCATCAAGAGGCTTTTAGTTCCTCTTCACTTCCTGCCATAAGTGTAGTGTCATCTGCATATCTGAGGTTATTGATATTTCTCCTGGCAATCTTGATTCCAGCTTGTGTTTCTTCCAGTCCAGCGTTTTTCATGATGTGCTCTGCATATAAGTTAAATAAGCAGGGTGATAATATACAGCCTTGACGTACTTCTTTTCCTATTTGGAACCTGTCTGTTGTTCCATGTCCAGTTCTAACTGTTGCTTCCTGACCTGCATACAGGTTTTGCAAGAGGCAGGTCAGGTGGTCTGGTACTTCCATCACTTTCAGAATTTTCCAGAGTTTATTGTGATCCACACACTCAAAGTCTTTGGCATAGTCAATAAAGCAGAAAATATGTTTTTCTGGAACTCTCTTGCTTTTGCCATGATCCAGCAGATGTTGGCAATTTGATCTTTGGTTCCTCTGCCTTTTCTAAAATCAGCTTGAACATCTGGAAGTTCACAGTTAACGTATTGTTGAAGCCTGGATTGGAGAATTTTGAGCATTACTTTACTAGCTTGTGAGATGAGTGCCATTTTGCTGTAGTTTGAGCATTCTTTGGCATTGCCTTTCTTTGGGATTGGGATGAAAACTGACCTTTTCCAGTCCTGTGGCCACTGTTGAGTTTTCCAGATTTGCTGGCATATTCAGTGCAGCACTTTCACAGCATCATCTTTCAGGATTTGAAATAGCTCCACTGGAATTCCATCACCTCCACTAGCTTTGTTCATAGTGATGCTTTCTAAGGCCCACTTGACTTCACATTCCAGGATGTCTGGCTCTAGGTGAGTGATCACACCATCGTGATTATCTGGGTTGTGAAGATCTTTTTTGTACAGTTCTTCTGTGTATTCTTCCCACCTCTTCTTAATATCTTCTGCTTCTCTTAGGTCCATACCTTTTCTGTCTTTTATTGAGCCTATCTTTGCATGAAATGTTCCCTTGGTATCTCTAATTTTCTTGAAGATATCTCTAGTCTTTACCATTCCATTGTTTTCTTCTATTTCTTTGCATTGATCACTGAAGAAGACTTTCTTATCTCTTCTTGCTATTCTTTGGAACTCTGCATTCAGATGCTTTTATCTTTCCTTTTCACTTCTCTTCTTTTCCCAGCTATTTGTAAGGCCTCCTCATACAACCATTTTGCTTTTTTGCATATCTTTTCCATGGGGATGGTCTTGATCCCTGTCTCCTGTACAATGTCACGAACCTCAGTCCATAGTTCATCAGGCACTCTATCTATCAGATCTAGTCCCTTAAATCTATTTCTCACTTCCACTGTATAATCATAAGGGATTTGATTTAGGTCATACCTGAATGGTCTAGTGGTTTTCCCAAATTTCTTCAATTTCAGTCTGAATTTAGCGATAAGGAGTTCATGATCTGAGCCACAGTCAGCTCCTGGTCTTGTTTTTATTGACTGTATAGAGCTTCTCCATCTTTGGCTGCAAAGAATATAATCAATCTGATTTTGGTTTTGACCATCTGGTGATGTCCATGTCTCGTGTTTTTAGAAGAGAGTGTTTGCTATGACTAGTGCATTTTCTTGGCAAAACTCTATTAGTCTTTGCCCTGCTTCATTCCATATTTCAAGGCCAAATTTACCTGTTACTCCAGGTGTTTCTTGACTTCCTAGTTTTGCATTCTAGTCCCCTATAATGAAAAGGACATCTTTTTTGGGTGTTAGTTCTAAAAGGTCTTGTCTGTGACATATAGACACATTTGTATTTTGATAGAAGACTTCATTTTTGAAAAGATCCAAAATTAATTGACAGAAATCTTACAAGTGAGGTAAGTTTCTTAGGTGAGAAATACTATGATCAACTATGAAATAATGACTTTGGTTTTGTTTCTATATATCCCTTCTGAATGATCTACTAAACCAGTTTTCAAAGTGGATTCCAGATTCAAGGAACTTAAGTATAAAGCCAACTTTATAGTAGTGAAATTGTTCTACAAATATGTTTTACTGTGTGTTTTTAAACCTGCATTTAATTTTTACTAATAATTGTTAACATAATAAGGTTTTACTTCCTATGGCATATAATCACAACTATTTTTATATATATAGTAATCAAATAATAGCCCTAAGGAATCCTGTGTCATGTAAAGATCACAGGATGTGGAGTAAAAGTATTTGGATTAAGAGCTGATTTATATATTCTATGACCTAATGATTTAAGTTTTCAGATCCCCAGTTTTTTTCCCTTCAAATGAGAGCACTAAATTTCAATTTATAATTCTGTTGAGAACCATTTGAGAACAGTTTAAAATGTTCACATTAGTTTAAATACTAAATTAAATTTTTATAATAACTGAAAACTTTTATCAAAAGAACAAGAAATCAAATATAATTTTAAATATTAGATATATTAAGTGGGTGCCAAAGGAGTATTGGCAAGTATCTTCTTTCTGTTTTATATTCCATACCATTCTAGATACCAGTAGGCCAAACAGTTTCTGAGTACCAATTGCTTTTACATGCATGTAGATCATATCAGAGTGTAATTAGAAAGGAAATTTTTCAATCACTACAAAAGGGAAGGCAATGGCACCCCACCCCAGTACTCTTGCCTGGAAAATCCCATGGATGGAGGAGCCTGGTGGGCTCCAGTCCATGGGGTCGCTAAGAGTCAGACACGACTGAGCGACTTCACTTTCACTTTTCACTTTCATGCATTGGAGAAGGAAATGGCAACCCACTCCAGTGTTCTTGCCTGGAGAATCCCAGGGACGGTGGAGCCTGGTGAGCTTCTGTCTATGGGGTCACACAGAGTTGGACATGACTGAAGCGACTTAGCAGCAGCAGCAGCACAAATCAAGAGACTTGGTTGTGATGAAATGCTGTCTTTTCTCTGATATCTTTTGAAATAGTTGAAATACTATCAAATTTGAATTTATAAGTATTGAGGTCTGAATACAAGTTCTGTCTCTGATATTGGTTGGTTTATTTAACTTTCTTGAAGTTCACTGTTCTTCATCTGTGAAATGGGAATAATTGTAATAATACCTTGCACAAGTGTATAAGTGTCAGGTTAGAGGTATTTTTGTAAAAGTCAAGATAGAAATAAAATATTCATGTTGAGTCATTTATTTTCTGAAATTGTATTCCTGTTTAATAGCCTTCTAATAGCATTTTTAACCTCTGTATTCCTTGCTGTGTAGATAACAGGGTTTAACATGGGCGTAATAAGAGTATAGAATACTGCTATGGCTTTATCCATGGGAAAGGTAGCTACTGGTCGCAGATACATAAATATACAGGGCACAAAGAAGAAGACAACAACTGTGATGTGGGAGCTACAAGTAGATAGGGCTCTTTTCCTCCCTGCAGAGCTGTGAGTCTTCATGGAGCAAAGGATGAACACATAGGATACCAACAACATTACAAAAGTAATCACAGGGATTACCCCACCATTGACAGCAACCAAGAGACCAGCAAGGAAAGTGTCAGTGCAGGCAAGTTGTATCAAGGGGAATATATCACAGGTGAAGTGATCCATTATATTGGGACCACAGAATGGGAGCCTGAAAGTGACTAGGATCTGTCCAATTGAGTGGAGAAAACCCACTGCCCAACACACCCCTACCAGGAGGCAGCATGTGTGGTGATCCATGATGGTCACATAGTGTAGGGGTCTGCAGATGGCCACGTAGCGGTCAAAGGCCATGACCACAAGGAGGACAATCTCTGAAGCTCCCAAGAAATGTTCAATGAAGAGCTGTATCATGCAGGCACTGAAGGAGACAGTCTTGGATTCAGAGAGCAAATCAGCTAACATTTTAGGGATTATGGAAGAGGAATAGCAGGCATCTATGAAGGACAAGAAGGCCAGGAAGAAATACATCGGGGAGTGCAAAGTCTGGCTGCAGATTATAGTAACCACCATGAACAGGTTGCCAGTGACAGTCACAATGTAAGTGATAAGTAACACCAAAAATAGAATTCTCTGCATCTGAGGATTCTGTGTAAGTCCCATTAGAATAAATTCAGTTACATTCATCTTGTTTTCTTTTATTGTAATTCTGAAGATTAATATAGAAGTGGAGAATTAACCTGCAAAAACAACATTATCCATAGCAATGTGATGAAAAGTTAACATTTTAGGCTTGTAGGTAAGTCCAAAGTGCTTTAATAATAGAAGTAATTTTTTTTCCCATAGTGCAGGAGAAGAAACATGTTACATTTTTTGTTTTATAAAGAAAGTAACATTTTGAAGCTGTTTAATTCACTTTATTACAAGGATGCTCAAAACCTTCTGACAAGTGGTCCTTGAGTTTTTGTTGAAGGACATCCAGGCACAGGGAGCTACCAGGCATTAAATCTTATTGCTTCTCAGCCAATAAGGAAAGTTAAAAATATTATTAAATGTTAAAAATATACTGGTACAATCATTGGTTCTGGTTCTGTACACTGATGATACATAGATTAAATCTAATCTATCCTCTCTTTCATTTAAAACCACTTCCATTAATCTAAGATAAAGTGTCTGCATTTGTCTCTTCACCTCTTCACTGCCATTACTTGGTTCAGTGTCTGACACGCTGGTGTTCCACAAAAGTAAGTGAATGAATGCATTGGAAGACTCTCATCTGGCTTTTGTTTTGTGTTTTCTTTTGTTCAAGCCAACTGCAAAAATAGTACTTACTGTCTTAACAACAACAAAAACAAAAGTGAAAAACAGTTGAAATGATAAACTCCTTTCACCCAGTGAGATCCTCACTCTATCCACCCTGAGAGGTTTTCTTCCCTCGTCTGCACCAACCATCTCCCCCACCTTCTGGCCAAGGAGTGCAGGGGAGAATAAAAGAAGAAATGTCATGGTGCTCACTGTCCGGGTTCCCAATT
The DNA here is from genome assembly GCA_935064755.1 of Tragelaphus eurycerus. Taxonomy (NCBI): domain Eukaryota; kingdom Metazoa; phylum Chordata; class Mammalia; order Artiodactyla; family Bovidae; genus Tragelaphus; species Tragelaphus eurycerus. The sequence continues at coordinate 4,871,889 of CAKXYN010000123.1, forward strand.
GTGGTTTGTCAGTGCTGGGTGACTTTAACCGAGGCTGCATACATTTGGATGGACCTTCTGGGTTCCTGAGATCTCTGTCTTCCATGCTCTCCAGGTCCCATTATAGTGATGCTTCCTGCTCTTACTAGTCCAGGTGGTACTTTATCATCTTATTAATTTTCCTCAACTCCCTCCATACCTTGAAAAGTCAATATGTTCAGCTTGTTTTAATCTCCCATTTTATGTATGTTGTTTCTTGTTAGACTCCAAAGGATTTGGAAATTTTATGTTTTTTTAAGTGCAAAAATGTAAGTGTGAAAACACTTTTCTCTGTATAAATCTGTTTTATTCATAAGGCATCAGTTCCTGTTTTATATAAAGCTGATAAATAAATTTAACTTTTTCAGAAAATACATTGTGAAAGACTGCTGCTGCTGCTGCTGCTAAGTCGCTTCAGTCGTGTCTGACTCTGTGCAACCCGATAGATGGCAGCCCACCAGGCTCCCCCGTCCCTGGGATTCTCCAGGCAAGAACACTGGAGTGGGTTGACATTTCCTTCTCCAATGCATGAAAATGAATAGTGAAAGTGAAGTGTGAAAGACTAATATGTAACAAAAATAAAAATGTGTGTGTTATCAGTAGCATTCTCTTTGGAATCATAATTATATGGGATTATATCTTTTGCTGACTGAAAGTTATTTTACAGTTATTAAGGTAACAGACAACTGACAAGAATGGAAGTAATTATTTTCCATAGATATACAAATATTGTCAGATGCAAATTTGATTGACTTCCCTGATCATTAGAGATAAAACAAATCTTGAATTTATTTATAAAGTCATTACATATCTCTGATTGAACAATATTAAAAATGGTACACTGAATTTTCCTTTTGACTGTGATTATATCCTACTAATTCTCTCATTAATCAACGAGCTAAATAAAATTTCTGTTATGTGTTCTTTTCATGTTTTATGAAAAACTGATTTCACTTTTCAAAAAAGTTTTTTTCCTCTGGATATTATAATGAGAAATGGAAAATTTTCGCCATATCAGGAAACAAGGGTGTTATAGTCCTCAGCAATTGCAGCCCTCCAATGTGAGACAGAGAAGGTCAATTCCAAAGAAAGATAATGGCAAATAGTGCTCAAGGTACCATACAGTTGTCCTCATTTCACATGCTAGCAAGGTAACACTCAAAATCCTTCATGCTGGTTTCAGAAGTACGTGAAACAAGAACTTCCAGATACACAAGCTGGATTTAGAAAAGACAGAGGAACTGGAGATCAAATTGCCAGCATCTGTTGGATCATAGAGAAAGCAAGGGAATTTCAGAAAAGCATCTACTTCTGTTTTATGGATTACATGAAAGCCTTTGACTGTGTGGATCACAACAAACTGTGGGAAATTCTGGAAGAGATGGGAACACCAGACCATGTGACCTACCTCCTTAGAAACCTGTATGCAGGTCAAAAAGCAACAGTTAGAACCAGATATGGAAAAGTGGACTGGTTGAAAATTGGGAAAGGAATATGAAAAGGCTGTATATTGTCACCCTGCTTATTTAAATTCTATGCAAAGTGCATCATATGAAATGCCAGGCTGGATGCATCACAAGCTGAAATCAAGATTGCCAGGAGAAACATCAACAACCTCAGATATGCAGATGATAACACTCTAATGGGAGAAAGCAAAGTGAAGAGGAACTAAAGAGCCTCTTGATGAAGGTGAAAAAGGAGAGTGATAAAGCTGGCTTAAAACTCAGCATTCCAAAAACTAAGATCATGGCATCCAGTCTCATCACTTCATGGCAGATAGATGGGGAGAACTGGAAACAGTGGCAGACTTAATGTTATTTGGTTCAAAAATCATTGTAGTCATTAACTACAACCACAAAATTAAAAGATGGTTGCTCCTGGAAGAAAACCTGAGACAAACCTAGACAGTGTATTAAAAAGCAGAGATATCACTTTATTGACAGTGATCCATATAGTCAAAGCCATGGTTTTTCCAGTAGTTGTGTACAGATGTGAGAGTTGGACCATTAAGAAGGCTAAGCAGTGAAGATTTAATGCTTTTGCACAGTGGTGTTGGAGAAGACTCTTGGGAATTTCTTGGACTGCAAGGAGATAAACCTATCAACCCTAAAGGAAGTCAACCCTGAATATTCATCGTAAAGACTGATGCTTAAGCTGAAGCTCTAATACTTTGGCCAACTGATGTAAGAGCTGACTCAATGGAAAAGCCCCTGATGCTGGGAAAGGCTGAGGGCAGAAGGAGAAGGGGACGACAAAGAATGAGATGGTTGAATGGCATCGCCAACTCAGTGGATATGAGTCTGAGCAAACACCAGAAGATAGTGAAGGACAGGGAGGCTGGACATACTGCAGTCTATGGGGTCACAAAGAGTCAGACAGGACTGAGAGGCTGAACAACGAGCATGTGAGTGTGAGAGCCCTGAGGAAATTCTGGAAGAAAAGAATGCCTACCGCTTTGGACCCTCGGAAGACAGCCACTCGCTAAGGTAAAAGCAGCTCCTGATGACCTCCGAGAGCTGGTGATGGATAGGGAGGCCTGGCGTGCTGCAGTTCATGGGGTCGCAAAGAGTCGGACACGACTGAGTGACTGATCTGATCTGATCTGATGTGAAAACACAGATAACTGGACCCAGATAACTGAGGTGCATATCACAGGACTAATTTCAGTGAATCCAGACTCTTACACTTTCCCATACATAGGACAGAGCTAAATTCTTTAACATATTTTGTTTCTTTAGTTAAAAGTAATCTTTTGATGATCCCAGACTTCCCTGGTGGCTCAGACGGTAAAGCGTCTGTCTGCAATTTGGGAGACCAGGGTTCGATCCCTGGGTTGGGAAGATCCCTTGGAGAAGGAAATGGCAATCCACTCCAGTACTATTGCCTGGAAAATCCCATGGACAGAGGAGCCTGGCAGGCTACAGTCCATGGGGTCGCAAAGAGTCGGACACGACTGAGCGACTTCACTTTTGATGATCTCAACTACCTGCTCTTTGTTGAAAAGCTCCTAGAGAGCCTAGCTCCTCCCCTTGCTTCCTCAGAGCGGTTACTCAGGTCTCTCTCAAACATTGTCTCCTGGAATGCAGTCCTCATTTAGCCCCAAGTAAAACCTTACTTGGAGAAGGAAATGGCAACCCACTCCAGTGTTCTTGCTTGGAGAATCCCAGGGACAGGGGAGCCTGGTGGGCTGCTGTTTATGGGGTCGCACAGAATCAGACACGACTGAAGAGACTTAGCAGCAAAACCTTACTAGCAACACTTACATGCAAATTTGTTCAGCAATAATAATGACATTTTAGAGAAATAAACTAAAATTCTCATAAAAGTCTTTGTATTTTTACCTTGTGAGTTATTTCATCATGTATTTTCTGGTTTATTTTCTATTTCATTCATTTCTATATAGCCAGTTTGTAGAAATCTCCTTCAAAGCTTGCTTTGAAGTAAAATGGTCCAACAACTCTTTCTCATCTCTGTGTATATTTACATGGTATCCAAAATATTACAAACTCTGAGATGATAAATGACTAAGGAAATGAAGCCTATTTTCCTCTTGAGAGATGTTATTATTGGGTAAATTACAAAGTTCTTCCTGAATGCTAGCAATTATTAATATAAGTAATGATCAAAACCTAATATTGCTTCATATATTCTAGGCACTGTGTGAAGAATTTTATAAATTATCCTATTTAAGATTTTTTTGAGAACATTATATGTAGATGGAAGAGAGAAAAACTGAAACATAGAGAAGTTCAGCCTTGTACCCTGGACATGTAATTACTGAGGAGCAACCCTGAAAATACATTTCAAAACTCTCTCATCTCAAGTCTTGATCTTGATCTTGAGTCTACATTACCTCCCATGTAAGAACTCACCAAATATTTAGCAGGAGACTTCTTTAACATTCACCTTTCAACAAAGGCTTTCATAAGACTATTTCTCAGCCTAATTTGTGGAAACATTAAAAAATGAATTCAAAAAACCCTTGGGAATTTCAAAGATGTCAACTTCTCCCACTGAGAATTGTCCATCTTCTCTCTCAGAAAATTTTCTAATTGTACATGTTTTATTATATTTATTTATTTAGTCAGTTAAATAACATGTAATCAACCCTGCCCATAAATCATCTGCCCTAAATATCTTTTTTATAAAATTATCCTACATTGAGCATTTATTTTTTGTAATCATCACTCATACTTAATTTGAAAATAACTCAGAGATAAATACATAATTCCTAACTCATAGATAGAAAAGCTGAGAATTAGAATATTTATTTCATTTGTCCAGGATGAGGTAATAAGTAAGTAATAGAATTAAAGCCTGCATCTACTGTTTCAGTTCCAAGCTGAATTTAAGAGCTCTGCAAAATCAGAAGCTTCTGGGAAATGTTGGGCATGTTTCACCATAAACTGAATAATTATCTTGGATTTCATGTTATATTATAAATAAGATTTTGAGAATTCAAGTGTATAGAGGCTGGCATTAGGTTCACAAATAAATAAGCAATTAATGAAATATTAGTCATTGAGAATTAGGAGTTTATTAGAAAGTACCTAATTCACTCTTTTCATGTGCTTACAAAGAATCTGAAACCCAGGGTAGGAAAGGGTCATATCTAAAAGTGCATATTTGGATACTGTCAGATTAAAGAGAAGAATTCAGGTTTTCTAAATGCCAACTTGTTTTATCTTTTCCCTATGGGATTAGCCATTATTCTCACTTGAAATAAGGTAATTTCAACAAAAGACATGGTTTTATTTGTGTAATTCTTCATGTAATTATTTCAATGAGCTTCATTGTTTCCCAAGTGAGAACTGCCTAGGGAAATAATAATGTTGAGAGCTCATAGCCAGATACATCCTTTGACTCAGTCCTATAGGATTTTCTCATGTAAATAGAAAATATACAAAGTAAAGACCTATTATACAGAATTTTTTTAAGCTTCCATTTTTCACACCAGTTTAGCCTGTGTCTTCACTTTATTCTTAACACACAAAAGTAAACTAAGTTGTAATAGTAAGACTAGAGAACTTCCTGCATCTGTCAAATATCCTTGGTAGCACAAAAATGTGGTGCTTTTTGCTCATTATTTTGGAAAGATAGATTCATTTCAAATACTTCTATTCAGTTATCTACACCATCAGGGAATAGATATGGAAATGCTTGCCTTTTGTAGAGTACGCATAGCTCACTAGATACGTAGAACTGGTCCACTAGGAGAGCACTGAGTAAATATTCTCTCGCCTTGCAGAAATTAATAAACAGAAAGCCAGTGAAATAGAGTTGGGAGACTAGAAGGCATAGCAGCATAGCAGAGCTCAACAGGAAGAAGAAAGACTCTTTTTCTTCCTGGCAATGTCTCAGCCAGTGAAACATCATGTGTTCTTTATTTATTAGTGCCCCCCTCAACTTTCTTTTCCCTTCTATAAAAGCATTTATCTTTCCTTGCCTGTGGGGAAATTGCACATGGGTACAGGCCCTAAACTGCAATTCTTGCTGATTCCAAGTTAACTCACGCTTGCTGGAGAAATATTTGGCATCCTATGTGTTTCAGGTCAACAACTATCAATCAGCTTTCTGACCAGTGAAGGATGTGACAATATGCCACCCAGAACTGAGGGTTAGAATCCATTTCAGGTAATCTCCAGAAAGATATGAGCATTTCTATTTGCTAGAATATAGTTACCTTAGTAAATGGTCACAGATCTCTCAGAGAAAGATTAGGTTGAAGATTTGCACCACCTATTTGTGCTGACAGGTATAACTCAAAAATATCTGATAACTTCTTTAGTCAAAGAATCTCTGGATTTGGAAATAATCTATTTCTGGCAACTGGATGAGGAAATATGTTTTTTCTTTTCTGAAATGAAACTTGGTCATTCAATTCAGGCCTCTATTGAGTAAAGTCAACCTGTATTTTATCATCATCACCATCCATTATCAATACCACCATATATTAATTGACTTGGGCTTCCGTAACAAAATAATGCAAATTGCATAGCTTAAATACAAGTCATTCAATTTTTCAAAGTTCTGGAGGCTGGACGTTCAAGATTAAAGTAACAGCAGGGTGGGTTTCTGGTAAGGCCTCTCTTCCTACTTACAGACAGCCTCCTTCTCATTCCATTCTCTCAGGGCCTTTCCTCTGAGCAAACATGTGGACTCTGGTTTACGTTCCATTTCTCACTAGGATACCAGTTCTTTTGGATGAGGCTTCACCCTATGATCTCATGGAGTCCTGCCTGTTTCAATCGTCACTGCTCAAGGCTTCCCAGCCTGTATAGGTATATGAGTGAGGAAACTGATTACATGACTGCAGCCTCAGCCAGTTTCTGACTGCAAGCTTAAGAGAGATGTTGAACTTAAAGTAACCACCTGAACTAATCAAATTCTTGATTTATTATAATTACCTGAAATAGTAAAGTAAGAGTCAGTTTTTTAAACCACTAAATTTGGGAGTGATTTTTATATGGCAATGGTATCTGAAACACTGCAGTAATTTTAACACTATACCATTGGTTCATGGATAAATATGTTAATTGAACAAAATAAATAGTTAAGAAAAAAATAGTAGATAAATAGATTTTATATATTAACATCATCATAGTGATATAGAAGGGTAGTCAGAAACAGAACCCTAAGTCAGATCAAGCTGTTTGTCACTTGAAAAAAAAAATCAATACTCATAAAACTTGGTAATAGGAGACCTGCCTTAAACCACAATGCCAGCAATCTACAGAAATGATGGATTCAGATCAGATCAGATCAGATCAGTCGCTCAGTTGTGTCCGACTCTTTGCGACCCCATGAACTGCAGCACACCAGGCCTCCCTGTCCATCACCAACTCCCGGAGGTCACCCAGACTCGCATCCATCGAGTCAGTGATGCCATCCAGCCATCTCATCCTCTGTCGTCCCCTTCTCCTCTTGCCCTCAATCCCTCCCAGCATCAGAGTCCTTTCCACTGAGTCAACTTTTTGCATGAGTTGGCCAAAATACTGGAGTTTCAGCTTTAGCATCATTCCTTCCAAAGAAATCCCAGGGCTGATCTCCTTCAGAATGGACTGGTTGGATCTCCTTGCAGTCCAAGGGACTCTCAAGAGTCTTCTCCAACACCACAGTTCAAAAGCATCAATTCTTCGGCACTCAGCCTTCTTCACAGTCCAGCTCTCACATCCATACATGATCACAGGAAAGACCATAGCCTTGACTAGGCGAACCTTTGTTGGCAAAGTGATGTCTCTGCTTTTGAATATGCTATCTAGGTTGGTCATAACTTTCCTTCCAAGGAGTAAGAGTCTTTTAATTTCATGGCTGCAGTCACCATCTGCAGTGATTTTGGAGCCCAGAAAAATAAAGTCTGACACTGTTTCCACTGTTTCTCCATCTATTTCCCATGTAGTGATGGGACCAGATGCCATAATCTTCGTTTTCTGAATGTTGAGCTTTAAGCCAACCTTTCCACTCTCCACTTTCACTTTCATCAAGAGGCTTTTGAGTTCCTCTTCACTTTCTGCCATAAGGGTGGTGTCATCTGCATATATCTGAGGTTATTGATATTTCTCCCAGCAATCTTGATTCCAACTTGTGTTTCTTCTAGTCCAGCATTTCTCATGATGTACTCTGCATAAAAGTTAAATAAGCAAGGTGACAATATACAGCCTTGACATACTCCTTTTCCTATTTGGAACCAGTCTGTTGTTCGATTACATGTTGGCAAAAATCACCTCCAAAGATTCTGCTGAGCCATTTTGAATGGAAGAAGGGAAGAAATCTCAGTTAATCATTGAGGTAGAGAGTCAGATTCCTTGACACCCCCCACTGCATGCAGGCTTGTTGACTACTTGTAGGTGTTACCTTGTTCACAGTATGGTCACACAGTTTCACTGTGAAATTATTTAAAAGGAACCTAGGAAAGAAATATGAAAATCTGTTACTTATTTTTAATTTCTAACTTTTTTGATCTACAGAAAGAACAAGCCAGTTAGCCAAGCTGTTGTTATAAACTAAAATATTTGAAATGTATGCTTGGGCTGAAAATGAGTAAAGAATGGGGTGTCTGGTTAAAGGTTACTTATGCTGTAACTTTGATATAGTGACAAGGAAAAGGCTTGCTGCTCAGAAGAGTTTCTTGTAAACAGCTGCTTAAAATAGAAAATCAGAGGTCAGATCAGATCAGTCATTCAGTTGTGTCCCACACTTTGCGACCCCATGAATTGTAGCACGCCAGGCCTCCCTGTCCATCACCAACTCCCGGAGGTCACTCAGACTTACATCCATCTAGTCAGTGATGCCATACAGCCATCTCATCCTCTATCATCCCCTTCTCCTCTTGCCCCCAATCCCTCCCAGCATTAGAGTCTTCTCCAATGAGTCAACAATTCGCATGAGGTGGCCAAAGTATTGAAGTTTCAGCTTTAGCATCATTCCTTCCAAAGAGATCCCAGGGCTGATCTCCTTCAGAATGGACTGGTTGGATCTCCTTGCAGTCCAAGGGACTCTCAAGAGTCTTCTCCAACACCACAGTTCAAAAGCATCAATTCTTCGGCACTCAGCCTTCTTCACAGTCCAACTCTCACATCCATACATGACCACAGGAAAAACCATATCCTTGACTAGATGAACCTTTGTTGGCAAAGTAATGTCTCTGCTTTTCAATATACTATCTAGGTTGGTCCTAAGTTTTCTTCCAACGAGTAAGTGTCTTTTAATTTCATGGCTGGAGTCACCATCTGCAGTGATTTTGGAGCCCAGAAAAATAAAGTCTGACACTGTTTCCCCTGTTTCCCCATCTATTTCCCATGAAGTGATGGGACCAGATGCCATGATCTTTATTTTCTGAATGTTGAGCTTTAAGCCAACTTTTTCACTCTCCACTTTCACTTTCATCAAGAGGCTTTTGAGTTCCTCTTCACTTTCTGCCATAAGGGTGGTGTCATCTGCATATCTGAGGTTATTGATATTTCTCCCAGCAATCTTGATTCAAGCTTGTGTTTCTTCCAGCCTAGCGTTTCTCATGATGTACTCTGCATATAAGTTAAATAAACAGGGTGACAGTATACAGCCTTGATGAACTCCTTTTCCTATTTGGAACCATTCTGTTGTTCCATGTCCAGTTCTAACAGTTGCTTCCTGATCTGCACACAAATTTCTCAAGAGGCAGATCAGGTGGTCTGGTATTCCCATCTCTTTCAAAATTTTCCACAGTTTATTGTGATCCACATAGTCAAGGCTTTGGCATAGTCAATAAAGCAGAAATAGATGCTTTTCTGTAACTCTCTTGCTTTTTCCATGATCCAGCGGGTGTTGGCAATTTAATCTCTGGTTCCTCTGCCTTTTCTCAATCCAGCTTGAACATCAGGAAGTTCACGATTCACATATTGCTGAAGCCTTGCTTGGAGAATTTTGCACATTACTTTACTAGTGTGTGAGATGAGAGCCATTGTGCGGTAGTTTGATCATTCTTTGGCATTGCCTTTCTCTGGCATTGGAATGAAAACTGACCTTTTCCAGTCTTGTGGCCACTGATGAGTTTTCCAAATTTGTGAATAGAAGAGAAGCAAAAAGCAAAGGAGAAAAGGAAAGACATAAGCATATGAATGCAGAGTTCCAAAGAGTAGCAAGAAGAGATAAGAAAGCCCTCTTCAGTGAACAAGCAAAGAAACAGAGGAAAACAACAGAATGAGAAAGACTAGGGATCTATTCAAGAAAATCAGAGATACGAAAGGAACATTTCATGCAAAGATGGGCTTGATGAAGGACAGAAATTCTATGTACCTAACAGAAGCAGAATATATTAAGAAGAGATGGCAAGAATACACAGAAGAACGGTACAAAAAAGATCTTCACGACCCAGATAATCACAATGGTGTGATCACTCACCTAGAGCCAGACATCGTGGAATGTGAAGTCAAGTGGGCCTTAGAAAGCATCACTGCGAACAAAGCTAGTGGAGGTGATGGAATTCCAGTTGAGCTATTTCAAATCCTGAAAGATGATGCTGTTAAAGTGCTGCACTCAATATGCCAGCAAATTTGGAAAATAGCAAATAAATATAATTAAATATCTGCACTCACAATAAGCAAGATATATGTGCATTTGTAATGGAAAATTAATAATCACAGTTCATAGTTGTTGCCTCAACATTCAAGAGACAACGTCCAGTATAAAGAGTTCAGCCTTTGACCTGTTGGCCACTTACAACACTTAGGTGTTTATATCTGGCTTTACACTATTTTCATTGCTATCTTTTGGGTCTGTCCAAACAGTAGACATATTTAATAATAATTATTGTAACTTTTGAAATTCCCTTTGCAAAAACATATGTTAGTTAAATATAAGTATGCTCTGTTATTTTATACACAGAAGAATAGAAGCAGAGAACTTGAACCGTGTATGACCCTGTGCGACCCCCGGGATGGCAGCCCACCAGGTTCCCCCATCCCAGGAATTATCCAGGCAAGAAAACTGGAGTTGGTTACCATTTCCTTCTCCAATGCATGCAAGTGAAAAGTGAAAATGAAGTCGCTCAGTCGTGTCTGACTCCTAGCAACCCCATGGACTGCAGCCTACCACGCTCCTCCGTCCGTGGGATTTTTCAGGCAAGAGTACCGAAGTGGGTTGCCATTGCCTTCTTTGATACCAGAGTTAAATAGCATCATTACTCACAACAGCCAACAGGTGAAAACAACTCAAATTTCTTTGACATGTTTGGAAAGACTGTTGTTATTATCTCTCCAAACATTTTCTTAGGTCCTCTTCTTCTGAGACTCTTATATATATTGCAAATGTTGGTGTTTCTTTATTTCATGGCACTAATTTCCACTATTCTGTCTTCCAAGTTATTTATCTATTCTTCTGCCTCAATTATTCTGGTATTGATTCCTTCTAAGATATTTGCCATTTCAGTTGTTATTCATCTCTGTTTGTTTGTTCTTTAGTTCTTGTATGTCTTTATTAAATATTTCTTGCTGCTTCTCAATTCATGCCTCCATTCTTTTTCTGAGATGTAGGATCACTTTCCCTACAATTGCTATGATTTATTTTTTCAATAAATTGCCTATTTCCACTGCACTTAGTGGAAAAATGGCTGTCTGAGGAGGCCATACAAATAGCCATGAAAAGAAGAGAAGTGAAAAGCAAAGGAGAAAAGGAAACATATACCCATTTGAGTGCAGAGTTCCAAAAAATAGCAAATAGAGATAAGAAAGATTTTCTCGGTGATCAATGCAAAGAAATAGAGGGAAACGATAGAATGGGTAAGACAAGATCTCGTCAAGAAAATTAGAGATACAAAGGGAATACTTCTTAATAAGATGGGCTCAATAAAGGACAGAAATGGTATGGACCTAACAGAAGCAGAAGATATTAAGAAGAGGTGGCAAGAATACACAGAAGAACTGTACAAAAATGATCTGTACAACCCAGATAATCTCAATGGTGTGATCACTCATCTAGACCCAGACACCCTGGAAAGTGAAGTCAAGTGGGCCTTAGAAAGCATTACTATGAACAAAGTTAGTAGAGGTGATGGAATTCCAGTTGAGCTATTTAAAATCCTAAAAGATGATGCTGTGAAAGTGCTGTACTCAATATGCCAGCAAATTTGGAAAATTCAGTAGTGACCACAGGACTAGAAAAGGTAGGTTTTCCTTCCAATCCCAAAGAGAGACAATGGCAAAGAATGCTCAAACTACTGCACGAGTGCACTCATCACACATGCTAGTAAAGTAATGCTTAAAATTCTCCAAGCCAGGCTTCAGCAATACAAGAACCATGAATTTCCAGACGTTCAAGCTGGTTTTAGAAAAGTCAGAGGAACCAGAGATCAAATTGCCAACATCTGCTGGATCATCAAAAAGCAAGAGAGTTCCAGAAAAACATCTATTTCTGCCTCATTGATTATGCCAAGTCTTTGACTGTGTGGATCACAATAAACTGTGGAAAAGTATGAAAGAGATGGGAATACCAGACCATTTGACCTGCCTCTTGAGAAACCTGTATGCAGGTCAGGAAGCAACAGTTAGAACTGGACATGGAACAACAGACTGGTTCCAAATAGGAAAAGGAGTACATCAAGGCTGTATGTTGTTACCCAGCTTATTTAACTTATATGCAGAGTACATCATGAGAAATGCTGGGCTGGAAGACACACAAGCTGGAATCAAGATTGCTGGGAGAAATATCAATAGCCTCAGATATGCAGATGACACCACCCTTATGGCAGAAAGTGAAGAGGAACTAAAAAGCCTCTTGATGAAAATGAAAGAGGAGAGTGATAAAGTTGGCTTAAAGCTCAACATTCAGAAAACTAAAATCATGGCATCCAGTTCCGTCAATTCATGGCAAATAGATGGGGAAACAGTGGCTGATTTTATTTTTCTGGGCTCCAAAATCACTGCAGATGGTGACTGCAGTCATGAAATTAAAAGGCACTTACTCCTTGGAAGGAAAGTAATGACCAGGCTAGATATCATATTAAAAAGCAGAGACATTACTTTGTCAACAAAGGTCCATCTAGTCAAGGCTATGGTTTTTCCAGTGGTCATGTATGCATATGAGAGTTGGACTATAAAGAAAGCCGAGTGCCGAAGAACTGATGCTTTTGAGCTGTGCTGTTGCAGAAGATCTTTGAGTCCCTTGGTCTGCAAGGCGATCCAACCAGTCCATCCTAAATGAGATCAGTCCTGGGTGTTCCTTGAAAAGACTGATGTTGAAGCTGAAACTGCAATACTTTGGCCACCTGATGTGAAGAGCTGACTCATTGGAAAAGATCCTGATTCTGGGAAAGCTTGAGGGCAGAAGGAGAAGAGGATGGCAGAGCATGAGATGGTTCGATGGCATCACTAACTCAATGGACATGGGTTTGGGTGGACTTCGAGTGTTGGTGATAGACAGGGAGGCCTGGCATGCTGCAGTTCAAGGAGTCACATAGGGTCAGACATGACTAAGCAACTAAACTGAACTATTTGTTAGTTTGAAGTTTTATCTTGTCCTTTCATCTGGGTCATGTGCTCTTATGTTCTCTAACTTTCTGTGAATTTTGTTTTAAGTTCCACAGGCTGCCGTCTGTAGTTCTTATTTCTGCCCCTTTGCTTTTGGTGGATGAGGCTGTCTTAAGTGGCTTATGTAGGCTTCCTGATGGGAGGGACTGGTTCTTGTATACTGATGGGTGTCCTGTGTCTTTTCACTCTGGTGGGCAGGGTTGTGCTCTGGACTTCTATGAGAAGCCTGTCTGATATTGGGTTGATCTGTATTCCCATCCTGTTGGTTGCTTTCTTGAGGTATCCAGCAAAAGCATCTATAGGTGGAGAATGGGTCTAATGGTGGCTTCCAGAAAGGCTCATACCAATGATTGGTCTCCAGATTTGCTACTGCCATCATCTTTGTCCCGAACATGAGCCAAAGACATACTCCACTTCTGCAGTTTTCAATACTAGAAAGTATGTCTGGCCCTGTCTTTTGGAATGTCATTGTTTCTTTTTGTCCCCAAATCCTAATATGTACACAACCATGTGTGTACCCTCCAAGAGTGTAGTTTCTGCTACCTTTGTCATTGTGGAATTTCTGTGATTAAACACTGCTTGCCTTCAAAGCCAGATCCTCTAAGGGCTCCTTGTGCTGGATATCCAGCCTGGTGAGCCTGACAGAGGGCTCAAGACTTTCACTCCTTGTGGCATAAATTCTGTAGTAAAATTGCTTTCAATTTGTAGGTTGCCCACCAGGTGGGTATATAATTTGATTTAATCATGATTGTGCTTCTCCTACAATCTTATTGTGGCTTCTTTGCCTTTGGATGTAGGGTATCTATTTTGGTAGGTTCCAGTATTTTTTTTTTTTTTTTTGATATATGATTGTTCAGCTGCTGGCTGTGATTATAGTGTTTACATGAGAATGGGTGAACTCACATCCTCTGTTCCACAATCTTGAGCTAATCTCTGTTCTCTAAACTAAATTATGACTCATTGAAAGAGAACTAAAATGCTTATAGGTAAAAGTCTCTATAACCCTTCCAGCTGAATGCAAGGAACAACTCATTTTTTTCTGTTTATCTGAATGAAGTAAAATAAGTCACTAGATATGTGGTATCTTCAAAAGCCTAGGAACAAAATTTATATGTTCAGTATGTTTTCAATACATAGCTGACATAAGGCCTAAAAATATGTAAAAATTCATAGTAATTCCATATAAGCCACAACTATTCTCAAACTTGAAATGAAGTGATAGTATTTGTAACCTAGAGAAGAAAGAATGGTGGTTTTTCAATAAGTATTTCAATGTGATCTACCAGAAGAGCAAAGAAGATATAAAAATGTATGTGTTTTAAAGCATTAGAGAAATATCAAATGCTCAGTGTTTTGTGGAACCAATATTTTGAAAAGCCAGGAACTAAACCCTGAATTTTAGGTGCTCTTTTCACTAAAGATATGGACCAATTCTAAAAACCACACAGGAAAGACTGAAAAGACTTAGTGGAAGTTCCTACAAATGCTTTTCTCTTGGGACAATAAATGGGATTCAAATCCTGCCAAAAAAGAAGAGAAATTTGGAAACAACCAGGCTCTCATTTGAGATTACAAAAAGCTTTCTACTCTTTATAGCAATAAAACAAAGTCAGATTTAAGAGATGGTTCCAAAAAAAAAGTGTTGCTGCTGTTTGTGTCAGAGTATTCTACCTGAGTTTACCTCCAGGAGTTTTACAGTATCCACTGTTACATTTAGGTCTTTAATCTTTTTAGAGTTTATTTTTGTAAATGACATAAGAGATGCTGTTTAAGAGACACTCTTTTCTTCATATTATATGCTCGCCTTGTGGAGACAGCCTTGCACGATTTGGTAAACACGGTCAGACTAGTACCATGCTTGGACATTGCTATGTGGTCAAATTATGAAAGAAAGAGCTCCAGTTGACCACTGAGCCTGAGAAGGTGACATTTGTGAGAAGAAACCATGAGTTGGAGTGTCTTATTCAGAGAAGCTCTGATTTATCAACAGTGTTGTAGTAAGTAGGATGACCTGGCATTTTCCATGGGTATAGAGAATCATTACAAGTATCCCCCCATTTTTGAAAATTCACCTTAGACTCTTTGCTTTTGTGAAGACCAATGTTAGTATTTGTTTTCATTAATAGAAAAGAAATGTGAAGATTTTTGCTTTTAAAAAAATTCCATTACCATAGTAATGTTGGACATTTTTAAAATTTAAGTAAATTGAACTTTCAAAAAGAATAAGAATCTTGTCGTGCTGAAATGTAGTCCTACATTTGAGACAAGACTATAACACCTGACACCATCTTCTTGAAGGATAAAGTGAATCATTTAGACAGTAGATGATTTTCTCATTAGTAGACCTAGACATGCCACAGACAACTCTGTTTACTTGAAAGAAAGTAAAAACTGAGTTTTAAGAAAGTAAAACTGAGTTTTAAGACTTGAATGGGAAGTTTCTAGCTGAAATTTTTTAAAGAGAGCTGAATTTCAGTAATAATTCCTGATACACTAATGGGGGAAACATGTATCAGGCCAGGCAAGTAAATTAGTAATCTACTTTGGCTTTAATTTGCTTCTTTGTAAAACTAGTATTGCCTCCCTGGTGAATTAAAAACAAACAAACAAACAAACAACACTTGCCAATGCTGGAGACATGGGCTCAATTCCTGGGTAGGGAAGATTACCTGGAGAAAGAAATGACAACTCATTTCAGTATTCTTGCCTAAAAATCACATGGACAGATGATTTGCAAAGAGCCTGACACAAATTAGGGACTAAACAATGACAATAAAATCTGGGACGACCCAGAGGGATGGTATGGGGAGGGAGGAGGCAGGAGGGTTCAGGATGGGGAACACATGTATACCTGTGGTGGATTCATTTTGATATATGGCAAAACCAATACACTACTGTAAAGTTAAAAAATAAAATTAAATTAAAAAAATCTGTATAACTGAACACTGTCTAACACCATACACAAAAATAAACTCAAAATGGATTAAAGAGCTAAATATAAGACCAGAAACCATAAAACTCCTAGAGGAAAACATAGGCAAAACACTCTCTGACTTACATCACAGCAGGATCCTCTATGACCCACCTCCCAGAATATCGGAAATAAAATCAAAAATGAACAAATGGGACCT
Source organism: Tragelaphus eurycerus (assembly GCA_935064755.1). Lineage (NCBI taxonomy): Eukaryota > Metazoa > Chordata > Mammalia > Artiodactyla > Bovidae > Tragelaphus > Tragelaphus eurycerus. Next base: position 4,888,039 of record CAKXYN010000123.1, read on the forward strand.
AATCAAACTTAAAAGCTTCTGCACAACAAAGGAAACTATAGGCAAGCTGAAAAGACAGCCTTCAGAATGGGAGAAAATAATAGCAAATGAAGCAACAGACAAACAACTAATCTCAAAAATATACAAGCAACTTCTACAGCTCAATTCCAGAAAAATAAACGACCCAATCAAAAAATGGGCCAAAGAACTTAATAGACATTTCTCCAAAGAAGACATACAGATGGCTAACAAACACATGAAAAGATGCTCAACATCACTCATTATCAGAGAAATGCAAATCAAAACCACTATGAGATACCATTACACGCCAGTCAGAATGGCTGCTATCCAAAAATCCACAAGCAATAAATGCTGGAGAGGGTGCGGAGAGAAGGGAACCCTCTTACACTGTTGGTGGGAATGCAAACTAGTACAGCCACTATGGAGAACAGTATGGAGATTCCTCAAAAAACTGGGAATAGAACTGCCTTATGACCCAGCAATCCGACTGCTGGGCATACACACTGAGAAAACCAGAATTGAAAGAGGCACGTGTACCCCAATGTTCATAGCAGCACTGTTTACAATAGCCAGGACGTGGGAACAACCTAGATGTCCATCCACAGATGAATGGATAAGCAAGCTGTGGTACATATACACGATGGAGTATTACTCAGCCATTAAAAAGAATACATTTGAATCAGTTCTAATGAGGTGGATGGAACTGGAGCCTATTATACAGAGTGAAGTAAGCCAGAAAGAAAAACACAAATACAGTATACTAACGCATATATATGGAATTTAGAAAGATGGTAACAATCACCCTGCTTATGAGACAGCAAAAGAGACACTGATGTATAGAACAGACTTTTGGACTCTGGGACTGGGAGAGGGTGGGACGATTGGGGAGAATAGCATTGAAATATGTATAATATCATATCTGAAACGAATCAGTCCAGGTACGATGCCCTATAACAGATGCCTGGGACTGGAGCACTGGGATGACCTGGAGGGATGGTGTGGGAAGGGGGGAGGGAGGAGGGTTCAGGATGGGGAACACGTGTATTCTGGTGGCGGATCCATCTCGATGTATAGTAAAAGTAATACAATATTGTAAAGTTAAGAAAAATTAAAAAAAAAAATCTGTATAACTGTTAGTGAAGCTAGCAGTTTAGTAAATGAATAAATCAACTGAAGTGAATATGCTGCAGATAATGAAGTGCTAATTTAATGTAAATTTATGTAACAGCTTCAGAAAAAGCAAAAAACACACAAACAAACTTTTTACACAGGTTTTCAGTACACAAGGATATTTCAAGTAGACAAATTCCTTATTTTCAAAGTTCTCCAGAGCAATAACTTTGAAACATAATCATATGTTTTTTGTTGAGACATAATAAAAGATGGCAACCCTTGTATCAAATGACTCTTAATTCTTGCTATCGAACCAATACAATATTGTAAAGTTAAATAAAATTTAAAAAAAAGAGGGATAGGCTACCCACTCCAAAAAAAAAAAAAAAAATAGATAAGCCATAAGGATATTTAGAAAATGGAGGAAATGAATAATTTCAAAATCTCTAGCTTATTCCTTGTGGCAAGAAAACATTCAGATTGTGAATTATTCTTTCTTCTCTATGCAGTTGACTCTTGCTTTTATGATTATTTATAGTACAAAAAAAATAGCTCTGATTCTTTCACTATTATTTATAGTACAAAAAAAAAATAGCTCTGATTCTTATCCCTTCCCAGTGTATCTGGCAAAGAATTTCTATTTCTAATTTACTTTAAACAAAAATAGACAAAGGTCTTTAAGATCAATATCCTAAAGAAAAGCCAATTTCATCCAAAAGACATATATGAAGAATTTAGTGAAGCAGATGTAGGACAGTGAAGAAAAACATACTCTACAATCATCAACCCTGGGGTTTATAGTTGTTTCCATTGCATAATCTGAAGTTATAAACACGAACACTGAAGTTTTCAAATAGTACATTAAAAGTTAATAAAATGCCTAAAATGTGCCTCACTATGGTTAAATAATCAACATATAGTTTCTGGGCCTTTTTAATCTGTCAATAATCAGCAAAATTTCTTATTCTCTGTAATAATTCACAACTGGTACAACCCTCCGTATGTATACAAATCATTTCTTTCTTGGCTTCATAAACAGCCTAAGTTACTCTTCTCTTCAGCAAATTTCTCATGGCAATTTTCACCTCTGTGTTTCTCACTGTGTAAATGATAGGATTTAGCATGGGAGTGAGGACTGCAAAGAATGCAGTCACCCACTTGTCCACAGGATAGGTGGCCACAGGATGCATGTAGGTGAATATACAAGGGGCAAAAAGAGAACCACTACTGTAAAGTGGGAGCCACATGTAGAGAGGGCCTTGTGTCATCCTTCAGAGCCATGGGATTTCAGGGAGCTCAGGATGACCATGTAAGAGATGAGAAGCAGGAAAAAATGAGCAAGCACGTGGCCCCATTGTTAGCTGCCACCACGATTCCAAGCATGTAGGTGTGGCTACAGGCAAGTTTTAATAATGAGATGAAATCACACATAAAGTGATCAATGACATTTGAGCCAAAGAAGGTCACATCTACCATGAAAAGAATCTGCACAGTGTCATGCAGGATTCCCCCAATTCAGGCCACCACTACCAGGAGCTGGCAGAGCCCCTGTTGCATGATGGTCGTGTAGTGCAGAGGCTTGGATATAGCCACAGAGCAGTCATAGGCCATGACACTGAGGACAATAACCTCTACTCCTCCCAGGAAATGCTCTAGAAAGAGATGAGTCAGGCAGCCACCCCTGGAGATGGTTCTCCTCTGGTACAGCAGGTCAGTGATCAATTTCGGGGTGCTGACAGAGGTGAAGATGGCATCTATGAAGGACAAGTGAGTGAGAAAGAAGTATGTGGGAGCTGAAAGTGTGGGGCTGAGGAGATGGTGATGACGATGAGCAGGTTGGTGAGCACGGTGAATAGGAACATGGGCAAAAGGACAACAAAGAGTATTTTCTGCAGTTGTGGATTCTGTGTGAGTCCCAAGAGAAAAAATTTAGTCATGTTGTTGGAAGATGTGAGAAGCTCCATTTAAGAAGTAATATGTTCTTGGATCCTGAATTACCTACAAAGGAATCAAGAATTGTACCTATTAATCATGATAGCATGATAGTCTGAATTTCTTAGAACACAGACAGAGCAGTCACTGTAGCTGTGGAAAATGTCTTTGGCACTTTGCCCCAGTACTTGTTTTATGTCTTTCTTATTTTCTCCATGATGCTGTCTGTCTCTTCAGACACCTTGTACTTGTAACCTGTAAATTACCTATAGGGCAACACATGATCTATAGTTTACTGTGAAAACACTGGGCTATCTCCATGAGACATGGATTCTCATTCTGGTTCAGCTCCATGTGCTTCTACTTAGTATCTCAGTGCCCCGTGTTTCTAAGCCTTCCTCTGTCAGGTTACAACTTGTATTTAATTCTTAGGTGTGCATCTTGTATCTTGTAAGGTGACAGGTGCCACACACAGGTAAGAGTTACTTCTTTTTTCATGAGAATTTACATTTGAATTCTCAGCTCTAGCTGGAAAGAAATACATGGTCAATAGAATTTATCATAAGCAGAGGGTTTGGGGAAATATGCAGAATTCACTAATGACACACTCCACCTGGTAGCAATCCAAATACATAAACTATTCAACTGTATTTTCTCACTAACCATGGTGCCTGACATGATGTTTGCAGTGTCTGAAATCTATTAGATGATGAGTGAAAGCTTGGTAAATTGTCATTCAATATGGATAAGAATATGCCTGATTCCCCAGACCACAAACCTAGGAGAAATTCATGTATTCTTTTATTCTGCTCTGTTTATTATTGCTCTCTACTTTATAAGAGACAAAATAAAGATTTGAAAGGGAAGATGAAAAGTTTAACTGATTCTGATGGACCATATTGGGTAAATATGAAAATATTTAATTGCCTTTAGGAAAAAGTATGTTACTGGGTGATTTTACTTTCAAGATAATTATTATTAATTGATATTTATTATTCTTCAAAATTATGTTTCACATTGAATTCAACATAAATGCATTCAATTAATATACAGCTTCCAGAAAATTGGATAAAACATAACTATTGCACAGGTTTTCAATAAACAAAGATCTTTCAAGTAGAGGAAATCCTTATTTTCAAAGGTCTAAAACTGGCAAGTTAATGTGGAGAACAGAAAGTGTCTTTAAGGTAATGTACAGATATAGGTAACTATACATTGTTTTCTGAAACTACCTGAACAGAAGCGAAGAACTTTCTTTAGCATGTATCTTTAATTTTGACTTCCTTCTTGAGTTTATATAAGACCAACACTATGAAAAAAGGGGGAAAAAAGAAAAGGAATATTGATTTCTTATGAATTTAGGTATTTGAAAATGCATGAATTTATTATGATGTCCAAGTACTTAGTATTGTGTAAACTAAATATTCGGGGAAGGCAGTGGCACCCCCACCCCAGTACTTTTGCCTGGAAAATCCCATGGATGGAGGAGCCTGGTAGGCTCCAGTCCATGGGGTCGCTAAGAGTCGGACACGACTGAGCGGCTTCACTTTCACTTTTCACTTTCATGCATTGGAGAAGGAAATGGCAACCCACTCCAGTGTTCTTGCCTGGAGAATCCCAGGGACAGGGGAGCCTGGTGAGCTTCCATCTATGGGGTCGCACAGAGTCGGACACGACTGAAGCGACTTAGCAGCAGTAGCAGCAGCAAACTAAATATTTAGATGATAACTGATATTTAAATTTTATTATAGTTATTTGTGGTTTAACTTACATATGCAAATCATGACTTTAACATACTGCTTTCATAAACATTAAGTGGTAACTATGAGTCTTATAATGCTCAAAAATTCTCCAAGCCAGGCTTCAGCAATATGTGAACCATGAACTTCCTGATGTTTAAACTGGTTTTAGAAAAGGCAGAGGTACCAGAGACGAAATTGCCAACATCCACTGGATGATGGAAAAAGCAAGAGAGTCCCAGAAAAACATCTATTTCTGCTTTATTGACTAGGCCAAAGCCTTTGACTGTGTGAATCACAATAAACTGTGGAAAATTCTGAAAGAGATGGGAATACCAGACCACCTGATCTGCCTCTTGAGAAATCTGTATGCAGGTCAGGAAGCAACAGTTAGAGCTGGACATGGAACAACAGACTGGTTCCAAATAGGAAAAGGAGTTCGTCAAGGCTGTATATTGTCACCCTGTTTATTTAACTTATATGCAGAGTACATCATGAGAAACACTGGACTGGAAGAAACACAAGTTGGAATCAAGATTGCTGGGAGAAACATCAATAACCTCAGATATGCAGATGACACCACCCTTATGGCAGAAAGTGAAGAGGAACTAAAAAGCCCCTTGATGAAAGTGAAAGTGGAGAGTGAAAAGGTTGGCTTAAAGCTCAACACTCAGAAAATGAAGATCATGGCATCCGGTCCCATCACTTCATGGGAAATAGATGGGGAAACAGTGGAAACAGTGGAAGACTTTATTTTTCTGGGCTCCAAAATCACTGTAGATGGTGACTGCAGCCATGAAATTAAAAGATGCTTACTCCTTGGAAGGAAAGTTATGACCAACCTATATCGCATATTCAAAAGCAGAGACATTGCTTTGCCAACAAAGGTTCATCTAGTCTAGGCTATGGTTTTTCCTCTGGTCATGTATGGATGTGAGAGTTTGACTGTGAAGAAGGCTGAGCGCCAAAGAATTGATGCTTTTGAACTGTGGTGTTGGAGAAGACTCTTGAGAGTCCCCTTGGACTGCAAGGAGAATCAACCAGTCCATTCTGAAGGAGATCAGCCCTGGGATTTCTTTGGAAGGAATGATGCTAAAGCTGAAACTCCAGTACTTTGGCCACCTCATGCGGAGTTGACTCACTGGAAAAGACTCTAAAGCTGGGAGGGATTGGGGACAAGAGGAGAAGGGGACGACAGAGGATGAGATGGCTGGATGGCATCACTGACTTGATGGACGTGAGTCTCAGTGAACTCTGGGAGTTGGTGATGGACAGGGAGGCCTGGCGTGCTGCGGTTCATGGGGTCGCAAAGAGTCAGACACGACTGAGCGACTGATCTGATCTGATGAGTCTTATTATAATAACGACACTTCAAACAAAGATGAAATTCACAGTATTTCTTAAAGTAGTTGTTTATTACGAAAGTTCTAGAATTAGATAAACATGATATTTATGAAAGCAATTACATTATTTACCTGTATATAGAGATGGTAAAATGCACTTATTTCAGCCACTTTCATTGAATAATATTCATATGGAATTTAAAAAACAGACAATAATATTCACACTTTATAACAAGAAATTTAAAAAATGGAATAAGAATATCGTTTGCTACGGAGAAGAAGCCAGGTCACTATATCCTAGGCCAGGAACTGATCTTTAAGTTATTGTTTTGCAACTAAAGAAGAATGACACATATATTGTCACTAACTTGAAAGCCCATTACAATTATCTACTAAAATAAATAAATATCAATATTGAAGGTATTTGATAATAAATGTAATTCAATTCAACTCAGAAATATTCCTATATAGAACCATATTCACACACCATGTTCAGATAGCCTGAATGAAAAATTAAAACTATGAAAGTGAAAGAGGAGAGTGAAAAAGTTGTCTTAAAGCTCAACATTCAGAAAATGAAGATCATGGCATCTGGTCCCATCACTTCATGGTAAATAGAGAGGGAAACAGTGGAAACAGTGTCAGACTTTATTTTTTTGGACACGAAAATCACTGCAGATGGTGAATGCAGCCAGGAAATTAAAAGACACTTACTTCTTAGAAGAAAAGTTATGACCAACTTAGATAGCATATTGAAAAGCAGAGACATTACTTTGCCAACAAAGGTCCATCTAGTCAAGGCTATGGTTTTTCCAGTGGTCGTGTATGGATGTGAGTTGGACTGTGAAGAAGGCTGAGCGCCGAAGAATTGATGCTTTTCAACTGTGGTGTTGGAGAAGACACTTGAGAGTCCCTTGGACTGCAAAGATTTCCAACCAGTCCATTCTGAAGGAGATCAGCCCTGGAATTTCTTTGGAAGGAATGATGCTGAGGCTGAAACTCCAGAACTTTGGCCACCTCACTCGAGGAGTTGACTCATTGGAAAAGACTCTGATGCTGGGAGGGATTGGAGGCAGTTGGAGAAGAGGACGACAGAGGATGAGATGGCTGGATGGCATCACTGACTCGATGGACATGAGCATGAGTGAACTCCAGGAGTTGGTGATGGACAGGGAGGCCTGGCATGCTGCAATTCATGGGTTCACAAAGAGTCGGACACAACTGAGCGACTGAAGTGAACTGAACTGAAGGCTTCCCAGGTGTCTCAGTCATAAAGAATCTGTCTGCAATGCAGGAACTGCAGGAGACAGCAGAGCTTTTCTGTCCCTGAGTCAGGAAGATGCCCTGGAGGAGAAATTGCCTACCCACTCCAGTATTCCTGCCGGGATAACCCCATGAACAGAGAAGCCTGGCAGGCTACAGTCTATGGAGTCTCAAAACTGCAGACACAACTGAGCAACTGAGCACACACACAAATATTTATGAGATAAAAATTTTGTTGAAGTATCATTAGAAAAATGTCTTGAATTCTTCTGTCAACTCTGGAATGAAAGCTAGTGTCAGATCAGAGAATTAGTGTGGACTGACAAAGTTATCATTCTCAACTTCATAAAAGATAGAAATCCATTTACAATGATTCATTGAGTGGTCATCCAATATCTATCTAATTAACTACAGTGCTGAGTAGAGAAGTTGCTTAATTTTTTTTGTTTTCACAACCTTGGATACTTTTTATTATCTGCATATTGTCATGAAATTTTTAATTGAGCTCAGATCAGATCAGATCAGTCACTCAGTCTTGTCCGACTCTTTGCGACCCCATGAACTGCAGCACGCCAGGCCTCCCTATCCATCACCAGCTCTCGGAGGTCACTCAGACTCACATTCATCGAGTCAGTGATGCCATCCAGCCATCTCATCCTCTGTCGTCCCCTTCTCCTCCTGCCCTCAATCCCTCCCAGCATCAGAGTCTTCTCCAATGAGTCAACTCTTCGCATGAGGTGGCCAAAGTACTGGAGTTTCAGCTTGAGCATCATTCCTTCCAAAGAAATCCCAGGGCTGATCTCCTTCAGAATGGACTGGTTGGATCTCCTTGCAGTCCAAGGGACTCTCAAGAGTCTTCTCCAACACCACAGTTCAAAAGCATCAATTCTTCGGCACTCAGCCTTCTTCACAGTCCAGCTCTCACATCCATACATGACCACAGGAAAGACTATAGCCTTGACTAGGCGAACCTTTGTTGGCAAAGTGATGTCTCTGCTTTTGAATATGCTATCTAGGTTGGTCATAACTTTCCTTCCAAGGAGTAAGCGTCTTTTAATTTCATGGCTGCAGTCATCATCTGCAGTGATTTTGGAGCCCAGAAAAATAAAGTCTGACACTGTTTCCACTGTTTCTCCATCTATTTCCCATGTAGTGATGGGACCAGATGCCATGATCTTCGTTTTCTGAATGTTGAGCTTTAAGCCAACCTTTTCACTCTCCACTTTCACTTTCATCAAGAGGCTTTTTAGTTCCTCTTCACTTTCTGCCATAAGAGTGGTATCATCTAGAGAGTAAAATTAAATTAAACAATGATCATTTTTATTTTTTAATATAACTTTATTTATTTTAATTGGAGGTTAATTACTTACAATATTGTATTGGTTTTGCCATACATCAACATGAATCCACCACAGGTATACACGTGTTCCCCATCCCGAACCCCTCTCCTTCCTCCATCCCTGTACCATCCCTCTCAGTCGTGCAAGTGCACCAGCCCCAAGCAACCAGTATCATGCATTGAACTTGGACTGGTGATTCATTTTATATATGATATTATACATGGTTCAATGCCATTCTCCCAAATCATCCCACCCTTTTCCTCTCCCACAGAGTCCAAAAGACTGTTCTATACATCTGTGGCTCTTTTGCTGTCTCACATGCAGGGTTATCCTTACCATCTTTTTAAATTCCATATATATGCATTAGTGTACTATATTGATGTTTTTCTTTCTGGCTTACTTCACTCTGTATAATAGGCTCCAGTTTCATCCACCTCATTAGAACTGATTCAAATGTATTCTTTTTAATGGCTGAGTAATACTCCATTGTGTATATGTACCATGCTTTCTTATCCATTCGTCTGCTGATGGACATCTAGGTTGCTTCCATGTCCTGGCTATTATAAACAGTGCTGCAATGAACACTGGGGTACACGTGTCTCTTTCAATTCTGTTTTCCTCAGTGTGTATGCCCAGTAGTGGGATTGCTGGGTCATAAGGCAGTTCTATTTCCAGTTTTTTAAGGAATCTCCACACTGTTCTCCATAGTGGCTGTACTAGTTTGCATTCCCACCAACAGTGTAAGAGGGTTCCCTTTTCTCCACACCCTCTCTGGCATTTATTGCTTGTAGACTTTTGGATCACAGCCATTCTGACTGGCGTGAAATGGTACCTCATAGTGGTTTTGATTTGCATTTCTCTGATAATGAGTGATGTTGAGCATCTTTTCATGTGTTTGTTAGCCATCTGTATGTCTTCTTTGGAGAAATGTCTATTTAGTTCTTTGGCCTATTTTTTTGATTGGGTCATTTATTTTTCTGGAATTGAGCTGAAGGAGTTGCTTGTATATTTTTGAGATTAGTTGTTTGTCAGTTGCTTCATTTGCTATTATTTTCTCCCATTCTGAAGGCTGTCTTTTCACCTTGCTTAGAGTTTCCTTTGTTGTGCAGAAGCTTTTAAGTTTAATTAAGTCCCATTTGTTTATTTTTGTTTTTATTTCCAGTATTCTAGGAGGTGGGTCATAGAGCATCCTGCTGTGAGGTATGTCGGAGAGTGTTTTGCCTATGTTCTCCTCTAGGAGTTTTATAGTTTCTGGTCTTATGTTTAGATCTTTAATCCATTTTGAGTTTATTTTTGTGTATGTTGTTAGAAAGTGTTTTAGTTTTATTCTTTTACAAATGGTTGACCACTTTTCCAAGCACCACTTGTTAAGGTGATTGTCCTTAATCCATTGTATATTCTTGCCTCCTTTGTCAAAGATGAGGTGTCCATAGGTGTGTGGATTTATCTCTGGGCTTTCTATTTTGTTCCACTGATCTATATTTCTGTCTTTGTGCCAGTACCATACTATCTTGATGACTGTGGCTTTGTAGTAGAGCCTGAAGTCAGGCACGTTGATTCCTCCAGTTCCATTCATCTTTCTCAAGATTGCTTTGGCTATGCGAGGTTTTTTGTATTTCCATACAAATTGTGAAATTATTAGTTCTAGCTCTGTGAAAAACACTGTTGGTACCTTGATAGAGATTGTGTTGAATCTTTAGATTGCTTTGGGTAGTATACTCATTTTCACTATATTGATTCTTCTGATCCATGAACATGGTATATTTCTCCATCTATTAGTGTCCTCTTTGATTTCTTTCACCAATGTTTTACAGTTTTCTATATGTAGGTATTTAGTTTCTTTAGGTAGATATCAGATCAGATCAGTCATCAGTTGTGTCTGACTCTTTGCGAACCCATGAATTGCAGCACACCAGGCCTCCCTGTCCATCACTCAGACTCACGTCCATTGAGTCAGTAATGCCATCCAGCCATCTCATCCTCTGTCGTCCCCTTCTCCTCCTGCCCCCAATCCCTCCCAGCATCAGAGTTTTTTCCAATGAGTCAACTCTTTGCATGAGGTGGCCAAAGTACTGGAGTTTCAGCTTTAGCATCATTCCTTCCAAAGAAATCCCAGGGCTGATCTCCTTCAGAATGGACTGGTTGGATCTCCTTGCAGTCCAAGGGACTCTCAAGAGTCTTCTCCAACACCACAGTTGAAAAGCATCAATCCTTTGGCACTCAGGCTTCTTCACAGTCAAACTCTCACATCCATACATGACCACAGGAAAAACCATAGCCTTGATTAGACGAACATTTGTTGGGAAAGTAATATCTCTGCTTTTGAATATGCTATCTAGGTTGGTCATAACTTTCGTCCCAAGTGCCAGAGTCCAGCCCTGGTGGATCCAGGGAATTCAAAGTGGGGATGGCATTGGTGACTTATTTACATATCAATTAGAGATATAAAGAGTAAAAGAGTGAGGATAGCTCAGTAGGAAAATTCAGTGAAGAAAAGAGGCTGAAATAAGGATAGCTCAGTGAGGAAATTCAGTGGAGAAAAGAGGCTGAATAATTCAGCCAGAAGGTAAGAGAAAGAATGACATGTGGAGACAAAGTTTAAGTGAACAAGGCCCGCACTTTATTTTCCAAAGTAGTTTTTATATCTTAAGTTATGCATAGAGAATAATGGGGAAAGGGGTAGAGTAATGCAGTAAGGCAGACTTTCTTCCTGCAAACTTGTCATATGCAAAAGTTTAGGTGATTTGCATCATCTTCTGGCCTGGAGGCCTGTTAACATTTTAAGACCCTTTCTTGAGAAAACTTATTTTTCTATAAAGGTGATTATTCTAAAATCAGCTACCAAAAGGCATTAGATAAAGTTGCATTCGTATAGGGCAAAGGTGAGGTGGGCTCAATCAAGAAAAGAATTAACTCAAGGGTCCAATGTTACAAATATTAAGGCTACTACTTACATTTCTATACACCAATTATATCAATCAATACACTGCCAAGGACACAGTAGGTAAGGGATATGGAGACTTAGCAGCAAACATTGGCCCAACAAGTGAAAAACCCTTCACCAATACAATTTCTAATCAATCTTTTAACTGCTCAAAGGAATCTGTATTTAGACAGTTTAGAACATCTCATGCCTCTCGCAGTTGGGAGGCTCTGAACAATCACATGTTGCTGGAAAAACCTATTCAGGTAGGCTAGAGGAGTTTCAAAAGTGTTTGTAGGTTGAAACACTGTCACACCCAGGAATTATTAACTGGAGCTGTAAGTTAACTCTTTTTTCAGAGAGAGGTAGTTGGGGACAGCTCCCCCTAAAGTCAGAGGTGTAGGTGAGAGCACAAAGCAGAAAGTATGCAGACTCTGGTTTTGGGGGTAGATTCTTGAGAATTTCCATGGGGGCTCCTGAGGCTAGATCGTGCATTTGTGTATGCCGAGCCTCTTTCCTCATGACTTTGCCATGGGTGGAGCTGGCTCCCAGCAACCAAGGAGTAAGCGTCTTTTAATTTCATGGCTGCAGTCACCATCTGCAGTGATTTTGAAGCCCAGAAAAATAAAGTCTGACACTGTTTCCACTGTTTCCCATTTAATTCCCATGAAGTGATGTGACTGGATGCCATGATCTTCGCTTTCTGAATGTTGAGCTTTAAGCCAAATTTTTCACTCTCCACTTTCACTTTCATCAAGAGGCTTTTAGTTCCTCTTCACTTTCTGCCATAAGGGTGGTGTCATCTGCATATCTGAGGTTATTGATATTTCTCCTGGCAATCTTGATTCCAGCTTGTGTTTCTTCCAGCCCAGCATTTCTCATGATGTACTCTGCATAGAAGCTAAATAAGCAGGGTGACAATATACAGCCTTAACGTACTCTTTTTCCTATTTGGAACCAGTTTGTTGTTCCATGTCCATTTCTACCTGTTGCTTCCTGACGTGCATACAAATTTCTCAAGAGGCAGATCAGGTGGTCTGGTATTCCCATCTCTTTCAGAATTTTCCACAGTTTATTGTGATCCACACAGTCAAAGGCTTTGGCATAGTCAATAAAGCAGAAATAAATGGTTTTCTGGAACTCTTTTGCTTTTTCCATGATCCAGCGGATGTTAGCAATTTGATCTCTGGTTCCTCTGCCTTTTCTAAAACCAGCTTGAACATCAGGAAGTTCACGGTTCACGTATTGCTGAAGCCTGACTTGGAGAATTTTGAACATTACTTTACTAGTGTGTGAGATGAGTGCCATTGTGCGGTAGTTTGAGCATTCTTTGGCATTGCCTTTCTTTGGCATTGGAATGAAAACTGACCTTTTCCAGTCCTGTGGTCACTGCTGAGTTTTCCAAATTTGATGGCATATTGAGTGCAGCACTTTCACAGCATCATCTTTCAGAATTTAATATAGCTTATCTGGAATTCCATCACCTCCACTAGCTTTGTTTGTAGTGATGCTTTCTAAGGCCCACTTTGCTTCACATTCCAGGATGTCTGGCTCTAGGTGAGTGATCACACCATCGTGATTATCTGGGTCATGAAGATCTTTTTTGTACAGTTCTTCTGTGTATTCCTGCCATCTCTTTTTAATATCTTCTGCTTTTGTTAGGTCCATACTATTTCTGTCCTTTATCAAGCCTATTTTTGCACGAAATGTTCCTTTGGTATCTCTTATTTTCTTGAATATATCCCTAGTCTTTCTCATTCTGTTGTTCTTTTCGTTTCAATGGTTAATGGAATTTTTTCCTTAATTTATCTTTCTATTTTCTCATTATTAGTGTATAAGAATTCAAGGGATTTCTGTGTGTTGATTTTATATCCTGCAACTTTACTATATTCATTGATTAGCTCTAGTAATTTTCTGGTGGAGTCTTTAGGGTTTTCTATGTAGAGGATCATGTCATCTGCAAACAGTGAGAGTTTTACTTCTTCTTTTCCAACCTGGATTCCTTTCATTTCTTTTTCTGCTCTATTTGCTGTGGCCAAAACTTCCAAAACTATGTTGAACAGTAATGGTGAAAGTGGGCACCCTTGGCTTCTTCTTGACTTTAGGGGAAATGCTTTCAATTTTTCACCATTGAGGATAATGTTTGCTGTGGGTTTGTCATATATAGCTTTTATTATGTTGAGGTATGTGCCTTCTAGTCCTGCTTTCTGGAAAGTTTTTATCATAAATGGATGTTGAGCTTTGTTAAAGATTTTCTCTGTATCTATTGAGATAATCATATAGCTTTTATTTTTCAAATTGTTAATGTGGTGTATTACATTGATTGATTTGCAGATGTTGAAGAATCCTTGCATCCCTGGGATAAAACCCACTTGGTCATGGTGTATGATCTTTTTAATGTGTTGTTGGGTTATGATTGCTAGAATTTTGTTAAGGATTTTTGCATCTATGTTCATCAGTGATAATGGCTGGAATTTTTTTGTGTGTGTGTGTGGCATCTTTGTGAGGTTTTGGTATTAGGGTGATGGTGGCCTCATAGAATGAGTTTGGAAGTTTACCTTCCTCTGCAATTTTCTGGAAGAGTTTGAGTAGTATAGGTGTTAGCTCTTCTCTAAATTTTTGGTAGTATTTTGCTGTGAAGCCGTTTGGACCTGGGCTTTTGTTTGCTGGAAGATTACAGTTTCAATTTCCACGCTTGTGATGGGTCTGTTAAGATTTTCTATTTCTTCCTGGTTCAGTCTTTGAAACTTGTACTTTTCTAAGAATTTTTACATTTCTTCCACGTTGTCCATTTTATTGGCATGTAATTGCTGATAGTAGTCTCTTATGATCCTTTGTGTTTCTGTGTTGTCTGTTGTGATCTCTCCATTTTCATTTCTAATTTTATTGATTTTATTTTTCTCCCTTTGTTTCTTGATGAGTCTGGCTAATGGTTTGCCAACTTTATTTATCCTTTCAAAGAACCAGCTTTTGTCTTTGTTGATTTTTGCTGTGGTCTCTTTTGTTTCTTTGACATTTATTTCTGTCCTAATTTTTGAGATTTCTTTTCTTCTACTAGCCTTCAGATCAGATCAGATCAGTCACTCAGTCGTGTCCGACTCTTTGCAACCCCATGAACTGCAGCACGCCAGGCCTCCCTATCCATCACCAGCTCTCGGAGGTCACTCAGACTCACATCCATCGAGTCAGTGATGCCATCCAGCCATCTCATCCTCTGTTGTCCCCTTCTCCTCCTGCCCTCAATCCCTCCCAGCATCAGAGTCTTCTCCAATGAGTCAACTCTTCACATGAGGTGGCCAAAATACTGGAGTTTCAGCTTTAGCATCATTCCTTCCAAAGAAATCCCAGGGCTGATCTCCTTCAGAATGGACTGGTTGGATCTCCTTGCAGTCCAAGGGACTCTCAAGAGTCTTCTCCAATACCACATTCAAAAGCATCAATTCTTCGGCGCTCAGCCTTCTTCACAGTCCAGCTCTCACATCCATACATGACCACAGGAAAGACTATAGCCTTGACTAGGCGAACCTTTGTTGGCAAAGTGATGTCTCTGCTTTTGAATATGCTATCTAGGTTGGTTATAACTTTCCTTCCAAGGAGTAAGCGTCTTTTAATTTCATGGCTGCAGTCACCATCTGCAGTGATTTTGGAGCCCAGAAAAATAAAGTCTGACACTGTTTCCACTGTTTCTCCATCTATTTCCCATGTAGCGATGGGACCAGATGCCATGATCTTCGTTTTCTGAATGTTGAGCTTTAAGCCAACCTTTTCACTCTCCACTTTCACTTTCATCAAGAGGCTTTTTAGTTCCTCTTCACTTTCTGCCATAAGGGTGGTATCATCTGCATATCTGAGGTTATTGATATTTCTCCTGGCAATCTTGATTCCAGCTTGTGTTTCTTCCAGTCGAGCATTTCTCATGATGTACTCTGCATATAAGTTAAATAAACATGGTGACAATATACAGCCTTGACGTACTCCTTTTCCTATTGGGAACCAGTCTGTTGTTCCATGACCAGTTCTAACTGTTGCTTCCTGACCTGCATACAGATTCCTCAAGAGGCAGATCAAGTGGTCTGGTATTCCCAACTCTCTCAGAATTTTCCACATTTTATTGTGATCTACACAGTCAAAGGCTTTGGCATAGTCAGTAAAGCAGAAATAGATGCTTTTCTGGAACTCTCTTGCTTTTTCGATGATCCAGCGGATGTTGGCAATTTGATCTCTGGTTCCTCTGCCTTTTCTAAATCCAGCTTGAACATCAGGAAGTTCACGGTTCACATATTGCTGAAGCCTGGCTTGGAGAATTTTGAGCATTACTTTACTAGCGTGTGAGATGAGTGCAATTGTGCGGTAGTTTGAGCACTCTTTGGCATTGCCTTTCTTTGGGATTGGGATGAAAACTGACCTTTTCCAATCTTGTGGCCACTGCTGAGTTTTCCAAATTTGCTGGCATATTGAGTGCAGCACTTTCACAGCATCATCTTTCAGGATTTGGAATAGCTCAACTGGAATTCCATCACCTCCACTAGCTTTGTTCGTAGTGATGCTCTCTAAGGCCCACTTGACTTCACATTCCAGGATGTCTGGCTCTAGGTCAGTGATCATACCATCATGATTATCTGGGTCATGAAGCTCTTTTTTTGTACAGTTTTTCTGTGTATTCTAGCCACCTCTTCTTAATATCTTCTGCTTCTGTTAGGTCCATACCATTTCTGTCCTTTATCGAGCCCATTTTTGCATGAAATGTTCCTTTGGTATCTCTGATTTTCTTGAATAAATCCTTAGTCTTTCCCATTCTGTTGTTTTCCTCTATTTCTTTGCATTGATCGCTGAAGAAGGCTTTCTTATCTCTTCTTGGTATTCTTTGGAACTCTGCATTCAGATGTTTATATCTTTCCTTTTCTCCTTTGCTTTTCGCGTCTCTTCTTTTCGCAGGTATTTGCAAGGCCTCCCCAGGCAGCCATTTTGCTTTTTTGCATTTCTTTTCCATGGGGATGGTCTTGATCCCTGTCTCCTGTACAATGTCACGAACCTCATTCCATAGTTCATCAGGCACTCTATTTATCTAGCCTTGGAGGCCTTCATTTCTTCCTTTTCTAGTTGCTTTAGGTGTAGAGTTAGGTTATTTATTTGACTTTTTTCTTGTTTCTTGAGGTATGCCTGTATTGCTATGCACTTTCCCCTTAGATCTGATTTTACAGTGTCCCACAGGTTTTGGGTTGTTTTGTTTTCAGTCGTTTCTATGCATATTTTGATTTATTTTTTGATTTCTTCTGTGATTTGTTGGTTATTCATCAGAGTGTTGCTCAGCCTCCATATGTTGGAATTTTTAATAGTTTTTCTCCTGTAATTGAGATCTAATCTTACGGCATTGTGGTCAGAAAAGATGCTTGGAATGATTTCAGTTTTTCTGAATTTACCAAAGCTAGATTTATGGCCCAGGATGTGATCTATACTGGAAAATATTCCGTGTGTACTTGAGAAAAAAGTGAAATTCATTGTTTTGGGGTGAAATGTCCTATAGATATCAATTAGGTCTAACTGGTCCATTTTATCATTTAAAGTTTGTGTTTCCTCGTTAATTTTCTGTTTAGTTGATCTATCCATAGGTTTGAGTGGGGTATTAAAGTCTCCCACTATTATTGTGTCATTGTTAATTTCCCCTTTCATACTTGTTAGCATTTGTCTTATATATTTCGGTGCTCCTATGTTGGGTGCATATATATTTATAATTGTTATATCTTCTTCCTGGATTGATCCGTTGATTATTATGTAGTGTCCTTCTTTGTCTCTTTTCACAACCTTTGTTTTAAAGTCTATTTTATCTGATTCGAGTATTGCTACCCCTGCTTTCTTTTGGTCTCTATCTGCATGGAATATCTTTTTCAGCCCTTCACTTTCAGTCTGTATGTGTCCCCTATTTTGAGGTTGGTCTCTTGTAGACAACATATATAGGGGTCTTGCTTTTGTATCCATTCAGCCAGTCTTTATCTTTTGGTTGGGGCATTCAACCCATTTATATTTAAGGTAATTATTGATAAGTATGATCCCGTTGCCATTTACTTTATTGTTTTGGGTTCGAGTTTATACATCCTTTTTGTGTTTCCTGTCTAGAGAAGATCCTTTAGCATTTTCGGAGAGCTGGTTTGGTGGTGCTTAATTCTCTCAGCCTTTGCTTGTATGTAAAGCTTTTGGTTTCTCCTTCATATTTGAATGAGATCCTTGCTGGGTACAGTAATCTGGGCTGTAGGTTATTTTCTTTCATCACTTTAAGTATGTCTTGCCATTTCCTCCTGGACTGAAGAGTTTTTATTGAAATGTTTGCTGTTATCCTTATAGGAATCCCCTTGTGTGTTATTTGTTGTTTTTCCCTTGCTGCTTTCAATATTTGTTCTTTTTCTTTGATCTTTGTTAATTTGATTAATATGTGTCTTGGGGTGTTTTGCCTTGGGTTTATGTTGTTTGGGACTCTCTGGGTTTCTTGGATTTGGGTGATTATTTTCTTGCCATTTTAGGGAAGTTTTCAGTGATTATCTCCTCAAGTATTTTCTCATGGTCTTTCTTTTTGTCTTCTTCTTCTGGGACTCATATGATTCGAATGTTGGGGTGTTTTACCCTGTACTGGAGATCTCTGAGATTGTCCTCATTTCTTTTAATTCATTTTTCTTTTTTTCCTCTCTGATTCATTTATTTCTACCATTCTATCTTCTAATTCACTAATTCTATCTTCTGCCTCTGTTATTCTACTCTTTGTTGCCTCCAGAGTGTTTTTGATCTCATTTATTGCATTATTCATTATATATTGACTCTTTTTTATTTCTTCTAGGTCCTTGTTGGAGAAGGCAATGGCACCCCACTCCAGTACTCTTGCCTGGAAAATCCCACAGACGGAGGAGCCTGGTAGGCTGCAGTCCATGGGGTCGCTAAGAGTCAGACATGACTGAGCGACTTCACTTTCTGTTTTCACTTTCCTGCATTGGAGAAGGAAATGGCAACCCACTCCAGTGTTCTTGCCTGGAGAATCCCAGGGACAGGGGAGCCTGGTGGGCTGCCGTCTATGGGGTCACACAGAGTCGGACACGACTGAAGTGACTTAGCATAGCATAGCATAGCATAGGTCCTTGTTACACCTTTCTTGCATTTTCTCAATCCTTGTCTCCAGGCTATTTGTCTGTGATTCCATTTGATTTCAAGATTTTGGATCATTTTCACTATTATTATTTGGAATTCTTTATCAGGTAGATTCCCTATCTCTTCCTCTTTTGTTTGGTTTGGTGGGCATTTACCCTATTCCTTTACTTGCTGGGTATTCCTCTGTCTCTTCATCTTGTTTATATTGCTCAATTTTGGATGGCCTTTCTGTATTCCGGCAGTTTGTGGAGTTCTTTTTATTGTGGAGTTTCCTCGATGTGGGTGGGGTTGTACCAGTGGCTTGTCAAGGTTTCTTGCTTAGGAAAGTTTGTGTCAGTGTTCTGGTGGGTGGAGCTGGATTTCTTCTCTCTGAAGTGCAATGAAATGTCCAGTAATGAGTTATGAGATGTCAATGGTTTTGGAGTAACTTTAGGCAGCCTGTATATTGGAGCTCAGGCCTGTGTTCCTATGTTGCTGGAGAATTTGCATGGTATGTCTTGCTCTGGAATTTGTTGGCCCTTTTGTGGTGTTTGGTTTCAGTGTAGGTATGGAGGCATTTGATGAGCTCCTGTCAATTAATGTTCCCTGGAGTCAGGAGTTCTCTGGTGTTCTCAGGGTTTGGACTTATGCCTCCTGCTTCTGTTTTTCAGTATTATTTTTACAGTAGTCTCAAGACTTCTCCTTCTATACAGCACCCTTGATAAAACATCTAGATTAAAGATGAAAAGTTTCTCCACAGTGAGGGACACTTAGAGAGGTTCACAGAGTTACATGGAGAAGAGAAGAGGGAGGAGGGAGTTAGAGATGACCCGAATGAGATGAGGTGGAATCAAAAGAGGAGAGAGCAAGCTACCCAGTAATCACTTCCTTATGTGCGCTCCACAGTCTGGACAATTTAGAGATTTTCTCAGAGTTATACAGAGAAGGGAAGAGGGAAGAAGGAGACAGAGGTGGCTAGGAGGATAAAAGGGGGGAATCAAAAGGACAGAGACAGATCCAGCCAGTAATCAGTTTCCTAAGCATTCTCCACCATCTGGAACACACAGAGATTCACAAAGTTCAGTAGAGCAGAGAGGACTTAGGGAGGAGACAGAGGCAACCTAGTGGAGAAAAAGGAGAGTCCAAAGGGGGAGAGAGCAGTCAAGCCAGTAATCTCGCTTGCAAGTAAAAATGGGTACTGAAGATTGGGTTCTTAAAGGTACAAAATTGATAACAAATACCAAAAAGCACAGATTAAAAATCTAGAGTAAAGATTGGAATTTCAAAGCTACAATATTAAAGAAAAGAAAAAAAAAAAAAAAAGAAAGAGAGGGAAAATAAAAAGTCCCCAAAATTATAATATATATATGAAGTTTGCTTTTAAAAAATAGGGTCTTTTTTTTTTTTTTTTTTTTTTTGCAAAGTAACAGTAGGTTATAAAAGTGAAAATTAAAGGAGTAATAGAGGACTTAAAATTTTAAAAAAATTTAAAAAAAAGAATGATTGTAAAAATATATCTAGGACTTTCTCTAGTGTTGTTGTGGATATTGTGGGGTCAGTTCATTTTTGGATAGTTCCTTGGTCTGGCTTATATTTCTCAAGATCTATATGCCCCTTCCCATGTAGTCAGTACTAATGACAGGGTTTTAATCTATTGCATCTGTCACTTCCAAGGTGGTTCCCTCTGTTTTAGCTTCTTCTGTTTGCTGGTCTCTTCAGTGTCTGATTTTTGTCCTGACACAAAGGGGGCACTGGTGGACATTTTATTTTAGGCTCACTTCTTCAGTCACGCTGTGGGGAGGGTGGGGGATGCTGCAAACAAATAACACTGGCCTGTACTCTCAGTGCCTCAGCTACACTGGGCTTGCCCCTGCTCACAGCATGTGTGCCCTCCCTGTCCACACTGCTCAGGCTCTAGGTTGCTCCACCGGGAACTGTCTGAGGCCAGCCCTGTGCTGCATGCACCTCTCAGGTTTAAGCTGCTCAGGTTCAGGCACTCAGGTAGTCCTCAAAGGCGCAGACTCAGTTGGGTCTGCGTTTTATGCCCTTCCCAGGTCCGAGCAGCTCAGGTGATGAGGTGTTTGGTGAGCGTGGTCGCTGCAACTTATCTCCTCTCCTATCCCTGCTGCTCAGTTTTCCGGGTGTACAACTGGCACACCTTCTCAGGCAGATGATGACTGTCCAGAGCCCCAAGAAGTCTTAGTTAACAAAGAAGCCTGCTTGCAGTTTGGTAGATAATGTCTCTCTGGGGCTATGATTGCCCCCTTCTGGCTCTGGCTACCTGTCACCAGAAGGGGATGGTCTGCAGCCGGTTATCTCTGTTCAGTCCTTTGTTCTATGCACGGGCCTGGTGGTGTCTTAAGTTAGGCCTGGCTTTGAGCGTGATAGCTATCCTACAGTCTGGTTTTCTAGCCCAAGTTAATTCCCTCAGATTGCCCTCGGGGCATTCAGGCCCAGTCCTTACTCTAAGCCATGCAGCTCGCACCTCCTTGCCCAGCCTCTGCTTGCTAGTGGCGGGTACAGGCGTCTGCGCTGCTTCTCCACTGGGGGTGTTACCATTGGGCTGGTAATCTGTGGGTTTTAATTATTTATTTACTTTTCCTCCCTGTTATGTTGCCCTCTGTGCTTCCAGGGCTTGCCACAGACTCAGCAGTGAGAGTGTTTCCTGGTGTTTGGAAACTTCTGTCTTTTTAAGACCCCTTTCCCGGGGCGGACCTCCATCCCTATCTCTTTTGTCTCTATTTTTTGTCTTTTATATTTTTTCCTACCTCCTTTCGAAGACAATGTGCTGCTTTTCTGGGTGCTGATGTCCTCTGCCAGCATCCAGAAGTTGTTTTGTGGAATTTACTCAGCATTTAAATGCTCTTTTGATGAATTTGTGGGGGAGAAAGTGGTCTCCCCATCCTACTCTCGGCCATCTTCCAAACTCCTTCTCAAGAGGTTGCTAAAGAACCCCTCAGTTCAGTTCAGTTGCTCAGTCGTGTCTGACTTTGCTACCCCATGGACCGCAGCACACCAGGCCTCCCTGTCTATCACCAACTCCAGGATATTATTCAAACTTGTGTCCATTGAATCGGTGATGCCATCTAACCATCCCATCCTCTGTTGTCTCCTTCTCCTCCTGCCTTCAATCTTTCCCAGCACATTTCCCCTACACCTATCCCCTATTCCTTACACCTCTCCCCTTCACCTATCCCCTATCCCTTACACCTTTCCCCTACACCTATCTAGTCCAACTTCCCAAGCATTAGAGAAGCATACAATGGAAAGAGAATGGAGTTAGGCCTGACTCAATGAAGGCTGATCATAAAAATAGTTTTTCAATCAAAGAGTTCCTGGAACTATACTGATAAACTGTGTTTCCAGAATACAACTCCAAGGACAGAGTGGTTTAAAACATTGGAAGAACAGTAACACAAATTCTCAAACTTGAAGGGTAAATCAAAGCTGATTTACATATTATATGATCTTTCTGGTTTTCCATCTTTTTGGTATGTTAAGAAAGCTAAATTTTAATTGTATGATGTCATTGTGACCATTTGATATCACTTCAAAATTTTCACAACAGCTTAAATACTGTACAGTTAATTTTCATAATCACTGATAATTTTTCCCAAGAGAAGAAGAAATTCAATATAATTTTAAATATTAGTTATCTTCTTCCTAATTTATATTCCACTAGTAAGGCATATAGCTTTCTGAGAACCAACTGCTTCTATATGTAGGCACACTATAGAGGTATGTAAATACTATAGAATGTTTTCCAATTACTAGAAAACAAGAGAGATTCCAATGACATGCTCTCTTTTCTCTGAGATTCTTTGAAATCATTGAGAAAGAATAAAATTTAAATTTAGAAGAATGATGATCTGAATACAAGCTCTGTCTCTGATAATATGTAGATTATTTAGCTCCTTTGAACTTTATTCCTCCTTATCAGTGAAATGGAATAATGATAATTATACCTACCTTGGAGAATTGCTGTTAGTGTCAGTAAGAAATATAGGAAGGGCTTTATAGCAATAAAATATGAAAAAGTAAAGATGTAATGTGAAGAATGTGAAGAACTGACTCACTGGAGAAGACTCTGATGCTGGGAAAGACTGAAGGCAGGAGGAAAAGGGGACGACAGAGGATGAGATGGTTGGATGGCATCACCGACTTAATGGACATGAGTTTGAGTAGGCTCCAGGAGCTGGTGATGGACAGGGAAGCCTGTTGTGCTGCAGTCCACGAGGTCACAAAAAATCGGACACTACTGAGCGTCTGAACAATAACAACAAATAAATTCACTACACATTTCTAATTAGGCAATGTTAAAAATGGTACATCAGAGTTTCCTTTTGACTGATTAATAATATCTTCCTAGTTCTCCTATTAATCAGTGAACTAAACATAATATTTTTCTTGTATTTAATTTATATTTTGTGAAGCTCCTGATTTAAATTTTAAAAAAATTTCCTGGATAATAAAACCCTGCTGTTTTTAGAAAGAAAAGCTAAGACTCATAAAAGTATAGATATTCTTACCCTGTGTGGCTTATTTATTTATGTATTTTCCACTGCCCCAGGTCTTGCTTGCTGCACTCAGGCTTTCTCTAGCCATGGCAAACAAGGACTACTCTTCTTTGCGGTGTGATGGAGTCGCCTTGCTTTGGCGTCTCTTGTTGTGGAGCACGGACTTAGGCTTGTGGCTTCAGTGGTTGACCAACTGGGCTCAGTGATTGTGGCCTGCGGGCTTAGTTGCTTCAGGATATGTGGAATCCTCCCCGACCTGGGATTGAACCTGTGTCCCCTACTTTGTTAGTCAAACTCTTAACCATTATATGTCCAGGAACATCTCCCTGTGTATTATTTAACTAAATTTTTTCTGTTTTATTTTGTCTGAGATTTATCTGTATATAACCTATTTGTAGGAATCTCCTTTAAAACCTGTTTAGAAGCGAAATAAAATGGTCCAATAACTCTTTCTCATCTGTGCCCATTTTCACATTGTCAAAACTATTATAAGTTCTGAGATGATAAAGTACGAAAGAAGTTAAGCTCAGGAAGATGAGGACTTTGAAAATAAAGAAGCTTTCATTTGAGACCACAAAGTGCTTTTTACTGTTTTATTTCCACAAAACAAAACAAAGACACATCTAGGAGACAATTCCAAAAACAATATTGCTGCAATTTATGTCAGAGTGTTCCTGCTAGGTTTTTCTCTAGGACTATTATAGTGGCCAGTCTAAATTTAGGTCTTTAATCTACTTTGCTTGCTTGCTTGCTAAGTCGCTTCAGTCGTGTCCGACTCTGTGCGACCCCATAGACGGAAGCCCACCAGGCTCCCCCACCCCTGGGATTCTCCAGGCAAGAACACTGGAGTGGGTTGCCATTTCCTTCCCCAATGCATGAAACTGAAAAGTGAAAGTGAAGTCGCTTAGTCGTGTCCGACTCTTAGCGACCCCATGGACTAGAGCCTACCAGGATCCTCCGTCCATGGGATTTTCCAGGCAAAAGTACTGGGATGGGGTGCCATTGCCTTCCCCGTTAATCTACTTTAGGTGTATTTTATATATGATGTAAGAGAAGGCAGTTGAAGGGGGAATCTTTTTTTTCCACTGTGTATTCCTGTCTCCTGGAGAGTCTTGAACAGCTTAGTAAATACAGTCACCCAGTATCATGCTCTGGCATTGCTGTATGATCAAATCATGAAAGAAATAACTCCAGTTGACCAGAGTTTGACCAAGCAACATTTGTGAAAAGAAACATGGCATGTTATAGTCTGAGAAGTTGACTCAGCATGTAAAGAATCCTCTTGCAATTCAAGAGACATGAGACAGTCAAGTTTGATCCCTGGGTCAAGGAGATTCCCCTGGAGGAGGAAATGGCAACCCACTCCAGTATTCTTGCCTGGAAAAGTCCATGCACAGAGGAGTCTGGCACGCTACCATCCATAGGGTCGCAGAATCAGACACGACTGAACATATAGCACTTTGGTCTGCATAGACTGTCAGAGAAGCCTTGATTAATAAAGAGTGATGTAATAACATAAGATGACCTGATGTCCTCTAGGCGTAGCGAGGAGCATTGCAAGTAACCCCAACTATCCAGAAAGTTCACATTAACCACTTCACTTTTATGAATAAGAAAAAGGAAGGAGATTTTTGCTTTAAAAAAAAAAAAAAACAAAAAAACTCTATTTTCATACTATTGTGCTTTTGTAAAAGTGAAGTGACATAACTGCAAACTTCAAAAAGAAAAAGCTTGTAGTGCTGAAATATAGTGCTACAGGTGAAACAAGACTACAACACATTTGACACCATCTTCCAAGGGACAAATTGAATCATTAAGACTTCAGATAATTTTTTTATCTGTAGACCTACAAATGTCACAGGCAACTAAGGCTATTTAAGAACATAGATGGCCATCATCAAAAAGTCTACAAGCAATAAATGCTGGAGAATGCATGGAGAAAAGGGAACTCTCTTACACACTGTTGGTGGGAATGCAAATTGATACAGCCACTATAGAGAAGAGTATGGAGATTCCTTTAAAAACTAGGAACAAAACTACTATATGACACAACAATCCCACTATTGGGCATATACTCTAAGAAAAACATAACTAAAAACACATGTACTCCAGTGTTCATTGAAGCACTATGTATAATAGCTAGCACATAGAAGCAACCTAGATGTCCACTGATAGATGAATGGATAAGGAAGTTGTCATACATACACACAATGGAACATTACTTAGCTTTAAAAAGAAATACATTTGAGTCAGTTTCAATGAGGTGGATAAACATACAGACTATTACACTGTGTTAAGTAAGAAAAAGAAAATCATATATAGTATATTAACAGATATATATGGAATGTAGAAAGATAGTACTGATGATCCTATTTGCAAGGCAGCAAAGGAGATACAGATATAAACAGCAGACTTGTGGATACAGTGGGGGAAGGGGAGGGAGGAACGATTTGAGAGAGTAGCATGGAAAGGTACACATTACCATATGTAAAATGGATAGACAGTGGGAGTTTGTTGTATGACCCAGGGAACCCAAAGCCAGCGCTCTGTGCCAACCTAGAGGGGTGGGATGGGGACTGAGGTAGGAGAGAGGTTCAGGAGGGAGGGATTCATGTCATTGAATGACAAAAACCATCACCATATTATAGACTAATTGCTCTTTAATTCAGAGAAGGCAATGCCACTCTTGCCTGAAAAATACCATGGACAGAGGAGCCTGGTAGGCTGCAGTTCATGGGGTAGCTACGAGTCTGACATGACTGAGCGACTTCACTTTCACTTTTCACTTTCATGCACTGGAGAAGGAAATGGCAACCCACTCCAGTGTTCTTGCCTGGAGAATTCCAGGGACGGAGGAGCCTGGTAGGCTGCCAGCGACTGAAGCGATGTAGCAGCAGCAACTCTTTAGTTAAAAATAAGATTATAAATAAAAAACATAGCAAATGAGTAATTCTAAAATTTCTGGCTTATTTTTAGTGTCAAGGAAGCAGTTAGATTTTGCATTTTTCCTTCCTCATTTTGTTGGTGCTTCGCTTTTGACTTTTGGTAAGTTCATAGGGAAAAAAAAATTCAGCGGCAGTTCCTTCACTCAATTGCTCCTTCTCAATGGATCTATTGAAAATATTTCTATCATTTATTTGCTTTATCACAGGCTATAGAAAAATAGCTCTGAAAAGAAGAGAAACGAAAAGCAAAGGAGAAAAAGAAAGATATAAGCATCTGAATGCAGAGTTCCAAAGAATAGCAAGAAGAGATAAGAAAGCCTTCATCAGCAATCAATGCAAAGAAATAGAGGGAAACAACAGAATGGGAAAGACTAGGGGTCTCTTCAAGAAAATCAGAGATACCAAAGAACATTTCATGCAAAGATGGGCTTGATAAAGGACAGAAATGGTATGGACCTAACAGAAGCAGAAGATATTAAGAAGAGGTGGCTAGAATACACAGAAAAACTGTACAAAAAAGATCTTCACAACCCAGATAATCACGATGGTGTGATCACTCACGTAGAGCCAGACATCCTGGAATGTGAAGTCAAGTGGGCCTTAGAAAGCATCACTACGAACAAAGCTAGTGGAGGTGATGGAATTCCAGTTAAGCTATTTCAAATCCTGAAAGACAATGCTGTGAAAGTGTTGCACTCAATATGCCAGCAAATTTGGAAAACTCAACAGTGGCCACAGGATTGGAAAAGGTCAGTTTTCATTCCAATCCTAAAGAAAGGCAATGCCAAAGAATGCTCAAACTACCACACAATTGCACTCATCTCACACACTAGTAAAGTAATGCTCAAAATTCTCCAAGCCAGGCTTCAGCAATATGTGAACTGTGAAATTTTTAATGTTCAAGCTGATTTTAGAAAAGGCAGAGGAACCAGAGATCAAATTGCCAACATCCGCTGGATCATGGAAAAAGCAAGAGAGTCCCAGAAAAATATCTATTTCTGCTTTATTGACTATGCCAAAGCCTTTGACTGTGTAGATCACAATAAACTGTGGAAAATTCTGAAAGAGATGAGAATACCAAACCACCTGATCTGCCTCTTGAGAAATTTGTATGCAGGTCAGGAAGAAACAGGTAGAACTGGACATAGAACAACAGACTGGTTCCCAATAGGAAAAGGAGTACGTCAAGGCTGTATATTGTCACCATGTTTATTTAACTTATATGCAGAGTGCATCATGAGAAACGCTGGACTGGAAGAAACACAAGTTGGAATCAAGATTGCTGGGAGAAATATCAATAACCTCAGATATGCATATGACACCACCCTTATGGCAGAAAGTGAAGAGGGGCTAAAAAGCCTCTTGATGAAAGTGAAAGTGGAGAGTGAAAAAGTTGGCTTAAAGCTCAACATTCAGAAAACGAAGATCATGGCATCCAGTCCCATCACTTCATGGGAAATAGATGGGGAAACAATGGAAACAGTGTCAGACTTTATTTTTTTGGGCTCCAAAATCACTGCAGATGGTGACTGCAGCCATGAAATTAAAAGACGCTTACTCCTTGGAAGGAAAGTTATGACCAACCTAGATAGCATATTCAAAAGCAGAGACATTACTTTACCAACAAAGGTTCGCCTAGTCAAGGCTATATTTTTTCCTGTGGTCATGTATGGATGTGAGAGCTGGACTGTGAAGAAGGCTGAGCACCGAAGAATTGATGCTTTTGAACTGTGGTGTTGGAGAAGACTCTTGAGAGTCCCTTGGACTGCAAGGAGACCCAACCAGTCCATTCTGAAGGAGATCAGTCCTGGGATTTCCTGGGAAGGAATGATGCTAAAGCTGAAACTCCAGTACTTTGGCCACCTCATGCGAAGAGTTGACTCATTGGAGAAGACTCTGATGCTGGGAGGGATTGAGGGCAAAGGAGAAGGGGACGACAGAGGATGATATGGCTGGATGGCATCACTGACTCGATGGATGTGAGTCTGAGTGACCTCCGGGAGTTGGTGATGGACAGGGAGGCCTAGCATGCTGCGATTCATGGGGTCGCAAAGAGTCGGACACGATTGAGTGACTGATCTGATCTGATCTGATAGAAAAATAGAAGATCTGAGTCAATGTCCCATGGAAAAAAACTGATTTTTCCCCAAGTAACATGTATGCAGAATTTAGTAAAGTAAGTGGAAGACTCTGGAGTAAAACATACTCTAAAATCATGAAACTAGGAGATTATAGTTCTTTCCTTTGCCTAATCTGAAACTATGAACATGAACATTGAAGACTCTAGAAAGTATATTAAAACTTATCAAAACACCTAAAATGTGTCAATGTTAAATAATTAACAAATAATTTCTGGGATTTTTTTTTTTTTTTCTGTCAATGATCCTCAGAACTTTTTACTCCCACAATTTACAACAGGTGCAATTCTACCTATGTATATAAACCATCAATTTCTTAGCATTGTGACAAGCCTAAATTACTCCCCTCTTCAACAAACTCCTTATGGCATTTTTCACTCTATGTTTCTCACTATTTAAGTAATAGGATTAAACATAGGAGTGAGGATTGCAAAGAACACAGCCACCTACTTGTCTGCAGGGTAAACAGCCATAGGACGCATGTAAGTGAATATACAAGGGACAAAATACATTACCACTACTGTGAAGTGGGCACCACATGTAGAGAGGGCCTTGCGTCGTCCTTCAGAGCCATGGGATTTCAGGGAGATCAGGATGACTATGTAGGAGATGAGGAGCATGGAAAAAATAAGCAAACACATCCCCCTTGTGTTAGCTGCCACCACCATTCCCAGCCTGTAGGTGTCGCTGCAGGCAAGTTCCAACAGTGAGAAGAAATCACACATGAAGTGGTCAATGACGTTGGGACCACAGAAGGTCAAGTCCATGGTGAAAAGAACCTGTACAGTAGCACGCAGCATCCCCCCAGTCCAGACTACCACCACTAGGAGCTGGCAGAGCCCCTGTCGCATGATGGCCGTGTAGTGCAGAGGCTTGCAAATGGCCACATAGTAGTCATAGGTCATGACAGTGAGGATGGTGATCTCTGATTCCACCCGGAAATGTTCCATAAAGAGCTGAGTCAGGCAGGCACCCCAGGAGATGGTTTTCCTCTGGTACAGCAGGTAAATGATCAATTTGGGGGTGGTGACAGAGGTCAAGGAGGCATCTAGGAAGGACAAGTGATTGAGGAAGAAGTACATGGGGGCAGTAAGTGTGGGGCTGAGGGAGATAGTGATGACGATGCAAAGATTGGCCAGCACCGTGAATAGGAAAATGGGCAAAAAGACAATGAAGAGTATTTTACGCAAGTGTGGATTCTGTGTGAGAACAAGTTTGGTCACGTTGTGAGGAGGCATGGGATCCATTTAGGAACTGATGCATTCCTGGGGACTGAATTAGTTACAAAATAATAAAAAATGATAGATAGGTTTTAATCATGAGAGAATTATAGTCTGCATTTGTTAGAGAGAAGACTGAGCAGTTGCATGACTCCAGAGTATGTCTTTGGCAGTTTTGCCCCACGACCGGCTTCAATTTTTTCTTACTTCCTTGGTGATGTACGTCATGTCTTCAGACACCTAGTGCCTGCCCCCTGTAAAATATCTATAGGACAACATTTGCTGTGTAATTTACAGAAAACACTAGGATATTTACATAAGATCTGGATTATCCTTCATTCTCCAACTCCACGTGACTCTGCTGAGTTATCTCCGTGTCCTATGTTTCCATGCCCTCCTCTTTGTCTTATTGTTGTTCACTCACTAACTCATATATGGCTGTTTGCTATCCCATGGGCTGTAGCACACCAGGCTCCATGGGATTTCCCAGGCAAGACTACTGCAGTGGGTTGCCATTTCCTTCTGCAGGTTCCTCTGTGTCTGTGAGGATGCAAATTGTCATTCTTAGATGCATCTTGTAAGGTAAGATGTGCTACATACTGGTAAGAGTTATTACCTTCACCATGAAAATTTGCATCTGAACCCTAGCTCTTACTGTGGAAATTAAGACATGGTCAATAAATACTTATCATAAGCAGACAGTTTAGAGAATATGCATATGCCACTAATGACCAGCTCTACCTGGTACCAAGCCGGAATACATAAGCTATAGGCGTTCTCGTGCTCTCTCCCATCTTCCCATAAGAAACTGGTTACAGACTACTGCACAAATAATAGAGTGAGAAATTTGGAGTCATAAATTTCTCAAAGAAAAGCGGAAACATAAATACAGTAAAGTATATTTAGCAAATACACTTTCCTTTCAAAGATAAATTGATAAAGAGCTTTATTTTTTAATTGTCCATGATGAACACAACAGGAAATTTCCTGGCGCTCTAGTGGTTAAGACTGAGGTTTCCAGTTCCGGGGTACTGATTCAGTCCCTTCTTGGGGAGCTAATATCCTCATGCTTCGTGGCCAAAAGTCCAAAACAAAGAAAAACAAAAGGGATATTTTTAACAAATTCAATAAAGACTTTAAAATTTGCCCACTTCAAAAAATCTTTAAAGAATTAACACAAAGTTGTAAATCAACCATTAAACACTAATTCCAAAACTAGCTTCATTGCAATTTCTTATTCTGATATAGAATCCCTCAACAGATCAGAAAAGGGTATAGGGTACAAATAGTAAGAGTTAGATATAATTAAAGTAATAAAACTTTTAGAAGTATCTCTGAATAAATAATTTGCATTTTAAATTTTCTTTGGTGCACAACACTCTTTTGAGGGATAAGCCCTAGTGGAAATCTTTTTAAAGTAGAAAACTTATTCTTTAAAAATATGCTCAACACAATTATTAATAACTATGGAAAATTTAAAACTGTATAGAATGCTCAACAGTGGAGGAATGTTAATTGAAATATAGTGCATGTCTGAACAATGCACTTTTGAACAGAGATTTTTTAAAAGTTGTTCAGCATCACTGGAATAGACTTCATTTGTAACACAAAGTGGATAAAATTTTGGATGGAAATTTGAATCATTTATTCTAATTTAATCTAATTAATTTTATTATTGTTTTACTAATTTAAATATATAGCAATTTAAAAAAAAACACACCAAAATATCTCTACTTTTAAATTAGTAGTATGGTACTTGAATCTATATTCCTTGATGGTCTGTATGCTGAAAACACATTTTAGTGTTAAATAGTTGAGTGTGAGAGGTGATAATACGTTACAACATCCATTTCTACTTGAGAGTGTATGATAAACAGTCTATGATTTCCTGGGAGGAAAAAAAAAAAAAACCCTCACCTATGAATGGATCTGATATAGGTCCATATTAGTTCCTCAAGTAGCTGTTCATCAAGAAAGAAGCAAATGCAAGATTTTAAAATGCCAATTGGCTCAGTTATGATAAGTGTCTTTGTTTGCTTATAAAATGATTCCTTTGCATGAACTTTAAAAGTAGAACCATGTATTCTATTTGTGGAGAAATATGAAAAGCTTCTTAGCTAATGGGATCTCAAGGGTATTTCATCATCATTAGCAGGTCTTGCCAAAAACCCAATTGTTTTCTGAAATTAACTGAACAGCAGAGAAGAATTTTTAGAGCATTCACTTTTAATTTCAAATTCTTCCCTAAGTTTGCATGAAGGCAAAACCCTATGACAGGAGGAAAATAAACAACAACAACAACAAAATAGTTGACCACTAATGAATTTAAATATTTGAAAACATATGGGCTTATTATGGAGTCTGAATATTTAGTACTGTGTAAATTAAACATCTATGTGGATAACTATCAGACATTTAAATTTTATGAATAAAATTTGCATTCTAGTCTACTCTTTACTCAAATCAGAATTTTAACATATTATTTTCAAATATATGTCATAAGTTGCTTTGGTTATGCCCCACTCTTTGCAACTCTATGGACCGTAGCCTGCAGGCTCCTCTATCCATGGAATTCTCCAGGCAAGAATACTGGAATGAGTTGCCATGTTCACCTCCAAATCTCCCTGCCCCAGGAATCAAACCCATCTCTTACATGTCCTGCTTTGGCAGATTAGTTCTTTACCACTAGCACCACTTCACAAGCCCTTTCAAATATATATTAAGTGATAATTATGAATGCAATTATAATATTGGCACTTCACAACACGTGAAGTTTACAGTACTTCTTCAAAGTAGCTTTTGTGCCAATTCTGGAATGAGGTTAATATGATAATGATGGAAAAAATGCATTATTCAATTATATCAGAGATGTGAAAATACATTACAGTCATTTGAATTTCATTGTATAATATCCATATAGAATAGAAATAAAAGATTCACAACTTATATCAAGTAAATGTAAGACAAGGAATGAGAAAGCCATTTGCCAAATGTAAATAATAAGCTGCTGCTGCTGCTGCTAAGTCGCTTCAGTCGTGTCGGACTCTGTGCGACCCCAAAGACGGAAGCTCACCAGGCTCCCCTGTCCCTGGGATTCTCCAGGCAAGAACACTGGAGTGGGTTGCCATTTCCTTCTCCAATGCATGAAAGTGAAAAGTGAAAGTGAAGTCGCTCAGTCGTGTCCGACTCTTAGTGACCCCATGGACTGGAGCCTACCAGGATCTTCCGTCCATGGGATTTTCCAGGCAAAAGTACTGGGGTGGGGTGCCATTGCCTTCCCCGAAATAAGAAGCTAAGACAATAAATACTGGACCAGGATCCTTAGGTTAAATTACAGATGTATAGCTAAAGTAACATGAAACATTTATGCTGCTACAAACTGTAAGATCTATAAAAATTACTGAGAGAAATAAATTTCAATATTTGAAATTATTTTGTAAAAATAATTCAATTAGTCTCAGAAATGCTCTTATATAAACCATACTCACCACATCATGTTCAGATATGCTTTCAATAATAATAAAAATAACTTGTACTTACCTCTAGATTGACTCCAGAGAATATGGTCACTGTGAGCATCATGTGTCATGAAAGAAGAGATATTAAGAAAAATGAAATCACGTGGCCAAACCTAGCTTTACCAGAAACTCCAATATTGTTGTTCAGTTGCTCAGTTGCATCAAACTCTTTGTGATGGCTGCAGCACACCAGCCTTCCCTGTCCTTCACTATATCCCTGAGTTTGCTCAAACTCATGTCCAGTGACTCAATGATGCCATCCACCCATCTCATCTTCTATTGCTCGCCCACAATCTTTCCCACCATCAGGGTCCTTTCCAGTGCATCAACTCTTCGTGTCAGTTGGCCGAACTACGGGAGCTTCAGCTTCAGCATCAGTCCTTCCAATGAATATTCAGGGTTGATTTCCTTTAGGATTGATTGGTTTGATCTCCTTCCTATCCAAAGGACTCTAAGAATCTTCTCCAGTACCACAGCTTGAAAGCATTGATTCTTTGGCTCCCAGCCTTCTTTATGATCAAAGTCTCACATCATACCTTTGACTATATTGACCTTTTTTGGTAAAGTATTGTTTCTGCTTTTTAATACACTGTCTAGGTTTGTCATAGTTTTTTTTTTTTTTTTTCTCAAAGAGCAAGAATCTTAATTTCATGGCTATATTCACCATCATAGTAATTTTGGAGCCCAAGAAATTAGTCTCTCACTATTTCTGTTTTTTCACAATCTGTTTTTTCACAATTTTCTGTTTTTGCCATGAAGTACTGAGACCAGATGCCATGATCTTCGATTTTAGAGTTCTATAATGCTATTCGTGGTGGAAAATGCCAAAGACAGTCTGAAAGAGGATTTTAAACTATATAAAGAACTATAGGAGATATGGCTTTTGCTAATGTATTTTCATAAAAAAAGTCTAGAACTCTTCTACCAACTCTAAAATGAAAGCCAGAATCAAATCAGATAATTAGTATATACTGACATGGTTATCATTCTCAACCTTATAAAAGATTGAAGTCTATTCATGATGGCCCATTGAGTAGTCATCCAGCTTCTACTTAAATATTTACAGTGTTGGGTGGAGAGATTGCTTTAGAACCTATACACCTGTCTCATCCAACTCCCAAATGCTAGAGTAGCATTAAAAGGAAAGAGTGGAGCTAGCTCTAGGTATAAATCAGTGAAGGCTGTATATGAAAATAAGTTTTCAAAAGAGGAGTTCCTGGAGCTATACCATGAAAGTCTGTTTCCAGAATACACATCCAAGGACAAAGTGGTTTGAGTCATAGAGAGACAGCAATACAGATTCTCAGACTCAGGGGTGAGAGAATCAATTCCTTGGCAGGTTGATAAGAAGTCTGGGGGCCATGAGGAGGAGAAAAGGGCCTAGGGATCTCAAAGAGGAGATAGGGGCTGGAATTCTCAAGGAGGAGGAAAGGACACATTTCCCCCCCTACATTCTTTAGTAAGGATTATATAACAGCAAAGTATCCTTCTTGAGGATGATTTCTCCTTCCTGAAAACCTTCTGGCTAATCCTCTTCTCTTAAAATATAAATTATGGGAATGGGTATAGTAAGATCTTTACAACCTTGAGACATTACTTTGACTTATTGTAATAACTAATTAAAAAGTGTATAACTCCCTTGCTTAGACTACTGAGGGGAGCACACTCCGCCCCCCTTCTGATGTCTAGGTCAGAAGGTTTCTCTGTCCTTTTTCACTTTAATAAACTCAGCTACATAAATGCTTTTGAGTGATCAAGCCTGGTCCCTGGTCCTGAAGCTAAATCTTCTTCGGAGATCATCAATCTGACACCTTTCACCATAAGGCTAGTCCAGGATCTTCACAACAAGGTAAGAAAACTCAGAGCTCTAGCCTCTCTGTGTTCTCACTATATATGTTTTCTGCTTTACTTATTCACTCTGTGGTATGCTTGTGTGAATGAATGACACACCCTGACGAAGTGATGAGCCCTCTTCGCTGGCTTCGCAGTGCCTTGAAATGACTGAAGGCAGCTCCAAAAGGGGAGCCTTGTCGAGGGTTTATACTGATCTGCCAATGCCAAGAGACACTCAACCTTCCTCCGAGGGGAGCAGCCAGAATTGGGCAAAGCGTGTGGACTGAATTTTCCTTTCTCAGTCACCTTGCCCTGGTCTCTTTGACCATTTCATAATTGTGTGGGAAATGAGAACTACTAACTTAATCTATCAGATTATCGACATTCAAGGGAATTGTGATTCATGCTGTTACTATGTACTGTTACTCAGACCCTAAGTATGGAAGTGCCTAGCCTTGCTAGGAGCCTAAAGTTACAGAAGCATGTTTGGGAGTGAGGTGGAGCTCTAGCTGCAGGACCGTCTCTCAGGCTAGAGGGCACTCTCCTGTCTGCCTGCCTCAGGAGCCAGCAACCTGAAAGTGAGTCTTTGTCATGGCTGTGCCTCTGATCTTTGTGGATAGAAGCACTGCTGGTGTCCATGAGGTTTTGAAGGACACAGATTAGGAATTGCAGCATATGGTCAGATTGGAAGTACAATGGGCTTCTTCCTTTGGTAGCAGTAGCTCTTAGTGGACCAGAGGAGGCACTCTGGTGGCTTTTGTCTCAGCTCCCTAGCTATTCCTTTTGTGGAACCTGTGGGAATGAACTGGAAGGATTGGCCCTAGTAGCTTGAGGACAAAAATCACTTTTTCCTAGCTGGCCAACCCTCTACCACCTTTTTTGCTATACTGGTGTGATGACACTCACAAAGGAATCTTTGTTGTCCTTCGTCCCTTTACGACTCACCGCTTTTACTGCAGTCAGGACTGTATTCAGAAACGTGCATAGGGACATGAAAGACAGATGCTTCCCCAAGTAGTCCTAGCTTGGGAAAGATTCTGGAAAGCTACTCTGTTACACTCTGGATGACATCAGAGAAAAGAGCAAATCAAACAAAGGTCTTGGTGGTAAGGAACTGAAAATCGATCTGGGATGCCATCAGGTCTTCTGGTGCATTCCACCCTACCTCAGTGGTAGAACTGGGAGGGATGAGTAAGATGCCTGCATTGGTAGGGGACAAAGTCTGACAGGGAAGGAAAGCTTCAGGGAAAAGTCTGTCTACACCCCCATCTAGAGCAGGGAAGGACACTTCTGGTGGAAAATAGCCACGGCTGTGGATGCCACTTTTCTCTCTCTTACAGATGGGAGCTCTCAGTTCCAGAACCACATTTCTTTACAATGTATTTTAAAAACTGGGACAGGAGAGGGAGAGGGTGGGATGATTTGGGAGAATGGCATTGAAACATGGATAATATCATATATGAAACAAAAATAAAATAAAATAAAAGGAATCAATATGCAAGGAAAAAAAAAAAAAACTGGTACAAGTTTGATCCCCAGAATTTAAAAAAGATATGCTTGATCTTCTTCTGTGATACTGAATGGCCGTAGTATCCTTTGGAAGATGGGAGACGCTGGCCTGTTGAAATGTCTCTTAATTTTGATACTGTTTTACAACTAGACCAGTTCTGTAGAAAATAAGAAATAGGTAGAAGTGACATATATGTTGCTCTTTATCTGTCTGTAAGATATGCTAGACTTATGTCCTAAAGGTGAAGATTTGGGTGTAAAACCTTCAGCTCCTTCCTGTCCTCTTACTTTGCCCTTGTATCTGGGGCTCCCAACTGAACAGACTGAGAATCAGGGGCAGCCTTCTAGGATGGGTTGCCTCAGTTTCGCTAGACTATTTAGAGGTTATGTCTTGGGACAGATGCTGACCCCCTGACAAAAACTTGAGTTTTGGGGTAAGCTACTACTTTTGGAAATAAATAGCTTGAATGTGAGATAAGGGAAAAGAGGAAACATGAAATAGCAGCCCCCCCCCCCCCCCCCCCCCGCCTTTTGGGATCCAAGCAGTTCTCAAAACAGCCACTTTGTCAAAGGTATCCTTGAAGTGCTCAAGCAAGCACACACAAGCACTTTAAACTATGCTAAGTTGGCTGACATAGAACAGCGAGAGAAGGAAACTCCTGGTAAATTCCTAGACTATGGCAGGCTCTCTGCAAGATTACTGACATTGATCCTGAAAGTTCAGAAGGAGAAAAAAATCTTAAAAGATAGATTTCTCGCACAGTTATCTCCAGATATCAGCCATAAGTTATTAAAGCAGGTGTTCAGAACAAATCAGTCTTTAGAAAAACTGTTGCGGTTGGTTCAGACCATATATTAAGGTAGAGAATATGAGGAGGAAAATAAGAGCAAAAAAGAAACAGACAAAAGACTGAAGACCCAGTATGCCTGTTAGACCTGCTCTGAAATGGCCTGAGAAAAATGCCTCGAGGGACCCAGGTTAAAAGGGATGAGCTTGTTATTACTGTGGAAAGGAGGGGCATCTCAAGCAGGATTGCCCTCAGGCATCTAAGCCACCC
This sequence comes from Tragelaphus eurycerus, assembly GCA_935064755.1. Taxonomy (NCBI): domain Eukaryota; kingdom Metazoa; phylum Chordata; class Mammalia; order Artiodactyla; family Bovidae; genus Tragelaphus; species Tragelaphus eurycerus. Next base: position 4,925,540 of record CAKXYN010000123.1, read on the forward strand.
CCGGCTCCATGTCTGGTCTGCAAAGGCCCACACAGGAGGAGAGACTGTCCTCCATTGTGTAGGCCCCAGAGGTTGGGGTCTTGGGACAGTCAGGACTGAAGGTGCCCAGGGGTCCCCACAAAAGCTCTCGTCCTAATTACATGTGAAGAACCCTGAGTATTAATAACTGTAAAGGGCCAATCATTTAATTTCTTTTGGACATTGGGGCAAATTTCTCTGTGCTCACTGAAACCTGTGGTCTGCTTTCCTCCCAATCTGCTACTGTAATGGGGCTGTTTGGACGAGCCAAATGATATAATTTGTCATCCTTTAAGGGGCTATGGTTTTTCCTGTGGTCATGTATGGATGTGAGAGTTTGACTGTGAAGAAGGCTGAACGCCGAAGAATTGATGCTTTTGAACTGTGGTGTTGGAGAAGACTCTTGAGAGTCCCTTGGACTGCAAGGAGATCCAACCAGTCCATTCTGAAGGAGATCAGCCCTGGGATTTCTTTGGAAGGAATGATGCTAAAGCTGAAACTCCAGTACTTTGGCCACCTCATGCGAAGAGTTGACTCATTGGAAAATACTATGATCACAATAAAATGTCCTTTTCATTATAGGGGACTGGAATGCAAAAGTAGGAAGTCAACATCTGTGAATTTCCAGATGTTCAAGCTGGTTTTAGAAAAGGCAGAGGAACCAGAGATCAAGTTGCCAACATCTGCTGTATCATTGAAAAGCAAGAGAGCTCCAGAAAAACATCTATTTCTGCTTTATTGACTATGCCAAAGCCTTTGACTGTGTAGATCACAATAAACTGGAAAATTCTGAAAGACATGAGAATACCAGACCACCTGACCTGCCTCTTGAGAAACCTGTATGCAGGTCAGGAAGCCATAGTTAGAACTGAACATGGAAGAACAGCCTGGTTCCAAATAGGAAAAGAAGTGCATCAAGGCTGTATATTGTCACCCTGCTTATTTAACTTATATGCAGAGTACATAATGAGAAACTCTGGGCTGGAAGACACACAAGCTGGAATCAAGATTGCTGGCAGAAATATTAGTAACCTCATATATACAGATTACACTACCCTTATTGCAGAAATTGAAGAGGAACTAAAAAGCCTCTTGATGAAAGTGAAAGAGGAGAGTGAAAAAGTTGGCTTAAAGCTCAACATTCAGAAAACGAAGATCATGGCATCCGGTCCTATCACTTCATAGCAAATAGATGGGGAAACAGTGGAAACAGTGCCAGACTTTATTTTTGGGGGCTCCAAAATCACTGCAGATGGTGACTGCAGCCATGAAATTAAAAGACTCTAACTCCTTGGAAGGAAAGTTATGACCAACATGCATAGCATATTGAAAAGCAGAGACATTACTTTGCCAACAAAGGTCCATCTAGTCAAAGCTATAGTTTTTCCAGTGGTCATGTATGAATGTGAGATTTGGACTGAAGAAAATTGAGCACCGAAGAATTGATGCTCTTGAACTGTGGTGTTGTAGAAGACTCTTGAGAGTCCCTTGTACTGTAAGGAGATCCAACTAGTCCATCCTAAAGGAGATCAGTCCTGGGTGTTCATTGGAAGGACTGATGCTGAAGCCAAATCTCCAATATTTTGGCCACCTGATGCAATGAGTTGACTCACTGGAAAAGACCCTGATTCTGGGAGCTATGGGGGCAGGAGGAGAAGTGGATGATAGAGGAAGAGATGGATGGATGGCATCACGGACTCGATGGACTTGAGTTTGAGTGAACTCTGGGAGTTGGTGATGGACAGGGAGGCCTGGTGTGCCGTGATTCATGGGGTCACAAAGAGTCGGACACAACTGATAGAGTGAACTGAAATGAACTGAATTGATGACTCCTTTGCTTAGACTAGCGAGGGGGGCACTCTCCTTCTCCTTTCTGATGTCTATGTCAGAAGGTTTCCTCTGTCCTTTTTCGCTTTAATAAAACTGCTACATAAAAGCTCTTGAGTGATAAAGCCCGGTCCCTGGTCCCCAAACTAAATCTTTTTCAGAGATCATGAATCCGACACCATTCACTGTAAGCTATCAAGGGTAAACTAGAATTAAGCAGGAGGAATTATATATGTAACATATCACAATTGATCAGAAACTAGCTGACATGTGGTTTAACCTTTGATAGATTTAGGGACTAATTTCACAACACCCATGTACCTGTCAAAGTGTTCTTATGGAAGTTTCATGTATTTCACTAAGTAGAGAAACATATTCTCCATGTAACAAAGACTCAAAACGTGTAGTTCATGTTGTTTTAGCCCAATCCAAAGACTTTCACCCCAGATGGACATCTCTTATGCTGTTTACCAGAAAAGGAAAAGCTTTGAGAGGTGGACTGTGGTCTCATAAGTCTTTAATGTTACTATTAACTGAAGTAGAAGCAAATGCATCAATATTTATGGCAACAAACACATTGACTTGGGCAGAACCAGAGAACTTCAAAACACTTTGCAATTTACTTTACTTGTAGAAAAATAAGGAAGACTGTACAGTTACAGAAGATACCGGCATAATGTAAAAGATTAATGTCTCATGATGCTGAAGCTAGTGCTCTTTTTCCCCATCGCAATTTTATAAGCACAATATGCTTGCCAAATATTGCTACATCAATATGTCCATTGATTTATTCATTGAAATATATGGTACCAATGGAATGGGAGGCTGGATTTTTCTGACAAGGTGGAGACTGTAAACCCATCCATTAAATACACATACGTTCATATTTTGGTAGCAGACTTTGTTTTAGATGAAGAGGAAAAATTAATTTTAAGAAAATCTTAAAAATTATGAAATTATTGAGTAGAGAAGTACTTCCTTAGTCCAATGCAGAGTAATAATTTTTGGTTTTAGATTTTTAAAAATCTATATATTCCTTATAAATAATCTCCTAGAGCAATTTTTAAAGTGGATCCAGATTCAAGAAACTAAGTGTAAAGCCTATGTCTACTAATGAAATTGTTTTTCAAGTACATTTTATAGTGTGCTTTTGCAAACAAACTGCAGCGAATTGCTACTAATAATTGTTAACCTAATGAAGTGTCATATCCTATGGCTTAAAATCAAAAATATTTTTATGAATCAAGCCATAATCAAATACCATGCCCAAAGGATTTTGTGTAATGTAAAGATCACAGGATGCGAAATAAGAGTATTTGAGACAAAGCTGACTTACATGTTCAAGGACTGAATTATTTAACTTTTTTGATTCTCTAGTTTCTTCTGTAAAATAAAGACAAAAAACTTTAATTTTATAATATTGCTCTGACCGTCTAAAAGTGAAAGTCACTCAGTCATGTCCGATTTTTTGTGACTCCATGGACTATACAGTCCATGGAATTCTCCAGGCCAGAATACTGGAGTGTGTAGCCTTTCTCTTCTCCAGGGGATCTTCTCAGCCCAGGGATCGAGCCTAGGTCTCCCACATTGCAGGCAGATTCTTTACCAGCTAAGCCATAAGGGAAGCCCCTGATCATCTGAAAACTTTTCAAATTTTTCACATCAGTTTAAATAGTGTGCAATTAACTTTTAAAAATAATCACTGCCAATTTTTACCCAACAGAAGAAGAAATCCAACATAATTTTAAATATTATGCATATCAAGAGAACTGACTTATTGTGAAAGACCCTGAGGCTGAGAAAGAATGAAGGCAAGAGGAAAAGGGGGTGATGACAGAGAATGTGATGGTTGGATGGTATCACTGACTTGATGGACATATTTTGGGTAAACTCCAGGAGTTGGTGATGGACAGGGAAGCCTGGCCCGCTGCAGTCCATGTGGTCGCAAAGAGTTGGACACCACTGAGTGACTGAACTGAACTGAACTAAACAGTCTTCCCTGATGGCTCAGCAGATAAAGAATCTACCTGCAATGCAGGAAACATAAGTTCTATCCCTTGGTTGGGGAGATCCCCTAGAGGAGGAAATGGTGACCCATTCCAATATTCTAGCCTGAAAAATCCCATAGATGGATGAGCCTAGTAGACTACAGCCCAAAGGGTCTCAAAGAATCAGACACAACTGAACATGAGCTTGATACAGGGAACAAAAAACAAGACAGCAACTGATGGGGGAGCTACAGGTAGACAGGGCTTTTTGTTGTTGTTGTTATTTCCTCCCTGCAGAGCAATGAGTCTCCAAGAACATAGGATGACCACACAGAATACCAATCACATTACAAAAGGGATCACAGAGGTTATCCCACCACTGGCAGCAACCAACAGAGCATCAAGTGTCAGAGCAGATAAGTTGTATCTGGGGAAAACATCACATCACATGAAGTGATCCTTGATGTTGGAGTCACAAAATGGGAAAAAGAAAGTGACTAGACTCTCTTCAACAGAGTGGAGTACACCCACTGCCCATCATACCCCCTTCAGGAAGCACAATATATGGGGGTCCATGATGGGCACATACTGCAGAGGTCTAGAGATGGACACAGAGCAGTCAAAGGCATGACCTCAAGGAGGACCACCTATGAAGCTACCAAGAAATGTTCAATAAAGAGCTGCTTCCTTTAGCCATTGAATTAGACAGCTTTTGAATCACAGGGTAAATCAGATAGCATTTTGGGCATTATGGAAGAAGATTAACATGTGTCTATCATGAACATCAAGGCAGGAAGAAATACATCAGGGATTTCAAAGTCTGGCTAATGATTATAGTAAGAATGAACAGGTTTTCCTTGACAGTGACACTATAGATGATGTGTGCATGAATTCTAAGTTGCTTCAGTCTTGTCCAACTCTTTGCAACCCTATGGACTGTAGCACTCTCCACAGTCTCCTGTGCCCATGGGGATTCTCCAGGCAAGAATACTGGAGTGTGTAGTAATGCCCTCCTTCAGGGATCTTCCTGGTACAAGGACTGAACTCATGTTTCTTATGCATCTCACATTGGCAGGCAAGTTCTTTAACAGTAGTGCCACCTGGGAAGCCCACTATAGGTGATTTGCCATGCAGTGCTTAGTTGCTCAGTCATGTCCAACTCTATGCAACCCCATAGACTGTAGCCTGTTGGACTCCTCTATCCATGGGGATTCTCCTGGCAAGAGTACTAGAGTGGGTTGCCATGCCCTCCTCCAGGGGATCTTCTCAATCCAGATATCAGACTCAGGTCTCCCATACTTCAGGCAGGTTCTTTACCACATGAGCCACCAGGGAAGCCTACTATAGGTAATAAGTAAAGCGAAAAATAGAATTTTATGCATCTGAGGATTCTGTGTTAATCCCATGAGAATGAATCCAGTCACATTTATCATGTCTTCTTACATTTCAGTGCTGATGATGAATTCAGAGTCAGGAAACTAACATAATTAAATAAGACAATATTTTTACTATCAGGAGATGAGAAGTTCATATTTTGGGCTTTCAGACATGCTCAAGACATTTTATTAATACAAACTATTTTTTCCCATTGTGTGCAGGAGAAGAAACATGCTACATTTCTATTTTAAGAAAAATGTGAACTTTTGAAGATGTTCTATTCAATTTATTACAAGGGTGCTCAAATCCTTCTTCCACACCTCTGGCAACTGGTTCCTGAGTCTTTGCTGGAGGACACCAAGGGTCAGGGAGATCACCATGCAATAAACTTGATACCTTCTCAGTCAATAATAAATGTTAAAAACACTTCCTGACACATTAAAGAAAATACTTATGCAACTATTAATTCTGTTGATACATAAATTTGATCTAACTCACCTTCTTTTACCATTTAAAAGCCACTTCAGAAATCTAAGAGACAAAGACTCTAATCCTATTCATCTCTTTATCACCAACACCTGTTTCAGGGTCTGATTATGTGCATATGTACATGTTAAGTCGCTTTAGTTGTGTCCAGCTGTTTGCAACCCTATGGACTGTAGCCCACCATACTCCTCTGTCCAGGTGCCTAGGAGATTCTCCAGGCAAGAGTCCTGAGGTGAGTCGCTATGTCCACCTCCAGGGGATCTTTCCAACCCAGGGATCAAACCCGCATCTCTTGTATCTCTTGCATTGGCTTCTGAGGTGGTACTAGTGGTCTGATTATACTGGTATTCAATAAAATTAAGTGAATAACCAGACTTTTGGACTCTGGGACCGGGAGAGGGTGAGATGATTGGGGAGAATAGCATTGAAATATGTATAATATTATATCTGAAATGTATTAATTGTTCAAACTAAACACTATCATGTTACAATTTGTTCATACTAGATGTTTGTAATGTTTCTGATAATCAATAAAAGAGATTCTTGATCAAAAAAAAAAATTAAGTGAATAAATAAGTTGGAAGAATCTCATTTATTCAGTGTTTTCCTTTTTTCAAGCTAAATCCCAAAATAGTGCTTACTCTCTTACTTCAGGGGAAAAGAAAAATGAATAAATGGTTGGGCGTTTAAATATATACTCCTTTTACCTATTGAGATCTCTCCATCCTGAGCTGCTATCTTCTCTGGTCTGCCTCAATCAGCTGCCTTGTCTTCTGGCTGAGAGGAAGTGTTAGCTTTCAGATGGACCTTCTGTGTTTCTGAGACCATTATCTCCCCTGCTCTCCCAGGTCCTATAGTGGTAATGGCTGCCTACAGGTACTAGCCTCTAGGTTCTGTATCATCTGTTATTAGTTTCCCTAACTCTTTCCATTGTTTGACAAGTAAACATTAATATGTTTAATAACTCTTGCTAACTCCTATTTTATTTATTATTATTATTTTAATTTATTTTAATTGGAGGCTAATTACTTTACAATATTGTGGTGGGTTTTGCCAACATTTACATAAATCAGCCATGGGTGTACATATGTTCCCCATCCTGAACTACCCCCACCCACCTCCTTCCCCATCCCATCCCTCAGGGTCATCCTAGTGCACCAGCCCTGAGCACCCTGTCTCATTCATTGAACCTGGACCAGTAATCTATTACACATATGATAATATACATGTTTCAATGCTATGCTCTAAAATCATCCAACCCTCGCCTTCTTCCACAGAGTCCAAAAGACTGTTCTTTACATTTGTGTCTCTTTTGCTGTCTCACATATAGGGCCATTGTTACCATCTTTTTAAATTCCATATTTATATGTTTATATACTGTATTGGTGTTTTTCTTTTTGACTTACTTCACTGTATAATAGGCTCCAGTTTCATCCACTTCATTAGAATTGATTCAAGTGCATTCTTTTTCATAGCTGAGTAATATACCATTGTGTATATGTACCACAGCTTTCTTATCCATTCATCTGCCAATGCACATCTAGGTTGCTTCCATGTCCTAGCTATTGTAAACAGTACTGCAATGAGCATTGGGGTACACATGTGTATTTCAATTCTGGTTTCCTCAGTTTATATGCCCAGCAGTGGGATTGCTGAATGATATGGCAGTTCTATTTCCAGTTTTTAAATTAATCTCCACACTGTTCTCCATAGTGGCTGTACTAGTTTGCATTACCACCAACAGTGTAAGAGGATTCCCTTTTCTCTGCACCCTCTCCAGCATTTCTTGTTTGTAGACTTTTTAATAGCAACCATTCTGATGGCGTGAGATGGTATGTCATTGTGGTTTTGATTTGCATTTCTCTGATGATGAGTGATGTTGAGCATCTTTTCATGTGTTTGTTAGCCATCTGTATGTCTTCTTTGGAGAAATGTCTATTTAGTTCTTTGACCTATTTTTTGATTCTGTCATTTATTTTTCTGGAATTGAGCTAAAAGAGTTGCTTGCATATTTTTGAGATTAATTCTTGTCAGTTGCTTCATTTGCTGTTATTTTTTCCCATTCTGAAAGCTGTCTTTTCACCTTGCTTAGAGTTTCCTTTGTTGTGCAGAAGCTTTTAAGTTTAATTAGGTCCTATTCATTAATTTTTGCTTTTATTTCCATTACTCTGGGAGGTGGGTCATAAAGGGTCTTGCTGTGATTTACGTCAGAGTGTTTTGCCTATGTTTTCCTCTAGGAGTTTTATAGTTTCTGGTCTTACATTTAGATTTTTAATCTATTTTGAGTTTATTTTTGTGTATGATGTTAGGAAGTGTCCTAGTTTCATTCTTGTACAAGTGGTTGACCAGTTTTCCCAGCATCACTGGTTAAAGAGATTGTCTTTTCTCCATTGTATATTCTTGCCTCCGTTGTCAAAGATAAGGTGTCCATAGGTGTGTGGATTTATCTCTGGGCTTTCTATTTTGTTCCATTGATCTATGTTTTCATCTTTGTGCCCATACCATACTGTCTTGATGACTATTGCTTTGTAGTATAGCCTGAAGTCAGGCAAGTTGATTCCTCCATTTAATTCTTCTTTCTCAAGATTGCTTTGGCTATTTGAGGTTTTTTGTATTTCCATACGAATTGTGAAATTTTCTAGTTCTCTGAAGAATGCCGTTGGTAGCATGATAGGGATTGCATTGAATCTATAGATTGCTTTGGGTAGTATACTTATTTTCACAATATTGATTCTTCTGACCCATGAACTTGGTATATTTCTCCATCTATTTGTGTCTTCTTTGATTTATTTCACCAGTGTTTTATAGTTTTCTATATATAGGTCTTTTGTTTCTTTAGGTAGATTTATTCCTAGGTATTTTATTCTTTTCATTGCAATGGTGAATTGAATTGTTTCCTTAATTTCTCTTTCTGTTTTCTCATTGTTAGTGTATAGGAATGCAAGGGATTTCTGTGTATAAATTTTATATCCTGCAACTTTACTATATTCATTGATTAGCCCTAGTAATTTTCTGGTGGAGAGCATCATTTTCTATGCAGAGCATCATGTCATCTGCTAACAGTGAGAGTTTTACTTCTTATTTTCCAATCTGGATTATTTTTATTTCTTTTTCTTCTCTGATTGCTGTGGCTAAAACTACCCAACTATGTTGAATAGTAGTGGAAAGAGTGGGCATCCGTGTCTTGTTCCTGACTCTAGGGGAAATGCTTTCCAATTTTCAACATTGAGGATAATATTTGCTGTGGGTTTATCATATATGGATTCTATTATATTGTAATCTCATTTTTAAATATGCCATTTCTTATTAAACTCCAAGGAATGCAAAAAAATAAAGATCCTCATTTTAAAAGATAGTACTACTTTTGGAGTGATAATTCCATGGGATTTATGCCTTTTATTAACTTAAGCTGTTTTATAATTATTTAAGTAGTAAAGAATTGAAAAGAATGCAAGTATTTCTTTTTTTATTTTTTCTTTTGTTTAATTTATTTATTTTAATTAGAGGATAGTTACTTTACAATATTGTATTGGTTTTGCCGTACATCAACATGACTCTGCCACAGGTGTACACATGTTCCCTGGGAGAAATATCTATAACCTCAGATATGCAAATGAGACCACTCTTATGGCAGAAAGTGAAGAGGAATTAAATTGAAAGTGGAGAGTGAAAAAGCTTCTTAAAACTCAACATTCAAAAAACAAATATCAAGGCATACAGTCCCATCACTTCATGGCAAGTAGATGCAGAAACAATGGAAACAGTGACAGACTTTACATTCTCGGGCTCCAAAATCACTGCAGATGGTGACTGCAACCATGAAATTAAAAGACACTTGCTCCTTGGAAGAAAAGCTGTGATCAACCTAGACAGTATATTAAATAACAGAGGCATTACTTTGCCAACAAAGGTATATCTACTCAAAGTTATAGTTTTTCCAGTAGTCATGTATGGATGTGAGATTGGGACTATAAAGAAAGTTGAGTGTTGAAGAATTGATGCTTTTGAACTGTGGTGTTGGAAACGTCTCTTGAGAGTCCCTTCGACTGCACAGAGATCCAACCAGTCCATCCTAAAGGAAATGAGCCCTGAACATTCATGAAAGGATTGATGCTGAAGCTGAAGCTCCTATATTTTGGCCATCTGATGCGAAGAAGTGACACACTGAAAAATATCCTGATGCTGGGAAAGACTGAAGGCAGGAGGTGAAGGGGATGACAGAGGATGAGATGATTAAATGGTATCACCGACTTGATGGACATGAGTTTGAGCAAGCTCTGGGAATTGGTGATGGACTGGGAAGCCTGGGGTGCTGTAGTCCATGGAGTTGCAAGAGTGGAACATGACTGAGCAGCTGAACTGAACTGAATTCTTGTTCATAGAAATGCAAATGGTGTCAAGTAGAAGTTTAATTAATTTATTTGACCATTAAAGATTAAGCAAGTTTTGCAGTTCCCTGATTAAACAATGTTAAAAATGGTACACTGGATTTTCCTTCTGAGTGATTAGTAATATTTTCTAGTTCTCTCAAAACCATGAGCTAAATAAAATATTTGTCATGTGCTCATTTTATATTTTGTGAAGTTCACCATTTCACTTTTTTGAAAAGTCTTTTTCCTTTAGATATTTTAATAATGACCACTATAGAATTAAAAGACGCATAAATATTTAGATATCCTTACTTTATGTATTACTTCCCTGGTGGCTCAGACGGTAAAGTGTCTGCCTGCAGTGCAGGAGACCCGGGTTCGATCCCTCGATTGGGAAGAGCCCCTGGAGAAGGAAATGGCAACCCACTCCAGTACTCTTGCCTGGAAAATTCCATGGACCAAGGTGCCTTGTAGGCTGCAGTACTTTATGTATTAGTTCATTATATATTTTCTGTTTTATATTTGTTGGATTTATTTTTTATAATTAGTTTGTAGAAATCTCCTTTAAATTTTGCTTTGAAGCAAAATGGTCCAACAGTTCTTTCTCATCTGTTTCTCTATTTTCATGCTGTCCAAACTGTTAAAAATTCTGAGTTGATAAAGTCTAAGGAAATTAAACTCAACATGAAGAGGATTTTGAGATTTAAAAGACTTTCATTTGAGATCACAAAGAAATTTTTACACTTTTACTTCCACAAAACAAAGGCAAATCCAGGAGACCAAACAAACAAACAAAAACAAACGGGCTGCATGTTATGGTAAAGTGGTACAAATTATGTTTTTTCTAGGTTTTCCCTCTATAAGTTTTATAGTATCCAATTTTACATTTAGGTCTTAAATCCATTTGAGGGGTATTCTTGTATATGGGATAAGAGAATGTGGTTGAAGAGGCACCCTTTTTTCCCAGTGTATGTTCTTGCATCTAGGAGATAGGCTTTCACAAGTTAGTAAACAGAGTTACAGCAGTACCATGTTTTAGCATTGCTGTGTGGTCAAATTATGGAGGAAATCACTCTAGTTGACCACTGAGTTGAGAAAGTGACATTTCTCAAACTGGTGAGAAGAAACACTAGTTAGAGTGTTGCAGTTTAAGATTTATAAACAGTAATATTTTAATGTAAGATAGACCAGTGCCCTCTAGGTGCAGAGAGGAGATTGTCAATATCTCTAACTTTCCTAAAATTTCACCTTAGATGTTTCAATTTTATGAAGATTAACCATAGTACTGGTTTTCACTTAAAAGAAGAATTCTGGATATTTTGTCTTCAAAAAAATTCTCCTAATGTACTAATGTTGCTGCTTTTGTAAATAAAATAGCATAATTTGAACTTTCAAAAAGAAGACAAAAAATTTTAGTGCTGAAATATACTCTTACACATGAAACAGCCTGCAATATATTGACACCAACTACTGCAAAAACAAAGTGAGCCATTAAGACTGCAGATAATTTTATTGTCTATACACTTGAATGTACCACACAAAACTATTTAAAATTTAAGTAAATAGAGTAAATGAAAACTAACGTCAACATTTCTGCCTTATTTTTTGTGCCAAGGAAGCAATCAGACTGAATTATTCTTTGTTCTTTTTGTGCATGCCTCTCTTCTTGTGTTAGATTTATATTAAAGAATAATTGCTCAGCTGTTATTTCCTTGCTCAATTGTCCCTTTACTGTTTATTTATCTAAGAATTTCTATACCTCATTGCTTTAATACAGGCCAAGCAAAAACAGAAGTTCTGAAATCAATGTCTTATGAAAAGATTTCATGTAAGTAACATATATGAAAAATTTAATAAAGTAGATGTAAGACTCTAGGAAAAACATATTCTACAATCATCAATCCTGGGGTTTATAGTTGTTCTCCCCGTTGCCTAATATGAAGCTAAAACACCAATGTTGAAGTCTCTGGAATGTATATCAAAAATGCCTAAAATATGTCTATCAAAAATTAAATACTCAACAAATATTAATTTTGAGGCTATTTTTTATGGTAATGATCTGCAAAATTTATTATTACTTTTTTTTTGTAGCAGGTACAACCCTCCCTATCTGTATAAATCCCTTTTTTTGTCATCGGGAACAGCCCAAGTTACTCTCCTCTTCAGCAAACTCCTCATGGCATTTTTCACCTCTGTGTTTCTCACTGTGTAAATGATAGGATTTAACATGGGACAGAGGATTGCAAAGAACACAGTCACCAACTTGTCCACAGGGTAAGTGGCCACAGGACGCAGGTAGGTGAATATACAAGGGACAAAAAAGAGCACCACTACTATAAAGTGGGCACCGCATGTAGAGAAGGCTTTGTGTCGTCCTTCAGAGCCATGGGATTTCAGGGAGCTCAGGATGATTATATAGGAGATGAGGAGCATGAAAAAAATAAGCAAGCACATTCCCCCTGTGTTAGCTGCCACCACGATTCCAATCCTGTAGGTGTCGCTGCAGGCAAGTTCCAACAGTGAGAAGAACTCACACATGAAGTGATCTATGACGTTGGGACCACAGAAGGTCAAGTCCATGGTGAAAAGAATCTGCACAGTGGCATGCAGAATGCCCCCGGTCCAGACCACCACCATCAGGAGCTGGCAGAGCCCCTGTCGCATGATGGTCGTGTAGTGCAGAGGCTTGCAGATGGCCACGTAGCGGTCATAGGCCATGACAGTGAGGACGATGGTTTCTGACCCTCCCAGTAAGTGTCCCACAAAGAGCTGGGTCAGGCAGCCACCCCAGCAGATGGTTCTCTTCTGGTACAGCAGGTCAATGACCATTTTGGGGGTGGTGACGGATGTGAAGGAGGCATCTATGAAGGACAAGTGTGTGAGAAAGAAGTACATGGGAGTAGAAAGTGTGGGGCTGAGGGAGACGGTGATGACAATGAACAGGTTGGCCAGCACTGTGAAGAAGAAAACAAGTAAAAGGACAACAAAGAGTATTTTCTGCAAGTGTGGATTCTGTGTGAGTCCCAAGAGAACAAATTCAGTCACATTGTTGGGAGGTATCCAGAGATTCATTTGGGAACTTACAAACTCCTGAGCCTAAGTTACCTACAAAAGAAGAAAGATCGATACATATTAATCATGAAGTAATAATAGTTAGAATTTCTGTAAAAAGAAATAGAACCATCCCTGTAACTGTGGAGCAAGCCCACAGTTTAGTCCCAGTATTTGTTTTAATTCTTACTGATGAAAAAATTATGCTTGTCATCTCTTCAGATATCAAGTACCTGTCACCTGTAGAACAGCTATGGAAACAGTGAGCTGTCTACATGGGGTCAGGATTCTATTCTTGTTCTAACTGCCTGTAACTCTTCTAAGTCATCTCAGTGTCACATGCTCCCAAGCTCTCCTCTGTGTCTGTGGGATTACACATTGTATGTAATTCTTATATGCATCTACACAGGTAACAGTTATTCCCTCATCCATGAGAATTTACATCTGAACCCACAGCTCTCACTGTGGAAAGAAAGAGGTGGTCAATAAATATCTAAGCAGAAAAGTGTTTTCTGCTCAGTTCTGTCTGGCTCTTTGGGACCCCGTGGACTGTGACCCTGCCAGACTCCTCTATCCACGAAATTCTGCAGAAAAGAATACTGGAGTGGGTTGCCATTCCCTTCTCCAGGGGATCTTCTTTACCCAGGGATTGAACCTGGGTCTCCCATACTGTGGGCAGATTCACAGATTGTTTACCATCTGAGCCACCAGAGAAGCTGAATCTAAGCAGAGGGTTTAGTAAAATATATGTAAGTCACTGATAACACATTCTACCTGGTACCAATGAGAACACATAAATTATTTAACTGTGGTTCCTGACTTACTATAGTAGCAGCATGACATTGGCAGTGTCTGAAATCTATTAGATGCTGATTGTAAAGAATCAACCTGTAATGCAAGAGATATGGGTTTGATCCCTGGGTCAGGAAGATCCCTTGGAGAAGGGCATGGCAACCCACTCTAGTATTCTTGCTTGTAGAATTACATGGAAAGAGGAGCCTGGAGGGCAACAGTCCATGGAGTCACAAAGAGTTGAACATGACTGAGCACACAGAGTCGGACACGACTGAAGTGACTTAGCAGTAGCAGCAGCAGAGCACCTAATGCCAACAGTAACAGCTAATAGGTAAGAATATCCCTGAATCGACAGACAATAAATCTAGGAGGAATTCAAGTGTTCTTTTTTTATTACTCTGTTTATCATTACTTTCTACTTTATGAGAAACAAAAATAAACATTTGAAAGGAAACTACACTCTAGTTTAATAGTTTCTGGCTTATTGGGTAAAAGTGAAAATATTGAGTTGCCTTTATGAAAAAGTATGTTACTGGGTCTTTTTACTTTCAAGATAATTATAATGTTTGTTAATTGACTTTTTATTTTTAAGATTCCATTTCCCATTGAATTTAACATAGTCATATTCAGTAAATTTACAAATTCTAATAGACTTAGATTAAAAAAATAGAAACTCTTGAACATGTTTTCAGTAACAAGAATCTTTTAAGTAGAGCAAGTCCTTATTTTCAAAGTTCTAAAAATGCAAATTGATGTAGAGAACAGAAAGCATCTGCCAGTAAGATAGACAATGCACTATACATTCATACATATATGCACAGATTAACACAACACAGATAAAATTTATTACTTAAAGTGAGCACCTGTTCTCAGGGCAGCAATGGAGACACAGACATGGAGAACAGACATGTGGATACAGGCTGGGAGGAGCAGACGGGATGAACAGAGACAGTAGCATTGGAACATACACGTTACCACGTATATATTAGATAGCCAGCAGGAGTTTACTGTATGACCCAGGGAGCTCGAATCTGCTGCTCTGTGATAATCTGGAGAGGTGGGACAGTGTGAGACGTGGGAGGGAGGTTCAAGAGAGAGGGGACCTACCTCCCCTTGAGGTATGTCCAGACATATACCTAACAGCTGATTCATGTAGATATATGGCAGAAACCAACACAATGTTGTAAAGCAATTATCCTCCAATTAAAAATAAATTAAAAAATTTTTAAATGATAAGTACCTATTACAGTACACTCATTCAACAAATATTTATTAAACACTTACTAAGTGTATAAATGCACATCTGTTCACAAATTTATGCCATTTCCCTGTTAAATGCCCTTAATACTTTTAATTTCATTACCAAACAGCAACAGTCATCCATTCATGATAGTTATGATGTTCTAAATTTTTATATTTTTCTTACTTGCATTCTCATGGCTTCTTCCCTTAACTTTCCATTGGATTATCCCATCATTCTTGATTACAAGATATTGCATTACTAACAGAATGAGAAATTGGGAGAAATATATTCCCCAAACAAAAGATATGACAAAACATAAATATAATAAAATATATTCTGCTAACAGTATGTCTTTCCCTAAAGAGCTTTTTAATTATCCAAAAGGAATAAAATATTGTAAATCAAATATACTCCAATAAAAATTGTTTAAAAACCAGATATTATGAGGAACCAAAATGCAGTAGCTTCATTGCATTCCCTTATTCTGAGGTGGGATACCCCAACAGATCAGAAGAGGATATAGTGGACATGAACCAAGAGTTAGATGTAATTAATATAATACAGTATACTAACCCATATATATGGAATTTAGAAAGATGGTAACAATAACTCTGTATACGAGACAGCAAAAGAGACACTGATGTATAGAACAGTCTTTTGGACTCTGTGGGAGAGGGAGAGGGTGGGATGATTCTGGAGAATGGCATTGAAATATGTATAATATCATATATTAAATGAGTCGCCAGTCCAGATTTGATACACAATACTGGATGCTTGGGACTGGTGCACTGAGACGACCCAGAGGGATGGTATGGGGAGGGAGGAGGGAGGAAGGTTCAGGATGGGGAACACATGTATACCTGTGGCAGATTCATTTTGATATATGGCAAAACCAATACAATATTCTAAAGTTAAAGAAAATAAAATTTAAAAAAAAATAAAAAAAAGTAAAAGTGTTTTTGAAAGTACTCTGAAGAAATACAAATTACTTTTTCAATTTTCTTTAATTTCACAATACTCCTTTATAAATAACTGATAATGGAAAATATTTTTATAGAAGAAAACTCTTTACTCACACATATGCTCAGCACAATTATTAAGGACTATGGAAAATGTAGAAACAGCATGGAATGTTCATAGTTCAGTTGTTAAATCTTCCTGCAATGCAGGAAACCCAGTGTCAATTCTTGGGTCAGGAAGATCCCCTGGAGAAGGAAATGGCAACCCACTCCAGTATTCTTGCCTCAACAATCCCATGGACAGAGGAGCCTGACAGGCTACAGTCCACGGGATCACAAGAGTCAGACATGACTTAGTGACCAAACCACCACCACCACCACGGAATGCTCAATAGTGTAAAAAAAAAAAAAAAAAAAAATGTATAATTGGAATACAGTGCATCTGCTTAAATAATATGTGTTTTTCAAGAAATTTTTAAAAAATGTGCAGTATCATAGAAACATTTTAAATTATAAAATAAAGTGGAGACAATTTTGGATGCAAATATGAATTGTTTAATTATTCTAATTTACTTCTAATTAATATTTCCATTCTTTTTACTAATTTAAATATATGTTTTTGTTGTTCAGTTGCTGAGTCGAGTCCAACTGTGCAATCCCATGGACCACAGCAAGTCAGGCCTTCCTGTGCCTCACTAACTCCTGGAGTTTGCCCAAGTTCATGTCCATTAAGTCAGTGATGCCATCGAACTATCTCATTCTCTTACTGCCCTTTTCTCTTTACCTTTAATCTTTTCCATCATCAGGGTCTTTCCCAAGGACACAGCTGTTCTCATAGCATTAAATAAATATCAGTAAAGAAGAAAAGACTTCAGAATATTTCTACAAATGGCAACCCAATCCAGTATTCTTGCCTGGAGAATCCCATGAACAGAGGACCCTGGCAGGCTATAATGCATAGGGTCACAAAAATCGGATGCAACTTAGTGACTAAACCACCACCACATAAATTAATAGTATTGTACTTGAATATATCTTTCTTGATGTACTCTATGCTGAGAAAGACACAATTTAATGTCAGGTGAGGATATGGGTGATAATATGATTTGTAAGATAAATTTAAATTTGAAAGTCTCTGATTATGTGATTTCCTTGGAAAAAAAGTCTTACCTATGCATGTGTCTGATATAAGCCCATGTCCAACTTCTGTTAGCTCACCGAGAAATAACTTGCAAGATTTGAAAATGTCAACTATCCCAACTATAATTAGTGTCTTTGTTGGTTTATAAATGGTACTTTTTGATGAACCTTAAAAGCATTACCACATATCCTATTGTGGGCATTTTCTGTAAAGTTTCTTACCTGTGGCTAATAGGACCTCAAGGGTATTTCATCATCAATAGCAGACCTTTCCAAAAACTCAATTTTGTCATGAGGTAAACTGAACAGAGAAGAACTGTTTTATGTCACTTATATTTAATTTTGAATTCCTTTTTGAGTCTACATGAAGACAAAATAATATGATGAGACAAAAAAAAACAAAAACAAAAAACTGTTGACCATTTATGAATTTAGGTATTTGAAATATATGAGCTTAATAATAATACTGAATATTTAGTAGTGTACAAATTAAACATTCAGGTGGATAAATCTGATATTTAAATTGTATTATAATATTTGTTGTGGGGGCCAGCGTGAGGTGCTCCACCCGTGGCAAAGGTCATGAGGAAGGAGGCTCGACATATGCAAAGGTGGGATCTAGCCTTAGGAGTCCCTGTAGAAATCCTTGAGCATCTACCCCCATAACCAGAGCCTGCCTACTTTACTACTTTGTGGTCTCACCTACACCTCTGACTTTATGGGGGGCTGTCCCCCACCACCTCTTTCAGAGAAGGAGTTAACTTAGAGCTCTAGTTAATAAAAATTTCTGGATGTGACAGGAGTGTTTTAACCTACAAACTCCTCTGAAGATTCTCTTGCCTCTCTGACAGGCTTGTCCAGCCACATGTGACTGCTCACAGCCTCGCAACTGTGAGAGGCACGAGATGCTCTAAATCTTCTAAAAACAGGTTCTTTAGAGAAGTTAGAAAACTATTAGTATAAGTATAGTGGGCTGATTAGAAATTGTATTGGTGAAGGGTTTTTCATTTGTTGAGCCAACGTTTGCTGCTAAGTCTCCACATCCCCTGCCCTTACACACATTAATGAATATATAGAAGAAATAAGTATCAACCTTTGATATTAATCACGTTAGACCTTAGGCTAAGTAAATTCTTTCTTTAATTAAAACCCACTACACCCTCACCCTATAGGAATGTAACTTTATCTGGTACCTTCGGAAGGTGGAGTCTGTTTTAAGAATAATCACCCTTGGGGAAATAAATGTTCTGGTTGACTGACCGCTGTCACAAGGAAAGGGCCATAAACTGTCAGCAGGCTCCCTGGCCAGAAGATGATGTAACACTCCTAAGACCTCTGTATACATTTGTATGAAGCACCAGACTTTGATAAAAGTCAGGACTGCTGACCCCGTGTGACTTTTGTATAACATCTCAGTGTATAAAAGTAGACCCTGGAAAATAAAGAATGGGATCAGTTCCTCAAAAGACTGGTCTCCCCATGTCACTCTCTCTCTCAAACTCTGGCTGAGTCTCCATCTGGAGCACAGAACCCACCAAGCTTACTATTTTGCCTGGGCTTCTAAGATCCAACCGGGGAGGCCTCAGTGTCTCCTCTCCTTCAGGAGAACAGAAGGACACCTGTGGCCTACGTAAGTGGTGCAAACTTCTTTTCTTGAAGTTTTATTGGTTTCCCATGTAAACCAAGCTACTCAGCCTCTTTTCTCCACTGAATTTTCCTGCTGAGCTACCCTCATTCTATTACTCTTTATATCTCTAATTAATAATTAAGCAATTGTTTCCTGATCCTCACCGTCGCCACTCCCACTTTGAATTCCCTGGATCAGCAGGGGCTGGACCTCAGCAATTTGTTTTTTTAATCCACCCATTATTCAAATCATTATAAAATGTTGTTTTTAATTATATCTTAACTATGAACACTATTATAGTATTGCACTTCAGGTGAAGTTTTCGGTACCTCTTCAAAATAGTTGTTTCTTTTGTGAATTCTGGAATTAGATTAACATGATAATGATAAAAATGATTCTATTATTTAATTATACTTAGAGATGGGAAAATACATTTCTTTCACTCATTTAAAATTACCTTTAATATTCATATGAAATAGAAAAATTAGGCAATAATATTCACAATTTATAACAAGAAAATACAAGACAGGGAATAAAATGTCATCTGCCAAGGAGAAATAAGAGGCCAGGCCATTAAATTCTGGGTGAGGACCCTTATCTTGAAGTTGTTATTTTAAGTGGCTTGACACATTATGTTACCACCACTGTCAGGCCCAATTCAACTATCTATTGAAGGAAATAAATACCAGTATTTGAAATTATTTGGTCAATAAATGTAATTCAGCCCAACTCAGAAATATTCCTATGTAGAGCCACACTCACACACCATGTTCAAATATTTCTGTGTTAATAAGAAGGAAAATAAATTGTATATAACTCTTGATTAACTCCAGAGAATGTGTGACTGTGAGCAGCATATGTCATGAAAAAGAGATTTAAAAGAACTGAAATCACATAGACAAACCTAGCTTAAATGGACACCCCAATATTAGAGTGCTTTAATGCTATTTGTGATGTCAGATTCCAAAGTCAGCTTGAATGAGATTCTGAAATTCTCTAAAGAACTATAAGTGATATGGATTTCTCTGAAGTGTCACTGTGAAAATGTCTTGAACATTTTTTCTAACTCTGGAATGAAAGACAGAATCAGATCAGAGATTTAGCATGTACTGACACAGTCATCATTCACAACCTCATAAAGATTGAAATCCATTTGCAATGGCCCATTGACTGTCAGGCAGCCTCTACTTAAATAGCTACATGCTGGGCAAAGAGATTGCTTTAGAATTTCTACACCTGTCTAGCAAAACTCCTGAGGGCCTAGAGAAGCATGGAATGGAAGCAGAACAGATTGAGGTAAGGGATGTATATGAAAATAATTTCTCAAAAGAGGAGTTCCTGGCTCCATACCAGAAAATTTTGTTTCCAAAATATAAATTCCAAAAAAAAGTTTTTAGAACCCTGCAGAGACAGCCACACAGATTCTCAAACTTGAAGAGTTAACTAGAATGGAAGCAGGAAAAATTATACTGGATTTTACCACTGTTGATAAGAAACTAGATGAGATGTAGTTAGACATTTGATAGATTCAGGGATAAATTTAACAAGAACCAGGTACCTGTCAAAGTGTTCTTATGACAGCTCCATACATTCCAATATATATAGAAATATGTTCTCAAAATAACAAAGCACTCAAGGGCAGACCTCATATTGTATTGATCTAATCTAAGGAAATTTTCATTCCAGAAGGACATCTCTTAAGTTATTTACCAGGAATGGAAAGATTTTGGGAGGTGGACTGTGGTCTCATAAGCCTTCCAGTTTTAACTCTAATTGAAGTAGGAGAAAATATAACAATATTTATGTTAATAAGTGCATTGGTTTTGCCAGGACAACAAAATGTTGGAACATCATTTCAATTTACCTCAGTAAACTACTCATAGAAATAGGGAAACTGTTTAAGGTAAGGAAGAACATGATGGCATGGTGAGAACTAAAGCTCATGGCTCCTGATCCTAACACTAGTTCTGTTATTTACCATCATGTTTTCCTTACCATGATACTCTTGTTAAATATTTTCACATCATGATGGATATTGATTGATTCAATTAAGTATGTGGTACCCACATAGTAGGAGGCTGGATTTTTCTAACAAAGGAGATAATCATATATTATAAACATATCTGTGAAATATTTATGCATTTAAACTTTGATAGCAGAGTTTATTTTTGAAAAGATTTTAAATTAATTGCAATAAAGTCATATAACACAGGTAAATTGTTTAGTCAAGAAGTACTTTCCTTGATTAAATGTAGCATGATATTTTTTTTAATGTGTGTATTCCTTGTAAATAATCTCCTAAAGCAGATTTTAAAGAGGATTTCAGATTCAAGGAACTAAGTATAAAGCTACCTTTCTATAACAAAACTGTTTTAAAATACATATTTTACTGTGTGCTTTAGAGAAACTTGCATTTAATTTTACAAATAATTATTGATTTAATGAAAGGTCACTTCCTATGGCATGTAATCAAAAGGATTTTTATATACTAAATCATAATTATATATCAAGTCCCAGGAATTCTGTATAATGAAAGATCAGGAGATGTGGAATTCAAGTTTTGGATCCTATGCTGACTTCCATATTCTATGATTTAATTATATAGCCTTTCTGAACTGCCATCTTTTCTGTAAATAAGGACACTAAACTTTAATTTTGTAATGTTGTTGTGACCATTTGAAAACATCTTAATTTATTTTCCCATAAATTTGATAATTTTTATCATCTATAATGTTTCCCAAGAGAATAAGAAATCCAATATAATTTTCAATATCAGTTGTGCTAAAAATACATTAAGAGAATATTGATAAGTGTCTTCTTTCTATTTTATATTCCACACCATCTTAGATACCATCTTAGATAGTAGGCCATAAAACTTTCTGAGAACCAATTGCTTCTATATATAGGCACATTATGAAAGTATGTAATTACTATGGAAAACTTTTTAGTTACTACAAAACAAGAGAGGTCCTGCTAGAATTCTGTCATTTCTCTGATACCCTTTTAAATGGTTGAAAAGAATAAAATTTGGATTTAGAAGGATTCAGATCTGAATACTGATTTTGTCTCTTAAATTGGATAGATTACTTACTTTTTTGAAATTTATTCTTCATCATTTGTGAAATGAGGATAATCATAATACCTACCTTGCAGAGATGCTGTTAGTGTTCTCAAAGCACTCAAGAGCAGAGCTAGGGGCTTCCTTGTTGGTCCAGTGGCTAAGACTCTGAATAATGAATGCAGGGGTCCCAGGTTCAATATCTTGTCAGGGAACTAGATCTAACATGCATATAATAACTATGTGTTCACATGCACAACTAAAGGTCTCCTACACACCAAAAAAGATCCCATGCAACCAATATAAAAAAAAATAAATATTAAAAGCAAACAAAAAAGAAAACAGATGACCAAGACATGGCATGTTGGGTCACCTTGCCATTTCTCATCATATTAAATCCAAAGACTAGCCTGATATTAAGTGATGCTTAAAAAAAAAAAAAAAAAAGTACAAAGTCCATATTCTTTTAGTCCAGTTCAAAAAGGCATTTTAATCTCAGAAAGACATCTTTGAAGTTGTTTACCAGTAATGGAAAGGTTTTGGAAGGTGGACTGTGGTCTCATAAGCCTTCTTGTTTTATTTCTAATTTAAGTAGAGACAAATATAACAATATTTATGGCAATAAATGCACTGGCTTGGCCAGAATCACAAAAATTGAAAACACACTGCAATTTATCTAGGTAAACTACTTGTAAAAATGGGGAAAACTCTTTAAGTCTAAAGAAGAACATAATGGCATAGTGCGAAATAAAACTCATCACTCCTGATACTAAAGTTAGTGGTTTTGCTCTCCACCATGTTTCCATAGCCAAAATATGTTGCTGAATATTGTTACATCATGATGTCCATTGATTTCTTCAATAAAGTATACAGTACCTATGTAGTAGGAGGTTGGGCATTTCCAACAAAAGAGGAGACTATAATCCCCTCCATGTCATATATATTTGTATTTTGACAGCTGATTTCATTTTTAAAAAGATCAAAAATTAATTTTCACAAAGTCTTATGTTAGTTTCTCGGTTTTGTCTTACTCTTTGCATGGATGGTAGCCTGCCACCCTCCTCTGTCCATGGAATTCTCCTGATAAGAATACCAGAGTGGCTGCCATTTCCTTCTCAAGAGGATCTTCCCAACCCAGAGATCAAACCCAGATCTCCTACATTGTGGGCAGATTCTTTACCACTGAGCCACCAGGGAAGCCGAGATAATTTATTTAGCCAAGATGTATTTTCCTTGGTTAAATGTAGAGTAATGATCCCCACTCTTCTTTTTAAAAATATATATACATTCCTTATAAATAATCTCCAAAGCAGTTTTCAAAGAAGAATCAATTATCAGGGAATTAAGTGCAATGCCAACTTTCTAACAGTGATGTTTTTTCAACCATCTTACTGGATGCTTTTGGAAAAAAAAAAGAAAAAAAGCATGTAAGTGCTCCTAGTAACTGTTAACCTAATGAAGTGTCACTTCCTATGCCATATAATCAAAAAATATTTTTGTTTTTATAGAAGAAAGCTCATCTAATGTCAACACAAAGGATTTCTGTATAATGTAAAGGTCACAGGACATGGAATAAGAGTATTTGGGCCCAACACTGACTTCCATGTTCTATGATTTAATTATTTAATCTTTCTGATCCTCCAACTTATTGCTAAATAAGAACACTAAACTTTAATTATACAATGTTTTTGTTTCCATTTGAGAACAACTCCACCTTTTCACATCAGATTAAATAGTGTACTATGAATTTTCATAATCAGTGACAATTTTCCCCAAGGGAAGAGGAAGATCTTAGGAACTTAGAAGGCTCATTCAAAATGGAACAGCCTCAGTTAAAGGCATCCAGACGTTGACAAACAACAACAGGGGACCAGGACAGTAAATATCATGACATTCTTTTTTGTTTTTTTCCTTCTCACCTGCCCTCATTCAGCTAGGGCCACCTCTTGGCCAGAAGGTAAGCGAGTTGATTGAAACAGACCATGGAAGACCGATATTTAGGGTAGAGAGAGTGAGAGATCTCAATATGTGAAAGAGCTATGTATTTTTATACATTCCAATCATTTATTCAGTTTTTATTTTTCCCTGAGTTAAGAAACTAAATGCTTTTCTTGGAGTTAGCTAGGAAAAAAGAAAACACAGGGGAAATGAGCACCTACAAACTCATCTGTTTACTTAGTTTTATTGAATGTCAGTATGAGCCAGACCTTGAAGCAAGTGCTGGTGATAAAGTGGTGAACAAGACCCAGACCTTGTCTCCTAGGCTTATTTAAGTGGCTTCTAAATAGAAGAGGAGAGCGAGTTAGACTTCATCTTTGTATCAACAGTGTGCCGAACCAGAACAAACAGCTGCACAAGTACCTTCTTTAATATCTAAAGTGTTTTTCACATTTCTTACTGGCTGAGAAGCAACCAGGTTATTACATAGTGAGCTCTCTGTGCCTGGATGTCCTCCAGAAAAGACCCAAGGGCCACTTGTCAGAAGATGTAGAAGAAGGACTTGAGCATACTAAACCTCATAATAAACTGAATAAAATAGCCTTAAAAGTTTGCTCTGATATGATATTTGTTTTTCTCTTTCTGACTTACTTCACTCTGTATAACAGGCTCTAGGTTCATCCATCTCAGTTCAATTGCCTCAAATCCATTCTTTTTTATGGCTGAGAAATATTCTATTGTATATATGTACTACAACTTCTTTATTCATTCATCTATCGATGGACATCTATGTTAATTCCATGTCTTGGATATGGAATCCAGGAAATCAGTACTAATAAACTTATTTGTAGGACAAGAATAGAAACACAGACATAGAGAAAGAACTTGTAGACACAATGTGGGAAGGAAATGGTGGGACAAATTGAGAGAGTAGCATTGAAATATATACATTACCATGCTTAAAAATATATAACTAGTGGGAAGTTGTTGTATAACACAGGGACCTCGGCCTGGTGCTCTCGGCCTGGTGCTCTATGACGATGCAGAGGGGTTAGATCATGGGGGGATTAAGAGGCTAAAAAGAGAGGAGCTATATGTATACTTATGGTTGATACATGTTGTTGCATGGTAGAAACCAACACAACATAGTAAAGCAATTATTTTCTGATTAAAAATTAAAAAAAATGAAATAATGTCAGTGGGAGAAGGCAAGGGTGGGATGACTTGAGAGAATATCATTGAAACATGTACATTACCCTATGTGAAATAGATCACCAGTCCAAATTCGATGCATGAAACAAGGCACCCAAAACCAGTGCACTGGGACAACCCAGAGGGATGGGATGGAGAGGGAGGTGGGAGGGACATTCGGGATGGGGGACACATGTACACCTGTGGCTGATTCATGTCAATGTATGGCAAAAACGATGACAATATTGTAAAGTAATTAGCCTCCAAATGAATTAAATAAATAAATTTTTAAAGTAATAAATAAATAAATAAATAATTGTGTCAGTGAAATGGAAAAAGTAACAAGTTTATTTTCCTCTTCCATACCATGGAATAAAACATTCTCTTATTACTGAAATGTTTTGGACATATCTGAAAACCCAAAGCATTAACTTCTTATCACCTTGGTGTTGAAAACATTGTCTTATTTCATTTAGTCCCCACTTCTGAATTCATCATATCACTGAAATGAAAGAAGATACAATGAAAGTGACTGAATTAATCCTAATGGGACCTGCACAGAATCCCTAGATGCAAAGAAATTTTATTTTTGATGTTACTTATCACTTATATTGGCACTGTCACGGACAACCTGCTATTCCTCTTCCACAATCCTGTTACCTTCAGCCACTGAATTAGACAGGTTTTCTTTTCTCTTTTTTTGGCTCTGGATTGCAGTATGTGAGATCTTAGTTCTCAGATTAAGGATCGAACCCCACGAGTCTGGAGTGAAAGTGTGGGGTCTTAATCACTAGATCATCAGGGAAGTCTCTGAATTACACAACTTTTGAATCAGAGAGCAAATCTGCTAGCATTTTAAGGATTGTGAAGAGGAATAGCAGGTGTCTACCAATGACAAGAAGAGTAGGAAAGAATATATCACAGAGTGTGTGAAGTCTGGCTGTATATCATAGTCACCACAGTGAACAGCTAAGGTTTTGAGCTCCCTGGGGTCTCAGTGGTAAAGAGTCTGCTTGCCAATGTGTGAGACTCAAGTTCAATTCCTGAGTGGGAAGATCCTCTGGAGAAAGAAAGGACAACCCCCTCCAGTTTTCTTGCCTGATAAATCTCATGGAAAGAGGAACCTAGCAGGCTGCAGTCCATGGGATCACAAAGAGTGGGCCACTACTGAGTGACTGAGCAGGAACATGAGAGAGTAATTACTTTATTTGAAAGTTATTCACTCTTTTTGTTTTGCATATGAAAAAACTGAGACCTATCAAAGAAAGAAACATTTCTAAAATTGCATATTTTGTTCAAACAGTTTAAAAGCAAGAATTGTTTTAATTAAATTTTAACCTATTTTGTCTTCTCCCTGCATGGAATAGCTGATATTCCCACTTGTTACAGAGTAATTAAAAAAAAATGCCAGAATTATCTATGCCGTTACTTCTATGAGCTTCATTTTTCCCTCCAAGTTAAAATCTGAGGAGTGAATTAAATATATTGAGAGATACAAAATACAAATACAAGGGATACAAAAATACATCTCTTGACACTTTTATAGGATTTACTCATATAAAGAAAAGTAATAAAAAGTAAAGATTAGTAATACAGAATTTTTTGTTAAAGCTTCCAGTTTCCACACTGACTTAGCCAGTCTCTTCATTTGATTCCTAAACCAAAGAAGTAACTTAGATGGGAACATGATAAGACTTAGTCCCTGCATTCATTAAATCTCTTTGGTTGCACAACAATGTAGTGCTGCTTTTTGCTTACCAATGTGAAACAATAAATTAGTTCCAAATACTTCTATTCAGTCACTATGAAAACTGCTCAAGCACCAAGGAGTTAATACGGAAATGTATGCCTTCTTTAGAATACATGTAGTCTACTAGACTGGAGAAGGAAATGGCAACCCACTCCAGTGTTCTTGCCTGGGGAATCCCAGGGACGGAGAAGCCTGGTGGGCTGTGGTCTGTGGGGTCACACAGAGTTGGACACGACTGAACGACTTAGCAGCAGCAGCAGCATTCAGATACCAGCAGCAGTATACCAGATATTCAGGACTGACCCACTAGGAGAGCTTTGGGCCAACATTATCTCACATTAAAATAAATAAATAAACAAATAATTAAATAGAACTGGGAAACCAGAATGGGGAACACTTATGCCCTATAACATAGCAGAACAAAACAGGAAGAAGAAATGCTCCTCTTTTCTGGTAAGGGCTTAATCAATGAAAAGCTACAGGCTTTTTATTTACTAGATCTTCACCCCTTAACTCTCTTTTCCCTTCTCTAAAAGCATTCTCCTTCCCTTGCCTTGGGAAAAATTGCAGATGGTTTCCCATGGTTGATGTTGTTCTGTCACTAAGTCACGTCTGACTCTTTGCAAACCCCATGAACTGCAGCATGCCAAGTTTCCCTTGACAAGGTCCCCAGTTGCAATTCTTGCTGATCCAAAATAAACCCATCCTTTCTGGAATAAAATATGACAGCCTATTTGTTACAAAACCCATCAATTTGCTTTCTGATCAGTGGAGATCAGTGGCATTCTGGCAACCAGCAGTGAGCTTTAGCTTAGAATCTACTTCAAATAATTTCCAGTAAGAAGAACTAAAGAGTGTCTTGTTGAAAGTGAAAGTGGAGGGTGCGAAAGTTGGCTTAAAACTCAACATTCAGAAAACTGAGATCATGTCATCTTGTCCCATCACTTCAATGCAAATAGATGGGGAAACAATAGAAAGAGTCACAGACTTTACCATTTTGGGCTCCAAAACCACTGCAGATGGTGACTGCAAAAGACACTTGCTCCTTGGAAGAAAAGCTATGACAAACCTAGACAATATATTAAAAAACAGAGACATTACATTGCCAACAAAGGTCCATCTAGTCAAAGCTATGGTTTTTCCAGTAGTCAAGTATGGATATGAGAATTGGACTATAAAGAAAGCTGAGCAGCAAAGAATTGAGATTTTTGAACTGTGGTGTTGGAATAGACTCTTGGGAGTCCCTTGAACTGCAAGGCAATTCAATAAGTCAGTCCTAAAGGAAATCAGTCCAGAATGTTCATTGAAAGGACTGATGTTGAAGCTGAAACTCCAATACTTTGGCCGCCTTATGCAAAGAACTAACTCATTGGAAAAGACCCTCATCTTGGGCAAGATTGAAGGGAGGAGGAAAAGGGGACAACAGAGGATGAGATGGTTGGATGGCATCACTAACTTGATGGACATGAGTTTGAGCAAGCTCTGGGAGTTGGTGATGGACAGGGAAGTCTGGTGTCCTAAAGTCCATGGCTTCTCAAGAAGTCAGACATGACTGACCAACTGAATGGAATTGATTTGTCCTGATCACAATTACACTCTAGTCAGTGACCTCAGATCCCTCAGAGAAAGATTAGATTGAAGATCTACCTGACGTATTATGGTGATATTACAAGGTTCTTATTGAAAAATATCTTCAGTTCAGTCGCTCAGTTGTGTCCGACTCTTTGTGACCCCATGAATCACAGCACTCCAGGCCTCCCTGTCCACCACCAACTCCCTGAGTTCACTCAAACTCAGGCCCATCAAGTCAGGGATGCCATCCAGCCATCTCATCCTCTGTCATACCCTTTCCCTCCTGCCCCCAATCCCTCCCAGCATCAGAGTCTTTTCCAATGAGTCAACTCTTCACATTAGGTGGCCAAAGTACTGGAGCTTCAGCTTTAGCATTATTCCCTCCAAAGAACACCCAGGGCTGATCTCCTTGAGAATGGGCTGGTTGGATCTCCTTGCAGTCCAAGGGACTTTCAAGAGTCATCTTCAGAACCACAGTTCAAAAGCATCAATTCTTCAGTGCTCAGCCTTCTTCACAGTCCAACTCTCACATCCATACATGACCAGTGGAAAAACCATAGCCTTGACTAGACAGATGTTTGTTAGCAAAGTAATGTCTCTGCTTTTCAATATGCTATCTAAGTTGGTCATAACTTTCCTTCTGAGGAGTAAGTGTCTTTTAATTTCATGGCTGCAGTCACCATCTGCAGTGATTTTGGAGCCCAAAAAAATAAAGTCAGCCATTGTTTCCTGATCTATTTCCAATGAAGTGTTAGGACCTGATGCCATGATCTTCGTTTTCTGAATGTTGAGCTTTAAGCCAACATTTTCACTCTCCTCTTTCACTTTCATCAGAGGCTTTTTAGTTCCTCTTCACTTTCTGCCATAAGGGTGGTGTCATCTGCATATCTGAGGTTATTGATATTTCTCCTGGGAATCTTGATTCCAGCTTGTGCTTCTTCCAGCCCAGCGTTTTTCATGATGTACTCTGCATATAAGTTAAATAAGCAGGGTGACAATATACAGCCTTGACATACTCCTTTTCCTATTTGGAAAATATCTTATGTCTCCTTTATTCAAAGATCTGATTATCTACATCTCTGGTGATTGTATTGGGAGTTTGTGTGTGTTTTTTTTTTCCTTCCCGTCTTTGTTGTTTTTTTCCCTGAATTGAATCAGATTCAGTTCAGACCTCTGTTCACAAACCTCTATTATATATCAGCAGCAGCCTTGTTATCACCATCATTTTAGCCAGTTTGTTTTGCTTTAACAAAATACTATAGACTGTGTAGCTTAAAAGACTGACAAATGTTTTTTCACAGTTCTGGAAGTTGAAAGTCCCAGATCAAGATGATTGCAGGGTTGGAAGCTGGTGAACACATTTTTCCCTGCTTGCAGATGGCCACCTTCTAAATCCATCATCACAGGTTGTTATTGTTCAATCTCTAAGTCATGTCCAACTCTTTGTGACCCCATGGGCTGAAGCATGCCAGGCTTCCTTGTCCTTCACCTTCTTCCAGAGTTTACTCAGACTCATGTCCATTGAGTTGGTGATGAACCATCCAACAATTCATCCTCTGTCATCCCCTTCTCCTCCTGCCTTCAGTCTTTTCCAGCATCAGGGTGTTTTCCAATAAGTCAGATTTCCACATCAGGTCGTCAAAGTATTGGAACTTCAGCTTCAGGATCAGTGCTTCAGATAAATATTCAGGGTTGGTTTCCTTTAGGATTGACTGGTTTAATCTCTT
The DNA here is from genome assembly GCA_935064755.1 of Tragelaphus eurycerus. NCBI lineage: Eukaryota > Metazoa > Chordata > Mammalia > Artiodactyla > Bovidae > Tragelaphus > Tragelaphus eurycerus. Next base: position 4,955,657 of record CAKXYN010000123.1, read on the forward strand.
TGTAGTCCAAGGGACTCTCAAGAGTCAGCGTTCAGCCTCGCAGGGTCTTTCCTCCAAGAAAACATGAGAGAATGGGCTCATTTTTTAAAGACACTAATTATATTTGATTAGGTTCTCACTCTTCTGATCTCAAGAAGTACCAGCTATTCTAATCCCCACTTTTCAAGTCTTTCCAGCCTGTATATCAGATATAGGAGTGAAGAAAGTTTTTCGATGACTTCAGCCTCTGAATTTCTAACTACAACCTCAAGAGAAATGCTGAGACTGAAGTATCCAACTTATCTATCAAAGTCTAGATTGAATGAAAAAATCTGAATTAATAAAGTGAATGATGATGCTTTAAACCATTTAATTTTGGGATGGTTTTTTAATATGGCAAACATATCTGAAACACTGCAGTAATTTAGACACTGTAGTACTGGCTCATGTATATATTAGTTGAATGGAATGGAAAGCTAAGATATGGAAATATATATAATAAATTTATATATACAAATGCATATATATATATATATGCTGTGCTAAGTCACTTCAGTCCTGTCAAACTCTTTAATACTCTGTGAACTGTACTTCTCTAGGCTCTTCTGTTTATGGGATTCTCCAGGTAAGAATACTGGAGTATTCTCTCCCTCCTCTAGGGGATCTTCCCAATGCAACCCAGGAATCAAACCTATGTCTCTTATGTCTTCTACATTGGCATGCAAGGTCTTTACCACTAGTGCCACCTGAAAGTGAAAGTGAAGTAGTTCAGTTGTGTCCAACTCTTTGCAATCCCATGGGCTGTAGCCTATCAGGCTTCTCAGTCCATGGAATTTTCCAGGCAAGAGTACAGGGGATCTTCCTGACTCAGGGATTGAACCTGGGTCTCCTGTGATTCAGGTAGATGCTTTACCTCTGAACCACCAGGGAAGCTATAGTGCCACCTGGGAAGCCTATATATATATATATATATATATATATATATATATATATATATATATATATGAAATATGAAATTAGTGGTTTTGCAGTGTCATCAGGAAAATAATTATTCAATAAATGTACTTTGAAAAGTTATTTATCCTTATGATAAGAAAGCAGAGTACATATCCATCTCACACCATATCTGAACATATATACTACGTGATTTTTAAAGATATAAATATGAAAAAATACTTCAAAGTATTTAAAGAGTTATTTCTTTTTATTGAGAACAAGGAATGATTTGGGAAGTTCATGAAAAGATATTTTGTCTTGAGTTCAGCTTCCTCATCCGTACCTTCCTTATTCTAGTGAGTATGGTCAAATTCAGGTGTCAGTTACTTCAATATATTTTTGAAGTAATAAATTCACTCTATTAGATTCCTTTCTAATTAAAAGATCTAGTGTATTTTTATTTCCTTCACTGAAGAATAAATGAGACTTTTGGCTGCTATAATTTGATATGTGTCAATAATCAGAGGAACTAACATTGCTAGATACACTGAACCCAATCACAAGTAGAAAAAAAAAAAAAAAGATAAAAGTATATGTAATATTTTAGTATCTAAGTTGTGGGATGAATTCTAAGATTTAACTTGTAATATCAGAGCCTTAAAGAATGATCTTTGTGGGACTTCCGTGGTGGGCCAGTGGTTATGTATCCTCCTTCTAACTCAGGGGACATGGGTTTGATCCCTGGTTGGGGAACTAAGATATCACAAGCTGTGGAGCAACTAAGTCCACAGGCTGAGACCATGCAACACAACTGCTGAGCCTGTGCATTCTGGAGACCGAGTACCACAATTAGAGAAGCCTCTGGGATACAACTAGAAAAGCCTGTGCACTGCAGTGAAGACCCAGTGTAGCCAGGTGGTGGGGGGGTGGGGGTGGGAAGACTGATCTTTGTAATACAGTATTTGACTCCAACTGCCAAAGGCTGCTGCAAAAGAGAGGACAATTTGATTTCATCACTTAAGGCAACAACGTATCATTTACAGAGAGTCAGAAAGTCATTCATTACACAAAACAAAAAAATATATATCCAAAATGTTAAACATTTATTGCATTAGACAACCTGTACCCAGACAGTTTAAAGTAGACAGACTCTGCAGTGATATGATTGAGTTAAAGGTATTTCAAGTATCAGAGGAGGTCAATTGAAAAAGCTGCACAGAATGAAATTGAAAATTTGAAAATTTCAGTGCAAAACTTGATTTGAACAGACAAAATCCACCATACACCACCATTACAGAATAAACCAAACAAAGTTCATTTCTAATTGTTTTATCTTCTGCTATGGACAAAGTCTGTGAAATTTTAAATTAATTAATTTATTTTTATTGCTAGGTTAATAATTTTTTTAGCAATCAGAATTTTAAATTTCCAATTTCTCTTTCTTGGACTAAAAGAGAACTTTCTACTAGGTCATATTTCTCAGTACCAGCAAAGTATCAACACTCACTAATAAAAACTTCAAATAGGAAAAAAAAAATTATTGTCACTAAAGAATCTTAATATAGTATGTTATATATCTAAGGGGTTAAAGATAAGTGATGCTCTTGGTCTCTCAGGACTATAAAATAGTCCACTTAAAGTTTAATTTATATAGTTGTTTCAGAATAAACAAGATGGATAAACCAAAGGAAATTATTTTCTAAATATAGTCACTGAAGGTGACAATTCTTTGATTCCGGGAAAAAGAAAATGACTTTCACATCCTACATGATAGAAAACTCCCTCTTCCCAACTAAGGTCAAATTTTTACTTTCCTCATGGCATTTTTCATTTCTGCATTTCTCAAGGTGTAGATTAAAGGATTCAATATAAGAGTTATGAAAGTTATGACCGCCATCATGGATTTATCAATGGGAAAGTTGGCATTAGGCCTTGCATACAGGAAGATACAAGGAACAAAGAATAAAGTGACCACCATCATATGGGATGCACAAGTGTAAAAGGCTTTGTGATTCCCTTCTAAACCATGAGTCTTCAGGGAGTGTAATATGACCCCATAGGACACTAAGAGGATGAAGAAGACAACAGTGCAAATTACCCCTCCATTAGCTATCATAGAGAGTCCAATGAGGTGGGTATCAGTGCAGGCAAGTTTCAGTAAAGGGTACATGTCACAGACAAAGTTGTCAATCACATTGGGGCCACAGAAAGGGAGCTGATAAATAAAGAGCAATTGAACCAGTGAGTGCAGAAGGCCTCCAGCCCAGGCCACAAGCAGCATGAGGACACACACCCTCCAATTCATGATGATCAAATAATGAAGAGGTTTGCAGATGGCTACATATCAGTCATAGGCCATCACCATCAGAAGAATGACTTCAGCACCAGCAGTTAAATGATCTATAAAGTCTTGAGTCATACAATCCTGGAAGGAAATAGTCTTTTTCCCATGAAGCAAGTCAATAATCATTTTGGGAGCAATGATGGTAGAATAGACATCATCTATAAATGATAAAGAAGCCAGAAAAAGTACATGGGGGAATCCAGTGATCGGCTGTTTGTGATGGTCACTATGATAAGCAGATTGCCCATTATTGTTACAATATATATGAGTAAGAATAAGATCTTACTCATGTATGATCATGTATGGATTTGAAAGTTGGACTGTGAAGAAAGCTGAGCACCGAAGAATTGATGCTTTTGAACTGTGGTGTTGGAGAAGACTCTTGAGAGTCCCTTGGACTGCAAGGAGAACCAACCAGTCCATTCTAAAGGAGATCAGCACTAGGTGTTCATTGGAAGGACTGATGCTAAAGCTGAAGCTCCAATACTTTGGCCACCTCACGTGAAGGATTGACTCGTTGGAAAAGACTCTGATGGTGGGAGGGATTGGGGGCAGGAGAAGGGGACGACAGAGGATGAGATGGCTGGATGGCATCACTGACTCAATGGACATGAATTTGGGTGAACTTCTGGAGTTGATGATGGACAGGGAGGCCTGGCGTGCTGCAATTCATGGGGTCACAAAGAGTTGGACACGACTGAGTGACTGAACTGAACTGAAGAATAAGATAAATAGAACTTTTTGCACCTCAGGATTTTGTGTGTGCCCCAGGAGGACAAACTCATTCACATTGTTCCTATTTTCCATGTGTTTTTATGAAGTTGTTGATCAGATGTCAGAGGCTGCAAATCAAGGAGTCAGTAATGAATTTGAGAAGATCACATGCTTTGTGAAAAATATGGGTTGCCTTACTCGGGAGTGTTTGCCCAATTGGATATCACACAGAGTAAGCATTTGGAACATGACACTTTGAAATATCCTTCCACAGCACTCCATTCATTTTATCAAATCCATGCTTCAAATCCACTAATGAGACTTCAGTATTCCAACTGGGTAGTTATATGAGTGTGTGTATCTGTAAGTTTATGTACCAAGTGAGAAAAAAAGATGATTTCTTCAGAATATCTTTCACAAAGAACTGTATTTTTTTTTTTTTTTTACTTTACATATCATTTTTTTTTTTTCTCTCAGTGCATTTTGGCCTTCTGAGATCTACCATATAAATAACCAAAGTCTAATAACTTTCTTTATATATTTATGTGAGTGACACCTAGTCATGGGACATAAAATTTTAAGCTGACCTTTAGATAAATACCTTTCTGAAAATTTTGAGTTCTGAAAATTGAGACATAAGTCACCCACAATAGTGAAAGAACCAGGCAGGTTCTTTGGCTATTTTTCAATGACTATTTTTGCTCATTCAGGTGTGTGCTTCTCTTTTGCAACTGCATGAACTTTAGTCCACTAGGCTCCTCTGTCCATAGGTTTCTCCAGGCAAGAATACTGGAGTGGGTACCCATATCCTTCTCTCATGGATTTCCTGTCCCAGGGATTAAACTTGGGTCTACTCAATTGCAGGCCAATTCTTTACCATCTGAACCACCAGTGAAACCCTCAGTGCTTATTAAACTCTAATTAAACTGTATTTGAAAACTCATCAGAGAGTAACTGAGCATACATAAAAGGTATGAAGTCTTTCTATTAAGGAAAATACAATGACATCATCATTTTGTTTGAATATATACACACTCAATACATACAAAAAAAATAGACATTTACTACAAACTAGGTATTGGAGTGGAAAAATGGACAAAGAAAATGTAAGGGATTGGGTACTACAGAAACATTTTTTTCTGCTTTCCAAAATTGTTTAGAACTGATTATTGCTAACCATAGCTCAATTAAGATGTCAAAATAAAGATTTTAAACTGAATCATGCAAAACCAATACAATATTGTAATTAGCCTCCAATTAAAATAAATAAATTTATGTTAAAAATTAAAAAATAAACTGAATCATTGTGTAATGGAAAGAATTCTCTACCAAAGATCTAGAAATATTATTTGGTTTTCCTTAGGCTTGGACTTTCCAGGTGGGGCTAAAGTTAAAGAATCTGCCTGCAAATTCAGGAGGTGTAAGAAACGTGGGTTCAATCCTTTGAGTGAGAAGATTTCCTGGAGAAAAAAATAGCAACCCACTCCAGAATTTTTGCTTGGTGGATAACATGGACAGAGGAGCCTGGTGGGCTATTGTCCATATGGTCACAAATTGCTGGATATGACTGAATGTCTGAGCATGAGCACAAGGCACTTTTGAAAAGTCACATCCCAACTCCTATTCCTATTGAAAGTGAAGTGAAAGTTGCTCAGTTGTGCCCTGCTCTTTGTGACCCTATGGACTGTAGCCTGCTAGGCTCCTCTCTCCATGGAATTCTCCAGGTCAGAATACTGGAGTGGGTGGCTGTTTCCTTCTTCAGGGGATCTTCCCAACCCAAGGGTCAAACCTAGGACTCCTGACTTGCAGACAGATTTTTTACCATCTGAGAAACCAAGGAAGCCCAAAAATACTGGAATGCTTCCTGACCTGCATATAGGTTTTTCAAGAGGCAGGTCAGGTGGTCTGGTATTCCCATCTCTTTCAGAATTTTCCACAGTTTATTGTGATCCACATAGTGAAAGGCTTTGGCATAGTCAACAAAGCAGAAAGAGATGTTTTTTCTGGAACTCTCTTGCTTTTTTTGATGATTCAGTGGATGTTGGCAATTTGATATCTGGTTGAGTTTAGCATGGTCATACATAAAGAATACAGTCAGTTTATAAAAAGTAAAGTCCTGATTTGTAATGTTTTGCCAATTTGTATGTTGTAAATACACTGCAGTTGACTTCAGGTTACTGATGTGAAAATGAAACAATGATCTTTTGCAAGCCAATAGTACTCAACTCTATTATCCATCAACTAAAGATACAGCTCAAAAATAAATTGTGAGTAAAAGGGGAACATTTCCTCAACTATATTTTGGAAAGTGAAAGTTAAAGTGAAGTCGTGTCCGACTCTTTGCGACCTCATGGACTGGTTAAAAACCAAGTTACAGGGACTTACCTGATGGTCCAGTGGTTGAGACTTTCCCTTCCAATGAGGAGGGTGCAGGTTCGATCCCTGGTCCGAAAAGTAGGATCCTACATGCCTCCTGGACAAGAAACCAAAACAAAACAGAAGCCGTTGTATTTAACGGTGTATTTATATTCTGATTTATTGTAACAAATTCAATAAATACCTTAAGAATGAGAAAGAAAGTGAAGCCACTCAGTAGTGTCTAACTCTGACACCCCATGGACTGTAGACCATCTCCATCCATGGAATTTTCTAGGCAAGAGTACTGAAGTGGGTTGCCGTTTCCTTCTCCAGGGGATCTTCCCGACTCAGGGATGAACCCAGGTCTCCTGCATTGTGGGCAGATGCTTTACTGTCTGTTCAGTTCAGTTCAGTCACTCAGTCGTGTCTGACTCTCTGCAACCCCATGAATCGCAGCATGCCAGGCCTCCCTGTTCATCACCAACTCCCGGAGTTCACTCAGACTCAGGTCCACTGAGTCAGTGGAACAACAGACTGGTTCCAAATAGGAAAAGGAGTCTGTAAAGGCTGTATATTGTCACCCGGCTTATTTAAATTCTATGCAGAGTACATTATGAGAAATGCTGGGCTGGAAGAAGCACAAGCTGGAATCAAGATTGTCGGGAGAAATATCAATAACCTCAGGTATGCAGATGACACCACCCTTATGGCAGAAAGTAAAGAGGAACTAAAAAACCTCTTGATGAAGGTGAAAGAGGAGAGTGAAAAAGTTGGCTTAAAACTCAACATTCAGAAAATGAAGATCATGGCATCTGGTCCCATCACTTCATGGCAAATAGATGGGGAAAGAGTGGAAACAGTGTCAGACTTAATTTTTTTGGGCTCCAAGATCACTGCAGATGGTGACTGCAGCCATGAAATTAAAAGACGCTTACTCCTTGGAAGGAAAGTTATGACCAAATTAGACAACATATTCAAAAGCACAGACATTACTTTGCCAACAAAGGTCTGTCTAGTCAAGGCTATGGTTTTTCCAGTGGATGTGAGAGTTGGACTGTGAAGAAAGATGAGCGCCGAAGAATTGATGCTTTTGAACTGTGGTGTTGGAGAAGACTCTTGAGAGTCCCTTGGACTGCAAGGAGATCCAACCAGTCCATTCTGAAGGAGATCAGCCCTGGAATTTCTTTGGAAGGAATGATGCTAAAGCTGAAACTCCAGTATTGGCCACCTCATGCGAAGAGTTGACTCATTGGAGAAGACTCTGATGCTGGGAAGGATTGGGGGCAGGAGGAGAAGGGGACAACAGGATGAGATGGCTGGATGGCATCACTGTCTCGATGGATGTGAGTCTGTGTGACCTCTGAGAGCTGGTGACCAACAGGGAGGCCTGGCGTGTTGCAGATCATGGGGTCGCAAAGAGTTGGACACGACTGAGCGACTGATTTGATCTGATCTGATCTCCTAAATAGCAGACCTGTTTTCCAGAAACTTTACTAAGTATGTCTGCATTATTTTTAACCATCTGCTTTTTGAAATTTTTTTTTCCTTTGGGATCATTTAGAGAGAAGATCATACCAGTGTTTCTTAAAAGTAGACGGTACTTTTTTGATATTTCAGATTTTCTGAAGGGAAGAAAATCATTGTCTATTATGGAGTTAAAAAATCCACAATTATCCTTTTGTCAAGGTGTTTATTGAGGAATCAGGCCTACTAAAATGTCAAACCATGCAATTTCTTTGTTCCTGTGATTGTTTGCTCCAGAGCCAGAATGAGAGAATCAGCAGGGTAGGCAGTGATTTTTAATTCCTTTGTCATTCCATAACAAAGGAATCTTTCCTCTACTCTTCAAAGTTACACTTTCTATAACCACTACCCAGAGTTTTTAACATGGAAAGCTATTCAAACTATATCCCACCCGACTCTGTTGAAATTACTATCTTCCACTCTGGTGAAATTACTACATTCATATGATAAATAATTCGAATTCATTTTTAGTGATACAAATATCCCAGTACATTCCTGTTTCAGTTCCGTTCAGTTCAGTTGCTCAGTCGTGTCCGACTCTTTGAAACCCCATGAATCGCAGCACGCCAGGCCTGCCTGTCCATCACCAACTCCAGGAGTTCGCTCAGACTCACGTCCATCGAGTCAGTGATGCCATCCAGCCATCTCATCCTCTATCGTCCCCTTCTCCTCTTGGCCTCAATCTTTCCCAGCATCAGGGTCTTTTCCAATGAGTCAGCTCTTGCCATCAGGTGGCCAACATATTGGAGTTTCAGCTTCAACATCAGTCCTTCGAATGAATACCCAGAACTGATCTCTTTTAGGATGCACTGATTGGATCTCCTTGCAGTCCAAGGGACTCTCAAGACTCTTCTCCAACAATACAGTTCAAAAGCATCAATTCTTCTGCGCTCAGCTTTCTTTATATTCCATTTCTCACATCTATAATTGACTACTGGAAAAACTTGTCTAGATGGAACTTTGTTGAAAAAGGAATGTCTCTGCTTTTTAATATGCTATTTAGGTTGGCCATAAATTTCCTGCCAAGGAGTAAGCATCTTTTAATTTCATGGCTGCAGTCACCATCTGCAGTGATGTTGGAGCCCTCAAAAATGAAGTCAGCCACTGTTTCCACTGTTTCCCCATATATTTGTCATCAAGTGATGGAATCGGATGCCATGATCTTAGTTTTCTGAATGTTGGGCTTTAAGCCAATTTTTTCACTTTCCTCTTTTGTTTTCATCAAGGGGCTGTTAAATTCTTCTTCACTTTCTGCCATAAGGGTAGTATCATCTGCCTATCTGAGGTTATTTATATTTCTTCCAGCAATCTTGATTCCAGCTTGTGCTTCTTCTAGCCCAGCATTTCTCATGATGTGCTCTGCACATAAGTTAAATTAGCCAGGTGACAATATACAGCCTTCACGGACTCCTTTTCCTATTTGGAACCAGTCTGTAGTTCCATGTCCAGTTCTAACTGTTGCTTTCTGACCTGCATACAGGTTTTTCAAGAGACAAGTCAGGTGGTCTGGTATTCCCATTTCTTTCAGAATTTTCCACAGTTTATTGTGATCTACACAGTCAAAGGCTTTGGCATAGTCAATAAAGCAGAAATAGATGTTTTTCTGGAACTCTCTTGATTTTTTGATGATCCAGCTGATGTTGGCAATTTGATCTCTGGTTCCTCTGCCTTTTCTAAAACCAGCTTGAACATCAGGAAGTTCACAGTTCACATATTGCTGAAGCCTGACTTGGTGAATTTTAAGCATGACTTTACTAGCCTGTGAGATGAGTGCAATTGTGCTGTACTATGAGCATTCTTTGGCATTGCCTTTCTTTGGGATTGGAAGGAAAATGACCTTTTCCAATCTTGTGGCCACTGCTGAGTTTTCCAAATTTGCTGGCATATTGAGTGCAGAACTTTCATAGCATCATTTTTCAGAATTTAAAATAGCTCATCTGGAATTTCATCAGTTCTTCTAGCTGTGTTCATAGTGATGCCTTCTAAGGCCCACTTGACTTCAAGTTCCAGGATGGATGATTCTAGGTGAGTGTGATCACACCATCATGATTATCTTGGTCATGAAGCTCTTTTTTGTACAGTTCTTCTGTGTATTCTTGACACTTCTTGTTAATATCTTCTGCTTCTGTTAGGTCCATACCATTTCTGTTGTTTATCGAGCCCATATTAGCATGAAATGTTCCCTTGGCAATTCTGATTTTCTTGAAGACATCTCTGCTGCTGCTGCTAAGTCACTTCTCGTTGTGTCCAACTCTGTGTGACACCATACACGTCAGCCCATCAGGCTCCCCCATCCCTGAGATTCTCAAGGCAAGAACACTGGAGTGGGTTGCCATTTTTTTCTCCAATGTATGAAAGTGAAGTGAAAGCGAAGTCGCTCAGTCATCTCCGACTCTTCGCGACCCCATGGACTGCAGCCTACCAGGCTCCTCCATCCATGGAATTTTTCAGGCAAGAATATCAGAGTGGGATGCCATTGCCTTCTCCAGAAGAGATCTATAGCCTTTCCCATTCTGTTGTTTTCCTCTATATCTTTACATTGATCACTGAGGAAGACGTCCTTATCTCTCCTTGCTATTCTTTGGAACTCTGCATTCAAATGGGAATTTATTTAATTTTATCCTTTGCTTTTCACTTCACTTATTTTCACAGCTATTTTTAAGGCCTCCTCAAACAGCCATTTTGCTTTTTTGCATTTATTTTCCATGAGGATGGTCTTGATCCCTGTCTCCTGTACAATGTCATGAACCTCCGTCCACAGTTCATCAGGCACTCTGTCTATGAGATCTAGTCCCTTATATCTATTTCTCACTTCCATTGTATAATCATAAGGGATTTGATTTAAGTCATACCTGAATGGTCTAGGGTTTTCCCTACTTTCTTCAATTTAAGTCTGAATTTCCAATAGGTAGTTCATTATCTGAGCCATAATCAGCTCCTGGTCTTGTTTTTGCTGACTATATAGAGCTTCTCCATTTTTGGCTGCAAAGAATATAATTAATCTGATTTAGGTGTTGACCATCTGGTGATGTCCATGTGTAGAGTCTTCTCTTGTGTTGTTGGAAGAGGGTGTTTGCTATGATCAGTGCATTCTCTTAGCAAAACTCTATTAGCCTTTGCCCTGCTTCATTCCATACTCCAAGCCATATTCCCCTGTTACTCCAGGTGTTTCTTGACTTCCTACTTTTGCATTCCTGTCTCCTAAAATGAAAAGGACATCTTTTGGGGGTTTTAGTTCTAAAAGGTCTTATAGATCTTCATAGAACCATTCAACTTCAGCTTCTTCATCATTACTGGTTGGGGCATAGGTTTGGTTTACTGTGATATTGAATGGTTTGCCTTGGAAATGAACAGAGATCATTCTGTCATTTTTGAGATTGCATCCAAGTACTGCATTTTGGACTCTTTCTTTGACCATGATTGCTATTCCATTTCTTCTGAGGGATTCCTGCCTGCAGTAGTAGATATAATGATCATCTGAGTTAAATTCACCAATTCCAGTTCATTTTAGTTCGCTGATTTTATGTTGACATTCACTCTTGCCATCTCTTGTTTGACCATTTCCAATTTGCCTTGATTCATGGACCTAACATTCCAGGTTCCTATGCAATATTGCTCTTTACAGCATTGGATCTTGCTTCTATCACCAGTCACATCCACAACTGGGTATTGTTTTTGCTTTGGCTCCATCCCTTCATTCTTTCTCAAGTTATTTCTCCACTGATCTTCATTAGCATATTGGGTGCCTACTGACCTTGGAGTTCCTCTTTCAGTATCCTATCATTTTGCCTTTTCATACTGTTCATGGGGTTCTCAAGGCAAGATACTCTAGTGGTTTGGCATTCCCATCTCCAGTGGACCACGTTCTGTCAGATCTCTCCACCATGATCTGTCATTCTTGGATGGCCCCACAGGGCATGGTTTAGTTTCATTGAGATAGACAAGTCTGTGGTTCATGTGATCTGATTGTCTAGTTTTCTGCGATTATGGTTTCAGTTTGTCTGCCATCTAATGCTCTTGCACAACACCTACCATCTTACTTGGGTTTCTCTTATCTTGAACATGTGATATCTCTTCACGACTGCTCCAGCAAAGCACAGCCATTGCTCCTTACCTTGGATGAGTGGTTTCTCCTCGCAGCTGCTCCTTCTGACCTTGAACGTGGAGTAGCTCCTCTTGGCCCTCCTGTGCCCATGCAGCCTCAGCTCCTTGGACGTGGGGTAGCTCCACTCCACCACTGCCCCTGACCTCAGGCATGGGGTAGCTCTTCTTGGCCATGCTTCTACACCATCCATTGCAGCTGCTGCACTTCTACATCATCTATCACAGCTGCTGCACTTCTGTGCTGTCCCTCACAGCTGCCGCACAGTAGCTAATTCCAAATTCCCCCTTGCCAAGAGAAGGATCCTCCAAGGAGAGATTGTAACCATATCAGGAACTCTCCAGCTCGTTCTTTGAAATACTGTAGGATCTGAATGTTTTTCTTGAGGACTGTGAGACTTACAAGTAGCTGGAGGTATTTACTCAGAAACAACATGTCTCATTCAAAATGGCTCAAGATGCTCCATGCTCAAGGATCAGATCTATCTCCTGTCTATTTTGGAGTACAACCCCTGCCATGCAGTGTTGGCTTTTTAAGGTTGTCCTGAGAAATGCTATCCCCAGAGACTTAATTTTGGGGGTGTTCATTAGAATGGCAGTCATTTGTAGTCCTGAATAGGTATCTGAGATATCCCAGGTATGCATTGAGGGTCCTCTTCTGTTTTCTTCCACAGCTTCACTCCTAAGTAGTGAATCCAGGAGTCATGTCCCATGGAAACTTAACTGCTGTGGGAGTAGAAAGTATTACAGGGTAGGGGTCCTTCCATGTAGAATGGAGTTGAGCCTTTGGAGATCCATTTTTCCAGACTTTAATTGGGACTTGGGTCCCTGGAACAAGCATATAGTGGTGACTCTTTAGAATCTTTTGGGTCCTGGTTTACTCCCCAATAGTGTAGATCTTGTTAGAATTGCCCAATGGCCAAGGTATAAGACTAGGGGGTCTGAGCCTCTGGATCTAGGAAGAGGTACACTGACATAAACAAAAGGTCTCTCATATAGCATCTCATAAGGACTAAGAGAAGACTCTATACATGGACATCACCAGATGGTCAACACCGAAATCAGATCGATTATATTCTTTGCAGCCAAAGATGGAGAAGCTCTATACAATCAACAAAAACAAGACCAGGAGCAGACTGTGGCTCAGACCATGAACTCCTTATTGCCAAATTCAGACTGAAATTGAAGAAAGTAGGGAAAACCACTAGACCATTCAGGTATGACCTAAATCAAATCCCTTATGATTATACAGTGGAAGTGAGAAATAGATTTAAGGGCCTAGATCTGATAGATAGAGTGCCTGATGAACTATGGACTGAGGTTCATGACATTGTACAGGAGACAGGGATCAAGATCATCCCCATGGAAAAGAAATGCAAAAAAGCAAAACGGTTTTCTGGGGAGGCCTTACAAATAGCTATGAAAAGAAGAGAAGTGAAAAGCAAAGGAAAAAAAGAAAGATATAAACATCTGAATGCAGAGTTCCAAAGAACAGCAAGAAGAGATAAGAAAGCCTTCTTCAGTGATCAATGCAAAGAAATAGAGGAAAACAACAGAATGGGAAAGACTAGGGATCTCTTCAAGAAAATCAGAGATACCAAAGGAACATTTCATGCAAAGATGGGTTCGATAAAGGACAGAAATGGTATGAACCTAACAGAAGCAGAAGATATTAAGAAGAGGTGGCAAGAATACACAGAAGAACTGTACAAAAAAGATCTTGACGACCCAGATAATCACGATGATGTGATCACTGACCTAGAGCCAGACATCCTGGAATGTGAAGTAAAGTGGGCCTTAGAAAGCATCACTACGAACAAAGCTAGTGGAGGTGATGGAATTCCAGTGGAGGTATTCCAAATCCTGAAATATGATGCTGTGAAAGCGCTACACTCAATATGCCAGCAAATTTGGAAAACTCAGCAGGGGCCACAAGATTGGAAAAGGTCAGTTTTCATCCCAATCCCAAAGAAAGGCAATGCCAAAGAATGCTAAAACTACCACACAATTGCACTCATCTCACATGCTAGTAAAGTAATGCTCAAACTTCTCCAAGCCAGGCTTCAGCAATATGTGAACTGTGAACTTCCTGATGTTCAAGCTGGTTTTAGAAAAGGCAGAGGAACCAGAGATCAAATTGCCAACATCCGCTGGATCATGGAAAAAGCAAGAGAGTTCCAGAAAAACATCTACTTCTGCTTTATTGACTATGCCAAAGCCTTTGACTGTGTAGATCACAATCAACTGTGGAAAATTCTGAGAGAGATGGGAATACCAGACCACCTGATCTGCCTCTTGAGAAATCTGTATGCAGGTCAGGAAGCAACAGTTAGAACTGGTCATGGAACAACAGACTGGTTCCAAATAGGAAAAGGAGTAGGTCAAGGCTGTATGTTGTCACCATGGTTATTTAACTTATATGCAGAGTACATCATGAGAAATGCTGGACTGGAAGAAACACAAGTTGGAATCAAGATTGCTGGGAGAAATATCAATAACCTCAGATATGCAGATGACACCACTCTTATGGCAGAAAGTGAAGAGGGGCTAAAAAGCCTCTTGATGAAAGTGAAAGTGGAGAGTGAAAAGGTTGGCTTAAAGCTCAACATTCAGAAAACGAAGATCATGGCATCTGGTCCCATCACTACATGGGAAATAGATGGGGAAACAGTGGAAACAGTGTCAGACTTTGTTTTTCTGGGCTCCAAAATCACTGCAGATGGTGACTGCAGCCATGAAATTAAAAGACGCTTGCTCCTTGGAAGGAAAGTTATGACCAACCTAGATAGCATATTCAAAAGCAGAGACATCACTTTGCCAACAAAGGTTCGCCTAGTCAAGGCTATGGTCTTTCCTGTGGTCATGAATGGATGTGAGAGCTGGACTGTGAAGAAGGCTGAGCGCCGAAGAATTGATGCTTTTGAACTGTGGTGTTGGAGAAGACTCTTGTGAGTCCCTTGGACTGCAAGAAGATCCAACCAGTCCATTCTGAAGGAGATCAGCCCTGGTATTTCTTTGGAAGGAATGATGCTAAAGCTGAAACTTCAGTATTTTGGCCACCTCATGTGAAGAATTGACTCATTGGAGAAGACTCTGATGCTGGGAGGGATTGAGGGCAGGAGGAGAAGGGGACGACAGAGGATGAGATGGCTGGATGGCATCACTGACTCGATGAATGTGAATCTGAGTGACCTCCGAGAGCTGGTGATGGATAGGGAGGCCTGGCGTGCTGCAGTTCC
Source organism: Tragelaphus eurycerus (assembly GCA_935064755.1). Lineage (NCBI taxonomy): Eukaryota > Metazoa > Chordata > Mammalia > Artiodactyla > Bovidae > Tragelaphus > Tragelaphus eurycerus. Next base: position 4,970,852 of record CAKXYN010000123.1, read on the forward strand.
TGGGGTCACAGAGTCGGACACGACTGAGCGACTAATCTGATCTGATCTGATCAGAAGGACTAAGACCAATCTGTTCCTTAGGGCCAAAAGAGTGTGGAAGAGAGCTATTTGTAAAGCCTCCTTCCATCCCAGGGAGGTCTCCTGGGTTATCTTTTTTATCCCTCATTTTAAGAATTGGTTGGCTCTTTCTACTTTTCCGGAAGACTGAGGTGTCCATGCACAAAGGAGATAATAAGTAAAGCCCAATGCTTTAGAGACCCCTTGGGTGACCTTAGAAGTAAATGGTGTTCCATTGTCATTTTGTAATGACCCAGGCAGACCAAACTCAGAATGATTTCATGGAGCATTGTTTTTACCACCTTCTCAACCTTCTCAGTCTGGGTGGGAAAGTATTCAATCCATCCTATGAATGTATCTATCATGACTAATAGGTATTTATACCTTTGAGAAATTGGCATCTGGGTGAGGTCCACTACCAGTCCTCTCGTGGGTAGGTCCCACACGTTGGATTGGCTGGGCCAGCTTGGATCTTCAAGCTCCCTGGGGGTTGTTTAATTGGCAAGTGGGACAAGAGGAGATCACTTGCATTATAGTCATTTGGAGACCTGTTTCTCTGAAGGAACTTTCTAGTAATCTTTGAAGGGCCTTCTTCCCTAAATGAGTGGTGGCATGTAAGGAGTTAACCAACTTCCATTGGAGGTTCCCAGCAAGAAAAAGGAGTCCCTCCTTTTGGAACTACCCCATATGATCTTCTTGAAAGCCCCTACCCTTAGCTTTAAGAGTCTCACCTTTGGTATATGAAGGAATTTCTGGAAAATTAGTCTGTGGAATTAGCGTGGCAACCCTTATTATGTCATTGTTCTGTAATGCTGCTCTCTTAGCTGTCTGATCAGCAGCTTGGCTCCCTTGTGCCACTTCCATGCTCCCTTTTTGGTGTCCTGTACAGTGGGAGACTGAAACCTCAGTGGGCAGATGGACTGCTTCCAAGAGTCGAAGCATTTGATCACCATATTTGATTGGGGACCTTTGGGTGGTCAAGTGGTCTCTTTCTTTCCAAATAGCAGCATGTGCATGTAGCACCAGAAAAGCATACTTGGAGTCATTGTAAATCGATACTCTTTTTTCTTTTCCCAGCTCTAAAGTTTGAGCCAGGGCTACGAGCTCAGCTAATTGGACTGAAGTAACTGGTAGCAAAGGCTTACCCTCTATGGTCTCAAAATTGGAGACTACTGCATATCCAGCTCTTTTTCCATCCAAGATAAAGCTGTTTCCATCAGTGTACCAAATTTCCTCAGGATTGGTCAGAAGATCCCCTGGTAATCCCTCTTGGGGTTTTGTCCAGTGGTCCAAGATTTCTAGGCAAGAGTGAAAGGGGAGAGAGAGCCCTCAGGGGTAGGTAGGGAGGAGAGTAGCTGGGTTAAGAACCTCACAAAGGGATATAGTCAGGCATGGATTTTCCATCAGCACCACTAGATATCTGAGGATCCTTTGATTAGACATCCATAAACGGCCTCTCCCATTCAGTTGTTGTTTCACTTTGTGGCTGGTAAAAATAGTTTGCCCCCAAGAGAAAGTTTTAAAGCATCTTCTCTCAGGACTGCAATAGCTACCAGATTTCAAAGGCTGGGAAAGATCTCTTCCCAATAAGGCTGTAGGACACTCAGGGACCACCAGAAACTGGTGGGAAAACATTTGTTCATCCCAGAAACAAAGAAGTGCTCTGGTGAATATTTTTGTGATTGTTTATCCTATTGCACCCAAAATGGTACAGGTTTGGGAGGAGAAGACTCCGGAGTAGGAGGTCAGGACAGAGTAGGTTGCCACTGTGTCAACCAAGATATTCTCGGACCTACCTGCCACATCCAGTTGCACCCTTGGCTCCAGCCCCGTGATGATTATCTGTGACAGGCGGGCTGGGTGGAGTGGGCTGCTAAAGTCCTGTTGAACCATCCTGAGGGAAGGCTTGGCACTTGACCTTGAGGCTCTTGGGTCCAAGGGCGTAGTGCCACCCAATGTCCCGACTGATGATATTTGTAGCTGACTGTTTTAGGATACTTGTCATGGTTTGAACACTCTTTGGCCTATTGTCCTGCCTGTCTACAGGCTAGGCCTTTGCCTCCTGCCTTGTCCTTTAAGGACTCGGGATTTGCCACAGGGCTTCCCTGGAGGGTGGCCAGCATCTGGGCATGACTTGTCTCTTTCCTTTACTCCCTTTTCTGGGCTTTGGCTTCCCTCTCCTGTTCTCTGTTATAAAAGTTATTTGTGGCTGTCTGGACCATCTCATCTAAGGAAGCAGCAGGGTCCTGCTCCTGAAGCTATTGTAACATTATCCTGATATCTGATGCACAATGGGACAGGAATTTGTCTTTTAAAACCACCTGTCCCTTGTAAGAGTCTAAGTCTAGATTGGTAAACTTTTAAAGGGTGTCGTTTAGCCTTTCCAGAAAGACAATGGGGTTCTTATTGGACTCCTGAGCTATTGGTGAGGCCGGGCCTAATCTCACAACTAATAGACTTCCTCCTGTTTCCATGACTGGATTTTCTTAAGGGTGAGTCTTTCTGAAGCTTATCCTACACAGTAATGTTGCATTCTTGGGTCAGTGTGCAGATCACCAACCAGACAAGTTGAGCTGTGACAACCTCCTGGAGATCAAATCCCCAGAGAGGTCGAGGCATGTCAGCCTCCCAAGAATTGGTTCCCTGGGCAGGTCGAGTCTTGTCAACCTCCTGGAGCCCCTGCACTGGTGGATCCCTGAGAAGGTTGAGGCATGTAAACATTCTGAGGACCAAATCCCTAGGAATATCGAGGTAGGTCAACCTCCTGGGACCCCCCAGACTGGAGTTGGGCATCCCCAAGGTCTCCAGAGTGACCAGTCCTGGGTAGGATTAAGGGGTTGTAATCTTAACTCATTGCTGGTTTGTCCACCATGGATGGGAATAGATACCATGATGTAAAGCAATCCATGGGGATGGTCTTGATCCCTGTCTCCTGTACAATGTCATGAACCTCAGTCCATAGTTCATCAGGCACTCTATCTATCAGATCTAGTCCCTTAAATCTATTTCTCACTTCCACTGTATAATCATAAGGAATTTGATTTAGGTCATACTTGAATGGTCTAGTGGTTTTCCTTACTTTCTCCAATTTACGTCTGAATTTGGAAGTAAGGAGTTCATGATTTGAGTGACAGTCAGCTGCTGGTCTTGTTTTTGCTGACTGTATAGAGCTTCTCCATCTTTGGCTGCAAAGAATATAATAAATTTGATTTTGGTGTTGACCATCTGGTGATGTCCATGTGTAGAGTCTTCTCTTGTGTTGTTGGAAGAGGATGTTAGCTATGACCAGTGTGTCCTCTTGGCAAAACTCGATTAGCCTTTGCCCTGTTTCATTCTGTATTCCAAGGCCAAATTTACCTGTTACTCCAGGTATAACTTGGACGCCTACTTGATTTCCTACTTTTGCATTCCAGACCCCTATAATGAAAAGGACATCTTTTTTGAGTGTTACTTCTAAAAGGAAATGGCTATATGGGGAGGCCTTATAAATAGCTGTGAAAAGAAGAGAAGTGAAAAGCAAAGGAGAAAAGGAAAGATATAAGCATCGGAATGCAGAGTTCCAAAGAATAGCAAGAAGAGATAAGAAAGCCTTCCTCAGCAGACAATGCAAAGAAATAGAGGAAAACAATGGAATGGGAAAGATTAGTGATCTCTTCAACAAAATTAGAGATACAAGGGAACATTTCATGCAAAGATAGGCTCGATAAAAGACAGAAATGGTATGGGCCTAACAGAAGCAGAAGATATTAAGAAGAAGTGGCAAGAATACACAGAAGAACTGTACAAAAAATATCTTCATGACCAAGATAGTCACGATGGTGTGATCATTCACCTAGAGCCAGACATCCTGGAATGTGAAGTCAAGTGGGCCTTAGAAAGCATCACTACAAACAAAGCTAGTGGAGGTGATGGGATTCCAGTTGAGCTATTTCAAATCCTGAAAGATGATGCTGTGAAAGTGCTCCACTCAATATGCCAGCAAATTTGGACTGTAAAAGGGCAGTTTTCATTCCAATCCCAAAGAAAGGCAATGCCAAAGAGTGCTCAAACTACTGCACAATTGCACTCATCTCACGCTCTATTAAAGTAATGCTCAAAATTCTCCAAGCCAGGCTTCAGCAAAACGTTAACTATTTTAGAAAAGGCAGAGGAACCAGAGATCAAATTGCCAATATCCACTAGGTCATGGTAAAAGCAAGAGAGTTCCAGAAAAACATCTATTTCTGCTTTATTGACTATGCCAAAGCCTTTGACTGTGTGGATCACAATAAACTGTGGACAATTCTGAAAGAGATGGGAATACCAGACCACCTGACCTGCCTCTTGAGAAATCTGTATGCAGGTCAGGAAGCAACAGTTAGAACTGGACATGAAACAACAGCCTGGATCCAAATAAGAAAAGGAGTATGTCAAGGCTGTATATTGTACCTTGTTTATTTAACTTATATGCAGAGTACAAAGAAATGCTGGGCTGGAAGAAGCACAAGCTGGAATCAAGATTGCCGGGAGAAATATCAATAACCTCAGATATGCAGATGACACCACGCTTATGGCAGAAAGTGAAGAGGAACTAAAAAGCCTCTTGATGAAGGTGAAAGAGGAGAGTGAAAAGTTGGCTTAAAGCTCAACATTCAGAAAATGAAGATAATGGCATCTGGTCCCATCACTTCATGGGAAGTAGATGGGAAAACAGTGGAAACAGTGACTGACTATAATTTTATCGACTCCAAAATCACTGTAGATGGTGACTGCAGCCATGAAATTAAAAGATGCTTACTCCTTGGAAGGAAAGTTATGATCAACCTAGATAGCATATTGACAAGCGGAGATATTACTTTGCCAACAAAGGTCCATACAGTCAAGGCTATGGTTTTTTCCAGTGGTCATGTATGGATGTGAGAGTTGGACTGTGAAGAAGGCTGAGCGCCGAAGAATTGATGCTTTTGAACTGTGGTGTCAGAGAAGACTCTTGAGAGTCCCTTAGACTGCAAGGAGGTCCAACCAGTCCATCCTAAAGGAGATCACTCCTGGATGTTTGTTGGAAAGACTGATGTTGAAGCTGAAACTCCAATACTTTGTCCACCTGATGCGAAGAGCTGACTCATTGGAAAAAACCCTGATGCTTAGAGCGATTGGGGGCAGGAAGAGAAGGGGAGTACAGAGGATGAGATGGTTGGATGGCATCATCAACTTGATGGACATGGGTTTGGGTGGACTCAGGGAGTTGGTGATGGACATGGAGGCCTGGGATCCTGTGGTCTATGGTATCACAGTTGGACACAACGGAGCAACTGAATTGAACTGACTGAGGCTGAAAACTGTTTTTTAAGTCTCATGATTGATCAGGGCAGTGCATCAGTGGCTGAGAGCTTTGTAATGTTCCACTTTCTTTTTTTTTTTTTTAAGCAAAAATTATGTCTATATCTATATCTATCTTCTCACACAAAAGACCAAGAACAAATTAACAGGAAAAACTTGAAAGAAGCCAACAAGAATGCCAAAGAGGTGAACATTGGCTATGGAGCAATAGAATTGTTAATTTTATCAGATCTCAAGTCATGTATACTAAAAAAAATAAAAAAAAATAAAAAGAGGGGAGGAAGATGGTGCTGAGAAAAGGAGTGATCAGAATGAGAGATATTAATATCTTTGAAATTAAAAATATTATAAAAGTTAATATAAAACAAAAAGGTTTGGAAAATAATTAGGTAAGATAATATTTTTAGAAAAGTGGAACATTTCAGAGAAATTGTATTTTAAAAATTAGGTTATCAGTCCAGCAATATAAGTGGTAGATGCATACAGATGCAGAGGGGCTGGACTTATAAGGTATACATTGTAGGTTTAGTTCTAGACCACTGAAATAAATTAAATATTACAATAAAGCAAGTCATATGAACTTTTCCTGGTGCATATAAATGTTATGTTTACACTATATAAAGTGTGCAGTAAGTATGTCTAAAAATTTACAGAACATATTTTAAAGTACTTTATTGGTAAAAATTTTGAAGGGACACTGACATCCAATCAGTGGCATGCCTGTATATGTAAGAATTAGCACAAAGTATATAAAGTGTATTTTTACATATTTTTATGTAAAAAAGCACTCCGCCAACTAAGAATGGCCATGAACCACCACCCACGGACTGGAGAAAGTGCTATCAATTTGTCAAGCCTGTGCATGTCCAGACCAGGTGAGGTTTCCCATTTTGAGTCAAATTAAGCTGCAGGCTCCATTTCTGGAGTATTTTTGCCTGGGAAATCCCATGAACAGAGAACCCTGGCTTGCTGCAGTCCATGGGGCTGAAAAAAAAATCAGAAACAGCTGATCAACAAAGCACACGCATAAAAAATATATAGTTCTAAGAATTTTACTGTGATAAAAGTACAAAATCAGAGTTCATATGTTTATAAGTTGGCTCACAATGTGGACCTTAAATGTTATAGACCAAATGTGTGTCACCCTTCTAAATTCCTATGTTAAAACTCTAATAATCAATTAGGATTGAATTAAATTATTAGCTCCTCCTGGCACAATCAATGCAACTGCAAAAACAGGACCCTGTGGACCTCCTAGGTTCCTCTGTCCATGGAATTATCCAGGCAAGAATACTGGAGTGCATTGCCATTCCCTTCTCCAGGGGATCTTCCTAACCCAGGGATCAAACCCAGGTCTGCCTTGAAGGCAATTTCTTTACTATTTGAGCCACCAGGAAAACCTGAGAGTGATCCTCTCTATAAGGCTTATGCTGGCCACATTTCATAATGTATTCTCAAAGAATCTTAGATGTCATATTTTAAATTACTTTTCAAAGATTGCATTTTTATATTTTCTTAATATGTGATTAGTCAGGAACTTTTCTTATCTTTCCATGAATCTTAAAAGAAGTTTTTGACATAGCTTTTTTACAATTAATTCTTATGGAGTTCATTAGGTAAGAATTTGTTATATTATCCATATTTTAGATTTTTTTGATGTGGGCCATTTTTAAAATGACTATTGAACTTATTACAATGTTGTTTTTTGTTGGTTATTTTCAGTTTTTTGTTTTGGCCACGAGCTATGCAATATCTTAGCTCCCTGACCAGGGATTGAACTGCCAACCCGTGCATTGAAAGGCAGTCTTAACCACTGGACTTCCAGGGAGGTCCCACCATATCCATTTTTAGAGTTCATGTTTAAGACATTTTTTTTTCTTTCGTATAACCATTTTCTCCAAGCAAATAGCGCATTTTATAGGAACACTAGCATGCTTTTACACTTTTAGTTAGAGAAATGAAAGAAACATAAAAAGAAGCTTAACAAGAAAGAACACAGACTAAACACTCATCCATGAGAAGACTTGCAGAATGGGCAGTAATAAGTAGCACACTGCCCATGGGTTATTTTAATATTCTTGGCTCTGTCAGTGCTTACAAAAGCAAAATTATTTTGTTCTCTAAACATAATTTTGATCTAATGCTGCAGATTCACCAAGAGTTGCAAAGGCACACTGAGAATGTGGTATTCACTGAGAACTGTGATTCTTCCCAACAACTCTGGGTTGAATGCTTTTGGAATACAAAGTGAAGTTTCACAAAACTGACACTTCTGTTCTAATAATGCTTAATTATTGGGTATAGTTTTGCAAAAGGGGGAAAACACTATTCTGAGAATGATAGTGTTGTTTAGTGGAAAAAGGAGATTTATCTTTTCAATGAACTTTTTCTAAAAGCAATTCTATTTGTAGAATCAGTAGCTTATGTCAGCTAATCACATGGCTTAGTTAGAAACCTTTACCATGGTTTTTGTCTCTTAGTCTTCACAAGAAATACTGCCATTAGTTATTAAAGTCATATCCTATGCATTTAGGTTACCAGAGAAATTGATTTTTTTTGAGGTGAGTTCATGTTTTTGTCACTAATAATATCTTTAAATTTTCTTGGAAAAAATATAGATATTATGGTATTTATAACATTACTGTTAGATTTGGCCTTCATAATGAATTTCCCAAATAAATCTTTAAAAAATGTTTCCTGAGTTTTAAATAAAAGCAATTTTAAAACCAATATCAATTCTGTAATAAAATTCTTAATAACATTAAAATATAAAATTGAAACTGTGAGCTTCTAAAAGCAATGTGTATCCTTCATAATAAGAGTAACCACGAAAATAGAGTAATTCAATTATCTCAAGGACATATTCATTGAAAGTAACATAACCCGTAATAAAGTACTATGTATTTAAATGTCATCATTATTCAGATATGTACATTTACACAGAAGCAGATACATATATATTTATATACATGTATATATATATTACAGGACTTCCCTGGTGGCTTAGACAGTAAAGCATCTGCCTATATAAATAACACAGAAATTTTAATTAAGAGAATATTAGAGAGAGACTATGACTATTAGTTTCCACTGCTTCTAAGTCCTTCATCACCACCCCTCTTCCATTACTTCTGCCCTCTTATTGCTACTTCTTCAGTGTTCATCAGTGTCTACCATGGGAGGATAACAAATGGATACACATAAGCTTCAGTGTGTCCCATATGTGAGCACAAATTATAGTGATTAATTTGAAAATTGGAATGATTTAATGGCAAAAATGAACCATTGATATATGTGTGCATATATAGACACACATGTTTTTAGACATATATAAACATAATAGTCCACTTTGCATCAAAATGAGCAATCCAGTGTTTGAAAATAGGCTAGTTTGATAATGTATGGAAAAATAATAAATAAAAATTTACTAACTATAAGTCAGCACTGCAATAGAGGTTAATTTCACATGGAAAAAGTGAAAGTAAAGTCTCTCTTATCACTAGCCCAGTGATATCGTCTCTGCCTCCTTGTAGCAATGGATCAACATACTCTAAATACGTGTGGGCATTTCTAGGATCTTAGAATAGCCTCAATGGCTAAGATAAACACAAACATAGTATTTTTAGTCAGTACAGTGGAAGATTCCTTACTAAAATCCATTTGAGTCACTGGATCATTAGACAACCATGTACATCTCCACTGTAAAATAAGCCTTTAGGTGTTCATATGGCTCTAATTATTAATGACCAGGAGGCCACTCTTAATATGCCAACACACTTCACTGTGAAACTGAGAGTGTGGTCCTTTAGATCTGTTAAGTTTATTAATGCCCATTGAATGTCATTGCTGTGACAATATTTTTTTAACAAATCAGATATGAGTATGAAAAGGAAGAAATGTGCTTTAAGGATCCTTACCTGAAAGCTGTAGAAATAGCAAAATGAGTTGCTAAACTCCTTTTTCTTAGTAAATCACTATAAGGCTACTATAAAGTAGTGATGGGAATGATCCATTTATAATCATTATCAATTCAAATTACTTCCTGATAATTTTGAAGTTCTTACCTGAATTTAAAGAAATCCAAATCTGTCATTCACAGGAGAGAGAATTCACTATCCTTAGGTCCATATTCAAAGTTTCAGTTCTATGTCAAATGTTCAGCAAAGAAACTGCTGCTTATTTATTTTAAAGTAAAATAAAATATTTGAAACAGACATTTTTAATAACTTATTGTTTAACCACTTTTTAAATTAGAATTAGGATTTCAAGGTTTCAATTGCTTTAATAGAGTTTTATAAGATCTGCTGCTACTGCTACTGCTGCTAAGTAGCTTCAGTCGTGTCCGACTCTGTGCGACCCCAGAGACCGAAGCCCACCAGGCTCCACTGTCCCTGGGATTCTCCAGGCAAGAACACTGGAGTGGGTTGCCATTGCCTTCTCCATTATGTGAAAGTGAAAAGTGAAAGTGAAGTCGCTCAGTCACGTCTGAATCGTAGTGACCCCATGGACTGCAGCCTACCAGGCTTCTCCATCCTTGGGATTTTTCTAGGCAAGAGTACTGGAGTGGCTTGACATTGCCTTCTCCAGATCTGTGATAGTATAGTTTAAAAAATAACACTGAATTGAGAATGAAGAGGAATCTGTCCACTATTTATTAATCACACTTATTTCTGAAGTTCATGTTCTTCTTCTTTAAAATAGTTGTATTGGATTTAATGATCCCCAGAAATATTTATATAAATGGTTATCATAGTAATTGGAAAGTATCCAATTCCTTCCTTTGCACCTGAACAAAGAGTGTTGTGGAGACTGATAAAGCTTTGGGAGAGAAAGGAACAATTTTGGAATATACTTGAGTCTATGGAGAAGGCAATGGCAACCCACTCCAGTACTCTTGCCTGGAAAATCCCATGGGCAGAGGAGCCTGGTAGACTGCAGTCCATGAGGTTGCGAAGAGTTGGACATGACTGAGCAACTTCACTTTCACTTTTCATTTTCATGCATTAGAGAAGGAAATGGCAACCCACTCCAGTATTCTTGCCTGGAGAATCCCAGGGACAGGGGATCTTGGTGGGTTGCCGTCTATGGGGTTGCACAGAGTTGGACATGACTGAAGTGACTTAGCAGCATCAGCATCATCAACAGTAGATTTTGAAGAGCAAAAAGTTGTTACATCCAGGCTTCAGAGCTTTGTTTGGTTATTTTTATTTAATTAATTTCCCTTTTCAAATATTGACGTAAGAAACCAGCATGATACAGCTATTGTGATTCACTGATGAACTATTAAAGAAATTCAACTAGTAAGCTAACAAAATTTAAATGACACGGCAACTTCATTTAAAAATAGATATTGTATCACTCCTGTAAATTGGTCTGAGTTAACATTTCCTGAAGGGTATATATTAAATTTTAACCATTTCTTTTAGTGTATTGTACACTAATTCAAATAATTTAGAACCAGGATATTCTTTCAAAATTTGGGAAATTATATAGGATTGTCAGTGAGCCCTGGCTTTAGTAAGTGTTCTTTTCATTATACTTATTTTGTTAAAATGTGTATTCAACTGAAGAGTCTCATAATAAATACCACAATTTCATTGGTCCTTTAAGGATCTGTGTAGTACTCAAATATTCACTAATTCATTCATTCTTACATTCAGTGAATACTTACATAGCACCTGTCATGTATCAGGCAGCATTCAAGCCATTGTGGACACAGCAGTGAAGAGGAGGTAGTTGAAAAGACAGACAATTCAGTTCAGTTCCGTCGCTCAGTTGTGTCTGACTGTTTGCGACCCCATGAACTGCAGCACACTAGCCTCCCTGTCCATCACCAACTGCCAGAGTCTACCCAAACCCATGTCCATTGAGACGTTGATCCCATCCAGCCGTCTCATCCTCTATCGTCCCCTTCTCATCCTGCCCTCAAACTTTCCCAGCATCAGGGGCTTTTCTAATGAGTCAGCTCTTTGCATCAGGTGGCCAAAGTATTGGCGTTTCAGCTTCAGTGAGAGGTCAGGGGTCTTTCACTGCTGTTGTTTAACCCTGAGCTCTTGCTCTGTGCTGAGCATTGTGCTGTGTCCAGACTTTTGAATAGTGAAAATTCAGATCAGATCAGATCAGTCGCTCAGTCGTGTCCGACTCTTTGCGATCCAATGAATCGCAGCACGGTAGGCCTCCCTGTCCATCACCAAAACCCGGAGGTCACCCAGACTCACATCCATCGAGTCAGTGATGACATCCAGCCATCTCATCCTCTGTCATCCCCTTCTCCTCCTGCCCCCAATTCCTCCCAGCATCAGAGTGTTTTCCAAGGAGTCAACTCTTCACATGAGGTAGCCAAAATACTGGAGTTTCAGCTTTAGCATCATTCCTTCCAAAGAAATCCCAGGGCTGATCTCCTTCACAATGGACTGGTTGGATCTCCTTGCAGTCCAAGGGACTCTCAAGAGTCTTCTCCAACACCACAGTTCAAAAGAATCAATTCTTCGGCGCTCAGCCTTCTTCACAGTCCAACTCTCACATCCATACATGACCACAGGAAAGACCATAGCCTTGACTAGGCGAACCTTTGTTGGCAAAGTAATGTCTCTGCTTTTGAATATACTATCTAGGTTGGTCATAACTTTCCTTCCAAGGAGTAAGCGTCTTTTAATTTCATGGCTACAGTCACCATCTGCAGTGATTTTGGAGCCCAGAAAAATAAATTCTGACACTGTTTCCACTGTTTCTCCACCTATTTCCCATGTAGTGATGGGACCAGATGCCATGATCTTCATTTTATGAATGTTGAGCTTTAAGCCAAACTTTTGACTCTCCACTTTCACTTTCATCAAGAGGCTTTTTAGCCCCTCTTCACTTTCTGCCATAAGGGTGGTGTCATCTGCATATCTGAGGTTATTGATATTTCTCCCAGCAATCTTGATTCCAACTTGTGTTTCTTCCAGTCCAGCATTTCTCATGATGTACTCTGCATATAAGTTAAATAAACATGGTGACAATATGCAGCCTTGACATACTCCTTTTTCTATTTGGAACCAGTCTGTTGTTCCATGACCAGTTCTAACTCTTGCTTCCTGACCTGCATACAGATTTCTCAAGAGGCAGATCAGGTGGTCTGGTATGCCCATCTCTCTCAGAATTTTCCACAGTTGATTGTGATCTACACAGTCAAAGGCTTTGGCATAGTCAATAAAGCAGAAATAGATGTTTTTCTGGAACTCTCTTGCTTTTTCCATGATCCAGCGGATGTTGGCAATTTGATCTCTGGTTCCTCTGCCTTTTCTAAAACCAGCTTGAACATCAGGAAGTTCACAGTTCACATATTGCTGAAGCCTGGCTTGGAGAATTTTGAGCATTACTTTACTAGCGTGTGAGATGAGTGCAATTGTGCGGTAGTTTGAGCACTCTTTGGCATTGCCTTTCATTGGGATTGGGATGAAAACTGACCTTTTCCAATCTTGTGGCCACTGCTGAGTTTTCCAAATTTGCTGGAATATTGAGTGCAGCACTTTCACAGCATCATCTTTCAGGATTTGGAATAGCTCCACTGGAATTCCATCACCTCCACTAGCTTTGTTCGTAGTGATGCTTTCTAATGCCCATTTGACTTCACATTCCAGGATGTCTGGCTCTAGGTCAGTGATCACATCATCATGAATATCTGGGTCGTGAAGCTCTTTTTTGTACAGTTCTTCTGTGTATTCTTGCCACCTCTTCTTAATATCTTCTGCTTCTCTTAGGTCCACACCATCTCTGTCCTTTATCGTGCCCATCTTTGCATGAAATGTTCCTTTGGTATCTCTGATTTTCTTGAAGAGATCCCTAGTCTTTCCCATTCTGTTGTTTTCCTCTATTTCTTTGCATTGATCACTGAAGAAGGCTTTCTTATCTCTTCTTGCTATTCTTTGGAACTCTGCATTTAGATGTTTATATCTTTCCTTTTCTCCTTTGCTTTTGCTTCTCTTCTTTTCACAGCTATTTGTAAGGCCTCCCCAGACAGCCATTTTGCTTTTTTGCATTTCTTTTCATGGGGATGGTCTTGATCCCTGTCTCCTGTACAATGTCACGAACCTCATTCCATAGTTCATCAGGCACTCTATCTATCAGATCTAGGCCCTTAAATCTAATTCTCACTTCCACTGTATAATCATAAGGGATTTGATTTAGGTCATACCTGAATGGTCTAGTAGTTTTCCGTACTTTCTTCAATTTCAGTCTGAATTTGGCAATAAGGAGTTCATGGTCTGAGCCACAGTCAGCTCCTGGTCTTGTTTTTGCTGATTGTATAGAGCTTCTCCATCTTTGGCTGCAAAGAATGTAATCGATCTGATTTCGGTGTTGACCATCTGGTGATGTCCATGTATAGAGTCTTCTCTTGTGTTGTTGGAAGAGGGTATTTGCTATGACTAGTGCATTTTCTTGGCAAAACTCTGTTAGTCTTTGCCCTGCTTCATTCCGTGTTCCAAGGCCAAATTTGCCTGTTACTCCAGGTGTTTCCTGATAGGAATCTCTAAAAGGGTGTATAAATTCGAACCCAAAACAATAAAGTAAATCCTATTTATAAATAATTGCTTTAAACATTAATGGGCTGAATGCCCTAATCAACAGACAAAGACTGGCCGAATCGATACAAAAACAAGACCCCTACATACCTTGTCTACAAGAGACAACCAAAAGACTAAAATGGATCAAATGGATAAAAAAAGTAGACCCCTATATATGTTGTCTACAAGAGAACCACCTTAAAATAGGGGATATATACTGACTGAAAATGAAGGGCTGGAAAAAGATTTTCTCTGCAAATATGGACCAAAAGAAAACAGAAGTAGCATTACTCACATCAGATAAAATTGACTTTAAAGATCCTGAAAAGGAGACAATCAAGCTTATACATAACGACTTAAAGGAACAATCCAAAAAGAAGTTATAACAATTATAAACATATATGCACCCAACATTGGAGCATTGATATATCTAAGACAAACATTAATTAATATGATAGAAGAAATATGCAACAATACAATAATAGTGGGAGACTTTAATACCCCACTCATACTTATACAATCTGGCTGTAATAGACAAAGTAAAGAGGAAAACATATTCACTTATGAGCCTTAAAAAATTCAGTTCACTCAGGAGAGTTAAAAAAAAATATATTTATTTGTTCACTCTGTAAAGGTTTATTGACTATTTTATGGGTCTGGTACCACTTTGGGTAGTAGGGAGGTAGAAGTGTCAAATGTGATCCTGTCCTAAATAATATATTGTGGTAAAGATAGACCTACCAATACAAAATACCAAGATGTGCCTAAGATGAGGACACCCAAACTGGACTTTTAGTTTCCTGAACTTTTCATTTCCAGATTAAACCTCCTAATATAGGATGAATTTAACATGATTTTTTTAAGTGTTCTTTGTGATTAAAAACAGAAAGACATTAGTTAAGAAATTACATATACTCCTCTCCACCATCACTCCCCTTCTGTCTTCCCATTTCCCTCCCACCCTCATTGATCCTTTTCTTTATCCATTTTCCCCTGCAAAAAAAAAAAAAAAAAAAAATGATTGGTGGAAAGGAGGAAATAAAATCAGAACAAAAGTATCAAAGATGGTACAGTTTTAGGTAGGTGATCAGAAGAGGATTTAGTGAGAAATTGACATTTAATAAAGCAAGGAAGATCTATCTATCTATATTTCAAGGAGAAAGAGCTCTGTGAGCAGAGACATCCACAATGCAAGGTCTGAGCAGAAGTGAGCCAGCCCTCCTGGAGGAGATAATAGCAGCCCAGTTGGCAGATCGAGCAAAGGGCAGGTGTAGAAGATGAGGCCAAAAATTAAGTGTGTATGGACAGACAGCTTGCTGCAGAGCTATTCAAAGTGATTCATGAATTTGTGTCAAGATTAATATAGACATTAAAAGTGTTAAAGAAATGCTTTTCCTTCAAATATATATATATATATATATATATAATTTACAACAGTATTGGTTCATGCAAACATGGGGAGGATGGTTCTTTGCTCCACAGATAGTTCGAAAAGAACTAATTTGGAGACTTTTTTTTTTCCTGAGTAAGGTAGGGAGGAATTGGTGTCTAAGGAGAAGACAGGCCGTGAATTACTTTTACTTATTGAAAGGTCACTCTGGCATCTGTGTTGAGATATAGGTAAAGAAGGGACAGGGGCTTGAAGCTGGTCATGTGTTTGGTGGCTCCTGAACAGACAGGTGAGGGAAGATGGTGAGCCAGGCCAGAGTGACTGCAATGTGTATAGCTTGGTATACTAGTGCCTGAATCTATTTTTGAAGATAGAGAAAAGAAAGAAAGAAAAAAAAAAAAAAAAGATGGAAGATTACATATGAGATGTGAGGTAAAGAGAAGGATCAATGGTGACTCAAAGTTCTGGACTGAGCATATAGAAGAAATTGCCACTTACTCAAATAATGTAGTTTTGGGGGGAGGGACAGTCTTGGCTAGAGAAGAAACAGAATGGTAATCAGGAAGTCAGCTGGGGACATGTTCATTTTGAGAGACCTATCATACAGCCAAGAGAAAAATGTCATACAGGAACTGACATAAATTATCATGTAGGAATTTTTTTAGCAATAGGTCCCTTTTGGTTATCTATTTTAATTATAGTAGTTTGTATATGTCAATCTCAAACTTTCTAACTATCCCTCCCCCCTCTACCTTTCCCTTGCTGGTAACCATAAATTCATTCTCTAAGTCTATGAGTCTGTTTTGGTTTTGCAAATAAGTTCATTTGTATCATTTTTTAAGATTCTGTTTATAAGCAATATTATATGACATTTGTCTTTCTCTGGCTGACTTACTTCAGTTACTGTGATAATCTCCAGGTCCATGTATGGGTCCATATAGGTCCATATATGTTGCTGCAGATGGCATTTATTTCATTATTTTTAATGGCTGAGTAATATTACATTTTGTGTGTGTCTTATCACACTACATCTTTCTTCCAATTCATCTGTCAGTGGGCATTTAGGCATTACGTTGCTTCCATATCTCGGCTATAGGAAACAGTGCTACAGTGAAATTGGGGTGCATGTGTCTTTTGAAACCATGTTTTTCTCCAGGAATATGCCCAGGAGTGGGATTCCAAGATCATAAGGTAGTTTTATTTTTAGCTTTTAAGAAACTTCCATATTGTTCCTCATAATCCACCTTTTTACATTCCCATTCACATTGTAGGTGGATGCCTTTTTCTCCACACCCTCTTCAGCATTTATTGGTTGTGGGTTTTTTGATGATGGTCATTCTAACCAGTATGAGATGAGACCTCACTGTAATTTTGATTTGTATTTCTCTAATAATTAGTGATGTTGAGCATCTATTCATGTGTCTCTTGGCTGTGTGTATGTCTTCTTTGGAGAAATGTCTTCTGCTCATCTTTTGATTGGGTTGTTTGTTTTTGGATGTTGATCTGCACGAGCTGTTTGTAAATTTTGGAGACTAATCCCTTGTCAGGAATTGACTGTAAGAAAGAAAGAAAAAAAGAAAGTAAAGAAAGTGCAGAAATTTATCTTTAGCAATAAAAGCATTCAGAATATGAAAACAAGTTAAAACTAGATTTTTAAACAAACAAAATTGTGTATATATTGTTTATGTTCCATACCCTGTGCCAGTCTTAAATGCTGTAACAAACATTTTCAGATTTGTCTTGTACAGTAGTTCTTCCAAAGCAAGCCCCCACCCCCCTTTTTTTTTGGTACAGGAGACTGGTACTCAGAAGCTTAAACATTTTGCCAAAGAGAACATGTAAGATTAATAAGTGACAAACAAATTCAGCAGATAATTAGACTATAAAAGCTACCCTTATTATTCCACTTCAGAGAGTAAAAATTAGAAACAAATATTAACTATCTTGCTTGAGCTCTCACAGTAGAGAACTGGTGGAAACATAATTTCAATACTGTTGGCTAGACACACAGAGATCAAGACAGTAAATAATTATTATCAACTGCTTCCTCTAAATGAGCAAGTATTCATGATGTAGTATTGGGCTGGCCAAAAATTTCATTCAGGTTTTGGCCAACCCAATTCTAGAATTCATGTATTTTACACTATTCAAGATGTTTTCTTTTGTTTCTTGAAGCTTAAGCAAGAATCAGAATCACCTGGAGAGTTTATTACATACAGATTCTTAGATCCTATCCCCAGAAGTTCTGATTCAGTTTGTCTTGGTTCTGATTCAGTAATTTCTATTTCTAACAAGCTCCCTGAAGATGCTGAGGATGACACCTCTGTTTTAGAAAATGTATTTTGAGAACCATTGCTCTACTGTACTGTATGGAATACTTACATATAATATTGTGAATTGGTGCTTTTGAATTGTGGTGCTGGAGAACACTCTTGAGAATCTCTTGGGCATCATGGAGATCAAACCCAGTCAATTCTAAAGGAAATCAACCCTGAATATTCATTGGAAGGACTGATGCTGAATTTCCAATAGTTTGTCCACCCGATGTGAAGAGCAGACTCATTGGAAAAGGCCATGATCCTGGGAAAGACTGAAGGCAGGAGAAGAAGGGGATGATAGAGGATGAGATAGTTGGATGACATCACTGACTCAATGGTCATAAGTTTGAGCAAACTCAAACTATCCAGGAGATATTGGAGGGCAGGTAAGCCTGGCAATGCTGCAGTCCATGGGGTCACAAACACTTGGACATGACTTAGCAACTGAAAAACAACAATCTTTTCTTTCAAACACTGTAAATATTTAACCTGGCAATTGTCATAATTTCCTTCAGAGCCACTGTTTTGGCAGCATACTATCATTACAGATTTGTGATAAAGTGATTTATATTTAAGGATCTATTTAGTATTTTTTGCCATTCAAATGCAATTTGTTTATGTATTGGGAAACACAGATTCTATCTCTGCCTAGAAACACAGAAGCCTTTACTTTCAGCTCTGCTTCCTAAGTGGAGAAATTGTGTTTCTCTTTTCCAAATAAGTATTTATATTGATTTTCCATACAATTTTTAAAGAATTTTTACTGATTAATGTTGCTGCTCATTCTTGATCATAGCTGTTTTTAAATTCTTCAGTTACACACATCACAAAATATGTTAAAACAAAAGCCAACAGACAAATACTCACATAATTGTTTGTATCATATACGGTCCACAAAACATTGTGTGTCTAACACTATTGCATACAAAACATAGTAAAATGGGGTCCATTTAAAGATCCTGTGGGAGATGAATGAGCTCACATTCATAATGAGGGGAACAGAATCCCATCAATTTCCTGTGCTAAACCAGAGAAGCAATGTTGGAACTCAAACACTGAAAAGAAGTATGTTCAGAATATTGTATCTTTTCCCATATGTTATCCTTAAAATGGGTTTTATTGACATGACATTAATTATGATTATCAGATCAGATCAGATCAGTCGCTCAGTCATGTCCAACTCTTTGCGACCCCATGAACTACAGCACGCCAGGCCACCCTGTCCATCACCAACTCCCGGAGGTCACTCAGACTCACATCCATCGAGTCAGTGATGCCATCCACCCTTCTCATCCTCTGTCGTCCCCTTCTCCTCCTGCCCCAAATCCCTCCCAGCATCAGAGTCTTCTCCAATGAGTCATCTCTTCGCATGAGGTGGCCAAAATACTGGAGTTTCAGCTTTAGCATCAGTCCTTCCAAAGAAATCCCAGGGCTGATCTCCTTCAGAATGGACTGGCTGGATCTCCTTGCAGTCCAAGGGACCCTCAAGAGTCTTCTCCAACACCACAGTTCAAAAGCATCAATTCTTCAGCGCTCAGCCTTCTTCAGAGTCCAGCTCTCACATCCATACATGACCACAGGAAAGACCATAGCCTTGACTAGACGAACCTTTGTTGGCAAAGTAATGTCTCTGCTTTTGAATATGCTATCTAGGTTGGTCATAACTTTCTATCCAAGGAGTAAGCGTCTTTTAATTTCATGGTTGCAGTCACCATCTGCAGTGATTTTGGAGCCCAGAAAAAGAAAGTCTGACACTGTTTCCACTGTTTCTCCATCTACTTCCCACGTAGTGATGGGACCAGATGCCATGATCTTCATTTTATGAATGTTGAGCTTTAAGCCAACCTTTTCACTCTCCACTTTCACTTTCATCAAGAGGCTTTTTAGCCCCTCTTCACTTTCTGCCATAAGGGTGGTGTCATCTGCATATCTGAGGTTATTGATATTTCTCCCAGCAATCTTGATTCCAACTTGTGTTTCTTCCAGTCCAGCATTTCTCATGATGTACTCTGCATATAAGTTAAATAAACATGATGACAATATACAGCCTTGACGTACACCTTTTCCTATTTGGAACCAGTCTGTTGTTCCATGACCAGTTCTAACTCTTGCTTCCTGACCTGCATACAGATTTCTCAAGAGGCAGATCAGGTGGTCTGGTATGCCCATCTCTCTCAGAATTTTCCACAGTTTATTGTGATCTACACAGTCAAAGGCTTTGACATAGTCAATAAAGCAGAAATAGATGTTTTTCTGGAACTCTCTTGCTTTTTCCATGATCCAGTGGATGTTGGCAGTTTGATCTCTGGTTCCTCTGCCTTTTCTAAAACCAGCTTGAACATCAGGAAGTTCACAGTTCACATATTGCTGAAGCCTGGCTTGGAGAAGTTTGAGCATTACTTTACTAGCGTGTGAAATGAGTGCAATTGTGCGGTAGTTTCAGCATTCTTTGGCATTGCCTTTCATTGGGATTGGGATGAAAACTGACCTTTTCCAATCTTGTGGCCACTGCTGAGTTTTCCAGATTTGCTGGCATAGTGAGGTGTAGCACTTTCACAGCATCATCTTTCAGGATTTGGAATAGCTCCACTGGAATTCCATCACCTCCACTAGCTTTGTTCGTAGTGATGCTTTCTAAGGCCCACTTGACTTCACATTCCAGGATGTCTGGCTCTAGGTCAGTGATCACACCATCGTGATTATCTGGGTCGTGAAGCTCTTTTTTGTACAGTTCTTTTGTGTATTCTTGCCACCTCTTCTTAATATCTTCTGCTTCTGTTAAGTTCATACCATTTCTGTCCTTTATCGAGCCCATCTTTGCATGAAATGTTCCTTTGGTATCTCTGATTTTCTTGAAGAGATCCCTAGTCTTTCCCATTCTGTTGTTTTCCTCTATTTCTTTGCATTGATCACTGAAGAAGGCTTTCTTATCTCTTCTTGCTATTCTTTGGAACTCTGCATTCAGATGTTTATATCTTTCTTTTTCTCCTTTGCTTTTCTTTTCTCTTCTTTTCATAGCTATTTGTAAGGCCTCCCCAGAAAACCATTTTGCTTTTTTGCATTTCTTTTCATGGGGATGGTCTTGATCCCTGTCTCCTGTACAATGTCATGAACCTCATTCCATAGTTCATCAGGCACTCTATCTATCAGATCTAGGCCCTTAAATCTATTTCTCACTTCCACTGTATAATCATAAAGAATTTGATTTAGATTATACCTGAATGGTCTAGTGGTTTTCCCTACTTTCTTCGATTTCAGTCTGAATTTGGCAATAAGGAGTTCATGGTCTGAGCCACAGTCAGCTCCTGGTCTTGTTTTTGCTGATTGTATAGACCTTCTCCATCTTTGGCTGCAAAGAATATAATCAATCTGATTTCGGTGTTGACCATCTGGTGATGTCCATGTATAGAGTCTTCTCTTGTGTTGTTGGAAGAGGGTATTTGCTATGACCAGTGCATTTTCTTGGCAAAACTCTGTTAGTCTTTGCCCTGCTTCATTCCGTGTTCCAAGGCCAAATTTGCCTGTTACTCCAGGTGTTTCTTGACTTCCTACGACCCCTCGTCCAAGGTAAGGTGCGATGGCTGTGCTTTGCTGGAGCAGCCGGGAAGAGATACCCCACGCCCAAGGTAAGAGAAACCCAAGTAAGACGGTAGGTCTTGCAAGAGGGCATCAGAGGGCAAATACACTGAAACCATACTCACAGAAAACTAGTCAATCTAATCACACCAGGACCACAGCCTTGTCTAACTCAATGGAATTAAGCCATGCCCGTGGGGCAACCCAGGATGGGCGGGTCATGGTGGAGAGTTCTGACAGGGTGTGGTCCGCTGGAGAAGGGAATGGCAAACCACTTCAGTATTATTGCCTTGAGAATCCCATGAACAGTATGAAAAGGCAAAATGATAGGATACTGAAAGAGAAAATCCCCAAGTCAGTAGGGGCCCAATATGCTACTGGAGATCAGTGGAGAAATAACTCCAGAAAGAATGAAGGGATGGAGCCAAAGCAAAAACAATACCCAGCTGTGGACGTGTCTGGTGATAGAAGCAAAGTCCAATATTGCATAGGAACCTGGAATGTCAGGTCCATGAATCAAGGCAAATTGGAAGTGGTCAAACAAGAGATGGCAAGAGTGAATGTCGACATTCTAGAAATTAGCAAACTAAAATGGACTGGAATGGGTGAATTTAACTCAGATGACCATTATATCTACTACTGTGGGCAGGAATCCCTCAGAAGAAATGGAGTGGCCATCATGGTCAACAAAAGAGTCTGAAATGCGGTACTTGGATGCAAGCTCAAAAACGACAGAATGATCTCTGTTCGTTTCCATGGCAAACCATTCAATGTCACAGTAATCCAAATCTATGCCCCAACCAGTAATGCCGAAGAAGCTGAAGTTGAACGGTTCTATGAAGACCTACAAGACCTTTAAAACTAACACCCAAAAAAGATGTCCTTTTCATTATAGGGGACTGGAATGCAAAAGTAGGAAGTCAAGAAACACCTGGAGTAACAGGCAAATTTGGCCTTGGAACACAGAATGAAGAAGGGCAAAGACTAACAGAGTTTTGCCAAGAAAATGTACTGGTCATAGCAAATACCCTCTTCCAACAACACAAGAGAAGACTCTATACATGGACATCACCAGATGGTCAACACCGAAATCAGATCGATTATATTCTTTGCAGTCAAAGATGGAGAAGCTCTATACAATCAGCAAAAACAAGACCAGGAGCTGACTGTGGCTCAGACCATGAACTCCTTATTGCCAAATTCAGACTGAAATTGAAGAAAGTAGGGAAAACTACTAGACCATTCAGGTATGACCTAAATCAAATTCTTTATGATTATACAGTGGAAGTGAGAAATAGATTTAAGGGCCTAGATCTGATAGATAGTGTGCCTGATGAACTATGGAATGAGGTTCATGACATTGTACAGGAGACAGGGATCAAGACCATCTCCATGGAAAAGAAATGCAAAAAAGCAAAATGGCTGTCTGGGGAGGCCTTGCAAATAGCTGTGAAAAGAAGAGAAGTGAAAAGCAAAGGAGAAAAGGAAAGATATAAACATCTAAATGCAGAGTTCCAAAGAATAGCAAGAAGAGATAAGATAAGAAAGCCTTCTTCCGTGATCAATGCAAGGAAATAGAGGAAAACAACAGAATGGGAAAGACTAGGGATCTCTTCAAGAAAATCAGGGATACCAAGGGAACATTTCATGCAAAGATGGCACGATAAAGGACAGAAATGGTATGAACCTAAGAGAAGCAGAAGATATTAAGAAGAGGTGGCAAGAATACACAGAAGAACTGTACAAAAAAGAGCTTCACGACCCAGATAATCATGATGGTGTGATCACTGACCTAGAGCCAGACATCCTGGAATGTGAAGTCAAGTGGGCCTTAGAAAGCATCACTACGAACAAAGCTAGTGGAGGTGATGGAATTCCAGTGGAGCTATTCCAAATCCTGAAAGTGAAAGTGCTGCACTCAATATGCCAGCAAATTTGGAAAATTCAGCAGTGGCCATAAGATTGGAAAAAGGTCAGTTTTCATCCCAATCCCAAAGAAAGATTCAGACTAAACTAGATTCAAATCTAGGCTCCTCAGTTTAATTGTATTATGTGATGGGGAAAATTAACCTAAAAATCTAAGGCTTGGATGGTACCTCTGCAACAAAATATAGTTAAAACAGCTATTGATAAGGTTCTTGTGAGGATCTGATAAGGCAATACTGATAAAACATTTACACAGTTAAAAACCCAGAAGAAAATCACAGTAAATGGTAAGAACAAGTCCTCAGAGCCATTAGCAAAAGTAGAAATGATGGCTTTAATTTCTAATTCCTACTTTATTGTGATCAAGGATGGGAAGTATTTTTACCCATCTTTTTACTTATTCACAAATATAAAATATTTTACTGGTTATAATGTTCTTGCCTGGAGAGTCCGAGGGACTGTGGAGCCTGGTGGGCTGCCGTCTATAGGGTCGCACAGAGTCGGACACGACTGAAGTGACTTAGCAGCAGCAGCATAGTGCAGATATGTGTAAATGCTTAAACTTTTAATAAAGAAAGAAGATTCATTCATTTATCAATTCATTCATCTTTCCAATAAATTTACAGAGTGCTTGCTATGTGTTATGCACTATTTCAGATACTGGAGTACACTTTTAAATATTCATAATACTCTCTGAATTAATTATTGTGACTTTCAAACCCACATATCTCTTTCTTTTTCAGGTAGCATCGTTGTACAAAAAAAAAAAAAAAAAATCAAATAAATCTCCCTTATCTGGGGAGTTTTAAGATAAATATCATTTTAAAATTAAAGTGTTCACTAAATATAAACAATTCACCACCATCTTTTTTTTCAGTTAAGAGGAATTTCCACAAATAGAATTAAAACATTGACAATGGAGAATACAGTGTTCTCATAGTTTATGATCACAAGATGTATGATTTGACATAATTTAAAAACCAATTGTCCTAAATGCAATGGGTTGGTCTGGATTGAATCCTAGAACAGAAAAGAGACAGTAGTGGGAAAATTAGTGAAGTATGAAAAAATATGGTGTTAACGGTAATTATTAATGTTCATTTCACCGTTTTGACAAATATACTTAATAATTACTATGAAAACAAATAGCAAATATTTTCAGAATCATAAATATTTTTGTATTCATTATACTGGTTAGAGAAGGCAATGGCAAGCCACTCCAGTACTCTTGCCTAGAAAATCCCATGGATGGAGGAGCCTAGTAGGCTGCAGTCCATGGGGTCGCTACGAGTCAGACGCGACTGAGTGACTTCACTTTCACTTTTCACTTTCACACAATGGAGAAGGCAATGGCAACCCACTCCGGTGTTCTTGCCTGGAGAATCCCGGGGACGGCAGAGCCTGGTGGGCTGCCGTCTATGGGGTCGCACAGAGTCGGACATGACTGAAGCGACTTAGCAGTAGCAGTAGCATACTGGTTACGCCAACACTGAAATGTATTCTAAAAGTAAAATGAGAATAATGGAAGATGATGTCATGTCATTTATAACAGTGAAAATTCAGAAATATCTGAAATGTTCAGTAATAAGATGTTTATGTAAATCAGACCACTACAACTTAATAACATAATATTCTATAATTAAAATACTAGTCAATAATATAGATGGTGAAGCATTTTACCATATGTTAAATGAGAAAAACAAAAATAAAAATTGTAATAACTGCCAATCTGTATAGACATTTCAATACAATTTTAAAAGCAAGAAGGGAACATTTGAAAATGGTAGAGAATTTATTCTCAATACCCATATATTCAGTATATACTTCTTGATATAATAAGTACATAAGTATATACACTTCTTGACATAAGAAGTTTTGACATTAAAAATTAAGGTTAAAACCCCTAATAACATCTTCTCCATCACCAAAACAGTTCAGAAAAAGATGTGGTTTGAGGATAATTTTACTACCTGTTCAGTATAACTAATTTTCCTAGGTGGAATGAACATATTAAACACTTTTAGCTACTCTAAACCATCTGCAAAGAGCTATCTGAGTCATGGATCCAGCCTTCCCCATCCTCTGTACTCACTGTGATATCAACTTTCATTTCATATAATTCTTTAGGAAACAGTTTATTCTTTTTTTAATTTAAATTTATTTATTTTAATTGGAGGTTAATTACTTTAAAATAAAGTATTGTTTTTGTACTTTATTTGTACTTTAATTGTACAAAATAAAGTATTGTATTGGTTTTGCCATACATCACCATGAATCCACCACAGGCGTACACGGGTTCCCCATCCTGAACCCCGCTCCCTGTACCATCCCTCTGGGTCATCCCAGTGCACCAGCCCCAAGCATCCTGTATGCTGCATCAAACCTGGACTGGTGATTTGTTTCTTATATGATATTATATATGTTTCAATGCCATTCTCCCAAATCATCTCACCCTCACCCTCTCCCACAGAGTCCAAAAGACTGTTCTATACATCTGTGTCTCTTTTGCTGTCTCACATACAGGGTTATCGTTACCATCTTTCTAAGTTCAATATATGTGCATTAGTACACTGTATTGATGTTTTTCTTTCTGGCTTACTTCACTCCATATAATAGGCTCCATTTCACCCGCATCATTAGAACTGATTCAAACGCATTCTCTTTAATGGCTGAGTAATACTCCATTGTGTATATGTACCACAGCTTTCTTATCCATTCATTTGCTGATGGGCACCTAGGTTGCTTCCATGTCCTGGCTATTATAAACAGTGTTGTAATGAACATTGAATAGCCAAAGTAATCTTGAGAAAGAAGAATGGAACTGCAGGAATCAAGCTGCTTGACTTCAGGCTCTACTACAAAGCCACAGTCATTAAGACAGTATGGTACAGGCACAAAGACAGAAATATAGATCAATGGAACAAAATAGAAAGCCCAGAGACAAATCCACACACCTATGGACACCTTGACAAAGGAGGCAAGAATATACAATGGAGAAAAGACAATCTCTTTAATAAATGGTGCTGGGAAAACTGGTCAACCACTTGTAAAAGAATGAAACTAAAACACTTTCTAACACCATACACAAAAATAAACTCAAAATGGATTAAAGATCTAAACATAAGATCAGAAACCATAAAACTCCTAGAGGAGAACATAGGCAAAACACTCTCCGACATACCTCACAGCAGGATCCTCTATGACCCACCTCCCAGAATATTGGAAATAAAAGCAAAAATAAACAAATGGGACCTAATTAAAACTAAAAAGCTTCTGCACAACAAAGGAATCTATAAGCAAGGTGAAAAGACAGCCTTCAGAATGGGAGAAAATAGCAAATGAAGCAACTGACAAACAACTAATCTCAAAAGTATACAAGCAACTCCTGCAGCTCAATTCCAGAAAAATAAACGACCTCATCAAAAAAATGGGCCAAAGAACTAAATAGACATTTCTCCAAAGACATACAGATGGCTAACAAACACATTAAAAGATGCTCAACATCACTCATTATCAGATAAATGCAAATCAAAACCACAATGAGGTACCATTTCATGCCGGTCAGAATGGCTGTGATCCAAAAGTCTACAAGCAATAAATGCTGGAGAGGATGTAGAGAAAAGTGAACCCTCTTACACTGTTGTTGGGAGTGCAAACCAGTGTATTCTTTTTACATTTCTCCTAGAAGAATTCATGACCTTTCTTCATAGCCATACTCTTTACATTTTGCGACTGCACCACAGACTGCAAAGGGCCCCTCAATCCATGAACTAGTGACTCTGGGTCATACTTAGGGCTCATGCTCATGCTTAGTTGCTCAGTTGTGTCCAACTCTTTGTGGCCCCATGGGCTGTAATCCATCAGGCTTCCCTGTCCATGGGATTCTCCAGGCAAGAATACTGTAGTGAGTTTCCATTTCCTCTCCCAGGGAATCTTCCTGACCCAGAGAGCAAGCATCTTCTGTGGTTCTGGCATTACAGGTGGATCCTTTACCTCGGATCCATCCAGGAATGGTGCATCCCCACTAGTTCTACTTCTTTCTGCTACTTTCCATTCATTTTGGCAATAATACTATTCCAATATCATTCTGAAAATAATATGAATTCCTGTTTCAACTTTGAAATATATACAGTATTCAAAACTATATGAGATACTAGTAGTAAGCTGGTCATTATAGTGTTTTAAAGGAAATCAACCCTGCATATTCACTGGAAGGACTGTTGCTAAAAATGAAGCTCCAACACTTTCACTGCCTAATGTGAAGAATGGACTCATTGGAAAAAACTCTGATCCTGGGAAAGATAGAAGGAAGAAGGAGGGAGGGGGCAGCAGAGGATAAGATGGTTAGATGGCACCACTGACTCAATGGACATGAATTTATGCAAACTCTGGGAGACAGTGAAGGATAGGGGAGCCTGAAATGCTGTAGTCCATGGGGTCACAAAGAGTCAGACACAATTTAGCAACTGAATGACATCAATTATATTTCAAGCTTAAATTAAGATACTACCCCATTCTAATTAACCTCCCTCTTATGTTCATCAAACTCAATGTCTTTTTGGTCCAGGATTATTATTCATTTTAACTAGGAAAGATTTATTCTTTTCTTATCTAGTTAAGCATATTCCTTTCCTTGACAATCTGAGAAATGTGTTCTTTTTAGATGTCAGCTCCTTTCCTTGCCTCTAAATATTGCTCTGCTGATTTTCCTAAATGTAGCAACTATTTCTGGAATTTCAAATAACCTTTCAATGTTATGTGTGTCCTTTCTAATGTATACCTGAGCCTTCTTTCCTCTGTTGTCTTAGTAATGTAGTTCATTTTAAGAAAGAGACAAAGCCACAATAACTAGCATTAGGGCAGCTCAGATCTTCATCCATTTAAATGCTTGAGCAATTCTAGGAGGAATACAGTGTTATTTGACATCGAGTGCACTTAGAAAAATTAAATGAACAAATTTAAAATCTGAAGACTTTGCCCTGTGGTTTGACACACTTTCTTACTGTTCTTGTCCTTCCTTGAGCCATTCATCAGCATTTTTTGGTAACAATATTAAGTACTATATTATTATCAATAACACTGTGAATGGTGAACAGTACTTGAATTTCCATTCTTCTATATTGGTATTATTTATAGAGCTTCAGAAAAATTCCAGTTTTAAATACAAATCAATAGGATGAGGGACAGTATTAAAGAATGCATGATAAATGAGAATATACTTAAAAAAGAAAAAAAATACCATTGATTAGTTATGACAAAATATTCACTTGTTGCATTTAATAGTTATCTGGATTTAACTTGAAGAAACATTAAGAGAGGTCTAATTTCATTAGAGTTCAAGTAATAGGTTTTCCTAGCCCTCCGAACATGTCAGCATTCAAACAGTTGTTACTTATTGAATACTTAATATGTGTCAAGCACTGTGAAATCAAATCTTGGTTATTATTTTGTTTCCAAGTCTTTGAGGTAATTAAAATATAATCCCCATTGAAGATAAAATTTCTAGGGCTTGCTGGGTGGCTCAGAGGTCAAGAATCCACCTGGTGATGCAGGAGACACAGATTTGATCCTTGATCAGTGAAGATACCATGTGCCATGGAGCAGCTAAGACTGGGCACTACAACTATAGCTCCTGTGCTCTGGGGCCTGGGAGAATAGGTACTGAAGCCCACACATCCTAGAGCCTGTGCTCCACAGCAAGAGAAATGACTGCAAGGAGAAGCCCAGAACTAGAAAGCAGTCCCCTCTCCCACAACTAGAGAAAAGCCCACACAGCAACAGAGTCCTGGTGCAGACAAATTAATAAATAAATTAACTTATTAAAAAATAATAAGAAAAATGGACCAAAGAACTAAATAGACATTTCTCCAAAGAAGACATACAGATGGCTAACAAACACATGAAAAGACGCTCAACATCACTCATCAGAGAAATGCAAATCAAAATCACTATGAGGTACCATTTCATGCCAGTCAGAATGGCTGTGATCCAAAAGTCCACAAGCAATAAATGCTGGAGAGGGTGTGGAGAAAAGGGAATCCTCTTATACTGTTGGTGGGAATGCAAACTAGTACAGACACTATGGAGAACAGTGTGGAGATTCCTAAAAAACCTGGGAATAGAACTACCTTATGATCCAGCAATCCCACTGCTGGGCATACACACTGAGAAAACCAGAATTGAAAGAGACACGTGTACCCCGATGTTCATAGCAGCCCTGTTTACAATAGCCAGGACTTGGAAGCAACCTAGATGTCCATCCGCAGATGAATTGATAAGAAAGCAATAGTACATATACACATTGGAGTATTACTCAACCATTAAAAAGAATGCATTTGAATCAGTTCTAATGAGGTGGGTGGAACTGGAGCCTATTATACAGAGTGAAGTAAGCCAGAAAGAAAAACACAAATACAGTATACTAATGCAAACATATGGAATTTAGAAAGATGGTAACAATAACCCTGTATACGAGACAGCAAAAGGACACTGATGTATAGAACAGTCTTTTGGACTCTGGGAACGGGAGAGGGTGGGATGATTTGGGAGAATAGCATTGAAATATGTATAATATCATATCTGAAATGAGTCTCCAGTCCAGGTACAATGCCTGATAACGGATGCCTGGGGCTGGTGCACTGGGAAGACCCAGAGGGATGGTATGGGGAGGGAGGAGGGAGGAGGGTTCAGGATGGGGAACACATGTATACTTGTGGCGAATTCATCTTGATGTATGGCAAAAACAATACAATATTGTAAAGTTAAGCAAAAACAACAACAACAAAAAAAGTTAAATGTCTCAGGCCAAACACAGTTATATAGCTAGTCCCAGACAGTTAAGGGATAGATCCTACCTTGCCTTAGACTTGGTTGCCTTCTTCACTATGTCCTTACTTTTAAGTACTATATCCCCATTTAAAGTCCTCTCTGAATATGCAAAAATGTGAATTCTAAATCTCATCATGTGTCAGCTTCTTGAAAATTGTCATAATGGCAGTTTCTTGTTCTCTATGGAGAGAAGTCTATTCAATAGCTGGCCAGAATGTGAAGGATGTTTCCAAGTCTTACTTTGATGCCTAAGAAAGAGGGAAAGGCAGCTCTGGCAGATGAAATCGAGCCTTTTCCTGCTACTTCTCAAGGGCTGTCTTCAACATGGTCCCTAAAAAAAAGAAAGAAGCAAACTTTCCTGCTTAACTTCCAACTGGAATGTAAAGAGGTTTCCCTGTGAGGTCATAAACCTGTATGACTACCTCTCAGTCCCCCTCAAGGTTTAGCAATTTCCCATCATAATGATTTTCCAAGACAGAGTTATCTGTGGTTTGACTTACTTAAGTGTTTGTAAAATTTTATGGACTCCGCCAATTCAAGACCTTTTTTTTTATTATTTTTTTATATGATCCTAGTGTTGGTATTTAAAGATGTTTTCATTTTCCTTCATATTCAGAAATGGAAAACTTTGTATTGGGTTGACCAAAAAGTTTGTTCAGATTTTTCTCTAAGCTGTTATGGAATAGATTATAGTGTGAGGCAAAATATAGTGTCTCTGCAGAATAAAGATGAAATGCTTGTGTGCACTAAATGCAAAAAGGTGAGTTTTGGGACTAGACAAAGCATCAGACAATGAAGACACACACCATTTCAGGACAAGAATGAAATTGTACTGATTAAAGTACAATAGATTTTATAAATGTACAAAAACATGTACATTAATCCAAGGTGTTATTTTCTTCTCTCAGTGCCTGACCCTGATACACCATGACTTTAAAACAAAGTGCACAATTTCCAGAGACTAAAGGAATTTTTTTTTTTTTTTTTTTTTTTTTTTTTTGGTGGAAAAAAAAAGTGGGAGGTCTGTTTACTCTGATGGAATGCAGTATTAGGATTGGGAAAGTCTAGACTTAGTTCACGAGGTCCTTGCAGAGACAGGCCACAGTGAGGAGTTTGTTGCCCTATATACTCTTCTACTCCATAGAAATAAGCAGTTCTGAAATGATTCATCATAAAAGTGAAAGCCCATAAGTGCGTAGGTTTCATTTGACTATGGTGTTAAGGGACAAGTGTTAACCATCTGACAGCAGCACACTCCTGAAGAAGATGATATTTCGAAGTTATGACTCAATTGCAGGACACCAGCAATTAATCCTGGAACCCTGGTTCTTACTTGAAAGAACACTTAGCATCTTCTACTTTATTCCATATTTTCCTTTGCTTAAGTCTTTATTATTTGTTTCTGTTAAAGGAAGTGAGTGGGACAACACTGAAATAATAGTGTCAAGATGGAGTGAGGAAGATCCTAAAACAAGCATAATATTTATGAAAAAAATAAGGTGAACTTAAAAAACTTTAAAATCAGAGAAAGAGAGAAGGATGCACAGATAAAAGCACAAAAATAAGGGGATGAGACAGAGGTAAGATAAGTGACAAGATGCCCTTCTGGGATATATTCAATAGTACACACATCCTGACAGAACTCCGGGAGCTGGTGATGGACAGGGAGGCCTGGCGTGCTGCAATTCATGGGGTCACAAAGATTCGGACACGACTGTGCGACTGATCTGATCTGATCCTGACAGATCAAAGTTCCTGACAGATTACAGTTCCACCTTCATCATTAATTAAATTACAAAATATGTATCTCCAAAGATAGATGGCTCAGTTTTGGGTCATTTCTTCTGTTCTTTAGAATTCTTCTTAACTGGGCACACAAAAAAACTTACAAAAAAAATTGCTTTATGATATGCCTGTCTTCTGGTAATTCTAGTCCCCTATCTCTATTCTTTTCATATTGTTTATCATCAAGGCTATGCAAATCCAGGTATACTCCCTTATAAATATTAGAGCTGGATTATCAATTTCCATGAAAATATACTTTGTCATTTAGGGATGTGCTGTTAGTTCATCACAGAACAGTAGTCTCTTAAACCAGGATCTCTCTTAGGGTGTACAGAACAAGCCATATAATTTGTAAAGAACTACACTATAATAATGTGACTAAAATATATTACAAAAATAATGGGGGTGTGAGATACAGTAATTTAGTGCTGGAAACTTAGAATCACAGGTAAAGAGGATGTACTTATGTATTTGTTTTTTATCGAATAAGAGCACAGAAAAAAACTTTCTGGTGTCCAAGCATCTCTTCCTGTTCAGTTCTAGAACCTACTTCCTCCTGTTCTCTTTAGAACCCTTGTATTTTGGAATAATGCTTCTGAAGTTCCTTTTTACCATATATTTATTATGCTTTACATCATAAATGATAAGCTTTTTTGTTTATTGAACTGTCCACAGTTATTGCTGGCCAATTATTTTCTCAACAATATTTCCTATTAATGAGCACAAACACAAATTGTGAGGACTAAAGCCTGATGTAAAATGTTAACACTAATTCATTTCCCAGTCATACTAGGAATTGCACAGCAGAAGTAAAGAATTACTCAGCTTCCAACCATGTCATCCTTTAAATTCCTTAGGTTATAATCACTGCATTCCTAGAAGGTGATATTTTCAACACTGACCACAGCCTGCCTTTCACTCACCATCACCAGAAGGCACAATAGGCGAAAAACCTGACTGCAGACAAAGAAAAGTGGTCCCATACATGCTAGTTATATTCCTCATCACTCATGGCTTAGCACCAGAACAGGAAAGTGCAGTGCCACCACATCCATGGAAACAGGAGAGGACCAGTTCCACAATATAGAGCAATGTAAAGCCCTTGTAGGAGTTAAGCACAGCCGCCTCTGAACAACTGACAGATGCATAGCATAGAACCTATAGAAGCACTGGGATAACCTTCTTGGGTGTCAGTAGGAAAAATAAACAGGGTATAGGATGTGTGCTTATACCACTATATATGGTGGTACTGCAGGCAGCCATGGACAGGTGAGAGCCAAGACGGACCAGACATCTGGCCCAAGTCAAGGGTCAGGAAGGAACCACATATAGTTTAGATCCTTAATGGGTCTTGTGTCCTCCAAGTCAGCAATGTGAACACCATCCTAGTAATCAACTGAATACAATATCATAGAAAAAAAAAAAAAAAAAAAGAACCATCTAGTGGAAGCTATTTGCTTGCTAAACTGCCCTTCTGGAACCAAGGTCCTGAACTCGGGCCAGTATATAGCTTCATAGGTGAAGAATACAGAACCTAGGAGAATATCTGTTGGACCCCATGTGTGGGATAGAGCATCAGAGATAACCCAGAAGGGGAAAGACAAATATGAGAACCATGCAGTCTAACCCTGGCTGGAACATCCCACTAGAAGGTATTTCCTAGTCCTAGATACTAGAAGAGAGTTTAGAAAAATTCTCAGAAGACCTTCAACATATGGAGTGAAGAATAGTGGCCCTGCTTGCCTGGGCTCAAGGACAGTACTACCTAAAATATCAGCTTTTCCCATTTATAAGTGTAAAGTGAATTAGCTATGCTGATGACTGGAATAAATTATACCATGCAGAGACAAATATACAGTGCAGAGCCCACGTAAAGACTCTACGGCAAGAACACACTGGCCAGTATAAGAGACAGACTGGTGCCAGTAAGGGGTCACTCATAAGAGTCGGGTTCAGAGAGATGGCAGGGCAGCCAGTTAGAGCTACCTGGATTTACTAATTGTAAGAATTTTAGATTTTACTCTGAGTGACATGGAGAAGACTTGTAAAGTGTGATACAATCTGACTTACGAGTTTAATGGATAATAGTGAGTGTTGTGTTGAGGATAGAGTACTAAAACAGAAGATGCCAAAATAAAAACAGGAAGAGTCGGAATGAAGTGAAAGAGGAGAGTGAAAAAATTGGTTTAAAACTAACATTTAAAAAACTAAGATCATGGCATCTGGTCCCATAAATTCATGGCAAATAGATATGGGGAAATAGTGGACCCAGTGACAGACTTTACCTTCTTGGGCACCAGAATCACTGCAGAGGGTGACTGTAGCCAAGAAATTAATAGATGCTTGCTTCTTGGAATAAAAGTTGTGATAAACCTAGATAGCATATTAAAAAGCAGAGAGATTACTTTGCCAACAAAGGTCTGTCTAGTCAAAGTTATGATTTTATCAGTAGTCATATACGGATGTGAGTTGGACCGTAAAAAAGGCTGAGCATCGAAGAATTAATGCTTTTGAACTGTGGTGTTGGAGAAGATTCTTGAAAGCCTGTTGGACTGCAAGGAGATCAAAACAGTCCATCCTAAATGATATCAACCCTGAATATTCATTGGAAGGACTGAAGTTGAAACTGAAGCTCCAGTACTTTGGCCACCTGATGCGGAGAGCCAACTCATTAGAACAACCCTGATTCTGTGAAAGATTGAAGGCAGGAGGAGAAGGGGATGACAGAGGATGAGATGGTTGGATGGCATCACCAATTTGATGGACATGAATTTCAGCAAGCTTCAGGAGATGATGAAGGACAAGGAAGCCTGGTGTGCTTCAGTCCATGGGGTCACAAATAGACAAGAGTGACTGAACAAAAGCAAAAGGTTTGAGGCATTTCAATAATTCAGGTGAAAAATGATAATAGTTTAATACTAGGTAACAGATCTAAAGGCTTTCCCTGTGGCTCAGTAGAAAAGAATCTGCCTGCAATGCAGGAGATTGGTTTGATCCATGGGTCAGGAAGATCCCCTGGAGGAGAGCATGGCAACCCATTCTAGTATACTTGCCAGGAAAATTTCATGGACAGAGGAGCCTGGTGGGCCACAGTCCCTAAGGTTGCAAAAGTTGGACATGATTTGGCCACTAAACTACCACTACCACCACTGAAACTTGAGCCAAAAAGATTTTCTCATAGACGTGGGGTGAAAATGAGAGACCATATATGCCACTGGCTGAGACAGAGAATGTTGTAACTGAAGTAGGTTTGGGGATGAAGGAAGAACCAGCGCACAGCTTTAGCCTTATTCAGTTTAAGAAATCTGTTAATCTCAGGAGGAATACTATGGAGGAACTTAAATTTCCAGGTTTCAACCTCAGGAAAGCCATCTGATGGGGAGTTAATTTGGGAATTGTGGTCTTTTAAAGAGTGTGCCAAAGAAGACTGGATGAAATGTTGCTGATGGATTTTGTAATGAGAAGCAAGTGAAGAGTGCTGTATCTAGTGGCATAGAGGTCACAGATGACATCGAAAAGAGCATTTTCAGTGTTAATATAATAACTGAAGTGTGAATAAATATGGTTAAAGAAAATAGAAGGAGAGAAATTGGAAACAGGTATTACAGAATCCTCTGATTTTTGTTATAAAGCAAAGAGAATGAAATGAAGTCATAGATGATAAAGGAAATGGGATCAAAAGATTTTATTTTTAAGGATGAGCTAGATAATAGATTAGTTCTTTGCTGACATAAAGTGATTCAAAAAAAGGGAAATGCAGATGAATTAATAGAGAGAGAAGATATTTTTGACCAATGTCAAAAGTTTAAGATGAAGTTTAAGATGAAGTCCAGTGCACATGACGTTAGTTGCCTTCAGATAGAACAGAAAATTCATTTAGAAGAATCAAGAGGTTATCATATAACTGAATGTTAGTCTCTCAGTTGTGTCCAACTCTTTGCAACCCCATGTGCTGTAGTCCACCAAGCTCTTCTGTCCATGGAATACTCCAGGTAAGAATTCTAGAGTGGGTAGCCATTCCCTTCTCCAGGGGATCTTCTCTACCCAGGGACTGAACCCAGGTCTCCTGCATTGAAAGCAGATTCTTTACCATCTGAATCACCAGGGAAGCCTGTATGTAACCAAATGGGTGCTGGCAAATGAGTAAAGTTGTAAGAGTCTGGAGAAATTTCTTCTGATGGTTTACATTTTCTAACTGAAATAGGAAATAAGTTCATCTAATGTTTCCCAGTAAGTTTGATGCTTGCAGCAGTTTTTTTTTTTTTTTTTTTTTTTGACCAATACTCTCCTTCAAATTAAAGCACTATTTTATTCCTACACTTTGGTATTTTTGTATCATGAGTAGTATCGAATTTTTCAATTCTGATATAGATATCGTATGGTTTACAATCTAATATTAGCAACATCAAGTTTCTATAAAAATGAGCAGTAAAACCAAGGTTTATTTCAAAAGATAAAAAAATAAAGTCATCCATTGAGCTGCTAAATAAATGTTTATTGAGTAAAGCTATTTCATGTGAAGTAATTAGGGGGACCTATTATTTAGGTCTAGAACAGATTAGAGAAAAATATTGTGGCATCTAAATGACAGGAAATAATTTCTGCATGAATGTCCAGAAGAGCTTTTACCTAAGTAATAGAAGGGATAAATTCTATATCTAACTTGTTGCTGGAAAATTACCAAAATATTACAAATATTTAAGGTTAGGGATCTCATTGTGATCTTCCCTATTCTTTAATTCCACAATTAAAACATAAAAAAAAAAAATGATCCTCAAATGTTCTTACACAGTTCAAGGTTATAACACTGCCATGATTTTTTTCTTCTTCTTTGACATGAAGCAGGGAACAGAGTTGTAAAGTGAATCTAGAAATTCAAATTTTAGATATTGTAAGCAGGCAATAAATATTACATTCTGCCATTGATGCAGCAAAATTCAAATGCAAGTTCTGTGCAAAGATGTTTGACAGCAATTTTCTGTGTCATCCATAAGCTCATGAAGAGTTTGATTTTTAATTATTATTCTAATAGAGTTATTTTGAAGTCCGTGTTCTTTTTGAACCTGAGATTTAGAAAATAGAAGGTTCTTTCATCATGGCTCTGCCTGCCTTTTGCATTTCACCTTTTACCAGATTCTCTCCTGTCCTCTGTAAATAGATTACCTTGATCTTCACTTCAGGGTGGTTCCTATCTTAGTGTTTACCCCCAAGCTTTTCTCTTGCCTTGAATGTCCTTCCCACTGATGTGCTTAAGGATGGTCCTATCTCATCATTCAGACCTCAGTTTTGAAGTACACTCTCAGAAAAGCCCCTTTGTTCACCTAACAAGAGCTATCCGGTCACACAAGTGCCACTTCATTAAAATTTTATGAATATCAGTTATCAACTTATGACCTTATTTTCATTTTAATATCTTATCTTCTTTAGTATCTTTAATATTCTTGACTTCTGGAGGAAGTAAACTCCAGGACAAAAGTCAAATGTATTGCTTTAGTCATTACTATACACCCCAGTCCTATAAGAGTATCTGATGCTTCATTCTAACTTGGCAAAGATCCTTCAAAAAGTATATGTACTTCATAGTTATTGAAAATATTTCACAATTAATGTGAAATACCTTTGCACATACACATTCTGTGTTTAAAGATAAAATACTGTTTTATATGTCATGCTTGTATGAAATACTAAACTGATACCATAATTATTATCATCATATACATCATATATTTTTAAAAAGTAAGAAAACCATAATGGAACACTACATTAGACTAAAACCTTAGTCTTCCCATATACCTATTTAAGCAATGCAGTTTTGAAAAGTATCAATGTGTCTCTAGTAACAAACAAAGCAAGATCTGGAAGAAATAATGTCTTTTGGATTTAGAAACTAACTCTCAGATTTAACAGCAAGGATAGTTCTTCCCATAGTTAAATAAAAATTTATGTCTATATAGTTGTTCTCTTCTCATAAAGGATTATATAACTACAAGATATAGACAACAGATTCTGAATTATGCTGACATGGCTATTTGTTATTCAGCTCATCTAAAGGAAGAAAAAATGTAGTAGAGAATGTTTGTAGTGATATCTTCCATATTAAGCAATAAACTACTAACTTGAAATTACACTGTCTTCTATAACTTCCAAAAAGGACATTTGGCAGCATGGAAACCATAGGAAGATTCTATCTTCCAAAAAAGATAGAAAGATTCTATCACCTAAAGAGTTAACATTTATGTATTCTCCCTTACTTTGTACCCAATTTTCAGACATTTACAAATCTATTTCTTTTAGACTTATATTCATTCAATAGTATTTATTGAGCACCAAGTGACTGGCAGTGTTCTACATGCAGCATGAATGAATAAACACAATGCCTGCCCTTACAGGGATTATAATGTTATGGGGGAAATAGAGAAAATAAAAATAAAGAAATAATTTTTAAAGTAGAGCTTCTGATTATTAATGTGAAGGCTATAACCAGATGGAGAATTTGGGAATAATAGATGGGAATGACTAGAAAAAGTCATCAGGCAAAATTTGTCTAACAAGATGGGAACTCTTCTGAAAGTAGATAACATAAGATGGAATGAGACAAGCAAAATTGCTAGAAAGAGAATTCCAGAAGTAAATGGAATGAGATAAACAAAAGTTCTGAATTGAAGATTTGAATTATGCAAAAGACAGGTTAAAAAGGAAGAGAAAGACAGAAAGCCTTAAGAAAAAGGATGAAATATAAAATGTACTTGAGACGTAGGCAATATCTAATTTTATTACCTTAAATTGATTTGCATTCTTAACCAGATTTGCATTATTTGTTGTGTTCCAAGTGGGTTATAATGAATAGGAGGTAAGACTTCATTGTCTTTCAGGTAAGAATTGCTCTTAGCATGTAAGCTAATGACCACACAAGGCCCCTTGTTTCATCCACAATTTCCTCATGGCATTTTTTACCTCTGTGTTCCTCAAAGTGTAGATCAGGTGATTTAACCTGGGAGCAATGGTGGTAAAAGACACGGCCATCACCTTGTCTATGGGGCAGGTGGCCACAGGCCTCAAACACAAAAACATACAAGGCACAAAGAACATAATGACCACCATGAGGTGTGAGCCACAGGTGGAGAGGGCTTTACACCACCCTTTGGAGCTGCAGGACTTCACAGAGCAGAGAATGACCACATAGGAGGTGATGAGAATCAGGAAGATGGTGACACACATCACCCCACCATTGAGGATGACTAAGAGGCCCAGGGTGCAGGTGTCCATGCAAGCCAGTTCCAACAGTGGGAACAAATCACACATAAAATGATCAGTGATGTTAGGGCCACAGAAGGGTACTTGATACATAAAGAGAAGTTATATTGTTCCATGTATGCACGCCCCCAGCCAAGCCATTCCCAGCAGAAGGCAGCACATCCGAGGCCTCATGATGGTCATGTAGTGAAGAGGCTTACAGATGGCCACGGAATGGTTATAGGTCATCACAGTGAGAAGGATGATGCCCACTCCACCAAAGAAGTGCTCCGCAAAGAGCTGGACCATGCACCCTTCCAGGGAGATGGCAGTGCTCTCAGAGAGGGAGTCCACAATCATCTTGGGGGCAATGGCAAAAGAGTAGGTGTCATCTAAAAGGGGTAAAAATGTAAGGAAAAAATACTTGGGTGATCTCAGACTCTGACTTGTGACCATAGTTACCACCATAAGGAGGTTTCCCAAAATGGTGGACTGCGGGGGTCCAGCCCTGGCTGAACCAGGGTATTCGAAGGAGAGACAGTGTTGGTGAGTTCACTGGATACAATAGCTTTATTTAAATGCTAATTAGAGATATAAAGAGTAATAGAATGAGGATAGCTCAGTAGGAAAATTCAGCGGAGAAAAGAGGCTGAGTAGCTTGGTTTACACGGAAAATCAATATAACCTGTGATACCAGGTTAGCTCTGACCACGGAGGCCACAGGCGCCCTCTCGAATAGCAGAAGGTGCCCCACCTTAGGCACCTTCTTGAGTGGGTCTTAGAAGCCCAGGCAAATAAATGGTCGCAGAGAACCTCTGCGCTCCAGATGGAGAGTCAGCTAGAATGTGAAAGAATGACATGGGGAGACCAAGCTTTGATGAGCAAGGCCCATAGTTTTATTTTCAACAGGGGCTTTTATACCCTAAGTTGTACATAGAGGATAATAGGGGATGTGAAATCATGCAAAGTTAGCAGTCTTTGATCCTTATAAAAAACCAGGGTTTCTTTCTTGCAAATTTATCGTATACAAATTGTTTAGGTGATTTACATCATCTTCTGGCCAGAAGACCTATTAACATTTTATGACTCTTGACAAAGGTTTGTTAACCATAAGACTTATTTTCTCTAAGAGTAAGTATTTTAAAGTTTGGTACCATCCTCCAAAGGTGTTAGATAAAGTTGCATTCCTATAGGGCAGAGGTGCAGTGGGTTTACAACAAAGGAAAGAATTTATTACCTTAAGGGTCTAAAGTTGCTAACACCAAGGCCACTACTTATTTTTTCTACATACCAACTATATTAATTAATACACATTCAAGGATGCAATACAGGGGATGTGGAAACTTGGCAGCAAGCACTGGCTCATCAATGAAATCTTTTACTAGTTTTATTCTGACAGTTTCTAACTCTCTGAGAGGCTCTAAGCTATTTGAATATCTTAAGCTTCCTGTGCCTCTCAAGGCTGGGAGACTGTAAACAATCGTATGCATAGCTGTAGGAGTCCAGGTAAACTTGTCAGTCGAGTTAGAGAGCTATCTGAGGGGTTTGGATTTAAACACTCCTAATGCCCAGGAACTTTATTAACTGAGAGTTGTAAGTTAACTCTTTATCAGAGAGAGCAAGATGGTGGTGGGGGACAGCCCCCAGTAAAGTCAGAGGTGAGAGCACAAAGCAGTAAAGTAGGCCGACTCTGGGTTTTCTGGGGGTAGGTGCTCGAGAATATCCAGGGGGACTCCATCCCGCATTTGCGTATGCTGAGCCTCCTTCCTCATGACCTTTGCCACGAGTGGAATTCCTCTCACTGGCTCCCAGCAGTGGACACATACATGATTAGAAACATGGTAGAGAGGATTTTCCACAGCTCTGGATTCTTTGTAATGCCCAAAAGATTAAATTCTGTCACATCGTTGGGATTCCCCATT
The DNA here is from genome assembly GCA_935064755.1 of Tragelaphus eurycerus. Taxonomy (NCBI): domain Eukaryota; kingdom Metazoa; phylum Chordata; class Mammalia; order Artiodactyla; family Bovidae; genus Tragelaphus; species Tragelaphus eurycerus. Next base: position 5,011,752 of record CAKXYN010000123.1, read on the forward strand.
TTCTATGGGCTGATGTAAGCTTCTCTCTAATCTGAAAAGTCTACAAAATAATATTACTTTTAGTTAGTAATCATTGAATGTGTTGGACATTGTTTGCATTGTTACAACCTCCTGACCTTTTTCTCCAGCCATCTGTATAACAGCCAGCTGCTAACAATTATATCCTGATAACAGCTTGATCCTTGTTGATTCCCTCTACAACACCTCTCAGCAGTGTATCTCCTGCTTTCCTTCCTGACTCTTGCTGGTTGAGACGCTTAGAAGATTCTGTTTCATCAATCACATGCTATTTTAAAGAATTAACATATCTTAAGGAAGACGCTTTGCAACTGCACAGGCAGCAGCCCACCAGGCTCCTCTGTCCATGGAATTCTCCAGGCCATAATACTAGAGTGGGTAGCCATTCCCTTCTCCAGGGCATCTTCCGGAGCCAGGGATACAACCCAGGTCTCCTGCAATGCAGGCAGATTCTTTACCATCTGAGCCACAAGGAAAGCCCTTTATTTGTTTATTATTTTATAAGGAAAACCTAGATCATCAGTAGATAGGAGCCAGGGGATCAATGGTAGCCATCTTATCACAGTCTTAGATTCACTTACATTCATTCCTTGTCTTGTTCACCCCCATTTACAACCCTCATTCTGTTTTCCAAAATGAACCACTTACCCACAAGGCTTCTCTCAGCCTCTGCCTTTTAGAAATCTCAAGTTAGGAATCTGAACTTAAGTTATCACTAGACACACCTAATAGCCAATAATTTAGAAGGTTTCCTATAAATTGTCATTCATTTATTCTGTATATTTACTGAGAGCCTAGAATGTGTTAGCTGAAAAACCTCCAGGTTAGATAAGTCATGTTCCACCAAATATCAAATGCTGTGTTGTGTGCAAAATCATTTAATTTAATTTAATTTAATAACATTCATAGAACTGAATCCATCCAAAGGGAACTGCATTGAACCCTGGGGCCCAGGCAAACCAGTTCCAGACCTTGCTTCCAGAAATGAAAGAATGCTTCTCTCAGAGGCTGGTTGCTATTCTCCCGACAGTCAGGTTAAAGAATTCCAGTAATTTTCTTTTGTCTTTGCTAGTTTTATTCCCAAACATTTATTAGCCAAAATCAAGAGTTTCTTCATACTTTAGAATTCCAAGTTCAGCGTTCAGTCACTGCCATGAGACTTTCTTTACAATAACGTCTTTCTTTCCAGTGTGCCTGTGAAATACCATTGCTCATAAGATGTTTACATAAAACCTACACTGTATATATTTCTCACTTAATAGCATGTCTGATAGTGCAAGGAATACAATTCAGCACCTTCTCCAAAAGAGGGAGAGAGAATGAGCACTCCTGAAGTAATGCATGTACAAAATAACTTTCAGAAAGGAAAATAACAGTATGATATGTAGACTTCAGTAAAAATAATATAAGCTAGTCTTTGACACAAGAATTTAGAGAATTCTAAATTTATAAAGTTATAATATAGAGAATGAACAAGGGCAATGGCATGGTCAAGGCAGAGAGAAAGAAGCATAAATACATGGTGTGTAGAATCAAATTATATGGATTTTGAGGTCAGAAAACTTGGGTTTCATTATGGACCACCAGGGATGTATCAATAATTAACCATATATCAATTGTTTTTTTCAGGGTTGTTATATGAAACAAATTAATTTCCTGGCATTATAGTTTAAATTTTAATATTAAACCTTACAGACATCAGATCAGATCAGATCAGTCGCTCAGTCGTGTCCGACTCTTTGCGACCCCATGAACCGCAGCACGCCAGGCCTCCCTGTCCATCACCAGCTCCCGGAGGTCACTCAGACTCATACCCATCGAGTCAGTGATGCCATCCAGCCATCTCATCCTCTGTCGTCCCCTTCTCCTCCTGCCCTCAATCCCTCCCAGCATCAGAGTCTTCTCCAATGAGTCAACTCTTCGCATGAGGTGGCCAAAATACTGGAGTTTCAGCTTGAGCATCATTCCTTCTAAAGAAATTCCAGGATTGATCTCATTCAGATTGGACTGGTTGGATCTTCTTGCAGTCCAAGGGACTCTCAAGAGTCTTCTCCAACACCACAGTTCCAAAGCATCAATTCTTCGGCGCTCAGCCTTCTTCACAGTCCAGCTCTCACATCCATACATGACCACAGGAAAGACCATAGCCTTGACTAGGCGAACCTTTGTTGGCAAAGTAATGTCTCTGCTTTTGAATATACTATCTAGGTTGGTCATAACTTTCCTTCCAAGGAGTAAGCATCTTTTAATTTCATGACTGCAGTCACCATCTGCATGGATTTTGGAGCCCAGAAAAACAAAGTCTGACACTGTTTCCCCTGTTTCCCCATCTATTTCCCATGCAGTGATGGGACCAGATGTCATGATCTTCGTTTTCTGAATGTTGAGCTTCAAGCCAACCTTTTCACTCTCCACTTTCACTTTCATCAAGAGGCTTTTTAGCCCCTCTTCACTTTCTGCCATAAGGGTGGTGTCATCTGCATATCTGAGGTTATTGATATTTCTCCCAGCAATCTTGATTCCAGCTTGTGTTTCTTCCAGTCCAGCATTTCTCATGATGTACTCTGCATATAAGTTAAATAAACATGGTGACAATATGCAGCCTTGACGTACTCCTTTTCCTATTTGGAACCAGTCTGTTGTTCCATGACCAGTTCTAACTGTTGCTTCCTGACCTGCATACAGATTTCTTAAGAGGCAGATCAGGTGGTCTGGTATTCCCATCTCTTTCAGAATTTTCCACAGTTTATTGTGATCTACACAGTCAAAGGCTTTGGCATAGTCAATAAAGCAGAAATAGATGTTTTTCTGGAACTCTCTTGCTTTTTCCATGATCCAGCGGATGTTGGCAATTTGATCTCTGGTTCCTCTGCCTTTTCTAAAACCAGCTTGAACATCAGGAAGTTCATGGTTCACATATTGCTGAAGCCTTGCTAGGAGAATTTTGAGCATTACTTTACTAGCGTGTGAGATGAGTGCAATTGTGCGGTAGTTTGAGCACTCTTTGGCATTGCCTTGCTTTGGGATTGGGATGAAAACTGACCTTTTCCAATCTTGTGGCCCCTGCTGAGTTTTCCAAATTTGCTGGCATATTGAGTGCAGCACTTTCACAGCATCATCATTCAGGACTTGGAATAGCTCCACTGGAATTCCATCACCTCCACTAGCTTTGTTCGTAGTGATGCTTTCTAAGGCCCATTTGACTTCACATTCCAAGATGTCTGGCTCTAGGTCAGTGATCACATCATCATGATTATCTGGGTCTTGAAACTCTTTTTTGTACAGTTCTTCTGTGTATTCCTGCCACCTCTTCTTAATATCTTCTGCTTCTCTTAGGTCCACACCATCTCTGTCCTTTATCGTGCCCATCTTTGCATGAAATGTTCCTTTGGTATCTCTGATTTTCTTGAAGAGATCCCTAGTCTTTCCCATTCTGTTGTTTTCCTCTATTTCTTTGCATTGATCACTGAAGAAGGCTTTCTTATCTCTTCTTGCTATTCTTTGGAACTCTGCATTTAGATGTTTATATCTTTCCTTTTCTCCTTTGCTTTTCGCTTCTCTTCCTTTCTCTTCTTTTGCAGCTGGGATGAGATACCCCACGCCCAAGATAAGAGAAACCCAAGTAAGACAGTAGGTCTTGTAAGAGGGCATCAGAGGGCAAATACACTAAAACCGTTCTCACAGAAAACTAGTCAATCTAATCACACAAGGACCACACCCTTGTCTAACTCAATGAAATTACAGACATTAAAATGCGATAAAAATGTGAACTTAAATTATAGCTTAAATATATATTTTTTTAAATATAACAACGTCCTGGTATATATTGTGTGTCTCATGAAAGTTAGTCACATATACCCATACTAATCCCAGGTAGGAGGTATCTTAGGTAGAGATATATAACCAGACTGGAGTTCAACTGGGAATAATTAGTAAAAGCTTTAGTAGTGACTCAGACAAAAAAGAATCTGTCTGCAATGTGGGAGACCTGGGTTCAAACCCTGGGTCAGGAAGATGCTCTGGAGAAGGAAATGGCAACCCACTCCAGTATTCTTGCCTGGAGAATTCCAAGGACAGAGGAGCTTGGCAGGTTACAGTCCATGTGGTCACAAAGAGTCAGACATGACTGAGTAACACTTTCAACTTTCATCTTAAAGAAATCTATGTAAATACTTCATTTTTCACATTTCAGTTGATTCTTTCTTCTAAGTACCTGCAATATGTCAGACAACCTCTCTGTGCCTCAGTTTCATTCTCTGTAAAATGGGAAAGTAACATTACCATCCGAAAAGGTTGTTTTAAAGATTGAATGGTTTTGTGAATGTAAAGGGATTAGATCAGCATTCTCATTTGTTTTCCCAGCGTGAGGAGAATGCTACTAACAACACACTATTTTTAAAAACTTCCCCTCCTTTGGATCATGTGTTTACATATGCATCTGATAAATATTCCATTTACTGGCAGGATACTGGCTTAATGACTCCTCAACACTTTAGCAGAATGTAAGTTTTTGAATTGACCTGAAAGGAAACATATGCCAAAACTCTTTTCTAAAACATAGTTCTGAACAAAAGAAGAATAACTTAAATAAAAACATTTATTTATGTAATTTGTACCATTGGAAAATAGTACATACAGATAGAGTGATACAAACTTTACGGTCAAAGGACCTCTCCAAACCGTAAGCACTCATGGACCCTCAATCACCAGTCTAGTGCATGCTCTTCAGATGTGCATTTGTGTGTAGGAACATGCACATTCTTTAATGTGTTTACTCCATATGAAAGTACACACAATGCAATAATATACATTAAATCATTAAATTCAAAAAAAAAAGAAAAAGAAATTATAATTAAAATTTGCATGAACACTATTTGTCAGTATTTATGAATTCCCCTTCATTTTAATTGCTACATATTATTCTATTTGGGGCTTCCCTGGTGGCTCAGATGGTTAAGAATCTGCCTGCAGTGTGGGAGACCCGAGTTTGATTTCTGCACTGGGAAGATCCCCCGGAGAAGGGAATAGTTACCCAAGCCACTATTCTTGCTTGGGAAATGCCATGGACAGAGGAGCTTGGTAGGCTACTGTCCATGGGGTCATAAAGAGTCTAATATGACTGAGAAACTTACACACACATACAAACATTATTCCATTTTATGGTTACAACATAGTCTTTTAACCAGTCCATTTTTGCTTGGAATTTCTTTTATTTCTAATATTTTGCCTCACATACAGGGCCATAAGGAGCATCCCTTACAGAAGTATTTACTTAGTGGTTTGAATATTTCTGTTGAAGAAATCTATATCATCACCACGTCAAAAATATGCATATGTTTAAATCTGATTGACTCTGTAACATTCCTCTCTCAAAGTTTTGAAGTATCTTTTATTGTCATAAATCATGTATTACAAACTATTAAACAGTAATTTCCCCCACAGCCTTGCCAATTCTAAATATTATCATTATTAAACTAATATATTTAAAACAAATTAGGTGAAAACACACCTCTAAAATATATATATATCATATATATATATCATATATATATATCAGATCAGATCAGATCAGTCGCTCAGTCGTGTCGGACTCTTTGCGACCCCATGAACCGCAGCACGCCAGGCCTCCCTATCCATCACCAGCTCTCGGAGGTCACTCAGACTCACATCCATCGAGTCAGTGATGCCATCCAGCCATCTCATCCTCTGTCGTCCCCTTCTCCTCCTGCCCTCAATCCCTCCCAGCATCAGAGTCTTCTCCAATGAGTCAACTCTTCGCATGAGGTGGCCAAAATACTGGAGTTTCAGCTTTAGCATCATTCCTTCCAAAGAAATCCCAGGGCTGATCTCCTTCAGAATGGACCGGTTGGATCTCCTTGCAGTCCAAGGGACTCTCAAGAGTCTTCTCCAACACCACAGTTCAAAAGCATCAATTCTTCGGCGCTCAGCCTTCTTCACAGTCCAGCTCTCACATCCATACATGACCACAGGAAAGACCATAGCCTTGACTAGGCGAACCTTTGTTGGCAAAGTGATGTCTCTGCTTTTGAATATGCTATCTAGGTTCGTCATAACTTTCCTTCCAAGGAGTAAGCGTCTTTTAATTTCATGGCTGCAGTCACCATCTGCAGTGATTTTGGAGCCCAGAAAAATAAATTCTGACACTGTTTCCACTGTTCCTCCATCTATTTCCCATGTAGTGATGGGTATATATATACACACACACATACACATACAGAAAATTGCATGAAAGAAGGGAAACACAAAATCTATATTAAAATATCCTATATATATATATCAGCTACTCCTGTTCTTCCCTTTTCTAAATCAAGTCTCTGAAACATAAACAGACTATTTTATTTGATAATCTCATGATCTGGACAGAGACCAAAAGGAGACACTTATGTTTTGATAAATTGCTAAAAGAGATTAAAGTAAATTAAGCTAAAAATTGTTGATAGCTCAAAGCTCTTCATTCTGAGGCTACAATTTTTTATACAGACAAAACAGGTGAACTACTGACACATTTTAAATATAATTGTGTGTGAATATAGGTAATTTGATTATTAAAAGATTTTTAAATAATAGTTCAAATTAATAAGGCTGTAACTGTCTTAAATATTCAAAATTTTTTAAAATCACCTCCAAAACTCAGTCTTATGTCATCTCTGTGACCCCTAAAACCCATTTACCTGATGGTTCCAGTAAATAGAAGGCAGATATTGTGGAATTAAAATTTTTAGGACCGTGTCAGGGTAACCAAAGATCTGGCTCTATCCAGGATGTAGTTATGAGAACTTTCCTCTAAAAAAGGAGCTTGGAGTCATGACACATTAGAGTTACCACTTAGCAAATCCAAGCACAGAGGCAAATAAATCAGGAACACACTGGGAGCAAAGCATCCAATCACAAAATGGAGAGTTATTTTGATAGGACCAGAATTTCTAATGATTTTAAAGAAAGATTTTAAACAGATGATCTAAGTGTCCAGAGATTTACATAAGAAACCACTTGCATGTGTCAAAGTAATTCAGACTTCATCCAAATAGGAAAGGTTGCCAAATAAGACAGCCGGCTAAGCTGTTTATAGAATTGTTCATGGAACTGTGCCTGCCATTTAGCTATACTTGAGTTTAATTTAGAAACAGTTTTTAATACACACCTTAGCAGACACATCATTATTGAGATGTTCTCCTTTGGGTAACAGAACCTGGGCTGAAAGAGGGCAAACTGCCATTTTCAAGTGCAGACTTGCATCATTTCAACTGCACCCCTTTGAAGCTGTGTCTCTGCTGACTGAGGCTCTAATCACTATACCAGTCAATTCCCATCCACCCCTGCAATGATCTGCTTTTTCCAGAGTCAGAGGTTCACTGGAGCCAGGCCAAGCTGATACTCCACAAACACAAAGCCATATCACAATATTAACCATTCAGTAATTTTTGAACAACTAAACTCTTTTCTTCAGTAGAATAATGACCACACAATAATTTGCCTGCCTGATAATACAGATGAAGAAAAGTCAATAGGACTTATTTTTGGCCACCTAGGTAGTATCAGGACTGAAATCTTATATCACCTAACGTGGTGTTCTCTACATCTTTCAAGACTGTTGTTAAAATTATATCACATCTAACTTCAGGGGAGTTGCCATTATAATGGATTCTAAAATGTTTCTAAGCCAGAAAAATAACAGTATTCTCAATCGACATCCTTTGAATTTAGAAATATTTGGGGTTATAGCCTTCCTTATTTTCAATCTTCAGTAGTTAAAAATAGCAATATCTTATATATATAATATACTTCACAGACTACAACTGGTTTGTTAATGTAGTTAACAACGTACTCTGAGAAGCCTCCTGAGAAGAAAGAGCCTCTCAGTTTTACTGAGTATGATCTGTACAGGGCCAACCTCTGTGCTTGGATGGCCTTTCCTAATTGTTCCATGAGTAGTTATCTGGCCTAACCATTCAGATATAAGCTAGAGCTGTATTACTTAATCTTCTTTCTTTTATCAATCAGTTCAGTTCAATCGCTCAGTCGTGTCTGACTCTTTGTGACCCCATGAATTGCAGCATGCCAGGCCTCCCTGTCCATCACCAACTCCTGGAGTTCACTCAAACTCATGTCCATCGAGTTGGTGATGCCATCCACCCATCTCATCTTCTGTCGTCCCCTTCTCCTCCTGCCCCCAATCCCTCCCAGCATCAGAGTCTTTTCCAATGAGTCAACTCTTCACATGAGGTGGCCAAAGTACTGGAGAATAGTGCTCTCTAAAGGCACATTTTAAACATTGTTTCCTTAATCACTCCCCTTAAAATATGATAACACAAATATCCTGCCCACTTATCTGTTTTATGTATATCTGTGCTTTATATATAAAAACTTTGACATTTTAATCCTCCAAGAAAACATTTCTACATGCTTTGGGGAGATATTTTCTTCATTTCAAGTGTATGTATTAGAGCAACCTACTTATTTTTTAAAAGGTTGAGAAGAATAATGTGATTATTTAAACTTGGCCCTAACTACGATTCTAGCTGGACTGTAAAAACTACACAAATCTCTGTCCAATTCTTCTCTCCTGTAACACCCTATTATAAAATGATTTTCATCAGACCCATTGTTAACAAAATTATATTTTTCATTTATTTATTTATTATACATCTACTCCCCACTAGAAATTAACTTTCACACAAACACAACTCTTATTTGTAAAAGTTGTATACCCAGTTCCTATAACCCTCTCTACATACTGTAGGCACTAGACAGTATTATTTGAACAAATTAAATATGTCAAAATTTCCTGAACTGAATTGCCCATGGAGACATTTTTCCAGTAGTATTTGTTAACACTATGGGATAACAATATGAAAAGCCCTAAGGAAACAGTACCTATATAGTTGCTCAAGGTGCTACCTTCATGCTCAAATTATCAGTCTGCTCAATAACTGAGCTGCTTATTTTTGTCCAAATATCTCTTTCATCTAAGTGCCACTCCTTTTTGAAATTCACCTATTTGATTTTTATTTGTTAAGTCCATTATACTTCACTTTTCACCATGTGCATAAAGGGTAACATATCTGCACAAATTAGATCATCAGTTGGTTTTTCTCTGATACAAGAGGAATCAAGAAGATGCAAATAGCCTGGGCAGTGAGGATCAATGCAGAAATGAGAGGAAGAAAATGCCCCATCCCTCCCCCCAACCCAAAATAAAGGCTGAATATTTCAATGACAATCTTCACAACTTGGCCAATGATCAGATCTGTATTTTTATATTTTCACATCAAGCTAGGAAAAAATCTTGTGAAGTGGAAAGAGTAGAGAAAGTAGAGTTTCAAAGGTTTGTTATTGTTTAATTTCATTGTCACATTTTCTTTTTGTATAAAATGAAGTATCAACTTATATAATAATACATGTTGCTTTATTAAGAGAGTTAAAGTATGTAAAAGTGAAAGTGAAGTCGCTCAGTCATGTCCGACTTTTTGAGACCCCATGAACTGTAGCCTACCAGGATTCTCCATAGGAGTTTCCAGGCAAGAGTACTGGAGTGGGTTGCCATTTCCTTCTCCAAGGGATCTTCCCAACCCAGGGATCGAAGCCAGGTCTCCCACATTGTAGGCAGACGCTTTACCTCTGAGCCAGCAGGGAAGTCCCTATCAAAATGTATGCCTCATAATTGGCCTTCAACTATGAGCTCACCTTCCTCATTTAATGCCTAATATTTTCACTAAATTAACAGTCCAGATTAAATGAAAATATTCTTAACAACAGATCCAAACATTATTTATCTCATTGATTTTAGGAGAGACATATTTCTTTATATGTTTCTTAAAGAATCAGACATAATCAAATGGCATTGTCCTCATGAGATTTTTGATGATGAGTGCAAAGAAATATTTTAAATTCCCTAGAATTATTTACAAACCAGCAAAATTCCATACACTGAGGTGAGACTGCCTTACATTTCTTTCTTCTTTTCTTACACTTTTCCAGGTTTGCTGTTGACACTGAGCCCTTGGTATAGCCCCTTTGGTCTTATTTTCCTCTTCAAATAATTCATTTCATCTTTGAGTAGAAATGCCATCTACTTAATACTTTTTGCATTCTTATCCCTGAATTACTCTCAACTCCTATCTAATATTCATAAGGCAAAATGAACTGTATATTATTTAGTGTAGATTCTATTGCAGTGCTTCTCACTATCAACTGCAAAATTGATCATCTTTAATAGATTAAGTGATGAGGATATTATCTTCCAGGCCTAGACATTGTGGGAAAAGCTTCTGTTTCTTATGAATCTGAAGTACCATGTATAAGCTAGTAAACAGTCACCCCACAGAATAGGTGTGGATGCCCTAACATAATGATATGGTCAAACTATGGTGAAAAAATGGCTAGAGATGACTACTGAGTTTGAGAGAATATTTCTGAAATAGCACAAGTTGGAGTGTTATAGTCAGAGAACCTTTGACTTATAAAGTGTTAGGTAATAGTGTAGAATGATCTGATAGTCTCCATGTATCTAGAGGAGCATAACAGGTATCACCACTTTCATAAAGTTTGTGTTATGAAAACTTTTGTAAAATTTTGCTTTCGTAAAAGGCCAACATTAGTATAAAAATGTTTTTGTTCATAAGAGCAAAATTTCTCTTCTAATTTCTTTCAGTTAGTGGAAATAGTTCCAAGCATAGGTATTATTATATTGCCCCACATGTGACAAATCTACAGCAAATTTGATTATCTTCTTAAAGGAGAAAGTGAATCACTAACATTACAGATACATTTCTTATCTATAGACATAAATGTATCAGGAGATGATGATGGACAGGGAAGCCTGATATGCTGCAGTCCATGGGGTCGGAAAAAGTCAGACACAACTGAGTGGCTGAACTGAACTGAAGTGTATCAAAGACAACTGTGTTTTATTTGAAGAAAGTAGAACTGAGATTTGGAACACCTGGATTCAAATGCTGTAGCTAAACTTTAGATATGTTTTCTTCTTGTTGCTGACATCTGATTAAAGAATGTTTACTCTTCTTTATTCAAAAGACTCCTCAAGTCTTGGTAAGAAGAAAAGAAAACAATTCCTTTATATTCAATAAAAACTGTAAGTGATAGGATAGTTAAGAAAATAAGACTAAATTAAGAATAATTTTTAAATTTCTGGTTTATTTTTATGCTACAAAAATAATTAAAGATAAGTTGAGAACCATTCCTTCCTCCTTTAGCGAGTGTTTCTCTTTTTGCTTTTGATAAATTTATAGTGCCAAAAAAAATTCAGCAGTGATTCTTTCACTCCACAAATATATATATATATATATAATCCTTATATATCTAAGAATTTCTAGGATCTGTTTGCTTTACCACGGGTTAAGTAAAAATAAAATAAGATCTGAAATCAAGGCAGGCACTAGGGAAAAGCCAAATTCATCCAAGCAGCATTTGTATGAAGAATTTAGTACAGTAGAAATACATATTCTATAATCATCTCACTAGGGATTCATAGGTGTTTTTTCTATTGCACATCCTAAATCTATGCACGTGAATGTTTAAGCCTTGGCAGAGTACATTAAAAGTTATGAAAAGCACCTAGCAAAGTACCTATCCATTAAGCATTCAACAAATTTTAGTTTCTGGGCCTTTTTTAATGTTAATGATCTGCAAAATTTATTAATTTTTTTTTCATATTTTACAGTAGATATAATACTCACTACATAGATAAATCATCATACGATTGGCGTCATGAACAGTCTACATTATTCTCCTCTTCATCAAATTCATCATGGCGTTTTTCACCTCTGTGTTTCTCACTGTATAGATGATAGGATTTAACATGGGAGTGAGGATTGCAAAGACCACAGCCACCCACTTGTCCACAGGATAGGTGGCCACAGGACGCATGTAGGTGAATATACAAGGGACAAAAAAGAACACCACTACTGTGAAGTGGGAGCCACACGTAGAAAGGGCCTTGTGTCGTCCTTCAGAGCCATGGGATTTCAGGGAGCTCAGGATGACTGTGTACGAGACAAGGAGCATGAAAAAAATGAGCAAGCACATGGCCCCACTGTTGGCTGCCACCACCATACCGAGCTTGTAGGTGTCACTGCAGGCAAGCTTTAACAGTGGAAAGAGGTCACACATGAAGTGATCGAAGATGTTGGGACCACAGAAGGTCAAGTTGACCATGAAAATAATCTGCACAGTGGCATGCATAATCCCCCCGATCCAGGCCACCACCAGCAGGAGCTGGCAGAGCCCCTGTCGCATGATGGTTGTGTAGTGCAGAGGCTTGCAGATGGCCACGTAGCGGTCATAGGCCATGACGATGAGGAGTATGATTTCTGATCCTCCCAGGAAGTGCTCCACAAAGAGTTGAGTCAGGCAGCCTCCCAAGGATATGGTTCTCCTCTGGTAGAGTAGGTCAGTGATCAATTTAGGGGTGGTTACGGATGTGTAGGAGGCATCTATGAAGGCCAAGTAAGTGAGAAAGAAGTACATGGGAGCAGAAAGTGTGGGGCTGAGGGAGATGATAATGACAATGAGCGAGTTGGCCAGAACAGTGAATAGGAAAATGAACAAAAACACAATGAAGAGTATTTTCTGCAAGAGTGGATTCTGTGTGAGTCCCAAGAGAACAAATTCAGTCACATTGTTGGGAGGTATAAGAACATCCATTTGGGAAGTAATACCTTCTTGGGGCCTGAATTTCCTACAAAGGAATAAAAAGTGGTACCTGTTAATCATGAAAGGTTTGCGGTCTGAATTTCTTAGAATAAAACAGAGCAGCCACTATAGCTGTGGCTCAAGTCTTCGGCAGTTTTGCCCCAGTAATTGTTTCAAATCATTCTTATTTTTTTCATGATGTGTTCCATCTCTTCAGACACCCAGCACCTGTCACCTGTAAAATATCGGGAGCGAAACACGTGATGTGTAATTTACTGAGAAAACACTGCACTCCCTACATGAGACCTGGATTCAGGTCTGATTTCAGCTGCTTGCAACTCTGCCATGTCATCTCGGTGTTCCTTGATTTCAAGCCCTCCTTTGTGTATGTGAGGTTACAAATTGTAATTCTCAGACATATCTCAAAAGCTGAGAGGTGTCCCAAAGGGGTAGGAGCTATTCTCTTTTCAGTGAGAATTTACATTTGAATTCTTAGATCTAACTGTGGAAAGAAAGACACATCAATAAATCTATCACAAGAAGGCAGTTTAGGGAAATGGATATAAGTCCTTGGCAACACACTGTCCGTTTTACCTACCGGAGCGCATATGCTATTGAAGTGTGTTTACTAACTGTGCCTACCACAGTGCCTGGCAGGATGTCTGCAGTGTCTGAAACCTGTTAGATGATCAGTAAATGCTTTCCGAGTTGTCATTCATGGATAAGAGTACCCTTCTTCCCCAGATTATAAACCCGGAGGGATTCAAGTGTTCTTGTCCTCCAGCTCTGATTATCATTACTTTCTATGAAAAACATAAATAAACCTTTGAAAGGAAGCTGCATTCCACTTTAATAATTTCTGACACACTTTATGGGGTAAGTATAAAAATATTAATTGCCTATAGGAAAGAGTATATTACTGGGTCATTATACTTTCAGGTAATTACAATATTTATTAATTAATATTTTTAATTCTTCAAAATCCTGTTCCACATACAATTTAACATAGTTACATTCAGTAAATGTACAGCTTAAGTAGATGTATAAAAAACTGTGTCATAGGTGTGCAATAAAATAAGATCTATCAAGCAAAGAAAATCATTATTTTCAAAGTTTTAAAAAAAGAGATTTGATGTGAAAAATAGAAAGACTCTGCTGGATGAGACAAAGTACTATGCAAATATATCCAAACACATATAAAATCTGTTAGTATAAGTAATCATTAATATTACAAGTTCATTCATTCAACAAATATTTATTGGATATGACTATGTATAGTAATGTGTATGTGTTCACATAGAGTCATAAAAAATGTGCCTGTTAAATGCCTTTGTAACCCCTTCTCTGAAATTTCATCACCAAACAGCAGCAAGGCATCCATCCTTGATATGAGTCACCCTCCCACTCCATTATGTTTATGCTACAGGCATTCCCCTGCCTTCTTCTCCCATCTTCCCATAGTATCCATCATCAATCATTCTTGGTTACAGGATACTGCATTACTAATATGATGAGGACAGGTGAGACATAAATTTTCCAAAGAAAAGAGAAAACATAAACATAATAAAAAAAAAAAAAAAACTATTCCTTTTTCCAAGATGAAAATTCTATACATATGTGAAAACAAAGTACAGCAGCTTCATTACATTTCCTTATTCTGAGGTAGAGTTTCTCAGCAGATCATAAAAAGTATAGTGAATAGAAAGTAAGAATTAGACATAATTAATAAAAGTTATCTGGACATAACTGTGAAAAAAATAGAATTTATTTTTTTTTTTTTTTCTTTGACTCCAAAATACTCTTTCTAGAAATAACCTAATGGAAAATATTTTTAAAACAGAAAAATTAAATGTTCAAATATGTCAACACAGTTATTAAAAGCTGTGGAAAATTTAGAAACCACACAGAATGTTTAACATTGGGGAAGGGGATAACTAAAATATATTGCATATTTTTGAATAATGTGTAGTTTTAACAGAGGTGTTAAATAAATATCAGTAAGAAAAAGTCTGAAATATTTTTACTTCTAAATTGATAGCACTGTGGTTGAACCTATTTTTCTTGATGTTTGACATGCTTAAAAGAGATTTAAATCTTAGACTGGTGGGGGTGAGAGGTGATTATATGATTTGTAAAATCCATATAAACCTGATACTCTATGACTGTATGATGTCCTGGCCGGGGGCGGGCTGGGGAATCTCACCCATGAACTTGTCTGACATGTAGGTCTACAGCCAGGGCCCCAGGCAGCTGTTAGTGCACCAAGAAAGAAGTAAATTTCAATATTAAAAGCATCAACTAATTCAGATACAGTAAGTGTTTTTTTTTGAGATATAAACAGTACCTGTGGAGAAGGCCTTTCTCTTGAGCCTTAAAAGTGTTACCACATATCCTGTTTGGAAGCAAAGTCTATGAAGTTACTTACCTGTGGCTAATTAAACCCAAGGGATATTTCACCATCATTACCAGGTCTTGCCAACAAACCAATTATCTCAAGTAAGGTAACTGAACATCAGAGAAGAACTTTTACAGCGTATATCTTTGTGAACTTCGTCCTGACATCTCCATGAGAACAAAACATGAGAGGAGAAAAAAAAAAAACAGTTGACCATATATGAACTTAGATATTTGATAGTAAATGAGCTTAAATGTGGAGTCTGAATATTTAATATTACATATGTAAATAGTTGGGTAACTATTTTTTTATTTTTCATTATGATATTTTATTTTTTAATTGACCTACCATTCATGTCCATGAAAATAATTTTTCAAAAAGGAGTTTCTTGGATCTATACCAGGAAAATTCTGTTCCCAGAATACAAATCCAAAGACAGAAGAGTTCAAAATGCTGAAAAGACAGCAACACAGATTCTCAAACTTGAGAGATAAAACAAAATGAAAACAGGAGGGATCATATATGGATCATATCACTGTTGATCAGAAACTAGTTGAGGTGGGCTTTGACTTTGATAGACTCAGGGACTAATTTCACACAAAAAAACAGGTACCTGTCAAAGTATTCTCTTGATAGCTTTGTGTACTTGGATAGGTGCAAGAACATGTTCTCAAAACAACAAAGCAATCAAGAGCAGAGTTTGTATATCTCGTTGTTGTTCAGTCAATAAGTCATGCCTCACTCTTTGCAACCCCATGAACTCCAGCACACAAGGCTTCCCTATCCTTCAATATCTCCCAGAGGTTGCTCTAACTCATGTCCATTGCTTCAGTGATACCATCCAATCATTTCATCTTGTCACCCAGAGGCAACATGTCTTAATCCAATCCTAAGATACTTTTATACCAGGAGGGTATTTCTATGTTATCTATCAGAAAAAGAAAAGTTTGGGGGAATGAGATAATTTTACTTCTAATAGAAGTACAAGCAAATATAACAATATTTATAAAAAATTATTGGCATGGGAAGAATCACAGAACTTGGAAACAGCTTCCAAATCACCTAAGTAAATTACTTTTAGAAATTTAAAGGTTATGGAATAAAATGATGGCATAGTGAGAATTAAAACCCACATCTCCTGATCCTGAAGCTAGCCTCCTAGATTTATTTCTGATTAAAAGAGCTAAAGTACTTTTAAAATTTCTTCCATTGAGAAATAAAGGAAACTTTATTTAATGTGTGTCAGGTATGTGGAGGCATTAATATTGGTAAGTTAACACGAGATGAATCCAATTAGAATTGAGAAAGGATGAAGGCATATTTTAACACTTAGTATCTATGCTGTAAGTTGGGTTCTAACAGGAAAAATGCAATTCTAAAGCCTTAAATAGGATGCTTATAATATAGTATCTGATCTCCAAGTCTGATATAGAGCAATTGCCAAGAGCAAGACAACTTTTAATTAATTATTTAAGTCAAGAACATACAGCTTACAGAGAATCAGATTAGTATTCATTATATAAATCAGTATAATCTGTTTCCAGAATGCTAAACATTCATTATGCTAAAAAAACATGTACCCAGACATTTTAATTTAATGCAGGCAGACTCTGGGGCCTTATGTGATGTGAATGATTTAAATATGTATTTCAATTATTGGAGGAGGCCAAGTGATCCAGACACAGACTGGGGTTGAACAATTTAATTCTTCAGTTCAAATTTTTATCAGAATATACAAAATCAACCATATGATACAATCAGAATATGTGTTAACAAATTTCATTTTTCACAGATTTGAGAATGCAGCTATGATCATTTCTGTGAAATTTTAAATTAATTTTTTTATCAGATTCCACTATAGAATCTTAACACAGTATGATGACATCTATAAGAGATTGAAGCTATGCAATTCTCTTGGTGTTTAAGATCTATAAACTATTCCACTAGGAAAAGGATTAGTTCATATAGCAGTTTCAGGAATAAGTAGTTTAAGTAACCCAAAGAAAATTATTTTTTAGTTATAATCACTGATATTGAAAATATTCTTTGATTCTCTAAAAAAAAGAATATCATGTTCTACACAATCTCTTCCAACTAAGGTCACATTTTTACTCCAAAGTTTCCTCATGGCATTTTTCATTTCTGCGTTTCTTAAATTGTAGATTAAAGGGTTCAACATGGGAGTTATGAAAGTTAAAACCACAGACATGGATTTATCAATGGGTAGGGTTGAATTAGGCCTGACATACAGAAAGATACAGGGAACAAAGAATAAAATGACCACCATCATATGGGATGCACAGATGTAGAAGGCTTTGTGATTCCCTTCCAAACTATGAGTCTTCAGGGAGTGTAATATGACCCCATAGGACACTAAGAGGATGAAGAAGACAACAGTGCAAATTGCCCCTCCATTAGTTATCATAGAGTGTCCAATGAGGTGGGTATCAGCACAAGCAAGTTTCAGTAAAGGGTACACGTCACAGACAAAGTTGTCAATCACATTGGGACCACAGAAAGGGAGATGATAAATAAAGAGCAATTGAACCAGTGAGTGCAGAAAGCCTCCAGTCCAGGCCACCAGCAGCATGAGGACACATATCCTCCGATTCATGATGATCAACTAATGAAGAGGTTTGCAGATGGCTACATATTGGTCATAGGCCATCACCACCAGAAGAATGACTTCAGCACCAGCAAATAAATTATCTATAAAGACTTTAGTCATACAAGACTGGAAGGAAATAGTCTTTTTCTCATGAAGCAAGTCAGTGATTATTTTGGGAGCAATGATAGTAGAATAGATAGGATGGAAGAAACACAAGTTGGAATCAAGATTGCTGGGAGAAATATCAGTAACCTCAGATATGCAGATGACACCACTCTTATGGCAGAAAGTGAAGAGGGGCTAAAAAGCCTCTTGATGAAAGTGAAAGTGGAGAGTGAAAAGGTTGGCTTAAAGCTCAACATTCAGAAAACGAAGATCATGGCATCTGGTTCCATCACTACATGGGAAATAGATGGAGAAACAGTGTCAGAATTTATTTTTCTGGGCTCCAAAATCACTGCAGATGGTGACTGCAGCCATGAAATTAAAAGATGCTTACTCCTTGGAAGGAAAGTTATGACCAACCTAGATAGCATATTCAAAAGCAGAGACATTACTTTACCAACAAAGGTTCGCCTAGTCAAGGCTATGGTCTTTCCTGTGGTCATGTATGGATGTGAGAGCTGGACTGTGAAGAAGGCTGATGCTGAAGGATTGATGCTTTTGAACTATGGTGTTGGAGAAGACTCTTGAGAGTCCCTTGGACTGCAAGAAGATCCAACCAGTCCATTCTGAAGAAGATCAATCCTGGAATTTCTTTGGAAGGAATGATGCTAAAGCTGAAACTCCAGTATTTTGGCCACCTCATGCGAATAGTTGACTCATTGGAGAAGACTCTGATGCTGGGAGGGATTGAGGGCAGGAGGAGAAGGGGACGACAGAGGATGAGATGGCTGGATGGCATCACTGACTTGATGGATGTGAGTCTGAGTGACCTCTGAGAGCTGGTGATGGATAGGGAGGCCTGGCATGCTGCGGTTCATGGGGTCGCAAAGAGTCGGACACGACTGAGCAACTGATCTGATCTGATAAATGATAAATAAGCCAGAAAAAAAAATACATGGGGGAACCAAGTGACCTGCTGGCTGCAATGGTCACCATGATAAGCAGATTGCCCAATATTGTTGCAATGTAGATGAATAAGAATAGGACAAATAGAACTTTTTGCATTTCAGGATTTTGTGAGCCCCAGGAGAACAAGCTCTGTCACACTGTTCCTATTTTCCATGTGTCCTTCTGAAGCTGTGTATCGAGTATCAGAGGCTGCAAACAAATGGCCAGTAATGACTTTCAGAGGATTGCAAGCTTTGTGTCAAATACATAATGCTTACGCAACAGTGTTGGCTCCATGAGATCTCACATATAGAAATTATAGAATATCAGAATTGGACTTTTTCCCATAAGTACTTCATTCATTTTATCAAATTCCTTGCTTCAACTATCATGGTGAGACTTCAGTGTTCTAACTGGGAAGTATATATGAGTGGGTGTGAATTGATGTACCAAATGACAAGCTAGTTGCTTTCTCTAGAATACCTCTCACAAACATCAAATGTTTTAACTTTATATATTCCCTTTCTTTCTTTCTTTCTTCTTTTTTTTTTTTTTTTTGAGAGCAATTTTGGCATTCTGAAATACACCATGAAAACAATCACATCCCTAATAGCTTTATTTACGTATTTACATAAAGTAATACCTAGGCATGGGACATAAAATTGTAAACTGATGCTTAAATAACATCCTTTCTGAGATGCTATGAGCTCCAAAATCAGTCAGCCGCCCTCTGCAGGGAAAGAACCAGGGACATCATAAGTGCTCAATAAATGCTGATAAGATTCCACTTAATTACAATGAATTTCAAAACACATAAGAAAGCACCTGAGAACAGATAAATGTATGAACTTCTTCCCATCCAAGAAAATACAACAAAAGCAATGTTTTGTTTGTAAATATACACACAAACACACATAACACACACACACACACACACACACACAACATGTGTGCTCAGTCATTAGTTCTGTCTGACTCTTTGTGACTCCATGGACTGTAGCATGTTAAACTCCTCTATCCATGGGATTCCTCAGGCAAAAATACTAGAGTGATTACCATTTCCTCCTCCAGGGGATCTTCCAGACCCAGGAATCAAACCCATGTATCCTGTTTCTCTTGAATTGGCAAGTGGATATTTTACCACTCAGCCACCTAGGAAGCTCCCCCTGCCCTGCCCCGGCCCTGCCAAAGACACACTAAATAGACATTTATTATAGTCTAGGTTATTGGAGGAAAACAATAGACAATACAAATCTATGTTAATGAGTACTACATAGACATGTTTAATGATTTACAAAACTGTTTATATTTGATTATTGTTAGCCATAGCTCAATTCAGAATGCCAAAATAAAAATTTTAGGCAGAATCTTGGTATAGTAGAAAGAATTCCATGCCAAAAATCTAGAGCTATTATTTGATTTTGCTCAGGCATCTGAGGAAAAATTATACTTTTCTTGGAAAGATGATAATATTTCCAGATACTATGAGTTTCTGAATTTTTGTCATTGAAGACTTTATCCTAAATGACATGCTAACACTTTGGCTGGTAGATCATCTTTATATTAACCAGGGGTAATTAGTGTGTATTGAAGGTTATTTAACTATTACAGTAATCAATAAATTAAATTCATTATTGGTTCATACTGTAAGTTCTTGGTTCTTTGAGTCTATGTGGACAACAGGACAATCCTTCCCACTTGAGGAAAATAGATCCATGGCCAGTTTTACATGTAATGTGTGTAACTTCATTTTGGCAAAATTATTTTAAATTTGCTCCATCTCAGTGTCTAATTTACAGAATGTCATTTATGAAAGGCAGAAGATTGTTCTCTTCTTTGTGCATTTGTCAATTCAATTTATGCTCAGATATCAGAGGGAAAATAAAAGTGAGAAAGAAGGAAGAGAAAAAATAAGAGATGACTGAGAAAAGGTAGATCAGATCAGATCAGTCGCTCAGTCGTGTCCGACTCTTTGAGACCCCATGAACCGCAGCATGCCAGGCCTCCCTGTACATCACCAGCTCCCAGAGGTCACTCAGACTCGCATCCATCGAGTCAGTGATGCCATCCAGCCATCTCATCCTCTGTCGTCCCCTTCTCCTCCTGCCCTCAACCCCTCTCAGCATCAGAGTCTTCTCCAATGAGTCAACTCTTCGCATGAGGTGGCCAAAATACTGGAGTTTCAGCTTTAGCATCATTCCTTCCAAAGAAATTCCAGGATTGATCTCCTTCAGAATGGACTGGTTGGATCTTCTTGCAGTCCAAGGGACTCTCAAGAGTCTTCTCCAACACCACAGTTCAAAAGCATCAATTCTTCGGCGCTCAGCCTTCTTCACAGTCCAGCTCTCACATCCATACATGACCACAGGAAAGACCATAGCCTTGACTAGGCGAACCTTTGTTGGTAAAGTAATGTCTCTGCTTTTGAATATGCTATCTAGGTTGGTCATAACTTTCCTTCCAAGGAGCAAGCGTCTTTTAATTTCATGGCTGCAGTCACCATCTGCAGTGATTTTGGAGCCCAGAAAACCTCAGATATGCAGATGACACCACTCTTATGGCAGAAAGTGAAGAGGGGCTAAAAAGCCTCCTGATGAAAGTGAAAGTGGAGAGTGAAAGGTTGGCTTAAAGCTCAACATTCAGAAAATGAAGATCATGGCATCTGGTCCCATCACTGCATGGGAAATAGATGGGGAAACAGAAAAGGTAGATACAAAATAGCAAAGACTAAAAATTAAATAAAATATGCTTTGAAATCAGTCAACAGTTTCGGTTGAGGGTACTGAATGAATAGGGAGTGGAGGATTTCCTGAGCTGTCCAGCTAGAGATGGATTGGAGGGTAACTCAGAATCAGCATCAGGATTTGCCTCTCAGAATCTTTATATTTCTAAGTCAAATAAAGAAAAGAAAAGAAAATTCTGAACATATGTGAATTGAGGAAATCAGTTGCCTCAGAGTTCCATCTTCAAGGTTCTGGCTGTTCATTGTATACATACATAGTTAAATATCTCCACTCACAATGACATAGCCACATATTCATTTGTAATGGAAAATAAATACTCAATGTTCTTAGAAGTTGTTCTGTGTTCAAGAGATAACTTCCGGTAGGAGAGTCTAACCCTTTGACCTGCTGAGCATTTAAAACATTTATGTGTTTATAGCTGGTTTTATGCTTTCATCTGTTGAGTTTGTTGGGACAATAAACATGTCTAAATAACTGTTTCTCTGGAATCTGAGTGTGCCTCATATATTTTAAGTGATCAAGAAATAGTTCACTATTAAAATATTCTTATGAACACATTTATTCCTCTAAATGGTTTTAAACCATTAATTTGACAAGACAAGATGCAAAATCCTATACTTTATCGATATTATATTTTATTAAAATAAATATATCTGCTTTGAACACTTGGGATATTCTTCAAACTTCTTAATATAATCAATTGGAACAAATAAATCTTTAAAGAATTCTCAGAACATGTATATCCATAATAACTATCCCACAATGATAAATGAAATAAGATAAATTAAGTAGGTCTACACAATGACACCCACTCCAGTACTCTTGCCTGGAAAATCCCATGGATGGAGGAGCCTGGTGGGCTGCAGTCCATGGGGTCGCTGAGAGTCAGACACAACTGAGTGACTTCACTTTCACTTTTCACTTTCATGCATTGGAGAAAGAAATGGCAACCCACTCCAATGTTCTTGCCTGGAGAACCCCAGGGATGGGGGAGCTTGGTGGGCTATCGTCTATGGGGTCGCACAGAGTCGGACACGACTGAAGAGACTTAGCAGCAGCAGCAGCACACAATGACAAATTCAACAACATAGGAGGAAAACCAAAACATCTACATGGATATGCAAAGTGTAAAATACTGAGAAACATTTTCATTCAGCAACATATTAGAAAATTATAGACTGAAATTTCAGTTTCTGAAAATTTTGGTACATATTCTTTTGAAACATGTGATTGTAATTCATGCCTAAATATGTTTCTCTTTAACTGTCTATATAGTAAAACCTGGAGCTTCCCTTGTAGCTCAGTTAGTATCTGCATACAATGCACGAGGCCTGGGTTTGATCCCTGGGTTGGGAAAATCCCCTGGAGAAGGGAGTGGCAACCCATTCTGGTGTCCTTGCCTGGGAAATCCCATGGACAGAGGAGCCTGGTGGGCTGCCATCCACAGGGTCACAAAGAGTTGGGCGCAACTGAGAGACTAACACTGTCTCTGTCACTGTCATAATAAAACCTGCTTCCCATGTGAGCTATAGTGACCATTAAAATTATGCAGCAAAAGTTTCGAGGTTCTAAAAAATGCCTAACCAGTTCATTAGGTTAAAAAGAGATAAATTTTAAAGAAATATCACATTTTCCAAATCAGTTTCTTTATAGCAAAAGTGTTACTTCTAAACCCTGAATATGGTTGAATAGACTTTGGAAACAAATACACACACACACACACAATAAAACTATCAGAGATGTCATATTGCCTAACATATATAATTATATAACTTTTGTTTTGTTTTATAAATATAAAATTTGTTTTATAAATAATGTGACCCTAAATGTCTGCAGTATACTTTTTGAGAGTGCAGGATCTAAACTCTGGTTTGGAATTTGAACCTCAAAATCTGTACTTACAAACTTTGTGACCTGGGTAAGTCATTCAACATAATCTCTGTAATGAAACATAATAGAATCCAACACACTAGGGTTTAAAGAGAATAATGTAAATGAGGACCTTCAAAATTGTCAAAAATTGTCTAGTAAATAATAGGCATGAAATAAGTTCAAAATATGTTTTATTATTCTTTTGTTTCCCCATTCAACTTTAGTGCCACATCACTATAATTAGTTTTACTTGAGTTTTCTCAAAATCTACTCTTTTATATAACTATCCAAAGATGATTTCCTGAGGGATGGAGAGATTGACTGGGTCATTATCATATGCAGTTTTGGAAGATATCCAGTTTTATTACTCAGATGATTGTGTGAAAAGTCTCTTTTGTGTCTTTTTCTATATCTCATTCTCCTCTTTGAAATGTATCAATAAATTTAAATTTAATTTGAGGGATCTTCTTTCCATAAATTATGAGGTCAACTGACTGCATAATGCTATGTGTCTTGTTTCATTCACAATATTCATAAGACCCTAAAAATGAGAAAATATCCATTCATTAACTCCCTGAAGATAGATGCTGACATTTTCTCTAAGACTTTAATATACCTTGTATAGAACACAATTCATGAATTGTATTTCCACAGACACTAAAATTAACTCTCCAGCTAGGTATAAGTACAAATTAATGAGTCTAACAAGTAATTAAAGGTCTCTGAATGTAAGTTTTTATATTTGAAGTTTTCAGTTCTCTTTTGTAATAAGAGGCTATTGATTTACGTATCAAAATGTTATTTGGGGTTTATACACAAAGGAACAGGAAATATACTTTAACATTTATATACCAGTGTTGATAGAAGCATTTTTCACAATAGCCAAAAGCTGATGACAACTCTAATGGCCATAAATTAGTGAATGTGCAAACAAATTATGGTATATACAGACAGTGGAATCATATGGCTTTAAATGGGAAGGAAATACTGATACATGCTATCAGATGAATCTTGAAGAAATTAACAGTAACAGATGAATCTTGAAGAAATTATGCTAAGCACAATAAGCCAGACACAGAAACACTTATATTTTATGATCTCCCCTTTATGAGGTACCTAGAATAGTCAAATTCATTGAAATGGAAAGTATAACAGTACAACAGGGACTGGAGGGATGAGGAGACAGGGAATTACTTTTTTACGCATAGTTTCAATTTGAGATGATGAAAAAAAATTCTGTTAGAGAGTGTTCTTGTATATTTTATACTATACTATATACTAAGTCACTTCAGTCGTGTCCTACTCTGTGTGACCCCATAGACAGCAGCCCACCAGGCTTCCCCGTCCCTGGGATTCTCCAGCCAAGAACACTGGAGTGGATTGCCATTTCCTTCTCCAATGCATGAAAGTGAAAAGAGAATGCTGTGTCATGTCGGACTCTTAGCAACCCCATGGACTGCAGCCTACCAGGCTCTTCCATCCGTGGAATTTTCCAGGCAAGAGTACTGGAGTGGGGTGCCATTGCCTTCTCCGTCTTGTATATTTTACCACAACTTAAAGAAAAATATGAAAAGGAGTTAAATATCTACACAAAACAAGAACATTAAAAATACCGTGTACAAGGTAGCAATTTGTAAAGAACTATCATAATCTTTGGGTTTCCCTCAGAGCTCAGAACCTGCAATACAGGAGACCCTGGTTTGATTCCTAGTTTGAGAAGATCTGCTGGAGAAGGAATAGGCTACCCACTCCAGTGTTCTTGGGTTTCCTTTGTGGCTCAGCTGGTAAAGAGTCTGCCTGCAATGTGGGAGACCTGGGTTCAGTTTCTCAGTTGGAAAGATCCCCTGGAGAAGGGAAAGGCTATCAAAATCTTTACTATCATTATCTTCAATATATGAATATGCAAAATAAATAGTTGTTAGATTTTCTAAATTATATGAAACATTATAAAAAATTATTGTGCAGACAATATGCATGTCCTGTTATATTTTGTTATGTTAAATTTAGACTCTATTTCAGTTTGAATTTAAACAATCTTAATACAAAATATTGGCAAACATTATCATCATTGGACTTATTCCATTAGTATTTTGTAAAATGGAGTAATGTACATACTACATTATTCCTGGAACTTCTGGCATAAAATACTTAAAGTCAAATGATAAATGAAACAGCTCCTTAAAAAATATACATGATTCAGTTCAGTTCAGTTCAGTCGCTCAGTCGTGTCCGACTCTTTGTGATCCCATGAATTGCAGCACGCCAGGCCTCTCTGTCCATCACCAACTCCCGGAGTTCAACCAAACTCATGTCCGTTGAGTCGGTGGTGCCATCAAGTCATTTCATCCTCTGTCGTCCCCGTCTTCTGCTCCCAATCCCTCCCAGCATCAGAGTCTTTTCCAATGAGTCCACCCTTCCCATGAGGTGGCCAAAGTATTTGAGTTTCAGCTTTAACATCAGTCCTTCCAAAGAACACACAGGACTGATCTCCTTTAGAATGGGCTGGTTGGATCTCCATGGAGTCCAAGGGACCCTCAAGAGTCTTGTCCAACACAACAGTTCAAAGCATCAATTCTTCAGCTTTCAGCTTTCTTCACAGTCCAACTTTCACATCCATACATGACCACTGGAAAAACCATAGCCTTGTCTAGACAGACCTTCAGTTCAGTTTAGTTCAGTCGGTCAGTAGTGTCCAACTCTTTGCAACCCTATGACTCACAGCATGCCAGGACTTGCTGTCCATCATCAACTCCTGAAGTTCACTCAGACTCATGTCCATAGAGTCAGTGATGCCATCCAGCCATCTCATCCTCTGTCGTCCCCTTCTCCTCCTGCCCCCAGGACCTCCGAGCATCAGAGTCTTTTCCAATGAGTCAACTCAACACAGGAGGTGGCCAAAGTACTGGAATTTCAGCTTTAGCATCATTCCTTCCAAAGAAATCCCAGGGCTGATCTCCTTCAGAATGGACTGGTTGGATCTCCTTGCAGTCCAAGGGACTCTCAAGAGTCTTCTCCAACACCACAGTTCAAAAGCATCAATTCTTTGGTGGCCAGCCTTCTTCACAGTCCAAATCTCACATCCATACATGACCACAGGAAAAACCATAGCCTTGACTAGACGGACCTTAGCTGGCAATGTAATGTCTCTGCTTTTCAATATGCTATCTAGGTTGGTCATAACTTTCCTTCCAAGGAGTAAGCGTCTTTTAATTTCATGGCTGCAGTCACCATCTGCAGTGATTTTGGAACCCCCCCTCCAAAAAATAAAGTCTGACACTGTTTCCCTATCTATTTGCCATGAAGTGATGGGACCAGATGCCATGATCTTTTGTTTTTTGAATGTTGAGCTTTAGGCCAACTTTTTCACTCTCTACTTTCACTTTCATCAAGAGGCTTTTTAGATCCTCTTCATTTTCTGCCATAAGGGTGGTGTCATCTGCATATCTGAGGTTATTGATATTTCTCCCGGCAATCTTGATTCCAGCTTGTGTTTCTTCCAGTCCAGTGTTTCTCATGATGTACTCTGCATATAAGTTAAATAAACAGGGTGACAATATACAGCCTTGACGTACTCCTTTTCCTATTTGGAACCAGTCTGTTGTTCCATGTCCAGTTCTGACTGTTGCTTCATGACCTGCATACAGATTTCTCAAGAGGCAGGTCAGGTGGTCTGGTATTCCCATCTCTTTCAGAATTTTCCAGTTTATTGTGATCCACACAGTTAAAGGTTTTGGCATAATCAATAAATCAGAAATAAATGTTTTTCTGGAGCTCTCTTGCTCTTTCTATGATCCAGCAGATGTTTGTAATTTGGTCTCTGGTTCCTCTGCCTTTTCTAAAACCAGCTTGAACATCAGGAATTTCACAGTTCACGTAATGCTGAAGCCTGACTTGGAGAATTTTGAGCATTACTTTACTAGCTTGTGAGATGAGTGCAAATGTGTGGTAGTTTGAGCATTCTTTGGCATTGCCTTTCTTTGAGATTGGAATGAAAACTGACCTTTTCCAATCCTGTGGCCACTGCTGAGTTTTCCAAATTTGCTGGCATATTGAGTGCAGCACTTTCACACGATCATCTTTCAGGATTTGAAATAGCTCAACTGGAATTCCATCACCTCCACTAGCTTTGTTTGTAGTGATGCTCTCTAAGGCTCACTTGACTTCACATTCCAGGATGTTTGTCTCTAGGTCAATGATCACACCATTGTGATTATCTGGGTCGTGAAGCTCTTTTTTGTACAGTTCTTCTGTGTATCCTTGCTACCTCTTCTTAATATCTACTGCTTCTGTTAGGTCCATACAATTTCTGTCCTTTATCGAGCCCATCTTTGCATGAAATGTTCCCTTGGTATCTCTAATTTTCTTGAAAATATCTCTAGTCTTTCCCATTCTGTTGTTTTCCTCTATTTCTTTGCATTGATTGCTTCTTGCTATTCTTTGGAATTCTGCATTCAGATGCTTTTATCTTTCCTTTTTCTCCTTTGCTTTTCACTTCTCTTCTTTTAACAGCTATTTGTAAAGCCTCCCCAGACAGCCATTTTGCTTTTTTGCATTTCTTTTCCATGGGGATATTCTTGATCCCTGTCTCCTGTACAATGTCATGAACCTCATTCCATAGTTCATCAACCACTCTATCAGATCTAGGCTCTTAAATCTATTTCTCACTTCCACTGTATAATCATAAAGAATTTGATTTAGATCATACCTGAATGGTCTAGTGGTTTTCCCTACTTTCTTCAATTTAAGTCTGAATTTGGCAATAAGGAGTTCATGTTCTGAGCCATAGTCAGCTCCGGTCTTGTTTTTGCTGACTGTATAGAGCTTCTCCATCTTTGGCTGCAAAGCATATAATAAATCTGATTTCAGTGTTTACCATCTGGTGATGTCTGTGTATAGAGTCCTCTCTTGTGTTGTTGGAAGAGGGTGTTTGTTATGACCAGTGCATTTTCTTGGCAAAACTCTATTAGTCTTTGCCCTGCTTCATTCTGTATTCCAAGGCCAAATTTTCTTGTTACTCCAGGTGTTTCTTGACTTCCTACTTTTGCATTCCAGTCCCCTATAATGAAAAGGACATCTTGTGTTGGGTGTTAGTTCTAAAAGGTCTTGTAGGTCTTCATAGAACCATTCCCCTTCACCTTCTTCATCATTACTGGTTAGGGCATAGACTTGGATTACTGTAATTTTGAATGGTATGCCTTGGAAATAAACAGAGATCAATCTGTCGTTTTTGAGATTGCATCCAAGTACTGCATTTCAAAATCTTTTGTTGACCATGATGGCCTCTCCATTTCTTCTGAAGGATTCCTGCCCGCAGTAGTAGATATAAAGGTCATCTGAGTTAAATTCACCCATTCCAGTCCATTTTAGTTTGCTAATTCCTAGAATGTCGACATTCACTCTTGCCATCTCTTGTTTGACCACTTCCAATTTGCCTTGATTCACGGACCTGACATTCCAGATTCCTATGCAATATTGCTCTTTACAGCATCGGACCTTGCCTCTATCTCCAGTCACATCCACAGCTGGGTATTGTTTTTGCTTTGGCTCCATCCCTTCATTATTTCTGGAGTTATTTCTCCACTGATCTGAAGTAGCATATTGGGTACCTACTGACCTGGGGAGTTCCTCTTTCAGTATCCTATCATTTTGCCTTTTCATACTGTTCATGGGGTTCTCAAGGCAAGAGTACTGAAGTGGTTTGCCATTTCCTTCTCCAGTGTACCACATTCTGCCAGACCTTTTCACCATGACCCTCCCATCGTGGGTGGACCCACGGGCATGGTTTATTTTCATTGAGTTAGATGAGACTGCGGTCCTAGTGTGATTAAATTGACTAGTTTTCTTTGAGTATGGTTTCAGTGTGTCTGCCCTCTGATGTCTTCTTGTAATACCTACCATCTTACTTGGGTTTCTCTTATCTTGTACGTGGGGTATCTCTTTCACGACTGCTCCAGCAAAGCGCAGCCGCTGCTCCTTACCTTGGACGAGGGGTATCTCCTCACCGCCGCCACCTCTGACCTAGAACATGTAATAGCCCTTCTAGGCCCTCCTACACCAGCACAGCCACCCACCGCTCCTTGGAGGTAGGGTTGCTTCTCCTGGCCCCCATCCATGACCTCGGACGTAGGGTAGCTCCTCTCGGCTGTTCCTGAGCCGTCACAGCCTGGCACTCTTGGCCGCTGCCCCCGACCTTGGACGTGGGGTGACTCCTCTTGGCCGCCTCCTCTCAGGCATGGGGTCCTCCCCGTTTCTGACCCTGACCGTGGATGTGGGGTAGCCACTGCAGAGGACCGCGCTGAATCATGTAGACATGATTAATTTTAAATAACTCTATTTTGCCCTCTTTTCATAGCAAAGAACATTTTTTTGAATGTGTTACCTGGGTTTTCTATTTCTTTTTTTGTCTCTTGTTCCAAATTCAGGCTTCTCCAATTTTATCTTTGGTTCTTGAAAATGGGTGTTTAGTTTGATGAAGATAAGTCAGGAGTGTGGAGAAAAAAATCAAGAGACACTTAGTGCCTGCAACTGAAAGTGCTTTGTTATTTGGATACATCTCTCTACCTGCACAAAGCATGAACACCTTGTTCAACTTTTATAACCTTTTTACACTTTGGATTGTAGAATTACTCAGAACTGGCTTCAAAATTATACAGTTGATGTCATTAAATTTGAAAGCTGTCACTGAAAATATATCAAGAACAAATTTAAAACTTCATGAACAAATTAATTGAATAATTTTAATAATGTTTTAGTAAAAACTGTAGAGTACTGGATTATTATAGAAATTGACTTTATTTTGGATATTTTAAAACATTTATTTGACCATTCTAATATGGTTCATGGTTAGTGAACTAACATATTTTATTTTACATCCTGACAATGACATTAATACACAAGGAGAAATCTCTCAGGTAAGGGAAGATATGAATGGGCACTTAATCAACAATGAACAATAAGTCACTTCATTGAGTTGTTAAAAAAAGTTTGTCCCCAAAGTTTGTTCAAGATTAAATTCACTGAGGAATCATGCTCTAGAGGACTGAGAGACTTTTTTCAGTGCACGGTATATTTTCAGAGGCTTCTCCTGGCCAATCATTTTAGGGGAATTAAATGAAAAGAGAGTCTTCTAATAGCAAAGAATAAACCTCTTATTTGGGCTTCCTAGGTGGTGCTAGTGGTAAAGAACCCACCTGCCAATTCAGGACATGTAGGAGATGATGATTTCATCCTTGGGTTGGGAATGTCTTCTGGAGGAGAGCGTGGCAAATCACTCCAGTATTTTTGACTGGGGAATCTCATGGACAGGGGAGCCTGGCAAGCTACAGTCCATAGGGTCACAAAGAGTTGGACATGACTGAAGTGACTTAGCATGTATGCACATCTCTTATTAATAGGAAATCAGTAATGTTGTTTAAACAAGAATCCTTTATTTTCAGTAAATCAGTGTATATTTGAAACTCTCAAGTCTAAGATGGCACTGGAGTAAAGTAAGAGTCTGTCTTTGTGTATGATAGATGTATTTAATAAGATTCTCACTAATTAATTGACTTAAAGTACCATTTAACTTAGATAACATTCTCATGCAAAATTTCAAATCAAACTTTGTCCAGAAGAAATTAATCTTTCTCAAAAAGAAATGCATAAATAGGTAACTGCTGCTGCTGCTGCTAGTCGCTCAGTCGTGTCCGACTCTGTGCGACCAGACGGCAGCCCACCAGGCTCCTCCATCCCCGGGATCTCAGGCAGAATCGGAGGGGGCCATTCTCTCCAATGAGAAGAGGAAGGAGTCGCCAGTCGTGTCCGCCAGGAGCCCGGACAGGCTCCTCCATCCAGGGACTCCAGGCAAGAGCACTGGGGGGGGGGGCCATCCCCCCCCCCAAAAAAGAAAAGGACTTACAATTTGAAAGATACTGTTATAAATTACTATAATAAAGTATAGAAACCAAACCCAGGAGTCTTTAATATAGCTATGGCAAGTCCTTAAATCTGAATCTCTCTACACATGGTCTTTCAAAACAAACAATGCAATTGAATAGGCACATAAGATCACATATAACTAACACTTTATCCTAACTGAGACACTGAGAATAAACAAATTCCAAATTGATTATAAATAAATAAATAAGCATCAAATTCCAGCAGGGCAATCTGGAGTTTATGGTCCAAGCTTGAGAGGAGAGTAAGAGAACTTGCAGAGAGTATTGAAAAGAAGAGGGAAGTAGCAATCCCAAGATACAGAATAGCTGTAATTGTGTAAAAGAGTTGATCATGCTAATTTTTGAAAACTTTTTATTTTGTATTTGGCTATAGCTAATTAACAATGTGTTAATAGTTTCAGGTGAATAGTGAAGGGATTCAGTCATACATATACATGTGCCCATTTTCCCCCAAATTCCTCTCCTACCCAGGTTGTGATGTAGCATTGAACAGAGCTCCATGTGCTATACAGTAGGTCTGTGTCTATTATCCATTTAAATTATAGGAGTGTGTACACATCCACCCCAAACTCCTTGTCCCTTCCCCCTTCCTTTCCCCTAGCATCCATAAGTTTGTTCTGTAAGTCTGGGAGTCTTTTTCTGTTTTGCAAGTTCATTTGTATCATTTCTTTGTAGATTCCACTTACAAAGAATGCCATATGATATTTCTCCTTCTCTGTATGACTTACCTCACTCAGTATGACAATCTCATAGTCCACCCATGTTACTGCAAATGGCAATATTTCATTCTTTTTAATGACTGAGTAATATTCCATTGTATATATGTACCATATCATCTTTATCCATTCCTCTGTCAATGGACATTTAGGTTGCTTCCATGTCTTGGCTATTGTACATTAGATGGCCAAGAAGGATATGAAAACATGTTCAATCTTGTCAATTATTAGACAAATGTAAATCAAAACTATGATTTACAAAACTATATCACCTCACACCAGTCAAGATGGCTATCATCAAAACAAAAACACAAACCCACAAACATTAAGTGTTGGAGAAGGTGTGGAGAAAAGGGAACCCTCCTACATTCTTGGTGGGAATGTAATTGGTTACAGCCACTATGAAGAACAGTATGGAGATTCCTTATAAACCCAAAATCTGAGCTACCATATGACACTGCAAGTCCACTCCTTAGCATATATCTGAAGAAAATCATAATTTGAAACAATATATGCACCCAATGTTCTTTGCAGCAGTATTCCCAATAGCCAGAATATGGAAGCAACCTAACTGTCCATCAATAAAGGAATTCATAAAGAAGATGTGATATATATACATAATGAAATATTACTAAGCCATAAAATGAACAAAATGCCATTTGCTGCAGCATGTATGGACCTAGTAATTGTCATACTGAGTGAATTAAGTCAAATAGAGAAAGAAAAATATATGTCACTTATATGTAGAATCTAAAAAGACTACAAATGAACTTATTTACAAAACAGAATTTGAGTTACAGATGTAGAAAATAAACTTACAGTTATAAGAAGGGGTATAGTTTGGGAGGGGTAAATTGGAAGATTCAGATTGACACATACACTCTGTGATATATAAAACAGAAATGCAATCTCACATTGCATCACAGCAAAGCAATGGGCCCATAATCCTGAAATTCACTGAACTTATGTTTCCCTATAACTCAGAAACATGTTCTATTCCATTTGTTTCTTTAGCCTTTTCCACTTTTATTTTTTTCTCTTACTACTGCATTTGTCTTTGTCCCCTTTATATTTATTGTTGTAAGATGCAAAACAGAAGAAAAATCAAAAGTTTATAAAAACAACCTGACTGTATGCATCCTTGTTTATACCCTTTAGGACTTAGATAGAAAATGTTGAAAAACATAGATAGTGGTATATACATTATATTTTAAATAACTCAAGACATAGTTTTTTTGTTGTTGTTGTTGTTTTTACTATTTTTTTCTTTTATTTTTCTTTAAATTTTAATTAGAGGCTAGTTACTTTACAATATTGTATTGGTTTTGCCATACATCAACATGAATCCGCCACGGGTGTACCTGTGTTCCCAATCCTGAACCCCCCTCCCACCTCCCTCCCCATACCATCCCTCTGGGTCATCCCAGTGCACCAGCCCCAAGCATCCTGTATCCTGCATCAAACCTGAACTGGTGATT
This sequence comes from Tragelaphus eurycerus, assembly GCA_935064755.1. Classification (NCBI taxonomy): domain Eukaryota; kingdom Metazoa; phylum Chordata; class Mammalia; order Artiodactyla; family Bovidae; genus Tragelaphus; species Tragelaphus eurycerus. The sequence goes on from CAKXYN010000123.1 coordinate 5,045,245, forward strand.
CATTTCTTATATGATATTATGCGTGTTTCAATGCCATTCTCCCAAATCATTCCCCCTCCCCCCACAGAGTCCAAAAGACTGTTCTATACATCTGTGTCTCTTTTGCTGTCTCACATACAGGGTTATCACTATTGAAGAACTAATGAACAGGTGACATGTAGAAAATCAGTCTTCCATTGTTTTCTTCTGTGAAGAATCTGTGAATTTGTATTATATGTTAAGCATTTACACTTGGTTTGTTTCACAGCTAAAATATGAACAAATGAGTACAGTATTGAAATATTCAATGTGCTGGCATTTGTAGTTTTGATAAATCCCATTGCTGGCAATGGAGTCATGCTAGAAAAATTTGATTTCTGCTGAAAAAGGATTAGAGATTTCCCTGGTGGCTCAGACGATAAAGCATCTGCCTACAATGTGAGAGACCTGGGTTCGATCCCTGGGTCAGGAAGATCCTCTGCAGAAGGAAATGGCAACCCACTCTAGTACTCTTGCCTTGAAAATCCCATGGATGGAAGAGCCTGGTAGGTTACTGTCCATAGGGTCGCAAAGAGTCAGACACAACTGAGTGACTTCACCTTCACTGCATATGAAGAATATCGATGGCTCATATTTCAATGTGGTGTGAGTATGTCTGAGTTGAAATTATATGATGGCAAGGAAATTAAAGAAACTTGTACATTCCCTGTGTTTGGGGCAGGGTTTTACTTCTTGTCCAATAGTCAAAATGTGAATAAGAGCAAAAAGGATTGACCATTAAGGATACATTCTACATTTGCTTCTACAGATGTAATTCTAATCTTTGCAAGTTATTCTGCACCCTAGGAATTTGATGCCTATAAAGTACATCAATCAAGCAGACTTGCCATTTTGGCAAAACATTCCAGTATTTTTACCTGGAGAATTCTGTGGACGGAGAAGCCTGGTAAGCTACAGTCCATGGGGTCGCAAAGAGTTGGACACGACTGACCAAATTCACTTCACTTCTTCTTCTAGGTCCCACTCATGGGAGCAAATAGGAGATCTGAGCGTGAAAATTAAAATCACCAGTGTATTAATTCCCCTAGCACTTTCCCTTAAGAGCCATGATTTGCAATGATCATACCTCTCTAATCAAGCGAAGGCTTCTATCAATGACCCTTATTTTTTAGTTATAGCTATATATTATATAGCATATATATATATATATATATATTTCCTCTTTTGGCCCCTTCATAGCTTGGATAATAGTGACTTCTCACTGTTGTTAGCAGTAGATACATCATCATTTTTAAAAGTCTCTTAATCTTGAAAACTTTGTAAATAGCTTTCAGTTGTTTCTTTGAAGACTAATATCTGTTCCTGTCAGGACACTGACATACAGGTGGGGGTTATAATATTTAATACACACATTTTTATAGAAGAATACCACAAGCATCCCTATTGAAGCTATAAATGATTCACAATTTCCTATTTTCACAGTTGTTACCTTGGGTTTTCCTGTATCAAATAATACAATAATAAGGAGAAACACAAATACTTTTAGCCAAATTCAACATCTTCTCCTGTCTAAATATCCTGAACTGCAAACACATTGACATTGATTTGAGGAATAGAAATTGTCTTAAATACAAATGCATAATGCATCCACAGAAAGTTACTGTGATGAAAGGATAATTTTAACACTTTAAAATTTTAAAAACACTTTTTTTTGTTCTCAGAACTATGTTCTATTAGCCAAAATTACTTTCTCCTATTAATTTGGATAAAAAAATATATTTTCAAGATTAGCTTGTTTTTCACCTCTTAAAAGAAAGAATTGTTTCTTCTAAAGTCTGATTTTAATAAAAACTGAGAAAATTAAGTTACAAGGTGAACTTTATTTTTTTCTGGTAATGGCACAAACACTGGTGCCTTTTATTCATCTTGAAGAATTTCTCTATTAGATTGATTCTGTAGTAGATTAATTCTACTTTTGGGGTGCTTTTGCACAAATGGAATAAAACCTCCTTGTAGAGTTCGTTGAATTGATTAAATCATCCATTGTTAGAATCAACTGCCCATTTATTGCTTTAGGATTAGTAACAAATACATTCAGTGTGGGTGACACATTCTTATAATTACCTACAGTTAACCTTCTATACCAGAGTTTTGCCATAGCACTTTTCACCTCTGAATTTCTCAAGGTGTATATTAAAGGGTTCAGCATGGGAGTGATGATGGTATATACCACAGTTATGGATTTATCAATGGGAAAATTGGAAACAGGTCTCACATCCATAAAAATACAGGGAATGAAAAAGAGGACCACCACTGTGATGTGGGAACTGCAGGTACATGGGGCTTTGTGCTTTCCTTCCTGACTGTGAGCTCTAAGGGATTGTTGGATGACCCCATAGGACACTAGCAGGAGGATAAAGATAACCATACAGATTGCTCCACCATTAGCAACCACCCTGAGACCTGTAACGTAAGTGTCAGTACAGGCAAGGTCTAACAATGGCTAATGTCACAGATGAAGTGATCAGTGACACTGGGGCCAAAGAAGGGGAATCTGTACATAAAGAGGAGTTGAACCATTGATGGCACAAGACCTCCCACCCAGGCCACCTCCAGCAGCAGGATACAAATCTGTCACTTCATGATGGTCAGGTAGTGTAGTGGCTTATAGATGGCCACATAGTGATCATAGGCCATCATCTCCAGAAGGAAAATCTCAGAACCTCCAAATAAGTGTTCTACAAAGAGCTCTCCCATGCAAACTGGGAAGGAAATTGTCTTTTTACCACTGAGTAAGTCTATAATCAATTTGGGTGAAATGGCAGTGGAATAAACTGTATCCATGAGTGAAAAGTAAGCAAGGGAGAAGTACATGGGGAGTCCATAGAGGGGCTGGCAAAAACAATCACCATAATGAGCAAGTTGCCCACCATTGTCACAAGGTAGATGAACAAAACAAATAATGCATTTTGCCCCTCAGGATCCTGAGTGAAACCCAGGAAAATAAATTCTGTTACTTTGCTACTATGTCCCATTTAGTCTTCTGTAGGAGGCTCAGTCAGAGAAGACAATGGCACCCCATTTCAGTACTCTTGCCTGGAAAATCCCATAGACGGAGAAACCTGGTGGGCTGCAGTCCATGGGGTTGCTGAGAGTCGGACGTGACTGAGCGACTTCACTTTCACTTTCATGCATTGGAGAAGGAAATGGCAACCCACTCCAGTGTTCTTGCCTGGAGAATCCCAGGGACGGGGGAGCCTGGTGGGCTGCCATCCATGGGGTCACACAGAAACGGACACGACTGAAGTGACTTAGCAGCAACAGCAAGAGGCTCAGTATTAAAGAATCCACTTATCAATATACTAGACACAGGAAATGCAGGCTCAATCCCTGGGTTGGGAAGATCCCTGCAGAAGGAAATGACAGCCCACTCCAGTATTATTGCCCCAAAAATCCTATGGACAGAGGAGCCTGTCAGGCTACAGTGCATGGGTTCACAAAGAGTCGATCACAACTTAGTGAATGTTTCAGAAGTAAGAACTCAGGAGAACCAGACCTGTACTGAGACTGTGAACAGGACTGTAAACATATCTGTTACATTTTGGAACACATCTTCATCATTATATCGTCTATGGTGTTTTGCACATAGAACACATATAGTAAATATCTACTGAGTTCTTTCAATGAGCCCGTGAAGACTTCATTTGGGAATTCTGTTATTCTTCAGATGATTTTGTTGGGGTTATAAGAGATTATATCTTTATGTCTTAGAGCATCTTCTACAGAGAGAAGTAATCAAAGGCCGAACAGGCAATCATACATTTAATAGAACTTTATTGAAATTATATCAGTTCTTGGCACAAAAGCCATCAATGACAAACTGGTGAAAGATCTCTGTTCCCCAGAAATTTCCTCTGGCAATGACAATCAACTATAGTGAAGGACAAGGAAGCTTGGTGTGCTGCAACCCATGGAGTTAGAAAGAGTCAGACAGACACAAACACGACTTAGCAACTGAACAACAACAAAACTGACATACTGACAACAGACCACAACCCATTCTTTTTAATCAGTAGTGTTTTTAGTGATTACCATTACAATATGACTTATGGAACACCAAAAATATCTTTTGGAATAATTCCCTTAGTATTATGACAGTCCACACTATTAGATATTCAATCCTTCACATCTCAAACGCTGTTTGATTTTCATGAATCTCATTAGCTCTATCAAAGAGCTGTACCAAATATAGAGAATTATATAACATATTGTTTCCTACAGCAATTACTTGGTTTGACTCTTTGACTATCAGATTTTTAAGGAACTGTAATTTTCTTCATTTAATCTAATTTTTTTAAATTGGAGTATAGTTGCTTTGCAATATTGTATTAGTTTCTGCCATACAACAAAGTGAATCATTTGTATGTACACATATCAGTTCAGTTGTTCAGTCGTGTCTGACTCTTTGCAACCCCATGGAATGCAGTATGCTATGCTTCCCTGTCTGTCACCAACTCCCAGAGCTTGCTCAAACTCCTGTCCATCAAGTTGGTGATGCCATCCAACAATCTATTCCTGTGTCATCCCCTTCTCCTCCTACCTTGAAAGTTTCCCAGCATCAGGGTCTTTTCAAAAGAGTCAATTCTTCACATCAAGTGGCCAAAGTATTGGAATTTCAGGTTTAGCATCAGTCCTTTCAATGAATATTCAGGATTGATTTCCTTTAGGATGGACAGGTTGGATCTCCTTGCAGTCCAAGGAACTCTCAAGAGTCTTCTCCAACACCACAGTTCAAAAGCATCAATTTCAGTGCTCAGCTTTCTTCACAGTCCAACTCTCACATCCATACCTGAGTCTTAGGCTGAACTGACTTGAAGACAGAGTCTAGGGTAAATACATAGTTCATTAACATAGCTTGACAAACATTTCCATAAGAAAAAAGCATTGGCTAGCCCAAGGTTTGAGAAAAGTTAAGTTTAGGTGGAGCAAAGTGTGGTCATGGCAATGCAGAATTATAAGAGAAACCTCTTTTTAAATTTGTATAGAGAAGGGTGGAAAAAAATCTAACACTTTTTTGTTTCCTCCTGCAGCTGGAAATGTCTGACACTTGCAATCTTTTTCCTCTGTTTGGAGACTCCTCTCCTTTCTGCCTGTTACCATCTCAATACTGTACATAGAAAGCCCTAAAGATAGTATCAGAAAATTACTAGAGCTAATCAGTGAATTTAGTAAGTCACAGGATAGAAAATCAATACACAGAAAACACTTGTATTTCTATATACTGACAATGAAAAATCAGAAAGATAAATTAAGGAATCAATACCATTCATCACTGCAAGCAAAATGATTAAGTATCTATGAATAAACTTACCTAAGGAGAAAAAAGAACTGTAGACAGAAAATTATAAGACACTGATGAAAGAAATCAAAGATGACATAACTGGATGGAGAGATATTCCATGTTCTTGGGTAGAAAGAATCAATACTGTGAAAATGACTATATTACCAAATGCAACCTACAGATTCAATGCAATCCTTGTCAAATTACCAATGGCATTTTTCACAGAACTAGAACAAAAGATTTCACAATTCATATGAAAACTCAAAGCACCCAAAACAGCTAAAGGAGCCTTTAGAAGTAAGAATGGAGATGGAACAATCAACCTTCCTGACTTCAGATTATATTACAAAGCTACAGTTATGAAAACAGTTTGGTACTGGCTGCTGCTGCTGCTAAGTCACTTCAGTTGTGTCTGACTCTGTGCAACCCCATAGATGGCAGCCCACCAGGCTCCCCTGTCCCTGGGATTCTCCAGGCAAAAACACTGGATTGAGTTGCCATTTCCTTGCCCAATGTATGAAAGTGAAAAGTGAAAGGGGAGTCACTCAGTCATGTCCGATTCTTAGCGACCCCATGGACTGCAGCCTATCAGGCTTCTCCATCAATGGGATTTCCCAGGCAAGAGTACTGGAGTGGGGTGCCATTGCCTTCTACAAACACAAATACAGGCCAATGGAACAAGATAGAAAGGCCAGAAATAAACCATGCACCTATGGGTAACTTATCCTTGACAAAGGAGGCAAAAATATACAATAGGGCAAAGACAGCCTCTTCAATAAATGATGCTGGGAAAACTGGACAGCTACATGTACAAGGATGAAGTTAGAACACTTCCTAACACCATACACAAAGATAAACTCAAAATGGATTAAAGACCTAAATGTAAGACCAAAAACTTTAAAACTCTTAGAGGAAAACAGAGCAGAACACTCGATGACATAAATCAAAGCAAGATCCTCTATGCTTCAACTCCTAGAGTAACAGACATAAAAACAAAAGTAAACAAATGGGACCTGATTAAACTTAAAAGCTTTTGCACAGCAAAGGAAATTATAAGCAAGGTGAGAGACAACCTTCAGAATGGGAGAAAATAATAGCAAATGAAACAACTGACAAAGGATTAATTGCCAAACTATACAAGCAGCTCATACAACTCAATGCCAGAAAAACAAACAGCCCAATAAAAAAGTAGGAAAAAAACCTAGACTAACATTTCTCCAAAGAAGACATATAGATGGCTAATAAGCACATGAAAAGATCTCAACATGACTCATTATCCAGTTCAGTTCAGTCACTCAGTTGTGTCTCTTTGCAACCCAGTGAATCAGAACACGCCAAGGCCTTCCTGTCCATCACCAACTCCCAGAGTCCACCTAAACCCAAGTCCTTTGAGTCAGTGATGCCATCCAACAATCTCATCCTCTGTTGTCCCCTTTTCTTCCTGCTCTCAATCTTTCCCAGCATGAGGGTCTTTTCAAATGATTCAGCCCTTTGCATCAGGTGGCCAAAGTATTGGAGTTTCAGCTTCAGCATCAGTCCTTCCAATGAACACCCAGGACTGATCTCCTTTAGGATGGGCTGGTTGGACCTCCTTGCAGTCCAAGGGACTCTCAAGAATCTTCTCAAACACCACAGTTCAAAAGCATCAGTTCTTCAGCACTCAGCTTTCTTTATAGTTCAACTCTCCCATACATGACTACTGGAAAAACTATAGCCTTGACTAGATGGACCTTTGTTGGCAAAGTAATGTCTCTGCTTTTTAATATGCTATCTAGGTTGGTCATAAATTTCCTTCCAAGGAGTAAGCACCTTTTAATAATGTCATGGCTGCAGTCACCATCTGCAGTGATTTTGGAGACCATACCCCCCCCCCCCCCCCAACACAAATGTCTGTCACTGTTTTCATTGTTTCCCCATATATTTGCCATGAAGTGAAGGGGCCAGATGCCATGATCTTAGTTTTCTGAATGCTGAGTTTTAAGCCAAAATTTTCACTCCTCTTTCACTTTCATCAGGAGGCTCTTTTTCTTCAGTATATGTATACATATATTTCATCTATTATGAATTTCCTTGCCATTTAGGTCACCATAGAGCACTGAGTACAGTTCCCTATGATATACAGTCAGTTCTCATTAGTTATCTATTTTATACATGGTATCAATAGTATGTATATATCAACCTCAATCTCTAAATTCATTTTCATTTAATCTTTACCTGTCCCATAGCTCTTAACCAACATATGGTACATAGCAATATTTCAGAATATATTTTTGAATTGGTCTAACTCACAGCTGTTGCCAACTATTACACTAACAGATTGCTGCTGCTGCTGCTCAGTCGCTTCAGTCATGTCCAACTCTGTGTGACCCCATAGACGGCAGCCCACCAGGCTCCCCCGTCCCTGGGATTCTCCAGGCAAGAACACTGGAGTGGGTTGCCATTTCCTTCTCCAATGCATAAAAGTGAAAAGTGAAAGGGAAGTCACTCAGTCATGTCCGACTCTTAGCAACCCCATGGACTGCGGCCCACCAGGCTCCTCCATCCATGGGATTTACCAGGCAAGAGTACTGGGGTGGGATGCCATAGCAGATAATATTTTTTTCAAAACTCTTGGGGTGAGCTAGATAGTGATTTTTAGTGCTTAAGTACTGCTGCTGCTGCTGCTGCTGCTAAGTCACTTCAGTCGTGTCCGACTCTGTGTGACCCCATAGACGGCAGCCCATCAGGCTCCCCCATCCCTGGGATTCTCAAGTCAAGAATTCTGGAGTGGGTTGCCATTTCCTTCTCCAATGCATGAAAGTGAACAGTGAAAGTGAAGTCGCTCAGTCGTGTCTGACCCTCAGTGACTCCATGGACTGCAGCCTTCCAGGCTCCTCCATCCATCAGATTTTCCAGGCCAGAGTACTGGAGTGGGGTGCCATTGCCTTCTCTGGCTAACTATTATTACTGTTTCTAAATACTTTACTATGAACATTGCATCAGAACAAAACATTTGGATTTTTTAGCTTAATAATATTTATACACAAAATCAAGGATAAAAATATAGCATGCCTATAAGTCACGAACCCTTACCTGGGCATAGAATACAACTATACACTTTAGGAATGATCCCTTTTATTGCATACAAGTATAATATTCATTTGTGATAGGATGTATTTTGACCAGAAACAAGCAGAATGATGGAGAAAAATAGGAAATGAAAGAAAAAAGGCCTTAAATCAGGAGGGAGAAATTATATTTAGGAAATGCTGCTAAGCTGCTAAGTCGCTTCAGTCGTGTCGGACTCTGTGCGACCCCATAGACAGAAGCTCATCGCTCCCCCGTCCCTGGGATTCTCCAGGCAAGAACACTGGAGTGGGTTGCCATTTCCTTCTCCAATGAATGAAAAGTGAAAAGTGAAAGTGAAGTCGCTCAGTCATGTCCGACTCTTAGCGACCCCATGGACTGGAGCCCACCAGGATCCTCCGTCTGTGGGATTTTCCAGGCAAAAGTACTGGGGTGGGGTGCCATTGCCTTCCCCGTTTAGGAAATGAGTACCTACTAAAATAAGAATATTTTTATGAAAATTAAATCTATATTATTTTTTAAAAAAAAATCTTCAGAAAGATTTATTTTTTTAGAGGAGACATGCTGGAAGCCTATTCTTCTAGACTTCCATGAGTTACTCAGGGGGCTTACAGAACACATATTTGTAAAAAAAAAAAAAAAAAGGAAAATTCAAAAAGAAAAATAGCATTGATTATTCAGAGAACCCAAACTTTCATGTTATTCAGTGCTCAGAAAAATTACAAAATCACTAAACCTCAAGTAGACAAGTTGATTCTATTTACATATGTTTGCTGAGGGGAAGGGAATCGACAGAGGATGGAGAACGAGGGAATGTGTGCAGGAAATGTTTGAGCTTTTCTTAAAAGTCTGCTCTGATAATATTCAGCATGACTCATTCATGTTACTGCTCCCATCTGATTCAGGAGTTGTATCACTGTTGAAGTTATAGACTGATAAAGGCACACCTCTTGAAAAACTTAAATGTATATAGTTCATAGCCAATTTTTTTTTTTTTTTTCACTCCTTCTGAGAGTGTTAACAGCCTCGGTAGACAGGCCTGAGGTCCCCAAGCAGAAAGAGGAAATAAACTGAAAGCAGCAGACATTTTTCCCTTCTCTGTTGAGAACACCGGGTTCCACCTGAATTTAACTTTTCTCAAACCTTGAGCTAACCAATGTGTTTTTTCTTATGGAAATGTTTTTCTTAAGCTATGTTAATGAAACTACATTTTTACTTTGGAATCTGCCTTTCTTCAATGTGTTCTGCCTAAGACCAACTTTTTTTTTCTTTTCTCAAACCTTGGGGTGATAATGGCTCAACAAACTAGTATTCATGTCAATTATTTGTGCCAGGGATGACACAGCTTGTGCCATTTCATCTCAAAAATGCATATTGTGGGAGAGGAGCCTCGTGAAACTTCCTCAGCCTTGAGGTGTTTCTTTTATCTGATTAGAAGCTTGCTAACAGACATAAAATGCCTTGCTAAAAATTATCAAGGAGGCACTCTTTCTGTCCCCTTCTGAAGTTCATGTCAGAAGCTTTCTCTATCTCTATTATACTTTAATAAAACTTTGCTACACAAAAGCTCCCAGAAGTCAAGCCTTTTCTCTGGACCCTGGATCAAAATCCTCTCCTCCTGTGTGCCACGGTTCACAGCCTCAATGTTTCAGTACTTTCTGCAGAATTTAATGCCCATACCTTTACTGAAATCATCAATGTTGACTGGCATGAGGATAAATTTTCTGTAAAATTTATGTAAAAAGTAAATATATGAACTATTTGCTATCATTTAAGTTATCCAAGATCAACTAAATAACTTTGAAATTGACTTGAAATTTTTGAGAAAACCAGTTTATTTTGTAGTCTAAGCTAAAAAATGCCCCTTTTGCCACTGAATTCATATCTAGCATTCATCATTTCCCCCCCTACACACAATGGATTGCTTTTAAAAATAATAATAATAATAATGGGCTGGCTTTCTAGTTGGATTTTGGGTAAAATGTTCTTATGGCCAGAGATCTTCCTTGGTATTTGATCTTCCAACTTCTTTTTTTTTTTTTTTTTTTTTAATACTGGTAGGTGCTACATTTATATCTGTATGTTTAAATTCTGCCACTTCTAACCTTCTAGTGTGACAAATAATTTTTAACTTTCAGTTAAGCATTGCTAATGGAATGTCTGGTAATACTAGGAAATAATTCTGTAATGAGCTTTGCACTCACTACATATGAGTCATTCCTCATCTCTGCTCCTGCTGCTGCTAAGTCACTTCAGTCGTGTCTGACTCTGTGTGACCCCATAGACGGCAGCCCACAAGGCTCCCCCATCCCTGGGATTCTCCAGCCAAGAACACTGGTATAGGTTGTCATTTCCTTCTCCAATGCATGAAAGTGAAAAGTGAAAGGGAAGTCACTCAGTCGTGTCTGACTCTTCATGACTCCATGGACTGCAGCCCACTAGGCTCCTCCATCCATGGGATTCTCCAGACAAGAGTACTGGAGTGGGGTGCCATTGCCTTCTCCTCTCTAATGTGCCCCAAATTCAGCTTCATTTTCCACATACCTTGATGTAGAATAAAGTATTTCATTATAAGGTGCAAAAAAAGAAAAAAAAAAAACAAAAAAAAAAACCTGTATTGAGCCTCATTAAGTAGGGAAAAATTGCATTATTTGTAGGAAACAAGAAAATCTTTAACTGAGATAAATTTACAGTATTAACTATAGCTTAACTCATGACATAGAACATAAATCTGGTCTCAACAAAGATATTTTACATAAAAACTATACACAGTTTCATAAGACATTGTGACAAGCTTAAAACATATTTCAAACAAAATATATATTTTGAACTAGGAAATTATGAAAATCTTAAAGTATGTTTTTGTCCCTGGAAGTATTCATATAATAAAATATTTTAACGATGCCCAAGTTATTCAACCTGAGGAGAAATTTACTGCAGTTAAATAATAACATGTGTTTTTCCTGGAAACATCAATTCTTCCTTAAAAGTAGTTCATATACTTCCCTGCTGCCTCATTATCTTTGTGTGGCCCAGAGCTTTCTCATGCCATTTTTTCATTCCACCATTTCTCAGAGTATAGATTACAGGGTACAACATAGGGGTGACAGTGGTGTAAAACACTCAAGGATTTACGAATGGGTAAAATGGAAGGAGGTCTCACATACATACAAATACAGGGCATAAAGAAGAGAAGCATCAGAGTAATGTGGGAGCCACAGATTCATAAGGCTTTGAGCCTCTCTTCCTGACCAAGATTCTTCAGGGAGTGCAGAATGACCCCATAAGAGATGAGTAAGACAAATGAGGAGGCAAGTGATTAGAGACATCCATAGGAAAAAGACACATTACTAAATAAATGAGCATCCACAACTAGTTTTCAATCTGGAAGCTAATTAAATTATACATATAGTTAATAACTTACACAAAAATAAAAGCTGAGGAGTAAAGGTTCAATACAAAGTACTTCATATTGTTTTGTTGCTTAGTCGCTAAGTTGTGTCTAACACTTTGCAATCCCATGAACTGTAGCCCACCAGGCTCCTCTCTTCATGGGATTCTCCAGGCCAGAATACTGGAGTACGTTTCTATTTCCTTCACCAAGGAGTCTTCCTGACCCAGAAATCAAACCCGAGTCTCCTGCATTGGCAGATGAATTCTTTACCTCTGAGCCACCAGGGAAGTACTTCATATATATTTTCCAGTTAATAAAGGAGATGACTTTCTCCATTCAAGGGGTAGAAGAATCATCTGAACCACTCACTGAATTCCCAAATAGATGTCTTGGACAATTTCATTTTTTAAAAAGGATTTAGGAAAAGATACCACAATGTCTTCGGCATTCAGCTTTCTTTATAGTCCAACTCTCACATACTTACATGACTACTGGAAAAGCTTTATCTTTGACTAGATGGATCTTTGTCAGAAAAGTAATGCCCTGCTTTTTAATATGTTATCTAGATTGATCATGGAGAAGGCAATGGCACCCCACTCCAGTACTCTTGCCTGGAAAATCCCATGGATGGAGGAGCCTGGTAGACTGCAGTTCATGGGGTGGCTAAGAGTCGGGCACAATGACTGAATGACTTCACTTTTCACTTTCATGCATTGGAGAAGGAAATGGCAACCCACTTCAGTGTACTTGCCTGGAGAATCCCAGGGACGGCAGAGCCTGGTGGTCTGCCATCTATGGAGTTGCACAGAGTCGGACACGACTGAAGTGACTTAGCAGGTTGATCATAGCTTTTCTGAAGAATTGATGCTTTTGAACTGTGGTGTTGGAGAAGTCTCTTGAGAGTCCCTTGGACTGCAAGGAGATCAAACCAGTCAATCCTAAAGGAAATCAATCCTGAATATTCACTGGAAGGATTGATGTTGAAGTTGAGGCTCCAATACTTTGGCCACAAGATGGAAAGAGCTGTTTCATTGGAAAAGACCCTGATGCTAGGCAAGGTTAAAGGCAGGAGAAGGGGATGACAGAGGATGAGATGCTTGAATGGTATCACCAACTCAATGTACATAAGTTTGAGCAAGCTCTGGGAGTTGGTGATGGACAAGGAAGCCTGGTGTGCTGCAGTCCATGGGGTCACAAAGAGCCTAAAACGATTGAGAGACTGAAGTGAACGGAACTGAATCACAATGTCAATAGACAAAAGTAGTTTGTGGAAAGTATTTACATTTTACAAGATATACACGGAGTTAATATCTAAAACAAATATTTCTAAGAGATTAACCAGTATGATATAAAGAAAATAAAGACATTATAAACAAGTAGTTAACAAAGAATAAATCCAAATTGCCAACAAACATACGTTAGGATGCTGAAACTCACATGTGAACAGAAAAATAGGAATTGAAGTAACAGATTGCTTACAGTAGTGTTACCTTGGATTCTTGAAAGCCATTCAATCAAATTTCTCAGATGCTACACCACTTTCTGATTTTTAACAGATAACTAAGTATCTTTAGACAACATTATCAATTGAACCTATTATGAGATTTATAAATATCTGCCCTTTAAAATCAGAGAAGGCAATGGCAACCTACTCCAGTACTCTTGCCTGGAAAATACCATGGATGGAGGAGCCTGGTAAGTAGTAGTCCATGAGATCGTAAAGAGTCAGACATGACTGAGCAACTTCACTTTCATTTTTCACTTTCATGCATTGGAGAAGGAAATGGCAACCCACTCCAGCATTCTTGCTTAGAGAATCCCAGGGACAGAGGAGCCTGGTAGGAGACTGTCTATGGGGTCGCACAGAGTTGGACACGACTGAAGCGACTTAACAGCAGAAGCAGCAGCCCTTTAAAATATCCTCAGAGAGATAAACTCAAAATATTTCTAGGTATATTTAATATTTGAGAAAGTAAATTCATTCTGTACCTCTGTAACATGAAAATATCCCAAAAGAGTATTACATAATTAAATTGATCCCCACATCACATGCTAACAAGCATGTGATCAAAATCTTTCAAGCTAGGTTTCAGCACTATATAAACCAAGAACTTACAGATGTTCAAGTTGGGTTTCAAAGAGGAGGAGAAAACAGAGTTCAAGTTGACAGCATCACTGGACTATGGAGAAAGCAAGGGAGTTCCAGAAAAAAACATCTGCTTCATTGACTATTTGTGGACCTTCGATTTTGTGGATCAAAACATGGAAACTTTTTGAAGAGATGGGAGTACCAGACCATCTTTCCTATCTCCTGAGAAACCTGCATGCAGGAAAGAAGAAATAGTTAGAACCAGACATGGAACAATGGACTGGCTCCAAATTGGGAAAGGAGTTCATCAAGGCTGTATATGATCACCTTGTTTATTTAACTTATATGCAGAGCACATCAAAGAAGGCAATGGCACCCCATTCCAGTACTCTTGCCTGAAAAATCCCATGGACGGAGGAGCCTGGTAGGCTGCAGTCCATGAGGTTGCTAAGAGTCAGACATGACTGAGCGACTTCACTTTCAGTTTTCACTTTCATGAATTTGAGAAGGAAATTGCAACCCACTCCAGTGTTGTTGCCTGGAGAATCCCAGGGACAGAGGAGCCTGGTAGGAGGCTGTCTATGGGGTCGCACAGAGTCGGACACGACTGAAGTGACGTAGCAGTAGCAGACCACATAATGCGAAATGCTGGGCTGAATGAATTACAAGCTGGAATCAAGAATGGCAGGAGAAATATCAACAACCTCAGATAAGCAGATGATACCACCCTAATGACAGAAAATAAAGAGGAACTAAAGAGCCTCTTGATGAAGGTGAAGGAAGGGAGTGAAAAAGCTGGTTTAAAACTCAATAGTCAAAAAAAAACAAAGATCATGGAAATCAGCCCCATCACTTTATGGTAAATAGATGGGGAAACAGTGGAAACAGTGTCAGACTTTATTTTTTTGGCTCCAAAATCACCGCAGATGGTGACTGCAGCCATGAAATTAAAAGACACTTATTCCTTGGAAGGAAAGTTATGACCAACCTAGATAGCATATTAAAAAGCAGAGACATTACTTTATCAACAAAGGTCTGCCTAGTCAAGGCTATGGTTTTTCCAGTGGTCATGTATGGATGTGAGAGTTGGCTTATGAAGAAAGCTGAGCACTGAAGAATTGATGCTTTTGAACTGTGGTGTTGGAGAAGAGTCTTGAGAGTCCCTTGGGCTGCAAGGAGATCCACCCAGTCCATCCTAAGGGAAATCAGCTCTGGGTGTTCATCAGAAGGACTGGTGTTGAAGCTGAAACTCCAATACTTTGGCCACCTGATGTGAAGAGCTGACTCATTTAAAAAGACCCTGATGTTGGGAAAGATTGAAGGCAGGAGGAAAAGGGGATGACAGAGGATGAGATGGTTAGATGGCATTACCAACTCTATGGACAGGAGTTTGGGTAAACTCTGGGAATTGATAATGGACAGGGAGGCCTGGGGTACTGTAGTTCATGGGCTCACAAAAAGTTGGGCACGACTGAGCACCTGAAGTGAACTGAACTGAACAGTCATCAAGACAGTATGATACTGGCACAAAAACAGAAATATAGACCAATGGAACAAAATAGAAAGCCCAGAAATAAACCCATTCACCTATGGGTACCTTATGTTTGACAAAGGAGGCAATAATATACAATGGGGCAAAAACAACCTCTTCAATAAATGGTGCCAGGAAAACTGGACAGCTACATATAAAAGAATGAAGTAGAACACTTCCTAACACCATACACAAATATAAACTCAAAGTGGATTAAAGACCTAAATGTAAGATCAGAAACCATAAAACTCTTAGACGAAAACAGGCAGAAAATACAAAGACATAAGTAAAGGCAAAATCCTCTATGACTCACCTCTTAGAGTGATGGAAATAAAAACAAAAGTAAACAAGTGGGACCTGATTAAACTTAAAAGTTTTTGCACAGCAAAGGAAACTATAAGCAAGGTGAAAAGACGACCCTCAGAATGGGAGAAAAAATAGCAAATGAAACAACTGACAAAGGATTAATTCTCAACTACAAGCAGCTCATACAACTCAATGCCAGAAAAACAAACAATCCAATGAAAACATGGGAAAAAGACTTAAACAGACACTTCTCCAAAGAAGATAGATAGATGGCTAACAGACATATGAAAAGATGCTCATCATTGCTCATTACTATAGAAATGCAAATCAAAACTACAATGAGATATCACCTCATACCAGTCAGAATGGCCATCGTCAAAAAGTCTACAAACAATAAATGCTGGAAAGGGTGTGGAGAAAAGGGAGCACTCTTGCACTCTTGGTGGGAATGTAAATTGATACAGCCACTAGGAAAGATGGTATGGAGATTCTTTAAATAACTAGACTAAAACCACCATATGACCCAGCAATCCCACTCCTAGGCGTATACCCTGAGGAAACCAAAATTGAAAAAGACACATGTAGCCCATTGTTCATTGCAGAACAATTTACAATAGCTAGAACCTGGAAGCAATGTCATCAACAGATGTCCATTGACGGATGAATGGATAAAGTCAGGTACATATACACAATGGGATATATTACTCAGCCATAAAAAGGAACAACTTTGAGTCAGCTCTAATGAGGCTGATGAACCTAGAAACTATCATACAGAGTGAAGTGAGTCAGAAAGAGAAAGATACATATCATATTCTACTGCATATATATGGAATCTAGAAAAATGGTAATGAAGAATTTATTTTCAGGGCAGCAATGGAGAAACAGACATAGAGAATAGACTTATGGACATGGGGAGAGAGGAGGAAAGGGTGATATGTATGGAAAGAGTAACATGGAAACTTACATTAAAATATGTAAAATAGATAGCTAACAGGAATTTGCTGTATGGCTTAGGAAATTCAAACAGAGGCTCTGTATCAACCTTGAGGGGTGGGGTGGGGAGGGGAGGTGGGAGGGCGCCTCAAAAGGGAGGGTATATAGGTATACCTATGGCTGATTCATGTTGAGGTTTGTCAGAAAACAACAAAATTCTATAAAGCAATTGTCCTTCAATTAAAAAAAGAGAGAGATCACTAGAAGTCAGTAGAGCCCTGTCTTTTTTTCCAAACAATGACATATTGTACTATACAAAGTTTGAATATCAAATAATGAGGAAAAAAATACATCTATATTATATATTATACATCGAATATCTATTATACATCTACATATATATTATACATCTATTATCTATATAATACACCCATAAAAATGGCCATTTTCAAAAACATTTAAAAGTTAATCCCTACTTAATACCTTATATCGGAGAAGGCAATGGCACCCCACTCCAGCACTCTTGCCTGGAAAATCCCATGGATGGAGGAGTCTGGTAGGCTGCAGTCCATGGGGTCACTAAGAGTCTGACATGACTGAGCGACTTCACTTTCTCTTCTTACTTTCATGCATTGGAGAAGGAAATGGCAACCCACTCCAGTGTTCTTGCCTGGAGAATCCCAGGGACGGGGAAGCCTGGTGGGCTGCCATCTATGGGGTCACACAGAGTCGGACACGACTGAAATGACTTAGCGTAATACCTTATATCAAAGTGAAGATGGGTCAACATTTGGATATAAAATATATTTTTAAAGACTTAAAAATTAAAAGTTTATAAATATGGGAGAATACTTTGGTAAAATTGTAATAGGGAAATTCTTTATTAGCAAATCATAAAAGACATTAAAATATTGACAGATTTAAACACACAAATGTCAATATAATTCTAAATGATCCAAGATATTCTGCACCCTATGGATATAAATCAAATCAAGCAAAGCATAAACTGAAAAAATAATAATTCAACACACATGGTAAATGGGATACTTTTCCTTCATATTTAAGTAAATCATAAGAACAGTATGGAAAAAGATCAGCAGTCAAATAAAACATGTGAAATCCATTCACAAGCAAATCATGAAAAGGAATTTCCATGATTTTAAGATGCGAAGGATGCCAAAATTTAAATCTATTTATTTGTTTTTAAAGCATGAAAATAAAACACAATATCATTTTTAAGACTGTCATATACCAGCAATTACTGGTACCAATTACTGATTGTTAACAATGTAATCAAATATACACATTCCAGAATTAGGGGAGTAGTGAATTTGATTGAAGGTCATATATGCCATTTTGGCAATAAATATGAACATCAACATTTTAAATATGTATAACAGTTGACTCAATAATTCTACTTCTAAGATTTCACATTTAGAAAATTTCATAAAGACTTATTGTAGAATTGCTTATCATTGGAAAAAAATAGAAAAATATGAAGAGAAATAGATACAATAATTTTAATGTATTTTCATATAACGCTGAAACAGTATAAGGAAACAGAATGAGTTAGGTCTATATAGCCTGATATGTAAAGATTTTGAGTAGAAGGACTAATAAAATGCAACATATATACAGAGAGACATGATAACATATCCATATATGCACATATACTTATTTTTGCAAAAATTTTTGCTTGAAGAATTTTAGGAACAGAGTGATGCATCTGGAACAACTGGGAGAATTTGGTTTGGTATGGAAAGGAGTTTTATTCTATACATTCCTTTTTACATGGTTTCTATTTATTAGCCATTATATTTTCTGTTTCTTACTTAAAAATCTAAAATATTCCATTAAATATCACCCTATTCATTTAAATTATATGCAGAGTACATCATGCAAAATGCTGGGCTGGATGAAGAACAAGCTGTAATCAAGATTTCAGGGAGAAATATCAATAACCTTAGATGCCCAGATGACACCACCCTTATGGCAGAACGCAAAAGGAACTAAAGAGCCTATAGAGGAAAGTGAAAGAGGAGAGTGAAAAAGATGGCTTAAAATTTATACTTGTGGCAGATCCATCTTGATGTATGGCAAAAGCAATACAATATTGTAAAGTTAAGCAAAATAAAATTTAATAAAAAAAAAATAAAACTCAACTTTCAAAAAATGAAGATCATGGCATTCAGTCCCATCACTTCATGGCAAATAGATGGAGAAACAACAGAAACAGTGATAGACTTTATTCTCGTGGGCTCCAAATCACTGCAGATGGTGACTGCAGCCATGAAATTAAGAGATGCTTGCTCCTTGGAAGAAAAGCTATGACCAACATAGACAGCATATTAAAAAGCAGAAACATTTCTTTGCCAACAAAGGTACATCTAGTCAAAGCTCTGGTTTTTCCAGTAGTCATGCATGGATGTGAGAGTTGGACCATAGAGAAAGCTGACTGCTGAAGAATTTATGCTTTTGAACTGTGGTGTTGGAGAAGTCTTGAGAGTCCCTTGGACTGCAAGGAGATCGAACCAGTTCATTCTAAAAGAAATCAGTCCTGGGTATTCTTTGGAAGGAATTATGCTAAAGCTGAAACTCTTTGGCCACCTCATGTGAGGAGTTGACTCATTGGAAAAGACTCTGATGCTGGGAGGTATTGAAGGCAGGAGGAGAAGGGGATGACAAAAGATTAGATAGTTGGAAGGCATCATTGACTCAATGGACATGAGCTTGATCAAGCTCCTGGAGTTGGTGATGGACAGGAGAGCCTGGTGTGCTGCAGTCCATGGGGATACAAAGAGTCAGACAAGACTTAGGGATTGAAATGAGCTGAACTGAACTGATTCCATTAAAATGTCATTTTTAATACAAATGAAATTGATTGAAGAAGATAGTCTGCTGCTGCTGCTAAGTCGTTTCAGTCGTGTCTGACTCTGTGCGACCCCATAGACGGCAGCCCACCAGGCTCCCCTGTCCCTGGGATTTTCCAGGCAAGAACACCGGAGTGGGTTGCCATTTCCTTCTCCAATGCATGAAAGTGAAAAGGGAAAGTGAAGTCACTCAGTCGTGTCTGACTCATAGAGACACCATGGACTGCAGCCTACCAGGCTCCTCCGTCCATGGGATTTTCCAGGCAAGAGTACTGGAATGGGGTGCCATTGACTTCTCCAGAGGATAGTCTACATAATATTAAATATTTTATCTGGTAAAATTTAAAAAATGAAGATAAAAATAAAAGACTACTGATAAACCAAAACACTAAGAATTATAAAATAATAAAAGTAAAAGCAGAAATTAAGTAAAAGTTAGTGGAAATATATATAAATTCCATAGACTAATTCATTGCATATGATTTATTGACTGCCTATTCAGCAATATGTGAACCGTGAACTTCCTGATGTTCAAGCTGGTTTTAGAAAAGGCAGAGGAACCAGAGATCAAATTGCCAACATCCGCTGGATCATCGAAAAAGCAAGAGAGTTCCAGAAAAACATCTATTTCTGCTTTATTGACTATGCCAAAGCCTTTGACTGTGTAGATCACAATAAACTGTGGAAAATTCTGAGAGAGATGGGAATACCAGACCACCTGATCTGCCTCTTGAGAAATCTGTATGCAGGTCAGGAAGAAACAGTTAGAACTGCTCATGGAACAACAGACTGGTTCCAAATAGGAAAGGGAGTACGTCAAGGCTGTATATTGTCACCATGTTTATTTAACTTATATGCAGAGTACATCATGAGAAATGCTGGACTGAAAGAAACACAAGCTGGAATAAAGATTGCTGGGAAAAATATCAATAACCTCAGATATGCAGATGACACCACCCTTATGGCAGAAAGTGAAGAGAAACTAAAAAGCCTCTTGATGAAAGTGAAAGTGGAGAGTGAAAAGGTTGGCTTAAAGCTCAACATTCAGAAAACGAAGATCATGGCATCTGGTCCCACCACTACATGGGAAATAGATGGAGAAAACAGTGGAAACAGTGTCAGACTTTATTTTTCTGGGCTCCAAAATCACTGCAGATGGTGACTGCAGCCATGAAATTAAAAGACGCTTACTCCTTGGAAGGAAAGTTATGACCAACCTAGATAGCATATTCAAAAGCAGAGACATCACTTTGCCAACAAAGGTTCACCTAGTCAAGGCTATGGTCTTTCCTGTGGTCATGTATGGATGTGAGAGCTGGACTGTGAAGAAGGCTGAGCACCGAAGAATTGATGCTTTTGAACTGTGGTGTTGGAGAAGACTCTTGAGAGTCCCTTGGACTGCAAGGAGATCCAACCAGTCCATTCTGAAGGAGATCAGCCCTGGGATTTCTTTGGAAGGAATGATGCTAAAGCTGAAACTCCAGTATTTTGGCCACCTCATGCGAAGAGTTGACTCATTGGAGAAGGCTCTGATGCTGGGAGGGATTGAGGGCAGGAGGAGAAGGGGACGACAGAGGATGAGATGGCTGGATGGCATCACTGACTCGATGAATGTGAGTCTGAGTGACCTCCGAGAGCTGGTGATGGATAGGGAGGCCTGGCGTGCTGCAGTTCATGGGGTCACAAAGAGTCGGACACGACTGAGCGACTGATCTGATCTGATTGTAAATACATGCTACTTCTCTAGGTGCAGAGCCAAACCAGACATTATAAAGTTTATAGTCTGAAAAGAAACCGTTAATAGCAGAGCAAATTTACAATCCATTCTTTAATTGTAAATATCATAATTCCTGTAGAGAAAAAGATGTTTGTATCACTTTGGAAACTTCTACAATCCAAGAAGTTTGCCTCTAATGCTAAATTAGCTTCTTCATATTGGATTTATCACTTTATATGCTTTTTTTTTCCTCCAGAGCTTTTTCATAGCATTAATCATCTCAGAATTTCTTAGACTGTAAATTAATGGGTTCAGCATGGGAGTTATGACTGAATAAAACACACTCAATGATTTGTCAATGGGGAAGTTTTTAGCAGGTCTTGCATACATGAAAATACAGGGAACAAAGAAGCAGACAACCACAGTGATGTGGGAACCACTGGAGGGCTTTCCGCCTCCCTTCCTGACTCAGGTTCTTCAGAGAGTGCAGGGTGACTCCATAGGAGACGAGTAAAAGCAGAAACACTATAGAGTAGATCAGTCCTCCATTGGCCACAACTAAGATGCCAATGACATAGGTATCAGTACAGACGAGTTTTAGTAAAGGGAACATGTCACACATAAAGTGATCAATGACATTGGGGCCACAGAGTGGGAGCCCATAGATAGTGCCAAGTTGAATTACTGAATGCAGGAAACCTCCAACCCAGGACACCACCAGCATCACAACACACACCTTCTGCCTCATAATCACCAAATAATGCAAGGGCTTACAGATGGCCACATAGCGGTCATAGGCCATCAGCAGCAGAAGGATGATCTCTGATGCACCAAAAAAGTGCTCTGTAAACAGCTGGATCATACAGAATTGGAAAGATATGGTATTATTCCCAAAGAATAAGTCTGAAATCAATCTGGGGGAAATAGAAGAGCCAAAAACTAAATCTATAAATGATAAACTAGCAAGAAAAAAGTACATTGGTGAGTTCAGGGTCTTACTGACTATTATAGTCATGATGATGAGCAGATTTCCTGCCATGGTCAAAATGTAGAGGAACAAGAACAGAACAAAAAGAACTTTTCATGCCTTTGGATTCTGTGTGAGGCCCAGGAAGACAAAGTAAGATATATTGTCCCTTGGTTCCATCTAGTCTGGGCAGGAGCTGAGTTAACCTATTAGAAGTTTACCTCTAAAGGAGAAAAAAATTAATGCATTGTTGCATTTCTGCATGCTGTCACTTTAATCATGTGAAACTCGTTGTGACACTATGGACTGTTGCCCACCAGACTCATCTATCCATGGGATTCGCTAGAACAGAACACTGGAGTGGGTTGCCATTTCCTTCTCCAGGAACCTTCTTCCTTCTCCTTTCTTCCCAACCTGAGGATTGAACTTGCATCTGCCTGCATCTCCTGCATTGTAGTTGGATTCTTTACCCACTGAGCCGCTTCAGTTCACTTCAGTCAGTCAGTCATGTCTGACTCTTTGCGACCCCATGAATTTCAGCACACCAGGCCTCCCTGGCCATCACCAACTCCTGGAGTTCACTCAAACTCACGTCCATTGAGTCCGTGATGCCATCCAGCCATCTCATCCTCTGTCGTCCCCTTCTCCTCCTGCCTTCAATCCTTCTCAGCATCAGAGTCTTTTCCAATGAGTCAACTCTTCACATGAGGTGGCCAAAGTACTGGAGTTTCAGCTTTAGCATCATTCCTTCCAAAGAAATCCCAGGGCTGATTTCCTTCAGAATGGACTGGTTGGCTCTCCTTGCAGTCCAAGGGACTCTCAAGAGTCTTCTCCAACTGCTGCTGCTAAGTCACTTCAGTTGTGTCCGACTCTGTGTGACCCCATAGACGGCAACCCACCAGGCTCACCCGTCCCTGGGATTCTCCAGGCAAGAACACTGGAGTGGGTTGCCATTTCCTTCTCCAATGCATGAAAGTGAAAAGTGAAAGTGAAGTCGCTCAGCGACTTCCGACCCTCAGCGACCCCATGGACTGCAGCCTTCCAGGCTCCTCTACCCATGGGATTTTCCACGCAGAAGTACTGGAGTGGGGTGCCATTGCCTTCTCCAGTCTTCTCCAACACCACAGTTCAAAAGCATCAATTCTTCAGTAGTCAGCTTTCTTCACAGTCCAACTCTCACATCCATACATGACTACTGGAAAAACCATAGTCTAGACTGACCATAGACTAGGTGGACCTTTGTTGGCAAAGTAATGTCTCTGCTGTGGAATATGCTATCTTGGTTGGTCATAACTTTTCTTCCAAGAAATATTTAATTTCATGGCTGCAATCACCATCTGCAGTGATTTTGGAGCCCCCCAAAATAGTCAGCCACTGATTCCACTGTTTCCCCATCCATTTGCCATGAAGTGATGTGACCAGATGCCATTATCTTAGTTTTCTGAATGTTGAGCTTTAAGCCAACTTTTTCACTCTCCTCTTTCACTTTCATCAAGAGGCTTTTTAGTTCCTCTTCACTTTCTGTCATAAAGATGATTTCATCTGCATATCTGAGGTTATTGATATTTCTCCAGGCAATCTTGATTCCAGCTTGTGCTTCTTCCAGCCCAGCGTTTCTCATGATGTACTCTGAACCACTGGGGAAACCCTAATGCATTAGAAATTTCATTTCTTCATCCATTCAATTAAAATAATATGTGTGGATTATAGACATAGTGATTACCAAGTAGAATAAGGCATAGCTCCCTACCCTCAGAGTCAGAAAATTCCAGACACACATAGTAAGCACCATTATAAGAGTCTATGTTCACACAAGCTAAGTGTAACAGTATAGGAATATATCAATGAAACTATAATTGGAAAATGTTTCCCAAAGGAAGCAAATACTTTAAGTGAATTTTAAAGGAAAATGGAAACAAGAAGAGAAGATGAGAAGGGAATTCCTTAAAAAGGTATACCATATATAAAGTAAGAAATGCATAACACTTGAGATCACTTTAACTAATTTATAAATTCACTGTGAGTAGCTCAAATAAGTAGAACATTACTATCGTGAATTTTTTCAAATCACATTGAGACTCTTTAGGGTCTTTAGTTAGATATTCTTCCTTTTCCTGATCAATACGTGCTAAAGCAAATTAACTTTGTATCTTGAGCACCTATCTGCCCACTTATTTTCCACTTTGTGTAGGCAGCATATCCTGTTTAGGACATCTACAACTGGATATTAACCTAATATAAAAAATAAATTTTAAAATTTCCACAATATAAGAAATTAAATGGCACTCACTACCTTCCTTGTGGAGAACGCAATGGCAACCCACTCCAGTACTCTTACCTGGAAAATCCAATGGATGGAGGAGCCTGGTAGGTTGCAGTCCATGGGGTCACTAAGAGTTGGATACGACTGAGTGTCTTCACTTTCAATTTTCACTTTCATGCATTGGAGAAGGAAATGGCAACTCACTCCAGTGTTGTTGCCTGGAGAATCCCAGGGATGGGGGAACCTGGTGGGCTGCCATCTATGGGGTCGCACAGAGTTGGTCACGACTGAAGCGACTTAGCAGCAGCAGCAGCAGCAGCAACCTTCCTTGTAATTGCTGAGGGAAAAAAAAATCTCAGAGAGTTCTTCACTGATTTATTACTCTCAGATTGTTTATTGATGATTTTAATCCTGTTGTCTCACTTCCAAAATATGTCACAAATTTGATCATTCCCTACTAGACTTACTCCCCCACAGGTTTTCTTCCTGGCTCACTGAAACAGTCTTTTGCCCACGTCTTTCCACTTTTATTCTGACCTCCAGAAAACTGTTTTCTGGAATAAGCTCATATAATCCTCTTTAGATCTTATTCTGATTACACCAGCCACTTCTTAAAACTCCTAAATGGGACTGCAAACATGGCCTCGCAATTCAATATGTCACATGAAAATTTACGGTAACAAAATATGTAGTCCCCATTTCAGGTGAAGAAACTAAGGCTCAGAACATCTAATTTTCCAAAGGTTGCACTTTTTAAAGTAATAAAACTAGAACTGAATCTGAGTTTGATTTATTTCAGAGTAATTTAGTTTCTTACGTAATAAAGCCACACAATGGGGAAGCCCATTTCCCACTAGTTCTTTAGTCTTACCTTCTGGATCCTTGTTCACAATCTGAAGGAAGGATTTTTAACTCACTCATAGAACCTGAAATACCTTCGTTTATCAAGTTAGATGCTAGATGATAAAATACCACATTATTATTTGAGGTTGATTTTTATTTAACTCCACTGTCCATTTTATTCATGGAATTTTCTGATTATTCAGAAGATTGTTTTTATTTGCACTATAAAATTTTAAATGAAATTCCATACTCCATGAACACACACATACACATGCACCAGCTATACACACAATTTGCCAGGTTGGGATAATTTATCAAAGACAAATAAATGCTCTTTTGACACAGGAAGAACAACTAACCATTTTCAGGAAAAGTGTCTCTAGTTATTTCTTTTCCTACTAATCTCAAGATAGAAAAATGCCATCCAATTATTCAGGCATTTTCATTATATCATCCAGACTAACTGACTTGAGACATGAAAAATATTCTTGTCCTTTTTTATGCAATGCCTCAAGGCCTAAATGGCTAAAGGCCTAACCAAGGATTTCCTAAAATTTTATATCAGTTCTTATAAGGATAAGATCTGTTTCCTGATATGGGCAAAGATCAGGACACTTTATCCCTTTTAACCACATTTATGCTTGAATCTTTTTTTTTTTTTTTCCCTTGTATTGAGTCTTAGAATTGGAATGTATCTAAGACTGACCCATGCTTAATTAAATTCACTGGGATTTTCCACAAAGTTTTAAAAGTACATGTACTTGTAAAGTTACTGTTGGGTCAAATCATGGTAGATAGTATCAAAAAGCATAACATGAAGGAAAAAATAGTTTTAGAATAATTTTGAAGTTATTGCAAATTAGAATAAAATATTAGACCAATTATTTTACTCCAGTTAGACTTTTTAGAAACAGTTTCTAACCACCTACAGCAACCTTCTCTTTCCTTTTATTTAACACTAAATGTATTCTGCCTTGGAGTTTGGATAGATATATAAACAATTTAGATGTAATGATTATCTATTTTTTTTAAATTTTAATGTATCTATTTAATGTCAGGAACTATACTATCAGTGAGGACACAGTAATTAATAAAACAGGGGGAAAATCATGTAAAAGTTCCTTCCTTCAGAGATCATCTATTTTTATAATAAAGTTAAACAATTTTAATAAAGTAAGTGAGGTCATTCAGTTTCAGTTCAGTTGCTCAGTTGTGTCTGATTCTTTGTGACTCCCTGGACTGCAGCACACCAGGATTCCCTGTCCATCACCAACTCCTGGAGCCTACTCAAACTCATGTTCATTGTGTCAGTGATGCCATCCAACCAT
This sequence comes from Tragelaphus eurycerus, assembly GCA_935064755.1. NCBI lineage: Eukaryota > Metazoa > Chordata > Mammalia > Artiodactyla > Bovidae > Tragelaphus > Tragelaphus eurycerus. Next base: position 5,071,872 of record CAKXYN010000123.1, read on the forward strand.
TTCATCCTCTGTCGTTCCCTTCTCCTCCTGCCTTCAATATTTCCCAGCATCAGCGTTTTCTCCAATGAGTCAGTTCTTTGCATCAGGTGGCCAAAGTGTTGGAGTATCAGCTTCAGCATCAGTCCTTCCAATGAATGTTCAAGACTGATTTTCTTTAGGATGGACAGGTTGGATCTCCTTGCAGTCCAAGGGACTCTCAAGAGTCTTCTCCAACACCATGGTTCAAAAGCATCTATTCTTCAGCACTGAGCTTTCTTTATATCCAACTCTCACATCCATACATGACTATTTGAAAAACCATAGCTTTGACTAGATGGACCTTTTTGGTAAAGTGAGATCATAGTCACTCCTTATAAGACAGTGAATAACAAATACTAAATTGACAGAAACTTGAAAGGAGATTGAATCAGACCCACTTATTGATCTTAGAGAGAGTCTCCCAGAGAGGCAGGAAGCAATTGGGACTCACTTTGGGGATATAGATGTTGATAGCAGCTATTTTGGGGAGCTTTCCTACAACAGGACACTGGTGCTGGCGAGCTTTGTTTTGAAATTCTCCCTCTAGCTTTTTGGTCGTAGGACCCAGTCCCATCCACTAGCCAGCCAATATATAAAATTTAACCAAATAGATGTCTTCCCCCATGTTATACATGATATCAGGAAGTGAAATGTATGCTATGCCCTTTGGGTGAATAGCAGTGTGTTGGAAGGAGGAACAGTGGTTTGGAAAGAAGAAAGATTTAGAGCAAGAAAAACCTGAGTTAGCATCTTATTTCTCCCATTTAACAGGTTTGGGACTTTGGGCATACTATTTCACCTCACAGAAACTTAGTGTCCCATAGAAAATTGTTCATTTAATCTTAGAGTATTTTTGTGAAGATTAAGTTAGATACTACATGCTTCCCCATCATGTTAGCCTTTTGTTGAAGTCTACTCCAAATATTTTAACTCACTGATACTTCCAGAGCTCATTTTTCAGCTTTAGTATTTCAGATGTCATCTTGGCTTGTAGATATGTCAATTGAACTGTCTTGTGACCAAATCAGTTATAGTATAATTTGCATAAAATGAAAATGGCACACATTTGAAAAAAATATAAGCAAAAACACTCAAAAAATCTCTGAACATGCCCTTTAGATATGTGAATGATTGTATTTTTTAAAAAATTAATACATCACTCATCCCATGTGCTATTAACATGATGTGATTTTGTCACTTTCAAATCACATGATGTCATCTATTTCTCCACCGCCTCTACCCTGGGCAGGGTATCTGATTGCTTTGAGTAACAGAAGATGGTGAAAATAGGAGTAAGCTAGTTTGGGGGTAAGTTCTTAACTGGTGTGACACATTCTACTGTCTTCCACTGGGATCCCTGAGCATCATATCAAAAGTCTGACTATTCTACTGAAGAGAACTAGCTGACCTGCATCTAAATGAATAGGGAGAGAAACCCCATGGGTCCCTTCCAGCCAGCACTTCCAAGATACCACGCATGTAGATTAAGTTGTCCTGGATCCTATGGGCCATCTAGTTATCAGTTGAATAGCACAGAGTGACTTCAGTCCATGACATCTGAAGCAGAAGAAATATCCAGTCAATCTCTGCCTGAATTCTTGGCCCTCAAAATTTTGAGATAAATAAAATGGGTATTTTAAATCAAGTAGTCTTATGCATGTAGCAAAAGATAATCAGAGAAAAGGGGGAAAGTAAAGGGAAAGGTGCTTCCATAACAAAAATTTAAAGCATGTGACACTGGCTTGGTACCAGAGGACTGATAGCAGCTGGAAGGGTTTTGAAGAGTCTGTAATTAAAGGCTTACAAAGGAACTGTTATCTTTCCTAGAAAGGTTTGGCCATACCATCACCTACAGTAACTGGAAAATAGAAACAGGAACTTGGATTAAGATTTCCAAGTAGAATATTTAAAGTGCCAGCTGTTACTTATAGAAGTTGTGATAAATAATGGGTAAAGAGAGATGAGTCACTAAAGTAACTTAAATTTTCAAGCAGAATTCAGGGGAAAAAAAAAATACATAAAGGAGCCTGTACTTATTTTTCCATAAAATGGAACTGGTTCCCATTCCCAGTCATTCCAAAGAGTCAAACTGTTTTAGAAGAAATGACATCAAGATAACTGTTATCTCAATATTGTAAGACTATTTGTTAAGACTTCAGAAGGACTTGGGGCTTCCCTAGTAGCTCAGATGGTAAAGCATCTCCCTGCAATGCAGGAGACCTGGGTTCGATCCTTGGGTCGGAAGATCCTCTGGAGAAGGAAATGACAACCCACTCCAGGATTCTTGCCTGGAGAATTCCATGGACTGTAGCCTACCAGCCTCCAGGCTACAGTCCATGGGATCACAAAGAGTCAGACACTATTGAGCGACTTCACTTCACAGGACTTAAGGTGTGTCTCATAAAGAGTTTAACTACATAAAATTATTTCTAAAAGGCTTAAGGGTATTATCTTACTGCACACAAACTTTAACAAAAACCTGAGAAGGGTTATTCACAAGATGTTTGTGGATGTGGCCCTTGTTTAATGAAGTAAACTCCAATTTTGAAAAGTCTACAAAATCTTTAAGAGGGCTACACTAAAAGAGTGGCTTCCCTGGTGGCTCAGATGGTAAAGCATCTGCCTGCAGTGCTGGAGACCCAAGTTTGATCCTGGGTTGGGAAGATCCCCTGGAGAAGGAAATGGCAGCCCACTCCTGTCCATGGAGAATTCCATGGACTGAGGAGCCTGGTAAGCTACAGTCCATGGGGTTGCAAAGAGTCTGACATGACTGAGCACTTCACTTTCACTTTCACACTAAAAGAAGCACCATAGACTTACTTTGTGAACAAGAATATCATTTTATCCTGCTCCCATGCAAAAAAAATTATATGTAGGTTTATGTGGAAGAAATAGAATGTCTTCAGCTCAGAAGTCTTCCCTTTTTAATTCTCTCTCTCTCTCTCTCTCTCTATATATATATATATATGTTTATCTATCTATCTATATATATATATATGTTTATTTATTGAGATGCAATTGACATGTAACATTGTATAAGTTTAAGGACCCTGGAGGAGGAAATGGCAACACCCTCCAATATTCTTGCTTGGAAAATTGCACGGACAGAGGAGCCTGCTGGGCTGCAGTCTATGGGGTTGCAAAGAGTCAGGCACCACTGAGTGACTAACACACACACCGTAGTTTGTTTCAAACTTGATAATGATTTGATATAAATACATATTGTGAAATATATATATGCATATATTTCCAGCTGGCACAGTGAAAAAGGTATCTGCCTGCCAACGCAGGAGATACAAGAAATGCTGGTTCAATCCCTGGGTTGGGAAGATTCCCTGGAGAAGGAAATAGCAACCCACTCCAGTACTCTTGCCTGGATAATTCCATCAACAGAGGAGCCTGGCAGACTGCAGTCCATAGGGTCACAAAGAGTCAGACATGACTGAACACAATAACAACAGTATATATACATATATATAATATACATATGTATTATGAAGAGATTGCCATTATAAAGTTAGTTAATGCATCCATCTGGAGAAGGAAATGGCAAGCCACTCCAGAGTCTTGCCTGGAGAATCCCACAGACAAAGGAGCCTGGCAGGCCAAGGTCCATAGGGTGGCAGACAGCCAGACACAACTGAAGTGACTAAGCACACACACAGGCAATGCATCCGTCATCTCACATAATTATAATCTGTGTGCATGAGGTGAGAGCATTTAACATCTACTCTCTAGGAAACTTTCAGTATATATTACAATATTGTTAACTATTGTCACCATGCTGTACATCAGATGCCCAAATCTTGTTTATCTTATCAGTGGAATTATCTACCCTTTGAACAACATCCTCCAATTTCCATCATCCATCAGCACTTATCAGTCAACATTCTACTCTCTGCTTCTGAGTTTTCTTTGAAATTTCACATACAAATGGGATCAAATAGTATTGTCTTTCTATTTCTGCTTATTTCACTTAGCATAATGCACTTAAAGTCCCTTCATTCTATATTGTCACAAATGACAGGACTCCCTCTTTTATATAGTTGAATAATATTGCATTATATATATATATATACTATTCATTATATATAATGTGCCATTCCATACATGTATGTGTGTGTTTGTGTGTGTGTGTATGGGGTATTTTTTTTTATCCTTTCATGAATCAACTGTCATTTAGGTTGTGTACACATCTCCTGTGTTCTGAATAATATCTCAACACGTTCCTGATTTCATATTTTTGGATATAATCAAAGAAGTGAAATTCTTGAATCATATGGCAGTTTTATTTTTAATTTTTTGAGAAACCTTCATAATATTTTTCAAAGTGGCTTAACACATGTACATTCCCACCAATAGTAGTGGGGTTCCCCTTTCTCTACATCCCACAAACATTTATTAACTTCTACATATCTCAGATATCTCATTTTTGTTACAGTTTGCATTTCCCTGATGATTAGTGATGTTGAGCACTTAAACACCTTCCTGTTGGCCATTTCTATGTCTTCTTTGGACAAATATCTACTTGAGTTAGTTGCCCAATTAAAATTGACTTATTTGGAAGTATGTTATTGAATTGTAGAGTTCCTTACATAATTTAGAAGTTAGCTTTGCAAATATTTTCTCCCATTCCATAAGTTACCTTTCCATTGTGTTGATTGTTCTTCTGATGTGAAGATCAGTCTGAATTAAGAACCTTACGTCTTGGATTCTGGGCTGATGTCATGCTAGGATCAGACTTAAATGACTGTCTAGCTTTTGCCTCCTCCCTCTGGGAACTCTGAGCTGACATTTTACAAGGTTGACAACATCACTGGGTAGACACTCTACATAGTCATGTATCTACATGGAGAAGGAAAGATACCTGGAAGAACTGATTTTCCAGCCATCCTTACCAAGACATCATTCATATAAGTAAATCTTCAACCTTCTTTAAAGTCCAGAAATTTGGCTTTGACTAACAGAGTGACTTTGGAGAAGGCAATGGCAACCAACTCCAGTACTCTTGCCTGGAAAATCCCATGGATGGAGGACCCTGGAAAGCTACAGTCCATGAGGTTGCTCATAGTCAGACATGACTGAGCAACTTCACTTTTATTTTTCACTTTCACGCATTGGAGGAGGAAATGGCAACCCACTCCAGTGTTCTTGCCTGGAGAATCCCAGGGACGAGGGAGCCTGGTGGGCTGCCGTCTATGGGGTTGCACAGAGTCGGACACAACTGAAGCGACTTAGCAGCAGCAACAGAGTGACTTCAGTCCATACCACATGGAATGGAACAATTTGTTCATCAAGTTCTATCTAAATTCGTATACATTCAGATACAGGCCAATGTATAGCAAATTTTAGCCTGGTGTGTGGACAGATACAGGCCTGTGTGTGATTAAATACAGGCCTGTGAAAGGCAAGATAGAGCCCTGTATGTGCAGACAAATCAAGTCTGTGTGTGATCACATCAAACATATATGCATATACATATGCAAATACATTCAGGAGTGTATTCAGATACTCATCAATGGGTTTTCAGATGCAGACTGGTATGTGTTCACATACAGTTGTTGTTGTTTAGTTGTGTCCAACTCTTTGTGACCTTGTGGACCATGTTTTGCCAGGCTCCTCTCTCCATGGTATTCTTCAAGCAAGAATACTGGATTGGGTTGCCATTTACTTCCCTAGGGGATCTTCCTGACTCAGGGGTCAAACCTGTTTCTCTGCATCTCCTACACTGACAATACAGTCTTTACTGTTCAGTCACCCAGAAATCTCCTTCATGTATACAGACATACATGCATATAGTTACAGATCTATAAATCATTGATTATGTACATACACTGTGGAACTACAAATTCACAGGAGATGGATACAGATCTGAAGCCATGATGGGACTCATTATGCATTTTTGGATTTGGGCCTATTAATGTTTGAATACAGACATACACCTGTAGATTTGGGGTTGTGCTGTAATTCATGCCAGAATAAGACATTAAGTCCTTTCTGACGAGCTTACTGAAAATGTGAATCGAATATAAGTAAGAAAAGCAAAAGGCAAAATTTTATATACTCCATGGAGATGATTATAAATTTTTATTAAAATGTCAATCAGTTTTTCACAATATGTGTCTTTTTCTAGATGGGAAAACAAAATATTAAAGCATGTAATTTTCCTCAAAATAAAAATGCAGTCATAGTATTCTAAATATGTATTTTTGGGATGTTTTCCATCTTTTAAATGATCATAAAATTTAGAAGACAAGGGAGAAGTAAGGTAGGAGGACAAAGACGAGGATTTAATAATTATGGTGACAGATATTTTCACCTGTTTGGGGAAACTAGGCTTAGATATTTCTTCATCACAAGCAAAAATAAATTATTGATGGGTTTAAGGAGATCCAGCCAGTGCATTCTGAAGGAGATCAGCCCTGGAATTTCTCTGGAAGGAATTATGCCCAAGCTGAAACTCCAGTACTTTGGCCACCTCATGTGAAGAGTTGACTCATTGGAAAAGACCCTGATGCTGGGAGGGATTGGTGGTGGGAAGAGAAGGGGACGAGGATGAGATGGCTGGATGGCATCACTGACTCGATGGACGTGAGTCTGAGTGAACTCCGGGAGTTGGTGATGGACAAGGAGGCCTGGCATGCTGCGATTCATGGGGTCGCAAAGAGTTAGACACGACTGAGCGATTGAACTGAACTGAAGGTGGAAGGAGGTCTCACATACATAAAAATACAGGGCACAAAAAAGAAGACCACCACAATGAGGTGGGAACCATCAAGGCTTTGCGCCTCCCTTCCTGACTTAGATTCTTTGGGGAGTTCAGGATGACCCCATAGGAGATGAGTATGAGCATGAAGATGACCACACAGATCACCCCATCATTGGCAGCCACTGTGAGGCCAATCATGTAGGTGTCAGTGCAAGCAAGTTTCAACAAGGGGTACGTGTCACAGAAGAAGTGGTCAATGACATTGGGGCCACAGAAAGGAAGGTTGTAAACAAAGAGAAGTTGAACAACAGCATGTTTAAAACACACCAACCCAGGCCAGGAGAAGAAGCATAACACACATTTGCTGACTCATGATGGTCAAATAATGCAAGGGTTTGCCGATGGCCACGTAGCGATCATAGGCCATGACCACCAGGAGTAAAATCTCAGCACCACCAAATAAGTGTCCTATAAAAAGTTGTGTCATGCAAGCTTGGAAGGAAATGGTTTTCTTTTCATAGAGTAAATCTATAATCATATTTGACGTGACTGTAGTAACAGCATCCATAAATGATTAAGTAGCCAAGAAAAGGTTCATAGGGGCATCCAGGGTTGGATTGAACACCACAGTCAGGAGGTTGCCCTGAGTAGGTTGCCTACCATGGTCACAATGTAGATGAGCAAGAACACAACAAATAATATTTTCTGACACTGGACACTCTGAGTCCCAAGAGGACAAACTCAGTTACATTTCTCCGTTGTTCCATAGATTTTTCTATACGTCATATTTTAGAGCTCAGAACAGAATTAGCTGTAAATATAATTTTTACACATGGCTGCCTGAAAAATTAAGATAATGCATTTACTTATTGAACCAATAGGCAGTATGGCTATTATATTCTAATACTTTCAGAGATTATGATACCAGCCTGATTAAAATATCCTCCCTAACTTCAACAATATTATAAGGAGGAGGCAAGTGATTAGATTAGTCAGTGAAGTTCTACACATACTACATCATCTTCTAATGTTTAACATATTAAAAAACAATGCTTAGAGAACATTATCAGTTGAACCTATCAATTTAGAGATTTAGAAATACCTGCCCTTTAAGATATCCCCAGATAGAGATATTTGAAGTTGGTTTCCAGGAACACTTGATGTTAGAGAAGGTAAGTCTATTCTGAATCTTTATAATTTTAAACTATGTGTAAAAAGGACACATTACAAAATAAATGAGTTTTCACAACTAGAACTAGCTTTCAATTTGGAAGCTAATTAAGTTGTACATATAGCTAATACCTTATACAAAAATAAAAATTGATTAAAGACTCAATAAAAAAAGTAAAGCAAGATTTACTTCATATTTACATTACAGCTAGTAAAAAAGATGAATTTCTCCATTCTTATGGTAGAAGAATCTTAACAAATCACTGAAATTCCAAATAGATATCTTAGAATTTTTCCATTATTTTTAAGGATTTAGGAAAAGATACCACAACATCAATAGATATAGGTAGTTATTGGAAATCATTTACATTTTATAAGGTATAATTGGAAACAGTATATAAAATAGACAAAGATCTCTAAAGAATTAACTAATAAAATATAAATTAAATATAAAATAAATGAATTAAAAACAAGCAATTAAAAACGAATACATCTAAATGGCAAACACACATATGGTTAGATGTTGAAGTTCACCTGTGAAGAGAAAAATAGGAATTGAAGTAATAGCTTGCTTACAACAGTATTACTTTGGGTTCTTTAAAGCCACTTGATCAAGTTCTACAGATGCTTTATCATCTTCTAATTTTTAACATGTTAACAAACAATGCTTAAAGAACATTATCATTTGAACTTATGAGATTTAGAAGTATCTGTCCTTATTGAAGATCATAAAAAAATTCCACAATAAATAATGAAAAGAGTAAAATAAAATAAAATAAAATACCCCCAGATAAATACACTTGAAGTTAGTTTCTAGGTACACTTGATGTTAGAGAAGGTAAATCTGTTCTGGGTCTTTAAAATTTGAAAGTATTCTAAAAGAGTATTATATATTTTGATATATGGCAAAACCAATACAATATTGTAAAGTTAAATAAAATAAAATTAACACACACACACACAAAATAAAAGAGTCTTATATAATAAAACTGATTCCAACATATTTTAGTAATAGCACAAGACTCCTGATTTGGCTGATCATGAGAATCAGATAGGAGAACTTTTAAAGGACTGAATTCTCACCCCACCAGTGTACTGTTGCAAAATGGAAAGCCTAGTTAAGAATCTTGTTTCTCAATACACTTCTTGAGTTACCTGCGTAAGGAGAAAGACTTTTTTTTTTTTTAATTTTATAAAATAATGCAATCGATGTTGTGAGCTCTGGTGGCTGCTTCTTTGTCCTTGAGGCACTGATGCCATCTGTGAGAACACAGAGAGCAAGATACATGCAACATCACTGGACCTTGAACTGAACATTTTTCATGTTTGTAGAAAATCAAATTTATTTTCAGTCTTTTAGAAAAATATTACTCTTCAAATTGCTGTAATTTTAAGAATGAATCTAAATGTCCTGTTGCCCAAAGAAATTTGGTTCTTGATTGTAAGCAGAGATTTAAAATATTTTTTGCTGGCAGAATTTCTCCTTTTAAAAAGCAAATGTTAAATCAACATTTTGAGTAGAGAGAAAATTATAAGTTCTGTGTGAATTCTCAAACAAAAATTGCTCTTTTTGTTTTATAACAATAAAAGTGAAACAGAGAAATAGCATTTACCACATTTTCATTCTCGATCAGTCATACTATTCTGTCTTCATTCAGCATTGCTGAATTTTGGGTTTTTTGAAAGATGGAGAATAATTTCATATACATACTTCATGTGTATGTATTTATTATGTTTTTGAGTCCATCATTTTAATTCATGAAGAAGTCAGTCATGTGAGCACTGGTATAGGCTAATACTCTCAGAGGTAAGAGCAAATGTCTGTAAATGCTTTATCTACCTTTAAACTACACCACATATAATTGAGGCATTCAATTGATGCATCTCCAAGAGTGATTCTTTTCTAATTATATTCACTGGGGCTTAATCACAATTTTGACAATAGACTCTACCTCCAGAGATGCCACCAGATCACCAAGCAGATCTAGACTTAGACAACTCTTTTGGGGGAAAAGTATAAAAGAAAAAATTGAAGTCAAGCCACCAAAAGGGATAGAAATGAAATATGTATAAACTTCTCTTTTAAATCATGACCTTCAAAGTCAGCAAATCTGTTAAAGTTCATTCTTTGTCTTTGCACATGACATCTGATCTGATTTCCAGAAATGATGAATGGCAACTTCAGAACAAGTCATTTAAAACTTATTTCTATTGCAGATGAAATTGTCTATAGAGTATGTATTTGTGTGAGAGTGAAGAAAGAAAATAAAAACATTTGTGGGACTCTTCTATTTATCTCAAAGTGCTGCTCATGGAGACTCAATTCAGCAATATAAACAGCACATGAGTGCTTAGTCACTCACTTTTGTGTGACTCTTTGCCACCCTTTGGACCATAGCCCATCAGGCTCCTCTGTACATGGGATTTTCCAGGCAAGAATACTGGAGTGGGTTGCCATGTCTTTCTCCAGGGGATCTTCCTGTCCCAGGGATCGAACCTACTTCTCTTATGTCTCCTGCATTGGCAGACAGGTTCTTTACCATTAGTGTCACCTGGGAAGCCACAGGAAAAAAAGAAAAAATATATATATAATTCAATTGGAAGTTTATAACTAAAATATAAAATTTTCCAGATACTTATGAATTAAACAACATATCTAAATTACTAGTGTATAGTTTTGAAAAATAAAATTTCAATAGGGATATAATGGCATACATGTATAAAAGATATATATAAGATATTTATGAAGACTATATAAACTATATGCTGTATTATATATATGTGAATTGACTGGAGGCAGCTAAACAAGTGGTTAGACATTTATAGCTTTAAAGGCAAGTATTAGAAGACAAGATATATTAAGAAATTAACTAAACTTCATTGTCAGGAAATTAGAAAAAGAAAAGCAAAATATACATGGATAATATGGTAAAGTGGAAATAGTAAATATTAGATAGAAATCATTGAAATAAATATTAATGGAAAAATAGTGAAAATCTGTGAAGGCAGAAATTGCTATTTTGAAAGTTTGATAAAATTGATAAGCTCCTAGCAAAATGAGTTAAGAGAAAAATAATAGGAAAAACAAAATATCAGTTGTTTGAAATTGAATTGAAATTCAATCAATTGAATTTAAAATGTAAAGAATGTCCTCACTGTAGATTTTACTAATCTTAGAAAGATGAGAGAAAATATGATAAATGAACTTATGACAATATACTTGCCAATTAAAAGAAAATGGGCTGCTGCTGCTGCTGCCGCCAAGTCCCTTCAATCATGTCCGACTCTGTGTGACCCCATAGACTGCAACCTACCAGGCTCCCCAACCCCTGGGATTCTCCAGGCAAGAACACTGGAGTGAGCTGTCATTTCCTTCTCCAATGCATGAAAGTGAAAGTGAAAATGAAGCCGCTCAGTCATGTCCGACCCTCAGCGACTCCATGGACTGCAGCCCACCAGGCTCCTCCATCCATGGGATTTTCCAGGCAAGAGTACTGGAGTGGGTTGTCATTGCCTTCTCCAAGAAAATGGGCTACTGCTATGAAAAACACAACTTTCTCAGATCAGATCAGATCAGTCGCTCAGTCGTGTCCGACTCTGCGACCCCATGAATCGCAGCACACCAGGCCTCCCTGTCCATCACCACCTCCCAACTTTCTCAAAACAGTAAGAAAAATAATGAAAAACAAGAATAATCTAATACTCCAGAAAAATCAGACTTCCCTGGTGGCTCAGATGGTAAAGCATCTGCCTACAATGCGGGAGACCTGGGTTCAATCCCTGGGTTGGGAAGATCTCCTGGAAAAAGAAATGGCAACCGACTCCAGTATTCTTTCCTGGAAAATCCCATGTACAGAAAAGCCTGATAGGCTACCAGTCCATGGGGTCACAAAGAGTCAGACACGACTGAGCGACTTCACTTTCTTTCCAGAAAATTAATTCTTACAATCCTTCCCTTTCCAAAATGAAATTCTATTTTCATATAGCTTTGCAAATAAATTATACATTAAAATTAATCAAGAAATAGCACCAACCCTATATTAACACTTTCAGAGATGACCAGAAATTATGCTTCCCAAGTTATTTCATGCAGGCAGCATCACTCTTACACCAGAATGAAACAAGGACATCTTAAGGAAAATAGTGAGATCAATATCTCACATTAACACAGACACAGAATTCTGAACACAATAATAAGTTTAATTCTTTTGAATGTTTTCTTTTTTGGATTATTTTCCTTGCTGTTATGGTTTATGAGGCAACTGCAGAGGAGTACTCAGTCTTGGGCTAATTCTCTTCTACTACTTCTTTCATATTCATGAAGGATCATATTCGTGATGCACAGCCTCCATCATATTCAACCCACTGCACAGGCCTTGTGCATTATGAGGTTTTCCAGGTGGTGAAAATAAGTGCTCTTTCTGGTTCAGTGTGAGCACCAAGCTATCTTCTCTCTAATCCATCTGGATAAGTCTTTCCCCAGCCTGATGTAGTCTCCTCAAATGCATGAATAATTGAGAGAATGCTATCCAGATCTCCAGCATTTCCTTCCTCAGCCTCTCTTAATCTCTCTCACTGTACCCCAGGTCTATCGGTCTATCATTTGCAATATTCTATCATCACTGTTCTAGCCGTCTTTGTCTCCTCAGAGCCTCAGCTTCATTTCTTACACTCAGGGGAACCATTCCACTCCACAGTGGAATCTTTTTAACCCAGGGATTGAAACCCAGTGTCCTGCATTGCAAGCTGATTCTTTACCATCCGAGCCACCAGGGAGGCCCCGACTGTGATAAGTTTAAAATGCTATTCAGTAATGAAATGAACTACTGACAGACAGCAATCTGTATAATTTTCAAATGCATTCTACTGGGCATGAGAAGAGATATTTAAAAGACTAGATATTAGAAATGATCTCACATATAGAAAATCCAAAAATTACATCAAAAATTATTAGAACAAATAGATAAATTCAAGAAGCATGCAGGATACAAAATCTACAAAAATTAGCTACATTTTCATATACTAAAAATGATTATCAGAAATAATTTTAATTTTGTATATAATCCCACATACACTAGCATCAGAAAAAATAAAATACTTAGGTATTCATGTGAAGTAATGGTTTGCATAAATCAACTTGATTTTTGTAATCATATCACAGTGTATTTGTATATAAAAAACTGACTTAAAACTTACCACTCATAAACCTTAGATCATGGCATCCAGTTCCATTAAGTTCAGTTCAGTTGCTCAGTCGTGTCCGACTCTTTGTGACCCCATGAATCACAGCACGCCAGGCCTCCCTGTCCATCACCAAATCCCAGAGGTCACTCAGACTCACGTCCATCGAGTCAGTGATGCCATCCAGCTATCTCAACCTCTGGCGTCCCCTTCTCCTCCTGCCCCGAGTCCCTCGCAACATCGGAGTCTTTTCCAATGAGTCAACTCTTCGCATGAGGTGGTCAAAGTACTGGAGTTTCAGCTTTAGCATCATTCCTTCCAAAGAAATCCCAGGGCTGATCTCCTTCAGAATGGACTGGTTGGATCTCCTTGCAGTCCAAGGGACTCTCAAGAGTCTTCTCCAACACCACAGTTCAAAAGCATCAATTCCTCGGCCCTCAGCTTTCTTTATAGTTCAACTCTCACATCCATACATGACTACTGGAAAAACCATAGCCTCGACTAGAAGGACCTTTTTTGGCAAAATAATGTCTCTGCTTTTAATATGCTGTCTAGGTTGGTCATAACTTTCCTACCAAGGAATAAGCATCTTTTAATTTCATGGCTGCAATCACCATCTGCAGTGATTTTGGAGCCCCCAAAAATAAAGTCAGCCACTGTTTCCACTGTTTCCCCATCTATTTGCTATGAAGTGATGAAAGCAGGTGCCATGATCTTAGTTTTCTGAATGTTGAGCTTTAAGCCAACTTTTTCACTCTCCTCTTTCACTTTCATCAAGAGGCTTTTTAGTTCCTCACTTTCTGCTATAAGGGTGGTGTCACCTGCATATCTGAGGTTATTGATATTTCTCCCATCAATCTTGATTCCAGCTTGTGCTTCCTCAAGCCCAGTGTTTCTCATGATGTACTCTGCATAGAAGTTAATAAGCAGGGTGACAGTATACAGCCTTGATGTACTCTTTTTCCTATTTGGAACCAGTCTGTTGTTCCCTGTTCAGTTCTAACTGTTGCTTCCTGATGTGCATATAGATTTCTCAAGAGGCAGGTCAGGTGCTCTGGTATTCCCATCTCTTTCAGAATTTTCCACGGTTTATTGTGATCCACACAGTCAAAGGCTTTAACATAGTCAGTAAAGCAAAAATAGATGTTTATCTGAAACTCTTTTGCTTTTTTGATGATCCAGTGGATGTTGGTAATTTGATTTCTGGTTCCTCTGCCTTGTCTAAAACCAGCTTGAACATCTGGATGTTCACAGTTCACATATTGCTGAAGCGTGGCTTGGAGAATTTTGAGCATTACTTTAATAGCATGTGAGATGAGTGCAATTGGGTGGTACTGTAATTGCAATTGTGAGCATTCTTTGGCATTTCCTTTCTTTGGGATTGGATTGAAAACTGATCTTTTCCAGTCCTGTTACCACTACTGACTTTTCTCTGAATTTGCTGACATATTGAGTGCAACACTTTCACAGCATTATCTTTTAAGATTTGAAATAGCTCAACTGGAATGCCATCACCTCCACTAGCTTTGTTTGCAGTGATTATTCCTAAGGCCCACTTGACTTCACATTCCAGGATGTCTATCTTTAGGTGAGATTACTACAAACAATTTTATGCCAATGAAATAAACAACTTAGAAGAAATGGACAAATTCCTAGAAATGCACAATCCTGAAAGACTGAACCAGGAAATAAAAAAAACAGGAAATATGAACATATCAATTACTAGTAATTAAATCAGTAATTTAAAAAAATTAAAGCTTTGGTGTCTCAGTGGTAAAGAATCTGCCTTCATAGCAAGAGACTGAGGTTTGATTAATGGGTTGAGAAGATCTCCTCAAGGAGAAAATGGCAGCCCACTCCAGTATTCTTGCCTGAAGAATTCCATGGACAGAGGAGCCTGGAAGGCTACAGTTCATAGGGTCACCAAGAGTCACACATAACTGAGCAATTAACACACACTTTCAATTAAAAATAAAAAAGTCCAGGAGCAGACTACTTCACCGGTAAGTTCTACTAAATATTTAGTGAAGAGTTAGTACCTGTCTTTCTGAAACTATTTCAAAAAATTTACAGAGAAAGGGGTGGTTCTGAACTCACTCTATGAGGCCTGCATCACTCAAAACCAGACAAAAATATCACTAAAAAATGAGAAAATTACAGGCCAATATACTGATGAACCTAGATCCAAAATTCTTCAACAAGATATTAGCAACTAAATTCAACATAAGTTTAAAGGATCATACACCATGATCAAATAGGATTTATCCCAGAGTTATAAGGATAGTTCAATATCAGCAAAGCAATCAATGTGATGTACCATGTTAACAAATTGAGGACTAAAAATCATTTAATCACCTTAATATAGGCAAAGAAAGCTTTTGACAAAGCTCTTCACCCATTTGTGACAAAAACTCTTCAGAAAGTGGGAACAGAGGAAACAAATCTCAATGTAATACAGGCCATTCATGATATTCCCACAGCTCACATTATACTCCGTGTATAATATTATATACAGAAAGTATTTCCTCTAAGATAAGGAAAAGAGACAAGGATGTTCACTCTTGCCACATTTATTATTTGCTGGAAATTCTACCCATAGCAATCAGAGAAAATAAATAAAAGAAATCCAAATTAGAAAGGAAGAAGTAAAACTGTCACTGAATCTGATATGACAATATATATATAGAAAATCTTTGAAAACCTACTAGAGCTCATCAATGAATTTGGTCAAGTTTCAGAATACACAATTAATATACAGAAATCTGTTGCATTCCTTCAACACACTAGCAACAAATCATCAGAATTAGAAATTAAGAGAACAATCCAATTTATAATTACATGATAAAGAATAAAATATCGAGAAATAAATCTAATTAAGGAGGTAAAAGATCTGGACTTGGTAAGCTGTAATAGACTGATGAAAGAAACTAAAAATTGTACAGATACATGTAAATATATATCATGTTCATGAACTAGAAGAATTAATATTATTAAAATCACAGTATTTTTCAAGACAATCTACAGGTTCAATGAAATATCTGCCAAAATACCAATGCTATTTTTCACAGAACTAGAATAAATAGTTCTAAAATTTATATGAAAATGTAAATACCCTGAATAGCCAGAACAGTCTTGAGAAAGAACAATGTGGAAGTAGCACACTCCCTGATTTCAAATTATACTACAAACCTATAGTAATCAAACAGTATGACTTAAACATAAAAACATATACCATTATCAATGAAACAAACTAGAGAGCCCAAAAAAGGACCTACAGTTATATGATCAGTTAATTCATGACAAAGAAGGCAAGGAAAAAAGACAGTCTCTTCAATAAACAATGTTGGAAAAACTGGAAAGCTACAAGATGGATCAAATTAACCACTCTCTCACACCATGAACAAAAATACATTCTAAATGGATTAAATACATGAATATAAGACCTGAAATAATAAAACTCCTAGAAGAAAATATAAACTGTACACTATTTGACATTGGTCTTAGCAATAATTTTTGGATATGTTTCCTTTGGTAAAAGAAACAAAAGGAAAGATAAACAGATGAGGATACATTAAAGTAAAAACCTTTTGCACAGTGAAGGAAACTATCAACAACCAAAAGGTCTACTCAGTTCAGTTCAGTTCAGTTCAGTTCAGTCGCTCAGTCATGTCCGACTCTTTGTGACCCCATGAATCGCAGCATGCCAGGCCTCCCTGTCCATCACCAACTCCTGGAGGTCACTCAGACTCACATCCATCGAGTCGGTGATGCCATCCAGCCATCTCATCCTCTGTCGTCCCCTTCCCCTCCTGCCCCCAATCCCTCCCAGCATCAGGGTCTTTTCCAATAAGTCAACTCTTCACATGAGGTGGCCAAAGTACTGGAGTTTCAGCTTTAGCCTCATTCCTTCCAACGAATACCCAGGGTTGATCTCCTTAGAATGGACTGGTTGGATCTCCTTGCAGTCCAAAGGCCTACTAAGTGAGAGAATATATTTGCAAACAATATATTTGATACGAGGTTAATACCCACAATTAAAAAAAAAAAAAAAAAAAACTCATACAACTCATACATCAAGAAAACAAACATTCCAGTTTTTACAAAATGAGGAGAGCACCTGAATAGACATTTTTCCGAAGAAGACATATTCATTCATATTCAATTAGAAAAGATATATGCACTCTATGTTCATTGCAGCATTATTTATAATAACCAAGACATAGAAGAACCCCAAGTACCCATAAATAGATGAATGGATAAAGAAGATGTGTTATGTAGAGTCAATGGAATATAAAATAAAAATAAAAATAATTAAATCTTGCCATTGTGACAACATGAATGGACCTAGAGGGTATTATGCTGAATGAAATGTCAGAGACAAATACTGTATGATTTCATGTATATATTGAATCTAAAAGACCAAACTAATAATCAAACATAGCAAAATATAAACAGTCACAGAGAAAAATCAGTTTGATACCAAAGGAGAAGGAATGGGGAGATGAAAGAAATAGTTGAAGAAAATTAAGAGGAATAACTTCCAGCAGAAAAATAAATGAGTTATGGTGATAAAATGAGTGTGGAAAATATAATCAATAATTAAGTAATAGCTTTATAATACATATCATAATTAGACTTTTAGTGATCATTTTGAAATGTATAGGAAAAAAAATCACTGTTTTGTAACATGTAAGTCAACTATACTTCAAAAACAAACTATAGACTTACAAACCCATTGAAGAAAAGAATACATTTGTGGTTACCAGATGTGGTAGGGAAAGTGGGAAAAAGTGAAGGAAGGAAGTCAAAAGTCAATACAGTTAAAAGATAAACAAGTACTAAGAATAAAAT
This sequence comes from Tragelaphus eurycerus, assembly GCA_935064755.1. NCBI lineage: Eukaryota > Metazoa > Chordata > Mammalia > Artiodactyla > Bovidae > Tragelaphus > Tragelaphus eurycerus. The sequence continues at coordinate 5,089,801 of CAKXYN010000123.1, forward strand.
GTACAACACAATAAATATAATTAACACTGCTGTATGTTATATACAAAAGTTTTTAAGGGAATAAATCCTAAGAGTTCATCACACACAAACAAAATTATTTCTTTAATTTTTATCTGCATCAGATGATGAGTGTTCACTAAACTTATTGTGATAATCATTTCATGGTGTGTGTAAATCAAATAATTATGATCTAAATCTTAAACTTATACAGTGCTATATCAATTACATATCAATAAACTGGAAGTAAAACAAATTTTAAACAAAATAGGCAAAGGACCTGAATAGACAGTTCTCAAAAGAAGACATACAAATGATCACCAGTTGTATAATAATGTGTTCAACATCATTAATAATCAATAAAATGCAAATTCAAACCACAATAAGGTATCACTTCACATTTTTAAGTATGATAATTATCAAAATGATAAAATATAAAAAGCAGTGGTAAGGATGTGGAGAAAAGGGAACCCTTTTGTACTCTTGGTGGGAAATACTTTGGCACACCATTATGGAAAATAGCAGGATGATACCTCCAAAAATAAAAAAAATAGAACTATTTGTAATCCATCAATCCTATTTCTGGGTGCATATTCAAAGGAATGCAAATCAATTATAATATCTCAAAGAGATATCTATACTCATGTTCATTGCAGATTATTCCCATTAACCAGGCTATGAAAGCAATTCATACAGCCATTGATGGATGAATAGATAGTGTGATGTATATTTAGAATATCATAAAATATCATGTCATCTTTATGAAAAGGAAAAGTAATCTGTGATGTGAATAAACCTAGGGAATATTATGCAAAGTAAAATGAGGAAGAGGGAGAAGAGAAATAATGCAGGATCTCATATATGAAATCTAAAAAGCCAAACTTATAGAACCAGAAAGTAGAATACTGATTGCCAAAGACTGAGGATCAAGAAATAGGGAGACATTGATCAGGGGAACAAAGTTTCAGTTATACAAGATGAAGATTAAGAACTTCTGGAAATCTCTTTTATAGTAATGTGATTATAGTTAGCAATATTGCATTGTACACTTGAAATTTCCTAGGTGAGTGGATCTTAAGTGTTATTGCCAAACACCAAAAAAAAGAAAACTTAGTAACAATATAAGTCATGAACATATAAAATAGCTGATTGTGGCAATTACTTAACAAGGTATATTGTTGTTGCTGTTCAGTTGCTAAGTCGTGTCCAACTCTGCAGCCCCAAGGACTGCAGCATACCAGGCTTCTGTGCCTTTCACTATCTCCAAGAGTTTGCTCAAACTCATGTCCATTAAGTTGATGATGCTATCCAACCATCTCATCCTCTGTAACCCCCGTCTCCTCCTGCCCACAGTCTTTCCCAGCATGAAGGTCTTTTCCAGTAAGTAGGCTCTTCACATCAGTTGGCCAAAGTATTGGAGCTTTAACTTCAGCAGTAGTCCTTCCAATGAATATTCAGGGTTGATTTCCTGTAGTACTGACAGGTTTGATTTCCTTGCTGTCCAACGGACTCTTACGAGTAATCTCCAGCACCACAGTTTGAATACTTATATCAAAATATCATTATATACCTTCGCACACACAATTTTATTTCTCTGTGATACTTAAAAAAATGAGGCAGAGAGAGAAAAACAGTTTCAGAGTCAAGAACTTCAAATGGTTCTCATTAATTTTGTACCCTCACTGATCTGGCTCTCAAGTAATTGGCTGTGCTTTCCAATAAGGATTTAGTACTCACAACAAAATAGGAACTTTTCCATGACTTGATTCAGTGAGGAAATTACATCACAAGTCCACACACTGGGGTTGTTCCCCCTTGTTATTACATGATGCTCATTTTTCTTAACAATCCAGGTTCAGGCAAAGGGACTCCCATAAACTTAGTTTCCGGTGTTTATTAAATTAGAGAATTTAATTGTTTGCTAAAGAATGAGTGAATCTCTCATATGTCACTCCTGAATATCTGCCTCTAAGGCAAAGCCTTTCCATCAGAGATAATTCCTCAGAGAGAAAGCAATAACTGCCAGACAAGGTCCCTGAACTTTAGGGAAATCTCTGTAAACAGCAATAAAGGACAAGATGAAAATGACTGGTCTTATAGCTCACTTCTCCAAAGCAAGATTCATTATGAGCACAGTGAACTGTTTGAATATGCTTCCTCCACACTCTCTGCCTCTTGCCCTGTGGGACCAGAGAGATTTGTTTAAGATCACTTTTGCATAGTGTTTTAAGTGAACCTCTTCTAAATTCAAACAAGTGAACAGATTTCAACGATCTTGAATAAATTTTGAGGCTTTAAGCTAAGTGGAAATGTTTTGATTTCTAAGAAGGCTTCCATTTTTTAAACAGATTTATTGAGGTATAATCAATATTCCTAAAATAGTACATATATGGAAGATATACAATTTCTTAACAATTGCTCATTTCACAGTTAGTTATGTGAATAGGCTCTGCTCAAGTGTGATATTTTTCGTACTGAAAGTTACTCATTATACGAATCGGTAAGTTTGAATATAGGATTTTTTTTTTTTTCTGGGCACCTCAAACATCACTAAAATCATCTAAGAGTGATGAGGTAAGTTTTTCAATAGTATCAATATTTATTATAGATTATTACTTGCCATGTATAATACTCGCTATTTTTCAGCACTTTTCAGATATGGTCATAGAATATTTCATCTTCATTCCAATTTTTCAAAAGGTAGCTTGTGATATTATTAACTTAATTTGAAAGCTGGATATTTTAGAAGTTAAACAAATTGTAGGCTCCCAGCCCTCTGACATCGTGATCTATCTAGGCTTTGTCATGAGACTTCTCTTTTAGTAAGCAAAACTATTGATGAGGATTAAAACAAAATTTAAATACATTTCACATATATAAAAGAGGAAATTACAAATATTAGTGACATAAATCATCAGCAGTTTCATCAAACACAAATATGGAGGCTCTCGTGATAAAAATTGCTAAGGATAAGATGAGTCTCCATTGCGTTTTGAGAGTAAAATTGGTGGTGATTCTTCTGGAGCTCATTGCACAGTTAAACAGTTCTCTGCATTAGTGCTCCAACTATTAATTCTTCCTATCCCACAGGTGTATACACAGTTACAGAAGTAACTAAAAGCTCTTTTTTTGCATCCATGACACCATGGTGAATGTGTTCATACATATTCCCTCAATTATCATGATGACCTATGAGGTCATTATCATTATTATAAATTTCTAGTTGAGAAAACAAGGGTATGAGGTGACAAAGAAATGTACCTTAGATGAAAGAGGTTGCATTCAGAAGAACCAGGATTTGAATCAGGTTTTTCTGATACTCAAACAATAATTATTTTTTAACATTTCACAGAGAAATCTGGTGTCCCAGTCTTTGGAGTGGAAGAATGGAGAATTAGGCCGGAGGGAAAAGTCAAGATGGAAGGACCATTCAATGAATGCAATATCACATTTTACTTATTTTTTGAGAGTTCAAAGATGTCATCATGTGTGTGTGTGTGTGTGTGTGTGTGTGTGAGTGTGTGAGCTGATGAAATCATTCTGTATAAACTTGCTTCAGAAATAGTATTAAAGTAATTTGAATTATTATCAAAATAAGATTACTAGCTCAACATTGTCTATCATAACCTAACAATGTTGGGTATAGGTTAAAATTTTGAAGAGAAAATTAATAAATAAGATTAACCTGAGACTTAATGTTGGCCCTGCCCATTGTTAACCCCTTGGTGGTGGATGGAATCCTAAATTTCTCTATGTTTCTCTTTCCTAATGTATAAAATCAGTATAAAAGTGATACTAGTGAGGATCTTTTAGGTTTGGATTGAGGGTTACATGTCTGCATAAGCACTTAAAACCACAGTAAGTGTGTAGTTTTAGTGTAAGCATTGTTATTACAACTGCTAACATTAGTCTATGACATTGCTTCTTCACTTGCAGAATGGATGATACGATACCAACTGCACAAGTTGTTATTGCTAAGAAAAGGAAGTGAGGGTATGAAACATGTGCTACTACACCATGCACACAACAATCATTCATTCTTGTTGCTGTTTAGTCACTCTTTACAACCCCATGGACTGTAGCCTGACAGTTTCCTCTGTCCAGGTGATTTTACAAGTAAGAATATGAGAGTGGGTTGCCATTTCCTTCTCCAGGAGATCTTCCCAAATCTTCCCAGGGACTGAACATGGCATTTTCTCCTTCATTAGCAGGAAGATTTTTTACCACTAACCTACTAAGCTACCCAATCATCATGGGCTTCGCTGGTGTCTCAGTGGTAAAGTATCTGCCTGCAATGTAGGAGACCTGGGTTTGGTACTTGGTTTGGGAAGATTCCCCTGGAGAAGGAAATTTCAACCCACCCCAGTATTCTTGAGTAGAGAATTTCAAGAACAGAGGAGCCTGGCAGGATACAGTCCATGGATTTGCAAAGAGTTGGACATGACTAAGTGACTAACTTATAAGACTTACATTATTGCTAAGTGATTAGATTTAGTCAACCTGCATTATGCTATGCTATGCTATGCTGAGTCACTTCAGTTGTGTCTGACTCTGTGCGACCCCATAGATGGCAGCCCACCAGGCTCTCCCGTTCCTGGGATTCTCCAGGCAAGAACACTGGAGTGTGTTGCCATTTCCTTCTCCAATGCATGAAAGTGAAAAGTGAAAGTGAAGTCGTTCAGTCGTGTTCGACTCTTAGCGACCCCATGGACTGCAGCCCACCAGCCTCCTCCATCCATCGGATTTTCCAAGCAAGAGTACTGGAGTGGGGTGCCATTGCCTTCTCCAACAATGCATTATAAATACTTTCAATTAGATCTTATATTCATTTTTCATATTCCCATCACCATCTTCCTGTTACTCGTTTTCCAACTCTTATAAGAAGCTTCTGTTGTTTCTGTCTCCATCTTTCATCCCTTTAGTGAAACTCAGCCAGCTTCATCTAAGATACATAAAGATCTTTACTAGAATAACATACAAGATTCCCTCTTGATCGAATTCCTTTCATCCCTCTACTCATATTAACAACCTTCCAAAATTCCCCATTTATTAGGGAGTAAAAAGAAACTTTCTAAACTTTCTATTCATGGGTTTTATGTCCATTTTGTAACTCCTTTCAAATGTATCTACCATTATTTGGGAAGTCTACTTCAGTTTAGTAGTAACTTGAGATATCTCAGAAGATAAATGTCTCCCTCATATGTGGTTACAGGAGTAATCTTAAAATCTTAGAACATTTTATTTGTCAAATAAACTCAAAAGAATCCACACTCACTGTATCCTGGACATTTATCACTTATTGGAATGGAGTGTAATAAATTCAAAGTTGCAGGAATGAAAATTGTGGTTTTCTTTAAGGTAATGAAATGAACCGTTATATGAAGCACATGGAGAACAAGAACATGACAGAGTTTGTTCTACTGGGGCTCACAGAGAATCCAAAGATGCAGAAAATTGTATTTGCTATGTTTCTGGTCATCTACCTCACCACTGTGGTAGGGAATGTGCTCATCGTGGTCACCATCAATGTCAGTTCATCACTGAGGTCTCCCATGTACTTTTTCCTGGCCCATCTCTCCTTTGTTGATGCCTGCTATTCCTCTGTAAGTACTCCCAAACTGATTGCAGATTCACTCTATGAAAAGAAGACTATCCTATTTAATGGCTGCATGACCCAAATCTTTGGGGAACATTTCTTTGGAGGTGCTGAGATAATCCTGCTCACCGTGATGGCCTATGACCGCTATGTGGCCATCTACAAGCCCTTGCACTATACAACCATCATGAACTGGTGGGTGTGTGGGTTCCTAGTGGGAGTGGCATGGGTGGGAGGCTTTTTTCATGGATTCATACAGATCCTCTTTATTTTCCACTTACCCTTCTGCGGTTCTAATGTCATAGATCACTTTATGTGTGATCTGAACCCTTTGCTCAAACTTGCTTGCACTGATACCCACACTCTAGGGCTCTTTGTTGCTGCCAATAGTGGTTTAATCTGTCTGTTAAACTTCTTTCTCTTGCTTGTCTCCTATGTGGCCATCTTTTACTCCCTAAAGACCTACAGTTTGGAGGCAGGACACAAAGCCCTCTCCACCTGCATCTCCCACATCACAGTGGTTGTCTTATTCTTTGTTCCCTGCACATTTGTGTACATGAGACCTGCAGCTACTTTACCTATTGATAAAGCAGTTGCTGTGTTCTACACTATGATAACTCCCATGTTAAATCCCTTAATTTATACCTTGAGAAATAACCAGATGAAAAATGCCATTAAGAAATTGTGCAGTAGGAAAGTTATTTCAGCTGACAGATAAATGTACCTAGAACTCAACATTGATTATTGTTAGTCACTCAGTTGTGTCTGACTCTTTGTGACACCACAGACTATGTAGCCCACCAGGCAAATGTCAAAATGACATGTTGGATGAGCTCAGTAAGAACTACTTAAGGGATAAGTAAATTAACTACATAAAATTAGAGTATTTTTCATTGAATGGAACAGAAATAGCTGCACAGAAGGAAAAAAAATATAACCCAGTACCATTTATTTCATACATAGAAGATTCTACCAAATTGACATTAAGTTTTACAACAACAACCATGAATGTGAATTTATAGACTTTCTTTATAATAAAATTTTTTAAATGCTAATTAGCTTGGTTTTGAGCAGTAATATTTACAGGAATCCTAAGAAGCAAGAAAGTGAGGAAATATGCAGAAAGGGTAAGATATTAAAACAGACATACTAAAGAGTCAGTAATCAGAATATGATTGATTTTCCAGACCATAATCTTAATTGCACTCTCCTGCAATTATGATGGAAAGGTAATATAATTAATAGTTGCTCAGCTGGTAAAGAATCTGCCTGAAATGTGAGAGACCTGGGTGCAATCACTGGGTTGGGAAGATACCCTGGAGAAGGGAATGGCTACCTAATCCAGTATTCTGGCCATTATAATACCCATATAATACCCTCTAGATCCATTCCTATTGTCACAAATGGCAAGATTTAATTATTTTTCTTTTTTAATTAATTTTCACTAGTAACTCTATATACCATTATTGACAGTGGTATGTTGACTGTCACATTATATAGTATATACTTATTTCATAGCTATGAAAGCAATGCATCATTGAACTTCTGTAATAGTTGAATGAAGATTGCACAATTTTTCCCTATTTTCTTGTAGGTTTCAGAATGTCTAGTACTGCTCATGACACCACCTTAAGTTGAAAAACAATCATAAAAAATGATGACTCAAAAGATCATTTTGATATAAGACAGGAATTTTATTTATTATATATGTACTTATATTATACAAAGTTATTTGCCTGACATATAATAATCATCAAGATGTGGGAATACCAGACTACCTTAACTTTTTTCTGAGAAATATGTATGCAGATCAAGAAGCAACAGTTAGAACTGGCATGGAACAATGGGCTGGTTCCAAATTCGGAAAGGAGTAGGTCAAGGCTATATATTGTCACCCTGCGTATTTAACTTCTATGCAGAGTAAATCACACGAAATGCTAGGCTGGATGAAGCAGAAGCTGGAATTAAGATTGCTGGGAGAAATATCAATAACTTCAGATATGCAGATGACACCACCCTTATGGCAGAAAGTGAAGAAGAACTGAAGATCCTCTTGATGAAATTGAAAGAAGAGACTGAAAAAGTCATCTTAAAACTCAACATTCAGCAAACTAAGATCATGGCATCTGGTCCCATCACTTCATGGCAAATACGTGGGGAAACAATGAAAACAGTGACAGATTTTATTTTCTTGGGCTCCAAAATCACTGCAGTTGGTGACTTCAGCCATGAAATTAAAAGACACTTGATACTTGGAAGAAAAGCTATGACTAACTAGACAGTGTATTAAAAAGCAGAGACATTACTCTGCCAACAAACATCCAGAAAGTCAAGGCTTCCCAGTGGTCACGTACGATTGTGAGATGTGTACCATAAAGAAGGCAGGATGCCAAAGAATCGATGTCTTCAAACTGTGGTTCTGGAGAAGACTCTAGACTCCTAAAAGTCCCTTGGACAGCAAAGAGATCAAACCAGTCATTCTTAAGAGAGATCAATCCTGAATATTCACTTGAAGGACTGATGCTGAAGCTGAAACTCCAGACAACTCATTGGAAAAGCCCCCAATGATGGGAGAGATTGAGGGCAGAATGAGAAGAGGGCGTCAGAGGATGTGATGGCTGTGTGGCATCACTGATGCAATAAACATCAATTTGAGCAAACTCTGGGTGATGATGAGGGACAGGGAGGCCTGGTGTGCTGCAGTCCATGGCATTGCAAAGAGTTGGACATAACTGGGTGACTGAACAATAACAAATATTCTCTATAAAAAACCAAAGGAGGTATGAATAAAGATATGTGTGCATGCATACATGCTCAATCTTGTCCAATTCTTTGTAACCCCATGGACTGTAGGTCCCTCTCTGTCCATGTGATTCCCAAACAAGAATAGTGGAGTGGGTTGCCATTCCTACTCCAGGGGAATCTTCCTGACCCAGGGATTGAAACTGTGTCTCTTGAATATCCTGCATTGTCAGGCAGATTCTTTACCACTGGCACCACTTGGGAAACAGAAAAAGGAAAGTTATCAAAAAGTGTCAAAAAGAGGAAAACATCCAAGCAGATATATTGGCAAGCCAGTAATCAAAATTGACTAATTTCCTAGGTCAGGCACTGAACATCAATGATCTTCCAAGCAATGATGACAGAATGTTTAGATAACTGTACTACTAACCATGTACTGAGCCAGGACCTGTGCTTAATAGTGTATATTTTAGATCATGATCACTAAAAATCTAATAATTTTTGATTAATAACTGTGCTTGTTTTTATATATTACAATTGATAGTCACATGGTACCTGCAATATTAGAGTATGTAACTATTTAATGCTATAAATGCACTGGTGCTGTCTACCTCTGATGGGTAGATAATGAATATTACACCATTTCCAAATTTCCTTGTAGCCTTCAACACCATTTAGTATTGCTCAAATAACCCATGCTCTGCTGGTAACACATCAGAAAGAGTAATGACTCAAATAAAAGAACATTTTGATGTCAGAAAAGAATTTCTATTTTTGACATATACAGTCACACTTTGTAAAGTACCATAAAGTACATGCCTTCTATATAGCAATAGTTTCTACAAGATAGCACAATATCATATGCATGATAAATATTGAATGTGTGGGTAAATATATAAAGGAAACAACTAAATTCACTAAAATGAAGTCCAAAAAGTAGTACTAGAGGCTAGGGAACTCATTTCTAATTTAAGTTGATTCACCTTCAAGGAAAAGTTTTGCTTGACCTCAGGGGGAACTACAATTTGCTTAATTCTTGTTTAAACTGAGGATGAGAAAGAAATTTAAACTACACTTTTCAGCATATGGATGAATAGTTAACCTTAATATTCTCCCTGCTCTGAGCAAGACTTTTTTATCTTATTAATACGAGCTCTTTAAGCTATATTCTTCAGTTAACCTATTTACTTTTCAGTAACAATTCATTATTAAAATCTGTTTTTAAAAATACATGGCTTTGTCTACATACAAAGCAATTTCAAGATAAATGCACTCCTTTTATTCTTTTTTGTCTTAATTCATTAGCTAACAAACATTTGGGGCACACAGAATGTATCAGACATTGATAGTTGCTAGGGTTTCAATGGCCGGGGAAGGCAATGGCACCCCACCCCAGTACTTTTGCCTGGAAAATCCCATGGACGGAGGAGCCTGGTAGGCTCCAGTCCATGGGGTCGCTAAGAGTCGGACACGACTGAGCGGCTTCACTTTCCCTTTTCACTTTCATGCATTGGAGAAGGAAATGGCAACCCGCTCCAGTGTTCTTGCCTGGAGAATCCCAGGGACGGGGGAGCCTGGTGGGCTTCCGTCTATGGGGTCGCACAGAGTCGGACACGACTGAAGCGACTTAGCAGCAGCAGCAGCAGCAGCAGCAGCAGCAGGGTTTCAATGGTAAAAAAAAAAAAAAAGAGAGAGAGAGAGAGAGAGAGACCTGGATTCTGCCTTCAAAAAGCTTAAGATTCATTGAGAAAATCCCAAGAGGGAGTAAAAAATTGCAACAAGGTGTTATAAATTATAAAATAGTGGAAGGACAAGGTACCATGAAATGTGTGGGGAATAGAAATTTGTACAGCTGCTATGAAAATCAGTATGGAGGTCCCTTAAAAAAACTAAAACTACCATATGATTCAGTGATCCAACTCCTAGGAATATATCCAGAGAAAACCACAATTTGAAGGGATGCATGCACCCCAGTGCTCATTACAGCACTATTTACAATAGCCAGGATATAGAAGCAACCTAAACATCTATCAACAGAAGAATGGATAAAGAATATTATAAAACTGAAATAGTGCCATTCACAGAGATGTGGATGCACTTAGAGACTCTCATACAGAATGAAGTCAGAAAGAGGAAAACAAACTGAATAATATCACTTACATGTGTAATCTAAAAAATGGTACAGATGAACTTATTTGCAAAGCAAAAATAGAGTCACAAATATAGAGAACAAACTTATGGTTACAAAGTGGGGAAGGGGGAGTGGAAATAATTGGGAGATTGGGACTGACATATACACTCTACTACGCATAAAACAAATAAATAATAAGAACCCACTGTATAACTCAGAGAACTCTATTCAATTTGGAAAGGAAATACAAAAAGGAGGGGATATACGTATATGTATGATTGATTCATTTTGTTGTAGAGCAAGAAACTAACACAACATTGTAGAGCAACTATACTCTGATTAAAATTAATTTTAAAAAAGAATTATGAGGATTTGTAGAAATGTGTGTGCCAAGTTTAATTTTTAAAAACTAATAAAATAAAGTGTTATACAGATTTATTTAAAAATTTTGAAGCCAAATTATATGATGTCAGTATTACATAATATGTTGCTGGTACCTTAACTTAAAGATACCAAAGTTTTCAATTATTATTTTCATAAATCAAAACTGTTCATAAAAATGATATATGTGAGTGTAGTTTGGCATAACCACAACAGTTGACAGCAGTGACTAGCAACAGAACAAAGCACAAAAACATACAGGAATGAGTTTGTGGTGGCAGCAGACTGGTCTGAGGAACATGGGTACATGGATGCAAAGGAAGAGTGAGAAAGAACTGATAAAATAATAGTTTTTTAACTGTTTTAAGGATAATTAAAATTGTCTTGTGATATAAGAACTAGAACTTCAAGAGAAAAAAGTTAAAGTAGCATAAGCAATGAAGTGCAATGTGAGTAGAGATCACTGTTACAGCTGATGATCTCTGGGACACTGATCATCTCTGGGACCATCTGATCATGTTCAATGGGAAACTGTGAATTTTTTTTTTTTTTTTTAATAAATATCACCAGTTTCATTACCTCATTTCTGTCCAAACTGTCTGGAAAAGACACCCTAGAGTTGTGTGTAATGAGTAAACAGTATGTGGACAAAGAGTCATATCTCAGTACGTGTCTCAGTTCTACCACTAACTTGAAGTTTGGTCAAACATGCCATCCCTTCATCCATGGGCAAAATCTACACTTTCTCCAAAGAGTGAAGTCCTGGCCTGAGAAGGAAGTCCACATTCTAAATAAATTCCTTCCTTGGATACTCATTTTTCAGTCAAAGGGCTTTTTTTAGAGAGCTCATTACCCTTTTTGTAGTTAGCACCCTGACATAATTAATGATTGCATGCGAACTTTTTCAGTTCAAATCACTCTGTTCTCTTCTCTGACTGAACCCCACCTAACACAATATGGAAAATACATAATACAATGCTAGTCTTATAAGCATGTCATAAATAGTATTTCTTTTACTGTACAACCAAGATTTAATGAACAAGAATATTCACACAAAAATATCTATATTGAGGCCAGAGTCCAAAGTAAAGGAATATCATTAGGCACTCTTTTTTTTTTTTTTAATAATCAGTAGTAACTGACACATCTCCATGTTAGTTCAGTTCAGTCGCTCAGTCGTGTCTGACTCTTTGCGACCCCATGAACTGCAGCACGCCAGGCCTCCCTGTCTGTCACCAACTCTCGGAGTTCACTCAAATTCATGTCCATCGAGTTGGTGATACCATCTAGCCATCTAATCTTCTGTTGTCCCCTTCTCCTCCTGCCCCTAATCACTCCCAAGCATCAGAGTCTTTTCCAATGAGTCAACTCTTCGCATGAGGTGGCCAAAGTACTGGAGTTTCAGCTTTAGCATCATTCCTTCCAAGGAACACCCAGGGCTGATTTCCTTTAGAATGGACTGGTTGGATCTCCTTGCAGTCCAAGGAACTCTCAAGAGTCTTCTCCAACACTACAGTTCAGAAGCATCAATTCTTCGGCGCTCAGCCTTCTTCACAGTCCAACTCTCACATCCATACATGACCACTAGAAAAACCATAGCCTTGACTAGATGGATCTTTGTTGGCAAAGTAATGTCTCTGCTTTTGAATATGCTATTTAAGTTGGTCATAAATTTCCTTCATTACATAAGACCAATTCAAAACTCTAGATTTATGCTTTTTAGCTTCTGAAGATATTTCCAGATTTCCTGTTAATAGATAAGTATTTATTGTTTAAGAAGCATTAAGTTGTGATAAAGAGAATGAGAGATAGGAGACAGTAAATCTGAATTCCAACCCAAGCTTTAGTTCTTCTGCTTAAGTGGCTATCAGCAAGTATTTTTCATTCCATTGTTAGATTCGATAGATTAATCAAGAGGCTTGGATTAAAGTACCACTATTACTTCTATCTGTAATGTTTAATGGTTCTATTTAACTATTCTCTGAAGTCAGTTTTTTCTTCCAGATTTTCTTCATAGCATTTTTTACCTCAGCATTTCTGAGGGTATAGATTAAAGGATTTAACATAGGGGACACCATGGTATAAAAGACAGCAACAGCTTTATAAATGGGCAGAGTGGTGACTGGGTGAAGATAAGAAAATATGCAGGGCACAAAGAATCTGTTTCCAATGTGGGAGACCTGAGTTTGAACGTTGGGTTGGGAAGATCCCCTGGAGGAGGGCGTGGCAATCTACTCCAGTATTCTTGCCTCGAGAATCCCCATGGACAGAGGAGCGTGGCGGGCTACAGTCCATGGGGTGAAAAAGAGTTGGAAGGGACTGAGTGACTAATCACAGCACAGCAAGATAGGATTTATATCTTACATCCACTTCTGCTAATCCTTTCCCCTTTCCACTCCTTCATCCTTTTCCCTGTTCCAGGTTTGTAAGACTATAGGAACCTTTGTTCCGGGCTCCCTCAACTATGAGTTGACTTCCACATCTGTGCTAATCCACTTGACTTTTGACTGTGCAATGTTCCATGAGTGATAATGGAACAGAGGGAAGTTGATACTCTAGTTTTAGCCTCTCACTTATACAGTCTCACCCCAAGAAGAAATGCAAAAAAGGCAAAATGGTTGTCTGAGGAGGCCTTACAAATATCTGAGAAAGGAAGAGAGCTAAAGGCAAAGGAAAGGAGGAAAAATAAATCCATCTGAAAATAAAGTTCCAAGGAATACCAAGGAGAGATAGCAAAGCCTTCCTAAGTGATCAGTGCAAAGAAATAGAGGAAAACATTAGAATAGGAAAGACTAGCAATCTCTTCAAGAAAATCAGAGATACCAAGGGAATATTTCATGCAAAGACAGACACAATAAAGGACCGAAAAAGTATGGACCTAACAGAAGCAAAAGATATTAAAAAGAGGTGGCAAGAATACAGAGAACTATTTTAAAAAAAAAAGGTGTTAATGACCTGTATAACCATTATGGTGCGATCACTCACCTAGAGCCAGACGTTCTGGAGTCCAAAGTCAAGTGGGCCTTAGGAAACATCACTATGAACACCGCCAGTGGAGGTGATGGAATTCAAGCTGAGCTACTTCAAATCCTAAAAGATGATGCTGTGAAAGTGATACATTCAATTTGCCAGCAAATTTGGAAAACTCAGCAGTGAGCACAGGACTGGAAAGGTCAGTTTTCATTCCAATCCCAAAGAAAGGCAATGCCAAAGAATGCTCAAACTACTGCCCAATTGCACTCACCTCACATGCTAGCAAAGTAATATGGAAAATTCTCCAACTTAGGCTTCAGCAGTATGTGAACCATGACAGATATTCAAGCTGGATTAAGAAAAGGCAGAGAAACCAGAGATCAATTTGCCAACATTGGTTGGATCATTGGAAAAATAAGAGTATTCCAGAACAATATCTACTTTTGTTTCATTGACTATGCTAAAGTTTTTGACTTTGTGTATCAGAACAAGCTATGGAAAATTCTTCAAGAGATGGGAATACCAGACCTCCTTACCTACTTCCTGAGAAATCTGTATGCAGGTCAAGAAGCAACAGTTAGAACTTAACATGGAACAACAGACTGATTCCAAATTTGGAATGGAGTATGTCAAGGCTGTATATTGTCACTTTGCTTATTTAATTTATATGCAGATTACATCATGTGAAATGCCAGACTGGATGAACCACAAGCTGGAATCAAGATTGCCAGAAGAAATATCATTAACCTCAGATACACAGAGGACACTACCCTTAAGGCAGAAAATGAAGAGGAACTAAAGAGCCTCTTGAAGAAGGTGAAAGAGAAGAGTGAAAAAAGCTGGCTTAAAACTCAACATTAAAAAAAAAAAAAAATGAAGATCATAGCATTCCGTCCCATCCCTTCATGGCAAATATAAGGGGAAAAAGAGGAAACAGTGACAGAGTTTATTTTCTTGGACTTCAAAATAAGTGCTGATGATAACTTCAGCCATGAAATTAAAAGACTCTGACTCCTTGGAGGAAAAGTTATGACCAACCTAGACAGCATATTAGAAAGCAGAGACATTACTTTGGCAGCAAAGGTCCATTTAGTCAAAGCTATGGTTTTTCCGGTAGTCATGTTTGGATGTGAGAGTTGGACCATAAAAAAAAGCTGAGTGCCCAGTATTGATGCTTTTGAACTATGGTGTTGGAAAAGACTCTTGAGAGTCCCTTGGACTGCAAGGAGATCCAATCAGTCAATCCTAAAGGAAATTAGATCAGATCAGATCAGTCACTCAGTCATGTCTGACTCTTTGCCACCCCATGAATCGCAGCACACCAGGCCTCCCTGTCCATCACCAACTCCCGGAGTTCACTCAGACTCACATCCATTGAGTCCATCATGCCATCCAGCCATCTCATCCTCTGGCGTCCCCTTCTTCTCCTGCCCCCAATCCCTCCCAAGCATCAGAGTCTTTTCCAATGAGTCAACTCTTCACATAAGGTGGCCAAAGTACTGGAGTTTCAGCTTTAGCATCATTCTTTCCAAAGAAATCCCAGGGCTGATCTCCTTCAGAATGGAAAATACTGATGCACAAAGCAACTCCTGCAGCTCAATTCCAGAAAAATAAATGACCCAATCAAAAAGTGGTCCAAGGAACTAAACAGACATTTCTCCAAAGAAGACATACAAATGGCTAACAAACACATGAAAAGATGCTCAACATCACTCATTAGCAGAGAAATGCGAATCAAAAACCACAAAGAGATACCATTTCATGCCAGTCAGAACTGCTGCTATCCAAAAGTCTATAAGGAATAAATGCTGGAGAGGATGTGGAGAAAAGGGAACCCTCTTACATTGTTGATGGGAATGTAAACTAGTACAGCCACTATGGAGAACATTGTGGAGATTCCTTTAAAAACCGGAAATAGAACTGCCATATGACCCAGCAATCCCACTGCTGGGCATACACACCGAGGAAACCAGAACTGAAAGAGACATGTGTACTCCAATGTTCATTGCAGCACTGTTTACAATAGCCAGGACATGGAGACAACCTAGATGTCCATTAGCAGACGAATGGATAAGAAAGCTGTGGTACATATACACAATCGAATATTACTCGACCATTAAAAAGAATACATTTGAATCAGTTCTAATGAGGTGGATGAAACTGGAGCTTATTATACAGAGTGAAGTCAACCAGAAAGAAAAACACCAATACAGTATACTAATGCATATATGTGGAATTTAGAAAGATGGTAATGATAACCCTGTATGTGAAACAGCAAAAGAGACACAAATGTATAGAACAGTCTTTTGGACGCTGTGGGAGAGGGAAAGGGTAGGGTGATTTGGGAGAATGGCATTGAAACATGTGAATTATCATATGTGAAACGGATCGCCAGTCCAGTTTCAATGCATCATACAGGATGCTCAGGGCTGGAGCACTGGAATGAACCAGAGGGATGGGATGGGGTGGGAGGTGGAAGAGGGGTTCAGGATGGGGAACACATGTACACCTATGGCGCATTCATGTTTATGTATGGCAAATCCAATACAATATTGTAAAGCAAAAACAATAATAATTTTTTGAAAAAAAAGAAAATACTGATGCTGAAGCTCCAATACACTGACCACCTGCTGTGAAGAACTGACTAACTGGAAAATACCCTTATGCTAGGAAAAATTGAAGGCAGGGGAAGACAGAGGATGAGGTGGTTGAATGGCATCGCTGACTTTATGGAAATGAGTTTGAGCAAGCTTCAGGTGTTGGTGATGGACAGGGAAGCCTGGGGTGCTGCAGTCCATGGGGTCACAAAGAGTCAGACATGACTGAGCAATTGAACTGAACTAATATTTTCTAAAAGATAAATATTTTATATGTGTGTGTATATATGTATATGTGTGTGTGTATATATATATATATAATCAAATTTACTAAAATGAAGTCCAAAGACTAGTACTAGAGACTAGGGAATTCCTTTCTACTTTAAGTGATTCAAAATCAAGGAACATTCTGTCCTAACCTCAGGGGGAAGTACAATTTGTTTTTATTCCTGTTTTAACTAAGGATGAGAAATAAATTGAGACTATAATTCTCAGCGTATAAGTAAATAGTTTGCTCTTAGTAAGATTTTTTATCTTATTAATATGAGCTCTTTACGTAATATTCTTCTGTTAACCTGTTTACTTTCCAATAACATTTCATTATTAAAAGCTGTTTTTAAAAATACATGGCTCTGGCTACATAGAAACTGATTTCAGGATAAATGTACTCCTTTTATTCTTTTTGTTTTAATTCATTAATAAACATTTTGAGCACAAAGAATGTATCAATCATGTTTATCATTGCTGGGATTGCAGTGGTGAAAAAAATAAAGAGAGAGAGAGAGACCTATATCCTGCCTTTACAAAGTTTAGGATCCAGTGAATGACTCCCAAGAGGGAGTAAAAAATTACAACATGGCTTTGTCAATTATAGGCTTCCCTGATAGCTCAGTTGATAAAGAATCTACTGCAATATAGGAGACTCTGGTTAGATTCCTGGGTCAGGAAGTTCCCCTGGAAAAGGAATAGGATACCCTTCAAGTATTCTTGGGCTTCCATGGTGGCTCAGATGATAAAGAATCTACAGGCAATGCAAGGGACCTGGGTTTGATAGTGGAAGCACAAGGTAACCATGAAATTTGTAGGGAATATAAATTTGTACAGTCACTATGAAGTGTGTATGGAGATTTCTTAAATAACTAAGAATAGAATTGCCATATGATTCAGTGATACCACTCCTAGGCATATATTCAGAGAAAAGCACAATTTGAGGAGATGCATGCACCCCAATGTTCATTATAGCACTATTTACAATAGCCAGGACATAAAATCAACCTAAATGTCCATCAACAAAGGAATGGATAAAGAATATGTAGTACATATGTGCAATGAAATATTACTCAACCATAAAAATTGAAATAATGCTATTTACAGAGATAGAGACAGAACTAGTGGAGAAGGCAATGGCACCCCTCTCCAGTGCTCTTGCCTGGAAAATCCCATGGATGGAGGAACCTGGTAGGCTGCAGCCCATGGTGTCGCTAAGAATCGGACATGACTGAGCTACTTCACTTTCACTTTTCACTTTCTTGCATTGGAGAAGGCCATGGCAACCTAATCCAGTGTTCTTGCCTGGAGAATCCCAGGGATGGGGGAGCTTGGTGGGCTGCTGTCTATGGGGTCCACAGAGTCAGAAACAACTGAAGTGACTTCGCAGCAGACAGAACTAAAGACTTTCATACTTACTGAAGTAAGTCAGAAAGAGAAAAACATACATTGTGTAATATTACTTACATATGGATCTAGAAAAATGGTACAGATGGACTTATTTGCAAAGCATAAATAGAGTCACAGACATAGAGAACAAACTTATGGACTTACAGTTACCAAGGCGGGGGGCGGGGGGAGAGGGAGTGGAATGAATTGCGAGATTAGGACTTACATATATACTCTAGTATATATAAAACACACAAATAATAACCTACTCTATAGCACAGAAAACTCTACTCAGTGCTCTCCGGTGACCTAAATGGAAAGAAAATCCAAAAAGGAGGGGATATATGTACATGTATTACTGATTCATTTTGCTGTTCAGCAAGAAACTAAGCAGCATTGCAAAGCAACTATACTCTGACTAAAATTAATTTTTAAAAAGAACTATGAGGATTTACAGAAATGCAAGTGCCAAGTTTAATTTTAAAAGAATAAAGTGTTATACAGATTTATTCACATATGAAAAAGTTTTTACTTTAAAGATTAGAAGAAAAATTATATGAAATGTTTATTATATAATATGTTGTTGGTATTTTAACATAAAGATACCAATGTTTTTAATTATTATTTTCATAAATCAAAACTGTTCATAAAAATGATATATGTGAGTGTAGTTTGGCATAACCACAACTGTTGACAGCAGTGACTAGCAACAGAACAAAGCACAAAAACATACAGGAATGAGTTTGTGGTGGCAGCAGACTGGTCTGAGGAACATGGGTACATGGATGCAGAGGAAGAGTGAATTAGAGTTTGTAAAATAACCCCTTTTTAACTGTTTTAATGAGAATTAAAATTGTCTTGTGATATAAGAACTAGAACTTCAAGAGAAAAAAAGTTAAAGAAGTATAGGAAATGAATTACAATGTGAGTAGAGATCACTGTTACAGTCAATGAGCTAATGATCATCTCTGGGACCATCTGATCATGTTCAATGGGAAACTATGTGAAGTTGTTGTTGTTGTTGATTTTTTAATAAATATCTCCAGCGTCATTACCTCATTTCTGTCCGAACTGTCTGGAAAAGACACCCTCGAGTTGTGTTTAATGAGTAAAAGGTATGTGGGCAAAGAGTCATATATCAGTATGTATCTCAGTTCTATTACAGATTTCAAGTTTGATCGAATCATGCCATTCATTCATCCACGGGCAAAAGCTAAACTTTCTTGAAAAGATTGGAATCCCAGCCTGGGAAGGAAGTCCACATTCTAAATGAACTCCTTGCTTGGATACTCATTTCTCAGTCCCACAGCTTTTGTTAGAGAG
The DNA here is from genome assembly GCA_935064755.1 of Tragelaphus eurycerus. Taxonomy (NCBI): domain Eukaryota; kingdom Metazoa; phylum Chordata; class Mammalia; order Artiodactyla; family Bovidae; genus Tragelaphus; species Tragelaphus eurycerus. Next base: position 5,109,197 of record CAKXYN010000123.1, read on the forward strand.
CTTGTTACCCCCTTTATAGTTAATATGCTGATACAATTAATAATTGTATATGAACTTTTTTGGTTCAAATTACTCTGTTCAGGTCCCTGACAGGACCCTGCCTAATAAAATACTGATAATATGTTATATAATGCCAGTCTAATAGGCATGAAATAAGTAGTATTTCTTTACTATACAACCAAGATTTAATCAACAAGAACATTCACAAAAAAATGTCTATATTGAGGTCAGAGTCCAAAGAGGAGGAAAATCATTAAACATTTTAATAATCAGTTGTTGTCATTGTTCAGTGGCTCAATTGTATCCGACTCTGTGATCCTATGGACTGCAGCAAGCCAGGTCTCCCTGTCCTTTACTATCTCCCAGACTTCACTCAAACTCATGTCTATTGAATCAGTGATATCATCCAACCATCTCATCCTATCATCCCCTTCTCCTCCTGCCCTCAATCTTTCCCAGAATCAGGATCTTTTTGAATAACTCAGCTCTTCACATCAGCTGGTCAAAGTATTAGAGCTTCAGCTTCAGCATCAATCCTTCCAATAAATATTCAGGGTTGATTTCCTTTAGGATTGAGTAGTTTTATCTCCTTGCTGTCCAAGGGATTCTCAAGAGTCTTCTCCAGCAACACCCTTTGAAATCATCAATTCTTCAGCACCCAGCCTTTTTTATGGCACTACTCTAACATTCGTACATGTCTACTGGAAAAACCATATCTTTGACTATACAGACCATTGTGGGCAAAGTGATGTCTCTACTGTTTAATAAGCTGTCTAGGTTTGCCATAGCTTTCCTTCCAAGAAGCAAGCATATTTTAATTTCATGGCTTCAGTTACCATCCACAGTGATTTTGGAGCCCAGAAAAGAAAATCGGTCACTGCTTCTACATTTTCCCCTTCCATTTAACATGAAGTGATGGGACTGGATGCCATGATCTTAGTTTTTGAAATGTTAAATTTTAAGCCACCTTGTTCACTCTCCTCTTTCACACTCATCAAGAGGCTGTTTAGTTTCTCTTCACTTTGGGCCATTTGAGTGGTGTCATCTGCATATCTGAGGTTGTTGATATTTCTCCTGTCAATCTTGATTCCAGCTTATGACTCATCCAGCCTGGCTTTTACATGATGTACTCTGTACATAAGTTAAATAAGCAGGGTGACAATATACAATATGGAAAATATGTAATACAATGCTAGTCTTATAGGTGTTTCATAGATAGTATTTTTTTAACACTATACAACAAAGATTTAATGAACAAGAAAATTCACAAAAGAATCTATACTGAGGCCTGAGTCCAAAGTAAAGGAACATTATTAAACATTTTTTTAAAAATAATCAATAGTAACCAGCATCTCAATGCTACATAATAAGACAACTTTAATACCCATCAAAAACCAGATTCATATTTTTTAGTTTTTGAAGATATTCCAGATTTCCTGTTAATAGATAAATATTTACGATTAAGAAGCATTAGGTTGTGGCAAGGAGAATGTGGGATGGGAGAGAGTAAGTCGGGATTCCAGCCCAAGCTTTAGATCCGTGCTTAAATGTCTATCTGCAAGTATATTCAACCCATTGTTAGATTTGATATATTGATCAAGAGGATTATACACACACACACACACACACACAGAAGTCGCTCAGTTGTGTCCAACTCTTTGCGATCCCATGGATTGTAGTCCACCAGGCTCCTCGGTCCATGGGATTTTCCAGGCATGAATACTGGAGTGGGTTGCCATTTCCTTCTTTAGGGGATCTTCCTGACCCAGGGATCGAACCCGGGTCTCCCGCATTGTAGGCGGAGGCTTTACCATCTGAGCTACAATAGTACCTCTATTATTTCTATCTGTAATATTTAATGATTATACTTAAGTACGATCTGAAGTCACTTTTTCTTCCAGTGTTTCTTCATAGCATTTTTTATCTCAGCATTTCTGAGGGTATAGATTAAAGGATTTAACACAGGGGGCACCATAGCATAAAAGACAGCAACAGCTTTATCAATGGGCAGAGTGGTGACTGGAAGAAGATACACAAATATGCAGGGCACAAAGACAAAACAACTACTGTGATGTGAGAAACACACATAGAAAGGACTTTGTGCCTCCCCTCCAAACTATAAGTCCTTAGGGAGCGCAAGATGACCACATAGGAGACCAACAGGAGGAGGAAGTTTAACAGGCAGATGAACCCACTGTTGGCAGCAACAAAGAGATCAAGAATGTGAGTGTCCATGCAGACAAGCTTTAACAAAGGGTACAAGTCACATATTAAGTGGTCTATGACACTGGGGCCACAGAAGGGCAGCCAGACTGTAAAGAGGACCTCAATAGTTGCATGGAGAAATCCTCCAGTCCTGGCAGTGCAGAGGTTTGCAGATGGTCACGTAGCAGTCACAGGCCATCTCTGTGAGCAGGATGATCTCAGTAGCACCAAAAATGTGTTCTGCATAGACTTGAGCCATACACCCATTAAAGGAGATTGTTTTGATCTCCCGAAGGGAGTCCACAATCAACTTAGGAGCTGAAGAAGAGTAAATTGTGTCTATCAAGGAAAGGTGGGTCAGGAAGAAGTACATGGGAGAGTTCAGAGACTGGCTGGTAGTTATTGTAACCACAATGAGCAGGTTGCTTGAGAGGGTTACCATGTATAAGACCAAAACACAATAAACACTATTTTTTTGCATTTGGGGGTTCTGTGTAAGACCTAGTAGAATGAATACAGTCACATTCCTTTCATTCTCCATCTATTTGGTGTGAGTAATAAAAACTCAGGGAAAGAATGCTTTACCTTAAAAAGAAAATAAAAAAAGAACCATAAAAGAGTCAAATATACCAAAACTCTGCCTTTTAGCAGTTCTCTAATAATGTCACAAGTGAGTCTTACTTTTCCCAAAACTCTGTAGGAGTAGTATCTTAAAACTTACTTTAGTTGACTTAGTTTTTTTTTTTTTTAATTCTAATCTCAAGCTATTTTTCTAAGACATAGAATAACCAGAAGAAAAAAATTCAATTTCCTTGGCCATAGTGTCTGAAATATTTCAGTGGAACATCAATATAATGGAAAAATTGGGCTTTTAAATGTAACAATTTTGGAGGATAACCTAAAAGTTTATGTATAAAATAACATGGATAAAAAAATCACAAGTCTATTTTTACAAATTATGTAAAAATAGGTAAAAATTTAGTGAATGTACTTATTGAATTAACATTTGAAGATTATAGGTTTTATATACATCTTTTAAAAATAAAGTTCAAATTCAAAAATTTAACTTATAAAATTGTATATACTTTTTTAATCTATGTTAAAACGTATGTATATAAGATTGATAAGAAAAATAATGCATTGAGGACATTTCCTCCTGAATGTGAGATTATGGTTGATATTTTATTTCTCATGTTTTTCAGTATTTTCTAAATTTCTACAGCTTATATTACTAATTATATCATGAGAAAATAAACATAATTTTCATGTTTTGTCTTAGAGTTGTGATGTTGAAACTATGTCATTTTAAATTGATTGGAGTATGTATGAGAAAACAGACATAGGGAATTGTACTTTTGTAAATCACGGAACCCCAAGAAATATCTTAATACAATTTTAGCTAACTGCTCTAATGTACTTGAAATTGTTATCAATTCACCAACTAGATATAGAGTGAGGGCACCACTGGCACTCACTGACTTCAGAAAATTAGGATGAAGTGTGAGGCTTCCCCGGCTACCTCATGGGTCACTTATAATTACCCTAAATCCCATCTTTATTCTACCAAGCAACAATTTTGACCTCTGCTTTTAACTTATACCATTTATACTTGTAGCCAATAAGTCCTCTGAATAATCAACCATATCAGTTTAAAGCAAAGTCTATTTCAATTTACTTGTTGTAATAGTAATACACACATTATTCAATTAAACTTTAAGGTAGCATATAAAACTAAGTTTTATAGGATGTTAATAATGGCATTATTAATGTTCACTTTTTTTTTTTTTCTGGATCTCAGATTCCCTTATTCCCTTTAGGTATTCTTAAAGAAAAAGGCAGTGAAGAGTAAAATGATTTCTCCCAGTTACACATGGTCAAGTTGAATAATGAGTTATGTGGAAAGGAAATCTCTTCCAGATGATCCCACATATTCTTCATTGAGAAGCTAGTTTTAGTGTTCCAAGCCCCAGGATAGTGGTCTCCCTTCTGGATAGCCCAGTGTATCACAGAATCCTTCCAGGGACAAGAACATTTGAGGAACAAGTTGAATATACTTCTAATTGCTTCTCTTGCCTAGAGAAGATGGCCTTCGGGAGAACCAAGAAACAAATAATATGTTTTTATAATTTCCTGAGGGTCTGTACAAAGGTTGGATTTCATGATCAGAATCACATAGAAAATTCCAAACATGACCCACCTGTTCTCATTATTTCACTTATTGCTTCAGTTTCTTGAAAACCTTGAAGTAATTAGAACTATATTTAAAATAGTCCTATGTTATCAATGTCTTTGATATCCTCTATTGACTGACAGACTCAAATACATGATCATTTTCTTCTTCTGTAGTAGACTTAACTATGCCTGCTGCTGCTGCTGCTGCTAAGTCGCTTCAGTCTTGTCCAATTCTGTGCGACCCCATAGACGGCAGCCCACCAGGCTCCTCTGTCCCTGGGATTCTCCAGGCAAGAATACTGGAGTGGGTTGCCATTTCCTTCTCCAATGCATGAAAATGAAAAGTGAAAATGAAGTCGCTCAATCACGTCTGACTCTTAGCGACCTCATAGACTGCAGCCTACTAGGCTCCTCTGTCCATGGGATTTTCCAGGCAAGAGTACTGGAGTGGAATGTCATTGTCTATTAACACTCAAATGCTCTATGGTACATATTTTTGGAGAAATGAGAAATAGTGTTAATCTCACAGAATAATTCTTATCTCTCATAAAGGCATTAATACTACAATTGAGAGGCAGGAACTTAAGCAGATAAACTTCCTTCCAAGCAGAGAAACCTTTATTACTTGTTTAAATTCCATATACTCTAATATTATATAGATAATATATACTCTAATATTATAAGATAAAAACTTTTACTATCAATCTGCTTTTTCCCATTCTTAATAGAATGTAGAGATTAATTTTCCACCATGTGGTTCTTATGGGCTTCTCAGGTGGCACTAGAGATAAAGAACCTGCCTGCCAGTACAGGAGACATAAGAGACACAGGTTCAATCCCTGGGTCAGGATGATTCCCAGAGGAGGACATGGCAACCCACTCTACTACTTTTGCCTGGAGAATCCCCAGGATAGAGGAGCCTGGCCAGTGACAGTGCATAGGGTTGCAAAGAGCTGGACACAACTGAAGCAACTTACCACACTTTTTTTTTTTTTATAATAATCTTTAAATGTTGTTGAGTTTTTGCTATGTGCTATCACTATACTACAGCTTTATATGCACTATTCCATTTAACAACACCTTCACAACAATCCTATGAGTTTGGTACACTATTAGCTATAGTCTAAAGAAAAGTAAATGTGGTTAGAAGGTAAACAATTTGTCCAAGTCAAAATGATAAAAAAGAAAAAAAAATAAAGTCTGTATTAAAAACCAGAATGTCTGGCTCTACCTCTTTGGAATTTAGCTCTCCAGTGTAGATCCAGTTTACTACTGGGAGTCAGCAATGTCAGAGTTCGGACAAAGCTACCACCTGTGGCCATATGTAATCCATAGCAGCTATTTGGCTAAGTTGTGAGATGTACAGTTAGATGTTAATGAGTTCAGGATCTATTTAACAATTTCAGAATTGTTGTGCCCTAAAATTCTTCCAGTACCAAGGAATAGTTCGGGAGTTTTGGATGGACATGTATGCATTGCTAGATTTAAAATGGATAACCAACAAAGACCTACTGTATGGCACATGGAACTCTGATCAATGTTATGTGGCATTGAGGAGAGGAGGGGAGTTTGAGGGAGAATAGATACACATATGTGTGTATGGCTGAGTCATTGTTAATTGGCTATACTCTAATACAAAATTAAAAGTTAAAAAAAAATTTTTTTTCTAGGACTTTCATTTTATCAACTCATATTCTCTTTAAAGATGAGGGAGCTGAGGTCCAGAGAAGAAACACAGTTGACTAGTAGCAGATAAGAATCCAAGTTTTTTAATGATTTTTTTTCCCACCACCACATATTACCTTCCTTAAGATGACTTAAGTCCAGTGTATACAAGGGCAAAAAAAAAAAAAAAAAAAAACACCTTATGGTGACAAAGAAAATTAACTTTTATCTTCAGCAGTATGAGTCTTGACTCTCTAAGATAAAAGTCTAACTCTGAGGTCAGGGATGCAGAAATTCAGTCATATTGCAAAGACCACATCCATTCCAGCAGAAATAAGATCTTACCTGGTTAGAATATCCAAGAATGTTTAAATATAATAAGAATAAAAAGTTCCCCAGAGCTTGGGATTTAATGTATATTCCCAACTACAGCAAAGGGTACATTCATTATAGCATTCTTATAGATGCCATATATTAACACATTTTCCACTTGGAATTCAATATTTGAGCTGAAGATTTCCTTCGAAGAACAAAATCTAAATGCTGACCTTCCCTTTAGTTCCAGACTGACTTAAAAATTGACTTCAGAATCCACAAATTGTTATCCTATTCTGGATAAATTACAGATAAATCCATATATATGGAGGAGAACAAATATTTCTGCAAAAGATCCCAGGGTATATAAAAGTAATCCATAAAATATTAGAAAGTAAATCTTTAATGATTTTCATTGTAAAAACCCCTCAGAAGAAAACAGAATTGTAAAAACTCAAAAAGAAAAAAAAAAAAAAACAGCAATACTAATTCACTTACCATGGTTGACTCTGTAGTTAAGGAGAATGCCCAAGGCATTTAGTAATAAGAAATAATCATTACATGTAATGTCAAATCATACATATTTCTCAAGTCCCCACTGCCTGGACAATTCTACAGGAAGCAGAGATGTAAAGACGACACAAATTTATTTAAATGGATTCAGCATCCTCCAATGCCTTGGAAAATCAAGTCAAAATAAAAGAAAATGCTATGTTGAATTTGAAATCCAAAGTCTTAGGTACTAAGGGGAATCTTCTGATCTTCAGAATGTAGTCCATGGCTAATAGAACAAGAGATACAAATATTTATGTTACCTAATAAGCTTTTCTGAAGTCTTCTCTTAAAATTGGGAAACATCTTCTCCATGAATTTTATTGTTTAGAGAGGATACTGAGAACATCAAAGAACCAATCTTTCTATCTGAGGCTTTATCCTCCCTGGAATTAATTACCTCTGTTTTGTAATATTTTGACAGAAGTAGATATTTGGGAAAATTCATCCATGAGCAACACATTATCACCTTATTGGTTCTTTCCCTGCACTATAACAGCCTGCATTCTTGATCTGGAAAATTATGTGATAAATCGGAGTTATGAAGGACTCTACATGATGGAACCATGGGGTTTCATTCAGGTGGAATATCCCTGAGAAAATTACTCACTGACTGATGTCACAAGAGGAGGCTGAGATACATATAGGTTCATGATTATTATATCTTGAGTAATTGACTATTTATTTAATCATTATAAAATGTCTTTCTTGGTCTATAGCAACAATTTATGGCCTAAAGTTTATTTTGTTCTATATTTGCATTGTCTGTTCTTTCACCTTTCTTTTTGTTACTATTTCCATAATATATACTTCTTGACATTTTAACTTTCCACTGTGTCTTTGAATTATGAACCTTGTAGATAAAATATGTATCAGTCATGTATTTTGTCCATTCTGCCAATCTCTGCCTATTAATTGGAGTGCTAAACCAATTCTACTTTATATAATTATTAGTAAGATAGGATTTACATCTTACATCCGCTCCTGCTAGTTCTTTCCCCTTTCCACTCCTTCATCCTTTCCCCTGTGCAGGTCTATAAAATTATGGAAACCTTTTATTTAGGGCTCCCTCAACAATGAGATGACTTGCATATCTGTGCTAAACCACCTGACTCTTGACTGTGCAATGTTTCATGAGGGATAATGGAACAGGGGGAAGTTGATACTTACTCTACTTTTAACCTGTCACCTATACTATGTCAGCAAATGATTAAGGCTCCTGCTTTCATTTGTGACTCATTAATTTATTCATTCCTCTGTCATCTGACAACTCAGTTCTCTCTTCCTCTCAGCTGAGCACTTGAGACTATATATAAAATTATGATATCTGTGAATAACAATGGTCTTATATTTTATTTTCCCATCTTGATACCTTTCATTTTATTTTCCTATTGTATTGTATTGAATAAGCTTCTGAGATTGTGCTAGAGAACCCACCTTTCAATGCTGGAGACATAAGAGACACAGGTTCGATCCCTGGGTTGAGAAGATCCCTTGAAGGAGGGCATGGCAAGCCACTCCAATATTCCTGCCTGGAGAATTTCATGGACAGAGGAGCCTGGTGGGCTACAGTCCATAGGGCTGCAAAGAGTAGGACACAACTGAAGCGACTTAGCACAATATATTGGATAAGACCTCCTATATTATATTAAATATAATATTTAATATATCCAATGTTATATTAAATTTCTGAGTCTTTTCAGAAAACCATTTTCCAGAAGTCCACAGATTCTATCCTTTGACTCCTGGTCAAGCCATTAAATGAAAATCATTCATTATTATTCATCTCCTGCATATATCACTTATAAAACAAAAAAGAACAGAGTGACATCTGCCAAACTGCTAATGCCTTGTATCATCAAATGAGGTGTGAGCATTTTTAAAAGAAGCATTTCACTTAACCAAATATTTCACCACAAACTTGTTCATAAGGATGCGCGAGTTTGATAACCGTTTTATCTCCTCTGACCACTAAAATTTAAACTTAATGAAAGGTATCAATATATTGATTATATAACAATTCATTGATTGTTAACTAACTCTAGTTCCTCCTCTAACAAATCAGCTTTCATCTAATGAATATCATGGGGAGATTTTAATTCAATTTCCTAATATGTTTGATCATCAATGTCAGTATTATCACAGATTTCATTGAAATCAAATTAATCCTACCAGTTATACCTGTATTGCTGCTAAGTCACTTCAGTCGTGTCCGACTCTGCGTGACCCCATAGACGTCAGGCCACCAGGCTCTCCTGCCCCTGGGATTCTCCAGGCAAGAAAAGTGGAGTGGGTTGCCATTTCCTTCTCCAATGCATGAAAGCAAAAAAGTGAAAGTGAAGTCGCTCAGTCGTGTCCGACTCTTAGCGTCCCCATGGACTACAGCCCACCAGGCTCCTCCATCCATGGGATTTTCCAGGCAAGAGTACTGGAGTGGGGTGCCATTGCCTTCTCCAATACCTGTATTAATCCCCCGAAAAAGTACATTATTATTTATTGGCTCCCTTTTTAGCAACAATTATTTCTATTATTTGAATTAGTTTTCACTCAGATCCCCCCTTTTGATATAATCCAAGGTTCCCCTTATCTTCCAGTTATCTAAGGTCCATTTTGCAGACTCTATTACGAATCCATTGGATACTTAGTAAGAATTGTAGTCCATTTGATGCCACTACCATTATAATCCACTTCTCATTCCACAAGGAACACCACTCTTCATCCTACTCACTGAATGGATTTACATTTTCCTCTTCAGTGAATTAGTTTCTATGCTGCTACTTACCAGATTGAGAAATAGCTTTTCACTTTTGATCCACCATTTGTAAATAATACTGATTTTAGGCATCCTCCAATAACTGATCATAAGGAGGGACTCCTTCAGCCATGAGGTTTTGATAGTCTTCAGGAGGCTCTAGTATAGGGCTTGAAACAAAGCAGCCATTGTTCATACATGCCGTGATTACCATATTCACATATTTTTAAATTTGCTTTCCTATTTGATAGAATAACTCTTCTGTTCATTTCCCCACATACTAGAATGATTATCTGACATAATTCAAGGTAGTTTAGATCTCAATAATGTATGTCCTCTAGTAATAAAAAGCAGTTTCAGGTAAAGTTCAATTATAAGCTAGAAAATCATCTTTCTTTTTTTTTTTTTTAATTTTATTTTGCTTAACTTTACAATATTGTATTGCTTTTGCCATACATCAAGATGAATCCGCCACAAGTATACATGTGTTCCCCATCCTGAACCCTCCTCCCTCCCCCCTCCCCATATCATCCCTCTTTCAATGTGTTCTTTTTAAGTGTTTCAGGTAAATTCTCAGTCCAAAATCCCACTGATTAATAATAAGTGGCAATTCTGGCATCCCCTTGCAAAAAAGCATTATTCAGAAAAGAAAAAAAAAATGTTTTATAACTCTTTTTAGGAACAGAGAAGCATCACTCAGAAGTGCACCCACATGTGGAGAAAAGGGAATGCTCCTACACAGTTGGTGGCAATGTATATTGGTGTAGTCACTATGGAAAATAGGATGGAGGTTCCTCAAAAAAAAACAAAACTAGAGTCGCCATATGACCCAGCAATTCCACTTCTGAGCATATACTAAAAAAAAACTAATTTGAAAAGATACCCTTCCTACATTCATAGCAACACTATTTACAATAGCCAATACAAGGAAACAGCCTAAATGTCCATGAACAGCAGAATGGGTAAAGAAAGATGTAGTACATATATACAGTGGAATATTATTCAACCATCAAAAAGAATGAATCAATGCATTTTCAGAACATGGATGGACTAGAGATTATAATACTAAGCAAAGTAAGTCAGAAAGAGAAACATAAATACCATATGATATCACTTATATGCGGAATCTAAAATATGACACCAAAAAAGTGTGGGTATATGTATAATTACTTCACTTTGCCATATGCCTGAAGCTAACACAACATTGTAAATCAACAATATGCCAATAAAAATTTTAATAAATAAATAAAATATGACACAAATGAACATATCTACAAAACAGAAACAAACTCAAAGGCATAGAGAACAGAGTTGTAGTTGCTAAGGGGGAGGTTGGGTAGGGCAGTGAAGGAATGGAATAGGAGTTTAGGATTAGCAGAGGTGAACTATTATATACAGGATGGATAAACAAGGTCATACTGTTTAGCACCAGGAGCTATATTCAATATCTTGTGACAAATCATAATGGAAAAGAATATATATTCTAAGTCACTTTGCTGTACAGAAGAAATTAACACAATATTGTAAATTAACTATATTTCAATCAAATTTTTAAAAAAATAATACCCATAGTTGTTTTTTTTTCTTTCTTAGCTAGAATTGTGTCACATGCCTATTCCTAAGTTCATCACTAGAAAGGAGAAAAACATAGTTATAGTTACTTAAACTAATTCAGAGTCACACTGTGGTCTGGAGATGGACCACAGTTTTCCCCGAACACATGACCACCTGGCACCAGAACAAATGGAGCTTTGGTTGAAAGAAAGAAGATGAGAAATAGCTACTCTATGGACAACTGTCTGCCATACCAAATAAGCCTCTACTGATTACTCCATCTCACTCCTGTATCTATAACTTTATCACTCCTTCCCTGCCCCCTCCGTTTCCCTTCCCCTCCTCCTTCCTCTGCCTCTTTCTCTTCTTTTCCTCTCTCCCAATTTCTTACCCTCCCTCATCTCCTCTCTTTTTAAGCTCTTCTCATTGGTATTTAGACACGACCAACTTTCTCCCATTTTGAAAAACAACCACCTTCAATCCCATATCCCAAGATAGTACCTAAGTACCTAATTTGTTTCTAATCAACCTATGAGGTACTGTTATTATCTCTCTTTATAAGATAGAGGAAACTGAGGCACAGAGAAGTTGAATAACTAACCCAAGATTACACAGCTTAGCCAGGATTCAATAAATAATGATCAAAGTATTGTAGTTGTGGAGAAATGCAAAATTTTCAGGAAATATTTTTATGCATAAAGCACTAATGGGTAATTTTATATGATATTTTTTGGTGTTCCTCCAAATAACCCCTATTTATTTAAGCTGTATTTAAGCTGTTTAACAGGTTATGGTAAGTTCAATGACAAGCATAAAATCTACAGTAAATAAAACTGATCATCAATACCCAGGTTCATGTCTTTGGTATATTATTTCTCTAGGACTCCACCATGCCCCATTCATGTAGAGAATATCCCTGGTCCTAGGTCTGAACATCTGCTCAGTCTTCCATTCTACTCTGAAAACATCAGGAAATTTATAGAATGAAAACTCCCAAGAAAGTGCTTAGGAAGATATCCCAGATGGGGGCCAAATGTGGAAAGGGAGATGAGAAATATTCTCTTTTCTCAATGGTCCTTTCTGGTCAGTACTACACAGGGGGTATGTCTGAGGAATATGTATTCCTTGCCACTGGTGAGAGAAGCAAAGCCTCTAAATAATGCACAGTTGTTCTGAATCAGCACCTTTTCCCTCACCAATACCAGTGCAAAAAACACATCACAGAATTGTGCCCAATGCCCTACAATAACATAATTGTTAGAGCTCAAGCTTAGAAATTAGACCAGCTTGTATTTCAATCCAAGATCTATTTATTATTAGCTTTTTGATCTCAAAAGATGCTCACAGTAAGCATCAATTTTCATTTACATAAAGTAGGAGTATGTGAGAATTAGATGAAATACCACACTTAGCGGAGTGTTGTAAATACAGAGTGCTCATTATCTGTTAGTTCTCATTGCATCCACATTTCCTGTATCTCCTACAACCTTTCTAGGACTCAACTAAACTGTCAGATATTTTAGTGAGAGAAGGCTGAACATCCATAGATTTCTGAACTATAGTGTCTTTTGAATCAGTATTCAATACTTTAAAACTTAACCTTCCTTCTCTCTTAATTTCTGTATTTGCCCAGATTTTACCAACCATAAGAATAAAGAAGCCATGTATGTGAGTTGAGACAATTCTTTCAGAAATTTGAATCAGTCAAGCCATGTGCTCTGGTTTCCTATACAGAAAGTGATGAAAGACAACAGTGAGCTTTTGCTTTATGCCAAACACTGTTGTAAGCACTTTACATGTGCTCACTCGTAGAAACCCCACAATATCCTGTGACAGGTACTCCTATCGCCCTCTTCTTACAAGTTTTAGAACTCAGATATAAAGAAAGAGGCTGAGGAACTTGCCCAAGATCACATAGTTAGCAAACAGAAGAGGCAGCAAAACTCTTACAGTTAATCATGATTCACTATTCTATTATTAAAGCAGTTTCTCTAGCCTGGAAGTTGCTCAGTCGTGTCTGACTCTGCAATCCCAAGGACTGTAGCCCACTAGGCTCCTCTGTCCATGGAATTCTCCAAGAGCAAATACTGGATTGGGTTGCTAGTCCCTTCTCCATGGCACGTTCTCAACCCAAGGACTGAACCCAGATCTCTTGCATGGCAGGCAAATTCTTTACCGTCTGAGCCACTCTAGCCAACTGCCTTTATCTACTGGGCATTAGCAATAGAATAGCAGTTCTGCAGGGACTTAGATATTTCCACATGTTCTCTTCCCCAGTTCCCCCTATAACTCTGTGTGACAGGTATGAATAAGGCTATTTTATGAACACTAGGGAGCTCATGCATCCATTATCCCATGACTAAGACCTTCTGTGCCTTGGGTCCCAGAGTCCAAGATCATTTTCTAAACACAGTCATAGAGGGGGTGCAAGCCCAGCCCAGATGTTCCTCCTTCGTCTCCTTGATCACAGGTGCCATGTCCACAAGAGAGAATGGATAAACTGGTTTGGCTGCCATCTTGGTTGAAGCTGCTAGTTCTCATCCTCTGGGAGTTGAGAGATCAGAGACTCCCTAACTCCTTGCACTTGAGTAATAGGTATTTAAATATTTCCCTGTAACCACACTGGAAAGTGTTGATAAAGATGAACCCTGGAAGACCATATAAGAATAACCATCCCCAGATCACAGAAACTGTGTGGTTTTGAGTCTCCAACACATTTGGATCCAGACTCCCAGGAACCAAAGAAGATATCTATAGGCTGAGCACAAGTTTAGTAAGAAAACAATTTGAAAGATTTGCCATCCATTTGGCTGGATGGCATCACTGACTCGATGGACGTGAGTCTGAGTGAACTCCGGGAGTTGGTGATGAACAGGGAGGCCTGGCATGCTGCGATTCGTGGGGTCGCAAAGAGTCAGACATGACTGAGTGACTGAACTGAACTGAACAAATATTTATAACTGTACAGTGGAGTGGTATCAAAACTCCACTAGTAGAGAAAGAAACTAGACCAATGACAGAAACTCAAATGAGTGTCAAGAGTACAAATTTGTTCATCTCCAAAGACAATTCTGTCCACTTGCAAATACTTCTTCCTGAATTTTCTTTGCCCTATCACATGAGATGTTGTGTTCTATTTTTGTAAAAGAAGGTCATTACCATCAAATACTCAAATGATCTGTAATGCTCATTGCTTGCAATCCCTCATTATCCCATAGTAAAAATAAAAGGAAAGACAAAAGGTCCTCTACAAATGAATGAGCTCAGTTCTGAGAGTGCATTTGTAATTACAATTTGTAAGTCCAACTAAGTTAGCCTAAGTACCCAATTAACACAATCGACAATATACGTTCATAACAGGTACAGTAATATGTTTATAGTACAAACAAATAATACACACATAAAGAACAAACACAAAAATAAAGACAACACTTTCAATCTTACAGTACAGTACCTTTAAAAGTTCACTAGTACTCTTGCCTGGAAAATCCCATGGACAGAGGAGCCTGGTAGGCTGCAGTCCATGGGGTCGCTAAGAGTTGGACAGGACTGAGAGACTTCCCTTTCACTTTTCACTTTCATGCATTGGAGAAGGAAATGACAACCCATTCCAGTGTTCTTCCCTGGAGAATCCCAAGGACAGGGGAGCCTGGTGGGCTGCCGTCTATGGGGTTGCACAGAGTTGGACACGACTGAAGCGACTTAGCAGCAGCAGCAGCAGTACTGTGCAATGGCTGGCAAACAGGAGCTGACACCTATGTTCGCACTTTGAAAGTTTGCAACTTGAATGTCTGTATGTAGGGGGTTTACTGTATTAGTTATTTTGGCTTTTGATTAATAATTTAATAAATAGAAACACTAAAATACAATCCCAGAACCAAAAATGCTTTATTATGACAAATACAGAATGATTATGATTTCATTGATTTAGGAGACTTATATTTTATTATGCTGGTCAATAAGTCTAAATTTCTCAGGTGCATAATGAAATAATGAACATGGGCAAGAAAGCAGGAGTGTTTCATTTACAAAGTACATTACAAGGTGACCTCTGTCCATCACTGAAATGGTAGCTATTAATAAGAGTCGTTACAGCAATGATATACCTTTATGTGCTATGAAAGTAAAGTGTAGATTTTTCCATCATAATCTTCATGGTCACCTTCATCATGCACAAACGTTGGGAGATGCACTTTATGATTTCTTACATACTGTCTCAGTTATATGGATCATATGATTATTTTCAGTATAACTTTTTGCATGTTTAATGAACTTTATATTGAAAATTCCAGTTTTAGAATTTATACTTACTCTTTGCAAGAGTTAAAATGTGGTAAACTTAAAATCATTATGATCCAAGGATATTGTTGACAATCTTTTTTGATTGCTTTTTAAATTTATATTTAATAGGAGGATAAATGTTTTACAAAATTGTGTTGGCTTCTGCCATAGGACAATGCAAAACAGCCTTACATATACATATACACCCTCCCTCTGGAACCTCCCTCCTACCTTGCACATCATGCCCCTTCTCAGTTGTCCCATGCGGGAGACTGACCTGATAAGGGCTACGTCCTGGGGGCTGCCTCGCTATGTGATTTCAGCTTGAGGCCCTCTTGCCTCGCTATGTGATTTCAGCTTGAGGCCCCCCTGTAGCTCTCTGTCCTGCCTTCCTCAAGAATGTTTTTTACAACCTTAAGACTCCAGCGAGTCTGGCTTGTGGCTACACTTCAAGGAGCAAAAACCTTTTGTATTGCTAATGTAAAACCAGGCCTAGAGTTATCAGGCAAGAGTCTTGTATGTCAAATGTCACGTACTACATGGTATAAATATGAGCTTTAATAAAGACTGGGATCGGTCCAGTGTTGTCCGATCCTCTCAACCCCATCTTGCTTTCATTCTTTTCTTCTAAGCTCCTCGACAGCAGGGTTCCTGGGGGTTTCGCCCTACTAGCGCTGGCCGCGGCAGTCCCAGAGTACCAGGTTGAGTTTCCTGTGTTGTACAGCAACTTTCCATTAGCTCTCTGCTTTACATATGGTTATGTATATGTTTCAATGCTGCTCTCTCAATTCATCCCATTGTCTCCTTCCTCTGCTATGTCTGAAGCCAGTTCTCTATGTCTGAATTTCTATTTCTGCTCTGCAAATAGGTTCATCAATACCACTTATCTAGATTTCACATATCTCACACCAGGGTGATTTTAATACAATATCCATGTACCCCAATAACTCTATACTCAAATATTTAATATCACTGATATATGGTAATACAATATCCCTGTACCCCAATAACTCTATACTCAAATATTTAATATCACTGATATATGGTGTATATATATATATATATATATATACCCATCCACCAACACATACACATTATTTATGTACTATATGCTTCTCTGTTATTATCCAAAAATAGGGATTTGATTTTGTATCTCATGCAACAATTTTTCCACCAATAATTGGCTATAAAATACAAATCAAAGATATTTTGAACTGTCTTAAAAGTTGAATAATATTTGATTATTTTAGGACCCCCTGAGATAGACAAGCGTGGGGAAAGAGGCTATGCATTGCAGAGTGAGGGACCAGTCTGAAAGTGATCTTGAGTTTGAAGGGGCAGGTAGACAGAATCTGGTTCTATAAAGACCCACCAATTCCATGAACTTAAGTCCACTAATTTGTGAAAACACATGAGTTTTGACGACTGATGCTTTAGATACTGCATCATAAGTTATATTGAAAAACAAAGTGTCATAATTTCAATGAAAAGCAATATTTAAAGAATTGTAAGTAATTCATGAAAACAATTTTCAGAAAATATAAAGATTTTTCAACTATGAAAAGACTTGGAGAAAAGCATTTGAATGTATGACTGTCTTTATGTAAAGAAGCTCTGTATTAATTTAGATTTTCAAAGTATTAATTTCATGCTTACTGGGCTATTTATTTCACATGTATTTACATTATGAGAGGAATGGGCCTCAGATGATATGATGTGAGTAATGGAAAAATGACAAATGAGTTTTATTTCATTTATTTTAGAACATGTTGGAAGTTGAGAAAACACAATGTTAAAGGAAAACTACACAGAGGTGACTGAGTTTATCCTCCTGGGACTGACAGATTAAGCTGACTTGCAGCCTGTCCTTTTTGTGGTCTTCCTAGTCATCTACCTGATCACAGTCATTGGTAATGTGGGCATGATTTTGTTAATCAGAACTGACTTAAACTTCAGACTCCGATGAACTTGTTCCTCAGCCACCTCTCCTTTGTAAATCTCTGTTATGCCACCAACATCACTCCTGAGATCCTGGTTCATTTCCTATCCAATAAAGAAATCATTTCCTTCCTTGGCTGCTTTATACAGTTCTACTTTTTCATTGCCTTGGTGATTGAAGACTACTATATGCTCACAGTGATGAGCATATGTTTACAATTGCTATGTGGCCATCTGCAAAACCTTGTTATATGCCAGCAAGATGTCCCGAGGAGTCTGCCTTTCTTTTGTTGCTGTTCCTTATACTTACAGCTTTGCAAATGTTCTTGCCCGGACTACCCTGATGCTCCATTTCTCCTTCTGTGGATCCAATGAAATCAACCACTTTTACTGTGCGGACCCACCTCTCCTAGTCCTGGCCTGCTCAGATACTTATGTCAAAGACACTGCCATGTTTGTAGTTGCTGGTTTCAACCTCATGTGTTCTCTCACCATCATCCTCGTCTCCTACATTTTCATCTTTAGAGCCATTCTGCATATCCGCTCTGCAGAAGGGAGGCACAAGGCCTTATTCACCTGTGGGTCTCACCTGACGGCTGTCACTATATTTTATGGGAAACTGTTCTGGCTGCATCTGAGGCCACCTTCCAAGACCTCTGTAGAACTGGACAAAATTGTAGCTGTTTTTTACATTTTCATGCTGCTGCTGCTGCTAAGTCACTTCAGTCGTGTCCGACTCCGTGCGACTCCATAAATGGCAACCCTTTGATCACAGCCTTCAGAAGAAAGATGTTAAAAACTCAGTAAGGATAATGATACAAAGGAAATTTTTTTCCCAAATAGGGTGCACATTTTGATCACAGATATGTATTATATCCATATTGTCTGATCAATTAGTGAGTTATTTAAATGAAAAAATAATTTTGGCTATGAATTATTCTTCTTCTTTTGTAATTCACCTATAAAACTCAGAGAAATGTTAGCCTATTGTTAGTTGTGACTCAGTGTATTAAAAAAAATACCACATATAAACTAAAACACAAGACAAAGCAGAATTGTTATTGCTATATAAAGTTAATAAAGGACAGTTTATTCTACCCACTTTACTCATAAGTGTACATAGTTTTAATATACAAACCTAAAGCCTTCCAAACAAAGATGTAAAAAGAGCAATAAGCAAAGTGTTTCAGGAGAAATTGTTTATCAATTCAGATACCCATTTCACCAGAGGTATGTAATATATTTGTATTCTCTAACTAATCAGAGATAATTTTCAATAAATAAATCACTCTTCCTACTGGCTTTTGGTTCTTTTGTAATTAACTTATGAGACTTGGAAGAAGGTGTCAGATCATTAGCTTGTGTTATTTTAGTGTATTTAAAATAAATGTCACATAGGAATTTAATGACAAGACCAGACTGCACTGTTATTGTTCTGTAAAATTACTAAAAAAAAAAAAAAAAAATTACTAAGGACAGATAATTCTATTCACAGTACTCATAATGGTCAGTCAGTCAGTTCAGTTCAGTCACTCAGTTGTGTCCAGCTCTTTGCGACCCCATGAACCACAGCACGCCAGGCCTCCCTGTCCATCACCAACTGCCGGAGTTCACTCAAACTCACATCCATCGAGTTGGTGATGCCATCCAGCCATCTCATCCTCTGTTGTCCCCTTCTCTTCCTGCCCTCAATCCCTCCCAGCATCAGGGTCTTTTCCAATGAGTCAACTCTTTGCATAGTACAAAGTTATAAAAGATTTACTAAATGGTGCTAAGACAATGAAATTTGTTTGATTTGGAGGGCTTATAGTTTCTGAAATACTTTCAAAAACTTGTCAGCCATATCAGGAAGAGAGGTTTTTCTCTTTGTTTGCTTGATTTTCTTTCTTTGTTCACATTAAGTATCAGTGAATATCATTGGGTATCTTAAGTTATTACTCTAAGAAACTTGTTTAGATGTTAGTACTGGTCCAATGGAATTCTCATTCTTAAATCATTTGGCAGAAATGCCAAATTGCCTTTAGATTTTGAAAAAAAGATTCTTATGATTTGTTTTACCAACAAGTGTCCTCCTTTTAAAATTGACATTTTAGTTTCATTCATTATTTTTTATTATGATCTTTTACCAGCTCACAACCATAAACACAAAATAATATAAAGAGCACTTGTTTAAGCATAAGAAATCATCGCTAAGTATTCTCACAATGACACTTTTGCTTAGGATTTTCACACATCTCCATGTCATGGACCCCACTGCTCACCTTTGGCATCTCTTCCTAAGGCATACAAGTGGTGGTATCTTATGGTGCTGGAAAACTCTCAGAAGAGATGGCAGTTGAGCAAAATATGGTTTTATTCTGCCAAGTTAGTTGATTACTCTGCTTTTGTCAGATCTTCAGTATCCCCACACAAGTTTTATTGTTTCACACATAAGAAGGACATGAGAGAGATGTTTATGGGTTTTTCTCTTTTCTTTTCATAGTTCTCTAAACATGGAGTTTATATTATTAAATTATGTCAAGTAATGAGTTAGTATTATTCCTCATATCATTTATAGTTTCTATCCCATCTCTGATACTTAAAAACTAAAAGTTATTTCTGATAATAATATCTCTTTAGCAGTACATTTATTGTTTCCAGTTCAGTCAGTTCAGTTCAGTCACTCAGTCATGTCCAACTCTCTGCGACCCCATGGACTACAGCATGCCAGGCTTTCCTGTCCATTATCAACTCTCAGAACTTGCTTAAACTTGTGTCCATCTAGTAAGTGATGCCATCCAACCATCTCATCCTCTGTCATCCCCTTCTCCTCCTGCCTTCAATCTTTCCTAGCATCAGGGTATTTTCCATTCAGTCAGTTCTTCGCATCAGGTGGTCAAGGTATTGGAGTTTCAGCTTTAGCACCAGTCCTTCCAATGAATATTCAGGACTGATTTCTTCTAGGATAGACTGGTTGGATCTCCCTGCAGTCCAAGGGACTCTAGAGAATTTTCTCCAACACCATAGATCAAAAGCATCAATTCTTTGGTGCTCAGCTTGCTTTATAGTCCAGCTCTCACATCCATACTACTGGAAAAACCATAGCTTTGACTAGAGGGACCTTTGTTGGCAAAGTAATATCTTTGCTTTTTAATATGCTGTCTAGATTGGGCTTCCCTGTTGGCTTAGAGAGTAAAGTGTCTGCCTGCAATGCTGGAGACCCTGGTTCAATCCCTGAGTTGGGAAGATGCCCTGGAGAAGGCAGTGGCAACCCACTCCAGTACTGTAGCCTGGAAAATCCCATGGACAGAGGAGCCTGGGAGGCTGCAGTCCATGGGGTCAGAAAGAGTCGGACATGACGGAACAACTTCACTTTCACATTCCTGGATTGGTCAAAGCTTTTTGATTTTACCCACTGTGAATTAAATCATATTTTCTAAGTTTTCTTTTTACTCCTTGTTTGACTATGACACATTCTATCATCTATTTTCAATAAATTTACTTAAATTTTATATTCATACTTGTCTTAACTTAGTCATTAATCAGTACATCTAACTTATTATTAAATAATAAAAGGAGCTTAGAATATTTTAATTATGAATTTATCTTGCTTCTAATAAACTTTCATCTGCAGGCATAGAATTCATCACTAATAATAAATTATTTAATATTGAACTTTAAACATTGTCTATGTAGTATATGATTTCAAGTATATTTATATTAAATATTGATTCAATATCCATGTTCCTTTAATTTTAGTGACATTTATCCCTATTTCTGTAACAGTTCTCTTTGCTGCCACTCTTCATTTATGGTTTAGTTTTCTGCTGAGTGTTATGAACCCTTAATTAGTTATTTTAATGAGAATCCCTTCAATCCACTTACCTAAGAATATCACTTGTCCATTCAGAATGGAGCATTCATTTGGGTATGAATCAGTTCAGTTCAGTTCAGTCGCTCAGTCATGTCTGACTCTTTGCGACCCCATGAGTTGTAGCACGCCAGGCCTCCCTGTCCATCACCAACTCCCGGAGTTCACTCAGACTCACGTCCATCGAGTCCGTCATACCATCCAGCCATCTCATCCTCTGGTGTCCCCTTCTTCTCCTGCCCTCAATCCATCCCAGAATCAGGGTATTTTCCAATGAATCAACTCTTTGCATGAGGTGGCCAAAGTACTGGAGTTTCAGCTTTAGCATCATTCCTTCCAAAGAAATCCCAGGGCTGATCTCCTTCAGAATCGACTAGTTGGATCTCCTTGCAGTCCAAGGGACTCTCAAGAGTCTTCTCCAACACCACAGTTCAAATGCATCAATTCTTCAGCGCTCAGCCTTATTCACAGTCCAGCTCTCACATCTACACATGACCACTGGAGAAACCATAGCCTTGACTAGACAGACCTTTGTTGGCAAAATAATGTCTCTGCTTTTGAATATGCTATCTAGGTTGGCCATAACTTTCCTTCCAAAGAGTAAGCGTCTTTTAATTTCATGACTGCAGTCACCATCTGCAGTGATTTTGAAACCCTCCCGAAATAAAGTCTGACACTATTTCCACTCTTTCCTCATCTATTTTCCATGAAATGATGGGACCAGATGCCATGATCTTTGTTTTCTGAATGTTGAGTTTTAAGCCAACTTTCACTCTCCACTTTCACCTTCATCAAGAGGCTTTTTAGTTCCTCTTCACTTTCTGCCATAAGGGTGGTGTCATCTGCATATCTGAGGTTATTGATATTTCTCCCGGCAATCTTGATTCCAGCTTGTGCTTCTTCCAGCCCAGCGTTTCTCATGATGTACTTTGCATAGAAGTTAGATAAGCAGAGTGACAATATACAGCCTTGATGTACTCCTTTTCCTATTTGGAACCAGTCTGTTGGTATGAATACACCAAGACAAATACTTGTTTTCAGTACTTAAAATATATTTTATTTTCTTGCTTCTTTTAGTTTAATTATATAGAGAGATGCACTATCAGATTATCTTTCTCTGTGGGTAAAGTGTTATCATTATTAGTTTTCTTGTTTTCAGTTTCAGTGTTGTGCTAGCTGTGGAAACCTATCTTCAGGTTGAGGTATGGAAACCACCTATGACTGAAACTGTAGACAACTTGGTTTGTGTAGGCAAGAACTCAAACACTACCCAAACACAAACTTGCCACGTAGGACAAAGTGAGTTAGTGACACAATTTTCCTTTAAAAGAACCTCTATCTATTTAGCTGAAACTTTAAGAGTGAGTCATTGCCTCTTTGGGTTGTTTTGAGGAATCAACTTACCTAGATAAATGATGTTTGCCAATCACTTTGCCAGTTTCAGACTCCTGTTAAAGCCTGACCTGTTCAAGACATCCACGTGCATCATGAAGGATATTGATAAGAGCTCTGAATTTTGGAGAGGAAGTCATTTCATTATAAAAGAAAGGGAAAACATAAAACAAGCAGTCATCAAACTTTCAATGTGATATTTTTTGTGTGCACATATACAGCTTTTAAGGCAAACAGTGATTTGAAATTATGGAGAATAAGACTAAGACATGATTTTCTCTCTGGTCCCAGATGTTACAATGAATCTTGAGAGGGCTGATTCCCAATGTCACATTCCTGGCTACTGTTTCTAAGTTCTTCTGAGATTTGCTTTAAGAATGGGTCCCTACTTCCCATATCCTGCTAGAAATGTGGTTACATTTCTCAGATTAGAGAGGATCAATGAACTATCTTAATCAGTGGTAGAGAAAACAAGTGCACATCCAAACCAGAAGTAAACCTCTGTGTTTCTACTTTCTCTTTTTAGTCAAAAGAAACTTTAGTAAAGTCTCAATATAATGCCTACAATTTACACTTTGTTTTATCAAGTTATGTACACACATTCCTTTTTGTTTTCAGTGTCAGTTTGAAATTCAACTAATTTCCTGGGCAACAAAGTTATTGAAATGTCTATTGATCTCTGTTCATTTCCAAGGTAAACCATTCAGTGTTACAGTAATCCAAATCTATGCCCCAACCAGTAACGCTGAAGAAGCTGAAGTTGAACGGTTCTATGAAGACCTACAAGACCTTTTAGAACTAACACCCAAAAAAGATGTCCTTTTCATTATAGGGGACTGGAATGCAAAAGTAGGAAGTCAAGAAACACCTGGAGTAACAGGCAAATTTGGCCTTGGAACACGGAATGAAGAAGGGCAAAGACTAACAGAGTTTTGCCAAGAAAATGCACTGCTCATAGCAAATACCCTCTTCCAACAACATAAGAGAAGACTCTATACATGGACATCACCAGATGGTCAACACCGAAATCAGATCGATTATATTCTTTGCAGCCAAAGATGGAGAAGCTCTATACAATCAGCAAAAACAAGACCAGGAACTGACTGTGGCTCAGACCATGAACTCCTTATTGCCAAATTCAGACTGAAATTGAAGAAAGTAGGGAAAACTACTAGACCATTCAGGTATGACCTAAATCAAATCCCTTATGATTATACAGTGGAAGTGAGAAATAGATTTAAGGGCCTAGATCTGATAGATAGAGTGCCTGATGAACTATGGAATGAGGTTCGTGACATTGTACAGGAGACAGGGATCAAGACCATCCGCATGGAAAAGAAATGCAAAAAGCCAAAATGGCTGTCTGGGGAGGCCTTACAAATAGCTGTGAAAAGAAGAGAAGCAAAAAGCAAAGGAGAAAAGGGAAAGATATAAACATCTAAATGCAGAGTTCCAAAGAATAGCAAGAAGAGATAAGAAAGCCTTCTTCAGTGATCAATGCAAAGAAATAGAGGAAAACAACAGAGTGGGAAAGACTAGGGATCTCTTCAAGAAAATCAGAGATACCAAAGGAACATTTCATGCAAAGATGGGCACGATAAAGGACAGAGATGGTGTGGACCTAACAGAAGCAGAAGATATTAAGAAGAGGTGGCAAGAATACACAGAAGAACTGTACAAAAAAGAGCTTCAAGACCCAGATAATCATGATGATGTGATCACTGACCTAGAGCCAGACATCTTGGAATGTGAAGTCAAATGGGCCTTAGAAAGCATCACTATGAACAAGGCTAGTGGAGGTGATGGAATTCCAGTGGAGCTATTCCAAGTCCTGAAAGATGATGCTGTGAAAGTGCTGCACTCAATATGCCAGCAAATTTGGAAAACTCAGCAGTGGCCACAAGATTGGAAATGGTCAGTTTTCATCCCAATCCCAAAGAAAGGCAATGCCAAAGAATGCTCAAACTACCGCACAATTGCACTCATCTCACACGCTAGTAAAGTAATGCTCAAAATTCTCCAAGCCAGGCTTCAGCAATATGTGAACCATGAACTTCCTGATGTTCAAGCTGGTTTTAGAAAAGGCAGAGGAACCAGAGATCAAATTGCCAACATCCGCGGGATCATGGAAAAAGCAAGAGAGTTCCAGAAAAACATCTATTTCTGCTTTATTGACTATGCCAAAGCCTTTGACTGTGTAGATCACAATAAACTATGGAAAGTTCTGAGAGAGATGGGAATACCAGATCACCTGATCTGCCTCTTAAGAAATCTATATGCAGGTCAGGAAGCAACAGTTAGAACTGGTCATGGAACAACAGACTGGTTCCAAATAGGAAAAGGAGTACATCAAGGCTGTATATTGTCACCATGTTTATTTAACTTATATGCAGAGTACATCATGAGAAATGCTGGACTGGAAGAAACACAAGTTGGAATCAAGATTGCGGGGAGAAATATCAATAACCTCAGATATGCAGATGACACCACTCTTATGGCAGAAAGTGAAGAGGGGCTAAAAAGCCTCTTGATGAAAGTGAAAGTGGAGAGTGAAAAGGTTGGCTTAAAGCTCAACATTCAGAAAACGAACATCATGGCATCTGGTCCCATCACTACATGGGAAATAGATGGGGAAACAGTGGAAACAGTGTCAGACTTTGTTTTTCTGGGCTCCAAAATCACTGCAGATGGTGACTGCAGCCATGAAATTAAAAGACGCTTACTCCTTGGAAGGAAAGTTATGACCAACCTAGATAGCATATTCAAAAGCAGAGACATTACTTTACCAACAAAGGTTCGCCTAGTCAAGGCTATGGTCTTTCCTGTGGTCATGTATGGATGTGAGAGCTGGACTGTGAGAGCTGAACGCCGAAGAATTGATGCTTTTGAACTGTGGTGTTGGAGAAGACTCTTGAGAGTCCCTTGGACTGCAAGAAGATCCAACCAGTCCATTCTGAAGGAGATCAATCCTGGAATTTCTTTAGAAGGAATGATGCTAAAGCTGAAACTCCAGTATTTTGGCCACCTGATGCGAAGAGTTGACTCATTGGAGAAGACTCTGATGCTGGGAGGGATTGAGGGCAGGAGGAGAAGGGGATGACAGAGGATGAGATGGCTGGATGGCATCACTGACTTGATGGGTGTGTCTGGGTGACCTCCGGGAGCTGGTGATGGACAGGGAGGCCTGGCGTGCTGCGGTTCACGGGGTCGCGAAGAGTCGGACACGACTGAGCGACTGATCTGATCTGATTGATCTTTTTGAGCAATATTTTATAGAACTGTGAGTGGTGCAGAAGAACCAAGAAAGGGAAACATTCGGCTCCTCACATACTAATATAAGGACATGTCCTCAGGCATATGATGGACCTGATCCTAGTACAAGAGATCTTATCATTAGAGGCGGACAACCTAAGAACAATTTGCATATTGATTTTTTGATTTCTTGTTAAGATTGTGTGGGGGTGCCTTATTTTTATTGAGGGTCCATAATTTTAATAGCCTTTTGAAGGTTTTCATGAGATATAAAGCAAAGCAAACAAATAAAACAGAGGATGTGAAAACCATCTTACAGTGAATTCCTGCTAAAATTTTACCTTTACTGATTTTTTCTGAAACAAAATATTTTCTCATTGACTTGTAATTAAATATCCTAAAAAATTCATCTATACAGTAGGTTGCCCTCTGTGTTGCAGGAATGACAGGCTTTGTGTACATACAACTAGTATGTTAACAGTGTTCTGGTCTCAGAAACCCTCATATTAGATGCAATGCTCTCCTCTCATTGTCTTGAAATGCTTGATAGTTTTTGACCACGATACAGTATATTTGTTATTGTACTGAATCTTATCTATAGTGTACAAAGTCCTACTTCCAGACTTAACAATTTGTAGCTTTCTACCGTCCTTGAGCTAATCCTTTGGCATATACTTTTTCCAACAGATAGAGACTCTTCTTGGTTATCAACTAGTAAATCCATAAGTACCTTGTTCAGAAGATACTCATCTTGACTCGAGCCTGACTAGGCAGCCAAGCCAACTGTGAATTTCTTTCTGTGTACCCAAATTCTCTCAACAGACTTTTTTTTTTTTTTTTTGTCTTTCCATTTATCAGTACCTCACCTATGGGGTCGCACAGAGTCGGACATGACTGAAGCGACTTAGTAGCAACAGCAGCATTCTACTTCAGTTGGTGTATGTCTAGATCTCACATAAGTCACTGAACTTATGAGTCAAGACTACTTTGGGTCCTACAGGCAAACATCAAGTGATACGTAATAAATGAATCCTTCAAATGAACTTCTCTAGTTCAGTTTCCTACATGTCTTTATACATTTGAAATTCCCAAGTCTTGATCATTTTCCTTCCATTTTTCTCTGTTCTGGTAATCACCACTTATTCTATCTCTTGAGTTGCTTGTGTGCTAAATATCATGAAAAATTTCCTAAGACATACATTCATTTGCTGTCATACAAATGAATATGCTGTTTTCAGAGTGTTTCCTCCTAAAAGCTCCTTTAGAGCACCTGTAACTTGGTGCTAACTCCTGTTCTCCAGCAAAGATCTTGACTGGAAACTCATAGACAGAAATGAATCTCAGCCTCAATGAAGTAAAACATTTGTGTTTGAGGGAGCAACTCACATATGATTTTCTGCAGTGCTCTGTGCTGTGTGCATACACACATGCCTACAGTTTCCAAAGTAAGATTACACTTTTTTATTTTTATTTAGTGAAAGATTTTTTAAATTCTACAGTGCTTTAAAATTTTCAAGAGTTTCATACACATGATTTTACATATTCTCATAATAACTCGATTTTCCTGTAGCACTATACTGCCTTTCCCCATTTCCCTCTCCCCACTGGCAGCCATAGCTTAGCTTCTGTATGTGAGTTTGCTTCTTTTTTGTTTAATTCATAAGTTTTTTATATTTTTTATATTCCACATACATGTGATATCATCCAACATTTGTGTGTTTTCTCTTTGTGCATTATTTCAGTAGTTTAATGCCCTCCAATTTAATTCATGTTGTCACAAACAGCATAAGTATTCATATACAATAAGTCCTTTACACATGAACCTTTAATTTGTGAATTTTCAAAGATGTGAAGGGGAACAATGTATATTTGTGGCCGATTCATTTTGATGTATGGCAAAAGCAATACAATATTGTAAAGTTAAGCAAAATAAAATTTAAAAACAAACAAACAAAAATGTGAAGGTGTTATTCACATGTTGGATCACAAGTTAGTTCTCCTGACTGGTGTACATTATGTGTGTGCATACTCTACAAGTGGTTGTGTTTTTGTGTATTCTACTGTACAGTATCTTTATTTCATCCAGAGGCAAGTGTAAAAGCAGTACTGATTTTGAAGGACATTTCAGATGTTCTCTATAGATTCCCACTTACCTATACTGGTTTGAATTGAAGTGAAGTCTCTTAGTCGTCTCCGACTTTTTGCGACCCAATGGACTGTAACTTAGGCTACTCTGACCATGGGATTTTCCAGGCAAGAATGCTGGAGTGGGTCGCCATTTCCTCTTCAGGGGATCTTCCTGACCCAGGGATCAAACCCAGGTCTCCTGCATTGCAGGCAGGTGCTTTACCATCTGAGCCACTAATGGCAATACATGACATGATGAAAAAGATCACTGCAGGTGCCTCATCATCAATAGAACTGTCCTTTTCTGCTCAGTGTGACTGACACCCACGTCCATCTCAATCAGACATGCTGCTTGGTCATGTCAAGGGGGAGGAGGGAGCAACAGTCCTCCGACTACTCTTCTGTGCATGGGTGACTCTAATTCTCAAGGAAGGGGTAGAGAGGCATGTCTAAGCCACATTCTCATATACAGCTTTATCTGCAAGAATGCTGTATTTTAGCTGGCGAAGAATCCACTTGCAATGCAAGGGGCCCTGGTTCAATTCTTGGGTCGGGAAGTTCCCCTGCAGAAGGGATAGGCTACCCACTCCAGTGTTCTTGGGCTTCCTGGTGACTCATAAAATAAATAATCTGTCTGCAATGCAAAGACCTGGGTACAATCCCTGGATTGGGAAGATCCCCTGGACGAGGCCATGACAACCCACTCCAGCATTCTTGCCTGGAGAATCCCCATGGACAGAGGTGCCTGGCAGTCTACAGTCCATGATGTCACAAAGAGTCAGGTCTGTTGAGTGAATAAACACAGCACAATGCTTAGCAGACTGAGGCACCAAGAACAGTGGCACTCCTCAGTCAAATTTGTTTCTTTAAAGTGGTTTCAATTTTGGTGAGTCCTTCCAACTTGAAATACTTCCAACAGTATTTAGAAGGCAAAAACATCTTTTTGAGAAAAACTGCCCCTTCCAGATCTGTGAAACAAAAATAGATTTATGGTGAAAATGAGCACACAGCAGAATAGCAAAGTCAGTGCTTTGGTCAGATGGGGTTTTTTGTTGTAGTACTTTTTGATTTCTGGTGTGTTTGGTGTTTCATTTCTAGTGTGTTTTATAACTACAAAATGATGATTTCATTTTGTAGTAATTTAAAACCAAAGTTGCTAGCATCATTTTACTGTTGCACCAGTTAATATTCAGATTCCTATTAAATGTGCTAAGAATATTAAATGTCAAAGAAACAGTCTGATAAACAGCATTCCAGTAGGAAAAGAATGATACTATCCCACATTGGGGCCTGACCACCGTCCCCCTCGCTGGACATGTGCTGGGCTTCAGACCTTGATTGCTGGACTCCTGGCATTTAATACCTGTTTCTCTTTACAATGGCACCCCACTCCAGCACTCTTGACAAGAAAATCCCATGGATAGAGGAGCCTGGTAGGCTGCAGTCCATGGGGTCGCTAAAAGTCTGACACGACTGATCGATTTCACTTTCATGCATTGGAGAAGGAAATGGCAACCCACTCCAGTGTTCTTGCCTGAAGAATCCCAGGGGCAGGAGAGCCTGGTGGGCTGCTGTCTATGGGGTCGCACAGTGTCAGACACAACTGAAGTGACTTAGCAGTAGCAGTAATGCTAGTCATTTTAACCTCTGACTCCTGCCTATAGTATGCAAGTGATCCATGACCCAAAAGGATGGTGATTCAATGGCCCCTTTAGTATCCAGCAACGGTGAAGCCAGAAATACCACTTTAATCACAACATTTATTGAATAATTATTGTGTAACACTCTGGTCCGAGTCAAGGATGTGAGACAAAACAAAATCCTACTCACGTTTTTAACTGAAGAGAATTTAATGGAAAGAATTTAATTTAATGAGGAGAATATCGGCAGTGTTAAATAAATCAGTCCAAGAATTTGAAGCACCCGGAGGCTAAGGTCATAGGGCAATTTTCATACACGTCTGAAGCAGCCAAAACAAGGGGCTCTGTCAGTGTTCTAGTGTCACGGGATCCAGGAAGAACATGCCAGGTCACCTTTTCAACACACATCTCAACAGGAATTTTCCTTGAAAAGATGCAGCCACCTTAACACTTCATTGTGAAACTGGGAGAAAACGAAAACTAAATTTGGATACTTTTACCTTCTTCTCATCTCTGTTATGCTCCTGGTTTCTCTCGGTGGCCTAACTCAGATGGAAACTAGACACTTGAGGAGCTCTATTGATGGAATTTAAGGATTAAGCTCCAGGTAGACCAAAAAAATGGCACCCCACCCCAGTACTTTTGCCTGGAAAATCCCATAGACGGAGGATCCTGGTAGGCTCCAGTCCATGGGGTCGCTAAGAGTCGGACACGACTGAGCGACTTCACTTTCACATTTCACTTTCATGCATTGGAGAAGGAAATGGCAACCCACTCCAGTGTTCTTGCCTGGAGAATCCCAGGGACCGGGGAGCCTGGTGAGCTTCCATCTATGGGGTCGCACAGAGTCGGACACGACTGAAGCGACTTAGCAGCAGCAGCAGCAGCAGACCAAAAAAAAAAAAAAAAAAGAAGAAGAAGATAAAAAAGGCAAACTATATAGATGGTTTAGACTGCCAAATGAAGCATCATCAGCATATTTATATTATCTGTATATCCATGGTATTCCCTCTGCTAGGTATTTATTATAACAATTTAAAATATAAAGAGCAATATTCAGAATCAATAAATAAGTAGTTCAAATGCAGCAAAACTTATCTGACTGTCTGATGGTTTTCCTACATCATTCAGTCTTCTATCTGCATGGGAACTTAATAACTTTCCCAAGTCAAGTCTTAAAATAAAAAGAAATTTAGGCATTAGTTTAAAAAAAATGAGTCCCATTAGTATACCATTTCAGATTTGATTTTCTGAAGATACTGGGGAGAGGCAAGAATCATGTCCTCAATGGGTTTAAGATTTTAAAAAGAATAAATCACTCATGGTGGTTTATCATCTAGATGATTTTTTTGTGAGAAATAATTGAACACTAGGGTGTTGGCCCCTCTGTGACAATTTTGGTATAAATTCCTCAACTTCTTCATATCCGTTCTGTCACTGGGAAATCACTCTTCTTTCATAGGTAGGACTAAGTATTGAACAGTTTGCTGTGCTGTATGCTTAGTCACTCAGTCGTCTTTGACTCTTTGTGACCCCATGGACATTAGCCCACCAGACTTCTTTGTCCATGAGGATTCTCCAGGCAGGAACACTGGAGTGGGTTGCGACGGCCTCCAGAGGATCTCCCCAGTTCAGGGATCAAACCCAGGTCTTCTGCATTGTAGGCAGATTCTTTACTATCTGAGCCACCAGAGAAGCCCAAGAGTATTGCAGTGGGTAGCCTATCCCTTTTCCAGGGGATCTTCTGGACACTGCAATCAGAATGGGGTCTCCTGCTTTGCACTAAGTGAAGTCTCTCAGTCGTGTCCAGCTCTTTGCGATCCCATGGACTGTAGTCTACCAAGCTTCTCTGTCCATGGGATTTTCCAGGCAAGAGTACTGGAGTGGGCTGCCATTTCCTTCTCAAGGGGATCTTCCTAACCCAGGGATCGATCATGCGTC
This sequence comes from Tragelaphus eurycerus, assembly GCA_935064755.1. Taxonomy (NCBI): domain Eukaryota; kingdom Metazoa; phylum Chordata; class Mammalia; order Artiodactyla; family Bovidae; genus Tragelaphus; species Tragelaphus eurycerus. The sequence continues at coordinate 5,140,833 of CAKXYN010000123.1, forward strand.
TCCTGCATTGCAGGCAGATGCTTTACCCTCTGAGCCACCAGAGAAGCTTCTGCATTGCATGCATATTCTTTACCAGCTGAGCTAAATTCTATTTTTCTCATATTACAAATATTTATAAATATGCCATGGAGTGGTATCACAATGGAAAAAGAAATAGATCAAAGGCCACAAGACAGAACCTCAGGTTCAGAGTCTGTCAAGGATACCAAGTTTTAAAGTGCCCAGAGCCACTTCTGTCCACTTCTTTCTAAGTTTTCCTTGCCAAGTCATCTCTTCCCATCAGGTGGCCAAAGTATTGGAGTTTCAGCTTCAGCATCAGTCCTTCCAATGAATGTTCACAACTGATTTCTTTTAAGATGAACTGGTTGGATCTCCTTGCAGTCCAAGGGACTCTCAAGAGTCTTCTCCAACACCACATTTTCAAAATATCAATTCTTAGGTGCTCAGCTTTCATTATGGTTCAGTTCTTACATCCATACCTGACTACTGGAAAAACCACATCTTGGACTAGACAGACCTTTGTCAGCAATGTAATATCTCTGTTTTTTAATATGCTATCTAGGATCATCATAGATTTTTTTCCAAGGAGATGGTCTCCTTTATCAGGTACAAAAGTTGAGAAATGCACTTTATTATTTCTTACATACTGTCTCAGTTTTATAGATAATATGATTATTATTAACAGTATGACCATTACAGAACTCAAACTGAATCCCTATCATACAGTTTATTTTTTTTTTTCTGAGAGTTAAAATGAGGTAAAATTACAACAAAATTATTATGGTTTGGGGATGGGTCTGTCAATCACTCTTTAAAAAATTGTCTTCTCCTCAAGGAGAAAATTTTAACATGTTATTTTACCTCAATTATTCCTTCTTTTAATATTTAATACCACTGATAAGTGTGGATATATAAAAATAATCACATTGTTTATGAGCTGCTGTTGTTGCTGCTAAGTTGCTTCAGTTGTGTCCGACTCTGTGCGACCCCATAGACAGCAGCCCATTAGGCTCCTCTGTCTCTGGGATTCTCCAGACAAGAATACTGGAGTGGGGTGCCATTTCCTTCACCAATGCATGAAAGTAAAAAGTGAGAGTGAAGTCTCTCAGTCGTGTCCGACTCTTTGCAACCCCATGGACTGCAGCCTACCAGGCTCCTCCGTCCATGGATTTTCCAGGCAAGAGTACTGGAGTGGGGTGCCATTGCCTTCTCCGATTGTTTATGTACTGCATTTTTACCTGTATTTATACAAAAATACTGGAGAAGGAAATGGCAACCCACTCCATTGTTTTTGCCTGGACAATCCCAGGTACAAGGGAGCCAGGTGGGCTGCCATCTATGGGGTCACACAGAGTTGGACACGACTGAAGTGACTTAGCAGCAGCACTAGCATACAAAAACACTGATTTAATTTTGTTTCCCATGAGCCAATTATTGCCCTAAATAATTGGCTGAAATATACAAAGCTAAGGATAGCCTGGGATATCTTACTGAAGTAAGATCTGGTCATGTGAGGGTCACCTGAGGTAGGCAAAGGTGCGTAAAATGAACATGCAATTCAGGGTGAGGGACTACCTAGAAAATAACCTTCAGGTTAGAGTGGCAGGTAAACAGACACCGATTCTATAAAGATCTATCTGTTCTATTTCCCTAAATCATTCACCTGTGGGGAAAAACAATGAATTTCAATTACTGACACTTCAGACACTACATCAGAATTATTCTGAAAACAAAGAGTCAGTTTTAAAGAATATAAATATAAATCATATATTTAAAGGGATTGTAAGTGACCAATCCATGATAATGATTTGTAGAAAAGATCTAAGCTTCTTAACTATGAAAAGACTCGCAGAAAAGCATTTGAAGCTATGTAAATGTATCCTATGTTATGCTATGCTATGCTAAATCCCTTCAGTCGTGTCGGACTCTGTGTGACCCTAGACACGGCAGCCCACCAGGCTCCCCTGTCCCTGGGATTCTTCAGGCAAGAACACTGGAGTGGGTTGCCATTTCCTTCTCCAATGCATGAAAGTGAAAAGTGAGAGTGAAGCCGCTTAGTCGTGTCCGACTCTCAGGGACCCCATGGACTGCAGCCTACCAGGCTTCTCCGTCCATGGGAGTTTCCAGGCAAAAGTACTGGGGTGGGGTGCCATTGCCTTCTCCGAAATGCATCCTATATTAAGTTAAATATTGCAGCGTCTACTGCATGATTACTAGGTTATTTCTGGATATTTAAAGACAAATTTGATGAGGAACATTTTTAAAGACTACTGAATTTCTTATAATGTTGCTTCTGTTTTATGTTTTGTTTTTCTGGCCATGAGGCATGTGGGATCATAGCTCCCTAAAAGGGGATCAAATCTTTGTTCCCTGCATTGCAAAATGAAGTTCTAACCACTGGATAACCTGAAAAGCCCCCTGTGTAACTTCTTTATGTCACAAATATTTAGAAGTTTGAAAAAAGTAGGCATTGATGAAATTATATTAATAATGGAGAATGATAAAAAAAAACATGCATTTTTATTTCATTTACTTTAGACATCATTGGAAGCTGAGCAAACACAATGTTAAAAGGAAAACTACACAAAGGTGAATGAGTTTATCCTCCTTGGACTGAAGATCTAGCTCACTTGCAGCCTGTCCTATTTGTGGTCTTCCTAGTCATCTACCTGATCACAGTCGTCGGTAATGCGGGCATGATTTTGTTAATCAGAACTGACTCAAAGCTTCAGACTTCAATGAACTTCTTCCTCAGCCACCTTTCCTTTGTAGATCTCTGTTATGCCACCAGTGTTACTCCTCAGATGCTGGTCAATCTCTTATCCAAAAGAAAAATCATTTCCTTCCTTGGTTGCTTTATACAGTTTGACTTTTTCATTTCCTTAGGGCTCAGAGATAGCTATACGCTCAAAGCAATGGCTTATGACCGCTACATGGCCATCCACAAACCCTTGTTATATGGCAGCAAGATGTCTCGAGGTATCTGCCTCTCTCTCGTTGCTGCATCTTATATTTATGGCTTTGCAAATGGTTTTACCCAGACCATTCAGATGCCCTGCCGCTCTTATTGTGGACGCAATGAAATCAACCACTTTTACTGTGCAGACCTACCTCTCCTAGTCCTGGCCTGCTCAGACACTTATGTCAATGAGACTGCCATGTTCGTGGGGGTTGCTTCCAGCCTCATGTTTTCTCTCACCATCATCCTCATCTCCTACATTGTCATCTTTACAGCCATTCTGTAAATGAGTTCTCCAGAAGGGAGGCACAAGGCCTTCTCCACCTGTGGGTCTCACCTGACAGTTGTCACTATGTTTTATGAGACACTGTTCTGGATGTATCTAAGGCCACCTTCTGAGGCATCTGTAGAACAGATCATGCAGCTATTTTTTATGTCTTTCTGAGTCCTGTGCTAAACCCTTTGATCTACAGCCTTCAGAACAAAGATGTTAAAAGACCAATAAGGAGAGTGATTCATGGGAAATTTTCTGTCAAATTAGGTACACATTTCCTAGAGGTATGCTTAGCAGCATGTAATATATTTGTATTCTCTGACCAATTAGAGAGAATTTTAAATTAATGTCACTTTTTTTCATTGACTTATTTTTTCCTTTTGTAATTCACTTTTGAAATGTGGAAGAATCTGCCAGATAATTAGCTTGTGTCATTTCAGTGTTTTTAAAATGACTAACACATGGAAATTCAAGACAAGACCAGACATCATTGTTATTTTTGTAATATTAGTAAAGAACAGATAATTCTGTGCACAGTATTCATAAAGGTAGAAAGTTATAAAAGATAGAATTGCCAATGATGCTAAGACAATGTCAATTTGTTTGATTTGAGGAGTTTAAAAATTTTCAAATTATTTTCCAAAACTTGTCAATCGTATAAGGAGCAAAGTTTTTTGTTTAGTTGGTTGAGCTTTCCCTTTGTTCACATTGTATATCCAAGAAGATTTTTGGGTATCTTAAATTATTACCCTAAGAACTATATTTAGATATTAGTACTGGTCTAAATGGAGAAGGCAATGACACCTCACTCCAGTACTCTTGCCTGGAAAATCCCATGGACCGAAGAGCCTGGTAGGCTGCAGTTCATGAGGTCACTAAGCATCGGATACAACTGAGCGACTTCACTTTCACTTTTCACTTTCATGCACTGGAGAAGGAAATGGCAACCCACTCCAGTATTCTTGCCTGGAGAATCCCAGAGACGGGGGAGCCCGGTAGGCTGCTGTCTATGGGGTTGCACAGAGTCAGATATGACTGAAGCGACTTGGCATAGCATACTGATCTAAAGGAGATCAGCCCTGGGATTTCTTTGGAGGGAATGATGCTGAAGCTGAAACTCCAGTACTTTGGCCACCTCATGCGAAGAGTTGACTCATTGGAAAAGACTCTGAGGCTGGGAGGGATTGGGGGCAGGAGCAGAAGGGGATGACAGAGGATGAGATGGCTGGATGGCATCACTGACTCGATGGACGTGAGTCTGAGTGAACTCCAGGAGTTGGTGATGGACAGGGAGGCCTGGCATGCTGCAATTCATGGTGTTGCAAAGAGTCAGACACGACTGAGTGACTGAACTGAACTGAACTGAACAGAATCCTCATTGATTAAATGTTTGAAGGAAACACCAAATCTTTAGATTTTTTTTAAATATTTCTTTTTCTTTTTTTTTTTTACCAATTTACCTCTGGCTTTAATTTATATTGGTTTTCACTTTTTTTTTTTTTTTTTAGCATGCACTGTTAACAGCTCACAGAAAAAAAATAGTGAATAATATGAACAACACTTTTCAAAACATAACTAATCATCATTAAGTTTTCACAAAATGACACTTTGTTTCAAATTTGCACAAATCTCCATTTCATGGACCTGACTGCTCACCTTTGGCATCTCCCCCTGGGACATACAGATTGGGGACGTTCACAATGCTGGAAAACTCCTTAGAAGAGACGAGAGTTGAGCAGAACTTGGTTCTGTTAGGTCAATCGAGTTGATTTTTTTTAAAACTGATTTATAATTTTAAGTTTCAGGTATACAACATTTGAAAGTCGCTCAGTCATGTCTGACTCTTTGTGATCCCATGAACTGTAGCCTGCCAGGATCCTCTGTCCATGGGGATTCTCCAGGCAAGAATACTCAAGTGGATTGATATGGCCCTCTCTAGGGGATCTTCCTAACTCAGGGATTGAACTTAGGTCTCCTGCATTGCAGGAAGATTCTTTAGTGTCTGAGCCACCAGGGAAACCTGGTGTTCAGCATAGTGATTTACAATTTTTAGAACTGTTAAAGAGGCTTCTGCGGTGGCTCAATGGTAAAGGATCTGCTTGCAGTGCAGGTGACTCAGAAAATACAGGTTTTAGAACTGGGTTGGGAAGATCCACTGGTGGAGGAAATGTTTAAAAAGCAGTAAGAAGAGTGATTCAAGATAAATTATTTGCCAAATAGACATTTTGGTCATAGGTATGTAATGTATCCATATTCTCATGATTATATTATCCCACATATTCTCAATGTCATGAGAGCCAGGTCTAAGGACTTTGTCTAGTTTTGCTCACTAATTTAAAGTCAGAATTTATCACAAAACCTAGAATAGAGATATTCTGAATAAATATCACTTGAGTTAATAAATTATCACTATGACCTTTGCATTTTAATTCTTTGAGTAGTGAAAGATCTACTCCTTTCCACTTTCCAACATAATTTTTATTCAATCTAAATTATTTAGAATCTGACTGTATAGTTTCTATGCCTCATGCCTTATACCATGAAATAGAAACATTTGAAGGACAAAAACCATCTTTGTCTTTTTCTTACACTTTCTCCTTTGACTGCACAGTGGCAAATAGAAAATTTTCTCTGAATATTTGACAACTATGTGGTTTGACAACTATGTGGATGGATGGATGAATGAATGGATTAATTGATAAATGAGAGAGTCTTTATACCCAGAGAATGTGCAACATTGTCTAAACATGCCATATTTATTTCCATTCTAAGCAATATGATATCAAGGACTAATAATCTGTTTGATCCCAGCCTCACAATTTATTAACTGTAGGTTCCAGGGAAAGTTAACCTCTACTTGTTTCAGTTTCCTATCTGTAAAATGAAGGTACTAATACCAAGAACATACACCATTTGTATGTTTAACTGAGTTAATGCTTGTGTAGCTGTTAACCTAAGGTTGGCACATATTAATTACTCAATGCCTGTTACCTATAACTAATTACTCCCATTGTGTTTTCCTACTGGGACTTTTAAACAAGTTTGTCATTATCCCAAATCCTCTCTCAGTTTGAGGGCCTTTCAGTTTGAGGGCTGAGATTATGCATTCAATGAAATGCAGATTTACCTGAGAGCGGGAAAACTAAGAGCTGTTTTACAGTCCTCAATAAATACACATTGTGCACTCCTTGAAGAATTTTGGACATATTGGTTCGTAATTGTGATCTCCAGGGACTGTGCTAGCTATGGAAATGACACCTCTGCTCACAAAGATTTGAATTCTAGCAGTGACACTAGAAATATAAGTATGTAATGAAAGCAAAGTGTGTTAGTCTAGGGTAGGGCAGAGAGGTAGACAGCATGGTGAATGGAGGTCAAACTCTGTGGAGGCAAAACAAAATTATACTCATTAACAGAAGAGAATTTAATGGAAATAATTTAATTTAATAAAGAGAACACAGGCAGTGTTAAAGAAATCAGTCCAAGTAGTTGAAGCACCTCGAGGCTAAGTTCAGAAGGTAAATAAATCCCAGTCCTGAAGCAGCCAAAACAAAGGCCATTGTCAGGAGTCCAGTGAAACTAGATCCAGGAAGAACATCACAGGCCTCATTTCAACTGAAATTTTCCTTGGAAGAATGCAGCCACCTTAGCACTTCATTGTGAAACTGGGGAGAAATGAGAAAGAAATGTGGATACTTTTCTCTTATGCTCTCACCTCTGTTATGCTTCTGGTTTCTCCCACTGGCCAAACTCAGAAATTCGAAACCGAAGGAGCTCTAATGATGGAATCTAAGAATTAAATTTTAGGTGGGCAAAAAAAAAAGTAGAGGAAAAAGACATTAGGTCTAGATAGGCTAGGCTGACAAAGGAAGAATCACCAATGCATTTATATTATCAGTATATCCACTGTATTCTCTTTGCTAAATATTTATTATTATAATGTTTAAAATATAAAGAACAAGGTTTAGAATCAGGATATAAGTAGTCCAATTAACTAAAGTTGCCTGGTTGTCCAGTGCTTTTCATATATCATGTACTCTTCTATCTTGCATGTTGAAAATTTAAACAATAAAATGAACTGCTGAAGATCTATGAATATCAGAAACAACTTTTAGAGTTTAAGTATTAGAGATGGGATAGAAACTATAAATGATGTTAGGAATAAAACTCGTTTATTGCTTGACATAATCTAATAATATAAAGTCAATGTTTATTGTAACAGTATGCATATCTAATTTACTATAACTTAATATCTACAAAATATGGAGAACTTAATATATCCCCCAATCAGCTCAAAATATTAAGACATTTAGGCTTAACTTAAAACAAACAATGAGTCCCATTGCTTTACCATTTCAGGAGATTTGATTCCCTGATGATATTGGGGTGTGGCAAGAAGTCATGTTTTCAGTGAACTTAAGATTTTTTAAAAAGTGAAACACTCATGTTTGTTTGTAGCCTAAATGGTTATATATAATTAGAAAGATAGTAACAATAACCCTGTATACGAGACAGCAAGAGAGAGATTGATGTATAGAACAGTCTTTTGGACGCTGGGAGAGGGAGAGGGTGGAACGATTTGGGAGAATGGCATTGAAATAATATAATATCATATATGAAATGAGTCACCAGTCCAGGTTTGATGCATGATACTGATGCTTGGGGCTGGTGCACTGGGACGACCCAGAGGAATGGTATGGGGAGGGAGGAGGGAGGAGGGTTCAGGATGGGAAACACATGTATACCTGTGGCAGATTCATTTTGATATATGGCAAAACCAATACAATATTGTAAAGTTAAATAAAATAAAATTGAATTTCTTAAAAAAGAACATAAACACAAAACTGAAAAAAAATAAAAATAAACAGCAGATTCCTATTAAAAAAATAATAATAATTGAACCTTAGGGAGCTGGTCTGTCTGTGACATTCTGGTATAAACTTCTCAGGTTCTTCACGTCATTGCTGTCCCTGGGAAATCACTCTCCTTTCACAGGTACGACTGGTACTTTAATCAATAAAAAATAAAATTATGGCCTGAAACATATTCTCATAAATTAGCAAATGCTTTTATAAACAATTCTAAAGTGAGTCAATAAAAAAATCTGAGTTTGCATAAAAAATAACAGTACATATTTAGAATAAATACAATGTGAGAAACATTCTTCATGGAAAGTTGTATGAAAATCATTATCATTTTATAATTTAGGCAAAATTTTTTTAAGTTCGTTTTCTTCTCTTTCTCTGTAATGTGGGTAAAAAGTATTAGTGGTACCTAGACCTAGCTAGTGGTACCTAGCTTACTAATCAGCTAAGTAATTACTGTTACTAAGTACTTTCTACTATGAAAGTGAAAAAAAAGTGAATGTGCTCATCACTCAATCATGTGCAAATCTTTGCATGGACCATAGCTCACCAGGCTCTTTTGTCCATGGACTTCTCGAGGTAAGAATACTGGAGTGGGTAGCCATTCCCTACTCAGGAGTCTTCCCGAACCAGGGATTGAACCCATGTCTCCTGCATTGCAGGCATTTCTTAATCGTCTGGGCGACCAGTCAAGTCCACTTTCTCCTATATTTTCCCCTCTAATTGCCACCAGCTTTCACCTGATGCAAGTGATACGCTATGTTTCCCCCACAAGAGGATGCCATAAGCACACACATCAAATGTAAGATACAGTTCAGTTTGACAAATGTTAAAATGGAACTCTCAGATTCAGGAGTTATTTCTAAGTACTGGACTAATTGTTTCGGACACTTACCTCAGACAGGTAAGTATGAGACCTCATTAAATGAAAATAACCACCCTCATTAACATACAGATGAAAAAAATAAATAGGTTTAAAGTATTCTAATTTTGTTATAGTACAAATATTTATAAATGTACCTTGGAGTGGTATCATAATGGAAAAAAAAAAAAAAAATAGATCAAAGACCGCATAGCAGAGCCTCAGCATGAGGGTGATTGCCCAGAGTACAAAGCTTGTTAGACTCCAGAGCCATTTCTACCCACTTCTTTCTGAATTTTCCTTGCCCCATCATGTAGGATGTTGTGCTCTGTTTTTGTGAAGAAATGTCATAACCATGAAGTATTCAGGTAAATGATCTAACATGTTGACTCCTTGCATTGCCTCATTTCCACACAGTAAAAATGGAATGGAGATGTTAATTACTTGGGGGTCTTGATTGATGATTTAATAAGTATAGAGATTAAAGGAACAATCCAGAAACAAAATAATGTTTACTTGTTACGACAATAACTATACGCATAGGAGGTTATAAAAGGAAACCAAATGATTGTGATTTCATTGATTTAGATGACTACAGCATGGGTTTCCCTTGTGGCTCAGCTGGTAAATAATCTGCCTGCAATGTGGGAGACATGGGTTTGATCCCTGGGTTGGGAAGATCCCCTGGAGAAGGGAAAAGCTACCTATTCCAGGACTCTGGCCAGGAGAATTGCAAGGACTCTATAGTTCATTGGGTCACAAAGAATTGGACACAGCTGAGTGACTTTCACTTTCACTTGCATTTTACCACCCTGGTCAATAAATTCAAATATTTCAGTAGGATAATGAAGTAGTGTAAATGGGGGAGAAAGCAAGGGTGGTTTTTAATTTACAAAGTGCTTTAAATGTGATCTGTGTCCATCTGTCACGTGAGTGTATGCTCCTCGGTTTTTGTCTCATCAGAGGAAACATTTGGAATGACGGACATTAAAGACCCCTCAGCGTGTCACAACTCTCGGGTCTTGGATAGACCGTGTGATAGCTCTCAGGTCTCCAAAGGACCGTGTTATAGCTCTTAGACAAATCAGTGTTTCAGCTCAGTGTTACAGCTCTATTTTATTTAGAAGATAGCAGGAAAATCCATCTTTGAGGTGTGAGGGCAGGTGGATCCAAAGACACGAAGAGAAGAGCGCCCTAGCATGTGGAAGAGAGCAAGAGAGAGCTAGCTTTGACTCCTCTTTTTATATGTTTTTCTCTCCCTGGGCCTGTCCTATGTAAATTGGGCCAGCCAGGAGTGTTGTTTGTTTTACCTGAGGTCCTCACTCTGGTCCTCGGACCTTCCCTTGTTCTATTTTCCCAGGCTTTTCCTTCCTTATCTTTTAGCCACCACCGTTTTGGACTCCTTTTCCCTATTCTACCTACCTAACACTGTAGCTTTTAATAAGAGTCATTATAACAGTGACATATCTGGTCATTTCCTGTTATTGGAAAAAAATATAGATTTTTCCAGCATTGCCTTTATGGTCTCCTTTATCATTCACAAAAGTTGAGAAGTGCACCTTATGATTTTTCACATAATATCACAGTTTTGTAGATAATATGATTATTATTATCAGTGTGACCATTTATATGTTTTAAAGAACTTGAATCAAATTTCTATTATAGAGTTTATTTTTACCCTCTGTAAGAGTTAAAATGAGGGATAGTTTCAGCAAAATCATTACGTTTTGGGGATGTGTCTGTACATCATTTTAAAATAATCATCTCCTTCCCCAAGAGAAATTTTTTAATATATTATTTTCCCCTAATTAGTCCCTCCTTCAATATTTAATATCAATGATATATATGTGTGTGCTTGTATAAAAACATACACATATTTTTGTGTAATATATGCTTATCTATTTTATAGAAAAAAGAACTGACTTAACTTTTGTGTCCCATGAACCAATTTATGCCCTCAATAATTGGCTATAATAAACAAAACTAAGGATATCCTGAGATGTTTTAAAAGTGAAACAGGCTTTGGTGATGTGAGGACCACCTGAGGCAGGAAAGAGTGGATGAAGTGAACAGGCATCACTTTATATTGTGATGGGAGGAATTAACTTAAAATGTCCCTGAGGTTAGAGCGACAGGTAGACAACTGGTTCTGTTAAGTATCTATCTGTTCTACTTCCTTAAGTCCATTCAGCTGAGAAAATGCATGAGTTTTGTTCACTGATTGTTTAGGCACTGCACCAAAATTATATGGAAAACAAAGGATCACAATTTCAAAGAAAAGCAATATTTAAGAAGAAATGTCAGTGACCAATTCATGGGAATGAACTGCAGAAAAGATAAAAGATTTTCATATAGGAAAAGACTTGTGGAAAAGCATTGGAAAATATGACTCCTTTTATGTAAAGGAACTCTATGTTAACTATTGAAAATATTAAATACATACTTACTAGGATATTTCTGTGCTTTTTTAAAGAATTTTTCAATGTGAACAATTTTTAAAGTACTGAATTTCTTATAATATGGCTTCTGTTTTATATTTTGTTTTTGTTTTTGTTTTTTTTCTTGTCAATGAGGCATGTGGAATCTTAGCTTCTTATCTGGGGATCAAACTCTCGCCCCTTGCATTGTAGGACCACTGGATTCCCAGGGAAGTCTCTTAGGTCCTTTTTTTTTTTTTTAAACTAATTTACTTATTTTAATTGGAGGCTAATTACTTTACAATATTGTACTGGTTTTTGTTATACATTGGCATGAATCAGTCATTTATATGACATATATTTAGAAGTTTGAAAGAGGTAGGCATCAGATGACACTATGTGAGTAATGGAAAAAAAACAAAAGACCAATTAATTTTTATTTCCTTTATTTTAGAAATCATTGGAAGCTGAGCAAACACAATGTTAAAGGAAAACTACACAGAGGTGACTGAGTTTATCCTCCTTGGACTGCAAATCTAGCTCACTTGCAGCCTGTCCATTTTGTGGTCTTCCTAGTCATCTACCTGATCACAGTCGTCTGTAATGCGGGCATGATTTTGTTAATCAGAACTGACTCAAAGCTTCAGACTCCAATGAACTTCTTCCTCAGTCACCTTTCCTTTGTAGATCTCTGTTATACTACCAATATCACTCCTCAGATGCTGGTCAATCTCTTATCCAAGAGAAAAACCATTTCCTTCCTTGGTTGCTTTATGCTATGCTATGCTATGCTAAGTCACTTCAGTCCTGTCCGACTCTGTGTGACCCCACAGACAGCAGCCCACTAGGCTCTGCCATCCCTGGGATTCTCCAGGCAAGAACGCTGGAGTGGGTTGCCATGTCCTTCTCCAATGCATGAAAGTGAAAACTGAAACTGAAGTTGCTCACTCGCATCCGACTCTTAGCGACCCCATGGACTGCAGCCGACCAGGCTCCTCTGTCCATGGGACTTTCCAGGCAAGAGTACTGGAGTGGGATGCCATTGCCTTCTCCATGGTTGTTTTATACAGTTTGATTTTTTCATTTCCTTGGGACTCAGAGATAGTACACTCAAAGCAATGGCTTATGACTGCTACGTGGCCATCCACAAACCCTTGTTATACGGCAGCAAGATGTCCCGAGATGTCTACCTTTCTCTCATTGCTGCTTCTTATACTTATGGGTTTGCAAATGGTCTTACCCAGACCATCCTGATGCTCTGCTGCTCCTACTGTGGACACAATGAAATCAACCACTTTTACTGTGTGGACCCACCTCTCCTTGTCCTGGCCTGCTCAGACACTTATGTCAATGAAACTGCCATGTTTGTGGGGGCTGGTTCCAGCCTCATGTTTTCTCTCACCATCATCCTCATCTCCTACATTGTCATCTTTACAGCCATTCTGACAATGAATTCTCCAGAAGGGAGGCACAAGGCCTTCTCCACCTGTGGGTCTCACCTGACAGTTGTCACTATGTTTTATGAGACACTGTTCTGGATGCATCTAAGGCCACCTTCTGAGGCATCTGTAGAACAGATCATGCAGCTGTTTTTTATGTTTTTCTGAGTCTTATGCTAAACCCTTTCATCTACAGCCTTCAGAACAAAAATGTTAAAAGAGCAATAAAGAAAGTGTTTCAAGAGAAATTGTCAAATCAGGTACACATTTAGTCAGAGGTATGTAATATATTTGTATTCTCTGACCAATTAGAGAAAATTTTCTACTAATAAGTCGCTTTTTCTCATTGACTTGTCTTTTTGTTTTGTAATTCACTTATGAGACTTGAAAGAATGAGTCCAGTCACTAGCTTGTGTTACTTTACTGTATTTAAAATGACTACAACCTTGAATGGAGAAGGAAATGGCAACCCACTCCAATATTGTAGCCTGGAAAATCACATGGACAGAGGAGCCAGGCAGGCTACAGTCTATGGGGTCTCAAGAGTTTGACAGGACTCAGTTACTAAACCACCACCATCCACCATGCTGAAATTCATAAAGCATTGCTATTTTTCTGTAAAATTAATAAACATCAGATAATTCTACCCACAATACTCATAATGGTAGGAATTTATGAAAGACAGATTTACCAAATGATGCTAAGACGATGACAATTTGCTTGATATGGAGGGCTTAATAATTTGCAACTGTTTACCAAAACCTGTCAACCATATCAGGAAGAAAGATTTGTATTACTTTGATTCTTTTGGTTGGTTTTTCCTGTTTTCACCTTATATATCAGTGAAGATCATTGCGTATCTTAAATTATCAATCTAACAAATATATGTAGATATTAGTACTGATATAATGGAATCCTCATTCATAAAACTTTTGAGAGAAATGTCAAATTTCCTTTAGATTTTTTAAAAACTTATTTATTTTGACTTTTGTTTGCTTACCAATATGCTTTTCACTTTAAAAGTGATATTGTGTTTTGATTTAGTAATTTTTTTATTATTATGAACTGTCAACAGCTCACAGCCAGAAGTAGAAAATAATGTAAGGAGCACTTGACTATGCATAACTAATCATCAGTAAGCATTCACACAAGGACACTTTTGTTTAGGATTTTCATACATCTCCTGCCATGGACCCCACTGCTCACCTTTGGCATCTCCTCCTGAGGCATACAAGTTGGGGAATCTTATGGTGTTGGAAAACTCTCAGAAGAGATGGCAGTTGAGCAGAACATGGTTTTATTTGGCCAAGTTAGTTGATTTTTGTTTTTTTCAGATCTTCAACATCCTCACACATGTTTATTACTTTATGCATAACACATGAGAGAGAAGTTTGCGAATTTTTTTCTTTCTTTTAATAATTCTTTAAATATTGAATTTATATTATTGTATTATGTCCAGTAATAAACTAGTATTATTCCTCATATCATTTATAGTTTCTATCTCATCTCTGATACTTAAAATCTAAAAGTTGCTTCTCATAATCATAAATCTTCAGCAGCACATTTTATTGTTTTTAGTTGGTGCTTATTTATATATATCCATTTTTTTAAAAATTAATTTATAATTGATTTATAATTTATAAGTTTCAAGTGTATGACATAAGGATTCACTATTTTTAGAATTGATAGGAGGCTTCCCCATTAGCTCAATAATAAAGAATGCTTGCAGTGCGGGAGACTCAGAAGATTCCGATTTGAGCTCTAGTCAGGAATATGTCTTGGGGGAAGGAATTGTTAAAAAAGCAATAAGGAGAGTGACTCAAGATAAATTATTTGCCAATAGGATAGATATTTTGGTCACTTGTATATCACATATCCATATTCTCTGGTCAATTAGTGAGTACTTTAAATTAAATAATTTTGGCTATAAACTATTGTTTTTCTTTTTGTAATTCAGGCATTAGACCTGGAAAAATGTTTTCAAATAGTTAGTTGTAACTCAATGCATTAAACATATACCATATATAAATTAAAACACAAGACCAAAAATCATTGCCAGTGCTCTATAAAATAAATAAAAGGCAGATTATTATGTCCACATTACCCATAAGGTTACACAGTTTTACCAGACAGAATTAAAAAGATTATGCTTAGGCAATGACATTTTGTTAGATTTCTAGGGTTTTCTAGGGTTTCCAATCTATTTTCCAGGAACCTGTCAAAAATGCATGTGTATTGTGTGTTGATATTTTTCTTTTGTTTACTTTTATCCAAATTATATAAGAATGAAGATCTTTGGGAATCTCAGGTTATTACTCTAAGACATATCTTTAGAATCCTCATTCATGAGATTTTTTATATAAATGTCATATATCCTATAGAATACTTTTATTATTCTGTTAATGTTTTAAAACAATTTATATCCCTATCATAAAACTAGTCTTGTGGTTTCACTTTTTTTTGTTGTTGTTATGAACTATTTTGAATACACAGCCAAAACATAAATTCATATGAATACCACCAGTTTCAGTAACTAACAGGTAATATCTTCTAGCAATGCAACATTTTTCTTTTTCATTTTTATTTTATACTAGAGCAGAGTTGATTAACAATGTGTGAATTTCAGGTGTACAGCAAAGGGACACAGTTCTACATATACATGTAACTACTTTTTTCAAATTGTGTTCCCATTTAGATTATTACAGAGTATTGAACAGTGCTTCCTATACTCTAACGGCAGGTCCTTTTGTTTCATATATTTTAGAAACTCAGATCCTGCACCTCTCCATGTAATGGGCCCTACTGCCCATGTTTGGCATCTCCTCCTGAGGTACATTTGGGGAAAAAACTATGATGCTGAAAGTGCTTATAGGAGATGAGAATTGAGCAGAGCAGGGTCCTATTACTTCCTATTAGTGCAATGTATTCTTTAAGATCTTCCATAGCCTTAAAAAGTTTGAATTTTCTTATGCAAAAATGGAGAAAAATGATGTGGATTTGCCTTTTTTTTTTTTAATATATTGAGGCTGTATGATTAGGTCTAGTCAAGTATTGAACTAGTGTTATTCATTTTATCATTTATGGTTTCTATTCCTTCTATGATATATAAAGTCTAAAAGTCTGATATTCACATATATTGGACAGTATTTTTTATTGATTTTAGTTGGTTATGCCTATTATCAAAGAAGGCAGTGGCACCCCACCCCAGTACTCTTGCCTGGAAAATCCCACGGATGGAGGAGCCTGGTAGGCTGCAGTCCATGGGGTCGCTAAGAGTCGGACATGACTGAGCGACTTCACTTTCACTTTCCACTTTCATGCATTGGAGAAGGAAATGGCAACCCACTCCAGTGTTCTTGCCTGGAGAATCCCATGGACAGGGGAGCCTGGTGGGCTGCCATCTCGGGTCACACAGAATCGGACACGACTGAAGTGACTTAGCAGCAGCAGCAGCAGCATATTGTATCTGATTGCAATTATAATTATTCAATATCAATATTCCTTTAATTTTAGTGACAATTATAAATATATCACTCACAAGTCTTTTTCTCCCACTCTCAATTTACAGTTTAGTTTGCTTCTCTGTGTTATAAACCCTTACTTAGTTCTCTTTAGTGAGAGTCTCTCCTTATTCACCTATCTGAGAATATCACTTGTCAGTTCTCAAAGAAACATTTATTTGGATATAAATGTAGAAAGTCAGATACTTGTTTTCAGTACTTAAAATATTTTATTTTCCAGTTTCTTTTAGTTTGGTTATACAAATATATGTACCACAAGATTACTTGTTATTTCTCCATTGGTAAAATATTTAATAATTTGCTGTTTTTCAGTTTTGTTGTAGGGATTTAGTTATATTTTTCCTTTTATATTTCCAGTGCTTCCTTGGTTAATCTTTTAAAGTCATGTCCTTTTAGGATATGTTCTCAAAATAGCATATAATTTTAATTCATAGAAATTTGGCAACTGTTGTCTTAATATTACCAGTGTGATTGTCTCATGATTATATCATCTGCAGTATTCTCAGCTTCATGAAGATCATATCTATGGTTCATGTCTGGCTTTGCTCACTACTTTAAAGTCAAAATTTATTCCAAAACCTAGAGTTCTCAATAAATATCTACTGAATTAATAAACTATCACTATGCCTACTGCATTATAGTTCTTTGAGTATTGCAAGCTCTATTCTCTTCCACTTTCCAACATGATTTTCACTAATTCTTAACTATTTAAAATCTGATTATACAACTTCTATGCCTCATCTCTCCCATCATGAAACAGAATCATTTGAAGGACAAAAAACATCTTTTGTCTTTTCCTTACACTTTCTTCATACAGTGGCAAACAAAGGATTATCTCTGAATATTGGGCCTTAGAAAGCATCACTACGAACAAAGCTAGTGGAGGTGATGGAATTCCAGTGGAGCTATTCCAAGTCCTGAAAGATGATGCTGTGAAAGTGCTGCACTCAATATGCCAGCAAATTTGGAAAACTCAGCAGTGGCCACAAGATTGGAAAAGGTCAGTTTTCATCCCAATCCCAAAGAAAGGCAATGCCAAGGAGTGCTCAAACTACCGAACAATTGCACTCATCTCACACGCTAGTAAAGTAATGCTCAAAATTCTCCAAGCCAGGCTTCAGCAATATGTGAACCATGAACTTCCTGATGTTCAAGCTGGTTTTAGAAAGGGCAGAGGAACCAGAGATCAAATTGCCAACTCCCGCTGGATCAGGGAAAAAGGAAGTGGGTTTCCATATATTTTTTTTTTTTTCTTTATTCTTTTTCTCTTTCTTTGTCTCTGTGGGACAATATTAAATTTTGAAAATTGGTTGTGATGGGGGTACTCCTCTCTTCTTCTGTTCTTTTTAGGTTGTTTCTGGTGTGGAGGTGTCGTGGGGTAATAGTATTTCGAAGTTTGGGTTTGGTTAGGTTGGGACGTTGTCATCTTTTTTTTTTTTTTTTTTTTTTTTATTAGATTTTTTGAATAGAAATGCTGAACTAATAGACGAAAGGAATGTCATATATTGAGCGGAGAAATATTATGGTAAGAATATATCAAGTCACTCTGTAACAGGGGAAGTGGGGCGGGGATGAAAGTGACGTAGAAAGTTGAAAGTGAAGAGCATAGTGGTTGGGTATTTACTTCATCGGATTAGCGCATGTTCTTCCTGGGATTGTTGACGTGTGTGAGTCGGCTGTGTCTGTTTGTTTCTCCCATTGTCTCCTCACCCTCTAACCGCATCCAATAACTAGAAGAAACATTACTTTACCAACAAGGTTCGCCTAGTCAAGGCTATGGTCTTTCCTGTGGTCATGTATGGATGTGAGAGCTGGACTGTGAAGAAGGCTGAACGCCGAAGAATTGATGCTTTTGAACTGTGGTTTGGAGAAGACTCTTGAGAGTCCCTTGGACTGCAAGAAAATCCAACCAGCCCATTCTGAAAGAGATCAATCCTGGAATTTCTTTAGAAGGAATGATGCTAAAGCTGAAACTCCAGTATTTTGGCCACCTCATGCGAAGAGTTGACTCATTGGAGAAGACTCTGATGCTGGGAGGATTGAGGGCAGGAGGAGAAGGGGACGACAGAGGATGAGTTGTTTGGGTTGCCTCTCTCTCTCGCTGGTTGGGGGTCTGTGTGTCCTCCGGGTGGTGTTGTTGGGGGGGGGGTCGGGGGGCTCGTTCTCGGGGTGGCGGTGGTCGGTGATGGTTTGTTTTTTTTTTTTTTTTTTTATTTGATTATTGATTGATTTTTTTATTTTAATGTTCCCACTACCCAATATTTTTTGATCATTTCTTCTTTTTTTTTTCTCGTCTCTCTCTCTCCACCACCCCCTCTCCTCCTCCTCGCCCCCTCGGTCTCCTCCTCCTCCGTCGTCTCTTTTTTCCTCCTCCCCTCTCATCTTCTCTTCCCTCCCCCTCCCCTCCCCTCTCTTCTTTTTTCTATTATTCACTGTTTCTTTTTTTTTTTTTTTTTTTCTTCTTCTTTGTTTGATTCTTTTTTTTTTCTCTCCCCCTCTCTCCCTTCTTCACAGTCCAGCTCTCACATCCATACATGACCACAGGAAAGACCATAGCCTTGACTAGGCGAACCTTTGTTGGTAAAGTAATGTCTCTGCTTTTGAATATGCTATCTAGGTTGGTCATAACTTTTCTTCCAAGGAGTAAGCGTCTTTTAATTTCATGGCTGCAGTCACCATCTGCAGTGATTTTGGAGCCCAGAAAAACAAAGTCTGCCACTGTTTCCACTGTTTCCCCATCTATTTCCCATGCAGTGATGGAACCAGATGCCATGATGTTCGTTTTCTGAATGTTGAGCTTTAAGCCAACCTTTTCACTCTCCACTTTCACTTTCATCAAGAGGCTTTTTAGCCCCTCTTCACTTTCTGCCATAAGAGTGGTGTCATCTGCATATCTGAGGTTATTGATATTTCTCCCGGCAATCTTGATTCCAACTTGTGTTTCTTCCAGTCCAGCATTTCTCATGATGTACTCTGCATATAAGTTAAATAAACATGGTGACAATATGCAGCCTTGACGTACTCCTTTTCCTATTTGGAACCAGTCTGTTGTTCCATGACCAGTTCTAACTGTTGCTTCCTGACCTGCATACAGATTTCTTAAGAGGCAGATCAGGTGGTCTGGTATTCCCATCTCTTTCAGAAAACTGAGTTATTATGACAATAATCTTTATGACTGACTTCCTTTAAGCCCAGAGCTAATTATTGCAGAACAAGACAACTCACCTTGTTCAAGGGTATGTTTTTCCTTAAGCTCTGTGCTAATGTTTAGGTAACAGCAATACATCTTGCTCGAGGACATGTTTCTCCTTCTTAACAACAACCTTCTGACTAAGCTTGTTATCTTAAGATGTGTGCAATGACAATGGGTCTGGTAAGACCTTTCTATTGTTAGTTCTAATCTTGATAATTTAAGATGTATGTTGTGGGAGTGGGTCTGGTAAAAATATGTAAGGCCTTGATAAGACTAGAGTGGAGCACTCTCTGCCCTCTTCAGATGCCTATGTCAGAAGCTTTCTTCTGTCCTTTTTATACTTTATAATAAAGCTGTGCTACACAAAAGCTCTGAGTGATCAAGCCTCATCCCTGGTCCCAGAGCTAAATCTTCTCCTTCAGAGATCATGAATCTGAGATCATTCACTGTGTGCTATCAGTAGCTTTGGGTCAACTTGCCATGTTTCTGTCCTAAGCAGTATGATATCAAAGAGTGTCTAATATTCTGTTTGATCCAAGTCTTACAATATATAAAATATAGGTAGCAGGGATAGGTAGTAAACCTCTACTTGCTTCTGTTTCCCATCTGTAAAATGAAGGTACTAATACTAAGAACTCACAGAGTGTGAGGATTAACTGAGCTAATGCTTGTCTAATGCTAAGCCTATTGCTGACACATATTAAGTACTCAATGCTTGTTACCTATAAGTAGTTACACCCACTCTACTTTCTTTCCTGTGGTTTTTAAACTAGTTCATCAATTGTCTCATATCCTTTCTGTGTAGACTTTCAGTTTTGAGGGATGAGATTATGCCTTCAATGAAACGCAGGGTCCCATGAAACAGGAAAACCAAAACTTGTGGTAAAGTCTTAAATTAAATATTCACTCATACTCCTTGCATTACTTGGCACATAAATGTTATCTCAGGGAACTGTGCTAGCTGTGGAAATCAGACCACTGCTCAGAAAGATTTGAAATTTAGTGGTGCAATAGAAATATTAGTAAGTAATGAAAACAGTGTACCATGAATAGGGCAGAGAGGTAGACAGCATGGTGAATGGAGGTCAAACTTGGAAGAAGCAGAGAAGGAATCTTTTGAAAATTTTCAATTTTCACCTTTCAATTAGTTCCGTGGCTAACATTCTATGAAGACCTACAAGACCTTTTAGAACTAACACCCAAAAAAGATGTCCTTTTCATTATAGGAGACTGGAATGCAAAAGTAGGAAGTCACGAAACACCTGAAATAATGGGCAATTTGGCCGTGTAATACGGAAAGAAGCAGGGCAAAGAGTAATAGAATTTTGCCAAGAAAATGCACTGGTAATAGCAAACACTGTCTTCCAACAACACAAGAAAAGACTCTACACATGGACATCACCAGATGGTCAACACAAAGATTATATTCTTTGCAGAGAAAGATGGAGAAGCTCTATACAGTCAACGAAAACAAGACCAGGAGCTGACTGTGGCTCAGATCGTAAACTCCTTATTCCCAAATTCAGACTTAAATTGAAGAAAAAAGGGGAAACCACTAGACCATTCAGGTATGACCTAAATCAAATCCCTTATGATTATACAGTGGAAGTGAGAAATAGATTTAAGGGACTAGATCTGATACATAGAGTGCCTGATGAACTATTGACTGAGGTTCATGACATTGTAGAGGAGATAGGGATCAAGACCATCCACATGGAAAAAAAATACAAAAAAGCAAAATGGCTGTCTGGGGAGGCCTTACAAATAGCTGTGAAAAGAAAGAGTAGTGAAAAGCAAAGGAGAAAAGGAAAGACTTACCCATGTGACTGTAGAATACCAAAGAATAGCAAGAAGAGACAAGAAAGCCTTCCTCAGCTCTCAGTGGAAATAAAGAGAGGAAAAGGGCAGAATGGGAAAGACTAGAGATCACTTCAAGAAAATTAGAAATATCAAGGGAATATTTCACGCAAAGATGGGCTCGATAAAGGACAGAAATGGTATGGGCATAACAGAAGCAGAAGATATTAAGAAGAGGTGTAAAGAATAAAAAGAACTGTACAAAAAAGATCTTCATGACCCAGATAATCACGATGATGTGATCACTGACTTAGAGCCAGACATTCTGGAAGGTGAAGTCAAGCAGGCCTTAGAAAGCATCACTACGAACAAAGCTAGTGGAGGTGGTGGAATTCCAGTTGAGCTATTTCAAATCCTGAAAGATGATGCTGTGAAAGTGCTGCACTCAATATGCCAGCAAATTTGGTAAACTCATCAGTAGCCACAGGACTGGAAAAGGTCAGTTTTCATTCCAATCCCAAAGAAAGGCAATGACAAAGAATAGTTAAACTATTGCACAATTGCACTTATCTCACTTGCTAGTAAAGTCATGCTCAAAATTCTTCAAGCCAAGCTTCAGCAATAAGTGAACTTCCAGATGTTCAAGCTGGCTTTAGAAAAGGCAAAGGAACCAGAGATCTGCTGGATCATGGAAAAAGCAAGAGAGTTCCAGAAAAACATCTATTTCTGTTTATTCACTATGCCAAAGCCTTTGACTGTGTGGATCACAAGAAACTATGGAAAATTCTATAAGAGATGGGAATACCAGACCACCTGACCTGCCTCTTGAGAAACCTGGATGCAGGTCATGAAGCAACAGTTAGTACTGGACATGGAACAACAGACTGGTTCCAAATAGGAAAAGGGGTACATTAAGGCTGTATATTGTCACCCTGCTTATTTAACTTATATGCAGAGTACATCATGAGAAAGGCTGGGCTGGAAGAAGCACAAGCAGGAATCAGGATTGTTGGGAGAAATATCAATAACCTCAGATATGCAGATGACACCACCCTTATGGCAGAAAGTGAAGAGGAACTAAAAAGCCTCTTGATGAAAGTGAAAGTGGAGAGTGAAAAAGATGGCTTAAAGGTCAACATTCAGAAAATGAAGATCATGGCATCTGGTCCCATCACTTCATGGGAAAAGGATGGGGAAACAGTGGAAACAGTGGCTGACTTTATTTTGGGGGCTCTAAAATCACTGCAGATGGTGACTGCAGCCATGAAATTAAAAGACGCTTACTCCTTGGAAGGAAAGTTATGACCAACCTATATAGTATATTGAAAAGCAGAGACATTACTTTGCCAACTAAGGTCCATGTAGTCAAGGCTGTGGTTTTTCCAGTGGTCATGTATGGATGTGAGAGTTGGACTGTGAAGAAAGCTCAGCACTGAAGAATTGATGCTTTTGAACTTTGGTGTTGGAGAAGACTCTTGAGAGTCCCTTGGACTACAAAGAGATCTAACCAGTCCATTCTGAAGAGATCAGCCCTGAGATTTCTTTGGAAGGAATGATGCTAAAGCTGAAACTCCAGTACTTTGGCAACCTCATGCCAAGAGTTGACTCATTGGAAAAGACTCTGATGCTGCGAGGGGTTGGGGTCAGGAGGAGAAGGGGACGACAGAGGATGAGATGGTTGGATGGCATCACTGACTCGATGGATGTGAGTCTGAGTGAACCCCAGAAGTTGGTGATGGACAGGGAGGCCTGGCATGCTGCGATTCATGGGGTCACAAAGAGTTGGACATGACTGAGCAACTGAACTGAACTGAACCTAAATTGGATGAGAATGGGGAGAGTAGTGACTCAGGGAAAGCTAAAGGAATGTTTAAAAAATAGTGAAGGGAGAAAGGACAAACTGTGTCTTTTAGGTTGAGGAATGGAAACTATCTATGACTGAAAAAATAGTCAACAGCATTTTTGAAGGCAGGAATTCAAATCCTACCCTGAGACATACTAGCCATGTGGAATGAGTGAATTAGGGATTCACTGTTCCTTTAGAGGAAACTATCTCTTTACCTGAAACTTCAAGAGTAAATCACTGCCTCTTTTTTTAGAGGAATCAATTAAATTACCCACATAAATGGTGCTTTTCAATCACCTTGGCACTTTCAGAATCCTGTTCATGTCTGACCTGCCCATGACATACATGTTCATCAGGAGGACATTGGTTAGAGCTCTGAATTTTGAAGAGGAGGCAGTTTCAGTGTTAAAGAAAAGGAAAACATATAAAATTGAATGCTCATGAAATTTCAAGTTGAAATATTTTGTGTGTCTGCATAGAGCTCTTAGGGAAATTAGAGATTTGAAATTATTTAGAATAAGACTGAGGCATACGATTGAGTTTCTGAACCCAGATGTTCCAGTGAATCTTGTGTGGGTTTATTCCCAATATCACATTATAGCTACTCCTGCTAAGTCCTTCTGAGCGTTGCTTTAAGAGTAGGCCTCTACCTCCCATATTCTGCTAGAAATATGTTTGCCTTCTCAGTTTAGACTGGATCAGTGAACTTTCTTATAGGTAGAGAAATTAGATGAATACCCAAGCCAATATTAAGCCTCCATGTTTCTACTTTCTATTTTTAGTTGAGAGGACATTTTATTAAAGTCTTTATCTTATGCCTACAATTTGCACTTTATTTTCTCAAACTACGTACATGCAATCTTTTCTGTTTTCAGTGTCAGTTTCAAATTCAACTAATTTCCTGCACAACAGAGTTACTGAAATTTTGATCTTTATGAACAATAGTTTACAGAGCTGTCACTGTTGCAAAAGAATCAAAATAGGCAAACGTTACACTCCCCACAGACATGTCCTCAGATGTAGAATGGGACTGATTCTAGTACAAGAGATCTTATCACTAGAGGTAGGCAATCTTAGAACCACTTGAATGTGGATTTGTTGATTTCTTTGGAAGATTTTGTGTCAGTCATTCAGTCATCTCATTTGTGTCCAACTCTTTGCTACCCTATGGACTACAGCACACCAGGCTTCCCTGTCCATCACCAACTTCCAGAGCTTACTCAAACACATGTCCATCAACTCGGTGATGCATCCAATCATCTTGTCCTCTGTCATCCTCTTCTCCCCCTGTCATCAATATTTTCCAGCATGAGGGAAATCAGTCTTAAATATTCATTGGAAGGACTGATGCTGAAGCTGAAGCTCCAATATTTTGGCCACCTGATGCAAAAAAAATTGACTCATTGGAACAGATTTTGTGTGGGCACATTGTTTTTATTGAGGATCCATGATTTTAACAGCCTGTCATCATTTTCTCATGAGATTTAAAACAACAACAACAAAAAGCACTTGGGAAACTTGAGAAATATTCTTACAGTGAATTCTTGCAAAGAGTTTATTTTTGATGCTTTTTTTCTGGGGAAAAATTAGTTTCCCTTTCACTTTTAATAGAATGTCCTATGAAAGTCATCTAGACAGGTGGATTCTCTTTTTGAACAGTCTCACAAACACTTAGCTGGAGGAGGAAATGGCTCCCATTTCAATAGTCTTGTCAGTGAAACTCCCATGCACAGAGAAGCCCACTGGCTACATCTATGATGTTGCAAAGAGTGAGAATCGATTTAGTGACTGCACAAGCATTTAACACTTGATTTGGGGATAATTTTATTTTCTCTTTTCCATTTTAAAAATATTTTTGTAAGTTTTAGGATACTTTCCTTTTTCCCTCCATACTCCATTGGTAGCTCTGCTTACAAACTGTTGCAGAAATGCAAGCATAATGCAGATCCAACTCGTGCAGTTAGCACGCTTCTTTTTTTCAGAAGCCCATTTCATGTTTTACTCTCATTGTCTTGAAATGCTTGATAGTTTTTGAACAATGATTTAGAACATTTTCCTTTGTACTTTATCTTGTCTACAGTATACAATATCCTAGTTTAACAATTTGTAGATTTCTAATTATACACTGGAAGTGACAAATAGATTCAAGGGACAAGATCTGATAGGCAGTGTCTGAAGAATTATGGACAGAAATTCCATAGTACAGGAGGCAGTTACTTTTTCCTTTTCCCCAAGAAAGAGAAATGCAACAAGGCAAAAGTTTTAGGAGGCTTTACAAATAGGTCAGAAGAGAAGTGAAAGACAAAGGAGAAAAGGAAAGACTTACCCATGTGACTGTAGAATTCCTAAGAATAGCAAGAAGAGATAAGAAAGTCTTCTTAAGTGAACAGTGCAAAGAAATAGAGGAAACCAATAGATTGGGAAAGACTAGAGCTATCTTCAAGAAAATTGGAGATACAAACGGAACATTTTATGCAAAGATGGACACAATAAAGGACAGAAATGGTAAGGACCTAACAGAATCAGAAGATATTAAGAAGAGGTGGCAAAAATACACAGAAGAACTGTACAAAAAAGATCTTAATGACTCAGATAGTCATCATGGTGTGATCACTCGCCTAGAGTTAGACATTCTGGAGTGTGAAGTCAAGTGGGCCTTAGGAAGCATTACTATGAACAAAGCTAGTTGAGGTGAAGAAATTCCAGCTGAGCTGTTTCAAATCCTAAAAGATGATGTTGTTAAAATGCTGCACTTAAAAGGCCAGCAAATTTGGAAAACTCAGCAGTGGTCACAGGACTGGTAAAGGTCAGTTTTCATTCCAATCTCAAAGATGGGCAATGCCAAGAAATGTTCAAACTGCCACACAATTATACTCATTTCACACGTTAGCAAGTTAATGTTCAAAAACCTTCAAGCTAAGTTTCAAGAGTATGGAGACTGAGAACTTTCACATGCACAAGTTGAATTTAGAAAAAGCAGAGGAACCAGGGATCAAATTGCCAACATCCATCAGATCATAGAAAAAGCAAGGCAATTTCAGAAAAAAACATATATTTCTGTTTCATTGACTATGACAAAACCTTTGACTGTGTAGTCAAAACAAGCTGTGGAAAACTTTCAAACAGATAAGAATACCAGAACAACTTACCTGCCTCCTGAGAAATCTGTATGCAGGTCAAAAAGCAACAGTTAGAACTGACATGGAACAGCAAACAGGTTCAAAAATTGGAAGGAGTATGATAAAGCTGTATATTGCACCCTGTTTATTTAATTTATATGCAGAGTAAATCATGCAAAATGCTGAACTGGATAAAGCACAAGCTGAAATCAAGATTTCCCAGAGAAATAACAATACCCTCAGATATGCAGGTGACACCACCCTTATGACAGAAGGCAAAGAGAAACTGAAGACTTTCTTGATGAAGGTTAAAGAGAAGAGTGAAAAACTTCGCTTAAAACTCATATTCCAAAAGCTAAGATCATGTCGTCAGGTCCCACCAGTTCAGTTCAGTTCAATTGCTCAGTCGTGTCCAACTCTTTGCAACCCCATGAATCGCAGCACACCAGGCTTCCCTGTCCATCACCAACTTCCGGGGTTCACTCAGACTCATGTCCATCGAGTCAGTGATGCCATCCAGCCATCTCATCCTCTGTCGTCCCCTTCTCCTCCTGACCCCAATCCCTCCCAGTATTAGAGTCTTTTCCAATGAGTCAACACTTTGCATGAGGTTGCCAAAGTACTGGAGTTTCAGCTTCAGCATCATTCCTTCCAAAGAAATCCCAGGGCTGATCTCCTTCAGAATGGACTGGTTGGATCTCCTTGCAGTCCAAGGGACTCTCAAGAGTCATCTCCAGCACCACAGTTCAAAAGCATAAATTCTTCAGCGCTCAGCTTTCTTCACAGTCAAACTCTCACATTCATACATGACCACAGGAAAAACCATAGCCAACGTAGACGGACCTTTGTTGACAAAGTAATGTCTCTGCTTTTGAATATGCTATCTAGGTTGGACATAACTTTCCTTCCAAGGAGTAAGTGTCTTTTAATTTCATGGCTGCAATCACCATCTGCAGTGATTTTGGAGCCCACGAAAATAAAGTCTGACACTGTTTCCACTGTTTCCGCATTTATTTCCCATGAAGTGATGGGACCAGATGTCATGATCTTCGTTTTCTGAATGTTGACCTTTAAGCCAACTTTTTCACTCTCCACCTTCACTTTCACCAAGAGGCTTTTTAATTCCTCTTCACTTTCTGCCATAAGGGTGGTGTCATCTGCATATCTGAGATTATTGATATTTCTCCTGGCAATCTTGATTCCAGTTTGTGTTTCTTCCAGTCCAGCATTTCTCATGATGTACTCTACATATGAGTTAAATAAGCAGGATGACAATATACAGCCTTGATGTACTCTTTTTCCTATTTGGAACCAGTCTGTTGTTCCATGTCCAGTTCTAACTGTTTGCTCCTGACCTGCATCCAGGTTTCTCAAGAGGCAAATCAGGTGATCTGGTATTACCATCTCTTTCAGAATTTCCCACAGTTTATTTTGATCCACACAGTCAAAGGCTTTGGCAGAGTGAATAAACAGAAATAGATGTTTTTCTGGAACTCTCTTGCTTTTTCCATGATCCAGCAGATGTTGGCAATTTGATCTCTGGTTCCTTTGCCTTTTCTACAGCCAGCTTGAACATCAGGAAGTTCACGGTTCACGTATTGCTGAAGCCTGGCTTGAAGAATTTTGAGTATTAATTTACTAGCATGTGAGATGAGTGCAATTGTGTGGTAGTTTGAGCATTCTTTGGCATTGCCTTTCTTTGGGATTGGAATGAAAACTGACCTTTTCCAGTCCTGTGGCCACTGCTGAGTTTTCCAAGTTTGCTGGCATATTGAGTGCAGTACTTTCACAGCATCATCTTTCAGGATTTGAAATAGCTCAACTGGAATTCCATCACCTCCACTACTTCATCGTAAATAGATGGGGAAAATATAGAAACGATGATGAATTTTATTTTCTTGGGCTGCAAAACCACTGTTGACAGTGACTGTAGCCATGAAATTAAAAGATCCTTGCTCCTTGGAAGAAAATATTTTACAAACCTGCTGCTGCTGCT
Source organism: Tragelaphus eurycerus (assembly GCA_935064755.1). Lineage (NCBI taxonomy): Eukaryota > Metazoa > Chordata > Mammalia > Artiodactyla > Bovidae > Tragelaphus > Tragelaphus eurycerus. The sequence continues at coordinate 5,169,121 of CAKXYN010000123.1, forward strand.
GCTGCTAAGTCACTTCAGTCGTGTCCGACTCTGTGCGACCCCATAGACGGAAGCTCACCAGGCTCCCCTGTCCCTGGGATTCTCCAGGCAAGAACACTGGAGTGGGTTGCCATTTCCTTCTCCAATGCATGAAAGTGAAAAGGGAAAGAGAAGTCGCTCAGTCGTGTCCGACTCTTAGCGACCCCATGGACTAGAGCCTACCAGGATCCTCCGTCCATGGGATTTTCCAGGCAAAAGTACTGGGGTGGGGTGCCATTGCCTTCCCCGTTACAAACCTATACAACATATTAAAAAGCAGCAACATCACTTTGTCAACAAAGATCCGTACTGACATTATGATTTTTCCAGTAGTCATTTATGGATGTTTGAGCTAGACCATAAAGAAGACTGAGTGCTGAAGAACTGATGCTTTTGAACTGTGGTGCTAGGGAATACTTTTGAAGAGTCCCTTGGACAGCCAGGACATCAAACCAGTCAATCCTAAAAGAAATCAATCTTGGATATTCATTGGAAGGACTGATGTTGAAGCTGAAGGTCCAAAACTTTGGTCAACTGATACGAAAGACCCTGATGTTGGGAAAGATTGAGGGCAGGAAGATAAAGGGGCATAAAAGGATAAGATGGTTGGATGACATCGTGGACTCAGTGGACATGAGTTTGAGCAAACTCAGGGAGATATTGAAGGACAGGGAAGCCTGATATGCTGCAGTCCATGGAGTCACAGACTCAGAAATGAATGAGTGACTGAACAACAACAAATATTTACATATGTATAAATTTTGTGTTATGTTATTCTCTTTATTGGCTGAACCATTCTTTAAAATCTGTAGTGCTTTGAAATTTTGGCTCAGATGGTAAAGCATCTGTCTACAATGCGGAAGACCTGGGTTTGATCCCTGGGTTGGGAAGATTCCCTGGAGAAGGAAATGACAACCCACTCCAGTACTCTTGCATAGAAAATCCCATGGATGGGGGAGCTTAGTGCAGGCTACTGTCCATGGGGTTACAAAGAGTCATCATGACTGAGCAACTTCACTTTACATGTGATTTTATATATTCTCATAATAACTCCTTTTTCCCCTTATGCTGTATTGCATTCCCCTGCTTCCCTCTCCCACTGATAACCACTAGTTTGTCTATATCTGTGCCTCTGGTTCTTTTTTGTTTACTTCACAATATTGTATTTTTTGATATTCCACCTATATTTGATATCATACAGCATTTCTTTTTGTCTCTTTCTGCCTTATTTTAGTAGTTTAATGCCCTCCAAGTACATCCATGTTGCCACAAACTGCAAAACTGCATTCACATGCAGTAGGTCCTTTACATATAAACTTTCAAGTTGTGAACTTTCAAAGATGTGAGTGTGTGTTCACATGTACAATCACATCAGTTAGTTCACATGTCTGGCCTACTTTATGTGTGTGCATCCTCTACCACTGATTGTGCTTTCGTGTACTCTTCTGTACCATACTGCAAAGTACACTGGTACAGTATCTTTATTTCAAGTCAAACATGTCTGGAAGCAATGGTAAACACACTGTGACATGAAGTACACTTCAGATACTCTCCACGTATGCCTACTTACTTATAGGTGATTGGTAACAATGTCCTATCTCAATCAGACACACTGCTATGCTGTGCCTGTGCCTGGGTGATTCCAGTTGTCAAAAAAAGGGGATAGAGAAACACCTCTAAGACACATTCTCAAATTTAATTTTATCTGTGATAATCCCAGTAATGTTACTCTCTGATTCTTGTGTTTAGTCTGCAATTGACCCATGATTCAGAAGGATGGTGATTCAATGACCATTTTAGCATTCAGCAATATTGAAGCCAGAAATGCATATTCTACTGCAGCATTTATTGAATAACTATCATGTGACACCCTGGTGTAAGTAAGGGATGAGAAACAAAATTTTACTCAAATGTTTTAACTAAAGAGAATTTAATGGAACAAATTTATAAAGAGAATGCAGTCAGAGTTAAAGAAATCAGTCCAAGATATTGAAGTATCTGTGGCTAAGTCTAGAATGCAATTTTAGTCTCAGACTTGAAGAGGCCAACACAAGAACTACTGTCAGGAGTCCAGTGAAACTATATCCAGGAAAAATGTCCCAGCCCAGCTTCTCAATCCATACCTCAGCAGGAATTTTCTTTGGAAAGATGCAGCCACCCTAGCACTTCATTATGAAACTGGGTGGAAAATGGAAAAGAAATTTGGAAAATTTTCTCTTACTCTCACCTGTGTAATGCTTTTGATTTCTCCCATTGGCCAAATTCAAAACTAGTTACCCTAGGGGTAATATTGATGGAATCTAAGGATTAAACTACGAGTGAGCAACAACAAAAAAATTGTAGAGAAAAAAGACAATGGACGTAGATGGGCTAGACTGATAAAGGAAGAATCAACAGCACATTTATGTTATGTCTACACACAGTGCTCTCATTGCTATGTGTTTATTACTATAACTACCTAAAATATAAAAAACAAGGATAAGAATCAGGAAATAAGTAGTTCAAATGCAACAGAAGTTGTCTAATCATCCAATGGTTTACCTATATCATGAACTTTTCTATCTTGTTTCTTGTAAACAGGAGAACTTAATGTGTTCCTCAAGTCAAGTCTCAAAATATCAAGACATTTAGGCACAAGTTAAAACAAATAATGGATCCCATTGCTTCACCATTTCAGGAGATTTTATTCCCTGATGATACTGGGGAGTGGCAAGAAGTTATATCCTCAAGGGACTTAAAATTATTAAAAGAGTAAAAAACTTGTTTACAGTCTAAATGATTTTATGCAAGAAATAACTGAACCCTGGGGAGTTGGTTCCTCTGTGACAATAATGGCAACTCCTTAGGTTTTCCACTTCCATGCTGTCACTGGGAAATCACTCTTCTTTCACAGGTAGGACTAGTTATTACTAAAATACTTTAGAATCTAAAAATAAATATTTTAATCAAAAGAATAAAGTCATGGCCTGAAGCCTATTCTCATAAAATAACAATTTTTTTTAACAATTCTTAAATGATTTTTAATAAAATTTATACATTAAAGTAGGAAAGAACAGTACATATTTAGAATAAGTGCAATGGAAGAAACATCCTTCACTGAATGTTGCATGGAAATCATTATTATTTTATAAGCTAGAAAAAGTTCTTCTAAAAATTATTTTTCTTCTTTTTGTCTGTAATGTAGGTAAAAGAAGAATTAGCTGTGTTTAGATCATTAGCTAAGTAATCACTGCTTATTGAGTACTTTCTGCCATGAAAATGAAAAAAAAAAGTGAAAGTGTTAGTCCTTCAGTCATGTTTAACCCTTTGCTACCCCATGGACTGTAATCCACTGGACTCCTCTGTCTATGAAACTCTCCAGGCAAGAATACTGGAGTGGGTAGCTACTTCTTTCTCCAAAGGATCTTCCCAACTCAGGAATAGAACCCGTGTCTCTTGCATTGCAGGCAGATTCTTTACCATCTGAACTACCAGGGAAGCCCCCTTTCTGCTATCCTGCCCCTCTAATTGCTAACTTTCACCTGATGAAGGTGATGTGCTCCCCACAAAGAAAAGGATGTCATAAACACATGCATCAAATATAAGACACAATTCAGTTTGTGAAATGCTATCAGTTCAGTTCAGTTGCTCTGTCATGTCCGACTCTTTGAGACCCCATGGACTGCAGCATGCCAGGCCTCCCTGTCCATCACCAACTCCCAGAGTCTACTCAAACTCATGTCCATTGAGTAGGTGATGCCATCTCCATCAGTGTCATTTCAGTCGGTGAAATGCTATAATGTAACTCAAATTCAGGTATTGCTTCTAAATACTGGCCATTTCTTTCACTTCTCTCTGAGTTTTTCTTGCCCAATATTGTAAGATACTGTGTTCTGTTTTTGAAAAGAAACGTCATGACCATAAAATACTCAGGTAAATGATATGGAATGTTCATTGCTTGCACTGTCTCATTTTTGCACAGTGAAAATTGAATGGAGATGTTAATTATTTGGAGTTTAGGTTGTTCAGTTCAGTTCAGTCTCTCAGTCGTGTCCGACTCTTTGCAACCTCATGAATCACAGCACACCAGGCCTCCCTGTCCATCACCAACTTCCAGAGTTCACTCAGACTCACGTCCACTGAGTCTGTGATGCCATCCAGCCATCTCATCCTCTGTCAACCCCTTCTCCTCCTGCCTCCAATCCCTCCCAGCATCAGAGTCTTTTCCAATGAGTCAACTCTTCACATGAGGTGGCCAAAGTACTGGAGTTTCAGCTTTATCATCACTCCTTCCAAAGAAATCCCAGGGCTGATCTCCTTCACAATGGACTGGTTGGATCTCCTTGCAGTCAAAGGGACTCTCAAGAGTCTTCTCCAACACCACACTTCAAAAGCATCAATTCTTAAATGCTCAGCCTTCTTCACAGTCCAACTCTCACATCCATACATGACCACTGGAAAAACCATAGCCTTGACTAGGTGAACCTTTGTTGGCAAAGTAATGTCTCTGCTTTTGAATATGCTATCTAGGTTGGTCATAACTTTCCTTCCAAGGAGTAAGCGTCTTTTAATTTCATGGCTGAAGTAACCATCATCTGCAGTGATTTTTGAGCCCACCAAAATAAAGTCTGACACTGTTTCCACTGTTTCCCCATCTATTTCCCATGAAGTGATGGGACCAGATGCCATCATCTTCGTTTTCTGAATGTTGAGCTTTAAGCCAACTTTTTCACTCTCCACTTTCACTTTCATCAAGAGGCTTTTTAGTTCCTCTTCACTTTCTGCCATAAGGGTGATGTCATCTGCATATCTGAGATTATTGATATTTCTCCCAGCAATCTTGATTCCAGCTTGTGATTCTTCCAGTCCAGCGTTTCTCATGATGTACTCTGCATATAAGTTAAATAAGCAGGGTGACAATATACAGCCTTGACGTACTCCTCTTCCTATTTGGAACTAGTCTGTTGTTCCATGTCCAGTTGTTACTGTTGCTTAGGATTCAATAAATACATATTAAAGACACAATCTTTATCCTAAAGTATGTTTACTTATTACAAGAAAAACTATAATCTTCAGTTCAGTTCCATTGCTCAGTCATGTCTGACACTTCGCAACCCCATGGACTGCAACACAGCAGACCTCCCTGTCCATCACCAGCTCCCAGAGATGACTCAAACTCATGTCCATCAAGTCGGTGATGCCATCCAACCATCTCTTTCTCTGCCATCCCCTTCTCCTTTGGTCTTCAATCTGTCCCCAAATCAGGGTCTTTTCAAATGAGTCAGTTCTTTGCATCAGGTGGCCAAAGTATTGGAGCTTCAGTTTCAGCATCATTCCTTCCAACTAACTATAATCTTAGGAACTTATAAAAGGAAAACCAAATGATTGTGATCTTAATTGATTTAGATTACTTCTCTTTCATTTTATGACCCTAGTCAATAAGTTCACATATCTCAAGAGGATAATGAAGTAGTGTAAATCAAAAAAAAGCAGGCATGGTTCATTTACAAAGTGATTTAAATGTGACCCATGTCCATTCTTGGCATTGTAGCTACTAATAAGTGCCATTATAACAATGCCATACCTGGTTATGTGCTATTGAAAGAAAGTGTAGATTTTTCTAGCATAGCGTTCATGGTCTCACTTATCATGCACAAATGTTGAGAAATGCACTTTATGATTTTTTTTTTACATACTTTCTCAACTTTATGGGTAATATAATTATTATTATCAGTGTTTCCTTTTATATGCTTTAAATAACTTAGAATTCTTGTTGTAGAGTTTATCCTTATTCCCTACAAGAGTTAAAATGAGGTAGTTACAATAAAATCATTACAGTTTGGGGATGTGTCTGTCAGTCATCTTAGAATAATTGTCTCTTCTCCTAAGAGGAAACTTTTCATACATTACTTTCCCCCAATAACACATTTAATGCATTATTACCATCGAGACCAACTCAACAAGCAAGATTTCTGAAAACACGATACCATGAGAGAATAAGAAAGAGACACAAGAATTCAGAGAAAAGCGAGGATCAGGGGACCAACACCACTCCGAGGTGAAGGTGTCAATAATGAATCCAAGCCAGCTTTATTATACTTTCAGCTGTGAATGAAAGAATATGAGGGGAGTTAAACTATAACTCATGCAGCCTTCAGGGCCAAAGAACAAAATGATCATTAACCACTGAGTAATTAGGAAACAGTAATCAATAACAGATCAGTAACTAAGACCAATACTCTTATCTAGAGATTTTCCTCCAAATACGTAAAACATGTGACTCTGAGAAGCCAGTTGAGAAACAGTCTGGGGTCGGTTTTCCGACCCCAGGATCATATCTTGTTTTCAGGATTATGAGTTGTTTCCTCTGGACTTGTTCCAGGAGTCTCATGCTGTATAGTATCCAGTTTATCAATAATTATAAATTTCTTTTGCAGCCCTTTCTGGGGCCTGCTTTTCTTTTATTCATCCTATCTCTTACAGTTACTTCTCCAACAATGTTTTTAATACATTTAATACATTATTGCTCCCCAAATAATATGTTTAATACATTATTGCTCTTTCATTTAATAGTTACCATGTGTATGTATAAAAATATACACATATTGCTTATGTACTAATTGCTTATCTGTTTTTGCAAAAAAAAAAAAAAAAAAACAGGTTTATTTTGTACCCCAGGAACCAACTTTTGCCCTCAATAATTGACTGTAATATAGAAAGACAAAGATATCTTGAGATGTCTTAAAAGTTAAGTAAGATTTGGTGAGGGCCACCAGAGATAGGCAAGAATGGATAAAATGAACATACATCGCAAGGTGAGGGGCTATCTTGAAAATGACTTTGAGGTTAGAGTGGCAGATAAGAAGACAGACACTGCTTCTATAAAGATATATCTGTTCCACTTACTTAAGTCCAATCAGCTGTGAAAAAATGAGTTTCAATTACTGATGCTTTAGACACCACATCAAAATTATAGTAAAAACAAAGGAACATAATTTCAAAGAGAAACAATATTTAAAGGAATTATCAGTTGTCAATTCATGCTAATGTTTTCTAGAAAAGATAAAAGCTTTCAACTATGAAAAGAAGAGCAGAGAAGTATTTAAAAATATGATTGCCTTTATGTAAAGAAACTGTATTAAGTTAGATATCGAAAATACACAGTTCATGCTTACTAGCTTATTTCGGTCTTTAAAGTACTTTCTGATGTGGCCCATTTATAAAATTTTTACTGAATTTGTTATATTATTAGTATAGTTTTATGTTTTAGTTTTATGGCCATGAGGCATCTGGGATCTTAGCTGTCTAACTGGGAACCAAACACACATGTACCACATTAGAAGGTGACGTTTTAAGCACTGGATTGCCAGGGAAGTCCCCTATGTTATTTCTTTATACCACCTGTATTTACGAGTTTGAAAGGAATAGGCCTCAGATGACATGATGTCAGTAGTGGAAAAATGACAAAGGACCAATTCATTTTAATTTCCTTTACTTTAGACATCACTGGAAGCTGAGCAAACACAATGTTAAAGGAAAACTACACAGAGGTGACTGAGTTTATCCTCCTGGGACTGACAAATTGAGCTGACTTGCAGCCTGTCTTGTTTATGGTCTTCTTAGTCATCTACCTGGGGAAGGCAATAGCACCCCACCCCAGTACTTTTGCCTGGAAAATCCCATGGACGGAGGATCCTGGTAGGCTCCAGTCCATGGGGTCGCTAAGAGTCGGACACGACTGAGCGACTTCACTTTCATTTTTCTCTTTCATGCGTTGGAGAAGGAAATGGCAACCCACTCCAGTGTTCTTGCCTGGAGAATCCCAGGGACGGGGGAGCCTGGTGAGCTTCCGTCTATGGGGTCGCACAGAGTCGGACACGACTGAAGCGACTTAGCAGCAGCAGTAGTCATCTACCTGATCACAGCCATTGGTAATTTGGGCATGATTTTGTTAATCAGAACTGACTCAAAGCTTCAGACTTCAATGTACTTCTTCTTTGGCCATGTCTCCTTTGTAAATCTCTGTTATGCCAGCACTGTTGCTCCTCAGATGCTGGTCGATCTCTTATCAAAGAGAAAAAAAATATTTCCTTCCTTGGTTGTGTCATACAATTTCACTTTTTCATTGCCCTGGTGATCACAGATTATTATATTTTGGCAGTGATGGCTTATGATCGCTACATGGCCATCTGCAAACCCTTGTTATACGCCAGTAAGATGTCCCGAGGTGTGTGTCTCTCTCTCATAGCTGCTCCTTATATTTATGGCTTTGAAAATGGTCTTCCCCAAACCATCCTGATGCTCCATCTCTCCTTTTGTGGACCCAATGAAATCAACCAATTTTACTGTGTGGACCCACCTCTCCTAGTCCTGGCCTGCTCAGATACTCATGTCAAAGAGACTGCCATGTTTGTAGTTGCTGGTTTCAACCTCATGTATTCTCTCACCATCATCCTCATTGCGTCCATTTTCATCTTTACAACCATTCTGTGTATCCATTCTGCATAAGGGAAGCACAAGGCCTTCTCCACCTGTGGGTCTCACCTGACGGCTGTCACTATATTTTATAGGACATTGTTCTGCATGCATCTGAGACCCCTTCTGAGACATCTGTAGAACAGGGAAAAATTGAAGCTGTTTTTTATATCTTTTGCGAGTCCTATGCTAAATCCTTTGATCTACAGGCTTTGAAACAAAGATGTTAAAAGAGCATTAAGGCAAGTAATTCAAAGGAAATTGCTTACCAAATAGGGTAAACATTTTGGTCACAGATATTTAACATAGCTGTATTCTCTGAGCATTTATTGAACATTTTAAATTAAGTCATTTTTTCTAATTTGCCTATTATATTTATGAGAATTTATCGAATTATTAGCTTATGTTGCCTTAGTGTATTTAAAATGAATACAGAAATTAAAATGTAAGACCAGACAACATTGCTGGTCTGGTCTTTATTATTATAGAGCAATTTATTATTGCTCTATAAAATTGATAAAGTACAGAAAATTCTATTGGCAGTATTCATAGGGATACATGTTATGAAAAGCAGAATTTCAAAAAAATGTTACACTTATGACAATTTGTTAGATTTCGGGGGTTTAAATTTCCAAGTGATTTTCCAGAAATTTTCAACCATAGCCAGTGTGGTTTTGTTTATTTATTTGTTTGTTTTTCCTTCATTCAAATTATATATCAATGAAGATCTTTCCGAATATCATGTTGTTAATCTAAGGAGTATTTTTATATCATAGAACTGGTCCAGTGAAATCCTCAAAAACTAGCACTTGAAGGAAATTCCAAATTTTTTTTGAAAGTTTTTTTTTAATTTCTTTTATTTTTTTAAATCAATATGCAGCCATATCTTAAAATATTTAAAATCTTTCTTAAAATTCTTAAAGAGATGGGAATACAAACCACCTTACATGCCTCCTGAGAAACCTGTGTGAAGCAACAAGAAGCAACAGTTAGAAACATACATGGAAAAAAAAATGGACAGGTTTAAAATTGGGAAAGGAGTATGTCAAAGCTGTATATTGTCACCCTGCTTATTTAACTTGTATTCAGAGATCCTTACGTGAAATGCTGGACTGGATGAAGCACAAGCTGGAATCAAGGCACCTGGGTGAAATATCAACATCCTCAGATATTCGGATGACACCACTCTAATGGCACAAAACAAAGAAGAATTAAAGAACTATTGAAGAGGGTTTAAAGAGAAGGGTAAAAACAGTGGCTTAAAACTCAACATTCAAAAAACTAAGATCATGGTATCTCTCTTGCTGTCTCTCTTTCTCTTTAGTTACTTAGTCATGTGCAACTCTTGAGACCCAATGGACTATAGCCTGTCAGGCTCCTCTCTCCATGGGATTTGCCAGGCAAAAGTACTGATCCCATTATTTCATGATGAATAGATGGGGAAAAAAGTGGAAACAGTGACAGATTTATTTTCTTGGCCTCCCCAAATCACTGCAGATGGTGACTGAAACCATGATATTAAGACACTTGCTCCTTGGAAAGAAAGCTGTGACAAACCTAGACAGTGTTTAATACAATATATTTAAATATATTATTTTAATATTAAAAATCAAGGACATCACTATACCAACAAAGGTCCATCTGGTCAGAGCTATGATTTTTCCAATAGTCATGTACAGATATGAGATTTGGGCCATAAAGAAGGCTGAGCAACAAAGAATTTGATGCTTCAAATTGTAGACGACTGTTGAGTATCCCTTGGACAACAAGGAGATCAAACCAGCCAATCCTAAAGGAAATCAGGCCTAAGTATTCATTGGAAAGACTGATGCTGAAGCTGAAGCTCCAATGCTCTGACCACTTGATGTGAAGAGCTGCCTTATTGGAAAAGACCCTGATGATGAGAAATATTGAGGGCAAGAGGAAATGGGAATGTGACAGAGGATGAGATGGTTGGATGACATCAGTGATTCAGTAGACAGGAGTGTGAGCAAACTCAGGGAGATAGTGAAGGAGAGGGAAGCCTGGATTGCAGCAGTTCCTGGGGTTACAAAAAGTCAGACATGACTTAGCAATGAACAAAAGCAACAATTGCATCTTAAAACTGGTTTTGTGTTTTCACTTTTTTGTTTATTTATTTTGTTACGAATTATTTCTAATATAGAGCCCAAAATAGAAACTAATAGATCACTGTCCCAAATATCAGATCAGATCAGGCGCTCAGTCATGTCCGACTCTTTGCGACCCCATGAACTGCAGCACGCCAGGCCTCCCTATCTATCACCAGCTCTCGGAGGTCACTCAATATATGTAATAATTAATGTTTACATATAATGTCACTTTTTAGTCAGATATTTTAAAAATTCAGATATTGGACCCCATTCCACGTTCTGGAGCCCTACCTGTCATTTTGGCATTTCCTTTTGAGGCATATCTCAATTTTCTGGTGCCAATAAGCTTTCAGAAGTAATAGGAGTTGAGTAGAGCAATGTGCAGATAGATCAATTGGAGGGCAGGGCCATCTACTCAAGTTTTCTTGCCTGGAGAGTCTGTAGGGACAGAGGAGCCTAGTGGGCTACAGTCCATATGGTCACAAATGTTTGAATACTACTGAAGCGACTTAGAATGCACACTCACATACTTGATTTATGCTTGTTTCTTTCTTCTGATCTTCAATATCCCTACTAACATTTTATTGTTTCATCTATAAAACCAAGAGAAATGTTTGTGTATTTGTCTATTTCTTTTTGTAATTTTTTTTTAAACACTGAGGCTATATTATTAATCACATCAAGTAATGAACTGGTATTTTTCCTTTTATCATAGATAGTTTCTATCCCTTCTATGATGTATAAAGTCTAAAAGTTTAATTTGTCTGATATTCATAGCTCTTTAGCAGGATTTTTTGTTTTGTTTTGTTTTTAGCTAATTGATGCTTATTATGGCTATTTTTATCCTTTTTTAAGTTGAAGTCTTCCCTGGTGGCTCAGATGGTAAAGTTTCTGCCTGCAATGCAGGAGACCTGGGTTCAATACCTAGATCCAGAAGATCCCCTGGAGAAGAGAACAGCTACCCACCCCAGTATTGTTGCCTGGAGAATTACATGGATGGAGGAGACCGATGGGCTAAAGTCTATGGAGTCACCGAGACTTGGAGATGACTGAGAAACTAACACTTTCACTTTTTTTTCATAGTTGACTTACCATATTATGTTTCAGATGTACAACATAGTGATTTTTCTCCATTTATAGTTATTATGATATATATTGGCTATATTCCTTGAGCTGTACAATATATCCTTGTAGCTCACTTATTTTATATATAGTAGTCTCTAGTGTGTCCATCCCTACCCTTATCTTGCCCCCTCCCCCTTTCTTCTTCCCACTGGCAACCACTAATGGGTTTTCTATGTCTGTGAGCCTGGTGGTTGTTTTTGTTGTTCTTGTTGTTGTCATACTCACTAAGCTGTTTTAATTTTTATATTTCCAAATAGAAGTGATATTGTATAGTATATGTCTTTCTCTGTTTGACATTTCACTAAACATGATACCCTTTTTTTTCTTGATACCATGAGTTCCTCTAATCATTGACTTTCTTATTTTGTTGAAAATATTGATACTTTGGAATACTTTCTAACAGTTTTGTGCTTTAATTTTTTTAAATTATTAACTTTCTTCTATTAGTTTTGTTATACAAATGTTGCATTACCAGATTACTTGATATTTCTCAGTCTTTTTTTTAATTTCCTAATTTTTAATTTCAGTGTTTGTCTTTTTTGGGATTTAGTTATATTTTATCCTTTTGCATTTTCAGTGCTTTCTTGACTGATCTCTCAGTCATATCCTCTTAGGATATGTTCTCACAATATCATATAACTTTAATTTACAGAACTGTTTTCAACAGTACTTTTAACATTGTGTATGTGATTCATTCGTGGTTATATTGTCCTCAGGATTGTCAGCTTCATGAGGGTCAGATCCACGTCTGCTTGTGCTCATTAATTTTTTTTTAGCAACTTGCTGCTGCTGCTGCTAAGTCACTTCAGTCGTGTCTGACTCTGTGCGACCCCATAGATGGCAGCCCACCAGGCTCCCCCATCCCTGGGATTCTCCAGGCAAGAACACTGGAGTAGGTTGTCATTTCCTTCTCCAATGCATGAAAGTGAAAAGTGAAAGTGAAGTTGCTCAGTCGTGTGCGACTCTTAGCGACCCCATGGACTGTAGCCTACCAGGCTCCTCCATCCATGGGTTTTTCCAGGCAAAAGTATTGGAGTGGGGTGCCATTGCTTGTTCCATTTTAGCAACTTAATACGAATTTATTATTTCACAATTCTGCAGGTCAGAAGTTGGATTGGTTCAGCTGATTTTTCTGGCTGTGGGCAGAATTCCCTGCTTTATGTTTGTGGGAGTGAGGTCGTGTTTCCTTGATGGCTGTCAGCCAAAGTCTGCTGTTATCTCCATAAGGCTTCTTACTGGTCCTTGCTCAGGGGACCCTACATCTCAGGACCAGCAACAGGGTGTGGTGCTATTTTCACATTTGGAATCCCTCCAATTTCCTTTCTGCTCACTAAAGTTAACATTTATCCCCAAATCTAGAACACAGATCATTCTCAGTAAAAATCTATTGAGTTAATAAACTATCACTACCCACTCCAGTGTTCTTGCCTGGAGAATTCCAGGGACCGGGGAGCCTGGTGGGCTGCCGTCTATGGGGTCGCACAGAGTCAGACACGACTAAAGTGACTTAGCATAGCATAGCATAGCATGTCATTAGATTTTAGTCATTTAAGTAGTGCAAGCTTTACTTTCTTCCCTTCCACTTTCCAACATGATTTTCACTAATTCTTAATAATTTAAAATCTGATTATATGAACTCCATGCCTCATCCCTCCCATAGTGAAGCAGAAGCACTCTAAGGACACAATCTTTTGGCTTTTTCTTACATTTTCTTCATTGACCATATGGTGGCATGAAGAAGGTTTTCGCTGAATACTTGTTAACTATAAGGATGAATGAATACATTGATGGTTGAATGAATGTCCTCACTATACTCATAGAGTGCATAGTGTTTTGTAAGCTTGTCTTGTTTCTTTCCTAAATGAAGTCATATGAAATACTGTTGACTATACTGTTTGAATACAAGCCTCACAATTTATTAGTTACCTATACCAAGAAGTTATTTACCCTCTACTTGCCTCACTCTCCCCACTAAAAAATAACGGTCCATGGAGTTTGTGAGGATTAATTGATCTAATGCTTTATAGTGCTAAGCCTAATGCTGGCACATATTAAGTATCAGTGCCTATTACCTGTCAATAATTACTTCCATTTTGTTTTCTTTCTTGTGTGTGTGTGTTTTTTTTTATTAAGGGACTCACTCATACTACAGAGAGGCCCCGGACTGAACAGTTTCTCCCCTGTGGACAGGAACTCCCTAAAACAAGGATGATAGAGGAGACGGGCCTTTCCCAGATTAGAGATAAAAGACCACATATTCCTCATTCTCCAAGTTAACGAGACCTCCCTGACTATCTATGCGTGTAAATGCTCAGGACGTCAAAAGAGAGGGGGCATTATTTCACAGGAAATGATGCAACTACTCATAGGCCTCTTCACTAGACTCCATCTAGACTAAGAGAGGGGCACACAGACACGTGGAAGGATCCTGAGATATACCCAAAATGGTATATTTTATTATGAGTATTGACATATCAAATCAAAACGATTAGTCAAGGGAAACTAAGATCAAAATGACTGACCAAAGAAAACCCAGAAGAAATGGCCCATAAAAGTGATTCAGATCACTGTGAGGGCACGACTCTCCTGAGTCTGCACATGGGTCTATTCACGTGTACTGTACTCTTTTTCCTCCTAATAAATATTTTGTTTCATTACTTTAAATATCCGTGGGAATTCTTTTCTACAAAACCAAAGAACCAGGGCCTTGTCACCCACCGCTGGTAAAGTGGCTAGGATTTGGTGCTCTCACCATTGGAACTTGACCTCAATCTCTGGCCAGGAAACCAAAGCCTCACTTCAAGCCGCTGCAAGCTGAGGTCACCCGAGATCAATGGCATATCACCTTGTTAGAGTTTTGGTTTTAAGGGGTAAGGATATGTGTTCAATGAAATGCAAAGTTATCTGAGAGGGGATAACCAGGATTTGCTGTAGAATCACTGAATTAGATACATATTGCACTCTCAAATTATTCAACACATGTTTGTTCATCTGTTATTTGCAGAGACTGTGCTAGCTGCTGAGTTCGTAGTCTATGCTCATAAGGGTTTGCAGTCTAGTGATAGCAATAGAAAATATTAGTACGTAATGGAAATAGAGTGTATCAGCCAAGGATGAGCCTGAGCAGTAAGATGGTGTGGAGGACGGAGGTCACACCAAGTTCTGTGGAGGCAAAAAAAAAAAAAAAGCATTGTTTGAGAACACTTCCACGTAAGTAAGCTTTTTCTTACTTAGGATCAACTTGTCAGGATCAACTTGAATAAGATAAGAACAATACAAGCACTGACTGGAGGAAACTAAGGGAAAGTTGAAAAAGTGATGAAGGAAAGATGACAAGCTATGAGTTCAGTTCAGTCACTCAGTCGTGCCCGACGTTTTGTGACCCCATGGACTGCAGCATGCAGGCTTCCCTGTCTATCACCAACTCCCGAAGCTTGCTAAAACCCATCTCTACTGAGTCGGTAATGCCATTCAACCATTTCATCCTCTGGCGTCCCCTTCTCCTGCCTTCAATCTTTCCCTGCATAAGGATGTTTTCCAATTCTTTGCATCAGGTGGTCAAAGTATTGGAGCTTCAGCATCAGTCCTTTCAATGAATGTTCAGGACTGATTTCCTTTAGAATGGACTCATTGGATCTCCTTTCAGTCCAAGGGACTCTGAAGACTCTTCTCCAGTACCACAGTTCAAAAGCATCATGTTGACTTTAAATGGAAACTAACTACAATTGAAAAAGTAATCAATTGGGAATGTGAAGGCAGAAATTAAAATCACACTCTGCCACTTCCTAGCTATGTGACACAGGGTTTACTGTTCCTTTAGTGGAGGGTCTGGCTCTTCAGCTGAAAGGACAGGAGAGAGTATCTGCCTCTTAGTGTTATTTTGAAGGATCAATTAAATTGCCTACAGGAAAGTACTCAACACACAAGAATTGCTCAAAAACTGATTTCCAATCATTTTGTCTATTTCACAGTCCTGCTTATGCCTAATTCTGCCCAAGACTTCAATGTCCATCAGGAAGAACATTGTTAAGAACTCTGGATTTTAGGAGAAGAGGCTGTTTCAAGTATAAAAGAAAAAAAATTAGACCTTCTTCAAAATGCAAACATACTTTTTTGTGTGTGTGCCATCCACTGTACTCTTAGGGCATATAGTAAATTAGAAAATATGAAAATTATGACTGAGGCATATGATTAGCTTTCTAATACCAAGCACATTCTGGCAAATTCCCAAGGGCTGCATCCCAAAGACACACTCATTTCTGGTGTTCCTAAGTCCTCTAGAGATTTGCTTTAAGAGCTGGTTCCTAACTCCCATATTCTGCTAGAAATTCAGCTGTGCTTCTCAGCTTAGTGAAGCATCAGTGAACTTCCTTCATCAGAGGTTCAGAAAATAGATGCATATCCAAACAAGAAGTAAGTATTTGTGTATCTATTTTTTTTCTGTCCTTTATCGAGCCCATCTTTGCATGAAATGTTCCTTTGGTATCTCTGATTTTCTTGAAGAGATTCCTAGTCTTTCCCATTCTGTTGTTTTCCTCTATTTCTTTGCATTGATTGCTGAAGAAGGCTTTCTTATTTCTTCTTGCTATTCTTTGGAACTCTGCATTCAGCTATTTATATCTTTCCTTTTCTCCTTTGCTTTTCGCTTTTCTTCTTTTCACAGCTATTTTCAAGGCCTCCCCAGACAGCCATTTTGCTTTTTTGCATTTCTTTTCCATGGGGATGGTCTTGATCCCTGTCTCCTGTACCATGTCACGAACCTCATTCCATAGTTCATCAGGAACTCTATCTATCAGATCTAGGCCCTTAAATCTATTTCTCACTTCCACTGTATGATCATAAGGGATTTGATTTAGGTCATACTTGAATGGTCTAGTGGTTTTCCCTACTTTCTTCACTTTCAGTCTGAATTTGGCAATAAGATGATATTAAGAAGAGGTGGCAAGAATACACAGAAGAACTGTACAAAAAAGAGCTTCACGACCCAGATAATCATGATGGTGTGATCACTGACCTAGAGCCAGACATCCTGGAATGTGAAGTCAAGTGGGCCTAAGAAAGCATCATTACGAACAAAGCTCGTGGAGGGGATGGAATTTCAGTTGAGCTATTCCAAATCCTGAATGATGATGCTGTGAAAGTGCTGCACTCAATATGCCAGCAAATTTGGAAAACTCAGCAGTGGCCACAAGATTGGAAAAGGTCAGTTTTCATCCCAATCCCAAAGAAAGGCAATGCCAAAGAATGCTCAAACTACCACACAATTGCACTCATCTCACACGCTAGTAAAGTAATGCTCAAAATTCTCCAAGCCAGGCTTCAGCAATATGTGAACCGTGAACTTCCTGATGTTCAAGCTGGTTTTAGAAAAGGCAGAGGAACCAGAGATCAAATTGCCAACATCCGCTGGATCATGGAAAAAGCAAGAGAGTTCCAGAAAAACATCTATTTCTGCTTTATTGACTATGCCAAAGCCTTTGACTGTGAGGATCACAATAAATTGTGGAAAATTCTGAAAGAGATGGGAATACCAGACCACCTGATCTACCTCCTGAGAAATCTGTATGCAGGTCAGGAAGCAACAGTTAGAACTGGACAAGGAACAACAGACTGGTTACAAATAGGAAAAGGAGTGCGTCAAGGCTGTATATTGTCACCCTGTTTATTTAACTTATATGCAGAGTACATCATGAGAAATGCTGGACTGGAAGAAACACAAGTTGAAATCAAGATTGCCGGGAGAAATATCATAACATCAGATAGGCAGATGACACCACCCTTATGGCAGAAAGTGAAGAGGAACTAAAAAACCTCTTGAAGAAAGTGAAAGTGGAGAGTGAAAAGGTTGGCTTAAAGCTCAACATTCAGAAAAAGAAGATCATGGCATCTGGTCCCATCACTGCATGGGAAATAGATGGGGAAACAGTGGAAACAGTGTCAGAATTTATTTTTCTGGGCTCCAAAATCACTGCAGATGGTGACTGCAGCCATGAAATTAAAAGACACTTACTCCTTGGAAGGAAAGTTATGACCAACCTAGATAGCATATTCAAAAGCAGAGACATTACTTTGCCAACAAAGGTTCACCTAGTCAAGGCTATGGTCTTTCCTGTAGTCATGCATGGATGTGAGAGCTGGACTGTGAAGAAGGCTGAGCACCAAAGAATTGATGCTTTTGAACTGTGGTGTTGGAGAAGACTCTTGAGAGTCCCTTTGACTGCAAGGAGATCCAACCAGTCCATTGTGAAGGAGATCAGCCCTGGGATTTCTTTGGAAGGAATGATGTTAAAGCTGAAACTCCAGTATTTTGGCCACCTCATGCAAAGAGTAGACTCATTGGAGAAGTCTCTGATGCTGGGAGGGATTGGGGGCAGGAGGAGAAGGGGACGACAGAGGATGAGATGGCTGGATGGCATCACTGACTCGATGGATATGAGTCTGAGTGAACTCCAGGAGTTGGTGATGGACAGGGAGGCCTGGTGTGCTGTGATTCATGGGGTCGCAAAATGTCGGACACGACTGAACGACTGATCTGATCTGATCTGATTTTCTTTCTATTTCTTAGTCAAGAAGAGACTGTAATAAAAACTCAGACTGAGGTCCACATATTTTTACCATGTTCGCTCAAAATATGTTCATGCAAACCTTTATGTTTTCAGTAGCAGAATTTGAACCTCAATTGATTTCCTAGATGACAAATCTATTGAAATTTCTATTGAGCTCCCTGGGAATATTTTATAGCCCTGGCACAGATTCAAAAGAACCAGGAAGGCAAACAGTCAGCAGACCACTCACAAATATGAGTACATTTTCAGTTTTGGAACACAGAAGAGCCTAATACAAAAGCTCTTTTTCTTTGTAGCCTGGTGAAATCTTAGCCCTTTATATATGGTTCTGTAGATATTTTGTTGCTGTTTTTAAGATTTTGTGATTACACATTGATCTTAGTTGAGAATCTATAGTTCCAAAAGGTTTTCATAGTTGTCAATGGAATTCAGAAAAAAAAAAAAAGAAGAAGAAGAAGAAAAAGAAGCTTAAGGGCCATCTTACCAAGAATTCTGCTAAATGTTTCTGTTACTTTACCTCTGTTTTTTTTCCTCTTTTTTTTTTTTTTTTTTCTCCTGAAACAAAATCTCTTCTCCGGCACTTGTAATTGACTGGCCCACAAAATTCATCTAGAACACTAACTAGCCCATTGAGCTGGGTGACCCTCCAGGATAATCACCCAAGAGCTGAACCCTAGCTTTCACCTTTCTCTGTCATATTTTCCTCTCCATCTCCTTCTTTTTGCAGACATAAGGTTGCTCTCCTTCTCCCTCCATGTACCCCCATTGTCAGCTCTGCTGGTTTCTGTTGCAGGAATGGCTGGCTTCATGGACATGCAGCTTGTGCAGTTGATAGGGCTCTATTTTCAGAAGCCCTTCACATCAGGTACAATCTTCTGTTCTGTCTTAATTTTTGAAAAGTGATGCTGTACATTTTCTTTAGCACTGGATTCAGTCTATATTGTACCATGCCCTAGTTCCAGGTTTAAAAATTTGTAGCTTTCTACTGTCCTTGAGTTACCCCATTCTTGGTTCTTCCTCCATCAGACAGGAGTTCTCCCTGGTTGTGAACTAGTAAAACCACAAACACCTCTTTCAGAAGATGTTCATCTGTCACTCTGGTCTGACTCGGGCTGCCAGGTCAGCTGTGATATGACTTCTTTATTGTCTGTAGACATTTTTGCATCTCATCACTTAGTTCTTCTGCTCCTTTTCAGTTGGAATGTCTGGATCCACTGGAATTGTGAGTCAACACCATTTCAGATCCCACAGACAATCATTATATGCAACATGTCATCAATGAGTTTTTTTGCAAATGAACTTCTCAAGTCGAGTTTCTTACTGTGTCTTCATAAATGTGAAATTCCTATATCCTGATCTTTTTCTATTATTTTCTCTTCTAGTAACTACTACTATTCTCTCTGGGTTTTCTTGGGTGCTGACCAATAGGAAAGATCTCTTAAGCCACCTTGTTTCTGGCATACAAATAGATATCCTGCTTTCAGCTGATTTGCTGGCTAGACATTTCTTGCAGAGACGCTGCAAATAACCACCAATGCAAGTCCTTTTTTTCCAGTGAACATTGTGATATCTTGGTTTGTCTAAGATATCTTTGATATCTAAGTCGCTTCAGTTGTGTCTGACTCTATGCAACACTATGGACTGTAGCCCACTAGGTTCCTCTGGAATTCTCCAGGCTAGCATACTGCAGTGGGTTGCCATGCCCTCCTCTAGGGGATCTTCTCAACCCAGGGATTGAGCCTGCCTCTCTTACATCTCCTGCATTGGTAGATGGGTGCTTTACCACTAGTGCCAGTAACTTGTTAAGAGTCTCATAGGTACAGATGAATCAATCTCTCAATAAAGTGAAACATTTGTGCTTCAGGGGACATCTCAGCTATAATTTTCTGATATCCTCTGTGTAAATTTTATACATGACATATGCCTGCAAGTTTCAGAACTTGCTTTACTTCTGGTCCTTAAATTTCCTACTGTAGAATATCCTTCTTTAAATAGCTCTATGGCTTTTTCTCTTTCTGTATCAGTTTGTTGCGAAACACATCACATTTGTATGATTTATTATATCACCTTTATATGAATTCATTTTTTTTCTTGAAAGCAAATTTTTTATGTTAAAAAATTATTTATTTAAATTGGAGGATAATCACTTTCCAATATTGTGATAGTTTTGGCAATACATCAACATGAATCAGCTACACATGTGTCCCCCCAATCCTGAACCCCCTTTTCCTCCCTCTCCAACCTATCCCTCTGGGTTGTCCTAGAGCATTGGCTTTGGGTGCCCTTCTTCATGCATCGAACTTACACTGGTCATCTGTTTTCATATGGTAATGTATATGTCTCAGTGCTATTGCTAATGTTTTTGTTTAAATTTTGAATACCCTTTCCTCTGACTCCATTTTCTGTCTTTTCCTCTATATCAGTGTCATCCGAAACACGATTGGCTTATTTCATTATTATGTTTCTGTGTTCACTAGAAGGTGGATGCCAGAATGACAGGGGTTTTGAACTTGGTTCATTTTGGCATTAGTGGTGCCTAAATACATGATGTGTTGTGTAGTAATAAATATATTTTGGAGGAGTTTGATGTCCACAATCACTTGAGAAGAAAGCAGAACCAATATTATTCCTATTTACAAACAGGGAATGAAGTACCTCATGGGTAAGAATCATTATGTATTATTAAGAACTATTGTTAGTTCATTCAACAAATGTCTATTAAGAAATTCAAATACTAAGGTAGGGAGCTATAGGTTGAAAAAGACATATTTACTGTATTTCTAAAATATAACTAAAGTAAGCTTTTCTGACTCACTTTGAAATAAGACAAAGACTTGAGCAAGTTTTAAAAATATGATATATGAGAGAAAGAAAAAGGTATAAAAACATTTGGAGTGTAAGGAATAGGAGACTCAGCACTAGTTTAGAAGTGAGAACAAGCTAATAAATCCGTAGATGTTGTATTAATAATAATATGTCTACATAGATGGAGTTGTGTTTAGCAACTTAAATATGAACTATGTGAAACTTATTATTTTTCTTTATGAACCATTCTATCATTGCTGTAGATCATTCTCAAAACACTGTGTAAGAATTCATTTGATCTGACAATTCTTTGTTCATTTATTTGTCATATGTCTATGGACAAGAACCTGCCTGCAATGTAGGAGACTGTCAGCAATGCAGGAGACCCAGGTTCAATCCTTGGTTTGGGAAGACCCCCTGGAGAAGGGAATGGCAACCAAGATAGATATGAATCTATTTTCTCAACGCATGGTTAGGAAAGTTCACTGATACCTCCTCACTAAGCTGAATACCATTGATGCATTTCTAGCAGGATTTGGGAGGTAGGAGCCTTTTCTTAAAGCAAATCTCAGAAGTACTTAGCAGCAGCAGAAATGAATGTGTCATTGGGAATCAGCCCTTTGGGAATTCACTGTAACATTGTGGGATCAAAGAGCTAATCATATGTTTCAGACATATTTTTTCATATTTTCTAATTTATTATATGCCCTGAGAGTTATGTGGAAGGCAAGCAATGATTTCATGTTCACAGTTTGAAGATAGTCTTATTTTATGTTTCTTTTCCTTTTAAAGTGAAACTTCCTCTTCTAAAATCCAGAGCTCTTAACAATGCCCTTCCTAATGGACATCCATATTTGGGGCAAGGTTAGGCATAAGCAAGACTATGAAATAGATGAGGTGTTTGGCAATCACTTTATTGAGCACTTTTTATGTGTGGAGCACTTTCCCATAGGCAATTTAATTGATTCCTCAAAATGACCCTTGGAGGTAGGAACGCCCTCCTGTCATTTCAGCTAAAGAATCAGACTCTCCACCAAAGGAACAGTAAACCCTATGCCACATGGCTAGACAGTGGCATGGTAGGTTTTGAATTTCTGCCTTCCTATAACCTACTGACTAGTTGCTCTTTTTCTCTTTTTTTTTTTTATTTTTTAAATTATAAAAGTATGATAACATAAATACAGGAGACTTGGGAAATACAGAATTAAGTGACATATAGTTTCACTATATTTTATAATTATTTTCAAGTAGTAAACATAAGATTTTTAGTTGGAATTTTAATATCAAACTTTCAAAAATTAACAAAATGAATATATAGGAACAGAGAAGGATATAGTAGACCTGAAAACACCATGTTAGGATAGATTCATATCCAAACCAGAAGTAAGTCTTTGTATGTCTTATTTTTAAGTCAAGAGGAGATTGTTGTAAAGTCTCAAGCAGGTGCACCAAATTTTACAGTTTGCTCAAAATATACATATGCAAATCTATGTTTCAGTTGCTATTGTTCAGGCATTGTCATGTCCGACTTTTTGCCACTCCATGGATTGAAGTGTGCTAGGCTTCACTGTCCTTCATTATCTCCCGGAGTTTGCTCACACTCGTGTTCATTGAATCTGTGATGCTATCCAACCATCTCTTCTGTTGCCCTCTTCTCCTCCTGTCCTCAATTTAGAGCCCTAGCCCACTGAGCTGGGTTCCTCTCTAGAGTGATGTCACCAGGGCTGAACTCTTGCTTTCTGGATTCTGTCTCCTTTCTTTCTTTTTTACTTCCATTTCTTTTTGCAGAAGAGAGGATACTCTCCTGCTCCATATACCCCATTGTCAGCTCTGCTGGCCTGAGCGCTGCAGGTATGGATGATTTCAGGTATATGCAATGAGTGCAGTTGATAGGGCTCTGTTTTCAGAAACGTTACAGATTCAATATAATGTTCTTCCTCACAGTCTTGAAATCCTTAATTATTTTTGAACAAGGATGTTGTATATTTTCTCTGTTACTGGATTGTGTCTATTGTGTACATTGTCCTAGTTACCCAGGTTTAACTATTTGTAGTTGTCTACTGTCCTTGAGTTGCTCCTTTGCTGTTTCTCCTTTCATCAGAGAGAGATTCTCCATTGCTGTGACATCATAAACCCATAAGTGCCCTGTTCAGAAGATTCTCACCTGTCATTCTAGGCTAACAAAGGTAGCTAAGTCAGCTGTGATTTTCTTTTTTACTCTGCACAGACATTTTGGTATCTCTCTATCTATTAGTACTCCTGCTGCCCTCCAGTCAGGGTATGCTTGGATTCACACAGGTCACTGAGACTGTGAATCAAGACCTTTTCCAATGCCAGAAGCAATCATTATGTGACATGTAATAAACAAGTCCTTCTGCAATAGTAAACTGGTCCTTCAGTCTAATTTCTTTCCATGTCTTATAAACCTGAAATTTTTACATCCTGATCTTTTTCTTTTTAGAATTTTCTCTTCTGGTAACAACTACATATTCTCTTGCTGGGATTCTTGGGTGCTGAAGAATATGAAAAATCTCCTAAGCCACCTTGTTGCTGGCACACAAACAGATATCCTGATTTCAGCTTATTTATCCTAAACACTTCTTACAAGAAAGCTGAAATAAACCACTAATTCACTTATTTTTCTCCAGTGGATGTTTTGATATCTTGATAAAATCTCATCAGATCAGATCAGTCACTTAGTCGTGTCCGACTCTTTGCGACCCCATGAACTGCAGCACGCCAGGCCTCCCTATCCATCATCAGCTCTCGGAGGTCACTCAGACTCACATTCATCGAGTCAGTGATGCCATCCAGCCATCTCATCCTCTGTCGTCCCCTTCTCCTCCTGCCCTCAATCCCTCCCAGCATCAGAGTCTTCTCCAATGAGTCAACTCTTCGCAGCAGGTGGCCAAAACACTGGAGTTTCACCTTTAGCATCATTCCTTCCAAAGAAATCCCAGGGCTGATCTCCTTCAGAATGGACTGGTTGGATCTCCTTGCAGTCCAAGGGACTCTCAAGAGTCTTCTCCAACACCACAGTTCAAAAGCATCAATTCTTAAATGCTCAGCCTTCTTAACAGTCCAGCTCTCACATCCATACATGACCACAGGAAAGACCATAGCCTTGACTAGGCGAACCTTTGTTGGCAAAGTGATGTCTCTGCTTTTGAATATGCTATCTAGGTTGGTCATAACTTTCCTTCCAAGGAGTAAGCATCTTTTAATTTCATGGCTGCAGTCACCATCTGCAGTGATTTTGGAGCCCAGAAAAACAAAGTCTGACACTGTTTCCACTGTTTCCCCATCTATTTCCCATGTAGTGATGGGACAGATGCCATGATCTTCGTTTTCTGAATGTTGAGCTTTAAGCCAACCTTTTCACTCTCCACTTTCACTTTCATCAAGAGGCTTTTTAGTTCCTCTTCACTTTCTGCCATAAGGGTGGTGTCATCTGCATATCTGAGGTTATTGATATTTCTCCCGGCAATCTTTATTCCAACTTGTGTTTCTTCCAGTCCAGCATTTCTCATGATGTACTCTGCATATAAGTTAAATAAACATGGTGACAATATACAGCCTTGACGTACTCCTTTTCCTATTTGGAACCAGTCTGTTGTTCCATGACCAGTTCTAACTGTTGCTTCCTGACCTGCATACAGATTTCTCAAGAGGCAGATCAGGTGGTCTGGTATTCCCATCTCTCTCAGAATTTTCCACAGTTTATTGTGATCTACACAGTCAAAGGCTTTGGCATAGTCAATAAAGCAGAAATAGATGTTTTTCTGGAACTCTCTTGCTTTTTCGATGATCCAGCGGATGTTGGCAATTTGATCTCTGGTTCCTCTGCCTTTTCTAAATCCAGCTTGAACATCAGGAAGTCATAGGCAGAGATAAATCAGTCTCTCAACGAAGTGAAATATTTGCGCTTTAGTGGATTTATCAGCTCTGACTTTCTGCATTCCTCTGTATCAATTCTGTACATTCAAACATAGGCCTCAGTTCAGTTCAGCTCAGTTGCTCTGTTGTGTCCAACCGTTTGTAACCCCATGGACTGCAGCAGCCAGTCTTTCCTGTCAATCACCAACTCCCAGGCCTTACTCAAACTCATGTCCATCGAGTCAGTGATACCATCAAACCATCTCATACTTTGTCATCCCCTTCTCCTCCTGCTTTCAATCTTTCCCAGGATCAGGGTCTTTTCCAATAAGTCAGTTCCTTGCATGAGGTGGCCAAAGTATTGGAGTTTCAGATTCAGCATCAGTCCTTCCAATGAATATTCAGGACTGATCTCCTTTAGAATGGACTGGTTGGATCTCCTTGCTAACCAAGGGACTCTCAAGAGTGTTATCCAACACTACAGTTCAAAAGCATCAATTCTTCACCATTCAGATTTCTTTAGAGTTCAACACTCAAATCCATTCATGACTACTGGAAATAACATAGATTTTACTAGACAGACCTTTGTTGGCAAAGCAATGGCTCTAATTTTTAATATGCTGTCTCGGTTGGTCATAACTTTCCTTCCAAGGAAAGAAATTTAATTTAATTTAATTTAATTTCATGGTTGCAATCACCATCTGCAATGATTTTGGAACCCCCCAAAAATAAAGTCTGTCACTGTTTCCATTCTTTCCCCATGCATTTGCCATGAAGTGATGGGGCTGCATGCCATGATCTTATTTTTCTGAATGTTGAATTTAAAGGAAACTTTTTCACTCTCCTCTTTCATTTTCATCAAGAGGCTCTTTAGTTCTTCTTCACTTTCTGCCATAAGGATGGTGTCATCCACATATCTGAGATTATTGATATTTCTCCCGGCAATCTTGATTCCAGCTTGTGCTTCATTCAGCCCTGCATTTCTCATGATGTATTCAGCATATAAATTAAATAAGCAGGGTGACAATATACAGCCTTGACATACTCCTTTTCCTTTTTGGAACCAGTGTGCTGTTCCATGTCCAGTTCACATAGACCTACTGGTTTCCAAATGTATCACCTATGGTTTGCCTCTGGTCCTTATCCTTCCCAAAATATTATTCTTTGAATTGCCTGATTGATTTTTCCCTTTCTTTTTCACCTTGTTATTTTAAAAGTCACCCTTATATGAGTTCATTGTTAATGTTGCTGTTTAAAGTTTAAACAACTTTCCTTCATTTTCTTTCTTTCCCTCCCTACCAGAGTCATTTGAAACATTATTGATTTATTGTGGTATTATCTTTCTGTGTCCACTAGAATGTGAATTCCAGAAAGGCAGGGATTTTGAAGCTTTGGTTCATTTTTCCATCTAAAGTGCCTAAATACATAATGTATTAAGTATCAATAAATACTTTTTGGACTACTTTGTGATGTCCACAAAGATTTTAGAGTGAAACAAAACAGATATTATTATTATTCCCATTTAAAATAAGGAAATGAAGTGACTTCTTGGTAAGAATAATTATCTATTATTAGTAACAGTTACTATTAGCATATTCTATAGATATATATTGGAGAAGGCAATGGCACCCCACTCCAGTACTCTTGCCTGGAAAATCTCACGGATGGAGGAGCCTGGTAGGCTGCAGTCCATGGGGTCGCTGAGAGTCGGACAAGACTGAGCGACTTCACTTTCTCTTTTCACTTTCATGCATTGGAGAAGGAAATGGCAACCCACTCCAGTGTTCTTGCCTGGAGAATCCCAGGGATGGGGAAGCCTGATGGGCTGCCGTCTATGGGGTCACACAGAGTCGGACACGACTGAAGTGACTTAGCATAGCATAGCATAGCATAGATATATATTAAGTACTTAATATACATTGGAAGGGAGGTATAGGTACAAAAGTGCTTTTTAAAAAGCTGTATTCCTAAATCATAACTACAGTAAGTTTTAGTGATTCATTTGGAAATGAGACAAGAATTGGGAAAGTTTAAAAAAAAGGAAGTGTGAGAGAAATAAAAATATAAAAATGTCTGGGGAGTATAAGAGGGTACTCAGCACTTATTTAGAAGTGAAGATAAGCTATGAATTGTGACATGTCTAGATAGATGGAGTCATGTTTAGTAACTTAAATAATTTTTATGCCAAGCTTGTTTCTTTTCTTTATGAAAACACTCTGTCATTGCTGTAAACCATCCTCAAAATATTTTGTGAGAATTCATTTCATCTAACAATTCTTTGTTCATTGATTTGTCGTGTGTTTATAGGACCTGGTGACTTTGCCTTTGTGTTTTGGTTTTAATTATATTTTTAAAGTGTGATTCTGGGAACATCTGCATTAAGATCATCGGGATAAATGTTAAGTGTTAGAGCCCACTGTCTCACATGACTTTCTGACACAGACTTTCTGTAGATTATCTTGATTAACAAGCTTCTTGGAGCAATTGTCTTGTCAATTTATAGCTTTATAAATTTATAAGCCCCTTATAAGTTTATAAACCCCTGTTTTTCCTACAAAAGA
This sequence comes from Tragelaphus eurycerus, assembly GCA_935064755.1. Taxonomy (NCBI): domain Eukaryota; kingdom Metazoa; phylum Chordata; class Mammalia; order Artiodactyla; family Bovidae; genus Tragelaphus; species Tragelaphus eurycerus. The sequence goes on from CAKXYN010000123.1 coordinate 5,196,637, forward strand.
TATAACATTATGAATCATTCTGTGGGGATTCAGAGATGAATAAAATATTGCAAGTAGTTTGGTATGTCATGCTCATGCTATTTTTTTTTCTTTTTTTTTTTTAAAGTAGTATATAAATATGCCCTTAGAAATCACAGAACAGTAATGAAGAATAATTTACTCTACCCTTGAAGAACTAATATAAGCAGCAAGTGTATCCATTTTAGTGATGCAATATGCTAAAGAACAAATGAGAGGATACAGGGTGTGTGAGAAGTATAAAAGGATTAATTCAGTTTTATGTATGATGGGAGAGGAGTGAAAGTACTTCATATAGGATAGCCTTGAAGCTGGGGCTATAAAGATATGTAGAATGCAGAAGCATAAAAAGTGCAGGGAGATATAGAATATGCAGTTCACTTATATATATGGACATAGCTATAAGCATAGTTATCTTTATGTACAGATGTAGGTACAAGGTAGGTAAGAGATGGAAATAGAATAATAGTTCTGTATTAAAGAAGCTGAAACAATGGCTTAGTAGAAGTAAAACATCAGCTTACAACAGTATTCATTTTGAATGATCTGGCAGTGTAGATAAAAATCATTTCAACAGTCAGTAATAGAATGTGTACCTTCATATCTCTGATTTCATCTGTTTCAAGTGCAGAAAATGCCCCTCACCAATGACAGTAGACTAAGAGAATCCATTCTCTTTGGGCTCACAGATCACCCAGAGCACCAGCCTCTCCTCTTTGTGCTGTTTCTGGTCATTTACCTTGTCACCCTCCTAGGCAACCTGGGCACAATGGTGTTAGTCAGATTGGACTCTCACCTTCACACACCCATGTCCTTCTTCCTCACTCATTTATCCTTTGTAGACTTGTGCTATACCTCTACTGCAGCCCCACTGATGCTGATTAATCTGATATCACAGAAGACCATCAGCTTTGCTGGCTGCTTTGCACAGTGTTACCTTTTCATAGCACTTCTCCTCACTGAGTTTTACATGCTGGCAGCAATGGTCTATACTGCTATGTGGTCATATGCAACCCTCTGCACTACAGTGTGAAGATGTCCAGGTGTGTCTGTATAAGTTTGGCCACATTTCCTTAGGTCTATGGCTTCTCATATGGACTCTTCCAGGCCATCCTGAACTTCCACTTGACCTTCTGTAGATCCAGCATCATCAACCATTTCTACTGTGCTGACCCACCACTCATTAAGCTTTTTATTGCTCTGATACTTATGTCAAAGAGCGTGCCATGTTGACATCAACAGGCTTAAATCTCTCCAGCTCCCTCATCATCATCCTGATTTCTTATGCCTTAATTCTCACTGCAGTCCTCAGGATCAAATCAGCAAAAGGAAGGCATAAGCCATTCTCCACCTGTGGTTCTCACATCATGGCTCTAACCCTATGTTATAGGACACTCTTCTGCATTCATGTAAGACCAGCAACAGAGAAGACAGTGGAAGAATCCAAGATAATAGCTGTTATCTACACTTTTGTAAGTCCAATACTTAGATGTAAAACATTGAAGAGAGTCCTCTGAAGAAATATGGTCATTAAGATGGCAATGCCTTGATTTCCAATAAACTATAACTCTTAATCTTTGGCTCAAATATCTTTACATTTATAAGCTCAGTTTTCATACTCTTTGTGTCTGTGTTTCAATTGTTCTTGGGACTGAGAACAAATAAGCTGTACTTAGTCTAAACTGCTGCTGCTGTTTAATATGTTTTCCTGGGTTGGCAGTAGTAACATTTCCTTAGATATTGTTAGAAATTAAGCTTAGAATTCTGCACCTCAGATTCACTATTTCAAAACCGCTTTTAGAACCAAATTTTAGGCTCGTTTAAATCATTGCATTTTGAAGAGGCCCTCTCTAAGTGAAAATTAAGACTAGGTATTCCTTGGAGCACTGGTATGCTCTTACTGCTTAAAACAGTAAACAAGATACACATGCTCTGAGTTCAGTTCTTTGAATTTATTCTCTTTTTATTAAAATCTATTTTGAGGGGCTAAGACCTGCCTCTTGAGAAATTTGTATGCAGGTCAGGAAGCATCAGTTAGAAATGGACATGGAACAACAGACTGGTTCTAAATAGGAAAAGGAGTACGTCAAGGATGTATATTGCCACCCTGGTTATTTAACTTATATGCAGGGTACATCATAAGAAATGCTGGGCTGGAAGAAGCACAAGCTAGAATCAAGATTGCCAGGAGAAACATCAATAACCTCAGATATACAAATGACACCACTCTTATGGCAGAAAGTGAAGAGGAACTAAAAAAGTCTCGTGATGAAGATGAAAGAGGAGTGAAAAAGTTGGCTTAAAGCTCAACATTCAGAAAACTAAGATCATGGCATCTGGTCCTATCACTTCACTTGAAATAGATGGGTAAACAGTGTCAGACTTTATTTTGGGGGGCTCCAAAATCACTGCAGATGGAGTTGCAAAGAGTCAGACATGACTGAGCAACTAAACTGAACTGAATTGAAGAATCTTTAAGAAGACCAACCTTCTGTACTCTTCTTCTAACTTACTAAGTAAAACTGTGAACTATGGGTCATGATAATATTTTTCTGGTTCTTATGAATGCACTTGTTTGATGATCAGTCTAGAATGAGAAAAAAGAAGACTATAATCATCCTTCTTTTCCCAGACAGCTGCTTGTGGATCTTGTTTGAGGCCTCTGATCTGTAGGAAACCTACTGTCTCCCTCAGAGCTGCAAATGTGAATCCACATACTCAGGTTTAGGGAAAGCAAAAACACTTTTTGTATCCTTGGATCTGAAAAATTTAGATTACTTGGGTTTATCTTTTATTTTCTTTTCTAGATTTTTTTAATGATAATTTGAAATATTGATTTGAGTCTTGTTTCTTTTCTTATATAAAATCTTTGTATATTTCACATATGCATTGCTTGAGCTGTAAGTCATTCATTTTGATATATTTTATCCTTGATTTGCAATATTTTCTTATTTTTCTGTGCCTTTGTTAACTTCTGTGCTATTTAGAAAACGGTGCTTTATTAACATATATTTGGGATTTAAAGAGATATTTCTTTATCACCTGCTATTTATTTCTGTTCTCAGAGATGATATATCTTACGTTTTTAACTTTGAAAATTTATTACAACTATGTTTATCCAGCTTTATTGATATGTATTTGACATAAAATATTGTATTATCTTAAGATGAGATGATTTGATATATGCATGTATTACAAAATGATTCTCATAATAATAATATTAGTTGTCACATCTATCATTTCATACAAGTACAATTTTTTGTTGTTATTCTTTGGTGGTGAAAACCTTTAACATCTACTCTCTTAGCACTTTCACATATACATCATATAGTTAAGTGTTGTCACTATGCTGTATATTAGATTTCCAGAATTTGTCTTATAACTCTAAGTTTGCTCCTTTGGCCAACTTTTTCCCATTTCCCTAACCTCCAGATCCTGATAATCATAGTTCCATTCTATACTTCTCTGAGTCTGATGTTGTAGATTCCACAAAAAGATCATACTGTATTTAATACTTTTCTTTCTGTTTGTCTGACTTGTCACCCTTAATGTAATACCTTCAAGGCTCATTTATGGGGGAGGAGCTAAGATGGCAGAGGAATAGGATGGGGAGATCATTTTCTCCCCCACAAATTCATCAAAAGAACATTTAAACGCTGAGTAAATTCCACAAAACAACTTCTGAAGGCCGGCAGAGGACATCAGACACCCAGAAAAGCTACCCATTGTCTTCGAAAGGAGGTAGGAAAAAATATAAAAGACAAAAAAAAGAGACAAAGAGGGAGGGACAGAGCTCTGTCCCAGAAAGGGAGTCTTAAAAAGAGAGGTTTCCAAACACCAGGAAACATTCTCACTGCCAAGTCTGTGCCGAGCCTTGGAAGCACAGAGGGCAACATAACAGGGAGGAAAAATAAATAAACAATTAAACCCCACAGATTACGAGCCCTACGGTAACCCCCCAGCGGAGAAGCAGCGCAGACACCCGCATCCACCATTAGCAAGTGGGGGCTGGGCAGGGAGGCACAGCACGGGCTGCATTGCTTAGAGTAAGGATCTGGCCTGAATACCCTGAGCGCTACCTGAGTGAAATAATTTGGGCTAGCAAACCAGACTGTGGGATATCTACCACGTGAAAAGCCAGCCCTAACCTAAGACACCTCCAGGCCTGTGCATGGAACAAAGGACTGTACAGAGATAGCTGGCTGCAGACTGTCCCCCTCTGGTGACAGGCAGCCAGAGCCAGAAGGGGGCAATCGCAGCCCCAGAGAGACATTATCTACAAAACTGAAAGCAGGCTTCTTTGCTAGCTAAAACTTCTTGGGGTTCTGGATGGTCAGCATCCACCTGAGAAGGTGCGCTGGTTGTACACCCAGATAACCTAGCAGCAGAGAGGCGATAAGTCGCAGCAACTGCGTTCACCAAACAACTCATCACCTGCGCTGCTTGGACCTGGGAAGGGCACAAAACGCAGGAGAGTCTGTGCCTCTGAGGAATACCCAAGTTCCTGAACCTGAGCGGCTTAGACCTGGGAGGTGCAAGCAGCCCAGGGCCAGCTGCGGATGGTTCCCAGCAGAACAACCTAGACCCTGAGCCGTGTAGGCAGGGAGGCTACATGCGCGGTGAGCGGGGGCAGGCCCAGTGTGGCTGAGGCAGTGTGAGCACATGCCAGTGTTATTTATTTGCAGTGTCCCTCCCTCCCCACAGCACAACTGAACAAGTGAGCCTTAAAAAAAAGGTGTCCACCACCGCCCCCTTTGTATCAGGGTGGAAATCAGACACTAAAGAGATCAGCAAACTGAAAAAGCTATAACAGAGGGAACAGCCTTGGAAGCGACAGGCAATAAACTAAAACCTCATGGTTAGTACCTACTACATAGAAAGGGGCCTATAGATCTTTAGAAATATAAGCCAGAACAAGGAACTAGCCGAAAATGAACTGAACCCACAATACCCACAACAATATCAGAGAAAGTCCTATATATATTTTTATTATTTTTACAATCATTTTTTCTCTCCTTTTTTTAATTTTTTTTTTTAAAAATTAAGTCCTCTATTACTCCTTTAATTTTCACTTTTATAACTTACTATTACTTTGGGAACAAAAAGACCCTTGTTTTAAAAAAAAGCAAACTTCATATATATATTTTTTATAACTTTTGTGACCTTGTTTTTTTTTTTTCCCTCTTTCTTTTTTTTTTTTTTTTCTTATTTTCTTTAACATAGTATTTTTGAAATTCCAAACTCTGCTCTAGATTTTTAATTTTAGCTTTTTGGTATTTGTTATCAATTTTGTGCCTTTTTTTAAAAAAATAACTTTTGTGACTTTTTTCCCTCTATCTTTCTTTCTCTTCATCTTGTCTTTAACATTGTATTCCTGAAATTCCAAACTCTACTCTAGATTCTTAATTTATGCTTTTTGGTATTTGTTATCAATTTTGTACCTATATCTTCTTTATAATTTTTGTGACTTTGTTTTCGGTTTCTGCTTTTTTTTTTTTTTTTTTTTTCTCTCTTTCTTTCTCATCTTCTTTTCTTTAACATTGTATTTTTGAAATTCCAAACTCTACTCTAGATTCTTAACTTTTGCTTTTTGGTATTTGTTATCAATTTTGTACCTATATTTTCTTTATAATTTTTGTGACTTTGTTTTTCTTTTTCTCTCTTTCATTTCCTTCTTCTTTTCTTTAGCAGTGTATTTTTAAAATTCCAAACTCTACTCTAGATTTTTAGTTTTTGCGTTTAGGTATTTGTTACCAATTTTGTACCTTTAAGAACCCAATCTTCAGTACTCATTTTTTACTAGGGAGTGAGATTACTGGCTTGACTGCTCTCTCCCCCTGCGGACTCTCCTTTTTCTCCACCAGGTCGCCTGTGTCTCCTCTCTAACCCTTCTCTACTCTACCCAACTCTGTGAATTTCTATGTGTTCCAGATGGTGGAAAACACTTAGGGAACTGATTACTGGCTGGATGTGTCTCTCTCCTTTTCATTCCCTCCTTTTATCCTCCTGGCCACCTCTGTCTCCTTCCTCCCTCTTCTCTTCTCTGTATAACTCAGTGAAGATCTCTGAGCGGTCCAGTTGTGGAGAGCACATAAGGAAGTGATTACTGGTTAGCCTGCCATCTCCTCTGTTGATTCCACCTCATCTCATTCGAGTCACCTCTAACTCCCTCCTCCCTCTTCTCTTCTCCATGTAATGCTGTGAACCTCTCTGGGTGACCCTCAAGGTGGAGAAACTTTTCATCTTTAACCTAGATGCTTTATCAATGGTGCTGTATAGAAGGAGAAGTTTTGAGACTACTGTAAAAATAAGACCGATAACTGGAAGCAGGAGGCTTAAATCCAAACCCTGACTCCAGGGAACATTAATTGACAGGCGCTCATGAAATGCCTCCATACCTACACTGAAACCAAGCACCACACAAAGGCCAACAAGTTCCAGGGCAAGACATATGAAGCAAATTCTCCAGCAACACAGGAACACAGCCCTGAGCTCCAAAATACAGGCTGCCCAAAGTCACCCCAAAAATATAGACATCTCATAACTCATTACTGGACACTTCATTGCACTCCAGAGAGAAGAAACCCAGCTCCATCCACCAGAACACCGACACAAGCTTCCCTAACCAAGAAACCTTGACAAGCCACCTGTACAAACCCACACACAGTGAGGAAACGCCACAATAAAGAGAACTCCACAAACTGCCAGAATACAGTAAGGACAACCCAAACTTAGCAATTTAAATAAGATGAAGAGATAGAGGAACACCTAGCAGGTAAAGATCAGATCAGATCAGATCAGTCGCTCAGTCGTGTCCGACTCTTTGCGACCCCATGAACCGCAGCACGCCAGGCCTCCCTGTCTATCACCAGCTCCCGGAGGTCACTCAGACTCGCATCCATCAAGTCAGTGATGCCATCCAGCCATCTCATCCTCTGTCGTCCCCTTCTCCTCTTGCCCTCAACCCGGAACAGGATAAATGCCCACCAAACCAAACAAAAGAGGAAGAGATAGGGAATCTATCTGATAAAGAATTTTGAATAATGATAGTGAAATTAATCCAAAATCTTGGGATAAAAATGGAATCACAGATAAATAGCCTGGAGACAAGGATTGAGAAGACGCAAGAAAGGTTTCGGGGAAGGCAATGGCACCCCACCCCAGTACTCTTGCCTGGAAAATCCCATGGAGGGAGGACCCTGGTGGCTGCAGTCCATGGGGTCGCTAAGAGTCGGACACGACTGAGCGACTTCACTTTTACTTTTCACTTTCCTGCATTGGAGAAGGAAATGGCAACCCACTCCAGTGTTCTTGCCTGGAGAATCCCAGGGACGGGGGAGCCTGGTGGGCTGCCATCTATGGAGTCGCACAGAGTCGGACACGACTGAAGCGACTTAGCAGTAGCAGCAAGAAAGGTTTAACAAGGACCTAGAAGAAATAAAAAAGAGTCAACACATAATGAATAATGCAATAAATGAGATAAAAAACACTCTGGAGGTAACAAATAGTAGAATAATAGACTCAGAAGATAGGATTAGTGAATTAGAAGATAGAATCCTAGAAATAAATGAATCAGAGGAGAAAAAAATAAAAATGAATTAAAAGAAATGAGGACAATCTCAGAGACCTCCAGGACAATATTAAACGCTACAACATTCGAATCATAGGAGTCCCAGAAGAAGAAGACAAAAAGAAAGACTATGAGAAAATACTTGAGGAGATAATAGTTGAGAACTTCCCTAAAATGGGGAAGGAAATAATCACTCAAGTCCAAGAAACCCAGAGAGTCCCAAACAGGATAAACCCAAGGTGAAACACCCCAAGACACATATTAATCAAATTAACAAAGATCAAACACAAAGAACAAATATTAAAAGCAGCAAGGGAAACACAACAAATAACATACAAGGGAATTCCCATAAGGATAACAGCTGATCTTTCAATAGAAACTCTCCAAGCCAGGAGGGAAGGGCAAGACATACTTAAAGTGATGAAAGAAAGTAACCTACAGCCCAGATTATTGTACCCAGCAAGGATCTCATTCAAATACGAAGGAGAAATCAAAAGCTTTATAGACAAGCAAAAGCTGAGAGAATTCATTACCACCAAACCAACTCTCCAACAAATACTAAAGGACATTCTCTAGAGAGGAAACACAAAAAGGGTGTATAAATTCGAACCCAAAACAATAAAGTAAATGGCAAGGGGATCATACTTATCAATAATTACCTTAAACGTAAATGGGTTGAATGCCCCAACCAAAAGACAAAGACTGGCCGAATGGATGCAAAAACAAGATCCCTACATATGTTGTCTACAAGAGACCCATGTCAAAACAGGGGACACATACAGACTCAAAGTGAAGGGCTGAAAAAAGTTTTTCCATGCAAATAGGGACCAAAAGAAAGTAGGAGTAGCAATACTCATATCAGATAAAATAGACCTTTTAAACAAAGGCTGTGTACCTAGTTCTTTGGCCCATTTTTTGATTGGGTCATTTATTTTTCTGGAATTGAGCTGTAGGAGTTGCTTGTATATTTTTGAGATTAGTTGTTTGTTTGTTGCTTCATTTGTTATTATTTTCTCCCATTCTGAAGGTTGTCTTTTCACCTTGCTTATAGTTTCCTTTGTTGTGCAGAAGCTTTTAAGTTTAATTAGGTCCCATTTATTTATTTTTGATTTTATTTCCAATATTCTGGGAGGTGGGTCATAGAGGATCCTGCTCTGATGTATGTCAGAGAGTGTTTTGCCTGTTTTCCTCTAGGAGTTTTATGGTTTCTGGTCTTACATTTAGATCTTTAATCCATTTTGAGTTTATTTTTGTTTATGGTGTTAGAAAGTGTTCTAGTTTCATTCTTTTACAAGTGTTTGACCAGTTTTCCCAGCAACACTTGTTAAAGAGATTGTCTTTAATCCATTGTATATTCTTGCCTCCTTTGTCAAAGATAAGGTGTCCATATGTGCGTGGATTTATCTCTGGGCTTTCTATTTTGTTCCATTGATCTATATTTCTGTCTTTGTGCCAGTAGCATACTGTCTTGATGACTGTGGCTTTGTAGTAGAAGACATACAGATGGCTAACAAACACATGAAAAGATGCTCAACATCACTCATTATCAGAGAAATGCAAATCAAAACCACTATGAGGTACCATTTCACGCCAGTCAGAATGGCTGCAATCCAAAAGTCTACAAGCAATAAATGCTGGAGAGGGTATGGAGAAAAGGGAACCCTCTTACACTGTTGGTGGGAATGCAAACTAGTACAGCCACTATGGAGAACAGTATGGAGATTCCTCAAAAAACTGGAAGTAGAACTGCCTTGTGACCCAGCAATCCCACTGCTGGGCATACACACTGAGGAAACCAGAACTGAAAGAGATGCATGTATCCCAGTGTTCATCACAGCACTGTTTATAATAGCCAGGACATGGAAGCAACCTAGATGTCCATCAGCAGATGAATGGATAAGAAAGCAGTGGTACATATACACAATGGAGTATTACTCAGCCATTAAAAAGAATACATTTGAATCAGTTCTAATGAGGTGGATGAAACTGGAGCCTATTATACAGAGTGAAGTAAGCCAGAAATAAAAACACCAATACAGTATGCTAATGCATATATATGGAATTTAGAAAGATGGTAACAATAACCCTGAATACGAGACAGCAAAAGAGACACTGATGTATAGAACAGTCTTTTGGACTCTGGGAGAGGGAGAGGGTGGGATGATTTGAGTGAATGACATTGAAATAAGTATAATATCATATATGAAACAAGTCGCCAGTCCAGGTTCGAGGCACGATACTGGATGCGTGGGGCTGGTGCACTGGGATGACCCAGAGAGATGGTATGGGGAGGGAGGAGGGTTCAGGATGGGGAACACATGTATACCTATGGCAGATTCATTTTCATGTATGGCAAAACCAATACAATATTGTAAAGTTAAATAAAATATTTTTTTTTAAAAAAAGGGCTCATTTATGTTGTAGCAAATGGCAGTTGCTGCTGAGTCGCTTCAGTCGTGTCCGACTCTGTGCGATCCCATAGACGGCTGTCCCTGGGATTCTCCAGGCAAGAACACTGGAGTGGGTTGCCATTTCCTTCTCCAATGCATGAAAGTGAAAAGTGAAAGTGGAGTCGCTCAGTCGTGTCCAACTCTTAGCGACCCCATGGACTGGAGCCTACCACGCTCCTCCGTCAATGGGATTTTCCAGGCAAGAGTACTGGGGTGGGGTGCCATTGCCTTCCCCGAAATGGCAGTTACCCTCTTTTATTTTGGCTGAATAATATTCCATTGTATTATATATAAACATATATACATATATATATATATATATTCATATGTATATATTCAGTTCAGTTCGGTTGCTCAGTCGTGTCTGACTCTTTGTAACCCCATGAACCACAGCAGGCCTGGCCTCCCTGCCCATCACCAACTCCCAGAGTTCACCCAAACCCATGTCCGTTGAGTTGGTGATGCCATCCAGCCATCTCATCCTCTGTCATCCCCTTCTCCTTCACCCAATCCCTCCCAGCATCAGAGTCTTTTCCAATGAGTCAACACTTCACATGAAGTGGCCAAAGTACTGGAGTTTCAGCTTTAGCATCATTCCTTCCAAAGAAATCCCAGGGCTGATCTCCTTCAGAATGGACTGGTGGGAACTCCTTGTAGTCCAAGGGACTCTCAAGAGTCTTCTCCAACCATACAGTTCAAAATATCAATTCTTCGGCGCTCAGCCTTCTTCACAGTCCAACTCTCACATCCAAACATGACCACTGGAAAAACCATAGCCTTGACTAGACGGACCTTTGTTGCCAAAGTAATGTTTCTGCTTTTTAATATGCTATTTGCTGTTGCTGCTACTGCTAAGTCGCTTCAGTCATGTCCGACTCTGTGCGACCCCGTAGACAGCAGCCCACCAGGCTCCCCTGTCCCTGGGATTCTCCAGGCAAGAATACTGGAGTGGGTTGCCATTTCCTTCTCCAATGCATGAAAGTGAAAAGTGAAAGTGAAGTCGCTCAGTCGTGTCTGACTCTTAGCGACCCCATGGACTGCAGCCTATCAGGCTCTTCCATCCATGCGATTTTTCAGGCAAGAGTACTGGAGTGGGCTGCCATTGCCTTCTCTGAATATGCCCTCTAGGTTGGTCATAATTTTCCTTCCAAGGAGTAAGCGTCTTTTAATTTCATGGCTGCATTCACCATCTGCAGTGATTTTGGAGCCCCAAAAAATAAAGTCTGACACTGTTTCCACCGTTTCCCCATCTATTTCCCATGAAGAGATGGGACCAGATGCCATGATCTTCATTTTCTGAATGTTGAGCTTTAAGCCAACTTTTTCACTCTCCACTTTCACTTTCATCAAGAGGCTTTTTAGTTCCTCTTCACTTTCTGCCATAAGAGTGTTGTCATCTGTATATCTGAGGTTATTGATATTTCTCCCGGCAATCTTGATTCCAGCTTGTGCTTCTTCCTGTCCAGCGTTTCTCGTAAGGTACTCTGCATATAAATTAAATAAACAAGGTGACAATATATAGACTTGACGTACTCCTTTTCCTATTTGGAACCAGTCGGTTGTTCCATGTCCATTTCTAACTGTTGCTTCCTGACGTGCATATAGGTTTCTTAAGAGGCAGGTCAGGTGCTCTGGTATTCCCATCTCTTTCAGAATTGTCCACATTTTATTGTGATCCACACAGTCAAAGGCTTTGGCATAGTCAATAAAGCAGAAATAGATGTTTTTCTGGAACTCTCTTGCTTTTTCCATGATCCAGCAGATGTTGGCAATTTGATCTCTGGTTCCTCTGCCTTTTCTAACACCCACTTGAACATCTGGAAGTTCAGTGTTCATGTATTTCTGAAGCCTGTCTTAGAGAATTTTGAGCATTACTGTACTAGCATGTGAGATGAGTGTAATTGTGTGGTATATATATAATATAAACCATAGTAAGAGCTTTGATTTCAATATATCCTTCGGATGATATGTTCTACAGAAAGATTCACCCGTCTCCATATTTTCCAGTTAGACTAAGAACTACTTAAGCACATGGTTTATACCATTTTTATTTTTGCATCTCTTGAATAAAATAATTGAATACTTGGTAAATGAGAAGAAAATGCAGTCATGCTATCTTCACCTTTATCTTGTATATTTTCATTTGTAGTCAAATAAATAGCATTGCTAAATTACATGCTCACCAGGTTTCTATAAAATATTACTTTCCGACACCTGGACCTCACATTTTGCACTGACTTTTTGACAACTCATTATGAAATGTTGCCCAAGTGATTTTTCTCCCTGTGTCTTATAATTTAATCACTTTATTCTGGATATTAAAGTCTTTTTAACAAACATTAACTGAATAGTAGTTTAGGGGGAAAGCAGTTGCAAAAACACCATTCAGACTGAAACAGTAACTCAGAAACATCATAGTGTATGAATTATATAATCATTTTATACCTTTATTAATTGTCTATTGAGCCAATTAAAAAAAAATGGCGATCCACAATGCAAAAAAACTCTTGACAATCCAAAGCCATCAGTTCAAAATAACTCAAATTGATGAAATAGCATTGTGAAAATCCCAAGACTCTAATGAGTATAAATTCATATAAATTACTATTTCTCTGGAGATTTCTCTTGCAATAACATTGCAATTTTTTTTTTCAGAGTGTGCTGAAAAAATGCTTTAGGGATAAAAGCTCAAATTATAAGGTGGGTATAAATCATTCTTAGCAAACACATCACTTGGGCTACTTAAATCTCTGAGAGAATCTTTCCTTCAGTCAGGTAGGAATGAAAATGCTGATTTCTGTACTTGCATTTTCTCTTACTGTTTCAGTTTTGGATCTTTAGCCAGTAGGAGTCAGATGACAACAAAAGCAGTTTTGAAAGCTATCTTAATTTCTTAGCTAGTTAAAATGAGTCACTGTGCATAAATTTCTTATTTAGATTGGTCTGTGTTTACACTCTTCATTCTATAAATAACATTATTTTAGTTCATTCAGTAATTTAACACACATCAAATAACCATATTACAGTGAGCACTTGACAATCATATAAACCTTTTTAGAATAATATTGGAAAGAATATCCCACCTCCCTCAAAAAAAATCTGTATGAAATAATTTAAGAGAGAGACAGACTCAACAAGAATTATACTCATTGTAGCAAAAAACCCTGATTTTTTAAAAAAATACATAGATAAAGTCTGATATTGAATAGGTGAGGACTCTGAAGTCCATGGGAGAAAGTCACCTATAGCAAGATAAAAAGATTATTTTATAAATGAAGACTTAAGAGAGGTTTACTGATATAGCATTGGGTAGTACCAAACCACTGTGTGTACTGTAATTAGATAATACACTTTGTCCTTACATTGTGAGATATTGGACTGGAAAGACATAGGAGGGAGAAGAGCTGAGTTTATCATGGCACAGCAGACAAGGGCAGCTCCCCTTGGGAAGTTTATATTCACTGGAGATGCATGAGTCCATCAACTACATGACTCATCTGTCTTCTTCATTTACTATCTTAAAATACCATTACTTGCTAAGCTATTCTTAGAGACTTATATATGTCTTTATGACAAGTTGAGATAGTTTCTAGACTGAAACTGAATTTCAATAACTCACTGCCACTTTCTGTTGTCCTTTTCTTGGCTTCAGTATACCCTAGTCTCCTACTCATTTCATCTTAAATGGCCACAAAATTGTAGATTTGGGTACTTAAATTTTTAGTAAATGTGACAACAGTTCAAAATTAGTCTGCTACACTATTTTCAATGGACCCGGAAGAGGGCAAACTTTTCTCCTATAAACATTTCAATGAGTAGTATTCCAGGTAACAGTGTCACTTGAAGAGGTGAGCTTTGTACTTTCACTGATTGATGTTTTTCTTGTTGTGGTTTGTTTTTCTTGGTGAGGGAGAAGAGGAAATTCTTAGAACTCCAAGATTCCATGGAATAAATACTATGTTTCTCAATTTACCATAAATAGCACCTCTGATTTTTGGATCAATAATTTCTACTAAATTGCAAGTAAAGCTTTTTTTCTCACACCTGTGCATAGCAAAGTATAAACATATATGAATATCAATATTCTTGTGATCAAGTTCATTAAGATAAACAAATCTATATTTTCTTTGTTACCTAGCTTATTCTGGTTTGTTCCAATCCAGAGGAAAGCAGTTTGACATTATTGAGCCAGTGAAACCTAATGTGGAGTTTATTTCAGTTATATTTCTTGAGAAAAGAAAAGTTACCTAGACTTTCAAAAAATGATAATTATCTACCTTGACTACTAATGACCCAGAATTTCAAACTGGACATTAAAAAAAAAAAGAAAAACAATAGCAATGTCCCATGAGAAAACTATTTTTAGAAGGGTGTCTAGTTCCTTGCCTTACTGAAGTTTACTTAATGTTTGTGTGTGATATTTCTCAAACAGAGAGTGAAATATTCATGCTTATTTTAAAACTAGTTCAGCAATGTCCCCAATAATTTTTCCCCAAAGTTTAAACTTTTTATTTTATATTGAAATATAGCTGATACAATAATTTAATACAAATTACTTAGTATTCCATACCAGAAAAGGAGTTAAAAATGAAAGAGTTGTGGAGGATAAATTTAGTTACTACTTTGATAAGTATCAAATAAACAATATTTGTAACCATAAAAAATACTGGGTGCAGTAAAAATTAAATGGAACACTATCAAAAGTCATTCTCATAGCCATTGGACATGAGTCTTTGACATATCTCAGGCTCTATAACCATTTGCTTATGGAAACAGAACAAATCTTCAATTGAATTTCTATTAAAAGTTCAGATATTTTCATTGGGGGGGAGGCTTCAAATCTAAAGCAATGCCTGAATTTATCAAAAATCTTTAATGACATTTATATTTGCAAGATGCACACTTAAGTTTTCAAAGAATTTTTAACTAAGATGTTGAGAATTATGTTTTCCAGTTACCACAGGCCCTTAAAGTGTGAGTTAGATCAAAAACGTAATTAGAGCACTCTTGTGGAGAAGGCGATGGCACCCCACTCCAGTACTCTTGCCTGGAAAATCCCATGGACGGAGGAGCTTGGTGGGCTGCAGTCCATGGGGTCGCTAAGAGTTGGACACGACTGAGCGACTTCACTTTCACTTTTCACTTTCATGCATTGAAGGATATGGCAACCCACTCCAGCGTTCTTGCCTGGAGAATCCCAGGGACGGGGCAGCCTGGTGGGTTGCTGAGCACTCTTGATAATAGTGACACTGATGGAAAAATAGAGGTGGAAAAAAAGAAGCGGAGAAACTCAGGCAGATATGATTTTAAAAGGGCTTAATATTACTAATTTCAACACGACAATTTAAAATGTGTGAAAATTATAAATATTTGAAAGTACTTAAAATATTTGCTTTCACAGTATTTGTAATGCACAGGCTTAGCTGTCCCGCAGCATGTGGAATCGTCCTACCATGGATCAAACCCATCTCCACTGCGTTGACAGGCAGATTCTTTACCACTGAGCCACCAGGGAAGCCCTGCTGAATAGTTTTGAAAATAATAATATAAAAAACTCAGGTTATAGCAAACAATGTTTATCTCTGCCCCATTATCCTCATTATTAATACATCTTTATATCAGTTGCAGGATTTTTCTAAAGGTAAAATAAAATAAAAACGTATAATTGCTTTGTAAATTATGTGCATGGGAGGAAGTACTACTATCAAAATATAGTCTCTCCCCCCACCCCTAAATTGCGGAGCGTGCTCATTGAATCTATTTAAAGGAAAGAATAAGAAGTAGTCAGTTTAAATTCTCTCTTTTATTTTTGATTATATCGATTTTTGTCTTTTGTTGTTCAGTTGCTAAGTCATGTACAACTCTTTGCAACCCCACGAAGTGTAGCATGCCAGTCTTTTCTGTCCATCACTAGCTCCGAGTTTGCTCAAACTCATGTCTGTTGAGTCAGTGACGCCATTTAGCCATCTCATCCTCTGTTGCTCCCTTCTCCTCTTGCCTTCAATTTTTCCCAGCATATGGATCTTTTCCATTGAGTCAGCACTTTGCATCAGGTGGCCAAAGTACTGGAGTTTCAGCTTCAGCATCAGTCCTTCCAATGGATATTTAGGATTGATTTCCTTTAGGATGGACTGGTTTGATCTCCTTGCTGTCCAAGGGACTCTCAAGAGTTTCCAGCACAGTAGTTCAAAAGTGTCAGTTCTTCAGTGCTCAGCTTTCTTTATGGTTGAAGTCTCACATCCATGCATGATTACTGGAATAACCATAGCTTTGTCTACAGGCAACTTTGTCGTATTTTTGTCTTTATTAGTTGTTAAAGGTAATACAGTGAATAAACAGGTGCTGTTATTTAGGGCATAAGTGTAGAGATTTAAAGATTAGATAAGTGTCTTTATGCCATGAAATGGAAGCTTTGTATATTCTAAACAAATATTTTGCAAATGGAATCATCATTCTGCTAAGTGAAAGAATTAGTTGCTCAGCTGTGCCTGACTCTTTGTGCCCCAATGATTGTGTCGTCCATGAGATTTCCAGGCAAGAATACTGGAATGGGTTGGCATTTCATACTCCAGGAGATCTTGCCCACCCAAGGACTGAACCCGGGTCTACCTACATTGCAAGCAAATTCTGTACCAATAAGCCAAAGAAACTCAAGTGCTCTGGTAAGAATACGCTTGCTGCTGCTGCTGCATCGCTTCAGTCGTGTCCGACTCTGTGCGACCCCACAGACGGAAGCTCACCAGGCTCCCCCGTCCCTGGGATTCTCCAGGCAAGAATACTGGAGTGGGTTGCCATTTCCTTCTCCAATGCATGAAAGTGAAAAAAGTGAAAGTGAAGTCGCTCAGTCGTGTCCGACTCTTAGCGACCCCATGGACTGGGGCTACCAGGATCCTACGTCCATGGGATTTTCCAGGCAAAAGTACTGGGGTGGGGTGCCATTGCCTTCCCCGAATACGCTTGCTATTTACATAAATTCTGATTCTCTAATTATTGTATTTTCCTCCCAAAGACAAAAGTTATAGATTTAAGCCCTGCAAATTATTTATTTGACAAGTTAACAGAAAATATTGGATCTAATCCATCTCCATAATTTGGGTGTAATAAATACTTTCCAGAAAAATTCAGAGATATGCTACCTTGTAGCTTTCAAGGATATCTACACTTCTTAACTTGTGATGGGGACTTTCAGTTTATTTAACTGTTTTCCCTTTAAAATGTTTTCTTCCGTACTGTGAAAAATTCATCCTTGTAGAAAATTAATCCTTGAAAATATACCTATGGGTTTATTTGATTTCTCTTGAAAGACTTTGGTCTCTTTATGTTTACTCTATCTGAAAGTACTCTTTACCCTTGTCCTTGTAGAAAATTCTTAGTTTTCCTTCAAACTCTTGTTAAATGCTATTATTCTTCAATCCATATACTGATTCTAGAACACAATTAATTACTCCATTCAAATCTTTATTATTGAACTGATCACGTCTAATCTTAATTTTCTCTTCATTTATCTCCTTTACCACGAAGACACCAAATAGACCTTTTGAGGCAAGCACTGATACCATTTACTTTTTTTTTTTTTTTTGGACTATTACTCAGCTTTATTTTATTTTTTAATTTTTTTTTTATTTTTTTTAATTTTTATTTTGCTTAACTTTACAATATTGTATTACTTTTACTATACATCAAGATGGATCCGCCACCAGAATACACGTGTTCCCCATCCTGAACCCTCCTCCCTCCCCCCTTCCCACACCATCCCTCCAGGTCATCCCAGTGCTCCAGTCCCAGGCATCTGTTATAGGGCATCGTACCTGGACTGACTCGTTTCAGATATGATATTATACATATTTCAATGCTATTCTCCCCAATCAACCCACCCTCTCCCGGTCCCAGAGTCCAAAAGTCTGTTCTATACATCAGTGTCTCTTTTGCTGTCTCATAAGCAGGGTGATTGTTACCATCTTTCTAAATTCCATATATATGCGTTAGTATACTGTATTTGTGTTTTTCTTTCTGGCTTACTTCACTCTGTATAATAGACTCCAGTTCCATCCACCTCATTAGAACTGATTCAAATGTATTCTTTTTAATGGCTGAGTAATACTCCATCGTGTATATGTACCACAGCTTGCTTATCCATTCATCTGTGGATGGACATCTAGGTTGCTTCCACGTCCTGGCTATTGTAAACAGTGCTGCTATGAACATTGGGGTACACGTGTCTCTTTCAATTCTGGATTTCTTAGTGTGTATGCCCAGAAGTGGGATTGCTGGGTCATAAGGCAGTTCTATTCCCAGTTTTTTGAGGAATCTCCATACTGTTCTCCATAGTGGCATTTACTTTTATTTCCCTGGCAAAGTGACTCACATACATGTAGGGCTGACTGCTGTTTGTGTACAAAGATTACCTTATTATAATGACTAACTCATATGCCATCTTGGAAGTATCACAAAATTAAAGTAGCTAACTTCTGAGGGTACTTCATTCAACCTCTAGGACCAACTTAGATACTGTAAATATAGTCAATATATTGTTATCTGCATTTCAATATATCAAGCACACAGATTTGTTATGCTCTGGTTAAGAATAGGTTTATTTTTTTAATATAAATTTATTTTAATTGGAGGTTAATTACTTTACAATATTGTATTGGTTTTGACATACGTCAACATGAATCCTCCACAGGTATACACGTGTTCCCCATCCCAAACCCCCCACCCTCCTCCCTCCCCGTATCATCCCTCTGGGCCTTCCCAGTGCACCAGCCCCAAGCAACCAGTATCATGCATAGAACTTGGGCTGGCTATTCATTTCATATATGATATTATACATGTTTCAATTCCATTCTCCCAAATCATCCCACCCTCTCCCTCTTCCACAGAGTCCAAAAGACTGTTCTATACATCAGTGTCTCTTTTGCTGTCTCACATACAGGGTTATCATTATTAAAATTCAGATTATTTGCCAATGCTATATTTTGTAAGTTTTACATAAAAAAAAAAAAAAAAAAAAAAAAAAAAAACAATAAATTCTGATATCTCTTTAAATTTGGAAGCTCTTAAGATCTTAGCTCTTAAGATTTCCCTGGTGGCTCAGATGGTAAAGAATCTGCCTACAATGTGGGAGACCTGGGTTCAATCCCTGGGCCGGGAAGATCCTCTGGAGAAGGAAATGACAACCCACTCCATTACTCTTGCCTGGAAAATCCCATGGACAGAGGCGTATGTTTGGCTACAGTCCATGGGGTCACAAAGAGTCAGACATGACTAAGCGACTTCACTTCACTTCACTTAAGATCTTAGATGGCTCATATGATAAATAATCTGTCTGCAATGTGGGAGACTCAGGTTCAATCTCTGAGTCAGAAATATCCCCTGGAGAAGGGAATGGCAACCCACTCCAGTATTCTTGCCTGGAGAATTCCATGGCAGAGGAGGATGGTGGGTAACAGTCCTTAGGGTTGCAAAGAGTGACACAACTGAGTGATTAACAAACACACACACACAGATCTTGGAACACACAACTTGGAACGACCAGTTAAAATTAGACTATTGTGAGTGGCTGCTGGGTTAGTAACAGAAGTGTGCCGGCTGTGATAGCGCAGAAGCATGGCCAAGAGGAGCTACCCCTCGACCAAGGTCAGGGGCAGCGGCTGGCAGCTGAGAGGAGCTACCCCAGGTCCGAGGTCAGGAGCAGTGGCCGAGAGTGCCAGGCTGTGATGGCTCGGGACTGGACGAGAGGAGCTACCCCACGCCCAAGGTCAGGGGCGGCAGTTGAAAGGAGCAACCTCACGTCGAAGGAGCGGTGGCTGCACAGGCACAGGAGGGCCGAAAAGAGCTACTCCAAGTTCAGGGTCAGGAGGGGCGGCCATGAGAGGATACCCCTCTTCCAAGGTAAGGAGCAGTGGCTGCGCTTTGCTGGAGCAGCCATGAAGAGACACCCCATGTCCAAGGTAAGAGAAAACCAAGATGGTAGGTGTTGCAAGAGGGCATCAGAGGGCAGACACCATGAAACCAAATCACGGACAACTAGTCAATCTAATCACACAGCTGTGTCTAACTCAGTGAAACTAAGCTATGCCATGTGGGGCCACCCAAGACAGGTAGGTCATGTTGGAGAGGTCTGACAGAATGTGGTCCACTGGAAAAAGGAATGGCAAACCACTTCAGTATTCTTGCCTTGAGAACCCCATGAACAGTATGAAAAGGCAAAATGAAAGGATACTGAAAGAGGAACTCCCCAGGTCAGTAGGTGCCCAATATGCTACTGTAGATCAGTGGAAAAATAACTCCAGAAAGAATGAAGGGAGGGAGCCAAAGCAAAAACAATACCCAGTTGTGGATGTGACTGGTGATAGAAGCAAGGTCCGATGCTGTAAAGAGCAATATTGCATAGGAACCTGGAGTGTTAGTTCCATGAATCAAGTCAAATTGGAAGTGGTCAAACAGGAGATGGCAAGAGTGAACATTGACATTGTAGGAATCAGCAAACTAAAATGGACTGGAATGGAGGAATTTAATTAAGATGACCATTATATCTACTACTGTGGACAGGAATCCCTTAGAAGAAATGGAGTAGCCATCATGGTCAACAAAAGAGTCCGAAATAAAGTACTTGGATGAAATCTCAAAAAAGACAGAATGATCTCTGTTCATTTCCAAGGCAAACCATTCAGTATCACAGTAATCCAACTCTATCCCCCAACCAGTAATGCTGAAGAAGCTGAAGTTGAATGGTTCTATGAAGACCTACAAGACCTTTTAGAACTAACACCCAAAAAAGATGTCCTTTTCATTATAGGGGACTGGAATGCAAAAGCAGAAAGTTAAGAAACACCTGGGGTAACAGGCAAATTTGGCCTTGGAGTATAGAATGAAGCAGGGCAAAGGCTAATAGAGTTTGGCCAAGAGAATGCACTGATCATAGCAAACACCTTCTTCCAACAACACAAGATAAGATTCTACACATGGACATCATCAGATGGTCCACACTAAAATCAGATTGCTTATACATCCAAAGATGGAAAAGCTCTATACAGTCAGCAAAATCAAGACCAGGAGCAGACTGTGGCTCAGAACGTGAACTCCTTATTGCCAAATTCAGACTGAAACTGAAGAAAGTAAGGAAAACCACTATACCATTCAGGTATGACCTAAATCAAATCCCTTATACAGTTGAAGTGAGAAATAAATTTAAGGAACTAGATCTGACAGAGTGCCTGATAAACTATGAATGGAGGTTCGTGACATTGTACAGGAGACAGGGATCAAAACCATCCCCATGGAAAAGAAATGAAAACAAGCAAAACGGCTGTCTGGGGAGGCCTTTCAAATAGCTGTGAAAAGAAGAGAAGTGAAAAGCAAAGGAGAAAAGGAAAGATATAAGCATTTGAATTGCAGAGTTCCATAGAATAGCAAGGAGAGATGAGAAAACCTTCCTCAGTGATCAATGCAAAGAAATAGAGGAAAACAACAGAATGGGAAATACTAGAGATCTCTTCAAGAAAATTAGAGATACCAAGGGAACATTTCATGCAAAGATGAGCTTGATAAAGGACAGAAATGGTATGGACTTAAGAGAAGCAGAAGATATTAAGAAGAGGTGACAAGAATACACAGAAGAACTGTACAAAAATGATCTTCACGACCCAGATAATCACGATGGTGTGATCACATACCTAGAGCCAGACATCCTGGAATGTGAAGTCAAGTAGGCCTTAAAAAGCATCACTACAGAGGGTTCAGGAGGGGGAACACATGTATACCTGTGGCAGATTCATTTTGATACATGGCAAAACCAATACAATATTATAAAGTTAAATAAAATAAAAATAAAATTCAAAAAAGAGAAAGCATCACTACAAACAAAGCTAGTGGAGGTGATGGAATTCCAGTTGAACTATTTCAAATCCTGAAAGATGATGCTGTGAAAGTGCTGCACTTAATATGCCAGCAAATTGAGAAAACTCAGCAGTGGCCACAGGACTGGAAAAGATCAGTTTTCATTCCAATCCCAAAGAGAGGCAATGCCAAAAAATGCTTAAACTACAACACAATTGCACTCATCTCACATGCTAGTAAAGTAATGCTCAAAATTCTGCAAGCCAGGCTTCAGCAGTACATGGACCGTGAACTTCCAGATGCTCAAGCTGATTTTAGAAAAGGCAGAGAAACCAGAGATCAAATTGCCAACATCCACTGGATCATCAAAAAAGCAAGAGAGTTCCAGAAAAACATTTATTTCTGCTTTATTGATTATACCAGAACTTTTGACTGTGTGGATTACAATAAACTGTGGAAAATTCTGAAAGAGATAGGAATACCTGAACACCTGACCTGCAGATGGTGATTGCAGCCATGAAATTAAAGACACTCTTTGGAAGGAAAGTTATGACCAACCTAGATAGCATATTGAAAAGCAGAGACATTACTTTTCCAACAAAAGTCCGACTAGTCAAGGCTATGGTTTTTCCAGTGGTCATGTATGGATGTGAGACTTGGACTCTGAAGAAAGTGAAGCGCGGACAAATTGATGCTTTTGAACTGTGGTGTTGGAGAAAACTCTTGAGAGTCCCTTGGACTGCAAGGAGATCCAACCAATCCATCCTAAAGGAGATCAGTCCTGGGTGTTCTTTGGAAGGACTGATGCTAAAGCTGAAACTCCAATACTTTGGCCACCAGATGTGAAGAGTTAACTTTTGGAAAAGACTGATGCTGGGAGGGATTGGGGGCAGGAGGAGAAGGGGATGACAGAGGATGAGATGGCTGGATGTCATCAACAACTCTATGGACATGAGTTTGAGTCAGCTCGGGGAGTTGGTGATGGAGACGGAGGCCTGGCGTGCTGCGATTCATGGGGTCATAAAGAGTCGGACATGACTGAGTAACTGAACTGAACTGAATTGAACTGCAGTTCTACATTAAGAATGATCCTTCCTCTGTTGATTAGGTCTTTATTTTTATTTATTTTTTTAATTTTATTTTATTTAACTTTACAATATTGTATTGGTTTTGCCATATATCAAAATGAATCTGCTGGACATTGCAATCTCTAAAGAAGATAATTGAACTATTTATTATATAAATTGACCTATAAATCAATTGAATTAATTGAACTATATGATGCTAGGAAGGTTAGAGTCAAATTTCTGTTCCCCTAGCAGCACAAAGTTACTGAATTTTGTTATGTGCTATGAACTCCTTATGTGCTATCTTGGATAAATGAAAAATGAATACATAAATGGATAAGCAAACAAAACTATGATCTAAGTTTTTGCCACTTCTATTTTCCCCTATCCAAATCGCTCTTGCTTTATTCACATAAACTTTTCTGAATGAAAAATTCTTCCTCTAATTCATACAAGTCTTTGTTATTTCTGAATCTGGAGTCTTTGTCTTTGATCTATTCACAAAGAATGCTACATCCTTCTGTATTGTGGGGACATAGTAGGACTTCCCCAGTGGCTGAGACTGTAAAGAATCTGGCTGCAATGTGGAAGACTCAGGTTTGATTCCTGGGATGGGACGATCCCTTGGAGAAGAGAATGTCTACTCACAATAGTTTGATTGCCTGGAGAATTCCATGAACAGAGGAGGCTGGCAGACTATAGTCCATGAGTTAGCAAAGAGTTGGAGATGAGTGATCAGTAAAATAGGCCTCAGTAATTTTTCTTCAAATTCTTATAATGTGGGACTCTAATACTCAGTGGTAAAGAATTCACCTGCCAATGCAGGAGATGCGTGTTCAATCCCTGGGTCAGGAAGATCCCCTTAAGAAGGAAATGGCAACACACTCCAGTATTCTTGCCTGGGAAATCCTATGGACAAAGAAGCCTGGTAGGCTATAGCTCATTGGGTCACAAAAGAGTTGAGCATCACTTAGCAACTAAACAACAACAACAATACAGTAAGTAGGAAATAAAATTCTCAAAGTTTGAATTTCTAAGTATGCACATACTGGGAAGCTTCCATGGTGGTCCATGGAAGCTTCCATGGAAGCTTAAGAGTCTGCTTCCACTGCATGGGACAGAGGCCAGGTCCCTGATCCCTGGTTAGATAACTAAGATCATGCATGTGGCATGACTAATAAACAAATAAATATGCACATACTATTAAAGACTGCAAAATTGTTTCCAAACGTGTTCACCATTTTGTCCAGAATCATCCCTGGGACCAATGATGAATCTACAATTTTATAGCAATCTGTAAGTAACAGTTGGTGGTTGAAGCCATTTTAAGATAAACTTTGGGTTATAATTCCCTCATTCCAATGAGACTGCCCTGGTGGCTCAGATGGTAAAGCATCTGCTTGCAATGCAGGAAACCCGGGTTCAACCCCTGGGTTGGGAAGATCCCCTGGAGAAGGAAATGGCAACCCACTTGAGTACTCTCACCTGGAAAATCCCATGGACAGAGGAGCCTAACTATAGTCCATGGGATCACAAAGAGTGGGACATTACTGAGCAACTTCACTTTCACTTTCCCTCATTTCAAAATAAGGTGGAGACACAAGAGCTATTCTGCTTGGGAATCATCTGCATATTGTATATCTAGCTATTAGGGATTATGACCTTATTAAAAGTCTTACCTCCTTCATTCTTAGACTATGTCTGATAATAGCTATGTGTGAGGGTAACTGAGGGTCAAAGAAAAGAGAGAAAGGGAATACAAGAAAGAGAGAAGAAATGTACGTTGGACTTCTCATTCACTTCTTATTTTAATTTATCTAAGTGAATAATTTTAATTTATCTAAGTGAACTCGCAAAGAGTCGGACACGACTGAGCGACTGAACTAATTGACTGACTGAAGTGAACAATGCTGGCACCTAAGAAAATGGGCAGAGAAAATTCCACCTTGGTGACTGAATTTGTTCTGTTGGGATTAACAGATCGCCCAGATCTTCAGCCCATCCTCTTTGTGCTGTTCCTGGGGATATATCTGATCACCATGGGAGGGAACCTTGGAATGTTGTTATTGATCAGGATAGATTCGCGCCTCCATACCCCTATGTACTTTTTTCTTTCCAGTTTGTCCTGCTTGGATTTGTGGTATTCCACTAATGTGACTCCCAAGATGTTGGTGAACTTCTTATCAGAGAAAAAAACCATTTCCTACACTGCTTGTTTAATCCAGTGTTATTTTTTCATTGCCATGGTGATTACTGAATATTACATGCTAGCTGTAATGGCTTATGATAGGTACATGGCCATCTGTAATCCTTTGATTTATAGGAGCAAGATGTCCAAGTGTGTCTGCATTCGCCTGATTGCAGGTCCATATATCTACGGGCTTCTTAGTGGCCTGATGGAAACCATGTGGACATACCGCTTGACCTTCTGTGGCTCCAATGTTATTAATCACTTCTATTGCGCTGACCCACCCCTCATTCGACTCTCCTGCTCTGACACTTACATTAAGGAGACATCCATGTTTGTGGTGGCAGGATTTAATCTCTCCAGTTCTCTTCTCATAATCCTCATCTCCTACATCTTCATTCTCACTGCCATCCTGAGGATACGCTCTGCTGAAGGCAGGCACAAAGCTTTTTCCACCTGTGGGTCCCATCTGGTGGCAGTGACTCTGTTTTATGGGACCCTGTTCTGTATGTACCTTAGACCTCCCACAGACCAGTCAGTGGAGCAGTCCAAAATCATTGCTGTTTTCTACACTTTTGTAAGCCCTATGTTGAATTCCTTCATTTATAGTTTGAGGAACAAGGATGTGAAACACGTTTTTTGGAAATTGATTAGAAGAAAGGTACTTTTGAAATAAAATTGCAGTGTCTTTTTCTTTATGTATTAAATAAAAGTTATATTTGTGAGAACCAGAACAAGTTTAACTGCATTACAGAAATGTCGATTTTAAATCCATGAATAAAAGCTATAAGCTAATGACAGAAAAGCTAAAGACTCAGTTTATAGTTTTACAGGTGACATGGGAGTGCATTGTGTGTAAAAGGTTGGGCATTATATATGTAGATATTTCATTTTTATGTTTATATCTGTATATACACATTACTTTTACATTAAAAATTATACATTCTCATAGTAAAACATTTAATCTGTAAAAGAATATAAAGTATATAATATCATATATGAAACGAATCACCAGTCCAAGTTCGATGCCTGATACCAGATGCCTGGGGTTGGTGCACTAGGAGGACCCAGAGGGATGGTTTGGGGAGGGAGGAGGGAGGAGGGTTCAGGATGGGAAAACATGTATACCTGTGGCAGATTCATTTTGATACATGGCAAAACCAATACAATATTGTAAAGTTAAATAAAATAAAAATAATTTTTTTAAAAAAAGAATATAAAGTAAAATATTTCCTTTTCTTTGTCCCACTCTGATCTTCCAATCTCACTTCTCAAATTTACCATTTTAACAATTTTTTATATTTCTAGAATATTTCTCTATATCCACAAATCAATGTAAGATATGGCCATATATGTACATAAATATACAAAATTGTTAATAACACATGTTCACTATGGTGAGCTAAGTTATAGTATTTTATAATTTTGTAACCTTTACCATGCAGGGGCTTTGATCCCATGGTTTAGAAGAATATGAGCACAACTGCTGATAAGATTTGCTATCATCTTGGGAAGACAATGTGTGATGGCACCCTCATGTCCATGAATGACATCCATTTATTTTTCTCTACCTGTGACCGTCATTTTCAATCAGACATTTTATCCTTAGGCCATAACGGAAAACAAAAATTTCCAAACAATTTATTTTTATATATTAATTCCTGAAACAAAGAATGATTCAAACAAACATTTAGGGTTTGCCTCCGGAGGAATTATATCATCTCTAGAGTTTATCAACGTCATTCCAACCTCTTAGGGTTTTCATGCTTTCTCTCCTCTCTAGTAATCTATTTTTTCAGGATGTGCAGATATTATTTGTCAATACCATAGTTCAAATTTTACCCACAGTTGTCCTTTGTCACAATTAATTCTTACATATCCAAGTTGATGAATGTTTAGCAGGTATCTACAATAAGCCAAGAACTGCTTCCCATACCAAGGAATCTGCAAGGAGCACTAGTGTTACACAGTTTCATGAAACTGTAAACATACAAGTCAAAAAAATGTGTTAAGTGCTATAATAAAGAAAAGGAAAGGGCTGACGCTATAGAGGAAATAATCCATTTATTCTGAGTAAATTGAAGTGAGTCATAATTGCACAAAACAAAAACTTGTTCATCTTTTATGCACCTGCCAAAATATACCAATAAGTCCCATTCAATATTATGTCAGACCAGGCAGTGTCTGAACAAAATCAGTGTCGGATGTTACCTTCAAAGGAAAAGGATGACACAAATATTATTATCCCCCCAACTGACACCTTTTTTTCTCATTTTATTTCAAAGCATCCTTTTCACCTTAGAGTTTATTTTTGCTCAATATTTTTATAGTCATTAATTTTATGCTATCCCATACAATTATTTCTATCTTTCCATTATTAGATATTGTTATTGAAATAACTTTATTTTGAAAGTCAGATTGCTTATAAATTTTGTTAAAACATACATACAAATAAATAGCTATTCTTTTAACTTGTAACATTCAATTTATAGTTTGTTGAATTCTACTAAATATCTAAAGATCTATTGTTTTTAAGAATACAAACATATTCAGTTATGTAAAAGTAGCCCTTTTATTATTTCAAATGTTGTGATACCAGGGTCCATGTCTCTATCTTTACAATCTAGACAGGCTTGACACTAAATAAAGATTCAGTACTGATTGCAGCATTAAAAAATGCCCATTTTGAAAGTGAACAAAGTGCCTCCCTTTTTGCAAACATAAGAAAGTTTCTGTAAGGACCGAGTGACTCTGATGAAGCATTATTTTTAAGCCAACAGTACTGTTCAGAAATTCAGGTGATCCACGCTGTCCCTGATGTTTATGACTGACATTAGCAATATGGTGCTCATAGTTATGCACTCATGCACACACGTTTGAGATATAAGAGGATTTCACCCACTACTTTCATGAATTGACTAACTGGCCTCAGATAAACTGTTTGTTTTTGTTTTTGTTTTTGTTTTTAGTTTCTATAGAACACTGTGTTGGCCATAGAATAAGTATGTGCTCATGAAATGCTTTTTGAAGTAGTGAAGTACTTCAGTTCAGTTCAGTCCAGTCACTCAGTCGTGTCCAACTCTTTGCGACCCCATGAATTGCAGCATGCCAGGCCTCCCTGTCCATCACCAACTCCCAGAGTTCACTCAGGCTCATGTCCATCCTGGGTTTCCCTGGTAACTCAGATGGTAAAGAATCTGCCTGCAATGCAGGAGACCCGGGTTCAATCCCTGGGTTTGGAATATCCCCTGGAGATGGCAACCCACTCCAGTATTTTTGCCTGGAGAATCCCATGAACAGAGAACCTTGGATTTTTACCTAAAAATTAGGAAATCACTTTATTAATGATAAAATCTCTCTTGAAAAATGTTAGAATAGTCTCTTAAATCACTGTTCTTCTTCTTTTAAATTTAAATCTGACAGATTCTAGTTACTGAACAAATTGAGCAATGTGATGATTGATGCTTCCATGAGAAAATAGAGAATATTTAATCAATATTCCCTGTTGTTCTTTGCTGTTCAGTCACTAAGTTGTGTCCAAATTTGTGACCCCATGGACTACAGCATACCAGGCTTCCCTCTTCTCCACTGTCTCATGTCTATTGAGTCGGTTGTGCTATCTAATCATCTCATCCTCTGCCACCCTCTTCTCCTTCTACCTTCAGTCTTTCCCAGCATCAGGGTCTTTTCCTATGAGTCTGCTCTTTGCATCAGGTGTCCAAATTTTTGGAGCTTCAGCTTCAGCATCAGTCCTTCCAATGAATATTCAGGACTGATTTCCTTTAGGATTGACTGGTTGGATCTCCTTGCAGTCCAAGGAACTCTCTAGAATCTCCTCCAGTGTCACAATTCAAAAGCATCAATTCTTCGACATGCAGCCTTCTCTATGATCCAGCTCTCCCACCCATACATGACAACTGGAAAAGCCATAACTTTGACTAGATGGACCTTCATCAGCAAAGTGATGTCTTTGCTTTTTAATATGCTGTCTAGGTTGGTCATAGCTTTCCTTACAAGAAGTAAATGTTGTTTAATTTCAGGGATGCAGTCACCATCCACAGTGGTTTTGGATCCCAAAAATATGAAGACTGTCACTTCTTTTCAATTTCTATTTGCCACAAAGTGATGGGACTGGATACCATGATCTTAGTTCTTTGAATGTTGAATTTCAAACCAGCTTTTTCATTCTCCTCTTTCACCCTCATCAAGAGGCTCTTTAGTTCTTCTTCGCTTTCTGCCATTATAGTGGTATTATTTGCATATCTGATGCACTTTCCTTTTTTTTTTTTTTTTTTGATGCACTTTCCTAAGGAGCAATAACTATTGTAACATAGCTGCATTTTCCTTTCCACCTATCTGAAAGATCATCAGCTCTAACTCTAGGTTTTGTTGTTGTTGTTGTTTTAAGTGAAAATCAGTCCTAGTGTATTTAAACAAATAGTTTAGTATTTTAGGAAACAATCACGTTATAAGTCTAATATTTTTATTCATGCATGTTTTCTTTGGAGTAGTGGATATTTGAAGAATGTTTAGACTTTTACACTCACACATGTACGTATGGAGGAGAGAAAAAGAAATAATAATTTTCAAAGATCAGGCATTGTTTTAATATTGGGTTGCCCAAAATGTTCGTTGGACTTCTTCCATCAGATCTTGCAGAAAACCTGAACAAATCTTTCTGGCCAACTTAATATCTGTTGTTTCACTTAATGTTATCACAAATACTATTATTTCAGTATTATAGTTTCCATTTTAGAGATGAGCATACAGAGACTGCAGATTACTAACATAAAATCACACAACTTAGAAAGTGAAAAGTGAAAGTGGCTCAGTTGTGTCAGACTCTTTGTGACCCCATGAACTGTATCCATGGAATTCTCCAGGCCAGAATACTGGAGTAGGTAGCCTTTCCTATCTCCAGGGGATCTTCCCAACACAGGGATAAAACCCAGTTCTCCTGCATTGCAGGTGGATTCTTTACCCACTGAGCCACAAGGGAAGCCCAAGAATACTGGAGTGGGTCGCCTATCCCTTCTCCAGCGAATCTTCCTGACCCAGGAATGAAACCAGGGTCTCTTGCATTGCAGGCCGATTCTTTACCAATTAAACTATGAGGGAACTCTATGTTTGTATGAATACTGGAGTGGGTAGCTTTGAAGACTATTTCAAATATGTCTGATTTCCAAGTTTGTTGCTATTTTTTTTTTTTTTTTTTTTTTTTACTATACCTTCCTTTTTGTCACTATGGTTTGTTGATGACAAAAACCACACAATGAATAAAGCTGTAATTTTCTGTCTTCCAATAATGCTATTGACCAGATATTTAACTGTTCCTGGACACTGAACGATATAATCCACCATGAGAAGACGTCCTATTTTATTATCTATAATAAATTCAACATGTTTAATAAAGTAAGATTTATAACCAGATCCTGACTCCATCATTTGTCAACTAAATTAAGAGTTAAAAGCATGAATTCTGGAATCAGATTCACTGAGCAGATTACTCAACCTCTCCCTGCCCGTTTTCTCTTCTGTGAGATTAATATATGGTGCTTTCTCGTAGGGAAGTTGTGTAGAGGAAATGGATTATTACCTAAAATATTTAGCACAGTACTTGTTACATATTTTTCACTCAATAAAATTAACTAATTTCATTATTAAATAGAAAATTACTCAGTTGTTTGAGACTCTTCCTCCTCATAGCCTTATTTTTCATTTAGTACTGTTTAGATATAATACCCTTATAGGTTTGATTATTTAATTTAAACCAATGTTTCCCATGATACTATAAACACCTTAAAAGAAATTGAAAAGTGAAATCGCTCAGTTGTGTCTGACTCTTTGCAATCCCATGGACTGTAGCCTGCCAGGTTCCTCTGTCCATGGAATTTTTCAGGCAAGAGTACTGGAGTGGGTGGCCATTTCCTTCTCCAGGGGATCTTCTTAACCCAGGGATCAAACCCGGATCAAACATTGCAGGCAGACCACTTACTGTTTAAGCCACCAAGAAATCCTTTTAAATAAACATCTTAAGGCCAGATATAACATTTGAAAGCATTTATTTCTCTATTACTTAGCCTGGTACATGGTCAGTATTCCCTAAAACATAGGTATGTGATAGATAGAAGATAGATAGAGGGATAGATAGACATATAGACAACTTTTACAAAGTGGAAATTACAAGTCTTATAATGTGAAGAGAATTAGACACCATGTCAACATACTGATGGTATCATAAATGTGTATAATTTATTCATGTGTAATAAATCTGTTTTTGTTTCCTTAAACAGAAGAATTCAACCGGAAATGTTCAGAATAAATCAGACAAGAAATAAGGATTTTAGCCTCCTGAAACTGGGCAGTTGTTCAGTTTTGCAACTTGTCTTCTTCATCTTATTCCTATTTTCCTGTATTCTTTTTCTTGTCGAAAACTTAGACCTAACTTTGAGATTCACACCTTCATACTTCCACTTTGCCAATAGGCCAATCTCACACATTCTGGTTAATATTTTGTTTAAAAAAGTCATTTTCTTGTCCAACTTATTTGAAGAGTATAATATGATTACGTTCCTGATAACTCAAGGTTTCATTCTTGCTGCTCTCTGTGACCATTACATCCATATGATTACCTACTTTTCATGTAGTTTCATGTACTCTTCATGTCGTTAAGTCCAAAATGTACACTTGTGTGGCTACCATTGCCTATACATGAGGTTTCGCATAGATTTGTATACAACATCACAGTTGTTTTCTGCAGAGCTGGTGATATGGAGCAATATTATGGTGTCTTGCCGTTTTGTAACTACTAAGATCAAATGAAATTGTTATCATAGATTATATTGGAACTTCAAAATATGATTAAGAATATATGGTAATCTCAAAAATTTACATTTTTAGAAATGAATTTTTCATCTTTTTAATCTTTGCAAGCCAGAAAAATATCCCTGCTTTGTAATCCTCTTATGAATATGGTACTTCCTTGGAAGAATGAAAAGCAAAATTGAAGTAGTGTCTCTCCTACGTATTTGTGACTCTTCATTTGAACTGCCAAATAAATAGAAAGTAAGAATATAAAGAATACCACATTTGAATTACTACATATTACTCTTTAACCATAAGGATGAAGAATCACTACCTGAAAAATTTGAATGGGTCATATTTTATTTTCTTTTACTCTGGGATATTGTAAACATGATTATTTGTTTTATTTGAATAATAGAATAAATATTATACGTTTTAAGAATATTCAATCTAGAGCCAAATAATATTTATATCAATGACTTACTTAAAATCCTTGGCTCTGAATCCTTGATTCCTTACTTTAAAACTCATTGTCAAATAAATAAATAAAATAAAACTCATCTCACATTCTACAAGTAGATGTTCAATGGAAAATTAATTGTTGAATAAATTTTTCTGAGTTTTAAAGAAATAAAATGATATTATTGAACTTAGAAAATCAGAATGCATGTAAAATTAGTCATTGATTTGGAAATTACAGTATATTTTATTTATTTTTACTATTAATATGATTTTTTATTTTTTATTATTTTTAATTAATTAATTGATTTTTTTTTAGTTTACAATATTGTATTGGATTTGCCATACATCAACATGCCACGGGTGTAAACGTGTTCCCCATTCTGAACCTCCCTTCCACCTCCCTCCCCATACCGTTCCTCTGGGTCATCCCAGTGCACCAGCCCCGAGCTTTCTGTATCTCACATCCAACCTGGACTGGCGATTCATTTCTTATATGATATACATGTTTTAATGCCATTCTCCCAAATCATACCCTCCTCCTTCTCCCACAGAGTCCAAAAGACTGTTCTATACATCTGTGTCTCTTTTGCTGTCTCATGTACAGGGTTGTCGTTACCATCTTTCTAAATTCCATATATATGCGTTCGTATATTGTATTGGTGTTTTTCTTTCTGACTTACTTCACTCTGTATAATAGGCTCCAGTTTCATCCACCTCATTAAAACTGATTCAAATGTGTTCTTTTTAATGGCTGAGTAATATTCCATTGTGTATATGTACCACAGCTTTCTTATCCATTCATCTGCTGATGGACATCTAGGTTGTTTCCATGTTCTGGTTATTATAAACAGTGCTGTGATGAACATTGTGTCTCTTTCAATTCTGGTGTCCTCGGTGTGTATGCCCAGCAGTGGGATTGCTGGATCATAAGGCAGCTCTATTTCCAGTTTTTTAAAAAATCTCCATACTGTTCTCCATAGTGGATACACTAGTTTGCATTCCCACCAACAGTGTAAGAGGGTTCCCTTTTCTCCACACTCTCTCCAGCATTTATTGCTTGTAGACTTTTGAATCACAGCCATTCTGACCTGCGTGAAATGCTACCTCATTGTGGTTTTGGTTTGCATTTCTCTGATAATGGGTGATGTTGAGCATCTTTTTATGTGTTTGTTAGCCACCTGCATGTCTTCTTTGACGAAATGCCTATTTAGTTCTTTGGCCCATTTTTTGATTGGGTCGTTTATTTTTCTGGAATTGAGCTGCAGGAGTTGCTTGTGTATTTTTGAAATTAGTTGTCAGTTGCTTCATTTGTTATTATTTTCTCCCATTCTGAAGGCTGTCTTTTCACCTTGCTTATAGTTTCTTTTGTTGTGCAGAAGCTTTTTGATTTTAATTAGATCTCATTTGTTTATTTTTGCTTTTATTTCCAATATTCTGGGAGGTGGGGCATAGAGGATCCTGCTGTGATGTATGTTGGAGACTGTTTTGCCTATGTTCTCCTCTAAGAGTTTTATAGTTTCTGGTCTTATGTTTAGATCTTTAATGCATTTTGTGTTTATTTTTGTGTATGGTGTTAGAAAGTATTCTAGTTTCATTCTTTTACAAGTGGTTGACCAGTTATCCCAACACCACTTGTTAAAGAGATTATCTTTTCTCCACTATATATTCTTGCCTCCTTTGTCAAAGATAAGGTGTCCATAGGTGTGTGGGTTTATCTCTGGGCTTTCTATTTTGTTCCATTGATCTATATTTCTGTCTTTGTGCCAGTACCATACTGTCTTGATGACTGTGGCTTTATAGTAGAGCCTGAAGTCAGGCAGGTTGATTCCTCCAGTTCCATTCTTCTTTCTCAAGATTGCTTTGGCTATTCTAGGTTTTTTGTATTTCCATACAAATTGTGAAATTATTTGTTCTAGCTCTGTGAAAAATACCATTGGTAGATTGATAGGGATTGCACTGAATCTATAGATCGCTTTGGGTAGTATACTCATTTTCACTATATTGATTCTTCCAATCCATGAACATGGTATATTTCTCCATCTATTAGTGTCCTCTTTGATTTCTTTCATCAGTGTTTTACAGTTTCCTATATATAGGTCTTTAGTTTCTTTAGGTAGATATATTTCTAAGTATTTTGTTCTTTTCATTGCAATGGTGAATGGAATTGTTTCCTTAATTTCTCTTTCTATTGTCTCATTATTAGTGTATAGGAATGCAAGGGATTTCTGTGTGTTGATTTTATATCCTGCAACTTAATTATATTCACTTGATTAGTTCTAGTAATTTTCAGGTGGAGTTTTTAAGGTTTTCTATGTAGAGGATCATGTCATCTGCAAACAGTGAGAGTTTTACTTCTTCTTTTCCAATCTGAATTCCTTTTTATTTCTTTTTCTGCTCTGATTGCTGTGGCCAAAACTTCTAAAACTATGTTGAATAGTAGTGGTGAGAGTGGGCACCCTTGTCTTGTTTCTGACTTTAGGGGAAATGCTTTAAATTTTTCACCATTGAGGATAATGTTTGCTGTGGGTTTGTCATATATAGCTTTTATTATGTTGAGGTATGTTCCTTCTATTCCTGCTTTCTGGAGAGTTTTTATCATAAATGGATGTTGAATATTGTCAAAGGATTTCTTTTCATCTCTTGAGATAATCCAGAGAAGGCAATGACACCCCACTCCAGTACTCTTGTCTGGAAAATCCCACGGATGGAGGATCCTGGTAGGCTGCAGTCCATGGGGTCGCTGAGAGTCGGACATGACTGAGTGACTTCACTTTCTCTTTTCACTTTCATGCATTGGAGAAGGAAATGGCAACCCACTCCAGTGTTCTTGCCTGGAGAATATCAGGGACGGGGAAGCCTGGTGGGCTGCCGTCTATGGGGTCTCACAGAGTCAGATACAACTGAAGTGACTTAGCATTAGCATAGCATAGCATTGAGATAATCATATGGCTTTTATTTTTCAATTTGTTAATGTGGTGTATTACATTGATTGATTTGTGGATATTGAAGAATCCTTGCATCCCTGAGATAAAGCCCACTTGGTCATGGTGTATGATCTTTATAGTGTATTGTTGGATTCTGATTGCTAGAATTTTATTAAGGATTTTCGCATCTATGTTCATCAGTGATATTGGCCTGGAGTTTTCTTTTTTTGTGGTATCTTTGTCAGGTTTTGGTATTAAGGTGATGGTGGCCTCAAAGAATGAGTTTGGAAGTTTACCTTTCTCTGCAATTTTCTGTAAGAGTTTGAGTATGATAGGTGTCAGCTCTTCTCTAAATTTTTGGTAGAATTCAGCTGTGAAGCTGTCTGGACCTGGGCGTTTATTTGCTAGAATATTCCTGATTACAGTTTCAATTTCTGTGCTTGTGATGGGTCTGTTAAGATTTTCTATTTCTTCCTGGTTCAGTTTTGAAAAATTGTACTTTTCTAAAAATTTGTCCATTTCTTCCACGTTGTCCATTTTATTGGCATATAATTGCTGATAGTATTCTCTTATGATCCTTTGTATTTCTGTGTTGTCTGTTGTGATCTCTTCATTTTCATTTCTAATATTATTGATTTTATTTTTCTCCCTTTGTTTCTTGACGAGTCTGGCTAATGGTTTGTCTATTTTATTTATCCTTTCAAAGAACTAGCTTTTGGTTTTGTTGATTTTTGGTATGGTCTCCTTTGTTTCTTTTGCATTTATTTCTGCACTAATTTGTAAGATTTCTTTCCTTACAGTATATTTTAAATTATTTTTTGTTTTGATGATTTTGGGTTGAGAACTCTATTATAATATAATGGATTTTTCCTATAACACTTTCTCGATTTGATAATCTTAATTGAAGGTTACTTTAGATAGGCAAAGAAGGAAGAAGAAGGCTGATCGTCAAAGAATTGATGCTTTTGAACTGTGGTGTGGGAGAAGACTCTTGAGAGTCCCTTGGACTGCAAGGAGATCCAACCAGTCCATTCTGAAGGAGATCAGCCCTGGGATTTCTTTGGAGGGAATGATGCTAAAGCTGAAACTCCAGTATTTTGGCCACCTCATGCGAAGAGTTGACTTATTGGAGAAGACTCTGATGTTGGGAGGGATTGGGGGCTGGAGGAGAAGGGGACGACAGAGGATGAGATGGCTGGATGGCATCACTACCTCGATGGATGTGAGTCTGAGTGACCTCCGGGAGTTGGTGATGGACAGGGAGGCCTGGCGTGCTGTGATTCATGGGGTCGCAAAGAGTTGGACACGACTAAGTGACTGATCTGATCTGATCTTAGCTAGGCAAGACTATGTTGAGGGAAAGTTTCCTCTTATTTTACACCTCAACTGATAGATATTTTTAAAAGTAATTATATGACAATATATCTAATAAAAATATATTCATGGTCATGTGTTAACTTAGCTCAACACAAGTAATTAAGATTTGTCAAAGGTAGAAAATATAGGTTTTAAAAATGATTAAATATACACCCACTGCCATGTTTGTTTATGAATAAAATTCACATTTATTTACCATACCACTTTGTAGGATAAGGGAAACAGTTGTTGAATTTTTTTTTTTTTAATAAAAATGTTTTGTGAAGAGAAATAAAATATTAATTCTGACTAAGATTTTCAGGATAAAAATAGGCTTTGGAAACTGAATAGAATTTAAAAACGTAGAACATGGGTGCGAAGGCATTTTATAAAGAAAGAGGCAATAAGAGGCAATTGATGGAAGGAGAATAACTTGATCATGCCTGGGGTAACAATCATGGATAGAAAATTGAGAAATAGTACACAGGATCACATGAGGTGGGATGGGAATGCTTTGCTAACATATGTAGGATTAATTTGTTACAGATAGGAGCCATGCTGCTGCTGCTACTAAGTCGCTTCAGTCGTGTCCGACTCTGTGCCACCCCATAGACGGAAGCTCACCAGGCTCCCGTGTCCCTGGGATTCTCCAGGCAAGAACACTGGAGTGGGTTGCCATTTCCCTCTCCAATGCATGAAAGTGAAAAGTGAAAGTGAAGTCGCTCAGCCATAAATGCTGTCAAACCTGAGTAGTGACAAGAAAGGCGTAAGAGTTTGTCATTATTTGTTATGTTTCTGAGAGACAAGAACTCTGTGAAGAACAATGATTTCTTTTACTACAGGAGTGGCCACCATTGTTAGTCTGGCAAATGAGTCTTCTTCCCAGACCTTTTGTATTCCTCACCAAGATGTGTAGTTTTTTGCTTTCATCTAGGGATACACTTTACAAAAAACACATATGAATTGGTTATTTTGATGTATGCATGCTAAGTCTCTTCAATCATGTCCGACTTTCTGGACTGTAGCCAGCCAGGCTCTTCTGTTCGTGAATCCTCCAGGCAAGAATGCTGGAATGGATTGCCAGTTCCTTCTCCAGGGGATTTTCTGACTCAGGGATTGAACCCGGGTCTCCCACATTGCATGCAGATTCTTTACCCTCTGAACTACGGGGGAAGCCCAATAAAAGTGAAGATGCAGCTGACTTGAGGGACAGTAACTGAGAAAGGAGGTGAGACATGGATCTGAAGCAATGTTAATCTTCTCCTTGCTTTAGAACTTGGGTCTTATATAAGTTTGTTTACTGTGTTAAAAATTCATTAAGCTGTACATGTTAGTGCTGTGCACATTTTGTATGTGTGTATTAACCTTCACTATAAATAGTAAAAATATATAAAAATGATACTAGTCTTCAAAGGAAAAAAAAAGCTTCAATCCAATATCAAAGCATTTTATTTGTCTGTAGAACACAGAGCATATAGATTTTCTAGGACTGCCATAACCAAGTACCACACACTGGTTGGCTTAAACCAGAGAGATGAATTTCCTCCCAGTTTGGAAGCTACGAATTCAAGATCAAAGTGTCAGTAGAGTTTGTTTCATTCTGAAGCCTCTCTCTGCCTTGTAGATGGCTGTCATTTCCCTGTCTGTAAGTACTCTATCCTCTGTGAGTTTGTGTACTGATCTCCTTTTTTTTTTTTTAATAATAAAAACAGCAGTCATCTTTGGTTTAAACCAACACTTACGAACTCATTACACTTTAATTTCCTCTTTAAAGGCACTCTCTCCAAATTCATTCATATTCTGAATTACTGAAAGCAGAGATTTTGATATATGGATTATGAAGTGAAATGAAAGTCGCTCAGTCCATTCAATGGACTATACAGTCCATAGAATTCTACAGGCTAGAACACTGGAGTGGGCAGTCTTTCCCTTCTCCAGGGGATCTTCCCAACCCAGGAGTTGAACCCAGGTCTCCCACACTGTGGGCAGATTCTTTACCACCTGAGCCACAAGGCAAGTCCGATATGGATAATGTGTGTGTGTGTGTGTGTGTGTGTGTGTGTGTGTGTGTGTGTTAGTCGTGTCCGACTCTTTGTGGCCACATGGATTCCTCTATCCATAGGATTCTCAAAGCAAGAATACTGGAGTGGATTGCCATTTAAAGGAACACAATTCAACCCATAAGACTAAGTAAGGTGGTGACACATTGTGACACAAAGTTACGATAATGATGTGGAAGAGATTGCATTAAGCTAGTATGGCAAATATAATGTAGTATGAGCGTCCATGGTAAACATCAATACTATGGTGTAGACCTCTCAATGTAAGAAAAAAATAATATTGAGACTGAAGGTTGGGTAGCATGGTAAATCTGCATTGTGCCCAATTGTTATTTCTCCAGAGAACTCATGTATTGAAAAATAATTATCTTAAAAAGTAATTATTTCATCCTCACTTGTTTGTGCAATCTCTTAGGAAAACAGTATCAACCTACAAATGATATGAATTGTGCCTTCATCATTCCTCAGAAGAACCACTGATATTCTTTCTTAAGACAACTCTTCCCCCATAGGTAGACTTCTTTATTCTACAAGTATTTATAACTATTAAAAGCTTTTTTATTCATGTAATCATGTATGATACCAAAATTAGACCTATGATTTATAAATAATTATATGGAAAAAAAGTCAATGAACATAAAAATGCAGACATTTAGTGAATATAGATGAAGTCTACATAGAAAAGCAAACACATATTTTAGTTATTATTAGTATGAGTATTTATTTATTTATTTTTATTTCTTGCCAAAACAGAAGTCAACTCTAGCTTTCTCAAGCAAAAATAAACTGTTTTGGAAACATCTGTAGTGTTGCAATCAATGTATAGCCAGAAAGCCAGGCATAAAGAAAAAACCCAAGCAGTCTGGAGACCTGTCAGCTCAGACTTCACAGAGTCAGTCTTCCTTTGCAGGATCAGTCTGGCCTTTAAAGCACACTGCAATCTATTTAATGGAAATGTATACTGCATTAAGACGACCACCTTAAATCACTAACTGACTCATGTAAGATATCCAGGGATGAACATTTGATTTCTGCATATTCCTTTTTGAACAAAGAACCTTGGCCCTCAGATTTCACAGTGAAACCAGAAGTGAGACCAGAAACCAAAGATTTTTATCACTGCCAACTCCATACAGTGGGAAATTCTTTATAAAATAATCTAATGGAAGATTAATGGATGGAGAATTTAAAACCTGGTCAATTGCCAGAATATAATTATGTATTTATGTTTGAAAAAGTAAAGGAAAATTTGAGTTATTCACCTAAAAAAATCCTTATTCTATTGAGTCTAAAAAAGTTGCAAAACATAAAACTTGCCCAATTTAATTATTTTGTATTCCCCAGTAAGGAATTGATTAGGTGAAAATTATCCAAAATGAATTAGGTCTTTGGAAAAATAGTCTTCTTTGATATCATACTTTTTTCTCTTGCTAACCTTTTTCTCACCTGTTTATATAATTAGATATAAATATAAACAAACCTGAGTGTGATATTTGAGGATGGCTATGCCACAGGACTGGAAAAGATCAGTTTTCATTCCAATCCCAAAGAAAAGCAATGCCAAAGGATGATCAAGCTACCACACAATTGCACTCATCTCACATGCTAGTAAAGTAATGCTCAAAATTCTGCAAGCCAGGCTTCAGCAGTACATGAACCGTGAACTTCCAGATGTTCAAGCTGGTTTTAGAAAAGGCAGAGCAGCCAGAGATCAAATTGCCAACATCCACTGGATCATGGAAAAAGCAAGAGAGTTCCAGAAAAACATCTATTTCTGCTTTATTGACTATGTCAAAGCTTTGACTGTGTGGATCACAATAAACTGGAAAATTCTGAAAGAGATGGGAATACCAGAGCACCTGACCTGCCTTTTGAGAAACCTATATGCACGTCAGGAAGCAACATTTAGAACTGGACATGGAACAACAGACTGGTTCCAAATAGGAAAAAGAGTACATCAAGGCTGAATATTGTCACTCTGCTTATTTAAATTATATGCAGAGTACATAATGAGAAACTCTGGGCTGGAAGAAGCACAAGCTGGAATCAGGATTGCTGGGAAAAATATCAATAACCTCAGATATGCAGATGACACCACCCTTATGGCAGAAAGTGAAGAAGAACTAAAAAGCTTCTTGATGAAAGTTAAAATGGAGAGTGAAAAAGTTGTCTTAAAGCTCAACTTTCAGAAAAGGAAGATCGTGACATGGTCCCATCACTTCATGGGAAATAGATGGGGAAACAGTGGAAACAATGGCAGACTTTATTTTGGGGGGCTCCAAAATCACTGCAGATGGTGACTGCAGCCACGAAATTAAAAGACGCTTACTCCCTGGAAGGAAAGTTATGACCAACCTAGATAGCATATTGAAAAGCAGAGACATTACTTTGCCAAAAAAGGTCCGTCTAGTCAAGGCTATGGTTTTTCCAGTGGTCATGTATGAATGCGAGAGTTGGACTGTGAAGAAAGCTGAGCACTGAAGAGTTGATTCTTTTGAACTGTGGTGTTGGAGAAGACTCTTGAAGGTCCCTCGGACTGCAAGGAGATCCAACCAGTCCATTGTGAAGGAGATCAGCCCTGGGATTTCTTTGGAGGGAATGATGCTGAAGCTGAAACTCCAGTACTTTGGCCACCTCATGCGAAGGGTTGACTCATTGGAAAAGACTCTGATGCTGGGAGGGATTGGGGGCAGGAGGAGAAGGTGACAATAGAGGATGAAATGGCTGGATGGCTTTACTGACTCGATGGACGTGAGTCTGAGTGAACTCTGGGAGTTGGTGATCAACAGGGAGGCCTGGTGTGCTACGATTCATAGGGTTGCAAAGAGTTGGACACGACTGAGTGACTGAACTGAACTGATGCCCATAAAGCATATTTTTCAAACAAAGAGACCAAGGCAGAGAAAGAAAAGGAGAAATTAGATAAAGAAAAAAGTAAGAGAAGCACAATTATAAGGGAAATGAAAAATAGGGAAATAAAAAAGGAGGGGGCAGCCATGTCAAAAATGAAAGAGATGCTTTGAATACCACAAGATTTCATTGCCAGGTTGAGATTGTGCTTACTGAGAATGAATACGAGTTGAAAAACAGTAATAAAAAAGAAAGAGAAAGAAAAGAAATTGGTGAAAAAGCCATTAGTGACATAGGAGTACCAATTTTTCCACTTTATTATAGTCTAATATAAATGTAAAGGTCAATATCTCATGGAGGAAATTATGAGAAGAACTTCACATTAGTGACTGAGGACTGAGTTCATTCTCCTTGGACTATCTGATACCCAGGAATTGCAGATTATCTTCTTAGTGCTGTTTTTCACCATTTATATGGTCACAGTGGCAGGAAATCTTGGCATAATTGTCCTCATCAGGGTCAATGCCTGCCTCCACACCCCCATGTACTTTTTCCTGAGCCACTTATCCTTTGTGGATCTGTGTTTCTCTTTCAATGTGACTCCAAAGATGTTGGGAATTTTCTTATCAGAGCAGAAAACCATTTCTTATACAGCTTGCATGGTTCAGTGCTGCTTTTTTATTGCCTTGGTCCATGTAGGGATCTACACCCTGGCTATCATGGCCTTTGATCGGTACATGGACATTTGCAACCCCCTGTTTTACGGCAGAAGAATGTCTAAAAGTGTGTGCACGTCCCTTATCACGGTGTCTTATGTATATGGAGCTCTCACTGGCCTTATGGAGACCATGTGGACCTACAACCTAGCCTTCTGTGGTCGCAATGAAACGAATCACTTCTACTGTGCTGACCCACCACTGATTAAGCTGGCTTGTTCCAACACCTATAATAAAGAGTTGCCAATGTTTGTTGTGGTTGATTTTAACTTCACTTGTTCTTTCTTCATCATCCTCATTTCTTACATCTACATTTTTCCTGCCACATTGATAATTCATTTCACAGAAGGCAGGTGCAAAGCTTCTCTACCTGTGGCTCCCATCTGAGAGCTGTCACCGTCTGCCATACAACTCTTTTCTTCATGTACCTTAGACCCCCTTCAGAAGAGTCTGTGCAGCAGGGGAAAATGGTGGCTGTGTTTTACACCACAGTGATCCTCATATTGAATCCCATGATCGGAGGAGCAAGCATGTGAAAGAAGCTTTTATCAAAGAATTGTTCAGCAGGAAACTGCTTTCTATTAATAAATAAATTCAATGTTACTGCTCTTAAGAATTTTTACTTTCTATAGACAATAACTTCCTCCTATTGCTTAGTTCAGTAATGTGTCCAAATACATATCCTTTTCTTAAAGAGATGGGGGAAATTCACATGAAGAAAATTTTACTAAAGTGTATTTGACATTCCATGTCAATAGACAGGAATTTTGAGTTCTCTGAGAAGGCTTTGCTTGTCCAGACCGAAAATTAAGAACTTATACATTGAGGAATCAATGTCAGTCAAAAGCTAATTTATATCTTGGGGAATAAAAAATATTAATGCTGGAATAGTTGGGTTTTTTGGGGAGGGAAGGAATTGGTCATTGTTTTAGACTATCTCTTAATGGGGTGATTTGTCATAAAATGTAGCTTCTAACTTTCAAAAAATTGTATGGTATGGACCTAACAGAAGCAGAAGATATTAAGAAAAGGTGGCAAAAATACACAGAAGAATTGTATAAAAAAGATCTTCACAACCAAGATAATCACGATGGTGTGACCACTCACCTAGAGCCCAAGGATGACTATCATCCTGGAATGTGAAGTCAAGTCGGCCTTAGAAAGCATCACTACGAACAAAGCTAGTGGAGGTCATGGAATTCCAGTGGAGCTATTTCAAATCCTGAAAGATGATGTTGTGGAAGTGCTGCACTCAATATGCCAGCAAATTTGGAAATCTCAGCAGTGGCCACAGGACTGGAAGAGGTCAGTTTTCATTCCAATCCCAAAGAAAGGCAATGCCAAAGAATGCTCAAACTACCACAGAACTGCACTCATCTCACACGCTAGTAAAGTAATGCTCAAAATTCTGCAAGCCAGACTTCAGCAGTACATGAACCACGAACTTCCAGATGTTCAAGCTGGTTTTAGAAAAGACAGAGGAATCAGAGATCAAATTGCCAACAACCACTGGAACATCAAAAAAGCAAGAAAGTTCCAGAAAAAACATCTATTTCTGCTTTATTGACTATGCCAAAGCCTTTGACTGTGTGGATCACAATAAACTGTGGAAAATTCTGAAAGAGATAGGAATACCAGAACACCTGACCTGCAGATGGTGATTGCAGCCATGAAATTAAAGACACTCCTTGGAAGGAAAGTTATGACCAACGTATATAGCACATTGAAAAACAAAGACATTACTTTGCCAACAAAGATCTGACTAGTCAAGGCTATGGTTTTTCCAGTGGTCATGTATCATGTGAGAGTTGGACTGTGCA
This sequence comes from Tragelaphus eurycerus, assembly GCA_935064755.1. Lineage (NCBI taxonomy): Eukaryota > Metazoa > Chordata > Mammalia > Artiodactyla > Bovidae > Tragelaphus > Tragelaphus eurycerus. The sequence continues at coordinate 5,240,760 of CAKXYN010000123.1, forward strand.
GAAAGCTGAGAGCCAAAGAATTGATGCTTTTGAACTGTGGTGTTGAAGAAGACTCTTAAGAGTCCCTTGGACTGCAAGGAGATCCAACCAGTCCATTCTGAAGGAGATCAGTCCTGGATGTTCATTGGAAGGACTGATGCTAAAGCTGAAAAGTCCAGTACTTTGGCCACCTCATGCGAAGTGTTGACTCATTGGGAAAGACTCTGATGCTAGGTGGGATTGGGGGCAGGAGGAGAAGGGGACGACAGAGGATGAAATGGCTGGATGGCATCACCGACTCGATGGACATGAGTTTGAGTGAACTCTGGGAGTTGGTGATGGACAAGGAGGCCTGGCATGCTGCGATTCATGGGGTCGCAAAGATTCAGACATGACTGAGTGACTCAACTGAACTGAACTGAACTTACTAAATAAGCATGCCTTCCTTACCACTGAAAACAAACACTTGAACTTTCAAAGAGGGGAAACATTCCTCCTTACCTTGTTTGAGTTCTTTTGACTGGTCTATAAATAAGTTTACACAGATACATAAAGAAGAGGGAAAAAAAAAGAAAACTCATATGTGCAGAAATCTCATAGAAAGAGACACCCAAAGTGACAAAAGGAAGTTGTCTATGTGTCGGTTCCAGACAAAGATAATTATTTGTAAAGATTTTACAAAATAAAGGGACTTGTGCTTGGGGTTGTGATCTAATGAAAAAGTCGCAGTTGGTTTACAGTTTTCTTAACTTGACTTTTCTAACTCTGGTGATAAGGATGATTTCTATCCTCCCGGTGTTCAGAGGGTACCCTCACAGGTGAGATTTATTTTCCACCTTTGAGGAAAAATGGAGGGCTAGAATGTGTTTTGGGGAAGGCAATGGCACCCCCACCCCAGTACTTTTGCCTGGAAAATCCCATGGACGGAGGATCCTGGTAGGCTCCAGTCCATGGGGTCGCTAAGAGTCGGACACGACTGAGCGACTTCACTTTCACTTTTCACTTTCATTCATTGGAGAAGGAAATGGCAACCCACTCCAGTATTCTTGCCTGGAGAATCCCAGGGACGGGGGAGCCTGGTGAGCTTCTGTCTATGGGGTCGCACAGAGTCGGACACGACTGAAGCGACTTAGCAGCAGCAGCAGCAGCAGCAGCAGAATGTGTTTTTATTTTCGATAGGTGTTTCTCAAGTAAACTTAATTGAAATAATCAACAACCATTGCAGCTTATCTTGCTGTGACCTTTTTTGAGCCTCCACGAAACCATTCAGTCAGCAGTATGTCTCACTCCTTTACACTTACCCGTCAGCTCAGTTCTATACCCTGCTTCCATTAACACTCTCTTTAGCCTGAAGCACAAGAGACATAGTCCTCAGCAAATCACACTTTTCTCCCAGGACCTACCCCTGGCTTTTTTGTTTTTTTTTTTAACCTTGAGACTTTTGTCGAGGGGGTGGGGGGCAAGATTAATTGGTCAAATTCAGTGCTACCTAAAGGTCTATGTAAAGAAATATACATAGATATACATAGTTCCCTTGGACTTGAAACATCCAATTCTATTTTCTCCTACAGGAGCCCTGGATAATAAAATGGAAACCCACTCCAGTATTTTGCCTGGGGAATTTCACAGACAGAGGACTCCGGTGAGATACAGTCTATGGGATCACAAGGAGTTGGACACAACTGAGCAACTAACACAAACACATAAATAGATAAAAAGTGACTTGATAATCAGTTCAGTTCAGTCGCTCAGTCATGTCCGACTCTTTGCAACTCCATGGACCTCAGCATGCCAGGCTTCCCTGTCAATCACCAACTCCAGGAGCTTGCACAAACAACTCATGTCCATGGAGTCAGTAATGCCATCCAACCATCTTATCCTCTGTCATCCCCTCCCCTCCTGCCTTCAGTCTTCCCAAAATCAAGGTCTTTTCCAATGAGATAGTTGTTTTCATCAGGTGGCCAAAATATTGGTGTTTTAGCTTCAACATCAGTCCTTCTAATGAATATTCAGGACTGATTTTCTTAGGATTGATTAGTTTGATATCCTTGCAGTCCTAGGGACTCTCAAGCATCTTCTCCAACACCACAGTTCAAAAGCATCGACTCTTCAGTGCTTAGCTTTCTTGATAATACATGTGTCTAAAACTATTATGTCAACCCTTATTGCTTAAAACACAGCTATAATAATATAGAATAATTCCATGATATACTATATATAATATAATAATAGTAATGCTTCACATTTGAATACCAATTTGCAAACCACACAGTCCTTTACCTTATCTCACTTTATTTCACAGAATATTAAGAGTAGAAAATACTTATTTTCAATGGAAACCCCGTGGAACTGATATTATTTTTCCTGTTTAGAGACAAAGATACTGCAATTCAAATCTCAAAGTGATGAGAGATAGTCCAGTCCAGCACCACCTCTGCCAATCATGTAGACTTGTGTTTTATACATGCTGAGACCAATAGGTCATCTAAAGGTAATTCAGTCTTTAAGTATAATTATTTGATGGAATATGAGAGGCCAATGATAAGGTTCACAAAAAGCAAGGAGCTAGAATAGACGTCTCTCATGAAATTAAGATTGTTGTAGGCCTATAACTTCAACAGAGATATAGAGTCAACGATAACAGCAACAAAAACAAAATCAAAGCAATTTACTTAGGTTTTGATGAATGGACAAGTTAAAAATAATTTTTACTGAAAATCTAAAAAATAATACGTCAATTTTTTTTGTGTGTGCGTGTCATTTTGGGTTTAGATTTACAGTGTTTTAATGAGCTATCAAATTCATTTAAAATGAATTTAAGGTGTGTTCCTACTTTAAAATAAGCTTTGTGGGACTGGAAAACCATAAATACAGAAATGAACTCTCAACCACTCACACATGAAGGAACTTCCATAAAGTCCTTGTTCATGCAAATTTCCAGAAAAATAGAAAAAAAAAAAAGAAGGATACTGTTAACTTCAGATATTGAATTTATATTATGCAAATTATACATTTAGTATTTGAAAGAAATAAAGGTTAACACTAAAGCCATAGGACTATAAAGATTAAAGTGGACAACTAGAACTTGTGAAGAAACTTTCCAGTTAGGATGGAGTACAAGGAAAACAAGATCTTCCCTGGTAACTCAGAAGGTAAAGAATCTGCTTATAATGTAGGAGACCCATGTTCAATCCCTGGGTTGGGAAAATCCCCTGGAGAAAAAATGGCAACCAACTTCAGTTTTCTTTCCTGGAGAATTACCTGGACAGAAGAGCCTGGCGAGTTACAGTCCATAGGGTCACAAAGAGTCAGACATGACTGAAAGATTAACACTTAACACAAAGAAAATAAAATCCATCAATGAGAACAAACTTATGACTAAATATACATAAATACAGATCATATGGAACAACAGTATAAATTTGGGTAGTTCGAAAGACAGAACTAACTTACTGAAAATAAACAAATTATAAAGAGAGAGGAATAAATGGTAGCTAAAATGGTTTTTATTCTGCATTTTTAAAGCCAAAGAATAAAACATTGGATGACTTCAGAATTTATTAAGTTTAGTGTGGATGTTAGAATAACAAGTGATACTAGTGAAAGGCCAAACATAGAGTATAGTTTGCAAAAACATTAGAAGGCAGATTAATAGACAATCCATGTATAGTGTTGCTTATATGCCAATCAATAATCAGCACATATTTTACAGATCTTTTCCCCCAGATATTTACAGATATTATGTCAATGGCCATTGAAACAACTGAGACAGGTGATGTTACTGTCTCAGATTTGTACTTGGGAGAACCTGAAACAAAGAACCATTAAATAACTGCCACAGATTACAGGTATTAAGTGGCAGAGCTGGAAATATTAATGTGATTTAAGTCTAATTCATTATAGAATATTAGAATATTACCTGATTAATTCATGGAAATGAATGAAAAAAGAAAAGCAAATCATGAAAATGTTCTCAACAAAGATATATTCAAAAAACTGAGTAACATGTGATATATCTTCAAATTCAATGGAAATTAGGGAAATTAAAATTATAACTATAAAATATTTGTACCTACACACAAGCCTAGCATACAAAACATTTTTATTAACACCTTTTAATATTAATATTGGTGAGACCATGAAACAAAACTACTTAAATAGTGCTAATGGGAATGTAATTCATATAACCAGTTTGTCAAACTATTTGCCAGTTTAAGCAGACTATATACCTCATCTGTAAACCAGCAATTCTATCCAAAATTTTATCAAGCAGAAGTGCACGGATATATTCATATAGAGACAGGAGCAAGAATGCATTTTGTAATAGCCACATCAGGAAACACTGTAGGCTTTTCTCAAAAATAAGAAGAATACATAAGTTTAGGTACAGTCGTGTACCTAAATGGATACTATGCTGTTGCTGTTCAGCCACTCAGTCATGTCTGACTCTTTGTGACCCCCATGGATAGCAGCAGACCAGGCTTCCTTGTCTTTCACTATCTCCTGGAGTTTGCTCAAATTCATGTCTGTTAAGTTGGTGATGAGTGGCCAGTTGGAGTTTCAGCTTTAGCAACAGTCCTCTCAGTGAATATTCAGGATTGATTTCCTGTAGGATTGACTGATTTGATCTCATTGCAGTCCAAAAGACTCTCAAGAGTCTTCTCCAGCACTACAATTGGAAAGAATCAGTTCTTGAGTGCTCAGCCTTTTTTATGGTCCAATTCTCACATCCATACATGGCTACTAAACAAAACAAAACAAAACAAAAAAAACACTACCACTAAAAAAAAATAAAAATAGCTTTGACTATACACATCTCCATCAGCCAGAGATGTCTTGGTGCTTTTTAATATGCTATCTAGATTTGCCATAACTTTCTTTCCAAGTAGAAAGCCTCTTTTAAGTTCATGGCTTCAGTCACCATACACAGTGATTTTGGAGCCCAAGAAAATATAATCTGTCATTGATTCCAATTTTTCACCTTCTATTGGCCATAAAGTAATGGGACATCCCATGTAGCACTAGTGGTAAAGTGCCTGCCTACAAATGCAGGAGACATAAAGGATACAAAAGATGCTGATTTGATCCCTGGATCCGGAAGATCCCTTGGAGAAGGGCATGGCAATCTACTCCAGTATTTTTGCCAGGATAATCCCCATAGACAGAGAAGTCTGGCATGTTGCAGTCCATGGGTTCACAAAGAGTAGGACATGACTGAAGTGAGTGAACACACATGAACAATGGGACTGATCTTAGCATTTTGAATATTGACTTTCAAGCCAGCTTTTTCAATCTCTTCTTTCACCCTAATCCTCTTTAGTTCCTCTTCATTTTCTGCCATTAGAGAGGTAATATCTGCATATCTGAGGTTGTTGATAGTTCTCCTAGCAATCTTGATTCCAGCTTTTTATTCATTCAGCTAAGCATTTTTTATGATTTATTCTGCATATGTTAAATAAACAGATTGACAACATATAGCCTTGACATACTCTTTTCCCAATTTTGAACCAGTCTGTTATTCCATGTCCAGTTTTAACTGTTGCTTCTTGACCGACATACAAGTTTCTCAGAAGACAGCTAAGGTGGTCTGGTACTCCCATCTCTAAGTTTCTCTACAGTTTGTTGTGATCCACACAGTCAAAGGTTTTAATGCAATCAGTGAAGCAGATTTTTTTAAATTTTTTGGAACACTTTTGCTTTCTCTGATTCAGTGAATGCTGGCAATTTGATCTCTACACTTACAGTAATAAAAGAACAATTGCTATTTAGATATAGGGCTTTAGTGAAGTGATTAGGTCATGGAGGCTTTGCTTTGCCCTCATGAACTGAATTAGTGCCTGCACATGCTTAGTCGTTTCTGACTCTGTGACCCCATGGAAATTTATGTTTTGTGCACATTTTGAACGTGTACTATAATGGTTTAAAATATATTAAAAATGATACTCTTCAAAGAAACAAAATTTCCTTTGAATATGAAAGCAGTCTCTTTGTCTACAGAAGGCAGAGCATATTAGTTTGCAAGGGCTGCTATAACTAAGTACCACAGCCTGGGTGGCTTAAACAAAGGAGACTGATTTCTTTCCAGTTTGGAGGATAGTAACTCAAGATCAAAGCGTTAGTAGGGTTGGTTTCATGCTGAAGCTTCTGTCTGGCTTATAGATGGCCATCACATCCTGTGTCTGTCACAGTCTTTCCTGTGTGTACTTTTGTGTCCTAATTTCCTTGCTTAAATATGACACCAGTCATCTTGTGTTAGGATGCACTCATCTGAACTCATTACAATTTAATTTCGTATTTAAAAACTATATCTACAGATTCAGTCATATTCAGAAGTATTGGGAGTCAAGATGTTTATATATGGATATTAAAAAAAAACTATTCAATCCATAACCCAAAGTAAGATGGTAATAGGTTGTGGCACAAAGATATGATAATTGTGTGGAAGAAACTGCATTAAATTGGATTAAGCAAATATTACAGGTAACAGAATACGGTATGAGTATCGATGGCAGATATCAATATTATGATGTGGACTTCCCAACCTATGAAGAAAAATATTGACAATGAACTTAGAAAAGAAAATCACTAGAAAAGCAGTTGGGTCCCATGGCAAATTTGCATTGTACCCAATTGTTATTCATCCAGAGAATTCATTTAGTGCAAAATACTATCTAACAAAACAGTTACTTAATACTCACCTATATGTGTAATCTCTTAGGGAGATGTATCAATTGACAAATAATATAAATTCTGCCTGCATTATTCAGCAGAAGAGCCATGACATGGATATTCTTTCCAAAGATGGCTCTTTCTTCATAGGTATGTAGACTTCTATATTATACATTTATTTATTTATAACCATAAAAATTCTGCTTTCTTATTTAGACAATCATGTGCATTACCAAAACTAAACTTATGATTCATAAATGACAAGATAGAAAAAGGAAATACCAATGACAAGATAAGTATGGATATTTACTATTTTAGGTACTGTTACTTATAAAATTCACTGAATCATTTAGGTGGATGATAAGGAAATTGAAATATATTGAATGCCATTCTCTAAGATTCTTTACCTAATGACTAATAGCTATGATTATTAAGAACTAGCCAGTCTATGGGTGTACAAAGTGTCAGAAATGCCTAAGCATACACACATACACACAGACATGTATGTAGAACAATATTTTCTGTATTGCATATTTCTATTGTATAATCCTCAAAATAACCCTATCCATATAAGGAATCCATTTTGAGTAGAAAAAAAAATAATGAAGCCCAGAAATATTAAGAAATATTGTCCAGAGTGCTTGGATCAAAATTGCTAAAGCCAGAATGAGAATTCCACAAGCTGACTTCACAGCTCATGTTTTTGCAAGTAAATTCTCCTCAGTTCAGTTCAGTCACTCAGTTGTGTCTGACTCTTTGCGATCCCATGGACTGCCGCATGCCAGGCCTCCCTGTCCATCACCAATTCCCGGAGTCCACTCAAACTCATGTCCATTGAGTCAGTGATGCCATCCAATCATCTCATCCTCTTTTGTCCTCTTCTCTGCTCTCCTTCAATCTTTCCCAACTTAAGGGTCTTTTCCAATGAGTTAATTCTTCTCATCAGACGGGCTAAGTATTGGAGTTTCAGCTTCAGCATAATTCCTTCCAATGAATATTCAGGACCAATTTCCTTTAGGATATACTGGTTGGATCTCCTTGCAGTCCAAGGGACTCTCAAGAGTCTTCCCTGACACCACAGTCTAAAACCATCAATTCTTCAGCAGTCAACTTTCCTAATAGTCCAACTCTCAAATCCATACATGACTACTGGAAAAAGCATAACCTTGACAAGATGGACCTTTCTCGGCAAAGTAATGTCTGCGTTTTAATATGCTGTCTAGGTTGGTCATACCTTTCCTTCCAAGGAGTAAGTGTCATTTAATTTCGTGGCTGCAATCATCATCTGCAGTGATTTTGGAGGTCCCCCAAAATAAAGTCAGCCATTGTTTCCCCGTCTATTTGCCATGAAGCAATGGGACCAGATACCATGATCTTAGTTTTCTTTCTTTTTAAATTTAATTTAATTTAATTTTATTTAACTTTACAATATTGTATTGGTTTTGTCATATATCAAAATGAATCTGCCACAGGTATACATGTGTTCCCCATTGAGCTTTAAGCCAACTTTTTCACTCTCCTCTTTCACTTTCATCAAGAGGGTTTTTAGTTATTTTTCACTTTCTCCCATAAGGGTGGTGTCATCTGCATATCTGAAATTATTGATATTTCTCCAAACAATCTTGATTCTAGCTTGTGCTTCATCCAGGCCAGCATTTCTCATGATGTACTCTGCATAGAAGTTAAATAAGCAGGGTGACAACATGCAGCCTTGACGTACTCTTTTTCCTATTTGGAACCAGTCTGTTGTTCCATGTCCAGTTCTAACTATTTCTTTCTGACCTGCATACAGATTTCTCAAGAGGCAGGTCAGGTGGTCTGATATTCCCATCTTTTTCAGAACTGTCCACAGTTTATTTTGACCCGCACAGTCAAAGGCACTGGCGTAGTCAAGAAAGCAGAAGAAGATGTTTTTTTCTGGAACTCTCTTGTTTTTTCGATGATCCAGTGGATGTTGGCAATTTGATCTCCTGATCCTCTGCCTTTTCTAAATCCAGGTTGAGCATATGGAAGTACAAGATTCACGTACTGTTGAATCCTGGCTTGGAGGATTTTGAGCATTACTTTGCCAGTGTGTGAGAGAAGTGCAATTGTGTGGTAGTTTGAACATTATTTGGCATTGCCTTTCTTTGGGACTGGGATGAAACTGACTTCCAGTCCTGTGGCCATTGCTGAGTTTTCCAAATTTGCTGGCATATTGAGTGAAGCACTTTCACAGCATTATCTTTGAGGATTTGAAGTAGCTCAACCGGAATTCTGTTGCCCCCACTAGCTTTGTTCGTAGTGATGCTTCTTAAGGCCCACTTGACTTCACATTCTAGGAAGTCTGGCTCTAGGTGAGCAATCACTCCATCATGATTATTTGGGTCGTGAAAATCTTTTTAGTATAGTTCTTCTCTGTATTCTTGCCACCTCTTCTTAATATCTTCTGCTTCTGTCAGGTTCATATCATTTCTGTCCTTTATTGAGCCCATCTTTGCATGAAATGTTCCCTTGGTATTTCTGATTTTCTTGAAGAGATCTCTAGTCTTTCCCATTCTATTGTTTTTCTCTATTTCTTTGCAGTGGTCACTGAGGAAGCCTTTCTTATCTCTCCTTGCTATTCTTTGGAACTCTGCATCAAATGGGCATATCTTTCCTTTTCTCCTTTGCCTTTTTGTTTCTCTTCTTTTCTCAGCTCTTTGTAAGGCCTTGTCAGCCAACCAGTTTGCCTTTCTGCACTTCTTTTTCTTGGGTATCTTCTTGATCCCTGTCTCCTGTACTGTGTCACAAACCTCTGTTCATAGTTCTTCAAGCACTGTGTCTATCATATCTAGTCCTTGACTCTATTTGTCACTTCCCCTGTATGATTGTAAGGGATTTGACTTAGGTCATACCTAAATAGTCTAGTGGTTTTTGCTACTTCAATTTAAGTCTGAATTTAGCAAGTGAATTTGGCAAATGGATTTGGATAATCTATGTTACCTCTTTTTTTTTTTTTTTTTCCCCAAAAGTGAACCACTTTCTCTACTCTTTTCAGAGTTGTTTCAGTGTTGCATGAAGGATGATATGTCAAGGTCATTGGTTAAGTAATGTTCGTGGTTTTAGCTTCCGATATTCAAACTAATTTGTGTATGACCTTGAACCACTCATTTTGTGTCATTCATCTAGTTAATTTTTAGGATGTAGTATCTTATCTCCAAGATCACTACTGGTTCATAATTTCCCCAAATCTGGATTCTTCCAGTGAATTTCCAGCAATTTTGCCATTTACAGGAAATTCAGGATGGTTTTGCAACATACTTTTAAAAAATGGATCTCATTCATACACTTATTTATATATCTATCAAATTTGTTGTAGTTAAGCATCTGTAGTATAAAATGTGTTTAACCTTCACTCTCTTCCTTGCTTTCTCCCACTTTAACACACATCATACATACTCACACTCACACACACAATGCTTTCTTGTTTTAAATTTCATTTTTCTCTAGGGAGTGCAGGTTAAGTTATAATAATGTGGACCAAGGAGTTTGCCTGATGCTATTTCTTCATAAAAGGTGAGAAGGAACTAAGGACTCTGGGGTCCTTGGGCACGGAAGAATACAGAGGAAAGCTTTGCCTGAGTATTATTCTGTCCATGATTTTCCAGCAAAGTTGAAGTAGTACAAATCAGAGTTTATGAACAATTTTGTTTTCCATTCAGATTCTTTAATCTGCAAGCTATCTTTAATGTCTGAGCCACTAGGGGAACACCAACAATATTGGAGTGGATAGCCATTCCTTCCTCCAGAGGGTCTTCAGGACCCAGGGATCAAACATGGGTCTCCTGCATTGTAGGCAGACTCTTTTCCATCTGAGCCACAAGGGAAGCCCCTACTATCTATACTTTGTGGAGAAACTGAACCTCAGAATTATTTTACATATGCTTTTTTTTTTTTTTTTTAACCCTTCAACACAGAGATAATACTAATCACGATCACAAATAGGTGACGAGATCGTACTTGTGAACTGTTCATAGGTGAAACTACACAGGTCATTTCAATTTTTTGACTTGCTTCATCAGAGACAGGCATTGTACTAAGATTTTCCCAATGTAATCTGTGATCCCCATACCTCACTGTGAGACAGCAGTTTCCTTTTTCTACACATGAGCTTTGAAACTGAGAATTCTTACTTTTCCAAAGACAGGTGCAGACTTAAGATTTTATTTCTGATCTACCTGACATTGAAGTTGATGCTCTACTGACCCCCAAAAGAGCCTCAGTTCACTGATAAATTGTTCTACTACAATCAACTTATCCACCAATGACCTCTACTTGTACTCATTCTCCCTAGATGTTTCCATGTAATCTGTACTTTTGAGGCACCCAGGATCTCTTCAACAGCCATGAGACACATAACGTGTGCATTGCTGTGTTTGGCCTGAAAGATAATGATTACTAGAACTTAAGCACAATGGAAAAGAAAGTGACTGAGGAACATTGTATAATGCAAACCAAGAATGCTTTCCTGAGGTGCAAAGTGTTTTCCTGAGGCAGATATTATGCCATGTGAAGATGGGAGAGATTATACCATGATATTAAGGATATTGGTCACTAATGTTATCAGAAGACATTATTCTGATTAATCCTTCTTAACTTCCTTTACTCCTAAGATGTTTCTATAATTTTAATTATAATTTGTTTCATCATTATCTGGATAGTTCCTTGGGGAGATGCTCTCAATGTGTGCAGCGTTCAAGATTCTATTATAAATAGTGAGGAATTATCATTGTTTTTTTGTTGCTGCTGAAGGTAGGCCTGCAAATTTTATACTCTGCAATACAGATTAATGCATTCACATTTTTAATTTTTATCCTCTTTTTGAAGAGGAGACTAAGATCTTACTTGTGGACCTATTTGTTATGACAGTGTTTTATTGTCTGGAATTATATACTTGGGGAATATTACTATTTATATTAATAGTTGATATAAAAATTCATAAGATTATCTTGCTACCATAGGGACTGACAAGAATTTTTGCTCTTCAGGTTTTGCCGTTTATGTCTTCTTTACAAAGACCAGTGATTTTCACATTGTATTTTAAAATGTATCTGAGTGGAACTAAAGGTATCACATCATTGGGAATTAATGTTATTGTTCAGTCACTAAGTTGTGTCCTACTCTTTGCCATCCCATGGACTGTAGCATGCCACACATCCCTGTCTTTCACTATATTGGACAAAAATTATACTTTTGCTGTATTGGGTGTGTGTATAAAATTCCTGAAAATTTAATGAAAGTGATTTTTTAAATTTGTAAATTATACATTCTATAGGCTTAATTGCTTTAAAAGATGATACACAGTTATTTAACAAAGTGGTTCTCTATAAGAAATTACTTCAGTCATCTGGCCCTAGGACTATAGGATCACCTAATCTTGAGAAGCTTAGACAATGGTGGTCCAATAACTCTGGTTTTTAGGCTGTATGGCAATGCCAATCTCTTCTCTTTCATCAAGCATAAATTATCAAAAGGATAACTTTCCCCCTTTTTTGGAGGATAATCAAACTGAATTTTAAATGTAGTGAAATAGAATATATAGAACAGTCTATTGGACTCTGGGAGAGGGAGAGGGTGGGACGATTTTTGAGAATGGCATTGAAATATGTATAATATCATATATGAAATGAGTCACCAGTCCAGGTTCGATGCACAACACTGGATGCTTTGGGCTGGTGCACTGGGATGACCCAGAGGGATGGTATGGGGAGGGAGGAGGGAGGAGGGTTCAGGATGGGGAACACATGTATACCTGTGGCAGATTCATTTTGATATATGGCAAAACCAATACAATATTGTAAAGTTAAATAAAATAAAATTAAATTAAAAAAAGAAAAAGTTATCAAAGAGGCAGCAGTGATATAAAATTATTAAGAGTGTACCCTTAGAGTCCAATTAATTGATTTGCATTTCCATCTGGCCAATTTGCACATGTCTGATCCAAGGAAAGCCTCTTAGTCTGTCAATGCTTCAGTTTTCTCATTGTTTAGAAAGATATACTAATTTGAACCTCTCTCATGGGACCTTTGCTTATAAAAGATTTTGTAAGGATTCAACAAAAGTTAACTATTATCTTACCTTAAAGCTGAGACTGCTGCCACTAGAACAATTTTTAATAGAGATTTTATTAGTTATGAACACAGTAATGCATTCTATGAAGCTGATCTGGAGATCAGGATGCTTAGAAATCATGTGTGAATATCCATGAATGTCTACAATATATAACAACTAATGTAGTCAGTTTGAAGTGTTCTAAAATGAATGAGACGAACTCTACTATTGCAGAGCTAATGATTATGACAAGTGGAACAAAACCCACATATCACACAGGAAGGGAAATTGGAGAAGTAGTATTATTACTTTATGTTTCTTAGGTGCCTTGATGATTTTTTATATTTTCTATATTTAGCTGCTGCTGTTGTTCAGTCACTAGGTTGTATTCAGCTATTTGAGACTTCATGCACTGCAGCATGCCAGGCTCCTCTGTCCTTCACTATGACTCAGAGTTTGCTAAGGCTCATGTCCATTGTGTTGGTGATGCTATCTAACCATCTCATCCTCTTATAATTAGTAGTACCAATAACTGTTAATTAGTTAATTATGGCTTCACCAAGAAGAGTCAAGAGTTTTCAATATATGAAAATTCTTGATCTTAGCTCTATCTCCCAGTCAAAATCATCAACTCGTATCTGGCTTAGTATATCCACACTTAGCAGCCAGAAGATCTACAATCATGAAAATATAGGGTACAGGTGAACCCAGACCAGAACTGAAATATGAGTGCCTATGTTAGGTGCCCAAATCATTTTCTCTGTGGTGCATTTAATACCCATATGAATGATTTCAGGAGTAGGAAAATAGTTCACAGATATTAATCAAATTACAAATTGTGAGTTGCTACCCTTTTCCAACAATACAAGAGAAGACTCTACACTTGGACATCACCAGATGGTAAACACTGAAATCAGATTGATTATATTCTTTGCAGCCAAAGATGGAGAAGCTCTATACAGTCAGCAAAAACAAGACCAGGAGCTGACTGTGGCTCAGAACATGAACTCCTTATTGCCAAGTTCAGACTTAAATTGAAGAAAGTGGGGAAAACCACTGCACCATTCAGGTATGACCTAAATCAAATCCATTATTATACAGTGGAAATGAGAAATAGATTTAAAGGACTAGATCTAATAGACAGAGTGTCTGATGAACTATGGATGGAGGTTTGTGACATTAAAAAGGAGACAGGGATCAAGACCATCCACAAGAAAAGGAATGCAAAAAAGCAAAATGGCTGTCTGAAGAGGCCTTACAAATATCTGTGAAAAGAAGAGAAGCGAAAAGCAAAGGAGAAAAGGAAAGATATACCCATTTGAATGCAGATTTCCAAAGAATGGCAAGGAGAGATAAGAAAGCCTTCCTCAGTGATCAATGCAAGGGAACAGAGAAAAGCAATAGAATAGGAAAGACTAGAGATACCAAGGAATATTTCATGCAAAGATGGGCTCAATAAAGGACTGAAATGTTATGGACCTAAGAGAAGCAGGAGATATTAAGAAGAGGTGGCAAGAATACAGAGAAAAACTATGCAAAAAAGATCTTCATGATCCAGATAATCATGATGGTGTGATCACATGCCTATAGCCAGACATCCTGGAATGTGAAGTCAAGTGGGCCTTAGAAAGCATCACTATGAACAAAGCTATTGGAGGTGATGGAATTCCAGTGGAGCTATTTCAAATCCTGAAAGATGATGCTGTGAAAGTGCTGCACTCAATATGCCAGCAGATTTGGAAAACTCATCAGTGGCCACAGGACTGGAAAAGGTTGGTTTTCATCTCAATGCCAAAGAAAGGCAATGCCAGAGTATACTCAAACTACCACACAATTGCACTCATCTCACACGCTAGTAAAGTAATGCTCAAAATTCTCCAAGCCAGGCTTCAGCAATACATGAACCGTGAACTTGCAGATGTTCAAGCTGGCTTTAGAAAAGGCAGAGGAACCAGAGATCAAATTGCCAACATCCACTGGATCATTAAAAAAGCAAGAGAGTTCCAGAAAAAATCTATTTCTGCTTTATTGACTATACCAGAACTTTTGACTGTGTAGATCACAATAAACTGTGGACAATTCTGAAAGAGCTGGAAATACCAGACCACCTGACCTGCCTCTTGTGAAACCTGTATGCTGTTCAGGAAGCAACAGTTAGAACTGGACATGTAACAATAGACTGGTTCCAAATAGGAAAAGGAGTACAGCAAAGCTGTATATTGTCACTCTGCTTATTTAACTTATATGCAGAGTACATATCATGAGAAACACTGAGCTGAAAGAAGCAGAAGTTGGAATCAAAATTGCCAGGAGAAATATCAATAACCTCAAATATGCAAATGACACCACCCTTATGGCAGAAAGTGAAGAAGAACTAAAGAGCCTCTTGATGAAAGTGAAAGAGGAGAGTGGAAAAAGTTGGCTTAAAGCTCAATATTCATAAAACTAAGATCATGGCATCCGGTCCCATCACTTCATGGAAAATAGATGGGAAAACAGTGGAAACAATGGCTAAATTTATTTCGGGGCGCTTCAAAATCACTGCACATGGTGATTGCAGCCATGAAATTAAAAAATACTTACTTCTCCAAAGGAAAGTTATGACCAATCTAGACAGCATATTGAAAAGCAGAGACATTATTTTGCCAACAAAGGTCTGTCTAGTCAAGGCTATGATTTTACCAGGGGTCATGTATGGTTGTGAGAGTTGGACTACAAAGAAATTTGAGCGCCAAGGAATTGATGCTTTTGAACTATGTTGTTGGAGAAGACTCTTGAGAGTCCCTTGGACTGCAAGAAGATCCAACCAGTCCATCCTTAAGGAGATTAGTGTGGGTGTTCTTTGGAAGGACTGATGTTGAAGCTGAAACTCTGGTATTTTGGCCACCTGATGTAAAGAGCTGACTCATTTGAAAAGATCCTGATGTTAGGAATTATTAAAGTCAGGAGGAGAAGGGGACGACAGAGGATGAGATGGTTGGATGGCATCACCGACACAATGGACCTGAGTTTGGGTAAACTCCAGGATTAGTGATGCATAGGGAGGCTTGGTACACTGTGCTTCATGGGGTTGCAAAGAGTCTTACACGACTGAGTGAACTGAACTGAACTTATTGGAGGGAGCCATGATACAATCTGTCTACACACTGAGTGATGATGAACTTATTGGAGGGGGCCTGATACAATCAGAGTTTATACACGTATTAAAATAGTTCCTCTTCTAAATTTTGTATTTTCATTTTCCTCAATATTTGTATATAACTGGCTACTTGCCCATAACTGAAAAGTCAATCCTCAAAGAGATCTTTGACTACTCTGTGTGCATCCTGCTTCTGCTTATTTCTCTGTTTATCAGCATGCTCCATTTTTGTCTCACAGTAGTTCCAGTCCCTAAATTGTCTCATTTGTATGTTTTTCATTCACTCATTTTCAAAAAGAATCAATTATGATACAAACCAGAATCTCACATAGCTCATTCAATTTCATATTATAAAACTTAGGATCCTTCTAGATACTTCTAAAATACCTCTTAGATATAATGTAACACATAATAAATATAACATAGCAAATATATTTGGCATAAAATTGGTTTTGATGTCTGTAAATGAATTATTATAAGAAATTATAACTACAGCCCACTTTATGTCATAATATTCTCTTCAAGCAATATTATTATGAGGATCTTAAATTCCCGAGATGATGTTAATCCTACAGATGCATCCCTAAGTACTCAGAGCAGTTTACTTCTCACAAGACTTATCTGGGACAGTATATTAAATGGAGAAAACATTCCTTGTGGACATTTTTCTTGTAATGGCATTGAATTTGAAAATAAATAATTGGACATATAATGGATTGTTGCTTAAAGCAGTAGAATCTGAAATAGGACAGTAATTTTAAAAACATGGCACCTGAATTTTATATGTAAATAGGATTTATCAATTGATATAATTTTGATATGGTGATTGAACCACTTGCAGTTTACTTTTCTGAGATAGCTGTTAAATTGATACAGTCTGTGTCGTTAAATACCTGTTACCTCATCCTGCAAGGAGCAGTAATCAAGCAAGTGAAATATATAGCTAAATAAAATAAAACATGATTAGGATTTTCATAAGTTGAAAGCTTTATATAGCCTATGCTGGCATAGTGTAGAAAGGTATGCCAATGACTAGATTGTAAGACCAAGATTTAAGACAATCATCCCATAAAATTGCATAGATAAGAAGATATCTTCTGGACTTCCGTGGTGGCTCAGTGGATAAGAATATGCCTAACAATGTAGGGGACACAAGTTCAATCCCTGGTTGAAGGAAGATTCCACATGCCATGGAGCAACTAAGCCCAAGAGCCACAACTACTGAGCCTGCACTCTAGAACCTGTGAGCCACAGCTATTTAAGCCTGCTTATCTAGAGTCAGTGCTCCACAACAAGAGAAGCCACTGTAGTGAGAAGCCCACACACCCCAAACAAGAGGAGCCCAAGGGCAGCCAAAAATAAATAAACAAATACATTTTTTAAAAAGGATATCTTCCAAGTCATAGGGAAATTAGTAACTTAACATTACATGTATTTGTATTAATATTGATAATGAGAGGCAACCATCAGACACAGAAATAATATTCAGTGGAATTTCAATGATTCACTCTTATTACTTCCCTATTCAGCACAAAGTAGTTGTCTGACCTTGGTTGAATATTCATGAGTCTCAAGTCTTTTCCTATAAGACAATATGTTGAAATGGATTTGGTCATTCTCTGATGACTCTCAGTCTACCTTTACTTCTATTAACCCTCTATGATGTTAACATCATTGTAATAATTTAGCAAAAACAAGTGTCTGATACTAGTAGTACATGAATGTAATTGTTTTAGAGTTAAGAAATTAATAAATATTGCAATAATTACCTATAAGGCCTATTAAGGGATATAAATGTTATTATATAGTCTTTTTTTTAATCATTTATTTTTTTATTAAAACAACAGTGTGCCTGAGAGGAAGACATGACTCTTGCCTTTTAGAATCTCTTCTTTTAGCATAGTGATCTGTAGGGGATATTAAGAGTTTCAATGAATCTCTTGAAGTAGTATGCCAACTTTTTTTCTCCCTCACATTCAGTTCAGTTCAGTTCAGTCGCTCAGTCGTGTCTTATATTAGACTGTGCAAAGTCTACATTGATTTTTATATTATTTGAACTAGAATACTGATAAACATGACCCAAAATTTTCAAGAATAAAATAAATCAATTTGTTTCTTTTAATTTGTCCATAGGCAATGCAGACTGGGTCTAAATGAAGGCAATGCCAAATTTCACAGATGTGACAGAATTTATTCTTCTGGGGTTGACCAGTCATCAGGAGCTTCAAGTTCTCTTTTTTGTGGTGTTTCTAGTAGTTTACATGATCACTCTGATAGGGAACATTGGTATGATTATTTTGATCAGCATCAGCCCCCAGCTTCAGAGCCCCATGTACTTTTTCTTGAGTCATTTGTCTTTTGTGGATGTGTGGTTCTCTTCCAATGTCACTCCAAAGATGCTTGAAAACTTACTATCAGAGACAAAAACCATTTCCTATGTGGGGTGTTTGGTGCAGTGTTACTTCTTCATAGCCCTTGTCCATGTGGAAGTATATATCTTGGCTGTGATGGCCTTTGATCGCTACATGGCCATCTGCAACCCTCTCCCTTATGCCAGTAAAATGTCCAGGACTGTCTGTGCTCGTCTCATCTCTGTGCCATACATCTATGGATTCTCTGTTAGCCTTATCTGCACACTGTGGACATATGGCCTGTACTTCTGTGGAAACTTTAAAATCAACCACTTCTATTGTGCTGACCCTCCTCTTATCAAGATTGCCTGTGGAGGGGTCCACATTAAAGCATACACCATGATTGTTATTGCTGGGATTAATTTCACTTATTCCCTCTCTGTGGTTCTCGTTTCCTATATCCTCATCGTAGCAGCCGTGCTGCGCATGCGCTCTGCTGATGGCAGGAAGAAGGCATTCTCCACCTGTGGGTCCCACCTGACAGCTGTTACCATGTTTTATGGGACTCTTATATTCATGTATCTCAGGAGGCCCACTGAAGAGTCTGTGGAGCAGGGGAAGATGGTGGCTGTGTTTTACACCACAGTGATTCCCATGCTGAATCCCATGATCTACAGTTTGAGGAACAAAGATGTGAAAGAGGCAGTCAACAAAGCAATCATCAAGGCAAATTTGAGGCAATGAACCTGCAGTACATAATTCTGTGTATGCTGCTTCCTGTTATAAATGTCCAGGCATATAAATTCCCTGTTTAAAATAGACTGTATACAGGCAACACTTAAATATGCTAAGAGGTCCAGTCTAACACAGTGATGGTTTACCCCATGAATGGACTCTCAGGACTAAGCTTCCTTTATCTACATATGCAAACATACTAACCCTGACCTATTACTGTTAGTCCCAGTGTATGTAAAACTGTGCTAAGTGTCAGATCAGATCAAATCAGATCAGTCGCTCAGTCGTGTCCGACTCTTTGTGACCCCATGAATCGCAGCATGCCAGGCCTCCCTGTCCATCACCAACTCCCGGAGGTCACTCAGACTCACATCCATCGAGTCAGTGATGCCATCCAGCCATCTCATCCTCTGTCGTCCCCTTCTCCTCCTGCCCCCAATCCCTCCCAGCATCAGAGTCTTCTCCAATGAGTCAACTCTTCGCATGAGGTGGCCAAAATACTGGAGTTTCAGCTTTAGCATCATTCCTTCCAAAGAAATCCCAGGGCTGATCTCCTTCAGAATGGACTGGTTGGATCTCCTTGCAGTCCAAGGGACTCTCAAGAGTCTTCTCCAACACCACAGGTCAAAAGCATCAATTCTTCAGCACTCAGCCTTCTTCACAGTCCAGCTCTCACATCCATACATGACCACAGGAAAGACCATAGCCTTGACTAGGCAAACCTTTGTTGGCAAAGTAATGTCTCTGCTTTTGAATATGCTATCTAGGTTGGTCATAACTTTCCTTCCAAAGAGTAAGCATCTTTTAATTTCATAGCTGCAGTCACCATCTGCAGTGATTTTGGAGTCCAGAAAAAGAAAGTCTGACACTGTTTCCACTGTTTCCCCATCTATTTTGGATAACTCATAAATACATTTGGATAAGCACATGTTAATTTGGAGGTATCTTTTTAAGAGTTGAATATGATTTCTTAGGATATTTTGTATATACAATTACTCTTCACTTGTTTTATAAATAATATATAATTTCATGAGAAAAAAAGACTTCATCACTTTTCCATGAATATAAAAGTTGGTGGATCCTCATTTACCAAAAAAAGCTTTCCATAGCATACACACATACATGGGCTTTTGAAAACAAAAATGTATTCAGAATCTTCAACTAGTGTCATGAATCAATCATAAGGTTAATTATCAATATATATTGCCCTATAATTAACACTATTTGTGTTTCAAGCAATCTGTTGACTCACCATAATTCTACTCTTTGGTTTGGATTTTGATAGCTGTTTTTCTCTTTATTAATTTAAATAGGTGAAAAATTTCAACTAAAGCCTATCATGTCCTTCTCATAGTTTAAAAAGATGAAACAATATGGATTTTTTTCATTTAAAATCTAACTTTGGATCAGAAGAATGTCCTGTTAAACATTTGATTGCTGTGATGAAGCTATTGTTTGATTCCAAATTCTTGTCACTAACATTACATTCTTAGGTCTATGTTTAGCTGCTTAAGTCAAGCTTTTAATAACTAGAGTGGATCAACCAGATAAGAATCTCTGTAAAACAGAATGCCATTGCACTCAACATGTGTTAAAATGTGATCAGCACAGCTCAAACTGGTATCCATTGGGATCTGATTACAAGTTTACTATTCAACTTATGTTGATTGGTGTCAACTTAATCTACCTTCATTCTTAATATAAGTGGAATAAATTTTTTGTCCTTGTTGACTCTTGCTAAGCTGCGGTTCATGGGGTCGCAAAGAGTCGGACACGACTGAGCGACTGATCTGATCTGAAATACAAGTCAGGAGCAGAAGTAATTTCTCATGAATGAGTTTGTTCTTGTTTAAGGGCTAATGTAATTAAAAGGGGGTGGACAACTGAACATGTGTAAAAAGACTCTGAGAAGTAACATTTACTTGTGATAATATCACTGGAAAGATGGATTCATTTAAGCACAGAAAGTATTGTTACTCAGGCTAATTTACTAATTTCTCACAAGACACATTCCCTCAGATTGGTTCTGAGAAAAGGCAGCTGGTGGAAGGAGAGTTCTTTTTCATAACTTTAGGTTCTGAACAGGAAGAAAGAGTATCATTTGATTAGTATTGGAAACTACATTAACAAAGGTTTTTTTTATTTTTTTTATTTTCAAATCACCCAAGTTTGCTTCTAACAAGTTGGTTTCGAGTATGAAACAATAGGCTGCTTAAGAAATAATCATATTGACAGAGATCATTATAACTTGACCCTTTAAGATCACATTTTCTGTGATCCTTATGGCAGACATATTCCTCAGTGTCCAGTATTTTATATTTTATTTTATAAGTAAAACATTTATCATCCAGCTGTTAACCACCATTCCCATTGCCCCTTGTCAGTGGGATACTTAATGTTGTCAAGTCTTGGCAATGAGCCATCAGTAGAAAGTGGTGCCTAAAACCTAAAGATCACCTTCTCTATGTTAAAGCCATTAGATATGGACTTTTTCTCTTCCTTCCCACTTGAAAATGTTGCCACTGAAATGATCACTTTTTAGACAAAGATGGAAATCCCATATTGAGGGTCTAATTCCCCTTCCCAAACCTCTTAACTCATACTGCTGCCTGAGAAAGGAATAAATTACTTTATTAAGTCACTGCATCTTGGGAGTTCACTTAGCTATAGTGTTATATTTGCTCTTATAATACTTTCCATAAACATATCTTTGGCACTTCACCTCTGCATCTTATCACTCACTAGGACAATTTTTACCAGAGAATGATCAACTCTTTTCAGAAACTATTCTAGTATTGAGAGAAGGGCATCTTGTCTTCTGTCTTAACCAGAAGGAGAAAAACTCAAGCTTCTGATCTATATTAGATATTAGGTTATATATCCCTTTGTCCTAACTACTTGATGAGTTCTTGGGCTTCTTATGATCTTTAAGACTCCAGTTGTCACATTAACTGGTTTTGGATCCCTTTTGACCAGTCATCTAGGCCATTTAGCTAGCCTTTTTAGGTACTTGCAGGTCTCTTTCTTAAGCTTAGGAAATCTCAGCTATTTTTTTTTTTCTGCACTATGCCTACAGGTGCAGATAAGATGTGTTTTCACCAGACATTTGAGCCAGCAAATCTTTAACTGTCCTTACTTATTAGCGGGGCTTCCCCCAATGGCTCAGCAGCAAAGAATTATCTGCAAGGCAAGAGACACGGTTTCAATCCCTGGGGGAACATCCCCTGGTGAAGGAAATGGCAACCCACTCCAGTATTCTTGCCTGGAAAATCCCATGGACAGAGGAGCCTGGTGGGTTACAGTCCCTAGGCTCACATAGGGTCGAACACAACTGAGCACGCACACACTTACAAGCACTTATTATGAGTGAAGAGTGAAATGCCCCCCCCCCAAGATGTGTTAAGTTCCTAACCTGAAGAACCACAGAGTTTGGTTATAGGGTCATTGGGTTACAAGGTCATTATTTGGATATAGGCTCACTGAAGATGAAATTGTTAATATGAAGTCATAAGGTGGACCGTTAATCCAGTGTGAGTGATGTCCTTACAAGAATTAAGAAATATGGACACAGATGTAGGGGGAAGAAGACCATGTGAAGAGAGCAGAGACTAGAGTGATGTTTACAAGCCAATGAATGCCTGAGACCACGAGCAACTGGAAAAAACAAGGAAGGAACCTCCCCTAGAGCTTCATAGAGAGCCTGGTTCCACCAATACCTTGACTTCAGACTTGTAGGCTCCAGAACTGTGAAAAAATACATTTTTGTTGTTTTAAGTCAATGAGTGTGTTTACTTTGTTAACACAGACTGATGAAACTAATATATTTCTTTAGAGTTTTGTTTCAATGTTAGAACTTTGTTTTTTCTTTAGTCTTTTTTTAGTCTCCCAGGCTATCACCCTTTCTTCTCTGGGAGCTCTTCAAATGTATCTGAACTGTCTTTGGTAAATGGGTGGTTTTGCAGAAACCTCCCCCAAATTCAGTGTGCTACCCAGAAGGGGTGCCAGATTCCTTCTGAAAGATTCACTAAACTTTAAACCCTTCTCACATTGCCAATCTCAGGTTCAGCCTTTACTCTACAGTTTACTATATAGGCTTGCTGCTGTGCTTTTAACTATTTAAATTATACTTTTGGAATTTTTTTTTTTTTTTAAGCTACAACAAAGATGTTCTGTTTTCTTGAGTTTTATCTTTGGCAATTGACAGTCATGATTTCCAAGATTAATTTCTCTGCAACTGTGCTCCCTGATCCTGAAAGAAGTTGATAAAAGAACTTGAAAATCAGGATTTGTAAGTCATTGCTTCTCTTCAGAATTTGTACAATTTACATGTACTTAGAACACCTCGTTGCTGCTTTAATAATGGTGTTGAGGTTAGGTGAGGCATATATTAAAATAAAGTTTAATATAAATAATTTAATATGACAATATTGATGTCTCCACATAAATCTGAAATCTAATTTAACAATGAAATGTGTACTAAGATAACTTGGATAAAATAAATTAAAATGTTTCTGAATAACTTATACAATCATTTCTTTTGTCAGTATTTCCCAAAATAGCAGACTGTTCAGCATATTCAGGAATGTTTTTGATTTTGCTCTACAAGAATAGCTCACAATATCACCCACATGGTAGACACCAAACATTTGAATCTGGATAAAAGAAAACACATACATTCCAGTTGATGGTTTAACTGGGTTTTAGATTGCATCACTTTACAACCACCCCAACATAGAACTATATTCCTGACATCTGACAGCAACCACATTTATAATTTGGTTTTAAACTATCCCTTCCTGTCCCCTCAACCCACTGTAATTTCTTCAAATCCCTAAAATATAAAAGGATCTTAATCTTTGCTGGGGGAATATAGGAGTATGTCTGCATTTTTATTTTGATACAGAAAAAGAGAGTATGACTTTCCAAAACCTGACCCTGATTCCCAGATCTGCATGGTGAAAAGTGACGTCATTTTGAACAACATGAGAACCATGGAATTACAGTGAGTAACCAACGTGAATCTAGTGGGGATCACAAGCAGAGAGGAATGATTTTTAGCAGACAGGGTACAGTTGAGGAATGGCTACTGCATGGAATGACATGGGGATGGACAGGAAACTTACTTTATCACTTCCCTTTTTTTGTCTCTACAATGTATAAAATAGAAACATTTTTGAAAGCAGTGGCTAAATCTTATTATCAGTTAAATAGAAACTATCCAGGTCAAAACCATCAAATGTCACATATGCAAATAGTAGCAATTTGTTAAAAATGTGCATTATAATTTTTATTTATTTTTTCTAGAATCTTTATGTTTTAGTTTATTATCCCCCTCTTGTGAAGCATAAGCACTTTAAAATATATTTTCTTTCAAGTTGGACAAAAGCAATTAACATAACCTCACCCACTTCTTATCGCGTGAACTTCATTACCATCTCAGTTTTAAGAAGATATTTTTCCTTCTTGCTTTTCACTCAATCTGAGGTGCCCCTACTCAAATATGATGTATACTCTTAGCATATTTAATACACTCTACTGTGACTGCTAAAAACCTTTTTTATCTTTCTTGTTTTTGAAAGATAAAAAGATTCATCTTATTTATAAATTATATAAAAAATAGAACACATGTGCAAATTCATTTTGCTTATATAAAAATGGTGAAAATAAAATTAATCTATCAAAGATAATAAAAACAACATATCTGCATGAGGCATAGTTCCAAGACAGTCAGTGTTACAAGCTACATTTTAATATTTATTAGAGACAGGAAATAACATTTTTCAAAGGCTTTCTTCAAGGCATTTTTTATCCCTTGGTTCCTCAGGCTGTAGATTATGAGATTCAACATAGGAATGACTATTGCGTAGAAGACAAGAGGCCATTTTGTCTGTGCCAAGGGAATGGTTTGATTTGGGCTGCAGATACATAAAGATCAGAGTCCCATAGAATATAGTGACAGAAGTCAGATGAGAACCACAGGATAAGAATGCTTTGTGCCTCCCTTCTGCAGATTGGATTCTTAGGATGGAAGCCACAATGTATAGGTAAAAAATAAGGACCATGGTCAAAGAGCTGATCATGTTGAATCCAGCTAAGATAAAAATCAAGATCTCTTTGAGGCTGGTGTCTGAGCAGGCAAGAGCCAGCAAAGGGACATCATCACAATAGAAGTGGTTAATAACACTGGGGCCACAGTAGATCAATCAAAAAGTAACAACTGTGTGGAGGAAAGCAACAGAAAAGCTGTATAAGTAAGGGCCTGCTACCAGTTGCCTGCACACCTTTTGGGACATGATCACCATGTAGAGAAGAGGACTGCAGATGGCCACATAGCGGTCATAAGCCATTACTGCAAGAAAGAACGTCTCCAAAATCAAGAAGTTCAGGGAAAAGCCCAGCTGTGCACACATGCATAGAGAGATATGGACCTGTGCTTGGTCAGGAGGGTCTCCAGGAACTGTGGGGCTATTGACAAGGAGTAACAAAAGTCTACAAAGCCAGATTACTGAGAAAAAAGTACATCAGTGTGTGAAGGTGAGGATCCAACCGGATTAAAGAAATCATGCCAATGTTTCCCACCAAAGTTAGAGAATATATCACTAAAATGAGAATAAAGAGGATTTCAATCTCTCTCTGGACTGAAAAACCCAAAAGAATGAATTCCATCACCCTGGTAATATTCTCTTCAATCATTTGTTCTAGTCTCTGAACTGCTGAAAAGAGACAAGGTAAAGACAGATAAGTTATCAGGAGTAAGGAATTGTTGTCAGATGCCAAAACATGTGTGTTTTAACTTGAGAAATTATTGCTCATTGAAGCAGAATATCAGAACAAGTAAATATATCCCCTCTCAAACTCTCCTGTTTGACTATTTATAATTTTCTGAAGCCAAAAATTGAGGTTTAATAAAAATAATGTTTATAAAAATATGTAATATTTTAGATTTAGATTATTTTAGTTATATTTAATAATAGAGAAAATAAAGATATTTTTTAAATATCATGCTCCCATATTTACTTCTCAGTGGAATAAAACTTAAATGTGTAACATTTTATCTGTTTTAATAGACATTTATTATAACAAATGTACATTATGCTAAATATAATAAAAGCTAAACAGGATATTTAATGGATAGTAAAGTGGAGGCAACAAAATATTTCTATTTGTGAATTAGGCAAATTTTGGATTCATATGTAATTTGTTCATTTTCAAATACTACTTTCTAAAAGTGAAAAAGTACACTTGTAGTTAGAGTTAGAATACACATATATTAAAAAGTACAGCTCTTTATAATCATTTACTCAATGGACATGAGTTTGAGCAATCTCCAGGGGGGTAGTGAAGGACAGGGAAGGCTGGCATCCTACAGCCCATGGGGTCACAAAGAGCCAGACACGACTGAGTGAGTGAACAGCAACAAATAGTTTTACATAAATTATTTTCAACACTTATAATTAGGAATTCTTTCTAAATTATCTGGTAAATATTGAATGTAACAATAGCCTTCACTCCTGCTTTTAAATGGTAGCCATCTGTTTGAAAAGAGAAGTAGCAATTATCCGGAAGTGGTAGTCCTATCACGATGTTCAACTTGCATGATGTTCTTTTTGAGAGTTCTATGCTTCTTTCCACTTTTGAGGCTAAGGAAGATAACTAGCTAATTTTAATTTCAGGAGTAAAGTCAAAAAGAAAAAGAAGTAATCTCACTGTAGCAAATTAAAATGAAGTATGCGAAATAGAAAGAATAACCCCTTACTTTTCCCCTAAACATTTTACTCAAAGGGAAGCTTCATTTCTTGTTGCTGTTTTTTTAACAAGGTACTGTGAGTGGTCAGAAAATGTGTCCTTTTAGTTTTTTCTCCTCTTTCTATTGACTCAGCTCAATGTGATGACTTGTACCTAACGTATTTTCCAGAAAAAAAAAAAAAATACACATGCACCTATGTATATATATGTATGTGTGTGTGTTAAGTCACTTCAGTTGTGTTTGACTCTCTGTAACACTATGGATTGTAGTCTGCAAGGGTCCTCTGTCCAGAGGATTCTCCAGGCAAGAATACCTCAGTGGGTTTCTGTGCCCTCCTCCAGGGAATCTTCCCAACCCAGGAACTGAACCTGCATCTCCTTTGGCTCCTGCACTGCAGACAGATTCTTTACCACTGAGCCACTGGAAAAGCATATCTCTATACACACACACACACACACACACACACACACACACACACACACACACATGGTAAATCATCTGCCTGCAATGCAGAAGACCCAGGTTCAATTCCTGTGCTGGGAAGATCCCCTGGAGAAGGAAATGCCAACCCACTCCAGTATTCTTGCCTGGAAAACCCCATGGACAGACGAACCTGGCGGGTTATCATCCATGGGATCGCAAGAGTGGGACACGACTTAGCGACTAAATCACAACATACATATATATACACATATCAGGTCAATTCAGTCATTCAGTCATGTCCGACTCTTTGTGACCCCATGAACCACAGCACGCCAGGCATCCCTGTCCATCACCAACTGCTGGAGTCTACCCAAACCCATGTCTATCCAGTCAGTGATGCCATCCAGCCATCTCATCCTCCGTCGTCCCCTTTTCCTCCTGCCCTCAATCTTTCCCAGCATCACGGCCTTTTCAAATGAGACAGCTGTTTGCATCAGGTGGCCAAAGTATTGGAGTTTCAGCTTCAACATCAGTCCTTCCAGTGAACACCCAGAACTAATCCCAATATGCATATATACAAACACATGCATACTTATACATCAGATCAGATCAGATCAGATCAGTCGCGCAGTCATGTCTGACTCCTTGAGACCCCATGAACTGCAGCACGCCAGGCCTCCCTGTCCATCACCAGCTCTCAGAGGTCACTCAGACTCACATCCATCAAGTCAGTGATGCCATCCAGCCATCTCATCCTCTGTCGTCCCCTTCTCCTGCCCCCAATACCTCCCAGCATCAGAGTCTTCTCCAATGAGTCAACTCTTCACATGAGGTGGCCAAAATACTGGAGTTTCAGCTTTAGCATCATTCCTTCCAAAGAAATCCCAGGGCTGATCTCCTTCAGAATGGACTGGTTGGATCTCCTTGCAGTCCAAGGGACTCTCAAGAGTCTTCTCCAACACCACAGTTCAAAAGCATCAATTCTTCGGCGCTCAGCCTTCTTCACAGTCCAGCTCTCACATCCATACATGACCACAGGAAAGACCATAGCCTTGACTAGGCGAACCTTTGTTGGCAAAGTGATGTCTCTGCTTTTGAATATGCTATCTAGGTTGGTCATAACTTTCCTTCCAAGGAGTAAGCGTCTTTTAATTTCATGGCTGCAGTCACCATCTGCAGTGATTTTGGAGCCCAGAAAAATAAAGTCTGACACTGTTTCCATAAGTACATGCATAAAATGTGACGTGAAAACTGTTTTCCCCCATTCATTTATTTTCCTCTTGCTGGAGGCAAAACCCAGCTTGTGAAAGGTGTGTTTCAACTAACTTATCTTTCTGAACAGACATCTTAGAAGAGCTACTGGCACTACAACTCACCATTCTGGCAAAAGAGTGGGGAAAAAATGATAAAATATTGATCTGAACATCATTTGCCCATTTCCATGATGGTAATACAATAACTCTAGATGCTTTCAAACTGTGGTGTTGGAGAAGACTCTTGAGAATTCCTTGGACTGCAAGGAGATCCAACCAGTCCATCCTAAAGGAGATCAGTCCTGGGTGTTCATTTGAAGGACTGATGTTGAAGCTGAATCCCCAGTACTTTGGCCACCTGATGTGAAGGGCTGACTCATTTGAAAAGACCCTGATGCTGGGAAAGATTGAGGGCAAGAGGAAAAGGGGACAACAGAGGATGAGATGGTCGGATGGCATCACAGACTCGATATACATGGTTTTGGGTAGACTCTTGGTTGGACATAGAGGCCTGGCGTGCTGCAGTTCATGGGGTCACAAAGAGTCAGACACAACTGAGCAACTGAACTGAACTGAGTCTCACTTTGGTTTTCTATGATAAATATCAATTTGGATAGTTTAGAGGTAATTAGGAGAAATTTTGATAGAGTTACTTTTCTTTGAGCATACATTGAAATCAGGCTTATTTTCTTATATTTGTTCTTTGTAATAAAAGGAAAAAGAAGCCAAATCCACACAGCCTCATCAATTTGGGGGTGGGGGGGAACAAAACAAAACACCCTACTTTGTGAATTACTTTCATCCACAAATGTCTCTTTTGAAATTTATTTTTATTTTATTCATTTATTTATTTTCTACTTTACAATATTTTAGTGGTTATGCCATACATCAACATGCATCCACCATGGGTGTACATGTGTTCCCCATCCTGAACCCCCATCCCACCTCCCTCCCCATACCATCCCTCTGGGTCATCCCAGTGCACCAGCCCATCAGCAGATGAATGGATAAGAAAGCTGTGGTACATATACATAATGGAGTATTACTCAGCCATTAAAAAGAATACATTTGAATCAGTTCTAATGAGGTGGATGAAACTGTAGCCTATTATACAGAGTGAAGTAAACCAGAAAGAAAAACACAAATACAGTATACTAACACATACATATGGAATTTAGAAAGATGGCAATGACATTTTGTTTTTTAAAGATCAAAAGTTTCCCTTGAGAGAAAGACAATATTCATACCTACAAATGCTCTTCTTCCTTAGGAATTGGCTTCCACAGTTTCATCAACAATGTGTTTTCCTCTAAAGGAAACCCAAGTCTTGGGCAGAAGTCAAAGAGGATATTTTATTTGGTGTGGGCTAAGAAAGTATTTCATTATTGTGTGTACATGTCAGCTTCATCCAGTTGGAGCAAAGTTAGACAGGGTCCTCTGCTGCTGCTGCTGCTGCTGCTGCTGCTAAGTCACTTCAGTCGTGTCCAACTCGGCGACCCCAAAGACAACAGCCCACCAGGCTCCCCTGTCCCTGGGATTCTCCAGGCAATAACACTGAAGTAGGTTGCCATTTCCTTCTCCCATGTATCAGGGTCTTCTACTTGCCTTTAAATTGTGAAAAGTGTAGAGGCTTGGAAAAGGAGGGTTATGGAAATGATCTACAGTATCTCTTAAGCTACTTCGTTGTAGAAAAAATCTTCCCCTGAAAGTTAGAAGACCTAGGCTACCTGAATGTGTGAAGTAGGCCTTTATAAAGTGCAGTATCTGTTCCTTGGGGAGTTAATTTCTAATATTCCCCAGACATGACTGTACCAGGTTCACTGACCCTCCAGGGTACAACTGTGATTAGAAAGCTTCAATTAGGAAAAAAAAAAACATAGCCTATAAAGACAAAGGTAACAAGAGGTCTTATTTTAAACTAGAATGTTGTTAAGTAATTAGCCTTCAATTAAAATAAATAAATTAATTTTTAAAAATAAGCAAAAATAAACTATAATGATGTCATCATGAAATCACTAATCCTTGATTCAGTTCAGCTCAGTCACCCAGTCGTGTCCAGCTCTTTGCAGCCCCATGGACTGCAAGATTCCAGGCTTCTCCTATCTATCACCAACTCCTGGAGCTTATTCAAACTCATGTCCATCAAGTGGGTAATACCATCCAAGCATCTGATATTCTTTTGGTCCCTTCTCCCCCCACCTTCAATTTTTCCCACCACATCAGGGTCTTTTCTAGTGAGTCAGGTCTTAGCATCAAGGGGCCAAAATATTGGAGTTTCAGCTTCACCATCGGTCCTTCCAATGAATATTCAGGACTGATTTAATTTAGAATAGACTGGTTGGATCTCTTTGCTGTCCAAGGGATTCTCAAGAGTCTTCTCCAATACCATAGTTCAAAAGCATCAACTCTTCAGCTCTCAGCTTTCTTTATACTTCAACTCTCACATCTATATATGACCACTAGAAAAACCATAGCTTTGACTAGAAGGACTTTTATTGGCAAAGTAATGTCTCTGCTTTTGAATATGCTAAGTTGATAATAGCTTTTCTTCCAAGAAGCAAGGGTCTTTTAATTTAATGGCTACAATCACCATCTGCAGTGATTTTGGAGCCCCCTCAAAAGTGATTTTGGAGGCCCTTGTAAGGCCTCATCAGACAGCCATTTTGCTTTTTTTGCATTGTGTTTTCTTGATGGTCTTGTTCACTGCCCCTGTACAATGTTACGAACATCAACCCACAGTTCTTCAGGCACTCTGTCTATCAGATCTAATACCATAAATCTATTTGTCACTTCTGCTGTATAATTGTAAGGGATTTGACTTAGGTCATACCTGAATGGTCTGGTGGTTTTCCCTACTTTCTTCTACTTAAGTCTGAATTTGCCAATAAGGAGTTCACGATCTGAGCCACAGTCAGCTCCCAGTTTTTTTTTATTTTTTGCTAAGTGTATAGAGTTTCTCTATCTTCCACTACAAAAAATACAATCAGTCTGATTTCAATATTGACCATCTGGTGATGTCCATGTGTAGTCTTCTCTTGTGTAGTTGGAAGAGAGTGTTTGCTATGACCAGTGTGTTCTCTTGGCAAAACTCTATTAGCCTTTGACCAGCTTCATTCTGTACTGCAAGGCCAAATTTGCCTGTTACTCCAGGTATCTCTTGACTTTCTACTTTTGCATTCCAGTATCCTATAATGAAAAGGACATCTTTTTTGGGTGTTAGTTCTAGAAGTTCTTGTAGGTCTTCATCAGTTCAGTTCAGTCACTCAGTCGTGTCCGACTCTTTGTGACCCCATGAACTGCAGCACGCCAGACCTGCCTGTCGATCAACAACACCCAGAGTCCACTCAAACTTATGTCCACTGAGTCAGTGACACCATCCAACCATCTCATCCTCTGTCATCACTTTCTCCTCCTGCCCCCAATCTTTTCCAGCATCACAGTCTTTTCAAATGAGGCACTTCTTCACATCAGGTGGCCGAAGCATTTGGAGTTTCAGTTTCAGCATCAATTTTTCCAATGAACACCCAGGATTGATCTCCTTTAGGATGGACTGGTTGGATCTCCCTGCAGTCCAAGGGACTCAAGAGTCTTCTCCAGCACCAGAGTTCAAAAGCATCGATTCTTCAGTGCTCATCTTTCTTCACAGTCCAACTCTCACATCTATACATGACCACTCAAAAAACGATAGCCTTGACTAGACGGACTTTTGTTGACAAAGTAATGTCTCTGCTTTTAAAAATGCTGTCTAGGTTGGCCATAGCTTTCCTTTCAGGGAGTAAGCATCTTTTAATTTCATAGCTGCAGTCACCATCTTCAGTGATTTGGGAGCCAAGAAAAATAAAGTCTACCACTGTTTTTTCATCTATTTGCCATGAAGTGATGGGACCAGATGCCATGATCTTAATTTTCTGAATGTTGAGCTTTAAGCCTCCATAGAGCCATTCGACTTCAGCTTCTTCAGCATGACTGGTCAGGGCATAGACTTGGTGTTTTATTTTGTTTTGTGATATTGAATCGTTTGCCTTGGAAACAAACAAAGATCATTCTGTCATTTTTGGGGGGATTGAATCAAATACTGCATTTTGGACTCTTGTGGAGTATGATGGCTACTCCATTTCTTCTAAGGGATTCTTGCCCACAGTAGTAGATATAATGGTCATCTGAGTTAAATTAACCCATTGCAGTCCATTTTAGTTCACTGGTTTCTAAAATGTTGATGTTCACTCTTGCCATCTCCTGTTTGACCACTTCCAATTTGCCTTGATTCATGGACCTAACATTCCAGGTTCCTATGTAATATTGCTCTCTACAGAATTGGACTTTACTTCCATCACCAGTTACATCCACAACTGGGTGTTGTTTTTGCCTTGGCTCCATATCTTCATTCTTTCTGGAGTTATTTCTCTACCAATCTTCAGTAGCATATTGAGCACCTTCCAAACTCAGGAGTTCATCTTTAAGTGTCCTATCAGTTTGCCTTTTCATACTGTTTATGCGGTTCTAAAGGCAAGAATACTAAAGTGGTTATCCTTGATTGTGCATGTCCAATTTGGTTGCTTGAAACAAAACAAGCAAAAGCAAAAAAAAAAAGTGGTAAACTTTAAATATCCCAACTGTTTCTGATGCACTGTCGTCATTTGTTTACATCTGTCTCTTCCATTCCCTGTGACCTTCCTAGTTGAAGGGATTCTGATTCAAATTATTTGCTTTATATCTACTAACTGTTTTTTACCTAGATGTTGTAAATCGTGTTGTTTTCTTTATTCTTTGCTACATGTAGACCTGAGGACAATAAATACCTGCTGTCTACATCATATATCATTAAAGTTCAACTTTTAAATTACATAGCATTAATTTGTTGTGTGACCAGCAGCAAGAATATAAGCTATTGTTTTCCCACACAACGAACTAATTTCCTTAATATTATTAGTTAAATAATCCATCCCTTTATATTAATTTATAACTTGCTAAGTTGCTAAGTCACTTTAGTTGTGTCCGACTCTGTGTGACCCCCATAGATGGCAGCCCACCAGACTCCCCTGTCCCTTGGATCCTCCAGGCAAGAACACTGGAATAGGTTTCCATTTCCTTCTCCAATGCATGAAAGTGAAAGGTGAAAGTGAATGCGCTCAGTCATGTCAGACTTAGCAACCCCAAGGACTGCAGCCTACCAGGTTCCCCCATCCATGGGATTTTCCAGGCAAGAGTACTGGAGTGGGGTGCTATTGCCTTCTCCAATTTATAATTAAAAAGACTTTTAAAAATATCACCTCATTTACTAAAATAACAAGAAAATCCATGAATTTAGAGTTTTAGAAAACTTGATAGGTATAGGGCATTTTTATATATGCTTTACTTTATGAAAATATAATTCTTTAGAACATAAATAAAGTATAGTTGACACCTGAACATTAGAAAAGTAATGCTCAAAATTCTCCAAGCCAGGCTTCAGTAATACATGAACTGTGAACTTCCAGAAGTTCAAGCTGGTTTTAGAAAAGTTAGAGGATCCAGAGATCAATTTGCCAACGTCCACTGGATCATCAAAAAAGGGCAAGAGAGTTCCATAAAAACATCTATTTCTGCTTTATTGACTATGCCAAAGCCTTTGACTACGTGGATCACAATAAACTGTGGAAAATTCTGAAAACGATGGGAATACCAGACCACCTGACTTGCCTCTTGAGAAACCTATATGCAGGTCAGGAAGCAACAGTTAGAACTGGACGTGGAACAACAGATTGGTTCCAAATAGGAAAAAGAGTATGTCAAGGCTGTATATTGTCACCCTGATTATTTAAATTCTATGCAGAGTACATCATGAGAAACGCTGGGCTGGAAGAAGCACAAGCTGGAATCAAGATTGCAAGTTTATATCAATAAACTCAGATATGCAGATGAGACCACCCTTGTTGCAAAGTGAAGAGGGGCTAAAAAGCCTCTTGATGAAAGTGAAAGAGGAGAGTGAAAATGTTGGCTTAAAGCTCAGCATTCAGAAAACTAAGATCATGGCATCTGGTCCTGTCACTTCATGGGAAATAGATGGGGAAACAGTGGAAACAGTGGCAGACTTTATTTTGGGGGGTTCCAAAATCACTGCACATGGTGATTGCAGCCATGAAATTAAAAGACACTTACTCCTTGGAAGGAAAGTTATGACCAACCTAGATAGCATATTCAAAAACAGAGACATTACTTTGCCAACAAAAGTCCGTCTAGTCAAGGCTATGGTTTTTCCAGTGGACATGTATGGATGTGAAACTTGGATTGTAAAGAAAGCTGAGCACTGAAGAATTGATGCTTTTGAACTGTGGTGTTGGAGAAGACTCTTGAGAGTCCTTTGGACTGCAGGGAGATCCAACTAGTCCATTCTAAAGTAGATCAGTCCTGGGTGTTCTTTGGAAGGAATGATGCTAAAGTTGAAACTCTCAGTATTTTGGCCACCTGATGGCCAGCAGTCTTGATTCCAGACTGTGTTTCTTCCAGTCCAGCGTTTGTCATGATGTACTCTGCATATAAGTTAAATAAGCAGGGTGATAAGATATAGCCTTGATGTAGTCCTTTTCCTTTGTATATGTATGCATCATAATAAAATGTGATATGCAGAAAAATATGAAAAATATATAGTGTAAGTCATCCACTACAGGTAAGTACTCTTTAAACTTGAAGACAGTTCATTTTCCTTCATATTTTATGTACTTTATTAATATATGCTCTTAGAGTATATGACGATTTACTACTTATACTGGGACTTCCCTCGTAGCCTTTTTTCCCCAGCAAGTTCATCAATATCTTGGGGAGGGGGATGGTTCTAGGACACCTCTCCTCCCTCCCTACCAAATGCAGGGGTGATAAATTCCCTTATACAAAACAACATAGCATAGCACAATTGTCCCTCCAACTGAGAGGTTCTGCATCAGTGGATTCACCAACCATGGCCCCTGGATGAATTGCCAAATTCAGGCTCCACAAATATAATAGCCTGATGATATATCAGGATTCTGGGCTTCCCTGGTGGCTCAGATGGTCAAGAATCTGCCTGTAATGCAGAAGACGGGGTTCAATCCCTGGGTCGGGAAGATCCCATGGAGAAGGGAATAGCAACCCATTCTAGTATTCTTGCTTGGATAATCCCATGGGCAGAGTAAACTGGCAGACTACAATTCACAGAGTTGCAAAGAGTTGGACACAGTGACTATCAGGATTTAATATACTATGTAAGATTATTTCCAAAATATGTTTATAATACTCTGTAATATATCCAATTTTAATATTTTGTCACTTTTTCTAATTAGTAAAATGCTTCTCTGGTGGCTCAGTAGTAAAGATTACACCTGCGAATACAGGAGACATGAGTTATATCCTTGGGATAGATCCCAAGGAGAAGGAAATGGCAAGAATATCTACTGGAGAAGGTAATGGCAACCCACTCTGGTATTCTTGCCTGGAAAATTCCATGGACAGAAGTTGCTAGCTGACTACAGTCCATGAACATGACTTGTGACCAGAAGAGTGGGACATGACATAGTGACTAAACAACAAATTAGAAAATACTAATCCTATAATAAATTATCTTACTCAAGATTGGTTTAGAATGATCCAATATTTTTAAGATTAAATACTGAAAAATAGAAATGTTGAGTAAGACAATAAGTCTACTTTAACATTTTTGCTGTTGTTGTTCAGTCACTAAGTTGTGTGTGACTCTTTTCAACCCCATGGACAGTAGCATGCCAGTCTTCCCTGTCCTTCACTATCTCCGAGATTTTGCTCAAGCTCATGTACATTCAGTCAGTGATGCCATCCAACCATCTCATCCTCTGTCACCTCCTTCTCCTGCCCTCAAACTTTCTCAGCATCAAGGTCTTTTCCAGTGAGTTGGCTCTTCACATCAGGTGGCCAAAGTATTGGAGCTTCAGATTCAGCACCCGTTCTTCCAATGAATATTCAGGGTTAATTTCCTTTAGGATTAACTGGTTTGATCTCCTTGCAGTCCAAGGACTCTCAAGAATCTTCTCTAGCATTTCAATTTGAAAGAACAAATTCTTTCACCCTCAGTCTTCTTTATAGTCCAACCATCTCATATATATAAGACTACTGGAAAACAAACAAACAAACAAATAAATATAGCCTTGTACTTGCTTTACTGCAAAATTATCTTTTTTGCAGCACTGTTCTTTGCAAAGTTGTTTGTGTTTGTATGCTGCCTCCAGTGTATGTCCTCCCACTCCTCATGAAATCATTCTGCTGCTGCTGCTGCTAAGTCTCTTCATTCGTGTCCGACTCTGTGCGACCCCATAGACAGAAGCTCACCAGGCTCGCCTGTCCCTGGGATTCTCCAGGCAAGAACAATGGGGTGGGTTGCCATTTCCTTCTCCAATGCATGAAAGTGAAAAGTCAAAGTGAAGTCGCTCAGTCGTGTCCGACTCTTAGCGACCCCACGGACTGGAGCCTACCAGGCTCCTCCATTGATGGGATTTTCCAGGCAAAAGTACTGGGGTGGGGTGCCATTGCCTTCCCCTGAAATCATTCTAGTCATCCTTTTATTCCCATTATTCAATATAAAGTCCACTTAACAAGATCATCCTATTTAATCTATCACCATATTTGCTATAGTTTTTCCTTTCTTGATGAATATCCTCACATTTCAATTTTCATGCCCCCCTGAATGTCTTATTGAATGTTCATCCTCAGTTTCATTGCTGGCTTCTCTTCATTGCCTTGACCTCTAAATGTTGGACAGACACAAGTTCAAGTCCTCGTCAATTTCATCTGATTATATCTACACATTTTCCTTTACTTGTTAATTTCATTTAGTCTTATTCCATTTAAAAGTGTCCATATGCAAATTGTTCCCAATGTAACTCTTCACCTTAGTACATTCTGAATTCTAAATGCTCATATTCAACATCAGATTGATGTCTTTACTTGATAGTGCACTAAGCATCTTAGATTTAATGTCCAAAACTGAGTTTCTAATACCATTCCCTTTCTTCTCTCAAGTCTGTTCCTCTCAAATGCCTCTGAATCCTATGGTTGCTCCAGGCAAATACCTTGAGTCACTCTTGACTTGGAGGAATTCAGATTAGTGCTTTCTTCCAATTTATCTGGCATCCAAATTATTTTGCCAGCTAGAATGCTATTCCATGTTTTTATCTATCATCCTTTCAGCTGTGTTGCCTGTTTCCTTCCTTTCTTCAGTCAATTGTAAAGCAGAGTAATTTGTTTGAAGAGTAAATTAGGTTATCTTACTCCCTGGCACAGAATCTGCCAATAGTTGCCCATTTCACCCAGTATAGAAATCAGATTCTTTTTTATGGTTTTTCCAAATTTATTTTGAATTGGAATATAATTGCTTTACAATGTTGTGTAGATTTCTGCTGTACAAAATGTGTATCAGTTTTAAGTAGACATGTATCTCCTCTTGAGTTTCCCTCCCAATTCCCCCCTCTATTCCATCCCTTTAGGTCATTACAGAACACCAAATGAGCTCCTTGTCCTCTACAGCAATTTCCCACTAGCTATCTATTATACACATGGTGATATATACATGTCAATGCTACACTCTCAATGCGCCCCACTCTCTCAGATATGCAGATGACACTTCTAATGGTGGAAAGCAAAGAGAAACTTAAAGAACGTTCTGATGAAGATTAAAGAGGAAAGTGAAAAAGCTGGCTTAATACTCAACATTCATAAAACTAAGGTCATGGCATCCAGTCTCATCACTTCATGGCAAACAGATAGGGAAAAAGTAGAAACAGTGCTAGATTTTATTTTCTTGGGCACCAAAATTTCTTCAGACTGTGACTGTAGCCACAACATTAAAAGATATTTGCTCCTTGGAAGAAAAGATAATAAATCTAGACAACTTTTTAAAAAGTAGAGATGTTACTTTGCTGACAAAGATCTGTATAATCAAAGCTATGATTTTTTTCAGTAGTCATGTAAGGATGTGACAGTTGAACCATAAAGAAGGCTGAGTGCTAAAGAATTGATGGCTTCAAATTTTGGGGCTGCAGAAGACTCTTGAGAGTCCCTTTGACTGCAAGAACACCAAACTGGTCAATCCTAAAGGAAATCAACACTGAATATTCATTGGAAGGACTAAGAAGGAAGCTCCAATGATATGGCCCCTTGATATGAAGAACTAACTCATTGGAAAAGACCCTGATGCTGGGAAAGATTTAGGGCAGGAAAAGAAAGGGGTAACATGAGATGGCTGGTCGCATTACTGACTCAATGGACATGAGTTTGAGAAAACTCCAAGAGATGGTAAAAGACAGGGAAGCCTGGCATGCTGCAGTCCATGGGTTTGAAAAGAGCCGGACATGCTTATGGTCTGATCAACAACTCCTTCTCCTCCTGTGTCCACAAGTCCCTTCTCTGTGTCTGTGTCTCTATTCCTGTCCTGCAGATAGGTTAATCAGCACCATTTTTCTAGGTTCTATATATATGCAGTAATATAGGATATTTATTTTTCTTTTTCTGTCTTATTTCATTTTGTATAATAGGCTCTAGGTTAATCAACATCACTTTAAAAATTTTACAGGGGTCCACAGAACTGGGAATGATTAGGGTATTTATGGTTTTCTGACTACATTTATCTTAATTCTTCTCCCTCCCCCTATTCCCTTCTTTCTATCTATTCTATCTATCTATCTATCTATCTATATATATATATATATATATATATATATATATATTTAATATTTCAAGGCATGCCAGCTTGCATGTGTATGTTCTAGGCTTCTCCATCCATTGGATAATCCAGGCAAGAATACTGGAGTGAGTTGTCATGCCCTCCCTCAGGGGGATCTTCCCAACCCAGGGATCAAACCCATGTCTCTTATATCTCCTGTATTGGCAAACTTGTTCTTTACCACTAGAGCCACCTGGGAGACCCCATGTTTGCATTCATTCCCTCTACCTAGGTATCTTTCTTTGATATCTCACTCTTTCAGCCCCTGGACACTTTCACAGTGTGAAATGTGAGAACACTAGAGTTGGATTATCTAGGTCCAAATTCTGGCTTTGTTGATATGAGCCATGACAATACTTATTCACATAACACCCTGTATTTTGTTTTCAACATCTTTGAAACAAAAATGGACAAAGTAACTGCTTCTGGTGTGGCTTTGAGGATTAAATGTGTGTGTAAACTATGCAAATATAAAGGATGTAAATTGTGTAAAAGGTCTAGAATCATGTCTGTACTATCATAAATGCCACATCAGCATTAATTACTAGTGCACTGTTTCTCTTCCCTAATTTACTTTTTTTCCCCCAAGATCATTCATCATTATAACAAACTTTTAGTTGATTTGTTCTTTTGTCTTTTCTGTTATTTATCATATGGGAAGACGTTTTGGTCTCTTATTAGCCTCTTTATATGTCTTTGTTGACACAAACTGAAGACTCAATAAAGATTCTCAACAGAGTTGCCACAGTTTACATTTTTTCTTCACTAATATTAATAATTATATATAGTTTTCACTTGCCAAGCTCATTCTTTAAAAATGATATTTTCTCTTTTATGCCTATTAAATCATTGTTGTTTAGTTGCTATGTCATTTCCAACTCTTTTGCAACCCCTAAGACTGTAATCCACTAGGGTCCTGTGTTCATGGGATTTTCCAGATAAGAATATGGAGTGGGTTGCCATTTCCTTCTGCAGAAGTTCTTCCTGACCCAGGGATTGAACTTGTGTTTTCTTCATTGGCAGGCATATTCTTTATCACTGAGCCACCAGGGAAGCATTAAATCTTTAGTAAATTGTATGTTAATCATTAGTAAAATTATGGATGCGAGAGTTGGAATGTGAAGAAGCTGAGCTCCAAAGAATTGAGGCTTTTGAACTGTGGTGTTGGAGAAGACTCTTGAGAGTCCCTTGGACTGCAAGGAGATCCAACCAGTCCATCCTAAAGGAAATCAGTCCTGGTTGTTCATTGGAAGGACTGATGCTGAGGCTGAAACTCCAATACTTTGGCCACCTCATGAAAAGAGTTGACTCATTGGAAAAGACTCCGATGCTGGGAGGGATTGAGGGAAAGAGGAGAAGGGGACAACAGAGGATGAGATGGCTGGATGGCATCACCGACTCAATGGACATGAGTTTGGGTGGACTCCGGGAGTTGGTGATGGACAGGGAGGCCTGGCGTGCTGCGATTCATGGGGTTGCAAAGAGTCGGACATGACTGAGCGACTGAACTGAACTGACTGAATAATTAACTAAATTAACATATAAGAGGAAACATCCTTTGAAAATAATGAGATTGGTATTGTTGGGAGTCAAACTGCCAAAAGTTTTTGAGAAATTAATTTATTGCTCAACAATAATTTATTAAGTCCCCAGTTGTGTCAGGAACTATAGATAAAGTAGCTAAAAGATGACTCCATTTAATTATGTTTTCTTTTTGTTGTTGTTGTTGTTTTGAATTCCTAAATCAAGTTACATAAGGCCTTTTATTTTCTTTACACAGTTTTTGGTACTTAATTTCTAATATACCTAGTTTCAATCTTTCTTATTTAACTACGAAGGAGGATATGGCTATTCATGACTAATAATCTACATATACCTTCATTTGTATTCTTTTAGCTTTTATTTGGGCTTCCCTAGTAGCTCAGATGGTAAAGCATCTGCCTGCAGTGTAGGAGGCCCTGGTATTAAATACTCCCACATACACAATTATTTCTCTGATACTTTTAAGCTGAAAATTTGACTTATTCCTTGAAGCAAGTTTTTATTTGTTTTCACAGAGTAAGTTGATTTGAGGGCTTCCCAGGTAATGATAAAGAATCTGTCTGCCAGTGCAGGAGACGCAACAGACACAGGTTCAATCCCTGAGCTGGGAAGATTCCCTGGATTAGGAAATAGTAACCTACTGCAGTATTCTTGCTTGGAAAAGTCTGTGGACAAAGGAGCCTGGCAGGTTACAATCCATGCAGTAACAAAGAGTTGGACACAACTGGACACTGAGCACTGGCGCTGACTGGACTACATTTTATACCTTCATTATCTTGTTTTCATTGTGATGAGATTTTTGTGCCCTGTGTAATTTCTAGAAAATGATGAAACCATAAATATGAGCACTTTAATCATATTTTGGTTCATAATTTCTATTCTAATGTTATGAAGAAACCAAAACTTTGTGTAATTATTGCAGATCACACACTATCACCTAACCTAAATGATACACACATGGTATATGGCATATCACATTGGTAGTACATATATTTTACATTAGCTATTTCAATCCTATCTTCATCTGAGTTAGCTTTTACCTAGCTGACTCTTTAGGATTTTTTTTTTAATTCAGGGAAGTATTAAACTCATTGGTATCCTTTAATGCATTCTGGCAATACCTTTCCTCATATGTTAAAAATCTGAATTATGGAAAAAAAATAGTAGCATCATTGAATTTGAAAAAAATTAATCAGTGATTCTATTACCAAATTATTTTGTGTTAGTGAATATGAAGTATCTCTCCAGAAAATTTAAAAGTTCCCAAGTGCCTATTGCTTGCTCATAATATATAATATGAAATAAATTAGGTTAATATTTCTATTTCTAGTCAGGCTGCAAAAATTGAGAATATTTGGGAAAACTAAGAAAAAATATATTTTTTGTAGCTACCATTCTTTACTTGTCTATTTTACTGGAATAATTGATGATCATTAAGTAAAGAGAAACTGAAGTCAAAATGTGCTTAAGTGTCAGTGGTGAAACTGTCTCTCTGGGTCTTATTACAAAACTCTTCCCTGCAAACAGAATTCCCTACTGTAATTGCTAAAGGCAGATTTACCTTTTAATCAGTTTCAAGGAGACTCATTAAAATGATGTTTCTCAGCTTTTTCTTGGGGATGTATTAATAGAAACCAATTTCAACAAACAGTTTAAACTCAGGATTAATGAATATGGGGTGCAGTTTGAGTGTGTTGAAGTAATCATCTGATTCCTCAGGATGACTCTTGTCCTCAGCCTTGAAGCATCTTCCTTTGGGAGATCAAACTGCAGACTGCAGTGGGAAGATTAGAGGTTTTGGAGCAGGATGTAGGTTTGACTCAAGCTCATCAATTAACTCCTCACACACAGTTGGGAAAGTCATAAACTCTGAGTCCCAATTAAGAAAGAAAAATACTACTTATAACACTAGGCCCTTTTGATGACTAAACCTTTAATGGACAGTAAGTGAATTTGCAAACTGCAAATTGATGCTGCTATAATAATTGCAAGTAGAATGATAGTAATGATAACTGTGACTAAGATTTATTGGGCCCTAAGAAAATTAAGATCATGGCATCTGGTCTTATCACTTCATGGGAAATAAATGGGGAAACAGTGGAAACAGTGGCAGACTTTAGTTTTGGGGGCTCAAAATCACTGCAGATGGTGATTGCAGCCATGAAATTAAAAGATACTTATTCCTTGGAAGGAAAGTTATGACCAAACTAGATACCATATTCAAAAGCAGAGATATTACTTTGCCAGCAAAAGTCCATCTAGTCAAGGCTATGGTTTTTCCAGCAGTCATATATGGATGCGAGAGTTGGACTGTGAAGAAAGCTGAGCATCGAGGAATCGATGCTTTTGAACTGTGGTTTTGGAAAAGACTCTTGAGAGTCCCTTGGACTGCAGGGAGATCCAACTAGTCCATTCTGAAGGATATCAGCCCTGGGATTTCTTTGGAAGGAATGATGCTAAAGCTGAAACTCCAGTACTTTGGCCAGCTCATGCGAAGAGTTGACTCATTGGAAAAGACTCTGATGCTGGGAGGGACTGGGGGCAGGAGGAGAAGGGGATGACAGAGGATGAGATGGCTGGATGGCATCACTGACTCGATGGACGTGAGTCTGAGTGACCTCCAGGAATTGGTGATGGACAGGGAGGCCTGGCGTGCTGCGATTCATGGGGTTGCAAAGAGTTGGACACAAGTGAGCAACTGAACTGATCTAAACTGAACTGAACAGCTAATTAAATCATTAGCTGATAGCAAGAATCAAGGTCTAACTGCAGGAGGGCTATATATTCCAAAATTAATGCCATCTAAAATTCGCAAGAATGTACTATTTTTGTGTCCCTTTCAGAATGTCTAGCAAAATTCTTGGATACTTTTGTCATTTGTAGTAGAAGTATAATAGATGATAGATAGACAAATACATACATACATATGTATATCATTAAATCGTTTTAAATATCTCAACCAAAGAAATTATTTTTCTTTCCTCAAATAAGAATCCCACTATAGAACCCTTTATCATACCAACAGAAACCAAAGAGCAATAAACTATGAAAGTACATCTCTAAATTCTCTTGTTTTTGAAGTATACACACATCATCTATAACATATATATTTTACATTTTGAATTCCATTTTTTCTATCACATTCAGAGGCAGCAACTGTAAAGGACAGTTTGAAGGTATGTATGTATTTTTTTCACTCATGTAAAGATTTGCTGACCTGTATAATAGTTTTAATAAAGACATATTAATATTTCAAATGAAAAGCTGAAACAACTACATACAGACTTTCAACTATTTTTATATTTTTACTAAAAAAACTAATTATCATGTAATAAGGTTTT
Organism: Tragelaphus eurycerus; assembly: GCA_935064755.1. NCBI lineage: Eukaryota > Metazoa > Chordata > Mammalia > Artiodactyla > Bovidae > Tragelaphus > Tragelaphus eurycerus. The sequence goes on from CAKXYN010000123.1 coordinate 5,284,713, forward strand.
TTACTACGGAAATTTTCAAACCTATACAAAATTACAAGATTTGATTCAATAATTTTCTCCATAAAACCTGCCAGCTTTAACATGTCTGTTTATTGTCAGATATGTCTATCCATACCTCTTGTTCAGTGGCTCCATTCATCTCTAGGTCCATTCATGTTGCTGCAAATAACATTATTTCATTTTTTCTTTATGGCTCAGTAGTAGTATTCTATTGTATAGATTTTAATTGTAAGGACATATCAGATCAGATCAGATCAGTCGCTCAGTCGTGTCCGACTCTTTGCGACCCCATGAACCGCAGCACGCCAGGCCTCCCTGTCCATCACCAGCTCCCTGAAGGTCACCCAGACTCACATCCATCGAGTCAGTGATGCCATCCAGCCATCTCATCCTCTGTCGTCCCCTTCTCCTCCTGCCCTCAATCCCTCCCAGCATCAGAGTCTTCTCCAATGAGTCAACTCTTCGCATGAGGTGGCCAAAATACTGGAGTTTCAGCTTTAGCATCATTCCTTCTAAAGAAATTCCAGGATTGATCTCCTTCAGAATGGACTGGTTGGATCTTCTTGCAGTCCAAGGGACTCTCAAGAGTCTTCTCCAACACCACAGTTCAAAAGCATCAATTCTTCGGCGCTCAGCCTTCTATGTAAGGCGCTCAGCCTATATGTAAGGACATATAGGATGGATAAATAACAAGGTCCCACTGTATAGCACAGGGAACTATATTCAATATTCTATGATAAACCATAATAGAAATGAACATGAAGAATATATATTATATATATATATATATATATATATATATATATATAATTCATGCTCAATCACTCAGTCATGTCCAACTCATTGCACCCAATGGACTGAGCCTTATAGGCATAGTGTGTGTATATATATGCTAAGCTATGCTATGCTAAGTCACTTCAGTAGTGTCCGACTCTGTGTGACCCCACAGACGGCAGCCCACCAGACTCCCCCGTCCCTGGAATTCTCCAGGCAAGAACACTGGAGTGGGTTGCCATTTCCTTCTCCAATGCATGAAAGTGAAAAGAGAAAGTGAAGTCGCTCAGTCATGTCCGACTCTTAGCGACCCCATGGACTGCAGCCTACCGGGCTCCTCCATCCGTGAGATTTTCCAGGCAAGAGTACTGGAGTGGGGTCCATTGCCTTCTCCAATATATATATATATAAATGTAAAATATAATAATATAAAATGTAATAATATAAAGTATACATAATAATTTTATATAATAAAATTATAATTAATTATAATATGATATATAATAGCATATTAAAATATTTGTGTATTTTATATTATTTATTATACATAATCTATAACTATAATATAGTATATTATATATTATACATATATTATATAATATACACATAATATAATTATATATACATATAATATAATATATATTATACACATATTATCTATTATATCTATAATAGATAATAATATATATAATAGATAATTATATAATAGATAATATATAATTATCTATTATGTATTATATATAATATAATATCTTATGTATTAATATTATACCATTATTTATTATAATATTAATTACTATATTAATATTAAATTTTTATATTTGATATTCTCATAATTATTTATTATAATTTATTATTATATTAAAATTATCATTATAATTATTAGACTATTATATTATATTAATATATTATATATAAATTGTATATAAACATATAATTTACATATAAATTAAATAAAATATTATTATATATAATATAAGTATATAATGTATAATACATTTTATGATTAATTTTATATAATATAATAATAATATAATGATAAATAATATTAATAATGATAATATAATATAACAATAAGATATATGTATACACAGAGATATGAATCACTTTGCAGAAATGTCAACTACCCTTTAATAAAAAAAATTTAAAAAGAAAATGTGGCATGTATATCAGCCTTAAAAAGAAAGAAATTCTGCCATACGTGACAACATGAATGAACCTGGAGGATATTATAAGTAAAATAAGCCAGTTAGATTAGTATAAAATACTCATTATTCCACTTATATAATGTATCTAAAATAATCTTTAAAATAATTAAATTTTCTTGAAAGTATGATTTATTAATTTAACAAAATAAATTGTAGAAGTACTAGATTTTCAAGAATATGCTTAGAATGTAAATATTCTGATGAGTTTAATTTTTTGTTGCTTACATATAAGTACCTCATATTCCCTCTATTATATCTCTGATTTACATACTAGTTCAAAGAAGTCCATATTTTAATATAGTTTGACTGCTTCATAGTACATTACAGTGTTATCTATGAAGAAAAACCATTAGTCATTATATATTTATTGACAGATTTTTTTCCCTCAGACTTTCTTCTTGTTACTTAATTTGGTTTTTAGATAATTAATAAGCATAAATGTTGATATTTTATTATATAAGTAATAACCCAGGCTGAGGACCATTAGAGTTCATTTCTCCTGAGTAGCTTTTCCTGAATAGCTTTTCCCCAAGTGTGGTGACTTTTCCCTTCATTTTCTTTTCCAGAGTATGTGAACCCCAGGGAAGATTCATTCATTGTGCCATATTCAGGCTCATCTGTCTTTCAAATTATTTTTTTAATTAAACAAGTAATTTAAATTTAGTCTTTAAATGAATTTGGATCAATGTTCAAAACCAGTTCAGTCACTCAGTTGTGTCCAAATCTTTGTGACCCCATGGACTGCAGCATGCCAGGCTTCCCTGTCCTTCATGCACATTCAGTCAGTGATGCCATCCAACCATCTCATCCTCTTTCACCTCCTTCTCCTCCTGCCCTCAAACTTTCCTGGCATCAGGGTCTTTTCCAATGAGTTGTCTCTTTGCATCAGGTGGACAAAGTATTGGAGCTTCATCTTCAGCATCAGTCTTTCCAATGAATATTCAGGATTGATATGTCCTTTCGGATTGACTGGTTTGATTGCCCTCCAGTCCAAGGGACTCTTGAGAGTATTCTCTGATGCCATAGTTAAAAATGTTTAAAATAGTCACTAAAAATCTGTTTTAACAAAATTAAACTCATTTTTTCTCTAGTTATTAGCTACATGCTTATTAAAGATCTTCATAAACTGTTTTTTTTTTAAATACCTGTCTCAGTAGAGTGTTATAAAAATTAGCTGATACCATCCATTTAAAGAGTTTCATCCAGCACCAGACACACAGAATAAGATTCAGCTGATTTTATCTCCAGTTTTACTTTGAAAAGTTTGGAAGAAAATAATTAATATTTTATTAATGCAATCCTTAGTAAATGCAACAAAAATAGCTTAAATTTTGTTTCAAGAAAATATATGCTTATTTTAATAGCAGGAATGGAAGAACCAAAAAAAGTTCAGTTTCAAATATAATCACAAACAAAGGAAAAAATAAATTTAAAATGGCCAATTAGGTTAAGTGGGTTAGTGACTGACAGTCACTCAGTCATGTCCAACTCTTTGAGACCCCACGGACTGTAGCCTGCCAGACTCTTCTGTCTATGGAATTCTCCAGGCAAGCATACTTGAGTGGGTTGTCATTGCTACCCAACTGTAGTTTTGATTTGCATTTCACTACCAACCAGTCCATTCTGAAGGAGATCAGCCCTGGGATTTCTTTAGAAGGAATGATGCTAAAGCTGAAACTCCAGTACTTTGGCCACATGATGCGAAGAGTTGACTCATTGGAAAAGACTTTGATGCTGGGAGGGATTGGAGGCAGGAGGAGAAGGGGATGACAGAGGATGAGATGGCTGGATGGCATCACTGACTCGATGGACGTGAGTCTGAGTGAACTCCAGGAGTTGGTGATGGACAGAGAGGCCTGGCGTGCTGTGATTCATGGGCTTGCAAAGAGGACTGAGGGACTGAACTGAACTGAAGAACTAGTGATATGGAGTATATTTTCAGTCTTTTTTTTTTTTTTTTACTATCTATATGTCTTTGGAGAAATGTCTATCCATCTTCAAAATATCTACAGACAATGCATGCTAGAGAGGGTATGGAGAAAAAAGAGCCCTCCTATACTGTTGGTGGGGATGTAAAATGGTATAATCACTATGGAGAACATTATGAAAGTTCCTTAAAAAATATAAAACTACAGCTGCCATGTGTGTGCTTAGTTGCTCATTCATGTCTGATTCTTTGCAGTCCTATGGTGTGTCACCCACAGGCTGTTGTGTCCATGGGGATTCTCCAGGCAAGCATACTGGGGTAGGTTGCCGTGCCCTCCTTTGAGTGATCTTCCCCATCCAGGGATCGAAACCAAATATGCTGGGCAACTTTACCAGCTGAGTTACTGGGGAAGCCCACCAGGATATATATCTGAAGAAAACCATAATTTCTAAGAGTACATGCACCCCCAATGTGCATTGCAGCACAATTTGCAATAGCGTGGACATGGAATCAACTTAAATGTCCATCAACAGAGGAAGGGGTAAAGAAGATGTGGTACATATGCACAATGGGGAATTATTGAGCCATGAAAAAGAATGAAACAATGCTATTAACAGCAACAGGGATGGATCTAGAAACTGTCAAAGTGAGTGAAGTAAGTCAGAAAGAGAAAGACAAATATACCATATCCCTTATCTGGAATCTACAAAAATGGTACAGATGAACTTGTTTGCAAAACAGAAATAGAATTAGATATAGCAAAGAAACTCAGGATTGTCAAGGGAGGAAAGATAGATGAATGAATTGGGAGATTGGGATTGACATATATACACTGTTATGTATAAAATAGACAACTGATGAGAACCTGCTGTATAGCACAGGGATCTCTACTCAGTGCTCTGTGGAGACCTAAAAGGGAAGTGAATCTAAAAAAGAGTGGATATATGTATATGAATAACTAATTCACATTGGGCTCATCTCACACACTAGTAAAGTTCTCAAAATTCTCCAAGCCAGGCTTCAGCTGTATGTGAACCACGAAATTCCAGATGTTCAAGCTGGTTTTAGCAAAGGCAAAGGAACCAGAGATCAAATTGCCAATATCTGCTGGATCATAGAAAAAGCAAGAGAGTTCCAGAAAAACATATCTTTCTGCTTTATTGACTATGCCAACGCCTTTGACTGTGTGGATCTCAATAAACTATGGAAAATTCTGAAAGAGATGGGAATACCAGACCACCTGACCTGCCTCTTGAGAAACCTATATGCAGGTCAGGAAGCAACAGTTAGAACTGGACATTGAACAACAGATTGGTTCCAAATAGGAAAAGGAGTATGTCAAGGCTGTATATTGTCACCTTGATTATTTTACTTATATGCAGAGTACATCATGAGAAATGCTGGGCTGGAAGAAGCACAAGCTGGAATCAAGATTGCCGGGAGAAATATCAGTAACCTCAGATATGCAGATGACACCACCCTTATTGCAGAAAGTGAAGAGGAACTAAAAAGCCTCTTGATGAAAGTGAAAGAGGAGAGTGAAAAAGATGGCTTAAAGCTCAACATTCAGAAAACGAAGATCATGACATCTGGTCCCATCACTTCCTGGCAAATAGATGGGGAAACAATAGAAACAGTGTCAGACTTTATTTTAGGGGGTTCCTTGCAGCCATGAAATTAAAAGATGCTTACTTCTTGGAAGGAAAGTTATGACCCACCTAGATAGCATATTCAAAAACAGAGACATTTTTTTGCCAACAAAGGTCCGTCTAGTCAAGGCTATGGTTTTTCCAGCAGTCATGTATGGATGTGAGAGTTGGACTGTGAAGAAAGCTGAGCGCCAAAGAATTGATGCTTTTGAACTGTAGTGTTGGAGAAGCCTCTTGAGAATCCCTCAGACTGCAAGGAGATCTAACCAGTCCATTCTAAACGAGATCAGTCCTGGGTGTTCATTGGAAGGACTGATGCTAAAGCTGAAACTCCAATACTTTTGCCACATGATGTGAAGAGTTGACTCATTGGAAAAGACCCTGATGCTGGAAGGGATTGTGGGCAGGAGGAGAAGTGGACAATAGAGGATGAGATGGCTGGATGGCATCACCAACTCAATGGACATGATTTTGAGTGAACTCCTGGAGTTGGTGATGGACAGGGAAGCCTGGCATGCTGTGATTCATGGGGTTGCAAAGAGTCGGACACGAATGAGTGACTAAAGTGAACTGAACTGATGGCAGGAAACTAATACAATATTGTAAAGTAACTACTTTCTTCAATTTCAATCTGAATTTGGCAAGAAGGAGTTCATGGTCCGAGCCACAGTCAGCTCCTGGTCTTGTTTTTGCTGATTGTATAGAGCTTCTCCATCTTTGGCTGCAAAGAATATAATCGATCTGATTTCGGTGTTGACCATCTGGTGATGTCCATGTATAGAGTCTTCTCTTGTGTTGTTGGAAGAGGGTATTTACTATGACCAGTGCATTTTCTTGGCAAAACTCTATTAGTCTTTGCCCTGCTTCATTCCGTATTCCAAGGCCAAATTTGCCTGTTACTCCAGGTGTTTCTTGACTTCCTACTTTTGCATTCCAGTCCCCTACAATGAAAAGGACATCTTTTTTGGGTGTTAGTTCTAAAAGGTCTTGTAGGTCTTCATAGAACCTTTCAACTTCAGCTTCTTCGGCGTTACTGGTTGGGGCATAGACTTGGATCACTGTGACATTGAATGGTTTGCCTTGGAAACGAACAGAAATCATTCTGTCATTTTTGAGATTGCATCCGAGTACTGCATTTCGGACTCTTTTGTTGACCATGATGGCCACTCCATTTCTTCTGAGGGATTCCTGCCCACAGTAGTAGATATAATGGTCATCCGAGTTAAATTCACCCATTCCAGTCCATTTTAGTTCGTGAATTCCTAGAATGTCAACATTCACTCTTGCCATCTCTTGTTTGACCACTTCCAATTTGCCTTGATTCATGGACCTGACATTCCAGGTTCCTATGCAATATTAATCTTTACAGCATCGGACTTTGCTTCTATCACCAGACACACCCACAGCTGGGTATTCTTTTTGTTTTGGCTCCATCCTTTCATTCTTTCTGGAGTTATTTCTCCATTGATCTCCAGTAGCATATTGGGCCCCTACTGACCTGGGGAGTTTCTCTTTCAGTATCCTATCATTTTGTCTTTTCATACTGTTCATGGGGTTCTCAAGGCAAGAATACTGAAGTGGTTTGCCATTCCCTTCTCCAGCGGTCCACACACTGTCATATCTCTCCACCATGACCCGCCCATCCTGGGTTGCCCCATGGGCATGGCTTAATCTCATTGAGTTAGACAAGGGTGTGGTCCTTGTGTGATTAGATTGACTAGTTATCTGTGAGAATGGTTTCAGTGTATTTGCCCTCTGATGCCCTCTTTCAAGACCTACTGTCTTACTTGGGTTTCTCTTACCTTGGGCGTGGGGTATCTCATCCCGGCTGCTCCTGGCTGCTCCCGGCCAGCGAAGTACAGCCATCGCACCTTACCTTGGACGAGGGGTCTCTCCTCACCGCCGCTCTTCCTGACCTCGGTCGTGGGGTAGCTCTTCTCGGCCGTGCTTAGTGCGCTGGCCCTCACCGTCGTCCTTCCTCGGTCGTGGGGTAGCTCCTCTCGGCCGCGCTCTTAGTGCGCGACGCAGCCGGCGGGGCGCTCTTAGTGCGCGACGCAGCCGGCGGGAAAACTACTAGACCATTCAGGTATGACCTAAATCAAATCCCTTATGATTATACAGTGGAAGTGAGAAATAGATTTAAGGGCCTAGATCTGATAGATAGAGTGCCTGATGAACTATGGAATGAGGTTCGTGACATTGTACAGGAGACAGGGATCAAGACCATCCCCATGGAAAAGAAATGCAAAAAGGCAAAATGGCTGTCTGGGGAGGCCTTACAAATAGCTGTGAAAAGAAGAGAAGCGAAAAGCAAAGGAGAAAAGGAAAGATATAAACATCTGAATGCAGAGTTCCAAAGAATAGCAAGAAGAGATAAGAAAGCCTTCTTCAGTGATCAATGCAAAGAAATAGAGGAAAACAACAGAATGGGAAAGACTAGGGATCTCTTCAAGAAAATCAGAGATACCAAAGGAACATTTCATGAAAAGATGGGCACGATAAAGGACAGAGATGGTGTGGACCTAACAGAAGCAGAAGATATTAAGAAGAGGTGGCAAGAATACACAGAAGAACTGTACAAAAAAGAGCTTCAAGACCTAGACAATCATGATGATGTGATCACTGACCTAGAGCCAGACATCTTGGAATGTGAAGTCAAATGGGCCTTAGAAAGCTTCACTACGAACAAAGCTAGTGGAGGTGATGGAATTCCAGTGGAGCTATTACAAGTCCTGAATGATGATGCTGTGAAAGTGCTACACTCAATATGCCAGCAAATTTGGAAAACTCAGCAGTGGCCACAAGATTGGAAAAGGTGAGTTTTCATCCCAATCCCAAAGAAAGGCAATGCCAAAAAATGCTCAAACTACCGAACAATTGCACTCATCTCACACGCTAGTAAAGTAATGCTCAAAATTCTCCAAGCCAGGCTTCAGCAATATGTGAACCGTGAACTTCCTGATGTTCAAGCTGGTTTTAGAAAAGGCAGAGGAACCAGAGATCAAATTGCCAACATCCGCTGGATCATGGAAAAAGCAAGAGAGTTCCAGAAAAACATCTATTTCTGCTTTATTGACTATGCCAAAGCCTTTGACTGTGTGGATCACAATAAACTATGGAAAATTCTGAAAGAGATGGGAATACCAGACCACCTGATCTGCCTCTTGAGAAATCTGTATGCAGGTCAGGAAGCAACAGTTAGAACTGGTCATGGAACGACAGACTGGTTCCAAATAGGAAAAGGAGTACGTCAAGGCTGCATATTGTCACCATGTTTATTTAACTTATATGCAGAGTACATCATGAGAAACGCTGGACTGGAAGAAACACAAGTTGGAATCAAGATTGCCGGGAGAAATATCAATAACCTCAGATATGCAGATGACACCACTCTTATGGCAGAAAGTGAAGAGGGGCTAAAAAGCCTCTTGATGAAAGTGAAAGTGGAGAGTGAAAAGGTTGGCTTAAAGCTCAACATTCAGAAAACGAAGATCATGGCATCTGGTCCCATCACTGCATGGGAAATAGATGGGGAAACAGTGGAAACCGTGTCAGACTTTGTTTTTCTGGGCTCCAAAATCACTGCAGATGGTGACTGCAGCCATGAAATTAAAAGACGCTTGCTCCTTGGAAGGAAAGTTATGACCAACCTAGATAGCATATTCAAAAGCAGAGACATTACTTTACCAACAAAGGTTCATCTAGTCAAGGCTATGGTCTTTCCTGTGGTCATGTATGGATGTGAGAGCTGGACTGTGAAGAAGGCTGAGCACCGAAGAATTGATGCTTTTGAACTGTGGTGTTGAAGAAGACTCTTGAGAGTCCTTTGGACTGCAAGAAGATCCAACCAGTCCATTCTGAAGGAGATCAATCCTGGAATTTCTTTAGAAGGAATGATGCTAAAGCTGAAACTCCAGTATTTTGGCCACCTCATGCGAAGAGTTGACTCATTGGAGAAGACTCTGATGCTGGGAGGGATTGAGGGCAGGAGGAGAAGGGGACGACAGAGGATGAGATGGCTGGATGGCATCACTGACTCGATGGATGCGAGTCTGAGTGACCTCTGGGAGCTGGTGATGGACAGGGAGGCCTGGCGTGCTGCTGTTGATGGGGTCTCAGAGAGTCGGACACGACTGAGCGACTGATCTGATCTGATCTGATTTGAAAGTAACTACCCCAACAAAATTAATAAAGGCAAGTGTGATGAAATTTAGGGGCAGTGGGAGGTAGGATGGGCTTCCCACTTTGTGCTGGTTGTAAACAACCTGCCTGCCAATGCAGGAGAAGCCAGGGCCACTTTTCCATCCCTGGATCTGGAAGATCCCATGGAGGAGGGCATGACACCCCACTCCAATATTCTTGCCTGGAATATCCTATGGACAGAGGAGTCTGGTGGGCTACAGTCCATGGAGTCACAAAGACATGACTGAAGTGACAGCATGCATGCGTGCATGGGAGGTAGAATGGCCTTAGAATAGCTCAGTGGTGTGGGCAATGAACTTTTAGAGAATAATTATGCCAAAAGTTGAACATGAAGCTGTTTGCACTTCTGAGATATAAAATTTTTCTGCCTTGAAGAGTTCATATTGATGATTCCATTTATGTAAAACTATAGGAAATAAGTTTCAGACACGACTGAAGCAACTTAGCATGCAGCATGCACGTAAGAATCGCAAAGCAATCCATAGTGACAGGAACCAGATTGGTGGTTGCCCAGAGTCAGTGGAGGAGGAACCTCGGGGAAAGGGACAAACTCATTCAGCATTTTCACTGTGGTGATGTTTCAAAACTTATCAAATTGAGTACTTTAAATATGTACACTTTAAAAAAGTCATTTATATCAATTTGAAACAAAAATAAAAAGGAATGAAATTGCTTTAATGATGACAATACAATAATTTGTTAGCTTTTATGTTTTCATTTTGTTGATTTTAAAATAAAGCATATCATGTTGCCAACTCTTTCTAAAAAAGCTATGCATGCTATAACAATGCTGAAAATAATTTTACTAATTATGTGTAATAGTCAATGCTCATGAAGCACTTGCCATGTACTACGAACTATATAAGCCTTTTATAGTCATCATCTTATTTAATCTTCACAATCAGCCCAGGACAAAGGAACTATTACCATTGTAGATGAAGAAACCAAGGAAAAGAGATGTGAAATATAATAATTTACCCAAGATAACAACTATTACTTGGGAAGACTAAAATTGTTCACCAAACTGTGTGAAGGAAGAGTCCATGTTTCTAATCACAACTGATATCGAACAAGCAAGGAAAGATAATGGCAGGAAAGAGCTCCAGGGAACTAAACTGATACAGTGTCAGTATCGGTTGTCACCAAGGGTTCAATGTCAAGGTTGTTCTGCTGGTGCTATTCTTTGAGCTGAATGCAAGAAGAGGAGTGTTAGGAAGATTATTCAGAGTGTTAAAAAAAAAATCTTGCCATTAAACTTTGCCTTATTTTACAGATTATGTATGCAGCAAACCTGAAATATAAGATACCAAATGTTGATCTATTTTAGTATGACCCATATGATACAGAATTCAGATAAAGTCATTATGCTCGATGTTACATCCCTTTAATTTTAAAGATGTCTGTTCAAACAAGTTAAGATATCTCTATCTCTGTTTCTCTCTCTGTCTTTCCTTGTTTGTCTGTCTCTTTCTCCTTTTAAAATTGAACACCTCCAAATTTTTTAAAGTGCCTTTCATGTGTAAATCACCAAGAATGAAACAATGGGTAAGACATATTAAGTAAATGTGAACACTGGAAGTGAGGAATTTGACACTATCATTTACCAGTATTTTGACTGTGCTGCTGCTGCTAAGTCACTTTAGTCGTGTCCGACTCTGTGTGACCCCATAGACGGCAGCCCATCAGGGTCCCCTCCCTGAGATTCTCAAGGCAAGAACACTGGCATGAGTTGCCATTTCCTTCTCCAGTGCATGAAAGTGAAAAGTGAAAGTGAAGTTGCTCAGTCATGTCCGACTCTTAGCGACTCCATGGACTCTAGATAAGCCATAATTCCAAGTCCTCTGATTTCTCCCTCTCCTTAATACTTTCAGTTATTTGATAGCCAAGTGGAACTTTTCTATATTTCTCTTCAGTGCATTCTTTACTTCCTGATTCCTCAAGCTATAGATCAATGGGTTTAACATGGGAATCACTACCACATAGAATACTGAAGCAAATTTACATATGTTCAGAGAATGGTTGAATTGGGCAGGAGGTACATAAAAATGACTGTTGCATAAAATATGTTGATGGAGGTGAGATGGGAAACACAGGTAGAAAAGGCTTTTTGCCTTCCTTCAGCAGAGCGGATATAAAAATGATCATGATCAGTAGAGAGCAAAGGGTGTTGAACCCAGCAATGGTTAACAGCATCAGCTTTTTGACGTGAGTGTCAGAACAAGCCAGCGTGACCAAAGGAATGTCATCACAGTAGATGTGGTTGACCCTTTTGGAGCCACAGAAAGACAAAGGAATGTTGTGACTGTCTGTGCAAAACCCACAACGAATCCATAAATATATGTGCTAGCAATGATATGATTGCAGAGTTTTTTAGGCATGACGATGGCATACAGTAAAGGGTTGCACATGGCAACATACCTGTCATAGGCCATGATTGAGAGCAAACACTGTTCACAAACTGCAAATGTGATGAAGCAGCACACCTGAATGGCACGTGCATAAAATGTTATACTTTTAACGTCACACAGAAAATTCACCAAGGTGTTTGGAGTGACAGATGAAGTAAAAGAAAAATCAATAAAAGCCAGATGGCTGAGGGAAAAAAAAAAAAAAAAAGGATGTGTGAAGCTGCAGGTTGACATGTATTAGCAGAATCAAACTAAGATTACCCAGGACACTTGCTAAATAGATTACTAGGAATACACCAAAGATAGTGGATTGAAGTTCTGGATTATCTGTGAGTCACAAGAGGATAAACTCAGACACTGCAGAGTAATTGCCTTTTGCCATAGTAGAGATTTAACTTTTCTTTTAAACAATAAAATCCCCTAGAGCACACAGTCTGAGTATTCTTGTCGCCCTTAGAGATAATCAAGCCGATGTTGGGAACTGATTCTGATCCACCCTGATCTTATGTTGGACACATTCAGAGGAGACTCTCCATGGAAATTCTGGTTTCAGAATGAAGTGATTTGTTCTCTGCAGAATTTCCAAAGTATGAAATTCTTTGGGGTTTGGAGAGATAGAAAGATGCCATTTTATTTAAAATCTAACATAATTGAATAGTTTCTTATTCTTACCTGCGCCTGCTCTGCTTTCTCCTTAGCACAGCACCTCCCCTCCCGCCCACTCCTGCTCTGACCTCCCGTGAAGTCTGCGGATTACAATCACCCGTCTGCCTGGAATACTGTCTGCATCGTTCTCAGCACTTCTAACGTTGCCTCAGACAACCCGCAGCAGAAAGCCCTAGGACCCACAGCTCAGAGCTGAGCTCCATTGGTGTCATCCACCAAATGCAGAGATGAGCGTGTCACTAGACTCTGGGCTGAATTCTGGAGCTCAGCACAGATGCTCAGGCCCTGAGCACTAAGGCCTGGGCCTGCCGGTGCCCAGGAGCTCACTCAGAGCGGCCTGCTGAGAGGCAGGGTGCCCCGCACTAATTGTGAGCCACCTGCACTGCAGGACATCCCAGGCTCTGCTCAGTATTGTCTCTGGGAAGAGGGTGGCGCCTTCACGTGCAGGAGTCCCTAAACCCAGGAGGCAGAGCCCTCCTCCTAGGACAGGACATCCCATATGTCTGCAGAACGGCCAGGGCCAACCACCAGCTCAGCCTGCTCGGGTTCACATGCTGCTTTGCTCAATGGTTTTGCGAGGAAAACTACGCTGCACAGGAGATGGAGGTCTGGAATCTCCCCGAGCCACGCCTGTATCCCTCCCGTTTCCCCTCCCTCCTGACAGAACCTATCCTTTCTCTGCCCTACTTCAACCCCAGGGCCTGGGGCCAGAGCACACTTGGGAATTGGTTGGGAGATACAACACAGTCCCGCCATGGACTGCAGACCCTTGCAGGTCTTCTGAGGGTCACAGAGGCCTCCGGGTTGGTTGGCCCCCAACCATCACCTCCCAGTCCCCTCACAGAGTGCAACCTCCATCTCTCTCCCCCTCCATCTATCTCTCCCTCCTCACTCGAGGCTCCTTCGGAAGAAGGTCTCAGACACAAGGTGACCAATTCCTCTGGGAGGTCCTGCTAAATACGCTGAGCCTGCCCTGCCTGTGAGGCAGGTTTTCAGTCCCCACTCTCTCCCTCCTGAACCAGCATAGTGCCCTCCACCCAACCCACACTGCCTACAATCCCTACTCCAAGGCCCCACCTGTGCTGCTCTCCTGGAGACACCCTTCCCTTGCACCAGCCACTGTGGCCCACTGTCTTTAGAGCACAGCGGCCCCTCCTGCCCTGTGGCTGCTTCCTCTTCTGATGTCTCACTCTCATTGACACACAGGGGACTGGTACCAGGCCCCAGCCTTCTCCATCTGAACCCCCCAACCTTGCCAGGCCTTTGGGTCCAGGCACCAGCGTCTGCCTCCTTACCCAACCCCCCCAGGACCAGGAGGCCATATCCACCTTCTCTTCCTCCACTGTCTACACAGTCCTCCTCACACTTACCTCACCCACCCTGGGAGCAAGGGGTCTCAACCACTGGCAACACCAGCCCCTAACCCTGGAGGAGCTCAGCCATCAAATCCGGCCATGTCCCCTATTCATTCTGCAGGGCATGTGCTCTCCTTGAACTCCCCCTGGCCATGGTTTCAGACACAGGGCCAGTTTCTGGCTCTGCCTTTGTCTCAAATTATATCCCCTTACTCTAGAAGAAGGCTGGGCAGGGGCCCTGGACCATGAGGATCCCCTAAGCACACAAATGCAGAAATATGTGTATGGGCTCCAAACTGTCTCCTAAGTCAGGATTCAAGCAGCAGTTGATTTCCTACAGATGTATGAATGTCACCAGTTAAGCACTTTAAAAATTTGCTAAAGTTTATCTCTCACTTGTGACAGGCCGGTGCAAAGCTCGATGTGGAAATCACACAGAAAATTTCAAGACTAAGGTTGAAAAAAGGATGTCAAGTAACGTGTTGGTTTTTAGGAAGGTTTCAGATCAGATCAGTCGCTCAGTCGTGTCCGACTCTTTGCAACCCCATGAAGTTCAGCACGCCAGGCCTCCCTGTCCATCACCAGCTCCCGGAGGTCACTCAGACTCACATCCATCGAGTCAGTGATGCCATCCAGCCATCTAATCCTCTGCTGTCCCCTTCTCCTCCTGCCCCCAATCCCTCCCAGCATCAGAGTCTTCTCCAATGAGTCAACTCTTCGCATGAGCTGGCCAAAATACTGGAGTTTCAGCTTTAGCATCATTCCTTCCAAAGAAATCCCAGGGCTGATCTCCTTCAGAATGGACTGGTTGGATCTCCTTGCAGTCCAAGGGACTCTCAAGAGTCTTCTCCAACACCACAGTTAAAAAGCATCAATTCTTCGGTGCTCAGCCTTCTTCACCATCCAGCTCTGACATCCATACATGACCACAGGAAAGACCATAGCCTTGACTGGGCGAACTTTTGTTGGCAAAGTGATGTCTCTGCTTTTGAATATGCTATCTAGGTTGGTCATAACTTTCCTTCCAAGGAGTAAGCGTCTTTTAATTTCATGGCTGCAGTCACCATCTGCAGTGATTTTGGAGCCCAGAAAAATGAAGTCTGACACTGTTTCCACTGTTTCTCCATCTATTTCCAATGTAGTGATGGGACCAGATGCCATGATCTTCGTTTTCTGAATGTTGAGCTTTAAGCCAACCTTTTCACTCTCCACTTTCACTTTCATCAAGAGGCTTTTAGTTCCTCTTCACTTTCTGCCATAAGGGTGGTGTCATCTGCATATCTGAGGTTATGGATATTTCTCCCAGCAATCTTGATTCCAACTTGTGATTCTTCCAGTCCAGCATTTCTCATGATGTACTCTGTATATAAGTTAAATAAACATGGTGACAATATACAGCCTTGACGTACTCCTTTTCCTATTTGGAACCAGTCTGTTGTTCCATGACCAGTTCTAACTGTTGCTTCCTGACCTGCATACAGATTTCTCAAGAGGCAGATCAGGTGGTCTGGTATTCCCATCTCTTTCAGAACTTTCCACAGTTTATTGTGATCTACACAGTCAAAGACTTTGACATAGTCAATAAAGCAGAAATAGATGTTTTTCTGGAACTCTCTTGCTTTTTCCAGGATCCAGCTGGATGTTGGCAATTTGATCTCTGGTTCTTCTGCCTTTTCTAAAACCAGCTTGAACATCAGGAAGTTCACGGTTCACATATTGCTGAAGCCTGGCTTGGAGAGTTTTGAGCATTACTTTACTAGCATGTGAGATGAGTGCAATTGTGTAGTAGTTTGAGCATTCTTTGGCATTGCCTTTCTTTGGGATTGGGATGAAAACTGACCTTTTCCAATCTTGTGGCCACTGCTGAGTTTTCCAAATTTGCTGGCATATTGAGTGCAGCACTTTCACAGCATCATCTTTCAGGATTTGGAATAGCTCCACTGGAATTCCATCACCTCCACTAGCTTTGTTTGTAGTGATGCTTTCTAAGACCCACTTGACTTCACATTCCAGGATGTCTGGCTCTAGGTCAGTGATCACACCATCGTGATTATCTGGGTTGTGAAGATCTTTTTTGTACAGTTCTTCTGTGTATTCTTGCCAACTCTTCTTAATATCTTCTGCTTCTGTCAGGTCCATACCATTTCTGTCCTTTATCAAGCCCATCTTTTCATGAAATGTTCCTTTGGTATCTTTGATTTTCTTGAAGAGATCCCTAGTCTTTCCCATTCTGTTGTTTTCCTCTATTTCTTTGCATTGATTGCTGAAGAAGGTTTTCTTATCTCTTCTTGCTATTCTTTGGAACTCTGCATTCAGATATTTATATCCGTCCTTTTCTCCTTTGCTTTTCGCTTCTCTTCTTTTTGCAGCTATTTGTAAGGCCTCCCCAGACAGCCATTTTGCTTTTTTGCATTTCTGTTCCATGGGGATGGTCTTGATTCCTGTCTCCTGTACAGTGTCACGAACCTCATTTCATAGTTCATCAGGCACCCTATCTATCAGATCTAGGCTCTTAAATCTATTTCTCACTTTCACTGTATAATCATAAGGGATTTGATTTAGGTCATACCTGAATGGTCTAGTGGTTTTCCCTACTTTCTTCAATTTCAGTCTGAATTTGGCAATAAGGAATTCATGGTCTGAGCCACAGTCAGCTCCTGGTCTTGTTTTTGCTGATTGTATAGAGCTTCTCCATCTTTGGCTGCAAAGAATATAATCGATCTGATTTCGGTGTTGACCATCTGGTGATGTCCATGTATAGAGTCTTCTCTTGTGTTGTTGGAAGAGGGTATTTACTATGACCAGTGCATTTTCTTGGCAAAACTCTATTAGTCTTTGCCCTGCTTCATTCCGTATTCCAAGGCCAAATTTGCCTGTTACTCCAGGTGTTTCTTGACTTCCTACTTTTGCATTCCAGTCCCCTACAATGAAAAGGACATCTTTTTTGGGTGTTAGTTCTAAAAGGTCTTGTAGGTCTTCATAGAACCATTCAACTTCAGCTTCTTCAGCGTTTCTGGTTGGGGCATAGACTTGGATTACTGTGACACTGAATGGTTTGCCTTGGAAACGAACAGCTATCATTCTGTCGTTTTTGAGATTGCATCCAAGTACTGCATTTCGGACTCTTTTGTTGACCATGATGGCCACTCCATTTCTTCTGAGGGATTCCTGCCCGCAGTAGTAGATATAATGGTCCTCTGAGTTAAATTCACCCATTCCAGTCCATTTTAGTTCGTGAATTCCTAGAATGTCAACATTCAATCTTGCCATCTCTTGTTTGACCACTTCCAATTTGCCTTGATTCATGGACCTGACATTTCAAGTTCCTATGCAATATTGCTCTTTATAGCATCGGACTTTGCTTCTATCACCAGACACATCCACAGCTGGGTATTCTTTTTGCTTTGGCTCCATCCCTTCATTCTTTCTGGAGTTATTTCTCCACTGATTTCCAGTAGCATATTGGGCGGGCCCCTACTGACCTGGGGAGTTTCTCTTTCAGTATCCTATCATTTTGTCTTTTCATACTGTTCATGGGGTTCTCAAGGCAAGAATACTGAAGTGGTTTTCCATTCCCTTCTCAAGCGGACCACACCCTGTCATATCTCTCCACCATGACCCGCCCATCCTGGGTTTCCCCACGGGCATGGCTTAATTTCATTGAGTTAGACAAGGCTGTGGTCCTGGTGTGATTAGATTGACTAGTTTTCTGTGAGTATGGTTTCAGTGTATTTGCCCTCTGATGCCCTCCTGCAAGACCCACCCTCTTACTTGGGTTTCTCTTACCTTGGGCGTGGGGTATCTCTTCCCAGCTGCTCCACACACATAATATGTATGTGGCTTATATTATCTTTCTGATGGACAGCACTGTCCATGTGAAAGGTTCACGCTGTGTCTCACCTTTCAGTTGAACCCAGAAAGAACTACTCAGAATTCTGAACCACACACAATGACCACACTCTAAATCCACCTATAATACAAACATATTCAGTGTTCAAAACCAGAAATGCTATAGGTGTTACAGCAGTGGATTAGCCATAAAGAAAATGTAACTCTACTTCCACTAAGCATCTGTAGTGACTGTAACAATGAACGCTGCTCAATTCAGCTCTTAACAAATTTCTAAAGGATTTAGAGATTTAAGTATCTTGTTGTTTTGCATTTATTGTAATTGTTTTTTCACATCTTCAACTTCCCATAGGAAAGAATTCTGAAAAAAATACAAACAGTGCTTTAGGGTCATTTCTTACAGCCTTTTCACTCTCTTTCCCCTTCATCAAGAGTCTCTTCATCAAGGTCCCATCGCTTTCTGACATAAGGGTGGTGTCATCTGCATATCAGAAGTTATTGATATTGCTCCTGATAATCTTGATTCTAGCTTGTGCTTCATCCAGTCCAGCATTTCTCATGATGTACTCTGGATATAAGTTAAATAAGGTTGATGATAATATATAGTCTTGACTTACTCCTTTCCCAATTTTAAACCAGTCTGTTGTTCCATGTCCAGTTCTAACTGTTGCTTCTTGACCTGCATACAGTTTTTTCAGGAGGCAGATCAGGTGGTCTGGTATTCCCATCTCTTGATGAATTTTCCAGTTTGTGTTGATACACACAGACTAAGGCTCTGGTGTAGTCAACTAAGCAGAAGTAGATGCTTTTCTGGAACTCTCTTGCTTTTTCAATGATCCAAGGGATGTTGACAATTTGATCTCTGGTTCCTTTGCCTTTTCTAAATCCAGCTTGAACATCTGTAAGTTCACCGTTCACATACTATTGAAACCTGCCTTGGAGAATTTTGAGCCTTACTTTGCTACCATGTGAGATGAGTGCAATTGTGTGGTAGTTTGAACATTCTTTGGCGTTGCCTTTCTTTGGGATTAGAATGAAAACTGACCTTTTCCAGTCCTCTGTCCACTGCTGAGTTTTCCAAATTTGCTGGCATACTGAGTGTAGCACTTTCACAGCATCATCTTTTAGGATTTGAAATAGCTCAACTGGAATTCTATCACCTCCAATAGCTTTGTTCATAGTGATGCTTCCTATGGCCCTCCTGACTTCATATTCCAGGATGTCTGGCTCTATGTGAGTGATCACACCATTGTGATTATCTGGGCCATGAAGATCTTTTTTGTATAGTTCTTCTGTGTTTTCTTGCCACCTCTTCTTAATATCTTCTGCTTCTGTTAGGTCCCTACCATTTCTGTCCTTTATTGTGCCTATTTTTGCAGGAAAAGTTCCCTTGGTGTCTCTAATTTTCTTGGAAAGATCTCTAGTCTTTTCTATTCTCTTGTTTTCCTCTATCTTTGCATTGATCACTGAGGAAGGTTCTCTTATTTCTCCTTGCTATTCTTTGGAACTCTGTATTCAAATGGGTATATCTTTCCTTTTCTCCTTTGCCTTTTGCTTCTCTTCTTTTCATAGCTATTTGTGTAGCCTCCTCAGAAAACCATTTTGGATTTTTGAATTTCTTTTTTTTTGGGGGGGGGTGGTTTTGATTACTTCTTCCTGTACAATATCACCAACTCATGTCCATAGTTCTTCAGGTACTATGCCTATCAGATCTATTCCCTTGAATCTATTTATGACTTCCACTACATAATTGTAAGGGATTTCATTTAGGTCATACCGAATGGTCTAGTGGTTTTCCCTACTTTCTTCAATTTAAGTCTGAATTTGGCAATATGGAGTTCATGATCTGAGCCACAGTCAGCTCCTGGTCTTGTTTTTGTTGACCATATAGAGCTTCTCCATCTTTGGCTGAAAAGAGTATTATCTATTTGACTGTGGTATTGACCATATGGTGATGTCCATGTGTAGAGTCTCCTCGTGTTGTTGGAAGAGGGCATTTGTTATCACCAGTGTGTTCTCTTGGCAAAACTCTATTAGTCTTTGCACTGCTTCATTCTGTACTCCAAGGCCAAATCTGCCTGTTACTTCAGCTTTTTCTTGACAAATTAAGGTGTGTGAGTGCAAAGTCACTTCATTCGTGTCCCACTCTGTGTGACCCTATGTGCTGTAGCCTGCCAGGCTCCTCTGTCCATGGTATTCTCCAGGCAAAAACAGCAGAGTAGATTGCCATGCCCTCCTCCAGGGGATCTTCCTGACCCACATAGTGGCATCTGTGAAGCTGCACAAATTGGGGGGGGGGGGGTTATATATATTTTCATTTTGTAATCTATGGCTCTCTACTATTCAAACTCTTAGTTCTTGGAGGATCTCTTCAGTATTGAAATGTTGCTGCGATGAGCTATGACAGATGCCAGGATTCTTGGCCTCTGGAGAAAAGGAATTTGATCCAGGGCCAGTGATGAGGCTTGATCTCTCAGAGCTTTTTATGTAATAAGGTTTTATTAAAGTATAAAAGCGATGGAGAAAGAGTCTGATATAGACATCAGAAGGGAACAGAAAGAGTGCCCCCTTGCTAGTTTCTAGCAAGGAGTTTTATATGTATTAGCAAGCTGCTAATTAGAGAAAAGATACACCTCAAAGCTGAGAGAGTTGCACCAGGCACCCCACCCACAACATGTATTTTGAGATAGCATGGCACAAAGTGAGTCATGCCTGGCCATAAAACAATTGACAAGAATCTTAAAGAAAGGCAGATTTCCAAGCAAATACATAGTCTTCTGAGACATTAACATAGTTTAAGGAAGACATTTCCATGAGAAAAACACATTGGCAATCGCAAGATTTGAGATCAAGTTAAGAACCAGTTAAGTTCAGAACCAGTTACTGTCATGACAACGCAAGATTATAAAAGAAAAAAGAAATAAAGTCCACCAATCACACTTTTATTTTCTCCTGCCACTTGGGTCCCTCTCACCTGCCTACAGAGGATATTAACACTCTGAGTATGTATATGGCTTTTTGTGTTGCATAAGCGTGAATGGGGTTACACAACTTTAACTCTTAATAAATGATCTGAGTGAGAAACCAGAAATAAAATAACAGTGGAGATCTCTGAATCTGGAGGCACCTAACAAGTCAAAAGGCTTCGAAATAGTGATATCTGAGCCAATAATGAAACTTGTAACAGTAGTGGCCTGGATTGTTATAAAACAAATGATAATAATCCTGGCTTTAAAATATGTCCTGGTAGGCCTTATCACACCTCATCAATGGACCTGGCTTTTTTCCCTCAGGCTTTCCTAGGTGCTCTTGCTCATTTTTCATGTGAAATTTAGAATCAGTTTATCCTGAAAATCAGTCTGAATGGCTGTTAATTAGGATTGCATTAGGTGTTAGACTAATGAGAAGTGACATTTATATGACATTCAATCTGATCATTAAGAACACTGTGTGTCTTCACAATAACCCAAGTGCTTGCATGTGTGTAGTTTCCTCCAGATGGTGTTGAAGTTTCCTTTATGTTCCCTCTGGAAACACTGCGCATTTACCCTGGAGATGTGGCATGAACACAGCAGACACAAATTCCTGCCCTTGGACTTTTGGCTACCCTGAAGTCATGAAGATATTCCCCTATGTCATCTACCGGGTTTTCTTTCCTTTCCACTTAGGTTCACTATTCACTTGTGATTGACTTTTGTTGGATTGATTTTATTCCATCTAGATGGGCAGTTAATTAAGCAGCATTTACTTAAAATCTCCTTGCCTGCTCACTGGTATTGAGTCAATTAGTGAATGAGTGAAAGTCACTTAGTCGTGTCTGAATCTTAAGCCACCTGGACTGTTCACTCCATGGAATTCTCTAGGCCAGAATACTGGAGTAGGTAGCATATCCCTTCTTTAGCAGATCTTCCCAAGCCAGGAATTGAACTGGGGTCTCCTACATGGCACACAGATTCTTTACCATCTGAGCTATCAGGGAAGTCACTGCTACTGCTGCTGCTGCTAAGTCACTTCAGTCGTGTCCGACTCTGTGCAACCCCATAGATGGCAGCCCACCAGGCTCCCCTGTCCCTGGGATTCTCAAGGCAAGAACACTGGAGTGGGTTGCCATTTCTTTCTCCAATGCATGAAAGTGAAAAATTAGTGTAATAAAGCAAGTGCTCATATATGGGTAGAACTAGATATATCTCAAAGACAGAATCAACTTTATTTTTCTTCATTCCATGTCTGGAGCTGGTGGAAGGAAGGAGCCAAGAATGGAATGGTTGTTTGGGCCTGAGAAACAATAAGTGGTGACTATTATGGGGAGGGGGCAGGATACTTGGAGGAACAGAGTAGAGGCAAAAAGCCATGGCTGTGGCCCCTGCTGATACTGAGGCAGCTCTTAGACTTCAGAATGAAGATGGGAGGTAGACAGGTGGAGATGAAAGTATCAAGTTATATCTCTGAACACCATTCCCTTTACAAAATTAGTTCTCTGGATGTAAAAAAGTATTAAGATCCTCCATGTAGTCAAAAATCTGTGTACACTTTACAGTCAGCCCTCTATAACCTCAGTTTAACATCTGTGGATTAAAAAAACCATGGGACATGTCATAGTATGTATTTATTGAAAAAAAAAAAAAAAACACAGGTGTAAGTGTACCTGTGCAGTTCAAATCTGTGTTGTGTGAGGGATAACTGTGTATGTAAAGCATTTTGCTTATCCATTGCCCATGGATAAATGTTTGGGTTGCATCTCCCTTTTGTCTGTTGTGAACGGTACTGATATGAATATTCGTGTACAAGTATCTGTTGGCATTCTTACTGGCAATTCTTTTGGGTTTAGACCTAGGAGTAGTTTTGCCAGCTCACATGTCAATTTTAAATTTTTGAGGAATGTGTGAACTGTTTTACACAGTGGCCACATCATCTTCCATTCTCCCCAGCAAGATACAGGGTTCCAGTGTCTCCATGTTCTCCCACCACTTGTTAATCTTGTGCACTCTTATTATATTCTGTTGTTTCTGATCTTTACATTGAAGCTACTTTAGATGTGAGATAGTTTCTCACTGTGGTTTTAACTTGCATTTCTCTAGTGACAAATCATGTTAAGTATTGTTTCATGACCTTAGTATAATCTTCATGCAATAAAACTTAATTTAAGGGCATAGTTTTATGATTTCTGACAGGTAAATATACCCATGTACAGCCACCACAGGCATGATACAGAATGTTTCCATTACCACAAATCTTCTCTTGTCCTTTTACCAACCACTTTGATCAACACTAGGCAGCCAATGATTTGGTTTCGAGAGATTAGATCTATTGTCTAGGGTTTCATAAAAACCAGATCATGTGTTTGCATTTGTGTCTGACTTCTTTTGTTAGGCATAATAGATTTTCTGTTGTTACTTTTTATTTGTTTTTAAATTCCCTTAATTTATTTCTAATAACCCTCAGGTATTTTCCTAAAAAGGAAATGTCCCCATTTTTTTTATAACATTTGTCAGAAATATATGGATAGTATTTTATTTTTTATGCTGTCTGTGGCATTCGTATTTTTATTTATTTATTTATTTTTTTATTTTGGCTACTCTGTGTCTCAGTTGCGGTATGTGGGATACAGTTCCCTGACTACGAATCAAATCTGGGCTCCCTGCTTTGGGAGCTCAGTGTTGTAACAGCAAGGCCACCTATTTGTTTTCTCTCTCTTTTTTTAATTGTGTTATAGTCATTTTACAATGTTACATTATTTTCTGCTGTACAATGAAGTGAATCATTTATATGTATACATATATCCTCTCCCTTTTGAGCTTCCCACCCACCCCCTCATTTCTCTTCTTTAGGTCAATGGAGAGCATCAAGCTGAGCTCCGTATGCTACACAGCGGCTTTCCACTAGCTATCTGGTTTAAAGACCTGAAGATGATTAGAAATAAATAAAGGAAATTTAAAAACAAACAAAAAGAAACAACAGGAAACATATATCCTAGCAGTGTATACATGTCAGTGCTGGTCTCTCAGTTTGTCCCCTCCTCTCCTTCCCCTGCTGTGTCCTTAAGTTTGTTCTCTGTATCTGTGCCTCTATTTGAGCTCTGGAGATAAGTTCATCAGTAACGTTTTTCTATATACACTGTGTTTAGTTGCTCAATCCTGTTCATTCCATAGCCTGCGAGGCTCCTCTGCCAAAGGGGATTCTCCACACAACTATACTAGTGTGGGTTGCCATGCCCTTTTCCAGGGTATCTTCCCAAACTAGGGATCAAACTCAGGTTTCTCACATTGCAGGCAGATTCTTTACCATCTGAACCACAAGGAAAATCCAACAATAGTGGAATGGGTAGCTTATCCTTTCTTAGGGGATATTGCCAATCCAGGAATTGAACTGGGCTCTCCTGCATTACAGGAGGATTCTTTATCAACTGAGCTACCATGGAAGCATATATCTATATCTATATCTATAGAAGACGTATAGATTTGTATATACAAATATATATATATATATGAATATATAATATTTGTTTTTGTTTTTCTGTCTCATTTCACTTTATGACTGGCTGTCCATCCACATCTCTTCAGAGGACTCACTTTCATTTCTTTAATGAAAGACCAGGAAAAAACGCTCAAACTACCATGCAATTGCACTCATTTCACACGCTAGTAAAATAATGCTCAAAATTCTCCAAGCCAGGCTTCAGCAATATGCAAACTGAGAACTCCCTGAGTTCAAGCTGGTTTTAGAAAAGTTAGAGGAATCAGAGATCAAATTGCCAACATCTGCTGGATCATGGAAAAAGCAAGAGAATTCCATAAAAACATCTATTTCTGTTTTATTGACTGTGCCAAAGCCTTTGACTGTGTGGATCACAATAAAGTGTGGAAAACTTTGAAAGAGATGGGAATACCAGGCCACCTGACCTGCCTCTTGATAAACATATATGCAGGTCAGGAAGCAACAGTTAGAACTGGACATGGAACAACAGACTGGTTCCAAATAGGAAAAGGAGTATGTCAAGGCTGTATATTGCCACCCTGCTTATTTAACTTCTATGCAGAGTACATCATGAGAAACGCTGGGCTGGAAGAAGCACAAGCTGGAATGAAGATTGCTGGGAGAAATATCCATAACCTCAGATATGCAGATAACACCACCCTTATGGCAGAAAGTGAAGAGGAACTGAAAAGCCTCTTGATGAAAGTGAAAGTGGAGAGTGAAAAATTTGGCTTAAAGCTCAACATTCAGAAAACGAAGATCATGGCATCTGGTCCCATCACTACATGGGAAATAGATGGGGAAACAGTGGAAACAGTGACAGACTTTATTTTTCTGGGCTCCAAAATCATTATAGATGGTGACTGCAGCCATGAAATTAAAAGACGCTTACTCCTTGGAAGGAAAGTTATGACCAACCTAGATAGCATATTCAAAAGCAGAGACATTACTTTGCCAACAAAGGTTCTCCTCGTCAAGGCTATGGTTTTTCCTGTTGTCATCTACGGATGTGAGAGCTGGACTGTGAATAAGGCTGAGCACCGAAGAATTGATGCTTTTGAAATATGGTGCTGGAGAAGACTCTTGAGAGTCCCTTGGACTGCAAGGAGATACAACCAGTCCATTATGAAGGAGATCAGCCCTGGGATTTCTTTTTTTATTTTTTTACTTTCTTTTTTTTAAAAGTCATTTTATTTTAATTTTATTTTATTTAACTTTAGAATATTGTATTGGTTTTGCCATATATCAAAATGAATCTGCCACAAGTATACATGTGTTCCCCATCCTGAACCCTCCTCCCTCCTCCCTCCCCATACCATCCCTCTGGGTCGTCCCAGTGTACCAGCCCCAAGCATCCAGTATCGTGCATCAAATCTGGACTGGTGACTCATTTCATATATGATATTATACATATTTCAATGCCATTCTCCCAAATCATCCCACCCTCTCCCTCTCTCAAAGTCCAAAAGACTGCTCTATACATTAGTGTCTCTTTTGCTGTCTCGTATACAAGGTTATTGTTACCATCTTTCTAAATTCCATATATATTCATTAGTATACTGTATTCGTGTTTTTCTTTCTGGCTTACTTCACTCTGTAATAGGCTCCCGTTTCACCTACCTCATTAGAACTGATTCAAATGTATTCTTTTTAATGGCTGAGTAATACTCCATTGTGTATATGTACCACTGCTTTCTTATCCATTCATCTGCTAATGGACATCTAGGTTACTTCCATGTCCTGGCTATTATAAACAGTGCTGCGATGAACATTGGGGTAAATGTGTCTCTTTCAATTCTGGTTTCCTCAGTGTGTATGCCCAGCAGTGGGATTGCTGGATCATAAGGCAGTTCTATTCCCAGTTTTTTAAGGAATCTCCATACTGTTCTCCATAGTTGCTACGCTAGTTTTCATTCCCACCAACAGTGTAAGAGGGTTCCCTTTTCTCCACACCCTCTCCAGCATTTATTGCTTATAGACTTTTGGATCGCAGCCATTCTGACTGGCGTGAAATGGTACCGCATAGTGGTTTTGATTTTCATTTCTCTGATAATGAGTGATGTTGAGCATCTTTTCATGTGTTTGTGAGCCATCTGTATGTCTTCTTTGGAGAACTGTCTATTTAGTTCTTTGGCCCATTTTTTGATTGGGTCATTTATTTTTCTGGAATTGAACTGTAGGAGTTGCTTGTATATTTTTGAGATTAGTTGTTTGTCTGTTGCTTTATTTGCTATTATTTTCTCCCATTGTGAAGGCTGTCTTTTCACCTTGCTTATAGTTTCCTTTGTTTTGGAGCAGCTTTTAACTTTAATTCGGTCCCATTTGTTTATTTTTGATTTTATTTCCCATATTCTGGGAGGTGGGTCCTAGAGGATCCTGCTGTGATGTATGTCAGAGAGTGTTTTGCCTATGTTCTCCTCTAGGAGTTTTATAGTTTCTGGTCTTACATTTAGATCTTTAATCCATTTTGAGTTTATTTTTGTGTATGATGTTAGAAAGCACTCTAGTTTCATTCTTTTACAAGTGTTTGACCAGTTTTCCCAGTATCACTTGTTAAAGAGATATTCTTTAATCCATTGTATATTCTTGCCTCCTTTTTCAAAGATAAGGTGTCCATATGTGCGTGGATTTATTTCTGGGCTTTCTATTTTGTTCCATTGATCTATATTTCTGTCTTTGTGCCAGTACTATACTGTCATGATGACTGTGGCTTTTTAGTAGAGCCTGAAGTCAGGCAGGTTGATTCCTCTAGTTTCTTTAGAAGAAATGATGCTAAAGCTGAAACTCCAGTACTTTGGCCACCTCATGCAAAGAGTTGGCTCATTGGAAAAGACCCTAATGCTGGGAGGGATTGGGGGCAGGGGGAGAAGGGGACGACAGAGGATGAGATGCCTGGATCGTATCACTGACTCGATGAATGTGAGTCTCAGTGAACTCCGGTAGTTGGTGATGGACAGGGAGGCCTGGCGTGCTTCGATTCATGGGGTCACAAAGAGTCGGACAGGACTGAGTGACTGATCTGATCTGATCTGATCATGCAAAGCACAGTACATAAACAGATGATTGTTTGCAGATTTAAGTCCTGACATCTTCATTGATAAATGTTCTTTCCTTGAGATGTAATTATCCTTCTCCAAGGTTCAAAGAGGGACACACTTAAAAATGGAGATTTCCCTACTAAATGTAAATGTACTTCACAGAACGGCAACCTCAGTCTTCCCTGGTGAACCATCTGCTAAGAATCTGCCTGCTAATGCCATGGACACAGGTTCTATCCCTGATCCAGGAGTATCCCACATGCCTCAGAGCAGCTAAGCATGCACCACAACTACTGAGCCAGTGCTCTAGAGCCAGGGAGCCACAACTACTAAATGCATGCACCACAACTACTGAAGCGTGCACACCTAGAGCCTGTGCTCTGCAACAAGAGTAGAAACAGCTCTCCACAACTAGAGAAAGCCCCCTCAAAGCAATGAAGACACAGCATGGCCATAAAGAAATGAATAAATCTTAAAAAAAAGGGGGGGGGGCAACCTCTACTCAGTTGTTTTTTTATTATTGTTTTAAATTAATCAAACTAAAATAACTCATGTCAAACAGACATAATTTGGGGTGGTGTGTTCTGGTCCCCTTGATATCTGTGTACACCAATTTGCTTGCACATTCATCTACTGAAGGTTATCATGATTTCTTCAAGTTTGTAGCCATTGTGAATAGAACTGCTGTGCAAAATTACATCCTTATTTGCATTTGGATGTAGAATTTCAGAGCAACTGCCTAAATACTGAAAGCATGATTGCTGGATCCCAAGGTGAGACCTGTTGAGCTTTGGGGAAAACTGCCAGACTGTCTCTCATGGGGGCTGTACATGCGTCCCACCAGCAATGAGGAATGATCACTGGCATTCCTCACCCTCCAGCTATTAGTATTATCTTATATTTGGAGTTTAGCAGTCCTAAGAGGTGTGGTGTGATATATCATGATTTTAATTTGTAATTCCCTGATTGTACATGATGGTGAGCCTATGTGCTATTTATTTTTAACAACTAAGGAAATGTGTTGCAAAGTGAGTAAAGTTTGAAGTCATATGCTAAGTGAAACAAGCTAAAAAGAAATGGACAAATAATCTATGATTCCACTGTGAGATGTCCAGATAAGTCCACTGCAAACACAAAGTAGAATAAGCCTGCCAGGGGATAAGGGACCTATTGGACTTGGACAAGGGCCAGTGACCATGTATGATGATGGTGGTGTGAGTCAGTCAGTCAGTTCAGTGGTTCAGTCGTATCCAACTCTTTGCGATCCCATGAATCGCAGCATGCCAGGCCTCCCTGTCCATTACCAACTCCTGGAGTCTACCCAAACTCATGTCCATTGAGTCGGTGATGCTATCTAACCATCTCATCCTCTGTAGTCCCCTTCTTCTTCAGCCTTCTTTTTTTTCCCAACATCAGGGACTTCTCAAATGAGTCAGCTCTTCACATCAGGTGGCCAAAATATTGGGGTTTCAGCTTCAACATCAGTCATTTCAGTGAACACCCAGGACTGATTTTCTTTAGGATGGACTAGTTGGATCTCCTTGCAGTCCAAGGGACTCTCAAGAGTCTTCTCCAACACCACAGTTCAAAAGCATCAGTTTTTCTGTGCTCAGCATGAGACACAGGACATAGCCAGCAGCAACATCTTCTCACACAGATTTCCAGTCAGCGCCTGTCAATTTTCTACACCCTTGGTTTCTCTCCTTTGAGTCTGAGAGCTCAAGGCCTCATGAAATTGAGGTGTTCTCCTTCTCATCAAATGGAACCTAGCATACAGCCCCTTGCCTCATTCTGCTGGCCAAGACTATCAGCCCCTCTTACTGAAGAGCCATGTGTCACACGTGTCCTATAGAAGTCCTGAAATTAACAACAACAATGCCAATGAGAAGATCTATGGTGAGGGAGGGCTGAGCTTAATGAAATTATCACCAGATGCTCCAGACTGCCAGCTGCTAAGGGGTGTGGTATCAACATCCCACTGGCCTGACATCTTGGAAGTTATGTCCTCAAACTGGTGGCAAGACACCTATGAGGGACACTCTGGCAAAATGAACAGCAGGTAGTGAGACCTGGAGGGAAAAGTGGATGGAGAGAAGGTGGATCCTGAAGCAAGAGCAGATTCTCTGAGTTGCTGTGCTTGGCATGTGCTATGCTTAGTTGCTCAGTCATGTCTGACTCTTTATGACTTCATGAATTACATGAGGTCTCTCTTTGTGACCTCATATAGCCCTCCAGGCTCCTCTATCCATGGGGATTCTCTAAGCAAGAATACTGGAGTGGGGGATCTTCCCAACCCAGGGATCGAACCCACGTCTCCTGCATTGCAGGCAGATTCTTTTACCATCCAAGCCTCCCCAGAAGAGAGATTGTAAATGGAACTGAGTAAAGGTCAGGTTATTTGACAAGAGACCAAGCCTTTGGCCTCTGAAAGCTCTTGAATTTTTATTTGCTTTGCTCTCACTACTGTTTCTTGACTTTCCAAGAACTTCAGAAGGTTAGGGGGTAGGGAGAGGAAAGGAGTGAATGATCAAGGAGAATTGTAGTCCTACATCTAACCTATGATCCTAAGATATTGTCAGTTATAAAAAGACATCCACTTCCAAGAATCCAACTCAGGAGATATTCAGAGTTTGAATGTTGCCGAAAAAATTTTCATTTCCTTCTTCCATATCGCATAATGCACCCTCCTTAATTTTCAGTCTCTAAAATCTAAATTAATGGGGATATCTTCTTCTAGCAAATGCAGTCAGTGTTGTCTTTCCACAGCCAGTATGCAATCATAAAACCAAAGGAAGAAAAAGAAGAATAAAAAAGGACAACACGGTACAGCTTCCAGAAAGAAGACCCTTTCCCAAACCATCCCCTTTCCACACTCATCTTGCTTCCTCCCATGTGTCTCAAGTGCTGTCATAATTCACCTGCAAATACACATGTGTGCTCAGTCGCCTCAGTCATGTCTGACTCAGTCCATCCCCATGGACTGTAGCCCACCAGGATTCTCTGTCCAGGGGATTCTCCAGGCAAGAATACTGGAGTGGGTTGTCTTGCCCTCCTCCAGGTGATCTTCCTGACCTAGGGAGCAAACTATTATCCTTAGTCTTCTGTGTGTCTTAAATTGGCAGATAGGTTCTATACCACCAGAGTCACCTGGAAAGCACCCTGTTACAAATACACTTAACAGGAAATGTACTCCAGACCTGTTTGGTCTGTCATCAATCAAAAACCACCAAGATTTGGTCAGAACTGAAAAATTCAAACAATAAAAACTTTGTAAAGACAAACTACACTCGAGGATTTTGTATGCCCCCAACCAGTTCAGCCACAAACAACTCAAAAGGGGAGAGTCTAACTCTTTCTGGGGAGAGGGGTGCCCCACTCTTAACCTGATGGTTGTTAGGTCCCCCAACATGGCTTTCGCTCTAGGTCAAAGCTGTCCAGTGAAGTGTACTGTGGAATACAAAGTCAATCCATATAAAACCTTAAATTTTCTAGTAACCACATTTAAAAACAAAAAGAAGCAGATGAAATTAGTTTTCAAAGTATATTTTAATCCAGTAAACAAAAAATATTATCATTTCAATATGTGATCAATATGTCACAAGTCATGGCTGGCATGCAGATAAGTCTGACATTATTTTGATGACTAAATACATTCCTTTCTAAGACAAAGTTACACTCCTAAGGTGGGAAGCTAAAATGGGAACCCCTTTACCTTGGGAGTAAGCTTGTTAGGTAAAATACAAGACATCTAGTTAAATTTGGTTTTCAGTAAATAATTTTTTAGTCTAAGTACATCCCAAGTATTGTAGGAGATAGACTTCTACAAAAAAGAAAGAAAGAAAGAAAGAAAACAAAATGTTTTCAGTTTCCCTAAAATTCAAATTTAACTGGCATTCCTGTATTTCTGTTTGGTAAATCCAACCACCTAAAAGGCATGATTAGAACAGATTCCTTCTTTAGCTAAAAGAGAGTATATCAGTGGTGAGTGAACACAGCTCTCTTCCATCAGGGCCAGAGTTACCATCACGGGAGGATGATGTGTCATCAGGTGGCCAGTACAGTTCGAAAGTGCAAAGGTGTGTCTTCCTTGGCCCAGCACAGATGACAAAGTACTGGAAATCCCACAAAAGAGTAGGAAATAAACGCAGAGGAGATGAAGGCAGAGGGAGAAAATGTGGCCAGTTCAGGAAGCAGCAGAAGGTGATGGTGCCCAGGAGGTCACAGGCCAGCCTGCTGGGGAGCCTCGCAGTTCAAGGTGTGAAGCGCTTTTCCCAGGGTCCAGTGGTGATCACACCTGCAGGAAGGTGCGCAGCTAAGCAGTAGGGGGTCACTAAAGCCCAGTGGCTACTCTACTTCACTGTTTCTTTTCCATGAAGTTTACAAAATATCTGTACATCCTGTACTCCCATGAACCTTGTGCAAGACCTTTATCTTAATGTGGCATCTGTACCTTTCGAACCTGCTGTAGAATTTTCTTTACCAACAAAATTGTCCTTTATTTTTACTTTATGTACTAAGAACTCTCACAGTGGGTGACGAGAGAGAAGTATCATGTCCAACTTGTTAGATATTCCTTAGTGCCTTCCAAGTGACAGTGGTGAAACATGCACCCCAAATTCCTAAAATTCCTCAGAATTCCAAAACAATAGTACCTGGTTAAAGCTAAGGGGCATGGTGGTCCCAGAATCTTGGGGAAGATGTATTTCAGGTTGATTTAGTGTTGAGCATGTGTAAGGCTTGGAGGAATGATTCAGAGTGTCTCATACAGTAGATCAGGGTGAACCTGGAGAATCTACATTTTTAACCACTTCCCAGGTGATGCTAATACAGCTGGTCCAGTGATGACAATTTGAGAACCACTTACTTACACAAGGAGAGAGCTTCCACAGAAATTGAAATGACACTTTTTGAGACACTTACTCTATTCCATTCTGAGAGCTTCCTCACACGGAAAACCCAGATGCCAACCTGAAAATTAGCAGAGTAGCTCTTCTACAACTAAGGATGTAAAAAAAAAAAAAAAAAAATACACATGGAGATGCATTGGAAAGGCAGTCTAGTCAGGACCCATACTCCTGATGGGTGACCCACAATTAGGAGGGGACATTACCAACTTGGTATATTCCCTGGGAGGACATGCTGAGCACCTGAGCCCTGGTAACCTGAATGAGGAAGATGAACCCCTATAATATCTTGATTTGAAACCAGCAGAGCTACTTCTGGGAGAGAGCTGGGGGCTGTGGGAAGCCAAGACCCCAAGCTTAATAGGTTAGTGCCAAACTTACTGATGCTGAATGTTATCAGTAATGACGCTGAATGTAGGCACAGATCACATGGGAAAGATAAATATGTACCAATTTTAGGACATGTTCCAAAGGGGCAAGAATTTCTTGAAACAATCATGAAATCACTGATTGATGACAATTAAAAAAATCCTTCCTGTACCAGCTGGTCCAGTGTTAGCAGGAGACTTTTCTGACATTCTCCGCTTACCTTGCTAGCACTGCTTGCCCTGCTAGTCTCTGTGTTTCCTGTGGAACAGACATATCCAATCTAGCCATACCCACAATGTTCCTCCTAAATGGCTCCTCCCCCAAGGGCCTGGATTCCCCCACAATAGCCTCCTTTCCTACCACTCACAGTGGGTGGACTCAGCTGTGACTTTCATCCCCTCAAGGTGATTTCCACTCCAGATCAGCTCCAGCCAGAAGTACATCTGCAACTGTTGAGGTGGGGCTCACATTCGGCTGCACTGGGGGCCAGCCAGACCCACCAGCATGCCCAAAGCAACGTGGATACATCTAACAGGATACAACACTCAGCCTACCCAGAAGACACCCTGGATTTCCTGTCTCTGGTGATCTGGGGGAACTGTTCCTTTGGGCTGCACAGGAGACACTCTACATAAATCCACTTATTCAACATGGAGACATAGTTCATCTACCTAACATTAATGCATAGAAACAAAAAAGGCAAAATAAAAGGACAAAGAATCTATGCTAAATGAACAGCTAAGATATTAAACTCAGAAAAAGAACTAAACAAGATGGAGATAAATAATCTACATCAAATGACTGAAATAAGGGTTATACAGATATTTACTGCATCTTCCCTGCTGACTCATTTGTTAAGACTTTCCTGACAATATAGGCAACAAGGGTTCAACCCTTAGTCTGGGAACTAAGATTCCAGGCTGCAGGGCAATTAAAGCTGCATGTCACAGCTATTGAACTCATGCACCCTAGAGCCTGTGCTCCACAACAAGAGAAGACAGAACGATGGGAAGCCCATGCACCAAAACTGAGTGCAGGCCCCATTCTATGCAACTAGAAAAGCTAATGATACCACAAGACCCAGTGGACCCATTAAATAAATGAATAAAAGTATTTACTTCTATCAGGGGAAGCATGAATGAATGGAGTGAGAACTCCACAAAGAGGCAATAAGTATAAAAAAGAACTGATTATAATGGAAGAATACAATAACTGACATGAAAAATACAGCAGATGAGTCAACAGATTAGATGATTCAGAAGGACAGATCAATAATTGAAATACAGAGTAGTGCCAGTACACTAGGATGACCCAGAGGGATTGGACGGGGAGGGAGGGAGGGAGGAGGGGGCTTCAGGATGAGGAACACATGTAGACCCATGGCAGATTCATGTCAATGTATGGCAGAACCACTACAATATTGTAAAGTAATTAGTCTCCAATTAAAATAAATAAATTTATATTAAAAAAAAGAAAGAGAAATAGACTAGTGGAAATCACCCAATCTGAACACCAAAAAGAAAAAAATAAGCCAAAAAATTGAGGATAGTTTAAGGCATTTGGTGGATAATATCAAGGATACTAACATTCACATTATAAGGATTCAAGAAGAAGAGAGAGAGAAAGATAAAATTTCATTTGAAGAAACAATGGAAGAAAAATTTCCTATATTTTTGAAGGAAACACACCCAGGTCTAAGAAGCACAGTGAGTCCAACACAGGGTAAACCAAAGGAGAAACATGCCAAGATATATATCAATCAAACTAAGAAAAAATTAACAAAAAGATAAAATATTAAAAGCAGAAAGGGAAAAGCAACAAATAACAAGGGAATCCCATAAGTTTAACAGTTGATCTTTCTGAAGAAATGCTGCAGACCAGAAGGGTGTGGCATGATATACTTAAAGTTATGAAAGGGAAAACCTTACAGCAAGATTTCTCCAACCAGCTACGATATCACTCAGATTCAAAGAACTCCATACCTTTACAAATAAGCAAACGTTAAGAAATTCAGCACCACCAAAGTAGCTTTACAACAAATATTAAAGGACATTCTCTAGGCAGGAAATAGAAGGGACTGAATAGACATGAAAAAAAAAAAAAAACAGAATAATAAAGTAAATAATAATAGTATCATGCATATCAATAATTACCTTAAATATAAATGGAATGGTCCAACTGAAACACAGACTGGTTGAATGAAAACAAAATAAGCCCCATATAAATGTTGTTGATAATGAACCACCTCAGACCTAGGGACACACACAGACTAAAACTGAGGGCCTGGAAAAAGGTATTCCATGCAAATGGAAATTTAAAAAAAAGCTGGAGTAGCAATTCTCATATCAGATAAAATAGACTTTTAAATAAAGACTGTTACAAGAGACAAGGCAGGACACTACATAATGATAAAGAGATCAATCCAGAAAAAAAGATATTGCAATAATAATACACATACATCCAATACAGGAGCACCTGAACACATAAGACAAATACAAACAACCATAAAATGGGAAATCAACAGTAAGAAAATAATACTAGGGGATTTTAACACCCCACTTATACCAATGGACAGATCATCCACAAAGAAAGTTAATATAGAATCATATGCCTTAAATCACACATTAGACTAGGTGGACTTTATTGATATCTTTAGCATAGTCCATCAACAAACAGCAGAATAATTTTTTTTTTCTCAAATCCACATGAAACACTCTCTGGAATAGATTACATCTTGGTTCACAAATCAAGCCTTGGCAAATTTAAGAAACTGAAATCAGAGCAAGCATCTTTTCTGATCACACTGATACATGATTAGGGATCATTTATAGGATAAATTCATAAAAAAAATACATGGAGAAATCAAACAGGTCACTGAAGAAATCAAAGAGGAAATCTAAAAATACCTAAAAACAAATGGAAATGAATAAATGACAACCCAAAACCTATATGATGCAATAAAAGCAATGCTAAGAGGGAAGTTTATAGCAATACAAGACGCCTGCCTCATGAAATGAAAAGAACATAAAATAAACAACCTAATCTAACACCTAACTAACCTAGAAAAAGAAGAAAATGGCCACAAAACCTCCAAAGTTAGCAGAAGAAAATAAATCATAAAGATCAGAGCAGAAATAAATGGAAATGTAGGAAACACTAGCAAAGTTCAATAAAACAATAAGATACACCTTGGAGAACATAAACAAAATTGACAAATCATTAGCCAGACTCATCAATAAAAATAGAGAGAAGACTCGAATCAACTCGAAATGAAAAAGGAGATGTTACAACAGACAATACAGAAAGAGAAAGGATCATAAGAGACAATTAGAAACAACTCCATGACAATAAAATGGATTACCTGGAACAAATGGACAGATTCTTAGAAAAGTACAATCTTCTAAGACTGAACCAGAAAGAAATAGAAAACATGAATAAATCAAGTGCTAACACCAGTCACAAGCTCTAACTGAACAGATCAATCACAAGCACTACTAACTGTGATTAAAAGTCTCCAATAAACAAATGCCCAGGACTTCACAGGTGAATGCTCTCAAATGGAAGAGATGTGATAATACATATGCTGTATTATGTGATAATACATATACAAACATTTCCAGAACAACATGGAGGGAGGAGCATCCCCAACTCATTCTGTGAGGCCACCATCACCATGAACCAAAATGAAGCAGAAAGGCCACACAGAAAAGAAAATTACAGGCTAACCTCACTGATGAACATCAATGCAAAAATCCTGAGGAAAACACTAGCAAAGACAAAAAACACACACACACACACACACACACACACACACACGAAAAGGATCATACACCAAGTTCAAGTGGGGTTTATCCCAGGGATGCAAAGATTCTTCACTATGTGCAAATCAATCAATGTGATACACTATATTAACAAATTGAAAGATAAAAAAAAAAACATGATAATCTCGGTGGATGCAGAGAAAGGGTTTGACAAAATTAAACACCAGCTTATGATTTTAAAAAGGCCCCATAAATGGGCATGGAAGAAACCTACCTCAACATAATAACGGTCATATAGGAAAATCTCTCAGCAAACATTATCCTCAATGTTATCAAAATTTAAGCATTTCCCCAAGATCAGGATCAAGACCATGGTGCCCACTCTCATTCAAATTATTCAATATAGTTTTGTAAGTCATAGACACAGCAGTCAGAGCAGAAAATGAGAAAGAATGCATACTGGAAAAGAAGAAGTCCATCTCTCATTGATTGCCGATGACCTGTTTCTATTCACAGAAGACCCTAAAGATAAAACCAGAAAATTACTAGAGCTAATCAGTGAATTTAGTAAAGCACAGAATACAAAATTAATACACAGAAATCCTTTGCATATTTATAACACAACAAGAAAAATCAGATAGAAAAATTAAGGAAACAGTGCCATTCCCCACTGCAGCAAGAATAGCATAGCTATGAATGCTGCTGCTGCTAAGCTGTGTCAGTCGTGTCCAACTCTGTGCGACCCCATAGATGGGAGCCCACCTGGCTCCCCTGTCCCTGGGATTCTCCAGGCAAGAACACTGGAGTGGGTTGCCATTTCCTTCCCCAATGGATGAAAGTGAAACGTGAAAGTGAAGTCACTCAGTCATGTCAGACTCTTCAGGACCCCATGGACTGTAGCCTATCAGGCTCCTCCGTTCATGGGATTTTCCAGCCAAGAGTACTGGAGTGGGTTGCCATTTTCTTCTCCAATAGCTAGGAATAAACCTACCTAAACAGACAAAATACGTCTATGCAGAAAGACAGGCTGTATTGTGAAAGATAGCAAAGATGAAACAAACAGATAGAAAGATATGCCATGTTCTTGAATTGAAAGAAATCAATATTGTGAAAATGACTATACTACCCAAAGCAATCTGCAGATTCAATTCATCCCTATCAAACAATGACATTTTTAAAAGAATTAGGACTAATAATTTTACAATTTAAATGGGGTAAAAAAGACCCAGAAGGGCCAAAACAATCTTGGAAAGAAATGTGGAACTGGAGGAATCAACCTTTCTGACTTCAGACTATACTACCAAAACACTATGCTACAGGCACAAAAACAGAAACATAGAGCAATGGAACAAGATACAAAGCTGAGAAATAAACCCACACTCCTATAGGCACCTTTTCTTTGACAAGGGAGGCAAGAATGTACAATGGAGAGAGGACAGAAAAGAGAGCCTCTTTAGTAAGTGGTGCTGGGAAACTGGACAACTACATGTAAAAGAATGAAATTAGAACACTTCTTAACACTCTACATAAAAATTAATTCACAGTGGATTGAAGACTAACAGTAAGGCCAGAAACTATAAAATTATTAGAGGAAAACATAGGCAGAACATTCTTTGACATTTACCATAGCAAGAGTCTCTTTGATCCACCTCTGAGAATGACTGAAATAAAAAAAAAATTTTAAAAATGGAATCTAGAGAAAGTTCAAAATATTTAAGCAGCAAAGAAAACCATAAACAAGATGAAAAGACAGCCCTCAGATGAGGAGAAAATAATTGTAAATGAAGCAATTGACAAAGGATTATTTACAAAGTATACAAGTAAATCATTGAGCTTAATATCAGAAAAAAAGCAACCAATTGAAAAGTGAGCAGAAGACATGAACAAATTTCTCCAAAGAAGACATTAAGAAGGCCACCAAACACATGAAATGATGCTCAACATTGCTTATTATTAAGGAAATACTAATCAAAACTGTATGAGGTATCACCTCACACCAATCAGAATGGCCATAATCAACAATTCTATAAATAATAAATGCTGGACAGGACATGAAAGAAAGGGAACCCTCATGCACTGTTGGTAGACATGTAAATGGATTCAGCCACTATTGAGAAGGAATTTAGGTTTCTTTAAAAAGTAGAAATAAAACTACCATTAGTTCAGTTCAGTTCAGTCGTTCAGTAGTGTCTGACTCTTTGCAACCCCATGAATCACAACACACCAGGCCTCCCTGTTCATCACCAACTCCCAGAGTTCACCCAAACTCATGTCCATCTAGTCGGGGGATGCCATCCAGCCATCTCATCCTCTGTCATCCACTTCTCCTACTGCCCCCAATCCCTCCCAGCATCAGAGACTTTTCCAATGAGTCAACTCTTTGCATGAGGTGGCCAAAATATTGGAGTTTCAGCTTTAGCATCAGTCCTTCCAAAGAACACCCAGGACTGATCTCCTTTAGAATGGACTGGTTGGACCTCCTTGCAGTCCAAGGGACTCTCCAGTGTCTTCTCCAACACCACAGTTCAAAAGCATCAATTCTTCAGTGCTCAGCTTTCTTCACAGTCCAACTCTCACATCCATACATGACCACTGGAAAAACCATAGTCTTGACTAGATGGACCTTTGTTGGCGAAGTAATATCTTTGCTTTTGAATATGCTATCTAAATTGGTCATAACTTTCCTTCCAAGGAGTAAGCATCTTTAAATTTCATGGCTGCAATCATCATCTGCAGTAATTTTGGAGCCCCCCCAAAATAAATTCTGCCACGGTTTCCACTGTTTCCCATTTATTTTCATATGATGCAACAATACCCTACTGGCCATATAGCCTCAGAAAACCATACCTCTTAAAAGACATATGTAACCCAATGTCCACTGCAGCACTATTTAAAATAACCAGGGCATGGAAGCAACCTAATGTCTATCAAGAGAACAATGGATAAAGAAGTTGTGGCACATATACACAATCGAATATTACTCAGCCATGAAAAGGAACAAATGAGTCAGTTTAACTGAGATGGATGAACCTAGAAACTGTGATACAGAGTGAAGTAAGTCAGAAGGAGAAAAACAAATACAGTATATTAATGCATACACATAGAATTTTGTAAAGTGATACTGGAGAATATTTGAAGGGCAGAAATAGATACACAGATGTAGAGGAAGGACTTGTGAACTCAGCTGGAGAAGGAGAGGGTGGGACGAATTGAGAGAGCAGCATTGAAACATTGCCACTACCATATGTAAAATAGCTAGCTAGTGGGAAGTTGCTATATAACATAGGGAGCCCAGCATGGTGCTCTGTGATGACCTAGAGGGTGGGATGGTGGGAAGTGGGAGGCAGGCTCACCAAAGAGTAGATAATATACTTACAGCCTATTTGTGTTGTTGTATGAGGAAAACCAGCCAAACATTGTAAAGCAGTTATCCTTCAATTAAAAATAAATAAATACAATCTGAAAACTATCATTCAACATATCTGTACTGTGATCTAAAGCTATATGGGATCATCTTCTATTCCTAGCTATTTTTCAACTATAAGTGCTTATATAAATGTCATTAAAGGTTTTGAAAATATGATTTTAATAGCTACACAGTATTGCTTAATATCTCATACATAAATAATAAA
This sequence comes from Tragelaphus eurycerus, assembly GCA_935064755.1. NCBI lineage: Eukaryota > Metazoa > Chordata > Mammalia > Artiodactyla > Bovidae > Tragelaphus > Tragelaphus eurycerus. The sequence continues at coordinate 5,324,930 of CAKXYN010000123.1, forward strand.
ATTTCAGTCTCAACATAGAAACGTAATACCAAAAAAGGTTTCCATTTTAAACTAAAGCTTGCATTTTAATTCAGTTTAATGAGAATTCTTCTGAAGATCTACAATTCTTATGAAAAATAAATTATGTGTAGTCCTTCTTGCTTTCACCTGTTATGCCTTATTGTCATTTACTTCTAAGGACTCTTGAACTTTTGACATTTTTGCCTTAGACTGTAATTTTTAACTGAGATAAAATCTTAAGTTTAGATATTAAGAATGTCAAGAAGCACTCTTGTAAGCGTGAGTCACTAGTCATATCCAGTTATTTGTGACCCATGAACTGTAGCCCACCAGGTCCTCTGTCCACAGAATTTTCCAGGCAAGAATATTGGAGTAGGTAGCCATTCCTTTCTCGAGGGGATCTTCCTGACCCAGGAGTCAAACCCAGGTCTCCCACATTGCAGGCAGATTCTTTACCGTATGAACTACCAGAGAACCCTGACCCTGGTGTACACGGATGTAAAAATCCTCAAAAAAATATTAACAAACCAAATTGAAGATACATTAAAAACAATCACACACTATGATCAAATATAATTTATTCTGTGCCTGCAAGCATGATTTATTATCTGCACATCAATCACTGTTTTACACAGTATGAGCAAAATTAAGAATGAAATCATGTGATCTCAATAATTGCAGGAAAATCTTTCGACAAAGTGTCACATCAATTTTGGTACAATCTCTCAATACAGTGGTTATACATGGGATATCCTAAAGGGTGTATAATACAAGTCCACAGCTAACATCCAACTCAGTGGTAAAGAGGTGAAAGATTTAACTAAAAGATCAGGAATAGTAATAAGGATGCCCACTCTCACCAATCTTGTTCAACATAGTAGTGGAATTGTCCTACCCAGAATAACTAGGCAAGAAAAGGAAATAAAAGACATCCCCATTGAAACAGATGAAGTTACAGTGCCACTATTAGATTATGACAGGATTTATATGAAACCATAAAAACTCCACCAAGTAACAAGTATTAAAACTAATAAACTTAGCAATATAGCAGGATATGAACCATCAGAGAGAGAACAGAACAGTCCCATATACAAATTCATCAAAAAAAAAAAAAAAAACTGTAATAAATTTAACAAAGGAGCAGAAACACCTGTACAGTCACAGGATCCAAGACATAGAGTCTGGGTTCAAATCCCACCTTACCCGCTGACCTGCAGAGTGACCCAGGGCAAATCACACAATGATCTGAGGCTCAACATACTGCTGCTGCTGCTACGTCACTTCAGTGGTGTCTGACTCTGTGCGACCCCATAGATGGCAGCCCACCAGGCTTCCCTGTCCTTGGGATTCTCCAGGCAAGAACACTGGAGTGGGTTGCCATTTCCTTCTCCAATGCAGGAAAGTGAAGAGTGAAAGTGAAGTCGCTCAGTCATGTCCAACTCTTCACGACCCCATGGACTGCAGCCCACCAGGCTCCTCTGCCCATGGGATTTTCCAGGCAAGAGTACTGGAGTGGGATGCCATTGCCTTCTCTGGAGGCTCAACATATTCAACTGTAAAATGGACACAAACCCAGTATCTCCTCCCAGGGCTGTGAAACTCCAAGAAAATGCTTGTTTAAGCCCAGGGGTTGGAGTGTCTCCAGGAGCTTCTCCTTGTATGAAATTCCTCTAGAACTTGGCTCTCCTGATCCTGTTGGTGAGGGTAAATGTAGGGCTTGGGAGCCAAATGGGACTGGACAAGGACAAGGACAAAAAAAAAAAAAAAAATACTAGTTCTGTGTTAGGGAGGGAAGCCACCTCCTTTCCAAATCTCAGAGTGGGGTCTGCAATATAGGGCTGGGGGGATGCACAATCAGAGGTGATAACTTTGAACCCCCCACAGCAGGGATGGAGCCTTCCTGGCAAGAACCTTCTCTCTGGTACAGGCTCCATTGTGATGTGGTGCTGCTCCCTGAGTTCTCCATGTCTCCACCGGGCAAAGAGCTCTTGGGAGTTGGAGGTCTATTAAACCACAGGTGCCTGAGAGAATGACACAAGGACTAACAACATTGAAAATTAGCTATATTAAAAAAAAAAAAAAAAGACAGAAGTACAGACGAGGCAGGGAATGAGAAGCAGAAGGATTGACTACCTCTCAAGCCTTTAGCAGAAACATCTCCACACCAACTCAGCAGAGACCACAGGAGGAAAATATAATGGAAAATCAGGCTATGGGTATAGCTCTACACTGCTGGACCCAGGGACCCAAGACCCAATCCACCAACATCGTTTTGCATATCCAGACACCAAGAGGAAGACCAGACCTTGCCTTAGGAAGTCTCAGCCAGACTTAATACTGGGGTTGCTGAGCATGGTCACATGGTCACTCCGGACTCAGCCCCTCCTCCGTGCTCACATCCTCTGTCCTCACAGAAACATACACGGTTCACTACAGAGAACCCTCTGAGGGTACTTGTGTATACTAGAAACTGGCAGTGGTGAAATGTGAAGAGAAGATACAGAAATGGAAACATGCCTCTGGGGTGCTGTACAAATTACCAAAGATCTGAAGTTCTTGATACTTGGCATTTTTAAAAAAGCTTCTTAATGTGTAAACACAGAAAGGACATTTTCAGGAGAAAAGACAAAGGAATCATCCCATTTGGACAATTTGGTATCCATGTTGTAAGGTAAGTTGGATCCCTATCTCAAAAAACAGCCCTGAACCAATTAGACATGGCTTTGACGGTGAAGCGTTTGTCTACAATGCGGGAGACCCGGGTTCGAGCCCTGGGTTGGGAAGATCCCCTGGAGAAGGAAATGGCAATCCATTCCAGTACTATTACCTGGAAAATCCCATGGACAAAGGAGACTGGTAGGCTACAGTCTATGGGGTCGCAAAGAGTCGGACACGACTGAGCAACTTCACTTCACTTCAAAAACCAATAATTGAAGGAAAAAATTTACAAAATTTCAAACCATTTTTGATAAGGGAATATATTTTCTTTAAATTGAGGTATTGTTGATTTACAATAATTTGTTTGTTTAAGGTGTACAGCAAAGTGGTTCAGTGGTTCAGCCTCTTAGGTGCTTCCTTGGACAAAATTCATTCCTTTTGGGAGGCCCTTGGGCCATGCCCTCTACTCAGAACAGCTAAGAATCCAGAATAGGCAAAGCAACATGTGGTGGAGCTCAGTGGGGGTTTTTAGACTGAATAAATTATTCTAACATGATATAAGAAATAAGCCCAGAGTTTCAGAGAGGATCTCCAAACATACCTTCCAAAAGGAGGTCTTGCTCCCTTGAATGTGGGTGCACCTGGGGGTTTTTAGACTGTATAAATTATTCTAACATGATACAAGAAACAAGCCCAGAGGTTAAGAGAGGATCTCCAAACCTACTTTCTTTTTTTTTTTTTTTTAATTTTTAAAAAAATTTTATTTTACTTAACTTTACAGTATTGTATTGGTTTTGCCATACATCAAAATGAATCCGCCACAGGTATACATGTGTTCCCCATCCTGAACCAAACCTACTTTCAAACAGGAGGTCTTGCTTCCTTGAATGTGGGTACGTGAAACAGCGCTTCGAAAGGGAAGAGGTGTGTCATGAATATTTTCTCTGCAGAGGACAAAGCGGTGTTCTGCACAGGCATGTCCCAGGACACTGAGCACAGTGACTGGACTCTCAGCCCTGCTCTGGGGCTATCGCACTATCTCCACCCCTGACACAGGGTAAGCAGCTCACATGTGTCCCGGAGGGTATGGTCACATAACCTGGACCTGGCCAATCGGTGTATTCCATCCTCCCTGGCCCATGTGATTGGCTCAGGACTGGAGCATTGAGCAATCCAGGCCCAGGGCCGGGCCTCACGCTGGAATCAAAGGGAGGAGCTCTGGTTCTGCTGGAAGGGGTGGGGCTGGGTGAAGTCAGGCCACAGCAGTGGGAGGGGCGTGAGGTCAGCCTAGGGTAGTTGGTGGCCTTCCCGTGCCCTTCAGGGCAGAGCTGCCGGCTTTAGAAGGGCGCTGCTGAGCCCAGGGGTTGAGAGCGCCGGTTCCTGCTGTGGTCCTGGAGCTCCTCCTGAGACTGAAGAGAAGCCGTCTGCCCGTGAGTCCTCTCCTGCTTGTCTGTCAGCTTGTTTGAACCAAGCTGGGTTTTCTGTCCAGCCGGCTCAGTGGAGACCCTGGAAATACACCTGTGTGGGTTTTGGCTGACTTCAGGGAAGAAATGCCAGATGACACTGGGCGACTCCAGTTTAATCTAGATTCAGGTCATATCTCTTGAAAGTGAAGTGAAAGTCCCTCAGTCGTGTCCAACTCTTGGCGACCCTGTGGGCTATACAGTCCATGGAATTCTCCAGGCCAGAGTACTGGAATGGGTAGCCTTTCCTTTCTCCAGGGGATCTTCCCAGTCCAGGGATTGAACCCAGGTTTCCCGCATTGCAGGCAGATTCTTTACCAGCTGAGCTACAAGAGAAGCCCAAGAATACTGCAGTGGGTAGTCTGTCCCTTCTGTAGCGGATCAGCATTCCCGACCCAGGAATCAAACTGGGGTCTCCTGCATGGCAGGATAATTCTTTACCAGCTGAGCTATCAGGGAAGCCCAGTATCTCTTAAGGCCAGCTATTCATTGTAGGATCACCCTAATTAGTCTTCATGGGATTAAGGTAGCAACCTGCTAAGGTAGCAATCGATGTCCTTTTTCTAGAGGACAAAACTGGGGCTCAAAGAAGCGGGTAACACAGCTACAGCAAGGAAGTGTGTACCTAGACAAAACCCCCAGATCCTGCTGTTAGAACTCAGGGAAGCCATATGGTGTGGCTTGTCCACATGACGGGGGCTAAGACACCCAGCCCACACTGGATACTGTGGGGACCTGACTTGGTAACTGCCTTCTGGCAGCTCTGAGTCTCAAAAAAGCGATTTGCACTGGAGAGAGGAAGGATACGTCCCTCCATCCAACCTACCACATCCTCCGGGTACTCCCACACCCTGCCCCCTTTCTCTTTCTTTGTGAGGGAAGAAGCGTCATGCTCATGTGACCACATTGGCTGTCCACTGTTCAAGAGCTACCATCTGGAGCTGCTACTGGAGAGGCCAAGAGCCTTTGACCCCGAGTACCCCTCTTTCCTTTGCACCGTGGGCGCCCTCCTCCACACCTGCACACCAGAGGCCGTTTCTGAGACATGCAGGGACCCTCCTTCAGTTTGCAACAGGTTGCATCCATCGCTGTCCTTTCAATGCTTCCCTTGACACTCAGTTCCTGAGCTCCTTTGTCTGCAATGCAGCCCACCTGGCTCCCACGGGAGGGACAGAGCTGACCGTGAATCCAAAGCTCAGATCTGACAGGCAGGAATCTGTGTATAAAGGACCTGCTTAATCACTCTGTAGAGGCTGTAGTGGGCTCCAGGGATCTGTAAGTAGGACTTGGGCCAAAGTGATTCCACTGCTGTTTTAATGCCTGGGGAGGGTCTGGCTATAGTGGGGTTGGGGTGAGTCTCCTGAAGTTCTGAAGGCCCACCGTGTGCAGGTTCATGGCGCACAGAGAAGAGAAGGTGGAGGCCTTCCCTGGAGGTGGTCACAGCTCATGGATGAGCCAGACAGGCAGGCAGGACACGATAGCACCTGAGCTCCCTTCGTGAGTGAATGGGGTGGGGGCAGAGGAAGAGAACCAGGTCTGCTCGCTTATTGGAGCCCAGGGCAGGTTGTCACCAGACTAAACACCTACTTTGTTGATGACCGTCACTGCTGTCTGCAAAGGGTTTACATTGGTGTGTGTCTTCATCAAGTGGTCAGGCCGTCTCTAAGCCACACTGGCCATGGGCATTGCCTCTCCTTGGAACTTGGAAGAGACATGTTTCGTCTCTTCCTTATGGAACATTCATTTCCAAGAGGGTTTTGGGGCCACAAGGATGTTGGGTTTTTCTCTAGCTTTGTCTCATGAGGAATGCTTTTCCGCTTGTTGGTGTGGTTTGTTTTCCCAGCTCTCTTTCTTGGCTTATTTTGTCAATTTGTTTCTGCCAGAGGAAGAGCTCAGAATTTGCCTCTGGCTGATATGTGACACTTACAACCGCAACGCCTACCTGGCTGTTATGATCACATTTGCCGAAAGGGCTTTGTTTTGCAGAAGACATCTTGAAAGTACCTACACTGTCCTTTCAGATACCCAAAGGCTATTTGAAATGAAATAAAAACAAGAATTCTCAAGTTTAGTCTTACAATATGTGGGGAGTCAGAAAAATCCCCTGGAGAAGGGAAACACCACCCATTCCAGTATTCTGGCCTAGATAATTCCATGGAGTGTATACTCCGTGGGGTCACAAAGAATCAGACAAAATCTGATGACTAAACAACAACAACAACACCAAAGCTTCACCATTTGTCAAACAGAGATAACAACAGTATTTATACAACTGTGTGCATGTTCAGTGGTCCATTCGTGTCAAACTCTCTGCAGCCCTGTAGCCCCTAAGATCCTCTCTCCGTGGAATTTTTCAGGCAAGAATACTGAAATGGGTTGCCATTTCCTCCTCCAGGGGATCTTCCTGACCCAGGAATTGAACCCAGGTCTCCTGCATCTCCTACATTGGCTGCCGGGTTCTTTTCTGCCAAACCACCTGGGAAACAAGTCATTACATCACTGGATTATCCTAAAGTACTTAACTTGGAGTCTGGCACTCGGGAAATTCTCACTGGTGATGTGACTATTCAGTCATATATCATTATTGCTCATATGATAATGAAATTGCCATGCTCACAACAGAGAAAGAAGAGCCTTTCCAAGTCCACTTAAATCCTTTGCCACACATATCTTTTTAAAAACTTCTTGACTTTGAAATGAACATCAAACATAAAGACTTTGGTTATGGCCTCCAGGAAAGATCGAGCTGTACCAGTAAGAGATGAGGATTCTTCTCCCAGTTCCAATATGCATGCACAGTTCCAATATGCATGCATTGTTTCCCGGCACCACCGAGCACTTCTTCAGCGGGCTCAGAGAGGCTGAGTCACTCACCAGACACAGCACAGCAGCAGACCAGGACTCCAACCCAGGTCGTTGAAACCACGGCTCCCTCCTGTGCCCATCTGACCTGCCTCTTGAGGGCAGCAGGAAGATCTGGGCTCCCCTGGCCTGAGCCCCCAGGCCTGCCTCCCCTCGTCCGTGCTGGGATGTTCCATTCCCAAACCATGCACTGTGTCCCCCAGCCCTGGGCCATCATGTCAGACTCCAGGCTCCCTGCAGGTGAGCCCCATGCCCACCAGCACATCTCCAAGCCCTGCCCATCTGGTTTCTGTGCCCCAGTGTCCTGATCCTAACTGTCTTCTTTAGGCAGCCTCAGGACTGAGCCCTGCTTCTTTGAAGCTCCTTTCACCAAGCCCAGTAAGGCTCTGTCCTGTGGCCTCACGACAAGTATAGTGGGCTGAGTGGTAGCCCCAAAAGCCATCCATCCTCCTGCAGCCTCCAGAGGTGGCCTTATTCTGATGAAAGGTCTTGGCAGATGGAAGGAAGTTCCTGACCTCTGCACCAGATCACCCAGGATGCATGTGGACCCTAAATCCAATGACAGGTGTCCTTGGAAGAGAAGAGGGGATGGTCTGAAGCACAGAGCCACCCAGGGGAGAAGGTTTGTGCAGATGGACACAGAGGTCGTGGTGATGTGGCCACAAGCCCGGGGAGGCCTGGGGTCCCCCAAGGGCTGGACCAGGCCAGAGGGACCCTCCGCTGGAGCCTCTGGAGGGAGCTCAGCCCTGCCCACACCTTGATCACAGGTTTCTGACTCCAGAATTGGCGGGGAATGAATTTGTGTTAAAGCTGTCCAGTCTGTGGCCAGTGGCTGCAGCCACCCCTGGACACTGAGAGTGAACTTGCCAGCTCCAAGGTGAGAACAGTGGCAGGACCAGCTCCCCACCCTCCCACCCCGACACGCAATCTTGTCATGAGGTTAAATGAGTTAATACACACAGATGCCTGAATCAGGGACTGACACTTGGATCTCAGCCCCCTTCACTTCCTCCTCCTCGTCATCATCACCGTCATTGTGAGGGGCCCTCATCCACTCGTTCAGTGGACACGCAGTGTTCCTGCAAGACCCCAATGCGGGCAGTGAGGCCAGCGAGCTGGGAGGCTCCGCACAGGACTCACCCTGCCTGCTGGGGCTGCATGGACAAGGCCTGTGCAGTGACATGGAGGCCCGGGGAGAGGCTGGATCCTCTGATCATGGGAGGCATGGGCGCCTCAGCATCAGAGGTGGAGGGCTGAGCTGGGTTCATCCTGGGGCATGCAGCCCTTCACTCAAAGTAGGGGAAGAACCCCACGTGGCACCTGGTGTCCAGGAGCCTCCTCTTGCCCTAGCAGGCTGTGGGCAGAGCCATGGTTGACCAGGAGTCTGCATCTCACTAGGGGCTGAGGCTGGTGCTGAGTGAGGATTTAAAAAAAAAAAAAAAAAATCATAAGTGACTTCGGCTCCACTGCTTTTTGCCAAAAACCTACAATGATCCCAAGAGCTTTGTACACTTCAAGGGTGGTGACTGGACGTGGAGCCCAGCACAGACCCAAGTCAGTCCTGCCCTGAGTCCCACGGGCCAGCCACACCATCCCCCTTCCATGGCCTGGCTTTCTTCTGCCAGGACCCCCAGAATGGTGGAAAGGCAAGTGTGGCCTCAAGCTGAGGGGCCCAACGTGGGCTCCAAACCCCTGGGGGTCCCCTTGGGACATGTGGCCCACCTAGTTCCCACTGCCTTCGGGCAGCTCTCTCTCTCGGGGAATGTCGTGTTTCTTTGCTTTCTGTTGCGATGGGGCACCCCAGTTATCTCGGGGCGATTGGGAAGTCTGCTGGTGTTACATGCTCCCGCCTTAGAGGGGAAACGTTATTGCTGTATTGACGCTGCTCACTCTATACTTGGAATCTGTTAAACACAAATGGCAAGGGGAACAGAGCAAAACAGAAAAAGAAAAATGGAGAGTTGCTGGGTTGCTTCAGGTCTCACCTGTGATTAAGAGGTGTGTGCAGCCTGCACGTGAACCCGGGTTCCCACACCTGCCAGGTGCCAGGCGCTGATTTTAGACCCCGGGCTTCACTAAGGAGTCATTGACAGATACAGTTTGTGTGTATTTCAAGTCTACATTGTGATGACTTGATGCCCATAGACGTTGTGGAATGATTGCCCAACATACGCATCACCTCACACTGTTAACTCTGTGTGTGTGTGTGTGTTTTATGTTGTTCTTATAATCCATGAACACGATATAGCTCTCCATTTTTTTTAGATCTTCTTTAATTTATCTTAGAAGTTTATAGTTAGCTGTATGTCTTGCACATGTTTAATTAGATATCTTGATATTTTCAGTGTCATTATAAATTCCTAATATGAATTGACTTTTCTATATTCATTTGCTAAGTCTATTTATTTCAAATAATTCTAATTGTATTTATTTATGTATACACATTTATGTCTGCAAATAAGTTCTTTTTTTCCCCTTCGCAACTGTGATAACCGTTTTCTTCTTCTTGCCTTATTGTATGGACTAGGATCTCCAGTACATTGGTGAACAGAAGTGGTGAGAATAAGTATCCTTGTCCCATTATCAGAAGAAAAGCTTTCAGTATTTCACCATCACACAGGATATTAGCTTTTTTGTAGATATTTTTATCAAAATATGTAAATCCTTCTCTGTTAGTTTACTAAGAGTTTTTTCTTAGTCATGAACTAAAATTATTACATTAAATTTTCTTAAGTTTATTTTCTGCAGATTTTGAAACAGGTGATTTTTCTTTTATGTGGTAATTTAACTTTTAAAAAATCTGGTGTTTCTAAAACAACCCCAACCTGATCCCGATGTCTTCTCCTTCTGTTGGACTTTATTTGTTAGTGTTTATTTAGGATTATTTCATCTATACTCAGAGTCTGTAATTTTACTTTCTTGTACTTCTTCCTGGTTGGTTTTAGTATCAAGGTTATGCTAGTCTTATAAAACAAGGTTGGAGAGTGTTCCTTGTTTACCCCAAGAATTCCTGTGAGATTACTGTTTCTTTCCCCAGAGTTTTGGAAGAATTGATTGGCAAAATCAGTTGATTTCATTGTGGGGAGGCTTTTAATTTTAGATGTAATTTTTTTCATGCAAATAAAATCTTATGATTTTGTATGTCTTCTTGGATCTATTTCAGTAAGGCATTTCCCCCCTGCTAGGAATTTATTGAGGCGAGCAGACTCTCCAGTTAGTAAGTGAACTGTGGTTCATAATATCTTTCTTATCTGCAAGATGTGGTGTCTCCCCCTTTTAAAAATCCTCGGCGCTTGTGATTTGCGTTTTGTCTTTTTTTTCTTAATCAGTCTCTAGGGGTTTATCAGGTCTATCGGTCCTTTCAAAGAGCCAACTTTTGGCTTTGTTTTTTTTAAAAAAATCATATTTGATTTCTGTTTCCTTATTTTCTGCTCCTTTTTTCCCCATGTTCCTTGTGTTTTGTTTGCTTTGCCTTTTTTCTGGTTTCTAGGGATAGAGGCTTAATTGATTTTTAGCCTTCCTTCTTTTCCAGTATATGTGTTTAAGGCTTTAAGTTACTCTCTAAACACAGTTCACTGCATCCCACAAGTTTGAAGAAGCCAGATTTTCATTATCTATTATGGAAAAGTATTTTCTAATTTTCATTGTGTTTTTTAAAATTATTATTCATGAAATTCTTCAAGCAGTATGTCATTTAACTTCCCAATGTTTGGGGAGGTTTTTCTAGTGACCCTTTTTTGATTTCTAGCTTAGTTCCATGAAGAGCCCCATCTTCGTCTTTTTGGGCTACTATTATAAATACTGTAGACTAGATGGTAAACAACAGAAAGTTGTTTCTTGTAGGCCTGGAGGCTGAGGAGTCCCAAGATCACCAGCAGGTGCCACGTCTGGTGAGGCCGGTTTCCTGGTTCCTAGACTGCCTGCTGCTTCTCCCTGTCCTCGAAGCACGGGAGCCCATTCCCTCCTGGCCTGACCCCTCCCAGAGTGCCTGCCTCCTAGGATCATCACCACATGTGGGGTGAAGTTTGAGGGCCCATAAACCGTCAGCCCATTGTAATCCCTAAGTATACCCTGCATTATTGCAGTCCTTTGAAATAATTCGAGCTTTCCTAAGGGCCCAAGATATATTCTTTTTGTTACATGTTCCTTGGGCTCTTGAAAATAATATGTATCAGTGGGAATGCAATACCAGTTAGATCAGGTTTGTCACTCATGTAATTCAGATTCTGGAGGCCACGTTGAGTAAAAGCAGAAGTAGGTGAAATTACCTGTAATATATTTTAACACACTCAAAATATTATCACTTCAGTGTGTAATCAACATGATAAAAGCAAATGAAATACTTCACCTTCTTTTTTGCATGCTAAGGCTTTAAAATCCAGTGTGTGTTTCAGGCTTGCAGCACATCTCATTGTAGAGCCAGCCACATTTTAGGTACTTCATGGCTGCAGGTGACTACGTACCAGGGAGCCCAGTTCCATGAGAGATCTGTCTTTAACATCTCCCACTGGGATTACAAAATTGGCTGTTACTCCTTTTCTGTGTCTGTCAGTTTTTATGTATTGATATTTTGAGGTTATATTATTAGGTACATTCAAATCTAGAATCCTCATCTTCTTGCTAGACTCAACTTGTATCAGTATGAGATGCTCCTTTTTATCGCTAGTAATGCTTCTCTCTTTAGACACTATTTGACAGTGATATTGCTATGTCAGTTTTCTGTCCTTGTTGGCCTGCATATCTTTTACTTTGAGCTGTCTAAAAGACCTTCCATCTTAACATGTACCTCTGAATAGTGTATAGTTTTAATTGGAGTCAGTTTGAGTATTGGCTCTGTTTATAAATGTTGATATTCAGTGTGTAGACACCATGTTGCTGTGTGTTTTCTGTTTGTCCCACCTATCCTGTGGTGACTGCAGCCATGAAATTAAAAGACGCTTGCTCCTTGGAAGGAAAGTTATGACCAACCTAGATAGCATATTCAAAAGCAGAGACATCACTTTGCCAACAAAGGTTCGCCTAGTCAAGGCTATGGTCTTTCCTGTGGTCATGTATGGATGTGAGAGCTGGACTGTGAAGAAGGCTGAGCACCGAAGAATTGATGCTTTTGAACTGTGGTGTTGGAGAAGACCCTTGAGAGTCCCTTGGACTGCAAGGGGATCCAACCAGTCCATTCTGAAGGAGATCAACCCTGGGATTTCTTTGGAAGGAATGATGCTAAAGCTGAAACTCCAGTATTTTGGCCACCTCATGCGAAGAGTTGACTCATTGGAGAAGACTCTGATGGTGGGAGGGATTGGGGGCAGGAGGAGAAGGCGACAACAGAGGATGAAATGGCTGGATGGCATCACTGACTCGATGAATGTGAGTCTGAGTGACCTCCGAGAGCTGGTGATGGATAGGGAGGCCTGGCGTGCTGCAGTTCATGGGGTCACAAAGAGTCGGACACGACTGAGTGACTGATCTGATCTGATCTGATCCTGTGTTCTTCCCTCTTGCCTACTTTTAGAAGTATGAAGTGTTTCTCTAGTTCTGTGTTCCTCTGCCAGGTTGTTGGGTGCACATTCGCAGACACAGCATGTGTTTTACATTCAAGTCTAACATAGTACTTTTACTGTCTCCCTGACACGACTGTTTCCTCCTTGTCACTGTTACACTGTAAACTGTTAGATATATTTTTGGCGTTAACATCATTGTTTTATAGAGTTAATATTTACCCTCACAGTTACCTCATTGTTTGTCTTTACTTGTTTTCTATATTTCCGTCAGAGACTTCTTTTTCCCAAAGCACTGCCTTAATCTTTTTTTTAGTTCATGTGTGTGGGTGATGAGTTGTCTCATTTCCATTTGCCCTAAAAGTCTCTATTTTGCTTTCACTTTTGAAGAGTGTTTTTGTTGGGTATAGAATTCCAGGTTGGTGGTTATTTGTTTTTCAGCATTTTACAGATGCCAGTCCATTATCTTTTGACTTCCTTGTTCTTGGAAAGTCAGCCCTCAGTGTTGTTGTGCCATTAAAAGCCACACCTTTTTTTTTTCCTCTGAGCACTTGAACATTTTCTTCTTGCCTTAGGTACCCACAGAGCTGCTGAAACCAATGTGTGGTTTTCATTTTTGAGTCAATGGTCTGATTCTTGAACCACTCTTGCCACTGTCCCTGTCAGTCAGTTCAGTTGCTCTGTGTGTGACCCGTTGCGACCCCATGGACTGCAGCACGCCAGGCTTCCCTGTTCATCACCAACTCCCGGAGCTTGCTCAAGCTCATGTCCATCGAGTCAGTGATGCCATCCAACCAGCTCATCCTCTGTCGTCCCCTTCTCCTCCTGCCTTCAGTCTTCCCCATCATCAGGTTCTTTTCCAATGAGTCAGTTCTTTGCATCAGGTGGCCAAAGTATTGGAGCTTCAGCATCAGTCTTTCCAATGAATATTCAGGACTGATTTGCATTAGGATTGACTGATTGGATCTCCTAGTAGTCCATGGGGCTCTCAAGAGTCTTCTCCAACTCCCCAGTTCAGAAACATTGATTCTTTGGTGTTCAGCCTTCTTCATGGGTCAACTCTCACGTCCATACATGACTACTGGAAAAACCATAGCTTTGACTAAATGAATCTTTGTTGGCAGAGTAATGTCTCTGCTTTTTAATATGCTGTCTAGGATCGTCATAGGTTTCCCTCCGAGGAGCAAGCATCTTTTTTTATTTCACCATCTGCAGTAATTTCAGAACCCAAGAAAATAAAGTTTGTCACTGTTTCCATTGTTTCCCCATTTATTTGCCACCAAGTGATGGGGCCCGATGCCATGATCTTCATTGTTTGAAAGTTGAGTTTTATGCCAGCTTTTTCACTCTCCCCTTTCACTTTCATTAAGAGGCACTTTCGTCTCAACCCCTGGAGGCATTTCTTATTCCCCTTTCTGTCCTTCTCCACCATGAGGGTCCCCACTTATAGTTTTTAACAACGTAGTTTAACAGCAGGCTCCTTCAATATATTCTATACTTTTTCCCTCTTGTATATATATTGTAACCAATCCGTCTTTCAGTTCACTGATCCTCTCTTCAGCTATGTCCAATCTGATGTTAAGCCTGATGTTAAGACTGAGTTCTTAAATTCAGTCACTGTTATTGTAAAGTTCTAGAGTCGGTTTTGAGTCTCAGAAATTTTTCCTTTTGTCAAATATATTTTTGAACAGGTGATGTTTGCATCTGATACCTGTGGCATACCTCTGATATGCTGATATACATCTGATACCTCTGGGTCTGATTCAGTTCTTCTTCTCTTGGTCCTGTTTGTTGTTGCACCCTCTTTTGCTTTTTTGGTTGCATTTTGGACATTGTGTTTGGAAAACCCTAGAGGTTCTGAGTAATGCTGCCTTCTCCAGAGTTTCCTCTGACACAGACCTCCAATGGGGACAGAGCTGTCTGTTCCCTCAGGGCCTTAGGGACTTGAGGCTGGGGGGTCCTTGTAAGATCAGTCTCAGCAGCCTTCACCCACCTTCCCCCCACCCCCCCAACCCCAGGGAGGAGCTTTGCAGCATCTCCAGCGTCTGGAAGCCTGGGCTCCCTCCCAGGGCCCCCCTTCTTGGCAGGTCCTGAAGCCCACCGTCTGTCTCCTGAGCAGCACGAGGTGACTGATACTCAGTGCTCAGCTGGTTTGGGCAGAGTGTTGGCTATGTTTTCTGACATCTGGACTGACTTGTCAAGCCTGAGCTCGATTTTTTGTCTCCACAGCCCAAGGAACCCTCCAGAGCTGTGTCAGCCAGCCCCCTCTGCTTGACTTTTCCCCTGCCTTTTCTTCACAGAGTCGGCTTTGCTCAGATGGCCCGAGGGAAGGAACGGCCCTCTCAGTCTCCAGCTCCCTCACTGGGCTTCCCTTTTGTTTGAAATCTTGGATTGCGGCTGCCTAAGGACCTCTTTTAAACTGTATTTAGCTTTTCTAGCCCTTGGCAGGCTGACCTACAAGCTGCTTGTTTCTGTCACTGGAAGTGGAGACACCCTGGGGTTCTTCTGTCATCTGAAGGCACATGTAACAGTCACAGTAATTGTATTAATCAAGTTTATTTGATACCGGGGAAAACAAGAACCAGGAGTCCTTTCTTGGTCCCCACGGTTGTGTTTCTGATCAGAATCCCCAGCTTGCCCGGGCTTGGGAAGGAGGTGGAACAAGCGGCCCACATGGCCTGGAGACAGAGGAGCCGGTCTCTCCTCTTGCCTTGCCCCTACCGGCCCAGGGCAGGCCTTGCGATGACAGGCTGCTGGCGGTGGAGGAGAAGGCTGAGGAGGGAGGGGTTCAGGTCAGATCAGTCACTCAGTTGTGTCCGACTCTTTGCGACCCCATGAACCGCAGCACGCCAGGCCTCCCTGTCCATCACCAGCTCCCAGAGGTCACTCAGACTCACATCCATCAAGTCAGTGATGCCATCCAGCCATCTCATCCTCTGTCGTCCCCTTCTCCTCCTGCCCTCAATCCCTCCCAGCATCAGAGTCTTCTCCAATGAGTCAACTCTTCGCATGAGGTGGCCAAAATACTGGAGTTTCAGCTTTAGCATCATTCCTTCCAAAGAAATTCGAGGATTGATCTCCTTCAGAATGGACTGGTTGGATCTTCTTGCAGTCCAAGGGACTCTCAAGAGTCTTCTCCAACACCACAGTTCAAAAGCATCAATTTTTCAGCGCTCAGCCTTCTTCACAGTCCAGCTCTCACATACATACATGACCACAGGAAAGACCATAGCCTTGACTAGGTGGATCTTTGTTAGCAAAGTAATGTCTCTGCTTTTGAATATGCTATCTAGGTTGGTCATAACTTTCCTTCCAAGGAGTAAGCGTCTTTTAATTTCATGGCTGCAGTCACCATCTGTAATGATTTTGGAGCCCAGAAAAATAAATTCTGACACTGTTTCCACTGTTTCTCCATCTATTTCCCATGTAGTGATGGGACCAGATGCCATGATCTTCGTTTTCTGAATGTTGAGCTTTAAGCCAACCTTCTCACTCTCCACTTTCACTTTCATCAAGAGGCTTTTTAGCCCCTCTTCACTTTCTGCCATAAGAGTGGTGTCATCTGCATATCTGAGGTTATTGATATTTCTCCCGGCAATCTTGATTCCAACTTGTATTTCTTCCAGTCCAGCATTTCTCATGATGTATTCTGCATATAAGTTAAATAAACATGGTGACAATATGCAGCCTTGACATACTCCTTTTCCTATTTGGAACCAGTCTGTTGTTCCATGACTAGTTCTAACTGTTGCTTCCTGACCTGCATACAGATTTCTCAAGAGGCAGATCAGGTGGTCTGGTACTCCCACCTCTTTTAGAATTTTCCATAGTTTATTGTGATCACAAGATTAGAAAAGGTCAGTTTTCATCCCAATCCCAAAGGGAGGGGTTACGTGACCTGTATTCTGTGACATGGTCACATGTGGGTTTCCCTTTTCAATTTGAAAAAATGACGGCTTTTAGTCTTCCCTCCAGTTTCACTTTAAGGTGGAAAATGAAGATTTTATTCATAAAGTTGAGCACAGTGACCTTACAGTCTTTTTGAAAGCAACAGTTGAGGTTTTAAAAACACATCTCAGAGAACTCCAGTAGATAAAGCCAAAAAAAGAGAACGTGTTCAAGGTGAACTGCGGGTGGGACCCCAAACTGTACTCTGTCTCTCCCAGAGTGTGTAATTGCTGGGATGGGTGGATGTAGGACCCCAAACACCCTGCGGACCGAGGTCCTCAAGTGTCAGCAGAGGTCTGGGTTGAGCCAGGAGCAATGTGGCCTGTGCCCTGGTGAGTGGACAGCCGCGAGGGTTGGAGTGGGGCCAGGAGAGGGGTGGGAGACTCAGGCGGGTTCTGGGAGGTGCTGGCTGTCGTGGCTTGAGGCCAGGACACCCCTGAACCTCCACCGTGCAGCCCTCATGGGGCAGAGTCGTCTGGCAGCCCAAGGTTGAAGTTAAGAGGGCAAGTTTGCAGCAGGTTGAATGAACCCCTGTACCCACTGTGGGTTCATTTTAAGTGCCTTGAGCGAGGTTGGTCAAGCCCTTGCTGAGCTCGAGTGAGGGAGTCCGACAGGGAGGACTGAGCTCAGGGTGAGAGTGAGAGACAGCTAGCGCAGTGAGTCCTGCTCAGCCGGATCAGTTCTGGGGACGCCCTTGAGTTGAGGGATACCCTTTCAGTAGCCTCACTGGAGGCTTGTTTTCGGGGTAGAGGAGGCAGAAGCCCACTTAGAAGACGTGCTCATTCCCAGGGGTGGTGGTTTCTGAAGCAGTTTATACAGGTCGGTTCGACAGTGACCCAGTACATTGCAGGCTCATGTTTGACAGGGGGCCTGAGCCGTGGGCATGGCCTTCCTTCTCCCAACCCCACACTCACCTATCGTCTTTTGGGCAACCTCTCCCCCTCCTTTGACGGTGGGCCTGAGCCCAGCCCCTCTGTTACCACGGAGCCCCTTGTGACTGAGCGGGTTCCAGTTCTGGGCTCCTGGGAGACGCACTGGAGCCAAAGCCTTAGTGCCATTTGGTGGTATGGTGTGGAGGGGTCATAGTGTGAGAGCAGTGGTTATAGTGTGAGAGTTGTGTGTGAGAGAGTGGTGTGTGAGAGCAGTGTGTGTGTGAGTGTGGTGGTCGTAGTGTGAACAGCGGTGGTCGTAGTGTGAGATTGGTGATGATAGCTCGGTAGCCAAGGTATCCTACCGTGAAACAGCGGTTGCCCCGAGTGGGGGGCTGCCCCCATGCCCAAGGATGGGTCGCAGAAGGGCTCGCCTATGGGCGTTATTCCAGTGCTGCAAGCCCAAGGCAAAGGCCAAAACTAGGAAGGACTTGGCCTCATTCCAAATCCTGGAAGCAGAGTGGCCTGAGGTGAGAGCAGCCAGGGGCTGAGCCCGTCGGATTGGCCCTCACCCAGCGAAGCATTGGGGTTCTGTTTCACTTTGTTAGCATGGTTGTGGGCCCTGCCGGCCAGGGCGTTTTTGGCTTTAGTGGGCAGGATCGACCCCAGCAGATTTACCTTGTAAGAGGTTGTGCAGTTGCTGCGTGAAGGATGGGTGGGGGCCCCACAAGAAGGGAAACATTTGCTGGAGGAGTCACTGGGGCACATGGACTGAGCTATAGTCAGTCCTTGAAGCAGAAAGTCTAAGCCTCTTAATGTCTCCCTTCTTCAAAAGAAAGGATATACGGGCTGGAGGAATCTCTGGGGCATGAGGATCGAGCTAGAGAGTCAGTCCTTGAAGTAGAAAGCCTAAGCCCGTTAATGTCTCCCATCTTACAAAGCACAGACCAGTGTGTCCAGTATTTTAATGACAGATACCTACGCTTATGTGTATGACATACACCCTCATAGCTACACATGTCTAATACATGCCTCTTACAAGTGCTGGGCACTGTTCTGGGTGCTGAACACTCAGTATGTAGTAGGGGATACGTACCCAGGATTTTTTAATTTCTGCGAAGAAAAATAGAAGAATGAAAGACTCCGTGTGGTTCCATTTGAGCAAGTTCACCACGTGGACGGCCCCGCGTGCATGCAAATTGTGGTAAAGTACCTATAACATAAATTTAACATTTTAACCAGTTGATTGACTGACTGGGTGACCTCAGTGGAGTCAGGCTAACAGATGGCCCTGAGGTGCCATCCGCCTTTTTCCAAGAGGAACACTCCAAAGCCTCGTGGCCTTGTAGACCTTCCCTTTTTTCTTCACTCTTCCCAGTGATTCTAGGTCACTGGTCTGTGTGTCGTTTAAGAATCTCTTTATCCACTTGTTGTTAGGTTTATGTTTTGGTAAGTTTCTCAGATGTCCCTGGGTCTTGAGAATGCAGGCTTGGATTCTGGGTTTTCCCCTGCCACGTGCCTGCCAGGTCGAGGTGGAAGCTGAAGACCAGTCTGAGTTGTGGTGGTCTGTGTGGTCTTGGGGTCAGTGGACCCCCTCTTCTCTGGAGGGGCATGGAGATCCTTTGTGTGGAGCCTGGAGAGACTTGACAAGGTCAGTCTTCACAGTCTCGCTCTCTTTTTAATTTATGTTTGCATTTAGTTTCTCATTTAACTGTTTTCTAGGAGTTTCCAACTCCTGAAGAAATAAAAATATACAAGCAGCAGCTTTTTGAAAGAGGAGAGGAGATCGCAGAACCAAAAGCTGAAAGAAACAACATCAGGGGCAGTAGGGGGATTTTCATGTGTTGACATTGGCCCTGCGGGGGTCACCGCTGGCCTCTGTGTTGCTGTCTTTAGACTCTGTCTGATTTTCAAGTCATTTTTCACATCTTCCCACTGAGCAGACCAGGGTGGATCAGATCAGGGTTCTCATACCTTGCTTCACATTTATGATGAGAGCTAATGTAATTTTAGTACATTTGAGGGGGGAGTTCTCTTAACTTACATTTTTGTCCACGCTACACTTTGTGTGGGATCTTAGTTCCCCAACCAGGGGTTAAAACCCATGACCCGTGGAGAAATGTGGAGTCTTAACTACTGCGCCCCTGGGGAAGGCCACTCTAACTTTCGACTGAACTGGTGGGATTCCGACGTGCCTTAGCATGTTTCTGGCTATAGCGTGAGGCTGAGAGGAGTTATCGGCCTGGAATTCGAACATGAGGTTGAAGGTGCTCTTTTGGCCCTGCCCTGCAGCTGCTGCTGGAGCACGTGGAGTTCCTGGTTTCCCGGTACAAGCCATCCGTCTTGATGACGGCGGGCAAGCGGCAGGCACAGTCCCCAGCCGGCATGACCAGAAACGAGGTGCTCAGGGCGCTAAAATTGCTCTTTGAACACCACAAGGCCCTGGACAAGAAGGTACCAGCCACCCGGCCGTCCTAGACTTGTACACTTGCTGCCTTGTTAGGTGGATGATGCACGTATTTATGTAACGTTGACTTTTGAGCTTCTTGAATTTTTGTATATACATTTTTTTCTGTAAGAAGTCCGAGTTTTATATGGTTAAAAAGCGTTGCCTGCGTACATGCTCAGTCATGTCCGAATCTTTGCAATGCAGTGGACTGTAGCCCACCATGCTCCTCTCTTCATGGGGCTTCTGAGGCATGAATACTGGAGTGGGTGGCCATCTTCTACTCCAGGGAATCTTCCCAACCCAGGGATAGAACCTGCCCTCTTGCATTGTCAGGCGGATTCTTTACCACTGAGCCACCTGGGAAGCCCCCAGTTAAAAAGTATTAGTTGGCATAAATGTCTCAAGATTTATTATATCCTGTATATCAACTTGCAGTGAAAAACTGGGTAATAGAATTAATTTAGGATAACATTTTGTTCTCTCAAACTTAGAATTTAAAGCTGTTAACAAGTAGATTTTCTTGACATTAAGATCAATGAGAGACATTAAAGGTATTCTGTGACAGTATCCATGTATTAGAGTGAGTATACACTAATAAGTGTACTAACGTATATACACACATCAGCACACAGTGACTCGGCCCCTTTTGTTTGAGTTGAGAGTGCAATTACAAGTAGCACTTGAAAGGTATAGTTTGTTAGAAGAAGAATTAGGTGCCACACATAAAGAGGTAAGTTTGATCAGTCTTTGTGTAATTTTAGTGAAGGGTTTGTCATTTGAATCCTTTCATTTTAAAAAAGAATGAAGGCTGCAGTGGTGGGCACCAGATGTTATTTATCTTTCTGATTGAGGACCCGCCCACCTGGGTTATTTTAATGACTAGTAAATTAGACTTGTGGTTCAGAGCTACAGGATCTCTTAAGTACCCCTTTGTCCAGTAGAAGACAAATTCTGACTCTAATCACCTGGTGGTATTCGGGATGGATAGCATCACCTTGTTATTTCTTTTTATGTTGTGTTTTCAGTTTAGAGTTGCGTTTTTCTAGGTGGAGTTTTGCTGTCTTTACTTATTTCCTTACTCTGATTCAACTTTTTGGTTTTAGCAGATGATTCTTACAGAGAAGAATAACCAGGAAAAGATACTAATGGACAGGGTGCTTGATGTACATCACAAGCAAGAAAACATACCAAGCACCAATGGAAAGGCAAGTCCTTGGTCTCACTCTCTGTCTGATTCTCATCTTACCATCCAGTCTGTGCAGGGCTGTTGGGATCTCTCACCAATGCATCATGTAGGTCTGAGTGGCCATGATGGTCCTGTGAACTCCCAGAGCACAGAAGGCAGTTTTGACCTCACCGATTGCCTGGAAGTACTGTGTTTCCTCCCTCTCAAAACCAGGCTGTGTAAGGCTTCCTTTCCCCTTTAGAGACCCTCTGACGGCTCTCTCAGCAACGAAGAAGACCTGGCTGAGGTGATCGAGCTCCAGGAAATCATAGAGATCAGTCGCGGGAGCAGAGCCAAATGAAGGAGCACTGGGCAGCCCTCTCTGCCCGCGTGACACAGCTGGAGGAGGACCTGGACATGGCCAGAAAGGACCTCCTCAAGTCCAAGGACTTTAACAGGAAATTACAGCGGGACGTCTGCGAAGTGAGTGACGGCGGCTGTGTCTGTTGTCCTGAGGTGGAATGTGGGTCGCTTGTTCTCCTGGGGATCTCAGCCTTGGCATGGCTGCGTGAGTAAGAACAGAGCACTGGAGAGACCACGACTGGCTGCCTCCCTGCCTCTGGATTTAGATCTCTGGGGTAGAAGAGGCCTGGTCCAGGCAGTCCGTTGGCAGTGGACCAACATGAGGGCATCCCTGGTGCTGTGCTGTACCCTGCGTGTGGACTCCTCATTTCCACAAGTTCTAGGGGGCCCACTGTGTTCATTTTTTAAAAATTCATTCATCCATTCATTCATTTATTGGCGTATAGTTGCTTTACACTGCTGTGTCAATTTCTGCTGTACAGCAAAATGAATCAGTCATCTATCTATTTATCCATCCATTTATTTACGTATCTGCCTGTCTTTTCGATTTCCTGCCCATTGACTTCACCACAGAGCACTGAGTAGACTTCCCTGTGCTGTACACTAGGTCCTTACTCGTTGACTTGATGTGTAGTATCAGTGCTGTATACATGGCAACCCGAGTCTCCCGGTTCATCCCCCTGTGCCCCTCCCGCAACTGCCTAGCAAATGTGTTCCTGATGCTGCTGACTCAGGCAAGTCTGGTGACACCTGTGGAGCCCGTTCTCTCAGAGAGATGGGAGCATGCTGTGTGGGCTCTGCCTGGCCATCTTCTCGAGTTTTCTGAGGTTCCGCTCCTTGAAGGGATGTGTGACAGTGATACTGGTGGTCAGACAAGTCGTGTGGCATTTGCTCACCCTCAGATCCTCAGGCCCGTGCTGTGTAACCCTGTGGAATCGTGATGTTTCTGGCGGTCGTGTCTGCAGGTGTCATGATTTATGAGAAACTCCCTAGCGGTCACTGTGAAAACAGAAGAGTGCTGGGGACTCAGGCCTCCTCCTGAGAGCCTCACCTCTCCTCTGTGCACAGACAGCGCCCACTCTGCCCACTGCTCCCCCATGAGACCGTCTCAGAGAGAACCCCTCCAACACGTGGTACAGCAGGTGTACTTGTTTAGTAGCTTGGTGTGAGTAATACTGTGTGAGAACTCAAAACAGAAATATTTGCACAGGTTTGTATAAGCTATTCACGCTACTCTTTGGCAACAGGAGGAGATTAGGCATCAGAGTTTAATACGTATAGAATTCTAGAAAAAGTGTTTTTAAGACCTTTCAGTTTTAATGTTAGGACTTTGCCCACATTGGTTACCTAGTGACCAGGGAGGGACCTGAAATGGATTTTGAACTGGCGGACAGGAGTTGCACCAGCAGCAAGTTCTGGTCCTGGTTTGAGCATTTCACACATGTGGTGAAACTCTGCTTTCGAAGAACTAGGCTTGAGAAGGCTGCTCCCAGCTGTGAACAATTTGACTTCTGTTTCCACTCGTTAATATTCTTACTTTAATTCTGAGGAAATTGCATGAGACTTTTCCAACTTTTACTAGAGGAAACGAACCTCAGAGCTCCCCGTTGGATCTGTTGAAGGTCCCTCTCTGTTCTGGGTCAAGCCCACCTGTATGGTGTAGCAGACAGAGGTCCTGACTTCATGCCAGATACCTTCACTCCCGGAATTCTTGCAATAACAAGGTAGTTTAGTATACTTTTTGTTTGCTGTTTGGGTTTATCATGTAGAAAAGGAGCTTGGTAAACTGAGTGGCTGGACAGAACATTAAGACAGATGGGTGCCAATCGTGGCAAATGTGACCTTTGGGGTAGGCGCATTTTTGCTCATGTCCAAGAAAACTTCCATGTCTAGGACTTTGATTTTGAGGATGGTAACTTTATGTTTGATTTGAAACTGAGGACTATGTCAATGATAAACTTGAAAATGAAATTGCAAATAAGGATTCTAGGCATCGACAGGTAATGGCCTTTATGAACTGTGTCTGACTTTTATAGCAGTGAATTACTGAGAAAGGAAGGTAAAGATCTTTTCATGTGACTCCCACGTTGGAAATCAAGTCCCAGTGTAACGTTCTTATGACCCTAAAATATTGCATTCAAAAGTGTGGATGTACATCATGGTAAATCAGCTGTACTGGAATGAAATACATTTTTAAAAATTGGGGGGTGACTGCAACTTACAGGTTTGAATTATTTGGGACTTGGTTTAACCATTTTGTGGAATTCCACTCCTGACTCTCTTGTTTTACTTGAATGTGAATCTGTTGGCTGGTTAGAGTTTTTACCGAAAGAGCAGAGAGCAGCAGGAAACTTCATAGCAGCTGGCTGCCTGTTGGGAACTGGGGTCACTGTGACAAAAGGCAGGGTTAGAGCTCCGGTCTGATTAGGGTTTGTACTTCCTGTGGTTTGGTGAGCCTTACTCACACCTGTTCCCGAGTGGTCTCAGATAATCAGGATTTAACCAGGAAAACCAAATCTAGCTTCTCCAAAACAAAGTGAGTCAGTCTGGTGTGTGCCAAAGTGTATCATTGTCCCCACCACAAAAATAAAATACTAGAAAGCCATTGAAATGTATGATGGGGAATGCTAATTAAGAGCATTACGATATACAAAATAATGGCTGTAAAAGGCAGATCAGAAAATACTATGTACCATATGCTATTGTTTTCTGAGGGTTTTAAAGCATATCATATTGTTTGTGTACGTACATAGAGTAATACGCATACAGAAAAAGTAAGAAAGCTGCTTAGAAACAAATGCTAACCTCTCAGGAATCTGAGCTTATAAATACTTTAATTTTTTTCTTTTTTTAAAAAAGAATCTGTCTAAATGTTCTACATTGAAAGTTTTTCAGAGTAAGAAGATCTGTTAAAAGAATAATCATGCATTTACAAATACTAGTTGACTGGCATTTCACCAGGCACGCTCTTATCAGGTCTGTATTTCAGAAATGAAAGCCATCTGATGATTCTGGTAATGTTTTAAGAAGGGTCCGTACTGAACCCTTCTTCCCTTAACTTGTCAATAAGAATGAATAAGATTCTACAGAAAACTGATCTTCTTTAATATACAAGAACTTTTTTTTTTTTTTTTTTTTTTAAGACATCCTTGGGGAACGTTTAGGAAAAGCAAATACTCTGGCAGGAGGTGTTCTGCTCACTGAGACCAAGCCCAGGAACACAGAGAAAGTTTACCCTGTTCACAGCTTCCGAAACAGAAGGAATCCAGTAGACCCGCGCATTTAGGTTTTGTCTCAGCTTGCTTAAAGTGACAGTGACTACACCTCTCAGCCTCTTTTGATCCTCTGCTCTCCCTTTGTAGACAGAGGGTAAGAACCGCCAGTTGCAGGAGCGCCTGGAGCTGGTAGAGAAGCTGCAGCCCAGGCTGCGGAGGGCGGAGACGCTGCTCGAGCTGGAGGCGGAGCAGGCGCAGAGGGTGGCCGCGCTCTCCAAGGTGCTGTTCTGGTTCCCTGCGGGGCGGGCACGGGGAGGGCCTGTTCCCCTGTTGTCCCACCGCGCCCCTGCCTGTGCTGCTCAGTCCACACAGGAGCGCAGACGCGGGGGTCGTGCTGCCCGTCTGAGATGGGAGCGCTCCCTGAGTGTCAGGCGGCCCCCGCTTCTGCGTCATCCCTTCGTTAATTTCCCTCCAGTTTTGTCCCGGTGTTCTGTGTGTCCCCAGGACGCTTCAGCTCCGAGTCACTGCTGCTCAGAGTTCAGTCAGCCACTCAAAGCCTAGCAGGATAGAGACCTAGAAAAATCCCATTCTCGTTTAAGAGATGGGCAAAATAGCTCTGTAATGAACACAATTTTAAGTCATTATCCATACACTTGTTGAAGAAGTCCCAGCAGGGCACGTGCAGACCCGGGGCCCCACTCCCCCCTCGCCATCCCCAGGACCCCGCGGGTGAGAGGCCGCGTCCCTGGGATGTGGCGCTGCTGGGGGCATCGTCCTCACTGCCAGGCAGCCAGCCACCCCGTCCTTCTGGCGGAAAGGCCGGTGGGCATTGTCTGGGCATGGAGAGTCAGGCAGAGTCTGTGCTGACGCGGCTGTCAGACCCCTGAGCTCAGTGAGCGCCTGAGTGGGGGGCCCCCAGGTGGCTAGCTGCCCGCGGTGTCCGGTGCTCCCAGACTCTCCCAGAGCAGGTCACTAACAGCCACCAGGGGGCGCCCTTCTGCCTGTGATCTTCCTCTCCAGGCTTGGTTTCTCCTCTCCCCTGGCATCTCTGCTGTCCCTCCCGGTGGGCCTTGTACTCCGACCTTTTCTCTTCCGGAAGCTCTACCACTCAGGAAGCTAAACGGTTTGAACTTCCTTCCCAGCTTAGGAAGGTAGAACGTGTGCCTCGTGCTTGCCGCTGCCTGCTGCCCAGGCTGGCTCGCCACAGGCAGTCCGAGGAGGGAGCGCAGCGGCGGCGAGTGCAGGCTGGGGCAGGGGGAGCACGTCTCCTCTCATGAGCTGGTCACCAGCACCCTCCGTGAGCCACGTGTCACACAGGACGCTGCACACGCTGCGTGAGCAGGCGTGCGGGCATGCCCGCCACGAACCTCCGCACAGAGCATGGCCCGCTTGCTGCCCCTGCGGTCACAGCCCGCGTGCCGTCAGGACAGGGTCGTTGCGAGCGGAGCTGACCCTGTTCTTGGCCGACAGGCGGGAGAGAGACACGGCAGCATCGAGGATAGGCTGCACCAGATGGAGGCCCAGCTGGAGAAGAACAAGGAGCTGCAGCGGGTGCCTGTGGGGGGGGGTGGGGGGGGGCGGCGTCTGGGCGGGAGAGGAGGCTTGGGCGGGGGCCAGCGCTGCCTTTCTCCACCGCTTCTGTCTCTGGCACCGAGTGTGTGCGTGTGTGGCCCATCTGCTGATCTGGGCACCCACCTCCTCGGGAGCAGGCCCATGGGGGTGGGCCGGGGCCAGGGTGTCCCCACGTTCAAACAGGCTACTCGTTGCTCTGGCCAGCCAGTCCGGGGAGCTGCTTGGGATACAGGTGGACCTCACAACTGCCCCTCAGACAAACCTGAGGGTGCCAGCCTGGGGCCCATGATACTGAACGCATGGCGCCCAGGTGTGGAGCCTGCTTGCCTCGGCCGTGGCGCTGGGGTCCCACATGCCAAACTGCTGGTCCAGACGTGGTATGCGTATAGGATGGTCCAGACATGGTGTGCTCCTAGGCAGGAGGAGAACCGTAGTTGTGCTGTGACAGAAGGCGCGTCAGCAAAGGGTGATGGTGGAGGCTCGTGTCACCCAGTCCTGAGAGAGGTTTCCCAGAAAGGTTGGCCACACAGCGATACAGACCATCTAGGAAATGGAGTGGGGATCCCAGGTCCAGCTTCACATGTCAGTACTGTCCCCACCATGCCTGTGTTCTTGGGCCTGAACTGCAGAGCCTCACAGGTGGGCTCCCAGGGGGCAGTGATTCTGACTCTCATAATGAGACCCGTGGTGAGGCGCCCTCCCCACTTAAGCAGAGAGCTCAATGTCTCCCGATCAGGGGTGCACTTCCTTACTTTCAGAACCAGTGCTCAGAGGCTGTTGAGATCAGGACGCTGTTTATGACTAAGCCAATTCAAAGTCAACTTTTGTTTTGCTTTAAAAATCTTTGAATGCTGATGCCTTATTGTGGAAGCTGTGACAGGTTTTGTCTCCTTGGGCTCAAAAATCATTGCAGATGGTGACTGCAGCCATGAGATTAAAAAATGCTTGCTCCTTGGAAAGCTATGACAAACATAGACAGCATATTGGAAAGTAGAGACATCACTTTGCCAACAAAGGTCCATTTAGTCAAAGCTATGGTTTTTCTGGTAGGCATGTATGGGTGTGAGAGTTGGACCATAAAGAAGGCTGAACACTGAAGAATTTATGCTTTCGAATTGTGTTGCTGGAGAAGACTCTGCTTTAACAGAAAATAAACTGTTTTTAAATGTATTACGATGGAAAATTTCAAATATGCACAAAAGTGTATAGAGTAGTATAATAAATACCCATGACTCGTCCCATCAATTAGACTCAGCAATTTCTCACACAAAGCCAGTCCCCAATAGATCATTCTTTTGTCTTCTCTCCATTTTATTTTTTAATATACTAGGTCCTAAAACAGCTTTTTAAACTTTGAAATTGATGCTCATTTTATAAAACACAGCCTTGTCAACCTTGTCATTACATTTAAAAATTGCTTGAGATAATTATTTCCAGTTTCTTAATATGGATTTTCATATTGGAAAAGACCCTGATGCTTGGAAAGATTGAAGGCAGAAGGAGAGTGGATGACAGAGGATGAGATGGTTGGACGGCATCACCAACTCAATGGACATGAGTTTGAGTAGATGCTTAGCAGAAGTCGAGTTACATTTTCCTTATGGCAAATTCACTGCTGTAACGCGTATAGCATTTCTGGTTTTGAACACTGAGTGTGTTTGCATTATAGATGGATTTAGAGTGTGTGGCCGTTGTGTGTGTTTCAGAATTCTGAGTAGTCCTTTCTGGGTTCACCCGAAAGCTGAGACAAAGCGTGAGCCTTTCACATGGACTATGCTGTGTGTCAGAAAGATAATACAAGCCACATACACAATCTAAAATTTCCTAAAAACCTACGGGCTACTTGACGTCCTTCTTTCACCGAGAGTCTTGAAATCCTCTGTGTGATTTCCACATCAAGCTTTGCACCAGCCTGTCTCACATGCTCAGGGACTGCATGAGGCGAGTGACTGCCGTGGCCAACAGCACAGAGCTGCCAGGTTGAGTTGAGTGACTCAGAAACTTGGCCCGTTTGACTTGTTTTACCCCATGAGGAAGTGAAGTGGGCTGTAGAGGAATGAATGTGAGGAATGCAGGTGAGCTCCATGGAGACAGTTTAAAGCAGTGAGAGGAGCGAGGGCAATAGAGTGAGTCGTGTCCCCCTGACCCAAACCCCCGCCCCAAGTCTGGCTTCTCTCTACTGACTTCATCGTTGTTAATGGCTTGCCATGTTTCCTCCAGAGAAACCTTTTCTACACCTGAGATGGAACTTCCTCTTCATTATGGTTTATAAGGGTTATTATTGTTCTGAGTGTTTCTATTTGCTAGGGACTCTTAGAGAACATTTTCTCAGAATTAAAATGTTCAGAGTTGATACCTACTCACATAACCTGTTCTGCCCATTTTGGTGCAAGTTATTTTACATCTGGAAAGCAAGCGGTGCAGACTGTGTCATTTGCTGTTTCGTAGGACCAGCTGATTCCAAACCTGGAAACCTTGAGAGCCGAACTGGACCAGACGAGACTGCGAGGGGCTCCCTTCCACCGCGGGTAGGCTGCTCCCCCGGGCAGCTCCCCTCAGCGCTGTCGAGTGTGACAAGGGCCTGTCTGGTGTGTGGACAGTATGACTGGGTGTTGCTCATGGTTACACCTATAGCTTCGTGGAGCCTGTAGCTTCGTGGCCAGCCAGAGGGAAGAGACAAGCATCGTTCCTTAGGGTCAAACTTGGTACTACGGAGTGGTAGTCACAGGATTGACAACACTCAAAACCACAGGCAGAGGTTTGGAAGTAGGGGGCCGACCAGTTGATATTTGGGTGTATTCATTTGAGGGGCCTGACAGACTGTGACACTGATGTTTCTGAAGAGTCACAGAAGGTTAATGACCTGTAGTCTTTTTTATGTGAGTGGAGACTGAGACATGACTTGCCATTGACTGCGGTGGGAGGAATCACCTGGCTTGTGAATGAGGCGAGCAGATTACTGAGCATCCTGGTTTTTTCTTACTCATTGTTATAGGGGCAGTAACTCTTATTAAGGATTTCAATGTTTCTTTGGCTTCTTCATGGAAAATGGTCACAAGTGAGAGATAAACTTTAGCAAAGTTTATTAAGTGCTTAGCTGGTGACATTCATTCATCTGTAGGAAATTTACTAGTGCTTGAATCCTGACTTACAGACAGTTTGGAGCCCACACTCATATTTTTGTGTTTGTGCGCTTAGGGGATCCTCGCAGTCCAGGGCCCCAACCCAGCCTTCTTCTAGAGAAAAGGAGATGTCATTTGAGACAAAGGCAGAGCCAGAAACTGGTCCTGTGTCTGAAATCACGGCGAGTGGAGTTCAAAGAGAGCATGTGCCCTGCAGAACGGAAGGGGACATGGCTGGACTTGGTGGCAGAGCTCCTCCAGGGTGAGGGGCTGGTGCTGTCAGAGGTGGGGAACCCCTGCTCCCGGGGTGGATGAGGTGAGTGTGAGGAGGACTGCATAGACAGTGGAAGAAGAGGAGGTGGACACGGCCTCCTGCTCTTGGGGGTTTTTGGATAACGAGGAGGGCCCTGGTGCCAGGACCCAAGGCCTGGCACAATTGGGGGGTTCATATAGAGAAGCCTGGGGCCTGGTCACCAGTCCCCTGTGTGTCAGTGAGAGTGAGAGACGAGAAGAGGAAGCAGCTGTGGGGCAGGAGGGGCCGCTGTGCTCTGAAGACAGTGGGCCACAGCGGCTGGTGCGAGGGAGGGATGTCTCCAGGAGGCAGCTCTCGAGGGGTCACGGCAGTGACTTAGCAGCACAGCTGGGGCCTCAGAGTGGGGCTTGTGGGCAGTGTGGGCTGGGTGGGGGGCACTATGCTGGATCAGGAGGGAGGGAGTGGGGACTGAAAAGCTGGCTCTCAGGCAGGGCAGGCACGGCGTATTTGGTGGGATCTCCCAGAGTAATTGGTCACCTTGTCTCTGAAACCTTCTCCTGGAGGAAAGAGCTTCGGGTGAGGAGAGGGAGAGAGATGGAGGCTGCACCCCCCGAAGGGACTGGGAAGTGATGGCGCGGGGGCAACCCAACCCGGAGGCCTCTGTGGCCCTCAGGGGACCCTCAAGGATCCGCAGTCCACAGCGGGACTGTGTCGTACCCCCCACCCAGTTCCCAAGTGTCCTCTGGCCCCAGGCCCTTGGGTGGAAGTGGAGCAGAGAAGGGAGCAGTTCTGTCAGGGAGGGAGGGAAGACGGGAGGGAAGACAGATGTGGCTCCGGGAGATTCCAGACTTTCATCTCCTGTGCAGCACAGTGTTCCTGGCAAAACCGTTGAGCAGAGCAGCGTATGACCCCAAGCAGGCTGAGCTGATAGTTGGCCCTGGCCACTCTGCAGACGTATGGGATGTCCTATCCTCACAGGAGGGCCCTGTCTCCTGGGTTCAGGGACTCCTGCACGTGAAGGTGCCACCCTCTTCCCAGAGACAAGACTGAGCAGAGCCTGGGCGGTCCTGCAGTGCAGCCAGCTCACAGTCAAGGCGGGGCCGCCCTGCCTCTCAGCAGGCCCCTGCTGAGTGAGCTCCTGGCACCTGCAGGCCCAGGCCTTAGTGCTCAGGGCCTGAGCCTCTGTGCTGGGCCTCTTTCAGCCCAGAGTCTGGTGACACGCTCACCTCTGCTTTAATGGGAGACACCAATGGTGCTCAGCTCCGAGCTGTGGGTCCGAGGCCTTTCTGCTGTGGGTTGTCT
Organism: Tragelaphus eurycerus; assembly: GCA_935064755.1. NCBI lineage: Eukaryota > Metazoa > Chordata > Mammalia > Artiodactyla > Bovidae > Tragelaphus > Tragelaphus eurycerus. Next base: position 5,355,666 of record CAKXYN010000123.1, read on the forward strand.
GAGGCGCCTTTAAAACACTGAGAGCAGTGCAGACAGTGTTCCATGCAGACCGGTGATTGTGATCCACGGCCTTCAAGCAGGAGAGGGAGGTCAGAGCAGGTGTGGGCCGAAGGGGAGGTAGGGTGCCAAGGGGAAAGCAGACCAGGTGCAGGCCCCGCCCTGGGACCTGAGGAGTGGGCTCCAGGGGGACCCTGGACGCCCCAGCCCCAGACAGCCGATCCTGTCCTAGTCAGCTCCGCACCCTCGCATCAGCGCTGCCTTCCCCACATACGGGAGTTTTCCAGCTGCTGGGGCTGAGCCCCTCAGTGTCTGCGGAGCAGCGGGCAGCCTGTTGCTGTTGGAGCCAGGAGGGCAGTGCCCTCCCGGGGGCTCTTTACTGTGAAATTGCCCATCTTCCAAATGGACAGGCTCTGGCTCAACTGACAGAGTGAGCTCTTTTTTCTTCTAACAGCACTCTTCTTTACCGTGTGTTTCAGCCAACCCCACTTTGGCAGCGCCCCGACCTCAGGTTCTCTGTGGCGGACTGGCCAACAGACTCCTTGGGCAACGGGGTGCTGCTGCAGTGCCCCCAGAAAGGCCAGCTGGCAGCGCTGCACGACGAGCCATCCGAGGCCAAGACCCCGCCGCCCCCTTCCCGTCCCTGCTGGGTACCTTGTGAGGCACCTGCCCCCTCACACCATGGTCCTGAGGTGGGTTTGGAGCAAAGCGCTGATAGATTGCTTTATGTCTTCCCATTTTCCTTTTTCTGGCTAAGAGTTTACTTTTTAAAGCATGCTTTTTTTTTCTTAAAATAACCAACTTTGATAACTTGTGGCCTACTGTGAGGACCAGCATGGTACTAATTAGCACAGTTTTGAAATCGTCCTACGAGTAAATGGATACACATATCCATCAGCTTATAGTGAGAAGAATTCTCATTGGAAGTTTATGTGCCTTTATATTTTCCCCTCATTCATGGCAGGTATTTTTTCATACATGTCTGTGTTTTGAGCTTTCATATTCAGTGAGCAGTTAGTTTGGGCCAGACATGATCAGAAGTAGGACTCCAGTAGTGAATTAAAAACCGTGGGTGTTCTTTATCCACTGCTATGTAATGAATCATTGCAAAGCTTAGTGACTTCCCAGGGAGCAGCTCACAGTCCACAGTGCCTGTGCGTTGTAGCGGCGGGCCTGGTTCAGGGCCTCCTGAGGGCACAGACAAGGGAAATCACCACCCCCAACCCCCCAGGGCTGGATCGCAGGCTTTCAGACTCACCTGGCTGCTGGGGACAGGCCCAGGTCCCTGCCGTGTGGCTTTCCCATGGCCTGGCTTTCCTCGGAACACCCTCTGAGAGCGAGAGCGGGTTTAGCCCGGGGCCTAGCCCGGGGCCTTTCGTTCCCTGGTCTCGAGGCCGCACACCTTCACTTCTGTTTGCGAGAGTGAGCTGCGAAGTCCTGCCTTGCTCAGGGGCTGAGCAGGAGTTGCCCCTTCTGCCTCTTGGAGGAGGACGGAAGAGTTTGTGGACCCCTTTTTAAACCCGTGCAGCCTGTCGAACAGTAATGAGCAGGGAAAGGAGACCAGAGTGCCTGAGTTGTCCAAGGAGTGAGGGGACGATCACCTGTGAAGAGGGTGGCCAGAGAGGTGGCACCAGGAGGGTGACTCGAACCAGAGACCCGGAGACAGGAAGAGAAGTAGCTACCTTGAGATAGAAAAAGAGTCTTATCAACCAGCAGGGATACGGGGGAGAGCAGGCTGCATCAGGGAGGAGCCTGGGCTCAGGTCTGAGCAGCTCTCCGAGGCCGGAGCCTGTTTCCTGAGTGTGAGGAGGGCTGCCAGGGCGGGGGCCAAGAGCCGGGCCTCTCAGCCCTGCTGGAGGTGGACGAGCCCATGGGGTGTCCTGGGGACAGCGTCAGGAGAGCAGCTGAGTGTTCCTGCCTGCATCTGGAGAGAGGACTCATTCAGCTCTTGGTGGACTTGGGGTCGGGGCACACAGATGGCATTGAAAGGCACAAGCACGGCAGTCACCAGGTGGGTGCTGGTGGAGGGAGATGGGGGCAAGGGTAGAGCGGGGCACCCTGCATCTCCAAGGGCTGGGAGAAGGGGCGTGGGACCAAGGGACAACCGCAGGGAGGGCAGGGCCGGGAGCCCAGAGAGAGACATGCTGGGTGGGGGGGCGGGGGGAGGGTAAGGAGAGGAAGGGGCTTGGTAACATGGGGTTCTGGAGCCCCCGGGGGAGGCCCTGCAGGGTGGGGCACACCGTCTGCTGGCAGAGAACTGGGCACTAGGCGGGAGGGGGACTCGGAGAGGCTGCTCCCAGGGAGCTTTCAGAGACTCACAGTGGGTGCTGTAGGGAGCCCTGGAGGAGGAATCTGGTTGTTCCCCTTGTGTGATTGGAAGGCGAGAGAAGGGTGCGGACGTGTTGACTGGGCTGATGGGGGTGAACCCATAGGCAGCTGGTTCGCTGGAGCAGAGCAGGAATGATGGCAGGTGGTCCTGGAGCCAGGGAAGGAGTGGGGTCATGACGAAGACAGGAGGCGAGGGCACTGGCCACAGTGGGTCAGGGAGCCAGCAAGCCAGTACCTCGAGGCTGCCCCTCAGTTCCTTTGAGGTCATGTCTGGGAAAGAAGGCAGGACCTGTGTGACAGTGTGGCAGGGGGAAGGTTTGCAGAGAGAAGGGTGTGAGGTGTGATAGTGAGAGGGCAGCACGGGGCCCCTAAGGGAGCACTCTCCCGTGTGTGCCTGATGACAGAGCTGCCCTTGTGGTGCGAGGGGCCTTCCCTGTGAACAGCCCGGAGGCCTGTGCCCCGAGAGGAGAGCCGCCGGGGGGCTGGCCCTCCTGCCTCCTGGCTGCCCCTGCTTGCTCCTCTCTGTGGGTGGGTGTTCAGAGCAGCCTGGGGAAACGGAGGGCTCGAATGGCGAGGACGGCACTCTCTGGTGAACTGGTACCAGTGATGACCGCTGACAGGGACCCAGCGGCTGCCGAACTGAAGGATCTTTTTTCTTCTTTTCCTCCAGCCTGGCTGATGGAGGCATGGATGTATTTTTTGTAATTTTCGGCCTCTGTCTTTGTTTCCATCCAGCCCACCTTAGTGAATGACCCCGTGTGGATTTCTTCCGCTGTCCACGCTGAGACCTGAGGCGTTTTCAGGCCATCTAGGAACTGGATTCTCCCCCTGCCCGTTTTTTCAATCCTGCTCGCTTAAGAGATGGCAGTGTCTCATGAGCATGGCCCATTTATCCACAGTCAGGGCTTCCATGTGAAATTGGGTTCAGTTCCTGATAGACTCGAGCTGCCCTGAATGTGGCTGACAAGACGTGGTCCTCTCGTGCCCAGGTGCAGACCCTGAAGGAACAGGCCCGGGATGGCCCGCAGGTGGCCAGTGTGCTGGCCGACGTGGCCCAGGCGTTCGAGAGTGACGAGGTCGCAGTCTGACTGCGAGGGCGACAGGGTCACCCTCTTCCAGCTCGGCCACTCAGCTGTCAACACAGAGGGCAGGCTGATGCCAAGACACTGACTGTGATGCTGCTGGAGCAGCTGGACGCTCATCAACGGGCGAGATCCTTTGTGTGATGCCTTGAACTCCACTCCCCAGAAACTAGGTTTCTCTGAGGAGCTGTCTCTTCCTAGGGACGGCTGAGTGTTCCATAGTAAGAAACCAGACCCCAGGTCTGCTTCAAGAATTTTTCAGTTTTGAGATTGCCTTTGATTATAGAGCTTAGTCAGCCGGGGCATTCTGTGGTGTCAGCACTCTGTGGGGGGCATTGTGGGGGTGTCCCCCCACCTCTGAGCCCCAAGGTGTTGGAGTTTTCGAGGCGGCATCCCCTGCCGCCGGTGCATCCTCCTGGCAGCCTCGGAACCCCCCACGTTCTGGCAGGCAGCCACCTGGAACAGAAAAGCTGGGGTTTTGAAGAGGGCACCTTTCTACCTAGATCTACATTTTCCTTTTGAACTTAGTACATTGTGAAGATCGGCTTGTTGTAAGACAGTTGTCCAAGGATATGTCTTTGAGTTTTTCTCATCTAATCAGTATATTTAAAATGCTTTTTTTAGACACCGTCTTGGCAGTTATAACAATTCTCTAAACGGGGTAGAATCCAAAGGCCTTCTACCAGTATGGTTTTTTTGGGTCCTTTTGTCTTTGTGCGGCCAGGCGGGCTGGGGGCCCGCAGGCCTCCTGGTGCCACACCCGCACAGCTATGTCCATGTCCCGAGTCCACGTTCAGAGTGGCTCCAGGCCGGTGACCCTGCATAGGACCGGGCAGAGCTGCTGCTCAGACTGGCCTCGCCACATCAGCCCAGGCCGAGGTGCCCGTTCCTTTCTGCCTGAGCGCGGAAAGGGGGGTGGGGGCGGGGAAAGGTGCAGGGGGGTGAACGTGCACAACCAGTAAATGCAGGTGGGTGCCACCTGCCCTTTTGACGCCGAGACAGACAGCTTTGTGGGCCGTGTTTGAGCACAGATGAGCTCAGAAAGGATGGTCTTTCTGCATCCCCACAAGAAGTATGGAACAGTTATATATTGATATTTTTATTTTTACAGAAAGTTGTTGGGGGTAAAAGTGATTTTTCCTAATGCGGCAAGTTGACTTAATGCCATGGTAAATTCTGTCCATCAACTTGTTATCAACAGTGACAAACTTTCAAGATGTATAAGTAGAAGTGGTTTTCGAGAGTTTACTTCCTGTAAAAAATCTTGTATTTTAATTCTGAAAATCATTTTATTTATACAATCATGTATTTAAATCTCTACACAAAATCATCCACCACACATTAGGGGAGAAGAGTAAAAACCGTGAATTCTAGGTTAATGCAGCACATTGACATAAATCCTGAAATTCACACTAAAGGTGGTAGAGAACTTCATCAAATGATGCATTTGTACATACACAACCTTATTAAAAAAAAAACAAAGATCAACTCAGCACTTCATCTGGTCTGGAGAATTGTGTTTAGAAACCCCAGCTTGTTTATGAATTGCTGTTTTGATTGTACAGAGTTCCCGATTCCCCAGTGGAAAAGACTTGAGGCACGGATTTGGATCTCTTGTTCAATTAGTAGGCGAGGTAAGGGTTGCCTACTTGAGGGATCTCCTCACAGGGAAGGAGAGCTGCCACCAGGGCCCCTTCAGAATGTTAGAGCAAAGAAGTGAAAATCAAGGGCCAATGATCAGGGGCCAGTAAGACTTAATGCTAAGTTATTCTCTGGTTGAGAATATTCAAAAGAGGAAATGTTTAACCTTTTGGCTGAGATGTTAATTGAGCAACTGTTTCTGAATTTGCTAATCGTGGACACAGAATGCTAGCCCATATTTGTTGTCCAGACATAGTTCTTTGAGGACAAAGGCATGTCATGGGTTTTATTCTATTTTAGGTTGATGGAAGAAGAGAAGGAGAACACAGAGCAGCAGGCCGAGGAGACTGGAGAGCAGGGAGGGCAGGGGGAGCTTAGGCAGCCTCCGTCGTTTTAAATCAGTGAGCTTCTCCCCAACCTGCTTCCGACCTCCTCACATGCCGGCTCCTGCCTGCCTCTCTGCCCAAGCCCAGAAGGAGGCAGCACAGCCCAGCCCAGGAGGGAGACCATCGGAGCATCGTGACTCTGGTATGTGTCTGCCTCCTCCCTGCTGCATCCTTCCCCCAGGACACTGGTTTTCTTTGCTGTTTTTTTTTGTTTTTTCTTTTGACCCAGAAGAAAATCAGGTACATTTGCTACGCTCAGAGGTCTGCAATTTTTTAAACTGCCTAGTCTTTGGTTATTCCACAATGGCACAGTGACACATTAGTCTTGATATTTGGACCACTACTTAGCACATCATCATGAACTCAGCCAGAGCCTCTCTCTGTAACGTTGGGCCTGGCCTGTGCTGGGCACAGCAGCCACAAGAAAGTTTCTGTTCTCAGGGAGCAGACAGCTTCATGAAAGTAACCATGGGGAGCTCTCATGGCGGGGAAAGTCAGTGTGCAGCACATTTTCCAATGGGGATGCCTAGCTGCAGGGTGTAGGGCATGCGGTGAGAACAAAACCAAGAATCTACGCTGGTCTGGCTGCTGATGGATCTGGCCGTGCGCTCAGGCCAGCTCTGCATTTGAAACCAAGGTTAAAAGCCCAGTGCCCCAGGGCCTCAGGGAAGACGTCGGGCTGCCTCACTTTTCCGAGTCTAAAACTGGGATGACGACCTTTTGGTGACAGAGTGTGTAGCTCTAAAGCACACGTTCCAGCTTTCTCTTGCGTGTTTACCTTAGGTTTTGTGAGTGCATTGCTACTTACCCCATGAAATCACGTGTACAACACTCTGCTTTGCAACTCGACTAGAAATATCACTTTTTTCTGTTACCAGCCACTTCATGTTAGCTGCATTGTTAGGTCAGCTTATAACTAAATTCAACTGTGAAATTATTTTAGCTGCCTGTGAAGTGGTAATCAGTCCATTTTTAGGTCTTTTGACACACTGTTTTTATAATTTGCATCATTGGCTAATTGATATTTAAAATTCTTGACGATTTCTCTGTGGTTTCATGCTACAGATTTCTTTCCGAATATTTGTTGTTGCTCGGTGTATGGTCCTCTTGCTGTTGGAGTTCTCTGGAGGTGTGT